>CM077134.1:10000000-15595000 GCA_039645545.1 Dendrolimus houi
GAATGGAGAGGCGGACAGTCAAGCGACGACTACGAAGCGAGTAAGACGTTTTCTAGTACTCTCGATTAGCGATATAAACGACGGACTTTGCGCGTTCGAATTGTATTGAATAGTGCAGTCTGAACTGGTTGCATCCAGTTTTATTTGTATTTGTTTTATACGTGTTTGTACAGTTCTAATAAATTCTATAGTAGTTCCAACGGCATTTTAAATTCGAGTCCTGTAGCTCGTAACAATATTATAATATAGTATATATAGTATAAGTATAGATATGAAAACACACCACACGATTAATTCATTCAAAATAACTAAACCTACTACAATTATATAAAATATCAACATAATAACAATGATCTTAAAATGACTCTCATCGTTTTACAAGCACGAATGTATGAAAGAGTATCCGTCTCCTTTAAATTTTTGTCTGTAATTTGAAAATAAATATTGTAGTCAAAAGCGCTATTATTACGATTAATAATAAACGACCGTTTTTAAAACTGTTGCCTGTCAATCTGTATGAAATATTGGCTCGGTTAGACACCGAAATAGCTCAGCGGAATTCGATAATTTTTAAAAATTTTATCTTAATTTTTTATGTATTCTCTTCCATATCTTGCAGGGTCATAATGTGCAAAGTAAAGTCAAAGTCCCGGGCGAGCGAAGTGGCGTGATCAATTGGTAGTATTTACATATATAATTTAATTTCCTTATCTCCAAGGGAACTTTAGTCATTTGTACCAAATGTCATCATTACGTCTAAATGTCATGGAAAGATCAGAGCTTAATTAAGAAATGATAATATGTGAGAGTGAAATATTATTATTTTATTTTTTACATTATTATTACCTCTCATTTTGCAATCCCTGACTTTTACATAGTATGTCTTTAAGGCCTACCCTAAAGCGGGTGTCAGGGAGCGGACACAGCGGCGTAGCGTGGGTGACGGCCGCCCGGGGCGGAAGACAATTTTGCCGCCCTTTTATTTAGGTATTTCAATTTAATGCATACTATATCCATACTAATATTATAAAGAGGTAAAGTGTTTGTCACGTTGTAGGGGGGTAATCTCTGGACGTACTGACCCAATTTCGAAAATTCTTTTTGTATTGGAAAGCCCACATATTGAGGAATGTTATAGGCTATATAACATCACGCTAGGACCAATAGGAGCGGAGTGGTAATGAAAAATCTGCCCGTGTAGAGCCGGGCGAGTAAGTAATGAAAAATTCCGTGCTCTTATCAATTGGTCCAGATTTGTAGTTGCGATAAAAATATGAAATGGTTCAAATATTGAGAAATTTTGCCGCCCCCTAAAAAGTGCCACCCGGGGCGGGCCGCCCCTGCCACCCCCACTACGCTACGCCACTGAGCGGACATATCAACACTCATACGCTTTCAACTTTATCTTACGCTTTTTTCGATAATTTTCGCTGGAAATCTCATGTCAAAAAGAAACTTCATGAATTAGATCTACGCAAAAAAACTGTAGTGGCTTCTTGAAAGACAGCCTGTTCTGTCAGTATGTAACAACCCCCCCTATATAAAAAAAATGGTAAAATATAGATTGACTGATCTCTCCCTCTATATAAT
The DNA here is from genome assembly GCA_039645545.1 of Dendrolimus houi. Classification (NCBI taxonomy): domain Eukaryota; kingdom Metazoa; phylum Arthropoda; class Insecta; order Lepidoptera; family Lasiocampidae; genus Dendrolimus; species Dendrolimus houi. Next base: position 10,001,591 of record CM077134.1, read on the forward strand.
ATATATATAAACAATATACATATAAGAGCAAAGAGTATATGGATACTCTAAAATTTTTCCGCCCTTAGAATTATAATTATAAAGAAATCTATTATATAATTTGTTTTTGGTTTGATTGGCTGTGATAATATGTCTAGTGATAGGTATCCTACGTTGTGTCTATAATACAATAAATATTGTAATAACTCAGTTCTATGGAAATTTGACCAAACAAGGAAATCATTTAAAAGTTCAGAAGTTGAAATATTATACCCAGTATTAATGACGGATTGTGATTAACTATTAGATTTACCGAACTACTTGCCTATTTTAGTTACCTATAACGAAACTAGGGTGAACGGAATAATCTGCTTCCGAATACCTTCCTAAACCTATAAATAGAATACGTTATTAATAAGAATTTGATTGATTAGATTTTAATATTAGAATAATATGTGTATATAATTGTATGTAGAGATGCGTATATATGTATTTTGTAATACATAAGGTGTAGTGTATGTAAATATGTAAGTATTTATGTAAGTATGTATATATGTAGTTATGTAATATGCATGTATAATATGGTGGGTAATTTTACTTATGATATTAAGAAACGAAGTAAAAGTATGATTTATACAAATTTGATATAGGTATTATATAGACGTTTGTATGATTTTAGTGGTTATGAACTAAGAGTTTAGTGAGTATATAAATAGAATATAAAATTATGGGGATTGGGAAGGATTTAATTAATGAAGATTTAATAAAAGGTATAATAAACCCAAAATTCCTTCCACCCGGGTCAAGAAGTGATCCTCACAATCACTTTTATTATACCTTCTGGATAAGAAAGGAACTAGTCGATGAACCAATCCCAAAAATATATCCTTTAAATATTATGTGAGTCATTTAGACCGATAATCCAGTTCGGTTGTGTGTGTGTGTAAGGCCAGAATTGGGTTTTGAGAGTGCCGAAGCAACTCACAAAAATACATAGCGTCCTTTCGGTACTTAGTATTGTAATACTGCCCTATGAGGCTATCTAGAATAAATAGGCTGTCTTTCTGTAAATAGAATTTAGACGCCGTGTAATTAGTAATATAGCACTCAGGTGGGAAGCACTTACTAGTCACGCATGTATTGATTTGAGATATAGGCCACGAAGACGAGCGTTTTACCAAACATTTCATATCAGCATTTAAATGACTAACAATAATTTATTGAAAGTGCCAATACGCAACTTTCAAAAATACATTGTGAGCATGTCAGACGGTTCGAATATTACGAACGTGCACTGCGAGTTACTATGCCTAGGCCAACTATCTATTAAAGAATCATCGACCATAGTTAGACAAGTAAGCTGTATCAGCGCTCAAGCAGATACACCGCTGACGAACACAAGTATTATATAATTTAGTTACAATATAAAATATTGTCTCATTCCCCAGTATGAGGATAGGAAGGGTAGAATATGATACCTTTGACATAACCTTACCTTTTAAGTGTTTTACTTTAGGGCAAATAATTATCAATTGAAACAGTCATTTGAATCAGAGTTAATCCCACTGATAATCAACACATGAAGGCAGGCATTCAATGCCGAACTGAATTTAACAGTTCATTGGTGAGTCATTTTTACCTCAACACAGTCCAAGTCAAACTAGACCAGACAACAAGAGCCGTTTACTTAAGCAGACAAGACAGTTAGAGCACTGACTCGAGGCACTCCCTGATAACAAACCATTCCGCCGCAGTTGTCCAATCGACGTTTGCGAACGACCTATGTGTAAAACACAAACTGTCGAATGAGAATGTCACGATAATAAATATCGTACCCAGGCAGGCAAGAATCATGTACTATAGCTACGATGTACAATTCTCAAGAACTAATCGAGCTATCTGTCCATTTTACCGAGCACTGCATTTATAAGGTAGAAATGACTAAACAAGAACTTGTAAGTCAAGAATAGAATAAATATGTATAGGGCTTTTAACCCTGATCCAATTTAAACTGGCATGGATTTACCACAAACGAAAACACATTACCTCGCTGAAACTTATTATAAGTGATAAGTTACAGCTACTTTACCTTGACATATACATGTATATAATATCTCGTATAGAGCAAAAGATATCAGTGTAAAGTACAAGGATTATAACGTGAACTTCATTTATATAATCGTTGATATAATAAATATTAAAAATTTATATAATGTTTAGTGTTATAAAATGATGTATTAAACGACTTCAATTAAGCGTTAATCCCAGTTCTATTAGCAATCTTTGTCTTAAAGCCAGGGGACTCGCTATCAGAATAAGTATTATATAAACGCTACTATAATTTTTATGATATTAAATGATTTCGACAGGAAACAAAGACCAGTAACTCCGTATTTATCGTTTTATTAATGACGCCCCTTAGACTTATTTAAAGTAAGAGAACCAATATTATAAACGTAAAGTTTGAATTCAACCTTAAAGATATAGTTCGGTCAAAGATGTTAGAAATACGTATATCAGATCATAGTGTTTTGAATAAATAGTCAACGTTATTTATAACATTACGATGTACAACTATCATATAATGAATTAGTAATAATTTTGAATAATATATTCATTCATATAGCTTAAACGTAGGATTGCTCAGCTTAAATAAATCATTATAGAATACATTTTAATACATCTAATAAAGAGATCCTCGGCTATCTTGAATTAGTATAAAATTACGTACATTACTCCACCTGAAATTCAATTGAAAAATCCTGCCCATACATAACTCCGTAGATCCCAGACGAACTCTATTCAACCTATATAAAAGCAAACAACTATTAGCAATATGACTAACATGCCAGTCCTCGTCATTAAACGGGGACTCTATTACTCACGTAACCGCTACTATTATTTCAGGATTTTGATGACTGGAATGCGCCTAACTGGAACCACCCTTAATCTATCGATCTCCGCACAGATCGGACCAACAATACGGACTACTCATTTCTAAAACTTTGACGCCTATTTAATTTTATTATAGAGAATGATTTATCACGAGATTATTAATTAATTTGTCGAATTGAATCAAAACTGCTACTAATCTAGTGCTAGTTAAGAATTAAATAATGAATTAAATGAACCCCAAAATCTTTAAATCACGTAATCATATGATTTTATGTGAAAGTTAAAATCAACCGACAAATGTAACAATGAAACTCTAACAGTACATTACTACTACTTTTGTTCTAAAACCCCGCTAGTATATTTTACCAATTAAAGACGTCTGTTCTCATTTAATTCCGCCCCCCCCTTGTCCACGCTTGAATTAGAAATTCAAAAATCAAACTAAAACTAAAGGATATTAATTATTAACAGAATCTATATTTAACTATTACTATTTAAATAATAAATAACAACACTACAACTTCGTTCGCGTAGCTCAACGGCGCACCCGGAGCCACATTTCGACCGCGTGATCCAACAATAATCACCCGATGGATCTCAGACTTGACAGCGAGGCTTCGACCTCTGTAGTCACGGACTACACAACTGTCAAATCTTCAAGTAAAACTCGCGAACTCACGCTTCGAAAGACTGTCTAGAATTCCTCACGAGAGTCCCTGTGTAAGTCTGTCCGAAAATCTGTCAGAGTTACCCCAAAAGTCCGTGTAAAAGTCTATACAGGAACCTTCGTGAATCCTCGTTGAAAGTCCCTCTTTTCGATCCACTTCGCGATTTCCTCCGATTCGATTAATCCTCCTTTTTCGACTGTGTCGCAGACTTTTATTCTCAAAAATCCTGCCACCACCACTTCCAATAAAGGGGTGTTCTTTCATTATTTGGACCGCCCCCTTCAGCGATCCTGATTGTTTAAGCGTTATTTGTAAATTAGACCTATTTGGCCTTAGTTTAAGAGTGTTAGTTATTTAATTAAATATGATTGAGAAATTATCGATCAATCGATCTATACTGCAAATGCAAATATGTGTCTTAACTGTGTTACTATAAGATTCAGATCAACTAACACTCAATAATGATCAATTGCTTAGAACCAGTAGATTCCTATCGTCATTTCTTTACGCCCTGACTATGCTTTAAAGTATGTACAATTGTAAATTAAAGTTCAATCGAATCATACTCATTATTAGTTTTGGTTTTAAACTTTAATATTTCTTACTTGTTTTCTTTAAAGTACAAAAGTTTTTATTACATAAGTACATGTTTAGTAAATTATAGTTCAAAATAAAATTCATAAGCACGGTGGATCCGTTACAAGTACCTAATAAGATACTCCTATACAAACAAATCCTAATGCCAATGTGAACCTATGAAATATAACTATGGGGCTGCACTGAGCCAACCAACGTAAATATTATACAAAGGTTCCAAAATAAAGTACTCAAGGATATCGTCGCAGACATTGGTACATAAGACCAGACGATCCTCATCGGAATCTAAAAATGTACTTCATCACTAGCATAATTAGTAAACAGGCTGAATGAAGCTCACCAGCAACTGCTTCATTAGGTACCATAGATAGATAGATAACACTTTATTGTACACCATTACAGAAACCTTACGAACTAGTATTATTCTAATTGTGTACAAAGGCCGGTCTTATCGCTAAAAAGCGATCTCTTCCAGACAACCCGTCGCAGGAATATTGCTGATTAGGAATGGCGATGGTGGTATACATAATTATTGTAAGATTACTTACATTTTAATAATAAATATATAACTATACTATATATACAAATATACACACAAGTTATATACATATTGAAGATATAGTGATAAAATGCAACTATTTAAACATAATAAATATGTAGTTATATGCAATATAATACTAATTATATAAAATTACATATCATTATATTGCAGATGGAATTACCTGGCCATGTTCTTAAATATTATTAAAGATTTTGCTTGTCTGACAGCAACAGGCAATGAATTCCAAAGTTGGATAGCCTTGACCGTGAAAGAGTTACTGTAAAACAAAAAAAATGAGAATATAATCAAAGTGTTATTGGACACATTCTTATTACAAATAATTATATCTAGATTAGATTGTAATTTTGGCAAAAACTAACTGCCAGACCTCAAGACACTGGGAGCTCTTTCTTCGTGCATTGGGACACAAACCAACTTGATTAATATTTTCTTTTATTTTTCCTTCCACCCATTTTAATATTATATAAAATTATTAGAGCTAGGCATGTTTGCTGAAGAGTTTCTTGCGCCGCTTCTTCTCTTCAAGCCACATGTTGCTAAGCGGTGGTAAATTAAATTAGGCTCCCATAGAGTAAATAATAACCATGAACAAAATTAAAACTAAATAATTAGAATGAACAAGTTGGCGGTAGGATAAATAAAACTTTAACAATACTCATTGACACTTGACATCTTTGTCTTCTGTGATCTGTGGCTACTGACAAGTGGCTGAAACGTTGGAATGATAAAAATGAAATAAATTACCGCGCTTAAAACCTTTAAAACGTAGTTTTATAACTATTTAATTATAATATTTATTATTAATTATAATAAATTTAACTAGATTAAAAAAAATATTTTTAGCTACGGTAGCGCCACCGATTTAATGCCTTTTTACTGATATAATTTTATACACAGATTCGGTCCCCTTATTCCCGTACTCGGTGACAATCAGCTGTTTAAAATCAAAATTGCCATCTTGCCTCTTAGCAGTCATTTAAACTACCTCTCGACGTTGGTTATTTTTGACAGTTAATAAGTTACGTTATCACCTCTTGTCCTTAAGAGGAGTTTATGGGTAAGATTTTACTAATCAGTTGCTGAGCAGTTTCTTAACATTTAACAAACGATTATAAGTAATGCCATTAATGTTGTATCTTTAATAAGATGCGGCATTTAGTTATTTTAAAAAAATCTTACGCTTTTTTATCGTAAGCCATAACGCTTGCATTAAACGTAGATAAATGTCGTCATGCCACTGACGCAAGCCGATCCAGCGACAGAGAATTCACCGTGCGTCACTCTATTAAATTACGATAAAAAATTAACATAAAATATAATTATATAAAACATTCCAATTTACAGACATTATCAGATTTATGATTTGTTATGGGACTAGATTCATATAGATAACACTAATAAAATAAAGAAAAACGACGATTTACCTGCTCTGGGTAAAAAATATAGTATTGATGCCAAAGATACTTAAAAACAAAATAGGAAGCCTGCAAATTGACACTGATCCAACATAATTTCCAAGAGACCTATTTAGGTATACCTACTACACGTACATTCAATGATAATGAAACTGAACAGACGAAAACACGTAAGTGTAAACAATAAGCTGCATTCGTTAAGACATGCAATAGACGCATAACGTCGCTTTGGAAACAATACCACACAAGTCAAAAATTTACATATTATGTTTGTATCTAATGACATATATATAATATGTCCAATTTTTTATTATGTGCGGTATTGTTACCTAAGCGACGATATTGAATTAATAACTTGAAACACAGAAGAAAATAAAGGTGGACGAGTGTGAAATACCCTTTTGTCCATACTCCTCTTATACTCTACCACACATATATTTTTTCTTATTGTCTTTTTGAACACTCCAAATTATTATATCCATAAATCAATCAATGGCCCTGCCATCACATTTATAATTTCAGCCTACTATAGTCCCACCTCTGAAGACGCAGATCCAAGGCGGAGTAGTGGCTTCCACATACAAGTTATCTAGATTTGCAGGCTTTTTCACAATGTTTTACAGTCAAACACCTAATAAGTAATTGTAATGTTATTTATGCATGTCAGAAAACCTTCTTAAATGGTGCATGTTTTGAACTACATTAATAGAAGCAAATACTGGTTCGCCACTAAGCTACTGCGACTTCATCAGTTTCCAGATAAATTTATCAGGTGAGCTAGAATGTATACTTGAGCATCTTTTACATACCATTTGCTAAATTGGAAAGTGCTTCTAGAATCCTAATAAATACTTTATGAGCTTCGGAAATTGTAAAGTAATGTTATGGAAGATTTTTCTATGGTCATATTATGGTGGGTATGGTATGATACTATTTGCCTATACTAGCACCATTATAATTAATTCCTTAGATTTTTTCCCCCCATATAAATGGTCCTCCTTGCCTTTATAGTAGGTACATAAAATTAGTTTTAATTTTTTTAAATCAAAATATCTGCGCCATATATTATTCCTAGGAACTATTTAACCAGATTTCATACATAAAAAAATTGAATCGCTACTCAAGCTGACCATGATTGAAGCAAAACAGAATTTTCGATTAATTTCATTTACGACCTTCATGGCTTCTAAAACCAGGTCGTATAACTATTTTGGTTGAAGGCTAGCCTTTGAAATGAGTAACATTACGAAGTATAGCTCTAAAATACTGAATATAGTCATAAAAATAAGGTAATAGAACACAAGTCAAGTACCTATTATACATGTCTTTTATGTCATGTGCATCAATTGATGTGACAGAGTTGAATGACGGTCGCCTTGAACGTTGGAGTGTTTGCAGCATTGTGGCAAGGAAAACCGCAAGACATTTTCCATTTATACGCAAATAATTTTTATTTGTATTTACTTTGGTGTCCGATAAAGAGAGAGAGAGAGAGAGAAGATACATTATCTATTGATAATGTGAAATTATAAATAGATAAAGAAATATATAATACTATAAACATTTTAATAACTCTCTAGCTCTCAAAACGTCTAACCCCTTGTTCAGGTCATCAAAATGCTGGTTCTCACCTCGAACAACGGATTAATACGATGATCCAGCGACGTAACGTATACAGCCTTCTGGAAACCTTACCCATTGACTTCGATGTCCTGGACTCAGTATTTTACTTATAGTCCTAAGGAATTATAAATAGAATACATTAGAGCTAATAAACATGAATTAATTAAGTTTTTCATTCTACCTACTATATAATTAATGTATATTTCGTATGGAAATAAATTATATAATGTACTATGAAAGTACAGTTTACTTTCTAAAATAATAAAAAGATCACCCCAGTACAAGTGATTACCTATCAATTTTCACTGGGAGTATTTTTTATGATACTCTACGAACTTGATTTTCTCTTCAGTCTTGTCATCGTTGGGACACCAGTTGTTCTACAGCCAAATGGACTATGCCACGACGATCGCCTGGAAGAGATCGCTTTAAGCGATAAGGCCGCCCTTTGTTCAACATTTATTGTACTTAGTTTTAAGAACGTAGTTTTAATTTTTGGTGAACAATAAAGTGTTTTCATTCATTCATTCATGTGTTGATAATTAGGGTTTGTCCTATCTTCCAGACACACCCATGACAGGGTCAGCTGCCGCATACCGGAATCTCTGAAACCCTTGGCAATGGGTGCATTTTTATGGCTTTCGGTGTTGGGACCCTGGGGGTCCGAAGTACATCACCTCTATCAAGGCCTTTCTACGCGTCTGATAGAGCTCTCGCGTGACCAAAAGGCTGTCCTATACCTAGGGTAAACGCATTAGCATTACCATGCAACATTATGGGAACGCTCCCCGACATCACATATTTGGAGTCATGTTTTAATTATGAAATGAGATAAAATCTCACCGTCTCCGCTGGCTCGGTCACGGAGAACAGGCAAGAGAGGATTGAAGCATAAGCAGTACCTATTTGGGATCATAGGATGGCTGACGTTCGGTCAGTTGCCCCAAATACCAGTGGAAGGACAGAGTGGATGGTGACCTGTGTGAGTCAAGTCCATAATAGCCAGGAAACCACACAACAGAAAAAGGTGGCGCGTTCTAATTTCGCAGCCCAAGACCTATTCTGAGTCGGTGAGCCAATAGAATTAGCAAACTTATGTTATTTTTAGTTAAATATACATTTATACTGTAATACGTATTTTTAGTTATCTTAAAATTCAGATTCAAAAATACGGTCCGCGTTGGAAGGGATGAAATAAAATGTCTATATAACATAGGTGAATATGGAATGTAGGTATGTATCTGAGCATAAACTGAACATACACAACCAAGCAATTTTCACAAAGAATTGTTACCTTAGTATTTGTTTATCTGTGGTTTTTTAAATTGAGCAAACATCCGTCATGTGCAATTAGCATTTCGTATGCGTACACAAGAAACAAGTTTTACCTCATAATTTACCTTATAATACTTATTCAAAATTCAAGTACCAAATAAGATATCTATTTTTTTTATATTCGTCTCATACGTCTACTTGACTTTATAATGTGTATAATGACTTTATATGTGCTCTAATATGATAGAGCTTTGTTGAATAAAAGTCTGATAGATCGCTGTACAATTTTCAAAATTTTACTATACACTTTTGGTTACTATTTACCATTTTCTGTTGCCTATAGCAGTTAAATAAGTAGATGGTCCAACTGCTGGAACGTGGTCACTGTCACCTTTTGGCGTTTGAGACAGAAACATAGAGGAAAAACATTGATGGGAAGTAACTTTCCAGACCATCATCGCGCATGGAATAAACATTTTTTGTACAGAACTGTAGGATGGTCGTAGTAACGAAGTTATATATTCCACAGATAGCGAGGGTGCATTTGTGAATGTGAAGCTATCTGTTAGCAATCCTCCTCGAATCCTCGACAATACGAACTGCGCAATGCTGGATATAGTCTGAGTCTCAAAACAATAACCAAATTAAGTACTATTACATTAATTTTTATAATTAATAAATTATGTAGAAGTTCTTATATTTATTATATTTTGTATATAAAAAATACTATTCAAAGACTATTACAATAAGTAATTTCAAGGCCCATTATTTTATGCATAAAATGAAAAGAAAATATCATCTTATCTTTTAGTAATATATAAAGCTGAAGAGTTTATTTGTTTGTTTGATTAAACGCGCTAATCTCAGGAAATATTGGTCTGATTTGAAAAATCATTTCAGTGTTAGATAGCCCATTTATCGAAGAAGGCTATTATAGGCTATATATCATCACGCTAAGGTCAATAGGAGCGGAGCACCAATGAAGAATGTTTCAAAATCGGGGGTCTTTTAACTTACTTTTATTAACAATTCCACGCGAACGAAGTCGCGGGCAGAAGCTAGTACTTAATAAATTATGCTACTTACTTGCTTCAATTTAGCTTCATTAGGTACATGAATTAGGTATTGTTATACAAATTGTTTAAGTCATTTTCTTACCCTTATAAAAGAAAATAATCTTACGTACTAGATATTTCAGACGTTATTTCTGCTTTGTTACGTTACCTACCTTTTCTTTTAAAGTGTAGGTAAGCACCAGTTTCTTACTGTTTGACCTTTATATAAACCTCAGGTAAGCCATTCAATATTCATGCTCATAGAACTAAATCATAAATTCAAATCCGACCTTAAATATTCCAATACTGGGTTCAGACTTCTCTGTTTGAAGGAGAGTACCGGCTACGCTTGTACGACGTATCATAGAATAGGAGGTTTACACAGGCTCGTACATGTTAACTCTACCAGTTTCTTTGCTATGTTTCCTTCATCGTTCGGAATGTGGTGAATGTATTAGGTCAGATATATAAAATACACACATTAGCTCAGAAACACTCTCTTAGCGTGATATTCTTTTCGGCCAAATTACGAACCTATACTATAGGTGTTTCCATTTGCGATAGCAATACAGTATATTGACCCCAGTGTGTCCCAAAAAACGAAATGGCGTAAGTTAAAAGTAACTAATTTTGCAAAAGCTTAAGTTACAATTTTACATAAGACTAGAAACATACATGATTTGTTTATTTGTGGTCCTCATATATTATTGATTATGTTTGTTGTAAAATATTATTTTTACGTTACAAGTGTGTAATTATACATTTTATTTCATAACCAGGAAGGAACTATTTCTTTTTAGAATAGTTCTATTTTAAATAAATATAATACAAGACTTATAACAAACTATTACTGCACTTAAAATTACCTTTTCGTAAAATAAACAAAAACGTGAGTTTCGGACTTATGCTCTTTTTTACTAAAAATTGTTTACAACAGACGCCATAAAATTTTATAATAGACACCAGGGATGCGGCGTCTTTGGGTCGTCTTGCACCCGTACTTTATTTATTTATATAATATTCAATCCTATTTGAAATCATGGAAAACGGGTGATTTTGAAGAATGGTTTGGAAAAGTAATCCAAAAACTGCGAATGGTGACGTTAACGTGGTGGATAATACAAGTTACCATTCCGGGTAAATACTATTAAATTTATTATAGCAGTCACAGATAACTCTGAATCTGAAGATTCAAGTATTGAAAATATATAAATATAATAAAATTTGTTAAAATATTTTTGTACAATAATTAAATAAAACCCAGTAAAAAATGGTTTTTCACTCCTGATCGAACGACGGAAAGGTCAATGTACTGTATTGCCAAGGGGAATGGAATGGACTATAGTCGCTAAATAATTTGCACCTTACTATAACCTTATAATTATACTCAGGTTATAGTTCGCCCGAAATTTTGTGCTATCCTAATCAAATTATCTGCAAAATGCTGTGCAGTATTTGACTTTATACATACAAGTTTCTACTACGCAGCCATATGTGGCAAATCAACCGGCTAAAAGTCTTATTAAACACACTGGTGTTTTTGTGGAGTTTTTTAAACTAAAATTCCTTCTTTATAAGTAATCTACTTTAGTCACGTGATAATAATTATAGCGCCTGCAAACATTTCAAAGCAAAAAATTTCTAATAAACATGTTGCTACTATAACTATTATTTTATTACAGAAATAATGAATTTCATAATAATAACCTCATTTGTGATTTTTCAAATATTTATAATAAATGGAGAAGAAACATCATACACGAATGAGTTTGACGGTTTAGATTTGCATGAGATATTGACAAACGATCGATTGCTTACTGCTTATGTAAATTGCCTGCTTGAAAATGGTCCTTGCACGCCCGATGGTAAAGAATTAAAAAGTAAGTAGGCGCTGTAAGAAAAATTGTATTATGATTTCGAGGGAGTGTGAGACGCTAAACATAGTTAAGGCTTTTTAATATAAAGAAGCTGATTTCCAATTTCAACCTTCTCATGTTCTTCTTTTTCAAGTACCTATAATACAACGTTAATTAATTGTGTAGTTTTTTTTGTCTTTAGAAATTTTACGGTTCTCTTCCGACACCCCCTCGGTTTATCATATTTTTTGTTATTATAAATAAGTAAGTTGGTGATTTTGTATTAAGGTGGATATGTTTGAAGGCATATATCTATACGCTAATAGTTATATAGCTGTTAGGACAAGTAAATTAAGAATCCTGGATTTAATTTCAGATCAAAGCAAAACATGGAAAACAGCTCTTAGCCGGAACTTTACAAGTTGTTGTTTGCTGTAAAGTGTATTCTTAAGCAGGGGTAAAAATTAGCAATAGTTGTGCTACCTATATTAATTGTTTTTAAGGATGCAAAAATTGTGTTTTTGTTTGGTTCAATGTTATTTTTCGAACTACGAAAAATCCTTCTTGTCTGTTCCTTCTAACTCCTCCCCCGTCCTATCACCTTTATAATATCTAATGCTGACAACGCGTTCGCTTTGCCCCCGTGTTGCAAACGCCTACAGGTAGCGGTAACCACTTTCGATGAGCTGGGCCGCCTATTTGCCAGCTTCGCAAAAAAAAAATCCGTTCGAGTTAGCACAATATATAGGCACTCTTGCAGGGGTCGTCCAGCCCCTGGGATCCGGAAGAACTAACCTCTGTTGACAAAGTTAGTTTGCCTCTCCCGGGGCATTCTCAAGCACTGATACACAAGATTAGTGTGGGCGTAACTACGTTCTAAGTCTCACGCTATTCCTACCATGAGCGTGGGGCACATGGGAGGAAGCGGGTTTTAGTGGAGTAGTGGCCCGTGGGTTACCCATAGGAGTACCTTGCTGAGTCTCCACACAAGCTGGCAATTGACTCTTATCTCCGCCATCTTCAGTGAATAACTCTCATTGCTTTGGTCTAATCCTCAGTAAAGGACCCGGTAGTATGCAAAACGTATTCCCCCTGCCTCAAAAAGAAGATATATAGGCACTCTGTAGTGTAATGGCAATCAGACTACCATACACGTAACGCTGAGGGATTTGTAAGGAAGGTATTATAAGTATTGTAACACTTAAATATTCAAAAGTACTTATCACTATCTAGATCCACAATCTGTTTGAAGCCATATTTAAAAAGACAAGAAAAATATCATGGAACTGATCTTACAGATATTCAATCTAGTTTATAAGTAAGTAGTTGGTTAAGTAGTGTCAACACAAGCCGTAGCTATGTCATATAGCTATAATAGAATTGTATTTACTTAACTTGTTTATACACCATTCCATTCCATCCCTTTTTTGGCCAGCATTCTTAAGATTGCTCTCTTACTTTTGTCGTGTTTTATTTATATTTTTATCTTGTCTTAATTATAAATCCAAGTGGATAATAAAACACATGTAAATATTTTATTTCTTAGGTGAATATGAATTTAGACAAAATCAATGCATTCAATATTCTTCCTTAAGCTTTATTATAGTTGAACTTCCTTGGTTGAATCTTATCTTTATCATACAGATGATCAGTGACTGATCAGCAGATAAGCTAATGGAAGGTGGTTATTTTGCAGGCTTAGAATTAATTTTAGGACATCTTTTAGTAAACACTATATGCCGAGCGGTATCATACCACAGCTTGGTGATCACTGGTCAGTTTGACTTTCTAGATAGATACGACGCAAAAATAACATTCTCGAGAATTTTCGCGCAGATGACGAAAGCTTTTATTACGTTCATATTATTTTGTAATATTGCAGAAAATCTTCCTGACGCAATCGATAATGGCTGTAAAAAGTGTACACAGAAGCAGCGTGAAGGCGCTGACGAAGTGATGCACTACATCATCGACAATAGGCCTGAGGATTGGACTAAACTTGAAGACAAGTAAGACTATTAAAATCATCACCCGATACAAATCCATATAATAGGAATACGGATACATATTACAATATATTCTAACCTTACTTACATATAAAAGAACAGGCGTTAAAATAAAATAAAAAAATCATTTATTTCTATAAACTTATTTCTAGACCTTGTATTGCTAAAACTTATAATAATAACACATATTAATTATAACTAACGCTCAAATTTTTCGGCGGTTTCTGCACTGTACTCTGCGTCTGTCTCGCGGTAACCAAAACAATTTTCTTATAATTAAACATCTTACTTTTAAACATAGAAAAAGAATACCTACCTACCTTCTTCTTCCATGCTTTCAAAATATCATGATAGAAATAATTTTAATTGCCGTTTTTAAACTAAAGTTAATGCGCCTTTTGGCCCGTTTTACTTGTACATTATTATAACGTGATAAGTATATAGTTTCACACAAAACCTATGAGTACGGTGGGCCTAAACGACACGCTTTCGATAAATAAATATTAAAAAGCGAGAGAAGAACCATGTATCTACTTATGTAGAACCATTGAGATATAGCATGTCGTTTATGATCCAAGTGTAGACCATTAAAACTTTTACGTTACTTTTTTATGTTTTTAGACGATTGTCACTCATAGACTCATAGTATTCTTTTTCCACGATAAATCCTCATTTAGTGTATTATCCTCATTGTAGGTATACAAATCAAATGCTGTTCGTTAGTCTGGCAAAAAAATCAAAAACAACTCGACCGAATTTGATGAAATTTGGTATGTGCATTTGAATAGGTCCAAGGATGATCTAGATTCATAATTAGACCCAGTAGGTGGCACTGCATTCGGGTACCAGATTTTTATTTTTTAAGAGCACGACAACGTCTACCGGGCCTGCTAGTATAAACTATAATAACTAATAAGTATAAGTCATTTATTTGCACACCGAACGGGTAAAAAGGGTGTGATGCTATAAATAATTAAATTCAGTCATAATAACCATGTTTTCACGCGAATTGAACAGAATTTGAAACAACTTCCTTGTAAGGTGTCCAGTAATTACCACTAACCATTATTGGTAAAAACGTTGCATACCTACTTATTTGGATTGTAAACAGAAATCAGGAAACAATTTTATTTTTGCAGATACCACTCGGATGGCAGCTATAAGAGGAAATATTTGGCAAGCAAACAAGTAATGGGGGAGCCACAAGATAATAATAGCACGCAAAATGCCGCAACATAAATTTCCACTTGTTAATATCAATGCCGAAATGATTATAATATTCTCAATAAAACCACTTGCATTTCAACAATCAGTTTATTACAACAATATCAATTTATAAATAAGACATATTTAAAAATAAATATTACTAACCGTATCTTAAATCTTAAGAGTAAAATTGAAGAAAACCCAATGGCCTTACTTTTAAGTAGAAATTCATTTTATTCAATGCTTAATGTAAAATTATACATTACACAATATATAAGTGTAATAGGGTATAGCATGTGTGTATGCATATTTTGCTAAAGCTCACTGACGGAATATAAGGCAATTTCGCCATGAGATCAGAATTAGAAAAAGTAAAATGTGCAGAATAATATAGAATATATTATAACTATATTACAACTATTGTTTGGCTAATGAAAGTAGAGAATGAAATAGCACGGCTTTAAAAAACTGTTTGCTTCAATTATTTGGAAGCTTAGTTTAGCGATTATTTTGATATATATGGATTGGGTTGTTTTAGAAATTGTCTAAACGGATGTGTATTCAAGAAGACTTTTTCGGTATTGCCACTCTTATAATACAATTTGCGTGACCCTTTTTGGTGTTACTAGCCTAAGGAATATAAATTGCGCAACCTTAATTAGTGTTGCCACTTAAATATTGGTTCTATGCCATCACGACACCTTGTCGTAGACAAAAACTAACAGTATAGCAAAGTGTTTTCTTAAGTTTTTCAAATTCGAGATGAAGGAACAGAATAATTCAAAGAAAAACAATAATGCTTACATATTGTATAATAATTTATGGTAATTTGGAGTTGCCATACTGATGCCGCGCTTTTTCAGTCTCTACTTTCATTAGCCAGACCCTATAGGCGAGCGACTCGACTCGTGTATAAAAATCAAGCGTTCATCGATACATTACAATCGCAAGCAAACATGTGAAACCCTTCTTTTATAGTCATCATAAATTTTCCATGTTTTAGCAAATAAATAAATTGAATTTCAGTTTCTGAATTCACATAATTTAAACAAAAAACTGAAACTGAATCAATTTGTTATGGTATTTTTTCTGATACAAATCGTTTAATTCTTACATTGAATCCAAGATCTAGCTGTCTGGATTTGGTCGCAACAACATATTCTGGTGGACCTACGTCCCTTAGTTTTAATTCTTCTTTTTGGACATTTTCTTTTGGAGGCAATAATAATAACGCAGTCCTGAAAATTTTTGATCTGTGTCTATTTTTATCTCTTGCATCAATACATATATCTAATATCTATTTTATTATACCGAAAAAGATGTAATAATTGTGCAATATTTATAAACTTAGACAAACAAAATACGTGGACCGAGTCTCGAGCTCCCAGAGTGAAGCGGGCGGAAGCCAATTTTGAAATAGGAATCCATTCGCGCTACAGTGCGATACGGGAGCTGAGTATTAAATAATCAAATTTACAAATCAAGATGAAATAGTTTCCAGTAAGATACTACTCGTACGTATTACCCACACAACGCAAACAACATGTATCTTATATACTTATTTAGATATAAACCACGTTTATATATATTTATGTATATCTACATAAGTATACGCACACAAGTTTGTAATAAATGCTTCATTTGATGGTCTTGTTCACGTAGACTACGTCTATACTTTAATTCGTCTGAGATTACATATTAAAGAAACCATATTTAAAATTAACAAGACTTTTACAACTATTACAAACGCAAATAAAGAGTCCCATATAATACACTTGAAGAGCAAATTAAACTACAGATTGGATGACTCCTTAGACTTTGCTGTGTTATTACATTGATTGTGCTCAAGCTTTTACTTTTATTTAATATATTATTTCTTATTATCTATATTTCATTTTTGTCTTTCAATTTTGATAAATCAACAACGTGATCCATATAAAAACATAAACTTGAATCATTCAATGTAATTGAATACCGTAGTGTCTCTTGAATTCTGTACCTTTCTAACAATTTGATTCAATTTGGTTAATCTGTCTATTAACAGCATTAGTTAAAAAAAGTGAACCAAAAAGCGTTTGGCACCGTCTATCGTGTTACTTAGTTTAAAGGGCGATTGTCAGTTTTGTTTTTCTTTTATATCTACATGGTTATCAAGGGAAATGTCTAGTACACTGATAAATTAAAATCTTCATTATCCAAATAGCCTCTGCACTCTATGCAAACCGTCATACCTGGTGAGAAACAATTTCCATGCAACAGAATCGTGTGCCAACATAGATGCGACTACTTTTCCCGCATCCTCCTTTTGCTTTGAGGTACATGACTGACAATCATCCTTGATAGCTTGGACTAGGACACCTGTAAAACGATTAAAAATAATAAGTATTTATGATAGGTAGGTACACCTATATTAGATATTAGGTTGGGGAAAAAGTTTCTTCGCATTTTATATAAAAATTCAAAAGGTTTTTTTATAAAGTTTATTTACATTTCACTAAAGTATGTAGGTGCCATTTTGTTGAGTAACTTTTTGCCATCTTGTAGGTAGGGACGTGATCCCATTGCTATAAAAATTTTGGGGCTTCTGATCAAAAAACTGCGACAAGTGGTTTTGGCAGTCCTCTCGTGATGTTAACCTGACACTGCCTAAGGAATTCTGCAGAGACCGAAACAAGTGAAAATCTGAAGGTGCAAGGTCAGGACTATACGGCGAATGCATTAACACATCCCAGCCAAACTCTCGTAATTTTTGCTGAGTGGCTAAAGATGTGTGAAGTCTAGCGTTATCATGGTGAAAAACCATACCCCTCCTGTTGATTAATTCCGGCCGCTTTCTCTCAACTTTTTGCTTTAATCTCATCAGTTGTTCGCAGTACAGTTCAGAATCGATGGTCCTGCCTGGCGGTAACAGCTCATAATGAATAATGCCCTTCCAATCCCACCATACACACAGCATCACCTTGTTGCGAGTTAACCCGGGTTTCGCCACAGTCTGTGAAGCCTGACCGGCCTTTGACCATGATCTTTTTCGCACTTTCTTGTCGTACGTGATCCGCTTATCATCACCAGTTATCAGCTTCTTCAAAAATGGTTCGGTTTCATTACGTCGTAATAAAGAATCACAAATTAGTACACGGTTCATTAGGTTTCAATCAGTGAGGTCATGAGGCACCCAAATATCGAGCTTTTTTGTGTATCCAGCTTTTTTCAAACGCGCCAAAACCGTTTTGTGGTCTAATTCCCAGCTCTCCAGCTACATCTTAACAACTAATATGCCGATCTTGCTCCACTTTTTCAAAAATGGCATCAATTTTGTCCGTAACAGGGCGACCAGAGCGACGTGCATCTTTGATATCAAAATTTCCGGATTGAAAACGCTTAAACCAAATTTGTGCTACTCTCACAGATACTGCATTAGGTCCATAAACATCACAATTTTTTTTCGCGGCTTGTGTTGCATTTTTACCTTTCTTGTAGTAAAATTTTAAAATGTATCGAATTTCTTCATTAGATTCACTCATTTTAACAATAAGAAAAACAAATGAAAATCACACATTTTCCTAATTTGAATTTGGAATTTACTTCTTTAAAATTGAAACTTTTTAATGATACCAAAACCAGCCAGAGACAAATGGTATAGCCAAAGAGATCTTATTACAAGTTCATACATACTATATGCGAAAAGACTTTTTCCCCAACCTATTAATTATATTTACTTCATACCATGGAAAAAGAATATTATACTTTCTTCCCTGTTCATACTAATATAAAATATATTTAGAAACTAGGCTATGCCCGCGACTTCGTCCACGCTTGATTTTAAATTCCCGCGGGATTTTCGGGATAAAAAGTGCCGCAGCTATCGTTTTAGTGATAACTGTATCGGAATAAGCTAATTTTTATACATTCGAATAACTACAAACCGCTACCGGGAAAATTCGCGCAGGATTCCTGGGATAGAAAATATCACTCATTTTATTACATTCAATTTGCTATCGATCAGTGAAAAAATTCACATTGCAATTCGAAGATTTTAAGTCTAAGAATTTGCTGTCAATCAGCAAAAACTGTATCGAAATCGGCCCAGTAGTTTTTACGTGACTCCCGAACAAACAAACAAGAAATCTAAAAAAAAACCGTCATGTTCTCCATCGTTTATATAGTGTATTCCAGTTGTTTTTTTAAATAGCTTCAATGTACAGACAAAGCATTTTTAGAATTTTGTAATATTATAGATAGGTAATATTTTTTTGTACTTATCATTGTGATTGAAACAATAAGGAAGTGGACAATAAAATCGAATGAGATACTTTTTTATAAAATTACAAACCATCGTCGCAGCCTCATAGAATGCTCTTAGCGTAGATAATACACAATATATGCTCATAGATTTTGTACGAGCGTACTTATGGCGTCATAAGTAGGTTCAAGTAAGAGTCAAATAGCGCATTAATTTTATTGTTTTTAAATGTATTTCTATCGCGATATTTTAAAGGTTTGATGTTATTTTTATGTAAAATTATTCGAATTTATAGTAACATGTGTCCGCATGCCTATGTAGGATTTTGAAGCTTTATAAAGATACGTTTTTTACTGCTATTGTTATTCATAATATTCTTTGATGATAAACAGACAGATATGACGCGGAAAAGATAATAAACTGTAATATTAAATTTAATGAATCTATTAAAATCGAAAAAACTAATTGAATCTACTTTAGCAGAAGCGATAAAAAACTATATGACGCATGCGTAGTAGTTTTCCGAACGGAAAAGATTGTAATGAGCAAGTGCCTCACGGTTTTTTACGGGTTTCAAATTGTGTTGGAGAGACCAAATCTGACTACTTTATTATTGTTTTGTGTTTTATATCAATAAGACGTTTATAACAGGGTATTGAATGTTACACCTGTTATCGAAAAATTGAGAAACAAAAGACAAATTAGTATTTATGTATGTAAAATTGTGTAATAAAAAGAATGTTAAATTGGAAGATCGGTAGATAGATATAAGAGGGAGGGTAGAGGAAGAAGAATAGAATAGATAACAGGTTATTGCTCACCAAATATACAATTTAAAATTGCACAATTACAAAATTGTCATTGTAGAAACAATAGGCGGCCTTTTCGCTTTTAAAGCAATCTCTTCCAGGCAACCTAGCTTAAGGAATAAATTAACCTAATCTGGCGATGTAGGTGGTGCAGATTATTAGGTAGGTCTTAAATGATCATATTTTTCAACTATATATTTTATAAATTAAATACACATACTTAAATTACTTTGTAAATTAAATACATACAAACATATTTATAAGATATATATATTAGGTAGTATAAGAGTTAGAGATACGGATGTGATAAGAAGATATGGATGAATTCTGTGATAGTTTGTGATAGCATCGGATTGACCATATAGTCGATATAGCGCTTGCTAGCCGAACCCTAGACTGTGCGGGCACCTCATAGGCCTGGCTTGCAGGGCTTATCGCAAACCAGGCGGTAGTTGAAGTACGAGTCTTACGAAATGAAACAGAAGCCACCCTTTCGACCCAGTCAGACTCAGCTGTGTAATAATTGTGGTATGATAAGAAATTTACCCAGCCAGAAGAGAGGTGTAGGTACCTATAGATAAAAAGATATTGTGCTGACCTCAAATGATATGGAAAAGATGAAAGAAAACTTCAAAATTAGTTAAATAACTAAATAAGTAATCGTTAGATAAAATAGAAAATACCTTTGATCTCCTTCATTTCTTTTGAACAATATCGATCAACAGACATCAAACATTTGACGTCTTGCGATGGGAGAGGTGCAATTTCATTTAGACTGCTATGTCTTTTCTTTAACGCATCATTCTTTTCCACGTCACTGACAACTTCGTTGATTAACATCATGTTTTCATCACCATAAACTAAGCTGAAACCAGCACTTTTAACACCATCGCTAAATTCTCTATCAATGCCGCCTACGGTAATTTCAGCAGCTACAAAGACTATTGCCGAAGCAATAAACAATTTACGGAACATTGTTATTGTTCAAAGTCTTCTGTTGGTCTGATAGTTATTGATTAGTCCTGTAGAAGAAACATCTGTCGGGTATTATGCAACAGTTCTTGTTTTGTTTATAAATCTTCACACATACCTATTATTCACAACAACATATTTAGGACAGGCGTATGTCGTCAATCTTTGGTTATTCTTCAAACTCCGAATAATTGGTTCGGTTCAATTTGAAGGAGGACACTTCGTGCATCCGTAATCCAGGAACATCCGAGAAATTTATAGTCAATAGTAAAATCATGGAAATTATGTTACATCAATTTTAATATAATATAAATTTATTAGAGCTAGGCATGTGCTAAAGAGTTTCTTGCGCCGCTTTTTCTCTTCAAGCCACATGTTGCTAAGCGGTGGTAAATTAAATTAGGCTCCCATAGAGTAAATAATAACCATGAACAAAATTAAAACTAAATAATTAGAATGAACAAGTTGGCGGTAGCATAAATAAAACTTTAACAATACTCATTGACACTTGACATCTTTGTCTTCGTGATCACAGCTAGTGAAAAGTGGCCGAAACGTCGGAATAATAAAAATCAAATAAATTACCTCGCTTAAAACCGTAATTATACTACCATAAACGTATTCGAATTATAACATAGTGATGTTATTATTAATAAAATACGTCACACGAATTTCATGATTTTTGACCCCTCTCCCGTCCTTGTCACAACTGGTCACATTCAAGAGACTCCTCGTCCCTAGTGTTACGTCACATATTTTGCAATTCTACATCAAGAAATTATTAAATTAAAACAGCAGTTCCGTAATTAGTTTCATTCCCATCTTATTTATTTTTTAATAATTTAAACACTGTTCATGCAAATAGAGTTGGAAATATTTTGAAGATTTTCGTTAATGGTTCAAATTTCGTGATTTAAAGGTTAAAAATATATTAGATTTTGAAATGTGACGTTATGAAATTTAGGACCTCTTCCACCCCTTGTCACACAATGTCACATTTCGTCAACAACGGCTCCAAAGTTACATTGTGTATTAAACGGTTGAGGATACCTGTCTTCGCACAATATTCGGGGCGCGTGTGGTATTGTCAACAAACAACCTTCATTGACTTGCATATCAAGTATACCAACAGAATACCGACATTAAGATTCCAACTTATATCATTGAACAATTGACATTTTGCTTGTAGGACTGTACTTCAACAATAATTATTAAAGTTTTCCTGTAAAGGAAACGGAGACTTTTGGGCCAAAGAAATATAATAAGCTGGAATATAGTTTAAAAAGTGATATTTTTCTATTACAAAATGGAAAACATCAGCCCAAAATTCTACCTGGAAGACGAGAAATCTTAAAAATAAGTTCACAAATAAAATAAGTTGTCGATTACCGTAATCGATTTATGTGACTGAATTTCAACAATTAATCATCCGAAAACCTGACACCATACGATTAATTCACTCAAAATAACTAAACCCATTACGAATATAAATAATATGAACTTTATAAAAAGAAATCTTAAAATCACTCACATCTTTTTACAATCTGGTCCCAAGAATGTATAAAAGCGTATCCGTCTCCTTTCTATTCTGACCGAGGTTTGTCTTTGAGTGCATGTTTGTCTGTGCACCATGCCCACAAAGATAATTGCCGATCAGTACCTATCACATTCCATTTAGATTAAATTGTTGAAAGGGCCTAGAGACCATATACATAATAATGCAGTACATTTTTATTCAGCCGTTTGGTTTTCTAGCTAGGGGAATTGATTTTGTAAAAATCTAATGATACCGCTTTAGTTTTCATCAAAATCAGCCCAGAAAGTCCTTTGAGCATTTTAAGCTATTTAATATATATACACTGTTTTTCCTTAGATCATTTTCGTGCATTACAAACAGGATTTTTGCAATGAATTACTTACACTATTTAATGATGTTTCGACTACTTACGCCACATCTAAAGTTAGATACTTATTACCGTAGAAAATGTTTTATATTAATCATTTAAAGACATAATTTAATTAAAATTTTACCCAAAAATATATTTTGTAAGAAAAACAAGGTTGAGTTTCGGATTTAGCCTTATGAGACCCACTTCAAAAGGCCACCTGTATATTCTGGCTAAGATAGGTCTAATATATTATCCTGATATGGTAGAGCCGTGCTGGAATAATTATATCGATTACAGCTCTTAGGGCCGGCTCGATCTGTGTGATACCACGCTCTCACAGAATATGTATCTTTATCCGTGCAGGAAGGGAAAAGGAATACAATTTCCTGCGGCCACGCGGCCGTTGAACCCATGCCATAAATTTTTCTTTTTAAATATCGGCGTGAAACGGTTCGCCTGGAGCTTGTCGTATTTCGTATCCATGGTAGTTTGTAGTATTTCGTACGGTGAGTGAGAGCTCTATTCCATCTGCTTTATCCAATCCTAAAGGCTGGGAAACTCTTGATGTTGCAAACGTGTATAGTCGACGGTATCCACTTTCCATTAGATAGGCCACCAGCCCGTTTCCCAGCTTCGTATAAAAAAATATCATCTATGTACAAGGTGGTACACCTTTTTAAAAATAAAAAACTTTTCATTTAATAAAGGCCGTAGCCGTAATACCCTGTCGCTACATACTTATAAACGGCGTGTTTGTAAGCATTACCTTTTAGGTTATTCCAGTGAAGGGTTGTAAAAATATCAATAAAAATGGAAATAAAAACGACACGCAATATTTTATATTTTAATTGTCATTTTTTAACACCTCTTTCAATATCTTAGAAGCTAAAGCCATATCAATCTTATTTTGAGAATTCTTAGACAATATGCCCAGTAACGCTTTAAATACCTTAACTTTACCATCTTTATACTGCTTCACCAACTTCGGATTATTTTCTAACATTTCTAAACACATTTTGGTAATTTCTGCTTCATCACTAAAAAGGAACCAGCCATTTTCATTAACAATTTTGAATGGCGACAGGGCACTATTAGCTGTTTCAACAAGTTCATCGAGCAATTGTCTAGATGTTTCTAAACTGATTTTATTCTTTAAAAGCATATCTATGACTTCGCTCAATTGTTTGATAGTGACAGGACAATCTTCAACGTCCAATTTATTTTTATTAAGTACAGTCAACAAATCGTTTAATAATAAATTAGCAATTTTGTTTGGACTTCTTTCTTTATTAGTCAGTTCTTGAAAATAGTCCAGTAATATGGGTTCGTTAACTAGTTGTATAGCAGCTTCAGGTCTTAATTGGTATTCATCTATTAATCTTCTTCTACTTTCTTCCGGAAGTTCAGGAATTTTGTCACGAATGAGGGGTACACTGATAACATCATTGTGATCTTCTTTGGTATTTAAATTTAGACGCAAGGGTGGTAAATTCGGTTCCGGCATATACCTGGAATTGTTTACAAAATATTAGTGATTATTTGATTGGGATGTACTTACATCTATATACAGTGGATTTTGGTTATAACGACAATGAAAGGACAACTATAATTCCGTTGCTGTAATCGAAAGTTGCTATATACATAGGTAGAAAAAAAGAAAATAATATTTATTGCCAGACAATATAGCTATGCATTACGTATACATACATCGCCTAACACACAGAAACTTACTAAGTTACTGATTATTAGATATAACTTTACCTACCTGAACATTTATAAATAAAAAGTAAAAAAGCTTAATGATTCTATGAATGAACCTATGTGTATTTATTTGCTAACTCGGTCGTAATATAACAATAAAAAAATAAACTGTTACTGAATAGTAAACGGATCCATGGGTAACACTTAAAATTTAATTAATAAAATTAAAAAGTTACAACAATTATAATTTGTGTTTATTTTATTTGGCTAGCAGCTGAAATAATAGTAACTAGATTACAAACTAGATAAGGAGAAGCTGTTGATAAGCCCCCACAGATGACAATATTGTTACAATTAGGCCACCTGCATATTTGTAAACAAAGCACATTTATTACCCGCCGTCGGTGTTTGAGCTAATACCATTGAAGCGCTTTTATGACAGTCTTCTTTTGTTTACTTATTTATTGGTTGTTGTGGAGAGCAGCCTATTGTACTCGTTTATGGCTGTTCGCAGGCATAATTAGGCGGTAGGTGTGCGGATTACAATTTCTGGGATATTGCGTCGACGCATGCCAGGCAGATATATTGCATCGTGCAATATATCTGCATAAAGCAATGCCCCAATGGAGAGATCGGCAGTCAAGCGATAACCACTAGCGAGACAAGACGTGTGTATATTCGATAATCTACATAGTGACGGCTTTGCGCGTGTTACTGAATCGCGTATTACGTTTGGACTAATTGCGTTCATTTATATTTGTACCTGTATTATACGTGTTTGTATAGTTCTAATAAATTCTATAGCAATTCCAACGGCATTTTAATTCAAGTCCTGCAACTCGTAACAATATGAAGTGGAAATATAGTTTTATTTGATTTTATAAAAAAGTATAATAAAGGATATGCTTCCTTTATTATACTTGAGATAACAGGTAGCAACAATATCATATCTATATCAAAAAATCCAATTGTTCCAAAAAACATTACGGGCCTAGTAATTATATACCTAACTAGTTGACCCGGCAAACTTCGTACCGCCTATACGCAGTTTCTAAGAGAAAGCAAAATTGTTGTTTTTACTATATTCCAAGCATTTTTTTCATATTTACTCACCTTTTAAACCTTCCCTGGACTTCCACAAATAATTACAAAGCCAAAATTAGCCAAATCAGGCCAGCCATTCTCGAGTTTTAGCGAGACTAACGAACAGCAATTGATTTTTATCATTATATTAATGAATTGAAGCTTACCTATAATCCTGAACAACTTCTTTGTCTCGCATGGGCACTGTGAGCTTGTTGACGGCGTCCCAAGACCTCGTCTCGTTGACCACCCGCCCTCCTCCCTCCAACACCGCCTTCTGCCTTTCGATCTCGTGGCGAATGGCGCCAGCCACTCCTCGAATCGAACCGATATTTTTAATCTATAAGCATTTAAATCAGTCTCCATATTTTTTTGATTCAAACTAAATTCATTCCTATCAGTTTTATATCGAAAACCCTTTGGGAGAGTATACTTTGGAATTTTGTGAGCTAAGCCCACCAATCCACCAATGGATAACCAGACGCCCTGACATGCTGTACAGATATATGGTATATGGTAAACATACCACCTAGAACTATATAAATGAAATGCTTTGTATCCACTTTCGACATGGGGACCGTTATAAAATGGAAATCATTGCCGGGATCTGTATTTCCTGATGCCTACAATTTGGTTACCTGCAATCCTGTGTGAATAGGTAATTTTTACTTAAGCATAATCCTTTCTAGACCATTTGCTAACATCAGTCAAACACGAACCTATACCACAATAAAAAAATATAGGTACATTGCACTTCCCATCCACACCCCGCTAAAAGAGAACCAATTACAGGGATAAAGGTACCCAGTATTGTATACAAAACTTCGAAGTAATTAATTAGTTCATTCAGTATCACTTACGTAAACTTTGAATCTCTATCCCACAGCAACTAGAAGGTATCCACAAATTACGTCATATGAATTTCATGACTAACGTGTGACGTAATTTATGGATGACCCCCTATATCATTTTTCAGGATAAAAAGTATCCTATCTTCACTTACTTCAGTCCTTGTGGACAATGGATCACCAGGACGTCTTATTGAAACATTTGCATCCACCCTTAAAGCACCTTCTTCCATACGACCAGTACATGCTCCCAGTCTCTGAACGATGAGGACTAATTCTTTAACCAATGCTGCTGCCTCTTCTCCATCCTAAAAAGAATAGTACTGAATATACAATATTGTACAATTTAAGTTTTTTTTTTTATTGCACGAGTTCACCAGACAGGCAGATGGCCCACTTGATGGGAAGCGATTACCGTCGCCTATGGACATTTGTAATACTAAAGGCGCTACCAATGTGCTGCCGCTCTTTAAAGGGTGACTGGAACCTAACCACTGATGAGCCGGAACACAACTTAAGGTTGTTATGGCGGCATAATCTAGACCAGGGGTGGTAGCCATCCAGATGGACAAATACTACAAATGTAGCCTCCTACAACAGGCTGCCCGGCCGCAGGAAATTGTATTCTTTCTCTGTTCCTGCACAGATAGAGAATACATAGAATTTTTTTTTATTCAAAACAATTGTCAAAGAATATAGTTTTAAACCGTTATTTGAAATTTATCTTTTGGCTATTAATAAGCCATTACATTTCTTTTTTCGATTTTATGAAGCCCTTAAATACTAAATAAAATGCAATTGTGCATCTTAAATTTTCGTGCAAAATACCAGTCTATCAGCAAAAACAAACCATTCAACTTTTAGCAGTTAACAACAGTCCATTATAAAATGTTTAAATATATGTAAGTACATAATATGATATCCAATATTTATAGTCAATAAAGGGTAGGGTTTTAAAAATCACTAATAAATTAATGTAGGTCTAGAGCGATGGATAGATATGGCTATATTACAGTATGCAGTCATGCACACATATGTTATGGCGGTGGTTACCGCACTGAGTATATTGTATACATATATTAGAGGTTACCATGTCACTTGTTTGTGGAACAAAAAAAAACATTACATCTGTAAGGTTCCTTGTCACAGATGTAATGTTCGTTTTGTTCCACAAACAAGTGAAATGGTAACTTCTAACAACCATAATTTTGCATATTTATGAATTAAAATCAATCTATTCTGTTTTCTTACAATGATTATCTGCTTTTTCTTCTCATATTTTTTCAAAACATAGGAGTCCCTATTCTGTCTTTGTTGTCTATGGATGGATGGCTGGATTGTGTGAAGGATGACATGATGAGACTAGCCATATGCCAGAATAGGAGAGTAAGGAAATAAAGACATTTATCGTGCTGCCTGAAACGATTCATAAAAGTAATGGAAAAGAAATAAAAGTGTCAATTGATTGTACCGATTTGACCTACAAATGGAATTTAAATTAAGATATGTTAGTACTCTTTAATCAATGATATTATACATGAAAATTTAAACAATAATACAATTGTTTGCAAGTCTGAATACTTCGAATACAATAAGGATCAAGACCTGTACTTTATGTAACTATAAATAATTTACATCAAAATATACCACTGTTTGTGCTACATTTATCTACCTAAAATTGATGGTTATTATGCAACCAATTATGCTAGCTTGAATTTTTTTTTCAATCACCATATAGAAGTTATTCTTGTGTAAAATACGACACAATAAGATTAAATATTTGTAAAAATAAAGTTAGATGTAAAACGAAAGCATATAAAAGTCATAATCTAATCAACAGTTGACTTTGAACTATTGATGCTTGTTTTGATAATATATTAAATTAAACTCTGCTTCGATTTCTGTACATATATTTTGTGATTTCACAGCTTTTATATGGTTTTAGATTCATAGAGATAATTTTGTGTTATTTATGTTAGATGTATGTAATGAAATGAGGTTGTAATGAATGAAAAGGTCATAATTTGATTATATGACAGATATTAATTAATACAAGAAATGTACCTCTAGATCGGGTTCAAATACAAATTCAATGAGGGGTGCTCCAGCTCTATTTAAATCAACCAAACTCCTCTTCAGTTCGGAATCATGCAGAGATTTTGCACTATCCTGTTCCATTTGAATTTGTTTGACTTTAGAACTCTTTTTATATGGCTTTCTGTGAATACCAGGTGTGTAGACCTATAAAAAGAAATATTAAGAAAAAAATAATAATTATAGATCTACTCTTACAGGTGACAAAAGTAACCTGCATTATTACATGTTTGTAGATCATTTGTATTGTTGTTTGGGTTTTCTGCTTTTTTGCATATTATTCTACTCAATTTTTTCTAGTAATTACTGAAGGTTCTATAATAAAAAATAATAGTATATTTTTAACAGACAAACAAGCTCACTAACAAATCATATCATTAAACATTTTTCTTCTTCTCTGAATCTTATTATTTATTATTATTACTTCTTGAAAACCACAATTTTACCACCACTCGCAATAGCAATTTTAGTGTTTTTTTTAAGGAAGAAGTATTGCAACAAACTCCCCAGCAACATGTCTTTTTTAAGTACTGCTGCAGCTGTGCAATACCCCAATTTAAAAATAAGAACTTTTAGAACATAGAAATTATTCCAGTAAATGTCTAATATTTTGCACATAATAGGTTGGGGAAAAAGTCTTTTTGCATATAGTATGTATGAACTTGTAATAAGATCTCTTTGGCTATATATACCATTTGTATCTGGCTGGTTTTGGTATCATTAAAAAGTTTTTATTTTAAAGAAGACAAATTCAAATTAGGAAAATGTGTGATTTTCATTTGTTTTTCTTATTATTAAAATGAGTGAATCTAATGAAGAAATTCGATACATTTTAAAATTTTACTACAAAAAAGGTAAAAATGTAACACAAGCCGCAAAAAAAATTGTGATGTTTATGGACCTAATGCAGTACCTGTGAGAGTAACGCAAATTTGATTTAAGCGTTTTCAATCCTGAAATTTGGATATCAAAGATGCACATCGCTCTGGTCGCCCTATTACAGACAAAATTGATGCCATTTTTGAAAAAGTGAAGCAATATCGGCATATTAGTAGTTACGATGTAGCTGGAGAACTGGGAATTGACCACAAAACGGTTTTGGCGCATTTGAAAAAAGCTGGGTACACAAAAAAACTCGATATTTGGGTGCCTCATGAGCTCACTGAAAGAAACCTAATGAACTGTGTACTCATTTGTGATTCTTTATTACAACATAATGAAACCGAACCATTTTTGGAGAAGCTGATTACTGGTGATGAAAAGTGGATCATGTACTACAAGAAGGTGCGAAAAAGATCATGGTCAAAGGCCGGTCAGGCTTCACAGACTGTGGCGAAGCCCAGGTTAACCCGCAACAAGGTGATGCTGTGTGTATGGTGGGATTGGAAGGGCATTATTCATTATGAGCTGTTACCGCCAGGCAGGACCATCCATCGAAATTAAAGCAAAAAGTTGAGAGAAAGAGGCCAGAATTAATCAATAGAAGGGGTGTGGTTTTTCGCCATGATAATGCTAAACCTCACACATTTTTAGCCACTCAGCAAAAATTACGAGAGTTTGGCTGGGAGGTGTTAATGCAACCGCCATATAGTCCTGACCTTGCACCTTCAGATTTTCACCTGTTTCGGTCTCTGCAGGATTCCTTAGGCAGTGTCAGGTTAACATCACGAGAGGACTGCCAAAACCACTTGTCGCAATTTTTTGTTCAGAAGCCCCAAAATTTTTATAGCAATATCACGTCCCTACCTACAAGATGGTGAAAAGTTATCCAACAAAATGGCACCTACATACTTCAGTCTTTGTTAGTTAAATGTAATTAAACCTTATAAGAAAACATTTGAATTTTTATATAAAATGTGACACTTTTTCCCCAACCAAATATATCCCACAGTCACATTTTGTGTCTTTGATATTTAACACATTTCTCTGTTTACCATACCCCTTAAATGAGATATCTACATTAATTTTATTATAATTATATTATTCTTACGTAGAGTTTGACTCTCAAAAGTTAAAGAAAATAAAAGTTATATAATGATTATATCATTATAAATACAAATATACCTGAAAATCAATAAAACCGTCACTAGCCAGAGGAGCCCTTTGCTGCGTAATCTGATAGCCGGCCGGCAAATCAGCGTAAAAGTAATGTTTTCTATCAAAACTGGATATTTCATTTACTCTACACGATAGTGCTAAAGCAGTTAGTATGCCGAGCTCTACGCATTTCCGATTAAGGACAGGTAATGTTCCGGGTATAGCTGCATCAAATAATGATACACGGTTGTTCACCAGACCACCAAAAGTGTTCTGTGCCCCAGAAAATAACTTTGATTCTGTGTTCAGGTGAGCATGAACCTCCAAGCCAACAACACTTTGCCACTTTTGACTAGAAGCTGAAGTGTAACGTTGTTTTCCAAGTATTTGATAATTAATGCCAAGTAGGCGAGACTCTTTCATAAATCTCATTTTATAACCAAATACAAACGAAACGAGGAACTTTTTGTTTATCAATTAAATTATCAGCTGGTGGCTGGTGGGGATGGGGATGACATCATGACACTCTTTAGCTCATGACAGTACTGACATATGACAGTAGCAGCTTTATCGTAGTTAGCAAGCTACAGATCAAAGGCGTTAGAGCCAACTTCAACAAAATAGAAGAAGAATAGAAGAACGACAGATCGCAGATCTAAACGGCACATTTCACTAAACAGTCGATATTTTCAACGCAAGTACATTCTAACTTAAAAATAGACAATATAATATCCGACAATTATTGTCTCTAATTAACCAGTATTACACATTTTTTTTAATTATCACTGCACTGGAATACAAAAATTTTCAAATTCACCGCCAATAACTTCGATTTTTGAAAATTTATCCTTTTTTGGCGTAGAGGACTGGCCGATTGAAATATTTTACGTCTTATATTATTATAATCAATCTACAATTAAAAGTTTTTATGAAAAATCCCACACTCAAAATTACAATTATTGTAAGTATTCTCCAAGAAACTTTAAAGATAATCTTGTTATGGCTTTATGCATAATATGAATAATCGAATTTATTTTTCAACTTCTATGCCACTTGATTATTCCCACACGGCATGGCACATGGTATTCAATATAATAGACCCATCGATATTGCGCAGTAACCATAACGCCGATAGTCCAAAGTTCTATCCAAAATAAACAAAGCACACAGCCACACAGTACATAGCTATGAAACTTCTCCACTCGCTAAAATTTACAATAGATGGCGCTTATTAATTATTCCAAAAATGTTAATTCTAATTTTGAATTGCTGTTAATTGTTCACTTCAATTTTTCTGTCTTAATTAATGATTTAGATTTCTAATTGTAATTAATTGTATCAGTAATAATACTTACGTCTGCAAATAAAATTATTTAATGCCGATATTAATTAACAGTTGAAAGTTGATATTAATACCAGCATGCTTTATAATTACCTATATTTTAATTAGTTCATAAATTAATAATGTACTTACCAGTGACCACGGAGATTTGGGTCCAATGTTGATCGGAATATTTTATATTTTACGGGATATTGTATACTTTATTTTACGAAATTCAAATCAATTCTAACCTAAAACAATTGCATTGATATCATGACTAAATAACTTAACCCTAGCCTAAATACTAAAACCTAAACCAAATATCACATTTTTAAAACTATTAAACTATTTGTTGCTTAGACGATCAGTCCTGTTACAACTTCAAACAGGAAGGAAAATAAATAAAGGACGATGAAGGCTAATGTAGCTTCGGCGATTGTATGCATTTCTAAGATTCTTTGTTAAAAGAGTTTAAAAATGTTTTGTCGCTACACGCGGGTTTAAGTCGCGGCGAACGTATGATCGAAAGAACGGCACTGCGATGTATGGTCACAGTCAAAACAACGCCGTCCTATACACAAAACCTTGAGTGCATAATGCCACCCGTTATGATAGACGTACCAATGAAACTGAAAGCATATAAATAGAATAACTCAGGTGCCATTTCAATTTATTCGGATTACACTCTACATACAACAGTACACACCCACTCGCTGATAAAAATTGTATATCGCCGCAACAAAGTAACAAAGCACAAACATAACACAAGTGGCCGAGGCAGTCCGATGACGTTTGTGCAATTCTGCCGGGTTGTGTTTGCGGTACACACCTCCATTTGTGCGTATTACTTCACCACACGAATAATGCCGATCGAATTTTCTAGAATCAAGGCAACTTTAATTCTACCGGTAGAATCACGCATCAGGCGCATATCTAGGTCTACAGTTCCTATCATCAGATCGCATAGAATTAGATGTTTTTTTAAATCATTTAAATTTACGTAGATGTCTTATCATTTACTTTTGCTTTTTTCTTTTGCCAAAACGACTACTGGACCCTAATATAATTGAACTAAAAATCTCTTCCAGAGTATCGATGACTGCTACGAGAAACGTTTCGGAGTGGTAGAATGCTTTTCTATACAGAAGCAGCCATTATAGGGTGCCATCATATGCCAATAATCAACCATCCGACACTATTGTAATAGGAAACTTTAGGGCTAGGTAACATTCTATAAATGATTCTAGGTAATCGGGGTAACACTATTTTTTTATTTCTGTTAAATACTGCAAAAATACAAAAAAGATAAATAAGCGCAAGTAAGAGCCATAACAAGGGTAGAAACTTGCACATCTTAAACAATACGGATAGGAATATATACCTGAAATGTTATTTTCTCGTAAGTAGTATTGATAATGTTATCTTTGCGAGTTCAGCATTTAAATGTAAGCGATAAGACATTGATGGATCGTTAGAGAGCTATTATATCTAATTATGTTTTAATTGCAGCAAAGTGAAAATATTATACACGTGTTGACGAGATATCTTAGTCACACTCCTGTCTAGTATGACATACAACACTAGCAATATTTTATTATCACTATCTAGAAAACAATATAACTTATATAAATAAAAAAAAGGTAAATTTTCTTTATTGTATTAGTTTATAAACATTTACGGCCTTGGTCATAGAGAGCTAGAGCAAGTTTGAACGCTTCTTTATGCTTCTTAAAGAAGAAGCGTTTAAACTTACTCTATCTCTCTACTTGTTATTAGACCGTTAGTTTAATAACACTGGTCGGCAAAATAAAATTACTTGTTCCAACTATTACGTTTTTTTTTGGAATTTCGACACTGATTTGAAGTAATATAATGAATAACACTCCCCGGAAAATTCCCACGTGAATCCCGAACAAACAGACAAGAAATCTAAAAACTAAAATGCATCGTGTAGGAACAAAGGAAAGGAAGAAAGGAACAGGACATCTATAAATTTAATAAAAAAAATAATTGTGTTTCCAAATACTTTAATTTTTCCCAACTTAAAAAATATAATACGTTATATTTCTCAAAAATAGTTGGCAACACGTCATATTTAGAATTTTATAATATTATAGATATCTTGCTAGAATCTTTCATCACATTTATGAGATATTGCTTAAAGATTTACGGAAAAGAAAGCTATTGATATGGTCGCATTATGGAGCTTGAGAAGAAGAAAAAAGTTTTGCACAAAAAATATGCATGATAGCAAGAAACTAAAAGCAAATCTAAATTCAGCATGTCAAATTCTTTAAAATTATCGGATTTTTATTTAAAGGAGGATTTGGTTGCTGACCAGTGTAATTATTATGGATAATTGGGTATTTGATACATAATACAATAAATTCTAAAATGGTATTCATATAAAAGAGCGTGTCAAAATATCTGGTTATCATCTTACGTTCAATGGTTTATTATAGAAATAATTTTAATTATAGTTTAAATAATAATTTATAAGCTACTAGAGTTTTCTCCACGGCTGGGCCGTGGGTCAACCTCTAGTGCGTGCCTCTTATTTAAACAGCAGGCGTTAAAATAGATTACATTGTATTACATTTTTATGTTAGTGGTATTTGCCCCCGGAATATATACTTCATTTTATATCGGAAACTACCCCATCTCCCGGGATGAAAAGTATTTATGCCCATTTTCGGTATTAAAACTACATTTTAACAAAATTACAGCGAAACCGATCCAGTACTCCTAGTAGTTTTTCCGTGAAGACTTAACAGACAGACAGATCGAGTTACTATCGCATTTTTTATAGATGCTATATTTTTATATCTATAAACTTGAGACATGATTGGTCTCCCATACAAACCTTCATCCTTTATTTCAACCCGTTCTAGTTTTATTTATCTATCTCCTGTCTATCTATCTGTAAAATACATAAATTGGTCATTTATGTAATTGACCAAAATAACCAAAATGCCCAAAATGATCAAAATGACCAAATTAACCAAAATGGTCAAAATTATCAAAATGACTAAAATGACCAAAATAGTCAAAATTACCAAAATCACTAAAATAACCAAAATCACTAAAATGACCAAATTTACCAAAATGACAAATTTACCAAAATGAACAAATTGACCCAAATGACTAAAATGATCAAAAGGACTAAAATGACCAAAATGACTAAAATGATCAAAATGGACAAATCGACCAAATTGAGCAAATTGACCAAAATGCCCAAATTGACCAAAATGCCCAAATTGACCAAAATGATAAAAGTGACCAAAATAACCAAAATGGAAAATCACAAAAACCTATCCTAATTTCTGGAATAACCTTTACATAAATCTATCCCAAAATCTATCGTATTATCCGGGATAAATTATCCCTTATCCACCCTCGAAATTAAAATTACATAAATACCAAATTTCAGTCAAATCAGTCCAGTAGTTTTTCGTAAAAGCATAACAAACAAAGAGACAAATATATTTTTATCCCGAAAACTATCCTATTTTTCGGGATAAAAAGTATCCTATGTTCATCCTCGGCATAGAATATATATATACCGAGTTTCAGCCAAATCGCTCCAATAGTTTTTCCGTGAAAACGGAACAGACAGACGGACAGACAGACAGACAGAGCTACTTTCGCATTTATAATATTAATAGGGATTTAACTCGTTAAAATTGTGACATCACAAGCCAGAATTCTCATACGAAATAAAGGAGGCTGTGACGCTTTGTGCAATTATAAAAAGTGTCTCTTTTTATTTAACTATCAAATACCCAATTAAATATCAAGCGCTAAAATTTCAGAAACATTATAGTTTTCACTTCTGACGTGCAGTCCTACAATTGACAGTTTATGTCTATAGTTTTATTATTAGTATTATTTGTTTTTTTTAGGATAATTTAAATTAGGAATGTATTTTTGGGATTTAGGTTTAGTAATATTTGTAGTTTGTTTAAAATTAAAATTGTAATACAATAGAAAAAAAATCATAATCTACATAATAGTATACCTATCTAGTTTATAAGTAAACGACGGTTTTCGTCATTGTCAGACACTCAGAAAATCAATACCTGTAGTTGTGAGCACCTGTTCCCCGCCTTCTTTATATACCTACTCCTACCGATAATGTTACAAAGTCCACGGCACAGGGCTTGAGCAACAGTAATAATAAACCTGCAAGGAGGCTTTATAGCGTAGCTTAAGCTGAGTGACGACTCTTCGGTATCCGATTCCATGACGCCAAAAGAAAGCTCCTATCTCAGTACTTGCGTTAACCAGCTGGTTTGAGTGCAAATCGTAAGAGCCTAAGACTGGACCTCCAGGGGTGGAAAAGGCATAAAGCCGGAAGTAGCCTCCGTGAAACTTCAGCACTACCCCTGGACACCTCTCCCGTACCGTGGATATCCACGGGCCACACACCCATGGGCCCGTGCAGCGAGTGGCGAGTCCCCGTTTTACCACTTCGGATAAGTGGTAAAACGGTATTCTTTAAACATTGCAATGGGCGGGCGCACCATTCTTCCAAACACTGAGGTCCATTAGCAGTTCATCTCAATAGTCCTTTGTGTGTCAATTTCCTACAATACTTCAACACTAACACGGGGAGTGTCCTTGAGTGCATACAGCGATAATGCCGCGCGGCCGTCAGTGCCACAGCATTGACGAATAGGGCGTCTAGGTGCTGGCTGGCCCACGGCCCATGGCCTGTGATCTTCATCGACGTATTGTATAACTACAACAACAATTTTTTTCCTTAAAACATCGTACTCATACACAAACAATATAATGAATATACGTACCTATTTAATTAATTGTAATTGCTATAAATCCAAGAATATAAAAAGAAGCACTTGCATAAATAATTGAATTATTCATCGTAACTTAAGTTTTTATGATTATTGTAAGTATGTAATTTGTACGTGGTAGAGTCTTGCTAGTATTATTGTCTTGATTACAGCTCAATCAGTGTGATACCACCTTCTCAGAGAATATTGCCATGAAACGGATAGCCTTCTGCTAATCGTATTTTGTGCGATGAGTGAAAGTTCCGATGGCCCATTTCCCCCTCTTTCTATCCCATTTTCCGTATCTCATCCTCCTATTCCTATCCCATAACCCATTCTTTCTATACAGTTCTTATGCCTAATTTCTCTATCTCATCTTTTATCCCAACCTAAAGGCTGACAAAGCGTTGGCTTCGCTCCTGGTGTTGCAAAGCTGGGCCTTTTGCCAGTTTGCCAGCTTCGCAATAAAAAAAGTTAGAATAATCTTTGGTATTTTAACGTTGTCAAAGCATCAAAGAGTTACTGATTGTCTATCTATCAATCTAGGTATACCTATATTGTCTCTAAAATATAAAAGTACGTATACTAAACTATTTGGATGCTTAATGACGGTCACGCGAGTTGGGTGCTTTTTTCCATCCCCAAAGTGCCAGCGTGCCTAAGGAAGTTGTCACTTCAAAAATTGGTCTCAAACTACTGTCGTTAGGAACGTTCTTAAAAGGTTAGCAGCGTTACCACTTTGTATAGCAATGCTTATGCAGACTTATGCTTGTTCATATTTATGTTTAGTATTTTTTTATTGCAACAACTGTAAATTATATATTGTAAATATTAAATTGTTATTAGTGATTAATCAG
Source organism: Dendrolimus houi (assembly GCA_039645545.1). Taxonomy (NCBI): domain Eukaryota; kingdom Metazoa; phylum Arthropoda; class Insecta; order Lepidoptera; family Lasiocampidae; genus Dendrolimus; species Dendrolimus houi. The sequence goes on from CM077134.1 coordinate 10,039,372, forward strand.
TATATAAATGCAATGAATTTATTTATTTATTCGTTTCCTAAATACATTGCACTAGCACTAGTCCAGCGCGACGAGTCATTGCCCTGTATGAATGTGCATTGAAGCTAGTCTATAGGTATACGTTAATTATGTATATATTTTGTATTTGCCAAATTACTTTGTTGCATAATAATATTGCGTCGCGTTGCTGCGATATAGGTCGTAAAGTCGTTTGTTATATTTATCTTTTATCATGACATCGCTTTTTCCGTAATCTTACTGCAAGTAGTAGGTTAGTAAGTACTGTAAGTACCTACAAAAGAACATTTATATAAATCACTTAGATATGGAGCCTATATGATTATTGTCAAGATAAATCGCCACAATGTGTAATAATTCATGTTAATTAACAAAATATTACGCCTACAAGGATTACCACAGGTAGACGCACTTTTTCTAATCAAAAATTCAATATCCGGGTCTTTGTACGCGCCTTTCTGATAACAAGTTTGTATATATTAAGGACGATGACTTTGTTTTCTAGAACAATCAATCTTGAGTCATAAACATAACCTAAGGTTAGTATCAACAGGTTTGTGGTTGGCCGATTATACTGCTCCCTTTTTAATTAACTATGACTTACCAATAGTGTTGCCAGATGTTCGATTTTCGACCGAACAGTTTTCTTATGTTGGTCCGGTCAAGAAAATCTTGGTAAACCGAACAAAAGATTGTCCGCTTTTATAGCAAATTCGTTCATTATCTAGCGAAATCGAAAGACTCGAGACTGGAAAGTTTCGTTCGACGCGCCGCCACCCCGTATTGTGCGTTTTCTTTAATATAACCGCTAGTTGCACTGAATTTATAAAAGCAGTGGCATCGAGTACTAAATATATGAAAAAGTAGATGGGCTCTTAAATTAACATTCGATGCAAATTTAATATCTAGTAAGTTTTCAGTAAATTTGTATGTTAATAAAAAAAATTATAAACTTTTCCGGTTTTTTTTTTAGAACACATCTGGCAACCCTACTTACGAGTAGACTCAGCTTGCCAGAAAGTCTCTTAATGTTATCCACAGAATACATTAATATAATAGGAATGTTATCTACTATGATCTCATATGAAACAGACAAGCTTTTGGAATTTTTAACTTTCAATTACTTTGAATATTACATGTTTACATCTCGCTAAGAATCAGCAACATAATACAGTCCTATTGATGTTTTTGTTATAGATTATAACAGGGCCGTCTTAAGAGTATTGTGCGCCGAGGTGCTAAAATCGGTTGACCCAGGAACGTTGTTAAGACTTTTCAAAATCTGACTAACTAAAGCCCACATGGGCCCTAAAGTGAAAGACCAAGAACGACTCCACTCAACTGAGATAAGAACGTTGAGATGGATGTGGTGTTACAAGAATGGATAAGGTGAGAAATGAGTTCATAAAAGGATCATTAAAAATTGCACTCGTGACTGAAAAATTGAGAGAAAGAAGACTAAGGTGGTATGGGCATGTAATGAGGAGTATTGAAAGTCACGTGACGAAAAAACCATTAAGCCGGAAGAGTGGTAGGTACATGTAAAGGTAGACCAAAAATAAGATATTATAATCAAAAATAGCTTTAGAAATAAGTTATTTTATACTTTTTAGTTTTTGAAGTCGGTTTTTTAAACGAAGTTTTTTTATTTGTTACTTTTTAGTGTCTAGCTATGGGTAGGCCTACGAAAGGTGCCGCGCGCCTTAAAGAATATAGGTCCCAAGAGACGGGAACGGAAAACTAATTCATAAAATGAAAACTACTGGAACAAACTATGTTAAATTTTTAGGGAACCAAATGGCAACTATTCCGCATCAAACTAAAAAAGAATCACGTAAATCAGATCATAAATCTCAGCGTAATCGGTGTACATACATAAAAAAACAAATACCAATCAAATTGAGAACCTCCTCCTTTTTGAAGTCGGTTAAAAAGAGATGCATGGATTATGTGTAGAATGACATGATGATTTGTGGTGTGGCAGAGAATGTAATACCTACAAAGGTAAAAAATCATTCTTTAGCGATGTATTTATGAGAACAATCCCTAAGCTTTCATTCTTTTCGCGGTTTTACTAAATCATTGTGTTGCTGCTGGCGGCATATACGTATGTTAAACTCCATTGGTAGATACAGAGCCTGTAGTTTCTGAGAAAAATAACTATCATATACAGGAGACAGATAAACAGATGTACTGACCTATATGACGACGATAATGAGGGTCTTTTATATGTCACTATGGCTACGGAACCCAAAAAGAGACAAAGAAACAAACAAATCGCAATAAAACAATTCCGTCCTTGTAATAATGTCACAAAACATCTTTATTGTCAATATGTAAACAAATTAATTCTTTGCTTTATTTAAACTAGCTTACCGACCAGCGAGTTTAAACAAGGTCGTTCAAAGTCCAACTTGGATTTACATCGTCACACGCCAGCAGCTGGCCATACAACATTTTAACAGTTGACAAAAATACTTACATACTATCCGTTTTTAATGAGTCCACAGTACAAGTATTTTATTGTATTAAAACAAGTAGCTACACACGTGTAAGACGACAAGATTTTACTAAGCTGTTAATAAAGAAAAGATAATAAGGTAAGGAAAAGACAAAGTACCTAATAGAGCCAAAACTAGGTAATTATCAAAAGTTAAAATACTCGTCAAATTATTATTATACGTACCTATATGGTTAGTACTCTTTGACGTAGGTGGGTATGTAAGTAATTATACACAAAAAATGTAGTTTGTACAAATAAAACGTACAAAGGTTTTAATAGTTCGTAACTTATACTTTTTTTAAACCAACTGACGCAAGTACAGTATTTAAAATTCTTTTTTTTTTAAATAAATTACTGATTCTCGGCAGCGTTATAATAGTTTAAAAGTATACTTGCATACTAAGATTAGGGCCAAAGGTACCGGCCAAACAACTTTCACTTAATCAGCCACCTCAAATAACACTGACATATTCAACTGCTTGCTGGTGGTAGCGCTATGTCTAAAGCCCATCTGCGTAGGTATCACCATCATGCTTATTTCTCCGCTGTGTTCCGGAAAGAAGGGCCGAATAAGCACTGAAATTACCGGCACCGTCCCTAAACATGCGATGTCTCAAAATGGCAATACATTTATGACGAAAGCCTAAAATGCTAAAGGCCACGATATTACCCTCTGACTACATACATTAAAGAATTAGCAATTTTCATGAAACAGAATCCAGATTTCTTCCCTACGTACGGAGAATTAATTCAGAGACTACTGAAGCCCTCCATAAACAATCAACTTTTATATCCGTTATGCAACCTGTCCTTACAAAAATATTTCAATTTTATGGAGGTTAAAATATTTAATAATTAGTCTGTTGACATAAAAAGTGCTCATTTAAATTTATTTAAAATCAGTCTGCACAATTGGTTATTAAAGAAATGTTTTCACTCGGTGCACGATTATTTTAACTGGAACAATACATAAATGAGGCTGATGTATGACATTTATATTGAATTTTGTTATTTGACTTCATTATCTTTGACATAAAACAATACTCTAATTTAACGTAATTTTTCGTGGTACCGTCAATAACATTTTAATTATATCTTATAGAAGACAATGTAATATTTGCGCACCCTATGGGTAAGGGCATGTGGACTTATATATGTATAATTTAAGACCTGTATAAATTTTATGTATTATATTGTTACAAAAAATAACTAAAAGTAAAATGCCGTTGAAATTATTATAGAATTTATTAGAACTATACAAACACGTATAACACAGGTACAAATATAACCGAACACAACAAATCCAAACGTAATGCAGAAGGTTGTAATTCAATAAAACGCGCAAAGTCCGTCACTATTAGATTCCCGATTGTACACACGTCAGGACTTGATCGTGGTTCTCGCTCGAGTGCCTTCTCTCTCCATCAGGTCGTCGTTTTATACTTCACCAATTCAAAATGTGCGCGTATCGTATCGTCGACATAGTTCCTAGAATCAGTTTATACTTAATCCGTAACACCTGGCTAATGATACCTGCATGCGGCCATAAACGAGTGCAATAGGTTATTCTCGACAATAACTAGAAACGCATGCCAATAAATAAGTGAAAAAATAAATAAAGAAAGAAGACGATCATAAAAGGATTACAATTAGTTAAAATGCCGACAGGTAATAAAATGTGCTTTTACAGACTGTACGTGGAATTCGCCTCTGTCGAAGCCTACGTTGTAACAATATCATATGCAAATAAATTTTCATTTCATTCATTATTCAATGAAGATAGTGAGTGTCTAGTTTGCTGGTTTACCGATCTTTCACACACAAAACAATGTATTAACTAGATAAGGTAACCATATCTATTACTTCATATACCGTTCATCATTTGTATAGGTAAAAATGATTGAATGTAGGAAGAAACATTTCTTTGGTTTATTCCTTATGAAATTTAAATGATGCAAAATTTTGAATAGGCTTTTGAAAGAATAATTATTAAAAATATAATTTTGTCATACATCATCATTACAATATTAATTTTAAATTACTATGTCAAAGTCCAAGTCTATAAGTCTGATAGTTTTTCGCAGTGTCCCACGAAGACAGGTCTTTGTGTAATAACAGTTTGTCATTCAATATCATAGTTACCTTAAAGTTCTGCACAATTTGGTTGAACCATTGAAATTGGGTCGTTTTTGTCTTACGCAAAAAAGAAGGTTTGCACTGAAAATCAGCGTTGTGTCGGATATAATTCCAGCACAGCAATATGCTGAGTGCTAACCTTGTTTACTGAAAATGCGGCGTACAAATTTTCAAAATATGCTCTGTATATGGAATGTAATTACGTCGCTATTTCTTCAAATGAAGTTTTTCTTTCTTTCTTCTCTTTCTTGGCCATATAAAATAGCAATATTACCATTTTATATAAACACTTTAAATACTGAACGATTCATTTAATTACTCCTATCTGTTTACGTTACAATTGAGTTGTTTACTTCTGATTTTAGTCGTTTTTATTCTAATTGCAGATTTTTAGCAAACAATCGTATTTCAAATGCAAATGTTTATTCCGTCGACGTAACTTAAGTTATCATAATAATAAAATTAACAATTTGCATTTAGAGATAAGTGACTAATTTTTAGAATTAAACCTTTTCTTAATGACAGTCCTGGCTATTTTTTGTTACAAATAAAACATTGATATAGCTACTACCAAAATATAATAATAATAATTTATTCACATAAACATAAGGTACACAGCATTTTAGGACTAAACACAAAAAGATTTATCTATATATTTATAACTAGGATATGCCCGCGACTTCGTCCACGTTTGTAAGTGCAAAGTACCGCAACATTTAAAAATAATGTAAAACTGTGTTGGAATGAGCTAATTTATATACACCCCAAACTTCCCGGAAATAAAATATTTCATATTTTATTCGATACAATTTACTATCGATCAGTGAATAAAACATATTGGTATTCGACTTTTTTAAATCTGATCTCTTCAAATCATTCCCAGAAAAATTTACGCGGTATTCCTAGGATAAAAAGATTTTAAGTCTAAGAATTTGCTGTCGATCAACGAAAACCGCATCGAAATCGGTCCAGTGGTTTTTACGTGAATCCCGCACAAACAAAAAAGAAATCTAAAAAAATGCATCGTGTTCTCCATCGTTTATATAGTCTATTCCAGTTGTTTTTTTTAAATAGCTTCAATGTACAGACACGGCATATTTAGAATTTTGTAATATTATAGATACCTAATATGATACTAAACTGGGTGGAATAAGAAATTGTACTTATATAGGTACTTATAAATTGGTTTTTTTTTTTTACAAAAAGTTAGTTATGATCTTAAAATTCTCTTTATATTCTATCATGGATTATAAAGTTGGAGTCAAACGTAAACAATATATGTCTACCTTATGATACTTTTAAGCAATAAATAGGGATAGCTTCCTCAGGATATGAGATGTCAAAAACTACAAAGGCGGGACTGCGTAGAATGTTATAGTTATGCGTAGGTATTTAGAAACAACAATACATTCGTTCAATGCTACTCAAATTCAGAGCGGAAAATACTATCTAGTAACCTTGGCCGTACAACGATTTTATATTCATTATTCGAGTTGATATGTTATTATGATTTACTAGTGCCTGACACGTAGCTTCACTCGCATAAATATTCTTCAGAATAAAAATAGAGGTTTTATTGTTTAAACTGCATTTTTCAGAAAAATCAGTCTATAATAATTGAAAAGAAACTTTTCAAAACTAAAGAACATGGAGTTCGTGTGTCAAGTCAATAAATCACATTTAACCTAATAGTTACACGTTTAAAATCGAAATATTTAAGACTTTCTACACAAAAACAATTCCTTAATAAAAAGAATAAATTAGTATTGCCTAAGTGTTGTCAATTTTTCTCGACGAATCATTCTCTTTCATTCAGTTATCACGACCTTTTTCAGATTTTCATAGGTTTTCTATATCTTAAACCAAAAAAGTTTTGTCGTAGCACCTCTTTTAGGTACCAATACAATTTCACGCAAGTGAAAGTTATTCCTTTTTATCTTCAAGAAAGTCCTTGCCGACTATACGAATTACGAGTCGAAGATTCCTAGATAATAACTCTGGAATCAAAATTATTTTTAATCTTGTAACATCATCGGTAACAATACTGAAACTAAAAGCATATTCTAGAAAATACAATTCATGTGATGTCGTGATACGGTATAGGTACTAAAATACATACATAATTATATAAGAGTATTTAATATACAAATAACTTACCTGTTTGACTTTCGTGTCGACTTATACGTACTATTTTTATTCGAACAATAAAATTTATTTCAGTTTTTAAAATAATATATACTAAAGCGTAATAAAATGGAGACCTTTTATTACAAGGTTTTCTTTGGTAAATTTTCATAATAATTACAATCCATGTTACCTTAAAATAAATTTAAATCTAAACTTAATTATTATTATTCGTTACGTAACATTCCATTTATAATGCCTGAAGACAACAGGTAAAGTATAGAGCCTAGCAGGGCCATTTTAACCACTTTGAGTGCGGGGCTTAGGAAATCAGTCGGAGCCCGTCACATAAAATTTATGTAACGTATAATAATAAAGTTAGGTACATTTTCAAACATTGCAATCGTTTTTGTGGTATTTAAGTTAGCAAACTTAATCATATCGTTAGTTTAAAATGAGCAGATTGTGCATAGTATGTACATATGTATATGTATATATAACGATCGGCTCACGCCCCTAGGTCCTTGCGCCCGCGTGCGACGCACCCTTAACACCCCGGGGTAAAGACAGCCCTGGAGCCTAGGTCAATAGTAGTAGTCTTTTATTGGTAGGGTATGGTGTTGCAGCAGAGTTAACATAGCCAGCCTTCTGGGCGAAGACTGGCTATGTTAACTCTGCTGCAACACCATACTGATCCATTGTCCGAAGAAGACACTAGTCCTATTATTATCCTCTTATAGTATAAAGGCACTTTTATCATAATGAAATAAGAATACCTACTATACAACACATCAGTTGGATACTATATATTAGAAATATAATTACAGTAAGTATGACGTATGCGTTTTAGGTATTCAGCTAAGCGTAGCACATTATAATTCTCGTGTGCTATCTGCATTTGTTACATTGTATAGGTGATAAATCACCGCAAACATTACAGAAATAATAAAACCAATAAGTCACTAGCAATGATTGTAAAAGTGCCATAATATTCTAAGTATAATTATTATCATATTTTCCTAACTGCACTGAACAGCCACAATTAACCTGTGAAGTTCGACTTCGACTTGACCGCTGCTGAACGAACTTTGTCAGACAAAACCATAAAAGGCTGAAATACAGACAACTGGAAGCGTTAGATTCAATTGAGTGAAGAGCTAAGAGGTTGATTGATAGCGACCAGCTTGTCAAAACAAGGCTTCAAAGCCTAGCGTATCGATGCCGGGTTGCCAGTCTATCGGTATTCTATAGGATTCATTTCGGAGAGTGTGCGGTTGAACAATTCGACCAAATTCCCCCTACACCATTCCATCTTCAAACCACAAGACGCTCTGGTCTACGCCATCGTTTCACAGTGCAAACATCACCAGACCGAACGAACCGTTTTGCCTCCACGTTCATTATGCGTACGGCAGAAATGTGGAATGCACTACCAGAGTCCGTGTTTCCCGAAAAGTACAATCCGGATATTATTAAAGAGGATAGTGTATCTGCACTTAAATGGCTACGAGGTAGAATTACTAGTGTACTGCCTGGGAAAGGTGTGACTCGTGTAGTAACTTTAAAGACAACATGAGGTTAAAATTTGTCGACTTCTCTATTGATTAAAATAAACGAAACTTTTTTTTGTAGTTTTTAAATATAGCAGTTAAGGTTTAGTTTTTGTTTGTTTCATTTAATGCTTTTCTTTATCGGATCCTTTGACTTCATCAAGGGATTTTTTATATTTGCTCATTATTTCGGTTGATAAAGGCTATATAATTATAGCCTTTCTCAGGAGGGAGGGGGGATGTTTATTATTTAATGCTGAACAATGGTTTTTGAGTCATGGTAACACTATCTCTTGTTCATACTTCAGTACATATTCTAGATGCATGCATATTTTCTTCTCTTTTTGTATACTGGTACATATGTATATCTATCTCTGTCCCCCTCCCCCCATTTTGACTTACTTCACGAAGATGCCGCCATTGTGTCGTCGGATTCGTTTGCGGTGTTACATAGACAGACATCCTACTAGTCCTACTAATATTATAAACGCGAAAGTTTGTAAGTATAGATTTATGGATGTATGTTTGTCACCCTTTCACGCAAAAACTACGAAGTGGATTTTAATGAAACTTTACAATAGTATAGCTTACACATCAGAATAACACATAGGCTATAATTTATAAAGATATAGTGTGAATTATCCATAATATAACGATTTTCCATCACCACGCGGGTGAGACCGCAGGGCGCAGCCAGTATGAGAAATAATAATATTTTTGACAAGTGAAGTGAGTTGATGAACTTATTAAATGGCGGCCGCCCTGAAAAATATTGAATTTGGTGAGAGTGATTGATTGACGTGGTTTCAAGATATGTGCAGGATACTTCATAAGCCAAAGGCGGATATGGTGTTTGAATGAGCCTATTTACTTTCTCTACTTTTATTATTCACCAAAAATTTACACAACTGAAAGCAACAAAATTATACTATTAGTTTCAGCGGTTTCATGTGTACGGAATATCCGGGCGTGTTTTTTAACTTCGGATCCGCGCACACACAAAATGATTCAGTATTCTTCACGTCTCGTGTGAATAAGTATTTACTAAGTAAGCGTGCTCCATCTTTGATCACAACATCGGCTAATATTAGGTGTGAACATGGTCAATGACGAACCTATTTATTATTTAAAAAAATAATTTATCAATTCCACGGGCGGATACGATCCTAATCTATCATTACTGCCGCTTTGTAATATATTGCAGTTGGTAGTAAAGAACTGCTGCAGAAACTCTCCAGGAATACGCCTGCTCTATTTTTGTATTGGTTATATTGTATCTGTGTGATTATAGGCCGTTGACCAGACGAATATATAAATACGATCCCCACTTACCTACATACACATACATGCAGTTCAGGGACATTGGCAAAATATCACAAGATTATTGCGTAGCTGACGCAAGTTTCTTCGGCAAGAATTTAACACTTTTATTTTCATTTCTTTAACTCACTATTCCATACTTAACATGGTAGGGTGAATATCAACAGTAAAAGGTATAATTCTGAAAAGGTCCTAAATCGTACATAAGTAGATGGTGCCACAGATTCGTATCTAGTTTTTGTTAAATTTAAACCAGTAAGCTTAGTAAGATATAGGGAACCCGCCATAAGCGATTGTCGTCCATGATATTCGTATTACATGTCCAAGATAATTCTCTCTTTACACTTTTAGAAACTGAACTGATTTTCATAAAATTTTGTATATATGTTAGATATCACGATTCCACGAGATATGGATTCGAAATCTATGCAAACGAATCGGCATAAAATATCTAAAACTATAAATCGAGTGTCGTTAAAAATCATCATTTATTGTACATGTGTCGTTGGGTCGTTAAAAATAATCAAAATTTAGGTATAATAACTTAACTACAGTAAAGATTATCGGTGTTGTGTAAGATATTTTGTATTAAGTTTGTTGTATTGCTTGTTTTCCTATTAAAATTGCATTAGGGGTGGTGGTAGACTCCAAGACTTTCAATAAATAATCTGTAAGAATCCATTTTGAAATTTATATACAAATACATTCATTTTATTTTTTATTTTTCAGCATGGAAAAAAGTTTCAGTACGAAAAATATATCTTAATTTTTCCAAAAGCATAGGAATCCCAGTGTATACATATTTTCGTGTATTTTAAACACCCTTTCAGAAAAAATAATGCTAGGTTCTGTCCCATAGACAATCGCGTTAAAATTTAGATCGCTACTGTCTATTAAATTAAAATAGCAAAGGATTCTTCTAAACAATCGCACAAAAAATATAAAAATAAAACAAAGAATTATCTCAAAATTTGCATTGTTTGGGAATGAGCCTTTAAAGTTTTCGCCTGTTACGAGTTGTTCCTTGTCTATTAATAAGTTACAAATCAAAATTATTTAAGTTGTTGAATAGTCTATAACTTTAGCTGGGATTTATATTCAAATAAAATAAATTAAGTTTATTTGTTGATAATGACTAAAAATGTAATTTGAAAAAAGAGTCGTTCTTACTTCACTTTATAATTAAAAAAGTAAACAAATTCTTAAGACAATACAAACTAAATTGCATTAAGTTGAAATACACCAGCGACCCAAGGATTCTTTTTGTCAAAAAGCGAAATAAGTAGCGTATAAGTTTACTTTACAAATAAAACAACATGAGAAATAAATCTCATCTGTTATTAGTAAAGCGATTCACTGGGGTCTATTTCTCTCTTTGATTTGATTTTATGTTTGCTTCACTCATCGTAATAGTCAGTAGAAAAAAAGAAGGACGACAATCCCTTATTTCGCCAACCAACGGTCAAAAGCACGGGAGTTGGTGCGAATTTATCATTTATGACAAGTTCTTACGTTTTATAATGTAACTTATGATTTTTGAGTTATTTCTTTGTTTTATTAAGCTTGCGACATGTTCTAAACCACAAATCGACGAATTATAATCTGAAAAGAGTATATTAATTCCCAAAGCGACCCATCGAGCTCATATTTGCAGAACTGGGACTAAATGATGATAATTCCGCTTATTATTATCAAATCAGAAGTAAACATTTGAATGATGATAACAATTCCTTGCCTCTGCTTCTATTTCTGATATAACAATAATATTGGAAAATTTCATTTTTAAAGTGTCACTATTTATTATAACTTATGTATTTTACATGACTCTGCGGCAAGAATAAACCCATGAGGTTTCTGTGCCACAGTCAAACATGTTTTTATGTATATCATGTATATGATTGTAAGTATATTGGAAAATTAAAAAAAAACTAGTATCAACACAAGCAATTAGGTTCAGTAATAAGCAATAATATTGCTACACACTTATTCACTAATTCAATAAGCACGTACCATCTCCGGTAGATATATAATGTTATCTTTTCCTCAGTAAATGCAGATATAACAACACAATGGTTCACAACTTAACAGTTTGTTATCAGTCCACATTTATTACCTACATCTGTCTATGTAAACGATTGTAATAACTTAATAAGCATACATAAGACAGTTTTATAATATTTATAAAACTGTCTTTTTGCATTATAATATTAATCTATGTACACAATGGGGTAGTTGACAGTCAATTAACACGCTTTTTCACCTTGCAAAACGCTGAAGCCCTCTAGATTTTAGACGAGAGAATGAAATCACTAGCTGTTGCCCGCGGCTTGGCTCGCGTAGATTAATAATATTCATAATTTGATTAGCCAAAGTTAAAAGGTCCGTAAGTGCCCCCTTTTGAGGACCTTAAGGGAAAATTTTTCAAAAACGCCGATACACGTGTACATTTATTTCTAACCAGAAGCAGGAATATGAAGTGTCGTGCTTCTTACTTCGAATATGACGGATTTTCATAAAATTTTCATCCCCTTTTTCACCTCTTTAAAGGTTAAATTTTTAAAAACCCTTAATTAGTGCACATGTACAATATTGAAAGAAACTGCATGCAAATTTTTGCGGTCTTGGTACTTGGCGCCGACTACAAGATGTTGGAAAAAGAAATTGGTTAAATATTTATTTTTTGCTTTTTAGTTTGAGTTTTTTGAGCCCTTCAATCAACAGGGCCACTTTGCTGTCCGAAGTACAAGAAAAGTCGCCAAAAGCTTTTAATTTTATCAATCAGTGCTACAGTCAAAAATCAATTTTAATGTTCCAGAATCACCAACTTTTTTCAGAAACCGATTGTCAGCAGGGTGACCCCCTTGGGCCGGCCATATTTTCACTCGCCATTCATCCCATTTTAGAAAAATTAAATTCTAAATTCAACGTGTGGTACCTCGACGATGGCACCCTTGGAGGAGACATTGATACCATTAAAAAAGATGTACAATTTTTAATATACGAATTCGTTAATTACGATTTGGAGTTAAATTTTTCAAAATGCGAGATTTATTTCAGTGACACGTTGCCCAATATCCACAACGTAATAGCAGATTTTCACAGTTTAGGACTAAATTTTAAAATTGTTGACTAAACTAGCTTCAACCTCCTTGGATGTCCCGTTTTTGAGGAGTCTATTTCTGGTTTCGTTAACGACAAAATTCAAAATTTTGAGTCAAAGATTGACAATCTAAAAGGTATTAGTTTATATAGCGCATATTATATAATATTATTCGGTATTGTGTTTTTACTCCACATTTTACATATGTTTTGAGGTGCTGTCCTCTATGGCAAAACCAAAATGTTTTAACAACCTTAGATAATGTTATTCGATACTCACTCTCATCCATTTTCAACATTTCTTTTGATGACCGTACATGGACCCAAGCCTCCTTACCAATAAGGTTTGGAGGTTTGGGTATACGTCAAATTTCAGCAGTTTCTTTACCCGCCTTTCTGTCCTCAGTGTACAGTACAAAGGATGTCATTGGTGAAATATTAAAACCGTCACTTGGTGACTTTGAGTTCCTTTACTTGCCTGAGGCCAGAAATGCATGGTCTATGGCCTGCCCACACCAAAATTTTCCTCTAAACCCAAAGTCACAGAAGCTGTGAGACGACCCGCTTTGCTCATTGGTACATCGAAATCTACTGGATACGTGTGCCAATGAGACTGAGCGTGCCCGTATCCTAGCTGTTTCGCGTTGGGAGTCTGGCTTGTGGCTACAGGCACTCCCCTCGGCGAATTTGGGCACTTTTCTAGACTATAACACGTTTAGAATAAGTGCCTGCATTCTCCTAGAGGCGGCTTATGTTGTCCCACATCACTGTCAGTGTGGAGATTAGGTGGAGCGCCTCGGTCACCATGGTTTATCTTGTACCAGAAGTGCCGGCAGAATTCCGCGCCATGCAGCACTTAATGACATAATCTGTCGGGCTCTTGTCACCGCCGGGGTACCTGCCGTTCTAGAACCGAACGGCTTGTGCCGCGACGATGGCAAGAGACCCGATGGTATGTCATTAGTGCCCTGGAGGATGGGTCGCCCTTTAGTATGGGACGCGTCTTGCGTCGATACTCTGGCGGCGTCCCATCTTTCAGCCACTAGCATGTCTGCTGGTACAGCTACTGCACAGCAGGAGGCCCTAAAATGCCGCAAATATACCGCCATCGGAAATGGTTACATATATGCGGCTTTTGGGGTCGAGACCCTGGGACCATGGGGGCCTGAGGCGCACAAACTTTATCGAGACATAGCGAAACGCCTGGTAGACGTCTCACGTGACCAAAAGACTGGTCTGTACCTCGGACAACGCATTAGCGTTGCGATACAGCGAGGTAATGTGGCCAGTCTTTTGGGCACGTTTCCAACTGACAGCGGTCTGGCACTAGATTTTATAATTTAATTTTAATTTGTATATATACTTATTTATAAGATAGATTATATTATATATTAATTATGCTAGAAGATAGTTGCACAATAACTTACTCCGTGTTTGAATTCAATTTTGTTTATGTTAAAAAAAATAAAGAAATTTTATATTTAAAATATCTATAATATTATAAAATTATAAAAATGCCATATCCACAAACTGAAGCTATTAAAAAAAAACAAATGGAATAGACTATCGATAGCAAATTCTTGGACTTAAAATCTCCGGTCCTTTTTACCCTGACAGACTCACAGGAATTTTTCTGGGAATGATTTAAAGTGGTCGGACTTTTAAAAGATTCTAATTTTAATTTGATTCTTTTATTGATCAAAATAGCAAACTTTTTGTAATAAAAGCTGAGATACTTTTTATCTGATTTAAAGAGGTTAGAGCGCGTAAAAATAGCTTAATCCGACACAATTTTCACTAAAAACGATATGTTACCTTCATTCATAAATGCAGCGTTATTTTATGTCTTGGGAATCCCGCGGAATTTTTCCGGGGAATGGCATAAATTAGCTATATTGCATAAATATTCACTGATTTTGGTACGATTTTATTAGAACGATATCTTAGGTCCTTTTTAAGAGAATTTTCCTGAGACCTTTTTTAAAGTGGATAGTATACATAAAAATTAGTTAATTCTGATCTGATTATCCGTGCAGGAACGGAGAAAGAATACAATTTCCTGCGGCCAGGCGGCCTGTCGTAAGAGGCGACAGAACAACCCACAGCCAGGTGGTAGGGCTTTATGCTCGTCTGGATGGCTACCACCCCTGGTTTAAAGCATGTCGCCATAACGGCCTCGCGTTGTGTTCCGGCCAGGTTCCAATTTGTGACCAGGTTCCAGTTCCCCTTTTCCCGAAGTAAGTTAATTTCAGCGAGATTTGGACCAGGATCTGTGTTAAATACACTTCATCCTTGTAGGCGTGATGAGGTGGGGCGGCGGTGAGGGAGACCTGGTGAAACGGTTGCCCGCTGGCCGCCCGCCAGGTAGTAGGGGTCCCGAACCCGGACTAACCGGTCCCATGGAGGCTGCTACCCACCAACTGGCGCATAATCTTGGAGAGCACTGTCGTGCCGGTTGGTGACCGGACGTGGACCCGGCAGTGTTCTCCGGGGAGGACCGGGGGCCCTTCCGTGCCCCGTTCCAGCTAGTCACACTACCTGCAGGGTTGTGCGGATAATTGCACACTCCACTTTGTCCTCCTTTCGCTGATAATAACTCACTTCCTAATTCTCTTCTTAAAGATTATTTTAATAATGGGCCATGATAAAAATAATAAGGTTAACTCAGCGGACCTGACATCCACACTTAAGGTGGACTTTTGCAACATCAGGGGAATTCATGCCAATCTTAAAGCCGTCCATCACCACCTAGAGACGACTAAGCCGGCCTTATTGTTTTTAACGGAGACGCAAATATCCGCCCCAAGGGACATATCATATCTATACTACCCCGGTTACAATCTGGAACACAAATTCCTTCCAAATGCCGGGGTATGCCTGTATGTCCGCGAGGATGTTTGTTGTCGCCGTCTCCATGGCCTGGAAAATAGGGACCTGTCCACCTTATGGGTGCGAGTAGATTTCGGTTGCTCCACCCGAGTCTATTCGTGTCTATACCGGTCCCATGGCAGGGAATGCGACAGGACTGAGATAGCCCACTTTTTTGGACATGTCCAAGACGCGACCGGCAGAGTTTTCGGACAGTACCCTTCCGCAGAAATAATCGTCCTTGGAGACTTCAACGCCCACCATTCTGAATGGTTGGGTTCTCCGAGGACGGATCTGCCGGGTACTACTGCCCGCGATTTTGCTCTCGCCTATGGCCTTACTCAATTGGTCACGGGATTTACCTGCATATCGGACAGAGTAGACCATGAGCCCTCTTTACTGGACCTTCTGCTGACCACACACCCGGAGAACTACCAAATCTCGGTCAGAGCTCCTCTGGGATCATCTGACCACTGTTTGGTATCTTCCAAAGTGCCCCTTTCTATTCCCCAACGGGCTCGTCCTAACGGTAAAAGAAAAGTGTGGCGATATCGCTCAGCAGATTGGGATGGATTGCGCGAGTTTTATGCATCCTACCCTTGGGGGCGACTTTGTTTCTTTACGGATGATCCTGACATTTGTTCAGACTCAGTCGCCGAAGTGGTATTACAGGGAATGGAGTGTTACATTCTTAACTCTGTAGTGCCAATCGGTGGCTCTAGCCAACCATGGTTCGATAAGCTGTGCGCTGAGGCTGTAAGCCAAAAGCAGGCAGCTTATCGGGTGTGGAAGGCAGCTAAACAATGTCAGGATCCGCAAACTCCCGATCTAAAGATATATATACAATGCCGCCACCAGGTCCCTCAAAAAGCGGCTCGCGAGAGCAAAATTTGAACACATCGGCAGAATTGGCGAACGGCTTGCTCACTTTCCTTCTGGAACGCGAGCATTTTGGTCGCTCGCCAAAGCTGTCGAGGGTAATTTCTGTCGGCCGTCCTTTCCATCGTTGCACACAGCGGACGACCAACTGGCGCATACCGCAAAAGATAAAGCCGAAGTCCGGGGCAACATCTTTGCAGCCAATTCAACTCTTGACGACGGAGGAGCAACCCCGCCTACTATTACGCGGTGTGGGAGCTCTATGAAAGAAGTTCGTTTTACGCAGAAAGCGGTTCATAGAGCTCTTAGCTCCCTCGACGTCAAGAAGTCGTCCGGGCCGGACGGTATACCTGCTGTCGTGCTCAGGACTTGTGCTCCAGAGCTATCTCCAGTCCTGGCCCGTCTCTTCACACTCTCCTATACTACCAGCTGTGTCCCGTCTTCGTGGAAAGTTGCCCTAGTTCACCCTATCCCAAAAAAAGGTGATAGGACTGACCCATCCAACTACCGGCCTATAGCGATAACTTCCTTGCTCTCAAAGGTGATGGAGCGAATCATCAACGTGCAGCTTCTGGGTTACCTTGAAGATTCTCGGCTACTCAACGATCGACAATATGGCTTCCGCCATGGTCGTTCTGCTGGGGATCTCTTGGTATACCTAACACACCGTTGGGCAGAAGCCATTGAGAGCAAGGGAGAAGCCTTGGCAGTTAGCCTTGACATCGCTAAGGCCTTTGATCGAGTCTGGCATAGGGCTCTTCTCACGAAGCTGCCATCATACGGGATACCCGAGGGGCTTTGCAAGTGGCTATCCAGCTTTCTTGGTGGTCCCAGCATCAAAGTCGCTGTCGACAGCTGCTGCTCATCCACCAAGCCTATCAATGCTGGTGTGCCACAAGGCTGCGTGTTATCACCGACACTGTTCATCATGCATATCAATGACTTGTTGTCTATAGAGAACATTCATTGCTATGCGGATGATAGTACCGGTGACGCCAGATACACCAGTCGCGCTAATGTCCCTCGGACGCTAGTAGAAGAGAGTCGGGTTAGACTTGTGTCTGAAGTAGAGAACTCCCTGGAGCGAGTTTCTGAATGGGGACGCCAAAATCTTGTCCAGTTTAACCCCACGAAGACACAGGTCTGCGCATTTTCTGCCAAAAAGACCCCATTTGTCCCTGCGCCACAGTTCCAAGGAACACATCTAACTATCTCCAATAGTATCGGGATCCTTGGCGTCGACATAAAGAACGACGTGCAGTTTCGGGGTCATCTGGAAGGCAAGGCTAAACTTGCCTCTAAAAAGTTTGGTGTGCTAAACCGGTCCAAGCAGTACTTCACTCCGCAGCAACGACTTGCGCTATACAAAGCGCAAATCAGACCGCACATGGAGTACTGCTCACATCTATGGGCCGGAGCACCCGCTTACCAGACTGACCCCCTCGACTCCATCCAGCGTCGCGCCGTTCGTATCGTCGACGATCCCATACTTACAGGCGGTTTAGAATCGCTTAGCCTTCGAAGAGACTTTGCGTCCCTCTGCGTATTTTACCGCATTTATTTACCGCCTGTATAACGGGGATGTTCCGAGGAACTGTTTGATCTGGTGCCAACACCTCACTTTTACAACCGCACCGCTCGCCAGCGACGGGATATTCACCCCCATTTCCTTGAGCTCCCACGCTCATCTACGCAACGGTTCTCTAGAACATTTATTCCGCGTACAACAAAGATCTGGAGGGAACTTCCCGCCGCGGTTTTCCCTTTGCGCTATGACATGGGGTTCTTTAAGAAGGGCGTTATAAAATTTCTTAGAGGTCGGCAACGCGTTGGTGACATCCCTGGTGTTGCAAACGTTCATAGGCGACGATAACCACTTTCCATCAGGTGGGCCGTCTGCCTGTTTGACTGCTACTGACTATAAAAAAATAATAATAATAATAGTAAAAAAAATCCGTGACTTTTTATATTTCCTGAGATTTCCTAACTTCGAAACCACGTGATTGACTTACTTGATATAACAGTTTAAATATATATTACACACCTTTAGTAGAACTGATGTAGTTACGTAAGCCTTTAGTAAAATTAATTATCCCGGGTTTTTACGGGAATCTCCGGAACTTATGTATTTTCATACCAAAGAAATCCGTCGCCCTGCTGAAATTAACCTTTGAGTTTAAATACCCGCAAAGGGACTGTAACCTACGTTACCTGTCAAACGTGGAAGAAGTCGCGGGCAAATTCTACTATTATTATATATGTACGCTTTTTTGTATCAGAAGATTTGGTTCTTCCAGAACTGTATCATTGTATACAAGAAATAAATTAGTGAACTGTGACAACATAACCAATTTTTTTTTAAAATGAAGTATAAGTAGTATAAGTAAAACCAATTGTTACTTTTCCGTCCTGTCAGGTACAATTAAATGCCACTTTGTGATTTGCGTTAGTATTTTTTGTTTTTAGTAAATCTATTCTGCACACTCACTTAGCCAAATTACTATTAAAATAATAGCTACTAGATTATAAAGGTCAAAATAATAATAAACTGAAGGAACTTTCTAATACACGTACTAATTACTACAATATAATACAAATTTTAATGTGTTTTTATTACAAACATTTTTTTTAAATTCTTGTTTATTTACTTTTAGGCATTGTTACATTGTTCTAATGTTATATATACATATAATAGATAAAGAGATTAATTATAGCCAGTTCAGCGGCGGTAACAGCAGTCAAAAAATGTTGTCTTCTATCTGTCTAGGGGGGGCGGGCTACTTGCTTCTCTAACAGATCGGCTTATGAGCATCTCGATAAATATAAGTTTGTGTTATAATTACTTATAAGTATAATTAATAGTCCCGTTAATTGGACATAATTAATGGATGCAGTATGAAACGAAATCTATATATTAATACGTGAAGCAAAAACTTTTTACGAAAATTTCACGGACGGAGGAGTATGAAATTTCGCACACTTATATATAGTTTATATAGAGAAAAAGCGACAAATGCTAATTTTTTAAAAAATAATGCATAATAAATACATTTAGTCAATAAAAAAACATTACACACACTACTATGTATTTGACACACACACGCATATATTGGTACTCTTTTGTTTATATATATATATATATGCATGTCTTTGACATTAATTATCATGGTCGAATTTCGAGCACGGGCGACCACTGATAATAATAATAATATTTTTTTATTTATTTTCTCCCTTAAATAGTAAAATAAAGTAACAAGAAAATTATTGCGAAATTATAAAAATGCTATAAATAATTGTATTTCTTAAATTTATTACAAAATTATAAAGCTAAGTTGCGGGAGACAGGAGCCCAAACTGAGAAGAAACCCGTACTATGGGACTCCTCGCTTTCCACTCTTGTAAAGTATTAATTAAAGTACTTTTAATAGTTTGAAAATTTGTTCCATGGTTAATTATATAACTATGTGTGTATGTGTGTGTATGTCTATGAGCGTGTGTGTCATTTAAAAGTAACTGTGTGTGTGTAACTATTTCAGTGTGAATTTAGTTATTTTGGTTACAATCTAAAATGGTTTTATAAGATTTCAGTTTCCATATAATTTAGAGTTAGGAACCAAGAGAGAAATATAATTAATTAGTATGTTTGTGGCCTTCCAATACAGTTATTTATGTTCGGAAGTTTACCATTTATTTTTATGCTAGAGAAACAATAAAGTTACCAGTGCCTTACTCCTATCATTGAAACCTGCCTATACGATTGCAGGAAATAGAGTAGATACATTACAATTAACGGTCTTACTCATATTGAGTTAGAGTAAGTTTGTAGGCTTCTTTGTGTTTCTTAAAGATTACTAAAAACTTACTCAAACTCAATATGAATAAGATCGTTAGTCTCTATCGCCATGTTTAGCTAAAATTTTTGGCACTGAAATTGCTAAACAACTGAGAGCTAATAAATTTACAATGCAGACGTGTCATTTTAGCTAATATACCTATCTCCAGTTCGCAGAACAATGTATATGAGCGAGAAAAAGCTATATTCTAAATTATAAATACCTCTCGTATGGTACGATTGTAAAGAAATATTTGTGGGTAATTTTTACATTTTTAAGTCGGCGCAATCTATTAAGACCATTGTTGGGAACCTAAATGTATGTTTGCTGATAGTAGTTTCAAGTAATTTTATAGTATTTAGGCGATGCACGAGGCCAGGCAGACACTTCTTCTACTATTCGACAGGCGCTACGATCTTCAGTAAACTGAGTAATTCATATTGTGTATTTAAATGTATAATAAAACTACGTTCTAACGGTTTTAAGCGCGGTAATTAATTTGACTTTTATTATTCCAACGTTTCGGCCACTTTTCAGTAGCCGTGGTAGTATTATGTATACTAGTCGCGGAAACTTAATAAAATATAATATTTAAATGTGTATAATGTTGACATGATATAAAGACTTTGAAATAGTAAGTTGTTGAAGTTGTGAGGAACGGGGTGACTGTAAGGGGAGATTGGAAGTCACCGGGCCAGGCTGGGCCCATTCTTTATGTCATCTTGGTTATATATCTAAATTTGTGGCTATGAAAAGATTGAATAGCGGTATTTTTTCTCATGTTTCTGTAATTATGATATATGTGTTTGTTGATTTATTCTGCGAAGTTTCGATGACGCTTACACATTGATGAAGCAATAATAGATTACATTATTAATCAATGAGTAAGAAGTAGAATCGCTTTACCTTCGGAAATATTTTGCATCCTGCGTACGCTACTATCCAAACAACCAACGGGGAATATTTTCATTTTTATAATTTTCTTAAGCTACCTCTTTTTTACGAGTGGTAATCCAATTGAGGACTGCCTACCGCAGCGAAATACGGTGGGGGCACATGAGATTCGCCACGTTGTGGCGCCACAAACTACTATAGGATGTGGCGGTAATACTGTCCCCGAAGAGATGCTATCCCCATCCGAATCGGGGATATCCACTAAAGCCCCCCGGTATTTCTTCCTTCGCCTTATGCCAGGGCCGTGGGTAAACGGCCTGACCACAACGCGGGCAAAAACTAAAATGATATTGATTGTTATTAAAGAATTATTGGGTATCCATCTGTGTTATAATAAAACTAATTAAAATAAATTTGAATAAAACTACGTTTTAACGGTTTTAAGCGCGTTAATTTATTTGATATTTATTATTCCGACGTTTCGGCCACTTTTCAGTAGCCGTGACCACGGAAGACAAAGATGTTAAAAGTATCAATAAGTATTGTAAGTTTTATTTAGCCTACCACCAACTTGTTCATTTTAATTATTTAGTTTTAATTTTGTTAATGGTTATTATTTACTCTATGGGAGCCTAATCTAATTTACTACCGCTTCGCAACATGTTGTGGCTTGAAGAGAAGTGGCGCAAGAAACTCTTCAGGAACATACATGTCTAGCTCTAATAATTTTATATAATATTAAACTGGGTGGGGGGAGCTAAAATTAAAAAAACCTCAGAATTATAAAAAATAAATTACCGCGCTTAAAACCGTTAAAATTTTATTTTATTATGTATATTAGTCGTGAAAAATTAAAAAAAATATTATCTGTGTTAAGTTAAAAACCTGGACCACTGAAATGGTCTTTTCCATCTGCCATAAGAACTCCATTATTTTGTGTCAGTCAAAAACTTACAATTTGGTTGAGCTACTATAAAATTAAATATGATTAATACATCTGATAAGGCTGTATGAGATCAGCTCTGGTGGCTGCCATTGTGGCGAATTTAACAACAACAACAGCTAATAAAGGTAAAATTTGCAACACTACTATTTGACGTAAGCTGCACGATTGTTAGTGCAATGAACTCTGTATAAATCGAAGCGGAGTTCGCGAAGACTATTTAAACATGTTAAATTCAAAATTAAAAGTCAAAATTCAAAGTTTTTTTAATCAAAATAAGTTGTACTGGAGAACACTTTTTGAAGATCATATATAAGTAAGTTAGGCTACCTTATATGCCCGTGACTTTGTAAGTAATGTACCAAATACCTCATTGAGAAATACGTCATACCATAGAAGTAGTAGAAGTAACTATCCCAGTACTTTAAAATATAATGTCATGTAATGGTTAATTTTCAGTTTGTTTCCTAGATGTCACTAGTATCGATTCATCGAAATTTTGCGCACGTAATAATTGAATTCTGTTAATATACCAACAAAGTTATATATTCTGTTATTTATTTATTTGGTCATTAATATCCTTATGACTTTCAAGTCTTATCTAGCAATATGCATCGTGCTTGTTTGGAGTTAAAAAAATGACATTATTATATATCTAGGTTTTACTTATATTATTATGCAAAGCGAGCTAATTGTAATTTTAAAATTTTTCGGTATGCATAGCATAGGTACGTCCTTGTATAAGAATAATAGGAAGATGCCATTCTTCCAAATTTCATCAATATAAAGAAATTGTTCGACAGCAACGGCAAGTAGGTGCATGAAGAAATGGAGACAAACAGATATGAATACAAGATTATCATTTTAGCCATATCGCTACGAAACCCTAAAATTAGTACACGTTACTTCGAGCTTAGATAAAGATATCATTCACTGCCGCCCTCAGAATCTGACAATAGCGATTGTATACTCTTTTATTTAAGTCCGCAATTCATCACTTAGTATAAAAAACCGAATATTAAAATAATTTCACATTTTGTTTTTGGATTAACTTACTTTACCAGTATAAAAATTAGCCTCGACAAACTCACAGACGAAGATCTGATTCCAATTTTCATATAAATAATTGTATAGTTAGTTACTTATTATTTTTTTGTTCCAAGTGATGGAAAAACCTTTTGCTTTTTAATAAAAGGTATTTTTTACTTGCGTTTTTGTAATTCAAGTGAGCATTTAATGTTTAAGTTCTTTTACCACATAAGTCGAAAAAGTTAAATAAACGTAAATCTTTTGGTAGATAATTCGACGTCTTTTACCACCAAAATTTCATAATAATATTTTGAATTCATCGTCATCATCAATGGTTTTCAGCTCGTTTGGTTGGAGTTAGTTGTGATGTTGAGTTAAAACTCTTACCCTGGCTTCAACTCCTAGGGCAACGACACTCCAGCGAGTTGGTCTTGGAGCCACTCGGGGCTATCCAGTACTAATGCCTACACAGTCACATTGACCAATCCACTTTGAATTCATACCCTAGGAAACTATCCCATTACAGGAATAAAGGGTATATATCTTATGTTTAACATGTAAACAAAGTCACTTTCACATAATATATTGTATATATGGAAACAAATACACTGATTATTATTATTGGTAAAGCAGAACCATCTTTGAATAATATTATATATATTATTCTAAAATTGATAATCTACGCCGTTACTTTATACATGGTTGTATAGAAGAAATAGACACGAAGACATTTATGTAGATGGCGCTTTGCTATGTTACAATTTTTGGCGGGAACTTGACGTGTCTACGAAAGAAAAATCATTATAAAACCCCTAATTTAGCCAACTCATATATATTCCAACGTTTGAATAGTTCAATTTAAAAGAAGTTTTACAAATATAATTCAAGTTTATTTCAGTTGATTACTGTTCTTGTAAGACAAAGGTTTTAATTAAATCATTTATTCGATTTGACGATACTTAGATTATTTATTCCTAGCGGCAAATTTCTATTTAAATATTAGATACATACATTCTGTTGTTTACTGTAACATCGTATAGATACCAAAAACGTTTTACACGCTGAATTAAATATTATCTACCGCCTCTACCGGTTAAGATTTAATAATACAGAAAAATCTTCAATAACCTTTTTCTTGTGCTTTAATTTCCAAATGAAACAACAATTAAACCGCTAAATTTTAATTGCGTTATTTAAAGTTTAAAAGTTTTAATTACTTGTAATTATGTTGGTGGTTTAACGTCAGTAGCTTGGTACAAAGAATTGATAGCAATATCTGATGCAACGAAAGCCATTGACTTCGCCAAAGTAGCTAAGGACAATGTATCCATTATAATTCTATTTGCTACATGATTTAACTTCGCCCCACGGGATTGAGCTGTGTACTTAAGTGCCAGTTTAATAACTCTTTCACAAGCAAGAGATTTTGATGACGCGCTTTTAGCTTCTTTGCCTGCTTGTTGAGCAGCTGTTTTAGCTAAATTCATCATTAAATCTTGATGATTTGACATTCCATTCTTAGCGTATCTCACAGACATTTGCACCTCTATCGAAGCAGTTAGTGCACGTCTCAATGCTACTACACTAGCAGCAGTTAAGTACGCTACGTCACCAGCATATAATATAGCTTTCTTGGCTTTAACTTCCATTTTTTCTAGCTTTTGTTTAGCCCTCTTCTCATTTACTACTTCATCTTCGGGTCCGTCTGTTTGGTCAAATTCCATTTCAGCAATGATATCTAAGTTTATTGGCGTTTTGTTATCTTTTGTATCCATCCAATGATCGTTAAGAATTAGAGCGTTTGATTGTGGTTCATCCAAAGTATCGGATTCTGATTTAATGTAATCTATATTATTAATAGCCTTATCCAGGACAATTTTTTTTGTTTCATTTATTGCAGAGTTACTTTCAATATCTAAAGCAGTTTGGTTTAAGAAACCTTTAATGGGTTGTAAGAAAGATGTTTTTGTACTAAATACATTGATTGAAGATTTGTCTTTTCTAGGAAGAATGGAGTAAGATGACTTTAGCAAGCCTAATTTATTGAATTTTCCTGCCATATTCGTAGCATTGAAGGGTTTTGTGTTAACTACATTTAATGTTGTCCCATTAAGTATGATATTATATAATGTGGGTGCAAGATTAGACATTGGTATAGGTGAAGTCGAGTTTATGTCTGCGTTAGACGTTATTGACCTTTTTCTTCGCAAAGACAAATCAATCGACTGTTTGCGAGATAAAGCAGTTGCATACGTTATATCTTTTAAAGCAGAAACTATTGAAACTTCAGCAGCTATTTGACCGAGCCCGTATACTAATCGATGAAGTTCTGGCTCAGTTGAAGCTCGTGTAATGCTTAGTATATGACCAGATAAAGTTCTTGATATATAATCCAGGATACGCCTTGTTTCTATAGCAGTAATACCTTTATTTTTGCCAGACGCTTCTAAAGCTTCCGTAGTTATTCTAGTTATTTTATCTTGCATTTCTAATTTGGATAAAATAGAAGAAACCAAATCTTTAGATAACAGATAAAGAGTTTCTTCCATTTGCGGGTTGCTAGTCACATTTTTAGTTGCTTTTAGAATGGAATTATCTAAATGTTTAAGTACATTATGAGGTGAATTTAATAAAAATCTTTCACTTGGAAGATTAGCGTTCAGTTTTTCTTTGAAGTCGTGCACTGGAGAGATACCAGCGTAAACCTTCAATATCTGAAAATAAATAACACTAATTTTACTATTAGTAAACTATCAGAATAACGGCTTAAATATTTCAGATTTTTTAAGTGAATTTGTTTTAAGTAATATAAATGATGTAGCTGTGTCCGCAACTTTTTTCACAAAGGATTGATGCTCATTATCTTATGACTAAATTATAGTGTACTAGTTTTCCTAGTTTTCAAACCCTAGCTCTAAATTACTTAGATAAAAACTTAACTAGGTTTTTGTATATATATATATCCTCCTAAACCACGTAACTAATTTCTAAGCGGGTTTCACCACCACTTAG
This sequence comes from Dendrolimus houi, assembly GCA_039645545.1. Taxonomy (NCBI): domain Eukaryota; kingdom Metazoa; phylum Arthropoda; class Insecta; order Lepidoptera; family Lasiocampidae; genus Dendrolimus; species Dendrolimus houi. The sequence continues at coordinate 10,065,580 of CM077134.1, forward strand.
GTAATTTTCAAAATATATATGTATACATATATATTACAAATTCTTAACGTGGTTTAGGAGGAGTTAGCGGGTATACAAATAGAGAGAAAGACAGACGCGGAAAGCGACATTATTTTATACTATGTATAGAAAAAAAAAGTTGTGTTATTTCTTTAGAACCTATCTAGTAGTTTCTCTGTGAAAGAGTATAACATACTTAGATCTACCTTTCTCGTTTGTAATATTAAAACGATGTAATACGTATGAGTTTAGCAATATTTATTACTTTACTTTATTATTACGACTTCTGACAATGTCTGCATTACATAAACATCAGCTTGAAATAATAAAACCTCACGTAAAATATTTTTTACTTACGGTTCCAAATATGGTTAAAAACAATACAGCTAAGTAGTAGCTATACATTTTGCTTCACAAAACTACATCAATCAAATGTTTCTGGCAATTTGGAACAATCACGATGAAAATAAAGTTATGTCCCTAAGAAAAAACAAAATTAATTGGCTATAAAAATATTGTAGGTTTTTATCCAGCAAAGGCGTTGTACATCGTTATTCTGCGTTTACTATGCACTATTCTTCGGTAAACATAAAGTGGTCTATATTCCAGTCTACTGCTTGCTGCTAAGACCATAGTTTCATTATTATCGTCTTTTTTGAACGGTGTTAAATTCTTACGGTTTCTTGCAAAATCACTTTGAAAATATACATTTGGTTGAATAAATTGATCACGGGTTTTATTATCATTTTCAATTTTATAATTTGACAAAGTCTGAGTAATATTGTTTCCATAAACAATAATTTTATCAAAGCGAATTAATGAAACTATTAAAATCAAAATAATTTCTCTCCAATGATGTGGATTAGCAATGAGATTATTACAATTTCTAGTTGCCATACTTTCACAATACTGAATAACTGTTATGTCAAGGCACCCTATTTATACTATGTTTAATTAAGATTTCTTCGCTTATTAATATTAATCACTCTAACTAGGAATCATTAACAAGCAGTGCTAACATGTTACCCTAATGTCTTTCTAAGAATGTATATGCTAATGGATATTCAGTAAAAGCTACACTTTACGAAAACTATCATTTATTAAGTATGTAATAACAAGTTTCACGAATTTCTTATAATTATATTATATTCTTATACTTATTATAGTTACATTTTTTTTATAAAACTTAAAATCCAATGTCATTATATTTACATTTATAAACATTTGAGCTCATTTCCTTCTTCTTGCTTGGGTTGTTATAGATTCAGATAAGGTTTAATTAAGCATATTAGCCGAGGAAAGCCGGTAATACTCGGATACGACCACGGGCAGCGAGCTGCGATGATTCACCAAAAAGAGACGCATCGCCTTCATTAGGTGATGGTAGAAGATCACTCTCATCTTCTTCTAAATCACGTCGTGCCCTGCCTTGATGTTCAGAAGCACCAACACCCTTTCCCGAAGCACCAGATTCCGCACCGCTTTTTCCTGTAGCTGATGGTGTTGCTTCTTCCTTTGGTGGGATGTGCTGGATCACATCTCCACCGGCTGGTGCGCAAGCGCAAACTGCTAGCAGCATCAACGACGCGACGATTAATAACGTTGAATGCATTCCCAAGCGATCCTATCTTGCTTCTGTTTCTGATAAATCTGATTACGCTAGTCTTCAAATGTTCCTTTTATGTGAAAGATTTGCTTATACAATAAATTAAGCATATTTAAACAAACCATTTGCATTGTGCGCGTTATTGTTTGAGAAGTTCCATTGACGAGTATATACGTACAAAGTTTCAATACATAGTCCGTAAACACCTTTGTAAGTGACTGTTTCATTAGGAACCTTGACTCATGATAAGGTGTTAATGAGATACCATACTAAACATACCGTATTGATAAGAATAAAGGGCAACAATATCAATTAGCACCCAGATATAAGGCTGAACAAAATCCATTTTTGGACTATTTGCCCTTTGTCAACAAGATTCTGTAACATACTGAATACATCTTGTGAAATACATTTTTCTTCTATTTATTACTAGAGGCCCGCCCCGGTTTCGCACGCGTATCTAAAAATAACTTTTTTGTCGAGTTTAATTACCTACTAAGCGAATTCAAAATATTTTCAAGCTAAAATTATTCGATTCGCACTGAGCCGCGCAGCACTTCATTTCTTGACACTGACTACCCTCTCGTACGGCCCATACCCCAGTGATGCCTACATGGCATAAGGTGCTGCCTAGCTAGCCAAGTTACATTTTCAACTCATGATGTCTTTCGAATGGAATAATTCAAAAACTTATATAAAGGTATTGAAGTAGTCTTGAATATGAAGTAATTTATTTTGATAAGGATGAATACCAAGATACAAATAAAGAGCTTTTCCTAGCGGCGGCAATTCAACTAAATTTTTAAAATAAAAGAACACTTGTTGTGGCTAAAATAATTGTTAGAGATATGCTGTCCCGACACTTTTTATAAATAATTATATGTTCTGCAAAGTCGTACTACATTATTTTATTCTATCATCAATAGTTTTCGCAACGCACGCGTTTTTAGGTAATTTTTTACACCTTGGATTACATTACTGGAGTTTTAGTAAGAATCCCTAATTTTTTTGAAAATATAATATAGTCTATGTCACCTGAATATAGTGTAGCTTACCAATAGTGAAAGAATTTTTCAAATCGGTTCAGTAGTTTCGGAGCCTATTCAATGCAAACAAACAAACAATAAAATCTTTCCTCTTTATAATATTAGTATAGATGTAATAGGTTGGAGAAAAAGTCTTTTCGCATATAGTATGTATGAACTTGTAATAAGATCTCTTTGGCTATACCATTTGTATCTGGCTGGTTTTGGTATCATTAAAATGTTTTAATTTTAAAGACAATTCCAAATTCAAATTAGGAAAATGTGTGATTATCATTTGTTTTTCTTATTGTTAAAATGAGTGAATCTAATGAAGAAATTCGATACATTTTAAAATTTTACTACAAAAAATGTAAAAATGCAACACAAGCCGCGAAAAAATTTGTGATGTTTATGGACCTAATGCAGTATCTGTGAGAGTAGCGCAAATTTGGTTTAAACGTTTTCAATCCGGAAATTTTGATATCAAAGATGCACGTCGTTCTGGTCGCCCTGTTACGGACAAAATTGATGCCATTTTTGAAAAAGTGGAGCAAGATCGGCATATTAGTAGTTACGATGTAGCTGGAGAACTGGGAATTGACCACAAAACGGTTTTGGCGCATTTGAAAAAAGCTGGGTACACAAAAAAGCTCGATATTTGGGTGCCTCATGAGCTCACTGAAAGAAACCTAATGAATCGTGTACTCATTTGTGATTCTTTATTACGACGTAATGAAACCGAACCATTTTTGAAGAAGCTGATAACTGGTGATGAAAAGTGGATCACGTACGACAAGAATGTGCGAAAAAGATCGTGGTCAAAGGCCGGTCAGGCTTCACAGACTGTGGCGAAACCCGGGTTGACTCGCAACAAGGTGATGCTGTGTATATGGTGGGATTGGAAGGGCATTCATTACTCATTATGAGCTGTTACCGCCAGGCAGGACCATCGATTCTGAACTGTACTGCGAACAACTGATGAGATTAAAAAGTTGAGAGAAACCGGCCGGAATTAATCAATAGAAGGGTTGTGGTTTTTCACCATGATAACGCTAGACCTCACACATTTTTAGCCACTCAGCAAAAATTACGAGAGTTTGGCTGAGAGGTGTTAATGCATCCGCCGTATAGTTCTGACCTTGCACCTTCGGATTTTCACCTGTTTCGGTCTCTGCAGAATTCCTTAGGCAGTGTCAGGTTAACATCACAAGAGGACTGCCCAAACCACTTGTCGCAGTTTTTTGATCAGAAGCCCCAAAATTTTTATAGCAATGGGATCACGTCCCTACCTACAAGATAAACTTTATAAAAAAAACCTTTTGAATTTTTATATAAAATGCGAAGAAACTTTTTCCCCAACTTATTTTGATGTAAAATATTTTTCTTCTGTACTAAAACTACGGCTAAACCAACAAATCTAGTAGTTTTTGAGAAAAACCACTGGGCATCAAAATTTTATAACGACTCCAGTTTTACTAAAATTGCTATACCTAATTTCCCATATTCATTCTTAGATAATAATACATATATTGACACAAAGCGAATTTTATTATGACAGCCGTACCATATTTAGACAGTGTAAAACCACAGAGCACATTATTAGAATAGGAGATGTAAACCATATAAACAAGTATGATATTTTGTAGGAAGTACATATGCAAAGCAATTTTATAATGCTAATTGAAACTACACCTCATCATTTTTTTGTAAACATGATACTATGATGAATATACGACCAAAGACTGGCCGATGAGGAGTTGAACGGTATAAACAAACCTTAAACGATAAAAGATAACCATGTGTCAAGTGTAGATAAAAGGATAATGTAGACATACCGCTCTACTGGATTAGACATTCTCGGCCGACGCATGACATATTACATGCGGGGTAGGCGAAGGTCATGTCTCACGGCCCGCGCTATAGGAGTATGGAAAGAACACGGAGAGCTTTAGTGGGCATTCCGGCAATGACATCCTACCAGGGTGGTACCAGGCCAGAGTCCCAAACGCCCTCACGTGATCCCTACACGGTGACCAAACCGTAAGCGGATCTCTCCTCGACAAAAAAGACATGCCGTTCTAGCCACAAATTATTCCAGTTCAAATTGAAAGAGGACCCCTCGTGTCCTTGTGAACCAGAAATACCAGAAACCCTGATATACTGCGTCTTCGATTGCCCCCTTTTTGCGAGTGAACGATACAACGTGGAGAACACACCTGCGTATCTACATCTACCAGAGCAAACATCTAGGAATTACTGAGCAAGAAGCACGGGGATGATTTCGTGCATTCGCAGTCAACGAACGTAGTTAAAAAAGCGGTAAATAGAAACAGGCAGTAAATAACGCTATAGACATATAGTAAATATAGACATAGACAACACTTTATTGTTCACCAAAACAAATATTACAAAAATGCTGCACAACAAGACGATAGTTACTTGGTAAAATAAAAGACGGCATTAAATATATCTAATTTTAGCGTTTAAATAATATAGAATTAATTAGCAGTATTCATACGTAGGTATTATTACTACTTTAAGTAATATGTATTAAAATAAAAAGTAAATCGTAGTAATAAAACTTGTAAATAGATGTTAGTATTAAGATAGTTTACACACATACACATACATTATTTTGAATGAATGAATGAATGAATATGCTTTTGTGTTTTAAAAGATACAGTTAACAGAAATAAAATTTTACAATACAATAGGCGGTCTTATCGCTATTAGCGATTTCTTCCAGATAACCTTTGGATGGACATTTTTTTTATAAGAACAGAGGTATCAGACAAGGTAGAGATAAGGTTTTGTACCGTCATAAATTGAAGTTTATTAATAGTTTATAAACAATTTCACTAACTGTGCCTCAAAATGTGACAGAGGAGGAGGCGATTTTTTTTAAAATCCCGAATATTGGAGAAAGGTAAAAAAAGAGGTAGGGATGGTGAAATGAAATTGTTGAACAATATTTTAAATTTCTTTTCTAAACGAAATTTAGATATAAAATTTAATATGTATATATAATTTTTAATTTATTATGATGCAATATGAAAACAGTATAAGTATAATAAAAAAAATGCTTCCTATCTTATAATATACAAATTGTAGAAAGAACCATAAAAATTAATAACTTGCATTTCAATAGTCATTGTATAACAAAATTCATAGTTACAGCCATAGTTCATAGTTTACTCATCAATAAACGGAAGGATGGATGCGTCACGTTACAGATGCGAAGATGCGTTTTTCTAAATCAGTAAAGTAAACAAATTACAAGTTTTCGACATATTTTACAACAATACAATTCATGGCCATTATGTTATTGAAAATATTTACAGGCCTAATTAACAAGTTCAAAGCGTCAATGATTCCAATTCTGGATATTGCTATTAACACGGTACAATTTGTAAGTATAAAAACTAACTGCAGTGTGAAAAGATCACCAATTCAAGCACAATCGGGAAACGGTTCAGTTCATTGAACAGAACAATTTTGCAAGCTTTTCTTCTTCATTGCGGAGAAGTTACTTGAAGCCCATCAAGAACATGGCTTCCACGTTGAGCATTCTTCTGTCGCTGGCGTTGATTGGAGTCGTTATTGCAGTTCCAGTCACAGATCAAGCTGAGACGACTACCGAAAGCGACGATGGTGTGACTCTCTACGAAGTGATTGAAGTCATCGATGAAGTGCCAGCGGTTGTGGCCCTTGTGGATTCTACAGATCCACCAACTACGGAAGTATCTGAGCATAAAATTGCGAAGAGGTCGCTTCTCAGAGGCGATAATCCTAACAATGATTTAGTGGCTAATCTTGATGGATTTAACTACGAATATGGGCTAAACGGTCTTGAAGGTCGCAGAATCAAGTTTCTTCCCACCTGGGCAGGTTAAGACATATATTTAAGTTGTTAAATAAGAATAAAAATGATGTTTAAAATAACTGATAAATTAAATTCATGTTTCCAAATTTGCTGAATATGTAACGAGTTAGTTAAAATGATTTTATACCAAAAAATAATGTTAAGTAAATAAAAATGCATTTATATTTTTTCAGTTGCTTTTACTGCTATCGTAAGAACTTATTATTTTATGGTTGTATCCTTTCTATACATTTATGTATATTATACGTAATAAATAATAATCGTAAACCCAATATTCGAATAGGTCTGTCACACTTTGAAGTAATATTGTTTTGTGTTAATATTACTTTCTATGCGACGCAATACTGACTAACAAGCTTAATAATTTTAAGTAAAAATAAACTTCTAATTATAAATAAAATAGAACATGATAGAACCAATCAAATTTATATTTATTCACTAACCATCACCAAACACAATTATTTATCTGTTCATTGACCAAATAATGTAAACACTATCTCTGTTATTTCTATTAGTTCTTACTTTTCGATATCAATATTTACATTTTCGACATTTAAAATAGCAGCATCTCTACTGGGTATAAACATTAAAGGTATCATTGTCATCGCACGTTTATACAAATGATCAGGATCGTAATCCATATAGTCGTTCCCTCCACGAATTTGTATGTTTGTCTTCAACAGTTCAGGGTTCAGGTGTAGTCCATCCATTAACCAACAATTGTTCATCGGCAAAATTAGCACCAGTAGTATTGAAACATTTATCATTCTCGGTACAGAGGCAGCTATTGCCTTAAAAGATTACTATCAATCTATTCCATACGGGAATTATCGACAACTTTTATTCCGAAACATTCAAGTGATATATTGAATAATGCGTTTGTACTATAATTATAATAACAATAATAATGTAAAACCTAAATGTTGATTTTAAAGATCATGTGACTAACAGTACACTTATTTAAAGCAGTGTATTGTGAAATATGTTTAAGAAAGATCGTCTAAATAGAATGAATGATCATATTATTACAACGAATTATTTAATTAATCTTAGACAATTCTCAAACTTCATTAGTCTCGAGGGTTTGAGATCAGATAGATTGATAGAAGACTCTTTATTGTTCAACACACACCTATAGTAAATAATATACAGTCATTTAAAGAAAGGGCGGCCTTATCGCTTTAGAGCAATCTCTTTCAGATACTTTTATATTATATTACTAGGATTTGCCGTCGACTTCGTCCACGTTTAACACGTAACGTAACATAGATTACCGTTATTTTGCCAGTATTTAAAACCAAAGACGGACCCTGGACAAGTAATGTTACCAAAGGCATACATAACTACATCTGTTCTACTAAAGATGTCTAATAAATATAGAAAGTATTATATCAAGCAAGTCTTAATATCACGTGGTTCCGAAATCCCGGTAAATATAAAAAGTCCCGGATTATATTGTTTTACTATCAATCGGATCTGAATCAGCTAATTTTTATGCATACTACTCACTTTAAAACACTCCTGTGTAAATTCCCGCAGATTCCCAAGTTAAAAAGTATCACAGATTTTATTACACAAAATTTGTTATCGATCACTGAAAAAAAAAGTGGAATCGATTTTTTCAGATAAACGATAAATGAATTTTCTATCGACCAGCGAAAACTGCATCGAAATTGGCTTAATAGTTTTTACATGAATCCCGAATAAACAAATAAACCGACAAACACACAAGAAATCTAAAAAAAAATGAATTGTGTTCTCCGTCGTTTATATAGTCTTTTCCAGTTGGTTGTTCTGGGAATAATTTAAAACGTCTAGATTGAAAATAAAATCGAATTCTAATGCTATTTTTTCATTGACTATAGCAAATTTAATGTAATAAAATGTGTGATATTTTTTATCCCAGGAATCCCGCGGGAAGTCTCCCGGGAGCGGTTTGAAGTTGTTCAAATGCGTAAAAAATAGCTTATTCCGACACAGTTTCCACTAAAACGATACGTTCTTTTTTTTAATTCTGTGATACTTTGTGTCCCGGCAATCCCACGGGAATTTTAAGTCAAGCGCGGATGAAGTCGCGCATAAATGCTAGTAAGAAATAATACTTCATGAACGCAAATCACACGAAGAAGCAATCATTTTACGTGTTTACTAACATTTCCTTAACTGAAATGTTTTTGTATACTATCACTGTATCACATCTATGAAAACCCTCATTTATAAAATGGGTTGTTTAATATTGTCATGAACAATAATTTCTTAAAGATATTGTTATATTAATATTGTTGATATTTAATACTAGCTCTGTCCGCCACTTCGTTCACGCGGGCGTTGGATTATACATAACAAGTCTGGCCATAACTTCTTTCGATTTCCAGCTATTTCACATATTTTTAACCGACCTCAAAAAAGGAGGAGGTTCGCAATTTGTCATATATAATTTTTTATTTAATTCGAAAAAACACATTTCTCTTTTCGTTAGTATTAATTTTCAATTGAAATAAAACTTAAAAGATTTCAAATGAATTTTAGCTTTATCTGTATAGACTTAGCGTATATTCATTTATACGTAAATCAAAGAAAATTGTGCGTAACAGTGCATTTAATTTTAAACTTTATGGTATTGATTTAAAGTGTAATTTAGATTGAATTTTTGAGTTATATGTTGACGGATGTAGGATAAAGAAATTATTTTTGTTTATTATATATATATATATATATATATATATATATATATATATATATGTGTGTGTGTGTGTGTGTGTGTGTGTGTGTGTGTGTGTGTGTGTGTGTGTGTGTAGTGGAACACTTATAGGCCAATAGATGGCGCTGTGCAATATTTGAGGTCGCAAATGTTTCCCGAAACGTACAAAGAATATATACAAATTTTGAATATTGACAGAGGGGAATGGGTCTGAGAGGAATAACACTAGCTTCGCTGGAAGATCTTCTTTTGAGACGGAGGAGCATTCCATCTCGCTCCTCCACCCTATATCAGATCGGGGTCACCAGTGAGGGAGGGTGACCCGTATAGGGTAAAAAGTCGTGGTAGCGTAATGGCTAGCGCACGCGTCCCAAACTCAAAGGGTGCGTGTTCGATCCTGGCCGGAACGCATGCACCGCTTAGGCAGTTTTCTGACCGAATGTGTATATTATTACAATTACCACGTGCTAATAACGGTGAAGGAAAACATCGTGATGCAACCTGCACATCGAGATAACCGACGTGTCAAACCTGCCAAGCCGCCTTGGATAAGCGTGGCGGGTATACTGTCCGTTCCCCTATAGTGGGAGGCCCGAGCCCAGCTGTGGGACATTTATGGGCGGACATTATATACATTAATACGTGAAGCAAAAACTTTGTACCCCTTTTTACGAAAATTGCGTGGACGGAGGAGTATGTAATTTGGCATACTTATAGTTTATATAAAGAAGAAGCGACGAATGCTATTATTTTTTTAAATTATGCATAATAAATACATTAAATCAATAAAAAAAGCATTGCACACACTACCACGTATTTGACACACACACGCATATATACTCTTTTGTTTATTGTTCAAGTCAAATTAGCAGTGTAGCCTTGGCGAAATCTGTGATTAAAGAAGTATAAGCTTTGACATTAATTATTATGCTCGAATTTCGACCACGGGCGACCACTAGTATTAATAAAAGTTAGAGAATAATTATCTGTGAATATATTCTCTGAAGTTTCACTTCTGCGTGTGAACTGCACACACACATTTTTTTTATGTATGTTTAGCCATAACTTTTTTGTTTCTAAACCAATTTTAATTATTTATTTTGCGTTCGATTCAGAGTGTCTTTATAGTAGTCTAGTATAAATGGGCTATGAGACGTAATCGAAGGTCGCGTCGAGCAGTTGGTTTTCTGTAAACCAAAATGTACGAACCGCGCCGCGGCAGCGGTCAACGTGTGACAGAACCAACTGATGAACATTTATTAACTGACCAGCATGTCCTAGCGATACTTCATTCATTTAAATTTGACAGCACTTATTAGAGGTTCTTAAGTACATATACATAATTTACCTTGAAGCTACGCTCAACAATGTTTTCTAAATACGCTTCCGTTTCGTCAGCAATCGATTCCGCATTTGCGAAGCTACCTTATTAGGGATATATATACCATATATGTAACTTAAAAGTGTAAAATAAACTTTTCTATAACATCTTGAAGTCGGTGCCAAGCAAAACATAAAAATTACCATATACATTGTTACAACAACAAAATATTGCAAAATGTAATCATTAATTAAATGTAGTAAAAATTACTATTATATTATATATAAGTATATTTTACAACAACAAAATATTGCAGTATGTAATTTTTATGTTTTACTTGACACCGACTTCAAGATGTTGTAGAAAAATTTATTTTTTGCTTTTTAGTTACTCTTGAAATTGGTTTCTTTCTTGTTAGAATTTTTTCGTGTTTATTATCAAACTAGCTGATGCCCGCGACTTCGTCCGCGTGGTGCGGTTTTTTAACTATCCCACGGGAGTTCTTTAATTTTTCGGGATCAACATTATTCTATATGTTGACCAGGGATATAAGCTACCACCATACAAAATTTCATTTAAATCGGTCCCGTCATTTCGGAGATTAGCCGGTACCAACAGACAAACAAACAGAGAAACATAAAATTTTAAAAATCTAAAATAGTTCTATTTCACTTCTTACATCCCTCTGACTCGGTCTTTAGCATTTTTTTTTTCATTGTAGAGAAATTCGACCTCTACAGTTTTATTATATCTATAAATTACAATATGGAATGGGCTGTTAAAGAAAATAGGATTACAGTGATTGCCTTGCACAAAGTGGGTATGAAGTCGTCGGTAATATTCAAGCTATTTTAAAAGCTTCATGTCCGACGTGTTTTTTTTGTTTGCATGACTTCACCAGACAGACAGCTCACCTGATGGAAAGCTGTTACCATCGCCAAAGGATATTTATAACCACCCCACCAAAAATGCTATCAATGTGCTGCCGCTCTCTACAGCGTGACTAGAACCTGGACACTTAATTTCGGAACACAACTCAAGGTTGTTATGGCGGCATATTAGACCAAAGGTGGTAGCCATCCAGACGGATATATACCTACCACCCGGTTGCATGTTATTTTGTCACCTCTTACGACGTTCGTTTCTGCACGGATACGTATGTTCGTATAGCGTACTATCGACAAATATTTCTGTACCTTTTACCTTCAAATCGAGACAGAAGGCGATTTGTTCGACCTCTCTTTAGCCGTAGGCATTGATTTAGGGCATGTCCTATATATCGCCGATAAGCACCCAGCTTCAGGTCTTGTTTGATTATACGCGACAGAGACCTAGCGGGAATCTTCACTTCTCGCGATAATACTTTTTGATTCCTAATGGGGTTTCAGCAAATTGTGGCTTTAACATCACATTCATAAGAAATATTAAATTTCATATTCTATTAAGGAAATTAAATCAGTGAAGAATGTGTTTATTCGTGATTTATCGTAGATATTGTCAACATTTGCGATAACGTCAGTTTATGTAGACACTTTCAAATCTTTCTCCAACCCCTAAAAACACTACTTATTTCGATTTCTTATAAAGCTAGACGTGTACTTGAGTATACTATGAAGTTATTTCATATTTTCACTTTTCTTTTTTCTATAGTGATACTTCACGAAACATTTTCAAGTTCCATGAGTTATTATGATAAATTCGTTAAAGATCAAAATTCTCATAGAATGTTTTTTCGTATATCAGATCACATGAGAATTAAAAAAACCATTTTATGTGATATGGACAAAGATACCGACATTTCATTGAAAAAATCCATAATTGATGGTATACTTCATGATCAATCAGTAATAATAAAATGTACAGAGAACATTAACAAAGGCCATAAGAACATTGCGATGACAAAAGACGTCAACATCGTTGTAATAACTTCAGATTTCAATAAAATTCTTGCATATAAACAACTAGAATCATCAATATTTTCATTCAACAAATCTATCGTATATATAATCATAACAAGGAGTGATGATAGCTTTGAATGTATCAATGGAAAATTTAAACCTGAAATTTTTAATCAGATACAACACTGGATGAATGAGTTTTGGCATTCTTTTGAGATCTTTCGAGTAGTTGTAGTATTTCCTTTTACTTGCCCACATATATACATTATTTATAGCCGCAAAAAACCATCTAACAGAACGCTCTTTGATAGAACTATAACAACGGTAAATACACCTGACTTTTTAAGATTAACACGGCATATCATCAAGAGCTCAGATTCACTATCACAAGGTTACCCCCTAAAAGCCAGTATATTTGATAGATTTCCTACTTCCATTTTTATTTGTGATAAAATAAACGAATATGTTAACTGGAATAGCAAGAACACTGATGGCTTTTGTGGTTTAGACGGATTGATTCTTAATGACTTTGTTAACTTTTTTGGATTCAACATAACGTTTCCAAAGTATAAAGAGTGTGAACGTTTTGGCTATTTGAAATCAGAGGATAATACCACCGGAGGGAGTTTAGGATGCGTGATTCAGGGAAAAATAGATGTATCATTCAACTCTAGATTCCTAGTACAGTACAGTGATCAGGATTATTTCTATATATATTACGTAACTAGCGACACACTTTGTGCTTTGTTAAAGCAGCCAGACTTCATACCTTTGTGGCTCTATCCAAACGCCTTTCATAAAAGTTCTTGGGTTTTTATAGCAGCATTGATTCTATTCCTTGGCACTGCTGCATGGGTGGTTGCTAAAATTTCAGCAAAAATTAAAGACGAAGGTACTAAACAATTCTGCCACCACATGTTTCATTCGTGTACAAGCACACTCTTTGGATTTTCTTTAGACAAACTTTCAAAAGCGCGCATTATTAGAGGCACATGTCTTCTTTGTTCGATTGTATTTATTACGCTTTATCAGGTAAGCAAAGGCCCAAACTACTTCGGCAAATTAATTGGAATTGTTTTTATGCTTGTGTTCCTTACATAAGAATATAAATGACAATCGCCTAGTAAAAAAGTAACTTCGAAAGCTCCTAAATCCTACTTAATTAGATGGAGAAGATGGATGAATGAATGACATTTTTCACTTTGCTAAATGGCCAAAACAGTGGCAGTTTTTTCGCCATCACGGAACTCTTGATCGTGCCTCCATTAACATGCACTAGACCGGTTTTTTTTTTAAATTAATGATGTGCATTGCTGATTCGTTTGCCATGTAATATAGAAAATACTGTTATTGCTTTAATCTCCATGTGGTATTTTTATTGAAAATAAGTTTTTCAACTATTCGAAAAGCGCATTAAAATATCCGTATAGCAAAAACTCCTACCTTAATATGTTTTACCTACATCTTTAAAGATTGCGTGTCTATAAAATTTTATTTGTCTTGTACTTAAACATTGACCTACACGTAATAGATTTTAGTATCAATTTTATGAGCAAAACGATTATATCAATAGCCACATAAAATTACAGAAAGCAAAATTTGTAGAAACTGAAAAATGTGGATGGTAAACGTCATCATTTAATTTTGTAATTTTTCTCGAAAGTTACTATATACCCAAAGGAGATTTTATATTTGTAATGGTGATTTTAATGCTTTTAGAGTCATATCAACTACAGCTTTACAACTGTATCACACTTCGAAAGGATCAAAACGTTATCAGAACTATATAGATCTGGTGTAAGGTTGCATACATCCTCTTCCATAAAAGCATTAATTAAAAATTTACAGAACCCTAATGATCCTGATCAAACACTCTTCTTTATAAATGCGAATCTTTTGACAAGAACCGATATTGGTAAGTTGAAATTCCTCTTAAACCATACAAATCTTTGCAATACTTTCTCCAATTCGTACCCCATCCATCCGGAGTTATCAGCTCTACTCAAAAAGGCAGAGTTAGTTAGGGCCACGGTAATGTGATTCGCAGCTGACATAGTGGCGGCAGCTTGGTCGGCCAATCTGCAGCGCCTGGTGGCCTTCGTGTTAGCTCCATCAACAACTTTGTCAGCCAATATACAGTGCAGTGAAGCTGCTTTAGTCTACAGTGACCATCTGTAGCATCTATGTAGTAGTAGCCTATGTGTTGTGTGGGTAATATTCGCGACCTCTCAAAGCCTGGGCAGAGTAGGTCATGAGCGGCGGTCGCCACAGGCCTCATAACTTATACAGTGTGTACCGTTAGATTTTTAATTTTATAATCTAGATTACATAACTTAAATAAACATGACTACAATCCGGAAATTAGACAATATCAGACGCAGAGTTTCATTCATACCTGACCTGACTCAACCCATACATAAAAAATAGACAGGTAATTTTTTCTTATTAAAACCCCGTGATGATAAATTCAAAGGAAAAAATTATTTATCTTTACAGGAGCTGTATTGAAACAACCAAACACAGCTACATTGGTAAGAAAGGCTGATTCCTACCTAGAAATCATGTTGAAATATACTGATTCTCACCAAAGACCAATGCTGTACGTCGTCGATGAATGTTTTAATCTATATTATCTGTCTTACATAACCAGGGCAGGTAAGTACAGAAAGAAAATCTTGTAATCATGTTGAAAGCCATAGACTGTAGTCTAGTGGACTGAGTGTGGCCTGCTTGGTTCACTGGAATGCAAACGTCGTGAGTTCAATTCTCGGCATCATGAATTTCATTAAGAAAATCGTTAGGCATTTACTCTGGTCTGGGTAATCGGTTCCAGAGTTTTCCGTTTTATATTACCCACAAGCGTATCTTCTTTTTCTGCCAATTCTATAAAAAAGAAAATAGTTGCCGCGCAACTAACAGAAAGTTTTAAGTCTCTTGATGAAACCAATAAAGAAGTTTTTAGGACTTAAAGGGTGTCTTGCTATGAAGTTGTATTGAAAAAAATATAATATTGTTTAAAACGGACAACAGTATTAGGATTATTGTTTTTAAGTAATAATTGTACAAAACGGTTGATTCTTGGGTTTATGAATATACGCCACTACATACACAACTACCAGACCATCGACGCACTTGGCTGCCCACTCCACGCTATATTTCATACACTTACCTGACCATGGGAATGACATAAGGTCGCGAAGCCCAAAATGTCGCCAACAGACCTCTAAAATCAATAGATAGCCACCGAACGCCAATAAAGAGCCAATTAAATCGCAAAAACAACACAGAGTCGGTGAAGATCACCGAATACCGTAGATTGGCCAACGAGTTCTCGTTGGCCAATCTACGGTATTCGGTGTGAATACCTGAGAAGTCGTTGCCATACGGGGAATACGTCAGCGACTATAATGCCAGTTGCCGCTGGGTAGTTGCCCACCGCAAAATCCTCAACGCCTCTAATAGCCATAGAGAAATAGTATTTACTTTATTGCTGGAGTACAGTAGATAGGCTGACGGGAAGCCCACCCGCTTGGAAGCGGTTACCGTCGCCTTTGGACATTTGCAACACCAGAGGTGATACCCCATATGGTAGTAGTACCCAAGTAAAACCTCTGCTGGGAGGTCATTCAAAGCTCTACGGTGCGCAAAATAAACTTTCTTGAGAACCTTTGCACACACGTGGTTAATGACCAGTCCAGATATGTACAGAAAATTGTTAAAAGCAAAACTTATAGAGAATTTTATGCTCTACAAATTTATATAATACCTACAATGCGGAATATCCGTTAACGCATAGATAGCGAGATATTTACAAAAAAAAGGTCTTCGGGACGTTGAATATCTTTAGATGCGCCCACGATGAGAGCTTATAAGACCTTTGAGATAACTTTTAAAGTACCAAAATAAAGGTTTTTACGAGTTAATAGCTTATTGGCTGATTTGAGTGGACTACAAGATATATAATGTTTTATCCATTACTAGAAGACTTATCTGTTTATTTTTTAAATTTTACAGGTTTCCCCTTCGCCGACGAATTAGTACTCTTTATGCAGCGTATAATAGAAGCGGGCCTACCAAAAATGTACTATAAATGGACAGCACGGTCTTTAGGAGTCTCCGACAACGTTCCCAGGTACGGTATTGAGAAAAGAGCGTTCAACCAAATAACACTTGGCGATCAACGAATTGCTTTCTATTTATTATTCGGCGGATACCTAATAGCGTTTATAGCTCTTGTGTTAGAAAAATCGTTAATTTTCAAAAAACTTAAGTGCGTTAAAACCAAATAATATTTGTATAAAAATACTACAAATCCTTAGTCTGAAATTAATATTTATAAAATACTAGCTGATGCCCGCGACTTCGTCCGCGTGGTGCGGATTTTTAACTATCCCACGGGAACTCTTTAATTTTTCGGGATTAAAAATATGCTTTATGTTGACCGGGATATAAGCTACCACCATTCAAAATTTCACTTAAATCGGTCCAGTCGTTTCGGAGATTAGCCGGTACAAACAGACAGACAAATAGAGAAACAAAAAAATTAAAAAAAAACAAAATTAATTCTATTTGCCTCCTCTCTCAACCAGGCCGTCGTTTTATACTTCACAAATGCAAATGTGCCCGTGTCATACAGTCGACATAGTTTCCTAGAATCAGCTTGTACTTAATCCGTAACACCTGGCCAATAATACCTATACCTGCAAGCGGCCATAAATAAGTACAATAGGCTGTTCTCCACAATAACTAGAAAACTAGAAACGTATGCCAAGAAATAAAAGAACAAAAGAAGACGATCATAAACGGATTACAATTAGTTCAAATGCAGACAGGTAATAAAATGCTTTTACAGATTTATACGTAGAATTTGTCTTTGTCTGGGCCTAGGTTGTAACACTATATTGGTATAAGATTAATTAAAACTTGATATTGGCGATCTTTCTTACATACTTACGCGAATTTTTTTCAAATAATGTAGTAAAAACACCAAAGTAGCCCACGTACTTGCGCGAGTTCAAATCCTAGCCGAGGAGCATGCACCGCTATTAAGCTTAATATGGACATGGAAAATATTAGTATTCTTCCATGATACGGAGAAGGAAAGGATCGTGTTGAAAGTTAATGAAACCTACGCACCGAGATAATCGATATATCAAACTTACAAAGCCGTTTCGTAAATTAGCGTTATCTTCGATTTGCTTCCTGTCAATGTATACACCAGATATTAAAATTAGTTAAATAAAACAATTTAATATAAAGAATTTTCTATATTTCATTCTTTAACCAATTTATTATTCCCTGAATATTTAATTAAACACATTGAATAAAATTACATAATAATACCACAGAATAAAAACATTTGGAATGATAGTCGCCCATTAAAAATAGAACTCCGAAAAGCTCCTAGATACTAGATGGCGCTACGAACGGTTATAAGTTTGTTTTATGAACGATTTGTTACACTTGCAATTAGTATTATATACATATCAAATCATTAAAATGTTTAAAGGAATTGTCAATGTTTAGATAAATAACATCAAAAACAAGTATGACCGATGGCGCTATCTAGAATTTAGATTTTCAGAGGTACATTTTAACTAGGCAATTGCCATTCTTGATATTCTTCTTCAATAACAATACTAAACAACAGCCAATTAAAATCTAACAAACACTAAGCTTATGATATGATAAAAAATCTCTACAAAAGATCAACAAAAGTATTATATTGTCATCTATTTTATAGCTTAGATTACAGACAAGTGTGTGTTTTTTTAATGTTAGAAAATTTACATTGACTAAGATTTTCAAATCAAATCTTGTAAAGACATGCGTAATATCAATGATTACTTTAATATGGTAACAATTTATTCTCATATCCGACATTAATAGAACTAAGGCTGCGTACACATAGGACCAACGAAGGCCAATGACCTTTGACCTTTGGCGTTCCTCGTAAATCCACCGCAGATTGATAACGGCAAAGGAAACAAACCCATTGAACGGTCGACGAAATGTCTACATAGAGCAAGAACAAGATTGAACAGATATATTTGCCACGCCTGTTCAAAACAGATTGGCAAGTTTCACACATCGGCGTGTTAGTGAAAGCTGTCTAAGCGGTGCATGTTCCCCGGCCAGGATTCGAATCCACATAATTTAAATGAGCCACCGTGACAATAAAGAATTATAATGTCGGTCTAATGTGTACAAGAATATAACACCATCTAGCTGGAACAGATATCAGTTAGATTTCTTTACTGCCACCTTATCGATAACATGACAGTATCAGCATATAAAAATTATTTGTATTTTTTTTAATTATCCTGGAGTTTCATTATTCGACCATAATAAACCTACACCGTAATTTCTACTACCAAAATCCTTAGAAATAAATATATAGCTTCTTAATTCTTAATGGAATGTTTATAATAAAAAATGGCAAGATATAATTTAAGCATACAATAACCGTTAGAAATAGTAAAAATTTCGATCCTATACTGGTCTTATTTATTAATTAGCCCAAAACTCTTTCCTCATACAATGTAGTGATTACTTATCGCCTTTTGCAAAAACATGAAATCTAGAAAAAAAATCGGTCACGTGCATTAATCTGTACAGTAAGCTGTTCGTGAATTGCACGCTTTTTGATAGCTGACCGTCTTCTCGGAATATATCAATGAAAAATGACTATTTGTTGTTTGTTCTTTATTCACTACCTTTGGAATTAACTAAATGTAACGATTCGGTATATAGGGGAAACTATCAATTAATTTATTTAAAACGTTACATAAGTCATAGTACTGTTTTTTTTGTAGCCGTACAATGAGGATAATAATAATATTATGATGATTGCCCATGTAATTTGGACAACAGGTGTGAATAAGGATAGTTATATTTCGAAAACTGGGATACTATCCGTGGGATATTGATCTGAAGTTAGGGAAGCCATAATCTATAAATATTAATATTATAAAATTCTAAATATGCCGTGTCTGTACCTACATTAAAGCTTTTAAAAAAAAACGTATACACAAACGATGCAGAACAGGATACAATTTTTTTTAGATTTCTTGTCTGTTAGGGATTCACGTAAAAACTGATCACTGATTGATAGCAAATTTTATGTAATAAAATGTGTATTTAAGTTCGGTTCTTGATGGTAAGGTTCTTGAATGATTAGTGGACTGTTATAGTATGAATTATATGAACTTTATTTAAAGATGTGATTAATGTATGCGACGCCGGGCGATGTGGCGGCGGACTCCGCCGCTCCCCTCTCTCCCCGACGAAACCGGTTGGCCCTAACACTGTGATATTTCTTACCTCGGGAATCCCGCGAGAATTTTGCCGGGAGCGGTTTCTAGTTGTTCCGGTGCATAAAATTAGCTTATCCGACACAGTTTGAACTAAAACGATAGCTTACATTCTCTTTGTGTCCCGGGAATCCCGCAGGAATTTCAAGTCAAGCGTGGACGAAATCGATGGCATATCCTAGTCATATTTTTGTATCCTTATAATAATAAGGATACAAAAATCTCGTACGTGTTACACTTATTATTAGCTAAGTGCGATATACGCAAATATTTCTTCTAACAACTGATGCAAATACAATAAAAACGGTTCCACAGAACTCACTGAATACATATTTACACTAATAATATGCGATTTATTTAAAT
The DNA here is from genome assembly GCA_039645545.1 of Dendrolimus houi. NCBI lineage: Eukaryota > Metazoa > Arthropoda > Insecta > Lepidoptera > Lasiocampidae > Dendrolimus > Dendrolimus houi. The sequence continues at coordinate 10,085,690 of CM077134.1, forward strand.
ATTATTTTATATCACAAACATTTCTTTTTCAATACATTTGAGCCAACAATACAAAACTTGAGCTTTATTTGGCTTTGTTTTAAGAAAATAAAGAGCACTAAGAATCGAAATAGTTAACATCATACTATTTTAATGCGTTGCCTTGATGGTTAATTTCACTTTATTTCCTAGAATTTAGGGAACAAAGTGGAATTTAGTACCTAGATGTCACCAGTAACGATTCATCGTACAGCCTAAATAATATCTGTGATATTTTATTTATTTAGTTATTATACACTGATTAATTTGATATTGAAATAAAGTATTAAAACTCCCAAATTTAGACAGATTTGGTGTAAAAATAGATATGCATTGTTTTTTCTCAGTAGATCATTTTCGTACATTACAAACAGGATTTTTACAATGAATCACATTGCAAAAATCCTGTTTGTAATGTAACACTATTTAATTATGTTTAAATGCCTTAGCCCAGTATTCCGAAAACTTTTTGTGTTCAAGGTACATCTAGGAAAAAGAAAATTTTTGGAGGTACACCACAATAAAAAAATCATTTTTTAAGTAAGCCAAACGAAACAAAACGCCTCGTTCGTGCGTTCGCGTGATTTACCCACATATTTTATTTGTAACTAAGTATTTTTCTTACCCTTACATTATTTACTAAAAATAAGTTTATAACATAACCTTATTTTTCCAATTAATGACCACGGTACACCAGTGTGCCGCGGTACATACTTTGCGGAACACTGCCTTAGACAACTTAAACCAGATCTAAAGTTAGGTATTACAGTAGAAATCATCTAAAAACACAATGTAATGTAAGTTATCCCGCGGGAATTTCATGTCAAGCGTGGACAAAGTCGCAGGCATATCCTATTATAAATTATAAGTTTAATTTAAATATTAAAACAAATATTTAAAAATATCTATAATGCTCATATATATTATGTTTTTATTACCCTTGTACTCAAAAACCATAATCTCCCATGTTTTATTACAAAACTGAAATACAGCAGACAGGCTAACGACCCACATGGTGGAAAGTGGTTACCGTCGCCTGACATTTGCAACACCGGAAGTGTTACCAACACGCTGCCAACATACAGAAAATGTTATGACATCATTAAAAAATCAATACAGTAGAGTGAAGGGAAAGCTCAGTTTATTCCAAATCTCTTGAGACCGTAAGATCAATGGTAGCTTAAATTATGCAATCCAATTGAATCCTTCGTTTCCAATTGTTGTGTAATATCAATTGCAGTTAATGGAGCGACAACAGTTTAAAGTGAGTTCGGTTAAACTCTCCTAGGTGGATTAAACGACGTAGTTTTCATCGCCAATAAATTTAAAAGTTTTTGTCTCCTAATTTTTTCAATCCAAATAAACTACAACAGCAGCGCGGGACACAAAAAGTTGGAACCTACCCATTGAATAGCAATAAATTATACGACTAACACTTTTTTCCAGTGTCATTAACAACATAATAGATGTCATAATGCTAAAAATGCTACAAAAGAATGAATGAAATAAATAATGTTGCCATGTCTAAAGCACTATTCGAAGTTTAGTTGTTATCTCCATATTTTTGAATTGATCTTACACAGATTTAAACGATTGATTAACTTTTCTTTTGTCACGAGAAATGTTCTTAAGACATAACATCAATTATTCTGTATCTCACAAGTAAATAATTATTGCAAGCGCCCGCCATTTTAAAATACTAAGGTAAGTACTTAGACACTAAAACACTGTTGTTGGTATACCCATACAAAATTATTTGTAATCATCCAAATAATTTTATAAACTGACAACATCGATCCATAGAAGAAATACATATGTCATGTTGACTAGAATGTAATATTTTAAATAAAATATTACCCATGAATATAAAAACATTTACGACCGATAGCTCTATTTGTTTTGAATATCATGGTCAATTTACATTACCAATGTGAATACCATCCGAAGTGCAAAGTCACTTACATCTTTTAATAATCTCCTCAAAGATCATTATCTAAATTTGTAAACAGTAATTTATGTATGTGTATGTAACTCTATGTACATATATTTGTATATAAATATGTATGTGTATTTTTGTTTCCTATTAATATATGTATATATGATTGTATATATTTTAAACTATGCGCACTGAATACATACCCATTATTAGAAATGTGAAATTATCCACAGAAGGTTGTCTGGATGAAATCGCTGTTAGCGACAAGACCGCCGATTGTGTACTAGTTCAATGATTGTTAACTTATGTGTATTATTTTCTTGTGTGCAATAAAGAATATTCTATCAATTTACATTATTTTTTAACATAATTTGAATAAAATCAAAAAACTTTTTAAGCTTATAAAAATTGCTATTGAATTAAAATTATTATCGTCTTTATAAAATGTTCTAGGGAGCAATGACTAATTAATCAAATACTTTATTAATAATTATAAAACCTGGAATGTCGGCGACGCGACCGTTTGTGTCGTGAACTTTTTAGCTACCCTTATGTTGCGTGCTCACTGTTTGGGTAATGGTAAAGTCCCGAATTTTGCTACTTATCACGTTTCTTGTGAAATATAATGAACAATTCAACTGAAAAGTGACCTGTTTTAATTATTTTGTAAAATATTATTGTTTACCTCATTTTTATAATGATATTGTAAAATATGTTAACAAGGTAATTTAGCATACGTTTTTTATATACAGTATCATATAGATATAGATATATTTAACCTCCGATAAAATAATAACAACATTAACTAAACACAAACTACTTATAGAGAAAGATTTCTTGCGATGAAAAATGCCACGGCGTGCAAAAGCCACACTATTTAAATGTAGTTGCATCTCACTCTACGATTACATGCTATCTAATAGCTAATAGGACTATCACAATCTTAAACTCGAAATATTGGCAGAGATATGAAAATACCAGAGAAACAATTAAAATATTAATTTTATTGATTTTTTTGGAAACCAGTATAAGAATAAATCAAAACAATGTATGTACTTATATATAACTGCATTTTTCAATAATTAAGTTTATTAAGTCTTGATGAATAATCAAGACTTAATAAACTTAATTATTGAAAAATAGTTGCTTGTAAATTAAAAATATGTATTTCAATAAATTATCTCTGATTTTATATGCATGTTATTTTTAGAACTATGAGCATAGAAGAAAAATTGTTAAAAACATAACCTGGAATAAGTTACATTTCTAGAGGACGCCACAAGTTGTTTCTCTCTTGCGTTTTGATATAGCAAAACATCTTTAAACCTTCAGCCAACATTATTAAACCTAATTTTTTAAACCAAATAAAAAGTCAGTTTGAATTATATTATATAGAGAATTAACCGTTTTTGACTGAGATTTAAAAATATGTTTTAATTAAATCTAAAAACATATTAGGTTGGGGAAAAAGTTTCTACGCATTTTATATAAAAATTCAAAAGGTTCTTTTATAAAGTTTATTTACATTTGACTAAAGTATGTAGGTGCCATTTTGTTGGATAACTTTTTGCCATCTTGTAGGTAGGGACGTAATCCCATTGCTATAAAAATTTTGGGGCTTCTGATCAAAAAACTGCGACAAGTGGTTTCGGCAGTCCTCTCGTGATGTTAACCTGACACTGTCTAAGGAATTCTGCAGAGACCGAAACAGGTGAAAATCTGAAGGTGCAAGGTCAGGACTATACGGCGGAAGCATTAACACCTCCCAGCCAAACTCTCGTAATTTTTGCTGAGTGGCTAAAGATGTGTGTGTGAGGTCTAGCGTTATCATGGTGAAAAACCACAACCCTTCTGTTGATTAATTCCGGCCGCTTTCTCTCAACTTCTTGCTTTAATCTCATCAGTTGTTCGCAGTACAGTTCAGAATCGATGGTCCTGCCTGGCGGTAACAGCTCAGAATGATTAATGCCCTTCCAATCCCACCATAACACAGCATCACCTTGTTGCGAGTTAACTCGGGATTCGTCACAGTCTGTGAAGCCTGACCGGCCTTTGACCACGATCTTTTTCGCACGTTCTTGTCGTACGTGATCCACTTTTCATCACCAGTTATCAACTTCTTCAAAAATCATTCGGTTTCATTACGTCGTAATAATGAATCACAAATGAGTACACGGTTCATTAGGTTTCTTTCAGTGAGCTCATGAGACACCCAAATATCGAGCTTTTTTGTGTACCCAGCTTTTTTCAAATGCGCCAAAACCATTTTGTGGTCAATTCCCAGTTCTCCAGCTACATCGTAACTACTAATATGCCGATCTTGCTCCACTTTTTCAAAAATGGCATCAATTTTGTCCCTAACAGGGCGACCAGAGCGACGTGCATCTTTGATATCAAAATGTCCGAATTGAAAACGCTTAAACCAAATTTGCGCTACTCTCACAGATACTGCATTAGGTCCATAAACATCACAAATTTTTTTCGCGGCTTGTGTTGCATTTTTACCTTTTTTGTAGTAAATTTTTAAAATGTATCGAATCTCTTCATTAGATTCACTCGTTTTAACAATAAGAAAAAAAATGAAAATTATACATTTTCCTAATTTGAATTTGGAATTGTGGATACCAAAACCAGCCAGATACAAATGGTATAGCCAAAGAGATCTTATTACAAGTCCATACATACTATATGCGAAAAGACTTTTTCCCCAACCTATTATTTTAATTCGGTGGACGAATTCCTCAATTCTAAATAAATACTTTGACTTTATAAAATATTAATATATTTTTTACATTAACAGTGTGTTTACGTGTATTTTAAGGTTACAAAAATTGTTATACATGTTTTACGCTTCTATGTGAGTAAAATATATGTAAACTATACCATATAAACTTATAAAACAACTGTATATACCATTGTTTTGAACAAATAAATTTGATTTGAGTAAAATGTTGCTTGAAAGACTAGTGTTTTGCTATGTCGTTACGTAACAAAAGAAGAACTTGTTGGTGCCTTCTGAAAATATAGAATTGAAAGGAGACTGGCGGGTTACTTAGGAGCCCCCGGTCTGGTCACCTACACGCATAATTACAATGTGTTTAGGTAGCTTATTTCATTAAAATCCCATGTGTGATTATCATTTTCTACATGTATGAAACTTGGCTGAAAATAGAATTTAGCCATAAATATTTGATATTGACATAACCTCCATTACGATCATACTAGACTTTATTAGTTTCTGGCGGGAACTTGAAGCGTGCTGTTTTACTGTGCAGTTTTATTTCAAAAAAATGTTTAATTCTACCTATAAGTGAACAATAGTTGTACGATATTTATTGTTTTTAACGCATTTGTATTTTTATTCGTCACAATGTCAGGCAATGGAACTGATTCCATACAGCTATATCTGACGTATAACACTTGACAGTGACATAGAAAACGCTTAGGTAATTTGTATTGCCATTTAAAAAACATATGAAAACAACAGATATCGATAACAAATAAATAATAGATTAACCAACTAACAATATAATAAATTGTTAAGTAACAGTATATTACGCAGGTATATCGATATTTTGACGCATAATATATGGGGACCCTTATTAATATGATAGCTTAAAGAATCAGAAACAATGATTTTGAATTTAATTAAATGGTAAGCGAGTATCGTTTCTTAAAACTTTCAACATGACTTTTCTCTGGTTAGCGAGGTTCTTAAAATTTGGTAGTACTTAAAAAGATAATAAGTAAAAATCTACTTTTTTAGCAAAAGTTTTGTCCCTATAGACGTTCAGACCGAAAGCCGCCGGTCGCCTTTTCAGAGATGCATTTTTGCTGATATACTATCCATATACCATAATTATAACCCAGTAAAATAGTACCGAATTATATAAAAATTACTGCAATTTTTTCGCAAACGAGAACATATCTAACAGTCTCCAAATATAACAATTTAATATAACTAAACTACGGCAATACTTATATCATCTATAGACAGTGAAGCACGCAACAAACAATGCCGCGAGCGGGAAAAGCCACCGTTATTTTGATATACTCCCATTTTTCTTCGCAGATACTTTAAAACTATTCTGTGGGAATTTTAGACTTTCGCAATCTGTAGATATTTGGTTATCTTTGTACCAACCAAACATCCTTCTGACGGCGTCCTGCCACTGCGCTATTATTGGTTCGTACATTTTACGTACTAGAGGCCGCGGACTGAACACGCAACCCACTTTGCGCATCGCTCTCAATTCGTCTTTTGATTTCCATATACCTAAAAATAAAGAGATAATTGAATATTCTATACTTGTCAACACATTTGTTCAAAAAATGCATTTACGAAACCTGTATACATTGTTAGAAAAGATTACGAACCATACAATGGAACGTGCGGTAAAATGGGTACTTAGGTGAAAAAAATATATAAGAATTCCACCACGGAATGTCACATTACAAAAATAAATAAGCTGAAAGCTGAATAATCGAATCTCCTTGGAAGCCCTTGTGATCAATACATTTATCTCACTTATTAAAGTGAGTTAATAAATGCGACAAATGTATTGGTCTTACTTACACTTATTAAGTTTCTGTATAGTATTAACTATAGAGAAATTGAGACGAAAAATATAGTTGTAATTTTAACCACGTGCACATGGCGCCATTTGCAAATACGCGCCATTTTCATATTACAAACGTGAAAGAATGTCGCGATTTTCCGATTGATATTTATGTTTGTTTCATTACCTATTGTACTGTTTCGTCGCAAATGTGTTGAAAAACGATATATGACACACGTGCGGTAGTTGGTTTTTACAAACACGTGACTATGGTAATGGTGTCTTGAGCTTACATTCGTCTACTCGTTTGTAAAAATCAACTTACCACACTAGTATCTTAAATAATTATTATTGTACACTACTTAAGTACGAATATACGAGTATAGTTTAGAATTAAGTACAAACAGATGGTTTCTCTGTGCCAGTTATTTCTAATGACCCTACCATACCTGGGATAATGTTAGTGCTAACGCAGATGTAGCCAAGGGTTTGAAGCATTATTTCACATACAATATTGTTAATGACACATTGACGGATAACTCGTGTATAATAGACTAATGTAGTTAATAATGGCGGCGTTATTTTTTAACGCTATAAATAGTTCGCATTTACACACAGTCATTAAAACTAATGCAGGTACAGTAGGAGCATTACAAGCAACCTTAGAATAAAGAGAGAAATATGAGGCAAATCTAGAGCAAGGCGTTCTTGCTCAATATTTATTCACAATTCGACACCGGTTACTACGGTAAGAAACAGGCGTGGTAACACGTATGTAATTTTGTAGATGTTTGTTTGTAATATTTTGTTAAGTTTACATGATCATTAGCTAAGTTGAAATTAGGTTTTAACAGTCTGTCAGTCTAGTTGTTATCACAGAATAACTGATAGCAGTTGTTAAATGTCAACAGTCAGTCAGCAAACCAACCTTTATCACGTCAGAAGGAAATGGAAATAAAAAATTTAAAATCGTCGTTTAAATCGTTTTATCGTCAAATTAAATTAAGTATTATGTATTATGTGACTGCACAAAAAGCATTAAAATAATTCTCCCTGAAATTTTTTAATATTTATAATCCAGCATTTTCTTTAAAAGAATAATTACCATTAACGCCCGTCACCATATTCCAGCATTATTTGCATGGTCCTTCGCGCCCGATTATATGATTATTTTTTTATTGCATGAGTTCAGCAGACAGGCAGACGGTCTACCTGATGGAAAGCGGTTACCATCGCCTATGAACATTTGTAGCACCACTGTGCTACCAGCTGCCGCTCTCTAAAGGAACAGTCTTGTCGCCTCTTACGACAGGCTGCCCAGTCGCAGGAAATTGTATTCTTTCTCCATCCCTGCACGGATAGATCACCATTCTGTGATTATATTTAACTTTTTTTCTCACCTAGTTGTAAGCCTACGATATGTGCACACCCCAAGGAGGACATTTCGACGTGAACGGGCCGCTCCACTCTCAGCCCCGTCAAGTCCGCCACTAGCTGAGCTATGAAATCGTTATTCGACACACCACCATCTAACCTACAAGTCAAAATAAATACATAGTCTAATTAAAAGTTTTAACGGTTTTAAGTGCGATATTTTAAATGATTTTTATTTCGACATTTCGGCCACTCTTCCGTAACCGTGATCACGACATTGAAATCTTTAAAACATAGTGTTAATGAAAAAGTGTGTGGGTGTGTGCGATTCACACCCGGCAAAAGTGAAACTTCAGAACAGTAGCCTACGAGAGAATGAGATAAATATATAGTATCAGGAGTATTAGGATAATTATAAGGTTTATAAATTTTATGTTTATCAAGCTCAAAAATTATTTTATATTATAATGTAAAATATTATATTTCATGTTTTACATATTTAAGATATATTATAGCACATATTATTCAGATTCCATGTTTTCACTTTGAACAAATGACACGAGAGGCTTATGTTAAATAAAATAGGAAATAAATGCTCTAATTTCAAATTGATTTACCTACTTCGGAAACTTCAAAATATTTCCAACTCTATCTTTATGATCGTAATGTTTAAATTATTAAATAACGAAAAACTTCAAACATTTCCAACTCTATCTGTTTAAGCATAGTGTTTGAATTATTATTAAATTCATAGCGTTATGCTTTTTCGTTCCCATCGAAAGAATTCACTATCGTGCCTAAAAAAGTTTCACTTCAAAAAGTGATAATACGCAAACCTGATATTTCGGAATGTGTAGTTGGTTTCCCTCTTGGCGCAATCGTACAACTGCATTGTTCGGAATGCGAGTGACTCCAGTACTGCACGCACCATGTGCGCTCTTGTGCTGGTCGGCTTCACCCCTATGAAGCCTGATGCTGCTGTGCCATCGTTGTAGGGAGGCTAAAATATAAAAGACCGGTAAGCGCTCTTCAGTCCGCAACCAACTGAGGCTTCCGTAAAGGTGCGGTACCACACTCTCGCGGAATATCGGCGTGAAACGCGTAGCTTTGAGCTAATAATGTTTCGTAATGTTACGAGTTGCAGGACTCGAATTAAAATTCCGTTGGAATTATTATAGAATTTATTAGAACTATACAAACACGTATAACACAGGTACAAATATAACTGAATACAACTAGTCCAAACGTAATGCACGATTTAATAACACGCGCAAAGTCCATCACTAAATAGATTACCGAATGTACACAAGTCTTGCTTCGCTTGTGGTTATCGCTCGACTGCTCCATCCCTCAATTGAGGCATTGCTTTATACTGTACAAATACAATGTGTTTGCTCGGCCGCGTGGACTGAATTTCCCAGAATCACACCTGGCTAATGACTACCATAAAAGATTACAATACACGATTGGCTGTTTTTCTAATCACAAATTTTAAACACAAAGTAAACAAAAGAAGTCCAATTGCCGAAAGGTAATAAAATGTGCAAAACAGGTATGTAGGTGTGAATTTGTCTTTGTCGGTCGTAACAGTAAGATAAGTAAGTTCCTATGGCCCATTTACCATTACCCTAATCTATCCTCTCTATCCCATTCCTCCCGTCTGGCCCTGAAGACAAGTAGCATTAGTGTTTAAATTAGTAGAATGAAAATGTATGAGAATGACATAATACTGCTTAATGATATGTCATCACCATACACTTTCTATTTTATTCGTTTAGTGCTAATCCCATTTGTCTACAGGGCTTGATCCCTCTATCGTATCCTCTTAATCCTATCTCTCGTATCCCATTCTCTTATCTTATACTCTTCGTTCCATCCCTCCTATCTCATTTCAAAATTTGGCAAAGCATTGGCTTCGCCCTGCAAATGTCTATAGGCGATCATAACCACTTTAGGTGGGCCATCTGCCCGTTTGTCAGCTTCGCAATAAAAAAAAATGGTGACAAACATCTCCTCTTTTCGTTATTTGGCTACAGAGTTACAAAAAAATCCACCGAAAATAAGCTATATTACAACAAGTATAGAACCAATATTGTTCACAACAGTAATGGGGGTAAGAATTCTTGAAGGTTTACAAGGCTGATTTTGTTTCATAATTTTCCATCTTAAGTCTAAAAGTTTTGACTTTGGGAGCTAATAACACGCGATCTTGAACTTGAATGTTTCTTTGATTTGAAAATTCACTAATTTAGTACCTTAAATATTATGAACTACCTACTGAACTGCAAATACGATTTGAAATATATTTTAAATTAATATTGAATTTATTACATAGTATGTCCCGTATTACTCCCGATTCTGTTCAGGAACTTTGCTTTTTTACTTAAATACTCTCTATGTATAGTCGTAAACTTAACTAATACTAAAACTAACTTAAAAGAATAAAAATTTCATATAATATTATACAAACTACACAAACCTCTATCATTAAAACAAGCGATAAAGTGATGTGGCGGCTGACAGCTAAGTCGACGCTATAGTAATCATTGCTTCGATTTATTTCTCTTCCCTGCATCCTCTATCAGTTTAGTGCAGAATTAGTGTTGAATATTAGGAAATTTAAGTCGTGGTAGCGTAGTGGCTAGCACACGTGTCCCAAATTCAAAGGACGCGGGTTCGTATCCAGTCCGGAACACTTGCACCACTTAGGTAGTTATCTGATCTAATTAATGTGCATGTTGTTACAATTACCACGTGCTAACAACAGTGAAAGAAAACATCGTGATGAAACCTGCACATAGAGATAATCGATGTGTCAAACATGCCTTGGATAAGCGTGGCGTGTCTACTGTCCGTTCCCCTATAGTGGGAGACCCGAGGCCAGCAGTGGGACGTTTATGGGCTGTTATTATTCATTAAGAAATGTCTTACGCGGCGGACATAAACGAAATTGTCATGCTTGACGTGAACACTTCACAATTTCAGAAGCATCGGCAGAGGTTGGTACTGAGAAATAAAAACCCCATGTTTACACTACATTCGTCACGATTATACATCGTGTTTCGTAGGATGAGTGAGTTCCACCGGCACATTTCGTTCCTCCTATTCCATCCCCTTTATCCCAGTCCTCCTATCCGATCCATCTATCCCATCCATCTTATCCTATCCCCTTTATCATAATCCTCCTATCCGATCCTTCTATCCCAGTCATCTTGTCCTATCCCCTTTATCCTAGTCCTCCTATCCGATCCTTCTATCTCATCCATCTTATCCTATCCCCTTTATCAGACCCCTCGTATGCTATCCCCTCTATCCCATTATAAAGGCTGACAACGCGTTGGCTAAGTGCTGCAAACATCTATAGGCGATGGTAATCACTTTTCATTTATAGGAGGGCCATTAGCTTGTTTGCCAACTTTGCAATAAGAAGTATAATAAAAACTTCAGATATAACTAGGGCTAGTTTTGTTATGATTAATTACTGAATAATTAAACTTAAAACAATTCAATGAATAAACGACTTTTACAAAATTTCACTTCAGTTAAATGTTTTAAAAATGACTTACGCCTAATCCACTGAATGCAGGTATAAAGAAAACCCCACCCGAGTCCGGCACTGAGTTTGCAATGTCCGCTGTTTCCTCAGGATTATTGAATAGACCTGAAAAGTAACAATTTCACTTTGTTACACTGATTATAAAGCATGTAAAAATTGACAAATGTCAATTTGTCGAATTTGTCATGTTTTTACGTATGATAGAGCAGAGAAAATAAAAAGAAATTTTATTAAGACACAATTGCTTTACTGAATTGGCTGATAAAACAATATGATTTAGATAATAAACCGTCAAAGAACGTTTTCTTCTTTCATGCTAAATTAACGATATTTGCTGCTACTTCAAGAGGACGTAACAAAGAACGTTTTCTTCTTTCATGCTAAATTAACGATATTTGCTGCTACTTCAAGAGGACGTAAACTATATATAACGTCATATAATGTAATTAGTCAATTAGAGTATCAATTTATTGTTTAAACAATATTGTTGCGACCTACACGCCGACAAAAGTAGATTCACACCTTTTATTACCACACTTTATTACCTTTCCGCATTTGGACTTCTTTTGTTTACTTTGTGTTTAAAATTTGTAATTAGAAAACAGCCCATTGTGTATTGTAATCTTTTATGGCAGTCATTAGCCAGGTGTGTCGAACTGATTCTAAGAAATTCGGTCGACGCGGTCGGGCAGCCATATTATATCGGTGCAGTATAAATCAATGACCCAATGGAGAGATCGGCAGTCGAGCGATAACCACAAGTGGAGCAAGACTTGTGTACATTCGGTAATCTATTTAGTGACGGACTTTGCGCGTGTTATTGAAACATGCTTTACGTTTAGACTGATTGTGTTCAGTTATATTTGTACTTGTGTTACGTGTTTGTATAGTTCTAATAAACCCTATAATAATTCCAACGGAATTTTAATTCGAGTCCTGCAACTCGTAACAATATTAAAATTAATTTTAACTTGATATTTCAAAAGCATGATTATTATATTGGGCGCCTTCGGTTTTTTCCAGATTAGGTTAATGCCATCTATCATACGTAGATTTTTTTGAATTTATTGCAAAATGTGTCCATTTGAGACAAATCAACTGAGCCGCTTTTTATCATTGTACAAAATGTCATAGCCTCCTTGATTTTGTATGAATATACTGGTTTGTGACGTCATAATTTTAACGAGTCAAATGGCGTATTAATTGTTGTATAAACTATAATTAAAATTATTTCTATAGTGAACTGTTGAAAGTAAGATGATAACGAGATATTTTGACGCCTGCTCTTTTATATGAATACTATTTTAGAATTTATTGTAATATATGGCCTCTATTCAATTGTATACTCAACCAACTCACCAAGATTCTGAGCCCATTTCACGATCGACGCAGTGTCATTATTAGCGCCTTCTGCCGAGAAAACCAACTCGTTGCCCAACCTCCAGCCCACTATTGGGTACAAGCCCGACACACTCGCATGCGTTATTGGCCCGGTGTTAATATTGAAGAAAGTCCCCGTGCCCATTGTTAGTTTCACATCGCCCTCGTCGAAGCAGCAAGAGCCCCACATCGACGCTGTCTGGTCGGCCATCTACAAACAATCATTGGCCATCATAATGAGGCGCCGTTGATTTTTTGGCGGGAATCGTAATAATAGTCAACAGAGAAACACACATCGTATATCTCCAAGATAAGCAAGTTACGCTTGTGCTATGGGTAAAATACAAAAGACCACTCTGGGGCAAGCTCAAACCAGAGTAGATAAAGGAAAGTTCGTATACGAAATATATCATACTAGGAATGGAGCCCGGTGTCTGTGCGTTACAGTGAGCTCCGCCAACAAAGGCTTAGCTTGCTCGTCCACAAAGGCTGTCAATTTAAAGGCTTATATTTTGGTATTTTTCTATTTTATTGTAGATAAAATTATCAATGAACCTTATTCAAAAGCATGCATTTAGCTGACAAGGAAAATAATAGAATAGATAACACTTTATTGCTCTCCAAATATATAAAAACAATAGCAGCCCATAAACATCCCACCGCTGGGTTCATGCCTCCCAATATGGGGGAACGGACAGTAATTGCAGGCTTGGCAGGTTTACCACAACAGTTATTTCTATGTGCAGGCTTCATCACGATGTTTTCCTTCACCGTTAGCACGTGGTAATTATAACAATATGCACATTAAGTTCGAAAAACTGCTTAAGAAGTGCATGGGTTCCGGTCAGGATTCGAAACCGCTTTTGAGTATGGGACGCGTGCGCTAACCATTAAACTACCACGGCTTATTTATTATATATAATACACGGCTCTCCAAATATACAATTACAAAAATGCATGATTACAATTTTGTCATGGTAGCAACAATAGGCGGCCTTGTCGCTTAAAGCAATCTCTTCCAGGCACCCTAACTTTTATTTAATTATAAAACTTTTATTAAATAATCGTCAATTTATTCGCACAAAACATTGGCGTCAAACGATTAACCTCGTTTGTGTTGTTAATTGTGTTTTGTATGATTATTCCATTCACCTATCCCATTTACTCTATTCCATCCTCTTTATCTCATGTTAAAGGCTAGCAAGATGTTGGCTTCGCCCCTGGTGTTGCAGATGTCTATAGGCGAGGGTAAGGTCATTTTCCATCAGGTGGGCCATCTCCCTGTTTGCCACCTTCGAAATAAAATAAAAAACACAAACATTTTTAGGGAGGCCTAATTTCCGAGGATAGCAATTGGCCGAAGTATAATACTTAACACTGGCCTAAATACACAAAACATGCACTAAACGACTGCATGTTTATAAATAAACTTTATAATTCAGCATAGATACCTACACAACTCCTAATAGGTATCGCATGCCCCCATATAGACGGCAATGTATTGGTGAAGTGTTCACCAGCGGTGTCCACGACTATTGGCAATGCCGCCGTAGGTATATCTAGGAGGGTGGCCGCCCAACCGGCCCATTGCATCGTGAACGGATCGTAGAAGCCAGTCGCAGATGCTGACGATACATCTGTCATGTGTATTTTCCCACCTGAATACATTGAAAATTAACATATTGAAAAATAATATAAAATTAATGAACTTCCATGCCTTATTTTATAGTTTTCAAATTTACCTAATGCTGATATTAGATGGATCAACCAAATCGCATCCATTTGGTTGAAAGACAAGGAACTGATAGGACTCGATGGCATTCAAAGAACGAACACATTGCTCACATGAAATACAGTAGGTCTACAAAGTCGGCAATCAGTGAACACACACTGAATAAAGCCAACCACTACATCAGATTCAATAAACCACAAATGCTCCGAAAAACAGAATAAACCCAAATTTCAATAGAGATGGTTGGTAATTACAGTCAGCGTCTTATAGAAAGGAGCGGCCAAGGTGGTCAAATAGATAAGAACATCGAAAGTGATCATTAGTATCGATACAACCAAGGTAGTCTAATAGTTCGCATCAGCCTTCTTATCCAAAAACATCGGCACACCAAGAACGCCAAATACATGAGTGCATTCAAGTCATCCATATTATGTTAACAGCCTCTTCGCCAGATGTATCTAAGCAGACAGGTAGCCAAAACATAGTAACAGTCTAGAAAAATGAACTGTATTCTAAATGTGATTAGAGTCAAATCGAGATTATTTCATATTAAATCTAAATTCAAATAGTATTATTACGGTTATAAAAATCTTTTTCATTTTTATGATGTAACTAGTATTTGCCCTCGACTTCATTTTCATTACTTAGATAGCAAAAATTAAAGTTATTTTATCAAAATTTATTAATGGATTTTTAATATGACAATACATGAATCCTGGATATATCCATAAAACCCCGACATTAGTAATGTTACTAAAGACTTACACCACTACAGATGTCTCACTAAGGATTTCTAATAAATACAGACAGTGTCTTGTGATTTGCGAACATTGCGTCAAAGTTGATCTAGTGGTTTGGAAGTGGAAGGAAATCTCGGTAAATTTCACGACTCCCAATATAGTCATGTATAAAAATGTCATAAAGGTTCAAACTATGCTATAATAAGAGTAACACGGCCAGTTTTCATACTATTTCTAGGTGTATAATTAATTCCCTAGAAAATTTTGAAACGTTCCGTCACTAAAGTATGGGAGTAAAAAACACGAAAAAGTGAATCCGGTTTCCGGAAAAACTACACTAGAATTCCCATGATATTAGCTTTTTCAGCATTTAAGTCAAAAATGTCTATATAATAGTGAAAACCTCATAGAAATTAACATATATTTATAGAAAAACCTTATGTTTTTAATTTTCCATCAATAAAACAATTTGTTCTCAAATGGTTTTTTTAATAGCTTCAATGTACAGACAAGGCTATTTTACAATATTAACTTAATTTTAACATTTCATTTGACGTAATACACTATGTATATGTAAGCATATTTTCTATGTATATGTGAGTTTGTGAAAATATCTACTAAAGAGTTTCAAAACACAAAAAAATTAAAATTAGAGATAAAACTTATTTTATTACCACTGAATAATTGATGTCTTTTAGATATTGTTTTAATGTCAAATACGCATATGAATTCTCGTGATCTATATATACTCAGCAAAAAAAATCCGAGATGCCTAGGATATATACAATATCCCCAGTACTAATTGAAAAAAGCGTAAACTAACGTTCTGGGGAAATCGTATCGGAATCAGCCAATTTTTATGCATTCTAACCACTTTAAACCACTCCCGTGAAATTTTCGGCGGGATTCCCGGGACATAAAGTATTGAAGTGTTCGGAAATTCAAATTCAAAAGCTTATTCAAAATAAATACATAGCTTAGCAACCTGTTATTGCTGTTAAGGAGAAAAAAAAAACTCTTAACAACACGACTAGCTCAAAATTGTTTTTATTTATATTTCTTATTCTATTTATATCTCAAGTTTTTATACAACTTTTATACAGAAGTATGTTACAGAATTACTACAGGAAAAGAACATAAACCATTGTTTTAGTGTCAATTGAATCTGAATCAACTAATTGTTATGCAAATAAATAATTTATATTATTCCTGGGAAAAATCCCGCGGGATACCCAGATCAAAAGTACCGCAGTATTTGAAAAAGAAGGCACAGTATGTTTTAGTATAATTCATATCTAAATCAGCTAATTTATATGCATACTAACCAAACCACTTTTGGGAAAATTTTAAGTATTCCGGTATTTAAAAAAATGTATCGTGGGATAGAAAGTATTAAGTAATTATATTCTTAAGTATATCAGAAAATTTGCTATTGATGAGTAAAACATCGCAACGAAATCAGAAAGCTTTTATTCTGGCCTTTTTAAACCGTTCCCGGGAAAATTCCCGCGGGATTCCAGTATAAAAGGTAGCACAGAATTTAAGTCTGAGAATTTGCTCTCGATCAGCGAAAATCGAATCGAAATCGGTCTAGTAGTTTTTACGTAAATCCCGAACAAACAGACAAATCGATTAACAGACAAGAAATCTAAAAAAAACCATCGTGTTCTCCATCGTTTATATAGTCTTTTACAAATTGTTTTTTTTGAGACATGACATATTACAGACTATTATCTTCCCACGAAACTTCCTTCGCATTTCTATGATGGTGATGCATTTGATAGTGAATTGCATGGATGAAAAATTTACTTACGGTCTTCTTCATAAAGAGTTAAAATAAGTTTAAACACTTCTTTATTTCATGGTTGTTAAAGCAGCATTCAAACTTACTCTAACTCTCTTTGAATAAAGCCGTTAGTATTTAGTAAAAACGATGCATACAGTGTTATCAAGTATTAAATAATGTAAACAAAGGTATGAAAAACCTGAATAATTAAGAGGACTGAAATATCTGGTTAGAAACAGGAACTTAAGACCATTTATACAATTTATAGGTCACTAATGTATCTGTAGCTTTTACCCTGTTCCATCTGAAATAATATTATAGTTAGCTACTGTGGCCAAATGCCTCTTAGTTATAAAGTTAAAATGAACGCCGTTAATTAATTGCTACATTAGTGTATATATGTCACCATTAAATTGTACACACTGTTAGATATTAATCTATCTCGGGAGATTGTAAACTATTGAAATATTGTGAACCGTAACTAATTGCTTACAATTTAACGCATTATTTTCCGATAGATTGTAATCTATCGACGTGAAATCGTTTTATGTCCATAAAGTTAGTGATAAAACACAGGTGGGTGTCAGTCATAAAAACTAAAGATTCGATCTCTGCCCTTTTGGGTTAGAAGTTTTAACGATGTTTGTAAGTAGTCAACAAATGATGCTTAATTGGAAAAAACTGGTGTTTCTTTCCAATTCCAGTGCTTACCCTCAATCAAACGTAATAAATATTATTATGCTCACATCATCCTCCTCGTCAATCACACTGCTGTGATCAGGAGTATTTTTTTAAGTTTGATTCAAACGCTTTCAGCATTGATTTCGTTAATTTCAGATTGGAAAAGTAAGGTGCTTTTCATTTAATGCAAATTTAGCAATAACTAGTTCAATTTGAAATACTAAATTCGAAATACAATTAATTTTGATTTAGTATGCAATAACTCGGTACAACTCAGTGGTAATAAAATAAGTTTTATCTCTAATTTTAAATTTTTGTGTTTTGAAACTCTTTAGTAGATATTTTCACAAACTCACATATACATAGAAAATATACTCACATATACATAGTGTATTACGTCAAATGAAATGTTAAAATTAAGTTAATATTGTAAAATAGCCTTGTCTGTACATTGAAGCTATTAAAAAAACCATTTGAGAACAAATTGTTTTATTGATGGAAAATTAAAAACATAAGGTTTTTTCTACAAATATATGTTAATTTCTATGAGGTTTTCACTATTATATAGACATTTTTGACTTAAATGCTGAAAAAGCTAATATCATGGGAATTCTAGTGTAGTTTTTCGGAAACCGGATTCACTTTTTCGTGTTTTTTACTCCCATACTTTAGTGACGGAACGTTTCAAAATTTTCTAGGGAATTATACACCTAGAAATAGTATGAAAACTGGCCGTGTTACTCTTATTATAGCATAGTTTGAACCTTTATGACATTTTTATACATGACTATATTGGGAGTCGTGAAATTTACCGAGATTTCCTTCCACTTCCAAACCACTAGATCAACTTTGACGCAATGTTCGCATATCACAAGACACTGTCTGTATTTATTAGAAATCCTTAGTGAGACATCTGTAGTGGTGTAAGTCTTTAGTAACATTACTAATGTCGGGGTTTTATGGATATATCCAGGATTCATGTATTGTCATATTAAAAATCCATTAATAAATTTTGATAAAATAACTTTAATCTTTTCTATCTAAGTAATGAAAATGAAGTCGAGGGCAAATACTAGTTACATCATAAAAATGAAAAAGAGTTTTTATAACCGTAATAATACTATTTGAATTTAGATTTAATATGAAATAATCTCGATTTGACTCTAATCACATTTAGAATACAGTTCATTTTTCTAGACTGTTACTATGTTTTGGCTACCTGTCTGCTTAGATACATCTGGCGAAGAGGCTGTTAACATAATATGGATGACTTGAATGCACTCATGTATTTGGCGTTCTTGGTGTGCCGATGTTTTTGGATAAGAAGGCTGATGTGAACTATTAGACTACCTTGGTTGTATCGATACTAATGATCACTTTCGATGTTCTTATCTATTTGACCACCTTGGCCGCTCCTTTCTATAAGACGCTGACTGTACCATCTGTTTGGTATCCGATCATCAAAACTATTAAGACCCCCAACCCAGGAGAATCCAACTGCCAGACCTCAAGACACTAAGCTCTTTCTGCGTACACCGGAACACAAACCAATTTGGTTGATAAGTTCTCTTTTTATTTTACCTTCCATCCATTTTAATATATAAAATTGTTAGAGCTAAGCATGTTGCTGAAGAGTATCTTGCGCCACTTCTTCTCTACAAGCCTGAACATCGAGCCTTTACCGCCATTTTATCGTAAGCGACATTTGGACCTAAATAATTTTTTTGGTCCAATAGTATTTCAAACATTTATTTTGTTTTAAGACTTTCAGATTTTGATTTATTAAGGTCTAATGTAACTAAAACTAAAAGGTCTGAAATCAAAATAATTATTTTGATTTGAAATTTTTGTTCAAATGGTATTTTAAACTATTGTTTAAAATACCATTTGCAACAAAAATTAACTACTACGGTCCAAACGTCGCTTACGATAAAGTGGTGGTAAAGGCTCGACATGTTACGAAGCGGTGGTAAATTAGATTAGGCTACCATAAAGTAAAAGTAATAACCATAAACAAAAATTAAAACTAAATAATTAAAATGAACAAGTTGGCGGTAAGCTAAACAAAAACTTTAAAATTACTCATTGACACTTGACATCGTTGTCTTCCGTGATCACGGTTACTGAACAATGGCCGAAACGTCGGAATAAAAATCAAACAAAGTTCTGGGCTTAAAACCGTTAAAATGAAGTTTTATTATGTGTACTAGTCGCGAAAAGTTAAGACAATTTTATTATCAGTTTTTTTCAATACGAGACTGAAACATTCCGAAGCAGGTTTAGAACTATTTTTACTAGTTTTAGTAATAGTTTCTATAGTTCTAGTATTAGATATATCTAATACTCCGCCGACGGTTTAGAACCGCATTGTAATATTCTTATATATTCAGGGGAAAAAGCCTAACTTTTTAAATTATTACCTATTTATTGTCAATTACCACTAAACAATCGAAAGCACCGGTTCATGACATACTCTCTCCTTCATTGTTTACAATTACAAAGGTGTTAGTTTAGCACCTTTGATCTGTCTCCGTCTTTACATTGTGCTCATATGCTAAAAGCAATTCATACATGTTTTTAGAGTCTATGGTTGTTAACGAAATCGTAATTCTCCAACTAAAGGCATATTATCATGTTAATTTGTTGTAAAATACTTAGTAAACAATCCCAAAGGATAAATGTGATATTTACATTTATTTTATCCTCTTTACACTACTACTAGTATACAAATATGAATAATTATATATATTATGTTTGTTTGTAGGAAAAGATATATTGTGCCGATTTTCATTAATTGGGAGAAAGTAAAAGAAAAGAGTGAGACATGTTTGCTTTAGGCAAACCTGCAAACAATTCACTTGGAGGTAAATTGTTATCTTTGCAGCACTAAGGGAGCCGTTGCGTTGCCTGCCTCTTTGAGACTTTAAATGTCTGTTTACGTCCTTTTTGAAGAGATCCATATTTTAGCGCTCTGGGAAAACCGCAGGACGAAGTCCATTCCACAACTTACTCAAGTATGGTATGATGGAGCGTGCGCCACATGCAGTATATAAAATCTAAGTTTCGGGGAAATAGGGATGGACTCTCACGAGTGGGGGGGATGGTGAAATGGTGACGTAAGCACTAAATTAAATAGTCAAATAAATAAATCAGTGCACTCCGTGTAATCACACTACAGACTGTATGAATGAACGAATGAAAACTCTTTATTGTTCACCATAAACTAAAATCTAGACAATTGATATGGATACATTTGCATTAGAACAATGGGCGGCCTTATCGCTTATAGCGATCTCTTCCAGGCAACCCGGTGTCTAAGGAGATTTTAAAGGAAATTTCAAACGATTTTTGGTGGTGTACAAAACTAAAATAAAAGTAATAAAATCACAATCAAATACTATTAAAAATAAAATACAATATAAATATACTACTATATATACATATATAATTAGATAAAGGTGTTATTATAAAGTAGATATATATACATTCGAACAATAGATACATTCATGTAATGCAACAATTTTTATTTAATAGACCAATAATAGTCAGTGACCATGTTTAAATGTAGTCATTGATTTAGCTTGTCTAATTGGTAAGGGGGGAGTTCCACAGTAGGACATCCTCTACGGCAAAAGGATTTCCTACGAAGGAAGAAGTGTGTACAGGTATTGTTAACAAAAGATTTTCATTTGAGCGCAAATTGCAGGAATGAGATTCATGGAGAAAACTAAAAAGTTCTTTGAAATATAAGGGGGCACAGGGATTGTAAAGGATATTGTGCAAAAGTGAGAGTAAGTGAACATTCCGGCGAAAGCGAATAGGTAACCATTTAAGCTTATCACGAAATTCGGAGACATGGTCATATTTTTGCCATATTATTGGACGATAGAGTATGCTTAGAGCGCCAACGTCTCTTCTAAGGTGTAGAGGTGAAATGTGAAAGCAAGTTTCATTTAACAACTTAAAATAATATTCATTCATTGAAAAAAATTGGAAAGTAGCTTTGGTTAGTTTACGCAAATCAAACCACATGAAAAGTATAATATAACTAGCTGTACCCGGCAGAAGTTGTCCTGCCTTTAAAAAATAAAAATATCGCTATTAAAAAATAGGGGTTGGTGGTAGAAGGATGAAAATTTAGGGTTGTATGTATTTTTTAAAGACAAATCATAAAAAAATTAAAATAAAAATTTGTCCAAATAGTATTTAGGGGTGGGTCACCCTTATCATTTAGGGATATGAAAAATAGATGTTGACCGATTCTCAGACCTACCCGATATGCACACAAAATTTCATACAAATCGGTTCAGCCGTTTCGGAGGAGTTTGGTAACAAACACCGCGACACGAGAATTTTATATATTAGATACAGCTTAACCTCTACCCAAATAAAAATGACATCCATACTACACAGAATCATCAGTCAACATTTAAGTATGAAGTTCAAGGTCAAGAAAATAAATTCAATCAATCTTAGCAATTCATCCTTTTGTGCCTTTATCAGGACACCGGCATGTATAATAGTTACTCGACAAAAAGTAAAACTATTTTTTGTATCAATCTGACATTTTCTTTTCAAGGTCCCGTTGTTATTTTGACAAGAATGGAACCATCGCAACTAGTAAACACAATGAATGGCAAAACGTTGAGATAAAAAACATGAAACATAACGTCAAAACGTAGTTTTAATTAAGAGACCTTTATAAACTTGACATGGCCATATCTGTCTCTCTTTCAAATTAAAATTCAAAAGTTTTATTTAAAATAAGTTCCACTGGAGAACGCTTTTTGAAGGTCATACATATAAGTTAAAAATTAATTTTTCTTCCTATTCTATATACACCGCTACACAACGTGTTATTGCTGTTAAGAAGAAGCAGCAAGAAACTCCCCAGCAACACGTCTAGCTAAATATTGTTTTTCTTTATATTTCTTATTCTATTTATATCTCAAGTTCTCTTTTTATTTAATAAGTTTTATACAGAAGTATGTTACAGAATTACTTTTTGAAGGATTAATGGAGTTGTAGCAAATAGGGCGGGCATACTCAATAAGACCAAGACACAATAAAAGGAAAGAAAAATATTATTATAGTTATAATAATGACATTTGTTGTCACAGCTTTGTATGGCACAGCTGTTTTCATAAATTCTGCTGGGTCTATGTTGATGAAATTCACTAGGAAGGTGTGTGTGATAAATGCCGCTTCACAATGGTGTAAGAAGAATGTTAAAAAACTCTCAAACTATGGAGTTAAAAATCTTAAAATTATAAAAAAACTATTTGAATAAGATCTTCTGAGTTTTTAAGATAGATGAAGTATCTTCCATGAAATTATTTCTCGCGTTCTGTAGTAAATTTACGAAAACAGTGGGTTGTTGGCCACCTACATACCACAATTCTTCGTTGTGTGCAGGGATAGCTCTCTAGAAAGTTTATTCAGCTTCCCACCGCGTTACGATGTGGGCATGTTTAAAAAAGAACGTCACAAAACGTCGGCAACGTGTTGGCGACGGCCCTGTTGTTTGCTGCAAACACCCATAGGCAACGGTAATCACTTCCAATCAGGTGGTTTATCTGGTTGCTCACTATCACTTCCTGAAAGGCACCTGTCAAAGCTAATTACCTGTTAATTTGTATAATAACCACGTGTCTAAGGTACCAAACATCGCGTCGTTGTTTTGGACTGCCGCTTTCAAGGCGGGTAAATTTTGTAGGACCCAACATAATCGCAGCGATGTCTGTAAATAAAAATAATATCAGGACATGTAAACTAGTTCTGAACTCGGGAATCTCGATTAATAGCGGAACATCAGGCCAAGCCGGATTGGCTTCACACATTGGCAATTATAATACACTAAATTTATGAACTGCAAGTTAGTTCAGTTCTGAAGACAATACAAGAAAGTATAAAAACAAAAAAAATAGTTTCACCGCAAAACAAATATTTTAAAAAAATTGCATTTTTTTTTGTAAATATCATAAACAAACGAAGATTTTTTTATTATATTATAATATATCATAGATTATAGCGAATATACAAAAATTCTTGGATGTGAATTACATATTACAGTATTACACAAATTATAACTCCGATCAGCATTGATCGGTTTCCAATGTGTAAAAAATCTATATTGAACTTTATTCGCAACATGAAAAGGTAGAGTTTGGCCTGCTATGCATTCTTAGCTCTGTTACGTTTACACGATTCGAACACTGTCGCGTGTATTAATGTTGGTTTACTGGGCAGATGCATCGAGCGTAATTATTAGTTGTGTAAGTAGTACATACGAAACATTAGATTACACATTAGAGTAGTTGGTTTAATTTCTAATTTATATGTATGTATATGATTTAAAAAATGTCTATGTATCTTTGAATAAATTTAGTTTAATTTCAATATTCATAAAATAGACAACTTGAGCAATAAAGAACAATAATAACATTTGGAATATTTTTATGCACCAATGAGTAATAAAAACATTAATTCCGAACAGAATCGTAATATATAATTATATAGGTGTTTATACAACCTATTAATCAAGGCAACAGGTAATATTAACTAAAGAGGCAGTTTGTTTGTACTAATAGCGATTAAGCAAATACCATTTAGACTTACTTGAGTGTCTTGTAAATTATAATGCCCATAAATATCCGCAATAAATTGACGACAGTCTTAAGTGTGTGCGAAGGTTAACCCTTGGGTGTAATAATTGTATAAATTGTGGGTAATTATTCAGCTCTTTTTATTCGAATAAACAAAGTAAAAAGTTAGATCTCTTTCTGTAAAACCTCTTTCTGTACTGCTCAAAGAGTAGGTAATAAAGTTTTATTATTAAATTTACTTGCGACTTCGTTTTCTTAATTTTGGATTGTGTTTTTCGCAAGAACCTATTCATGGGCCGGATTTTATGTTAATATCTTCTTAACCGTATAAGACATCACCACAATGGAAAAATAAAGTTTCTGTATTAACCCTATAATTTACATTTCGATCCGCGAGTCGTTTTGAAGCTTATGCGAAGCGAGCTTTTGGACAGAGTACAGAAATAAATAGTCATTAATGATTAGGGATCGTATGAATAGCAGTTTTTACTTAAATGTTGGCTTTTTTTTAAATCACAGGCAGATACTTAAATTTTGCTAATAGCAAAAACGATAAAAACACCCGACGTAGTTTGCTATAAAGTCCGGCGGACAGACAGACAGACAGACAGTCAGACAGAGTTACTTTCGCATTTATAATATTAATAAGGCTTAATTCATTTATCAGAGATCACACAGCTATACACAATACCTTAAAGAATTGATACACTTTACAGCCATAAGTCAATAATGAATCTTACTATACAGGTCAAATTGAAATAAAGAGAATAATTTAAGTTACATTGAAATTATGTTATTACAACAAAAGTTAAATGAATTGAACAATGTTGGTCAATATTAAATAAATAATATTTATTACCTGTGTGTTCATGAATTTGAAGACACTTCCAGCCCTGAATCGTTTACTCCTTAATAATAAAAATAGCACAAACGCTCCCGTTCTTATGAACTGAAATTAAAATATAACTGTTACAGCTGTGGTGTTGTTTTCGAAATGAGCTTTATACGGAAAATACGCAGCTATAAGGCAGGCCGCAAACAAACACAAGATACCACAATACAGTACTCTTTCAGTTTAGCCAAAAGCAGAAGGAACGTCTAGGGGGCGCAAATAAGCAATCAATCACATAATATCAAAGTTATATATTATAATAAAGTTAATATAATAAAATAAAAAAGCTATTTTTAGGGTTAAGCTCGCCTTTGTACTTCAATATTTTGTACTTTTATATGAAACAACTAAGGTTGGCCCGCGACTTCTTCCACGTTAGACGAAATAAGCTAAATTTATACGTGTCCAAACAACTTGAAACACTTTCGGGAAAAATCCCGCGGGATACCCGAGATATAAAGTATCGCAGATTTTTATGACAGAGAATTTGTTATCGATCAGTGAAAATATTACATCGGAATCCGAATTCAACCCTTTAAATCGCTACCAAGAAAGTTCCCGTTGGATTCCCGGGATATAAAGTACCGCAGATTTTAAGTCCGGGCATTTGCTGTCGTTCAGCGAAAACCGCATCGAAAACGGTCGCGTAGTTTTTATGTGGATACTAAACAAAAAGAAAAACTAAATATTTTTTTATGAAATCTTTTCAAACTACTCTCCACTAGCCTCTATACAAAGTTTCATGCGACTGAACCAGTTTTCGAAACACTTTTTCCAGTCTGTCGCAGAAACCTCGTTTACAGCTAGCTCGAACGCTGACAGCGCATGTTCCGGTGACGAAAATTGTATCCCTTTGAGGTGATTTTTTATTTTCGGGAATAAAAAGAAGTCACACGGTGCTAGGTCAGGATTGTAACGAGGGTGCCCCAGGAGTTTGACCGGCGTGCTGTCGAGGAAGTCCCTATTTTGAGCGCGGTATTGGCGGGCGCGTTGTCGTGATGAGGCAGTAGCCCGCGGAGCCCTGTGTTTGGTCGCTTGTTGCTCACAACAAAGAAAACTTCTGCCAAGCATTTGGTAGTATACCATTTAGTGTTGATGCTTCTTTGGTTCCGTAAAGGAATTGACACCAAGTAGCCAATCCAATTGAAAAAACTTACGATCAAAATCCTCCCCCCGCTTCTAAATCGCCTCACTTTGGTAAACGTTTGATACACCAAAACTGTCGACAGGCGCTTCGTTTCTGGGTCGTATTGATAAATCCAGGACTCATCACCTGTAATGATGTCGTAAACACGCCGATACGAGCCTGCTTCAAATTTGTTTATCATATCACGGCACCATTCCACACGGGCCAGCTTCTGAGCATCGGTGAGGTTGTGCGGCACCCAGCGTGAATCTATCCTCCTCACGTGAAGATGCACGTGTAGAATCTCGTGAAGGCTTCCCGATCCAATCTGCAGTACGTGCTGAATTTAATCTTGGATTAAATTTTTCACTGCTAGCACGTTTTCTTCCGTAACAGCCGTGAAAGGGCGACCAATTGTTTCTTCATTCCCCAAAGTTAGTCGACCGCGCTTGAATTCGTTGTACCAACGATACACGGTATTGCCTTAGAAGGGCCTTTATCCATGAATGCCATTTGAAGTCTATCATCGTACGATTCGTCCGGTTTCAGGCGACACTTGAAACCATAAAAAATCATAGCGCGAAAATGTTCCCGGTGCAGCAAACATCCATTTTTCAATGAAAGAATAATTTAAATTACCTCGCAAACAATGTGGAGGGAAATTTTGAAATTGGAAAGTACCTATTTTTAGTTATAAATAATCATATTGTAAAATAGGTTATAACTTAATTGGCCAATCTCTCATACATAAAAACTTTTTTCGCAATACTTTCTGGGTGTCTTGGTATTCCATTTCGATGCGATTTTCTCTGGTCGACAGCAAATACATAGACTTAAAATCTACGATACTTTTTATTCCGGGAATCCTGCGGGAATTTTTTTGAGAATTATTTAAAGTGGCCAGACTGAAACAAAATGAATTTCAATGCAATTTTTTCACTGATTGATAGCAAATTTTGTGTAATAAAATCTGTAATACTTTTTATCATGGGAATTTTCCGGGGAGCGGTTTGAAGTTGTCAGGGAGCATAAGAATTAGCTGATTCCGACAGTTTTCAATAAAACAATATTGTACTTTCTTTTTTAACTGCTGATGAGATACTTTATAGCCTGGGAATCCCGCGGGAATTTTCCCGGGAGCGGTTCGAAGTTGCTTGGTTGCATAAAAATTAGGTTATTCCGACAAAGTTTTCACTAAAACGATCGCTTACATTCTTTTTTAAATGCTGCGGCACATTGTATCCCGGGAACCCGGAATTTCAGTCAAGCGTGGACGAAGTCACGGGCATATCCTAATAAAGAGTAAAATAGGGCATATATTTAGACACGTGTCGATTTCAGTAAGCGAATCTCCAAATGCGGTCTCTTCACACCCACCCCCTGTTCACTGTGCGTGAACGCAAAAATACGACCCCCAAAACTAGTCTTCATCATTATCTAAAATTCTTTCAATGTTGTCTGACGTATACGCATATTAATAAAATAGATACAGAATTATCATAATCTATAAAAAATACATATACTTAAGATAATCATGTACACTAATTACTTCACGGAAAGCATGGTTTATATAATTTATATTCATAAAATAGGTTTGTGAATTAAATGGGATGCATTTCAATAAATACATTTTTACAAGAGTAATATAATAATAGGACAGATTTTCTGTTTATTTGTATAATGATTATTTTAATAACACAAAAATTACACAGTATTTATATATATGGGTATACATAATTTACATTATTGATACAATTATTTTTCTATATATCTAGTATTTCTATCAAGGCCGAGTCATAATTTTTCAAATAAATTAAACCCAACTATTACAACTGTTAGAGATAAATTATTTTAAATGATATGTGTCTGTATTTCGAGTTCATAGATTTGAAAAGCGTTATTCATAATCACAGTCTGAATGTGACTAGAAATAACAATTTTATCTCATATAAATAAATTAATAAATTAGTAGAAGTTTAGATGTTCTCATAGGCTAATTACATTTACATAGCTGCGACCATTAGATCTAGTGTCTTTTTCCTGTATACAATGAGTAAACAGGTAAAGAATAGAATCAAATTTCAAACAAGTATTTAAAAAAACTGTTTTATATTCTAAGCAGTCTCAGTTAAGTCATTATTTATTTACATACAAAAGACTACTCAGGCCCTGTAGCCAAATGGCATTAGCGAATAGAATAGAAAATGTATAAGAATCATGGATCATTACACTAATATTGTGTCATTCCCATACATTTTCATTCCATTAGTTTAGGACTAATGCTACTTGTCTACAAGGCCAGAACATTTGTTATCTTTTAATCAAATTGTTTTACTCAAGGACCTATAGGCAATTACATTTGTAGTTATAACTGAAATGGGGACTACCTTATAGGTTCAAGTTACATCTAAGCACATTAATTCGGTTTGAAAAATTGAGTTAGTAAGGTAAACTATAGCATTCTTGGCATCCCACCCAATGATTGGAACCCAGTCAATTTATTTAAGATATTAAAAAGTCTTACTATTTTCTATTTTGTAGTCATACAATAATCTTATTATTATCATTGTAGGGCTACAAAATAAAAAAATATTAAGAGTTTTTAATGTTTTGAATAAAATAATAAGATGCCAATCACTGTACTGGGGTGCCAACAATAGCATAGGTTTTTTATATATATATATATATATATATATATATATATATATATATATATATATATATATATATATATATATATATATATACATATCCCTGGGATACAGGCAAAGATGTGGGAGCACTTATGGAAATATCTACTTATTTGGGCTATTGTCAACAAGGGAGGCCACAGATAGTCCAGAATACAAGTGGGAACTGCACAATTTAGATAAAACACATAGAAAACATTGTGTAAGTAAACTGATAAATTAAGATGTAAGGTTTTTAGTTCCACACACAAATTGCTAGAATAGGTATGCAAAAACATTAGCTATAATGTAGAGATACTTTGAATACAAAATAAACATATATTTGAAAAAATTGTAACTAGAACTAAGTGACTTTGAAGTATATAAACTAAAAAAAGATGCCAAAACCCCCAAGCCCAATAGAAAAGGGGAAAAGAAAAAGGAAAACAAAAAATATATTGAAAAAAGCCTTGACAAATATATCCAATGTGTGTTATCTCTAACTAGAATATGCCCGAGCCTTCTTCCACACTTGACTTGAAATTTCCGTGGGATTCCCGGGACACAAAGTACCGCAGCACTTAAAAAAGAATGCAAGCTATCGTTTTAGTATAAACTGTGATGGAATAAGCAAATTTTTTTACACCTGAATAACTACAAACTGCTCCCGCGAGATTCCCTGGATAAAAAACTCACACTTTTATTACGTAAAATTTGCTATCAATCAGTGAAAACCGCATCAAAATCGGTTTTTACGTGAATCCTGAACAAACAGACAAGAAATTTAAAAAAATCGCATCATGTTCTACACCATTTATATAGTGTATTCCAGTTGTTTTTTTCATTTTTATTACATGAGTTCAGCAGACAGGCAGACGGCCCACTTGATGGAAAGTGGTTACCATCATCTATGGACATTTGCAACATCAAAGGTGCTACAAATGCGCTGCTGCTCTCTTAAGGGAGACTGGAACCTGGTCACCAATGCCGGTACACAACTCAAGGTCGTTATGGCGGCATACTCTAGACCCGGGATGGTAGCCACGCAGTCAGGGCAAATACCCTACCACCTGGCTGTGGATTGTTTTATCGCCTTTTACGACAGGCTGCCTGGCCGCAGGAAATTATATTCTTTTTCCGTTCTTGCGCAGATGATTTTTTTTAATAGCTTCAATGTACAGACATGGCATTTTTAGAATTTTGTAATATTACAGATATTATAAAATTCTAAAATTAAAATAAAAAATTGATTTAAAATACCTTCCATGTAAATGATTCATTCCAGTCTTTAACTAATTTGTCAGCTCTCAAATCCTTCCATGTGATGAAATTATGATAATGTTTCCCAGTCATCTTGGACCAATTTATAAATGTGCTTCTCTGTGTTGATATGCCCATAGCTGTGATTTGACCAGCTAATAAACTTGCATCTGTATAAGTGTTATATTACTTTGAAATAAAAATTTGTTCCAAATACTTAATGATATATAAATGTGAAATTAACTTTGAGTAGTATTTTCTTAAGTATATTTATTTATTATTTGTTTTTAAATTTATTCAACACAGCAGAATGAAAATCAAATAAAATAGCACTTTTAAAACTGTTAAAACATATTTTTATTGACTTTGAATATTTATCAATTTTATCAGAGTTTAGAGATTGCATTGGTTTATATAAAATTTGTTATATGTGAATTTGTGACAAAAGAAATAAATATATGAAACTTTGTCAATTTTTTTTTAATAGTTTATACATGATATTGGTTCAAAGCATGAGTAAGTCCAAATGAACTGTTATTGACAACTTTGAAAAATAATAAACTTTCAAAGCTGCAATAAAAACAATATTAAAGTCATACAATTATGGCAAATAAAACATCTATCTCTGGCTGAAATGCTTAGCTACACAAATAGTAAATTTTGTTATTTAACTTATTCATAGTAAAATTGTAACAAATTTTACTATGAATAAGTTAAATAACATAATTTACTATTTGTACTCCTATGGGTAATGGCATGTCCAATTTATATCTGGGATTTAATATATATACAATTAAATTTCATTTTCAACAAGACAGAATAAAAGATAATATTGAAAAAAACCAATCTATATTTTAACCAATAATAACTATTATTTAATTGATTTGATTATGTTGTACATCTTATGTAAATTGAATAAGGCTGTTTAAATTCCCAAGAGCCCAGTATGAGGTTCACGAGATTAGAAATCACACACTGCGCCGGCGCTTCTGTCACCAGTATTTGTAAAAAGATTTGTATTATACATGTTTATTAAATTAAGCACAATATAGTTTTTAAACTTACTTTTTAGTGATCTCTTCACAACTTCAATTATTGAAATCCATAGTTCATCTGGGTCTATTTCAACGAAGCCAGCTCTTGGATAATGTAGTACTACCTACACAATCCCCGAATAAATTAACACTCTTTATTAGAAGACAATTAAATATTGTTAACTTTAATGAAAGTTAAAGAAAACTTCTGGACAAATATAAATTTAACTTTCGAATAACAAGTACTAAATACTGCAGTAATAATTACCTGATCAAAAGCTTTCCCTACAGTTTCAACTCTCGAATTGTAAATGTAAGAGCGAATGGTAGTAGTTCCTATATCTAACGTTAATATATACTTTTCTTCCATTACTGTTGTATTGTTGTGAAGAATACTAAAAACAATTAATATTAACTAACGAAACAAATTTCAATTAAGCTATTTACATGCAATCGCTCAAAGTCCGTGGACAATTTGAAATTTATAATCTTTTAATTTCATAAACTAAATAATAGATAAGATAATAGTATAAATGGACTTTAATGACAGGTACAATGACGTTAACATTGACAGATTTGGTTTGTTGGCAGTTGACAGCCAGAATTTATCATTTTTGGGTTGCCAACGACCAAATCGTAAGTAATTTATAAAATATTTTATCTTTTTCGACAATTTGATCTATCTATCTCATACGTGGCATAGCACTGAATTATGTGAAATAATCTTGTGTATCTCATCCCCGATATACTATTAGAAACCGGTTCCCAACACTATTCTAAAAGAAACGTTTCACATTATCAAATGTCAATGGGTCTATTAGTACACCCGGTCACTTCGAACAACACTCGGTGCTGTGCGGTGAGAGCGACTGAGCGGTTAAGAGCGGCTGAACTTTGGACTTGACGTTCTTCCCCGCGAAAACAGAAACTCTCATGTTCCATAGTCATTTTCGGAATCTACCTGCGGACTTGTGCGTGATAATCCAAGTGGTGTCCATTCTCGTTAAGCCCCAGATACGGTACCTGAGGCTAGCGTTGGACGGAAAATGGCTGTTCAAAAATCACTTTGAACAGCTTGCTCCCAAATTGGTTAGGATCGCAGGCGCCCTCGTCAGACTTCTCCACAACATGACCCAGCGGGACGGCTCGGTGGCTATATTCCGGTATGTAAGGCACTGTACCACAAACTCCACCGCCACAGCAGGAGTTTTTTTAATTTTTTTATTGCAGGAGTTCAGCAGAAAGGCAGATGGGTCACTTGATGGAAAGCGGTTTTACCATTCCTATGGATATTTGCAACACCAAAGGTGCTACAAAGGCGCTGCTTCTCTCTTAAGGGAGACTGGAACCTGGTCAGTAATGGCGGAACACAACTCAAGGTTGTTATAGCAAGTTTGCTGACGAGAACTCAGTGGATTCTGGTGGGGAGGCCCATTCGGGAGTATCGTACAATGTCATGGACGCCGGCGACACTTTTGGTGGGAAATACACCCTGGGAACTCCATGTAGACGTGCTTACTAAATTGCAACGCTTCCGACAGGATGCCCAAGGCTAGCATACTGTATTTCCGGGCAGAGATTGAGTCGATCAAAACGCGTGAAACCGCGACCATGATCTAAACTTGGCAAAGAGATTTAGAATCTCCAGAGGCTGACGTTGACACAGTGGAGGCGGTTTTTCCCTACTGCAATGGGTCACGCGGAAACACGAGACTCTGACTTTTAGGATGACGCAGGTATTTACCGGGCATGGATGCTTCGATATGTATCTGCATCAGATTGTGATCTGTCTGTCTTCCCCTCAACGCCTCGAGTGCGGCGCGCCAGACACTGTGTTTCACACGCTGGTCAAATGTGCTTCATCGCAACCTCAGAGGTCCGAGCTCGAGGCCATCATAGGGCAGATCGACTGGCTCTAGAGGCTGGTCGAGGCTATGCTCCTCAGCGACGATCATTGGTCGGCGGTTTCCTCCTTTTGCCTGGCAGTATTGTCCCCGCAAGGAAGCCGCCGAGAGGGAAAGGAGGAGAGCTGCGCACGCGCTCCCCGGACGCCGTCATCAGACTGGCCTCCGGAGACACAGGTATACGCCACATCTCCTCCCGTGATTCCATCGCAGGGGTCCGCGAATTGTGGAGTAGCTTCGCTCATGACCTCATGTTCTTCCACATAAGCGCGGGTATGGGACGCAGGCTTAAGTTTAGCGAACTAGTTGGGAACGCCTTTAACAGAGTATTCGCACACACTGCGCGGCGCTTATCTTAATATTCTTAATATTCTATGAAACACGGAACTTAATATTCTATGAAAGGTATTCCTTCTGCGCATCAAGAAAAAGAGCGGCTGAGTTATTAGAGCGTGTGAGTGGTTAGCGTACGTCCATGGGTTAGAGCGGCTGAGCTATTAGAGCGGGTGAGCGGTTAGAGCGGCTGAGCTGATAGAGCGGATCAGCTGTTAGAGCAGCTAAGAGATTAGTTTTTCGTTCATAGGCGCCCTATTGATTCTAATTGGTTCTATAGGAATCGTTGATTACGATCTAAACGTAGCACGCAGTCATGTTTATATATAATATACGAAGCGAACTGTGGAGTTCGAAATACTAATGCAATAAAATTAGTTTGTTTAAATTTATTGCGTGGCTTTTAAAATTGTTTCAAACATTTATTTATTTTGTTATGCACCTTTGACAGTCTGTGGAGGGTCTAGACACCTCCGGGTCGACGGTTTTGGATAAATAAAAATCCAGGGCACATAGATAGATGGTACTTGTTTATTCCCACAGAGCATCACAAAAGAACACATTAAACCACAATATTTAGTATTTACCGTTCAGAATCGTTTTGCCGGGAAGAAAATACTATTTCTATCTATTCACAATATGACAGCCGGTTTTTTCTTTTTGGTTAGTGATGTGACGCACAACTAGTGCTGTGCACATAGTGCCGCCACAAGTCTTCATTTACGGGTAGTTTGTTCAATCATTTCAAAGGCTAATTACAGAGGCAGTAGGTAATTACGTTTTTTTGAGAAAGAAATACTGTTCGTATAATAGAATTATACGTAGAAAATAGGCTATAAAATTCTATTATGCGACGTATAATAGAATTTTCTAGCGTTATAACATTTATATGTAACTGCAATACACATTTGTATATTCGAATCTATATAACTAATTAACCGTTACAAAGGCATTTCATGGTATTTATTTAAATGATTCTCGGCTATGTATTGAACAAAAGAAACCCAGGCTGCTATTCAGATATTCGATACGCGAATTTTAAGTATTGAGTGGGTGGAGTGGGTAGGGGGGAAAGTATACTTACCCTTTCTGCAACCCCTATGGTCATGGTAAACATAATCTCACCTATTTTTCACTATAAGTTGACGCATTTTAAACTGAGTCGTCGGGCAATAAATGTCACTGACAGTAGGAATGTGCACGCAATGCAACCTGTTATCGATACTTAGATACCCGCGCAAGCGGGGTCGATGCCTCATCGTGACCTTCGTTAGCACTCTGACTCCTGATTGGTCGTTAGGAGTAAGGGTTGTTGTTTTTCTATAAATATAATATTTTTTGTTATGACACTCGTTACATTACTTACGCTTCGTTACGCAATACGCACAATGGAGAATTTATTTTCTAACGTGGTTTTGAAGAAATTAAATGGTGACATCAACGCTCAAGCTCGGGCTGTAATTCACAACGTGTTCCAGTTTTTAAAAGAATTGAAAACTGACCCCAAGAAAAAAGCTTGCTTCAATTTCAGTAATCCACGAGAGCTTGCAGCACTGATTTGTGGAGTTAGTAGAGCGACTATGGATCGAATAAAAACCGATGTATCACAGGCAGGCAACCTGAATATACCAAGAGCAAATGTTAAGAAGACAGCGACTGTCACTGATCTAGATAGCTTTGATGTCAGCGTACTTAAACGTACCATTGATTCATTTTATGACAACGGGGGGATATCCATTGATGGTTAGAATTCTAGAAAAATACCAAGAACAGATGCCTAATTTTAAGTGCGGATATTGTTCAATGAAAAAAAATTTGACGAAGGTCCTCTACAAGTTTAAAAAAAATGCCGATGGACGAAAGTATTTAATGGAAAGAGCGGATATAGTCTGTGCCAGAGTGGACTTTTTACGAAAAATGGACTTTATCAGAAAAACCAACGATCAACGGCCACGAATTTATTTTGATGAGACTTGGGTCAATCAAAACCACTCGAGAAAACGCATGTGGCTTGGAACAAATGATGAAGGTGGTTTCAAGAATCAGCCAGTAGGAAAGGGCCAGAGATTAATCGGGTGTCATGCTGGTTCTGGAAAGACTGGCTTTGTGCCGAAGGCAAAAAGCTACCACTCCATGCAAGTAGAAAGGATACCTACATCATCTACAAAGAAAAGTAACATTAAAGAATGGCTGACAAAGAAGAACATTCCTTTCTCGAATGCAGACATAGGGGAAGAATTGTTAAGAAAAGTGAAGGAGAGTAACCCAAAAAAAATATATGCCTTAGATCAGCTGGCATATGAAAGGAGTCACAAAGTGATAAGACTGCCTCCATATCGCTGTCAATATAACCCTATCGAACTCATCTGGGCTCAAGACAAGGAGAAGATGCTGCAAAAAAATCATATATTTAGCATTGCTGATGTTGAAATTGTTCTCCACAACGCTATTGATAACGTTACTCAAGAACACTGGGCCAAATGTGTGAGGCATGCTGAGGAGCTCCAGGATACGGACTTAAGGAAAACTATTTTAAGAGATCAAGCACCACCTCTGATAATTAACCTACAGGAAGATGACACAGATGGGAAAGATACGGACGAAGATTTTTGAAGAACTAAGAAATATCCCTAGAAAAGATAAAAACGGCCCTTTTCAGGACCACATTACGATCGCGGTTTCTCTATGATTACGTCGAAACAAACATTTTTTCTTACAAATTAAAAACTTTTAATTTCGCGAAAAATTATTCCTATTATTATATATACTAACTACTATTATACAGTGTTGATCATATAATTAATTATATGATCATCACTGTATAATAGTAGTCGTTCTTAAGAACGCTGATTTAAAGTGAAGATTTTTTTCAAACTAAGACGGAATAACTAATTGCATGCAATTTTTTTATTTCTCTCGATATCGTAAAACTTTTCCATAATACCGCTGTCTTCATTGATCTGATTATCTAAAAATAAATAGACAAACTTTTTACACTACTTCTAAATATAGTATTCCTATTTACTGGCTGGTCACGTAATTAAGGACGCTAAATAGTTTATACCTTTATTCAAATTTAAATAGAGAACACTCAGTCGATTTGTTACTGTTTGTATAATTTTGGCGCCATTTAGTGCTGTAAAAGATTAAAAGTGATTGCTTCTTATGAAAAAACAATGGGGAAAAATTTGTGATAAATCTACAAGGGAAATAATAATAAAACTTCGCCGGAAGAATTGGTCTTATAAAAAAATAGCCGACCATCTGCAATGTTAAAACAAGATGGTTTTCCACGCTGTAAAGCATTTTGCTACGTATCAAACTACTTCGAATGTTCCACGTGTACCCAAACAGAGAAAAACAACTCCTCGAGATGACCGAAACATTGTTCGTATGGCAAAACAAAATCCTTTATAAATAAAACTTCGCCGGAAGAATTGGTCTTATAAAAAAATAGCCGACCATCTGCAATGTTAAAACAAGATGGTTTTCCACGCTGTAAAGCATTTTGCTACGTATCAAACTACTTCGAATGTTCCACGTGTACCCAAACAGAGAAAAACAACTCCTCGAGATGACCGAAACATTGTTCGTATGGCAAAACAAAATCCTTTTACAGGGTCCAATGAGCTGAGAAAAGAATATTTTGGTGAAAACAACCCTTCAGCAATCTCAGCACGCACTATTCGAAGACGTTTGGTAGAAGAAAAATTGCACGGTAGGATAGCAAGAAAGGTACCCATGTTGAAACTTTGCCACAGGCAAGCCCGGCTTGCATTTGCGAGAAAGTATGAAAACTGGACTGTGCGACAGTGGAAAAATGTACTTTTTTCTGACGAGACGAAAATAAACAGAGTATGTTCTGATGGAAAACGATATGTACGACGTCCCCCGAATAAAGCATTCGACCCTAAGTACACGAAAGTTACATTAAAGCACGGTGGTGGAAATGTGAAAATTTGGGGGTGCTTTTCTGGACATGGTGTTGGACCTGTAAAGTTGATACAAGGTAACATGGATCTTCCAACACAAAGATATACTGGAAGAAACAATGTTACCTTATGATGAAGACGTTCTACCGGTTATTTGGACATTCCAGCATGACAATGATCCAAAGCATACTGCACGCACCGTAAAGGAATTTCTTACAGCGCAATCAGTTTCTTTCTGTCTTGAAACTGGCCAGATAACAGCCCAGATCTAAACCCAATAGAGAATCTGTGGTTTGAAGTAAAGAAAAGGGTTTCAAATACACAGTGTGGAAATTTAAGAGAGCTGTACGACGTTTTTTTAGAAGAATGTAACTTTATTTCTCTTACGAAATGTCAAAAATTAATAGAGTCAATGCCTCGCCGGTGTAAAGCAGTAACTAAAAGCCGTGGATATGCTATTAACTATTAATTTTAGTTAAAAATGTATTAAATTGCTTTTTAAATTTCTCGCGCTACATATTATTGTGATTTCTTAAATGTGAGTGTCATACAAAACGATTCCCGAGCAGTTTAATAAATGGTTCTTAATTATTTGTCCAGCTTCAGTACTATTTGAA
Source organism: Dendrolimus houi (assembly GCA_039645545.1). Lineage (NCBI taxonomy): Eukaryota > Metazoa > Arthropoda > Insecta > Lepidoptera > Lasiocampidae > Dendrolimus > Dendrolimus houi. The sequence goes on from CM077134.1 coordinate 10,123,824, forward strand.
TGTGTTACTTTGGTAAAATAAATAAAATGTGAAAAAAAATGGTTACCTTTTTTATTCTTTATTCCTAAGCCACGTTGCTCTATTAATGTGACTATTTTATAACATAACTAGCTGCTTCTCAGAAGGTACGCATCTCTGTGTATGACACGATTTAAATAAAAAAACTTCTGGAACTTCAAATCGTTCTTAATTATATGACCACAACTGTATATACTTAACATAATTTAGCATATCGATTGTATCTATCCCATTATCGATATGCACCTCTACAATTCTTACGCACATCACACCTCTCCATAAGACCTGTAAGTGCGAGCGAGACAGACAGATAAATATGATTTATGACCTGAAGCCTCAGTTCATAATGCGTCGACTATAATATTATTGTGATAGGTGGTGAAAAGTTGCGACCAGTGACTAGAACAGTGATTTAGATAGGATATGTTAGCTTTAGACCAAAGCGCACGAGCCGAGCAAGCGAAGCGAGCGTGCCACAGCAACGGCCGGCGAGTGCCAGAACCGACTGTAACCATTTACAATTTATTTTATACACACGAACAGTTACGATGCCTTAATGTCTGGTAAATTGTTTATCTGGTCTATTTGTTTCATTTATCAGTTTTGTGGACGACTAGCAATATGCTTTTTTAATACGTCAATTAATCGATATAATAATGATAACAATTTTTAAATACATTGCAAAACAAATCCATTTTTTTTAACATAGGTCAAAAATAAATGCCATTACGTATATAATTTCGTCTTTATTAACCGGCATTTTAAATATTTTTATGATTACTCTTGTAGTGTATGTGAGTGTGCTCTGTAGTAGTAGAATTCGCCACAAAGGCATGCAAAGAAATCTTAATCTATACAGAAAATTCTCATGTATAAGTCTTCGTATAGTAGCGCAGTTGTACTCTAGGCTACAACCGACGCCATTCAAAGGAGTTCTTGTGAAAACTCGAAAGGCCACATTTGACTATATAGTTCACCTTTCTTACAAAAACACATAATTACTACTCAAAAACTATCAATATAATACAACTTTATTCATTTTAGAATAATTTTACACATGTTTGGAAAATAAAACTGCCCAGCACAACGTCTACTTTCCGTTCCCGTCAAAAACTCCGAATGCGCTCTGTTGTTTTTTCTTAATTTTTTAACGACTTATGCTGTTTTTTAATTATTTTGGTTCTTTTTTTGATGCTTACGAGTTTTCCTTTGGTCTTTGAAAGTACTGTTCAACTTTGGACCCACGATATAAATGCAAAATTATTGAAAAAAGTGAAGTTATTTTTATTAAAAAATAATATTTCAAGGCCTCCGAACCACAGGGATTGTAGTAGAGGTAAATATGGTCCTCCCCCTCGCCACTCCATTACCAAACCAAAACTCTGTTGTGTTGAAAAATAGTAATAAATTGGGTAAGTATTTGGCAGTCTGAATTGAATTATAGATATTTCTGTCGGTTATTGGAATGTCTAACCGTCAGAAAATCGAACAGGCCCAATGACCGAATAGTGCTAAAAGTACTTTTAAGGGAAATTAATTCAGTAACCGAAATGTACTAGAAAAGAGCGCTCACTTTGATGACCGAATAAGCACAAGACTAATGTGAAACAACAAAACGTTTATTATTATGAAATGCAAGTTAATTTTGCATGCCTGGAGTTCTATATGTATTCATAAAACTATATTATTGACTATTCGGAATCGATAACATGATATTGAATTATTAAATGGTCAACCTGTAGTACAACACTATTTATTTACACTGACAACATTTTAATGTAGCTTAAGTGACAGTAGGCGCGTTTTGGTTTGGAGCGCTGAAAATTGTGATGTAAAAAAGCGAAAATTAAATGTGTTGTTGCCATCATGGCGAATCCAAGAAAATTCAGTGAAAAAATTGCCCTCCACAATCAAAAGCAAGCCGAGGAAACGGCCGCTTTTGAAAAAATTATGCGCGAAGTTTCCGACGCAACCAATAAGGTATGTCGCCTATTTACTCAAGCAATCGCTTCCTGGCCGTCAAATATGCCCAACGACGTAAACAATAATCATTACTATATGCCTATTGCGACTCAATAAGTGAATGAAAATTATAACTTTGTTTAAATACAATAACAAATTGCTTCTCAGTGGTCTGTGTATAGTTCTCAATATTGTCATTGTCAAAAATATGTGTAAATTTGGATTCAACACAATAGCTAGTTAGAAGATTATGAATGGCACGGCTCATATAATGTTAAGGACGCGATTTGCGATGTTTCAGTGTCCCAGTAATAAACAATTAAAATTGGTTTTATAGGGTAATTTTATTATCCTCCTTTAATCACTCTGGTGGCAATGCCGTGTTATTTAATATTATCATTATTGTAATTTATGCTCTTTAGTTCTATAACATTGAATTTACTTATTAATTGATGAAACAAAAATATTTTGGCTGAAGTTGTTTTAGTGATGACAGTGTTACAATACTTGTTTTGAGTAAAAACTCAATGAGAAGGTGACAGGAAAGTGCTTGCAGGTTAATTCAAGTAGCAGACATGCGGGAGCTAAAGCTCCACCAAAGTCCGATGAAAATGTAGAGACTTCATTGAAGCCCGCACAGCAAGGCTTGGGCCCATTCCGCAGTGGTTCACTACCAAATGTGGCTGCACCACAAGCCACTGCAGCAGAACCTGATATAATTAAGGTTCCTTCTTTTTGGAATGAACTCATTTATTTTCTGATTACATAAACATAGCAATCTGTGTTGTAGCAGATAATTATGTTCTATGTTATTTTGTTTTAGTAGTCTATTCCTATGAATATTTGAGGGTGTAGTTTAAAAAAAATTAATGAAAGGTCATACATTATAGTGAGTTTTGAACTACACCACTCATATGTTGTCATTATCCCTTATTATCTAAACAGTACCTGATTGATGTATTTATATGAGATATATAGCCTCTGTAGAGCTATTTGTTATTATTTTGAGGTAGTGGTGCAGTTGTAGCTGGCTGTGACTTGTCATGTTGGCTGTCTCATTTTCAGTTAGTTGTTATTGGATTCATTTCTTTAAAAAATGACTAATTAATGAGTTAATAAAAATAATATAATAATAGGTTTTAATTATCCCTTTGCTGGGCATGGCTCTGAACATTACAGGTGTGACACCTGCCACTATTATTGAAGACTCCAACCTGTCTTGGATAGAATTGCCATTTTTTAAATATGCATGTTTCCTTATGATGTTTTCCTTCACAGCATGTATTTATATATAGACTCCCTATATAGCACACCATTATAAAAATAAACTGTGCTGCCTATTAGTGTTGTCAAGTCTTCTATGAGAACAATTAAAAAGAAGACAAGCAATCTCACATTAATAATTTCTTCAAGCCAAAGGTTTAACTTATCATTTTGTATTTACTCTAAAAAAACAAGCAACTTGCTTGATAAATACTCATTAATTATAACAACATTCTTATAACAATAAATCATATTTTATGTAACAAATGCAGTTTTATTAATACAAAATAGTAGTTACAGAACCTAACTGCTGGGTTTTGTAAAATAAAAATATTTTATTAAAAAATGTCTTGGCATCATGTATTTTGAGTACATAACATGCCATAAGCAAGAGGACTGCCTGTATACTATGTTAAATATTTAGGCTTAAGTTAAACAATTATCTATTTATAATTTAATACTTTAAATAAAATATTTTAAAATTAATTTATCAAAAAACAATTTACAATTAATTGATTTATACATATTATTGGAAACCTCTAGAGTTTATATTAATAATATGGTTGAGAGATTCTGAAACATTTAGCAATTTAATGATAAAAAGTAGAGTTTTAGTTTATTTTTAATATTAGTAGGTGTAATACTTTTCTAAAATCAAGGTAAATAATTTTACAAACAAAGGATTAAATAAGAAGTTGTGCATTTGCTATAAATAACACATTAATATTTTAAATAATATTGTAAGAATCAATTAAAACAATATGTTAAATATATGAAATTATTAGACGCAAGCTTGTTAATCATGTTATCACATATAAGTTCTCCTAAACAGAACCTAATGCCTGTCATAATAAACATTTTGGTGATCACAAGAGAATATAAATATAGTTCTAAACAGAAAAGTATGTTAAAATTATATTTACTTTAGAACATGTGTTCTTGAAACTTTTTCATATTAACTTATAATGTTAACATCATATGTTCATGATTGCTCTTTATAAACATTATAACTACCTATTTAAATAATTATTCTTATAATGTTAATAATATAATTTTATATTTATATAAAAAAATTAGTCTTATTTACTTTCATTACTTGTCAAGTCTGATATGAATAGGTAACTTCTAGGTAAGTGTAGTCCATTTTAGACCATATTTTCATTTAATAAAGAGAGTGATCTTGTTATAATCAGAAAAATGGAATAATTTAGCATCTTAGAAGATCACATTTCTTATACAGTTGAGATTTATCACACAACACACAATTCTAATGTAAAAACAATCAACAGCCATACCTATTCTTCATTTTTGTGAAAATTTATGTTATTATTTTTTTATCTTTTATGTGGTAGAGCCATACTGGGATCACTATCTTTATTATAGTTCTTTGGGCCAGCTCTATTTGTGTAATATCATGCTGTCATAGAATATCAGTGTGAAGCAGTTAGCCTTGAGTTAATCATGTTTCGTGTGCTAGGTGAGAGCTCTGATGGCCCACTTTCTCCTATTCCAATCCCATAAGCCATTCCTCCCTCTATCTCGCCTTCCTATCCCATCCTAAATGCTGGCAACACTTCATCTTTGCCATTGGTTTTGTAAATGCCTATAGGCGATGGTAACCACTTTCCATGAGCTGGGCCATCTGTCAGTTTCGCAATAAAATATGTATTTGAAAACAAAATTATATAAGGAAATCCCACTCCAAGTTCCCGCCAAAATCAAAATCATCCAGCCTGACTAAAGTTGCCAGTGATTGTAAATATAAAAAGAAAAGTATAAATAATAATTTTTCAATACTGATATTTCCAAAATACATTTTGCATCCTTATTGATAAGGAAATAAAATGATATGTTACATTGTTGATAATTCATTCATTAGGTATATAAATGCAGACACAATTATGTCTTGAATTTTATGTCTTATGCACATTATTATTCACAATGTAATACAGTTTTAGATTGTCTTTGTATTAATGCATTTATTAGAATGTGTTTTTATTTGTTTTTAATCTTTTTATTAGACTTAAACTGAATGCTCACTGTATCCTGTAAAAGTTCCAAAGTATTTATGAAACTTATGCTTGACTTATCATTGTAATAACCATAAATAGATATTGAAAAACTGATATGGCATGAATGTTATATGTATTAATGCCCCATGCTATACCTGGGATAATGTTAGTGACTGTGTCACGCAGATGTAGCCAAGGATTTAATGCATTAGTATTTGGACCCATTCAGTAACACTAACATTATCCCAGATGTAGGGGCAAAGGAAGTAGACTATACTACTATAATAGTAGTAGAATAGGAATCTATTAGTTATTTTATTAATGTTAATTTTAGTTTCCACATGACTTGAGATTTCTTCATAATTATTATACAATACCTCTTAAAATATTTTTTCCTGAGGTTTTTCAATTTAATACACTTGCTTGTATTTTCAAATTAGTAAAATCTATAGTCAATTATTAGAAAACAATCGCTTACTAGAGGAAGTTTACTTAGGCTTGCTATCTATCTTTTACTTTTACTCTAAAGCCCATATTCTAGAATAATACTCACCTGCTAGCCAACCCTGGAGATGACAATCCATCAAAATCAAACGGCAAATTTAGTAAATAAGTATCACCAGAGCCATGCTGGAATCATTATCTCGATTACAGCTCTTAAGACTGGCTTGATCAGTATGATACCACACTCTCACAGATTATATATATATATAAAGGGTAAGCCTTGAGCTAATCTGTTTCGTGCGATGAGTGAGAGTTTTAATGCTCCACCTCCACCTACCCCTACCCTTATCCTATCTTCTTTTTTTTGACAAGGATAAACCCACTTACGAACAACTCACTGTGTGGGGATCACGGTTAGGGCGTGTGTGTGGCCTGTTGCCGGAATGCCCACTAAAACTCCCCGTGTTTCTTCCATTCGTCTTTAGCTAGGGCTGCGGGAGAGGTTATCGCCTGCCCGCATGAGTCCTGGCAGGCGTCGGCCAAAAAGGCCTCATCCATTGTCACCGCAGGGCGCCAAGCACCTCGCGGCGACAGAATGGGTAGCGCGGTACAACTCCACTCCTTTATCCAGCGTCCTTAAGCGCGGGCGGATCCTCCCCTAAGTTTCTCCCGCGGCTGTTTGCTCACGGCGCCGGGGGTCATCCGGGCCAACACGGCGTCGGAGTCTGCGTCTGCGCGGGGGCTGAGCCATTGCTCGACGCCCCCGTTCTCGTCCAGGTTGTCATGTCCATGATCCCATACGATACTATAGATTTGACGGAGAATCAGTGCCATGGAAACTGGACTGTTCTCTCGCCGCTCATCGGTGTCATGGTAAATCGGCTATTTCTCGTCTCGATGAATATGGGGTGTCATGTGCGCGTCTCCGGGCTGCTACTGACGCAGCCTGGAGCGAGTTTTCGTCAACATTGGTGGTGCATCGGGAACACGGTGCTACTTAACGAGAGCTGGCACCAATCGCCTTGTGCAATTAGTCTCTTCCATCGAATGCCTCCGGCTATGGTTGAACCACGACCGGGAGATCCTATCTTCGCTGTCCCATCTCCTTTATTATTTACTTCCCGTCTTTTGATTCTCTTTATCCCGTCCTAAAGGCTGGCAACGCATTGTCAGTTTCCCCCCGGTGTCGCAGAAGTCTATAGTCGACGGGAACCACTTTCCATTAGCTGGGCTGTAACCCTATTTGCCAGCTTCACAATATAAAACGTGTATATTAAATGCCATCTATACATTAGTATAGTGAAATCTTAAAAGATAAGCATAAAATATATTTGAGTGAGGTAGGTAGAATTTAAAAAATACTTTCCACAAAATTTAATGGAACTAAGGCCCATTGATTAATTTTTAGCATATGAATTGGTTCCAATTATTTTTCGAGTTCTGAACGATATTCAAAATGAAAAAATAAACTATATATTCGCCATCTCTATAAAACCCTTCATTAGTCAAGTACTTGCACGATTTTATTTATAGCTTGGGGTTACCATTCTAAAATATGGACTTTATTTAGTACCATTCTTAGAATATGGATCTAAAATCAACACTCAATGCTCAAACTCATGGTTCGGATGATAATCCGTACAAATTTAAATGTATCTTCAAATGTTACTTGTACCTAATATGCTTTACATAAAATTCTGTTATAAAGAAGAAATAAAATAGTTTCTTAAAGTGAAATCAAAGAGATTCTAAAATTGAAACGAGCTTATTTTTTATTGTTGATAGCCTGAAGAGACAACATTAGCATCACAATATGGTATGGGAGGTCTTCGCAGCGGTGGCACCTCGCCGTCGCGGTCACCGGGTCAAAGAGGCAGGGCCTCGAGCTCCGTTGGGCCGATGCGAAGGCCGGCAGACCGGAAACACGACACCAGTCCATATGGCAGTACTGTATATCTCAGGTATTGAGTCTATCTAACTCTTTATGCTACTGACTGTATACTCTAATTTTATCATCTTAGCATTCGCACGGACGTTTACACCTCTACTAGAATGTACTTTAGTACTTCCACCTGTACTAAAATATAATATGGTATCGTACTATATTTTAGCCAATTATTATTGTCCTATATTTTCATCGCTAATTTCAATTCTCGCTCGTTTGTGAAATTCTTGTGATTATTTTAAAAATAATAGATTTTGATGGCCAAAGCACAAAGTAGTAATAAATACACATGGAAAATGAAATATAAAATAAATATTGATAAATAAATGTATACTATTTTCCCCCTAAATATTTCAAAAGTACCTACTGTATTTTTTCCTTGGAAAAAAAAGGCAACCGTAACCTCTACGGAACCTCTTATAGTTAATAGAATTACATATGCTTGCCAGATTTATTTCAGATATTATACTGTGCTAACGTCTCCGAAAATTGCCGAAAATACAAACCAACACCAGGTCACTTAATTTATTGTAAAATTTTGAGCAGTAGATAAGTTTAGCCAGCTCCTGACACATGAGCTCGTGAATCATGACAGGACATAATAATATTCAATTCGTCATTGTTAATCATTCTAAGAAACCTCATTCATATTTAATAATAATTGTTTTATATTTAATGGCAGTCAACAGGTGAACAGGAAATCTTTTTTTACCCTAGTCGTGTTTTGTCACTTATGTAATTAAACCTTACTTATTATATCTTGACCAATAAACCTCTATAATGTGTGATTACAAATATGAAAAGGTTTTCTCTTCTAGCTTTGAACTACACGTGGAAAAGTTCTAAAACTATTCAAGGTGCTAGAGCTTATAAAGTATTTCAAGTAAAAATGGTTTAAACAAGACCTATTAAATATTTCTTCGCATTTAAGATGAACGTAGAAAATTTTCGAAAAGAAGACAAGGTAAGATACATTTCATAAAAGCACGGGCGACGAATAACCAAATGAAAATTGAAATTGAGAAATAGAAAATTCTAGAAGAAAGGAGGAGGAAAGCGGAAGAAAGAAAAGCCATAGAAAACGAGTCTTGAAGGCGAGCGCCGGTGAGTACATCGAGGCTACGGAAGGGAGTCGCGAGTAGCACGATGTGACAGTATGACGAGGGATCGAAGTGTGTAGCGTGTGCATCCCGCATGCTCTATATCGTCCAAAGAACGCTGGATCAGTCGTACGTGAGAGAGCGGAATTGAACACGTCGAATCCACTTTGGGCTAAACAATTGAAGGAAATCAAAAGAACTTAAAATAGGCTAGGAAGCGAACATCAGTAAAAGCTTCAAGGCTACGAAAGGGAGTCAAGAGCAGCGCCATGTAATCGTATGATCCGAGATTGTAATTTCTGCGGCTTGAGCATCTCTAGACTGCATCATCGAGAGAGCATTACGCTATCGATTGGGAAACCAGATCCGCGCACGTCTAAACCAGTTTAGGCCAAAAAATTGCAAGGAAGAATAAAGAACATAAAGACCTTGGAACGAATCTTAGGGGCGAGTATCAGTGAGTGAATCGAAACAACGGGTTTTCGCTAGAAGGCGCGCCGAGCAATACGTCATGGAAACGTCACTTCGTCGGGAGAACACTGGCACAGTCAGTGTGTGAGGGCAAAGCTACAATCATGGAGACAGAGGACAGAGACGCATGCGTGTAGTCTGGTGCCGAGCCGATACTAGGTACTGTGTTGAACCGTCCACAGCGTCTTAAACATAATCTGCTTCTGAAAGCTAATAATCTTTACATGTCTGAAACTGCTATTTTCATCCAATCCTCATACCAACACTCTCGTAACATTTATGATTTAATCGGAGTTATCTTACAACTCAAAAAGAACTCCTCGAAAGTTAAAAGTTCTGGTGCCAAATGAAGATATAGTAAACATTCATGGCTTCTATGAAACAATTCATTATGTGCGGCCTGACACACTCTTGGCCGATTACTAGTATGTGGCCTGGTACAAATCAATTGTAGTAAGAGTATGTAAAAAAAAATCCTATGGCTTTTTCTGTGGATTCACTGACATAAACAGCTGCGTATCTTGCTGCAATTCTTGAATTTTAACAATAGAAAGTACTGTAATGTTCTTCACTAGAATATACGGAAAGTCTAAAAAATACAAAGTGTGTTATGGAAATCGGTTCATATGTACGAAAAGGGGGCTAACAAAGTCCCTGTCGTATCCAGACAAGGACTTTGGAAAAATTCGTTATCATAGAGCTTTGTTATAATGAATGATGATAGTTCTATATCAAAAGAATTAGGCGAGCCACGATCACAAAGCTACACCACACACATAAATAATGTAATTATAGAGGTACAATGAAGTTTAATTGGCCCAGATTGCTTCGCTTCCTCGAAACCGTAATGTTACAAATCAAGGCTTTGAGCGAAATTTAATATTTTGTAACACTACAGAAGGTGGTAGAACGTTACTTAGTAAATTAATTACACTTTTAAGATAGCAAAGTTGACACCTATTCTAATAAATGCGTATTTCATATAAGCATCCAGAGGCGATATCTCCACTTACTACGATCCTGACAAATACTTTTCGCTTGATCTACTTACATTAATTTAAAACAAATTATTGTTTTTATCTGAAGTTGTACTAGACACTTATTGTAACCAGTTGATGTACTCCCGTATAAAATCACTGTCACAACTGTTAGCTGCTGAGCACAATAATTTCGATGGGTACATTGATAAATTCAAAAGGTTTTTATTCAATTAGATACGGGACAATATTAAAATCAAAGTAGAATCGATACGTCAAAATATGTCACGAAGTAAATACATTATAATTCTTAGATGTGGAACCTATGAATCGATACCCTTAATGCCACCTAGCGAAGAAGTTGGAACTGATTATGAAGGTAGCAAAGTCACTCCTAGAATTCTTCTACCCTAGAATAAAATGTTATTCATTTGGGATTGTGATACCTACACATAAGCGGTCTTTTTCGTAAAAGTTATACGCGGTTTACAGACGTTATAAAAAGCGATATTCATAATCACCTTAATAACAAATAATGCGATTATGAATAGTACTTTTTTCTAACGTCTATAAATCTCGTATAACTATTATTTATAAGGACGCAATACTATACTGAGTATCATAGAAATAGTTTGATTTCATGTTGTCTATGGTTATCAAAATTTTTTTTGTTCGTCTATAGCCCTCCTCCAGACAGTAATTGGCGTCGTACGAATTCAGACTCTGCACTCCACCAATCGTGTGGTGGGGAGCAGCAGGTGACGACGCAACCGCTCTCACCACATCACCCGTTGCATTCCCACGCTCACCCACATTTGCATCCTCACCAAAATCATCGGAGAGGTAATATGTGCGACTATTTATTAATTCATTATTTTATTTAGACTTATAACCGGTTACTGGTGACCTATATTTAATTCTCCATTCACTTGCTTTACTACTAGTTAAAATTTGACATCAACTCAACATACAAGTAATGTCAATTTTCTACCAATACTTTGTCTCTTTCTGTTATGTACAAAAAAAGATGAAATTTTATAGTGTTATATTGGTGTATATTGAGACAAATTTCACAGGTAAACCAAAACTGTGTATCGTCTTATTGTAAATTGTGATGTGGTCTTTCCATGTTTCAGCTGCAGATATGCACTTAGAGGTATTAGGAACACTTGGTATGAATCCAAACAATCGTCCCAGATCGTCATGTGAAATTCCTCGAATACCAAACAATAACAAGTGAGTCAATATTTTCCATCGCTATTAAAGTAAGATAAGGAGAAGCACACATATTTTTGTGGTATTGCAAATATGAAAGTGACAGTTTACATGTTTGTTTGATTGTTGTTGTAATGAAATTAGGTGTATATGGCCTTTCGATAACAGAAGCGAAGGAAGATTTCTGGTGCGCACTGCCGAAGAGTGGAATAATTTGCTGGAGTCTGTTTTTCCTGACAAATACAATCTTGAAGTCTTCAAGTCACAAGTGAATAGGTATCTTCTAGGTGAGCGTGCTCCATCCTAGACTGCGTCATCACTCAACATCAGGTGAGACAGTGGTCAAATGCAAACCTATAACTCCGTAAAAAAAAGAGATAGTTTTCATAGGATAAAATTTCTTTTTTTTTTAATGATGGTGAAATAACTGTTTATACCATAAGGTACCGTTTATATCCGTGCAGGAAAAGAGAACGAATACAATGTCCTGCGGCCGGGCGGCCTGTTGTAAGAGGCGACGAAACAAGCCACAGCCGGGTGGTAGAGTATTTGCCTGTCTGGATGGCTACCACCCCTGGTCTAGAGTAGGCCGCCATAACAACCTTGAGTTGTGTTCCGGTATTAGTGGTCAGGTACCAGTCTCCCTTAAGAGAGCAGCGCATTTGTAGCACCTTTGATGTTGCAAATGTACATAGGCGATGTACACTGCGCTTTCCATGAGGTGGGCCGCCTACCAGTCTGCTGAACTCATGCAATAAAAAAGGTACTTTTTATCCCGGAAGATAAGGTATTTCGTTTTTTTATAATAATTGCTGGAATACAGCAGATAGACTGCTGGCTCAATTGGTAGACGTGTGAAGTGTATTCAATAATGTAACTGTATGCGTTGGCTACATCAGCGTGTACGGCAGCGGCGAGGGCGACGGGTGCGGCGGCGGCGGGGGCGGGGGCGGTGGCGGCACGGGCGGGATGCTGGTGTGCGGCGAGCTGCAAGTGCCCGGCGGCTCGCTGCCCGACCTCACCTCCGTGCACTTCCCCCCACCGCACTACCTGCCCCACAGGACGCCTGAGCAGGATTACCACCACCCCAGATACGTGAGTGGCACATTAAGCACATTATTTATAGCCTTTTTGCACTGACCCGGCTCCCAATTCTGCTACTGTAATATAGTCATAATGGTCGACCACTGACCTCATAATGGCTATTTCTTCGTACATTGACAACCATATGACGCCATTGGTCGAACATTCTGACGATATTGTAATAGTAAAATTGGGGTCCAGAATTATTGCCACTGGACCGATTGCATGTAAATAACGAGCATATTTTCTTGTTGAAGTGTCACTGGTGTCATCTCTGGAAATAATATTGCATAGGCCCGGCAAAGTAAACGAATCTTTTAAATTGATACACGATGAGAAAATTCTACAAGTGATTTTTCAAGCAGGCCTTCAGTGCCAAATCCTAAACTATGCTAAATAACGAAAAACACTCAAAAGAATCTCGGGCCTGATTTTGACGAAAACTAAAGTGGTGTCATTAGATTTTTGGAAAATCATTCCAATGTAGATGACCTATAACTATTATTAATTTCACAAAATTACCCTTGTCAGAAATTGAATCGAACCAAACCCTTTCCCTTAGTTTACCGTTTGATATTCCTTCACAGTAACTGATCCTTACATGTTACACCATGATTTGGTATAATAATACCTAGAGATGTCATTATTTTTTAAATATCAGCTGTTTCTGTTCCTGACGAGAGTAATTGATTTTGCAAAATCCAAAACTAAAATGGTTTCATTTTAGTTTTCGTCAAAATCAGCCTGGAGACTCCTTTGAATGTTTTTCGCTATTTCGTATAGGCTAAAACTTGGCCCTGAAGGCCTGCTTAAAAAATTCTCCTGTATACTGTTAGTTACGTTACATAAAAATAAGTAAAATATCATAACATAAATAACTTGTTTGTTCATTGTGATTCTCGCGCTCATCGCCTTAACTATCAGCGGCAAAATGGCGCGAATCAGAACAAAAATAAAATTACTGCAGCCTGTCCAATGGTAATAATAGAAGAACAGTGGCTTATCCTGTCCTTATTTGTTCTTTGTCCATTGTCTGTCTGTGAGTTTCATTGAATAGTGAATGCGTATTTAGAACACAAACATGCACACCACACTCAATACATGAAGAATTCTAAAACATACTAAAAGTAAATACTATAATAATATGTTATCCGCACATGCAAGTAATCTGTAACCACGATGCTCACTCCCTTATAGGGAACGTTCAACTAAGGTTACAGCACAAATTGACACAAGAGCCATAGTGTGATTTAAAAAAAGAAGCTTTTTAGATCTGTCATCGTGTTGCAATCAATGTTTACACTATATTTAAGTTGTTTTTATTATGATTAAAATTGTAAATATATGGATCGTCAACGAGGGCAGAATATGTCAGAAGGCCAAAAACTCTTTGAGTCTGGGCATGTCGTAGAAGTAGAAGAAAGACTTAGGTATCATGAAAATGCAGTAATAACTGGCAAAATTGTAGCTCAAATGAAGGTTTCTAACGTTTATGATGTCAAAATAACTTTAAATTATTTTCTGAACTCGTTTTTCACGTACATATTTTATATTTAACAGTCTATATTACTGAAACCAAATTACGAGGTTATTTTTACTTACAGATTTGTTTGTATTGAATAGTACCACTACATATAAAACTTAGCTATTTTAACAAATAACATTAATAATTTGTAAATGTTTTTGAAACTCACACTTACTGAATTTATGCACTTTTGTCGTTTATCTCATAACCATGGCAAGTGAGTACTATTCGTGGAAAAATAATAGAATTTTACACCATTTGACTTATTTTTACTTTTCTTTAAAGTGTTCAAGCATCCAGAAATACAACAGTTCATTTTCACTTACTCACATGTTGTTTTTCACTTCTTTAATGTGATTATTTTATAATGTGAAGTGTCAATGTACTAGTATTGTTTTTAAAAAAGATTCGGATTTGTCCCACCAGGTGGCAGTGCCTTCGTTCGAGCACGTTCCCTATACCGGGGACCAAATATTTGTTTTTGTCTCTGTCTCTTTATACACAGGTTCTTGTCCATGTCCAGAGGGAGTTTTAAAAATATGCACTGTGCTTAAGAACGCTACTTGTGTTTGTTGTTTTGTGGCAGATTTGTAAACAGACAGACGATATATCTGATGGAAGTGCTTATCGCGACCTATAGATATAATTAAATATAGATGACCCACGTGGCTGTTCCGGAATTATATATAATACAATGTTATTCTTAGTATACGCAATTTATGAAATACCTGTAGAAAATTTTAACCTTTAGCTTCCCTATATAAAATTAAATACACTTTGTCAATCCCTCAATGTTCACTCAAAGCATATTCAGAAATACGTGAGACACTCAGAAAGTTTTGCGAAAATAAAATAATATGTTCTATAGATAAATATTTATTTATTAAATCTTTTCAAAGTAGTACTACGTACTATACGTACTACTAAGTACCACCAGCCTCTATACAAAGTTTCATGCGACTGAACCAGTTTTCGAAACACTTTTTCCAGTCCGCCGCAGACACCTCGTTTACAACTTGCTCGAACGCTGAGAGCGCATCTTCCGGCGACGAACATTGTATCCCTTTGTGGTGATTTTTTATTTTCGGGAATAAAAAGAAGTCACACGGTGCTAGGTCAGGACTGTAAAGAGGGTGTCCCGGGAGTTTGACCGGCGTGCTTTCCAGGAAGTCCCTCGTTTTGAGCGCGGTATTGGCGGGCGCGTTATTGTGGTGAGGCAGTAGCCTGCGGAGCCTTGTGTTTGGTCGCTTGTTGCTCACAACAGAGAAAACTTCTACCAAGAATTTGGTAATATACCATTCAACGTTGCTGCTTCTTTGATTCCGTAAAGGAATTGACACCAAGTACCCAAGGAAATTGAAAAAACTTTGGTAAACGTTTTGATACACCCAAACTGTCGACTGGCGCTTCGTTTCTGGGTCGTATTGATAAATCTGGGACTCATCACCTGTAATGATTTCGTAAACACACCGAGACGAGCCTGTTTCAAATTTGTTTATCATATCACGAAACCATTCCAGACATGCTTCTGAGCATCGGTGAGGTTGTGCGGCACCCAGCGTGAAACTATCCTCCTAACGCGAAGATGCACGTGTAGAATGTCGTGAAGGCTTCCCGTATCAATCTGCAGTAGGTGCTGATTCTCTTGATACATAATTCGCCTATTGCCTTGGATTAAATTTTTCACTGCTAGTACGTTTTCTTCGGTAACAGCCGTCAAAGGGCGACCACTTCTTTCTTCATCCCCCAAAGTTAGTCGACCGCGCTTGAATTCGTTGTAACAACGATACACGGTATTGCCTTAGAAGGGTTTTTTTCATGAATGCCATTTGAACTCTATCATCGTACGATTCGTCCGGTTTCAGGCGACACTTGTAATCATAAAAAATCATAGCGCGTAAATGTACCCGGCGCAGATCCATTATTCAATGAGACACGATAATTTAAATTAACTCGCAAACAATAGGAAGAAAAATTTTGAAATTGGAACGTACCTATTTTTAGTCATAAACAAAATCATATTTTCAAAATAGATTATAACTGGCCAGTCTCTCATACATAAAAACCTTTTTTTCGCAATACTTTCTGAGTGGTCTGGTATTGCACTGGAAGTGAATGCGCGTGATCCGGATAGAAGGAAGTACCGAAAATCAACGCATAGGCACTTGTTTTATTACCGTCAAACAAAGTTTCGCTGGAGTGTTGTGCGCCATACTCTTTAGATTTATAACCACTAGAGGCTGCTCAGTTTGAGGCAAAGGGTCGAGGCACGTTGCGGACCAAAGTGCACCCACGCGATCCAGTTTAGAGCAAAACCGCGATGACACCCACCAGACGTGTGTAGAGTAGCTGCTACTTTAATAATCGTTCACACTATATAAAAAAAGGGACTATAACAATAATAATACTTTTTGTGTAACGGATACCAAAGAACACGGTGATTCTGGTATAATTTTATTAATTTAACTGCAGTTTCGTTGTCGGCCTCTAATGCGAGTAGCGACCTGAGGCGACACGCCCATCTCCACTAGAGATCGTCATACGGTTCAGACTGAAGCTCCTTTGAGCGCGCACAAAAACCGACAAAATATATCTCGGCCCACGGCGACGAAATTTGTCTCATGACGCAGCGTGCCTCAGGTTAAGGCAACGTCCCCTTTTGCGTTGTTTCGTGTCGAGGCAGCCACTTGACCCAGATCTGCCTCTAGTTGATGCCAAGCTTTAGATGTTTTGCCGTTAAAAAGATGTCTAATTAATCGGTATTGACTTTAAACACCGTTTGTTCAAAAAAAGAAAACTAAAATGAGGGTGTGTGCATTGTTTCTAATAATTGTTATGAACTCGGGTCAAAATTATTGATACTATAATATTTTGTTTATTGGATTGTACTGCTGATTCTATACAAATATATGTACATAGTTTCTCGGATTGCGTATATTAAGACTAGCCTTGTATAATATAGGTGTTGGTATAATGTTAACGTGGTCGTTGTGTCCGGGGGGAGTAGAGCCCCACGTCGCCGGGCGCGGTGTCCCCGGGCGGGGGCAGCGTGTCCCCGGCCACGGGCGGGCTGTCCCCAGCGTCGGGCTCGCCGGTGGGCGCGACCGTGCCCGTGCCCATGCCGATGCCCCACCACGCGCACTCGCCTACACCCCTTCACCACCACGACCACTCGGCATCACTCTACGACGCGCAGGTGACTAATTAGTCCGTAGTAGACTAGCAAACCAATTGCGGTCATTGACCTGTTTTATTACCACTGGACAGGTTGCTCTCGTTTTATTTATGTGTCTATTTGATTGGCGCTTAGTGCGACGTTTCGGTGAATTAAAAAGTTAGACTCTCGTCTCACCAAAGAAGTCTCGCAGGCAGGGCGCTGCGGTCGTGTAATGGATATTAGAAAGATAAAATAATTTTAGAAAGATTTTGATTTGATAGTATTATTAAATAGAACAATAATATAATGTAAAATTTGCATTCAAAAACTTGGTAAAAACAACATAACAACGTAGCTGGGTAGTTACAATTAATTCCAGTTTTTGCCCTGGGACTTCACACTCTACTTATATTAGTACTAAGCATACTAATATTAGATCCACAGGCGGTCGCAAGCGGCCCTTCATATTAATACAAAAGTATGCTTGTCATTTATATGCTGCAGCTAGTCCAGTGGTAGTAGAGGTCAGTGACTGTTTTTTTTTTTATCATCTAACAAAAAGTCGCAGCCTCGTAGATTTTTGTACTAGCATACAAAATTATGGTGTTATAACTTTGTACAAATAATAAAACTTATTTAGTGCTTTAATATTGTTTACACAGTAATTGCAATAATTTTTATTGTGATATTTTGCAATGAAGATGATAACGTGGTATTTTAGGGCCTGTTCTTTTATATGTAAGTAATGTTAGAATTTATTGCAATAACACTTTGTGAAGCGGTGTACGTAGATTTATGGCCAATTCCTATATCTTACTACTTCACATGCCTTAGCAACGGTTGAATTTTGACATTACCTGTATGGAGCTTAAGTCAAATTTAAACCGATGTAAGACATATGAACGGTTGATAAGATATAGAAACCGGCCATTTAATTTTTAACTTGTAGATGTCCTTCAAAAATGTTCTACATCAGATTTTTAATTACCTGGACTAAAATGACAGTTGCAATGGACCTTTCTTTATTTATAAGTGATTTGTGTGAGTTGAATTTCTACGGGAATTCTATAGGGTTCAACTCACAGTGGTGAGTTGCTCCAAGCCTGCAACATAAAAAAGGTCCATCGCAGCTGGACCTGATTGACTTTTACCTTTGACGTGACTGATTTTTAAAAATCAGTGTAGCTTAAATAAAATCTTTTAGATTTGATACCAGATTCACTTCGCTGTGCGGCTCAGTCTAATTTTAGTTATTATTAGGGAAGTCTATTTGTCGACTGCTTGTCAGTTTTTTTTTCATGTTTGCAAACACGAACATACGGAAGTTGATTTTTTTATAATATACAAAGATTGCTCATTCTAATCTTAACTATGAATAAAAAACCTGACTAAAACTAAAAGCAAATGTATTAAACTTTCATTTTGTTAGAAAAAATATACATTTAATTAGTTCAGTTTAGCATAGATATAATTTAGTAATTCAAATCAAGGTATAAATAGTTATAAATAGTCACCTTAAAAATAGAGTATTGGAAGTATTAAATTATTCTAAAACCACATTCTCTTATAGCTCATTTGTATATCTTACCAAGCGTTCATTTGGCTTACAGTCGATTAAAACTTGACATAAGCTCCATACAAGTAATGTCAAAATTCAACCGATGATAAGGCAAGTGAGTGAATAAGAAGATATAAGAACCGGCCATAATTAACGTTACCAAAACATGTACATACATATATAGTTACGAATTGGGAACGGTCGTGTATTAAAATTCTCCTTATAGGTCTATACCTTATCTATCTCTTTATATAGCTGTACCCGGCAGACGTTGTCTCGCCCTTAAAAAATAAAAATCGATTGCAGCGCCATCAACCGGGACCAATTATTAATCTAAACATAGTTTCCACTAAAACGATAACTTACATTCTTTTTTAAATGTTGTGATAATCTGTGTCCCGGGAAACCCGCGGGAATTTCAAGTCAAACGTGGATGAAGTCGCGGGAATATCCTAGTTCAATAATAAAATGCTCGTAAAAAAAGTGTTATCCATAATAATAGCATTAAAATGCGATTATGATTAAAAAATAAGTTATTAAAAAATTCTAAGAATGAAATGCTATAAAATATAATTTTTCTTAAGAAATAATAATAATATTCGAAACAATTAGTTCATAATTCTGTAGTAAATTCTTATACTATCACGTGTATTACGGCTATGACACGTGCAAAAAATATTAAATTTATTTTTAATTGTACAAGTTCTAAAAACATTCTATCGCACGTCCCATCAAGTGTTATAAAGCTTTGTGTTGTCGTGTTTATATTAGTTTAAAAAATCGGCTAAATGCGTGTCAATTTACGCACAATCTAGGGTTCTGTACAGACGATGAACGTCCGCTGTTTTTTTCTATTTGGATATGAGATAAAAAATACATTTATTCGAAAATATTTCATATCACAAAACACTATTCATTCATAGTTTTTATAGTTTTAAAATAATTAAAAAAAGATCACTAGCATATTAAGCCCCCCTCCTTTCAAGTTTGGTGAAAATGGTAACCCTTGTAACGCCATGCGTCGGAGGCTTATGGGCTACTCGAAAAGATATGCGACTGAGTAATTGATTTCCTATACCTACATTCAGGCGTAAAACAATCAATATACTACAATTATTTATTACTAACTTCTGTCCGCGACCTCATCCGCGTGGAATAGTAAAAAAAGTAAGTAAAAAAAAATCCTCCGATTTTGAAACATTCTTCATTGGTGCTCCGCTACTATTGGTCTTAGCGTGATGATATATAGCTAATAGCCTTCCTCGATAAATGGGCTATCTAACACTGAAATATGAATATTTTTCAAATCAGACCAGTAGTTCCTGAGATTAGCCCGTTCAATCAAACAAACAAACAAACTCTTCAGCTTTATATATTTGCATAAGATTAATATTGACAAAACTTACACAATTGTGAAAATAAATCCAATTCAAATAGATTAGTCAGTTATTATTGTGACTTCATACGTACCGTCCCTATAAAATGTACATAGTATCCGCACGGTTATTTTGAATCGAATAATACGATTGTATTCATGCAGGAATGAATGAATCGCACTAAATACTATTGTTGTGTCATAAAAGGTGTGGCTGCCCCAATCCACGTAGGTGACGTAATATGTGCTATAAAATATGCATTAATATTGTGTACACACACTAATTGGTAGCCAAATATTGTAATTTATGAAACAGTGATAACTTAGGTCTATCAGACGCAGGGAATCTCCGTATAAATGTATAAAAATGGAAAGATTATTAATTTAATATTGTTTTTGTTGAAGAGGTATACAATATTTATAATTTTATAATAATTTTACACACTGAAATCATCGTGTAACTTCTTCTGTGTCAAAAATCTGTTAGTTACAAAAAAATGCGTAATAGACAATGCACACAAACATACAATATCATAAAATTGGATTAAATGGAACGTTCGATATATGTGCCTGTATACTAATTAAATATTACAACACTGATCATGTTTATTGATATTTTGCATAACGACTATAAATGGAGCAATATACGTTTTAATGCCTTTTCAGCAAATTAAGAATAGAAAAGGAGGTTTTGAATGTGGAAATACATTCTTTTTTTAAATAATAACGACTAAGAACTAAGTCTTCTATGTGGACTGATAGAGCATATATTAAAATTCGTAACCGACTGCGATTTTATACGCCAAACGTATTAAAACCAAAAAACAACTCAAAGCATTCGCCTTACCATATATACACAGTAATTACTTTGAATGTTAAATACCGGAATACTATAGTTCGTTCGCGTTAAGAATGCAGTGAGACATCATTGTTTGCCGGCCTAGCCCCGCCCCCTAACCAATCAAATCTTTTCAAATTACAAGGTCAAGTTCACAGTGACCAGTTGAAGGCATAGCTTCGAACGGGACGGTTGTGTAATCCTGTAATTGTGTTAACTGATTTATATTAAAAAAAATGAATACCTCACCAATTCGTAAAAATAAAAGTCGTTCGGTAATTCATAGTGGAGAGAGAAAAGTAATTTACAATGTTTTTAAGTATTTTAAACAGTCTGATTTAAATGTGACTGTGGACAGCATAGTACAAAAAACGGCAAATGCATGCCGTGTGTCCGAGAGAACTGTTTATAGTATTCTTAGTGAAAAAAAGGAAAATAATACATTGAAATAACATTGAATAATTTGTTTGAATTTTAACACCACTGTGATTACACCTTTACCCTGCATTTGCACTGATGACTCACTGCATTCTTAACGCGAACGAACTATACGCTCATATTACTTTAGAGAGTTTGATGAAGAAAATACTGAAAAGTGTGTAAAAAGATAAATGAAGAATACTAGCAATGACAATTGCCTAGTAAAAATATTAGCTAACTTTGAACAGCTTCTAAATTATACATGACTTCAACATACTCAAATGTCTTTCTTCTCTCGCTTTTTGAATTTTATCATTTAAACTAACGTTTTCCCCGCGGCTATGCCGCCTGAAAAGTCCTAAGTAGTAGGTCTATGTAACAAATTTTATATACACAAAATTTTAATTATGTGTTTTATAGATATAACCCTTCAATGAAAATGTATCTAACTGATAGTGAAAATCGCTTCAAAATTGGTTTGGCGTGTTTCAGGAAGAGTTAGTGGGTATACAGATAGATAAATGCGGAATGCGACTTTCTTTATTACTTAACACTTTACTGTTTGTTGATGTTGTTACTTGTGTTCCCTACAATAACAAAGAAACTAAGTCCATATAGTCTAGACAACTGCCCAGCAAAACATAGAGATGAGCCGAAGCCAACCTCATTTGAAGTAATGCAATGAATGACATGTTGTTTATGACAACAGGTATTTGTTAGTGAATTGACAAAACACAATTGCAGCGCCATCTAGATATTTTGGTAATCCATCTATTCCATGAAAACGACCTCATTTATCGGAATAAAATGTATCCTAAGTTACACCCCGGGATATAAGCTAGGTCTGTCGAGTTTCATTTAAATCCGTGGAATAGTTTTCCCGTGATGCACTAACAGACAGAAAATAATCTAAAAATTGCTTTTTCGGAAACTGCTGGTCCGAATTAGTCCCCCTGCTTTTTTCACATTTTGGAAACTAGAATCATTAACATATTTATTATATAGTATAGGTTTTTTTAGACCGAAAAAATCCAGAATTAAAATAATTAACACAAAGTACTTTTTAATTTTTGACTGATTTCTTCTAAACCCCGCTATACATCTGTTAAGGTTTGCTCGCGTAAGATTCTAAGGATAAGTACGCATTACGCTGTACCTTTAGGCACAGGTAAGGATGTAGACGAGCCCGGTATTGATAAATCTAGTGCATGCTTAGTCTTAGAACAAAATTTACAGTACGTACACGCACAACTTAAATGCGTCTCGACAGAAGTTAGGCGCAGGTCCTGTCAATTTTTAACGTTATTACAACTAACCAGTGAAAAGCACCTTAGAGATACTATGCGAGCCCGGATAGGGGACGGGCGTGAGCACAACACTTCCTTCCTCTACGTACCACAGCTCGAACCGTATAATTATATCCTGCGCAATGATATGTACAAACTTCAAGCACGCAGCAAAGTTATGCACGTACTATACAGGTGTAAGGTTGAGCTAATAAATATTGTTACGAGCTACAGGACTCGAATTAAAAATGCCGTTGGAACTACTATAGAATTTATTAGAACTGTACAACACGTATAAAACAAATACAAATAAGACTGGATGTAACCAGTTCACACTGCACGATTCAATTCAATTCGACACGCGTAAAGTCCGTCGTCTATATCGCTAATCGAGAGTATTACAAACGTCTTACTCGTCTCGTAGGCGTCGCTTGACTGCCCGCCCCTCCATTCGGGCATCGTCTTATACTGACTACACAGTACAAAAAAAGATTGACCGCGCGCACTGAGTTTCCGAGAAATAGTAATTTGCACACCTGCGAAGGGCTAACAAAGTCGAAAACAATAACAATAAGGATTAGTTCGACGCTAATGATAGTTATAAAACAAGTAGAAAAACAATAGCCTGTTTTTCTTAATTACAAATTCAAAACACAAAAGAATTCCTTAATCCGTCCGGGAAGACAATAGACTGCGCTTACAACCGGCAGCTGTGCGCTTATCTTTGACGTCATGTAAGAATATGTTTTAAATAATTAACTATCAAAAAGCCAGAGGAGAAATGACCTGACTCCATGAGGCATGTAATATTTAGGTGCCTGAACAGCATCTAAGTTCTGTTTTTTACAAGGCGATTATAATTCTTAGTATACTTCACACACTTTAAAACCTAACAAAAGAGCTTCGTATATAATTAATAGTTAATACGTCTGTCGTGTCAACGCTTAATCGTATAATGTCCTTTTTAGATGTATTTTAACATTTTTGTTTGTTCTGTTTGTGTTTATTTGCTTTCAACACAAATCATTTTTGTTTATTTCAGAATCACTTATCTGTACCAAACACAAATAATTATCTCCATCATAATAAGGTTCGTTTTCTTTTTTTAACATCTCCACTTTAATTTTGATACCAATCAATATAAACGTTTTATACGGACGATCGCTTCAGTGCTTCAAAAAAACGCTACCTACTGCGGAATCATCGCCTACGTTTCGGAATATTCTGTCATTTCAATAACGATATAACGTATTCGATGCTTTTTACTATTTAATAATCGCATGATATTCTCACCATTTTATTGCGTTCGAAAAGCGTGTTTATTCCATGTAACCCTAAAAAACTGCAAAATACTCTTTATAGTTTTCTACATACTTATTACATAAAAAAATACTTCATCGCATTATATACAACGCTTTAACATTAAACTGTTTACTAATAGCCATAATAGCTTCACAATAATTGCTTAAATGTAAATGTACTATTTAAAATATTGTCGATGAATCTTTAACAGGCCCCTATTCTAGAACAACACTCTTACATAAATTGGTCCTAGAAACCTTTGGAGGTTAGAGGTAAGGAGGACCATCTCTGTGTATGAAAAGAATTTTTTATTTCGGTCATGAGGTAAAAAATTCAGTGTGCTATTTAGCTAAAAGTTAAATTGTTGTATTACTTTATTAAAAAATGATAAAAACGAAAAAAAAATTATAAAGAATTTATAGCATTATAATTAGAAAAAATATCAAATTGTCAACTTAGCATACGTCAGCGTCACTGTCTACCACTGCTATATTCATATCATCATATTCTTTGCCTACATTAGCGCCATTCTGGTCAATTCTTGAAACTATTATTTACTACTTACAGCTGGACATTTTCACTTTGACCCCATTAACATGGTCCTTTTTACCTCTACTTTCTATATTGAATTCAGACTAATTAAAAAAAATATCTAATGCACGAGGCATCATCAAACGACCGCTGGACTTTCAAATTTACCTTATCTTTTAAGTTTTTGTTGAAGACTCGTTACTGTTCTACCGTTTCTCCATTCTACTTGCAGTTTCAAATCCTTAACATATATTCAAAATTTTTATTATTAGATCAATGAAATCATGAATGTTACACATATTTATTGAACATAAAATGTCTTGATTACTTTCCTTTCGAACTCTTGAAATGAATTCCAAAAAATCTTGAGGTAAATTATTGCAAAATTTGTATGATTGTGTCGTTTTTGATTTTGGCCATCTTGATTACGTTTAAATTTTATTACTGAGAATTTAGTAGTTATTTTCATTTGTCTATAAGCTATGGCGTATTTGAGTAACAAAATATTTTTAAAGCCACAAACGGCTGCCAAGCATTTTATTTTCAGCGAAATTTTGTTTCTGGATCCAAATACTGTATGAAAATTAATATTTTGGTTATTTCTTTTGTAGGTATAAAATTGTTAATCTTGCCTTTGTTTATTTTAATTTGTAAACATTTCGTAGAAAATTTTGATAAATCTGTTTTTATGCAATATATATTTTCCATTGTTGATTATGATTAAACCAGACGCCTTACATACTAAAACAGCTTCTATCGTAAATAACCGCATGTTTGGGCTAGCTTTAAAACATAACCTACAAAACAGTGTGATTGTTAGTGTATTATATTAATAAATACTAAATTTTATTATTGTAAATTTAAATGGTCTTGGGCAAAATGTAATATTCCCCTGAATAAAGATAGTGCTCAAATTAATATGTAAATAAATTTTAAAAAAATAAGTAAATAAAACTGAAATAGGGGAAGTTATACTATTATTAGCACCATATTAATCATTCAAAACGTTAAGTAATCTTAATATACTTTTTTATTTTGTGGCCATACAATGATAATAATATTATTGTATGGCTGCAAAATAAAAAGTAATAAGATTTCTTAATATCTGGAACTTGACTGGGTCTCAACAATGGTGTAGTTTACCTTATGTAATTGTAGTTACAAAGATAAAATGGGGAATAAAAACGACGGCGTCTGTGGTTGAGCGGGCGAAGCCTTTGCCGGCTTACCTCACTGCAACGCAGAGGCTCCGGGTTCGATTCCTGGTATAGTAAATTTCGGAAACGTATTTTCTCCGTTATTTACTATGGTCTGGGTGTCTGGGATCGGCCCCAGAGTGGTCCGTTGTATATTACTCATAACACAAGCGTAACTTGCTTAATTTGGGGATATACAGTGTGTGTGTTTATCTGCCGATTTATTTATTTATTAAGTTCGGGCTTGAGATTTTAACCAATTCTTTATCTTCGCCCCTGTCTCTAGAAATACCTTAACTGAAGTTTCTAAGGATTTTTTCTACGGCTTCTTATTATTCACTGTTAAAAAGTGTATTAATTGTCATTTTCAATCACGCTGTTTATAGGATTTCGATACCTCAAGGCAATCAGAAACCCTTAAGGTCGGGATCTGCAATGTCTGTTCGATCGTGTGTTCAAAGTTGTTTATCTTAGAATAGATTGTGTAATTTGGCATATTTTGGAATTCTCCTGTGTCCACAAATATGTAATGGGCTGAAATTGAAAAGTTGAAAAGGAAAATCAAGTAAGGGTATCAAAATAAATGAAAGGGCTCGCTTGGTACATGGTAAAATGTTATATAAAGAAATTCTGCTTACGTCTTTAAAGTAATATTAAAATATGTGCAAAAAATAACTGAACCCCCGTCGGCCGGTGAGTATTGACTCTATTGGCTGATTTGTGGTCATAATCCATACATAAAATTTAAAAAATACCAGTTTAATTGAATTAAGCTTCATATCTGCTTTGCATTTTATAGATGAACCCACCATGCGCAAAGTCAACTCGCACACTGCTACTTTTTTGAAATAAAATCTTATTTGGATACTGTCGCTGGTTTCAGAATATGTCGCCTTTGGACCACGCGTGGATGAGCTCAGGATACCAGTCACACTGTAGTCCGCCATCACAATATTCATCCACATCAAATATAAATATACCTTCACCTACTGTGAGTATAAATATAGTACACGAGTGAATGACTTTTAACATTAAACCACTGAACGAATGGAACAAATGTGTGCTTACAAGCACTTAAGGGCACTGCAAAGTGCTGGAAGTCTTTAGTATGGATAATATTACAAAATAAAATCTTTCGTCTACTTTATTTTTTAATTATATTAATTTTACAACAGTGAACGAGTTCCAACAAAGATCGAATTAACAAATAACCAGAACAGCGCAAAGTTGTTGAAAAGTTACTGCAATGCGTCATTGTTATTAATGAATGAATGTAAACAATTATTGCTCACAATAAACTTAAGGACAAGGAATCTAATATTTTAGATACAAATATTGAATTTAATATTAGTATGGAAGAAGCGTCTCTTTCATGATATTTGTAGCATATAAGGTACAAAGTTACTAACTAATAATAATACACACGTAATAATAATTAACTAAATAGGAATCATTAACGAATAGTAGGATTCCTATAGTTCATACTTCATACCATATTTTACAATTCTCAATATTGTAGTTTAGTCACGAACAATTTAGTTAATGTTCCGTGTGCGAATTATTACTGGATGATTGTTATTCTTGATATTCTTCTTTCATAATTATAGATTACAATGAGAATGAAATTAAACATGTACTTATATAGTTAAAATATGTAATTTTATTTTGCGTAATAATATGATTGATAACTTACGAAACTTTGTTTTATATTTGTTACAAATATATTTGAATATTTCCTTGTGTATTTTCAGATGGTACACAGTCCAGGAAGTCCAGTTGAGTCACCGCAAACAGATTATAGTTTACACCAAGCTCTACTACAACCTTTCGAACAAATCACAATGGTAAGAATATTTTTTCGGACTATATATGCTCCTAAATATATTTCAATTAATTATGTGTTTTATTGTTAACGTACGATATTATTCCGATACGTCTATCATTGTTAGATTCCTTGATAATGCTCCTATGCTACGATGCTGGTGTGCGAAACGACGTATAGTATTTTTATGGGACCGATTTTCACGCCATCCTTTTTTATTGGAGATGCCACCACTCCTTGAGTGGTCGACGTCTCAAGAGTTGAGCCGTTAATATTTAGTCAGCCAAATGTTTATGGATCGACTGTCGTGCCATGGTAAAATCCCGAATTTTGCCATTGGTTATGGTTCGTGGGAAATATAATGAAGAATTAAACCAAAAAGTCTTTGTTTTTCTTTTTTTTTAAAATTGTTATTATTTACCTATTTTCCCAAAAAAAGTACGACGTCTGACGGGTTTAAGTTTAAATTCAAATGCGAGAGTTAAACTCCATCTTGTCTATTATGCAGTTTTTGAAAAATAATTTAAAAAAATCGAATAATGCCTGCTAGAATAGCCATAATTAAAAGAAGAAAAAAGGATGCTAATTCGTCTAACAGCTTACATTCTGATCAGACAACTGCTCTAAAATATGCATCTAAATATTTTTGATTTTTTGTCAACAACTGGAAAAACTTGTAACTTATAAAAAAATATATTTTCTGCATTAATATACGTTAAGGGATAAATAAAATATTGTTGAATCAATCACAGTAATTTTCATTAGGAACCATACTACATATTATTTTTGGCATGAGGCTAATATCGATTTCAATACATTGCATTTCTTTCGATAACATCTGTTTATTTATTTCTCCCCTTTTACATCCCACTTCTTTTATACTCCATGCAATGCGAGGAAATTTGCAACCTAATATTCTTTACTTGGAGGGTTTATAATTTTTTAGACGTTAAATATTGAAATTCGTAATAATATCTATGTATTGTAATAATCCTGCAATGTATGGAGTATATATAACATACTTATATGTTGTCATACAAATTGCAGTAGTCATGGAATAATAGACCCCATTAAACTCATTTTCTTATTTTATTTTTATATGATTACATAAAAAAATGTTTATACCATTCTATGCTTCAACGGATAGCAAGGAGTTGTAAGTAGTAAACGTATATGTATATATAATTTATCATTTGCATCATGCTTCACAACCGCTCCACATTTATACATATAAATTATTTAACTATATTTAAGTGTATTTTAACAAAAATATATAATAGTTATCAAGTCATCAATTTTCTGGTGAAATCCCCAAACTATTTTATATAACAAATGTGTATAAAGTTTGATCATCTATTTTGATATGAGAATGAATAAAATATTTCTAATTATACTATCTAATAAAAATATACAATGATAAATATATTATGATATTTGTAAGGAAACTCAACATTTAACTTAAAAAAGATACAGTTTGAGGTTACATTCTGTATATATCAATTATTTGAGATTTACGTCTAATTAGTAATTATGAAGATACATGTAATAGATAATTAATAGTAGATTGTTACACGAGGGGTGAAATTGACCTATTCAGGCACGAGATGATTTGGCGCACGAGCGTAGCGAGGGCGCTAATAGTACGAGTGCCTAAATAGTTCTCACCCAATGTTAACACTCTGCTTTTCATTTGGAATATAAGGAAAGTAAATAAAAACTGATTAGTTAAACAAACAGCTACTACTACTATAATGATATTAAGCGTTAAATCCATACCTAAATCTGATTAACTCATTTAATACCTCACATATGATAGGTCAAGTAAATTTCTTTTTCTGTGTCATTATAACAGCCAGTATTTTTTTATCACTGATAGTAAATATTTAGCTCAATGTAAATTAAATAAAAAATTAGTGAAAAGTAATTTATAAGTATAAAATCATGTTACAAAATTGTTGATATTTTTTAATTACAATTTTATGTCGCGATTTAACTGTGGCTGTATAAAAAGTTCGCACATGGCTTGCATTGTTTTTAAAGTTTTTGACAGCAGGGAAAATAGTTTCCCAGGGACGAAAAGTACTGTTTTAATCCCTGTGATCAGGTAACTTGAGAAACGAAAAAAAATATACAGTGGGTTTAATTGTTATCGAATGTACTTATATATATATATATATATAGAACCTGAAATGTCGTATTCAGAATGTATCCTTAGGCCCAGTAGAAAGGAAAAAGTATTACAATTTCTAACTTAAAGTGCAATAAGGACAATTGTAACACGGAACATGTTGCTGTAAAAAAAAACTTAGTCTGAATATTGAATAATTTGTCCCTAAAACTTGTTCATGTTATTTTTACATGACTAATACTGTTTGCTGTTTTAAAGCTCGGCAACATACGATCAAAGGTGATACTGCATTTGTGACCAGAATGATTGCCGTAATTGTCTAAATAACCACTCACCTTCAGGCCGCGTACACATAGGCTCAACGAAGGCGACCTTTTGGCGTTCGTCGCGTGATGGCAACTAACGATAAAGGAATTGAACAGTCGACTGCGCGACGAAACGTCGAACGAACGAAGCCTATTTGTTGCCCTTCTTTGGGACTGTCGATACACGGCCTTAAGCAAACAGTATATAATGAAAGTCCGGAATTGATTGCCTTTCATGCAACTGGGTGAATAATATATATATATATATATATATGTGTGTGTAATCGTTGTACGTAATACGTATATGTGTGTAACGTTGATGTGGATGTTGGCCAAGGACTGGGCGCAGTTGGTGCAGAGCCTGGTGGAGTCAGGGTGGACCGCGCACGTCCAAGTCGCGGAAAATGTACGACACCCATCACACATACACAATTTATTATTATTATTATCATCATAAACAATTTATACATTGTTTTCTAACCACTGCCGTGGTCGATCACTTGTCTTCTTTTTTATGTGTATCTAGCAGTGTCAAATATTCGTTAGAGAATAATATTCAAACACACAATACAAAGCAAGAATACAATTTCCTGCGGTCAGGCGGCCTATATCATAAGATGCGACAAAACAACCCATAGCCGCATGGTAGGGTATTTGCCCATATGGATGGCTACCACTAGAGTATGTGGCCATAACAACCTTGAGTTGTATTCCGGTATTAGTTGGCCAAGTTCCAGTCTCCCTTTAGAGAGCGACGGCACATTGGTTGCACCTTTGGTGCTACAAATGTCCATAGGCGATGGTAACCGCTTTTCATCAGTTGGGCCGTCTTCCTGTCTGCTGAACTCATGCCATAAAAAAAACCAAAAAGGTACTCGTCGAGAGCCGGAACCATAAAACACCCTGTCCCTTATACTCAGCCAAATTGTAGCTCTTTGAATAATATGTTTTATCAAACAGAATGGTTATTGTGGCAGCTCAAACCCGTATTTCTTTAAAAAGTTCAAATTTTTCGAGTTTATGTAGAACATAAACTCGAAAAATTACAAAACGAATATTATACGACTATCGTTCATTTTGAACAAGGAATATATATAATTTTGTTTTTAAAAAAACTGCAGAGAACGTATCATAAGTTTCTGCCAAATATTTTGATCATTTATCTATAAGGAGATTTTTTTGAATATGGAATATATTCGCGTTTTAATAATTTAAATCTTGTTTAAATTCTCAGATAAATACTTAAATTATTGCGCTTATTATAATATAACGCGAAAATTAAAAAAGGTAAATATAATTTAAATAATTTGCCTTAGTAATTCCTATGATAATCAACTGTCATACAGACAGAGATCGGAGTGAGACTATAAGGGTTCCTATTTTACTTTTAGGTGTCAGAATATTATAAACAAAGACTGTTACAAAACCTTAGGCATTGAAATAAACATAATAAGACAAGTTATCTATCACAAGGTTTAATTTATATTTTTCATTATTTATTTATCACTATGACTATGACTAGATCACTGCACGCGCCCATCTCTAAAAGTCGACACATTTTATTATTAGTTTTAATTTACGATATATTTTGTTTTATCGTGCCCATATTTAAATGATTATTAGCTTTCTAGCAAATATCCGGTCCGTATTGTATATCAACGCTCATGCGCAAATAAAATTTTGATATGGTAACATTTCAGCCCGTAAACATGCTACTGATGGGCTCTCTGGCCCTTCGTTGTTAGTAAACCGGATGTGATTCCGGCCACGCTTGTCCATGGCCGATTAGCAGGTCTCAAACATTAGAAATCTCTATGTATAATTTACCTTACGATGTTTTCCTTCACCACTAGGATTTACCTGTCATAATAATAATAGGTTGGGGAAAAAGTCTTTTCGCATATAGTATGTATGAACTTGTAATAAGATCTCTTTGGCTATACTATTCGTATCTGGCTGGTTTTAGTATCATTAAAAAGTTTTAATTTTAAAGAAGACAATTCCAAATTCAAATTAGGAAAATGTGTGATTTTCATTTGTTTTTCTTATTGTTAAAATGAGTGAATCTAATGAAAAAATTCGATACATTTTAAAATTTTACTACAAATAAAAAGGTAAAAATGCAACACAAGCCGCGAAAAAATTTGTGATATTTATGGACCTAATGCAGTATCTGTGAGAGTAGCGCAAATTTGGTTTAAGCGTTTTCAATCCGGAAATGTTGATATCAAAGATGCACGTCGCCCTGGTCGCCCTGTTACGGACAAAATTGATGCCATTTTTGAAAAAGTGGAGCAAGATCGGCATATTAGTAGTTACGATGTAGCTGGAGAACTGGGAATTGACCACAAAACGGTTTTGACGCATTTGAAAAAAGCTGGGTACATAAAAAAGCTCGATACTTGGGTGCCTCATGAGTTCACTGAGAAACCTAATGAACCGTGTACTCATTTGTGATTCTTTATTACGACTTAATGAAACGGAACCATTTTTGAAGAAGCTGATAACTGGTGATGAAAAGTGGATCACGTACGACAAGAAAAAGATCGTGGTCAAAGGCTGGTCAGGCTTCACAGACTGTGGCGAAACCCGGGTTAACTCGCAACAAGTTGATGCTGTGTATATGGTGGGATTGGAAGGGCATTATTCATTATGAGCTGTTACCGCCAGGCAGGACCATCGATTCTGAGCTGTACTGCGAACAACTGATGAGATTAAAGCAAAAAGTTGATAGAAAGCGGCTGGAATTAATCAACAGAAGGGGTGTGGTTTTTCACCATGATAATGCTAGATCTCACACATCTTTAGCCATTCAGCAAAAATTACGAGAGTTTGGCTGGGAGGTGTTAATGCATCCGCCGTATAGTCCTAACCTTGCACCTTCAGATTTTCACCTGTTTCGGTCTCTGCAGAATTCCTTAAGCAGTGTCAGGTTAACATCACGAGAGGACTGCCAAAACCGCTTGTCACAGTTTTTTGATCAGAAGCCCCAAAAATTTCATAGCAATGGGATCCTACCTACAAGATGGCAAAAAGTTATCCAACAAAATGGCACCTACATACTTTAGTCAAATGTAAATAAACTTTATAAAAAAACCTTTTGAATTTTTATATAAAATGCGAAGAAACTTTTTCCCCAACCTAATATATACTAAAACTGCTGTTACTGTTACAAGAATGGATAAGGTGAAAAATGAGTACATAAGAGGATCTTGAAAAGTTGCACCCGTGACTAAAAAAATAAGAGCAAGAAGACTTAAGGTGGTATAGGCATGTAATGAGGAGGAGTAAAACTCACGTGACAAAAAGAATGTTAAACTAAAAGATTTAACGGGTATAAATGTAATCATAGACCAAAAACGAGATGGTGGATTGTGTGAAGAATGAAATGATGATTTGTGGTGTGACAGAGAACATACGTCAGAATTGAGGAGTATGGAAGTAAAAGACACAGTGTGCGGACCCCAAATAATTGGGAGAATGTGAATGAAAAGAGAGAGAAAAAAACTGCCTAAATTCGCTTAGGCATGCTCTCTGACCAGAATTCGAAAGAACTAGGAATGAGACATGGGAAGCTACCACCACACTCCTATGAAAATATTTTGGGATAGTAATCCGTTTATATTAAAAAGTGTTTTCCAATCCTGACTGGGCCAGATTGGCCGAAGTGGCCACCATTCATTTTAATTTCTACCTAGTGGGCGGCAAATCGAACATTAAGCAAATCTAAGGTCCATCGCAGATACACCAGTGTAGTTTTAATTTCACCAGTTACCATCTCAAAAATCTGTTTACGCATAAGTATTATTTATAGCAAATTGGCCTTTAAAATGTTTCCCACGCAAAAAAAAACTGTTTTTTGCAACTAAAGTTATTTCGAGAACAATATGAGTTCGCTTTTTCAGGTTAAGATTTTGCTCTTCATTTTTATATTTAACACAATTTACGTTTATTATGTTATTAATAAGTTAAACAGTTATTTTTTATTGGAATTTTTATATGTCCAGATTTTGATTTATCCGGCACTGTATAACTTTATAGGTAGTGAGCATGATTTTACATAGAATTGTTGAAATCGCATCATTTGCTGACACAAAATATAAAGTATCGTTACCAAAACTTATTGCAGCACTGTATTGTTTATTTTTAAGCTCTTGATAGATATATTCAAATGGTAAAAATCTGTATGGTTTTTTTTATTACTTTACTTATAAATGCTTACATTTAATATCCGCAGTGCTTAAGTATAAACATGTAATAAGAATACAAGGAATGATAGTCTCTCTTTCTTATTTTCACAATTATTTAGGATCGGCACATTACCTATATTCTTTCCTTCTAAATTTATCTATTCTGGTATATGTCCTCTATCAAACCGCAAACCACCATGTAAACCTTTACATAACCTTAATCACCTAGTAATAAAAAATAAAGCTAAGAAAATCCTAAATCCTAAACGACCACTGGGCGCTATAAATTATGCTCCGCTAACTTTTTGATGTTTTTTTA
Organism: Dendrolimus houi; assembly: GCA_039645545.1. Lineage (NCBI taxonomy): Eukaryota > Metazoa > Arthropoda > Insecta > Lepidoptera > Lasiocampidae > Dendrolimus > Dendrolimus houi. Next base: position 10,158,266 of record CM077134.1, read on the forward strand.
TTAAAACCATGTTATTTTAACAGACCAAATCAGTCAAGAACTAAAATATTTTTTGCTGAGTACAGTACCCTAGCTCTATGTTTTCTTATATAAAAACTAAACTATAACAGTATCCCAGTTGACAAAGTGACATAAGCTGAAAGCCCATGAACTGAACTGACATTTTAATGTTTTAAAGAATCTTATAAATTCAATAACAGGCAAAGGAACTATTACCTATGGATGGTAAACTAAAAAAAAACTTATGAAATATGAATGATTTCTAATTAGATTTTATCACTATAAATAACATATTTGATTAAAGGTGGTTATATTCTGTAATTTTTTAGACGTAAAACTTGGCTGTTTCTTGTTAAATTTACTACAATAACAAAGAATCTAAGTCCGTATAGTCTACACAACTACCCAGCAAAACATAAAGGCGTTTTGAAGCCAACCTGATTTAAAGTAATACAATTAATGCCATGTTATTTATGACAACGTAGATATTTGTTAGTGAATTGAAGAACGCGATTGCAGCGCCATCTATTTTGCTATATCCGTCTATTCTAAGAAAACGACGTCATTTATCGAAATAAAATATATTCTTAGTATTAACTCGGGTTATAAGCCAGCATTATGTCGAGTTTCATTCATACGCGTTCACTAGTTTCCAGAAAGATGCGATCGCAGCGCCACCTTTTTCGATATTTTCATCTATCCCACGGAAACGATGCCATTTATCGGGATAAAAAATCTTAAGTTACGCCCCGGGATGTAAGCTAGCTCATGTCGAGTTTCATTTAAATCTGTTCAGTAGTTTTCACGTGATGCACTGACAGACAGACAAACAAAAATTCTAATAATTGTATTTTTGAAATCTGCTGGTCCGACTTAGACCTATTGAATTTTTTACCTTTCTAAACGCATTGTACAAACTCGAACCATTCCCAGATTTATTGTAGTATAGATTCTTATGTGTAAAAAATATTTTTTGTGAAAAAAAATATTTGTGAAATCTTGTCTAAAACAAGATTTTTTTTGTGAATCATTCGTTATAATTATTATTTTTGAGATTCGTAGAATATAGATTTGTCGTAGGTAAATTCTGTCAATTGTTATGACCAAAAATGTGGTAACGTACGAGCGATTTAGCGAACTCCATTTAGGTGGTTAAAGTAATGTAATGTATTGAATAATAAAATATCAAAAAGTTAGAATATTACAACCTGTGGCGCCATCTAATCATGTAGAATTTAGAATTCCGTTTTTTATGGGGCGATAATACTTCCCAGTATTCTTCTTCCATGATAAAAGTGCTTGTTACTTTTAGATTAATTTTACAACATATGTAGTTATAGTATTGTCCTGATTTTTTTCAGGTCTTGTTACGTTTTTATCAATGTTTCTTTCTCGCTTGCTCAAGTTACTTGTCTTTTGGAGCGAATTGTAATGATTGCCTTTTGTTTGAACAGTTAGATCATCCGGTGTCAAATTACAATGCGACGTACATCAACCACAGTTCGCCGCATTCGCCGCAGACAACGAATTCAACGCATACGTATTCACAGGTTCTTATTATTTAATTATGTTATTATTTTTTGGTTTGTTCGCATGATCTGTATAATTGTATATAGCTAAAAATATTATATTTTTCTATTTTAATAATAACCTACATCGTGCCCAGGTACTCTGTAAATAACTAATCTCTTAAGTCGTGGTCTGTGCTAGCACGCCGAATGTGACCGACGACTTGTTACCGCTCGCGGTCTCACGCCGCAGCCGTCTGTATTTTAAATCGCATATTTACTATGAATGATCTTTTGTTTTGGGAAAATTTAACTTCAGGCACTTGCGTTGTTGGAAGAAAGAGAGGAAGATTATTAAGGTCTTGCAATTCTAAAAAGCAATGAGAGACCCAAACAAAATGTGAGTTTTACTACGAAAAATTGTTTTCATACTCTTTCTACGATTCATCATACTGTACAATATTGTTCCGAGTTGCAGGACTCGAATTAAAATGCCGTTGGAATTATTATAGAGTTTATTAGAACCATACAAACACGTATAACACAGGTACAAATATAACCGAACGCAATAAGTCCAAAAGTTATGCAGTAGATCGTAATTCAAATACACGCGCAAAGTAAATAGATTACCGAATGTACACAAGTCTTGCTTCGCTTGTGGTTATCGCTCGACTGCCGATCTCTCCATTGGGGCATTGCTTTATTCTGCCTAGATGTAATATGTCTGCCTGACCGCGTGGACCGAATTTCTTAGAATCACACCTGGCTAATGACTGCCATAAGATTACAGTACACAATGGGCTGTTTTTCTAATCACAAATTTTAAACACAAAGTAAACAAAAGAAATCCAAATGCCGAAAAGGTAATAAAATGTCTACAGGTATGCAGGTGTGAATTTGTCTTTGTAATTTGTAACAATATTATATGATACTAATGCAATTTAATTTTTTTTAAATAATTTTTCTCCATGTCCAAATATAAAACACTTTCCAAGTCGTCGCATCGACCCGTCGCTATGGTTTATTTTATTACCGACAGACTGCGATGTGTGGCCGTTGCGGGTGGTGCGAGTAAGACCCGGCGAGTGGGAATGTCCCTGGGAACATTGGTAATGTCCACGTGGTGAGCGATAGTAGCGTTTTTAAGGTCCTGTACACACTCGCAGGGCGATGTTTTGTCGAGCCTAGATATGGTATCTATTCTCCTTAGATCTTTGCTCGGAGGCCGCCTGTTAACTGTCGTGATTGTTGTTGATGCGCAGGCGTCACACGGGTCGAGCGGCAACAGTGGCGGCGGGGGCTGCGAGCCGTTGCGGGGCGCCCGGGATCCCGTCCCGGGGGGCGGGGGGTACGCGGCGCTGCAGCCGCTCGCCTCGCCCTCCGCGCCCCCCACGCCGGCGACACCCGCCAGCATACCGGACATCATACTGACAGGTGACGCTCAAGTCCTGCATAAAGAAGTCATTTTTTTATTAAAAACTAGATGGTCCATGCCCACTTCATTGGGCGTCACTAAAAAATTAAGAAATATTAATCCGCGGGTCAAACCCTACTGCATGTCTCCAGTTTAAAGAGCAAGCATTAATACAGGTTACATTGTATAAAATTTTATATCGCAAACTATCCCATCTCCCGGGATGAAAAGTATTTATGTCTATTTTCGATATTAAAACTACATATGTACAAAATTACAGCAAAAACGATCCAGTACTCCAGTAGTTTTTCCGTGAAAACTTAACAGATAGACAGATCGAGTCACTATCGCATTTTTTTATAGGTGATGAATTTTTATATCTATAAACTTGAGAAATGATTGGTCTCCCACACAAACTTTCATCCCCTATTTCAACCTGTTCTAGTTTTATTTTTGCGATGAAAGCAGTAGCATGTCTCGAATCTCGTCTATCATCTGTAAACTAGAAAATGGCAAAAATGACGAAAATAACTGAAATGGTGAAAATGACCAAAATCACAAAAAAAATTAAACCTACTTCCCTACTTTTTGGGATATATAATAACAGCCCATAACTGTCCCACTGCTGAGCTCGGACCTTCGACTGTAGGGGGAACGGACAGTATACCCGCCACGCTTGTCCAAGGCGGCTTGGCAGGTTTGACACATCGGTTATCTCGATGTGCAGGTTGCATATCACGATGTTTTCCTTCACCGTTGTTAGCACGTGGTAATTGTAACAATATGCACATTAGGTCAGCAAACTGCCTAAGTGGTGCATGCGTTCCGACCAGGATCGAACCCGTGCCCTTTGAGTTCGGGACACGTGCGCTAGCCATTACGCTACCACGACTTTCTGAGATACCTTTACATAAATCTATCCCTTTCTCCGGGATGTAAAGTATCCTATATCCATCCTCGGTATCGAATATATATATATATATGTATATATATATATATATATATATATATATATATATATATATATATATATATATATATATATATATATATATACTGACTTTCAGCCAAATCGCTCCAATAGTTTTCCGTAAAAGCATAACAAACAGTGAGACCACTATATTTTTATTCCGGAAACTATCCCATTTTTCGGGATAAAAAGTACCCTACGTATGAACATCGGCATTTTCGATGCCGAGGATGACCTCGGCAACGAAAAAAAAAAATATATATATATATATACTAGGTTTCAACTAAATCAGTACAGTACAGACAGACAGAGTTACTTTCTCATTTATAATACCAGGCCACTCAGAAAGTATTGCCAAATAAAGTTTTTATGTATGAGAGACTGGCCAGTTATAATCTATTTTGAATATGATTATTTCTAACTAAAAATAGTTACGTTCACATTTCAAAATTTCTCTCCACATTGTTTGCCAGCTAATTTAAATTATCGTGTCTCACTGAAAAATGGTTCTGCGCCGGGAACATTTTCGCGAAACGCAAACGATGCGCTAGTAGACGGTTTGGGTGTTTCAAAACGAATCACCGCCTACCAAAGTGAAGCGATCTAAAAGCGGGGGTAAGATTTTGATCGCGAGTTTTTTCCATTTGTCCGGCTACTTGGTGTCTTTTTCTTTACGGAACCGAAGAACCATCAACGCCGAATGGTATACTATACCATATGCTTGACAGAAGTGTGCTCTGTTGTGAACAACAAGCGCCCAAACACGGCTCCGCGGGCTACTGCTCCACTACAACAACGCGCCCGCCCATATCGTGCTCAAAACGAGGGACTTTCTGGACAGCACGCCGATGAATTTCCTGGGTCACCCTCCTTACAGCCCTGACTTAGCACCGTGTGACTTCTTTTTATTCCTGAAAATAAAAAATCAGCCCAAAGGGATACAATTTTCGTCGCCGGAAGATGCGCTGTCAGCGTTCGAGTAAGCTGTAAACGAGGTGTCTACGGCGGACTGGAAAAAGTGTTTTGAAAACTGTTTCAGACGCATTAAACTTTATATAGAGGCTGGTGGAGAGTACTTTGAAAAGATTTAATATAAAAATATTTTATCTATAGAACATTTTTATTTATTTTCGCAAATCTTTCCGAGTGTCCCACGTATTAATAGGGATGGAATGTCACTTAAGAATAATGTAGCTTCCTATGGGTGAAAAAATTTCGAATTGGGTTCAGTAGTTCAAGAAATTACTTCCTACAAACAAACTCACTATACCTTATTCCAATTACGAAGTCCCATTTAACAGATGTCAATAATCAAGTACTAGTAAAGTAGCGCTATAGTCGATACTCGACGATATTGGTCTTCGATTACTATAACGAATAAATTAAAATCGTATTGACAGAAAAAGGATTAGCATCAAATTAAAATTTATAAAATTTGTTTTTTAAATTTAATTAGATAATATTACATGATACTTTTATAAAGGTGGAACTTATTCATCATCGTCGTCATCACCCTCGTCATCGTCTGTAAAATCTTCCTGTATTTATTATAATTTGGTTATCTATGACGGCATCGATATGTATGTCTCTGTCCCAATCAGCGAAAATCAAATTTTTTGTTCGTAAAACCACACTTTCCCAATTCGCGGCAGTAACACTATCACAAGCTTCTTGCAACAATGACAGCATTTTGTTTGCAGTAAACGGTGGGCTGGTATTATTACGAGCCGCATAACCTAAAATAAAGGGTTGCGTGTTAATATAGCAACAGATAAAATATTAAAATAGGTAAAAATAAATTATAAAAAAGATTTGTTTAAATTCTTACCTTTAATTTGTGCCCAAATCAATTCTATGGCATTGTATTGACAATGGTAGGGTGGAAGGCGCATTACATTGTGTCCGGCTTCCTTAGTCATTTCGTCCAATACATATTTTGGTCTAGCTGGCTTATTTATAGCAACCAAATGCAGCAGCTCAACTTTTAACATGGACATGTCAGCAACAATATTATTGTCAATCAGCCATTTCACAATATCGGCTTTTTTCCTGCTAGAAGTTGGAGGCTTACTTATTTGTACTGAATGATACGGCGCATTATCCATAATGATCGTCGATGGCTCATTCAAGTCGGTCAATAAGGTACAAAACCATTCTTTAAATTTAACAAAATTCATCTCTTCGTGGTATTCCACAGTTTTCTTAGATTTAAACGCCAAGAGGCAGTTCGGAACAAATCCCTTCATGGAACCCGCATGACAAATAATTAAGCTTTCACCTTTGCCACTAGGTACTTTTGTGGAGGAGTGAGGAGTGTCGTCTGTCCATATCTTGCCAACTGTATGATTAGCGTTTAGCCACATCTCATCTAGAAATATAACATTATTCCAAGCGGCAATGGACTTTGCTGATCTTAGAAAATGACATCTGGCTAAAGCTATATCTCTACGTTCCATCAAAATCCGCCGCCTTTTATCACATTTTTTATAAGAAAAGCCAACTTTTTTTCAAACCCTCCACAAAGAAGTTCTACTGCCGTGAAACAGTCCAGATTCTCGTAAAGTATTTGACAATTTATCGAGAGTCGGCAATTCGTTCCTACTATAGTAGCCAAAGATATGGTCTCTAATGGCGTCGTTACCAAAATTGTCGATATGTGTAACTATCGATCTTCTAACTTTTTTCTTAAGTGGCGATTTTAATTTGTTATCTTCCGTGAAATCTTTACCATGTTTTTCCTTACTTATTCAGGAAACAGTTTTTCGACTAATACCAAGAGCTGCACTTACTCGGTTAGTGACATGTGAAAGTGGCAACAATGGACCACCATTCTGATACTCTCTTTCAAAGTAATCTTGTAGGCGTTCTACAAACTCTCGCGCTTGACTGCACAACACTGTTCTTTTAGTGGTCTCAGTTTCGGCCATAGTGTTTATAAATACAAACAAACCAAATCAAATAACAGTCAAAATTTAATAACAACGAAAGGATTATCAAACAGTTATAACTACAATAACAAGAACGAAATAAAAACAACACAAAATCAACTAAACTGAACACGCGTATCGTATACAAGGCTTCTGCACTCGTACTGAAGAGACAAACAAAATGGCGGGTCGTGATCACGAGGTGGACGCAGTGTTGACAGATTTTATCTGTCTATAATCGATTTTATACGATTCTTTTAGTCACATCACTATGTAAAAAGTAAAAATAAAACTATAGAACGTAAACGCAAAACCGCAGTAAAATATTATTATCTTTTAAAATTTTAATTATTTTGAGCACGATGTCTAAAAACAATATGTTGATTGTGTGTGTGAATTAATTGTATAATGATTTAGATTGATTGTGTATTTTTTAAATGATGATTTACAACCATGAACAAAAAATGATTATTATTTCAAATTATGCGAAACGTGAAGAGTTACGTTCTAAGAAGTGTCAAAAGGGACTTCGTAATTGGAATAGAGTGTAACTTTACCTCTTTATAATATTACTATAGAGATGTTCAAACGTTTATGATATGGATTACAGATTATTCGGGTGAGTTAGAGGCGGGCATATTCGGTGGCGAGGAGGCGCAGCTGCGTGCGGGCCTGGATCTCGACGACCTCACACTGCTCGAGGAGCCGGGCGCCTTGCTGCCGGACTCGTCGGTCGAGCACGAATTCCGCCTCGACCGGTTGTAGTACCACGCGCACGCACCGACCTCACATACGTATCCCCGATGCTGTGAGGGGGCGTACATTCCACCAGCAGTGCTAGTAAATCGTACCACCACTACCAAGCAGTATGGGCGAATCGCGCGAGTACCTCTGAGGAGTGCGGGCGATTCGCGCCAGTAACGCTGAGGAGTGCGGGCGATTCACGCCAGTACCGCTGAGGAGTGCGGGCGAATCGCACGGGTACCACTAAGGAGTGTGGACGTGTTTGTGACAAGTGCCCACATCGACGTGTGTGTGCAAGTGCGACTGGGCCGTGTTGGCGTGCACACGCCGACACGGCCCTTCTCGGGAGCGTGTAAGTGTTCATTGTGGTTTTGAGTGTTTTACTCAAATTTCTAATTCGAGGGGAGTAGGTAGTTTGTAGAGTTTAGATTTTTTAAATGGTAATCGATCAATTTATCGACGATTCTTGTACAGCCTGAAGTGATTATTTTATAATTAGTATTGTGAATATTTACTCGAATATCATTAGGATGTTTAATTCGGACTTGATGGAGACATTTTTTTTAATATTATCACTATTTTGTGTGAGGGCCTAGATGGCCCACCTTTGTATATAAAACTTTGAAAGTGTTCACTTTACTGAAATTGCATTTAAATCGCTAATGTTGCATGCTAGTATAACCTGCTATCATTGACTTATTGATTACAACGAGCCCTCTAATGTTGTCTTTCACTCGATACATTGTGTATTTGACATTCAACGATTGCTCAAGCGTTGACTGAAATTGAAATTTTAATCGAAAAAGATTATGGTTATGTATTATTAATGCATTGTGGTTAGCTTTAATCGCTACGTACTTTTGACAATTGCATTTGATACTATACTTTGGCACATGCTTACATTATGTACTAAGTTATGCAGCATGACCACATTATGCCCCAATTCCTTTCTAAATGTTTATATTTTAGAATAACCGTCTAAAACTTTGTAAATAAGAGAGAAATTGTTATTATAAAGTTTTTTAAATAAGCTTTTGTCGCAAACATATCTATGTGTGTGAGTGTGGTTGCGAAATGTTTGGGCAATTTCAAATATACTACAAAATCATTCGATTCAATTATAGTTATTTAAATACAGTATGGAAAGATTATAAAACTAATTTGCACATCGACGGTTAACTACCAAGACCTCCTATCTGACATTAATAATTGGTTTTCTACTTAAACATTTTATTTCGCATAATACAAAAGTCACCGATTTATATTGGAAATCGGCAGAGCTATACTTTTGTTTTGTCCATGTTTGAGCTTATCAAAAGATAAAAGCTATTTTTGTGTTTACTGTAAAATTTTGATGTGATTTGGTGGTAGGTGGTCGTGATAGATAAATATTTTCGTTGATATATTTATTGACAAAATAAGGAAACGGGAATGTCTATTTGATAGTTGAATACTGTATAGTATGTATGTGGGATACATAACATCTCCATTCTCTGAATTTAAACATTAAGTAGGTGTTAAGTTTAATTAAATAGTATGTAGTGGTAAAAGCACTCATTGCACTCGCAAAATTAATATTCCACATGTTTATGTTATCTGTTTGTGCCGTTTTTTTGTTGAAATGGATATTTCTTTCTATACAGGTGATTTTTTCAAGTGGACCTTTAGGGCCAAATCCTAAACTATATGAAATGGCGAAAAACACGTCACGTGGCCGGTCAACCCTTTCACTTGTTTTGCCGTTTAACATTACTTCACAGATATTGATCGTTACAAGCTAGATACCACTTTAGTTTTCGTCAAAATCGGCCTCGAGACTCCTTTGAGTGTTTTTCGCTATTTCGTATAATTTAAAATTTGGCCCTGAAGGCCCAATTTAAAAAATCACCTCTATACCATCATGGAATAAATAGACTAGGTATGACAATTACCCAATAAAAAACGAAAATCAGCAATCCAAAATCTTATTTGACTAGATTCTGTCAAATGTTATTTTTGTTCGCTATTTGACGTTTTATTATTTCTACCACATGAGAGACTTGGAAATCAGACCTTTAAGTCTATTAGTAAATGGCGGTCGCTATAAGGAAACGCGGATAAAACGATTTTTAAAATATGTTTTGTGTTGACTAATGACCATTTCCTATATTTTACTATTCATTCATTTCGTCTACCATCGTTTGAATTTTGACATTACTCGTATGGACCTTATGTCAAATTTTAACCGATAGTAGGGCAAATGAACGGTCGGCAAGATATAGGAACCGGCCAAAAATCTGTAATTTTTGTATCTTCAGTATCTACCTACTACCTAAATGGAGTACACATCTCGCTCGGGCATTATCATATTATTGAAGATATAAATTAAAAGAATTTAAATACGAAAAATATGTATTCCACAAATCTTGACAACAAAATTACGAATTTTTCACAAAAAATACTTTTAATTCAGTCAAGGTTTTATATATGGAAATGTATATGAAATTCAAATACAATTTCTATGAAACATTCACAAAATTGTTAAGATTCATGAAATACAGATTTGTCGTAAGCTAATTTTGTCAATTTATATCTTCAAAAATAGGGTTATGCGCTACCGAAATATCGAATTTCATTTAGGTAGCCCCTTAATGACTTAATTAATAGATTGCTTTTCAATTTTCAACTGAATTGATATAAAATATGTATTGAAGTATTAGAGTGAGAGCTTATAATTACCTGGGGCGCCGTCTAGTCATTTCGGATTTTAGGAGCCTTTAAAATTTACCTTTTTAGTGGGCGATTGTCGTTTCTAGCCTATTCTGCTTCAATGAATGTATGATGTAGTTATAGTATATAGTACGCGCAAAGGTTTAATGCGTCCTTGAAGTTAGTACAAATCATTGCGCAAAATACAATTATAAGGTTCACGCAGTGGTATGTAGAAGTGTCGCGGTCTCGCTCGTCTGCTATCCGAAATCGCATAGCATCTCTTTCGTCAATACGCTGTTAGTTGTAATAAACGTTAAAAGCTGACAAGACCTGCGTAAAAGTCACACGGAGCTAACATCTGTCGACACGCATTTAAGTTTCGCGCGTACTTTAAAGATTGAAAAAAAGTTTTTTTTAATTAATATTACGAGTGCACTGACATAACAATATATACAACATTTTTGTGTTTTGTAAATGCTCATTATTACGATGTTTTAAGAGTCTAGTCATCAAGTTATAAATTTGGAAGATTTAATACATCTCATAACAACAGATTGACATTGTAATGAAATATTATATACGAATATTGATTAATGAACAGTTCTCAATCCATTCCGCTTTATTTGATGAACATTTGGAATATTGCTATTCTTAGCATGGTAGAAGGATGCTATGGATTATAATCGTCCGATAAATATGTAACTCTAAAAAAAGCCCTAAATCCTACGGTTCTAGATGCCGCCACAAGTCTTTCTTCTCTTGCGTTTTGGTATATGAAAACTTCGCTAGACTTTAATAGACTCAACTAACATTTTATACTATTTGCACTGTAGTATGATCCGGGTGACACATAGGTGACATAGACTAAGTGTTCCTTTTCACTTTTGAAAATTATCGCGATTTTCAATTATGATCTGCGCCCTAAATATTACGATCGTCAAATACGGAATTCCCAACTACAGAATGAACTTTAGTAAATTCAATAAATTTACCCTGCTAGAATGTTATTGTCTGCTAATAAAATCAAATTCAAAGAAAAATGAAGCAAGTGCTCTGGGTGTGCGTGTTTAGTGATGGGGGAAGCATTACTGAGATGGATAGTCAATATTATTTATACACAAAAAGTCACAATTATTTTGTTTTGGTTTTAGAGACCTATACATTTAAATAAAACAACATATATAATTATATCAATTTATTCTATTAAACTACCTAAATATCCTGCTGTAACCCTGTTTGCTTTCTGCGTCGTTTTCAATAAAATGGAATTGCATAATGTCACTTACCTATTAACAGCTGTCACTCCCACCATGCTACATTGCATATAGTGTAATAAAAAATGAAGACCATGTATAGTTTATTTCAATTCCGACGATAGGGCAGGACACATCTATAAAACATAACTTGTGATCAAATGAATTTAATTTCCAAATAAATATTAATTTTAATTATACACTAATAAATTTACGTCTATTATTGTTCAATAATAACACTATACTTAGAATAATGACGTTTTATTTTGATTTTGAATGATTTTTATGTCAATTTACGTAGTTTCAGCCATAACATCCTGGTTGAAATAGACAGTAGTGTAAATAAGTACTTTTTATCTCAATTTAATTCAAGTTTTGACTGATTTAATATGTTATATAAAATATGTTCTAAATAACAAAATATTGGTAACAAGGCTACTGGTGTTTTTCTATATCAAAACGCAAAGGAAGAAATATTTGTGTCACCCTTTAGCATTAGAGATTTTCGAGCCTTTTCAAAACAGGGTAGTTGACAGTCAAAGCAATCTGGATACCTTTTATAATATTACGAAACACCGAAGCCGCCTAGATTTTGTACAAGCAGTATGTTATGACATCATTTCTTCATCGCACCATATAGCATATTAGTAAAGTCCCATTAATTAAAATTATTTTTGTCGTGATATTTTAAACGTATGACGATGTCACGGTATTTTAACAACCACTCTTTTATATAAACACTATTTTATATTTTACTATAAAATGCCTCGACTATCCAATTATATTATTAATTGGGCGACTTTATTCCTGGCATTCTTCTTCCATGTTCATAGCGAGTTATTTGTGCTGTATGTCTTTATTATAGCAGTGGCGAAGGATCTGTATAACTCGATACCTATTGGCTTTCTAGTCGAAACCCGATGCACTGTCGGTTCCTATATCTTACTATCCATACCATATGCCTTAATAATAACAGCCCATAAACGTCCCATTGCTGGACTCGGGCCTCCCACTATTGGAGAACGGACAATATGGGTATATTGTCCATTCCGGCACGCTTGTCAAAGGCGGTTATCTGTATGCGCAGGTTTCATCACAGTGTTTTCCTTCATCGTTGTTAGCACCTGTTGATTGTAACAATATGCATATTAGGTCAGAAAATTGCTTAAGTGGTGCATATGTTCCGGCTAGAATTAGAACCCGCACCCTTTGAGTTTGGGACGCATGCGCTTGGCATTAGTGCGAGTTCCGATAGCCTATTTCCTCCTCTCCCATATTCCCTATTACCATACCTGATCCCATCCTAAAGGCTGGCAACCCGTTGGCTTCGCCTCTGATGTTGCAAACCTCTATAGGCGATGGTAACCACTTTCCATTACGTGCAAAACTTTAAAAAGACCTTGTATTCATGTTTCATACAATTAAAAATTTTCATTTCACTTCATTAGCTGGGCCGTACGCCTGTTTGCCAGCTCTGCAATAAAAACACTTTCTACTTGTAATTTTTCTACAAATGGTAAAGCAACAATCTACATTCTAGCGTTAAATCCCGGTTGCATTTATAGCGTCCACTTCGGAGCCCGGGGACCGCTTTCCAACTTTTTCTTCTCCACTTCGTGTGGTCGTTGGCATTATTTATTATGAGACCCATGGCACGACTTTCGTTCCCGTTAAGTACTGGATAAATAAAGAACATGTAAGAAGAAAAATATTTTGCACATTTTTCTCTTATAACTGAAACAATTGATTTCGTTGAAGTTAGGTAGGCTAGGTAGCCTACGTGCTAGTAATTATAGTTATTTTGTACACATTAGATATTATGAAAAATATCGGCCCTCCGCCACTGCTTTACAGTAATCTCTTTGACAATTTTTTTTTATAAATAATATTTAGTATATATTTCTACACAACTGTTGTGTGTTCATATTGTGTACAGTGTACGCATATTCGTAATGTTTGTATTGTTATGGAATATTGATTAAAAGTTTATTTCGAATTCCGATATAAGGGTATTGTACTGTATGACAGTTGATATACTTAATGTATAAATAGTTATTGTACGATATTTGTGATAAAAGGAAAAAAAGCACAACATAAAACATAGTGAAGCCTAATCTGATGTTAAAAAAAGTAAGTTTCTTTTTTCTTATGGAAAATTTTAAAATACTGTTTTATCTAAATTATGATACATTATGTGCATGGTACGATAAATTAGTGTCTGGGAAATGCAGAGGTTTACAAAGCTTAAATGTAGGGTTAGATTTGTGTTCGAATCAAGTGCAATATGATATTTTTATTAAGGTAGAAATGTTGGTTCAGAATTTTTTCAGAATACATATTTAAAATGACAGATTTATACTTCTCTTCTTTGTTTGGGATTATGACTCCAAATACAAATAAATCTATGATGGTTTCTGTGACAGCAGTTGTCACAATGACAAGTAGGTAAAACAGAGCTCATGAGCTATCTCATCTACAAGGTTTCTATAATATGATGTAAAAACTATTAATACTGTATTTTTTTATCGTATTTAAACTTAATATTTTTTCAATAGGACAAAGAATAAAATGAAATATTTCTAATATGTGACTGATACATAAGAGAAATATATTAAACTAAACCATGTTGATTTTTATATCCTACTATAGTCTTGTGCAACTGGTTGCTTCAAGAGCAATTAAAATGCCGAGTCTAAATTACACTTTCATTTAAACAGTGTGTCCAAAAGAAATGGTTTTGACAGATGTCACAGGACTGATATTAGATTTTTCGAACAATAATAGAAAAATATTGTCCATGAGCATCAACAATAAATTTGTTATTGGATAAGAAAAAGAATTCGTTAATTTGCAAGCCAATTGGTTTAAAGGATTTGACTAAAATCTACTTTCCCCTAGATGGCGTGGTCAATAAGTACACATTATTTTGCAACTAATTTTTTTTATACTATGTTTCTATAACCCGTGCCAAAGTTTATGGTTTGTCACAGATTAGCTGCAGATGGATACGGATTAAACTATTTTCTATGAAAACTTGTCTATTACCCAAACACATCTAGCTATACTGTTTCCAAGCGTTTATTTTACTTTTGACGTTTGTACGTCTATCAAGTTACATAATTCTTGACTGTAAAACCTACATTAAATAAATGACGTAATTGTCGTGCTTTATTGTTGTGGGTGACGTAACAGTGATGTTCTGTGAGTCATGTAACGCACAGACTATTAAACCATCGACACTATACGTAAATAAAGGACAGTAATCGATTTGAAAATAAAAAAATGTTCTACTTTATTACATATTTTTTGCTTTATTACAAAAATGGCTTATTTAATACATGTAAAATATGTTTATTGAAATGTGGGTATATATATTAGTATGCGATATAGTATTTTTAGCAAAAATATATAGATAACATAAATTGATTAAAACTTAATTACAAATACAGTCGATTTTTATAACAAATCGAGTCTGTAACGCATTAGGACATTACTAATTGATCCGCCATCGAGCTGTCAAAAGTAAAATAAATGCTTGGAAAGAATATAAATTCTGGCGTGGATTATAATGTCAAGAAATATTGAAGTTATCGCAAAATATCCACTATATTAATATTGTTGGGATGTTTCTGACGTTATAAATTTTATGAGCTTACTAAATACAACGCCATCTATGTAAATAAAGCAGTCAACTCTCAAGAGAATGTCGTTTTTACAATTCCAAATAAAAATCAAGAAACTAAACAGGGAATGTGATCCCATAGCAAAAGTATACTTTGCTCCAAAATGTGTTGTCTCACAACTTGGATTTATGTGAAAAGGTGTACTGCACCAGCCGTCTGTTACTAATGGCTGGTTCCTATGTTTCAATCCGTTCATTTGCCTTACTATCAATTAAAATTTGACATAAACTCTATACAAATCATATTATATTTCTATGAATGGTAAAACAAGTGCACGAATAGAAGATATAGAAACCCGCCATAACGTATAGCGCAAACTATCATGTGTATGCTTGATACGATGACAATTTCAAGTTTATGTTTCACCTGTTTAAGTACAGATCAGTCAAACAAGTGAAAGCGAATAGGACATTCCAATAAACAACTTTTATATTTTATGAGGCTTTTCTCATCAACTTTTTGCAAAGTGTGTTAAATATAGCCTCAAATGTTTTTTGCTTTGTCTTTGACTGGTCTTTCATTTTGTTCACTATCAATTTTAAAAACAGTAATATTGATTCTTTCAACATCAATCAATATCCAATTATTCATTGATATAAAAATTATTGCGGTTTCTTTTTACCATTTGTATTTCGAAGTTAATTTTCACCTAGTGTTAAGGTAAAGACGTCAAACGCCTATGAAAAATGCGCTTTATTCATTATCAATCAGTGTTGTACTATTCTTTGTTATAATTGTAAATTCTTTTCAAAGAGCTATGAAATCGACTCATCAACTCATCAGTGTGGCAATCCAATGAGGAAACTAACCCTCTCAATCTTAACCATAGAAGACTGTGACCTAGGCTCAGTATTCTACTTATAGTTTTGAGGGACTATGGGTAGAATACAATATAAATAAGTTAAGTTTTCTTTGTTGTATTAGTTTATAATGCCTTAGGATTGTTTTCTATGACGAAGATTTAAATTATATTATATTTATCAATAGCATGTATCCCTGTGCAATTTATAATCGTCAATCGATTTATGTGCTGGATATGGGCCTCAGGTTTGCGCCACATTTCTTAGTCCTGTACAATATTTAATCATTATTATTTTATTTCTTACTATATAATAATATCAGAAAGCTATAGTCTCGTTGACATCTAGATTATTAAATAAAATTGAATAAAAATGGCGACAATTTGCGTATACACCCTAGCCTATTTTCTGTATGTTACTATCTATTCTTTTACGTTACAATTGATAGAAAATTACATTCTCGTATAGAGTTATGTCAATTTTTAACAAGTAGTAAGCCAAATTAAATTCAGTTATAGTAATGCTAATATTGCACGGATTAACCAAATTGAATCAATTTGGTGGAAAGTCACAGAATCGTTAGGACACGGCGGTATTCAACGACTTTAAATGATTAAGTTTATGTTTATATGAATCACTGGTTGAATCATCCAAATTGAAAGAGTCGTGAGCTGTCTAATATTGGCTTGATATATATATTTTTTTAATTTAATTCAATTACAATGTCATAACATATAATAGGAACCCGTCTTCAGTCACTTAATTTCTGTGTTTGATTAAGTTATAAGTCAATAGTTATACAGCTCGGATGGTTAGAGAATAGAGCGCATAATTTCAATGCACTTGAGAGCAACGATACATCAAATCGTGTGATTCGATTATTTCTATAAAATTTGGATCTATGTAGATGAATTTTTAAAAAATTTGGACTTAAATGTTTCCTCTCAAATAGCACAAAGCATAATTGATGATTTCTCAGTTTAATGTTTCAAAGGTTTGTTTTATTTAAACCAAATGTACATAAGTGTGATAGAGATGAAACGGTCTCATTTAAAAATAAATTTGTTGTAAGTACTAATGATTTTTCTTTATCAAACCTACGTCTTTTTTTATTTTTTTTTTCTCCAGGGGCAATCCGTTTGAGGACTAAGCCGCGACAAGGGCAGAACCTTGGGGTATAGTTCGCGACCTAGTGTGGGATTCGCCAGATTGGGGGTGGCACTAGCATGCCCAGTCAGAACTGGTGCCATGCTATTACCACTCCCCAGTTAGGGATACCCACTAAAACCCCTGGGTGTTCCGTCCTTCGCCTTATGCCAGGGCTACGGGTATATGACCTAGCCTATCCGCAGCTCTGGCAGGTGTGAGCCTCACGAGGCTTCTTCCACTGCCGGGGGACTACTTTTACCCCCGGCATCTTCAAGCTCTCTTGGTGTGGGGCGGTCTGTAACTCGCCCCACGGGAGGAGAGGTGAGCGCGCGCAGAACACGCCGCGCCCCCATCTCGACGGCATGTGCAGATGAGTGAGAACCTCTATACCCCAAGAGGCCCCACCCGCGCCGCCCGCTTACGGTGGCCGAAGGTCCTGACTGGCCCTCCGCCGCCGACGCGTCCTCCTTTGGCGGGAGCGGAGCAGTGATGTGTGCTCACGCTCCCGCTCCGCCTCCTCCTTCGCAAGCATAACGCGCTCGCAGAAGGAGGAGACGGCGTCCCATCCGGTACGGCTCCCGACCATGGTGCGCACCACGGCCGGGAGCGAGAGGTCTAATCCGGTAATGGCGACGAGGTCTTGGCGCTGCTCTGTCCAGGCAGGACATACCTGGAGGGTGTGCAGCGCCGTATCCTCGTCGCCGGTGTCGCAATGATGGCACCCTGGCGTTGGCTCGCGGCCTAGGCGACACAGGTACCTTCCGAAGCAGCCGTGCCCCGAAAGGACCTGTGTCAGCCGGAACGTCAGGGTGCCGTGTCTTCGTTTTGTCCAGTCCTGCAGGACGGGCCTCACCGCCTCTATGATGGCGAGACCCGCGCTGGGGTGTCTGAGGCGCTTTTCCCAAACCACCATGGCGACGTCGCGGAGCTCCGACCGGCAGGCCTCTGTTTCCTAAGGCGCCGGTCTCGTGCCCCTCGCCAGGGCCTCCTTGCGCCGCTGGTACAGCGACGCGAGGACCCTGGCTTCGAGGTCCCACGGTGAAGATCCGGCGAGTAGCGAGGCCGCTTCGAAGGACACCGTACGGTATCCTCGTATCGCCTTGACAGCCAGCACTCGCTGCACTTGTCGCAGCAGAGCTACGTTTCTGGCCGTCAGGCGGTCTTCCCAAACGGGGGCTCCGTATAGGGCCATAGACCGCACGATGCCTTCGAAGAGTTTTCGGCACGTGGCTTCAGGCCCCCCAATGTTGGGCAGCAGACGCGATAGCGCTCCCGCCGCCTTCTTGAGTTTGGGGGCCAATTGCCGAAAAGTCCCATCGACTATCGAGAACCAATCCCAGGTACTTCATGGTTTCCCCGATGCCGATGCGGACACCTCCTACAACGATGTTAGTGTCCGGAGGTGGTCGATTGCGGGGCCGTGAAAAATCACAGCCTCGGTCTTCTGCAGAGCCACCTCCAGACCTAGCCGCCGAATCCTGCCTACT
The DNA here is from genome assembly GCA_039645545.1 of Dendrolimus houi. Taxonomy (NCBI): domain Eukaryota; kingdom Metazoa; phylum Arthropoda; class Insecta; order Lepidoptera; family Lasiocampidae; genus Dendrolimus; species Dendrolimus houi. The sequence continues at coordinate 10,176,892 of CM077134.1, forward strand.
ATTTGTGACACCCCAGCCGTGCTCAGGATGCACGCCTGCCTATGGGTCCTCCCGCGAGCAGCGATCAGCGTGTCATCTGCGTAGCAGACGACACTGACGCCGTGGAAGACCCGACACCGTAAAGTCCAATCGTATGCGATGTTCCACAGCAAAGGGCCTAATACCGATCCCTGTGGAACACCGCATACCATGACTCGTCGACTCCACCCTCCTCCGTGGACCGGGTAGATTACGGCTCTTTCATTTAAGTATGCCCCGACTATTTGGCGGAGGTAGGTCGGCACCCCGAAATACCGGAGGGCCTCCCTGACGCAAGCCCAGGGCAAGGTATTGAACGCGTTGGCGATGTCGAGTTACACTGCCAACAAGACCTCACCCCGGGAAACCGCGTCCTCCGCCAGGCCTCTCAGCTGCATTATGGCGTCCAATGTAGAGCGCCCTGGACGGAAACCAAATTGATTGTCCGCCAGATCCGGCCCAGTAGTCGTCAGATGCTGGACGAGGCGGTCTGCGATTATTCTCTCGAAGAGTTTGCCCACCTCGTCCAACAACACAATAGGCCGGTAGGCGGACGGTGAATCCGCCGGGCACCCTTCCTTCCTCAAAAGGACGAGTTTATCGGGCTGGGAATCGTCCTTGAGCCAAACATGCACTGAAGAGGCGTAACAGTCGGGGCTCCTGGGCGTCGTGGGACAGAACCCACGCACGCCCCGGTATGCCGTCAAGGCCGGGGGTGGAGTTCTTGGCTCGTAGCCGTAGCATCGCTGCCCCCAGCTCTACCTGGTCCACTGTGGGCACCGGGTCTTCGTCCGCGCTGGTCTCCGCATCTGGTGGAGTCATGACAGGAGGTGAGTGCTCAGCCCTAGAGGGGAACAGAGCGCCAACCACAGTCCTGGGAGAGAGACTCGGTCAGCGGAGGTGCCCAGGCGCGGAGCTTATTCCGCACCATCTTGAACGGCCGCCCCCAAGGGTCTGCGTTAAGACTGACCAAGAGCTCCACCCAGGCCGCGGATTTAGCCTCGCGTATGGCAATTTGAAATTCTCTTCTGGCGCTCCTGTACCCCTCGTACAGGCGAGCTGCTACGGCCGCTGCGTCTGCTGCGCGACGACGTCGTCTGCAGTGTCTGGTGTACTGGCGGTGAGCCAGGTTGCACGCCCTACGCAGTGCTTCCAGCGTGGGGCTCCACCAGTACACCTGACGAGAGGGGCGAAAGTGGCCCCTCCTGGGCATCGCCGCATCACAGATGCCTGTGACGAGCGACCGTATGTCCTCTGCGTCCTGCTCAACCTGGAGAGGTTCTACATCGGGCCCTGACGACCATGTTGCGATAATCAGGGCCTCGCGGAATACCTCCCGGTCCAGTTTCCTAAGCGCCCAGCGCGGACATTCTCCTACCGGGGCCTCTGGGGACGGGGGCTCCGAGCGTCGGGCGGAGACGCTAAACCGGATGTACCTGTGGTCAGAGAGCGTCTCCACCCTCTCGAGTACCCTCCAGTCTCTCACGCGGCGCGCCAGTGCAGGGCTGGCGAACGTGAGATCAACAATCGAGCCACCCTGCTGGCGCACACACGTGTGTACGGAGCCCCGGTTCAAGACAACGAGACCCTTCGTGATGGCCCACTCCTCCAGTGCCTCACCTCTTGCACACGTCCTCGGGGAACCCCAAGTCATGGACTTGGCGTTGAAGTCCCCGAGCACGAGTACAGGGCGAGAGCGATTAAGGGCCACCACCGTGCCCACTTCATATAACCAACTTTCAAAGTCGACGAGCCGACGGTTCGGGGAGAAATAGATGGCGATCACCACCACCTCCCCGATTGTGGCCGCCACATAGCCGCTACCCCTCACTTTGTCGCTAAGGGGCGGGCATGAGGCGGCGGTTCGAACAATTATGGCCACCGAGCCATCGAGGTCCCCCGCCCAGTCATCCCTGGGGGGGACGTAATATGGCTCGGCGACCACGCCAATTCCAATGGACCATTGTGCCATACTCTGGATTAAAAGATCTTGAGCAGCAGTGCAGTGGTTCAGATTCCCTTGTACCACTAGGATGGAGGTAGCCATTGGAACAATTACTCCTCCATCCTAGTGGCGACAACCGGCTCCAGCCCCGAAGGTTGTGTCGATGGAGTGGGTTCTTGAATGACATACCCCTCGGCCGGAGCCTTCCTTTTCTTCTTCTTTCCTCCTCTGTTTTTTCTTCTCTTTCTAACGTCAGTCCGGGGTTTTGGTTGCGCGTCTTCCCTGGTTTGGGTGGTGGTGGGGTGGCCTACGCTCTTGCGCATGGCCGGTACTCCCCTGCACATCCAGTGCCCCGCCACCCTGCCCGCCGCCGCGCAAATGCTGCAATGCGGCTTATTAGAGCAGGTGGCGGCTAGGTGTCCGGGTTGACCGCAGCGGTAACAATCCCGACTGCGGTCCACAGGGGAGGAGCAGGTGCAGGTAACATGCCCCGCAACAAGGCAGCGCCAGCACCGCTCTGACCGGTTCGGCAGGATCTTGATTCCCGCCGAAGCCCACCCCACCATTAAAGTCTTATCTTTCAGATTCTTAGCCGCCGCCACTGGGCACGATACTATTATGTAGCCCAGTCTGTCTGGGCCCAGACGCATCCCACTTGAGCTGAATCGCTCCGGGTGATGGTCGGTGACCCGGGCGACGGCGGCCACGACCTCGTTTGCTGTTGTGAAGTCATCCAGGCCCGAGATGCGCACATTGATGCATTTTTCGGGCCTGGAGACCCTTGTCTCCTCTTCAGGAAGAACACTCTTCAATTTAGCTGCTAAGGCGTCGGCCTTTTCCAAGTTGTCCTTCCCTGGGAGGAGAAGCATCCGCGCACCCGTCCGCGCTGTCTTGAGCTTAAGGCCGGCAATGCCCAAGTCGCCGAGCCTAATGTTTGCTTTAGCCTTGGCCATCACATCTGCGTATGTGACGCCCTTCTCCACGGCCGCAGGCAAAAGGGTCAGCACTACAACCGTGGCGTTGGGCGCCTTCATACGCGGACCACGGGCAGCTGCAGGCGTCAGCGGCTTGGGTCGCGGCCTCGGGGCTGATGTCCTATCGGCGACGTTAGGTTGGGTTGGTGGCTTGCTCTTTTTCTTTTTACGGGCAACCACCGACCAGCCCTCTTCCAAAGCCTGGGCCTGCGTCCTGGGTGCAGAAACAGGCGGCGCAGCCGCTTCCTGCGTCACCGTTACCGCCGTCCCTCGCCCTCTTCTTTTTGAGGGAGATCAAACCTACGCCTACGCCTACCTTTGAAATATTTCATCTTGAAACTAATATGATTCATTACGTTTTATACTTTTTTTATTCTTAAAGGCTTAGCCACAACTTTGCTATGTCGCCTTAATAATTAACAATCAGCTATTATTTGAATTAGGTGGCGTGTGCAATATATTTATAAATCTATTTGGCAGAGTCTGATAAGGGCTCTGCCAAAATGCTGTTGCACCAGCCTACATCAAACAAATTAATATAATTTCTAAGGCTGTTAGTTTGGACACATTCCACTAGTAACGTTTTATACTTGGAAATACATTATGAGTTCCTTACATAGATAAAATACTTATTTAGTAGTCGTGGTGCGTGTCGCGTATCACAGGAAAATTAAATTAAATATATTTGTGGTGCATAAAACGAAGGATTTTAATATTATTTATCAGTGATTCTTCAAAATATTTTAATGCCGTGTACACATTGTTGAGTCAATAAAGGCTGGCAAAACTCCTTTGTTGGTATTGGTTTGATAAATATATACGCGGCATTATACATTCTAGTTTTTAGCGGTATCGTGTACACCTACATACAGCCTTATATTAAAAAACACGGTAACTGCTTAAAATGAACACTAGTCTTAACTACCAACGATATTGATTGTTTAAAAACAAGAATTTTGTTAAAAATCTCAACTGTTAAGTAAAATGTGACTTTTTCAATGCCACAAGAACTATTGTTGGACGCCAGTCAAACGACCTACAATTTAGCTGAATTTGAGGTGGCAGCATTTTAAAGGAGTCGACTATCCCCTGATGCCAGTTTACTTGAAGATTATTGTTAACATGGAATATTGAAGAATGCTGGCTAAATACATATACCATATGAAGCTGTATTTAAATAGAAGTAGTGTTAGCGGGAACTTGAAGTGTGATGTATTGCTGCGCAATTTTAAGATCAATAAATGTACAGAAGTACTTCTAGAATATTGATGGTTCATGAAAGGCGTGTTTTTTTACGCCTTTTTGAAGAGCCCCACGTTGTAGTGCTTTGGGAAAACCGCGGGAGGGAGTTCATTCCACGGTTTGCTCACGTTTCGCATGAAGAAGCGTGCGCCATGTGCAGTGGATGACTTTCAACTGCCGTAGAAGTGTGGATGAACTGCAAATGTGAAATGTTTCTAGTTTTAAAATTTGTAGAATATACTTTACTGTACAATAAAAATAATGAAACTATATACAAAAACAGTTTCGGATTCGGTACAAATGGTGGTCTTATCGGCAGCGATTTCTTCCAGACAACCTTGGGATGGAGAGAGAAATATGGCACAAAAGCTATGGCAGGGTGCACAATATTTTATTACTTATTATTTAACTTTTTCAAGAAAGTAGTATTATTTTCAAAAAGGCTTATCGTACCTCTTTTAGTAGAAGTATAAAAGGTTTGAAGCCAGAATAAGAAGAAAGAAGTCTTTGAATCCGATTTCTTACACTGGCCACTTATAAAAGAAAGATTTTTAAATAAACGTCTTTGGCACGTTTTGTCGAAGAGCAGTTTTTAGCATATTGTAATTAATATCCGTGAAAGTGCAAACATGCATTCTTGTACACTGATCCTCCTATTTTGCTGCTTATTTTTACAAATATTGAGCAGGCCTCAAGGCGTAATTGAAGATAATGATGAGTATGTATTAGTACATATTTTTTTAAATATTAAAAACTCAATGCAGTACTTAAGTAGTCAATGATCTCAAATTGAGGACTACCAAATGGGGGAGACGAGATAAGAATAACATCTAAAGTAGCTTATGAAGTAACCAGGACACACCATACTTAGGGTGGGTCCTTCGATATCTATGAGCGATGATTACTCCTTTCCACCAGGTCTACGTAACGTAGTAAAGATAACCGCCCAGTAAAAAACGTTACCGAAAAGCTCATAAACCCGGTGTCATAGGTAACTGATGTGTTATCGTTTAACACATAAATTTCGGCCAAATCAGTAACAAATTGAAAAGACTTATAAAGACTGAAGTTCTCTTCCATAGGCATACTTTATTACAGAAATAATAACCGTATACTCTCTAGTTTTTATGTTTAATAACTTATATGTTGTGTTCAGAAGCGAAAGTGAGGAGACAGAATATGATATGGAATCTTTGGCTGCAGATGACGACGCTATAAATAAGGAACAGGTGAGTCAAATAATTGTTATTTTGTCTGCTAGTAAAGGCGACTTTTAAATATAATTTTAATTCCAAATATATTACTCCATATTATTCCAAATGATCTCTCTTCAAGTGCAAGTGTATTTAGCATGCGTTAACCTGGACAATGACAATAACAAATTTTATAGTAAACTAGGATATGCCCGCGACTTCGTTCACGCTTGACTTGAAATTCCCGCGGGATTCCCGGAACACAAATTTAAGGTATCATATTAGTGAAAACTGTGTCGGAATAAGCTAATTTTTATGCACCCGAACAACTACATACCGCTTCCAGGAGATACCCAGGGTAAAAAGTAGCCCAGATTTTAAGTCTAAGAATTTGTTGTCGATCAGCGAAAACTGCATTAAAATCTGCCCAGTAGTATTTACGTGAATCCCGAACAAACAGCTAAACAGACAAGAAATCTAAAAAAAATGCTTCGTGTTCTCCATTGCTTACATAGTGTATTCCAGTTGGTATTTTTAAATAGGTTCAATGTACAGACACGGCATTTTTAGAATTTTATAATATATTAGATTAATTTAGCGCTAAGACGATCTATTATTCAGTTTATGCTCGTTATCATTAGTCTATTTTTTATTAATGTAAGTTACTTTATTTATTTGCAGGATTCTAGCGATCGCGAAGAAGCAATGCAAGCTCAAAATCTAGCAGCATCTGGTGAAAGAACGTTCTCTGCGCGAAAAGACGCTAACGAGCCATCTATGCAAGCAAACCGTGACTACGTATGTACAATATTCTTTGCGTTTACGGAAATGTGTTTTTATACATCTGTAGAATTTAATTTTATTACCTCTGTCAAAAATGTTGTAAAACAAACCCTTCCTTTTAATATAAAATATTCTTGTTATTAAATGCCTATTGAACAGAATTTGTTTATAAATAATATAATCTATAATATTCTCAACATGCCGTGTCTGTACATTCAAGCTATTTTTTAATACTTCTAAAGCTATGTAAAAAACAACTGGAATAGACTATAAACGATGGAGAACACGATGCAATTTTTATTACATTTCTTGTCTGTTTGTTCTGGATTCATTTCGATGCGGTTTTCGCCTATCGACAGTAAATTCTTAGACAGAAAATCTGCGCTACTTTTTATCCTGGGAATCCAGCGGGATTTTTTCTGGGAATGATTTAAAATGGCCAGATTGAAAAAGAATTGGAATTCCAATACGATTATTTCACTGATCGATAGCAAATTTTATGTAATACAATGTGTGATACTTTTTATTTTATTTTTGAATTTTCCCGGGAGTGGTTTGTAGTTGTTCGGGTGCATAAAAATTAGCTTATTCCGACACAGTTTTACCTAAAACGATAGCTGCGGTACTTTGTGTCCCGGGACTCCCGCGGGAATTTCAAGTCAAGCGTGGACGAAGTCGCTGGCATAAAGTTATGGTTATAAATAAAAATATGAATTGATTCTAAATAGATCTGTAACGGTATATGACAAACTTTAATATTAATATTCCTAATTAATTAATAGTGATGTTCCGTTTAGTTTTCAGCGTACAAGCCTAATAACTCCGGACGTCTTCAAGAAGAGAAGGATACTTCTGATCTAAGCGAGAATGACCAATCGGGTTTGAAACGTACGCGGAACACTTATGTTGATAATAGTGACACCGTTGATCAACAAGATCCAGATCAACATTTGAAATATCGAGAAATTAAATCCAATAAATTCAATGACAATGATATCCTAACTAACAAGCAAACTAATAAACAAGCTCAAGTTCAAAGCGAAGATAATATGCTTTTTGACCTAAAAAGTGAAATAAATAACAAGAAATATGGTGCTAATGAAGTGCAAAACCCTAATGAAGCTACCTATCCGAAATCGTCCTCTAATGTTATAGACACAAATGACAGAGAAATTGTTGTTGATGAAAATTATGATAATAGACGGTATTTTCTGAACCGTGATACTCGTCAAGTTAAAAGTGTAACGCATGAGACAGCAGTTACAAATCACGAAATATTATCGCCTAATAGTGATCTTGCCAAAATTGTTACTGAAGATGAAGAATCTGCAATAAAAAGACACATAAAAAAACTTTCAAACGAGGAACTAGAAGAATTAAAAAATATCCTTTCAGATGATAAGAAAATTCTTTTACAAAATGTCATCGACATAATTAGTCCTTCGCAAAGCAATGACGAAGGCATAAATAAGAGAGAAATTACAAAAAAAGCTGGAGCTAACGAAGAAATTAATTTGATTGATTCTGAGTTGTCTAATTCGGTTAAAGATCAAGGTGTTACTTCTAATTTAGAGGTAAGCACCGATTTATCGGTATCTCAAAATACGAAAAATAAAGAAACAGAACAAACAGAAAGCCAGTCCGAAAGTAGTAGTTTACCTTCATCGAAAAGTACCGAAACGTATGAGGCTGACAACAAATCAGGGATAAATAGTGAAAATGAAGAATCTAGTTTAAAAAATAAACGAGAAACCAATTCTGATGATTTTTCCGACTCTAACAAATATAGGGAAAGTCAATTAATGAAAAATGATAACCAAAACTGGCGAGATTCCTTGAATGAAAAGGAATGTGAATGCTCTCAAGATGAAGATTCATCGTCGTTTGTAGAAAATAGACCTCAATACAAGTATAGTACAAGAAATAAAAAACGTGAACTATATTTTGAAAATCAAGCTGATTTTTGTGATTCATTCAAGAGTTTGGAAGAGTCATTTCCTAATTCAAACATCAACGACGATTCAATTGCCTACTCTGGCCCACTGATTAGAGTGAAACGGAAAAATCCTGACCAGATTGTAAAGAAGAGGTCTGCAGGCATTCTGCCAGATGCAAAGGTAGCTTATTTTCCATATAAATCAGAAAACGATGATGAGGACAACGATGAAGGGAATGAATTTGATGACGAAGGCTTTTATGATCGTACCAGTAATTTCGCAAAGAAAAACGAACCGATAGAAAAAAGCGATAATGACTATTCAAAATTTGTTTCTGGACCAAACCAGCTAAATGGTATTGTAACAAAGACGTCGGACAATTTTAAACAAAGTTTCAATACTCGTACTAAATTATCAAGAATAGAAAATTTAAGTGATGAGAAAACTGGTCTTGGGTCTGATACAGATAGTGTATTATCTGGAGTTGAAGATACAGATGACAAGCTAATGTTTAGTAGCAATTTTAGAGACAAACGCACTGTTAGGGACGATAATGTATCATCAACGGACGGACAGCATAATTTAGGAACTGAAAACAATCTTAGTCCATTAAATTCACAAGAAAATGATGCTTTCGGTCCACTCCCGCGAAATTATGAAGGTGGCCTGGGTAGATATAAAAGAATCCGCCGCCTAAAACAATCTCAATTACCTTTAGAAGATAATAATTCAAATTAATATTCATTCTATTTTTAAGTTTGTTTTTCACATTGACTGTTACTTTAGAATTTAATTTTACATGTTGTTTTTAATTTAAGAATGTATTTTATAAGATTTTTGATAGAATAATTTTATAATAGGCTCGTTTAATTTTCTGTAGAGTACGATATGTTTAATTCAGAAGTCTCCCAGTTTATATAGATTAAACATAATTTCTGATATGTAATTTGAGTATACGACAAAACATCAAATAGCTTATTTTTCGATAATCGAATAAAGCCCTGTATCTGATTATGTAAATGGTATTATTATTCATTTCCGTAATTATATTACGGGCCATTGTCATTAGTATTATTTTGCCTTCATATTGAAATTTAAACGTTAACAATTCACGTGCACGCCATTTTCATCCCGTTATCAATGTTCATACTACTTGGTAATGGTTAACGAAATATAGTTCAGTAGAAAACACGTAAAACCGTATAAAATAAATAGTTATAAGGTAGATAGATATAAGCCGCGCGCAGGTTTTCCGATGACCACTTACTATTATTCTATTGTATTACTTACTAGTATTGTATATACTTATGTAAAGTATATACAATAATAAATTGAAATAATAAGTTTATTGCAACAACTATTTATGTAATCTTTTTTGTCAACCCTACTGACCATCGACGCGTGACATCATAAGGTTATCGGCAAACCTGCGCACGCACGGTTACTAGAATGTTTGTTTAAATATTGTCCTTTTATTTAAATACCATATTACCAATATATGTTTATTGTATTACCAACGTTGGATCTGTATCCTGGGATTAGATACTTTTCGTGAGTATAAAAACCCCATATACCTCGCATTATTAAAAATTAAAAAATACAAAATTATATATTAGTTCATTTCAAAGGAAAGTAACGAACTTTCACCATTTATAATACATATTAATAAACACATTTTTGCTGTGACAAAACTGCTAACGATAAATATGTTTAAAATAAAAACACAATTATTTTTTTAAAATTTTATTTCATGGCAAAGTTTGACATAAAAAGAAAATAATCATAATTTGAATTAAATAACAGTAAAATAGTAAATAATTATAATATTTAAAATATTATGCATTATATTAGCGAAGACAAGTTATTCTTATAGACTGGCGATGTTAAATTGCATAATAAAATAAGATTAAACAAAAGCCGCCCGACTACATAAAATATGGAATGAAAATATATTGTTTATTTACGTAAGTATATAAATTTTAAGTTATTTTTGAGTTACTTGTGTAGCATAAAATTTATGTTCTCTGGAATCCCGCGTATGCTTGAAAGGCGTACGCGGGGCCTCGATTAGCGTGGCGGGGCAGGTACCATGTACATGGCCGGTAAACTCTCGCTTATAGCTTGTAGAACCGTCGCCTAAAACAAAATGTGAAGTAGTTCCATGACGAGCCACACGTTCAACCCTCTCGACTCTTTCTGTTCTTTCCGCTCTTTGCGCTTGTTTGGAGCGTGAAAAACTTCCATAAGATCGAGCTTCTGAGTGACCATAAAATTCGCCACCAACATGAAGATTGTCTCTGGCACCACCACGTTGCTGGCGTTCACCACCACGTTCCACGATCAAAGTGGACTGACCGTCTCTCCTTGTTTGAGTACGACGAGCATCTGTATTTTCTGAGTGTTGAGATATTACAGCCATGTTGTCTCGTGTGGAACGATGCATTGAACTTATGCTTTTTCTATCCGAGCTTTGGGTTGAATTACTAATGTATTCACCACGTTCGGATAAATTTCCGATACTCTTCCTTTGTGCTGCTGCAGTGGAACTAATAGAATGATGAGCTTCAGTTGCGGTTGAAATGCCTTTACGATGGAGTACAGCATTGGCAGTATTCGCATCAGACACAAGATCCGAAGTCCGCTTGTGATGACCGCTTCTAGAAGAGCCATCTACGACTGACCTGCTATCGTCACCGCCATGCATAGCCCGTTGGAATTCTATGCTAGTTCTGGTAACATTATCGCTGAGTTGATTCCTGTTTATGACTTGCTGGCTAGTTTTTGAAATATTTTGTTCAGTATGACTTTCATTTGTAGAATGCATCGAAGAGTTAATATTTCTCTGCGTATGATCCCCTGTTATGTGGCGACGGTTTATGTTTTGTCCAGAATGGTCAGACGACAAAATTCTTTGCGTGGTTGTATCGCCTGCTACTTGCCTGTTGCTGCTAGTGGCGGATTGACTTTCTTTCGAAATGACAGTAGACCCGACGTTACGATTAACATGAGTCTCGGAAGTCGAATGATGATGTTGAGAATGGGAACCATGTTGGGTTACAGTTTGACCTGAAGAGATTATCTTCTGCGAACTATCTCCAACGATATGCTGAGAAGAATGCGACGATTTTTGATCATGACTGGAATCACTTGAGGTATATGCGATGTTATTTATATTTCTTTGATTAATTATATCCGAAGTAATGGACTGATGTTGAGATTGTGTTCCACGATTTGTCGGTATCCCCTTTTGATCGTTACGTTGTCCTGGATGCCTTTGACGATCATCAGGTCCTTCTCTTGGTGTAGATTGAACTGTTAAATTACGCCCCTTATCGTTAGGTACATCTACTTCAATGTTTCGGGTAACATTGACCCATTTTCCTCCTATAAGTTTCTTTTCTGTTATTTGTTTTACAGTTTTTATAGATGTTGTTTTCGTAGTAGAAGTAATTACATTTTTTACGTTCTTAGTTTCGGATTTATTTGTAACATTTCTGTCTGTTGTCACTTTAGATACGGACCGGTCAACAACACTTTGCGTTGCATTTTTGTCAATAAGGTCGGCGGACGTCGTCCTATCAGGAGTGCCTCGTGGTGAATCCGGCTGCCCTCTAGTATCATAACTAGAAACTGTCGTATGCTTAGTATTAGAACCAGATTGTATATGCTTTGAAGAAGTGTGTTCGACGTGAGATTGATGGATATGTTTCTCAGAATGACTGTTTTGTGTTCTATTGTCTTCGTGTATTTCACCACGTCTTATCACATTTATTTGTGAGGTTGTGTCATGTTCGTCTCGGTCCTCAACAGATTTCGATTCAATTACTTTTCTCGAAACGTCACTCTTGTGTATTTTCTGTACATCTTGTTTCACGATTTCACCGTTGGTATAACTGTCTCTGGGTTGTGGTCCAGGACTTGCTGATGGTGAAGATTCAGGTCTTAATGTGTCCTTTGGATAAAGTTGTCCAGGACCCCTTCTTGACGATGTTTGAGAATCAGTATCATCTTCTGGGTTCCAATTATCTTTCGGTCTTATCGGTGTTGAACGATCTCCTGGTTGCCATTTGGATTTGGGAGTTCGATCAAACTCTCCTTCTGGTTTCAAATTATCTTTGGGACGTACTTGATTTGGTGTATCTCCAGATTGCCAGTGACTTTTAGGTCTGCCTTGGAATTCGCCATCGGTGTGAAGGTTGTCTTTTGGTCTTATTTGTTCAGGTCTCTCTCCAGTCACCCATTTAGGCCTCGACGGTCTATCAAAATCACCTTCCGGTTGTAAATTATCCTTCGGACGTACTTGTGCAGGTGTTTCACCAGGTTGCCATTTCGTCTTAGGTCTGTCATGAAATTCACCATCGGGATGAAGATTATCTTTTGGTTTTATTTGTTCAGGTCTATCACCTCTTGGCCATTTTTGTCCAGCCGGTCTATCAAAATCACCTTCTGGTCTCAAATTATCTTTGGGCCGAACTTGGCTAGGCGTATCACCAGGTTGCCACTGACTCTTAGGTCTATCTTGGAATTCGCCAACGGTGTGAAGGTTGTCTTTCGGTCTTATTTGTTCAGGTCTCTCTCCAGTCACCCATTTAGGCCTCGATGGTCTGTCAAAATCACCTTCCGGTTGTAAATTATCCTTCGGACGTACTTGTGCAGGTGTTTCACCAGGTTGCCATTGCGTCTTAGGTCTGTCATGAAAGTCACCATCGGGATGAAGATTATCTTTCGGTTTTATTTGTTCAGGTCTATCACCTCTTGTCCATTTTTGTCCAGTTGGTCTATAAAAATCACCTTCAGGTTTTAGATTATCTTTCGGTCTAAATTGTTCAGGTGTTTCACCTGGTTGCCAGTGAGAATTAGGTCGACCTTCAAACTGCCCATCAGGATATAAACTATCCTTAGGTCGCATTTGATCAGGCCTATCTGCTGGACTCCATTTTTGTTTTACGGGTTTATCGAATTCATTTTCGGGTTTTATATTGTCTTTATAATGAATTGGCTGTGTGGTTTCGCCGGGTTTTAATTTTGGCTGTTTTTCTGGACTGTCTCGAGTTTTGTCTCGTGGTTTCTGCCCTGGATAATCTGATGTAGTTGATGATGGTCTTGAAGACTGGTCAGGGCTGTCACCTGGTCTTCTTGGTGAAAGTTTGTCTGAAGGACTACGTCTATCTCCTGTGTCCCACTCAGTTTTAGGCTTTCTACTAGTATCACCTGGTTTCAAGTTGTCAGGATGATAAATGATTGCTGACCTTTCGCCCTTTACAACTTTATAATCGTCCCTACGAGTATGATCTTCAAATACACCTTCTATTTTTAGGTTATCTTCACGTCTTGTTAATTTCACTCGTTGACCTTTAACCAGGCGGTATGTATCTGATGTTCTAATGTTTTCCATCTTTCCTTCCATTCTCAGATTGTCTTCATGTTTTACAACTGCTGTTCTTTCTCCTGTGACAACACTGTAGTCATTTCGTTGCTTCATGTCTATAAACTCACCTTCAATTTTCAGGTTATCTTCACGTCGTATAATGTCAAGCCTTTCAATTTTCTGCTTATTGCGTAAATCAATATCTCTTTCAATCGTAATATTATCAACTTGTTTAAAAGGTTTCCTTTTTTCAGCTGGTTGTGATGGTACAACTTCAGGTCTATAAAATTTGCCGTCAGGTTTTAAATTATCTGAAGGTTTGACAACGGGAGCTCTTTCTCCTTTAGTTGCACTATAATCGTTACGAATTTCAAGATCAATGAATTCTCCTTCTGTACGCAGATTATCTTCATGTTTTTGTATCACAACTTTCTCAGTTCTCTCGATACGTTTATAATCGTCTCTAGAGCGATGTACCTCCATAGTTCCTTCCATTCTTAAGTGGTCATCATGTTTAACTATATCAGCGCGATCTCCTTTTGTAACAGTATAGTCAGTTCGCCTTATAATCTCCATGTCACCTTCCGGTTTTAAGTTATCTTTTGGTTTCTTTTGAACCGGACGTTCACCAGTTACTGGTTTCGGTTTCTCTGGTATTTCAAAGGTGCCCTCAGGTTTAAGATTATCTTTTGGCTTTTTAGGTGTTTGTCTTTCAGCTGGCCGCCAGGAATCCTGTTTAGGTTTCTCAAATTCTCCTTCAGGCTTAAGATTATCCTGCGGCTTCTTAGGCGTTTGTCTTTCGGCTGGACGCCATACGTCATGTTTTGGCTTTTCAAAATCTCCTTCTGGTTTCAAATTATCTTTCGGCTTAACAACTTCAGGTCTTTCCGCGGGACGCCACTTATCTTGTTTTGGAGTCTCAAAGTCACCTTCTGGTTTTAGATTATCTTTCGGCTTTTTAGGAGTTTGGCGTTCTGCTGGTCTCCATTCGTCTGGTTTTGGCTGTTCAAATTGACCCTCTGGTCTCAGATTATCCTGCGGTCTCTTTTGCACGGGACGTTCTGCGGGACGCCACTTTTCTTTATCAGGCGTCTCAAATTCTCCCTCTGGTTTAAGATTATCTTTTGGCTTCGTAGCGGTTCGGCGTTCGGCTGGTTTCCATTCATCTTGTTTTGGCTCTTCAAATTCACCCTCAGGCCTCAAATTATCTAGCGGTTTCTTTTGTACGGGGCGTTCTGCGGGGCGCCACTTTTCTTTGTCAGGCATTTCGAAGTCACCCTCTGGTTTAAGATTGTCTTTTGGTTTGCTAGGAGTACGACGTTCAGCTGGTCTCCATTCGTCTTGTTTTGGTTCATCAAAATCACCCTCAGGTCTCAAATTATCTTGCGGTTTCTTTTGTACGGGACGTTCCGCGGGACGCCACTTTTCTTTGTCGGGCGTTTCGAATTCACCCTCTGGTTTAAGATTGTCTTTTGGTTTGCTAGGGGTTCGACGTTCCGCTGGTCTCCATTCGTGTTGTTTCGGTTCTTCAAATTCACCCTCAGGCTTCAAATTATCTTGCGGTTTCTTTTGTACGGGACGTTCCGCGGGACGCCACTTTTCTTTGTCGGGCGTTTCGAATTCACCCTCCGGTTTAAGATTGTCTTTTGGTTTGCTAGGAGTACGACGTTCAGCTGGTCTCCATTCGTCTTGTTTTGGTTCTTCGAAATCACCCTCAGGCCTCAAATTATCTTGTGGTTTCTTTTGTACGGGACGTTCCGCGGGACGCCACTTTTCTTTGTTGGGCGTTTCGAATTCGCCCTCTGGTTTAAGATTGTCTTTCGGTTTGCTAGGGGTTCGACGTTCCGCTGGTCTCCATTCGTCTTGTTCCGGTTCTTCAAATTCGCCCTCAGGCTTCAAATTATCTTGTGGTTTCTTTTGGACAGGGCGTTCCGCGGGTCGCCATTTTTCTTTATCAGGTGTTTCGAATTCGCCCTCTGGTTTAAGGTTATCTTTTGGTTTACTAGGAGTTCGACGTTCGGCTGGTCTCCATTCGTCTTGTTTCGGTTCTTCAAATTCACCCTCAGGCCTCAAATTATCTTGCGGTTTCTTTTGTACAGGGCGTTCTGCGGGGCGCCATTTTTGTTTGTCAGGTGTTTCGAATTCGCCCTCTGGTTTAAGATTGTCTTTTGGTTTTCTAGGAGTCCGACGTTCAGCTGGTCGCCATTCATCTTGTTTCGGTTCCTCAAATTCACCCTCAGGCCTCAAATTATCTTGCGGTTTCTTTTGTACGGGGCGTTCTGCGGGGCGCCACTTTTCTTTGTCAGGTGTTTCGAATTCACCCTCTGGTTTAAGATTATCTTTTGGTTTACTAGGAGTTCGACGTTCGGCTGGTCTCCATTCGTCTTGTTTCGGTTCTTCAAATTCACCCTCAGGCCTCAAATTATCTTGCGGTTTCTTCTGTACGGGGCGTTCTGCAGGGCGCCACTTTTCTTTGTCAGGTGTTTCAAATTCGCCCTCTGGTTTAAGATTGTCTTTTGGTTTGCTGGGAGTTCGACGTTCGGCTGGTCTCCATTCATCTTGTTTTGGTTCTTCGAATTCACCCTCGGGCTTCAAATTATCTTGCGGTTTCTTTTGTACGGGGCGTTCTGCAGGGCGCCACTTTTCTTTGTCAGGTGTTTCAAATTCGCCCTCTGGTTTAAGATTGTCTTTTGGTTTGCTGGGAGTTCGACGTTCGGCTGGTCTCCATTCATCTTGTTTTGGTTCTTCGAATTCACCCTCGGGCTTCAAATTATCTTGCGGTTTCTTTTGTACGGGACGTTCCGCGGGACGCCACTTTTCTTTGTCGGGCGTTTCGAATTCACCCTCTGGTTTAAGATTGTCTTTTGGTTTGCTAGGAGTACGACGTTCAGCTGGTCTCCATTCGTCTTGTTTTGGTTCTTCGAAATCACCCTCAGGCCTCAAATTATCTTGCGGTTTCTTTTGTACGGGGCGTTCTGCGGGGCGCCACTTTTCTTTGTCAGGTGTTTCGAATTCACCCTCTGGTTTAAGATTATCTTTTGGTTTACTAGGAGTTCGACGTTCGGCTGGTCTCCATTCGTCTTGTTTCGGTTCTTCAAATTCACCCTCAGGCCTCAAATTATCTTGCGGTTTCTTCTGTACGGGGCGTTCTGCAGGGCGCCACTTTTCTTTGTCAGGTGTTTCGAATTCGCCCTCTGGTTTAAGATTGTCTTTTGGTTTGCTGGGAGTTCGACGTTCGGCTGGTCTCCATTCATCTTGTTTTGGTTCTTCGAATTCACCCTCGGGCTTCAAATTATCTTGCGGTTTCTTTTGTACGGGACGTTCTGCGGGACGCCACTTTTCTTTGTCAGGTGTTTCAAATTCACCCTCTGGTTTAAGATTGTCTTTTGGTTTGCTAGGGGTTCGACGTTCAGCAGGTCTCCATTCGTCTTGTTTCGGTTCTTCAAATTCACCCTCAGGCCTCAAATTATCTTGCGGTTTCTTCTGTACGGGGCGTTCTGCGGGGCGCCACTTTTCTTTGTCAGGTGTTTCGAATTCGCCCTCTGGTTTAAGATTGTCTTTTGGTTTTCTAGGAGTCCGACGTTCAGCTGGTCGCCATTCGTCTTGTTTCGGTTCCTCAAATTCACCCTCAGGCCTCAAGTTATCTTGCGGTTTCTTTTGTACTGATCTTTCTGCAGGACGCCATTCTTCTTTATCAGGCGTCTCGAAATCTCCCTCTGGCTTAAGATTGTCTTTCGGTTTGCTAGGAGTTCGACGTTCAGCTGGTCTCCATTCATCTTGTTTTGGTTCTTCGAATTCACCCTCAGGCCTCAAATTATCTTGTGGTTTCTTTTGTACGGGACGTTCCGCGGGACGCCACTTTTCTTTGTCGGGCGTTTCGAATTCGCCCTCTGGTTTAAGATTGTCTTTTGGTTTGCTAGGGGTTCGACGTTCAGCAGGTCTCCATTCATCTTGTTTCGGCTCCTCAAATTCACCTTCAGGTTTCAAATTATCTTGCGGTTTCTTTTGTACAGGGCGTTCCGCGGGTCGCCATTTTTCTTTATCGGGTGTTTCGAATTCGCCCTCTGGTTTAAGGTTATCTTTTGGTTTACTAGGAGTTCGACGTTCGGCTGGTCGCCATTCGTCTTGTTTCGGTTCCTCAAATTCACCCTCAGGCTTCAAATTATCTTGCGGTTTCTTTTGTACTGATCTTTCTGCAGGACGCCATTCTTCTTTATCAGGCGTCTCGAAATCTCCCTCTGGTTTAAGATTGTCTTTTGGTTTGCTAGGGCTTCGACGTTCAGCAGGTCTCCATTCGTCTTGTTTCGGTTCCTCAAATTCACCTTCAGGTTTCAAATTATCTTGAGGTTTTTTCTGAATAGGACGCTCTGCCGGACGCCACTCATCATGTTTTGGTTTCTCAAATTCACCCTCTGGTCTTAAATTATCTTGGGGTTTCTTAACAACAGGTCTTTCAGCTGGACGCCATTCTTCAGGTTTATGAGTTTCAAAGTCTCCTTCGGGTCTCAAATTATCTCTTGGTTTTTTGTAAGTCTGTCGGACATCTATTTCTTCATAAGTTTTATATTCTTCTTGCGTAGTAGTCACTTGTTGCAGATCTTCTGTAGAGTAAAATTTCTCAAAATCTTCTTTTGTCCATGTTCGACGTCTTTGTGGGCGTTCTACTGGCGTAACCTTTTCAGTAAAGTCTTTTTGATTCGAAGTTACAAATTCTATTTCACCTTCCTTAATAATATTGTCAGTTCTCCGCGCGACCATTTTTGTTCTTTCTATAATATCAGTATAATCGATATATTCAGACTTTGACGTCGTCTCAGTTGTCATGTCCCCTTCAATCTTGGTCCATGTATTACGACGAACGGGTTTGGGGCGCTCCACCGGTTTCGCAGTGTACTCTGTACGGCTAGTTGTTGTATCTGAAATTAAATAAACATAATACTTAGTTAAGTTTTAACAGTAATACTGGCAAATCTACTTTTCATATCCAAGAATAATATTCAGTATAGTTTCTGCTTATTTGAAACCAGTGAGAAGTCTATTTCCTGGCAGTTTGCAACCTAACAAATAGCTTATACAACCTGGAGAGCTTTTAGTAAAATAAAAGAAACATAGCGATGTTAATTCTGCCCTCCTTATAGCAAACGCAGTATACTTGCAAATGGCGGTTTCGAGAAAAACCAGGTAAACATATCTTTAGATATCTAAACAACACGTCCATGTTATGTAACTTTTTAGTGTATCTAAAAAACAATAAAAGTCAAGCTTGATTATAAATTAGCGCTTTGGGATACCATTTCTGAAAAAAAAAATCCATCAATGATGATTACTACAAGTGCAATTAGTAGGGCAGAATTATACACCGAGGTTACCGATGTTCAAAAATCATACTCGCTACGATACTTTAAAAAATCGCATCTAGCAAATTGATCATAACTCAGTAAGAGACCTGACCGACACCATCCCAAATTTTGGATGTAAGTTTATTATGTTATATATGTATTGTAAAAGATTGATTAGTTACTCAATTTAATTTTAAAGGTACCAATATCTTTACGAGTGGCTATGAGCGCCAGGCTCAAATATAATGGGTTCTTTTATAAAATATTAAAAATCTTTTTCTACTGTCTAACTTTTAAAGGGAATTAAGTAATTAACATTAAAGTTACAACAAGTACAAGTCGGCACAAAAAATCGCTAGACGCCAGTTTGCATACGAGCGGAATCATCATAAACTTGCTTACCCTGACGATATTCATTTTGAGGCTTACAAAAACTTGTATTTTTACTAAGTTAATTCATTAGTGAAATTAGCTTAGTGTGTTATAAAGGGTAATCATAGTTATACATGGGTTTTCTCTGTAAAAAGTCTATAAAAATCATTTTATCTTATTTCTTTTTAATCGTATAATGATACGATAAAATAACTATCCTGCTACTGAGTTCGGAGCTACCTATTTTTGGTAATGTCGATAAACAGGTTTCTTAACGAAGCTTTCTCCACTGCTAGTACTGGGAATTGTAACCATATAAATATTATTATAATAATATAATAATAACAGCCCATAACTGTCCCACTGCTGGGCTCGGGCCTCCCACTATAGGGGGGAATGGACAGTATACCCGCCACGCTTGTCCAAGGCGGCTTGGCAGGTTTGTCATATCGCCATCTTGATGTGCAGGTTGCATCACGATGTTTTCCTTCACCGTTGTTAGCACGTGGTAATTGTAACAATATGTACATTAGGTCAGAAAACTGCCTAAGTGGAGCATGCGTTCCGGCCAGGATCGAACCCGCGCCCTTTGAGTTTGGGTCGCGTGCGCTAGCCATTACGCTACCACGACTTATCTATATATATAAGTATTATACTATACTATTTAAATATCGTATATATATATATATATATATATATATATATATATATATATATATATATATATATATATATATATATATATTACGTTACAAAAATTACCTACGGCATTAAAATCCTCTTAGTCATTAAGCTACCAAAACTTTTTATAAAAGTACCGTAAAAGACTACTATATTCCATGATAAAACTCTAAATAATCACTTTTTATGCATAGTAATTTTTACGAGACTTTTAATAAATATGGTTATTTGTGAAAATTAAATATCAATTACAAATATAAACAATAAAATGTAATCGTAAAAACTCCGAATCAATAAAGTTCCTGACTGCTCATGCAATAATAGCGGCCCACGAAAGTTAGAAACGATTCTTATTAATCACCAATTATAATAATATAATGAAACTTACTTTTTTAAAATTTGTCTGAATAAGAGTTTAATTAATATCCGTATTGTATATTATAAAAAAAACTCGCCCGCCGTGTGTAATTCTGACTCGCACACGGTCACTTGTTTATGTTGTACATATTAAGGTTTTCCATACTTCGCTCGAGTAAACGATTGAGGTCCCGTGTGAGAACCCAGTGAGAACCCAGAATCATACAATAGCCTAAATAATATCACGTTTAGATAGATAACACTTTATTGTACACCATTACAGAAACCTTATAGCCTAAAAATATTCTAAATGTGCACAATGGGCGGTCTTATCGCTAAGAAGCGATCTCTTCCAGACAACCCGTTTAGATTTACATAGAGATATAAAAAAAATATAGACTTTAGCTTACCTGTAAACTCTCCCTCGGTAATAATATTGTCGACGCGACGAATTATTTCAGCCCTTTCACCAGTGACCATTTTGTAGTCTCCAGTTATAGTTCTCCTAGTTGTAAAGTCTCCTTCGGGACGCAAATTGTCTTCAGGTTTCTTTACAACTACTCTTTCTGCTGGAACAAACTCATCTGGCTGCCTTTTAACAAAATCACCCTCAGGCTTTAAATTGTCTTCAGGTTTTTTTTGCTTTGGTCGCTCAGCAGGTTTCCATTCTTCTTTTTTAGGTGTAGTAAACTCTCCTTCGGGCCTCAAGTTGTCTTCGGGTCGACGTACTGGTTCACGTTCTCCTGGTTGCCACTTTTCGGGTTTCCGAGTTTCAAATTCGCCTTCTGGCTTAAGATTGTCTTGAGGCTTCTTTTGTTTGGGACGTTCAGCGGGCTGCCATTCCTCTTTTTCTGGTGTCGTGAATTTACCTTCTGGTTTAAGATTGTCTTCTGGACGTCTTACTGGTGCCCTATCACCAGGTTGCCATTCTTCTGGTTGACGTTTTTCAAATTCGCCTTCAGGTTTCAAATTATCTTCAGGCCGTTTGACTGGTGCTCTATCTCCAGGACGCCATTCATCTGGACGCCGTTTTTCAAAATCACCTTCCGGTCTTAAATTATCTTCAGGCTTTTTAGGTTTTTGTCTTTCTGCCGGTTGCCAAGGTTCTTTTACCGGGGTATCAAAATCACCTTCGGGCCTAAGATTATCCTGAGGACGTCTTACTGGAGCTCTGTCACCTGGACGCCAATCTTCTAGTTCACGTTTTTCAAATTCACCTTCTGGCCTCAAATTATCTTGAGGTTTTTTCGGCTTTTGTCGTTCAGCTGGTCTCCATTGCTCCTTTTCTGGAGTTGTAAACTCTCCTTCTGGTTTAAGGTTATCATCGGGCTTCTTGACTGGCGCACGATCTCCCGGACGCCACTCATCGGGGCGTCGCTTTTCAAACTCTCCCTCAGGTTTTAGGTTATCTTCTGGTTTATGCTGTTTAGGTCTTTCCGCTGGCTGCCACTTAGGACGCTCTGGTTCTTCGAAATCTCCTTCGAGGCGGAGATGATCCTCGTGATGTATTGCTGTAGTCCGACTTACATGTTTTTCGTCGTAGTCGCGTTTGTACGCGGAGACCACGCTCGTAGTGTGCTCCACATCGAACAATGGCTCCGGGACATCGTTGTGTGGACAACGGTGACGCCTGTTAACAAAATTCATTTATCAGTATTAGCACCGACTACAAAATATGTATTTTCACTTATGAAACTAGCTATCCTTAACTGAGTTTGACAATTTCCAAAATAAAATATAGCATCGTTTTATCATTGATATATTGAGAATATGTAAACGTTTCAGATTTATCACACCTTTTGACGAGATAGGGATGGAGAGCAAGTGGAAATCGTCTGGGAAGCGGCAGAGGTGGCAGCGTCAGAGATTTCGCCATAGCACGCGTCCATTTCGATCAACTCAACTTGCTATAACCGATTATTTAAAAAGCACTGAGCCCAAATATCTTGTTTATTATTTTTAAATTGTACATTCCACTGGATACAGACACTTGATTTTAACGTCCTTTGACACATCTTTTAATTTTCTAATATTAAACTATCAATACATGAAAATAGACACTAATAATAAAAGTTACGTTAGCGACTAATTGGAGGCAAAAGTATATTAATTTCTCTGAAAAAAAAATGATATCGTCGATGAAAGTTGTGTTTTGTGTTTCAGATCGAGCACTTTCGACAATATTCGCCGGGCTCGCGACGCCCACTGCCGTAACCCGGGCAGGCCTAACATCAACAAGTTACTAAATAATATCTAGGAATGTATAATACAAATGCTGCTTGGCTCAACTGTAGGTCACCTGAAAAAACCGATTGCATGGTTAAGGACCATGGAAAAGGTATTCTTGTGCCATGCTTATATCAAAGAAATCGCACAATTTTGTATTATAAAAGATTAACACTTATTTTGCGATCATTATCTATCACTCCGTTTCTGCATATTTCGTTATACTACAAAATAGGTTACAGTAGAATTACACATAACCAAAACTATAGCCATAAGTATATTTTATGTTTTATGTACCTAATTATCCAAAAATATACGCAATCGTAAATAGAAAAACTATTTGTAGTTTAGGGGAAAAATATGTAACAAATCTGAAACCACGTAACTTGAATTTTTATTCCGTATACTATTTTCCGAAAATGCATTCTGTGTTCATTCCCATTGTTATCGAAATAACATATATATATATATATATATATATATATATATATATATATGTGTGTGTGTGTGTGTGTGTGTGTGTGTGTGTGTGTGTGTGTGTGTGTGTGTATATACTTCATCGAAATCGGTTCATTCCCAAATCTGTTAAGAAGGAAGAAACATTCAAATAAAATCACTGTAATTTTTATATTAGCATCGAAGAAGAATAACTCGTGTGGCTTAAAAGTTATAAAGGTTTTATTTAAAACAGGTTCTGATAATGAATATTTTTAATAATAAATTACCTCTAATTAAAACTGTGTTTTAACGGTTCAATAATAATCACGGCTACTGAAAAGTGACCGAATTGTCGAAATAAATATAAAACAAAGAAAAGGCCGGGTTTTAAACCGTGAAAACGTAGTTTTAATTATGTATTAGTAGCGAAAACTTAACAAAATACTAATTGAACTGTGTTTTACATAGCCTGATATAACCCCCAAATTTAAGCTATCATTATATTGTTTTTCAAAACTTAGTATTACATCTGATAATAGGAGATTTATCCTAACCGTAGAGGCGTCGCACTCAAGGCGCATAAAATAAGAGTGGGCGGCTGTAATTCGCAAAAGACAATCCAAATATAGCCATGACTCATAATATTTGCGACCCCCTTTCTACTTGGAAGCAGAGCTTTAAAAGAAGCAGTTGTTGAAAATTCAGACGCTTATATAAGACTGAATCAACTTATGAAGCCATACATCTTAGGACCCTTGTTGTAAAATAATTCAAACGTTAGATGTAGCTCCTAGCTCCCCAGATGATTAAAATGGGTTTAAGCCTTTAAATTAAGAAATCAACAGATTTATAATAATTCATAAACGCATATAGTCTAAAAACATGTCTTTGTAATTACAATTTTGAACTCGACTATTTCGTTCGCCAAAAAGTCGTCAGATTAGAAAAGAAAAATACAATACAACACGGATCAAATTACATAGCACCCTATTCAGGGGTTAAGCGTCCTAGATTTTCTTTCAGAACCGGATATCGATTGGAATTAGGCTCGGTATATGGATATTGTGTTTGATTCTCATCGCTAGGCGACAGCGAAGTATCATCTATCTACTACATACCTATGTACCTACATTTCAACATGAAAGTAGTAAAAATATTGTACCAACGACCTCACAATGAGTATACCAAAGACTATGCGAACCGTATAAGAACTATAAGGGTTCCTTTTTACCTTTAAGCAGCTGACAGACGTGCGAACAAGTAAGCGTACTTTTGCTCGACGAATTTTTTCATCTGTTTGTCATCTTAAGTACATCAAATTTCACGGGCGAAAAAGGTCGTCTAAGCATACGTACACGGCTCTTGCACATCTATTCCGTGTTTTATATATTGGAACTTAAAAAATTGGAAATACGACCCCAAAGTCCGAAACCGACATCGCAACCAGGATTTAACTCTAGAATACTAACGATGAATAAAATATTTAAAATTGAGTATGTATGTTGTTGCCCTGAGTAGGCTAACAGCAAGGTTTTTAGACAAACGGATTGTGATTAACAACAATATTTTAGTAAATCTCAATATATAATATTAACCATTGAAGTATTTGGCCGGAATTTATACGTTTTAGTGGTTTCGACAGTTTTTTATAGATTCATTACTTTATTCATATTTTCCAAAACATTATTTGTGTTTTAAACAATCAATAACTTGTAAGGATACTGATTGTTTTTATAAACGAATTCTGTATTATCAACTCAACTTATTTGTATATTAATAAATATTTATTTATTTATTTTATACAGACAAATAACGATATAAATTAACAACATAAATAAAAGTATTGCTAATTACAAGCCTTAGCATATATACTTGCTCAGGTTAAGCATCATATTCATGGGAAGCTGATTCACGAATCCTAAGACACTGGCAAATACATAAATCTTTACAAGTCAAATTTAACAAAGAACATGACTATCATTTAAAATATGACAGCGCTGAAAATATATTTAGAACATATCTACCTTGCAATCATGCTATTTCATTTCACATATTGTTAGGTACCAACATAAAATAAAATTGCACTACTTTTACCCTAAATTATAAATTATCCTGTCTTATTTTTAGTATACGTCAGATCTACACTAACTGCACGTCGAACAACTCAATAACTGTTAGAATAATATTTGGAAGATAAAGCTTAGATTACTTGATAAAATTCATGCGTGTTGAGATACTGACGTTTTTATATTTTTGCCGCTGTATTTTGGCAGTACTTAAATGTTACCTTGATGGTTAAGACTACTTTTTTTTAGCTAGATGTCATTAGTAACTGTTCAACTTAATTTTAGTTGCGTAAAATTTATGGAAGCTTATATATTCAGTTCTGAGACTGTTTAAATATGAAATCAATTAAGAACTGGTTAAGACTATCAGTTTTAATTAATTATGCCTAAATAAAGTTTATTAAATAATAAAACGTTGGTTGAAAGCATGTCTTGGAAACCAAAAAGTAGAACCCGCTATAGGCTAAGTACGTAGGACCTTTTCGTTTCGGTTGTTTTCTATCTTTGACCTCAAATAAATGGGTTTTGCCGCACCCTAGCAAGGTGTAATCATTCGGTTTCACGTATTTCCGCAGGGCAATTTTTCATATACAAACACATAAATACTCGTATATATTAGAAAAACTTGTCATATAAAGTAATTCTCGTGGAATAAGCCGGTTAATGAAGGTTTACGTAACACTATTTTTAACCTTTACACTTCAAACGAAATGGTTGACTAAAACTGATTAAAAACTTTATTTTGAACCGGTTCTAAGTCTTGGTTGAAAGTTTGAAGATTTCTATATCAAGAGATAGCGTAGCGTTTTCTAATCGACAGTAATGTAGGATTTAGGGGTTTTTAGAGTTACATTTTTATAGGTGTTTGTCATTGTTATTCTTCTTCGATGGTACTATTAATAATTTATTAAACAGATAGCAAATTATTAGTAATACCGAGAGAGAGACTAAAAAAGTTATTAGTTGTGCTATTGGAATTTTGTAATGTTGCTTAATTGTCTTTGATTCGCCTATTTATATAACTGATCCGTAGTATTAAAATTGTTTATGTTATGCGAAGCCCCAACGAGCTTTAACTGAGCCGTCTGATGGTACACGGTTTCGTTGTGCCTACGAAAAAGAAAAAAACAGTAATCATTGAAATTCGGTGCAGGTTCGCATACAAATGTAGCCGCTGGTTTCAAAAAACTATGAATGTAATGTATGAATTAAATTTTTCGCAAATATGCGTTACAGTGAAAATCTCTCTAAACTTGATATAAAAATAATCATTATGTAGCATATGTAATGAATTAAACACGTTCGGGTCAAACAGCTGTCGGCTGTATCCCTTTTAATCAATGTTTTTAAAAAATTAATAAACAAAAGTAATTACCAAAAACAAATGACTAAATTCTAAAGTTAAATGACTTCTAATCAAAGCCCTGTTTCGTTACAACCTCAAACAGAGTAATAAAACAAACAAATTATATACATAAACAGCTATAATAGGTACTATCATCTCATAAATATCTAATTATGCATATGATTGCCTAAGGCGGATAGACGTGTTTCAAACATCGTTATTCTTGATGTACAGTATTCCTCGCGATTATTTCTACCGCCTGCACTTGACGATTGCAACAGAAAAAACTACCAAAGCAGTGGATGGTCTTTTACAAGACTTGAACCCACGTTATTTACTTGACACATGACACATCATTTACATGACTTTAAAGACTACGTATAGTTTACAATGCCGCTAAATGCATTAAAATAATATAAGAATAAATAAGTAAATACCGATAATATTGGAATAATGATGTCACTATGACTTCATTGAATGTAAATATAATGCTTATACATTATAAGTAAAGTTATATTAAATATAAGCATTATATATAAAGTAAACTCGAAAACAACAATTATTATTAAAATCATACAATTATAAATATTCGAATGAATCGCTTTGAATATTTTTTTTTTGTTGACTCAGTGGCAATGAATCAATTCTGCGAAAGAGAACCCTGACATGCGTACTGTAAAAATATTTATGGTTTGAGCGTTTCTTACTACTCTCCAGTATAAGGCATGAATGTGACTTGCCAATCTGTGAGGCATCGCTATAAATAGCAACTTGCATCAGGCCTTATCCGTCAATACTCAATGCAAACGTTTGTAAGAAGGCTAAGCAAAAGCATTTAAATTGTCGACGTTATTTTTGTTAAACAGTCCTTGCTAATGCATGTTATATTTTTCATTATCTGCCTAGTTAAATCACGGTTGAGTTTGGAGCATCCGCTTTGAATCCTGGGGTCCGCTTTCCCATTTTTTCTGTTTCTCTTCAGCATCTTTCATTATGAGACCTAGCATGCATATCAACCCTATAACCTGATTCCAAAAGTGCATAGAGCTACTCTTTCTACCCAGACCTCTAGATGTGTATTGACTGGTGTTATGGGCTGTTATGTACTATTCGCAGCGAGCATGTTACGTTACGCCGTGTCCTAAAATCCGTGTAAATCTGTGTTCGTGCTCGTTTTCACGTCCTGACTGCACGAATGCTCGCTTTGTAATATGTTACATTACGAGGATTAGAGGCTGCATTAATTCTTACTAATATTATCATTCTTAATCTTAATTTCGATTTTTGACAGACCATAGGAGAGCAGGTGTAATTTTTGTATAACCAAATTTAACTAAGATCATGCAACACCAGGAACATTGCTAAAACATTTCGCATGACATGTAAACAATTATTACTTATGCACTCCTGACATTATAAACGTGACTTCCTTGACGAGTGGTTTGAAATTCACGTGCGATCACTCGTTATCATCGGTTGTTCATAGATAACTTCTTCAATCACAACTACATACACAATAGCTAATAATTGCACAACCAAAAACCCAAAGGGAAAGTTGTTACAGACTGTACATAGTTATTACAGACTCCTTCGAACACTCTTGGATACGTAAAATATGTGTATATATACCAAATACGGTCTTGTGAATTTAGTTCGTTATGCAAGAGTGGGGGGAACCCAAGAATTTAGCGTCCTCAAAACTTATTATGTCAAAAGAGCACAAATTAATAATTTTAACCGTGTATATTATCTTAAATTTTACGCCCCAGGCTGCTTAATTTACCCAAATAATATATTTGTATCTTATTAAATTGTAATTTATTTGGATATGTGTTGTTATTATGTAAACAGGTTTTTATTCTTGATATAAATATGTACGGTACAGACTTATAATAATTACACGTAAAACCTTAGTG
The DNA here is from genome assembly GCA_039645545.1 of Dendrolimus houi. Taxonomy (NCBI): domain Eukaryota; kingdom Metazoa; phylum Arthropoda; class Insecta; order Lepidoptera; family Lasiocampidae; genus Dendrolimus; species Dendrolimus houi. The sequence continues at coordinate 10,205,092 of CM077134.1, forward strand.
TCACAACAACGCCTCTTCGTTTTACTATCTCGCTAGACGCAGTAGTACTCGTCACCACTATTTTATAACTATTTATGTAATCATGTATTTGTAAATATGATTTATATACGCAAAAATTAAGCATATTTGTATAAAATAAAGAATTAAAGTAGGTACTCAGTCAATGCTTTTTAAAATTGCTTAATTTAGTTTTATAATTGGTTCAATAAGACTCAATTGCAATATCTGTGCAGGTCAGTGCAACATGCGAACTATGAATGGCATGTAGATACGCTTTGCAATCCAATTACACAGCTAGGAATGGCTTCGATCCGAGTCCATTCATATAACCAAATGCAGACGTAGATACGTGTACTTACTAGTACAATTAAGCTATACAAAGGGCAAAGATTTATGTTGTTTTAATGTACCTAACAGCCAGTGCCACGTGCAATCAAAACAAATATTATGTATGTCATGTATCTTGGTTTAAGATTGTGAAATTCAAATTTACTTATACGTTACTCGTCAAAAATCAACGTTCATATTGAGCCTGATATGGAAGGACATCGTAAGCGACATAATTATATAAAATGTTATAACAGAGTAACAATTTATTTTTTAAACATCACTCATTGATCCCAGATTAGTATTCTAGTATTTTCAAAATTTTGCCATTGTAGCAGATATGAGTCTAAGGATCTTTGTATTAGGATCTAAATTATTTTAGCTAGAGGTTACAATTAAAAAGGGAAATACTTAAATTCTATCGCTTACGATGTTTTTTCATAACAGGCTCGATATGTTTCCCAAGTTATTCGCGTCCTAGAAAGAGACCTAATTCCAGCGTATCGGAATATCTACCATACACAGTGCTTACTTCATTGTAATGTTTTACGAATTTAATTAAATATGTAAGCATCTTTCTGTGAACAATGAACAATGACCTCTTCAGTGATAATTTGCTATCAGTCAGTAATACTTCTATTCTCCTTGATTTCATGTAGGTATTCTACTCTACTACATGTTACTTTCATTAGTTCAGATAATAACACTACTATTCTTAAACTACGACAGTGTACCTGATATGACCATAAAACAACTTTTAACAATATCATAGATTTGTAAATAAAAAAATAAAATTTAATTATGTAGAAATAAATTAATGCTACTTACTGTTTAATACTGACGTTATACTTTATATATATATATTATAATTAAAAATGTGGTTCACGTATATAATTTTACTCAGAAGTCAGACCGACTGACATACAAGGAGCTATCTTTCACAGCAAATTAGTCATAAATTTACATGTTGATTTAATTATTGTAGTGCAAATGCAGACACTCATAATTGTTGCAGCTGCAAATGTTTGAGTCATTGTGAGAGCCGGGATTGGAGGCGCCTCGCTATATTAAGACGATTGCTCAACGTCATCTCACATTATACCAGTATTAGTACCTATATATGAGTAAGAAAGCTCACCCTCAAGTTCTGTTGTGAGTAACGAGCTTATTTTGAAATGGACCAACATGTAACATGTTATACTCGGCGTCTGTCGTAACTAATGCCGCCTTACAAAATATCAATTCAGAAACTAAATACACCAGCAGTACCTAATCGGATTTGGTTTCGAAAAATATTACAACAAAAAAGTATAATGCATTTCTAACAATCATTCACTGCATAATTCATACATAAACTGAAAATTATTTTGGTTTTATCTTTAAATGTTTGCTTCTTAAATCTTTGTTTCGTTTGTCGTGATAGCTCAGCGAGTAAATCAACCATGTCTATAATTTTAAGGAGGTGAGTTCAAATTGTAGCCGGAGAGTATGCTCCGCTTAGACAGTAACCTAAAGTGTATATTGTTATAATTATCACTGACTTAAGTAAACAATGACAGCCTATTTGGTTAAGTGAACTAAGCCTTTGCCGGCTTACCTCAACTGGTTCAATTCCCGACATGGTAAATTTCTTCAACGAACTTTCTTTATTACTATGGTCTATGTGTTTGGGATTAGCCCCAGAGAATTATAACACAAGCGTCTTGTTTAGTTTGGGATATACAAAGCGTGTGTTTGTCTGCCGATTATTAATAAAATAAAAATTCTGAACATCAAGATTAGGTGCCTAAAACTTGCCATTTCGTCTAGATTTAGAAGGCTCACGGCCAGGTGTGGAACTGCTATAAGGCCGATATTATATATTCTAAGAAAAAAAGAAAAGATTTATTTTTTCATATTATATATTCTATTATTACGGCTTTGGAAATGTACCGATTATTATCAATTTTGGTATATATCTACACACAATAACAGGAGTATGAGCATAAACACGTTTTATCCTGAAAAATGAAATAGTTCCCGCGGGATAAGTTTGAGCTAATTTACAATTTTGTTCCTAACAGCCAATGACTCAGTGAACAATATCTATTAATGCTAACTATATATACACATATTTATTTATATTTAGCAAATATTTTTGTTTTACACATTGGTCTTTAAAAAAATATTTCTTGAAAACGTGTTGTTATAGTTATAAACTTGTTTTTATGTTTAGTTTATCTACATTATATACAAAAACCTGTTTCAGCAAAGAATTTATCTCCGCCATAAAACTGTCTTTATTCTTATCATTTTGCTAACAGCAAAAACGCGGCTCGAATGCGAAGGAGTTGGAAAGTTGTCTCTACAGCGTATCCAAAAAAGACTCGATGGCAAACGAGTTATTAATAACCCTTTATAAGGCCAGCGGATTTAACCCAACTTGGGGACAAGTAACAGCAGTCCAAACCTAACCATTTAGCTCGTCTTGAATGTATATCAATGTTATACACAATTACACATGCACGTATATATTTAGATACATATTATCAATCCTATTTCCCTTGGTATATCCAGGAACGATAGAGAACCACTTGATCATGACACGCCTTTGGCTTCTTATACTTTCAGTAGCTTCTGCCCGCGAATTTGTCCGCGTGGAATAGTTTAAAAAAAGTAAGTTAAAAAATCCCCCGATTTTGAAACATTCTTCATGGGTGCTCCCTCTATTGGTATTAGCGTGATGATATATAGCCTATAGCCTTCCTCGATAAATGGGCTATCTAACACTGAAAGTATTTTTCAAATCCGACCAGTAGTTCCTGAGATTAGCGCGTTCAATCAAACAAACAAACTCTTCAGCTTTATATATTAGTATAAGATTAATCTTTTCAAAATAATATATGCAATTATGTACTGTTTAAAGATATTTTTTGCCTAAAATTTATTCAAAATGTCTACGATTTTAAATGGAGACACCCAAACCCACAATTGCTGACATTACTAGTATGCGGTGGTTTAAAACACTTAAATCTATACTGCAGTCATACACGGTCATACAATTTTTTTAAGGATCAAAAATAAAATACATGCTAACAACCTTGTACATATTAATATCTTATGAAAATACAATTGTTAATAAAGTTCATTGTTATTTAAAACACTGATGATATGATATTATCTAATCTCGCATTGCTTTTTCCAAGGTAAAAAGCATTATCTGTACTAATAAGTATAATGTGTGTATACATCATTTGTATAAGTTCTAGCCACTGTGAAGAATCGGAAATAATGAGCATGTAGGTGTAAGAACAGTTTGCCAGTCGCCAGCGTTGCTGCTAGGCAAGGTCGTCGACCATATGGCGTACCTGTCCTAACTTTACCATTGCCGCGATTCTTGAAGTTACGTAAGACAGTTTTGGGAGAAATTCAATTCATATTTTGTATAAACTTTACAAAACATGTTAATATAGTTGCTGTTGCTATGCTATTTTATTAATAGATTGATAACCCTTTATTGTACACCAATACAAAAATAAACTCACAGATCAAGTGAACGTGAATAAACGCACAAAGGGCGATCTCATCGCTAACAAGCGAACTTTTCCAAACAACCCCAGGAATTAAATGAGACTATAATGTCGATGGTAGTATATAAACATAATACATAGCATACTACATACATTTTAGGGATAAATAGATAGATGTTTTATATATTAAATTGATTATTATACATAACGTATCTACAAAAATATTGAATATAAACATTATACGTGTTCAAATATGATAATATACCAACGTCAGGTAATATTGCCTGATCATTGTTTTAATATGTTATGTATGTATGTCTTTAATTCTTAAATAATAATTTATGTAATTCATAGATTGGCAAATAGGACGCTGTGTTGACCAAAATGTTACTGATATTGTTGATTGAACAATCTTATGGTCATAATTATTAAAGAACCGCAAAAATATTTTTTAAACTAAATTTGATATAAATTGACCTCGACTATTGCCATTTACACTGTCCTTACAATTCCCAATACTGCTTAACTGAATTATTTCCAAACACAAATTGCTTTGCTCTTGAAAACAGCCATCATCGGTTTTGTGTTCAATTTGGCTTGCTTACTTCCTAGCAACTACAAAAAATAGACCTGTACATTTTAAAAATCCGGTTTAGTCAAGAGACGAAATACAGCAAATGGAATTTAAATCCACTGCAGATAAAAACAACGAGTTAAGACACAAAACTATTGTGAGAGGTTTTAAATAATATTTATGTATACATTTTTTTTTATATTGCATGAGTTCAGCAGACAGGCAGACGACCCACTTGATGGAAAGCATTCCAGAAACAAAATAATTTAACAAATATTTTTTTAGGGTTTTCTTCTTCTATTAGTTCCCACATGTATTTAATTAAATTAATAGTGTTTTAAGAATAATAACTAAGAAAGTTTTATTTTTTACGACCACCGAGGTTAAGTGGGCTAAAGCTTTGCCAACCGAGTTCAATGGAACGCAGAGGCTCCGGGTACGGTTCCTAGCATGTTAAGTCTTGTAAACGTACTCTCTGTTATTTACGATGGTTCTTGGTGTCTGCGATCGGCCCCAGAGTTGTCCGTTGTATATTACCTACCCATAACACAAGCGCATCTTGCTTACCTTGGGAATATATAATGTGTTTAAATTTAAACTACTAGGGATGAAAATAGTAATAAGCTATCTATGAAATAAGCATACGAAGAAATCGACCACGATTTACATGAAAATGTTAGATAGTACGAGCTAGGAAGAGCGGCAGAGCCTGTCCGGTTGTCTGGGGTAATAAAAAGGTAGCGGAATAAAAAGCCATAACCACATTTTTAACAGTCAAGGTAACTCAGTAAAGCAGATGACAAGATTTGTAAATGCAAAACAAATATACAAATAAAAATATAATATAATCGTTTTTTTTATTTTAATTTGTATGAACATAACTACTTATGTATAATAATATATTATTATATAACATTGTTTTCTGTATTGGTACAATTAAAGAGTTATCTGTCCATGTACTTATATAATATACTATTTTCTAATTTCGTATATAACGATATATAATTTATAGATATATCCATGATACACCCTGATCCTAATCCACCAACAAAATTCTAAACTATGTATTTTCTAAAAAAAACTCATAATTGTAAATTTTCTACTTAGTCCACTTTACGTTGACTGATAGAAGAAGCCTCTATTACTCCAAATTGATTGCTAAGACACAATGAAAAACAGTGAAGAGCAACACTGGATACTAGAAATAGAAAAATCGACAAAACTCAGTACCGGTGACGTAAGGCTTGTCTCACTTGCTACGTCCTGTGTTGAAAAATCGTTAAGTTCTTACACTGTGGCAAGTAAACAGCAAACGAGTTTTACCGAGGCGAGGACGTGGGTTTGGAACGGTGAGATCATCGCCGCGAATAGAGCCGCCTGAGGTCGCAGCCTGCACCACTTTACACGTCACGTATCTTTCTAATTGGCGTGCCGATTTTATTTACAATGCCTGCTTTTACATGGCTCACACGCGATAACAAATACATGAGAAACACAATATGCTACACAATAAAAAAGACGCGACATTCGTATTATTTCTCCCACCAATTATTAACATCAACAAATACAAGGTTTATCATTTTTCCACAGACTTGGAAATGGAATCGTCTTGAGTTTTACAAAGAACATCTAAAGCCAAACCAAATTTGAAACTACGTTTAAAAGAACTATATTAAATACAAACAAATAAAAAACCTTTACTTAGGTGTTTTAAAACGGTCGATTAGGTTCTCAAACAATCTGTAAATGGTTTTAAGCGCTAAACAAACATAGTTCTTCCTACAGGTATTAGACAATGTCTATTCTATTCAAAACAAAGACGTAGGACGTTCTAAGGTTAACTCGACGACTAGCATTTTTCAATTGAGGAATTGGTAGCTCGCGAGTGGGCGCATCCGTGCACTTTACTTATTGCTCTTGTTAGTCAGATCAGTTGTTATGATGCTATCACTCACTTGCCGAGTGACATATAAGACAAATAATGTATAAATCTCAATTATAAATATATACACTAAAAAGAAAACACTAACTACAATCGGTCCAGCTCAATCAGACCGCTGTTGTTAGGCAGTGTACCTAAGAGGCAGGCAGCTTTACCTCGCTGAATTCATACACTAAATAACTAATACCTTTGAGCGAGGTAAGCTCCAGCCTTCCTGTCGCTTGTGGCCTCGGCCAGCCTTTTTTAAATGTTTTTAAATAGTCTGTGGGCACTTGGCCTCCACCGACCCAACGTCTCCAGCCCAAACGGCTCAACCCTGTTCCAAAATCCTAGAATGTCCATGTCTTAAAGAAATTAGTTTCCATTCCTCTCTTTCCTTTCTTTCCGCTTTTTCCCAATCTTTTCAAGTGGTAGCAGTATGTCTTTCCCTTCCGTACTCCTCTATTTCATCATAAGCCATCTATCACCCCATATCTCATTCTTCACAGAATCCATTTATTTCTTTCACGGTCTTTTCTCTGTATCAATTTTCCAGTTTAACGTTGTTTTTGTCACATGATTTAAATTCAAATTAATTTCTATTCACGATAGAAATGTTAACGTCGAAAATAACAATAGCTACATAGACAATAAAGTCTCTTTAAATGACGTCAGTTATCAAAAAACAAAAACGTAGCATATTATACAAAATGCGAGCTGATATTATGGGAGTCACGTCAAATGGATCGTGTCCTGAGGCATTTACTCTTGGTATTTGCATACAATACATGTTAAAAGTTCTTGGAAGACGCGTGATGTTAATATCTTTTCTTATATTTGTTATTGTTACAAAATGAAAGATGTTTTAAAGAATGACGTCTGTGATGTAGTGGTGTAAGCGAGGGCCCACCTATTTCACAAGAACGCGGATGTTCCGGGTTCGATAGAAAAATTTCATAAATGGACTTTTTGTTATTTTCTCTAGTCTGGGTTTTCTGGGATTGGCCGGTTGTCCGTTGTATATAACCTATAACACCAGCGTAACTAGCTAAGCTTGGGAAAATAATGTATCTTCAATATCTGGGTTTGAATGCCGATTTATTATTAAAAAGAAATATTCAGGATATTCTGTAAATAATAATTAAACTCATTTTTGTCAGATAGATTATATAAACAACTTTTGATTGTACGTCTCCTCTGCTATCATAAATTAATCATATTTGATGCGAGTTTGCTCTTCACCTTGAAACAATTGACGCTATGAGATCGTTGGAAGAACTAACTCAATCACATCGTTAGTTCAAATATCAACAACTTTTATCAGACGTCTACTTAGATATACAACGAAAGTTGTATATTATATAAACTAATTCTTATGTTAAATCCATTACTTTTTTACACACATAGTTAAAAAAAATATTATTAATAACGATTTTTTTGTTTTTTTCTTTAAAAAGTATATTAAGCTCGTTATATTTTATAAATAGTAAAGGTTATTTCATTGGTTTTGCTATGCTGATATATATATATATATATATATATATATATATATATATATATATATATATATATATATATATATATATATATATATATATATAATAGAATGAATGAATAACTTTATTGCGCAGACATTAAACTACAATGGACGGTCTTATCGCCAAAAGCGATCTCCTCCAGACTACCCTATACAATTATTATCGACTCCGACTACATTATTTCTTGACTTCATAATTATTAAATGGAAGATTACAGTGTGTACGTTTATTTGCATTTGTCATAATTATATTATTAAATTTAACATTATTATCATAGTCATTTATTTATTATTATTACAACAGTAATTTATTTATATTTTATATACGTCAGACATTCTACATTACTGCATTTAATTTTTATGTATCCTAAATGTTATTGTAAAAAAACAATAGTTTATAAGAAAATAAAACCATGATATCTTAAGTGGCTATAAGACATTTGCATCTCAATCTAATGTAACACATTATTAAGGTCCAAATGCGAGCATATTTTTACAATTAATATACAAGCTAATGATGAAGAAAAACGACGCCAGGAAACCGGCACATCGAAATAATCGATATGTGAAATCCGCTAATCCACCTTAGACAAGTATGCCTTGACGGGTATGCCATCCAATCCCCTAAAATTTAGAGACCCGAGTCCAGTAGTAGGACTTTAATTGACAATTATTAAAGGCCGGACAAGTCTTGTTCGCCTGGCGGAGGAGAACAAAAAAAATGGACTATTATTATTATAAATACCTACATATTTGTGTTTTTTAATATTGACGTTAAAGCCACTTAATATTAAATCGTCTCTGACAATCTTCAATGCAATGATAATGTTCAATTTACATCATTTTTGAAGGTTGAATCAAGAACGTTATAGAAAAAACTACAAAGCAATTAATAGCGGCAATATTGGCGGCAATGTTTCCTTAAGTATTATTATATGTGGCTGCAATTAATTCAGACACCCGATATGGCTATCCTGCTTGTCAAACCATCTTGTGGTCTAGACGTGCCGTGAATGCTTATACATAAACACCGACGCGTATATTCTTCACAGCACCGTCCATACGTGATGATAGGTTGTATTTCACCGTTAATTATGATTAAAACAGTAATGCCTTGTATTCAGACGCCGTAATCAATATAATTGATTTCATTAAACCTATGTTTATAGACATTATTAGTTAATACATGACACAATAATGTTATTTGCATATATTGTAATTCCTATTAATTTGTAGGAAACTCTCAGGTTTGATTGAGGTTTTCCCTAAACAATACAATATGGGTTTCTTTTTAAAAAGGATGCCACAATAATTATTACCACATAATAACCGTTGGCGTTGCTGTTCATAAGCTAAGGTAATTTGCACCAGGTAGGCCTTGCCTGTCTTCTAAAGTCCAGACAAAAAAAGATTTAGAATTTGAGGGTGTCATAAGTTTTAAAATCATATTTTGAATTTTATTAATCAGAACGTGGTTTTTAATTGATATAAAATAAAACGAATTTCAATTAATCATAACACAAATTTTCCAATCTTGGCTCGGCCCCCCTTTTATTCAAGGGATGATAGTATGACCGTCACACTTATTAAAGGCGCATTAGCGAGGGTCACAAATCGACTATCTCGGTGTGAAGACTTCCTTATAATGTTTTCCTTCACAGTCAGCACTATAATTTTTTTGTCAACAGTTTTAGACTACTAACAGTAAATCAAAAATATTAAAAAAAAACTTATATTATGTAACTTACCAGACTTTTCAATTTTGACTGATTTAGATTAAAAATATGTTTTGGACACTAAAGAATAAAACTCCAAAAAGCGAAGTAAAAATGACATGCAGCGTAATCTAGTCACGTAGGTTTTAGAAGCTTTTTAGAATCACATTTTTTACTAACTAATTGTAATTATCATTATCCTTCTTCTAATCTTATATAAAAATGTGAAAGTGATTTTATCTGCTTATTTCTTTTTTATTCAAGGCATTAGGAATGAATGTGTACTTTTATAACGGGGATTAACATAAAATATTATTCCGATATATATATTCCGAAAAATTGCATACTTTCCGTGAGATACATATCCTTAATTCAGTCGAACGGAAAGTTAATCTATATAAATAAAAATGAATTGTTGAAAAGTATGTAGGCGCATAACTTGAGAACAACTTTACCGATTTTGATCAAAATTTTTGTGTGTTTTTGAGTGGGTCCTCGAATGGTTTAGATTCACAATTGAAGCCGGTAGGTTGCGTTGGGCTCGAGTCCCTGAATTTTATTTTTTCAGGGCAGGACAACGTCTGCCGGAACCTCTAGTACTAAAATAAATTAATGAAGTAATTAAAATAATGACAAATTCTTCAGTTTCCAATAAAAATAGGCCGATTGTTCCGTTGACCGGGAGGTGTAGGGCATTTAGGTCAAGACCAACGGCTATCTGGCGACTCAGTAGGTAAAGAATGACATATCGTTGAAACCTCAAAATGATCTCATTCAATTCCAATTAAGACGTTTTGTTTATTCATAAGTGGCGCGTTTATATTTAAATGCATATGTTAAAGCTTTCCTTGAAATGTTGTTTTTAGACAAAACTATTATAAATGCGAAAGTATGGATGGATGTTTGCTCAATACCTCCAGATCGAATAAATGAAATTTGACACAGAGATAGATTACAGTCGGGAATAGCATATAGGCTACATTTTTTATCAAGAAAATATACGGTTTCCGTGGGATAACATCAAAGCAAGCGAAGCCGCGGAACAAAAGCTAGAGTACTATATCTTCATAACAAGACAAGGTAGAGCGAATATAGGAAAGGAGAAAACTGAACTATGCAGTTATAATTTAAGTATTTAGTTTTGTACCTCTCAACGTATCTAATAAATCAAACAAGTTACGTTAAGGCATTACTTGATTATGACAGTTAGTAATCTATAATGTTATAAAATTGTAAAAGTGTAGTCTTTCGTTTTTTAAATTTTTTGTGTTTGTTTGTTTGTTCGAGATTCACGTAAAAACTATTGGGCCGATTTTGATGCGGTTCTCGTTGATCGATAGCAAATTCCCGGACTTAAAATCTGCGGTATTTTATATTTCGGGAATCCTACAGGAATTTAAAGTGGCCCGGTTGAAAAAAAATTGGATTCCGATGTAATATTTTCACATCAGTGATTTGCTTTGCTATCGATCACGATAGCAAATCCTCTGTCATAAAATATTTGTTATGCGATACTTTACATCCCGGGAATTCCGCGGGATTTTTCCCGGAATTGGTTTCAAGTTGTTAGGACACATAGATAAGATTATTCCGTCCAACGTGGGTAAAGTCGCGGGCGAATTCTAGTACAAAAATTAATTCATGATTTGAAACAAAAACAGTAACTATACTACTATATACCATATTCTTAAATTCCATAATTACTCACTCTAACGAAATATGTATGTGACTACGCCATATATCTATGTTGTGAATATAATGAATCAGGTTTATTTAAAATACAAAAGCCAAACTACTGGCCACCGGGCATGTTGCAATCCACAACAAAACTCTCAGTCATGGTGGTCGCACACGTAAACCTTACGTGTCACAGTCGAGTACGCCTTGCTTTGCGTCCGTGCAACTCATCTAACAGACTAATGCCACTTTTGTAGTGAAATAATGTAAATTAAATATACTTCAATTTTATTTTATGAATTATTTTAGTTAAATTATCTCTTACACCTATACTCCAAAGGCTACTAAACGTTAGGTACTGTTATACGTTAATTATAATATATAAATTTTATGCTTGTAATATAATTATGCCTTTGGTAGAAAGCTGGCATGAACTAGAAATGTATAATACTAAGTGATTTAGGCTGAAAATTAAATGTCTTTAATCATAGCGGACTGTTATTTGCCTGAGTACTTTGGGTTATATTAAGGTTAGCTAACAAGACAAATAGATAAATTTATTGTACAATAATAGTGTACCTACTATTACATAAACACTGAAGTTAGTAATTTAAGGGTATTTTAATGTTTTTATTGCCAAAAAGCGATTTCTTCCAGATATTTTAGGCAGAAATAAAGCAAATATTATTTGTATGGTGTTGAGGAGTTACCCGTACAGGGTGGAGGAGCGAGATCGGCGAGATGGAATGCTCCTCCGTCTTAAAGGAAGATCTTCCAGCGAGGCTAGTGTTGTTCCTTGCAGGCCTAGTCCCTTCTAGGCATTTATTACTGTTGGAAATTTATATATATTGTTTGTAATTTTCGGGAAACATTTGCGACCTCAATTATTGTACAGCGCCATCTATTGGCTTGTAAGTGTTCCACTACAGTGGCGTTATTTTTTTACTTGAATATTGTTTAAATTATTAAAATAAATTTCAACACCTAGAGAATCTTAATTTACATTATGATTACATACTGCTTTCTAGCCTATACTGCTATGATATGTCTGGTAATTAATGATGCATTAAATTGCGAAGTGCAATTGGACCTACGCCAATTAAATAAACATTATCAAATACTCCCTAGAAGCAATCAAATTATTTAGTGATATTAATACTATGAATTCCAAAGATGTTATTAAAATTGCATTACCACAAAATAGTTAGTACTTATCCAGTAGTAACATCGGAAATTTTAATTTATATCTGTTTCACATTCCTGCGATAATTTAAGTGCACACAGGTTCTCCCAGAAGCATAAAAGCCAACAGAATTTTGGATCAACCAGTATCCGATGGTACAATCTGGAATAATTAGAACTGTAAGACAATCAGCTTTGATACCATATAGTTCAAGCCTTTGTTACACATTACTTAATTTATGCTGGAAATTATCCCATTTTCCGCAATGAGGAGTATCCTGCGCCCTGTCTCGGTATTGAGACTACAAAATTTCAGCCAAAACGGCCCAATAGTTTTTCTATAACAGTATAGAAGATAGACAAACAGAGTTACTTTCACATTTATAATATTACTATAGACATGATGGGTTATCGTGAATGTTTGTTGCAAGTTACCCAAAGATAAAGCTTAGATTATTTGTCAGTAACATGAGTACATATCACAAAAAATGCATGAATGTAACATAACCTAAATCATGTAATCATGATAGCACTAAATCCATAGATATCAAGATGTCGATCGGACGTAAATACAAAATTTCATTGGTGAATTTATGATGAAAACACAAATTAATTTTTAATTGCATAGATTAATTATTACGGAAATACATACAAATATATGAACCACTGTAATGGTTTAAACGGGTCAAATGCAAGGGTACAATGCAAAAAAGAGTGAATTATATAAAGAAAAATAGTCCATTATAAAGTAATTTATTACATGATTTTTATCCGTGCAGGAACGGAGAAAGAATACAGTTTCCTGTGGCCGGGCGGCCTGTTCTAAGAGGCGACAAAACAACCCACAGCCAGGTGGTAGGGGATTTGCCTGACTACCACCCCTGGTATAGAGTATGCCGCCATAATATCCTTGAATTGTGTTCTGGTATTAGTAACCAGGTTCCAGTCTCCCTTAAGAGAGCAGCAGCGCATTTATAGCACCTTTGGTGTTGCAAATGTCCATAGGCGATGGTAACCGCTTTCCATCAAGTGGGCCGTCTGCCTGTCTGCTGAACTTATGATAAAAAAAATAAAAAAACGTAAACCAAAACATTATTTCATTACTAAATTAGAAACAGAGGCGTTAATAATCAAAACGATCATAAAATGTATGAATCAGAAAATCTTGATAAACATAAATATGCATGCATGTAGGCAGACGAGTGGTTAAGTCAACCAGTGGATCAACAAAATCCATTTAGGTCGTTGGTAGGCGACCAGTTCAGTATATCACGGAATCGATCGACCTATTTTAGTATTACCATTATTGTGTTGTCTCACTACCTACGCTATTTTATAATTTAACAGTTTTTGACCAAGTTTTCATCGTTAAAGGTTGTACCCTAAAACTCATTTTATTTGTAAACTTTAAAACATATCCCATACCTACTAGTCTCTGATTAATTACCTGGAAAATACAGAGAACTTCCATAACAAAGAGATCAGTGTCAAAACAAAGCCGTGTATGCTTATTACTTTTCTGCCTGTAATCCCTGGAAAAAGTGTAAAATCTTGATACCTTAACAGCGGGATATTTCAATAATATTGATTAGAAATTAGAACTTGTAATTTAATTTTAAATTGCTAAACTAAACTGGAACAACCTATTCTCCCGGCTGAAGATATAAGCAGTTTGAAGAAATGCATAAAGTACCATGTAGCTTAAGAATGACAATAGATATCATAGAAAACTGTTCGTAGAAACAGATAAAAAATGATTAATTTAATTCATTACAATATGACTAAGGATGATAGTGATTTAATACTAGTGCAGCATTTTCCAACACGTGACGCCTATTATATTGCTGCTAGGAAACGTGATCCGTATCATCAGGATAAATACAGCTATAATATCATGAGCTGTTGGCTCTTGGTTGGTTTTCAATGTTCAAGAATCGGTAAACCGCAGAAGTTGAGTAAGATAGACAACAAAAACAATTATGTCATCATGGATGTAGAATGTACTTGACAGTCAAATCAACCGGGACACAGCGACCTCTAAAATCTAGGGATTTTATGAGAGTACAATTTATGACGTCATAACCTTAAAGAGTCAAATCAAATAATATACTAATGTGGGTACTGTTAAAAGAGTTCATAGGTAAGAAGTAAGTAAATTTTATATCATGATATCTACAACTGGCAAGACACTGCGATGGGCAGAGGAAAGTCGTATGCTCTTGTTTCGGAGGCTAAGACTCACTTTGAGTCGATGAGCCTACGGAGTTAGTTAGTTATATCTAAAAAGAGGTGGCAAATAATTAAAACCCCCGCACTTTTATATTAAATTAACTTCTCTATTGTGAAATATGTAGCATACTTGGGTATGCAACATATTTCATAATGTATAAATAGTAAGAAATTATAGCATTAAACATACAAAAAAGCAATTCTATTTCCAACGAAACAATTGGTTGTTTAGTTGGAAATAGAATTGCTTTTTGTATGTTTAATGCTATAATTTCTTACTATTTATACATTTGCCTTAAAACTGGATAAATTTGACATAAATTCCATACAAGTAAAGTCAATTTCCTACCATTTTTTTTCTTTGCTTGTACGCAAACGGGTCCACTTGTTGGCAAGTGGTTACCGTCGCTCATGTACCTACATCTACAACACGAAGAGAGTCAATGTGTTGACCTCGTTAAGACTATAATTATCTGATTACGCCCGTTTTGAAGAGTCTCATATTGTAGCGCTCCATGAAAATCGCGGAAGAGAATTCATTCCACAGCTTACTCACGTATAGCATGAAGGAGCGTACCTGATGTCGAAGAAGTGTGGATGAACTCCCCAACTGCCAGCGAATGTTGCAATGGCAAAATGACGACGTAGGCACCAAATCAAATTAGCTCATCATGAGGCCAAAAACAGCCGCTCTCGCAAATTCGTCTTACACACATGACAAGTATGACAAAAAAGTGGAGCTTTATACTAAATATCACATCTACGAGTATATCTAGATTCCAGTCAATTGCACAAAGCTATTCTCCACAACGTCCTCTTTAGGCCCTCAGAACACTCCCCGTTATACACACCGTAGTAATGATAAGGTAAAAGAAACAAATATTAATATATAGAAAGCAAAGCCCTATATTGACATTCTCAATGTGGTAGTATCAAATCAAATATCACAAATGTCACAGCGACCCACGAGAATATAAATTCTTCGTTTTGTAGTTAACAAATATAGACCTGCCGTTCGCTCCACTAAAAGTTTATTGAACGCGCTAAATATAAAATCTATTAATCGTTTATTTCAAATAAATATATTATTATCGACGTGACAGTTAAAGGTCAAATGGAAGGTCATGTCTAGCGCAACTTGTACAGGTTCACGTTGCGATTTTATATATCTGTATGCAAGTTATCGACGTGTTTGTTTATGAGTGCTTATACATATACTGAATGGAGTACCAATAGTGCTTTATAACTAAGAAATTTATCTAAGTGACCCTTCTACACACATATAATATGTCTTGATGCGTACCAATTCAACATTCTCTTTTTTCGTCGTTAGAAGGAATAATGAAACTTTTTTATTAGGAATTATATTGTTACAACTCAGGTCCCGACAAAAACAAAACCCACCTGCATATCTAAAACAAAACACATTTTATCACCTGCAGGCATTTAAACTAATTATGACTCTTTTATGATCGTCTTCTTTTGTTTACTTTGTGTTTAAAATTTGTGATTAGAAAACAGCCCATTGTTTTATTGTACTCTTTTATGGCAGTTTGTGGCAAAGACATTAGCCAGGTGTGGCGGATTAAGCCGACTTAGATACGGGGACATTGCATTTGCGCAGTATAAAACAATGACCTGATGGAGGAGGAGACAGTCGAACCACAAGCAAAGCAACACGTATGTACTACAATCGGGAATCTAATAAGTGACGGACTTTGTGCGCTTTATTGAGTTACGACCTTCTGCATTACGTTTGGACTAGTTGTGTTCGGTTATATTTCTACCTGTGTTATACGTGTTTGTATAGTTCTAATAAACTCTATAATAATTCCAAGGGCATTTTAATTCGACTCTTGCGACTCGTAACAATATTTAGTAGGATACAGAAACATCGAAAGTTAATGTTCATATCACTTATGTATTGGTGGAGAAAACAATAAAATCATAAACATATTATACCATTAACGTTTAGTGACATGTACAACTTTTATGTTAAAACCTGACCACTTTCATAAGACTTTTATCGTTCGCCATCGTTCTGATTTCCACCACATTTCCCGCTAGACAACGTCGATTAAGTGGATAGACACATTTTTTCAATTTCCCACGAAATCTAATTCAATGAGGAAAACAGTTCAGGCTTTTCACACGATTCTCAAAACTAATGAAGTAGAAAATTTCGCCGAAACTTATAGTAAGTACATATATATAGTACCGACAGATGCCACTGCTAAAAAACGGATTGACAGCTTTAACACATAGGCAATCTTGATGTATATATAGGTTATACATCACGGTGTTTTACTTCACCTTCAAGAAATAGTAATTGTAACAATATCTTAGAGATGCACGTCGAGTCATTTACATGATATGCCGGTGCCTTAGCCACTAAAGCACAACAACTAGATTTTGCAGTTTTAATTTACATTACCGAAACATTCCGATATATTCCATAAGACGATTAGAACTTAAATCTATATTGAAATATAGTTAATATCTCTTTCTAGAATCTTTAAATATTTAGAAAGTTGAAATCTTACATGATTGTACTATATTCATTTTCTAATAGGTATCTCTCGCCAAACATATCCTATTTATATCGTAAAACAAGTATTGGACGGTTTTATGGAGATGCCAATAGTGCAGTATCAAGCACAGTAACATAAGAGTATCTTACTGAATCTAATAACTGTCCTTTTTTAATCAAGCATGTAAAATGATATAATGTTATTCTTAGTAAGTACATGCAATTTACGAAATAACTATGTAAGTATTTTGTCCTTATAAAGCAGAATGTAAGAGTTTGCGTTACATAAGCTAAGTTATCCAAGAGTATAAAACTGTAACTAAACCTATTTTCTACACTTGTCCTTGTTTCTAAATATTATTATGGCGTCGGGTCAAAACTACTGGTACTATAAATGTCAGCTTACCGGGTTGTACTGTGAATTCTGTACAATACAGTAAAATATATCCGGATTAGCCGTTATAGCTTCTAGTAGCAAGCGTGTGGTAGGTACACTGAAATGTTTTATTTTAACAAAATTCAATAGTTGTTTCAAAACTAATCGTTAAGTTATTATATTTACCTTGTATTCTTTCCGGATATGGACTTTATTTGTTATAGGTACGATTTGATACCGAAGTATATATTTTATATTGGGTGAAAATTTCTGTTGGGTTTTAGGTGGTTTTCCTCCGGTGGTATATGTTTTTGTCAACCTGTGACTCTCACTTGTTTTTGCGTGTCGGGCTGAATTAGACATATAAAGTAAACGTCTTTTAAATCACAAGATATTATACCGACTTCGGGAAATGATCAGAGATATCTAGTATTGACTAGCGACAGTGCCTTAATTATTCATACATTACAACTTCTACTAAATTACAACTGTTGCTCAGCCGTTACATTGTATATTATTTAAGTACCGTTTATTACGCCTATTTTCCAAAAACGTAAGTATAGAATTATCATAAGCAACATATCAAATATTTATAGTTATGTACATACAACTACAATCATACAATCAAATAAAAACGTTAAAAATCTAACTAGACTAGTACGTTATAAATCGTGTGGTTCAAGTGCTAAGACAATCAATTCTCATTACAATGACGTGGTTACAAATCCTGGTAGATCTTGTTTAGTTTTTCTGGTCTAATGTGCTTCTTACTATAACTATCTAATATTGCGGTAAATGAAAATAACGTGAAGTAACCTGCATGTCAAGATTATCAACCGATGTACAGATATATTAGTTACGAGACATTTTTGCGTTTGTAGTAGTGTACTGTCAGCACTTAAACAAATAAACTAATACTTTGTACATATTTTTATAGGCAGGTACTTAATATGAAACTAATAATATTAAACGATATTAAAATAATAAATATTAATATTAAACATAATTTAAAATACTGAATTTAAAGGAAATTTAAATTTCTAGTTTAGCAGTCCTATAAATATACAAATACTACTACAAACGCAAAAATGTCTCAAAAGCTAATTTACCTGTATGAAAATCGTTAATTCTTCCTAGACAAGCATGGCAACTGTACCTGATCCTTCGAAATAGGAAGGCTCAACGTGTTAAGATTATTGGATTTATAATACATACCTAATACATTAAACTATGACACTACAAGTAGTATTCTGAGCTTATATCATCATCCTGTAAAGGTAGTAACTTTTGTTAGCTCACAAAGCTAACAAAAGTTAATTCCAAATAATTGTAAGCCAGCCGATGCGTTCTTCAATACATATTGTAAAAATTGATAGAATCATGACTAAATAGAAATTGGTTAAACAATTTGTGTTAAAATAAAACATTAACTCTAGACATTTAGGTCCTTTACGCAATGCAGACAAAACAATATTAAATCTAGATCATTATAACGTGACTGGCTATAATAACACTAAATTGGACTATTGCAACATTAGAATAAAAAACACGTAATTATTATGTATGATACGATTTTATTATTTCATCATTTTTGAAACATTCACAAATTTCAAATTGATGTCTATTTTCATTTAGTAGTTATAAAAAAAATCAAGGATAGTTTTAACAATTTAATTATTCTACTTTTTAGGATTTTGATAGATAACTACCGGTAAAAAGAAACCTTAGAGTCTTATATTGATGTTTATCAGTTAATGTTTTAAGCGTATTATCTCAAGAATTACAAAGGCTAGATGTATGAAATTCGGCACACATTTAGTAATCTTGTATCTTTAAATGAGGGCTTGGTCTCACTAAAATAGCAGAGTGCCCATATAGTGATACCTACCGTTAAATAATTTAACTTTTTTATTTTACTTGTTTTATTATAAATTGTCGTGTACCTAACATATAGTTGGTAAAATTAATAAACTACCGCAGTTGCGTTGTTATATTGCAATTTAGAACACTCAATTAATGTTAATTAACGTTAGTTTAAAGTTAAATTGATAACAAATTGATGTCGCAATATCTTAATTAAATATTTTATTATTTTCCTTTATAAAAATAAAAGCACAATAAGTTCGTTGTGATTATAAAATGATATAAATTACTTAAAGTCGGATTCTGAATTGAGAAAACCCAACTGAGCATCAAACAACATGTATTTATTTTTAAACGATTTAACAGTTCTTACCGCATTTTAATACTTAGATACTCTGCGAATACGGTTATTGAAATTTTTCCAGAATAATAATAATAATCGGCAGACCAACGCATAAATTATATATCTTTAAAGTTACGCTTGCGGTATGGGTAATTTACAAAGGACTATTCTGGAGCCGATCCCAGACACCCAGACTATAGTAAATAACGGAAATATCGTTTCCGAAATTTACCATGCCAGGAATCGAACCCGGAGCCTCTGCGTTACAATAAGGTAGGCCCGCAAACGCTTAGCCCACCTGACCACTGAGGTCGTCCAAGAATTTAAAAATCTATTAGGAATTATTGATTGATGTATTGACTCGTTCTCGACTAATCATTTCCAGATTAAAAACCGGCCATTAGTACCTACTAAGTTCTGTTTTAATCTATCTCTCTAGCCTATGCTAGTATTTACAACAATTTACAAGTCAGTATCCTGAGTTATGTGAACGTATTTGTTTATTCTCCCTACATACGCATTAGGGACTTTGGTATAATGACTAGGAACCAATTAACAACTTCCAAAGGTAAATAAACACACAAAACAAACTGTATTTAGCTGATAACAGGAATGCACAAATAGCCACTATACTTTTGTTAAGTCAAAGTTTATCTAAACGACACCAGCTTATCAGACACCGACGGGTAATGGTTTGAGGTAATTAGGATTTTTTTGTAACTTGTTTGCCTCGATACATTATTTTAAACGTCAATAAAAATATAAAAGCCACATACAGGTCACCAGACAGTGTCTATTCGCGCGTAAAGATGTTTCATTTGATTCTGGCATTTTAAAAACTGGATGTTAAAACGGATTTTACCTACCAATATATAATTTGTGATTGAAATATATACATTTTCGAGAAATAGGTTCGTTTTTTTTTCACAATTTGGTATTCGGTATTCGGCCGAATACTAAATAGCAGCCGAATATTCGTGACATCTCTATTGCAGATGTATATCTAAAGACTGAGATAGAACCTAGACGCCACTGACATACTAAACAAAGCACTAAGCAAGGCACTGCCCAAGTCACGACGGCCAACCCAAAGCCCGTGGAGGCATACTAGTAAAATAGATTTAATTTTAAGTTATAATCAATTAAACAGCTGTTTTAATATGAATTCAAATTTAAACTTTTGTTTTTATATAATTTCAGTACTACTGTTTCTATAATAAATGTTTTCCGCCAGGGAACAAGAACACTAGGTGTGACAATAACCCAGAAAACAAGTAACCCTGAAAAATTCCTAAACCCTACATGACTGGATAGTGCCAGAGGTCATTCATTCTCCTCTCACTTTTTGTCGTTTTATTATATAAAACAAAACATATTTCTTTAGACCAAATGAGCAAATACATTTTCAAGTTAATGAGTTTCTTTTCAATTTTTGACTGATTTGAAAAAAGGCAATAATGACGTGTTAGAAGCGCGTAAGACTAAAAAGTATGATAAATTATTTCGGTCTAAATAGGAAGTAGTAAAGGGCTTCGGCGTAATAAAAGTTAATTGTGGCGATACCAACGGTTGAAGTATAGTTCCACCGCAAGTAAAGCTGTCACAAACGCACTTGGTTAATTTAAAACCACCTACGCCTTTATGTGGCAACTATTAAGCCAAATCTTGCTTAACTAATCTCACGGAAATATGAGTCACGGATTTAGAAACTTAGATATCTCAACTGTTTATAAAGTTGCACTAATAATAAATGTTCATATTAATTAAATACCAGTTCTAAATTAGTGATAGTCGTGTCGCATTCGATCAGTCTTATGCTTCGCTACATTATGCTCATTTCCAAAAAAAGACCACGAATGTATGTTTACTGTATATAATACAATAATAATGAAGTAAAGATAAGTTGTTGTTTCGCTTCTTTGCCTTTAAACAATAACTTAAATTGCTTTGGAAGTGGGGGTAGACTCATGATTTTCTATAAGCAATCAATCTGTAAGATTTCATTTAATTTTAAAATAAATATTATACATTCGTTTATTTATTTTTTACGGCAGTAAGCAGGTTAGTGGCGAGGAAAGTGCGCATGTGCGAGTATGTAAACGCCACTATATTTGAACATTTAATACTTGCGCTGCCCGCTTCCCTCGCCACTTTTTTGTTTGCCGCCGTGGAAGTCAACATAATGTATAGAAGGGGTAAAGTCTACATTCTAGAATATATCAGTCTAAGTAATCGACGGATATATTCTAAAATGTTTAATGCAAATGAAGATTACGCTATAAAATTAAGACGTCGTGTGCCTTTAGGTGATCCATCCGCATATATACTAAAACTCTTGAATTTGGACAGATTATTGTGATACGTGTACCAAGGATTATAAACTAATTTTATTATTATAATATAATTGCGTGTAACACATTAAATTAGGCGTGAATATTGTAATAGACATTAGTTAAACAATCAATGTAACTATCATTAACGAAAATACATAATTATGTTACCAAAATTAAAATTAGACCATTCCAAAGGCCGTGAATACGTATTATTTCAAGTGAATTTTTTCGTCGAATTTGATTGTGATAATAAAATAAAATTAAAGAATTTGTTTCATTGTAAAATATATATATATATATATATATATATATATATATATATATATATATATATATATATAATAAATGGGTATTCGGTCTGCACCGGATATTATTTTATTAGTTGATATTTAACCGAATATGAAAAAGTAGCCGAATATTTGGTACAACACTAATCTATACTAGTGTTAAAACGAATATTCGGCCAGTAATTTAAGGGCGAGAACTGTAAAGGGTATATATAGACCCTGTAATAACATGCCTTCAGGGGTTGCATCTTATGCCGGATTTCTACATCTCTAGCTTTTTTGTCATAGCATTATTAGAAAATTAACATTATCTATGTGGAAATTCCGAGTTCATGTCAAATTTTAATTAGTAGTAAACTAAACTAATTCATAGTAAAATATAAAAACCCAGGCAGTCATGAACATTCATAGCAATACCATGTGACTGTAGTAGGCACATTGCAAGTTGCAAGGTGTAAACGCATAATTTAATAATGTTCTAGTATACGGCCGTGACATTGAGGATAAACAAACAATAATGCAAATATGTACGCTTCATTCTAGGCACTTTGCCAGATTGATAAAAAAACTTCTTTGCAACGCTGTGAATTATGTTTAATGTTCTTACGTTGTTTCAACATTCCTATTAAACTTTCATATATTTATTCCATTCACAAATGTTTAACATTTTAAGATATCCTTAAAAACGAACGTGAAAGTAGGTATAAGAACCAGTTAAACACTAACGTAAAAATATAAATCTATATTAGTACTTTAAACGATACACTTTTTACAAACAAGATTGATTGAAAGTGAATGTATTCATGATAAATCAAATTAAACATACCCTTCCTTTCCTTAAATAATAGTTTTATTTATGTTTAACCGAATTTAATTTTAATCATTCTTTTAGTTAATTATTTTGCGTATCAGGTATTAAAAAATATTCTATTACTGCATCTATTAAATAATATAATATAAATTTAATAAATGTAATAAATACAGTTTTACTTGTATTTAATATATTTATTAAAATGTATTTCAAATGAATATCCCGTTATCTGAAGTCTATAATAAATTAATAATATTATCTGTAGGTACCAAATTTCATAAGAATCAGTTCAGTCACAAAGCTCTGAAGCTGAAAGAAGCCACGGATATTAGATTAACAACAAAGTTACTTTTACTACACTTTTTATATACTTAGGCTGGTGTGCACCGAAATTTGACTGATGGTTAAAATAAAATAATCGCTAAAATTATATGTCTAAACTGCGATTATTTTATTTTAACCATAGCTAAAAAGTTTCATTTAAGGTTAAGGTGTAATTTCACTTGTTGTTTATATAAATATATGCGTGTGAAGTATATATGTTATTGTATGTATCTTTTTAGCGTAACTCAGTATGACTAATAAGGATATGTTGTATATCTATGTGTACTTATACGATAATATACAACAAATTACATATTTCAACTTTTGTGTTGTATTTGCACCTGACAACACGCAGGTGACTCTACTCGACTTTTCACGGTCATTGTTGCCCACACACAAAGACAAACGTAGCTGAACATTATAAACATGGAAAATGACGACCTAATAATATTGCAGAGAAATACCTTGTTCACTTGTCACATTTATATTTAATGTTGTAGGTAAACATTTAAGTATATTTACTCACAAGAGGAATATTATCGGGTAATTCACACATTTTCTACTAGCCTTCGATTTGATCATTTTATTGGTCACGAACTATGGAAAGATCAACAGTACAACATTTCTAATGTTATTTTCGAACATTATGATTTTCTTTGTAACATGGAACTTTAAAAACCATGGTAGCAGTGGCCGATTTTGGATAACAGATTGCAGAATTAATGGAAAAATGTTCAAAAATATTGTACAAAAATACTACATAAAAAAGTTGGTCAGATGCGTGTGTACGGTGACCAACTTGCACTATTTTTGTGATTTGCTACAGACTAGATTTTGTTCAAACTATATAATTTGATTTCGATTGACAGGCTAGATATTGTTCACACTAATTTTCATCAAAAATATTTTAACAATACCCCTTGGGTTGACAGTAAACAACTGATCGGTAGTAAAGTTTCTCCATACATGGAAAACGCACATGGTGTTCCTCAAGGAAGTGTTTTGGGGCCATTACTTTTCCTGATATATATTAACGATCTTCCTGACATAACTAGTTTTAAATGCACATTGTTTGCGGATGACATATCTATTATATTAACTGAAAACAAAAACAATAATTTTGACGATGAAATTAATAATACTATTGACAATGTAATCAACTGGTTTGACATGAATAATTTGCACGTAAATCTGGCTAAAACTAACTATGTACAATTTCAAACTTATGGATCTAAAGTAGATGAAAGAAATATAATATATAAAGGAACTAAAATTAGTGAGACAAATAGTACAAGATTTCTTGGTATAACTATAGATAAGTACTGTAATTGGAAAACGCATGTTGACCAAATAAGTAAAAAGGTTAATAGTTTTGTGTATGTCCTAGCAAAGTTAAGAAAAATTTCATCATTAAGTACAGTACTAATGGCATATCATGGATATGTGGCTTCGGTACTACGATATGGGATAATTATTTGGGGTAACTCTACAGGCATAAACAGAGCATTTATAGCTCAAAAAAATGCATCCGAGCTATTGTAGGTATCCGATTTTATGATACTTGTAAGCCTCATTTTAAAGATCTACAAATTTTACCACTGCCATGTATGTATATTTATGAAATATGCTTATTTGTCAAAAACAATTTTACGATTTTCACGACGGCTAAAAACTTCTATCCAAACAATACTAGAAATAGTCAACGACTAGTATTAAACGTGTCTCCAAGAACAACCCTCTTTACCAGAAACTGCTATAACATGTGCATTCAGATCTATAATAAAATTCCGATCCACATAAAAGAGTTTAGAATTAATAAATTTAAAATTCAGTTAAAGGAATGGCTCTTAAATAGAATGTTTTACTCGGTGGACGAATTCCTCAATTGTAAAATGTAATTTTTTTTCTTATTATTATTTTATCATTATTTAATTTAATAAAATTTATTATAAATATTTGTATGCTCCTATGTGAGCAAAACATGTGTACACTAACATATATTACATCTGCTTAACCATGTTTTATACAAATAAATTTGATTTGATTTGATTTGATTTGAGTATATATAATACCGCGCAACCAAAGTAAAATATCCCAATAATAAGTTGCGTACTTTAAAATAATGCAGCATGAAGTAACAAATTCGGTTGTAAGATTAGATAAATATTGCTCTATACCTAAAGAATTATGTATTGTGTTTATTATGAGGTGTTTGTATGTAGACAATACCTTATCAGTATTTTGTAAGTCAGAAAATGTTATCACTATATCATCACCCTTCGCACCTTAATATTTTTATCTCACATTCATTTGGCCGATAAAATCGAGTTTCAAGCAAACGCGATTTTTCTGTCACAGTGGCTTTACTTAACTCTATAAAGAATTTAAATGATTTCAAATGCATTTTTATTTATGTAAAAACAACAATAAGAATTTCTTTGTAAATTATAATTATGAATTCAAATTTGCCGGTCGTGTAATTTTTATTTGAAACTCTGATTCACGTAAACTGACCATGAATGATGTCACGAAATCTGTCATTTATTTGTATTGGTAAAATACGCAATAACTCGATTTAAATAATAATTCTTTAAACGAGTATCATATAATAAAATACTTACATTAAAATATATCTTTTTCTCTCAATTTCTTTATTCATTCAAAACCACAACGTGAACATAATAAAGTCGCTAAGACAGTTTTATACTACTAAGCGGTATGTATATACATAGGTATATACATATGTATATAATAGTACATAGATATATCAAACGCTCAACACCTTTAATACGAGTAAAAAATACCCATGACAAATAAAGTAAATTTTTAAAATATGTTCTCCATTGGATTTGAAATATTTGCATAAAATCTTTTGAATTTGATCTTTTTTCTTAAAAATATTAATTTTGTATTTAATAAGATTTTTTCTCATCTAAGTAACAACGTAGATATATACTGCCTGAAAAACATTATTTCATAAAACGTAACTTTTGATTACAGTAATGTTAACGTACCCGGTCAAAAGGTGGGAAATCTCGTAATTATATAATTATTATAATTTATAAAAAAGTAGTTCTACTCACCCACAAGTGCAGATTTCGCAGATACACTGCTCCTTGACGACTGTTTTCTCGGGTTTCCTGGGGCCACTTTCCTAGGTCTGGTATCATCTCTAATAACAGTCTCCTCGATCGTGGTCCTGTCGTCTCGCACTGTTTTCCTGTCATCTATAATGGTTTCGTCATAAACAGTGCTGACTGTATCTTTCCTTGTGGTGTCAGTGATTGCTCGGTCTACCACGTCGTATTCGCGTATGACGTCTTCGGTCGTTTGGACATCTCGCTATAATATAAAAATATTCATTGAGTACCAAATTTTTAAGTACAAATATGAGTTTAAAAATAGTTACTAAAATATATTTACCAAGTTTTTGAAGTCTATCGCACTCTTATCAACGAAGACGTCTGTCCTAATCTTTTCGTCTTCTTTCGGTTCTTCATAAGTGGTTATTTTCCTTGTGACCCCATTTTCTGTAATGTATCGCGTTACTTCCACTTGACTTCGAGTTTTATCCACCTCAAAGGTCTTTCTAGTCGCTTCGCCAGTAGTTGTCCTTAAGACCGTTGTTTCTTCAGTGTCAACACCTTCATACAAGTCCTTTACATCTTCGTTGATCCTTGTTCCGAATGTCACTTTTTCTATTCTCTTAAAAGGATACTTCTTTACAGTATCTATAATTTCCTTTAATATTCGATCGTCGATATTTCTTTTAATGACAATATTTTTATTACTAACTGTAACGTCTTTTTTGGATTGGGAAGTTTCTATTATTTTACGAAGATCAGTAATTGAAGTAAAATCTTTTATGTCTCGGGATGATATAATTATATTTTCTTCAGTGTCCTGTCGTTTCAAATGGTGTTTTGGTTGTTCTGATCGACCAAAAGGTGACATTTCTTTTGGTTTCTTAGGCCTATCATCATCTTTTTCATAAATGAACTTACCGTTCCAAGTACCAGTGCTTCTTTCGTATGTAGTGCGAGTGTCTTTTGTTTGATTGTCAGAAGTTGTTTCTTTTATTAAATTTTGTTTCTCGGTAGTAATAAAATCAGTTGTTTTGGTGACATCTTTTGTGTCTTTCACAGATGTTTTATCTGTAATCGACGTAGAATCATATGTAGTAGAACGAGAACTTTCATCTGTATTGTCTGCAATTCTTCTGACTTGTACATCTTCGGTATCAATATGTTCAGTGATTTGCTTCCTTTTAGTGAAATCTCCTCCATAGACGTTTCTGGTAGCAGCAATTTCTTTACCATTTTTGTACAACACTGATTCATCAGAAATTACATTAGAACTTGTAGGTACTCCATCTTTTCCCGTGTCATAATGAGATTCTTTGTCCAAAACATGTCGAGCATATTCATGCTCAGGTTTTAATCCTGTACCACTAACTTTATGGCTTTTTTCGTAAGTTGAATGCTCTTTATTATCACCCCATTCTCTATGGGAGGTATCGACAATTCTCTCTTTTCCGTCAACTACTTCTATAACGTAGGAGGATGTGGAAGCTTGCTGGGCGCTGCTTGTATTACTTTTCATAATTTTTGTTGAAAAATTTATATTATCTGTGTTTTTAACCTGTAATATGTCACCAACCTTCCGTAATTCATTTTGTATAGTTGTATCATAACCATAAAAGTTGGACGAATCTGTCTGATTTGGGTTACGACGTCGGTCTACGACAGTATCTCTGCTTGTGGAAACGTTTTCGATAGTGTTTTTCTGATTTGTAATATTTTCAACACTTTCCCTGACAATATTATCAGAGGTTGTTATTGAACTATATTGGTCTGTGCTTGAATTATACTGAATATTTGATGTAGGATGATCCTGGCCATCCTTAGGATAACGTTGAGTATCAGAAGGTTGATACGAGCCATTTCGTGGGTGACGTTGATCACTGGGAGGGTGATGTTGAACTTTCGGCTGACCTTGACCATGAATGGGTTGTCCTGGACCTCTAGGATGACCTTGTTTATCGATTGGATAATATTGAACATCTCTTGGTTGACCTTGAACATCAGTTGTGTCTTTTGAATAATATTGCTGATCTTTAGACGTCAATTGATCTTGAGTTGTAGTTATTTGTTGGTGTCTAGAATTGTCTTTTTCTGTTATAGCACTGGCATGGGAAGTAACTTGGCTTCCATCTTTAATAAACTTTGAATCTTCTTTAAGTGTCATAGAGCTAGTTGGTTTTTCCCCATCCTTGCCTGTATCGTAATTTGATTTCATATCATAGTTTTGAATGCTATGAGCTGATTGTGGTTTAATATCAGTTCCACTAATGCTAGCATATTCTTCCTTAGTGGCCTGTTCTTTAGCATCTCCCCACTCTCGATTTGAACGATCAATGATTCTTTCTTTACCATCAACAATTTCGACCACGTACGATGACGATGAGGATTTTTTAACACTGCTAGATTTAGACTCATTAGATTGAGAGACACTAGAATATTGTTTAATTTTAGAATCTTTGTCAAGACTTCCTTCGTCTCCATAAAAATTAGATTTGTCAGAACGCACCGTTTGAATTCTCTTAGATGGATCAGGAGAATCGCGGTATGTCACTTTCCCGCGTTGGTTTATATCTTGAGTGGAAGTGTTAGACTGTCTTGAGGTGGATTCAGCACTTTGAGAAGTTTGATTAATCAAATTCTGACGTTCCGTTTGTAGAAAAGTGTTAGAAGTATTGGCACCCCGAGCCCTTGTTGTAATATTGGTCCCAGGTGTGTTTCCAGAACTATCTAAAAATGCAGTATTTAATGTCTGGTTTTCAGTCGATAATTCCCCTGTTCTGTCAAAAGTCTGACTGTGATTAGAGCCAGATTGTTGAACAGATGTTGAAGAGGATTGGAATGTTTCACTTTTTGAGCTCTGCTGGTGCGAAGTTGATGTTGATGACTCTTGTAAAACAGAACTCGAAATAAACTCACCGCTCGTCGCCTGTGCCATGTCCGATACCTGATGCTCCTGCGACCGTATTTGCGAAAGATCACTCATGGACGGCGCTTCGGTGATAATGTAGTGCGGATGGCTGTTATAATGCTCCGATACAGTCGAGCCGCTTATCGAAGTATGGTCGCTAACGTCGGTTATCATAAGCGGATCATCTTCCTCGACCTTTACATCAATGTATCGCACCTTTTTCCCCGACGAGCTGACTTTTTGCAATGTGTTACTGCTGCTCTGTTGAACCTTAGAAGTGCTGGTTTTTTGAACACTCGTCGACGCACTACTTGTACTTGATGTCACTTCGGATGATTTTGATTGTTTAGTCTTTTTATTTTTTATTGTCATTTTGGTACCATATAATATAACTTATATATTAGGAACTAAAATATTATGTATGAAAAGAGATTCGTAAAATGCCAAGATTAAATATTTTTTATAAATATGAGCACGTAATTAATATTAAAATGAAATAATTGCCATGTAAATATGGTCGCGAGAGTCGTTCGTGTCGTGTGTCGCTGGGTGCGCGCTCGCTCCTCGCGACTGGCTCGCGGATTCTGAGTGAGCGTCCACTGTGCGCCGGCGCCGATACCCCGCGCACCTTGGTGCCGCACATCGCCCACCAGACCTTCAAGACACGTAAGCGGCTTACATCTCGCTATTGGACTCATACCAAAAATGGTTTAAAAACTGCTACACCAGCCATGGTTATTGATAAAATTAGTCACCACCGCTGAAAATATGAATGAATATTAACATTATTTATTTCTTGTATCAGGTAAATATCTATTGGGCATCGTAGAGACTCTAGAGACAATATTATTGAAAAATGTTGATAGAACAATTTTGAATAAAGAAATTATTCGATATGGCTAGCGAACGCGTTCTAAACTCAAAGGGCACGGGTTCGAAACCTAACCGGAAAGCACCACTTAGGCAGTTTTCTGACCTAATGTGCATATTGATCCAATTGCCACGTGCTAGCAGTGAAGGAAAACATCGTGATGAAATCTCCATATTGAGATAAACGATATGTCAAACCTGCAGGTCCACCTTAGACAAGCCTGGCGGATATAGTATCCGTTCCTCTATAAATAGGAGGTCAGAGCCCAGCGGTACGACGCTTATAGGCTGTTGTTATAATTATTATAAGTTAATAGAAAATTATGTAAGCAACAAAAATAAACCTTTAATAAGTTTATTACTTATAATATACAAGCGGCTCAAATATTTGCATTATGTTTTGGTGCAATGCAACATCCAGATTAAGCACAATACGGTGTTGTCATGAAGGGTTAAGCAATCGACCATTTTGCATATGACCTAAATACATCATCGACTACTCATCATAAGGTAAAATAAAATTATTATTCAGGTACTAGAACTTTTCTTGCGAGTTTGCAATTGTAAATTTCGAATTTACGTCCTGGGAAAACAATCTAATTTTTTGTGTAAAAAATTGATATGTATTACAGTACAATAAAGTACAGTTATGAATGAAAATTACATATACATAAGTAAGAAGTAAGTATACCAAATTTCATAATAAGTGGTTCGTTCCAAAGGCCGCGAAGACTGAAGAAGAAATAAACACTCGAACAAAGTTTAATTTTTAATATGTATTTACCTATACCTATGACTCTTCAGGTGAACAGAAGGCTGGTGCCTACCGCAACGGCAACGGATCAGTATAGCGATCCAGCGAGGAAACGTAGCCAGCCTTCTGGACACCTTACCCATAGAAGACGGTGATCTAAAGCTCAGTATTCTACGTATTCTCAGTAGTCTTGAGGGACTGCGGGTAGAATACAATATAAATAAATTAAGTTTTTTTTTATTGTATTAGATTATAACAATACCATAAGTATTGTCAACATTCAATAATATGTAGTTTTGTATATTTTACCTATAAAATCAGAATTATGTAGGAAAAAGCAAAGTAGACCAGAAAAATACAATTATAAAATGGTGACTTTGCTTTACACAGTACAAAAAATACTACCACACCTAGAGATGTTAAAGGGCAATTAACGTAAATGACAGTTAAAATTTATCGTCTACTAGAGATGAGCCGGGTTATAAATCCACTTTTGGTATCTATCAAATTGATTTTTATAGTTACGTGAACTACGGATGATGATACGATTAAAAATTAAAATCAATATAGAAAGTCAAACATTACCGAACTGATTAAAATGCAACAATTGATTATTTCAAAAAAACACATCTAGTTCGAATAGGCAGAAAAATATGAACTGCTGTAGATGAAGACTCCGGCATCCAAGCGGCCGCGAACAAAATCCAGGGGAGGGTCCGCCCGCATTTAAGGCCGTCCGATGAGGGAGCGGAGTTGTTCCGCACTCGTCAAGCCAAATAGGGTTCAACAGAATAGGAATATTCTGTTGAACACTATTCGGCTTGACGTGGCCATTTCGGATAACGACTGCCAGGGCTAATGCGAAGTAGGCAATTGCCACTTCCCACTGCCCTGGCCGTCTCGCACACATCCGTCATCGTGATCCCCACATGGATAAGTTCGTAAGTGGATTCCCCTCGCCAATTTTTTTAGATTTCTTGTCTGTTTATTTGTTTGTTTGGGATTCACGTAAAAACTACTGGGCCGATTTCGATGCAGTTTTCGCTGATCGACAGCAAATTCTTAGACTTAAAACTGCGCTACTTTTTATCTCGCGGAAATTTTTCTGGGGATGATTTAAAATGACCAGATAAAAAATTATTTCGAATTCCAATGTGATTTTTTTACTGATCGATAGCAAATTTAATGTAATGTACTGTGTGATGATTTTATCCCGGGAATCCCGCGGGAAAATTCCCGGGAGCGGTTTGAAGTTATTCGGGTACATAAAAATTAGCTTACACAGTTTCCACTAAAACGATAGCTTACATTCTCTTTTTAAATGTTGCGATACTTTGTGTCCCGGGGGAATTTCAAGGCAAGCGTGGACGAAGTCGCGGGCATATTCCAGTATTATTACATAATATTTTTTGGATTGTGCTTACCGAACCGATATTACACGGCTTAAAGGAGTCTGATGATTCTATCCTAGCATAGGGATGTTGGGCTAACGATGGTGACATCGAGGTTTATCGATGCTTACATATTATCTATATATTAATACATAAAGCAAAAACACAGCAAAAACTTTGTACCCCTTTTTACGAAAATTCCGCGGACGGGCATAGACAACACTTTTTGCTCACCCAAAACAAAATGCAACACAAGACAAAAATTGTCTGTAATTATTATGCAACAAAGAAAAAGGAAAAAAATATAAATAAAAATGGCATACAAGAACAGCAGATTACAGTCTAAAGTATTGTAAACTAGCAAATACATTATTGCTAAGACTAACATAATGATTACTGAGTAAATTTTTAAATATGGCAAAAGATTTAGCTTTTCTTCCGTCAGTGGGCAAAGAGTTCCAAAGTAAGACATACTGCACGCCGAAGGGAACCGTACATTTTTACGGGATATTTAATTTATATGTATGTTAAATGTTATTGTAAAAAAATTCTACAATTGAGTAGAATGTAATGTTTGCCAAGTAGTCAAATAACTTAATCCTATAAATTTTTATTGACATCGCAAATATGCCCCGTGAAAATAATGTCGTGTTAAAGTTTTTATTAAATTTTAATGTGTCGCATCGGCGTGTGCTTCAAATGTTTTCGTAGTGCTCAGGGTGTCTCCTTACAGAGGAGTATGAAATTTCGTACACTTATAGTTTATATAGAGAAGGAGTGCAGAATCCTAATATTTTTTTAAATTATGCATAAAAAATACATTAAATCAATTTAAAAAAACACATTACACACACTACCATGTATTTAACACACACGCATATATACACATTTGTTTATTGTTAAAGTCAAATTAACAGTGTAGCCTTGGCGAAATCTGTGATTATAGAAATATAGTCTTTGACAACAGAACCTTAATAATATTCAAACTTATAATTTAGATTAACTATTATGGTCGAATTTCGGCCACGGGCGACCACTAGTAATATTAAACATGCCCAGAACTTTTAAAAGTGCTAAAGTTGTGGAAGTCAAGGCGATAATTCTCTTTATAGCGAATAACAAATAGTACCTTTTTTTTTATTTAGCCAGGGAAATCCGATTGAGGACCATAAGTCGCGACAAGTACAGAAACTTGGGGGGATAGTTCGCGACCCGTGAGTGGGATTCGCCAGGTCCGGGTGGCACTAGCATGCCCAGTCAGAACTGGTGCCATGCTATTGATACTCACCAGTTAGGGATACCCACTAAAACCTCTGGGTGATCCGTCCTGCGCCTTATGGCAGGGTTACGGGAAAACGGGAGTCCCAACTCCGCGTGCCCTGGCAGGCGGGAGACCCCGCACACAGGCCTCTTCTACTGCCGGAGGACTACTTTTGTCCCCCGGCATCTTCCAGGTCTAATCCGGAACGTCGGGCGGTTTTTAACACGCCCCACGGGAGGAGAGGAGAGCGCGCGCGGAACACCCGCGCTCTCATCTCAACGGAATATGCAGGTGAGTGAGAACCCTTATACCCCAAGGGGCTCCACCCGCGCCATCCGCTTGCGGTGCCCGAAGGTCGAGTCCCGCCCTCCGGTGTCGATGAGTCCTCGTTTGGCGGGAGCGGAGCAAAGACGTCCGCTCTCTCCCGCTCCGCCTCCTCCTTCGCAAGCATGACGCGCTCGCACAAGGAGGAGACAGCGTCCCATCTGGGTTTGCACCCGACCATGGTATGAACCACGGCCGGGAGCCAGGTGTCTAGTCCGGTAAACGCGACGATGTCTCGGCACTGCTCTGTCCAGGCTGGATACTCCTGGAGTGTGTACAGCGCCGTATCCTCGTCGCCTGTGTCACAGTGATAACACCCTGACGTGGGCTCGCGGCCAAGGCGACACAGGTACCTCCCAAAGCAGCCGTGCCCCGGGAGGACCTGTGTCAGCCTGAACGTCAAGGTGCCATAACGTCTGTCTAGCCACGCAGGACGGGCCTCACCGCCTCAATGGTGACGGGGCCCGCGCTGGGATTCCGACCGGCACGCCTCAATCTCGCGAGGCGCCGATCTTGTGCCCTTCGCCAGAGCCTCTTTGCGCCACTGTTACAACGACGCGAGGACCCTGGCTTCCAAGTCCCATGGGGGGGACCCGGCGAGTAGCGAGGCCGCTTCGAAGAACACCGTACGGTATCCCCCTATCGCCCTGACGGCTAACAGGCGCTGCGCCTGGCGAAGCAGCGCAGCATTTCGGGCCGTCAGCGGTCCGACCAAACGGGGGCCCCAACAAATTGTACCTACATTTAGCCTTGACGCTTTCCAGAACTTCAGCTCTCTGCAAAAAATTGCTATTTATGTATAAATTTCATAAATTATATATCGGTAGCCTAATGTGTATTCCTTTCAAACACTCATTTTCGTATACTTTTTGAATATTGAAAGTAGACTTTATTTATGATGTCGCCTCCTCCTTTATGATTTAAACTATGAAAACTTTAAAATATGTTTTCAGATTGTACGATAAAAACAGTGTATATTCATATGAAATTTCCGTATTTGTCAAGTCCGTATAGGCTCACACGCACTGCGAATGTTTACTACAAAATCGTATATCAACATGAAAAAAAAAGTTCTTCCGTAGCAAGCTGTTTTCTGGAGAAATTATATTTTTTAACACAGCACCTCCCACACAACATAACATTAGGTACTTGTAAACCCGTAAATGAATTTTTGACATTTCTTACATTTAATAATTTTAGGAATATTATAATTATTATCGACGAACATCAGAAACATAATTTTAATGGGCGTCAAAAAAGATTTGGCGTAGGAGGCATAAGACTCAGTTGCCGCTGCTGGCTATACAAGGCAATGCATTGGTGGGCGAATACGAATTATCTTTGAATCATGCACCCACGAACCGACTGTCTCAATGCAACAATCACACAAATAACCAAGCCGTAACCAATTAACACGTTCACTGCGAGGCCTGTTTGAGTAAACTTTCAGCTTGTGCGTTTGGGGTTGAAACAGGTCCGATTTTTTGACGAGGAGAAATTCACTTACGTATATAAGTGGTGTACAGTATGGGGATCAGAATGAGGGCGTGTGGTGACTCACCACTACCAGCCTGGTCCTACCTTAGTGGAGATAAGTTACCACTACCGAAATACCCACTAAAACTCTCGGTATTCCTTCCATTTGCATATAGCCAGGGCCGCGGGAATAACAACGCGTGCTCTGTATTGGCCCTGTCAGGCGCCGGCCGAAACGACCCCGTCCTGTACCGCTCGACAGAATGGAGAACGCAGATCAACTCCGCTCCCTTATCCCTGGGTTTTGCCTGCAGCCGCTTGCTCATAGCACTGGAGGTCATCCAGGTCAAACCAGCGCCGGACTCTTCGTCTGCGCGGGGACGGAACTGTGTCTCGATGCCCCCGTTGAAACAGGTCCAACCAGAATTCTTATACGATCTAGGTGAGCGACAAGCAAGTAGAACGCGACAGGCGACAAAAATAAAAGTACATTTGTATAAAGATGTGTAAAATATGCTATGCATCGAGTCGTAGCGCACTGCGCTAATCGCTCGTCGCAACGCCCGTCCAAAGTACGAGTTCGTGGCCAGATCGTTGGTGTGTACTCACAGATCATCTGTGTTTCTTTGATCTGTGTGTGTACTAGTGGCTTTATCTACCTCATACAATAGTTTGCTTACTTCATGCATTTTTGCATGGTTTAATAAAACTCGCAGTATATGAAATAATTTGTCACTCAGTGTTCTTATCTTAGACCTCAACGAGTTTCTTTTTAAGTACCTACTAACTTATGGAGATTTTTAAAAAATAAAAATATTTATTTATCTACATCATACATAATATGATTCAGTGCATAGAGCGGTTAAACTTTACAATAGTGGTCACTGAATTTTAAGTAGTGGGGGGACGGAGGGGGAAGGAGGGGAGGAGTACTTCTCCGTTCTGCAACCCCCCTGATGTCTAGGAGACATGCAGTTTTTGAGATATGATTTGTTTTGTAAACATACCTTTACTAATTTTTTTCAAAATGGTATACTTATTTCTTATGTCTAAAGACGAGAAATACAGAAGAAAGGTAGTGGTCAATGTAAAAAACATTTAAATCAGTCTAAAGACGCAGACTAAAGCCCACAAGCCGAGCGAGCAGAGCGAGTGTGTCATGACAGCGGTCAGCAAATGTCACAACCGATTTGTAACCATCATTTAAATAGTTATCAATGAATAAATGGTGACAATCGTTTCTGGCACTCGCCGGCCGCTGCCGCGGCACACTCACTTCGCTCGCTCGGCTCGTGCGCTTTGGTCTAAAGACTAACCCAACCTAACCAAGTCGTCGAAAATCCATAACAAAACACAAAGTACATTCATATAACTAAAATAGAAATGGAATAAAAAAAGGCGGCAAATAGAGTATAGCAAATTATATATCGATTTATTAAATAAATAGCTTAAAAGCATACTACTAATTCAAACTCGCAATATATAAGCAAAAAAAACACAATTTTCGTATTTAAAAATCAATATTATTGACATACCGAATTGATAACTTTTTTTTTCTTTCATATGCCTATTATCGTTGTAAAGTAAAAAAAGTGACAGTACTATGATTTATTATTTTATGAACTTTAAAATCATAATAACTAATTCAAAATTTGTTTACTAAATTAAAAAACAGTTTTAGTGTTTATATATCAGGTGTAAGTGTATTCCTAAACACAAATCAAACTTTTTTTTTCAACAAAAAGTGACATAACCTTCTTATTTTGTTGACCAAACGTATTTTTGTTTTTCCCATTATTCATTCAAAACGTGTTGGTGGACCCTAAAAACATGTTTCCTAGCCCAAATAACAGGTCTAGTGTCTATATATAAGGCGTATGTATACCCCTAAACTTAATTTCCGTTAATCTGATGCAACTCTGTGCAAAAGTTTAGCCGTTTCATTAGGTTAGTCTATATACCCATATAGACTAATACAATTCTAATGATGTGCTATGCAGTTTACAGTGAAAGCCTATTTAGAAACTCAGAACTTTGTTTTATATTTACCTACTAACGATGAACGATTACTTACAAGGCAAGTTCCACTTGTAATCTTGAGAAGCACCTTTTATTATTCCAACGATTAGGTATAATAATTCCCAGTCTGCCTTCCGTAAGTTAGTAAGAAAAATTTCTGTACTCCTGCGAATTATATAATTCATAGAAAAATCAGAGACTAGTTTATTAAATTAAGGACAATCTTCGTTTTAAAATTGTGTGCAACGTTTGCACGGATTTCATTTTATTACGTGTAGCGCCATCTGTATAATCAAGTATAATTAAACATTTTTTTATTATATAGTTCGTGAACTGCCATCTATCAAATCATTTGTTTTAAGTCAAAACTTCGAAAGCCTTCATTCCATAGCT
Source organism: Dendrolimus houi (assembly GCA_039645545.1). Taxonomy (NCBI): domain Eukaryota; kingdom Metazoa; phylum Arthropoda; class Insecta; order Lepidoptera; family Lasiocampidae; genus Dendrolimus; species Dendrolimus houi. Next base: position 10,243,109 of record CM077134.1, read on the forward strand.
TTAACATTCGGTCAAAGTTTCAACTCACAGTATAGATGGCGTTATACGATTAAACGTCAATATGTGTCGAGTTTTGCTCTGTGCGTCACGCCAGTTCACGTCACTGCGCAATCAAGAATAAGCAGAAAGCACGGAAATAAAATAACAGCTGTTCTACAATATTCGTTCGGGCAACTCAGGCAGCAGCTGTACCACGCATACGCAGCCGATTTCCTTGAAATCGCGTTTGTTTGGACAATTGCTATCTCATTGTTGCGCTACGCGTTGTGAGATTGATTCAGTTTATTCTATCTTGCAATTCGCAACGTTTATTATTGTCGAAATCTTAAAAATTACAGTATTGGTCTGCGACGTGTGTGAATCAGTAAGCTACGTCGACGCTATGTTTACCAAAATTAACAGTTCGTTGTTATTGTGACTCGTGTTAAAATGCCTCGTGAATACGTGGACCCCAAGGAGATATCCGCAGTGTTATGTTAATAGAATCTCTTTTAGCTAGTGATTATAGAAAAAAATATTCTTGACAATGTCTAATGCGGCTCCTACTAGTTCTGCACTGAGGGCTTTGGCCTTAGAGTATAAAAGTCTACAGGAAGAACCCGTGGAAGGGTTCAGAGTGAAGCTTTTAGGAGAGGACAATTTGTTTGAATGGGAAGTTGCAATTTTTGGACCCCCAGATACTTTGTACCAAGGTGGATATTTCAAGGTAAATGCTTTTTCGTCCTACTTCTTTAAATCACTAATTTCTAACATGAAAGACTGAGTATACTTATATGATTGGTGTTCTGCTATGGAAGATTTTGATGCAGGTTATAATAATCTACATCAACATAAATGTGAGTTACTGTATATGTCTGTATGTTTGCTTGTTCTTACCTCATCACAGACTTGGCAACAATTTATAGTGAAATTTGTTAAATATTAAATTGGATGGAGGTTATGAACATACACAATGATGTTTATTTAACTAAATGATATAGTTTCTATGACATAGTGTCTGAAATTTATCATAAAAATACCACATGGAACACTAGTAATTTATATATTCTTTTAAACTGATGTAAGTTTTATATAACTATTACTCACAATAAGCCTCAACTTAATCCATTTAATTTAATAGTATTATTATTTAGAAGTTGCTAGAATTTATAAATAAATGGAGAGAAAGAGTTTAACAGGCTGTTACTCAGCTATCGGGTACACAAATTTTAAGTAGTGGGTGGGCATAGTGGTTAGGGGGAAGGTATACTCTTACCCTTTCTGCAACTCCTAGGGTCTGGAGTTCGTGAAATATTTATTTTTGGTAAACATAACCTCACCTATTTTTTTTACTAACATTATTGTGATGTGTGGTGAAATGTCGTGACTAGAACAGTGATTTAGATTAGGTTACCTTCAGACCAAAGCCCACATGCCGATCGAGCAAAGCAAGCGTGCTGTGGCAGCAGCCATTGACTGCCAGAACCAAGTTGTAACCATTTACTATTTATTTTATACACACAATTTATAATTTCGTCTTTATTGGCTGCTATTTGAAACATTTTCATGGTTACTCTTTTAGTGTATATGAATTTGCTCTGTTGTGTTTTTCTTAATTTTTTGATGATATACACTGTTTTTTGGTTCTTTTCTGTTGATTACTGGCTTTCTTTTTGACTTCAAAAGGTTTGTTCAACTTCGCAAGTGCACTCACTTATTTTTTACTAAAAAATAAGTGAGGTTATATTTATTAAAAAAACTGAAGATATCCGGACCATAGGGGTTGTAATGGCGGTAAGTATGCCTCCCCCCTTCAACATTCCATTACCCCGCTACTTAAAATTTGTGCACTAGATAGCTAGCTATAAATTTACCATTTAGCACAATAGTCTCAGGAAAGAACAACAACAACATTTGAATACCTAGTTTTTTGAAGATTATAGCTTGCGTTATAGATATGTGTCCGTTTTACTATAAGTAATGAGAGAGGGGAGGGAGGAATACTTACTATTTTTGCAATCCCTATGTCTGGGAAATGTATAGTTATTGACATATTAATATTTTTGTAAATATAACCTCACTTATGTTTTTCACTAATATTAATTTGTGACCTTCATTTAAATAGTTATTAATGAATAAATGGTGACTAGGCTCTACTGGCACTTGCCGGCCGTTGCCACGGCACACTCGCTCAGCTCGTTCGCTTAAAGTCTAACCTAAGTCCCCATTCTAGTCACTGGTTGCGACTTTCGCCCACAAGTCGAGCAAGCAAACCATAATGAAAAAAAAAACTATTTCATTATCATAATTTTTTATAGTGGGTTAATTAATCGAAGTTAAACTTTATTTTTTAGGTTCAAAATGAGTTTTAGTGGTTAAAAAACGGTTTTAGTACTTTTATATAATATGTAAGTACATTTCTAATGTCAAATCACACTTTGTTATTATTAAAATTACCAGATCATTGTCATGAAATTTAAATTGCCACAATTAATTAAAAACCTTTTTTCTACACTCATTTACAGTTTTAATTGCCAGTATTTGCCAGTATGTGGTAGGGCATTTGCCTGACTGGATGGCTACCACCCCAAGTCTAGAGTATGCCGCCATAACAACCTTAAGTTGTGTTCCGGCATTAGTGACCACATTCCAGTCTCCCTTAAGAGAGCAGCAGCGCAATTGTAGCACCTTTGGTGTTGCAAATGTCTATAGGCGATGGTTACCGCTTTCCATCAAGTGGGCCAACTGCCTGTCTGCTGATCTCCTGCAATAAAAAAAAATAAAAAATAAAGTTGTTATAAATAGATCATAAATATATTCCTAAACACATTTTACCATTAAATTCATAATAACCAAATGGACACATATCTATACCCAATCCCTTATTTATATAATATGAATTAGTCAGTGAACTAAAAAAAATGGGTAAAAACAAAAACAAAATAATATATTTTTATTTGTGATTAATTGTATCATGGAATGTTTGTCTTAGATCAGTGTTGGTAAGAAAGAGATCATCAAAGCAAGGGAATGACTCACATCAGTTGTATAAAAGATGAAGATGGAAAGGTTTTGATGGGTGAGTGCAGTATAAAAGTGACATGGATGAAATATTTTGCAAAGTTGCTGAACAAAGAAAATGTGTGTAACATGATCTAGAAGACTTGAAAGGAAATAGGGGCTAGTGAATGTAATAAGTGTAGAAGAAGTACAAAATGTATTGCGAAAGACAAAGAATAGTAAAGCAGTGCGACCAGATGGTATCCCTATTGAAATATGCAACATGTTAGGTGAGGATAGCAGGATGTGGCTAGCTTTATTCTTTAATAAGTTGATGATCAACAAGACTGTACCCTAGGAGTGGCACCAATCATATCTGGTGCCCATATTCAAACAAAAAGGTGACATCTAAGATTGTAACAACTATAGGAGGATAAAGCTGCTGTCACATACTATGAAAGCATAGGAGAAAGTGATTGAGGACTGACTACTGAAGGAAATGGAGGTGACTCTATCTGAGTTCAGGTTTATGCCTGGTCATAGCACAACTGATGCCATATTTTCAATACACCAATTAATGAAAAAATATAGACAGGTACATAAAAATCTGGAGATTTTTATGTACCTGTCTGTATTTTATTATGGTTTTCATAGATCTTGAGAAAGCATACGACCCCATCCCCCGGGAAGTTCTCTGGTGGGCCCTCAGAGTGAAAGGTGTGCCAGAGAAGTATGTAAGATTGATTTAAAGCATGTATGAGAATGTTAGTACATAAGTCCGCTCTACAGTGAGAATAATGAACAAATTCACTGTAAAGGTAGGTTTGCACCAGGGATCCGCCTTAATTCCTTACCTGTTTCTGATGGTCATGGATTGCGCTGACTGCAGAGGTACAGGATGAGGCCTCCTGGTGCATGCTCTTCGCAGATGATATTGTCCTGGTAGATAAAAATGCAGTGGCACTTCAAAACAAACTAAGTAGGTAGCAGCAAGTGCTAGAGGATGTTGGGTTGAAAATCAGCAGAACTAAAACCGAATACCGGTTTTGCGATTTCGGTGGGACATCTAATGCTGTACCTCTTAAACTACAATGAGCCACACTACCATGTAACCCCGAATCAAGATACCTTGGTTCACTACTGCAGAGTAATTGTGATATAGAGAAGGATGTAAGGAGAAGAATAAATGTAACATGGCTAAAGTGGAGACAGGTAACCGGTGTCGCATGACAAACTAATGACACTGGAGCTAAAAAGTCAAATGTATAAATTTGTCATACAACCAGTCATGCTATATGGGTTCGAATGTTGGATCACAAACATCTCAGCTGAGATGAGAATGTTGAGATGGATGTGTAGTGTTACAAGAATGAATAAGGTGAGAAATGAGTACATAAATCTTTGAAAGTTGCACCCTTGGCTGGGAAATTGAGAGGAAGAAGATTAAGTTGGTATGGGCCATGAGGAGCCATGAAAGTCACACAGTCATGTTACAAAAAGAATGATACACTACAAGTTGGATGGTACCTACATGCTACAAATGTAAAGAAATACCAAAAAAGAGGTGGATGGATTGTGTGAAGGATGATATGATGATTTGTACTCAGAAGATGTATGTCCCAATAGAGGAGTGTGGAAGAAAAAGACATTGTGCCGACCCTAAATAATTGAGATAAGGTGAAAGAAAAGAGAAAGGGAGGAATGTGTGTGTTATGTATACCCATTTATATTGTCTTAATGTTAATGAAATGTTAATTCATCCTCTAATAAACATCCCTACAATAAATAAACATAATTATGTCTATATAAACATAGTATAATTATGTGTATTAAGTATACACAAACTTAATAAACTTTATATTGCAAAGCAATATTACTTACATAATACATATTATCATCTACAGCAATCTTTATTGCTGCTTGTAGTTAACATAAGATGGCTGCCCGGACTCATACCTAGACTGGACTGGCCTGTTTCTCTGCTGCAGAAGGACCGGACACAGGCAGCCGGACTGCACGGTCCGTAACCCTCACTGCGCCGTCTGCGCGGCGGTGGGCAAACCCGATACCCATCAGACGTTGGCGAGGACCTGCCAGCCTCCCAACGTCAAGAGTAAATTCGTCCATCCGAGGACGAATCCACGATCAGTGAGTGAGGGGGTACCAATGGACACCTAAATGCCCAGTACTCCCTTAACTCTATTTCAAGCCAATGTCAACGACTCCCCGGGCGCTCAGGACTTCTGCCTGCAAGCTATGGCGGAGTGGCGAGCGAACTTGGCAATAAGCGAGCCTTATTACGTACCCCCAGCCAGCAACTGGGTGGGGGATCTCGATGATGTATTAGCCGTGGTCGCCAGAGCCGGATCTAGCACATCGCTCACCAGTCTCGAAAGAGGAAGGGACTATGCGGTGGCGGAAAGCGGAATTTACGTCGTTATAGGCGTGTACTTCTCGCAAAACCGCCCTCTAGCGGAGTTCAAGCTCGCCTTGGACGCTGTCTGGGCAGCCGTCGGCAGACTAGCGCCGAAGACGATTTTCGTCTTAGGCGACTTTAATGCCAAGCACCAATCCTGTGGTAACGTGTATACCGATGCTAGGGGACGGGCGGTTGAAGACTGGGCGCTTCAATCCGACCTGTCCATCTTGAACCAGAGATCGGTCCAGACCTGCGTTCGTGCGCGGGGTGGATCTGTCATCAACCTATCATTCTCCACTCAAGCGGCCGCCCGCAGAGTGGTATGATGGAGGATGCTAGAGGAGGTGGAGACTCTGTCTGATCATTTGTATAATCGAACCAACTGAATTATGACCCACTTTGCTAATAATTCCTTTAAAACCGTCAAAATAGGTTTCTCGTGTGTGTTGCACTTAGGACATTTTAAACATTAATAAAAATGCGTCACTAGGCTCAGAGAACTACGCAATTTTAAACTTTGTTATCATTGTACTAGATATGTTTTACATAAAACAGTAATGATTTGAAATAATTTGAATCTAACTGAAATCTGTCTTATAATTCTAACTCTTTTCATTATAGAAAAAGTATTATAATTTTAAAAATAAAATATAATTCTGAAAGTATATCAGAAGTCAAGGAAAGTCAATGAGAAAAAAAATTAGAACTCAATATCTAAGAATTAAATACTTATTTAAATTGTATAATGGCTAGTCGCGCAGAACAAAGAGCTCGGATTGTAGTGCTCAGCGAGGAAGGCTATGGCATTCGAGAAATATCACGAGTGTTAAATATAAGCCGGAATAGAGTGAGAACATGGATCAGACGGCACGCTGAAGAGGGCATTCTTGAAGATAGATGAAAACATAATCATGGCGTTCGTCAAATAACAAACGAACAAAGCACAGATATACAACACCATTATGAAGAACATCCTTTTTCTCGTACCGAATGTTTCGCGGCACGTTACGACGTTTGTTTACAAACCATAAGAAATCATTTACACCGTATTGAACTGCCTTACCGACATTATGCTAAGAAAGTACATTTAACGAATGCACACAAAACTAACAAACTAACAACTAACTAACAAAACGCAAAAGATTAAATTTTGCACGTAATTATTTAGACTTTGACGTTTAAGTTAAGTTTAGACGTTTAAGTAGGGTAAAGTGGGTGCCATTTCTAACTTTGAAATAAAACCAATTAATAAAATTAACAAAAAAAGTTATTGTTTTTAAATTCTTCCACATTAATGTTGTTCATGTTTTATTTTTCTTGTGTATTTCTGCTACCTAACAATAACGATAACCCTAATATCAAAGGTTGCTTATACAAAGGTTTGGCCTGTGTCACCTTTGGCTTGTCGATTTATAGCCGGTTCCGATATCTTACTATTTACTCCCCTGCCTTACCGTAGGTTGAATTTTGACATTACTTGTATAGAGATTATGTCAAATTTTAACCGTTAGTAAGGCAAATAAACGGTCGGTAAGATATAGCAACCGGCCCTTAATCCAATATACTTAATGACAGAGATAGTAATAACACGTAATAGCATTTGTCAGATGTTACACATGAGTATAGTGGAGTCTACAAAGTAGTCAGTAACTGTCAATGTCTAATAAAATGATAACAAGTTCGTTATCAAGGAAATGTATGTTCAGGCGCATTTCAACCTAATTGTATTTCACAACTGTAGGAAAATGACCTTATGGTGGGTCATGATTCAGTTGGTTTGATTGTACATCAGATTTGAGCTCTCCCCCTCGCCTACCGCTAACCCGGTTCATAGCCCCTACTGGCTCCCGCGCTGGGTTCTCACCAAACTCGACGTGGACCAAGCCGAGGAGAAGGCACTCATCGAATACTGGACCTATCCAGCCGACCCGGGGAATCTGGAGTCGCAGGCTGTGCATATGCGCGAGTCCTTAACAAGGATTTGCTACGCTGCTATGCCTCGATCTAAGCGCCCCCCGCCGCGCACATCGGTCCACTGGTGGACTGAGGAGCTTGGCGAACTCCGAAAGGCTCTCCGCAGGATCGGCCACAGACTCAAAAGCTGCAGGGCGCGTCGTCCTCCAGATTATGTTGAGGAAAATGGACTCGTGGGAGAGTTCAGAGAGGCCAGAAAGGCTCTTTCGATCCCAATTCTGCGAGCGAAAGCCCGGGCGTGGGAGGAGCTCCTCAAGACACTCGACCGAGACCTTTGGGAGCGTCCGTACCGTGGGGGCTCGCAACAAGTTGCGGCCTTGCACTTCCACGGTCACGGAAACGCTCGAACCCGAGGTCCTCTGGTCGGTTATCGATGGGCTTTTGCCGGATCTGGGGATCTTTACTCCCCCGATATGGGTCCAATCATTCCCGGCACCTTGGAGGTGGAGCCTCACTCCATTTCAGAGGAAGACTGAGTTAGACGTTGCCCTAGAGCGGCTCCGGGGCAGGAAGACGGCACCGGGTTCCGACGGGGTCCCGGGTTGGCTCCTCTTCCTGGCTGCCAAACATCTATGCAGCCAGCTGCGGGAACTGTGTTTAAATCGCATTTTGACCAGCTAGTTCCCAAACTCGTGAGGTCCGCAGGCGCCCTTGCTCGGCATGTTCCCAACGTCGAGGCCCGGGCGGGGCGACTAGGAAACTACTTGGGCATTCTTAGGAGTATGGCCCTGTACGGTGCACCCGTATGATCCCTTGCACTTCACCGCCACAATAGGACTTTGTTGTGCCGCGCACAACGGGCCCTGGTTTTAAGGAACATCCGAGGATACCGTACAGTGTCGTGGACGGCGGCGACACTCTTGGCAGGCAATCCGCCCTGCCCTCTCCAGGTGTACTTACTTGCCAAAGTCCGTCGCTCCCGACAGGATGCCCGCACGCGTGGCCTGGTTTATTGCCAGGCCGAGATTCAGGCGATCAGGACTCGGGAAACCGCAACCATGGCTAAACTTGGTCGAGAGAGTTGGAAACTCCTGTGGCTGGCGTTGAGACCATGGAGGCGGTGCGCCCGCATCTGTTGCGATGGCTCGCGGGGAAACACGGGACCCTGACCTTCAAGATGATGCAGATACCGGGCATGGGTGCTTCGATAAGTATCTGAATCATATCGTGGGCTGCCTGCCTTCCCCTCAATGTCGCCTATGTGGCTCACAAGACTGCGTTCCATACGCTGGTCGAATGCGCAGCATGAGCATCGCAGAGATTTGAACTCGAGACCTTCATAGGTCCGATCGATTCGCTTGGCAGTCTGGTCCAGACCATGCTGCACAGGGACGATCATTGGGAAGGGTACGGCTAAATTCTGCGAAGCAGTAATGTCTCATAAGGAGGCCGCGAAAAGAGAAAAGAAAGAGGTGCGCATGCGTCCCGTGGGTACCGACGTCAGTCGGGGACCCCGGAGACGCAATTATGCGCAAGATCTCCCCCCGTAATACCGCTGCAGGGGCCCTCCAGCATCTTGGGAGCGGAGAATTTATCCCCCTGTTGACGAAGTAAGTTTGTCCTGCTTCCCGGGGCACTCTCAAGCACTGATGCGCAGGATAAGCGTGGGCATAACTACGTTCTAAGTCTCACGCTCTTCCTACCATGAACGCGGGGCAGATGAGAGGAGGGTGGTTTTAGTGGAGTATTGACTATCTTGACTGTTAGCTGCGCTATCTTCAGTGGCTAACTCTCATCGTTTTGGTCTAATCCCTAGCAAAGGACCCGGTAGTGTGCGAAATGCATTCCCCGCCTCAAAACGAAAAAAAAATATGGCTGCATAATAGATCTTTTTTAATCAAGTGTTATACAGCCATCCTCGAATAGTATGAAGAAGCCATACATGTTAATGCATACTAACAAATCAAAAATCTTTATTACTAATAACATTTTCTTTTACAATTAAATATTTATTTTTAAAGAACAACAGACAAGTTAAGTTCATGAATTTGCAAAGTCAAGTACATGCTGTCTTTACTTAGGCAAACAGGGAGTCAATCCAAAATTGACAAAAAAAATGTGCCAAGTAGTTTACTAAAAAAAAGTGTTGGTATAAAATAATATAATACAGTTTATGAGTCACTTCAGGTAGTTTAGTCATGTTGTATGATACCAAACAAATAAAAATGTTCCGTTTAAATCTCATCTAATTCACACTATTTTCATAAATGAAGGCTTATTATCTGAGCCGTGATACTTAAACTATTCTTATTAAGTATTTTTAAAGATATTTTAATGTAAATGTATTAAATGAATTTCAAATCTGATTTGTAAAAATTTCTATCTAATAGTCATGTCTCGACCCTGTTATGGCAGAACATCGTAAGTATCAGCATTTAGGTATTTCACTTTTTATCATTGTAATATACAGCTGAAATAATTTAGATCCGAATAGAAACATCCTAAGGGTCATATATATGATAGTAGCAATATTATGGATATATACAAAACCAGAGATTTATGAGTAATTTATTAAAAAATAATTTGTAAAGTAGCTTTCTTGTAAAATTTTATATATGTCACAATGTTCTTCCATAACTGGCTTGAGATCCTCATCTCATCTATCAAGAATGACTAGATAGATATAGCTGTCGTTGATCACCCAAGAAAGTAACAATTGGTCATTGTGAAAAGGAAATAAAAGATCTTGTAAAGTAGAGTAGAATAATGTTAGATTTCTACATTTTTTACTATTACCTTAACATTGGTAGAAAATAATCATTACAAGTATGGAGTTTATGTAAATTTTTAACCAGCAACAAGGCAACTGGATGGACAATAAGTATTAGGTTGGGGAAAAAGTTTCTTCGCATTTTATATAAAAATTCAAAAGGTTTTTTTAGAAAGTTTATTTACATTTGACTAAAGTATGTAGGTGCCATTTTGTTGGATAACTTTTTGCCATCTTTTACGTAGGTACGTGATCCCATTGCTATAAATTTTTTGGGGCTTCTGATCAAAAAACTGCGACAAGTGGTTTTGGCAGTCCTCTCGTGATGTTAACCTGACACTGCCTAAGGAATTCTGCAGAGACCGAAACAGGTAAAAATCTGAAGGTGCAAGGTCAAGACTATACGGCGGATGCATTAACACCTCCCAGCCAAACTCGTAATTTTTGCCGAGTGGCTAAAGATGTGTGAGGTCTAGCGTTATCATGGTGAAAAACCACACCCCTTCTGTTGATTAATTCCGGCCGCTTTCTCTCAACTTTTTACTTTAATCTCATCAGTTGTTCGCAGTACAGTTCAGAATCGATGGTCCTGCCTGGCGGTAACAGCTCATAATGAATAATGCCCTTCCAATCCCACCATACACACAGCATCACCTTGTTGCGAGTTAACCCGGGATTCGCCACAGTCTGTGAAGCCTGACCGGCCTTTGACCACGATCTTTTTCGCACGTTCTTGTCGTACGTGATCCACTTTTCATCACCAGTTATCAGCTTCATCAAAAATGGTTCGGTTTCATTACGTCGTAATAAAGAATCGCAAATGAGTACACGGTTCATTAGGTTTCTTTCAGTGAGCTCATGAGGCACCCAAATATCGAGCTTTTTTGTGTACCCAGCTTTTTTCAAATGCGCCAAAACCGTTTTGTGGTCAATTCCAGTTACTACATACATACTATATGCGAAAAGACTTTCCCCAACCTATTATTATATGTTAGTTTTATATACCTTATTATAATACCTACTATTAAGTAGGTAGCCAAGCAAGCAGCTAGAAAAATAGAGATTCACATTATTTTGTAAAAAGTTTACAAAATATTCTTAATTTAAATATTGTGATTTGAAAAAAAAGATTAAGAGCCGCCTGCATAACGATCGCCTTTAAATAAAAATTAGTTAATCATATTAAACTGCCTGAATACATTTTACACAAAACGTATTGACAGTTCTTTAAACATATTTAGCTGCAAATTTTGCGTTGTGCAAGGCGCTAATTGTATTTAAGGGTGTTAAATGCGTTTTGTGTTTCTTAAATTAATTTAAGCAATCTTATGCAAGCGGCCCTGAAACTCTTGTAAATACATAAGTACATTACTTATTTAAGCAAGTTATAAAAGTTAATATTAAATTGTTTATATACATATAAGCTACCTTGTGTAACATCAAAGTCTTATTAACAATTATTATAAAATCTTTGTTTCATGCTTTATACTTGAGAGGATTTAATTATTTCTCTTTGTGATGTTAAACCCAAGTTCTTGATTTCATGTTATTTTATAGATAACCAGGCTGTAAAATCTTTTGTTTTGTCTTGAAATTTTTTCTTTTTAAATGTCTTCCATATACTTACTGGTGAATTTTACAAGTGGCCCTCTATAATAAAATCTGAAACTATAAGATTAAAGAAAAATACTCCACGGAGACTCAGGGCTGATTTTGATGAAAACTAACAATACAGATTTTTGAAAAATCAATTACCATAGTCCTGAATTGAATCCACTGATTTAGAGAAAAAAAATATTGTTATTATACCAATGTCCAACCCATAGTGTAGTTTTGTAAAGATCAATTTCTGTAAAGAAATGTCAAATTTCAAAATCTGACAATATATTTGCCAATATTTAAAATCAAAGGTTATTTACAGCAGAGTAATGGATTTTTGAGTGTGAAAATACATGAATCCCGGAAATTCCTCTAAAGAGGAACTAACACTACTTATCTCAGGAGATAAGTAATGTTAGTAAAGTTATACACAACTACAAGTGTTCTACTAAAGATTCTAATAAGTATATAAATTGTCGTAGCAAGCAATTCCTAAAATAATGTGCTAGTTTCGAAGTTAAAAAATCCTGGGAAATGAAAAAAAAAAGGATTTGGTATTAGTCAGATTTGCAGAGATGTGTCTTGAATTGGAAACAACCTGATAAAAGTTATCAATCAATTAAATTATAACCTGTGCTGTTCTGTTTTTTTCATGCAACTGGGATTTTGATTTTGTCATGTTACATTTTTAGTAATGAATAACTTTTATCTGATGACTAAAAATTGGCCCATCTAATAAATCGGTATATTTTAAACTAGCTTCTGCCCGCGCCTTCGTCCGCGTGGAATAGTTTAAAAAAAGTAAGTTAATAAACCCTCCTGATTTTAAAACTTTCTTCATTGGTGCTCCGCTCCTATTGGTCTTAGCGTGATGAAATCTAGCCTAATTGTTTTTTAATGTATAAATTGTTTTATTGTATGATGATGATACCGGCAATATCAATATTTAATTAAGTGGATAAGTTGTATAATAAGCTGTTTAAGTAATTAAAGTTTTTTTACCTATCCCACGGGAACTCTTTAATTTTTGGGATCAAAAGTATCCTATATGTTGACCAGGGATATAAGCTACCACCATACAAAATTTAATTTAAATCGGTCCAGTCGTTTCAGAGATTAGCCGGTACAAACAGAGAAACAAAATTTAAAAAAATCTAAATTACTTCTATTTCACTTCTTACACCCCCCTGACTCGGTTTTTAGCATTTTTTTTAATTGTACAGAAATTCGACCTCTATAGTTTTATTATATGTATAGATAATAAAATGTTTGTTGTGATTCTAGTGGTATTCTATATCAAAACGCAAGACAAAAATTACTTGTTTTTTTAATGTGTCAAAGTAATTAATGTTCAAGTACTTTACTGAGCATTACACCCTAGCCTATAGAGACTAACAAGTAACATAACTTTAGCCTAATACGTTACAAAATAAATTATATCTAAGAATGTGTCCATTGGCTCTTTAACATTGTCTCTTAAGGCACATTCAAATGTTCTCACGTCTTAAACATCACTTATCAACCGTTTTTATTTTTCACTATTTTACTACACTGACTCAAACGGGATGACTTGTGATTCAAAAAGAAACATTTCTGATTGCTTTTAAAGATATCTATGGTCTTAGTCACGACTACATGAGTAAGTTTGTAGGCTTGTTTAAGAACATTAAAGAAGCCTACAAACTTATTCTAACTCAATATGAATCAGACCGTTAGGATTTAGAAAACTTTTTGAGAGTTACATTTTCTACTTGATTGTAATTTATAATATCATATTCTTCTATGCTAATATTAATCATGTAAAATATCAGTGATGTAAGCAATGAACAGTCACTTACAAGTTTTGTATGGATTGTTATACACAGCCGACCATAATATACAAAATTATATCTGAAACATCTATATAGACAAAATATAATATATATAAAAAGTTATAAAATTGTGACTAAAATCTAGTTTTTATTATTAATTCTTTGGTACTAGATGTAATTATTAATTTCAATGGTTTTTGTTTCAGGCACATATGAAATTCCCTCCAGATTATCCGTATTCACCGCCTTCTATTAGGTTTTTAACAAAAGTGTGGCATCCAAATGTATATGAGGTAAGTAGCAATTATGTAAATGCCAAATTACAAATTAGCATCAGACTAAACAAACAAAGCTGATTATTATGATTAGACAGTTTAGTTTTAATGTCTTAGAATGTAAAAGTGAATAATTTTTAGTAAAATCGGTCATAAAGAGAGAAGAAACTAACTTATAAATAATCAAACAAACTCACTTTCACATTTATATATTGTTATGGAATCAAAAGTTTATGAATAATCTCATCCATGAAGTAGATCTGTTTTCAAACAAGAAAAAATATCAAACAATACCATTTTTTGTAAGCTAGTCATAACCGAAACATGTTACAATACCTTAACAGGTGTCATTGTTAAAATAGTATTTATTTTCAGTTGATATGAATAGCACTCAAACCTTTAATTTTATATCACCTTAACAAAGTGGTTAATAATTCAAATAACACCTAATTACCTTTAGATATTGAACCGTTTTCATGTACCTACTTAGTTATTTCATTCAACTCCTTTTCATATTGTGTCGTTTGTTTAGAGCTCACTGATGGTCCCATATTTTTCCATCACTCGATTTCAGGAAAATTATGCCGTGTACAATAATTTGATTATACTACTATATTTTGTACTCTATTCACAAATTGATACATTCACCCATCGTACTTTTATTACACTTCAAAGTGAATTTTTATGTTTAGAATTTTGATATACCGGAAAATAAGACTATTTCTACGGAATATGAAAAGCCCTCTAACGTTGTAATCTAGTCTGTTCGTTAAACGATTCTAGGATTAATATAAGCTCTGGATAAAAAGGAGTAGAATGTTCTCGGTTCGGAAGTCAAGACTCAATAAGACGTTGAACCGCAGCCACACGATTCAAAAGCAGTCAAATCATTAGAAACTTCAGCTAATCCTTTAAATCAGTCATAGCAGCGTTTTACCGCTTTATTTTGATTAGCTCATTTAATCCAGATTACGTACATACTGTAAAAACAGTATTTACAAGTCCTATAAAACTACGTTTTAACGGTTTTAACTGCGGTATGTTATTTGATTTTTATTCCGACGTTTTGGCCACTTATCAGTAGCCGTGATCACTACTATACTATTTGCATACGGATGTATACTTACATTCCAAACAACATCTATATTTTCTTTTTAATCAATAAATTTCTCGAAAGTATATAGTTATATTTTGACATTCAGAAAAAAAATGACCCCAAGCCGAATCTGATATCAATATAATAATTTCGCAAGTAAAACCATCGTTCTTTGCACTTCTAATCTATTTAATATTTACTTAACAATCAACGGTATAATATTAACAATAAACAACAAAAAAAATTGTTCTAGAAATCTACTTAAACAATAGTATATTATATAAACATGTGCGTACATAGATAAGTTCCTCGGCTCTAAGAATTGCTACACACACCTTGCATCTTTGACCCCGAGCTGCGAAACATTTCATACTACCGTGGATTGACCCACTTATAAAATTACTTATTTACGAAATAATTTAAAAACTTTTATTCTACTATTTTTGTAAACCTTTGTTATAAGTATGAAAAAAGTATTACATCGCGGACGATGTGCCTTTGATTAAAATGCTAATAGTATTTAGTTTGTTAGTTCGTCACTATGATAAATATTTATTTTATTGATAGTCATTTCTTATCAATTAAATACCGTGATTACTATTAGTGGGTCGTTATCGACTATATTATCATTATAAAGGAAGCATGATATACCGCATAAATATATTTATGTTACTTTAACATTCTTTTGGAGAACTTTCTACAAAGCATCTTATATGAAAAAATTCGGTTGCATCAGCGGCCAATATTTCATGTAAGTCTGTCTATGTTGTTTCACAAAACTGTTTCTTAGCCGGTTGTACAGTTTTTAGAGTCGTCTGAGAGTTACCGTTATTTTTTAGAAGAATCAACCGTGAGTCGACAGCCCATAAAAATGTACGTTGTGTTGGAATATCGACGACGGGGTCATTAGTCTAATCGTCTGATTTACACTGTAACGCGCACAACCGTCCTTCGCGGCCTCCACCCGAATGTTTTCTAGAATATTTTTTTTATTTTCCTACATTGTTTCTTACACAAAAGTGTATAATCAACTACAGAATATCGCATATTTATTCCCATATACTTATTTGTTTTACCTGCTTAATTAAAATATTATAAAGACTTCACAAATACCGGATTGATTTGCATTTAACAGGACCTAGTGCAGGTTGAACGACCTTTATGATTCCACAGGCAATGGTAATAGACCAGCATAATTTTAATTTGAACGCAATATGAATCACTAGTCATTGAACCGTTTAATAACAACACAGTTACATACTATGCCTGAAGACAAACGAAATTGATGCCATGTTATTGGTTTAATTCATATTGTTTTAAGTTGGCTCGATCAATACCGATGTTGGCTACTAGAGAGGTGCATTAATGTTGCAACAATGGTGACGAGTGACGACAATCAACTGAAATACAAACAATGGCCGACGATTGTCTTAGAGAATCGCATAATATGATTATCTTTTATATCCTTATAGAGAGTTTTCTTTTAGACAGCCGTAGGTGATTCTCCCCCGGCCTTGGGGTAATTAACCTTATTTTAATCCCGACGACCTGCGACGCGTTGGCCACTTTGAACTTGTGCTACATTCACGCGTTATTCTTTAAATAACGCCCCAGAGACGCGTATTCATCCCAAACCGTCGGAGATCGTGCCAACATTTCAATCATACTCTTTTTTTGTAGCGGCCACGTGGGAGCTTGTACTAGACGTGAAAACCATGAACATATTATCTAAAGTATTAAAAATTTGTTGGTATCGAAGGGTATTATCTAGAAAAATTAGCAGTATTTATATCCAATAAACAAAATCGCTTTCGTATACAGTATCGTGAGTCAGCTGGGTTTTAACCCACCAGCGGAGGACTTTGAGGACCTCTTTAGACGACCCGAATTACCTTCTTATATCAAACATTGAAATGATACAACGATTACACTATAAAGGGAATTAATATGTATAACACAATGAGCACAAAACTATTATTCTATTTACGTTTTTTAAATACCGACCAATCACAATGCAAAACTTTATCTATGTGCGCATGACGGAAAACACTCTTAATTATGAATTGAGAATTATATAATTAAAATTTTGGCTGTGTTGTTTCATCAACGTGATATTAAAAAGTAAGTAAGCAGTAATACAATGAAGCACTGCTGGCATTTTGGGTACCTTACCTATAGAAGACAATGCCCCACCCAAACTCACTCAATATTCGGTTTAGTTTTGAAGAACTACAAAACGAATAGTATATATAAAAATTAAACTCCTAGCCCCGGGCCTGTTCATTTCAGAGACATATTATAATCGCCATGTATGTATGTCCATAGTAGATTAGCGGGTTTCACATGTTGGTAATTTAAATGTGACTGCATGATATTTTCCTACACTGTCAACACGTGGCAGCTGTTGTAATAATATGTACATTAGGCATGATAGTTGGTTAAACGGTAAAAATCCGAACCTAAGCCTTTAGATTTAGAACAAGACACCTGTTTCAGATTTCACTAAACCCACCATGACTTTATTACACATGACTTATACTATGAAGTCCAAACAATCTAAACTATTTAGATTGTTTGGACTTCATCGTATAAGATTATGATTTACGTTATTGATAAGTACCATAACTTCGCAATGTTTAGTAAAATCTAGAAGTATTCTTTTCCAAAGAATTATTTTGAAGAAATATTGCATAAATATAAATAGCTGTTGCAATATTATATTCGCTATAGTAACTTTTCCGGTCTGATAAGTAGTTCTTGACGACACCCTGACATTGATTTTTCCATAGGCCAACAGAAGAGTGTGCTGGTTGATAATCTATGCCAATGGCGTTGTAAATAAACATCTCGTGTGTTTGTTTTGACTAAGTGTTTCCCGATTGAGAGGTCAAGACATACGCATTTTCTTTGTGAAGAAGCGCGCAGTGAACCGGTGGCATATTTTTAGACGAGGGCGTCGCTCCTCCGACGCATCACATGAGAGCGAGACGCCCATGCTTTTGCTTTATCATTGTGAGCAACAACAAAACGACACACGTTTGTTTTTAAAACCTAAATTAGACAACAGTTTCCTAGTATTATTGGTGTTTGTATATCTGAGGACAACACCTGTCCAAGACAGGCTAGCACGTTTCAGACGCTTTCGCTAGTGTATGTATAATGTAAATACTAGTATTTTCGTGATGTTTTCCTTCCCCTTCAGCGCGTATTACGTCATGCTAGAAGGATATTAAAAATAAACAACGCCCAATAAAAAAAGTAACTCTGAAAATCTCTTATATCTTATGATCCTACATGACTAATATCGCTACAGATCATAGTAGATACTCTGGTTGGGTGATAGCTAATCTGAATAGACTGTAAAGTATGTCGTGGACATGAAATAAAGCCTCATCTGTTCTTGTTCTTTGCCAATAATCTTTATTTTGTTAAAATGCCAAAGATTGTACAATAATTTTAAAAACGATATATACATTCTACCACTTTCATTGTGTGCAAAAAGCATCTTGACTAACTTAATATTTATCAATGTTTTGCAATTACAGGTTTTCCTTTACGAAAATTTGATTTTCTACATTTATATTTCCAAAAATTATAAATGTCAATTAACTGAATCTATGTCAAGTTTGAATAAATAACAAAAGATCAAATGAATAATATCCAAACCCACGTCTTTAGAAACAACCGTGTGTGCTAATTTCAATAAGATACCATGTAGACAAACAATATCTATGGATCATAGTATAGAACTAATTTAAATTTCTATTTCGTATTTTACAATTCAAATAGAACATTTCATCAACGTTTGACGTATGTACCACGTGCCTCGGGCAGTACTGCGTACTTAGGTCTAAAGTAACAACAAAATCCCCACGTTGCTGTTTATCCTACGAAGCTCAGGTAACGCGGACTCCCTGCACGTCGGAAAGGACCGTTAGGTGCCGTTCACTTTCACTTTGTGTGGTATTATGACTTAAACAAAAGAATCTCTTCTACGAATGGCCGGTTTCTATATCTTACTGTAGAACTATACAAAAAAGAATCCCCCAATAAAGAACGTACCTAATTCGTAACTATTGAGGTAAAAATGCGAAACATGTATTTTCTCGAGGCTCGTAATACGTGCTCTTGGCGCAGCTGGCACTACCAGTTTTCCGTTCTTTTTTTAATTTCATAACATTCATGAGATCGATTAGAAAACAATGTCAGGATTTTCAATTTATCTATAATATTATAAAAATCGAAACAGGCCGTGTCTGTACATTGAAGCTATTTAAAAACTGGAATACACTATATAAACGATGGAGAACACGATGCATTTTTTTTAGATTTCTTGTCTGTTTATCTGTTTGTTCAAGATTCACGTAGAAACTACCGAGCCGATTTCGATGCAGTTTTCGCTGGTCGATAGCAAATTCCTAGACTCAAGATCTGCGCCAATTTTATCTTAGTAATCCCGCGGGAATTTTTCTGGGAATAGTTTAAAATGGCCAGATTGAAAAAAATATCGATTTCAAATGTGATTTTTTAACTGATCGATAGCAAATTTTATATAATAAAATGTATGATACTTTTCATCCCAGGCATCCCGCGGGAAATTTCTTGGGAGCGGTTCGAAGTTTTTCGGGTGCATAAAAATTAGCTTATTCTGACAGTTTACACTAAAACGATAGCTTACATACTTTTTTAAATGCAGCGGTACTTTGTGTCCCGGGAATCCCACGGGAATTTCAAGTCAAGCGTGGACTAAGTCGCGGGCATATCCTAGTAATTAATATAAGTCCAAAATTTACAAATAATAAAACGTTGATATAAATTTCTGTTCAGATTTTCGATAAAATCAGAACGGACTTTTATTACTTTGTTACTGTGCGATTATTCTTACTTCTTTAGCTGTTACCCGTGACTTCGTCCGCATGGATTTTTTCGCGGAAACCTAATTTTATAAGTAGCCTAAGTTACTCCTTATAAACATCAGCTATCTGTCAGTGAAAGTCCTGTCAAAAACGGTCCACCCGTTTCAGAAATTAGCCGGAACAAACAGAGAAAATTTTTAAAATATGATTTTTATATAAGTACCATATATATTTTCATATGCATTTAGTAAACAGCTGTTATTTTGACATTAAAAACCGACACTTCCATTTTATTTATTTGTATTGATGTATTCGTTTGCCTTATCACTGGTTAAAAGACATTAACTCCATACTGTCAAATCTCTACCAATGGTAAAGTAAAATCATGGATGTTAATTATTAAGATATAGAATAGCTACTTTGGAATAAGTAATAAGTAAAAGTCAATAAAAAGTTCAGCATTTAACAATTGAAGTTGTATTCTAGAACATTACATTACTCTCCCAAATCAATAACTAAGATATTCGTCCAAATTATTATTGTATGCATGTATTGCAGACCCGTGTCGCCTCGTGGATTTGAAAATACTTTTTATTTTGGTCGAATTGTCAACGCAGGCGTCGGTTTGGTGCACGAGTGATATTTTAGAATTCATACCGGCTTAACTTTCAAAACTAGCAATGGTATTCAAAAATATAATATTTGGAACAAAATTATCTGAAAGGTTTAATAGATATAAATACATTTTAATGAAAAGTTGGTAGTTCAATAGATTTTGTTTTTTAAATATGGCTTAGCATGATTTTTGGGTTTAGCCAGTGTCAAATATTTACAAATACCAACTTTTATATCAAACGGGGACCAGGTCAAGGTCAGACTCGTATAACCCCCATCCTATGCTCATCTTGCGTTTGATTGACACCAAATACCTACCATCTTATTAAATCTTTAAAATTTTCTATACAAGCCCGCCATTGTTGAATTATTAAAACAGTATTAGAATAGAATAAACATTTATTGTATAAACTGTCACAAAAATAAAATTACAAAGATGTTGGAGTTTTTTGTTGGTACGACAGTTTGTCCTTTCGGACGTACAATATGGGCAATTGTAATGGTGCCTGATCATTATTACATTATTTAATCAATAAATAAATTACCTAAATAATTGAATATAAAACTTTATCTTTGCACAAGCATAAATAAATGTCACATTACTATAAATTATATTTTATCGTCAGTCTATCAATTTTAAAATAATACTGTTATACGTTATGTAAGTTGTCATTAATTATAATATAGTTATTTGTGTCCTAGATATTCATTTACTGTATAATATGCTTTTTGTATGAAAAATGTCTTAACTTTACGTTTAAATATATTAATAGTTGTTATATTCAAAAGCTCATCTGGTAGACGGTTGTACAGTTTTGATGCCATACAAGATATATATATTACTCGCGAACATCGCTGGCCTACCTAGTTTTGTATGCCTATGACCTAGATACAATTGATTATCGCTCTGAACTTAATACCTACCTAGTTATGTGGGTTGTCTATTTGTGTTATTAAAACATTTAGATGTTATTATTTATAAATGGTTCTATTATCTAAACGAGGTGAAATGAAGGTAATCTGTGAGAAGTTTATACGAGGAATTCGGAGGCTACTTGAATAATGTTTTACTGTGCAGTTTTGTTCTATAAACGATTCTTGTTTAAAATTTAAATTTAGTTGTGGAATATCGAAACCTGCTCAAAAGAAGGCATAGTGGAATGTACTGGGATAGAATTAATAAACCGCAAAATATATATTATATCCATCTATCGTCCTTCAAAACAGAATAATGAATGTATGAATATACTAGAGTTAAACCCGCGGCCCAGCCGCGGGTCAGCCTCTAGTGCCTGCCTCTTGTTTAAAGAGCAGGCGTTAATACAGGTTACATTGTACTAAATGTTTATGTGAGTGCTATTTGCACCCGGAAGATTAATTACATTTTATATTGCAAACTGTCCCATCTCCCGGCAAGGCCAAAAAGGACAAAAAGGCCAAAAGGTCAAAAAGGACAAAAAGGTCAAAAACGCCAAATAGGTCAAAAAGGACAAAAAGGCCAAAAAGGATAAATGACGAAAATGGCAAATCACAAAAACCTATCTTACTTTTTGGGATAACCTTTACATAAATCTATCCCAAAATCTATATCATTATCCAGGATAAAAGTATCCCTTGTCCACCCTCGGTATTAAAATTACATATATACCGATTTTCAGCCAAATCGGTTCAGTAATTTTACCGTAAAAGCATAACAAACAAACAGACAAATACATTTTTATCCCGAAAACTATCCCATTTTTCTGGATAAAAAGTATCCTATGTTCATTCTCGGCATCGAATATATATATATACTGAGTTTCAGCCAAATCGATCCAGTAGTTTTTCCGTGAAAATGGAACAGAAAGTCAGAGTTACTTTCGCATTTATAATATTAATAGGGATAGGGATGTATTAAAACACTTGAATCAATAATAAAACATGTCACTTACCAGAAAAAAAAAACATATGGTTTGTGGTAATTTCAATATAGATATATATTAAAAAATCGAAAGAAAGTTGTTTTTTGTTGGAATTATGTACGTCATTCAATTTACGTATACAAATAAAAGAACCGACTCAAATAGTGTCTGGTACCTGCTTAGATAACTTTATACACAACATACGTGGCTATACTAATGAAGTATTAGAATTTGCGCTATCTGACCATACAGCACAAATCTTAAATTGTCCTGTGCAACCAACTAGCCACCTCTCCACCATTGGTATGTAGAAAAAAGGGATTACAATAAAACCCATATTTCAAAATATAAAACATGTATTGAAACATTAACTTTTAAAGATGTATTTGATTGTGATGACGCAAACACCGCTTTTAACATATTCCACGACACACTACTATTGTTTTACAATTTGTGCTTCCGTAAGATGTTGATTAAAGTGCCCCTTAAAAAACGTCCTCGCTGTATAATTAAAGGTATAAAAAAATGTTGCAAACGCCAAAGAGAACTTTTATGGAAATACAGGAAAAACAAATCTAGATCGACAAAAAGTGTGTTTGTAAACCTATCGTCTAGATTAAGACGTATAATTAAGTTAACCAAAAAATCACAAAATAATTTTCACATTTCCAATGCTACAAATAAAAGTAAAGCCATGTGGAAAGTAATAAATGAGTCTAAACTAAATTTACCTAAAGCAGAAATTGAAGAGATATATAAAGATGGAACAAGAATTAAAAATCCTCTACAAATAGGAGAAACAATTAATAAATTTTTCATTAGCCAAGTATCTGAGTAAAGAAATAATCATGACAGTATTAGTGAAGACTTAATCAATAATTTCCGACAGTTAAATTCCTTATTTATGAATCCTAAAGCTTCAAATGACATAAAGAAAATAATATTAAACTTAAAAAATACTATTAGCACGGGGTATGATGATATAACAACTAATACGTTAAAAATATAGCCACATCAATTTCACAGGTGCTTTTTCATATAGTAAACTTGTGTATAATTCAAGGTAAATATCGTGACAAATTAAAAACAACCATTATTAAGCCGTTGTTCAAAAAGAATGATAAACGGGATATGATATCCTACCGACCTATAGCTCTAATTCCTATTATATCTAGGGTTTGAAAAAGTTATATATAATGACATATACACCTTTCTTGAAACGAAACAAGTATTTAGTAAGGAGCAGTTTGGATTTAGAAAGTGTAAAAGCATAAATATGGCTATCTAGCCATATTTGATTTATATAATATAATAATCTATATTTTGCATGACAGTTTCCAAAAAAGAGTATCTACTCTTTTTTGGAAACTGTCATGAAAAATATAGCTAATAACATGATAGGGTGTGCTCTTTTTATAGATTTATCTAAAGTTTTTGATTGCGTTAAACATAGCATACTATTACAGAAACTATATATTTATGGTATCAGAAGAAATGTTTTGGATCTTGTATCGTCATATTTGAGTAACTGCAAACAATCTACAGTAATTACTAAGATATGTCCTAAACAAAAATAGGAAATTAAATCCATCTCAGAGTCTAAAAATGTTACTATAGGTATACCACAAGGCAGCGTATTGGGGCCTTTATTGTTTATTTTATATATCAACGATCTACCCTTAATTACTAACCATAAAAAAATTCTTTATGCTGGTGATAACACAATTCTCTTTCAAGTTACCACTAAATTTATTATTGAAAATTACCTTAATAATACACCAAGTTATGTAGTTCAATGGTTAACAATAAATAATCTAACATTTAATTTGACAAATACTAATTTTATGATATTTAAAAATCGTTTAACAAAGATACATGACATTTCAGTAAATTATTTACGACATAAAGTGGATGGAGTGGAATGCACAAAATTTCTTGGCTTAAATATAAACAATAAATTGGATTTGAAATTACATATTGAGTCCCTTAGTTCAAAAATAAATAAATGCCCTCTATATGCTTGCTAAAGTGGCACATATGTCTACCCTAATGACTGCATATCACGGAAATGTATCATCCATTCTTCGCTGTGGGATAATTTTCTATTCTACTGATATAAATACAATTACAATTATATAATTAATTATAATTACATAATACAATTACTTTGTATTTAAGTCACAAAAGAGATGCGTAAGGGCTGTGTGGACTAGTGCAAACTGATAGTTGTAAGCCATACTTTATAAAATTGGGCATCCTTACAGTTCCATGACTTTGATTTGAAATAATACAGTTTGTCAAAGAAAATCTCAACCTGTTCACACACCCTGTAAGCTTGAGACAAAAGAATAGAATGTTGTCCACTAAATAAAACGGCTTATTTAAATAAAAGTATATCTTGTATGGCATCAAAACTGTACAACCGTCTACCAGATGAGCTTTTGAATATAACAACTGTTAATATATTTAAACGTAAAGTTGTTTTATAAAGTATGGCTTACAACTATCAGTTTGCACTAGTCCACACAGCCCTTACGCATCTCTTTTGTGACTTAAATACAAAGAAATTGTATTATGTAATTATAATTAATTATATAATTGTAATTGTATTTATATTAGTAGAATAGAAAATTATCCCACAGCGAAGAATGGATGATACATTTCCGTGATATGCAGTCATTAGGGTAGACATATGTGCCACTTTAGCAAGCATATAGAGGGCATTTATTTATTTTTGAACTAAGGGACTCAATATGTAATTTCAAATCCAATTTATTGTTTATATTTAAGCCAAGAAATTTTGTGCATTCCACTCCATCCACTTTATGTCGTAAATAATTTACTGAAATGTCATGTATCTTTCGTTAAACGATTTTTAAATATCATAAAATTAGTATTTGTCAAATTAAATGTTAGATTATTTATTGTCAACCATTGAACTACATAACTTAGTGTATTATTAAGGTAATTTTCAATAATAAATTTAGTGGTAACTTGAAAGAGAATTATGTTATCACCAGCATAAAGAATTTTTTTATGGTTAGTAATTAAGGGTAGATCGTTGATATATAAAATAAACAATAAAGGCCCCAATACGCTGCCTTGTGGTATACCTATAGTAACATTTTTAGACTCTGAGATGGATTTAATTTCCTATTTTTGTTTAGGACATATCTTAGTAATTACTGTAGATTGTTTGCAGTTACTCAAATATGACGATACAAGATCCAAAACATTTCTTCTGATACCATAAATATATAGTTTCTGTAATAGTATGCTATGTTTAACGCAATCAAAAACTTTAGATAAATCTATAAAAAGAGCACACCCTATCATGTTATTAGCTATATTTTTCATGACAGTTTTCAAAAAAGAGTAGATACTCTTTTTTGGAAACTGTCATGCAAAATATAGATTATTATATTATATAAATCAAATATGGCTATCTAGCCATATTTATGCTTTTGCACTTTCTAAATCCAAACTGCTCCTTACTAAATACTTGTTTCGTTTCAAGAAAGGTGTATATGTCATTATATATAACTTTTTCAAACACTAGATATAATAGGAATTAGAGCTATAGGTCGGTAGGATATCATATCGCGTTTATCATTCTTTTTGAACAACGGCTTAATAATGGTTGTTTTTAATTTGTCACGATATTTACCTTGAATTATACACAAGTTTACTATATGAAAAAGCACCTGTGAAATTGATGTGGCTATATTTTTAACGTATTAGTTGTTATATCATCATACCCCGTGCTAATAGTATTTTTTAAGTTTAATATTATTTTCTTTATGTCATTTGAAGCTTTAGGATTCATAAATAAGGAATTTAACTGTCGGAAATTATTGATTAAGTCTTCACTAATACTGTCATGATTATTTCTTTACTCAGATACTTGGCTAATGAAAAATTTATTAATTGATTCTCCTATTTGTAGAGGATTTTTAATTCTTGTTCCATCTTTATATATCTCTTCAATTTCTGCTTTAGGTAAATTTAGTTTAGACTCATTTATTACTTTCCACATGGCTTTACTTTTATTTGTAGCATTGGAAATGTGAAAATTATTTTGTGATTTTTTGGTTAACTTAATTATACGTCTTAATCTAGACGATAGGTTTACAAACACACTTTTTGTCGATCTAGATTTGTTTTTCCTGTATTTCCATAAAAGTTCTCTTTGGCGTTTGCAACATTTTTTTATACCTTTAATTATACAGCGAGGACGTTTTTTAAGGGGCACTTTAATCAACATCCTACGGAAGCACAAATTGTAAAACAATAGTAGTGTGTCGTGGAATATGTTAAAAGCGGTGTTTGCGTCATCACAATCAAATACATCTTTAAAAGTTAATGTTTCAATACATGTTTTATATTTTGAAATATGGGTTTTATTGTAATCCCTTTTTTCTACATACCAATGGTGGAGAGGTGGCTAGTTGGTTGCACAGGACAATTTAAGATTTGTGCTGTATGGTCAGATAGCGCAAATTCTAATACTTCATTAGTATAGCCACGTATGTTGTGTATAAAGTTATCTAAGCAGGTACCAGACACTATTTGAGTTGGTTCTTTTATTTGTATACGTAAATTGAATGACGTACATAATTCCAACAAAAAACAACTTTCTTTCGATTTTTTAATATATATCTATATTGAAATTACCACAAACCATATGTTTTTTTTTCTGGTAAGTGACATGTTTTATTATTGATTCAAGTGTTTTAATACATCCCTATCCCTATTAATATTATAAATGCGAAAGTAACTCTGACTTTCTGTTCCATTTTCACGGAAAAACTACTGGATCGATTTGGCTGAAACTCAGTATATATATATATTCGATGCCGAGAATGAACATAGGATACTTTTTATCCAGAAAAATGGGATAGTTTTCGGGATAAAAATGTATTTGTCTGTTTGTTTGTTATGCTTTTACGGTAAAATTACTGAACCGATTTGGCTGAAAATCGGTATATATGTAATTTTAATACCGAGGGTGGACAAGGGACACTTTTATCCCGGATAATGATATAGATTTTGGGATAGATTTATGTAAAGGTTATCCCAAAAAGTAAGATAGGTTTTTTGTGATTTGCCATTTTCGTCATTTATCCTTTTTGGCCTTTTTGTCCTTTTGACCTATTTGGCCTTTTTGACCTTTTTGTCCTTTTTGACCTTTTGGCCTTTTTGTCCTTTTTGGCCTTGTCGGGAGATGGGACAGTTTGCAATATAAAATGTAATTAATCTTCCGGGTGCAAATAGCACTCACATAAACATTTAGTACAATGTAACCTGTATTAAAGCCTGCTCTTTAAACAAGAGGCAGGCACTAGAGGCTGACCCGCGGCTGGGCCGCGGGTTAAACTCTAGTATATTCATACATTCATTATTCTGTTTTGAAGGACGATAGATGGATATAATATATATTTTGCGGTTTATTAATTATATCCCAGTACATTCCACTATGCCTTCTTTTGAGCAGGTTTCGATATTCCACAACTAAATTTAAATTTTAAACAAGAATCGTTTATAGAACAAAACTGCACAGTAAAACATTATTCAAGTAGCCTCCGAATTTAATTCCTCGTATAAACTTCTCACAGATTACCTTCATTTCACCTCGTTTAGATAATAGAACCATTTATAAATAATAACATCTAAATGTTTTAATAACACAAATAGACAACCCACATAACTAGGTAGGTATTAAGTTCAGAGCGATAATCAATTGTATCTAGGTCATAGGCATACAAAACTAGGTAGGCCAGCGATGTTCGCGAGTACAAATATTTCATTGCGGCATCGGTTAGGCTACGTACGCACACATCTGTAGCATTTGACTGGTCTGGTCATCGTAGTTGCATGATCGTGTATCTTAAACCACACAAGACACGAGCCACATCCATACTACAATTGGCAAACTAGCCAACTCCTACATATACAAGAAAGCAAAAGTTGATAACTACGAAAAACGGTATATTAAGCATTCCTGTCTTCCACTTTGGATGAATCATGCAATGTCATTGAGTACCGTCGTGTTGTTTCAGTTCTCTGTCTTTCAACCAAATTGATTCGATTTTGTTGATCCGTCTAATATCAGCGTTACTGACTTTTTAACAAATTACATAAAATTAAATTATAAAATAAATCTATTTTTTTTTGACCAAAAAAGAAACTAACTTCAAGAGTAACTAAAAAGCAAAAAATGATTGCCCCTAGAATTATAGAGATATAATTAAAAATATAAAGTTCTTCAATTTTATACCTTATTTTTAAACACTTACTTACTCAAAATTTTAATTTAGGTCTATAATTTTAAGGGTGCAATATATTTTCTTTAACATTTTGAAGTCGGTTTCCGACGTCTAGACGACGGCCAGACTTCAGCTCTGATGAAGTCCAAAAAGTTCGTTTCCAACCAAGACTGCGTGGACCGAGCTTTATGACCCGGCGCTGAGTCTTGCTGGAAGGACCATTTTTGGTTATTGAACATGGTGTTGTTAAGGGGCTACCTCCTCAAGAATGGTATCTTGATACACCTGTGCCGATGTTTTGATACCTTTTTCACAAAAATAATGGCTCAGTCACTCCTTCATAGCTAACACCCCACCAAACCATGACTGAAGACGGATAATGCCCACGTTGCACTCTGTCGACTAATTGAGAAGCTTTCTTAGAGCTTTGAGCATAAATACGGTCATTTTGTTTCTTAAAATGTTGCTCAATTGTAAAAAAATTCTCATCCGTATACAAAATTTTTCTGTGACCTCCCTTTGCGTACCGCTTCAGTAGTTGTTTCATTTTTACCACCCTATTCTTTTTTAAATTATGAGTTAAGAAATGACCAGTACGTCTCTTATAGGCTGCAAGTCATCTTTTAAAATACGCGACATGGTTCTAGGTGATATCTTCAACTCCCCAGATAAAATCTTTTGGCTTCGGATAGGATTTCTTCGAATTCTTTCCCTTACTGCTTTGACCACCTTTTTCGTACGAACACTACGTGGACGGCCAGATCTTTTTCTGTCACAAACAGAGGAGGTCTCATTGTACCTATTAAAAGCCCGGTACACAAACATTTGACTAATAATACCAAGCGCATGGAGAGTTTTAAAGATTGCATTTGGCTCCATACCTACTTTGTGTAATGCAATCACAGTGATTCGGTTCTCTTTACCGCCCCACTCCATTTTAATATCGCAAAATGTAGTACAATGTATTGGCGCCAAAATGAGAAAACACAATGAACAATCATATAAAAACGACAGATTCCAAATTCAAATGTAATATTTTGTTTCTTTTTAATTGTAACAGTATTTATGGCCAGACTAAATATATGCCATAAAAATGAAATTCATACCAAAATATCCTGAAGCTGTACCGAATCCAACGCAAAAAGAAATAAATATCGGTTTAGAAACAAAAATTTATGGAAGAACCATTGAGATATAACATGTCTAGAGAGAACATTGCTAACAAACAACACCGCCAAAAACGGCATCAAAAAGGCGAAGCGTTGCTATATTCACTCTCGTAAAACTATCAATTTGTGCGTGTTTTCGGGATATCAGCTAAAAAATATTACCCCATTTTTGTACAATTAAATATTTTTTTATGTAAGTAAAAAGTTTAAATGATCGTTATTATTTAATCGCTTTATAATTGAATATTACTCAGAGGTTTTAGTTTTTTTTAATAATTAAAGTATTAGCATCAAAAGTTGTCGTGTCTTGGAACGAACCATAAAAAAATACAAGCACAAATGAATTCATAAGACACTTTAGTATATGTAGTAATTTTAATTCGCAATAAAATGTCTGTACAGATATTAGTACATATTTATAAGTCCTTTAATTACCAATACTAATGTAATAATTCTAAAAAAACTATTCATAATAGCAAATCATTTTCGTATTACACAACATGTTCACGAAGGTTATAAGATGACTAGTTATGATTCAAAGATTCTCCTGCGCTAAAAATCAGTGAAATCATTTGTAATCGTGGACTTGGAACGACTCGATGGGATCATACTGGGTGTGTTATGTGTAATCCAAATTTATATCAGTAGTAGGAACTACGGGGTAGGTACACGGAATAGTTTAGTGCAGGGACTTAAGAGCACCTAAACCACTTGAAAAGGACTGTTATAAATAAAAATATTCATATTTTTGTCGTGTTCGGTTTGAATTTTTTATAAACTAAAATTTAAAACTAACAATAATATATTAAATTATTTATTTATTAGGAATTAATGGAGATAAAGCTAACAGAATATAGACCAAAATTAATGTCTTAATTATGACAATAATGTACTAAAAAATGTCGGTACACCATATCTCCATAAATTCATAACATGTTTTAGGTAATGTAAAATGAAACTATACAAAAAATATGTTTAAAAATTATTATACACTTATTTCCGTAAACGTAGTCTGTTTTCTATAGATTTTTTATTATTCATATTTCATTAAAAAATCGTAACAAAACTCCCAAATTTTGGAATATAATTCGCACTTTTCATCAGACAACATCAATCAACTCGATAACCTTTGAAATATCGAAATTAAATTTCATGTTTTTACAAAGAAATCATGAGAAAAGTGTTAAGTGTTCCGATGAAATGACATGTTATCCTTATCCTTTCCTCTTTTTAAATAGTTCAGACATATTTTAATAGCGCAGGACGGCATAATGATTTTTTTTGCGAGAGCTCTAACCTGTAAAGTAGTCGAAACGACACTAATAGGCGTGGGGAGCGAGTGCACCAAATTTGGTGCACTTTTTTGGGCCGTTTTTGTGCAATTGATACGCTATCTAGACGTTTATATGATCTAAGGGAAGAACATAATACATAAAAAAATATATTTCGCGACAAATGGAGAACCTCCTCTTTTTTTGAACTCTGTTAAAAATTGTATAAGCCTTCGCAAATTATATACGAACGATTTATAATGAAGGGTTACATCCCCGACGTCATCAAGGGCAAAGGCTGAGGTAAACACCTAGACGTTCCGCCTCACTTGCCTCCTTCCGCGATCTCCATACCGAGACGTGGAAGAATGTATAATTTATTTATGGTGAATATATTGCCTATAAATTTATAGTCTTTGAAACGGTTAGCATCTTTTAAAAATGGTAGGCTCGGTGTTGGATTCATAGAATATTTTATTTAGTATTCTCATCATCTTAGCATCAAATTTCCGTGGTGTTTCCTAATTTCGCCTTTGAACGTAAACATACAGGTTTTTCTTAATACATTTTTTTTTACCTTACATATATTATGTCGTTTACTTTATACCCACTTCTATGGCAGCAATCAGGGAAGTGGCGAGTACGTCATGTGTGACATATTGTGTTCAGTTTACATACTTCGCACTTCTTTCGCTACTTTCGTGCTTGTTGCCATAGAAAGGGGGTTTAAATTTTGCCTATGGAAGCCTCCAGAACTTTACATGCATGTTGTTTAAACAATTCTTCGTAAAAAATGTTTTTCGCTAAAATAAGCTCTTTCGAATAAATTTAACCTTGACTATATACAGTTTTCTACTCCATAATTCAATGTTATAGAGGAGATAAGTTTTTACAACTTTAGAAGCGAATATTTCGCCACCTGTTGACTTTAAGCATAGAGGTCATGCATAATTATTAGTTATCCGCGATTTCACTACAGCATCGAGTATCCTACCATAATCCATTCATAATATTATATATGTAGATCCAGTAGCTGTGAAAGAAAATAGCTCTGAAATTTGTACAGTGTGCCAGTGGCGTTGACTTCATACAACTCGATTCCCCACTACCTACCTTTAAGAAACTAGCGACTAGCAACCAATAGGTCGAATGTGCCATACATTAATTGGCGTTTACGCGTGCAGTTCAAACATATTATTACTATTGTCTCTATAAATAACCAAAAGATAGAAAACGCCATGAATTTATTGGCGCTTACGTTTTTTCCTCGTTACTATCTCTTACGCTCGTCGGCTTTCCAAACGTATTGGATGAAATAGACGATGGGGCACCGGCTTTTGTTTCAAAATATGCTGTAAGATTGCAAAAATAAAAATTGTAATAAGAAAATACATCGCTAGTTAGACGTATTTTCAACAGCGGTGTAGTCGGCGCTTGCTTCATACGGTTTTTTTTCCAACTGACTTATAGGTAAATTAGTTTCGAGAAGTTTTTGCGTTTGTAGTAGTATTTGTATATTTACATGAATTGTAAACTTAAAAGTATAATAAACAAAAAGAGCTTCGTTACATTTTGAAGAAGAAAAATATATTTACAATCAAAAGTCAAATAAATAATAATTATTTATATTGCTAATTGCTATGAGGTCTGACTATTTGGTTTTAGTTTGATAACTATTGAATCAATTGATTTTATTTGTGGTTCATTCTTGTTATGTATCATTCAGTGTTATTATTTGTTGCTAATTGTTGTTATTTGATATTAAATTTGTTAATTAAAAATGGTTCCGATCTTAAAACGCGGTCGAGATAAGCCTTTGACTTTCCAAACTAAAGAAGTTTTGTACATTTTGTACAAATATTTTGATAATGAGTGCAACAGCAATCCGGGCAGTATTATGACTCCCGCTCAAATGGTTGCTAAATCAACCAGAATTTCATTGACTTCCATCGGAAAGATGCTATCAGAAAGTAAATATTCTTCAGAAGAGGGACCAACCATCCAAAGACCAAGCCTACAATTATAATACATGTTTTTGATCAACAAGGAATCCGGAGAACAATTCACGACTTTCACACTACAAATAAAGAAATTCCCACGATGAGAATGCTAAAATCCTAATAATTTAAAGAATAAATAGATTATATAATATAATATATAATAATAAAGGTTGTCAGCACGTCACCAAATACGTCATGTCATGAGTTTTTAAATGGAAACCAACGGAAGATAACCGCAAACGTCTAATGGAAAAGCATGAAATTCCATACTTGCGAATTAACTATCTCATGAAAATTGCAGAATATCGTACACAAAACCGACCGATTGTTTTTACCGGCGCAATATATATATATATATATATATATATATATATATATATATATATATATATATATATATATATATATATGTATATAGGTCACATTCCTTCTCAGTCTTAGTCAGCTGGAAGCACTTCTGGTTTAAAGCAAATGTATCAAAGACCGTTTGATCATTGTCCATGCCGGTGGTATGGATGGTTTTGTACCGAATGCCTTGCTCGTGTTTAAAGCCAACCAAAAAAGTGGTGATTACCATGATAATATGAATTATGTTAATTATTCAAAGTGGATCCAAATGCAATTAAAACCCAACCTTAAACTTAATAGTGTGGTTGTTGTTGATAATGCACCATACCATAATTCAATTCAAAATCCAGCACCAAATTCTAATTCTAAAAAACAGCAAACGATTGACTGGCTAACGTTTCTAAATATTAAACAGTCATCGAAGATCCTTAGGCCTCAGTTATATGAACTGATTATGAAAAATAAGACGAGATTTGTAGATTATATAGAAGATAGACTAAATATTACGACAGCACTGTCATACTGTGCTCCGTTTACCGCCATATCACCCTCAGTTTAATCCAACTGAAAAAATATGGGGCATAGTGAAAACTTACATCGCAAAATAAAATGTCACAATGAACTTAAATGCTATAATGACATTAGCTGAGAAAAAATTTAATAGCATAACTGTAGAGGAATGGAAAAATGTTTGTTTACATGCTAATGAAGGTGAAAAGAAATATCAGGGCAGGGATGAGGCTTTAGGTACAATATCAGAACGTATTAGATTTAACACAAATGATTAATCGAATGACAGTGAGGATGAATACGAAATGCCAGAACATTTCGTACTCGTTGAAGAAATTTAGTATTAAAAATTATGTTTAATATTAAGTACCTGCCTATAAAGATATATAAAAAGTATTAGTTTATTTATGTTCTGACCGTACACTACTACAAACGCAAAAACGTCTCGAAGGTAATTTAACGGTACATAGACAGGCTGACGAACGAATTTATAATGTGTACACGATTTTATAAGGGTTTACTTTTTTATTTTCTATAAATAGCTACGGAGCCTTATAAACTATGTAGGTTCGTCGCCTGTATGAGTCCCTACAACGTAGATTAGACACGCACTTGCCTGATTTTTTTAATATATTGGATTTCACAACTGTTACTTCACGTTTCTAAAAATTATTTATTCTATAATACCCTACTCCCTCCAGGTACTTTTATCGTGTTATGAACTGTTGTACACGTAAGTTGAGTTATTGAATATTCGAAGGCGAAAACGTTAATCTGAGGGAGGTAACAATAGGATTTATATAACATTAGTTACGCGAACAATAACGCAATGGAAACGAAATCTGCCTTCTAACCGTGAAGCATTAAATTGTATCAAGATTTAATAACTGGTCGTCCAAGTTTGTTGCGCAAATAATTAAGAAGCACTTACACGAGATACTTGATAATGACTACACAAAGCTGTCTATGGGACACTAAAGATTGTATTGTAATCCAAGATGAAACTTAGATTCTGTTATTAAAACTACGTTTTAACGGTTTGAAGCGCGGCATTTTATTTGATTTTTATTTTGACCTTCCAGTCACTAAGTGAAACGGAAGACAAAGATGTCAATGAGTAATGTTCAAGTTATACATTTACGTGTATACAAGCATTCTATATGTAAGCTATATATATCTTCTAATATAATATTGAAAAGCAAAAAATTTGGAAAGTAAAACTAGTTCTTGAACGAATACTTGCTTTGGCCTAGTCAAAAAGCAACCATACAACTATTTATTATCATAAAACGAAACTTGTCATAAAATATGTACGAATATACAAAAAATATGTAGTGTAATGACCTAATTGCATTAGGAATCGTGTGACGCCTAATCGTTTAGTAAATTAACCCAGTCATAAAAATTAAATTGTATATATAAAATATTAGCTGATAGACTTATTAATTATGTTCCCAATCAGGACAAGATTTGGTGTTACGGCCTATCGTAAATTATCAAGCACTTAAAAACTTACCGCCAACGTATGGATATATATATATATATATATATATATATGTGTGTGTGTGTGTGTGTGTGTGTGTGTGTGTGTGTATATATATATCATGACTATCTATATTATATACTTTTAATAGTGTATAGTTCAAGTATGTTAAATCTAGGTTTATAAACTTATTATTTATATTGCTTTTATTTGAAATGAATGAAAATGAGATTTTCCATGCAAAGGTTGCCTGGAAGAAATCGCTCGTAACGATAAACTCTTTTTGTTACATTGTTCCTATAGTTTTAGTTCTAAATCTAGACCTATTGCAAGACGGAATAGAATAAATAAATATTTGCTTTCATTTCTACATAGTAATAAAAATATTAAGACAAATGATGAAACCTTTTCATTTATATGCCTACATATTATACAGTACAGAATTGTATAAACCGTCCCAAAAAAATTCACTTCGTAGATGATGAAAGACAAAATCAATATTGTAGGCCAAGAATTTCATGCTATGCCTACTTTTAAGGGTACCTTATTTTTCTACGTATAATGATATCTAAGCTTAGATGTTGCATACACAATTGATTGTGTGTTTGTTATTATTAGGTATATTGCAAAATTCTAAAGTTAAAAAAAATAAAAGTTGTGAATGCTTTGGTGCATGATAAAATGTTATTTATTATATTTTTTTGCAGAATGGTGATCTCTGCATATCGATCCTACACCCGCCAGTTGACGACCCGCAGTCTGGCGAACTGCCCTGCGAGCGTTGGAACCCCACGCAGTCGGTCCGCACGGTCCTCCTCTCTGTGATCTCGCTCCTTAACGAGCCCAACACCTTCAGCCCAGCGAATGTGGACGCCAGTGTCATGTACCGCCGCTGGCGCGATTCCAAAGGCAAAGATAAGGAGTACGAGAATATTATCAGGTGAGCTAAAAACATTGAACCGTGACGGCGCACCGTCGACTGAAATAGCTTCAATGCATTACTCGTGTTAGAAGCAGGAAATCCTTGCAACAATGTCAAAGAGAATTTGAATTGCTTATTCCTGTGTTGTTATTTCGCCGGAAATATTGTCATTCACTGATGCCCTTGTGTTTTCTAGGACAATGGCAAACATTAAAAAAATATCTTAGACCTTAGTGCCTTTCGGCATCGTTCGCGTATACTTTAGATAATTTTCCAGACGAAACATTTTCCGGGATAAAAAATATTTTATGTAGAAAAGAATAATATACCCCCGCATGCAATACGAAACTTAAAGACCATTTTACAAAGAGTGTGCTCCATAAACACAAAGATAGATTGCTTTCAAGTTTCTTAGTTTACTGTTTCGCTAGGCTCCTGTCCACTTGGGTACTTATTTAATTTCTGCGCGTGTTTAGGTGCAGCACACTCGTCACTCACGCGGTATGGTCATTGCACTTATTTTCACCATTTTGGGTGCTGTTAGAGATGGGATGTAACGAACCACTTTGGAAGTGGCCCATGACCAGTAGTAGATCTCAAAAGTGACGAAGATTGTTCTAATATTTTAATTTTGCCTCTCTCTTTTTCTTTCACCTTCTTTCAATTATTTGACATCGGCACAATATGTTTTTTCCTTCCATAGAGCTCTATTCCGACATTTAAATCTAGTGTCGTTCAATTTATACGTTATTTTCAACATTTATTTCATATGACATCAAATTTTGCCTAAAATGAAACTAGACAAAGATTTATGTATTCCGGAAAAATTTTGACGTTCTCATAACAACAGACAATCCTTATCCTGTTTTCAAGGCAGTATGAATAAATTGTTTGTTGTTTCATATTAATGAAAGATGCAGAACGGACGTATCACGAGCTCGTTTCAATGTCATTTTATTAAACTTTATTCAAAGTCACCTTGATTGCAAGTCGATCTAACGCTGCCTTATATGCAGTCCACGGAATAGCTGTATATTCGAATAGTCGTCGATTTTTAGGTCATAAAGCTAAACTAGATAACCTATTTTCATACTAAATGGCTTCAACTTACATAACATAATTATTAAACTTTTTTATTATTTATAAGGAATCTGTTTTTATTCAAGTTTACTGTATGTATGTGTGTATAAGCGGAGTTTCAGTATAAATCTTTAAGCAAAACGTCATAAAATTTGGAGGCTGGTAACACATTGACGAAAACCCTGGTGTTGCAAACGTCCAAAGGCAACGGTTACCATTTTCCATCACGTGGTCCTTCTGCCTGTTTGCCTGTTTTAGGCAATAAAAAAATGCAATACAGTGGTTTCCTCACTTTCACATTTTCCCAATAATTTAAGGTATTTCTTTTCCTTTGATACTCGTCCTTTCTGGGATACGTTTTCTATCACCACCGCAAATCAGCATATCATTTTTTACACAAGTCGTTCATCTCTTTTTGGCCTATCTTTAATCTTATGTCCATTATACTCCAAACTAAACGTTCCTTGAAATACATTTTCTATAAATATAATTCTTACTCTTTTTCCTTTCAATAGATTTTTTAGGTTATTTTAAAATCATAAATTCTAAATGTATTCATTTAGTAATTAATTCGCATTTTCTCAGAAGATCATTTCGGTACAACCCACACACGTTTGCAATCAATAACACTATATATTTAATTATGTTTAAATGTCTTAGTCAAGTTAAGGAACATTTAAAGATATATATATGTATAACGTAGAAAATGATGTAAATTAACCATCTAATGTAACGAAAATATTATGCAAAAATGCATCTCGTAAAAAAAAACAGGTTATATATAGTTACTAACATATCTCCGCGACTTCGTCCACGCTTCACTTGAAATTCTCGCGGGATTCACGGGACTCATAGCATTTAACTAAGAATGTAACTTATTCGGTTTTGGTGAAAACGGTGTCGGGATAAGCTAATTTTTACACACCCGATTCCTAGGATAAAAAGAAGCGCAGATTTTAAGTCTAAGAATGTGCTATGGATCAGCGAGAATCACATCGAAATCGGCCCATAAGTTTTTACGTGAATTCCGAACAACGGACAACTCAAGAAATCTAAAAAAAAAATACATCCTGTTCTCCGTCGTTTATATAGTGTATTCCGGTTATTTTTTTAAATAGCTTCAATGTACAGACACGGCATGCTTAGAATTTTATAATATTATAGATAGATTTTAAAATTGAAAAGCTTCTTAGGATATGTTTAATTTATATTAATAGAAATCCACTGTGACATTTATTTTATGACTTAATGTCTACAAATCAAATAACAATAGTATTTTTGATTGTCAGATTTTGTAATGAAATTAATAAAAACAAACAGAGCATGTATGATAAAATCTCATTCATAAAAATAATTCATAATCTTTATTAAATTTCAGGAAGCAAGCCCAAGTAGCGCGCATCGAGGCGGAAAAAGAAGGCATAGTCGTACCGCTTACTTTAGAAGACTATTGCATTAAAACACAAGTCAAATCAACGACACATGAGCCACAGGTATATTTCTATTATATTTAAATATCTATAGTATGTTTTCTACCATATTACCCTGCCCTCTCCCCCTATTCCAATCCTATATTCCATTCCTCCTATCTCATCCCCCTATCCAATCCTGTTCTTTATCTCACACTAAAGGCTGGCAACTCGTTGGCCTCGCCATTGGTGTTGCAAACGCCTATAGGCGACGGTAACCACTTTATATGAGCTGGGCCGTCTGCCCGAT
Source organism: Dendrolimus houi (assembly GCA_039645545.1). Taxonomy (NCBI): domain Eukaryota; kingdom Metazoa; phylum Arthropoda; class Insecta; order Lepidoptera; family Lasiocampidae; genus Dendrolimus; species Dendrolimus houi. The sequence goes on from CM077134.1 coordinate 10,282,112, forward strand.
TGCCAGTGTGACAATATGAATATAATATGCCTTGATGTCAAAAAATTCGTTTCAGCTGGACATGACAGACTTTTATGATGACGATTACGACGACCTGGACACGGATTCGGACGAGGAGTTGGAGGGCGGGGAGGGTGACGGCGACGATAGCGGCAACGGCGAGTCGTGAGGGCGCCGCACGCGCCGCGCGCACCGCACGCACGCACGCCCCGCGCGATCTCGCGCGACCGCATACGGACACACGCGCACAGCGCTCGCGTATCCTAAATACACCCGCCACACTACACTCACATACGTCATATAACACAAACGCAATACAAATAAATTATAATCTCACTTACATTAACTCTGAATATGGTAATGGCCTGTTCACATGTATTTTAAATTTTGTTAAAATTTACTTGTACTAAATATGTTTAAACCAGTCATAACGGCCGAACTCAAGCTCAGGAAACTGTTATCTTATGGCCGGTTCGTATATCTTACAGACCGTTCATTTGCCTTGCTATTCATACAAGTAATGTCAAAATTCAACCGCTGGGGAGTGAATGAATGGTAAAATGTAGGAACCGGCCATTAAAGCACCTTTAAAATTTACTATAGAATTTTTAGTCTAGAATAATCAAAAATGAAATAAATCACAGATTACTCATCTTTTTCTACTGACGTGAAATAAAACATCAAACTATTCAGTAAATCATTACATTTTTACCCTATTAATATTAAAGGCCGATTTACTGTCTTTAAATGTGTATAAGCTAGTTTATCGTCTAAATATTCCGCGCGTCTTATGCTATCGTTTATTGCCTCATCTACATATTGTTCAGTTATCCCCTAAAGACAGCGACGGTAGTATTCAATAAATATTGCACGCAATTTTGCCATTCGTTTTTTTACGCCATTTCTACCAATAAACCAGTTAACGGAATCTGAAGATCCGTTGTTACCTAAAACTTGCCTGAGTAAATCTAAAATCGACTGTGAGTTTTTTTATACTTTAAGGCGGATTTACATTGATTACTGACTTGGGAATTGGGGAGCGAACTGACTTCAAATCAATTTACACAAAGTCAGTATGAAGCTGGCTTACTTCAATGAAGTTAATAGCTGGGTGAATAAATCAGCTTTTATGTTTGATACTATCAAAAATGCATTAAATTCAAAATTAGAATAGAATACTTGTCAAAAGTTCATTGCCATAAACATTAAAAAAAAAGAATGAAATGTGAAAAAATATACCCATAGATTAATTTGTCTACTAATCTACACTCGTTCAAATTCAAAATTCATTGATGCATTGAAACAAATAAAGCATCCGGAAACATTGTTCTATGATTGTTTTTGATGTCACAGTGATGAATTATAAAAACGAAAATAACAAAATATGTTTTGGTACATCTTTTGAATAATGCATGTGACCTTTTAAATTCGTATTCATTGCGAATATTCTTTATTCGATACAGTACATCTATAACAATTATTTATTACTTTTTCGAACGTCGTTTCATCACGCACGCTCTTGTTAGAGTCCGCGCCACGAAAGAAGTCCTACAGACACGGCGCATGGCGCTGCAATCGGCGTACTTAATTCTGCCAGTGTAATTATTTTTTAATCCGTAAATCGATATAAGTAATTACTGAATAATCAATACAAAATAGTCCATAATTAAAGCTGTATTTCTTTCCTGGCTATTTTACGAATAAAATTCTATCAAATAATGGAGCTGCTCCTTTTAGTTCCTTTATTTTCCGTGGGACTACGTTCGTGGTGCGGACTCTAGCTATTCTATCTGACACAGTAAATATGCAATGTGGTGTATGGTCTATGATATTTATTACCTGTTCTTCTTGTTAAAATGCCCCCAACATATCTGTGCGATGAAGAGTGTCTTTATAAGTAATCATCATCAAATTCATTTGAATATAATTTTCACATTAAGATAATCATAATATATTATAACTAGCTGCGCCCCGCGGTCTCATCCGCGTGGTGATGGAAAATCGTTATATTTTGGATAATTCACATTATATCTTTATAAATTATTGCTTATGTGTTATTCTGATGTGTAAGCTATATTATTGTAAAGTTTCATCAAAATTCATTCAGTAGTTTTTGCGTGAAAGAGTAACAAACATGGATGTATGTTTGTTACAAACATACATCTGGGATAATGTTATAATTATTGACTAAGGCCAAATGAGTCTTATTTATAGCGTTAAAAATAACGCTATTAACGTGAGTTTACTACTAGTGTAGTGATGTAGATATTTTGCCTGAAATTAGTGACATGAATTATTATTAATAAAACTATTAACAGAAGTTTTATATTAAACCTTATAAGTAAGATGATGAGCCAAATTAAAATACCTTTCATTGCTAATGGTTATTGCGGCGTCGTTTGATAGTATATCTATCTTCAGTTTGCAAAAAAATACAAATCAAGATCATAAATCACACACAATTGGTTAAGTAATATATGATGTGGGGTTCTTATAACTAGTAATGTTTATACAAAATATTAACTATACTCTGATTTTTAATTACCTGGACTAAAATTACAGCTGCGGTCGACCTTTTTTTATGTTGCAAGCTTGGAGCAACTCCCCACTGTGAGTTCTATAGGATTCAACTCAGTGGCGAATTGTTGATTCAACTTCCAAAACTCACTTATAAAAGAAAAGGGCGGATTGCAGCTGTCATTTTAGTCCAGGTAATTAAAAATTAGAGTAATTATAAGGACAGCTGAAAGTCTTTCTGAAAGAAAGATAAGCTTAATTTAGAATTTATGCTGTATTAAAACCTAAAAGAATACTTAAGTATATCATATTAATATTGTATTCTATTTTAATTCATGTAATATATTATTGAAAGACACTTGTGTAACTGCATTTGCAATATATATTTATTGCAATGTGTGCGGGTTATTTTAGAATATTCTAGAATTTGCCAGTGGTCCGTACTGCTTGCCTGAACTGCATAGTTAATTATTTTAATTTTAAATAGCAGCGAATGAATCCTTTTTATGTTGATATAATCAAGTCTTGGAAACCGGAAAAAAGGTCGAGCCGGGTTACAGCCTAAGTAAATAGGAACTTTACTTTAACCTCAATGAAATGGTTTTTAGTAACAATAGTTCATTAAATAGGTTTTGTTGCATAAACCGGTTACGGACATATTCAAATGGTTTTTGCCGCATACCTTCAATGCCTTCAAAGCGTAGCCATGTCGTACAGCGAGTTTTCAGTCGCACACAAACACATGTGAGAGAGATAGAATGAGAAATTAATTCTCGCAGAATAAACCGGTTAATGTCGGTTTACATAACACTCTTTTTTAAGGTTTACACTGAACGAAATAGTTAACAATAACCGATTAATTTAAAACCGGTTCCAAGTCTTGGATGTAATGCTTAATCTTATGGCAGTATGTTTCTTTTCTTTTATATAAATTGTTAGACCGCAGTTTTGTATGTTTTGTATGTCGAGATCAATTATCATATAGAATTTTGTAGTCATATTTCATTACTATCATTTTTCTCGGCTATGTATATATATATGACATACTCAATGCACAATAGCCATATACGGAGAGTATAATATAATTTTACAGGCACTGTGGTTTAAATGTTGACCCATCTAGTATTTGGAACGTAAAGATTCCAAATTTGATTTTCGGCAGAGTAAATTCCATAAACGGGCTTTCCGGTGTTTACTCTGGTCTGGGTGTTTCTGCTCGACCACAAAGTTGTTTATCGTATATTATTACCCATGACATAAGCATAACTTGGTTGGCTTAGCGCATCGTTTCTCAGCCTGATCGCGACCCTGGAGTCGCGTTTGTTATGAAAGGGGGTTGCAATACTTTTTACTTAACTTTTTGGTTTTTTCGTGGGTCGCGACATAAAAATAGTTGAGAAACAATGTCTTAGGGAAATTAAGAATGTGTATATTTGTCTGATCTTTTATTATGATGATCCAATGGAAATGTATTGAACTAGAAATAGCACACGGCCTTATAATCCCTCATGCACTCGAAAATATTTTTGAAGTGAAACTTCTTTAGAATTGTTGTGATTTGAAACTCGATGAAATGAAAAAGCGACACTAAAAAAGAGATAAACACATAATAAATCTATAGGACTAAGCCTGCGAGAAAATGAAATAAGAGTCCTACATCGTGCAGCACAAATTAGAGAATCGATAAGACCGATGATTAAACATAGGCCCATTGGACCGGACAATAATATTTTTTAGACTAAAACAGTGAAACATTCAAAATTATACTTAAGAAGTTTATTTTGATTTATAATATATTGACGGATAAAGGCTAAAGGAATTATATTTATATTAATAAAACTTAAAGAAGAATTATCTGTGAGTATATTCTCTGAAGTTTCACTTCTACTGCGTGCGAACTGCACAATCACACAACTTTTATAATTTCGACAGGTTTTTCATATTTTCTAGACAGTCTTAATGCGGTCAAGCGGCTTTTAGAAAAATGTACGTATAATAAAATGTTCTGTGATTGTATTTTGTTAATGCTTCTTTAGCGTTAACTTATATCTGACACTAATGTAGGTTTTTCATTAATCTTTGAGCATTTTAAATCATTCTTTGTATGCATAATTTAGATACAAATGTTTGCCTAGTTTTATTTATATGTCAATGTTTATTATAGCCTGATGCGATTGCGAATAGGGTAAACTATACCTTTGTTGTTACCCTACCCAATTATTGGCATCCAATAAATGTATTCAAAATATTAGAAATCTTATTTTGTACCCATACTATATTACTATTATCATTGATTGGCTAACAAAAATTATTATGATTTCTTAATATTTTGAATAAAACAATAGGGTGCTAATCACTGCACTGGGCTGCCAACAATTGTATAGTATTATCTAATTTGATAATCGCCGTAAAGAAAGCAAATAACATAAAACAAAAACAATTATTATCGTTAAATTTCTTAACAATAATGTTAAGAATACAATAATATTAGCTTCAATATTGCTATCAAAATTAATGTACAGATATTTTATTGACTTAATGTTATATGATTCAGGGTTATGCTCAAATCAAATGCTATGGATAATGCTTAACAATAAATACAGTATATAAGTTAGATATTATTATATAGCAGTACATACTTGCATATATAATTTTAGTGACACATGATCGAAATAATTTGTAATGTACATTAAATACATAAGTAAAAATGAATTTTAATGGTTAGTGTGAATTAAGTTAAATTTTCATAGATAAATACTTGTATGATTATATTTTAAGTTTTAGTTTAATTGTTACTGACACTGCCAGGGAATAAAAATGCGCCTAGATTTTGTATCGCGGGTGTCACACATCAGTAAACTTTGTCTTCACAAGTTTCTTTTCACTTTTAGTACGTATTTATTGTAACAATAGGCACATTAAGCCTTGCCTTGACACTGGCAGCATGCCTGCCACTCTTGCCCAAGGCGAATTAATGGATTTAACACATTGGTTATATCGGCGTGCAGGTGTCATGACTTAGTACATAGTTTTCTTTCATTTTCAACATGTTTAGGCACAACTAGGCAGTTTTATGCTGCTTAGTTGTCTTTGCCTATGCTTCCCGGCGATGATTCGAACCCACGACTTATGAATCACGAAATAAAATGTTATTTAGTAATAAATAATTATTATAAAATATGTTATACTTGCTTTATCTTAAAATATCTGGATTTTTTTTAACTCAACTCTCTATGGACAATCATATAAAAATTAAAAGCTGCAGTGTTTCCTTTCCTTCTCCTGACTCTTGATGTAGTCTAGCACAGCAATAAAATAATCTAAGTTGCAATAATGCCAGCTTTCAGCTGCGCAATGGGAGGGAGTATGCTCATATTATATTTTAAAAAGTTATGAGAAATTAAACTTGGGTGACCATAAAGTTTAGCGCGAACTATAACTGATTATTCCCTGGGGTGTCATAATGTTTTGGCTTATAAATTTCTACAAAACTATATAAATACATCATTTCATTAATCAGCGATACATTATGCTCTAACATCACGATGTTAACTTTTTAGTTCATATAATTTTATTTTCTGTATATCCAGCTATAAATCGTCCAAAACTTTAGATTTAAGTTACACTGTTAGGTGGTTTGGAAAATCATTGTAGAAAAAATTCCTGACGAGAATGTTAATTAATAAACATGATAATATTTAATAATAAACAGAATGTGTTTGAATGCGAATTGTCTTTTTATTTATATATTTAGAATGTTGCTGACGTGTTTCTCTCTACTTTTAGTAGTTGTAGAATTCGCCACACAGGCAGGCAAAGGAATCTTAGTCCATACAACCAATTCTGATGTACAAGTCTTCATATAGGTAGTGTTTAGGCCAATTATTTCGATTGGTCATTTGTTTGATTATATGATCGGAATGAAGTCAGTCACGCCGACATCTTCCGATCTGTACCCTTCTAAGGAGGCTCATTGGCCAACGATGTTATGTCGTCACGTAAAGACAGTAGAGGGACAAAGCCGCACCTAAGTAAAATATCGCCTACCCGATCGCGCCGCAGCCATATGTGCTACTTTTTATAATTTAACCCCCCTTTGTATGTGACAAAAAGACTCATTAATACCACTGTGTGCAACCAATTGATCCTCGACGACCGCTGCCAGACGTCTCCAGGCTTGCCGAATTGGGAGAAGTACAGTTTCACGAAGTTAAGGTTAGTGGCTTGATTTTCCTTCCCATATGATCAATCGGATGCAACGATTGATCCGATTGTCCTGCCGTCCGCTGTTCTTGAGCTATATTATCGGAGGCCGCACCAGTCCAGGAGGTAGGTCAATTAAATACAACCGCCGCTACATGGTGTGCTATAGGGGAGGTGGGGGAAGGACCTCAAAATTTACCCTTGGCACCACCAGGTAGTGCAGTTGAATTGTAGGTTATAACTGACACCATTCAAGGGAGCTCTTGTGAAATCTCGAAACTACTCAAAAACTATCAATATCCTATAACTGTTGTTCATTTTAGAGTAATTTTACACATTTTTAGACAATAAAACTGCACAGCACAACGTCCCCTTGCAGTTCCCGCCAAAAACTCTATTTCTATCAATCCAGAATTCGATGCACGACGCTCTGTCTTGCATTTAATATAGTGTATTATCTATAGTCTTGCACATTTGACCACGGTTCCGAACGAATCATAATGTTTATTTTCTTTAAATTTAAACGACAATAGATGAACAGCATAACATTTTTCTGCTTTTATTCCTTGTGCTCGGGCTTCACCTGCATTAGTGTTAGAGATTCACTCCGTTTCAATCAGATAAGGCGATGGGTTATTTATTTGAGATGCGTCATTGTTAATGACGTTAAATATTGACAGATAAGGTATGTATATACACTAATGTGGCTATGAGTTAGTGACGTTATTTTTTAACGCTTTAAATAAGACGAATTCGGCCACAGCCTAAATCTTTAACACTAACTCAGCTGAAGCCCCAGCACGAACGTTACCTCGTATAGAGTTAGAGTCCTATATCTATTACGTAGTAATCTCTAACTATAGTCTATTATAGTCTATGCTATTTCTTACCGACCGTTCATTTGTCTTCTGTCCGTTAAAATTTGCCATAAGCTCCATAAAAGTTAAGTCAAATTCAATAGATGCATGCGATGGTAAGGCAAGTGAATGAATGGTGAGCTTAGGAAGCGGCCTTAAGCCCCCTATCATGTCATGGCAGTAAGCTTATAGTACATTAATTTAATGGCAGTAAGTAAGAAATTGGCAAAGTAATGGGCAGCATTAATATATAGGTACACGCAATTTACTCGAATATTCGATAGGTACCCTATTTGTTGCTGTGGACGTCAGCGTTATTGTAAATGAGGGTTAAGCAATATTGAATTGAATGCATAGATTACTATCATTTAATTTATGTTAAACTGCAATGATTTTTTATACAAAACTTTTCAAAGAATTAATATCTGACATTCAGTGACAGATAAAGCTGGTGTTAAAAAATCGAACTATAGTGCGCGCAAGATAACTCTGCGCACGGCTGAAATCGGAATTAATCCATGTGCCGCCATCTTGACGTTTACGTCAGGTGCTATGTGAGTCTGTTATGTTCTGTGTTTTTATTCATTATCAAAGTTAATACTCGCTATCACCATGCCGAAAGTGATTAAAAGTGCTGACCGTGATATTATCTTGAAGGTAAAAAGTGCTTGTGAAGAAGAACGAGACAATAACGGGCCTACAATTCCGTTTTACAAAGTCAGAGCCCGCGTGGCATATTTGACAGGTTAGTTTTAGGGCTGCCATAACATCAAAACTATCTTTATTTGGTTTTGCTATTAGCTTTTTACATCTGTACAAATACAGTGTAAAGTACATAATTAAGCTCTATTTACGAAAAACTTTGTAAAACATAAATATTGTTAAGGTTTGCCTGATTAACATTATTTTATATATATTGAAACAACATAACATAAAGTTTATTGTGATTATATAGTACGTATTTACTTACTGTATTTCCCTATTATCGTCTTAATGCTATGCTATTCTATAAAAAAAATTCCCTATTGTATTCCAACAGACAAAACTGCCCGTAAGAGGATTCTAAATTCTAACTGATTACCTGTAACACTGTTTATATTATTATTCTTACTTTGTTATAGGTGTTTCCGAACGTACTGTCACCCAAATAACTCAAGGGGGTATTGCTGCAGCAGCTTCATGTTCAAAAATTGTGACACCCGGAAAAAAAGAAACCGGAAAAAAGCAATTGATGATTTAGACGATTTTGATAAGTGCGCTATAAGGCATCAAATTTAATCCTTTTATGTCGTAAAGAAAGAAATTCCGACCATGAATAAACTTTGGTTGGCTCTGAAAGCTAATATTGATTTCAAATATGGAAGAAGCTCGTTCAGGAGTATTTTGAAAACTATGGGCTATAAATACAAAAAGTGCCAGTCTAAACGAAAGGTATTGATAGAACGCAGTGATATAGCAGCTTGGAGAGCAAGATATATTCTGAGGCTACGCAAGAATCGCCAGGAGGATAATCGGCCTGTCATTTATCTTGATGAAACATACATACATGCTTCATACCACTTACAAAAGTGTTGGCAATCCAAGGAACAGCCTGGTATTCTTGCTTCTGATAGTGTTGGCGCAAGATGGATTATAGCCCATGCTCGAGGCAAAACTGGTTTTATTGAAAAAGGACTGCTGCTGTTCAAGTCCAAATCCAAATCAAGTGATTATCATGACGACATGAATTCCGCGAATTTCATGCGATGGATAACAGAAAAGATAGTGCCAAATCTACTGAGGTGGTGATGTGATGTGTGTATGGTTGTCAGTTGTCCGTTGAGCAGTGTACGGGTTAATAAAAGATAACTTTCGTCGTACACTTTTAATCACATACTCTCATGTTTTATATAGTTCAGAAGGATTTAGGTGAAGGCAAGCAGCAAGCGCGAGACCTGAACTTTGTACGCGAGCACGAATATTGTGGGCCCGCGTTGAAGTGTCGGACTGTCTTCTGAAAAGTCCCAACTTGCGTTCGGTTGTCATTGAGATGTTGTTTACGCGCCAAGAGAATCGGCGCGAACGTTACGCGCTCGCGCTGTCAAAAACGGTACGCTGTTTTATTTCTAATAGATTAATATTAGTTTCGCGCCTGCGTGCTTGTTTATCATGTTGGCACTAATGTCGCCACACTACCATCGAATTGCATTGTAGTGATGGATAATGCATCATACCACTGCACACAGGTAAACAAGGCCCCTACAATGGGGAATATAAAAGCAGAGCTCCAACAGTGACTTACGAGAAATAAAATTGAATTCGATGATTGTTGGACAAAACCGCAATTATTCGAATTAATCAAAAGGCACAAGGGAGACCCACAGCACGAAATTGATCAACTGTTTTGCGTTTACCGCCTTACCATTGTGATCTCAATCCAATCGAAAACATTTGGGCAATTGTGAAGAGGCGCATTGCAGAAAAAAATGTCACTCACGCTCCTAGTAACAGAAGCATTTACAGAGGCAGCTTTCCAAACAATAACCACAGAAGAGTGGCTCAATGTATGTCTACATGTAGAAAAAATTGAGGATAAGTATTTTGAATCAGACAGACTAATGGATATGGAAATGGATAAATTTATAATTAATGTCACAGACGACATATCCGACTCTTCTGATGAAGAATCTAGCATGTGTTCTGATGAAGATGTTCAAATGGAAGGTATTGACCCATTACAAGACCATTCTTACTCCAAATTTAAAATATCTACTATATATTCAATAAAAGGCTTACAAGGTTACTGTGGACTTTTAATTTTTCTTTTTTTTTATTTATAGATTGAATAATAAAAGATGAAACATTAATTATAATAAATAAATTTCATCGTTGGAAAATAATTCATATTTATGTAACTTAATTAATCATAACTGTTTTAAGTATTTAAACTGTTTAAAATAGAAATAATGATTTATGAATGTAAGTTTTAGTTTAAAAATATTCACTCATTTTCGGCATTTTCCGCTACATGTGGTCTTTGGACGCGTGAGAGGTTAAACTGGTAACATTAAATACGCCACCCGTCGCGCGCAGAGTTATCTTGCGCGCACTATAACAATACATTTCGAAGCTCTTTTTAACTAATACCATATAATTTTGTCCTAAGGAAAAAATACACGTATTATTTTTCATTTCTATATTTCGATCATTTCGACTACCATTTTGAATCCAACGACAAGTATTAAAAAAGACAACTTATAAATCATTATGGTATAAAACATAGAGGTTTCATTTCAAACATCTGGTGACACATACAAAGACAATAAGCCAATTAGCTAAAGCCATAAACTCAAAAAAACGTCAATCTTGAGATTAGATATTGATAGATAATAAAAAATATTATTATTTGAAATATTATTAAAAAAATAGATTACTATAAATGGCAGTTTTTGGCGGAAACTGAAAGGGGAGATAGTGTTGTAAGGATTCATTTTCTAAAATGTATAAAATTACTCTAAAATGAACAAAAGTTGTAGGATATTGATAGTTTTTGAATAGTAATTATGTATTTTTGTGAGAAATATGAACTGTGTCAAATGTGGTCTTTCGAGTTTTCACAAAAATTCCGTTAAATGGTGTCAGTTGTAGTCTACATACAATACAAACTGCACTAATAAAAAAAAATTTATACATCAGAATTGGCTGTATGAACTAAGATTTCTTTGCCTGCCTTATTGCCAATTCTACTAATACTCAATCGTAGAAGTCAATTGTCACGTCAAATTATCAATTGACAACTGTACCCATTAGTTGAAAATGGTAATTGTTGTTTTGTTGATGATTTCTGATTCATGTGATTGGGGATTGGGAGAACTGGTTTGTATTTAAAGTAATATCGTAATTTGTTTTATTTGTAATGAATTAAACGCGAAACCTTAAACAATGAGCTGTGCAAGTGATATATCAAAATCTAGTGAATATATGAGTTTCCGTAGTAGTATACCGTTACGAAAAATCGTAGTCGACTCTGATGGATCCAAGGTAAATATATTTTTTTGAATCAAAAAGAGAATTGTTTCAAATTTTAAAAACCCAATAATTTGGCTCCGTAGTCTTTATGCATCTAATGTCAGTCAATGTCTTGATGAGTTAGTTTTTTATTCTTGTTAGTTTCAGCACATCTTTATAAAAGTACTTATGCTTACGTCTTCATTTCCGTGTGACATCAATGATAATTTATACAGAGGTGCGGTATAGTTATAGGGCACATTTATTTATTATTTGAGATTTAAAGTGAATTTTGGATGGTTATAAAAAAAATAACTACGAAGGCTAAGGCGGGAGCTCCGCAATCTATATTTAAAACGTTCGGGGATCTGTTCATAATAAATAAATGCATCCTTTAACTATACCCCACCCTTTATCAGTTATCACACACACCAATTTCTTGTAGAATAAATCAAGGTACTATTACTATTGAGTTCATTCATAGAGCATGCATGGGTCCCGCTCTGCTATTGTAGTTTGGTTGTTTCAAAGTAAACACGCAAGTCTGATGAATATATAGTTTTATGAGTTCAAAGATCTTAGTGCACAACGGAGTGTTTGTGAACCGATTTGATACAACCACTCAATGAGTAACTCTTTGTACGCCAAAAAAAAAGAACTTCAGACTAAAACAATGTCTCATTATGCACAAAGAGTGGTCTTATCGCTAAAAAGAAATCTCTTCCAAACAACCCCATTAATTAATTGAGATTATAATGATGATGATGGTGCACATAATACAATTTATCACATTATAATAATAAATGCAGTATATAGAGATGGACTTGTCCGATAGTAAATGAGTGCATTCCAAAGCTATAGCCTTGACAGTAAAAGAATTGTTTAGAAAGTGGAACTATGTGCAGGGCTGTTTAGTTTCAATTTAACGGAAGGCCATAACACAGTACCTAAAATAATGTGCTTATAATAAAAGTGCTGATAATAGGGATATATGGTTGTAATTGTAAACCATACAGAGAAATTAATATCTATCTTCCTCATTGTGTTGCAGGCTTGGAGGATATTTGACAGTGGGCCCAAGTCTGTAAGTTGTCCATTGATATGTTTACCTCCTGTTTCGGGCACTGCTGATGTTTTCTTTAAACAAGTAATGGGTCTTGCTTCAAGAGGTGTCAGGGTGATAGCGGCTGAACCACCTCCTTATTGGAGCATGAAGGAATGGTGTGATGGCTTCAAAAGACTCATTGACTACCTTGAATTAGACAGAGTTCATATTTTTGGGGCATCATTAGGTATGTACTCTTATATTAGTTTTTCAATAGATTTCACACACATAGATTTTAATTCTTTATCTTGAGAAAACTACAACTTACTGTGTTCTATTACAATTTTTTAACAAACTTCAAAAAGGAGGAAGTTATCAATTAGTCTGTATGTTGTTTTTTTTTTCTATGTTGGTTGCTCAATTTCTCCATCAATTGTAAACCGATTTTCAAAATTTTTCTTTTAATTGAAAGGTTATACTCCTGAATTGGCCTCACTGTCACCATGTCACGATCTGATGAGTGGATTCCAAGGAATTAGACAAACTCATGAAAATTCATAACAGACTTCTTCGTAACACAATATCTTCGGCAATTCTAAACCTTTTTTCAATTTTTTTCTTCACTTGTAAGTCTATACTCCCGAGGGTGTGCCATGGTCACCAACTCACGATCAGGTGAGTGGATTGCAAGTGGAAATCGAGAGTAACCATTACTTATTAAAGAATGCCTGCACCTAAATTCTTGGTAAAAAGTTGTATATGCATGTAGCTATTAGATTTTCTACAGCGCTTAATTACATTATATGTATGTTAGTTTCCAAGTTGGGATCTGATTTGTGGATTGCAAGGAAATCGAGAGCTGCCCTGGTTGAAGAGCATATATGCAGAAGAGCGAGTTGGCAAATTTGTATACACGTGCCAGTTTTACAATTTCTACAGGTGCTTAATATTATTTTAGTAATAATATTAACTTATGAAGTATTTGCTCATCTAAAAAGTAAAAAATAAATATGTTTTTAACAAAACAAAACCGACTCCACACTAAAAACTGATAACCGAAATAACCGACCTCTTTTTACAACATCTTGAAGTTAGTGTCAAGTAAAACATAAAAATTATTATATTTTGTAAATTTGTTGTTCTTTTTTTCTTTTTCGTTTTACTTGGCATCAACTTCAAGATGTTGTAGAAAGAAGTTGGTTATTTATTTCTTGGTTTTTAGTGTGAAGTTAGCTTTGTTTTTGTTAAAAAAATATTTTATAGTAGTTAGTTCATTCCCAAAATAAAGAACAAGGAACAAATAAACATCCACACAAGTCACTTTCACATTTATATACTAGTCTGATATAGGGTCAATAGGGACTTCTAGTTTTGTATGTTAAAATAAATGCAAAAGGAAAACAGATTTTATGCAAAAAAAGGAAAATATTCATAGGAAATATAGTTAATCTCTGTACAAGCAATATGGTTCACATGGCATTTGGAATTTATATTCATATCCACTAAACCCTGTAATTTTGAAATTAAGCATATACCTATAAACATTTAAGTTAAAATTCCTATTTTACTCCCTAAAATTTTCATTGATATCCATCCAGTGAATTAGAGACAAAACTTTCAGACATATATAAATAAAGTTCTTAAAACATTTATTTATGATTAGGAAACATAATTAGCAGGTTTCACTTACAGTCCTGAATTTATTGTAAAAAAAAACAAAGGTTTCAAAGTTGTTATCATACCCCTCCCTAAATACAGTACACAAAGTCCATTACAAAAATAAAAAATCAAAATCTAAATAACTCTTAAAACAAAATCAAATATTATTACATTTACTTATACCAATAAAATAACTGAACCCTAATTGCTACTTAGAATGTGCTGGTCGTGCTTCTCGGACTCTGTAACTCGATAACAAGTTATGCACCGCTTCCGGTAAGCATGCGCTCTATTTATATCACCTTTGAACAATACAAATATAAAAAGAATAATTATTAATTAATTTTTAGATTACAATTACAAGAAAACAATATTTAGATTGAACAATCAAAACGAGAAAAAAAAATTGTAAATTCCCTTTACATTCCCATGAAAAAAAAAATTACAACACAAAATAATAATTACATCACATCGGGGTCACCACTGTGGTTTTATGTGGGTTACTACTGTGATGATAAGTATGATTCCTCTTCTGACTTCAATTAGGGTGTGTCAGGCAGATGAAGATAAATTGAAACAAATAGTTTTAATTAATTTAGATACTGTCTTTAATTTAATTTGTACGACTCAACTCGGAAGGTGACGTGGGGCGACTAACAACAGTGCTACAAATATCTACACATTACATTTTTTTCTGAATTGCAACTGTCACTAGCCGTCGCATGTATAGACATATAAATATTCTCTAAGCCATATTCATGACGAATCTATCTCTAATATTCATGTTATCATGAATATAAATATTTGATACTCCATATAGTTTGTAAAAAATTAGATCCTATTAACATCTGGAATCAATAATGAGATGCTAATGTACCCTCCGCCCATACTATGTAACAATTTGTTAACCCCCTCACTCTATTTTGTTTCACATAGTGATTCATAAATATGGTTTTAAAACATTTTTGCAAAAAGAAAGTTAAAAAAATAATTTGGCTCATTAGCCGTTTATCTCTAAATGCTGCGCGCAAGCCATGTTTGAATATAGCTCAAACGCGCGAGATCTTCCTGGACTACTACTATTGACTGTATGATTAAAACCTAAGCCCCCTTCCCCGCCGCTGTGACCAAGCATGGTATTTTGAAGACCCCTAACAGAAGATAAAAGTTCTTTTATCTAGTCGACTGTTATCTTGATCTCTTTATTTTAAGAGATCAAGATAACTATTAGCTATTTTACTAATTGAAATGGTACAAAAATTAAAATGAGCAAACCTAATAAACATAAACACATTTAAATAAGTAGTACATAGATTTGGAAACCTATTTTAAGAATAATTTAATTTATTTAACGTCAACATATTAAGAATAATAATAGTATGGTTTTGTGGTTTACTGATTTCCTGTTTAACTTCTTTTCTTTGACTTGTATCCAACATTTAGTAACAAGTTTAAAAATATTCTATAGTTAGATGTTTATCAAATAATGTTTGTGCTATTAGCATAATTATGCCACTTTACTGGTTAGATATAAAAATGTAAAAAGATTGAAAAAAGTATTTACCTAAATACTAGGGTTTTGCATGCATAAAATTTGCATAGTTTACATGTACAGTATCATAATTTTCTCGGAATATAATGTTTTTTGAAATATCTTGGAATGTAATAAATTGCAGCTTATTCAATAAAGCTGTCCAGTAACATGCTTAGCAAGATATTTTTATGTCATTTTTGTCTGGTTTTTATGTCTTTCTTTGTAAATAAATACATCATACAAGTTCTTTTTCTTCCTTTTATTTGTATAGATTAGAAAGGATTTCATGAACATCAATTTTTGAAAACAGAAACATTAAGTGTAACTACCTATGCCTTATTTACTTTCTATAAAATTTCGCAAATGAAACTACATAGTTTACATATGAGACTTCATTTCCAGGTGGATTCATAGCCCAGAAGTTTGCTGAGTTGACAACTAATTGCCCACATGTTGCATCGTTAATCCTCTGCAACACATTCACTGATACATCCGTGTTTGAATATCATGACTCTGCAGCTCTATTTTGGCTTTTGCCATCTCTAGTTCTTAAGAGGATGCTAATGGGGAACTTTACTACTGATAAGGTCGATAGAAGGATGGCAGAATCTATTGACTTTATGGTTGAACGGGTGAGAAGTTTTGTAACTTATCTTTGTTCTAATTCATTTAATTTTATACACTAACAATAATTTGGAAACATTTCTTTTGTCAGAGTGCAAAGCAGTTTATACTCGGGTGGATCATAGATGTACCTTATAAATATGGTTATTATATAAACTTATATCACGTACATAATATCTGTTTGTATGTGCTTTTAATGTTTATCTCGGATCTCTAAACGTCATGTTTGTAACATACACTGTTAACTTTTTAACAAAGAAGATAATAGAGTATTTTTTAAATAATTGTTAACGCGGCAGCCCAGTATTAGGTACTGAACGCGTATCCAAAATGGCGGTGGTAGGATTGCTGGTATGGAAAGGAGGGAGACTAACCTGCGTGCCTCTGGGCTGCACTAACTATGCGTGCTGATCACCAAGCCGTGAGCCTTGCAGCAATTCTTCTGGCTTGTCTCCTTCTTGCGGCCTTCGATTATTATTGGTACACACACGGCGCGGTATAACCGCACTTATATGCAAGTTGTGACGGAAAAGATGTGCGGGTTGTCGTACGAGGGTCGACAGCAGACTATGTGCGACGAGGGTCGACAGCAGACTCTGTGCGACGAAGGTCGACAGCAGACTGACTCGTAAAGACGAGCAGTATTAGTACTGCGTTAAGCACGACAAGGATAGTCGTATGGAACGGAAGAGTGCGGCTGGGAAAAGGTGATTGGATAACGCAGTTAGGAAATGCGGGTAGTTGTGGAAATAATTTGATAGGATAGGATTTTAAAATAAGCGGCGCGAACAATAATAAAATGTTGGATAAATTATAGTAGTATCTTTCTATAACAAAATCCAAGAAATGAAAAACAAAGTTAAATTTAAAAAAAATATGTAAATCAAAATTTAAAGATTTGAATATTTTCTAATTATACGCGTGTTTATTCATTAATAGCTACAATTGCTGTTTAAAATAAAAAAAGAAGAGGATCATGTTTATCGTTTACTTTTATTATAATATAAGTCCGCAGATGTTGTATTCTAGAAATCATGCAATAATCACGTGTTTCATTATGCTGCTGATCGACTTGCATTAGTGTTAGTGACTGTGACCAAATCCGACTGACTTATAGCCTTAAAAACTAACGCCATGAATGATCAGATGTAGCTGATCATGTAGTGTATATACATAAATTATCTGTCCTGTCCAATATCATTAACAATGTCGCATCTCACATAATGCTTAAATCCTAGGCTACATCTGTGTTACATAGTCACTAATATTATATTATCTCTAAACGCACTTTTTTTTTTACTAAACGTGCTACCTGTGGCGCTTTCTAGAAGTATGTTTACTAAAAAAAATTTCTGAGCAATGGTCATGCCGTTATTAGTAAAGATGAAATATTATTCCTTCAGTTGGAATCTCTTACCCAATCTGAATTGGCTTCAAGACTGACTCTGAACTGCAGCCCATGTTATATCCAACCTCAATTATTAAGCGACATTCCTGTAACGATAATGGATGTTTGGGACGAGAGTGCACTCAGTTCCAGAGTGAGGGAGGACTTATACAAATCATATCCTCAAGCAAAATTGGCGCATTTGAAAAGCGGTGGAAATTTCCCCTATTTGTGTAGAAGTGATGAAGTTAACTTGCATTTATTGGTAAGTACATCTATCTAGTATAGTTAGTCTAGCAGCGCGTTCCTTTAGTAGCTCACAACGCCCCAAATGCTCCGTTTGCCGCTCCACAAGGCGACCGCGGTCGTTATGATCGTGGAGAAAACGTAACTAATGACGTAATCATTTTCGATCAAACAACGTTCACAACGAGTCGTTGTGAACGTTGTTTGATCTTGATTTGACATGGGTCGTTGAACGACCCATGTCAAGAGGTGGCTCGAATAACCGTTCCACTTGGGTTTACGATTGTAACGCCGGCAAGCAAGTGGAATGGAAAAATCGCGGTCGTGAACGTGGTCGTTGTGAGTCTCTAATGGAACGTAGCCTATCACCTTTTATTTTTAATTTTATATTTGAATTTTTTTATTAGGATTTGTAGAATAGAGAGTAAGTAAATTCTGACGATTTATATCTTCAAAAATGTGGTAATGTGCAAGCGAGGATAGCAATCTCCATACAGGCCCGGTTCCTATATCTTACCGAACGTTCATTTACCTTACTACTGGTTAAAATTTTATATAAGCTATAGAGTTTGTATGGACAAGTAATGTCAAAATTCAACCGATGGTAGGGCAAGTGAATGAATACTAAGATATAGGAACTATTAAGTAGCTCCATAATAATTTACTTTGCAAATGTTAGTAAATTTGGTGTAAATAATAAAAAGTCGTGTAGTATAATTAGAAGCTTTTCAGATAGTATTTTCTTAAGTTTTCGGGACTAGACACATAATAAATACCGGAACACAACTCAACTTGATTGACAATTTTCTATTTTTATTTTACCTCGCCCATTTTAATCTAATATATAAAATTCTCCTGTCACGGTGTTAGTTACCAAACTCCTCCGAAACGGCTGAACCGATTTCTATGAAATTTTGTGTGCATATCGGATAGGTCTGAGAATCGGACATCTATTTTTCATACCCCTAAATGATAAGGGTGACCCACCCCTATTTTTTTAATGAAATTTTTTTATTTTAATTTTAGTATGATTCGGCATTGAAAATACATATCTCTAAATTTTCACCCTTCTACCACCAACCCCTATTTTTTAATAGCGATATTAGTACTTCAATAATTTTCTACTCTCGGCGGTCGATGATTGATCAGTTACCAATTGATCAGTTATTCGAGAATGATTTAAATTAATAATTGGTCCCGGTCGATGGCGCTGCAATCGGGTTCTAGATTTTTATTTTTTAAGGGCAGAACAACGCCTGCCGGGTACAGCTAGTATTATATAACATTACTAAAGCTAGGTAATGTTGCGGAAGAGTCGGTTGCGCCGCATCATCTCTTCTAGCCACAACATATTGCGAAGCAGTGGTAAATTAGATTGAGCTCGCATAGAGTAGGATAAATAAAAACTTTAACATTAGTCATTGATCCGTGTCATATTTGTCTTCCATGGGCACGGCTACTGAAAAGTGTCTGAAATATCGGAATAAAAATAAAATATCGCGCTTAAAACGGTTAAAACGCGTAGCTTTTCAGAATTACTTTTTTTTACTGGGCAATATTAATGTTACGTGCGAGCGGAGGTACGCACTTAGGATTGGAAGAAAACACCAGTTTTTTTTCAACTAAACGCTTTTATTGACTCACACAGCCGCACGTGATTCTTCTCTGTAGGGTTCCCCTTTACGCTCAACTAACGACGCACTGCCCCGACAAAGAGATGTCTACTCACAATGCCGTCGCCGATATTTCGTAGACCACCTCCTGCTATTGCGGTACCTCTGAATTTACCGCGCGTAGCTCGCTTCTGGATCTCCTCCTAAACTACACTAAACTCGTCACTGTCTTCTACTAAACTTCTCTTCCAACTCTCTCGTATCGCAGTTGTCGCTTCGCTGTCTTCAACTGAACTCTTCGGTAAGCTTGCCTTACGCTGCTTATATACACGAAAGAATCTTCTGGAACCCATAATTTCGATTTTCTTTTCGTTATTCTTTTATTTACACTGTATCTCTTTCTAAACACCTATCTGTTTCTGTCTTCCTTCCTGAACTTATTCTATTCTAGAATTTCGATCTTCATTTCGTTATTCTTTTGTTCATCGTATCCCTTTCTAAAATGAGTAAAATGTATGTGTCCTTGTCTTTTCCTTCCAGAATCTTCGACCTTGTCCAGAAAGTCTTGACACCAGCTTACGCTGCCAGGACGTTCTAACCTCGGTCGCCACACTATTCTTCTTCCCTGGTCTAATTATCTTATACATATTTCGTATTTACAGATTCATTTGAGGCAGTTCGACGGCACTGAACTATCAGCATCATATCTAAGTCTCCATAAAATGCCAACTCAATCAGATAACCCAGAAGAGGGCACTGTCAGCTATTTTAATAAAAGAGAAAAATATGTAAAAATATCCTAAAAATGAATTGATATTGAACATCTAATGTTGGCAGTGGATTGTTAATAACGAGTATGTCCAGTTCATTATTATCCAGAGGACTAGGACGTAGTTTGTTAAGAAAATAAATCTACTGATGGCCGGTTCGTATATCTTACTATTCATTCACTTGCCTTACGATCGGTAGAAATTTAGTATTACTTGTAATATGAAACTTTTATCAAATTTTAATCGATAGTAAGGCAAATGAACGCTTAGTGAGTTATAGGAACCAGCCATGGGTGAATCTCCTGATTGCATAGTTGTCTGTAACTACATGTTTTTTGTAAGTCCTGTACCTTCAAGAATTTCCTCAATTCTAGTGCCTTGTTGATAACAATAATGAGCATTAATCTGTCATATTCAAAATGATAGTCATAGTCAAAAATGAATGGACTAGCACGAGTTTTATAAAAACGTGGTTGCAGACATTAATGTGTTCAGGAGATATACCGTACATGGCAGCTGTATACTAAATAAATCGCGTTAATAAGTTCGCGAGAATCAGTTTCGCAAACTTATTAACGCGAACAGTAGTTATTCATATAATCATCACAGAATTATAATCATGTCAAATATCAACAATATGCTGTCTTGGTAAGCTAACTAATATGCTATTGAAGCGTTATGAATAGAGAATAAGCATTTATTTTTATTCATTTTAGTAAAAGGTTATAATACCATTTTTTAATCTTGATAAAAATGTTAAAATTTAGCAACAAGATAAATATTTTAAAACTGCTATCAGATTCGGGGGCGCGTTGGCGTGTCGGGAACTATACTATATCTACTTTGACTTGCGGAATAGGACCATTTTATATACGTCTATAGTGTAGATTCATTGTAATTTTACGTGCATAACATCTATGGAAACTTAAATCTGGTATAAACTTAAATTTTTGTCTGGTTTCGTCTAAAAAGATATTTTAAATAATGAAACGTTGGATGAAAGTTTTAATTATGTTTTTATATCGAAGAACGAGAGAAAAATAACTTGAAGCGCCATCTAATCATACAGCATTTAGGGGCTTTTTCAGTTACATTTACTGGTCGAACTGTAAACGACATTGAATAAATAAAAATAGGTACAAGAATTATACTTCAAAGTAAAGTTTTAGAGATTAAAATAGAATTCCGGTGGAACTCGGAATTGTTAAATATATTAAAATTTGTGCGAGCAAAAGTCGCGTGGACTCTTAGTGTATATAAAAATGGTTTTTATACAAAATGATACTTTATATTATTTATGTCTATAAGCTATTGAATATCTACAATAAAAACTTGATGACATTTTGTTTCAAGTTTAGATCTTAACATAAAACCAAACATTTTATTATTACTAAGTTTAAAAATACTACACACAAGGGTATACTTTAGGCATTCCAATAATTAAACATAGGAAAATATTTTTATATTATTCAATGTAAACCCGTTAGATAAGCTGTTCATTATACAATTGGTTTATTGGGCTATTATATAAGTTTTGTGTTATTAGTTTAAGTAAAGTCGTATAGATTTATTGTTAAACGACTAGTCTGATTTGTACCATTTGAGAGAAATAAAAGAGTATATTTTTACGGAGATGTGTATTTTTAAATAAATAACTAACCTCACCCTATTACAATAAAACTATGTAGAAGCCATTGAGGTATAATTACATATAACTCAATGATAGGAGCTTAATTTGTATATATTAAGAAAAATATTTATTATTAAACTTGACAACTTTGTAATTAGAAAGTATTACGAATTAATTAATTTGTACATTATTTTTGATCCTTGACGGAAACAGCAAGAAATATAATTTTATTTTATAAATTTTATAATTTCACCTCACTGGCCCAAGTAGTTGATTGCTGAATATCAATGTGCATATTTTTAGAGAAAAATACTCGAGACATGTGTGTTAAAAATAAATAATGTACTGCAACTATTGCTCACTTTTAACCAGCATTAACTATAATTTTTGAAAATAAAACTGCACAGCGGAGCATCGTCCTTCAAGTTCCCTCCAAAACACTGCTGTTGTTAGAAACTGTGTGACTTATAGCGAGTTACGAAGTTTTAAAATTTATAATAACGTGCTTCTATAGATGCAAACTACACATAAAAGTCAACATCGGAATATTTGTTACTTTATAATAGTAGAATCCTCGGTTTTTTTTATACTAGTAAGTATAGGTTCGCGTTTGACCATTACCTTGCCCGATGTGGAGTGTAGATATGGTCTAAGAAAGTATGGTGTAGAAAGGTAAGCACGCTTACTTAGAAGGTATCTGTTCACACGGGACTTGCAGACACCCAGGTTGTAAGTATTGGGAAAACCAGACTCCGCCATTGAGTTCCACTCTTTTGCGGTGCACATGATAAAGGTAGACGCAAAGCATTTCGTTCGTATATGTTGAATAGCCACCACATATCGGTGAAGAGACGGCGGCATCAGATTGAAGAGCTCGGCTGCACACTCTCCAAAGTGTATCCGATAGAAACCAATAAGCTGGCAACCCCACACCGATGTTCAAAGACTTTGAGTTTAAGTTTAGTCGTCAAAAAGCTGATCGTTGCCAACCAGTCTCCTGGCTCTCCGTCTTCAAATTCGTTTTATGAAAAAATGACATTTTATTTTTAATTAAAACTTTTGATAACAAAACGAAGTCTACCTTTTAAGCGGAAGAAGGGGGGAGGGACAGTGGAGAATTTTATCAGATTTGATTTAATTTCGTCTGTCAGTGAGTAGGTCCACGTTTAACCTTACTTAAATATATCATCCGAGTTTAATCCCGTACGTTAAGTAAACGAAACGTATTTGAAGATTCTATACTGCCCACTTTCCTGCCGACTGCCGCGGAAGCACCTATAATAATAACTGTCCTAACAGTTAGAAAAACACATAATGCATTTTTATGAAAATTTTAATATATCGTGGTTATTCTTGGTGATGGGTGGGAGTTATTGGTGATTCAATAATTAAAGCACACATTCGAATCCTGGCAGAGAGCAATACGTAAGGAAATTGTTATGTCTGATGACGAAGAAGTTTACTTGAACAGAAATGGGATCATTCGCTCTGAGCAGTATAAAATTTATGCACAGTAAAAACAAAACTTAAATGCGTTTCGAGTTACGCGAGTTTCCGCAGGTCGAGCCCAATGTGAACGTGTATTACACACCCTTCGGTATGTTATGTGAAAGAGATGGCATGCGAGTTTCGATAGCGGAAGAGCGAGAGCGCAACATTCCTCTCAGCTCTGTCTGTTAAGCTTATTACTGTTATTACACGGTAACACACGCAATGACGTATACTAACTTCAAGGACGCATATTAGTTTTGTTCGTATATAATAAACTTAGTATGTTATTACTATTATTGACAGTCTAAAAAGCATAATTTTAGAATGATTCTCGATTTCAGTATCAATTAAATAATAATTATCAATTTTAATATGTGGAAACACATATTGATTTTGCAAATTACACTGTAAAGAGTAAAAGTAATGGATATTGGAATATTAAAAAAGGACTACAATTTAATCAGTAAACAATAACTGTAAACAACATACTTTACAGTTGAATCAACTTGTTTGATAGATACAAAACTGGAAGGTAACAAAAGCATTTAATGACATTGGATGATTCAATTTTATGTTTACATGAATTACTTTGGTTGCTTTATCCAAATTGAGACAGAAATGAACAATGTAATATCAGCTGTAGTTAATGCCATGACATTTAACACAATCAGTAATACCACATTGTCTCTGCTCCCCATAAACAATAAAACTTCTATTGTCAATTTCACAACAAGCACTAAGTTGTAAATCAACAACACACACTGTACTATACTTAAATGTTCTATGCGTCCTTTTCCAATTTATTTAAATGCAATTCTTTTTTCTCTTTCTGCACTTGCAAAGCTTTCTCTCGTTCTTCATCATCTGAGAAGTATTCAGCTAGACTATCCTCCTCCCGCGGCACCGCCTGTCCCGCCATAGTACTACCCTTTTCAGTTAAAGAATTTATTTTGACTAGAGGATCTTCGTAAGCTGTCTCTGACACTTCAGGCAGATTGTGAGATATTTGAGAATTATGTGTTGTAACCGCTGAATATATTGACATAGCCTAAAAAGAAAGAAATTTATACAATACTAGCTGTAACCGGTAGACGTTGTCCTGCCTTAAAAAATAAAAATCTCGAAACCGATTGCAGCGCCATCTAGCGGGACCAATTGTTAATCTAAACTTTTCTCGCATCCACTTGAACAAAAATAAAATTTCATTAAAATCGGTCCCATCGCTTAGGAGGAGTTTAGCGGCGCCATCTACCGGGTCCAATCGTGAATCTAAACTATTCTAAACCATCCCGGGACCCACTTAAACAAACACAAAAAATAATTTCACCTAACCGATTGCAGCGCCTTCTATCTACCTGGTTCAGATTTGAATCTAAACCATCCCTGGACCCACTTGAACACACACAAAAATAATTCACCTAAATCCTGGAACCCGATTGCAGCGCCATCTATCTACCTGGTTCAAATTTGAATCTAAATCATCCCGGGACCCACTTGAACACACATAAAAATAATTGACCTAAATCTTGGAACTCGAATGCAGCGCCATCTACCTGGTTCAAATTTGAATCTAAACCATCCCTGGACCCACTTGAACACACATAAAAATATTTGACCTAAATCTTGGAACTCGATTGCAGCGCCATCTATCTACCTGGTTCAAATTTGAATCTAAACCATCCCGGGACCTACTAGAACACACACAGAAATAATTCACCTAATTCCTGGTACCCCATTGCAGCTAACCCAGTAGGTGGTGCCGCTAAACTCCTCCTAAACGGTGGGACCGATTTTAATGAAATTTTATTTTTGTTCAAAAGTTGAGATTGTTAATATTTGGTCCCGGTAGATGGCGCTGCAATCGGTTTCTAGATTTTTATTTTTTAAGGCAGGACAACGTCTGCCGGGTGGTACAGCTACTGTTTAACAGCTAGTTTTTATGTGAAAAGAAAAGTGTTCTTACTATTGCCCACGCAATTTTTTTTACTAAAACTTTTGCGTGTGCCTTAAGGAACATACAAAAAAGAGCCGATTTGGTCGAGACGTTCTCGAGTTCATTATTTTATCAATAAAATAACTCCGACCGAAGCATCTGTTTTAAACGATATTCAGTTTTTTTACATCCTCTTTGACGATATTTGCAGCACGCATTCTGTCAATTCTATGTCAAACGTCATAAGATTACATTAGAAAGTTTATATTGTCCAAAGCGTTAAGGTTAGATTAGAAATAATTTTATATGGTGGTTAAGTATTCTTAAATTTTCTAATGTTCTGCTCAATTTTCTCAATTTTTTCTTTCATAAGAACCTTCTCCTGACAATAACAAACACAACAAAAAAGAATTAGCGAAATCGGTCCAGCCGTTCACGCGTGATGGCGTGACCAAGGGAAATAGGGATTCATTTTTATATATTTTGTATAGATTGTAGTAATGCAATATTAGAGTTTATACTACAACCTTACACCCTGTCAATTTATACAAAAAATTAACGAATTTTAATATTATTTTTATTTTGTAGCCTTAAAATAATAATAATAGAACCTATTGTATGTTTACAAAATTAACAATGTTAACATTTTTTAATAGTATGTACCTTGAATAAATTTACTCGGAGCTAGCAATGGTAAACAAAAAAAAGTAAGGGTAAGCTATACCCTACAAAATAGAGGTTTTACCCTTTTATATTAATTTTATGTCTTGTTGACAAAGATCTTTGAACCAAGTATATTGAAGTTATATATAGTCTATAAATTCAGTCAAATTATGGTGTCATCTTTGTACTAATTACCATGGCCAGTAGAAAAACTTTTACATACATAGAGTTATTTTATTTGCGGTCATATACATAAGACAATGTATGTAAGTGATTAATTGAACGTAAATGTTTCTTAATATAAAATAGACATTCCATTTTATATCTATTTGAACTTACCTGAGCAACCAAATTGGAGATGTCTCCGGCATTTGCTGGCAAAATGAGTGTATTATTCGTTCTAGCTAACTTGTTAAATGCAGCCACGTATTGCTCCGCCAAAGTTAATGATGCAGCATGTTTACTATCCTAAAAATAAAGTTCAGTTACTTTAGAAGAATCTTGTCAATGCTTTCAATATTTAATGTTTCTTATTGGGAAGCTGGCAGACACGCAGACGGCCCACGTAATTAACAGTGTATACCGCCGCTTATAGACGTTTACAACACCAAAGGTGAAGCCAACGCGTTGCTAGTGTTTGGAATGGGATAGAGTCAGAAAACATGCACGGGATAGGGGAATGAAATCGGGGGATAAGATAGGGTAGTTGGAATAGCGGAAGAAGGAGGCCGCCGAGGAGAGGGAGAGGACTGCCCATGCCACCTTCAGACGCCGTCATCAGACTTTCCCCCGGAGACGCAGGTATGCGCAGAATCTTTTCCCGTGATGCCATCACAGAGGTCCCACTATTACGAGGGGGGGCATGGGGGTTACAGCGCAGGCTGAAGCTCTGTAGTTGAAGTGGTCCACTCAGTCAATTCGGGGTGGACCAATCTGGCGCTCGGGGCGACATGGTGTAGTAACTATGTATACTAGATCCCATGTCGTTCCAATTCATGTGTGTTAAAGGGATTGCAGGTTTAGGTTTAGTGAGGTAGTTGGGAACGCATGTACTAGAGTCCTCGTTCATGTCTGTTGCGGCGTTTTAAAGTCATGCTGCATTCGGTCCATCTGAAGGACCTAAAGGACCCAGCTGAGTACGAAATTTATTATTAAAAAAGAGGGGTCGTCGGCCATCAGAGCACTCAATCGTCGTACAGAACACGATTTTCTGTGAAAATGTGGTATCACACCGATTGAGCCGGTCCTCAGGGCTGTTATTAAGGATCCAACATAGCTCTACCACATGTTCTAAAATATTTTTAAATAATTAATCGCTGAGCCTAGTATTACAATAATGTCAGAATGGATGTTCAGTGGCGTCATAATGGTGCCACTGTGACACCAGTAAATGGCCATTCCCATATGATTCTAATAGCAGACTCAGGCCAAGTAGCGTCGTCTGGTTACATAGGGTTTAGTAACTGTTCAGAGACAATAATACCTATCGAATATCGCCATTTTCACAAGTCACAATTTTTATTGATCTAGGTCATCGAAAAAACCTCCATATCATTTTAAAACGATAATTATATATGTTCATTTTGGTATTGTTGTACTCTATATTAAATTTGTAAAGGCGATAAAGCTATAAATGCATCAAAAGTATCCACATTAATGAGCGATTATTTTTTGCGACATTATTTTCCCATGTTAATGGGGCATGTATGGCAGGCACGCATGCTTGATAACAAACAACTTACTCGGTTTGCAAGTGCATTGGCGATCATTTTGAGGCCACGGGCCCGAGCTTCAGCGACGGCGAGCATGGCTTGGGCCTCACCGGATGCTTTGTTTATTTGCTCTTGCTTTTCCGCCTCTGTAATATTTAATACATGTTGAAGTATCAAATATAATAATATTATAGTACATTTGATTTTTATTCATATTATCTGAACTTTGCAATTAGTTCCACTGGAGAACACTTTTTGAAGATCATACATATAAGTTAAAATTTAATTTTTCTTCCTATTCTATGTACACCGCTTCGCAACGTGTTATTGCTGTTAAGGAGAAGAAGCGGCAAGAAACTCCCGAGCAACACATTTATCTAAATATTGTTTTTCTTTATATTTCTTATTCTATTTATATCTCAAGTTCTCTTTTTTTTAATAAGTTTTATACAGACGGGTTCATAAGCTTGGTTACAACTTAGGGTCATTTCGATCGGTGTTTCACAAGAATATGTTTCATATGTTGAGTGAAAATTCCGATGGGCGAAGTACCACCCTTCCCCTATCTTATCCTATCTCCCTATCCAATGCCAAACTGGCTTCACACCCCTGGTATTGCAGAAGCAAAAAAATTAATAGTAGATATAGCAGTGTTCATTTAAATATTGGTATTTATTTTGAAATCACAGATAGACACTTCATTTGTAGACTCATGGCCATCAAGAAGCATCAATCGGCGTTACCTGATGCCAATATCGTCGCTTGCCGCTTTCCCTCGGCGACATTGATGTCAGCCGCCCGCACGCCCTCAGACTCCAATATAGCGGCGCGTTTCCGCCTCTCAGCCTCCACTTGCATTTGCATCGCCTCATGGATACGGGTCGGTAATTTTATATCACCTGCCGAAATTCATAAATGTCATTAACATATCAACATTTAACTAACAAGACCTACTATCTAAAATATATTTTTTGTAGCTTCAGTTGAGCAGACAGGCAGACATTCACGTTCACCTGATGGAAAACGGTTACCATCACCTATGGACATTTGCAACACCAAGGGTCCTACAAATGCACTGCTGCTCTCTAAAGGGAGACTGGATCCTGGCCACTAATGCCAGAACACAATTCAAGGTTGTTATGGCGGCATACTCTAGACCAGGGGTGGTAGCCACCTAGACGGGCAAATGCCCTACCACCTGGCAAAATATTTTGATCAACTGCTTATTTACTGATTATTCCGATTTTTTATACTTGATATAAATAAACTTTAACTTGATATAAAGGTTTTTGAAGTGAAACTTCTTTAGAAACATTGTGATTTGAAAGTCGATGAAACGAAAAAGTGACACTAACAAGAAAGATATAAATCTGCAGAACTAAGCCTGCGAGAGAATGAGACAAAAGTTTTACATTGTGCATCACAAATTAGAGAGTCAATAAGACGGATGACTAAACATAGGTCCAATTTGGACCGAAATAAAACTGATAATAATATTTTTTAGACTAAAAGAGTGTGAAAAACTGAAAGTGATACTTAAGAAGTTTATATTGAACTAAAATATGTTGACAGATGTAGGCTAAAGGAATTATATTTATATTTATAAAAGTTAGAGAAGAATTATCTGTGAGTATATTCTCTGAAGTTTCACTTCTGTATGTACTGCACTCACACACATTTTTTTTATATAGATTTGTTCTATTTCTAATCTAAAACAGCAGTTTTTGTTTGCTACTGATACCTTTATACTATACATTAAAAATCGGTATATTTTATAACCGCACATAAGCAAATCTTACTTACCTTAATGGCCAAAATGAAATCAAGAGAAAATAATTTAATTTACCATTAGTAGAACTATTGCACTGTCTGTTGATCTTCAGCAATAAAAACTATCCCTGGATAAGTTTTAATATTTTACTGATAACTTCATAACCAATAAAGCAGTCCTACTTTGTATTTTTGACTAATTTAATTTCTTATTAAATATTGGTCTTAATCTCTGACTCACGGATCTCATAACGCAGACAAGTGATGCCCCATGCTTCACTAGCTTTGTTGATAGCATGCACAATCGAGACATTTAGAGACTCTCTCTCCCTGAATACTTTGTCCAAAGATATTTGACCAAGCTCCGACCTCATTGTTGTTTGGGCCAACTGTGTTATGGCAAATTCCGGATCCTCTACACCATATGATGCTGAAATTTAAATTAATATGGATTAACATATAAATGGAAAAATTACTTTGTTTTGATGTTTCTTTATACTAATGATGGAAATTTCCTGTAGCTGTAATTACAGCTACTTTAATATATCAATCACTGCTGTGAAGTTATTTAATTTTTTCACAGGTGAAAAATCACCCTTCCATATTTTAGAAGTGACAATAAAATAACAGTACAGTGATGTGTCACAGTAGTGACAACTAAAACTGCAAGTGATTATTGGTGATTAGTGTGGTAGGAAATAATATATCCTCAAAATACACTCTCAAAGTTACTTCACGGCGTTATAAATAACTCAAGCAAATGAATTTCTAACATTTTAAAACGTTTTCGTTCAATGTTATTTAAATAAGTTCGCTCATTTATCATTGACTATCTACCTTAGCTATTTTGTGCTTCATGGTTTTTTAATGGTTTGTCTCACATGATATAACACTCTTGGTGAATCTTAACAGTTGTTTCCTATTCTAGTAAGTGGAGTGAAAGTGATTTTTTTATATCACCAACCAGTGATCAGTGAAATGTGCCATCATTACTTTATACCATCTTTACTGCCTTAGGAATAAACATAGGTTACTTTTATTTTAAGGTTAAGGTACAGATTCCACGAGTAAGGAGTAAAAGTCCACATGAATAGATTATTGTGAAATTTACCACACATATATTTTTGGGTACATGGGATAACTATCATTCTGTTTTCTTGAGATGGAGATTCAATAGTAATGTGAGGTATGTCATGAGGAAATCTCTAGTCACATAATATTTCACATTTTATATGTTCATATACTAATTAGGCAGGCAGATTTCTTGTTATCTATAGAAATGATAGGAATAAAAGATGTATTAATTTTGTAATGTAAAAGAGAGACTAATCATAAATACTATAAGATAGTCAATACTCCTTTCAACTTAAGTTATTAATTTAACATAATAAATCATACTCTACAGAGAAAAAATTGTTTACCTCCTTGTATACAAGTCATTGTTACTAAAAATACATGTAAAATGAGCAAAAACTTATTATAAACTTAGTGTTTTGAATAAGACTTTGGATAAAATGTTGTTAAAAGTTATGACTTGATGGTAATTAATTGTTCAGAAGTTAACAGCTTACAGGAGAAAAAAGGTAGTTGTTATGAGAGTTTTAAAATTACTGCCATTTTTCAAAATTACTAAGCTGAATTACCTACTGAACTAGTACTAAAATGAATTACCTAAATATGGATCAATAATCCTTAGATATAACACTCCATCAATGCTCAGGGTGACATTGTCTGAGGTAATAGCACTTTGTTTTGGTACATCTATAGCAATTTCTTTGAGGCTCTGTACATATTTGATTTTGTCTACAATTGGCCAAAGAAGGTTCAGACCTGGCTCCAGAATGCGGTGGAATTTACCCATACGCTCCACTATCCATGCCTGAAATATTTCATATTTGGTATAAATGTTACATTTTATATGTGTGTGTGTGAAGAAATCATATATATATATATATATATATATATATATATATATATCATTTACTACTACTCTTACCTATATAATCTATATAGATGACTTATTTTTTGTTTTCTTATGTTTTTGTTTGTAAAAAAAACTGCACATCTCCAGACCATAGGGGTTGTAGTAAGGGTAAGTATTCCTCCCCCTTCCCCATTCCACCACCCTGCTACTTAAAAATGTCATTCTAAAATCTCGGTATTTTATATATATATATATTATATTGTATGTGTTCCTGCACGAGTTTTAAGTAGTGGGGTGGTGGAATGGGGAAGGGAAGGCATACTTACCCCTACTACAACCCCTATGGTCTGGAGATGTGCAGTTTTTTTAATAAACATAACTTCATTTATTTTTTCACTAATATGGCATTTATAAAGTTAAATAATTATTTTAAAGCCAAAAAGAAAACCAGTAAACAACAGAAAATAACCAAAAAACAGTATATCATCAAAAAATGAAGAAAAAACACAACAGAGCACATTGACATATACTACAAGAGTAACCATGAAAATATTCAAAATGGCGTCCAATAAAGATGTAATTATAAATCGTGTGTATAAAATAAATAGTAAATGGTTACCAGTCGGTTCTGGCACTCGCCGGTCGCTGCCATGGCAAGCTTGCTTCTCTTGCTCAGCTCGTATACTTTGACCTGAAGCTAACCTCACCTAACCTAAATCACTGTTCTAGTCACTGGTCGCGACCTTTCTTTCTTTCACCTTTTCTTTTGACGGCCTCTGTGGTTGAGCGGGCTAAGCCTTTGCCGGCTTACCTCACTGCAACGCAGAGGCTCCGGGTTCGATTCCTGGTATAATAAATTTCGGAAACGTATTTTCTCCGTTGTTTCCTATGGTCTGGGTGTCTGGGATCGGCCCCAGAATGGTCCGTTGTATATTACCCATAACACAAGCGTAACTTGCTTAATTTGGGGATATACAGTGTGTGCAGTGTGTGTGCTTGTCTGCCGATTTATTATTTATTATTTCACCACCCATCACAATAATGTTAGTGACAAAATAGGTGAGGTTATGTTTGCCATAAATAAATATTTCAAGAACTCCGGACCCTAGGAGTTGCAGATAGGGTAAATCGACCTACCCTACCCACTACTTAAAATTTTTGCACCAGATAACTGAGTAGCAGCCTTTGTTTTTGTTAAACTGAAATTATGGCTGCGACTTAACAATCTGATACACAAATTATAAGTAGTGGGTGGGCGTAGTGGATAGGCGGGAGGTATACTTACCCTCTACTACAACCCCTAAGGTCCGGAGGTCTTAAATTTCTTTTATTTTATAAACATAACCTCACTTATTTTTGTTGTAAAATTATAATAATAATAATAATAATATTTTTTATTTTATAAATGACATAAGTAATTGCTAAAAAGGTTTTAAAACCTTGGTGAGAGCCTGGTGTCAGTAAAAGGAAAAATCCTGTTGACTGATCACCAGCCTCTCTCTTGTGGAAAAATGTAGGTATATATACTTACAACTAGTTATTCGATTATAAAAGAAATATAATGTATTGAGTGTAGATCGGTGTACAGTGTGTTATTGTGTATTTATATGTACTTATGTATATATTGTACGTAAATGTGTGTGAATGTGTCTGTGTGAGTTTATGTGATTTGAAATGAGAGGAATTTATTAGATTATACTATGAGAGTTACATAGAGATAAATTAATGAGTGAACATATAAAATACTATAATACAAGATGATAATAAAAACAATGAAAAGGGAAATATTTAAGTAATTAGGACTAATAGTGCTTCAGTGGAGTCATAGTCGAGTTTCAAAGCCATTCGGTGAGAGTTTTCTTACATTTAGCTTTAGTCAAAGAAAATAAATCAATCCGCTTGTTGATTTTATTATATAGGTAACTCCTAGAAAGAACAAAAATCTACAGCAAAAGGCTGTGCTGACAACGTTTTGTTTACAGGGGATGTAATTCCTTTTAATAATAGAATTGGATGATATAAATGGTGTGATAACATGTTCTTTAAGAACGATTTGTTGAATAAAGAGTTGCCGAACAGTTAGCACTTTCCAGCGTTCATAAAGGTTTTGGTGGGGAAGTAGAACGGGAGAGAAAGACTGACTTTAAGTACTGCTCGTTGTGCACGTTCTAATTTTATCATTGCGGTTTTGGCAGCTCCCCCATGACGTGATACAATAGCTCAAAACAGATTGGCATAGGGCGTAATATAATAATTTCATTATGTTAAAATCAGCAACCTGACCAAGGGTTTTAAAAATATAAATTAATTTTCGTAATCTGAGTGTTAATGAGTTAATGTATGGTTGAAAACTTAGATTTTGGTCAATGATAACACCCAAATATTTAATATGTTGAGTTGTATGCAAAGTAGGGCAAGAGTTACAAGTAGCATGAGAAAGACAAGAGTGAGCTATAATTTTTAAGGTTTGAATATGAGGTTGATCCTGATTTCTAAGAGATAAAGTCATATACTTCGTTTTATCAATATTAAGGGTTAATATATTTGAATTTAGCCAATCCATAACTTTATTAAGACCTTTTGCGCACTTTGGAATACTTTTGACCATGTATCAGCAGAAAAAAGGAGTGCAGTATCATCAGCATATGTAATAATACTACCGTTTTCAAGTTCTAAGTCGCAGAGTGTGTTTATATACGCAAGAAACAGGGTTGGGCCAAGGATGCTGCCCTGGGGCACACCAAAAGAAATAATAGTGTCTTTACTTATATATTCACCAATACGGACTCTCTGCGTTCTGTTTTGGAGATAATCAGCGAAAAGTTGTAACTGAAGATCTCTTATTCCCAGCGCTTCAAGTTTATGAATTAAAAGCGCGGTTGAGACCGTGTCAAAAGCCTTTGTTAGATCTAGAAATATGGCAATAACTTTCTGTTTTTTATCAAGATTAGATGTTATATAATTAGTTAATTCTTCAACTGCGGCATCCGTAGATTTGCCAGATCGAAAACCAAATTGATGAGTAGAGATTAAATTATTATATTCTAAATATTTAATTAATCTATTATTAAGTAAACGTTCGATAACCTTTGATAAGCTTGATAAAATAGATATAGGTCTATAATTATTGACGCGGCTTTTATCACCAGATTTATGGACGGGTACTATTACAGACTTTTTGAATAAATCTGGGAAATTGTGTCACTTTTGATAATAAAAAACCGTGATTTGAGTGTATGAATATACTCACCAATTGTTTATCAATGTACTCACGAATTACATATAACAGCCAGAGCTTTTTGTAACACAAACTGTTTTTAATGTAGAAATAAAGTTTTAAATTTAATTGAGGCATAACTACAAAATTCATGCTAGACAATAATCATTTGACTAAAAAAGTGAGTTTTTACTGTCACTTTTGTTTTTAATGGCTTGGCTAACAAGGTGTAACAATAAAAATAAATTAATCAATTTGTCAATAATACTTATCGATCTTTAATTAAGAAATTCGAAATCTTGTTTTTTAATTCATATATTGTTTCACATAATTTTCGGAAATCGACATATTTCTAAAAAAAGGAAATATTGGTAAATATTTTGCAATTCTTATTGCCGCCATTTTATTCCTTTTCAGTTAAGTGAATGTGCTTTTAAAGTTAATTAAATTATATAGGCACTATATTTTATTTAAAGAAATTGCTTACCTGATAACAGAGCCGAGCGAGTGAAGCGAGCGTACCGCGGCAGTGACCGGCGAGTGCTAGGTCTGACTTGTAACCATTTACTATTTATTTTGTACACAAGAACAGTCGGTTAGGATAGGTTATATGCAGATCAAAGCGCACGAGCCAAGCGAGTGTGCCGCAGTAGCGGCTGGCGAGTGCCAGAACTGATTGGTTACCATTTACTATTTATTTTATACATACAAACAGTATGACGCCTTAAAAGTCTCGTATGAAACATTTGTTTTATTTATCAATTTAGTGGACAACTAGCAAGTTGGTTTTAAATATGACAATGAATCAATATATTAATGATATCAATTTTTAAATACATTGCTGAACAATTTTTTTTTATTATAGGTTAAATTAAAAAATACATTGTCTTTATTGGTCGCCATTTTGAATGGTTACTCTTGTAGTGCATATGAATGTGTTCTATTGTCTTTTTTCTTCATTTTTATCCAATTAAGCTGGTTTGTGATTATTTTGGTTCTTTATATCTTGATTACTGGCTTTTATTGAACTTTGAAAAGAGTTTTCAACTTTGGACCTATGATAGAAGTGCAATATTAGCGAAAAAATCAGTGAAAATAAGTGAGGTTATGTTTATTAAAAAAATATGTATTTCAAGATCTCCGAACCTTGGTGGTTGTAGTAATGGTAAGTATGCCTCCCCCCCTCCCCACTTCACTACTTAAAATTCCTGTATTAGATTGCTATAGATTTACCGTTATAGGGCACATTTATTTATTATTTGAGGTATAAAATTAACTTTGGGTGGTTATAAAAAAAATAACCAATTAAAAAATTCTAACCTATATTAAAAAAGTTTGGATCTGTTCATAATAAATAAATGTGCCCTATAACTATACCTCACCCAATATTGAAATTTAAACAGTATTTACATCATAAAAATTATTTAGTATTGGTACTACAAAGTAATTCGTGTGTAGTAGATAAAATAATAGTTTACCTCTTGTTGTGGAACGAACATTATAATGGTGTTAAGAGGGGTAGTAGAACGGCACCGTGCCGTCGTAATTCCATAGAAGACACGAGCATTATTTTGATATTCAGTCACGAAAACATTCTGAAAACAAGAATTTCATCACATTTAGGTTATATGAATAAGAATCAATTTTTAGCCATATTATATATATGGAACCAACCCGTAATGAAAGAGCTTTGGAGATAAATAATCTAGAACGGGTAAACATTTTGTTTTTATGTAACTTTTATTCCTGTAATTCTCTCAATCCATTCCTCTACCAAATTTTTACTGACTTACAAATCAAATACATGTAGGTAAACTTAACCAACGTCAATTGCCAACAGTCAATTTGACAAATGTAACTTATTTTGAATATATGGCTTCAAAATATCAAAACCGATTTCATAAGAGACATTAGACCGATTTCCAGGCCGTAAATGTCATAGATAAACTGGTAAATGTTACCCACAGAGTACATTTATATACAGAACGTTCCATCAGTAGCTCACAATGCCCAAAATACTCCGTTAGCCGTTCCAATAGGTGACCGCGGATGGTGTTGTCGTGGCGAAAACGTCATTAATGACGTCATCATTTTCGATCACACAACGCTCACAACGACCCATGTTAAGAGGTGGGTCGAATAGGCGATCCACTTGGGTTTACGATTGTAACGCCGGTAAGCAAGTGCAACGGAAAAAATCGCGGTCGTGAACATGGTCGTTGTGAGTCCCTAGTGGAACGAGCCATAGATGTTACTTGTTTTTTTTATGTTTATGGTTTGGCAACTAGGCCTTTAAGCCAGGCGTAATTGTATTGTAGGCTGCCGTCGACGCCATCCAACGGAGTTCTTGTGAAAACTCGAAAGGCCACATTTGGCTATACAGTACACATTTCTCACAAAAACACATAATTACTACTTAAAAACTATCAATATCCTATAACTATTGTTCATTTTAGAGTAATTTTACACATTTTTGGAAAATAAAACTACACAGCACAACGTTCCCTTTCAGTTCCCGCCAAAAACTCCCGAAACTCCCGATGTTACTTTTGATTACTTTCACTCCACAGATCCGTAGTAGTCTGTGACTATGTTCACACCTTATTATCTGGAGGCTGGCCACAGAATACATGAGGTTGGTTGGCTGGCAACAAATTGATCAAATAATTTCGGAACTTTATTACACCACTTATATT
Source organism: Dendrolimus houi (assembly GCA_039645545.1). Classification (NCBI taxonomy): domain Eukaryota; kingdom Metazoa; phylum Arthropoda; class Insecta; order Lepidoptera; family Lasiocampidae; genus Dendrolimus; species Dendrolimus houi. The sequence continues at coordinate 10,319,590 of CM077134.1, forward strand.
TATATAAAAGAGTATTCCTTTAAATAAGTTAAATAGCGGCGAGAAAATAAATTAACAGTATAAAATAAATTAAGATATCCGTAAGAATTTTTGAAAATGGATAAAAATTCAATAAACTCTAAAGACAGCAATTCCCTTGTTTCAAATATAACATCGAAGTTAAGAAGATTGAAAGTTCAAGAACAAATATTAATTCAATCGCTGAAACAGCTTCAAGTAGATAGTAGTACAAGTTATGCGGACGACGTAGATTTTGCCAATTTTACTAAAAAATTAAAAGATTCTTATTATAAACTCATGAATATTTTTCAAGACATGAAAACAAAAACATGTGCTAACGAAATGTTGAAAGCTTTAGGTAAATATAATTATTTATAAACAAGTAACCTCTGGCATTATTTAAAATTTTAAGATAATACAATGAAAGTATACCTGTTATTATTGTACAATTATAAGGAACGAGAATTGCCTCATAAACTAGTTAAAGATTACTACATAAAATCGCCCATTAAAAAACGTAACTCATATTAATGTACTTACTATTCCGATACAGGTGGCATCACCAGTCTGCTCCTATTTTTATAGATCTTAATTAATACTTTCAACCAACCTTTTATGTCCGGTTCTTATATTTAATATTCATTTACATGCCTTCCCGTCGCGTCAGTTTATTTTGACATTATTATATTATAAATCAGTTATTATTTGAAAGTCCCAATTAAATTGACCCGAGATATAGACTAGGTCTGTTAGCCGGTTCCTATATTTAGATATAGAATAAGGATGATGAATAGTTAGCTATTAATTCACTTGCCCTACCATTAGTTGAATTTTGACATTAGTTACAATAATTTTGCCGTAATTTTCACGCGGTGCTTTAACAGACAGACAAAAATTCTAAGTTACATTTTGAAATTTACTAGTCTGAATTGTTTGGCTTGGATGGACTCCCTGGATTTTTGTCTTTTTCAAATTCGTTTTCATCCCCCTTAAGATTAAAAATTTTGATAATATTAAAATGTAATCTTGTAATTTTAGATGTTGACGAAATAAAAAATAATATACTAGAACTAGAAACAAACATTAAACTGTTTAAACGAGACTTGCAATCCGAAATTAAATCTCTTAAGAATAATGAAGAAGATTTCACAAAACAGGTAATCACTGCTGTTACAGAAAATTGTAGTAAAAATTTCCATTCAATAAATCTATCCCACCATATTAATAAATATAAAGTTCAACGTGACTTTATTTTTGCCGAAAGGTATTTGAGAGGGATAAATTTATTCTGTGTTTGAGAGAGAACAAAAGAAAGGAATTTAATGACGGAAAATATTTTTATTTAGGTAAATTGCGATATGGATGTGAGTGGAATAAATAAACACTCAAAAATTCAAACTGTAAAGTACAATGAAATTGTACCAAGCCCTGTAAAATTAATAATAAGTTCACCATTCAAATGTTTGGTAAGATATTCAATTTTTTTGTTTTATATTGAATGACTCTCAATTAAGGCTGCAAATTAAAATTTTTAGGAAGTACAACAATTTCAAGATTTCTTGGCTCAAAGTCCAAATCGATATGGGGGGTGGAATGAATATAATCATAACATATTCAAAAAACTTTGGGACAAATACTTTCAATCTCTTGATAATCATGATGTTGACAATGATGTAATACAAACTGATAAGTTTGCTACTTTTGTTGATGAAAGTCTTAAAAATATTTATGGTGAGGATCGTATCAAACCTTATTTTTAAGTAACATAGCTTACTTGATACATTTAATATTAATTTACCTTTGTAGGCGTCACGAAAGAATGTATAATATCACACAGTGGATGGTTTGTGTTGAATAGAAAGGCTATAGACAAATGGAAAAATAAAGAAAAATACTTTATGTTGTTGGTTATGGTGAGTGATCGAAGGCGTCGATCGGGAGGCAACTTGCTCGAACCTTAGGAGTTTTTAACTGTTGCCATGAGGGGGATGAATTTAATGATGCCCACCATAGACACAATGCACTATTGAGAGCGGGCGACGGGTAATATAAAGCCCGAGAGGAAGGATCCCGGCGGACCGGGATCGGCGGTTCGCGGTGGCCTACACTATCTTACTGCCGTTTCGCAACGTGTTTGGCTGGGAGAGAAGAAACGGCGAAAGAAACTTCCCAGCAACATAGTCTACCTATGGGGGCTGTTGTGGCGTCCTCGCAGGGACGTGGAGAGATCGTGATTGGCGGCGTCGACGTCGCCGTCTGTGTCTGTCTGTCGGTGCCTGCCAGCCTGCCGTCCGAACCGCGGGCGGGCTGATCCGAGCCAGCCGTTTTGTGATATCGTCGACCTTGTCCATGAGGATGTTACGCGGTCGTCGCACGAGAGCCTTTCGTCGAGGCTTATAATCGGACGCGGACACGACAATACTTACGCGAGAGCGACGTAATGTAGTTTTTGATGGAGGGAAGCTCCAGATCGCGGTGGATGTCGACGTTACGCATATAGAGGGGAGAGCACCGACGGCTCTGCGCATGAATTTATTCTGAACGATTTGCAGTTTCTTTAAAAGGGCAGGCTTGGCATGGCCGAATACCACACTCGCGTATGTCATGATCGGGCGGATGCATGTTTTATATAGAGTAAGCTTGTGTCTGAGGGACATTTTGCTTCGTTTATCTATCATGGGTGCTAGACGACCCATCACAAATCGCGCTCTATTCCGGACTATAGTGATATGCTCGTTGAAGCGCAAGTTCTGATCTAGGGTGACACCCAGGTATTTGGTGTACTTTGCCCAGGGATCTCTTGTTCGTAGAGCGAGATGGCTTTTAAGCGAAGGCAAGCGCGTTTGGGAGAGCGAAGCGTGCCCGGGGAAAAGAACATTGCTGCGCTTTTCTCCGGGTTTACCTCTATCCTCCATTTGCGAAACCATTCGCCTAGCTCTGTTACAGCTACCTGTAGCCGGACGCAAGCCATTTGTCGGTTGTGATCTGATGTATAGAGTGCGGTGTCATCCGCGAAGAGGGCCAACTCTACATCTGGAGTTTTTGGGATGTCGCTGGTGTACAGCGTGAAGAGTAGTGGAGATAGAGCCGAGCCCTGTGGTACACCGGCTGTGAGTGGGTGAGGGGACGAGCGTGTTCCCTCCACTCGAAAACGGAAGCTACGGCCTAGGAGGAAGTCTCGCAAGATGAGCACGAGTCTGTCTGGTACACCGAACTGGTACAGCTTGTAAATCAAACCGTTATGCCAGACCTTGTCGAAGGCCTTAGCTACGTCAAGGAACAGTGCGGCTGTTCCTATAGGGCGACGAGGGCGATGGGCAAAGTGGGATAGTATGTGCTCCGTGATGCGGTGCACCTGTTGGACGCATGAGTGTCTGGCACGGAATCCAAACTGCTCATCGGGTAGTAGATGTTTGCTGATGGCAAAATCTCTTAGTCTAGAGAGGATGACCCTCTCGTAAAGCTTGCTGAGTGTGCTCAGTAGGCTGATTGGGCGGTAGCTGGACGGTTTATTAGCCGGTTTTCCAGGCTTGTGAATACCGATGACGTCTGCTTCCTTCCAGATCGCGGGAAAGAGCAGTTTGTTATGGCGGCATTGAAGATGCTCACTAAGATTATAATCAAGTGGCCGGGGAGGAGTTTTAACACGCGATTGTTAATGCCATCGATCCCTGGGGCCTTTCGTGGTTTGAGGGACTTGATCAGATCTTGCACTTCTTCCACCGTGACTGGGTCGAGTGTGGTTTCCGCTGGTAAGGAGGATCTACGTTCAACCTCGGAGTCCACCTCCGTCAGGTGTGACTGGTCGACGTTTTGTGTAGTGGGGGAGCATTGAAGCTCTAGACTCTGAGCAAGGCATTCGGCTTTCTCCTCATCATCGAACGCCTCGGTGTTGTCGGCTCTTTCTAGCGCGGGTATGACAGTGAGGGTATCTGATTTGAGAGCTCTAGCCAGCTTCCAGTACGCCTGGTGAGTTGGTTCGATATCTCTCAACGTTCTGTCCCAACGTTGTTCCCTGACTTCCCGGATACGTAGTTTGACCTCGCGCTCTAGTTGGCGGAGTCGGACTCTGTTGTCTTCGGTGGGATATCTGTCGTGAGCTCTGGAGGCGGCTCTCTTTTCCCTCAGCAGTACCCTCACTTCGTCCGGCAGGCATAAGTGGCGGTCATTCTCCACTGGCACCTGTCTGGACGAGTTCCGCATTGCGGATTGAAGGTGGCTGGTGAGGGCCTCGATCGCCGTCTCCGTGTCTTGGTGGGATTCGATGTGGTCCGGGATGCGGTCCAGGTCTTGTGATTCGGTTGCCTTGAGTAGGTCCCCAAGTCTCAACCAGTCCACAGAGGTCCTAGTTTCAGATGTCTGGTCCGTCTGTTGTCCTAATTTGAGGATAACCGGGCGATGGTCCGAGTCTATATCGTCCATCGTTTCGATCGAATGGAACTGAAGAGTTACCCCTCAGTAATGCTAGGTCGAGAGTGTTTGGGGTCCCCAGTCGCGGTTGGGGGGTATCGTGTGGGGTCATGGGAGTTATTATATCAAACAAAAGATTGTCTGATATATTTATTAGGGCTCTGCCATTGGGGTTAGTGGTATTGCAATTCCACTGTTCGTGTTTACAATTCAGATCTCCGGCTATTATAACAGCTGGGCCTAAGTTGAATAGGGCTTCTAGGTCTTTCTTAATAAGGGTTTTCTGGCACGCGAGGTATGCTGAGACTATGACTAGAGGTTGGTGGCCAGTCATTGCTAGTCTGCAGGCGGATACCTCCATACCTACTAGTGGTGGGGTGACTAGAGGCATGCAGTGTAGAGATCTTCTGAAATAGATCAGGGTGCCGCCACCACGGCCTATCCTGTCATGTCTAGTGACTCGATAGTTAGAGATCTTTGGATCTCTTTCACTCGGTTTCAGGAAGGTCTCCTGCACTAGTAGTATATCTACTTGATTGGTAACCAGGAAGTCATGGACCAAGTCGCGCTGGTTTCGAAGGCCGTTGGCGTTATAAGTCGCCAGAGTCAATGAGCGTGGTTTATTTCTACCTACATGCGCCATTTGTTACCGGTAACAATAATTTAACTAGGTTGTTTAGTTATAACGACCTAAGTACCTGAGGAGGTACGCGTGATCCATTTCGATCACGAGTTGATCCCGGAGGGAGGGTTGATCAGACTCTGCAACTTGTCTTAGTTTTCGAGCCAAGAGTTGGACCTCTGCTAGGTCGAAAGGCAAGTTCTTGGCGAATTTAGTCGCCAAGGCTAAGTCCTCCGCTAAAGAGTGGTGGGGTGACGGCCCAGAAGGTGCTTTTAAAATGGGGGCGGGGGCAGGGGTTGCTTGGGGTAGGCCGGCCAAAATTGGGGCGCGCGTCCTTAGTGGAGGGAACGCTTCCGTCGTGGGAAGACCCGTCCAGTGATTTACCACTGGAGGGGGCCGCCACGAATGAATGCGGGTTTGTTCGGCACTTTTCTAGTGCCTTTTGGGCGTTGCCTTTTCCGAACTTACGTTTGGGTCGGGGGCGGCAGGACAGCCTCTGTAGTTAGCGGGGTGACCCGCTTGGCCGCAGAGAATGCAGCTCGGTGGCTCCGGGGAGTCCCAGGTGCGTGTGCACCCGAGGTCCGTGGTCGCCCAGGCACTTGACGCACCTGGGACGGGATTGACAATGTAGGGCAGAGTGCCCATAAAGTTGGCAACGATGACACTGCCGTAGTGTATGTTTTTCGTGTGGGCGTTCCACACGAAGGCCAGAGAGGCCACAGACCTTCTCAAGTTCGAAGATCTTTTTCCCCTCTGGGGAGAGGTCGAGGACAACCAATACTAGGTTTAGAGGAGACTTTGTTGCGTCGCCTCTGTGCATACGGTGCACTTCGTGCACCGGTACATCTTGGGACTTAAGGTCCTCGAGAATGTAGGAACACTCGATTTCCTGTGGGAGTCCGCGGATTACAGCCCGAAGGCGTTTTTCTTCCGGCAGGGCATAAGTATAGTAACCGATTTTACGGTCACATAACAAGGATGTTAGGGGAGCGGTGGTCACTTGAAGACGTGACCATAACTTTGATGCCGTGTTGGGTATCACGGGCTTCTTTTATAGAGATTGCCTTACCTGGCAGCTCCTTAGCGAGTTGAAGCCAATGGGCTTTCTCGCGGATGATCAGGGGTGGCGGCGGGCGCTGTGAAGGTGGCCCAGGGCGGCTGGAAGGTGCCGCTGTTGGTTTTTTGCCCGCAGTGGGAGCGGGGTTGGGGGGGACCTCCCTCTGGGTCTTCCGTTTTTGGTACGATTGACGGTTATGAAACCGTCATCGTCCTCGTGGTTTAAGGGGATGTTCGCGGGAGGCGCGACATCCATGGGGTGATTTCATCGGCCGGTGGAAGAGGGGCATCCTGAGGTATTGCGGACCGTCAGGAGATAATTCGATTTCTCGACGAGAATCGATTACGCGGTGTATGGGCGATCGCGAACGCGATGTCGTCGAACTCGCGGAGCTTGATCGCGGTTGTCCCGACGCGGAACCGCGAGAAAACGAGGCGCGTGATTTTGGTGCCACACGGTGGGCATCGTTGAGCGGGGGTGCGGGCGGCGGGCGCACCGGTAACACGGCGGGTACGGATGCGGGGGCGCGGGCGCTAAGGCAGAGCGCAGGTGGTCAGCGATAAGCGCGGTGGCGGGGGTCGTGGGGGTGCGGTGGTCGCGGCAGATGCGGGTGCGGGGGCCCTTGCACGTGTAAGGGTTTCTCGGAATTAAGTTCCGAGATAACGGACGCCATTGATTGGGACTCCGGAGTCCTCAAAAATTGGTCGAGCGCTTGAGGGAATTGCTGTCGTAAAAACGACAGCAAACCCTCCAACAGCAATGGAGAGAGCTCCACGCCGTCCATTGTCCCTGAGGGGGACGAACGATTTGGTGGAAAAACCACCTGATGACGCACTTTTCACTGCACTGTCACAGAAAAAACACAGATCGACCGGGTGAACGAACGAACACAACGAACACGAATAACGGACAGCCGAGGCGGAGCGGGAGACGTGCGCGCGCGACGAACGACAACGGGCGAATCAATAGAAAAGCTTTAAGCACATCTAAGGTATTTATATTTTTATTTTATGGGGGCTGAAAGCAATTTTTCGGTCGTTTATGGTTTGAATCCATAACTTTCGTTATTATCTGTATTTTTTGCTCTTCTTTTGAACATATCGTGAATTTCATTTATCGCATAATTAAAAAAAAAATAGTGCAGAACTGAACCACAAATGTTGCGAAGCTGCTGGAAGCTGGAACAACGCCGCTCCAATGAAGGGAAAAGTAGTAGTTGCAAGTTTGGCTAACAAACCAATTCCTTGAGCTGTGTTCCGAAATTTGTGGTCGGGTTCCAGTCTCCCTTTAGAGAGCGGCAGCACATTGGTAGCGCCTTTGGTGTTATAAATGCCCATAGGCGTTGGTAACTGCTTTCCATCAGGTGGGCCGTTTGCCCGTCTGTTGAACTTGTGCAATTAAAAAATACAACCTAGATTCCTACTAGTTTTAACCTTTCGTCCTATACTAAATTTAGATATAGTTCAATTTCCAACACAAATGTTACCTTAAACTATTATCCCGATTGCGATCTGAAGGAGAATTAATATCTTATGTATGATAATGAATATATTGTTTAAAATAACAATAACATTTTATGACTAATTTTCCTGTATCTAATTTTTGTCTCAATTTCAGAGTCGGATGAAAAGTAATTTTACAAATGATCAAACGATTAGTGCACATAAAGGTAGGAAATCTTTGTTTTTAAATATTTATGGTACCTAATTACATATTACATACTCAATAATAACATGAATTTTAATTTTATTCAACATTGATATCAAAACCACTTTTATTATCATGTTTATCTTAATTTCAGATCCTAAAAGGTGTAAAAACGTATCATTCTGTGAATATAAAAGGTAGGAAATGAAGTCCTACTGCTTTACTTTTCTTTATAATTATTTCACTTGTATGTATTTTTAATGTCTTTTATTCTAGGGAGCTTATTAAGTCGTCACTTGAAGAGGTGTTGTCCAATAAAGATTATATGAATTCGAGAAACGATGAAAGTACCACTACCATCTCACCATTATATTCAAGGAACTCAAGATATCAACGTAAAATTATATCTTCTACTTATAAAAAATCTACAAAACAATGGATTTATAGGTGTAATGATGTCGAAGATCCGCCTCATTCATTTACAAGCATTGAAGATACAAAGAAAGTGTAAGACTTTTTTTTTACGAAATTTCGAAAATATCTAATTTTGTTTTTTGAGCGAATGTTTTCGCTTTTTTATGATGTCAAACCTAATTTCAAACAGCAATAATGCGTTTTATTTTGGTTATAAATACATAATTGGATTACATATAAAATAGAAATAATTTTACAGGCGAATCCCTAATTGGAGATTTGGTTTAGAAAGACGTTGATTTGGAGCAAACCGGAGACATTGATATTATATTACGAAAATCTCGTGATTTTGAAGAATACGTCAAATTCATACATACATAAAATAAAAAAGTTTAATTTGTAATAAATAAAATTTAAGAATGACCAGATAATTATAGACTAGTATATTCTTAAGTTTTCTCGACTAGTTCACTAAAATATAACTTCGTTTAGATTTTAAGCGCTGTATTTTAATTCGACATTTCGGCCACTTTTCAGTAGCCATGGAAGACAAAAAGTGGACAAAGATGTCAAGTGTTAATAAAGTTATTATTAGGTAATAACTTACCACCAACTTGTTCATTTCAATAATTTAAGAGGTCCATTCACTATCCCGCAGAGCACTCCTGCGGTGGGTGGAGCTCGCAGGCTGTAGGACTCAACAGGCATCCTGCTCGGTATTACCATCGGATCTAATGCTAGCTTTTTTTAAATACATTTCGTATCATGCTGAGTCCCTTTCGGTAGGGACGATAAGCGCCGCGCAGCGTGTGCGAAGATAAGCAACTACTCCGCTCAACCTAAGCCTGTGTCCCATACCTGGAAGAAGATGAGATGACGAGTGAAGTTACACCATTGTTCCACCACGCAACAAGCTTAGGTCACCCCGGGATGCAGAGTGACCCACTTCACCAACAGATGTCGGACCCGTCGCATCTCCACAATGCGCGGACCCCTACGATGGAATCATGGGAGGAGATTTTGCGCATACCTTTGTCTCCGGAGGCTAACCTGACGACGGCGTTAGGGGAGCGCGTACGCAGCTCTCTTCCTTACTCTCTCAGCGGCTTCCTTGAGGGCCATTACTACCTCGTAAAAAAAAGAAACCACTGACCAGTTAACTTCGCTGAGGAGCATGGCCTCAACCAGTTCCCTCAGCGAATCGATCGCCCCTACGATGGATTCGAGCTTGAAGCTCTGAGGTTACCATGCAGCACATTTGACCAGCATGTGAAACGCAGTGCTAGCGCGCCGCACTCGCGGCACTGAGGGGAAGGCAGACACACCACAATTTGATGCAGATACTTATCGAAGCACCCGTGCCCGTTATGTATCTGCGTCTTCCTCAAGGTCCCGCGTTTCGGCGTGACCCATTGCAGTAGTAGGGACGAACCACCTCCACTGTATCAGTGCCGGCCTCAGAAGACTCTAAATCTCTCTGCCAAGTTCGGATCATGGTCACGGCAAATCGCGAATGTCTTTTGAACAGCCATTTCCCGTCGAGAACGAGCCCCAGATTCCGCATCTAGGGCTTAAAGAGAATGAAAACCTCTTGGACTGTTAGGCACAAGTTCGCAGTTGAATTCCGAAAACGCCTATGGAACATGAGAGCCTCCGTGTTCGCGGGGGAGACCCTCAAGCCCAGCCTACTAACTACAACTACTAGCAACCCAGCAACTTGTTGCGATTTTTTAATTTAATATAGCGAAATATTGTTTTAATTTAGATTCGCTATATTATATATATAAAAAAACCGCAACAAGAATTTTTCACACGGAATAATTGACAAAATGTTATTGAGCTCTTCCAGAGCTGTAATTATTAATATTATTAACTCAAAGCAATGATTAAAGCAGAAAAAAGCACAATTGCTTAGTAAAATGCGACTTTTTGATTTGCTACAAATATTCTGTTCTTTGTCTATTTTTAAGTTCAATCATAGGTATTGTTCACTTATAAGGTGTCCACAAAACAATAAACTGTTCACTAAGTCCCGGATTGAATAGTAAAAAGCAAATGAACGGTAAGATATAGATCTTACCGACCGCTCATTTGCCTTCTATCAGTTAAAATTTGACATAAGTATACTTGTACGGACTAGTAATTTCAAAATTTAATGGAAGTTAAGCTATGTGACTGAATAATACGTAAGAATGGGGACCGCCCATAAGGTGTTATTCAGAAGAGAACAGGGTATTCGTTAAGGCTATGGAAAAAGAATACTCTTCCATGATTAACCAACGCCAAGGTTTTGCAACGCTTTCAAGAACTAAACGCCCAAAGTACTTAAAAAAAGTTTCTATAGCGAAAACCCAAGAATTCGAAAATTAAAAATTGTACCTTACAGTAATCGCACAACACAACTATGACTATTTTTCTTGTATCAGGTGAACTAGGAAAAGAAAAAAGGCCAAAAATAGATTGGTAGGCCTTTGGGTCAAAAGCACTAAACTTAGACAACATCAATTTTTTCCAACTACCTTCAAAAAATCCAAAAATGAAATTAAACTTAATAATAACCTTAATAAACAAAAAATCCTTTAAATTTAATAGAAACATTTGTTTAAAACATTCGAAATAATCATGATAGTACTTATTAACCCAAAGGTCTATTAAAAGGTCTTAAATTTAGAATTAAGACAATTTTCATTACATCAGGTCCATATAAAGTTTTGATGTAAACAGTATATAAGCACCTATTTTTGATTAGCATATCAAGACAAGTCGTAAAGATTTCATGAATACATTAAGATTTATTTTTACACTCGACGATCGTGTTCGATGTTAAGTCAAGAAAGACAAATTTCTTTTGTTTCAGTTGGCACTGTTGCTTGGTCATGTACAAACAACAACCTCGAACACACGTTCGGAGACATCCCTTTATAAAAAGGTGGTAATTTAAAATTAGTAGCAATGGTTAAAGTTGGGGTACTTATAATATTATCCTGGGCGTTCATTTGACGAAATTGGATTTGGTGCTGGGCTTTATTCACTATTTCATTAAGTACTTTTTTAAGGACCAAGGGCGCTAAGAGGTTAATACACTGACATCAACTGATAATATAACGAGACTGAACGAATTGACATTGACACACGCTGTCATACGCGCAACAACTGACGTGGTTTTATTTAAATTTCCTCTTCAATCTTTTGCCATTTAACCGACGAGTACCTGCCGGCTCAGTAACAGTAATATGATTATTTAAAGTATTAATAATTTCAGTATAAGTTATAAACTATTTATATTAAATAACCGTGCCAAATAGGTAACTGGAGTGAATTTGTAAAAATAGCAAGAAAACGCACAAAACTTATCATTATCATGGGATCTCTTGCGTTAGCTTTTGGCCTTATCTTATTTATTGCCACTGCGAGATCTGATGATGCTCCAAAAGGACCGAAAGTTACCCACAAGGTATGTACATAAAATTTTTTGACTCTACTTTATCGGAGCAAGCTTTTAAGATTGACCTTTCTGGTCGGTGACCTTTTATAATGACGCTACAGGTTTTTTGTGCGATTATTTTTATTACTATTTCATCCTTTAACCTAAATGATCGACTTTTACGAATATCAAATGTTAATGATTGTCATTTCATATATAACTCTACCTTTAAATAATTGGCAAATCGCGGATTTAGGATTTGCTTGTTTATATTTTTATAAATTACATGTTTTCGTTCTGTCGATGAACAACTCTTGTCTTATAGCATCTGTATATAGAATTTGTGTATCATATTTGAATTTAGGTATCTCAAATTTACAATCCGGAGGTTACAATAGATCTGAAATTCTATTGTAACTCAATTGAAGTACAAATATAACATACTACACTTGTTGTAGCATAAAAGAGGTCAAATCTCGATTAATAAAATGAATAGATAACAACATATTCATTTCTGTATTAGGTATAGCTTATGCAATATTTTATGACTACTCTTAGGAGTAGATGACTAGCATAAATGCTCTTTCTTTTATAAAATCATGTACTGCTCTGTCTTCTGTAGCTTAATATGTATACAATTGAATAAACATAATTATGTAGGAGTTTGAGTATGCCTAAACTTGTCTTTTTACTAATATTTGTGGAAATTATATTAGGTTGGGGAAAAAGTTTCTTCACATTTTACATAAAAATTCAAAAGGTTTTTTTATAAAGTTTATTTATATTTGACTAAAGTATGTAGGTGCTATTTTATTGGATAACTTTTTGCCATCTTGTAGGTAGGGACATGATCCCATTGTTATAAAAATTTTGGGGCTTCTGATCAAAAAACTGCGACAAGTGGTTTTGGCAGTCCTCTCGTGATGTTAACCTGACACTGCCTAAGGAATTCTGCAGAGACCGAAACAGGTGAAAATCTAAAGGTGCAAGGTTAGGACCATACGGCGGATGCATTAACACCTCCAAGCCAAACTCTCGTAATTTTTGCTGAGTGGCTAAAGATGTGTGAGGTCTAGCGTTATTATGGTGAAAAACCACACCCTTTCTGTTGATTAATTCCGGCCGCTTTCTCTCAACTTTTTGCTTTAATCTCATCAGTTGTTCGCAGTACAGTTCAGAATCGATGGTCCTGCCTGGCGGTAACAGCTCATAATGAATAATGCCCTTCCAATCCCACCATACACACAGCGTCACCTTGTTGCGAGTTAGCCCGGGTTCCACCACAGTCTGTGAAGCCTGACTGGCCTTTGGCCACGATCTTTTTTGCACATTCTTGTTGTATGTGATCCACTTTTCATCACCAGTTATCAGCTTTTTCAAAAATGGTTCGGTTTCATTACGTCGTAATAAAGAATCACAAATGAGTACACGGTTCATTAGGTTTCTTTCAGTGAGCTCATGAGGCACCCAAATATCGAGCTTTTTTGTGTACCCAAGTTTTTTCAGATGCGCCAAAAGTGTTTTGTGGTCAATTCCCAGTTCTCCAGCTACATCGTAACTACTAATATGCCGAACGTGCTCCACTTTTTAAAAAATTGACATCAATTTTGTCAGTAACAGGGCGACCAGAGCGACGTGCATCTTTGACATCAAAATTTCCGGATTGAAAACGCTTAAACCAAATTTGCGCTACTCTCACAGATACTGCATTAGGTCCATAAACATTACAAAAAAAAATAATTAATTAATTAATAATCACAATTTTTTTTCGCGGCTTGTGTTGCATTTTTACCTCTTTGGTAGTAAAATTTTAAAATGTATTGATTTTCTTCATTAGATTCACTCATTTTAACAATAAGAAAAACAAATGAAAATCATACATTTTCCTAATTTAAATTTGGAATTGTCTTCTTTAAAATTAAAACTTTTTAATGATACCAAAACCAGCCAGATACAAATGGTATAGCCAAAGAGACCTTATTACAAGTTCATACATACTATATGCGAAAAGACTTTTTGCCCAACCTATTATACAAAATACTTTGTGTGTGAATGAAAAGAGTCAAATTCATATAATATCTGCCTAGAAGCATTGTATTGCTTTGATGGGTCTCCAGATTTAAGGAAGGTGGATAGTATATCCATTATACTTTTCTTAATGTAAAATGATGGGCTTGTACAGGTATTATATCAAGATTTTTCTTCAATGTCAGCTTAATTTAGTTTGTCATTAAAGTTTAAGTATACTTTCAGTCATTACTAGAGGGTGCGGTTTCCCCCACACTCTGTCCCGATCCCATGGTATATAGCATCATGTTATATAGCCTATGACACTCCCTGTTAATGTAGCTTTCCAACAGTAAAAGAATTTTTAAAATTGGTTTAGTAGATCCAGAGATTACCCCCTACAACATCACAAACTTTACCTCTTTATAATAGTAGTATAGATTAGTAACACTGACAAGCACACAATGAAAGTGGTCTGTACATTTGACCAGACCCACATGAACATAAGATACTTATTGTGCTGGAAAATGTAGAGTTCTATCAGATGTGGAACCAAAGTTCAAGCTAACAAGAAACCACTTATAAGGCTTTAAGTATTTGAAGGTATGTAACAATGTATTTCAAAGTTAATAATTAATTTTTAGGTGACTTTTCATATGAAGATAGGAGATGAGCAAGTTGGTGACATTGTAATTGGCTTATTTGGAAAAACTGTACCAAGAACCACAGAGAACTTCTTTGAGTTGGCACAGAAACCAGCAGGAGAGGGCTACAAAGGCAGTAAATTCCACAGGGTTATTGAAAACTTTATGATCCAAGGGGGTGATTTCACAAAGGGTGATGGCACAGGAGGTAATATTAGAATTGCTCATTTCTTTGATTAAATTTGAACTTTTTGACAGTGAGGTAGGAAGTGACTGCCAGAAAATTGCTAACACCACTTGGTGTTTCTTGCATCACGACCGTTTGGTGGATAGTCCGGCAGCTGGTATCTCAGAACTTCTTCCTGATGGAAGGTGTGTACAGAACCGGCCCTCGGGAGCCACACATACCCCTCATCAACCTCATTGGCCCAATGGGATGCATGCAAGCATTTCAGCATACACATAAAAAAGATCATAGGACAACAGGTTAGCTAGCAGGGATAGCACCACAACCCTGGCAGGAGTTGGCCCTGTGCAGAACATTTGCATGTTAATCTTGGTATGTCTGAAAAGTGATATTGTACCTTGTGAAGTATCTACAATAGCTGGAGGTCATTAGATACTAGTGCCCAGCATGTGCGTGAAATGCGTTTATTTACTTGTAGTCTCTAAACACCATCTTTGATCATAATATATAGTCCATCATAATATACCTATTATCTTACATATTATTGTTTATTTTAGGATTGTTTATTGAGGATGTCAAAAATTGTTATGAAATTCAGTACATGTGTCTTTATAAAACATATTGTAATCTTTATAAATTCCCTTCATTTTGCCGATGGATACAAAATAAGAGAACAAACTTTCACTCCTACACATATATGCAAAATAAAGTTTTTATAAAAGCTCTATGCTTTGTATTATTTATGTTTATATAACAGTGTTTTTAACAGTACTAATAGATTCTTTAATCTTTGTAACCGTAGAGTCAGTCAACTTATTCATCCACACTATTTATATAACTATTAAGATATTAATATAGCTTCCTTTAGGTGTTTGTTAATTACTTATGACAGTTGATAACAGAGTCATCCCTGTTTTTCAATACTGCAATGCTACATAGGATGCTTTTGATCTGAGCAAATGGGATAGTATTTAAAGGATTAACATTACACTTTACATAAGTTGTATGGACAAATTTTGAGGGTTTTAGTGTACAAGGATATATTCATACATAGTATTTTCTAGTTAAGTTAGTTAAGTTTTCATGACTAGTACATATAATTTAAACTATGTTTCATGGTTTTAAGGGCAGTATTTTATTTGAATTTTATTTTGATGTTTTAGCCAGTTTATGTCAAAATAAAATCCAATAAAATGCCATACTTAACTGTTAAAACATAGTTTTAGTTATACATTCATACATCTCATCACACCTATTTCCCTTTCCCGTGGGAGCAGGCATAGATAATGGAATTTGACTTTCTACAATCTTGACTGTGCACAATGTCTTTTCCTTCCACATTCTATTCTGACATATATCTTCTGTCACACCACAAATCATCATATCATCCATCGCTTTTTTGGTCTACCTTTACATTTGTCTCTATCCGTCTTGTTTACATTTTTTTTGTCATATGACTTACATCTCTCCTCATTATATGCCCATACCACCTTAATCTTCTTCATCTCAATTTTTCAGTCACGGATGCAACTTTCAAAGATTCTTAAATACTCATTTCTCACCTTATCCATTCTTGTAACACATCCATCTCAACATTTTCATCTCAGCTGAGTAGAGACATTTGTGGTTTATCACTTTAGTGGCCCAACGTTCAGACCTAAGAAACCTACTTAATGTGATAATAAAATTATCACAATTTTATGCCCTACATAATTATGTTTGTAAATGGCATATAAGATGAATTACATATTGATGTTGTTACGAGCTACACGACTCGAATTAAAAATGCCGTTGGAACTACTATAGAATTTATTTGAACTGTACAAACATGTATAAAACAAATACAAATAAAACTGGATGCAACCAGTTCACACTGCACGATTCAATGCAATTCGATTCGCGCAAAGTCCGCCGTCTATATCGCTAATCGAGAGTACTACAAACGTCTTACTCGTCTCGTAGTCGTCGCTTGACTGCCCGCCCCTCCATTCGGGCATCGTCTTAATACTAACTACACAGTATAAAGAAATTGGCCGCGCACACTGAGTTTCTGAGAAATATTAATTTGCACACCTGCGAACGGCCACAAAGTCGAAAACAATAACAATAAGGATTAGTTCGACGCTAATGATGGTTATAAAACAAGTAGAAAAACAATAGCATGTTTTTCTTAATTGCAAATTCCAAACACAAAGAATTTCCTAATCCGGGAGGAAGACAATAGACTGCGCTTACAACAGGCAGCTGTGCGCTTATCTTTGACGGCATGTAACAATATGTTAATAATATTATATTGATAAGTGATATTACAATTCCACCTGCTGACATGCTTATGAAACCTAATTTGCCTTAGCAATTACAATTTCATAACTTTATAAAATAGTTTTAAACATTATTCTTATTTTTAGGACGTAGCATTTACGGTGAAAGGTTTGAGGACGAGAACTTCAAACTGCGCCACTATGGCGCTGGCTGGCTCTCGATGGCCAATGCTGGCAAGGACACTAATGGATCCCAGTTCTTTATTACCACTGTAAAGACCCCATGGCTGGATGGCAGGCACGTCGTTTTCGGAAAAATATTGGAAGGAATGGTAAGAATTTACTAAGAATCCATGTTTTGCTGAGGGGAATATGAGATATTTAAATATAATTAAAAGTGGTACTGTTGATGTTTAGCTGCTATAGGAACAAGCAAACTGTATAATAAAATCAAACATTTTAATTAATTATTTTCAATACATTAATCTTTTAAGTGTAATTTTTTTTGTTATGTCACTTCACACTACAAGACAAAGAATCCAAAAGGTAACGTGATGCAGCTGAAACTACAGGACAATGCAAATAATAAATCTGTAGGGGATGTAAAGTTTGTACAAAGAATTTAAAATTTAGGAAATATCAAGGGGCTAATTTTAACCAGCAGATTTTCAAAATGTAACTTAGAATTATAGTTGATCTGTTTGTTACACTTTTTTAAATGCTGCGTTACTTCGTGTCCCACGAATTACGCCGGAATTTCAAGTCGAGCGTGGACGAAGTCGCGGACTAGTATTATTACATAATTTCTAACTTGGATGCAATGAAATAAAATCTAAAATAATATCCTTTAGCATAATAATATAGGTTGTTTTGAAATTAAAAGGTCTTGTAATTGCCCTTATTACTATACAATTTTTTTGATAGTCTTCAAAACTTCATGCCACCAGGTGTCTTAAAGACACCTCATTAGTTTGTTTTTGTGACATTGCAATTTGTTAAGAAATATCATAACCCTATAACGAAATTTCGCTGGCATGTGCTTGTAGTAAGAATAAAGCTACATTATTAATTTTGCTACTCTATTTACTCACAGTTCATATTCAGCTTCCACTTTTTCAAAGAAAATTTGATAATACAGTATTGTTAGCAGAAAGAAACACTTGTTCTTCACAAAGTGTATAAAATAGCAACTGATTTCTTAGTTACATTTTCAACCTTGTTATATTACCTGAAGCATAGAACTTGTTAAAAAACTATGTAGTACAGACTTCCAAATATAATGTGGGTAGTAAGAGAAACTATTCTAAACAAAAATTATAACTTAAAATTTAATTATAATATGCTTGATGATGAAGCTTGCATGCAGTATCAATACATATATATCATAATTAAGTAAAATTCATATATTATATCTAAGATACCAATTAAATTTGAAATTCCTTTATATATTAGGGAATCTGCTGGATAAGCTATTTTTAATGTTTTAAAGCAGCCAAGGCTTGGTGAATCCTTGATTCAAGCCAGCAGTCTATACACTGATGGAGCCCTAACATGATTTGTCTTACTCATTTGATTTGATTAAAAGCTCATTTAAATTAATCCCGCTACTGACTTCAAATTCAAAGGTAGTCAGTCCCGACTCAGTTCTGGCATTGTGTAAATTGATTTAGAGTTGATGACTTCAATATTCCCAATTGAATATTTTGAAGTCAGTCCACTCCCCCGGTACCTGCAGTACCTCGAATCCGCGATAGCGATATAGGCCTCCTGAAAACGACGAAAAGAGCAATACTGCAATAAGTCAGTGGCTGACGCTGGGTTGTAGGGTGACGTCGCATCATATCGGAAATTCAAGCAGCTGAGATTTGAAATTCTGCTTTGTTATTAAAACAATTGCGATTTGCAGATTCTTCAAATCCTAATTGTTTCATAACGGAACCTTCAGTTTCAATTTTATCATCATCTGTTTTCTTACCAAAAATCATTCTTTCTAGATACATCAGCTGCAGATAGGAAATTTTCTACACAAATAATTCAATTGCATCAAATTCTGCCATTTTTCGAGAAATCATTTTTCTCTGCTGATTTGAATAATGTACATCTTAAATAATAATCAAGACTACCAACTACATGTAAACAATATAAGTCAGTTCTTGGAGCCGGTTATAAACCAGCTGTGTGATATTGAGTGCTGAGAGTTACAAACATGTATTAAATGTGGTTACTGTTAATACATTTTGCATTTTAGGATGTAGTGCGCAAGATTGAAAAAACACCAACTGGAGCAAATGACCGCCCTGTGAAGGATGTTATTGTTGACAGCACAAGTACTGAAGTTGTCGCAGAACCATTCAGTGTTTCAAAGGAAAGCGCTCAATAACATGAAATTGTATTTTACTATCGCTACATGAATGCATTAGTCATTAGTCCAATGCATTTAATTAAAAGTATAAGTTTATGTACTATTTTTGATAACTTTTATGTTCTTTCCATTGTAAAATATTTTACAGGGTTAATAATATTAACTACCTAATTTTGTAATTAAATTATGAAAACTAAGTAATACTCTAGTACAGTACCAGTTGCAAGGATAGAGAGAACAACCCAGTCTAAGTTTTTCAGTCTTAGACATGAGAGGTAGTTACATTTGCAATGTTTATTTCTACTGATATCTTTGGGTACTGTGCAGACAGAAGTGTGGTATCCTTGAATCAATTTAGATTTCACATTACTTAATACTGCTTGCAACTTGGTTGTTCATTCAGTTTTCGTACAGATTGATACTTGCACGGTCTATACATATGGTTAGTGTTGTAAAGGTGCACAGAAAATTGCAAAAAATATAAGAATGTGTACCCTTAATTACAGTTCCAGTGTTGATGAGCAAGGCACCATATCATTGATGCAATGACTTACTTTAACTGTCAGCTATAGTTAAATTTTTCCAAGCATAACATGTAATAAAGCAATCTATTTTTACTTATGAATTAAACAATTTATATTAATTTATGCTTTTTATTTGTTTTATACACAACTCTGCTTCCTTTTTGATGTCATCATCTTTTTCTAGAACTCCTAGTTTCCATCCAAAACCACAGTTTTTCCTGGCTTCATCTAACATGTTTTTCCTTAGGTAAACTCTACCAAGGTTTACATACATTGCTCCCAGTTCATTCATGTTGAGAGATTTTCCTAATTCAATAGCTTCTTTAAAGTATTTAATACTCTCATCTATTTTACCAATACTATCGCAAACAGTTCCAATGTCATTTAACTGTATTACAATATGTTCTTTTTCTACATCAGATACTCCTCTCATTTTATCTAAAGAACTAAGCATTAGACTTAATCCATTCTCAGCTTGGTTACAATCTAGTAATAATCTTCCATACCAATCCTCTGTTAGTGCTAATAGTTTGGTGATTTCTTCATTAGGATTGTTCTTAAAAATATTCTTTAATTTTTTAATACACCAATCATAGCCCAATTGAGCTGTTGTGTATTCTTTTTTCAAATGACTTATCCTAGCAAGTTTAGTACTAATTTGTATAACACGGAGATCATCTTCAGTTGCACCATCAGCCATAATTCTTTGAGTTACAGCCACAAATAACTGTTTGGCCTTATCCAGTTGTTCTCTTTCAAGAGCAAGATTCGCCATCACGTCGTAAATGTAAGTTATCCCCATTTGGTGCTGAATTTGCTGTGCTTGCCTTAAGGCCACATGGAGTAATTGTTCAGCTTTCTCATATTCTGTTCTTTGAATAAATAAAACACAGTGCTTTATTGTCTGTATGAGTTCATCTTCTGCATTTAATTTTTTTTCGAATCCGAGCCATGTAAATATTGAAAAACCTAATATACATGGTACAGACACAGGACATTTCAAAGTTTCTGTGTGGATAGCTTGTGATACGAACTTGAAGTGACTCCTTAGACGTGGGACTGCAGTCCATATATATCTGTATCTAGCAGACATCTTTTGAATTGTTTTTAGCAGCTTTATATAAAATTTGATTATGTAACATTTATTATATTGAAGTAAACCATTTTTATTTGAGTAACGCTGTAATTTCAAAGTAACAGTGCTATTTCAAAGGAATGTTTATTTTAATTGATATATGTAAAATACAATTATAATAACTTCAGCGTGAAATTCCTGAAAAAGCGGATGAAAAACTTGAACTTCGCGAATATTTTTTATTTATTTAGGTATATGGCTTGGCAGCTAGGCTTTTAAGCCAGATCTTAGATCACAATGTAGTTTCTTTATTTTCATAAAAGCCGATGTGTAGCACAGCTGAACTGTAGATTATCAGCTGGTACCATTCAACGGAGTTCCTGTGACAACTCAAAAGACCACATTTGACTATACAGTTCACATTTCTCACAAAACACATAATGACTACTCAAAAACTATAAATGTCCTACAACTATTGTTCATTTTAGAGTAATTTTACACATTTTTAGATAATAAACTGCACAGCACAACATCTCCTTTCAGTTCCCGCCAAAAATTCCTCACAGACTATTTAGAAACGTTGCCAGTAGATTAGAAAAAAAGATTCCTAAAAAGACATTTATGCCAAATTCTAGCCGGTACGAAATGTATTCCCCTGCGTATAAAAAAAACGATTGGCGGAGCTTGCAGGACTTGAGAGGCATCCTGTTCAGTGTTGTAGTTCCCAATGCAGGATGCAACAAGAGTCACAGTCTCATTACGCAGTGGATGTGCGTAGTATTCATCCATAGTAGTCTTTGCAGCGTATTGCCAGGCGGGCTGCAATGCCGGTCCGTGTATGGGTTATTTAAGTTATAGTGGCAAATATCAATGTCGTTGTCAAAATGCACGCAATCAAGCAAGATACAAAAATGTCATGTTGCTAAAAATACGCTGAATTTAGAATTTGCTGCGTCTGTCTGGTGATCGTACTGTTTATTGGTGTCGACATTGCAAATTGAATTAGAAAGCGTTAAATTAAAAGTAAAGAAGCGGAGCGTGTATGTTTATGATGATAGGATTGAGTTGACGTAACTCAGGCCAGTTCCAATAACTTAATTAAATAGAGTTATGCTTCTCTGCCACAGGACTTGATAGAAAGACTTTCGCAATAAAGTGTAATGGCTAAGCATTGAATAAATATCAAAATGTACGGAATCAACGGTTCAGATTTTCCTCCTGTTAGCGAGGACACATTTTGTAAATATGTTTTATACTACGAGATAAAGAATTCAAGGTTTGTAAAAAGTGTCAGTGTGTCGTGTCCTTGCATGTAATTTGATGTGATTATGTTTTTTTGTCATGCAAATATTTAATATTCCAGGGTTCGTATTTGGGATTTGATTATTTTGATACCGAATGCTTTATTCGTTCTATTCTTAGTGGTAAGATTTAATAAAGCCCAGTTGAAATTGCGAGCCACAAGTAGCCCTATATTTCTTACGTTTTATGCGCTGGTTTGGGGTAATGTGATTATAAGTCTAGTGCGATGTGCCGTCTCAATGACTGTCAATGCAGCAATGCCCTTGGGAGGCCTTGTGGATAAGGTGCTTTGGGTCACAGTCAGATTTTTTCTACTGGCCACTGAAATGAGTGTTGTTATATTTGGGCTAGCATTTGGTGAGTATTCTTTTATTATTCAATTTAACTCTTAAATATAGCTAAAATATATTGTATAATAAAGTAAACTTTATTCCCTGATGCTGTCAATCTATAGATGTTTGATACACGAAGTTTAATTAATGGTGTGATGGAGTGGGTGGGGGGAGGCATACTTACCCCTATTACAACCCCTATGGTCTGGAGATCTTGAAATATTAATTTTTAATTAAAAATATGGCTGCGATTTAACAATCTGATATACAAATTTTAAGTAGTGGGTGGGCGTAGTGTGTAGGGGGGAGGTATACTTACCCCTACTACAACCCCTAAGGTCTGGAGGTCTTAAATTTTTTATATTTTATAAACATAACCTCACTTATTTTTGTTGTAAAATTGTGTCACTTTTGATAATAAGAATGTACTCACGAATTACGTAGAACTGCCAGAACTTTTTGTAACACTAAAATGGTTTTTAATGTAAAAATAAAGTTTTAAATTTAATTGAGGCATAAGTCATAACTACAAAATTCATGCTAGACATATAATCAATTGATTAAAAAGTGACAGTTTTTACTCTCACTTTTGTTTTTAATGGCTTGGCTAACAAGGTGTGATGATAAAAATAAATTAATCGATATTTCAATAATACTTATCAATCTTTAATTATGAAATTCGAAATCTTGAGTTTTAATTAATATATTGTTTCATATAATTTTTTGAAATTGACATATTTCTATAAAAAGAAAATATTGACAAATATTTTGCAATTCTTATTGCAGCCATTTTATTCCTTTTCAGTTAAGTGAATGTGCTTTTAAAGTTAATTAAATTATATAGGCACCACATTTTATTAAAGTATCCCTTACCTAATAACAGAGCCAAGTGAGCGTACTGCGGCAGAGGCCGGCGAGTGACAGAACCGACTGGTTACCATTTACTATTTATTTTATACACACAAATAGTACGACGCCTTAAAAGTCTTGTTTGCAACATTTGTTTTATTTATCAATTTAGTGGATGACTAGCAAGTTGGTTTTAAATATGACAATGAATCAATATATTAATGATATCAATTTTTAAATACATTACTAAACAATTTTTAATATAGGTTAAATATAAACTAATGTGATTACATAAAAAAAATGTTGTCTTTATTGGTCGCCATTTTGAATGGTTACTCTTGTAGTGTATATGAATGTGTTCTATTGTGTTTTTTCTTCATTTTTATCCAATTAAACTAGTTTTTGGTTATTTCGGCTCTTTTTATGTTGATTACTGGCTTTTTTTTGAACTTTGAAAGGATTTTTCAACTTTGGACCTATGATAGAAGTGCAATATTAGTGAAAATAAGTGAGATTATCTTTTAAAAAAAATATATATTTTGAGATCTCTGGACCTTAGGGGTTGTAGTAAAGGTAAGTATGCGTCCCCCCCCTCCCCACTTCACCACCCCACTACTTAAAATTCCTATATTAGAATGCTATAGATTTACCAAAAATACCATCGTTAATTTTTCACTAATATTGCACTTATATCATAAATCCAAAGTTGAACCTTTCAAAGGTCAAAAGAAATGCAGTAATCAACAGAAAAAAATCCAATAAACCGTGCAGGTGTCAAAAAATGGAGAAAAAACATAACAGAGCACATTCATATACACTTATGACACCATGAAAATATTTAAAATGGCAGCCAATGAACACGAAGTTATAAATCATGTATATATAATATATATTAAATGGCTACCAGTCAGTTCTGGCACTCACCGGCAGCCACCACGGCAGGCTCAATTTACTCGCTTGGCTCATGCACTTTGGTCTGTAGAGAACCTAATCTAACCAAAATCACTGTTGTAGTCACTGGTCACTTTCACCACCTTGCACCACCCATCACAATAATATTAGTGAAAAAATAGTTGAGGTTATGTTCACCAAAAAATTAATACTTCAAGAACTCCAGACCATAGGGGTTGCAGAAAGGGTAGCTATACCTCACCCCTACCCACTCCACCCATCCACTACTTAAAATTTGTGTACCGGATATCTGAGTAGCAGCCCCTGATTCAAGGATTAAGTAATAAATTTTGTAATAAAAATCTGATACTTTGATAATAAATCTTTGTATGTATGTATAAATATATAAATTATTTATAATTAAGTCTAGTATCTTTAATATTGAATTGGACATATTTTTTATCATTGGACAAAATTGACTAGTCAGTAGCATATAGGTTATCTTGAAGAAATTAATTTTAAACTGTCAGGTCCATTGTTTCAATCTTATATCTATAATATTATAAATTCTAAAAATTCTGTGTCTGTACATTGAAGTTATTTAAAAAAATAACTGGAATCTATATTATAAAATTATAAATATGCTGTGTCTGTACATTGAAACTATTTAAAAAAACAACTGGTATAGACTATATAAACAATGGAGAACAGTATTTTTTTTTAGATTTCTTGTTTGTTTGTTTCATAAAAATACACATTGAGCTGATTTGGATGCAGTTTTTGCTGATCGACAGCAAATTCTTAGAATCAAAATGTGTGCTACTTTTTATCCCAGGAATCCCATGATAATTTTTCTGAGAATGATTTAAAATGGACAGATTTAAAAAAAAAAACGAGTACCAATGTTATTATTTCACTGAGCAATAACGAAATTTGTAATAAAATAAATTATATTTTTTATCTCGGGAATCCCGCGGGAATTTTCCCGGGTCTAAGAGGGAGGAGGGTTATAAAGCAGTATAAAGTGTTTTATACTGCTTAGGGCCCTTAGCAATACATAAAATTATCTGTTTTTTTTTGTCCTCATCTGTCTTTCTTTCTTTAAGTAACATTTTTGATCTAGGAATCTAGGGCATAATGCGTCAAAATATAACTAAATAAATAAATTACTAAAACAACATAAATACAAGTGGTGTTGTGGATGACCTACAATATAATATTTAGGGCTCAATCATAGTGGCACCAATATAACAAAATAATGGACAGTTCATTTACAAAATTTATTGGATATCAACTGTGACCTGCATTTTCTACTTAGCCAGGTGGATGCTCATTTTCTTTCAGCTTGACAGTCAAAATAATAGTCTATGAAATTTCTAGGTCACTTAGACAGTCGGAGCAGTATCAGATATGTCTTGCTGGCTACATCATTAATATCACTTGCCTACACTATAACACAAGGTACTTTGGAGATAGTGATGCCGGATGACATGTTTCATATTGACACTAGGGACTATGATTTGTTTGGACATGGTGGGATGCTGTTCTGGTTCACATCATCCCTTGTTTTCGCCCTTATTTACTTGCTCATTCTTCTTTTACCCTGGATACCACTGAGAGAGTATTTGGCTTTACCAAGTAAGTACTAGATTATTTACTAACTGGCACTTGTAATCATCTACTCTGTGTTTTAAATGCAATATTAATGTATAATAAATTAATTATGGAAGAATTGGGAATGACAACACCTAATTGGATGTTAGTGGGCCCATGTTGTATAATTATATTGATTAATTAATTAACATTATAATGATTAACTTTGTTTGTCTAGTTCTGTACAACAAAAGCAAAGCTTGGAAAAGAAATTGAAGTTTTTGTACACTATCAATAAATTTGAATAAGAGATTTAATTATAAGTAAACAAGCAATAAGTTGTGGTAGCGTAATGGCTAGCGCACGCGCCCCAGACTCAAAGGGTATGGGTTAGATCCTGGTCAGAACGCATGTAGCGCCTAGGCATTTTTCTTAGATAATGTGCATATTGTTTCAATTACCACGTGTTAACAATGGTGAAGGAAAACATTGTGATGCAACCTGCACATCAAGACAATTAATGTGTCAAACCTGCCAAGCCGCCTTGGACAAGTGTGGCGGGTATACCGGTCGTTCCCCCTAAAATGGGAGGCCCAAGCCCACCAGTGGGACATTTATGGGCTGATATTATTATAAACATGTAACTATCTGAATTATTATTCATACAAACAACCAATGTGTACAGCTGTTAAAGCTTAGTGTATAATAGGGGGGAGTCTCAGTCAAATAAACTTATAGAAAATCGCAGTCTTATAGATTTTGTAGGAGCATAAATAAAGGGACTCAAATAATGCATTAATTACTGTTTGAAAAGTAATTAAAATGATTTCTATCATAATATTTTAAAAGTTAGATGATAATATCATATTATGACCTTAACCTCATTTTTTATATATAAAATATTACAATTTATTGCAAAATGTCAGTATCCCTATTGTATGATTTTGATTTATTAATAATCTTAGTCTCACATGAGTGTAGGATAAGTATGGACTAAATAATTTTACTGTTTGGTTGTTTCAAATGATGGGTTTTGCTTCTTGTCTAAATTGTTGATGATTACATCACTTCTATATTACTCTGAATGTCTGATCATTGTTACATTAGTAACAATGATCAGACATTCAGAGTAATATAGAAGTGGGCCAGCACAACATAAATTGAAACTATGTCTGTATTGGTGTGCTTTAATGATTAAATTGGGTTTTACAATTTAAATTAATCTTGAATCAAGCAAGAACTTGCTATATAGATTGGCCTAAGATTCTGTGGCAACAAGTTTAATATATGCACTATTTAGACTGGAGTTACCAGCATGCATAAGGTAAAAGTAAAATGAACTCAACAGTACACTTGTGCAGACACACCTTAAGACTGAAAGTAGCCTATTTTGCATTATTTTACAATATATTCTCATGTATAACATATAACTCTCTTAATGTAAATATGCAATATGAAAATTGCAAAATGGTTTTATTGTAGTAAAATTGCAATTTTAACCTGCTCTATAAACCTTAGATAAAAATTAACATTTTTCATATCAGTCATATGTAATTAGCTACATAACATGCAATTAAATTTCTATTATGTAATTATGCTCATCTAAATTGCTAAATAATTGCTTGGGCTTTAATTTTAGAAATTGTAATGTAAACAGAACAATAACTTTTGATAACATTTCTCAATGTGATGAGTATTTCCTTTCAATTGTCATAATAAACAATAAATTCTTGTTATGAATATGCTTCACTAATTTATCAGACAATGTTGGCTTATGCAATGTATGCATATCACAATGGTCATATTTTAAAAGTTTTATTTAATAAATAATGTTATAAACACAAGTATAATTTGGTCTGCTGGGAATCAAATTCAGGATCTAAGCATTCCAGTGAACTAGATGGACTTTTAGATTACTAGACAATAAAACCTATTCTGATTATAATTTTTTCTTATTGCACTACTGGCAAACTGGCATATGGCCCAATTTATATAAAGTGGTTACCATCACCTATAGATGTTTGCAACACCAAGGATGGAGCCAACATGTTGCCAGTCTTTAGGATTGGATTATAAGGATGGGATAGGGGGATCAGACAGGAGGAATGATTATGAACAACTAGATCTTGCTGGTCTCTGAGAGTTGGTTACCGCGGCCAGGCCGCCTAATTCATATGTAGCCTAAGTTCACTAAACACTGTGGTGTTCTTAAATCTTAGGAACCAATTTTTTTAAATCATCTATGCTTGTCTATTTCAGCGAAATTATCCTTTTACCTGTATGTGCTACTCCTCTCATTGTTGGACACAACGCAAGCTGTAGGAGCTGGACTCCTGGCGTGGGGGAACATGCAAGCTGGATTATGTGTTGTTGATGTCACAACGTGGTTGTATTTCTCTCTCTACACGCCGTTGGTTTATCACACGTTTCTCAGTGAGTTTTTCAGGTAAGTACTTATAGTTAAGATTTTTTTTTATATTTCTTTGCTTGATTCAAAACCAACTAAGTGCATCGAAAATAACATGTTGAAAGTTACCCCAGAGATGTTATTTAATTCGATTGTCCTAGAAACCATTTTTATAGGCTCTATCATCGTGATCTTTTGAGAATTTGTTACTCGATAGTGCAAAGATTAGAAGAAGGTGAGAGGTAAAGTTTTATGAGTTTGGTAAGAATAATTTACCACTATCTATTGATGTTGAAAATCATTAAGCAACATCCTTATGTTTCTTCAAGAACTGATTAACTGTTCCATAGTTACCACAGATAACTATGGGTATTAATAAAAACTTATCAAATTGTCGAGCAGGCATCACAAATTACAAACCAGGTATCACAAATAAGTCTTAAATTTTGATCTATTATTATCAATGGTATTTATATATTGAATAGTTTAATTATAAAATCATGGCTTCTAAAATATTGTGTGAATTTTTTATAGTATACATTTATTTAAACTTGAATAGATATGAAATAATGTTTGTTTCAGTGTGTCTCAACCGAGCATTATGTTCTCGTACAAGGCTCAAATGGACGAGCCCATGGACGACGACCAAGTGTCTCTCCCACATCAGCAGAGTTTCAGCTCCCTTAAAACTGATTCAGATTACATTTACCAGGTAAAGTTAATGTAAATGATTTGATGAATGAATCTCATATGATGATAATACAACCCAGGTTCTTGATTTTACAGTTTTTTAGATAAGTAGCAAAAATCAGATCCCGGGGCTATCCCGGGATTAGACTTATGTGATTTCTAATTGGGCTAAAATGAAAAAAAACTTGAGTAATTTCTTAAAAAATGTTTTTAATATTGTTGCACAGACAGCACAGAACACAAAATATAGTAAAAAAAAAACAAAAAACCTATTTAGAATTTCGAAAATACAATCACAGAAATATCAAAGCATCCAATGTTTGACTTCCCAGGCTGCTTTGTAGTTTATTAACAACATAAGCTGCAGCTGAAAACAACCGCTCAGGTTCTACATTAGTTGGAGGAATAGATAAACATACTATTAGGGCTGTACCTATGTAGTACGTATCGTACGGCTTATCCAAGTGTTGTTTTTTAGTCCTTATGTAATAAATACTATTATCATAATCTAGGCAAGGTCATTGTTAAGGAGCAAACAGACTACGGAATGTAAACTAGGCCTGTTTGTGGCAATCCCCAAAGTCCCAAGATTAGTCAAGAACAGTCCCGCGATTTTCGAGGCCAGGAAACGGCCAGGATTCCGGATCCCGATTGTATTCTCAAATAACCATACAATGATAGAGATGATGTATGTCAAATATTTAATTTTTGTCCCTTTACTAGGGAATATTTTTTACCACATATCTTATAAACCGCTTAAAGAATCTGTTTCAAAATCAAAATTGTAGTTGAAAATATTTTTAAGGTCTCCAACCTTGATTTTTTTCAGAATCATTTGATTCATTGTTCAAAATTTAGAAGAGATTCACAATTTTTACGTTTGGACGTGAAAAAGGAGACTAAAGAATATATTTTATAACTTTTCAATATCTGAGCAACAGTACTCCACACGACTATGGTTGCATAGATCGATGCAAACCTAATGGTGGCTCGGAACATCGAACGTCACGTTGCGCAGAACGTAATATTTCGATATCAGAGGGACGGAGATAGCGGAGGCCGGTGTATATATCTGCGTGCTCTCTCTCTCGTTTAGGGTCTCCAGATTAAAGATATTTGCCCACATTTTGGGGATGTAAATAAAAACTATTATCATTATATTGACGGCCTCTGTGGTTGAGCGGGCTAAGCCTTTGCCGGCTTACCTCACTGCAACACAGAGGCTCCGGGTTCGATTCCTGGTATAGTAAATTTCGGAAACGTATTTTCTCCATTATTTACTATGGTCTGGGTGTCTGGGATCGGCCCCAGAACGGTCCGTTGTATATTACCCATAACACAAGCGTAACTTGCTTAATTTGGGGATATACAGTGTGTGTGCTTGTCTGCCGATTTATTATTATTATTATTATATATAAAATTCAATTTGTGCACTGTAGTTATTTATAAACGTATTTCTCAGATACTTTTACGATCCTAAGGTTAAAATAGATAATTTCACCTTTCAAGTTAACCACACTGATCTAAATTTATACTTTAATGGAAATTGTAGGTTTTTTAAACAATAATATGTATTTTAAAAAGCTGTTGATCATATTGTGGCAGATATGGGAAGTTTTTTAAGTTCAATCTGGAGACCCTGGTCTGGCCCACGTTAGTGTTTAGTTTATGTCCGTACACTGCACACACACGCACGCGGTCCTGTCGTACTGTTCTGACGTACAGTCAATGCGATAGTTTGTTGTTTGCTTTGTTGCTGTCCCGTTAAGTATTTTTTGTTATTTTTATTAAGTTTCTTATTGTTATTATTATTTGATTCTTGGAATTGTTTATTGTTGTTATGGATTATAGAGTTGATTTAGTTAAGTGGAAGCAGCTAACAGGCGTTTTGTTAACTGTGCAAGGAATAGCAGCAACAACAAATGATTTGACATGCTAGTAATCTTCCGTACACTTGGGAAGAAAAGGAAAAGGACAAAGAGTGTTAGATATTGACAACTTTGATCAAGGTGTCTGAAGTAAAACAAACAACAAAATTAATTATAAACTGACACATTTTAACGGATCAGTAACCATTTTAAGTTGTATCCTAAAAAATTAGGGTTTCAGTGGAAAAAATCCCGCCTAATTGTATCGATTTCACCGAACAATACGAGTGGCACTAATCATACACACTGGTATTCACAAGAACCACGAAGGTTACGCTGAGAGTCGAAATGGCTGTAGAAGCTTCCGAATGCTTCCTGGTATTCCTGGTCTTCCTTTTCTTCTCTTGTGTGTATTACTTGATTCGAAAACTGATTGTATAAATTTGTATACTTGACCAACTAACATTGACCATGCCGGTGGCTCGCACCGCACTTGCTAAGGTACTACTTTTAAGCAGACGCTTAACTGCTAATCGCGCCAGCTACATATTCGCGATACGAAAAGTGCTAATTGAGAAATCGCATATTAGGTTGCAGCGTATCGAGTACCTCTATCAATTGCCGAAATATCCACAGAAGTTAGACCCATTATATATACTGACGAGTTATATGTTGATTCTACTCACAGTAATCCTAAGGCATGTGGCGACGGATCTCAGAAGGGTTAAAAAACCAAAATATCAAATGGTCTAAGAGTCATTCTTGTGCATGCTGGGTATGAAGCCGGTTTCATACCTAATATGTTATTAATGTTTAAGGGTGGCACTAAATCTGGTGACTACCACAGTAACATGAGTTATGACAACTATGAAAAGTGGATTCTAAATCAGTTGATTCCAAATTGCCTGCAAAATCAGTTGTTGCGGTGGACAATACTTGTTATCACAACAAACAGGTAGATCCGGCACCACCGTCAAACGCAAGAAAAGCAGTAATTAATGTAAAAAGATTCAAGAAAAAAACATAAAATTTGATGACAATATGCTGAAGCCACAGCTTTATAAATTAATCATACAAAATAAAAATCGGTTAAAGGAATTTAAAATAGATAAAATTCTAAAAGAAAATAACTATACGGTGCTTCGCCCTCGCCCTTACCACCCCGGTTCGAGATAGCATGAGCTACACTAAAAAAATATGTGGCAAAAAAACATTACATGAAATATAAATGGCGTCATGAAATTCGTAGAAGATAAAGGAAACGAAATGGAGGGAAGTGAATGGAAGGAAGGCTTTGTGCCAGAAAATAAGAACAATAGCGGAAGAATACAAAAAATTCACTGATATTGAGATGTTGACAGAGGAATTATCCATGTCTCTGACAATGAAACTGGCACAGAGACCCCCCCACTCAAGCACCGATTCAAATGAAGACAAAGAAAGCGGAAATGATAGAACTTTAGAAAATCTTTCCTCAACAAGTGAACAAGTTTTTATAAAAAAAAAAAACCTTTATAATGTAATCAAAATCTAATAAAATTATGATTTCTATTTCACAAAATGTATTTTGTATTTTCCACTTTTTCAGAACTTAACATTTTCTCCATAAATATATGTTTACAATGCATTCATAAACGAATACAGTGACAACACAGA
The DNA here is from genome assembly GCA_039645545.1 of Dendrolimus houi. Classification (NCBI taxonomy): domain Eukaryota; kingdom Metazoa; phylum Arthropoda; class Insecta; order Lepidoptera; family Lasiocampidae; genus Dendrolimus; species Dendrolimus houi. Next base: position 10,351,812 of record CM077134.1, read on the forward strand.
CCTACCTAATGGAGTTCGCTATTTGGCTTGCGCTTGGCTATATTTATGAAAATAATAACTATTGACAACTTCGATCAATAATAGTGGTCGAAAATTGACAGAATTTAATTTAGACAAATCCGTATTACACAAAGCTTAACAATAAAATTATGAATGTTTAAAAAAATTTAGGCGAGGCTTTATGCATATTTTATACAAAAATTCAGGAAATTTATTTTTTATATATAAAAATGTATATGATGTATTATATATATATATATATATATATATATGAAATGAAAATGATTTTTTGGGAAACATTCGTAATTTTTGTTAAGGTTTGTGTAATATGGATTTGTATAAAGTGAATTCTGTTAATTTATGTCTTAAAAATGTGATGTGTGTGAACGAATAACTATATTAGTAGTCAGTATATTGACATACATACGTTTATGTCAATATTTGACGTAATTAACAATTGATAATAATAATCACAAATAACGTATTAAATCCATCGCTACATCTACCGTAAAATGGTCAATAATTATAACAGTACCCCAGATGAAGCTGTAGCATAAGCATACAACGGCGTGTAATTATAAATAAATAAATAAGAGTGGGAAACACTAAGATTGACTCTAATTAATGTCGACTTATCTGAAACTGCACGCACCCGTGCTAATAGCTGATTTCATAGCCGCTATTAAGTTTGAATCGAACTAAGCACAGAAAAAATGTTTCCAACAATCAGCTAAATGTATGACAGTTATCATCAATCTTTATTTTTGTATGATTTCACTACAGTATTATTTAGCGGCATATAGATTACATATTTCTCCTAAGTTTTAACCATATAGACCAGTACAGTTACTTAGAAAACGGAAGCGACATATTTATTTCAGTTAGGTTAATGGTATAGGGTCAACCATACCATTGTTGACACCCCTGCACAATAATCGGCATTTTATTATTTAGTTTAAAACATTAAGAAATCTTTTTTATTTTGTAGCCACATAATGATAGTAATATTGTATGACTATAAAATAAAAAATATTAAGATTTCTTAATATCTTGAATACATTGACAGGGTGCCAATAATAGTATAGTTTTCCTTACTGCATGAGACGTGTTTCTAGATTCGTAAAGTGTGTGCAAAAAATATATAATATGTAATTTCGGTAACGAAAATGAATAAAAATTTGAGCGTAGCCGTGTTGTGTGCCCTCAATTCACTGACCTCTATTACTCCACTGGACTGGCTGTTGTATATAAATTACAATCATATTGTTGCACCAGTTAAGTGCCGCTTGCGGCATTTTCTGGAACTAATGAATTGCAAATCATTGCCAAAGTAAAGTGAATTTTGGATTTTATAAATTGAAATTAGGTAGGTATATGTTTTCAGATTTACTTATAGAATTAACTGGAGATTTGTAATGAAAAAATGTGTGTACATTACACAAAGTTAATAAGTATTTTTTTCATTCATTAGAATTCTAGCACCTTGACCTTCAATGACAAAACAGCGCCAACCAAACAGTCACAAAAATAAAACGACAGCAGTCTGTTCAGTGGTAATAAAAGTGATCTATAATACCACAATAGGGTAGATTTGATGACAGTTAAATCAATCGAAACATTATGTATCATTTATGAAGTCCTATTTTTAACGACTCAAATAATGTATTTCATTATTGTTGAAACAACGAATAAAATAATTTCTATCATTATATTACAAAGATATTATGATGAAGAGGTGTTTTAGGCTCTGCTCTTTTATAGGAACATTGTGTTAAAATTTATTGAAACATGTGTCATTTACCTAATTGAAAATGTACAGTTTTACACAACTTATAATTCGGATCGGCGGTTTGCATGCGCAGAAAAGTGTAGATCGGTTTCTGAAATGTAAATAAACTATTTTGAACTTTATTCGCAAGCGGCAATGGCAGAGTGTTGCTTGCTCTGTTTCCCGTGCTACTAAAATTGGTCTACTGCGCAGGTACATCGGGATTTTTTTTTATTAGGTAAAACTATACTCGTCATCAAGGATTGTAATCGATTTAAATCGGTTATAACCGGTTTTAGTCAACTATTTCATTCGGGGTGTACACCTTATAGAGAGTTTGAAATCACCAGCTTATTCCGCGAGAAGCGGAAGTATCCTTCTATCTCTCTCAACGTGTGTATGTGTGCCAATGAAGGTTTATTGCACCACATGGCTGCGCTGTGAAAGTGTGCGCCAAAAACTTCAAAATCGTTCGAAGCCGATTTATTCAACAAAACATGTTTAACGAACTTTTGTTACCAAAAACCGGTTGATTTAAACAAAACAAAAAAAAAAACAGTTCCAATTTGCTTAGGCTGTAATCGGTTCGATTTTTTCACCGGTTTTAGGCCTTGCTCGTCATATTATTGAACACTAGTAAATTAGTGGTGATGTGTTTACCAGCAGAGCAACAGTGTGTATGACAGCACGCTCTTCGAGGCCGGTGGTACTACGCCAATGAACCCCGTATACAGCGCCTCCTTACAGAGCCCCGACTCGATAGCCTCCGGCCAGTCGATGGAGATTGGACCCACCTTTCAAAACCAAAACATCTCTTCGACATAACGACATAACAGTGATATATTGTGTTTTGCCCATTAATGTAAAGTCAGTGTCCATTTTTATGCTAAAACGCGTCGATTTTAGGTTTAAAGGAATGTTTCATAAAAATACTTCTTTGAAGTTAAATCTGTCATATAACTGGGATATATATTTATCATAGAATTGAAATATCTGTCTGTGTTTTCAATATAAATGCCAAAATTAAAGTAAAATTTGCTATCTATACGATACCTAAACACAAAAGACCATTTTTAGAATTTTTGTCTGTGTGTCGGTCTAAAAGTTTGTCTTCAATAGGCTCCAAAACGGATCAACGGATTTCAATTAAAATAGGAATTTTGTGTGGTATAGGAAGTCCAAATCTCACACTAACCAAGTAATGGACACAGCTAGTTTATCATTATTTATGTAAAATGTATCTAGAAATTATGTTACAATATTAGAGGCAAAATGGCCTTATTGCTTAAATCATCCTCTGCCAGGTAACCTGCTCTAAAAAATATTCTTGGAACATCTAACTTAAATAAGATTGAATAAACAAGAGATTTTATCTAAAATCATATTTGTTTTAATATTTAAGCCAATGCAATTTACTATGAAAATCGGCACTGACACATCACCTTAAGCCCAGTTCACATATATCTCGTCCGCGTGTTATGATGTATGAGCGTTTAAACTCCGCCCAAGATTTCATACAAAAACACGCCCGCAGTGTGTCTGAGGCTTTAATTTCGTTTATGCTAAAATAACGCGCCTGACAATTTATCTATTTCTTTTACTCTATGAAGATTAATATATCACAAATTTTATTAAATAAGTATTCCAAATTCGAATACAAGAGCGCTGTTAATGTTTAGGTATGAATTGAAGTTAGATGGTTTGAATTATACCAAAGGAAATACTCCTATATCTCAACAACAACTTCTGTTATTACTACTGGACAGGCTGCTGTCGCTTTATTTTGTTGAGTGTGAGACTCCCAGTGAACAAAAAAGATCTCATGTTAGTACTAATAATAGTTCCAGGCACTGTCGCAAGAGCCCTTCAAATTGACATAAAAAATATGCCTGTCATTTATATGCAGCAGCCAATCCAGCAGTAATAATTGATTGATAGGAAATATGCTTGTAATTCTAATCTAATGCTATTTTCTTTTAAAAATCTTTATTACTATCGATTTACACCTATAAAATATTTTTTGTTTATTTCATCCTTGTTATCGGTTCTAATTACGAAAGGCTTAACAATACCAATACGCGGGAAATATTAAATCTCAACAGGCACTAATTGATTGTCAACAAAAGCGTATTTACGGGCCGTCATTATAGCTTACAAAATGCCAATGTTTTTGTGTGACATCGTCCCCGTACCGTACGCGGCAAATGGCTCCGTTTATATGCACGATTGATTGCAGTTTTTAAATATTTATTTTCATGTTACATTTTAATATTTGTGTAAAATACACGAGTATTCTATTTGGATTTCTATACCTGTTTTCCATGCTCTGTTTTAGATTAGGTGTCATAATGACACAATCGTAATATCTTTCGTAGAATTAGCTACTGGTCAACAATACTATTTTGCCAATACAAATTAACCTGACACAAAGAGGAATGAAATACACTACAGTCTGTTCTTTCTACTTAATTGTTAAGAAAATTAATAAAAGTATTGTTGTGTATTGCTTTCTTTTTCTGTTGCAACTGTATAGATTAAACGTTAGGTATAATCTAATGATAGACTATTCACGTTGGGCGCGTAATTTTAGATAGAACTATATACACATCCAAAGAAATACTAATATTAATATATTTAAGATCATTTAATATTCGAGATACACGGCGTTAATATTTAAAGTATAAACTTTCCATAAAGTCTAATCGTTTATTAATACGGAAAGAATTTGCTTACAATCCAAAGCAATATATTACTACAAAATTAAAACTCTATGCGCTTACGTATGTTATTCGCAAAAATTAGATTTATTTTTAGAAATCTGACGTACTCGTTACATGCTTTCTTTATTAATTAGTGAGTTCAGAAATAGAGATTATATTTTTAATTAGATAATCGCAAAATTGATTTTCACACGATCGAAATAAAAACGACTAAAAATAGTTTTTATTTATTTTAGTGTATTAATTACGTGTGTGTCGAGTATTTTTATAGAGTAAATAAAAGAAAGTTAATTTTAAAATATACGGCTGATATTATACATATAAAGAATCTCAGTATGTCTTTAAATTTCTTTTTTTATTCTACCTGTGACATCATAGACTACAAACTATTAACATCTGGCTCGAAGGATCATTTTCAGGGTCCTTCCTTTGAATGTTTATATTTTTTGTGTAATAGTTATAAAATAATAACTCGATTTCCAGACATAGTTGTTTCAAATGAAAAATGGCGCTTGTCTGTGAATCTTCATCGTGAATGTTTACCACTCAAACTATCAAACTTTTTTTTGTATTCTGTACATTGTCAAGATTTTTACCGATATTTGTATCAAAATGTGGAATAGAGGCTTATTTTGGCATAGCCTTGTGTTGGCTCAGGTGTTGCGCGCGTTCACTTATCGATGGAAAAATTAGGTTGTAGTCATTGGTGCCCTAAGCCTATATTTTTGTACCATTTTAACCAACCAGGCAGTCTTTGATTACTTTTTCCTATACATGTTTTTCTGTTAATTAATTTTAAAGCCTGAAAAATATCATTATTGCACGTTATCATATTGTTAAAATGTAGTGGTTGTTGCACATGGTACTATACCTAAAGGCTCGTTTTTTAATTGTGTTTGAAATTCAGTAGCATACATAAAAATATCAAGTTAATCCTAATACTTTCGTTTAACAAACGAAAATAGAACAGAAAATTGGGTGTAATTTTCCTGTAACTGCAGAAAAATATGTAAAAGAGAAAGATATACTATATGTATGCCCAGTTTGGTTGAGTTCACTGACATCTGTAATTACCATAAGATAACTTACCAGTAGTGTTGCCAATTTATCGTCCTTGTTACTAGATGTAGTGACCTGTTTATGAAAAACATGTTACCTAGATTCCTAGGTCAATTTACAATGCGAACTAAACTTTAATACTATATTTACATTATCTGAATATGCTCTTTAATATCATAACTTTTTTAGTTATTAGTGCATTCCTACTGTGGTCTATTATTTTTAATAACACAATATTTTATTAGCAGGAATTTTGTGACGGGTCTATGCTTTCGTTTGTTTAAACCTATTACAAGTTAGTGCGAGTATATTAGTTAGTATATAGTAGTTAATAATTTTAACAGAAAAATTAAGTATTCAAAGTTTAAGTTGTTTGTTATTTATAGTTCTAATATTATGCGCAGTTGAAAAAAAACAGCTAAAATCAGATATCCTTTGGTATTAAAATATTCGCTTAGTTAGTACTAGGTACACTTTAGCAACATTGTAACGCATCGCAGGCAGGCGTCTTTAATCTTCTATAATACCGGCTTGAATCCATTGTCTAGTGACATTTGGCGAACTCGTGTTGGCAACACTGATTGTGGAACCACAAAATCATAGAAAATGTTACAAAGCTTCTAATAGCATATTGCCAGTGATCAAAATCGGATTTATTGCGTTGGACTTTTTCTTTTAATATATCTAATTTTCATGTAATGGATCCCTCCATTTAACCCTTGAGAACATTATAATATCTAAGCTACATATACAAATTGTAGATAATATAAAATGTTATTGTGACGTTATTGAATTGTGATTTGTATTTAGTTTTTAAGTTTCTTTTTGATTTCTGAATGTGAATGATTATTAAACGTTAATGTTGCTGGTGATTTATAAAATGTCCATAGCACTAAGTGAAATCTTACTTGAATCTTCTTAATGAATTACCTAATTACACTAATATAGTACATATATTTTTCATATAATACGCTTCAATTTTCAATGATGTTCTAATCGTAGAGTACTGAAATCTGGACACCAAAATCAACTTATTATATTATTAGGCCAGTTCCTAAATCTTACTTATTCACTTGCCCCACCATCGGTTGAATTTTGATAATCCTTGTATGGAGCTTATGTTAAATTTTAACCGATAGTAAGGCAAATGAACGGTCGGTAAGATAGGAATCGGGCCTTAGTCTGTTATGGAGCAGAAAGAATTTTGTAACCATAAGGTATTTCTTTCACTCCTGTATATATAAATTGTTGTCGCCGCACACGGTCATTGCTTCTTATATGCCTCGTTTACATTACACCCATTCCCAGGGCAGCAAGGAAGAAAGTGACAAGGGAAGTGGGCAGTGCAACACATTTGAGCGTTAGGTTAAACGAGTAAAGAGAAACATTAGTAACAAATTGCTGTAATTGTTGAATAGTGGCTCTTTATTAATGTCGGTTTAGTGGATATAAATAATATAGGCTGCAATTAAGTTCTCTCTTTTCAAGTCAACTTTGTTGAAAATCTGATAGTGGCCTGTAGTGAAATTAAACAATTTAGATAAAAAAATTATGATTTTTAGAATGATATTCGTAATAGTCAATTATCGCGCTGACTCGAATGCTGACCCATTATTTTAAATAGCACCAACTGAATTTCGTAAGTTTTTGCTGAAGTCTCTTATTGAGTTTTTGGCGAGAACTAGAAGAGTAGAATTTTGCTGTGCATTTTATTTTGGAAAATCCTATATAGTTTTTATGTATTTCTGTAGAAATACTCTCTACAAAAAACTGTTTTGATATCGATCATTCTATTGCGTAATATTTAGAGGTATTGGTGTCAGTTAGCATCAAGATTGTTTTAAAACTTGAATATTCATGAGTATTTTAATCTGACTAGATACATAAAATGCATAAATATTCAATAATATATATACAGGGTTTATAAGCTTGCCCTGTACTAAGCCGAAAATATTTGTAAGTACATATTATATAATTCGGAACAACTTTCGTTCTTACAGTTTTCTATTAAACCCAAGTTTCTGATGGAGGTTCAAATGTTTAATTAAAGAATTGTTCCCGCAAACCTGGCAAACAGCTGTGAGGTTATTTGGAGGCGCAAAAACAGTAGGCGTGTTAAGGTGATTGCACACTATATCCTTCTAACGAGTCATGTCATACAATCATTACAATCGATAAAGTAATAAATCGATCATATCCGCACCATTTGGGAAAGGTGAGTGAGTAAATGTTTATCGATCTCGATCGATATTTAATTAGTAACGATAAAAATTGGCGATATCAACATTCGATTGATATCGATTATCTGTTAACCATAGCAATTAAACATTTTGAGCCCTTTGGAAGCTACTACTATTCTAAATTTTCAAAGGCAAAAGGTCATAATAGGGCAGAGCGAGGAAGTGTACCATCGCCCTATTTGATTATGCGCACGCACACTATTAGGCACTGGCATGTGCGTAAGGCGTACGGTACATGTGTGCATGCGCGTTGTGCTAGGAGTGTACGTCCCAAAAATGGATAATCAATTGTTGATTTTTGTGTGAACACCAAAATATTTTTTTTAAATGAAGCTTTTAGTGTAGAATGGTCATTACTCATACTATATGGTAGTCTCGGCTTAGTACTTATAACCCTGTATTTAAAAAACTGTAATTCACATTTGATTATAATATTCTCTCTGTGGTGTTCTTCCTCTATGGTCATTAAGACTATTTTTATCGGCTTTAACTACTCGACAGTGGTTGGGTTTGGAGCCTTTGAGCCTTCCCATATAACGATAGTCAATTTGCGGCGTCCGATGGCCTTCTCTGTCTGTACCGTTGGCCAGTCATTGGCTTTGATGGCCCTGGTTTTGGAATTTGTGTGGCCATTTGTGGCTTACGGTGGTCTGTGCTTGCAATATCTAAAACCGTGTGGAAAATTAATCGTAAATAGGCAAAGTAGAGCTGTGAGAGATATTACTCAATGTGCAGGGTTACTATATCTTACTATCCGTTTGCCTTACTAATTTGACGTAACCTCCATACAAGCAATATTAATGTTCTAGTAACGGTAAGGTAAAAAAATGGATTGTAAGACGGAAACCTGGCAATATTTATATATACATAAACATGATCATTTCGTTTGTTATCTAGCTATAGTTGTACTTCTTAATCAATGCAGATTGCACTTAAAATAGCTTAAGTAGTTTCTAACAGATTTCAATACAATTTAGAATTTTATTTATCGAATTTATCGAGGACATTTAATTTTGCAAAGGTAGTTCAAAACAATTTATAAAATGCGTGTATGTGAATTAATTTTGTAATATACTGTGATTATTTTTTACTTTATTTTGTTAAGTGTAAGCGGAGAATGGGTGTTATATTAAAGTTAGGACTGAATGATTTAGGCTATCAGATGTGTTCAAAAATGATTTAAAACCATTAAAAAACTATCAGATGTTCGCGGAGTACAGTTTAAGAATAGAAAAATTGTTACACACACTTGCGTCATCCATAAATTACGTCACACGATATGGGGGCACGTCGCATTTCAAAATTACGGTCTTATTCATAGAGTTAGAGCAAGTTTGAATGCTTCTTTAAAAACTATAAAGAAGCGTTCAAACGTACTCTAACTCTCTATGAATAAGACCCTTAATACATATTTAACCCTATTAACGCATCTGTCCATTTATTATGTTTATATATATATATTTAATGTTTTATTAGTTTTCAATTGATCTTTAGTTTTTTATTTAAGCTTTAAAACACGAAATTTGAACTATTAACGAAAATTTCAAAATATTTCCAACTCTATCTGTATGAACTTACGGTCTTATTTAAGAACAATAAAGGAGCGTTCAAACTTACTCTAACTCTCTATGAATAAGACCGTATGTGTTTAAATCACTAAAAATAATTTAAATGAAAATAAATCTAATTACAGAACTGCTGTTTTAATTTATTAATGTAAAATATGTGATGTCACATTAGGGAGGGAGGAGGCTCACAAATGTGACCAGCTGTCACAAGGATGGGGGAAGGGTCAAAATTCGTGTGACGTAATTCGTGGATGGCCCCTAATGAGAAATTAAAATCTACACAAAATCTGTACCTATATATACTTGACTATGCAGTTGTATATAAACTTTAATGTAAAGCTCTTTAAATTGCGTATGAAATAGTTATTTCAACAAAATCATCTGAATAGTACGTACTATGTAGTAATGAGCTGTGATTTATAACATCTACTTTTGCGTTTATCTTTTAATTTTAGGTATGAAACAGTTATTAAATGATCCAGTGACTATTTCGCTAGATTAGACAGACGCTACATTAGAAAAATGTTCGCTACTGTTTAAACATTTTCACATAGTCCGAATTAGGTTCGTCTTAATAAAACCTGTTACAGTAAACCGAGAGACCCGGTATAAGGATAGGCGTGGCCAGGCTAGATATTTTGACTCCTTACACCATCCCGATTATTCCCGATTTATATATCTATAGAAAGGATCTCTAATAAACATAGTATTAACTACTTTAGCAATGTATGCTATTTAAAAATGTTAGGCGATTAAAGAAGATAATTAAAACTACGTTTTAACTGTTTTAAGCGCGGCATTTTATTTTTATTTCGACTTTTCAGTAGCCTTGATAACAGGAGACATAGATGTGAAGTCTCAACAAAATGACGGGCTTAAAACCGTTAAAACGTAAAATTATTTATGTGTACAAGTTGTGAAAGTACTAGAGTAAAGAATACATGTCTACATAAACACGTCCAATCTAGCGAGTCGCTAAATTGACTACACACTGCATCGGTAGTTCTTTGTCGATGTTAGATTTGTTTATATTAATGCAAATAAGAATTTTTCTGTTGTATATAAAAATCAATTAAAATACAAAATCTTTTAATTACCTATAATAATAAAGTTCACATTAATATGCAATTTACCATATTGCGTTTACAGCTAATTAATGTCAATTCTATTTCATGTAACAGCTTTTTTTATATCAAATACTGAGGAATCTTGTCAATTTTCCTTTTAAAAATTGTGATAGTCCTTGTTATATATAAATATTAAGTGATATTTTGGTTGATGGCTATATTTTTGTTGATTTCTCCTCATAGAGTAATAAATAAAATACCTTTATTTGGAAAATTGTTTTATTCAATGAACCCAATAACCTTAACAGCCTTTGTCAGCTTTATTGTGGAATCTCTTCATGAACAAAAGGATGCCGCAAACAATCTGTAACAGCAAGCCTGTGTTTGGCATCAAGCATCAACATTTTTTCTAACAAATCATTTAAGTGTGCAATCTTCTTCTCTTCAATTGGTGTCAAATTCTTAGTATGTTTCTTTAATTCCTTATGCAAATCTCTAGTAGGGGTAATGTGAGTAACCTCTACAACCTTTTCTCGTTCAGTTATTTCATCTTTCTTATGTAGTAGAAAATTATTGTTATAATTAAAATGTTGATCTTTAAATTTACCCTTCCGTATCATTTTGCTAGGAATTTTTCCTTTAAAGTCCATAAAACATTTCAACATCTTGTTGTTTGAACTGCCAGAGAACATGATTTTACCAGTGGCCATTTCATAAATAGTGCAAGCCGCTGACCATATATCTACGCCATATTTATATTCAATGCCTAATATGATTTCTGGAGCTCTGTAAAACCTTGAAACTAAATAAGGTGTAGGCTCATAGTCATCCACTTTAGTAGCAGATCCGAAATCACAAAGTTTAAGAATGTTTTTCTTTTCATTTACCAAAATGTTGTCAGGTTTAATGTCTGCATGAACAATACCAAGCTTTTTTAATATTCTTAAAGCCAGTAACAATTGCCTGCTATAACTCATTGTAGCTTTCATGTTAAGACCATAATTTCTTCCATACTTCTTTAGAACAGATCGTAAATCCATGTGAAGTGACTCAAGGACCAGGCAAAGGTGATTTTTATGCATAAAATGATTCAGAAATCTAACACAGTGATATTTGTTTTCGGGATCTGCCTCAGCTATCATTTGCAAAGTAGTCACTTCTTTCAAGCCAGTTTTGTACATAAGATCATTATTTCTAACTATTTTTATAGCGACATAGTCATTTCCATCAATGGTATCTTGAGCACGTACTACATTGGCAAATACTCCTTGACCTAATATATTTTTGATTGTATACCTGTTATTGATCAGATCCCCAACTCTTATATTGTAATAACCCTCTGGATCATCCCAATTATCTGTCAGTAGCATATTTTTCTCATTATTGTCTATGATATTATTTGGAGTACTGTTAGGAACAAAATCATCTTTTTCAGAAAACATGTCAGTAGCTTTTTTAACTATAGCATCTGTAGTGGTATCATAGGTTTCTTTAAAATCTTTTTCAACAGTACTTGTTTCAGAATTTGTTTTGGTTATACTAGACTGTTCTTCAACTTGAGATACATGAAACTTTTCCAAAAGTTGTCTTCTTTGTTTTCTTCTTTGTTCAATTATGCTTTCTTCATCTTCCGAATCAATATGGTTGTAATCTTGATCGGGTTCTGGAGATGGTTCTATGAGTATATTTGCATGTTTAATTGGTTTTTCACTTGTATTCTTTCTTGAATGACTTCTTTTACTGTATTCATCATGAGAGTACCTACGCTTCTTGATACTCTTTTCAGATTTGTGATCATTTTTTATAGCACTATCTGAATATTTTTCAATTTTTTTGAGCTCTTCCCTTAAAGATTCCCTTTTTCTTAACAGTTCGTCAACACTCATTCTGTCCTTATTTGGCAATGGAGGAGTTTTAGATCCAATATCATGTTTGGAGTCTTTTGAGTGCTTACTTTTCTTATATTTTGTTCTTGACCTATCAGTTTTTGTATGGTAACTTGATTTTTTTAAAGTTTCACATCTGCTATAGCGGTCACTCATTCTTGTTTATTATAAAAATCTGTTTATAATAAGATTTCTACTGCTTTTCTGCAACAAGAAACCACAATTTATAAATTATTAACATTTCATGGAATAGAAGTAGAGAATAAAAACAACAATACAGAAATTAAGATATTGTTTTCTTTATACTGAATATCTTTATAGTTATAGCTTAATGTATTATTTTAATATTTATTACTTGAAAAGGAATGTGTTTAAAAAAAGCAGAATTAAATGTATAAAAAATATTGTGAAGTATATCATTGATTACATTTCCACCCTGGCCAATATGTGTAGTTGGGTCCAACATTACTCAGTCATCTATACTTTTCATGTGTGACCTCCATCACACGTCATAAATATATCCCATCATATATTGTCCAGTAATATTGTCATTTAACTGTACCATCCATGGTTTCAATTTTTTTATAATTTAAAATAGTTCAATTGTATATGTACATTGTCTAGCTAGAAAAAATAGGAAGTATTAGTTTAATGAAATCATAAAAGCATAGATTCACTTAAAATTGATAATATATAAATATGTGATAGTTATTTTGTACTTAGCCAGTGATTTTATGAATACAAATAGCACACATAGCATGACATAGAGGGGTGTAGTTTCAAAATCTGCTATAATGTATGACCTTTCATTCATTTTAGGGGCTTTTGAAACTACACCCCTCAATTATTATACTGAGTATAATAAAAATAACAAATTCATGCTATGAGCACTATTTTCAGATAATAGTGAATACTATGTGTCACAAGAAACAGTAGCAGTTTATAGCAATTCTTATTTGGCGAGTTAATTCTTAACAAATTACTTACTATATATACTGTACTGCATAGGCAGATCCTTAAATAATTAAGAATCACAGTCCAGAGCAATATTTTGACTAGAAACAAATTGAAAACAGGTAAATCTCAATGTAATGAGTAACACATTTTTTTCATTTAGAGGTGTTATTACCTTAAGATTCAATTTGCATGTGAGAATTGTTTTACAATGCAGTAATTTTTAAAATACTAACTAATAGCATGGCTATCTAATAGTTTGTCTAGGTACTTGAAAATTGAACCAGTTTAGTTAACTAAATACGGAGCAAAAATTTTGTATAAGAGCTAATCTAACAGCATTTAATTTTTGCTCACGTTGATAATAACGTTTCTTGTGGCACACAATGTTGCGAAGTCAGGTTAATAATTCCCCTGCTATCATCACAAAAATAATCCAAGCTGGGAAACTATTATACATCTGACTAAAGGGTTTACACAAGGTAAGAATTTTAATGTTTGTATAATCGTTCCAGCACTTGTTTTCTGTATGCATTTGCTTAGGAAATCAATAACACTAGAAACAACAGCCAACTTATTTTCACGGGTCTATAATCTTTATAGAACACATTATGCAATAAGAAAAAGATTACTGTTTATCCAAATAGCACAGTGCTAATGAATATAATATTTTTTCCTGATCAATGAAGTTGTGAACTAACATTATTTTACATTTTTATTTTTACAAAAAAAGGAAACGATACGAATCGGTTAAAGAAAAAAATGGCGTCAAATATCTATTTGACAATGACATGACATTAATTAAGATTTGTCAAATAAAATGGTGGTAGTGACATTAAAATATTAGTACTCATGTCATGAATGACAATTGTCTATGATTTTGTTTTTATTTCTAACCTTTTTTTAAATATAATTTATAGCCTTAAGCGTGCACTACACTTGATAGATCTCTCGCGAGAACTTCACGAGTTCTTGCGACGTTCTCGCGAGAAAATGAAGGGCTATCGAAGTTCTCAGTATTTTTGTATAGTTTTGTGCTCAATGACGCAACGATCGACGTAGGCGTTGCCACTGCAATATTTTTATTGCTAGTGCATTTTTGTATAGTATTGTATTAGAATTGAAGACTGACTTCTAAAAATTACAAAACTAACTAAGAGATAAATGTTTTCTATGACAATTTGGTATTAATATCTTAATTTTTATGGTAATGTAACTATGCATATAATATTAGTTGTCACTTACAATTATGGAGTTTATAATTTACAATTTAAGTTCTATTTGGTAAAGACTTCAAAATTATATAATTATAATGTTTAAAACAATAATTAACAGTTACAAAATAACCACAAATGTCATAGTTATTTAAGCGGAACAACAAGTGAATATTAAATTGTTGTAGAAAATGTGCATATTTAGTTTTTAGTTACTTTTGTGTTTATTTAATTACTGGTTGTCAAACTTATTAATTGTTTAATGTTAATTGATGGGTACTACGAAAGTAAAATATAATAAATCATACATACTACTAAGAAAGTGAATTACAAAACGATAAATTATTTAGATTTGAACATAGAAGATGAACAAAAGATAAAACCAGGGATATTAAAAGAATTATATATGTAGGAAAGCCACATTTCTATAATAGACTGTACACATATAGCATTGATATAATAAATACTTTTAATAACTGAATCTACATTTTCGTGCTGTTTACCTTTATATACTTTCATGATTTATCTTTGATTACCAACTTGGACATTTAAGGTATTTTGGCGCATATTTTTTTGTGAATAAACTTGGAAATTCATTCACAAAAATTATGCAAAAAGATGTTGAAAATTTTAAATACTTGACCAATTCCCAATCATTACCATGCTCAAATCATACTCTACACAACTGCTTCCATTGGTAACTCACACGCTGCTCATTGGTGTAATATCTATGCTACTGATACTAAAATTCTCGCAGTGTGGCCAGATTCAATGTGAGGATTCTGCTAATTGACCGGATAAAATCTAAATACGGTATTTTACTATGTCTTAGAATAAATTTATAAATGCATAAAATAAATACTTATCACCATATGAAATCGAAATATGCTAGTTAGTATTCATAGTAATGAGTTATATTTATTATATTTTCTTTTAAATTTTCAATATTTTTCATCTGTTCCACAAGCACGCAAAACGGTAGCCGCCATAGTGTGATGTCACTAAACTATAAACAAAAACAGCGTTTCCTGACTTCGATTCTATTATGTACGGTTTCTCCAACATTTATTCATATTTGTATTATATCTTGTATTAAAGTATTGAACACGATTTTTATGCTGATAGTATGAATTTGACAAAAATAAATTCTCTAATGGTATAATAGCTAGTTCTTCGCATCAAATTCCTACTTCAGTTCGGCCAAACTAAGAAATGTTAAAACTGCGATGAAATGCGGATGTAAGTATTTATAGTGGCCTAATTCTCCCTACAAATTTAACAAGCACGGATCTTTAAATGTTTACAAATTAAATATACTGATTGTTACAGGTCTGGAAGAGTCATTCGGTGACGACGCAATAGGTTTTCTTTAACTCAAACGAGACCAAAGTATTTGCATTATTAAGTGTACAGTTTGTCCAGAGCATAAAGTACGAGAAAAATTCCTAGAGAAATAGTACCAACATTAAAATTTAAAGTAGATTTATTTAATGAGTGTCTTGCAAGTGTATCCATGAGCAGGCTGTCTTTATACATAAGTAAATCTACATACCTATCAAATAAAAATAAATTTATAACGATGTAATTTTAGCATGCTAAATTTTTAAAGTGTATATATCACTCTCTTAAAATCTATTCTTAGACTGGCTATCTGCTTTGTCTGTTTTGCTTCTTCTATTGTAAGCTTGAATCCAGCAGAAACACTCATAGGATCTCAAGAAAATGAACCCTCTTTGAGATACAAACAGTTCAAGATGCATAAACTTCCTATCAGCTAAAATATGTGCCGGGGGGAAACAATAAATAAAACTTGCTATGTCCCAACAAGTTCACATCGCTTATCCTGCCTGCATATCCAGGAGACAAACGTAACAGACCATCAAGTGTACATACACGCTTGCTTGTACTTTCTTCAGATATTTTTAAAGGCGAAGTAGCAGTACAAAGAGTTGATTTGAAAGATGTCTTATATAGTTGTCTGGATTTGTTTACTTCTAAATTTTACCTTGAAATTAATTGCATAATGTTCTTGGCTTGGAAAAACTTGAACAGTTTTATTTTATTTTTATGGTTGCAAATAGTATCTTCTTCAAGTAAATCCTTTGGCGTTCTCATCTTGTTTTTGTTTTTGTTCCAATAACCACATAAAATACTAGAAGACTAAAAGTACTCTGCATAACAGCTCTGCATAAATAAAACTTAATAGTACTCTGTGTTGTTGTTTACATAAAGTTGACAGTAAAATGTTTATATGATAGTAAATTAATCAAAATGGTGGACAGCCTTTTAGCGTGGAAATATCAGATTTAAAATGTAAATGCAATTTTAAGACACTTAAAGAGTTCATAAAATAAAAAATCCAGAAGCTTATTATTACCAAAGGATCAATTTAAGCCACATTCCAAAAAATGGTACAATTAAATTATGCTAACTTTATTTACAAAACAATTACAACTTTTGTATACTTATCTCACTTTTTGTATGATCATATAAATAAATATGCAAAAATAATAATTTTACTTGTTTTATACATTAATAACTAGAAAAAAAAGTAATAACTAAGTATGTGGTAAATATTTTTATTTATGTAATAGTTGTCAAACAAACCTTGTTTTAAATTTGTTTAATGGTAGTATCGACATTTTTCTGAAGAGTTCTAAAGCTTTGAATTAAATTTAGTATGTTTTAATGACGTAAGATTTACCTGTCCATCCTATGTTTATAATGACTATTAGTCATATAGCACTGTAAAAACTTGTTTATTTTTATGATTCCGTAAATGTTTTGTTAAAAAAACTTATATGAAATTATTATATCCGTCCGCTCATTTTTATATATTTCATCTAAATTCAAGGCCTAATTCCACTAAAATCCTGGAATTTTGCTGAATCTGACCACCCTAAGTTCTCGCGTTCTCAGCTCCATAGTCTCTAGCCCGCACTACGCTCGCATAGAGTTCTCGCGACCAAATCTCATGTTTTCAGATCCATTGTACTCGCAGGCATTATCGCGAGAACACTTGAAGGCGTTTACATTCTGTGTCTCGCATGTGGAGAAGCCTTCACGGACAACATCTTGAAAACATAAAAAGACCTCTACATTTTCAGTTTCTTGCGTTCTCGCGTGAATGGAGACGTCTTAAAAAGTAAAATTTTGTAACTAACTCAAACTAAGACTAACCTAAAAAATATTTCAGTTTTATTTCACCGGAATCTAAAATGTCCTTATTATTCAACAGTTTAATAAAAAATTCATTGTGCTCAAGTAAACATTTTTTAACACCCTGCAGACTTTTTCACATCACACAAGGTATTTACTTAAAAACACGACTATTATTATAGTCTTGTACTCATTATAAAATCTTATAATAAATGAACTTTCAGCCAAATACTTGTATTCCCATAGTTCAATGGGAATCGATAATTATTTACAAACTAGGAAGAGAGTTAAGGAACAGTTTGCACCATTTGCTGATAAGTTTCGATTCAAAATGGGTTCTTTTGTGGCTGATCCAAAGAATATGATATTTACCGAAGACCTAAAGAATATGGTGCATATGGCTGAACCTGCAGATATTCAGCTTCTGTTAGATATGATCATTAAGTAAGTATGCCCTTGGCATAGAATTATTATGCCCATTTGTTTTTTTTAAATATTATTCCATTGATTGAATTATTATATAGCATCATTCCATTTTTTTTTGGAAAACTAAAGTATTTTTGTAGTATTAGTTATAGTTATTAACATTTCAGTTTGGATGTAAGTTAATTTGTTTTTGTTCACCACCTTTCCACCAAAAAACTCCAGAACAATTTCCATGATTTTATTTATAAATGACTCCAAGAGATTGGATATTCACATAGAGTAAAGTTTAAAAAAAAATGTAAAATTTTCAGAGAGCTAGTCATTAAAATGATTATATTAAGGATGAAACTTTCTATTGTCTGCTTGCAAATAGGTTGCATCACTCAATGATTTTATATAACTTTATTGTAATCATTAATAAAATACATTTTAATTTATTGTGTAATTTTAATTAAACATTTATTATGACTACTAAAACAGTGGCAGAATTGTAAGATAAAGATTAAAATTAAATCACATTTGGAACTGTTAAAATTTAGTTTTAACCATGACTAACAATCATGTCAACTCAGAAAAATCTTTAATGTTTTTAGATTTAATTCACAAAACACAGAGTATAGATTTGGCTCATTTGTTTTTGGACCTGTTGTGATGAGAATGTTTTATTTTCTTGATGCGCCTAAAGAAGCTCTTCAGGTAAGTTCAAAAATCAAATAAAAATTACCATAATAGAACATTTCATACTACTATCATGGAAGAAATATATTAGAAAATACAACTGCCTATTAAAATATGTAGAACAGAATACTTTGTTAAACTGTATACATATAGGTGGTATAATACAATGAAAAAACAACAGTTGGCTTGATGGCAGCATACAATAACATTTGTTAAATAATTATAATTAACAATATCAAATTTTAAATTATATTTAAATTATAATTAAAAATTTGATAACATTGAAATAATTTATAATATAAAACTGTATAATATGGAAATGCTCAATTTCTGAAATAAATGAATTATTATTATTATTAATAATATTTAAGACGGAATGAATCTATATCCTACATGACTACCAGTTGGTTACTACATCTTACAATCCATTCATTGGCTTTACTTATAATATTTTGAAATAAACAAGAGTAATGTTAGTTTTCTATCAATTATGAGACTGGCCTTATACCTGTAAGTTTTTTTATTTAATGCTCTAAAGCAGGGATTCCTAAACTATTTTGGGCAGGAGACCCCTTTTCCAAAAAGAACTGATATTACTCAGATCCCCATAACTAAATTACTTTACGAATCCTATCTAGTTTTTTTTTGTATTAATACAAAATACTTACCAATTTAAAAACTAGAGATAGGATCATCGTACATCATCATCATGAATTTTGACAGCAAAATTTTACAAAATAAAATTCAGTAAATATAAAGTATAATTAATAATTATTAATACAAATTATGTATAAATACTTAAGTAGGTAATTAAGAAAACACATTTATACATATAACACGACTTATTCAGTATCTTGAAAGTTTCAAATAAGAATTTGTGTTAATTAACAGGGGTCGCTTTTTAGACCTTGTCATAGTGCACTTTTAATCTTTGAGACTTATACAAACAAAACATGTTAATCTAAGACTGGGTTAAGGAAAATTAATGGAGAATAACAAATAGTTAACTGGCTTATAAGGCACCAGAAAATTTAATTCTTTTTTCGCTCTTGTTGTTTTATTATTTAAAATATCCTTTTGAGGCAAAAATTTAAAAGAAACTTTTTGTTTTGATTTCTTTTTTAAAAACTGTAACTTGTAATTTTTTTTTCAGTGCTACAATGAGCCAGTAAATGCAGGCTTCTTTGACCAGCTAGTATCTGTCCAAATACTTTTAGACCTTCTATACAATCATGAGATGTATGATGACATGTATAAAGTTTTTGATAGAGTGCAAGAGAAACAGATTAATATGACAAAGTTCCCAAAATATCCTGTAGTTTTGGTGCTGGCGGCATGTTATAAACAGGTGAGAAATTTTGTCTGTTATAATTTTACAATTTTTATTTATTTTATATTCCTTTTTCTCCCTTGATCTCAGTCTTCTCATTAAGGCCACTTTTTATCTATTAATTCAATTTTTGGTAAATCTTAAATCAAAGAGAAATTAGGTACAGTTAATTTGAATCTCTCGATAATTTGAAATTTTTTGCTGGTCCCTTGAAAAATGCTCGATAAATTGAATAAAATCAATGTTAATTGGTCCCTTCGGTAATTTGAAGTTGGAAGGAATATTATCTTGCTCGCAAACATGCAATAATTTGAAGTCCGGGCTTTCCTACTCTCTATAATTTGAAGCGTTTATCATGCACATACCTGTCATTTGTTTACATACATGTACAGACCTGTCAATTGTTTACATAATTGAGATACGAGTAAGTTTGCATTCCAGTCTTCTTTCAAATGTTAATAAGTAATGTTAATGTTTGATTTCTGCTATTAAAATGAATCCAAGAAAGAATAAATGTCATTCCATAAGTTCCATAGGTAAACACTTGTTATTTTGAACTCTTTACAATTTGAAATTTATCTCTGGTGCCTTGAGTTTCAAATTATTGAGATTGACTGTAATTGCTCTTAATATATGAGTGAAAATTTATTCCTTTTCAACACTGATAGTGGATTTGTATATGCATCTATAAGAAATAGACTGGACCATTATAATAGTAGCCCACAAATGTCTCACTACTGGGCCACGGAATACTAGTCTAGTTCAAGCAAAAAGTATACCTGGTAGGCTTGTTCGAAGTAGATAGATTGGCTTTACTTATCATTGGTGTGCAGTTACATACATATTATCACACTCGTTTCCCGCAGAGACTGGATCTCTCCTTGCAATGATCCTGACAATCAACATTTGATTTATCTATTTTGATTATTCTCTTTATACATTTGAGATGCTTGATGATGTGTAGGTTACCTTACAATGTTTGAATATCAATAAATTAGTCATTTGATTATCTTGCCCTTGCATATAAGGTATACATAATTAATAGAAGATCATTACAGTTGTCAGTGATTTGTATTATTTTGAGAATCTATTGGGACCTTTAATATTATTTTGTAATGCTTATAGAATACACCACAAAGTTTTGAATATGCATCAAAACTTTGGTCTGAAATGTCTTCTGTTGGATCACAGCCTTTGCGAAGGGCGACAACATTTTTCGCAGGTTAGTAGATTATTATTAAATATTGTGCTGTTCTCAAACTAAAAATTTTCAGTTGAGATTGAATAAATCTTACACAACAGTTTTTTTCAAGATAGACATATCACCCATGCAGAAACCGTGCAAGATTGGAGAAAGAATGAATGAAATATATTCATGCAGTCGGATAATCTATTATAAGAGGCAACAAAACAAACCACAGCCAGGTGCTAAGGCATTTGCCCATATACATACAACATGTGAGGACTTCCTGCAGGCGAGATCACATCTAATGAGAGCCACGAGTTGATAATGTGTCTTATTTTTGTAATTTATCTGTTAATATAAAAGCATACTGTGTGTAGGAATATGTCTGTTCAGTGCGAGATACTTTGCTGTGACTGCTATTCAATTTATTTCTTGCACAAAACATCTGGCATTGCCATAGAAATGTACAACTGTTGTTAAAATAGCTGAAGGGATATTTTTCCTTTTAACACTTATTTAACTATATTTTTCCAGCATTGGCATTGAAGCAGGGAGCGCCTCATATAGCTCTGGAGTCACTATCAACACAGAAACAACATTATGTCACAATAAGAAATATTAAAGTGAGTTAATACATTTTTTATTTATCTTAATAAAATTAGGTTTTAAGCGCGGTGTTGTATTTGATTTTTATTTACCTTTTAATCACTCTACTTTTAAAGGTAGCACATACTGCTCAGCGCCAATTTGTGATGTCTTCAAATTTGGTTGCAGAAAGCTGCAATTTCCTTAGTTTTGTGTAAAGAAGAAGTCTTTCTTCTATGTATCAATAACAGTAAATATACAGTTTGATGTGGTTTATAGCGATCTAAAAAAATATTCCCAGAGAATGCCAATGAAAAGACAGAAGAAATTAAAGAACATGTTGTGCACTAAAGAACATTACTTTTTTGTTATAAGCTTTTCATTGATGGAGTACAGTAGACAGGCTGATGGCTCAAATGTGATGCCAAGTGGTTACCGTAGCCTACGAACATTTGCAACACTAACACACTAAGCCTAAAAATGTGCTGCCGCTCTCTAAAAGGACACTGGAAACTAGCCACTAACACCACTTAAGGTTGTTATGGCGGCATGCTCTAGAGCAGAGTTCCGCAAACTTTTTGTGTTCAAGGTACATCTAGGAAAACGAAAATTTTTGGAGGTAAACCACAAATAAAAATATTTTTTTAAGTAAGCCAAACGAAACAAAACGCCTCGCTCGTACGCTCGCGTGATTTACTTTTTTATTTTTCTTACCCTTACATTATTTACTAAAAATAAGTTTATAACATAACCTTATTTTACCGAGGCACACCAATTAATGACCACGGTACACCAGTGTGCCGCGGTACATACTTTGCGGAACACTGCTCTAGGCTAGGGTGGCAGCCATCCAGACGGAAATATCCCCTACTACCTGGTTTAACAGTTTCTTATCTTAAAAGCAATCCGAGAAAGGGATGGTTTGTTCTGTAAATGCTTTTAATAAATAAATTATTTTTCTTTGTCTAGGCAACAGCGTTAGCCAATATGGGAAGAGTTGACGACGCTTTGCCGGTACTTAGGGCCGTATTAGAAATCGATGCTCCTAACCAAATGGATAAGCACACATTTTTCAATGAAACTGTGAGTATATTTTAGTACTGTATAATAATGTACACAATTGTTATTGCACTTTATAAAAACAAAGATCGTCACAGACAGTACATATTTTTAATGTAGTGGCATCAGTATCAGAAAAATATGTTAATATATCTATAATATTATAAAATTCTAAACATTAACAGTCTGTACATTGATGCTATTAAAAAGAACTGGAATAGACTATAAACGATGGAGAAAACGATGCAATATTTTTAGATTAATGGGCGGATTTCGATACGTTTTGCGTTGATCGACAGCAAATTTTTAGACTTAAAATCTGCACTACTTTTTATCCCGGGAATCCCGCGGAAATTCTTATGGGAATGATTTAAAATTGCCAGATTGAAAAAAAAACGAATATGATTGTTTTTACTGATCGATAGTAAATATTATGTAATAAAATGTAGTGATATTTTATATCCCGGGAATCCCGCGGGAATTTTTCTGGGAGCGATTTGTAGTTGTTCGGGTGCATAAAAATTAGCTTATTCTGACACAGTTTTCACTAAAACTATACCTTACATTCTTTTCTAAATGCTGCGGTACTTTGTCCGGGAATCCCGCGGAAATTTCAGGTCAAGCGTGGACGAAGTCGCGAGCATTGCCTAGTATAATATAATAATTATTGAGCCTTTGGGGCCAAACCTTAACTATACGAAATAGCAAAAAATACTCAAAGGAGTCTTGAGGTCACGTTTGATGGAAACTAAAGGGGTATCATTAGATTTTTGAAAAGTCAATTACCCCAGCCAGGAATCAAATTGGCTGATTTTGAAAAAATAAAATAACACCTGTATTATTACACCAATAGATAGAGTAGCATATAAAGATTACTGTCTGTGAAAGAATGTTATAACTTAGATATATTTAATTGTTAATTTTCTTGTGGGATTCAGGTTTCAAGTGTCCGTGAAGCTGTAACGAAGTCAAACAACAAGGACATTGAAAGGGAATTCAAAAATATTGAAAAAGCGTTGTCAGACAGAGGTCTCATTGAAAATAAGGTGAATTGTGTATGCAAATGTTTGAATCAAACCTAAGTGATCGAATTTGACATTGATGATTGACATCTGATGAAAAGTGGGTTTCAGCATCAGCAGTGGATATAGGCATCTGCATATAAAAGTGTTTCACGTGACATTGACCACTAGAATAAGTTCAAGGTTAATAATATCAGTTATATTGGAGCATGTTATACCTGATGCCCAATTTTGCCATTTCAATATCTTCCGTTGGTAAGATGTTCAAAATATGATTCCATTGCGATAGTGTTAAAAATTCTTATTCTACTGAATCCCCAATATCTTCTCAATATCATTGCGGCAGAATAATAAGATAAAAAAAAATTGTATTGCCATTACCAGAAATGACGCTACAGAAGTGATAACTTAAACTAACCTAAGTTGAACTATTTAATATTAAAATTGTTTAACTTGAGAAAAGCTTAGGTTATTACTTAAATTGTATGTATATAGCGCGCGGCTTAAAGTGAGAGAGGAGGAGCCTGCCTACCGCTGCCGTATGCGTGAGATAAAGGGAAGCCAGACGAGACTGGCTCCGTAACGCGTTATGTAACGAAGCGGTTTACCCTCCCATAAGAAGTTATCACTTCAAAAATTGTATTGCCATTAGCAGAAATGATGTTAGCTCAATAGCTACCAAAATTGTAACATTTATTTCGCGAGTTATTGCCTATAAATATTTATAAAGATACTGAATACCGAAATCAGACAAACCTATGATTGAGACAATAGTGTCTAGAGACTTTGAAGAGATAGTAATAGCAGAATTGGGCCCCTGTACATACCTCGACACAGATACAAATATTTTTACAGCGGAAAGCCTGGTTCATAAGATATGGGTCTTTGAAAGTTTGAGAAACCATAGGACATGTTGAATGTCATTATTCAAGTTTAAACAAATATATTAAAATAAATAAACCACTGGATTACACTTAGTTTAGTGGCTTTTTTAGTCCTATAATTGGATTTCAAAAATAGTCAATAAAAATATTTAAAAAGTAAATGAAAAAAAAAAAATTAATATTATATATATATATATATATATATAATATATATATATATATATATATATATATATATATATATATATATATATATATATATATATATATATAGAGAGAGAGACAGATAACACTTTATTGCACAAAATATACAATTACAAAAGCAGATCATATTTAATTATTTTTTTGGAAAAGATTAATGGTGAAATATTATTTAAAATTATTTTTATGGTGAACTTTTCAACAGTAAAATAGCAAGGTCTTCAGATTTTAAAAACATTGTTAATTCTTCGCCTAAATATTTTTTTGTCTAAGTAGGGGAAACTGTACCATTGTTGGCACCCCACTGCAATGATTGATACCCTATTAATTTACATTTTTTTATTGTGTAGTCATTACAATGATAATAATAATAACTTGCAGGGGGGCTTTGTGGCGAAGCCTTAAGTGAGTAGCGACTTGACCTCGTGCTTGCCTTCGCCAGCCGGCACGGAGTGGAGATCGCTAGAGCTAAGACTCAAATTCCAGGGGTGGAAGTGATAAATGGCATAAAGTCGGAAGTAGCTTCGGTGAACCCGCAGCCCACCTCTCGACACCCCTTAGCCACTCACACCCATGTTCATACTCGCCAATCTTGGCATTATTAGGTGTCTATGCAATGAGTGGCGAGTCACCGTCTGCCCATTTTTCTATGTTTTCCAAACATTGCGACTGGCAGACGCCATAGTCCCCCATCTGTAACTTCACTAACAGTTCATCGCAATAGCCCGATACCTTTTGTTCTCATTCCCTACAATAGTCTTACGCTTACCGGGGCTTGTACTCTTTGGTGTATGTTTATGTGGTGTAGACGGGACTATCGCCGGTCAGTGTCACGTCATATTTAGATTTAATTTGTCAAGGGGCCTATGCATGTTGGCCTTCCCATGGCCCCCACCCAAGCCCTACAAAAGTCCGGGCCATTTTAGTGGCCCTTGGTCTGCAGAGATAATAATATTGCGTTGCTACAAAATTAAACAATATTAAGATTTTTTAATACCTTAAATAAGTTTACTGGGCGTCAATTACGGGGTGGGGTGCTAACAGTGCTATAGTTTGGCCTACAATGTTTTAGAATTCATTGTAAAATCTATCAAATACCCGATTATTTGCAGACTCTGGACCAATTACTTAATGCCGAAATCACGATGACGCCGCGGCAGAAGGATCAAATCCGTGGCATGCCTGCTTTTCATGGGAAACGGCCTTTTGGACAACGGGAGCAGAGGAGGCCGAATTATTAAATCCCAAGCCGGTTTTGGACCTTATGTCATCTCGAGTCATAACCTTTTAACATCGTAAAATATGGAGAGTATAGGAAAGGAAGACCATCTCTATATTAAAACAATGCCCGACAAAAATTAGTGCTAAAGGATGAATTATAAAGAATTCGCAAAAGTAAATACTATATAGGAGTGTACTACGGCCGGTTCTATCTATCCTCCGTTCACGATTATTTGACGCGCAGGGCTACCAAATTCTAGAAATTAAAATCACTTAATATCATATTATAAAAAAGTATATAAATAGTGATTATTACGAATCGTAAGTTATTCTTGATTTTTGTTGGAATTTTCTAGTAATTATCGCGATTTCAAGTGTTTCTGAGGCTTTAGGTGTTATTTTTGATTGTTCATAACCCTGCGCGTTAAGTTATCGTGAACGCGTATATGTTTTGTGCGCAGCTCGTCGCACATATAACATATAGTATTTGTTTTTTTTTTGGCGGGAACTGAAAGAGGACGTTGTGCTGTGCAGATTTATTTTCTAAAAATGTGTAAAATTACTCTAAAATGAATAATAGTATTTTTTTTAAGTTTGCTAATAGGCAAACTGGCAAACGGACCACCTGGTGATAGGTACCGTCGCCCATGGACATCTGCAACACTAAGGGAGTTGTAGGATATTGATAGTTTTTGAGTGTAATTATGTGTTTTTGTGAGAAATGTGAACTGTATAGCCAAATGTGGCCTTTCGAGTTTTCACAAGAATTCCGTTGGATGGCGTCGATTGTAGCCTACAATACAACTGCGCCTGGCTTAAAGGCCTATTTGCCAAGCCATGCCCATAAGTTATTAGTTAAACATCGTTAGTTGGTGAAAACTTGTAATAATAAATCACTTACAAACGAAAGTGTCTGCCTTCGGCTACAACCCAAACGGAAGAAGAACAGAAATGCAATGACAATGTTGCAAGTTTAAAAAATAAAAATTATTTATGTTGGTGTTGCCAACATATCTTACTATTCATTCATTTGCTTTATCATTAGTCAGTATTTGATTTGTCAAAAAGTTCATGTCAAATTTTAACCAATAGAACCGGCCATAAAAGTACTAAAGTCCTATTGAAAATGAATACCAATAAAACATTACCAAATATTTCAACTCGATTTACTTCACTCTTGTCCACATTAGTGCCAATCTGATTAGTTTCTGAACTACAATTTATTCTCACCGCTGGACTCTTTCAATTTGACTCCCACATAGAATATTTAATGGAGTTCCTTAATTCTACTCTCCATAATTGTAAAGGCTGATACAGAATCATGTATATAATAAATATAAACACTAGGTATGTCGTGTAGCCAAAACTAATTCAGCTAGCAGTCATGAAATAAATACGAAAAGCACCAATCCTGTTTATCTTAAAAATAACTACTTATCTCGAACAGATCTCTAGTGATAACATGTACCGTAAGTTTATATATAAAAATTCAATTTTCGCATATTTGTGGCCACAAAACTGTAAAAGTATATACATTGGCTTGAGATTTTAAATTGAACCACAGCGAAGCGGGATTGGGTTTTTTTTAATAATAATTTGTTAAATGTACTTAAAATCCATATTAACAACATGATATTTTGATGATATGAATGGTGTCTTGAGACTGAATTTTATTACCACGCGTACCTACGTAGCTAAAGAACAATAGGGGAGTGGACAGTCGAATTAACTGACATACTTTTTATAAATTTATATTAGGTATGTACGCCTACTTATGACGTCATAAGTAGATATACATTCCTTTTATTTAAAAGGAGTCAAATAGGGCATTAATTATTGTTTGAAAATTAATTAAAATTATTTTTATTATGCTATTTTAAAACCGAGATGATAAGATGCTATATTAACCTTTAATTAATAATAATAATAACAACAGTTAACAGTATACCCGCCACGCTTGTCCAAGGTGGCTAGGCAGGTTTTACATATCGGTTATCTCAATGTGCAGGTATCATCACGATGTTTTCCTTCACCGTTGTTAGCATGTGGTAATTGTAACAATATGCACATTAGATCAGAAAATTGCTCAAGTGGTGCATACGTTCCGGCCAGGATTAGAACCCGCACCCTTTGAGCTTGGGACGCGTACCACGACTTTTATAGCCTTTAAATGATATATATAATAAAATTTAATAACATTAATAACCCGTTCTTTTATATGGGAATATATTAGAATTTATTCTATTATATGTTATTATTTTTCCACATCCCTATTGTTTGTTACTTACGCAATTAAAGAGAGACATTAGCTTAGCTATCATATGAACAAAACATTATAGAATCAACTAAATAGGAATGCGTCTGTTTCAAATGGAGGTAAATTTCTGTTTTTATTTATTTTGTTATTCTGTTTAGATGTGATCATTTGGAGTGACGTGAAAGTTTTATCAATCATTCAATGTTTGGTTAGCATGAAACTAGCGTCTATTTATTAGCTATATTTTGTCGAATTGAGCCCTTAAATGAAATAATAATTAAGTAGTCTGCAGAAACATTTTTGTACATAGGCATGAATGTGTAAAGTACGAAATTTTATGTGGAATTGGTAACAGAGTAAATTGTTGTTTGTAATTTATGAAACTGAGATGTGCTCGTTAGCCTGTTCAAGAATAAAATGACTAATTTAGAAAACAGATTGTTTTTAGTTTTACTCTCTTTCTTCCTTTCCTTAGTGTGTCAAGTATTCATGAATAATCATTATAGAATAATATTCAAGTTAATATCTCCTTGAATATGTTGCGATGGATGTGTGGAGTCACGCGGAAAACCGCGTCAGGAACTGGTGCAACCGCGGCATCCTTCATATCCGTGACGTAGTAGACAAATTGCAAGTCTGCTTGCGCTGGTACGGTCACGTTTTACGGAGACCGGCTAATTACACTGGTCGGCAAAAAAAAAACACTCCTGATTATTGTGATTTTTTTTATATAATTTCGACAATTCTGTATATAAAAAGAATAAAAGTTTTGTACCATTTCCATTTTTTTGTAATGAATGTTTTAAATTAAACGTTTTTTTTCTTTATATATAAAACGTATATTTAATTATTGTGACAATAGCAATAGCTTCCTCCGAAAACATTTAAAAACATCAAAAGAATATATGTAAAATTATTGATAAAGTAACTACAAGCTGAACTGAGTTTGTAGTTTTCTCCATTTTCATATATTCTATTGTAATTTCGTGTCAAACCAATTAACAAAAATCTGCAAGTAATTATTCTGACCATTTTCCGTTGTATCGTTTATCTATATGTAATATATCTTGCTAGAATCATCACGTTCATGAGATATTGCTTCCAGATTTGCGGAAAAGAAAATTAAATCTACTGACATGATGTTATTTTGGAGTTTGATAAGAAGAAAATAGTTTTGCACAAAAAATATTGCGATAGGAGCAAAAATTAAAAAGAAATCTGCGTGATAGCATGAAATTAAAGCAGATCTTAATTCAGCATGTCAAATCCGATTCATTTATCGGATTTTTATTTAAAAGAGTATTTGGTTGCTGACCAGTGTTATGTGGGAACAAAATGTCTAGCCGTGCCGCCACCGCCGGGTCCCGGTCGAAGGGGTGTGTGAAGTGTTAGCTTGACTCAGTCTCAATACAAGAGATGCCGAAGACCGCGCGAAGTGGAGAAGAAAAAGCAGGAAAGTGGTACCCTGAGCGTCGAAGCGAACGCAACCAGGATCTAAACGCTCAGATGATTATTCAAGTTAATCGGCCTCGGCCAGTTTGTAGGTTTTCTATTCACGCCAAACGAGGGGGTACTTGTGGAGGCTTGAAAAATAACATTTTACTTAATATTTGAGATTTTTAACCTTCATTAAAAGCAATCAACATTCTACAATTGGTAGTTATTTATTATTTATTGACTTTTAACCAAAATTATTAAATTTTTAAAATAAATTAAAAATTAAGTACACAGTGAAACTTCATTCTTCAAGTTATCGCCAAAATCTCTAATTTTAATTTAATAAAAGGTAACGTTTAATATTTAAATGAATATTATCTATTTAGAGCTCCAGCTTGGTGCTGTGTGTGTGTTCTTCATTAATTAATAAAAATATGTTGATTCACTATCTAAGGCGGCGCAGATTGGAATCCTAACAAATAGTACGTAACTATAGTTTTATTTTACAATTATCACGCATATACGTGGTACATGATAAATTTTCATATCGAGATTAGCGATGTGTGAATTAAGCTAATCTATCTCGAAAAGCGTGGTGATTTTCGGACTGTTCCCTTGAAACGGAGGCCTTACTCGAACGCCTTTCGTCGTTCGTTTTCGTCCAATCAGCCCGAAAGAGTCAAGAAAATATTTGATAGAAGAAAGAAAGAACAAAGATTTCTTTAAAACTATAATAATATAGTCTATATAACACAAAAATAAATGGAACATAAACTGGAAAATATACTTAAATATAATAAACACAAACAAATAAGTTCTAAAACGAAAATGAACGACAAAAGACGTTTGAGAGTAAGCCCTCGGGCACGGGCGACAGTTTAAGATTTCGCATGCGAAACCGCAGAAAGAGCTCTAGTACCGATTTTAAACAAAATCATTGTGGGTCGCTCAGGCAGTAGTAGGTAATAGCATTGTTTTATCTCGACATCAAAACCCAAATTGTTCTTTGAAATGGTTCACTTAATCTCATTTAACCAATGAAAACCCAAATGAAAATGTCGTGTTCTGAGATTGATTTGCGGCGAGACAAAGGGCTAAAATGTCTAAGATTATTTGCTTACGGATCAATGGGTGGGCTTGACAGAGATACTAGGCGCGTGCCAGTTTTATTTTTGGCCAGATTTATGTTGTCAATACGATGGATTTGCCTGATGCGACAGAAACATGGTGGCAAAATTGGGCTACATACAAAATCTTTATTTGCCCCGTAGAATTGATGAACCGTTTGGATATTCAAATTATTACGGGTATATGAGTCGTTTTGTAATTATTATGGCGTTGTTTCGGAGTTTTTTGCATTTCATACCCTTAAAGAAAATCGGTACTTTTTTGCAAGTGATCAGCAGACAGGCAGACCTGATGGAAAGCGGTTACCATCTTCTATGGACACTTGTAACACCAAAGGTGCTGCAAATGTGCTGCTGCTTTCTAACGGAAGACTGGAATCTGGCCACTAATGCCGGAACACAACTCAAGGTTGTTATATATACACACACACACACATATATATATATATATATATATATATTAACTAGAGTTTGACCCGCGGCTATGCCGCGGATCAAACTCTTGTCTAGTGCGTACCTCTTGCGTAAAAAACAGGCGTTAATACAGGTTACATTGTATTACATTTCTATATTAGTGTTATTTGCCCCTGGAAGATTAAATTAATTTTATATTGCAAACTATCCCATCTCCCGGTAAACTATCCCATCTCGGTATTAAAACTACATAATTGTACAAAATTACAGCAAAACCGATCCAGTAGTCCTAGTAGTTTTTCCGTGAACGCTTAACAGACAGATCGAGTTACTATCGCTTTTTTTATAAACTTGAGAAATGATTGGTTTCCTATACAAACTTTCATCCTCTATTTCAACCCGTGCTATTTTTATTTATCTGTCCCCTGTCTATCTATCTGTAAACTATAAATGACAAAAATGACCAAAACAACCAAAATGACATAAGAGACCAAAATGTACAAACTGTCCAAAACATCCAAAGTGAACAAAATGTCTAAAATTACAAAAGTGGCAAAAATGTCCAAAATGACCAAAATGTCCAATATAACCAAAATGTCCAGTCACCAAAATGACTAAATTAACAAAAATGAAGAAAATGGCAAATCATAAAGAAACTAAAACCTATCCCACTTTCTGGGATAACCTTTGTATAAATCTATCCCATTAACCGGGATGAAAAGTATCTCTTGTACACCCTCAGTATTAAAATTACATATAAGTATACCAAATTTCAGTCAAATCGGCCCAATAGTTTTTCCTTAAAAGCATAACAAACAGAGAGACAAATATATTTTTATACCGGAAACTATTCCATTTTTCGGGATAAAAAGTATCCTAATATTCATCCTCGGCATCAAAAATATATATATTGTGTTCAGCCAAATCGGTCCCGTAGATTTTCCGTGAAAAGACAGACAGACAAGTGTTACTTTCGCATTTATAATATTAATAGAGATTTTCTACCTTCTAAATAAAAGTAGGTTAAAATTAGTTATTCTATTTACAAAAAATCGGTTATGCCCCTGCTTCATCTGCGCTAGTATTAGTGGCTGTGGCCAATTGCGTCTTGTTTATAGCGTTAAAAATAACGCCGTTAATGATTAGCTATATTAGTGTGTACATATGCATGAGTTATCTGTCAATGTTTAACGTAATTAGCAATGTCGCATCTCAAATAACGCATTAAACCCTTGGCTAAATTTGCGTGACACTATTCACTAACATGAATTTTATGCCAGGTGTAGAAGGGGTGCATTATAAAATTCTATTCAATTATAGACAGTAGGTACATATCGTTTTTCTTGCTATGAAGAATGCAAAACCTAAATGAATATATATAACATTACGTTATGTCAGGTCTTTCATCGAGTATCCTAAGTGACTACTTGTCCATGACAATGAAAACTAAATATTCTTTAGATATCTACGAAAGCGTTATTGATAGGAAGGTATATTTCGCAAGTAAATTGGGTATTGGTAACGCTCCTTATATTAAGTTTCTGAATTGAAATATCAACGACTTATATAAGTGAAGATGAAATTGTTTTCTTCGGGTTCCGTAGCCGTTTCGATAAAATCGCCACGTTTATAAATTCGTCATGTCTGTACATACGTACAGTGATAATATTATTATTGGCCACAGAGTGATCCCAGGCGCGGAGGCAGCCCTCAAAAACGGTTGTGGTCACAACCACTCGAAAATCGGACAAGTGCGAGTCAGGGTATGAATTCTCTCATAATCGATATAGTACATTTCTACAAAGGAGATGTTTACAAAATATATAACTCCCTGATCAAGATTTTATACAGTGTATATATAGTTCCACACAGGCAAAGCCGTGAAGCGATCACTTGTAAATTAATAAACCTGTAAAATGTTAGTTTGTTTGGTAGCGAAAATTACAAAGTAAATGTGTCTTTTCTGTACGTCACAGCGTCATACTTAGACTCTTACTAGTGAACCGATTTAGATGAATTTTTTACAACTTCAAAGGATATCAAATTAAATTAAATATCTATTTTCCAATACAACTTTTCATGTGCCAAAAAGTAACATAATATGTTGGCATAAATTTCTCATAACTTATCAGCATATCGTCTATGATATTGTTACGACTTAGCCAAAATTTCACGAAGCACAACAACAAATGCGAATGAACACCTGCGGTCATAAACCCCAAGTTTTATTACCCGCATTTGCATTTCTTTTTGTTTACTTTGTATTTAATATTTATAATTAGAAAAGCCGCCTATTGTGTATTGTAATCTGTTCCGGTAGGCAGTGGCCAGGTGGGACTCCGGGAAATCGGGTGCACGCGATGAGGTAGACATATTGCACCGTGCAGTATAAAACAATGCCCGAACAGAGGGGTGGGGCAGTCAAGCGAGGATTACGATACGAGCAAGACGTACATTCGATAAGTGATATAGTGACGGAATTTGTGCGTGTTATTAAATCGTGCATATTGTACTGGTTGTATCCAATTATATTTGTACCTGTTTTATACGTGCTTGTATAGTTCTAATAAATTCTATAGTAATTATAACGGCATTTTAATTCGAGTCCTGCAACTCATAACAATATCTTTATAAATTATAGCCTATGTGTTATTCTGATGTGTAAGCTATTTATATAGTTAATAACCTATAGTTTTTGCGTGAAAGAGTAACAAACATACATCCATACATCTATACATCCATACATACATTCTTACAAACTTTCGCGTTTATAATATTGTTACATACCGTCAAAGATAAGCCGCACAGCTGTCTATTGTAAGCGCAGCTTATTGTCCTCCCGGATTAGGGAATTCTTTGTGTTTTGCATTTGCAATTAAGAAAAACATGCTATTGTTCTTCTACTTGTTTTATAACCACCATTAGCCTCGAACTAACCCTTATTGTTATTGTTTTCGACTTTGTTAGCCGTTCGCAGGTGTGCAAATTAGTATTTCTTATAAACTCAGTGTGCGCGGCCAATTTCTTTGTACTGTGTAGTTAGTATAAGACGATGCCCGAATGGAGGGGCGGGCAGTCAAGCGACGACTACGAAACGAGTAAGACGTTTGTAGTACTCTCGATTAGCGATATAGACGACGGACTTTACGCGTATCCAATTGCATTTAATTGTGCAGTGTGAACTGGTTGCATCCAGTTTTATTTGTATTTGTATAGTTCTAATAAATTCTATAGTAGTTCCAACGGCATTTTTAATTCCAGTCCTGTAGCTCGTAACAATATTTATAGGAAGTAGTAATTCACTGCGTTTCGAATTACGCACGATTTATATTATACATATTTAGTTTTTTTTTAAATTTTATTAATGTGTATCCTACTAATATCCCTATTAATATTATAAATGCGAAAGTAACTCGGTCTGTCTGTTTGTTTGACTGTCTGTCTGTCTGTCCGTCTGTCGTCTGTCTGTTCCGTTTTCACGGAAAAATTACTGGACTGATTTGGCTGAAACTCGGTATATATATACTTTATTTTCGATGCCGAGAATGAACATAGGATACTATTTATGCCGAAAAATGGGATAGTTCCCGGGATAAAAATATATTTGTCTCTCTGTTTGTTATGCTTTTATAGAAAAACTACTGGACCGATTTAGCTAAAAATAGGTATATATGTAATTTTAATACCGACGGTGGACAAGGGATACTTTTTATCCCGGATAATGGGATAGATTTATGTAAAGGTTAAACCAAAAAGTAGGATAGGTTTTTTGTGATTTGCCATTTTCGTCATTTTGGCCATATTGGACATTTTGGTCAATTTGGTCTATTTAGTAATTTTGGTCTTTTTGGTGGTTTTGGTGATATTGGTCATTTTGATGATTTTGATCATTTTGGTGATTTTGGTGATAATGGTAATTTTGGTGATATTCGTCATTTTGGTGAATATGATGATATGGGTCATTTTGGTGATTTTGGTGATATTGGTGGTTTTGGTGATATTCGTCATTTTGGTGATTATGGCGATGTTGGTCATTTTGGTGATATTGGTTATTTTGATGATTATGGTGATATTGGAGATTTTGGTGGTTTTGGTGATTTGGTGATTATGGTGATTTTGGTAATATTGGTGATTTTGGTGATTTTGGTGATTTTAGTGATTTTGGTCCTTTTGGTGATTTTAATGATTTTTGTCATTTATGTAGTTTACATTGACGGGGGATAGATAAATAAAACCACAACGAATTGAAATATAGGATAAAAGTTGTATGTTGTTGTATGAGACTAACGATTTCTCAAGTTTATAGATATAAAAATTAATCATCTATAAAAAAAGTGATAGTAACTCGATATGTCTATCTGGTAAGCTTTCAAGGAAAAACTACTAGGAGGGATACTTGGTCTGTTTTGCTATAATTTTAATTAAATATAGTTTTAATACCGAAAACCGATATAAATACTTTTCAAGGCGGGAGTTGAGATAGTTTGCGATATAAAACGAAGTGAATTTTCCGGGTGCAAATAGCATTATTTTAATAAAATTCACTTAATTTTATATCGCAAACTATACAATGTAACCTGTATTAACGCCTGCTCTTTAAACAGGCGCACACACTCTAGTGTGTGCTTCTTGTTACCAACCTCTAGGCCGACCCGCGGCGCAGCCGCGGGGTAAACTCTAGTTATAATATAAACGCGAAAGTTTGTAAGAATGTATGTATTGGTGGCAGTTGCTTCTTGTTTGGAAATTAAACTCGATGTAATGGACTGCATGATTATTATTATTGAACTTTTTACATGAATCGAAATATACATAGAATAAGTACAAATTATGCAAGAGAGTCGTCGTTGAGAATTGTAAATTGTGAAGAATTACGAATGAATGAGCAAGCGTGTTCGATTTTGCCTCCAAGGCCGGCCCTATATCCCGCATCCCGTCCGACGCCTAGTTGTTAATTGCGCCAGCTATAGGCGTCGGCGGTATGCGGGGCGCGGAGAGTAGGTGTGCTCCGGCGGGCGGGTCAGGAGGGTACTCTCTGTCCGCAACAGTATGGATGTATGTTTGTTACTCTTTCACGCAAAATCTACTGAATGGATTTTGATGAAACTTTACAATAATATAGCTTACACATCAGAATAACATATAGGCCTATAATTTATAAAAATATAGAGTGAATTATCCAAAATATAACGATTTTCCATCACCACGCGGTTAAAACCGCGGGCGCAGCTAGTTAGACATAATATCATCGACCTATCCACCTCTATAGACCGTGAAAGTGTGACGTCACAAGTCTATTAGGATGGTGGCATGCTCATCATACCAACAACGGTAGATCCGCGCATTGTGGTCCGTTGTATGTTACCCATAACACTAGCTTAACTTGCTTAGCTTGGGGATACACAACGTGTATGCTTGCCTGTAGATATTTAGGTATTTATTATAAATGCTAAAGTAATTCTGTCTGCTACGTCTTCATGGAAAAACTACGGAACGGATTTTGCTGAATCTGGAAGTTTATGTAGTCTTAAAACTGAGAATGGACATAGAATACTTTTGTATCACGAAAAATGGGACATTTTCGCCGGCCCGATCGAAATGTTCCGAAGGCGAATAACGTTATATAAACATTTAATGCAACATATTTCAAAGTAACCTATGTGAATGCTTGCTTTTAAACTATTGTCTGAGCGAAAAGACAACTGTGTTGGCGTAACATAGAACTAGAAAAAAACCCATTATTATTAAACTCATTCATGAAGACAATTAATTATCAAGGTAGAATTTGAGAATGTTATATTTTAACAGAACCGCAGCTGTTATTTTAGTCCAGGTAATTAAAAATTAGAGAATAGTAATATAGTTATGTCGAGTTGAATTTAAAATATGTTTGGAAACTTATTATTTTCTTAGAGTTACTTAGTTACTGTAAGAGATCGTGAATGTACCTCCTCGTTACGGAACTCTCTACCGAGCGTGATTCGACACTCACTTGGCCGGTTTGTTTGCTTTACAATAGAATTTAGGTGAGATTGGGTTGCCTATATTTTCTAAAAACTCTTTATTACTAGGTATTTTTTAGAAGCAAAAATAGTGTGAAGCCATAGCAGAATACCAGCCCATAAACATTCTATTACTGGGATCGACAATCTCTATTTTTAGGGGAGCGAATAGTATACCCCAAGGTAGTTTGGCGAGTTTGCCATAGATGTAGTATCTCAATGTAACTTTCATCACGATCTTTTTCTTCACTGTTAGCACGTGAAAATTATGACGATGTGCATATTTGGTCAGAAAATTGTCTAAATAGTGCATGCCTGCCGACTAAGATTCAAATCCACGTCATTTGAAACGCGAGTGCATTGACTGCTAAGGTATACCACCAATGGCGTTACTATATCATCTGAGGCCCATGAAAATTTATCGGATGGGTGAAAAAAAACCCTCTAAAAACCTTTTTTCTATTTTGTTCGGCGATGGCTCCAACGCTTTAATGTGCGTAGATTTTGCCAATGTCGGTGTGACTGGAAAAGTGACAGTTGCAGGGTGATCACAAATAAATTTATAATAACAAACTTTGAACGGTGAAGGACGTTTTCTAATGACCTGAAGACAACACAAAACATTAATTGTATTAGACTAACTACGTTATAAGTAAATATTATAAGTATATAGAAATTTACATAAAGTATACATGAATTTAGAATGGACAAGAGTTAACACGTAATGGACATTCACGGGGACGATCACAATTTGAAGGCAAAATATCATAAATATGAGTGGTAATTTTGGGATGATGAAAGAATATATGCTTCACTGTATCACTGTTCCTGCATCCAGACCGTATTCACACAGAAAAACCTCCAAAGTGCCGCGACAATAAAATGAACTTAGCGCAATGGATGCGTTCTAAAATTAAATAATATCTTTTTCTTATGAATGTGGTCAAGTCTTGATAATCTATTGGTATAATTTGTGTGTGTTCTTCAGTTAGAACTAAACGTAAATCAGTTAAATACAAAATTAATATTTTTATATACATTTCGTAATAAAGGTTAGGTTCTTTTTGGGCTTATGGACTCTCGGGCCAGGGGCCTGTGGTATTTTACCGTCTCTTCCATCCCACTATTACATTGTCACTGTATACCATGAAGCCATATTATATTACAAAAATAAATGAATAAACG
Organism: Dendrolimus houi; assembly: GCA_039645545.1. NCBI lineage: Eukaryota > Metazoa > Arthropoda > Insecta > Lepidoptera > Lasiocampidae > Dendrolimus > Dendrolimus houi. The sequence goes on from CM077134.1 coordinate 10,390,461, forward strand.
ATGTTAGCAGAAATAGTCATCAAGAAAATTAGCGAATGTCCAGCCGTTTTTGTCGACATAACACCCATTTCAGCCACTCAAATTAAGCGATGTAACACCCATTTGCTACTTCGTATACAAAACCTACCTGCGAGGGTGAGGAATGATATCACTTCGTCAAATTGATGTAATTAGTTCAGTAAGAGCTAGACCCGTGTCAATGTCGCAACCAAGGGCGTTTTGTTTAGATCAACGACGCAAATCAGTCATGTTGTTTACCAATTCTAACCTTACACATCCATGTAGCAAGGAGGAAAGTGGCGTGGGAAGTGAGCAGCGTGAGTATCATGCTCATATAAAGCCTATCATGTTTAAATAAAGTGTGTTAGGGGAAGCAGGGCTTTTGTATTTTCAAAATATTATATACTATACAAATAAATTAATTTTCTTTTTAAGGGGGTATTCTGGTTTAGAAGCCCGAATATTAGGTGTTTTTTTCGGTCGCGATAAGAAAAAACAACAAATATTTCTACTATCCATTTTTTTTATGAGTTTTTATTGTTATTGAAAGAGTACAAAACATTAATAAAATAAAATAAACCTGCAGACCGGCAAAGTAGGGACTGGTTAAAAAAATGGCACATCCTGGTGTGCAGGATACCAATCCTTCCAGTGACCTGAAATGGAAAACAATTAATAGTCTTTAAAGAGGAAAGATTTAGTTATCGTACTACGAGACGTTTTAAAAGAAAAAAAATCACAAAATGGCGGCGGTTTCAAAAATACGTTTTGTTGGAAACACAAAAAAGCATAACTTATTTTTGAAACCGCCGCCAGTTTATGATTTTTTTTATACATATAAATTATTAAAGTTGTTAAAAGAATTGAACGCCGTTAACAGATGTATGATTATTTTATGCTTTGTAACTAGTAAAAATTTTACTGTCAGAAAATTGAAATAAATGGTACAAAATTGCTTCTAAAATGTTTTCAATAGTAGCTACAATTAATTTAATTATTTTTCGAAAGACAGAGTACGTGTAATCGCAGGGATGGACTTAGTTTCAAAATTGGCTGGAACTTTGTATATACATACTTGAATAGCTTAGAAGACTTTTTTAATAATATTATTTTGCTTGCTTAACTATCTTATTAAAACTAACTAGGTAGAAAGAGAAACGAATACTTGTGAAACACGGACTGGCGTATGTATGTATGCTTAAATTTTAAATTGTATTTACTTATAATCGTTTGTACTCTGCGAGACATACTAATGACTTTTATTTATGCTTGCGTATTCTTACAAGTTACAAATATGGAAAAGATATTAAAAAAGTACTCTACAGATTAGTTTCAATTTTAATAAATAAAATTACACGTGCGTCATATATGGCAATTTTAACGCAAAAGAGAAAATAATGACATTAAAGCAAGAAAGCACATCAATACTGTTCTATATTTAAAAAAATATTATTATTGGCCAGTTCTACGCCTTACCAACCACATCAAAACTCTTTGTTGGACATTTCAACAATTTTTAAATATTAAATTAATTTTTATATTGCATCATGGAAAAATAATCGTTTGTATCTAATTATTCAAGGTAGTGTAGTTTATAACTTAATTTAAATTTACGCATTCCGGATAATTATAATATTATTATTATTTAAACAAATATAATTGTTATCCTATGGATACTTAGATGCCTTAAAAATTGTTCACCTATATTATATATACGAGCCTATAAATCATATGTTGTAGAGTGTTGTTTAAATTCTCCCCTGCAATACTTCAAATACTATTTATTACACATATTATTCGTGGACGATGAAGTGTGCTTTAGTCTTTCAAAGATTTGTTGACTATTTTTGCCAAGACAATGATGATCCTATTGAAGCTGCTAAAAGAATGGTCAGCAATATACAACAGTTGGTTGGGGTACATAATGTTTTTGGAGACAAGAAACGTAGTAAGTTACACATTATTGTAATATAATTTATTAAAGAAATAACTAAGCAAATACAAATTCGTAAATGGTACCTAATTAGTTATGCATTCCAACAAGTACCAATTACGACTATAAGTAGAATAGGTATAAGCTTAAGTCATTTTTTTCCATGAGTTAGGCAAAATATATCGTTGGATCCCTACACTTCTCGTTGTCCGAGATAGCCTGTCTGATCAGGTAAAAAAAATAGTATTTGTCTCTATATATGAAATTTGGTTAGAAGGTATCTGAAGAAATGGAGGAACTGAGGCAGGAAAAAATAAAAATTGCGTTGAAAAGTTATAACGATGTATTTGGATGAACTCTTTATTTAAACCTACAGTGGTGAGATATTAGCTTCCAAATTTCCTTAAAAGGGTGTCCACTCTGTTAAACTGTCAGGTGAAAATTTCTGGAAAAATCAAGGAAAATCAGTACGGTGCTTATTAGGATACAGTGGTTTCGTTTCAATTAATTTTTATTCCTCTGAAACAAGAATTTAATTTTATTCAATGCTAAAGGTACTTTATATAGTTATGGTGTGCAAGACAAGGTAAATACTAATATTAGATCTTTTCAATAATGTACTGTTATAATAATGCATGTATGAAAAAAAAATACAAAGCCATTTTATAATTTTCCATATTAACTACAAGAAGTTCTTTTGAGAAATTCGTTGACAGTATCGAATAAGTCAGCCACATTTTTAGATCACAGTAAATTTTCGTGCAGTTGCGTTTGTAGATAAAGAGTTATAGATGAATGAAGTCACATAAATGTAGTTTTTTTCTAAATAAATCCAGAGAAAACACAGGCATCTCTCATTTCAGCTATTTGCGTTGCAAATCTCGCGTTATACTTATTATATTTTAATATATTGTATTAAATGCGTTTTAGTGATCCATACTCAGGTATATAAAACAGTGGACGTTTTTCGTCTACAGAACTTTTTATTTCACTTAACCGACACGTGTAAATATAAAGAAAAAAAAATACATTTTACACATGTTATGTTTACATTTGGCCGATTTTTTGCGACTCTAATATCCGGGACAATTTAACCAGCATTTCGTCAAAAAATTTTAAACGAATTATGCCGAATCAGTAAATTTAATACCGTTTTCATTTGCAGATTTTTCAGTTTCTTCCGTGTTCGCAATGACCCTGTTTGGCGGTACTTTCTTGTATGTAGGATCGTTCAGCCAGTTAATCTACTTGGTAAAAGTATATCCTAACAAGGTTGAGTCGTTCAAAGTGATGAACTGCCTAAGCGCGACTTTAGTGCCTTTTTCTAAGTACATTTTTATGATGACTTCAAGGTAAGAACGGTTTTATTGACAAAAGGAAATCTCTTATCACCAATATTAGATTCTTAAGTTAGTACTAATTTTGCTTGTAATTATTTTTCGTATTAGTTTATTACTTGTATTGATTTATTTTTTTCTTCTCTTAATTATAAGTTATCGTAGAATAATAGTAACTTGGTTTTAAGAGACTTATGTCGAAAATCCGAATATGTTGAATTATAAAAACTGTATCAGGAGATACAGGAGTACAAAATATAGTTTATCTTCAGTGGAAATAAATAGAATTTGTACTTCTTAGCCTAGCGACACACCTGCGGAACATACCGCGCGAAAAGTTCGGCTAAACACTCTCAGAATGTTTTTTAAATTACCTATTACACATCAGCGAACGCGCCGATATCTAGTTTTACTTTGGATTTAAATTAAAGATTTAGTCTTCGCCCTTTTCCGCCGCACCAACTGTTTAACGAAATAAAAAGTCCAATCATTCGGATAAGTTTTTAATGGAAAATTTAAGGGTGTTTTAATGTGTAAGTTTGTAATTTTGTAAAATGTGTACTATATAGCTTAAAAATAGTTGTAATATTGGTCGTTTTTGAGGTGAAATGTGATTGTGTTGAAAATCTATGTGACTTTTCGAGCTGCCACAAAACAGCATCGACCGTCAGGCAAAACCTATAATTTGGTCGAAGCTTCTGTTTGACTCCAGCTCTGGTGTATTGCCTATTTATAATACCTATTTGAAAAATTCTCTAAGGGTCGACTTTTCAATCATCAGATATAAGTTATTTGTCGAATAAATTATAACTTGTGTGAATTCAAAAGTGAAACCATTCAACTGTTTTGCTCATGAAATTGACATTTTTAATTTCTCCATGATATATTTTGTTCTATGAATAACTTTTATCTGATGATTGCAAAATCGGCCCTAAAAAGCATAGTCCTTTGGATTTTTGACTCACTTCTTTTAGATTAAGCAAATCCATGCTGCATTTTCAGAACCCGTCTGAGAAACGTATTTGAAATGAGTTCCCAAGGACTTTCCCTGATACCTCGAGGGAGCAATTTTTATGTGAAAATGATGCATACTCTTCAAAGAGGACGATATGCTTCGTGGTTTGTGATTGTATATCAAATATTTAGCCATGTCACATATTTGTTAATGCCATTCTTGTTAACTATTTTTGGAAATCACAGATACTTACCAACTACTCCTGGAGATTCCTACGGTAAGTGCTTTAAAAATGTCAACAGCAGAAATATAAATAAAATGATTTCCAATCTATATTAACAGCCAAGCATAAGACTAGCGCATTTAGAGGTGTTTCAAATATGCTGCTACTAAATGCTGGAATGATATTTCTCCACCCATAAGAGACCTGAAAACATTACATTCTTTCAAATTTCATTATAAGAGAAACCTACTAAGTTGCAAAAAAAAGACCTCACATATAATAAAAACTAATTACTTACAAAATAATATTTATTAGACGCATAGATCTACAAATATTATATATATATATATATATATATATATATATATATATATATATACTATACACCACATATTTTCACATGTAACATGTGTATATAATAAGTGCTCTATTTAGGTTACTTTAATTTTTATGTACATATCTTTAGTTTTTTTTTAAATTTTATATGTTGATTATAATTTAATTTTATTTAATTTGTTTTCACCGTGGGTCGCATGACTATGTAATCAAGGAGGTGGGAACTGAAAATCAGTGCTGTGTCGGACTATGTTTCGGCACAGCTAAAACTGAGTGTCAACCTCATTTCGCGAATTGCGGCACACATTTCCAGTGTATTTGTTATTATTATAAATTTTTGTTAATGTGTCGCATTTTTAGAAATAAATATTTTCTTTCTTTCTTCTTTCTATATTATAACATTTTTAATACTCTAATTGGTATAGAGTTAAACTATACTATAAATTAAATTAAAAATAAACTATATATAGACATTAAAATTAAACTAAAAAATCTAGTACCAGACCGCTGTCAGTTGAAAACGTGACCAAAAGACTGGTCAATACCTCGAGCAATGCATTAGGGTTGCCATTCAGCGAGACAATGTCGCCAGCCTTTTGGGCACGTTTCCACCTAACAGCGGTCTGGTCTTACATCATATAAATAAACGTCTATTTACTTTTATGTCTGGTATTAGATTTTATAGTTTAATTTATAGCATAGTTTTATTTGTAACATGTTACATATGTAATTTATTATAACATTTCTATTAGTACGAGTAGGATTACAAATGTTAAAGTAAATTTGTTTTTTTTGTTCCATCATTGATTAAGCAATGAAATAATAATCTCGAAAATTGATATGTACTTGTAATAGACGAAACGTAATTTTTAAGAATAAAAAATGTAATTTTTTAATAATTATTACTACAACTTTAGTATTTGTAAGCAAAATAAAAACAAAAGAAAATAGTATACTTTTATTTGCTTTAAAATAATTACTTAATATGTTCTTTCGTTAATTGAAATTATAGGTAGGTTGCGAGAATAGCCATAAAGTATTGATGGAAAATTAATAAATGCTGAAGAAAAATGAACTGTCACTGTCTATAAATATAACGGATTGCCTTGTCTTCTCAGGTCTCACTCCAAAATACGAAACTCCATTCTACGAGACGACTTTCGTTTTGACAATCATCGGAACGGCTTTCTCGGCAATAAATCAAACCGGCTACATTGTGCTTTTCATTGCGCTCCTTAATCAAGAGCTTGGACATTTCTACGTAATAACTGAAACTTTGAAGGACATCTGTAACGAGTTGGGAGACAAAGAAATAAAGCACAACGAAAACGCACACGCAGCCAATACAATCGAGGATAAACTCAAATTTTGCTTTAAACATCATCAATTTCTGATTAGATACCATAATGAGATTCAAAGATTGTATAAGATGATATTCGGCGCGCATTTTTTGATGATGACCATAGTATTAGTGACTACATTGCAGACTTTGAATTCATGGGATATGGCTACTACTATATTAACAGCTGCGACGGGAATTTTACCGTTGTTCATATATTGTTTTGGGGGCGAGTTGCTTATTTCAGCTGGTTTAGAGATGTCTAAGGCTGTTTACTTTTGTGGGTGGGAGTTAATGAATGCAAAACAGGCTAGGATCGTTTCGATAATGCTATGCTTGTCACAGCGTCCCCTGTATTTAACCGCCGCTGATATTTTCGTTATGAACAGAGAGACTTTTGGCAAAATAGTACAGGTTGTTTACAAAATATACGCAGTTTTCAACTAGTTAGAATTCCAGTTATTATAAAGGTGAAGTTCATATTTTTTGTTTTTTATTTCGCATTCGCGATAGCGGGAATGAAAGGATGATTATTAAACTTAGTGTTTATGTATGTTGCTTTATGTAGGTACCTACAGCTAAAATTGTACCCATTCTGCAATATTTACAACACTATCTGTCAGAAGCCCAACATTTTTTATTTATATTGTAAAACCCAAATGTTTCACAAAATTTTCTAATCTATCTGGAGGTCTGGAAGAAATTGCTTTTAGTGATAAGACCGCCTATTGTTTTTTATACTTAAACTTTTTGAACTCTATCTCAATATTATGCAATAAAGTATATTCTATTATATTTTCAATGTGTGGGTCAATAATATTATAATTAATCTTTTTTTAAATCTAGTTTCTTTTTAATTTAGTTGTTTTTTGATATATATCACTAATTATATTCTTAATACGGTGTATTGAGGTATTCGACGCTTGGTGTCCTAAAAGAAGATGCATCAAGACGAATGCTATTCAGCTACAACGTCTTTTAACTTCCTGTGGTGATAAAGAAATGACCGGAAGAATTGTATCGCAAATGGGATAATTTCCAGGAGATGTGCTTTCAGAGTGCACTGAGACATTCAATAAAATATGCTACATGTTAATGTTTATTTTGAACAGATTTAATCCATTTTGGTAAACAAAACTGCATAGCAAAACATCTTACTTGAATTTGCCACCAAAAAGCCTACGTACAATTATTCTATTATTGCTATACATACATTAATTAATTTTTAAGGTTTTTAACATTTGATCGTATCAGAAATTTAACGGTAAACTCGTAAAACTCCGTAATCAAACAAATTGATGGGGCAGTGAAGAAAGTCAATAAAGTTCAAACCTTTACATTCTCATTTCGTGTCTTTAGGTTTATTTTTAAACTTTTAAATGGTTTGTCGTGTTGAAGTCTGACCTTTTAAAGTAATGCTGATTTTAGAGGGATCAACCGAATTGAATCATATTGATTTGAAATCCTAGAACTGTGGATATGACGATATTCAATAACATTGAGGGCGCGTTCCTTTAGTATCTCACAACGACCAAAATGCTCCGTCTGCCGTTCCACAAGGCGACCGCGGTCGTTACAATCGTGGCAAAACGTCTCTAATGACATCATGATTTTCGCTCACGCCGCGCTCACAACGACCCATGTCAAGAGGTGGGTCGAATAACCGTTCCACTTGAGCTTACGATTATGACGCCAGCAAGCAAGTGGAACGGGAAAAATCGTGGTCGTAAACGTGGTCGTTGTGAGTCTCTTGTGGAACTTAGCCTGAATGATTTAAGTTTGTGTTTACATGGATAACTTTGGTTGATTGATCTAAATTGAAAGATAGAAATGAACCGTCTAATATTAACTTAATAATAATATTAGTGCATAAATGTTCAACCGCTAGGTTCGGATTTTCTCACATTTAGGGACACTGTAATACGGAAGTGGACATTCAAGGCAATTGAGATATTTTTTATAAACATACAGAAGTCGCAGCCTCATTTATTTTAACGAGTAAAAAGAGTCAAAGAGAGCGTTAATTATTATTGTTCCAAAAATTATTAAAATTATTCCTTTCATAATATCTTAAAAGTTAGATAAATAAAATGTCTTATAAATATTAGATATTTTTGTAATAATTATGTATCTCTATTATATTATACTCCCCTATTATATTCCAAAGTATTTCCCCACGTTTGTCCAAGGCGTATTGGCAGATTTCACTCATCACTTATCTTTATGTACAGAGTTTATCACGGTGGTTATGTGTTAATTGTTACAAGGTATAGTAGGTATGCAACTTAAGCCAGACTACTTAAGTAATACATGCTTCCTGGCGAGAATTCCAACCCACGTCATTGTAATGAGAGGCAAGTGCGTTACCTACTAAGCTGCCACGGCTTTAACGCAGTTGATAAGATGTGATATTTTAATTTTAGATTTAATTTACATGGGCGATGTTCCACTCTTGCTATGATTGAATTTATATGGAAAGTTTACATAAGATTCTTATCAAAACATAAAATTTAATAACGTTTCAGCAATTTAGGGTTTCATGTTATTGTTACAAGAAATTAGAGAAAAGTAAAGTTATTTTTAAATTTTATCAAACGCTGCATTTTGTTGGAAAAAATAGAATTGACTAATTATAATAAAACAGCGTAATCATTTTTAAGGCCTATGTAATAAAACACATTGTTTTGTTAAAGAAAACAATGTGTTTTAAATCAAAGGATTTATTCAAAATCATTAACATTGTGTACAGAAAACAATATGGTATCGCAAACAATTGGTGTAGTTTAATACTGTGGTGCAGTTTTTAGCGCTTACTATACAAATAAATATAATTGAAATGTCAGTTTATAGCCAGGTGGTAGGGCGTTTGCCCGTCTGGATGGCTACCACCCCTGGTCTAGAGCATGCCGCCGTAACAACCTCGAGTTGTGTTCCTGCATTAGTGGCCAGGTTCCAGTCCGATCTACGAGTCCGGCAGCACACTGGTAGCACCTTTAAGGCTGAAAATGTTTGTAGGCGACGGTAACCACTTTGCATCACAGTTGGGCCGGCTGCCTGTCTGCTGTACTCGAGCAATAAAAAAAAAAAAAAAATAAGTCAAAATAACAGCTTTTTATTAAATGCATATGGAAGTATATGCTTATACTATAATAATATTATATTAGGTACTTATTAAATAAAAAAAATCTATCTGTTTGTTCCGGCTAATATCTGAAACAGCTGGACTGATTTTGACGGGACTTTCACTGACAGATAGCTGATGTTATAAGAAGTAACTTAGGATACTTTTATTTTACCGCTGCCGCCCTGGCCAGGCTCCTTCCGAACGTGGGAGGGCCGGGCGCGGCGAATAGAAAGTTGTACGCTGGCATCCTCCGGAGTATGGCATTGTACGGGGCCCCCGTATGGATCCATGCACTTCACCGGCAAAACAGGACTCTGCTGAGGCGAGTTCAGAGGCTTCTGGCGGTGAGGTCCATCCGGGGTACCGTACTGTGTCGGGGACGGCGGCGACACTGTTGGCGGGTGATCCGCCCTGCAATCTTCAGGCGGAGGTGCTCGCAGCAGTGTACCGCTCCCGGCAGGATGCACGGGCGAGAGGAGAGGTGCCGTACCCGGCAGAAACTACAATGATCAAGGCCCAGGCAACTGAGGCCCTGATCCGCTCTTGGCAGAGGGACCTGGGGTCCCCATAAGCTGGAATCGTGACGGTGGAAGCGATCCGGCCCCACCTGGCTCGTTGGGTCTCGCGGAAATGCGGGAGGGACCCTGACGTTCAGGATGGTGCAGATAGTTACCGGGCACGGTTGCTTTGGTAAGTATCTGCACCAAATCATGGGGCGGGAGCCTTATCCATCTTGCCACGAGCGCGGCGCACTCCAAGACACGGCGTTTCACACGCTCGTGGAGTGCGCCGCTTGGGGCCCCAGAGGGCCCTCCTAGAGAACGTCGTTGGCCCTGTAAGCTCACTTCGTAGCATGGTCAAAGCGGTGCTCCAGGGTCAACATTCCTGGCTTGCGGTTTCCTCCTTCTGCGAATCCGTCATGTCGCGGAAGGAGACCGCTGAAAGAGCGAGGGAGGAGGACGCGTACGCGGACCCCGTCCGCAGGAGGTGCAACGGCGGTCACAGGTGCAGTAGTTACCGTCACAGGGGGCCGCTATCACGGGGGTGACAGCGGACTTCCCCCCCTGCTGTACGAAGTTGGTCACTCTGCTCTCCTGGGTGGCCCAGTTACAGAGCGTAGGGGCGTCATGGTGCAGTTACTCTGTACGAGATCCCATGACGCCCCGTAAAAGCGCTATAAATGGGGCGCAGGTTTAGGTTTAGTGGGTAGTTTGGCGGCCGTTTTTTGCGACAGCTTCGTTTTAGAAGCGAGCGTGGAGAACCGGTCACTGAGAGTCCCACACACCCCAGGCCTTATGCCTGCATTTTGGCCCTTCCCCCGAAGAACCCGAGGATGGTGTCCAAAGAGATTCCCCTGCGTTATCAAAAAAAACCTTGAGTGAGAGTCCCGATTGCCCACTTCCCCCTCCCCTATTCCATCTCCTTTATCCCGTTCCTCCTAGTTGATCCCTTTATCCCATCCTTAAGGCTGGCAACGCGTTGCCTTCGCTCCTGATGTTGCAAGTTGCAAACATCTATAGGCAACGGTAACCACTTTTCATTACGTGAGCCATCTAGCGGTTTGCCAGATTGGCAAAAAAATAAACGTGATTATGAATGATTATGAATAACATTGTTCTTATTGAGCCTATAAACCTCTTGTATTATCCACAAGAGTTAACTTGAGACCTGTGCGGAATACGTGCTCCCCTCCCTACCCCCGCCTTCTTACCGCTCTTGCCATCGACGCGTAGCACCTTGCGCTTACGTCATCCGAGCGAAGTCTCAAGTTAACTCTGGCGGGTTGCAACTATCACGAATAAGGTGGCGGATTTCGATAAAAAACATGCTGTTTTTTTATAGGAAACTGTACTTGTCACACAGGTAACAAAAAAAAGAAAACTGAAATATTTTCACGATCATAAACTTTATTGATGATAAATGTACAAACTTGAATTTTATTTTACATTTGATTAAATATAAATATTAACACAAAATTATGTAAAATTGGCCTCCTTTATTGTTATATACACAACATTGTAATCTTATAATAATAGCGTTAATTAAATCTAGCTACTTATCTTAAACCTTCTAAAATTATTATAATGTAAAAGCAATAAACGGATTAATATTACAACAGTAATGAATTTTTCAGCCACTTAAAGAGGATTACATTGAAGAAAATCATACATTAAGGTTGATCCATACTACTTACCAAGCCCTGCAGACAAATGGCATTAGCGCTAAACGAATAGAGTAGAAAATTTATGGAAATGTCATATCGTCACGCCAAGTATTATGCCATTCCCATACATTTTCATTTTATTAGTAGACGAGACGGTGAAGATCGACTTTCACCCTTCTGATAACCAGATGAGATATATATTTTTTATCAAATTATATTGATTTATAAACACGCCTATGATAGCTTGCCAGTCGATAAGTGTTTATGGCTATTTTTAATTATTTTAATTTTAATTTCTGTTCATGGCTAGCTGGCAAGCAGGTATGAACTGGTAAGTCAATGTAGGTAAGTGCACCGTTCTGTTAATCAATAAAAATTGGTATCATAAGAAAGATAATTTAATTACAAAAATAACCGTTAGGCTTGCCTGCAAAATACCGTTCATAGAATATTATTGCCATGCTTTGAAGAGTTCAAAAATAGTCATGAACACTTTTCGACTGGCAAGCTGTCATATGCGTGTTTACAAATCAATATAATTTGATAAAAAATGTCTCATCTGGTTATCAGATGGAAGTTCGATCTTCGACGTCTCTTAGAATATATTCGTTTAGCGCTAATACCACTTGTCTACAAGGCCAGGGCGTGGTTACCTCCGCGTTCCGTCTTCAGCGTTCATCTCGTCTTGGCAAGCGCATGCCATATTTGCCTTAAGATTCAGCGGCAAACGCCCTTATTCTACTAGTTATAACGAATTTGCTATTTATTGCATGCGATATGCGATAGAGGAAAACATAAAACGGGTGATAGACGTGCGAGCAAGTATTACTTATGGCTCGACGACCTTTAACGCCTGTGAAAGTTCTCGTATTTACAGTGAAACGGGCGAAAAAGATCGTCGTGCCATACCGTGTTAGAGCCATGCTGGAATCATTACCGTAATTTGGAATTAATGTACAAAAATAACCACAAATCGATCAAATATAATCTGAAAAGATTCTAGGTATATTTATTCCCAGAACGGACGATCTGGTTCACATGTGCAGACCTGACTAAATCAGAACCATATACAAGAATGATGATAACTGCGCTTATTATTATCAAATCAGAAGTAAGCACTTGAGTGACCATAACAATTCCTTGCCTCTGCTCCTATTTTTGATATAATATTAATATTGTGTAAATTTATTTTTGAAATATCAGTATGGCTACGTTCCAAAAAAGACTCACAACGACCACGGTCACGACCCTGATTTTTCCCGTTCCACTTGCTTGCGGGCTTTACAATCATAAACTCTAGCGGAACGGATTACGGAGCGTTGATATCATTAAAGAAGAAATACACAAATGTCATTGGTTGATTTGAAAATCGCGCCTTTTTTAATTTTAATCGATAGAGAGAAGTAATGCTCTGTGGTCAACGCCCACTTGGACCCAGCTCTTGACATAGGTCGTTGTGAGCGCTGTGTGATCGAAAATAATGACGTCATTAATGACGTTTTTGCCATGAACATAACGACCGTGATCGCCATGTAGAACAGCAGTAAATTTCTTTCAGGACACATATTTATTTTTCTTTGTAGGTTTGTAGTAATAAACTGCTAAATTATGTAATACGTAAAAGCTAAAAAGTTTTATAATAAAAAGCCTTTGTATATCAATATGTTTTAATACTAACTATTTAACTGCTTTAACTTTTACCAAAATGTATGAAATCTAATGATTAGTCTAAATCTAATTTACATATTAAGATTAAGTTATTATCAATTATTTGGTAAATATCTTAGTTGATTATTATTTATAAACCGAAACTCACTCTAAAATATTAATTGTATAATCTATAGTAAAACAAATGTGTACAAGGATTGAAATCGTACATAGAATATGATAATAAATTAAGTTTTGTCTACGTCTGTATTATTGGGTACATTTAACGTCTTAACTAGATTGATGGCGGAAAACATACAAACAGTACATACAAGAAACAGACTCCAGGACCGCTTCCCTACTGTGAAGTGGTTACGGGTAGAAAAGTTATGAGAGAGTGACAGCGATTATGTAGCGATTAGTAGGTGTTTTTCTACAATTTATAAACCTACAGAAAAGTAAAAGCCCGTATAGTTCTTTTTATAGAATGGTCAATTTTATGAGAGTATCGATCAGTCAATGTCTAATTGTCAAGCAAATATAAAAAGGTTCCTGTGGGATGTTCAATTAAATTCTACGCCAAAGATTTCGCTGACATAACCCGTAAATTACATTTGTAGACGAACATAGACGAGCATACTAAGGTAAGCAGAATGTTTCAATTACACCCAGATGAGAGTAAATAACTTGAATTGATCTTAAGAATTTCCAGGTGTTAGTGAACCAAGTAGATAATTACTAATACTCAGACCACACAGGACCCCAAATTAGTTTATGAACTATTAAAATTATTATTCTCTTAAGAGGCCCATTCATTAACCAGCAGTGGGCGCAGTTTGCAGGACTCAAGAGGCAGTCTCCTCGGTGTTGCAGGAGGCAATGCAGGTTGCACCAACATTCACAGTTCTGCATTACGGGGTAGACTACCATGCAGGATAGTGAATTGGGCCCCTTTACATTATCAAAAGTTATAATTAATCTTAATCGTATCTTAACGCGTGTTTAATTTGATTTGTCATTTGACTCTGACCTATCGATTAAATTTTTAAAGTAGCTACTGTTTTGTAAACATAGTGGTTTTTGTAATATATACCTATTTAGTTTAGTAATTACATTGGTTATGTATATTGATAAACATGTATTACAAATATTTTACTAAATAACGATATGCTACGTTAACTATGATACAAATAGCGTTTTGTTTCCCAATTTTCAATTTCATACATATTTTATTTTCTACGTTAATAATAATGAATATTATTAGAAATATATAGAAATAGTATATTATTCGAAATATAACTTTGGCAACTATTATATATGATATTTATAATTTATATAATATAGGTGATTTTATATAACTTAATAAATACATTATATTTTTTACAATTATGTAACGAACGCTATATCATGGACCACACAAAAGTATCGCTGATTCAAATTTTGTAATGTAATAAGCGGACTATATGTTTTTGGGATATTAGGAGAATGAAGAATCCACCCAAAACTTATACAGAAACCAATGAGGTAATAAGCACCTATAACCTTCGAAAACACCTTGAAGGGACAGCTCTTAGAAGTGCACAGCATTATCCGGTTAATAATAAAATATTATGTGAAACATTTACAGTTGATCTTTGTACTTAAAAACCGCTCGCTCCCGGTAGTGGTTCGTTCCATGGTCGGGAGCTCCACCGGATGGGTCGCCGTCTCCTCCTTTTGCGGGCGGGTTATGCTCGCTAAGGAGGTGGCGGAGTAGGAGTGTAAGCGCACCAGGTTGCTTCGCTTTCTTAGACATTCGGCTGCCGTGAGCGGACGGCGCGGGTAGGTCACTTAGGGAAGGCTTAATGCTGTCGAGATGGAGGTGCGCCGGTATTCCGCGTGCACTCACCTCTCCACCTGTAGGGCGCGTTACAAGCCGCCCCATGTCAAATACAGTATGAAGTCGTCGCCGGAGACTTGCTTCCCCTGGCATTTAAAGAGGCGTCCTGAGAGTCTAGTCTTAGCGTCCTGCGAAATGGCTAGGCTAAATACTTGTTTGCGTCCTTGGCAAAAAGGCGAAGGACGGAACACCGAGGGGTTTTAGTGAGTATCCTTAACCATGGCGTGGCAATAGCATTTATTGTTTGCAGTGGTAATGCCACTCCGACGTGAAACCTACACTCCCCACTGTGTTTCGCATCCGGTGGATAGTAGTAAAACGGATTTCCCTCGTTAAAAAAAATGGCACATAAAAAACCAGTTAACTTGCAATACTGGCGCGTTATCATAATCTATCATACAACCCAATTAATCGAACAGTTATTACTGGCGAATTTCTGTGCAAACGATGATAAGCGCCAATTTGGCAAGGTCGCAATTACCTATATATATAAGGTTATTGTTGGTGCGGGTGACAAACGTAAGTGACGCGAATTGCGAGGAATGGAGAAAAAGGAAATAATGCAGACTAAATTAATCTCCGGTTCTCCAACTCTCGAACCTTTGGACACGAACTGTTGACGCCTGACGGTCTTCAGTGTTGAAGCATAGGCTCACAACCATAAAAATGTAGGTATAATGCGGTGGGTCGAAAGATTACGATCCAATACCTGAATGCAGTTTTACCGATAGGTGTTGTATTTGGTACTAGGTAGTATTCTATCACAATGTGTGCAATGGTGACTGCTGCGGTGTGGTCCTTCTGAGAGGTTCTCGAATTCCAACAGGCGGTGCCGCCTGTATTTAACCTACGCGTGGATGCGAAAAAGAGTAAAAAAAAGGCGCCTAACTAGATATCCACTATAAAAATAATAGCCTAGCTATTTACACTCTTCTTATATGGAATTTACTTATGCATTTGTTAAGTCTTATATGTTTTAATATAAATTTATTTGAAAATCTAAGTTAACATTAAACACTTCAATTCATGTATCAATACAGGAACATTAAAATATATTCAGTATTCTAAACAATTCTTATTAAGATTTGGGCTTTCATTCGGTGTAGTAGACATCGACTTATAAGTAAGAGAGAAAGGTTTGCTCAGAAATTTCTGTTCATCTTCAATTTTGCTCGTTAACTCTACACTGTGTAAAGAAGGGGTGTATACAGAGTTAGTGTAGTCAAGCGATTTTGATGGCCAGATGATATTCTGGTTGGCAGATGAGGGACAAAGCGGAGACGAAGAGGCGGGAGAGGCGGGAAGAGACGCTTCGTTGTTGAAGTCCTCCTCGGGCAAGGTACGCAGTCGCGAAAACCTCTCCCGCCCTCCACCTCACACTGGTGATTGTTCACCGCTGACGCTGCCGCTAGTGATGTAATCCTGCGCATGATTTTCAATTTGAGTTTTAAGCCTGCTAGTCTCATTTACATTTGCACTAGGTACAGTTTTACACAACTTCCGATCGGCAGTTTTCATTTGCGCAGAAAAGTGCAGACCGGTTTCCGACATGTAAATAATCTATATTGAACTTTATTCGCAACCGGAAATGGCAGTGTTGCTTGCTATGCATTCTTAGCTATGTTCCGTTAACATGATTTGGAACACGAGATCGAAGTTTCCCGCGAGTTGGTCTACCGCGCAGCTATATCGGGGGGAACTATTAGTTGTGTAAAACTGTAAGTAATTAGTTAACTTGGAAATAAACTCTGATTTATATTTATAAGTTGACTAACTACTTACAAATATGAATTAGGCTTAAGTCCTTGTCCTTATCATCGTTAAATAAGCTTAGTAGACAGCTTATTATATAATATAATAATAGCAGCCCATAAATGTCCCACTGCTGGGCTCGGGCCTCCCACTATAGGCGAACGGACAATATACCCACCACGCTTGTCCAAGGCGGCTTGGCAGGTTTGACACATAGGTTATCTCGATGTGCAGGTTGCATCACGATGTTTTCCTTCACCATTATTAGCACGTGGTAATTGTAACAATATGCACATTAGGTCAGAAAACTGCTTAAGTGGTGCATGCATTCCGGCCAGGATCGAACCCGCGCCCTTTGAGTTTGGGACGCGTTCGCTAGCCATTACGCTACGACTTACGACTTACCTTATTACTTAACCCAATATTTTCTGCCCAAATAATGGCAAGGACTTATTCGCCAGTTTTAAAAGTTAACTAATAACTAATTTAAGTTATTATTGCTATTTGCTTTACGATTAGGATTCTTGACTTAGAAGTTAATAATCAGATGAAGGCAATATTTCAAGTTACGTCTTTTTGTGAATTGTATAAATTTTCAATAAGTCTCCGCAGAATTTAAAACTATAATGCCGATTAAAATTAAGGTAGATGTATAAAGGGCATATTATTCGAAATGTGTATGTCACATCAAATATTGGTGATGATAATTTTCAATGCCCATATTAAATATTATTTCGGCAATATTAATAACATAGCGACACTCTGTTTTTAATATTCATATTATATTTTTATGGTTAACACGTTTCACGTATGAGTGCTTTATCACTTTCCGGCCTAGAATGAAGTATACTCACTTAGAACGTATCTATCCCCTTGGGAAGCCATAAATATGTTGTCATGAATGTAATTCTGATCATGTGTTATAATAATAATAAGAATGCAGAGTCGTTTACGTTTCTTCCTTTTTTCTTAAAGATAATAATTTGACGGCCTCTTTGGTTGAGCGGTTTAAGCCTTTGCCGGCTTACCTTACTGCAACACAGAGGGTCTGGGTTCGATACCTAGTGTGGTAAATTTCGGGAACGAATTTTCTCCGTTATTTACTATAATCTGGGTGTCTGGGATCGGCCACAGAGTAGTCCGTTGTATATTACCCATAATACAAGCGTAACTTGCTTAATTTGGGGACATACAATATGTGTGTTTGTCTGCCGATTATTTATTTATATTTATTTACAAGTATAAGTAGGGCCGAATACGTTAAACGTAAATGGAAGAAATAAAAACAAATAAGTACCTATCTCAAACTTACAGCGTGAAGATGCCGTCCGTCGTGGTGAGGTGCTAGTGAAGTTCTCGGCACAAGAAGTGTGGTCGTGGTCGTCTCTGAAGCCGCTGACTCCCGTTTCGACGGATGACTGTACAACCTGCCCCACAGTCTTCTTGTTAACACCCCAATTCTAATATTTATCTGTATCAATATGCTTGTTTTATTTTATTATTTACAGATCTAGCTTTTCTTCTAGTGGGAAAGGCGGAGCGGGTTTTTGAAAGACGGGTTTGGTCGCAGATAATTGAAGACATGAGTAGATGAAGGAGTTATGTGACATTTAAAGAATACGTTAAAATAAAATAACTTATAAATACTTAATAAAATATGTAATTTAAGTATGCATAGAAACCATATTAGAACTTAAAACAACACTATTTGAAGTTCGTTTTGAAAATAGTAAGTGTTAAAGGAGTTATATAGAAAGGAAATTGATAATACAAAAGCTTTATAGGCATAGGCCATTATGAAAGAAGAAAGAAATAAAGATTACCTTTATATTTACCTTTTTTAACATATCCCCTTCATTCACTCATGTCTTCAATTGTATCTTAATATTCTATTATATCCAGGCCCTTCTTTTTAGATCAGAAGTCCTGATATTCCACAATATTTGTAAAGTAAGTACGTTTTATAAAAATATATTATAAAATTGACGCATTCACTTTGTCAAGAGGAAGTTTTTTACATATTTTTTTTGAGGCGGGGGAAATGCATTTCGCACTCTACCGGGTCCTTTGCTAGGGATTAGACCAAAACGATGAGAGGTGAAGCCACGAATAGCCACCAGAGTCAATCGCCGGAATGTGTGGAGACTCGCTACGCAATACTCCACTAAAACCACCCTCCTCCCATGTGCATCGCGCTTATGGCAGGAAGAGCGTGAGTCTTAGAACGTAGTTACGCACACGCTGATCCTAGCGCATCAGTGCTTGAGAGGGCCCCGGGAAGCAGTATTATATAAATATTCAAAATTAAATTGGCTAAGCGCGTGCCAGTCCATTCATAGTGAAGGGTTATGGAAACTCGTAAAAAACGTTAAATAAAAAGTACTCCAAACGAATCTTACTGAAAACAATTTTTTAGTTTTTGAGAGAAACTTTAATGCAAATTTTGGAATTTTTCAACTTATGGTTTAATTGTAAGAAGGACAATTTTTAAGGCATTCATGCAAGAGAAAGTATTCCCAAATATCATTGATTTGAATAATTTGAGAAACATCGTTGTAATTTTTAAATACCTCTCTAAAAATACCTTACACGCTACATACCCACCCACCTAACGCTCACGGCTCTTAAAAAAAGTACTTCAATGAAATAGTGAATAAAGCCCAGCACCAAATCTAATTTCGTTAAATGAACGCCCAGGGTACTCTAAGTACCCCAACTTTAACTATTGCTATTAATTTCACTAATTAATTTCAGTTACCACCTTTTTATAAATTGCTGTCTCCGAACATATGTTCGAGGTTGTTGTTTGTGTATGACCAAGCAACAGTGTCAACTAAAACAAAAGAAATTTGTTTTTCATGACTTTACATCGAACAAGATCGTCATGTGTGAAAATAAATCTTAATGTATTCATGAAATCTTTACGATTTGTTTTGATATGCTTACCAAAATAGGTGCTTATATTTTATATTTGCTGTTTACATAAAAACTTTATATGGATCTGAAATATAGTGAAAATTATCATAATTCAAAATTTGATACCTTTTAATAGACCTTTGGGTTAATAAGTACTATCATGATTGTTTCGAATATTTTAAATAAATAATAACAAAATAAATGTTTCTATAAATTTTAAAGGGATTTTTGTTTATTAAGGTTATTAAATTGGCTATTAAGTTTCATTTCATTTTTGATATTTTTAAAGTTAGTTGAAAACAATTGATGTTGTAAAAAGTTTGCTGTTTAAGTCTAGAGCTTTTGACCCAAAGGCCTACCGAAAGGCAATCTATTTTTATCCTTTTTTCCTTTGTCCTCATTTACCTGATACAAGAAAAACAAGCATACTTACGCGATAACTGTAAGGTACAATTTTTAAAGTTCAAAGTGTTGGGACTTCACGATGGAAACCTTTTTTAAGGACTATAACTGAAAGCGTTGCAAAATCTGGGCGCTAGGGTGGTTAAAATTATTTTTTTAACCCTTGAATACAAAACATGCATGGCGGCCAGTCTATACATCAATTTAGGTTGTATGAACTTAGTTTATTTGCCTGTCATTGTGGCGGACTAAATAACACCAACGTTAGAAAACAATGTGATATCATCTAAATGAAATGATTAGTGTTATAATTAACGCAAATGAAAATTGGAAACAAAGCTTACCTTCTGCATGCATTATGCTCTTGATAAATTCCCATTGTATGACTTTATTTTAAAGTTAAAATGGTATATTCAAGTTCGTGATAACATACAAATCCGAAAAAATTAGGTACTATGTCTATGTTTAAGCGTATTATCTATTTTACGGTTTTATAAAATCCAATAATAGAATGATTCCATAATAATTTTGAAAAAGGAACTGTGTATTTATTTTTCTTTGATGGTCTGGTTAGATTGCTTTTTGTTCAACATTGAAATATGGAAAATTAGTGTGGTGGTGGTTAATTCGAGAAAAACAAACTTGCAGATGCAACAAAAAATGAAACAAACAACTTTGACAAAGCCCAATTACTATTGTATAAATCATGTAAACAAAAATAAATATAGCAAATTAGGAATTTGGTTTACAAAATCCAAATCCACATTATCCCTAGGTTTAAAGTTCTTCATAAATGCAATATGTCCATTCCAGTTAGCAATATCCTTGACTTTTTATTCCGTTTTTCCAGGCTTCTTCACACTGTCAGCCTATTGGAAAACAAAAATACTTGATCAAATATGGATTTGGAAAAGTTAAGACCCTGTTCAGAGAAGCCGTTTTACGCTCAAATCAGCAACTTATTGGGGTGTGATTCGTGGCTGCATCAGGCTGCTAAGATCACGACTATAGAAGATTTATGCTCGACGGTCTTGGTTGCGAGCTGTGCGATCGTGCACATTGATTTGAGGTAGCGATAGGTAACTGACCGAAATTTCAAAAAGTTAGCCATCCTGCTAATTGTAGTTTAAAAAAACGGTTGGTGGCTATTTGGCTAACGGCTTTACGTCTGATTGGATGACAGGTATCAGCTATTGAACAAACGAAGTTGCCAACGGCTTACGGTTTTATTCGACAACCATTAGCCAGCTGGGGAGTTGATGGATAACGTTATGGTGTGAACAACCGCTATTTAGATGGTTTTTGCAGTCAATTATGTAGGGGTCTGGTCACAGCCGTGCCCGGACTCCACACGGGGTAGCATGAATTATTTTATGAAATTTTATTGAAGATTGAATAAATCTGTCTTGCCCGGGCCTGGTACATGCACGTACGGGATACAGCTCGCACCCGCACGGTATCACATAAATCATCTCACGCGTAGTCACGCGAGTGTCCATTGGTAGATGGTCGGAATGTATGGTCTACTGGATTTATATTCCAGAATCACACTTAATAAAAAATCCAAATATAGGGGCTATACTACTCTTGGCACCCCAACATTAAGAAATCTTAAAATATTTATATTTTGTAGCCATACAATAATAATAATAATTAATATTATTGTATGGGTGTAAAATAAAAATATTAAGTATTTAATATCTTGAATAAATCGACTGGGTGCCAGTTATTGGGTGAGGTGCCCAAAGGTTACCCTGCAATCGGCAAAATTAAATACACACCTGCCCTGAGGTATTTTGTACATACTAAAATACTTTATAATTTAAACGGATTATCAGTATATGTACGACTCAGTGGTATGTACAACGTATTTTCCGAATATGACCTCATTAAAAGAAAATAAAGCTTAATTTAGGTTTATTTATACGAAAACTGTATGTGGCGAACAAAAAGATTTATTATTTTATTATTAATTTGTAGTGACGTGCTAAATGACGTTATGATAGGCGCGTTTTACTTTTTTCTTTACTATATGCGTTTATATATAATGTGTATGCATGCGTGCTATAAACGAAGCTACCACTTTATTATGCTCGGGTTTCACCTGTGATAATGTTACAGACATTGACCAAATGCGTCTCATTTATAGCGTTAACAGTAACGCCGTTAACGAATAGCTATATTAGTGTATCGCATCATAAATAACGCATTAAACCTATCGCTACATCCACGTGAAACAGTAATTAACTATAACATTATCCCAGAAGGAGCAGTAACATTAGAAAAAAACCAAACATGGCAAAAATATCCAAATTATAAACAAACGTGTTACATCCACATTTCGACATTATTGAACATGCTAGTATTTCTAGTATACTAGAACCGTTCTTACCGTATGCTCTCAGTCCTAGACCTTGGTGACCAATCCTTGGAGTAGGAGGCTCCACGTCGCCGGCCGCCGCCAATCGTCCTTCCAGTCTTCCACCTTTCCACGTGGTGTCTTATAGCGTGACGCACTTCTGTGTTCATGAAGCAGTAGAATAGAGCTACTGTGAAGCCCTGAGAAATTTTTGTACAAATCAATAATGTAATTTATTAACGAAATTACAATACAATATGCGTTGAATTGAATGTGTGTGTCTGGGTCAAACTTTAAGAGATCTAGGCGCGTAATTTGAATTTGAAAAAGGAGGACATTCGTGGACGAGGGAGAATAATTTGACAAAAGGGGGACATGCCCTCCCTTTGGATACCATATGGTAAGCCTATCTATGTGGCCCCTATAAAAAAATGTTGAGTATGGCTGGTCTAATGGCTAAAAAGATCGTTCTTGTAAACCACGTACCAATAAGGTCTTATAAGTGGTTTTATTTTTTTTATTGCATGAGTTCAGTCGACAGACAGACGGCCCGCCTGATTGAAAGCGGTTACCGTCGCTTATAGACAATTGTAACACCAAAGATGCTATCAATGTGCTACCGCTCTCTAAAGGGAGACTGAAACCTCACCACGAACACAACTCAAGGTTCTTATGGCGGCATACTCTTGACCAGAGGTGATAGCTTCGAGACGGGTAAATAATCTAGCACCTGGCTTTGGGTTGTTTTGGCCCCTCTTACAATAGGCCGCCCGGGCACAGGATATCGATTATTATTCCGTTCTTGCACGAATATTTTTTATTATAATATAATTTTTTTTTAACATTTACAAGAAATTATTTACATTACAAAAGAAAACTTTAGTCTAAATATAAATTATCCTAATATATAAAGCAAAATGTAAATTAAATTATATACAAAGTTGTAGAAAAAACTACAAATGGCATATAGGTGCCAAATAATTATTCCTTGGAAACGTTCCCAAAACGCTGGCCGCATTTCCGTGCAGATGGCAACGCTAATACGTTGCCCTAAATACAGACGAGCCTTTTGGTCACGTCTTTTGTTTATGTAATAAAACATTAAAAAGCTATAGATATGAGACATTAATGATCACAGAGTACAGAGTAGTTGTTTGTTAATTATCTGCGACACCAACTAAAATAATATGGGGTTTATATGTGTATCAGAGTTACGTTTTTATTGGACGATTGTAATTTGTAGTACTCTTTTTCCGTACTAAATACTCAAAACACGAAATTCTTGGTAAAACCTAATATACCGCAAGGTAGGAATCCTTGATAAACCGTAACAAAAATGTAATGGCTTAAATTCAAATCTTATTATACCGCAACATAAGAGGGACTTATTGTTTCTAAAGGGACTAAGTACTGGGTGTTAAGTCAAAGGAACCTTTCTTTGTGAACGTGCTTGTAAGCAAAGCATAGTATGAGGCTTTGAGGTTTTAGTAAACTGTTCTTGGTCGCAGTAAGTTGCTTTACAGTTTACACTGACCTTCTCTGGCGGTGAAATTCAAACTATTGTTTGTTTAACACTCTTATGTTTTAAAGGGAGTAGTGTATGATTTCGATAAAATATCAATATTGCAATCAATGCAAAATCTGCTAGAGAGTACTGACGCGCTTCATATTAATAAAGATAAAATATGTACATAAATTTTAATCTTTATTTGTGTGAAGGTCAGAATGCATTGCTTGGGACTTTTGACCAGCATTTACAGTGCAAAATTATACTTTACTGGTAAAAATAAACAACAGTTGAAAGGTAGAGAGACACACACACACACACACACACAGAGAGAGAGAGAGAGAGAGAGAGAGAGAGAGATAACACTTTATTATATACCATTACAGACATACATATATACATTACAAGGTAGTGTGTTTTTCATCAGCAATTGTGGTGGTGTGGAAAATATTAACAGATTTCATTATTAATTCTGTTTTTAGAAAGATACCTACAATTTGATTGGTTTTTAATAATTAAAAGAAATTACTTAACAGTTTGGATTTAGATTCTTTGCCTGGTATTGTGACGAATTAATCAACAACAACGTTGTCTATATATGTACTCTGTGATCATTGGACAAGAGGAGGGGCTGTGTGGAGTTTTTGGCGGGAACTTAAAGGAGATGTTGTGCTGTGCAGTTTTATTTTCTAAAAATGTGTAAAATAACACTAAAATGAACAAAAGTATTTTTTTTAAGTTTGTTAAATGGCAAAGTGGCAAACGGACCACCTGGTGTTAGGTACCGTCGTCCATGGACATCTGCAACACTAAGGGAGTTGTAGGATATTGATAGTTTTTGAGTAGTAATTATGTATGTACGCCCATTGTGCACATTTAGAACATTTTTAGGCTATAAAGTTTTCTGTAATGGTGTACAATAAAATGTTATCTATCTATCTATCTATCTATCTATGTATTTTGTGAGAAATGTGAACTGTATAGTCGAATGTGGCCTTTTGTGTTGTCACAAGAACTCCGTTGAATGGCACCAGCTGATAACCTACAGTTCAGCTGTGCTACACATAGACTTAAGAAAATTAAGAAACTACATTATAATCTAAGATCTGGCTTAAAGGCCTAGCTGCCAAGCCATAAACCTAAATAAATAAAAATTAAGGAGGGGCTGTGCTCAGCATAAGCAGAGCGCCATGCTAGCAAATATTAGTGTCACATACTCTTGCAGTCACATAATTCTTTCATTTTCATTTCATTCATATAACAGTATACCTGTAAATTTAACGACTTAAAACATAAGAATTCAATGCTAAAATCAAAATTTACTGGATGTTTGAGTGTAATGAGTAATAGAATAATACATCTTATTACAACCTAATGTGCAGAATGTGTCGTCTGTATAAATAAGGTGATGGTCAGTGATAAACCCATCGTAGAGGTATTCAATGATAATGCGGTCAAGCGGTTGATCTTGGCCACCAATTTTTATATGCTAACTAGAGTTTAAGTTCAACCTCTAGTCCGTGCTTCTTGTCTAAAAAGCAGGCGTTAATACAGGTTACATTGTACAAAATTTTTATGTTAGTGCTATTTGTACCCGGAAAATTCACTTAATTTTTATAGCAATCTATTCGATCTCCTGGCTTGAGTATATATGTCCATTTTTGGCATTAAAATTACATTTAAACAAAATTACAATAATACCGATCCAGTATTCCCAGTAGTTTTCCATGAAAACTTAACAGAAAGACATATCGAGTTACTATTGCATTTTTTATAGACGATGAATTTTGACATCTATAAACTTGAAAAATGATTGGTCTCATCCAAACTTTCATCCTCTATTTCAAACCGTCCTAGTTTTATTTATCTATCCCCCGTCTATGAAAACTACAAAAATGGCGAAAAGGACAAAAAGAGCAAAAAAGGACAAAAAGACAAATAAATCAAAAAGGACAAAAAGAGCAAAAAGGACAAAAAGGAAAAAGGACAAAAAGATCAAAAGATCAAAAAGCACAAAAAGAGCAAAAGAGACAAAATTACAGAAATGACCAGAATAACTAAAATGATGAAAATGGCAAATCACAAAAAAATCCAAAGTGTATCCCACTTTCTGGAAAAATCTTTACATAAATCTATCCCATTATCTGGGATGAAAAATATCCCTTGTCCACCCTCGGTATTAAAATTACATATATACCGAATCTCAACCAAATCGGTCCAATAGTTTTTCCGTAAAAGCATACAAACAAAGAGACAACTATATTTTTATCCCGGAAACTATCCCATTTTTAGGGATAAAAGTATCCTATGTTCATTCTCGGCATCGAAAATATGTAAATATATATATATATATATATATATATATATATATATATATATATGTACATATACATTTATACACACACATACATATATATATATATATATATATATATATATATATATATATATACTGAGTTCCAGTCAAATCGGTCCAGTAGTTTTTCCGTGAAAACGGAACAGACAGACGGAGTTACTTTTGCATTTATAATATTAATTAATTAATAGGGATTTTATATATTATATTCTATACTCAATATAACTTTAATTGTTATAAAATTTAAAGTACTGTATGGTATATTTTGTACACAACGCTCTATACCTGTATATCAAATTCGCTGTATTCACACGTTTAGACTTAGATTCTAAAATTATGTTACAAATATTAAAATGTATTTATAGTTCTATTCTGCTGTGTGAAATATTATAAATTAATTAGAATATTAACACCTTACCTGCGTAGATAGCATCAGAGCCCGAGTGTAGTCAAATGCGTCAGCGAACCACGAATCATCGCTCGGACCACAAAGCACTAGTAAATTCGTAATACCCAATAGTGGGATGAGCACAAGCAGCGCTTTCGTTGCCTTCCTGTATTGTTCCGTTTCTAAAGTGTTCGCTGAACGTAGTTTTGTGATTAACACCTATCGGAAAGAAATAATAAAACGTATTAAGCATAACATAACGTCATACACAAATTATTTCGTTATAATAATTTAGTGCAACGGTAAATATTATAAATATTTACTTCTTGTCTCTTCATATTCAAGGATATGATTTTCTTCAATTTGGCATATATTATGAACTTTAGAGACCAGATATACCTACACACCTGTGTGTATGTATAAAATATATCAAAAACCCCAAGTTCCCGCAGGATGCGACACTGACGGTCTATGGCCCTATACGGAGTCCCCGTTTGGGCAGACCACCTGACGGCCAGAAATGTGGCTCTGCTGCGACAAGTGCAGCGAGTGCTGGCTGTCTGAGCGATACGAGGATACCGTACGGTGTCCTTCGAAGCGGTCTCTCTACTCGCCGGATCCTCACCATGGGATCTGGAAGCCAGGGTCCTCGCGTCGCTGTACCAGTGGCGCAAGGACGCCTTGGCGAGGGGCACGAGACCGGCGCCTCAGGAAACAGAGGCCTGCCGGTCGGAGCTCCGCAACGTCGCCATGGTACTTTGGGAAGAGCGCCTCAGACACCCCAGCGCGGGCCTCGCCATCATAGAGGCGGTGAGGCCCGTCCTGCAGGACTGGACAAAACGAAGACACGGCACCCTGACGTTCTGGCTGACACAGGTCCTTTCGGGGCACGGCTGCTTCGGTAGGTACCTGTGTTGAATAGGCCGCGAGCCAACTTCAGGGTGCCATCATTGCGACACCGGCGACGAGGATACGGCGCTGCACACCCTTCAGGTATGTCCTGTCTGGACAGAGCAGCGCCGAGACCTCGTCGCCATTACCGGATTGGACCTCTCGCTCCCGGCCGTGGTGCGCACCATGGTCGGGAGCCGTACCGGATGGGACGCCGTCTCCTCCTTCTGCGAGTGCGTTATGCTTGCGAAGGAGGAGGCGGAGCGGGAGCGTGAGGGTACATTACTGCTCCGCTCCCGCCAAAGGAGGACGCGTCGGCGGCGGAGGGCCAGTCAGGACCTTCGGCCACCGTAAGTGGGTGGCGCGGTTGGGGCTTCTTGGGGTATAGAGGTTCTCACTCATCTGCACATGCCGTCGAGATGGGGGCGCGGCGTGTTCCGCACGCGCTCACCTCTCTTCCCGTGGGGCGAGTTACAGACCGCCCCACACCTAGAGAGCTTGAAGATGCCGGGGGTAAAAGTAGTCTCCCGGTAGTGGAAGAAGCCTCATGAGGCTCACACCTGCCAGGGCTGCGGAGAGGCTAGGTCATATATCCGTAGCCCGGGCATAAAGCGAAGGACGGAACACCCAGGGGTTTTAGTGGGTATCCCTAACTGGGGAGTGGTAATAGCATGGCACCAGTTCTGACTGGGCATGCTAGTGGCACCCCCAATCTGGCGAATCCCGCACTAGGTCGCGAACTATCCCCCCAAGGTTCTGCCCTTGTCGCGGCTTAGTCTTCAAATGGATTTCGCCTGGTTAAAAAAAAAAAAAAAAAGTAGCGACACTGAAATTCAGGACAGCAAAGCTGACAATAAGTACTTTTAGTCGTGGCTTAGGCACGTAAACTTCGATTACGTACATGGTGAACGTTTACCAACTTTAAAAAATATCAATACGGAGGTGAACAAAATATGTAACATTTACATAGGGGTAAATGTAAGATATTCTATGTATATACTTTGTTTATTGGTAATACATCTCGGTGACTCTTGATGAAACATTCATATTCGATGATTTCAAGTCGGACTCGGACGCCGTAATCAACGAAGGAGACACGTATAGTCTCATCCACCGATCGACAATCGAGTCAAATAAATTGATTCGAAACAATAGGAAGACATTTCGATTGTTCCTTCGTATAGCGAGTTCGATTCGGTTGTAATTTTGGGACAAATGCGATTCTTTCAACTATTTAAACATATTGGTGAATATCATCTCGCTTGTTACAACTAACGTGCCGGCTTTATTGGAGCCGAACGGTATTGCACATGACTATGGTAGGTGTTCTGACGGAATGATTATATTATAATTCTCTGGCAACGTGGCAAGCCTTTGGTGTGGAATGTGCCGCATGAGACCATAAGATGAGATGATAAGATTAGATTTAATTTATCAAAACGACTCATTAACTTTTCAGGTGATCAGTGGGCTGATGCCTACTTCGGACAACGGGTCAGTATGGCGATCCAGCGAGGAAACGTAGCCAGCCATCTGGGCGCCTTACCCATAGACGACGGTGATATAGGTTCAGTATTCTATTTATAGTCTTTTTTTATTTCCTGAGTTCAGCAGATAGGCAGACGGCTCACCTGATGGAAAGCCGTTACCGTCGCCTATAGAAATTTGTAACACCAAAGGTGCTACCAATGTGCTGCCGCTCTCTAAAGAAACACCGGAACCTGGCCACTAATGCCGGAACACTACACAAGACAATATAACACAACACAACATAACACAACAACAACAGTCTTGAGGGAGGGAGTATGGGTAGAATACAATATAAATAAGTTTTTTTTTATTGTATTAGTTTATAAAAAAGCAAATAGGTCCATGAGCGAGGTCATGATGAACAATGCAACAAAGAAACTAACTGTCACATAATCACATTTAGGTATATATTAGCAAGGACAGATCTGTCGAGTTACTTAACATGTATTCATAAACAAAGTTTTGTGCAGAAACTTTTAGAAAAGCCACAAAATTGTTATGAATTTATCTTGCCTGATAAAATGTTCATTCGGTTTTCGTGCAAAAATAGCCCACTAGAATATCTGATAAATTTTCCCTTACAAAATATTCATGTCACATATTTAGCTGGGTCCTGATTTTCAAACGTGACTGAAAGTTTCACGTATAATGATAGTATTAATTTAAGGCCGACGCAATAACGTATTTTTTTGAAGATTTTCTTTGAAAGTTTTAAAAATCTCGAGCCCGTTTTAAAATATTTATTATGTGGTCGGCTTTCACCTAGGATAATGTTATAGTTATTGGCCGTGGCCCTTATTTATAGCTGTAAAAATAACGCCGCTAATGAATAACTACTCTAGTGTATTTACAACAATATCGCATTACAAATAACACATTAAACCCATTACCATATCTGCGTGAAATGGCCTATATCTGTAACATTATCCCAGATGAAGCCCCTCTATTAAAAAAAACTGAAACAAAGATAAATAATGTGTTAATGAACTCTAATGGTGGCTACAAAAACCACTTGAAACTGGTTTATTAAACAAAACCTATTTATTAAACTTTTCTTGCTAAAAAGCGTTTAATTTGGGCTAAAGGTAGAAGAATAAAACAGAAAAGGAAAGCTTTCATGTAGTACTTAGGCATTTAGGTATGAATTGTTTTACGGTTTTTAAGCTCTGTATTTTATATTCCACCGGCTGTGACGTTTATCCTTATTTCATGTCAGTTTTACACAGCGAAGTTAATTTAAATAACTTTTTATCTTGTTACGAATTGGTATCTACATTTTCAATACCTTACATACATACATCTACACACAAGATTTACACAAAGAATACAAAAATTGTGACAATACAACCAAAAAAATAATACACATAAGATAAGCCTAAATACAAGAAATCAAAATAAACATAAGACTAATGTAAATTACTAACAATAGCTACGAGCACAACAATAAATACCTATAGATAGAGATCCCTGTCATCCCATGACAGGGATCTCTAGCTATAATTATTTTCCACCTTTGATACCTGCTACCTGAAAAACGGCCCCGCTTTCAGCTTAGCGAGTATCCATTCCTTTCTAAGTTTATGTTAAACTACCGATACTGAAAATTTCATCTTTTCTAAAATCACGTAAGTCTGGGGTGACTGGGACCTCAATCTACTATTCCTTGAAATAGATGTATATAAAGTGTACATAGATTAATTATTAAAGGTGCGAACGTAGAGTCTGCAGTAGTAGAAATAAAAAAAGACAGTACCGTAAACAAATAAAAAAGGTCAAATATTACATACCCACATAATCTTTATTAAGAAGAAGAGGTTAAGAGCGAGCCCCACGAGAGCAGGTGCTTTGTGAATCCAATCCACCTGGTGTTCATGCATCCAAATGCAGACCTTGGCCTCACTCGAAATAGCCAACTGTAGTAAATCAAATGTTTTATTGTGATGTGATTTTGGATGAAGTTTTATTTGTGGGGTTACTTTTCTCTTTTCACCTATATTTCAATGTATGTAAGCGAGCGATAATAACATATAAGTATTTTCAATTATCAGCTGCTTCATTTCGTGAAGGGAATCTGACTTTATTTACATATCTTTTGAACTCTACAAGATATTCAAATAAAATATATACCAATATTTAAGTTAAAATTCCTGTTTTGATTCTTTAAATTTTCATTAAAATCCATTATGCCGCTGCGAAGTCTACTGGAGACAAACTTTCAAACCGCTTGAAAGACAAAACAGTAATATATGGTTAAGTATCGTATATGTAGTTACATTTAAATTTCGGCATTTATTTTGAAATCACAGAGAGGCATTTCAGTTCTAATTATTATTGGTACCTGCATTATAAGTAAGCTTTAAATTCAATACTATACACAGCCAAGGCACTATTTTTAATATATCTCTCTAAGTAAAAGTAATTAAGCAATTGGCTCACCCCGTCAGGTCCGGTTGTAGGTACGACATTCACAAAACACCGGGATATGACCCATATCGTGATGAACACTGCAGGAGCCCCTGGAAACAACTATCATTATTTATCGAATAATCTTAAAATTCCTATAGGTGTTTATGAATAATAAAACCCGTTATATGGTTATATTATGATTTATTTGTAATGTACGGATTGTTCAATTCCATCAACGATATGTAATTAATGGAAGTATCAAAATTGAACACGATTTTCATACAATAAATTATCGACCCTTCAAATACGACACAGGCTAAATAGATACCGGACGACCGACATAATATTTATTAAAAGAAAGAAGAAATTAGTTGCAACTTTTATGAGAGACATCAATTTAATCTAATTTTCGTTGGAGACCATAATTGTATGGTTATTTTAATGAAGGTTAGTCCTGTCGGGTAATTATAATGGGAGTACCTACTTGGAAATTTAATATAGATCATAATAATCATTGTGAATATTTACAAAATTTTATTAGAGGTTTAAAGGGAGCTAAATTTTATTTATATTTTTCTATTAGGTTTTAATTTCGCAATATAAAAAATATTGTTACAGAAATTTGACTTACCCCAACCAATAGTAGCATATACTTTTAATTTTATGTTCTCTGCTGTAAATGTTTCTACGACGAGCATGTATAAATATAAACCTGAAAATGAATATTTTATTTATCACCGGTTCCTATACCTTAGACTTCATTCACTTGCCTTACCATCGGTTGAATTTTGGCATTACTTGTATGGAGCTTATATCAAATTTTAACCGATAGTAAGGCAAATGAACGGTCGGCAAGGTATAGGAAACAGTCATTAACAAACTAACTCCGTTGGCTCAACGACCCAAAATGTGTCGTGGTGTCGTGCGATTTCTTGCCAGTTATGGGCTTGAAGCTCACATAGGTCAGCTTTCACCGGTACTTGGGGCGACCGACTGGACATCACGCATCCGATCGTCGCAAATAGGCCCCCTGCACGCTTCGGTCCTCTCCCATTCGTTCTATGTGACCGAGCCAACGGAGGTGGTGAGATTTTATCTCTCCTATTTATGTTAAGCTCGGGCATGAGATTTTCAAATTCGATGTTGGTTCGGACCCTCCAGCTACTATCGTCTCTCCTTGTTGGGCCCAAAATCTTACGGAGAACCCTTCTTTCGACCAAACTTAAGTAAAAAATGAGTAATTAGTAAATTTTATTTACAATTTAGATGTTTAGAAAATTTATCGTGAGATATGCCTTGAGATAACACAATAAAGTTACTTTTTTACTTAACTTTGTCTGTGGTATCATTTTAGCAATTTCTGTAAAAATAAATATAAAGAAAAAACAACAAAACGAAATACAGATTAATGTAATATTTTCTAGGATAATTATATCTACTCTAGAGATTTCTCCAAAGTTGAAACATTTATTACAGAATTCTTGAGAGATTTCATTGAGAGGTTCGCTTAAGTCCCTCAGGTCCGTTAAAGAAATGCAAATCGGGGTATCTTTTGAAATATATTCCTGCATTGAGAATTTGGGAGTTAGAGCAAAGGAATGTTATTATGGTGTAACTGGGTTTTTGAATACAAATCAATGTTTAGTACGAAAAGAGACTACTAGATAAGTTAAGACTCAAATCTATCTATCTATACTATAATAAATCTGTAAATGGTTCGAGTTTGTACCGTTTAAAAATGTGAAAAAATCAGTTGGGCTAATTCGGACCAGCAGCTTCCGAAAATACATTTTTTTAAATTATTGTTTGTCTGTCTGTTAATTATTGTTTGTCTGTCTCTTAGAGCGTCACTTGAAAACTACTGAACGGACTTAAATGAAACTCGAAACGGAGCTAGCTTATATCCCGGATTGTAACTTAGAATAGATTATATTCCGATAAATGACATCGTTCCCTTAGAATAGTCGGGTTAGCCAAATAGATGGCGCTATAGTCGCGTTTTTTCAATTAAATAATAAATACCTACATTGTCATAAACGACATTGTCATTCATTATAATACTTCAAATCAGGTTGGCTTCGACTTAGTTTCTTTGTAATTGTAGTGAATTGAACAAAAACAGTAAAGTTTTAGGTATACAAGAAACGTTTTATATATATATATATATATATAAATCTAATTTAGTTTTTATGTAAGTAACATAGAGCTACTACCTGTAGTTTTCACGCGGCGTAGTCGCAAGAAAAACGCTAGTCTGTGCTGTAGTCTGTCTGTGAATAGACTATATAAACGAAGGAGATCGCGATGCAGATTTTTTTAGATTTCTTGTCTGTGTCGGTATGTCTGTTTGTTCTGGTTTCACGTAAAAACTACCGGACCGAATTCAGCGGTTTTCGTCCATCGACAGCAATTCTTAGACTTAAAATTTGCGCTACTTTTTATTCCGGGAATCCCGCGGGAATTTTTATGCGAATGATTTGAAATGACCAGGTTGAAAATTTTTTCGAATTCCTATGCGGATTTTTCACTGATCGATAGCAAATTTATATGGAATTTTCCCAAGAGCGGTTTGAAGTTGTTTGGGTGCATAAAAATTAGCTTATTCGGACACAGTTTTCACTAAAACG
This sequence comes from Dendrolimus houi, assembly GCA_039645545.1. Classification (NCBI taxonomy): domain Eukaryota; kingdom Metazoa; phylum Arthropoda; class Insecta; order Lepidoptera; family Lasiocampidae; genus Dendrolimus; species Dendrolimus houi. The sequence continues at coordinate 10,424,532 of CM077134.1, forward strand.
ATCGCTTACATTTTTTTAATGCTGCAGTACTTTATGTCCCGGGAATCCCGCGGGAATTTCAAGTCAAGCGTGGACGAAGTCGCGAGCATATCCTAGTTATGAATATTTTTCTATATACACATTCAGGCTAGCAATTTCACGATAGTCCGTTCATTCCCATGGTTGTGAAGAAATAACAAACTCATAGTCACTTTAACGTTTATATGTATATTTTGGCTAACCTGAAGTAATTACTTATTTTTAACAGATTCATAAGTACGACAATTATATATTATTATGATTAAAATCGAAACTTTCTCTTATCAGTGTTTAATTTAGGTATCTATTGTTAGTAGCATTTGTTACTAGTAGCGCCACCTAATCAGTTTGGTATTAGTGGCTGCTTCGATTATTAAATATTTAGACTAGTATTTACTATTTACTTTAGGAACATTTAATAATTTGTGTAATAATTAACTAATCAGAATAAATTGTAAAGCTGTTATTTATATTTTGAAATAATGAAGGTACTTTTGTAATTATGTGTTGAGTTTGCTGGTGGCGCCTCCTAACAGCAAATATTTGAACTAATGTCTTGTGCTTTATAGTAATTTACTGAATTCTTGTCGAAGTGACTAGAAATTAAGGATTATGAATTAGTATAAAAGTATTATTAATGTTTTGACATAATTTAATGCCTACATTGTACGAATCAAATGTGTTTTAGTAAAACACGTAACACATAGGCCACATTCCATTAGGGACTCACAACGACCACGTTCACGACCGCGATTTATCCCGTTCCACTTGCTTGCCGGCTTTACAGTCGTAAACCCAAGTGGAACGGCTATTCGACCCATCTATTGACATGGGTCGTTGTGAGCGTTGTGCGATCGAAAATGATGACGTCATTAGTGACGTTTTCGCCACGACCACAACGACTGCGGTCGCTTTGTGGAACGGCTAATTGAGCATTTTGGGTGTTGTGAGCTACTAATGGAACGCCCTGATAGTAAACAACATAATGTTTATTGGACTGTCAACGCCGTATAGATACTGTAAAACCCGCCGTGAAACGAGTAGTCTTAATTTTGAATTCAAATGAAACAGTTCTCAAAGTTCTAAGTGTTTTCGTTATATAAATCCCTCACTAAAACTATGTATTAGTGGGGATTTATACAGTAAAACTCATAGAATTTGTAGAACTATGTAATTCGACTTCATATTCATTCGACTATTGACTATGCTTTCAATATATGATTCAAGTGACAATCATGTTAGACATGCTTCTTCGCTACACCCGTCCGCTTTTATATCCGAGCGATGACGAAAGGAGCCGAGTACTAATCACAACTACCTGCAAATATTATAATTGTTAATACTGTTACGAGCTACAGGACTCGAATTAACAATGCCGTTGGAACTACTATAGAATTTATTAGAACTGTACAAACACGTATAAAACAAATACAAATAAAACTAGATGCAACCAGTTCACACTGCACGATTCAATACAATTCGACACGCGTAAAGTCCGTCGTCTATATATCGCTAATCGAGAGCCCGCCCCTCCATTCGGGCATCGTCTTATACTAACTACACAAAGAAATTGGCCGCGCACAGAGTTTCTGGGAAATAGTAATTTGCACACCTGCGAACGGCCACAAAGTCGAAAACAATAACAATAAGGATTAGTTCGACGCTAATGATGGTTATAAAACAAGGAAAAAGACAATAGCATGTTTTTCTTAACTACAAATTCGAAAGACAAAAGAATTCCTAATCCGGGAAGACAATGGACTGCGCTTACAATAGGCAGCTGTGCGCTTATCTTTGACGGCATGTAACAATACAAAACTTATTAACGGTATGAAAGTTTTTAAAAGCTAATTACTCGAACGAAATATTTTTTACGCCATACACACATTTGATCCCGAAGGTGTTTTATTCAAAATGTAATGGATTTTTTATGAGGTACTTAGATTTTAAGATAATTTTTCACGGAAAATACCGAAGGGTTGGTGATAAAATTGTATAAAAGAGAATTTTTTAAGAGTATTTTTTATCAAGACATAATTTGTTGGGATTCCAATATAATGACAAAATTAAAAGCGATTGTAGGCTGTTTGTTACTTTATTTAAATAAATAAATAAGTTTTTTGGGGTTATATGTCGATATAAGTAGATTACTAGAAGACCAGTGGCGGATTCATCACCAGGCTGAATAGGTTGGAGCGGCAGATTTTAGGGGCGGCAAATTTGCGACAAATACCATGACTTTTTTGGCAAGCTAGAATAATGAGAGTAGGACACAGAAACCCGGCCATAAATGGAATTGCTTACGTTAGTTCGGTCACCGCCACAATTTGCGGACGATTGTTTGATTTGAAATGATTTGGCCGGTTGAAATACCGGGGCAATATTGTAATTAGATGTTTAGTTGCGCAAAATTCAAGCCTATGATTGGACAAGTATAACAGGTGACCTCCATATGTAGCGAGTTCTCTTTTTGAAGGCTTATTATGGAAAGTTGAGTTAAAAGGTTACTGTAACGGATATAACGTTCAATCGTGCAAAGGAGAAAATTAAACAAGGTTTTAAGGGTTTGAAAGTTAGCCGTTGAAAATGCTGTGAGTGTAACGAATGCAGGGCACGTATATTGCGGTCGGTGGTCGCGGGCAACTAGCTCGGGTCGATCCCGAATGAAGTTCGTGCATTCGCTTACACTCTATGCAATCAATTGACTATTTATTAATTTAAAAGACAGCTAAATGGACAACAAATATTTTATCTTTTGTATATATATATGTGTATTTATTTTATATGTTTATATTATTGAATATTTATATTAAATTATCCAATTTATTTATTTTACAAGCAACACCGAGCAGGCCGTTCAGACACCGTTTTCTATCGTCAACAGTTACCTTATTTTCTTTTGTTTATATATAAAAGTTAATATTCCCTACTGCATCCCTTCTATTCTACTTTTGACATTGCACAATCTTTAAAAATCTCATTTGTCAATCATTGCCCATCCTGCTATATAAAAGCTAGTTTCGGTAAAGTCTAATCACTCACCTTCTACTAACATCCAAAAGAAATTTGTAAGGTAGAAATAGTGCATACATATTACTAATATCATACACGCAGTTTGATCCTGTTGAGCTTCATCCGACCAATTCTGTAAGAACAAAATGTTATTCAGGATTTAATAAAAGAGTTTTAAAAATGTATAAAGACGTAAAAATATTACATTGTCCAAATCCAGCTGAAGGGCTTTAGAGTTTAAATTATTAATGCAATTTTATTAACGAAGGCTATGAAATATTAACTCATTTTTTATGAAATGTTGTACTTTGGTGTTATTAAAGTAAATATTTAACGTTTTATAGTGCAATTTATTACACTAATGAAAATAGTGCTTAAATTTCAAGATTAGTAAAATAAAATTTGATTTAAAAAACATTTTACGGCATGACAGTTGAACATCTCATTAAAGTGTATGAACTCAATCGCAATTAATTTACGTTATAGATACAGATAATTCTAGTATAGAAATAAGTGTAAAAGATAGATATCCAGACAAGTTTAAATTCAGTAAATATGGCATCAAAATTTTATACCTTTCACTTTTCCTTTTAGCATGAATTTCACAATTTTATCTTATGCTTACTTTATTGACGCGAAAGTTAAATAAGATAACAAATTCTGCTCATACATATAAACACAGAAAAGAAGAAATAGACATTTATATAACCATCTCGGATACGATGTTCAAGGGTGTAAATAAGGGTAAAGAGAGAGATTTCAAGTTGAAAATTTCTTGCGTAAAAACTAGTTTACAGCATTAGTAATTTGCGAATATCATCCTTTATCATCGTTTGGACCGACATTTACATGTAAATCGGTTTTTTTATCGCTGAAGCACAGCTGACAGATTGACGGCCCAACTGTGATGGAAAGTGGTTATCGTCACCTATGGACATTATTAGCAACATCAGAGGTGCTGCCAATGTGCTGCCAGCCTCGAAAGGGCTTAAGTATTGGTAGTTTTTGGCGGAAATTTTAGAGATGTTTTGCTGTGCAGTTTGATTTTCTAAACAATTATGATATCAGTTACAAATACTAATAAATTGATTAAGCAATTGTTATAGGATATTGATTTTTTTAAAGCTAGAATATAAAATAGAAAATAAAAGTCAACTGTGACATTCAGGTCAACTGAAATACTTTTTATTTACTTACAAAACGCCGAAGCCACCTGTATTTTGTAAGAACGTTGCAAATTATGACGTTTTTATATAATGAGTCAAAAAGCGTATTAATTATAGTTTAAACAGTAATTAACGCCCGCTCTTTTATATGAACATTGTTTCAGAATTCATTGTGATATGTGACAACTACTCCATTAAATGTTTTGTAAAATAGGCGTCTTCGAGCTTCCAAGAACTTCTTCAGTTGGTGTCGGACAAAAACCTACATTTTAGCTGAGGCTTTTGTTAGATGGGTCTGGATTTCACCTGTAGATTATTTACTTGACGATTATTTTCTAATTTGAATATTTATTAATATTCGACATTGGCTGAATATACAATTCGCAAGCATCGAGGCTGACGCATCCGCGTCTCCTTGCAATAACGTGGCTTCGAATCCTGGGTACGAAGAATTCACCGCTTAGGCAATCATTCTGACGGAATGTGCGTATTAGAAATGACAAGTGCTGACTATGAAACAAAACATTGTGATGCAATTTTCTCATCGAGAAAATTTCATCACAATGTTTTGTTTCATAGTAGTAGAGGAGCCCAAGATGCTAAATGTAAAGTTACTCGAGCGTAGACCTTTTGGATTGTGAAGATTAGATGCTAAAAAGAGAAAAGGTTGTATGGTGTATGCCCTTTCACTGGTGCGTGTACAGGTTTAAAAAAAAAGAGTCGCACAGAAATACTCAAGCGCGTCAGATATTCAAAAAGGATGTTAATAAATCCTAAAGGAACTCTTATTCAAAAGACTGACAATTTGGACGCGACCAAAAGTCATGGCCGATTTAAAAAAATGCAAAAAAAACGTAACATTGAAACACTCGAGCGCGTCAGATATACAGACGGTTCAGCTTGATGTCCTTGTCGTGCTGACCCATAATCTGACAATTATGTGGAAGAATTTCCATAATATGACGGTTTGAAAAAAAATTGAGGAATAAAAAATACCTCCACCCTATATGAAGGGTTAATATATGGTAGTTGTACATAATAGGGTGCAAGGTTTCTCTCCTTATGTTATTCTGCCACGCTCGAGTAAATCCCAAAATTCCCGCTTGGCCTCCCTTATTATAGTGTGAAATCCGCCAATGCCCTTTGATCAAGAAGATAAAACCTATAAAAAGGGAAACTGGAGGCCTTGTAGTAATACGTTTTTGACCTTAGGCCCAATGCTGCTATTACTATCTCGTCAAAATATCTGATCATTATCGTCTTAATCGTAAGTTTCCTGATTTCGGTATTCTGTTAATTCTAATGGCCTGTCCGTGGTCCGCCGCTATATCTTTATAAATATTACTAGGCGAAAACTCGCGAACTAAATGTTTAAATTATTGGCAGCTTTTCAATATTCATTTCGGCAGACGTTATTACTGCTAATGGTAATACCATTTTTTCAACTATTATTCTGCTGCGACGATGTTGAAAAGATCTCATGGATTTAGTAGTAGTATACGAATTTTTGATTCTATCGCAATGGAATCGTACTTTGAATATCTTTGCAACACCAAGATATTAAATTGCAGAATTGGCAGATTATTTAAGTGGCACCATATAAGAATGGTACATGAGTGTGATAGGTTAGACTTATAATTACATAATAATAATTTCATCTACTGAAATTTTTCTGTCGAATACTCACTTGTAACGCTAAATTCAATACCCAACTACACGCTGATAAAATATAAGTTGTCATCAGATTCGTGTGTATTGTATTTCTCAGACATCGCAGGTCTCTGGAAAGTAAAATTCGTAGTAACTTTATTTCTTTTGTATACCGTTTTGTTGGACATATTTTGAGTGTCTATGTTTGCTATTTCACATTTACTATCTAATTTCTACTGTTCTCAGTTTTATAAAGGTTTTCAAAGAAAACATAATTTTCTGGATAATTATGAACATATATATAATATTATACCGATATACATTTTACCAACATGATACTTAATGTGGAATTATAATTTGAATATGTATAGGTTAGCTATAGAATGTCCTACTCTATTATAATTTGGTTACCTGCAAGAGATCGCTTTAAGCCCACCTATTGTTTTGTCAAGAACATACTTTTTAGAGTTGTGCAGTGAAATGTAGTTGCATATTCTTGATTTTTATATTTTACTAGCGCTTTACTAGTTGCTAGGGGCTTCGCTCGCGTAGATTAAAAATAGTCATTATTCGAGCAAACTATCATCCTCTTTAAGGTTGAATTTCCAAAAACACCCAAACACGCGTACATTTATTTCTAATCAGAAGCAGGTATATAAAAATTCGTGCTTCTTACTTTGAAAATAACGGATTTTCGTGCAAAATTCGATCCCATTTTTCACCACCTTAGGGGTAGAATTTTCAAAAATCTATTCTTAGTGAGCACCTAGAGTATAGACAGAACCCGCATGAAAATTGTCATGGTCCTAGCCCCAGTAGTTTGGGCTGTGCTTTGATATGTCAACCAGAGAGCTCAAGTAATTATATGTTGTACGTGATACGAGATACAGTTGGCCATTTTATTTGTATTTGGTCCTTCGTGAGCAATGAAGTGTTATCTCTCTAACTATATCGGTTTAAGGTTTCTAACAATAAAACACAAATATAATCTATTTAGCCTTTTGAGTAATATGGTCTTTTATATACATAGGGATGTTAAACTTTTTAAACATCTCTCTTTTTTTCCATCTTCTCATTTAGGGTCGGCACAATATTTCTTTTCTTATCATACGCCTCTATTCTAACATACATCCTCTGTCGCACAACCACGGCCACACGACAAATCATCATGCCATCTTTTACACAATCCATCCATTTAAACCCTTGAAAAAGAAATAGGAATACTTTTATAATTTTTAAAAATTTTCTCCGGTCAAACATGTTTTTTCCGGTTTTTGTAGTAAAAGACAAATAAAAAATATAAAAAAGGAAAAAGAGTAGTAATATGACTCTTTTTTCCTTTTTTATTTGTCTTTTTGTTTCTTTTTTATCTTAATTTTTCAAAAATACTAACATTGTGTTCCTTATAAATACGTACATTCTTTTCCTTCTTACATACTTTCTTGAGTAATTTCTTTCATTTATTTCACTGCATTTTTTGCTCTTGTTGACTTTTTACGTTTTTGAAGTGATAAGTTCTTATGGAAGGGTAAACCGCTTCGTTATGTAACGTGTTACGGCGCCAGTCTGTCTGACTTCCCTTTCTCTCATGCATACGGCAGCGGTAGCCAGGCTCCTCCTTTCTCACTCTAACCCACGCGCTATATACATAAAATTTAAGTAATAACCTAAGCTTTTCTCAAGTTGAACAATTTCAATATTAAATAGTTCAACTTAGATTAATTTAAGTTATCACTTCTGCCGGGCGTCCGGAGACGCACACGTTTTTTTTATACACTAATTACTAAAACATTACATGATGTATTCGAAGTATTTTCTTATTTGTCTAGTCTTGTTTCTATAAACTACTTTCTTTATTATGTCTATACAAAATTCTAAAAAGTTACTTTGTTTAATTCCTACTTAGTAAGCAATACTTACTTGAAATACAGGAATACAAAGACTGCAAGGGACAATACAGCAAGGCTTAATGAGTATCCGACGAGATAAATGAGGCTGGCCACATCCGTCGGGGACACGTTTGCTATCCTCTCTGTACAATTCGTATAGTTCGTGTAGTTATGCCAGATTCCCTCCATGCATAGCCGTGATGCGTTCTCTGTTAAAAATGTATTTAAATATTTATATATGTGTGTTGTGTCACGGAAATCCTATACTAACCCCCGGTTTCTTTATTTTACCGACGGTTGTTTGTAATAGTAACTGATTGATTTTGAAGCTACCAATAACCGATGGTTGAGAGGACTATACGAGCGTTTCACAAGCTCATTAACAGTTAGAAATACTGTCGGTTATCAGTAACTAATTCCCTCCCAAGCGTTTTGCTAACGTAAATGGGTTGAGGTATAAGTACAAAATAAATACATTTTCAAAAGAAGAGACCTTTTGTGATATACGATTGTCATTAAAAATCAAGCTTTCAATCAATCTGCTTTAAAAATATTTACAATTACAGAGCCATTTTATATGAATGTTGCATGAACAAAACGCAGTAATGTAAACAACATATAAACTTTTTAAATAATGATTGTTCCAATGTCATAGGATTTGTTGCAAAAAAAAGTGTTGTTACAAGAAACAGTGTTGTCACTTCAGAAATTTTTCGCTAGTTATAGGGTTTGTGGTTTTCGATCGCAATTTTTTTTTAAATAAGTGAAGGCTAATAACAACGATTTTCCTGGTACCAGAGTCAAATAACTGAAACTTTGTGGGAACCTTGTCCGATTTTTTGTTTTCATTCAATTGTTTTAGGGAACGTTTTGTAACGCGACCGTTTCACACAGATGTAGCGATGCATTTAATGTGTTATTTGAAGCGATGTTGTAATTTATTGTTAATGACGTTAAATATTGTCAGTTAGTACGTATTAATACATTAGCTTCACCTACGATAACTATAACGTTATCGTAGGTGAAGCTCAAGATAACAAAAAACTGTAATCTAATTAATGACTTTGGTATCTTTAGCCTTATTATTAGAAAGGTGGCATTAACCATATAAGTTTTATCTGTGCTGGCAACAACCGAGAACTGAGAACTTTGTTATTGTTTTAAATATTTGTCGACGAAAATTACGAAAATTATGAAGATAACCAAAGCGATTAAAATAACGAAAATGATGAAAATATCCAAACTGACGAAATTATGAAAATGACGCGAGTGACGAAAATGGCCAAAATAACCAAAATGACCAAATTATCAAAAATGACATCACAAAAAAACAAAACCTATCCTACTTTCTGGGATAACCTTTACATAAATCTATCCCAAATTCTCTTTTCCCAAATGAAAAATATCCTATATCCGTCCTACATATTGAACTTACATATATAGCAAGTCACAGCCAAATCGGTCCAATAGTTTTCCGTGAAAGCATTACAGGCAAACAGAAAAATATATTTATATCCCGGAAACTATCCCATTTTTCGGGATAAAAGTATGCTATCTACATCCTCGGCATCAAAAAAAGTATATATACTGAGTTTCAACCAAATCGGTCTAGTAGTTTTCCGTGAAAGGGTCACAAACAGACAGACAGACAGTCAGACAGACAGACAAAGTTACTTTCGCATTTATAATATTAATAGAGATGAATAGTAAAGCAATACTTGAATTGGAATTGAACTGTTAAAGATAGAAATAGTAAATTTGAAAGATATAAATAAATAAGAATGATATCAAAGTCAAAAGAAGAAGTAAAAAAATTGAGTTTAATTTAATTTAAAATCGCGTATTAATAACGACAAAAAACCAGCAACCCAAAAAAAAACCAGCAACCGGCCGAAATCGAGTGGTAATAAAATTCCTACGAATAGTAGTGTTGACAACCAGCGGTTATAATATAGAAACACTTCATCTGTCGTTTGCATACAAAAAGTCTACCGATCGGTTAGAAAATCCCTCCCATCGGTAATTGGTACATTCATGAGTAACTAGCTACGGACAGTTCATTATAGAAACATCAGTAGAGTTACCAGAGGTTAATATTCTAACCGTCTGTATCAAAAACGAATCGTTTTTGCAATATTGAAACCGGGTATAATTGATTGATAATAAATACATAAAAATGAGTTAAAAACAACAATTTTTAGAGTCGTGAATAGTAATAGTAAAGGATTAATGCGTCCTACTTTAGTCCGGGGAAAACCGCGGTAGATTCATGGGACTCCTGGGTAGCTAAGCTACCTGGTTCACCTACAAAAAATCGAATCGATTCATTAGCCTCGGCGCCGTAAGGAGGCACCGTGGGATCTATAGTATAGTATTTTCTCGACACGGTGACGGGCTTTTAAGTGGTAGGGCCCTCGAACCTTGTAGCTTAGCTGAGGGGCTAACACTTCGAAAGAATAAGGATTATCCTTATTCTTTCGAAGTGTTAAACCTTACTGCCCGTGATAGTACTAAGGCAGTGTTGGACTCTTGATGGCATCCTCGGACCTACCATCTAAACTACCCTGAAGTTCCATCAATCGCTATAAGGGACCATCTACAAATTACGTCACACAAATTTCTTGATTTTTTGACTCCTCCCCCTCCTTGTCACAGCTTGTCACATTCATAAGACTCCTCCCTCCCTGGTGTGTTATCACATATTTTGCAATTACACATCAAGAAATTATTAAATTAAAAGAGCAGTTCCGTAATTAGTTTTATTTCTGTTTAAATTATTTTCTAAATATTTAAACACTGCTCATGTAGATTGAGTTCGAAATATTTTGAAGTTTTTTACTAATGGTTCAAATTTCATGTTTATATTAGATTTTGAAATGTGACGTTACGTAATTTAGGACCCCTCCCACCCCTTGTCACACTTCGTAGATCCACTTCCCCCTTAACGTGTGACGTAATTTATGGGCGCACCGTAATGCCAAATTGGCTAGCAGTGGCCTCCTGTACTCCTGAAGACAGGCTGTCTTCGATAGACAAGGTGCCAAAAAACACATTACCTAAAAGTGTTATTTTTAAATGATTAAATTAATTTGTTGCCGGAGGTTTCAGCATAAGACATTATTATGTTGTTACATCTATCTACATAATATGCACCGGAACTACGCGGCCATACTGTTACGTTTGTAATCGGGTAATAATTGTAACTTAAAATGTTATCAAAAAACATTTTTAAAGTATGAGTATATTAATTAGGTTGGGGAAAAAGTTTCTTCGCATTTTATATAAAAATTCAAAAGTTTTTTTATAAAGTTTATTTACATTTGACTAAAGTATGTAGGTGCCACTTTGTTGAATAACTTTTTGCCATCTTGTAGTTAGGGACGTGATCTCATTGCTATAAAAATTTTCGGGCTTCTGATCAAAAAACTGCGACAAGTGGTTTTGGCAGTCCTCTCGTGATATTAACCTGACACTGCCTGTGATATTAATCACTGAATTCTGCAGAGACCGAAACAGGTGAAAATCTGAAGGTGCAAGGTCAGGACTATACAGCGGATGCATTAACACCTCCCAGCCAAACTCTCGTAATTTTTGCTCAGTGGCTAAAGATGTGTGAGGTCTAGCGTTATCATGGTGAAAAACCACACCCCTTCTGGTGATTAATTCCGGCCGCTTTCTCTCAACTTTTTGCTTTAATCTCATCAGTTGTTCGCAGTACAGTTCAGAATTGCTGGTCCTGCCTGGCGGTAACAGCTCATAATGAATAATGCCCTTGCAATCCCACCTTGCGAGTTAACCAGCCTGTGAAGCCTGACCGGGCTTTGACCATAATCTTTTTCACACGTTCTTGTCGTACGTGATCCACTTTTCGTCACCAGTTATCAGCTTCTTCAAAAATGGATCGGTTTCATTACGTCGTAATAAAGAATCACAAATGAGTACACGGTTCATTAGGTTTCTTTCAGTGAGCTCATGAGGCACCCAAATATCGAGCTTTTTTGTGTACCCAGCTTTTTTCAAATGCGCCAAAACCGTTTTGTAGTCAATTCTCAGTTCTCCAGCTACATCGTAACTACTAATATGCCGATCTAGCTCCACTTTTTCAAAAATGGCATCAAATTTGTCCGTAACAGGGCGACCAGAGCGACGTGCATCTTTGATATCAAAATTTCCGGATTGAAAACGCTTAAACCAAATTTGCGCTACTCTCACAGATATTGCATTAGGTCCATAAACATCACAAATTTATTCGCGGCTTGTGTTGCATTTTTACCTTTTTTATAGTAAAATTATAAAATGTATCGAATTTCTTCATTAGATTCACTCATTTTAACAATAAGAAAAACAAATGAAAATCACACATTTTCCTAAATTGAATTTGGAATTGTCTTCTTTAAAATTAAAACTTTTTAATGATACCAAAACCAGACAGATGCAAATGGTATAGCCAAAGAGATCTTATTACAAGTTCATACATACTATATGCGAAAAGACTTTTTCCCCAACCTATACATATGAATGACTTATCCACATTGTAGAGTATTTATAGAACAAAGATACTCCATGCGCGATTCCGACTCACACATGCCCGTGGTATATATTAAACGGATTAAGACATTAATTTAGATAAATGTACCCAACAATTTAAAAAATGTAACCATCTAAATTCTCTTCTTTGCTCTTTTACATTTCAACCTTGAAAATCTATAATATTATAAAATTCTAGACATGCCATCTCTACCTTGAAGTTATTTAATAAAAAAACAACTAGAATTGGCTATATAAATGATGGAGAACACGATGCAATTTTTTTAGATTTTTTTTGGCTGTTTGTTGTTCGGGATTTAGGTAAAAACGACTGGGTCGATTTCGGTTTTCGTTAATCGAGAGTAAATTGTTACATTTAAATTTTTATCCCGAGAATTCCGTGGGATTTTTGTTTGGGAATGATTTGAAATGGCCTGCTTGAAAATTTTTTTCGAATTCCAATGCGATTTTTTCACTGATCGATAGCAAATTTTATGTAATAAAATGTGTCATTCTTTTTATCCCGGGTATCACGCGGGAATTTTCCCAGGAGTGGTTTAAGGTTGTTCGGGTGCATAAAATTACCTTATTTCGGCACAGTTTCCACTAAAACGATAGCTTAAATTATTTTTTAAATGCTGCGATACTTTGTGTCCCGGGTATCTCGCGGGCATTTCAAGTCAAGCGTGGATATATCCTAATTCCTAGTTATGTATGTAAGTACACCAAATGGGAAGCGAGTTCGAAGTATAAGCGAGTGAAGACGCGTCAATTAAAATGTTATATTTATTTCTCTTTGTACTTAACCTTTACATTTTATGATAGCAACCTTATTACGCTTATAGTTTGACATACAAATATTACTCAAGAACTACAGAACAAACTAAGTATAACTGCTGCAAAACTGAAAAATATATGTTTGATTTTTTTTCATAAAGTCACATTTAGAAAAGGAAGGTTTTTAGTAAATTACACGTAAAAGTGGATACTTTTTATATTCTTACAGTTCACGATTCTCAAGAATAAAAGGTATTTGATAAGGACATTCTGATAAAACGATGCTTGCAGACAGGCATTTTGTTATCTCTAAATTGTTTTATAAAATATTTCTTATTTATTGCTCGTAAGAAATTGATTTGAAATATTCCTTTCAAATGTTTTATATAATTCAAACAAACCATTAACTGAAATTTATAGCTGTAGAGTTATTTTTCGGTACAATTGTTGGTGTAATTTCTACGATTGCCATTTTAAATGTAAAAACAAAGGTCTTTGAACAAGTTACGGTACAAACAAAACTTTGTGACTTCAGAGTACTTCAGACAAAAGATTTTGCCCAAGAAAAACAGAAGTTATATTTATGAATTATTCATTGGCTTCAATAGAAAAATTAAAAAGTTTCTCACAAATAAAACTGTATTTGAATTGACGTACAAACGTCAATATAAGTTAAACAAAAACTTTCATGTAATTTTGCCATAAAGGTCACAGAGAGGGGGACAAGAGGGTAAGTATTTGAAGCGTGCCTAACTCAATTTGAAGCAAGAGGAAGCTTCTTCGGAAGGCTAATATCCCTGCGGCCAAATGGACAAAGTCTAGCCTTTATAATAAGACGCAAGGGAGTTGGCACTTGCTAGATGCTCAAACAAATTGCTCGAACAAATAATTGCCGTCGCTTAAGGCAATGGAATATCGTGGCATTTTAATAGATATTCCGGCAGATACTACATGCTGCCTCCATTAGGTCCCGGTAGAAGTGTAAAGCCTAAGAAATGCTTCACGCTTGAAAGATGACATGCATGCCGAGGATCTTACAATAAGGGATGCTGTAGACCCTGAAGTGGAGAACCAAACCGCATCTGTGGTAGAGCGGCCTAAGACTGCCGGCCGACCCCACTGGAATACAGAGGCTCCAGACTCGATTCCTGGCATTGTAAATTTCATTAGCGAACATTCCGTTATTTACTACGTTCTGGGTATTTGGGATCGGCCCCAAAGTGGTGCGTGGTATATTATCCATAAACAAGCGTAACTTGCTTAGCCTGGGGATATAAAATGTTTGTGTTTGTCTGCCGGTTATTAAAAAAAAGACAGAAAGTGAGGACCCATCGAACACAACTGTAATTTAACGCTAAGATGATGATTACCCGATAGTTACCGTAAATTCCATTCTACACCACTGTCTGTCCTCGGACAGTGGAGTGTGTGTTAAGCATTTCCAAATAAAAAGTCATAGTGTATATTAGTAGTAAACGAATAGTTTTCCTCTACATATAAACTTGTTTCATTAATATTAATGACGTACCACAAGTGGTGCACAGTACTGCGACTGTTTTCCCAACATTATTAACGCACTATGAGTGTTAACAGAATTTGATTAATAGGTACAAGAATTCTAAATGAGTAAAAGAATAAACAACTTACGTGTATCGTCATATTGTATTCCATATAATTCTTTGAAACATTTTTGCACAGCAAGTGTGTTCCAGGGCGTTGGGTCCCAACATAGGAGTCCATCAAAATATGCCGGACAGAAATTTTCCGACAGGTTAATGTTCCTGGCCAGACATTCCTCCGCTTTCGCGCTGACATTTTCCACCACGCTCTCTGCGCTGTCCAATGTCTGTAGTTCCTCCAGTTTGCCGTAAAAAATCAACTCCCTTTTGTCTAAGAATTTCAGTAACTATAATTAGCTTTGGTTTATTTTTAGGCTTGTTTATCTACACTAATTAGCACTTTCACTGTCTCTATTTGCTACAAAGAGTACTTCTTCCATTGCCACTATAACTAGTTTTAATGTGTCTTAGAAATGTTCACGGTGTATTTCAGGTGTTTTGCGTACTACGCTTGTACGGTGCGGAATCTGTGGAGTACCTCTGAGTCCTCAGTAAGAACGTTACCATGATAAGGTTGTTTGCTCGCGGCTTGTGTTCTAACTTATCAAGCGATAACGCTTCGAGAGCAAACATCAGCAAACTGTAGGAGTATTTGCGTATCGTGCATGGAACTCTTGGTAGTTTTTTCTTTAATTGCTTTCGCTTCATATAATCCTCATGTCTGTGTGACCTGTAAAGAGACATAAGACATGTTATTGTTATGAAAAGACTACGTGATCTGCTATAGCGATATATCTTATTATAAAAACATACTTATAGAAATCTGTATCTTTAATTTGGAGGGTCAAAAGTGAATTTTTAACATTGAAGAATATCATTATAGTCAAATATATGGCTTTGTCCCCCTTTGATTTGAACTTTCCTTGCCGAAACCTTTCAAAACGTTTAAAATAATTCCCACTATACATATATTAATTTTGTAGTAAATTGCATCAACGTAATTACTATTTATACCGTTTAAGTAGGCTAGTTTAATTTATAAATAACATTTATTTTTTACATTATTATGAGACTTTAGATAAATATCGTCAAAACACTTAGGTATTTGTAGCTAATTACTTACGCAATGGTTGCGTAAACGCAATAACAACGGTGCTGAAATAAATAATGAAGTTGAGTCGAATTATTGTACAAAAAACTCTAAGACTTAATGTAGTTTTTGGGATACATGCGCGACTATGACTTTCACAAGTACACTTGTTGTTAATTTAGAGTGTTTATAATGTTTAAAGTACTACATTAAGTAATAATTGTATGACCGCCAAATGAGCATGCCTATACTTTCCATTTTTAAAACATTCCTGGGCAATGCCAAGAAAGTGCCAGACAAAGTACAGGAAGTATATGTACACGTATAATTTGATTTATCGACATCCGTAAATCGTAATTAAGGTTAGACGAAAGTTTTTATTGCTTCCCTCCGCTTTTATTTTCGTTGAATACCTGTTTTTTGTAACGAAAAGTCTTTGGTGTTTTGAATTTTTTAAAGTGCGGCTTTTAAAAATAAAAACGCATAAATTTTTTAATTTCCCTTGTCGTTCTGCAAATGAAATGGCCAGTTTTCACAGTAAGCGGAGTTCGAAAGTCAATACTCATTATGAAAGTCATTAAGACGTCGTTAATGCTTAAATCACTTTGAAAGGTCGTTTTCAGCAGTCTATAAATTATTTTGATGAATAAAGTGTTTTACATTATAAATTATCACAACAATAAACTTTGACGGGTACTTCAGGAAAACGGTCGCATTGTTTGAACAATTTTATTTCAGCAAACAACATTAATTATTGGTTATCTCGAAATGTACAGCCAAGAGCAAATACATATAAATTTTAGAAATGCATAGAGAAGCCAGCAAATCGTTTAGTTAAATCACTTGATGCAGTTAGCACTTAATTTTGGCAACATTACATTCTCTACACTAATATTATAAAGAGGAAAGATTTGATTTTTGTATGTTTGTAAGGAATAAACTCAAAAACTACTGGACTGATTCCAAAAATTGTTTCACTGATAGAATGTTACATTATTCCAGATTAATATAGGCTATATTTATTATTAGAAAAAATTAGGGATCCCTACTAAAATTTCAATAATGTAACCCAAGGTGTAAAAAAAAAGTGTGCGTCTCGGAACGCCCGACATAAGTGATAACTTAAACTAATCTAAGTTGAACTATTTAATATTGAAATTGTTTAACTTGAGAAAAGCTTAGGTTATTACTTAAATTTTATGTATATAGCGCGTGGGTTAGTAGAATGAGAGAGGAGAAGCCTGCCTACCGCTGCCGTATGCGTGAGAGAAAGGAAAGCCAGATAAACTGGCGCCGTAACGCGTTACATAACGAAGCGGTTTACCCTTCCATAAGAAGTTATCACTTCTAAAATTATATTCACAATAAATAATAAATTTAGATTCATAATTAGACCGGGTAGGTGGCGCTGGAATCAGGTTCTTGATTTTTATTTTTTCAGGACAGGACAACGTCTGCCGGATCCGCTAGTATTATCTAATATAACATATTAAAGTAGTATTATTAGTTTTCGGCGAGATCGGCGTGAAGTTTTGTTATGATTGAACGTGATAGAGCCATGCTGGAATCATTATCTTGATAACAGCTTTTAGAGCTGGCTCGATCGGTGTGACATCACGTTCTCAATGAATATCGGCGTGAAACGGTTAGCCTTGAGCGAATCGTGTTTCGTGCGGTGGCTGAGAGTTCCGATGGCCCACTTCTTCTCTATTACATTCTTCCTGCCTGATCTCTCTATCTCATCACCCTATCGCATCCTAAAGGCTGGCAATTCATTGAATTCGCCATTGGGGTTGTAAACGTATATACCAGACGGTAATCACTTTTCATGAGCTGGGCCGTCCGTCTGTTTGCTAGCTTCGCAATAATCAATTTTTTTTATCAAAAGCAAAACCGGTATCAAATTAAAAAGCAAAAAATAAATTTTTAACCGATTTTCTACAACATCTTGAAGTCGGTGCCAAGTAAAACATAAAAATGACTATATTTTGCACATTTGTTGTTGGTTTTTTATGTTTTACTTGGCACCGACTTCAAGATGTTGTAGAAAGTCGGTTAAATATTTATTTATTGCTTATTAGTTTGAAGTCGGTTTTGTTTTTGTTAAAAAAATATTATTCACTTTTTAGTTGCGGAAATACTTGAATAGCTATAGAAATAATATATTAAGCGCTTGTAGAAATTGTACTACTGGCACGCGTATGCAAGGTTGCTATTTCACTCTTTGGTGTAGACGCTCGTCACCAAGAGTTGCTCTCGATTTCCAAGGGTTGCTTCGACTCATCAGACTGATGACACTGATGATGACTAATGACATCTTGACTTGATGATAATAGAACCACCTCGGGAATATACTCTTTTTAACAAGAAAAATTGAAAATCGGTCCACAATTGATGGAGAAATCGCGTAACAAACAATTTTCCAGGGATTCTTACGATTTCCCTGGGATCCATTAATCAGATCCTGACTTGGTGATCATAGGCCACCTCGGGAGTATACACTTACGAATAAAAAAATATATTAGAAAATCAGTCCACAATTAACGGAGATATCGTGTAACATGCATACAAAAAAACATACAGACGGATTGAGAGTCATCTACTTTCTCGAAGTCGACTAATAAAAAAAATACAATTTTATTTAAAAATTTGTTTGTTAAAACAGAACAAAAATGTTTTCAAACAAGAGCTTAATGGTTTGAAATCTTAATTAAACTGTAGCCTTTCGAGGTGACACAAGAACTCCTTTATCAACACGATTTGCAAGCCCTTTGAGGTTGAGATGGGAGGGTCAGGTATACTGGCTCTGGTAGTCGTTTGATATCTATTTACTTCAAGGTAAATCTAAATCATGAATATTTGACATCTTTATCCCCAAAAGGCAAAAATTATGTCTTTTAGTTTTATCAGCATAACATTAGCATACCATTGATACAACTGAAACGACAATATAAACTAATTTGAAAGCAAAGCAAGTTTATATTGCTCACTTAAATCGCATTCCGTCCGCCAACAATACTGTTACAGGTACTAAGTACTAACCTAATATTTTCACAATGCTTAATTCACACAAAGCGGATGGAAGTCCGACATTAAACTCAGCCACTGCCCCCTTACAAGGAAATTGCTGTTTGAAACCCGGGAACAATGGAAATGGACTGTTTTATTATTCCTAATGCTGGCCTTAAATGTATAATAGGGTATCTATCGTTTGTGTTATTCGACAAATACGTTTCAGTAGACCTGTTTCAAATGTCTTTACGTCATTGTACTGGGTTTTTGTATTTTGCTATCCTTTCATTTGCCTTACTACTGGTTAACTTTTGGTACAAACCTCATACAATTTCACCTAAACTAATCAGGATATTTCGAGACACGTCACCGCTCATGAAAATGGACGCGTTCATTGACTCTAGCCAAAATAGTCTAATTAACCGACTTTCAAAAGTAGGAGAGAGAGAGGGAGAGAGAGAGATAACACTTTATTGCACACCATATAAATAAAATATACAATTACAAAAACAGACCATATTTACAATATTTTCTAGGCAATAGAATAGGCGGCCTTATCGCTCAAAGCGATCTCTTCCAGGCAACCTAAATCAGAGAAATTTGAATCAGACCATGTAGGTGGTGCAGGAAAAAAGCAATATATACATAAATACTCAAACTGATTTAAGAAATAAATATACAAATATATACATAGTCATATATACACATATACAATAATATATTTCTTAGGGAGGAGAGGTTCTCAATTCGACTGTATGTTTTTTTGTATTACGCGTGTCTGGACCAATTTCAATTCTTTTTTATTTAAAGAGCGTACCCCTAAGGTTCGTCAAATGAGTGGATCCCAAGGAAATAGAAAGTAACCCTTGTTGAAGAGCGCCAACACTCCTCAAAAGGCAAACTTGTATACGCCTGCCAGTAGTACAATTTCTACAGGCACTTCATATATTACTCCTAAAGCTATTCAAGAAGAGCAAAATTAAAGAGCTAAAAATAAATATTTTCTACAACATCTGACGCGTTATGTCTGTTGAATATTATTATTAACGTAACGTTTCCCTTTAAAGATGAGAGGAAGGGACATTAATACACATACAGAACAGCAAGAGAAGAAGTATAGGTAGATAGATAGCTGACACTTTATGGCTCATCAAAATAAGAACAATTACAAAAACAATGTATAATTATACAATACTTTTTGGCAAAACAACGACAGTAAACAAACAAACAGCGATTTCTTCCAGGCAACCTAGTAAAAGAAATTCTTAACTAATCTGGCGATGTAGGTAGAGCAGAAAATAAGATAGGACTGTACAGTTTAAATATATACGTTGTGTAGTAAGACACGTCTTGATAATAAAAAGATATATGAATAAAGATATTGTACAAGTCTACGTAGCTTATATGTTATTTATTCTTATAATAAATAATACTAGAGATGACAAAGAATTAGGTGAGCGGACAGTGAAATCAACTGAGATACTTTTCATCATCATATAAAATCGCAGCCTCATATATTTCGTACTAACGTACATATTTATGTATATATTTAAATATATACATATACACAAATACATGTGTTCTATGTTGTGTGTGGCCTGTTGAAAATTCATAGTTTCATGATAATATTAAATAATGAACATAAGTAATTTTCTGTGTGTACCGGAACACAAACCAACTTGACTGATAATTTCTTTTATTTTTCATTCCACCGATTTTAATACTATATAAAATTATTAGAACTAGGCATGTTTACTGAAGAGTTTCTTGCGCCGCTTTTTCTCTTCAAGCCTTAACATGTTGCGAAGCGGTGGTAAATTAGATTAGGCTCCCATAGAGTAAATAATAACCATAAACAAAATTAAAACTAAATAATTAAAATGAAAAGTTGCCGGTAGGGTAAATAAAACTTTATCAATACTCGTTGACATTTGACATCTTTGTCTTCCGTGATCACGGCGACTGAAAAGTGGCCGAAACGTCGGAATAACAAAAATCAAATAAATTACCGTGCTTAAAACTGTTAAAACGTAGTTTTTAACCGATTTCAAAAAGGAGGAGGTTTTCAATTTGATTGGTATGTTTTTTTAAATGTTTGTACATCGATTACGCTGAGATTTATGATCCGATTTACGTGATTCTTTTTTAGTTTGATGGGGAATAGTTGCCATTTGGTCCCCTAAAAATGTTATTATGTATACAAATCGCGAAAACTTACGAAAATATTATAAGTAATATCAATTTTCTAATATTGGTAAGGTATAAATTCTGGATAGTAACATATAGAAATGCGGCATTACTGAGTTTAGTTAAATAGTCCCTGTTGCAACATTATTTATCATTCGTACTACTAATATTGATAAAATGCGAAGGTGACTTTGTTTTGTTGTTTGATCTCTAGCTATTTGTTTGTTTATCCTTCCACGACACGTAACATTTGATATAACTATATATATGTAGGATGGGTGGTTGGTTAGCAACGAGTTGTTGTGAGACGAGCTTTAATATTTCTTTACTTCATTGTGTTTTAATTAATATACGGGTTTGAAGATTTATAAATCATTTATTTAAAATTCTACATTTTTGGAGGCTTGTCCGGAATCGTACAAAAATCGTTCGGGATGGGAGCAGATGGCTAGAAGATTACGTACAATATTGTGTTGAGAATTTCGAAGATGAATTTATAAGATGTCAATTTCTTTTGATGTTTTAGAATTAATGTTAAGAGGATAAAGACGAAGATGCATTTTGATTTAAAGAGAGTAGAACACTCTGACACTAAATTTTCAGGGGATGATCCCGAGTATACCGTGTCAAGATGGACCAGCACATTGCCACAGCTATTGATAGATACTGTTTATTTATCAGGTTTGACATTATTTATTGCAAAAAGATCATTGATTTCTACTGCAGCTTTGTGGTTACGAACTGAAAGTCCTTTCAAGACTTATGAAGAATTGAAAATTGCTTTATCTGAAGAATTTCCTGAAGAAATGTCGGATACAGAAGGTATTGTAGATCAGATGATGTGAAGCAATAAAGGCGAAAGTGGTTATGATTACGTTCTAAGAGTGAAAGAGTGGGTAAAAGAGGGAGTATACCGGAAAAAAATATGAGGCTTTTGATTAAACAATGGATAAAGGATAGTAGTATTAGCGAACAACAAATAAAGGATTGGTTTTACAGAACGCAACAATATGCGCAGGACGAAACAATAAAGCAACCGGAGAAGATTGCACCAGTCACAGTTACTAAGGCGACGAATAACATGGTATGACGAAACCGACGACTTTAAAGAAGATTATAGCAACGATTCAGTATTATATCAAAATCACAATACTTTCATAGAGGTGGTACAATAGTAGTATCCTAATAACTGTAGAAGTAGAAAAAAATTACCAATAAAATTAAAGACCAAGAATGAGAACAAAAAAGACGGACTATTTAAGAAAGAAAAGGAAAACTTATCTCAAGAACGAATAAAACCTTTGATTAAAAGTAGAGGTACTACTTTTCGTAACAGAACACATGGTAATGATGCATTTTACAAAACTTTTGTTATATTGAAGGAAAGGACAATTTATAGAAATATATATATATATATATATATATATATATATTATATATCCTACATTTTTTATACTTATCCGTGCAGGAACGGAGAAAGAATACAATTTCCTGCGGCCAGGCGGCCTGTCGTAAGAGGCGACAAAAGTACCCACAGCCAGGTGGTAGGACATTTGGCCGACTGGATGGCTACCACTCCTGGTCTTAAGTATGTCGCCATAACAACCTTGAGTTGTGTTCCGGCATTAGTGACCGGGTTCCAGTCTCCCTTAAGAGAACAGCAGCGCATTTGTAGCACCTTTGGTGTTGCAAATGTTTATAGGCGATGGTAGCCGCTTTTCATCAACTGGGCCGTCTGCCTGTCTGCTGAACTCCTGCAATAAAAAAATACTACTGTTTAAAATTTTCTTGATTTCGCTAATAATAATGTTATGAAGCGGCATATAGAATTAATCTTTCAGCCAAACCTTGCCTCTATAGACCCATTAGACTTCGAGAAAAATAGGTAGGATACACTCCTACAGACATAAGAATGGACGGACAGACTTGATCGTTGCAAAACATATTTAGATTTTATCTAAATGGTCCATATAACAAGAAATTCAATAGTAGCTATTTAAATGTGCCATTATCCGATTATGAGAGAGGCATCACCTCAAAAAGCTATAATGATACTGCTATGTAGTGAAGCGCTGGACTAGTTTAATGCTATCAAACTGAAGTTATAATAACTTTCCCACTTGTTCGTAGTGCCACTTTGGCTTACACATCAAGTTTAATACGCTTTATATCCAGTTAAGAGCATATTAATGAAAATTATGTACCAGACTCATAATTCATTATCATTAATTTAATTTAATTCTTTCCTTAAGTTTTCGCGGCTAGTACACATAAATAAGCAAAACTAAGTTTTAACGGTTTTAAGCCCATCATTTTATTTGAATTTTTTGACGTTTCAGCCACTTTTCAGCCACTTTTCAGTAGCCGTTATCACGGAAGACAAAGATATGAAGTGTGAATGAGAAATGTTATTATTTAGCATACCCCCAACGTGTTTATTTAATTCAATTTTAATTTTTGTTTGGTTGTTATTTTTATTTTATGGGAGCCTAATCAATCCGATTTAACACTAGTTCACAACATGTTGTGGTTTGAAGAGATGAAGTGGGGTAAAAGCTCCTCCGTAACCTGCATAATTCTAATTATTTTATATTATTATAAAATAAAAGGGGCGGGAGGTGAAAAGTCGCCGAAATGTCTAAATAAAAATCAAATAATATACAGCGCTTAAAAACGTTAATACGTAATTTTAATTAATAGTATTCATTTTCCATAATATGAATGTATAAGTATCGCTTTTACAATACGAAAAGGTGATAAATGAAAATTATTAAAATTCGTTTTTATTCCGTAAATGAAATGTTTGTTTTCCTACAGAGGTGTTCCTGTCAAGCACTCGTCTGGTATCTGAAGAAGGACTAGGTGTACGCGGCTCTGGTAACCTCGAGTTACCACTGCTATATCCTTATCCTATCAATAAACATGGTATCCTTTCTAAAAATCATTCCTCATTCGAGCAATTAATTATTTAAATAATGTAAGTAAATACGATGATACCGACCCGTTCATCATCAGTATTTCAGAAGTCAAGCGGTGTCTAAGCTTTAAATTTTTCAACAGTGACTAAGTATCTTGGTGACTTTCTTACGTCTGCATGGTACGTATAATCAATGGCTTTCTTTTGATAATTGTAGTTATCTATTGAAACGAATTTAGCTGAAGGTTTGCCATAAATAAATAAATAAACTTCAACTACATATCACTTCATCAAAATAAACAAAAACGGAAGAATTGATGAGTACAAGAAGTAAGTTTTTGTACTCATTAATTCTTTTCGAATTTAAAAAAATCTAAAGTAATGCACTAGTAAATTAATAAAAAAAACTATGAGCGACGTCTTGAAATTCAAATTTTGAACTGAAACTTTCAGAAACTTATTATTTTTTGGTCTATAAAATTATACCGTAACGAGAAAAACAATATCGGTTTTTAGCGATTTTTGAAATCTTAAAAAATTTGGAGCAAGCTCTTAAAATTTTTTTCTTGAGCTGTCCCTTGGACGGAGTTCTTAATACATCAAAAACTAACATTTTTTCACTCGAGACTAAAAAAAAATGTCGGTTTTTTGCGCCACCCTAATATATATATATATATATATGGGGCGTTTCTCGCAGACGTGGCTATGGGTGTAATGCGTATTTTGGGATACGATGTTGTTTTTATTTTTAATGACGCTACACATTGACAGATAACGTATGTATGTATATACACTAATGTTGCTATTCGATGACGGCGTTATTTTTAACGCTTGAAATAAGACGCATGCGGCCACAGTCAATATCTTAAACATTAAACAAAAGCCACATCAAAACGGAAAGATTAAAGGAAAAACAAGGCAATATCATCATACACCTGCAATACAGTGGTGGACGTTTGCGATATTACGATCGATTTTTTCCTAATAGGTAACAAGAAGTTCCACAAAATATACGTCAGGAGCCGAGTTAGCCATGCGTCCCAAACCAAAACGGCGCGGGTTCAAATCCTGGCCGGTAAGAATGCGCCATTTAGGCAGTTTCATGACCTAAAGTACATATTATTGTAATTACCAGGTGAAGGAAATCATAGTGATGAAACTTGCATATCGAGATAATTGTCGTGTCAAACCGCCAATCCGCCTTAGACAAGCGTGGCGAGTAAACTGTCTGTTTCCCCCTTATGAAATCAGAAGCCCGAGCCCAGCATTGGGACGTTTATATGCAGGGAAACCGCATGGCTTATGAAATACCTAATATAAAACAAGAGAAATTCTAGAATTTTCACGAAATAACACTAACTATATTATACAGGCGAAACTATATGAATAACTTCTACTCTCTGGATATGAGCATTTTTATAAAGATTTAATAAATATAAAAGGAGCTCGACAATGTAGGTGTAATATTTCAAGAAGTTAATTGGGTTAGGAACTTCCTTTGGCGCCGTCCTCTTTGACTCTTTTCAGGCACGCACTCGTGCTTGCCTGAAAATATATAAAAAGACGCGTCTTTTATATATTTTCATACAAATAGAATTTTATATGAGCTTTTTGTTACTTTTATAGAAGTCACTTTTATTTAGATATCATTCTTTGTCACACATCTTTGTGTTAGTTGTATAGTTGCCCCCCCGCCAGGACCTAGGGCTTAGCGACGAGCGACACAACGACCGACGCGACTGAAGTTGGCGCCAAGCGCGATGACTGACGAGCATGCTTTAAATAACTTAATACTTTTGTTAATGACGCTCATCGCATCGCGCTTAGCTGTAGCTCACAGTGACAAAGTCGTGGCCGGATTCTAAATGCAGCAATTTATGATGTATAATCCTAACGAATATCTTATTAGGTAACTATTATTTGGACAGTAATTAAAGTATTTTTCATGGTAACATGATGTTGTGTAGTTTTGTTTGGTAAAATGCATTATATTGGTTAAAATGAACAATAAATAGCCTACAACTATTTTTCATTTTAACCAATATTTATTGTTTTTGAACAATTGTTTTCATTTTAAAAATCTCATCTGTTTAATGAAATATTTGCGAGAAGAAACATGGGTCCAGCTTTCGCCTGAAGCCTGTTTGCCTGAAAAATATTTTAATTTGAATATTAATATTTACTTGATAATGACTAAAAACATTAATCGTGCAAAGTTATATTGTAAAATAAGAAGAAGAACGGTACTTAAATAATTATAATTAGTAATTTATTATGTCATGAATCAGATGTTTAATTGATCGAAAAATATTGTTTTTGGTGCAGTGAATCGCGAAACGTATATATCCAAAACATTCTAATAACATTGTTCATATTTTAATAATCGTATTACTTCAGGCTAACAATGGAAATAAGCAAATAACATAATCAAAACATTTTCCTGAACATCACACATTATTATGTTTGTTGTGTTGTAGGGTAGTATAATAAAATTACGACTCCGCCAAGATGTATGGCCATAAATTTCTCAGAGATTGTATAAAATTATTATATGCAGGCAAATTTCATAATATCATTATGTGAAAGTGTTTTATGAAGTGTATACATATTCTAGTCTTATATAAAACTACAGTCGTTAAGTTGTTAAATATTTTTCTTATTAATACGGAGTTTTCGGTAGGAAATTAAAGTGCTTCATTATGAGTATAGTAAAAGACTGAAACACATTGCTGGAATCTGTCTTTCCTTATATTTATAAACTAGGTGTCTTCAAAGCCCGTGGCCCGAGTGAATTGGTACCTTCTAGGTAAGCTTGCTCCATCTTAAGCCATATCCGCTTAACATCGGGCGAGATCATGGGCAAACGTGAACCTATCTTTACATATAAAATTCTTTTGCTCGTATGTGTGTCACTGAACTCCTCCTAAACAGTTAGACTGATTTTGATGAAATTTTTTGTGTGTGTTCAAGGGGATCCCGGGATGGTTCAGATTCACATTTTGACCCGGTGACGGTGCAATCAGGTTCTAAATTTAATTTTTAGGGGAGGACAACGCCTGCTGGGCTCGCTAGTACTATTATAAAAAAGAATAATGTTTTGCTGTGCAACTTATTATTATCATCTCACTATTATAAGATGATGTATAAGCATTATAAGATGCTTATATAATAACATCCCATAAACGCCCCACTGTTGGGCTCGGGCCTGCCACTATAGGGCAACAGACAGTATACCTGCCAGGTTTGTCCAAGGCGGCTTGGCAGGTTTAGCATATCAGTTATATCGAAGTGCAGGTTTCATCACAATGCTTTCCTTCAGCGTTGTTAGCACGTTGTAATTGTAAAAATATGCACATTACGTCAGAAAACGGCCCAAGAGGTGCATGTGTTTCGGCCAAGATTTGAATACATTATATTATAAAATTCTAAAAATGCCAAAACCTATTGGAATATATTATATAAACGAAGTAGAAGACGATGTAATTTTTTTAGGTTTCTTGTCTGTTTGTTCGGGATTCACGTAAAAACTACTGGGCCGATATCGATGCAGTTTTCACTGACCGATAACAAGTTCTTAGACTTAAAATCTGGGCTACTTTTTTATCTTGGGAATCTCGCGGGAATTTTTCTGGAAATTATTTAAAATGGCGAGTAAAAAAATCGAATTCCAATATTATATATATGATTTTTCACTGTTCGATGGCAAATTGTATGTAATAAAATGTGTGACTTTGTTTCCCGGGAATCCCGCGGGAATTTACCCGGGAGCGGTTTATAAGTTGTTCGGGTGCATAAAACATAGCTTATCCGACACAGTTTCTATTAAAACGATAGCTTACATTCGTTTTTAAATGCTGCCGTACTTTATGTCCCGGGAATCCCGCGGGAATTTCAAGCCAAGCGTGGATGAAGTCGCGGGTATATCCTAGTATGAACTATTTTTGGATATTGGTTGTTTTTATTATAGAAGCAAAATACTAGGAATGAGAATCGCATAGTCAAAACGTAATTCAAAGCAACTCGTAAACCATGATTTTGAAGTTTTTGTTATATTATCGTATACATATTATGTATGTTCATTTCTCGCTTTTTAAAGCACATTTTTCTAGAAAACTTTAGAAAAAGTAAATTAAGATTTTCAGTCATTTGGTCTAAAAATGCTTTATGGAAAATCTCAAAAAAAGAAAAATTACTTTTTACCTGTGCGGGAACGAATAAAGAATACAAATTCCTACGGCCGGTTAGCCCTGTCGTAAGAGACGACAAAACAACTAATAGCTAGGTGGTAGGGCATGTGCCCTATGGATGGGTACCACCCCTGGTCTAGTGTGCGGTCATAAAAAACCTTGTGTTTTGTTCCGGCATTAATTGTCAGGTTTCAGTCCCCTTAGAGACTGGTAACCCGTTGGCAACGCCTCTAGTGTTGCAAACGTTCATAGGCGACGGTAACCACTTACCATCAGGTGGGCTGTTTGCCGGTTGGCCTGCTTTAAGCAATAAAAAGTATTACTACAAATCATGTGTGATATGCGTGTTTTTTTTATATTTTAGTAGCAAAATTCTTTCTTGGTTATATGTATATTTTTTATCAAACAATAAAATAGAAAAATTCTGTTCTTATTTTCCGAAGTTATGGCCATTATACAAAAACATAAGAAACATCCTGAATCCTTTAATAAATAAATAAGCCCGTGCGATGAAGCTTTATACCCTTTGGGTCGTTTGGGCATTTTTTTCATACGCAATTTACTCTCGAGATAAGGGTTGAATTTCTTACGTATTTGAATATTATGCGTATTCAATGGCTATTCTTCTTCGGATTTATTTTAGTTTGTTTCGCTGGCTATCTACGTAAGACTGTATTATATAACTGAAGTTTATTGATTATGAGTTTCTTATTTTTGAGAGTTCTGATGTCTCAAGTTAAAAAGGGGAATCCCTTTTAGTGTAATAGCATATCCGCCGGAGGTACGATGCCGACACTTCGCCGATGAAATTATCAGTCTTAGTGTTGCGTTGACATGAAACACCAAACGCGCCGAATAGTTGGATTTATGCTGTTTAGTTCAGCACGTTATACGATAGAATATAGTATGACACGAAAATCCACATATGCGCCAAAATATTTCCTCAAAATGTAGTATCATCTCGGATATTTTTCACGAAATATTTTATTAAATAAATTTAGCTATTCTTTAAAGTATTAATTTTATCAGTGTTCGCAATATGAAGAGATGAAATAATATACTTTTCGGGCTGTAAAATATTGGACTAATATATCAAAAATCATTTTATAATTTTGTAAATAAAATGGTGCAACTACGTACGCCAAACTTTCAGTCGCGTATTGCGTCACATGATTGGTTGATCGCTATTAAAAATACATTTAATACATTGTTACGGAAACAGCTAGGCGAAAAATTCGGCATTATGTCGAACGCTACATAATTTCAGTTGATGTCTCATAGGTTACTTAAAAAGCACTGCGTATTTAGCAGAACTTTCAGCTGTGTCATTAGCCTTATGATGATCACGTCTTTTTAATGTTAAATTGTTATTAGACACATATATGTATTTATAGTGGAATCCAAAGCATTTTTAGCTGTACTTAGATTACACCATTTTATATTATGTAGAATTGTAGTTTCTAGAATAATGGTCGTTATATACATAACACGAATAGACGGACGGATAAGCTGATGATTTTTTTATTCTACTTCTGCTGATGTAAGTTTTTGTCAAGCCATTTTGTCGTTAGGGTATTTTAACTTTTATGTTTTTTACTTATTTACTCTTTTTTGTCAATTTATTTTGTATTATAAGATTTATTCATTATGTTTATCTGTACGTTCGGTTTTATACCATTTATTACTAATGCATTGGATTTGCAATTGCTGTAAACATTTTATTTTAAATGAAGAGTTTAGAACAGTTTCGTCTACGCTAAAATGATGGCCAAAGAATCCTAAAAACTTTGAACATACTCGTATAGTAAGAGGCCACAGCCATTGTATGAATATTAAAACTAGACTTTAATTTTATCAAAATCCCGTATAATGTGATGTTATTCTTTGCCTCGGGCGTGGACCAGCTTTGTTAGTCGAGTTGAAACCAAACTAAAATAACAACGTATGTTTGCTCAAGTTTATGTAAATTCTGGCGTATTTTACTTGTTTCAGGTCTAGTTATACAATTTAACTCTAAGAGAAAGTTATGTTATTTTATATGATAAATATTACAATAAAATTTAAAACAACTAGCAAATAAAAGAGTGGAAGATAAATGCCTTGCTATTGTTGTTAGCCTTCTTATATTTGCGACGCATATGTATCTCAGTTCTCCACTTTCCATGTGTAGTCTCGTTAGTCGTGTCGATCAGGCTAAGAAGGACGTCTGCTGAAATGTGGTCCCCGCTCCAGGACTTGTCTACCACATGCCATCAGTCCTGTGATAAGTGTGATTTTGGCCCAGTGCCAATTTAGGTTACTTTTGCCGGAGTCTTAATATTTTAGTTTTCACGTGAATTCAAATATCAGGGTGCAAATATTCATACATGAGCGTTCGCTGTAACCAAAATCGTTTCAGATAAATATAACATTAGTTTATCTAAATACATAGTATAATCTCTTACACATGACTCTAATCTATGTTAAAGCTGGCTAAAAGTGAAAAGAGTGTTTTGTATTTTTTTTAATCAGACCTTGAATATTTGTTTTATTAATTATTTGAATCATGTAAAGAAAAAAAGAAAAAATACTTTATTTGAAGAAATAGCGACGTAATTACATTCTTTATACATTATTATAAACAGAGCATAATTTTAGAATTTGTACGCCGCATTTTCAGTAGAGCCTGCTTGATATGTAGAGTAGACCTTTGCAGTTTTCGGAATGTACAACAATTATTATTCTTCGTTCTTTTTTTTTATAGCTGGAGTAGAGCAGACAGGCAGAAGGCCAAACTGATGGAAAGCGGTTACCATCGCCTATGGACGTTTGCAACACCAGAGATGTCACCAACGCGCTGCCGGCCTCGAAGAAATAATATTACATTTAAAAAAAACCCTATATTGTAATGCTGTGGGAAAACCACGGCTTAGAGCTCATTCCAAATCCCCACGGTGTGCAAGAGAAATGTTCTACAGAACCATTGCCTACAAGAGCGAATCGTCTCAAGGAAGTGGGGATGAATGCCAGGCCAATGGCGTGTTCTGGTAAAAAGAAGACGAAGGCACCATTCTAAACAGTTCCTCGGAACAGTGCCCATCGTACAGTCTGTAGAATATGCAGAGAGATGCGAAGTCTCTCCGAAGGCCAGGCGTAACTAAACCATCTGGGAGTATGGGATCGTCGATAGTGCGAACGGATCGCCGTTGAATACTGTCTAGAGTACTCTAGAGGATTTAGCTGGTAGGTGGGTGCCCCTGAACATGAGCGTAAGCAGTACTCCATATGCGGCCTCATCTGGGCTTTATTAGGTACAAGGCGTTGTCGCGGAGTGAAGTTCTACTTGGACCGATTTAGCACTCCCAGCTTCTTGGAGGCAAATTTTTCTTTGCCTTCAACGTGGCCCCTGAACTGTACATTGTATGGGATGTCGACACCAAGGATCGCAATACTCTTAAATGTGGTAAGGATTGTTCCTCGGAACTGAAGCGCATGTACGAATGGGGTTTTCTTGACAGATAATACGCTTAGACAGAATTTAAAGAACAATTCAAACGTTTTTTTCTTACAAAATATAAACATATTTTTCTTACAGAAAAAGGTATTTGAAATATTCAATATAAGACGGCAATTTCATACTTTAACCCCTAACAATTTTGACTTCAGCTGAAGATATTAAATCATCTTTTCTTGCAAATAATATGTCCCTAATGCGATTGCTCATTTGCATCGTAATATGTTGATTTCGATTCATGTTTTTCAATTTAATGCTTTAAATATAATTTCTTAAGGTTAATTTGACAGTGGAATGAATAATTTATCGTTAAACATATAAGGGTTGGTGCCCTTTGATTATTTATTCCATATAATCTATGTTAATACCATTATTATTCGAGTTTATTAATAGTCCTAGAATTTCATAATTAGTTGCGTATACCTTTAATACTATTACGAAGAAAACCGTAAATCAACTCAATCTTTATTGTTGACTAAGTTTTACATAGGTCTTATATGTACCAGAAAGTAGTATTTAAGACTTAGCGCTCATATCTAGGCAATATCTAGGCTACTTATCCGGTCAGCTATCCGCAATCGAGAAATGTTAAACTGATTTATATTCACTACGCTGCGGCTGCCGGCAAACTGGTTCTGTTTGTTAGATGGTGCTCTCGAAAGAGAGTTTAAAAAAAACTTTACATTTACACTTTTGAAACGAAACGGATTATAAAATTAAATAGAGATTGAAGTAAAGAAACAGAGATTTGACACTGCTAACAGAAACAGAGGTCCGAACTTGACGAGACTGAAATCCACTGACTGGTGACAACAGGAAAAACAGGAAAGAAACATGACCCCTCATATTTCTTTACTTTTTGTTATTTGCCTGGACGGTTATAACAGGTTGCTTGAAGCGGGCTCTATCGCCGGTCAGTCGGATGGTTGCTGAACGCACTTTGCGGTTCAGTGTGCGGCTGGTATCTTAACTGCGTGTTACGGTGCAATTCCAGCGGCCACAATCTGGCTAGCGGTATACTGCGGTTAGCTAGACGGTTGACCAGACTGCGGTTAAGCATAGTGCGTATGAGCGGCATTACAAAAACGTGGAAGCCCGAGTCCATCAGTGGGACGTTCATGAGCTGATGTTATTTTAAAAAGTATTGCAAAGCTCGTGTATAGCAGTACACCTAATGAAATTAGCTAAGGATCTACAAGTGCTATATAGATAATTAATTGTGAAACTAATATGATTTGTATGACCTTTGTTAAAGCGCATGTGCAGAATTTGAAATGAAGCTACGACCCTTTGGGAATTTCATGAAGCTTTCATGATGGATATTTAATAAGTACGCTTCGAAATTGAATTCCGGTGAGAGTGCATCTTTTATTTGAAAATAAATCTGTTAAAAGCGTGGCAGTTAACGCATGATGGCGAGTTCCGTAGATGTGACAATATTTCCACTATTGTTATCATTTGGCTACGTAATCATGAAAGCATCGGAAACAACATCTCAAAAAGTAAAGATAGAAAATGTTAACTTCTACTATCTTTACTTTTCCTAAATTTTCTATTTCATAATTAAAAGGACGGGACTACCTCGACACAATATTCGTGAATTGAATAAATTATAGCGGGAATTATAACTTTCTGCCATTCATTAATATATACGCACTCACATAATAGTTTTTGAAAAAAATTGAGTATAAGACGTACTACCCGTGCGCAGGTTTGCCGATAGCCTCATGATGTCACGCGTCAATGGTCAGTAGGGTTGAGAAAAAAGGTTACATAAATAACTATTACCAATAAATTTATTATTTTAATTTTTCTTCTATATACTTATAAGTATGTACAATAATAGTAAGTAATACAATACAATAACAGTAAGTAGTCATCAGCAAACCTGCGCGCGGCTTATAAGTACATGACGATTTAATAAAGGTTTTATTTTCGTTAAAATAGGAACTCTAAGTAAAACAGCAAAAAGTACTTTAATGACTAGGAAATTAAATAATAAAATAGCCTTAAATCCAAGATGAGGTGTTTTTTTAAAATTCTCCTCTAAATCAAATCTCTCCTCTCAAAGTGCCTCCAGGCAAAGGTCTCCTCCTGCTCATGCCAAAACTATCTGCCCAGGTCAGCACGTCGCCAGTAAGGTCCAGCAGTAAGCTAGAGCTCGTCCAAT
The DNA here is from genome assembly GCA_039645545.1 of Dendrolimus houi. Classification (NCBI taxonomy): domain Eukaryota; kingdom Metazoa; phylum Arthropoda; class Insecta; order Lepidoptera; family Lasiocampidae; genus Dendrolimus; species Dendrolimus houi. Next base: position 10,458,186 of record CM077134.1, read on the forward strand.
GCCTTCTCCTGCTCCTCTAACCAACCTTTGGGTACCAGTGGGTCACTAGCTGGCTCCACTTTGCCTGTCCAAACGACATTTCAAAAATTGATTCTCGAGAGTATATCTGTTAGTTTAGTTACAGGGAAATGATATAGTCATTTAGAAATAATAAAAATCAATGCGAGCGATGAATCGGTACTAACTAGAATTTAATTAAGCGGATGCACAACCGTCCTTCGATCGTTAGCATAGTATTGATGCAGCAAATTGTATCAGTTTCTGCGAGTGAAATCAATCGTAGTACGTAAATTTTTCATTTCAAAAAACATTCACAAACTCATCACTGAATATGGAGCCATCATACTTTATTTGTTGTTGATTTGTGTGTTTAGGCAGGTCAATAATATTCGTGAATATAGACATTTTAAAAGTTTCTTCAAGTTAATAGTTTATGTATCACAAGCCTTAGCCAAATTGTAGATTGACGTAAAACTTATTGTAGTTCAAAACGGTACACATTACATTAAATACATAAAAAATACAATTTTTTGCTTTTTAAGTAAAATATATGGCTATAAAGAATTAACAAACATTGTTCATTCTTCAGCAATATCATACGTATAGTAATTTTATTCAAGGGAAAAAAGCGTATTAGAACCTAGTTCAAATTAATTTTGATTTCATATACCTATGAATCTTTTTGTGCTCATCCTTTTTAAGCTCTACATTCTAACTCTCTGATTCATATTGAGTTACATTTAGGGTTCTTAAAGAAGGGTCTAAACTTAATCCAGTGGCCGGTTCCTATATTTTACTATTCATTTACTTGCCCTACCGCTGGTTGAATTTTTTAATTAGATGTATGGAGCTTATGTTAAATTTTAACCGATAGTAAGGCAAATGATCAGTCGCCAGTCAACTATCAGTCAGATAGTCAGTAAGATACAAAGAACCGGCCATAACTCAATATGAAAAAGAGCGTAAAAAACAACTTATAATTAATAAGTTACTTATCATAAATTCTCTTTCAACCTGTAAATGTCAAAAAAAAATCACGCGTAAACCGACATTTGAATGATAGGCAGTAAAATTGAAATGTCACAGTAACGAGTAATATTTCGTGCATTAACAATTAAATTTTATTTTGGACGGATTATCGTAAATGAGTGGGTAACAATATTGATAAAAAATATCATATAAAAAGCAGTTCGCAGAATATCTTAGTTTTAGAATATTAGATAAAAATAATTCTAATCAATGTTGAAACGATAATTAATATATTACTTAATAGTTAAATAAAGATATACATACTATAATAAACTGAGGCGTTTTGTTAGGGGATAAAAAGTATCACAGTTGGTTTGAATGTCAACTATTCTATTATAGTCTGTATGTGTCCAAGTGCTATTTTATATCAGCTAAAGTACGTACATACATATTGTCACGCCTGTTTCCCATTGGTGTAGGCAGGGACGATGAATCTCTACCTGTTACGATCTTGACAAATACCTTTCGCTTAATTTATTTTAATTAATCTCTTCATACATGTCGGTTTATTTAAGGTGCTTTTTACCTGATCTTTCTTGAATATATCTTTAATTTGTTCATTAGTAACTACGTTGCGATCTACCGGCACCGACTTTACCGGTCACATTTAAATCTATCTGAAGTTTCCCATACGTAATATAATATACAGAGAATACATACATATACAACCTTATTAAGATTTCTAAAACTTCTCATCCGTGCAGGAACGGAGAAAGAATACAATTTTCTGCGGCCGTGCGGCCTGTCGTAAGAGGCGACAACACAAACCACAGCCAGGTGGTAGGGTATTTAACTGGTCTATAGTATGCCGCCATAACTACCTTGAGTTGTGTTCCGGCATTAGTGGCCAGGTTTCACTCTCCACTTAGAGAGCGGCAGCACATTGATAGCACCTTTGGTGTTACTAATGTCCATAGGCGAATGGCAACCGCTTTCCATTAGGTGGGCCGTCTGCCTGTCAGCTGAACTCATGCAATGTAAAAAAGAACTTGCAGATTTCTTGTTGTTAGATAATATCTAGTTTCAAAATTCTTCACCAGTAATAGTAAAGTCTAACAATTGCTATCGTTTCGTATATTGAGATTTCCCATTATTTATTTTTCCCATTGTTTGAATGACCCCGATAATATGTTGAATACAAAGATAGAGAAATTAGGATAAGTGCGAAATGGAGATTGATGAATATTTTATCACAAAGGTGCATGACCGACAAAATGTCGAGGTGATTTAAGGGCACGTCATTCGACATTACGTGGGATAATATTATTTGAGTATTTGAGTTTACAAACGTGGTTGTTCGATCATGCCAATTCTCAATATGGATACAACTGTAAGGCAAATAAAATAATTGACATAAAAAAAATACTTTGGATTGATTCTTCAGCATTTATTTTAATTTTACACATATAAATGTCAATATACATAGTCCTTTTAACAATAGACGTATATTATATTCACCTAGCGTCAAGTGAACGTCGGTTTACACAGCAGAATTGACTGCTTAGTTTTATGTGTACCTGCGTCTTTGCTGCTATAGCAAGACTGACTTGAACGCCGCCTTACTACCATTTTATTAGTATAAAAGGGTAGTACGGCGGCGTTCTAGTCAGTCTTGCGTGGATAGAAAGGGTAAAATGGTAGTCCATTTTACCATTTCTACCCACCACTATTTTCAACTCGCGGTTGGTAGTAGTGGGATATCATAGAATAAATAATACGGCGATGCGCCTGTAGTGAGTATTACCACCCAAAAAAAATTAAAGTATTCGAATACCTGTCTTACCAAGTAAAGAAAACTCGATTACAAAATATAAAGGTATTCGAATACTTCATCCATGATCACTATTTACTACAACCTATCTCAAAAACAGTTACTGATGTTTTGTAGTTCCTAACACGTAATAAAGCGATACATTTGCAAGTTAATCTTGTTACACATGTTAAAGTATTTCAATACCTGTGTTGCCCGTAAAGAAACTGGAATATAAAATATTAAGGTATTCGAATACTTTAACGATAATGTATATTATTTGCTACAAGAGATCTAAATATCTATATGAAAATAATTACTGATATTTAGTGATTCCCATCCCAACACAACCATCAACGGTGTCTGCCTTCAAGTGTTTACCCCCATTCGGGTCGTGTTTCCAGTGATGAAGCATGTTATGGCCTTTCAGAATAAAGTTTTATACGAGTTATAAGCTCGTTTTTCGGAATGCGTGTGGGTGCGTCGCGCAACTCTTACTAGCGTTGACGTGCCAATAAAGTCGCATAAACGCGAGCCGCCAGAGATGTTTGCACGCGCACTCATATTGCAACTGACACGTCCACCATCGACCGGTTCGAGCGTATATGTCGGAATAAGCTCGTGTATGCGCTTTCAGCCGCTTTCGGCTTTTTGAAGCGCGCGTATGTCGAAACGATCATATAAGTGTAAAAAAAACGCTAGTCTGAAAGCGCTCTTATTCGTCAAACATACTATAATGGCTTGTAGTTTATTTACAATGTCACGTTAACAAAGATGTTATTGCTTTTTAAATATAACTAAATATTGAATGGAACTGGAAATGAATGTCTTTTAGAATCATTTTCAAACTACATATTAGGTTGGGGAAAAAGTTTCTTCGCATTTTATATAAAAATTCAAAAGGTTTTTTATTAAGTTTATTTACAATTGACTAAAGTATGTAGGTGCAATTTTGTTGGATAACTTTTTGCCATCTTGTAGGTAGGGACGTGATCCTATTGCTATAAAAATTTTGGGGCTTCTGATCAAAAAACTGCGACAAGTGGTTTTGTCAGTCCTCTCGTGATGTTAACCTGACACTGCCTAAGGAATTCTGCAGATACCGAAACAGGTGAAAATCTGAACGTGCAAGGTCAGGACTATACGGCGGATGCATTAACACCTCCCAGCCAAACTCTCGTAGTTTTTGCTGAGTGGCTAAAGATGTGTGAGGTCTAGCGTTATCATGGTGAAAAACCACACCCCTTTTGTTGATTAATTCCGGCCGCTTTCTCTCAACTTTTTGCTTTAATCTCATCAGTTATTCGCAGTACAGTTCAGAATCGATGGTCCTGCCTGGCGGTAACAGCTCATAATGAATAATGCCCTTCCAATCCCACCATACACACAGCATCACCTTGTTGCGAGTTAACCCGGGTTTCACCACAGTCTGTGAAGCTTGACCGGCCTTTGACCACGATCTTTTTCGCACGTTCTTGTCGTACGTGATCACTTATCATCACCAGTTATCAGCTTCTTCAAAAATGGTTCGGTTTCATTACGTCGTAATAAAGAATCACAAATGAGTACACGGTTCATTAGGTTTCTTTCAGAGAGCTCATGAGGCACCCAAGTATCGAGCTTTTTTGTGTACCCAGCTATTTTCAAATGGGTCAAAACCGTTTTGTGGTCAATTTCCAGTTCTCCAGCTACATCGTAACTACTAATATGTCGATCTTGCTCCACTTTTTCAAAAATGGCATCAATTTTGTCCGTAACAGGGCGACCAGAGCGACGTGCATCTTTGATATGAACATTTCCAGATTAAAATAATAAAGTAAAATATAGGAACCGGCTATTAATGAATAAGGGTCGAACTTCGACCACAGGATGATCATTAGTAAGAAATAAAACACCGCCCCTGCTCTTTGTCTTCTCTGGTCTATACCACATCTTAATGTTTAAAATGTACTATGTGCTGCACGCATGTGTTAAATTGCAATAAACGGGTGAAATAAATCTTTCGTTACTTATTTTTGCATTACATGTATGAAACAATTTTAATTATAAACTAGTACAGTGAAGGAAACTTATATTGTACTCTACCTATAATTCCTTAACACTATAAGTAGAATACTGAGCCTAGGTCATCGAAATCAATGGGTAAGGTTCCGAGAAGACTGGCTACATTACCTCGCTGAGTCGTTGTCCGAGGTAGGAACCAGCCTTCTAATCTGCCGAAGAGTCAATAAGTTGTTTTGAAATATCTCTATTGAGGCTCATGGCCTCAGGACCCCACGGTCTAAGCGTTTCAACAGCAAACGGCACAAACATATAACTCTGACCGAGCGTTGCATGTTTGCGCCGCTGTTTCCGCCGCCGAACCGGCCGAAATTACATATATACTTCATTATAATTTATCAAATAGTGTATGGAACCATTGTTATACGATATCTGCATGGGTCTTTACCGAATGACATTTAATATTTAATTTAATTAATTGATGAAGTTTGCCATATTGCCAAATGAATCTAATTGATATCTCTTCTCAAACCAATATTAATTTGAGTGATCGACGGTGAAATTGAGGTTATAAAATATTACTTTATTCTTAATATTTCAAATTAGGAATGTACGAAAATAGATAGCGATTTATTAATTTCTCATCAGACCGAAATATTTTATTAGATACTAGGGTATGCCCGGGACTTCTTCCACGCTTGACTTGAAATTCTCGCAAGATTCCCGGGATTAAAAATATTACACATTTTGTTTCATAGAATTTGACACACACATTTGGAACATTGGAATTCGATTTTTTTTAATTTGGCCATTTTAAACCATGCCCAGAAAAAATTCTGCGGTATTCCCAGGATAAAAAGTGGCACAGATTTTAAGTCTAATAATTTGCTTTCGATCAGCGAAAACTGAATCTAAATCGGCTAAGTAGTTTTTAATTGAATCGCGAACAAACAGATAAAACGACAAACAGACAAATCGACAAACAGACGAGAAATCTAAAAAAATCGCATCGTGTTCTTCTCTAATGTTTATATATTGTATTCCAGTTGTTTTTTTTTAAATAGCTTTAATCTACAGACACGGCATGTTTAGAATTTTATAATATTACTAGCGGCCCGCCCCGGCTTAGCACGGTTATTTTATAAAAATTGCAAAATAAAAAGGTTATTGTATCCGCTCGGTTATAGTTATAGCTTGCGGATAAGACGGCTTAAGAATATTTGATTGGACTGGGAACGGATCGAGAACGGAACGAGATTGAACTGTAAACGGTATCACAGTGTGAATCGAGCCTAAATATTTTATATATACACACAATTTTAGGCTATATCTACACATGATATATATATATATATATATATATATATATATATGTGTGTGTGTGTTTGTAATTATACTAATATTAATTTTATCATATCTTATCATACATACATATGAGTTTTATTACTAATTAAATGTTTTTGCGTGGTCTTCTCAGGCGCAAGGCTGTCGGTGTTACCGACATCGTCGACGCCTTGCGCTGCCAATGGCACTGCTTCTTGATCTTGTGACAGATGCACTCGGATTGCAAAGATTGGTCGACGGTCACCAGTGTCACTAGCCAGATTGTGGTAAGTTTTTACCCAGTGAGCTGCATTTTGTTATTCATATCTTATCATATTGATATAGGGGTGTTTTTAGATTGAAGTATTAATTCTATACCTGTCAAGCCGCCTTGGACAAGCGTGGCAGGTATACTGTCCGTACCCCTCTATAGTGGGAGGCCCGAGCCCAGCAGTGGGGCGGTCGTGGGCTGTTATTATATTATATTTATTCTATATCCATCCACAATTATATCAGTCCAAATTCTGCACATTATTAAACCCTTTATTCATAATAGTTATAAGAGGTTTATAAACCTGTTAAAAAAGTTATCAAAAAATCTATTATATTATTGACAATTATGAATTAGCCAGGTCGTAGAGCATTTGTCCGTTTAGATGATTCCCATTCCTGGTCTAGAGTATGCCGCTATAACAATCTTGAGTTTTGTTCCGGCCTTAGTTGCCAGGTACTAGACTCCCGTTCGAAGCTGGCAGCATATCGCTAGCACCTTTGGTGTTGTAAGTACACGGTAACCACTTTCCATCACGTTGGCTGTCAACCTGTATATTGTAATCTAGTGAAGCGTAGGAAGCCTTTGATAAAGCATCTTTTGGTTGAATTATGCGTATATTTCAATATTATGCGATTTTACAATTAAATTTGTTTGCGCATACGAAGGTTCGTTTGGGTTCCGTAGTAGATTTTTTTAACTTGGCGGTTGGCCGCAGATCAAATCACATCAATTTATAATCTTGCGTGTGCAATCAGCGTCTTATAGAAAGGAGCGGCCAAGGTGGTCAAATAGATAAGAACATCGAAAATGATCATTAATATAGATACAACCAAGGTCGTCTAATAGTTCGAATCAGCGTTCTTCTCCAAAAATATCGATACACACACAACGCCAAATACATGAGTTCATTCAAGTAATCATTATTATGTTAACAACCACAACGCCAAATGTAACTACGCATCCAAAGTGTTCAGAAGTGCGGTACACTCTAGAAAAATGAACTCTATTCTAAATTTGATTAGAGTCAAATCGAGATCGTCATACTAAATCAAAGCTCAAATAGTATTTATTATAACTGTTATAAAAATCTTTTTCATTTTTATAACGCAACTAGTATTTGCCCTCGACTTTATTCACATTAGTTAGATAGCAAAGATTAAAGTTATTTTACCAATATTTAAAATTTAATGGATTTTTAATATGACAATACATGAATCCTGGATATATCCATAAAACTCCGACATTAGTAATGTCACTAAAGACTTATTCAACTACAGATATCTCACTAAGGATTTCTGATAAACACAGACAGTGTCTTGTGATTTGAGAAGGAAGGAAGGAAATCCCGGGAAAGTTCAAGAGTCCCAATATAGTCATGTATGAAAAGTGTCATGCAGTATCAAACTATGCTATAATAAGAGTAACATGGCCAGTTTTCATGCTATTTTTAGGTGTATAATTCCCAAGAAAACTTCGGAACTTTCCAGCACTAAAGTAAAGAACTATAAAAAAAAAGAAAAAGTGATTTTTAAATACACTAAACACTTTAAGTCATTTCCGGAAAAATTACACAGAATTGCCATGATATTAGTTTTTTCAGCATTGAGGTCAAAAATGTCTGTAGAATAGTGAAAACATCATTAAATTAATTAAAATATTAACATAAATTTTCATATTCTCCATCAATCAAACAATTTGATCCTAATTGTGGTTTTTTTAATAGCTTTAATGTGCAGACAAGGCTATTTACAATATTAACTTGATTTTAATATTTCATTTGACATCATACTCTATGTATATGTGAGTGTTTGGAAATATTTATTAACCTTTTTTTTCAGCACTGAATAATTGATGTTTCTTGAATATTATTTTAATGTCAAATATGTATATGAATTCTCGTGATCTATACTCAGCAAAAAAAAAATCGAGATGCCTAGGATATATATAATTTACCCCAGTAACTGAAAAAAGCTTAAGCTAAGGTTCTGGTGAAATTGTATCGCAATCAGCCAATTTTTATGCATTCTAACCACTCACTTTAAATCACTCTCGGGAATTTTTCCGCGGGATTCCTGGGACGTAAAGTAAAGTATAGGAACATTCAGAAATTCAAATTCAAAAGTTTATTCAAAATAAATACACCGCTTTGCAACGTATTATTGCTGTTAAGGAGAAGAAGCGGCAAGAAAATCCCAATAAAACGTCTAGCTAAAAATAGTTTTTATGTATATTTCTTATTCTATTTATATCTCAAGTTCTTTTTTTTAAATAAGTTTTATACAGAATTACTAGAGGAAAGAATGTAAATCATTGTTTTAGTGTTAATTGCATCTGAATCAACTAATTTTATGCAAACAAATAATTTATACTATTCCTTAGAAAAATCCTGCGGTAATTGATACCGTGATCAAAAGAAGCGCAGTATTTGAAAAAGAAAGTACACTATGTTTTAGTATAAGTCATATCCAAATCAGCTAATTTTTATGCATACTTACCACTTTAAACCACTCTTGGGAAAATTTCCGTGGGATTCTCAGGACACAAAGTATTGCGGTATTTAAGAAAATAATGTATTGTGTCGAAAACCGTGAAAGAATAAGCTATTTTTATGCGACCTAACAAGTTTGTTCCGCTCCTGGGAAAATTCCCGCGGGATTCCTGGACAAAAGGTAGCGCAAAATTTAAGTCTAAGAATTTTCTCTCGATCAGTGAAAATCAAATCGAAATCCGACCCGTAAGTAGTTTTTACGTAAATCCCGAACAAACAGACAAATCGACCAACAGACAAAGTTTAAAAAAATGCATCATGTTCTCCGTCGTTTATAATTATAGTCTATTCCAACTGTTTTTTTTATAACTTCAATGTAGAGACACGACTTATTTAGAATATTAATATAATTAATATTATAGACTATCGATTGCCCGCGAAATTTTCTTTGTTTAAAATTAAACGTTTCCATGATGATGATGCATTTGATAGTGAATTGCATGGATGAAAAATTAACTTACGCTCTTATTCATAGAGAGTTAAACTAAGTTTGAATAGTAAATTTAGTAAAAACGAAAACTCAAAGATGCATATAGTGTCATCAAGTATCAAATAATGTAAACAGAAGTACGAAAAACCTGAATAAATTAAGAGGATTGAAATATCTGGTTAGAAACAGGAAATTGAGACCATTTATAAAATTTGTAGGTTAATGATTTATCTTTAGTTAATTGAAATAACATCATAGTTAGCTACTGTGGCCAAACGCCTCTTGGTTATAAATTAAAATGAATGCCGTTAATGAGTCGCTACATTAGTAGCGAGATTGTAAACTATCGAAATATTGTGAACCGTAACAAACTGCTTACAATTTAACGCATTATTTTTCAACAGATTATAATTTGTCGCGTGAAATCGTTCTGTGTCCATAGAGTTAGTAATAAAACACAGATGGGTATTAGTCAAAAAACTAATGATTCGAGGTCTGTTATGGGTTAGAAGTCTTGACAACGTTTGTAAGTAGTCAATATATGATTGGAAAAAAACTGGTGGTTCCTTCCAATCCCAGTGCATACCCTCGCTCGCACATAAAAATATTATTATGCTCACATCACCCTCCTCATCAATCACAATGCTGTGATCAGGAGTTTTTTTAAACTTTTGACTCAAACGCCTTCAACATTCAGTAATTTCAGATTAGAAAAGAAATGTGCTTTTTAATCAATGCAAAATTTAGCAGACTGCATTAATAGGTCATTCAATTTAAAATACATAATTCGAAATACAATTTTGATTTAGTATGAAATCATCTTGATTTGATTCTGATCTCCTTTAGAATTAGAATTAGATTAGAATTTTTCTAGAGTGTACCGCACTTCTGGACACTTTGGGTGCGTAGTTACATTTGGCGTTGTGGTTGTTAACATAATAATGATGACTTGAATGAACTCATATATTTGGCGTTGTGCATGTTTCGATATTTTTGGAGAAGAACGAAAATTCGAACTATTAGACGACCTTGGTTATATCGATTCGATTTGATTCGATAAATGATCACTTTCGATGTTCTTATCTATTTGACCATCTTGGCCGCTCCTTTCTATAAGACACTGACTGTAAATATCGGCGCGAGCGTACTGATTTCATGACCAGCTGGTCCAGTGTGTACTGTAAGGGCCAGCGGTTTCCAAGCTTACCGGGATCTTCAATAAGAGACTGGTTCAGGATTTAAGCTTATATTAGTGATCAAAACACTTTTACATTAATGTGTTCAGCTCGCGGCCCGATACAATTCTGTTGATCTTCTATTTCAATTTAAAATATATATATTCCTTAATTATATATGACGACTAAAGAGGTTAGTCGTTGCAGTACCTCCTTTGGTAAATCGTGCGGCGACATTAAACATAAAAAAAACCAAAAACCTTTCTGTAACGAGCCTGTAAAGCTCGTATAAATATTATGAATAAAGGGGCATAATATTGCATATTTTATGCAAAGCCATACAGAATTATCATTCAATTTCATTTAGAATGGTTTTCAATTATATCTGTTCATATTGTTATTTTTATATGAAACAATGTAGTTCAGCTGTGAAGAAAATTAATTTTAATGTAATTTCCTAGAAAAGAAACCACTGTTATCTTTTGCTTAATTTGTAATAGCAGTTAGTGGCGAAATAAAAATCATACAGCTTTTGAATTAGAAAATGAATTGTTCTAAGAATAAATAACTCTACAAACAATAGCTAGACTTTTGTGTGAATAATTGCCGATTTTATTTTTCTAGACAAAATTGCTTTTGTTACGTCTTTTCTGAATAAAACTAAACAAATATTTAGTTGATTTGAAGATTATAAATGAAATCTATGATTGGTATAAATTAAATGATGTCAAAATTAATATATAAGTGTGAAAGTGACTTTGTTCCATCTTCACAGTTTGAGAGAATATTTGATGAATATAATTATGTCAATGGAATAATGTTAAGAACAAGATTATAAAGTTGATTTAACATAATTGGGTGAAGTATACCATTAATAGCACTCCACCTAATGACTGGCAGTTAGTTAATTTATGCAATATATTAAATATTAAAAAAACCTTAATATTTTTTATTTTGTAGCCTTAAAATATTATTATTATTATTAGCATTACATGGCTGCATAATAAAGAAAAATACAAGGCTGGGCGTAAATGGGCCATCCACCACAGCCACCGGTGGCCGACGGTAAGCAGTTCACAAGCTTTTTTATACATTTCGTAGGGACTCTCCGGATAAATGGTGACGACAAAGCACCATCGCCACTTTTGTTCGCGCGTGGTGCCTGACTGACTTCTTATGCTGGGCGTAAACGAGCCACCAACCACAGCCACCGGTGTCCAACGAAAAGGAGGTGATACGATTGTTTATACATTTTGTAGGGACTCGAAGGATACTTGTGGCCTGTAGTCCGCTTGGACGCAGCCCGAATGTTTTGACCAAAATAATGCCAATTATTGTACCTGAGTGACAATGATAGTATAGTGTCCCCTATAAAGTATACGTTTAGGTTACTGGTGTGTAATATACAATGCCTGCTGGTCCAATTGTAAGTACTGGCTCGCAAAGTTGTGAACTTTCCTTTGGTTAGTCTGTGTTATAGTAAACGTGTACTGTAAAGCTGAAGAATAGTTTGCGAGGTGCGATAGGTCACTTCGAAACCAAACCTAACCAACCAAACATGCTTTGGATGAAACCAAAATACACGAGCCGGAAATTGTGCGGTATATGGGTTTTTAATGCATAATTATACTTTTTACACCTATACAGAAAATAAAATTGAAAAGCGTCTGTTTGTAATGTCAAAATAACAGTTTTTTACTAAAAGCATATGAAAGTTTATACGGTACTTTTATCAAAAAATCAATTTTCAATTTTTTTCTATCTGGATGTTCCGGCCAATCTCTGAAACGGTTGGACCGATTTTGACGGGATTTTCACTAGCAGATAGCTGATGCTATAAGGAGTAACTTAGGCTACTTCTTTTCAGCATTCCGTGAAAGAAATTCTGCGCGGACGAAGTCAGGGGCACACCTAGTAATAACTAAAGTCTTAACTTGTCTATTTGACGAAGAAAACTTTCTAGTGGACGGTTCTGTTTGTACACACAAGAGCTCAGTTACAGTTACGCCGAAGACTTCTTAATTAACTACCAAGAAACATAAATATGGTCAGAGAAGATTGGAAAGGTCATCCTATCAATTAATGCAAACAAACTGAAAGCTAGCATCCTTCTGTGAAAGTTTCTAGCTATCTACTTTCCTTATAATAAACTAGCTGAGGCCACAACTTGTTCCAGCTGGAATAACACTTATGTTTAATTTGACGTAACTTTTTGGGATAGGGAAGATAAGATATGATGAGAAGGTTATTAAGGGCTGAAGGCTAATTATTTCATGCCTATATTCTGTGATAGTGTTGTATCACACCGGTCGTGTCGGAGCTAAAAACTGTAATCAAGATAATGACTTCAGCATAGCTCTATCACGTCGATATTATCGCTATATTTTGGTTAATTTTGACAAAACCTAATGCATAATATGTAAATGAGGCTAAGGCAATGTAAAAAGATATAAACGCAATTTATGTTGTGCTCCCCAAAGAATGTGTTGCTAAATTAATTATATTTCAATCAATTTCGTCTCCGGTTTAACTTTAAGTTTGGAGTCACGGAGTTCATTTAGTTCGTGGCAAAGACAAGAATGACTTTGAAATTACTTTCAAACTATATTATAGGTTTTTGTTTGCCTGTAAACTATGTATTTATTGGAATTAGTTTAGAAATTTAATGAAGTTTTGATTATGTTATTCCTTTCTATTTGGATGAATCAACCAAAGTTAGTCACATACAAATTTGAATAATTCATTATCATTGTATACCGTTGTGTCTTTTCAGTTCTGTGCCTTTCAACCAAGTTTAATCAATCCACTTTCAATTATCTTACAAAACTTATAAACCTCCTTGATTTTGTATGAGTGTTGTTATAATGTCAATTTTAACGAATCCAATAACATATTAATTATAGTTTAGACAGCAATCACTACTGTGTCATGATATTTTAAAAGCAAAATTATATTGTCACGTGTCCTACACAATGATATGTTTTTTACTGTTTATATTTTATTTACTTTTAACGAATCCAATAACTATTAATTATAGTTTAGATAGCAATTGTCACTAATTTGTCAAGATATTTTAAAAGCAAAATTATATTGTCACGTGTCCTATATATTAATATGTGTTTAACTGTTTAATTTTATTTACCATGACATTAAAAACAAATGTAGATACATGATTTTACTAGTAATTACGTTTATGTAGTTTTACTTAATAATTTCGGTGAAACAAACATTATTTCAAAATTATCGGTTTTCAACAAATGCCAGTAAAAAAACAATTCCTTGGAAGAGTAAAATATTAGGTTGAGGAAAAAGTTTCTTCGCATTTTATAAAAAAATTCAAAGGATTTTTTTATAAAGTTTATTTACATTTGACTAAAGTATGTAGGTGCCATTTTGTTGGATAACTTTTTGCCATCTTGTAGTTAGAGACGTGATCCCATTGCTATAAAAATTTTGGGGCTTCTGATTAAAAAACTGCGACAAGTAGTTTTGGCAGTCCTCTCATGATGTTAACCTGAGACTGCCTAAGGAATTCTGCAGGGACCGAAACGGGTGAAAATCTGAAGGTGAAAGGTCAGGACTATACGGCGGATGCACTAACACCTCCAGCCAAACTCTCATATTTTTTGCTGAGTGGCTAAAGATGTGTGAGGTCTAGCGTTATCGCGGTGAAAGACCACACCCCTTCTGTTGATTAATTCCGGCCGCTTTCTCTCAACTTTTTGCTTTAATCTCAGCAGTTGTTCGCAGTACAGTTCAGAATCGATGGTCCTGCCTGGCGGTAACAGCTCATAATGAATAATGACGTTCCAATCCCACCATACACACAGCATCACCTTGTTGCGAGTTAACCCGGGTTTCGCCATAATCTGTGAAGCCTGACCGGCCTTCGTAATAAGTGAACCTTATTACGTACAGTAACTGTCATTCGCCACACATGCGGCCGCCCGCAGAGTGGTAGGATGGAGAGTGCTGGAGGAGGTGGAGACTCTGTCTGATCACTTGTACATCAGATTCGAGCTCTCCCCCTCGCCTAGCGCTAACCCTGCTCAGGGCCCCTCCCGGCTCCCGCGCTGGGCTCTTACCAAGCTCGACGCGGAGCAGGCCGAGGAGAGGGCTATCATCGAATGCTGGACCTATCCAGCCGACCTGGGGAATCTGGCGGCGCAGGCTGAGCACATGCGCAAATCCCTCAAAAGGATTTGCGACGCTGCTATGCCTCGAGCCAAACGACCGCCGCCGCGTACATCGGTCCACTGGTGGACTGAGGAGTTGGCTGAACTGCGAAGGGCAGTCCATGAGTACAGGGTTCATTAGGTTTCTTTCAGTGAGCTCATGAGGCACCCAAATATCGAGCTTTTTTGTGTAATCAGCTTTTTTCAAATGCGCCAAAACCGTTTTGTGGTCAATTCTCAGTTCTCCAGCTACATCGTAACTACTAATATGCCGATCTTGCTCAACTTTTTCAAAAATGGTATCAATTTTGTCTGTAACAGGGCGACCAGAGCGACGTGCATCTTTGATATCAAAATTTCCGGATCGAAAACACTTAAACCAAATTTGCGTTACTCTCACAGATACTGCATTAGGTCCATAAACATCACAATTTTTTTTCGCGGCTTGTGTTGCATTTTTACCTTATTTGTAGTAAAATTTTAAAATGTATCGAATTTCTTCATTAGATTCACTCATTTTAACAATAAGAAAAACAAATGAAAATCGCACATTTTCCTAATTTGAATTTGGAATTGTCTTCTTTAAAAGTAAAACTTTTTAACGATACCAAAACCAGCCAGATACAAATGGTATAGCCAAAGAGATTTTATTACAAGTTCATACATACAATATGCGAAAAGACTTTTTCCCCAACCTATTAATTAATAAATGAATAGGGCAATCAATTAATATTTATGGCTTGTAACTGGGAACCGTAACGATATTGGCTTCTTAACATTGATGCTATTATGTTTAGTAATGAAAGGTATTTAAATGTTTCCAGAAAACCGTTTTATTGGTAATTTTAATTATGTATTTTGTTCTCTATAAATCAATTTGGTTTCCGGAAATCTAAATCAACCTCAGAAGCAGTTCATAATTTAACCGAAACTATTGCTAGGAACCTGGATAGTGGTCAAAGGGCGTTGGCAATCTTTTTAGATCTAGCCAAGGCCTTTGACACTATACCGGTTTCTTTACTAATATCTAAGCTTGAACATATTGGAGTTCGAGGAAAACAGTTGTCTTTGTTTGAAAACTATCTTCAAAACCGCTCTCAATGTGTTAGACTAGGAGATTATATTAGTGAACAACTTCCTGTCACATACGGCGTGCCTCAAGGCAGCATCCTAGGGCCTACTCTCTTCTTGGTTTATATAAATCGACTTTGTGATATACAAATAGAAAATGGTAAAGTTTTTACTTTTGCTGACGATACTGTACTTGTTTTCTGGGGTAAATCCTGGAATGTTGCCTTTAGAAATGCCCAATTAGGTTTCAATCATACGTGTAATTGGCTTCGAAATAATTTGCTTAGTTTGAATACAGCTAAAACTAACTATGTCACTTTTTCAATTACAAGAAAAACTCAACCATATACAGAGTCACTCAATATTTATGCACACTCCGTATTGTGTCAAGTCAATGATCCAACTACCAATTGCCAATGTCCATGTCTTATAAGTCAACCAAAAGTAAAGTACTTAGGAATAGTCATTGATCCTTTTCTACGTTATGACTCCCACATTACAGCAGTCTCAAATCGTGTTCGTAGGCTAATGGCAATCTTCAGAAATATAAGACATGTTGCTGACTCAAAACTCTTAAGGATTTTGTACCTCGCTCTGTGCCAGTCATTGTTAACGTATTGTATAAATTCCTGGGGTGGCGCAGCAAAGTCCCATCTGCTTATACTAGAACGCACTCAAAGGGCGTTACTAAAAGTTAGTCAGTTCAAATCGTTTTTGTACTCAACTAAAAAGCTATTCCATGAAAATAAATTGCTCACAGTGCGACAACTATTTATTCAGTCATTATTATTAAAACAACATAAGGTAAATAATATTTATAACAAACTTGATATAATAGATAAACGCAACAAATATATTATTTTTAAACTAGAAAATTTCAAAACTGTTTTTATAAATAGATTTCCTTGTTACTTGGGTAAATATTTATATAATAAAATAAACAAAATACTAGCTTTTGATTCTTTAAATAATCATGAATTTAAATTTAATGTTTATAATTGGCTGCAAACACAAGACTACAATGAAACTGAGAACCTACTCAAAATGGTGATATAACTAAAAATTATATAAAAACATAAACACACACACAAACACACACACGCATACACACACACACACACACACACACACACACACACACACACACACACACACACACACACACACACACACACACACACACACACACGCGCGCGCGCGCGTGCGCACGCACACACACACACACCTGCAGATACGCGCACACATATGCATGCAAGGTAAATATAATGTCTTGTATTAATGTTAAAAAATTGTGCATTGGAAGAGCACCGACACCTAATATAATACAGGTTTTTACCTAGTTTTAGGTGTTGAAGCCCTCAAACATTAGTTTAAGTGCAAACTTCGTTGTCTTTTATATTCTGTTACCTTTACATGTTTTTCCTGAATAAATTATTATTATTATTATTATTATGTATGGTTGTAACTTAGAAAATGGCTAATAACTACATTACATAATTTTACTAGAATTTCCTCTGCAGCTACGCCGCAAATCTAACACTAGTGTAGCTCTATTTTACTTACATAAAAACTGAATTAGGTTTATAAATATTGCGTGCGAAGACGCGGGCAAAAAATGAGTATATATGTATATAAGCCTTTTTGAATGTTGTGGGAATGTTTTGCGGCGGAAAGTTCAGCTAATTACGCTCGCAATGTTTTTTAAATAACCTATGACATAACGGAATTTCCGTCGCGGTTCGCTACATACAGATTTGCGTCGATCCTTCAGTCGCCGAAATTTTCGCGCGGTACTTTCCGCAGTTGTGTTGCTATACTTACTGATGGTAAAACCGAGTGGCGTAGCTTACCTTAGATGGGCCCTGTATCAAATGTGTTTAGGGGGGCCCGAAATGCTCGAACTGAAGTAAAATAATTATATATTGATTATAAGTTATTACTTATACTTAATGGTCCTAGGAGCTAAGTTAGACAAACAATTCAAATAAAATATGCACTTTTCTCGCCTTTTGTTCGGCAAGCTTAATTATCAAATCATCCATAGCTGAAGACGATTTCAGTTTTTCTTGAGTTTCTGCTTCTACAATGACAAGTCTTATAACCGTTTCTGTTGGCCCAGCAGTTATTCTCAAAAATGTTATTAATCTATAAAAGAGTATAGATAATATTTTAGGAATTTTTGCTTACACACTACCCTATAGCCTGGGGGCCTCGTATCATTGATACGGCTGATACGGCGGTAGATACGCCCCTAGTAAAACAGCTTAAAATCTGTTGCGTGGTTTAGAAGCAGTTTTTGGATATACAGACAGATGGCGCGGAATGCAACTTTGTTTTGTACTATGTAAAGAAGAAAATAAATGTAAAAATTTGGATAGGTGTTTGTTGCTCAATCGCGCCAGAATGGCTGAACGGATCTGGATGAAATTTGGCACAGATATAGAATATAGTCTGGAATAGCACAACGGATACTTTTTATCCCGGAAAAATGTACAGTTCCCGTAGGATAACTCTGTTTATAAAATTTACAGTAAAGGCTAGTAGAAATTAAGTTTCAAAGAGTATACTGACAAGAGTTTTATCTTATTAAGGTTCAGGTTTGAAGAATTAATGGAGTTGTAGCAAACAGTGCATACTCATAAGACCAAGACACAATAAAAGGAAAGAAAAATATTATAATAATCACATGACGTACTAAACTATGTTATGCTGCAGTATATCTCCATAAATTCCTTACAAGGTTGGTAAGATATAAACGTTATACAAAATATAGTATAAGAGATTGGAGCGAGTTGCTATGTAAATGAATTTTTGTCATATAATAGGTTGGGGAAAAAGTCTTTTCGCATATAGTATGTATGAACTTGTAATAAGATCTCTTTGGCTATACCATTTGTATCTGGCTGGTTTTGGTATCATTAAAAAGTTTTAATTTTAAAGAAGACAATTCCAAATTCGAATTAGGAAAATGTGTGATTTTCATTTGTTTTTCTTATTGTTAAAATGAGTGAATCTAATGAAGAAATTCGACACATTTTAA
Source organism: Dendrolimus houi (assembly GCA_039645545.1). Classification (NCBI taxonomy): domain Eukaryota; kingdom Metazoa; phylum Arthropoda; class Insecta; order Lepidoptera; family Lasiocampidae; genus Dendrolimus; species Dendrolimus houi. The sequence continues at coordinate 10,477,002 of CM077134.1, forward strand.
AATTTTACTACAAAAAAGATAAAAATGCAACACAAGCCGCGAAAATTTGTGATGTTTATAGACCTAATGCAGTATCTGTGAGAGTAGCGCAAATTTGGTTTAAGCGTTTTCAATCCGGAAATTTTGATATCAAAGATACGTCGCTCTGGTCGCCCTGTTACGGATAAAATTGTTGCTATTTTTGAAAAAGTGGAGCAAGATCGGCATATTAGTAGTTACGATGTAGCTGGAGAACTGGGAATTGACCACAAAATGGTTTTGGCGCATTTGAAAAAAGCTGGTTACACAAAAAAGCTCGATATTTGGGTGCCTCATGAGCTCACTGAAAGAAACCTATTGAACCGTGTACTCATTTGTGATTCTTCATTACGACGTAATGAAACCGAACCATTTTTGAAGACGCTGATAACTGGTGATGAAAAGTGGATCACGTACGACAAGAACGTGTGAAAAAGATCGTGGTCAAAGGCCGGTCAGGCTTCACAGAGTGTGGCGAAACCCGGGTTAACTCGCAACAAGGTGATGCTGTGTGTATGGTGGGATTGGAAGGGCATTATTCATCATGAGCTGTTACCGCCAGGCAGGACCATCGATTCTGAACTGTACTGCGAACAACTGATGAGATTAAAGCAAAAAGTTGAGAGAAAGCGGCCGGAATTAATCTACAGAAGGGGTGTTGTTTTTCACCATGATAACGCTAGACCTCACACATCTTTAGCCACTCGGCAAAAATTACGAGAGTTTGGCTGGGAGGTGTTAATGCATCTGCCGTATAGTTTTGATCTTGCACCTTCAGATTTACACCTGTTTCGGTCTCTGCAGAATTCCTTAGGCAGTGTCAGGTTAACATCACGAGAGGACTGCCAAAACCACTTGTCGCAGTTTTTTGATCAAAAGCCCCAAAATTTTTATAGCAACGGGATGACGTCCCTACCTACAAGATGGCAAAAAGTTATCCAACAAAATGGCATCTACATACTGTAGTCAAATGTGAATAAACTTTATAAAAAAACCTTTTAAATTTTTATATAAAATGCGAAGAAACTTTTTCCCCAACCTAATATGTGCTTGTATGAGCATTGTCTTTAAATGATTAAATATTATGTATTCTATCTAATTCTCTCGCAGGCTTAGTACTATAGATTTATGTATTTATCTCTTTGTAGTGTCGCTTTTTCACTTCATCGAGTTTCAAATCACAACGATTTTAAAGAAGTTTCACTTCAAAAGTGTAAAATGTGAATATTTTTTTGATTATTGAAATTAGGGCTCGAAATTAGGTCAGGTAGGTATCGAGGGTCAGGAATTTGCAAATCAATATCAAAGACGTTGAGGCCAGTATCAACAGAATAGAAGAGTGAGATATTAGATGAAGGGCTCTTTGTGTAAGCAGAAAGTAATTTTCATTAAATAAAAACATTTGTGCAGAAACCGCTATTTTATTTGATACCAGCTTAATGATATTACTTAATTTATAAAAAGGAATTTTCTATCTCAGACTTCTTTATCAATATTTAAAAAAATATTTTCGAAACTATAACACTATATTTTTGTAGACTACGAGACTTCTATATTTGAGCCAAATTTCATATTTAGCTTGAAAAGTTCCTGGGATATGTCACACACAGACAGATTTAACAGATGTCGGAATGAGACAATCAGTCTCTTTTTTTATCTTTAGGTAAAAAGACGTTTGTGGTTATTGAAATGATTCGCGTCTTTAAATATTAGTATCAGGTTATATGGCTTATAAGTTGTTACTAGAAGAAACGCGACTATCGCTAAAAAATACTATAAAATTAGTCTGAGATTTATTTATTTATGGATGTAGCCAGATCAGTCCTCATTAAAAATCTAACTTATTATATTATTGTGAGCAAACGGAAAGTAATATAGGAACAAAAATATTACTTGTAAACGCAAAGCATATTGCTTTATAAACTACAAATAACGCAAAAATTTATTCGTAAATCTTATGTTCAATTGTTCATAGCTGGAAGGCGTAGTGCGGGGAACAAATATTTGTACTGTCTGAAGTTATTTGTTCCCGTCTAGCCTGTTACACGAGTGCATTCTGAATGTATTTATCACAATGTATTCGAGAGTATACACATAATATGTATACTTTCTCACATATATTGTAATAAATAATAATTATTTATTTATTCGTTTTATTTAGGGTTTTTGTTAGTGCTATAGATATCTACATTCGTAGCATTTAACTATTTTAACATCAAATTAGGTTTAAAAATGCATTATAAGTTTATTTTTATTATTTTTAGTTTAATAACTTCCGTAGACCATTTGCAAGCGTGCAACTAAATATGCAGTTGTGCTCTTGTTGTACATGTTGTTTGTCCGACTAGTGACGAATGGGGTTTGGCCGATGGCTCACGTATGTAGAGTGTCTTATTAAATCACTAGCTGTGCCCGCGACGTCGTCCGCGTGGAATTTGTTATCAAAACCCCTCGATTTTGAAACATTTTTTATTAGTGCTCCGCTCCTATTGGTCTTAGCACGATGATATATAACCTATAGTCTTCCTCGATAAATGGGCTATCTAACACAGAAAGATTTTTTCAAATCAGACCAGTAGATCCTGAGATTATCGTGTTCAATCAAACAAACAAACAAACTCTTCAGCTTTATATATTAGTATAACATTTGCAAGCGTGGAACTAAATATGCAGTTGTACGCTTGCCGTACATGTGGTTTACCCGACTCGTGACAAATCGGTTTTGGGCGGGCGATGGGTCGCGTATATACAGTGTTTTATTAATATTTGTAAATCTTTAGTAAAAAATTGCTCTATGAGCATCATTTTCTTAAATTGGTTATCTAGGAGTAAAACCTTACAGTATTTAATTTATAACTTATGAGCAATGCCAAGGGGTAATCTAATGTGCAATTATTCATATCCACTTAGTTTCGTTTAAGTTTCAATAATACTTTCAAGAAAGATCGGCTCGAAGAAAATCCGTTAACTCGTTGTGGTTATACGGGACATTTTTAATTAAATAGGTATGTAGGAGTCCGTAATCTAAAAATTATATTTGGCTGTTTTTATGTTAAATTTATTTTAGCAACAAATTTAATATGCTTTTAATAGGTATCGATGGTCAATATCATGCTGATGTATGTAGATTAACCGGTATATTTGCTTTGTAATGTAGACTAGAGTTGGTGAAGAACGACAGAGGCGAAGCTTGGAAGCATGTTCATGCAAGGTTGACTATTATTAAATTCCGACACAAGCCCACTGGCGCGCAGTAGCTCAGTGTACACCTACAGCTAGACATAAAAATGGAGTTAACATTTTACATTCTTGAAGCTTTAATGAGGAATTCAGTCTTTTATTTATTTGTAGGTATAATATTGGAGGATGCTTTGTTAACGAAGTCCTTGTCACGGTTGTTATGCTCCCCAATGAACCCGTAATGAGGGGGGAGCCATCAAGGATTTTACTTGGTAAGAACAAGTAAGAAAGCGGACTCCAGGGTACGCAGCGGAAGGTCTGCTCGCAACCAGGATTTAACGCAACTTAATGATAATGATGGCGTTGTGGATAATAATCTCATTTCTGTTTCTACTAGTACACTTATGAATAACGCCCAAATGCTAGAAGAATGTTCATGTGGAAAATATCGGTGCCTTTGTTACTTTGCTATGGTTTGATTTGTTTAGAGTTTCCAGTTCTTCTTGTTATTTAGATTTTTTCTGAAAGGCTTCTAATTTGTTCGAGTTCTTTAAATAGTTTGACATACTTTAACAGTTTTATCTATTGCCATTTTTTCCAAACAAGTATACATCATTCATATTATTAGTAACCTTTGGGTTGTTACATATATGACATACAGCAAGTAAACTTCGTGATTGTGTTCCAGTAAAGCTAAGCAGTAATTTAAGCCACATCATGTAGAGTCTACTATAGCTTGAGAATTAATAAGTCATATTGGCTATTGATTTTAGAAGAATAAGATACGTATGAAATAATTGCATTTAACGTTCAAGATTTTGATTAATGCGGTTAATTTTTCTTTTATTACAATATAATTGGGGACGCTATTTAGCTAAACGTCTTTTAGATTCATTAAAAGCGTCTGTATTTGTTGTTCTATAAAATATACATTTGTGGTATTTATAGGAGTAATTTTCTGATGATAGCTACATTTCTTTACATCCTTGTTTCGGAGGTGTAGGTAATTACAGGTCTCGCTTCGACTAATTGCTATATATAATTTTCGGTATTACCACTATATATGTACAAGTAATGTGAAAATTAAAAATGACCATTCATCGAAAATCGACCAAATCGAACTAATTGACCAAAATGCGCTCAATCGAGTCTCACAGGTTACATTGTATTAAAAAACCTATCCTACTATTCCCGGATCTGGGATAACACTGACCAAATCGACCAAACATAAATCTATCACAAAAAAAACTTGATCCCATTATCACAAAACTTGTCCCATTATCCGCGATGAAAATGATGTATCCCTTGTCGACCCTCGGTATTAAAATTACATATATACCCAATTTCAACTAAATCGGTCCAGCAGTTTTTCCGTAAAAGCTTAACAAACAGAGAGACAAATCTATTTTATCCCGGAAACTATCCCATTTTCAGGATAAAAAGTATCCTATGTTCATCCTCGGCATTGAATATATATATATATATATATATATATATATATATATATATATATATATATATATATATATATATATATATATATATATACTGAGTTTGAGCCAAATCGGTCCAGTGTTTCTGTGAAAAAGGCAGTAGACACACAGAATTACTTTCGCATTTATAATATTAATAGGGATTTCAATATTCATGAACAGCTCTGACACTGGCAAGGACTCAGAGGGTTCAAATCCATGTTAAAAAATTGGGCAAATGCATGTCAGACTACACACTATAAAAAGTTCCACAAGGTAAACATGTGCACAATTTTCACATGTGACTACGGAAATCCTATAAAAATATATGGCGTTGAATGAATCGAACGAATTAATGTATTAACAATTAATATCTGGGGCTTGCAAACGTGTTTTGGAATTGACGGGCTATGAAATTTATTTGCGATACCAATAAATCTATCAATATTGTGCTGGAAAATTAAAGGATTCAGTGACACGAATAATGGAAAATGTGGTTGAGTTACAATTTTAAATTGGCAACAAGATCCCAGGCGTATACTGAAATTGTGACAACAGTAATTTTGCGTTGACAACCACAGGCCCCTTGATATTTCTGCGGTAATGACTTTGTTAATTCAGTTACATATTTTTTTAATAGACTAGCGACTAACTTTAAATTCAGACAAAGAGATATAACACATTATTATACACCAACACAAAAATGAACTTATAGAATTATGTACGAAAGGCGATCTTATCGGTAAAAAGCTATCTCTTCCAGACAACCCCAGGAATGAATTGAGAATGATAATGGCAATGGTGGTATACGTAACATAGGTATAGTACGAACTACCTACTTTTTTATAAATATATGTAAATTTACTAGCTGACCCGGAAAACTTCGTAAGCTGAATGATAATTGCAGAATGTTTCAACTTTAATAAATGTGGTCAAAACTTAACCGTATGATACACTATCACATAATTAATACATTAAACTGCATTATGCACATAAAATTAAAATTCAACAAGACAACGCGTCCTTTACGCCCAGATTTCCGCCAAAATCATTAAAATATTATAGTTGCGATCAGAAATTGTTGGTTGTCAATGTGAAAAACAAATAAAAAAAAAGCAAAAGTATTCTTTTAAATTTAATTTGATTTCTGAACGCGCGACGGGACGAACATCAAACGTTTGACATTCAAAACCTAAAAAAAAAAAAATTAACTTTTACCTAAATTAAATTTGATTTCTGAACGCTGGGGCGAACATCAAACGATTGACATTCAAAACCAAAGAAATCAAAATCTTCGCTAATGATTTCTAAATGACTTTTAAATTTAATTGATTTCTAAACGACGGGACGAACATCAAATGTTTGACAGGTAGGAATAGTTTCTAAGGGAAACCGAAATTGTTGTTTTTACTATATTCCAAGCATATTTTTCATATTTATTATTTACTCACCTTTTAAACCTTCCCTGGACTTCCAAAAATAATCCAAAACCGAAATTAGCCAAATCAGTCCAGCCATTTTCGAGTTTTAGTGAGACTAACGAACAGCAATTGATTTATATATATATAGATTTATGCATAAATATATATAAATTTATAGATGGAATTCCATTGAAGAAGCGTTGCCAAACTTCTGGGCACTTTACAAATAGAAAACGATGACCTAGGCTCATTTCTACTTATAGTCTTGAGGGACTTTAGGCAGAATAGAACATAACTAAGTTAAGTTTGCTTTATTGTGTTACAATGTATTTGTTTAGTAAATTATGTTTATCAATGTTTCTATTAATTATAGATTAAACGTCACGTCAATCTTATATTAATATATAAAGATGAAGAGTTTGTTTGCTTGTTTGCTTGAACGCGTTTAATCTCAGGAACCACTGGTCTGATTTGAAAAATTCTTTCGGTGTTAGATAGCTCATTTATCAAGGAAGGCTATGTATTATCACGCTAAGACCAATAGGAGCGGAGCATAAATGAAGAATGTATCAAAATCGGGTGTTTTTTTAACTTACTTTTTGTTTTTAACTATTAAACGCGGACGAAGTCGCGGGCAGAAGCTAGTATTCATATATGCCTAAATTATTTTTTAGCAAAATAACTGGTAACCGCCCACTCATCCCCTGTTGTTTACTCGCGGAGTCAATATATCAATTTCATATCAATATTTGTCACTTTGTATAAAAATGAGATAAGATATTAATAGACTTGGCTATGGTACGACTAAAGCAATCGTACCCTATATATACTAGAACGTATTTTAAAATTATAATCACAACGAACATTCTCGTTAGCTAATTATACGTCAATAAATTTTTTGTCAATATCGACGGTCCTATACATATTGAATTAGAGTAGGTTTGTAGGCTTCTTTAAGAGCCTTAACTTACTCTAATTCAATATGAATGTCTTAAGTTTTTTTTAATACGCCGCCATCGCCACTACGCCGGTCACCATCGGCTGCGCGTTCATCCTCACTCCCTTGAGATGCTTCGTTCACGTACTTATGCAATGTTTTTCTTGCGCACTGTGGTTATTTGGAATGAACTACCAGCGGAGGTGTTCTCACTGCGCGACGATATGGATTTTTTCAGTCATAAAATTTATTTTCGTGGTCGGCAACAGCTTGGTGACATCTGTGGTTTCGCAAACGTCCATTGATGACCGTAACCGCTTTCCAGCAGGTGGGCTATCAGCCTCTCTGCTGTATTCCAACTTAAAAAAATCGTATAGCGCGGTTTTTCAATTTAGTCAGTGTCAAGTATCCATCTCTGGTCTAGAATATTCCGCTATAACAAACTTGTGTTCCAGCATTAGTGGCCAGGTTGCAGTCTCTCTTTACAGAGCAGCAGCACATTGGTAGCGCCTTTGGTGTTACAAATGTCCATAGCCGACGGTAACTGCTTTCCATCAGGTGGGCCGTCTGCCTGTTTGCTGAACTCATGCCATAAAAGAAGTTCAAGAATCAAGCCTATAATATATAATAAGCCATTGCCTATTTTATTTAATAGCACTTAAAAAGTACTATTAAATAAAATAGGCATCAGGTGAAACCCAGACCTTTATAACACCTAATCCTCTAGACTCGGCCAACATGTCCTCCTATGAATAAGGCCAAAAAACGGTGTTCTTGTGGAAACTCATATTCCATTCGCCTATCTCGTCCCTTTTATCCCAGTCCTCCTGTCTGACCCCTCTATCCTATCCCACCTATTCCATCTCTTGTCCTTTCTATCTCATCCTCATGGTTAGCAAAGAATTGGCTTCGACCCTGGTGTTGCATACTTCTATAGCTGAAAATAACCTCTTTCTATTAGGTGAGTCGTCTGCCTGTTTGCGAGCTTCGTAATAGATCTAGTAAAACTCAAAAATCATATAATTATCATAGACGACATTTTCTAAATAAGTTTTCCATAAAAACGTACTTTATTCTATAACTGTTGTTTATTTTAGGTTTTAAAAAACAGTATGTACGACAATTGACTAATGCCCGGTTTCCGAGGTTACCAGTTACGATTTCAATAATTATCATTGAAATATGGAATCAATTGTTAAACAATTGATTCCATAAAGTTATGTAGTAGATAAACTTAGGGTTAACTGTCATTGAGTTTTTGAATACGTATTGAAGCGTTCGATTTTCTTCAAACAAAAACGTCAAACAAAAGATATGGAATGGATAAACGCCTAAAACGCAATTTTATAAGTTATGGAACCGATAGCGCTAACGAGTAGATAAACTACAGTTAAAAGTGCCTCAGAAACCGGGCATAATGAACATTGTTAGTAATTGAAATAATTAAATGAATAATGATCATTTAGTTATTTCAATTACTAACAATGTTTGGATGGGTGTGGGTTACGTGGTTCGGTTTTCTATTAATGTAAATAAAATTAACTTCACTTTATCAAAGTTATAGAATGGTTTCAACGCCGGAGGCTATTTGATTAGTTGATGAGCTTGTTTAGGGATAAGTAAAGACTAATATTTGTGATGCCGATCCAGTCTATAGAGGTTTAATCGTATATAAATTAATTAATTATAATTTGAAACATTTGTAGGGTAGGTTGTAATTTTGTTGTTGAAGTACTTGATATAATATTCATAGGTAATTTTTTAAATAATTTATTGATAGTTTAAGTCAGAAACAATATTCTGTTACCTATATGTTTATATGCATAAATTAATGAAATTAATAAGCTGGTCAGGTGTGTCTCAGTTACACATCGTGTTGGGTTCTGTAGATATGATATGATCTATCTGTTTCTCACTTGGTTACGGAATTCTAAAAGTCTTTAATGCATATATTTTATACTATAAAATTCCGTAAGAGATCTTGCGCAAACCAATTTACATTGAAAATATTTATTACACTCTATCATCTTAATTTTTTTCACAATTTTCCACCTCATAGTCCTAAAGTTAAACAAAAAAGAGCACTTACGACTTTGGAACCGCATAATATCTCTCTACCTATTTAAATAAAAGTTATTAACTAAAAAATATTATGGTTTTTGAAGACACTATTGTTTTTTAACTTTTAGATACATATAAGAGGAGCCGTAATTATTATCACTTTTAGCGATTTCACTACAGAATTGTCTATCGAAATCTATAATATTATATAACTCTAATCATGCCGTGTTATAAAAAAACATTGAAGTTATAAAAAAAAACAACAACAATTGGAATAGACTATATAAACGACGGAGAACACGATGCATTTTTTTAGTTTTCTTGTCTGTTTGTCGGATTGTCTTTTTGTTCGGGATTCGCGTAAAAACTACTGAGCCGATTTCAATGCGGTTTTCATTGATCGACAGCAAATTTTTAGACTTAAAATCTGGGCTACTTTTTATCCTGGGAATCCTGCAGAAATTTCAAGTAAAGCGTGGACGAAGTCACGGGCATATCCTAGTGACACATAAAATCTGTACATTTTCACTAATCGATGATGGTGAACTGATTGGTTCACCATCTTTGATTGTCTCTTTGTATCGCCCAATATTAACAAAATAATAGACAATTAAACACAGACTTATTATTCACACGGCTCTCATATATAACCAGTTGTTTAAAAAAATATATGCTTTAGATTCGCAATGTCAAGAAAGTTAAGAGTGAAAGCTTATTCTTAAAATGGAAAATACTTTTTTAATAAAAGTATTTTCATCACGTACGGGAGAAAACTGGTAATGGAAAAATTTCAACGTACTGGACGCCAACTTTCCCGGACATATTTTCCATTATCCATGAACATGTGCAGTAAGAATTTTTTGTATTATTATATATATCATTTACTTACTTTCATTTTTCTTCTGTTTACTTGATAACAAGAATATATACTAATGTGTTGTAGTTAGACGTAGACTTATAAGTACTATAAATCAGAATCGCTTAGTAAGAAACGTACATACATATATACATATGCATACGTATTATCCTGTTCCGCATAGTGGTAGGCTAAGACGATGGATTTCCACTTTCCACGTTCTTAACATGCATCTTGTGCTTCATCTACATTCATTAATTTACGTTATTATAAGTGTTTGTTACCTAGCCATTCTTTAAGACATCGGCGATTTGATCGTAGTAAGTATGTCGCGGTCTAGTAAGTAAGAAACGTAATTCTGACTTTCCGTGATGTCGCTTTATTTATAAAAATTTCGCTCAGAAATGTATAGACAATTTTCAACTACCAATTCTTATATTTTTTCACTTATAAACTTTTTAAGTCGTGGTATCGTAATGGCTAGCGCACGCGTCCTCAACTCAAAGGGCGCGTTTTCGATCCTGGTCGGAACGCATGCACCACTCAGGCAGTTTTCTGATCTAATATGCTTAGTTACAATTACCACGTGCTAACAACTGTGAAGGAAAACCATCGTGATGCAACCTGCATGCACATCGAGATAACCGATGTGTCCAAACTGCCAAGCCGCCTTGGCCAAGCGTGGTGGGTATACTGTCCGTTCACCTATAGTGGGACGTTTATGTGCTGTTATTTATTATATTATAAACTTAAATTGATTGTTGCTTATCTAAAAGGTGTACAGATAAAAGAAATGAGAATGGTAAACAAGATGGCCTCTGAGGTTGAGCGGGTTAAACCTTTGCTAGCCTACCTTACTAATACCGAAAGGCTCTAGTTTGGATTCCTAGCATGATAAATTTCGTAAATTAATTTTCCGTTATTTACTATTGTTTGGGATTGGCCGCAGAGTAGTCCGTCGTATAATATTACCCATAACCCAATTAACTTAAACTATTATGTACAAGAATGTCTATTTTGAATGCATGCTGGGTTTGTTTAAAAGTACGTAAAGCCGAGTTGGCCACTTTGCGATTAGCTTGGAAATACATAATGGCTGCCGACAAAAAAAAATATGGTTGTAACCAAAATTTATTAAAAAATATTGTACCCAATCAAATAATTGTATTGTTTTCAAAACTATGGTTTTTAAATCTGTGTCTCGTGATTTTGACGCTTTGAGCTGACGATCAATATGTCTCATTTTTGACAACCTGCCGGTAACGATCGGCTGGTTCACATAAAAGTCGCCATCTTGCTTAAAATTTATGAGGTGTTTATAAGTAATACCTATGATATAGTATACTATCAGCTTATAAACGTTCAACAGCTGTGCTCCGACTTCTTAATAATCTTTAAGGCATTGTTTCTCAACGATTTTTAAGTTGCGACTCACGAAAAAAGGAAAAATTCTCGGGACGCCTTCACTAAAAAATTATAATAATGTTTTAGTTAATAGTTTATTTACATGTTTGATTTGTATATTGATCTCATTTTTTTAAAAGACTGCGACCTCTTTTAGTAAGGAACGCGATTATAAAGTTGAGAAACGATGCTCTAGAGGAACTATTAGTATACTCGCCACTCTTGTTCGAGGCGATTTTCACATCTCGCATATTTCAATGTGCATGTTTCATCAAGATATTTTCCTTTATCGTCAGCATGTGGTAATTATAACAATATGCACATTAGATCAGGAAAACTACCCACTTACATGCTTCCCGGCCAGGATTTGAAACTATGTCATTGATATAAGACGCGTGTGCGTTACCCAGTAACTTGCGACGACTTTTTGATATTGTTTTATTTTTTTGTATTCCGTTTATGTCAAAATGGCTACGGAACCCAAAGAACGTAAAAATATATTAAAAAGGGATAAGTGTATATTTATACCCTTTTAACTAACTAGCTCAGATTTCACAACTCTAATTATGATAATTGAAACATCTTAATTACTTGTTTTAATTAATTCCGCAACGCCTATATAATTTCACGGTCTTTTCACAACCAAAGGGCTAAATTGTTTTATTAGGAACAGTAATTTCGGGCCAAGGGGTTGCTATAAAATATTTAAATTTTTCCAAGACAAACATTTTTATGGACATATTGAAATTCAGTAAAGATAGCATCGTTACGTGATCTTATAGAGTACGTGGTACGGCATCCGATGGGCTTATTACCTAGAAACATCATCAAACTTTTTCCGAAGCGTCAACATTGAAGATTGCAAATGACAGTTACTTAAGTATACGGAAAATATTGACTTATGGTATGGAATATTAATAAAGTTTGATGAACAAATCATTCGATTTAAGGCTTGATTTATTGATACTAGTTTTTCTGTAGGAATAAAGATATTAAATAGCATGGAAAAAGGAATGTTAAGAACGTAAGTCTATATGTTACTAATATTATAATTGCGAAAGTTTGGATGGATGTTTGTTGCTCAATCAAGCCAGAACGGTTACACGGATCTGAATGAAATTTGGCACAGAGATAGATTATGGTCTGAAATAGTACACATGCTACTTTTTAACCCGGAAAAATGTACAATGTTCCCGTGGGATAATATTAACCCAAATGAAGCCGCGGGAAAAAAAGTAATTTACTCATTATGTCCATGTCCACTTCTAATTTCCCATTTCACGCTCTCTTTTCCACTACTCACTTTCCACTGCGCACTTCCCACATCCGAATGCCCACTGCCTATGTCTCACTGCCTAATTCCAACAACCTACTACACACTGTTCACTTCCCACTGTCCAGTTTTTACTGCCCACTTCTGACTCACACTCGCACTGACACACACACATACACACATACATATTTCCCACTACAAATTTTACAAATTATTGCATTTTCAAACTGTTCAAGAATAAAAATCATTCCTTGTTAGGGTCAATGTCATTTTTGTCGTCTCGGCCACCTTTTTAATAAGTACATGAAAAGGTTCGCCAGTTGTCAAATTGATTTATTAAACTTTTCAAATTTAGTCACAGAAGAGACATTCCACAAAAAATATGTTTAACTGTTTGACGATAAAGTTTAAAATTACATAGATCAAAGTTGTTTGATTTTCTATCTCGTCTAAAAAGATTGTTTAGAGATGTAAAACCTTTTTGTTGGTTTTAATATTTAAGATAAGCGTAGTGATTATATCCTGTTTATTTATGATGATTAAAACTATTGTTAATCTCAGAGTCTGTCATTGTCAACCTTGCAATTTTCTTTTTTCACGTTTTTATATTTTATAACCGTAACAAAACTTAACATTTATTAAAATGTTAGCAATACTGTTTCTTGTACTCGTACAAACAAAAGTTGACTTTAAAGTGACGACCCTTTTTATACCGCGACTGTACATTGAGACAGGCTATCAGGTTACTGCAGAACGTAGCACTTGATAATAGGTAAAACAACTCTATTTGTCTCGTTTCGGCTACGCTTTATCTCTACATAGTATAAAACAAAGTCACTTTCCGTGTTTGTCTATATGTATATCCGCTAACTCCTCCTAAACCACGCAACGGATTTTTAAGCGCTATTCACCATCAGTTAGATATTTTTTCAAGGAGGGTTTATATGTATATATATAGCTTTTGCCCGCGGCTTCGCTCGCGAGGTATATAACCTAACTTTTTATGTAAGTATAATAGAGCCACGAACAGGTGTTTGACCCCGGAAAACTCTAGTCTAGTTAGATATAAAATTCTTCTGTTTGTGTGTATGTCACTGAACTCCTAAAGGCGGGGACTGATTTTGATAAAAAAAAATGTATGTGTTCAAGTAGCTTTGAGAATGGTTCAGATGCGCAATTCGACCCGGTCGATGGCACTGGAAACGGCTTTTCAAGATTTTGACGAATTTGTTTGTGTTTATTTGAGTGGATACCTCGGTGGTTTAAATTCACAATTGGGCCCAGTATGTGGGGCTGCAACTGGGACCTAGATTGTTAACTTTCGGAGCAGAACAACGTCTGCCGGGTCTGCTAGTTATAAATATCCTGTACAGTTTTAATCTCGCTCGAATGAAGTGGCGAAAATAGCCAGTTTTTAAACAAATGTCATAGCTAGAAGTTTTAAAAACCTTCAGCAAGTAATAGGCTTATCATGCTTCTATTTCAGAAATTTCGCTTAAGGATATTTGATCTTATTAAACTTGAACTTTCTACAAAGGCCGCCAATTTTTTTGTTATTTAAAGCAGGTTACGACCTGCGGCGGATGGTTTTATCACAATTATTTAACAACAAGTCGGCTTAAGGGTCGGAAGTCGTAGGATTAGCTTATTTACTCGGCTTGTTTCGCAACATCCTTTGCATAAATTTAAAATTATATTGTGCGAGCTTCCTTTGTTTTGAATGATTAATGAATGACTATTAACTAATAATTTTTATTTTCAATGTATTCACTAAACACGACAATATGAAGTCTTCTGGAGTATAGGTAAACGGATCATGTAAATAGCATGATGGTTTTTGCAATTGTATTTTTATTTAAGCCATAAAGTAGCCAGATTACCTTTGGAAGTAGAAAAAATTATGTCCATCCATCTAACTTTTTAATGATGAAGTGGAAAAAAGCATTCTGTTATAGCCTAAAAACATTTTGGACAAAAATTTGTTTGAAGTAGAGTTGCTTATTAATTTTTAATAAACAGAGTAAATTTTTTTAGTGGGCTTTTTCAGGGTCAAATCCTAAACTATGATAACTAGCGAAAAACACTCAAAGGAGTATCGAGGCTGATTTTACGAAAACTAAAGTGGTATCATTAGATTTTTGAAAAATCAATTGCTCTCATCAGGAATTAAATCGCCTGATTTTGAAAAATAAACACACATTACTATATTTATTATACCAACTCATAGTGTAGTTTTAAGGATCAATGTCTGTGAAGGAATTTCACACGCTAAACCAAGTTGGGTTGTTTTTAAACAAAATGTTCTATTTTCCGTATAAATTAAATAAACATTAAATTGCGCTTTATATTTATTCTAGTTAGTAGCTTTATGTTACTTACATAAAAAAATAATTTACTCTTTCTTGTTAAATTCACTATGATAACAAAGAAACTAAGTCCATATAAACTACACAACTGCCCAGCAAAACATAGAGTACAGTCGAAGCCAACCTGATCTGAAGTAATATAATTAATGACGCGTTGTTTATGACAACTTAGGTATTTATTAGTGAATTGAAAAAAGGCGATTGTACCGCCATCTATTTTGTTAATCCGTATATTTTAAGGAAATAACGTTAAAATGTATCCTAAGTGTTGATTCGGGTTATAAGCCAGCACTATGTCGAATTTCATTCATATACGGTCAGTAGTCACCAAAAAAGATGCGATCGCAGTGCCATATTTTTCATTATTTTCGTCTACCCCACGGAAATGGCGTCATTTATCGAGATAAAAAGTGTTCTAAGTTACGTCCCGTAATACAATATAGCTGCGTTTCGAATTTTATTTAAATCCGTTCAATAGTTTTTATGTGATTCTCTAATAGACAGAGAAACAGAAAGACAGACAGACAAAAATTCTAAAATTGCATTGTCGGGATCTGTTGGTCTAAATTAGCCACCGTGATTTTTTCACATTTTTAAACGCATTGTACAAACTCCAACCATTTAAAAATGTATTATAATATAGATAGATAGATCGATAGATCTGCGATTACTCCAATTCATGGTCGTTTCTTTTTTATTGCATGAGTTCAGCAGAGAGGCAGACGACCCTCTTCATGGCAAGCGGTTAGCATCGTCTCTGGACACATTTGTTACACCGAAGGTACTCTTAATGTGCTGCCACTCTCAGAAGGGAGAACGGAGCCTGGCTAATGCCGAAATACAACTCAAGGTTGTTATGGCGACATACTTTAAGCCAGGAGTGGTAGCCATCCAGACGGGCAAATACCCTACCACCTGGCTGTGGGTTGTTTTGTCGCCTCTTACGACAGGCCGCCCGACCGCAGGAAATTGTATTCGTTCTTCGTTCCTGCACGGATGAAAACGCATTGTCAAACCGTGAGAACTTACTATAAACCACACGTACTGGTTATAAAGTTTTCAACATTGATTGAAAACCGGCTTGTTTATATATTTGTGTTTCTTTGTAACAATCTAGCGGTAAATCACCTCCGGGGCTTAGCGATAAAATAAATTTAGGACCAATAAAACGTACAATGGCTTTGATTTCCTTTTATTATGTCTACCAGGCGCGTCATCCTCAGCTCTTAACTCCAGTGTATATTTCGTTTGTGATCTGCCAAAGAGAACTTTACATTCAATTTGAAGAACGTATCTCGTTGCTATACGAAGATTTTACGAGCCGCGGTTACGTCATGTTTTATCAATTTCTTAACTTTATTTGTACCACTTTTTAAATGTTAGTATTTCTTTGTATGCACGTCTACAGCTGAATCTAATTCAAATGATAAATGAACTCAAGAAATACTATGGTTGTTTGGTGCAATTAAAAGAGCAAAATGAACTCTTACATTGAATGTGTTTTTTTTATATATTTTTAATTTTCCGGTGTTAGTAAAACGTGCAAAAATGAACGAGTTGTATACCATTTCTCCAATGCAGATAAGCGTTTCGGCTTATTAAAGTAAATTAAGTTTTAATATAAAAGCTTGAAGACTTTTAACCTCCATATTTTGTTTTATAGAAGAATCAGCTATGTGTGAGTTCGAAATGCATACGGCCGTTTTATGATATATGGTTGCGCCGAGGAACACCTCCTTATAAATTCTTCCTCTCCATACTCGCCATCAAGAAAAGAATAAACTTTTAAATGAACAATGCGCAATACAAGACGTTTCAACGGAGTGTCACTGCTGTTACCGCGATATATATAAAAAATACGTATATATATAAACTGTTGGAACACAATAAAGAAAATAAACTTATAGCTCAATTTAAGGATCATAAAAATATCCTAACATCCTAGTGAGTGGGTGAACCCCCGGGGGACGAGTGCAGTGTGGCGGCGGACTGGTGGCGAGGTAAGTTCTTCCTTGCTTCTTCTTCCACATCCCTTTGCCTTCTCCCGGCCATCGCACCGCACCCGCAATATATGTATATAAAAAAAATCAAGCAGTTACATACTATCATGAAGCATTAGTAAAAGATATTGCAATTTCGAACTAAGTAAAACAATATCAGTAGTACGAAGACAGAAAATGCATTATTTATGTAGTGCACCTTATTGCCAATCTCTTTATGCATAGTCGTACAGGATTTGATTACAAACATATTAATTACATTTAAAATTAAATTTTACGTGTACTTTTTGAGCAACAGCGAGTTTTCGTGTCATTTTTATGAGGGTTGGGTAGCGTAACGGCGTGTTGGCAACGCCTATGGTGTTGTCTGCTTTTTATTGTGCATCTGGCAAACAGGCAGACGGCCAACTTAGTGGGAATTGGTTACCGTCGCCTATAGACGTTTGCAACGCCAGGAGCGATGTCAACGCCTTACCTGCCTTTAGGATGGGATAGAAAGAACGGTGTAAGAGGGATGGGATCCCCGATTCCAACAAACCAGTGGTCTTCAAGTTACGAGTGAATAAGCGTAGGTATCACTAGGTAAGCGTGCTCCATCTTAGATCGCATCGTCACTTAACATCAGGTGAGATAGCTGTCAAACGAGAACCTATACCACGATAAAATAAATAAAGGGAATGGAATAGGGGGATGGACAAATGGGCTATCGGAACTCTCACTCATCGCACGAAACACGATTAGCTCAAGTATAGCCGTTTCACGTTTATGTTCTGTGAGAGCGTGGTATCACACCGATCAAGCCCGTCTTAATAGCTGTAGTTATAATAATGATTCCAGCATGGCTCTACCATATCAAACGCCTGATTTAGGAAATAAAAGAAAAATATAAAATCGTAATGTTAATCTGTTTATATAGAGTATATAAGTATATTATATAAACAGATAAAAACATTACGATATAAAAAATATTATGTCAATGTAAATGAAATATAACACTAAGGTTGCATCGTTCTCTATGCCGTTACACAATGGTGTACTGAAATAGCGAAGGACTAAAAACAACGAGTGATCGCTATACATATAATTAAATAAATGATGACTTTTTAATTATAAATAGACTAGAGTTTACCCCGCGGTTGCGCCGCGGGTCTAATTCTGGTGCATGCCTCTTGTTTAAAAAGCTGTCGCTAATACTGGTTTTATTGTACTACATTTTTACGTTAGTGCTATTTGCTCCCGGAAGATTCACTTCATTTTATATCGCAATCTATCCCATCTCCCGCCATGAGAAGTATGTATGTTCATTTTCGGTATTATAACTATATTTATCAATCACTCAATCAATAACTCTTTATTGTATAACAATACAAAAAAGAACTTACAGACTAAAACTATGTCTCATTATGCACAAAGGGTGGTTTTATCGCTAAAAAGCGATCTCTTCCAGACAACGCCAGGAATGATTTAATGGCTCCTATAGTAAATAATAACCATAAACAAAATTAAAACTAAATAATTAAAATGAACAAGTTGGCGGTAGGCTAAATAAAACTTTAACAATACTCGTTGACACTTGACATCTTTGTCTTCCGTGATCACGGCCACTGAAAAGTGGCCGAAACGCCAGAATAACAAAAATCAAATGAATTGGCGCGCTGAAAACCGTTAAAACGTAGTTTTATTATGTATACAAGTCGCGAAAACTTAAGAAAATATTATATTAAAAATTTATTTAATTATGACCTAAATTTTAACAATAAAATTAGGAATGTTTCACAGGAATTTGTTTGTGTTATCATATATATATATATATATATGTATGATAACAGCTATAATAAGCTCAAAGGAATTAAATCTAAAATAAAAGTAATTTATAAATTAAACAACACTAAAATAAAAAACTTAAAAATGAAAAAAAACTTCTATGCAGATAAATTCGCCGTGTAAATATTTTTTTTAATTCTCAATAGTTAGGAGATAATCATTTCAAAAGCGAAACATTTCTCCACCCTCTAACATTTTGTGAAATTCAGAGTTACCTTAAAAATGCTTTAATAAAATAAAATGTAAAATATGACGCAAAATGTGTACATGGTTACTTTATTCGGTGTAGAACTAAAGAGATACGAAATTCATAAACGTAATAGCAATTATATTATGACCTCATTAAGCTGAAATTAGGATGCCAGGAGCATTTCCATTTCTATGTGAACTAAGCCACGTTTGTAGCATGCGACTTACGGGATTTTCACTTAAATTATATTTAGTTGTTAATGACGTTAGATATTGATACCTACACGAATGTAGTTATACGTTAACGGTGTTATTTTTAACACTATAAATAAGATGCATTTGGCCACAGTCAATAACTATGGCATTACTGGAGGTCGGTCGCCATCTTTTCGGCTATATTCATCTATCCTGAGGTAACAGTATTTTTTTGGACGAAAGGTACCCTATGTCCTATTCCATATCCTATTCTATATTCGATTGAGGATCATAGGCCGCACGAGAGGGAAAGGTCGCGGCCCGTGGGTGGATTCCTCATGTCGGGGTGGCACTGTCATATAAGAAGTGCTATTACCACGCCGCAGTTAGGGATACCCATTAAAACCCCTGTCCGATTCTCGAACGTCCCTTGTCCGGGCTGTGGGCTCACTTAGACATTTACCTCCAGCCCGGACGCCCTTGACGGGCTGGATCCACCATGTGCTAGCAGGAGAGCTAGGCTCCCCGGCTACCTTGGGTCTCACCATGAGGTGAGAAGGGGCGCGCGGATTGACGCGTGTCCCTGCTTTCCGGCTTCTATGTGCGGGTGGATCCGATTTTCTGTACAACCCCTGACAACGTGAATGCCAAATTTTATCACGATCTGAAACGTCAGAAATAAACAAAGAAACTCAGATTCGCATTTATGAATGTTATTATATTAGTTAGGATTGGCTTTATCTATACTAATATTATAAAGAGGAAAGATTTGATTGTTTGTTTGCATTGAATAGGCTCCGAAACTACCGATTTGAAAAATTCTTTTACTGTTGGCAAGCTACAGTATCCCCGGTTGACATAAATATATTATATTTAAAAAAAATTAGGGATCCTTGCTAAAACTCCAATAATGAAACCCAAGGTGTAAAAACATATACCTAGAATCGCGTGCGCTGCGAAAACTATTGATGATAGAATAAAACAATGTACTATAGGACTTTGCAGAACACATCATTATTTACAAAAAGTGTCGCGACAACATATGTCTAACTATTATAGTTATGCCACAACAAAAGTTCTTTTATATTAATTTTTTTATTGAAATGCCGCCGTTAGAAAAGGCTCTTTCTTTATATCTTGGTATTCATCCTTATCAAAATAAATTACTTACTTCATATTCAAGACAGCGTCAATACCTTTATATAACTTTTTGAGTTATTCAGTTCGGACATTTCATTCGAAAGATATCACAAGCTTAGAAACGTAAGTATTAGAAAAAAGTTGCGTAGTCGTCGCGCACTCTGCTCGGCTAACTAGGCTTATGCGATGTAGGAGTTACTGGGGTACGGGCCGTACGGGGGGGAAATATTTTGAATTGGCTTAGAAGGTAATTAACCTGAACAAAAAAGTTCTTTTTAGATACCCGTGCGAAGCCGGGGCGTGTGTGTATAATATATCCGCGCAGTAACGGAGAAATAATACAATTTCCTGCGGCCTGTTGTAGGAGGCGACAAAAAAACCCACAGCCAGGTGGTAGGGTATTTGCCCGTATGGAGGGTTGCCACCCCTGGACTTGAGTATGCTGCCATAACAACCTTGAGTTGTATTCCGGCATTAGTGGCCAGGCCCCCGTCTGCCTTTAGAGAGTGGCAGGACACTGGGAGCACCTTTGGTGTTATATATGTCCATAGGTGATGGCGCCCGGTTTCCATCAGTTGATCCATTTGCCTGTCTGCTGAATTGTACAAAAAAAACTACTAGATGCGAGAGAAAAGCGATGAAGTAAAATGGAAGCTTATTAGTATAAAGAGAATAACGCTGATGCAGTTTAAACATCAACTTTTTCATTTAAAATTAAATTGTGGTTAGTCTCGTGTACATGGTACAACGAACCAAAGTTAATTAAACATTCATCCACGGCGAGAGACCGCTTGCTTGTAGCTGGAAAAGTGAGCGTAGTTAGCAAACGACACCACCCTCTCTATTATACTCATGAATAACATTACAGAATCTCCAGTGAACGTATGGTTTAATGTAATGAATTTGAAATGAATACTTGACTTGTTTTGTACTTATTTCATCGAGTTCTAGACGTTATTGAATGAATGAATGAATGAAAACTCTTTATTGTTCACCATAAACTTAAATTTAGACAATTGATATGGATACATTTGCATTAGAACGATGGGCGGCCTTATCGCTTATAGCGATCTCTTCCAGGCAACCCAGTTTCTAAGGAGAATTTAAAGGAAATTTCAAACGATTTTTGGTGATGTACAAAACTAAAATAAAAGTAATAAAATCACAATCAAATACTATTAAAAATAAAATAAAATATATAAAATAAAATATAAATACATGATGGAATTTTTTAATGCCACCTGGAGGGAAAGTACTCTAAATAATAGAGATGGCAATTTTTACTCCAAAGAAACATTTCTTTATTTTTGAAAAGAAATAAAACTGCGTTCAAAGATTTTCGAAACTTCTCTTGCTTCACCCGGGTATCGAACCGACTGAAATTTGTAAAAATTACATCCTGTAATTTTATTGCATCGATCGTTAGGATCAAACACAAGGACGAAATCTCTCTAACATACTTGGTAAATGTCATGAAAGAAAACCCACACGAAATTTTGTTTTGTAAGTCGTGAAAAAAATTCCCTGAAAGTTACAGCCCTTTATATTAATTTTAAGTACTTTGCCCGAGTGTTAAAAGATTTTCTATATAAAATACACGTAAATCAAGATTTTTTTAAAATTTCTATAACTCAGCCGCATTTCATGCTATCACATTGGGCTTGGTCGCGATTTACTCAAAATTAAACAATCTACAATAGTGTCCACTGCGGCAAATATGTAACTTACACTGGTGAGTCGGTACACGTCACTGAAGTTGATTTTCACCTAAAATTATAGTATTTTTGCTATTATCCCAGAAGCAATGGACTTTACAAAAAAATGGAAAAAACATATTTGTCGGGAATTTAATTTCCTACAAAAAAGTGTCATAGAGCTAATTGTCTAGATTAATATTTTCTGAGATATTAACTCATTAGTGGTGTAAAATGTTTATGGTTTATCGTGTGTGTAGTGCGTCATACACTGCTTGAAGTCTTTCGTCTTCAAGCATTGCGGAATGGTCGACGAGAAGACCTGCCGAAACTTACCGAATACTGCCCAGCCTAACTGGATCCCATTACTCGCTTCCTCCTCGAAATTATGCTTCCCTACCCGGATTTTCGTCCAAGGTAGACATATTCTTGCAAAAACTCAAGAGGGGAATCATGTTCGTTGAATATGACTTTCGTCTTGTCCAAATTCATGCCAAGACAGACTTGTCGAGAGGATTAATTCAGGTTGTTCAGCATGCCGGCAAGTTCCAAGTTTGATAGTTCACTAACTCGCAATACAGCGTAGCCTAAGTAACTCTAATTAACCTAGCACTCCATCTACTTTGTAAAATCTTATACAGTGAAAAATCCTTGTGAATAACGTATATTGGTACTATGGCTATAGGTAAACCCAGATACCTGTTGATATTAAACCGCTCGAAAAGCAACGCGTTGAAACTTTTGTTTTGTTCGTATTGCGTCCGTTTCATTTCCAGTGAATAGGGAAGTATGTGCAAATAGGAGGATTCAGAAATAAAATACTACAAAAATGTGTGCATAATTTACGTAGGAAGTGGAAACTTTTGATTAAATGTTCTCTTATTATGTTCTTTTCAATGTAATTAACAAAACAACGAAAAACACAAAGGCTTGATTTTAAAATAGTATAGGAAATTATTATAACTTATATTTCAGCAGACTGTAACTTGCTTAGCTGATGTATGCGCGTATATGTATATAATGAAAAATTCACTTCACTTGGACTATATTTTGTATTAATTAAATACCATATAATATTTTACATCAACAGTTCAATAGCAACTGACAATATTATTAGACACATGGTTTTATTATAAAATAATAAGACTTCCATACATACAGTGTCTATGTAGGTTACCTACAGAAATCTTTAGCGGAGATAGACACTAATATAACCATACAGTAGTGTCTATCTCCGCTACTATATATTAGTGTTTATGTCCGCTAACATTTAACAATTTAAAGATTACACAAGCGTTTTCACCGCGGCTACGCCGCGTGTAATACTCTAGGTAGTATCTCTTTGTTACTTAAATACAATCTTAATTAGGCTTTTTATATAATAAATACGCCTGCGATTTTGTCCACGCTTGACTTCGAATTCCCGCGAGATTCCCGTGGGATTCCCCGGATACAAACTACTGCAGCATTTCAAAATAATGTAAGCTATCGTTTTAGTGAAAACTATGTCGAAATAGGCTAATTTTTATGCACCAGAACAATTTCAAACCGCTCCCGGGATAAAAATTAGCGCAGAGTTTAAGTTTAAGAATTACCCGTCGATCAGCGGAAACCGCATTGAAATCGGCCCAGTAGCTTATACGTGAATCTCGAACAAATGCACAAACAGACAAAACGACAGACAGACAAGAAATCTAAAAGAAATTGCAAGGTTTATGTAGTCTATTCCAGTTGTTTTTTTGAAATAGCTTCAATGTACATACACGGCATGTTTAGAATTTTATAATATTATAGGTAAACCTTCAGTGAAAATTTATCAAACTGATGGTGAAAATCGCTTAAAAATCATAGCTATATTATTGTATACACACACACACATATATTTATACGTTATGTGTCAATATTTAACGTCATTCACAATTATTAATAACAATATAACATGACAAATAACGCATTAAACTTATCGCTACATCTGTGTGAAACGATCAATAACTATAACATTATCCCAGATGAAAAAAAATTATAATAATAATCGGCAGACAAACACACATATTGTATATCCCCAAATTAAGCAAGTTACGTTTGTGTTATGGGTAATATACAACCTACTATTCTGGGGCCGATCCCAGACACCCAGACCATAGTAAATAACGGAGAAAATACGTTTCCGAAATTTACTATACCAGGAATAGAACCCGGAGCCTCTGCGTTGCACTGAGGTAGGCCGGCAAAGGCTTAGCCCGCTCAACCACAGAGGCCGTCAAAATAAAAAATACGCTAAGGTAAAAGCCCATGAACTAAATGAATGAATAATAACTGACTGAATGAATAATTACAGGCAAAAGAAATAAATACCTATCGATGGTAAACTAAAAAAAACTTATGAAATATGAATGATGATTTGTAAAGGGATTTATACTATTAATAACATATTTGGTAAATGGTAATTTTTAAACCTAAAACTTTACTGTTTCTTTCTTGTTGAATTCACTACAATAACAAAGAAACTAAGTCGACGTAGTCTAGACAACTGCCCTCTGAAACATACAGGCGAGTCGAAGCCAACCTGATTTGAAGTAATGCAATGAATAACATGTTGTTTATAACGTTTAGTTTTCACGCAAAACAAACATTCTAAAAGTTGCGTTTTTGGAATCTCCTGTTCTCTCTGCCTGAGTATTTAGTACTTACTAATTCCTGTCTCTGTTCTGTATGTTAACCATTTAGGCAAAAAGACACCTTTATAAAATCGACATGTTTGTCTGTCTATACATGTTAGGGTCGTGTTTTTCAAAAACGACTGGGTCTATATAGACAAAACAGATATAGATATATACTATATCTAGGTAGATGAATCTATACAGGTATATGATTTAACTATAGTTTGTCATAATAGAGTGAAAGTGCGAAAAAAGGTTAGGTGTGGCCGCCATAATATTAAATGTTAAGTGAGGATCATTTTTTTCAATACAATAGGCGAGCTGAAGCGACGGTAACCACTTTCCACCAGGTGGGCCATCTGCCCTTTTGCTTACTTCAGACAATAAAAAATATAACATACTGTTGTGGAATATCGTTATTCAGGTCATGAAAAAGCATAATAATGTTTCACGGTGATTTTTGTTCATCTTAATAAGAATTCTGGGACCGGTTTACATAATACTTAAACATCCCTAAATACATTACTTATAATATCCGTACAGGAATGGAGAAAGAATACTATTTCCTGCGGCCGGGCGGCCTGTCGTAAGAGGCAACAAAACAACCTACTGCCAGGTGGTAGGCCATTTGCCAGCCTAGATGGCTACCGCCCCTGGTCTAGAGTATGCTACCATAACAACCTTGAGTTGTGTTTCAGCATTAGTGGCTTGCTTGCAGTCTCCCTTTAGAGAGCAGCAGCACATTGGTAGCACCTGTGGTGTTATAAATGTCCATAGGCGATAGTAGCCACTTGCCATCAGGTGGGCCGTCTGCCTGTCTGCTGAACTCATGCAATAAAAAAGTCATGTAATAAGTACTCCTTTTATTTATTTTTGTTACCCAGTAACGTTAGCTATAAATTTAAATACAAATATAAACCAATATACTACAGTGTTTCACTAAATAAAAAATTGATATCGCGTTGGCAGCCATTTGAATTCCGACGGAAAGCCATGAAAATCGCTTGAAAAGTTAACAACCGAGCCTTGAATAAAACATACCGAGCCGACTGTACACGATGATCGTAAAAAAAAACAATCCATAAAATACACAGAAATGTGTATGTCTGAAAAGACAACGCCTAGATATATTATAGTTGATCACTTACAGGAAAGGAATTGGTTTATCACGGAATCATAAAGGTACGAGTATAACATGTCGAAACACAATTCTTGTTCTATTTAGTATATGTGGCGGTAGCAGCAAATCTTATTTGCTAAGGTAAAGTAAAAAGTTTTTATTATTATTTTATTATTGCTGAAGCACAGCAGACATGCTGACGGCCCAACTGTGATGGAAAGTGGTTACTGTCGTCTATGGCCATTAGCAATACCAGAGGTACTGCCAATGTGCTGCTGACCTTGAAGGAGAAACTGGAACCGGGACACTGACGTTTGAATACAACTCAAAGTTGTTATGGCGGCATACTTTAGACCAGGATTGGTAGGCATCCAGTCGAACAAATGCCCTACTACCTGGCAAGTAAGAAGGATCAGTCAACGCACGATCGCCAGGTCAGTAAATATTGATACGCTTGCGCAACGTCATGCGGGCAGAATGGATATTGTACTGCTGACGATTTAAGGGTAAACCGGAATACTATAGTACAGTTGCCATTATATAAATAAATTAATATACACTATGTAAATGATAGCTGCCAGATGGAAGTGTGTCCAAAAGGCTAGCAGCATTACTAAGCTTTATGACAATGCAGATTCTCTGGGCGAAATACGAACGAGCCGTCTCATCACGAGTGGCATCAGAGTTTATTGCAAACTTTAAAGAAACCCTTTGCCGATTTATTGCTTAGAATAATTATATAACCCTCGTTTACATTACATCTACTTACACGGCAGCAAGTAGAAAAGTGGCGAGGGAAGTGAGTAGCACGCGTGTCAAATGTTATCCTGTTCGCTGGATTGTGGTGATTGTGTGGTATGTGAGCTGGCTTGCTTGTACCATGCTTTAAACTTAATTTTTTCTATTCAATAGCTCGTTAGAAAGTCGTGGTAGCGTAATGGTTAGCGCAACCGTTCCAAGATCAAAGAGCACGCACGGGTTCGATCCTGGCTGGAACGCATGCACCACTTAGGTAATTTTTTGACTTAATGTGCATATTGTTACAATTACTACATGCTAACAACGGTAAAGGGAAACATCTTGATGAACCTTGCACATCGACATAACCGATGTGTCAAACCTGCCAAGCCGCCTTGGTCAAACGTGGCGAGTATAGCGCCCGTTCCCCTATAGTGGGAGGCCCGAGCCCAGCAGTGGGACGTTTATGGGCTGTTATTATATTAAATATTTCGGCCTTTATGCGTTTCGAGCAGTCTACGGCTTCGTGTCTTATGACGAAAATAAACGGTTCATTTCAAGTTTCATAGAAATGAGGCATAGTGAATGAAGGTTAAATAAAACTTAATTGTGTAAAATGGTTTCATATGTGACATTTTTAACTACATATCTGCTTATTTGTCACTAGCTTCTGCCCGCGACCTGGTCAGCGTGGAATAGTTAAAGAAAACCCTCCGATTTTGAAACATGCTTCATTGGTGCTTCGCTCCTATTGGTTTTAGCGAGCCTATAGCCTTCTTTGATAAATGGACTATCTAACTCTAAAAGAATTTTTCAAATCCGACCAGTAGTTCCTGTGATTAGCGCGTTCAAGCAAACAAAGAAACAAACTCTTCAGCTTTATATATTAGTATAAGATGGAGAACACGATGCATTTTTTAAGATTTTTGTTTGGATGTTTGTTCGGGATTCACGTAAAAACTACACGGTCTATTTAGATGCGGTTATCGCTGATCGACAGCAAATTCTTGGACTTAAAATCTGCGCTACTTTTTGTACTGGGAATCTCGCGAGAATCTTTCTGGGAATTATTTAAAATGGCTAGATTAAAAAAAAAACAAATTCCAATGTGATTTTTCACTGATCGATAGAAAATTTTATGTAGTAAAATGTGTGATATTTATATCCCAGGAATGCCGCGCGAAATTTCCCGGGAGCGGTTTATAGTTGTTCGGGTGCATAAAAATTAGCTTATTCCGACACAGTTTTCACTAAAACGATAGCTGTGGTCATTTCTGTTCCGGGAAGCCCGCGAGAGTTTCAAATCAAGCGTGGAAGAAGTCGCGGGCATATCCTAGTAACTAATATATATAACTAATAAAAAAAATTGAAACTTTTTACAATAAAATAAAAAACGGAAAAAAACAAAAACAAAAGTATTTAAAAATCTTATACGAAACGTTTTTAATGTCTTATTTCTATACAAAATGAAAGACAGAAATGAACACGTCTAATTTCGGCTTATAATACAAAAATAATTGATATAGAATGAATGAATGAATATATATACTTTTCGTCAGAATTACGTACCGTTTTAGAAATGATATATAGGTATTAAATAAATCTATAATATTTGATGTTAATCATTTATGATAAATTATATCAAAGAACAGAGTTGTTATATTACGACACGCAAATCTCGAATAAAGCAATTAATCTTGCAGACTCCTATTAGTCAAAGACTAAATATTTCATAGACTGTTCGGTACATTTACCTAGTCCGTTGCTGTCAGTTCATTTTAGTAGCTGGATTACATTTTGAACTAATGTCATGGTGAATTTCATACGATTATAAATTTTAATAGTGTCTACATTGAAACATTTTTTAACAAAAACAAAACCGACTTCACTATAAAATAAATGTTTAATTGACTTCTTGCTACAACATCTTGAAGTTGGTGTCAAGTAAAACAAAAAAAATACTATCTTTTGTAAATTTATTGTTGTTCTTTTATGTTTTACTTGACACCGGCTTAAAGATGTTGTAGAAAGAAGTCGGTTAAATATTTATTTTTTGTGTGAAGTCGGTTTTGTTGTTGTAAAAAAAATATTTTTTGCTATTTAGTTTCGCAAATACTTCAGTAGCTTTAGAAATAATATTTCAAGCACCTGTAGAAATTTAACAACTGGCACGCACATACAAGTTTGCCATCTCACTCTTGGGTGTAAAAATGCTCTTCAAAAAGAGTTGCTCACGATTTTTTTTGCGATCCACTAATCAGATCCTGACTTTGTGGCCATGGGGCCGCCTTGGGAGTATATACTTACGAATAAAGAAAAAAATCAAAATCGATTCACAATTGACGGAGAAATCGCCTAAGAATTTAGGCGCTAGGCGTTCCTTAATAAGTGTTATTCACGATTTCCCTGAGATCCACTAATCAGATCCTGACTTGGTGGCCATGGGACTACCTCGGGAATATACACTTGTGAGTAAAGAAAAAAAATTGGTTTACAGTTGACGGAGATATCGTGTTACGAAGAACTCGTTTCGAATTTTCGTGGGTTTCTCTAATTCCTTGGAATCCACTCATCAGATCCTGAAATGGTGACAATGGGACGAATTTGGGAGTATAAACATTCGACAAAAAAAAATTGAAAGTCGGTCCATAATTGACGGAGAAATCGAGTAATATATATAAAAAAAACATACAACCGAATTGAAAACTTTATACTTTTGGCAGTCGGTTAAAAATGAACAAATATTTATTATTAAAAACTATATATTTAAGTGGAGTTCAAATAGATATACATTTTCTCTGCCGACCCACATGCATTATATACCTATATACATATGTCTATAATGTATGTATACAAATCTAAATATTACAATTATGTATACCTAATCTTCATTAATTTTTTAAACTATGATGGTGTCCCTTATCTATTTATCTAACTAATATTCACCGGCTTAGTTCACTACAACACAGAGGACTTGGGTTTGATTCGCAGCAGAATACATAGATGGAATATAGAAAATACTTTATAACTTGTTTTTTTAAATAGATTCAATTTATAGACATGGTAGGTTTAGAATTTTACAATATTATTAGCTGACCCGGCGAACTTCGTACCGCCATATTTTCTGAATTCCTAAAAGACTTTGTTTCATGACATAAAAACAAAATCATCAAAATCGGTCTAGGTGATTAGGAGAATTCTAGAACCCGATATCAGCGTCACTTATCGGTTCTAATTGTGAATCTAAACCATCCGAGAACCCACTCAGTAACACAAAAACAAAATCGCTCCAGGTGATTAGGAGGATTCTAGAACCCAATCTCAGCGCCACCTAACGGTTCCAATTGTGAATCTAAACCATCCGGGGACCCATTCAAACACACAAAACAAATATTATCAAAATCGGTCCAGCCGTTTAGGAGGAGTTCACTGTCAACACACGTACAGAAGAATTATATATATATATATATATATATATATATATATATAGATACATTATAATTATATAGCTACTACGTACACAACATCTTTAACGTGGAAACATTGGGCGGACTTATTTTCGTAAATAAATTTTCCGTTATTTAATCCGGTTTGGACGTTTGGGTTCTACTCCTATACAGTGTACTTTATTTAGCGTGGGAATATAGAATGCTGTGTTTATCTTCCGACTTAGTTGATATAATACAATACAATATTTAGAATCAATATGCAGTTTATGCTTGTATAGAAACGCAAAACAATATAACCTTTGATTATTAGTAATATATTGTAATTATTTCGAAACTCCTCTTAGGTATATCATGCATATAAGCAAAAATTCTTTGCAAATAAATGTTTATAGGTTTTGATATTTAAGTCAATTCACTGATAAGTCCGATGCATTACCTCAATAGCATGCTCTATGTTATTTTATGATTGAAGTTAAAAATTCGTTATGCAAAAGTGCATCCAATCTATTTTATTGTGATAACTTTAGAAACTCGAGTGTGTCAGGCACAGGCAATGAGTTTAAGTTAACTATCGTAGTAGGTCAGTTGGCTAAGGAGCTATGTGCCGTTCCGTATTATTTACAGTCCATAGCGCTTAAGAGCTATGAAGCATAGCATAGCATACCTCTGATGCTAGGTATACTAGAATTATACCGCACCATCGCAAAACAAATCTTGCGTAGTAACCTTTTTGCATCAAATTTTAATAATAAACATCGTTGAAAATATTTGTTCTGAATATATCGTCTAAAACAATAAAATACCGTCTAGCATTTATATAATCGGGTATAGTGTTCAGAGAAATTTATTTATTTTGGTTTAGTTCCATTTGTACGAATTTGATGCTGGCTACGGAACCCTATTGAAGAATAGATGTAGCAATAATCATATGAGTACCTATCTGAAAAATTTCAAACGCTTAGTGAATGGTTTTTGGGTTGCCACAAGTGTACCACCACTGTTTCAGTCAAATATCTACAGTTTGTATACATACGGCTGGGATGAGGGAGTTATATGAGTTTGAATCTCGCTAGTGGCTGTATTCTTGAAGGTTAACCTAATATTTAAATATTAATTATCGCTTCAGACTTACTGGACCCACAAGACGCGCGAAGGCACATTTACAAAAAAGAAATAAGAAGACTTTCAAACTGTCACCAGATAAAATAAGTTGAAGATTTAGATTTATTTATGATTTAGATATGGATTTAACGCCTGATTTCATTAGAGAACTGGTTGTTTGTTTATAGTTAAACAAACAACCAGTTCTCTAATGAATCATGAATGATGTTCTCTAATGAATGATCAGTTGTTATTTACTTTCCTCATATTCGAAAATGAAAAGCAGAACGTTAAACTCGGGTAAAAGGCCTATTTAGGCACTCGAATTGTTAGCGCCCTCGCTACGCTCGTGCGCCAATCGATCTCATACCTAAATCGGTCTTTTTCACCTCCTGTGTAACAACCTACTATTACAGCTTTAATTATGGAATATTTTGTATTTATTATATAGTAATTATCTACATCGAATTACAGATTAGGAAATAACTCTGGTAGGATTAATGCCCGGTTTCTGAGGTACTTTTAACTGTAGTTTATCTGTTTGTTAGCGCTATCGGTTCAATAACTTATACAATTGCGTTTCTGAACACACCATCGTACGATAGTTAAACTAGGTTCAACTTAACTGACCACTATTAGGCAGATCTATTCCAAATCTTTTATTTGACGTTTTGTAGTTGACGTTTTTGTTTGATGTTAATATATATTAGATATTCCTTCTTAAATAGATCCATCTAGTGGCGAGTTTTGGTACTAGTTGTAGGTTAACAGTTAACCTAAGTTTATCTATTACATAACTTTATGGAATCAATTGTTATTGAACTCATAACTGGTAACCTCAGAAACCGTAACCGTTAATAGTAACTTATTATTTATGTCATAAATAACAATACAGATTATAAATAACGAATTTATTTCGTAGCGTTGATTACTTTGTACTCAAGATTCATTTTAAAATTAAGGCAGCGAGTTTAAAATACTCATCATAGTGAATATGCATAATTTTTCAACTCACATAAAATTAATGCTTCTACTTGCATATCATGTTGGTTGAATATACTGAAAAGCACAAAAGTACCTACATATCTATAGAAATACTGGAATTTGCGATGAGCTGTAAGCTTTTGTCACACACAATGTCCCCGTCATTTGCAAGGTACCGGTTTAGGCTATAACAAATAAACACATAAAATATTATATGAGTAATGTCGAAAACATAACTTTAAACTTATTAATAGACCAAATTGAAAATCGAATTCGTTTTATATGTAGGAAATATGTTTCTCCTTATAAATGCATACAAACACTTAATTATTAAGTAAAATAATTACATTTACATTTCATATTATTTCCTAATGCCCCTGCTACTCTTAGGTTAGTGTTAGTAAATGTTTATTGTGACTTGCTTATAGTATTAAAAAATAACGCCGTTAATAATTATCTGCAAATGTTTAACATCATTAGCAAATGTAATGCAGAACCTTTGGCTACATCTGCGTGACAAAGGCACTAACTCTAACTTAATCCCAGGTATAGCAGGGCCATTAGGCTAAATTCGAAGTCTCGAACATCAACGTCGCGTTGTCAGCCTATCGGTTTTCTATTAGTAGCATGTGACACTGGTATGTGGTGGACGTACTACCTATACAAGGATCACAACTAATATTCATTCGAATGAAGCGCTTCGCTTCCACTTTTCATCATGCGCAACGCAAAAGAGTGAAATTCATTGCTGGAGTCTGTCCGTGTGAATAGGTTGGTACCTTCTAGGTAAGCGTGGTGTATCTTACACTATATCTCCGCTCAATATCCGGCGACATCGTGGTCAAACAAGATGAATATACTAAAAAAGGTAAAGAGAATTGGGAGTCATACGCAATACTGGATTGCTGAAGTCATTAGCTTGATTACACCTCTAAGAGCCGGTGCGATCGGTGTGATACTACGCTCTCACAGAATAACAGTGTCAAACGGCTAGCCTTGAGATAATTGTGTTTCATGCGATGAGTGAGAGTTCCGATGGACCCCTCCCATCCCATCCCCCTATTCCAATCCCATATCCATTTTCTATCCGATTTTTCCTGTTTGACCGCTCTATCTCATCCCCCATATCATCCAACTGGAAACGTGTTGGCTTCGCCCCTGGTGTTGTAAACGTGTGCAGGTGTGTTGTTGTTGTTGTTTACCGACTGTATAACGGGAAGTGTTCCGAAGAACTGTTTAGAATGGTGCCTTCGTCCTCTTTCTACCATCGCACCGCTCGTCATCGATTGGGAGTTCACCCCCACTTCCTTGAGCCGCTTCGCTCATGTACGCAACGGTTCTGTAGAACATTTCTCTTGCGTACCGTGGGGATTTGGAATGAGCTCCCAGCCGAGGTTTTCCCACAGCGCTACGATATGGAGTTTTTCAAAAAGGATGTCATGGAATTTTTTCGAGGAGGGCAGCGCGTTGGTGACATCTCTGATGTTGCAAACGTCCATAGGCAACGGTAGCCGCTTTCCATCAGGTGGGCGGGCCGTCAGCCTGTCTGCTGTACTTCAGCTATATAAAAAAAAATCATCATCATCATCATCATCGTCATCGTCAGCCATTTGCAGTCCACTGCTGGACATAGGCCTCCCCAAGACGGCGCCACTTATCCCTGTCCTCCGGCTTCCTCATCCAGCGCCTACCGGCGACCTTGTACAGGTCGTCGGTCCATCGGGCTGGAGGGCGTCCGATATTACGTTTACCGAGACGCGATCTCCACTCTAGGACTCGTCTGCTCCATCGGCCATCGGTCCTGCGGCAGACGTGTCCACTGTGCTAATTTTGCGAGCTATGTCGGTTACCTTGGTTCTCTTACGGATATCTTCATTTCTAATTTTATCTATAAAAGAAACACCCAACATAGCTCGCTCCATAGCCCGTTGAGCGACTTGGAACTTGTGGACCAATCCTGCCGTCAGTGTCCATGTCTCGGCTCCGTAGGTCAGGACGGGGAGGACGCACTGCTCGAAGATTTTTGTCTTCAAGCATTGCGGAATGGTCGACAAGAAGACTTGACGAAGCTCACCGAATGCTGCGCAGCCCAACTGAATCCTCAAAAAAAAATGACAGCACTTATTATGTGAATTACTTACTACCAATTTGCCAGATTCGTAATAAATAAAAATTTTGTGTGTGTGTGTGTGTGTGTGTGCGCAGTTCACACGCAGAAGTAAAACTTCAGATAACATATTCACAGATAATTCTTCTCTAACTTTTATTAATATAAATAATAATTACTTTAGCCTACATCCGTCATCATAATATAATTCAAAATAATCTTCTCAAGTACACTTTACATTTTTCAGTATTCTAGTCTAAAAAATATCAGTTTTATTTCGGTACAAATTGGACCTATGTTTAATCATCGGTCTTATTGACTTTCTAATCTGTGCTGCCCAATGTAAAACTCGTATCTCATTCTCTCGCAGGCTTAATCCTTTACATTTATTTGTTTATCTCTTTTTAGTGTAGCTTTTCGTGTTTCAAATCACAACGATTCTAAAGAAGTTTCACTTCAAAATACTCCCAAAAGTATCTTGTCATTATATTTTGTTACGTTGTTGCGATTATATTTGTTTTGTAAATACAACTGGGGCCATATAAAGTGTCTGTGTCAGTGGAAGCAATATGAAAATGTAATTTTAGACGCTGTGATACTAGTGACATATTCTGATAAGGGTCTCGAAATTATCACAGCTTATATTATTTTGCAGCAGCACACATTTACATGCTTTGGCTATAACAAACAGGATGTAAATTGGAGGATACGGGTACTGAGCAGTGTTTATTGAATGTACACTTCAAAGTAATTTAGTACAAAGTAATTAACAAAGTTTGCGATCTTAAAGGCATTTCTGCACGTGAGGCCTCATCTGGGATGATGTTAAAGTTATTGGCGGTGGCAAATGAGTCTTATTTATAGCGTTCTAAATACCATCATTAATGAACAGCTATATTAGTGTATATGCATACGTTATCTCTCAATATTCAACGTCATTCACAATTTAAAATAATATCGCAACACAAATAACACATCACACCCTACGTGTAAGCCAAATGTGCGTGAGACGGTCTATAGCTATAACATTATCCTAGATGAAGCCGGAGAGTAAATAAGAACCATTAGAACAAATTTTGAAATTAAACAGAAGATAGAGAGACAGAGGTATATACAATTTACTATAAGTACCTATTTTATATAGTAGATATGCAGAACTAATTTCAAAATATGAGTAAAGAATGTGGTTTATTTAAAAATAACTAAACTAGTACAGCGAAGGAAACTTAACTTATATTGTATTCTATCTAAATCCCTTATTACTATAAGTAGAATACTGAAGCCTGTGTTATCGAAGTCAATGGGTAAGGTTCCTAAAAGTACGTTACCTCGCTGGATCGCCATACTGATCCGTTGTCCGAGGTAGGAATCAGCCCTCTGATCGCCGGAAAAGTCAATAAGTCGTTTTGAAATATTTTTGTAGAGGGTCATGGCCTCAGGACCCCACGGTCCAAGCGTTTCAACAGCAAGAGGTACAAACATATAACTCTCACCGGGGGTTGCATATTTGCACCGCTCGACTGATTTAGCTGTTTCTTCTGCCGGACCGGCCGATTTAGGGATGATCTCCACCAAACGGCTCGCCACGGATCGGAACGGATTTTACAGCCTTTAAACGATATTAAGTCATGTACACAGTATATAAAGTCTATATTACCAAGATGCGTACAGCAGCTTGACCGCGGGCGTCTTCCGCGATACGCGATCGTAGCCGAAAGTATGCTTCGACTCGCGATCGGCTCCGTTCGCCTGTCGTCTTATCCGATCAGATCCCTTCAGCCGTCTTCGTATGTAGTTCTTTACATTAGAACACGTCAACACGATAGGAATAAACTATTTGACTAGGCGTACAAACGGATACGTTCGCAAGTGACAGTACGGAGCCGATCGTATGCGTCGACATCATGACGGACGCGATCGGCTATCACCGCATCCGTTCGTATCCTTTTCGACCCGCTGCGATGCGAGCCGTTTGGTGGAAATCATCCCTTAGACGTGTTAGATAAATTTTGAGAGTGGTATGCTACGTCGCCAGGGAATTAGAGTCATTCCGTCAGGACGCCTGCTATCGTCATGTACAATAACGTTCGTCTCCAAAACGCTCCCTTAGCGGTGGCAAAAATAATTACCTGTAATATTATATACTTATGTACAGTATAGGAGCTTTTCTGATTAAGCGCGGCACACGGCACCGCCAATAGGTCGCCATTACATCGACGTCGCACTGCTATTCTGTAAATGTATATATGCAATCGTTGTCGCCTCCCCCATACCTCCGGCGGATTGGCGGTGTCGCGTACACGCAAGTGTAAAATGTAAGGAGAGATTTGGGTAAGAAAGTACCAAATATTAGCTATTTGGGCAGGGTTTCCTCTTTATTGTTCAGCCTTTGATGTGAATATTCACACAGCACAGTAAGCAATGAACACCGTCTACAAGCCACTACGCCTTTTATACGAAAATGCTACCCTACAAAACAATAACATTGAATCATTGCTAAAAATAGCAATTACATCATAGTGTTGCCAGGATCATAAAAACAATTATAATAATAGTTACTGATGCACTAAATTATCTAGATGATAATTTAGTGGGCTTATAAAATTAACTAACCGGTAGAAAATGGTAATTTAATTATAAATCGAATCATCTGATAAATCGACTAAAAGTATTTTCTATGACGATTGTCTATGTCATATTAATATACACTATGGTTCTCATGACTACTGTGATGGACATCTTGTAACATAAACGTTTAACATCTTTTTAAAAGCACCCAAGGAAACATTTTGTTCTTTGAGATTAAGATATGTATATAGTATTAAGTAATTTTTCATTATACGCAGAAATCTTTTGAACTCGTTCAATAGCATCTGTATATTTGTTATAAAATGGTCTGTCTCTTTGAAAAAGTGCTAAATTAATTTTAAACTATGCAACAGATACTGAAGGGTTACTCTCAAACGTCTTTCGTTGTTCGTTTTTGTTTAGAACTTCTTTTATTTGATTTTTTTATATATTTAAGTGCATTTTCCAGATGGTAGGGCATTTATCCCTCTGGATGTCTACTAATGTCCCTTAAAGATCTAGAATATAAAGGACCCCTAACAATCCTGGGGAACTCCGAAAAATGAGAAGCTGTGTTCCGGCATTAGTGGAAACAAACCAGGTTCCAGTCTCCTTGTATGCCATTGCAGGCAAGTTTTTGTAGCAACTTTTGGTGTTGCGATTGTCTATAAGCGACGATATCTGTGCTTTCCACAAGTGGCCTTCATCCATGCTCTCAAATAAGTAGTTTGTAAACAAAAAATCGTGTTCCATTTATTTTTGTATTATATAGACTTCATTATTGTAGTTTTATAGAAATTTTTGTTCTTTCTTTCTTCTTTCTAAAATTTCATTGAGTCTTTCGACTTGATCGGATGAAAACGAACGGCGAAAGACGTTTGAGAGTACAGCCTCTGTTCTCTATTTTCAGGTGTCACGTAATTTCTTTTAACAAATCAATTAACCTTTTACACAAAAAGAGTAAAATGTAAATAATTATGATGATAACATTAAATTAAAGCTACCTTATGATGTGTAACCATGTTAGTTAAAGGGAGTAAATTCAAAACGGGGCTGTGACTACCGAGAAATTAAATTCCACATTTTTTATAGTCCCCATTACGGCCTTTGTGTTTGTACAAAGTTCAAAGAGGTCAACCCTTTGTCAAAATAGAATAATCCCAAAGGTACATAGTTAAGGAGTGAAAACGTTACATATAAACTCACATTCGCATTTATAATATTAAGATTTGTCTGAAAGTTTGTTTTCTAATTTATCGATGAAAAGATTAATTCTTATCATCTATATACTTATAACATGATCGTGCCAAATTGAATGATCGTCGGTAGGTCTTAGTTTATTATTTATTTGACCTGCAAACACATTCATCACCCCGACGACATCAGGTGGAGAAAGATCGAGTTTAGCAAACGAAAATTCTCAGTGAAGATAATGAAACGACAAAGACTACCTACACTCCATACTTAGCAGTTAAGACACGACGAAAAAATTTGAAATACAATAAGAATAAAATATCTTTTCGCCATGTTCCGAGACGCTTCACAAAGCGTAACTTGGGATAATTGCGCCTTTGAAACATTGGAATTTCGGCGTTGGAGCCTTGTAAAACTGTTTTGTGATCGTTGTCTCGCAGTAATTCAGATCAATCAGACTGTGGATGAGGGAGAATTACATAGTAATTATTTCCATGTAATTATAGAACTGAAAGGAGTTACTATATTATCAATTATTTGCTACGTCTTAGACTCTTAGAGCATTGGAGTGTGGGTAGGTATTTATTAATGAGATATGAATTTGTTGCTTGCCTATTCTTTTATGGCTTTGCCATTGCATTGAATGTCTGAACGATATATGTCGACGAAAATGAGCATAAAGTACCTACCTAGAATTTCTTAGGAATGGAATAGTTTCATATCAAATCAAATCAAAATAATTTATTTACAGAAAACGTGGAAATAAAAAACATAATATAATTTGTTGACACATGTTTCAGGGCATACAAATATTTTCTTTTTTATATTTAAATAATTAAATTTATTATATATACATTATTCATTTAAGATATATCATGAAATTATTTGGTTTGTCGTAAACTCATTATTCAATATCAGAATATAAAAGAAAATCATAAACAAATAACTAAAGTTTATTTGAGTCTAGCCGTGTGGGAAGCTATCTGGAATAATGTCTACAGCGACACCAAAAGTCGTGAGAGCTCAATGGCTAATGCAGTCACGTCCCACTTTGATAATATGAGTTTAAATTCTACCAAAGTGCATGCATAACTTGAAGGAAGGAATGTTCCAGAATCAGAAATAGGTCAATTATTAGGTATAAAACACACGAGTCTCAAAGGTATGGAAATCTTAAAATAAACCAAAAATTAATACTGTTCCTAAGGCTATAAATGAGCTTAAAATGTAAATCCTTATACCCTTTTTACCTTACCCTAACATTATTAAACGAAACGACAACGACGCATGTAGCGCTTTTGATTAATTCAATATTTAAAATGTGAATGAAAATGTGATTTACTTTGTTAACATTACAAGCATGAGGTAAGAGTTTTTTAAGCACGATGTTGTTTCTGAACCATAATCTAATTTCTATTTTAAAGTACTATTGATTAGTTTCCTAAAATAAATGAAAAGAAATCTGGCGACTGTGTGGCAGTCTTCGAACAATGAAGGATTCTGTAGTGATATGACATTATAGATGGTTTGGTTATTTGGCTTTGGATTTATAGAAAAAATATTTCATGAAAATATTCCATATCTCACAAACTATTCATAAAATCTTGTTCAAAATAATTTGGTAAAAGTATCGTTAAGTTCTACCATCTTATTTTTTTCTAAAATATATTTCATAGCTCACAAGTTAGAGAAGATACAATTGTTACAATTTGGAAGCAAATATATACTTTTTTATTGCGAAGCTGGCAAACAGGCAGACAACCTAGCTGATGGAAAGTAGTCAGCGTTTTCTATAGGCGTTTAAAACACCAGGGCTGAAGCCAACGCGTTGTCAGCTTTTAGGATAGCAGAAGGGGGATAAAGGATAACAGGAGGAATAGGATAGAAGGGCGAGAATATGGGATTGAATAGGAGTATGGGATAGAGAAGATGGAATAGGGGAGGAGGAAGTGGGCTATCGGAACTCTCACTCATCGCACGAAACACGATTAGCTCAAGGCTAAACGTTTTACGGTAATATTCTGTGAGAGCGTGGTATCACACCTATTGATCCGGCTCTAAGAGCTGTAATCACTGAAAAAATATTCCACCGATATGTAGATTTTCAAAGAATTTCGTTTATGTCAAAATGCCTACGGATTTTTTTTTATTGCATGGCTTAAGTAGACAGGCAGACGGCTCACCTGATGGAAAGCGGTTAACATCGCCTATGATCATTTGTAATACCAACTCTAAAGGGATATATATAACCGCCGCTCTCTAAAGGGAGTCTGGTACCTGGCTACTAATGCCAGAACACAACTCAAAGTTGTTGTGGCGGCATAATTTAGTCCAGGGGTGGCAGCCATCCAGACAGACAAATGCTCTACCATCTGGCTGTGAGTTTTTCGCCTCTTACGACAGGCCGCAAGAAATTGTATTTTTTTTTCCATTCCTGCACAGATAAAATTTCATAGTCTAGCCTAATCACTAGTGAACCGTTAACAAACCTAAATAAATGTTCCGGATATGTTATTTACGAGCGCTTTATTGTGATGAGTAAGGGTAATCACAGAAAGGGAAATGAGCTATAATTATTCTCGTGGTCTTCTATTCAGAGCAAATAATCCGTACAAATCTATTTTATTGGATACCCTAATTTGTTTGTTGTTTAAGCAATACTTAATCTACATTTTAGGTACTTGTCGTTCTTATTTTTAAGATGACGGCCAAAGGAAATTTCGGTTCTGACGTAATTTCACATAGTTCCGTTTGTTCTTATATGTCTGATGTATATCTATCTATACTAATATTGTAAAGAGGAAATATTTGTTTGTTTGCATTGAATAGGCTCCGAAACTACTAAACCAATTTGAAAAATTCTTTCACTGTTGGCAAGCTACATTATCCCCGGTGGACATAGGCTATATATAAAAATAAAAAAGTGCTTTTTAGATACCCGTGCGACGCCGGGGCGGGCCGCTAGTTGATGTTATAAAGAAAATTAAAGATATCTTTGCGAAGGATGATTGATGTCGGAGTTAATATAACTTAATATTGTTACGAGTTGCAGGACTCGAATTAAAATACCGTTAGAATTACTATAGAATTTATTAGAACTATACAAACACGTATAACACAGGTTCAAATATAACTGAACACAACCAGTGCAAACGTAATGCACGATTCAATAACACGCGCAAAATCCGTCATTAACGTCTTGCTTCACTTGTGGCTATCGCTAGACTCCCGATCTCTCCATTAGGCCATTGCTTTATACTGCAACGATACAATATGGCTGCCCGACCGCGTAGACCGAATTTCTTAGAATCAGTTCGACACACCTGGCTAATGACTGCCATAAAAGATTATGATATACAATGGGCTGATTTCTAATTACAAATTTTAAACACAAAGTAAACAAAAGAAGTCCATATGCGGAAAGGTAATAAAGTGGGCTTTTATGGTATGCAGGTGTGAATCTACTTTTGTCGGCATGTAGCAATGTAGCAATATGTTATACATTTCTTTTAAACT
This sequence comes from Dendrolimus houi, assembly GCA_039645545.1. NCBI lineage: Eukaryota > Metazoa > Arthropoda > Insecta > Lepidoptera > Lasiocampidae > Dendrolimus > Dendrolimus houi. The sequence continues at coordinate 10,518,469 of CM077134.1, forward strand.
TATTTAATTTTAACTGAAGTCTATAAAGCCCTTACCATTTCATTTATAGACCACAGGACACCACGAATAACCCTTCTCACGATGTTTGATATAGAAATGCCAGTAAAACATTCAAGAAATACTTTATATATTTAAACACTAACGTACTTTTAGACCGAATCAGCCAAATATCAAAAGACAATTAAATAAAAAGAATGGATTCTTATCCATTCTTATATATTCCTATGCACATATTTAAGTTAGTCCAATGTCACGGAGGCCCGCGTCCTCATAACAATATATACGATACACGTTTGTGACGTCATTTATTATGCATTGACAGTGACATATTAGATAAAGCGGGCGGACGACTTGTTTTCAACTGTCACTTCCTGTTTTATATGAACGTCAGTTAGTCGCTTCTGGTACGTAGCTTTTTTGCAGCTGAAAAACGGCTTTTAGGTTATTTATAGGCAGTCTACGACTTACGTCGTTTCGAGATTTGTATTTTTATTAGCAATTTGATAAATAGTTGTTTTAGGAACTATATAAAAATAAGGCATATGTAACTTAACAAATGCAGTTTTATTTATATATAAACCGTCCGTCCCTCGTGAAATATTTTTTGACCAAATCAGTTAAACCATGGAATCAAACTTATTACGTCGTTAAATTTTTGACTGATTTGGTAGAAGAAAAATACGTTTTAAACAATAAAAGAGAGAAGAATATCCTGTGACGTCACCTCTTTATGACATTTTTAAAGGTACAAAATTAAATAACTTTTTAAAGGTATTAGTGCGGAATAATATTAATTTTTGTTATTCATTATAAGCATTTGTAAGCCATGTGAATAAAAAAACATATCTGATTGCACTTTTATATTATGTAAGGCCTATTCATGTACTATCTATATTTTTATAAGTAAAGATGGGTAAATTAATACCAACACTTACTTGTACATACTATAGTAGTAATGATACAGTCATTTTTATGTAAACTATAGACGAAGCAATAGGTAAGCACCACATACAACTTCATATTTTGTAGGATAACTTCATTAGGCATTAAAATATTGATAAACTACTCTTTAGTACTTAACTAACTACAAGTTTCCAATGAATCCCAAACAGCTAACACTCAGTTCCGCCGCGTCTTATGGATCTGAATCAATTAATTCCCGATCCCCATTACCCGCCGGGTATACGGGAATATTCAATAAGTGCTGTGTCGAGAGATATTGATTCGACAAGTGACAAATTATAAGGCAACTTCAGTGTGTATCTTTAGTTTGAAGCTAATGGGTGTTGTTGTGTGTAACTTGAAGGTACAAATAATTCTCGATTCAAATTTTATGGGAATAAAGTTTAATTTTATTTTTATTTGAATGTCTTATTGTTAAAGGTGATAATGGCTATCTAGTTGTAATAATATTTTTGTATTTTCTCGGTAACGTTTGTACAAAATTAGTTACAGAATAGTATTTTCTTAAAATTTCGAGAATAAATAGCCATTATCACCTTTAATAAAAAGACATTCAAATAAAATTTAAATCTAAATCTAATAAACTCATTTAATACGTCACAAGAATGGTATAGTATATATCTATGAATATATAATTAGACCAATTACAGACAATAGTTACTTACATATACAATCGAATACAATGCAAGAAAACTTAACTTATTTGTATTGTATTCTACCCACAGTCCCTCAGACTATAAGTAGAATACTGAGCCTAGATCTGCGTCTTCTATGGGTAAGGTGCCCAGAAGGCTGGCTACGTTTCCTCGCTGGATCGCCATACTGATCCGTTGGCCGAGGTAAGCACCTGTCCTCTGATCACCTGAAGAGTCAATGAATCGTTTCGATAAATTTTGGTAGAGGCTCATGGCCTCAGGACCCCACGGTCCAAGCGTCTCGTTAAATTTAAATTAAACTTTATTCCCATAAAATCTGAATCGAGAATTATTTGTACCTTTAAGTTCAAACAATACCCATTAGCTTCAAACCACTGAAGTCTCCTGATATTTTTTTTATATTGATCAAGGCTACTGAAAAGACGCCGAACCATCGAATTAAAAATTAAATAAATGCCTTGCTTAAAACCGTTAATCTAGTTTTTATTATGGTTACAAAATCCTGAAAAGAAGATCGAATATTACGTTATGTTTTTCAATATTTTATACTTATTTAAATTTTGAAATTGCTAATGGTAATAGGAGCGTAAAGCTCATTAGTCTTATTTAAGACCCTTGCATAAGCTTCCGTTTCCGGTAAAACTTGGTACAGAATTGCTAAGCGTATTTCATTTACTTTGCAACATCTTTGATCGTTATCTTGACTTGATTTAGCTTTATTTGTATGTTATGCACGATTTAGCAAGGTTTAGAACGGACATCTGAATTGCCGCAAAACTTAGAAATGTGATACAATTAATTAAAAGTACGTTTAACGGTTTTAATTTGTGTACTATTTGCGAAAGGAAATGGAACGAGTCACGAGTTAAGGAAAACTATCGAATTTGTTGAAGTCGGAGATTGGTAGGACAGAGATAGTTTGTTAGATGTAAATATATCTCTAATCTACCTAACTAATTCTAGGAATACAAATTAGGTAGGTGACACATTCTACAATAAATTTCAAACCAATGTTCAAATTTGATAAAATTACGTTTTAAGCGCGGTAATTTATTTGATTTTTATTATTCGACATTTCGGCTACTTTTCAGTAGCCGTGATCACGGAAGACAAAGATGTCGAGTGTAGTATTGTTAAAGTTTTATTTAGCTTACCGCCAACTTGTTCATTTTAATTATTTAGTTTTAATTTTGTTTATGGTTATTATTTACTCTATGGGACCCTAATCTAATTTACCACCGCTTTACAACATGTTGTGGCTTGAATTGAAGAAGCGGCGCAAGAAATTCTTCAGAAAACATTTCTAGCTCTAGTATTTTATATAATATTAATATGGGTGGGAGGAAAAAGTAAAACAAATTATCAATCAAATTGGTTTGTGTTTCGGTGCACGCAGAAATAACTCACAGTGTCTTGAGGTCTGGCAGTTGGTTTTTGCTGGGTTTGGGTCTTGATAGTTTTGATGATCGGATCCCAAACAGGTGGTACTTACCAACCATCTTCTCTATTGAAATTTGGGAGTTTTTTGATTTCAATAGCCTCACGCATCATTCTAGGTATGAAACGATTTTCTTTCGCGAGGATTTGTGGTTTATCGAATCTGATGTAGTGATTGGGTTTATCCAGCGCATGTTCACTGATCGCAGACTTTGTAGACTTTGTGTGTTTCATGTCAGCAATGTGTTCTTTTACCCGTGTTTTTATGCTCCTCTTTGTTTGCCCAATGTATGATAATCTACACTCACAAGACTATAAAGTTATAACTAGAATTAATACTCATTTGCATTCAAGATTATTCAACAATTATTAAAGCGTGAAATTGCAATTAAATATAATTAATAAACTTATAATGTCTAAAGTAACGTAAATAACTTTAAAACAGGCTACGTCTACTCATCCGCCGCCGCATTGAAGATTGTTTTAAACATTTTATGACTTTCCTCGTAAACTTGGCTTGCAGCTTCAGCTTTCTGGGAATATTATAATGATATGGAAATACCTAACAAACAGCTGGGATATAAGTATGCCATAATATGGCATATGAGTAGCTGAACTAGCAGACTATATTGTTACAACACAGGTCCCGACAAGAACAAAAGCCACCTGCATATCTGAAACAAAACACATTTTATTACCTGCCGGCATTTAAACTAATTGCAACTCTTTTATGATCGTCTTCTTTTGTTTACTTTGTGTTTAAAATTTGTGATTAAAAATAGCTCATTGTTTTATAGTACTCTTTTATGGCAGTTTGCGGCCGAGCCAGGTGTAGCAGATTAAGCCGACTTAGATACGGGGACATTGCATTTGTGCAGTATAAAACGATGACCTGATGGAGGAGGAGGCAGTCGAACGAGAACCACGAGCGAAGCGAGACGCGTGTACTACAATCGGGAATTTAATAAGTGACGGACTTTGCGCGTTTTATTGAATTACGACCTTCTTCTGCATTACGTTTGGACTTGTTGTGTTCTATTATATTTGTACCTGTGTTATACGTGTTTGTATAGTTCTAATAAACTCTATAGTAATTCTAACGGCATTTTAATTCGAGTCTCGCGACTCGTAACAATATTTTACATTTTAATTAAGATTATCTCAATTTTCTAATGTTGTAGTAGAAGCTGTGGTAGAATTATATTATACAGAGTAGAAACTTTCAGCAGGGCTGTACGGAGAGATAACCTTAACCGTTACAGCTACACGAAATGGTCTTAGAAGACTATCCATGATTTTTCGTGAAAGTTTGATGTCCATTCACAGATTTTCAAAAAAATATACACAGTTAGCAACAAAACTGTACACAACATCATATTACTTTTTTTGCCAATCCATCTCGTTTCTCTAACTGATCAAAAACTTCTATGGATTAACCCAGGTTGGAGTACACATAAGTAAGAAATTGCAATGATGGGAAAAAAGATTGCCATTTATGATTCTTTTAGTATTCCAATGACGGTTGGTCTGGTTGAAAATTTTGATCAATATTAGAAATAGGATCGATTGGCATCATTACCAGTACCAGTAAATTTTGTTGGAAACCTGTGAATGAGGATCAAAATTTCACAAAGAATTATGGATAGTCTCCTCAGACAATTTTCGTGTAGCTGCAACGGTTAAGGTACTTCCTTACTGCCCCGCTGAAGGTTTCCATCCTGTATATATTACGATTAGTGTATTATTAAGCTGCATGCCAACAAATTATTTTTAATAAGATTCTTGTCTATCTAAAGGTTGATTGGAAGAGATTACTCTAAGGCCACCCATTGTACTACCATGTATTATTATTATTATGGCGGTGTACAATAATTGTTGTTGTTGTAGAATCCAATGGTGCAGTTAAAATCAGGTTGCGTTCAGAGTGTGCGTTTCGGAGCTCGGGGCCGTTTAATTCCCCTCTGGTTCAGACTTTCAAATATTGGTAGAAAGGTATGCAATGCTCAGATATTTTTTCACAGGCGAAGATGACTAGCAGACAGCAGACAAGATTATTTCATAAGAAGTTCTGCAGTCATTTTGACAAAATGACTAAAAAGGTTAACGTGGTAGAGACATGCTGGAATCACTACCTTAATTATAGTTCTTAGGGTCGACTCGAGGGGTGTGATACTACGCACTCACAGAATATCACCGTGAAATGGCTAACCTTAAGCTAATCGTGGTTCGTACAATGACTGACAGTTCCGATGGCCCACTTCGCCCTTTCCCTCCATTCTCCTATCCCATCTTCTCTATATCATTGCTATGTCAAAGCTAACAACGCGTTGGCTTAGCGCCTGGTGTTGCAAACGTGTTGCAAATATCTATAGGCGACAGTAACCACTTTCCATTCATGGCCATTTCCTATATCTTACTATTCAGTCACTTGCCGCACCATCATACGTTGAATTTTGACATTACCCGTATGGAGCCTATGTTAAATTTTAACCGATAATAAGGCAAATAAGCGGTTGGTAAGATATAGAAACCGACCATAACTTCCGGCTGCCTGTTTGCCAGTTTAGAAATAAAAAGAAAGATAAATGGAAATGACAAATGGAAACCTGAAAATGTATTTATTATTCTATAGATAAATTAGTTACCGTGAAATCTGGCAACTTAACCAATGGTTGTCAATTTTGCTATGATACGTTTTCGTTTGCAATATTACTATTACCTCTCACAAAATGTCTTTTTGACGGACATTATATGCTCAAAAAAGTAATTTTATTAGAGCTAATTGTAATTTTGTTAAAGGTAATTGTAATCTCAAGTAAACTTGACAACCGTTGGTTAAGTTGCCATATTTCACGGTATGGAATTAAACGATACAGCCATACAAATAACAATTGAACAGAGATTTGCTTTTAGCCCACATTTACGTTAAAATATTATCAGAAGCAGAAACGGGGGACTGTTCACCCTTATTTTACGAAACCAATATTCTTTTTAAAGCAAAGCTATCCATTACTCACCTACGTGGTGTACCGCTGTGTCGTTTCGCAGTGATTTCCGTCCGTACTGTTCCCGTTCTAACCCTTGATTCATTTGTCATTCGATATTTATGTGTATTTTGTTACAGCTGTTTAAGGCCCGGATAACCACAAAGTGTAAACAATTATTATCGATACGATTTGTTTTGTAAGCATTTATTATCTGCGTAGCTTCTATGGGTACAAATTGGGATTGTCCATTTTTTTAGATTACGTTTTTCAGAAATAAAACATTTGGAGGAAATAAGGCAGTTGACAAACAAATGACCAAAAACAAAAATATACTCTTTATTACCTTTTTATTTTAAATTAAAAAGTAATCATGTTATAAATTAAACTAAAAATGAAATTAAATATACAATGAAACTAAATAAAACTATATACACAAATTAAAATTAAACTATAAAATCTAATGCTACACTGCTGTCAGTTGGAAAAGTGCCCAAAAGACTGGCTACATTACTGAAATGAATGAAATGAAATGAAATGAAATATTTATTCTTGCATAAATGTAGTTGTATACAGGTGTTATTCCTAGAAATACATGGTTCAGTACATTTTACCAGTTTCACTGGTGTGCAAGTAAGCAGGATCATAATCGTCATTATTTAAATAGTTAGTTCCTATTTATTCTATTAAGTACCTTTTATGTAACCTGGATAATATTTATTACCTTTATTGATTAATTATATAGATATCTGTTTTAATTAAATTGTTATTCCAATCTGTGTATGTCAATTTTTTAATATCTTTAATTTAAAATATTATTATTAATTATGTATTGATATTATGTTTCAAATTTGTCATTAAGGAATTCGTTTGTGGAATAATATGATTTGTCTATTAAAAATTTCTTTAGTCTGGTTTTAAATATATTTAATGGTATTGTTTTTAACGGTTTTGGTAGTCTAGTACTTCGCCGAATGGCAACGCTAATGCGTTGTCCGAGGTATAGACCAGTCTTTGGTCACGTGAGACGTCTACCAGGCTTTTCGCTATGTTTCGATAGTTTGTTTGTTCTTTATTATCTTACATTTGTGTCAGTAAACGCGTAGAAACACATTACACAATTGTAAACATAACTGCACACTAAACTAACTTAAAAATACAATTAAATAATAAAAATGAACTAAGCTATAAATAATATGTGAGTAAGTTTTGGTCTTACGCTTAAAGGAAGGTTTGCACTGAAAATCAGCGCTGTGTCGGATATAATTCCGGCACAGCAATATGCTGAGTGGAAACCTTGTTCGCTGAAAATGCGGCGTACAAATACTCAAAATATGCTCTGTGTATAATAATGTATAACGAATGTAATTACGTCGCTATTTCTTCGAATATGGTTTTTCTTTCTTTCTTTAAAGACTTTGTAACAAATAGCTGACCGGAACGTGCCCTTGAAGGCTTGCTACATTGGCACTCTTAATGGCAATGCTTATTCGCTGGGCGAAATATGAGCCACCCTTCTAATCACGGCTGGTATCTAAGAGTTTTACGTTTCTACGCAATCACAGACATAAATTAAACATAATGAAAATTAGATTTTTTTATTTAGTAGCATTTATTTATCATTTCTTTGACCTTCAACGACGTCACCATACAGTAAAACATTTTTACACTTTCTGCCAACTTAAATCACTCCGGTTAATTATTTATATTGTACAAGGAAAATTTTTGGTATAATTTTTGATTTTTATTCGATTTTAAAATATATAAACACTAGGATTCAGTAGTAAATCGTATTTCAAGCCAATTTTTATGCACTCTGACTATTTTAAACCACCTTCAGGAAAAATCTCGCGGGGTTTCCAGTGTATAAAGTACCGCATTATTTAAAAATTAATATAAGCAATCGTTTTTCTATAAACTGTGTCGGAATAAGCTAATGTTTATTTGTCCTAACAACTTGAAACCGTTCCTGGGAAAAATCCCGCGGAATTCCCGGGATGTAAAGTACCGCAGATTTTAAGTCAGGAAATTTACTATCGATCAGTGAAACCTGCATCGAATTCAGCCCAGTAGTTTTTACGTGAATACCGAACACACGGACAAACACAACAAATCTAAAAAACAAAAGACTACACTTTTACAATTTTGTCTATCTATCTAACCTAACCTAACACAAAGTCTGTTAGTTACACCATTTCAAACTCGAGAACGGCTGGACCAATTTTTATGATTTTTGTGTATTTGGCATTGTATTCGTCCGGATTAGAATAATAAGTATTAAAATACGATGTTCATCAATAAAAAAATTATCATTAAAAAACATCAGTCTAGCCATTCATTTGTTTTGATGTTTCCCAGCCGATTTCGGCAATGCTGACTGTATTTAAACTCATTTTCATTCGTGTGAATCATTTAAGTGAATTATTTTTGTGTGTGTTCAAGTGGATCCCGGGATGGTTTAGATTAACGTTTGAACCCGGTAGGTGGCGCCGCTAAACACCTCATTAACGGTGGGACCGATTTTGATGATTTTTTTGTATTTTTAAGTAGATTCGAGAATGGTTTAGATTAACAATTGGTCCCGGTTGATGGCGCCGCAATCGGTTTCTAGATTTTTAATTTTTAAGGGCAAGACAACGTCTGTCAGGTACGGCTAGTAATATTATAGATTAGAATAACAAATAATCTTAAGTATTCTAAAGGTACTTTTACAAAACAACCTGCTGAACAATAACAACGTAATCGCTTCGTGATGACGTTACCAGAAACATTAAAAATGAGCAGAGGAAGTAATACGAAAATATATCAATTAGAATTTTAGGGTTCTGTAGACTTTGACAAAAGCAGACTCTTATACGAAAGTCATGTTCGCCTGTAAGTAAGTATGTATAATATTTTTTCTTAAAAACTTCTGGGTGAACACAGATGAAATTTGCCAAATAAATTATTAATTGCTAAAAGACTAATTACGATTTTTTTTATCACATTATATATAAAACACTAGTAAGGTGTTATTGCCCTCTGTTTTTAATTTGAATTGTTGTAAAATGTCTTACAAAATAAGTTGTATACCTATTTAATAGATAAGAGTTGCTAGAAAACGTGGAGGATATTAAAAAAACGTTAATTATTATTAAAACTTGAGTAAACGTTTCCAGATAAAAGTTATGGTGAAAGTTTGCGTGTCTGTTTCAGGCATTAAAAAAATATACATTTCTTTCACCTTATCCAAAATATTTGAGTTCGACAAAATATGTCTTATTATCCTTAAAGAAATATACGATTTTTAATCATGAAAAAAATCCAATCTAAAAATAAAAACAGCGAGTTTTCTGGGACCTTACCCACAGAAGACGGTGACAGAGGCTCAGTATTCTACTTATAGTCTTGAGGGACTATGGGTAACAATATAAGTAAGTTATTTTTTCTTTACTCACTATCGAATGACGAAACACAAAACAGGTGTATGACAGCATTGTGAATGGTAGAGTTGCTGCCGGTAGACCGAGACGAAAACACCATGATCAAATATCAGAAGTGTCAAAGAGAGGTCAGGTAAAAAGTATCTCAAATAAACGTGCATGTATGAAGAGGTTAATGAAAGTAGATGAAGTGAAAGTTGTTTGTCAGGATCGTCACAAGTGGAGATCTATAGTCTCTGCCTTCCCCCATTTGAAATAGGTGGGATATTATTTATGTATGTAAGTTTTGCTTTTATTGTATTAGTTTATATAATAAGAAAAAAAATTGCCAAACTCTGTGTCCAATTTGAAGACATCCTGTTCCACCACGTTTTGGGGCTATTTATTTTCAACTCAAGTCTAGAATATACTGTTTGGCTTATTAAAACAATGATTAGAGTTCTTCCAAAATTGGAAACACAATTTCAACACCGTATTTAAAATAACTTTTGTCCTTTATACTGAAAACACACGAATGCGTTCGGATTCCTGATATTGGAATAGCAAAGTACAGACAAAAGAGATTGCTACATAAAACTTTCATAAGAAAACTCGTATATTTTGATTCAAATATCGTTCCATAAGTTATACTAAATGAGTTTCATTCGTACACTCGGCATCAAATATTAAGTACGTTAGAACGTTAGCAAAAAGAACAAGTAAATTTCTAAAAGAATGAATTCAGATATATTCTGCATTGTTCAACAATATTAATATTTACTACAAAATTGGGGAAGTAGAAGAAGAAAGAAAGAAGTGTAATCAACGTAGGTACAATATAAGCTTCCGTAGAGGTATCAAACGTTTATTATCGTCATTTTGCTATGGAACAATAAAAAAATTCATGCAATCGACAATATTCTGTATTATTCAACAGAATAAATAGTTACTACAAAATCGGACAAGTAGAAGAAGAAAGAAAGAAGGATAATCCGTTGATCCCCTTTGTAATATCCGTTGATTCTTCTCCTACTTCCTCGAATTTGTAGTAACTATTTATTTTGTTGAACAAAATAAATAATTACTTTATTTAGTTACAAAATCGGGAAGTAGAAGAAGAAAAGAGTGTAATCAATGTGAAATGTGGGGTACCGAAGAGGTATCAAACGTTCAATATTATCTTCATTTGGCTACGGAACAATAGAAATAGCAATAAATCGAAAATAGTCCAAATCACATAAACTACTTAACGGTAGTGTTCAAACTAATTTTAGTTACAAGTATTGTATTTTTGAAGCATATTTTTTACCACATCAATTTTTTTCAGAATTATCGACTGTTTTAAGTTCATCCTAAGAATTTTCCACAACATAGTAAAAATGGTAGAAGAATGACTCAATTTTTACAACTTGCAAAGCTAATATCTCTTTACTTATCTATATATAAAATAGTCAGTATTATAAAAAACAAATATAAATAAATGCAAAAAGTCATAATCACGTTTTTTTCAAGGTTTGTCTAACAATTATATCCTGAAGACTATTATTTAAGTACAATAAAAATCGACGATTAGTTATATACACACTAGGCAGCCACCTCAAATCAATATTTTTTTTGTTTTACTACATCATCATGTAGTGGCATATTATTATGTACATATCTTCCCGTCAAACATCCGTATATACCAAGTTTCTTATAAAAATGACTGTGATATACAAATACAGACGGACGGATATACATGACGATTTTATTTTTGCTAAAATGTCTATAATTCACTAAAATATATAGTTACAATAATTTCTTGGTATATTAAAAGGCGACCTTATCGCTTAGAGCAGTCTCTTTGAGATAGGTAATTTAACTCAAAGGGTGTTATTGGCTAACCTGGCGACGTGGGCACTGAAGAAAATGAGGTAGGACTAAAGATTATGAATATTCATGCTTACATTAATCTATAAATTGAACTTAGCTACGTACCTATTGATGTTTAAAATCTTCCATCCTTAGAGCTGTACCTGGAATCACAATTTTTATAAAAATATTCAGCTTCTGTGTTTGTGCGCAAAATTCGAAAAGTAGTCGATGGATTGACTTGTAGATATAAACTTTCAAAATAATTAATATTAACCTAAGCCATAGCGAAGCGTGGTCATGTTTGATTATATTGTATTGACGTTTAAATATCTCAGTTATTATCATTATTAACAGATTACAATTAATAGCCGAACACAGGTTGGAAAAGTAATTATCAGAGAATAAAACAGGATACTCTTTTATGAATCGTATTTACACTTAGCGTGCTTCTTCTACTACAAAGCCGATCTAACAATTAAGTACATTTAATTATAGAATATAATTCTCGTACAATAATTAGTCACCCTAGAGCGTACCCTACTACCTACATGTCCATCGGGCCATGCCTACGTGAGAATCACTACCGACCATAGTCGCTGTAAAATGTTCTCGTCGCTCCGTCCGCACATTTTTTTATTCGAGCGACAAGGGAGCAAGTCGTGCAGTAGGTACTAGATGCCCTCTAATACTATTAAACCAGTGATCATATTCGTTGCAATAGTATAATATATAATCTAACGCTGGATGAAAATTTTAAATATAAAAACTAGAATATTGTTTTAAATTTTCGTGTATGATTCATTTAGATATCTGAGAAGATTCAGTAGATACGGATATAAAGCTCTAGCAAAGTCACGGGCACGGGTAGTAAAACACGAAGCACGAAATAGTTCTGATCGAAAAACCTCCATATTAGTTTGCTATTCCATTGTTAGCTACGAATCAAAATCTCGAACACACAGTTCTGTATATACCAAACCCTCTGGTCCGTAAAAAGGTATAAGGGTTATTGTCAATGCACTTGTTTCAAGAGGGTGGAGTGGTATTGTCAATTGTAGGACCGAGCCCGGGGTCCGTGCCGCGATAAAACCGTAATTTGAATTCGGCTGACACCAAAATGAGGCTCACCGTCCACTATAGACGTAAAACGAGATGTTTTTACGAAATTAATTAGCGGTTTAGAGGTTATATGCTATTTAATTTTAATTAAGGTTTCCCCTTTCCTTCAGGGGTGTTATAATAAATAACACGATTTTTTTCTTGAAGAATATTATAGGAAATAGAAATGTATTTTTAACCGTCTTCAAAAAGGAAGCGGTTCTCAGTTCGACTGTATGTTTTTTCAATATGTTTGTTACGCAATATCTCCGTCAATTGTTGATCGATTTTCAAAATCAGTTTTATTTCGAAAGAATATACTTCTGAGTTGGTCCCATTGTCACCAAGTCAGAATCTGATGAGTGGATACCAGGAAAATCTAGAGCAACCTCCGAATGTTATAGGCACGTACAACGTATTTTACAATTTTATTATAAAGCTATTTAAGTATTTGCGTAAATAAAATTTAGAAAATATTTTCTTTTAACAAAAAACAGTAAAAAAAAAAAACCGACTACACACTAAAAACCATAAATAAATATTTAAACGATTTCTTTCTACAACATCTCGAAATCTGTGCCAAGTAAATCATAAAATAACAACAAGAAATTTGAAAAATATAGTAATTTTTATGTTTTACTTTGTACCGATTTTAAGATGTTGAGAAAACATTTATTCTTTGCTTATTAGTTACTTTTGAAGTCAGTTTTGATTTTGTTATTTTTTTAATTTTGAAAAGTATGTGTAATACTGATATTAGACGTATTAAGGAAATGAAATCAATTCGGCCGAAAGGCAGAATACATAAATAATTCGTCCAATATAGACTTAACGTAGTTATTATTTAATTGACAAAATTTATTTTATGAGTTAAAAATACAAATTAATAAAATTGTTTTCGTTTAGTAAACTGCTTTAAAATTTTTCACATTATTTACCAGCACTAAATCAAATTTTGATTCATTAATAATATTACGTTTTAAATAATAACATTTTAGAGGTGTTTTTTTTATATAAAAAGGATTAAGGAAATTTTACTTGTGGCGCGCTCTACGGTCTAGGGGGTATTTCAGAACTGCGTTTTGTAGTGAATTGTCATACATAATATTCGTCTTCTATGTACAAAATTCTGTATTCAACATGATTAGAAGTTGTTTTTATAAATATAAATATAAAAGTATACTACAGCAAACGTAAATAATATTTTTTTAACTCTTAAGGCGCTCTCGTGAAACTAATCAAAAAAGTTGGACTTCAATCAAAATAACTAAGCTGCAGACATTCGTACTTTTGAACTCTATGCCAGACAAAAATATTAAGAGATCTCTAGGATATATTTTTTCAAATAAATTTGTTAATAATATGCATACATACATAATATCACGCCTGTTTCCCATGGGGGTAGGCAGAGACTATGGATCTCCACTTGCGACGATCCTGACAAACAACTTTCGCTTCACCTACTTTCATTAATCTCTTCATACATGCACGTTTATTTGAAATGCTTTTTACCTGACCTCTCTTTAACACTTCTGATATTTGGTCATGGTGTGTTCGTCTCGGTCTACCGGCAACAACCCTACCATTCACAATACTGTCATACACCTGTTTTGTGATTCTACTTTTATCCATTCTCTCTACATGTCCAAACCACCTTAACATACCTTTTTCAACTCTTGTTATTACATCTTCTTTCAATCCACATCGTTCCCTTATCACACTGTTCGTTATCATATCATACATAATATATTTATCGATTTGTAGGGTTTCGTAGGTACTTTTAAGTAAGAACATATATAAAATCTTATAATCATATAAAATTAAGCACCTGTAAATATTATACTACTGGCACGCTTATTAAAGTTTGCTTTTCGGTGAGTGTGGGTTTTTTCAACAAGGTTTTCTCTCGATTTCCCTCCGAACTACTCATTAGGTGCTAACTTTGTGGCAATGGGACTATCTCAGAAGTAAGAGGAATCGAAAAAAAAATTTTTGAAAATCGGTCCACAATTGACGGAGAAATCGTGTAACAAACATATAAAATTATATAGTTAGATAGAACAGTGTCCTTTTGTAAACCAGAAAATATATGTTCTACCTAATGTTTGTAACTAGCTTTCGATTCCTGTCTTCCTATTATTCAATAGATAACGACAGTTAAGCCGGAAAGGTAGCCATGCATTGTGACCGAATCAAACGCTGAATGTACAACGTTTATGTTGAAAGTGGTCAGTGGAATGGAAATCGTTATCCCATGGATGGACGCTCGCCTTGTGTATTTTAAAGGTGGTTAATTTAGTGGAATTATTACTAACTTCCGTTAAAAACAAAAATTGTTTCAGTTCAGCAGACAGGCAGATGGCCCACTTGATGGAAATCGGTTACCATCGCCTATAGACATTTGCAACACCAAAGGCGCTACAAATGCGCTGCTGCTCTCTTAAGAGAGACTGGGACCTGGCCACTAATGCCGGAACACAACTCAAGGTTGTTATGGCGACTTACTTTAAACCAGGGGAGGTAGCGATCCAGACGGGCAAATACCCTACCATCTGGCTGTGGGTTGTTTTTTCTCCGTTCCTGCACAAATATTTTATAATGCATTCTATGGCCGCTGGGTTTTCAAGAAACATTTTTAAATACATAGTTTTGGATTTTTATTGGGAACCTGAAGGGAGATTCTTTGTTGTGCAGTTTCATTTAAAAATAATGTATAATTGTTTTTAATAAGAACACGGTATTTAACAGTCGAATGATCCGAGACAAATTTCAACCGACTTCAAAAAAGCAGGTATGTTTTTTTTTGCATGTTCGTTACTACATTTCTCCGTCAATTGTGAACCGATTTTCAAGAATATTCTTTTAATCGAAAGTTTATATTCCCGAATTGGTCCCATTGTCACTATGTCAGGATCTGATGAGTAAATTCCAAGGAATTAGAGAACTCACGAAAACTATTAACCAACTTCTTCGTAAGACAATATCTCCGTCAATTGTAAACCTATTTTCAAATTGTTTTTTTTATTCGTAAGTATATACTCCCGAGGTAGGCCCATGGTCACCAAAGCAGGGTCTGATTTGTGGGTCGCAAGGAAATTGAGAGCAACCTTTGTTGAATAGCATATACACCGAAGAGTTTTTGTATACGCGTGCCAGTTGTACAATTTTTACAGGTGCTTACTGCATTATTTCTAAAGCTATTGATATGTTTGCGCAACTAAAATGTATAAAATATTTATTCACTCTAAAAACCAAAAACGAAATATT
This sequence comes from Dendrolimus houi, assembly GCA_039645545.1. NCBI lineage: Eukaryota > Metazoa > Arthropoda > Insecta > Lepidoptera > Lasiocampidae > Dendrolimus > Dendrolimus houi. The sequence continues at coordinate 10,534,129 of CM077134.1, forward strand.
TAATCGACTTCTTTCTACAACATCTAGAAGTAGGTGTCAAGTAAAACATAAAAATTACTATATTTTGTTAAATTTGTTGTTGTTCTTTTATGTTTTACTTGGCAGCGACTTCAAGATGTTGTAGAAAGAAGTCGGGAAAATATTTATTTTTTGGTTTTTAGGGCGAATTCGGTTTTATTTTTGTTAATTTTTTTTATACTATATAACAAAACGATGCAGTTTCTTAGATTTTGTAGGAGCTTAACAAGTTGTGATGCTATAACTTTAAAGAGTCAAATGGCGTATTCATTATATTATTGTCGTTTGTGTTTAAGTATTAGCCTAGCAATTATTGTGTGAATATCTCAGTACCTACTGACTACCCTAAAAAGCTGATTTACATTTGCATTGGTTAAGAAGCCAACTTGCGAAGCAGGCAAGTCAAGCCCTTATCATCGTGTGGACAACCATCTATTTATTGCCGCTTCCTATATCTTACTATTCATTCACTTACGTTAGTAGTGACAGATAGACGGATAGTAAGGCAAATGAACGGTCGGAAGATACAGAAACTGGCCATTAATAGATAGAGAAATACAAGGTATTTTGGAAGTAAACCTCGCTTCCTTGAGTCGCTTCGCTCATCTATGCAACGGTTTTTGAGTATTGTCGGGATTTGCAATCAGGTTTTCCCAGAGCATTATGATATGGTATTAAAAAAAGGTGTCATAACACTTTTTAGAGGCTGACAGGACGTTGGCAGCATGTCTTCTGTTGCAGATGACCGTAGGTGACTGTAATCACTTTCTATGAGGCGGGCAATCAACCTGTTTGCTTTGCTCCAATTATATAAAAACCCAAGGTCCAAGATAATATAGCTTTCAAAATAAAGAGTGGCGATGCGACTGGACATGCTTGTCTGTCGCAAGATCGAGTCGTCTCAGCAAATGTGCCTGTCTAGTGTAGACCGCCAGGAAGATCTTCCATTTATTTGATTTACTGCTAGTTAAAATTGGATATAAATTCACACAATATTAATTTTCTATCATTGTCATGATAAAATGATAAATAGATCTGAATATATTGAAATCTGGATTTAAAGAGGTTGTCCAGTTGTGAAAGGCGTCATTTTCATAAACCACCAAAATACACAGTTACTATTTTAAAATTTATATTTTAATAATGTAGAATGATCTACATATATCTAATAAAACGAATTCTCGAAAAGTATACATACACATTAATATTGTTACGAGTTGCAGGACTCGAATTAAAATACCGTTAGAATTACTATAGAATTTATTAGAACTATACAAACACGTATAACACAGGTACAGATATAACTGAATACAACCAGTCCAAACGTAATGCACGATTCAATAACACGCGCAAAGTCCGTCACTAAATAGATTACCGAATGTACAGAAGTCTTGCTTCGTGGTTATCGCTCAACTGCTCATCTCTCCATTGGGGCATTGCTTTCTACGGCACAGATGCAATATGTCTGCTCGGCCGCGTGGACTGAATTTCCTAGAATAACACCTGGCTAATGACTACCATAAAAGATTACAATACATAATGGGCTGTTTTTCTAATGACAAATTTTAAACACAAAGTAAACAAAAGAATTCCAAATGCCGAAAGGATAATAAAATGTCTACATGTATGCAGGTGTGAATTTGTCTTTTGTCGGCACCAGGTCGTAACAATATAATTTATTTATTATATCTTGGAAAGAATAGATATTCACGTTTTTTTAGATTGTTTTAAAAAATAAAGTAATTCATATTACGCTGTCATTATTTAATTAATTTAAACACGGGATCAGACGATAAGTCCCTAAATGTTCAGTTGTTTCTAATTATTTGAAGATAAATGTGCTTAGCTAAGTATCGGTTGAAATTTAAGCATTTAATACCTACCTACGTAAACCTTCTAATTAGGTTTGGTATTTAAAGATAACTGCAGCTGACTAATATATTTTAAGCATAATAAAATATTTGAACTTGGACACTGTAAACTAGCAAAAAAGTGTATGATTATGCATGCTTCTTTGAGAAAGGTTTCGTAGATAAACTGCTTTTTGAGTTTTAACTTTATTTAGATATTGAAAAAAATAATGTCAATGGCTTTCAAGCTATATTCTCGAAAAAGAACAGAACTACTTATGCCCGGTTTCTGAGGTTACCAGTTATGAGTTCAATAACAATTGATTCCATAAAGTTATGTAATAGATAAACTTAGGTGAACTGTTAACCTACAACTAGTACCAAAACTCGCCACTAGATGGATCTATTTAAGAAGAAATATCTAATAGTTATTTACATCAAACAAAAACGTGAAACAAAAGCTATGGAATAGATAAACGCCTAATATTGGTCAATTAAGTTGAACCTAGTTTAACTATCGTACGATGGTGTGTCCAAAAACGCAATTTTATAAGTTATTGAACCGATAGCGCTAATGAACAGATAAACTACAGTTAAAAGTACCTCAGAAACCGGGCATTATACATATTGTTTTTCTAAGGAAAAGCCATATATATACATACATGGTTTTTCCTTAGAAGACTTTTGCATTCAATTAAATTATTTAATGATGTCCAAATGTCCAATGTCTTAGGGCTGGTTTTTATATCTTAAAGACCGTTCATTTGCCTTATTATCGGTAAAAATTTGACATAAGCTCCATATAAGTATAATATCAAAATTCTAGCGATTGTGCGGCAAGTAAATGAATAAGTAAGACATAGGAACCGGGTATTAGTCAATTTAAAGAACATCTAAAGTTACATATTAAAGTAGTAGTTTTTATAAAAACATCTAAACATACATTCAATAATACATAAAAAATGGAAAATTTCTCTTGTGCGAAAAAATAAGTTATAGATGTAATACCTTCTCCTCTAGTTAAATTCGTTATTTATAAGTCAATTGAATATTCCAGACCTTAACGAACCGCGCCGATAAATCTTTTAAAATAAGTTTAGCTGACACAATGGACTTTGAAGTTCCCTAAATCCCCTTGCTAACAATCTGGAAACTGAATTAACTTGAGATAACTTCGGTTTTAATACCTGCCAAGTACTTATTCTGATAATGCCCGTTTCATGCCAGATTTCTATCTATTCAAAAGATAAAAATCTAATTTCTGTGTTCGACATTTTGGATGATTTTTGACGACTGCTTGAAGTGAAATTTCGCCATGCACTTTTATTGTCAAATAAATTAGGTCGTGTGTGGCAGTCCACAAACTATGGAACAATTCAAAATTTCAATTCAAAAGTTTTTATTCTAAATAAGTTCCACTGAAGAACATTTTTAGAAGGTTATACATATAAGTTAAAATATAAATTTACTTCCTATTCTAATAGGTTGGGGAAAAAGTCTTTTCGCATATAGTATGTATGAACTTGTAATAAGATCTCTTTGGCTATACCATTTGTATCTGGCTGGTTTTGGTATCATTAAAAAGTTTTAATTTTAAAGAAGACAATTCCAAATTCAAATTAGGAAAATATTGATTTTCATTCGTTTTTCTTATTGTTAAAATGAGTGAATCTAATGAAGAAATTCGGTACATTTTAACATTTTACTACAAAAAAGGTAAAAATGCAACACAAGTCGCGAAAAAAATTTGTGATGTTTATGGACCTAATGCAGTATCTGTGAGAGTAGCGCAAATTTGGTTTAAGCGTTTCAATCTGGAAATTTTGATATCAAAGATGCACTTTGATCTGGTCGCCCTGTTACGGACAAAATTGATGCCATTTTTGAAAAAGTGGAGCAAGATCGGCATATTAGTATGTAGTTACGATGTAGCTGGAGAACTGGGAATTGACCACAAAACGGTTTTGGCGCATTTGAAAAAAGCTGGGTACCCAAAAAAGCTCGATATTTGGGTGCCTCATGAGCTCACTGAAAGAAACCTAATGAACCGTGTACTCATTTGTGATTCTTTATTACGACGTAATCAAACCGAACTATTTTTGAAGAAGCTGATAACTGGTGATGAAAAGTGGATCACATACGACAAGAACGTGCGAAAAAGATCGTGGTCAAAGGCCGGTCAGGCTTCACAGACAGTGGCGAAACCCGGGTTAACTCGCAACAAGGTGATGCTGTATCTATGGTGGGATTGGAAGGGCATTATTCATTATGAGCTGTTACCGCCAGGCAGGACCAGCAATTCTGAACTGTACTGCGAACAACTGATGAGATTAAAGCAAAAAGTTGAGAGAAAGCGGCCGGAATTAATCAACAGAAGGGGTGTGGTTTTTCACCATGATAACGCTAGACCTCGAACAATTTTAACCACTCAGCAAAAATTACGAGTTTGGCTGGGAGGTGTTAATGCATCCGCCGTATAGTCCTGACCTTGCACCTTCAGATTTTCACCTGTTTCGGTCTCTGCAGAATTCCTTAGGCAGTGTCAGGTTCACATCCCGAGAGGACTGCCAAAACCACTTGTCGCAGTTTTTTGATCAGAAGCCCCAAAATCACGTCCCTACCTACAAGATGGCAAAAAGTTATCCAACAAAATGGCACCTACATACTTTAGTCAAATGTAAATAAACTTTATAAAAAAACCTTTTGAATTTTTGTATAAAATGCGAAGAAACTTTTTCCCCTACCTAATATGTACATCGCTTCGCAATGTGTTATCGCTGTTTAAGGATAAGAAGCGGAAAGAAACTTCCCAGTAACGTGTCTAACTAAAAATTCTTTCTCTTCATATTTATCTCAAGCCCTTTTTAAAAAATAAATACATAAGTATATTATACAATTACTTTATGATGGGGGATAGGATAGATATGGGATAGGCGACATGGAACAGGGGAAACGAATCGGGAACATGGGATAGCGAGAGGAGTAAGTGGACATCGGAAGTCTCACTCAACGTACAAAACATGATTCGCTTAAGGCTTGTAGCAACGCCAACGTCCTTGAGGATTTTTCGGTACTCATTTTTCGAGCAATAGCGGGAATTCCATAGATGCGGTCGGTTCACATGCATTATTACTTTATTGTGTACAAAATAAAGTAGTATTAAAAAAACAAATTATTTATGTCTCTTTTATAAAGATGTACATATTCTTTTTATCCTGTTTTGTAAAAAAAATTAAGGAGTAAAATGGTTTCATGTCGCTAATTTGGAGGTAATTTGGTGTACTTTTTACTAACTTAAAATAAGTATAAAAAAATTCCGAAAATATCATGTTACGTGTTACGTGTGTACGTGTGTTGTGAAGGTTTATAATATTTTTCTGGTAAATTATTAATTAGTAGTTACCAACGAAAAGTTCACACCCCATTTTCGACCTTTTGCGGCAATAGGAGCCTTAAAGCTAAACATTTAACGCCGATATTCTGTGAGAGCATGGTATCATGTTCTTCAGTTACTTAGTTTGAATAAAAACATTTGAATTTGAATAAAATAAATTGATCAATCACTTAGGCCGGGGTGCATAGACATTTAACCGATGGTTAAAATAAAATAATCGCTAACAATATATGGCTAAACAGTGATTGTTTATTTTAAGCGTTGATTAAATGTCTATGCACATCCGCCTTAATATCTCGCAATAGCGCATAAAATTATACTGTAAATATTGCTCTGTACGTTTGATTAAACACAATCGCTTTAGTAAAACCTTTGCCACGACACGATACCTATAAGTCCCAAAAGGCGCTGACCCTTTGCTCAAGAAATTTTGTTAAACGACTTTTACTGGGAAAGTAGACACAGTACATTTAACATACAATGTTATGGGTATATAACACGTCGAATGGATCGGCCCTAACAGTTCTATTATAGAAAGGACCTTCCATATTATAGTTTGATATATTTCTTCCCTAAACTAAATTACGATTTAGTATATTGACGATGTATTTTTCTGTTAAAATTTCAACAAATGTTTAAGCAATCCAAGGGATTGTATAAAAAAATAATACAAAATATATTTTACCTAGCTACGAATTGATAAAACATAAAGAAACTCTTTGAAAATGGGACCTGAAAGAAAAATATTGAGCAATGTTATCATATGAGATAATTATCAAAGACATTTTACACGATGGAAAATAGTCCGGTACGAAACTTTTTCCGAAACATCTTATTTTATTATATAAACCTACCTAATTCCTTTAAAGTATAATTTTATCAAGTTTGGTAATATGAAGAGTTTACGGTTAGAGAAATTATTTACTTTTAAGGCTGTAAAAGTATCGGACTAATTTATTAAAAAATCTTATTTTATACTAATGTATAAAGCTGAGGAGTTTGTTTGTTTGCTTGAACGCCTTAGCCTCAGGAACTGCTGGTCTGATTTGAAAAATTCCTTCAGTGTTATATAGCCCATTTATCGAGGAAGGCTACAGGTTATATATCATCACGCTAAGACCAATAGGAGCGGAGCACCAATGAAGAATGTTTCAAAATCGGGGGGTCTTTTAACTGCAGAATCTAGTATTATATAAACTTAAATAAAATGGTTCATCTACGTTTACCGAACTTTCGGTCACATAACGCGTGGCATGATGTGTTGTGTCGATTGCTATTCAAAATACTTCGAATGCGTTCTCACGAAAACAGTCACTAGAGGTTCGGCATTACGCCGAACGCCACGTAATTTCAGCTGACGTGTTACTCAAAAAACACTGCGAGCGTATTTATGACTACATGGCGCCACAGATTTTTCTTTGAACCTAAAGCGGCCGCTTTTGAGAATCGCTCAAAGAAATTGATACGTGCCGAGATATACTCGTAGTTGTAAGATATAGTATAAAGTTTTACTTTATTATAATACTTGTCATATTCGTAATACTAATCTGTAATAGCCTTTAGGGCCTCGTGTTTAGCTTTGTGAGGTCTTATTGTTTGAAACGAATTTTTTAGATCAAATCTATCAATTTGAATGTTTCTCTTTCGTGCTAACCCAAATAAGTGTTTGTTTTAAAATATTCAATCTACATACAGAGCTTTTACAATTTTATTAAATTACTACGATATGCCTGCGACTTCGTCTACGCTTGACATGAAATTCCCACGGGATTCTCAGGACACAAAATACTGCATCATTTGAAAAATAATGTAAGTTATCGTTTTTGTAAAAACTGTGTCGAAATAAGCTAATTTTTAGGTACCCGAACAACTACAAACCGCTCCCGGGAAAATTCCTGCGGGATTTCCGGGATAAAAACTATCATACATTTTATTATATTACATTAAATTTGCTATCGATCACTAAATAAATCATATCAGAATTATTTTTTTTATTTGGCCATTTAAATAATTCCCAGAAAAAATCCGCGGGATTCCCAGGATAAAACGTAGTATTTTAAGTCTAAGAATTAGCGGTCAATTAGCGAAAACCACATTGAAATCAGCTCAGTAGTTTTTACGTGTATCCTGAACAAACAGACAAGAAATCTAAAAAATGCATCGTGTTCTACTTAGTGTATATAGTCTATTTCAGTTGAGTTTTTAAATAGCTGCAATGTGCAGACACAGACTGTTTAGAATTTTATAGATAGATGCATAGAGACAGTAAACTAGTACTTCTGCTTGGGAATTTGCATTTAATACCTAAATCCTATATCAGTTGGATAAAAAGATTTTCCCAATTCTATCTAGAGGGTCATGACCTGTCTTGGCAGGGTTCCATGTGTCGGGCACATTTGCTTAAAATGTTTTATAGAATATGACCCGCAGACAATATTTAAATATACGGCGTCCATTTAGCTAATAAGTCTATAAAAAGGACAGATGTGATTTTTTATTTAAAACTTAGTAGCCGTTGTTTGGTTCGTGCAAAATTTACACTTTATTCACATAAAAATAAAAATATGTATATTAAAGTTATGCCAAATTTAAGATAAGATAAATAATAAATATTTTATTAAGATGTATATATACTTTTAAAGAAACGAATTTAATAAGGTTAAATATTATAAAGTAATAAAATCTTTAGATGGACAAGATCTCATTAAAAATAGTTTTTTGGCAATAATATTGTTACGAGTTGCAGGACTCGAATTAAAAATGCCGTTGGAATTATTATAGAATTTATTAGAACTATACAAACACGTATAACACATTTATAAGATATAATAACACGCGCAAAGTCCGTCACTAAATAGATCACCGAATGTAGTACACACATCTTGCTTCGCTTGTGTTTATCGCTTGACTGCCTCACCCCTCCGTTGGGGCATTGCTTTATACTGTACAAATACAATATGTCTTATCGACCGCGTGGACTGAATTTTCCAAGAATCACACCTGTCTAATGACTACCATAAAGATTACAGTACACAATGGGCTGTTTTTCCAATCACAGATTTTAAACACAAAGTAAACAAAAGAAGACAGTCATAAAAGAGCTTCAATGTTATTAGCTCAAACGCCGGCGGGTAATAAATGTGCTTTGTTTACAAATATGCAGGTGGCCCAAATTGTAACAATATAATAAATCTATAAAAATATACGTTTACGGAAATCAGTTGGTTTTAGGCCAAAAATATAAAAACAGCTAGTGTTTGTTGGAAACATTTATTCGATCGGGATCTATGTATCAGTAAAGGTCAAAGTGAAGTGTAAAGTCGCTTATTGGAATTGTGTTTAGATGTGGAAAGTGAAATAAAGTGTTGATTTCATGCACTGTATTTTTATGAAGTTCGGCGTCCCACACATTATATCCAACCTATTAAGTGACAGTGCGTTTGACTTTTTACATGTGAACCTAAATAAGGAGTCTATAATCCACGTTTTCATAAATTTAGTTGAGCTCAGACTTTATTAAGAGGAGGGAATTAGCGAATAGTAAAAGTATTTTACCCGAAAGGCAAACCATAATGTGATTCGATATTACTCAGACTGCCATCTAGTTACAATTAACCTAAATTGTGACAATTGTGCTTATGATAATATAATAATTTAATGTGGAAATGAATTTATATGGGTTTGGGTCCATTAATATTACAGTTTAACATTCTTGTCATATATTTTTTTTCGCTCTTGAGTGCTTACATCACTTTAATTTTACTTATGTAATCTAATTATAAACTAGTACAGTGAAGGAAACTTAACTTATATTGTTTTCTAAGTAGAATACTGAGCCTAGGTTATCGAAGACAATGGGTAAGGTTCTATAGAAGACTGGCTACGTTACCTCTCTATATCGCCATACTGATCCGTTGTCCGAGGTAGGACCTGCCCTCTGATCTCCCGAAGAGTCAATAAGTCGTTTTGAGATATTTTTGCGAGGCTCATGGCCTCGGAACCCCACGGTCTGAGCGTTTCAACAGCAAACGGCACAAACATTTAACCTTACACCGAGGGTTGCATATTTGCGCCGCTTGAGTGACTCAGCTGTTTCTACCTCCGAACCGGCCGATCTAGACGTATTTGGTAAATGGGATGCGGCCAACGTTACCATGCAGGTCGCATCCCATACCAAAGATTTGCCACGTCACCAGGGAATTAGAGTCATTCCGTCAGGACGCCTACCTTCGTCATGCGCAATACCGTTTGGCTCTAAAAGAGCCGGCACGTTAGCGGTGGGAAGCGCCCTCCGTAAGACGTCATTCAAGGCGGTACGGCATTACCGTCTGCCGGCACTACGACGGCAGGAAAGACCGTGGTATCCTGGACCGACTACCTCTGTCCCACAGATGCATCTGTGTGGTGCACATATACGAGATACCAGGCACCGGTTTACGGCTAAAGAAAAGGATGTATTTATTATCCATTAGTGTACCAATATTTGGGGATGGGATAGTTCGGAGCCAAAACCCAAACTCCTTACGAGAGACAGCGAGGATGCGGACGCGCCCTGCAGAGTTAGTTAAAAAGTTCTGTAGTTAGTTCTCTGCAAATGGGTTCATCCCAGCATCGTTGTGAAATTAGGGCCGCGGAAATGTCTTAAGATTTTTCTTCTCTCAATTTTTCAGTTACAAGTAAAATTTTCAAAGACTCTTAATCTTCTTAATTTCTTAACACCACATGACACAGAATATTTCAATTAAAATTATGACTGTTTTTAAAAGTACACTTGTGTTCATGTTTTTAATCAAATTCTTTTATAATATAATATAAATTTTACAGAAAATTACTAATATTAATACTATAAATGCGAAAGTTTGGATGGATGTTTATTGCTCAATCACGCCAGAATGGCTAAACGGCTCTGAATGAAATTTGGCACACAGATAGATTTTAGTCTGAAATAGGACACAGGTTATTTTTTTATTCCGGAAAAATGTTCGGTTCCCGTGGGTTAACATTAACGCGAGCGAAGCCGCGGGTAAAAAACTAGTAATATTTAAAAGTTTAATATGCAAAATCTTAAATTTATATAATAAATGGTATCGTAAAACCTAATTCGAGTAAGGAATTGACTTATTTTATATAGATAAGAAAGAATTCCCAGAAGCTCGAAAGTGTATTAAATTAAAAACGTTTTTCGTGGCTTGGCGTTCACCTTATACAGCGGATATTGAAATCTTTGGTACGTCGAAATCATATGTAGGCAAATCCTAAAACATACCAAATGCTCTCAAAAATAAATCTACCAATATCCTTCATGATCGGTTGCTTAAGGCGACAGCTGGTAGTACTCACGTGCCGTGTGACTTCGTTTACCATATTGAAATTTGTCTAAGAAATTATCAGCTTGAAGGGAGTTTGTTTCATCTATTAGTAATAAAGCCAAGCCATATTTGAAACAATTTCAAAAATGAGGAGGTTCTCAATTCGACTGAATGTTTTTTTTTGTATGTTTGTTACCATATGATTTCTTCGTCAATTGTGGATTGATTTAAAAAAAACTTCTTTGTTCGAAAGTGTATACTATTGAGGTAGTCCCACCATTATCACCAAGTCAAGGATCTCAGGGAAATCGAGAGCAATCATTGAATATTATAGATATGTACAATGTGTTTCATACACTTTATTCCTAAAGCTATTTATTATATTTAAGTAATTGCGTAACTAAAAACCAGAAAATAAAAAGTAAGAAAAAGCAAAATCGACTTCAAAAGTAAATAAAAGGCAATGAATAAACATTTATAGAAAATCTTGAGGTTGGTGCAAAGTAAAACATAAAAATTACTATATTTTGCAAAGTTTTTGTTAAATGAATAACTGTTTTACTTGACATTGACTTCAAAATATTGTAGAAAATATTTACATTTTGGTTTTAATTTTTATATTTTACTTTTTATTACCTATATATTTTGTTTTATTTGGGGGGCTAACAGATGTAGGTACAAAGATAGGTGACCATGAACTATTGATAAGCCTCCAATATAGGTTACTCGTTTTCATTAACAAACTTGCTTATTATAAGGGTTATCGTCTTTGGGCTTTGGTAATAAATATCGAAATAAATCGGCCAAGTGCTTGTCGAACCACATGTATACATTGAAGGGTGCAAATTTTCAGGACCCAAATACTTATTATATATGTATAGGAATCAATATTATATATAGCATACAATTATTACATAGATTAAGAGTTTGGGGCTGAAATCAGTGCTCTTTCGGAACACAGCAAAGTATTGAATAAACACGTAATTATATTTTATTGTTTTATTAACAAATTTTTAGAAATTTCGGACAGCTTAAAATATTTGCCAAACTCCAGACAAATATAAGACATGTATGGAAATTCTGGAAATAAGGCAACTCTACTTAAAATGAATGTGAAACATTTTGTTATACTATTTTGCAAATAATTCTACACAAAATTACTTGAAGTTGTTCATGTCTGAACACATAATTTAATTAATGCTCTTAGAACTGTCAAAATTTAACCAATTAAAATAAAATCAATGTCAAATTATAAAACAGCCTACTTAATTGGAATAGTAAGCAATTTACTCGGGAGTTTAAATGTATTAATAAGTTAGTTAGCTGAAGTGGCAATGGGCCCGTTATGTCTGTAGTAGAACTAATGGCTAATGGAGGAAATGAGTCTTGGATGGATTGAATGAGGAAATTCATGATAAGGTTGAAATAGGACACTTTCAGGTCTGGTGGGTCCATAAGGGGCGTAAGTTCATTGTTGGGGGTTACCAAGGAAATGGGAGGTCCGGGATATGTGGTGCAAACTTAAGAAGAATTATGTTTTGAAATGGATTGCGAATGTGATTGGCTGGCGACGATTAGATGATATTCATAATATGATTTAACTTAATTAAAATACTTTAGCAGATGATTTTCAAATGCTTCTGAACTTATTCCCTGATCTTGACACTGAGTGACAAGGAGAAAGCGGTCATCTTCCTCTTATTCTAAGTATTGTAATTACGTAGCAGATATACTAAGACCTGTCACACAGCTTCATTTGCATAAACTGAATATATAGCCCGCGGACGCTGTCACATTTTCCGGGATACAAAGTATTCTAGATTCATTGAATGACGCAATGATATATGCTAAATTTCACAGCAATTGCTTTATTCATCTTCATCCGAGTCAACTTGAAACCTTTATTCTGCGGAATCTCCTAATTTTTCAGAATGAAATTCCCCGTTATCACAGTATCCCAAAATGTATCTTATTTTAATTTATCAAATCCAAAAATATCAAGAATTAATCAAATACAACCTAAGACTAGTTGTTATTCGAAATTAACAAATAAATAGTTTTTTTGTCGTTACAGTTTGAATAACAACTGTTGTAAGCTTGCCTTAAGCTAATTTTTGATGAGTTGAAATTGATAAATTAGTACACGTTTTTTGGGGCATCGTGTATACCAAATTTTATAACTATCAATTCGCTCCCGAAACCCATAAAGAAGCAATAGACAAATACACAAACAATTAAAATTTCACACCAATATGGCTGTCTAAACCAGAATAGAGAAGTATAGAAGAAGGCGAAAGAGAAGAAGATCGAGGTACAAAGTATATGACAATAGGAAACGGATACGTTTTCATACATTTTAGGGTCTAGATTGTAAAAAGACGTGAGTGACTTTAAGATTTCTTTTTTATTACGTTCATATGTTTGAAGTGAAACTTCTTAAGAATCGTTGTGATTTCAAACTCGATGAAACGAAAAAGCGACACTAAAAATAGATAAATATGTAAATCTTTTGGACTAAGCCTGCGAGAGAACAGATAGAATACATTATATTTAATAATTTAAACACTACGTTCATACAGATAGAGTTGGAAATGTTTGAAGTTTTTCGTTAATATTTCAAATTTCGTGTTTTAAAGCTTAAATCCTTGTCTGTCTGTCTGTTCCGTTTTCACGGAAAACTACTTATTTTATATATATATATATATATATATATATATATATATATATATATATATATATATATATAATATAAGTATATAATATAATATATATAATATAGAGTATCCTATGTTCATCCTCTGCATCAAAACAATAATGAACATATGATACTTTTATCCCGAAAAATGGGATAGTTTCTGGGATAAAAATATATTTGTCCCTTTGTATGTTATGCTTTTACGGAAACATTACTAGACCGATTTGACTGAAATTCGGTATATATGTAACGTTAATATCGAGGGTGGACAAGGGATACTTTTCATCCCGGATAATGGGATAAGTTTGGTAATAGATTTATGTAAAGATTATCCCAGAAAGTAGGATAGGTTTTTATTTTGTGATTTGCCATTTTGGTTAATTTGGTCATTTTAGTCAATTTGGCGATGTGGTCGATTTGGTCGATGTTATCGATGTGGTCGATTTGGCCGATTTGGTCGATGTGGTCGATGTGGTTGATATGGCCGATTTGGTCGAAAAATTGGATAGTTTTCGGGATAAAAATATATTTGTTTCTTTGTTATGCTTTTACGGAAAAACTATTGGACTGATTTGACTGAAATTAGGTATATATGTAACGTCATGAAATTTAGAATTCCTCCCACCCCTTGTCACACTTTGTTTCAGTTCTACTGCGTGTGAACTGCACACACACACATTTTTTTTATAAAGTTGTGGGTTTAATTATTTTGAATGAATTTGTTGCGTGGTGTGTTTTTATATTATTAATTGTTGAAATCCATTAATATAAATCGATTATGGTAAATGATAACTGATTTTATTTGTGATCTTAGTTTTAAGATTTTTTGTCTTCTACATAGAATTAAGGGCTGATAATTTACATTTTTTAATTTTAAATTTTTATTTTTTATTGCAGGAGTTCAGCAGAGAGGCAGACGGCTCACTTGATGGAAAGTGGTTACCGTCGCCTATGGACATGCAACACGAAAGGTGCTACAAATGTGCTGCTGCTCTCTTAAAGGAGACTGGAACCTGGTCACTGATGCCGGAACACAACACAAGGTTGTTACGGCGGCATACTCTAGACCAGTTACATTTAGTAATAGAAAAATATAACGTTCTTTTTAGGCCATATCTCAACTCATTATACTTCTTTGGCTCAAAAGTCCCCATCTCCTATATAAATTACCAAGAAACATATTTAATCGGATTATGGGCAACCACGTAAAGGCACTAATAAAAGTACAAGGTACACTTCCAACAATATTAACTCGAACTTTACTTTTATCCTCATATTCCACCCGGTAAAGTTAGTGAGTTCATAAAATCCTCTGCACTTATAACAGTGATGAAAGCTCCTATAAAACATTTAAGTTACACGAGAGTGCTACCGACCGTTATTTTACAGTGTATACTGGGTAAAAATTTAATAAGTATTGTAGTTATATGAATGTAGTGCAACATTTCAACATGTTTTGTTTTTAGTATGGTTCTCATTACTTGCAATACAGATAGACTATGGGATTTTAAATAGACTATTTTTATTTTAAAAAACCTTTTTCAGTAATCATTTGCTAAAGTTTGCTTTGGCACTGACGTATACAACATCTTTGCTTACTCGCGGCAGTGTTAGAGTTAATTTTCGTTTAAAAAATGCAATACATACATACCAATTAAAAACCATACAGGCTTTGTAAATAAAATTAGAATTTATATTAAACAACGTATATTAAAATAATTAATACTACGTTTTAACGGTTATAAGCGTGGAATTTTATTTGATTTTTATTTCGACGTTTCGGCCACTTTTCTCTAGCCGTCATCACGGAAGACAAAGGTGTCAAGTGTTAATGATAGTTATTATTTAGCCTACCCCTAATTTGTTCCTTTTAATTTTTGTTTATGCTTGTTATATACCCTATGGGAGCCCAATCTTATCACGTGGCCGAAAACTCGAAATAAAAATCAATTAAAATGCCACGCTTATAACCGTTACAACGTATTTTAATTATGTATACTAGTCGCTAAAAGTTATATTAAAATATTAATAACAACGGCAAATGGCTATATTTCCGCCAAGGCCATTTAAACTTCCAGAAAATGTTATTATAAAACTTCAGTCCAAACGAGGCAGCGCCAAAGAGGATTCAACTAGTTGTGACAGTAAAATTAGTGTTGGAAAACTTTATAAAAAAATCATAACTTTACCAATTAAAAAATCGGTATATTTCGTTTCAATTCATACAGACTGAAGAGTTTCGTACAGGTGATGAATGTAAAAAGTATTTAATCGCAAGTAACCCATTTCTCAAAAAAATGTCGCGGATAGGGTTAAATCAAGAATCAATTTGTTGAAAGTATTTTTAAGACTTTAATTAAGTAGGTAACAGGTTTAACAATAAACTAGAAAACAATATTCAAATATAAAGCGGTCAAGTATCTTATTATCATTTTACTTTTAAAATGTCTTTTTAAAAATAATTTTAATAACATACATATTGTTACAACTTCGGCCACCTGCATATCTGTAAACAAAGCACATTTATTACCTGTCGGCATTTCAACCAATTGTAATACCTTTATGATCTCGTCTTCTTTTGTTTACTTATTTATTGGCATACAGCCCATTGTCATATTGTACTCGCTTATTAGAATCATTAGCCAGGTGTTACAAGCTAATTCTAGGAAACTGTGGTGGCATTGCCGGGCGAACATACATTTGCATTTGCATTTGTGGAGCATAAAAAGACGGCTTGATGGATAGAGGGGGCAGTCAAGCGATAACCACTAGCGAGACAAGACGTGTGCACAATCGATAATCGAATCGACTTTGCGCGTGTTATTGAATCGCGCATTATGTTTGGACTGACTGTGTTCAGTAATATTTGTACCTGTGGTATACGTGTTTGTATAGTTCTAATAAATTCTATAGTAATTCTAACGGCATTTTAATTCGGGTCCTGCAACTCGTAACAATATTTATACAGATATGACATCATAACTTGCTTAGCTCGTATAAAACCTATGAGTTTGTGGTTTGTAAAATGATAAAAAAAGTCTCATTTGACTGTGAACCCTATTCCACCTTGAATTTTTCACTTCAAACTTCAAAAGTTAAAGTTTGGACCTATTTTTTTCCGAATATGGACGGGAATATTTTGCTAAAAAAATAATGATCTAAGGTCATTAAAGAACATCATCATGATTTTTCAAAACCTGTCTGAACATACCTTACAGGTCTATGTAGACTAAAAAATTCAACCCTCAGTTATAATTATGGTAGACACCCATAATTTCTGCTTTTCCATGATCTAACGTATACATAATAACATAAATTACACCTTCTTGGCTCAAAAACAGACCTAGTAGTTTTCAAGATAAATGGCAATGACATATACATATATGCACGGACGCTAAAGAGAGACGGTAGGATATAAATGACGATATAAATAAGAGTTTTGTATTCAAAATGTCAACAGAAGTCTAAAAAGGTAAGAGAGGAAGTTAAAAGGGAATAAATGACTTTGTATTAGAAAATTCAGTTAAAAAAAAATATATTGCAGGAGTTCAGCAGACAGGCAGACGGCCCACTTGATGGAAAGCGGTTACCATCGCCTATGGATATTTGCAACACCAAAGGTGCTACAAATGCGCTACTGCTCTCTTAAGCGAGACTGGAACCTGGTCACTAATGCCGAAACACAACTTAAGGTTGTTATGGCGGCATACTTTAGATCAGGTGTGGTAGCCATCCAGTTGGGCAAATACCCTACCACCTAGCTGTGGGTTGTTTTGTCGCCTCTTACGACAGGCCACCCGGCCGTAGGAAATTGTATTCTTTCTCCGTTCCTGCACGGATAAAAGGGTTACCAAACATCCAAGAATTATTCGCTGGAGAATAATTAAAGACTTTTTCACCTTATAGGTAAAAAGAAATGCTGCGTTAATTGCCAGACTCGAGATAGATAAGGACCATAAGAAGAAGGAGCTAAAAGATAAATAGAATATACAGTGTTTAATTAAAAATACTTACTACTGTATAGAAGACTAGTAATAAATAAGTAATAAATGTATTCTAAACGCTAAAAATTAAGTTGAAAGTATATTTTAGAAATATAAGAGCGAATCACGGCATACTTAAGTCATGTCCAGTAAGCGATATAATGACACCAATTTTAAAAGACCACTGAGCTCAAGTTTACATTATGCTAATGCAGATCTATTATAAGTGGGCGGATTAGAGACAGTCGCCCAGAGTTTTACACAGCTGAGGGCATCTTTTGATCCCTTTTGATCGTTAATACTTTTTATACTTGTACACGCTTCTGTGGCTTCATTAAGATAGACGTCATCATTATTAAAGTAGATGTACGACCGCACTTAGGAAGCTAAACGAACTGTATTTTTTGTAATACTAGTACCTGTATTTTGAGATAAAAAAATATCCTATGTTCATTCTCATTATCCAGTACAGAATAGAGTAAAAGAAGAAATAAGTCATCAATAATATTAATTCAGACTAATAGTATGTCTTCTGAACGATGGAAGATATCGAAATCGAACATACTCATAATATTAAGTTGAAGTTACTGTTTTAATCTTCAAAGTTTTCACTGAAATTCGTTGATTTATCACGGCTCAACTTTCAAAGAGAATGACAGTCAAAAATTCGGAAGACGGTTATTTATCGTTATTTAGGTGCCGAATAAATACTTACCAACTTCAACTTCAATTTTGGCATGTATTTTGAAATCACAGACCGAACACTTAATTTTTATACCAATATATTTGTATAGATGAAATATTTCATTACTTGATCAAACATTTCGATACCAAAAGCGTGTCAAGGGAATTGGACATCTGTTTTTATATACAAATGCCTGAATATTGGATCGTTTTCGTTAAAGCCATCCAATTATAAGTTTTGTTTGTATAAAAATTAAAGCACACCAAAATTGAGGAAATATTAATTCTGGGAAAGTTAAATTGTAGTTCATTACTTTAGTATTTAATTATGATTTTTTTTCTTAGTTTGCCTTTTGACACTCCATCACAGAAATTGACCCTTACAAGCTACTGTATTGTTAAACCGAATTATGGTGTAGCTTATGTATGTGATTTTTATTCAAATCAGCCGATTCGATTCCGAGAAGGGTAATTGATTTTTCACTTTAGTTTTATCAAAATCGACCCCGAGATTCTTTTGAGTGTTTTTCGCTATTTCGCATAGTTTAGGATTTAGCATCGGAAGCCCACTTGAACAATTCACCTGTATACAATTTGTATTTATCTATCTTTCATAGTATAAAGAAATCGTTGAATAACGCTAAGGGTAAATATAATTAAATTCCTCACAGCGTTTTTCTGAAAATTAAAATGTCGAAGCTTTAGCAATATTACGAATTCTATTAATAAGCTTAAAGTAAAACCGGATGACTCTTACCAAAAGTTATTTATGTATTAAGATTAGTACAAAGTGAATAGGATAGAGAATCACCGGCTCAGCTAACAAAGAATTCATTTTCATTCGTCAAATATTTGATGTTTAAAAAGGACACTGTGTATCTGATAATAAATTAATAATACGAATAGACTCGTCTCTAAAGAATTTTGAATACATGATGATCCTTATATATATTATATTATTATAAAATTCTAAACATGCGTGACTATACATTGAAGCTATTTAAGTTAATTTAATAAATAAATCTAAAGTATCGTACACGGAATGAACTTTCTTCAAGTCCTTTCAAGATCCTTTATTGGCGGACAAATCTGGTACCAGCAGCTGCGGTCATTTCCCCTCAAATAAAAATAAATCATAGTTTAAAAAAACCAAATACGCTTTTACAGTAAATCGAACCAAAAAGTAAAAAATAATTTTCAATATAAGATTATTCTTAATATTAATTTTCTCGTTAATCATTTTATTGTGAATTTGTATTTGTGTAAAATGTATTTCATTTCATTACATACACAATTACAAATCGTTCCTCGTTCCGTTAGTAGGAATTTATGTGAATTGACTTCGAATGTCGCTTCTTTGTCTTTTCAGAGAAACACATCGTTTTTATTCCAAAAAATCCTGAAGTAATAAAGATTTGTCTTATATATTAAGAATTATTTTTTACTCATTAGTTTGATTTACTATAAAAGCGTTTTTATTCGTTTTTTAACTATAATTTATTATATAATCGATACTCCATTGTACAATCTTTCATAACAAATATTTACTTTGAATTGACGATCGTTAACTACGAATTATAATGCCAAAAATGATTAAGAATTAAATAGAACAATCATTTTAATAAGGAAACGAATTGCAATAGATTAATCTCCCAAATGCGTAATTTTATTCATTAATAAGGCTAATTAACAAAATGAGAAGAGGCTTTCATAATGTTACATTATTTAGAATGTCTGTAATAAGGCGCATTGGTAGCGTGGTTTTAATGCCGCCTTTATAGTGTAACAGCAAATACGTAGTCTTATGGAAATGTAAATGAAGTTTCGCTGTCACAGGCTAGTTAAAGCATAATGTCTGGTAAATGGAGCGAATGTGTTAAACTTCAAAGATAACGCTTTGTTTTGGATTAATAATGGTATTGTAACATAGACTACTTGTTCTACCAAACTACAGACAATTTCAACCACATTTGAGGTAGTTATCTTGTGAACTTTAGCATAGTAATATCCGTCTCGGTCACGAATCTACACATAAACTTAGAAGTTTGCTTACACTATATGTTACGTGGGTAAGTGTTGAGTACAGTTGTTACATGTTTATTATAATAGGGTTGTTGGTCGTCATATCAACTGAGATCGGTTTTATTATCTTACAAAATGCCACAGCTTATGGCCGGTTTCTATATTTTACCGAACCGACGATTGTCTGTAATAGTAACTGATTGATTTTGAAGCTATCAGTAATCGATGGTTAAGAGGGATATACGAGAGTTTCACAAGCTCATTGACAATTGGTAATACTGTCGGCTATCAGTTACTAATTCCGTCCCAAGCGTTTTGCTAACGCAACGTAATTGTAGACGTAGTACACGCAACATAATTCAATGAGTTGAGGTATAACTAGAAAATAAATGCATTTTCAAAAGAGATCTTTTGTGATATACGATTGTCATTAAAAATCAAGATTTCAATCAATCTGCTGTAAAAATACTTACAATTACAGAGCAATTTTATGTGAATGTTGCCTGAACAAAACGCAGTAATGTAAACAACATATAAACTTTTAATGATTGTTCCAATGACATTGGATTTGTTGCAAAAAAAAGATGTAACGGTGTTTTCACTTCAGAAATTTTCTTCTAGTTGTAGTGATTTGTGGTTTTTGATCGCAAGTTTTTTTAAAATAAGTTAAGACTAAAAACAACAGTTTTTATGGTTCCAGAATCGAATGACAACTTTGTGGGAAAACGAAAACCTTGTCCGATTTTTTTGTTTTCATTCTATTGTTTTAAGGAATTTCTTGTAATGTTACTGCTTCTTTTGGGATAATGTTATAGATATTGACCGTTTCACACAGATGTAGTGATGGAATTAATGTGTTATTTGAAGCAATGTTGTTATTTATTGTTAATGACGTTAAATATTGACAGTTGTTAGTACGTACTAATACGTTATCTATCAGTAATGCTATATTCATTCAGTGTTATTTTTAACGCTATATTTAAAATGAATTAGGTCTTAATCGATAACTATAACGTTATCGCAGTTGAAGCTCAAGAATAACAAAAAACTTTAGTCTAATGACTTTCGAACCTTTGACCTTATTGAAGTGATAACTTCTCATGGGAGGATAAACCGCTTCGTTACGCAACGCGTTACGGTACCAGTCTGTCTGGCTTCCCTTTCTCTCACTCTAATTCATGCGCTATATACATAAAATTTAAGTAATAACCTAAGCTTTTCTCAAGTTAAATAATTTCAATATTAAATAGTTCAACTTAGATTAGTTTAAGTTATCACTTCTGTCAGACGTCCCGAGATGCACACGTTTTTTTTTATTAGAAAGGTGGCATTAACTGTATAAGTTTTATCTGTGCTGGCAACAACTGAGAACTGAGAACTTTGTTGTAGTTTTAAATATTTGTCGACGAAAATTACGAACATTACGAAAATTATTAAAATGATGAAGATAACCAAAGTGATTAAAATAACGAAAATGATGAAAATAACTAAACTGACGAAAATGACCAAATTGACAAAAATTATGAAAATGACGAAAGTGACGAAAATGACCAAAATAACCAACATGACCACAACGACCAAATTGACAAAAATGACATCACAAAAAAATAAAACCTATCCTACTTTCTGGGATAACCTTTACATAAATCTATTGCAAACTCTCTTTTCTCGAATGAAAAGTATCCTATATCCTTCCTACATATTGAACTTACATATATACCAAGTTACAGCCAAATCGGTCCAAGTTTTCCCCGTGAAAGCATTACAGGTAAACAGAAAAATATACCTTTATCCCGGAAACTATCCCATTTTTCGGTATAAAAGTATGCTATGTTCATTCTCAGCATCAAAAAAAGTATATATACTGAGTTTCAGCCAAATCGATCTAGTAGCTTTTCCGTGGAAGGGTAACAGACAGAAGGACAGACAGACAGACAGACAGACAGATAGACAGACAAAGTTACTTTCGCATTTATAAAATTAATAGAGATGAATAGTAAAGCAATACCTGAATTGAAATTGGAACCGTTAAAGACAGAAATAGCAAATTTGTAAGATATATATAAGAATTAAATCCAAGTCAAAAGAGAAGTAATAAAATTGAGTTTAATTTAATTTAAAATCACGTATTAATAACGACAAATAAACCGGCAACCGGCCGAAATCGGGTGGTAATAAAATTCCTACGAATAGTAGTGTTGACAACCAGCGGTTATAATATAGAAACACTTCATCTGTCGTTTCCATACTGTTACGACTTAGCCAAAATTCCACGAAGCACAACAACAAATGCGAATGAACACCTGCGGTCATAAACCCTGAGTTTTATTACCACCCGCATTTACACTTCTTTTGTTTTCTTTGTATTTAATATTTGTAATTAGAAAAGCCGCCTATTGTGTATTGTAATCTGTTCCGGTAGGCAGTGGCCAGGTTTGATTCCGGGAAATCGGGTGCATGCGATGAGGTAGATATATTGCACCGTGCAGTATAAAACAAGGCCCGAACGGAGGGGTGGGGCAGTCAAGCGATGATTACGATACGAGCAAGACGTGTGTACATTCGAGGAGTTATATAGTGACCGACTTTGCGCGTGTTATTTAATTGTGCATTACATGTGGACTTATTGCGTCCGGTTATATTTGTACCTACGTTATACGTGTTTGTATAGTTCTAATAAATCCTATAGTAATTCCAAACGGCATTTTAATTCGAGTCTCGTAACTCGTAACAATACAAAAGGCCTACCGATCGGTTAAAAAATCTCTCCCATCGGTAATTGGTAGTTTCATGTATAACTATCTACGAACAGTTCATTATAGAAATATCAGTAGAGTTACCAAGCGCTAATATTCTAACCGTCGGTAAGAAAAACAAATCGTTTTTGCAATATAGAAACTGGCTATAAGTATAGTGAGTTATTCTGTGTTCGGGAACTTAGTCTATTTCAAATAGTATGAGAGAAATTATGTAACTAGAGAAATAAACAATCGTGACCTTAAGTATAAATAAGATTATTATTAAATAGTGTTTTTACAATTAAAATTAATACAGTCGACTCTTGATAATTTGAAACTCAAGGGACCAGAGATATATTTCAAATTGACAAGAGTTCAAAATAACAAGCGTTTACTTATGGAACTTATGGAAAGACATTTGTTCTTTCTTGGATTCATTGTAATAGCACAAATCAAACATTAACATGACTCATTAACGTTTGAAAGAAGACTGGAATGCGAACTTACTCATATCTCATTTATGTAAACAATTGACAGGTATGTACATGTATGTAAACAAAGACAGGTATGTGCAAGATAAACGCTTCAAATTATAGAGAGTAGAAAAGCCTGGACTTCAAATTATCGCATGTTTGCGAGCAAGATAATATTCCTTCAACTTCAAATTACCGAAGGGACTAATTAGCAATTATCAATGAGTCAGCCATACCGTCCTATTTAAAAAAGCCTGTAGTAGGTTATTGTTTTTATGTAGTCTACTTTAAATAATTAAAAATTAATAATGGTTTTAAGATATTCATTCTTTTAAAGTAAGAACTTTATGTTTTATCCGTGTAGGAACAGAGAAAGAATACAATTTCTTGCGGCCGGGCGGCATGTCGTAAGAGGCTACAAAACAAACCACAGCCAGGTGGTAGGGTATTTGCCCGTCTGGATGACTACCACCTCTGGTTTAGGCATGCCGCCATAACAAACTTGACATGTGTTCAGGCATTAGTGGCCAGGTTCCAGTCTCCCCTAAGAGAGCAGCAGCGCATAGAAGCATCTTTAGTGTTGCAAATGTCCATAGGCGATGGTAACCGCTTTCCATCAAGTGGGCCGTCTGCCTGTCTGCTGAAATCATGCAAGAAAAAAAGGTTGCTGTTGAAAATGTCACCTATTTAGAGAAGCGTGTCTTTTTGGTTGCCTTTTGTTTGCAGAGAAATTTAGCCTAGTGCCTATTTGTTTGGAGATTATTTTAGAACTCAAATAAACAAATACTTGATACAGGTTAGGTATATAACATAAATTTTGTAAAACCATATATAACAAAAATAAGAAAGAGAGTTTTTATAGCCGTATAGGTTCACGTCTGACCATGATCGGAGATATGGTCTAAGGTGGAGTACACTTATCTAAAAGATTTTTATTCAGAGTACATCAAAATATTTTTATCATATTTTATAAGCACCTAAACGATGGTATGATATTTTGGCAGCCCCTGTGGTTGAGCGGGATAAGCCTTTGCCGGCGTACATCACTGTAATGCAGAGGCTCCGGATTCGATTCCTGGTATGGTAAATTTCGTAAATGTATTTTCTCCGTTATTTACTATGATCTGGGTGTCTGGGATCGATCTCAGAGTAATCCGTTGTACATTACCTATAACACAAGCATAACTTGATTAATTTGGGAGTATAAAATATGTGTGTTTGTCTGCCCATTATTATTAATATTTTAAGTCTAAATATTTATATATATTTATATATATTTTTTAACATTTCAAGGAACGTTGTAGTGGCTCAGTGTCTAAGGTATTTTCGTCTCATTAAAACAACGGTGCAGTTTAAGCATCTTTGTTTAAATAAACTAAAATCAAACAAAAACACACAACAATTTTCTCAGTTTGAAAGAATTGGTTAAAATTTCAAATAGCTTGGAAAAAGTTATGTTATTACAATAGTAATTGTTTAAAATAGTTAGCTCTTTAAGTTAGAGTAATAAATTAACAACTTTAGACGATCTGAAAACATTGAAACAAAGATTTTATTCAAAGTTCTTCTATATTCTAACACTAGACTTGTCTTAATCAATCCTTTTTTAAGTAACTTGCACATTCTGCCCTTGTATTTCAAAGCGAAGCAAATTATGCTTTTGTAATTAATATACAAAGGGTAAATTATAAAGCAAATACTAAATTCCCAGACAAAAAAAAAACAAAGTAAGTTCGTTTACAAAATTTACCAGCCTGGAATAGAAGTTGAAACTTTTACGTTCTAGTGAACTTATCGGTTCAACGCTTAGACTACTACAGTACAACGCTATGTATATAAAGTATCTATCCGATTAAGAATTACTTAAGACAAAATCTATAAAAACTTTCAAAATAAGATTTAATTTAATGATTCAAATTGTTATTATTATAGATCTTTGTGTCTGAAATAAATAACAATTATTATTATTAATTTTAAAAATAAAATTCTGGACAATTTACCCATTGACTTCGGTCTAGAAAATTACAGATTTTAGTAATAGTCATTAATTTTGTATAATAATCATAATAATATGCCCAATGAGTCAGAAAAAACGCCTAAGTACTGGATATACGAGGTGGGTAATTCGAACTCAAGTAATTGGAACCATTAAACTACCACGACTGTAATAAATACTATTACTTATACTTCATAAAAATATCTTTTTAAATAAGGTAAGTGCGTATACAAAACCAATTTGACGCCTTTGACAAAAAAGTTTTACCTAATTAACAAAATTCGTGTGGGTCACGTTGTAATTTTTTGAGCTAAAAAAAGATAAAAGGCTCTTTACACGTTTGTCAAGCCGCTTTCAATGGTAGAACAATTTTAACATTTCTTTATTTGTGGAGTATTTTGGATGTAATTAAATAACATTAAAATTTGACATCGATTTTCATACGAAATAACGTTACGTTTTTGGATATAGCCGTTCTACTTCTTCTGCAAGCGGGTGGTATCAACAACTGCATACTATATTATATGTTATGACGATTGAATATGTATGTATATATACTGTATTATGTGTACTACGTTATCGTATTGGCGACAACTGTAATGATAACGATGTTTGTAATTTAATAAATAAATAAATAAGTTGATCACATCGCACCTATTTTGCGTGCAAGGGTGGATGAGAGACTTTTCCATCCAACCCACCTTCTTTAGGAAGTCCATTGGCTTCTAAACGTTGCCGAAGACTTCCCGAGGGACTTGGAGCGTCAGAGACTTGGAGCGTCAGATACGTCGCCCTGCATTGGGCCACCCCTCCGTATTCTAGTAAGACATCGGCGGCTGTTTTTTCTGCCTGTAGGCAAGCTTTACATAGGGAGCTGTCGGTGGCACCAAATTTGTGAAGATATCTGTTAAAATTGCACTGTCCAGTGGGTGCACTAATAGTCTCAGCCGGGGTCGAGTGAATTTTAGAGTCATGGGTATATCGGTTCCTGAGATAAAATAATAAGAAGGAGTTAGCGACCATTGTACCGATAGTGGTGTCCGTTAACGGTTTTATAGCTAAGAGCCTCGACCAAAATCTTAAGAGGCTTGCTCGGTAAATGTGTGAAGGGTTGGATTCAGAAAACGGTTTTCCCGAGCATGACGCGTATTGTGAAGATGTTCCTTACTCTGCTCTAACCATCGCACCGGTAGCTTGGGTCTTAGGCCGCGCTGCCAGCAAGGACCAGCTTTTTATATTTTTAATATGTATATGTATTCCACGTGCGTGTTTATGTATGTATGAGTTCCAAAGGCAAACAGCCTTTGCGGTGTAGGCTGGTTGCCTTTGGAACTCTTTACCCGTAGATATCAGAAAAGCTAAATCACTAGTCATAAAATATTTAAAAAACCATAACCTTAGTTTATATAAATATATATATTTTTCTATTCTTCTTAACTTTGCTGTTTATTGCCCACATTGTACTGTTCGTTCTTTTTTATTATAATTATTTTTAATTTAATTATAGTTAGACATAATTTGTTGAAAGTATCCTTCAAAGTCAGGTTGCTTGGAAGAGATCACTTTAAAGCCGCCTTTTGTTTTCCCGTAAAATTAGTGTAATATTCATTTTGTATTTTTTTTTATTTCGGTGAACAAGAAAGTATTTTCTATTTTATTCTATTAAAACAGCACAGAAAGAGTAAATAAATATAAAAAGAAATGATAATAAAAATAATCGGCAGACAAATACACATATCGTATATTCCCAAGCTATCCAAGTTATCCTTGTGTTATGGGTATTTTACAACGGATCACTCTGAAGAACATCCCAAACACCCCAACCATAGTATAAAAGAAAGATTGTGTATGAAATTTACCATGCTAGAAATGCAACCAGGAGCTTCTGTGTTCCTGTGAGGTGGGCCGGCAAAAGCTTACCCCTTTCAACCACCAAGACCGGAAAGATTATCAGCTGAGATATAAAGAAATACAAACAGACACCAGAGTGAGAACATAAAGGTTCTTTTCTACCTTTGGATATGGGAAATCCAATAAAATCTAGTCCAACTGTTAAAAATTCGTAACTCATTTAGCAATCACTAATATAGTAGACATTTACTTTTATTGTAATATATGTTAATATAATCTATATAATGATAATATAAGTATTAATATATTTATTTCCATAATTTTATATGTAGGTATGCGATAAATGTGTTTCGAATTATGTATGTATTGAATTTATGAATTAGTGTGAGTGTATACCTATTTAATTTGTACAATCCTATCTTAGTTTTTGCACTACCTATATCGCCAGATTACTTAAGAATTTCTTTTAAGCTGGGTTGCCTGCCTGGAAGTCAACGCTTTTAGCGATAAGGCCACCTGTTGCTTTGCCAAGAACTTTTTTAATTATGCATTATTTGTAATTGTGTATTTTGGTGAGCAATCAAGTGTTATCTATCTAAAAAATGTAGTCCGAGGATAATTTTTCTTGTACCTTTGTCACTATTTTTTGCGTTTCAGTATTTAAATAGTTTCTTCCAGTCACGTTTCGTGATGAAAAATACTACATTTTATTGGCTTCGTGGATGTTTGTCACTTTATTAAATAGTAGGCTATTAGATAAGGCAGGCCCTTTATTAGTTTAACAGGCACTCTGAGTAATCTGCTATGATGAAAACCTCATCTCGTTTTGTCAACAAGCCTAATTAACGGATTATAATACGCAGTTGGGACATGAATTAATTGGAATTCGCTTAGTTATTGAAGTGATTGTTCTATTTCATTCTTAGTAATTTATTGGCATTATAATTAATAGCCATAAAAGAGTCGATTCGACTCAAGATAAATATTTATTGTTACGACCTAGTCGCCGACAAAGACAAATTCACACCTGCATACCTGTAGAAACACATTTTATTACCTTTCGGCATCTGAACTTCTTTTATTTACTCTGTGTTTAAAATTTGTCTTTATAAAACAGCCCATTGTGTATTGTAATCTTTTATGACAGTCATTAGCTAGGTGTGCGGATTACGATTTCTAGGAAATTGCGTCCACGCTTGCCGAGCAGACAAATTTGCATTTGTGCAGTATAAAGCAATGGCCCGATTGAAAAAGAGTCAGTCAAGCGATAACCACGAGCGAAGCAAAATATGTGTACATTCGGTAATTTATTTAGTGACGGACTGCGCGTGTATTTAAATTACGATCTTCTACATTACGTTTGGACTTATTACGTTCGATTATATTTGTACCTGTATTATATGTGTTTGTATAGTGCTAATAACAGTATGTAGTAATTCTAACGGCATTTTATTTCGAGTCTCGCGATTCGTAACATTATACAAAGTAATAGCGATTATATAAAAAATAAGGGACCTGAACCAGGCAATGTTTAGGGGATTAAATTCATTGTCATCATGTTTATTCAAACTTAATAGTTTTTATTCACATAAATTTTTGATAAATAACATTTTTTGAAGGTTTTATGTAAGTTTGAATTAAATCTACATTGCTCTAGCTTGTTACACCAATCCAGCTATACTATCTATACTGGTTTGACTACACAGCTCTAGCTTGCTACACAGCTTAAGCTTGCTACGCCACTTTAGCTACACCACTCTATCTATACCGGTTTAACTACACAGCTCTAGCTTGCTAATGCCTGGTTTCTGAGGTTATCAGTTACGAGTTCAATAACAATTGATTTTATAAAGTTATGTAATAGATAAACTTAGGTTAACTTTTATTGAGTTTCTGAATACGTATGGACGCGTTCGATAACTATGAAACAGATAATTAGTACCAAAACTGGCCACTAGATGGTTTATGATTTAGGATCTATCTACGAAGTAGTATCTAATATTTATTTTACTATCTAAATTCATCATTATAACTAGTAATTTTTATTTTAGCGATTTAAAGTCGTTTTTGGTAGTTTTAAATAATATAATTAGATAATTTCATGGATGTATAAATGATAATTATTATCATAGAAAAATGTTTGTAATATTATCTAAAATTGCGTTTGATTTTTCAAAATATTTGGGTACTCTCTTTGCCGTTTGATTGGCAAATAAAACGTGCCTTCACTTCTTTGAGGTGTTCTGAATTTGACATGCTTATACTTGTTCGGGATAATTTTGCTATTTCCTTATTTACTTTAGATATCACTCTTAACACTGTGGTTTTATGGATATTTATATCATCACCAATACCTGAAAAGTACCAGTTGCGTAAAATCGTAAAGATATAGAAATTTGTTCCAACACGGACAACGTGTATTTACGATTAACAATAGGTGCTAATGCAGGATAATTTTTTTCACATAGGTACATCACAGTACCCTTGTTGAACTGATATCTCATTTTAAATTCTTCATCTGTAAATAATTCGAATGGATGTCTATGTATCCTAAAGTTGCGAGGTATGGACATAGTAGAAATAATCTGCAGTATTTCCATATTCAACTCCGATGAACTGCTGTCCATTATTCTATTATATTTTTAGTACATATTGTTTATCCAAATAAACGATGTGATATACGAAGCAGTTTACAATTTGATGCAAATAATTATATTTTTAGGTTAGTTTTGAATTGACTTTGAGAGATAAACGTCAAACAAAAGATGTGGAATAGATAAACGCCCAATATTGGTCTGGTAAGTTGAACCAAGTTTAACTGAAGTTTATCGTACGATGGTGTGCTCAGAAAATCAATTTTATAAGTTATTGAACCTATAGCGGTAACGAACAGATAAACCACAGTTAAAAGTATCTCAGAAATCAGCCATAAAATTCACTCTAGCTACACTGTTCTATGTACAAAACCTCTGTATCTAAACGGCTTTATCTAGACCGCTCGTTCCGTTCAATCTACATCACTCAACATTACATTTCAACATGTTATTATTGCTCACACTAAAGATCTCTTTAATACTCATCGATTTTTTTGTGGTGGACCTGCAGCATAAGCAAGATACGCAAACAGAGGATAAATAATAAAGTGGTTTTATTTAATATTAGATTAGAAAGGTCTTCTCAGAAAAACATGTTCATAACTAACTTTGGATGGCGATGAAATAAACAGCTTCTGGAATATTCACGAGGGCGAAGGCACGGAGAACATTGTTCCCCTTTTATGAACTCCAACTCAATACAATAGAGGTTTGCAAAGAACATTTTGCCGAATTTATTCTCCAACTTTAAATGAAACCAAGGATAATTATCTTCAGTAATTAAGTTTCGTTAAATTGTGTACACATAGACTTATGAAATAAGTTTATTTAAGATACAATTAAAATGTTTAGAAAATACCTTCATTTTTTATTTATAGTTGGAAACTTTAAATTGGTGTTTTTTTTATTTTATGGCCTGGTAATAAAGATATTTAGCTCAAGTCTTAATTTTTATAAAATCAAATACGTATTTAGCTTGACGCCAAAAATGTCGTTCGTGTAGCAATTCGATACCTACATAGTTTACTAACATTTTCCACATAACCACAATTCTTGAAAATATTCCATTCTTATTCAGTTTATACCCACATCTTTTATAAATAATTATGTGCACTTAGACCTTTAATCTATGGTACAGTAAAAAAATCACCATTTAAGTTCCCGCAAAAATACAGACATCAGAAGTATAAATTGTTACCATTGTCAGGTTAGCAAACCTGTTAAAAATTGCATAAACAGCGCCAATGATTTGTAGCCTTTTTTATTCAAAAATAAAACAGTTCTCCACGCTCAGCGTATTTCGTTACAAAAATCTCGTTCCTACATAAATTTCAATAAATTATAGCAAGTCCAAATGTTTATATATGTGTTCTAGGTAAGTATTTTTAAATACCAAATTAATGGTTCAGTGAAATCCGATGGCCTTAATTTCAGATGATGAAAAAAGGTAAATTTTAAACTACTGAACCTTCGTATAAAATAAATGTATTTGAGTTCTATAAGATATTTGTATCTTTTTGTGCGTATCATCACATCACAATTATCACAGGTCACAAAAACAAAAAGTTAAATTAAACTAATTTAACTTTTTGTTTTTGTGACCGTTAAAAGTTGTTTTAAGTGCAAGATATGTATTATTTTATTCCTTCCTTCTTTCTTTATGAGCAGATCGAGTTTATAGTCATATAACGTCACTTATAGGTAAAAAGAAACCTATATGATCTCACTACGGTGTGTGTCATATCTAATTATGCCAGGGACTACTAAGGTTGGATATAATATTGTAAAATTTGTCCACTTCCGTTTTGTATATTAAAAAATATATTTCATCCATACTAATATTATAAACAGGAAAGATTTGTATGTTTCTAACGAATAAACTCAAAAACTACTGTAACGATTTCAAAAATTCTTTCACCATTACAATGGTACATTATCTTTGAGTAACACAGGCTATATTTAATTTAAATAATCGGGTTCTGATTTTTTTTCAAGGCAGGACATCGTCTGCCGGGACGGCTAGTTTATAATAAGTACACTTTTTAAACTTTGATACATAAACACAAACTTGCATATATAATATAACCGTTCCAACTTATCACCGAAGTTTATCAATATAAAGAAACAAGAGATTCCGTATTTAATCTACATTTTAAACTAAATATTTATAATGTTTGAGAAGACATTCAAATACACTTTGTTACACATTATCGTCATATAGGTATAGATATGGTTAATGTGCGGCCTTCCTTAATGATACCTATTAATATTTTCCCGTCTAATAGCAAGGCGCTATTAGAAAAGTTGTCAGTTCCGCTTGTAACATTTCTGTGGTACCTCCTAACATAACGTAATTAGTAAGGTAAATCAAGGTGTGACGAGGAAGGCGGCGAATTAATCGAGTAAAAAGCTATTAAGGGGCTTTCCTGACATTGACGCCATACCAATTACAACAATTGCTTTTCGCAGGTACACTGAAGTAGATGCTAAAAGGAATCTCGGAAACGAACGAATTCGAGGAAGAAATTAAAATATTCGTTATTGACTTTGATTTTATTTTAGCTTGAGAGCTCTAACTAATAAAAGTAGGTATAGATGGAGCCAACGTGAACAAAAGCGTCAAATGAAGTGAAGCACTTTTTACAGACTTATCTGCGTAAAGTTATAAAGTGTGTGTGTGAGTGTCTTCATTGGAAACTATTTCACCTTTAATCATACCAAGGCTGGTGTGTATAGATATTTAATCAACGCTTAAAATAAAATAATCACTGTTGAGACATTGTTTTAGCGATTATTTTGTTTTAATCATCGGTTAAATGCCTATGCACAGCGGCCTTATTCGATTATTGAATATTAAGTTCACGTAATGCACTGCGGTGTGGTCGGCTTCCTTCAGCTGGTTTCACTCTGAGAGCTCGGGGCTAACTGTTTTGTTCGTCTGATACCCGGTTTCTGAGGTTACCAGTTATGAGTTCAATAACAACTGATTCCATAAAGTCATGTAATAGATAAATTGAGGTGAACTGTTAACCTACAACTAGTACCAAAACTCGCCACTAGATGGATCTATTTAAGAAGGAATATCTAATATTTATTTACATCACACAAAAACGTCAACAACAAAACGTCTACAAAAGATATGGAATAGATAAACGCCTAATATTGGTCAGTTAAGTTGAACCTAGTTTAACTATCGTACGATGGTGTGTTCAGAAACGCAATTGTATAAGTTATTGAACCGATAGCGCTAACAAACAGATAAACTACAGTTAAAAGTACCTCAGAAACCAGGCATGAGTTGAGCGGTCCCTTGGTTGTGTTAAAAATGGTACGATTTTTATAGTCACTACAATTTTACTGCTGTGTAGGGACAATATAGGCACCCGGTACCACAAAAGTAGCGCCGTATACGGATGGATGCCGCATTGTCAACTAGTGAACCTCGCATAGTCAACGTGTGAAAATTGCGTGATCCACACATTGTTGAAAGCCTGTCCTCGGTACTAGGTGTAATATGCGACACTAAAGGGCCACATCTAGGGGGAGGGGGTCAAGCCGAGGTCATTGCCCAGGACGGCCAATTCAAAAATACGCAACTCAACATTAACGCAAGTTTGACCACTGAGACGTCCAGTACTTTTAAGCATATAAATTACTTTTCACCAGGCGCGTAGGTATAGGTTGAAAACCACAGACGAACGCGTGCCCATCTGTAGGCGTCTGTGGCTGAAATAATGATGATTAAGGTAAAAATATAGGCGAGCGGGGGAGGCATTTTTTAGTTTCGGCCCCCCTTCGAAAAATTTGAAGATCTGGGGCTGGTTGCAAACGTCCTGAGGCGACGATAACCACTTACCTTTGTTTAGTCTTTTGTCAGTATGCTTACAAGCATACACAAGGTCTTTGCAAAAATGTACTCGTAACGTAGCTTTTCAATGTATTTCAAAAAACCCCTAATAGCAATATTTTTTATAGTAATTCCCGTTTATTTCCCGGTGGACCATCATCAGTTTCTCGTTTTTATGAAAATCAAATAGATCTACATACCGCTCATAATATTTTCGTTATGTGAATTACTATATGGGCGAGGGAATGAATACTCGGAATATTTAGCATGATATTTCGTTGACCTAAATATTTTTCAAAGCTGTTTTGTTGGTTTTCCTATTGAATTGTTCGAAGGTTTGTTTTCTATGCAGAGTTCGTATTGTGGCTACAAATAACACTAACAAAGTTATGTTGAGTGATTAAAAGTTTCATATTGCTCTTGCTAGCGACTTCGCCTGCGTAGATTAAAATAGTCATAGTTTGAGCAAGCTTCCATCCCCTTCTTCAACCCCTTAGGGAATTTCCAAAAATGCCGATACGCGTGTACAGTTATTTTTAATCACAAGTAGATATATAAAATTACGTGCATCTTACTTTAACAATGATGGATTTTCATACAAACTTTCATCCCTCTTTAACGCCCTTAGGGGTTGAATTTTCAAAAGTCCTTTCTTAGTGTTTCGCACATACAGTATAGGAAAGACGAAAAGACCCGCATGCAAATTTTCACTATATGTCAGTCAGTCAGTGAGGCTAAGTATTTAAATATGTGTAGATTGACGTATATGACGGCCTTTGTAGTAAGTTGAGTGGGCTACGCCTTTGCCGGCTTAGCTCACTCAAATGCAGATGCTCTCAGTTTCATTCCTGGCATTGTAGCATTCATAAATTAACCTTCCGGTGTTTATGATGTTATTTTGAGTATGAATATAGCACATTGAGCCATAATATATATACTGGAAAAGAAGTTACTTGAGATAAGCACCGAGAAATAGAGATCTGAAATTACCAAAGCATAGGCGCGAGGCAAAGCCCTGATTTACGAATAACAATAGAGTCTAAAGGTGCTTTTTTAAATCCAGTTTTCATAAAGGAACCAATTAATTATTTTTAGCTATACATCTGTCTGGACAAAGCATAGAGTGGAATAGAGACGCAATTTGCGTAAAACTAAAGATTGGGAATAGTACAGTTTATCATGCTTATTCTTACGGCAAAAAATACCACAACTCATGGTGAGTTTACTTAAAAAATTTACTGAAACTTTTTCAAATTATCATAAATCACGAAAATTGCGGCTATTTCAAGTATCGAAGGCACCTGACGCCGTGACTATAAGTACCACAACTAAGATCCCATACTCAGTACAAAACAAAGTATATAAGGCATTTCTTTCAAGCTAATGATAAATCACATAAGTCCATCCTGTTTTTTTTTCAGCTGTATTATTTTTTTATAAATAGTTAGCACAGTATAACAACTTTATGAAAGTTGTAATATTTGCTCACATCAAAAATATACTCTATGTTAAATACCTTTTTAAAACTAACATGTTACAATACAGCAATAATATTTTCTTATATTTTTGTATGTCATTCGGCAAATTTGTAAGGATTTGCAACTATTTTCTAATCTAATGTGTATGTATATTAAATATAGTATAAACATGAACTTATTAGTAAAATAGACGAAAGAGCAATTATAATAATATAAAGTAAGGATCAATCAATGGTGAGACGTTTATAAAAGAAATGAGAATATATAAAGAAATCCCTTTCCGTTAGTAAAGATGAAGACAAAAAAAAACCTCTGCTTCTACAAGCAACAGAGAAGGTGGCGAGAAAAAACCTATGCCATCTCTATATAGTATTTGTCTACGATACACAGCCGTGTCGATAAGTCGTTGTCACGTCACTTCACATGTCGGCATCACGATTTGTCAATGCCGTTTTTGCTTTAATAAATTGCCTGTACACTATGGTTGATTACATTGAT
This sequence comes from Dendrolimus houi, assembly GCA_039645545.1. NCBI lineage: Eukaryota > Metazoa > Arthropoda > Insecta > Lepidoptera > Lasiocampidae > Dendrolimus > Dendrolimus houi. The sequence goes on from CM077134.1 coordinate 10,569,559, forward strand.
GAACTACGAGGCGTTGAGTTTAATTTATTACTCTTTTTGTACAAGCAGGCTGAATTTGAGCGAAATATTTTGAATTGTTTTATCTAGTTTGAACTATATAAGACTTAAAAGTTTAACGAGGTTTTGAGAATAATTTCATTTGACTTAAGGACTTTGTTTATTAAGAAAAAAAGTAATTAAGTATCATTAACATTTTTTAAAGGTAACTACTGATACTTGCGTACCCGCCAGGGATTTTAAGATATTGTTACGAATCGCGAGACTCGAATTAAAAATGTCGTTAGAATTACTACAGAATTTATTAGAACTATACAAACACGTATAACACAGGTACAAATATAACTAAACACAACCAGTGCAAACGTAATGCACGATTCAATAACACGCGCAAAGTCCGTCACTAGCGTCTTGCTTCGCTTGTGGCTATCGCTAGACTGCCCAATAAAATATGGCTGACCGACCGCGTAGACCGAATTTCTTAGAATCAGTTCGGTACACCTGGCTAATGACTGCCATAAAAGATTACAATATACAATGGGCTGTTTTCTAATTACAAATTTTAAACAAAGTAAACAAAAGAAGTCCAAATGCGGAAAAGTAATAAATTGTGCTTTTATTTTATTCAGGTGTGAATCTACTTTTGTCGGCGTGTAGGTCGTAACAATATACGTAATTATTTCGGATCTTGATCGATCATATAACAGTTACGAATATTAGATTTTTTTAGAAAGCTCATAATTTGACTGATTGAATTGAGTGAAAATCTGTCATAATGTTTCGTATTTAAGTTTTAAATTTCTGTAATAAATAGGTAACATTAAATAGAGTCTACCCTTATTCTAAACTATATAAGTAGTTTACCCCGCAGTTATGCCGCGTGAAAAACCCTAGGTAGTAGCTCTATGTTATGTACATAAAAAAATTAGGTGTATTATATATTTTATACATAATAGGTTGGGGAAAAGGTCTTTTCACAAATAGTATGTATGAACTTGTAATAAGATCTCTTTGGCTGGTTGGCCATTGGTATCTGGCTGATTTTGGTATCATTAAAAAGTTTTAATTTTTAAGAAGACAATTCCAAATTCAAATTATAAAAATGTGTGACTTTCATCTGTTTTTCTTATTGTTAAAATGAGTGAATCTAATGAAGAAATTCGACACATTTTAAAATTTTACTACTTAAAAATAAATATAAATAAAATATCATCTGAATCCTAATATTTTACAGTTTTACTAGTTTAGGATTCAGAATTCTGTCTGTATGTAACAAATTAGCCTTTAACTACAAGAAATTTCTTGCAGTCGGATGGCTGCCGATGCTAACTGAACACAAGTTTGTTCCTAGTGCAGGGTCTTGGCAACCACCTGAGCTTGCGTTTCTTTGAAAATTCTGTTTTTTTTTCCTTTTTTTTCTGTACCTTTTACTATTGTAACACAATAAATGTTGTAATGGCTATGTAATAGAGATATTATATTATATTATTATATTACACTACAAAAAAGGTAAAAGTGCAACACAAGCAGCGAAAAAAAATTGTGATGTTTATGGACCTAATGCAGTATCTGTGAGAGTAGCGCAAATTTGATTTAAGCGTTTTCAATACGGAAATTTTGATATCGAAGATGCACTGGTCGCCCTGTTACGGACAAAATTGATGCCATTTTTGAAAAAGTGGAGCAAGATCGGCATATTAGTAGTTACTATGTAGCTGGAGAACTGGTAATTGACCACAAAACGGTTTTGGCGCATTTGAAAAAAGCTGGGTACACAAAAAAGCTCGATATTTGGGTGCCTCATGAGCTCACTGAAAGAAACCTAATGAACCGTGTACTCATTTGTGATTCTTTATTACGACGTAATGAAACCGAACTATTTTTGAAGAAGCTGATAACTGGTGATGAAAAGTGGATCACATACGACAAGAACGTGCGAAAAAGATCGTGGTCAAAGGCCGGTCAGGCTTCACAGACAGTGGCGAAACCCGGGTTAACTCGCAACATGATGCTGTGTGTATGGTGGGATTGGAAGGGCATTATTCATTATGAGCTGTTACCGCCAGGCAAGACCATCGATTCTGAACTGTACTGCGAACAACTGATGAGATTAAAGCAAAAAGTTCAGAGAAAGCGGTCGGAATTAATCAACAGAAGGGTGTGGTTTTTCACCATGGTAACGCTAGACCTCGCACATCTTGAGCCACTCAGCAAAAATTACGAGTTTGGCTGAGAGGTGTTAATGCATCCGCCGTATAGTCCTGACCTTGCACCATCAGATTTTCACCTGTTTCGGTCTCTGCAGAATTCCTTAGTCAGTGTCATGTTAACATCACGAGAGGCCTGCCAAAACCACTTGTCGCAGTTATTTAATCAGAAGCCCCAAAATTTTTATAGCAATGGGATCACGTCCCTACCTACAAGATGGCAAAAAGTTATCCAACAAAATGGCACCCACATACTTTAGGTCAAATGTAAATAAACTTTATAAAAAAATCTTTTGAATTTTGATATAAAATACGAAGAAACTTTTCCCCAACCTTATATTTACACCTAATATTCTTCACTTAATTACTTTAGTTTCTTGTTTAATTCATTACAATTACAAAGAGAGTAAATCAATATAGTGTAGAAACTTCCACAGTAAAACATAAAGAAAAGTCGCAGCCAACTTGATTTGAAGTACCTCATACGTAATGAATGACATGTGGGCAACCTGACAACGTATCTGTTATTGAATTACAGCGATGGCTGTCCAAATGGCAATTGCAACGCCATCAATTTGCTAATCCGTCTATTCCAGGTATACGATAACTTTTATCGGGATAAAATATATCCTAAGTGGTTGATTCGGGTTATAAACCATCATTATGTCGAGTTTCATTTATATACGTTCAGTAATTTCCAAAAAAGATGCGATCGCAGAGCCATCTTATCGGCTATTTTCGTCTATCCCACAGAAACAACGTTATTTATCGGGATAAAAAGTTTTCTAAGATACGCCTCATGATATAAGTTAGCTCCGTTTTAAAACTCGAAATTCATTTAAATCCGTTCAGTAGTTTTTACGTGATGCTCTAACAAACAGACAGATAGACAGCAAAAACTCTAAAATTTATCAAAAATTCTAAAAATTGCTTTTTCGAAACCTGCTGGTGCGAATTAGCCCCCCTGATTTTTTTCACATTGTATAAACTCGAACCATTTACAGGTTTCGAATATCTATATTTTTATCTCGGATATCCGATGGTTTCGGTTATGTTTAAAGACCTCCATAACATCGTTAGTATACGCCTATGTAGACTGAAAAAATCACTTAACTTTTAGGTTTTTAATAACTTCATATATTCATATATATGCTACACACAGAACAATAATTACCTACATCGTTCATTACTTTTCATTCATATAGCCAAAATAGTTTGCGAGAAAATGACTGTTAGGTACATACAAATAAAAACCAAAAAATAAATATCGAACCCACTTCTTTCTACAACATCTTGAAATCGCTGCGAAGTAAAACATAAAAATGACTATAGTTATTAATTGTTTTGTTGTTCTTTTATATTTTATTTTTGGTTTTTAGTGTGAAGTCGGTTTTGTTTTTGTAAAAAAAAAAATATTTTACTTTTTAGTTGCGCAACAACTACAATAGGTTTAGAAATAATATATTAAGCACCTGTAGAAATTGTACAACTGGCATGCGTATACAAATTTACCATCTCACTCGTCGAAGTATATGGTCTTCAACAAAGGTTGCTCTCGATTTCCTTGCGATACATAAATCAGATCCTGACTTAGTGACTATGGGACTATCTTGAGAGTTCAAAAAATCGCGTAACAAGCCTACAAAAATAATTAAGCGCATGTAGAAAGTGTAAAAATACTGGCATACGTATACAAACAAGCTTTTTTTGGGAAAATGTAGGCTCTCGGCGTTTTTTTATAAGGGTCACTCTTGATTTCTCTGGGATCCACTAATCAAATCTTGACTTTGTAACCATGGAATCCCCTGGGGAGTATATAATTACATAAAGAATAAAAAAATCGAAATCGATCTACAATTGACGGAGTAATCGCGTAACATGGATATAAAAAATTAAGCGCCTATAGAAACTATATATTTACATGCGTATACATGCTTTTTTCAAAGAATTTAGGCGCACGGCGTTCTTTAATAAGGGTCATTCTCGATGTCGCTGGGATCCGATCCACTCATCAGATCCTGACTTGGTGACAATGGGACCAATTCGAGAGTATAACTTTTGATTAAAAGAAAATTGGTGCACAATTGACGGAGAAATCGAGTAACGAATATGCAAAAAAACATATAGATGAATTGAGAACTTCCTCCTTTTTGAGTCGGTTAAAAACCAATAAAAAGGTTTTACATCTCTAAACAATCTTCCTAAACAAGACAGAAAATCAAATAACTTTGATCTAAGTAATTTTAAACTTTATTGTCAAACAGTTAAGGATAATTTTCTGTGCAACATTCTTTTCTGTGACATAGTTTGAAAAGGTAACATGTCGCGGAAGGGTAATGAATCAATTTGAAAACTGGCGAACCTTTTCATACCACGACTGTACTCTACGGCTACTACAGACATTGTTAAAAGCCTTTAACTCCAGAAGGCTTTGTAAACACGAAATAATTTGCATTACTAAAATAAACTTTGTTATGATTACATGTGGTATGTATAATATTTCACAAACAATTGTTAATTCTAGGCAATGTTTTAAAACATTGAAGGCCTTATGGTGTTGAAAAGTATATGTTTTCAAAGGCAGTATTTTAATAGGGGCTTCATTTATAAAACAAGAATTTACAACATTTTCCCTATATATTGCTGGTAAATAGAATTTCAGTTGTTGTTTGTCTTTGCGTTGGTTTTAATATGGCTTTACATGCCTAAACTCCGACGTTTTATCCTAAAGAACCTTGACATACACTGGAATAGCGGGTTTTATTGCTTTCCTCTAGACATGAAAGGATTTTTTTTAAATAACCTATTAATAAATTTAAAGGGCCTGCCTTTGGTTTGGAAATAAATACCAAATTTAAATTAAAGCTTCTACTCATACATATAATGCTTAATCCTTAGACGAATAAAAGTATAGACGGAGTCGTCGTAAAAAAAGACAAATAAAGTGAAATATTTTTATAAAACTTGTTGGCGTAAACTTATGTAATATACTCGTGGTTTGCGTTTGTGTGGTGAAAAGAATTTAGCGATAAACAAACTGTATCAAAATGAAAAAGAAGGAGAATGGGCAATTTTGATGGGAATTTGAGAATGAGCACACATGTACCTGGTTAATGGGTATGAAATGTACCTGCTCCTTTGCTCCTCCGTCCACTTCACTTCACTTCAGTTTAGAATATGTTTATAGTATTTTGTACTTGCGGTGTTGGTTATTGTATATTATATATTAATTTATTGAAGATATTTGCAGTATTTGATATTATTATTATGATATATTATTGATAAATAAGCGGTGCAGCGCGGAGCGATATTAATTATATTTGATATTTATAGTATGTTAATTTATTTTATATATTTACAATGTGCGGGGCGATTATGTTTAATTTATTTGTTGATGAAATAACAATGAAATACTGACATGCGTGCGAAAAGAGACGGCGCCGTCATATTTGAAGTGAGAATTTAAATATGTCGAAGAAAAGTATGAATCGGTCGTAAGGAGGTTTGTTTACATGGCGATACCAGTATCCATTGGAAACTATTTCACCTTTATTCGAAATAATTAGATTATTTAAAGATCACGTAATGCAGTGTGGCGCGATCGGCTTCCTATTCCAAAATATATTTATCTTAAATTTTCATGTACAGTTTCATTTTGATATCTTTCAGGACTCAGAGGATATGGATGTAGGGTCTAAGTCCCGTGAACGTCAACATTTCAGATAAACTTACAGACAGAATGACAGACAATAGTTCTAAAACCATTCATTTACCAACGCTCATTAATCAAGTTTGATATTTATTTTTAAAACAGAAACAGACAACTCTATTTTATTTGTTGGTATAGAAGACTTTTGATAACAGTGGTAGTCATTTTATTGTGGAAAATGGATAGTAACCGTGGGATTATTGTACAATGTTCACTCAAGCAAAACGGCCTGAAAGCCCTTTTTTATTAATTACTAGGACATGCCCGCGACTTCTTCCCTGGATTCCCGGGACACAAAGAAGTGAATGTAAAAAGAATGTAAGCTATCGTTTTAGTGAAAACTATGTCGGAATAAGCAAATTTTTTTACACCTACAATACAAACCGCTCCCGAGAAAATTCCCACTGGATTCCCGGGATAAAATATCACTTGTTTTGTTACATAAAATTTGCTATCGATCAGTGAAAAAATCAAATTGGAATTCGACTTTTTTTATCTGGCCCTCTTAAATAATTCCCAGAAGAATTCCCGCGGGAATACCAGGGTAAAAAGTGGCGCAGATTGTAAGTCTAAGAATTTGCTGTCGATCGGCGAAAATCGCATCGAAATCGGCCAGTAGTTTTTACGTGAATCCCGAAAAAACAGACTATTCCAGTTGTTTTTTAAATAGCTTCAATGTACAGACATAAGCGGGCGAGCAAAAAGATTGCAACATATGAACTTAGACCATTAATAGAAAGAAGGAGACTCGGACTCTCAAAGTGAAGCCGGCTAAAGATACCGATTTTAGAATAGGAGGCCGATCGCGCCGCAGTGTGTTAGAACTTACAATTGGTAAATTTGGTAAGTATTAAATAATCGAATTAGTCCAGATAAAGATGGAACGGTTTTCAGTGGATAAAATTCTATTACTATTAACAACACAGACGCAAAGCACGTGTATACTTACTACATAAGTTCATGCACACAAGTTTAAAAAAATGTTTCACTTCGATTAACACTTGTTCACGTAAGCTTTGTCTATAGTTTTATTTAGTTTAAGGGCCGCTTGCATAAGGTTGCTTAGTATTATTTAAGAAACACAAAACGCATTTAACTTCCTTAAAAACAATTCGTCTTGCACAACACAAAATTTGCCGCTAAATATGTTTAAAGAACTATCAATACGTTTTGTGTAAAACGTATTTATAGTAGGGGAGCCCAAGATGCTAAATGTGGAGTTACTCGAGCGTCGCGAGGATCTTTTGGATTGTGAAGATTAGATGCTAAAAAGAAAAAAGGTTATATGATGTATAAACACTGGTGGGGGGAGCGTGTACGGGTTTTCAAAAAAAGGAGTCGCTCAGAAATACTCAAGCGCGTCAGATATTCAAAAGGGATGTTAAGTAAACCCTAAAGGAACTCTTATTCAAAAGACTGACGATTTGGACGTGACCAAAAATCATGGCCGATTTTAGAAATTGCAAAAAAAAGCGTAATATTGAAATACTCGAGCGCGTCAGATTAATATACAGACGGTTCAGCTTGATGTCCTTGTCATGCTGACCCATAATCTTACAATTATGTGGAGGAATTTCCTTAATCTGACGGACTGAAAAAAATTTGAAAAATAAAAAATGCCCATACCCTTTATGAAGGGTTAATATATGGTGAGGGTACATAATAGGGTGCAAGGTTCCTCCTCTTATGTTATTCTGCCACGCTCGAGTAAATCCCAAAATCCCCGCTTGGTCTCCCCCCCCCCTACTATTAGGCAGTTTAATATGATTAACTAATTTTTATTTAAAGGCGATCGCTATGCAAGCGGCCCTTAGTATGTGTATAATCGCTTATCAGTACAGTATAATATGTTTTGTACATATATAATGTATGTCCATGCGCAGTATCAGTGATCAGTATATGCAATCTTGGATGACCGACTGACCTTTAAGCTGGTCGGAGGCACACTTAATTAAATTTACCTGTCTAAAGCAGAGAGCGGTTGCAAGGCTATATTCATCGGAAAGCCAAGAAAATGGTTGTGAAAAAGTTGAACCATATTTCTTGAAAACATAATTACTAGTCTAAATAAAATATACCTAATAATGTTTATATAAACTTTTGCAAACGTACCCATTTTAGGGGAATCAACCCAGAACGTATTATAAAAATACTAGTGGTCGTCCAGTGATTGCCCCTGATTAATTAAATAACTCGATTACATTTGAATTTTGGTAAGGTACAACATTTGAAAACAGTTTGGAGACAAAGATTCATTTTCGGATTATTTCGAAAATATGACTTGGCTATATAACTAGACATGGCTAAGCTATATTTAAAAGGCAATAACGCGTTTTTTCATATGGCAATAGAAATGACAAAAAAGAAGTAATAGTAGATTGTTATACGAGAGGCGAAAGTGAAATATTTAGGCACGAAATTATTATTTAATTTAGTGAAAAGTAATTCATAAGTATAAAATGATGTTACAAAATTGTTCATATTTTTTATTTCAATTTATGGTACTGGTTAACAGTGGCTGTAAAAAAAGTTGGGACGTAAGTTGCATGTATTATCTATGGTTCATATAGTTTTTTAACTTTTTTGACAGCAGGGAGAATCGCTGATCATAGGGATGAAAAGAGCATATGATCAGGCAACTCCAAGTGTGCTTTCAGAATATGAGAAATAAAAAATAAATTTATTGTTAAAAAAAATCACACAGAAATAATGCTTACATGAATTCAGGAACTGAACTGTGAACTAACTACAGATTATATTATGTAGTTGACATTGCCAACTTGAATGTAAACACTGTAAGTTTTATTTAATTTATTCGTACCACATACAATTATAAAAAATAGTTTTTCCACTTCTTCTCCAAATGCAGTATAACTATGCCAAAATTCATAGTCTTCCGTGTGCGCAATACGCTTAAAAAGGGTACAAAGATATCCCTTTACGTATTTATTTATTTTAACTTTATCTACAGATATGAAGTCAACTCATTATTTATTGATACTAAATTATTGCTCTCACTGAACTTCGAAATACTTTGGAAGCTAATCTGTTGTAGTAGATAGAACAGGGATTAGTTTATAATAGCTCACATATTTCGCATATAAATGGGCAATGGATATTAATTGAAAACATTATTTATGTCAGTGTAGCGTATATAGCGCGTTGTACAAGACCTAAACTCAGAGTTTCTTGGGCGTGAGCCAAATGATTAATATATTTAATAATCATATACCAGAAAGTTTCGTAGCTAAGTAGCAAAAATAAAATTCTTATGGGCCCTTAGCTTATATCATGAGAATGGAGGTCCGTCTGTTTGAATTTGGAGGACCCGTTATATTATATATGCTGTACCTCTGTAAACAAATCTCCATATGGTCTTAATAGATCTTGAAAAAGCATACGACCGCGTCCCCCGGGAAATTATGTGGTGGGTTCTCAGACCGAAAAGTGTGCCAAAGAAGTACGTAAGGTTGATAGAAAGCATATATAATAATGCAAAATAGTATACAAGTCTGCTCCACGGTGGGATCCATAAACAAGTTCTCTGTGAAGGTAGGTTTGTACCAGGTACCCGCCTTACTTTTTTCTGCTGATCATGGATGCGCTGACCGCCGAGGTACAGGTGAGGCCCCCGGGTGTATGCTCTTCGCATATTATATTGTTCTGGTAGGTGAAGACGGCGTGGCACTTCAAAACAAATTAGACAGGTGTCGGCAAACGCTAAAGGACGTTGGATTGAAAATTAGAGCAGAATCAAAACCGAATACTTGTTTTGCGATTTCAGCGGAACTTCTAGTGATGTACTTCTTAAAATACAACCAGTCACACTACCGTGTAACCCCGAGTTAAGATACCTCCATTCAATACTGCATAGTAATTACTACTGCATAATCATTCGACCGGTCATGTTATACGCGTCCGAATGTTGGGCTACTAAAGTGATAGACTACAAACGTCTCCACTCAACTGAGATGAGAATGTTGAGATGGATGTGTGGTGTTACAAGAATAGTCAAGGTAAGAAATTAGTACATAAGGAGATATTTGAAAGTTGCACCCTTAACTGAAAAATTGAGAGAGAGAATATTATGGTAGTATGGGCATGCAATGAAGAGGCATGAAAGTCACGTGACAAAAATAATATTAAACTGCAAGATTGCTGGGTACAAATGTAAAGATAGACCTAAAAAGAGATGGATGGCTTGTGTGAAGGATGATAATATGATGATTTGTGGCGTGACAGAGGATAAAATAGTTCATATGTAATTATAAAATTACAAAATAGTGGTGATCTATACAGACGAGCTCAGCCCTATAAAACGGTTTTCTTCCGGGGGAAAATAAGAGGCAGGGCTTTTTAACATTTTAATTTGATTTTTATGAAAATTGTTCTTATCCATTTAATAAAACTTATAATTTTATTATATTGAACAGTCGCGATCATAACCATGCTAAAGCATTTACCATATAAATAGAATGTAAATAAATAGATCTACAATTTACGTTTGAGACCCATACTAATTCCATCTGTTTAATTATAAACTGCAAGTGAAGACGTGGCTTAATTTCAAAACCGTGACTTTAGAGACTTTTGCCGTGGGAAGGCTTTAAAATACTGTCTGCATGCAAACAAAAAAATTTTTTTTCAAATCTTTATTTATACCATATACTTCTTTAATAAAGAACAATCTTTTCCATATTTGTGGAGTCTGTCAGGTATTTACCAAATCGAACTTTTTTCTATAAGGTAAACATAGAGAGGTAAGCAAACAATTCTGTTGTTTGCTATAGTGTTTCTGACACGTTATATATCTATGACTTTCACATTGTCTACACAAATAAAATACAACGCAAACTTACACTGACAAAAAATTAAATTTAAAATCATTCATAAAATGCATATTCTTTTAAGAATCAAAGTCATTGATGTACTTTTTCGAATTAGCGTGCTGAGGTGCCGCAGAGCCTGTCATTAATCTGCCGAAGATGTAATAAGCGTTTTGGTAAACGACTACGAAAAGTATATGAAATACAGATATCTGTGATCTGTCCATAGCTGAGTCCGATCTACCACCCAGTTCTTTTTCTTTCCACTGTCCTCTGATTATTCTCAACGGCGAACTTCAATTCAACTTAAGTAAATCAATAATAGTTTTCTTTGGTCATAGAATAGATATCTTATTAAGACTAAAAGTACGCACATACATAACTGCACGATGACAAATAGGTAGTGAGGACGTGTGATGCTGGTAACGAGTGCTGGATAGCTGTAGTTCTTATAGCATGCACCCCTGCATTTATGAAGTGATCAGCGCCCCTGGCAGTTGACGACTCCAAGTGACATTGATTACGCGTGGTACACCAATACTTTCCCATCTTTACGGTCTTAGGTAATGACTAATATTGTTTCCCAAAGGCCTGCACTCGAAGTCTACATAATAACTAGAACAAATATGATGAGACAATGGGATAATATTGTCTACAACGTGTTTGCAAACTGAAAAATTAAATCAAATATTTTGAATCTTTGTACAAATGTAACATTTCCCTTCAATTGGGACAGAAAATTTTCTACACTTTTACAACAAAAACTTAGTAATCGTCTCAGAATTCTAGTCCACATTAAAGATCAATGAAACCAAGGGACATCCAATAGTAAAAGTATTAAAATCAGAATTAGTTTTAATATTTCCAAAATATTCCCAGAAATATTAACTATGAAATAAAAATTCAATACTTCGCGGGTTGTTATTGAAAATATAAAAATAATATTTTTATTTTAATGGTATTGTAATCTATTTGAGAAAATTCGATTACGTATCGCTTTTATAGGCTTCTCTCGTTTTGATAAATAATTGATACAAGGTTTGTTTTGCTATCGGGGTCGACCATTTTGAACAATTTGGTTCTATTTGATACCTACCTACATTTATAAAATAGTATTGAAATCAAAATTTTAAAAGTACTAAGGATTTTCATACTGTTTCATAGGCCTAAATTGTTAGCTACTATCCCTCGGGAATTCTTGTTGTTGCTAGATTGAATAGTGTATTGATTGAATAATGTTCTACAATCACATCTGTTTTCTAAAGCATCGACTACATCAATTTTGGGAATGGTCGGAGAAAAACGGATTCATCGGTAGTAGCGCGAACATGATAAAGCGCACTTGGAGATCCATAGCAGGCGACGTATTGTATATTTCCTACAAATAGTATTTTCTTAAATTTTCGCGACTAGTACCTATAATAAAGCTACTACCCGTGCGCAGAAGGTTTGCCGATAGCCTCATGACGTCACTCGTCGATGGTCAGTAGGGTTGACAAAAAAGCTTTTTTTTATTATTAACAACTCAACGGACTCTCGTTCCGTACCCTTTTTTACAACTTAATTTAGAAAAAGTTTTTAAAGTTTATACACGCTTATTTGTTATTGTGTGTGACATTGTTATTGTTTGTTGTGGGTACACCATAATTATTACGAATAACTTATTTAATTTGTTCTAATTTTAATACTAAACTTATACTAATGTAGAGTGTATCTGTTACATGCTGGTGTTGTGAGGAAGTGCATGTGTTGTGTGTGCCTTATATCTATACCTATATATTAACTTAATTAGTGCCATGTGTGTTGTTTTTTCGTTTCTGTGTCTGGGTTATTAATTTTTAGTCTCTTTGTGGGTCTTGGTTTGTTTGTGAAGTGTGCGTGTAATGTGGTGGTAGTACGCGTTGGTGTGAGACAAAAAAGGTTACATAAATTTATTATTTAAATTATTATTGGTTTTTTTATAATCGGCAGACAAACACACATATTGTATATCCCCAAATTAAGCAAGTTACGCTTGTGTTATTGGTAATATACAACGTACCACTCTGGGGCCGATCCCAGACACCCAGACCATAGTAAATAACGGAGAAAATACGTTTCCGAAATTTACTATACCAGGAATCGAACCCGGAGCCTCTGCGTTGCAGTGAGGTAGGCCTGCAACGGCTTAGCCCGCTCAACCACAGAGGCCGTCTAAGTATATACAATAATAGTAAGTAATAGAATACAATAATAATAAGTAGTCATCGGCAAACCTTCTGCGCGCGGCTTATAAGTTTTAACAGTTTTAAGCGCGGTATTTTATTTGATTTTTATTTTGAAGTTTCAGCCATTTTTCAGTAGCCATGTTCACGGAAAGCAAAGATATTAAGTCTCAATGAGTAATATAAAAGTTTTTATTTAGCCTCCTGTTAACTTGTTCATTTTGATTATTTAATTTTAATTTTTATTAATGGTTATTATTTACGCTATGGGAGCTTACTTTAATTTATCACCGTGTTACATGTTGTGGCTTGAAGAGAAGAAGCAACGCAAGAAACTCTTCAGCAACATATCTTGCTCTAATAATTTTATGTAATATTAAAATGGGTGGGAGGTTAAATAAAAAGAGAAAATTGTCAATAAAATGGTTTGAGTTCTGGTGCACACAGAAATGCTACTGAAAAGTGGCTGAAACTTCAGAATAAAAATAAAATAAAATACCGCGCTTAAAACCGTTAGAACGTAGTTTTATTGTTCCTACAAAATAGTTTTAGGAATAACCAAAATACAAATTTTGACCTGTTTGAGTCTCGTGACCCTTGCACTTTGCCACGATACTTATTCGGGCGCTTTAATATTATAGTAAACAACAACTTAACAACATATTATATTAGTATTATAGAAACAACAATATAACAACTCAAATCCATCAATAACATTAAGGTCCAGTTCACAAAGCAACAACGTTAACTGCATATTCATGATCTTAATTCTAACAGATTAGAACTCCTCAATATTATAACTCACACAAATACTAAAATATATGGAGTGAAAGTTACGGCCACCATAAACGCGATCATTACTTCGTGATTCGATCACGTATTCCCAATTTAGACGACGTATGACCAGTTTACGACACAATGAAATTGCTTTTGCACGAGAGAAAACAAGGATTCAAACAGTATGTGAAGATTTAGCTATATTAATATTCTAAGTAAGGGTTAATCATTGTCGTCAACCTATTTCTATCCACTACTAGACGTAGGTAACTTCTATTTCAACATAAAGTTTGGTGTCCAGTGTGCATAAAGTGGCCGCTTTTAAAAGCCCTTTAGTGAAATTGACTTGTCTAGTATCTTACTAATACTTTTTACTATACTGAGTCTATTAAAGTACTATGTACTAGCAGACTGTCTAGATATACTGGAAGGTGTAACACATAGCATAATGTCCAACTTTTTTTCTTACTCGTTATGTTCGTGACAGGAACCTGCGAAAGAGGCCGCTTTAGATATTTTGCTTTCTTCATCTCGCTTATGGAGAGTAGAGTTAAGGAGAAACATCTCATGGGAGAAAAGTTGAAGAAGTGTCCAGTTGTAAGCTGTAAATAACACTTCAGAAACCGTCCCGAATGGCGCTGATAGATAAAGGGTATGATATGAATGTAGCTCTTCTAGACGTATTGAAGTATGCCGAGTTAAAAAATTTAATATCTTTACCGACTAGTGTAGTTGGTAATAGTATCTACACTATTAAAAGAGTACGTAGTACGAAATAATTTAGTAAGTAAATATAACCTCAATGAATTATTGTTATGTGAAAACGTGAAGAGTGATTTGTAATTTTTCAATATTTAATTTTATAAAACTATAATTCTTTATAATACTACTCTAATAATTTTTGGAGCTTTCTTTAAAATTCACCCTGATGCTAATGTGGCGCCACCCTAATTTAATGCATTTCGATGGACACTTCTTCATATACAGAGATGGTCCTCTCTCCTCTACCCTCCATATTCTCGCTTAGGTGGGTGGTAAGTGAGGTACTACATAGATGAGTTTCAGTAAGTGTGAAATTGTGTAGGTCAATTGTTTAATGAAATTCGGTGTTTTTATCGGCCAACAGTTTTTCAGCTGACAAGACGGGTTAATTGTCAACTTGGCGTATATTTGAGTCATATTTAAGAGCTATGCTCTTGTTGGTGGAGCTGCTTCTCTTCTTCTTCTTGTAAGATAATATCGTTCTCGAATTTTTTGTTATTTTGCATGAGTTCAGCAGACAGGCAGACGGCCCACAAGGTGTAAGTGGTTACCATTGTCTATAGACATTTGTAACACCACAGGTGTTACCCATCTGCTGCCGCTCTGTAAAGGTAGACTTGTTCCTTGTTGGTTGCATTTTCTTGCCTTTCATTAAAAAGCAGAGAGGCTTTAGGTTGCTCTGTGGTTACTAGATTGATATATATTAAATCCCTATCGTATTTGGTAATAAATGATTTCTTTCTTTTCTTGTTTTCACGTCCTATTTTTTATAAGGCATTAAACGATTATCAATTCACATCATATTAAAGCGAACTGTCGAGAATTAATTTTCTCGTCGTCGTATGTGTGGCTCGGAATATAATCATTATGCCGGTCACGGGTAGATAGATCTCTTTTACGAAAGAAATATTCATCTTAGATCGCATTGTCACTAACCACCACTAACCGGCGCGAAGTCGGTCCAAAATATATTTACAGATACATTTTAAAAATCAAGGGTAAGCAGACTCATTTTACAAATATTTTAACATTACACTCAATCACAAAAATCGATATGTAATTACGAAAAGATTCTGTTAATTAATCAAAACAAAATAGGAAATCAAAAGCCTCTGGTAAAACGATCTGCGTTGTAGAATTAATTAAATTTACAAAGTAGCATTATTAACTAGCGTAGCTTGATTACGTGCCAAGGAATCGGCCCTCCGTCGCCGAAGGCACTTACTTCGCTAATTAAGGACACAACTCTTTACGGAAATAAAGCCAATCAAAAAGGCCGGCGTTGATAGCCGGCTGATATCCGCCCCCAAATGAGATTTTCGGGCGCATGGGCGCCAACATTAATTTCATTCAAATTAGGCTCTATGTTAGCATGTGAAACAGGTCGTACATAGCTATTTTGAGTATTTGAATTAAAATAAATAATGGTGTTATTTCACCTGAAATCAATTATGTAAACATGTCTTTTCTTCAGTTACGATTTAAAAAATTACTGACGCAACTTTACTGTACATTGCATGTAAAATTCCCAAACGCTGGTTTAAAAAAAATATTTAAAAGGTTGCAGATCCTTTATCTTATTCCTCCTGACTTATCCCCCGTCTCTCTCATCTCTTTATCTCATGCTAAAGGCAGGTTTCGCCCCTGGTGTTGCAGACGTCTATCGGCTACATACATTTTTGCCATCTTCGCAAAAAAAAATATAGCCAGTGTCAAATTTGAATTTTTTTTCAATTCATATTTTCAACCTTTACCTCTTTGTAATATTAGTATAGATGTATTAGACTGTAAACCGTCCTGAATTAAAATAAATAAATTTATTTCTTTTTATATAAACTTTGTTGTCGTTGTTGTAAATAAATATTTCTTTTTCTTTCTTCTTTTTAAAGTTTTATTGAATTTTTTGGGTCGATCGTACGAAAATGAAAGACGAAAGGTGTTTGGGAGTAAGCCCCTTGACTATGTTTGAAAACCCGTTTATTATAGTCATACATTGCTCATTAACAGCGGCCAGAAAGGTTTATGTAGAATTGTACATATGTATAATTGTTCTAGTTAAAGCACAGCTTATAAAATGTATTGCTCTTTATTATATTGTTCTAAAAATTCTCCTTTAATTTTGATTTATTATTAGAAATTAATATCCCAGAACTTAAGACTCCGAACAATTAATTTTAGTTAACAACACTATCCGATATTATACGCCACGCACTATGTAATTTATTTGTGTGGGTAATATAAGATCGGTGCCTTCGTTAGTCAAATGATATACAAAGAAGCCTATAGTTCGTTCGCGTTAAGAATGCAGTGAGTCATCAGTGCAACTGCAGGGTAAAGGTGTATTCACAGTGGTGTTAAAATTCAAACAAATTATATTTGTAAAGATCAAGTTTAATGAATTTAAAAAATACACATAAAAGTTAAAAATCAAAATTAAGTCATTAATATTTTAATCACTATCACTAGTATCCTTGCTAGTATTTATAATAAAAGAATTTTCTGCAGCGAGTTCCATGAGTCATCTAAATCCCACATGATATTTTCTTCTTGTAAGACGTGGTGGCAGCATTTCTTCCATCGATCAGCGCCTACTAACCGAATTGCGCCATAAAAGATTTTTTTCACGTCAGTCATCTTAAAAGTTGTATTGTTGGCAGCAGTATAATTGTTTATTTGAGCCCACACCAACTCAATGGGGTTCAGTTTGTGGTACGGATGTAAACGGAGAATTTCAATGCCGTTACTCCTAGCCATTTCATCAATTAAATATTTATCATTGTAAATTACTTTTTTCTCTCCACTTTTTTTTACGAATTGGTGAGGTATTCACTTTTTTAAATATAAATCAGTTAATACAATTACAGGACACAATCGTCGCGTTCGAAGCTATGCCTTCATCTGGTCACTGTGAACTTGACCTTGTAATTTGAAAAGATTTGATTGGTTAGGGGGCGGGGCTAGGTTGGCGAATAATGATGACTCACTGCATTCTTAACGTGAACGAACTATAAGTTTTCAATTTTATTAGTAATGAAAAACGTCGTGTAAAAGCGTAACTTTGTAAACTCCTCAACCCTATATAACTACAGGTAAATTAGCTTCGAGACGTTTTTGCGTTTGTAGTAGTGTACTGTCAACACATAAATAAATAAACTTAATATGAAACTAATAATATTGAACGATATTAAAATAATAAATATTGTAATTGTTAATATTAAATTCCTGTATATATACAAATACAACGCAAAAACGTCTCCAAACTAATTTACCTGTAGATGTCTCGACATGTCATACTTCTTTCGCTTTTTACCTTTAATTACTTGATTTCTTTTTTATTCGAATCAGTCAAAATGAAGAAAAACACACGACTTTCAATTTTAATTACTTAAATTTTAAAATACATCTTTAAATAATTCATGTATTCAAATAAATACTTATTTTTCGTCATAAAAAATATCTTTTAATTGACTAGATGACATGTTACAATAATTTCTAAAATAATCTGCATATAAAAGTGTAGGCGTTCAAATATTACACCATTGTCTTTTTTTATACTATAACGATAAAAATATTATATACTGTTTAAATAATAAATTAAACCCGTAAGCTATTTGATTCGTTAAACTGTCTATAGTCGTACAAAATTTAGGTAGCTTCGTCGTTTTGGAAGATAATAAATATTATCTCAATTAACTTGATTGTCAACTGGCTGCTAGTACAATCCAGCTGTCCAATTTTAGAACCTATCAAGCGCTTTCCAAGAAATTTTTCAACATAGCGCAGTAAAATGTCATGGCCAACAGCATGCCATTTTAATACTATATATTACATTTATTGGGAGCAATATCATATTTTGATACAGTTTGAACATATTCGGGGAAACAATGAATGCACAAACATAAAAGAGTTTCTTTTTAATTTATTTATTTATTCATATTTATTTTGTATTAGACACGGTTAAAATAGATGCTACATTTAAAAGTTGATAGTTTCACAGGTGCTTTTAGAAATTTTCTATATTTTTTAAACCAACGAGTTCGTCTTCATCACTATGCGTATTATTTGTTCTATATGAAATTATAATGGAAGGGGTTATAAATCATATTTCACAAAATTGAACGCAATAATGTTGTAGGTATGATTAATCACATTTAGTCCTTTGTACTTTTATAGTTAGCCCCCGATTTATTTGTCATAAGACTTAAATAGATGAGGTATAACCTTGTCAGCGCTTTTGACGAATTATGTTTTAGATTAATTATAAAATTCGGCAAGTGCGTCTCAGCCCGCGGACAATGAAGGGTTTCTTTGAGAATTGACTGTGGCTTGCAACGATAGACTGGTGGACGAACATTACGATTTCATATCCAAGAGTTTGCGACGTTGTTGCTGATTGTATTGTTGATTGCCACAGCCCCTTTACTAACTCTTCACAAAGTAATTGTATAAAATACTTTAAACTATAATTTAAAAAAAGAGTTTGATATAGTCAAAATAAATATAAAGTAAAATCATTTTTCATTTCTCATATTCTGAAAGTACGCTAGAGATGAAAACCGTACTGTTCGTCTCTGGGAAACGAATTTCCCTGCTGTTAATAAATTTAAAAACTGTGCCAACCATAGATAATACATACGACTAAGTCCCAACTTTTTTACAGCCACTGTTAAATCGCGGCATAAAATATAATAAAAAAATATGAACAATTTTGTAACATTATTTTATACTTATAAACTAAATTGTTATTTAATTTACATAAATTTGTCCTAAATATTTACTATTTGATGATAGTAAATATTTAGCTCTTTATATGTTACTTAACAGTGGCAAAAAAATACTGGCTGGTAGAATTCCACAGAAAAAGTTTACTTGACGTTTCATATGTAACGTATTAAATGATTTCATCAGATTTAGATATGGATGTAACGCCTGATTTCATTAGAGAAGTAGTTGTTTTTTAACTAATCAGTTTTTTTATATACTTTCCTCACATTCGAAATGAAAAGCAGAGTGTTAACCTCGGTTGAAAGGCCTATTTAGGCACTCGAACTATTAGCGCCCTTGCTACGCTCGTGCACCAAACCATCTCATGCCTAACTTACTTTTACATTTTCACCTCTCGTGTAACAATCTACTATTTAGGAGACGTATAAGTATATATGTACAAGTCATAAAACTACCTATGTGCTTCCCAGCCTGGATTCAAACAGCTGTCACTTGAAACGCAAATGCATTATTCAATAGGCTATCACGGCTTTCTTTATTGTCTATAGCGGATATAACATGGTTTAAACAAATTGAATCAATTTTGTTGAAAGGCACAATTGGGAAGATATAACGATATTCAATGTCATTGAATGATAGAATTTTATGTTTGAATAATCTCAGTTAATATTGAACGAATAAAATTAAATCAAACAATACTAATAATATAATAAAGCTGGCTACAAACTGGACTGCAGTTTGTCCAAAGAAGATGTTTGTAAGAACATTATATTTTTAAAAAAATTAATACCATGATTTGCTTTGCTTAATCTCAATTGAAAGGCAGAATTGAATCGTCTAATATCAGCGTAACAGTTGAGATATTCTAAGAAATAAGAATACTGGCATCTACTGAATCTATATCAACAAGGTATAAGACTGTAATATACGCAAGTATACGAGTTTCAATCAATAGCTTATTACTTTACGCATTTTATAGGGTACCTTCGATAACCCAATACGGTAATATAGGCGAAGTAAAATACAGGGTAAGCCCACCTATAAACCAAATAAATCCAACTCCGAGTATTTTATCCATCCGGTTTTTATCCATTAAAAATTACCTATGTACCATAATATGACTAGACATATACGTACATATACATACACAAACATATATACATATATATATATATGTATATATGTATATATGCTTGTGTATATATATATATATATATATATATATATATATATATATATATATATATGTATGTATATAAGCCCCACGGAATAATTTCATTTTTTATTTGAAATTCTAATGCGATTTTCTCACCAATCGATAGCAAATTTCATGTAATAAAACGTGTGATACTTTTTATCCCGGGAATCCCACGGAGATTTCAAGTCAAGCGTGGACAAAGCCGCAGGCATATCCTAGTATGTATTTAAAATCATCAAATCAATTTCTATTTTGGTATTACCAACACAATATTTGTTATTCAAGAAAACACCGCAGTATCGTGTTTCGGAAGGCGCCAACGTGGCGCGTCTCTTTGAAAGGGACCCATCACAATTGTCTTTCAAATGTTACGGGCGTCAACACCGGGAAATCATGAGATTTAGTTACTAAGAGAATCAGGGCCCTGTTTATGACTTTTCGGGTCTTTGTTTTTCTTTGATCATGTTATTCCATAGCTGTTTTGGCAAGGTAACCACATAAAGTCGTTGTGTCATTCACCTGATTTACCGTTTGTTTTTCTATGACCTACGCCGATATTAGACGGTTCATTTTTATTTTTCAATTTGGATGAATGAATCAAAGTGATCCTTATAAACATAGATCTGAGTCATTCAACGCTATGGAAGTCCGTCGTCTCAACTATTAATTTCTGTGATTTTTAATCAAATTGATTCATTCAATTTGTTTGATATCAGCATTATATTATGCGACCATCCATAAATTACGTTACACGTTAAGTGGGGAGGGGGTCGACGAAGTGTGACATTGTGTGACAAGGGGCGATTCAAAATCCAGTATATTTAAGCTAATTATGGAACTGCCGTTTTAATTTAATAATTTCTTGATGTAAAATTGCAAAATATGTGATGTCACATTAGGGGGGAGGGGTCTCAAGAATGTGACCAGCTGTGACAAGAACGGGGGAGAGGTCAAAAAATCATTAAATTCGTGTGACGCAATTTGCGATGGCCCCTTTTCATAGACTCCGTTTTAGCGTTTGTGTTTAATTTTTGTCAAAATGGCTACTACGGTCCCTTAAAATACAAAATCAACATTACCACTTCAAAAGTATCTACATTGAAGTAGTCCATGCGACATTGGAACTGAATCGGAGCGTATCGAGCCAGAATATTTATTTCACCAGTCAATCCCTAGCAGCCGTGACCCTGTCGATAATGCTTCAGTTATTTCTCGTTTATTTTCCCCTCCAATAGGTATGATCGGGTAATGATTATTATTTATATACTATTTTCTGTTCAGAAAAATCCATTCATGCGGACTGAGTTGTACTTTGTAATTACAGTAATATGGCTTTATTTGATCGATTTTATTCCAAGATATTTTCTCGACAATCTTCATCTTTCATAATTATGTCGTTTGAACGGATATAAGATGAAATCGTTTTAATAAGTAAATATCACTAGACAGTTGTACCAATTCAAATCGAAGCCTGATCATTATGAGAATTCAGTTTATAAATACTCATTAGGAAATTTATACTACATTTCAATATCAACAACTGGGCATAATTTTTCAATTTCGGCACACGTTATTTTTATGATAAACATGTTCGCGTTTGACCACGATCACGCCTAATATTATACGATAATGTAGTAGAAGATGAAGTACGCGTACAAAGAAAATACCTATTCAAACGAGATTTGAAGACACCTGGATTGTACTTTTCGGGCAATACGGATTCTGGTAGTGCATTTCACAGCTCAGCTGTAGGCAGAAGGACCATGGGGGCAAAACTTTTCATACGTATTTGTGATCTTTCCACTCTGAAACTATGGCGTAGTAGACCAGCGCGATTTGTCGTCCAAAGATGGTGTATCTATTTATAGGTACTTTTCTTACAGACAAAATTGGCATTTTTACGTTACGTTTAAGATAAAAACGGCCCTTATAACATCTTTCCGGCCTTAGACATCCGTCTCTCTCTGTGTGTTGGCGCTTTATTTCACGAATTATTAAAGCTTGAGATACGAAATTTTAAAAACATCTAAGGACGCGTTCCTTTAGTATCTCTCTCATAACGCCCAAAAAGCTCAGTCTGCCGTTCCACAAGGCGACCGCGGTCGTTATGGTCGTGGCGAAAACGTGACTAATGACGTCATCATTTTCGATCACACAGCGCTCACAACGACCCATGTCAACAGGTGGGTCGAAGTAGGCGTTAACCACAGAGCATTAATTCTCTCTATCTCATGACATTAAAATCGATGCGATTTTCAAACCAACCAATGACATTTGTGTATTTCGTCGATTATGACATCTACGCCCCATAACCTGTTCCACAAGATTTTATGATTGTAACATCGGCAAGCAAGTGGAACGGAAAAAATTGTGGTCGTGAACGTGGTCGCTGCGAGTCCCTTCTGGAACGTAGTCTAAATATCTTGAGTCTATACAAAAATGTAATTTAAAATTTCTATGGCCCAATATCCACTTTTTCCCTCCCTCTATCTCAGCCCCTCTACCCAATTCCTCCTGTCCGATATCTCTAGTCCATCCGTGATATCCCATCGCCCACTGGATTGGTTTTGCCCCCGGTGTTGCAAACGTCAACCACCACTTTTCATTGGGTGGGTTGTCTGCCTATTTGCCAGCTTCGCCATAAAAACCTCATGTTTTTTTTTAATACTAAGAAAGCTCTCCGAAAGATAAATGAATTGTTCATTTCTCATATTCTGAAAGCACGCTTGGAGTTATGAATAGAATGTCACAGACAAAAAAAAAATACTTGCCGTTTCATATGTGACGCATTAAATAAGTTCATAAGATTTAGATATGGATTTAACACCTGATTTCATAGAGAAGTAGTTGTTTGTTTAACTAATCAGTTTTTATTTACTTTCCTCATATCTTAAATGAAAAGAAGAGTGATAAACTCGGGTGAAAGGCCTATTTAGGCACTCCAATAATTAGCGCCCTCGCTACACTTGTGCGCCAAACTATCTCATGTATAAATTCTTTAACACTTTCACCTCTCGTGTAACAAGTTTTTTTTTATGTATAAGTGTTGTATTAAAATAAGAACCTTAAGTGCTCGAGTGCGATTCGTATCCGGCAACTTCTTGTACACAGACTTCTTTGAAAAATAAAAGTAGGTATATATAATAAAAGTATAAACTTTTATAAAACTTCATATCGAGACTTTAAATGCTACGCAATAGATAATTTACACCTTTTACAGCAGATAACTTCCACTGTACCAGATACGAGTTAATGCCTTAAAGTAATGCCTTGTGGAATTTAACGGCCAAGTTTGTTTGTAAGCGTGACTAGTGCATTAGCACACGTATCTTCAATTCATTACTGATAATGCTACAATTCATACCCCATTAGAGTGTGCGCTTGAAAAAGGTTATGTAAATGTTTGGACTGAATTTGTCACGCGCGTTCTTTCAAAATCAGTGGCACATAATAAAATAATTGTTATAGAAATAAGTTAATGTTTTTTATTTGCGCAAAAATACCTATAATTATTGCTAACTAGCTGACCCAGCAAACTTCGTACCGCCTCAGAATCAATAAATAAAAAAGCCGAATGATAATTGCAGAATGTTTCAACTTTAGTAAAAAATGTGGTCAAAAGTTAACCGGAATAAACAGAATTCGTAATAAAAAAAAATGCTCGATATGAATTTGCTTTAATTATTATTTTTAATTACACATAATGTTGCTTAAAAAATTGTTGTTGTCAAAATCAACGAAAAAAAATCTTTTAAATTTAATTTGATTTCTGAACGACAGGACGAACATCAAACGTTTGAGGAGTTTTGGCGGGAACTGAAAAGAGATCTTGTGCTGTGCAGTTTTATTTTCTAAAAATGTGTAAAATTACTCTAAAATGAACAATTGTTGGAGGATATTGATAGTTTTTGAGTAGTAATTATGTTTTGTGAGAAATGTGAACTGTATAGTCAAATGTGGCCTTTTGAGTTGTCACAAGAACTCCGTTGAATGGCATCAGTTGATACCCTACAGTTCAGCTGTGCTACACATAGGCTTATGAAAATGAAGAAACTAAATTAAAATCTAAGATCTGGCTTAAAGGCCTAGCTGCCAAGCCATAAACTTAAATAAAAAAATCAAACGTTTGACATTCAAAACCAAAAAAATTACAAAAAAACTTCACTTTTAAATTAAATTTGATTTCTGAACGACTTTTAAATTTAATTGATTTGTAAACGACAGAACGAACATCAAATGTTTGACAGGTAGGAATAGTTTCTAAGGGAAAACGAAATTGTTGTTTTTACTATATTTCAAGCATTTTTTTCATATTTACTCACCTTTTAAACCTTCCCTGGACTGCCATAAATAATTCAAAACCAAAATTAGCCAAATCAGTCCAGCCGTTCTCGAGTTTTAGCGAGACTAATGAACAGCAATTGATTTTTATATATATAAATTTTAATATTTTCAAAAAGTGTTCTTTATTAAGATAAACCAACCTGTTTATGTATATTTACACATAAAATTGTGAAAGTCAATTTGTATGGATGTTTATATGTCGGTTTTACTTGTAGTTTACGGTATAATTTTATGGCATAATTAAAGAGCTTTCCGGCTTCTTTTTCTACTTTTTATCGAGTTGCAAGGCGCAGATCGTTCATGTCAAGATTTACCTTAAATATAATATAATTACGTTAAATATTTTTAATATTCATAATAATAAAAATAATTCTCTAAAGCGATTTCCTTTTAGATAGATAGATACCACTTTGTTGTTCACTAACTAAATAATTACAATAAGCTTAAGTCAAAACAATAGGCATGTTATTGCTTAAAGAAATCACTTCCAGGCAACTTGACTTAGAGGATACTTTTAACAACTTATGTCAAGATATAATTAAATTAAAAGAAATAAAATTAAAAGTAAGAACAGTATAATGTGGACAGTAAACAGCAAAGTTAAGAAGAATGGAATAAATAG
The DNA here is from genome assembly GCA_039645545.1 of Dendrolimus houi. NCBI lineage: Eukaryota > Metazoa > Arthropoda > Insecta > Lepidoptera > Lasiocampidae > Dendrolimus > Dendrolimus houi. The sequence goes on from CM077134.1 coordinate 10,594,930, forward strand.
TATATAATTTATTATAAATTATGGTAGTGGTTATTGACAAGATTTCTTAAATATGGCAAGAGATTTAGTTTTTCTGACATCTACGGGCAAAGAGTTCCACAGGCAAACATCCTACACAACTAAGGATTTTAATATATTTTTAATTGGTTTTTAATATATTTTTAACTAGTATACAGGCAGACGTCCTACCAAATGGAAAGTGGTTACAGTCACCTAAAGACGTTTGCAACGCCAGGGTCGATGCCAACGCGTTACCACACTTTAGGATAGTATAGGGATATAGAGATGTTATACATTTCCGGGCATAAAAATTCATTTGTTTTTCTTTATGTAAAGCAATTAATAAATTATATAATAAATAGGGAACTCGTTTCGTAGTAAATGTATATTAAATTGTAGTAGAAAATATTAATTTATATTTAATTAATTTTGTATTACATATAGCACTTTTTATCGGGAAAAATAAAATAAATCATATTTGAAGTAATTATAAGAGAAAAATGCTAAGGAATTAATAAATCAAATGCTGAGTCTATAACGAATATTTCGATAAATATACAAATATTGACGTTAAACCCGCTTTATATTGGGTTTGTATTACAAGGCTTCTGGGATCGTAAGTCGTAATTCAGATAGCAATGGTTCTATTTATGTGGGCTTATACGCTTACCCACAGTGCTGAGAGTCATTTCATGGACGACTTTGTTTAGGTACTATATCGTTATCTGAAGGCTACCTGATAGCAATTAAAAAGAAGTAATGCTATTAAATGACACTTTTGATAATAAATTCACAAACATTAGTCACATACTATTAAAAATATGAAGTTACTTTTGAAGTCGGTTTGTTTTTTTGATATATATTTTTCACTTTTATGTTACGTATATAGTATCCAATAATAATGAAATTATGAAACTACCCAATATACGAAACTATACTGAATATTATATACTACAAAAAGTAATTATCAAAATCGGTTCACAAATAAAAAAGTGATGGTTGAAAAACCGCAAAGCAATAACAAGCAACACATTTCTATCTGATTTTAATTAATTTTCTGCTATATTTTCGGAACATAAATTTCAATAACAATGAAAGTTTATATGGGGCCATTTTGACGTTAACTGTATCTAACGCAAAAATAATTATGAAAATCAGTCCAGCAACAAAAAAAATATGGCTAAACATACATAAAAAAAATATACACATTGAATTGAGAATCTCCACCTTTTTTTGAAGTCGGCTAAAAGAGTTGGAGCTATCACATCTTACTCTTTTGTTACTTAAAAAATAACAGGATAAAATAAATTTAATTACTGTGATTAACAAGTTATTTGAATCGTTACAATTATAACGTCACAACAGCCTACATTAATATAAAATTAAGTAGGCTGTTTTGTTTTGTAACATGATAAAAAGTGTCTCTCATAACCCTATTTTATTCAAAATATAGATGTAGCCGCATCTTAATTTTGTTTAAGATCTTATAACTATGCACCATTGAAGGCTTTATAAATAAATATCTACGTTTTATGTACGTACCGGTGTATCAGGTGGGGTACATGAGCTTATCTGAAAAGAAAACAACGTTTTGATAGTAAACTAGGTAAATATAAGTATAAATCAAAAAGAACGTATGAGAAAAACACAAAGAATAAGCAAACATGATTAGGGGAATATAATATTTGACCGAGGGAACACTTGTATCACATTGTATAAACATATAAGACAGGCCTATTAAAATGAGATTAGATGCACTAGAAGTCACTCACGTTCTTATTTAATATTCGTGATTTGTTTAACTTATACAAAACACATATACTAAATAAACTGAATTTAAATCGTAAGAACATTCTTAAACTGAGCGTGCGTTTACATTGCTTGTCAGCATCTTACTTGGAAATGTTGTAGTAAACATTTGAATTACTATATAAATAACTATTTTAATAACCATTTCATTACATAATAAGATCAATAAGTTATTTGGCTCGTTAGAATCATGACATTATAATGCTGTAGATCCATACAAATTCAAGGAGGCTTTTCTTATATATAAATCGACGGATAAACACATTGCACTTTGCATTAAGCAAACTACGCTTGTATTATGAATATATAACGGACCACTCTGGAGCCGCTTCCACACACCGAGAGCATTGTATATAACGGAAAGTTCGTTAACGAAATTTACCAAGCCAGGAATCAAACCCAGAGCCTCTGCATTGAAATGAGGTCGGCCGACAAAGGCTTTGCCCGCTCAACCACAGAGGAAGTTAACTTTTATATAATGATAAAAAGCATCTCTGTTAATTTGACTGTCGAGTACCCCATTTTGCCTCAAAAGATATAAAGTAAAATCGTAAAAAATAGATGTCCATATGTCACTAAGTCACAAAGGGAAATAAAATGATACATTACCTCGAAAAGAGTGTTTTCATGTCGGCACAAATAACACGTGACAGCGTAAGGACGAGGAAGATGGCCTGTGGCCATCCAAGCGCTGTTTGTCTCATTTCTCATAAATAAAATATTGACTTACATGTAATCGAATTGCGTAATCTGATGTACTCCTTATTCATAATAACTATATGAGATTTATAGGTTCCTTAAAAAAGTGTTAAAAATGTAATTGTATTCAGAATGCGATTATCAATAACGTAGCAAAAAAGACCATGTTCGTCTCTTTGTCTATCCGTCTCTATATCTTAAAACTATAGACTGTACATGGATGAAATTTAGAAGGAAAATGTTTAATACTGTATATACTAACTGTACAAATTAAAAAAAAATTGCACGAGTTCAGCAGACAGGAAGACGGCACATCTGATAAAAAGCGGTTATCATCGCCTATGGACATTTGCAACACCAAAGGCGTTACAAATGCGCTACAGCTCTCTTAAGGGAGACTGGACCCTGGCCACTAATACTGGAACACAACTCAAGGTTATTATGGCGGCGTACTCTAGACCAGAGGTGGTAGCCACCCAGGGAAATACCCTACCACCTGGCAATATGTAATGAGATCGCAATAAAAAAAAAATGGAAACTAAACACGTAACTGAGGAACGAATTAAAAGTTTCACTGTACCTGCGTGATATATCGTTTAAACAGTTAAAATCAAAACGATATTTATTACTTAGTGACATTTTTTGAAGAATCGCTTATGGAAGTTGACACGTGTCTAGATGTACTCGTGGATATAATGCCATAAAGTTCCTCTTTATTTTGATACTGAGGACCTAAAGCGGACAAGTTTGGCGAATCGCTTAGTGAAATTGACACGTATCTAGATATAATACTGATAGGTGTAAGGCAAAGCATTAAATTTCACTATTTTAATACAACTATCAGAATAAAGTGAAACTTTACTTGTCACGTGTGTAACTAATCTGCAATACCAATAATTTTAAGACCCCTGGTCATATTCCTAATAATAATCTGAAAAAGTGGCTGCTTTAGGCCCCACATTTTCGCGACTATATTTCCAATATTCCACAAACGTTTTGCAGTTAGTTTTGTTCATTACCTGTCTTAGTTTTTTAACTACGCATACGCAGCTTACAGGTCTATTTAGTACCCTAATGTTTAACATATAGACAAGATTTTAAAAACCTAATCATTTCATGAATAAGACATGGGTAATGCAAGGCAATGGCGTCGTGTTGGCTGCCATCTGAACCGTAAACGCTGATCAAACTTCAAGTTGAGAGAAAACCAAGTTCTCGTGTTCAAATTTGCCCACAGACTTCGTGCGAAATTGAGAAAGTGTAATGTAAACATTGGCAAGATGGAATCACCGTAAAATTGGAAACCGATGAGTTACTGAAAATTGGTTCGACGTGATCATTCAGTGTTGTTATTTTCGAGATCTTTACATAAAAATGTATACCAATAAATATGACCGAAGTCACAGGAACTTGAAATAAATACCGGAAATTGAGATATAAATACCAAAATTAAAGCGCTAACTATGACTGGGTGGAGCGCGTCATTACTTGCAATTACATTTTTTTAAAGTCTGATATCTTTACAATAATATCTTCGATTCAAGTGTTCGTTGATAAAAATAATCATTAGCATTATTATTGTTATCAACGAGCACTTGAATCGAATTGTAGTAAAAAAATGATTAAGGGCCATAGCACACTAACTAATTTTAGCATCGACAATCGGCGATAGTCGCTTTTTGGAAGCTAAATACGGTGACCTAACACTCCACACCGCACACTTAAAAACGCCAAACGCGGAGATTGAGTCGCTTTTTAGAAGCGCGACACAGCAGCTGAAGGCTACACTCCGCACACATTTGGATGCCGGTAGCATTGATTTGGTGTCTGCCGAACACGACTTGACTCTCAGTGTAACATTTTTTTTAATTTGTAAGTAAACAAAACCACAGATTACAGAATACTGCAATATCATTCAATAATATATTCAATCAAAATAATCAAAGTTACAAATCGGAAAACTATAGACAACACTACAGCCGACGCGATCCAGCATCTGAGCAGTCGCTAAAACGCGCGTTTCCGATACCGCATTCGAACGTAGAAAGTCGCGAATGATGCAGCATGACGCGCTATTTTGATACCGCGATCGAACGCAGAGAGTCACTAAAACGCGATGCAGCGTCGATGCAGTCGCAAAATCGCCGATCGCCGATGCTAAAAGTAGCTAGTGTGCTGTGGCCCTTATTTAGCACAAGTTAAAAAAACACGTGTTTTTTACGATCGCATAGGTTCGCGTTTGACCATTGACATCTGATGTTGAGTGGGATGTGGTTTAGGATGGAGCACGCTTACCTAGAAGATATTTATTCACTCGTGACTTGAAGGCTCCTAGATTGTATTTGTGAGGAAAAAAGATTTCGGAAATATTATTCCATTCTTTTGCAGTGTGGACAGAGAGTGAACAATAATATGTTCAGGAGATTCACCTGCCTAAACAAAAATTACCGTTTAAAATTTTTTTGTATGTGTGTTGGTCTGAAATTTGTCTCGATTAGGTGATTTTAATGAACATTTAGAAATCAAAACCAGATATTTGTCTTAAATCTTCATGTATGTTACAATTTCATATTTTGCAGGTTTATAGAAGATATAATTATAAGTATTTGTAATCCCGCAGGATTTCTAGTTCAAATTATAATTTCAGTAATAGTGATTAAAGACGAAAAATACGAACGTCAAAAATAAGACACAATTATTATAACACTAATTAATGTATGTATGAATGAAATTGTACACAATTACAAAAAGAAATATATTTTTCGACCTTTTTATTGTGGATGGAGGGAATTTTTAAGGCAAACGAACTTGTAAACAGCAAGTTGATTTATATATCTCTGAAAATTGAAATTTCTTTTCTTCAGAACTAGATAAAACTTCATAGGCTATAAATCGAAACAAAAACTTTCGCGTGTAGGTAATCTTTATAACACAAGTTCCTTTCCCTCGAGACGTGCGATTGTGGTTTGATCTTACGTGAGACACTGTTACAATATTGGCATCAGGAATATTTATTTTAGTAAACCTTTTTTTATCACAATATTTGAATGAACAAAATATTCACAAGTGCATATAGTTAAAAGTTGTATAAAAAACAAGTCATGCACAACGGAATCTTATCATGATAATCCGCCTGAATATAAAAAAGTATTTTGAATGCATGAGACGTGACAGAACTAGGTGATTTTTTCTAATTTTATTAATATTTGAAATTTGACATCCTTACCAATTTAGTGCCCTGTTTTCGTTAGATCAGAATGTTCGAACAAAAATACTCACCATTCTTCTAAAATTGCTACATAATCAGAATTAAATCATTAAATTAAAATAAGATGATGCATAGTGTAGTTAGGGTGTAGGACAATTGAATATTTTTTTTTCTAAAATAGCATGTTTTTAGTAAATATACAAATCTAATTTAGCGAAAAAGTCGCTAAATTGGCAACGCTCGCTAATTGGGCCAATCACTTTTCTGTTCTGTTTCTGTTTTGTTTTTATCTAATTATTGTTAATATATGCATATAGGTGTGAAGCCTCTATGCTGTTCATCTGTTGTGTGTGTAAAGCAGTTTTTGTCTTACTAGTCTGTTCACAAAGTGCTTATAATATTTATTTAAGTTTTTGCTACTAGTATACATAATAAAACTACGTTTTAACGGTTCTAAGCGCGGTAATTTATTTGATTTTTATTATTCTGGTGACAGGCCACTGAAAAGTGGCCAAAACGTCGGAAAAATAAAAATCAAATAAATTACCGCACTTAAAACCGTTAAAACGTAGTTTTACAACGTACTTAGTTATATGAGGAATTTTAATTTCGAAGCTACGGGACTAGGTAGTCGTGCATATACTTATAATATATGCACGATTACCTATTCCCGTCGCTTCGTTCGCTCGGGATTCACGGTCCTGTTCATATTGAGTAATTTTTAAAGAAGCATTCATACTTACTCTAACTTAATATAGTATTTCTATTGTTCTGCCTAAACTACTGTAATTAATGTATTATGTCCTTTATTTTGGTGAGCAATAAAGTGTTGTATCTATCTATCTATCTATCTATTATTTATCTATTTAAATAAAATACAGAAGTTTTAAAATATGACACAATATATATAAATATATATATACAATTAGACATCGTATAAATAGCAGCTTTCGTCTTAATGTTGGTATTTAAACCGTACCATTATTAGCAGCCCCCTAATCATTGGCATCCTGTCAATTTATTCAAAACCTTAATAAATTTATATTGATTTTGTAAACATTCAATAATACTATTACCATTATTACTTAATAATATGGCAGGATGCCAATTATTTCGTGCCAACACTGATATAGTTTATCCTATTTTGAAATCACATACAGGTACTTTAATTTGTATACACTAACTAACAGATCACGAATCCTTCGAAGAAAACACCCAACACCCACACTACAACAATTTAATCTTCTCTCTGATCAAATCTTGTTTTCGATAGTATTGGACCTGGGAAGGACGTATATTGATGATCCACCGCCGTTGGAATGGTACTTACAAGCAAGTGTAGGTAGTTTGCGTCGTTCGAGCGACTTTTTATATTACCCTGCCAGCATTGAGACGCTGAGTCATTGTTTCCGAATGAATTGATGTGCGAAGTGTCTAGTCTAGTCCTTATTTATCATTTACTATATGTTACCCGCTATTCCATTCGCTAAAATAGCTTTTACGCTGTACATAAGAAATGCTTCTACATAAGTAAGTTTATTTGTTTTTAATCTTATACTAATACTAACTTCTGCCCGCGACTTCGTCCGCGTGGAAAGTTTTTTTAACTATCCCACGAGAACTCTTTAATTTTTCGGGATCAAAAGTATCCTATATGTTGACCAGGGATATAAGCTTCCACCGTACAAAATTTCATTTAAATCGGTCCAGTCGTTTCGGATATTAGCCGGTACAAACAGACAGACAAACAGAGAAACAAAAAATTTGAAAAAAATCGAAATTACTTCTATTCACTTCTTACATCCCCCTGACTCGGTTTTTAGCATTTTTTTTTCATTGTACAGAAATTCGACCTCTACAGTTTTGTTATATGTACAGATATAAAGCTGAACAGTTTGTTTGTTTACTTGAATGCGTTAATATCAGGAACTACGGATCTGATTTGAAAAATTCTTTCAGTGTTAGATAGCCCTTTTATTGAGGAAGGCTATAGACTATATATCATCACACTAAGACTAATAGAAGCGGAGTACCAATGAAGAATGTTTACAAATCGGTGGGTTTTTTTCCTTTTGAGAGCTTCCGCTGCGAGCGCTGCGTAAACTGTTAGTTTCGCAAAAATCATGTGTGACAGAATTGTCCCCCTTTAAAAGTTCTAAAAAAAGTCCGCGACAGCATATGTCTCTTTTTTAAGGTTGGCTCACTATTACCTTTTCTATGCTAACCAAATTTGTTCTAAAATAATGCATTATTTGCGAAGGTGTTTTTATAAACACGATATTAATTCTTATCAAAATAAATATGTTATTCATCACAAGTATTTAATTTAAAACAAAATTGCCATTGACATCGTTCGATTTCAATGAATATCTTAGGAGATATCGCAGTTTTAAAATAACATCGCAGCAAAATAATGATTAAGTATTGCGCGCGCATTTATGATGTGCAAGGCCGGCGGACAGTCATGAGGGGGAAGGGCGATGGGGCACCTTCTACGTAAACATAGTCGCGGGTTAAAGTTAGCGTTAGCCCAAAGTAACTATTCCACGCAGACGAAGTCGCGGGCAGAAGCTAGTTTAATAATAACAGTGAAGATTTAAATTGCAAGTGGTGTTCACCTTTAAGTAGTTTTTACATTGAAATGTTTAACCTTAGTTACAAGCCCATCATTGTACTTGAATTTATGTAAAAGCTGTTGATGATCCTTTAAATAATTAAATAAAAAACTATGTTTTTAGGTTTCCGTAACCATTTTGGCAAAAAGGGGAGTCTTGTGTTTTTCTCTTGTCCAGCCGTCCGTCTGTCTGGCTTTGTATATCATAGATGAAATTTAGTAAGATTATATAATTTATATGAGGCCGTCGTGGAATTGCAAAAAAACAAAGATTACCGAAAAATCTTTATTGAAATCAAGCTCTCTGTTTTTGTCACTTTCTCCCAATCATTTGAGGGTCGGTAAATTAGGTCTTCTCCTTCTATAAAATACATTGTGTGCCTTCCTCTTTTCCTTCTCACTACATGTTAGGTAAAGTCAATAAGTTAGTGGCATATTATTATGAAATTTGTCGTAAAAATATATTCCCCATCTAACTTTTGAACTACGAAGTAGAAAATTCTAAGAAAATCAAGAAGGCGGAGCTTATAAAATACTTACCCGTATAGAAACGGAGAAATAATACAATTTCCTGCGGCCAGACGGCCTGTCGTAAGAGGCGACAAAACAATCCATAGCCAGGTGGTAGGGTATTTGCCCACCTAAATGGCTACCACCCCTGGTTTAGAGTATGCCACCATAACAACCTTGAGTTTTGTTCCTTCTCGCATTGGTGGTCAGGTTCCAGTCGCGTTTTAGAGAGCAGTAGCGCATTTGTAGCACCTTTGATGTTGCAAGCGTCTATAGGCGATGGTAACTGCTTTTCATCAGGTGTGCCGTCTTCCTGTCTACCGAACTAGTGCTATAAAAAAATGAACATATTTGAATGAGGGGGAATGAAAGGGTAACTGTTTGTTGCTTCTACGGAACCCTTTAATGTGCGTTGGCCGACAAGCATTTAAATACTTATTGTACACATTACAGATAAAGTTACACGCACTTATTCGATTTTATTATTCTTACACATCATTAACATTACCGCGGTTGATCAAATTACACGAAATCGTAATGTATTCAAGATTATACAAGAACGCGGTGACGAAGACAATAAAGAGATAAGCCAGCGTTTATGTTAATTCGTTTCATACGTTTGAGCCTTTGCCGAGGCTACGATAAAGGGTACCACAATTTAATCCCCCACTGGTTGTTTGAGTTACATGATGTTGTAGCGTCGAGATCCTGCGGGCTTCGAAATTACAGTTCGAGGACCGTGGGTTTTGTATGAATAAGTACTGTGTCGTAAGGGTTTATGTTGTGTGGAATTTTAGATAATAAGTTACTTTTATATATACTATTGTTACAACTGAGGCCCCAACAAAGACAAATTCCACGTACAAATCTGTAAAAGCACATTTTATTACCTGTCGGCATTTGAACTTATTGTAATCCTTTTATGATCGTCTTCTTTTGTTTACTTATTGGCATACGTTTCTAGTTATTGCGGAGATCAGCCTATTGTTCAATTGTATTCGTTTACGGCCGCTTGCGGCTGCGTCATTAGCCAGGTGTGCGGATTACGATTACTAGGAAATTGTGTCCACGTTGCCGGGCGAGCACAGTTGCATTGGTGAAGTATAACACGACGGCCTGATGGAGAGAGTAGGCAGTTGAGCTACAATTACGATACGGGCGTGACGTGTGTACATTCGTACATTCGGGAATCTAATAGTGGCGGACTTTGCGCGTTTTATTGAATTACGACTTTCTGCATTACGTTTAGATATGTTGTGTTCGTTTATATTTGTACCTGTGTTATAAGTGTTTGTATAGTTCTAATAAACTCTATAATAATTCTAACGGCATTTTAATTCGAGTCCCGCTATCTCGTAACAACATAATAAATATAATTTAGTAACAATACATATATGGGACCAAAGCTTTTGATTGTGTAAACGGTTTTAAGCGGCGGTTATAATAGGAAGGGAATGCGATTTTACTAATGCTTGGTTTCCTATATCTTACTAACCGTTCATTTGCCTTAATATCGGTTAAAATTTGATATACTTAGTCTGGCCATAAATACTGTTACAATTAAAAAGAAACAAAATATTAAATTTGAATTTGGAATCTGTCATTTTTATATGATTGTTCATTGTGTTTTCTCATTTTGGCGCCAATACATTGTACAACATTTTGCGATATTAAAATGGAGTGGGCGATAAAGAGAACCAAATCGCTGTGATTGCATTACACAAAGTAGCTATGGGGCCAAATGCAATTTTTAAAACTCTCCATATGCTTGGTATTAGTCAAATGTTTGTGTACCGGGCTATTAATAGGCACAATGAGACCTCCTGTGTTTGTGACAGAAAAAGATCTGGCCGTTCACGTAGTGTTCGTACAAAAAAGGTGGGCAAAGCAGAAAGGGAAAGAATTCGAAGAAATCCTGTCCGAAAGCAAAAGATTTTATCTCGGGAGATGAAGATATCACCTAGAACCATGTCGCGTATTTTAAAAGATGACTTAGGACTTGCAGCCTATAAGAGACCCACTGGTCATTTCTTAACTCATAATTTAAAAAAGAATAGGGTGGTAAAATCGAAACAATTACTGAAGCGGTACGCAAAGGGAGGGAGGTCACACAAAATATTTATTTACGGATGAGAAATTTTTTACAATTGAGCAACATTTTAACAAACAAAATGACCGTATTTATGCTCAAAGCTCGAACAAAGCTTCTCAATTAGTCGACAGAGTGCAACGTGGGCATTATCTGTCTTCAGTGATGGTTTGGTGGGGTGTTAGCTATGAAGGAGTGACTGAGCCCTATTTTTGTGAAAAAGGTATCAAAACATCGGCACAAGTGTATCAAGATACCATTCTTAAGAAGGTAGTTAAGCCCTTTAACAACACCATGTTCAATAACCAAGAATGGACCTTCCAGCAAGACTCGGCGCCGGGTCATAAAGCTCGGTCCACGCAGTCGGGTTTCGGACTTCATCAGAGCTGAAGACTGGCCGTCGTCACGATCTTAATCCGCTGGATTATGATTTATGCTTAGCTTTGAGAGTACTTGCTCTAAACGCCATGATAATTTGGAGCGATTTGCAGTGATGCCATGGAAAATGGTTTAAAGGACCACAATGGAGACCACCTCGAATAAGCTTTTTATATTTTAAATTGTTGTATATTTATGTATTAAACTAACACACTGTAAAACTTATAAATGTTTTTTGCAATAGAAAAAATAAATTCTTTGTTACAATATTTATGGCAAGACTAGGTAAGCTGTATATTAGTGATGTTAAATATATGCCGATTTTAAGTGAATGAATAGTAATATTATATAGGAACCGACCATAAATGGGATAACATTTGATTTTTGGTGTCGTACAAAATACGAAATCTTTTTGAAGATTTATCTGCTACTAAAATTTTAAGTATTTGTTCGACGCATTCATTTTTTATTTATTTGATAAATATGAAAGAAACGAGGTTTAGCTTGGCTAAAGTTTTTTGAAAAGGTAGAAACTTTGTATGTTAATATAAATTAATTTTGAAAAAATTAAGTTCAAATGCAAAATTACACCATATATGTATACACGTATAGATATTTTCGTAAATTTATCAAATAAATGACACTATGGTATATTCTCGTTTTTCGTCTATATCTGTGGTTCATCCATAGACTGTGGTGGTTCATCTTTACTTCAAATATAGTGCGTAATGGCTTATAAGCATGTTCCACTGGGTTTTATTTATAAAGATAAAATAACACCTTTTTTGACATGATAGAATGAATATCACAAAGTGCAGATTATATTTGTTTGATGTTCCAATTTGAAGTAATTGATTTTAAGACGGTTCATTCCTCTTTCAATTTCGATGAATCTACCAATGTTCCAAATAAGCACAAATTTAAATCATTGAATGACAGACACTGAATACCGTTGTTGCATTTCAGGTCTGTGCTTTTCAATCAAATTGATTCAGTTTCGTGGATCCGTTAATATCAGTATTAGATACAGACGCTTTTTAAGATACAAATTAAATGTACACGAACGAAGCCGCCGCAGTAAAAAGCTCGAAATTGTTGTTGAAGAAACTTATGAAGAATACATAAAATAATTCAAAAAGAACAAATAAGTCAAAAATAAAATAATAGCATTAAAAGTTAGTAAAAGCAAACATATAATTTCGGAGAAAAGCCACCGGTTCTGCGTAAGTTTATGAAGACTTACCCGTTTTCGTAAACATATTAAATTTAATAGTCTTATGGAACAATTACAAATATTTTGCTCAAGTTACATACGGTTTTAGGGGTCCGTAGTTATTTAGGTACTAACGGAACCCTTACGTAAAGTCATATTTGTTCTATATGTCATAGCCATTTTTCTGTTAATTTGGCTAGAATTTGACAGGAATGTTAATTGTTAATCGCATTTGTTCTAAGTAGTGCCACCTATTATTATAATGTATTAATATTTGCGGGTAGTTGTGATTACTACTCGGCTCGTTACGTCATCGATCAGGTATAAAAGCGATTGGGCATAGCGACGAACGAGTATTCCCACTTCGACTTTGGTCAGATGCATATGTCATAGCCGCTACTATAGAGTGGTTTCTAGGGTAGCTAATTATTGCGCGAGAAGCATAACTTATAATTAATTGTAAAATAGATCCGCGTTTTTTGTTTGGAAGTCAATTAAACAATACTCCAAGTTCTACATAATACATGTTTTAATATATAAACCCCCCAAAACAGTTATTCTTTGAAAGCTTATAAAAAATGGAGGTGGTTTTGAATTATTGGTGTAATTTGTATGATAATGTATTGTTGAGTAATTTTATTTTTAAAATAATAGGTTGGGGAAAAAGTCTTTTCGCATATAGTATGTATGAACTTGTAATAAGATCTCTTTGGCTATACCATATGTATCTGGCTGGTTTCGGTATCATTAAAAGTTTTAATTTTAAAGAAGACAATTCCAAATTCAAATTTGGAAAATGTGTGATTATCATTTGTTTTTCTTATTGTTAAAATGAGTGAATCTAATGAACAAATTCGACACATTTTAAAATTTTACTACAAAAAAGATAAAAATGCAACACAAGTCGCGAAAAAAATTTGTGATGTTTATGGACCTAATGCAGTGTCTGTGAGAGTAGCGCAAATTTGGTTTAAGCGTTTTCAATCCGGAAATTTTGATATCAAAGATATGCACGTCGCTCTGGTCGCCCTGTTACGGACAAAATGATGCCATTTTTGAAAAAGTTGAGCAAGATCGGCATATCAGTAGTTAAGATGTAGCTGGAGAACTGGGAATTGACCACAAAACGGTTTTGGCGCATTTGAAAAAAGCTGGATACACAAAAAAGCTCGATATTTGGGTGCCTCATGAGCTCACTGAAAGAAACCTAATGAACCATGTACTCATTTGTGATTCTTTATTAGGACTTAATTGAAACGAACCATTTTTGAAGAAGCTGATAACTGGTGATGAAAAGTGGATCACGTACGACAAGAACACGCGAAAAAGATCGTGGTCAAAGGCCGGTCAGGCTTCACAGACTGTTGCAATGCTGGGGTTAAGTCGCAACAAGGTGATGCTGTGTGTATGGTGGGATTGGAAGGGCATTATTCATTATGAGCTGTTACCGCCAGGCAGGACCATCGATTCTGAACTGTACTACGAACAACTGATGAGATTAAAGCAAAAAGTTGAGAGAAAGCGGCCGGAATTAATCAACAGAAGGGGTGTGGTTTTTCACCATAATAACGCACACACATCTTTAGCCACTCAGCAAAAATTACGAGAGTTTGGCTGGAAGGTGTTAATGCATCCGCCGTATAGTCCTGACTTTGCACCTTCAGATTTTCACCTGTTTCGGTCTCTGCAGAATTCCTTAGGCAGTGTCAGGTTAACATCAAAAGAGAACTGCCAAAACTACTTGTCGCAGTTTTTTGATCAGAAACCACAAAATTTTTATAGCAATGGGATCACGTCCCTACCTACAAGATGGCAAAAAGTTAACCAACAAAATGGTACCTACATACTTTAGTCAAATGTAAATAAACTTTATAAAAAAACCTTTTGATTTTTTATACAAAATGCGAAGAAACTTTTTCCCCAACCTAATATATAATTTTGATTTATTTTTAAATGTTCGAGTATAAGCTTCTTTAAGAACTATAAAAAACTTTAAAATGTATTCTAACCCAATATGAATAAAACCGATAGAGTATAGTAACCAAAAGTAAGTAAATCATGGCAATGTTTGTATCCCAGTTATTATAATAAAGGCTAAAGCAATAAAGAAACGATTATAAACTGAACAAAGCATCTGGTCATGACAACAAAAGATATTTCTTTCGAACAAGAGCAGGGGAAAGGAAATTATTCTTACAAGCTTCTTATATCTACTATAAAAGTATAAACAATTGTCCAAGTGTATTTTACCTAACCTAAAGACTTAAGTAATCAATATTCGGAGTTTTTGGTGGGAACTGAAAGGGGACGCTGTGCTATACAGTTTCATTCTGTAAAAATGTGTAAAGTACTCTAAAATGAACAACAGTTGTAGAATATTGATATTTTTTAGTAGTAATTATGTTTTTTTTGTGAGAAATGTGAACTGTATATATGATATCAGTTGATCATCTACAATTCAGCTGAGATATACGTAGACTTAACAGTGCTACACTAGCAATTCTGCAAATTTCAATATCTTGGTGTGGCGAAGATATTCAAAGTACAATTCTGCTGGGATAGTGTCAGAAATTCGTATTCTACTAAATCCATAATATCTTCTCGATATCGACGCGGCGGAATAATAGTAGAAAAAATATTGTTACCATTTGCAGAAATGGCGTTAGCCGAAATGAATATTGAAAAGCTATCAAAATTTTAAACCGTTTTCGCGAGTTTTTGCTTATAAATAAATATAAAAATAAAGCGGCGTGCCACGGGCATGTCATTGGAGTTAACAGAATACCATAATCAGGCAAAACCTACGATTGAGAAGATAGTGTTCGGTGGTTTTAACGAGATAGTAATAGCAGAATTGGTCCCCGCAGGTTCACTGTTTAGTCCACCGCCCATATATGGGCTGCAGGCCAACAACGTCACAAGTCCATAGCCCGCATATAGGCTGTCCGCCTAAAATATTTCAAAGGTGTGTAAATATTAAACGACTCGGTGGGATTTTCTTATTTTAATTATGAACTTGGCAGGATAGATTCTGAAAGATACAAAAAAAGCCATGGGACATGAAGAAATATGTTTATTTCTTTATTTAATTTTATCAAAACTACGTCAACTGGACTTGGAAGATACTCTATACACTAAACGCCGGATTGTGAACCTGTTAAGAAAATGAAGAACCTTTGTAATCTAAGATCTAGCTTGAAGGTCTAGTTGCTAAGCTATAAACCAAAATAATAATAAATAAGTAATCAATACAATAATAAAATGTTGAAACATTATCAATGGTGAGTCGTCAGGTTTATGTCGCTCAATCAATGCGATGGTTATTCATTACGCAAACTATCTATCTATAGTTTACCTAATAAATTAAATATCTGTCCTACTATCAGGAACTACTATGTTCCTGAGATTGTAATGTCTGTACTAAAAGATCTTTATATAATTCAATAATTTTTTAAATTATTTATTATATTTTTTTTAGATTAAATCAATAAATAATTGGTCGTGCGCAGAAGGTTTACTGATGATAACCCCTCCCGCCTCCCACAACCGCGACCCGCGGTCGCCTAGTTCTTAGTACTACTTAGACGAGCCCCGGTCCCAGTCGTAGGAAGCGGGAGGGGCGACTATCGGCAAATCTCCTGCGCACGACTTATATAAGTAAATTTTTCTATAATGTCATATACAAACGGAGAATCAAAACTAAAGTTTCCACAAAGGTTAGGTGGGTAAATAAAATTATGACGAATTGATAGAAGTGACGTTTAACGAACAAAGTATTGTTAACCATCAAGGCTATATACATTTTCTTAATATTTTACTTCGACGGTAATGTAAGAAAAATGCATGTCTAGTTGATCATCACTTATCTGAAATGTTT
Organism: Dendrolimus houi; assembly: GCA_039645545.1. Lineage (NCBI taxonomy): Eukaryota > Metazoa > Arthropoda > Insecta > Lepidoptera > Lasiocampidae > Dendrolimus > Dendrolimus houi. Next base: position 10,611,327 of record CM077134.1, read on the forward strand.
GTTTAAATGACTTTATAGAAGCAACTACCTTTAAATTTATAAGCCTCGAGGAAAACTTGTGCAAAGCTTCATCACCTCTACGTAAAAGAATGTATGATGGTGCGTCAACTTAAAGGCGAAGTGTTGTGGTACAAGTTCTTAAGAAATATTGAGTAAACAGTGTTGTCCCGGTTATTACCTGTGTAACGCCCCCCCATATAAAAAAAAGTGAACAGAGATTGGCTGTGATAATATGTCTAGCGTTAGGTATCCTACGTTGTGTATATAAATATTGTAATAACTCAGTTCTATGGAAATTTGTCCAAACAAGGAAATCATCTAAAAGTTCAGAAGTTGAAATATCATACCCAGTATTAATGACGGATTGTGTTTAACTATTAGATTTACCAAACTACTTGCCTATTTTAGTTACCTATAACGAAACTAGGGTGAGCGGAATAGTCTGCTTCCGAATACCTTCCTAGAACTATAAATATAATACGTTATTAATAAGAATTTGATTGATTAGATTTTAATAGAATAATATGTGTATATAATATGTATGTAGAGATGCGTATCTGTGTATTTTGTAATACATAAAGTGTAGTGTATGTAAAGTATATATGTAAGTATGTATATATGTAGTTATGTAATATGCATGTATAATATGGTGGGTAATTTTACTTATGATATTAAGAAACGAAGTAAAATTATGATTTATTCAAATTTAATATAGGTATTATATAGACGTTTGTGTGATTTTAGTGGTTATGAACTAAGTGTAGTGAGTATATAAATAGCGTAATAGAATATAAAATTATGGAGATTGGGAAGGATTTAATTAATGAAGATTTAATAAAAAGGTATAATAAACCCAAAATTCCTTCCACCCGGGTCAAGAAGTGATCCCTCACAATCACTTTTTATTATACCTTCTGGATAAGAAAGAAACTAGTCGATGAACCAATCCCAAAAATATATCCTTTAAATATTATGTGAGTCATTTAGACCGATAATCCAGTTCGGTTAATGTGTGTGTGTAAGGCCACAATTGGATTTTGAGAGTGCCGAAGCAACTCACAAAAATACATAGCGTCCTTTCGGTACTTAGTATCGTAATACCGTCCCATGAGGCTATCTAGAATAAATAGGCTGTCTTTCTGTAAATAGAATTTAGACGCCGTGTAATTAGTAATATAGCACTCAGGTGGGAAGCACTTACTAGTCACGCATGTATTGATTTGAGATATAGGCCACGAAGACGAGCGTTTTACCAAACATTTCATATCAGCATTTAAATGACTAACAATAATTTATTGAAACTACCAACACGCAACTTTCAAAAATACATTGTAAACATGTCAGACGGTTCGAATATTACGAACGTGCACTGCGAGTTACTATGTCTTGACCAACTATCTATTAAAGAATCATCGACCATAGTTAGATAAGTAAGCTATATCAGCGCTCAAGCAGATACACCGCTGACGAACACAAGTATTACATAATTTAGTTACAATATAAAATATTGGCTCATTCCCCAGTATGAGGATAGGAAGGGTATAATATGATACCATTGGCATAAGCTTACCTTTTAAGTGTTTTACTTTAGGGCAAATAACTATCAATTGAAACACTCATTTGAATCAGAGTTAATCCCACTGATAATCAACACAGGAAGGCAGGCATTCAATGCCGAACTGAATTTAACAGTTCATTGGTGAGTCATTTTTACCTCAACACAGTACAAGTCAAACTAGACCAGACAACAAGAGTCGTTTACTTAAGCAGACAGGACAGTTAGAGCACTGACTCGAGGCACTTCCTGGTAACAAACCATTCTGCCGCATTTGTCTAATCGACGTTTGCGAACGACCTATGTGTAAAACACAAACTGTCGAATGAGAATGTCACGATAATAAATATGGTACCCAGGTAGGCAAAAATCATGTACAATTCTCAAGAACTAATCGAGCTATCTGTCCATTTTACCAAGCACTGTATTTATAAGGTAGAAGTGACTAAACGAGAACTTGTAAGTCAAGACTAGAATAAATATATATAGGGCCCTTAACCCTGATTCAATTTAAACTGGCAGCCAGACTTGCTATCTTACTCCAACTCCACTTTTGTACAGTTCTCAATTACTTATTTGTATCTTGAAGACATTAGCACGCATATCATCCTTCATGAAAACAAGTCAACAGACCTTGAGGAATAAATTCCATTTAATAATGTACAGTACAATTAAGTACATAATATATAATTATAATTTATTCATTTATGTTATGTAGTACACATATGCATACATAATTTATAAAATGATAGAATAAGTGTCATATAAATGCTACTATAATTTGTATGATATCAAATGATTTCGACAGGAAACAAAGACCAGTAACTCCGTATTTATCGTCTTATTAATGACGCTCCATAGACTTCTTTAAAGTAAGAGAACTAATATTATAACCGTGGAGTTTGAATTCAACTTTAAAAATATAGTTCGATCAAAGATGTATGAATACGTATATATATCTGATCATAGTGTTTTGAATAAATAGTCCACTTTATTTATAACATTATGATGTACAACTGATCATATAATTAATTAGTAATAATTTTGAATAAAATATTCATTCATATAGCTTAAACGTAGGATTACTCAGCTTAAATAATTCATTATACAATATATTTTAATACACCTAATAAAGAGTTCCCCAACTATTTTGAATTAGTATAAAATTACGTACATTACTCCACCTGAAATTCAATTGAAAAATCCTGCTTATTACATAACTACGTAGATTCCAGACGAACTCTATTCAACCACCTATATAAAAGCAAACAACTATTAGCAATATGACTAACATGCTAGTCCTCGTCATTAAACGGGGACTCTATTACTCACGTAACCGCTACTATGATTTCAGGATTTCGATGACTGGAATGCGCCTAACTGGAACCACTTTTAACCTATTGATCACCGCACAGATCGGACTAACAATACGGACTACTCATTTCTAAAACTTTGACGCCTATATAATTTTATTACAGAAAATGATTTATCACGAGATTATTAATTAATTTCTTGAATTGAATCAAAACTGCTATTAATCTAGTGCTAGTTAAGTATTAAACAATGAATTAAACGCACCCCAAAATCTTTAAATCACGTAATCATATGATTTTATGTGAAAGTTAAAATCAACCGACAAATGCAACGATGAAACTCTAACAATACATTACTACAGCTTTTGTTCTAGAGCCCCGCTAGTATATTTTACCAATTAAGGACGTCTATTCTCATTTAATTCCCACCCCCCCCCCTTTTTGTCTACGCTTGAATTAGAAATTAAAAAATCAAACTAAAACTAATAGGATATTAATTATTAATAGAATCTATCTTTAACTATTACTATTTAAGTAATAAATAACAACACTCCAACTTCGTTCGCGTAGCTCAACGGCGTACCCGGAGCTATATTTCGACCGCGTGATCCAATATTAAGATCCCGATGGATCTCAGACTTGACAGCGAGGCTTCGACCTCTGAACGACGGATAACATAACTATCAAATCTTCAAGCAAAACTTGCGAGAATTCACGCTTCGAAAGACTGTCTAGAATTCTTCACGCGAGTCCCTGTGTAAGTCTGTCTGAAAATCTGTCAGCTTCCCCAAAAGTCTGTGTAAAAGTTTATACAGGAACCTTCATGAATCCTTGTTGAAAGTCTCCCAAAATAAATCGAATGATCTCCGAACGATCACGATTCGAATCCCGATTCTCTGATTCTCCCTGTTATTACCGATCTACTTCCCGGACTTTCTCCGATTCTCCTTCCCGATCTACTTCGCGATTTACTTTTCATTTTCGACTGTGTCGCAGGCTTTTATTCTCAAAAATCCTGCCACCACCACTTCCAATAAAGGGGTGTTCTTTCATTATTTGGACTGCCCCTTTCAGCGATCCTTGATTTTTTAAGCGTTATTTATAAATTAGACCTATTTGGCTTTAGTTTAAGAGTGTTAGTTAATTAAATATGATTGAGAAATTATCGATTAATCGATCTATACTGCAAATGCAAATATGTGTCTTAACTGTGTTACTATAAGATTCAAATCAGCTAACACTCAGTAATGATCAATTCCTTAGAACCAGTAGATTCCTATAGTCATTTCTTTATGCCCTGACTATGTTTTAAAGTATGTACAATTGTAAATTAAATTTCAATAGAATCATACACATTCTTAGTTTTGGTTTTAAACTTTAATATTTCTTACTTGTTTTCTTTAAAGTACAAAAGTTTTTATTACACAAGTACATGTTTAATAAATTATAGTTCAAAATAAAATTCATAAGCATGGTGGATCCGTTACACCTGCTATGTAGTTGTTATGCGCGACTTTGTCCACGTTTTATATTATTTATATCAAAATAGAGCTGGAATCATTATCCTGATTACAGTGATTTTACGTTATCACAGAATATCAGCGTGCAAGGGTTTTTCTTATAATAATTCCATTGTCCTCTGTCTTAGATCAAGGCAGAGGTATTCATATTTTTAACTGTTTACTTTCTTTTATACATTAATACTTGTAATTGTTGCATCACTGATTAATATTATATCTATCTATCTTTATATCAAGTCGTGGTAGCATAATGGCTAGCGCACGCGTCCCAAACTCAAAGAGCACGGGTTCGATCCTGACCGGAACGCATGCACCACTTAGTCAGTATTCTGATTTAGTGTGCTATTGTTACAATTATCACGTACTAACAGGAAAGGAAACATCGTGATACAACCTGCACATCGAGATAACCGATGTGTCAAACCCGCCAAGCCGCCTTGGACAAGCGTGGCGAGTATACTGTCGTCCCCCCCCTCTCCCCATTAAGAGACGCCCGAGCCCAGTAGTTGGACATTTATAGGCTGATATTGTATATCTTTTTATCTCTACACACAAAGCGTGAAAGGGTTAGCCTTGAGTTAATCGTGTTGCGTACGATGACTGAGAATTCCGGTGGCCTTGTTTCCCCTCCTATTCCGTCTTGGCTATCCCAGACTTCCTGTCTGATCTCTCTATCCCAGCCCACCTACACCAATCCCTTCAATGTCAGCCCCTTAACCTATCCTCTCTACCCCATCCTATTCATTGCACTAGAACCAAAAGTCTGATCTATATTTGCATTAATTAAGAAGCTATTTGCGAAGCAGGAGAGTCAAGCCCTTACAGTCGTGTGTAGATAGCCATCCATTTATGGCCGGTTCCCATATTTTGCTATACATTCACTTGCTGCATACTTTTGCACTTACCATCGGATGAATTGTGTTAAGTTTTAACCTATATGCACAATAAACTTTACAATGAACGGTTGGTAAGATAAAGGAACGGGCCATTAATCGACAGCTTATTACTTAACTGGTGATTTTCTGTCCAAACGGTGACAAGGGCTTAACTTCCCACTTGCGCAGGTTAACTGGCTTCGTAACTAATGCAAATTTAAACCAAGGTTAAAGAACATGTAATAATTTTAATCCTCTATTATTTACTTACTTTCAAAAATGCTGAAACACTTATTTCTTTCTTACTAAATTTTTTCACCAAAAGCCTATGTATGAACTTTCGTCCCTTTCATTTAAATAATTTTTCCTTAATAAATAGGTTGCCCAAAAATATTCACCCCACATCCTATATCTCAGCTAAATTGTCTTTGACTGATTTCATACAACAGCAATGGAGTTTCAACGACAACTCAAAAGTTATAGTTCACTTAGTAGATGGGATTTAAGTACCAAATTTTTTATTAATTCAATGTAATCAATAAACTACAATTATTGTCTATCAAATTTAAATAAAACTTTAAAAATTAAAATAAAGCTATACAACAAAAAATCATTATTCGAGCCCCTGTACAAAACTCGTAAGAATATCAACAGAGGAAGGAATAACTGGTAATAATAGAAATGAAAAACAGATAAATTATTTTTGAATTATGCTTTTACCTAAACGTAAAATATAACAACATTTAATAAGAATGGAAACAGGTTAAGACTACAAGGTGGGTGTTTAGACTTGTTTGACGACAGCGTAATGGTGATCGTAGCAAAACAGTCGTCATAAAAAATTTAAATGTGTATATTAATAAATGTTTTAAGTATAAATTCATGTTTATAATTTTATTGAATTAGCTTTTATTTAGTTCGCCCTATTTTATTAATATAATAAGGTTTTTCTACAGGACGTCCGTTCACAGGGTTAGACAGTGACTGATACTAAATTTGCGGAGACAAGGTCTCCACTCTAGCACTCCTTTGCTCCAATAGCTATCCGTTCTGCGACAAATTATCCGTGCAAGAACGGAGAAAGAATACAATTTCTTGCGGCCGGACGGCCAAGCCACAGCCATAGCCAAGTGATATGGTATTTGCCCGTCAGGATGGCTACCACCCCTAGTCTAGATTATGCCGCCTTAACAACTTTCAATTGTGTTCCCGCAACAATTAGTGGCCAGGTTCCAGTCGGTCTTAAAAGAGCAGCAGCGCATTTGTAACGCCTTTGCCGTTGCAAATGGCAGATGGGCCGTCTGTCTGTCTGCTGAACTCATGTAATTAAAAAAGTGCATCCAGTCTACTGTGAGCTATTGTATGTATATTATGTCCGTTACCTTGCTTCAACTTATTTATGATCATATCCCTGAGAAATACACCCAACATAGTTCGCTTCACAGAGCGTTTAGCCACTTTAAACTTTTAAAATCTATTAATAACCCTTCCTTTACACGAAACATAAAATATTTGTTAAACGATACATGACTGGAAATAAATAATCACAAACAATTTATATAATATATACAGCACTACGTATCGATATTAAACGCATTCAATCATCGTTTGATCAATTTACGACACTCACGATATTACTGCGGTCTCGGACAGGCCTACCCGTTTTATTGTGGGGGTAACTTCCACATCGCAGGCAATAAAAATACACCAGTCTTGGACGTCCCCATCATTGAGCATTAATAATTAAGTACAAGTTAACACCTGTCTTTTTTCTCGAGGGTATTTAGTTTGTTTTCCTGATAGCACTGAAAAAACACGTTGGAAAAATAAGAATTATCTTTTATAACATTTTGTTGTATATTTCGTAGTAACTTGATGTTTGGATGTCAGCTTCTCATTTTTAATTTTTAATTTTTATTGCAGGAGTTCAGCAGACAGGCAGACGGCCCACTTGATGGAAAGTGGTTACCGTCGCCTATGGACACTTGCAACACCAAAGGTACTATAAATGCGCTGCTGCTCTCTTAAAGGAGACTGGAACCTGGTCACTGATGCCGGAACCCAACACAAGATTGTTATGGCGGCATACTCTAAACCAGGGGTGGTCGCCATCGAGTCGAGCAAATACCCTACCACCTGGCTGTGGGTTGTTTAGTCGGCTCTTACGACAGGCCGTCCAGCCGCAGGAAATTGCATTCTTTCTTCGTTCCTGCACGGATAAAAATGACGAAAATAAATCTCATACTAATGACGTATATTTTGAAACCAAAATGATAGCGCGCACTGCTTAGGCAGTTTTTCTAAAGGAAATAAATACACCTTACCATGAATCGTTAGGCGCACACAGCATATTCTTTCAGTTTTGCATCTATCAAGCGAATTGATTCAATTTCTTTTATCGATTTTAGATTATTGTACTATTGTAAGTAAGTGTAAGTTGAATGATTGATTAGTTGTTATTAGCGGGTAGTTGTGATTACTACTCTGCTCGTTTCGTCATCGCTCGGATATAAAAGCGAGCGGGCGTAACGACGGAACTGACGGATGATCATTCTTTTTTGGCTTTGGTCCGATGCACATGTCGTAGTAGCGCCGTGGGGTAACTAATTATCATGCGAGAGTCACAATTTGTAATTAAATAAAGCTTATACATGAGCATCTCCTTTCATTCTCTGATAAAATAGCTTTACTGATCTATCTTCGGCTGTTGAATGAAAATTAGTTCGAACAATCCATTGCGTAGTTTTTATGATTAAAAAATGCTTCTTTAAACCATAATGGCGCCAAATAACTAAAACACTTTTTGTCACTTCTAAAGAACCCTTATTTATTTTATTATTAGTAAGCTATGGATAAATATCGTACACAATTTTGCATGATGAACTAAATCTTATGCTAGAAGCATCTTTGAAAATATTCTACACTAGTAGCATATCGTCATTGTGAAGTATATAAAAGGCTGTGTGGGTGTATCAACAATCAAAGGATATCTTAGCGATTGTGTCGTAACGGGAAAAAGTGATAGGATTTATATAATACGAGCCTTTGTAAATATTTGTAGCCTTTGTAAAATATTACTCAATGGTGAAAGAAAAGATAAAAGAAAATATTATTTAATTCTTGGCATCTGTATATTAGTTTTTTATTCCTTCTTATTTACATCAGAGACAATTTAAACAGATTTATTTACTAGCTATAAAGTCGACATTACCATGAAAACGTGAATGAAAAAGTTTTGATCATTGAAATTTAGTAACGATATAAAGTCTTAAAATTTAGAAGTAAAAGCAAATTTGGTGATATTAAAATTTTATTGTTATTTATTTTTGTTTGTTTATCTTTCAATACTCTGTAATCCTTTGGTGCAATATGAATAGATTTATAGAGAACTAAAGCTTTCCTCGAAGCTACGTCGTGGGTAGCCTAGAAACCTAAAAAACCTAGAAAATAGATCTATGTTAATTACATAAAAAACATAATTAGGTTTTATATAGTACCTATATATAAACCTTCGGTGGAAAATTATGTAATTTATGATGAAAACTGCTTAAAGGTCTGGTGCGTGGTTTAGGAGGAGTTAGCAGGTATACAGACAGTCTGTATATCCGGAAGGCGACTTTGTTTAATTTATGGCAGCTAATGTATGTTTAAAGGAGATATTATGAATCTACAGTTGTAGCTATTACTTGAATAATAATGTAATTTAATAGGTTATATTAGGTATCACAAAACAATAGCTATTTTAAGGCAGATGTTTATTGATCTGTTACAGTGAATAAAGGATTACTTAGTAAATGCGATATTGTCATCATTACTACATGTTTTGGTGGCATTTCTAACAAGCATTAACAAGTTGCTGGACATTTTAGATTTCGAACATTTAACTAACGGTAGTTTCAAGTAATATATAGAATTTAAGCGGTTCTCGAAGCCAGGCAGACACAGTTGTTCTACCAATCGCCAGGCGCTACGGTCTTCAGTAAACTGAGTAAGTGACTTTGAGTTATATTTAAATGGTCATAAAATTGTTTGTGTGATTTGATATGTATGTTTAATGTTAAGATGATATTAAGACTTTAAAATTGTGAGTTGTTGAACTTGTGAGGAACGGGGTGACTGTAAGGGGAGGATGGAGGTGACCGGACCAGTTTGGGCCCATTCTTTATGTCATCTTGGTAATATATCTGTATGTGTGGCTATGAAAACACTTAATAGAGGTATTTTTTCTATGGTTAAGATATATGTGTTTATTGATTTATTATGCGAAGTTTCGATGACGCTTACAATATAAAGAAGATAAAGTTGATCTGTGGCAGCGCTTTGTTAGCTTAGCGTTATAGTCCTACATACCTAAATATTCTAGTAGATTTTGTTTCTACTTATCATTTTTGCATATTAGGTTATTTTGGGATTTTATAGTAGTAGGGACACATATGCAAGCATGTGAGGCAAGCAAAATGCGATGTTCGAGGGAAAGTATGAAAGGCAGACAGTTACTGCACGCCGTTGCGATTCAAAGGGTATCAGTAAATAGGGGGAATGTATTTACTTAATGCACAATACTGGACTTTGAAGGCCCGGAGAAATTTTTGTCCATACATATTATTTTTACAATGGATTTTATATTTTTATTTATATATTTAATTATTTTCACAATTTTTAAATACACATCATAGTAATATTGAAATTGTATACCCATATTTTTTATCTATTTTTCTTAGATTATAAAGAAATCGTTATTGGATTTTATAACAGGGAAATTAACCGTTTTCAAATCACTTTCCGTACTGTTTATTGACATATTCCTGATGGATGAAATTTATTTATTATCCATTAACAAGTACCTACAGCCTTAGTCGGAAATAACTTTTAATATTTGATACATTAGGCTAATAAGTTCTCCTATTTGGCTGAATATCGGGGACATATGGGTATGTATTAAGGTTATGCCCGATGATATCAGTTATAAAAAATCGATATAATGATAGTGCAGACCTTTCCAGGGAAGTAATATTGGTAATTTATATGTACTCAAAACTTTTTACGATATTATAATTGCTAAAGCTAAACCATTATTAAATCATATATAGACGACTTTAACCTAAAATTAAAGTCAATGAAGAATTAAGATTATAGGGACATATTCATTTTACATAGATTACAGGTAGAACGAAAATAGCTCGTGCAAATCTAACGGAATAGTATAAAAGTCTTTAAATAAGTGTCATTAGGTTTGAAAGATAATGGGACTGACATGTTAATGTGGCAAAAGTCCCAAAAATAAACAGTAAAAAGGTCTCCATCTAATAGGTTCCTGAAAAAGATTGCTTTAAGCAATAATGCCGCCCATTGTACTACCATAAGAAAATGTGTTACTATTTTTATGTTGGTGTATAATTAAGACTATTATTGTTGTCTAATTAGGACATATTTAGAACTTGTCTGCACTTATGTAGTACGGTCATATACTTCGTGACGATATAGCAAAGTACATATATCATGAAAATATATTGAACAAAGGTGGATTTCTAGAAAGTGTAGCTTTACATTTATCGCTTGTTCGGTAGCATGAACACTCTATACAACTGTCTGCACAGACTATCTGTTCGAGGTACCAGTAGTTTCTAGAAGCGCCTGATCGTATCTAGATCGGCACGAGCTGCCCGTTTTCTAGCTGAATAAGCACTTAGCATAAAGCGTAATTTAAAAGTAGACGAGTATTTTAGTAAGAATAGATATTATGTTATCCATAGTTACTCTGTTCTTATTGTATTTTTGTTTAAAGATTATTTAATAACTGGAATGCCTGTAGTTAATAATATTATATGATAGATTTCTGTATTTTTTAATGAAGCAAGCAAGGTGATCCGTGTAAACATAAATTTGAGTTATTCAATGTCAAGAGAGTCGTCGTATCGTTTCAGTTATGTACCTTTCAACGAAATTGATTGAACCATTTTAAATCAGCTTTAAATCCATAATATGGTGGTGCAGAGATTAGACTTCCATAAAAACTCAAACGTAAATTAAACTATGGAAACGGTAAAATTGAAATTTCATTTCATCTTGTAACGTCAAGTGGGTTCGAAAATGCTTTTTAATTTTACTGGATTATCATTTTGAGTACCGATTTATGCGTGGGTATTATCCTACAATATAAGAACATTATGGCGACCGAGGGTTTATTCTTTTCAGGGTTTCGAAACCTAAAGACAAAAAGTAACATTTAAGATCTTCACACTAGACTCATGGTGTCACTATTAATTATCTCAGGAAAAGTAATGCCAATGAAATTTGGCACACATTTAGAAATCTTTTGTTTATAAAGATGTAGTACTTACCAATTTTGTAAAATAATTATTTTGAATATTATAAAGATGTCCCGATAAAGTAATATTATCCAACTATAAACTTTTCATTTATTTTTCTCTTGATGATATCATCGAGTGAGGTGTCGAATGGGTGGTGCAAAATATGAACAGCAGCAGCTGTTAGATGCGACATTAAACAAATAATTTTTCTTAAATCTGAAGTATTATCTTTTGATTTATATTAAAAAAATCATTTCAAACAGACAAATCTATACTTTAAAAATATCCGTGTTGTTCCTTTTTTCAATTTTCGATCCACTTCCCCTTCCTTGTATCCCATTTTCCCTAACACATCCCTTCTATATCCCAGTCCTTCTGACAGAACTCTTTATTCTAATCCTCCAAACAAACCCCCGTCCCATTCTTCCATCTTAAAGGTTGACAATGAAGAACAACTTGTTGGACCTTCTGCATGTTTACCAGTTTTGCAATAAAAAAATATATAAAATATAGTTATTTGTGGAATTTAGATGAAAAATATATTCTTATTATTAACTAGCTTCTGCCCGATACCCTCCTGATTTTAAAACATTCTTCTTTGGTGCTCCGCTCCTATTGGTCTTAGAGTGATGATATATAGCCTAATTGTTTTTTAATGTATAAGTAAATTGTTTTATTGCATGATGATGATACCGGCAATATCAATACTTAATTAGGTGAATAATAATTGTATAATAAGCTGTTTAAGTAATTAAAGTTTTTTTAACTATCCCACGGGAGCTCTTTAATTTTTCGGGATCAAGAGTATTCTATATGTTGACCAGGGATATAAGCTACCTCCATAAAAAAAATAATTTAAATCGGTCCAGTCGTTTCGGAGATTCGCCGGTACAAACAGACAAACAGATAAACAGACAGAGAAACAAAAATTTAAAAAAATCTAAATTAGTCTATATTCTTACATCTCCCTGCCTCGGTTTTTAGGATTTTTTTCATTGTGCAGAAATTTGACCTCTACAATTTTATTATATGTATAGTTATAGATTTACAATATAATGAATTTGCTCATATGTGCACGGACCTTTTCCCTTGTGTCAAGGTTTATTGGACAGTGGCAAATATTTGGGGGCGGCGGGTAATGGTCACACGCCTCCTCCGACTGGTTTTTAAGCCGACCATTATCGTTATTATCAAGAGAATATCAAATCTGTACGGGCGAACTAAGTGAAATACTAAATAATTATTGTTATTACACCCTTAATCCAAAATGGGCGGAAGTTAGTCAGTTTTTTGGGTTAATGAAATTATTTTGCTTGGAATGTGTTAAGTGAGGCAGTAAAGAGATTACTGATCAAGTCTCTTAGGTCTAAGCATTAGCGGTTAAGCATGGCTAGGAGATTTTTTATTTTATTTATGCAACCGATTATTCTATTATTATTTTTGTGGACAGAGAGCACCCCTCCCTGCCGGAGCACAACTCCTGCGCGCCCCGCATATCACTGTCGCCCAGACATAGGACAATTAGCAGCTAAGCGTCAAACGGTTGAAGCATCATCAAGGGCGGCCCCGGAGATTGAACAATGAAAATATAGATTCTACGCTACACTTTCATCAGTACTACGTCGTGTTCTCTCTCTCTCTCTATGTATAATCCTAAACTAGTAATTATCTTTGTAAATATTATTATAATTTACTTAATATACAGTCTGTATTGTGTATACCACTGTCGTCATTATAATCTCTTCATTCCTGGGGTTGTCTGGAAGAGATCGCTTTTTACCGATAAGACCGCCCTTTGTGCATAATAAGACACAGTTTTAGTCTGTAAGTTCTTTTTTTGTATTGGTGTACAATAAAGAGTTATTGATTGATTGATTTATACAGTCTATAAGAAAATATCGAGTTTTGATTCCAAAAAGGTAACTGCCACCAATAATTATTGTACACACTTAAACGCTACAAATTTCAATTAAGGCGGTTGAATGGAGCGTCGCGTCTAATCAGCATTTGTCTGCATACCCTAGGCGATTCATGGGCGTTTTAGTTAAATTAGTAGCATTGCGGCTGGCCACATTCCAACTGCGTCAGGTAGCTGGCCACTCGAACAAACTGCCTTCCCGGCCAACCAATAGCCCTGTCGCAGAAAGCGAATAGGGCGTCGCAAGCGCTGTTTTGTCCATCTCCTCACGATAACGTAGTGGGACTACGGGGGTCGGGGTTATCCTCCTGGTGTGCCACACGTAATGCCGTGGGGTGTTACTCTAGGGACATCACCCTTTGTCAGCTTGCATCAAAGTGTCACCGTAGTCATGCTTATGATTACGGCCCCATGGTGCATTATTACGGTGCGGAGGGACGCTGGAAGGTTTAGTGGGTAATCTAGCAGTCGGTCCTTGCAACTCCTTCTATCCTCACAAGCTTGTGTGTAACGTTGGCCGTCGAGAGTCCCACATATCCTCCGAAAAACCTCTCCCCCAGGGCCCGAGGGGAAGCGCAAATGCATTCCCAAAGTTAACAAAAAAAAGGCGGCCAACCGCTAGTGTATATAAGGCCTTACTGTACAATAAAAGAATTTGTTTTATTAAGTGTAGAAATTAGCAATACCACCTTGTAACGATGACTGTATTATGAGCGTTATTATGCTAATATGTCAATATTTCTCCGTTTCTTCGCTCCGCTTCAATGGACAGGCAACCTTATAAGGTTATGGCAATAGGAGGGCGAGCCGTTTATAAGTCGCCTCTGGTGACTACTGACGGTGGACTACCGTGAATTATATTTCAATACTAGAGTTTGCCCTGCGGCTACTCCGCGTGTCGAAACCTAGCCAATAGCGCGATTACCGAAATATAAAGTATTTGTATCACTTAAAATAGAATTTAAGCTATCATTTAAGTGAAATCGCATCGAAATCAGCTAATATTTATGCACTCTAACTAATTTGTATCATTCCCGCGGAATTCCTGGGATAAAAAGTTGTCGCGCAGATTTTAGGTCTAAAAATTTGCTGTCGATCAGCGAAAACAGCGTTGAAATCGGCCCAGTAGTTTTTAAGTAAATCCTGAACAAATAAACAAACAGACAAGAAATCTAAAAAAAAAAATTGTATCGTGTTTTCCATCATTTATATAGTCTATTCCAGTTGTTTTTTTTAAATAGTTTCAATGTACAGACACGACGGCATGTTTAGAATTTTATAACATTATAAATATTGTATTTATTTGTCTTGTCCAGAATTTCCCTCTGCGCAACAACGTGGGGTTGTTTAAGGGTGTCATAACATTTCTTTGAGATTGGCAACGCGTTGACGAAGCCGCTGGTATTAGAACGCAAGTACTTTTTATTAGGCGTGCAGTCAGCCTGGTTGTCTGCTTTTAGTGGTAAAAAAAATAGCGTAAACAATATAAATAATAATAGTAATAGTGTCAATTTACCTTTACAAATCTATTGCAGTTGTATAGACATACTTAATAGGATTTGTAAAAGCAATTTAAGTTCATGTTATTCTCTATAGATATGTCTATACTAATATTATAAAGAAGAAAGATTCGTATATTTGTATGTTTGTAACGAATATACTCAAAACTACTGGACCGATTTCAAAAATTCTTTCACCATTAGAATGCTACATTATTTCTGAGGCTATACTTATTACTACTTATTACTAAAAATAGAGATCTCTATTGGAACTTCAATAATGTAACCCAAGGTGTAAAAAAATTAGCCCTAAAATGTCTTTTGTCGCATGTGCTGCGGATTTATTGATGTAGGAACAAAAAAAATGGTAGTTATAGAGACTGCCGATAGAAGTGAAAACTTAGAACTTTTAGTATTAAAATTTGAAATTTCATAATGTTTGAATTAAAACACTATTTCAACAATGCACAGTATATACACATTGAACTTTTAACTAAATCCATTCAATTTCACTTATAAGATATACAGCAGTAATGTTGCACAATACGTCAGCTGTATAGCTACAGATATACCGCTATAAGCATGTCGGTGACGCGAACCCACGAGATTTCACCCATCCAAAAAGCGTCTAACGCGCACAGCACACGGGCACTGCGCATCCGCCAATCACGAGCATGTCGGTGACGCGAAACTATAAGATTTTCCCCTACCAAAGAGTGCCCAACGCGGTTAAAGAAGTTTTCACTTCAAAAAATGTTCTACGATAGACATTAAAGAACATATCAATATCTACAAAAAACTTCGGGATACCATATGTCCAACTTTTGTAGTGATGTCACTGTAACTACTTCTATACATTTTTAAAAGTTGATAGAAATGCCGACCAAAATAGACCATGTTATCCATAGTATTTAATCCTTATCGAAATAAATTATTTCGTATTCAAGAGTGTTTCAATACTTGTAGATTCGTTTTTGGATATTGCATTCAAAAGATATTACGAATTTAAAAATGAATTTAATCTAAACCAAATACTTTGGCGCTGGAATCCTGTTCAAGGATTTTGATGACATTTTATGTGAGTTTGAGTGGGTCCCGGAATGCTTTAGATTTACAATTAGCCCCGATAGGTAGCGTTGTAATCGGGTTTTAGATTTTTATTTTTTCAGGGCAGGACAGCGCCTGCCGGGACCTCTAGTATCGTATAAATATAAAGGATACAAAGCAAAACGAGGTGCTCCAAGTATCTCTTTAATCATTTTGGCTCTATTCCAAAAAGGATAGACCGTAACGACCCATTTCACGTGACACCAGAAACCATATACCGAAGATTTATTATGTAATCCTTACTTGAAAATTCATGAGTAAAATTATAGGTGAGATTTTTCGTTTCTACCTAAAAGATATAATCAACTTTATCATTATATTCTTACAACATTTTTGAATATTAAAATATATATTGGGTCACAGTTACTATATAATAGTGCTTTAATTTTTGACATAAACCCGATCCGAATGAACAGTTTCAGCAATACAATATTTTCTGAATAGTTATCATCCCCCCCTGTCATAGGCTAAGGCTGATGTCTTATTTGTCATTTATTTCTCTTTATTTTCTTTTCAAAAAAGCTCTTAAAAACTATTATTTAATAATTATGTGCTTATAATAGCTAGAGAACGCGGCGCTTTAGGAATGCTCGCGAAGATTTCTAATTATTAATAATTTTTAAGATTATTACCGGCGTACTCTTAACTAAACAACAATCAGTTTACATGTTTACAACAATTTTAGTTCTTTAGTTTTCAAAGAGATGGCGTTGGTAGTATTAAATCCAGTTGATATTACACATGTCTTATTCGTTTTATAATTTGAAGATACTAATTAAATTCTAATTAATAAAAATTGTTATTTCTTCTACTTTTTTTAATGGGTATAAAATTATATTTTTATAATGAATTACACGTTTAGAAATAAATTGAAATTATTATATCAAAGCCCGAATCTGAAAGTGTCATAGTTTCTCAGTAAAGTGCACCACAAAAATGCATAGATTCGCTCGCCCTGACAAAGGAGACGGGGATTTTTGGGTCAAAGAAATGTAGTGAGTTGTGATATGGCTTAAAAAGCGTTATATTTTTCTATTACAAAATAGAAAATATCAGCCTTAAATTATATCTGGAAGACGAGAAATCTTTAAAATAAGATCGCAAATAAAATAATTTATCGATTATCGTAATCGGTTTATGCGAATCAATTTCAAAAATTAATATTATGAAAAAATTTACTGCAAACGATTAATTCACTCAAAATATCTAAATCCACTACAATTATAATAAATTCAACAGAGGTAAATTTTAAAACTCTTAAAAAGCTCATCTTTTTACAATCTGGGCCCAAGATGAAAGCGTAGTCGTCTACTTTCCTTACGTTAATAGATGTTTATACTCACAGGCAGGGTAGGATGCATTTTGCGGCTAGTGAACATAATTAAAAGTTATTAAATAAAATAATTAAAATGAACAAGTTGGGGCTAGGCTAAATAATAACTAACATCATTATTAATTACTACTTGACAATTGACATATTTGTCTTCTGTGATCATAGCAACTGAAAAGTGGCGAAACGTCTAAAAAACAAATAAACTGCTGCACTTAAAATTGTCATAACGTTGTTTTAGTTAAGAAGGCTTCTGTAACAAAGTGTGTGCGCAAGCAGAAAAATATTTAACAATAAATTAAATAGGTTCCTTCAGTTGTTATTGAACTTTAAAATTATTATTTTTATTATAGAAACATACCAGGGATGTTATTGAGATCCGTCCGTAATCGAAACCATCGGATATCCGAAATAAAATTCTATCCGTAACTGTAACCAAAATAAAAAAAATATATAAAAGTTTCAAATAATTTCGGAGTATGTATAATGAGACACGTTATGACAGGTTCTTGTTTTTGCCTTTTTATGGTTATATTTACTAAATGTGTACATTCCGTACATATTCGTGCAGGAACGGAGAATGAATACAAATTCCTGCGGCCAGGCGGCCTGTCGTAAGAGGCGACAAAACAACCCACAGCCAGGTGGGCATTTGCCCGTCTAGATGGCTACCACCCCTGGTCTAGAGCATGCCGCCATAACAACCTTGAGTTGTGTTCCGGCATTAGTGGCCAGGTTCCAGCCCCATTTATGAGTTCGGCAGCACATTGGTAGCACCTTTAGTGTTGCAAATGTTTATTGGCGATGGTAACTACTTTCCATCACAGTTCACTCCAGCAATAAAAAGAAACATTCCAATTGTTAATTTAGTTTTTATTCTGTAATATGCAATGACTCTTAACAAGACTGTTTGATAGGTTGTATTGTTGTGGCTCATTTACCTATAAAACTATTTTTGTGATGTTATTAACGAAGTAAAGTTAAGTTATATTTTCAATCCTTTATAATTCTTGTAAAAATATTGAATAATATAATAGAAAAAGAAAGAAAAATGTTCTTTATTTATTTAATAATGTTCTTTGTTTATTTAATAAACATAGAATATTTTAATTAAACAAAATCATAATAAACTTTATTATGTCGATAGGTAACGCTTTATAATGAGTACCTATAATAATTACTTGCATTACTGACTGGAGTACCAAATGATAACCTAAAAATAAAGCCCAATCATTGTCTATTTGTATTTTACTTTTACAATTTCATTAAAATCTAATTAATATCCCTAACTGAAACTATCCGAAACCAACGGATAATCCGATATAATTTCATATCCGTAACCGTATCTGAAACCGAAATAATTCCGATTCATATACCCGTATCCATATCCCGAATCGAAATGTCTTATCCATAACATGCCTGGTTACTACGTACAAATTCAGTATGGGTTCAAGCTAATTTATATCTTTCCTATTGTATTCCTAATGTAATTGATTTTATTATAGAAACCTCTATATTTTGTCGGGCATACTTCCTACCCTCATAATTTAAAACTTATTGCTCGTCTCATCTATAAGTAGAGTCTATATAGATAAGGAACTAAGCCTGATATAATTTTAGGGTAAAATATGTAAGATTTTTTAAGTTTTCGCGACTTGTATACATAATAAAACTACGTTTTAACGGTTTTAAGTGCGGTAATTTATTTGATTTTTGTTATTCCGACGAATGAAAAGTGGCCGAAACGTCGGAATAACAAAAATCAAATAAATTACCGCGCTTAAAACCGTTAAAACGTAGTTTTATTAAAAATATGTAAAGTTCAGAAGATTATTATAAATTTGGATTTCATATTCATATCGTCTGAACCTTGTAAGATATTGAATTAAATACTCGAAAATTTGTAATAAAATCTTGTTTTAGTACGAGTCGTGATAGCTTTATGATTAGCGCACTCGTCTACCAAACGCACAAGGCGCGGATTCGAGTTCTGACCGGAAAACATGCACTACTTAAGCAGTAGTCTAACCGAATGTGCATATTGTTACAATTACCACGTGCTAACGGTGAAGGATAACATCGTGATGAAACCTATACATAGAGATAATCTAAGTGTCAACCTTGCCAATTCGCCTTGGACAAACGTAGTGGGTATTTCTCTTCCCCTATAAATGGTAGACCCGAGCACAGTGGGACTTTTATGGGCTATTATTTTGTAATATAAAATGTAGTCTTATTTAAATACTAGAGTTTACGCCGCGGCTGCAACCTATAGTGCGTGCCACTCATTAAGGAGGTTACAACACAGGTTACATTGTTTTAATTTTTTATGTTACTGCTATTTGCCCCGGAAGATTCACTTCATTATATATCGCAAACTATTCCATCTTCCGGATGAAAACTATCTATGTAAATTTTCGGTATTAAAACTACATATGTACACTAAAATGATCAAATCGAACATGTCGACTACGTCGACCACATCGACTGCATCGACCACATCGAACACATCGACCAAAATGACCAAATTAACCAAAATGACGAAAATGGCAAAGAACAAAATAAAAACCTATCCTACTTTCTGGGATAATCTTTACATAAATCTATCCCCAAACTTATCCCATTATCCGGGGTGAAAAGTATCCCTTGTCAACCCTCCGTATTAAAATTACATATATACCGAATTTCAGCCAAATCGGGCCAGTAGTTTTTCAGTAAAAGCATAACAAACAGAGAGACAAATATATTTTTATCCCAGAAACTATCCCATTTTCGGGATAGAAAGTATCCTATGTTCATCCTCGACATTGAAAATAAATACCTAGTCTTACCATAAATATTGTAACAAAGAATTTTTTTTCTATTGCAAACAACATTTATAAGTTTTACAGTGTGTTAGTTTAATACATATATATACAACAATTTAAAATATAAAAAGCTTATTCGAAGTGGTCTCCATTGGCTGCAATAGAGTCCTTTAAACGTTGAGGCCAGTTATCAATAGAAGCACGCACACTTTCCATGGGAAATTTCATCACTGCAAATCGTATGGATTGTTTTAGGGACTCCAAATTATCATGGCGTTTAGAGCAAGCCGTACTCTCTAAAACTGACCATAAATCATAATCCAGCGGATTAAGATTGGGACTAGACGACGGCCAGTCTTCAGCTCTGATGAAGTCCGAAACGTTCGTTTCCAACCAAGACTGCGTGGTCTGAGCTTTATGACCCGGCGCCGAGTCTTGCTAGAAGGACCATTCTTGGTTATCGAACATGGTGTTGTTAAGGGGCATAACTACCTTCTGAAGAATGATATCTTGATACACCTGTGCCGATGTTTTGATACCTTTTTCACAAAAATATGGCTCAGTCACTCTTTCATAGCTAACACCCCACCAAACCATCACTAATCCCACATTGTACTCTGTCGACTAATTGAGAAGCTTCCTTAGAGTTTTGAGCATAGATACGGTCATTTTGTTTGTTGAAATGTTGCTCAATTGTAAAAAAGTTGTCATCCGTAAATAAATATTTTGTGTGACCTCCTCCTTTGCGTACCGCTTCAGTAGTTGTTTCGATTTTACCACCCTATTCTTTTTTAAATTATGAGTTAAGAAATGACCAGTGCGTCTCTTATAGGCTGCAAGTCCTAAGTCATCTTTTAAAATACGCGACATGGTTCTAGGTGATTATCTTCATCTCCGGAGATAAAATTTGTTGCTTTCGGACAGGATTTCTTCGAATTCTTTCCTTTACTGCTTTGTCCACCTTTTTCGTACGAACAATACGTGGTCGGCCAGATCTTTTTCTGTCACAAATAGAGGAGGTCTAATTGTACCTATTAATAGCCCGGTACACAAACATTTGACTAATACCAAGCGTATGCAGAGTTTTAAATATTGCATTTGGCTCGATACCTACTTTGCGTAGTGCAATCACAGCGATTTGGTTCTCTTTTAATATCACAAAATGTTGTACAATGTATTGGCGCCAAAATGAGAAAACACAATGAACAATCATATAAAAATGACAGATTCCAAATTCAAATGTAATATTTTGTTTCTTTTTAATTATAACAGTATTTATGGCCAGACTAAGTATATACTGAGTTTCAGCCAAATAGGTCCAGTAGTTTTTCCGTGAAAATGGAACAGACAGACAGACAGACAGAGTTACTTTCGCATTTATAATATTAATAATAAGGATTAAGGCACTAGATTGTCGAAAAAACAGTACTAATAAATTTTTAAAGATGTTTTTATTGATAGAAATTATGGAGCATTTCAAATATTGCATTTTTAATAAACTGCATTAAATTAACTGCTACATAAACTAGAATATAAAAAATCTTAGGATTGGATTTAAAATAGAAAGCATCAAACATTTCGCTATTTGCAAATGACTTCGTTTAAACGTGTGTTTACCTTGTTCCAAATAGATAAAAAGACATTAAAGTGAAACTGGTTAATTAATTAATACTAATTTAGTCAATAGAATCCAAAATAAAGGGAATATAATGGTTGGATATTACATAATTACGTTTTAAACCGCAGATTGTCACGAAACTGTAATGTTTTTACGAAGATATAGTAGTCATAATTATAATATCCAGTCTATTTGTAGGAAAATAATTATATACTCAACATGCTTGTTTAAAATGGATTGGCAAGTTTCAAAAAACGATAATCTCGTATGAAGGTTCCATCACGATGTTTTCCTTCGCCATCAACACTTACAACATATAATACGCACATTGAGTTGGAAGAATTGTCTAAGGAGTACGCGGGTAATAGCTCTAGTATTAAGATCACACTGCGTGATTACTTACATGGATTTAAAAAAAAAATTAAAGTTCATAAATAAACATTAACTTCTGGCGTGCCAGACATTTTTTGGCAGAATATGTATGAAAATAGAATTTAAAAAAATATTTACTTTTCACTGAAATTTTACATTATAGTTAAACTAGGATATGCCCGCGACTTTGTCCATGCTTGACTTAAAATTCCGCGGGATTTCTGGAACACAAAGTACCACAGCAATTAAAAAAAGAATGCAACCTATTGTTTTAGTGAAAACTGTGTCCGAGTAAGTTAATTTTTATGCACCCGAACCCTCCCGGGTAATTTAACACGGGATTCTCGGGATGAAAAAATATCACACATTTTATTACGAAAGAAAGATAAAGATTTATTTACTTAAAAAAGAGGACGCTATACATAAAAACACATAATACATCTACATTAAATTTTACACAAAAACAAAAAAAAAACCTGATTCACAAAACAAAAACATACCCAAAAAATTATATAAAATTTGCTATCGATCAGTGAAAAACTCACATTGAAATTCGTTTTTTTATACTGACCATTTTAAACCATTCCCAGAAGAATTTTCGTGGGATTCACAGGATAAAAAGTAGCGCAGATTTTAAGTCTAAGAATTTGCTGCCGATTAGCGAAAACCGCATCGAAATCGGCTCAGTAGTGTTTTACTCCTTTGTTTATATAATCTATTCCAGTTGTATTTTTAGTAGCTTCAATGTACAGACAGGATGTTTAAAATTTTATAATATTATAGATTTCACACGAAACATAATAATCAATGGCAAATTCACAATTTTATCATGGTATGACAAATCAGCCCTAGACATTGATTGGGCTGACTAATAACGACGTCTCAACTGTTGAGACGTCAATATAATACGATTCTATGGACTTACCTGTAAATATATACCAAATAAATAAATTATCCGTGCAGGAACAGAAAAAGAATACAATTTCCTGCGGCCGGGCGGCCTGACGTAAAAGGCGACAAAAAACAACCCACAGCCAGGAGGTAGGGTATTTGCTCAACTGTATGGCCATCACCCCTGGTCTAAAGTATGCCACCATAACAACCTTTAGTTGGGTTCCGGCATTAGTGGCCAGGTTCCATTCTCCATTCAGAGAGCGACAGCACATTGGTAGTACCTTTGGTGTTATAAATGTCCATAGACTATAGCAACCGCTTTCCATCAGGTGGGCCGTCTGCTGAATTCATCAATAAATAATATATATATATATATATATATATATATATATATATATATATATATATATATATATATATATATATATATATATATATCCCAATCTCTATCCTTATTAATATTATAAATGTGAAAGTAACTCTGATTGTAACTTTAGTATCGAATGTGGACAAGGGATACTTTTTATCCCGGATAATGGGATAGATTTATGTAAAGGTTTTCCCAGAAAGTGGGATAGGTTTTGTTTTTTTGTGATTTACCATTTTCGTCATTTTGGTCACTTTGGACGTTTTAGTCATTTTGGACATTTTGGTCATTTTGAACATTTTGAAAATTGTGGACATTTTGGGTAGTTTGAACATATTGAAAATGTATATATTTTTAATGCCGAAAATGTATATAAATAAATACTTTAAATGCCGGGAGACGGGATAACTTTTCGATAGAAAATGAAGTGAATCTTCCGGGGGCTAATAGCACTAACATAAAAAATTAGTACAATGTAACCTGTATTAATGCCGGCTCTTTAAACAAGAGGCACGCACCAGGGGTTGACCCCTCTAAAGTCTAGTATATATATATATATATATATATATATATATA
Source organism: Dendrolimus houi (assembly GCA_039645545.1). NCBI lineage: Eukaryota > Metazoa > Arthropoda > Insecta > Lepidoptera > Lasiocampidae > Dendrolimus > Dendrolimus houi. The sequence goes on from CM077134.1 coordinate 10,635,389, forward strand.
TACTAGAGTTGACTCTATGAAGAGATATTATATAGATATATATTATATCTCTTCATAGAGTCAACGGAATGTTTGCATAGATCTATAAGACGTCGACTTAATTTACTAGCTTACATTGACGACGAATAAAATAACGGCCTTTACAAACTACCTACACTGGCTAAATGTAAAAGGATTCAACAACAACTGTCATCGAAACAGGCCATAAGAGCACAAAAATAAACTTATACATAAGCATGTTGAGAATTGAGATAACAATATAATGATCTCACACCGACAGACGGTTAACTGGCCGATCGGAAACACTTTAGCCGGACTGCATAGTATTTGCCTTTAATGAATAAATAACTGTGTTATTCGTGGTTTCAACTAGAGAAAATTGTGGATTCATGTACTTTTAGGTATTGAAACTTGTAGGTAAAAAGGAATCCTTAAATATTTTTGTGGTCTCGCTTGGGTTTCTGTTTGTCTTACCGTCAGACAGCTGATTATCTCAGAAACTACTAAGCCTAGTACTACCAAATTTATCCCACGTATAGAAATCATGTGTGTCTCCTTAAATATTAGTTAGAAATTTAAAAAATTCGAATATTTGTAAAAGAACACGTATTTCTATTTATGTATATTTATATGATCTATGTTTTGAATCATAAGTATTTAAATGATAGGTTTTATTTATGGAGAGATCCTACACGCACGAGTCTGTTCGCAGACGACGTCTTGCTGACTTGTTGATAAAATTCCTTGAATTTCTCATTGGAAATTACGTGCAATTCTCGTAAGTATTGCTCATCCACTTACTAATACATTCACTAATAGGATGAAAGCATAGCTGATGATGCTTTTAACCATGTAATTAATACTTAGTGGACTAATAAAGCTAAGATAATAGTGGCCATCTTACACAAACTTACTTCATCTATGTATTATGTATATGTATCTCAGTCAATCTATGACAAAGCATTAATGGTTAGTGTTTAATGCATGTTTATAATTATAGGGTATAATCCTAGTGATAGATATGCCCTAACGCATCTACTTTATTACCTTTACAGACAGACGACACAAGCTGTGCCTTGCTCACGAGTAACTAGAAACAGTCTTATCAATATCGAGTTAGAGTAAGTTTGTAGACTTCTTTAGGAACCATAAAGAAGCTTACAAACTTACTTTAATTCAATATGAATAAGACTAAGTATTTAGCCGTAACAGTAATTTTGTAATGGTACAGATTGATACTAACACTATAAACTTATAAGTAACCCTGTTTGTTACCTTTTCACGACTACACGGATATTCAAATTCAAATTTGAAGGAGGTGAAATAGGGGCTGAATATTTGTAGGGAAAATCCATAATTCCGCAAAGGATATAAAGATTTATATTTAGGCTTTTGGTAGAATAAAAACGTGCTGCGGTGTTTTTGTTCAATTGTTCCTGAAAAAGGTAAAGTAACAGTTACATAATCCAAATTTCACTGTAGCAAGTCGCGGGCCCAGTTAGTTCACAATAAACTTGTTTAAAAAACGTAATTAAAATTATTTCTGCATTTAAAAGTATACAGTATGTAGTATGTTTTTTAAGTGGGCCTTTGGGGCCAACTCCTAAACTATACCAAATAGCGAAAAACACTTACAGGAGTCTCGAGGCTGATTTTGAGGAAAACTAAAATAGAATCATTAGATTTTTGAAAAATAAATTACCCTTGTCAGGAATTGAATCGGCTGATTTTGAAAAAATAAAGACACCTGTACCAAATCATTGTGTAGCTTGTAAACATCAATTTCAATAAAGAAATTACATACGGCAACCCAAGATAAAGGGTTGGTTTTGAACAAAATGTTATATTTTCCAAACATTAATTAAATATGAAATTGTGCTGGTCATTTAACCGCACCTCATTTGAACGCAGTCAATGTTTACTCATTTTCTCATCATTTTCATATTTAAGAAATGAGGTGAGGTTTATTGGTAAGTAATGTATGGGAAATAGAACATTTTGTTCAAAAACAACCCTTTACCTTAAGTTGCCGTATAAATTCCTTTACCGACATTGATCCTTATAAGCTACACTATGATTTGATATAATAATATAGGTGTGTTTATTTTTTCAAAATCAGTCGATTCGATTCTACACAAAAGTGGCTTATGCAACTTAATTACCAAAAAACTGAAAACTTATTATATAATTCATATAAATTAACCTTATTATATATATCAGTATATTGTGATCCATCATTTGCACACACACACACACAAACAAGTTAACAACTATTTTTTAAATTTAATTTTAGAGATTAAAATTGTTAAGTCAGTCACATACGTACTTGTGTTCCGCGATACAGGCTAGTCCTAGTGCGGAACCTATGTAAGCATTATTTCTGTGTAATTTTATGACAATAAATTGATTTTGATTTGATTTAATTAATCTATGAATCAATTCCCTGTTGCGTACTGTAATGATACAGATAAAACAAGAATTGGCACTTATGACTAAAATCCTTTTATGTCATCGCAATATTAGCTTCGTAATCTAATCCTAATGAAGACTAGTAATAAATATAATAACTATAGATAGATATATTCTTTTTATAGTAATAAAAGCAGTATTTACTGTGATGTTAAAATAAGTAAAATTTTAACGAAAATTAAAGCGATTTATCGGGGGGCTGGCACCTATTAGAGGGCTAGTACCCATCTTGGACAACGGATCAGCAACAAACCAATCCAGCAAAGTAACGTAATCTGCTTCCTGGGAATCTCATTAATGAGATACGGTGAACTATGCTCAGCATTCATTTATAGTTTTAACGTATTATATATAGAATACAATATAATTAATATGAATAAATTAGGTTTATTTACGGTTAAGTTTCCTATATTGTGTTAGTTTATAATATTTTAGTTATAAATGATATTTAGAGTATTTGTCCGAAAGTTTATATACAAGGGTTCCAAACCGGCTCTACAGGTTAATTGAAAGTTTTAGGTATTAAAATACTACAGATTTTGTCTTAAATTGTGTATGTTTTCATTTTGATATGATGTATGGTTCAGAAGATATATAATAGCGTAAAGTACAAGTTTTTATTCCAGATTATTGCATATTTATCATATTATTAATTAGAGTTAGCCTCACGGCTATGCCGCGCGTCTAACTCTAGGCAGTAGCTTTATTTTACTTACATCGAAACTTAAGTTATTTTACATATAATAATAACAAAGAAGCTAATTACTAGTCTAAACAACTGCCCAGCAAAACATTGAGGTGAGTTAAAGCCAGCCTGATTTGAAGTAATACAATGAATGACACGTTGTTTACGACAACATACCAACCCTGGTCTAGAGCATGCCGCCATATCAACCTTGGGTTGTGTTCCGGCATTAGTGGCTATGTTCCAGCCCTATCTACGAGTCCGGCAGCATTTTGGTAGCACCTTTACTTTTGTAAATGTTTATAGGCGACGGTAACCACTTTCCATCACAGTCGGGTCGTCAGCCTGTATGATGTACTCCAGCAATAAAAAAAAAGGTATTTGTAAGTAAATTGAAAAATGCATCCGCAAGCTCAAACGCAGAAACGACCTCATTTATCGGGATAAAATGTATCCTAAGTATTGACTCGGGATAAAAGCCACCTCTGTACCGCGTTTTCTTGGTATACGTTCAGTAGTTTCCAAAAAAGATGCGACCGCAGCGTCATCTTTTCACTATACTTTCGTCTATTCCACAGAAACGACGTCATTTATTCGGATAAAAATATCCTAATCCTGTCGAGTTTCATTTCAATCCGTTCAGTAGCTTTAACGTGACGCTCTAACAGACAGATAAAAATGTAAAAAATTGCATTTTCGAAATGCAAATTCCTGCTCCGAGTTATCGCCTCTGATTTTGTTCACATTTTTAAACGTAATGTACAAACTCAAACCATCTTCTATACGTTTAATATTAATACTGTTACGAGTTACGGGATTCGAATTAAAATGCCGTTGGAATTATTATAGAGTTTATTAGAACTATACAAACATGTATAACGCAGGTACAAATATAAACGACCACAACAAGTCCAAACGTAATGCAGAAAAGGTCGTAATTCAATAAAACGCGCAAACTCCGTCACTATTGTATTCCCGATTGTAGTACACATGTCTCGTTTTGATCGTGGTTCTCGCTCGACTACCCCTCCCTCCATCAGGCCATAGTTTTATACTGCACAAATGCAATGTGCCCGTATTGTAGTCGACATAATCCAAAACACCTGGCTAATGAGTCGGCCGCAAGGGGCCATAAATGGGTACAATAAACAATGGGCTGTTCTCTAGAACGTATGCCAATAAATAAGTAAACAAAAGGAGACGATCATAAAATAATTACAATTAGTTCAAATGCTGACATGTAATAAAATGTGTTTTTACAAATCTGTACGTGGAATTCGCCTTTGTCGGCGCTTAGGTTGTAACAATATATACTACTATACTATAATTTTAATTTAATATTATTTTATTAATTTACTATAACTTATAGATAGAAGCTTAGATGATGTACGATTATATGATATACCTCAATGGACAGAAGATGGATAGCCGTATAATATTTTACAACGATATTAATGCAGAAGTGAGTTTGTTTGGAGTTTTTAATGAAAACTGGAAGTGTGACGTTTTGTTATGCAGTTTTATTTCACAAAAATATATTTTTTATTATTATTATTATCCCAGAAAAAAATTCCATGGGACCAAATCAAAAGTTTACATAAAAGGACCCTCGTGGAAAGTTGTAGTTCAGTAATAAATACCAAATGCTCCACAAGATTTTTAAGTGTAGATTAAAGTACAGGATTCCTACTCGAGATTACTTAACAAATTGACCTTTTTAGGATGAGTAAAACCCATAACGTTGTCGTAAATCTCAGTTAATGCCCGCAGCTCTATAGTCGGGAAACAAAAATGTTAATCGCTTTCAGGCTGATTTTACGTCACTGAACTAACAAAAGATTGTGAAATTCCTTGCGGTTGTGTAGATTCTCTAGATTATCGTCAGTCACGTGGTTTCATCTCATCCTACGCATACAGCTCTTGGTTATCTAATATTTTTATACCACAAAGATGAGGAAATCTCCTTGGTTTAGACGTAACATGGCTTACACCCTTTCATGTTTCCGATGTAAAAGATATTTTTTACAAAATTAAATAACGATTTTTTTAGTAGGATTTATTATATTGCATGTCTCGTAGAAACATTTACAATATTTTTTTAACATGTTTATATAGTATACAACAAAATTGCTTGCTGCGCCTGTCTCTATATCCTCTAACTATTCCTAAACCATGTAACGGATTTTTAAGCGGTTTTTACCTCTCTCTTTTCTTTCACCTTCTCCCAATTATATGGGTTCGGTACAATGTGTCTTTTCTTTCCATATACTCTTCTATTCTGACATACGTTTTCTGTCACATCAAAAATCATTAAACATCCTTCTCACAATCCATCCGTTTTCACCATTAACTAGATAAATATTTAATGAAGGTTTATATATAAATAAATTTGTTTAGTTTTTATGTAAGTAATATAGAGCTACTTCCTAGGGTTTACCCGAAATCGAAAACTCTAGTACATCATAGAATAGTAACAGTCAAGCGAACTAACAATTTATATCATTTGCAAAACGCTGAAGCCTCCTCGATTTTGTACGAGAATAGCACGCTATGAAGTCATAGCTTAAACGAGTCGAACTGCAAATTCATTACTGTTTGATAAGTTACTTTTTTTTAATAATATTTTAAAACTAATATAATAAGAGAAAACAGAAAAGAGTGTAATAATTAGGCGCCTGCTTTTATATATGAAAATAATTGCAGAATATTTTGTAACACGAGTCATTTATTCAATTATTTCTCAATTTATTTAATTACATGTTACATAATTTCTTGCGTATTGTACATTTATTATATTTTCAGATGTAATTTTGTTTTGAATGATTAAACATACGTATTACTTTGTATATAGGTAACTAAGGTTTACCTTTTATGGACGCATGCTGTTAAGTTTATGTAATTTATTACTTTTCATTAGTTACTATGTTTATTTACTGGCATAATTATATTATAAAGCATTAAACAATATTATTTTTACTTTATATCGTATAATTTTATTCCAGATGATTAGATTTAAAATTCATTATATTTTATGTTACAAGTTAAGCCTAAATGAATAACAGAAACCATTGTTATGACTTTAAAAACTTGTCGAACGATACCTGACACGTGTATACATATTTTTTTACCATTAAATATCCTCCATGCCTTAATTTTTGAAACTTCTCGATTTAATAAGTTCGTTGTTTATTAGACGGAAACATTCATATGAATTTAAAGACGTAACTGAGAATTCCAGATAAAAAGAATGTATATGTATGTATGTACATTCTTTTTTCTGGAATACTCAGTATATATATAATACATACATAGTATACATGTATATTTTTTTTCAAAATTCATAACGACGGTTTTATTACTTTTATAAATTGAATCATTTTATCGCATAATTATTAATAATATATATTTTCATTCCATCTAAATTTCATACAGCTAATAATGTCTAAGAAAAATTGCGGCGCCATAACTATGTTGACGGATGGACGGTCATAACGTGTAAAACGTAATATTTTCATATAATTTCGAAAATCCTAGTTTGTCTATGTGGGCTGACCATTATTATTATAGTTGATAATTTTATTAACTGTTCATGTAGGTTATCATTAGAGCATCTTAGGTCAATTCCCTGATACACTTGAGACATTGATTTGTTATTATGACATAATAGCATTACAACGAAGCCAAAATACATGCGAATTAGTATATAATTTTATATTATTTGATGTTTTGTAAGGAAAACTTTATCCTTGTTGTTAAAAATATGAGTTAAACATAATAAGTAAACAGAAAGTCAATTAAAAGTATTAAAAATAATTTAATTGATTTTCAAACTATACATAAAGTAGTTTCATAACTGTTTAACATTTTACTTTTAACAATTTATTTGGCAAGTAAATTTAAGTTTTTCAAATAACTAGATGACAAATGTTTCTTTCTAATTACGTACGTCACTATCCCAGTACCAACTTTTACAAACAAATCCTCAATGTGGAATTAACGGACAAATGTAGTTAACTTTCCATTATAATTGAAAAGGCCTTCTATCATAAAGAGAGAACTTTTATACTAAGAGAGAAAGGCCTTACTATAAATTAGAAAGGGTTAAACAACTCTCCAAAAACAATTCTGATTTTTTTCCAGGTTACCAATGATAACTCAAGAATAGATCATGACGTAAATATAATACAAGTCTCGAAGTTTCTGCTACATAACCATTAGCCTAAATGATATTTTTTGGCAAAGAATATAAGAACTAAGAAGACTACTATATTATATATTATTTCCCTTCCACAAGTAAAAGTCGAAACTGGAGCAAAATAGCGATATTACTAACACTTATCCATTACTGCATATTGTTAGTAAGGCCTTTGACTTTTACAAACGCCTTTGCATGATTTGAACGAAGTTATTTTTTGTCAGTTTCTACTCTTGGTACCTATTACTCTGTAGTTATCGAAACACACACACAGACGTACGCACTCAATAGTACTATGCAGACACTTAAAAAAATATCATCTGAATCCTAATAACTTACAATATTAGTAGTTTAGGCTTCAGAATTTTGTTTTATGTAACAAACTAGCCTTAGAATACAAGTAGTTTCTTGCAGTCGGATGAATACCATTGCTAATTGTAACACAGGTTTGACCGTTGTACGGGGTCTTGGTAACCACGGGACTACACAGCTTGCTATATCTTTGTGCAATTTTCTTTTTTGTATCTTTTACTTGTAAGTGTAATTATGTTATAATGACTATGAAATAAAGACTTTATTATTATAAGGCTTCGTTCGCAGCCAATTCAGCCAAAACCTTATTGATGTTTTCGTGAAAGTTAATTTTCTCGGAAACTATTGCGTTTATATTGTTACAACTTAGCCAAAATTCCACGAAGCACGCCGATAAATGTGAATACACACCTGCCGGCCATAAAGCACAGTTTATTACCTGCCCGCATTCGGAGTTCTTTTGTTTACTTTGTGTTTAAAATTTGAAATTAGAAAAGCCGTCTATTGGGTATTGTAATCCTTTAGGATGGTCGTTCTGTAGTTCTCGGAAGATCCAGTCCACGTGGTCGATTGTTGTATCGTATAGTTAGTATAAAACAATGCCCGAACGGAGGGGTGAGGCAGTCAAGCGTCGATTACGATACGAGCAAGACATTCAATGAGCTATATAGTGACGGAGTTTGCGCGCGTTATTAAATCGTGCATTACACTTGGACTTATTGCGTCCGGTTATATTTGTACCTGTGTTATATGTTTGTATAGTTCTAATAAATTCTATAGTAATTCCAACGGCTTTTTCATTCGAGTCCTGTAACTCGTAACAATATGTATGAAATTTGACAGAGAGCTGTAATCTGTATGGCACTACACAACAGAGTAGTAAAATGACGAAATAAATATTGTTAGTGCAGGTTGTTTATATCGAAATACGTAGAATTTTGAGAACTGTTTTATTCGAATTCATAACGAAGAGTTAGCTTAATTAAAATTAATTATATCTTATGATTCTCGCCACAATTACCTACCTTAGAGCGCTACTAAGACACGAGCCAAAGTCGTAGTGAGAATAATAAATATTTCGTCGCTACGCCCGCTCGCTTTTATATCCGATTAGTATCCCCAACTACCCGCAATTATTACAATAGTAGGTGATATTACTTATAACAAATGTTATTAGCACTATATTACTTACGGATCTGAATGTTTGTTTTTTTTTAAATGTATAGTTACATAGTCGTGTTGGCTAACACGCTGGCGTTGTAGTATGGCTCATTTATTAATGTTTTTATGTTGCATGTTCAAAGCTTGCAACATAAAAAAAGTCGATCGCAGTTGTCATTTTAGTCCAGATAATTAAAAATCAGAATATAGTCAGATCTTAAAAAGTCATGACTTTTTTTATGAAATTCAATAAGTGGGAAACTATTACTTTCTAAACTCTACTATAATATAGTAATTTTTGAAAAATATGAGGTCATAGAGTTTTTAAAAACACTTTTAACTATGTTTTATTTATCCATACAGATGCCGACAAATGCCGAAAACAAAAAATGTTTCTTACCTCTACGGAACCCTTAATTTTAAGTGGACTACCAAACAATTTATAAACAATCAATTTAATTATTAGTTACTCCCGATCTTAAAATGGTTGATGGACTTTAATAATTAATAATTATTAAGACGATATAGTCTACACAATTGTCCAGTAAAACAGAGATGAGTCAAAGCCAACCTGATTTGATGTAATACAATGAATGATAAACGCGATTGCGGCACCATCTATTTTGCTAATTTGTTTATTCTATGGAAACGACGTGATTTATTGGTATAAAAAGTATCCTACGTGTTGACTTGGGATATAAGACACGTTTGTGCAGTTTTCGTTCGTATACGTTCAGTTTTCGTTCTTGAATTTTATCTATACGTTCAGTAAGTTTTTCAAAAAGATGCGACCTTGAATTTTATTCTACCAAATTATCAAATATCCATCAGAATAATATAGTTTTAAAGTTATATTGGGTTAAGAGGTAATGAGATGGCTGACAAACTAGCTATAGTTGCGATAATCAAAGGGGAACCGACTTCTATACAATCATACTATAGAGAACATCTGTTTACATGTAGAAAATTATGTTTTTCTGAATTCAAAGAATACTTTGATGAGAGAAGTAAAGAAAAAGGCATATGGTACAAAACGATACAGTCTCAATGGAATGCAGCAAAAATAAAGATAGCAGAGAACAACTGATGGGGGAGTTGGGACTGAATCGTTTTGATGTAGGTATCTTTATATAAATCCTGGAAGAGCCAGCCTCAAAGAAGGCTAGTCTGTTAGCCAGCTCATTATTCAATATTTAATATACAAGTTATTGTATGTTTAGGAGATGATGGGGCTGACATGCCTATGTGGCAAAAGTCCCAAATAAATAAAGAGTAAAAAAAAAAGATGCGACCGCAGCGCTATCTTTTTCACTACTTTCGTCTATCCCACGGAAAAGGCGTCATTTATCGGGATAAAAAGTATCCTAATCCTGTCGAGTTTCATTTCAATCCGTCCAGTAGGTTTCACGTGATGCTCTAGCAGGCAGACAGACAAAAATTCTAAAAATTGCATATAAGAATTAAAAAAGGATTATATGTAAAGATAAATATATAGATGAAGAATCGAATAGTCAATGCGCATCTCTGTTGATTGTTGATTGAAAAAACATGTTGCATTTTAATAATGGCATCCAATTAGTAAAATGCTTTTCAACTAAAAACGCGAAGATCAAATTAACAAAAGTTTTCTTATCTCATATACAGACTTCGGCACTAACAATGAGTCTGCATTAGACATTACTAAGCAGGTTAAAATTTAGTTTTTATATTTTTACCTTTAATAATTGCCTGTTTGATAATTTTAAATAAAAGCTTGTGTTCTTGTAGAAACTGTTTTGTTGTATAGAAGTGTTAACCGTAATTAGTCAAACTAAGTTATTGCCTTACTGTCTTTACAAAGATCATGGAGAGTACATATTTTTACTTTATTATCATAATCAGAACATAATGATATGAGTTAGAAAATATTAATTTACACATGTGACTCATCCGAAACAACAGTAACCTAAGTCGTTTTTTTCTTTCAGTCACACTCAAGTATTACCTTAAATGTGTATAAACGAGTACTTTAAATTAATAAAAGAGCTATTACACAACTTTTATTTCAGCACTGATTCTAGAGTTATTATTGTTGTGAGGTTTATATTTAGATTTTTATGATTATTGACTTTTTATAAGCCAGTGTCTGTTGGAGGATTTTATATTCTATAAATACCGTGGGACGTTAACAAGTGCCCAGAACGTCGGTTGAATTTATAGAACGTGAAAATATAACAAAAAATAAAAACCCGATAAAAATATTACAATATAAACAAAGCTATTATACGTGTTATTCTTGAGGATTTTCTTTAGATTATCTTCACGGTTTTTGTACTTACAGAGGTTTGTTTTGTAAACAAACAATTCCCTTCAATATTAATATTAGATTTATTTAAGATAAGGAAAATCTGAGGCTGCAACGTTCTGTAAATTTATAATAAGTATCTAAATTAAACTATACAATAAATTAAACTAAAAATAAACTAGACAAGGGAAATTCTGTATAAAATATAATATTTTTAAATAATGTTCCGGAGTGCTTGAAGTGATATTTTTTTATAAAAGTCTCAATGATAACTTTCAATCAAGTTCTTATTATGCATAACATATTTTTTTAAATCATAAATTTATTATAATGAGTTTATAAACTAATACAACAAAAGAAAACTCAACTTAGTTATATTGTATTGTTACGAGTTGCAGGACTCGAATTAAAATGCCGTTGGAATTATTATAGAGTTTATTAGAACTATACAAACACGTATAACACAGGTACAAATATAACCGAACGTAATACGTCCAAACGTAATGCAGAAGATCGTACTTCAAATACACGCGCAAAGTCCGTCACTAAATAGATTACCGAATGTACACAAGTCTTGCTTTAGCTCGTGGTTATCGCTCGACAGCCGATCTCTCCATTGGGGCATTGCTTTATACTGCACAGATACAATATGTCTGCCCGACCGCGTGGACCGAATTTCTTAGAATCAGTTTGTAATTTAAATCCGAGACACTTCGCAGTGATCACAATACAACAATAGGCCGTAAAAGTTTACAATACACAATGGGTTTTTTTTTAAATCACAAATTTTAAACACGAAGTAAAAAAAAGAAATCCAAATGCCGGAAAGGTAATAAAATGTGTTTCTACAGGGCTGCAGGTGTGAATTAGTCTTTGTCGGCACCTAGGTCGTAACAGTGTTCTACCCATAATCTGTCAAGACTCTAAGTAGAGTACTGAGCCTAGGTCACCGTCTTCTATGGGTAAGGGGCCCCCTTATAGCCCCGAAGACTGGCTATGTTTCCTCGATGGATCGCCACACTGATCCGAGATAAGCGGCACCGTCTGATCATCTGAAGAGTCAATGTGTCGTATTGATAAACTTTGGTAGAGCCTCACGGCTTCAGGACCCCACGGTTCAAACATAATAGCAAACGGCACAAATATAAATTAAAAGTTGTAAGTAGCTTCTTTTCAATATCGTAAATTTCATAACACGGAAAAGGAGCTAATTAAGACATTCAATTTATCACAAATTTAAATAAAAAAAAATATTTTAAATGATAAGACATTGATAGAAAGTTTTCATTGAGATTTTTTTTAAATTAAGAATAAATTGTTGGCATCAATTATGATTGCAAAGTTTTACAAACCACTTACACCACACCGATTTTAACCACTTTTAATCAGTTATAACCGGTTTTAGTCAACTATTTCGCTCGAAGTGTATACCTTAAAAAGAATGTCATGTGAACCTATATTAACCGGTTTATTCCGCGAGAATTAGTTTCTCTATATGACAACTATTTCTAATAAAAACATCTGTCTATTTGCGACTAAAAATTTTCTATACAACATTGCTGCGTTTTGTAGTTGTGCGACAAAAACCATTCAAAAGCGGTTTATTCATAGGCTGTAACCAGCAGGGCTTGAAATCCGGTAATAAAGTCGAACCTGTTTCAGCTTAAGTACGTAGGAACTTTTCTTCTCGGTTTTGTTCCCACTTTAATCTCAATGAAACAGTTTTTGGTAACTAAAGTCGTTATGTTGAATAAACGGGTTTAGAATGTTTTCGAACGGTTTTTGCCGCACACTTACAAATTACAGCAATGTGGTTACAGCAAATTTTCAATCGTACAAAAACACATACTGAAAGATTTTTCGAACGATATAGTGGACTAAAACCGGTTAAAAATGATTAAAACCGGTAATTTTAAACCGGTCCCAAGCCTTGGTATCCAGTACGACTTTTTTATCGGTTTCCAGCCCTGGTTACGATTTTAAATAAAGAATTTATTTGCTAGGAAAGCGACAATACAAGGATGTGGGAATAATTTATACATACATTGTTATGATTCAATTCGATATGTTTTACACCGCATTTCCTACAAATGAGGTCGGCAACTCAGCATAAAGCTGTGTTGGAGTTTCCTCCAGCACAGCGCTGATTTTCAGTGCCGACCCCGCCTCATTGATTAATATTTGACCCATCCCCACAGTAAATGTAACAAGTAACAGGAAGTAACTAAGTAACAGTAAATGTAATAAGACAGTAACACAGTATATGAAACATAAAACAGATATGTCAAAGACGCGCACAGAAAATAAAAAGAATCATTATCCTATATAATAAAAAAAAGAAATAGAAAATATATACGTAAAAAGAACTATAATAACTAAATACCAACCAGTACGGTAATTAATAATCTTATTACTATTAATTGAATCAAATAAATAAAATAAAAACAAAAAGAAACAATTAATTCAACGGAAAAGCCTTCAAATTCCTGGGAAGTTTGAGTTGCACGTCTTTCAAGTCAGTTTACATTTGTTATTAAGTAATTGTCATTCTTTGATCTGCTTTTACCATAGTCATAGTATCAGTCCATTTGCTAATCCCACTTGTCGAGTTTAATATATTGACCGTCAATACTGAAGTCTGAGCACCCTATAAAAGCCCAGCCCTTGCAATGACCGCACGTATAGAAAGGTGTTACTTCAATAAGTCTCTTTATTGTATCGCCGAAGAGAAGTGCTTGCTTTAACGAGGTTTAAGACGCTTTTACGATCATTTTTACGGTGTGGCGAACCACTATCTGGCCCAGTAACGCATGGTGTTGTCTCTATGACAGGTTTGCTGAAGAAATTCCTTTTAATTAAATGAATTTGTTTGACGTACCGTGTTTATTGTTTGTGTGTGTGTGTAAAAGACTTCTTTAAATATTAAATATTTTAATACTTTCAAGACAAGAAACTTAAGCCTTACTCTTAATATCTTTCATCGTATTTTTTCGTTTTAGAACTTCTATTGCTTGATTTATTAAAATTTAAGTACAGCTTACATTATATGTTTTAGTTGATGTAGTTCTAAATATTTTTTTGTTATTTCTTTCTAAATTTATTTTTTTGCCGGATCAGATGAAAACGAACCATAAAAAGTGTTTGACAGTAAGTAAAGCTTCTGATTCTATTGAGAAAATACTCAACACACAATTAACCAAACATATATAAGCAGTCAGAAATTGGATTAATCTTCTAATACATGTTTCTCACCAAAAAGTTTTCTTAATACAAAAGTAAGAAACAGACAAGTTCCCAAATAGCGAGCATCACCAACCCAAAATGTAGGTTACTCGAATCTTCGGCGTGAATAAACTTTTCCATAACAACACGGTTACTGACATGTAATCATGCGTTATATAAGTTCCTAACAGAGTAGCTATCGAAAGTTGTTCTGCAGTGTCGATTCCCGGTTTCAACGTAAGTAAGAAATACTGAAGTTAAGAGCCATTTACACGGAGAGAGTTTCTTGCCTCCAAGATACGATTTTGGAAAGCAAGTAAAAAAACATGTAAACTAAATAATACGGTATCGTACGTAGATGGGCGATAATCGCCTGGTTATTGAATATTGACGTCTCTGTGTAAACAAAATACAAAACACCGTGCTCATCATCAAGCTGGAAAGGGAAGTCTCGCGTTCAAATTGCTTCAAACTGATTTATACGATACTCGCATGAACTTGAAAAAATTTCATACGAGTTCTAGTTTAGACAAATCGAGAAATCGTAGGCAAATATCTCAATGCCATTTGTGTCGTAGTGTAAACAAAACTTTTGGTGATAACACACACACACACATATATATATATATATATATATATATATATATATATATATATATGTGTTTGTATGTGTGTGTGTGTGTATTTAATTTATAAAATATGTAGTTTAAGTATGTTTATTTATATACCTAATAATCTGTACCACCTACATCGCCAGATTAGGTTGAACTATTTCTTAAGTTAAGTTGCCTCGAGGAGATTGCTTTAAGCGATAAGGCCGCCTATTGTTTCTACATGACAATATTGTGATTGTGTATTTTTGAAATTGTATATTTCGTGAGCAATAAAGTATTATCTATCTATCTAATATTATTGAATAAATTGACTGGGGTATCAATAACAGGGTGGGGTGCCAACAATGGCGGCCTCTGTGGTTGTGCGCTCAGCCTGTGCCGGCCGACCTCGCTGGAGCGAAGAGGTTCCGACTTCGATTCGATTCGATGGCATGGTAAATTTCAGAAATAAATTTACCGTTATTTGCTATAGCTTGGGTGTCTAGGATCGACCCCAGAGTGATCTGTCGTGTTTTATTACCCATAACATGAGGGTAACTAGCTATGTTTGGGAATATACAATGTGTGTTTGTCTGCCGGTTATAAAAAAAGTATAGTTACCCTACACTACCCTAAACTATACATAAAACAATATAATTTATTATGAGATAACAATTTTTATTAAGTAACCAGTTGATAATTATTTAGGTACTACTAAAATGACGCAGTTAAAAATTATATAGGAAGTACCTATTGTTTTGTATACGAGCGCGTCCGTTGTATATAAAATGATATAATTGAATTGATTGCCGTAGCTCTTAGCAGAAATTATGTATGCATTATGAATAATCTAAACAGTTCAATGATTTCGCACGTCCTTAATACGACACTCGGTTATAAATTTGAATATCGACAAATATTCAATGCTTATTATTATTATATCGATATCAATATGTATTATATCATTTCCGCCATAAAAATAGTAAGTATTTAGAAAAATTATAGGGATCAGAATCTTGTTTAACTGTATTTTCGTTATATTTTTTTGTAAGTATTCGGAATGATTAATATAAATCATACGTGTATGTTTGAAGAGATTAATTAACGTAGATGAAGCAAATGATGTATGTCAAGATCGTAGCAAGTGGAAATCCCTCGTCTCTGCCTACGCAGGCGTGATAATATGTATGTATATATGTAAATAACACTGATTTTATAGATGCGAAAACAATATTGCCTGTCTATATCACCATTTCCCGTGGTTATTTTGGGAAAGATAGAATATTTATGAAATCGTTATTTGACTACCCACCTATCTGCGTTTGTACGTCCCAGGTATTTTTCTCGGAAACTTCTGTGTTTATTTGGATGAAGTTTAGTAGCAATATATATTTTATATTCTAGTATACTTAGTATTGTGTTGGAATCGAGAACACATAAAAATGGGACTGACGGCCATACTTGTAACTGGGAGTTGATTTTTTAAATGTAAATAGTCATATGAGGTAATGTCAGCCAAATCTTTTTTTTACGATTGTATTGGTTCGCGTTTGACCAGTGTCTTATCTACACCCGTAGGCATGTGGCATTAGCACGAAACGAATAGAATAGAAATTTCATGGGAATATTATAATACTTAACGTAACGACATGTCATTCCCATAGATTTTCTATTCTATTCGTTTAACTCATCTATAAGGACCAGTTGGACGCATCGGAGTCGACTGATAGGAGAGCCAGGAGGCTGACTGGCGATTATAATAATAATAATACTATTTTTTTATGGTTAGCTTCAAAGCCTTGAGCATCGCCGCAGGGTAGCAGGTATGGCCGTTTTCTAACGGATACACTTTAGAGAGTGTACTATGGAACTTCACGACTTGGTTCCCCCATCCCCTATCTATCATCGGACAACCAGACACACTGGTTTGCGCTATCGTTACATGGTGGATATACCATCGATTAGAATTAAAAGTTTTGTCTCCACCTTTATTTTTGCACCGCTGTCGAGTGGGACAATTTGCCGTACTCTGTATTCCCTGATTCATGTAAACCAGTAGTGTTCAAGTAACGAGTGAATAGGTATCTACTAGGCAAGTGTGCTCCATCCTAGATCGCATCTTCACTTAACATCTGGTAAGAGAGCTGTGAAGCGCGAACCTGTACCTGAATAAAAAAAATCTAGAAGATACCTATTCACTCGTTACTTGAAGACTCCTGGATTATATTTGTCAGGGGAAACAGACACCGGTAATTATACCGTCCTTCGATAGTGCGAACCAAAAAAGATAAAGCGAAGCTCGAAGAATCTTGATCAACTATATAAAAACGAATATTTCGTAACGAATAATCCTATTCTCTTAAATAAGCAAGTTATGCTTATTTAAGAGAATAGGTGGCAATATATTTGCTTACGAAGTTGTAGAACTTGTGTCACCCTCCTATATTTTTTAACCAATGGAGTGGAAAATTTTGCACAACTACTTTCATCGAAAATTGGTTTAACCAAAATCCGTTAGTCAACTAACTATTGGAATATGGTGCATTTTTTATGCAGTTGGCCGATTTATTAGGGTTTCATCCACCATTATAAAGCGTCATACAGAATATACTTTTTTTTAATCAGCAAACAAACACACATAATGTATATCCCCAAATTAAGCATGTAACGCTTGTGTTATGGGTAATATATAACAGACTACTCTGGGGCCGACCCCCGACACCCAGACCATAGTAAATAATGGAGACAATTCGTTTCCGAAATTTACAATACCAGAAATCGAAGCCGGAGCTTCTGTTTCGCAGTGAGGTAAGCCGTAAAAGGCTTAGCTCGCTCAAATACACAAGTTGTCATATAGAATACACATTTTTACTAACTTTCATTCACAAATTAATTTTTGATAAGAATGATTGTGATATTAGTATAAGTATATAGCTATATAAGAGAAACGGACAGAAGGACGGATGGACAGACAGGCGAATGGACAGAACCCTTTTTTGCCAAAATTGTTACGGAATTTAGAAAACTTTTCGTCGCATAACGTACATTACACAACATAAGTATGAGCTCAAAAATGCCGTGTCAGTAATTTTGAGGCGTGAATGCCGACTGTTTTTGTAATCATTATAATACTTGAAATTCTATAGAAATATTTATTTTAAACTAGTTACTAATATGTATGTGGCCTTCGTAAATTAAAGTAAGTATTGAATAAGCCTTTTCCAAAATGATTTTTATAACTGTCTTATGTAAATGTACGAGTTTGACTCGCACAATGCCACTAGAATAAATGAATTAATTGTTTTACAGTACAAGAATAGGCCACTGAAGCCAGAAAGAAGTGAAATTCTACAAACTTACCTGTGAATAAAATTCGCGGAAAAACAAAAATATTAGGAAAAAACACAAAAGGAACTTTACACACTCACAGTCACAGAATTGTTTTTAATAAATATTTTTTTATCAGTGTATTTTATTTTGAAGTTTGAATAAGTTTGCGTCTAGTGTGGGCTACGAGCAGAGCGCGCGGGCGGCCACGTCCCCGCACTAGTGAGATTGTACTGACGGAGTGTAGACGCTGGGAAATTCTGTACCGCCCGCCCTTAGCTTGCCAATTGTATATACATACCTTTATCATTAGGCAGGGATGCTTTGCACTATCATATGATACACTGTCATAAAAGGCTGTTATGTAAATAATAACCTGACCGCATCTACATTTAGTATATATCTCAGCTATATTTATTTCTAAGTTCCGTTTATGGATTTATGGCATTTATTAATTTTATAAAGATGTCTTATTAATAAGTATTAAAACTATACAAGACTTCTATATAAAAAATTGCTTAAAATATATTGCTTATAATACAACTAGTGGGCCCGGCAGACGTTGTCCTGCCCGGAAAAAAATTTAGAACCCGATTGCAATGCCATCTGCCGGGATAATTGGGAATTTAAACAATCCTCCGGATGGTTTAATTTCACTATTGGTCCCGAACTCACACAAAAAATTTCATCAACATTTGGTCAAGGGTTTAGGAGGAGTTTAGTGGCATGTATAAGTACATTAAAATTAGATTTGTATATATAAAAATATTTAAAAAAACCTACACAAAAACCCGTCCAGCCCCACCAGACCACGGTCACTGGGCAGTGTACCTAGAAGGCTGGCAGCATAACCTCGCTGGATCAAAGGTTAGTCCTTCGAGCGAGGTAAGCTCTAGCCCTCCGGTCTTCTGTTGCATCGACAGACTTTTATACATTTTGATACAGTTTGTGGGCACTTGTCCCCCATGGGCCCACAGTCCCCACCCCAAACGGCTCAAATATTTACCCTGTTCCATGGGGTGCATATTTGCGTTTATTATTGTTGTATTCATCGCCCGTTCTTACATATTACCGACCGTTCATTTGCCTTACTATCGGATAAAATTTGACATAAGCCATACAAGTAATGTCAAATTTCAACCGATGGTAAGATATATTAGGAATTGTTAATGATCGGATTAACAATTAGGTAAATGACAATTACAAAAATAAAATCACCAAAATCGCTCCAGGTGATTAGGAGGATTCCAGAACCCGATCTCAGCGCCACCTACCGGTTCGAATTGTGAATCTAAACCATCCGGGAACTCACTCAAACACAAAAACAAAATCACCAAAATCGGTAAAGTCGTTCTCAAGTTATGCGCGTACATACATTTCTACGATTCATTTTTATATATAAGATAGCTGGCGCTTAAACACCATGCTGTTATTTTCGCTACAAAATATTATGATAAAAATAATTTTAGTTAATCCGGGGGGCTTTGTGGCGAGGCCTTAGGTGAGTAGCGACACATCGTACTCTCCTCCATGCTTGCCTTAGCCAGCCGGCACGGAGGGGAGATCACTAGAGCTAAGACTCAAGCTCCAGAGGTGGAAGTGATAAATGGCCTAACCTGTGAACCTGCAGTCCACTTCTCGACAACCCTTAGTCACTCATACCCATGTTGCCCGTCGCCAACCTTGTACGGCATTTTTTAGGGGCCCATGCAGGGAGTAGCGAGTCACCATCTGCCCATTTTTACCTGTTCCTTGAACATTGTGACGGGCAGACGCCATAGTCCCCATAGCCCAGATCCCTAATTCCACAGGCAGTTCATCCCAATAGCCCGGTACCTTTTGTTCTCATTTTATATGATGTAGAAAGAGATAATCGCCGATCAGTGTCACGCCACATTTACATTAAATTTGTCAAGGGATCGTTACATGTAGGCCTTCCCATGGCCCCACGCAAGCTTTCCAAAAGTCCGGTTCATTTTTATGGCCCGTGGTCTTCAAGGACATATAATAATAATTTTAATTTGTTTTAAACAATAATTAATACACTATTTGACGTCACTAAACTTATGACGTGATAAATTGCTATGCTTTTACGGAATCGATCTGAAAGAAAGAAAAAAAAATACATTATTTGGTGAAATACCGACGTAATTACATTTCTTATGTATTATGTACATAGTCTATCTTGAGAATTTATACGCCACATTTTCAGTAAACAAGGTTTGTATTCACTATATTGCTGTGCTGGAATTATATCCGACACAACGCTGATTTCCAGTGCAAAACTTCTTTTTGTTGTTTTCATTGTCAATTGCCCTTTTTAGTAATAATTGGTGGTTGAAATTCGAACGTATTGCTGATATTAGACGGATCAATGAAATTGAATCAATTTGGTTGAAAGTCGCTGAACGGAAAGGACACGATGATATTGGAAGACATTCAATGATTTGTTTACATGGATTACTTTAATACATTTATAGAAATTGAAAGACAGAAATGAACCATCAAATATAAGCTTAACGAATTAAATTTCTAAATTTGCACGGTATGAGGTTTGACCACAGAGTACTATGTTTTTCACATTGGCAGTATTGGCAGCAATATCTGTCGCAAACCGTTTATGTAGTTTGTGTGGTTCCACATGTATGCTTCCTACTGGAAGCACTACTCTGTCATCATCATCTTAGCGTTAAATCCCGGTTGCGTTTGAAGCGTCTGCCTCGAAGCCTAGGGTCCGCTATGCCACTTTTTTTAAAAATTACTTTAGTTTTTCTAGAATGTAATAAAACTAAGTTTTCTTCACTGTACCTATGCATTTGAATTCAATAAATATGTGTTGCAAAAATAAATAAAAGAATCATTTGAAATGTTTTGTTACTGTGTAAAAAAACTTCATGAGTCTAGGGTACTAGGGTACTGTGGCAAATAACCTTTTCTTCTGCGGAACACTTAATGCCAAATTGTCAAACCCCATTATCCATTTAAAACCCAGTTCAAAGACTTAAGGGATAAATATATTATTTTTATTACAGGAGTTCAGCAGACAGGCAGATGGCCCACTTGATGGAAAGCGGTTACCATCGCCTCTGGACATTTGCAACACCAAAGGTGCTACAAATGCGCCGCTGCTCTCTTAAGGGAGACTGAAACCTGGTCACTAATGCCGGAACACAACTCAAGGTTGTTATGGCGACATACTTTAGACCAGGGTGGTAGCCATCCAGTCGGGCAAATGCCCTACCAGCTG
This sequence comes from Dendrolimus houi, assembly GCA_039645545.1. NCBI lineage: Eukaryota > Metazoa > Arthropoda > Insecta > Lepidoptera > Lasiocampidae > Dendrolimus > Dendrolimus houi. The sequence goes on from CM077134.1 coordinate 10,656,884, forward strand.
GCTGTGGGTTGTTTTGTCGCCTCTTACGACAGACCGCCCGGCCGCAGGAAATTGTTTTCTTTTCCGTTCCTGCCCGGATATTAGCTGGCTAGAACCATTCGATTGTAAGCCGTGAATCAAATCGTTAACTATAGGGGCCGATATAAAAGTTCTTTAAAAAAGCCCCAAGTCCTATTAAGACATCCGTATCTCACATAACATCCTATCCTTGGATCAACGACGCACACAGTTTTAGATATTTCATTACTTTTTGATATAGTTTACAGCCGTGTTGACTGTGCTGAGCTCGTCTCGAAATTGCCCTAGTACCTGTATACCGCACTCATCATACATCATTGCTGACTGTTCCTTCTCTTTCTACCAACTACTCAAAAATCTTTGTTTTCTCGTATGGTTCGTACTTATAATACTAAATAACGTAAAATTGATCTGTTTGGGTCCTCCAAATACAAATTTAAATGCAATATTATTAATGTATTACAGAATTTTCCTTAATACCCGACTTCAATTGTTCATTTTTAAATTAACTTTTACTTTGTTTAATTGTTAAAATAGTGGTAGTTAAAAAGGAAAACGCGTTATTGGCTTTAATGTTTATTGTAAACGATTTTGTTTTATATTTGTGTATTCGCTGTTAGGATTGCTCAATAAATAAATAAATAATTATATGGCGTCTATCTAGCTACATGGCTATGCTATAGCTTTTTAATTGTACTGATTCTTTAATTAAGTTTTTAAAATTACTTTCAGAAAATTTCAGACTGTACCAAATTCTAATTATTCTTTTATTATAGCCTTTGTAGCTTAGTGGTGAATGCACCTTCTGTCTCATTCTAATAACGTGGTTTGTGGTTTCGAATCTTTTCAGGGAAGTATGCATCGCAAGGCGATTTTTCCGACCTAAAGTGCATATTGTTACAATTACCACATGCTAGGTAAAGATAATGTGTTCGTGGTATCACTTGCACATCGATAAATGAAGGAGAAAGCTGCCAATCCGAATTTGACAAACGTAGCGGAGGTATACCGTCCGTTCCACTACAAACGCAGAACCCCGAGTCCAGCAGTGAGACGTTTCTTCTCTTTCTTTTCAGATATTCCCAATTATGTGTGGTTGACGCAGTATCTCTTCTCCTTCCATACTCCTTGTTGCATAACTTACGTGAATTATTTTATTACTGCATAGCATGGTTACAATTTTAAGCAGTTCAGGTATGATCAATATAGAAAACGGAACTTACCTTCGGAGATGCATCCACAAATATGTTCATGATATAGGTTATTCTTTCTATCACGTAGCAGGTAAGGTATCTGTATATAATGTAAGATTCTATATAATCTTAAGTTTATTGTTAAATTAAGTAAGCAATTAAATACATCGAAAGTACAGCTAGTTCTCGTCGTATTTAGTATTCCCCTCTACAGCGGTCAAACCTAGCTCCCACGGCGACTGAGTCATGGGCTCTCGTCAGTGGTGTATCACCCATTCAACGGAGTGATTAACATAGACGCAGCACGCGCGGGGTAATCAAAATAGATGCACCACACAAGGGGTAATCAACATAGACGGCCTAGCTGTTTAAAGACCCGGACTATGTTACGGTAGAAGCTGGGCCTGAAAAGCCTAATAAAAAAAACATTGACGGCCTATGTGGTTGAGTGGGCTAGCCTTTGCTGGCCGAGCTCACTGGAATACAAAGGCTCTGGGTTCGATTACACTTTTATATTATCTATGACACAAGCATAACTTACTTAGCTTGAGGATATATAAAGCGTGTGCTTGTCTGCTAATTTATTCATAATAAAAAAATATAACTTAAAGAAGACTCCGCACTACTCTATTCTCTATTCTTCATGTCCTCTGTCACATAGCAAATCATCATCATCATCATCCTTCACACAATCCATACATCTTTTTTTGGCCTACATTTACGTTTATAATAAACAATATTTGTGGTAGATTTATTGTCAGACATAAATATTTCTTGATAGTAAGAGCAACGTGTCAAATAAACTTGAAAAAAAGTCTCACAATAATGCCACATTTTCAACGATTTAAGTTTGAAGAAAAATCCCACATAGCAGTTTCAAAAGACATTATTATTGACGTGGAAAGTGACACTCCAACATCAAGGCTGAGTTGAGAGGCTCTTGGCATGTTTAGAGGACAGGAGCGCGGTCGGACACGTGCTTGCGAATTTATATCGATATAAAAGAAGGATTGGGAATGTTCTATATATATCACGAATCTTGAGTGTTGGTAAGAAGGTATTTGTTTTCAAGGGGTATCAGTATACAATATTCTTCTTACCTATTTTTGGAGTTTACTCCTTAGGAATCGATTTTAATATAAGGCGTATGGAAATTTTATGAGGAATGAAATAATATGTGTAATTCAAAAGCGTTACCTTTATACTATTTTAAACAACCATTATATTAGAGCGAACAAAAAAAAATTCAAATCGGTCAATTCGTTTTTTTATTGTAGTTATTTATGATACTAGTGCGGTAAGTTGGTTTTTACAAACGAGTAGGAACGATGTAAAGCCCGAGATGAAATCGAGAGTTTACCGTAGTCACGAGTTCTTAAAAGCCAACAACCGCACGTGTGTCATACAACGTTTTTCAACACACTTGCGAGAAAGCAGTGCAATAGGTAATGAAACAAACCTAAATATCAGTCAATAAGTCCAACAATCTTTGACGTTTCTAATATGAAAATGGCGCGCATTTGTAATTGGCGCCACGTACGCGTGGAGTAAATTAAAACTATATCTTTCGCCTTATTTTATCCATAGTATTAAAGTGAGACAAATGTATTCTCGGAAATGAATTTGAATTTGATTTAAAGCGCTTCCAACGAGGTTCGATTGCTTATTATTATTATAATGTGAAATTCCTTGGTGGAATTCTTACATGAGTATATTTTTTTCACTTCAGTACCTATTTTACCACACGGCGTGCGGTAAATAAGTACCGCAAGTTCTATTGTGTGTTGCGTATTTTTTAACGTTTGAACGATGTATTACTGTACTGTATATAGGCATCGTTAATGCATTTTTGAGCAAATTTGTTGAAAAAATAATTTAAGTGTTCACCTTCTTTCTGTCAGGCGCTCTGATGTTACTTAAATGATTTTAATCTTGAATTAATATGTCAGTAAATGCGTTTTTAGTTTATATGTATTTTCTATTGGCTAAATAGTTATGTATCTGCCTGTATGTCTTACTTATAACCGCCCTTATTCGGCCGCTGTTCCCGTGTATGTGCACATGTTTTGGTAATATTTAAAGAGTGAACTCCACTCGTGTGTCGGATCTGATACATAAGTTTTTTTATCAGTAAATTTGTTTAATTATATGCCTACAATCAATGCAAACAGACAAAATCACAATTATGCGGTTTCCATAGAATAGACAAATATATTCAGATAGATGGAGCTGCGGTCGTGTCCTTTTTTAAAATTAATGAAAGGACATAAATTAAACCTGACACAGAGCATGTCTATAGCTCTGGTCAGAAAATATGATACTTTTTACCTGATAAATGATATCGTTTCTTCATAGAATAGACGAATAAAACAAAATAGATGTCGTTCCGGTTGCGAATTTGGCGCTACTGTGGTAATTTACTAAAAAACACGTCGTCATAGCAACGCGAACGAAGTTTTGCTGGCACAATGAGTCATTTACATGATTTTTTCCTGCGGCTACGCTGCGGATCTAATCCTGGGCAGTGGGTCTATTTTATTTACACAAAAACTTAATTCATTATTCATAAACCTTCAGTGAAAAATTATCTAAATGATGTTGAAAACCGCTTTAAAATTCGTTGCGTGGCTTAGGAGAAGTTAGTGGATATACAAATAGACAGACGCGGAAAGCGACTTTGTTTTATAACAACAACAACAACCATACTCTTTATTGTAAGTACCAATATAAAAATAGTAAATTACAATGGGTGGCCTTATTGCTTAAAGCAATCTCATCCAGGCAACCTTTGGGTGGACAAGAATCTTACTATGTAAAGATATACCCAAACGCGTAGATTTTAGTTTGTGATATAATAAATAATTTTCATTCAGTCATTTATTTACACCTCAAGCTTTAGGATAGAGTGCGTCACGAAAAAAGTCCCGCGGCAAAAAATGAAACTCATTACATATAAGTTGTGCGCAGAAGGTTTGCCGATGACAACCTCTCAAGCCTCCCACAACCGCGATCCGCGGTCGTCTAGTTCTTAGTACTACTTAGACAAGCCCCGGTCCCAGTCGTAGCAAGCGAGAGGGGCGACCATTATTATATTATTACATTATATTATTATTCTATTTTATTAATACTATTAAATCACAGTATTTTTAAAACTAATTTTATGTTTCTATCATTCCGATGCATGATCGTAGCGCCCCGTCTGCAGGACTTTCTTCGTAAGACAAAGGTCCTAAGCATAGCGAAACACCTGCGGAACATACCGCGCGGAAAGCGCCTGAAGGATCGGCTCTAAGCTGAACTTGGCGGAATTTTCATTTATGTGTCATTGTTTCATAGGTAACTTAAAAAACATTGCGAGCGTATTTAGCCGAGCTTTCTGCGCGATACTTTTCACAGGTATGTCGCTACACTAGGACTAAAATTATCTATACATTTTTTGACGATATCTAGAATGTTAGGTAAACAAACCCTTGTAAGACTTAAGCTCAACCCTTTAACGTCTTGTTATCTGAAAACTTTCACAACGGGATGAAAACAAATCGTGAATGATAAACATTTTCAATCTTTTCTTTTGTGGTAACAAACCTGTTTTTTGATATAAAGTGTTAAAAAAGGATGTGTTTGTCACGAAGTGGGCAAGTTATACTTCTTAGATATGTCGAAATTTTTCATTAAAAATACCTAAAGATAAATACCCGTAACGCCATTTAGTAAAGGTAGAATTAACTAGCCATGACTGCAACACATTAAAATTGTGGTTGACATTCTTGTTGTCATGTGTGGGACGCCGAACTTCATAAAAATACAATGCATGATATCAACACTTTATTTCACTTTCCACATCTAAACACAAATCCAGTCACTGACTTTTTACACTTCGTTTTGACCTTTACTGGTACATAGATCTCGATCGAAAATTGTTTCCAACAAACACTAGCCGTTTTTAATATTAGCTTGGGGAAAAGTTTCTTCGCATTTTATATAAAAATTCAAAAGGTTTTTTTATAAAGTTTATTTACATTTGACTAAAGTATGTAGGTGCCATTTTGTTGGATAACTTTTTGCCATCTTGTAGGTGGGGACGTCATCCCATTGCTATAAAAATTTTGGGGCTTCTGATCAAAAAACTGTGACAAGTGGTTTTGGCAGTCCTCTCGTAATGTTAACCTGACACTGCCTAAGGAATTCTGCAGAGACCAAAACAGGTGAAAATCTGAAGGTGTAAAGTCAGGACTATACGGCGGATGCATTAACACCTCCCAGCCAAACTCTCGTAATTTTTGCTGAGTGGCTAAAGATGTGTGTGCGTTATTATGGTGAAAAACCACACCCCTTCTGTTGATTAATTCCGGCCGCTTTCTCTCAACTTTTTGCTGTAATCTCATCGGTTGTTCGTAGTACAGTTCAGAATCGATGGCCCTGCCTGGCGGTAAGAGCTCATAATGAATAATGCCCTTCCAATCCCACCATACACACAGCATCACCTTGTTGCGAGTGAACCCGAGTTTCGCCACCGTCTGTGAAGCCTGACCGGCCTTTGACCACAATCTTTTTCGCACGTTCTTGTCGTACGTGATCCACTTTTCATCACCAGTTATCAGCTTCTTCAAAAATGGTTCGGTTTCATTACGTCGTAATAAAGAATCACAAATGAGTACACGGTTCATTAGGTTTCTTTCAGTGAGCTCATGAGGCACCCAAATATCGAGCTTTTTTCAAATGCACCAAAACCATTTTGGGGTCAATTTCCAGTTCTCCAGCTACATCGTAACTACTAATATGCCGATCTTGCTCCACTTTTTCAAAAATAGCATCAATATTGTCCGTAACAGGGCGACCAGAGCGACGTGCATCTTTGGTATCAAAATTTCCGGATTGAAAAAGCTTAAACCAAATTTACGCTACTCTCACAGATACTGCATTAGGTCCATAAACATCACAAACTTTTTTCGCGGCTTGTGTTGCATTTTTACCTTTTTTGTAGTAAAATTTTAAAATGTATCGAATTTCTTCATTAGATTCACTCATTTTAACAATAAGAAAAACAAATGAAAATCACGCATTTCCCTAATTTGAATTTATAATTGTCTTCCTTAAAATTAAATCTTTTTAATTATACCAAAACCAGCGAGATTCAAATGGTATAGCCAAAGAGATCTTATTACAAGTTCATAAATACTATATGCGAAAAGACTTTTTCCCCAACCTATTATTCTTCAATTTAAATTTTAAAATTTAATATTTTAATTCTTCTAAACCCTTTGACGCGGTAAAGTTATGCTGGAATCACTATCTAGATTACAGCTTTTAGGGTCACGCTCTCGCACAATATCGACTTAAAACGGTTAGCCTTGATCCAATCATGTTTCATGCGATGAGTGAGACTTCCGATGGCTCATTTTCTCTTTTCCTATTCTATCTCCTTATTCCAATCCCATATCCTCTTTCTTCTATCCCATTCCTCCTGTCTGATCTCTCTATCCCATCCTCTTTTTTCTCATCCTAACGTGTAGCAACGCGTTGCCTCCGCCATTGGTATTTCAATCGCATATAGGCGACGGTAACCATTTTTCATGAGCTAGGCCGTCTGCCTGTTCACCGGCTTCACAATAGAAACACCCTAAAAATGACTGAGTTTTAGATGCAATTGAGACGAATTAGTGACGTAAGAGTCGAGTAATTGACTTCAAAATGTAACCGACGAAATAAAACGGATATCAAAAACACTTCCTATATCCACTTCCGAGGCTGTTTCCTTTTATAACGTTCTTGTTATTGCTGTGTAATTCGCACGCAATTATTCCATTACTGGTGGAGTGGAGTGCTTTGTTTTTATGGCCTGAAGTCATTTATGTAAAGATGTTTCGCGTTCGGTTACGATCGAAAAAAGTAACGACAGAACTTCACTGTGCTGCAAGTAAATACCCACAAGTTTGTTTTGTACCTAATTCTTCTTCTATTAGAAATATGAGTTTCCGAGATCTATAATTACATATATCCAGCCTGTGGCAAATATTCATTTTTATTCACAAAACAATCTTCAAGCAATAAAGTGACAAAAGCCTCAAATAGATTGTAGGTCTTTAACTAGGCTAAAAGAAGTTCTTATGACAGATGGAAATTTCGCTAAACCAGTAGTTTAGGGGTGTATTGGGCATTTAGGTGTCCATAGGTACCCCCTTTCCACTCGTCGGTCGTTTATTCGCCCTCGGGTGGACGAATTTACCCTTGACATATGGGGGCTGGCAGTGCCTCGCCAACGTCGGGTGGGTAGCGCGTTTGCCCCCCGCCGCGCAGACGGCGCAGTGGGGGTCGCGGGCTGTGCAGTCCGGCTGCTTGTGTCCGCTCTTACCGCAGCGGAGACACAAGCCGGTCCGGTCCGGGCACGAGTCCGGGCAAGTCTGGGTGCCGTGGCCGACGTTGAAACAACGGTAACAACGTATGGGCCGGGCTTCCAGAGTTTCCACCTTCGCCGAGGTGAAGCCCACCAAAAGGTGGCCCCGCTCGGCGATGGCTTTGGGGCGCAGAGACGGGGCACATCACGTATGATGCGCCCATCCCCCAGGTCCTATGCCGATGTGCCTCGCCTTAACATCGTCGCGCAGGCAGTTGCCCACGCTGGCGATGGCACTGCGAAGCCCATCTACTGTGGCCGACTCATCCAGCCCTGAGACGTAAAGCTCCCCACGCTTTACGGGGCGGATGACTTCGGCCATCCCTTGAGAGGCCCCTCGAAGGGCCTCGGCGACGCGGTTCGCCCTAGTCGCGCTCTCGGGTCCTGGGGGAAGTCCAGGAGTCGAGCGTCCCGGGCGGTCCGCGTCACTTTCAGCCCCTCTCTGAGGCCTAGCTCGGTGATATTGACCACCGAGGCGGCCTTCGCGAAGATCTCCCGGTAGCCAATACCGTTTTTGGCCGATTCCGGCAGCAACTTAATGATAATTGCTGCCGATCTCGGCTCCTGAAATACCACGGGCTTCGTAGCCCGTGGCTTGCGCGCCGGTTTCCGCCCCGATGGCGAAGCCGGTGCTTGCGCCGAGGGAGGGGGGCGGGGCGTTTCCGCCCCCGCTCCCCTGCCCTTCTTCCTTCGGACGACCGTGGACCACGCCCCCCCCTCCGGAACGGGGGCGGGGGCAGGGGCCACCGCAGCCGATGGTGGCGCGACGGCAGGTGCCGCGACGGCCGGTGTCGCGGCCGCGGGTTTAGCCATGAGTCTGGGGGCCGGCTTGGGGGCCGGTGGCCCGGGCTTAGGCGCCGGAGCAGAGGCGGCGGCGAGAGCTGCGGCTCGGCGCAGCTTCTTCGCCCTCTGCTTTACTCCCCCCCTCTTCACCTTCTTCTTGGGGGGAGGGGGTGGCGGTGGGGAGTCCGCCACCCCGACGACGGGGGCTACCACCACCTCCATCGGTACCGGGGGAATTACTTCCCCCGGGGCCCGGCGGGCGGCGGCGGCAGCTCCCGCCGTTTTAGGCAGCGGTTGTGTCTCCGCGGCCTTTTTCCTGTCCGCCGCAAGCGGCGGGCGAAGAATTGGCGCGGGCGGCAGCCGCTCCTCAATCCCGGCAAGCCGAGCGCGTTCTCGTTGCCGAGTCTCCAGGCTTCCGACTCTGGATTCCACGTCACCAGCGTGTCGACTATGTCCGACAGCCGGGTCGCAGCCTCCTTCAGTCAGCGCACGTATGCGCCCTTCAGGTTGCCCGACGTCTGGGCGACCTGGAGGATGTCGGCGACCTGGGCGCTCGCCGCTAGGCGGAGCTCCCCAGGGCCGAGCACACGCACGTCCCCTATGAGCGCGGCGCACTGGCTAGCCGCGGCCAGTTTGGCAGCAGTGGCCTTCCTGGCCCTACGGCCCTTTTCCCCCCCTTCGGTGCGGAGGTAGGCCTCCGCACCCGCGAGCACGCTCGCCGTCGCGTCGCCCGTGCGACGCAGCGGCGATCGCGCCCGCGCCGGCGTGGAAGCACCCGATGTGCTTTCCGAGTCGGCGCTGCGGTCCCAGAACCGCTGCCTCGACTCGGGGACGAAGCTGGACGAAGCGGTGGCGGCGACAGTCCCAGTAGGGAAAGAAGACAACATCATCGCCGCCACCGCACCTATATCACCATCCCTAACAACGACCCCGGTCGTTGGCGCGGGATATAGCGACTGTTGGCAACACTACTACTGCTGAGCGACTCATGCTTTTCGGAGGTATCACGTGCGACGTTCGGCGTCCCCTAAGACCCAGCGCCCGTGTGTGCTGCACGCCCTGCACTGTACTTAAAGCCGGTACTGATAGCTAGTGCCTGTTTTCGCATGTATAAATCTATACTAATATTATGAAGATTAAAGGTTTGCATTTTTGTATGTTTGTAACAAATAAACTCAATAACTACTGCACCGATTTCAAAAATTCTTTTACCATTAGAATGTTACATTATCCCATATTAATATAGGCTATATTTATAACTAGAAAAAAATAGGGATCCCTACTAAAACTTCAATAATGTAACCTAAGGTGTAAAAAAATAGTGTTTGAGTGGGTCCTGAGATGGTTACGTAGATTTTAATTTTTTCAGGGTAGGACAACGTCTGTCGGAACCGTTAGTATTTAAAAAAACGTGCCTGAGTCCTTCATATAATCGCAAATAATTTTACAAATCGATGTATGTATTAAGTAAATACATACACATTGAATAAGAAAAACTATACACATTGCAATAGATAGATGTTAAAGCGTTAAGATATTTTTTAAGGATCGGACTTTCTTTATTTTTATTTTATGACACAACTGTTGTTTCTTATATAGCTTTTTAGATAGGAAAGTGTTCGTGTCTTTAAATGAAAATGATAATATTCTTATATTTTATGTAAGTTATATTATTTGAGTAACAAGTAACTAACAAGGCCCATAAACGTCCCACTTTTGGGCTTGGGCCTCTAACTATAGAGGAGCAGACAGTATACCCGCCAGGCTTGTCCAAGGCTGCTTGGCAAGTTTGACACATCGCAAGGATTAAGGAAGTTAGAAACGCGTTATTTCTAAATGCATTGGAGGGAAGATTATATAGGAAATAAAATATTTTAGTTTCAATTTTTGTATTTTTAACATTGATTTCAAGAACTTTTTGATTCACCCTCGTATGAATATATGACGTAGCACAGTTTTAGGAATTATTATTTAATATTTTTAACCGACTTCTAAAAGGAGGAGGTTCTCAATTTGAATGGTATGTTTTTTTTAATGTATGTACACCGATTACGCTGAGATTTATGATCTGATTTACGTGATTCTAAAGTTCGATGCGGAATAGTTGCCATTTGGTCCCCTAAAAATTTAACATAGTTTGGTCAAGTAGTTTTCATTTTATGAACATTTTTATGAAAATTTTTATGAAATTTTTTCCGTTCCGTTCCGTATGTACACCGATTACGCTGAGATTTATGATCCAATTTACGTGATTCTTCTTTAATTTGATGTGGAATAGTTGCCATTTGGTCCCCTAAAATGTAACATAGTTTGGCGCAGTAGTTTTCATTTTATGAACATTTTTTATGAAAATTTTTCCGTTCCGTTCCGCATGTACACTGATTACGCTGATATTTATGATCCAATTTACGTGATTCTTCTTTAGTTTGATACGGAATAGTTGCCATTTGGTCCCCTAAAAATTTAACATAATTTGGGCCAGTAGTTTTCTATTTATGAACATTTTTTTAAAGAAAAAAATTTCCGTTCTCATTTCTTGGGACCTATATTTTTTAAGGCGCACGTCACTTTTCGTAGGCCTACCCATAGCTAGACACTAAAAAGTAAGAAATAAAAAAATCTTCATTTAAATAAACCGACTTCAAAAACTAAAAAGTAATAAATAACTTATTTCTAAAGTTATTTTTAATTATAATATCTTATTTTTAATATATATTATCTAAAACATGTTGAAGTCGGTGCGAAGTAAAACATAAAAATTCCTATATTTTGAAAATTGCTAAGCACCGACTTTAAGATGTTTTAGATAATATAAATTAAAAATAAGATGTTATAATTAAAAATAGCTTTAGAAATAAGTAATTTTATACTTTTTAGTTTTTGAAGTCGGTTTTTTTAAATGAAGTTTTTTTTTCTTAAAACATATTCACGAATATACAAGACTAAAGTATTTTCTTCGGCGATGTAAAATAAGTTGAGATACAAACAAGCTAAGGAGATGATCTCTTATTATCGTCAGATAGGATCATTTTATAAAGTGTCGCAACTTTCGTCTAAACAAAAATATTGGCCAAGCGCACGTGGACCACGCACAATGAAGGGTCCCGTTGAGACGATGATTATAATATTACGTTTTCTCTTATTGAGTATGCAGTATTTGCAACAACTTCATTAATGCTTCGAAAAGTAGTCGTATAACATACCTACTTCTGTACTTATTAAAAAAAGAGCCTGAAATAGATAAATTAATATGAAAAATTTATTTTTAACTAGACGTATTGCTGGGGAGTTTCTGGTCGCTTTTGCTCCTTAAACAGCGATAACACATTGCGAAGCGGTATACATATGTACATAGAATAGGAAGTAGATTTAAATTTTAACTTTAGTTATATGTATGACCTTCAAAAAATGTTTTCCAATTAACTTATTTTGATAAAAACTTTTGAATATCATTTGATGAATGTCAATAGTTTTTGACATCTGGTTACGGAAAAAATATTAAATCTAAAATACTCTATATTTCAAATCCTACTAAATAGGTAAGGTTTAAGCTAATTTTAGTTTAAAGTGTTTTGTAAGCTCTACCATCTTAATTTTTTTTTATCACGCAATATCATCATTTTTTTAAACTTAACTACTAATTCCACAGGAACATAAATATTAAAAAAAAAAACAATTTTAATATTACATCATGGCTGCCACTCCTACAAATTTGACTTTCTACGCGATTTAATTCGTTTCTATTAAATTTCCTCTCTAAAGACCTAAAGGTTTCAAACAAAATCTGTGAAATGCGAATAATAAATGAACAAAATTTACTAAGATTTGTACACAATTTAGGTACAGTCGCGGTATGAAAAGGTTCGTCACCTTAAAGTCGACTTTTGCATGCACGAGTGCAAGAAACAGTACTGCTAACTTTAATAAATTTTAAGTTTTGTTACGGTTATAAAATATAAAAACATTAAAAAAATAAAATTGCAATGTTGACAATAACAGACACTAAGATTAACAATAGTTTTAATCATCAGACACAAAGAAGATATAATCACTGGACTTATCTTAAATATTCAAACCAATAAAAAGGCTTAGGCAAATATCTAAACAATCTTCTTAGACAATATAGAAAATCATACAACCTTGATATAACTAATTTTAAACTTTACTGTCAAACAATTAAAGTTAAATTTTCTGTGCAACAGTCTGTTCTGTCAATTAGTTTGAAAAGGTAACATGTGCTCGCGGAACGTTAAATAATCAATTTGAAAACTGGCGAACCTTGTCATACCACGACTGTACATTATATAAGTATTTGGGTTTCGTGTTTTGTTTTTCAAAATGGCTACGATACACTTAACTAGAGATATAAAAGCTAAACACTTTTCATTAACATAAACAGCGTAGAATAAAAAAATACGAATATGAGTTTATTTCTATGAAATATAAAATTTATTTGGAATACATGGAACCCGTATGGCTCATTTCGACTTAGTAATGTAATTATAATATACAGTAATATACAGAGGAGTTATAATAAAAGATATAATTGTTGAGGCTTCTTTGCTTCTGGGAAAGTTAACCGAGTTTCTCGAGTTGTTATGTACCGAGGTTTCAGTTATGTATGTCATTTATAACTATATGTACCTTACCTAGAAGCTTTTAACTTGTGAGTTTTTATTGTTTACTAGGACTTTCAAGGCAGTAATGCTCGATTATAATTCTGTATTGTTCAAAAACTCTGAACGGTTAAAAAGAACACTATGTCACTAAAATGCTTACATACCAAATTTAATAAAATCGGTTAATATTGTATTCTGTCAAAAGGGAGCAAACAAACTAAAATTTGGTGCCGTATTTTAATAATAATACGTAACTGAATTGTCATTTTTCATATTGATACAATATTATGCATACTATTACGGTGAATAAAATTTATGCTTCGTTACTTATACTACATACACTAAATGACGCAATAAAATCGTTTGTTTGATTGGTAGTATTTATAAATTATAGTAGAATATGAAAATTTGTTTAGTTAAAACAAAGTTATAAATTTAAGCTTAGTAATAATTAACATATATCACAGTAAAATAAAAGCAAAATGCAGTATAAAAAAATCGCTTTCAAATTTATTTATTTATATAAAAATAGTTCTTATGCTAATTTAAAATTCACATTTCACTAATCAGTAAAGATGTTCTACACAAGGACAATTTTTACACAAAAACCTTCAATGTCCTATAAGCGTTGCTCATTTTTTCCAAAAAAATATACTGCAAAACAAAACATCACTTTTGAGTTTCTGCCATATCTCTTGTAATGTTAGTAAACCTAGATAAATTACGATGTATAATAGCATAATAGAAGTCATGAGCAATCTAAATGTTCGTGCTCAAGCAACGAGACCGAAAGCGTTATTAGGCTTACGGTCGGTTTAGTGGGTAAGGCAAGTTGTTTGGTTACCCCAGATTAGGAAATAGTCCAATCAATTATCGCCCGAGTTAATAGCGCAACAGGTGACGACAGTTGTAGTTTTAAGAAAATTAAGAAATCATAGCTTTTTATTTTTATTTTAGTTTTTTACTATAGTATATATATTTATAAGTTAGGTTTATTTATAGGATATTTTAGTTTCTATTTTATAATTAGAATTGAATTAAATCATTGTAAAATCATAGCTCATTGTAATGTTGTAAAGGGAAGTTGCACGCGTCCCAAACTCAAAGCGCGCGGGTTCGATCCTGGCCGAAACGCATGCACCACTTAGGCAGTTTTCTTACCTAATGTGCATATTGTTACAACTACCACGTGCTAACAATGGTGAAGGAAACATCGTGATGAAACCTGCACATCGAGATAACCGATGTGTCGAACCTGGCAAGCCGACTTGGACAAGCTTGGCGGGTATACTGTCCGTTCTCCTATAGTGGGAGGCCCGAGCCCAGCAGTGGGACGTTTATGGACTGTTATTATTATTATTATAGCTCATTGTATTTGTATGTTTACATTATAATGTTCGTTGTTTCCGAAGCGATATCTTATTTTTTATTTTTGAAGTGAAACTTCTTTAGAATCATTGTGATTTGAAACTCGATGAAACGAAAAAGCGACACTAAAAAGATATAAACACATAAATCTATAGGAATAAGGCCGGTGTGCATAGACATTTAACCGATGGTTAAAATAAAATAATCGCTAAAACTATATGGCTAAACAGTGATTATTTTATTTTAACCGTCGGTTAAATGTCTATGCACACTAGCCTTAGTCTGCGACAGAATGAGATAGAATACATTATATTATATTAATAATTTAAACACTATCCTCATACAGATAGAGTTGAAAATGTTTTGAAGTTTTTTGTTAATACTTCAAATTTCGTGTTTTAAAGCTTAAATATATAATAACGATATAATATATGAAATGTGACGTCACAAAATTTAGAATCCCTCTCACCCCTTGTCATACTTTGTTTCACTTCTACTGCGTGCGACAACTCACACACACACATTTTTTTTATTGTATGACCTTAGCAGATATCCACCGGCCCACCTGATGAAAAGTGGTTGCCATTGCGTATGGATATTTGCAACACCAAAAGTGTTATCAACGCGCTGCCTCTCTCTAAAGAGAGACTGGAACCTGGCCGCTAATGCCGGAACAAAACTCAAGGTAGTTAGGGTGGCATACTCTTGACCAGAGTGGTAGCCATCCAGACGGGTCAGTACCCTACCACCTGGCTGTAGGTTTTTTGTCGTCACTTACGACAGACCGCTCGGCCACAGGAAATTGTATTCTATCTCCCTTTTTTCACGGTTAAAACATGTCTTCATTAGAAAGTAGTTTGAATTATCAAGTAAGTGTACTAGGAAAGGTAATTATTGTTTGATAATGCTTTATATTATTAGTATCCTGAATAAAATATTTCTTTTTAAATCAAGTACTTTGGGAGTTTTTGGCGGGTACTTGAAGTGTGTTATGCTGTGCAGCCTTGCTTTCAAAAAATGTATAATACTACTTAAATAGTTGTAGGATAATTATTGTTTTTAGTGAAGAATTACGCATTTATGTTACTGCATCTATTCAAGCTGCCACAAGAACTCCCCTTCTTTGGCGTCATTCGGATATCTATTATTTGGCTGAGGCTTTAACTTGAAGATTATTTCAGAACTTGAATACTAATGAATATTTGACACTGGCTAGATACAAATCGTGCAAAGCCATATTTAGAGTGAAGAGGAAGTACTTTAATATGTTCCCTTTATGATAACCATGCTAAAAGTCATTAGTAGGTACTGTATTTGGCACCACCATGTAAACCTCCTCTCGACCTATTCAAACTTTCTTCTAACATATTTAAATTCTTCCTTTAAATATGACGGCGCCGTCTCTTTTCGCACGCATGTCAATCATTCATTATCATAAAATAAATTAAATAAAATCGCCCCGCACATTGTATATAAAGTAAAATAAAATAACATAACATAAAATATATCGCGCCCGCAACACACTGTAAAATGTATGTATACTTTATAAATAACTCGATCCACATCGCAAATGTAAACTATAATAAATACATAATTATTTTGTAAAAATACTATCTACAATTAAATAATTACTACATGGATACTATAAATATAAAATAACGTAACATAAAAAATAACATATAATATACTCGTATCGCCTTATAAATAAATACACAAAATAAACAATACTGCTAAGTTTATAACATACAAGTGCAAAAGTAAAGAGTGAAGTGGACTGAGGAACAGAAGAGCAGCTGCATTTAATGCCCATTAACCAAGTAAGTGCGTGCTCATTCTCAAATTCCCGTCCAAATTGTCCCACACTTCTTTTCCTGTAAAATTGACACAGTTCGCTTATCACTAAATCCAGCGCCGCCGCAACAGTATTAATATATGGCATATGAATATCAAAGGTGCGGTAGTATAGTGGCTAAATATACCGTGGTTTGTTTCGATAACGGGGATTCGAATCTTGACCAGAGAACATACGTTGCTTAGGCAGTTTTTCGTACCGTATAGTTTATAATAATTAATTCACCTGAACGTGATTATTGTAAACTATTGGATAATTCTAATAATTATAATTCTTCTATTTCAATATCTTAATGATACGAGTACCATTCCATTTCGATAGTGTAAAAAATTCGTATTGTACTAAATCTACAATATTGTCGTAGCAAAATAATAGTAGAAAAAAGTTGGTATTACCATTCTATAATGGTAAATAACGCCATTATCCTATGATAATGGCGTTAACCGAAATAATTATCAAAAATTTAATTATTTATTTCGCGAGTTTTCGCTTATGAATATTTAAAAATAAAGAGTGGCGTGCCACGGGCACTTCATTGGTATTAATAGAACACTGAAATCAGGCAAATCTACAATTGAGACAACAGGTTATGTGATTTTGACAAGATAGTAACAGCAGAATTGGGCCCCACACCGAAAAGACATTGAGATGAAACCTGAAAATTAAGTTTTTTGTTGTGTAAAACCCAGCTATTCGTCTTGAACACACATGGCGGAAATACCGTTCCCCTAAAACAGCTAAACGTGTACCCAGCAGTGGGATCTTTATTAGTTAATGTTAATATTATGTATTTGGACTATCTAGCTGATATGCAGACGGCCCACCTGACGGAAAGTAGTTACTGTCGCTTATAGATAATATCTATAATACACTCTCAAGTTACCTCGATCAAATTCTAACTTGAGCTGCGAGTAGGCAACTAAACTTTCATTACTCAGTCAACACTTGAAGGTTGAAGTCTTAAGTGGAAAGTTTACTGTTTTGATTGGCGTCGAAGTATGCAATTAAAAACGAAAACATATTAACTTGAAGGAGCCAAAGGGTAATGTGTTTGCTCTCTCGTAATTTGATACTTTGCGAAGGACTCGATACTTAGTGAGTTTCGCTCAAATATCTGTAGAAATAAATTTTAACGTTTTAGTGTAAATGAAATAGCGTCGAATTAATTGCATTGCACTGAAATGTTTTTATTTCTCATTTTAGATATAAAACTAAAGCGTATTTTTGTATTAAACAAAAAAATTAATATAAATAATTGAAAGTACATATTTTTAACTGCACAAAATATATAAATTACTGAATACAGTCAATTTCAAATAGGACGGTATGGGAGAATTTACATAAATCCCTATTTAATATCATAAATGCGAAAGTAACTCTGTCTGTCTGTCTGTCCCGTTTTCACGGAAAAACCACGGGATCGATTTGGCTGAAACTTATTTTAGATGCCGAGAATACTTTTTATTTCGAAAAATGGGATAGTTTCCGGGATAAAAACATATTTGTCTCTCTGTTTTTTATGCTTTTACGGAAAAACTATTGGTCGGTTTGGCTGAAATTCGGTATATATGTAATTTTAATACCGAGGGTGGACAAGGGATACTTTTCATCCCGGATAATGGGATAGATTTATGTAAAGGTTATCCCATAAAATAGGATAGGTTTTTTGTGATTTGCTATCTTCGTCATTTTGCTCATAATGGCTATTTTGGTTATTTATGGTCACGAATACTCCATTGATTATATAGTACGACTTTTGTTGTTTGTATAAAAATCTCTTTTGCGTCAACTCAATCTTTTTTAAATGGTACTAAATCAATTTCTTTCTTATTTTACTATGACGCAAATTATTTAAAATCACTTCAAACATTTTTGGCCAGTACAGAAATTTAAATTAAATAAGGATGTGACAAAACTTATGACCTATATTTTTTAAATTTAGTTACAATATGAGTCTTATGAAGTTTATTATCAAAGTCTAATTCGATCTAAAAATATGTTTTTGTGATTATACGGTTAAAAGCGTGGAAAATGGCCCGTGGCTCCATCTAGTTATATAGAATTCAGGAGTTATACAGAGTTATTTTTCATTGAACGATTGTCATTTTTATCTTTAAAATTAGAAAAATATGCATAAATTAATTACGATTTATTTAAACTTTTCGATTATACACCAAGCTTCAGGTCACGTCACTAATATTTAAGAAGAAAATGTGTTGACAAACATAACGTTGAAATATATTACGTTTCTAAAGAAATAAGCCAATTATGGTGTTTTAATTTAATATAAATTATTTGGATACTGTTATAAAGTTAGTTCATCAGTATTTATATGAAATTTTAAAAGTGGCTTCTTTAGATCGGCTCAATTATGAATATATATAGTTTATTTAAAAAATTCTAAATAAGGTTATAACGGTGGCTAGTATAAGAATGGCTACAGATTTATTTAGGTCAGGCGTGACAAATTAGTAGGACGGCACTCTGTCACATTGGGTCACCGCTATTACACTTGATAACGGCTCAGTCCCTTCAGTTTAGAAACGAAAATCGAGAATTTTATTTTCATCACAATATTTTTTGCTCCTGTTTCCGGTTTAACCGTATAAAATTCTGCATAGGTTAAATATATGTGAAAGTAAATAATGAAAAAAAAATGAAATTTGATTGAGGGGTTCCGTAGAGAAAATGGATGTCCACTGTTTTTTGTTGTCTTATTAAGAATCCCATAAAAAACATTTAATTTAAAATACCCCATATCTCAAAAAATGGCTCAACGAATTTTGTTTTTACTAATTTTCGTTGAAAGCTTAACTTAAGCCCTATAAACTTGTTTTTTTTTCCAGATTATTCCAAAATTTTAATGAGTTTGGGAAAGAATATTTCTCCCTTATTATCTGAAATAAAAAGTCGTAATTTTCTTATTTTTTCAAGATCCAAGCGTCAATGCAAATGCAATGCATTATGTTCAGACATATTATTACTAGTGTCTCTATAAATTAATTAGCAACCAAAAAGTCGAAAGCGCCATGAATTTATTGGCGCTTACGTTTTTATTCGTGCATATATTATTATTACTGTATTACTATCTCTTACGCTCAGCGGCTTTTCACACGTATTGGATGAAATAGCAACTCATAACGCAATCGCGCACCGGCTGTTATTTCAAAATAAATATATTGCAAAATTAAAAATGCAAATTCTAACAAGAAAATACATCGTGAGTTAAACGTTTTTATTTAAAAATGTAAGATATTTACAAATGAATGTTTTTTTCAATCGGCTTATCCTAGCCTAATTTCCAACCCGCGTCACTAGTATACATAAAACATGCACTTATGACGTCGTATACAATCTATGAGGCTGCGACGTTTTGTAAAATGATAAAAAGTATCTCAGTTGATTTATTTATTATTTTAACGCTAAAATATTACCAAATTCTAGGCATAAACAATAACCACAATGAGGTCGGTAGCCATTTGTGATTTTCGGTTGGTTCGTCGATTAATATTCGGCGGCTATTTGAAAAACTTTTTAAGCAAGGTCCACGCATCCATAAAATATGAGACCCTATCGATAAGATTTCGTATGTGATCCCTTCGTTGAGAGAGTAACCCAAAACATAAAGACGAAACAAAATATACTGAAAAGATATCGTAGCGGTAGGTTTTTATCAGGGAGCATCTTGTTTTCTTTAGAAGCGGAATAAATAATACAAATAGCTTCAAAGGATCTAATAATATATTCACATAAGCTTACGAAAATAAATACGATAGTCATAGAGTAAAATTAAAGCATATGAACACAGAAAGAAGCAGCAGATCTGGCATTCAATATAAAAAGGTACGAAGTAAGTATAGGTGTGACAATCATCTAGTAAATAAATTCTTACTCAATCTTCCCCTAAAGCCACGTCTATAAATTGATTTCGAGGGTCGTCACGAATTTATCTCCAATAAAATTGGAGCGTCCCAAACACTCAGGTTCTGAAAAGGCTATACCTTCAGCACTGTACACTACATCCTAAATGTTGCGCTGAACCATACAAAACGCCGAGGAGTATGTATAATCAGGCGTTGTGTAAGACATCTATGGACGACGTATCATTGAACAGCTCCTACAGCTTACATTAGATAGTGTCATTCTTCTTTTAACTTTTAATGTTTATTATTCATCAAAATATATTTTTCGATTAAATCGATTAACAAAACATTAAAAACGGAAGAAGAACTGCTTTTAGCGCCATCTACTAGTATAGGATTAGAAGAAGGTTTCCATACTTGAGTTTTTTACTGAGCTGTTATTCTTTACATTAATCTTCCACGGTTGAACTATTTATTACTTGATTTTAAAATCTTTTTGTTTTTCTTTATTACGTGAAGCTGATAAACAGACAGGCCATTCATCTAATGCTTTCCATTAGGTGAGCAGCCAGTTTGTTTATTGGTTACCATCGCCTATAAACGTTTGCAACACCAGAGGTGATTTTGTGGTGGTAGTAGAATAGAGGGCAGAGACGTGGGAGTTGCAATAAATAGGAGGAACGGGATAAAGAGGATGATATAGGAGAGATAGAATAATAAGGAAATGGAATAAGAAGGTGGGATGGGGGAGAAAAAAATGGACCATCAGTACTCGCACTGACTGTATGAAATATGATATCAGTGCGATATTCTTTGAAAGCTTGGTATCACACTTATCGAGCCAGCCTTAAGACCTGTGATCAAGATAATGATCTTAGAATGACTTTAGCATTTTACCAATAAAATAAAAAGTACTTTCCAACACATTTGCGCACAAAATGTATTTCCGAAGTCTGTATACATTGTTCGAAAGTTAAAAACTACGCACCACACAATGAAAAGTGCGGTAAAATAGGTACTCTCACATAAGTACCTATTTACCGCATGACGTGTTTAGGTAAAAAAAACATATAAGAATTCCCCTAGGAGTTTCCTGCTACAAAAAAATAAGCTGAAGTTTTGAATCTCCTTGGAAGTGCTTTTGATCAATTTATTTGTCTCACCTTAATACTATAAGTATAGAGAAAATGAGACAAAAGATGTAGGTCTAATTTTCACCACGTGGCACTTGGCGCCATTTTCATATT
Organism: Dendrolimus houi; assembly: GCA_039645545.1. Taxonomy (NCBI): domain Eukaryota; kingdom Metazoa; phylum Arthropoda; class Insecta; order Lepidoptera; family Lasiocampidae; genus Dendrolimus; species Dendrolimus houi. The sequence continues at coordinate 10,678,221 of CM077134.1, forward strand.
AAAAACGTCAAAGATTGTTACAACTTTCCGACTGATTTTTATGTTTGCTGCATTACCTATTGTACTGTTTTCTCGCAAATGTGTTGAAAAACATTGTATAAATCTCGTGTGGTTGTTGGTTTTTACAAACTCGTGACGTCTGCTTGTTTGTAAAAAAACCAATTTACCGCACTAGTATATAAATAACCATTTTCAAATAAATTATATTCATAGTACCGTGTTACTTTTATAACCCCGTGAATCTCTTTTTACAATAAGTTCCATACTATAAACAATCTGTGACATGCCGTGCATACTCACGCTGCCAATTACATTAGTCGTGGGTGGGTCTGGCTTTATTGGTTCCTATTTGACCCAATATTGACTGAGAACTTGACCCTAATTTTAGAATGTGGGCTGTTGGGAACATTGACACTATTACTATTATTGTTAATAACGAGCTGTTACTACGGATGGTCGGGCATGACGATTTCATAAGGGTTTTTGCCAAAATAGTTATGGAACCATAAAAATTAAATTATGGAAAAATCCTAAATCATACGTGCATAAATGGCACAGCAGATCATCCTTCCTTCCTCTTACATACTTTAGGAATTTGGAATAAGCTCCTAGTCGAGGTATTACCACAGCGTTACGATATGGGTGTATTTCAATAGTGTCATGAACTTACTTCGAGGCGGCCAGCAGATTGATAGCACTTCTGGTATTACCAATGTCCACAAGCGAAAGTAACCACTTTCCTTATGTGCCGTCAGTCTGCGTTGATATTTTAATATCTTGCCCTTGCTACACCTGGAATAAATTAATGTTAATGATTGTATTATGCAGATGTAGCCAAGGGTGTAAAGCGTTATTTGAGATGCGACATTGTATATCTTAATGTATCTAATCATTAACTGCGTTGCGTAAGTCGTATTTGGTCAGAGTCACTAACACTAACAACAGGTAGCGCAGGGGCATTAGAATGTATTCTTGTAAACCAATATATACTAAATTTAAAAGTTTTAATACGTATAATATGCAATACACAGTAATACAAGTGACTTCAAAGAGCATAAAAGTATATTGTCAGAAACCACACTCCTCTCATTTAAGATGAAATAAAACTGAACTTAAGTCCCGCGTCGTCACGAATCCATTAATCATTGTGGAATATAACTGGTTCAATTACGAGGGCGGCTCATTTTGTCTCCACAATGAGAATTTGTTATAATGCAACTGAAAAAATATTTGAAGTTTTAATAATCTTAGCTCCGAGAATCATATAGACATTGTGTTAAATCTTTGGATATGCAATGAAAGTATTGGAGTTTTATTCCAACGTTTTATTTTAAATCCTTATCTAGATTTTGTATTAAAGACTTTTCCAGTTGAGTGGTCTAAGTCTGTACGCCTAGTTAGCTGGATGTATAGGTCCTGGCTTCGTTTTTTGGCATGGTAATATGGTCCATGGTTATTTATTACGCTCTGTCTTGTCTTGTCTGGGATCGAGCCCAAGGTTGTCCGTTGTATATTTCCCATCACTTAGCTGCTTACGATTAATGTGTTTTCTGCAGATTATTTATTTGTTTATTCTTTACCATTGGTTACATTTTTCGTTAGGCATTATATGAAGTTGAACTGACAGTTATTTTCTTGCTGTAAAAGTAAGTTACTATTTGTCTGTTGGATAGTAGACACCTTTTGGTGTCAATTATATTTTTATATAATGTTTAGATTTTTATCTATTTGACTGTTCATGCATCATTCGAAATATACTAAACGTATCCCGAAATATAACATGGTTCTTGTGGGAATAGTCAAATAAACTACTAGCTAAAAAAGACAGTGGAATAACTGAACAAAGTTCCATAAATGTTATTAGTGACTTGACAAATTTATGAGCGCCTTGTCATATTTGTTATGATATTTTACTTATCTACACACCTTGCAGGTGTGAAAACTTAGTGTTTTCAAATTATCTATTTACTTTGTTTTATGACGTCCAAAGATTTAATGAAAAATCTTCCGCATCTCAATAAAAGTATTATTTTTACAATAATGTTGTTTAAGAATAAAAAGTGTCTTGTACCACTGGCGTTGTAGACAAAATTTGAAATAAAAGTTTTTATTTTATCGCAATCCACTCAGCCAGACTGAACTGATCGAGCATTTTATGTCTATTCGAACGATACTTAAATGTTATTCTCTGAAATGTAGTCTTTGAAATGTTACATAGTTTAATCGTTAGAAGCATGGAAGAAGAGTACTAGGCATGCCAATCTCATTGCTTTAATGCCTTGATGGTTACTGTCACTGTTCGTTAGATGTTGCTAGTTCCCATTTATATTACGTAAATAACATCTGTGGAAACTTGAACGTGTTAGAGCCATTCTGGAATTACTATCTTGATTACAGCTCTTAGGGCCAGCTCGATCGGTGCGATACCACAATCTCACAAAATATCAGCGTAAAATGATTAGGCTCGAGCTAATCGTGTTTCGTGCGATGAGTGAGAATTTCGATGGTCCACTTCCCCTCCACCCTTCCCTGTCCCATCCTCCTAGTGAAATCATGTATTCCATCCCTTCTATCCCCGATATCCCTGTATATACTATCCGTGCCAGAATAGAGAAAGAGTACAATTTCCTGCGATCGAGCGGCCTTTCGTAAAAGGCGACAAAACAACCTACAGCCAGGTGTTAAGGTATTTGCCCGTCTGGATGGCTAACACTCCTGGTCTAGAGTATGCCGCTATAGCAACCTTGAGTTATGTTCCAGTATTAGGGGCCAAGTTCTAGCCGCCCTTTAGAGAGCGGCAGCATATTGGTAGCACCTTTGGTGTTACAAATGTCCATAGGCGATGGTAATGGCTTTCCATCAGACGGTCCGTCTGCCTGTCTGTTGGACTAAAAAAAACCCCGTTCCTCCTGTCTGATCCATCATCTCTCATATCATCATCATATCTCTCCTCTTTATCCCACCCTAAAGGCTGGCAACGTATTGGCTTCGCCACTGGTGTTGTGAACGCCTATGGGCGACGGTAACTACTTTCCATGAGCTGGGCTGTCTGCCTGTTTGCCAGTTTCGCAATAAAAAAAATTTGTTGTGGTACGCTGTTTAAATATGAAGAAATTTACATACGTGGTGGAAGAATATATGCTTTAAATAATCGTTAAAAAGTGTGAGAAGAACAACTTGTGTCGCTATCTAGTGAAGTAGGATTTAAGAAATATTCATAGTTACGTTTTATGATGGGAGATTGTCATTTCTAATATCATCCTCAATACTTTAGAATATTTGGTCAAAATTACACTACCTGTTAATACAGGTTCGATTGTAAAAAAATTGATACGAAATGATATGGTTCTTTGCACAAAAATAGACGGCATTGTTTTATGCATATATATATATATATATATATATATATATATATATATATATATATATATATATATATATATATATATATATATGTATATATAATATAAAAATGTACACCTAACACCTACGATACATGCATGACGTATTTTAAGTGTCAGTATCCAAAGTAAGGTGAAATTTGTACGTAATTTTAGTGTGTCAGTAAAAATCTTTTTATCAACTTGATATATTTATTATTAGCCCATAATCGTCTCAATGTTGTGTTCGGGTCTCTCCATATTAGGGAGTTGTGTGGTATACCCGCTACGCCTATCCTATCAGCAAGGTTCATACATAGCCAATCTCGGTAAGCAGTTTTCCCCATGAAGTTTTATTTCACAGTCATCACGTTGTAGTATCATTATGTACATTAAGGGCCAATTTTTAAATCTTATACTAATATATAAAGCTGAAGAGTTTGTTTGATTGAACGCACTAATCTCAGGAACTACTAGTCTGATTTGAAAAATTCTTTCAGTGTTAGATAGCTGATTTATCGAGGAAGGCTATAGGCTATATATCATCACGCTAAGACCAATAGAAGCAGAGCACCAATGAAGAATGTTTCAAAATCGGAGAGTTTTGAAAAGAAATTCCACGCGGACGACTTCGCAAGCACAGCTAGTCATGAGATAAAAGTTATCATTCGAATAAATTATAACCTGACTTAGTCAGATAAACTGAAAAAGCAAAGCTAGTTTCCTGGTCAGTATTTGAACCCACGACATTGCGATGAGACGCTATTCCCTTAGTCACTAGCTACCAACCTCATCTTGAGTTATAACTCGCCGTTAATAGATTTGGAATAATAAAAGTTCTAGTAGAATAACATTCACCCATGCAATATAAACGTAAATGACAAACGCTGAAAGAAACGGGATTTACTTTCCATAAACTATTTTTAAAGGTTCTTCACAAAAAGGGCTTTTCATTTCCTAGTCGTGAATGATTTTTTCTTTCAGATGGTTCAAAATACTACCGGTCTTATTCACATAAAGTTAGAATAAGTTTGAGCGCTTCTTTATGGTTCTTATATCTATAATAATGTGCAAAATAATCTAGTTGGACAAGAATTCCAATAAACAATAAGGGATTTGTACGTTTTATATTTATATGTTTAATCAATTATTTTTATTAGTAAAAAGACGAAAATATATCACTTGGTATGTGGCTCTATATTTAATGGTTGTTAAAAATATAAAAAATTTGCATTAAATTTAGTACCTATATTAAAACAGCAAATAGAGTCGTACGATATAGTACAGTGAAACGCTTACTTAACACAACAATATTGTTTTTATGTGAACTATAACAAGTTAATAACATTATGACTTTTCAAGACTTGTGTGACAAATCCTTATGCACACTGAAAAATTATTTACTTCGTTACATAAATAGCTTTCGTAATTTTATTTTTTCCACGATTTTTCTACATCAATGTATAGCGGCATGAAGAATATACCTTTGTACCAAATTTCACGTATATTGACCCTGTAGGTTTTGAGTAAAACGGCAGAGATATACAAAAGCATACTTCAGACATATTACCATTGTAAAAGGGTTCTGATTTCATCAAAACAGCTACGGAACCATTAAAATCATTTCTCACATAACAAACGATCCTCTCAAAAACTACGTAAGCATCAGATCTAGAAAATACATAATCACCTATACAAGTGTCATGACACTTGAGATGTGTCTGTTTTTGTTTACATTGTATATGAGAATTAGCTAAGAAATAAATCTCTGTTCTTAGTTGATGGCCGACGCTCTTCTGAGTCCGGGTAAAGCATTTGTCCTGAGTTCCGGCACTGTGAAACCGTACAAATAGGTACTTCTATAGTACTTATAGATAGATGGATAGATATATCACTATATATTGTAGACCAAAGCAAAGACAAACCGAAGTGGAAAAAGATCCGTGATCATGGCTACTGTAAAATGACCAAAACAATTAAATAAAAATCAAATAAAATACCGCGCTTAAAACCGCTAATAAGTAATTTTAACTACATTTCCTTTAATAATTATGCCTAATTCTTATACATACTGTTAACTATAAATAATAAAATATATATCTTAACATATGATTGTAGCTATTTAATTTGTAAAGTACACAGTTTAAATAAACTCAGTAAAGTAGATTACTATTTCAATCTCACATAGAAAAAAAGGTGTTCAAGTATATGTATTTAAATCCTATTTGATACTCAGCACCACCTACATCACCAAATTAGTTAAATATATTCCTGATAAATTAATTAGCCTGGAAGAGATTGCTCTAAGCGATAAGGCCACCTATTGTTTTAACGAGGACAATATTGTAATTTTGCATTTTTGTAATCTTTTATTTGGTGAGTAATAAAATGTTAACTATAAGTACATAATTTAAAATCTGAAAAAACTAATATGATTCTATTGAGCCTCTACAAAAAATTATCAAAACGACTCTTCAGGTAAGCAGAGGACTGGTGTCTATTGTAGGCTTATATTGTGAGAAGATTCCAGTAACACACTTGTTTTTTTAATTTAAATGGGATTTTATTACGGGAGAGCACTGTGCAATATTAGACAAATAAAAAGAGAAGGGCAGTAAGAAGTCGATAGGTGGCGCCGCTGTTGCATCGTTTCAGTGTTGCAATAGTAAACACTTACCTCGAACAACGGATCAGTATGACGATCCAGCGACGAAACGTAGCCAAGCTGCTGAGCACCTTACCCATAGAAGACGGTGACCTAGACTCATTATTCTACTTATAGTCTTGACGAACTATGGGTATACAGTATATCTAAGTTATGTTTTCTTTTATTGTATTAGTTTATAAAGTCAAGTTTAAAAAATAAATATCTTACCTCGTTTTATTCTTTGGTTATATGAATAAAGTTTATATCTCACCCCTCAATATAGTTGCCATATGAGTGCCTAAGTTAATTAATAAAACAACAAACTGTTCAACCAATATTACATCTAAACCCGAACAGTACATGCCCATTTGCGAACATTCTAATGGACTTTTGCTGTCTTTGTTTTGTTTTACTTTGAAACTTGGGGTGTGCTTTATTCGATTTATTATCCGAATTTTTAGATAACTTGATAAGATGCTTGAACCGTGGGAGTCCAGGGCTTTGAACCTCTGTAAAGAGCTTTTGGAGTATCTCATCGACACCTCGTGTTATGAGATGACTACAAGGGCCCAGTTCTGCTATTTCAACATCCTGTCGTTGCGAAGATATTCAAGTACGATTCCAGTTCGATAGTGTCAAAACTTCCTATTCTACTAAATCCACAATATCTTCTCGATATTGTCGCGTTGGTATTGCACCTACTATTATTAATGTAAAAAAAAAAATTGTATTACCATTACCAGAAATGGCGTTAGCTGAAAATATGAATATTGAAAAGGTACCAAAATTTTAACAAAATTTCACGGGTTTTTGCTTATAAATATTTATAAAAATAGAGTGGCGTGCCACGGGTACACCACTAAGATTAACATGATAGGTAGGATAGGATACGAAATCAGACAAACCTACGATTGTTACGATAGTACCCTGCGATTTTGACGACATTGTAATAGCAGGACCCCAGGCCAGTATGGCCATCCAACGAGGTAACTTTATCAGTCCAGGTCCTGTAGACAAGTGGCGTTGAACGAATAGAATGAAAATGTATGGGAATGACATAGATTAGATTAGATTCGATTGGATTAAATAACACTTTATGGCTTACGAAAATAAACAATTACAAAAACAAAATGCATACTTACAAAATACTTCTTGGCAAAATATCTTATCCCTAAAAGCGATCTTTTCCAGGCAACCTAGCTTAAAAAAAATTCTTAACTAATCTAAAAATACAATTTAAACATACGTACTTACCCTAATTTATAAATTTAATACATACTTAAATCCAGACATATTTATAGTATATCAATATATACGTATATACGAAATTATCTAAATAAATACATTTATTAACATTGTATATGACAAGCATTTTATATAAACATACATTACATAATTACAGTAGATAAATAAGTAAATGTTTATTATATTAGACATATTTATTTAAAGAGAGATTGTCATTTCTAAGTGAGTTCCGACATGTGAGTGACATAATACTTGTACCTACTTAGCGTAAAGATATGTCATTCACATACTTTTTCTATTCTATTCGTTTAGCGCTAATGTCACTTGTCTACAGGCCCTGGTTACCTTAAAGGGTTTATTTTACTACAGTGTTAACGCATTTACAAAAATCGTAGATTAACAATTACAATATAATTTAAATAAAAATACATGATTTTCTTCTATCCTCGGACAACTAGTTCCGTCGGCATGCCGCAACGATATATGGTAGATATTTTACCTATACTAGTAAATTCCTTTGCGTCTATCTTCGTCATATGCATCGTGAAAGAGTGGAATTCACTTCCGGAGACTGTTTTTCCCGATACGTACAACCTGGGCATCTTCAAGTCCCGTGTGAAAAATAGGTATCTTCTAAGTAAGCGTACTTCATCGCAGACCATATCTACGCTCCACGTCGGGTGAGATAATAGTCAAGAGTTTTTCTGAAGAACGATGAAGGATGAAACCAACCAACTCTGAGCCCTAACGATACCAGAGGTGTACAGATGTTACGTTTTATACCAGGCAATATGATTCAGATAGTTTCTACGGGATATTGATTCGAAATTTAAGCGAGCGAATATACCTAATTGTAATAATTTTTGTACATTTTTATTTTCGATAAGTTATCTTCGCCACTTCAATCCTTTTAAACTTTACATTTAGATGTTCAGAACCTTGCAAGGTAACAAAATAAAACAAACAAGAAGCTTAAGAGAAAAATGCTTTAACCTGAAAAAGAAATACTTCTTTAGATATTAAGATAGATAGATAAATTCTACTTTAAATCAAAGCATAGACAAACAGAAATAGAAAAAATAACGAGCGACTTTATTGCTTAAAACGATCTCTTCGAGGCAAGAGTTGGTAGATATTTAGTGCTATGCTGGGTGGGTGGATTCATTTATCAATATTTATAAGCTGTAAATATTGATAAATGAAGAATGTTAATAGATTATTTATTTCAATAATAATTATGAACTACACACTTACGTACAAAATTATATAATAGGTGTATAGGAAAAAGAAAACATTGATTACTTAAATACACAAATCAAAATCACTTCATGTACTCTATTTTGAATTTGTACTATATCTATAATAATATTATGAATACGAAAGTTTGGATGTATGTTTGTTGCTCAATCACGCCAGAACGGCTGAACGGATCTGCATGTTTGGTATAGAGAAGATATATAGTCCAGAATAGTATATAGGCTACTTTTTATCCCGGAAAAATGTATGGTACCCGTGGTATAACATTAAGGCGAGCAAAAACGTGGTTAAAAGCTAGTTATATATAAGTAATGAGCCATATACTGACCGTCAATGATATTGAACACTGTTTGATAACATCCAAATTAATTGTGCTTCGCAGCCGACATGAAAATATTTTAAACCATGTCTTCAGTGGACGATATGCATGCTCTTCAGCAAGACTTACTGCGCCTGGAACATTACTGTGCCGTCAACCAACTCGATCTTAATCCCTTCAAATGCTCCCTCGTGACGTTTGCACGAAAACAGAATGTCATCTTAACCCATTATACTCTATCGGGTCAGATGTTGCCAAAGACTAGCGAAATCCGTGATCTAGGTGTATACCACAATAGCAAGCTAACATTCGACGTTCATATCAATAAAATCCCTATTAATATTATAAATGCGAAACTAACTCTGTCTCAGTCTGTCCGTCTGTCTGTTCCATTTTCACGGAATTGGTCGATTTTGTTGAACAGGTCGATTTGGTCGAACTGGTCAATTTGGTCGAATTGCTCGAATTGGTCGATTTGGTCGAACTGGTTGATTTGGTCAAATTGGTCGATTTCTTCGAACTAGTCGATTTCGTTGAATTAGTCGATTTCATCGAACTGGTCGATTTCGTCGAATTGGTTGATTTTGTCGAGTTCGTCGAATTGGTCGAATAGGTCGATTTGGTCAAACTGGTCAATTTCGTCGAACTGCTCGATTTCGTCGAACTGGTCGATTTGGTAGATTTCGTCGATATGGTCGATTTGGTCTTTTTGATCATTTTGGTATATATATGTAGTTTTAATACATAGAAAATGGGCATAATAGATACTTTTCATCCGAGAGATGGGATAGTTTGCGATATAAAATGAAGTGAATCTTTCGGGGCAAATAGCACTAACATCAAAATTTAATACAATGTAACTTGTGATGTAACCTTTTTAAACAAGAAGCATGCACTAGAGGTCGACCCGCGGCACGGCCGCGGGGTAAACTCTAGTTTGGTATATATGTAATTTTAATATCGAGTGTGGACAAAGGACACTTTTTATCCCGGATAATGGGATATATTTTGGGATAGATTTATGTAAAGGTTATCCCAGAAAGTAGGATTGGGTTTTTCTGTGATTTCCCATTTTCGTAATTTTGGTCATTTGGGTCATCTTTGTCCTTTTTGGCCTTTTTGTCCTTTTTGGCTTATTTGGCCTTTTTTGCCTTTTTATCCTTTTTTGGTCTTTTTTGACCTTTTGACCTTTTTGTCCTTTTTGACCTTTTTGGCTTTTTTGGTCTTTTTGTCCTTTTTGCCCTTTTTGAGCCTTTTTGTCCTTTTTGGCCTTGCCGGGAGATGGGATAGTTTGCGATATAAAATGAAATTAATCTTCCGGGTGCAAATAGCACACGCATAAACCTTTAGTACAATGTAACCTGTATTACCGCCTGCTCTTTAAACAAGAGGCAGGCACTAGAGGTTGACCCGCGGCGCAGCCACGGGCTAAACTCTAGTAGTCAGTGAAGCCTCTAAGTCCCTTGATTTCATTTTTGAATATCAAATTGCTTTAATGAGATTAAAACACTAAAAATTTTATACTGTACCTATGTTTTATTTAGAATATGCATCTCATATATGGAACCCACGCTATCATAAATATATAGACCGCATTGAAAGTGTGCAAAAGCGTTTTATTCGACATTTATGCTATAGGAAAAAGATCCAGTACTCTAGTGATTCATATTTTGATCTTTGCAAAAAGTTTCACCGCTTGCCACTTAAAGACCGACGAGATATTGCTGACTTATTACTTCTTCTAAAAATATCTCCTCGAATAGTGATTGTCCAGATCTTCTAAGTAAGGTCCACTTTAATATTCTAGTGAAGTCTATACGATTTAATCAACCCATAAATGTACCTTTAAGTTTTTCTAATTACAGACAAAACTCATTTCTAATGCGAGCAAGTAATTATTTAAATAATGTAAGTAAATACGATGACAACGACCCCATTTGCAATTGGTATTTCGGGAGCCAAGCGGTGTCTAAGCCTTAAATTTTTCAACAGTGACTAAGCATCTTGGTGCCTTTTTTACGTCTGCATGTTACTTTTAATCAATAGCTTATTCGTGAAAACCTGTCATTGGCTTTCTCTTGTCAATTATATTTATCTAATCAAATATATTTAGCTGTAGGTTTTCCATAAATAAATAAATATCAATACAGAGAATAAACCTTTTTGTTGGAAATTCAAACAGACTTCAACTATTAGTACAGAAAATAGATAGGTAACGTCGGTGACAATACACCTAATGTACAATATCTGCCAATATTGGTCCTGCTATAACCGATATGCTTGACTATGTAACCCCAGGGGAAACTTCCGCTAGAGCTCCTTGGTAGCAAGTTGCATGTAATTTCATCCACAATAATTCGATATACAGCCTGTGTGTAAACTAACTACAGCGAGTTAACAATCGATACGTAACTGAGTTGGCCGGGGGATATTGCATCCGCTACATAGCTCAAAACGAATGTTTCAGCACAGTGGAGTATTTTTAGAAGAAATACTTATGATTAGTTCACTCTTCAGTAATTATATGACCTTTTATTCATTCAAAATACATTAAAAAAACATAAATGTATAATACACGCACCGGCATAATTAGCGGAACAGTAAAAAATAAGAAAGTGGTACTTATATTAATAAATAAAAGGTTGAATTAAAAATAATAATAATTTTAGGAACTAATTTACAACTGAATTAACATTTGGTAATGCGACGCGATGCGATGTGATGAGATGCGAAAATATTAAATAGTCTTTGTATGTACTTGTGGCCTACGTTGTCGCCTTAATCAAATTGCGACGAAATGCAACGAAGTGCGGACTAGTTTTTTGTGCGACAAGACGCGACGCAGTGTGTTGAAGTTGAATAATTTGTTTAACAAATGCTTGGTAATAAGTCACAATACTCTTTTAACAAACGTGGATTATTTCTTGCTTACCCGATATAAATGATGAAACTGTCCAAATTGATTTCTTTCCGAATATATTATATATTTTTGCATTCCTATTTGTTTACGAAGTTTTTGTACGGCTAAATATTTTAAATATGAATTTTCGAGTAACAATGCAGTATAGATAGATGCCCATGATAAAACTGAGATTACCGCGTTTGTCGCTCACGAATGACTACAAAATATGACACACGTCCTACGTCGCTACGTGTCGCGTCCCGTCGCTCACCTAGGACAACGGGTTAGGGCCGTTTTAAGCACCAGATATAAGTTATACATAGAATAAAATACAACATGAATAAATTAAATATTAGAATTGCGAAAATAAAACGTTTGAATCGTTTCACTTTTAAACTCAGTCAGGTTATAATTTATTCGATAGGTAACTTTTATCAGATGATTAAAAAGTCGGCCCTTAATGGGGTATTTTTTGAGTCTAAAGTAACTTTTGATGAAAAAAATATACAGTAAAGAACACTTTTTATCAGATTTCATGTGAGCTTAGAAAAGTTGTTGAAGAATATTAACATTAAAATTTTTACATAATAATTAAACTACGTTTTAACAATTTTAGGTGCGGTATTTTATTTGCTTTTTATTCGGACGTTTCGGCCACTTTTCAGTAGCTTTGATTATAGAAGACTTTACATAACTTTAAACAAATAAAAGTTTAGTATCGCGTGTTTCCTCCCCGTGCACTAACTACAGCTTCCATCCATCTGGGCATGCTGCTGATGATGTTGAATAGGAACAAATCAATGGAAAAAAAGCCTATCAGCTTTTCCTTTTTTCAAATGAAAACCAAATAAAATAAGAATATAACCAGACAGTATTTTGAAAATATTACAATAATAGAGTTTACCCCGCGGCATACAGTTCTATTTGCCCCCGGAAGATTTACTTCATTTTATAACGCAAACTATCCCATCTCCCGGGAAGAAAAATATTTATACTCATTTTCTGTATTAAAACTTCATTTAAACAAAATTACACCTAAACCGATCCAGTACTCCTAGCAGTTTTTCTGTGAAGGCTTAACAGACAAACAATTCGAGTTACTATTGCATTTTTTCATAGGTGATAAATTTTTATATCTATAAATTTAGAAATGACTGGTCTTCCATACAATCTTTCAACCTTTAGTTCAACCCGTTCTAGTTTTATTTATCTATCCCCTGTCTATCTATCTGTAAACCATATATATAACTGATACAAATGATAAAAATAAACAAAATGACCAAATTGACGAAATTGACCAAAATGACCAAAATGAGAACACGACCAAAATGACCACAATTACCAAAATTACCAAAATAACCAAAATGACCAAATTGACCAAATTGACCACAATGGCCAAAATTACTAAAATGACCAAATTGACCAAAATGACTAAATTGACCAAAATGACCAAATTGACCAAATGACCAAAATCAAATCCATCCTATTATCTGAGATGAAAAGTATCCCATGTCCACCCTCGGTATTAAAATTACAGATATACCAAATTTTAGCCAAATCGGTCAAATAGTTTTTCCGTAAAAGCATAACAAACAAATAGACAAATATATTTTTATCCCGGAAACTATCCCATTTTTCGGGATAAAAAGTATCCTATGTTCATTATTGGCATCGAAAAAATATATATATACTGAGTTACAGCCAAATCGGTCCAGTAGTTTTACCGTGAAAACGGAACAGACAGACGGACAGACAGACAGAGTTACTTTCGCATTTATAATATTAATAGGGATTTTTGAATTTTCGGGCTTTTTGCTAGCGTTCAGCTAATTTTACCAGTGAGTATATAATAATACACAATATAAACTAATGAAAATGTGTTGTTGAGGGTTTGATGCGCCGGTTCTTCTCCTTTAATAGTGACAAAATTGATTTTGAAGCGGTGGTAGACTAATGACTTTCAGTAAGTAGTCTGCAAGGTTTAATTTTGGATGAAATATTAAGTAGGGGAAAAAGTTTCTTCGCATTTTATATAAAAATTCAAAAGGTTTTTTTATAAAGTTTATTTACATTTGACTAAAGCATGTAGGTGCCATTTTGTTGGATAACTTTTTGCCATCTTGTAGGTAGGGACGTGATCCCATTGCTATAAAAATTTTGGGGCTTCTGATCAAAAAACTGCGACAAGTAGTTTTGGCAGTCCTCTCGTGATGTTAACTTGACACTGCCTAAGGAATTCTGCAGAGACCGAAACAGGTGAAAATCTGAAGGTGCAAGGTCAGGACTATACGGCGGATGCATTAACACCTCCCAGCCAAACTCTTGTAATTTTTGGTGAGTGGCTAAAGATGTGTGAGGTCTAGCTATCGTAGTGAAAAACCACACCACTTCTGTTGATTAATTCCGGCCGCTTTCTCTCAACTTTTTGCTTTAATCTCATCAGTTATTCGCAGTACAGTTTAGAATCGATGGTCCCGCCTGGCGGTAACAGCTCATAATGAATAATGCCCTTCCAATCCCACCATACACACAGCATCACCTTGTTGCGAGTTAACCCGGGTTTCACCACAGTCTGTGAAGCCTGACCGGCCTTTGACCACGATCTTTTTCGCACGTTCTTATCGTACGTGATTCACATTTCATCACCAGTTATTAGCTTCTTAAAAAATGGTTCGGTTTCATTACGTCGTAATAAAGAATCACAAATGAGTACACGGTTCATTAGGTTTCTTTCAGTGAGCTCATGAGGTACCCAAATATCGAGCTTTTTTGTGTACCCAGCTTTTTTCAAATGCGCCAAAACCGTTTTGTGGTCAATTCCCAGTTCGCCAGCTACATCGTAACTACTAATATGCCGATCTTGCTCCACTTTTACAAAAATGGCATCAATTTTGTCTGTATCAGGGCGACCAGAGCGACGTGCATCTTTGATATCAAAATTTCCGGATTGAAAAAGCTTAAACCAAATTTGCGCTACTCTCACAGATACTGCATTAGGTCCATAAACATCACAATTTTTTTTCGCGGCTAGTGTTGCATTTTTACCTTTTTTGTAGTAAAATTTTAAAATGTATCGAATTTCTTCATTAGATTCACTCATTTTAACAATAAGAAAAATAAATGAAAATCACACATTTTCCTAATTTGAATTTGAAATTTTCTTCTTTAAAATTAAAACTTTTTAATGATACCAATACCAGCCAGATACAAATGGTATAGCCAAAGAGATATTACTACAAGTTCATACTATATGCGAATATACTTTTTCCCCAACCTATTATATTCGTTTTCCTTTTTAATAAAAAAAAAAGTTGCTTGAAGATTATTATAAAACTCAAATATTCATGATTACTCGAATCAGTTAAAGATACATTTTTAAAATAAGCAGAAAGAAAGTGTTCTATCAACTCTATTGTTAACTATCTTATCTTTTATTTACTTCAAATTCTAAAATTAAATTGACAGCTCTTTGAAATTGAATCAGTTGTACACAGAGTACATTAATATAATAGGAGACAACTGCCTCTTTAACGCCCTTTACTAAACATAGTCAGTTTCTAAAAGAACAACATTATTTGTTAAATCCCAGTAAATTTTCATGGAGAAAGGTTCTATCATATATCATGTCTTGGCCCATTAAGCTTAAAGTGCAAGAAGTGAGGGATGATATACGCCTTTTACTCGTTCAAAACATTAAACGGCGAAGGATATGTTTACCGTAAGATGTAACTTCTGTAGAATGACCTCTGTAGTAGCATTGCTTTTCATCTTTATACTAAAAAAAAGATTCCAAATAGCAAGCAAAGTGTAGTTAATTAATTTAAAACAAGACTTTTAAATGAAAATTCAATATTTCAATTAAATACATAGATAACCCTTTAATGTACACAAATCCTTATTATTTAATATTATAAATACGAAATTAACTCTGTCTATCTGTCTTTTACGCTTTCAAGGGAAAACTACTTGACCGATTTGGCTGAAATTCGGTTTATCCCTATTATAATATTATAAATACGAAAGTAACTGTCTGTTTCGTTTTCACGGAAAACTACTGGACCTATTTGGCTGATACTCAGTATATATATATTTTCAATGCCGAGAATGAACATAGGGTACTTTCTATCCCGAAAAATGGTATAGTTTCTGGGATAAAATATACTGGTCTCTCTGTTTGTTATGCTTCTACAGAAAAATTACTGGCCCGTTTTGGCTGAAATTCGGTATATATGTAATTTAATACCGAGGGTGGACAAGGGATACTTTTTAACCCGCATAATAGGATAAGTTTTGGGATAGATTTATGTAAAGGTTATCCCAGAAAGTAGGATAGGTTTTTATTTTGTGATTTGCCATTTTCGTCATTTTGGTTAATTTGGTCGATTAGGTCGATTTGGTCGATTTTATCAATTTGGTTGATTTTATCAATTTGGTCGATTTATTATTTTATTTATATCTATTTCCAATACCGAGGATGGACATAGGATACTTTTATGCCGAAAAATGGGATAGTCCCCTGGATAACAGTCTATCTGTCACGCTTTCACAGAAAAAATATTGGACCATTTTTGCTGAAATATGTGTGTATGTGTAGTTTCAATATCGAGAATGGAGATAGTATACTTTTCATCCCAGAAATGGGATAGTTAGTTTCTGGGGTATAACTAAGTAAATATTATACGGAAAACGGGATAGTTTCTGGATAGCGCTTCTTACTCCAAAACTCCAAATACTAAGTACTAATAACTACTTTGTAACTATACTGACTTTTTGGGTTTTTTTGGACTTTTCCGTTTAGGGATGTCCCGACAAGGTGGAGCCATGGAGGAGCCTCCGTCTCAAGTGAAACTCCCCCAGCTAGACCATTCTCGTGCCTCACAGGCCGAGGCTCATTTATTATTGTTGGAAATTTGTATATATTCTTTGTATGTGTCGGGAATCATTTGCGACCTCAATTATTGGACAGGGCCGTCTATTGGCTTGTAAGTGTTTTATACTTTTCGGTACGTTTTGTATTTTTGTGCTTTGTTATACTTTTTAGAAACTTTTTGTTATTTTTTAAATACTAGATACTTCTTAGATATTATTTAGATTTTTCATACTTTTTGGCAGTGTTTGATACTTTTTGTACTTTTTGATACTTTTTGTTACTTTTTAGTGCTTTTTACACGTTCTAAGACTTTTAAGAGATTTTTACTTACTGACTATTAATTTTTCTAATTTTACTGACTCACGATTTTATTAGTTTTTACTGACTTCGCTGATTTTCGACTGCTTACTGATTTTACTACTATTTGCATATTTTCCATACTGTTATATTGTAAATGCGAAAGTAAGTATCTTGTATTACATTTTTTGCTGATTCAATGTCAAACTTTTTATTCTGGAAAATTATTATAGTTTGCTATATACAATTAAGTAAATCTTCCAGGGGCGAATTGGGCCTCAATGTAACCTGTGTGAAGGTTGCTGGCGAAATAGATAAGGATTATGTACTAGGGTCTGACCCGTGGCGAAGCCGCGGGGAAAACTCTAGTACATAATAAATTTAAAACTAATAGGAATGATGTGGTACGTAATATGTTACAATAAATTCTAACATTATTTACACAGTACAAAAGAGATCTTGTCATCATAATTTTGAAATATTGCGTTTGAAATTATTTTAGTTACTGTTTAAACTATAATTTGTGCGATATTTGGCTCCTATTACTTGTACAAAGTTATAATGTTAGAAGTTTGTACGCTCGTACAAAATTTGCGAAGTTTTCTAAGACTGTAAAAAGTATTAGGTCTATCTCGGTTAAATTGACTGATCGCACAAAGGGCAGTTTTTAAAGTCATTAGCAATCATAGATAGACAAGCTTATTATGAATTTTTCTACTTACTTAATTAAAAGTACTTAATTTTATCTACGTTGTTCATGTTTTTATTTCAGTGGCCAAGACACAATTTGGGTCGCTGAGCCAACAGACTAATGTCCGGTTTCTGTATCTCACAAACCACGTAATATGTTTCTACCGATTATAAGGCAAGTGAATGGATAGTAAGATATACGATCCGGCTATAGGTAACTAGGAAGTTATATAGTGAACGTTATAAAACAATAAAGTTAAACAACAAACAAATAAACAGAATTTCTTATAATCATTACAAATAAGTAGCAAACATCGGAAGACGGAGAGATTTAATATAATACAAGTTCTTTGATATTGCGTATTGGAATTACGTTTCGTCCTTTGTAAGAAGCCTGAAAATTGCTAAACGTGGGAAGAGAAACCTCTCTAAAGGACTGGAAATTAATTTTTACGCAATTTATAAGAGTTTGTTTAAATACTGCTTTGTTCAATACCTGATCGCTTTTAGTCAAATAAACATGGTGTTTATACCTATCATTGAAGTAGAATCAGAAATTTCAGCCCCTTAATTTCTTTTTATTGATATAAAAATTAGGCACTAAACTTCCTTAGTAGTATAAGGAAGTCTATAATCTACCTACTTGAAAAATTGCAATAACATCTGTTCAAATGTTTAGTTTTGAAAACATAACAAACAAAAAGCGTCATTTTCGCATTTATATATTACTACAAGCTTTTGCCCGCGGCTTCGCTTATGTGAAAAGAATCTGGGATGAATAATAATAAATAAATCTTTATTGCCGAAAAATCTGATACAATAACTTATAGAAGTCTAACTCCCGAGCTAGGCATGAAACCTGTGTTTCGTGAATCAGTGCCCTCTCACATATTATGTAGTTTTAAACACAAAAAATACAAATCGGTAACAGAGTGTTTATGTCTAGCGAGTAAGCGTGTGGATGTGCATGAGCGCGCGCCCGTGCGAACGTTGTATGTATGGGTGTGTGTGGGTGTGTGTATGTGGGTGTGTGTATGTGGTGTGTGTGTGTGTGTGTGTGTGTGTGTGTGTGTGTGGGTGTGTGGGTGTGGGTGTGGGTGGGTGGGCGTGTGTTGTGTATATGTAATAATGTATATACTATATGGTTTCTATTAAGATAAATAGATTAAAACAGTGCTTCGCTGGTGGTATAGTCAAGGGTAAGTAGCAGTTTTTAAGTTTAATTTTAACTTCCTGACTACTGAGTTCATGTATGTACATTGATTTGTTTATTTATCTTGTTATATAATGTCACAGACATAGAGCATTGCTGCCGTCTTGCAAGGCCAGTACGGTACATTGGAGTTGGCAATATGTTGGTTACAGCACGTTTTTTATCGCTAATATTGTAGTAAAAGTAGCCTATGTGCTTGCTATTCAAGACTATAATCTATCCCTATGCCAAATTTCATCAAGATCCGTTCAGTCGTTCTGGCGTGATTGAGCAATAAACATCCATCGAAACCTTCGCATTTATATATGTATATATATATATATATATATATATATATATATAAATCCCCTATTTGATCGCCTTCAAGATTGTCTTTGATATAAAACGTAGACTGTTTTTACCCAACGTAAATATTTAAAGTCGTGAAAAGGTAATAAATAATTACTTCATATTCTTTACATTAGTAGTACTAGGATATAACTCTTTTGTACTTACGAGCCATATGTATTTACAGTAAAGATAAGGAAAAAAAAGCATAAAATCTTGTGGGTAACGAGACCAAAATCAAGCTAGCGAAGCGTTCTGGAAAGTCCCATTTCTTTATAAAAATATGTACCCATCCAAGTTTATAATCTCTATATCCAATTACTGGCATGTTTATTCCCGAAATAGGCATGCTTTTGTATTCAGGGCTGGATGAAATGATTTAAATCCTCACTCAAACCAATTTTGTATATAACCGTCGCCCTGATTTAGTTAATTTCGCTAGAGCCTCTTCAAGTTTTCTTTAGACTTTTTTCTATTTAAAGAAATATTTGCAAAGAATATAAATAAATCGAGCGTAGATATTCTTTTCAAAGGACAAGTGGAGACAATTACCTAACTGATGTAGCCTATGAATATTTGTCAGAATAACAACTCAAGACATAGAAATCGTATTAAGATTAAAATAACCACACAATAAATAAATTCAAATTATTTCCACTTAAGGCTTTAAAAGCATGTTAGAAAAGGATGCTTATAGAATCACACATTCATTATTTATGAAGTTGTTACTAGTGTAAAGCAAAGCAATGATACATCACTGTTCTTATTTACGAATGAACACCGTAACTATTAAGTTGATCTTACTCTATAAACAAAGATGGAAAATTGGTACAGGACATGTTTTTAATTTAGTAGCATAAATACGAGTAGAATATGTCACCTTATACTTGTGAAACCTAAGGTATTTTTCGTTTTAGTCCATTCATATAATATACTAGTATTTCCCGTGACTTCGTCCACGTTTGACGGGTAACGTAGATTACAGTTATTTTGCCAGTATTTAACTTTATTTAATTTTATTTAAGTATTTGCTAGGCAACGGATGATTTAGTATGAAAATAGATGAATTCTGAAGAACCGGGTAAAACAGGTAAGTGATGTTACTAAATGCATACATAACTAAATTTGTTCTACTAAAGATGTCTAATGAACGTAGAAACTTTCATATCCAGCAAGTCCTAATATCACGTGGTTTTGAAGTTAGGAAAACATGGGGAATAAAAAAGTCCCGGAGTATATTGTTTTAGTATCAATCGGATTCAAATCCGCTAACTTTGATGTATAATACCCACTTTAAAACACTCCCGGGAAAATTCCCGCGGGATTCCCGGAACACAAAGTATCGCAACATTTAAAAAAGAATGTAAGGTTTCGTTTTAGAGAAAACTGTGTTGGAATAAATAATTTTTTATGCACCCGAACAAGCTTAAAGAACTTAAGTCTTAAATCTAAGCATTAGCTGTCGATCAACGAATACTGTATCGAAATCGGACCAGTAGTTTTTACATTAATCCCGATCCCGAACAAACAGACAAGAAATCTCAATTTCTGTAAAACTCGAAGAAATTCTTAATTGGTTATTATATATTCTATTCCACTCGTGTTTTTAAACAGCTTTAATGCACAGACACGGCATTTTTAGAATTTTGTAAACAAAATGTAGATTGTAGTAGGTACATATGATTAGGAAAGTTATTACTTAAGCTTTTGTTTTATTTAGTACGATTTTTATAGCTTTAATTATTATTCTCAGGAAAAAGTAACGCCCCCATTTAAAAGGTAGATGACATATATAAATCTATAATAAAGGCTAGTCTTGTTATATAAGTCTCAAAAACTTCACTCGGTCGAGATGAGATTATTGAAACGGATGTGTGGTGTTATATATAATATTATATTATACTTAATTAACAATGCATGTATTAACTATTCTTCCTTATATAGGAAAACTGTTTAGAAATTACATATCGTCGGTGTTAGTGAACTGTTTTTGACTACATTTTTAACAATTTGTCAAAATTGTTACACACAGTACTTACACGTAGTATACATATACTTATAAGTACGTATACTTGTTAAAAATTTATGGAAAATAAATCACCAAAAAAAAATTACAAGTTCCTGCACTGATGTCGACGATATAATTATACATTTCTATCAGCCACACGTATAAAGCCTCTTGCTCTTGAATAAAATTACTTCAAATAGGAATCAGACCTCGACGGCGTCTTGCCAAGGCTAAATTTTGTCACTCGTTCTTTGTTTGAAGACTTTGTGTGAGAGTCTTCATAAGTTGAGGCAAATGAAGCTCGGATTACAAAAGCCGCTCTCATTTACTGTCAAAATCTTTATTCATTGGTAAGAATCATTACAGAGTGGCTTACTTCTTAGGTTTTTGCTTTCCTACTACTTTTTACTACTTTACCTTTGAATCATAATAATGAATAAGCTTTGTAAAAATCATATTTATAATAAATAATTTCATGTTTTAAGTTATTTTAATAAAGTATGTGTTTTTTATTGTATTATTTTAATAGCCTTTCACATAATAAATGTGTTCATAAAACATTCAGCCAATTGTTTTGCTTTTGTGTATTGTAAAAATGAACTACTTATATTTCAATTACATGCCCGTCTAGCATTGTCAGCATTTTATAGCACTTGCCAAACATTTCAATAGAAAATTAAGTAGTTAATAGAATAAGAGATGAAAACCTAAAAGTAAAACAATTCTTGAACCTTGAATATTAGGAAACTAAGTAACATAACGAACCTTCGAAAATATCTACTTATGTAGCTGTCACTAAATAAGTCTTTTTATACGTTTAAATCGATCGCCATGTTTCATTGTACTTCAGAATTGGGTAAAATACTTTCGCCTAAGGATTCAAATATAGCACGAATAGAGTGGTAGGTAGAAATGTTTTTTATATAATGACTAGGGATTTCTACGTGGTTTCGCTTACTTATATTTTGGATCTGTAATTGACAAAAAATCATCCGATTTTAGAGAATAAATTTTACTCTATCATAATTAATGTAGAAAACGACTTTAAGTCTGTATAGACTTACAGCAAAGTTCTTGGAAAGATCTCCCAATAAAAATGTTGCTCTGTAAGGTTCCTAAATCATATAACTTGCTTTTTGAATAAGAGGTTGATTGAGAGGCTCTATATTCATCTACCAAATGTATTACTAACATTCAAAACAGTAACAATTTTAAATACAGGTTAAGGACATTTTTGATTGACAAATCATATTATAGGTAGTGTTGATGATTATTTTAATGATAGACATTAAATTACGGAGGTAGTATACAATGTATTATTATATAGACTAGTGTATTAATTTTGATTTTTAAGACATTTATTTTAAAGAATGACTTAATTTAATTATTATTGTTATTATTCCGATTTTTTTTATATATTGATGTAATATTTATATTAATAGATAAGAATTATTGATTATAATAATAGACACAACATTTTGCACGCCCTAGAGGCAAAAACATGTGAACCTATGGAATAATCCTACCATCTTTTTTATGTGCCATGTTTTACGCCATAAATGATGATTTGATTTGAAAGTTTGATTGAATATTTTCTACAAAAATGAGAACGCGCTGGTAATGCCACCTGTGTTGAAAGTGTGCGTTACAAATTACGTTTTTCACAGGGCTATTGTCATTCTTTAGTATTCTTCTTCCAGGAAGAGGACTAGGAAGTAGTAGAGCTACTTTTACTTACATATGAACTTAATTCGATTTTTATACATATATACTTTCAGAGATAAATTATTATTTAACTGATATTGAAAACTGTTTAAAAATCCGTTGCGTGGTTTAGGTTCCTCCTAAAACATGCAACGCATTAGTGGATATACAGACAGACGGATGCGGAAAGCGACTTTGTTTTATACTATACTAGCGGTTCCGACAAACGTTGCGCTGCCTTGAAAAAATACAAATCTAGAACCTGATACCAGCGTCACCTACCGGGTCTAAATGTGAATCTAAACCATCTCGGGACCCACCCACTCAAACACAATTTTTTTTATACCTTGGGTTACATTATTGAAGTTTTAGCAGAGATCTCTAATTTTTTATATTAATAAATATAGCCTATATTAATATAGGATAATGTAGCATTATTATGGTGAAAGAATTTTTGAAATCAGTCAAGAAGTTTTTGAGTTTATTTGTTAGAAACATACAAAAATACAAATCTTTCGTCCTCTTTATAACATTACTATAGATAAAGAGATAGAAACTCACCTTGTTTAAACTTTCCCTGCTGAATATTTTTATCACTGTATAAGAATGCTTTCGGCTGCCAATTCAACTCACAATTGGTAAGAGTAACGTTATTTTCGTCGGTTTCCTCCTTTTGCTCGGATGCGGGGGTATCTGACGCCTGTTCGAGTAGAGGCAAAGGGTGCTAATGGACGCGCCAAATTGGACGGAAACGTAATTTCAAATCTTTCACGGCCCTGGTGTTAGAGTGACGTTCTATTACTCATCTGTTCTTTGAAAGTTTATGAGTGTTTATCTTTCATCAACGACATTCAATGGTCAAATTAATATCGATGGTTGACCGTATAATAATAATTTTGGATTTAACTGAGTTGCCGCATTTACAGGAGTAGGTACTTAAGGGGCTACATAAATGAAGTTCACCATCTCTCTCGCGTAGCACCACAGTTTTGAAGATATAAATTGACAGAATTTTCTTACGAAAAATTTGTATTCTACGAATATTAACAAAAAATTTACAAGTGTTTCACAGAGATATTTAACTGGGTGTGGAGTTGCACCCATTTATGTAGCAGCGACGAATTCCATTTATCTGCTAAAGCTCTGAGCATGCTGTGGGTGTTGTCGCAAACGCGGGCTAGTAGGGATGCGCATCTTTTCCTAATAATGGCCGCAAAGCCATATCTATTCGCGCTTCCGCGAACATCCCCGACGTGTTGCACCGCCACGGCAGTCCCAACAACACCCTCAATCCATTGTTATACTGGACACCTGGGTCGCTGTCTGCCCACTGTGTATAATTAACTGACCCACAGGCCGCACATGTAGAAGGACATTCAGTATACTTGAAAAAGTCTTCTTTACCTCTCGCGTACAACAAGAATAGAAACCTGGCTTTGGATATATAGGTACCGATCCAACAGAAGATACAAAATGAAACGTTTTTTAAGTCGGTTTACGATAAGCGCCTGCCAGTTTAATCCGACCAGCAAAAGCCACTTATTGCTCGTCGGAGCAAACAGGGCAATTCAACCAAATATAATTTAGTAGTATCATCCGACCCGATGGCCCCAAATCTGCTGTTGATAAATTGAAGTTACTGAATTTGAATTCAAGTTTATATTTTTAGAATTACTTTATTTGTTAGGTTCTTTATGAAATATTAACTTTAACATCGGCCAAGTGTATTTCTGTCTAAGGTCTGTGAAGGGTTCTGTATAGTTCAGGAGTTACAGGTAGCGGACATACCGTGTCTTTAGAAGCGGCTTTGAAAGCATATATTTCCCACATATAAAATATGTATTGACTTAAACAAAATAATTGAAAAAAAAACATATTATATAATCATTAATTCCCTAAACGTTTATCCCCCGGTTTCTATATTTTACCGACGGTTGTCTGTGATAATAACTGATTGATTTTGAAGCTACCAATAACCGATGGTTGAGAGGACTATACGAGCGTTTCACAAGCTCATTGACAATTAGTAATACTGTCGGTTATCAGTAACTAATTCCTTCCCAAGCGTTTTGCTAACGCTACGTAGTTGTGGTCGTAATACCTACACGCAACGTGATTCAATGAGTTGAGGTATAACTACAAAATAAACACATTTTCAAAAGAAGAGACCTTTTGTGATATACGATTGTCATTAAAAATCAAGCTTTCAATCAATCTGCTTTAAAAATATTTACAATTACAGAGCCATTTTATATGAATGTTGCATGAACAAAACGCACTAATGTAAACAACATATAAACTTTTTAAATAATGATTGTTCCAATGTCATTGGATTTTTGTAAAAAAAAAAGAGTGGTATCACTTCAGAAATTTTTCTCTAGTTATAGGGATTTGTGGTTTTCGATCGCAATTTTTTTTAAATAAGTTAAGGCTAAAAACAATGATTCTCATGGTACCAGAGTCAAATGACGGAAACTGTGGGAACCTTGTCCGATTTTTTGTTTTCATTCAAATGTTTTAGGGAACTTTTTGTAACGCGACTTTCACACAGATGTCCGATGGATTTAATGTGTTATTTGAAGCGATGTTGTAATTTATTGTTAATGACGTTAAATATTGACAGTTAGTACGTATTAATACGTTATCTATTAATAATGTTATATTCATTCACAGTGTTATTTTTAACGCTATATTGAAGACGCATTAGGTCACAATCGATAACTATAACGTTATCGCAGGTGAAGAGATGAATATTAAAGCAATACTTGAATTGGAATTAGAACTGTTAAAGATAGAAATAGTAAATATGAAAGATATAAATAAATAATAATTAAATCCAAGTCCAAAGAAGAAGTAAAAAAATGTGTTTAATTTAATTTAAAATCACGTATTAATAACGACAAAAAAGCCGGCAACCCAAAAAAACGGCAACTGGCCGAAACCAGATGGTAATAAAATTCTTACGAATAGTAGTGTTGACAACCAGCGGTTATAATATAGAAACACTTCATCTGTCGTTTCCATACAAAAAGTCTACCGATCGGTTAGAAAATCCCTCCCATCGGTAGTTGGTACTTTCATGACTAACTAGCTACGGACAGTTCATTATCGAAACATCAGTAGGGCTACCAGGCGTATATTATAATATAATATTAACGTAATATTCTACCCGTCGGTATCAAAATCGATTCGTTTTTGCAATATTGAAACCGGGCATAAGACAATGAAAAATGTTATAAATCAGTTTTTAGATGTATGGCCGACACCCATAATCTTTATTTTGATATGTAATTTTACATTTCTTTTTAAACTAAGCAACATTTTATACAGTCCTATCTAATTTTATTCATATAGACCCAGTAGTTACTGTAAGACATATTGTAACATGCAAAAACACAAGGACATACATGACAATTTTATTAGGCTTTTTTGGCAAAATTACCACGGAATCCCAAAAAGTAGGAAAATGAAAACCGCGCTTCGTAACGCAAGTGAAATGTAAACCAAACTGATAACGGAAATTAGTAAATCTCTTATCCTTGCTCCATTTGGGATAATGTTAGTGACCATGTCATGCAGATGTTGCTGATGGTTTAATGCGTTATTTGTTATTAATATTGAGAAAATTTAGTTCTTAGTCCAACAAAGATTTGGTAAGCTATCTTTGAGTTGCGAAAATTATTGTCTTCAACAACGTTTGTAATTTTGAAGTCGCTATTCCAAACTGAACTTAACAATAACAAATTGTTTAAATTTCTCTATATATAATGTATTTTAAGCTTACAAAGTAGGAAGTATTATAATATACTTTGAATTAATTTGAAATATTCATGTAAATATTTGCAAGCTCATGGGATTGCAAGGACGATCCAATCGATTTTCCTGTATGATTATATACGATAGGGACCTATTGTTTAGTATTGCCATTCTGAGTAAATAATTCTTGGAAACTCTCTCTTGCCATCTTATTCACTTCATAATCATTAAAATTAAATAATTTTATATAAACACTAATTTTAAAAGAAGGTATCCTAAATTGCTTCATATAACATCAGCTATCTGCCAGTAAAAGCTTCCTCGAAATCGGCCCAGCGTTTTCCGAGATTAGCCGGAATAAACAGAAAAACAGACAAAAAAAAATATTTTTTGTTATAACTGTATACTTTCGTATGCATTTAGTAAAACGCTCTTATTTTGAAATTACAAACAGGCACTTCAATTTTATTTATCTGTATGTATAGATTAAGTTATAGAAAAGAAAGTTTATTGAACAATATAAAATGAAATAAAATAAAATGTTATTTCAACAAAAGTCTCAAGCACCCATGACCTCTGGTTTAATACTAGTTTACACTTTCTCTTGTAATAGTCGTCATTTTTGATTTTTTACAAACAGACACATCGATTTTTTTTATCTATATATATAGATTAAGTTATGGGAAAGAAAGTTTATTGAACAATATAAAATAAAATGTTATTTTAACATAAATCTCAAACACCCATGACCTCTGGTTTAATACTACCTTACAATTTCTCTTGTGATATAACAATAGTCGTCATTTTTGAAATTTTTATGTAGCTACTCTGTATAATTTGTGTATCAAACTTGTGCCAAGTATTCATAAATATTCTACATTAGAATAATCTTTAAGCAAAAGCTTCAGCAAAATGAGGTATTTGTCTGATTCTTAACGAAGGAATTCTTGTGACAGCTCAAAAAAGCACATTTCTCTAATCAATAGAAATTTTTAACATAAATACGTAATTCTTCGGTAAAAAATTAATACCCTTTTTCAATTTTTAATCATATTAAATATTTTTTCAAAATAAAATTGTACAGGGTAACGTCAAGTAGCAAATTCTCGCTAAAAACTCAATAAATTCAGCCTTAAATCACTACTCGACCGTGTCACTTGTTTGCAGACTACCTTAGTCAGGTATATTCAGAATTTCACGTTACGGAGATGAAGGTACTGTGGTGATGTATCGCGAGCTAATGGTATTCGCAGCACAATTTGTCAAGGCCGCCTTAGTTGCCGTGGTGTAGATGGACATTCAGCTCTACAAGGGTGGGTCATCTAAGATGATTCGGCTTTTTTGTCAATATCATTATCTATTATATGTCTATATAATTTTTCTCTAAAATTACTAAGTTTATATATCTAAATGAAATTTGATAAGAAGTAAATTAATATACACGATATGAGATGATAGATATGAGATATAAATTTGAAAAAAAAAACTAAATTAATTGATAAAATAAGATTTCATAAGTGACTTTTGTAACTGCTTTTTCGTTTTCATTATTTCTTTTGTTTTTTATTTTATTTTAAAAAGTTCCAATTTTATTTGTATTTCTATTAGTTATTTATATGTACACAACAAAATATTTCATACTTTAAACTCTTGAACATACTCCCTAACATAGGAAACACCATTAAAAAAAAGGAGATAATCTGTCAGAAAGTCACTTATGAAACCTTTCTTAACAATTAAGTTCGTTTATTTTTATAATAGACAATGCCTCATTTATTTTCTATCAGAATTGAAAGACAGAAATGAACTGGCTGCTTTCGTCATCACGATGAAAGTTGGACTAATTTCGCATTTACAGATGCTAAACTATCTGCAAACAAATCAATGTCCACATAATCTTACTTACTCAATTTGTTAATTTCGTTAGCAGTCTGACAAAAATACAAATGTTAAACTATGCACGCCAACGGTGAATGTATTATAATAATTTTTGCCAAACTACAAATACAGCGGATGTTAGTCATCTTTACAGAATCCTCTACATGCGTGGGTTGACAGGTGTTTCTCAGGATCGTTTTTTTTCGTTTGTCTATAATTTGGTATCAGACGAAAAAGTAGGGGACCGAGCCTAGAGTTCTCAAAGTGAAGCCAGCTAAAGGAAGCCGATCGCATCCCAGTGTGATACGGGAACTTAGTATTATAAACTGATAGTAGGGATAAAGTTAAAATAGTATCCAGTGGAAACCTTGCTATCACTCAAATAGACGAAACCACGTGTATACTAAGTGTTGCGGACAGTGAGCACCCCCTGACCCGCCCGCCGGAGCACACCTACTCTCCGCGCCCCGCATACCGCCGACGCCCATAGCTCGCACAATTAGCAGCTAGGCGTCGAAAGGTACACGGGATGTAGGAGCGGCCTTGGAGGCAAAAATTATTATTCTCAATAATAACATTAGCATTTGACTACTTACCACTCTCACTCGACTCTCTCGCACAATTACTTTGTCGTACGTACTTCTTTATGTATATTTGTAATAGTTTAATAATAATAATCATACAGTCCATTATATCGAGTTTAATTTTCAAAAAAGAAGCAACTGCCACCAATATTAAGTTTACTTACACAAGCTTAAAAAAATGCTTCATTTAATTTGACGCTTGGTTCACGTAGAGTCCGGCTATGAGAGTTGGAAGACGCCAGGGGTTTGGCTCCCCCGGCAACGAGGTGATGAGGTGTAATATAGTACGTCTGTCTATACTATAAATCTGTAAATGGTTCAGCAGATTCCGAAAATGCAATTTTTAGATTTTTTGTCTTCTATCCGTCTGTTAAAGCATCACGAAAAACTTCTGAACAGATTTAAATGAAATTTGAAATGGAGCTAACGTATACCACGGAGCGTAACTTAGGATACTTTTTATCCCGATAAATGACAGCGTTTCCGTGGGATAGACGAAAATAGCGAAAAACATGGCACTGTCATCGCATATTTTTTGGAAACTACTGAACGTATATGAATGAAAGTCGACCAAGAGCTGGCTTATAACCCGAATCAACACTTGGATACGTTTTATCCCGATAAAAATAGATAGCGCTACAATCGAATTTTTTCAAGTCACTAATAAATACTCACGTAGTCATAAACAATACATTATATTACTTCAAATCAGATTGGATTCGACTCATCTATGTTTTGCTGGGCAGTTGTGTAGACTATATGGATTTAGTTTCTTTGTTATTGTAGTGAATTTTACAAGAAACAGTAAAGTTTAGGTCTAAAAAAATATAGAAATATATTCTATATTTTTTTAGACCTGCTTTAACCAAATATGTTATTTAGAATATTAATAGCCCATCAGAAATCATCATTCATATTTCATAAGTTTTTTTTGTTTAGTTTAACATCCATAGTAGTATATTATTTAGTTCCTTTACTGTACTGTTACTATACATTTTTTTAAAACTTAAACTGGTAGTTTAGTTCACGCGCTTTTAGCTTAAGCTACTTTTGAGACTCTTTGGCCGAAACTGAAAGGGGTCGTTGTGTTGTGCAATTTTATTTTCTATATATGTGTAAAATTACTCCAAAATGAACAATAGTTGTAGGATATATAGTTTTTGAGTAGTAATTATGTGTTTTGTGAGAAATGTGAATTGTGTAGTCAAACGTGGCCTTTACAGTTTTTACAAGAACTCCGTTGAATGGCGTCAGTTGTAGCCTATAATACAACTGCGCTACTATACGAAGATTATACATCAGAATTGGCTGTATGGACTAAGATTCCTTTGCCTGCCTTTGTGGCGAATTCTACTACTACTATTAAGCCACTTTTTCGTCTGAGATAGTGTTATAGCCGAATATATATATTGCGCGAAATAGTCAATACTATTTCGCGCAAATGTAACGATGAGTTTAATGCGTTATTAATTATGAGTTTTTTTTTTAATTTATTGCAGGAGTTCAGCAGACAGGCAGACGACCCACTTGATGGAAAGCGGTTACCATCGCCTATAGACATTTGCAATACCAAAGGTGCTACAAATGCGCTGATGCTCTCGTAAGGGAGACTGGAACCTGGTCACTAATGCCGGAACACAATTCAAGGTTGTTATGGCGAAATACTGTAGACCAGGGGTGGTAGCCACTCAGTCGGGAAAATGGCCTACCACCTGGCTGTGGGTTGTTTTGTCGCCTCTTACGACAGGCCGCCCGGCCGCAGGAAATTATAGTCTTTCTCCGTTCCTGCATGGATATTGTTATTAATTAATTAATTGTGATGACGTAAAATATTGACAGATAATGTATGTACTACAATAATGTAGCTATGATTTTAAGCGATTTTCACCATCAGTTAGATAAGTTTTAATTGAAAGTTTATATATTTAAAAAAACCTAATTAAGTTTTTATGTAAGTAACATACAGCTTACTACCAAGAAAACGTTAGTAGTACATATAACTCAATGGCATGAGGCCGCTGGTCCACTGCCTGCTAGGGCCTCGCAGATTGGCAAGATCACATATACACGTGGCCCTGGCAATAGGGTAAAGGACGCAACACCAAGGGGTTTTAGTGGGTATCCTAACTCAGGTGGCAACAACCATTAGTGGTGCTAGTGCGACACTACATGTCCCCGCCGTGTTTCCCCGCGGGTTTAGTCCTCAAACGGATTTCCCCTCGTTGCAAAGAGACAAAACCTTTTTATACTTTTATTTGTCTGTGTTAGTGTACAATAGCTTAAATTCACATCTCAACTGGTTTACGTGTAAACAAAAACTAATATTATAGAAATACCTATTAAATGTATATAAGCGACCCCTTTTCAATATTGAAATAGATTAATATGATCTAGAAGCAAGTCGCGCTGTAATGCGACCGTAATTTCCGTAATAAGGAAACTCAGTTTTCATAATGCATGGGATTCTTAGGGGAATAGCTCGTGCGGGTATAAAATGAGGAACGCGCAAAGGGACGGTAAGATTTTCATATTATTATTCCTAGCGGGCCCAGGAGATGTTGTCATGGCTGGAATAGATCAAAATTTAGAACCCGGTTGCAACCGGTTGATTCCAGCGCCGCCTACCGGATCTTATTGTGAATCGAAACCATCTTGGAAGTCACTCAAACACACATACACAAAATTTCATCAAAGTTGGTCCGACGGTTTAGGAATTCAGTGGCATACACACATACATCCATACGTACATAAGAATTATATATACAAAGATATACAGTAAACTAGCAGGTATAGGTTTAAAAATAAGAGGAGGTTCTCAATTTGTCGTTGTAAATATATAGTTTTTTATGTGTGTTCAGACATAACTTTTTGTAATATTTTCTTAAGTTTTCACGACTAGTATACATAATAAAACTACGTTTTAACGGTTTTAAGCGCGGCAATCCATTTGATATTTAATATCCGGCGTTTCGACTACTTTACAGCAGCCGTGACCACGGAAGACAAAGATGCCGATGAAAAGTGGCCGAAACGTCGGAATAATAAAAATCAAATAAATTACCGTGCTTAAAACCGTTAAATGGTAGTTTTATTATAACTTTTTGTAAACCGATTTTTATATTCCTTTTACATGGATTCAGTACAGCTTCAGGATAGTTTTGCATAAATTTCATTGTTATTATAATTATTGTTGTTATATTACCATATATGTAATTTCAAAGTGAAAAATAAAATAAACCTAGCAACAATAAATATCTTCTACAACATCTTGAGGTCGGTGTCAAGTAAAACATAAAAAAATTGCAAAATGTAGTTATTTTTATGTTTTATTTCGCACGGAGCAACGTCAAAATATTGTACAAAATATTTATATTGTTACGTCTCGGGCCCTGACAAAAACAAAATCCACCTGCATATCTGAAACAAAGCACATTTATTACCCCTCGGCATTTGAACTAATAACATTGAAATTCTTTTATCATCGTCTTCTTTTGTTTACTTATTGGTATACAGCCTATTGTTGTATTGTAATCATAAGCCAGGTGTTACGGATTTAAAGTACAAGCTGATTCTAGGAAATTCGGTCCACGCTGCCAGACGGACATAGTGCATTTGTGCAGTATAAAGCAATGGCCCGATTGAGGAAGAGTTAGTCGGGCGAGAACCACCAGCGAAGCGAGACGTGTGTACTACAATCGGGAATCTAATAGTGACGGACTTTGCGCGTTTTATTGAGCTACGACCTTCTGCATTACGTTTGGACTTGTTGTATTCGGTTATATTTGTACCTGTGTTATACGTGTTTATATAGTTCTAATAAACTCTATAATCATTCTAACGGCATTTTAATTCGAGTTCCGCACTCGTAACAATATTATATTTTTAGTTACTCTTGAGGTCGGTTTGTTTTTTGATAAAAAATGTTATTATTTGAAAGTTGTTTTTGTAAAGAATTGTGTCTAGCTAGCTATAAGATATCCACTACAAATTTCTTTGATAAATATAAGTTTACCTCACTTTTATTATATTTGTTTTAAGATAAAGGAACATTGAACTTAAATCGTCAGTTAAACGTACAGATAATATCTACGTTGATAATATTTTTAATGTTTTTTTTGATGGACACTTAGAAATATCGAATCACAAAATAATAACATCTGTCCATAAAAGTCTCGTTGTTGTACTCGCTATATTTTAAAGGAATGCATAATGTACTCGCCACGGTTGTTCAGGGCGGATTATTGGGTCTCACACATCGGATACATCACGATGTTTTCCTTAATTGACGGGCCATGGGACGTTCAATGCCTAGAGGCCCCTTTGACAATCCAAAAAAAATAATTCGTCGTTGTGTGCAGACAGCTAAGCACTTGCCAAACTTATTTTACATATACATATGAAGACTCCAGGGAAAAAGACGAACTTGTCACTTTTTTTCGAAACTAATCTGTGAGTGCGATTATGTGGGGAATTTCGGTACTGTATGATAATAAACCGAACAGGGTAAAAAACGAACTAATCTTAGAGTTATTGACGTTTAAAAAATTGCGTACAGGGAAAATAGTAACATAGCATACCTAATAAGTCCAGGGAAAAACACAGAACAAAGAAAGAAAGAAAGACTTTATTTGAAGAAATAGCTACGTAATTACATTCCTTACACATTATTATACAGAGAGCATATTTAGAGAATTTGTACGCCGCATTTTCAGCGAACAAGGTTTGCACTCAGCATATTGCTGTGCCGGAATTATATCCGACACAACGTCCATTTTCAGTGTAAACCTTCCTTTTGGCGTAAGATCAAAACGACCCAATTTTGTTAAATAATAATAATTAATAAAACTAATTCTACTTGTGTAATATTTAGTTACTAAATCAAATAAATAAAAAAAAACCAAGAACAAAATACTTTGTTATTTTAATATTAAACTAATTACCCGTGTAACAACTTGTATCAGGTTTGTCAGTGACCTAATATGCCACTATTGCCTATTAAATCTGACTTAAGATAGTTTTTTCATTTGTCTATGCTTGAAACCTTTTTGATTTTTAAGTGATTCAACTTATTTTTTTTGTTTTATTGTGAAACTTATGGATTTCCGAAGCAAAAGGTTCCAAACTTAAAAACGTGATATCTCAAAATAAATGTTGCTTGACAAGTTCGACTTTCTCCCTGGAGTCTTCATATACAATGTCCGCCAAGAAAATAACCGTCAAATTATTCCATTAATCATAGTTAAATTCAAATATACTTAATTCGCATAGAGGAACGTGTTTAAAAGTCCGTGGGATTATAAACAAAAAAAAAAACTAACAAGTATGTGGCAGTTCACGAGCTTGGAAGGTTCTGTATACGTGACATGTGTACTGTTTTCGCTATTAGGAGTCATAAAAAAGCATTTTACCCAAATTACTGTGTATCTCAAAAATTACAAAATGGATTTTGTTCGAAACAATTTTCATTTAAATATTTTTCAAGTTTAACCAACTTGATTTTTTCAAAATTCCCCAATTTATAGTTCAAAAGCTACAGAAACAACAATTTTTACGACGTTGGAAACTACACTCATTGCCTTAAATAAAAAAAAAATACTCATTAAAAACATCATGATTTTTCAAGATCCAACTTTTATCCGCGCAGGAACGGCGAAAGAATACAATCTTCTGCGGCCAGGCGGCTTGACGTGAGAGGCGACAAAACAACTCACAGCCAGATGATTTTTGAAAAACTCCATATCGTAGCGCTGTGGAAAAACCTCGGCTGGGAGCTCATTCCAAATCCCGACAGTACGCGAGAGAAACGTTCTACGGAACCGTTGCGTACATGAGCGAAGCGGCTCAAGGAAGTGGGGATGAACTCCCAACCGATGGCGAGCGGTGTGATGGTAGAAAGAGTTCCTCCTCTTTCTACCATCGCACCATTCTAAACAGTTCTTCGGAACACTCCCTGTGATACAGTCGGTAGAATACGCAGAGAAAAGCAAAGTCTCTCCTAAGGCTAAGCGTATCTAGACCGTCTGTGAGTATGGGATCATCAACAACGCGAACAGCTCGACGTTGAATACAGTCCAGGGGATTAAGTTGGTAAGCAGGTGCTCCAGCCCAAAGGTGTGAGCAGTACTCCATATGCGGCCTCACCTGAGCTTTGTAAAGCACAAGGCGTTGCCGCGGAGTGAAATACTGCTTGGACCGGTTTAGCACTCCCAGCTTCTTGGAGGCAAGTTTTGCCTTGCCTTCAAGATGGCCCCTGAACTGTACATCGTTCGCGATGTCAACACCGAGGATCTCTTGGAGGTGGTAAGGGGAGTTCCTTGGAACTGAAGCGCTTGCTTGTATGGAGTTTTTTCCTGTGTGCCTGCTGAACTTGTGCAATAAAAAAAAAACTAACTTAAATGCAAGTAGCATTTAACAATTATAGCATCAGTTATATAATTGATAGACAAACATGCATTGTACACCCCCAAGCTAAGCAAGTTACGCTTTTGTTATAAGTATGATACAACGGACCATTCTGGAGTCAATTTCAGACACCCAGACCGTAATGTAGTGGAAAGTTCATTTATGAAATTTACCATGCCAGTAATTGAATATGGGACTTCTTGTTCCAGTGATCTATGCCGACAGTCTTAGCCCACTGAATTACCGTTGCCGTCTTTTCTTGACAAGTTATATGTATAGCAGCCACTGATATCCTTTTATTTCGCAAATCCTTTAGAGCATTGTTCTCAACGATTTTTATATTCACGAAGAAACCAAAAAGCTAGTAAAAAGTCTCACGACCAGTCCACTACAAAATTATAATTAATAGTTTACTTATACGAATGATTGAATCTTTTTTATATAGGTTTTATTTTTTTAATAAACGAGGCGCCAGCAAATTTCGCGACCCCCATGTTGATAAACGATGCTCTAGAGTAGGTATAGTACAGCAGCGTACAGATTACATAGTTCTATTAAATATCACACATATTGGCCCTATACTTTGTGATAAAAATGATTGTGACCTGCAAAGACAGACGGCCATATATGAATATTTCGTACATGCAATGGTTGATCACGGAGCCCGCACTGATGGTGGCTAATTCGAGTAGTTTTGTTTTAGTGGACTGTAACATTATTTAATGGATATATATGGGAGTGAGACGTATGCAAAATTCTGCACAAAAATCAATGAGGTAATAAGCACCACTTACCTCGAATCTACCTTCAATGGGCATCTAGGACAGTTCCTGGTAGTGCACAGGACTAACAAGTCCTCAGGTGGCGCTTTAGGTCTTCGATTTATGACACACACCACACCAAAAGGCAAGCACAGCTTGTATATAAAGTTTAATGAGATATTGAATTAGAAGTGAAACGTTTACTCTGGTCTTTGCATGGAGGATGTGGGACGTCCGGACTGACTTCTCGTGCATTGGAGACACTTTCGCCACCACGCAATGGCGACGCAAACATAAGCTACCGTCACTTATAAAACTACCCGTATTGGTATAAATTGTGAGGATTCAATATCGTATTCGTTCCGATTTTACCAAAACGATTAACGGAACCCTAAAAGCAGAGCATTTATATTGTTAAACCTGTTCCTGTTTATTAGTCAATATCAAAAACGTCATAAGTCTAAAATATCGTTTAATAAAAACATAACAAAACCAGTCTTACTTATAGATTAAATCTAAAATTTAGATATTTCGTTACTTCTAGCAAATTCTTCTTTCCTGTTTAGATCACTGACCAGGATGCGATTTTTTCTTCGGACAAGCACATATATTAATCTGTGAAAATAATTGAATATTTTATTATGTTAAATAATACCAACAATATATGTTATATACACGTGATAGAGCTATGCTGGTCTCATTATCTTGACTATAGGTCGTTGGGAAGGCTCGATAGGTGTGATACCACGCGCTCACAGATAATCGGCGTGAAACAATCAGCTTTGAGCCAATTGTGTTTCGTATAACGAGTAAGAGTTTCGTCGAGTTCTGTCTCATAACCCTATTTGATCCCCTCTATCCCATTTCCTTTATCCCATCCGATCCTATTTCATAACCTCTATCCCATTCTAAAGGCTGACAACGCGTTGGTTTCCCCCCTGGAGGATGTTGCAAACGTTTATAGGCGACGGTCACAATTTTTGATTACGTGGGCTGTCTGCCTGCTTGCCAGCTGCGCAACAAAAGAAATAGTTCCTGTATCTTACCGATTGTTCATTTGCATTACTATATATAGGTTAAATTTGACACTCGCTTCCGGTCGTGGCTCGCACTATGATCGGGAGCCGTATCGGATGGGACGCCGTTTCCTCCTTCTGCGAGCGTGTTATGCTTGGGAAGGAGGAGGCGGAACGGGACCGCGAGCGGACATCGATGCTCCGCTCTCGTCATAGGAGGATGGGTAGGCGTCGGAGGACCAGTCTGGACCTTCAGCCACCGTGAGCGGGCGGTGCGGATGGTTCCCTGGGTAAAGGGTTCCCCACCTACAGTTATGGCGTCGAGATGAGAGTGCGATGTCTACCGTGCGCGCTCACCTCTCTTCCCGTGGGGGCGTTGCAGACCGTCCCACGCAATGAGACTATGAAGATGCCGAGGGACATGGCTCTGGCATTAAGGTCGAAGGACGGAATACCGAGGGCTTTTAGTGGGTATCCCTAGCTGTGGTGTGGCAATAGCATATTTGGTTGTGCTTAGAGGTGCTAGTGCCATCCCGACTTGGCGAATTCTCACACTCCGGCCACGAGTTTCCCCCTATGCGCGGCAAAAAAAGATTAAAATTTGACACAAGCTCCAAACAGCTAATGTCAAAATTCAACCATACAGCAAGAAAATTGAATGAATCGTATAGTATTGGAAACGACGATCAGTCTGCGTTTGTCCTGAAAATTTGCAACAAGAACAACTGACAACGACGTCTGCCTGCTTTCGTTTTGTGCACACAGCACACATCTGTGTGGTACACATACGCGAGTCCGGCAAATTTATAGATAAAATCCCTATTAATATTATAAATGCGAAAGTAACTCTGTCTGTATGTCTGTTCCGATTTCACGGAGAAACTACTGAACCGATTTGGCTGAAACTCAGTATATATATATATATATATATATACACATATATATATATATGTATATATTTTCGGATGAGGATGAACCCAGGATACTTTTTATCCTGAAAAATGGAATATTTTCCGGGATAAAAATATGTTTGTTTCTCTGTTTGTTATGCTTTTACGGAAATTATTGAAACGATTTGGCTGAAATTCGGTAATTTTTAACTTTAATACTGAGGGTGGATAACGCATACTTTTTATCCCGGATAATGGGATAAATTTTGGGATAAATTTATGTAAAGCTTATACAGAAAGATCCCAGAAAGTAGGATAGGTTTTTTGTGATTTGCCATTTTGGGTAATTTGGTCATTTTGATCATATTGGCTATTTTGGTCATTTTGGCGATTTTAGTGAGTTTGGCTTTTTTGGTAATTTTGGCCATTTTGGTAATTTTGGCGATTTTGTTCATTTTTGAGATTTTGGGCACTTTGACACTTTTGGCATGTTTGGCATTTGGTCATTTTTGGTATATTTGGCTCTCTTGGCATTTTTGTAATTTTTGGCATTTTTTGCATTTTTGGCACATTTTGGTATTTCTGGCACTTTTAGTATTACTGGAATTTTGATCATATTTTGTCACTTTTGTCATGTTTGGAATTTTTTATGATTTATGTAGTTTGCAGATAGATGGCAAGGGAGATAGATAAATAAAACTAGAACAGGTTGAAAAGGGGATGAAAGTTTGTTCCCATACAGACCAATCATTTTTCAAGTCTAGAAGATATAATAATTCATCACCTATAAAAAAAATGCGATAATAACTCGATCTATCTGTCTGTTAAGCTTTCACGGAAAAACTACTAGAGTACTGGATCGGTTTGGTGTAATTTTGTACATATATAACTTTAATCGCAAAAATGGTCGTAAATACTTTGCATCCCGGGAGATGGATAGTTTGCGATATAAAATGAAGTAAATTTTCAGGGGACAAATAGTACTGACATAAAAATTTAACACAATGTAACCTGTAGGTATTAACGCCTGCTCTTTAAACAACAGGTACATACTAGAGTTTGACCCGCGGGTTAAACTCTAGTAGGTTTAAATATTTGTTAATAAATTATTGCTCATGAACCAAAAAAATAAAGTCTAGACATGATTATGGATAGATCTCAGGGGATAAAAGTGTAAATACTCTTGAAAATGGAGCTAGGTATTTTATTAATTAATGTTCCCTTATATTAAGGCTCAGGTTTTAATAATGAAAGGTGTGCTTTAAAGTCTAAATTGATATGATTACATTCAGTTTTCAATAATTTGACTGCAGTCGTTGGACCAACAAGTTATATGTGTAAACCAAAGAAAAACTGCTTTGTTGTCATAAGGGACTTTATACGTTTTTGATATGCTTGCAATGAAAAATCGAGTGCAAAAGTAACGAAAACGTCGGGTGCAAATTTTCCGTGCAGAGACGGAGAAATAATATCATTTTCTGCGGTCGGGCGGCCTGTCGTAGGAGGCGACAAAACAACCCACAGCCAGGTGGTAGGCTATTTGCCCGCCTGGATGGCTACCACCCATGGTCTAGAGTATGTCACCATAACAACCGTGAGTTGTGTTCCGGCATTAGTGGCCAGGTTCCAGACTCCCTCAAGAGAGTAGCAGCGCATTTGTAACGCCTTTGATGTTGCAAATGTCTATAGGCGATGGTAACCGCTTACCATTAGGCGGGCCGTCTGCCTGTCTGCTGAACTCATGCAATAAAAAAAAACTGGGCCTTAATGCTTACAATCAGCCGGTTCACCTGATAGTTGCTAGTCACCCGCCTATGAACGTTGTCAACACCAGGGGTGTTGGCATCACATTATCAGCCTTGAATCAATTTTATGATTTTTCAAGAGTCCAACCTATACACTGTCCAATTACAGACACATTGACTTAGAGTACTTTGGAGTAATTTTGACATATTTTTCGAAGAGTTGATGATATTGCGTAGTTTAGTAGATAATTACAATTCTCGGAATTACTCAATTTTCAGAAATACCCCAAAACATATGTAGAAACATTATTGCTTTGAAATTATGAACATATTATATTAACACGGAAACAAAGCATTTTTAGTTTCAACACAGTACTTAGTGTGTAAGCATCGTTAACTTAAACATCATATGCCATAAAACAAGCAAGTCGCAAACAGATTTTCATTTCTTTTATAATTTTATTCTAATCGACGAACTAACGGAGTGTATATTATATTAATTTATGTTCGATAAGATGTTGAAGTTAATTTCTTCCAAATTTTTATTTTTATTTTTATTGCGTGACTTCAGCAGACGGCCCACCTGATGCAAAACGGTTACCGTCGTCTATGGATAATCGTAACACCAAAGGTGCTGCCAATGGGCTGCTACTCTCTTAAGGGAGACTGGAACCTGGCCACTAATACTGGATATGCTCCAGTTGTTATGGCGGCATACTCTAGACCAGGGGTGGTAGCCACCCAGTCGGACAAATGCCCTACCATCTGGCTGTGGGTTGTTTTGTCACCTCTTACGACAGGCCGCCTGGCTGCAGGAAATTGTATTCTTTCTCCGTTTCTGCACGGGTAATATAATACTATAATTATAGCTATAATACATTGAGATCTAGATTATTAAAGATCACCACAATTGAATAGGGTGGACTTCAGAACAATTCCACTTCCTAGCGCAAAGTGTATTTTTCGGCGACATACAGTGCCCCATAGAAATGTTTTACTTAAGAACTGTACTTACGCAAATAAACTCAGTGCAACCACCGTGAGGGCTGCATCAAACATATAGAAAGCTCCAGGGAAGGTGTCAATTGTCATCATGTAGATGTAACTGGAAGCCGGCATGTATATTGACGGTGCTAAGGCTTCTGTGACACCCATTAAAGCACTTAGTTTCGCTGTAAAAGAATATAATAGACTATTATTAACCTGATGCTTGGACAATGCTCTAATAGGTTTAGGTCTCTAGTTCTATGCGCATTTTATTGGAGAGTTAAAACGGTTATTATACTACGCTGATTCAGGGAGCTTGTATTTAAATGTAGTAAATGTAAAAGTTAGTTGATTTAATATACCTATTTTAAGAACAATATTCCTATTTTAACACAATAAATTAGAAACTTGTTTTATATCGTATTATACCTATAATACTTTAAGACTATAAGTAGAATATTGAGCTTAGGTTGAAGTTAATGGGTAAGGTTCCCAGAAAGCTGGCTGCGATACGTCGCTGGATCATCATACTGATAGGACCCAATCGAGGTAGGCATGTCAACGACGATAACGAACAACAAGGCCAATGAGTCGTTTTGAAAGATCTTTGTAGAGGTTTATGGCCTCAGGACCCCACGGTCCAAGCGTTTCAACAACAAACGGTACAAACATATTATTATAACTCTCACCGAGGGTTGCATATTTGCGCCGCTTGAGTCATTCAGTTGTTTCCGCCGCCGAACCGGCTGATCTAGACGTGTTTGGTAAATGGGACGCTGCAAACCTGTCCAAGCAAGTCTCATCCTATACCAGAGTCTTGCCGCGTCGTCAGGGAATTAGAGTCATTCCGTCAGGACGCCTACCATCGTCACGTTTAATACTGTTCGGATTTAAAAGAGCTGGCACATTAGGGGGTGATAAGCGCCCTCCGTGAGATTATAGGTACCTATTACGTTATCAACTAAGTTGCCGCTGTTAAAACGCGTTAATTGTATCGTGACATCACGTTTAGATTGTCAACAAAAGCGCATATAATGGGTCTTTTTATAGTCTTTAAAATGCACAATGTTAGTATGAAACGTCAATGTTTCGGTCCCGTAAGCATGTAAAAATGATAACGTTGAATTTGTTTTATTTATCTTATATTAATATATAAATCTGACAGTTTGTTTGTTTGCTTGAACGCGCTAATCTCAGGAACTACTTACTGATCTGATTTTTAAAACTCTTTGGGTGTTAGATACCCCATTTATCCCATTTATCGGCTATATATCATCACGCTAAGACCAAACTTTTTTTTTAACTATTCCACGCGGACGAAGTCGCGGACAGAAGCTAGTTTTTTACATTTATTTGTTTTATTATGTACATTTTGAAATAAATATTTAATTTAATGCAAAATTTCAGTATTTTTATCAAAATTATATTTTATCATAATTTAATAATGACTAATAAATAACTGATTAAAATATATAAATAATACATGAATAGTCCCAATTAGTATGAACAAGTTTTTAGCCTTAATAATAAACTTAAATATGCAGTTGTTAAAAATATTTATGAATGAAGGAATGATTTTTTATTTTCAGAGGTAGAGGTGGTATCATGTCGGAAATAGTTCGTAAACAATAATATTATGTTCGTTTTATTTTAGTGAGGCAATTAGTGGTGACACATTAGAATCATTAGCTTGAAAATAAGAAGATTTAATGCGGCAAATTTCAAAGGAAATCAGATAGATTACCTCTTTCATTACTCCCTACATGTTTATGTTATGATCTTGACCTATCTTAAGATATAAAGTGATATTATTCATTAGAGTGCCAACGTCATGACCTATCTCGTGTACAACTTAGTATTCATCCTATAGTGGGGACTATGTCAATGTCAAAATAACATGATGCTTAATGTCCATGCAACTGAGATGCCTCGAATTAATGTTAGCGAGTTAGTTTACGTCTTCATGCATTCAGGGACTTTGGTAGAGATGTATTAGTAACTCGTATTTTGTCGATTGCTACGGAGGTATCAATACTTTGGACTTTCGATTTGAAGATTATATTAAAGTAGGATATGCCCACGACTTCGTCCACGCTTAACTTGAAATTCCCGCAGGATTCCTGGGACACAAATTTACCAAAAAAAAACACTGCAGCATTTAAAAAAGAATGTAAGTCATCGTTTTAGTGCAAACTGTATCGGAATAAGCTAATTTTTATGCACCCAAACAACTACATATCGCTCCCGGGAAAATTCCTGCGGGATTTTTGCGATAAAAAATATGATGCATTCTATTATATAAAATTTATTATCGATCAGTGAAAAATCTCATTTGAATTTGATTTTTTATGGGTTTCCCAGGATAAAAAGTAGTCCAGAATTTAAGTCTATGGATTTGCTGTCGATCAGCGAAAACCGCACCGAAATCGGTCCAGTAGTTTTACGTGAATCCCTTATAAAAAGACCAACAAACAAACAGACAAGAAATTAAAAAAATGTGCATCGTGTTCTTCATCGTTTATATAGTGTACTAGAGTTTACCCTACGGCTGCGTCGCGGGTTAACCTCTAGTGCGTGCCTCTTGTTTAATGCTTTTATTCTGATATTACAAACAGTATTTATCTGTATGTAAAAATAGAAACTTGAAAAAGAAAATTGCGATGTTGATAATGACAGACGCTGAGATTAACAATAAGAAACAAATAATCACTAGGCTTATCATAAATATTAAAACTAATAAAAAGGTTTCACATCTCTAAAAACGATCTTCCAAGATAAAAAATCAAACAACTATGATCTAAGTAATTTCAAATTTTATTGTCAAACAGTTAAACATAATTTTCTGTTGAATATTCTGCTCTGTGACTTAATTTGAAAAGGTAATATGTGCTCGCAGAAGGTTAAATGAATCAATTTGAAAACTGGCGAACTTGTTTATTCCGCCACTGTACTTGAATCATTTAATATCATTGAATACCGTCGTATCCTTTCAGTTCTCTGTCTTTCAACACAAATTGATCCAATTTGGATGATCCGTCTAATATCAACATTATGGTTTCATATCAGTGTATTAGTCAGGGTTTCACTGCCATTTCACTGACATTGCCTCAGAAATTACTAAAGTT
The DNA here is from genome assembly GCA_039645545.1 of Dendrolimus houi. Taxonomy (NCBI): domain Eukaryota; kingdom Metazoa; phylum Arthropoda; class Insecta; order Lepidoptera; family Lasiocampidae; genus Dendrolimus; species Dendrolimus houi. The sequence continues at coordinate 10,722,224 of CM077134.1, forward strand.
ACGGATCCGATTTTTTTGTATTTTTATTTTTTGATGTTATCATAATTATGGACACAATAGATAACGAAATGGGGGGCCGAATATAAATATTAATTTTAAAAGTGAAACAAAAAGAAACGTAAATAATTGTAAGTAACTTACCGACTTCCTCTGTTGGTACGCTTTTAGTCGCAATAGACCTGACAGCTGTGAGGCCGGTATGACTGAAGATATTAAAGAGAGGAGCGGAATAGAACCATGCTCTGTCTGGAGAGAAGGCGAACATGAAACATCCAGCTATTCTACTCGCACCAGCAAGAGCTCCAATAGCGCTATCCTGCACACATAGCTGTCGACTTAGTACGTAAATACAGAAAACTGTACCTGAAAGCAAAAAACGTGTACGTAGTACCTAGTAGTAAGTAGAGTAGTAATACGTAGTGTAGTGGTACGTGATGCGAACGACACGTTTCGCCTCTACGTTCCTTCTGCATACGGCAGGGTTGTGGTATGCACTACCACAGTCCGTGTTCCCCGAAAAATACAATCCGAGTATCTTCAAATCTCATGTGAATATGTATTATCTAGGTATATGCTAGGATGCATAAGAATATGCGTCACCTTGAACCGTATTATCGGCATACATTAGGCGTGATCGTGGTTAAACGCGAACCTATTTATCAATAAAATTTGACTTCTATTGTAAAAAGTCTGTTCAAGTAGTTGAGGGCATTATATTTATTAGTCATGCTAAAGAGCAGGGTTTATCAATATGGAATGGAATTTTTGGGGTGTGCCAGTTAATCACAGGGGGTAGCCGACGTAAGGAGAGATCTGCCCGTAGGAGCGGGCCTACGCCAGTCGGAGTCGCGGCAAAAAACCTCGCATACGTCCTGTGGCCCCGATACATGGCGACAAGAGGACACCAAGGGGTTTTATTGGTCTCGATAACGGCGATGTTCATACTATAGTTTTTATCTGTGAAAATAGTATAGGTTCAACAGGATACTACAGATCTAAAGATAACCCGGACAAAGCCACTCTAGTTCAGTATAATCTGTACTCTGAAGAACAAAGTCAAACTTCAATGATAATTTCCTCATAAATCAAAATAATACTAGTGTTTTAAAATAAATTTAAGATAAGGATTGTAATAAAATTTCGAATGCAATATCAACGAGCTTTAAAGTCACAATTATTACAAAAATGTATTCGAATTGCCTATTATAGATAATGAATGCATTTCATTATCACAAACCTTGACCTAGGTTGATAATATTGAGTAAATCACATTGCCCTGATGGCGTTTTGTTTATCTTACACATTCAATACAAACGTGATGTAATAAGTAGTAATGTTTATTCCGATTGTAGAAATAAGAATAATCAAAGACTTTAAAGAAATTACAAAAATGTATTAAGTTCGTGACACGGACGGACAGTCCAAGGTTGCGTAGAAGTATCATCATATCTCGTCCTAAAAACACTTGATAGAAAATATTTAATAATAATAATAAATGTTTATTTGTTCCAAAAGTACATACAATAATTTTTGGGGTTGGGACCTTCTATTAAGTATTAATATATACTTGTGTCAGAAGGACCCGCTCTCAATTAACTTAAACATTAAAAGATAACTTTTATTATAATAAACCTTGTACAATTTTTTTTTTTTCTTTTTCTTTTTTTATGTGTTGTATACCTATATTTGTGTGTATGAATGTATGTAAGAATGTGTGTGCGTGCGTGTGTGTGTGTAGCTGTATGAGAGTAAGTGTTTGTGTTTATAACTAAGAATACTATGTAATATACACTAATTTCATATCTCAACTATGTACAATGGACTTAATTAAGAGCAATTTTAATTTAAAGTATTTTTAAAGCTAATGCTGGAAAGTTAAGTTAAAAGAAAGACACATTTTTCGCACTGTCAAAGCGTATGTATGACGTTCAGTCAAATATTTTTTCGCCATTGAAATATATCATTATGTAGCGTGAGACTGACATATTGAATGTTGTCGGTAGACATTGAACGAGTAAAGAAATGGCAGAAATAAAACATGTTCTCACTACGATGGGCAAAAATTAGTATTGCGAGAGCGAATAGAAGTAGTGGTCTTCTTCTGCGAGACATATGTCGCAGAAGATGAAGTCTGAGAGACAAAGGAAGAGTTCGAAGGTGTCCCTATGCACACCTCCTCCACATGATGTAGTGAGATCTGAGAGGTCTAGAGACCTCTCTTAGACCCAGATCAATTACTCAGGGTGCCCTAATTCCAAGCGCACTCCAATGGATGATGTGAGTCATGGCGTCACGGTAGACTATTTATGACAGGGGTCACCTAGCGCCTTATTAAGACGTGAAGGGACTCTAGTATGTCTGATGCGTAGTCTCTCAGGCGGCATCTCACAACTCCTTGGTTAAATGCAGCCAATGGGCCATGGCTGATGGGATCCCTTCCATACTTCGGTGACTTCCCGCGCAACCCGAAGATCTATTGAAAAGTTTTCCCTCAGCGATACCGATAAATGGATCGAGATATATAGCCCAAACTTGAAGAAGCCTACGTCCAGCAATAGATTGCGATTGACTGCCAAATAAAATCCGAAAGCGATCGGGTGAAACCATTAATTTTCAAACAAGATAACCTTTATAAATTAAAGTTACATCAATATTTTGGGGAAAACAAATTCGAGATAATAAAATCAAATGTTTGCATATAATTTGTAGTTTTATTTTTTGGGTATTGTCTTAAATCAGTGGTAGTTAATTTAAAAGAATATTGACTCATACAGAAAATGAACTTTAAACGAAATATTTTGGTTTAGGATTATTATAAACCCTGCTGTTGTCGATTCCTATAGGTGTCGATGACCACCTACCGCCAGGACGACTGTCTTCTTATTGGGTTTCATTCTTACCATGAAAATATTTTTGTCAAATATAAATAATTCAATATTTTTCGCAAAGAATTGTCGCTTAGTTATGCAATGGCATACTTTCGCAAAGAACGTGTTCATAGACTAGTTACATAATATTCCAGATTACATAAAAGTAGTAATATAGTGATTATGTGTTAAGATAGCATATTCGAGTATCTTTGAATATTTATCCTAAAAACAAGTTTTGATTACAAAATTACATTGCTTTGGACTTCTTTTGCATAATCTACTGAGTCCACCGCGTAACATTTTTAGGGCTACTATTCTTGCCATTTGGTTGAAATGATAAAAATAGAATCCGTTATGTTTGTTCGTTCTTCTATGTATTCGTCATGTCTGTCACCGTCATTTTGTCGCAAAAACCATAGAGGCTTTGTAGATGAAAAACAAAAATGTTTATTATGTATGCCGCTTCGTAATAGCGTAGATTAATCGTGTAAAATGAAATATAGCCGTCACGCGGTGTTATACCCCATCTACTTCTTTCGAAATTTTATTTTATTTTATAGAAACGATAGAATGTATGATTACAACCCTTGTAAATATCTAATAGAATATTTTTCCTGTCAATGCGAGGGATTGTTGCATCACACGCAAACCTCATAGGTTTAAGTGGTGCTTTTACTACTATTTTATATTAATTGTAAAATTATTATTTTAGATAAATAAAATTAAAGAATTTAGTCGGAATTTTCATTTTATTGTTGTTTCTTTTCAAGATATATATAGGACATCCTCCTTACGTTTGGAGGAATGAAAGACTTATTTTAGTCTACATAGACGTGTGGGACATTCTTAGGTCTTTCAAAATTATAACAATATTTTAATAAATTTTTATTTAAGTCCATAGGTGGCGAGATATTAAATCATTAAATCATAAAAATGGTGTACTTAATCATAACTAATGAAGTATGAAGTAAACAATTTTAAAACAAAAGTTGGTAGAGCTGCAGAAACAAGTTCAATGAAAATTTATTTGAACAATATCCGTCGAGTAGTCTTTGAGATATTATTTATTAAATGCTTTTTTATGGTTCCGAAGGTAAATGAGGACAAAGTGGATGATGAATGTCATCTTTACGAAAGAGGATTGGGAAAGCTTTTCATCAAAAAATTATGATTTAGGTCAAAAACTTTTGGAGTGGGTATAAAATATTGTCTATGAGATGTAAAAAAATCGAGTTAAGTACTAATATGTATTTAATAACGATGACGGTCTGAATGTCATGTTATTTTTGGGATATCAAATTGGGGTGTTTTCCAAATATTTAATCTAGAGACCCTGCTACGGAACCTAGGTCACGTACAGCCACGCCCTTGTTTAATTTTTAAACTTTATACTAAATACCACCATGAGTGTGGTCAAATATATATATAAATAGAAGTCAGATTTTAGGATTGGTTCAGCATTCAAAAGTTTATTCGCGGAAATAATACAAATTAACTTACCGAGGAGTCCCAGGACGATGTTAATGGTGCCATAAACACTGTATTCGATTTCCGTGAAGTTGAATTTACGTATTGTGTACAAATAACTGACTTGCGAGTCCCCTGAAAAAAGAAAAAAACGCGAATCAACATTTTTTGTTGGGTAGCCGATGACTGTTCAGTTCATCGACATAATTAGCGTTTTTTTATTGCGACGCTGGCAAAATGGCAGACGGCCCATATAATGGAAAGTGATTACCGTCCTCTATAGATGTTTGCAACAACAGGAGCGTGGCGAACGCGTTGCTAGCCTTTAGAGAGGGATAAAGGGGATGAGATGGGAGGGATAGAATAAAGATGAGATAGAGGGATCAGAGAAGAGGAATGAGATAGAGGAGATGGGATAGAGAGGATGAGGGCGCAGGAGAAGTGGGTCATCGAATCTCTCACTGATCGTACGAAACAGGATTAGCTCAAGGCTAACTTTTTCACGCTGATATTATATTAAAGCGTGGTATCATACCGAAAGAGTCGGCCCTAATAGCTGTAAATGCTACAAATCATGACAACGATTCCAGCAATGGCTCTACTACGACAAAATTTTAACCGGTTGCATATCAGCTACTATTTATGACTTATTTATTCTTATACAAATTCCGTTTACGTTATTAGGTTCCACTATTTTGTTCCGAGCAGGAACGGAGAAAGGATACGATTTCCTGCGGCCGGCATGTCTTATGAGGCGAAAGCAACCCACAGCCAGGTGGTAGAGTATTTACCCGTCTGGATGGCTACCACACTTGGTCTAAAGTATGCAGCAATAACATCCTTGAGCTGTGTTCCGGCTTAGTGGCTAAGTTTCAGTCTCCCTTTAGAGAGCGGCAGCACATAAATATCCATTGGTCATGGTAACTTCTTTCCAACAGGTGCTGCTGGTTAGTCTGGCTAAAACATAGAAATGGCTTAACCGATTTTGATGAAATTTTGTGTGTATGTCTGAATGAGGCCCTGGGATGTTTTAAATTCACAATTGGAACCGATAGGTGGTGCTGCAACCGGGTTCTAAATTTTTATTTTTTCAGGGCAGGGCAACGTCTGTCGGGAAACAAGTTTTTAATAAATTTAATTTAAATTAGTAAATGAAATATTTACGAACGAAATAATATAGTAATTTAAATGAATAGAAAGCCAATTTTTTCGACGTCAATTACAAGCGTCACTTAAACGTGTGTACTATATATACCTAGTGCTACTTGTGACTTTGAATTACGTGTAAGGTCATCTTTTGTATTGCTAACCAGACGTGGTGTCTCGAATGAGTTTGGTCACGGCCATATCACCACCGATTTACGTGCTAAACGTGAACAATTACGAATACAGCTATGTACTCGTAATTGTTCACGTTGTTTATTTATATACTAGCGAAAAGCGGTGCTTTAAAAGGGCTCGCGAAGTTTTCTACCTAGTAATAATTAATTAATTACCGATTATTTATTTGTCCTTAACCAAAACAATCCGGCTTATTTTAACCAAACAACATTCTGTTTACATGTTTTCATCGATATTAGTTCTTTAGTTTTCGAACAGATGACGTTAATTGTAACAGTCCACTTGATATTACTCATGTCTTATTGGTTTTATAATTATTATAAAATAACATTTTTATGATAGATAACACATCTAGAAATAAATTGAAATTACTATGTCAACGCCCAAATCTGAAAGTGTAATATAGTTTCTCAGTAAAGTGTACCACAAAAATGCATAGATTGTCGGATAGTGTTAGGGTTCGGTTCGCTTGCCCTGATTATGTACACATAAATATAATCTTGAAGTCTTCAAGTCACGAGTGAGTGTGGTATCTTCTAGCTAGGTAAGCGTGTTCCATCCTAAACCGCGTTATCACTCAACATCAGATGAGACAATGGTTAAACACAAACCTATACATCCTTAAAAAATATATAAATTAATAAATACAATTGAAGTAACTATTATATTTTTGATTTAAAAACAATTACCAAATTTTAAGTAAAAACTGCTTTTTATACGATACCTGATATGAATAATTCTTTATACACTTACTTGGACAGTTTGGTAAAAACAAAAAAACTAAATCAGTCAAAAACTGATAAGAAACTGTTCAATGCTACAGCTATTTAGGGTTAATATTAGTGTTAGTCATGGTGCAGCTTCATCTGCAATAATGTTAAAGATTTACTGTCTTATTCATAGAGAGTTAGAGTAAGTTTGAATGCTTCATTAAGAACCATAAAGAAGAGTTCAAACTTATTCTAACTCTCTATGAATAAGACCGATCGACTGTGGCCGAAAGCGTCTTAATTAAAAGCGTTAAAAAATAACACAGTCAATATTTATGGTCATTCATTAATAATGTCGCATCTCAACACATCACATCCATAGCCACATGAAAAAGTCTACGTGAAACAGTCTGTCTGTACATTATCACAGAGGAAACCCCAACAACTGTAACCAAATGCGACTCATTGCGTTAAAATATAGCGCCATTAGCTATAAGCTATAGGTACTAGTTTATACACGTGTTATCTGTCAAAGTAGGACGTCATTAACAGTGTCGCATCTCAAATAATGCTATATATTGGCTACATCTGCGGGACACGGTTACTAACACTAACATCATCCTAGGTGTATCAGATGCATAAGACTGCATCGAGGCGTTACGTCATACCTATGATTATGATCCCATGGCGTCTCATTATAATGCGGCGGAACGCTGGAAGGTTTAGAGGGTAGTCTGGCGGTGGGTGCTTGCAACTTCTTCTATCAGCAGAAACTTGTGTGTAGCATTGACCGTCGGGAGTCCTACATACGGCTGAGTGAGCTCCCCCGGAGCCCAAGAATATGCGCAAATGCATTTTAACCCCCCGCGTTAGCAAAAAAGCGCCATAAGACTTTAATTTCTGACATAAATTTTAAATGATTTAGGTATGTTATAATCATGTCCGATTTCGGAAATTTTCATAGAGCGATTATCGGACCTAGTTATACTTTTACCATGTCATTACCCAGTATAATTGTATATATTAAACTAGTTTCAAACAATACAAGTAAAAAGGCAGCAAAATAGTAACTCAGAAAATATATGCGAATAAAGATTGAAATCTCTTTTTTTTGGACAGCCCGAAGTAGGTAAGAACCTAATTATGCGTATGAGGATAATAAGACAGTCCATTCCTATTTTCGTGCGCTAAAGAGCCTATTAATTATTTTTCAAAGCGACTTGAATAAATATAAGTTGCTTTTTACAAGCTTTTATTATAATACAAAAGACAGCGCAAGCGCAAAATAACTGGTCTACAAAAAGGCAACTATTTGCAAATAAATGGGAGCGTATCTATTGAAAACTCAAAACTTGAATAAGAGATAGTTTTACAAGTACTGTGTTCACATATTATGCCTAGTTGTTCTTTAGGTTTTATCAGTGGCAGAATTGAATTAGAATATAAACCGACTTGAATAGATCTAGGCCGAGGCACATATTGGGCTAAACCTTTCTTACGTTCGGTAGAAATTAAAAGATACCTAACTATTATTAGAGCCCTAAATTGAACATATATCTAATATGTTTCACGACTTAAGACAGGTTGCTTTCATGGATTTTTGTAATTAGGACGATAGTACACAAATCATAATATTACAATTTTATTGACAAAAAATAAATCTAAAAATAGGGTATTGAATTACATATAGAGATTGGTAAAATTTTGATAGACTACTGGCGGCAAATGTGTAAATCCACCACTGGCTTCCGTAGCCATTTTGATAAATATGAAGATACTGGAAATTAAATGGTCATGTCAGTCCGTGCTCCAGTCCGTTGGTCTAAGCAAGTCACAGACATTTTTATCAAAAAGAACTAATACCAAATAAATAAAATAAAGATAAAAAGTCATATTATAAATTGAATTATATTTTATATATGTAACATATCGGCACAGCTGCTGTACAACATGAGGTCCTGAAATGCTGCAAATATTCCGCCACCGGAAATGGCTGCATATTTGCGGCTTTTGGGGTCGGGACCCTGGGACCATGGGGGCCTGAGGCGCACAAAACTTATCGAGACTTAGCGAAACGCCTGGTAGACGTCTCACATGGCCAAAAGACTGGCCTATAATTCGGACAACGCATTAGCACTGCCATTTAGCGAGGTAATGTGGCCAGTCTTTTGGTCACGTTTCCAACTGACAGCGGTCTCGCACTAGATGTTATAGTTTAATTTATAGAAATTGTGTACCAAATTTAATTTATTTTATTATTATTTAATTCAGATTATATATTTTGGTTAAGGTTAAATTATGTACAATTTTCTAATGAGAAATTATAAAAACTGTAGTCCCAAATCGTTGTCGGTTGGGAAAGTGCCCAAAACGCTGGCCGATTTCGCGTTGGATGACTATGCCGATGTATTGCCCCAAGAACAGGCCAGCCTTTTGGTCACGTGAGAATTCTATCAAACGAAATAGGTCTCGATAAAACCGATAGGCTTCGAGATCCCATGACCCTAGAGTTTATTTGAATTTCATTATGTAATGATGTAGTGAAATCGCGAAAAAAACTTAAAATTATGAATAGTCAATATATGTAGCTTAGGTAAATAAATTTTTAAGGCTTAGGTATAGGCATGTGAACTATCTTCGACAGGTATATTTTTTCTTTAGTATCCCCATGCGGTATACTTCTGAAAATTACACGGATGAAACGTTGGACGAAGCAACGTAAATTCAAAAAAATATTATTTCATATTTAAAAATATCCCTAAACTGGGTTTCCAGTTTGCGTTTTGAACATTTACCCAAGGCAAATGCATTTATTATGCCAGAAGTAACATGTCATCCAGACCGTAGTCATTATTACGATTTTCTTAAGTGCTTGGTTCCAATTATTACATTCTAGAGGAAAAATGTTAAAACTACTTCAATTTTTTTACACAAAACACGTGTTTTTAGTAAAAATACCCCAATCTGGAGACCCTGTCCCTGAAGGGGGTAAAGTAGAGGATCAGAGTTTTAAAAATGCTGCGTCGTGTTTCATTCATTCAGAAAGTGAAAAATACTTTTTTTCCTCTCTATTTTGTTAGTGTTTATTGTGGTGAGTTTTTTAAATATTGACCTCATTTAAATAGACATTTTATGTCATTTTCGTATTATTGTAATTTTTTTGTAATTAATTTTGAAAATCATTTTTATATAAATTATTTTTAGTGGAAACTTGATTGATGTATGTATTAATTTTGTTTTTTAAATTTAAGAATATTAATTATGTATGTTTCTCAAACAAATTAAATAAATAAATTTGGACGAAGTTGCGAGTAGCAGCTAATTATATATAAAGAGAAAGTGAGTTGTTTATATCTAAATTGGCAGCTGTTTGGTTTACATAAATTAAGATAGACATTAATGAAACGCCTACACCTAGTCATATCATTTAGTCCCCGTAAGAAACAACGGGGTTTTTGTTACACATTGTAAAATCTCCAGATTTTAATTAATTAAGTCAACTAAAAGTGAAACTTTTAATCCGCTGATATTTGTCTTTTAATCAAAAGTAAAAGTTGATCAAGAAACCAGATTTATTATACAGTAACAGCGCCAATGGGACTTCGTTCGCGTTGCTGTGATGACGACGTACTGTTAGTGAAATACAGCGGCGGCATAAGAAAGAAAAGGCGACCTCATAGACAGCTTTTTGTCTATATTCGTCTATCTTGTGGAAACAATACGATACCATCTAATGGCCCGGGATATGATATTTAGTTCTCAGTCGAGTTTTTCTACAAGGTGTATTGAAATTTGCTGGCCCGAATTAGGCCCCCCTGACATTTTCTCAGTTTATTTTTATTGCGAGGCCGGCTAATAGGTAGATGATTTATATTTTTTTATTCCATAAGTTCAGCAGACAGGCAGACGGCCCACTTGCTGGTAAACGGTTACTATCGCCTATGGACATTTGCAATAAAGGTGCTACAAATGCGCTGCTGCTCTCTTAAGGTAGACTGAAATCTGGTCACTAATGGCAGAACACAAATCAAAATCGTTATGGCGGCATACTCTAGACCAGGGGTGGTAGCTATCCAGTCGGGTGAATACCCTACCACCTAGCTGTGGGTTGTTTTGTCGCCTCTAACAACAGGCCGCAGGAAATTGTATTCTTTCTTCGTTCCTGCACGGATAAAAATCATATAATGTAAAATAGTTACCGACGCCTATAGACGATTCCAAGATCGGAGGCGAAGCCAATGCGTTGTCAGCCTAGAGCTTACAGGCTGACAACGCATTGGCTTGTTGGCTATCCCTTTCTATAGGAAGGGATAGCAGGAAGGGGATAAAGGGGATGGGGACCATTGGAACTCTCACCCATCGTAGGAAACACGACTAGCTCAAGACCAATCATTCCACGACGATATTCTCTGAGAGCGTGGTGTCATACCCATCGAGTCGGCCTTAAGAGCTGTAACTAAGATGATTCTAGCATAGCTCTACCACGTCAGAATAAATTCGTTGTACACACTCAACACTCCTAATCCCAACAGTAAATCTGTTCTTTTCTTTTAATTTCTCCCAATTATTTGGGGTCGGCACAATAGTCTCCTTACATATAGAAGAACATTAATACATATAGAAACTATTGTGCCGACCCTAAATAATTGGCATGCCAGAACAGTATGGAGGGAAAAGATATATCTTTTCCTTCGATACTGTTCTGACATACGTTCGCAGTCACACCACAAAGTATCATGTCATCCTTCACACAATCCGTCCATCTCTTTTTTGGTCTACTTTACATTTTTACCCATCAATCTTGTAGTAATCATTACTTTTGTCACGTGACTTTCATCCCTCCTCATTATATGTCCATAGTACCTTTGTCTTCTTCCTCTCAAATTTTCAGTCACTGGTGCAATTTATAAAGAAGTACCTGCCCCTTATGTAGTAATTTCTCACTTTATACATTCTTGTAACAGACTTATGATACTATAGAATATAGATAATATGTAGATATAACTTTAAAACATCGTCAATTCCTTTCCAATATTAATTTTATTGAATTCGCATCATGACGTCTTTGAATTGTAAACCTGTTTACTTTCAGTAGACATTATAACTTAATTGAAGGTTAAGGTCAGCTTTGAATAGGTTTTGTTTTCTTTGTACCACGTCGCTCTACTTGGAGAAAAATAAGTACTGATAATTTTTTAAAACTGTGTTTGTGAATGCATTTTATCTTAGCGTTGTACTATGTTGTGCTATGTTGATACTGAACATGCCTTTTAATGATCATTTTCTATAGCGTTGCATCAATGTGAAAATGAAGTACAGTTATAATTGAATTATACAGTTCAAGCAAATTGAAATAATTTGATTAAAAAACGCAGAAATATTATTTTAGGGTTTACTCTTTAAGAATCTATTTCTATACAAGGCCCCCAGTATAGAAAATTTGTGAGTAGTGAAATAATACAAGCGTTAACTCAAAAGCGTTACGATTTTTGTTATACAATTACGAGCTTTAATGCATTGAAATAGGATCTAAAATAATGTCCATTAGTGCATATTCAAAGACAATCGCCTTTAAGGAGTAAATTTTTTGTTTACCTGGGCACTTCCAACCATTCCCAGGAAAATTCTTGCGAGATTCTTGGGAAAAAAGTAGCGTAGACTTTAAGTTTAAGAATTTTCTTTTGATCAGCTAAAACCGCATCGAAATCGGCCGGGTAGTTTTTACGTGAATCTTGAACAAACAGACAAGAATTCTAGAAAAATTGCATCATGTTGTCCATTGTTTATATAGCCTACTATCCCGTTTGCTTTTTTTAATTAGCTTCAATATAATAATAATAATAATAATAATCGGCAGACAAACAGACACACGCTGTATATCCCGAAATTAAACAAGCTACGCTTGTGTTATGGGTAATATACAACGGACCACTCTAGGGCCGATCCCAGACACCCAGGCCATAGTAAATAATGGAGAAAATACGTTCCGAAATTTACTATACCAGGAATCGAGCCCGGAGCCTCTGCGTTGCAGTGAGGTAAGTCGGCAAAGGCTTAGCCCGGTCAACCACAGAGGCCGTCAATATACAGACATGGCAAATTTAGAAATTTTATAATATTTTGGAACTTACAATCTACTATTATATTTTATTCCTTTAACATTCTGTGTATGCCTTCCAAGACCGCGGCTCATAAAACTGGAGCTGGACTTTTGGATGGCTTGCGTAGGGCCATGAGAAACCCAATACGTAGAGGCCCCTTGACAAATTTAATCTAATTGTGGCGTGTCACCGACCGGCGATTATCTCTACACCATATAACAATGCACCCAAGGACAAGCCCCGGTCAGTGTCGGACTATTGTAGGGAATTAGATCAAAAGGTACCGGGTTATTGGGATGAACTGCTAGTGGAATTAGGGATCTGGGTTATGGGGACTATGGCGTCTGCCCGTCATTTGTATTATTATATAAATAATAATTTTTTAAACATTCTGTATTATTATGATTATAATTTTTTGTGTATGCCAATATAATGTAAAAAAAAAGAGACGACAATATTCAATGACACTGAATGACTTTTGTTTACTTGATTCAACTTGGTTGCTAACCAACTAATTGGAAACCAACTAATTTTAATTTTTTATCTCATATATGTAGGTACGTGAATACTGTTCAAATCGTGTAATGTACTCTGTGGGCTTAATAGGAAACTATGAACTAATTTTATGGTCACGAAAATAAATATTTATAATGATAGACTAGAGCTAGAGCTCTTCTCGCGGTTTCGCTCGCGAAATATTAAACTGTGTCGCCCTTGCCCGAGGGCTTACTCTCAAATGTTTTTGTCGTTCATTTTCGTTTTAGAACTTTTTGTAGAATTTGTTTGTGTTTATTATATTTAAGTACATTTGCTATTTTATGTTCCATTAATTTTTGTGTTATATCTATATAACACAAAAATAAATAATAGTCCACTACTAGAGTTTACTCCGCGGCTGCAGCGCGGGTCAACCTCTAGTGCGTGCTTCTTGTTTAAAGAGCAGGCGTTAATACAGGTTACATTGAACAAAATTTTTATGTTTGAGCTATTTGCACCCGGAAAATTAATTTCATTTCATATCGGAAACTATCCCATCTCCCGAAATGAAAAGTATTTATGCCCAGTTTCGGTATTAAAACTAAATTACAGCAAAACCGATCCAGTTTTCCTAGTACTTTTTCGAGAAAGCTTAACATAAAGATATATCGAGCTACTATCGCATTTTTATAGACTATATACATTTTTGTATCTATAAACTTGAGAAATGATTGGTCTCATCCAAAATTTCATCCTCTATTTCAAACAGTCCTAGTTATCTATCCCCCGTCTATGAAAACTACATAAATGACAATAATGACAAAAAGGACCAAAATTACCAAAATGACGAAAATGGCAAATCATAAAAAACCTATCCTACTTTTTGGGATAACCTTCACATAAATCCATCCCAAAATCTATCCCATTAAAAGTATCCTATGTTCATTCTCGGCATCGAATATATATATATACTGAGTTTCAGCCAAATCGGTGCCGTAGTTTTTTCGTGAAAACGGAACAGACAGACAGACAAGAGTTACTTTCGCATTTATAATATTAATAAGGATAATAGTGATATATAATATAAAGGTCAATGCAAAAAATAATATTAATATACTTGTAAGGTGTCTAAAATAAACTAATATGCATTGTTATCAATGTTATATTTAAAAAAATAATACTACATTTGCTTTACCACAATAAAAGTAATTAAATTTAAAAAAGTATTAATCAGGTAAATAAAACAAGCTGCATGTATTTTATATCTATAGGGATAGTTCTAGTCATATTAAATTGCTTAAAAGCAAAAAATGGGGATTTCGTTCCCCATTTTTTGCTTGAAATTGACGGTGTTTATTATAATTTTAATTAAGATAATTTCCATATATGTCACTAGGTACCATACGTGAAAATCTAAGAAAACATTAAATTGCAATTTTAACCCCCGCATTCAATTAATTTGTCTTAACAAATTAATTACTTCTCTTGATAATTTATGACAAGGTAAATTTGGGTCTTATGTTTGCTATTTCTTTATATTCTCCGAAAATTATTAAAAAAATACTAAGAAACGTTTTGAGCAGCATAATTAGAAATAAATATTAATATCAATCCATAAACGTCCCACTGTTGGGCTTGGGCCTTCCATTAGTGGAGACAGACGAGCCACACGCTTGCCCAAGGTGAACGGAACTGATGATAATAAATAAATTCTATCTATACATTGTTTTTCAATCACCATCTGCACTTTGAAAATTATCATTTACAACTTTTTTAGTTTGATCCCAGTCGAACGAATACAAATATAGACGGAGCCTATGTGAACAAAAGCGCGAAATGATGTGAAGGATTTAAAAGGAGGAGGTTCTCAATTTGGCTATTTTTTTATGTATTTGTTACGCGATTTCTCCGTTAATTGTGGACTTATGTTTTTTATTCGAAAGAGCATACTTCTAAGATGGTCCCATTGTCACCAGTCTGGATCTGATGAGGGAAGTCGAGAGCAACCTTTGTTGAAGAGCGACTACACTCACCGAAAAGTAAACTTGTACACGTGCTAGTTGTGCAATTTCTATAGGAGGTCAATATATTATTTCTAAAGCCATCCAATTATTTGTGCAACTAAAAAGTAGATTTTTTAACAAAAACATAACCGTCTTTAAGCTAAAAAGCAACAAATAAAATTAATTTAAAAAATATTTTCTACAACATCTTGAAAACGGTGTCAAGTAAAACATAAAATGCAACAATTGCAAAATGCACCGACTTCAAGGTGCTGTAATAAATATTTTTTTTTACTTTCTAATTTGAAATTGATTTTGTTTTAGTTCAAACTTTTCTTTTATAAACTTGTGTTCGTAAATGTATGTAGTATACATGTGGTTTGCGTCAATTGCATCTGAGTGGTTAATACTTAGTTCTCTTAACTCACTGTAGCGTGTTCGGCTCCTATTCCAAAATCGGTTTCCTTTAGCCGGTTTCTCTATGAATGTTCGGGTCTCACTCTATCTATTTTGTTCTTCTGATATACATGCATCTTTTTTTTCAATCAGCACCAGTACTTAAAAATTTCATCATTTATGACTTTTAGCATAATATTCTTACGTACGAGCGGGGGTACGCATTTGGGATTGAAAGTAAACAATAGTTTTTTCAACTTTTATTGCAACTAACGACGCTCTGCTCCGACGATGAGATATCTCACTCACAATACCGTCGTCGATATTGCGTAGACCACCTCCAGCTACTGTAGTGCTCACCTCCGAATTTACCGCGCGTAGCTCGCTTCTGGATCTCCTCTTAAACTACGTTAAACTCCTCCTTCACTGTACTGCCCACTAAACTTCCCTCTAAACTCTCCACTAAACTCTTCACTGTCTTCTACTTAACTCTTCTTCAAACTCTTTCGTTTCGCACTTGTCGCTTTGCTGTCTTCAACTGAAATACTCCATAGGCGCGCCTTACGCTGCTTATACCCGGAAGAATCTTCTGGAACCCATAATTTCGATCTTCTTTTCGTTATTCTTTTATTTACTGTCTGTCTCTTTCTAAACATCTATCTATCTCGGTTTTTTCCTTCCAGAATCTTCTACCTTTTTCTAAAAGTCTTGAGATTGACTTACGCTGGCAGAAAGTGTGACCATCACTCGCCACAATATCGTGGTGAGTGATGGTCACACAATCTAGTTGGTCTAAGAAGTTTTAGAAAAAGGTAGAAGACTCTGGATGGAAAAGACAAGGACGGATACATTTTAGAAAGGGATAGACGATGAACTAATGTTCTAGAATACAAAGTTTGGGAAGGAAAAGACAGAGATAGATAGATGTTTAGATAGGAACAGATAGTAAATAAAAGAATAACGAGAAAAAGATCGAAATTATGGGTTTCAGAAGATTCTTCCGGGTATACAAGCAGCGTAAGGCGCGCCTACCGGGCAGTTTAGACTTGAGTTCAGTTCAATACAGCGAAGAGACAAGTGTGATATGAAAGAATTGGAAGAGAAGTTTAAAAGAAGACAGTGGCGGGTTTAGTGGTGAATTTAGTGGAAAGTTTAGTGGGCAGTTCAGTGAAGGAGGAGTTTAAAAGGAGGTCCAGAAGCCGGCTTCCCGCGGTAAATTCGGAGGTGAACATCGCAGCACCAGGAGGTGGTCTAGGCAATATCGGCGACGGTATTGTGAGTGAGACATCTTATCGTCGCGACAGTGCGTCGTTAGCTATGCGTGTAGAGGCAACCCTGCCTGAGAAGAATCACGTACGGCTATGTAAGTCAATAAAAGCGTTTAGTTAAGAGAACTGGTGTTTTCTTCCAATCCTAAGTGCGTACCCCCGCTCGCACGTAACAATATTTTTAAACAGATAAACTCGACTTGACTTTTAAAAGGTTATTTATTATATTGTAAATATGTTTATCTCGATTTTCAAATAAGATACTAAGTAGTTAAATAATACCATAGAATACAAAGTGGATTTCAGTACAAATACAATGCCTGTCAGAATTAAATCTGAAATTTTGACCTTTAGCAGTTTAGAATTGAATCAATTATTATAAACTTTTTTACACTTTTTATTATCACCTCACTGAGACTATCTTTGAATTACCGATTAAGAATGCCCATACATACTACACGGTTCTATGATAAATCATTTACTGGGCAAGCTGAAGGAACTCATTGCCTCATAATATAAAAGAAACAAGTCTTAACATTCTTTTAATGACCTCGTGAAACAACACTATCCTAAATATGTAACTGAATAATAATATTATTTAGTTAGGTACATTATATTTGGGATAGTGTTGTTTCACAACACAAAATATTATGTATATTTTAAATATTATGTAGGTTTATACTATAGTTTAATTTAATCTTAAAAGTTTAAATTATTATTTTCTATTATATTTACGTACCTATTATATCTATTAGATAGTTATCCCCTTCCGTACCTAGTTTCTGTTCATCCAAAGGTTACCTGGAAAAATCGCTTCCAACGATAAGACTGCCCATTGTACTTATCGTTATGATTGAATGTTTATTTTATAACATTGTGTACAATGAAGAATGTTCTATTCATAGAAAATACCGAAGCCTCATAGATTTTATACAAGGGTAGCAGACAGTCAGTCATAATTTAAACGAGTCAAATACCGTATTAAATATAGTTATATTCCTTTATATAAAAAAGTACATACAATGTAAAAAGTTAAAACAACAATATTTTTTAAAGTATATTATTAATTTTATGTTTATAATTGAAAATTTAAAAATTAATACAATAGTATGGTATATTTAGGTTGGCTCATTTATATGAAAATAATTTCAGAATTTATTAAAGATTTCTTGTGTCACCTACCCAATCAGGTTCGATATAGGATAATTTTAAAAAGTAGGGGTATGCATGCTTACTTGCCAAGGTGCTTAGTATCAGGCTATTGCGAAATCATTACTTCTAGTTAATACTATAGAATAATTTAAGATTGCAAGTCGGAAATATTGAAGTCAAGGATTACAAGTTACATGAACAGGTTTGCCTAGCTAGTTGTTAGTAAATAAATGGACATGAAAATTAACCAATATTATCACTATTTTGTTGATTATAAAGCGTTTATTGATTTTTATTGGCTGGAGTGTTGGGCTTATGTAATCTTTGAATCCACAACTCCGTTTATTTCGGAATATAATCAAATATCAATACCCGGTATTCATGATAAAATCAGTTAATTAATAAAATTAACAAGGATATTTTCCCAATGTACTATGAATTATGAGAACTGTATCACCGAAGCGAAAATCCACGTATGGCCCGCCACAGAGGCTCCAAAGAGACTTAGCGGGGGAAGCAGTCTTTCTTTGTATCGGCTCTTCTATATCTGAGGGCCTAAAGATGTAATTTTCGCAAATTCATATGATCACGTAACAAGTATCAACATAAAGTGGAATTTTAAGCTCTATCTTACAACTACCGGTATATCTAGACACGAGTCAATTTCACTAAGCGATTTTCCAAAAGCAAATGCTTTAGGCCCTTTTTTCTTTGTTTAAAAAAATAAATTTAAGGAAGGCACAAAGGAAATTCTTGTCAAATGCACTCTCACGAGTAATTTTTACTGAGTCATGAATTCATTTTAAAATAAAAGTAAATTAAAGGAAGGAAGGTTGCATCATTTACTTGAATTTAAATTTATTTGTTTTGTCTGATTCCATTTTTGAAATATCCCGACGGCTGGTTATTATAATAATATTATTGGAATCTCATCAAGGACTGCTTTTTGTAATATACTTTAATTGTCGGTTCATATATCTTACTGACAGTTTATTTGGTCTTACTATCGGTTAACCGCTCGTAAGGCACAAAAACGGTTGGTAAGATATACGAACAGACTAACGGCAGCTAAAGATACAATGGGATGTAATTGACTATAATATATGCAATTAAAAATCAGCTACACCATAATAAAATAATAATAATCGACAGACAAACAAACACACGCTCATTGTATATTTCCAAATGAAACAAGTTACGCTTGTGTTATGGGGTAATATACTCCGAAATGCTCTGGGGTCTATCCCAAACACTCAGACCAAATTAAATAACGAAAAATTCGTTTCCGATGTTTATCATGCCAGGAATCGAACCCGGAGCCTCTGCGTTGCAATGCGGTAGGCTGGTAAAGGCTTAGCCCGCTCAACCACAGAAGCCGATACACACTTTGTATTTTGTGCGTCTTTCCTTAAAACAGTCTGATAAGAATTAAATAACATCGTTTAATTGTTATCGCTTCTTCAAAAACAAAGCATTTTATTCATGAAATTTGCTTTAGACTAAGTTATTTAAGTAATTGATAAAATAATATTAATTATCATATAACTAGAGTTAACCCCGCGGCTGCGCCGCGGGTCAACCTCTGGTGCCTCTTGTTTAAAGAGGTTACAACACAGGTTACATTGTATTAAATTTTTATGTTACTGCTATTTGCCCCGGAAGATTCATTTCATTATATATCGCAAACTAATCCATCTTCCGGATGAAAAGTATCTATATCAATTTTCGGTATTAAAACTACGTATGTAAAATGACCAAATCGACTAAATCGACCAAATCAACCACATCGACTGCATCGATTACATCGACCACATCCACCAAATCGACTAAATCGATCACATCGACCAAATCGACGAAATCGACCACATCGACATCGACCAAAACGACCAAATTAAACAAAATGACGAAAATGGCAAATCTCAAAATAAAAACCTATCCTACTTTCTTGGATAATCTTTACATAAATCTATCCCCAAACTTATCCCATTATCCGCGATGAAAAGTATCTCTTGTCCACCCTCGGTATTAAAATAACATATCTACTGAATTACAGCTAAATCGGTCCAACAGTTTTTCCGGGAAAACGGAACAGACAGACGGACAGACAGAGTTACTTTCGCATTTATAATATTAATAGAGGTTGGGATATCCATGCTGGGATAGTGTTGGTTTTAGTGACTGTGTTACGCAAATGTAGTCAAGTGTATAATGCGTTATTTAAGATGTTGCATTGTTAATGACGTTAAACATTGATAGATGACTCATGTATATAATATTCGTGCAGGAACAGAGAAAGAATACAAAAGAGAACATGGAATTCCATTTCAGAACATAGCTTAGCCCAGTCAAGAACAGACACCGTCTGCCGCCGCCGATTATTTGATCAAAGGTTGGAAGTACATGTTCTCGTGGGTACTTCGATATTAAAAAGAACCGCCCTAAAATCTCCTACAGCTACACATATGACTTATCAGGACGACTGTATTGCGCTCCTTGCAAAAGAACTTTTAAAACCAAATTTGGTTTCGCTAGCCACCTGCGCTCGCACAGCCGGACTTGACAAGTTCGCCGTTGACGGACACGTCAAGGAGGACTATATATTATTTTATTTTATTTTATTCGGAAAACAAACAGGTTATAACTAAGTATATAGTACTAAATATCTATAACCATTTAATTGTTTCCACATATAGATAGCTATAATGCTTGCTAATAAATACTTCACATTCTATTAATTAAATTAAAAAGAGGAAATTGAAAAAGAAAATAAATTATTTTAAAACTGACCTATTGAATGCAACTTGTTAATATTCAAACCAATGCTTTACCAGGACCGTCTTAAGATTTTGTGGATTACTAATAAATAAATATATATCATGTACAACAGCTAAAAAATTATAGTCAATTGACACATGATTAAAATAAGAATTTGCCCTATAATTACTAGATACCCGAGGAACAAACAATTGTACTGGATTCCGGAATAGTCTTGTTGGCACTTTTAAACATATTTTAGATAATAAATAAGGCGAATCTATTTTAGAGTGTGCAATTTTACTTAACATCACTATATCTGCTATTTGTCTCCTTTTGTGCAATGGCAAAATATGATGTCTGAGACATCTAGCTTCGTAGTGATTATCGCTAACCTTGCATTTAAACTCTAAAAATCTTAAAAATCTACGCTGTATGGATTCGATTCTATTAACATACACATCATACATTGGATTCCATACCTGTGAAGCGTACTCTAGAAGACTACGCACCAAAGAACAATACAAAATCTTTAAGACCTTGACATTACTAAATTGTGAACTGACTCTCATGACAAAACCTAATGTCTTATTGGTATCCCTGGTATCCCTGGGGTACACCGGAAGGAATATTTAACCATCTTGAGGAATATCCGTTGACAACAACGGCCTGTAACCTTTTATCTATATAAGAGGATAACCATCTGAAAAAGTTTCCATGAATTCCAGCTTTTAGTAATTTCTGTAAAAGTAAATGGTGGTCAATGCGATCAAAAGCTTTACTATAGTCAGTAAAAACTGCATCCACCTGGCCACCTGATTCCATACTTGAAGTTAGATAGTCAACAAAAGTAATAAGATTTGATGTTGTTGAACGATTTCTCAAAAACCCATGCTGTTCAGGTAAAAAACCAATATGAAGTGCAGAGTAAACGTTAGTATAAACGATTCTTTCTAAACCTTTAGCAAAAATGCATAACTTTGAAATAGGTCTATAATTTTTAATTTCACTTTTATTTCCATTTTTATGTACCGGGGTAATAAATGCTGACTTCCAAACTGTTGGCACTATACCCTCTGTTAAAGATTGCTGAAATAAATAAGTCAAAGGCATTGTCAATGCTTTTGCACACTTAACTATCAACAATGGAGCAATATTATCCGGACCAGCACCTTTACTTATGTCGAGGGATTTCAAAAGCTTATGAAGAGAAACAGGCTCAGCTACAATTGTGTTGATAGAATTAATATAATAAGGATTTTCTAAAAGATGAGTTGGTGGAGAGGAATTCCCGTCAGATGGCGCAGATAAAAATGTTGATTGAAAATAAGTGCAAAAAAGATTACAAATACTTTCTCCTGTACGAACACTTACTCCCTCATATGACATGGTCGCTGGAATAGAATTAGAAGAGAATTTTAATGATTTCACATATGGCCACATTTTTTTGGATTTTTGATAATTGATTCTTCAATGTTTGTGATATATGATTTAAAGCATTCTTCTTCTACTATTTTAGCACGTTTCCTCAATAATGAAAAAGATTCATAGTCCGAGATGTTTCCATAAATACGATATTTTTTAAGATACATATATTTCTCTTTTAAAATATTTTTTAAAGGAGCTGTGAACCATGGAGGATATGATGAACATTTAATACGTTTTAGAGGCACAAATTCATCTTTTAAACTATGCAAAATTGAATAGAATAACTCAACACAGGCTTCTAAAGATTTTTTTTAAAGTTCTATCCGATTTATGTCTTCTAGTGCAGTATTAATGCTGTCGAAATCTGCAGAACTATATAGATATCTCATAATAGAAGTACCTGAAAGCTGATTACAGCTATTTAAGATAAACTCTACATATAAAGATTTATGATGAGGATCCTCTTTAACCAGTGGATCATCACAGGCGGAAACTGATATACTTTTGTTACAAAGAATGTAGTCTAAAATCCTATTATTTTGATTAGTTATAAGGTTAAATTGATTTAAATTGCATTCTGCTAAAGTATCAAAAAAAATAATTTGGCAATCACCTGACAAATCTCTGGGTTGTAAAAGGCCTTCACGGTCAACCCAGTTTACGTTACTTAAATTAAAATCACCCATAGTGAGAAAAGAATCATTCGGACACGAATTAACAATGGAAGATAAGTTCTCTGTAAAATTTGAAAGTTGCGTTGAAAAAGAATTACCTAAATTTTCGTTACATAGATATAAAGTACACAAATGGATCTTATGAG
Organism: Dendrolimus houi; assembly: GCA_039645545.1. Taxonomy (NCBI): domain Eukaryota; kingdom Metazoa; phylum Arthropoda; class Insecta; order Lepidoptera; family Lasiocampidae; genus Dendrolimus; species Dendrolimus houi. Next base: position 10,745,011 of record CM077134.1, read on the forward strand.
AAGTGAGATCTTTCGTATTCTAATTAATTAGAAGTATATAAATTATGTTATGTAAAATTTTTAAATTAATCCATTACTAGTCTTCGAATTTTGCGGCCACAAACATACTAAAGATAACTTTTTATATTTAACGATAAGATCGAGGTCGAATAAAAATAAGCATTTCTATCCTTCGAGTTGCTTCCGATTCACTCTTAAACAGGTTTATATTATTATCTATTTCGAGGTTTAAAAACCTAACTCAGCACTTGGTATTTATTATCATGTTTTAGATAGTAGAATGTATTTGAATTATATTATTTACTAGTTTTGCCCGCGACTTCATCCGCGTGGAATTTAATTTTTCGCGGAACCATAAAAAAAGCCTAAGGTACCCCTTATAACATAAACTATTTGCCAATGAAAGTCCCGTCAAAATAGGTCCAGCCGATTCAGAGACTAGCCGGAACATTCAGACAGAGAGACAAACACAAAAATTTTAAGAAATGATTTTTATATAAGTACCATATTAAATGCATATGAAAGTATAGTATATAAGTACTAGCTGTACCCGGCAGACATTGTCCTGCCCTTAGAAATAAAAATCTAGAACCTGATTGCAGTGACATTTACCGGGACCAATTGTTAATCTAAACCATTCTCGAATTCACTTGAATAAAAATAATAAAAAATCATAAAATATTGGTTCCACCGTTTAAGAAGATTTTAGCGGTGCCACCTACCGGTATATTTATAGTCTAAACCAACCCGGGACCCGGTTAAATACACACAAAAATAATTCACCTAAATCCTGACACCCGATTGTAGCGCCATCTACTTGGTTCAAATTTGAATCTAAACCATCACGGGCCCACTTAAACACACAAAAATAATTGACCTAAATCCTGGAACCTGATTACAGCGTTACCTACCAACTATAAAGCAAAAATATTCTTAAATACATTTAAATATATATAATACACAAAAAAATCATCACAATCGGTCCCACTGTTTAGGAGTTCAGTGGCACCATCTCGGTAGATCCAAATGTGAATCTAAACCATTCCGGGACCCAGTTCAACACGCACAAAAAAATTCATCTAAATCATTAAATCTTCTTCAAGAATAGTTCAGTGACATACACACAAACAGAAGAATTTTATATATAAAGATTTTTGGGTCAGAAACCCTCGTGGGCGTCCTCAAAACACCATACTGAAGTTGCATCAGAGTCTGATTAATGCTTTAGGAACACATTGAGGATAAACATACAAACATAGATTTTATTTTAATAGATTTTAATAGATTTCTAAGCCAGAAACGCTTTCAGGCGTCTTCAGAACACTTTGCCAAAGTTTTATCACAAACTGATCAATGACTTAGGAACGCATATTGGACAAACATACAAACATTAATTTTTATTTATATAGATTTTTTTGAGCCAGAAACCCTTTCGGGCGTCCTCAGAATACCCTAGCAAAGTTTCATCATAATCTGATCGTTTAGGAGTGTATCGAGGACAAACAGGAGACCGGTTTCGTTCTCATCCGTACTCTGTGCTGTTTACGGGGTGAGAAGTGACACCGGTAGACGCCTGGCAGGAATAACTCATCGAGTGGTAACTGGTCAATTATCGACCGCCGTGAGTAGAAAATTATTAAAGTACTAATATCCTTATTAAAAAATAGGGCTTGGTGGTAGAAAGGTGAAAATTTAGGTTTGTATATATTTTTTAATGGCAAATCATAAAAAAATAAAATAAAAAATTTTGTCCAAAAAATGAAATAAAAAAATTTAGGGTGGACCACCCTTATCACTTAGGGGTATGAAAAATAGTATACATCCTATTCTCAGACCTACTAAATATACACACAAAATTTCATAAGAATTGGTCAAGCAGTTTCGGAGGAGTTTTGTTACAAACATTGTGATACGAGAATTTTATATATTAGATATACTTTCATATGCATTTAGTAAAAAGCTGTTATTTTGACATTACAAACAGACACTTCAATTGTATGTACCTCTTATAGATAGATTTTATTTAAGATATCTAAAGAAAGCAACCAGGGATGCAACGTTGTGCAACAAGAATTTTGTAAATTGACAAGGTTTACATTACCGATTGACTGTGCAACATTCTTTGCAGTTATTTTGAACCGACTTCAAAAAGGAGGAGGTTCTCAACTTGATTGTTTTTTTTATCTATGACCACCGATTACGCTTAGATTTATGATCCGCTTTAGGTGATTCTTCTTTAGTTTGATGCGGAATAGCTGCCATTTGGTCCCACAAAAATTTAACATAGTTTGGCCCAATAGTTTTCATTTTATGATTTTTTTTTGTTTACGTGGACGATGTAATTGTCTTTGGCAAGATTTCCCAAATGTTCCCGTTTCTTGGGACCTATAGTTTTTAAGGCGCGCGGCACCTTTCGTAAGGGCCTACCCATAGGTAGACACTAAATTGTAACAAATAAAAAATAACTTCGTTTAAAAAAACCGTCTTCAAAAACTAAGAAGTATAAAATAACTTAATAAAGATTTAATTTAATACACCTCTTGTACTATAACATCTTGAAGTCGGTGCCAAGTAAAACATAAAAAACAACGGCAAATGCAAAATATAGTAATTTTATGTTTTACTTGGCACCGACTTCAAGATGTTATAGTATAAGAGGTGTATTAAATTAAATCTTTATTAAGTTATTTTATGCTTTTTACTTTTTGAAGTTGGTTTTTTTAAACGAAGTTTTTTTTAGTTATTAATTTAGATTATACTCGTAAATACGTATTAAAATTAACGTAAAATTCAAAGGGGTAGGAGTCAATGGATCTTTACTGGTTATGATTTTGGCAACACTTTTCTTTTCAATTGCATTTGAAGGGTACAGGCAAAGAACAGGGAATGTCACAAAATTTATTTTTTCTATACTCTATTGAAAGCAAATCTTTGTCTATGGTAGTTTATTTCCCAATCACTAACTTTTATATAAAATCATTTGCCTATAAGTGAACTTAAATATAAAGACTTGATGTGTCTGATGCCATTTTGTATCAGAGAAGCACAGGTATTTTACGAACCATTAGAATATGATTCCAAAACTAAAGATGCTACTGATGACTGAATTGGACATTACTTGTTTATGTTTATGTTGTCTTGGACATTCCTTGTTTTCTGTTCTTCCAAGATTGTTTTATTTAATTTTTGTTACATTTTAATATTTTTAATAACTAAAAAAGCCATCACAACTACACAGTTATATTAATTAAATAAAGATATAATTAGTTTTGAGTAAGTAAAAGTTATTGCATACGCCGATCTCAATAAAAAATATATACTTCTAAACTTTTAATTGCGTTTTTCTCAAAATCTATTCATTAAGACATTCCCTGTTATTTACCTGTACCCTTCATTTGTTCTTTATTTATACACACACTTTATATATATATATATATATATATATATATATATATATATATATATATATATATATATATATATATATATATATATATATGTGTGTGTGTCGGTTAAGCGTACTAAATCTTTATTCGACCTATTCTCGAAATGCCGGGCATTTGGTCGTGATATTATAAATTGTGATCACATGAGCTTAGTGGCTAATGCATTTATGTTTTTAACGATATGGATTCCAACCCTGGCCGAGAAATAATAATATGCATTACTTAGACAGATTTCGGAGTTAATTTGTATATTGTTGCAATTACCACGTGTTGAATGAATGGTGCAACCCGCCTTAGTCGTCGTTGTTGTTCATGGCGGGTATAATATCTGTTCCCTAAAAATGGCGACTCCCAGGCTCAGGAGTAGTACCGTCATAAGCTGATATTATTAAATCTGATGTGCTCTACCAGCACATATTCTTCCATTCACACTTATATGTACTTAGAAAAATTACATTACTTACCATACAACGGTCCAACCATAAGGAGATAGAGTACTAGTACACAAAATATCTGTAGCCTTCCTCCTACAGCGCGAGGTTTCAAAGCCACCATCACAGTATTACCCACTAAATTTACAACTTCCAAAGTTATCATCCTAAATCTATTTTGTACGATAACATTGTCACTCCTCACCTCTGCGACTGGCAAAATATCTTCAAGTCTAAACAGACCGTATATAAGTGAAAACAGATACAACACAAGCAGTAATGTGAAAACACCGTAATATCCTAAAGCACGTAATAAAATACCACTAAGTACAGTCCCTGTGGGTGTTCCTAAAGTGACGCATATCGTGACCAGTCCCAAACGGAAAGTCCTGTTTTCAACAGTTGTTCTGTCTGCCATAAAACTATACATTCCCATAAATATGATGACGTAGCTGCCAGTAAACGCTGCAGGTAGAGCCTCTATCAACGCCGTCACAGGCAAAGATAACTCTTTAAAATAATAAGTGGCTAAAAGCAATCCGATGTTCGAGATTACTTCCCCAATAAATGGAAACAATATGCATATTTTCCTTTTTTTATATTTATCACTCCAAGCTCCTACGAAAATCACCATGACTGCAGGTATCGCAGTCTGTAAAGGGAATTTCCAAGCGACTACTTTCGCTACTAAAGACTGAACCTCTCTTAGTTGTTCTTGCAAATCGGTTGTGTTTCGATCTCTAATTAAATCGCAAACATGATCGCTAAATTGCAAATTCACTCTGCATGCTTTTTCTAAATGCATATTTTGGACGGCTAACGAAGATATCGCTGTGCACATCATGTACATAAAAAGGCACGGCTCAACTGTGGTCTCTCGGAAAAAATATTTGATGTTCTTCAGGACGCTTTTTGTCTTCTCTTTCCATGTTTCTTCCCTTAAACTCGCTGTGAGGTGAATGTTTGAGTTTGTCAGGTCGTTGACATTGTTTATGTTTTCAATACTCGCAATCATGATTATGGCGATAAAAAGTGAGAGTCAGTAAAAGCTCTGCGCCGGAGTAAGGGCGCGCGGCACACGCGGCACTGTGCGTCGTTGCCGGCACTCGATGCTGACTATACACTTAATCCGTGACTTTTTGACTGTCGTTTCCAAAACCTGAGCAGTAAATGTCAGGTTGTAAAACGAAGCGCGATATGAGAGTGCGTCGGCGCACACAAGACGCTCGCATCTCGCCTCCTGCGATAACACAAGTCTCACTGTCGACGACACCACTTTTAATAAATATGTAGCTCATTTATCTTGTACCTTGAGTTACGCATCAACCAACATTGTTCGCCGATACTTGCGCGACTGTATGCGTGTATTGTCCCTCGTTTAAATAACAATTAGTTAACAACTGCTCAAACACTGCCTGTGGCGAAACATCACGCTTCTTTTTAATTTATGTGTTTTATTTACCAATGAGAACAATTTGCTTTGAGTAAAAGTTAACGATGTTTAACATTATATTACTGGATGACTATTAACTGTCAGATTTAATCACGTTATTTACACGGCTAGTGATATGCTGGGACGTTGTCAACTATCTACTAAGAAAGCCGCTCAGTGTGTATCTCACCGCGCTCTGTAAAGGGTTCCGCAAAGATGACATACGTGTACATACATCTACCGTTCTTGTCATTCGGCTTAAAAACCTTAAAAAAATAGTAACCGAAAATATCTCGTCTCAGAAGAGCAAAAATCGCTTTGAAAGTTAATAATATAATAAGAAATAATATTTTCCGTTCAAATTAATTTAAGTTCTTCCAGCACTATTTTACAGAATTTAATTATTTATTGTGAAATTTGAATAGGAGGCACATTGATGAATTTAGAAAAGTCACGATTAAACAATATAATTTTTCTAACTACTAAATACTTCAAACTGTTTAATTATTCTAACTACTTCAATGTATATCCTTGATTTTTTTCCCATGTTTACTAGTGTCAATCTAATGTTATTTAACGTATGTAACATTTATGGACACTCACTTATTTAGTTTAGATACGCTGTTTAAATATGAAATTGATTTTAATTTTTGTATATGATTTGGTCCAAAAATATTTGTCTAGCGGTATATTTATCTGTGTAGGAAAGAGAAAGAATACAATATCTTGTGGCTGGGCGGCTTGTCCCAAGAGGTGACAAAACAATCCACAGCCAGGTGGCCTAGGGTATTTGCCTGTTTGTATAGCTAACTCCCCTGGTCTGTCTGCAGAAATCATGCAATAAAAATATGTATATTAAAGATACCCTTTTTCAGTCTTTTCAATATAAAGCCAATGATATACCAGTGATGTGGTTGGAACCTACATAATTAGATAGACAGACAGACTGACGAATATAAAGAAACTATAAAATTTCGGTATTTACCATTTACTAAAGGAACTCTGAAAATGTCTTAGTTGACGTGTAGTAAGGTTGTTAACCTTTCTTGCGATTTAGTTTGTATCTAGAAGGCAGTTCTCACAGTTTATATTATAACTTCACGTATTTCTACTTTTTGTATAGAAAATGTATGAATAAGTTTTTACATTATAGAGATGGGAAGCCAGGGATAATTTATGTAAATGTTCATAATTCTATATTTATACAAGTGTGTCCGGACTAACGCACTTTCAAGTACCTTTTTGGTGATATCAATTTTCGTAAGTATATACGATTTTTTCCGCCTTTTTATGTGGAACATAAGTAAATAGTATATAATATTGGTACATATAAACAGGTAATTAATAAACTGTACGAATTAGGTACTTATTAAGATTGATGTAAAATAATTACGACGGCTTCTGTGGTTAGCGGGATAAGCCTTTGCCGGCCTACTTCACAGCAACGCAGAGGCTCCGTGTTCGACTCCTGACATGGCAAATTTTGGAAACGAATTTTCTCCGTTATTTACTTGGTCTCGGTGACTGGGTAGTCCGCTGTGTATCACCCATAACAGAAGCGTAACTTGCATAATTTAGGGATATACAATATGTTTGTTTGTCTGCCGATTATATTAGACAAATGTTTATACAAACTTATACAATTAAAACACCTGTACTCTATCTAGCCTGAGAGTAAATAAATAAGAACGAAATGATGTTCATTATTAAAAGATATACTTAATCTTTACCAGAGTCGTGGTAGCGTTAATGGCTCGTGCACGCGTCCCAAATTCAGAGGGCGCGGGTTTGAATCCTGGCCGAACCGCATACACCACTTAGGCAGTTTTCTGACCTAATGTGCATATTGTTACAATAACTATGTGCTAACAACGGTGAAGGGAAACATCGTGATGAAACCTGCACATCGAGATAACCGATGCGTCAAACCTGCCAAGCCACCTTGGAAAAGCGTGACAGGTATATTGTCCTTTACCTTATAGTGGGAGGCCCGATCCCAGCAGTAGGGTGTTTATGGGCTGTTATTATATTATATATTCTACTTAACCTTGAATAGAATCCTAATGCATCTTCCAAGGTGTTGTAGTGCGTCAAATATGTTTTACGAAGCAAGACTGCCTGACTGTTTCGCTTTAAAGCGAAGAAATGCCTAACCGAATTGCTTCCTTTTGGACAAAAATTAGACAACTCAATAATAATATTTTTGGCATAATCCGGAAGAACCCATGTTTTGAAAATGGCTATCTGTACATGTACACCTAAATCACAGGGCCTAAAGAGATTGTTTTCGCAGATTAGTATGCTAAACATAACAACGATCAAAATAAAGTGGAACTTAATGTTATGTCTTACAATTACCAGTATATCTAGTCACGTTTCAATTTTACTAAGCAATTGTTCAAAGTCGTCCGCTTTAGGCCCTCAGAATAAGAAATGACAATATTTTGTAATTTTAATTTTATTTTTATATACATAATAATATCTTTCATATATTTATAAATAACTATGGATCTGTTACCTGAAATAAAAATATTGTTAACAAAAATTAGTAAATATATATCTGCACATTATTACCTGAAAAATTCTGATTGTCAGGGGAAGAGAAATAAAAAATATATATTTATATATGTGCAGTAATGCGCATCCATATATTTACTCAACTTTAAAACTAATGGTAGGTTACTTAATGGCTAAGGTTTTGGCGATTCCAATTATCGGAGTTCGAATGCCAGGAAGTATGAATATCTATACAGCGTTTTGGCAGTTTTCTTTTTAAAATATTACTAAATTAAAAATTTTGATGATAGCGTTATAAAGCCACCTGTCTCAAAATTACGGAAGCGATGAGATGTGTTTGTTCCATTTTAAAGACCGCATTAAACGCTAGAGGGCGTAAAATTTTTCTAAAAAAAAATGGTAATTATTATAAAAGTACGTTTTAACGATTTTAAGCGCGGTATTTTATTTGAAAATGATGATTTGATGAAACGTCGGAATAATTAAAATCAAAAAAATACCGCGCCTAAAATCGTTAAAACTTAGTTTTATTATGTGTAAGTAAGATTATAGCTTGCTAAACATAGTGTTGTAACTATACCAGTAGGAACCGGTTTGTTTTCAAACATGATGATAATTACATTTTAAAGAAATATTGCATTTAGTTGAGCATTGAACATGACACAAATGCACGACAAGAACAGTATTAAAAAACAGAATTATTTTCTATTACACCTGCGAATTAGACAATTTTTATATTGAGAGTTACAATTTGACATGAAACAAAAGAACACCAATACAGTTCTAAATTCAAAAATTAGATGCGTGGCCGGTCTTAAGCCTTTTTCAACCACATTCAAAACTTTTTGTTCGAGATTTCAACACTAACTAGATATATATATATGTATATATATGTGTGTGTATATATATATATATATATATATATATATATATATATATATATATATATATATATATATATATATATATATATATATATATATTTGTAATTGTTTATTTTTGGTAAGCAATAAAGCGTTGTCTATCCATCTACATAGTTTTGTACATTAATGTTTCTTGGCTTGAGAAAAAAATCCCAAGCCAAGTAGCAGTTCTCATGATGCTAGTATTTCTTTAAGACATGAGAATCTTGGAATCAAACAGTTCATAATATGCTCATGTTTATTCATTACAAATGTATTCCACGGCAAATGCAGTAAATTACAGTTAACCTCGACGCCGATTAACGTTGCATTGTTTTTTTTTTACTAATGCTTAATAAGAAGTTACTGAAATTAATGGTGAACTCACTCTAACCTCTCCTACCCCACCCCCTATTCCAATCCCATATCCCATCCCTTCTGTCCCATTCCTTCTGTCTGATCCATCTATCTCATCCCGTATCCTGTCCTCCTTATACCACCCTAAAGGCTGGCAACACGTTGGCTTCGCCATTGGTGTTGCCATTGTCTATAGGCGACGGAAACCACTTTTCATAAGCTAGGCAGTCTCCCTGTTTGCCAGCATTAAAAAAACAATTTTCAGAGAAACAAATTTGAGGTAACCGATATGTGTGCATATTGGTTACCCCCAAGCTACACAAGTTACGGTTACGTAACCATCTGGGGCCGATCTAAGACACCCAGACCATAGTAAATAACGGAAAGCTCGTTGACATCTACCATGCCAGAAATTTGGGTCTCTGCAGTGCAGTGAGATAGGCTGGCATAGGTTTAGCTCACGTAACTATAGAGACCGTCAAACCGGGCCCCAATTCTTTTACTATAATATCTTCAGAATGGTGTTTGTATGAAAAAAACAGCTATTACGATGCCAGTGGTCGGCCACTCTGACGATATTGTAATATCAGAATTTTAATAAGTTTTCGCGACATGTATACATAATAAAATTACGTTTTAACGGTTTTAAGCGCGGTAATTTATTTGATTTTTGTTATTTCGACATTTCGGCCACTTTTTAGTGGCCGTAATCACGGAAGACAGCGTTGTCAAGTGTCAACGAGTATTGTTAATTATTGTTATTATTTAGTGGTAATTTCAAAAGTAATATGTTTTTGTATTTTCTGAAAGATCTTAGTAATAATCGCATTATTATTAAGCCTTGTCGCACAATCGTTGTTTTAATAATAAAAAAATAAGTTGTTTACTGACAGCTCTTAAATATTTTTTAGCATTTTGTTAAAAAGCATTACACTTTGTCCCCAGGAAACTCTTGTAAACTTCACGGAGACACAAGTGGGAATTTCTAAGGGTATGAAGGTTTCAAGGCTACAACCAATTTTTAACTTACACCAGTCTGTGGCAGCATATACAATAAATCTCTAGGTTAAATTTCATCGAAATAGACGGAGTAGTTTTTAAGAAAATGTGATATACAAACACAGACGGAGAGACACTCAGTGCGCCATTGTAGCAAATATTATTATACAAGCGGGTCCGGCAGTTGTCCTGTCCTGAAAAAATAAAATTTTATTACCTGATTTTAGCGCCACCTACCGCATCTAGTTGTGAATATAAACCATCCCAGGACCCAGAAAAATGGACACAAAAAATTCATCAACATTGTTGAACCCGATATCAGCGCAACCTACTGGATCCAATAATTAAATAAACTATCCAGAGACCCACTCAAACACGCACAAAAAAATATTCAAATCGGTCAAACCGCTTTTGGGTTTTAGCGAGACTAACGAACAGCAATTAATTTTTATGTACAAGAAGATTTAGTATAATAATAAAGAGAGTTAGGTAAAAATATAAAAATAAATAAGTCCCATAAAACATTTTATTAGACATCCTTGCAAAAGGTGATTAAACAAGTATTTAAGATTTAAAAAATCTTCATTATTAGTCAGTTGTTTGTTTATGCTTTAGTGTGTGTGATGACCTCGTTTTTACCTCGAGAACGAATTTTAGATAATACTACATTAGCTCTTATTACACTACGCTGATTCAGGGTTCCGGTAAATTAGTGACCTAACTAGGAGATGCAGAGTCTCTGTATCTAATTACACACCCATGCTTTAAGAGAGTCCCTAAATTAGCTTAGTATAATAACGGCTTTGATCGAACAGTAGTAGTATTCAAATTTATTATAGGAATATCACACTGGCCCACAAAGAAACGTCTGCCCTGAATCCTAATCTGGTATTAGTTTGGTCCATACAGGATGTAAGGACCAAACTGACCCTAGATTGCATCCCCCCCCACATCAAAATATATGAGGATAGACGGATTTGGTCAAAAGTACAGACCACTTTTTTGTGGGCCGGTGTTATTATTCATATTCCTCTTAATTTTTGTATTATTATTTAAATATTCTGGTATATGATCTCAATTAATTGAAAACAATGATACATCAAAATTCTTATGAACAAATGTTTTCGTATTATAGTAATAAATAGAACTTAAGGTCATTTGTTTATAACTGACTTTGAAAAAGTAAGAAGTTCTGTTCAAATAATTTTTGTTATTTCAATGGCTCATGTTGCATTTTGTTCCGTACCGCTCCAAGGTGGTCACATTTTATTTACATTTGTATTAGATCTTGAACTTCAAAAATATACCTACTACGTATCTACGAATCCTGTAGGTGGAATTACATACAGGTTAACTTTTCAATTGGGCCTTGAGGGCCAAATTCTAAACTATCCTAAATAGCGAAAAACACTAAAAGGAGTCTCGAGGTCGATTTTGACGAAAACATTTATGATTAGATTAAAAGAAAAATCGATTACTTTTTCAGGTATCGAATCGGCTGATTTTGAATAAAATAACACATTCTCTATTATTATACTAATACATAGTATGACTTGTAAGGACCGATTTGTGAGCAGGAATGCCACAAGGCAAACCAAGGGAAAGGTTTGTTTTTGAACAAAATATTCTATTTTTCCGTACATTTAGCGTAACTTGTTTAGCTTCTTCCAACAACCTTTTTTTATTTAAATAACTGAAGCATACAGGCTAACGGTCCACCCGATGAAAAGGGGTTACCATCGCCTATGGACAACTGCAGCACCAGAAGTGTTACGAATGTACTGGCGGCTCTAGAGGGATATTATGACACCTTTTTTGCAAGACCCCATATCGTAATGCTGGATCGTATTGATGGAAAAACCTCACCTAGGTATACATTCCAAAGCCCTACAGTGTGCAAGTGAAACAACAGAACGGAATGTTTATATATGTAATCTTTATATGTATAATTCTTGAGAACAGTAGCTTACATGAGCGGAGCGGCTCAAGGAGGTTTGAATTAACGTTCACTAGATGGCGGGCGGTGAGGTGGAAAAACGAAAATAGGGCCATTCTGAATTATTCCTTCCCCTCAAATTTGTAACTGAATAATAATGTTATCTACTTATATTAACATGATAACTAAATAGCATTATATGCTTAGGGTGGTGTTGTTCCACGACACACAACATATATACATTTAGGTAAATATTATGTATGTTTATATTGTAATTCAAGTAAATTTAAGTACAAATGTTATAATAAAACTATTATTTTCCTTTATATCAAGGTATATTATATCTATTGAATACCTATTCTCATCCATACCGAGAGTTTGTCCATTCAGAGGTTATCTGGAATAAATCGCTCCTAGTGACAAGACCGCCCATTATACTTATTATTACGATTGTATATATGAATTTATTTTGTGAAATTGTGATTGTGATTTTGTGAAACTATATTCTATTACATTCCTTAGAACGCTTCCATATAGTGGATAAAATACGCAAAGGGAATGTCTCTCTGAAATCAAAGTTTATTTAGGCCGTCTGTGAGTGTGATGTGTCTGTACATCTTTAATAACAGTGCGGGGTTTAAGCTTGTAGGCTTGTGCTCTAAATCACAGGTGTGGATTAATACTTTACATGCGGCCTGTCCCCCTACACAAGTGGCATAAGCGCTAAACGAATAGAATGAAAATGTATGGCGATGACATGATAGGTACTTAGTGTAGTAATATGTCGTTCTCATACACTTTCTGTTCTAGTCATTTAATGCCATTTGTCTAGAGGGGCAAATCTGATTTTCGTAAAGTATAAATCGTTATCGAGGAGTGAACATGAACCAAGGTCGCGAGATAGGTTTAGCCCGCTCGCAGCGAGTCATATCGGGTAACCTTTTGCATAATTATGTCGGAAGGTTAGCAAGGCAGCCGTGTCATACGCTAATAAATAAGAAAAAAATAATTTCCTTAACAAATTCAAACATTATTATTTGATGTAATGAAAAGCTTTGTAGCATTAATTTAATCAGGCGCTGTTTATAAATTGTTTTAGTAATTTTTATAGCACACGAAACAAACGTTCTAGACAATAGTTGTGTAGTTAGTTGAATTACTTCGTTCACGTATATATATAAAACCTAATTAAGTTTTTATGTAAGTAACATGGAGATTACTACGTAGGGCTTTTCTCGCGGCGCAGCCGCGGGGAAAACGCTGGTAGTATATATATATATATAACTCAATGGGATGATGCCGCTGGTCCACTGCTTGCTAGGGCCCCGAAGATTGGCGAGACTATATATACACGTGGCCCGTGTAATAGGGCAAACGACGCAACACCAAGGGGTTTTAGTGGGTGACCCGACTCGGGTATAAAAAACCTAATTAAGTTTTTATGTAAACAACATAAAGCTTACTACTTACCGTTTTTCACGCGGCGTAACCACGGGTAAAACGCTAGTTTATTTATAATATTATAAAATTCTAAACATGTGGTGTTTGTCAGCCAATCTTAAAAGTTAGACATATGCTGTTGCGGACTTTTTTTAGAACTTTTAAAGGGGAACAATTCTGTCACACACAAATTTTGCGAAACTTTAACCGTTTATGCAGCGCACGCAGCGAAAACTCTCAAAAGGGAAAAAAACTTCTCGATTTTGAAACATTCTTCATTGGTACTCCGCTTCTATTAGTCTTAGGGTGATGATATATAGCCTTTCTCGATAATTGGGCTATCTAACACTGAAATAAGTTTTTCAAATCAGTTCAGTAGTTCCTGAGATTAGCGCGTTAAAGCAAACAACTCTTCAGCTTTGTATATTAGTATATATGTTGCAATTTTTTTGATATCTGCAGTATTTTTAGATTTCTTGTCTATTTGTCTGTTTGTTCGGGATTCATGTATAAACTACAGGGCCAATTTCGATGCGGTTTTCGCTGATCGACAGAAAATTCTTAGACTTAAAATGTACGCTACTTTTTATCCTGGCAATACCGCCGGAATTTTTGTGGGGATGAGTTGTTCGGGTACATAAAAATTAACTTATTCCGACACAGTTTTCACTAAAACTATATATAGCTTACATTCTTTTTACGTTCTCTTCTTTATGTCCCGGGAATCCCGCGGGAATTTCAAGTCAAGTGTGGACGAAGTAGCGGGCATATCCTAGTAGATTATAATAATATCAGCCCCTAGACGTACCACTGTCGGGCTTAGATATCGTTAGTTTTAAAGGGTCGGACTGTATTTTATACATATAGACACCCGTTATCACGATAAATCGGTTTTACTTTCATGTGGTAAATGTAAAAATATACACATTAGGTTAGAAAAATTGTCTGAACAGGGCATGTTTCCAGTTAATGAGATGCGGGTGCATGCGTTAGTCACTAAGCTACCACGACTATGCTCCTACTGTAATGATTCTACTAGCTTAAGTTAAATATTTTGAAACATTTACACGAATGTTAGCAATGTCTATGTAACTTCTATCATAAAGGTATATATACCCCGCATAAACAAGACGAAAGTCATGTTCAATAAACACGTCATGCCGAAACCGGTAAACGTCGATGGCGCCCCTCTGGAAGTTCTGCAGGAATGTGCACAACTTCCAGAAAATACAGGTAAGCAGGCAGAACTTCGCGGGGAAGCCAATAGGAGGATTCCGCTGGACTGGGCAGCATTCGATAAGCTTCGACGAACATCCCGCAATGCTTGACGATGAGAGTCTTCAAGCTTCAAGCTGTGCGTCCTCCCCGTGCTGACCTACAGGAGTGACGTGGACACTGACGGTAGGATTAGTCGGCCTATGGAGCGAGCTATGTTGGGTGTTATGGATAAAATAAGAAACGAGGATATCCGTAAGAGAACCAAGGTAACCGACATAGCTTGCAAAAATAGCAAGTTGAAGTGGTAGTGGGCCGGTCACGTCTGCCGCAGGACCAATGGCCGATGGAGCAGAGAAGTTCTGGAGTGGAACTGCATCTCGGTAAACGTAGTGTCGGATGCCGTCCAGGCGTCCAGCGTCATTAGGCCCTGGATGAGGAACTTGGAGGACAGGGATGAGTGACGTCGACTTGGGGAGGCCTAGGTCCAGCAGTGGACTGCGATTAGCTAACGATGATACCGCATATATTGACTCATGTTTTGGTATAAAAAGTATCTTGTGAACTTCCTTGCTATCGAAAGTATAATTTTTAATTTTCTATGATTAATTATACAATATATAATATAATAATAATAGCCCTAAAACATCCCACTGCTGGGCTCAGGCCTCCCACTATAGGGGAATACAATACAATATAATACAATACACACTACATTTTATGATAATTGTCTCACTCGAAAAGACGAGGCAAATACGAGTATTATTAATATAAAACCAAGTGACCTTTACATTTTGTGTATTAAGATAGAAATATGTGGAAGTTTTTAATATGTTATTTGCAAATTAGGTATACAAAACTGCGCATCATTTGAAATTTTTTTGCAAAAATTATAACTATACTTAGACAAAATCCGGTTTGACTGCAAGCAGCTCAACAGGTCTGACAAAAAGTATTTTATTTAATAGCACAGTATATACTAATCTAGGGTCAATTGTGAAATCAAGACAGCATACAAAGTTTCTTTAGGAGTCCGTGACTATTTGGGGTATAATACCTTTTACATATATAATTTTTATCTATGGGTACATCCCCCACGCATATACTAATGTACAGCCGCGGTATGAAAAGGTTCGCCAGTTTTCAAATTGACTCATTGAGCATTCCGTAATTTACCTTTACAAACCAAATCACAGAACAGAATACTCCACAAAAAATTCTGTTTAACAGTTTGACAATAAAGTTTAAAATTACTTAGATCAAAGTTGTTTGATTTTATATCTTGTCTAAAAGATTGTTTAGAGATGTAAAACCTCTTTATTGATTTTAATATTTATGATAAGCGTAGTGATTATATTCTCTTTATTTCTGATGATTAAAACTATTGTTGATCTCAGTGTCTGTCAATGTCAACATTGCAATTTTTTTTCACGTTTCTATATTTTAATAAACGTAACATTTATTAAAATGTTAGCAGTATTGTTTCTTGTATTCGTGCAAGCAAAAGGGTGACCAACCTTTTCATACCACGACTGTACATCCCAGAGATATTACGTAAATATAATAAAACATATAAATAATAAAAACAAAATCGGTGACATAACAAAACAATAATGTAAATAGTATCTTTACTTTATTAAATATTGATTTTTTTGTAATAGATAGACAGATAAACATATATTGTACACCAAATCATAAACAAACAAAAGTAGAAATAGATAAAAGGTAGTAAAGCGGGCTTATTGTTAAAAAACGATCTCTTCCAGGCGAGTAATTAGATTCATTTATTTTAATTATAGTTTATTAACGTGTTATTAATATTATAATAGCAACTATTTCGTTTACAGTAAAATCAATTATGTAAGCTAAATTTGGACACCAATCTGGAAAAAACGTGCCATAATTATAATTTCTTTAATACCTTTAAACCATGGTTTTTGCAAACAGGTTAATTTGATACTGAAGACACGATAGTTTGGCTCGCTAGCAGGGGTCCGATTATAATTAAAATGGCCAGACACTATCGTCTCAATCGTAGGTTCGCTTGATTTCGGTATTTTCTTAATCCCAATGGCGTGCCAGTAGCGTGCCCCTCTATCTTTATAAATATTTATAAGTGAAAACTCGCGAAACAAATGTTTTAAATTTTGCTAGTTTTTCGATATTCATTTCGACTAAGGCCATTTCTGCTAATGGTGATACCAATTTTTTTATATTGTTCCGCCACGACGATGTCGGGATAATATTGTGGATTTAGCAGAACACGAATTATTGACACTATCGCAATGAAATCATATTTTGAATATCTTCGCAATGCCAAGACATTGAAACCGCAGAACTGCGTCCCTGGTCGCTGTCAAAGACTGCGACTTAAATCGTCATTCTTTAAAAATAGCAGTATTAATTTGTGTACATTATTATGTTACATATCATTTTAGTGTCACATCTACATTATATCTTCATAGACATAACAATAACATCCATTTTCAAAGTGTCATTAATAGATGTATCATAGCTATTATGTACATATTCATTTTACACGACGCTCTGCGGCACGAATAGGTTTTAGGTTTCTTTTTCACAGTTAAATACTTTTGTTTGTTTACGCATGTACGCACATACAAAAGTAAATTAAAAAAGCACATTATTATTAACATGTATTTGTTCTTTAGTGCTGCTTATGTAGTTAAATTCAAACCCTATCTATATACATTTATTATGTTATAGATTTGTATTTAAAAATTCATTATCGTAAATATACATTTCCTTAGACTCCGGATTCTGTACGATGTCTTTTTGCTCTTTCTTGTGTAAGATGAACAGTGCTCTGAAAAAAGGATATAGAACTTTTTAACCGTCTTCAAAAGGAGGAGGTTATCAATTCGAATGTATGTTTTTTTGTATGTCTATTACGCGATTTCTCCGTCAGTTGTGGAACGATTTTCATTTTTTTTCAAAAGAGTACCCATACTCCTGTGGTGGTCACACAGGGAAATCGAGAGCAACCCTCGAATATTATAAATACGAACAACATGCTTCATATTTTTTTAAACCGACTTCAAAAAGAAGGACGTTCTCTATTCGTCTGTATGTTTTTTTGTATATTCGTTACTCGATTTCTCCTTCAAATATGGACTGATTTTCAAATTTTTTCTTTTAATCGACAGGTCCAAATTAGTCCCATCGTCGCGGTCTCAGGATCTGATTAGTGGATTCCAAGGAATTTGAGTAAGTCACGAAAATTGTTAGCCAACTTCTTCGTAACACAATATCTCAGTCAATGGTAAACCAATTTTCAAATTGTTTCCTTTACTCGAAGTGTATACTCCCTAGATAGTTCCATGGTCACCGAGTCAGGATGATGACTGGATCAGATCCCAGAGCTGTCGAGCATAACCCTTATTAAAGAAAGCCATGCGCCTAAATACTTGGAAAAATCTTGCACACGCGTGTAGCTATTACATTGTCCTTAATTTTTTTATATGCATGTTACGTGATTTCTTCGTCAACTGTGGATCGATTTTGATTTTTTTTCTTTATTCATATATATGTATACTCCCAAAGCGGTTCCATGGTCACCAAATCAGGATCTGATTTGTGTATCGCAAAGAAATCGTGCAGAAATCTCTTCGTGAAGGAACGAAAAAAGAATATAACTTTTGCGCTCGGACGGCCTGTCGTAAGGAGCGACAGAACAATCCACAGTCAGATGATAGGGCATTTGCTCGACTGGATGGATACCACCCCTGGTCTAGAGTATGCCGCCATTCCATAACAAATTTAAGTTGTGTTCGCCGGAACACAATCAGTGGGCAGTTTCCACTCTCCCCCTTCAAGGCCAGCAGCACATCAGCTGCACCTCCGGTATTGTCAATGTCCATAGGCGACAGTAACCATTTTTCCATCACAGTTAAGTCGTCAGACTGTCTGCTGTGCTTCATCAATAAATAAAAAAACGAGAGCAACCCTTGTCGAAGAGCATATACACCGAAGAGTGAAATGGCGAAATTTGTATACGCTCGCGAGTTTTACTTGGCACCGACTTCTAGATGTTGTAAAAAGAAGTTGGTTAAATATTAATTTTTGGTTTTTAGTGTGATGTAGGTTTTGTTTTTGTTAAAAAATATTTTTTCTAAAGCTATACAAGTTAAAAGTATAAAATTAAAAAATAATAACAACAAATAAAACTGATTTCAAAAGTAACTAAATGACAAAAGAATTATTTTCTACTACATCTTGAACTCAGTGCCAAGTGAAACATAAAAATAACAACAAATTTGCAATATAAAGTTATTTTTATGTTTTATTCATACTGAGTTCAAGATGTTGTAGAAAACATTTAATTTTGATTTTTAGTTACTTTTGAA
Source organism: Dendrolimus houi (assembly GCA_039645545.1). Taxonomy (NCBI): domain Eukaryota; kingdom Metazoa; phylum Arthropoda; class Insecta; order Lepidoptera; family Lasiocampidae; genus Dendrolimus; species Dendrolimus houi. Next base: position 10,764,053 of record CM077134.1, read on the forward strand.
GTCAGTTTTGTTTTTTGTTAATTTTTTATTAACATATAATTTGGTACATCATAATAATTTCTACTCATTGTGGTAATTTTGTGTATGTGACTATGATTTCGAATTGAGTAAGACGAATGTACTAGAAATTTACTATTAATTTTCAGTCCAGTTTAGAATTCTCATAAACCTACCAAGACCCCAGTCGGTATACATCATTTACTTGAATTTTAAATCTATTTGAATTTATTGTTTTTATGGCATAACATAGTCTAAGATCCCAGTCATCCCAGACTTACTTGATTTTAGGAAAGATTACATTTTTAGGATCGATAGTTTAACATAAACTAGAAAGGAATAGATACTCGCTAAGCTGAAAGCGGGGCCGTTTTTCAGGTAGCAGGTATCAAAGGTGGAAAAAGAACATGCTAACTTACGTCATTTTTGGAAGGCTGAATTTTATAAATATTATCAAGTATAACATTTTATATTTAATTTATAATATATATATATATATATATATATATATATATATATATATGTCGCAGATTGCGATATAATTGTAAAAGAATTCGTAAAGTAATATTTGATATGGGAGGTCGGTATGGCCGTGATAAGTAATATGAAGGTATTTAATAGATTGAAACTATGCATTTGCCGTGCTAAGATAATACTGTGACTTTAAATTGAGGGTACTTATGTTTTTCTTAAAGTACCTGCACTTGATTTTATTAAGTGGTGTTTTAGTTTAATAAAAACTGGGTTGTATTTATATGATGGGATTTATATTGTTGAGCACTTTATAAATGTTTTTAGGATTCTTTGTAATAAGTTTCAGTTTACCAGGTTACTAAAAGGTAAACGTTGTGTTGTTGGTTCGACAATATAAAAGGAGTTGAAATCGCCTAAACGGGACATTCCACATTCTACATTCGTCGGTTGAAGAGAGCGAAAGCTCTGTTGGACAAGGAGCACATAATATGTTGTGGTCAATAATTACTGTCCGATAATAGCAGTATTCTTTGAGGGCAAATTGCTGCTCGACACCTGACAAGTGTGGATGCAAATCTTGCAGTTGTCCTAATATTTCTGTGTATTATTTTGCTGTATTTAATATTGTAATTGTAATAATTCTAGTGTAATAAACTTTGATTATAATATTTCAGATTATTATTGTGTTATTGTCGCGCCTGAGCCAACATTATATATACATATATATATATATATATATATATATATATATATATATATATATATATATATTCACACGTCAGAGTGCATCTCACTTGTACTTATACGCTTGAATAATGCTCTAATGCTCTCCATAATCGTTCCACTTGAGTTTACCATTGTCATGCCGACAGGCAAGTGGAACGGGAAAAAGCGCGTTCGTGAACGTGGTGGTTGTGAGTCTCTAATGGAACGTAGCCTTCATTGTACAAAGTGACGTACTGATGACGTTCTGTGAGGCATGAAGCACAGGCTACTTATACATATTATCGTTTTCATACCTAAATTTAATCGTAATAAATAGTTTTGAAATGAAAATATTTTATTTAAAAGAATAATTGTATTATAATACGGCATTTAATTAGATAAAAAAAATGTTTAGTTTTATTTCACTATTAAGTAAAAATATTTGAGTTATACGAGTATGTATGTCTTTATTATGCAATACAGTATTTTTTGCAAGTTATATAGGTATAGGTACTAAATTATTTAATATTCTTGATTCTCACAAAGATTCTCGATTTTTATATATTATCGAATCGGTAACGCATAATTGATCAGTGATTTGATCTGTTAAAATTAAACTGTTGGACAGTAAGTATATAATGTAAGATACTTACAAGAATATGAATAAAGCTGGCACAGTCATACCTCCTCCTATTAAATAAAACGCTCCAGGAAAAGTGTCAAGAGTATTATTAAACAGTTGAGTGTAAAGGGGTATGTATATTATGGGCACCAGAGATTCAACAAGGCCAATTAATGAGCATATTTTGCCTGTAACAAACAGATACATTACATTATATATGCTAATATTATAAAGAGGTAAATTTTGTGAGGATGTTTGTTTGTAGGAAGTAATCTCTTGAACTACTGAACAGATTTTAAAACTTCTTATACCAGTAGAAAGCTACATTATTCTTAAATAATATGGGCTATATTTCATTGTGATTAATAATATTTTTTAATTTATTTATGACGCCTAGTAAAGTGGGCACGGTAATCTAATTTTAAATCAATCTGACAAGTGCATTGCAGTCCCCGAACTATGAAGGGCTCCGTAGCGGTGAAAACCGTCCATCGTTATTTGGCCACGGAACTATAAAAAGGATTTATATGAAAATACATCATATCTGAAAAACTGTTCAACCGATATTGTTGAAACTAAATAATGAATGAGTGAAAACACTTTATTGTTCACCAAATATTAAAACTACTTTCTTAAAAACTAGATACAATAAATGTTGAACAAAGGGCGGCCTTATTGCTTAAAGCGGTCTCTTCCAGGCAACCCCTAAAATAAGGAAAAAATTAAAACATGATTGGCGGTGTGATAAAAAATAATATAAAATATTCAAAATATGAATAAATAAATAGTATAATACTTTATGTACTATACAAACATAAAACATATCATAATACATACAGAATGAGCAGCACTATTATATCTGAGAGGACCAAAAATAATTAGTAACCATGACCTGACCATGGCGATAATGATTTAATTTGTCTGATGTTGAGTGACAGTGAATTCCATAAACGGACAGCCTGTATAGTGACGGAGTTATCAACGAAGGAAGAAGTGTGTACAGGTGTCTTTAAGGAGAGATTATTACTAAAGCGCAAATAACGAGAATGAGAAAGATACAAAAAATCAAAACGTTCCTTTAGATAAGAAGGAGTACGAGGATTAAAAAGGACATTGTACAAAAGGGAGAGTAAGAAAACATTCCAGCAAAGGCGAATAGGTAACCATTTAAGCTTCTTACGATATTTGTATCCGTGCAGGAACGGAGAAAGAATACAATTCCCTGCTGCCGGGCGGCCTGTCGTAAGAGGCGCCAAGATAACCCACAGCCAGATGGGAGGGTATTTGCCCATCTGGATGGCTACCATCCTTGGTATAGAGCATGCCGCTATAACAGGCTTGATTGTGTTCCAACATTAGTGGTCAGGTTTCAGTTTCCCTTTAGAGAGCGGCAGCACATTGATAGCACCTTTGTTGTTACAAATGTCCGAAGGCGATGGTAAATGCTTTCCATCACATGGGCCGTCTGCTGAACTCATGCATAAAAAAATTGTATACATAAAACTGATTTTCGTTGAAAGTATATTTGAAACTCTACAACATTGATTTTTCAGGTCCCTTAGCTATTTTGACAAAATGCATCTCTTTTTAAATCTCTTAATGTCTGTCCATCTGTCTGTGTATGTCATTTATCTCAGAATTTATTTTGTCTATACGGTTGATATTTTATGGAAAAGTGTAGTCTCTGTTGCGCTATAAAAGTTTGTAGTGAAATCACAAAAAATAAGATTGGAGATGGCTACCATACATAATGTAACTAGGGGTTGAAAATAATACATTGTTTTATGAGGGGAGAATGACAACAAGTGCGTCGTTTTAGAGGCGAAGTGCAGTTGAAGGCCACAATACAGAACGCCTATTGAAGTTTCTCCCGCTTGATATATAATGCTTTATACACTACTACACCTACACCTGATATTACATAAGTCAACGTAAGTCTGTTCAAAAGTCAACCAAAAGTACTCAAAGGTCATCAAATGCCATCAAAGGTCACCAAAGGTCACCAAAAGCACAAAACACACAAAAACTCAACAAAAGTCACCGAAAGTCACCAAAAGGCACCAAAGATCATCAAAGTCATTAATTTGTCATTAGTAATTAGTAGTTGAAGTAATAGGCACCATTCAACACCCCCGTATAATTTATTTAATTTTTGCCGGATCCTAAACTATTTTCAGGATTTTGATCATAATGTTTCATTATTTTCCTTACATTAATTAAATTGCGCCGGTCATTAAACAGCACCTAATTTCATCCAATATGGAAATGATAGAAATTATAAATTTAGGTATTTATTTCGAAATCACTGATAAACACATTAATATTATTACCATTGAAGATTTATTTGATCAATAAATTTTCATACACAATTTTTTCCAGCTAATAATAAATAGAACTACTCACCAACTTGTTCAAGTGTTACCACTTTTGTGCTTAATGATCGAATAGACGTCAAGCCAGAACCTCCAAAGAAGTCAAAGGCTGGTCCAGCGTAGAACCAATCCCTAGTAGGTGCCAACCCATAAACGATACTTGCAACAATTTTACATGTTGTCGCAATAATTCCAAGGAACGCGTCATGCATTTTGAGGTACTTGCTAAATAACGCAACTGCGACAACCGTACCTGCAATAAATAAATATCTTATTTTACTCTGTACTTTTATAACAAGTACCTACTACCAGGAGTATTTTTTATTTTATTTATTTTTATCGCTGGAGTACAGCAGACAAGCAGCCGGCCCACCTGATGGAAAGCGGTTACCGTCGCCTATGGACGTTTGCAACACCAGAGGTATCACTAACGCGCTGCCGGCCTCGAAGAAATTTTATGACACCCTTTTTAAAAAACCCCATATTGTAGCGCTGTGGGAAAATCTCGGCTGGGAGCTCATTCCAAATCCCCTCGGTACGCAAGAGAAACGTTCTAAAGAACCGTTGCGTACAATAGCGAAGCGGCTCCAGGAAGTGGGCATGAACGCCCAGCCGATGGCGTGCGGTGCGGTGGTAAAAATAAGACGAAGGCACCATTCTGAACAGTTCCTCGAAACACTCTCTGTTGTATAGTCGGTAGAATACGCAGAGAGACGCGAAGTCTCTCCGAAGGCCAAGCGTATCTAAACCGTCTGTGAGTATGGGATCGTCGACAATGCGAGCGGCTCGACGTTGAATACTGTCCAAGGGATTTAGCTGGAAGGCGGGTGCCCCGGCCCACAAATGTGAACAGTACTCCATATGCGGCCTCACCTGAGCTTTGTAAAGCACAAGGCGTTGCCGCGGAGTGAAATACTGCTCGGGCCGGATTAGCACTCCCAGCTTCTTGGAGGCAAGTTTTGCCTTGCCTTCAACGTGGCCCCAGAACTGTACATCGTTTGCAATGTCGACACCAAGGATCCCAATACTCTTAGAGGTGGTAAGGGGTGTTCCTTGGAACTGAAGCGCATGTACGAATGGGGTTTTCTTGCCAGAGAATACGCAGACCTGTGTCTTTGTGGGATTGAATTGGACAAGGTATTGTCTTCCCCACTTGGAGACTCTACCTTAGACACAAATCTAACCCGACTTTCCTCCACAAATGATCGAGAAACGTTTGCACGTCCAGAGTAATGCACGCCGCCAGTGCTGTCATCCGCATAACAATGAATTTCGTCAATGGACAACATATCACTGATATGCAAAATGAACAGCGTCGGCGACAGCACACAACCCTGGGGTACACCAGCATTGATGGGCTTGATGCTAGAGCAGCAACCGTCGACAACGACTTTTATGCTGCGCCCATCAAGAAAGCTGGATAGCCAGGTGCAAAGTCCCTCGGGTGTCCCGTAAGATGGTAGCTTCGACAGAAAAGCCCTGTGCCAGACCCGATCGAAAGCCTTAGCAATATCTAGGCTGACAGCCAGAGCTTCCCCTATGCTCTCAATGGCTTCAGCCCAACGGTGGGTCAGGTACACCAGCAGAGCGACCATGGCGGAAGCCATATTGCCGGTCATTTAAGAGCTGGGAATCTTCAAGGTACCCCAAGAGCTGCACGTTGATAATTCACTCCATCACCTTTGCAAGCAAAGAGGTTATTGCTATAGGCCTATAATTCGATGGGTCCGTTCGGTCACCCTTTTTAGGGATGGGTTGAACATGGGCGACCTTCCACGAAGCGGGGACACGACCACGGCGGTAGGAGAGAGTAAAAAGTCAGGCAAGGACTGAAGACAGCTCAGCTGAACACGCCTGCAGCACAATTGCTGGTATCACATCTGGAACAGATGACTTCTTGACGTCGAGGGAGCAGAGGGCATGCCGGACTGCTTTCTGAGTAAAGCGAATCTCCGACATGCTGGACTCATACTTAGGGATCATTGGTGGAGTTTCTCCCCCGTCGTCAAGAGTCGAAATGGCCGCAAAGATTTCACCCAGAAGATCGGCTTTATCCTTGGCGGCGTGTGCCAGACGATTGTCAGCTGTGCGCAAAGCTGGAAAAGACGCGTGACAAAAGTTTCCCTCGACAGATTTGGCGAGGGCCCAAAAAGCTCTACTCACGGAGGGGTAGCTTGAAAGGTGCTCGCCAATTTTGCCGATGCGGTCGAATTTTGCTCTGGCGAGCTGCTTTTTGAGGAATCTGGAGGCAGCGTTGTATCGTCTTTTTCAGGTCGGTAGTACTTGGATCTTGACGGGCCCGCGCTGTGGTCCAGGCCCGATAAGCCTGTTGCTTCAACTTTACAGCCTCAGCGCTAGGCTTGTCGAATCATGGTTTACTCGTACCATCAATAGGTACTGTTGAGTTTGGAATGAAACATTCCATTCCCTGCAGCACCACATCAGCGATCGAGGTTGCGCATGCATCAGGATCTTCCGACGAGAAACACAACTGCCTCCATGGGTAGGATGCATAAAATTCACGCAGTCCGTACCAATCTGCTGACCTATATCGCCACATCTTCCGTCGTCCTACGGGACGAGCCCGATCGGGAATAGGAAGGGGCACCAACGATGATACCAGACAATGATCAGAAGTTCCTAATGGAGTACTGATCAAGATCTGATAATTCTCCGGGTTTGTGGTCAACAGAAGGTCCAACAAAGAAGGCTCGTGAACCACTCTATCCGGTATACGGGTAAACCCCGTGACCATCTGAGTAAATCCATGGGCGAGAGCAAAATCATAGGCAGTAGTCCCTGGCAAATCAGTCCTCGGGGAACCCAACCACTCAGCGTGATGGGCATTAAAGTCCCCAAGGATGACTACCTCTGCTGAAGGGTACTTCCCAAAAACCTTGTCAGTTGTCTCTTGGACGCGTTCAAAAAAGCGAGCTGTGTCAGTCTTTGCGCATTCTCTGCTATGGGACCGGTATAGGCACGCGTAAATCCGGGTGGAACCACTAATATCCACGCGTATCCACATGATGGATAGGTCCCTATCTTCTAGGCCGTGAAGACGGCGACAACAGATATCTTCCCGGACGTATAAATATACCCCAGCTTTTGAAAGGAATAAATGTTCCAGATTGTAGAGGCAGGGTAGTGAAGATACGATGTATCGGCCGGAGAAGAAATCTGTGTCTCCGTCAGGAACAATAAGGCCGGCTTTACCGTATCAAGGTGATGATGGACGGCATTAAGATTAGCGTGAATGCCTCTAATATTGCAAAAATCTACCTTGAGTGTGGAGTCAAAACCCGCTGTGATACGCTTATTGTTCGTTGTTCGGATCATAAAGAATTAAATAAAAAGGGAAGTCAATGGAAGCTCTAAGGCGTCTGCAAAAAAGGGAAAAGAGTATGATATGTTTAATAATAATAATAAATCGACAGACAAGCACACACACTGTATATCCCCAAATTAAGCAAGTTACACTTGTGTTATGGGTAATATACAACGGACCATTCTGGAGCCGATCCCAGACACCCAGACCATAAGTAAATAACGGAGAAAATACGTTTCCGAAATTTACTATACCAGGAATTGAACCCGGAGCCTCTGCGTTGCAGTGAGGTAAAGCCGGCAAAGGCTTAGCCCGCTCAACCACAGAGGCCGTCAAATGCAAATGTGCCTGTGCCAACCAAACCTACAGGTTGTATGATGAGCTGGTTCGGAGCATGGAAGGGCCCCCGATCCTCCCCGGAGAACATTGCCTGTCCACATCCGGTCACCATCCGGCACGACAATGGTCAAGATTATGATTATGCGCCAGTTGGTGGGATCAGCCTCCATAGGACCGGTTAATCCGGGTTCGGGTCCCCTACTAACTGGCGGGCGGCCAGCGGTCAACCGTTTCAACGGGTTTCCTGACCCCCTACCCACCTCGTCACGCCCGCGAGGATGCAGTGGGTTCAAGCACATATCTGGTTCTAAATTTTACAGACACGGTAGCGTTTCGGAGAAGGGGAACTGGAAGGGGTTGATCAATTACAGTGTTCAGTTTACCAAACAATAGTGTCAAAAGATATCAAAATAATTTCTGTACTACATAGTATATACATTATTTTGATACTGTTATAAAGTTAGTTGATATGAAACTTTAATTGAGGTTTCTCAGAATTGTTCAACTATACAAAGTTTTTATTTGTTAAAATGGAAAAACACCTGTTACACTGGCATTTATAAAAAAATATGATCCGTTAAAATATCATACGGCTTTATGAGTAAGGCGTGTGAGTATATTAAAGCCGTTTCGGAGATTGCTAAACCGAGTTTATTCTCACCAGTTATCCCCATTAACATTGAATAGGTGTTAAAAAAACTGTAATCCACCTCTGTCATTTTGTACCTATGTAAAGTATATGAGTATAACACAGCACCTTCACCTGAAATAAAAAATAATGTAATTAACTTATACATGATTCTGAAATCAAGACAGGCTCGATATTAACCTTTAAAAATTATTCGACCTTTTATTAAGCACATACATAAAATAATGTAAAAATATATAAAAGAAATATTACCTATTGTGCAACTTTTTATTATGTAACACAAGCGGACACGGTAGACCTTGTCCTCCCCGAAAAAAAAAAATTTAGAAGCCGATTGCAGTGAATCGGCCAGGTCCAATTGTGAATCTGAACCATCCAGGGAGCCCTCTCCAACATACACAAAAAAATATTAAATCCTAGAATCCGATTTCAGCGCCACCTACTGGATTTAATTGTGAATCTAAGCCATCCCGGCACCCACTCACACACACAAAAAAATTACCCAAAATTAGTCCAGCGGTTTAGAAGAAGTTCTGTGACACACACACGTACAGAAAAATATACACAAGAATTTTTAACTAAGCCTCTTTAGTTAAATCCGAAACTATAAGAAATAGTGAAAAATACTCAAAGAAGTCTCGCAGTCGGAAACTAAGGCGGTATCATTAGATTTTTGAAACATCAACGATTATTAAACGTTTAATAAGGATAATCATCGATGATTATTATTATTATACGTTTGATTATTATATTATTATTATATACCTCACTCACAGGGGGGGCTTTGTGGCGAAGCCTTAGATGAGTAGCGACACCTCGTACCTGACTCCGGCGGGCCAAGACCAAGTCCCGCCTCTGTGCTTGCCTTAGCCAGCAGCCATGGAGTGGTGACCGCTAGATCTAAGACTCAAGCTCCAGAGGTGGAAGTGATAAACGGCATTTTTTTGGGCCCCATGCAAGAAGTGGCGAGTCAACCGTCTGCCCATTTATCCACGATTTCCGAACATTGTAACCGGCAGACGCCATAGTCCCCATAGCCGCAGACCTCTAGTAGCACTAACAGTTCACTCCAATAGCCCGGTAGGTACCTTTGTTCTCATTTCCCACAATAGTTCTACTCTGGCCGGGGCTTGCCCTTGGGTGCATTTTTGTATGGTGTAGACAGGGATAATCGCCGGTCAGTGTCACCCCACATTTACATCAAATTTGTCAAGGGGCCTCTATGTGTTGGCCTTCCCATGGGCCCCATGCAGGCCTTCCAAAAATCCGGACCATTTTTATGGCCCGTGGTCTGCAGTGACATACAAGTATAATAATAATTAAAAAAAAGAGGCTTTCGCTAGGAAGCTGCGTGAAGGGCCAGATAGAGAAGGCAGCACTCTTGGACATGGCACGAATTGTGAGGAGGTTCCTGTCTCTGGAGCCCTAACCACCCATAGTTTGGACCTCAGGCCCCACTAGCGGTTTACTACAAGATTTTATATTTTTTTTTTATTGAATATGTATTTTATTTTTGATGTATTTTTATAAAAGATAATGATCTATTTTTTTATAAAAAAATATCGATATATTTTTTAAAAATGTAAAATTTTTGAAAATACCTAAATACAATAATAATAATAGCTATACACGTCCCACTACTGGGCTTGGGCCACCCACTATAGAGGAACGGACAGTACACTCGACACGCTTGTCCAAGGCGGCTTGGCAGCTTTGACACATCGGTTAACTTGATGTGCAGGTTTCATAGCAATTTTTTATCCTTCATCTTTGTTAGCACATGGTAATTGTAACAATATGTACATTAGCACAAAAAAACTGTCTAAGTGGTGCATGCGTTCCGGTCAGGATTCGAACCTGCACCCTTTGAGTTTGGGATGCGTGCGCAAGCCATACACTACCACGACTACAAGTTTGAAACGTATATTTAATTAATATATTATTAGATATGTATAAATTATTCGTTTTATTTTCAAGTACGTGTGTTATGTGTGAATTACCATTTGATGGCCCCTGGACGACGATGAAAGCACATATCACAAGAATAATCTTAATGCTCTGCTTGCGGGAAGACATAAAAATTAAACAGATCAGTTCCCAAAAGTGCTTAGGGTGAAAGAAATCTACAATCTTTTGAGTCAGTGTTCCTTTAGTTTTGTCATTCCTTACGTTGTGAATATTTAAATATGTATAGATTAGTCCAATTACATAAGTAACTAGTATTATACTGAACACGGCAAGGTAGCCCATCTTCTTCAATAAGATTCCACTTATTGATGCTCCAAGTGGGTACCCAAGTGCCATAATCACTGAATTTACACCGAATCTAAATGTCCGAGACTGTTCAGTAGTGATATCAGCCAGAAAACTGTAAGCTCCCGTCACAGCAACAGAGTATCCACCGCTTACAGCTGATGGTAGAGCTTCAATTAATGCAGTAGCCCATAAAGGCACTTCCATGAAAAAGTAAGACGCCCAAAGCATACCAAAATTTGATACAATTTCACCAACAGTCGGTAGAAGCATTAGTGCTTTCCGATTACCAGTTTTGTCACTCCATACACCCAGAAATAATATTAAAAAAGCTGATATTCCATATTGTAGAGGCATCTGCCACGCCGTCGTATTCGAAGCCACTTTGATTGCAGCTAATTTAGCTTCTTCTGTTATATTATCGGTATTATCAGCATCAATAACATGTCGACATACCTCTTCAGTATAATTTAAAGTTACGCGGCAAGCTTTTTCCATATTTATTATTTGTACCGCGAATGAACCAAGAGTCAGCGCTAATATGTAACATACTAAGAAAGGTTCCACGGTAATAGCATCCAAAAAATTCCGTATTTTCTCTTTAAGAGTTGGCGGTGTTTGCACTTCTGTTGCACTTTCATTAACTTTTGTCTTATTTTCCTTTTTGTCGCCAGCCTCAAGGCCGCTATCAATGCTGTCCTTCATAATTTCGAAATTATTTAATATTATATAATACACACGTAAATGTACAAAAACCACTAATACTTAAGTGTGTTTGTTACAAAACACGGATTACCACTGAGCGACATTCAACCGCTGCAGGCATAAATAAAACAAACTTGTTTCTTATGCGATGTATCAATAGTTAAATACTAAAACTAATCATATTGCCACTTTGGTATTATTTAGCAATTTTTTAAAACTCGTAACAAAGATGGTTAATGTTATGCTTATTTATCAAACTTCCTGAGCTAAGTGCAGAAAGTTAAAAGTGAGAATATTTCTTGGCCCACATATTACACAGTTTATCTATCTATGTGTAACAATATTATAAAACTAGGATATGCTCGCGACTTCGTCCACGCTTGACTTGGAATTCCCGCGGGATTCCCGGTACACAAAGCACCGCGGTATTTAAAAAAGAATGTAAACTATCGTTTTAGTGAAAATTTTGTCGGAATAAGCTAGTTTTCATGCACCCAAACATCTTCAAACCACTCCCGGGAAAAATCCCGTAGAATTCCCGCGATAAAAATTAAGTGTTGATTTGGGATATAAGCCAGCCCTGTCGAGTTTCATTCATGTAAGTTCTGTATTTTATAAAAAATATACGACCACAGTGCCATCTTTTTCGCTATTTTCGATTATCCCACGGAAACGACATTATTTTTGGGGATAAAAGTATCCTAAGTTACGATCCGGGATGTAAGCAAGCTTTGTATCGAGCTTCATTTGAATCCGTTCAATAGTTATAACGTGATACTCTAATAGACAGACAGACTTATAAAAATTCTAAAAATTGTACTTTCGTAATCTCCTAGTACGAATTATCCAATTGATTTTTTTGACGTTATCAAACGCCATGTGCAAACTGGAACTATTTACAGATTTCTTATATTATAGATAGGTATCGTTTATGATTCAAAGAAACAAATACATACATGAAATTTCTTTATTGACGTTACTGGAAATGAAAACAAAAATTAATTGACACATATTTAGAAAGAAAGAAACTTATTTGAAGACATAGCGACGTACTTACATTATCTTAAAAAATAAAAGCATATTTTGAGAATTTGTACGCTACATTTTCAGCAAACAAGGTTAGCTTTCAGCTTATTGCTATGCCGGCATATAATCCGACACAATGCTGATTTTTGGGACAAACGTTCCTTGTAGCGTGATACTGAAATGACCCGAATATTTTTTGCAACTAATTTAAAACTATTTAATATGTAAATGATAATATACAACATAAATATCTTGTTAACTTTCTAATTTAAACAAAAATATAACTCATGCTCGTGTATATTGTAACATGCCTGTTTTTATATAGCAAATAACAACGTGTATCGATTCATCTAATCGAATACGATCGGATACAGCGATTATCTACTATTGCCACGTGACTGACATGAGGCATCAACTCGTATGGTAAAAATAACATCTTTATGTATACAAAATACTCTGTGGTTATAACTTATAAATGTTTAATGTGATATCTTACTGTAACATAAACATTATAAATTGTTATTATATTCTACTTTCCCTAAATATAAATAGGCCGTGCCCAGAAATGATTCGTTTGACAGGTAAGTTATCAGGTTTTGATATTTGTTTATTGCATGTAAATTTATCACGTAATTAAAATAAAAATACAATTTGCAATTTTCAGAAGACGAGTTAAAAACATAATTTTTGAATCGGAATAACCAATCCACGCTACATTGTACAATTTGTAGTATTTGAGTATGTATCAATTAATAGTCAAATATGTATCATATACAATTACTCTATAGTATTTTGAATACTATCGACAAATGTATGTGATTGTTATAACTTCGCCTGGTGCTCGCTATCGTGGTTAACATTTTTTTAAATATTCCGAAATTTCGAATATTGGTACATTTTTTTATAAGGGTGTTAAATGTCGTCGGCCTGCAATGCAGGACCTTGTAACTACATATTTTCTTAACATATTTTTTTGTGAAAATTGTAATATATTACATGTATATTATAATAGGTTGGGGAAAAAGTCTTTTCGCATATAGTATGTATGAACTTGTAATAAGATCTCTTTGGGTATACCATTTGTATCTGGCTGGTTTTGTTATCATTAAAAAGTTTTAATTTTAAAGAAGACAATACCAAATTCAAATTAGGAAAATGTGTGATATTCATTTGTTTTTCTTATTGTTAAAATGAGTGAATCTAATGAAGAAATTCGATAAATTTTAAAATTTTACTACAAAAAAGGTAAAAATGCAACACAAGTCTCGAAACAAGTTTGATGTTTATGGACCTAATGCGGTATCTGTGAGAGTAGCGCAAATTTGGTATAAGCGTTTTCAATCCGGAAATTTTGATATCAAAGATGCACATCGCTTTGGTCGCCCTGTTATGGACAAAATTGATGTCATTTTTGAAAAAGTGGAGCAATTTCGGCATATTAGTAGTTACGATGTAGCTGGAGAACTGGGAATTGACCACAAAATGGTTTTGGCGTATTTGAAAAAAGCTGGGTACACAAAAAAGCTCGATATTTGGGTGCCTCATGAGCTCACTGAAAGACACCTAATGAACCATGTACTCATTTGTGATTCTTTATTACGACGTAATGAAACCGAACCATTTTTGAAGAAGCCGATAACTGGTGATGAAAAGTGGATCACGTACGACAAGAACGTGCGAAAAAGATCATGGTCAAAGGCCGGTCCGGCTTCACAGACTGTGGCGAATCCCGGGTTAACTCGCAACAAGGTGATGCTGTGTGTATGGTGGGATTGGAAGGGCATTATTCATTATGAGCTATTACCGCCAGGCAGGACCATCGATTCTGAACTGTACTGCGAACAACTGATGAGATTAAAGCAAAAAGTTGAGAGAAAGCGGCCGGAATTAATCAACAGAAGGGGTGTGGTTTTTCACCATGATAACGCAAGACCTCACACATCTTTAGCCACTCAGCAAAAATTACGAGAGTTTGGCTGGGAGGTGTTAATGCAACCGCCGTATAGTCCTGACCTTGCACCTTCAGATTTTCACCTGTTTCGGTCTCTGCAGAATTCCTTAGGCAGTGTCAGGTTAACATCACGAGAGGACTGCCAAAACCACTTGTCGCAGTTTTTTGATCAGAAGCCCCAAAATTTTTATAGCAACGGGATCACGTCCCTACCTACAAGATGGCAAAAAGTTATCCAACAAAATGGCACCTACATACTTTAGTCAAATGTAAATAAACTTTATAAAAAAACCTTTTGAATTTTTATATAAAATGCGAAGAAACTTTTTCCCCAACCTAAATAATCGCCAGACAAATACACATATTGCATGTTGCCAGATTAAACAAGTTACGTTTGTGTTATCCTATCCTATAAATATTATAAACGCGAAAGTTTGTAAGAATGTATGTATGGATGTATGTTTGTTACTCTTTCATGCAAAAACTACTTAATGGATTTTAATGAAACTTTACAGTAATATAGCTTACACATCAGAATAACACATAGGCTATAATTTATAAAGATATAGTGTGAATTATCCAAAATATAACGATTTTCCATCACCCCGCGGGTAAAGCCGCGGGCGCCGCTAGTGGGTAATATACAACGGACTACTCTGGGGCCGATCCTATATGGCCGTTCGAAGAATATTCGTTTCCTAAATTTACCATACCAGGAATCGAAACCGGAGCCTCTGCGTTGCAGTGAAGTCGGCCGGTAAAGGCTTAGCCCGCTCAACCACTGAGCCCGTGAAATCATATCATCACATCATATAATATATCACAATTTTGACGATAAAAATAATGTCACCAAAAAAAGTAGTTACAAGGTTCTACACTGTCGTCGACGATTTGTCTAATACAGTATATAACACGGTAGATTGGTTCAGCGTTATAGGAAAACGCGTTGTAGGAGTATTCCCGTATAACGCGTTACGTATAAATTATTCACATTTAACTTTTCTCGCTAAAGGGGATTTAAATCGAATATTAAGAAAAAAACTATATTATGACCGAAATATGTACGTTTTATTAAAATCAAACTAAACTAAGAACATTTTAAATAAAAAAACTTATGGATATGAACTAAAAAAACCAATTTAAAAAAAATCACAGTATGTACAGAAATATAATGTGGGAAATCCCCGCGTTACATGGGGGAATACCTTGTTATACGGGGGATTGAAATCACGTAATATGAAAATGCGTTATAAGAGTACCGTGTTATAGGAGGGATTACTGTATATAGAAATACAACTCTTCATTTCAGCGTACATGGCGTTTTATAGGTGACTAACAATTTCAAGTTTACAATTTAGGTAAATAGAAAACAAACCATTTCTTAATATATCTGTTATTAAAACAATAGCCTTATTTTACTTATACACAACCATAATTCGGTTTTTTACGTATAATAATAACAAAGTAACTAAGTCCATAGTCTATACAACTACACAACAAAACATAGAGGTGAGTCGAAGCCAACATGATTTGAAGTAATTACAATGAATTACATGATGTTTATAACGACGTAGGTATTTGTTAGTGAATTGAAAAACGCAATGCCTGGTCCATCTATTTTACTAATCCGTCTTTTCTAAGGAAACGACGTCATCAATCGGGATAATTCGTAACCTAAGTCTTAACTCGGGCTATAAGCCAGCACTATTTCGAATCGCGTTCATATAAGTTCAGTAGTTTCCAAAAAAGATGCGATTTGGCATTTTCGTCTATGCCACAAAAATGACGTTATTTACCGGGATGAAAAGTATCCTACGTTACGACCCGAGATATAAGCTAGCTCTATGTCGAGTTTCATTTAAACACGTTCAGTAGTTATCACGTGATGCTCTAACAGATAGACAGAAAAACAGACAAAAATTCTAAACATTTCATTTTCGGAATCTCCTGGTCTGAATTTTCCACCTGATTTTTTTTCACTATTTTAAACGCGTTATACAAACTCGAACCATTTACAGATTTTTTATAGTATAGAATATAAATAAAAATGAGCCGGTATTGTTCAATAATAAAAATATTTTTACATAAACCTATATTAATATTCAGGCCAAGCCATTAAATTGTTGACAACTCATCAATCAATAGACTCATTTGTGAACCTACCCCTAGTTGATCTTGTTCCCCAACCTCCTCCAGGCGTGGTTCGGGCCATAGACGGGAACAAACCCGGATGCGAGGCCGTCTCCTCATTTTGGGAGCGCGTAATGCTCGTCAAGGAGGAGGCGGAGCATGTGTGCAAGCGTGTAACACCAAAAATAGTAAATGATCACCAAATCTTAACTAGCAAATGAATGCGCTTTTACTACCTAATTTTTTTGTGACCATCCAAAATTCATTTTACATTTCAAATTGTGAGGTGGTGTCGAAAGTGGCGACTAGGGACCAGAAAAGTGAGATTTTTTTTTTAAATAAAACAAATCTACGAACTAGGGAATTCCGTACCTTTTTTCTTGAATTTAATTTTTGAAAAGTATTGGTTATTACACTCTTATTTGTTTTAATATAGTTTGTGTGTGTGACATTTAATTGATATTTTGTTGTGTTGTAGTGTCCCTTAGTCTAGTTATAATTTATCTTTCTTAGGTCTGACTTATAATACTTATTCTAGTGTGTTGTTTCTGTCGACAGGAGGGCGAATCGTATAAAGACTGACGATGCCGGGGATCATGCTTCGTCCCGGTAGTGGATGTGGCACTCTAGACGCCCCACCGCCCAGGGCACGCAGAGTTAGTCGTGCTTCCGCATTCCCATACCCTGATATAAGGCGCAGGAAGGAACACCGAGGGGTCTTAGTGGGTATCCCCGACCGTGGCGTGGCAATAGAAATTCTTACTTGCTGTGCTAGTGCCACTACAACGTAACGAATCCCACACTCGCCACCGCGTTTCCCCCGCGGCAGATAGTTCTCAAACGGATTTCAGCGCGTAAAAAAATGGCCCCCAATCCTTGTTTGCAAATGCAATACAGACTGCAAGTCGGCCGACTACCCGTCGTAAAACTTTTTTAGTTATTGATTCTTAAAAGACAATTTGCTTTTTAAAGTTTTGTTTGTTTTTGCTCTTTTCTAATGTATAAGACAAAGTAACTTTAACATTAAATTAATACTTTATTTAGAATTAAGTATTACGTTTGGATGAAATTTCTGAATATAACGTATAAAATATAAATTCAATTTGCTGTGAGAAAAACGATTATTATATTTCATTTTTAATTTCAAGTGTGTTATCATACGCATGCATTTCCTTAGACTCTGGATTCTGTACGATGTCTGTTTGCTCTTTCTTGTTTAGGATGAAGAGTGTACTGAAAAAAAAAAGGTTTAATATTTATAGCCTAAAAGTAGATGAGGACTTTTGCGCTAAACAATGTAATGAGTTGAGATATGGCTTCAAAAAAGTTATATTATCTAATACATTCATTTTTTTTAAATAAAATCTAAGCTGACTTCACACTAAAAACCAAATAATAAATATTTAACCGACTTCTTTCCACAATATCTTGGAATATTTATTTTTTGGTTTTTAGTTTTTATAAAAAGAACTGAAGAACTTTTAGTGGCGCAAATAATTGAATAGCTTTAGAAATAATGTATTAAGCACCTGTAGAAATTCTACAATTGGTACGCGTATACAAATTTGCCATTTCACTCTTCGGTGTTGGGTTGGCAGCAAGGGTTGCTCTCGATTTCCTTGCGATCCACAAATCAGATCCTGACTTAATGACTATGGGGTCATCTCGGGAGTAAAAAAAAACAATTTGAAAATCGGTCCACAATTGACGGAGAAATCGCGTAATATGTCTACAAAAAAATTAAGCACCTATAAAAAGTGTACTACTGGCACACGTATACAAGATTTTTTTTGGAAAAATGTAGACTCTCGGCATTTTTTCACAAGGGTTGCTCTCGATTTCCTTGCGATCCACAAATCAGATCCTGACTTAATGACTATGGGGTCATCTCGGGAGTAAAAAAAAACAATTTGAAAATCGGTCCACAATTGACGGAGAAATCGCGTAATATGCCTACAAAAAAATTAAACACCTATAAAAAGTGTACTACTGGCACACGTATACAAGATTTTTTTTGGAAAAATGTAGACTCTCGGCATTTTTTCATAAGGGTTGCTCTCGATTTCCTTGCGATCCACAAATCAGATCCTGACTTAATGACTATGGGGTCATCTCGGGAGTAAAAAAAAACAATTTGAAAATCGGTCCACAATTGACGGAGAAATCGCGTAATATGCCTACAAAAAAATTAAGCACCTATAAAAAGTGTACTACTGGCACACGTATACAAGATTTTTTTTGGAAAAATGTAGACTCTCGGCATTTTTTCATAAGGGTTACTCTCGATTTCTCTGGGACCCACTCATCAAATTCTGACTTGGTGAGCATGGAACCGCCTCAGGAGTAACTTATGAATAAAGAAAAACAATTCAATATCGATCCACAATTGACGGACAAGTCGCATAACATGCATATAAAAAATGTACGTATAAAAATATTTAAGCGTATACAAGTTTTTTCCCAAAAATTTAGGCACACAGCGTTCTTTAATTTAATAAGGGTTATTCTAGATTTCTCTGGGAACGGATCCAATCACCAGATTACTACCTCTGGAGTATACACTTACGAGTAAAATAAAATGTTGAAAATCGGTTTACATTTAACGGAGATATCGTGTTACGAAGAAGTTGGTAAACAATTTTCGTGAGTTTCTCTAATTCCTTGGAATCCATTGATCACATCCTTACATGGTGACAATGGGATCAAATCGGGAGTATACCCTTTGGATTAAAAGAAAAAAATTGAAAAATTGGTTGGTGGGTTCAATTGACGGGGAAATCAAGTAACGAAAATACAAAAAAATACCGACGAATTGAGAACCTCGTCCTTTTTTAAAGTCGGTTAAAAATGAAAAACGTCAGCCCTAAATTCTATCTGGAAGAGGATAAATCTTAAAAATAAGGTCAAATATAAAATAAGTTGTCGGTTACCAGGATCGATTTACGTGAATGAATTTCAACAATTAGTAATATAAAAATACGATTACGTCATTCAAAATAACTAAATTCACCACAATTATAAAAAAATATAAACATTATAAAAACAAATCTTAAAATCACTATCTCTTTACAATCTGGGCCCAACAATGTATGAAAGCGTATCGTGTATATGTAAGCGTATGCATCTCCTTTGTTAAATTAAAGTAATTTCTATTTATAGAATAACAGCCCATCAACGTCCCATTGCTGGACTCGGGTCTCCTATTTATAAGGGAATGAACGGCGTACCAGACACGCTTGTCTAAAGCGGATTGGTAGTTTAACACATCAATGCAGACCATATGATGCAATGCAAATAGCTTGAAATCTGCCCCAGCTGCGATGGTGGAGATCACGTTAGTCAGAGTCTAACAAAGTACCTCCACGAGAAGCACTCGCTGGAGAAAATAGTCTGAAGTAGGTCCTTGGCGTTAGTCTCCTCTACGTTGGATGATTAAGATTTCGGTGCAGGAGGGGTGGGTGCGCGCCTGGTCCTACTCCTTGGCTGACGATGCGGTAATGGCTGAGCAGCCCCGATCGTGGGAGCCGGTGTTCTCTCCAGCAGCTTATTTGCGCTGGTTCAGCGGCTGTGGGTGGTGCGACACCCGTTGCCTACTCTTCCATAGGCGGTTGCCGTAGTTGTCCAACTTGTTCCACTTCTTGGACGACGACTTTCTTTTACGGCACTTACTTTTACTTTACGGCACTCTCTGTGGGGTCATTTGCAGGAGGCACCAATGTGGTCTGACACCCCTTGTGGCCTCTGGGCCGTTTGCCTTGCCGTGTTCACGTGTGCAAGTTCTCATTTTTCTTCCTTGCCTCTTTAACAAACGCATGCGTGCGCCCTGAAACAGTTTGCGCACGTTGGCCTCTCACGCGATCCCGTACGCACTTGACTGGGCGGATAACAATTCCTGGACGACTGCTTAAATTTTTGGCGCCGATGGCATTGTTCTCTGCTCTCACCAGGCCTCTAAGACCACGCCTGATATATACAGTAACTGATCTGTTGTATACATCCCGGCGAGCTTCTCCTGGTTAAGATGACTAAGTGTGACGTAGAAGAAGCAACCAGGTCTGCCCCACTCCAGTAATGTGGCGCACTGCTTCCACTGGGAAGTTCTTTTTTTTCAGCGTCCTCTTTATATCCTCTGGATCGTCAAATCTAACCTAAACTAATTCACTGTTCTAGTCACTGGTCGCGAACTTAGACCGCCGACTTTCGTATTTTATAAACTATATAATTAACATATACATAAATTTGTTGACATTTATCATAATGACATCTCTAACCTTTGTTTGCCCAGGGCGTTCCTTTTGTAGCTCACAACGCCTAAGATGCTCAGTTAGCCGACAAGACAACTGCGGTCGTTGTGGTCGTGGCGAAAACGTCACTAATGACGTCATCATTTTCAATAACACAACGCCCCATGTCAATAGGTGGGTCGAATAGCCGTTCCATTTGTGTATACGATTGTAACTCCGCAAGCAAGTGGAACGGGATAAATCGCAGTCGTGAACGTGATCGTCGTGAGTCCCAAATGGAACGTAGCCGCCAAGCCATAAATATAAAGAAGGGACAGAAAAATTTATTCTTTACCTTTTAATGCGAATTAGGTAAGTTTAATCAGCCTTTATAGAGAAAAAAACTAAAGTTCATCTGTTTTATCATACTGACCGGGAAAAGTGATTAATCATGCAGTTTTATTTATATTGTCCACTTGATACGAGCATTATGTATACAGACTGGTCATTATTCGTAGTGACCGAATTTATCAAATTGCCCGTAACGTATACAACGAACCACTCTGAGGCCCATTCTAAACATCCAAATCATGGAAGAGTTAGTTTTCCATGTCGAAATCATAGAAAATAACGGAAAGTCCGTTTTAAAATGAGGTTGTCTGACTTGGCGTTGGTACCTCAGATGTCAAGTTACTCTTGATTTTTTTTAACGTCATGTTTTTCTTTTCTATTGTTTTGTCCTGTCCTGTCGGTTGTTTAATCGTGTTACATTAAGTTTGTTACATTCCTATATTCTTTATATTGCTCGATATTTGTAATTCAAACATTATAAAATATATACACTATACACTTGGAAGTAAGTACTTAAATGCTGTTTTTTGTAAATGTACTAAGATTTGCCCGCTACTTTGTCTAAGTAGAACAGGTAATTAAGATTATAGTTATGTTGCCAATATTTAAAATCAAAATGTATTCTCAGCAGTGGAATGGATTTATTAATATGAAAATACATGAACCCCGAAGATTCCCGTAAAAATCCGGGATAAGTAGGTAAGGTCACATAACTACAACTGTTCTTCTAAAAAGTCTAATGAGTATAGAAACAACATAACAAGCAAGTTCTAAAATCACGTGGTTTCGAGATTAGGAAATCTCGGGAAATATTAAAAGTCCCGGATTAGTCAGATATACAAATTGCTATGTAGTAATTTGTATATCTGACCAATCCGGGACTTTAATACTACGTATTAAAGTCCTTAAAAGCTAAACCGTAATTAGAGTAACATGGCCAGTTTTCATGGTGCCCTAAGCCGTGTGATCGATTTTTTTTAAATATTGTGTGTGCAATTCACACACGGCAAAAGTGAAAGTTCAGAAAAGTCGCCTACGAGAGAATGAGATAAATATAGAGTATCAGGATTATTAAGATAATTATAAGGTTTATTATTTTTATAACATTTTTACCAAGTTCAAAAATTATTTAATATTTTAATGCATAATATTACATTTCATATATTACATTATTAAGATATATTTATAACACATATTATTAGATTCCATGTTTTTCACTTTGACCAAATGATACTAGAGATTTATGATAACTAATTTAGGAAACAAATGCTCTAGTTTGAATTTGATTTATGAACTTCAAAATATTTCCAAGTATATCTTTATGAGCAGTATTTAAATAATTAAATATCTCTTTTGAGTGTCGCTTTTATTTCGTATCATCGAGTTTCAAATCACAATGATTCATTCGAGCGTTAAATCCCGGTTGCGTTCAGACCGTTCGCTCCTACGCCCAGAGTCCGCTTTCCAACTTTTTCTTCTCCACTTCATGCGATCTTCAGAACCCCCCATCCTCGCTAGATATTTGTGCCCCACGTAATTAGCCGGTCTCCGTAAAGTGTGGCCGTACCAGCGTAAGCGACTCTCTTGTAGTTTGTCTGCTATGCCATGTAGGCATATGAAGACTGTTGTATTTGCGGCAGTTCCTTGGAAGGACTTAAGCTATCTCTCTAGTGAAATCACATACGTAGATGCTCAAGCCCCTCTGTAGGTAAGGTAGCTTAGCGTCTAACGCATTTCGTCTTCAGAAGATATGTGTGCGAACCTAGCCGGGAAGCATACACACTCGGACAATTTTATGATCCAAAGTGTGTGTTGTAACAATTACCAGTTGCTTACAATGAAGACGTACAACGTGACGAAATCTGCACATTGAGATAATCGATGTTCTAATATTATTAATCCGCATTGGACAAGTGGTTGTAAAAAAGGAGGTCCGTGCCCAGCAGTAGGACATCTATGGACTTATGGTATTAAACCTCCCCTCCCCATCTTTGGGACCAAATATTATACAAAATATAACGCTGGATACTTACAAGAATATGAAGAAAGCTGGCACAGTCATACTTCCTCCTACAAAGAAAAACGCTCCAGGAACCGTCTCAACAGTATTGGTAAACACTTGAGTGTAAATGGGCGTGTATATTACGGGCAATAGGGATTCAGCGAAGCCAATCAATGAGCACATCTTTCCTGTAAAGCAATAAATTATTTAAATAAATGTTAACGCATATATGAGGAAATGCATAAGAAACTTGAATGTATAACCGTGCATCAACGAAGAAAATGTGTTTCTTCGTTAACGCTTGCATTCTTCAATAAAAATAATGGCAGCCCATGAACGTCGTATTACTGGGCTCGGACCTCTGAGTTTTAGGGGAACAGGTGGGATATCCTCTACGCTTGTCTAAAGCGAGTTTACGGGTTAGACATATCTGTTATATAACGTGCAGGTTTCATCACCAAAACGATTTTCTTTTACCGCCAACATAATATATGGTAATCGTAATAATATGCCCATTGGGTCCGATACTGCTTAAGATGTGCATGATTTTCGGCCAGGATTCGAACTCTGTATATTTATTTTCCACGTAACTTGCCAACTTCCCGCATCGACGTAGAAAACTACACCGCAGTTATGTTATCTATTATGTCACAGATATATATGCAGGTTTTCGTAGGGTTAACAGAAAGTATGTCGCAATTAGCCTATTTTTGAAGTGTTGCAATGTAAAATTACTTATGAAAAAAAAATGTCAATCATGACCATATTTCTGAGAGACTCGTTTTAGTCAAAACGCATTTTTGATCAATTTTCTCGATAGAAAATAATTTAAAAGTTACCTTTAAACGTGTGCTTCAATTTTTAATATTCTTATTACTGTAAGGGCTGATACTTTAATTACCAGATAAGTTATTCATAAAATAAGGTATGACACGGAAAAATTCAAATTGTTTTATTCATGCAACTAACATAGTTGCATGAATAAAACCATTGAATAGATTCAGTTTTGAATTCATTCAGGTTATAATTTATTCCACTGATAACTTTTATCTGATGATTGAAAAATTTACCTTAAAACGTATATCGCTAAAATTAATAACAGTAATGTATAATAACATAAGAAATATGTTTAGTTACTGTTGCAATACATCCACTACAGTAGTCCTAAGAATCATAGAGTACATTAAATATCTCATAGACAATCATCATAGACAATAATATTTTTAGTCGATTCATTACATAATTCGATTTATGTATTTGTCGGTATCATAGATGAAATGTATTTTAGTTGATTTATCAGATGATTCGAATTATAATTAAATTATCATTTTCTATTAGTTAGTTAATTTTATAAGCCCACTAAATTATCATCTAGATAATTTAGTGCATCAGTAACTAATGATTATAATTATTTTATGATCCTGGCAACACTATGATGTAATTGCTATTTTTAGCAATAGTGCAATGTTATTGTTTTGTAGTTGGTAATATTTTCGTATAAAAGGACATAGTAGTGTGTAGACAGGCTTCTTTGCTTACTGTGCGGTTGAATAGTCACACCAAAGGCTGAACAATAAAAAAGGGGGAAACCCTGCCCAAATATTTAATATTTTGTACTTACTTACCCAAATCTCTCTTTCTGTTACATTACTTAACGAATTTAGAAGTAATTAATATTTTTTATTATAACATCTACAGATAACAAGAATTGCAGTTATTTTGCCAAATATAAAATCAAAGGTTCAGCAGGGTAATGGATTTTTAGTAGGAAAATACATGAATCCCAGAAATTCCCGTTAAAATCGGGATAAATAATATTACTTAAGGCTACACAACTACAGTTGTTTTACAAGATTTTATCGATCACTGAAAATTTCGCCTTGGAATCAATTTTTTCGACCTGGCCACTTTAAACCTCTCTCAAGAAAACTCCTGTAGGATTTTTGGGGTGTAAAGCACCGTAGAATTTATGTTCGGGAATTTACTATCAATCAGCGAAAGCCACATCGAAATCGGCCAAGTAGTTTTTACGTGAATCCTGAACAAACAGACGAACGCACAAAATGAAGAAATAAAAGACTACACTTTTGCATCCATTCTCCATCGTTTATTTATATAAGTATAGTATATTAGTTGTTTTTTTTTAATAGCTTCAATGTACAGACATGGTATGTTTAGAATGTTATAATATTATAAATATATAAATGACTTTCGTGTTCCAGTATATACGATATCTCATAATAGGTTGAAGCTTTCGGTCGGATAGTTTTTATGGTACAGACTTAAAGTTTACGCAAAGTCGCAGGAAAACTTTATTAAATAATAATTATGGATTTTCCGGTCGTAAAACTATGGCTTGAAAATAGTTTTAATATTTTTTTTAAACGTCGATACCAAAACGTTTTGTTAATCTTAATAGTATGCAATTATAATTAATTATGTACAATTAATTATGTTTGCGTCCATATATTATATATCCCGGCTGTGACTTTTTGCACGTTGAATCAAAACAAAATTGTTTTTTTGATTATCATGAATCAGTATCAGAATCGTTTCAAATTGAAATTTGAATATTATTTGTGTAAAATGCTGGAATCTTCAACAAAAAGTTTCATAATTATGTTTGATACGACTGAGTACTCTGGCCACGAAATATAGTATTTAAGCTTTGAACTATATTGAGGTTCTTTTGTTTTATATACCGAACTAGGACAGACCTGTGATTTCGTCCACGCGTGACTTGAAATTCCCGCGGGATTCCCGGGACACAATGTATTACATGCAGCTTTTAGAAAAGGAAAGTAATCTATCATTTTAGTGAAAACTGTGTTGGAATAAGCTAATTTTTATGCATCCGAACAACTTCAAACCGCTCCCAGGAAAATTCGCTCCAGGGATTCCCGGGATAAAAAAATGTTACACATGTTATATCATTAAATTTGCTATTGATCAGTAAAAAAATAACATTGGAATTCGAAATTCCATTTTTTTAATCTAGGCATTTTTAATAATTCCCAGAAAAATTCCCGCGGGAATCCCTGGATAAAAAGTAGCGCAGAGCTAAGTCTAAAAATTAGCCGCCGATCAGCGAAAACTGCATCGAAGTCAGCCGGGTAGTTTTACGTGAATCCCGAACAAACAGACAAGAAAACAAAAATATTGCATCGTGTTCCCCAACGTTTATGTAGTCTACTAGAGTTTGCTCCGCGGCTAAGTCGAACCCTAGGCAGTAGCTTTATTTTACATAGATAAAAACTTAATTCGGTTTTTTGCATTATAATCATGGAAGAAGATATAATAATAACAAAGAAATAAGTCCATACAATCTACACAACTGCCCAGCAAAATATAAAGGCGAGTCGAAGCCAACCTAATTTGAAGTAATACAATGAATGACATGTTGTTTTTGACAACGTAGGTATTGTTAGTGAGTTAGTGAATTAAAAAACGCGATTGCAGCGCCATCTATTTTGCTGAACTTTCCATTTTGAGTAATCAATGTCTTTTATGGAGATAAAATGTATTCTAAGTGGCAATTCGGGTTATAAGCACTATGTCGAGTTTCATTCATATACGTTCAGTGGTTTCCAAAAAAGATGCGATCGCAGCGCCGTCTTTTTCGTTATTTTCGTCTATCCCACGGAAACCACGTCATTTATCGGGATTAAAAGTATTCTTAGTTACGCCCTAGGATATAAGCTAACTCTATATCGAGTTCTATT
Organism: Dendrolimus houi; assembly: GCA_039645545.1. Lineage (NCBI taxonomy): Eukaryota > Metazoa > Arthropoda > Insecta > Lepidoptera > Lasiocampidae > Dendrolimus > Dendrolimus houi. The sequence continues at coordinate 10,790,899 of CM077134.1, forward strand.
TCAATCTGTTCAGTAGTTTGATGCTCTAACAGACAGACAAACAGACAGACCAAAATTCTAAAAATTCAACTGGAATCTATACTATAACAAATCTGTAAATGGTTCAAGTTTCTACAAAGCGTTTAAAAATATGAAAAAAATCAGGAGGGATAATTCGGACCAGGATATTACGAAAATCAATACAATTTTTACAATTTTTGTCAGTCTGTCTGTCTTTCTATACGTCTGTCTGTTAGAGCTTCATGTGAAAACTACTGAACGGATTTAAATGAAACTAGATATAGAGTTAGTTTATATCCTTGGGCATAACTTGGATACTTTTAATCCCGATAATAGATGTGTTTTCCGTGAGATAGACGAAATTAGCCAAAAAGCTGGCGCTGCGATCGCATCTTTTTTGGAAACCTCTGAACGTATATGAATGAAATTCGGCATAGTGCTGGCTTATAACCCGAGTTAACACTTAGGATACATTTTATCCTGATAAATGATGCTGTTTCCATAAAATAGACAGATGGCGCTACAATCCCTGTTTTCAATTCACTAACAAATAGGTTGTCATAAGAAACAAGTCATTCATTGTATTACTTTAAATCAGGTTAGCTTCGATTTACCTCTATGTTTTGCTGGGTAGCTGTTTTGTTGTAAGCTGTGACTTAATTTCTTTAGTAATGTAGTGAATTTAACAAGAAACAGTAAAATTTGTGGTCTAATATATATATAAACCTAATTTAGTTTTTATCTGAGTAACATAGAGCTACTACCTAGTTGGATAATATATGAATCAAAATTTGTGACGTTTAAATCGCTGCTAGGAATTTTTACGTGGCTTTGACCTTTTTTTCGAATATGTATCCGCGAAAATCGACTGACTCATTATCTGGTATAAAAGATCTTGAGCTCATCTCCGGTGTCGAATGTATGTAAGTACATACCTTTGTACATACATACATATTTTGAGTTAAAATTAAAAGAGTAACAGTTCGTTTGAAAACAAGGTTATGTAATATAATAATATTTGATGATAATCACTTTTCAAACAATCGCTCAAATTTTTATAGCTTTAATTTATTTTTAAAATTCGCTTTACATCTGGATATTATATAATAATAAAAATATTTTTCTCGTGCCTTTCACTCATAAGTATAGGTAAAAAATTCCATTAATTAATTTGTAATTTAACTACTGAAAAAAAAGTAAAAATGGAATAATATATAAAAAAACTCAAAACAAAGTATGACATAAATATCTGAAAATTTAAGTAAATTATTTTTATTTGATAACAAAACGATAATAAACATAAAAAAACGATGTCTCTTTGGAACCTGGCTATAACCTTTCAATAAAATTCGTCTCATGCGTAAGACCTTGAAAAAGAACAAACAGGTTATTATCAACATACCACCAAGTCGAGTCACTTTCGAATTTGTGTTTTATTATGAAAACATGGGCATTGATTCAATATTTTGAAATATTATTTGCAAATTTTAGGAATTTGAATGTTTTGTAGTAAACATTTCTATATTTAAATACAATCCGGTTGCAGGTATCTCAACAGGTCTGATATGAACCTTATTATCGCAATATAATCATAAATCGTTCCTATATCTTACTATTCAATAACTCGACTTACCATCGGTAGAACTTTGACATTAGGTATACGGAGCGTATGTTAAATTTTAACCGAAAGCAAGGGAAATGAACAGTCGGTATAATATAGCAATGGGCCAGTACGTGGATATATGAATTACGTGGTAGAGCCATGCTGTAATCGTTATCTCTATTAGAGTTGTATGGGCCTGCTCGGTCGATGTGATGATACCATGCTGTCGCAAAATGTCGGCGTGTTTCGTACGATGAATGAGTTCCGCTGGCCTACCTCCCCTTTAGAATAAAATAGAATATTCTTTATTGCACACAATAAAATAGTAAGTACACATGAGTTAACAATCATTTAACTAGTACAATCGGCCTTATTTGATAACCCTCTTCATAGTGTCTCACATAATTATAATAAACTAGTGGTCGCCCGTGGTCGAAATTCGACCATAATAATTAATGTTAAAGTCTATAGTTCTATAATCACAGATTTCTCCAAGACAACACTGTTAATTTGACTTTAACAATAAACGAAATATATGCCAGTGTGTGTAATGTTTTTTTTAATTGATTTAATGTATTTTTATGCATAATTAAAAAAAATAGCATTCTGCATCCTTCTCTATATAAATTATAATTGTACGAAATTTCATACTCCTCCGTCCACGCAATTTTAGTGTGTGTGTTTTTGCTTCACGTATTATAGATATATTGAACATTTAATTTTAATCGTTAAATAAATTAGAGTAAGTATGTATATTTAAATTGTACAGTCTTATCTTTTTCATCTCCACCTACATCGCCAGATTAGTTAAGAATTTCTTTTAAACTAGGTTGCCTGGAAGAGAGCTCTTTTAGCGATAAGGCCACCTGTTGTTTTGCCAAGGAGTATCGTGAATATAAATTTTGTTTTTGGGATTGTTTGTTTTGGTGAACAAAAAAGTGTTTCTAATCTAATCTAATCTAAATTTTTCGGAACCCGCTCGTGTATTAAAATGGGAAAATATTATGTTTGTAGGGGAAGCGCGGCGGGGAGGTGTTGGATTCGCCACGTTGGAGTGGCACCAGCAACACCAGAGAAGTACGATTACAGTTGGGGATAACCACTACAATCCTTTCGTGGACCGTCCTTTGCCATTAACCCAGGGCCACAAGTACACAGCCTCGTCAGTTTGCGAGGCCGTGGCAGGCAGTGACCCAAAAGCCTCATCTGTTGCAGTGGGGAACCAAGCCCCTGGCGGCTTCTACCTCTCTCGGCGTGACCCTGGGACAGTATCTGACGCGCCTCACAAGGGGGGAGGTGAGCACGCAAGGAACACTGGTACACTCCCATCACGTTTATAAGGTCTGTTCCAACACGCTTTGCAAGTCAAAAAACTACTACACATGCGTGGAAAGTGCACGATAAAGTTTTCTTAGCAGTAAAATTGTAATATGTACATACCCGACTGTTATGTCTGTTTTCAGATCGGAATGGAACAAATCTGAAAGATATTTTCAAAGGTCTCTACAAAAGATAGAAGCACATAAAACCCCTTTTAATATGTCACAAGTGATTGTGGTCTGTGTATTATAAGTTACCTAAACACAAGCGTTACTCGCTTATGGCGATGTGTGACGCCATCTTCTCGTGTAGGATTTAGGAGCTTTTTAGAGTTACATTTTTTTACTGGTCATTAACATTCTTGTTCTTGTTTATAATATATTTTTTCTTATTTAAAATTTTATTACTTTCATTCATAATTGACTCGCCTACAGATTTATTGATACTAATAAGACAGATTACATAATGAAATAAACATGGCAAGTACTTACTGTAATTGCCATAATAGGCAATAACAGTAAGTATTATTTTGGTGTTAAATATTTGTTTTCAGATTTTAGTGTACCAAAGAACATTTTTTTAGGATTCCCTAGAAATATTATCAAAAATGTAACCCCTTATGAAATTTAATCATCATATCCGCATTTCCGTCTGTCGTTATTTGTTACAGTAATTTTTCTCGGAAACTACTGGGTATATAGATATACCTACTTAGACAAAATTTAGAAACGATATGTACCTAATCTACATGCCGCCCAACAATACTGTACTGAAATTAAATTAAGTAAAAATGGCCGCCGTATACATAACTAAGGGGTATTTTCCATATTACCTACATACCCAGTCGTGTATAGGGTATCGTTAGTCAGATCGTAAAAAACCAAAGTTGTTTAATTACCCGCAGGACGTCACACCAATGTAACATGAGTTACTACTATCCTGGTGATCGTGTATTGACTGATAATGTCCCTACTTTTAAGTATAGCTTTATAGGAAACTATCCGGCCCGGCACATGTTGTCCTGCCCTGAAAAAAACATCTAAAACCCGAATTCAGCGCCAATTGTATATCTGAACCATACGGGCGCGCACTCAAAAATGCACAAGAATCCATTTTTAACGCCACCTACTGCATTCAATTATAAATCTAAATCATCCCGATGACACGTCTTAGTCTTATAAACTGTTTATTGTATACAATAACTTTCAATATTTTCTACATACACGAAGTATTTGGAAATTATAAGTTTTTTTAATTTATTTTTATTGTAGGAGTTCAGCAGACAGGCAGACGGCCCACTTGATGGAAAGCGGTTACCATCGCCTATGGACATTTGCAACATCAAGGGTGCTATAAATGCGCTGTTGCTCTCTTAAGGGAGACTGGTCACTAATGCCGGAATACAACTCAAGGTTGTTATGGCGGCATACTCTAGACCAGGGATGGTAGCCATCCAGTCGGGCAAATACCCTCCCACCTGGCTGTGGGTTGTTTTGTCACGTTTTACGACAGCCCGCCCAGCTGCAGAAATTTGTATTCTTTCTCCGTTCCTGCACGGATGAAAAGATACAGATGTGCTGCAAGTTGAAGAAACAAGATTATTTATTCTTAATTTCGGTGTCAGTTACTAATATAAATATTAATGATTACTTAGCCAAACATAATTAATGTAACATTTTATATTGTTATTTTTGGCAATAAACTTATTGTTATATAATATAAAAAGAGTGTAGTTTTAAAAAAAATATTTATTTTATTATTATAGTGTAAAATCCAGGGACCCACTTAAAACGGCACAAAAATTCTTTTGATCATGAATCAGTAAAGTCGTTTTTGAGTTTGAGCAAGACTTACGAACAGCAATTGATTTTTATAATAGGTTGGTGAAAAAGTCTTTTCGCATATAGTATGTATGAACTTGTAATAAGATCTCTTTGGCTATACCATTTGTATCTGGCTGGTTTTGGTATCATAAACAAGTTTTAATTTTAAAGAAGACAATTCCAAATTCAAATTAGGAAAATGTGTGATGTTCATTTGTTTTTCTTATTGTTAAAATAAGTGAATCTAATGAAGAAATTCGATACATTTTAAAATTTTACTACAAAAAATGTAATGCAGTATCTGTGAGAGTAGCGCAAATTTGGTTTAAACATTTTCAATTCGGTAATTTTGATATCAAAGATGCACGTCGCTCTGGCCCTGTTACGGACAAAATTGATGCCATTTTTGAAAAAGTGGAGCAAGATCGGCGTATTAGTAGTTACGATGTAGCTGGAGAACTGGGAATTGACCACAAAACGGTTTTGGCGCATTTGAAAAAAGCTGGGTACACAAAAAAGCTCGATATTTGGGTGCCTCATGAGCTCACTGAAAGAAACCTAATGAACCGTGTACTCATTTGTGATTCTTTATTACGAGGTAATGAAACCGAACCATTTTTGAAGAAGCTGATAACTGGTGATGAAAAGTGGATCACTTACGACGAGAACGTGCAAAAAAGATCGTGGTCAAAGGCCGGTCAGTCTTCACAGACTGTGGCGAAACCCGGATTAACTCGCAACAAGGTGATGATGAGTGTATGGTGGGATTGGAAGGATATTATTTATTATGAGCTGTTACCGCCAGGCAAGACTATCGATTCTGGACTTTACTGCGAACAACTGATGAGATTAAAGCAAAAAGTTGAGAGAAAGCGGCCGGAATTAATCAACAGAAGGGGTGTGGTTTTTCACCATGAGAACGCTAGACCTCACACATCTTTAGCCACTCAACAAAAATTACGAGAGTTTGGCTGGGAGGTGTTAATGCATCCGCCGTATAGTCCTGACCTTGCACCTTCAGATTTTCACCTGTTTCGGTCTCTGCAGAATTCCTTAGGCAGCGCCAGGTTAACATAACGAGAGGACTGCCAAAACCACTTGTCGCAGGTTTTTGATCAGTAGTCCCAAAATTTTTATAACAATGGGATCACGTCCCTAACTACAAAATGGCAAAAAATTATCCAACAAAATAGCACCTACACATTTTAATCAAATGTAAATAAACTTTATAAAAAAACCTTTTGAATTTCTATATAAAATGCGAAGAAACTTTTTCCTCAACCTGTAAGAAGAAACGATTCGATTCTACCCGCGCATATGCTACAGTTCCTAAAGTCAATTTCTGAAAAAAGTTCTACTTCTAGAGTTGCTAACACACATTCAAAGAAAATTAATTCTATTAAATTTTTTTTATGGTTGCATAGTCAAATAATGAAATCAAAGCTCGTCTACGGAACCCCTCATAGTTCCTGGATTGGTACGCATTTGTACAAGTTTTAACGAGCCTGAGCCTGATGTGTATTTAAAGTTGAAGCGTGTACAATCAAATACTTTTACCACAATTTATCGCCACGTGTCTTGCAAAATAATGAATTTAAGTATTATATGATTATTATTTAAGCCGTCGGCCATACCGCAATGCTTGAAGACGAAAGTCTTCGAGCCGTGTTTGTCCCCGATCTACGGGGCCGAGACATGGACACTGACGGCAGAATAGATCCACAAATTTCAAGTCGCTGAACGAGCTATGGAGCGAGCTATGTTGGGTGTTTCTCTTATGTTTAGAAATGAGGACATCCGTGAGAGAACCAACGTAACCGACAAAGCTGGCAAAATTAGCAAGTTGCAATGGCAGTGGGTCGGTTACGTGTGTCGCAGGACCGATGGAGCAGACGACTCCTAGAGTGCAGACCCCGTCTCAGTAAACGTAGTGTCGGACGCCCTCTAGCCTTACGACTACCTGCTTAAAGTCGCCGGTAGGCGCTGGATGAAGAAGGCGGACGACAGGGATGAGTGGTGCCGACTTGGGGAGGCCTACATCCAACAGCGGACTGTGATTGACTGGCAACGATTATTCAAGCCATAGTAGCTTAGTGGCTAGCGTCCGTGTCCTAAAACTCAAAGGGTGTTAATATTGGCCGGAGAGCATACACCGCCTGAGCAATTTTCCGATGTAATGTGCATACTGTAATAATTACTACCTCTCAACTGTGAAGGAAAACATCAAAATAAACTATGTATCAAACCCACCAATCCGCTTTGAACAAGTGTGGCGGGTGTACTGTCCGTTCCCCTATAAAAATGGAAAACCCGGACCCAGCAGTGGAACTTTCATGGACTATTATTATATGATGAATTATATTTTAAGCTTCACATCTGTTATACTCGTGTCTACTAATAAAGTGCTTCATTAATTATTTTAAACGAGTTATTTAAAGATACATTTTGATGGTAGACCGGTATGCGAGGTCATGATCATTATATTATTAGATTTCAATGCTTTATCCCAATGATTTCTTATACATTTTAATTATTTTATTTATAACTAGTGTTTACCCGGCGGCTACGCTACGTGAAAATTTTTGGGTAGGGGCTGTATGTTAGTTGTTAGTTACATAAGAACTTAATTAGGTTTATTATATATAATATAACTTTTATAAACCTTGAATGAAAATTTGTCTAACTGATGGTGAAAAACGCTAAAAAAATCGTAACGACGTTATTGTATGCTCATACGTTATCTATCAATATTTAACGTCATTAACAATTAATAACAATATCACATCATAAATAACGCATTGAACTCATTGCTACATCTGTGTGAAACGGTCAATAGCTATAACATTATCCCAGATGAAGAAGTGTCATAAGCTAAAAGTCTATAAACTAAACTGACATTTTTATGTTTTAAAAAATGTATAATAACAGGCAAAGGAACTAAATACCTATCTATATCCATTTAACTAAAAACAGGTTAACTAAAAAGAAATATGAAATATGAATGATGATTTCTAATTAGATTTTATTACTATAACTAACGTATTCCGTTAAGGAGCTTATGTTCTGTATTTTTTTAAACCTAAAACTTTATGGTTTGTTGTTAAATTCAGCACAATAAAAAATAAACTAAATTCATATACTCTACACAACTGTCCAGCAAAACATAGAGGCGAGAGCTAACCTGATTTAAAGTAATACAATGAATGACATGGTGCGTATGACAACGTAGGTGAATTGAAACGAGATTGAAACGTCATCTAATTTGCTAATCCGTCTATTCCAAGGTAACGACGTCATTTGTCAGGATAAATATATTTTAAGTGTTAACTCGGGTTATAAGCCAGCACTATTTCGAGTATCATTAGATATATAATACGTTCCATAGATTTTAAAATAGTAGCGATCGCAGCGCTACCTCTTTCACTATTTTCGTGTATCCCACGGATATATGGTATCTTTTATTTATAAACGATGTACAAATACTTTTTGGGAATAATTATGCAAAGTATATGTTTTATTAATAAATACAGTACAGCTCTGTTTTTCAGTAAAGAGTATTATCAATCTATAGTAAAAGAAATTTAACTAACACAGGATTAAAGGAAAATGTCTGACCTTATTTTATATAGTCAAATGTTGCTTTTTAGTGCAACGATATTTTTTTATTGCGTGAGTTCAGCAGATAGACTTACGCTCCACTTGATGAAAAGCGGTTACCGTCGCTTATGGATCTTTGTAACAACAAAGTTGCAACCAATTTGCTGCCGCCCTCGAAAGGGAGACTGGAACCTGGCCACTAATACCGGAACTCAACTAAAGGTTATTATGGCGGCGTACTTTAGATCAGGGGTGGTAGCCATCCAGACGGGAAAATGCCCTACCACCTGCCTGTGGGTTGTTTTGTCGCCTCTTACGACAAGCCGCCCGACCGCAGGAAATTGTATGTGTTTCTCCTAGATTGGATAAAATATGTGAATGGGACGTCTATGCATAAAATGTCATATATTTACATTTCAAGATTCCTGTGACACTTTGTGAAACCTGTGTCATATTTTCTACGAGATAGAGAATCATCGGTCTAAATCATCGATCGGCTCGATCGGTTGACACGACGTCCTCACAGAATATCGGCGTGAAAGGGCTAAACCTTGAGTTAATCGTGTTTCGTATGGTGATTTAGAGTTTCAATGACCTACTTCCCTCTCTCTTTCCCATCTTCCTTCCCTAGTTAACACCCACGTTATTCTCTCAAAACAATAAACAGGACAACTCACCAACTTGATCAGGTGCTACTACTTTTGTGCCTATTGATCGAATGGCCGTTGTTCCGGAAGTTCCAAAAAAGTCAAACACCGGCCCAGCGAAGAACCAAGCCTGAGTAGGTGCCAATCCATAAACGAAGCTCGAAACAATCTTACACGCTGTCGCGATCATTCCAAGAAACGAGTCGTGCATTTTGAGATACTTGCTAAAGATCGTAACTGCGACTGCCGTACCTGCAATAAAGATGTCTATGTAGTTTTACTCAGTACTTATATAGTTACAAGTACCTACTATTTATCCAAATTTATATTTTATTCTCTATTCTATCTACATTTCCAGATTAGTTACGAATTTAATTTAAACTAGGTTGTTTAAAAGAGATCGTTATAAGCGATAACGCCGCCTTTTCTTTTTACCAAGAAAGTATTGCTACATGCCGTCAAAGATAAGCGCACAGCTGTCTGTCGTAAGCGCAGCTTATTATCTTCCCGGATTTAGCAATTATTTTGTGTTTTAAATTTGTAATTAAGAAAAACATGCTATTATTGTTTTTTACTGATTTACTCTCGATTAGCGATATAGGCGGCGGACTTTACGCGTGTCGAATTGCATTGAATCGTGCAGTGTCAACTGGTTGCATCCAGTTTTATTTGTATTTGTTTTATACGTGTTTGTACAGTTCTGATAAATTTTATAGTAGTTCCAACGACATTTTTAATTCGAGTCCTGTAGCTCGTAACAGTATTGTAATTATTAAATAACTAACTAACTCCGTTGGGTTAGCAACCCAAAATAATTCTTGGTCTCCGAAACGAGAGCATGCCACTTTCCTCTGCCCTGCGCAGTGTCTTGCCAGTTGTGGGCTTGTAGAGCGGTCAGATAAGCTTCCACTCTATCTTTCCAGCGATACTTGGGACGACCAACCGGTTGCCAACCAACTGGTCGCCCAAAACATGCTTTCTTCACTCCCCGATGCTTCTCTATCCGTTCTACATAACCGAGCCAGCGGAGATGGTAAGATTTTAGCTCCCCAATTATGTTGGAATCGGCCATGAGGTCTTCTATTTCGGAGTTGGTTGGGACCCTCCAGCTACCATCTCCTCTTATTGTGGGCCCAAGTTTTTCGTGAGAACCTTCCTCTCTGTGACTAACAATTGGTTCTCTTCCTTAAGTGTCAGTATCTAGGCTTTACAGCCCTATTGTAATTATTACAATCTTATAATTGTTTATTTAGGTGAGCAATAAAGTGTATATATCTATCTACTACTAAGAGAATGTTCCAGCTATAGACTTCATTTCTCTTAAAGTTTCTATCACTATCAAGTTGCTTTTACCGTCCAATTGAAAGTATTAATATACTCGTATGACAAGGCTGCGGGAAATACTCCCGCTCAACCTTCGATGTATAAACATTAAACGCATAATACAAAAACACTTGGTATTTTTTTGTTATCAAGTCTAAAGAATACATGTATACACCAAACTTGTTATGATCTGTAGAGTGATTTTTTAATGTTATTAATATCCTCTGTTGTGGTTTATGTAGAGTTTTTGTACAAGTATAATGAATTTTGTATTAATCGCATGATTATCTGTCTATATATCTGTACAATGATAGTAAGCTAATTTAACACAATTACTTTCTGGGTCTTTTTTTATTTTAAGTAATTTTATGCATGTCTATTTTATATATTTTTTATAAATTTTCTTTTCCTTATATGTGTATTTATTAACATTTTCAATTTTTTTCTATTTTGAGTAATAGGTACTTATTACATGTATTAATTATAACTTTATTAAACGTTTGTTTTTTTCACTATAGTCATAATAAAAAGAACTAGTGGTTGCTCGTGCTCGAAATTCAACCATAATAATTAATGTCAAAGACTATACTTCTATAATCACAGATTTCGCCAAGGCTACACTGTTAATTTGACATGAACAATAAACAGAAGAGTATATATGCGTGTGTGTGTGTCAAATACATGGTAGTGTGTGTAATGTTTTTTTTATTGATTGAATGTATTTTTATGGATAATTAAAAAAAAAAATTAGCATTCGTCGCTTCTTCTCTATATAAACTATAAGTGTGGGAAATTTCATACTCCTCCGTCCGCGCAATTTTCGTAAAAAAGGCTACAAAGTTTTTGCTTCACGTATTAATATATAGAGAAATAAAATACCTTTTGTTATTGTGTCGCTTATTTTACCATCTCTAAATATTGAAGTCAATAAAATTAAATGGCTGTAAACAAATATATTGGCGTTTCTAAATTAAAATGTGTCTGTAATAGACATTCTAAAGCTTCATGCGAAATTGTATGGTAGATCTATAAGTAAACTTAAATCGTTCCTGACATTTCATCATTAAAGTTGTTAAAGTATTTACGGTTTTATTTATATTGAGTTATAGTAAGTTTGTAGGCTTCTTTACGGTTCTCAAAGAAGCCTACAAATTTACTCTAACTCAGACCGTTAGACATTAATGCTGCGGCCGCACCTGCGTTGGTATTAAAGATTTAGACTATGGCCGAATGCATCTTATTTAAAGCATTAAAAATAACATCGTTAACACATAGCGTACATAGGATATCTGTCAACATTTAATGTTATTAACAATGTCGCATCTCAAATAATGCATAAACCCGTCGGCATATATGCATGAAACGTATCTATAATACTATCGCAGATGAAGCTGTACCTTTGCAGAAGGGACATTATACTATGTACATCAAGAACAATTTAAAAAAACATTAACGGTCTTCTTCATAATTGAGCTAGAGTAAGTTTGAAAGCTTCTTTAAGAACCATAAAGAATCGTTCAAACTTACTCTAACTTAATATGAATAAGATCATAAGTTTTTAAGTTTATTATTTATCGGTACATTATAAAAAATATTTATCTTTTTATTAAATCGTAAACGTATTAAAAGTAGTAATGCTCACCAATCGTCCCCATTAATATGGAATAGGTGTTAAAAAGACTGAAAACCACCACCGTCATGTTGTACCTTTGTAAAGTATATAAGTATGTTATAGATGCTTCACCTGAAATAAGAAAAATAATGTTTAGAGTTCATAAGAACTTAAAAATAAAAACTGTTCTATTTAAAATACCAGATTAATATTACACATATATAATAAGTAAATATAGCCTAAATTAACTAAAAGTATTCACGCTAAGAAAGTGTCCATTAGCACTTTTCTTATTGTCTTTATTAAGCTAGCACAGTACACACTACACTTTTAACGGTTTTAAACTTAACTACTTGACTTAAAACTAATTGAATCCTAAGAGTAAAATATACATACAAATTAAAATAAACCTATTACATATACATAAAATAACAGATATAATTATCTATACTAATATTATAAAGAGGAAAGAATTGCTTGTTTGTTTATTTGCATTGAATAGGCTTCGAAACTACTGAACCGATTTGAAAAATTCTTTCACTGTTGGCAAGCTACACTATTATATTATATTTTCAAAAAGTTAGGGATCCTTACTAAACCTCCCAAAATGTAACCCAAGGTGTAAAAAAATTACCTATAATCGCGTGCGCTGCGAAAACTATTGATGATAGAATAAAATAATGTACTTCGACTTTGTAGAACATAATCATTATTTAAAAAAAAGTGCCGCGACAGCATATGTCTAACTATTATAGGTATGCCACGATAAGAGTTCTTTTATTTTAAAACTAGAGTTTAACCTGCGGCTGAGCCGTGGGTCAACCTCTAGTGCGTGCTTCTTGTGTAAAGAGCAGGCGTTAATACGGGTTGGATTGTACAATTTTTTTATGTTAGTGCTATTTGCACCCGGAAAATTAATTTCATTTCATATCGCAAACTATCCCATCTCCCGATATATATCTGAGTTTCAGCGAAATCAGTCCAGTAGTTTTTCCGTGAAAACGTAATAGACAGATAGACTGACTTTCGCATTTATAATAAATAATAATAAAAAAAATATAATTAAGAGGGATACTCGAAAAACATTAATATGTGGGATGTTATTATGTAGCAGTTTTTATGTTCGAATGCGTAGAACAGCATCAGTATTATATGGCCTCGTAATTATGATGTTATATTATCTCGGTGGCGTATTCAATTGAAAATTTTACGAGTATTACTTGCGGATCTTCGATAAATACCAGTTTTAAGATTTTTTACTTTTAAGAAGTTATTTTAAGTGTATTTATTGTATTAGATCTAAAGAAGAATGCTGAAAGTAACTGCGACGAATTTAGAAACAATTTAGAAGCGCTTGTCTCAGCAAAATAATGTGATATTTTTTTGTGATGAATAACAGAAAAACTTAATAATATGATAATAATTATATAATGGCCAGGTAACATTATTAAACTGCTTGTATTGCACGTTCGAAAGGACAAACTGTTGTTCCTACAAAAAACACAACATCTTCTTTAAATTATATGTATGTGAGAGTTTATGTAATAAATTATATTCTATTCTATTCAAACATTTAATTTATTCAAAAGCTATTTGCTGTAAGCGCTAAAACCGCCATTTGTAAGTCTAAGTTGTTTTTGTATATTGTTTCATCAATTTTATTGTACAATAAAGTATATTTTATTCTATTCTATTAAGATTTACAGATAATGTTTTCTACCAAATTTTATATAGTGCCTCTACGTAATATTCTTGAATTTAATTAAAGACGAGCGGACAGTAAGAAATTACAAGGGTTTTGTTATTGCCATTTCGCTACGGAACCCTAAAAGAAGCTATATATAACAGATATATGACAAAGTTTGTACAAAGTATATTAACTAAATCGTGTTTAAAAGAGAAATTATTTTACCACGTTTTATTAAGACTGACCCAAGAAACTTTCTAAACACAAACTTTGATATTTAATAAATATACCTACTTATAATTTTTTTTGTTTATTTTCAAATAAATAAGTATGCGTTACCAATTACTGGACCCATGATGACGATGTGAGCACATATCACAAGAATAATCTTTATAATCAGCTTGCTGGGAGATTTAAAAATCAAAGAGAACAGATTCCGTATATGCTGAGGATTAAAAAAATTTAAGTCTTTCTGGGTAATTGTCCCTTCAGTTCTGTTTTTTTTTACGTCGTGAACCCTCAAACACGTATGGATAAATCCAATTATATAAATAGCCATCGATATACTAAATATCCCAAAGTATCCCACTTTATCCAATAAGATTCCACTTATTGATGTTCCAAATGGCATTCCAAGGGTCACAATTACTGATAATACACCGAATCTAAATGTGCGCGACTCTTCGGTAGTAACATCAGCCAGAAAACTATAAGCTCCCATCAAAGCAATAGAGAATCCGCCGCTTAAAGCTGTTGGTACTGCTTCGATTAATGCCGTAACCCATAAAGGCCATTCCAGGAAAAAGTAGGTCGCCCAAAGCATACCAAAGTTTGATACAATTTCACCAATAACCGGTATAAGCATTAATGCTTTCCGATTTCCAGTTTTGTCACTCCATGCGCCAACGAATAATATAAGAATAGCTGGTATGCTGCTTTGTAGTGGTTGTTGCCAGGCCGTCATATCCGAAACCATTGTGATCGCAGCTAATTTAGCTTTTTCTGTTATATTATCGCTTTCATCAGCGTCAACAACATGTCGACATATCTCTTCAGTATAATTCAAATCTACGCGACATGCTTTTTCAGTGTTTAATTTTTGTACCGCTAAGGCAGATATAGTTATTGGTAATATGTAACATAACAAGAAAGGTTCTACAGTAAAAAAATGTAAAAACTTTCGTAATTTATCTGTAAGTGTTAGCGTTACTGTTACTTGTGTTGAATTTTTCGGTACTGTAGTTTCGTTATCCTTTTTGTTGCCAGCATCAACGCCATTTTCAATGTTGTCCTTCATAATTTTAAATTCTTTTATAGGCACTTGCGAATATACAAAGCTAACTGACACATGAGTCTGTTTGTTAGTAAACACGTATGAACACTGAGTAACATTTGACGGCCGCAGACCTATTATAAACTTGTTTCTTGTGAGGTAAATAACTACAGCTAAATAACAACTCGATAGTTTGCTCATAAATTAAGGGTTTTGTATAGATGGCAAACGTCAACTATTTTTGTAATTTGGATAGGGAACTATAAAAAAGAGTTTTTCGAAAATATACCAAACCTCAAAAACTACATAACGGATGTTGTAACCAACTTTTGTTGAATGTATTTTGATGGCTTACAGGTCTATGTATATAAATAAATATTTTGACCCTAAGACACATGTATGGCGACTAATCCCAATTTTGATTGTTTCAGTTTTACTAGACCATTGTACAGGGCCACACATGTAGATTACATACATCTCCCTGTCAATTTTCATTCCAGTACATCCAGTAACTTCCTAGAGAAATAACTGTGACATATAAGGGACATATGTGAAAATATGAACATGATAAAAAGGTAAGGGTTCATATTTTCCAAAAGCTACAGAACTCTTAAAGATATGGCAACAACTAGAGCCACAGTTTTACGATTGAAGAATAATTTCGATCTTAAAATATCTAATTATTTGACAATTATTATTAACTTCTTATTTATCTATGAAACCGATACTGAAATTCCTTATCTTCTAGATCTCTCAGAAGATTAAGAAACTTTTTGTCCACTGCTACCAAGATTACGCTTGCCGAGTTTCTCTTGTTTCCCATACTTGATTACGCTGACGCCTATTATCTAGATTAAACCTTAGAACAGCTGAACAAGCATGGCCGGCTTCAGAATTTTTGTATCAGCTTCATATTTGGATTGCGAAAATATAACCATGTTTCCGAATATCGTAAAAGACTCAAGTGGCTTCCTATTCATTTTCGCCGGAATTCTCATATTCTCATTCTCCTTTATAACATATTATTCACTCGTAATAGTCTCCAGTACGTTAAAGAACGTTTTAAATTCCTTCGCCTATCCACTTCCCACAATTTGCGCTCTAATACGTATCGAAAACTTATGACACCTGCACCCACTACATCCTATTATGATAATTCTTTTACAGTGCAGGCTGTCAAACTTTGGAATATGCTGCCTCTTATTATCAGAGAGGCCAAATCCTTACCAACATTTAGAAATTTACTCAGAAAACACTATTTGTCCATAAATAGCTGTCTGTTAAATATAATCATGCTAATACATTTATTATAATAACTATTGTACTTTGGAATGTATGTATTATTGTATATGTTTATATATATGACTATGTATATATGTATGTGTTTGTATATTTATTTCTGAAATTAGTTTGAGTATTTATGTATCTATTGCCTTTTTCCTGCACCACCTATATCGCCTGATTCAATTTTTTTTATTTAGGTTGCCTGGAAGAGTTCGCTTTGAGCGATAAAGCCGGCTATTGTATTGCCTAAAAAATATTGTAAATATGGTTTGTTTTTGTAATTGTATATTTTGGTGTGCAATAAAGTGTTATCCCTCTCTTAAATTCCCATTTGCTGCAATCGGAGTTCCTAGGCGTACAATCTAAAACAAAACTAGATGTAAATAGGAGGGTTAAGAAAATATACAGTCAAATTGCAAGTCAATATATACAGGCAAATGACGTAAGCAATGTATTGACGTAATGGGGTATATTTCAAATTACTAATTTTATGCTTAAACACGCCTTGTATCTAGATCTAGATTTAAGACACCGTATTAAGGAACTATCTTAATTAAGTTCGCTGTTTTGTCCACGCAGTACCTACTACATTTTTCACAGAATTTACTCATGATAATTCCGTATTACACAAATTTTAACAAAATAATCCATAGGCATTATCCTATTAATATATATATTAATATATATATATATATATATATATATATATATATATATATATATATATATATATATATATCGACGCCGAGGATGAACATAATATAATATTTTATCCCGAAAAATGGGATTGTTTCCGGGATAAAAATATATTTGTCTATTGTTTGTTATGCTTTTACGGAAACACTATTTGATCGATTTGGCTAAAATTTGGTGTCTATGTAATTTTAAGGGTGCGGTATAGATATACGGCACATTGATTTCAAGTATTTTGCGGGTGGATGGGAGTGGAAGGGGAGGGTAGGGACGAATACTTACCCTTTCTGCAATCTCTATGTCACGAAAATGTATGCTTCGTGAGATATTAATGTTTTTGTAAAAATAACTTCATTTAAATACAAAAAGAAATTATTTATTTTCAATTGCGACTCACACAATAGGTAAATGTATAGCATTCTAATACAGGAATTTTAAGTAGTGGGGTGGTGAAGTGGGGAGGGGGGGGGGGCATACTCACCTTTACTACAACTCCTAAGCTCCGGAGATCTTGAAATATATATTTTTTAATAAACATAACCTCACTTATTTTCTCTGATTTTTTCGCTAATATTGCACTTCTGTCATAGGTCCAAAGTTGAAAAATCCTTTCAAAGTTCAAAAAAAAGCCAGTAATCAACAAAAAAGAGCCAAAATAACCAAAAACCAGCTTAATTGGATAAAAATGAAGAAAAAAGACAATAGAACACATTCATATACACTACAAGAGTAACCATAGATGATACACTATAAGAGTAACCATTCAAAATAGCGACCAATAAAGACGATGTTTTTTTTACGTAATCGCATTAATTTATATTTAACCTATATTTAAAAAAAATGTTCAGCAATGTATTTAAAAATTGATATCATTAATATATTGATTCATTGTCATATTTAAAACCAACTTGCTAGTCGTCCACTAAATTGATAAATAAAACAAATGTTTCATATGAGACTTTTAAGGCGTCGTACTGTTTATGTATATAAAATAAATAGTAAGTGATAACCAGTCGGTTCTGGCACTCGCCGGTCGCTATCGCGGTACGATCGCTTCACTCGCTCGGCTCTGTTATCAGGTAAGGGATCTCTTTAAATAAAATATAGTGCCTATGTAATTTAATTAACTTTAAAAGCACATTCACTTAATTGAAAAGAAATAAAATGGCGGCAATAAGAATTGCAAAATATTTGTCAATATTTTCTTTTTATAGAAATATATCGATTTCCGAAAATTATATGAAACAATATATTAATTAAAACTCAAGATTTCGAATTTCTTAATTAAAGATCGATAAGTATTATTGACAAATCGATTAATTTATTTTTATCGTCACCCTTTGTTAGCCAAGCCATTAAAAACAAAAGTAACAGTAAAAACTGTCACTTTTTTAATCAATCGATTATATGTCTAGCATGAATTTTGTACTTATAAATGAAGCAAGTTGCTTTTTAATATGACAATGAATCAATATATTAATGATATCAATTTTTAAATAGATTGAAGAAAACTTTTTTAAATATTGGTTAAATATAAATAAATGCGATTACGTAAAAAAAAAAGTCTTTATTGGTCGCTATTTTAAATATCCGTAATAGTCCGGCCCCAGCCGGACGAATCGTACGATAGACTTCAAGTGGCATTCATGGATGAAGGCCCTTCTAAGGCAACCGTGCATCGTTGTTACAACGAATTCAAGTGCGGTCGACTAACTTTGGGGGATGAAGAAAGAAGTATTCGCCCTTTGACGGCTGTTACGGAAGAAAATGTGCTAGTAGTGAAAAATTTAATCCAAGACAACAAGCGAGTTACATATCAAGAGATTCAGTACGTACTTTAGATTGGATCTGGAAGCCTTCACGAGATTCTACAAGTGCATCTTCGCTGAGGAGGATAGTTTCACGCTGGGTGCCGCACAACTTCACCGATGCTCAGACGCAGGCCCGATTGGAATGGTGCCGTGATATGATAAACAAATTTGAAGCAGGCTCGTCTCTGCGTGTTTACGACATCATTACAGGTGATGAGTCCTAGATTTATCAATACGATACAGAAACGAAGTGCCAGTCGACGGTTTGGGTGTTTCAAAACGAATCAACGCCTACCAAAGTGAAGTGATCTCGAAGCGGGGGGGAAGTTATAGATTGCGTTTTTTTCAATTTGACTAGCTACTTGGTGTCAATTCCTTTACGGAACCAAAGAAGCATCAACACCAAATGGTATACTACCAAATGCTTGGTAGAAGTTTTCTCTGTTGTGAACAACAAGCGACCACAGACAGGACTCGGCGGGTTACTGCTCCACCACGAAAATGCGCCCGCCCATGCCGCGCTTAAAAAGTGGGACTTCCTGGACAGTATGTCGGTCAAACTCCTGTGTCACCTTCCTTACAGCCCTGACCTATCACCGTGTGACTCCTTTTTAATCCCAAAAATAAAAAATCAGCTCAAGGGGATACAATTTTTGTCGCCGGAAGATGCGCTATCAGGGTTCGAACAAGCTGTAAACGAGGTGTCTGCGGCGGATTGGAAAAAGTGTTTCGAAAACGGATTCAGAGGCATAAAACTTTGTATAGAGGCCGACCTACCGTATTTTGAATAGATTTAATAAAAAAATATTTACTTATAGAACATTTTTTTTTATTTTCGCAATACTTTCCGAGTGTCCCACGTATGTTTACAAAGTGGAGTTATATATAAACTGTGTTTTATTTAAAGACATCCCCTACCAATTTTTTTCTATAAGAACAGACACTGACTTTAGAAACTTACTGACTGTTGTCGTGGTACCACAACACACAACGCCCACAAGCCGAGAGAACGACGCAAGCGTGCTAGCGCAGCGATCAGCGAGTGTCACAACCTATTCATAAGCATCATTTAAATAGTTATTAATGAATAAATGGTAAACAATCTTTTTTGCCGCTTTTGTCTAAAGTCTAACCCAACCAAGTGACTAGAACGGTGAGTGCCAGGACACAATGGTCACCATTTATTCATTAATAACTAGGTATTTAAATGATGCTTACAAATCGGTTGTGACACTCGCTGACTGCTGTGCTGGCACGCTTGCGTCGCTCACTCGGCTTGTGGGTTTTAGTCGAAAGTCGCGACAAGTGACTAGAACGGTGAGTTCGGTTAAGTTAGGTTAGTTTTCAGACCAAAGCGAGGATGAACATAGGATACTTTTTATCCCAAAAAAATGGGAGAGTTTCCGGGATAAAAATATATTTGTCTCTGTTATGCTTTTACGGAAAAACTATTAAACCGATTGACCAAATTAATTAATCCCGAACAGAAATCAATGTTTATGGCACCAAGCCTACCGTGCGAAATCAGAATGGAATTTCGACGAAAATTATAAAATCTGTTAATGATTTAATTTGTCATCATCTCAGTTATATTATAAATTTAACTAATGAAACCATTATTAAAGAAAGATAACAACGAACTTTTAAAGAACTATAGGCCTATTGCTTTAATTTCGATATTTTACAAAAATTTGAAAAATATTATTATAACCAATTAAATGCATACCTTGAGAAAAAACATATTCTATGTACTGAACAAAAGGGATTTCGAAGAGGTAAAACAATTAATATGGCCATTTATGACTTCATAAAAAATGTTACCACTCACATCGACACCAGAACCCCGGTAAGCGCCGTCTTTTGTAATATGACTCAAGCTTTTGACTATGTAGATCACAATATTTTAAAACGTAAACTGGAAGCTTATGGAATAAGAGGAAATGTACTCCAATTAATACATTCTTATCTAAGTGATAGAAAACAAATTACACAAATTTCAAAAATAAACCCTATAACAAAAACTGAAATTATTCATTCGTCCAATAAACGTTTCGTGACATATGGTGTACCTCAAGGCAGTGTTCTCGGCCCTCTTTTATTTACTATATACATTAATGACCTGCCAAAATATACTACACACTCTACGACTTTATTTGCTGATTACAGCACATTAACTATACCGTGTAGTGATATAAAAAATTACTAATTTGATATAAATAATACTATGTTATCAGTAATAAATTGGTTAAAAAATAACAACCTTAAAATAAATATCTGTAAAACAGAAATAATACATTTTACTCAAAGACCTAATAACACCTCTAAATCTGTTACTGTTTTATACGATAACAATATCATACGTGAAGTAGACTCCGCCCGATTTTTAGGATTAGTAATAGATAATAGATTAAATTGGAAAAATCATATAGACAAGTTAAGCAAAAAAATAAGTAGTTCGACATTTGCATTGCACAAATTAGCACCGACTGTCAATACAGACGCTCTGCTTACAGCTTACTATGGGCTTGTAGAATCAGTTTTAAGATATAGTATCATGCTTTGGGGTAACTCAGCCAATACGAAAACTATATTCTTAATGCAGAAACGCTGTATACGAACAATGTTCAAAATACACATAACTAAAAGCTGTAAACCGCTATTCATCAAACATAGTTTACTCACTGTTCCATCGCTATATATATATATATGAAGTTACAATGTTTGTACACAAAATTCTACATTTGTTTCCAAATACATCCGACATTACGGTTAGGAATATACGTAATAAAGAAAAACTTTGTATGCACCCTGCAAAAACAACTTTACTGTATAAGAGTATAGTATGCATGGCCCCAAAAATATATAATAAAATCCCAAAAGAGCTTAAAGCCTTGAAAACTAAATTGTTTAAATCACATTTTAAAAAAGTACTGATAAGAAAAAGCTACTACAGTGTAACTGAGTTCCTTAATGATAAGTTTTAAATGTAAGTGATATATAGTTATAATATTTGTACCATATAAATATCATTAGAAACATATATAAATTTAAATTGTGTGTCATTTAGTATTTGTTAAATTTAAGGATATACATAATTATAAAATTAAAATATTAGTGATGATAATTAAAACCAAATAAGTGTAACTTTATGATATAAATAATAAAAAAAAGAAAATTGTACGCCCAACCGGCAAAAAACATGTGCTCTCTATAAAATAACAAGACCTATTGTATAACCATGTTTTTATGCAATAAATTATTTGATTTGATTTGATTTGGCTGAAATTGGTATATATGTAACTTTAATACCGAGGGTGGACAAGGGATACTTTTTATCCCGGATAATGGAATAGGTTTTGGTTTTTTGTGATTTGCCATTTTCGTCATTTTTGTTGTTTTGGTCACCTTGGTCATTTTAGTCACTGGTCATTTTGGTCACTGGTCATTTTGTTACTGGACATTTTGGTAATTTTGGTAATTTTGAACCTTTTGGACGTTTTGGTCATTTTGGCAATTTTGTCATTTTTGTCATTATTGTCATTATTGTCATTGTGGACATTTTGGTTATTTCAGACATTTTGTTAATTTTGGACATTTTGGTCATTTTTGATATTTTGAACATTTGGTCATTTTGGAGTTTATGGTTATTTTGAAAGTTGTTGACATTTTGGTCGTTTTGTTCATTTTGGACAATTTGGTTATTTTGGACATTTTGGATAGTTGGACATTTCAGAGATTTTGGTCATTTTGGACATTCTTAACATTTATGTAGTTTACAGATAGATAGACGGGGGATATAGATAAATGAAACTAGAACGAGTTGAAATAGAGAATGAAAGTTCATATGAAAGACCAATCATTTCTAAAGTTTATAGATATAAAATTCATCATTTATAAAAAAAAATGCGATAGTTACTCGAACTGTCTACCTGCTAAGCCTTCATGGAAAAACTATTAGAAATACTGGATCGGTTTTGCTGTAATTTTGTTTTAATGTAGTTTTAATACCGAATATGCAAATAAATACTTTTCATGCCGGGAGATGGGATAGTTTGCGATATAAAATAATATGAATCTTCCAGGGACAAATAGCACTTACATAAAACTTTTGTACAATGTGACCTGTATTAACGCCTGATCTTTAAACAAGAGGTACGCAGTAGAGTTTGACCCGTGGCACAGCCGCGAGGTAAACTTTAAGATTTTTTTTTAAGAATTTGTTGTTGTTCTTGTTAAATATTCTTATTTTTTTTTGTTAAGACTTTCATACTGCCCATTTGTCATAAAGAAACTAATGTGGTCTTTTGGACACACCTGATTGGAACGAAGTTTCAAAGGCTAGCGAATAAATTGTATAGTAATAAGGGCAATTCAAAGACCTTCTAATTTCAAAACACCGTATTTTACACTAAGGGATATTATTTTAGATCTTATTTCACTGCATTAAACTTCGAAATTGTATTAATACTATACAGTGGTCAGCATTTTTCGTTTCTGATATACTTATTATAGTCTAGTCCACATCCGGAAAGCAACTTGCGGTAAGGAACTTGATACTAATAAATGTTGTGTATTTATATCGTCAACAATGTGGTACTTATGCGCGAGTGGATTTAGTGAATTCCTTTTACGTAGACCCTTAATCCAAACATCCGTTAGCAAGCGAAGTGGTAAGTGACTGGTTTTATCAGCCTGAGAAAGGGTAACGAGTTCTCGAGTGCAGTAGATGGGGTAATGACCTGCGAAAGGTTCCAGTAAGGGACACTGCCTGTTACTCGTGTGCTCAGTAGTATAAATTCAATAAAGTATAAACAGCGCAGACGATTATAACTTCTAAGACTAAACTTCTAGAGTTTCCATTAACATCCTCACATATACTAAAATCGTATACTATAGAATATAAGAAAATGGTCATAATGTTGATATTAGACGGATCACTCGAATTGAATCAATTTGTTTGAAAGATACAGAACTGAAAGACGTGACGGTATTCTATGACATTGAATGATTCAAGTTTATGTTTACATGGATCACTTTTGTTGCTCCATCCAAATTGAACGCGAGAGACGAATCGTCTAATAGCGAATTAAGGCAATAAATTTGCCTAAACAGTACATGCCTTTTGCCAAAGTCACGTGTAATATTTGCAACAACTCAGATGGGTTTATGGTAGTAAAAGAACAGCAACTGGTCACAATACTTTATAATCAGAGAACCTTACGGTTTTAACACATTACATACACTGACTATTCAAACTCTACAAGCATTTTTAGAACACCTCGCCATCCCTCCAACACTTTTACAGTACCTACATGAAACTTCGCATATTGACACAACCGATAGCGGATTTAAGTCGTTGATAAACTATTTTAATTAAAGGGTTATGCATGACAAGAATTTAATACATTATTGTTTGGATATTTCAG
Source organism: Dendrolimus houi (assembly GCA_039645545.1). Classification (NCBI taxonomy): domain Eukaryota; kingdom Metazoa; phylum Arthropoda; class Insecta; order Lepidoptera; family Lasiocampidae; genus Dendrolimus; species Dendrolimus houi. Next base: position 10,814,998 of record CM077134.1, read on the forward strand.
ATAATATTTTATATAAGATATTGTATAAAATATTATACTTAAAGTTTTATATGCAATAAAATAAGCCGAACACAGTATAAATCTATCGCGTCTGCCAACATGAAAATAAAATGTAGTGAATACCGTCTATATACAACTGAGAGGTTTGAATTATAATCTGTACACAATTATCACATTATACAAATGATAAATATTGTAATAAATTATTGTAAATTATAGACAACTACTCTATACAAAACAGGCGCTAATCACAGAATAAATAAAAATATAATATTACTATTCAATTACGGAAATGGCCGATTGTATCGTTTAGAAATAAGAGAATACATAACAAAACCAATTATTAACTTTACAAAGAAACACGAAAAGAACAACTATGCTATTAAATAACTGTAACACACGCACGTCATTGGAAAAAATATAATGTAATCCTAGATAGACAACGTGACTAACTAATAATTATCGCAACCCATACACGTCTGTTTTTAGTAATACCTAATATTTATAATATATGTAAATATTATATTTACGCATTAGCATACATTTTTGCTTTATCGGAACGAGTTGCACTACATTCCTTTCACTATAATGGCCACAAGGATAAATGAATAAATGTGCCTAGCATACAGGTTTCATTTTGAAAGTTAACGCTTCTTTCTATATAAGGCATAATCCGTACTATTATAAATGAGAAAGTAACTCTGTCTGTAACACTTTTACAAGCACAAAAGTAATAAGTCGGTAAAATGTGATTCACTGGAAGCTTAAAATACATAGGAACACTTTTTTAAATCTAACAGGGTCAAGTAAGGCATGAAGTTGAAAATGAAAATTTCAATTAAAAAAGACAACAAGGTTTTGGGCAATTGCACTCCTAAGGGGATATAAAACTTCGTCGAAATGTGGACGCATCGATGTTCCGCGCGCTCGTCTCACTTCCTGTGGGGCGTGTCACACGCCGCTCTACGCAATAAAAGAGAATCAAAACGCCGGAGGCTTGGTTCTCCCAGAACCAGAGCCTTATGGAGTGGCTATAATAAGCGAAAGATAGAAAACCGAGAGGTTTTACTAAGTATCCTCGATTTGAGTTGCAATAGTACTTCTTGTGGAGTGCTAGTGCTACCTCAATATGGCGAATTCCACAGGGAGGGACGTCGAGCGGCCGAGAAAATCAAGACATAAAATGTTAATATATTTGGTATTATATTACATAATACTATATAATAAGATACAAGAAGATACATATACTTACATATTTATACACCCATAAGTCAGCTACGGTAATACTAAAAACCTTGTGTACCAACTATTGTCATAATGATTCATTAATTCGTGTTTCGCCCAGGTTGATAAGTCCTTAATCAGATTTCCCCTCATAAAAAAGGGGGATTGTTAAAACATGCGTTTAGATTATATCGAAGTAATGGCATGTGTTTTCGAAAAGTGTTTTTATGCTGGGGTTTAATCTACGTTAGTATTAAAGATTTAAGCTGTGGCCGAACGCGTCTTATTTAAAACGGTAAAAACTAACGTCGTTAACATACAGCCACATTAGTGTATATACATACGTTATCTATCAATTTCCAACATGACTAACAATGTCGCATCTCAAATAACTCATTAAAACCGTCGCCATATCTGCGTGAAACGGCCTAAAACTTTTATACTACTTATATTATCCCAGATGAAGTCCCCTACCTTTACATATCCTGCTGACTTTTCTATGCGTATTATTTTTTTCATTCCTTTTGTCATTCTGTTACCAAATACAAAGACTGCATCGGGCTGAGCCTATTCTATTATTTTCTCTGCTTGTCTAAACTATGACTCTGTGTGTAATTCAGATCCCAGAGAGATAAAAATGAGCATCTTCTAGTATATCATGCAAATGACAAGGCAAATTACCTATATGTGAATAGATCGATCATATTTTATATACATATAAGAATATAGAGCCAACTAAAGTGAGAGACAAAAACGTCATCACTTAGCCGGTAAGAAAATGCTGTGATGTTACAAGAACAAATAAAGTAACAGACGAACAAGTAAGGAACTTGGTCCATACAGCCTATTCTGATGAATAAGTTTTCCTATAGCTGGTCCCATTATCTATCGTCCCTCATTACCTTAAGCTACCATGCTCAACTACGCAACGGTTCTCTAGAACGTTTATTCAATCTATAATATAAAAATGAATCGCAAAATGTGTTGGTAAGCGCATAACTTGAGAACGACTTAACCGATTTTGATGAAATTTGTTTTGTGTGTTTGAATGGGTCCCCGGATGGTTTAAATTTACAATTGGAACCGGTAGGTGGCGCTGAGATCGGGTTCTAGAATCCTCCTAATCACGTGGACCGATTTTGGTGATTTTGTTTTTGTGTATTTGAGTGGGTTCCCGGATGGTTTAGATTCACAATTGGAACCTGTAGGTGGCGCTGGGATCGGGTTCTAGGGTCTTCCTAATCTCCTGGACCGAGTTTGTTGATTTTTTTGTGTGTTTCAGTGAGTCCCCGGATGGTATAGATTCACAATTGGAACCTGTAGGTGGCACCAGAATAGGGTCCTAGATTTTTATTTTTTCAGGGCAGTACAACGTCTGCCGAGACCGCTAGCTAGCTACAAGGAATTACAGTAAAATATAAGAATAATTTTAAGAATAGTATTTATTTACAATAATTGAGTAAATAAGTGTGCGAAATTATTCATAAAATTCATTTAATTTATTGACAAATAAATGTATTCCAATATTTGTCAATAAACAAATTAATATGATGAATATATACAGTCGTAATATTTTATTTTAACTTTATTTCAATATATGGTCCTATTGAAAACAGGAGCTATAGTTTATTTTTTTAATTTTGTCATAAAACAAAGTGTTTTAGGAATTCAGAAAATATGGCGGTACGAAGTTCGCCGGGTCAGCTAGTGTATAATAATAACGACTTGGAGGCAACTTCCCACCGCGGTTTTCCCTATGCGCTAGGACGTGGGATCATTTAATAAGGGCGTTATCAAATTTCTCGAGGCTGGCAAGGCGTAGACATGGTCGTTGGCCTGCTTGCCAGCCTATGGCAATAAAAAAAGAAGCTTAGCTGAATTATAGGTGACTGACGCCAATCAACGGAGTGCTTGAGACACCTCGAAAGCCACATTTAACAACTACCCAATTTACACTTCTCACAAAAACATATAATTAATACTCAAAAACTATCAATATCCTACAACTATTGTTCATTTTAGAGTCATTGTATCCATTTTTAGAAATAAAAACTGCATAGTACAGCGTCCCCTTCCAGTGCCCGCCAAAACTCCTCGCCCAGAAGATTTTTGGTCTTGCTATCTTATCAGATTAGAGGACTATGGAAGAATAAGGCATTTTGTGTCTATCTAAAACGATTTGAAAGAAATGAATGAGAGAATAAATGAATAACTTTATTGCACACGCATTAAAACACAATGGTTGATCTTCCCGCCACCGATCTCCTCCAGACACTATGGAAATAATAAAAACCGATTTTACAGTATTTATTAAGTTCACAATTATTGAATTGTAGATTACAATATCCATTTTTTTTATTCTATGATTTCAGCAGAGAGGCAGGCCCACCTGATGGAATGCGATTACCATCGCTTATGGACGTTTGAACTACCAAAGGTGCTACCAATGTGCTGCCGTTCTCTAAAGGGAGACTGAAACCTGGCCACTAATGCTGGAACACAAGTCAAGTTTGTTATGGCGGCATAATTTAGACCAGGGGTGGTAGACGGGAAAATACCCTACCACATGACTGTGGATTTTTCTGTCGCCTCATACGACAGGCCTCCTTCGGCCACAATTTGCATTCGTCATACATTATTACATGAAAAGGAAGAGACAGAATAAAATAAAGTTATTGTTTATCTTTTGATATTTAAAAAAAATCTAACAATCTTTTTACCACACAAACACTACACCTACACGTCGTCAGCCACTTGTAGTCCACCGCAGGACGTCGGCCCCCCAAGACGGCGCCACTCATCCCTGTCCTCTGATTTCCTCATCCAGCGTCTACCGGCGACCTTGCACAGGTCGTCGGTCCATCGGGCTGGAGTGCGTCCGACACTATGTTTACCGAGACGCGGTCTCCACTCCAGGACTCGTTTGCTCCATCGGCCATCGATCCTGCGGCAGACGTGACCGGCCCACTGCCCCTTCAACTTGCTTATTTTGCGAGCTATGTCGGTTACCTTGGTTCTCTTACACCTTACAGGCAAATCCTAAGATATCCAGTTTTTGTACAACAATAACAAGCTCCTTTACGAAAAAGAGGAGATTCTCAATTCGTCGTGTAATTTTTGGCAAAGTTAGATTGGGACTCTGCATTACCTAAAGATTTACATAGATAGCATTTGGATGAAGTTTTATGGTAACTTAATTAATATGACACCAATACATGTAAACAGAAATGTCACCACACCACACGGCACACATTCTATTCAATTAATAGGATTTGCAGATGCTGCCAGTTCAACTTCATATGGATGTTGTTTATATCTTCGTGTAATTGATGAAAAAGGTAACATAAACACTTCCTTACTTTGTTCAAAATCGAGGGTAATACCGTTGAGTCAGAAGCTTACTGTACCAAGACTAGAGTTCAATGCAGAGCTATTGTTAGCCGAGCTCTGTCATAGAGTGTATGCAATATTAAGTCTGCAGTTAAAAATTGCAGACGTTTTTCTATATTCCGACTCAGAAGTAGTGTTAGCCTGGCTTAAAACTGAAATAACTGAATTAAATCTTTATGTAGCAAACAGAGTAAAGATGATTACTAGTTGCACTAAGGGATTTTCATGGTATTATATATGCATTGAAGAAAATCCAGCTGATTGTTTAAGACGGGGTGTTTTACCACAAGAACTTGCCTCACACTCACTCTGGTGGAACGGACCCTTCGTAATGTCCAACCATATGTATACTCCTCAATTTAATCAGCATCCTAATAAATTACGAGATCTACCTGAGGTTAAAGCTAGAGTCTTGACTAAAGAAACTTGTGTCATGTTTTGCAAAAGTCAGAATAGTACTTTATGTTTAGATTTTATTTATAAGCATGCAAGCATAGGTAAAATGCAGAGAATTTTGTCATATGTGCGTCGTTTTTGTTTTAATTTAAGATACTCGACTGTGATTAAGTTGAATTACATAACTAGTGAAGAGTTAAACGAAGCTTTGTTATTGATTATTAAATATGAGCAACAAAGGTATTTTTCTATTGAGACACAATTTCTCATACAAAATAAAACTTTAAATGGTAGTTTTAAGGCATTAAATCCATTTATTGATGCTAATGGCATTATAAGAGTAGGAGGTCGTTTAGATTGTGCAACAATTCCTCACTCTCAAAAGCACCCTATTGTTTTACCTGCTAAGTCAAAGATTACAGAACTAATTATTGTAACTGAACACATAAAGAATTTGCACGCTGGTCCAAAAATTGTATTGTCATCATTAAACCAGAAATTTTGGCTCATTAATGGAATTAAATTAATAAAGAAAGTAATTTATTCTTGTGTCATATGCTTTAGGTTAAAGGCGCAGGCAGCTAAAGCTCTAATAGGTTCCCTCCCTACGAACAGACTTATCATGAGTAGACCAGGGTGGGTTGGCACAGACTATGCAGGACCATTTACAGTAAAACAAGCTCGAATACGGCGTTCTATTGTCAGTAAAGGTTACATTTGTGTGTTTGTATGTTTTGTTACAAAGGCTGTTCGTCTTGAACTAGTTTCAAATCTCACAACGCCAGCTTTTCTAGCTTGTTTTAAGCGATTTGTATCTCGTCGTGGACTACCCAGTGATGTATATTCTGATAATGCATCTACGTTCAAAGGAGCAAGGAACCAATTAGACGAGCTATACAAGCTGCTAGCTTCCAAAGCGCACAAACAACAGGTGCAATTACAAAGTGCTCAGGAGGGAATACGTTTTCATTTTATTCCCAGTTACTCTCCTGTCATGGGTGGACTTTGGGAGGCAGCAGTTAAGAGCACAAAATATCATCTAAAGAGAGTTCTACAGAGGGCTTTATTAACATATGAAGAGTTGAATACTGTTCTGGTTCAGATTGAGTCAATTTTGAATAGTAGGCCCTTAACTCCTCTATCTACAGATAATAATGACTATCCATATCTAACACCTGGTCATTTTTTGATTGGAACTGCTCTCAACACTTATCCAGAACAGAATTTATCTGATTCTCATATAAATAGATTAAGTTTTTGGAATATATGTACGAGCATGTTTCAGCAGTTTTGGAAAATATGGAGTAAACATTATTTAAATGTATTACAATGTAGGCCAAAGTGGCAAGATAATTATCCTAACATTAAGTTAAGTTCTTTAGTAATTTTAGTTGAAAACGATGTTCAGTCTTCGTTCTGGCCTATGGCTCGGGTAGTCAATGTATTTCCAGGGGCCGAAGGTATAGTTAGAACCGTAGAGGTGAGGGTACAGAATGGTAACATTCATAGAAGATCAATTACAAAAGTTTGTTTACTGCCTATTGATGTTACTTAATTAATCCATGTTTCTTTTAATTTCTTATTTCTTCCCTGGGAATATGTAGGAAACCTACATAGACACTGGCTGTATGGAAGCCTAAATATTTTATAATGAAAACCACATGTCTAATAATTTTGGGTCACTTGCTATTGAACTGTTGATGTAGAAATATTATTATTTGCTATTCAATTAATACAAACTATAGTCCAAGTGAAGTGCAGTTTTAATTCTATATATGTACGCGCATACACCAGCTCACTACAGTCTGCTGAAATATAAGTTTTTAACAATGTAAAGTTCTTGAGATGCCACTGAGGCAGCGCGGGGAAATCTATCTTTCTCGTCCATACATAATTGACGTACAGTACGCATGGCCAAATATGGACTTGATTTCAAGCCAAATGCAACGCGGTTAAATTGAAATTCGCGAATAGGTTCATCAGTATTAAAGTGAAATAATATTTTTTGTGATCATTAATGACAGCGATTTGAAGATACATTTGTTTTATATCGGCGGTAATAGCAATCGGAAATAAGCGGAAATTTAACAATAAAATAAATATGTCCGACTGTAGATTAGGTCCGGCATGTAAAATGTCATTAAGTGACACTCCATTATGACACTTTGCACTCGCGTCGAGTACTATCCTGATCTTAGTCGTGACTTTATCTTGCCTAATAACTGGGTGATGCGGTATATAATATCCTGTGTCACAATCAGTATTACTAGAAGGTATTTCAGATAAATATTTATTGTCAATGTATTCTTGTATAACATTGTTGTAGCTTGAACGGAGCTCTCGATCACTAAGCTTATTTTCTAGAGCAAATAAGCGACGGAGCGCCAGAGAACGAGAATTGCCTAGATTGTTAGGACTTTTTGTAAACGGCAAGGCGGTACAATACCTGCCCGTAATATCACGTGACACATTAGAAGAGAACAGTTGTTCGCATTCCAATTCTGCGGGACTCATAATTGTTGCGCGGCAATTTCCTCGAGGGACCAAAACCGTTCGAGTGCGGTGTTAAGTAAAGCGGAGTCTGTATCTACATGTGTGATATAATAAGTTGCGGTATTTAAAGATGTGGGTATATTATCATTAATATTATTATAAGATAGCGTGGGAATTTCACCCATAAGTATATAATCGAACACGGTTTCCAGTACGGGGGGAGCGGGAGGCGCGATTTTTCCACCTAAGAGTAAATAAGGGAACAACTGTGCCCCGAGTAGAAGATCGATTTGACCAGGCATGTGCCATAAAGGGTCGGCAAGCGGTAAATTAATTAAGTGCTGTATAAAAGACACATCAACACTATCCGATGGCAATTTATCGGTAATACAATCCACTACAAGAGCGGTAAATTCAAAAGAATTTAGTTTATTTTTATCAGTTATCTTTATTTGAACGTAATCGTGAATAGGTCGCGAAACAGAGCCGACACCTCTTATAAAAGAATTTTAAAAGAGGTATTATTTTTAAGCCCAGTTGTTTACAACAAGAAATAGTAATAATATTATTCTGGGATGCATTATCAATTAAGCATCTAACCGAAATAAATTCATTATACTTATTTTTTGTATAAACTTGTGCAGTCGATAACAAGACGCTACTGTACGTATTTTTCTTTAACGCATTACACTTACTAGCATCTGAAAGTTGTGCTTGTGTACAAAGTACGTGACGCGTGATTTGTCCGCTGTTGCTGCTCTGCGGTAATGTTTCGCTTGGACCGGCCGCGCGAGCGCATGCGTCTGTCTCATTTGCACTCGTTGAATTATGAATATGTGAAGCTGATTAGGTCTCATATGTTGCAGTTGGCAACAATGACTGATTAATATGGCTACTATCGAATAAATGCAAAAGTGAATGATGATGTTTTTGACAATATTTACAAGCGTAAGTAGATTTACAATTTGAAGTTGTATGTGTAAAACTTAACCAGTTTGCACATCCACGTTTGTTTTTTACGTAATCTAAACGTGATTTAGAGTTTAAATTTTTGAAAGACGGACAATTATAAAGTTGAAAATGATCTACCTTGTTACAAAATTAACAAAAAGTTTTATTCTTATTTTCGCGAGTAATGAACGATTTATGGACTGTAATTTTTTTTATTAGATGATTGAACGTATGCGGAATTTTGAGTTGAAGAAATAGGTGTTGAACGATCGAGAATTTTCACTTGTGATTTTACAAACTCAACAAAGCACCGCAGTATTTCAAAAAGAATGTAAGCTATTGTTTTAGTGAAAATTGTGTCGGAATAAGCTAATTTTCATGCACCCAAACATCTTCAAAGGGACACTGCCAGGAAATTCCCGTAAGATTCCCGGGATAAAAATTAAGTGTTAATACGGGATATAAGCTAGCCCTGACCCTGCCTTGAGTTTCATTCATATAAGTTCCGCATTTTATAAAAAAAATATACGACCACCGTCCCATCTTTTTCGCTATTTTCGTTTATCCCACGACACGAAACCACATCATTTTTGGGGATAAAGGTATCCTAAGTTACGATCCGGAGATATAAGCAAGCTTTGTATCGATTTTCATTTGAATCCGTTCAATAGTTTTCACGTGATGCTTTAATAGACAGACAGAAATCTAAAAATTGTACTCTCGTATTCTCTTAGTACGAATTATCCAATTAATTTTTATTCACATTTTCAAACGCAATGTGCAAATTTGAACCACTTATAGATTTCTTATATTATAGATAGGTATCTTTATATGATTCAAAGAAACAAATATACACATGAAATTTCTTTATTGACGTTACTGGAAATGCAAACAAAAATTAATTTCCCGTAAAAATCCGGGGTAAGTAGGTATGAACGTCACATAACTACAAGTGTTCTCCTAAAAATGTCTAATGAATATAAAAACAACATATCAAGCAACTTCTAAAATCACGTGCTTTTGAGATTAGGAAATCCCGGGAAATATTTAAAAGTCCCGGATTAGTCAGATATACAAATTGCTATGTAGTTATTTGTATATTTGACCAATCCGGAACTTTACTACGTAGTACCAAGCTGAACCCTAATTAGAGTAACATGGGCAATTTTCATTAGGCCGTGTGATTCATTTATTTTTAAATATTGAGTGTGTGCAATTCGCACATGGCAGAATGAAACTTCATATAAGTAGCCTACCAGATATTGAGATAAACAGAGAGTGTCAGGAGTATGAGATTAATTATGAGGTTTATTATTTTTATAACATTTTTACCAAGCTCAAAAACTATTTCATATTTTAAAACAACATATTACATTGCATATATTACATATTTAAGATATATTATAACACATGTTATTAGATTCCATGTTTTCACTTTAAACAAATGATACTAGGGACTTATGATAACTAATACCTATAGGGAAGGAATGCTCTAGTTTTAATTTGATTTATGAACTTCAAAACTTCAAAATATTTCCAACTCTATCTTTATGAGCAGTATTTAAATTATTAAATATCTCATTTAAGTATAGCTTTTATTTCGTATCATCGAGTTTCAAATCACGATTCTAAAGAAGTTTCACTTCAAAAAAGTACTGCAGCATGCGAAAAAGAACTTACACTATCATCATCTGACCGTTAAATCCCGGCTGCGTTCAGATCGCCAGACACCTAGAGTCCACTTTCCTACTTTTTCTTCTCCATTTCGTGCGATCTTCAGCATCCCCCATTTTGAGACCCCATTTTAGTACGCATGCCATGCTTCACAACGTAGAGGCAGCATTTCTTGGGCTCTTACCCTCGACCGGGACCCGATGGAGGCAGCATAGCTAGACGTTTGTACCCCACGTAATTAGCCGGTCTCCGTAAAGCGTGGCCTTACCACTTTAAACCTAGAACTATATTGAGATTCTTTTGTTTTATATATCAAACTAGGACATAGCTGCGATTTCATCCACGCTTAACTTGAAATTCCAGCGTGATTCCCAGGTTAAAAAGTAGTGTAGAGTTTAAGTCTAAGAATTAGCTGCCGATCAGCGAAAATCGCATCGAAACCGGCCCAGTAGTTTTTACGTGAATCCCGAACAAACAGACAAGAAATCTAAAAATAATTTGCATCGTGTTCTCCAACGTTTATATAGCCTACTATAGTTTGCCCCTCGGTTATGTCAAACCCTAGGCAGTAGCTTTATTTTACATACATAAAATCTTAATTCGGTTTTTTGCATATAATCATGGAAGAAGATATAATAATAACAAAGAAACAAGTCCATACAATCTACACAACTGCCCAGCAAAATATAAAGGCGAGTCGAAGGCAACCTAATTTGAAGTAATATAATGAATGACATGTTGTTTTTGCATCTATTTATGTTGACAACATAGGTATTTGTTAGTGAATTAAAAAAAGCGATTGCAGCGCCATCTATTTTGCTGAACTTTCCATTCTGAACAATCAATGCCATTTATGGAGATAAAATGTATTGTAAGTGTTAATTCGGGTTATAAGCCAGCACTGTGTCAAGTTTCATTCATATACGTTCAGTGGTTTCCCTAAAAGATGCGATCGCATTGCCAGCTTTTCCGCTATTTTCGTCTATCTCACGAAAACCACATCATTTATCGGGATAAAAAGTATACTAAGTTAAGCCCCAGGATATAAGCTAGCTCTATAACGAGTTTTATTTCAATCCCTTCAGTAGTTTGATGCTCTAACAGACAGAAAGACAGACAGACAGACAAAAATTCTAAAAATTATATTCACGAAATCTGCTGGTTCGGATTAGCCTGTCTGATTTTTTTCACATTTTTGACCACATTGCACAAACCTTAACCATTTTCATATTTGTTATAGTACAGACTCCAGTTATTTTTTTAAAATATCTTATGCACAGACACGGCATATTTAGAATTTTATAATGTTATAGATTTTGCTCTCAGTATAAAATTCGTGTAATTTGCCAGTGCAGTTTTAATTATTAAAATATCGCGGCTAGGCCGCTGTAGTAGTCGCTGGTAAGTGGTTATATATTACTTAGATAATAATAATTGGGTTTTTATATATCGCGGGCGAAGCCGCGCGTAAAGCATACATTCATTTATTTATTTGGGAACATACAATAATTATAATTCTTACAATATAATACACATATCAACTAAGTTTCCACTAAAAAAATCATTCATGTTACGCATTTGGCTCATACAACTATAACAAAATTATAATATATTTGATACAATATTGGAAAACTAGATTTAAAAAAAATGAATTAAATAATACAAGAGCACACAAAAAAAACTGTACAATATGTCTATTTATGTAGGACACACATGTGACTACATGTCACTTATGTAGTTTGCAGATAGATGGGGGATGATATAGTTGGCGATATAAAATGAAGTGAATCTTCTGGGGGCAAAGACATAAAAAATTAATAGAATGCAACCTGTACCGCCTGCTCTTTAAACAAGAGATATGCAATAGAGGTTGATCATTATTTTTTTTGTAATCAACAAGGCATTTGGATTCAACAGATTTTTTTTAAAGAAGATATAGGACTATAATATGTAACCTGGTTGCAGTCAATGACGTGCACGGGAGATTCACTTGAAATTGAAAAACAGTATATATTTATATACTGATTTTCAGCCAAATAGGTCACGTAGTTTTGGCAATTAGTACTATATAAAACGTCATATCCGCCCGTCCGTCTGTCCATCTAGCTTTGCATATCATTTTTTTCAAAAACTTCTGGGTCTATATGCATGAAATTTTAACAAAATAGCGAAGTTCAACATCGGAGGTTCATGAAGCCTTTAGGAATAATTCTTTATAACGAACGTTTTATCGATTTAGGCCCGGTTCGTATGTCTTAGCGACCGTTCATTTGCCTTACCTTGCCATAAAAGTTTGACATTAGCTCTCTACAACTAATGTCAAAATCAAAGTCATTGGTTAACCAATGACAGGGCAAGTAAATGAGTAAGATATAGGAACCGGCGATTAAGCTGGTTTCGATATCTTAATATTTATTCACTTTCCCTACCATCGGTTGAGTTTTGACATTTCTTGTGTGGAGCTGATGTTAAATTTCAATTAATGAACATGAAATGAAATGAAAAATGTACAGACGGTAAGATATATCAAACGTTACGTAATACGTTTTAACTGAAGAATGTTTGAAACTTGCAAGTGTGTTTTTTTATAAATAAGACGGTTATAAATGCCTAAGTATGTGTATAGTATATATATATATATATATATATATATGTTTGTTTAGTTATGTATTATAATAATACATAACTAAACAAACACAATAAAATCATTAAGCTCCTGATAAAAAAAAAACAAATTTCTGGCATAACGTATATTTATTAACACACTTTAAAACTACAGGCGTTGCAAGTAATTCAATTTAATGACAAAAAAACTGTCTTCTTCAAAAACTAAAACCTATAAAATAACTTATTTAAGCTATTTTTAATTATAATATCTTATTAACCGACTTCAAAAAGGAGGAGGTTCTCAGTTTGATTGGTATTTTTTTAAATATATATTATCTAAAACATCTTAAAGTCGGTGTTTAGTAATTTTCAAAATATAGTAATTTTTATGTTTTACTTCGCACCGACTTCAAGATGATTTAGATAATATATATTAAAAATAAGATATTATAATTAAAAATAGCTTTAGAAATAAGTTATTTTATAATGTTTAGTTTTTCACAGTTTTTTAAACGGAGTTTTTTTTATTTCTTACTTTTTAGTGTCTAGCTATGGGTAGGCCTACGAAAGGTGCCGTGCACTTTAAAAAGTATAGGTGCCAAGAAACGGGAACGGAAAAAAAAATCATAAAAAAATGTTCATAAAATGAAAACTACTGGACCAAACTATGTTAAATTTTTAGGGGGCCAAGTTATTGCGCATCAAACTAAAGAAGAACCCCGTAAATCAGATCATAAATCTCAGCGTAATCGGTATACATACATATAAAAAAACCAACCGAGAACCTCCTCCTTTTTGAAGTCGGTTAAAAAGCTAGTTCCTGTGTTTAAAATCAATTGCGCTCTTTTAAGTGACCATTTTGACGTTAGGCCCAAATGGTCGCGTCTACGGAACCATAATAAAAGCATTTAATCAAATACATTCGATAATTAGAAAACCACTAAACAATTGAACAAATATTGTCCAACGCGTCTGTCGTCAAAAATCCTTCTCATCGAGTTAGAGGACGGGACACAATGTTCACAACTTCGGAAGATAATATCTCTTTATCTGATTATTTAATTAAAAAGTCATTATTGCTATTTTTATCTAGCTAACGATGGCATAGACTATATGGCTATGTATAAAACACCGAGGCGGTAATTAACTATTTTTTAAACTCCATATATTATATTTTAATACTTTTAATTTGTATAAATACCATTCAGCGTATTACATCTTATATTTTCAAACAAAATTTTCTGTTCTTTACACTAAGAACGACCTCTAAGGTGGTAACAGCTTTAGAATACACTGTGAAAATTAGTGCAGGCACGGATCACAGTAATTTAGACGTACAATTTTTAAAACACTGACACAGAGAGCCATACATATAAAGAACTTGCATGGGGGCAAAGGAAATAGCCTCCCATATCCATATCATATATCCTGCTGACCTGCAAAGCGGATGGAAACCTACAGGTGAAATATACACACGAGATAGCCTTATGAAGGTTTTCAGCAACGTCAAAAACGTGAGAGACTTTCTGGGAGAGCTGGGCTGGCTTGAGTAGTTATGCCACCTAACCACTAAAAAACGCCCTGTTCAATCACAATGCCATAATTGTAACTTTTTAATATTGATTAATTATGTCAAATAAAACTAGATGGCGCTACACGTTTTTAAAATATCGTAAAATAGATAAAACATATATCATATTCTGATACATTATTATATTTTTTAACTTACCTTCATGATTATTCATAGACCTTTTCTGTCACAGTTCGACGTCATGTTTTATTTTTAGTAAAATAGAATAGTAAACTATTTAATTATTTTACAATACATGCAATATGTGTAGTAGATACATTGGTGGTTTTATGATAAGCGAATGGAAGGAACACGGGGAGTTTTGAGTTTTAGTGGGTATTATGGCAACAAGTCGACGAGCCTCCACAGGCTCTCACTGTAATCTCTTCATGCCGCCACACTACGTGATGTCCATCAATGGATTTTTCTTGGACTAAAAAAAACATAAGTATAATACTCCTATAGACCACAAGTCCCCAAACTACAGCCCGCGGACCACATCCGGCACGCAACGGATAATGGCTTATTGTTATTGTGATAAGTTGTTTGAAGAAACATAGAATAATAATTGAAAGGAAATGAAATCCATTGTAAAATCCTAACCTGTAAGATATACTAATGAGATTTATGTAAAAAACAATTTTTGCCCTTGGAACTTACTGCAGCAACTAGTATGGCCCTCAGGTTAGAAATTTTGGAGACCCCTGTTCTTGACAATGTCAATTCTTCAATTTTATAACATCTATTTATAATTACAATTATTATTATACTGTATTTATTTATTTTCAAAAAAAATATTATATATAAAATTTATATATTATTTATATATAAAGAAAAACATACAAAAAAATATAAAGATATTTTTTTAAAAAAAAGATCACATTATTCTTTTATAATACATCAAAAAATAAAAGACATATCCAATAAAAACATCTTACAATTATTTATTATTAATATATATGATTTAATATTAAAATTAGACGTATTGAATATACACGTTTAACTAAAAAAAGCAATATATTTGAGTAAAGTGGGCCTAATTTTGACCCAGACGCATACCCCGACGTTGTTAATTGTCAGGGACCTTATTATCAGTTTTATCTTTATTTATTTTTATTATTGGACAATTTGCGTAATTTATTATAATTGTCCTATTTCTATGTAATACATGTATATATCTATTCCTTATGTCATTAGTAAGTATTCATTGTCTTTCCTTAGAAGATCATTTTCGTTCATTATAAACAGCCTTTCTGTAATGAATTAAATTATTTAATAATGTTTAAATGTCTTAGAAATAATAAAGTATATATTAAGAGACTGTCGTGTATTATGCAATATATACATATATTCATATATCATCTGGTTTCTTACCCCAGGGCATTAATTTTATACGAGTTAGTCACTATTTATAATTATATCTAACATAAGTATATATTAGTTTGAATTTATAATAAGCTCCGTATTACTTAATATTCTTTTTTTTATTGCATGAGTTCAGCAGACAGGCACACGGCCCAATTGATGGAAAGCGGTTACCATCGCCTTAATATTCAGGTGTGAATTTTCTATTTCAATTAAAAGCAATATATTATAACAATCCTGTCACCGCAAGATTAAACAAGGAAGGTACACACCGGTCTAGCCGGGCTCAAACAGTATGCTCGCGCCGGTGTGTACGCGCAATATCATTACTGTGATAAACACTTTCTTTACGGCCAACCGCCAAGTTTCAAAATTCTGTACGGAACGCAATAAAACCTTTGTACGCGCAACCAAGTATATATTGTACAATCGCATGATATTAAATATACGCATAATTTGAGCAAAAAGTGCTTCATTGAAAACTTCCTATGCTTAAAATCCTTTGATTTATGTAATTAATACATTTATGTTATCTATTTTTTTGCAACCTCAATTTAAATTAAAAAACACCCTAATAATCAAATCTTTGTTTACTCTATACATTGCGAAAGGCAAAATAAAAAGTGAATTATATAGTTTTCCGGACAGTAAAATCGAACTATTTCGAATAGACAGTTGAATTTGGGAAACCGCCTGCTAGAAAAAGATGGAATATATAGATTACAATAAATTCAAACATGATTTAATTCTTGCACAATATGACGTTTCATATTGTAGTTATATAATAATTATTTGTTATATAAATTTCCATCGTTTCAAAATAGAATAAGGGCAGTAACATGCTTGCAGTAATTATTTTATCAGTATGGTGAAACACTACCTAAGGTTACTAGTTAGCATATACACCGCCTGCGTGCTCCTATATGGAAACAAACCAATCGTTCATATTGCAATACATTACTGATTACAATGTACGTGTCTATACGCACCTTTACTATTTCGCTTATCAATTATTATAAAAAAAAGTCGGATTTTGTATTCAATTGACTCTGATTAACGTCAACTTCTTACGCTTGGAACACTTGTTTTTGTAAATCGTTGCGTAACTAAAAATAGTCCATACTAAAGATCAGGACCATCTTATCCATTTTAGGCACCGTGGTGCAAAAAAACAGTTCCCTCGTAAATTTTTTATTTGCTGCATATGTTTGTTGAAATATCAAATTAATGTTGGTGGCAATAATATCTAAATTGGTGCTGATATGTTTCGTAGTTAGGTATACCTAACGAATGTTTTGTAATTTTCAAAACTAGCAGATTACGCATGGTAAGTGTAGGTACATGGCTATCCTGCCAGGGTTAGTGGAGAGGCTGTCATGTACCTGTAGCCCTGGCATAAGGCATAGGATGAAACACCCAGGGGTTTTAGTGGGTATCCGCAATTGTGGAGTTGTAATAGCACCTTTAGTTTTATCCAAAGATGCTAGTGCTACCCTGATCTGGCGAATCCCACACACAGGCCGCAACTTTATCCCCTAGCGCTTGCATTTGCGCGGTATATGGTCCTCAATCGGATTTCCCTTGGCTAAAAAAAGAGATACATGGCTATCGATTTGCGCCCCCTAAGTCCTTGCGCTCGAGTGCTACGCACCTCTTGCGCCCCCGGGTAAAGACAGCCCTGCTAAAGATGGTTACGGATTTATACATTTGAAGAGAGAGAAGCAGCATATGTACTTCAAATTTCAAGAGATGTTAATAAAACATGTAGTCATGTGCGAGTCGGAGTAACGTATGATTTTCTTTTATTAACAACGTAGATAGGAATTCTTATTCAAACTAAATTTGAAAATTTACGTGTCTTTATACGAAATATTAATCATATTTTAGGATCCTGTAATTACAACAACTATGCGCAAGCTTATAAAATGTGAAAATATGAATACTATAATAGTATTGTAATTAAAACAATATATAAAATTAGGCTACTAAAGACGTCGTAAAGTTTCCGTCGTCTCTTCTCGTCTATCTACTCGTCCGATTTACACAATCTCCACTTCGATTTTTATATTTATTCCATTTTCACTATTCCCGTGTCATTTATTCGAAGTTTTTTCCCAGTGTGTGTTGTCCTAATTCTGCAAGGGATAACTCCTCGTTTTAGTGTTACAATAAACTGAACTCCTCAAACTCCGTCGACCTCTCCCACCTTTCTGCTCCGCTGGGAAATGCCTTTTCTGGAAATATTTTGTCCATCAATTTGCACATGATTGTTAAACATATACCATCAATAAAACGAGAGTAATATTGTACTTTTTCATCGAAACTCGAGGATCGAAAAAATATTGAAAACGGAATAAAAATTACTATTAAGTAATAGTACCATCTATAATAGTAGTATACTACTATAATAGTATAATATACTAATAGTAGTAACCATCGGAACTCTCATTCATTGCACGAAACACGACTAGCTTAAGGCTACCAGTTTCATGCCGATATTCTGTGGGAATGTGGCGCTAACTTGGGGATGTCTACGTCCAACAGTGGATTGTGATTGGCTGACGTTAAAGAAACTAAAAAGAACACGCTTTTACAGCAAAGTGAGAAAATATTTTTTAAGTATGGGGATATATAGACCGTATTATTGTAAAAAATCGTGAATAGGTGAGGTGGCACCATTTTACGACGTAAATAGATTTTTTGTGGTTGAATTTTACGTTTTTGCATGCCATCACAATGGCGGGACCAATTTAGATGTTGTTGTTAATGTCATACTGTGATAAGCTTATTTTATAGGGTTTTTATATACCTGAAGTTTAAAAAAATCCTCATAGTCTGACGCCTGTATATATCTAAATGTGTGTCATAGCTGAATATCCCACGAACTACTATGATACGTGTTCACGCCATGCCACAGATGGTGGCAACAAAGGTTCCTGGTATGGCCTATTTCTCTTTAAAGAACAACAGAAGAGCGGGCTAACCGTAATTATATAAATTAAGTTTAATTTAGGGCCGCTTGCATAACGATCGCCTTTAAATAAAAATTAGTTAATCATATTAAACTGCCTAAATACGTTTTACACAAAACGCTTGCATAAGGCGATCTTCATGTTATTTAAAACAATAAAAGATTCATTTTTTCGAACAATCACACGAAATTTAGCTTTAATGTTGCCTTGCGTAAAAGGAATTTAGTTGGCCAATTCAACTAGACATTTGAAAACGTTAAGTTTGCTTCGGAATTTTGGCGGCAACCTGAAGAAATCAAATAATATTTGAATACTGGTTAAAAGTGAACAATAGTTGTATAATATTGAATAACGTAGAATTGTGAATTTGTGTTGAAAATGTCAACTATTTAGTAAAATCCAAATAATCTATTTGAACTATATTCACAAGCGTAAAAGGCAGAGTGTACGCTTACTATGCATTCTTAGCTCTGTCACGCTTACAGGATTTGGACACTGGGCGCGTTATTAAAATTGGTCTATTGCGCAGGTACATACATCGACAGGAATTATTAGTTGAGTAATATTGTACCTACCTATATGTCAATTTTCATAATTGTTCAGCCATAAATCGAAGCGGTACAAAAAAAGATATATGTCCTGGTATGTAGACTCTTTAGATAAATCTATTCACATTATAATATTAAAGACATTTTAATATGACTAATAAAAATCTTAATTAATAATCACAGAGTATATTAATATAAAAGGAGAGTAGTAATTCTTCTTCCATGGCAGTAGTAACAAGCGTATTCTTCCTTCTCTATTATTTATACATCATAACGTGAAAATTCAGAAAAAAAACGGAAGATGGTAAAACTTAAAAATTCTCTACCAGAATTGTTTGAACAAAAATATAACCTGCAACATTATTTAGGGTTCAGTAATCAGCGTTGTGTTGGATATAATACCTGAACGGCAATAAGCTGTATGCAAGCCTTGTTTGCTGAAAATGCGGAGCAAAATTTTTCAAATCATGCTTTTAAATCACATGTAAGCATTGTGTTTCGCTATTTATTCAAATAAACATTTTCTTTCTTACAAATGGTGAATGAGGGACGATCTTCAGCACGACAGACTCCTTTAGTGTGCGGATTACCACGCACTTTTTTCGCCTACAAATATTTCGTTTGAATAACCTGAATGTTTACAAATAACATTTGACATATATACGTTGAAGATACAAAAAGTAATTTCAGATCATTGAACTCGGGAATCCGAAAATATAGGTTACGGGAAATGTTTTATTAGCTTGCCAAATTTTTATAAATACATTCAACGATACACAGAATCTTGTTATCTGGCTTACAAATATCTCATCACGAATTCTCCGCGTGGGATATTCCACAGGGAAAATATCCCACGCGTAGTTTCAAAATGGTATAGGTTAAAGGTAAATATTATAGCTTTCTTTTTTTGAGGATTCCGTAGCTCTCTCCCTCTTTTTTTTCACCTTCTTCCAATAATTATATTATTTGGGGTCGGCATAATATGTATTTTCTTTCCATACTCCTCTATTCTGACATACATCCTCTGTCATACCACAAATCATCATATCAACCTTCACACAATCCATCAATCTATTTTTTAGTCTACCTTTGCATATGTATTCATCAATCTTGCAGTTTAACATTGTTTTTGTCAGGTGATCAGGATTCCGTAGCTATGTCGACAAAAACATTGATTTGACAGTTATGTTTTAAAACCACAGGGTCTATGTGAGTGAAATTCAATTAGTAACCACTGTCCATCAGGTAAGCCTTCGGTCTCTTTGCATGCTTCAGGCAAAAATTCACAATTGTTTAGTGAAATAATAATAATAATTATTATTTATTTAAATGTACAAACAACTAGATCCAAATATTATGGTTAGTAGAGCTTAAACATATGTGTCAGTAATTTACAGAAAATAACCATTCTGTCCTCTGCATGAGTGCCAACATCAGAGGACTATCATGTTTATTGCGTGAAAAACCCTATGTAGTAAGCTCTATGATAATTACTTAAAAACTAAATTAGGTTTTATATATATATATATATATATATATATATATATATATATATATATATATATATATATATATATATATATATATATATATATATATATATTAGACTTAAAACTTTACTGTTTCTTGTTCAATTCACTACAATTACAACTACTACTACTAAATAATTTTCTCTTAGTTTTAATATTTTTACGTATATTTAGTTACGTATTTTAGGGTACTTTAGTTATTAATTTAAATTTGATTGTTCTTTTTAAATTATAATATTTTTATAACCAACTGATTCTGGCACGAGTATAAACATATTTTTTTCTATTAAATATAAATATTCTTACATTGGACTAGATACTGGTTAAATAAGAACCTTGAATATCTTTTTTCATTCTTTAATAATTCATTGATATCGGTTACTAATAATGACATCTAATTTAATGTAATAACGTTACGCAACGAAATTGACCTGTTGACCGAGTTCACAGAAAAATCATGTAAGAATTCACTATATTAAATACGTGAGGCTCTAATTGGTAATGCCAGGTGTAATTTTGATTTACAAGAAGCGTACAGTCTTGCAAATTAAAATTACACCTGGTGTACAACAACACAACAGCATAGAGATAAAAAAATATTATTCGATTTGCCTTTAGGTGATTTTGCTTTTTTTTTTAATTCAAGTAATTTTAAATTATTTTCTGCTACTCTACTAGATAAGAGAAAAACATAAAACATTATAAAGAAGAATTAAAAATATATATGTACATTGTAAATAATTCTTGACTTGTTAGTTAGGAGTAGCTCCTTTTAAAATTTCGTACAATTAATGAAATTGAAATAGAGTTAAATAGGTCTTTCAATTTATAACTGATTTTAGTTCAAAAAATGTTTTAACAATAAAACGTTGCTTGAAAGTTTTAATCGAGAATTTCTATAAAAATAAGAACAGCCTGGCAGCACTAATTGCGAATGAACAGTGAGTAGGATGGAGATATTTAAATGAAAACCCCTTTGATAAAGCTAATTTCGTGAATCGGATCGAATACTGAATTTTATAAAGCAGGGAATTCCGGTTACGGCTAGACCTATTGATATATTTTGAATCGCGCGTTCCATTCCACGCAGTATTCTTACTGTTTTACTTAACGTAGCAAACACAAATGCATTAAGAGTTTTCTATTGGGCGGTTGTTATTGTTTAGTATGTTCTATGGTTCCATACTTTTTCAACGATAAATAACTGTTAAGAAGGAAACGTAAATTGTAATGTACATATATATATATAGATATGTACTTTATTTGTGAAATTATATTATTTATTACAATTTTCTTTAATTTTTTATATTAATAAATGGCCATAATCCTAAGTCAACAAATATTTCACAACTCTTTCAATAGGTTTCGCAACGTATTTGCAAGTGTGTAAAATCGAGACAACCAACATACTACCGAATTCCAGGCAACACTTTTACAACGATAAATAAACTTTTAAGAAGTGTAACTGTTAAGAAGAAAAATATATTTTAGGTTTATTTGTGAAATTATATTGTCTCTTCACACTATTAAATGTTTTTGATTTGACATTTGTGGCAAATTTATTCGATTCTTGAATAAGTATATTAATATTTGTGAATACGTAGTTTTAGTATTTACTTTAGAATTTTTTTGTTTCTAACTTATCGTAATTCAAAATAAATAAATATTTATAATATTTTACTAATCTTTTAAAAACTCATTTGTCTTCAAATTGACATTACACAGAAGTTTATTTGTGTATTTTATCTATTTTTTAACTACTAAAAGTATTCTACGTTATGAAATATTTTATTATATTGTTATGTAAATAAATATCATATGTTGTTTATATTTCAAATAATATTATTATTATTGTAATTTTTAAAATGTCTATTAAATAAAGAAAGGCAATATTTGTTAACAATGTGTCAAATTCCAATATAATCGTTTTGTATACCATACATATTACATGAAATCCGAGTGCATTTAAATAAGATGTTAAATGGTACATCAATTAACGTTTTTTCAGGAATTTGGCAGCAGTTCAATTTAATCTACTTTTTCTATGTCCTCCAAAATACCCATGTAGCTACGTGATAATATGATAAAGTACAAATTAAACAGTTCCAGCGGACAGCTGATATGCAGTAATATAGGCAGGGTCGATCGTAGCGCCCGCCGCATAGACGCAATCAACCGTCGCACGCGCAACCGACCGCTCGCTACTTACAAAATCGCATGTACAACTGTGATAAGAAGATTTATTAAATAAAAAAATCTTAATTTCAAATAATAAAAATAAAAACAACAATTCCATAAACAGTATGTTAGAAAATCGATGAGCTATATAGTGTGTAAAAGTTGACAAAATGACTTTGCGGGTCGAGGTGCCCGGAGAAAAAGTGGTGACAGTGGACTCGTGCAGTTGTAATAAATACGGATCGGAAATTAAAAATACCGAGAAGAAATTAAACAGACGCATAAAGGAAATCATCAAAGAATCATGGGCATTCAGATCAAAAGTCACGATAGAGCCCTTCGTTATTTGTTATATACTTCCAAGTGTTCTTGCAGGTTTGGCAGTGCAGAATCTATGTATGGAAAAAGCGTGTCTCGTTAATTTAAACTATAATAAAACTACCTGCAATCACATAATGCAGGGGCGCACTTATAATTATACACGAGAAGAAAAGAATGTACAGGATATGGTATCCGGTATGACCGCTTGGAGTTTTCCGTTACAAACAGCGCTACCAGGGATCTTGATTCTCTTCCTAGGAGCCTGGAGTGATCGTACTGGAAACCGAAAGCTCTTAATGGTGCTGCCAATTCTCGGGAAATTAATTTCAACTATTGGTCTGATACTGTCCGTTGCCTTCTTTTTTCAAGTTGGTTTGAATGAAACAGCGCTGATAGAGGGTTTGCCACCAGCCCTGGCTGGCGGTAGAGTTGCAATGACCATGGCAGTGTACAGTTACATTACGGACATAACCAGTGAATCCGAAAGGACTTTTAGGCTAGGCATAATCACAGCCATATTGACATTAAGCAGGCCAATAGGGCTTGCACTTAGTGGTATAATGATTAAACAATTAGGTTATTACGGTGTGTTCACAGTATCGTGTGCATTTTATTTGTCGGGTTTTGTATATATTCTGATTAGGCTGAAAGAAAAGACTGGTAATAAGGTAGCGTGTGACAAACAGAAGAATTTGTGGTCGGTGTTTTGTATTCAGGACTTAGTGGCAACTGCAAATGTAGCACTGAAGAGAAGACAAGGGAACCGTCGGCTGCAAATAATACTAATCCTCCTGGCATATAAATTCATCGTTGGACCGGTTCTAGGTAAAAAACTTAAGATGTTTATCTCCATATTGCATATTTGGTTTTATTTTTAAGTGATTCTTGAGTCGCATGTCTTTAAATATATATAGCTACAATGAAATTGATCATCTGAGACCTTGAGCCCAATTCTGCTATTTTAATATCTTGACGTTACGAAAATATTTAAAATACGATTCCAATGCGATAGTGTCAATAATTCGTATTCTACTAAATCCAAAATATCTTCTCTATATCGTCGCGGCAGAATAATAGTAGAAAAAAATTGGTATTACCATTAGCAGAAATGGCGTTCGCCTAAATGAATATTGAAAAGCTATCAAAACTTTTAAACATTTATTAAGCGAGTTTTCGCTTATAAATGTTTATAAAGATATAATGGCGTGTCATGTACACACCACTAGAATTAACAGAATACCGAAATCAGACAAACATACGATTGAGACGATAGACTCCAGCGATTTTGAAAATGCTGCTAATAACAGAATTGGTCCCCTTGTGTCTAAAAATAAAGGACAAAATTTTACAAAGTATATTATGATTACAAGTGCGTTCTATAAGTTTACAAACATTGCTCTCACTGTATTGCGTTACATGAAACATGTAATATTCAGCGCATGTGTTCAAAACCATTGAGTTTATAGTAATTTTATAGTCAACAATAAATTTCCTCTTTCGATATTGAGTTCTATTTGAAAGATATTTTTATAGACAGTGAGTTAGTCTGTATTCATTCAACTTGAATCCCACAGTAATAAAATAATTTGTATTATTATTATTATATTAATATGTACTCATAGAATTCGAAAATCAAATAAAACACAAAATTAACTTAATTAAAAAAACAAGAAATACAGTTTAAGTGGTAGGATCTTCTAAGGATTCTTTGTGAAAGAGAAAACGACGACTACATGAAATCAATCGAACATGAAATATTTAAGAAATGTAACAAGATATATTAACAGAATTATGAATGAGAGTCTATAATATGACATAATACCCACAATGACTCAGTCTACGTATTCGTACTGTGTGTCGTCGAAGAGATCAGTTATGTAGCTTCAAAGTTACACTATTAAAACTAAACGGGAACCTTAGAGCTATATTGATCTGAACTTTAAAAAAATATTAAAAGATTCGCAACGAAACATATGCTGGAATACACATAAACAAATATGCCAAGTGCGTATTGGACCATACACATTAAAAGGCTTTGTAGAATCAATGAACTTCCAGTATTTATGCCATTGTCATTGTCGTGTATGCGGCGAGTTCCTGGTTTATGTTTGCCCAAATGGCTTACAAAGCCCTACGTGTACCAGGGCTGTCTTTACCCGGGCGAGCAAAGGGTGCATCGCCCCCGGGCGCAGGGTCTAGGCGGCGCAAATCGATTGAGTTCAACAAACAAAGTAATTAAAGTACATCTTCATGGTTTTTCAAAATCTAACTAACAACACATACACGACTATACAGTCATATACGTATAAAAAATATTAATAGCTCTTAGTCGAACAAATACTACACCAATGTGTAGCGCCTATACTTTTCTATAAACCATATTTTCCTGTGCATAAATACATATTCAGTATAATATAATAACAGCCCATGTATGTCCCAATGCTGGGCTCGGGCCTCCTATTATAGGGGAACGGACAGTATACCCGCCATGCTTGTCCAAGGCTTTTTGGCAGATTGGACACATCGGTTATCTCGGTGTGCAAGTTTCATTACGATGTTTTCCTTCACCGCTAGCACGTGGTAATTATAATAATATGCACATTAGGTCAGAAAACTGCCTAAGTGATGCATTCAGGATTCAAACGCGCGCCCTTTGAATCTGTGTCGCGTGCACTAACCACTGAACTACAATGGCTTCTATAAATCCAGTAGTTTCTAAGCAAAATGATTGTGATATACAAAAACCAACAGACGGGCGGACATAACGATTGCTTAAGGTCCCGTTTTTACACAAAATGGCTAGGAAAAAATATGAAACATAAAAATTAAATCAGTTTTTTATTGTTGGTAAGAGGGGCGCAAGTTAATTAACGCACTCCGGCGCCCAATATGATTAAGACGACCCTGACGTGTACAATACAAATAATGCGTTCAGTGCGCTACTGCGGCTTGCGCGTTTCTGCACTGCTTTCAGAATGTTTTTGGGTGCACGCACTATGCTTAAACGCTATCGTGCGAAAGAAAACTGTTTCTATGATGAGCAGAGTGCACGGGTGCAACAAGAGCAACCTGAACGTAATAGCCAATAAACACGTAGTCCTCTAATGTTGGCACTCATCCAGCAGACGAATCTTTTGCAATTTTTTTGCATTTATGTAATAATCACATACGTACAATTCAATTTTTATTTTCAAGAAAGAAAGAAAGTAGTTTTATTCAGGACAAATTACAACAGATACAGTATAATTGCTAACATATTTAAAAACGAATGTAGTAAAATTTTGTCCTAAAAGTGGCTTTAGTCTCAGCATAATGCTGCTCCGGTAAAAACAGCGCTGTTCTTCCGTTGAGCCCTTAATAGAGAAATAGACGAAATACTGTTCAAGTGCATTGGGAAACTAAACTATCAAATATTTTTCACTATATTGTCCTTATTAAAACACACGTTTTATAATACATTGTACAGTGTATCAAAATACGGTGTTACTTCTAATTAGTTTAAAATTACTATAAATTAAAATTTCTTGTTAGGTTTTATTAATTTGATATGCTAATATACTTGAACATAATGTATTAATGTGTCTGTAATGATTTTGAAAGACTTTCCTTATAGCCAATTTCGATCTTGGTGACAAATGAACGACAAAATAAGCAAACTTGTTCAGCTAGTATCCCTTGTTACAAATTTTTCATAGGCATATTCTAAAATAACATTTTTCTGTTGAAATAATAAACCAAAAGAAATTTACACCGTGATCATTGGTTAAATTCATAAACATTAACGGTCTTATTCATTTTGAGTTAAAGTAAGTTTGAAGGCTTCTTTATGGTTCTAAAAGAAGTTTTTTCTTTGATTTAGGTTGTCTGGAAGAGAACGCTTTGATCGATAAGATCGGCTAGAAAATATTGTAAACATTATCTGTTTTTGGACATAATTGTATATTTTGGTGTGCAATAGTGTTATCTCTCTCTATGTCTCTCTATTTTGTGTAGTAACGGAGAAAGAATACTAACTCCTGTGCCCGGGCACCTTGTTGTAAGAGGCGTCAAAATAAACAACAGCTAGGTGGTAAAACATTTGTCCGTCTGAAAGCAATTTTTTATTCTTATTAGAACGGTAATCGAATTTAGCAAATTAAATAATATGGACGATATAGATCTATTTTTAATAGTATAGCATCACTTAACGCAAAGTTGGTTAAATTTTACTCGAATTCTGAGTTACTTATTCATTGATTTTAGATCTATGTAGCTTTAATTTCTTATTGTTTCCCCGTTCATCTGTGGAGGCTTATCAATAGCTTTCCGTTTTTACCTTGTAATCCAGTTACTAGTATTTATTATAACTGTTAGCCCCTAAATAAAAAATTACCTACATACAATAATTTTGTTATATCTTTATTATTTAAACTAAAACAATTCAAAATTGAATGTCCTACTTTAAATTTTCCAATTAATTTACATAGTATTTTGGTTATCACTGATCACACCATACCAAAATATCCCATGTTAAAAATTACAATGCTACAGACAAACAAAGTTATGAATTTTACAATGTTTACGTAGTATGTTATTCGTTTAAAAAGTCTCTATTGTCTTTATATTTCGTAGAATAAATGACGCGTCGGTCTGTTGTACATACAATATTTGAACAAAATTAATCCAGAAACGTAACAAAGAAATCGACGTGACGTCATTTTGATTTGACATTATAATAAAACACAGCTGTTAATTACGAACTAACGCAAATATTAATCAAACTCTATTTGATAAGAAAATGAAGAATAATATAATAGAAATATCAATAGCACAGTAAAAAACGAAACAGATAAGCTTCTAGATCCTTCATAACAAAATGGTCCACGGTTCATTCTACTCTCGTTTCTAGTTTATTGTTGTTATTTTACCATATTTTATAGAACCAAATGTCGGATTATTCAACATTAACATTAATCAATAAACTTGCATCATTCTTTCTGTTCATGCAATACTAAAAACCCCGTCCATTGTTGCACCCCTCTTTTTTTATGAGAGGAAATTTGAGGACCATCAGCTGCACGGGGAATCGCGGTTGGTGTGGATTTTTTTTTTCATGCGGAGGAAATGCATTTCGCACATACCGGGTCCTTTGCTAGGGATTAGACCGTTGTCGATCATGGAGGCATTCCACTGAGGGCAATCCAAACAGTAAACGACCGGATTGTGTGGAGACTCGAACTAATGGACAAATGCCCAAGGGCTAATACCCCACTAACACCACCCACCCTCCTCCCATGTGCCCCGCGCTTATGCCTACCATAAGCGCGGGGCACATGGGAGGACCCGAGGTCCTCCTGTCGGTTGTCGATGGGCTCTTCCCGGATCCGCGGATCTTTACTCCCCCCGACATGGGTCCAATCATTCCCGACACCTCGGAGGTGGAGCCTCACTCCATCACCGAGGAAGAGCTAGACGTCGCCCTGGACCGGCTCCGGGGCAGGAAGACGGCTCCGGGATCCGACGGGGTTCCGGGTCGGCTCCTCTTCCTGGCTGCTAAACATCTACGCAGCCAGCTGCGGAAACTGTTCGATGCCTGTATTCGCACAGGTCAGTTTCCGTCGCAATGGAAGGAGGGAATACAACTGATAAAAATATTTTTTAAACTAAAACAGTGAAAAATTGAAAGTGGTACTTAAGAAGTTTATTTTGAATTATAATATGTTGACGGATGTTGGCTAAAGGAATTATATTTATGGGGACGTGATAGCCAAAGTTCGGCGCTCCCGACAGGATGCCCTCGCCCGTGGCCTGGTCTATGGCCAGGCCGAACTCCAGGTGATCAGGACGCGGAAACCGCGGCCATGATCCAAGCTTGGTCAGTAGAGTTGGAAAACCCTGTTGCTGGCATTGACACGGTGGAGGCGGTTCGACCGCAGCTGTTGCGATGGCTCTCGCGGAAACGCGGGACCCTGACCTTCAGAATGACACAGATACTTACCGGGCACGGCTGCTTCGATAAGTATCTGTGTCAGATTGCGGGCTGCTTGCCTTCACCCCAATGCCGCCAATGTGGCGCGCTAGACACGGCGTTACACACGCTAGTCGAGTGCGCAGCATGGGCACCTCAGAGGTTTGAACTCGAGACACTTGTAGGACCGATCGAATCGCTGGGCGATCTGGTGCAAGCCATGCTGCACAGCGACGATTGGTGGGTGGGTGCGGCCAATTTCTGCGAGGCGGTAGTGTCTCATAAGGAGGCAAGCCTCCATGATCAACAACGGTCTAATTATATTTATGAGAAATGAGAGTCTTCACCGCTGTTGATTTATGAGTGAATTTGCTGTTCTGATTTGCTCTGATTCTCGGGGCACTTTTGCGCTCGGATCGCCGTGGGCGTAACTACGTTCTAAGTCTCATGCCTTTCATACCATAAGCGCGGGGCACATGGGAGGAGGGTGGTTTTAGTGGGGTATTAGCCCTTGGGCATTTGTCCATTGGTTCGAGTCTCCACACAAGCCGGTCGGTTACTGTTTGGATTGCCCTCAGTGGAATGCCTCCATGATCGATCGACAATGGTCTAATCCCTAGCAAAGGACCCGGTATGTGCGAAATGCATTTCCCCCACCTGAAAAAAAAAAGGAATTATATTTATATTAATAAAAGTTAGAGAAGAATATTCTCTGAGTATTCTATGAGTATATTCTCTGAAGTTTCACTTCTATTGCGTGTGAACTACACACACATTTTTTTCAATTTTAATTTTACTGATGCTTCAAAACTTTCTACATCGCAAGTTTGCGTATAAAATATACTTCATTTTATTTACTAAATAAACCTAATTATACTTCAGCCGCTCTTAGAATGCATTCATACTTTGTGAACATATAGATGAATAACATTGTAATGACGAGTAATTTACGATATTTTTTTGTTTCTATGTTTATTACTGATTCAAAGTTATGTTATAATTCATATCAACACAACCATTTACGCTAAACTAAATTAGTTTAACACAAAATGCAAACGCATTCTTAAAGCGGCCAGCCTTTAGATATTTGCGATAAAGTGAATGACACTCTATGATATTGCTCAGGTTATAAATTACAGTTCCCAAATTTCAATTTCCAAAAAATATTTTCGTAAAGTCACACTTATATTATTTATATACACACTTGGAAGGCTTTTGGGCTAAAGAAGTGTAATGAGTTCAAAAAAGCATTATATTTGTCTATTACAAAAATATCAGCCCTAAGTTCTATCTGGAAGAAGAGAAATCTTAAAAATAAGGACAGAAATAAAATAAGTTATCGATTAGGTACCATAATCGATTTATTTGAATGAATTTTACCAATTAATAATATAAAAATCTTACACGATTAATTCATTCAAAATAACTAAAGCCACTACAAATATAAAAATAATAACAAAATGAAACAAAAAACATTAAAATCACTCTCATCTTTTTACAATCTGGGCCCAAGAATATATGACAAAGGTGGGTATCCGTCTCCTATGTGTGTTTAGATGGTTAATTTATAACTTTTTTTGTTTTCATATCTATCTTTACGGGTTTCTTAAATTTATTGAGATATTTAAACATCATTGAATAGAGTAATTGATTGCAAGAATCGTGCGAGTGTGTTGTACTTTTTTTTAATTTATTATCCAATATGCTTACATTCATATACATTAGAAACACATTTGACTGTGGCACAGAAACCTCATGGGTTTATTCGTGCGGCAGAGCGTCGTGTACACAATATTGTTATATCAAAAATAGGAGCCGAGGCGAGTAATTGTTATCATCATTCCAGTGTTTAGTTCTTATTTGATAATAAAGCGGGGTTATCATCATTCTAGTATATGGTTCTCTTTTAGTCCCAGGTCTGCACAGTGAGCCTGATGGTCCGCTTTGGGAATCAATATAGAATCTTATCAGATTATATTTGATCGACTTATGGTTATTTTTGTACTTCGATTACAGGTCCTCTGGGAGACCATTTACAATGATTGGTATTATATATTCCTCGGGCCTTGTCCCATATTATATTTAGGAATAATATATTTACATGCGTCAGATCTCGGTCTCATGTTGTTAGATATAGTCTTATTAAAAAAAAAAATTAACCTTGTCAAATATACTCATAACATTACAATATTTGAATAATTCTTTATAATTATCTTTATGTTTAGATTTAATATTCTTGGGTACTATGGTTTTTAATAAACGTAACTGAAGTTTGTATATATCCATTAAATATGTTTTGTATGTTCGATCATAACTACTTAGACCGTAATTAACAAACTAAAATTATCATCTATAGAAAAACAATGCGTAGTCAATTACTTACTCAAGTACTTCATGCTTTATACATTTGATATTACTATATTCATAAAAGTTACATAAGAATATTACAGTAAACTAAATTACGAGTTTGAATGTGTTTATTAAATTATACTATATATTATTGGGTACACAAGTAATACAAGCGATAAGTGATTGTTATGTTATAAAAAAACATAATAAGTATTATTATGATATATTAATGTTCAGATAAAACCACGCATCACGTCAAATAAGCACATCTGCGTGTGCGCATATTTATGAAAAGTACACACAGGAATATAAGTTGGCGTGTATAACATCGCTTGTTTGGATGACCATTTTAAATATGATAATGCAGTCGTACTAAAAAAAAATATCTATAAAATATTAGTATAATTTTACGTAACACGTTTTGACATGTAAATAATGAAAAGTTGGTTTACAAAATTTATCATGGCAAGAATCGAACCAACCTTTGAGTTCTTAGATTTTGTAAATATTGTTACGAGTTGCAGGACTCGAATTAAAATGCCGTTGGAATTATTTATAGAATTTATTAGAACTATACAAACACGTATAACACAGGTACAAATATAACTGTACACAACCAGTTCAAACGTAATGCACGAAACAATCATACGCGCATAGTCCGTCACTAACGTCTTGCTCCGCTTGTGGTTATCGCTCGACTAACCGATCTCTCCATTGGGCCATTGCTTTATATTGTACCGATACAATATGGCTGCCCGACCGCGTATACCGGTTAGAATCAGTTCGACACACCTGGCTAATGACTGCCATAAAAGATTACAATACACAATGGGCTGTTTTCTAATTACAAATTTTAAACACAAAGTAAACAAAAGAAGCCCAAATGTGGAAAGGTAATAAAGTGTGCTTTTATGGTATGCAGGTGTGAATCTACTTTTGTCGGCATTAGGTCGTAACAATATTTTTTTCAGCTGAAAACGAATGTGAACATAGGATAAGGTACATGCAATCTGTCTCGGATGATCATAGGATGCTTTTCATGTTTTTTAAAGTGTTATTCATAATTGTAGCCTTAGTGCGATTATTAATAACTTTTTTTAATGAGCCGACAAACCTCGTATATCTATTATGAATAAGGTAAGGTAAGAATAAGAACTTCATTTAACAAGAATGTTTATTATATGTATTATAAAAACATTCACCGTTATTATAGTACATATAATAAACATTCTTGTTAAATTAATTTCTTCTCCATACAAAATTTTACTATATCAAATTTTAAACGACTCCGTGCACGCAGTACTTTTAAAAAGGGGCATAAATTACCTTTTCGAATTAATATATAAATTACAGTAAACAAAATTTACGCGTATTTTCACTAAAGAATTAATTTATAAATTATAATAAACAAAATACATGCGTATTTCCTCTCGTAAGAGGATATTATTAATCTATTAACAGAATTATTAATACCGAACAACGTTATCTGTATTAACCAGACGGGTGGATGCACTCCCAGCGAATTTATGCCAATTTATATAAAGTCTGTTTCCATTAGCCACTAATCTTTCAAACTGGGAGGGCTAAATGAGTTCTCGCTTAAGTACTTTTTTGGGAGTTTATCTTTAATTATAGATCAAGTAGTTTGTATGCGAGTCCTATTGAAAATGAAGAGATCCCCTTCTATAGTGGCTAATCGAGCACACCTTCTACAACTTGAAATAGTTGGAGAACACGATGCAATTTTGTTTCGATTTTTTGTCGGTCGTTTTGTCTGTTTGTTCGGGATTCATGTAAAAACTACTGGGTCAATTTTGATGTGTTTTTCGCTGATAGACAGCTAATTCTTAGACTTAAGATGTGCAATACTTTTTATCTTGGGAATGTCGTGGGAATTTATCTGGAATAATTTAAAAGAATCACATTAAAAAAAAAAATCCAATGTAATTTTTACACTGATAATATGGCTATTTTTATTAAAGAGATAGCTATTCACCGGCGGGTGTGCCAAGCGATTTCCATGACGAGTATTACACCTGTATACGTCTTTAAATTTTAGAAACAGGTCTGGATTGCCTTTAGCAAATTTACAAGCTTCAAATGTCTAAAGACAAGGGAGCGTTAAGATTATACATTTTCTATCGATTTTATCAAAATCTTATGTCAATTTCGGAACTCTATTCGATAATTGAAACCGTGTTTTATCAATTTTTCAATTATTTTCTAAGTGCGTGGTACGTGATGAACGTGAGTGCCGAGCGATTACGAAATTATTTGTTTTACTTCATTTTTTAAAGTTGTTTACATAAATTTTGATTTCTGTAGGAATACTAATATTTTCTAGAATCAGTTTCTTGTATTAAAACTAAGTTTCAGATAAAAATAATAACAAACCTTATGTATTTACCCAATTATATTGCATACTAGCATATGCCCGCGACTTCGTCCACGCTTGAGCTGAAATTCCTGCGGGATACCCGATATATAAAAAAACACATTTTATTATGTAAAATTTGCTATTGATCAGTATTTTTTTAATCTGCGCATTTTAAATCATTCCCAGAAAAATTTCCGCGGGATTCCCAGGATAAAAAGTAACACAAATTTTAAGTCTAAGAATTTATTGTCGTTCAGCGAATACCACATCGAAATCGACTTAGTAGTTTTTACGCGAATCCCGAACAAACAGACAAAACGGTAAACAGACAAGAAATCTAAAAAAAATGCATCGGTTCTTCATCGTTTATATAGTAAATTCTAATTGGTTTTTTAAATAGCTTCAATGTACAGACAAGGCAGTTTTAGAATTTATAAGATATATATATTTCATAAGATAGATATTAATATAATAAATGGTTAGATAGATTAATACTGAGTTGTATGAAGTCAGTACTTGACATAATTATTTTTATAAATTTTTAACCGACTTCCAAAAGGAGGAGGCTCTCAACTTGATTGGTATTTTTTTATGTAAGTACACCTATTACTCTGAGATTTATGATCCGATTTATGTGATTCTTTTTTAGCTCGATGCAGAATAGTTACGATTTGGTCCTCTAAAAATTTAACATAGTTTGGCCCCGTAGTTTTCATTTTATGAACATTTTTCATGAAATTCTTTTCCATTCCGTTCCGTATGTACACCGATTATTTTATGAACATTTTTTATGTGAAAAATTTTCGTTCCGTTTCGTATGTACACCAATTACGCTGAGATTTATGATCCGATTTACGTGATTCTTCTTTAGTTTGATGCGGAATGGTTGCCATGTTCCCCTAAAAAATTAACATAGTTTGGCCAGTAGTTTTCGTTTTATGAACATGACTTTTTCCGTTCCCGTTTCTTGGGACCTATATTTATTAAGGCACGCGGCACCTTTCGTAGGCCTACGCATAGCTAGACACTAAAAAGTATAGAATAACTTATTTCTAAAGCCATTTTTAATTATAATATCTTATTTTTAATATATATTATCTAAAACATCTTAAACTCGGTGCTTAGTAATTTTCAAAATATAGTAATATTTTTATGTTTTTTCGCACCGACTTCAAGATGTTTTAGATAATATATATTAAAAATAAGATATTATAATTAAAAATGGCTTTAGAAATAAGTTATTTTATACTTTTTAGTTATTGAATTCGGTTTTTTTAAACAAAGTTTTTTTTACTACAAATGTTTTATTGTCCTTGGCAGATGAGTATACGTTTATATTTTCCCAAATTTAGTGCCTAACCCTTTAACATACGCCCACAACTAGTATTAACCCATTTTTGTACCATCCAGTGTTGGGTGTTGCTAACCTATGACCAGCCTATTCGCCTCGTCTAGATTAAAAATAGTCATCGTTTCAGAAGACTTTCTACATCTTTATTACCACCTTAGGGGATGAATTTTCAAAAACACTGACATACGTGGTGACATTTGCTTCTAACCAGGAGTAGGTGCATAAAAATTCCTTCTTATTTTGAAAATGACGGTTTTTCATACCAAGTTTCATGTTCCTTTTCATCCCCTTAAGAGTTGAACTTTCAAAAATCCTTTTATAGTGCGCACCTACAGTATAAAAAGAAACAGCATGCAAATTTCACGGTGACCTGTACGTGGATATGTCAGTCAGAGAGGTTAAGTAATTACATATATAATTATATATAGATTAAGGTTATTTATTTAAATAAGTCAGAAATAGTGGTATTTGCCGTACTGGTCTTTCTGTCCGTGTCATTTTGACATTTGCATAAGAGTTTTATGTTGCCCCTGGCACACAGGATACCCAAGATTCCCAAGAAGGTACCTACGGCAATCTCGAGGATGAGGGCATGAAAAGGTATTCTGCTCGCCCCATCTCACCTATCACGGGAAGTGTAGTAGTTTACACACATCTTTGTTAGATGAGTTGCATTCTTGCCGGGAGTAGGTACTTCTTACTGAAAATGGGCAAGACTCCTTGGGTAGCGGCTTGCCCAGGTTCACGATGTTAGCCATACCGTTTCCCCATGGCTATAGCGAAGGATAGAATACCGGGGTATTTTAACAGGTATTCCGGTAGTAAGATGGTGAGTCCCACACTCTCACAGGATTACTCGGGTGGTAGGCTTTCCGTAAATATGATTTGGCCTCGACATAAAAAGGGTAAGGGATTCTAAACTACATTAGTGTATAACAGCTTTTAAAATATTACGGTCTTATTCCTATTGAGTTAGAGTAAGTTTAAGAACCTTAAAGAAGCCTACAAATTAACTCTAACTCAATATGAATAAGACCGTCATTGTTTACTATATATAACAATTTAAACTACACTTGCGTAATATGACGATTTATAGATAGACTAGCTGATGCCCGCGACTTCGGCCGCATGGTGCGGTTTTTTAACTATCCCACGGGAACTCTTTAATTTTTCGGGATCAAAAGTATCCTATATGTTGACCAGGGATATAAGCTACCACCATACAAAATTTCATTTAAATCAGCCCAGTCGTTTCGGAGATTAGCCGGTACAAACAGAGAAACAAAAAATTCTAAATTAGTTCTATTTCACTTCTTACATCCCCCTGACTCAGTTGTTAGCATTTTTTTTCATTGTACAGAAATTTGATCTCTACAATTTTATTATATGTATAGATAACACTTTATTGCACACCAAAATAAACAACTGTAAAAAAAACCAAATTTACAATTGTTCTAGGCAATACAATAAATAGGTGGCTTTATCACTTCAAGCGATCTCTTCCAGGCATCCTAAGTTACAGAAATTTCTTAGCTAAAATGGCGATGTATGTGGTGCGGCAAAGAAGGGACGATTATAATGTGGGAAGAAAAAATGACACGTGAAAGCAAAAGAATATCAATGTTGTTCTGAATTTAAAAATCACATATCGTGGTCAGTATTAAAGTATATCAATAATAATAAAAACTTTTTGTTGGAGATACGTATTCTGTGCTGCCAGTGTTAAAACTCAACAGTTTTATGGGTAAGGTTCAAATAATACGTTCATTCTGTTGTAATCGATTCAAACCGTTCCTCTGGAATGTTTAATCGATAAGCGATCTTTTTAACAAGAAAATTGCGACGTGTAATTAAAATGAGCTGCTAACATGCTTCTGGTCCTATACAACGCACGTGTTCACGTATATACATAATTATACAAGTCTATATAAACTTCTTCGGATCATTTTATAGTTTCAATACCTAAAGACAATAAGAAACTCTGTAGTCTTACTCTGGTGTCTGTCTGTCTATCACGCCCGATTTTCTCAGCACTAATAAGACTAGATATTTGAATTTTGACACACATCTATACTATTTTATTTTTACTATATTTCGTGTGTCTACAAAAAGGTAGTGTCAAGTTTGCGTAAATACTATTTAAAATGAAAAAAGAAAAGGATAATTATAAATTAAATAGGAGTAATATAAGAAAGCTGATAGCTCAGTGATTAACGATAATCCGCCAAACCTGATTATAATATCAGAAAATGTTTAGCTGAGCATAGACACTACAATTTATTTTTTAATATAATGTGGCGTTACTAACGTAGAATGTTTATTTTAAAGATCCCTAAAAGTTATTAATTAATAATTAACCCAAACATTTTGATCCTTCTACTTAAAGCTATAATACTACTACCAATACTATAATGCCATAATAGATAATATCATATTTCCTTAAGAACTGTAAAAATGCATATAGTGTATTATAGTAATTGATTGTAAATAACCAAATTAAACTTTAATTTCAGTATTGCATACATTTATTAATTATTCAGATAAATGTTTTCTAAACGCATATATTGTCATTCGACAAAATTAGTTTAATTTGAAAAAGCCATTATACCAAGTGACTCTGGCTGGATACACAAATCGTGCTAAGCTAGTTAAATTCGAACAAAGAAGATAAACTTCATACTTTAAAAATTACGTCGCTTAAATTCATTGTTAAATTACTTTATCTAGAAAGGATCTTGACAGGCTTCCTAAAATTTGTGTAAAGAAATACGAAATTATTATATATACGAGTAATGTGCTACGAGCTAACATTTACAGTAGCGTATTATGTACTAGCGATTTCTACTATGTTACTATTTGCAAATTTATTATTATTAATAACATACTATTATTTGAATTAAATTAAATTATACTATACGATTAGGTACTTTGCATATGAATAACTATTTTGAACCAGTCGCTAAAATGTTAATTTTCAAAGATCCTTAACTTTTGGCAATAAATATAATATAATAAAACTACATTTTCAGGGTTTAAGCGCGGTATTTTATTTGATTTTTATTCTAACATTTCGGCCACTTTTAAACCTATTTTTATTTTGTGTGCTAGTCGCGAAGACTTATGAAAATAATGTATTTTTTTTTAATAAATATTATTTGAACAATCGTCATATATATTTTGTCTTTAATATAAGATTTTTTATATTCTTTGTTTTTGAGCCTCTATGTTCCATTGAGCTACGCCGAAAAAGGTTTAGCCCACTTTACCATAAGGCTGTTAAATACAACTATACATTTGTGGCGATCGTGTATACTTTAAAAAAGCATGAAAGAAAGAAAACATTTATTTTTGTTTAAAATTCTAATATACAATACTAATGGGCTCGGCAGACGTTGTCCTGCCCTAAAAAATAAAAATGGAGAACTCGATTGCAAGCCACCTATCGGGTCCAATTCTGAATCTACACCATCCAGGGACCCACTCAAAGACACTATAAGTTTAGAAGGAGTTTAGTAATATATACGCGTACAGAAGAATTATCTCTTATATATAAAATAAAATTTTCTTCTTCATGTTAGTCTGGCTAAAACTTAAAAATGGATAAACTGATTTTGATGAAATTTTATGTGTTTGAGTAGGTCCAGGGGTGGTTTAGATTCGCATTTTAAACTTTAAATTTTAGCGCCACTTGACGCTAAAATCGGTTTTCAAGGATTTGATGGTTTATATTCACAATTAGACCCGGCAGATGGCACTGCAATCGGATAGATTTTATTTTTTCAAGGCAATACAACGTCTGCCGGGGGCCTACTAGTATATTTATGTATAAAAATATACTAACATCTATATTATGTATAATAATCACTATTATCATTGAACGAATTTATGGCGCTAATTATACTAGCAGTATGATACATCATATTTATGTTTACTTTTCGTGGGAAAGAATTCACTGAAAGTGCTAATAAAATAAAAGATAATTTTCTTTACATATTTCAAGTTCAAAATACATATTTGCTCTTTTCTGTACAGCGTTTTTCCAAACTTCAAAATTTTGTCTACTTTAAGATTTTAAATTGAACGCAAATTTAATTATGTAGTATGGAAATACGCTTTTGTTTATTCTTCTTTTTTAACCGATCTCAAAAAAGAGGGCTCTCTATCAGTGCGTAAATATTTTTTTAAATTATGGATTTGCTTGATTTGCTATTTATCCAGTGTTGTGTGTTCATCAATATTCAACCTTTAAATAATATTATACAAAAAAGTACTAGTCGTTACTCAGACCTATGTATGTTATTATAGTCTCAGTCAAATTGTAGGGCTTTGACTGACGATGATTGATGGTCTTCATGTAGCACTCCTAAAGAGGACATTTTACTAAATAGTTTAGATTTTCATGACAAACACATAACAATTCTTACTTCAAAATAATAATCAATGTTGTACAAGTAGTTATTGTTGATTTTAACAAATTTATATTTGTTTCTAACTTACCTAAATGTTTGATGTGTACCTAGATGTTTTTCATTGGATTTTTTTATTAAATATTATATAAAAAAGTGCTGTATAGAAAATTTACCCTTCAAGTTTCTTCAATTCACCCTAAAACTTCACCCTCTTGTTTTTAACAGTAGTCATTTGAGTAGTCATGTTTTACGAAAATTAAATATTTTATAGTAATCATTTACAGTCGAATTCTAATCGAAAGCATGCACCATTTTTTCAAGTATTTTCATATAATTTGCATATTGTTACAATTGCTGCATGTAAACAAAGGAAAATCTTGTGAGGAAACCTATTATTGAAAATTACAAATGTGTGAAACCCACTAATCCGTTTTATAATAACATGACAGATGCGGCATCCATTCCTTTAAAACAATGACGAGGTTGGAGCCCAGCAGTGGGATGTTGACGTAATGAAATTATTTATTTACTATTAAAACTCTTTCTTAGTGTCTGTTTACACAGTAATTACTTTCGAAATCAAACTTTGTTAAACATTAAAACTATATCGCAAGAGGAAATAATTTTGTCAATAATAATTTTATTAATGTATCTTTGTGCTTTATTCATTTGAAGTTTACAAAAAATAATATTCATATTAACTTGATATTATTGTTATTATTTAGTAAATTGTATTGACATTGATGCAACGTCATAGATATTTGCACTTTTTAAAGTACTATTAGATTTTCTAAAGAACCCTATATTTGGCGATAAAAGTACCACATTATATTCAGTCCCTGCTGTATCAGTGTAAATGCGTAATGTTTATTATAACGTTCAAAAATACCAATATTAATGATGTATACCACCTACCTATACATGACACTGCCAACGTTTAACGTCATTAACAATATCACATCTCAAACAACGCACTAAACCCTTGGGGTCATCTGCGTGACACAGTCACTAACATTATACCCAGGTGTAGCAGAGACATAAAAATAAGAAAGCGTTAAATCTATTGATACCTTACAAAATAAGAGTCGTTTGAGTTTCGATTTTTTTGTTCGTAAGCCTAGATGCACATTCGTCAATATGGCCGCTGCGACAGGAATTATGTTTCTTAATAAAAGTACCAAAATTATGGCAATATTGTAAAGCTATCTTTTATATGCTTCAAAATACATACACTCGGCCGCAACGATTCATTATATATACTCGTATATAAATACGGACAAACAATTTGTAGGTGCACTAATTCGTATGAACAGTGTCAGTTTGCGAGTGTGTACATATTGAGTTAATTACATAATTCTCCTATTTTTATTCTAGTTAAGAGAAACATTTAAATATTTGTCTGCGCCGTATTATGTATACAGTTGTTATCGCACAAATCTTTATGTACGCGCCAGGCTAATCAATGAAAGCTGAATAATACCTGCTCTAGTATGATATAAAGTTTGACATGTAGGAACAAACGGACTTTATTGCTTTAGATGTGTTCGAATTACAAGTCAAAGAAAAGTCAGTCACTTAACTGTGCATCATGCCATAATTTTAGTACATATTTGCAGAATTTAACGTCAACCTCTGTATACATGTCGTCGAATGTGAAATCGGGCTTAGTGTAAAAGCAATAGTCAGTTGATATTTATATATGATAGTTCAAAACCCATGCAATATCAGTAGTAGGTTCAATTCTACGAATAGTAGAGCCTATTACGGTCGATGTTTGCAGATCGCCGTCGCAAGGTGACTCCTTGACTAATATGCCTGTTTCGTTTGGGATAAAGGTGAGGCGCAGATGACGTACTGGTTCACACGCTACAAGTTCAAATTCACCGAAGTGGACTACAGCTTGTTTCTTACATACTCGATCCTAGTCGGTAGTGTAGGTAAGTAACTTTACTTCTTTTTTAGTTACTGTTATTAACAAAGATTTACTTTATTAATTACTAAAAATTCATATGTAGGGTATTTATGTCTTACCAAAAACATAACTGTGAACTTTTCATATACCTTACTTGAGGAAATAATTATGGATTGCCTAGTTTTCAAGATTGTTTTTTGAGTCAGAAGATAGTCTTATTTTAAGGAAAGAAATAGGTTATACCCTTGCCCAAGGTACAAACTATTTCTTTGTTAATTTTCATTAAGATCCGTTTAGTCTTGAAAGGGTAGGTTACTTTAGCAGTGTTACTTTTACATTTATTAGTATGGTTTACACACACGTACTAGGCTTCGAAAGTACCTAATCTACAACTACAGGACTTTGTTAAACTCGTCAATTTCTATCTCAAAATTAGTCAAATAGTAAGGATTACTTTTTAAATTTATTATTACTTAATTTAACTTTCGAAACATTTTTTTCCCTACTATACTGTTGTATAAGAATCAAAGTTGTTATGTCGTAAGTATGTTTACTTACGAAATAACAACTTTGATTCTTATAATTATGTTATAATTATTTGAGTATATTTCTTTCATTATTCATAATTACAGAATTCAATTATTTTTAAATTAACTTATTTTTCAATAATGTATTAATTCTGTAATGACTTTTAAGAATCACGATAATGTTCAAATAGTAGTTGTATACCTATTTGTATCTAAAATATTTTAACCTGCTGCGTAGTATTCAGTTATTTATTATTTTAAGTTTTATCTTGTTGAATTAAAACCATAGGTGTCAACATTATTATTATTTAACAATGATAAATTATATGTTATTATTAATTAAGAAACAAATAGTTTAATCTCATCAAATATTTTTATGTTATCCGCATAAAATATACGAATCGACCTTACTGAAATCTTGCGTAATTTTACAAAAAACATACCTAACGAATAAACAGTGTTCCCAAACAAACATTTCCGTCGCAATATTTGTCTAATGTCATTAAATCATAGGCAAGATCTTTCGTGATTATTCATAAACAATGAATATACTGATAACAATGTATATTTTCACCGGATATCATATTTAGCAACATCTAACTACGTATGAGATAATGCAAAAAAAATCTTGCATAAATATTATGACAGCGTGCGATTGTTAGTAATATATTTTAAGATAGTTAAATAAAATATATGTATCAAGTTAAATTTAAACTTTTCCACGCAGCCTCGACTATTTGATTTTCCACACACTTGCATACTTTACTATTATTTCCATGAAACAACTAATTTATGTATGTTTTCTAGATTACTGTAGTATATAATATAATAGATTCGAGAAATTAATATGAATAAGTGGTGGTAATCATAGGCTTCTTTCTGCCTATGATTTAAAGAGTATTTTGAGACTTTGTGTGTGAAATCCATACTAATATAATTATAAATTGTCCTCTCACTTAGTCAATGAGATTTAGGTGTCCTTCACAGTTATTTTACTGGGTGATTAAGATTTCTAATAATTCTTGTTCGTAATCTTCTATTCTCTAATTCTTCGACGTAATCATTCTAAATACGACATAAAACTATTTTATAAGATATAAAAAAACAAAATGAATTATCATTAGGTACGTCTGAGCTTGACTTTTTTATTTTGTTCCACCCAGGCTCCTTCATAACCATATATTTGTTCATCAAGCGATGGAAGATTGAAGATAGCATCATCAGCGTGATAGCCTGCCTGAGCCGGATTGCTGCTAGCGTCCTATACTCGTTAGCACCAACCCGCACAGTGTACTTTCTTGGACCACTGCTGGACATGTTCAGCTCCGCTTGTGCTACATCTCTGCGGTCGATAGCTACAAAACTCGTTGATGCAGATGAAATTGGTGAGTACCATTATAATATTCAAATATCTAGTCTGCCGGGTTACGGTAAAAGTGCCCAAAAAAACTCTGGCTTGACGTCACGAAAGATGATATGCCTACCCAATGATCGTAGAACAAGGGGTGCTGCAGAGCACACTAAGTGGTAAAGCAAAATTAGGCAAACGGACCTGGAGCTTTGAATCAGACTTTCCGAACACAAATGAGATTTAACGCTAGAATGATGATTTTAAAACTATACGACGTATAGAAGATGGAATTTTAATAATGAAGTAAGAAAAATAAATTGTTTACTGTGAAGGACTAAGTATTTGTGGCTTGCACTTATTAATATTTATTATTAATTCGTTTATTAAATTACATATAAGTATAGTTCGGCCGTCCTATAAAAATAACTATTGCATCTATCAAACTGATTAGGTATAGTAGTTCCGTGAACTATCGATGATGATACGATCAGAAATTGGAATCGATATAGGTACTCACACATTACCGACTCGATAAAAACAAAACTGTTTATTATTTAAAAAAATGAATTTTATTTTTAATTGCCTGTTTTATCTCTAAAGTGTAGAAAATATGCATAACGTAATTACGATTTGTTTAAACATTTCGATTATATATTAATTTCAAGATTACGTCACTAATATTTAAGAAAAAAAAACTGTTGTCATATATAACGAGGCCATGTGTTACGTTTCTAAAGAAATAATCTAATTATGGTGTTTTAAGTAGATATAAATTATGTTGATACAGTTAGAAAGCTAGTTCTTCAGTTTTTATATGAAACTTCAAATGGGGTTTCTTAGAACGGCTCAACTACATAAAATAGCACATTATGTAAAGTTATCGAACACAAAAGATAAAAACAACATTATAAATGCAAACATAACCTTTATATATAAGGGTTTTGATACTTAACATTATTAAAATTGATTTTAACAAGCTGCTTGGATGTGCATACTTCATTTGTGATATTCAGATATTTTTTTGAAACAAA
Source organism: Dendrolimus houi (assembly GCA_039645545.1). Classification (NCBI taxonomy): domain Eukaryota; kingdom Metazoa; phylum Arthropoda; class Insecta; order Lepidoptera; family Lasiocampidae; genus Dendrolimus; species Dendrolimus houi. The sequence continues at coordinate 10,859,470 of CM077134.1, forward strand.
TACGAAGCAAAGTGAGTAGGAAATAACGAGAAACACATTCCACGAAGTTCGCGTATATAAAAGATTACCAAAATAGATGGAATACACGACTTTGGAACGGTGTTGTTAATCGTACTCTTGTTTGTTGACCTCGCTACAATGTGTTGTTAAAATATGTTTGCTACACATGCGTTTGATACCTACCTCAGGTCTTCACAAAAAGAACCATAACTACTACATATAATTATAAGTACTTTAAAAACATCTCAATCACACACTTCTACACCGAACGTACCAGCAGCAGATTTCTATGAACATTTACATATATTCAAATAAATTGAATTGGTTTCGGATTATTACGCATTTGCAAAGAGAACTATTGCATGTTACAACATCATTCAGTAGATCAAACATAAATATAAAAGATATTTAGTATGGCTACTTTTTTTTTCATTCTGAATGGCCTTGGGAATGTTTCTCATGAAAGTTACATATCGAGAATTCGAATATTAGGAAATTACATAGCGTAGTACATAAGAGTAAAGATATATTAAAAAAGACCTGGGCTCCAATTATGTTATTTCAAAATTTTGACTTTGCGAAGATATTCAAAGTACGATTCTATTGCAATAGTGTAAAAAATTCGTATTCTACTAAATCCACAATGTTTTTTCGATATCTTAAAAAAAGTTGGTTATTATTAGCAGAAATGCTTCGATCAACAACAGTTACTATGGATCGAAGCAGAAATGGCTTTAGCCGTAATGATTAATAAAATATTGTTAATATTTTATTTCGCGAGTTTTCACTTATAAATATTTATAAAGGTTAGAGTGCCCCGGGCACGCTATTGGCATTATCTGAATACCGAATTCAGGCAAACCTACGGTATTGTCTAGGTGTCCGGCGGTTTTAACGATATAGTATTAGCAGAATTGGGCCCCTAAATTTATTGCGTAAAGATTGACACAATTATTTGTAGTGTGACAGAGGATACCTATATGCTACAATGGAAAGGTGTACACATGTTACTTCCATCCCAAATAATTGAAAAAAGCGATTTTAAAAAGACTTTTCAGGTCGGAAATTCTCTTCCTCTCCTTTCACTTCTTAAATTAGAATAATTTTCATCAGATAGGTACGAATATTTTTTTCGACGTTTTGTGAAATATTCTAGTTTATAAATAAATTTTAAGAGCTACCGTAAAAATACTTTTGATCAAAATAAGGTTAATAACACTTGACTTGTAACGTTGGACAGAATTTCAACACTTTTGTCTCAATATTGCCCGACAGTTCATTGTTCAAGTAAACATCTGGAACGAAGATTTAAATTGAGAAATATTGATGTTAGAATATTAATAAATAAGTACTCGAGGTTTTCAAGATTTCCGACGTACTGCGTGTGATTATCTAAACTTCAATATTACGTTAAAATACGAGACATATCGTTTCCTAGATCCTAAAGAATATTTATTGTAAAAGATTTCACAAAAAAGGCATTGCTTATACTGTGTTTTGTCCGCGACAATGTTCGTTTGGGATTACCAATATTTATATGCACACCTTCGGAATCCTGTAAGGTATCGAGATAAGAAATACGTACACGAAAATTTTCATTGAAATCCGTTGAGCCATTTTAAAACTTATTTTAGATGAACTTCAGATCGGGAATAATCTATAAACGGTCTTTTATACTTAGTTAGGCGTCGTATAAACAGTACTTTTCACTTAAATTTATGGTTTTAACTTAAAATCATAAATAGACACTTCAATTCTATTTATTGATGTAGATTCGATTGTTATGATTAAATGCAGCAAGAATTCAGTCCATGTAAGTACTTTCTCATTTACTAGCAGTACTATAGAAAACAAGTTAGCCACCTATATCTATTTATCTTAAAATACATTGCTTAACTAAATCGGTAAATAATGACGAAACATAACGTCTACAAGATTGATAGTTTTTAGAACCAATCAAGTGAAACGTCTCTTTCCTGATAGTTACCGCAAATGTACTGGATATCCAAATGTACACAGTAGAGGTTTTATTTAAAACTCTTGGTGCAAATTTAGATCCAAAGATAACACACGCCATGTTATATGGAATAACCCAATTTATGTCATTTCGTGTTATTCCATATATCTAAACAAATGGTATAGTGAGCAACAGATGGCTGCGTTGGCGCTTTTTCATACAAAATGAACATGAATAAAATTGTCACTTATATTTTCGTATTAAATAACGTCGTGTGAAAGTGACAAAGAGCCCTGTACAATATCTTGCAGCTAACAGTATATCCAGACACCTTCAGATTCGTAATATGTTTTTCCAAAAGTGGTCACTATGTTATGTCACTATATTCTAATCGAAGTAATCAAAAAGCTATCTGTTCCAGACAATCCCAGAAATGAATTAAGATGATAATGACGATGGTGGTATACAACACATAGTACGACTTCTTAAATTTTATCAGTGCAGGAACGGAGAGAGAATACAATTTCCTGCGGCCAGGCGGCCTGTCGTAAGAGGCGACAAAACAACCCACAGCCAGGTGGTAGGGCAATTGGCCGACTGGATGGCCGACCCCTGGTCTAGAGTATGCCGCCACAACAACCTTAAGATGTGTTCCGGCCATCAGTGACCAGGTTCCAGTCTCCCTTAAGCAGCAGCGCATTTATAGCATTTATAGCTTTGGTGTTACAAAATATCTATAGGCGATAGTAACCGCTTTCCATCAAGTGGGCCGTCAGCCTGTCTGCTAAACTCTGCAATAAAAAAATACGATTAGCTCAAAACTAACCGTTTCACGTTTATATTTTGAGTGCGTAATATCACACCGATCGCGCCAGCCTTAAGAGTTGTATACAGATAATGATTCCAACATGGCTCTACCACGTATGAAATACAACAAACAATGTCAGTTCAACAGTTTCTTACTAGATTATCTTTCAATTTGACATCTTAAATTAGTGTCATCTGGCATTATGGATAACAACAATGTAAATAATAAATATCTTTCCGATGCGTACTAAGAATCACTTATTCAAATAACCTCTAATCAGTAATCTTCCATAACGATTGATAATAAAATATTAATTTATGTACATAAATCTAAAAACAATTAATTAGAATTATAATGCAGTTTAGTCTTTGAATATGTAAAAGATATTACGTTACCTTAAGCTGTTTATTAATTATTGTTCATAATACGGTGTCTTCAAAACTATTGCTTGTTGTTTTATAACAGAGCTAAGCCCAACATTCTGATGGTGTTCCAGATACTGTATTATAGTATCTAGTGTTATACTGTATTTTATACCTAATACTAGCTGACCCGGCGAATTTCGTACCGCCATATTTTCTGAATTCCTAAAAGACTTTCTTTCATGACACAATAACAAAATCACCAAAATTGCTCCAGGTGATTAGGAGGATTCTAGAACCCGATCTCAGCGCCACCTACCGGTTCCAATTAAGAATCTAAACCATCCGGGGACCCATTCAAACACACAAAACAAATATCATCAAAATCGGTCCAGCCGTTTAGGAGGAGTTCACTGTCAACACACGTACAGAAGAATTATATATATATATAGATAGATATAGTAATAAGTCAATCGCTCGTCATACTAAAAGTTTATAACACACCACTTTAGAAGCTACTTTCGTACTCAAGTACTAGTAGATTTAAATTTAAAAATTAATAAGTATTCCTTAATTTTCTGTAAATTTTCATATTAATTATTTTATTATATGTAAACAAACGTGTAAAAAATGTTTTTGTCTGTTAAAATGGTTTAAGAATATAAATGAAAACAACGTAAATTTAACATCCACTGGAAATATAATTCAATTCTTTTAAAAACCTGCTCTTCTTATCGTCATATTTATTCAAAATAAAATTATTAATGTTGACATATTTGTTTTAATAATTATATATTAATTTACCGTTCACGTGTTAATTATAACAATGTACAACAAGTACAATTTTACATTGGATCAGAAAATTTCCCCGTCCAGGATTCAAATTCACAAGCCATTTGAATGAAAAGCGATTTTGTTTATTCCATAATGCTGCCCATTTTCTTCCCGTTTTATGTTTAGTTTTAATACGTAATTAATTATTAACAAACTCAGTACAGTCGGATTCAATATTTCACTGTTCATTTACCTTATCATTGGTAGAAAATTGACATTAGAACTTGTATGAAGGTTATGTCAAATTTTAACAAGTGGTAAGGCAGATGATACGATGAAGATATAGGAACCGACTGTAAGCCATCAGGACTTGTGGAAAAGTCCTGAATAATTATCCGCAATGAACGTATTACGCAACCAAAGAAAAACATTCAACTAATTTGAGTGACAGCTACTATCTTGTGTTATTCTGGTAGACGGGACAGTCGTCCCCATTCATGGTTTCATGGTAACTTCACTATTTACTATCAAACAGAGATTTCAAGGTAATTGTTACACAAACTTAAAAAAATAAGAGAACAAAAATATATAGTCAGGTGTTTTAGGTCTACCATGTTTTCGATAAATATTAAAGGTGTCGTACCATCGAAACAGTGTTTCTGCGGTAATCAGGGGTCGCGGTTAGTGAAGTCAGAGGAGGAGGAAATCATTGGCAAACCTGCTATAACTTCTAGACTATTATTATTATAATATTATATATACTTTTATAAATTGATCATAACAATCTTTATGTAGGTACGTACCTATTTCGCGGTTCATGTGAGTAAGCTGTTGTTCTTTTCAAATAAACATTATAATACTGACTTACTCGTGTATTTTACATTAGATATTGTTATTTGCGTATGAATTATAATTAGTAAATAAACTAATCAGTTTTACTTCATTAATTTGTTACTTTAATCGATTTGTACGAGTTTATCAATTTTAGGCGTAAAATAAATATTGCAGAATAAGTAGGTAAATGTAGTTAAATCTTCGATATTAAAGGAATTTTCCAAGTTGTTAATTAAAAATCGTAAATTGCTGGTAAATATACAAAAGAAATTTAAATGTTCATTATATTCTCTTTTTTAGGGTTCCGTAGTTATATTGGCAAGAAGGGAACCTATCTGTCTTTGTATATTACAGATCTTTTCCTCGGAAATTAATTGTAATTAGATGACATTTAGTAGGAACATGTCGCTACACCATGCTGTGGTGAAATCATGAAAAACAAATATTAGGAGTCGCCTCCATACATGTGACTAAGGGCAGAAACTGTTTCTCTGTCCTTTGTCAGATCACCATCAGCACTAGCTATACCTTCTTATAAATAGATTTAATTAATAATAGAATTTAGAGAATATCAATAGACAGAATTATAAAAAGTGAAGGAGTTGTGCACAAAGACTAAATGGTAATAAAATGGTGGTCGCTCATTTTCTCAATGTAATATATCCCCTTCATCCACTCGTATTTCATTATAATCAACGTTACTAAAAACTCCCAACGTAGTTGAATGTTTACACTTCTCATTTAATACGTGTTTCCTTGTTTACAGGTAAAATAAGCTCTCTGATCAGCATATCAGAGGCTCTGGTGCCTGTGATCTACTCACCAATATATAGCTATGTATATAAGAAAACGATGACTACATTCACCGGTGCTTTCTACCTTATAAGTGCGGCACTAGCCTTTCCAGCCATAGCTATACTATTGTAAGTATCAGTTAGTACTATTCTACAATACACTACTGCTCCAAAAAAAAGAGGGGGCCTGTACTTGAGCGACACAAGACAGAACTGCGTGCCATGGATATTGTACGCACCATTTATCCATCTATTCGCTCCTTATCGTTCCTTATTCAAAATCTATCCTATCTCTTTTCTATGTCCAAAAAGAGGCGCTTCGGAATTCGCCTGTTACGCATGCTTATGAACTTACAAATTACCATTTAAAAAACTTTTAAAGGGGCTCAAAATAACCATTGCTCCGCGATGTGTGTAAGACTATTAAATTAAAAACGCCTGCGTAATGCACGCGGCGTCTTACTGGTGTCTGGCTCATGTCACGCTATCGAACGAAAAACTGCATATTTACCTATGCATATGACCTACCCTTTTGAGATAAAAGGTGGAGTCTCGTGGAAGGAACGCGTTAAGAACTCCCGCATTAGCAGCAGGTTTCATGTCTGTGACTTAGCAGATAAACTCCACGAGAATTTACGTTAGCACGGCTACGATATACAGAGATCGGCTAGGTATGTAGTAAATAAAATGGCCGTCTTCGCAAGATCCCTGTATAAGGAGTAGGCCCAAGAAATGGTGGTTTAACTTCGTGAAGGATTTATTTACTTATGGCACACCAATAGCACACAAATTATTATGTTACATTACATATGCACGGTATGACATTATGACCGATTTAATACTTTTTTTTTAACCTTATTTATATATGATAATTTATTTTACCTAATTTACCTACTCTAATAATATATATATATATACAACTTAATTTTTAAAATATAAAAACTACAAATAGTAAATAGGTCCCAAATCACCGTCAGTTGAGAACGTTCCCAAAACGCTGGCCGCATTACCACGTTGTATGGAAACGCTTATGCGTTGCCCAAAATATAGGCCAGCGTTTTGGTTTCGAGAGACATCTATCAAGCGTTTTGATAGGTCTCGATAAAGGCGATGGGCATCTGGACCCCATGGCCCGAGAGTTTCGACACCAAAAGCCGAAAATATGTATCCACTACCAACGGATGCATATTTGCGGCGTTTTAGGTCCTCTTGTCGGGCGGCAGCTGCACAAGCTACCACAGCCGTATCGGAAAGATGGGACGCTGCCAGAGTGTCAACGCACGTTGCGTCCCAAACTAATGGTCGTCCCATCTTCCATGGCACCAATGATATCCCGTCCGGTCTCTTGCCGTCGTCGCGACACAGTCCATTTGGCTCTAAAATGGCTGGGGTCCCGGTGGTGACAAGAGCCCGGCTTGAGTCGGATGAGGGACTACAGTCGGTGCCCCCAGTCGAATAGAGGCAGCAATCCTAAATGTAGTGTCATCTAGGAGTGTGCCTAAATTTGATGAGGGCAGCGCCTGAAGCCACAAGCCTGACTCCCATTTTGAGATTGCTAAGAGGCGGGCTCACTCAGCTTCATTGACACTAGACGATAAGAGATTTTTATATACCAACTTGCTGAGCGGCCCGACCCAAAGCTTCTGTGATTTGGGCTCTACTGGATAATTTTGGCTCGGGCATGCTAGTGACCATGCGTTTCTGGCCTCAGCCAAGTATGGGACCTCAAAGTCACTCAGTGACGGATTTATTAGTTTGCCAATGAGGTCCACAGTACTATAAACTATTTAATACTTGATTTTGCGTTAAATATACAGATCGTAAAGTACTACTCCAATATAGTCGAATTCAATTACAATTCGATTATTAAATGTACCTCACAAAAGTCACAAATAGCGTAGTGTTTGTAAACAAGCTCCAGAATCGTCCGCGACCTAATGCTATTGTTAAAAAAGCGCATATCTCCACGTTGCTAAATCAGTTTCAGCCGTAATAGACGTTTCGACATCTGAACAAAAAGAGACCTTGCGGTCAGCTCGAGAGCTCGCCCTTATATTTTGACATCGGCCAAGTTCGATTTCTAACGTTAACGAAACACCTTGAAGTGCTATTTTCTATTAATGTTTATCTCATTTTAATACCATTGAAAGACCGATGGAAAAACTCTGAACGCCATAGTTTACTGTCATTCTTTGTAATGATTATAATTATTATTTTATTTTAAACTCAGAATAGAATGTAACCTTGAATTTATAAATGTTTTAAATTGCACAAACAAATCAATAATCCAATTTGTAGAGACATTTTGTCAATTGTCTGTTGTAGTTACTTTAGTTCACTAATACAACTGGGAATATTAGATTTACCGTAATAAAATGGAAGTATTCATATCAATGGACAAAATGAATCGATATGAAGATCTATTACATCTATTATCTGTATTGCCTAATTAATTACATAAAGGAAATACACGTCGCATATTTTATAGAATTTCTGAAGAACTAACATATTACTAATTGTGTGCAATCGATTTGTAACAAGTTAGGTAATTATTATACAACTAAATGTTAATAAACTAAATTTGCGTAGCCAGTGTCAAGTAGTTATGAATTTAAAAGTAAAATTACCTTATTTTTATCTATACATATAATAAAACTGTAGAGGTCGAATTTCTGTACAATGAAAAAAAATTTGCTAAAAACCAAGTAAGGGTGATTGTAAGAAGTGAAATAGAACTAATTTAGATTTTTTTTAATTTTATGTTTCTCTGTTTGTACCGGCTAATCTCCGAAACGACTGGACCAATTTAAATGAAATTTTGTATGGTGGTAGCTTATATCCCTGGTCAATATATAGGATACTTTTGATACCGAAAAATTAAATACTTCCCGTGGGATAGTTAAAAACCGAACCACGCAGACGAAGTCGCGGGCATTAGCTAGTATATCTATATAACTTCTAAGCTAAACGCTAATCACTTTTGTGGCAACACAAGCAGATGATATTTATTGCATAAAAGTAGGTAGTTATTGTTTAAAAATTCATCGTCACCGGCCTGTCGTAAGAGCGACAAAACAACTCACATCCAGGTAGTAGGGCATTTGTCCGCCTGGATGGCTACCGCACCTGGTCTAGAGTATGCCGCCATAACAACCTTGGATTGTGTTCTGGCATTAGTGGCCAGGCTCCAGTCTCTCCTAAAAGAGCAGCAGGACCTCTGGTGTTGCAAATGTCCATAGGTGATGATAACCGCTTTCCATCAGGTGGGTCGTCTGCCTGTTTGCTGAACTCAGGTGATAAAAAAAAGTTACAATTTTCCTCTTTTATTTATACTATGAAACTTTTCTTCAAAATCTAATGTATGGGTGAAAATATTTTAATAATAATAATTAACCTATATTTTTTTTACAGACTGTTGTTCTGGCTACGATTGACAGATGCCCGAAATGAGAAAAATGCTGAAACCAAATGTAAACAAGATGAAATTACGCGTTTTTGACGATATTCATTCCTAAGTTGTAATTATTGTAATATAATAATTAATATGAAAATCTCAATATATTTAAGGTTTGTATTTATATCGTGTGTTTTATTAATACCCTGAATGGCCCCCAAGATCTTACAACCAAATATGATTTTTTTGCTTTTATAAACCAAAGCTCTTGTCAGCATAAATACAAGTAAACTGTTTTACGCTTTTTTGTTGTACTACGTTTGGACTTATAATTAAATATTATTTTATTATCATTTCTTGTTATAGATATAGAAACTTAACTATTTGTTTTAATATTATATACAGCAAATTATTTTTAATAAGATCCTTTTCATCCAAAGGATGCCTGGAAGACATTGTTTTGAGCAATAAGGCCGCCCATTGCACTACTTTGTAGTCTTAATACAGAACAATATGTGATTATTTTTATTTTGCTGTACAATAAAGAGTATAATTGTTGTTATACCACTTTGTATAAAAAGTACATGCTCTTTACAAAACATGGGCCTACAGTCATCATTATAAAAATGAATGAATGAATAAATCAAAACTCTTTATTGTTCACCTTAACTCAAATCTAGACAATTAATATAGATACATTTGCATTAGACCAATGGGCGGCCTTATCGCTTATAGCAATCTCTTCCAGGCAACCCGGTATCTAAGGGATTTTAAAGAAGAATTATACAATTTTTGGTGGAGTGCTAAACTAAAATAAAACTAATATAATCATAATCATCAACTATCATTAAAAATAAAATATAAATAAACTACTATATACTTATATATAGACATACATAAACATATAATTAGATGTCTGATGGTATTATAAATTAAATGTATCTACATACGAACAATAAATAATTCCATTTGATGCAACAATTTTTATTTAATACACCAATAATGGTCAGTGATCATATGTTTAAAAGTGTACATTGATTTAGCGTGTCCAATTGGTAAGAGGAAGGAGTTGCACAGGCGAACAGCCTGTACGGCAAAAGAATTTCCTACGTAGGAAGAAGTGTGTGCAGGTATTGTTAGCAAGATTTTTATTTGAGCGCAAATTACAGGAATGAAATTGATAAAGAAAATTAAAAATGTTTGGCTTATAAAAACAATGATCGGATCTATTCTGCATTAAGCCGATATTACATGGATCAACCAAATTTATTGAAAGACGCAGGACTGAAAGGATACGATAACTTTCAATAATACGAATGATACAAGCTTACGCTGACATTAGACGTTTCATTTATGTCAATCAATTTGGATGAATCAAAGTGATCTATATAAACATAAACGTGAATCATTCAATGCCACTGAATACCGTCACATCCTTTCAGTTCTGTGGCTTTCAATTAAATTGATTCAATTTGGTTGAATCGTCTAATATCAGTATTACATACATATTAATAGAAGGGAACTTGCTGTTACTTCTCCAATACTCCGTTTGGAAAGAGTAGAAAGAATAAGATTCAATGTAGCTTTTTGTGATAAGGCGTGGTTGATCCAGACAATGTCCAAGAAGAAACAATCAGCGAAATTTTTCTTAAATTTTGAATTTAGTTGACTGAACTTGTCCATCTACAAGCTTATACAAATGTATAATACCCATGATTATGTACCATACTATATGTACTATCCGGAAACAAAGAACCATAAACGTCTAACTAGGTCCTGTAATAATAATAATTATGTAAATAGCCTAATTAAGTTTGAGAATTCAAATTATATTTAAATTAATTAGGTCATATCAACAATAACAAATAAACAGTATTATCGCTAACTCCACTTCAACGTTCATGCGTGGTTAGTTGTGTATCATATGATAATTAAAATTAAATAGTTTCTTCTTGCTTTTCCTAATAACAACACAGAATGGTGGACAGTTATATAGGAAATGAACGTCTAGCCATAACGCGTCTGCCAACTCCTAGTAGAAGGGATTTCAAAAAATTCTGCCTTGACGTCATGAGGGAAGACATACCTACGAATAACCTGACGAAAAGAAAAAGGAGGAAAGCCGACTCTAGGCTCTGAAGCAGACGTTCCAAAGGCAGCTAGAATTTATCGCTAAAATGATGAGTAATAACTATACATAGAATTCTTGCATTAAGAAAAAATTTCGGACAATCGCATTATCTGTAAAATTTTCGTGAGAACCAAACTTCGAGTCTAAATGTAGCGTTCGGCTTGATAAACAGCCCAATGAGTTGGAAGCCCAACTAGTAGTAATGAATTCTATTTTATAAAAATAGCATTTTGACTTGTCGAAAATGTACCGCAAGTTACATGATTGCACACAAAAATTGCCAGGTCGAAAACTAAAGGAGTCCTTACTAAAAATCAGCTGAAATGAATATACTTATACCTAAATGTAAAATGCAATTTTAGTCTTTTTTCTAAAAGTGAGGCAGGATGCGCGCTAGTAGATGATCCTAGGATTTTTTATAGTAATCTGAGGCAACGGGCACGCCTAAGACAAAGCACATTTTTTCTTTTTTATTTATTATGTGTCTTATTCCATTATTTTTCTCAAAGGTTTGCACTGAAAATCAGCGTTGTGTCGGATATAATTCCGGCACAGCAATATGCTGAGTGCAAACCTTGTTCGCTGAAAATGCGGCGTACAAATTCTCAAAATATGCTCTGTGTATAATAATGTGTAACGAATGTAATTACGTCGCTATTTCTTCGAATAAAGTTTTTCTTTCTTTCTTCTTTCAAATCAGTGCTCGATCCTAGAGATTAAAGACATGATGTCAAAGTACACACGTAGTAGAGAAAAACTATATAATTGCGAGGCTGCTTTCTTAATAACACTATTAAAACCAAACCGTAGATATCAATAATTACCGGATTTACTAATGAAATGTGACAATCCTTTGCCATAATTGTCTCACTGCTGGTTTGGTTTCCCTAAATTTAGAGGAAACCTCATATATTCAAGATGGTTATTTCATGGGAATTATTGAGTTTCCCAAATTTTTCTTCAGCACACATGCATGGTGATTATAACAATCTTTATAAATTATATATGCCTATGTTACTACGTTTATCGAGACGCGGTCTCCGGTTTACGAGCTATGTCGTTTATGTATAGTTTTTTTTAGTTTAATGTTTAATTAAAAAGCTACTATTGAAATAGTGGTTCATTTCGTCAAAAAGTATAATAGTACTTGACATAGTGATCACTGTAATCTTACTCGATTTCTATTTGTTATTCACAGCTAACAAATCATAAACGTAGTAAAATATATCAGGTAAGCGCTTCGTAGTCCACTCTCAAGGAAGGGTTCCGTGGAGGTGAAGAATGATTCCTGTTTTAGCTATTTGGCAACGGAACCATAAAAAGTATTCAATCAAAAAGACTCCATATCTCAAAAACCACTTCAGTTTATTTAATTTTATATGGTATACAAACAGATACAATAAATTGAAGTTACATTAATAAGTAGGTACATCGTAATAAGCTAGATTGTAACCCAAAACATTGTTAAAAATGATAAATTGTTACAATCACAGTTTATATAAGTGGATTACAAATCTGAACGGATATTGTTCGAAATAATTTCCAGGGAAAGTATGAAGCTCTAAAAGCTTGATGTATTTCAGAATTTTCCACTTAGCAGTTTAAAAGGAACCTCTTCTCTACTACACTATCACGTCTTTGGGCGCTAATATAACGCCATCTATTGACTTAAATAAAAAAGTCATTAAGTAACAACGTTACGTTTTTATGATCTAGCTACCTGCGCCCCGCGGTCTCACCCACGTGGTGATGGAAAATCGTTATATTTTGGATAATTCACACTATATCTTTATAAATTATATATGCCTATGTGCGACATGGAACTTGTGGACCAATTCTGCCGTCGGTGTCTATGTCACGGCCCCGTAGGTCAGGACGGGGAGGACGCACTGCTCGAAGACTTTTGTCTTCAAGCATTGCGGAAGGTCGACGAGAAGACTTGACGAAGCTTACTGAATGCCGCCCAGCCCAACTGAATCCTCCTATTGGCTTCCCCCTCGATGTTGTGCCTGCCTACCTGTAATTTCTATCCAAGGTAGACATATTCCTGCACAACTTCTAGAAGGGCGCCATCGACGTTTAACAGTCTCGGCATGACCTGTTCATTGAACATGACCTTCGTCTTGTCCAAATTCATGCCGAGACCGACTCGTCGGGAAGATTCATTTAAGCTGCTCAGCATTTCGGCAAGTTTCTCCAAAGTCTCTGCAAAGACAACGATATCGTCGGCGAAACGGAGGTGAGAGATGCGCTCGACGTTGATGTTAATGCCCCGTCCAGCCCAGTCCAGAGTTTTGAAGACATCCTACATCGAATTGGTGAACAATTTCGGGGAAATCACATCCCCCTGTCTCACCCTGCGACGTGTAATTTATTATTTACGTTATTCGTTACGGTACGTTATTCTGTGATGTGTAAGCTATATTATTGTAAATTTTATCACTTGTAATGACCAGTAAACGGCGACTTCTTTAGATTTTACAAAAAAAACTTTAATATAAACCTAAAAACTAGAGAAACAAGTTTGGTAAGTCTTTTTTTTATTGCTGGAGTACAGCAGACAGGCTGACGGCCCAACTGTGGTGGAAAGTGGTTACCGTCGTCTATAAACATTTGCAATACTAGATATTACCAATGTGCTGCCGTACTCGTAGATGGGACTGGAACCTGGCCACTAATGCCGGAACACAACTCAACAATACCTAAAGGTAACAAGAAACCCTTATGGCCTCTCACCAGTTGTTTTTGTCTTGCCAGTGTCCTATAAATTTTGTCTAATATTGATCCATCCCTATTTTGTAACAAGAAATTGAAATATCACTCTAGGAATGTTGTATTATTATTGTCTTTAGTTTATATTATAGGAAAATATGTTGTCTTAACTAGTACATAAAAGTAATAATATCTCTTGCACAACATTTACGAAAATAACGTGTGCGAGCCAAAAAATATATACAAAAATGAACGAATCTACAAGACTTAGGTTTAAGTTTATAAGAGATGCCACAGTATTAGTGGCATGATCTATAGTTATGTTGGTGGTAAAAATGTGTTTATAAATACAAAAAGTGTATATATAGTATATGTAATATGTAAAAATATATATATATATATATATATATATATATATATAATTTGTTAAGGGGAAAAATGTGGACTTTCCCTGCTATGAAGCAGGGAAAAGCCACATTTTTCCCAGTTTCTAAGATAATAAAATTGATATTTTATTATCTTAGAAACTGGAGTTGGTTTCGTAAGTTAATATCCAAAGTTTATTTAAAAAATCCGCGATAACAGAACAAACAATCAACATTCAAAAAAATACTGATATATTATTGCATTTATCTTTAGTTACAAAGGACACAGAATATATTATTAAAACTTAAGCTTAAAGTTCTTTAGGTTCGGTTTTGTGGGCTTATATGGTTTGTCATCAACTTTTTGTCCTGTTATAAGCATTGTTATATATTTCCCTTGTTGGTCGGACGGTAAAGAGATGCCAAGAACCTCGCAATTCCTTATGATCTCCGTACATCCACGTATATCTCTGTTTTTCACTGAAACAAAAAGAACGTACGTAGTCCACGTAGAACACTTTCGGTATCATTACTTTAAATTGTTGCAAAAAGGCAAAAAAAAATGATTTAGTAAAACATAGCGGATACACGCTGTCAAAGTAACATTAAGTGCGGTTTTGTTTAGCCATAAAAGCGTACAAATATATAATATAATAAATGTGTAGAGGATTCTTGTTCGTATGAAGCTTTTAAAAATGTGAAAATATCAGGGGGTCCAACTCCGAAATGAATTTTTGAATGAAAACTCTTTATTGTTCACCATAAACTTAAATCTAGACAATTGATATGGATACATTTGCATTAGAACAATGGGCGGCCTTATCGCTTATAGCGATCTCTTCCAGGCAACCCAGTGTCTAAGGAGACTTTCAATTTCAATAAACGATTTTTTGTCTGTCTGTTAGTTTCATATGAACGAATTAAGTGATAATTCGACAGAGAGCTAACTCATGTCCCGGGTTATTACTTAAGATACTTTTTATTCCAACAAATGACATAGTTTCCGTGGGATAGACGAAAATAGAGAAAAAGATGGCGCTACTGTCGCATCTTTTTTGAAAACTACTAAACGGATATGAATAAAACTTCACACATGGGGAATTGAGCCATCGAAAATCTCTTTCATCGCACGAAACACGACTAGCCTAAGACTAAACGTTTCACATCGATATTCTATGAGAGCGTCGTATTACACCGATCGAGCTGGGTCTAAGACCTATAATGAAGATAATGATTCCAGCATGGCTCTACCACGTAAGGGAACGTACCCATGCTATGTGACCTGTTCAGGGGGCGGGGATTACAGTGAAGACTTAGGTTTTCGTCACATAGTCGATGTTTACTATTACATCACCAGAGCGATGCAACATCAACGCCACCTATAGACTTCTTAATTCCCTTCTCATTTTACAAGTCTAATATTGTATAGTATGCTCTCGAAATAAAATCATATTTAATACTAAAAACAAGTGTGTGTCATTGGAACCTGCTCACAACAAAAGCCTACATCAAGCTGGTCCTTCGAGCCGGATTTGAACAAGCGGCCTATGGATCCTCCTATCTCGATCCTCTAGGGAAATCTCGCGCTTTTTCGGGCTATTAAGTTTGCAAAAATGATTAAACACCATGTTTATGAATTGCTACGTCAAAACTAGAAGGGAAGGTCTTGGCATATGATACAGGTGGTCACTGAGGGGCGGTAGGAGTTGGGGTAAACATTGTAAAAAATGGATGACGTAGTATGCACTTTCCCTAAAATGAAGCTGCATTCGTGATTTTTTAACGAAGTCGATGTAATTCAATAACAAATACGCTGCCGTGGGCAACCTGTCTTTCAGCATAATAATAGGTTGGGGAAAAGTCTTTTCGCATATAGTATGTATGAACTTGTAATAAGATCTCTTTGGCTATACCATTTGTATCTGGCTGGTTTTGGTATCATTAAAGTTTTAATTTTAAAGATGACAATTCCAAATTCAAATTAGGAAAATGTGTGATTTTCATTTGTTTTTCTTATTGTTAAAACGAGTGAATCTAATGAAGAAATTCGATACATTTTAAAACTTTACTACAAAAAAGGTAAAAATGCAACACAAGCCGCGAAAAAAAATTGTGATGTTTATGGACCTAATGCAGTATCTGTGAGAGTAGCGCAAATTTGGTTTAAGCGTTTTCGATCCGGAAATTTTGATATCAAAGATGCACGTCGCTCTGGTAGCCATGTTACGGACAAAATTGATGCCATTTTTGAAAAAGTGCAGCAAGATCGGCATATTAGTAGTTACGATGTAGCTGGAGAACTGGGAATTGACCACAAAACGGTTTTGGCGCATTTGAAAAAAGCTGGGTACACAAAAAAGCTCGATATTTGAGTGCCTCATGAGCTCACTGAAAGAAACCTAATGAACCGTGTACTCATTTGTGATTACGACGTAATGAAACCGAACCATTTTTGAAGAAGCTGATAACTGGTGATAAAAAGTGGATCACGAACGACAAGAACATGGGAAAAAGATCGTGGTCAAAGGTCGGTCAGGCTTCACAGACTGTGGCGAAACCCGGGTTAACTCGCAACAAGGTGATGCTGTGTGTATGGTGGGATTGGAAGGGCATTATTCATTATGAGCTGTTACCGCCAGGCAGGACCATCGATTCTGAACTGTACTGCGAACAACTGATGAGATTAAAGCAAAAAGTTGAGAGAAAGCGGCCGGAATTAATCAACAGAAGGGGTGTGGTTTTTCACCGTGATAACGCTAGACCTCACACATCTTTAGCCACTTAGCAAAAATTACGAGAGTTTGGCTGGGAGGTGTAATGCATCCGCCGTATAATCCTAACCTTGCACCTTCAGATTTTCACCTGTTTCGGTCTCTGCAGAATTCCTTAGGCAGTGTCAGGTTAACATCACGAGAGGACTGCCAAAACCACTTGTCGCAGTTTTTTGATCAGAAGCCCCAAAATTTTTATAGCAATGGGATCACGTCCCTACCTACAAGATGGCAAAAAGTTATCCAACAAAATGGCACCTACATACTTTAGTCAAATGTAAATAAACTTTATAAAAAAACCTTTTGAATTTTTATATAAAATGCGAAGAAACTTTTTCTCCAACCTAATACTTCAAATCAGGTTAGCTTCTTTCTTAGACTTCGACCTAAGTTGCTTTTGTTACTGTAGTGAATTAAGCAAGAAACAGTTAAGTTTTAGGTCTAAAAATTACAGAATACAACGTCCTTTAACCAAATAAGTTATTAATTGTCATAAATTTAGAAATCATCATTTTCATGTATTACTTTACTATCCATCCATTCCTTTGCCTGCTATTGAGGGGAATTGAACTGAATGTTATTAAAAACTTTAAAAGCTTAGAAGAAACGAGTCAAGAAATAATTATTAACCCACAGGTTTATAAAAGTTCTCAAGTTCCTGTTTCTAAAGATAACTTTCAATCCTCTACTCAGGATATTCGTACATTGGTGACGTCATGAGTTTTAATTTTTACTGAATCCTAAACTAATTTTTTTTAGTTTAATGAAGTTATATGTAGTACAGCGTAAATATCTTAATTACTTATCCGTTGCAATTCACTAACAAAACATAAATTTTCCCAATATATTTACAACTCACAAAATATATCATCATCTATATGTATTAATATTTTCCATCATTTCGTATCGGAATCAATTTTTTTTCGACCTGGCTACTTTAAACCTCTGCCAAGAAAAATCCCGAAGGATTCTTGTGATATAAGGTACCGCAGATTTTAAGTCCGGGTATTTACTATCGATCAGCGAAAACTGCATCGAAATCAGCAGAGTAGTTTTTCATAAATCCCGAACAAACAGACATAACAAAAAATGTAAGAAGCAAAAGACTACTTTTACAATTTTATAATATTATATATTATTAAGAAAGTATTCAATGAAGTATTTGTACAAAAATGTGATATGATGAATTCTAAATCCCCATTGTTAATTAGATGTGAAACTTAGGCGTCAACATTATATTTCATTCCGGGAAATGGAATAACTTTCGCGAGATAAACTTTAACGGTCTTACTCATATTGAGTTAGAGTAAATTTGAAGGCATCTTTACGATTCTTAAAGAATACTACAAACTTACTCACGTTGAAAACTCTATTAAGTATAAAAACTAAATTCTATTCCAAAATAATCATTATCAAATATATAAAATATATGACTGTTAACAATAACGTGCCAAAATACCACATTTTATCTTCAGAGGTCAGTAAATAGTTCAACAATATCTCATAGTAGACAGTGGAGTCATTAGGGCGCACGATTAACTGTGTAAGCTTATTATAAGTGAACAACAAATTTATAAATCTTTGTGTAGAAATTGGCGATAAGAGGGAATAAATACATATAATTATCCCACAAACACGATAATGTCAAATACGGCATCTCTATTTTGTGGACCGACCTTCTTTAAAATAGTTTGGCGACAGGTAAAACAGCGTTGACTCGACCAAAGTATGCTCGGACCGCGTTCACTCGTACAAAATAACTTCATACGAATATACACAAATAGCGGTTTACACTCATTTGAGCTTAGTTTTATCAATTTATTCATTTTCAAGTAATCGTCAAGGTTAAAGATTAATTGACGCCATTATTTTGTATAAAGTGATCCGAGGAGACCCGTAAAACTTGTACTTGCGGATTGCCAAGATACAAGCAGCATCCGTGTAGATAACCGAATACAATCAATTCGAGAGTACTGTGATTGTGTTAACGCGGTTTTATATTATAACAGATAGGGTTTCATATAAAGCGTGACCTGTACTTTAGCGACAAAGGTAAGATCTGCGTGTCACGGAGATGATTATGCTGCGATGGATATGTGGAGTCACGTGGACTGATCGCATCCGCAACAGTGTTCATGTCCGTGACAAAACAGATAAATTGCAGGAGAGTCGACTTTATTAGTATGGCACGTCTTATTGAAAATGGCTAGTATTATAATGAAACTGTGCAAATGGAGAAAAACCGTGAATTCCGAAATGGGCGCTACTATCCAGCATTTAATGCTAGGACGATGATGAAGAAGAAAAACATTGGGATGGCCACCACAGTACTTTAAAGCTTTAGGTAATTTGATGGTTAGTTCTATTTCATTTCCTAGACGGCACTCATAAATTTTACTACATTATCATTGTAACATCAGTGGAAACTTATGATCTAAATATGAAATCGAAAAGAAACTAAGTATAACGTTACGGTTGCGGAACGTACGGCGCGGAAAGTACCGCTAAATACACTCGCAATGTTTTTTAAGTTACCTATATATCACATCAGCGGAAATTACGAAGACTAATACATTCTTCACAAGAAGAAGTGTCAAAATCTTTAACACATTCGGTATATATATGCTTTTAAATAAATAAAGCGTCAAAAGCGAGAGAAGAATAACCTGTAGCGCCATCTATGACTTAGAAACTTATCAGAGTTACGGTGGTTATCGAGTTGTTGGTTTCCATGGTATAATTAACCTATTACCAACAAAGACAATGAAATATTTTTTGATGCATTTGTTACTACAAAGGCCAATAAAGGGTATCATTGGCCTGCTTGACTAAATAGAAGTATGAACTAATAAATTAATATTATATTAATGCTTCGAATTTAAGTGATGAAAAATTTAGAACTTATATTTATGAATTATACTTTGATGTGGGTGGTAACTGAATAGATTCCAGAGTTATGAGATATGACAGAGCAAGAGTAGCTTACTTTGATGTCATACAATGTATGTTTGTCTACTGGTTAATAATATTAAAATAATAACAAATTCATTATATATCAATGTTTAATTATTATAAGGGTATTGGGTGCGCTAACCTATTTAAATTGCCTGAACGTTGATAAACAATTATTATAAGGAAGCAGTGTTGATAGTACTATCACAAGAATGTGCTATTTTATTATTTACCAGTGAACTGTCTATTATATTGTTTATGCTTTGATCTTTGTTGAACCATAGATGGCACTTAGCATTTTTATCAAATAAGATTATTGAAATTACTTTTTCTTTATTTATTTATTCCTCCTTTAACGAAATAAGCACATCAAAAATCTTTATAAATATACAATATATACAAGTTACTTACATATAGATATGAAAACAAACATTTGGATGTCTAAGGTCTCTGTAAGGTGGTTTGGTGTTATAGAAAATTAAATTAAGTACAAGTTTCACTTTGTTACAATTTTAAATCTAAAGTTTAGATTGTTAATATTTTTATTATATTTTCATTTAATTGTTTATATACTTGTTACTATTTTTTTTTAAATGTATTTAGTGTACAGGAATTTTTGTCAGAAACTTGGGAGTTTTGTTACAGATTTATTTAAAAAATATAATATTCATTCAAAATAAAAAATAATGAAAGGAAATTTATTGTTTTTAAACAAGAATAGTATTTGCACTCAAAATCTCAATTGTTTAGTAAAGTAATATGTATGCCTTTAGAGCTGTTATAGGAACTACTTCAATTAGCATCAGTAAAATCTACAATTAGCCTGAGGTTTTATATCTATATATATAAAAGAAAGTTGTGTTAGTTACACCATTTATTACTCAAGAACGGCTGTACCGATCTGGCTGGAAATTGGTGGGGAGGTAGATTAGAACCAGGAGACGGACATAGGATACTTTTTACCCGACTTAACCGATTTTGATGAAATTTGTTTTGTGTGTTTGAATGGGTCCCCGGACGGTTTAGATTCACAATTGGAACCGGTAGGTGGTGCTGAGATCAGGTTCTAGAATCCTCGTAATCACCTGGACTGATTTTGTTTTTGTATGTTTGAGTGGGTTTCCGGATGGTTTAGATTCACAATTAGAACTGGTAGGTGGAGCTGAGATCGGGTTCTAGAATCCTCCTAATCACCTGGACCGATTTTGGTGATTTTGTTTTTGTGTCATGAAACAAAGTCTTTTAGGAATTCAGAAAATATGGCGGTATGAAGTTCACCGAGTCAGCTAGTACTATTATAGGAGTAACATAATATCATAGCATATGTATCATACTCCATCTCCAGAGCCAATCATAATATCAGCTCAAAGTTCACTACTTACATTTATATGTGAACAGTATTTGCAATACTTTTGTATATTCATCAATCATTGCATATTTAAGTAGACCCTGCAGAAGGCGCATCACTGCATCTTCATTGTAGTCTTTTAATACTGTTATGCTAAATGCTGTAGCCCTGAAAAGTGTTTAAGGTTCTATTAAAACAAGCATACATATTTCTTATTATGAAAACCTTATAAAATTTATTAATTGTATATCTGACCATACACTTCAACATATTTTTTATTCTGTTACTCATAAAATTTACAAATTTTTCCATTTTATAAATAATAAGCTATTTTAATAGGGCTCTGTTGTATGAGTATAACTACAGAAATGCTTACATCTTTGAAACCATACTTATTTATAAAGCCCTATCGAAGAATACATATAACATGCCTGTCTAGGCTAATAGTTTTTTCATTATTGTGACATTTGCGGTCTGTATACAAACAAGAGGATCAACACTTTCACAGTGAGATGATTATGATAAATGTGCTGACAGACAGAGATGAAAAAATGATGACAATTCCATTTTTGCTATTTGGCTTTGGAACCTTACAAAGCAAAGAAAAATGAAATAGATCTGCACCCATAATATAACATAAGTATTTAATATAAATAAGTTCATCTTCTAAAAAAATGATAAAGTAAAATAAAACATAATTAACATTAAAACAAATAATAAAAAAAGTCACTTGGTGGCTTATTATAGTATTTAAATATCTATGACTATATATTCTATAACCTAATTAATCTATCCTTATTTTATGGGCAATGTACAAAGGACAACTCTGAATCTGCTATTAGTAACACTCAGACCAGAGTAGATAAAGGAAATACTGGTTCTAAGAAATATTCTACTCTTGTAGGTTAAGCTTCATACACCTGATTGAAATCAGGAGCCTCAAGTAGTCTTGAACCAATAGTGTAAGCACTCAAAGGGCTTTGAAGCCCTTCAATATTGGTAGAACCTTTATGTCATTAATGGGTATCTCAGAATATATAAACAATAGAAACAAGGAAAACAAATTTAGTAAAACATATTATAAACAAAAGTTATGTACTTGTCTTTAACAATATCACGAAGACACTCCGATGATTCCATTAGTTCTTCAGCCAAAACCTGATCAGAGAACCAGCTGCTGGACCAACAGATATGCCAAAAGCAAACCAATGGGTAATGGTCACCCCACATATCACTAAATTCTTTAACATACTTCCTGAATATTACTAAAGAAGCCTCAGACCTATTTAACACTGAGTCCTGTATTAAGTCTCTAAAGAGAAGCCTATACATGCTTCTTCTATTTTCAAAATTTAAGTAGCAGTACTTGAGAATAGACAGACCTTTCTCTGAGTTACCTTTCAAACATTGTGCTTTAGCTAAATAATGCATGAATTCGGCATTTCGTCTGTACAAATTTGGATCAACCTTACTGCAATATTTTTGCAACACTGTCACCATATCAGGCTTACCCAATAAACTGTAATGCTTGAAGAGCTTCTTTAAAGTTGCCTCATTGATAAATCTTCGAGTATTAAGACAATCTATTGCTACTTGTTCAATATTTTTGTCCTTATTTTTTGATAGTAAGTGATGAATGAAATTATCCAATTCTTCGTCATTCACATCAGTCATATCTTTATATTTTAAATCAGGATTTTCTAAAGATAAGTGAGTAACAGCAGCATTATTCTTTGCATACACGTTTGCTTTGTGTTTTAGAATCAAATCTGTTGTAAAGGCATCTAAAGCGTCAATGTTAGTTGCGTACTTTAAAGTCACAGTTGGAACCATTCTTTTCACATTTAGAATATTGAATATCATCTTAAAATAGTTGAATGGCTGTCTGGTAGTTTGTATTATCATTGTATTCATGATTATGTATTACTATTAAACATCCAGCTTATCCAGGTGTTTGAATGTTATTTGTTTTTATTATTTAAATATAGATGTGGATGTACTTAATACTTGCGTGAATTGCTATCTAAGCACTGTCGGCATCGTTGTTAAAATCAAAAGTACACTTGCTAGACCAAAAATCTTAAAATATTAGTTAGCATTATTATGTGTAATGTACAAATTTACAAATATTTTGAAATTATATTACGAAAAGAAACCGTATTTCAAGTATTAACATCGAAATTGACGTATGACGTCGACATTTACTACTTTCGATAGTAGCACTTGACAGCCAGTTGGTTGTCAACTTGTCATAAGTGTTATCATAGGTAGCTCGTTCCATCTTTTCCTCACAACGCCCACAATGCTCCGTTAGACATTCCACATGGCGACGGCGGTCGTTGTGGTCGTGGCAAAACGTTACTAATGACATCATCATTTTCGATCACACAATGCTCACAACGACCCATGTCAAGAAGTGGGACGAATAACTGTTCCACTTGGGTATATGATTGTAACGCCAGCAAGCAGGTGGAACGGTAAAAATCGCGGTCGTGAACATGGTCGTTGTGAGTCTCTAATGGAATATAGTCAGGGTGGAGCTTCATCTGCGAGAGTGTTATAGATACAGGCCGTTTGACACAACATATATGGTGATGGTTTTAGTGCGTTATTTGAAGCGCGACGTTGTTAATGACGTTAAATATTAACCGATAACGTATGTATAATATACTCTAATGTGACTGCGCGTTTAATGGAGTTATATTTAAACGCTTTAAATAAGACGCTTTCGCCATAGTCTGACGGTGTTATTCATATTTAATTACAGTATGTTTGTAGGCTACTATATGAACGTTAAAGAAGCCAACAAACTTACTCTAACATAATATGTATAAGACCGTAAATCTTTAACACTAACGCAGATAAAGCCCCACCAATTAAAAGAATTCAAAAGTGGCCTGTGTTCGCTTTGCGAAAATGCTTACGCAATCTCGAACTAGTCTGTGGAAGGTGCTTAAGCCCGGAAACTTAAGTTTCGTTTAAATATGTTCAGTAGTTTTCACGTGATGCTCTAACAGACAGACAGACAAAAATTTTAAACATTGCGTTTTCGGAATCTCCTGGTCTAAATTATACGCCCTGTTTTTTTTACATCATCAAACGCAATGTACAAACTCGAACCTTTTACAGATTTATTATAATACAGACTAGCTGTGTCCGCTACTTCGTCCACGTGGTTTTTTTTGCATGGTACCCTAAAAAATAGTAAAAAACGGATCTTAAATTACTCCTTATAACATCAGCTATCTGTCAGTGAAAGCCCCGTTAAAATTGGTCCAGCCGTTTCAAAGATTAACAGGGACATCAAGACACAGACACAGATTTTTTTTCAGAAATGGTTTTGGTACTATATGTACCGGATATACTTTCATATGCATTTAGTGAAAAGCTGTTATCTGACTTTAAAAAACAGACACTTCAATTTTATTTATCTGTAATACATACATAGATTTTCTCTTTTGTCTGTCATCTATTGTTCAATAGAAAATATAATATTCAACGCTTAGAAAGAGTGTCTACATGTCTTGATTGTTACAATAATTTTATCACTAGATGACGCAGCGCTCGTTAAATTTGATACATTGTTCACACTATATTACTGACTGAATTCATGATTTTTATTGATTTAGGTGTCAATTAATTAATTTTTGACAAGATTTTTAATCAGAAATTAAAATTAATTTTATTTCCTTTATCTTTTACTATTATGATCGTAAGATATCACGTCTATGGATACCTAACATTTCTCATAAATAGGTAGTTAAAAGTGCAGTTGTTGCCTTTCAGTAAACATACAATTTTGTTTTAATAGAATGCTTAATAGGACGTAGTATGCCATAGTCTATTGAATTTTACTATTAGTCGCTAGATGGCATAGTGTGTATGAAAAGTTGATGATAATATATAGACAAAGTACGCGAGGTTAATTTAAAGCGTGATAATCTGTGTTTAAAGTTTTAAATCAATGAGTACAAACTCTTTAAACGTCAGATTCTCTCGTAAGAGAGTAATATATTCCTTGGTCAGATTGTTGCGAACGTTCAAGGGCACCGAGAGCGATATGAAAGCCCACTTTAGTCCATTTTCCGAAATAGATAGATTTTTTGGAAACTTTTAATTCGACTCTTTCCTTCACGGATGTTTTCAAGGCAAAAACGTTTTATACTTCATGACAATGTTAGTTGTAGTAAGAATGTGGCGTAATGTTATGGTTATAGCTGAAGACTTTCGTGTATCCATAGTTTAGTTATTATGTATTAGTAATACACGTACATGGTTAAGTATATAAAGTACAATATGCATTATCAAGTAGATATATCTACTAATAGCACAATCTTGCGTTTAAATTTCAAATACAAAAAAAAACAATAATTCGATCATGTTACATCTAACGTTCGACATTGAATACGTGGAACGGATTACGAATTTTATCTCCTCAGATATCGTATGACGCTCTAGATTTTTTACTTAGGTATTTTTTTTATTATAAATTGATCGCCGACAATGATCGCCTGTCGATTAACATGCAGCTATTAGTCGTAAATGCCAAATGCACAGCGGGGTGCGCTTCGTGTCTAGGAATATCAGTGTTGCCAGTTTTTTTAAATCTCAAAAAATACTAGTATATATAAATATATATATATATATATATATATATATATATATATATATATATATATATATATATATATAAATTATATTTTTGTGGATAATTAAGGTCAAAGTAAGTCAAAGTCAAAGCTTTTGTGCATGTTTGTGTGTGAATAATTTAATATTGGAGAATTAAATAATATCAACTATATATAAACAATATTCGTCACGTCAATTAACCTAATAATTCGACTACGGACGTAACACATCTAATTGCATTTATAAAATTATGTTAATTAAAGTTGCATTCTTATATCATCCCTCCTCTTCGCCATGGGGGCAGACAAAGACAATGTATATGTGCTTGTTACTATCTTGCCACATGACTGACACCTACGCACACTATTATTTTATGATAACTCTTTTACAGTGCAGGCTATCAGACTGTCGAATGCGTTGCCTCTTACAGCGCGTTACATTAGTAGCTCACAACGCCCAAAATGCTTCGTTAGCCGTTCCATAAGGCGACCGTGGTCGTTGTGGTCGTAGCGAAAACGTCACTAATGACGTCATCATTTTCGATCACACAACGCTCACAACGACCTATGTCAAGAGGTAGGTTGAATAACCGTTGAACATGGGTTTCTTTTAATAAATTTGTCTAATATAATAAACATTTACTAATTTATCTATTGTAATATATGTTAGTATAAAATGCTTGTCATATAATTATAATGTTAATAAATATATTTATTTAGATAATTTCGTATATACGTATGTATTGGTATTCTATAAATATGTCTGGATTTACGTATGTATTTTTATAAATTAGTGTAAGTATGTACATATTTTTAAAATTGTACAGTCCTATCTTTTTTTCTGCTCCACCTATATCGCCAGATTAGTTAATTATTTCTTTTAAGCTAGGTTGCCTGGAAGAGATCTCTTTTAACGATAAGGCCGCCTGTTGTTTTGCCAAGCAGTATTGTAATTATGCATTTAGTTTTTGTAATTGTTTATTTTGGTGAGCAATAAAGTGTTATCTAATCTATAATTTATATTATAACGACGCATTCAATAAAAACGCCTGTAATGGCTCGACATGTCCATGGGTAACAGTAGTAACCACTTTCCATCAGGTGAGCCTGTCTGTTGTAGTACAGTACAAAATAATAATATAATGTTGAAGCTAATAGTGGCAATAACTTCTATTTATAATTTTTTGTATACTTTGTGAGTTCTTATTAAGGCAACCCTATAAATAATGTACAATTGTCCCATATGATACATTACGACTGTATCAAAGGCGATTTTTTTAAGACAACTCAATAAACGATTGGGCGAGTTATTAACACCCTATACAAAGATTCAATAGGCGTTACATGTTACAATTAGACACAATGTTTGTTGCATACGTCATGATATTAGTAGACGTTGAGCATGTCACGGTGTCCATTCTCTTTATGATTGCTATAAAAAGTTAACTCGTATGCTTATTGCGTAGGGTAAGGTAGGCACAGGTGTAGAAGTCTATTGACGATGACGACGAATGACGATGATTGAAGCACTAGAGTCGATTGAGCGGAGAGCCAGGAAGCTAGTTGGCAACGATCAGCTTTTCCAAAACTCAAAGTCTCGAACACAGCTTATCGGTTTTCTATCGGAGACACTTTGGAGAGTGTGCAGTTGAGCACTTCGTTCTGAACCCACCGTCTCCCTTCCATCATCGGACAACCAGACGTACCTACAACCTGGGTATTTTCAAGTCCCGTGTAAATAGCTAACGGCCATCTTAGGCTATATCTCCTCTATACTTCAAACAAGATCCTGATCAAATGCGAACTTTTACTACTATAAAAAAATTATTACTTAAGATGAGACGATGTACTTACCAACGATCATACAGTAAGGGATGCTGAAGACCTTGCGAAGTAGAGAAGGACAAGCATAGAAGCGGTCCCCAGGCTCTGAAGCGGGCACTCCAAATTCAACTGAGATTTGGCGGCAGGACGGTGATTATATCTAGCCAATGTATTTATAATTCACTTATGTATGACAAGGTAAAGCCATGCTGGAATCATTGTTTTGATTACAGCTCTTAGGGCCGGCTCGATCAGTGTTATACAACACTGTCACAGAATATTGGAATTAGACAGTTAGCCTTAGATAATCGTTTTGCGTATGATGAGTGAGAGTTCCAATGCCCACTTCCCCTAAAGCAATCTCTTATATCCCATCTCTCCTATCTGATCCCTTTGTCCTTATCTTCTTCCCTCTATCTCTCCTTTATCTCATTCAATCTATCCCAACCGGTCTATCCCATTCTTAAGCACGGTTACAACCGCGAAAGAGTTTTGTCGTCTGATTGCAACCGCAAAAGAGATACTAGTTGGTGAGACCGCAACGCCGCGGACTCAGGTTACATATTTTTATTCATTTAGATCTCTCCGCTCAACTTTTTTTCGGTGGAAACATTAATTACTATGTCATTTTCAATTGCTAGGTAAAATAAGTCATTAATGACTCTGCTCCGCTCTCTAGAATTGACCGAGCTAATTTAACTCTTTTGCCCGCTGAGTCATTTCCGCTCGACTCTTTGTTGGCGAAAACACATGTAAGCAGTTCTCTCTTGCGAAGTAAGTGTCCGCTCCGCTCGCGGTAGAAACTGGGCTTAAAGGCTGGCAAAGCGTTGGCTTCGCCTCTGGCGTTGAAAAGGTCTATGGGCGACAGGAACCGCTTTCTATGAGGTGGACTATTGTATTCTCCCCATTTTCCAGCTTCGCAATAAAAAATGTATAAAATAGGTAATAGGCAAAACCAGTTCCAATAAATCAATCAATCAATCAAGCTGTTGTCTTCAACTGGAACTCTAAAAGCTAGCGACAAGATAGTATTCATTTATTAGTAATAAGGGTAATATCTCATATATAAATAAATTAACAAAATTAATAAACCAATTACATTAAAATGCTTAATATCGACATTAACATAAATAAGAATAAATAACCAACTTCTTACAACAATTGGTTTAAAAGTACCGACCACCTAATTAGACAATAAATAATCCTTTACAATGTGCTGCCCTGAACATAGAGCAACACGACCAATATTAATCCGGCGAGAGGCATCGCTACTTTTAAACAAGGCAAAAAACAGATCAGTCTTTTTTTTTATGTTTCCTTACAGGCGGAAAAGAGTCCAATTCTGCTATTACTATCTCATCAAAATCGCCGGACGCTATCGTCTCATATGTAGGTCTACCAGATTTCGGTATTCTGTTAATTTCAATAGCATGCGCGTGGAACCTTTTAATTTTTATAAGTGAAGACTCGCGAAATGAGTGTTCAAGTTTTTGATAGCTTTTGATATTCATTTTGTCACTAGCAGAAATGGTACTGCTAGTGACAATGCCAATTACTTATTACTATCATTCCGTCGCAACGATATCGAGAAGATATTGTGGATATAGTAGAATATTTTTTTACACTATCGCAATAGAATCGTATTTTGAATATCTTTGCAATGTCAAGATATTGAAATAGCAGAATTGGAGCCCATTTTACCTGATGGAAAGTAATCACAGTCGCCTATGGGTATTTGTAACACCAGACGTGTCATAAAAGTGATGTCGGTGTTAAAAAAAATTATGACACCCTTTTCATAGTGCTCTGGGAAAATCTTTGATATAAAGCTCGTTCCAAATCCTTAAAGCCTGCATGACAAAAGTAACTAATAATATAACCATTGGGTACAGTAGCGTAATGGTTCAAGGAAGTTGGGATGAAAGCCCAAGCGATGGCAAGCGGTGTAATGATACAAAGAGGATGAAAGTATCATTCTGAACCGTTTCTTGAACTCTCTATATAACACAGACGGTAGAAAATACAGAGAGACGCGAAGTCTTGATAGATGTATGTTGTTGATATATGTGAACATTATAAAAATATTATTAACGTCCTTGAATGTGGAACAATATAGGTCACAGGTAGTACTAATCTTAAAAATCATAATTGTCGCGGAAATATTTATGTAGTTTACGTGTAAGAGAGGCTTTATTCTCAAACGCCTTTCGGCTTTCGTTTTCGTCCGATCAGCCTGAAAGAGTCAATGAAATTTTAGATAGGTAAAGTATATATAGTTAAGATTGGAAAAAAAACAAAGATTTCTTTAAAAATACAATATATTATTGTATTTTTAAAGAAATCTTATTAGTATATTAATAATACTAATATAATGTATTAATTAATATTAATATAGTCTAATACTTAGACTATATTAGTCTATATAACACAAAAATAAATAGAACATATTATAATAGAAAATGTACTTAAATATAAAAAATAACACAAGCAAAAACTGTTCTAAAACGAACAACGAGAAATTTTTGAAAGTAAGGCCTAACGTTCATGTTAAAAATGTGTTCAATTTGGACTTTTATTACGACAGAGACTATTCATGAAATTCCGCTTCCATCGCTAGTATTCAAATACAAGTAAAATATATGTATACTAGGATATTCCCGCGACTTTGTCCACGTTTGACCTGAAATTCCCGCGTGTTTGTAAAGTATCGCAGCATTTAAAAAATAACGTGAGCTATCGTTTTAGTGAAAATTGTGTTGGAAAAAGCTATTTTTTATACACCCGAACAACTTCAAACCGCTCCTGGGAAAATTCCCGCGGGATTCCCAGGTTAAAAAGTAGCGCAGATTTTAAGTCTAAGAATTTGGTGTCGATCAGTGAAAACCACATCAAAATCGGCCCCGTAGTTTTTACGTGAATCCCGAACAAACAGACAAACCGAGAAATAGACAAGAAATCTAAAAAAAAAAATGCATCGTGTTCTTCATTGTTTATAGAGTCTATTTCAGTTGTTTTTTTTTTATAAATAGCTTCAATGTACAGACACGGCATGTTTAGAAATTTATAATGCTATAGATAGATATAGCAATAATATAAGGCTGGATTTATTACTAAAATATGCTAATAAAATGGGCCGGGCACACGCGTACTACGATTATTTGGACAATTTAACATATTATTATTATGATTCTGTTCCGTTTGCTTATCACGTTACGCCCTTTAGTTATCGTTTTGTTTAACTGTGTCTTAATTGGGTGATAAGATCGTTGAATATTTCATTCATATAATTTATTCATTCGTTGTTTTCACACGAGCAGGGTTTACATCTTTAACTCATATTATGAAGAGATTTATTTACGAAAGTAGGTTCTGTTATTGATACTTATTTTTATTTGATTATAGCTTTGAAGATTCTGGTGGGAATTTGAAGATTTAGTTTGGCCGTGTGCAGCTTTTTTGTACTTTTGTTTAACACAATACTTAAAGGGCTTTTCTTTGTAAAGCATCAGTCAAAGTACTATAATTAGGTTAAGGTTGTGCTGAAGAGTTACATGAATGAATGAATTAATGAATCTTTATTTGTAAAAATACAGGTAATAGTTATACATAGGATAGCAAAGTCAAATGTTCTCACTGTATTTGACCTACACATGGTCATACAAATATTTTAGTGCACATCAATCTAAAAACAAAAAATCACAACAATTCTAATATTATAAACTTAAACTAATTAATACGCTATATTAAAAAACAGAAATAAAACAATGTCAAGAAAACAAAATAAATTAAATGTTAAAAGCCAAAAATATAATGATGATTACTTTGAATAGTTATTCATCAAAATCATGATTACTTTGAATGGCACTTGTTCACTTGAAGATTATTTTAATTGTGAAATTTGAATATTAATGAATACTTTACTCTATTTCTAGATATATACCTTTCCGTAATCAAGATCTTGAAATTTCAAATGAACTCGGTTCCGATCCTGGCCGAGAAAGGCTCTACTTACGCAGTTTTCTGACCGAATTTTACATATTCATACAATTATCACATGTTGACGGCGAAGAAAAATATCAAACGATACCTGCATTTGTTTTATTGCTGAAGCATAGCAAACAAGCATACGACCCAACTGTGATGGAAAGTGGTTACCGTCGCCTATGGACATTAGCAATACATGGAACCTGGCCACTGATGCCGGAACACAACTCAAAGTTGTTATGGCGGCATACTCTACACCAGGGGTGGTGGCCATTTAGTCGGGCAAATGCCCTACCACCTGGCTGTGGGTTGTTTTCTCGCCTCTTACGACAGGCCCACATACATTGGACAAATGTGGCGAGTACTTATGCTATGCAAATCTCACTGCCTCCGTTGGCTCGGTCGCGTGGAGCGGATGGGAGAGGATCAAAGCGTAAAGAGCCTATTTAGACAGAGTAGAGGCTGACCTGTGTGAAATTCCACAGGACAGAAAGAATTTACGTGCTCTCCTTTCAGAGGCCAAGACATATTTAGGAACACTGAGCTAACGGAGTTACTTACTTATACTATCCGTAACCTCACTAAACATAAGGAAGGTTCGAGGCCTTATGGGCTTCTTAAAAAAATGTTAACACCAGGGACTGGTGGTAACTGTATAGTGGGTAGGTGATAGATACTTTTATTCGTCTGAGTTAGTTATTAATTTATCGTAGAATAATGTCAATAGCCCTTTTAAAAACAGGATATTAATAAAAGGTCATTTATGTTTTGATTTATAGTCGTAATATAAGTTATGTAATATCTAATTAAAACATGTCTAAACACACATGTCACTTGATATTATAAACATTCTATGAAGAACAGTTCATTGCTTCTTTTACAGGATATACTTTTTACTGCCTTCAATAACACGTTCGATTTAAAATTTAGGAGTACATTAAGTTCAGTAGCTGCTTTGCTCATGTACGCAGCGATCCTCAACAACGTTTCTCTTGAGGCACCATGAGGATTTGGAATGAGCTTCCAGGTCAGGGTTTCCCACATCGCTACGATAGGGGTTTTTTTTAAAAAGAGTGTCATAAACATTCTTTGAGGCCGGCAGTGCGTTGGTATCTAATGATATCTTGGGTGTTTCAAATGTCCATTGGCAATGGTAACCGCTTCCTCTCAGATGGCCCGTCTGCCTGTCTGCCAGCTACAACAAAGCCTGTTCGGTAAATATGGTTCTGTTATAAAAATGTCAATTCTGTACGTTCGTGTGTCTAAATTGGGAATAAGATTGAATAATCTTATCTATATATATATATATATATATATATATAATTCTTCTGTACGTGTGTTGACAGTGAACTCTTCCTAAACGGCTGGACCGATTTTGATGATATTTGTTTTGTGTATTTGAATGGGTCCCCGGATGGTTTAGATTCACAATCGGAACCGGTAGGTGGCGCTGAGATCGGGTTCTAGAATCCTCCTAATCACCTGGAGCGATTTTGTTTTTGTGTTACTGAGTGGGTTCCCGGATGGTTTAGATTCACAATTAGAACCGGTAGGTGGCGCTGAGATCGAGTTCTAGAATTCTCCTAATCACCTAGACCGATTTTGGTGATTTTGTTTTTATGTCATAAAACAAAGTCTTTTCGGAATTCAGAAAATATGGCAGTACGAAGTTCGCCGGGTCAGCTAGTACTAATATATAAAGCTGAAGAGTTTGTCTGTTTGCTTGATTGAACGCGCTAATCTCAGGAACTATTGGTCTGATTTGAAAAATTCTTTCAGTGTTAGATAATCCATTTATCGAGGGAGTCTATAGGCTATATATCATTACGCTAAGACCAATAGGAGCGGAGCACCAATGAAGAATGTTTCAAAATCGGGAGGGTTTTGAAAACAAATTCCACGCGGACGACGTCGCGGGCACAGCTAGTGATATAATAAAGTGCGAAATAATCCGAAAATTGGGTGCCATAAATGCAGTGCTTGCATAATTTTTCTGATCTGAAGTCAAGTGAATTATTAATACAATTATCACTCGCAGTCGACGGAAGGAAACATCGCAAACTGATCGAGATTACCAATTTGTGAACCCTGCTAATCCACCTTGTAAAAGTGTCGTCGTTACATTATCTATTCCTTTAAAACAGACGCTCGGGCCCAGCTGGAGGATGTTTATGGACTGATATTATTACTAAGTATTTAAATATTTGAAACAATTTAATTAATATTTAGATAGCAGAAGTTTGAAACAAGTAGGTAGATATCTACTTACATCGCTAAACCGTCGCTAATGACATTAGACGTATCAATAAAATTGAATCAATTTGGTTGACAGACGCAGGACTGATAGGACACGTCATTCAATAACATCGAATGACTCAATTTTATGTTTAAGTGGATCACTTGAGTTGATTCATCCAAATTGAAAGACAGAAATGAACCGTCTAATATTAGCCTAACTTTATCGTTGCTCCACTAGACTATTGTTATATAGTTATGAACATCAACCTTTATGGTCCTATAAATGATATCCAAACATACTGTGGCGACCGAGGCAAGAACTTTCTGGCAGCGTAAGCCGGTCTCAAGACTTTTAGAAAAAGTTAGAAGATTCTGAAAGGAAAAGACAAGGATAGATACATTTTAGAAAAGGATAGAAGATTCAGGAAGGAAAAGACAGAGATAGATAGATATTTAGAAAGGGACGGACAGTGATTAAAAGGATAACGAAAAGAAGATCGAAAGGGTTCCACAAGATTCTTCCGGGTATATAAGCAGCGTAAGGCGCGCCTAATACGGAGGTGTTCAGTTAAGGACAGCAAAGCTACAAGTGCGATACAAGAGAGTCGGAAGAGAAAGAAGATAATGACGAGTTTAGAGAGTTGGGAGAAGAGTTTAGTAGAGGACGATGGCGAGTTTAGTGGAAAGTTTAGTGGTGAGTTTAGTGGGCAGTTCAGTGAAGGAGGAGTTTAGCGTAATTTAAGAGGAGATCCAGAAGCGAGTTACGCTCGTTAAATTCGGAGGTGAGCACCGCAGCAGCAGGAGGTGGTGGTCTACGCAATATCGGCGACGGTATTGTGAGTGAGGCATATTATCGTCGGGACAGTGCGTCGTTAGTTGTGCGTGTAGGGGCAACTCTGCGGAGAAGAACACGTACGGCTGTGAAAGTTAATAAAAGCCTTTATTTAAAATAACTGGTATTTCCTTCCGATCCCACTCCCGCTCGCCCTCCACTAGACTATTGTTATATAGTTATGAACATCAACCTTTATGGTCCCATAAATGATAACCGAACATATCATAAAGTAGAATGCAGATATCTAAAATTGTCCCGTAGATTATTTCTGGGAATATGTACACCCTATTGTTCGTTCCTTAGCCTGTGGCGGTCGTGCACATTGTTCATTGTCTATGGTAGAAAATCCTTAGGTATATTTGGTAAGTAATATTTTATGACCACAGTCCTAGTCCGATAGAGCAGAAATTTCTCCGTAAATAAAGCATTTATCTATAGAGCATTTGAATGCTGAAATACTAAGCTCGACCTTACTACACATGTAAGTTTTGCTCGCGTAAGACTCTAATATATAGGTGAATTTTTCAAGTGGCCAAATTCTAAACTATACGATATAGCAAAAACAACTCAAAGGAACCTCGAGGTCGATTTTGACGAAAACTAACGTAGTGTCATTCGATTTTTTTTTAATATTTACCCTTGTCAGGAATAGAAGCGCCTGATTTATAAAAATAAACACACCTGTATTATTGTACCAAATCATACTGTAGCTTGTAAGGATCAATTTATATGACGTAATGTCAAACGTACAACTCTATAAACGATACCAAGCTAAACAATACGCCTTTCTAAACTTGTTAATATTATTATATCACTCCTTTAATATTAAATATTGAATTAATTGTTATCTATTTTTTTCTCACTAACAATAACACCAAAAAACAATTCTGCCAATAAACACAATCATTTAGATAAATTCCAAGATTGTGAATTCTGTTATTGTTATTACGCGTTCTAATTAAAACTACACAGCTAGTTTCTGATTTGTCGGCTTAGTGCATATTTATTATTATTTGATGAACAAAAATCGCATAATCCTTATTCTCATTGTTTGGTAGGGCCGATATGCGGAGTGCAGGAGATTTATTTTTCTTTTGCTATATAGCATATATTGCAATCGGTGGGGCTGCCACCTTATTAGCACTTTCAGAGCTAGATCTAGCGCTTTTTAAAGAAGTCCATTTTTAACACACAACCACGAGTGCAAATCTAGCGCTTTTTTCGGTACGCAAATATCTACTAATTATGTACTTAATTTTTATATTGTAGATACATTAAGTGTAAATATACCAAAGGCCTTATTTCATATTACAAGTGTTCATTATATTCTTATTATGGCAACAATACAATATAAAATCGTTTATTTGTGCATTGTCCAGCTCTATATATTATCGTTCTTATTCACATTGAGTTAGAGTAAGTTTGTAGGCTCCTTTAAGAACCTTAAAGAAGGCTAAAAATTTACTCTAACTCAATATGAATAAGACCGTATATTTCTAGGTTTTTGTAGCCAAGTAACCAGAATATTGGTTGTTCGTCGCCTATGAGGTGTATTACGTATATCCTACTTATACACCTAAACCTTAAATTAATATTGAACCTAGTCGGTAAAGCTTTTCTTATAAGTACAATTTAAGTTTAAATTAAAATTAATAATAAGCGAGAAAAAAAATGGTCTGCACATCTGTCTATCACTGAACGCTTTAATAATTTGATTTAAAAGTTTCGTTATGAATACCTTGTAGTAAACCTGATATGGTTCATGATACGACATGTATGAAGTTGGTGAAAGTAGATGAAGCAAAAGGTGTATGCTAGATATCGTGACAATTTAAGTTGTATTTAATACACTGCTACTACAAGCTACTTTTAATTCATTAAACGACTAAAAACAAAACTATCCTATAAATAAAACTAACAATAGTAAAAAAATAAAAACCTATACTAAAGCCCACCCAGCCCCACTACACCACTGTCGCTGGGCATTGTACCTAGAAGTTCGAAGTTAAGTTGATCTTCTTATAGGAATCAAGCATGATAACTTCGTATATATGTATCGTTTAACATCTTATCATTTATATAGATACAAAGAGAGTTCTATTCATGGGCTTCATCTGCGATAATGTTACGGTAAATTATAAGCCGTTTCACGCAAATATGGATGGGTTTAATGCGTTACTTGAGATGTAACATGACGATTAATATTTATAGACAACGTATGCATATACAATTAGGTATACATACAAAAGTAGCTAACATTAAAGACTTATTAAAAACATTAAAGATAAATGTTTTTAATAAGACGAATTCGCCGACAGTCAAGTTGGGGTTGTCTGTAAGAGATCGTTTAGCTTAGCGATAAGACCGCCCTTTGTACACAACTAGATATAATTTTAGTCTTTAAGTCCATTTTTGTATTGGTGTATAATAAAGTGTTATCTATCTATCTATCTATCTTTAACATTATCGCAGGTGCGACCGCAGCATAAGAACCTGAAACTGTCGATGTAAAATGTCGATTTAAATAGGTATTTATAATTATGATATAGTCATTATAATGTAGTTATTTATGTTTATAACGTTTAGTTTAAATTAAGTATCATTGTCACTACAAGTATAATTTGTAAGTAACATTTTTCAGTTCAATAAAATTTATTTATTATTATTAAATTTTGTGCAAATAAACTATTAATAATTAATAATAAAAAGCTATCGTTAAGCAGAATAAAATTAATTCACTTTTTTCATACAAAGTTATGACTTATAGTATAGTATGTTAGTACGTACTATTAAAAATTTTAAAAAAACATAACGTAACGACAAATCATGAACCAGCCTTACCACCAATTAGAAAGGAATTCAGCGCAAAAGATCCCCCTACACTTACTAATCTCACAATTCTGTTGCGTGAATGCAGAATTGTTGGCGCGAGTATAATATTTACGTTTGGAAACATACATTTTAAAATTATATATTTATAAAATCAGTAGACAGTGGCACTGTAACCAAATAAATTAGTTTTTATTTATGAACGAAATGCAAAATAGATCAAAATCAAAAGCAAGTCCAAAATCATGGAATCAAGAGGCTTACACCGCAGTCACTATAACCGGAATTGGTTTAGTGAAATATTATTAACATATGTAGTTAATCATCACATTTTAAAATTGTAATTTTATAAAATCAGTAGACAGTGGCACTGTAACAAAACAAATTAGTTTTTATTTATGAGCGAAATGCAAAATAGATCAAAATCAAAAGCAAGTCCAAAATCATGGAATCAAGAGGGCTTACACCGCAGTTACTATAACCGGAATTGGTTTAGTGACATATTATTAACGTATGTAGTTAACCATCATCAAAAACAATGAGGCGTTTTGGAGCATATTGCAGGCAAACATTCAGACAGACAGTCATGGAGAAAATAACGCTAGTGCAGTGCCATCTTTTTGGCTTAGTTCGTCTATCCCACCCACTGAAATGACGTCATTTATCAGAATAAAAAGTATTCTAACTGGTGACCCGGGCTATAAGTTAGTTCTGTATGGAGTCCCATTTAAATTCGTTCGGTAGTTTTTTCCATGCTCTAACGGACAGACAGACAGCCAAATTTCTAAAAGTGGCATATTCGAAATTTGCTGATCAGAATAAGAGACCGGGCAATCAAATTGACACCCCTAATACATTTATACAGTATAGATTGTGTTTCGCTCTCAACATCTAGATTACCAAAATTCTGAGATCC
Organism: Dendrolimus houi; assembly: GCA_039645545.1. Classification (NCBI taxonomy): domain Eukaryota; kingdom Metazoa; phylum Arthropoda; class Insecta; order Lepidoptera; family Lasiocampidae; genus Dendrolimus; species Dendrolimus houi. The sequence goes on from CM077134.1 coordinate 10,897,926, forward strand.
TTTCAAATGAATAATTATTAAAATACATCTCATTTGCAAATTGCTTTCTGGTCTCTATTATGATTTTTAAATAAATACTGCTCAAACTAATTTATCTCATACGTGATGATCCTTTTAAGATTTTTTTTCTTTTCGTGTCATTCTTATTCCGGTTTAAGGTTAACAGTACTTTGTTATTTTATTACAGTTTTTTCAACAAAAATATATATTATAATATTAGTAAAATGCAGATACAGAATTCTGTTTCTTGACAAGCCAGAGAAGGTAAGTCAAGTCAAATTAGTAGGGGTGTGCGAATATCGTTCGAATCGAATTAATTCGAATTTTTCGAAATTCGACGTGTAATTCTAAAAAAATCGATTAATTCGAAAAATTTCGAATAATTCGGACAATTCGCGTATTATCGAAATATCACTGGATTTTATATTGTTTGCAATTTGAATTCCATTACATCTTGTATCAAAATATTCTACTTACGAATAATATACTTTTTGATTAAAAATAAATTACCAGGAGAAAACAATTGCTCAGTTTCAATTAATGTTCATTTCTGTCAGTAAGATAAAAAAATCTAGATACTAATATTGGCAAGAGACCTTTTCAATTCATTTTGGTTTTCATAATTATTAATTTCCGTATGTAAAAAAATCTATAAAAAAAAGGTTACACGTGCAAAGTTTTAAAATACTCGAAAATTTGCGAATAATATAATAATTAGCGAATAATTCGGAATAAATCGAATTATTCGAAATTTTTCGAATTATTCGATTTTTTCCGAATCATTCGGGAACTTTCGAATAATTCGAATTTTCGAATTATTCGATTCGAGTCTCGAATCGAATATTAATATTCGATTCGGAACGAATAATTCGTAAGTTAATCGACTAATTTGTAGGGGTGTGCGAATAATTCGAAATTACGAATTATTCGCACAGCCCTACAAATTAGTCGATTAACCGGTCAGTTTAACGATACTCTCTTTTTCGAATTGTGCCAATTACTTGGAGTTGATACCATATCTTTCCTTCCATGTTTCTCTATTCTGGCATATGTCCTCTGTCACACAACAAATCATCTTGTCATGCTTGACATAGTCCATCTATCTCTTTTTGGTTTGCCTTTGTATTTGTACCCGCCAATTTAACGATACTATGTATTTTTAAACTATACTAACTCCTTTACTCGTAATAGTAAAAATCGAGAATACAAAAAAGTCGATGTCGTAAAAGTGTCAGTTATTAAGTTTTGCTGCGGCAGGGAACAATATGTATTTTTGTAACTGTTTTCTTTGGCGATGATAAAATGTTATTTATTTTCTTTCCAAATTTCATGAAGATAAACCTAAAAAGATATTGAGAAAAATTGCTCTGACATATTAGAAAAAAAACGACAAAAATGACGATATAAAAGGTGTTTGTTACAGTGACTACGGATGTTAAAAAGATTATAAACATATTCTTATGTTCCTGATTCATCTGGGATAATGTTAGTGTTAGTGAGGTATCACGCAGATGTAGTATAATGCGTTATTTGTGATGCGAGATTATTATTAATTTTTAATGACGTTAAGCTTTGATAGATAACGTAACCATTAACAATATCACTAATATAGCTAATCATTAACGGCGTTATTTTTAACGCTATAAACGAGACGCATTGAGCTACAATCGGTAGTACATACATACATATTGTCACGCCTGTTTCCCATTGGGGTAGGCAGAGACGATGGATCTCCACCTGCTACGATCCTGACAAACACTTTTCGCTTCATCAACTTTCATTAATCTTTTCATACATACACGCTTATTTAAACTACTTTTTATCTGACCAAAATATCTTTAATTTGATCATGGTGAGTACGTTTCGGTCTACCGGCACCGACTCTACCAGTCATATTACTGTCATATACTTGTTTTGTGATTCTGCTTTCATTCATTCTCTCTACATGCCCAAACCACCTTAAAATTCCTTTTTAACTCTTGTCACTAAATCTTCTTTCAATCCACAACGCTCTCTTATCACACTGTTTCTTATCATATCACTTACATTAACCTTACATATACTTCTCAAAGCTCTCATTTCAACTGCATTTATCCTACTTTCATGCTTCTTCTGCCATATCCAACTTTCACTGCCATACACTAGCGTTGGTACTAATACCCCTTGATGGACAGCCAGACGTGCCTTTACAGACACTTTCCGGCTATTCATAAAAGAGTTCAGCGCTCCATTCACCTTATCACCTGCCATTACTCTCCTTTCGATATCTCTTTAATGCTTTCCGTCTCTGGTAAACATGCACCCTAGGTAAATAAACTCTTTAACTTGCTCTAGTCTTTCATTTCCTATCTGTACGTTACACATTGTCATCCTTTCATCTTTTTCAAACACCATAACTTTCGTCTTCTCTACATTAATTTTCATACCCTTATTATTAAAAGATTCGTCCATAATTGTTACCATCTCCTGTAACTCAATCAGTAGTAAATCATATTATCCCAGATGAAGCAGGGATATTAGCATTAGCACCTATATAATGTGTGTGTATAACAGTTCTAGCCTTAATTAACTTCCGTATCATGTTGCAAGCAAACCAATGATACAATATCGATATTGTCCTGTCAATTATAATTCAACCTAACTCCTTATAAATTAATTGGGCTCACTTGTCACCGTTAATCTACAATCTTATCACTGCTCTTTGATTATACCGCATCATAAACAACCCTGGAGTAACTGCATCGGCACAGTAAACTAATTGCAATTGCCAATACAAGAAGGCAATAGCCGTTTTAAATTAGGCACCAAGTGTGTTAATATTACGCTTTTAACTATAAGTGATATTAATTTTATTCTTTATATGGCAGATTACACAATAAATTCCAATACGTTGTTCATATGAAAGAGCGGGCGTTAAGTATGTTGCTATCATCTTACTTTTAAAATATCATGGTAATTTTTTTTATCCGTCCAGGAATGGAGAAAGAATACAATTTCCTGCGGCCAAGCGGCCTGTCCTAAGAGGCGACAAAACAACCAACAGCCAGGTGGTAGGCTATTTGCCCGACTAGATGGCTACCACCACTGGTCTAGAGTATGCCGCCACAACAACCTTGAGTTGTGTTTCCCCATCAGTGGCAAGGTTCCACTTTCTCCTTCAAGGCCGGCAGCATTTTGGTAGCATCTTTGGTGTTACAAATGTCCATAGGCGATAGTAATCGCTTTCCATCAGGTGGGGGCCGTTTGCCTGTCCATTGAACTAATGCAATAAAAATATTTTTAATACTCTTTCAGTGATAAATAATCCGCTATTTGACTCTATAAATTTATGACTTCAAGTAGCTGTAAGATGATAAAAATATCGCTTTTTTTAATAGCTCATATCTAAACAACGACAAGACAACACTCTCTGTTCTCGTTAAAAACTTTGTGCCTCGTTGACATGTTGCCCACGACAGCAAGTAGAAAAGTGGCGAGGGAAGTGAGCAGCGTGCTATGTAAACGCAACTTGTTTGTACACTTTACTGCTTGCTACCATGGAAGTGGATATAGTGTAAATCAGGTATTAGAAATAATTGTACTCAAGAAATACTTTTTCTTAATTCAAACAACCATAAACTAGCATCTAGAAATATAAACTGCGAACTCTTTCAAGCGCCAATTTAACGGTCATCGTGTGCGGTCTATTTTCTTAAATAATTTATGCGATCGGCGTCTTTACTGCGAACTATCATCGAGATGAAGAAGGACGCGCTAAACAAATCAGTGAGATATAATGTTTACAGCAACCAATGATAATTTAAAGTTATGTCAAATAAATTCATATCTCTTATGAGAAGAGCACGTTGTGGTTCAATCTAAGTACATTTCTCATTGTCTTTTGAACTTGTTCTTTATAATAAGTATATGGGGGTCGGTAAAATTAAACCATCATATATTTATACTAAATTGTTTACATTAGACATTACTACACTAAGCCTTAGATACTTAAATACTTAAACTATAATAATGTTACGAGTGCGGGACTCGAATTAAAATGCCGTTGGAATTACTATAGAATTTATTAGAACTATATAAACACGTATAACAGGTACAAATATAACTGGACGCAATAAGTCCTTATTTGATGCACAATTAAATGACATGCACAAAGTCCGTCACTATATCGCTTATCAAATGTACGTCTTGCTCGTATCGTAAGCCTCGCTTGACTACCCCACCCCTCCGTTCGAGCATTGTTTTATACTGCACGGTGCAATATGTCTACCTCATCGCGTGCACTCGATTTCCCGGAATCACACCAGGCCACTGCCTACCGGAACAGATTACAATACACAATAGGTGACTTTTCTAATTACAAATATTAAATACAAATAAAACAAAAGAAGTACAAATGCGGACGGTAATAAAACTTGGGGTTTATGACCGCAGGTGTTCATTCGCATTTGTTGTTGTGCTTCGTGGAATTTTGGCTAAGTCGTAACACTAATATGGATGACAACGTCGCGTCGTTTTGTTTCACGTAGAAGCTTCCCTGGCGCGTGCCATGAGAGTGAATGCGCGCGGCCTTACGGCTTATCGGTATAATAAGGACTGACTCGCTCCTCCAGGACTCTGCTAAGGGCCCGTCCCACGGTGCGTCTGAGTTCGATATTGCGAGAACAAACGAACATTCCCGAGCGCACGTCGGCTGTATTTGCTTCGCCACAAGTATGTCTAAGTTACAAGTGACACGAAAATGATAAAGACAAGTGTCAAGAGTTGAAAAAGGAATGTGAAGATGGTTTGGGTATCTAGAAATAACGAATGAAAGCCGAATTACAAAAAAAGTATAATATAACAGCAATGTAACTGGTAGAGTCGTCGCCGGCAGATCGCCATTGCCGCAGAACTCACCATGATTTTACAAAAGAAATATTATTACAAAAATTACAGGAATTTTCTCCAGTTTAAGTTTGTAATGTTCTTATGAGTCGGAAAGGAGATATTGTCAAAAAACTGTTATTAGGTGCCATCTTTCCAATATGTCTACGCGAGAGACAAAGATATGAGGTGACAAAGTTGAAATTCGGAAAGAACACATTGAAATGTATAAAATTACCCATTTTCAAACTCTCCCGAAAAATTATCAGATAAACTACTAATTGATTGTACTATAAGACTTCGTGTAATAATGATAAACTTTGTTCATTCTATGCTAGAGCTTTATTTGCGTTATTTTTAAAAATATAGGCTGTGCGTGTTACCGCGTAGCCACATTAGTGTATATTTATGTACAATCGGGAGTTTTGGCGGGAACTGAAAGGAGATGTGCTGTGCAGTTTTATTTTCTAAAAATGTGTAAAATTACCTTAAAATGAACAATAGTTGTAGGATATTGATAGTTTTTGAGTAGTAATTATGTGTTTTGTGAGAAATGTGAACTGTATAGTCAAATGTGGCCTTTTGAGTTGTCACAAGAACTCCGTTGAATGGCACCAGCTGATAACCTACAGCTCAGCTGTGCTACACATAGGCTTATGAAAATGAAGAAACTACAAATCTAAGATCTGGCTTAAAGGCCTAGCTGCCAAGCCATAAACCTAAATAAATAACAATTTATGTGCAATCGTTATCTGTCCATATTTAAAGTCATTAACAATGTGGCATCTCAAATAACGTGAGCATATCCGCGTGAAACGGCCTAAATCTTTAACACTAACTTAGATGAAGCCCTTTATATTTGAATTTTTATTTGGATGTGATTATTGTTCTACGATATAGAATTTTGAGCGTCGGTGGGCTAAGCGAGGTGTCAAAGCTATAAATAATTTAAACCAATCGTCACTTCGAGAAACGCTATTTGCGCCGATGATCGGAACACTGATTCGCTTAATTGGCAATACAACTCGTGATTCGTGTTCCGGGACTGTTTGATACGATTTGTTTAGATCACAGAACGCGCTTATTTGGGTAGGGACTATGCGAGAATTCTTAAATAAGATGATTATTACGGAAATTATTAATATTTTACGTAAACTTTTATTACAGTACACTGTTTGTAGGGGCCCCCCGGTGTAGAGGTTAGCGGTAGCGTAGCTATTCCAGCTCCCTTTTTCTTATTACACTACCCTGATTAAGAGCAAGAGGTGACAGTACCCCTGTAAACGAGGCATAAAGTTTTTGACGAGAACTCAAAGATGGTTTTACTGTGCAGTTGTTTAATAAAGAAAACGTTTTTTGGAACGTCGTTTATTTAAAAGTCGATCAAGTCGAAAGATAATTTCTCAATTAGCATTTTCTTTTATAACCCTTTAGCAAAATGACGTTCTTTCCCTTTAAAGTTTTTTTATCAGTTACTTGGCAATTAACAGTCAAAGAACGTCTCGCTAATTTACTTATTTTTAATTTCCATTTACGTAATTAGAATATTTTCTTAAGTTTTCTTTTGAGTATAATGAAAAATTTGTAACAATAAAAGCAAGATAAATGTAATTCGTAAATAAAATCCTTATAATATTAGACAAATGTTTAGATCGTTTCATTACCTATGTAATATATTGTTACAACCTACATGCCGACGAAAGTAGATTCACACCTGCATACCATAAAAGCACACTTTATTACCTTTCCGCATTTGGACTTCTTTTTACTTTGTGTTTAAAATTTGTAATTAGGAAACAGCCCATTGTGTATTGTAATCTTTTATGGCAGTCATTAGCCAGGTGTGTCGAACTGATTCTAAGAAATTCGGCCTACGCGGTCGAACAGCCATATTGTATCGGTGCAGTATAAAGCGATGGAGAGATCGGCAGTCTAGCGATAGCCACAAGCGAAGCAAGACGTTAGTGACGGACTTTGCGCGTGTGATTGAATCGTGCATTACGTTTGGACTGGTTGCGTACAGTTATATTTGTAACTGTGTTATACGTGTTTGTATAGTTCTAATAAATTCTATAAATAATTCCAACGGCATTTTAATTCGAGTCCTGCAACTCGTAACAATATTCACTATTCAGGAAACATAACTCTTTTGAGTAATGTTGCCTGGCAGAGATCGCTTTAAGCGCTAAGTCCACCTATTGTTTTACTAGGAAACTAATGTAAATATGCATTTTTGTATTTATTTATTTAGGTAAGCAATGGATTTACAAGTACCGTTTATTGTAGATATTGATGTGGTTTGTAGAATCGATGTTTTTATTCAGAAAAAATGTTTTATCGTATAGTGTAATGAATGACAACAGGCACAGCTAATCAATGTCCACTGCTGGATGTAGAAGCCCCAAGTTCACGTCTATTCCTTCTGAAAATGCTTGAGCGGACTGTAAGTTTATAGGTAGACTATCGGGGCTAAATGACGTTATTCTTCCCTAAAAAAATAATTTAGAACCCGATTGCTGACTTCGCAACTTTGGAATTTATTATGAAATCGCAATCATTGACTTAAATTTTATTTATTAGTATACATTCTAAATTAATTACCACGTGACCGAAAAATAAAAACAAATTTCGAAATAAGTGCTCTCATAATATCAAAGTAAAACATGAATAATGACACGAATTCAAAATTCGTGATAGCTCAAACCAGATCCTGCCCGTGCGCAACTGATTAATGGTAATAATTTTGCAAAATGACTCTTATCTAAGACATTCATAATCTCTCACGTTACATCTCGCAGCCTATAAATCAATTCAACGACCGCAGCCCGCGGTTTGACCTCAAGCACACGACATTGGATCAAATCTTTGTACTAATCTATATTACAACTCTAATGTATTAGATGACATGAACTATATTCATTCATATTACCATTGTAAAAATCTTCTAGTACAGAGGTTTTTGTTGGGTATTACGATATGAAGTTTATTAAAAAAGTATTATTAAATTTCTTCAACGCCGTCAATATAGGTATTGGTAACACCTTCGAGGTCGCAAAGATCCTTGGAGACCAACACCCCGCGATCTCATACAATCATATAAGAATGATACAAAGATGATGCGAAGAACTAAAGCTGCAGAAGGCCAATTAAATGACGCAGTGGCCGCCGGACGCCTTGAAGGCAGACCATGCCGCAGAAGGTGTCAACGCGAAGCCCGGAAAGGCCATCGAACGCTGCAAATAGGCCAATGAGAGCCGCGGTGACACCACAGACATGGACGTTGTTCCAGCGGCCTCAGGCATCTGTTACCGTCAAGTGTAGCCCGATGAGTGGAAACCGGGGTTAAGAAAGAGCTTTCGCTCGAAACCCCAACTTGCCTTAATCTACCAAGAGTAGGCCAGACGACCCATGTGTAGGTTGCAAATTTACATAAGCGACTGTAACCACTTTCCATTAAGTTTGCTGTTGTACTACAATTTTTTTTTAAATATGACAGAATGACTGGCTGCTAAGCAGCGAAGCCCTCTCTAGAAGCCCTCTCTGTACAAAAGGTTAAGTAAACTGTATGCGCCCATTAACTTTTACACACACTCAATGTAGGCATCAAGCTTGGACCTGTATACTGCAGCCCACGAATTATAGACTATGTTTGACACCGAAAGAGGGAATTGTTGTGGCAGCTCGAGGAGGTATATTTCATTAAGTAATTAAGACTTTCAATACAACGCAATTCTTACTTAAAACAATCAATATCAATCAAGGATTATATATTTTTAATTTTGCAAAAAACTTCCAATAAAACCTGCACACTGCCTGACAATGCAATTAGGTACTTGCTTGTTCCTAGTCCTTATTTGTTCTAAACATTATTCTAAAACACCTTTTTGACACAAACATATTTCTCTAATCTTGGAAAATCTATAATATAAAAATCAATTGCTGTTCGTTAGTCTCGCTAAAACTCGAGAACGGCTGGACTGATTTGGCTAATTTTAGTTTTGAATTATTTGTGGAAGTCCAAAGAAGCTTTAAAAGGTGATTAAATATGAAAAAAAATGATTCTGAGGCGGTACGAAGTTTGCCGGGTCAGCTAGTCTTATATAAAAAAGAAAAAGAATTATTCACACCACAATATAACCAATTGTCAAGTTGGAATAAATCTCAAATTCTCAAATACTAATTCAGATGCGTGCGCAATTCACATAAACTATCACTTGCAATTTATTTAGCTTATTTAAACATTCATTACACAAACGGTGTTTGTAAATAAAACTAATTGCTTTAGGATTTATTATGAAAACATTTTCATTGAAGCCCGTCGGCCATTTGTCCACAATTCATTGAACTTAATACAAAGCTGGCATCTGCACTTCCGGTAGTTAATAGTTTCATCATCCGACGATTTATGTAGCGAAATACTAAATTAAATGTTTCATTGACCGACTTAATGTACATTTGAATTTGAATCTTATCTTGTAACAAATAAGAACATTGAATCTCCAAAATTTGTTTATCAAGCTCACTGCGATAGCTATATCTATATTATTGATGAATTTTAGTTCACTCTATTGTTAATAGGTGATTTATTTGTACATCTATTCATATGTATTGTTAACTATCTTGGTAATAAAATATAACGAGATCAAGTAAAGAAAGGTAGGTAGATAGGGTAAGATTTAAAGCGGAATAATTAATTATAAGATAAAACCGTATAGTTCTTCTATGGAAGATAGATTTAAAACATTTGATTATGTGTTTTCAGATTGTGATTTTTCCCACGTTTTGTAATGGATATAATGTAGTACAAATAAGTGACATTTTGTAGTTTTCGGCGGGAACTTGAAAGGTGTTTTTCTGTGTAGTTTTATATCCAAAAAACGTATTCATTTCGATTGAGTTTAAGCAGGAAAATGTTTTTGAATAAAAGTATTAACAGTTTATGAAAACTATACTTTTAGAATTTCCAAAAAACTGCCATCGTTTAACCTCTGTTCTACAAACCTACAATTTGGCTGACATTTTAAATAAGATTTGTTACCAGGCAATAAAGTACCTATATAAAAATATGAAATTGTGTTTTTATACTTAGTTTAAGTTTGTGTATTGTCAATTTATTTTTATTTACATTTTCTATACCAGTATCTTGAAGAAAATATAACAAATTTGCTAAATTGAAATATATTGAATATGTTGAAAATTTCTTTCTATATCTGTTGATATATCTATCGCAATAAAAAAACCCGATAGTAGCAAGGACAGTATTAATTTGTTAATCACATTATAGTTGTATGTTAATTAATAACCTAACAAATAGTAATAGTACTACATATATTATACTTACGTAATATTATTTATGGAAGCGTGTATAAATTTACTTCAATTATTTAAAAAAACTCGGACAGATATTCCACGTTAGAAATTCCAATATTTCTCACTACAGCTCAAGGTAACTATAGAACATAAATATCTTAGCAAAACCGCAACCGGTCAAGTTGGAGCATGGCTTTGATACACTCGCCTTATCTAATGAGACTCATTGTCTCGTCTTTGACTAGCGTTGAATACGATAGAAGTGTCTCAAGTAAACATAAGGCTATACTTATAACAGCTTTGAAATGGTAAACTGTATATAACGGTTGCAATATATTATTGAGAATCTGGACCATTCCTTTCGCTAAAACGATTTCTGAACGTTACTATTTATAATAAACCCATGGATGATGTAATAAGAGGCCACAGGTTTTACATCATCGGTCTCAACTTCAATTTCTCTGCTGCATCCTCCCATCTACAAATGTCTATAGTTTTGCAGCAGATCAGCTAACATAAAGTATTAAAGAAATATAATACAGAACAGTCAAAAGATAAAACTAAACTCTCTTTTCTCACTTTTTCATTTTTCATCCATAATTTGAGATAGATACTTAATTTTTCTTTTTTATCTAGGAACGCCTAATTAAAGTAATTAAAAGTCCAAATTTTGTTTAAAAACCTATATAAGATTATGCAAAGCTACTTATTATTATTTCAAAGGTTGTAGATGTTGAAAATTTTACGGTGGCCTAGTTTTAAAAGAAATTTAAAATTTTTGCGTAGTACCAAAAATCGTCGTCGTTGTCGTCAGCCTATCGTTGTTTACTGCTGGCTATAGGCCTCCCGTAGTTTGCACCACTTTTTCCGCTCTTCCGCCTTCCTCATTCCTCATCATTCAGCCCCAACCGGCGACCTTACGCAAGTCGTCGATCCGTCGTCTTACATTAATTTATCGACTCGTGGTCTCCATTACAGGACACATCTGCACCATCGGCTATCGGTCCTGCAACAGATGTGGTCAGCCCACTGCCACTTCAGTTTGCTAATTTTATGAGCTATGACGGTTATTCTAGTTTTCTTACAGATGTCCTCATTTCTGATTTTATGTAACATACACCTTTAAAGTATTATACGCACATTAAATTCATTCTAAAATTGTAGTTATACTTGAAAAGTAGTATTCTTTTTCCACGGTAACAAATAAATATATACGAAATTAAAACAAATGTAAGAAGAAATTCTTATAAAAACATAATATTTATTTTTACGTACATAACATATTTCATTTTTAAAGTAAGTATTATTTAGTTAATTATATCTGAATTCTTTTGATAGGGATTTTATATTTCCAAAGGTACGTTTTTAAGTAGGCTATTTTCATTCCTAGTATTTTTATTACACTTCAAATATAAAAATAAGCTACATTTAAGAAGTATAATACAATGTATCAAGAACATACAGCTAAGGTATTTCAAATTTCAACTGGCAGACGTAAGAAACGCTTTATCGGACCAGAATCTCTAGATAGGATAATGTCGTTGGGCGACAGGCGTGTTATAAGGGCATTGTTCAATTTATGTCTACGCATAGTTTAGCTGAATATAGACCACTCTCATACAGAGTCGATACTATACATTGTAAATAGAATGTTAAAACTTTGGAACTAAAATTACGAATATTAATGCTGTGCAATAAAACAGTGGCATAAATACGTACACACACCCACTCACACATACACGCAACCACATCACACTTCACTCCGTCTTTATGAGCCAACTTCAACGTTTATGACATTGACAATATTTTATTACTACCGATTTTCATACCTATTATATTTTTTTTTGTGTTGATCACTGTTATTTTATTTATTTGTTTTTATTTTGAGGACATTATTTCAATTTAAATTAAAATTATTCTCTCTATAAAGTTATTAGCTCGTGTGTTGTTGTCATATATATCGTCGTTTTTAATGTATTGTGTAAAACTATTTCTAAATTATCTTTGTTAAATAAATAAGAAAAGAAATTGTGTGTGTGCGCAGTTCACACGCAGTAGAAGTGAAACTTCAGAGACTCACAAATATTTCTTCTCTAACTTTTATTAATATAAATATAATTCTTTTAGACTACATCCGTCAACATATTACAATACAAAATAAACTTCTTAAGTACCTATCACTTTAAAAAATTTTAATGTTTTAGTCTAAAAATTATTATTATAAGTTGTCTTCCGGTCCAAATTGGGTGCTTAATCATCGGTCTTATTGACTGTCTAATCTGTACTGCGCAATGTTAAACTCGTTTCTCATTCTCTCGCAGGCTTACCTAATCCTATAGATTTATGTGTTTATCTCTTCTTAGTGTCGCTTTTTCGTGCCATAAAGTTTCAAATCACAAAGGTTCTTAAAAAAATTCACTTTAAAAATAAAAAAACTGGTAAGTGCGAAGCAGTCCATGATCTATAAAGAATTGCGTAGAAACGACAAAATATATTCTTTATTTTCGTTATATGGGTACGAAACCAAAAAATTATTTAATCGAAAAAATCCCATGTATCAAAAACTACCCGATAGATATTGTCCAAACAATATTTAAACGTCTATAATTTCTAATATTTTGTGTACTAAGTTTTCTACTTTATAATTAAAATTGCAAAAAGAGAATACAATTTTTAAGATTTTCCCAGACAAAATCTCACAATCTTTTTATTGATTAATAATGAAAAGTCGTTTCAACATCTGATAACTCTAAAAAAGAAACAACTTCAAATTACGCGTGTAACCGTCATTCGTAATTTTTATTTTTTCCCCCATTTCATTGTATAGATAGATCCAATTGTTTCTGACAAAAATATGATATGTGGCAACGATAGATAGACGGAAGAACAATTGTACTAGGATTCCACTTTTGCCAAAATGACTACTATATGCTAAAAAGTCCTGCAGGGTTCAAACATTATATATAATTATAATTTACATAAATACAGAGATTATGTACGAAACCGCTACTGAGTCTCCCGGACTGCAGTATCCCATCCAACTATAACATTACAAAAATGTGTAACTTAACATAAGAAAATGTGTATTAGAATGAAGAAAATAAGTAATTTTTGTAAGTAAAGTGTAGTGAACTATACAGTGATTTGACCCTGGCATATCGTATTCACTAGGGACCCCAGTTCTGACTATAAAAAAACCACTGCTGAGTTAAGTAAAGGTTACCTTCTGCTGCTTATGTAATCATCTGATTTAGCATAGTCCACTGATAGGGGTGAAGACAGCACAATGAGGGTACGGCGGTGCACCACGGGATCTTTAATCGATATACTATTCAAGTATTCTGATTATATCGACGTCTACAAGCCATTGTGATTTTGCTTATGCACTCGTGAGTTGTGACAGTAAGTTTGAATTGTTGTCTAGTTTCTGTTTTGAAGATTTTTTTTAAATAAAACAAAACCGACTTCAAAAGTAACTAAAAAGTAAACAATAAATATTTTTCAACACATTTACTCAAAAAATACATTTACAAAGCCTGTATATATTTATTCGAAAGTTTAAAATTACGTATCACACAATGGAATATGCGGTAAAATAGGTAGGTACATAGGTGAAGAAATATATAAGAATTCCACCAAGGAGTTTCACATTACGAAAATAAATAATCTGGGTGGGGTATAGATATACGGCACCTTGATTTCAAGTATTTGGAGGAGTGGAGGGGAAGGGTGGGGATGAATACTTATCCCCTCTGCAATCCCTATGTCAAGAAAATATATAGTTCTTGAGATATTAATGTTTTTGTAAATATAACCTCACTTATGTTTTTCACTAATTCATTATTTTAAACACAATTAATTTAAGTACTTCTCCCTTCTTCAACCCCTATGTCTGGGAAACAGTACACAGACTAAAGCTCACAAGCCGAGTGTGCGATCGATGGTAGCGATCAGCGAGTGTCACAATATTTTTTCTTTATGGTTTGTTAATTCTGTGTAGAGAGGTCACGAACTCACGGCGCTCGCTTGTCGCGACTTTCAACTAGAGCCCACAAGCCGCGGGAGCGATCAGCGAGCGTCACAACCGATTTAAGTTAATAGTAATAGTTATTAATGAATAAATGGTGATCAGTCTATTCTGGCACTCGCTGGCCGCTGCCGCGGCAAGCTCGCTTCACTCGCTCGGCTCTTGCGCTTTAGTCTAAAATCTAACCTAACCTAACCTGTGTCTAACAGAACAGACTGGTCACCATTTATTCATTAATAACTATTTAAATGACGGTTACAAATCAGTTGTGACACTCGCTGATCGCTCGCTCGGCTTGTGGGCTCTAGTTGAAAGTCGCGACAAGCGAGCGCCGTAAGTTCGTGATCTCTCTACACAGAATTAACAAACCATAAAGAAAAAAATATTGACATCTATTTATTAGTGTTTATGACATTAGCATCTAGTTTAGTTTTAGTCAAGGCCTGTTGTCAACCATAAACTTTATAAAAATATATAAGTATTATCTATGATTTGCATGTTTCTTGTTTTTGCTATTTACATGAATTGCTTAGTTGTGTTTTATTTCATGTTTCAATAATTTTATTGTGTTTTTGGACAATTTTAAATCTTTTTATGTTAACTATTCGATTTTGATTGGATTTTTTAACTTTAGACCTATGATATAAGTGCAATATTAGTGAAAAACATATAAATGAGGATATTTTTACTAAAACATTATACCTAATAACAATAATCGACAGACAAAAACACATTGTATATCCCCAAATTAAGCTAGTTACGCTTGTGTTATGCGTAATATACAACGGACTACTCTAGGGCCGATCCCAGACACCCAGACCATAGTAAATAACGGAGAAAATACGTTTTCCGAAATTTGCTATACCAGGAATCGAACCTCGAGCCTCTGCGTTGTAGTGAGGTAGGCTTGCAAAGGCTTAGCCCGCTCAACCACAGAGGCTGTCAAAGGCTGCTATTATAATAACATTATAAAATAATATCTCAAGAACTATACATTTTCTTGACATACGGATTGCAGAACCCTACCTCCCTCCCTACCCTCTCCCTACACCCCTCCAAATACATATATGTACTTGAAATCAAGGTGCCGTAAATCTATACCGCACCCGGTAATCTGAATAATTGAATTATAATTGATTTTTTGTGAAACATTCGTAATTTATTTGGTAAGTTTTGTGTAATACGGATTTGTCGTAAGTAAATTCTGTGAATTTATACCTTCAAAAAATTATGGTAACGCGTGAGCGAGATGGCGAACTTCATTTAGACACTTAAGGAGTGAGTAGCGAATCAATTATTGTTTAAATAGCTTTTAATAGGAATTCAGGTATATCTAATGATTTATAACAGTAAGATAGTACACGGTAATTAATGCTTTATTATTTATATGAACATTGTTTTAGAATGTATTGTAGAACACGTAACCTACCCAATTATTGCTTTCAGTTGTATTATCATAAGAATTACCTTTAAAGAAACAAATAGGCAATTAATGTCGCAATTAGTCATATTAAAATGTGATTAATACTTTCTCGGTGTTACCCTAATCTCCTTATCCCTTGACAAAAAGCCACAAGTCCAGTGTAGAAAGAGCTGTTTGGCTGAATAGGAGTTATTTAATAAAAGGTCTTATTTAAATAGCTATTTCTGTGTTATGGTTGACTGTCACAATTAGATGGACCCGCAGGCAAGTATACAAAACTTTAATGAAATGAGTTATGCTTCGTTTGATCCTTCACGAATACAGTTATCAAAGTTAACAAGGACCCTTGAGTTGTTTTTAATGAAAATGTCTATGTCATTAGACAAGTATTATAAATTTATCAAACCATGACAGCTAAAGTAATATTAAGGAAGACTAGTAGATATAATTAAGTAATATGAGGGTTTATGTTAGCGGCGTGTAAGCGTCCAAAATTCCAACAATTTAGCCATTCTGCTAATGTTAGTTCAATATATATATATATATATATATATATATATATATATTTTACGGAGGTATAGGTTTGCGTTTGACCACTGTCTCACCTGAGTGTTGACGCAGTCTACGATGTAGCACGCTTACCAAGAAGATACCTATTCACTCGTGACTTGAAGACTTCAAGATTGTATTTGTCAGGAAAAACAGAATCCGGCAAATTATTCCACTCTTCGGCAGTGCGCACCAGAAAAGATGAAGCGAAACGCTTGGTTCTAACTGGTGGTGTTTCGACCCTGTAACGGTGGCGCAAACCGGTGCGTCTGGTTGTCCGATGGTAAAAAGGGGACGGAGGAATCAGCTCGTGCAATTCTAAGGAACACTCTCCGAAATGTATCCGATAGAAGACGGTGAGCCCCGCGACCTTGCGTCTCGACTCTGAAGTCGAGCATAAAAAAGACAATCATTGCCGACCAGCTTCCTAGCTCTTTTCTCAATTGATTCCAACGCTTCCAACTGATATTTGGCTGATCCGTCCCAAAGATGTGAACAGTACTCCATGCAGGACCGAACTTGTGCTTGGTATAAGTTCAGCAGTTGTTCCGATGTGAAGTACTGTCTCACATTTGCGAGTACACCCAGCTTTTTGGCCGCCACTTGCGCTAAAGACTCTATGTACGTGCCAAAATTGAGTGTTGGAGTCAAAGAGATGCCCAGAAGCTGGAGTCTATCAGTCAATGTAATGGACACACCTCTGAAAGTGGGAGTCAGATCAAATAGACTCCGTTTTGCGGAGAATAGACATGCCATGCATAATAACAGCCCATAAACGTCCCACTGCCGGGTTTGGGCCTCCCATTATAGGGGAACGGGCAGTATACCCGTCACGCTTATCCAAAGCGGCTTGGCAGGTTTTGTCGGTTATATCGATCGATATAACCTACACATCGGTTATATCGATGTGTAGGTCTCATCACGATGTTCCCCTTCACCGTTAACACTTGGTAATTATAACAATATGCACGTTAGGTCAGAAACTTTTCAAGTCATGCATGCTTTCCTGCCAGGATTTGTACCCGTGCCCTTTGAGTTTGGGACTCGTGCGCTAAATATTAAGCTACCACGGCTTTTGTCGTTCATTAGCCGGCTAAAAAGCAGTTGATCACTTTATGGCTAACTCGCCAAAGGGCAGCTGACGGGTAACCCGTGAACTTGCAGTTTTATTCGACAGCTATTAACAAGCTGGCGAATTGATGGCGATGGCTGACGGCTGAGCTGCAATAAATTCGTTAGTTATCGGTTTGAATCGACAACCTTTAGCCAGTTGGCGAAGTGGCTGACAACTTACCCGTGGCTATTATGAAATAAACAGTTAATTACCTAACTAAATAGTTACTCACCTCTATTATATGTTGGAAGTACCATGGCAGAAGTGGAGTAATGAATGACAATCGTTCACAAAAAAACGTAACTCGTAGCACTTTCTCCAATCACAGTTTGAGGCACAAGTCCGTACTCAAGGCCGTCTTTACCCGGGGGCGCAAGGGGTGCTTGGCACCCGGGCGCTGGGGCCTAGTGGGCGTAAGCCGATTGACTTTAATAAACTAGTCATTAAAGAACATCATAATTTTTCAAGATCAGACTAACGACACTTAAACAGAATACACTAATGTGTAGCTGTCAAATCTATAATATTATAAAGTTTTAAACATGCTATTTTTGTACATTGAAGCTATTAAAAAAAAATCAACTAGAAGAAGAGACTATATAAACGACAAAGAACACGATGCAACTTTTTTAGATTTCTTCTCTGTTTGTCTGTTTGTTCGGGATTCACGTAAAAACTACGAGGCCGATTTCCTTGCAGTTTTCGCTGATCGACGGCTAATTCTTAGACTTAAAATCTGCGCTTCTTCTTATCCCGGGAATCTCGCAAGAATTTTTGTGGGAATGATATAAATGGTCAGATTTAAAAAAAAATATTCGAAAACCATTACGATTTTTTTACGATATCGATCGATCGATAGTAAATTTGATGTAATAAAATGTGTGATATTTTTTATCCCGGGTATCTTGCGGGAATTTTCCCGGGAGCGGTTTGTAGTTATTCGGGTGGATAAAAATTAGTTTATTCCGACACAGCTTTCACGAAAACGATAGCTTACATTCTTTTTTAAATGCTGTGGTACTTTGTGTGCCGGGAATCTCGCGGGAATTTCAAGTCAGGCGTGGACGAAGTTGCGGGCATATCCTAGTTTATCCATATAAACCTAGTATTTTCTGAGAAAAATGACTGCTAAAAACAGACGGACGGACATAGCGAATGCATAAGGGTACCGTTTTTGCCAAAATAGTTAGGGAACCTTAAAATCCAACAAAAAGTTAAATGCTATTTTTTATTGCAGATGAGAGGGTTACAAGTTGTTCTTTGCACCCGGGCGTCCAAAATACTTAAGACGGCACTGTCTGTACTTGTTTTTATAAAAATTAAATCTCAATTTAAAGATTCGGTCTACGCCTTATTATTAAAAAAAAAATTGACTTAAATCAATCGTATATTGAAAGTCCTAAATAGCTGTTTTTCCATTTCGTAAAAATGAAAACGAAGAAATGCTAAATAAGACGAGGTAGATTTTAGAAGGCTTCTTCTGTCTATTAATTTTTTGGCGATCTTGATATCATTTTTTTCATTGCATGAGTTCAGCTGACAGGCAGATGGTCCACTTGATGAGAAGCGGTTACCGTCACCTATGGACATCTGTAACACCAAAGATGCTACTAATATACTGCCGCTCTCTAAAGGGAGACTGCAACCTGGCCATTAATGCAGGAACATAACTCGAGGTTGTTATGGCAGCATTCTCTAGACCAGGGGTGGTAGCCATCCAGACGGGCAAATACCCTATCACCTGGCTGTGGGCTGTTTTGTAGTCTCTTACCGCCTCTAACAGGACACCCGGCCTAAGGAAATTGTATATTTTCTCCGTTCGTGGATAGATAAAATAATATAATTAAAATATTAAAATTGTTATAAATATAAACTGTTATTAAAGTTGACATTTTATATACACTGTTGTACAATTTTATAAACAATGGTGTGCCCGAAAAATGGTAGAATGAGATCGAGTGCCAAATTATTGGACCGTGTTTAGCAGACAATGATGTGTCTAGGGTTGCCAACCATACTTTATAATAATGTATCTTACTTTATTTTTGGTAAATATACTTTATTATATTGCATAAAAATAGAACATGTAAAAATACTCTATTTCCAATCTTTACTGTGATGCGTAAAATGAAACACTTATATGGATAATTACAGAACTATTATCTATCGAGCTTTCACTGAAAGAGTTTTTTCAGTTATAATCTAAAATGGCGAGAGGAGAGGAACAGTACATCTATAAATAATAAAAAAAATTACTTGCTTGTTTATTTAAATAATGTAAAGATAGCTACCAAAAATTTAAGGATAATAAAAAATTTCTAATGTGTGCTAGAAGCAAACATAACAAAATATGTCTTCAAGAGAATAAACAAAGAAATAAAATTTGGAAACATATTTTTCTTCTAAATACGATATTTTCTGTAATTAAAAAAATTTATACGTTATTTTTCTCAAAAACAGTTGGTAGCCCTAGATGTGTCATCGTACGTGTATTGATGATATTGGGAGAGGTTCACATTGTTATGAATCATCCGAATCTATAGTTATAACATTTTTTACAGATATAGTAGATGCCGTTGGTTATAAGTGTATCTGCAATGATCGGTGGGCTAATTAAAGTATTTTATGAAATAAATGTTTATACAGTTATTATAAATGGCAACATATTTGCGGCTTATACGGTCCAAAAGATGAGATTATAAATAGGCCTTGGGAGTAAACTATATCATATTGTTACAACCTGAACGCCGACAAAAGACAAATTCACACCTGCATACCTGTAGACATTTTATTACCTTTTCGGCATTTGGACTTCTTTTGTTTACTTTGTGTTTAAAATTTGTGATTAGAGAACAGCCCATTGTGTATTGTAATCTTTTATGGTAATCATTAGCTAGGTGTGATTCTAGGAAATTCAGTACACGCGGCTGAGCGGACATTATATTTGTACAGTATAAAGTAATGCCCCAATTGAGAGATGAGGCAGTCGAGCGATAACCACAAGCGAAGCAAGACTTATGTACATTCGGTAATCTATTTAGTGACGGACTTTGCGCGTGTATTTGAATTACGATCTTCTGCATTACGTTTGGACTTATTGCGTTCGGTTATATTTGTACCTGTGTTATACGTGTTTGTATGGTTCTAATAAATTCTATAATAATTCCAAAGGCATTTTAATTCGAGTCTTGCAACTCGTAACAATATAGATAGAGATATATATAACGATATAGCAATCCTGTTTTACCAACTATTGTGGACATACTAACTACCTGTATTTTTTCCAGTAAATGAACGAATGTATCGTTTATTCATCATTGTTGATTGATGTCCCATGCTCAATATATTTCACCACCATCAGTATTAAAAATATATTAATCCCTGCCAAGGGCTGCTTGGAAGATATCGCTTTTTAGCGATAACTCTGCCCGTTATACTCTAACTTTTACACTTCTCTTTGTCTATGCTCTGGTATAAAATAAAGAGTTATCTATTTTCTTATTATTATTTAGATAGAAAATAATTTGTAAAAATCTGTTATACTGTCTTAACTAAAACTGAGATTTAAACATATTTAAGTAAGTTCATTGCGACGAATTAATTAATGGCGCTTCAAGCTAAACCTAGTGGGAGAAGACGCCGGTGGATTTTATAATTAATGTGCCGCCAACGGGTTTGTGCTCACCCCGCTTGTGAGACAATTAGCTATCTCGCCACTGCACTTTATGTATCGTGGAACAAGTCGGATCATAAAAGGTATTGAGCCGAAGGGAAACTATCATTTGGAAAACTTTACAATTTGCTAGCTCTTAAATTAGAAAATCAATTATATTAGTAGATATTTTCCTGAGATTTCCGATCGGTAGCACCTGGAAAGCGCCTTAATTAAGCGTGGTAGGCAAAATATCTATTCTTAGAAATTCCAGCAGTAGATGACATTAACTGAATGATTTTATTACGATCTACGTGTTTATTAATTTTTTATTGCTGGAGTAAGTATAGAAGATAGGTGGACGGCTCACCAGATAGAATATGACTACCGATACCGTTTGGACATTTCGAACACTATATGTTGCCAATGTGCTGTTGGCCTCAAAGAGGGGACTGCAACCTAGTCAGTGATTCCATGATTACTATGATGAGGTGTCTGATCCATAGATTTAGTAATGTGAAAACAGCGCTGTGCGTTGTCTAATATTAATAATAATAACAACCCATAAACATCCCACTGTTGGGCTCAGGCTTCCCATTATATGGGAACGGACAGTATAGTCGCCACGCTTGTCCAAGGCGGCTTGGCAGGTTTGATGATGTTTGATGTGTAATAATGTAAGTGGTGCATGCTTTCTGGCCAGGATTCGAATCCACATCCTTGGAGTTTGAGACGCATGCGCTAACCATTAAGCTACCACGGCTTATATACGGAATTTCTATAGGATAAGGCTTCAAAGTTTACGTGAATAAAGTGTGAATGTTCTAATTACATTGAAATTTGGTGTAAATACTTTTGAACATAAATCTATCTCGCGATCCCGGAAAAAGTAATAGTTTTACGGGATACGATTTCAATTTCAACACGAGCTGAATCACGGTAAATACTCCAAAAAATCTATATAAAGAGATTCAGTGAATTATTTTCACAGACTCAAGCCTAATGATGATACCAGACGGATCAAACAAATTAAATAAATTTGATCGAAAAGTAGAGGCGTTATGGATATGAAAATTCGAATCTGGATGTAGATACGAATATTTGAATAATAATCGATCGGTTTCAGATACGGTTACCGATATGAAATTATTACGGATTATCCGTTAGTTTCGGATAGTTTCAGTTACGGATATTAGATATTGAAGAAATTGCAGAAGTAAAACGACACTTGTTATTTTATGTAAGTAAATGTGATCCCACAACATTAAATGACTGACTGGTTATGTCTTAGCAATAGTAATAATCGTTGGTTCGGCCAGGCAAAGACAAAAACCTGTCATAACGTATCTCATTTAGACTCCGCCCCTATCCGAAATTATTTGAAACTTTTATATTAGATTCGGTTATGGTTCTGTAGAATTTTATTTCTAAAGTCCGATGGCTTATGTACGAAGCTCCATAACATCCCTGTTGAAAAGCAAACAACTGAGAAGAAACGACATTGAATGATTCAAGTTTGTATTTATATGGATGACGTTGGTTGATTAATCCAAATCGAAAGACAGATATGAATTGTCTAATATCGGCCTGCTTAACGGAAACAAAAGAAATATCATGTTTTTAAAACAACAAATACCAAGATAGTGAACAAAAACCAGATCATATATTTTTAATCAATTTGTTCTTCACATTTTACGAGCCTGAAGATCAATAAATTGGGTTGTAAATTAAATCAGTAGTTCTTATAATTTACATATAGTAATAAACAAAACTGATTTTTTTATTTAGTGATCTAATCTTAGTACAAATATTTAATAGATACATCTCTACTTATCTAACTTAAAAAAATTGTACTAAGGAATTCACATCGAATATTACATAAAATTCCATTTTGCTTTTAATTTAAATGCCTTATTGAGATATTAATAAAGTTATTGGTATTTAATTAATTAGCATATTCAATCGATTGGATGTGGTAATAAGAAATATAAAGTGTAATGAACCTATAGAATTTTAATAATTATTATTATTTTATGGGTGCCAGTAGACACTCTTACATATAATATTAAGTTTGCCACCCGCTGCTTAGTTTTTGACAATTTAGGTAACAATAGGATGCTATCTTAAGCTAAAAGCATTAAAAATATATTTCTATCTATCAAAATAGATAGTTCATGTACAGTTCCATCTAATTCCAAAAACAGCGATGTATGCATAAAAAATACACCAAAAATGTTCTATATATATATATATATATATATATATATAGAGTAATTTCATTCAACTAAATTCTATCACTTTTTATTTTTCATAAACAGTGTGCGAATATTATCATGAATATATAAAAAAATGTAATATCTTATAGTAGTAATAGTCTTAAGTAAATAATGTTAAAACATTTTAAAGATTTAAGATGTTTATTATTTAGTGTTGCTCTTTAAATACGACGGAAATCTAGCATGTAAATTGTTCCCATTGAACGTCACACTAGAACAAAATAAAATCTTTTCAGAATAAGGACAAAATATGATTGCTTTTACCTTCTTTTTCATTCTTCGCCTACCACATACCACTATGTGGTTTTGAGATACATATTATAATTTAATGTATTCATTTTAAATGAAATGTACCGTGTGAAGCGTCTATGTATAAACTTTTATGTAAATTTTAAAGAAAGAGCAATTTATACATATTTATGTCATCATGTTGCCCATATTTTTTTAATTTTTAAAGTCAAACCAATATTTCATAAAATAAATATTGGTTAATTGGTGTGAAATATGTTCAAATATTACCATATAAAATAAACGTTTGTAATTTTTATGAGAGAGATGTCAAGGATATTAAATATCAATAATGTTTGAAAATTCCATTTCTAAAGAAACCTAAACACAATATTTTATGCATATTCAAAAGCGTAATATGCTACTCAGTAGCACACTTTTATAAAACAAGTCAAACTACATTCCTTCATAAGTAAAGCATTAGTTTTGTTTTTGTAATTACTTTCATATTATATTGTTAAGAAATGCTATAATTTGTTTACTCCCCATAATATTAATACAAAAAAACTGTATTTGAATAATTATTGCTCATAAAACAGATGACAATTATATAATAAATAATTGATCCACAGTTCGCCACGGTCCAACGACTAATTTCTAACTTTGCACAAAATATACGCACGCTTAATACTGACATCCAAAAAATGAAGTACAGGATAGCCAAGAAACGTTTTTGAAGCATGAATATTACATGCCTTTTTAATACCTTCCTAATGGATATTTCTATAACTTTTATACCGGGATTAGCGCTATTAAAATTATTTCTATGTTTTACGATAGATGGCATTAAAAAGTCGATTTCGCACAATTTTGGATAATGTCAGTATTGGATTAAGCATCCGTATGTGTTGTTTGGAAAGTCTTCTTCCTTTGTGTGTTGGAGGTAATGATGGGGAGTCTCTTGTGACTACTTCGCCTTAAACAGCAATACCACGTTGCGAACCGCTGTAGTACATAGAATAGGAAGCACACTTAATTTATAAATTAATTTTATGACTTTCTAAAAACGCCCAAACCGCTGTCAGCAAAAAAAGGTAATTCTTATTACAATTTTTGAACGCGAACACAACTCTATCCCACTTTTAGTTCGCGGTTGCATCGGCTGCAATGAAGTCACTGGCGGCGCCTTAATGCTTTGGGGTCTACATTCGCGACACATCATCATGACAATGTTGTATTTGAATTACGTCGTCTGGCAAGCAATGACGACTGCATCTCGTTAGGCTTATAATTAATAATGTAATAACATTGGGAGACGTTGCGTGAGAGAAATGAGGATTGAAGATCACTAAACTGTCCACTGTTTTTGTTACTTACCTACCTTTTTATTGAGGTGAAATCCATTTACGGACACCGTACTGTTGAGACTGTAGCAGCGAGAGGTAGAGGTTAAGTGATATTTCAGATGGCAGGGAGTATCTAGTAGTCACTCTCGAGTGCTGATGTGAACTGAAGTGAACAAATTTATTTTGGAAACGGTAACCTTAAGTACAGATATTAACAAGTCGATAGTACAATGTGTGAGCGGGACGGGTGATGTGCGAGCGAGATTGAGCAACTATTAATATGTGCA
Organism: Dendrolimus houi; assembly: GCA_039645545.1. Taxonomy (NCBI): domain Eukaryota; kingdom Metazoa; phylum Arthropoda; class Insecta; order Lepidoptera; family Lasiocampidae; genus Dendrolimus; species Dendrolimus houi. The sequence continues at coordinate 10,923,001 of CM077134.1, forward strand.
TTCCCGTGTTGCGCTAGCCATCATTCGCCCGTTGTCGTTCGTCGCGCGCGCACGTCTCCCGCTCCGCCTCGGCTGTCCGTTATTCGTGTTCGTTGTGTTCGTTCGTTCACCCGGTCGATCTGTGTTTTTTCTGTGACAGTGCAGTGAAAAGTGCGTCATCAGGTGGTTTTTCCACCAAATCGTTCGTCCCCCTCAGGGACAATGGACGGCGTGGAGCTCTCTCCATTGCTGTTGGAGGGTTTGCTGTCGTTTTTACGACAGCAATTCCCTCAAGCGCTCGACCAATTTTTGAGGACTCCGGAGTCCCAATCAATGGCGTCCGTTATCTCGGAACTTAATTCCGAGAAACCCCTACACGTGCAAGGGGCCCCCGCACCCGCATCTGCCGCGACCACCGCACCCCCCGCGACCCCCGCCACCGCGCTTATCGCTGACCACCTGCGCTCTGCCTTAGCGCCCGCGCCCCCCGCATCCGTACCCGCCGTGTTACCGGTGCGCCCGCCGCCCGCACCCCCGCTCAACAATGCCCACCGTGCGGCACCAAAATCACGCGCCTCGTTTTCTCGCGGTTCCGCGTCGGGACAACCGCGATCGAGCTCCGCGAGCTCGACGACATCGCGTTCGCGATCGCCCATACACCGCGTAATCGATTCTCGTCGAGAAATCGAATTATCTCCTGACGGTCCGCAATACCTCAGGGATGCCCCTCTTCCACCGGCTGATAAAATCACCCCCATGGATGTCGCGCCTCCCGCGAACATCCCCTTAAACCGCGAGGACGATGACGGTTTCATAACCGTCAATCGTACCAAAAACGGAAGACCCAGAGGAGGTCCCCCCAACCCCGCTCCCACTGCGGCCACAAAACCAACAGCGGCACCTTCCAGCCGCCCTGGGCCACCTTCACAGCGCCCGCCGCCACCCCTGATCATCCGCGAGAAAGCCCATTGGCTTCAACTCGCTAAGGAGCTGCCAGGTAAGGCAATCTCTATAAAGAAGCCCGTGATACCCAACACGGCATCAAAGTTATGGTCACGTCTTCAAGTGACCACCGCCCCTAACATCCTTGTTATGTGACCGTAAAATCGGTTACTACACTTATGCCCTGCCGGAAGAAAAACGCCTTCGGGCTGTAATCCGCGGACTCCCACAGGAAATCGAGTGTTCCTACATTCTCGAGGACCTTAAGTCCCAAGCTGTACCGGTGCACGAAGTGCACCGTATGCACAGAGGCGACACAACAAAGTCTCCTCTAAACCTAGTATTGGTTGTCCTCGACCTCTCCCAGAGGGGAAAAGATCTTCGAACTTGAGAAGGTCTGTGGCCTCTCTGGCCTTCGTGTGGAACGCCCACACGAAAACATACACTGCGGCAGTGTCATCGTTGCCAACTTTATGGGCACTCTGCCCTACATTGTCAATCCCGTCCCAGGTGCGTCAAGTGCCTGGGCGACCACGGAACCTCGGAGTGCACACGCACCCGGGACTCCCCGGAGCCACCGAGCTGCATTCTCTGCGGCCAAGCGGGTCACCCCGCTAACTACAGAGGCTGTCCTGCCGCCCCCCGACCCAAACGTAAGTTCGGAAAGGGCAACGCCCAAAAAGGCACTAGAAAAGTGCCGAACAAACCCGCATTCGTGGCGGCCCCCCCTCCAGTGGTAAATCACTGGACGGGTCTTCCCACGACGGAAGCGTTCCCTCCACTAAGGACGCGCGCCCCAATTTTGGCCGGCCTACCCCAAGCAACCCCTGCCCCCGCCCCCATTTTAAAAGCACCTTCTGGGCCGTCACCCCACCACTCTTTAGCGGAGGACTTAGCCTTGGCGACTAAATTCGCCAAGAACTTGCCTTTCGACCTAGCAGAGGTCCAACTCTTGGCTCGAAAACTAAGACAAGTTGCAGAGTCTGATCAACCCTCCCTCCGGGATCAACTCGTGATCGAAATGGATCACGCGTACCTCCTCCAGGTACTTAGGTCGTTATAACTAAACAACCTAGTTAAATTATTGTTACCGGTAACAAATGGCGCATGTAGGTAGAAATAAACCACGCTCATTGACTCTGGCGACTTATAACGCCAACGGCCTTCGAAACCAGCGCGACTTGGTCCATGACTTCCTGGTTACCAATCAAGTAGATATACTACTAGTGCAGGAGACCTTCCTGAAACCGAGTGAAAGAGATCCAAAGATCTCTAACTATCGGGTCACTAGACATGACAGGATAGGCCGTGGTGGCGGCACCTGATCTATTTCAGAAGATCTCTACACTGCATGCCTCTAGTCACCCCACCACTAGTAGGTATGGAGGTATCCGCCTGCAGACTAGCAATGACTGGCCACCAACCTCTAGTCATAGTCTCAGCATACCTCGCGTGCCAGAAAACCCTTATTAAGAAAGACCTAGAAGCCCTATTCAACTTAGGCCCAGCTGTTATAATAGCCGGAGATCTGAATTGTAAACACGAACAGTGGAATTGCAATACCACTAACCCCAATGGCAGAGCCCTAATAAATATATCAGACAATCTTTTGTTTGATATAATAACTCCCATGACCCCACACGATACCCCCAACCGCGACTGGGGACCCCAAACACTCTCGACCTAACATTACTGAGGGGCGTAACTCTTCAGTTCCATTCGATCGAAACGATGGACGATATAGACTCGGACCATCGCCCGGTTATCCTCAAATTAGGACAACAGACGGACCAGACATCTGAAACTAGGACCTCTGTGGACTGGTTGAGACTTGGGGACCTCCTCAAGACAACCGAATCACAAGACCTGGACCGCATCCCGGACCACATCGAATCCCACCAAGACACGGAGACGGCGATCGAGGCCCTCACCAGCCACCTTCAATCCGCAGTGCGGAACTCGTCCAGACAGGTGCCAGTGGAGAATGACCGCCACTTATGCCTGCCGGACGAAGTGAGGGTACTGTTGAGGGAAAAGAGAGCCGCCTCCAGAGCTCACGACAGATATCCCACCGTAGACAACAGAGTCCGACTCCGCCAACTAGAGCGCGAGGTCAAACTACGTATCCGGGAAGTCAGGGAACAACGTTGGGACAGAACGTTGAGAGATATCGAACCAACTCACCAGGCGTACTGGAAGCTGGCTAGAGCTCTCAAATCAGATACCCTCACTGTCATACCTGCGCTAGAAAGAGCCGACAACACCGAGGCGTTCGATGATGAGGAGAAAGCCGAATGCCTTGCTCAGAGTCTAGAGCTTCAATGCTCCCCCACTACACAAAACGTCGACCAGTCACACCTGACGGAGGTGGACTCCGACGTTGAACGTAGATCCTCCTTACCAGCGGAAACCACACTCGACCCAGTCACGGTGGAAGAAGTGCAAGATCTGATCAAGTCCTCAAACCACGAAAGGCCCCAGGGATCGATGGCATTAACAATCGCGTGTTAAAACTCCTCCCCGGCCACTTGATTATAATCTTAGTGAGCATCTTCAATGCCGCCATAACAAACTGCTCTTTCCCCGCGATCTGGAAGGAAGCAGACGTCATCGGTATTCACAAGCCTGGAAAACCGGCTAATAAACCGTCCAGCTACCGCCCAATCAGCCTACTGAGCACACTCAGCAAGCTTTACGAGAGGGTCATCCTCTCTAGACTAAGAGATTTTGCCATCAGCAAACATCTACTACCCGATGAGCAGTTTGGATTCCGTGCCAGACACTCATGCGTCCAACAGGTGCACCGCATCACGGAGCACATACTATCCCACTTTGCCCATCGCCCTCGTCGCCCTATAGGAACAGCCACACTGTTCCTTGACGTAGCTAAGGCCTTCGACAAGGTCTGGCATAACGGTTTGATTTACAAGCTGTACCAGTTCGGTGTACCAGACAGACTCGTGCTCATCTTGCGAGACTTCCTCCTAGGCCGTAGCTTCCGTTTTCGAGTGGAGGGAACACGCTCGTCCCCCACCCACTCACAGCCGGTGTACCACAGGGCTCGGCACTATCTCCACTACTCTTCACGCTGTACACCAGTGACATCCCAAAAACTCCAGATGTAGAGTTGGCCCTCTTCGCGGATGACACCGCACTCTATACATCAGATCACAACCGACAAATGGCTTGCGTCCGGCTACAGGTAGCTGTAACAGAGCTAGGCGAATGGTTTCGCAAATGGAGGATAGAGGTAAACCCGGAGAAAAGCGCAGCAATGTTCTTTTCCCCGGGCACGCTTCGCTCTCCCAAACGCGCTTGCCTTCGCTTAAAAGCCATCTCGCTCTACGAACAAGAGATCCCCTGGGCAAAGTACACCAAATACCTGGGTGTCACCCTAGATCAGAACTTGCGCTTCAACGAGCATATCACTATAGTCCGGAATAGAGCGCGATTTGTGATGGGTCGTCTAGCACCCATGATAGATAAACGAAGCAAAATGTCCCTCAGACACAAGCTTACTCTATATAAAACATGCATCCGCCCGATCATGACATACGCGAGTGTGGTATTCGGCCATGCCAAGCCTGCCCTTTTAAAGAAACTGCAAATCGTTCAGAATAAATTCATGCGCAGAGCCGTCGGTGCTCCCCTCTATATGCGTAACGTCGACATCCACCGCGATCTGAAGCTTCCCTCCATCAAAAACTACATTACGTCGCTCTCGCGTAAGTATTTCGATCTAGCGCCGCACCATCGAAATCCCCTCGTCGTGTCCGCGTCCGATTATAAGCCTCGACGAAAGGCTCTCGTGCGACGACCGCGTAACATCCTCACGGACAAGGTCGACGATATCACAAAACGGCTGGCTCGGATCAGCCCGCCCGCGGTTAGGACGGCAGGCTGGCAGGCACCGACAGACAGACACAGACGGCGGCGTCGACGCCGCCAATCACGATCTCTCCACGTCCCTGCGAGGGACGCCAGAGAGACACAGCCCCCCATAGGATAGACTAGGCGTGTTGCTGGGAAGTTTCTTTCGCCGTTTCTTCTCTCCCAGCCATAACACGTTGCGAAACGGCAGTAAGATAGTATAGGCCACCGCGAACCGCCGATCCCGGTCCGCCGGGATCCTTCCTCTCGGGCTTTATATTACCCGTCGCCCGCTCTCAATTAGTGCATTGTGTCGCCCTATGGTGGGCATCATTAGATTCATCCCCCTCTCATGGCAACAGTCCAGCCGAGGTGAAACTCCCTAGGGAGCCCCCTCGAGCAAGTTGCCTCCCGGGCTCGAGCGCCTTCGCTTCGCAAAGGCACTCGCCCCAAAAACCCCGGTAAAGTTGTGAGGTCTTCGGACCAACAACATAAAGTCAAGTCCAATAAAAAAAAAAGCGCTAGCCATTAGCTCGTTGTCCACTGCGATGACTAGACGTATGGAGGTCCCATAAGTTAATATATATCAAAACAATTTTTTAACTTTCATTGACACATATGGCTAGTAATTCCTTATTTTTGACGTAGTAAAGCTTTTCTGGAATCATTACCTTGATTACAGTGCTTAGGTCCGGCTCGATCAGTATGATACCATGCTCTCGTAAAGTATTCGGCGTCAGCGCAACGATTTCGTACGATGGGTGAGAGTTCCAATGACCCACTTTCCCCTCCCCCTATCCCAGCTTCCCTATTGCATTCCCTTTATCTTATACTTTCTATCCCATCATAAGGGCTGGCAACCCATTGGGTCCGTCACTGGCATTGCAAACGTCTATAGTTGAGGGTAACCGCTTTTCATGAAGTCCGCCGTCTTCCAGCCTCGCAATAAAAAGAAGCCTATATAATATATTTTACTCTCAAATTTCATCATATAGACAGAGTAATTTTGAGAAAAATAACAGTAATACACAAAGACAGATAATTATATTGATGGAAGGAGGGACATGGGCATTTTCTTTGTGTTCTGTTCTTGCCGAAAGGGTGCGTTATCCTAGAAAGGCTAAATATACTTGAATTTACATGTACACTGCTTCCTAGAATGTAATAATACGTTCTCAAACTCTGACACGATTAATGACGTAATAAATCTTAAATAAACATGCAGCTTCCAAGTTGAACCACGTTTTTCAACTCATTTGGATATCTTTGTTGAAAATCAGCACGACGTCTTTAAGAGAAATAAGTTTACAGTACAGATTACCAGGACATACAGATTAGCTTGAACTATAATAGGTGAAACTCTAGTTCCACCCATTGCATCTATCTACAGATGGAATAGGTTTCGTTCTCAGGGCTCTGGAGACATTTTAGAAATAATAATAATCTTTATTTTCTCCCTAAAATACAAAAGTGTTGATTACAAAATAAAATGTTATAAATAAGTCATAAATGTTGTAATTTATACAGTTAAAGAAAATTAAAGTGTTTGTTTGTAATGTCAAAAATAATTTGTGAAAAAAATTTGGCGGATAATTTGGACCAGGAGATTCCGAAAATGCAATTTTTAGAATGTTTGTCCGTCTGTCTGGATGTTCCGGCTAATCTCTGAAACAGATGGACCGATTTTGACGGAACTTTTACTGGCAGATAGATGATATTATAAGGAGTAACTAAGGCTACTTTAAAATTATGGTTCAGGGAAAAAAATCCCATGCGGACGAAGTCGCGGGCACAGCTAGTAAGTAAATAAGATATAACAAATTTCATAAAATGAAGCAGAAGGAGACAGGAGTCCAAACTGAAAAAACTCCAGAACAGAACTCATAAAATCCTCATTGTCTTTCACGCTTATTTATAAATTTATTGTGTTTAGTAGGTAATTAGTATGGTAACAGTATGGTTGGTGTATAAAAAATCTGTATTCTTATGCCTTAACAACTTTGAGTTCTGGCATCAGTGGCCAGGTTTCAGTCCTCCCTTCGAGGCCGACAGTACGTTGGAAATCACTCTAGCGTTGCAAATGGCCAGAAACGACAGTAACCAGTTTTCAAGAAATGGGGAGTTAGCCTATCTATTTTTTTATTCCGAAGGTGGCAAATAGGCAGATGGCATATTAAGTGGTTACCATCGTCTATAGACGTTTTCAACGCTAGGGGCGAAGCCAACCCCTTGGCAGCCTTTAGGATGGATATAGGGGATGGGATAAAAGGGATGGAATAGGGGAGGTGGAATAGAGGGATCAAACAGGAGGAATGCGATAGAGAGAGTAAGGAATAGGGAGAGGAGAAAGTGGGCCATCGGAACTCTAACTTATCGCATGAAACACGACTAGCTCTAGGCTAAATGTTTCACATCGATATTCTGTAAGAGCGTGGTATCACACCAAACCGGCCCTAAAAGCTGTAATCGAGTAATGATTCCAACATGGTTCTACCACGTTACGCTATCTGCTGTAGTCTAAAAATAAACCAATCTATATTAGGAGAAAATAGATACAAAACTATTATACGGGTTCGGGTCCCCCTACTACCTGGTGGGCTGACAGTGGGCAATCGTTTCACCGGGTTTCCCTAACCTCCGCTCCAACCGACCACACTCCGCACCTTATCACGCCTAAAAGGATGAAGTGTACTTAACACGAAGCCTGATCCAAATTTCGCTAATATTGACTCACTTCGGGAGAAGGGAGACTGGAACCTGGCCACTACTGCCGTAACACAACTCAAGGTTGTTATGGCGGCATACTTTAGACCAGTGATGGGTACCACCAGTGGGGTGGTAGCCATTCAGATAGACAAAAAGTCTACCACCTGGATACGGGTTATTTTGTCGCCTATTACGACAGGCCGCCCGGCCGCAGGAAATTGTATTCTTTCTCCGTTCCTGCCGTGGGCATAATGTAAACCAGGGTAAGGGTAAGGATATTTCTTGAGCCGTTCTCAATATAAACTACCTATTCGAATTTATATGGTTCTGATATAGTAGGTACATTTTCCAAAGTACAATGGGCTTTGTATATACGATTTGTTTGAAGAGGTGTTTTAAGTTTTTCGCGGTTTATAGGCTAACCACCAAACTGTTACTAGCCAATAATTTTCTTAATGGGGTCATTAATGTGCTTCAAATTTAGTTCTATTTCTTTGTAATCTCAGTAACCACTTCGGTTTGTTTTATAAATTTACTTTAGAAAAAGTCGGCTAAGTGCAACTCTGTCCTCGATAGTAAAGGGTAGGGAGACAATAGAAAGTCCGCTATTTTTGTTGTTTGGCAATGGAACTAATCTTAATACATTTTTTAACAGACTTTCTTGAAAGTCAACTCTCGTTTTAAACTATTTTTTACATAATATTCCGGTAAGTACCTGTAAAGTTTACAGACCTAGTATATTTTGAGAAAATGGTTGTTATAGATAGACTAACAATCAGGTGCGACATGACGCTTGTATAATAATTGCAATTTTGCCTAAATGGCTAGTCATCGTCGTCATTCAACCGTTATTTACTGGTGGACGTAGGTAGGCCTTCCCAAGTTTGCGCAGATCGTTGTTCCATCGGTCTGGAGGGCGACCTACATTTACGGAGACACGGTCTCCAGTCCAGGACTCGTCTGCTCCATCCGCCATCAGCCCGACGACAGACGTCGCCGCTGCCGCTTCAGCTAGCTAATTTTCCGAGCTATATCCGTAACCTGGATTCTCTGACGAATATCTTCGTTTCTGATTTTAGCCATAAGAGACACTCCCAACACAGTTCGCTTCATAGCCCGCAGATCGTCCTTCAGTTTGTGAATAATAAAATGGCTAGAGAACCTTAAAAGGGGATGAATATAGAATATGAGTTTGGACTATTATCCTAAAAAAACCCCGCGATAAATGAAATCGAAAATTACGCCAATGTAGCAGCGTGAACACTAAAATTTACTGTAATTTTTAAATATTTTTAAAGTGAAATTCCTCAAACTCTGCGGGATATCATACCATTTGACCAGTTGATTGTGAAATCATTCTGAAATATGAATGTAATAGTTAAAACATTGGTAAAATTATTTATCACTTTAAGAGACAACTATTAGAAACTAACAAGTTGATTTTCGAGAGGGAATTTGGTGATGAATGTGTGAAATGATATCATTCAGTGTACGATTACCAGCCGCGGACTCGCTTCGCGTGAGAACCGACATGTTCTTTAAGCATGTTCTTGTGTTACGACCTACTCGTGTTTGAAGAAGACAAACAATCCTGATTTCCTGTTTGTTGTGTTTTAGCCGTGGAAATAGGAAAACCAGTCTGTTTTGATTTTTGATAATACCATGGAATGTGTTCGGAATGAGGCAGCCAGAACTAAAATGTGCACGGAGTTAAGTCTGGAGAGATTAGACTTGTGTACAATATTTAATATTTTGGTCTCCCCTGCTTCTCAAGAAGCTAAAACAATGTACAAATTAGTGATGAGCTCCTTGTCTGCGGAGAACTCATCACAAACATTGTCACAGACACAGTAAGTTTAATGTTAGTGTAATGTAAGCTATATATAATAAATTAAGAAAAGGCACGATGGGGCTGACATTACAAAAAGGATTCAAAGCCGCTTTAAAAAAAAGGGACCAGGTGAGGTGTAGTCATCTAATACCGCTTAAACTAAAAAGTCCGCTACAAAAAGAAAGAAATGATAAAAGATAGAAGATAAAGTAGAAAAATATTTACTGATAGTAATGTAGATATAAGTAGAATACATTTGGTAGAGTATTTCCCGTCTGGATGGCTATCACACGTGGCCTAGATTATGCCGCCATAAAAACCTTGAGTTGTGTTCCGGTAGTAGTGGCCAGGTTCCAGTATCTCCTTCGGGTCCAACAGCACATTGGTAGTGCCTTTGGAATTGAAAATGTTTATAGGAGACAGTAACCACTTTCCATCAGAGTTGGTCAGCCTATCTGCTGTACTCCAGTAATAAAAAATATATTTTCGATACAGCCGGTTATATACGGGTCCGAATGTTGAGTTACTTACTAAGTGTGGCGTCCATAGCCATTTAACCGACGGTTAAAATAATATCATCGCTGTTGAGCCACATGGTTTCAGAGATTATTTTATTTTAACCATTGGTAAAATGTTTATGCACATCAGCTTAAGACTGGATTAAAAACGTCAAAAGCAACTCGTTCCGTCATCAATCACTTCTGCATTCTAAGCTTCAAGTATCTCTTTTCTTTTACCTTCTTCCAATTATTTGGGGTTGACACAATATAGCTTTTCCTTCCATACTCCTCTATGCCGGTATACGTCCTCAGTCACATCACAGATCATGTCATCCTTTGCACACCCTTCCATCTCGTTTTGGGTCTACCTTTACATTTGTACCCAATCAATCTTCCAGTCTAACATTCTTTTTGTCACGAGACTTTCGTTCCTCCTCACTAGATGCTCATACCTCAGTCTCCTGCCTGTTAGTTTTTCATTCGCTCTTAATGTGATAAGGTCGTCTATATTTATCGTTACCAAAAAGTATTGTAACTATGATTTTTGTAATTGTTTATTTTGGAAAGCGATAAAGCTTTATCCATCTATATAAAATACTTAAATGCATGTGTGAAGAGGGATGAAGCGAAAGTTATTTGTCAGGATGGTCGCAAGTAGAGATTCATAGCCTCTACCTATCCCCATGAGAAGCAGGCGTGATAATATGTATGAATATATGTATAAAATGCTTAAATAGCAAAAACGGTGATTTTTAATAAACCTTCTTTACTTGTTTTTTTATAAAATAGGAGAACCACTAATAAATGTTTTTTTTTCATATATGTTATATTTAAAATACCATATTAATATTACCATCTAATCTGAAAAGACTAATTAAAGGCCATTTACATGGAGAGAGTTTAACGCACGTTTTGGGGTGAGAAGTTGTATATTATTTTCGTAAGCGATACTCTTTAGACAATAATCGTATTAACATAATTATTTACATTCAACTAAATAATGAAAACTCGTCTTCGAGTATGTCATACGATAATCGTAAGCTAATTATCACCAAGAGTTTTGTTTAAACTACGACACAAATAGCATCGAGATATTTGCTTACGATTTCTCGACTTGTCTAAACCAGATCTCGTAAGACATTTTTTCAAATTCATGCGACTATTGTACAAATCAGTATAAACTGTGTTTTAGTAACACGAAACATATTTGTATGTGTCTTCATCTTCTAGTTGCAATTCAAGACAAAGTATTTGAAGTCTCTTAAAGTGTTTCTTTTTTCTATCCACTTTTTAACCCAACATCTATTTTTCGCTTTCGTTTAAATTGTCTTAGAAGAACCGAGATAATTAAAACACCCGCATGCACTACACTCATGCTTCCGACTGGTGATTAGCTAAACTCGAAATACGATTCTTGGTTTCAAATTTGATTTATACAGAGACGTCAATATTCAACGACTAGGCGATTATCGCCTTTCCATACTAAACGTACGATATCGTATGTTTAGTTTACATGATTATATTTTTTTCTTGCTTTTGAGAATCGTATCTTCGAGGCAAGAAACTTTCTTCATCTAGATGACCCTTAAGTAATTTAAATATATCCTAAATTAACTAAAAGTATTCGCGTTCACGAAAGCGCTTTACAGAAATATATAATGGCTACTTGGAAAATAATCAAAGTTGTCAGTACCTAATAAAGTGCTCCTCTATAAACAAATCCTGGTGCCAGTTTGCACCTATTGGGGAGGGGGGGCTGTATCAAACCAAGCAACATAGAAATAATACAACGCTTCTAAAACAAAGTACTGAAAGGCATTGTAAACGCGCCATGGTATGTTAGATCGAGCGACATCCATCGGGACCTGAAAGTGGAGTTTGCCACTAGCTTTATTAGAAAGTATGCGAAAGCCCACGAGCATCGGCTTCATCATCATGTGAATGTCGAGGCGATCCAGCTCCTAGACAACATGAATATAATGAGAAGGCTCAAAAAGAAAAAACCGTCTGAACTAGTGCTATAAACAGACCTAAAGTGTAGTGTACTGTGCTAGCTTAATAAAGAACACATGAACAAAGTGTCTTCGCTTAAAGACAGTAAGAAAAGTGGTAATGGATACTTTCTTAGCATGAATACTTTTAGATAATAAGCAGTGAAGAGGTTTCTACGAATAAAAATCTTTTAATAAAACATTTATGTCCACTAAGCCATTTTGAGCCTCTAAAATAGTTTATCGACATTAGCATAGTACGCAAAAGTAACATCGTGTCCTAACAATTCACATATACTTGTGGATATCTTTGTTAAATTAAAGGTGTGAATGAAATCATACATACCTATATTATAGGAATAATAAATAACACTACAATATACATTAATCAGTGTGATGTTCACGTTATGGGCGAATTTCAAATTGGTCATTATAAAATACACCTAGCGTTGTAATAACCAAGTATTTTATATGGAACAGCTAATGAAAATTGTCAAAGCGGTAACACAGTCGAGGATTCTGTAAAGAAGACCAACAGTGATTGTTTTGTGCTTATTACAGATCCATGCAAAAGCATTTAAGAAAATATGAAATTTTAACATGAGAAGCATAGAAAATCGTTAGTTTTTCACATCTATACTAATATTTATAAAGAGGAAAGCTTTGTATTTTTGTATATTTGTAACGAATAAACTCAAAAAGTACTGGACCGATTTCAAAAATTCTTTCACCATTAGAATGCTACATTATCCCTGATTCATATAGGTTATATAAAAATTAGGGATCTCTATTAATTCTTCAATAATGCAACCCATCAACCTAAACAAAATACTTAGCGTTGGAGTCGCGTTCTACGATTTTGATGAAACTTCATGTATATTTGAGTGGGTCGGGACCAACTCAAATACAAATATTTTTTTATTTTTTCAGGGCAGGACAACGTCTGCCGAGACCGCTAGTAAATTATAATCTGGATTCTGGAGCAATTTTAAACTAACAATATTTTTTATTTTAACGGTATAATGGCTGTCTAATAGGCATTTCACATTTTGCGATGATAGAGTCGTATCCTATTTCTGCGAAGAAATGTTGCAGAAGAACCCCGTTGATGAGAATGACCTTTAATCAAGCATTTTCTTCTCGTTTATGTTCATTTCGAAATGCTTTATATACATAAATATCTATGTTTAAATATTTTAGGTTAGGTTTTTCACTATTCGAATTATAAATGACGCATAGCATGTAAAATTTATCACATCCATCTTATATCTGAAGTATACTACACGAAAATTTGAATAGTAGTACTCGACAGCCTATGTGGTTGAGCGGGCTTAAGCCTTTGCCGGCTTACCTCACTGCAACGCAGAGGTTCCGGGTTCGACTCCTGGTATGGTAAATTTCGGAAACGAATTTTATCTGTTATTTACTGGTCTGGGTGTCTGGGATCGGCCCCAGACTAGTATGTTGTATATTATCTATAACACAAGCGTAACTTGCTTAATTTGAGATTCACAATATGTGTGTTTGACTGCCGAATATTATTATTATACTACTTTATACGAAAAATAAAATATTTTCCAAATACTCATTTAATTTTATTGCAAAGCGAATTACCGTAATTTACTTTTAAAACACTACGTTATTCATATATTTATAAGTTTATGGACAAATGTAATTATCTATCGAATTTGGAGAAAAATAATTATATCATTGTAAATCTAGCCGTAAGTATTGTACAATCTACAAGCCAGCGTAGATCAGATATAACATGGGATTAGCTTGCTTGCAAGTGTTAGAATTATATTGTTTGTCTATAGGTTTGAAAAGTTTGTATCGAATAGGCTCTGAAAGAGCTCAGTAAATTTCATTGATAATTTTAGAGATTACAACAGGAATTTTATTAATAAACTTTTAACCCTACTTTATTTTGACAAAAAGGATTATAACATAGGTCAATTTGCATTAAATTTTCTTTAGAGTCTAGTCGCTATTCACCCACGGTAAATTTACCTAATTTAATCCCAGAAATTATCCCATTTCCGGGGATAAAAAGTACGCTACGTCTATTATCGGAATTGACAGTACATAATATACAAAATTTTAGAAAAAATTTCATTAAATTCATACGAAAATCCATACTATTATTTTTTTAATTCGGCAGACAAACACACATATTTTATAGCCCCAAATTAAGTAAGTGACGCTTGTGTTATGGGTAATATACAACGGACTATACATAGACTGGGGCCGACCCCAGACACCCAGCCCAGGGCAAATAACGGAGAAAATTCGTCTCCGAAGTTTACCATGTCAGGAATCGAACCCAGAGTCTCTGCATTGCAGTGAGGTAAGCTGTCAAAGGCTTAGTCCTCTCAACCACAGAGACCGTCAAATTAACATTGTAAATACGATATTAATTCTGTTCCTCTACCTGTCTGTCTGTCCATGACGCTTTCACGTAAAAACCACGCTAATGATTTTTTAAATTTTATATGTAGTTTCAATACCTATAATTAGTGAGCTTACATATATATAATAGACATAGGATACCTTTTAAAAATGCCAAAATCTTGCAAGATTATGAAGATATGTACATAAAATCCGAGTACTGCACTAATCAAGTGGCTGGAACAACTTGATTGAAAATAAAACTGCAAAACAAAACATTACTTCCCGGTAAAAGCTCTCATGACAGAATTCAATGAGGTCTTTAAGAAATATAATCTATAATGTAGCAAGCGATACCTTTTACTGTCTCCAAAACTCATTTTCTAACTTTACGCTTGAGCTGTTGAGTTTCTTTTATCACATTTGGCGTTTTGCCAAGAAGCTAATTTCACCTGTTGTTTTCTTAATTAAAACCATTATGAATGCGTTGTAGTAATTGCGGAAGATAATCTATTAGCTACTAAATCGCTTATTTTAAAAAGCTTTTTACTAAATTTTCAATATCGTAACTTATATTTAAAAAGTAAGGAAATAGTGCATTGAGTTCTCTAAGAAGGTAGTTGACTGTCATTGAGATAATAAAAAGTTTTTATCGTCTTCCAAAACGTTGAAGCCACCTAAATTTAGTATGAGTAAAGCAAGTTATGAAGTCATATAATTAACAACACAAACAGCGTATTTATTAGTGCTCAAAAAGTAATTAAAAGAATTTTTGAAATGATATTTTAAAAGTATGTTAATAATTACTTGATGTATTGTAACACCCGCGCTTTTATATGAATATTGCTTTGGATTTTGTTATATGTATCACCTACCTAATTGAGAAGGAGACCTTCAACGCTTGAATGATTTGGTCTAAACTAATGCTTTTCACGTAGCTTCTGCAGCGTAACGTATTTTCTATATTGAAATATAACTATTGTATCTGGTCTGTATACTGCCGCTGTTGTAATTCATTAGCATCGTCGCTATACCTAAAAAAGACATATTTTTAGGTAAATTAAAGTTATCTCATTACGATACGACTGCGGCTATTTATAAAGCATGTGGCACACTAAACAGATGTTCCAGTATCCAGTATTCGTGTAATGCGCTTATGGGCGACAGGGCGATAACCAGTCTGGTAATTAAGTCATCTATCACACTGGAGGGAGTTGATCAGACAAGAGCAACTGGTGTAGTATGGCGCCGAGATATATTAGATTCGGTTGGATAGATTAAAACAGGATCAGTATAAAGTATGAGATTAAAATTAAGGAAATATGTACATTTCTGTGATAGTGAGATCACAGGGATGTTTGTATATTTATTTGTTCTTAGCCTTGGGAATTATCTGATTATTATATAATGAAAGAAAGAAAAAGTTTATTTTTGGAGGTTCGTGAATGATGTCCACAACCACGTTTTTTTTAAAACTTCAAAGAGAGAATGTAAACATTTATTTGATGGAATAACGATGTATTTGTTTTGCTTATATGTACCTTAGAAAAAAAAACATATTTTGAAAATTTATATGTTGCATTCTCAAAAAAAATGTTTGGACTCAGCTTAGAGCTGTGCCGGAATTATATCCGACACAACGTTGATTTTCAGTGCAGATCTTCAAACTCGTACTAGATCATTCATTTTTGGGTACAATATAATCGGTAATGCTCGTTATTGTTATGAGTTGAGAAACGTTTCTAACAATTAGCTGAGAAATCTAGTTAGATTAAATGTCATTATTTTTTTTCTATTTTTCATAATCTCACTCGTGACTTTAAAATATGATTCGAAAATTTATCTATCTATCTATATCTACAATATTATAAAATTCTAAACATGCCGTGTTTGTACATTAAAGCTATTTAAAAAACATCTGGAGTAGACTATATAAACGATGAAGAATATGATTTAATTTTTTTTTAATTCACTCATTTGTCAAAGGCAACACACACAAAATATAAAATTAATGCAGAAAAGCAATTTTGGAGCTGTATGCCGCAATTAGACAAATAAAGTTGTCACTCAGTATATTGTTGTGCCGAAAGATGTTCCGACACAGCACTGATTTAAAGTGCCCACCTCTTAGTCTACACATATTTCATAATTAACCTATTTATTAGGAGGCTACCTATAAATTAGTTTTAAACTAATTTACAGTTTATTTGAGCGCATTCGCGTGAAGAGCTCTAGTAAAAATTCTCTTTATGCTCCTAATTTTTCTGTAGAAATTTCGTTTGATTTTGTAACAAAGAAAGACAGATTTACTTTATTTATTCAAATTTTAATGCGTTCATGCGGCACGCTCGCATAAATACTGCGGAAATCCTTGTATTTTCCGGAATTACTCTTTGGTTCAAATCTCCGCATTTGTGAATATTCAATTTGTATTAGTAAAATGGTAGTAGACAATTTACTTTCAATCTTTGATTTGACATAAAGGCGGTGAGCTTCTGGACCCCATGACCCCAGAGTTTCGACTCCAATAGCCACAAATATGTATGTTTGATTAATATATACGAATAAAGTTCATACATAATTATATATTTAACCAACACAGTATGCAAAATCTAGTGATTTATCAATCAGGTACACTTTTTTTATTGTAGAGCTGGAAAACAGGCAGATGGCCGAGCTCATGGATAGTGGTTACCGTCGCATATAGACGTTTGCAAAACCAGAGGCGAAGGCAGCGCGTTGCCAGCCTTTACGATGAGGTAAAGAAGGGAGATAGGGGGATGACATAGAGGGGTCAGACAAGAGGAGGGAGAACAGTAACAATACACTTTATTTTACACTAACATAATGAAAAATAACACACCATTGTCTAACTATAAAGTAGTACAATGGGCAGCCTTATTGCTTAAAGCAAGCTCTTCCAGGCAATCTTTGGATGGACAAGATCTTATCTATCTATCTATACTATAATAAATCTGTAAATGGTTCGAGTTTGTACATTCTGTTTAAGAATGTGAAAAAAGTGAAAGGGAAGTTGGCATCGGAACTCTTATTCATCGCACTAAACACGATTAGCACAAGGCAAAGCGTTTTACGCCGATATTCTGTGACAGTGTGGTATAACACGGATCAAGCCGGTTTAAAAGCTGTAAAATCAAGATGATTCCAGCGTGGCTCTACCACGTATACTATTTATATTATACGTGATAGAGCTACTAAAATCACAGTAAATTGCAAAATGCCAAATACATATCGCGCGATCGGCTTCCTATTTCAAAATCGGCTACCTTTGCAGGTTTCACTCTGAGAGCTCGGAGCTCGTTCTACCTATTTTGTTCGTCTAAGATGTCAAATGGCAGTTTTGACAGTGAACGAGCGAATGAATCAAATCAAGCTCATATCAAGGAAATGGTGTAAGACGTAGACGGATGACCGGGAAATAGGAAACTTCAATCAACTAACGACCTTGTTTCCATCATCACCACATGTTCGGTAAAAACACGATATATCAATATCCGTTATTCGAATCGCATCGGTAAAATTAAACTATCGAATACTCACCATCATTTTTATGAAGAATGAAATGCAATCCACTTTCGAGAGATTTACTTTCGCTCGTCGTACTTTTTTTGTATGTGACAACGTTCGAAAAAACGAGGGAATAAATAATAAGTCGGGTGAAGTTTTCGGCGGAAAATGTACGAGTGGTTTATTATGCATTATTTAAAAACCTATATTTGTTGTTGAAAAGGACAATATTGATTTTTGAGTGTTTTTATACCAAAAAAATTGTATTTGCGAGAAGAACTTAAATTGCTCGCTGAAATGGGACCTTTCGAGCTGCTATAAGATTTTAATTATTAGGCGTCATGTTTGGCGCCATGGTGAGGGGCTTGCCCGTCTGGATGGCTACTACCCCGCCCTGGTCTAAAGTGCGCTGCCATAACAACCTTGAGTGGTTTTCCGGCATTAGTGGCTAGATTCTAGTCTTCATCTAGATAACGGCAACACAATGGTAGCACCTTTGGTGTTACAAATGTCTAAACGCGAAGGTAACCACTTTCTCTCAGATGGACTGCCTGCCTGTATGCTGAACTCATGTAATAAAAAAAAAGCTACATCTACAAACTCTATCTAGCCATATTTATGATAATAAGAAATGTGGATGTTAATCTAATATGTACTACTTACAGTAAAAAATCATTTTATCAAGCTTAAATGTTGGTATTCTATCTATGGTTCCTTGAGCCTGTGAATATATATATATATATATATATAACTATAATACAATAGACGTTCTCTATATAATATTAGTCTATGATCTCGGTGGTTCAGTAATCAGAGCGGTGGCTTGTATAATTACTAACGCACAGAAACCATGCGTTTGTTCTTTTCTATGTTTACTCTGGTCTGGGTATCATTAGCATCGACCAACTTATATACATATGAAAGACAAATCAGGTGGCAGATCTCAAACACCCAGAACGGACTAAATAATGGCAAATTTGTTTACGAAATTTGCCCTTCCTGGAATATTTTAGACTATTAGACAACAAAGCTACCGTCAAATATGGCTTAGGTAACAACAGAAAGGAAAAAAGAAGAAATCGTTATCTAGAATTGAAGTGAAAACAATAAACACAAGTGGTTGATAAGCATATATGAAACTTAACTCCAAATAGGTGATAATTAAACCTTTTGTCCACTTGTTTGATTTCATGAAAACACGATGTGAAGAAATAATACGCAAACTTCAAATTCGGAACAACAAAAGTACACATAAGGTGCTAGTTGTGTAAAGTAAAACTCAGTAACCCATAAGTAAAATTCTAGTAGCACGTTGTGTCGGTTCACTACGGTATTGAAAACAGGCAAGTTACTTACTATAGTCGACGACATAACGCGTGCCGGCTCGGACGCGCCGCTCGATGTTTGGACGCGGCTAGCACGCGATTTCTCGCACTACTCTTAGTGAATATAACATCACTAAAATTAAAAAAAGACTTTCAACCCTCTCCAGAATAATTAAAAAAAATACGCAACACTACTCACAAAGCAGACTTTTAAAAATAGAATCTTTAAAAAAAAGTTTGTGAATGGAACAGTGAATGAAAATCCAAGTGTCCCGTAATAAGGTTAGTGTAGTGTTGAATAACATTTACATAACTGCGTTACAATTTTTAATTATTCATGTAAAATATTCGGTCGGTTCTTTATCTATCAATGGATTGGTCAATAGTACCGGACATGTTCAGTTCATTGGATAACCTTAACCCGTCTGTAACAGAGCCACGATTCTTGTTACATAGTTTTGTTTTTATATAAATCAATTAACATGATGATAATACTATTTTAATAAATTTATATTATAACATCTATTACACTAGTCGTAGCCTTCATAAAAGCTTGCTTTAAAAAAAATATGCAGTTGTTCGCTGTTGAACATTATAAACCATTTGTTCTGTTGTAATGTATGGATAGTAGGAAGTCGTGATATCTCAGTATATAGGTTCAAATCCTGGTCAAAGGCACGCACTGCTGCTTAGGCTGTTTTCTAACTCAATATGCATATTTTTGCAATTACCACGTGGTGAAGGACAAGAGTATAATGGAAACTGTACATTAAGATAACTACAGTTCGAAACCCTCTAAACGGCCTTCTGACTAATCGGCCTCACCGCTTCCGTAAGGACCAGGCCGGCTCTAGGGTTCCTGAGGTGTTGAGCCCACTCATATACGTCCCTTTCTTTGATATAGGGAGGCCAGAGCCCAGAAGGTAAATGTTTGTGAGCCAATATTATTATATATAATTATATTACCATTTGTAATGAAGGAAAATTTGTAAGAACGCATATCGAAACTACCGACGTGCGCCACCTTTCAGTATACCTCGCACAAGCATACAACACAAGTCGACTATCAGTTCTTCTGAAATGAGAAAGCCCGTGTCCAGCATTAGGAATATACATAGGTACATATAATAGAATATACCTATTTTATTGCTGAAGATTAAGATACAGTTGAAGAAATTCAAGTATAGAACACAATCGGCGGCCTTATCACTAAAAGCAATTTCTTCCAAACAACTTTAGTTTTAGTTTAGAGGTATTAGTAAAGTTACATATAACTATATAATTGTAGCATCTATAACTCCAGCGTCCTGATAGATATTGACCGTGTTTAATTTCATTTTCATAATTCTTAGTGTTTTTAAAATAACACGCACTTTTAAAGTATATTTAGAATTAAGTCTTAGAATATATGACAAGCTATAAATTATTTAACCAAATGAAAATAGAAAATTCATAGTTCAGAAAATTAAATAATTTTTAGAAATTGTTCCGACTCTTGATATTTATAATATACAAATATATACTTAATTAATTTAAACTGTTTTTTATACCAGGAGCTGTCATGATTTTAGGGGTAGACAGTGATTATGGATTTACAATTGCCATTATCTTGTTACGAATCTTTTGCTTCATCTATTGTCATTAACATATTCTCCATTTGAGCGCTTTTTTGAACCTTTTTTTTCATCAAAATATCTGTGATTTGGTCATGGAGTATAAAGACTGTATTTATGGAAAATAATAATCGCCTTTATGAAAAATCAATCTATTTATTAAAAAAAATTAAAAACTTAGCCCGAATAAAAAAAGTATAAGTTCATCTGCTTAGGTTACAGAAATACAGACGACGGCAACATTTTGCTGGACTGTAAGACCAGTAATGCCGGAACACAACACGAGTTTATTTTGAAAGCATATTTTAAACTAGGTCTGAGAGGGGAGCCAACCAGATAGGCAAATATCCAATCACCTAGCGAACAATATAGTTTTTTTATAGCTTGAGTTCAGCAGCCAGGCAGACGGTCCACCTGATGGTAAGCGGTTACCATCGCCTATGGACATTTGCACCACCAAAGGTCCTACAATTGCGCTGCTGCTCTCTAAAGGGAGACTGGAACCTGGCCACTAATTCCAGAACACAACTCCAGGTTGTTATGGCAGCATAATCTAGACCAGAGGTGGTAGCCATCCAGTCGAGCAAATGCCCTACCACCTGGCTGTGGGTTGTTTTGTCGCCTCTTACAGCAGGCGGCCCGGCCGCAGGAAGTTGTATTCTTTCTCAGTTCCTGCACAGATAAGGTTTTCAATCAGCTGTAGATATGTTATTATGTTAAATAACATATCTACAGCTGATTGTTGTAAAAGTTGTAAAACTAATGTCATAAACTTAAAAAGATAAATATTGTTGTTTTCATTCTGGTCAAATACATCCTTAAAAACACAAATTCGTCTTTCAGTTGCCAAAAACATTGACGTCAATACGTAAAAAATGTGAATTATCATTTCTTGTTCATATACCTATATGTAAGTCTAATCAATATTTCAATAAAGCTTCGTTGAATATATTAATAACTAGCAGTGCCCGCCACTTTGTTGGTTCAGAAATTTCTCTACATTTATTCATTATTCACATCTTCTGAGCCCTGCAATATACCGAAATGAACATTTTTATTCTATTATATTTGGGGGTTAATAGCTGTAATTAAAAAAAACTAAGATACATAGATAGACCAAGATGACCTATTGATTATCTACAGCTGGCAAAAAAAATGTTTAAGACATAAGCTTAAAAGACGAATTGAAAACTAAAAATATCATTAATTGTCGAACAAGAAACTAATTATTATCAATATAAAGTTTGATTAATTTGGCATTTACTGATGCTATAGAGACTATAGACTATCCGCAAATAAATCAATGTCTACATGATTCAACTTTAAGTCTGTTAATTTAATATAGTATTTAAGAGAATTTAAAATAATCATACTTTTAATCTCTACAATTTTCTCTAAAATTATTTTAGCCATTTCGGAGTCAATGCACCACTTAACTCAAGCGACTAAGCTACCATGACTTACTTACCTTCGTTAGATAAAAGCTTTGTACATTATCTCTTGTTCATTGACTCAAATCTAATCTAACTTCGATTAATTTTCAATCTACATAATAATATTACACATCATATTTATTTATTGTATACTTTTTCTGCTTTGTATTCCTCAATCAGCTTATTGCAGTATCCATTTTATTTACTTGTGTTATAGGTTATTTTTAACATATCTAATTGATGTTCAATCTAAAGGTTGTTTGAAATAAATTAATAAATTAATTTCAAACAACCGCCAAATATTATAACCCTTATTTAAACTTTTATTATAATTTAATTTTAAATTGTCTGGAAGTATCTACATACTCTGCTTTGCAAAGTGTTAGGAGTCGTTCTGAGATCACTGCTACTGCGGTACGTAGCTAAAGATCAGATTTATAATAATAGTAGCAATTAGGTAGCTAGCTAGCCTTCGAAGAGACTGCATCGCTTTGAGTCTTCTACCGTCTGTATACAATAGAGAATGTTCCGAGGGATTGTTTGATTTAGTGCCAATGCCTCATTTTATAACTGTGCCACTTGCCATCGTTTGGATATTCACCTCCATTTCCTTGAATTTTCACGCTGAACTACGCAACGGTTCTCTAGAACGTTTGTACCGCGTACGACAATGATCTGGAGAGAATTTCCCGCCAAGGTTTCCCCTCTACGCTACGACATGGGATTGTTTAAGAAGGGCGTTATAAAATTCCTTAGAAGTCGGCAACACGATGGTAACGCTCCTGGTGTTGCTAATGTCTATAGGCGACGATAACCACCTTCCATCAAGTGGATTGTCATATTTTTTGCCTTCCACAGGCAACAAAAAGAATTCTAATTAAATACAAAAAAATCAAAGACTCCATTTAATTTAATGATTAATAAATTTATAGATAAGTAATTCATTTAAGACGGATGATTATCATAGAAACAAGCTATTAAAACTTACATGTCAATTTCTGCTATAAATAAGTTGTAATTGAAAAACACGAAAAAGGTATTAATAGAACATCCTTCATTCAAAGTATAACCCAATATGTTTTTAATTAATTAATAGGATTCATTCATTAAAATTAAAATTTATGCAAGTGACTTATCAGTAAATTGACATGTGGTCGGTACTCCAATCATTACGTTTTTTTGTTAAGCAATCAGTTTTAGAGTTCATGAATGGAAAAACATATAGACAATTTTTAATGAATAATTTTAATGGCATCCTTACATAAATTGTTGTTACGGTAAGAGCATTATAAAGGTCAAACATCTACTGATTTTGTCCTTTAGGTAGGAAACTTAACATAAGCATTTAAATGAAAGTACTCATAGCTCAAAAATTAAAAGGTTTTGTCTAATTTTTTTATTGAATAAGAAAACCAACTTTATTGTTAAAAAATTACAAGGATTAATTACAAGGGGCCACGATTCTTATGACTGGAATCCGTATCCCACGGAAACGTTTAATTTTGCGAGATATACATTGTTTTATTGTCATGAATCCCCGTTAGTAAAAGTACATATCCATGAAATTCCATGTTAATAGTTTCATTCCCATTGCCGTGAAAAAGAGTAAAAGACAAGAAGGACATGTAACATGGACATGAATTCCTAGTTTAAATATAATTTATTATTAGAGGTTTTTATTGAGCAATACGATATGAGTTTTTAAAAAAGGTATTATTAAATTTCTTTGAAACCGGCATTGTATTAGTAGCACCCTTGTTGTTACAAATGTCTATAGGTGACGGTACCTTCTTTCCACCAGATAAGCCGTTAGCCTAATGTCTTATTCTAGTACCAAAAAACAGAACTGTAGCTTAAAGATCTTTTGGTATAGTTGGGAGTGTTCTGAAGAATTATCGGAGCTAGTTGCCATACGATCACTGCACCGATACGCATGCGATCGCAGGCGACTGGGATTCATTGTGCCTCGTCAATTGGTAGTCTGTACGTGGTGCTAGCTCTTTTCTGAATGCATGTGCAATTTTATGAATAAGCTTCTTCCCGCTGTTTCTACAGAGCACTATAATAATAGTCTCTACGAAAATTTCCCCAACGGAATAGGCAACGTAGCGGCTCCTTTGGAGGTGCAGATGTCTGTGGCATGCAGTAACCATTGATTTTCAGAACTAGGCGTCAGGCAGCCAAAATTAGACTATTCATCTCTGTCTTTTAATTCGGATGAATCAACTAAAGTGTTCACTATAAACATAAATTTAAACCATTCAATGTTATTGAATATCGTCGTTTTGTTTCAGTTCTGTGCCAATCAACTAAATTGATTTCATTTGGTTGATGAGTCTAATATCAGCATTATATACAAAGAAAAGAAATATACGGAACACTTTCATATAAACAACACACGATTGCTGAACTTTTTATTGATCAGCTGAGTATGTTATTAATTTTATGTCTACTTATATACTATATGTATATACTATAGTCGCAATTTTTTCTAAAACATTCGGTGCGGTTCATACTTTGCGAATATACAGACATATTTTTAAATGTTTTTATTGCGTGTAGTGAGTTGTCGTGGTAGTATCGAATCACAAATTGATTTCTTTATCAGTGACAAGATTATGATGAATTAACAGCAATTTTAATAGAAGAGAATAACTTACTACCTTTTTATGAAATAAAGTTTCCGTTTGTAAATAGACTTTAATTTGGGAGTTCCGTAGCATTTTTAGCAAAAAATTCATCTGTCTAGCATTTGCATAACGTCGTCGTCATTTTTCTTAAGAACCTTTGGGTTTAGACTTTTTTTCTTTTTTTAATTGCAGAAGTTCAGCAGACAGGCAGACGGCCCACTTGACGAAAAGCGGTTACCATCGCCTATGGACATTTGTAACAGCAAAAGTGCTCCAAATGCGCTGCTGCTCTCTTAAGGGAGGGAGACTGGAACCTGGTCATTAATGCCGGAACACAACTCAAGGTTGTTATGGCGACATACTCTAGATCAGGGGTGGTAGCCATCCAGTCGGGCAAATACCCTACCACCTGGCTGTGGGTTTTTTTGTTGCCTCTTACGACAGACAGGCCGCTCGGCAGCAGGAAATTGTATTCTTTATCCGTTCCTGAATGGATTTAAAAAAAAAGTTTGGTACGAAAATGTTTTGTTTATCCTGCAGAAACTCAGTATGAAGTATTATATAATTATTTATCTTATTCTTGTAAGTACAAATATTATAGAAAATCAAATGATAACTAGTTCATTCGGCTTCGTTCGCAGGAACATCCGATCTATGTACCTATATCTTGCAGGGATTATCTGTTATAAACACTATTCTATATTCATCCCTGTTTTCAAAAGTGCATAGCTTTATGATTATACATACGTACGTTCATTGTAAATGTCGTTAAAGAAAGAAATAAATGTCAAAACATTTTAAAAATAATCTCAACGATTTTTTTTTCATAATATTAATCGAGTGCATAATGGATGAAGGAGATATAATACAATTGGTAAACATTGCCAAAAGTTGTTTCATTGTTATTCATAAATCCTTCATCATTTGAATTTTCAAAATCATGCTTATACAGAGTTTTTTTAAAGAAGACCCTAAAATAACTCTTTTTTGACCATTTTACATATGGTTTGTTTCTAAAATACAACTCTATGCGACGTAAAAAATCTTGAATATGTTACATAACGCGTGCATCCACTCACGTCTTCTATTCTAGTAAAGAAAAACATTTCTCATCAATACTAAGATCAATGTTAAATATCTCACAACCTTCAATTATCAAGCTGAGATGACGTCACTGAGATTAATGAATCATAAATGTTAGAATTTCAGCTTTATTAACACACTTTGATAAAAATCCCATAAAAATTTAACACATCGAGTAATTGTGAAGGAAGAAGTGATTTAATAGGTTTTATGATATGGAGGGCAATGTACGGAGCAGTGCACGCTTTCCGGCCGAGGTTCGAACTTAGGCTATTGGAACGGTGGACAAAAATATCATGTGAAGGATATATGGAGTTTGAAGGGATATAGGGGAAACTTTACCTTTCTTGGCAATACAATAATTGATACCCTATTTTTTATTGCAGCGCTATATACCTGGTTAAAAATTGAATGTAAACCATCCCAGGACCCACTTGAACGCATACAAAAGTAATGCACCTAAATCTTGGCACCCGATTGCGGCGCCATTTATCTAGTTCAAAGTTGAATCTAAACCATCGCGGGAACCACTTGAACACACAACAATAATTCACCTAAATTCTGGCACCCGATTGCAGTGCCATCTCAAATTTGAATCTAAATCATCCCGGGACCCACTTGAACACACACAAAAATAATTCACCTAAATCCTGGCACACGATTGCAGCGCTATCTACCTGGTTTAAATTTGAATCTAAACCATTCCGGGATCCACTTGAATACACAACAATAATTCACCTAAATCCTGGAACCCGATTATAGCGCCACCTACCTGGTTCATTACAAAAATAATTCACCTAAATCCTGGAACTCGATTGCAGCGCCACTTACCTGGGTCAATTGTAAATCTATACCATCCTGAGACCCACCCAGACACAAAAAAATTGACAAAATCCTGGAAACCGATTGCAGCTTCATCTGCCGGGACCAATTGTTAATCTAGACTATTCTCGAATCCGGTTGAACACAAATAAAACAAATCATCACAGTCGGCCCCACTGTTAAGGAGGAGTTTAGCGGCGCCATCTACCGGGTGCAGAAGCCTTTTTGGGCATCCTCAGAACACTTTACCAAAGTTTTACCACAATCTGATCAATGGTTTAGGAACGCATATTGGACAAACATACAAATATTGATTTTGATTTTTATAGATATATAATTTTTTTTCTTACATTTTTTTCTGTTTGGTCGGGATTCATGTGAAAACTACTGGGACTATTTCGACGCGTTTTTCACTGATCAATAGTAAATTTTCAAACTTAAAATCTGTGGTACCTTATATCCCGAGAATCCTACGGGAATTTACTTTGAGAGATTTAAAGTGGCCATGTCGATTTTTTTTATTCCGATACAAAATTTTCACTGACCGATAAAATCTTTAATAAAAAAATTGTAGTTGTGTATGACTTTAGTAACATTATTTATCCCGAGTTTTTATGGATATTTCCGAAACTCGTGTATTTTCATACTAGAAAATCCATTACTCTGCTAAGAATAACCTTTGATTTTATATTTAGCAAAATAAATGTAATCTTTTTTACCTTTCCCACGTGGAGAAAGTCGCGGGCAAATGCTATTCTTGAATAAATTACGTTGGATTACGTCAATATTTAACATGGCAGAGCCATGCTGGAAGCATTATCTTGATTACAGTTCTTGGGACCGGCTCCATCGGTGAGATACCATACTCTCACAGAATTTCTCGACGTGAAACGATTATCCTTTTCGTACGATGACTGAGAGGTCTGATGCTCCACTTGCCCCTCCCCTCTCCCATCTGCCTACACCAGTCCCATAGCTCATCCCTTCTATCCCATTCTCCTCTATCCTCTGTGGTTCAGCGGGCTAAACCTTGGCCGGCTTATCTCCCTGCAACACAAAGGTTCCGGGTTCGATTCCTAGTATAATAAATTTCGGAAACAAATTTTCTTCATTATTTACTATGGTCTGGGTGTCTGGGGTCGGCCCCAGATTAGTCCGTTGATCCGTTGTATATTACCCATAACACAATAAAAATTATTGACTGGGTGCCAATCATACCCTAAATATGAATGGAAAAACAGTCTCTTAGTCGCTAAGCTAACATGATTTTCCATTTTTTAAAGTATAACGTTCAATATCATAGAGTTATGGGGCTTAAAAGATAATATATATAAATTAACATACACAATTTGTACTTCAAAATGTTCAGTCACTTATCAATAAGATTATCGTTCCCAGTAGACAAAGTTTTATTTCCTAATGACTACATTCTTGGCACTCGCTCTATCTCTGATAATATTTGTACGCGATTCTAATCACACAAAGCAGTCTTAAAATTGTTATGTTCGAAGAAAGTCTATTTTCTCCTAAATAATAGTAGTTAGTAGTTATATTGCGCGACATGAAATTTTGTAATCCAACAAAAAATTGGCTTCTTGTATGTACATACTGAAAATAATAACAATCATATTTAGTTTAAAATGCTACAACTTTAGTGCTAGCCATAATTTATAATCAGACTGCAATGATACCACTAAAGAAGATATGAATATAGTTACTTTAAGACACTGTACTGTATCTCCTTGTACCCTTAGGACGTTGCACCAGTATACCATAATTTAGGTACTACCACTCTAGCGGTCGAGTATCGACTGATAATGTATTTACTTTCACATGTACTATGTAGTACATTATTTTCGCAAGTACCATCCATCACATATCTACAGATACCAAGACATTTTAAAGGGGACAAAGTAGTGCTTCATGCAGACATATGTCCCGTTTCTATATCTGACTAATCGTAATTTGCCTTATTATCGGTTAAAATTTGACATATGCTCCATACAAGTAACGTCAAAATTCAAGCTATGGTAAGACAGAAACATAATTAACACCTTTTAAATCTGGTGTAGGAGTAATGCTCAGAATTCCAAGATTATCAGCGTAATACTGACACCGAACGAGTCAAATAGCGTTTTAACTATTGTTTAAACAAGATTGAAAATTATTTTTTGTAGCAATATTTTGAAAATAAGACTATAATATAGTTTTCTAACGTCCGTTTTTCTAATGTGTAAATATATTTTTTTTATTACATGAGTTCAGCAAACAGACAGACGGCCCACCTAATGGAAAGCGGTTAACACGCCTATGGACATTTGTATCACCTATGTACTGCTGCTCTCTAAAGGGAGACTGGAACCTGGCCACTAATGCCGGAACACAACTCAAGGTTATTATGGCGGCATACTCTAGACTAGCGAGGGTAGCCATCGAGACGGGTAAACAGTAACGTTACACTAACGATCCACAGTCAGATGGTAAGCCATCTGACTGTGGATCGTTTTGTCCCCTCTTAGGACAGATCCCCGGCCGCAGGAAATTATATTATATATATTCTTTCTACATTCCTGCACGGGTAGAATTTTAGAATTTATTGTAAAATGTGTCATCTGCTCAATGGGATATGAAGAGTGATATTCCCTTTTATCAAAATCACGATCCTTAGTGTTAAAAGAACTAAATAAGAATAGAGACTTGTTTCTGTCCATCATCCAATTCTAATATTTTATGCATCAGCTTAGAATCTAGTTTCTTTATAATATGAATAGTATTGTATTATTTTGTGTATATGTTTTCTATTAAATTGTAAATTTAACCCATTACAATTGGTTGTGGGATTAAAAAAATTAAAGATCAAAATAGAATGAACAACCGCCCTATCTAAAACACTTCCCATGCTTTATTCAATTAAAACATTAACATAAATCTTGTCAATTAGTTCGTTTGTTCTGTACGGTCTCACAGTACATTCGTGTAGTGTCCTGCACAATTTAGGGTACGTACACAGTGCAAGCGATATCGCGTGAGTATTGTCTACACAAGTTGCAACGACACGGTGAGTGACCAAACAGTGCAGCCACAACTTAAACATAAATATGTATTAACAACGGATAATTAATAAAACGGTTTTCTACGCATCTCATATTTTAATCATTTCTATTCTTCTCATTCAGCTTCTCATGTTAAGTTAATGATGTTTTAAAAAGCAATCAACCTAATGTATCAAAAAGCAGAAACATGTCCATAAGTGACGATAATCATTTTCCATTAGGTGTTTTGCTACTGTTTGTAGTACTCCGTCGATAAAATAAATTCATATCACTCGTATTTAATGCAAAAAAATTGTAAATCAAAAACTTAATGTGTGTTTAAGACCACACGACGACAAGACAACCACTCAACGACAAAAGTGAAAACTTTGTCAATACTAAGAGTATAGTAGCCGTTGATTATATTTTTCTCGCTACTTTAGTCGATTCGTCCCGACTTTATGTACGGGTACGTTCGCCCCGAACGAGCGTTACAAAGTCGAGCATGATTGCGTGACGGCTCAGTCTCATACAGTACCCACAAAATAATATATATATATATATATATATATATATATATATATATATATATATATATATATATATATATATATAATAATCGGCAGACAAACACACACATTGTATATCCCTAAGCTAAGCAAGTTACGCTTGTGCTCAACAAGTTGCGCCTAAAGAAGGTTTTACTTCAATATAAGCAAAACAAGTCAATCACCTGCAGTCGTCTCCAGCCGCTCGAATAGTAACCGTCGAGTGAAATCGCCCGCATGCTGCATAAGCCCTAAGGGCTCTGCGATAACACTATCGTAGAGCGCGGATGGTTTAACGGGTCCGATCGAGAATTTTTTATTGGACCTGCACTGCATGTAGGTCAAATAGAGTTACGATGTGAACCGATAACGTGAGCGAGTAATGTGCGCTATAGTGTTGCAAAGTGCATGTTATTGTTGCTGACAACATTCGTACACTATTACCGATTATATGCTAAATGTTTTTCCGGCTTTAGTAAATGGCTTTGTATCATCTTGTACTACATTCAATGATTCATGTTTACTTTCAATAAATGTTGTAATGAAAACATTACTATTATTTAGCTCGATTTATTGATTGAGTGTTAAAACATAGCCTGTTCATTAAATATAATTTGATTTATGAAGATCGCATTTAGAGAGCTTAATTACCATTTAGCTTAAAATAAAATTAACTTGACAGACAAACAGATACACGGTATATTCTCAAGCTGCAAGCAAGTTAAGTTTATATTATGGCTAATATACAATGAGAAGCTTTAGAGTATATCCCAGATATACCGTATAACGTAAAGATGGTTTATTAATTTTAATATACCAGGAATCGAACCTGGGACTTCCGCATTCCAGTGAGCTAGGCGGGGAGATCATAACCATAGGAACGACTAATTAAATTACATATAACTGTTCAATTATTTGAAAACTGCTTTGTCATTAATTATGAACATTTAAGGTTCATAATTTAATTTACTACGGTACAGGATCCAAAATGAAAAACAAAATACAGATACCAAACAAGAAGAACATTTTTAGGTATTAGGTAAGGTTAAGGTCCATTATCTGAATTTTAAAGAACGAGAAAAGCAATTTTATCCTTACTTATATTAATTTAATCTGTGATCCTTATTTTCCAAAGTATTAATTAAATAATTAAATTCAAAATCTAGATTAAACACCAGTTCGTTTAAAATTTCTTTGATAAAATTAGCTAGTTCCTATATTTTACCGGTCGTTCAATTGCCTTACTATCGGTTAAAATTTGACATAAGCTCCATACAAGTAATGTCTAAATTCAACCGAACGAATGAATAGTAAGATATAGGAACTGGCCCTTGATCAAAATCTACAAAATTAACGCTTTTTTACATACCAAGTAATTAATACCAACAACAAGAAGATATCAACTTAAAATGAAATTTCTATTGTAATTTACAAGGTAGATTAAAAAAAATGTATATTAAATGAGTTCAGTAGACAGGCAGACGACCCACCTGATGGAAAGCGGTTACCATCGCCTATGCAATACCCAATTGCAACACCAAAGGTGCTACAAGTGGGCTGTTGCTCTCTTAGGGGAGACTTCTCCGTGCAGAAACGGAAAAAGAATACCAATACCTACGGCTGGGCGGCCTGTCGTAAGAGGCGACAAAATAACCTATAGCCAGGTGGTAGGGTATTTGCCCGACTGGATGGATCACCCCTGGTCCAGAGTATGCCGCCATAATAGCTTTGAGTTGTGTACCGGCATCAGTGGCCAGGTTCCAGTTTCTCCTTCAAGGACGGTAGCACATTGGCAGCACCTCTGGTATTGCTAATGTAATAGGCTGAAGATTGTTATGGGATGGTAGCCATTTAGAAGGGCAAATACCCTACCACCACCTGGCTATGGGTTCTTTTGTCGCCTCTTACGACAGGCTGCAGGAAATTGTATTTTTTCTTCGTTCCTACACATGCATATAATTCAAATATATGCATATATATATAGATGGATATATAATTCCAAGCCCGTCTACATTTATACAAATTCCTTTACTAAAACAAACTCATTTGACAACAAACAATCCTTTCACGTCTCCTTTTCTTTTTTAAATCGGTGATTAATGATATTCCTGTTAAAAAAACCTCGAGCTAATTAACTAGAAATGTAAACAATCTTGTGAAGCAAGGTGATTGGGTTTCAAAAACTTATTATCTAGCTACTATTTCATGCGTCTTTGCCTGTTTACATTTTGGTTGATATTTTTTGTTTTCAATTTTTGACTATTTTTTTAAACTTTAGAAAGAGATGTGATGCTATGTGATCATGAAGGATTAATAATATAGATAGATAACTTTTATTGTACTCCAATACATAAACAAACTTACAGACTAAAACTACACATATCTGATTGTGCACAAAGGGCAGTTTCATCACTACAAATCGATCTATTCCAGACCAACCGTCCCAGCTTGTTAGGATTTTACTTCTCTGGGTGATTGTAACTTACGTAGTTTCAGTGCTTCTTCTTCCATAATTCGACCTATTATATTCTATCATATTAGTGCCTAATCAATTTAGTTCCTGTCCAAACCTCATTGGACATATTTTTATATTTATTGTATGATTTGATTCTTCAAATTTTTTTTATTTTGTTTTTTTCATGTTATATCAAAACTATCAAAGAAAATATAGCACATATTAATGTCTATCTAAAACATTTTTCTTTTAAAATTTAATTTAATCTATATTGATGCAAACCATACAATTGATACAGTTCCAAAACAGGAAGAAATTTAAAAAAAACAACCTGGATTCCGTAAAAACTTTTCAACCATCGACCATATATTGATGCAAATACAGAAAAGACAAAATCTCTGAGAATATAGAAAAATAGTACATAATTATGTGTTTTATTATTATAGATTTTAAGAAAGCATTTGATGTCTTGAACATAAAGCAGGAATAAAATATGACCATAGAAATAGTAATATATCAATATCTAAATATAAACTATAATAAGACAAAAATATAACGTACGTATAAAGTAATAATCATTAATTAAAAAGCTATATCAATTAAGTACAATGTTTTTGCGTCGAGTTATTTATGATCGCTGTATAATTTTAGCTGAGCCTCTAAAGGGTAGGATTAAATGGTCAAATGGGTTCAATCGGATTACGTAACATTGTAAATGAGTTCACCGAGTTACTGACATTGAACTTTGAATGATGAAAGAAACACTATTATAAGAATAGTGTACTAGCACGATTCTAGGTTTTTTAAGACCCATTACGCACTGTCTGGCAACACAGTTGACGGCAACCAAAATTGTAAAGAACCAAGCTGGGAATTAGAACTGAGTGAAAAGTGATTGAATTTGAATAGTGTTTCTTGTACATTAATGCGGAATAAGATGTGGAAAAAATTAAACTATATATGAAATCTGGACTATTTATCCCCTTGGGATTCTATCGCCTCAAAAAATGTTCGTCTTGTGAACATTCCTATATATATCCTTGAAGTGCTTTTATTAGTCGAAGCAACAAGCCTGTTTCTTGCGTGTTGCCACTACGCGATGAGTTGCAAAGTCACTTGGACAACCGGCAACCAAGTGCGCGTATTCTATGCGTCACCTATATAGACTATAGAAAACGGTCGCTGTCGATCGTGTTGCCGGCGACTAATAGGCAGTGTATAACAGCTTTAAAAACTTCCAAACCAAATAAATGATTGAGATATCTATTTCAAATTAGCTAGATGGCGTTGGTGATTAACAAATAAATACAAATAATAAATTAACAGTGAAATAAAATTGCGTCAAAATATACATAAATTATAAACTTGATTATACAAGCAATCAAGAAAACTTAACTTCTATTCTACATATAATCTCCTAAGTCTATAAGTAGAATACTGAGCCCAGGTCATCGTAGTCATTGGGTAAGTTTCCCAGAAACCTAGCAAGGTTACCTTGCTGGATTTATTTTATCATGCGTATTTAAAATGTATTTTTTCACTCAAACACAATCAACATA
Source organism: Dendrolimus houi (assembly GCA_039645545.1). NCBI lineage: Eukaryota > Metazoa > Arthropoda > Insecta > Lepidoptera > Lasiocampidae > Dendrolimus > Dendrolimus houi. The sequence continues at coordinate 10,957,236 of CM077134.1, forward strand.
ACATAGGTCCCTTCTCTCTTTCTTAAAGTTTTTCTAGAAAGTGTCAGAACCCTAAAAACATGCCCATTAACTATGTGGCTCTAACTTACTGGATTGTTAGTGTCATGTAGCCACTGACGGTAGTATAAAAAACGAATGACCGATTACTGTCGGCAAAAGTTGATTGATACGACACTTTTTTATTTAGAAGAATATTTATTTTCAGCGATAAAAGTTTGTTATTCAATATTAGTATAATTTCTTAGAAATTTCACTCATTATCGATACGATATATCAAATATTTATTGACAATTTGTGTTTGATATCAATTTCACCTCTTTCACATCGTTGGCCGAATGTCTCGTTCTAGATAACGTTTTACATTAAACAAACATGTAAGTACTTATTAAGTTGTCATTTATAGTTCTGAATGGATTTTGTCTGTGTATTTTTGTAACTGAGGCTTGGTGTTCATCCTTCATTTCCGCAAAGGTTCTCAAGAACGTTTTTCTCGTGTAGTCTGGGATTTAGAATAGGAACGCGGACACATTTTACGAAATTCTAATATTTTAAATATAAAAGAACAGGTGTTAAAATAATATCTCATCATATTACTTTTAAAATATCATGATATTAATAATTTTAGAATACAATGGAATATACTTTATTGCAAAACATTAAATTACAGTTCATAAAGTTTAGGTACAATAAACACTAGGCGGTCTTATCACTAAAAGCAATTTCTTCCAGACAACCTTAGGATTAGAATATTTTGTGTAACATGTGGGTTTTGCACTATAACTAGATAATTTATAATACTATAAAAGGATAATTTCAATTACTTTTCAAACAATAATTAAAGCGCTATTTGACTCATTTTACTTGTACCTACTTATGACATCATAAGTAGGTATACTAGTACTAAATCTATGAGGCTGCGACTTACTGTAAGTTTATACAACAACAATAATACAGAAAGGAAAAACAACACAAATGGCACTAGTTAAGATATATATAGGTATAGACATAAGGCACACACTGCACATGCACTTCCTCACAACACCAGCATGTAACAGATACACTCTACATTAGTATAAGTTCAGTATTAAAAACAGAAAAAAAATTATAAGTTATTCTTAAGGTACACTACAACATAAAAATCACTAAATTAATGTCACAGACAATAACAAAATAAACAATAAGCGTGTATGAACCTAAAAACTTTCATAGAAATTAAATTGTAAAAAAGGGTACGGAACTCGACTCCGTAGAGTAGTTAATAAAAAAAATAAAAAAAACCACATTAATACAAACACAATAATTTTTTGACAACACACCTAAACATTTGAAGGGCTGACTCTAACACAATTAGGTACTTATAATAATTATACTAGCTTGGAAAAAGAATACTACTTTCTTCCATGATACTAGTATTTTCTCGTAATTAGCCAAATATCAAGGCCAAGGGGTTGATCCTGGTGACCTGTACGTACTAAAGGTTTCTTTTTAACCTAATTTAGGCACCAGTATTTTACTTAATGTTGTTACTAGTTTTAAGTTTCACAGTGTACTTGAAGAGGAAATAAAGAATTATCTTATGTTTGTAAAAAGCATTTTGCTTTTATTTTATTGTAGAGTTGATGGAAAGCGGTTACCATCGCCTATAGACATTTGTGACACCAAAGGTGCTACAAATGCGCTGCTGCTCTCTTGGGGGAGGGAGACTGGAACTTGACCACTGATGCTGGAACACAACTCAAGGTGGTTATGACGGCGTACTCTAGATCAGGGGTGGTAGCCATCCAGTCGGACAAATGCCCTCCCACCTGGCTGTGGGTTGTTTTGTCGTCTCTCACGACAGGCCCCCCGGCCGCAGGAAATTGTATTCTTTCTCCGTTCCTGCACGGATGAAAGTAGTAGTAGTAGAAATCCCCTATTGGCTCTCAGCTGCGATCTTTTCACAGCCCTATGTGCTTTTTTTAAGTTGTCATAAAATTCTTTCGACTACGTTTGTAACGTATATGGTGTTACAAATGTCCAAATTGGGTCATTAGGGGAGCAGACAGACTAATTAAGTGAGATACTTTTTGTAAACTTACAAAACATCGCAGCCATATAGATTTGTACGAGCAGGTGCAAATAAAAGGAATCAGATAATTATGTAGTTTGAAAAGTAATTGCAATTGTTTCTATCATGATATTTTAACATCTATCGTTATTTCTTCTTTTTACTCTATATATTACATTTTATTGTTGCACATCCCACACCCTTTTTTATTGACCGGTAAGACCCGCATTCGGGCTGCGGGAGATTTTTATTTATAAAGAAAGAATCAAAAATAGGTCCATATATACAAACACACAAACAGATATATATATATTTTCAAATATATTTTCTAGTAAGAAAAGGTAGTTACTTATTTTTAACCAAACATTTGCCTTGTGTATAGGGGATTTAAATCAGTTAAACCAGTGGATTACTTTACATAAATTTACAGAACGTCGCAGCCTCATATATTTCTAGCAGTGTACTTACTTATGACGTCATAAGTTTTTAAAAGTAAGAGTTAAAATACAGCGCATTAATTATTATTTAAATAGTAATAAAAATTGTTCCTAGGCTGATATTTTACAAGTAAAATGTTAAATATAAGTACTTCTATATGCACACGCCTGAGCTTTTATATGCACACGCCTGTACTTTTATATGTACACAATGTTAGAATTTATTGTAACCAATCATGTGTCCCTATCCTTTTGTTCAGAAAAAATGCTTTTAAGCTAAACGCTAAGACGAAAATTTGAAGATAAAATAATACTTGAATTAATTACACATTTATCTAAACGTTAGCAAATATTAAAATAATTATGATATTTCAATATCTCCAAATCGTATTTAAATCATTACACAATATCAATGTAGCGTGTTATAAGCTCGGCTAATTCGAAAAGCATATTGTGTTTAAATTTTACTTATGTGTATTTCATAAGCCGAAGTTTAAAGTATGAAAAACAACTTTTTAAAAGCGTTCTCCTTGTGTGGCCTAACGATGATTCGGTCACGGGATGGGCAAACATCGAATAATCAACATTCAATTTTATTTTATTAGCAATAAGGCTTAATATAGAAATAAAAATATGAGAGAAATCCTCAGTGATGCTTAACGCAGCCCTGTCGATTGTCAGTAATTGAAAAGCGGTTAAATTACTATAATTTTGAATTTATAATTATTATTTAATTATATTAAATTTATTTTATAAATGGCTTTCTGCTACTCAATACAGTTAAAAGAAACTGTTTATTGTATTTATTACTTTTATATTTGCTGAGGCCCTTGTTGTAGGTAACTTACACAACATGTCAGAAAACACGGCAAGTTATACATACATACATACAATTTATAGTTTAACATAAAAACTTACAATGCATGCAATGTAATGCATGCATTGTAAGTTTTTATGTTAAACTATAAATTGTATGTATGTATGTATAACTTGCCTTTCCGGCAGAGGTTGTCCTGCCCTGAAAATACAAAAATCTAGAACCCGTTTCCAGCGCCACCTACCGGATCTAATTGTGAATCTAAACTATCCCCGGACCCACTCAAACACTAATTTTTTACACCTTGGGTTACATTATTTGAAGTTTTAGTAGGGATCATTAATATTTTCTAGTGATAAATATAGCTTATATTAATCTGGGATAATGTAGCATTTTAATGGTAAAAGAATTTTTGAAATCAGTGCAGTAGTATTTGAGTTTATTTGTCACAAACATACAAATCTTTTCTCTTTATAATATTAGTACCATATGGATAGACTTATTTAGTTTAAGACTTTATAATTATATTTTTTCTAATCTTTCATTCTCCATATTCCAAATATTTGTCAGTTTTTAAGTTGTTATGTCTTTTAATGTTTTGAAAATCTTTGATTCTTTACATAAAGTTCAAATGTTAGTTTCAGGCTATTTTTCGTTTGTATCTGTGATATTGTATACTATCCTTTCTTTTAAAACTTTAAAACTTCATTCTTCATATTTAAATGAAATAAATTATATATATTGTTACGACCGATAAAGACAAATTCACACCTGCATACCTGTTTTGCAGTTTATTACTTTTCGGCATTTGGACTTCTTTTGTTTACTTTGTGTTTAAAAATTGTGATTAGAAAAACAGCCCATTGTGTATTGTAATCTTTTATGATACTCATTAGCCAGGTGTGATTCTAAGAAATTCGGTCCACGCGGTCAAGTAGACATATTGCATTTGTGCAGCATAAAGCAATGCCCCAATGGCAAGATCGTCAGTCTAGCGATAACCACGAGCGAAGCAAGACGTAATCTATTTAGTGACAGACTTTGCGCGTTAGTTACGATCTCGCGCATTACGTTTGGACTGGTTGTGTTCATTTATATTTGTACCTGTGTTATACGTGTTTGTATAGTTCTAATAAAATAAACTGTATAATAATTCCAACGGCATTTTAATTCGAGTCCTGCAACTCGTAACAATATATTGTATAAATTATTGTTAAAAGCAAGAGACTAGAGAGAGAGAGAGACTTTGTGAATACACATGAATCCGCGATAAGGTTAGCTGATTATGGCGAAACTTATAAAAGAGATTATTAGGTTAAAGCTACACTGTCAAAGATTACTTGCATAATTTAATCAGTTCAGAAAAGCGATTCTTCACGGCACGTCATAGCTACGGTTGCGCTTACGCACGTTGCGAAACCCCGGTCCGTTCCTCAGTACATATTTTTCTAAGTTATTTGTTTGTGTGATGGGTGTCTTGTACAAGATAACCCAATTACGCTCACTTATCTTTACTCAATTGTATTAAAACGTTTTCATTATGCTATGCTGCGGTACGTATACGGTTGTTACGACAGAATGGTTTACATACTAGCTTCAGATGTGACTTCATTTGTACAGAAGCAGCAAGAATTAAGCAAAAGATAGGTTAACGATCTACCCGATAGAAAATAGTTTATACAAAATATTTACATATTATCACCACGCTTGTTTCCCGTGGGGGTAGGCAAAGGATGGATCTCCACTTGCGACGATCCTGACAAACAACTTTCGTTTCATGTACTTTCATTAATCCCTTCATACCTGCACGTTTACTTGAAATACTTTTTACCTGACCTTTTTTTAACACTTCTGCTATTTCATCATGGTGTATACGTTGCGGTATACCGACATCAACTCTACCATTCACAATGTAGTCATGTGCTTGTTTTGTGATTCTACGTTTAACCGTTCTCTCTACATACCCAAGACACCTAACATTCCTTTTTCTACTCTTGTTAACCTTTGATTATATACCTTAATATAGGTTACATAATTAAAGGTTATTACATATCTTTTCAATCCACAACGTTTCCTATCATGTCATTCAGCTTAACCTCACATGAACTTCTCAAAGCTCTCATTTCGACTGCGTTTATCCTACTTGCATGCTTTTTCTGCCATTCCCAACTTTCATTGCCATACATTAATGTTGGCGCCAATACCCCTTGATGGACAACCAAGTGTGCCTTTACAGACACTGTTCAAAAGTGGTTGCCGTCGCGTGCAATAGCAACACCAAATATATTACCAACACGATGTCAGCCTCGAAGTAGTATGATTAAATATTTAGTACTGCGGCAGGAGGCCGTTCCCAGCTTATTCAAAATTTCTAAGGTGTATATGAGTGCATTCTTAAAGAGCATTGCTTCTAGAATGCAGTAAGGTTAAGGAAGTAGAAATGAACACTCAGTCGAGCTGTGCGATGGTAGAACGAAGGCGACGAAACCAGGTAGAAAATATGTAGATGCGATCTGTCCTGTAAACTAAGCATATTTGTGTGAGATTATTAATGCGAGCATCACTACGTTAGATTAGATTACCTGTGTCCAGCATAGACCTATTAGATAAATCTAATAGTCACCGGCTACTGAAAAGTGACCGAAACGTCGGAATACAAATCAAATATAATACCGCGCTTAAAATCGTTAAAATGTAGTTTGTAATAATGATCATTTATAAAGTAACTAGCTGACCCGGCAATCTTCGTACCGCCTCAGAATCAATAAATAAAAAAGGTGAATGATAATTGCAGAATGTAAGGATCAACAAAGTAGTCTGGCTTAACTACAATTTTGAAGCAATCTGAACTTAGAACAGTGGTGTTTGCGCTTTAATTCTTCAATTGCTGTACACGAACACACTAATTTACTGCATGATACACTATCACATCATACATTAAACCGCATTATGCACATACAAATAAAATTCAACCGAGACAACGCGACCTCTACGCCCAGATTCCCGTCAAAGTCCGTGAAATATTATAGTTGCGATCAGAAATTGTTGGTTGTCAATGTCAAATGTCAATCCAAATGAAAAAAGAACAAATGTTTTCTTTTAAATTTAATTGATTTCTAAACGACGAGACGTACATCAAATGTTTGACAGGTAGAAATAGTTTCTAAGGGACAGCGAAATTCTTGTTTTTACTGTATTTTAAGCATTTTTTTCATATTTACTCACCTTTTAAACCTTCCCTGGACTTCCACAAATAATTCAAAACCAAAATTAGTCAAATCAGTCCAGCCGTTCTCGAGTTTTAGCGAGACTAACGAATAGCAATTGATTTTTACATATAAGAATAATATTTTTTTTAGAAATTTTGAAATTGATACCTGTTTGATGATTTGGAAAAAAACGAATCCAAATTTTACGCGGGGACGCCTCCCCTATAAAAGCTATATTATATATACAAATATTGCTATTATAAATAATAAAGTTTTTATAAGGGTCCGGTCGCGTAACTTAGTGATTACGGAAGTAAAGATGTCAAGTGTCAATGAGTAATGTTAAAGTTCAATCAAATAAAATACCGCGCTTAAAACGTAGTTTTCTTATGTGTACTGGTCGCGAAAACTTACGAAAATACTAATCATTATTACTTTAATAAATTATTATTATTTTATTTTTCTATGTACACAGAATATTAATCGGGCGCAAACAATGAAAATTTCATTTGCCGAAAAAATTTCTACATACAAAAGTGACTAGCAACAATAAGACATTGAGAAAAATTTAACCAAGTTACGTAATATTTGATAATGTCATCGTAATAAAGTGCAATAAACCTTTTAACTATCCGTGAAGTGTCTAATTTAATTATAAACGTTATATGGTTTTCATACATTTATACTACTTTTAAAAGACAGTAAATCATATTCTCTTGCAATGCAGATGATGAGAGAGTAGTAACTTATTAAGTAAAATCGCTTAGGTGCCTTTTAAACCATGCACAATGAAGGGTTCCGCAGAATGTATATTGTTTTTGTTCTATGGCTACGTAACCTTAAATTAAAACATTTAACTGACGATATCATAAAACTTAAAAACTACTGAATATCTTAACCTATTAAAAAACTTATTGAAATCATATTTTTTAAAAGTATTTTTGAATTCTATCCACCTTGAATATTTTCCATAATTTTCTACAGTCTAGTTCAAAAGTTAGGCGAGGGGCAGGAGGGGGATGCATACTCTTTACGACATTGGAATCGAATAAAATATCTACCCACCTAGACTTAAACAAAAAGTCAGTAACTTTTGTTTAAGACGATTTAATCGTATTTTTTTCACGATTTCAATATACCATTATGTATCGGGACACAAAGAACTTTTTTTAATAAATTTAATTTATATAAACCCAATATTTTTTTAGCAAATGTCTGTGAGACACATATACATTTGACATCCTATTAATTTATTGAAGACGTTAAGGCTTATGCTCGACGTTAGGCTAAATAAAAACTTTACGATTACTCATTGACAGTTGACATCTTTGCTTCCGTGATCACGGCTACTGAAAAGCGATGGAAACGTCGGAATACAAATCAAATAAAATACCGCGCTTAAAACCGTTAAACGTAGTTTTATTACATTAATAAATGTTAACATTTTCTTTATTTTATAGCTACATTGTTGTACGGCTACAAATTAAGAAATATTAAGATTTCTTAATAACGTGAATAAATTGATAGTGTGCCATCACTTGTCAACAATAGTACAGCTTACCCTACAAGCTTCTTAACTGACCCAATTTCCTTGTCGCATAGTGCCTATCATATCTCTTCTATTCCCTTTATCCCTGCCTTGCCCCTGGTGTTCCAAATGTCGATAGGCAACATGAAGCACTTTCCATTAATGGTCGGTTCCTATATCTTTCTATTCATTACCTTACCATCGGTTAAATGTTGACATTACTTATATGGTGCTTATGTCAAACTTTAACCGATAGGCAAATTAACTGTCGATAAGATATAGGAAGCGGTAATAAGTTGGCTGTTTGTCTGCTTCAGGAAAGGTGAGGAAGTAGCATTAAATCTTTAACGAAAAAAACTATGCGTAAAAATCTGTATACTACAACGACGTAAGAGAGTATTTACAAACGGCGATTACTAAAGGAAAGGCAGAGATAACGTTACCTAACGTGTCGAGTAATCTGCGCAACTAATCGGTCACTGATACGCGCGGCACTTATGATTCATTGTTATTGTTTTGCCATTTTAACGCTAAATGCGGTAAAAGGTCATGAATAACAGGACAAGAAAGCAGCTTGGTATTTTTTGTTATATAAGCAAGTCGTGATAGCTCTGTTACTTGGTCTAACTACAAGGCTCAGAAAAAGCTTGTCTGAAGTGTTGCTTACATTGTTACAACTTAGGCTCCGACAAAGACAAATTTCACGTACAGATCTGTAAAAGCACATTTTATTACCGGTCGGCATTTGAATTAATTATAATCCTTTTATGATCGTCTTCTTTTGTTTACCCATTTATTGGCATACGTTTCTAGTTATTGTGGGAAAGCCTATTGTCCTATTGTACTTTTTTACGGCCACTCAGGAGCATCATTTTCCACGTGTTGCGGATTATAAGTACAATCTAGGAAATTATGTCGACGTTGCCGGGCGGACTTATTTGCATTTTTGAAGTATAAAACGATGGCCCGATTAAGAGCGGGGGTCAGTTGAGCTACAACTACGATCTAGGCGTGACGTGTAGACATTCGGGAATCTAATATTGACGGACTTTGCGCGTTTTATTGAATTACGACCTTCTGCACTACTTTTGGATTTGTTGCGTTCGGTTATATTTGTACCTGTGTTTTAAGTGTTTGTATACATCTACTAAAATGTATAATAATTATAACGGCATTTTAATTCGAGTCCCGTAAACTCGTAACAATATTATATAAGTTTTTACAGTGGCGTAAAAATACAAATGTAACGGTAAAACACGATTCCTTTCCAACTGTATTTCTTACTAAAAGGTTGAATATGAATATTTATATCCCTAATTTGAGGGATTTTGTGTTTAATTCCATCACATTAATGATTGGTTTTGAGACAAGGTTTGCCTAAAGCCATCACCAGGACATTATCTTTTTTCTGACCAAATTTCATTGCTGGGGAGTACTGCGTCGCTTCTTCTCCTTTAACAGTAACTAGAATTGCTTTGGAAGCGGTGGTAAACTCATAACTTTTAATGAGTAATGTGGAAGATTTTATTTCGAAATAAATACATACGTACATTTTCATTAAGGTCCGTTCAGCCGTTTAGTCGTAAAGTGTTAATAAGATAAATAATTTTCGCTAAGTTTCAAAAATAAACCCTATAACAAAAACTGAAATTATTTATTCGTCAAATAAACGTTCCGTGACATATGGTGTACCTCAAGGCAGTGTTTTCGGCCCTCTTTTATTTACTATATACATTAATGACCTGCCAAAATGTACTACACATACTATGACTTTATTTGCTGATGACAGCACATTAACTATACCGTGTAGTGATATAAAAAATTACGAATCCGATATAAATAATACTATGTTATCGGTAATAAATTGGTTAAAAAATAACAACCTTAAAATAAATATCAGTAAAACAGAAATAATACATTTTAGTCAAAGACCTAATAACACCTCTAAATCTGTTACTGTTTTATACGATAACAATATCATACGTGAAGTAGACTCCGCCCGATTTTTAGGATTAGTAATAGATAATAGATTAAATTGAAAAAATCATATAGATAAGTTAAGTAAAAACATAGGTAGTTCGACATTTGCATTACACAAATTAGCACCGACAGTCAATACAGACGCTCTGCTTACAGCTTACTATGGGCTTGTAGAATCTGTTTTAAGATATGGTGTCATATTTTGGGGTAACTCAGCCAATACAAATACTATATTCTTAATGCAGAAACGCTGTTTACGAGCTATGTTCAAAATTCACATAACTGAAAGCTGTAAACCGCTATTCATCAAACATAGTTTACTCACTGTTCCATCGCTATATATATATGAAGTCACAATGTTTGTACACAAAAATCTACATTTGTTTCCAAATACATCCGACATTACGGTTAGGAATATACGTAATAAAGAAAAACTTTGTATGCACCCTGCAAAAACAACTTTACTGTATAAGAGTATAGTATGCATGGCCCCAAAGATATATAATAAAATCCCAAAAGAGCTTAAAGCTCTGAAAACTAAATGGTTTAAATCACATTTAAAAAAGTACTAATAAGAAAAAGCTACTACAGTGTAACTGAGTTCCTTAATGATAAGTTTTAAATGTAAGTGATAAGTTAGAATGTTAAGTGTATAAATATATTTATAATATTTGTACCATATAAATATCATTAGAAACGTATGTAAATTTAAATTGTGTGTCATTTAGTATTTGTTAAATTTAAGGATATATATACATAATTATAAGATTAAAATATTAGTGATAAAAATTATAACCAAATAAGTGTACCTCTATGATATAAATTTAAAAAAAAAAAAATTGTACGCCCAACCGGTAAAAAACATGTGCTCTATATAAAATAACAAGACCTATTGTATAACCATGTTTTTATGCAATAAATTATTTGATTTGATTTGATTTAATTTGATTCGCATTTTATTCGCATTGAATATAGTGTGTAAAACTTCGTCGATTTTTTTAAGGGAATCTTACTTCTCATAAGTATATAATATGTAGGAAAGCCAAGACTTGTTGTTAAGTTCTACTTAGACGATTTTATCGTTATGAGTATGAACTTCAAAAATTAACAGAAACTATTGCAGGTATGTGAATATAATTCGTGCCCTACGACGCCATTCTATCTACGCACCACTCGCCGGCGATTGGGAGTTCATCCACACTTCCTAAAGTCCTCCACTGCACGTGGCGCATGCTCTTTCATGCCATAATTATGTGTGCAAGTTATGGAATGAACTCCATCCCGCGGTTGACCTAGAGCACCACAATATGGGGCTCTTCAAAAAGGGGGCGTAAACATATACTTAGTCTCATCGAGGCAGGCAACGCATCGGCTGCCTTAGTATTGCAGATGTCCATCGACGACGATAACCATCCACCACCAAGTTTCCCTTCAAGCAAACATAAAAAAATATTATATTATATGGAATCTGTCAAAATAAATACATAATTACTTCAAAATGTTCCTAAACCTACGTGACATGGACCTCCTGAGTTTGCTTGACTAAGGTTGCCCAGTACTCTAACATAGTATTATAGAAAGGTTCCGTCAGATGAGTTATATTTCATGTTTTATACTTTTTTTATTGTAGGAGTTCAGCAGACAGGCAGACGGCCCACTTGATGGAAAGCGGTTACCATCGCCTATGAAAAAAGAAAAGAAAGAAAAATAAAAAAAATATTTTCAATAACCTGAATTGTGTATAAAGTAATGATTTTAACATTATAAAATCGTTTTTAGTACACACACGATTTTTCCAAATACTCAACCGAGAATATCAATTATGTTTGAATATATTATAGGAAATGTGTCACCATAAAACATGCTTTAGTTTTTAAGCAGTTCAATATTAGGTAATCCTTTCATGTTTCTACTATATTCAATAATAAATTATTTCTAAACTGCCAGTTTTACAATTATTGTCATATATTTAAATCGTTATTTGTAGGTGGGGGTTTCTTCAGATACAAAAATTCAGTGTGACTGGAAAAGAAATTAATAATAATATACCTATAATATACAAAATTTATTAGCAAATATGTCACATTAGATATCTTATACACAAGCTAATATTTTGCCAATACCACTGATTTGTTTCAAAATTGTAGTTTTATCGAAGACTTCTTTACTAGTCGTAGAAGTGTTGTTTGATATTTCCATTCCTTGTATTGAATGAAATGAGCTACGACAATTTGACATTAGGTATAATTTATAGGTAGATAGATAAATCTTAATTATACACCATTACAGAAAATTTCCAGGCTAATACTATTATAATTATGCAGACTATAATCCTCGTACAACTATTATGAATAAGGTTAGACTTTTCGATTGAATACCTTTTTGATTTGTGAGTTAAAGGACAAAAACATCTGGCGCTTGTTAGCTTTATGGAATCTGGATTCATTTAACTGATTTTATCCTTCAGTAAAGACAGCAAATACTAACGTCGCCTAGAATACATACACGTATTCTAGGCGTCTAGATGTACATATTGTCACGTCTGTTTCCCATTGGGGTAGAAAGAAACGTCGACAAACACTTTTCGCTTTATCAACCTTCATTAACCTCTTTATACACACACGTTTATTTCAAGACCTTTTACCTGACCTTTCCTCAAATAACTTAAAATAGTTGTTAAATGATCTTTGGGCCATAATGTCTTTCTCGTTACTAGACCCCCATTCAATTGCAATGCATAATTGCTGTATGGTCATTACGTCTTTAAATAGTTGTATATTTAACATGTAAATTGGTTCATGGCAGCTTATATTTGCGCAGATGTTTTCAAATATGCTCTACACTGTGTTAGACAATTGCTGTCACAACATGACATTATTTCTTCTAATTCCGGCCAGGGTAAACCGTGTATGTTATAATAAACGTGTAGTGATGAAATGATTATGTCAATACAGGGTATAGTTTAATTGGATTAAATTGTAATGATAATTTGTAGAGCAGTTTTAAAGTTATTTTTATTTTATAAATATGACTCCGTATGGTTTGTAAATATGCCTGTGATTTCCTTATCTAGTATCTACCTCTGACCTTATTCGTCAGTTCATCGGGTTGATGGGAGTCTTACATTCTATACTACGTTTACCGACATTTGCTCACCATTCCACGACACATCTGCTCTATCTGCCATCGGCTCAGCGACAGGCATAAATAACAAGGTTATTGCCACTTTAGCTTGCTCGTTTTGCGTGCTATATCGGTTCGCCGATGAATTTCCTAATTTCGTATTTTATTTTCCAATCATATTCCGAGCATAACTTGCTAATCGACTTGGAATTTGTAGAGACAATCTAACTAATCGATTAAATTTTATTACTTTGTACATAGTAAGGGGTATATTATAAAAAAGTTTCTGAACGGATAGTATGATATCTATAATGACCTGTAATCGTTGTCTCTGTCCTCCACTTTATAAAATATATAATGTATATATCAACATATATAAAAATATTGCAGAGAAACCAGATTTTTTGTGTGTAGGGATATATTACTAGTAAGATACAATCGTTACATAAAAAAGTAATGTTAGATCCGATTAAATATCAATACTTCACGTCGAAGTGTAAGTGTAGACGTTACTAACATGATTAATATGTGTAACACGACGCCGCTCGTTGATATAATAACATCAAAGGCAGAACAAAAAGATCAGTGACAGACGGGCGAAGATTTATTGACATTGACGAAGCCGCGGCGTGTTCACGCCATAGCTGCTAGTTTTAGGGTTGTCACGTAGCACTATCATACTGAAATAACTGAAACTACTAAGTTATAATACAGTTTTGTTGAAGTTTTATTGGCGCATTCAGAATTGAATAAAGCCTCAATTAATTCGGTGCAATAGCAGGCCAAGGAAATAAATACATTACAATAAATATATACCTACAGCCAAGGTAGACATATAATAACCTTTGACGAAAACCAAATAACTGAGTCCTTATGGCAACTCCATATGCCACATTTCACAAAATGGTTTAGTTTTCGCCACACAGACGCATATTGTAATTAAAGTAATCAGTGGTGAATTCGTATCTAATGCTGATATTAGACGGCTCAAATAAATTAAATCAATTTTGGTTGAAAGGCACAGGACTCAAATAACATGACATTATCCGACGGCATTGAATGATTCAAAATTATGAATTTGATGGATTCATTCAAAATAGAAGACAGAAATTGTACTGTCTAATATCGCCTTAAGATCAATCTTAAATTAAAATAATATTTTATTTTAATAAATTTGTATATAAAAATATTACCCTTCAAATTGCTCATAAGTCAAATGATATTAGAATAACGACACTGGTCCGAATAGTGTCGTATTTTGGCTTATAATCTTACACAACCCTAATTTCATAGCACTCGGAACTATGAGTGAAATTTATTAAGACAAAACTTTGTTGTGCTTCCGAACGTATAAACAATGCGAGAAGATTAAAAACGTGTCAATATACAAATTGAAACGTCAGATATATTGATTTGTTGTACCGCCTGCAGGTCACGGCACGAGAGAAGGATTCCCTTGATCCACTATCGAGTTAATGAATATAAATAAATTAAGTTATACCTTTTCCTTTTAACTCATGGGAAAATAAAGTTTTCACCACAATTCTCTTTTTATGATGTTTGTTTTAATTCTATTATTGTTCCGTTTAGTCTCGAGTTTTGTAGCGATTTCAATCAAAGTTTTTTCTAGGGGCCTAAAGTGTCTTCTTCTTCTACAGCCAGTCTCACTTCGTTGTTGGACGTCTCTCGTCTCTCTTGTGCAGGTCGTCAGTTCACCGGCCTGAAGGGCGTTCGTCCAACGCTACGTTCGCCGAGATGCGGTCTCCACTCCAGGGCTCTTTTGCTCCATCGACCGTTGGTTCTGCGACAGATGTAACCGCTTTAAAGCAGTCGCTTTTGGCGAATCGCTTAGTGGAATTAATTCGTGTTTATACTCATGAATGTAAAAATAGCATAAAGCTTCACTTTATTTTGATTATTATCATATCTGTAATACGAATCTGCGAAATCAACCACTTTAGGCACAGCCTATTGTAAGCGCAGCTTATTGTCCTCCCGGATTAAGGAACTCTTTTGTCTTTTGAATTTGTACTTAAGAAAAACATGCTATTGTCTTTTTACTTGTTTTATAACCATCATTAGCGTCGAACTAATCCTTATTATTATTGTATTCGACATTGTGGACGTTCGCAGGTGTGCAAATCAATATTTCTTAGAAACTCAGTGTGCGCCTCCAATTCCTTAGTACTGTGTAGTTAGTATAAGACGATGCCCGAATGGAGGGGCGAGGGCAGTCAAGCGACGACTACGAAGCGAGTAAGACGTTTTCTAGTACTCTCGACTAGCGATATAAACGACGGACTTTGCGCGTTCGAATTGTATTGAATAGTGCAGTGTGAACTGGTTGCATCCAGTTTTATTTGTATTTGTTTTATACGTGTTTGTACAGTTCTAATAAATTCTATAGTAGTTCCAACGGCATTTTCAATTCGAGTCCTGTAGCTCGTAACAATATGTATGTTTTTTATATTCTTCATTATCTAAAATTTCTATATCTATCGTGTAATGAATGCATGAATAAATGAATCGTATTATGGTGGAAGAAGAATATTAGATATGACAATTGCCCAGTAATAAATCAGGCAATCGGGTAAAAGACACAAAACATGTTATAATAAATTATAAACTTATTTACATAGAAAAGAACGGACGCTATAATACCACAATGGCGTCTTACAAATACTTTCAAAATTGTAAATATTTGGCATTATCAAAAACTACTCAGTGGATCTTGTTTAAAGTAATTTTAATGGAAAGTGCTTTTAGGTCGACCACTATTTTTCAAAAAAATTTATTTCATAGCACAAAAGGTAGGGTAGAATTTTCACGAGTTTGGAACTTCGCCGCATGTGTACTTAAATGACAAGTCATTAAGGAATATTTTTACAAGTTTTCAACATTTAAATAACTATATCTTATATACTATGTATACTGAAAAAAACATCAACCTTAAATTACATGTAAAATTCACCTGTATCGTTTTCGCGATTTTAAAACAGCTTAAGAATTAAAGAATTTATTCGAAACCATTAACATAGTGTACAGAAACAATTTGGTGTCGCAAACAACTGCTGTAGTATAATACTGTGTTGCAGTTGTTAGCGCCCACTTCCAGAAAATTCATTTGTTATACATTATAAAAAGAAAATTATATTGAAGTTTATACATTTGGAAATTTTTCGTGTTAATATTTTAAATGTACAGATGTCTGAATGGCTGTGTATATGTATGTATGTGTATTTGTGTGTAGTGTGTATGTGTGTGATGTGTGTACAAGTAAACGGGTGAGTGTGTGTGTCTTAGTAAACTAGTGTAGTCAGTTTAATAAATTCTCGATGTCGTCATAAGAGAGTTCTATTAGCCAATTGAATAACTTTGATTTACATTCGTGATGAGTAAGAGAGTATATATTTAGTAACTTATTAACTCTATTGTAAATTTTGGGACTAAGAAAGTAAGCATGTCGGTCAGCTAATCGAAATCGGCATGGTACGAGTGTACAAACTAAATCGTATCTTCTTTTATTGTATATAATAGGATCAAACGGTCAAATACGGTGCTTATGAAGTACTAACTGCATAATAAATAGTTTCCTTACAGAAAGAACCTTACACGGAATGTATAGATCGGAAGTCGGAAACCGTATTGGCTTAAACAAAATCACTTTAAGAACTGCTCGTTGTCTTTCAAGTCTTAAGAGAATTGATTTAGCCGCTCCACCCCAGGCTGTAATGCAATAGGATAAAATAGATTGTCCCAGTGTATAATAGACTGTTTTTAAAATTTACATACCAACAACATTCCTAAGTAATTTGAAAACATAAATCAATTTACGCACACGGGAAATTAACACTTATATTTGCGATTTCCAAGTCAATGTGTTGTCAATTAAAATACCTAGGTACCTTATATAATCTACACGGCTTAATGGGGCACACGTACAAATAACAGACCGATGAAGCTTACAATTATGAGCAAGAATTGTTAAGGACACAGGAGGAAATAAAGAGATGTTAGGGGCAAAAGGTACAAATTTAGTTTTATCAATATTTAATGTGAGTAAGTTATTTGAAAGCCACAGCATGACAGTATGCATAGTAGTCTCAGCATTCTTAGCAACTTCATCCCAAGAGCTACCACTAATTAATAAAGCCGTGTCGTCCGCATAACTTAAAATTTTGCAGTTAGGTATGTTTAATAGACAGAGGTTGTTTACATATATTAAAAATAGTGTGGGTCTAAGGACACTGCCTTGAGGTACGCCAAAATTAATTTGTAAATCTTGGCTAACATAATCACCAATTTTGACATACTGAGACCTAGATCTTAAATAACTTTTGAAGATTTCCAGAACTAATCCTCTAACGCCAATTATGTTAAGTTTATTCACGAGTATAGCAACAGAGACAGTGTCAAAAGCTTTGGATAAATCCAAAAATATTCCAATTGATTTGCGTTTCAATTTTAGTTCTTTCAAAACAGCATCTTCAGTTGAACAACCCTTTCGAAAGCCATATTGGTTTTGGGCAAGTATGTTGTTAAAACTCAGGAACTCCATGAGTCTGCTGTTCAGGATTTTTTCCATAATTTTCGAAAAAGTTGATAGAATTGCAATAGGTCTATAATTGTTAACACTATCTCTAGCACCACCCTTGTGAATGGGATAAATAACCGCCTTCTTGAAAACTTTAGGGAAAACTCCTGAAGCAAAAGATACATTGATAATATACGCAATAATAGGAACCAGAAAATGGCGTGCGGCTTTAACGAAAGAAGATGAAATTAAATCCCAACCAGGAGCACAGTCTTTTAACTCTAAGATAATTCGTTCAACCTCAGCATTATCCGTATTTAAAACAGCCATAGAATGAAGTTGTGAGTAACATAAATTATTATCATTAGATTTTGTGTCGCTTGGGTTTATAGGAGGGATAATTTTAGAAGCTAGAGAAGCACCTATATTCCCAAAAAAACTATTAACCATATCTACAGAAGATTTTGCGTTAGATGAAATTGACAACAACTCAGTAGGTAACTCAGTATTTGGTTTAAGATTAGTAATGCTTTTTATTAGCTTCCAAGTAGCTTTTGGATTACCTTTAGTCTTTTCAAACACTAGACTCTCATTATTATTTTTGATCTTTTTAAAAAGGTTATTACAAAAAGTTTTATATCTCATATATGTAGTTTTAAGTATAAGATTATCAGGATCCCTTTTTGAGTTCTTATAGAGTTTATCTCGATTTCGGATACAGCGTAAAAGGCCGGGTTTAATCCAAGGCTTGATTATTCTCTCTCTATTTGGGATAACAGAGACAATTGTATGTGATTTTACGGTTTCCATTAAAGAATTAATAAATTTATAAGCCGCTTCTTTTGGGTTATTACAAGTAATGACAGGAGTGAAGTCTATATTTTCAATGTCTTTGATACAAGCGGATTCATTAAAATAATGTTGATTACGAGAAGATTTGTGTACATGAGGCTTCCAACTGCAAAATAGTATCAACGGCGTATGATCAGTTATCAGTGTATCAAGTACAAGAGATATAGCAGACAAGTTGGTTTTTAATAATATATGATCAATGCAGTTATCGTAACGAGTTGGGTACAAATGAGCAGGTAATAACCCATGTGATGCAGTCAAGTTTAAATAGAAGTCGCTATCGGGATTGGTACTATTTTGAGATATATTTATATCAATGTCACCAATTAATGCTATTGCTTGTAAAAAAGCATATAGCCTATATTTAAGATACCTATTAAGTATCATAAATATAGATCTTATTTAAACTATAAGATACTAGCGGTTCCGAGAGACCTTGTCCTGCCCTGAAAAAATAAAAATCTGGAATCCGATTCTAGCGCCACCTACCGGGTCTAATTATAAATCTAAACCATCCCGGAACTCACTAAAACTCTGATTTTTTTACACCTTGGTTTACATTATTCAAGTTTTAGAAGGGTTCCCAAATTTTTTCTAGTATTAAATATAGCTTATATTAATCTGGAATAATGGAGCATTATAAGGGCAATTTTTTTTTTAATCGGTTCAATAGTTTTTGAATTTATTCGTTACAAACATACAAAATACAATTCTTTCCTCTTTATAATATTAGTATAGACAAAGGGAGACGGAAGTACGGACGGACGGATGAATATGACGATTTTGTAGGCATTGCTTGTTTAAGGTTTAAAAATGGTTTATTTAGATATTGTGAATTCCTTTTAACTTAAAAACTAACAAAATAAATTATAGGTGTTGTTCTATATCTATAATGTATTTTCAATGGAAATGTAACAAATCAATGACAGTTTCCCAATGTCGTATTTACATTAACGTAGGCATTGATACACTTTTCGCGCGTAGGCGTCAATTTACGACACATTAATATCAGGAAACAATCAGAAGATGGCCAAGAAACTTGGTCAAATTCAATGTTTCGTAACATATGCCTCTATTCGTGTTATTAATAATGTAGGTTTTAAGGTTCTGTGTATGCGTTGGATTGTAATAGAAAAAGAATACATGGGGGCCTAAAGCGGCCACTTTTGTAGATTCATGATTCTATAAATATGACAAGTATCAAAATAAAAAGTCAATCAATCAAAATACGGGCCAATGTAATTCCTAGTAGCGAGATTGCCACGATATTCGTGGGTTCATACCGCTTATGCTTGCTTTCAAAATCCTGAAACTGAATTTGAATGATAAACATAATCAGCTTTGCAATTTCAAAACCAAGCAACTAACATTGTTGTTGAAATAAATGTTCGTGCATTTATTGCGTGTGAATGTATGAAAATGTGATATTTCCCAAAAAGCTTCATAATGGCATATTGCTAAAATTAATGACAATTTTTGTGATGTGGCATAGAATTTCTTAGAATGCTAGGTGCTCAAATTACACAAGTGAGATGCTTCAGCCACTAAGTTGCTACGACTCGTAGTTATGAAAAAGTTCATAACAACAACAAAGCGAAAGCACGTGCTTAATTTCACATTGATTATACAATTAAGCCGTTAGTGGGCACTGTCTTGTTAAGTATTATTGTTTTAATATACAAGTTTATTATTGTACCATTTTAAACGCGAACGTCGTTTGGTTTGATAAGAGAATGCAAATGAAATTGGGCCACCCACAGCGTAATGGTTTGAAAATGGAAGTAAATTCTGTGGTGCTATTAACGCTGCTACAGGAATAGAATGTTCACAGTGCCATTAGCTTGTCGGGTGTATCACCTGTCGGCTCTAATCGTTCGCTTCCACTGTGTTTAAGTGGAAAACGTTTGTGAAAACAACAGACAGCCTGACATAGCAACAACCTGATATTAGCGATTATAGGTTTATCTATCGGTTGATATTACTAACAGAACAAGCACATATAAGTTAAAGAAAGAAAGAACGATTTCAACAACAACAAAGTATAATAACGTTAATAATAAGAACTTTATTTCAGAAATGCAAATCATTTCCATAAAAATTTAAAACATTTATATAAAATTTTAATTATTAAAAACTAATTACTACTAGGTAGCTTCGTAGTTTAAAAATATTTCACCTGCGTCATAGTTAAAGATAATAAATATACCCCGAATCAAAAGAACATAAGACACAAAAATCGTCTTATAAATTGACTCAATACGCTTTCAGTGCAAAAATACGCATAAAACATAGTACAGTGTAAAATGCACTCAAATATTGAAAAAATATACAGAAGAACTTTTCTAAACTGGTCCTAGATCAGCAGATTATCGGTTGAGTCCACCGACATTGGTCTTCCGTTAGAGCCATTAGAATGACATACATGGGCATAGAGGCACATAGGTACGAAGTAAAGCGACCAGGAAGTATTAAATTGAAATAAAAAAATGCAAATCAAAGTACAAAAACGTCTGTACGATATTACGAGACGAATTACTAGAAAACTACAATACATGTATACAACTACGATACATTTGAAACGTTTGTGTATCACATATGAAACGTTTGTGGCATTCTACCAGCCAGTATTTTTTATCACTAATTATAGTAAACATTAAGCTCTTTATGTAAATTAAATAATAAATTAGAAAAGTAATATATAATTACAAAATCATGTTACTGAATTGTTGATATTTTTTTGTTACAATTTAAGCTGCGATTCAACAGTGACTGTAAAAAAAGTTGGGATATGTGTCGCATGTTTTATCTGTGGTTCGTATAATTTTCAATTTTTTTTGACAGAAACGTTTCCCAGAGACAAACAGTGCTATTTTCATCCTGTGATTAGGCAAGTCCAAGCGTACTTTCAGAATATGAGAAATAACTACTATTCTATTTTGGTTAGTCTGGCCTAATTGTATATCTTTAAATCTTGCCCGCGTAAGTCTTTAAGGCTAAGCACAATAATTAACAATGGGGCAGTTAACACATTTCACAATAGGTACTGAAACAGTATTAATTTAGAGGCGCGGGCG
This sequence comes from Dendrolimus houi, assembly GCA_039645545.1. NCBI lineage: Eukaryota > Metazoa > Arthropoda > Insecta > Lepidoptera > Lasiocampidae > Dendrolimus > Dendrolimus houi. The sequence goes on from CM077134.1 coordinate 10,978,837, forward strand.
TTAAAATACCATGTTACCATCATATCTTCAAAATGTCGTGAGAAAAAGAATTTTAATTAATCTTTAAACAATAATTTATACGCTATTTGACTCTTTATAGAAATTACATCATAATTTGCAACGCTCGTACAAAATCTAGGCGGATTCAACGTGTTGTAAGATGATAGAAAGTAGATGAACGTATCTCAGTTGCTTGGACTGTCAAATACTTTATTGGCTACGGTCCACAAGAGGCTTACAACGAACACGTTCACGACCGCGATTTTTCCCGTTCCGCTTGCTTGCGGACGTTACAATCATAAACTCTAGTGGAACGGATTATGGATTTGAATATCGCGCTTCTTTCTATTTTAATTATCAATTGATAGAGAGATTTAATGCTCTGTGGTCAACGCCCACTTCGACCCACCTCTTGTCATGGGTCATTGTAAGCGCTCTCTGATTAATTATGATGAGCCATTAGTGACGTTTTCGTCACGACCATAACGACCGTGGTCGCCATGTGGAACGGCTGACGGAGCAATTTGAGCGTTGTGAGCTACTAACGGAACGCGTCTATTGTTGTTCGCGCGGCCTTAGAGGTATACTCGAGCAAAATTTACAGGTGTAAAGATGGACTATGTCTACCTATTGTTACCTATGTGAGCCATTTTTTAATGACATAATAGTTTGTCATTAGATAATTTACAGCACAAATTTAAGTAACGTTTTGCTTTTCAGTTTTATTTTTGACATCAATGGCTGTAGAATACTAAATGATTTCATATAAAATTCTCTGTATGTGTGGAAAATTTCAACTGTTTAGTAAATTGTGATTTTCGAGTTAAGAACCTTAAAGAAGTCTACTAACTTACTCTAACTCAATATGAATAAGACTGTAAGTCTTTTGGCTTCAGTCAAAGAACTAAATTTCGGTTGAGACTGAGATGAGGGAATTATATGAGTACAGATTTTTGCCTGATATCTGTTTGTTAGAAGATTACTCTAAAACTTGAATACACAAACCGTACATACAACATCATCTTCACAAAAAAGACTAATGACTTAAGATGGAAAATGTAATTATTTATATCTAAATATGTATTAAATCTACAGGTCATTACAAGGTATTTATTATAAAAGAAACTATACTAAAAACAAAACTATAAGCTATTAAAAGCTATGTAGCACATCACTACCCGAGGGAAGCTTGCCCAGAAGGCTGGCTGCATTACCAGACTGGATGGCAATGCTAATTCGCTGTGCGAAGTATAAACCAGCCTTCTGGTCATGGGTGGAATCAAAGATTTTCCTAGAAACGTCTTTATAAAAATGGTTTGCAGATGGACCCCATGAACCTAGGGTCTCAACTCTGTAATAAATATATATATATATATATATATATATAATATATATATATACTATATATTATATAAGGATCCATATTTGCACAGTTTTAGAACTTTAGTTGATGAAGCAACGTTGCCAGCTGATTCAGTTACTGCAATATATGATGGGGGTAAAGAGTCGACGCATATCGCGTCCTACATTAGCCACCGTCCCACCTTCCAAAGACAATCTTCGCATCTAAACTATTCTGTTCTAAGACAGGCGTCGCTTAAAAGAACTAAGTCGATAATGCATCTTAATTGATTCTGAGTTCGGCGGAATATATTTTTTCTAAATTAAATTCATAAAGAACTTTCTAAGCTACTTTGTACACATATAAAAGGTATGATATCTATAATTAATTTTACCTCTGTCATTATACAATACCTCAAAGTTCTTACTTGCTTTGTGTTCGCGACAATAAAAACGCAGTAAACCGAAGACAGAGTTACGAAGACGGTAATTATCTATTTACTGCTTGTTGCTACTCGTGTTATAACGCAATTGAACTGTTATAACATCACGTTCGATGACAATGTACGCTGAATCATTGTAGGTGTGTCAACCGATGATTTTTAGGCTTGTCGCATATAGGCTACTATTGCTTTAACAAATAACTTGTCCGATTGATTAGTGATAACACTGATCAACGCGAATTTTGAGTAAGGCCTTTTCTAGATAAGAATATTTAGATTACTTTACAAAAACAAAAGGAAAAATGGTTTTATAACTTTGTTTTTGTAGACAACAAGAACCATAACTGATATTTCAGATAATATTCTCAACCATTTTTTTTTAAAGGAGATAATGAGATAAATTTAAGTAAACTACAAGTTTCAATTAAATTTTAGGTTTTTACGTTCTCGATGTAATAAAAAATCAATATTAATCAATTTCAATGAAAACACGAATCAAAAAGTTTTTCAATAACTCAAAGATTTCAAAACTTGTAGTTATCAAATTGAGTTGTATAAGAATACGTCGCCTATTCAAATGGACAATAAGATATTTCACTTGATTATCCTACAGCTCGGCCACTCAAACGATTGAAATCTGCAATCGAAACTCAAAGTAGTAATTTATTTATTCAATATAATATGTAATAAAACTACGTTTTAACGGTTTTAAGCTCGGCAATTTATTCGATTTTTGTTATTCCGACATTTCGGCCACTTTTCAGTGGCCGTGGTCACGGAAGACAACAATGTCAAGTGTCAACGAGTATTGTTAAAGTTTTATTTAGCCTACCGCCAATTTGTTCATTTTAATTATTTAGTTTTAATTTTGTTTATTGTTATTATTTACTCTATAGGAGCCTAATCTAATTTACCACCGCTTCGCAATATGTAATGGCTTGAAGAGAAGAAGCGGCGCAAGAAACTCTTCAGCAAACATGCCTAGCTCTAATAATTTTATATAATATTTAAAAATATAATATAAAATTCAATATAATATGATCAAATTTAATGTCAATAAATTATGGTACCTATTACAGTATTACGTTAAATTTATGGCTTACAAGTATTTAAATTTAATTATAGTAATGTCAAAATTATTATATATTTAATAATAATTTCTATCTAATTATTAATTACATGCGAAATATTTAATGTAACAAAATAATAACTATAAAAATTCGTTCGTATCATACGATACAAAAATTATAACAATTTTTGATTTGATAATATACCTATACCTTAAAAGTTTATTAAACCTTTATGTAAATACAAGTTTTAATTTTTTTACTATTACTGAAATTTCTTATTGCCATAATATATGGCTAATAGTAACATTTTTAAGGTGAATGAAAGAGCTATGTATCGTGGTGGCGCTTATTATTGCAATTGGTCTACATGTGTTAGTTTTTACAAGCAAAGCTACTTCATAGATGTAAGAAACAGCAATGTCAATTTAGTTATATAAAATGTAGTTTACATCAAGATAGCAAATGCTTGGCAGCTTTTACTTCAAAACGAATCATAAAGCAATCATCATTTTCTCGTTAGTAGCCAAAATGTGGCTAGCCTTAGAAAGTCACTTTGGTCTACGTGCAGTTTTTTGTCGATATGCGAACAGCAAACTCAAACAACACACTTGTTTTACTATTTTTACGATCTTTACACTCTAACATTACACAAGGAGTATAATAACCAGACTTTGAAGTGGATTCTCTTATAAAATATTTATATCGCCAAATAAGAAAATATTTGCTTTAGGTACGTAAATATGTTTTGCCAAATAATTCCTAAGAAGTTTTATGAGTCACACGATCCTTCATGGTTAACATCTAAAAGAGTTTCTTTGTATTTTTAACATTTACAAAGATTTAAGAATCTTTCATAACATAATAGCGAACATTATTTATCCCGGAAAGCTTTAATGAGCTCCAACTGTAGAAAAACCTACATGAAAACCAAAAGATTCTTCCCAATAAATTCCACATTTAAAATGTTTTTAGGTATTAATTTTTTTAATCATATTTTCATAAATAATTATTAAGAACTGTTATAGGCTTGACTGGCATATTAGAAAATACAGTTAGTTAATTTATTTTTCTATGCTCTATAGTAAAATAAAGAGTTATTTATCCAATTAGATCTTTATTTTTTTTATTTACTAATATACAATTCATATAGGTGTTAAACAATTTTAGAGGCACAGTATATTCTACCATATAGTGGTATATAAAATAACTTAAATATTGAAATTTATAAATAATAAGGACACGTAAGTAAATTTGTTTAAATTAATTTGAAATATTTATACACCTAATCTAATTAGATTCCGTCATCTATTTGAAATGATTAGTTAAATATTCACGTAACTATTAGTATAATATTTTACAGTTAATAAAATTCAGGATTTTTTACTTATAAGTTTTATATTTCTTGATAAATTAATGATATCTTGTTGTGTCTTTCTCGTTTGTTTATCAACCAATGTTCGTTTACCATTCGGTGCAGTGTGAATACCATAGAATGTGTGTGTGACATCCATTGGTCCATGCCTCAAGTTGTTGGCTTAGTTTTGATTCTTGAAACCGTTGGTACTTGTAGTTACGGACATAACTTTGAAACGTGTTATTGCTATCCTTAAAAATAAACTCTGCAAGAAACGCCCACTATCAATGAGCACATGATCTGCTATAGTTATTATCACGTAGGTTATTTTACAACGGGAACTATCTGTTGTTTATAAATTGTTGCAAGTATCTATTCATTTAGCCAGTGTGGGAAGTCATGCTCTTCAGTTGGATCGCTGCACGATTTATAAGTTATTTGTTTTACGTCAGAAATTGATCGATCATTGAATGATGTTAAATTCTTTTTTCATATATATTTAGCTCGTGTTCTTCAACACGCGCTGGCAAGATCATATTGTTTGATACTCAGAACCGTGACCAAAAAGGTATTGTTAATATTTTATTGAATATCTTTAAAATTTTAATTATGATAAGAGTCTGCATCGGATGCGATCCGGTAATTATTAATAACTGGAGCTTTCCACATGACTTGGTTCGTTGTATTTTGAATTCGTATTTCATTAAACTAATCCATTTTCTGGGATAAAAAAGTATACTTCGTAAATGGCAATATACAACATTTTATAATCGGTTTGTTTCTACTTCATTATACAGATATATATACAAGTATGGTTTACAACAGCTTTCCCAACAACTTCGTTAACGTAATCTTCTAAAAAAAATCATATTTACTAATTCATATGGTTCTACTTGTATTTTGAATTAGTTCATATCCAATACCGTAAAGAATAAACAAATAATGACGGAAAAAATATTTTACATTGATACTATAATGATTTTCCTAGTACAATTTAAAGCCTTTCTATTAAATTATAAAATTAAATAGTTCAATCAATAAGTTAAAGTGGCAGTGAGCCGGTCATATTTGTCGTGGGGCCGATAGTCGACCTTTAGACTAACCAACGACCTTCGCGAGGTCACCGGTGGAGGCTGGATGAGAGAAACGGAGGTCTGGTATATGTAGCATTAACTTGAATAAATCTACGTCAAACAGTGGACCATAGTTTATTGTTTTAGTATTGTTAACTAGCAATTTTTATCGCCCAATTAATATATGATTTCTCCTTGACAGATCTTTATTACATGCTGGTTATCATCAAGAAAATGACCGACATCGGCGTCACATGAGAGCAGAAGGATGATGTGCTACCAATAAATAGACTCTGTTCATGATCAAAAGTTCAATCAACTGGGATTTTTCAATCAAGTGCTAAATCGGTGGCGTGACTCAGTGGTATCATTTCACTGTAGACATACGCTTTTGCAATAAGTGTTATTTCGTTACGGTGTTGTGTGAAACATTTATAAGCCATCAGCCAACATGATGCATCAAGGGAATCTACTGTTTTGGACTTTCGTAATGTGAGTATTCATTCATTTCATGTTTTGATTATACGTCATTAGTGGTTTTCTTAATTAATTTTTTGATGCCTTTAATTTAGTTACGTTAATTATATATGCCAAAAACTTTTAGTCCTGACAGGACTCATTCCAAGCTATGTATAGACTGTATTCTTAATAAATTAATTCCTAGTTTTACTACCAACTGTTACACTCAAAGACATTAAAGGTATTTACCAAATAGCAATTACATTTATAACATAAATTGTTAATTTCTAAGCTCTTTAAGTATGCAAACTTTAACACATATTGGTGTACTGCTTGTTCTTTATATTCATAGTAAAGTCATGTCAGCCCAAAAATGAACTACGGGCTTAAGTTAGTTCATGTTAGGGAACTGACAGTATAACCGTTGGTATTTAATTAAGAAATGGAAGTCACGAACATAGCAAAACTTTATTTTAAATCTTTTAATGTAATTAATTTTAAGCTAAATTCTCATCAGTTCACGCATTGTTAATAGTTTCTTAGTGGCCACAAATGTCCACTATTTTTGCCATTGAACCAAGGAAACTTACATTAATAATGGAGTTTGAATGAAAATGATGATACCTCACATACCCGGGATCCTACATCATTGGATTATCTTTTATTTCAAAGTTTACAAAACTTTTTAAATGGCCAGAATTTCAGTAATAACGAGGACTCTAAATTGCACTTGCATGAGTTGTTTTGTGGTAAGGATCAGACGTTCTAAGAGTACGGCATTATAAATATTTTAGGAACATGGCAAATGGAAGTCGAATAATATCGAAAGTGTTTGGCTTATTCAATGTTTTAACACACGTCGCAAAAGGATAAAACTCTTAGCCAGAGTCTGTATTTCGCGACCCCTCTAACCTGAGCTTAAGTCCTGTGTGAATAGGTACCTTTCAGATAAGCGTACTTCATTTTGTACTATAATTGTTTGCTTAATATTTTTATGAGTTGCGGGACTCTAATTAAAATGCCGTTGGAATGATTATAGAGTTTATTAGAACTATACAAACACGTATAACACAGGTAGAAATATAACCGAACACAACAAATCCAAACATAATGAACGGTCGTAATTCGACAAAAAGTGCAAAGTCCGTCACTATTAGATTCCCGGTTGTACACACCTCACGCTTTGATCGTGGTTCTCGCTCAACTGACCCCTCTCTCCTTCAGGCCGTCGTTTTATACTTCACAAATGCAAAATGTGCCCGTCCGACAAGATCGTCACAGTTTCCTCGAATTAGCTTGTAATCGTAATCCGTAACACCTGGATAATGATGCGAATGACCCAGTACAATAGAACAATAGACTGTTCTCCACAATAACTTAGAAACGTATGCCAATAAATAAGTGAACAAAAGTAGACAATCATAAAAGGATTACAATTTGTTCAAATGCCGACAGCTAATAAAATGTGCCTTTACAGACTGTACGTGGAATTTGTTTTTGTTGGAGCCTAGGTTGTAACAATATCAAGCTAGATTATGATTAAACGCGAGCCTATAGCACAATATTAGAATTATTGTAATTTTAGATTAAAAACCCAATATTACTTTCTTATTAACCTATTAAAAGAGATTTTTATTTTCACTACCAACCGTAATAACTTGATCACTTACAGTTAATATACCTGTTTGTAAGGTTTTCTCAATTTTAACTACATCGACGTACAATATTTGAGTTACCAAACCTTACTTCAAAAGTAGAACAAGTCACCAACTACATTTTTAGCGTGACTTAATAAATTGTTGAGTCCATTTAAAGATCATTGCCCAATATTTTGTGTTAGTTATTTTAATCTTGCTGACCCTTTATTGATTTGCCACCATTCTTCACCACTATGGACTTAAATAAAAAAAGTTACAAAACATCATTATGATTTTAAAAAATTCTATGCCATACAACCATACGTCTCTGTACACTAAAAATTTTCATTTTTCTAACATTGTCAACCCCATTTTTTTGCAATTTAACTGCATCTGTCTAGCGACCTACATATTATCGTTGAATACATTTTTTATGCCACTGTTTTTTTTTTTTTTCTATTTAGACTAAGTAATTTTTGAGAAAAAAAATGTTACTGATATAGTTTTGTAGCGAATCTATAAAGGTTTCATTGTTACCAATAAAAGCTAGTGGAAACTAAATATTGATAGGTATTGTTTCCGGGGATATACATATATGTCTTTAAAATTTCGCGATTAAAGCTCTATTATAATCTAAAGCAATATACTGGCATTGCGTATAGATACGTATAGTCCTGAAATGATTAAATGTAGGTGGTTTTCCAAAGTCATAATAATATTTAACCACGATCGACGCTGTCAAGCCTGCATACAGGTTATTGACCATTCTTTTTATCTATAATATTAATACTTGAAGCAAAAACTTTGTACCCCTTTTTACGAAAATTGCGCGGACGGAGGAGTATGAAATTTCGCACACTTATAGTTTATATAGAGAAGAAGCGACGAATGCTAATATTTGTTTTAAATTATGCATATAAATACATTAAATCAATAAAATAAAACATTACACACACTACCATATATTTGGCACACACACGTATATATACTCTTTTTTTTATTGTTCAAGTCAAAGTAACAGTGTAGCTTTGGCGAAATCTTTGATTATAGAAGTCTAGTCTTTGACAACAGAACCTTAATAATGTTCAGACTTATAATTTACATTAATTATGGTCGAATTTCGACCACTGGGCGACCACTAGTTCTGATAAATAAATATACGTCCGTATCAATATAAAAAAACGGTGTATTTTATAATCCGACACAAATACTGTCAACGAATACATAATTATGTTTTGTTTCAAAGATATGCTTATTTACATGCGATTAGGGATTTTATTGATTTGGAAGTTAAGAATTGTTGATATTTCCTACCCATTAAGATTTTTTTCTGCAATCGAACACACAAATTATATATTCCCAGACGCAATAAATCAGAAATCGAACCTTACCTCTGCGTTTTAGTGAATTAGGCTGGCTAAAGCTTTATATATTTCTGTACTAGCTGACCCGTGCTCACTTTGCTGGGCATCAGAAGAAAATAAAAAATACTTATTATTAATCACTATCAAATATACCCTATGTCACTCAGGAATAATGTAGTTTTCCACTGGTGAAAGACTTTTCAACATCTGTTTAGTACCGTCTCGTACTGCCCGTACCCCAGTGACGCCTAAATCGCATAAGCCTATCTAGCCGATTAGGCTGCGCGGCGACCACGCAACTTTTTTCTAATACTTGCATTTTTAAATTCGTGATATCTTTCGAATGGATTGTTCAAATTGAATAATTCAAAAAGTTATATAAAGGTATTAAAACAATCTTGAATATGAAGTAATTTATTTTGATAAGGACGAATACCAAGATACAAATAAAGAGCCTTTTCTAGCGGCAGCAATTCAATTAAATTTTTTAAATAAAAGAACATTTATTGTGGCATAACCATAATAGTTACATATATGCTGTCCCGACACTTTTTGTAGATAATAATGTGTTCTGCAAAGTCGTAGTACATTATTTTATTCTATTATCAATAGTTTTAGCAGCGCACGCGATTTTAGGTAATTTTTTTACACCTTGGGTTACACTATTGGAGTTTTAGTAAGGATCCCTAATTTTTTTGAAAATATAATATAGCCTATATCAACCGGGGACAGTGTAGCTTGCCAACAGTGAAAGAATTTTTCAAATTAGTTTATGTATATTCGGAGATTACCCCCTACAATGTCACAAACTTTACCTCTTTATTATAATATTATATTAGGTTGGGGAAAAAGTTTCTTCGCATTTTATATAAAAATTCAAAAGGTTTTTTACCTTAGGGTTAGGGTGCCATTTTGTTGGATATCTTTTTGCCATTTTGTTGGATATCTTTTTGCCATCTTGTCGGTAGGGATGTGATCCCATTGCTGTAAAAATTTTGGGGCTTCTGATCAAAAAACTACGACAAGTGGTTTTGGCAGTTCTCTCGTGATGTTAACCTGACACTGCCTAAGAAATTCTGCAGAGACCGAAACAGGTGAAAATCTGAAGGTGCAAGGTCAGGACTATACGGCGGGTGCATTAACACTTCCCAGCCAAACTGTCGTAATTTTTGCTGAGTGGCTAAAGATGTGTGAGGTCTAGCGTTGTCATGTTGAAAAACCACACCCCTTTTGTTGATTAATTCCGGCCGCTTTCTCTTAACTTTTTGCTGTAATCTCATCAGTTGTTCGCAGTACAGTTCAGAATCGATGGTCCTGCCTGGTGGTAACAGCTCATGATGAATAATGCCCTTCCAATCCCACCATACACACAGCATCACCTTGTTGCGAGTTAACCCGGGCTTCGCCACAGTCTGTGAAGCCTGACCGGCCTTTGACGATGATCTTTTCACACGTTCTTGTTGTACGTGATTCAGTTTTCATCACCAGTTATAAGGTTCTTCAAAAATGGTTCGGTTTCATTATGTCGTAATAAAGAATCACAAATGAGTACACGGTTCATTAGGTTTCTTTCAGTGAGCTCATGAGGCACCCAAATATCGAGCTTTTTTGTGTACCCAGCTTTTTTCAAATGCGCCAAAACCGTTTTGTAGTCAGTGCCCAGTTCTCCAGCTACATCGTAATTACTAACATGCCGATATTGCTCTACTTTTTTAAAAATGGCATCAATTTTGTCCGTAACAGGGCAACCAGAGCGACGTGCATCTTTGATATCAAAATTTCCGGATTGAAAACGCTTATACCAAATTTTCCCTACTCTCACAGATATTGCATTAGGTCCATAAACATCAAAAAAAATTGCGGCTTGTGTTGCATTTTTACCTTTTTTGTAGTAAAATTTTAAAATGTATCGAATTTCTTCATTAGATTCACTCATTTTAACAATAAGAAAAACAAATGAAAATTACACATTTTCCTAATTTGAATTTGGAATTGTCTTCTTTAAAATTAAAACTTTTTAATGATACCAAAATCAGCCAGATGTAAACGGTATAGCCAAAGAGATCTTATTACAAGTTCATACATACTATATGCGAAAAGACTTTTTCCCCAACCTATTATATAAATAGTAATTAGTATAGTATAGAAGTATAGATAAATTTTGTTTTTAAATTGGTCTTTCAAATATGGCTTTGATGGTTTATTCTAACTCACTGCTCTCAATGGTTTATGCATTTTTCAAATAAAAATAGTTATTGTCTCTAACTTTCAACAAAAAAGAAAAGTCAAGAAAGACACTTTCATATTTAAATCGGAATATGGATGGATAGATATAGTGAAGGATCTTATGAAACAGATCCATTGATATTGCTAATACTAACTTCTTTGGTAGATATTGTGTATGTTAATAGTAGTATCTCAATTTAATGTCTTACCTACATATATTATTAACAAATTAATAATACTCAAGACTGAGAGTTGTTACAAAGTTTATTAACAAGGATTAATTAAAAGTTTTAACAATACTTATAAAGGATTATGAAATAATGAAAACAGGCCAAAACATAAGCCATTGTTTTCCAAAAGTGTTGAAGATTACGCTTGCCGCTCGAAATATTCCAATTTTGGCAGTTACTATTGTCACCTTAACCTTATTTGTTTAAAAAGACTGAAAGGCTATGACGATATACAAAATATCTTCGTCCACGACCAAATGAACGCGTTAAAAAATTAATAGCATTTTCTTTCCATATCTAGACTTAAAAAACTACACAATTGCATTCGTCAGTGGTCGCATTATTCAGTGATTCATATTAAAAACTATTTTATGAATATCTATATCATCATACAATTTATAGATTAACTTCCAAATAAGAAAATAATTATTCAGAAAACTAACAAAATTAGTGACATTCCATAAGTGACAGAGTTATTAAAATTTGTGACAAGTAAAAGTTTTCTCTCGCAAAATTAATTATGATTGTGTGCGAATGGGTCTGGATCATCTATGGAATACTATACTGTAATATTATTTTTCGATAATTGACGATGTTCATTAAAAATCTTGCGAAAATGTAAAACATTCGTAACAATATATAAAACAAATATAAGTTAATAATAATTTGGCTTAGTTGATGCCGTATAAACATATTTCTTTCAATAATATATCTTTCTGTTATCTAAAATAGTACTTATAGCAGAAAATCAATTAATTTACATTCGACTTATTTTAAAAATTGATTCACGACTATACTTTATTCCAAAGTACCTACAAGTCCAAGAGCCATTCTTACGCTTCAATGATCTGAGCTACAACGTGTCTAAAGCAATCACCAAGTATGTTATGTGTAAAGTGTATACCGCCTTTGAATTGTGTAATTGCGAGGTAGCTATTTATGAATGGCGCGGACGATTTAGTGGGCGATCCGGATCAAAAGCGGTCCCGTAAATTCTATGTCACCACTAACTGGCTAACTGGTGCAGCGAGTATCTCTTTCAAAACTTACCGGAGAAATGGACTAGATCAGGGGTGGTCAACACATAAAATACTCCGATAAAATAATTTAACTTATTAATGTATATTTTTTACATAGTTATATATTTATTGTAAAATAAATTATAATTGAAAGAATTTGTATATCGTAAAATATGCATACCACCTTTGACACATTCAATCCTTTTTATCCCTGCCTCGGGTTGTTTGGAAGAGATCGCTTTTTAGCGATAAGACCGCCCATTATGCATATTTAGAATATTTTTAGGCTGTAAGTTTTCTGTAATAGTGTACAATAAAGAATTAAATATATATAACTCCCTTCATACACGATAAATGTAACTAACAAATTGTTTTTTATTAAACCCAAATGGTATTAGATAGATACATGACATTTTATGTCAAGCAATAGTTTAATAGAATTATTTTAGATTCTAATTCTAAAAAAATTATTAATATACTCGTAAAACACACAATTACAAGGTTTCATTTTATTATGATATTAAAGTAAGTATATTTTTCGCCATCGACAACAATAAATCTATAAAAAATTACTTTACATAGTACAAATTATTCTTATAAGTAACGTCAGCTGTCTTTACTTGCTTCCTCAGGACTGCAAAAGATATGAAAATGGAATCGATATTTTTAAGGTGGTTTCGTTCATTAACTAAAATATTGTAATAAATATCTGCTATTGTAGTTTCCATTAGTTTGCCACCTCTGTTCAAAGGGCTGTCAAAATATTACAGATTAAAGCAGAACGGTTTGTCTTGTGTGGGTTGCTTAGATAGTTTCTATGTTACTTTTTGCATCAGTTAGCAGATAAACTAAAAGCTAACTCGCAATTATGTAAACACCTTTATGGTGTTTGTAAGCAAACGTAACCAATTACAATACACGTTTTAACAGCTTAATTTGAATATTTAGTAAGATAGCACATTTAATACCGATACCAGGAGAAATTATTTGCCGGTAGTACAGAAGGAAAAATATTATATATATATATATATATATATATATATATATATAATATATATAAAATATATATATATATATATATATATATATATATATATATATATATATATATATAATGTCATCTCATAGTCTCACTGCTGGAATACATGATCAACATTTTAGGAGAACGTATGTACATACTCTTCACTCCGTTATTCTTGTATAAGGCCCATTGGTTTTACACATCCCTAAAATTGATATGCAAGTTTTATGACGATACTTTCATGTCAAAACAATAATTTAAGCAGTACATGCTTAGATGGTAAGACACAAGTCATTATATAATTGAAAGGAGAAGAAGAAAACACAAGTACCTAAGCTACTAAGCCAATAGGACTTATGTCCTTGCCTTACTATCGGTTAAAATTTGACATAAATTCCCTACAAGTAATGTCAAAATTCAACCGATGGTAAATCAAGAGAAGAATAGTAAGATGTAGGAACTGGCCATTAGTTATAACGAAGAAGAATGAATGGAAACTTACAAATAATTACTAAATCCCTCTTGTGTCGAAAATTCACTCTGAGAAGACGCCGGGGTCACCTGTTAACTCTTCTATCAGGATCAAATAAAAGAGCGATATAAATTACAATGTGATAATGTACGCTAGCTAAACGGTCGTAAGTTAAATCGATTCATCGGAACACATTACGAAATCAATGAGCTTAGAGCTATTAAAAACGATTAACTCTTTTTGCCTTCCGTTGCCTCATTGAAAAATGTGTTTTTGGTGTTTGTGCTGTCTAGGTACTCATTGCTAGTGATGTGACTCAACTAATAGATACTACGCTTGTTAAATGAGATAGTTATTTGGATTTTGAAAGTTCATAAATGAAATTGAAACTAAAGCATCTGTTTCGTATTTTAGATCATGAGCCTCTCGTGTCATTTGTTCAAAGTGAAAACATGGAATCTGAATATATATAACACATATATACGTGTTATAATATATCTTAAACCTTGTAATTATCCTAAAACTCCTGATACTCTATAATTATGTCATTCTCTCGTAGGCTACTTTTCTGATGTTTCACTTCTGCCGTGTGTGAATTGCACACACACACACACACTTTTTTGACGGGACTAGACGGGATGGGACGGGGAGGGAAACGGGACATTTTTATTTTCAAAAAAGTGCATTAGTAATAAACAATGATAACTTATTGATAGCTTTTAGACAAGATTTTATTTGTACTTAGTTTTTGAAAAATTTCAACGATTTTTTGCAATAAACTCCGCTATGTAGTGTTAGTCAAAGAACTACAATTTAGCGAAGTCATAATAATAGCATGCCTAGAAATAAATATATATTTGTTTGCCACTTAAGTCATGGTAGTTCAAATGATAAGACACTGGGGTATTGTTCCAATGACATGGATTCGAACCTTGATAAAGGCAGTTTCTCTAGCTTTATGTGCAAATTGTTACATTTACCAGGTAATGACGCTAAAGGAAAACGTTCTAAAGAAACTTGCATAGCAAGAATATTAATTTGTAAAACCCGATAATTTACTTTGGACAAGCACTGTAGGTTTACTGTCACTTTCTTTTAAAATGGAAGTCCTAACGTAGCCGTTGGAAGTTTATATGATGATGATGAATAACAGTGAGTCATGGTTAAGCAATGTAGAACTCATATTTTTTGACATGTGTCATTGTCACAGGAAAATAAATTGTTTCATCTAAGGCACCTTAACCTTTTGCTTAATAATTTAAAAAAAGTTATGAAAATATTATATTTTTGCCTGTTTCTATCATAAGGCAGAAGAGAACATATTAGTAATTTGTTTGTGGGGTTCTTGATGCGAACTGACGGGTGACGTTGTGCTGTGTAGTTTTATTATACTTATTTTAAAATGAACCATAGTTGTAAGGTATTAATAGTTTTTGAGTGTGTAATATGAACTATGTAGTCAAATGTGGCCTTTCAAATTGTAACTCGGTTGTTTAAAGTTGGTTGAATATCTACATTTCGGCTGAGCTATAGGCACTGAAGACTTGATAGGTAAGTCGAAGCTGCATGGACTAAGTTCCTTTGTCTGCTATTGTGGTGAATTATAGCGAGTCTTTACCGCCATTTTATCGTAAGTGACATTTGAACCTAAGTATATTTTTTGTTGCAAAAGGCATTTTAAATTATTATTTTGTTTCAAGAATGTCTGTTGTAGTTAGATTAGACTCTACTAAACCAAAAACTAACTAAATTCCTTTAAACAAAATAATAGTTTAAAACACCTTTTGCGACAAAAAATATACTTAGATCCAAAATGTCGCTTACGATAAGATGGCGGCAAAGGCTCGATACTACTACTACTCAGTTTTTAAAGTCTTGATTTTAAGTCATTAAGTCTTTTTCTTTCTTTCTTTGAGTGTGTATGTTACATCACTAATACCGAGGCGCAGTTAATTGAATCTCAATTTCCAAATACAACAATACCATTAAGTTGACTAATATAATGTACGATCCAAAAGTGAACGGTTTAGGTAATTGATTACGCTTCCTGTACGTTTAATAGTTCTCTATTCTCACACAATATATTGTGGCAGTGACGAATTTTTGTTGTTGTCATCTGATGACTCGCCTTTCTATGGTCCGAATGTGGGTGATCGAGTTTTGTAATCAATACATTGTATCGTGAAAATAAATTGTCGTAAATGTGTAACATTCCATTCCATTTTAGATTTGGATTAATAAACATTCTTCTTACTCGTAATTTGGTGACGAACCTTTATTAGTAGTAGCTATAGTAGGAGTATTTTCAAAAAGTATTATTATATTTATTTATTTTTAGGTATATTTGTGTATATTCGTATAGGTCCCATGATAATTTATATTGACAATTGGATTCGGTAGGTGGTGCTGGAATCGGGTTCCATTATTTTCATTTTTTCAGAGCACGCCAAGGTCTGTCGAGCCCACTACTTATTGTATAAATATTATATTATAATAATATTGTTACATTATAGTAATTATTATATATTATTCCACAGATTGTCTGGAAAGAAATGTTTTTATTGATCAAACCGCGCTTTGTGGATAATGAAAATACATAGTATCTACTACTAATATGTAAGTTGTCCCGTAACGCTTTTATTCCACCTGCGTTAGTTTTAGTGGCCGTGGCCAAATGGTTCGATTACTTATAGCGTTAAAAAATAACACCGTTAATGATAAGCTACATGAGTTATCTGTCAATTATTAATCATTAACAATGTCACATCTCAAATAATGCATTAAATCTTTGGCAACATCCGCCTGACAGTCACTAGCACTAATATAATTCCCAGTGTAACAGGGACATAGTGATTGATGTACAATGAATTTATCTATTATGCAGAACAAAATATTAAATATTCATAACAGCTCTAAGGTCTGCTGTACCTGACAATCATTTTGCTATATATAACTTCAAAATGTGCATTTAAAAGAAAACACATTTTTTATAGCAATTTATGAGTTTTATAAACTTTAGTCGACTCTCTTGTATAATATTCACATCTTGTTGCAAAGTTATAACAGTCAAGTACTTCTCATTTACATAAAGTTGATTTCCGATCAAATATTTTGGCTATGAAAGCTTAAATGTTTTTCTTTCAAAGAAGAGTATAGATGTTTACTATAAGACCGAGTTATAAGAGTTTTTGAAGACGATCCTTTTTATTTAATATCAAGATAAAATACTATGTTAAATGATGTATTGTGAAAGCATTACCATAGTGTTATTTTGACTTCATTGAAAATGAAAGGTTTGACTCATTATATACGTTATTTAAAAACAATTAACGAATTCGCCACGTTTTAGTTACGGTGAGCTCTTTGCCCAGACAGTTGTGTAAATGTTGTTGAAAATAATGAAATATAGACAATTTAAACGCGGAAACAGCAACGAAGAAATCGAGTTTTAAAATAATATGCATGTAGTAAGTTTGCTTGATATAATTATATTTAATTAAAGGATTTTTACATGATCTAATGCAGACATTTGATTTCTTTATTAGTATTTATGTAGTCCGTCGTTTAAAATATATAATCATAATTACACACCTAGGTATATATTGTTTTATCCTAATAAATTATTGTAAAATTAAATAGAAGCAAGTAAGTAGGTGTGTTGCCTCGAGTGATAGGTTTTATATTTGAATGAATAAAGTCTCAGATTCAGAGTTGTTGTAGTTTATAATGTAAGAAGCTACTATCTCATTTTTACCTTTGCGCTAAAATAAGTGAAGTCTTATATTACTTTGAGATATTAATAAGTCACCAGAGGTAGAACTATATTAAAACATTATAACGGATCATCTAAACGAACAATTTAATAATAAATACTTAACTTACAAGAAAGAAAAAAATGAAAATTATTCTAATATACTAACCTTCTTAGTTATAAGCACGTGAGTGCTATGAAGCAACATTCAGAACACTCAGCTTACTCATACAGTCAAGGAGGTATCTGTTACATTCAAAACTGCGTAAATTTGTTGAAAAGGTCATATCGACCCTTTACCGCCATTTTATCGTAAGCTACATTTGGACCAAAATAACTGATTTTTTTCCGAAAGATATTTTAATCTAGCATTTTGTGTTAAGCCTTTCAGTTTTAGTTAAATTAGACCCTACTGAATCAAAAACTGAAAGTATTAAAACAGTTTAAAAGTATAACAGTTTAAAATATCTTTAGCAATAAAAAATATACTAATGCTCGATATTTTCTAATGACACTACTACAAACAACAGTATTCCTATACAGGAATGTGGTCCGTAATCAAATAATTAAAAGAACCACTCAGTTTCTCCTTGGTATTCATCTAATCATATTAAGATCACCCAGAACTTATAGGACGTCGCCTACAAGTGTGCAATTTAGTACGTAAATTGACATAGAGATACACCGTGTCGGATGGGAAACGCATCTAATGCGAAGATGCATATTTGTGGCGACGAGGTACAGGCATCATGTAATAGGTTTCCGGATCAAACACGCGTGTAATTTTATTGAATATTATGGCTTCCTAATGGCAGTTGCAATTCCTTGTGATTGTTAGATTTCTCTAGTGGAAACTTACCTGGGATAAGTTAATAATTTTGTATTTTTATACTATATATAATAGGTTGGGGAAAAAGTCTTTTCGCATATAGTATGCATGAACTTGTAATAAGAACTCTTTGGCTATACCATTTGTATCTGGATGGTTTTGGTATCATTAAAAAGTTTTAATTTTAAAGAAGACAATTCCAAATTCAAATTAGGAAAATGTGTGATTATCATTTGTTTTTCTTATTGTTAAAATGAGTGAATCTAATGAAGAAATTCGATACATTTTAAAATTTTACTACAGAAAAGGTAAAAATGCAACACAAGCCGCGAAAAAAATTTGTGATGTTTATGGACCTAATGCAGTATCTGTGAGAATAGCGCAAATTTGGTTTAAGCGTTTTCAATCCGGAAATTTTGATATCAAAGATGCACGTCGCTCTGGTCGCCCTGTTACGGACAAAATTGATGCCATTTTTGAAAAAGTGGAGCAAGATCGGCATATTAGTAGTTACGATGTAGCTGGAGAACTGGGAATTGACCACAAAACGGTTTTGGCGCATTTGAAAAAAGCTGGGTACACAAAAAAGCTCGATATTTGGGTGCCTCATGAGCTCACTGAAAGAAACCTAATGAACCGTGTACTCATTTGTGATTCTTTATTACGACGTAATGAAACCGAACCATTTTTGAAGAATCTGATAACTGGTGATGAAAAGTGAATCACGTACGACAAGAACGTGCGAAAAAGATCGTGGTCAAAGGCCGGTGAGACTTCACAGACTGGCGAAACCCGGGTTAACTCGCAACAAGGTGATGCTGTGTGTATGGTGGGATTGGAAGGGAATTATTCATTATGAGCTGTTACCGCCAGGCAGGACCATCGATTCTGAACTGTATTGCAGACAACTGATGAGATTAAAGCAAAAAGTTGAGAGAAAGCGGCCGGAATTAATCAACAGAAGAGTTGTGGTTTTTCACCATGATAACGCTAGACCTCACACATATTTAGCTACTCAACAAAAATTAGGGGAGTTTGGCTGGGAGGTGTTAATGCATCCGCCATATAGTCCTGACCTTGCACCTTCAGATTTTCACCTGTTTCGGTCTCTGCAGAATTCCTTAGGCAGTGTCAGGGTAACATAACGAGAGGACTGCCAAAACCACTTGTCGCAGTTTTTTGATCAGAAGCTCCAAAATTTTTATAGCAATGGGATCACGTCCCTACCTACAAGATGGCAAAAAGTTATCTAACAAAATGGCACCTACATACTTTAGTCAAATGTAAAGAAACTTTATAAAAAAACATTTTGAATTTTTATATAAAATGCGAAGAAACTTTTTCCCCAACCAATATAATATGAGGATGAGGAAATTGATTTAGTATGTGTTTTACTAATAAAATAAATAAAGAAATAATAATAGTTTACTAGTACTCTTGAAAATCAGACATCGTACTTTTAATTTTAAATAACTAGTTATTACTATATTGTTACACTACTTAGAGCAATATAGCGCAGTTTTGCGACGCCTCTGCTTTTTTAGGAAAAAGCAAAAAACGTAACATATATTTTCATAATATACATCCCTCCGTCTGTTCGTTTGTCCGTATGTCCATCTGCCAGTCTGACAGTCTGACAGTCTATCCGTCTCTACGTCTCTCAGTGTGTCTTCCATTCTATCTATCTTTCTCTGTTCGGGTTACGAATACATACATATAATACATTTTACTTGACAGTAATTTCAAGGTTACACAAAACAACAATTAAGTAATTAAATTGTTGAAGCATATTTTTATTTTTTATTTACTTTTGTGTTTTTTTCTCGAAGTTGGTAGTGTTTTTTTTAACTCATTAAAACCCTCTCAAACGTCGATTCATGCAAAGTATTGATCTAGAAATGAAACCTACTTTTCACGCAACAAAGCAGGTTAAGCTTCACACTCCCACGACATGGCTAGGTTATCAAGATATTAGCCTTCACAAGAAAAATCGTGATAATTTTAATTGGGAATGAATGCCAAGGCCCTAAAAATCTTTGGGAAGTTTTATCAAGATCTATCCATTGGTGCCTATAACGCAAATGCAAAAAAAGTATTGACTTAGAACTTTATTGAAGTGAAACTTCTTTAGAATTGTTGTGATTTGAAACTCGATGAAACGAAAAAGCGACACTAAAAAGAGATAAACACATAAATCTATAAGACTAAGCCTGCGAGAGAATAAGATAGAATACATTATATTTAATCATTTAAACAATATGCTGATACAGATAGAGTTGGAAATGTTTTGAAGATTTTTGTTAATACTTCAAATTTCGTGTTTTATAGCTTCAATATATTATTATAACGGCGTATGTGTATATATGTTATCGTTATAGTATATATAGTTTAGTCCTGCTAGTGTACACGGTTTAGGCATTGCTTCTGACTTTATAAGCTTATACATAAAATTACCACTTGCTGGTACTGAAGGAAAACATCTAGCCTAGAGAGGACAGTAGCATATCAAGAATGCCGCTGAGTAAAATCCGCCAATCGGCCGTTGATAAGCATGGCGGAAATCTATTCCCACAAAAACCCGAGCAGGACAATGAGACGATTATGAACTGAAATAATAACTTAAATAAATCAATTAAACGCTTAATTCTCACTTGTATTAAGTTGAAGTACAGACGTCTGGACCTGAAAGTGATAATGTTATTAATTATAATAATAATTACTACATGTTAAGTGAGAGAGTTGATTAATGACTTTATGATAACGCCGTGTTAACTCGCCGGAACGCATTTAATATGGATGATGGCATCCAAGATTGTAAGTAGATTTAGATGTAAAACAAATAAATTACACCCTTTAGCTTAAAAGCTGAATCACTTTCCCGGGGCCGTTTTAAGCATTATTAGGCACCGGGATACGAAAGTAAGATAAAAAATAGCATTTAATTTTTATGTTTTATTGTGAAGGTTTCGTAGCCACTTTGTCAAAAAGGGATCCATTACGCGTTCGGCTTATTCGCTCGTCCGTTTGCCCGTCTATTTTTGTATGTCACAGTCATTCTTCTCAGAAACTCCTGGACCTGGGTTTTTAAGTAAGAATTTTATATAAAAAATGTAACTAATCCTCATATATGGCACTAAGCATTGGTGTACTACATTTTTAGTTATTTCTTTATACTATGCACATAGTTGTGTGTACACCCCGTAAGTCCGATCTTGAAAAATCATGACGATGTTATTTAAAGACTTTTTTATTGAAATCAATCGACTTGCGCATCTTAAGTCCCTGCGCTCTGGTGCCACGCACCCTTTGCACTCCCGGGTAAAGACGGCCCTGCACTTGCCCATGTTTAAAAAATCTGTTAATTTAAAATAAATATATTATTCTCTTCTTCTTATTTTTCTTAACTTTGCTTTTTACTGTCCACATTGTATTACTCTATTTTTAATTTAATTATTTGTAGCCAATGTTTAAAAGTATCCCCTATATCAGGTTGCCTGGAAGAGACCACTTGAAGCGATAAGACTGCCTTTTGTTTTGCCATGAAAGAAATGTAATTACGCATTTTTAATTATTTATTTTGGTGAAAAATAAAGTGTTATCTATGTATATGTTGAATTATACCTTCTAGTACAAAAGTGATATAAACTATCACTTGCAACTAAAATCCAGAAGTGAACCATATAATATCAGCCTTTTAGACGAATGAATGATTGACCATAGACGTCACGGCATATTTTATAAGATAGACTGTGACCCTTATTAAAAAGCACTATTTTAGGGTGGGTCCCTTACTCTAAATCAGGGTGATATAATAAGAAAAAGAGGATTATAACGTATAAATTGGCCACGCCTAGCCCTTGTATGTCTCGAAATTAGTGTAAATACACTAATTTTGAGATTCACTCTTGTTTTTTTATTTAAATAATAAAAAAAACCAAGCATTCAAATAATTCCCGTACCAGACTAAAGAAAATTTAAATTATTCAATAATCCATACAATTAAACTTCTCGTTATGTTATTCTAGTGCATGCCTGAAAGAGCAAAAACATATGAAACATCAAATAAAATATTGTCATGTAACGTTTTATTTGCCATGTTTTTAAGCAAATAAATTATTTGATATAATTAGTTTATAATATTAGCTTCTTTCAATAGGCATAATTATAGTAAGGAGTTTCAAAGTAGGATCGGAACAACATAATAGTGTTAATTTAGTAAACGGCAGCGTTGTCGAATGACTACAAAGGACTTTGTATGAACGCACCCTTTAGTTAAGCCTCCTTTCTCCTTCGTTTGTACAAAGAGTAAATTGAACTCTAAGCATCTCAAAAGGGAGTCCCAAAATATCGTGATAAATTCATGTTTTTACTTCTCTTACCTACAAGACAGTGTGATATGGTGTGCCAATAATATAACAAAATGGAATGTCGGAGACTATGCGTAATAGAGTAAAAAAGTAATGAAGCGAAGATATACCTAATAGCTATCTATTTCTGAAACGTACACATGTTGAGGACATAACCAGGATTTATTATAACCTGTTATAAAAATATGGACAATCATAAAGATTATACAACGATTTATTAAAGATCTTCTAGTTAGATTTTAAATTCTGTTTCGAATATAACATGGGAATATATCAGCTTCTTTGTTCTTTTATTAATATATGTCATATAAAATATATTATTTTGTCCTAAATTTGATATTCTATAGAATATAGTGTATTTATAAGTGATAAAAAACATTATTTACATGGCAATATTAACAATTTATATGTATACAATGTAACTTATAAGTTAATGAATTTTGATAAAAATACATATTTATAGAATTAACGGTTATTGGATATCTGAATATTGTTATAACAAAACTTGATCACTAAATTAAATATTAATACAGCGTTACCCTATATTTAATATTAGCAGTAGCTATTTGTAATTTAGAACGTTCAATTATGATTTTGGCCCTATATTTTGGCAGAGAATAACGTTTCACATAATCGACTCCTTCTATGTGTCCTTTTAGTCTTTCTTTGTGCGATTAATCCCGTCTTTATATGTTCTTATAAACTTGACAGTTAATTAGCCTTTGATCAATATCATAGAGTTCCTTTGACGTCTTTGATAAAGCTATTTGTAGACGCTTTCAAATTATTTCTTAATTACGTGACTTATAAAGACAACAATGAAATGTGCAAACTAGTATTACAACTAAGAGCCTTTATTGATTTTGTATTACTTACTTAGTTTTGTTTTATATTAATATTAATTTTACACATACAAATTGAATATTTTACGACTTTTAAAAAATAATAATTTGTTTACATTACTTTTTTCTAGTGCTCTCTTACGCCATGAAAAAAATATAGATACTATTAATAGAATTTGTGACTATTAGCGCCACCTACTCAGTTCAGTGTTAGTGGCTCCATCTATTATTAAAGATTTAGACTAGTATTTGCTTTAAGGTGTTCCCTGACCGCGAGCACTCGCCTGTAATGTAACGTTACAGATCCAAGCATTACATCAGAGAAGGAGGAGTACCGAACATTGCAGTGCGCAATCTGTAATGATACAATCTGTAATATTTTGATACAACTTGTAACACAATGACCGCTTCTTCTAACATTCTGCAATCAACTAAATGCTCAAAAGCGAATCATAAATGTACAGGCGAATGCTCGTCAGTCAGGGAGGTAGTACTATAACGTAGTGCTCAAAATCGAATCATAAATGTTACATTACAGGCGAATTGCTCGCGTTGAGAGAACACCTTTATGAACATTTGATAATTTGTGTAATAACTAATCATAATAAACCATAGCATTATTTATATTTTAAAACAATGAAGGTACTTTTGTGTTAAAATACTATCTATATAAACACTGCAAACCTGCTGTGAATCGGGCATTCTTTGTTCGAAAGTCAAATAAAACAGTTCTCAAATTTCTTCTTGTTTTGTTGTATAAATCTCGCTCTACTAATGTCGTTATTATTCAACATCGAAGATAGTTTTTTGTTGTTTACATTAGAATATAATTTAGAAAACATATTTGCCCATAATTTACTAGTTAGTAACAATCAAAAACAATCGTTATATGACGTAAGTTGATGGTTAAGAATGCAAATATGCAAATTCTAAACTTCACAATGTACGGAAGAACATAACAAGTTTATCAATTAGTAGATTGTTATGCAGATGTCTTAATAATGCAAGTTTTTTATTTGTAACCTTTCACACAATTATGTATTTGCCATAAAAGTTAAACATTCACATTACAATATTCAAATTGGTTAAGTGGCGCCTAGCATCAAGAATGTGACCATGTTGGTTTACTAATCAGAAAAATGCAAATCATTTTATTATTTTTAATTGATGTTATAAATTTACTCTCAGTTTAAGTATTAAAAATTGAAAGTGATACTTAAGAAGTTTATTTTGAATCATAATATGTTGACGGATGTAGGCTAAAAGAATTATATATGTATTAATAAGAGTTAAGGAAGCATTCATTATCTGTGAGTATATTCTCTGACGGTTACCTTCTACTACGTGTGAACTGCAAACACAATATTTTATGTCTCATTTACCTATTATAAAATTCTATACAATTGAAAGATATAATTAGAATACGATATCGGCTTAAGCTAAATTCGCTATCATAAACTCTCATTCTCTTAAAATATTGGGTCTACATGGATGAAATTTGACAAAAACGTGTAGTCTATTTAGAAATTACGAAGAAGTAAGGCTTGAAAAATAGTTTTTCAGTGTACACAGTGGCGGGTCATTAGTCAAATCTTGAACGAACATAGGTACTGATGTTTTTTATGATTATTTAACTGAAGTAAATAGGTAGACAGATCGATTTTCCTATAAATAGATATTAGATTGAGCTACAGTATAGAATGGCCGGGAACAGCTGGTATCAACAAGAAATTATTCAGTATTCTTGTAGCAGAACTCGTTCAAAGCATATTTATATTGAAATCTGGACTTCGCCATGTTCGAAGCCCACCATCGACGATGACGTAATACAACGGATATCCAATAAAGAATCTTTGTTCGAAATTTAGGTTAAAACTTTGAACGAGTTTAAAATAACCAAATTAATTATATTGTACATTTCAAATTTAATTTTTATGAAGAATATTATTTGAATGTTATGCTGGTGATGAAGAAAACATGGCAATCGAAATATTGGTTACAACCACTTCGGAGCCCGGAGCCCCCTTTTCTACTACTTCATGCAATGCAATTAGCGTCCGTTATTATTAGTCCACAAGTACATTATTATCATCCATCACGAGGAACGTCAAGTTAACATTTTTTGAGTTTACACCTTCTACCAGCACTTGGCAGAAGTGGCATAGCTAGACAATCGTTCCCTAGATAATTAAAATGTTTCTGTAAAATGGAGCTCTCTTACACTTTTATTTTTCTTAAAAAAAGCTATATTTGGATTTGTAATTAGTTTTTGATTACATATTTCTAATATTTACTTGGAGTAACTATAAGGTAAAATGTAAAATTTGGAAGCCTTTTTGTTACTTCAGCAATTGTCGATCAGCGATTTATACCCCATCTCTTTTATTATCTCTCCTGTCGTATCTTTCCTATCCCATCCCTGTTATCTCACCTCCCCCATTCCCTTACTTCTTTCTCACCCTAAAGGCCGGAAAGGCTTTGGCATCGCCCCTGATATTACAAACATCTATAGACAATGTGGAACCACTTTCCATTAGGTGGGCCATCTACCTGTTTACTTTTTTTTAACGAGGGGAAATCCATTTGAGGACTACCCACCGAGAGGGAAACGCGGTAGGGAGTGTGGGAGTTGCCACGTTGGGGAACCACTAACACAGCAAGTAAGAAATGCCATTGCCGCGCAACGGTCGATACCCACTAAAAACCCCTTGGTGTTCCATCCTTCGCCCTTATGCTAGGGCTACGGGTACATGGCTTGCCACCCCGCAAAGCCCTGGCAGGCGGCGGCCTGACGTTCTCTTCCACTACCGGGAGGAACCAAACGCCCGGCGATTTTATACTCTCTTTGGCGTGGGGTGGCTGGTAACGCGCCCCATGGAACGAGAGATGAGAGCGCGTAAAACACCGGTGCGCCACCACCTTGAATCTGCCTGTTTTCCAACTTCAACTTATAAAAAACGAGTCAAATATTTCATTACTTATTGCTTAATCAGTGATTAAAATTATTTATATGTTGAAATTTTGAAAGTAAGCTGAAGATAGCAGGGTATTGAAACGCGCGCTTTTTTATGTGTATTGCTTTAGAATTTATTGTAAGGTGTGTCAAATACCCAATTATATAGGACGCATATATATATATATATAGTTTTGAATATGTTATAAGACATGTAAGGAAATAATATAAATTAATAAATGTGCTTAAAATAATGAGTCGTAAACGTAAGCGATTCAATATTTACTCAAGTATTTTCAGTTAAATAGAATAGACATAATTATCTAAATACTTGATTGAAAACGCCGATGATATTGACCCCTGACGAGTCTGTCGTTTTAGGCCAGGGACATATCTGGCGGTAAAATCGCGGCGGAATACCGCGTGAATACTTAATTTATGCCGTGTCCTCCCTGAAACAGAAATGTTCCGAAATCGGCCTACATATTTTAGACGCCGTCTTGGCGTGTCTCTGTCCCTGTCTCCAACGTCGACATGCTAAGCCGTAATTTCGTAACATTTTAACACACATTAATTATTAAGTATTTATTTTGGATACAGTGTCTTTGTACTTTGAGAGTATGAAATTTTTCACATTAACATTTATTTATTTATTTGTATCTTGTAGGTAGGGACGTGATCCCATTGCTATAAAAATGTTGGGGCTTCTGATCAAAAAACTGCGACAAGTGGTTTTGGCAGTCCTCTCGTTATGTTAACCTGACACTGCCTAAGGAATTCTGCAGAGACCGAAACAGGTGGAAATTTGAAGGTGCAAGGTCAGGACTATATGGCGGATGCATTAACACCTCCCAGCCAAACTCTCGTAATTTTTGCTGGGTGGCTAAAGATGTGTGAGGTCTAGTTATCGTGGTAAAAAACCACACCCCTTCTGTTGATTAATTCCGGCCGCTTTCTCTCAACTTTTTGCTTTAATCTCATCAGTTGTTCGCAGTACAGTTCAGAATCGATGGTCCTGCCTGGCGGTAATAGCTCATAATGAATAATGCCCTTCCAATCCCACCATACACACAGCATCACCTTGTTGCGAGTTAACCCGGGTTTCGCCACAGTCTGTGAAGCCTGACCGGCCTTTGACTACGATCTTTTTCGCACGTTCTTGTCGTACGTGATCCACTTTTCATCACCAGTTGTTAGCTTCTTCAAAAATGGTTCGGTTTCATTAAGTCGTAATAAAGAATCACAAATGAGTACACTGTTCATTAGGTTTCTTTCAGTGAGCTCACGAAGCACCCAAATATCGAGCTTTTTTGTGTACCCAGCTTTTTTCAAATGCGCCAAAATGGTTTTGTAGTCAATTCCCAGTTCTCCAGCTACATCGTAACTACTAATATGCCGATCTTGCTCCACTTTACTTGCGTTACTCTCACAAATACTGCATTGGGTCCATAAACATCACAAATTTTTTTCACGGCTTGTGTTGCATTTTTACCTTTTTTGTTGTTACATTTTAAAATATATCGAATTTCTTCATTAGATTCACTCATTTTAACAATAAGAAAAACAAATGAAAATCAAACATTTTCCTAATTTGAATTTGGAATTGTCTTCTTTAAAATTAAAACTTTTTAATGATACCAAAACTAGCCAGATACAAATGGTATAGCCAAAGAGATCTTATTACAAGTTCATACATACTATATGCGAAAAGACTTTTTCCCCAACCTATTATGTATAATTATATTTCTATTCATTTAAATACATATTTTATTATTAATATTTAGAGCTTTGTTGCGCACTGGATACCGACTCTTTTAAGTAAAATTTATTTCCAGAAGGTTGTCTAAAAGAAATCGCTGTAAACGATAAGATCGCCGATTGCACTATTTAAAATGTTGTTAATACTGATGTAAACTACTTTCTTGTGTACAATAAAGAATATTATATTCTAATCTGAACTTGTCTATATTAAATCGATCTAATTACAAATAATGTGCATATAATATTTTCATATATTTATAATTTTCTAAAGCTTACTTACGAACGTGATTTTCATATACTGCTGTATTTTATGCAGCTTCACTCTCTTAATAGGCAATATTGAAGAGTTATTTTCAAATTTTAATAATCAATTCTATCTCTATCATTATCACTTCTACGATAAACGCAGGAAAAAGACTAGTGTAGTGGGCAGGGCCAGTAAGCCATGGTCGACATATGCTCTGTTTACATACATACTCGCTCTGCTGATTTCCCTCGCTGCTTGCTGGCCTAGCAGTGGATATATTGTAAATGAGGCTTTAAATAACGGCTTATACAGATTTTGCTTGCGGAACGTTTCACGAAAATTAGCGCCAAATATGTCACTGACCTTATTACCTTCATGTCAGTGTCCGACAAATATCGTATAACCCAAATTGAAAATTTAAATATTTAAGCCTTGAAGAAAATTTCATTCAATTATTGACAGTGTATATATATACATATTTGACCGACTTCAAAAAGAGGAGGTTCCCAATTCATCTCTATGTTCGTTACTCGATTTCTCCGTCAATTGTCAATTGATTTTCGATTTTTTTCTTTTAATCGAAAAGTTATACTCCCGAATTGGTTCCATAATCATCATGTCAGGATCTGATGAGATTCTAAGGAATTAGAGAAACTCACAAAAATTGTTAGCCGAATTCTTCGTAACACGATATCTCCGTCAATTGTAAACCTATTCTCAAATTGTTTCCTTTACTCGTAAGTGTATACTCCCGAGATAGTCCCATGGTCACCAAGTCAGGATCTGATTTTCTTGCGATATGTGAATCGCGAGCAACCCTTGTTGAAGAGCATTTACAAAGAAGAGTGAGATGGGTGTATACGCGTGCCAGTTATACAATTTCTACAGGTGCTTAATATATTATTTCTAAAACTATTGGAACTATTTGCGCAACTAAAAAAAAAAAAATATTTTTATTAACAAAAACAAAACCCAACTTCACACTACAAACTAAATATTTAACTGACTTCTTTGTGGGTACAACATCTAGAAGTCGGTTTCAAATAAAACATAAAATTTTCGATATTTTGTAAATTTGTTGTTGTTCTTTTATGTTATACTTGGCTCCGTTTTTCTGGAGTTGTAGAAAGAAGTCGGTAAAATTTTTATTTTTTTGATTTTAGTATGAAGTCAGTTTTTACTTTCTTTCAATTTCTGCAATTTTCAATATAAAGAAAAAAGTCATGACGTCAGGAATAGCTGTCTGAGCTAGTTATATTAGGTATATAATTATAATATCTGTATTTTCCACAGTCATTGGTCTTTATCGAAGACATGTCCTATACATGTGTCAATGACCGAAACTGTTGATATGATCCCAGGTTGATATGAATCCTAAGAAATAATTTATTTAGCAAATTACACCTACACACGAAGTATGAACATAGATTTCAAACCAATAAATAATATTATAAGTGAAAAATACGATTTGCTACAAGAATTTTTCGACAGTGATTTATGTAATCCGTTTATTACGAAAATAACATGCTATGTTAAAATACCTAAGCTTGTTCTTAAAGGTTGTTTGCAAAAAACATAATGCAAAAATTATTCACCACTCAATCATACAATACGTAATGTCAACTTCATAAAATTATGCGTAACATTTAAGACTGTATTTATGTTTGTATTTAAATGAATTTGTAGTTTAAAAATCATTGTAACAGAGCAAACTGTTATAATGATATTGATCAAGTAATTAAAGTAATATTTGTTTCATATTTTTGGCACTTAAATATAATTCATTCATTCCAACCAATACATGGGGAGGTAATGCTACATCTTATTTGCTCCCCTTAATATATCAAACTTTTTACACAGTTACGATAAGCAATTATACGTATTAAATTGATTTAGGAAGAGCTTGGTCTCTTTATTAGGTTAAAAAACCTGTTTGATTAATCAATCACTAGGCTCCTCTAGAAAGTCGAAAAATTTAATCGCTCAAAATAGGTACTACTGAACGTTACAAGTGTGTGAGATGATATGCATGCTGATGGTCTCACATTCATTAAAACCGAAAACGGTGTGAAATATATGAGCAAAATTGAAAATCTGATCCCGGATGAAACAGTTGTGCAGAATTTAACCGAGATTTAACACTAGGATGATAATAGTCATCCTAGTGTTAAATCTCATCTCATCTCATTTAATCTTCAGTAATACCTGAAAAATACACGTTGTGTTTACTAACAAAACTATAAATCTGTCTAATTTTAAATATCATAATGAAATAATGCAAGCTTCCACAATCTATAAACAACCATTAAACGAAAGTAAAATTATCGAGTGTATCTCTTCATTCTTTTGATCGACAGATCCTTCAATCAATTTCAGAATTATCGCAAGCTTTGGTATGCTATATATTGATAAGGCTATTCTTTGCACTTGTAATGTATAAGCAAGGTTGTACAAGTACGTACTCTCAATATAACTACGCTATAAACCCATCGAAATTGTTGGCACAGTTCATTCGCGTGCTCTGTAAAATTATTTCAAATACCTCACGTTTACTCACGTTTGATATAATTTGATCAAATGCAAACGTCGTAGCTTCCTTATTAGTAGACGCGTTTTCAATTTAGAACTTATATGTTGATGCTGGTTTAAATTTGTTACAGTCAATTTTACTAATATTGTTTTGTGATGTCTATATAAGTATTCAGAAATAGAATTCATTCGCATCGAGTACGTTATTAAGTTTTAAGGCTTCATTCTTGTCACGTTATAGGTATTGAAATGGTACACCTAAATATTTCAGACTGCCTTTTAGTTACGCCTGGGCTACGATTAATTGGATTAAAAGGTTTTGCTACTTCAAATGCATTATTTTCTTCGAGCATCATTACTAGATTTCAATAAAATGTAAATGACAGCGGCACTACATATAGCGTAATTTTTGGTAATTCTTTAGGGAAATTATTTTAGAAATATAACAACTAGATTACTATAGATCATACATCACCTAAATATCTTATCTCGTGCTCCTATATCTACCATGTTTTTTAACTTTTGATTGAGCTTCTCAGTTTGCTTACATAGTATTAGATTTTAGCAAATTTGTCAAATTATAATGAGTTCTTGACCGATGATATAGTGCTACTACTTCTATAAATTGTAGTCGATTGTAATCATCGCTTTACTTTAGGTTATTCGCATTTCACTTCAATTTAATTCCTCATTCTGGAATAGCGATAAATACAGTTTTTAATAATTCCAAAATACCTTCACCAGCTCTTAGTAGTATATAGGCATAATTTTGATTTATTGCAACTTTAATGACACCAACCAAAAATTATTGTTTTCAATAAAAATTAAAATAATATTATTTCATAGCCCTTAACCTTATTCAAGGGTTACTTTGAAGTCTATCACGATACGGTTAACTTCTGTCGTATTATTTTATTACACGCTGTTTGAGTTCGTAATTCCTATGACATTATAAAGCATGATGTAAAATAAATCCAGTAATAACAATAAAACTTCGTAATATCAACTTGTAAGGTCAGTTCTGCGTTAACATTTTGTTTGCCACGGCAGGTGGTCTGTTTCTTCAGAGCTGTCTATTGCTGTAAATGTTTTTGTTGTTGAAAATAAACTTTAGTTCAATAGTCAGAAATCTGTAGGTTTTATAATCAATCTTCTCAAATCCTAGATACGACTTTAATAAGTGCTTTGAAGACACTTTAAATGATGTAATTCATTTTTTATACATTATGTATGTGTGTTGTATTGTCCTTCGTGACTTCACTTGCTGGTCCCAGGCGGAAGAACAGCGCTGGTCTTAATTGGTCAGCATATGCTGAGACTGGGTCCAATTTTAGGACTTATACTGTTTCTATTATTTTACTGTTTGATAATAAACACTCTGTATTGTTTTTAGTCCTAAATAAAATAAGTCTTTCTTTCTTTCTATATCACCTCTAGAATTTGGAAATTATGCTTCTATGATTATTTTTTTTTACATAATTTGTTTTGATATTTTCTATTATGGTTTCTCCTTGCATTACTCATACATTAACAAATTTTCATGAAATTTAGTTATATAGTAGTTTTGTCGCCCGTCATCATTTATTTTATGCTGGGCTTAAATTTTATATTGATATCTTTCTAACTATCTTTCAAAAAAACATGTTAAAATTCCTGTTTTAATTTCTAACATTTTCATTAAATCCATTAAGCCGTTTCAGGGCCTAATCGATACGAATTTTCAGATGGAAATATCAAAAAACGTTCGTATACTATTAGTCATTTTTAAAACACAGGCAAACAAGCCAGGTAAATGTGAATATTAACAAATAAGTTGTAAAGGTTTTGATAGAATACTTGTCTCTATGGAACAGCTCATGGACAGTTTGATTTCCTAAAATAAATAAATATATATGTAGGAAAGTGTTACCTTCAAACTAACTCTTGTTTTAACTCAACCTTAGTTTATATGACACCAATATTTGTAATACGCATTAGGACTTTTCATATAAGAATTTACTAAATGTTGCGTTAAGTGTCAACATGTCGTGTCGACAATAATTACATCGTTAAACAAGTCGCGTGCTTTAACATTTATGGCTAAGTTTTTTAATCTTTTAGGAGGATAAGTGTAGGATGTTCTATAATAACTATTTATTTCTTTACAGCTTTTTAGGAGACAGAAAATTGTCTTCAATGTGTGAATAAATCAATGAAAATAAAACAATTATTCATGTTAAAGACTAACTGACCCGTGTCCATCTCGTTGGGCGCTACTCGAGATATGCCAACAAATAATTGCCCATGGGAAAAGCATTCCTTTCGCAAATCAATGCCCACGAGAGAGATTGTTTGACTCTGGGACTTATTTATTGTTTAGCCAGAGCACGCCAATAAATCAGTGCATCAGCTCGTTTTTATCAAAATTGATATTTCGCATTAAAAATACAAAAAATGATATAGCCTATGTTATTCAAGAATAATGTAGCTTTGTACTGGTAAAAGAATTTTAAAATCGGTTCAGTAGTTCAAGAAATTACTTCCTACAAACAAACTGGAAAAATACATACACACATATTGTCGCTCCTGTTTTCCATCGGGGTACGCAGAGACGATGGATCTCCACCTGTTACGATCTTGACAAACACTTTTCGCTTCGTCAACTTTCATTAATCTCTTCAAATGGAAAAATAACGATTGAACAAATAAACAAAATTGGATTAAATGAAAGGCAAGAAGATAGATTATATTTTGAGGAGAGACACACAGTACCCTTTTTCTCCAAAAACTATCTTGAAGGTATGAAATTGGAGATGAAAATTTGTATGGGCGACCCATAATTCGTCGAGTAGATAGATTCGATAAGGACGCTCGTATGATTCATACTTAGGCTTTTGGTAAAAAATACTTATTTGAAAGTTACGTTTACGTTAAGTTACGCAATTTATTTTATTCAAAAGAAAAAACAATGCGTACAAAGACGCGAGTAACGGCATTATATAAAAATATATAGTTTGATAATAGTAACAATTAAATATAACCACATCCCATTATTAATTACGATTACTTCCAAGCAACTTTTAGAGCGATTGTTATAGTGAACATAATGATAATGCAACTGCGTTATCATTACTTACATCATATACAATATCCTATAATGCATAAACCACATATATAAAATACGTTAATATATATTTTATGCGGTTTATGCATATATATATATATGCATAATTTGTATTTTAGTTATTTATGAACATATAAAAATACTAATAAATATAGTTCGATAGTAATAAGTCGATGAGTTGTTGCCTTATTTGGAAGCAAATATTCGCAATTTATTTTATAAATTGTGTGTCAGAATAGATACTTAATTTATTATGAATCATAAATTTGGTTCATTATAGTTGAGTTTTTTGTATATTCTCTATAATATTGGTAAAAACTTAAAAATATAGTTGTTGATGGTAACAAATTGTTACCATCAACCACTATAATTATATTGTTAATAATATATTGTTACTAACAATATATTCAGAATAGACAGTAAAACATGCTACTTGTATTTTTATACGCAAGATATTTAAAGTTTGGTCGTACTTAAAGCGAACGGGTAACTAATAATCCCAGTAACATATTGTTACAACTCAGGTCCCGACAAAAACAACAAAACCCACCTGCATATCTGAAACAAAACACATTTTATTATCTGCCAGCATTTAAACTAATTGTAACTCTTTTATGATAGTGTTCTTTTGTTTACTTTGTGTTTAAAATTTGTGATTAGAAAACAGCCCATTGTTTTATTGTACTCTTTTATGGCAGTTTGCGGCCTAGTCATTAGCCAGGTATGGCGGATTAAGCCTACTTAGATACGGGGACATTGCATTTGTGCAGTACAAAACGATGACCTGATGGAGGGGGAGGCAGTCGAGCGAGAACCACGAGCGAAGCGAGACGCGTGTACTACAATCGGGAATCAGATAAGTGACATTTTTGTGTGTTTTATCGAATTACGTCCTTCTGGATTACGTTTGAACTTGTTGTGTCCTGTTATATTTGTACCTGTGTTATACGTGTTTGTATAGTTCTAATAAACTCTATAGTAATTCTAACGGCATTTTAATTTGAGTCCCGTAACTCGTAACAATACATACTTGAAAAGACAAAATAATGGATATTCATATTGTTTGTTTTGCTAATCGAAAAGGGGATCTATCGATTCCGCATTCCTAAAATTTCATTTACCTACTTTCAAATTGCATTTTAAGAATATGAAAGTCACTGTATGAATAGATTAATTTACAATTGCAATGTTTTTATATATTGACACATTTTTTTTACAAGAAATTATTTACATAAAAAAATAAAACATACATTTACACATAA
Organism: Dendrolimus houi; assembly: GCA_039645545.1. NCBI lineage: Eukaryota > Metazoa > Arthropoda > Insecta > Lepidoptera > Lasiocampidae > Dendrolimus > Dendrolimus houi. The sequence goes on from CM077134.1 coordinate 11,014,190, forward strand.
ATTATCGTAATATATTACATATATAATAATTTATTTACAATTTCTTAAAATGATTGTATAATATAGTTTATAACATTAAAAAAATATGACACACATTGTTATTGAATTTGTCATCGCAACTAATAACATTTTCTAAGCTTAGACACACACACATAAATATTTTCCACCGTTACCGAAAAAATTACAGACTGGTACTGTTTTGATAGTGCACAAAGATTGGTTTTATTGCTATAAAGCGATCTCCCTGACAGCTCAAAAAGTAATTAAATTTCTTCTTGTGGGGTCCTTTTTTAATAATTTATAGCAACATATTCAACATCTTATACAGCTTTATGGCAACCGATTATGATAGGATTGTTAGAATATTATTTACATCGAAATTAATTGATGTTATACTTTTATTTTATAGTTCTAAGGTTCCATAGTTATTTTAGCGAAAATAGAATTATTAAAAAATCTTCATGGCATTCACGTCTGTCCGTCTGTCTATGGAGTATGTCACTGCCATTTAAACAAAAATAATTTATCTCGAAAACCACATAGGTCGTAATAATTACCGTTGAAGTATTTTTTTTACCTTTATTACCTTGAACGGTTTTTATTGAATTTTACTCATTGCAATCTAAAATTTAGAATAAGATACACAGATATTTTATGTCTTCAAAACCGAAGATTAATTTAAACAAAAGGTATTGTGAAAAAATACGTATAAATTTACCCCAAGACATTGTTTTTTACATTCCTCATTTACATCTTGTATCTTCCCTAATTATTTCTCTTGATTTGGCTATAGTATTGTATAAAAGCATCATCGCAGCTTCTGTCGGTAAATATTAATATTTATGTAGGTTATGCAGTTTTTGAGAAAAAATTAATAACTGTGACAGATAGACAAATAGGTGATTGTATATGGTTTCCGTTAGCCAAAGTGACTACGGGACCCTAATAAAAGTTATTAGAAAAAATAAATAATACCGTGTACCTTAATTAAATTCTTCAGTTACAACGCCAATAAAGGAATTTTTATGAATCCATATCAAAATTATTAGTAGCGGACAAATATGTTCCATACTTGGACAGATTTATGACCATCTGCTCACAAAGCGTGTTATTACAATATTACACAACTCGTTAACATATTAAGAATGTTGAATTTTATTAGAATAGCCTCGTAACCAGATAGTGAGATAACATGACTCAGATTAATCAATTAGAAGATGGAATGTGGCTTTAAAATGTAGGAAGTACATACGTACGTTTGGTTTTGCAATAATAAAAAATCCTTAACGGCGCCATGTCACGGCAATAGGTTATTTGGCCGGCTCATAGAATCATTGTGTATAAATCAATTTAACTTTTATTGGCAGCGAATAATCTTGATATGCAAATGAGCAGGTGATCTCTGGCTGAAATTAATCAAAAGGTTTTGTTCTTTTTTGCAATTTTTAGCATTTATGATTTCCATCCAAAACGATAAAACACCTATACGATTAGTTCCAAATATTTTTTCAAAGTATATTGCAGGAAACGTTCTGTAACCAAGAGCAAAATTGTGGACATTTGTTATCTTTACTGAACCTTTCGTTGTATTAGATTGAAACACACTTGCCCAATTTATTAGTTTTAATTTTAAATAAAATAATTAATAAATACATAATAATGTTAATAAGATGTGTGGCCATTAGTAGCCAGGTTCCAGTCTCCCCTAAGAGAGCAGCAGCGCATTTGTATCACCTTTCTGTTGCAAATGCCCATGGGCAGCGGTAACCGCTTTCCAACAGGTGGGCTGTCTGCCTGTCTGCTGAACTCATGCAATAATAAAATAAAACTAAATAAAAAATATGTATACTATACTGTATATTTTATGAACTAGATGGAAATTTATTAAAATAAACCAAGATTCATGGATTCATTCAGAAAAAGCTATTAGGATAGATTTTATGTTTCATAAAGTAGTTAGTTAAAGTCAACTAGGATACTTTATTATTATTTTACAAAATGCAAATGCCGCGTAGATTTTATATGAGCTTAGCAAATTATGACGTCATATTTTTAACAAGTCAATTAGCATACAAATTAATTGTTTAAACACTAACTAAAATAATTTTATCGTCATAGAAGAAAAATAAAATGATAAAATATTACCTAAACGACATTTCGCCGTTTTTTTAATAATAAATGAAATCTGATCTCAAATAAATATAAACTTATAACTGGGTTAATGAACAATCCATTACCTACATGATATTGAGCCATTTTTAACCTATTCTTCAAACCAGAAAAGTGGATACAGCTGATAATAACCGATAATAAACGCGGCATACAGAGTGACAGTTTTAATAACCATGAAGAGCGTTCGCGCCGTCTCGAAGAAGCTGTAGTTAAACTACCGGATTATATCAGATGTATTTTTATGTCTAGTTGTAACTGAATAAGCAGACGAACAACATGACGGTATCGCCAATGATCATCTGTAACACCGAGAGAGCCGATTGTTTTGTACCTCATTGAGATTTTTAATATCTGTTTATGCCCAAATAATAAAAATCCAAATACAGTCGGAAACGTGGTATGTAACAAATATCATAAAGTAATTAAAGTGTATATCAGTGTATTCGGAGGTAACGAAATGATACTTCAATTTAATCAAAAATAGCCCATAGTATCTCAACAAACTATAACGTTTTTTTTTATTATCTTCCAATAAATATTTTTACATAGGATAAAACTAAGTCGCTTACCGCGTCTGTCTATCTATCTGTATATCCCTTAACTCTTCCTGAACTGTGCAACCGATTTTTAAGCGGTTTTCACCATCAATTACATAATTTACAAGTAATGTTTATATACTAGCTTTTGCTCGCGGTTTCGCTCACGATATATAATACCTAATTAAAGTTTTTATGTACACGGCTTAGATGCGAAGCAAACTCTAGTATTCATATAAATAAAACATATTCGACTGTGGCACTGAAAACCCATGAGTTTATTCATGCCACGAAATTCGTGTCCACTTACCTAATACATGAAAGTTATGATTACATAATGACACTGAAAATGATCTTATCCAATATGATTGTTACATCAAAAGAGGAACAGAGGCAAAGAATTATTATCATCATGCTACTAAGTATATGGTTCTGATTTAGTCCCAGGTCTGCACATGTGAGCGCGATGGTCTACTATGGGAATTAAAATATCTATAATATTTGCATCTTACATTATTCAAACCAATTTCCGTTAATATTATTTTAAGCTCTAACTACATTGTTTTTTTCTAAATTTTACACCCTACTGTCTAAAAGTGGGAGGGGAGAGAACAAACTTTTACGGACGTATATTAGGAACTCACAGCAAGTATTACTTTAAATATAAACACACACACTATGAGACGTTTTGTGTAATATTCAACCAGCGAAATTAAGTCGTATGAAGTCTTATGTTTGATAACACGACGCTGCATGAATATATTAAAATACTGAAATGCTGTTCATTGTTCTTTTCTTAATAATTGTTTATAATACCAAAATTTATAGGGTTTTCCAAGCCGTCTGCATTTTTGCACGTTGTTGATATTGCAAAGAACAAAAGTTTACTGTGTTAAGAACATTAGCCAAGGTGTAAACATTTTTTATACGGAAGGATGTTATTAATTTACAAACCGTATTATGTTGATTAATTTAGTTCCTGTTTCAAATAAATTAACATAAACAACCTTTTGTGTAATGCAATTTTTATTGAACAACTCATCTGCCAAATTCTGTATACGTCGAATTTACGCTGCTTTCAGATCAGGGTACAAAGAAGATGGTTACGCTTTTATACATTCGTAGGACCGTATTTTAAAATGATGAGAGTGATTTTAAGATTTGTTTTTATTATGATGATATTTTTTATAATTTTAGTAATTTTAATTATTTTGAATAAATTTATCGTGTGGTGTATGTGTTTTCATATTGGTGAAATTCATTCACTTAAATTGATTATGGTAATCGATAACTTATTTTATTTATTACCTTATTTTCAAAATTTCTTGTCTTCTACATAAACCTTGTTCGTTGAAAATGCGGCGTACAAATTCTCAAAATATGCTCTGTGTAAAATAATGTATAACGAATGTAATTACGTCGCTATTTCTTCGAATAAAGTTTTTCTTTCTTTCTTACTTTAGGGTTGTTGTTTTCCATTTTGTAATAGAAAAATATAACGGATTTTTAAGCCATATCTCAACTCATTACATTTCTTAGGCCCAAAGGTCCCCATCTCCTTTGAGTCTTTTTGGGTAGAAATTGCAGTTCATGAGGATCGTGGGCTTATATTTTTAAGACATTGTACAACAGCTGGTCTAAGCTGCAGAGCACTGGAGGACTGGATCTTACCTCACTAAAAAAAACAATTTCTCTTTGTGAGAAGTAATGCTGCCTTCTGGGTACGTTAGTAACAGGGGTTTAGTAGGGCTGGACTAAATTAAATTTATAATTATATGCAATTTATTTCTATCGTTTAGTTTATTTTTAGCAGCTAAATTGAAGTTAGTTTAACAATTAAAACTTTAAAAGCGAGACCCATACCTTGAATTGTCAGAAGCATATCTCGTGAAACCTATGCCGTTTTCGGGAATAAAAACTATCTTACGCTTACTATGGAAATGTATATCAGATTTATATTTACAAGATAAGCGGTTCATTTGTGAGGCCTTAAGAAGGATCACGTAAACAAAATCGAAACAAGTATGAATTTAATTTTCCGAAATACACGGTATCATAAATACAGATTTTGTATCTCTAATTCTCAAGCAACGTTTTTATTGAGTTCACGTAGGAATGATTCGATAGTTCCGATGGGCCACTTCCACCTCCCCTAACCAACTTTCTCTATTTTAACCCCCTTTTTTTGATGACGCAGGGCGAATGTCGTTTCTTGGGACACCATCCTCGGGCCTGGGGGGAAGGCTTTATACCGAGGGATATGTGGGACTCCCGAACGGCCGTATTCGCAACGTGGCCTCCGAGCGGAGGACACGGGGATGTCGCCCGTCAGACTACCCACTAAAACTAACCTGCTTTCCTCTCCTATGCGCTTTTATGGAGTCCCACAGGAACCCTAGGTACTACATCTGTGACACCCCGACGCCCGGCTTATCTCACTTAGGGTACTCCCGGGGGAGGATATTCTCCTTACCAACAGGGGGGAAGTCCGTGGGATCCTCTATTTCATCCTCCTGTCTAATCCCTCAATCTCATCTTTCAATCCCTTCCTAAAAGCAGACAATGCGTAGACTTTTTCATAGTTTACCAGTTTCGCAATAAAAAATAATAATCATGAAACCAAAAATATATCTTCCTTTTTTTTGCAAACAGTTTAGTGTCAATTAATAGAGTTGTAACTTTTAAGGAATTTCGAGCCTAACGGGATGTGACACATGGCTGTAAATAATCGAGACGAGCATTGTTTAAAAACAGCACAATGTAATTAACTGTCGATATAAAAGTCAATCAGGATGCAGCGTGAACGTGTGTTCGTATGTCCCATATTTGTGGCCGGTGATCCGGAACGGCGGCGCCGTGTCGCAACCACGCCGCGACATAATGCGCCAATGTCTCTTTGTCACATGGGATCCAATTATGCATCTACCGGAATACCCATATATGTATCCCTGTTTCAATAGACAAATAAAATAAAATCTACTTTTTGAAGTGAAACTTCTTTAGAATCGTAGTGATTAGAAACTCGATGAAATGAAAAAGCAACACTAAACACATAAATCTAGACTCAGCCTGCGAGAGAATGATATATATAATACATTATATTTAATAATTTAAACAATATCCTCATACAGATAGAGTTGAAAATGTTTTAAATCTTTTCGTTAATACTTCAAAGTTCGTGTTTTAAAGCTTAAATATAATTATAACGATATAATATATGAAATGTGACCTTACGAAATTTAGAATTCCCCACCCCTTGTCACACTTTGTTTCACTACTACTGTACACACAAACTTTTTTTTAAATTTAAATTAAAGATTTAAATAAAGACCTTAACCACCTACCACTAAGTGGACCATTTGGCAGTTTGCCTACTAGCAAACGAAAAAAAAACAGAAAATTAATTACACAGATATACAGAAAAAGAAAATACACATCTACCATACTATTGAAGAATATCTTAATGACAACACTGTATTTTTTTATTGCATGAGTTCAGCAGACAGGCAAACGGCCCACTTGATGGAAAGCGGTTACTATCGCCTATGGACATTTGCAACATCAAAGGTGCTACAAATGCGCTGCTGCTCGCTTAAGGGAACTGGAACCTGGTCACTAATGCCGGAACACAACTCAAGTATGTTATGGCGTCATAGTCTAGACCAGGGGTGGTAGCCATCCAGCCGGGCAAATGCATTTGCACATTAGCTCACTTCACCTTTACGGAACCCTTTAAAATATTTTAGTTTCAAATATGTTAAATGGTGTGGCCCGCGACTTTGTCCGCGTGGAATATTTTTTCCATTGTTTCAGAGATTAGTCGGAACATCCTAACAGACAGACAAAAATAATGTTTTTTTGATATAAGTACCATATACTTTCATATGCATTTAGTAAAAAGCTATTATTTTGACATTACAAACAGACACTTCAATTTTATTTATCTGTATAGATAATACGTCCTGGCCTTTTTTCTACTAAAATCTAAATAATAAATTTTAATTAAATCCTCATTGTAATTCCTTAATACACGTGTGTACGGAATTATATGTATTAAACAAACAGTTTAAACGAATTAGTCCGTTTCTATTTATCAAAAGCAAAAAGCGCTCTCACCATTCATTCATAATCAGGAACAAACAAAACATAAGGCACGTGCTACATTCTGTGTATTCAGATCTTGACACGTGTATAATCAGCTTAACTGGTGAATCAGTGTGAAGACGGATCAACGATGCCGCTAAACTCCAATGATTGATCGGCTAAATTATTCTAATGTACTCCGGACATGACGTGTTGCGTCATATTTCCTTCTTTGTTTTCCTTTTGTATTGTATCCTTCCGTCATTTTACTAGAGCAATATAATAAGAAGCTATTTTAAAAGGGATAGACAGATGGTATATTTGCTTATTACAGTACTGGCTCAGAACTCCCTTATGATGACATCGAGAATTTACTAAACTGAATACACTAGTATAAGTCTGTAACAGCACATACATAAAAACCACGTACACAAACATACATACATTCACACACCTATACATTTCCACATACATTACAAATGTTAACAAGAAGTAATTTCTAATTTGATGATAATTTATATTATTAATCGAGTTGTATATATATATATATATATATATATATATATATATATATATATATACTACAGCAGTTGTTTGCGATACCATATTGTTTTCTGTAGACTTATGTTAACGGTTTTAAATAAATTCTTAATTCTCTTTAAATTCTTTGCTCTTGCTTGTAGTGGTGGATGTTGGCAGTAGTTGGTGGAGTGCTGGTACTTTCTTGTAATAGGGTAAAGAAAATACACCTTGTTGCTTTGAAGTTGGAAAACTCGGATACTGATTCCTGGGGTCAACTTGTAGTAGTTAAAGTCATATATTACGACTAATAGCAACTTGATAGCAACTCGTGGCTGTTTGTAGCGACTCGATCACAAAGTATTCGTGAGGGTTATTTATAGTAATATTAAAGTAGCCTAAACCAGGCCGCAGTGTCAGGAAAACGCTGTACATTGAAAGTTGAACGTTGACACTATAAATTATATTTCAACTAATGAAGCAAGGCATCGGTTGTCTAGTGTTGCAAAGAAAACATCGATGGGCCAAATGTTCACGTGAACCCCTTGCCCGTTTACTTACAAGCAAACATGTAATGTTCCATTTTATAAAATTCTTTTTTGGTTTTCGTAGCCATTTTGGTAAAAACAGAACCATAATAAAATCGTCATTACTGCAAGTCCGCCTGTCCGTCTTACATCGTATTACAATACATTTTTCGATAAACTACTGAGCCTAAATGGATATAAAGTAGGAATATGTTTCGCTATTCGATGTTCTAGAAAATGAACGAAAAAAATTACGTATCTTTGCCAAATCACCACACATGTAACTGAAGGATACATAGTTATTTTTAAAAATGTACATACTTACATAGTCATGTGGAGTATAGTTAGTCAGATTTTGAAAAATTATATCAATTTTCCTCTCCGAGCAATCTGTTAAGGCCGGTTCCTATATTTTACTAATCATTCAATTGGTTTACCATATATTGAATATTGACATTACTTATATGGAGTTTTAATTAATTAATTTTAATCGATATTAAGGCAAATGAACGTTCGGTAAAATATAAGAACTGGCCTTAAGTCAATATTTACTTATTTATTTATATTATTATATACGGAATACTCGTTTCCAAATTCGTGGAATTAATTAAACCTTGTAAAAACCATTATCCACCCGCTCACATCTGAATTATAAACTCGATTTTTTTAAATCAAAGAGGTAGAGATTAAAATGTATTTTCAAATTTTCTTAGTTTCAATAAGATCCGTTGAGTAGTTTTTGAGATGCTTCGGTTAAAGTCTTTTTTATTGTGTTGTATTCAAATGAGATTGACCCTTTAATGTACGTAGTCCAACACACACTTGACCTATTTTTTTAATAATATAAAGTACACAATCTATTTTAAAGTCAGTCAAACAAATAGACTCTAGTTAGTAGATAAAGTATGTATGTAATGTAACAATAGTTTAAACTAGCGGTCTCGGCAGACGTTGTCCTGCCTTGAAAAAATAAAAATCTATAACTCGATTCCAGCGCCATCTGCCGGGTCTAATTGTGAATCTAAGCCACTCCGGTACCCACTGAAATACACATAGAATTTCATCAAAATCGTAGAACTCGATTCCAGTGCAAGTATTTTGTTTAGATTGATGGGTTACATTATTTAAGTTTTATTAGGGATCCCCAATTTTATATAGATAGGCTATATAAAATTAATCAGAGATAATGTAGTATTCGAGTGGTGAAAGAATTTTTAAATCGGTCCACTGGTTTTTGAGTTTATTCGTTACAAACATACAAAAATACAAATCTTTCATCTTTATAATATTATTATTATATATAGTAAATGTGCAATACTTATAAGTAGTAAAATATGTTTTATTTCAAGTTTTATTACATTATAATATGCACCTACATATTATAATGTACCTAATTGATTAAACAAATGAAAATAAACCAATAATATTTTAAAGGCTATGGTAATGGATTAAAAATCCGTGATTCATTGATTGACTATTTTTCTATACAAACACAAGGTAAACATTAAAGACTAAGCAAATATAGCTATTTTGAATTTTCCTGTTAGGTACAGCATTTCCTCGTTTACAGTAAAACCGCACGAATTCGAGAAGATTAATGACACACTAATACGCAATATTTATCAAAACATAAGTCAAAACTTAGGTAATAAAGATTCAATTGGTTAAACTTATAAAGTATGGGTTCATTCTCTTTATTATCTACATCTAGATAATCAAAATAACATCTATCTACTAAATGCATGAAAGTATATATACGGTACTTAGTTCAACAAATCAATTTTAAATTTTATGTCTGTATGTCTGTCTGTTTGTTTCGGTTACTCTGAAACGGCTGGACCGACTTTGACGGCACTTTCAGTGCCGTAAATAGCCTTTTCTGCGCCCTATGTGAGCTTCTATAACTGCGCCATTGTTTTGTTTAGATATTATAGGTACCCTAGCTAGAGCAATGCTATGTACAAGCCTACTTTATTTCATTCAGGGTGATAAAATAACGTACAAGTACCTTGGTGTTGGTGGACCAATTATTTTTTAGTTTAAAATTTAACAGACATTTTTGATGATACTGGCATGTAAGTACGCATGTGTTGGAATCGAGCACTAGGGGCGCAGCGGGAACTTATCAGGAGCAAACCGAAAACATAATAGTCCTGCCTGGTCTGGCCTTTCTTGCGCCCCCCAAAGCTCACGCCCTGTGCCTGGGCACCGGTGGCACCGCCCTATTTACGGCACTGGCCACTTTTACTGGCAGATAGCTGATGTTACAAGGAGTAACTAAGGCTACTTTTAAAATTAGGGTTCTGCGAAAAATAATCCACGCGGACGAAGTCGAGGGTAACAGATAGTAGTTCAGAAAGTTTGCTTTGGACGATGTACAAAGTCAAGAGTAACATGTAGTTTCTAGAATAAGACGCATTAAGATGCTAAAATTCACCCAAATTAAAAATATCTTTTAATGCAGAAGACATTAAACGGAAAATCCACATATTAATTTTACCGTTTAAACTAATTTAACGGTTTGTATACGTATGTAGTTGTATGTGTGAATTTTCTAGAACATGGCAATACATTTTACAACTTTGCTGTCAGATAGAATTTGATTATTATTTTAGGATAGACGTAAAACAACCAAATTACACCAATTTGGTTGAGAGGCGTAGAACTGAAAGGACATGATGGTATTTAATCACATTGAATGATCCAAGTTTATGTTTATATGGATCACTTTGGTTGATTCACCCAAATTGAAAGACATAATTGAACTACCTAATATTTGAATAATTACCTAGTAGTACTAAAATTTGCCACAAAGGCGGGCAAATAAATTTTAGTCCATACAGCCAATTCTGATGTATATGAATTTTCGTATAGGTCGTATAGGTACCACAGTGGAATTGTAGGCTACAACTGACGCCATTCAACGGAGTTCTTCTAAAGACTCGAAAGGCCACATTTGACTATACAGTTCACATTTCATATCACATTCATATAACACATAATACTCAAAAACTATCAATATCCTACAATTACTATTCATTTTAGAATAACTTTACACATTTTTAGAAAATATAACTGCACAGCACAACCTCTCCTTTCAGTTCTTGGCAAAAAATCCCTATTGTCATAAGACTAATTATCTTAAATTTTAAAATTTATGCTTAGAAAAACAATGATTGTTTTACGATTCTGGATACATGGCCTTATGAACCAGTCTTATTGATATTTCTTTTTTATTTCATCTTCGTAATTTAGCTTTTTTTTATTGTACTATAGTTTTGCGTTTGATCATGATCTCACCCGATGTGGAGCGAAGATATAGTCTAAGATAGTGCACGCTTACCTAGAAGGCTTGAAGACACCCAGGTTGTAAGTATCGGGAAAGACAGACTTCGGCAATGAGTTCCATTCCTTTGCGCTGCGTATGATGAAGGTAGACGCAAAGGTCCGGTAAAATTGTAAGTCTTTGAGTAACACTAAACGATGTCGCAGCTCTAAACGACATATTAGGTCATGCACATACAACGAATATTTCTATGCGAATCTTTTGCCGCAAAATCTATTGAATTATTTAAACCTACTGAACTCCACAGAAGCACGCGCGCCATGAAATTGATTTCGAATCGGATTTAAATTCTGTAGATTGTTATAGGTCTTATTGTGACACTATTATCATTTTCCACATAAATGCACAATGTTTGCTATGAGTTTAAAAATAAAACTGTTTAATATCACCTCTCATGTTTTCGCCAAAAACTCCCGATAATATCTAAATAGTACATATAGTTCGTTCGCGTTAAGAATGCAGTTAATCGTCATTGCTCGCCGACCTAACCCCGCCCCATAACCAATCAAATCTTTTTAAATTACAAGGTCAAGTCCATAGTGACCAGTTGAAGGCATAGCTTCGAACGCGACGATGGTGTCCTGTAACTGCGTTAACTGATTTATATTTAAAAAAATGAATACCTGGTGAGGAATCCATTCGTAAAAATAAAAGATGTTCGGTAATTCATAGTGGAGAGAGAAAAGTAATTTACAATGTTTTCAAGTATTTTAAACAGTCTGATTTAAATGTGACTGTGGATAGCATAGTACAAAAAACGGCAAATGCATGCGATGTACCCGAGAGAACAGTTTATAGTATTCTTAGTGAAAAAAAGGAAAATAATACATTGAAATCGCCAGTGAAAAAAAGGGCCAAGAAGTCTATGATTGACAAATTCGATGAATTAGACAAATGTGCTAGAAGAAAAGTACACTCAAAATATTTAAATAACGACTACCCGACATTAAATAAAATTGTAACAAATTGTGAAACTGTTGAAGATATTTCAACGTTTAAACGTACCACACTTGATAGTGATTAAAATATTAATAACTTAATTATGATTTTTAACATTTAAGTGATGGTGATTAAAATATTAATGACTTAATTTTGATTTTTAACTTTTAAGTTAAAGTTTTAAGTCAAGTGTATTTTTAAATTCATTAAACTTAATCTTTTAAAATATAACTTGCTGGAATTTTAACACCACTGTGAATACACCTTTACCCTGCATTTGCACTGATGACTCACTGCATTTTTAACGCGAACGAACTATAGTTGCCACATTAGCATCAAAAATAATTATTGTTATGTTTTGATTTTCGGCTCTTTTATTTAGGATGAATAATAAATAATTTTCACTGAACTCCTAAACCGCTCGACAAGGTAGGTGGCGCTGCAAATGGGTTCTAGAGTTTTATTTTTGCAGGGCAGGACAACATCTGCTGGGCCCGTTAGTGACATAATACAATATTCGGTGATTGTATTTTAGTGTCACCGGAAACCGAAAAATACACAACGAAATGGAGCTTTCTGAACAATAATAAAACGACAATTAACGCGTTAAATCATGCGGAATCAGGAGTGGTAGTGACCTGAGTTACACTACACGTATTACAAGCTCAGAACAACGGATTTAAGCCCAGGTCACAATAGAATTCTAACCCCGTGAGAATAGTATGGTAATATGATACTGTGAATATAGCGTATATGTAGATGCGACCAAACTTACCAATATGTTGCAAACCAAAATGTAGACATTTACAATTCGGCCCATGTCATGTCAGTTAGTTTTATTTTCTTCTTTCTTCATTATTATATATCAATAATATATACAGATAAGTTAAAAATATTTGTAAGTTGAATTGCTTGGAGAATATTGCATTTAGTGACAAGGCCACCTTTTGTCTCACTGAGAATTTATTGTAACTATACATTATAATTGGTTTTTGTTTTCGGTAGCACACATAGTGTTATCTATCTATATAAAAAACTAGGATATGCTCGCGACTTCATCCTCGCTTGAGTTGAAATTGCCGGGACACAAAGTACCGTAGCATTTAAAAAAGAATGTAACCTATCGTTTTAGTGAAAACTGTGTCGGAATAAGCTAATTTTATTGTGCACCCGAACAACTTCGACCCAATCAAAAATAAAACATATCACACATTTTATTACATACAATTTGCTATCGATCAGTGAATAAATCACATTGGAATTAGATTTTTTTAATCTGGACATTAAATAATTCCCAGAAAAATTCACGCGGGATTACCAGGATAAGAAGTAGAGCAGATTTTAAGTTTAAAATTTTGCTGTCGTGCAGCGAAAACCGCATCGAAATCGGCCCAGCAGTTATTATGTAAATCCCAAACAAAAAGTAAAGAAATCTAAAAAAATATTGCATCGTGTTCTTTATGGTTTATGTAGTGTATTCCAGTTGTTTTCTTAAATATTTTTTAATGCTGCAGGAGTTCAGCAGACGGCCCACTTGATGGAAAGCTGTTACCATTGCCTATGGACATGCAACACAAAAGGTGTTACAAATATGCTGCTGTTCTCTTATGGGATACTTGAACCTGATCACTAATGCCGGATCACAACTCAAGGTTGTTATGGTGGCATACTCTAGACCAGGTGTGGTAGCCATCCAGTCCGGAAAATACCCTACCACCTGGCTGTGGGTTATTTTGTCGTCTCTAACGACAGGCCACCCGGCCACGGGAAATTGTAAAATATCTCCAATGTACAGACACGGCATGTATAGAATTTTATAATATTATACATAATTTACAATTTGCAACTTAGAAATAAATATTTTAAAATTATACTAGTAGGTAGGGCTGGACGGGTTTTAGTTTCGGTTTTTTTATCTATAGTTTTGGTGTTAGTTTTATTTTATTTTGAAGATAGATTAGTATTATAATTTATATATTGATTTTGTTAATTGTAAATAAATTATATAATTATTATAAATAAAATGAAATATATATTACATTTTGTAGTTTATGTTTAAAAAGTTACAAATCGTTTACAAATTTAAATTACAAATCCTTTCCGAAATTCTGACAGTGTCTCGACGTTGTACGGCAACGTTTAATCGTTGCCCTAAATACAAATCAGTTCTTTAATCACGATAGACTTCATTAATTTTTTGCTAATTAATTAGTTTGAAAACAGCAGTAAAATATAAATAAAGCCAATGTGAAGGCCGCGCGAGTCTTTATTCTAAGGCTACCGTTATGTGTAGAAGGTTCCAAGTGGCTTTGGCCTTATCACCGTCGGCTGGGTGCCCATTAAGTTGAAGCCGGGAAACAGAAGTTCTTTTCAAGGCCCTAAACTCCTAAACTCTTCAAAGCTTCAAAGGACTATTAAAGAAGGAAGATCCTGTTGTTCAGCAATAAAAACGTAGCTGAATATGAACAAAGAATGATTATTGATCAGATATTCTTGACCTTTTAAGTTAATTGTCATTTATGTATACATAACAATAGCAATATTCATTTACTTTTATATTTATATGTATAATTAAAAAAAAACAACTGCCATTATTTAATTTATTTTTTGAAGTGAAACTTCTTTAGAATCACTGTGATTTGAAACTCCTTGAAACGAAAAAGTGACTAAAAAGAGATAAATACATAAAATTCAATTTAATTCGAAATAAAACACATTTTTCTTTACCGGTTAGTATTAGTTTTCACTTTAAATAAAACTTAAAAGATTTCAAATGAATTTTAGCTCTATCTGTATATCGTTAAGGCAGATATTCTTTTGTACGTAGGTACACATGTGTGGGTAACCGTACTTTGAATTTTGAATTTTATGCCAGTGATTTGAAGTTTAATTTTGATTGAATTATTATGAATAAGATTTAAAATACCTAAGAATAAATACGTCATAATAGAATACAAATGCGAAAATGTCTGTTTACAGTTCACACTTGTCTACTAAGCGTTGTAGATATATTTATGTTCGCCTGTATATTTCACTTCTACTGCGTGTCAACTGCACACACACACATTTTTGAAGTGAAACTTTTTTAGAATCGTTGTGATTTGAGTCTCCATGAAACAAAAAAGAAATTAACACATAAGTCTATAGGACTCAGCCTGCGAGAGAATGAGATAGTATACATTATATTTCATAATTTAAACACTACTCATAGAGATAGAGTTGGAAATGTTTAGAAGTTTTTTTTTTTATTCTGTGACTGTTTAATTCATCTGCCACACCTAAGATAATATTAGTGTAAGTGACTGTCACGCAAATGTATCAATGGGCTTAATGCGATTTTTGACATGCAACATTGTTAATGATGTTAAGCATTAACATATATTTTATATATAGGTATACACTAACCTTTAACGCGTTGTACACTATAAGTAAGTCGCATTTGCTCATAGTCACTAATACTAACGCAGCTGGATCTATGGCTTAAAAAGAAGCTCATTAAGGATTTTGATGGGAATGTAAAGATTTATCTTTTGCTCTGCTAATTTATTTATAAAGAAACATAATTTTAGTTTCAAATGAACAATAGTTGAAACAACAATACTAAACATGCTAAAAAAGTCACTGGGTCTACACAAAAATTTGTGTCGTTTCTATACACGAACTGTGTACATTTTGACGCTAACCAAGAAAATTTTTTATCTGTGCTAGACACGACGCACTCTGTGTCGTTGCGATAAAGGCAGGAAAAGGTGAAACTTAATTAGTGCACACTACCATACTTTACGCCCTACTCTACGACTGCCCGAAAACAATCTCATCATTTACACATTCTTATTTATCTTGCCTGGAGAAGATACGATGAATTTTCGTGGCTAGATCCAACTTAATTCTAGTCATGTACATGATAAATTGGTCTTATCTGCCGCAGACAAGTTGAAATTTCTTAACGTGTACATGGGCCCTTAGGCCATCTGTTTACATTATCCCCACTTTCACAATACCAAGCAAGAAAGTGACGAGGGAAGTGAGAGGCGTAACTAAACGCAACATTTGCTATTCAAATTACCTACCTCCCTCGTCACTATCCTTCTTACTGCAGTCAAAATGGACAAAATGTAAACAAGATATGAAACATAAATATTTGTGAATAATGAATGAAAACTCTTTATTGTTCACCATAAACTTAAACCTAGACCATTGATATGGATACATTTGCATTAGAACAATGGGCGGCCTTATCGCTTATAGCGATCTATTCCAGGCAACCCGGTGTCTAAGGAGATTTTTAAAGATATTTCAATATAAGATTTTTGGTGGTGTATTATAAAAAATAAAATAAAATATAAATAAAGTACTACATACTCATATATACAGATATACATATATAATTAGATATACGATGATATTATAAATATATATACATTCGAACAATAGATACATTCATTTAATGCAACAATTTTTATTTAATAGACCAATAATGGTCAGTGACCATATGTTTAAATGTATTAATTGATTTAGCTTGTCTGATTGGAAAGGGAAGGGAGTTCCACAGTCGAATAGCCTGTACGGCAAAAGAATTTCCTACGAAGGAAGAAGTGTGTGCAGGTATTGTTAACAAAAGATTTTCATTTGAGCGCAAATTGCAGGAATGATATTGATAGAGAAAACTAAAAAGTTCCTTTAAATATGGGGAGAACAGGGATTGTAAAGGATATTGTGCAAAAGTGAGAGTAAGTGAACATTCCGGCGAAATCGAATAGGTAACCATTTAAGCTTATCACGAAATTCGGAGACATGGTCATATTTACGCAAACCAAATATGAACCGGATACAAACATTTTGAAGACGTTCTAGCTTATCTAGTTGTTTCTCGGTTATGTCTAGATAGGAGGCATCTGCATAATCAAGTAGGGGAGAAGCAAGGATTGTGCAAGCATAACCTTAGTAGCAGTAGGTAGGAAATTCTTCAACCCCCTGAGCGAAGCGGATGACGCGAAAAGTTTCCTAGTGATTTCAGTTAAATGAGGTCGCCAAGACAGTTCTCTGTCAATGAAGACTCCTAGATTCTTAACAGTTTCACTGCATTCTATATCTACATTGTCAAATACGACACGGGGAAGTAATGGCCAATCAATTCTGGAAATAAGTCTACAACTACCGATTATAATAACCTTCGTTTTATTTGGGTTCACCATAAGACCATGGGCTTTGCTCCAGTCGAGTATTTTAGTGAAATCCTTATTAGTTGTGTGGATAGCTTTACAAAGATCACTAGAATTGCATTGTGTATAGATCTGCAAATCATCTGCATAGAGGTGGTATGACGAAGAAAGGTTATTGGAAATTGAGTTAATGAAGATAGCAAATAAAAGAGGTGATAAAACGCCGCCCTGAGGAATACCAGTAGACAAATCACACCATGATGAATAAACATCATCAATGCGAATGCGTTGCCGGTGCCCAAACAGGTAACTACGAAACCAGTCAATAGCTGTTGACTAACATATCATATTGCTAACATATCTCCATGTTAAGAGAACTCAAGATTCCTAGAAGGACATCAAAATCAACATTATTGAAAGCACTACTGAAGTCAAGCAGCGACAGTATAGTCAATAGACCATTTCCCATACCATGACGGATATCTTCAGTGATCTTAACCTGTGCAGTAGTGGTGCTATGTCCTGGACGGAAACCAGATTGTAAAGGATTGATAAGTGAATTGTTGTTAAGGAAAACGCTGAGTTGTTTGTGTACAAGCCGCTCCAGTACTTTAGAGAGGAAAGGTAGGATGGAAAGGGGACGATATTCGGAAAAAGAAGAAGGGTTGGGTTTTTTACGTAATGAAATTACTTGAGCTTCCTTCCAGGAGTCAGGAAATGTACCAGAAGATACAGAAGCATTGATAATGTGGGTGATTACATGAATGATATCGTCTAATATGGGAATGATAATATTGTGGCTAATATTGTCGCTGGCGACTGCATTAAAGCTAATAGACATTAAGCTCTTCTTAACATCACAATCAGAAAATTGACAGAAGTTAAAAGAAGGATACGCAGGAGTTGGCACTTTAAAAAGGTAATTTAAAGTTGCAGCTTTAGATTGCCTATCAAATTTGGCAGAAGAGGAGAAATGCTGATTCAACAGCTCGAAGTTTAGATCTTGTGGAAGTGAACTATTCGAAGATTTGCCAACTCCTAGAGCTTCAAAAAATTTCCATATTTTTGCAGGATCGTCAATTTCAAGAGATTTGTGAATATAACGGCGTTGGGCGTCCCTGCTCACCCTATTGCAGAGATTACGGATCTTGACAAATTTGGCGCGATTGGCTTCTGTAGGCTTAGTTTTATATTTGCTTCTAGCTGAACATTTTTTATGCTGCAAGGATTTGATTTCATCTGTCAGCCAGGGAGCAGGTAAATGTTTAATTTTTATGGCCCTTAAGGGTGCATGTAAATCATACAACTTAACGAACGCTGCATTAAATACATGCACCTTTTCATCGACAGAAACTGCTTTGTAGACCTTGGACCAGTCAATTTCACGAGCATCCTTAATGAGATGATCCATAACTATGCCACTAAAGTTACGCTACATACAAATTTTAGGTTTGGTTTTGGGCGGGCGCAATTTATAAGAGACAACGATCAAGTCGTGGTATGAGAAGGCACCCGCTGAGCACTGACCGTGTGTAGAAACATAAGAAGGGCAAGATACTAAAATAAGATCGAGAAGAGAAGGAATAGAATTTGGAAAATGGTGAGTAGCAGATAGTGGAAGAATAGTGAGATTGCAAGATTTAATTACATTTTCAAAATTGATTCAGCGAGGGTCACGTTTTAAAAGATATGTATTGAAATCACCCATGAGGATTATATGCTCATGGGAGACATTAAAATCGGAAATCTGCTCTTCAAAAGAAGAGAAAAAGTTTACCCGGAGGGAGGGGCTATAAAATACGAAGTACACGCTTACAACCTAAAATTGCTTCAATAAATAAGTATTCCCTTGTGTCAGGTGGAGATGGTTGAGGTGATGTTTTGATGACTCTGTAAGGAATGTGCGAGCGTATGTAAATGGCAACACCTCCACCGGTAATACCAATTCGATCATGGCGCACCAGGTTGAAACCAGGCAAAGTATAAGAAAAAGCGAGGAGACAAGGTTTAAACCACGTTTCGGAGACCATGATAGCATGTACATTCTGATTATTAAGTGAACCCTGCATATCAGTAAAATGAACCGGAATGCTCTGCGCATTCATATGTACGATATTGAAATTTAGGGACAATTTTGACAGATGAGAATCTAGACTATCAGAGCAAGAAAGAAAATCGTCCAAGTCACTGTCATCACTACTTAAATGTTGCATTACAAGTAAATATTACAAATATATAATAATTATATAAGATATAAATATGTAAATTATTAACTATTAAAAAAAATAAAAAATATATACCAAAACAATAAAATAAAATTAACTTTCAAACTAGCTTCACTGCCTATGTTCCAATAAAAATATTATAATAATAAGTAAGTATACTAGATATAAATAGTTTAAATATATAACTATTAGTATCTATTATACATCAATATACTAAATTTAAGTTTTTAAGTTCATTTTGTATTGGTGTATAATAAAGTGTTATCTATCTATCTATCTATCTATTAATAGATAGACAACTGAAAATACATTACGTAAATTCAATACCCTGAGACAGATAATCATAATATTATTAAGTAAATAATATAAATCATTTATTTACATTACATTTACATACAAGTAAATATAAACTGAAACATAAATTTACGGATATGCTATTATATATTTCTAAATAGCTCCAAATGGATTTCGGAACATGCCACAACTAAAATAACTCTTTAAATTTATACCTACCTACTTTACATCAAAATAAATAAACAACTAAAATCAAGAAAGTAAGATTATTAAAACTTATAACAGAAAAGTGGTACAAGGAAAAAAAATAAAACCAAAATAGATATTATGATTGACGATCTACATAACACTATTTCTTAGCAGCCATACGACGAGTTGTAGGTTGCTGCTCCTTTGATGCAACAGCAGGCAAGACAGGCATAGCAATAGTCTGCGTGGGATTAATCCCACTTAAGTCCTCGATGCGACTAATACTATGTCGAGATCCATCTTGACCTAGTACGAATATTACGCCGTCACGCGACCAGCACTTCGAAATGCCGAATTCCTGCCTTGCGCGCATGAACAAATCATTTCTGTACTTTGTCAAGAACTCCGATAATGTCACGCCCAAGTCCTTTAATTGTGTTTTGGAGGACCATATCTTGCTGCGAATAGCAACGTCAGTCAACTTGAGCAGGATAGGGCGCGGCTTGGAGGAAGTGGACTTGCCTATCCTGTGGCAATGATTGATGTTCTCCAATGAAAAGTTACTGAGTTTCAATTTAGTGCATATTATATCCTTCACGAGAGCATCAGCATCTTCTTGCTTTCCTTCAGGCACTCCATGCAGAAGTAATATTTTGCGTCTAGTCCGCATCTCCAAATTATCTATAGAATGTGACATTAGCATCATTTGATCCTGGAGAGATTTCAAGGACTTCAAATAAGGTTTTTGAAAGACAAGAATTCTGTACTCAATGTGGAAATATTGGTAGTTGGAGTTACATTTCTTAGCTCACCTTCAAAGGCTTCCATTCGCTGCATGAAAACTGTGGACAGCTCTGCAAAGGCCTTTTGATTACGTCCATGATATCACACAGTGGGTATAGGTGTTTCCGTGAAAGTGACAGAAATAGTGTAGATTTACAGGAGATAACACCCAGGCAAGTAAGCAGTGCTAGTTACTTTGAGTATAGATGTGATTAAGATTGAAAATTTAACTTTAAATAATTAAAAAATAACAAAATTAGAGAGCTCTCTTTAAAACGTGTATAACTGTTTGACATCTACCCACCAAAAAAAAACGTGAATACTTAACAGTAATTCTATCCATAAACCGCGTGAAGAATATTAAAAAAATAGGTCGTATTTTTATGGAAAATATCACTAACCTTATTCTACAAAGCTTGAAACATGATAACATGCTTCAAAATCCTTCCTATTGGTTACACACGACTTGAAATGTATTTTGTTTGTAAGAAAATTAGAAAAATAACACTTATCTTATTTCACATAAGGATGTTACTTGGAATTTCTGGCGTAATTTAAATTCCAACTGTAGCTCTGCAAGGCAATCCATTACAATCCTGTTAAAGGCTTTGAATAAATTGATACATTGCATAGGTAACTAATCCACCCGTCTCCGCTTACATTCAATTACTTTGCGAATGGACTGTGGTGAGATTGGAGTTAAGATGCCTTTAGATTGATTGCCTCGGAAGTTGCGTATCTTAAGAATTAGAACTAGTTTCGCTTCATTATTTTGGGATTAATAATTTTGTGTGATAATTGCTGGTGGCCCAAAAGCTATGGTACTCTAAGTTTAATTTAAATGAGACACAACATTTAGTAGTTGACACATATCACAATAAGTTTTGAAACTATGTTCATATAAAATAACGAGGGTTACATGTCATTATCATAACTTTAAAATATGATAGAAATAATTGTAATCACTGTTTAAACTATAATTCGCTATTTACCCCATTATAGATATGACGTAATGATTTACAACGCTCGTAGAAAATTTAGGTGACTTTGGCGTTTTGTAAGATGATAAAAAATATCTCAGTTGATTTGACTGTTAATTACCTTATTGAACTTAAATGATTAAATTACCACCAAATACTAGCGGCGAAGAAACAATTCGTGAGATAACCTGCTCATTGATAATTGAAATACGCCAATATCGTCTTTTCCCTTTGAAAATAAAATGTTAATCTTGAAAAAATATAATCGTCGAAGTCGAATATTTATAGGATAAATGTTTACACCTCAATGCGGTATCCGGAGGCATTTCTACACACGTAATATTATTATTATATCGTACAATACAAAAAGAATTTTTGCAATGAATTACACTATTTAATGATATTTAAATATCTTAAGCCACATCTAAAGTTATTACAGTAGATTTTTTTTTATTAATCATCTCTGCAATTTAAGGATGCAGCAGCAGTTATTGTCAGCCTTTTCTAATTTTATATTATTTATGTAAATGTATTTTATAATATTTTATTATCCGACTTCAAAAAGGAGGAGGTTCTCAATTTGATTGGTATGTTTTTTATGTATGTATACCGATTACGCTGAGATTTATGATCCGATTTACGTGATTGTTCTTTAGTTTGATGCGGAATAGTTGTCATTTAGTCCCCTAAAAATTTAACATAGTTTGGCCCAGTAGTTTTCATTGTATGAACACTTTTTATGAAAAAAAATTCCAATCCCCATTTCTTGGGACCTATATTTTTTAAGGCGCGCGGTACCTTTATACTAAAGGTCTATAAATAGGCCTACCCATAGCTAGATATTTAAAATAAACAAATAAAAAAAACTTCGTTTAAAAAAACTGACTTCAAAAAGTAAAAAGTATAAAATAACTTATTTCTAAAGCTATTTTTAATTATAATATCTTATTTTTAATATATTTTATCTAAACATCTTGAAGTCGGTGCGAAGTAAAACATAAAAATTACTATATTTTGAAAATTACTAAGCTAACTTTTTAGTTTTTTAAGTCGGTTTTTTTAAATTTGTTTACATATATCATATTAGTATAATTTTTATAATTCATATATGTATATTATATCATGTATGTATATATTTATAAGATACCGATTCGGTGGTGAGAATAATGCAACATACCTCTATTTTTATTAATTGTTTTGTCCATGCAAAGGTTGTCTGGAAGAAATCGCTAATATCGATAAGATCGCCTATTGTATAATATTTTAAAATTATATTTCTGTTAACTGTATCTTTTAAAATACAATAAACCATATTAAGTTATTCATTCATCTCAAGACACAATTTAACTAAAATATTATCCAAAAATTTATCGAGTAAGAAAAATAAAGTATATACCTGCCTACCTCGTATAGGTATTTCTATTGAACAATAAATGAAAACATTCATTGTTCAATAGAATCACCTCTGACGGCCTATGTGGTTGAGCAGGCTAAGTCTTTGCCTGCCGACCTCACTACAACCCCGGGTTTGATTCCTGGCACGATCAATTTTGTAAAAACCTTTCCTTTATTTACTACGGTCTGGGTGTCTGGGATCGGCCGTAGAGTGATCTGTTGTATATTACGCATAACACAGGCGTAATTTAGTTAGTATAGGGATATATAATGTGTATGTTTTGCCGCCTATTTTTAATATAATTATTTCACTTGTATGCACATTCGATTTGTATGAAGGACGTATGTATCACTACACGGAAAAAAATTCTGGTGTGTAATACGATCGGGGGATTTAAACCGGCTGTAGTTTCTGTAAGACATAGGATGGAGAATACTACATACAATACAATGTTTAAACAGTTTTGACATGGTGCGGTGCGTGTCGGATATGTTCCTATCAAGGTACTCCACTACTACTAATTTAAATTAACACTATTTGTTATTCATATAATTAAGTATTCCATTATGTTAATATACTTAGTATTTCAGTATAATATTTTTGTGGAAAAGTAGTATAACAATATAGTAGAATAATTTATGTACTGGTAAATAATAATGAACCAATTTTCCATATTATTTAAAAAGAAGTAGGAAGGAAGAAGAAATATATTAAAATCAAATGCGTTTTAAACCATAATAGTCAACATTTTGAGTCTAAATAAATATGTTTCATGACCATGGCCATAAAACAAGATTTAATAGCCCAATGATGAATATACTGGACGTTTGTCATCTATTTATGTGAAATCTTTCAAGTTCGTGGCCTTGAACTAGAGAATACAATCCCGAGCATGTTTTTCGATCCCGGGATAACGGGATTCTTGATGCGTAATCCCGGGATCCCGGGGTTAACCCGGATTAGACTATGTGGTTTCTAATTGGGCTCAAATGTAAAAAAAAACGAGTAATTACTAGAAAAATGTTTTATAATTTTATTCCACGAGTTCACGACACAAATCACAATATGGTAAAAAATAAAAAAGACAAAACAAAGTCACTATACTTTTAAGTAGACTTATTTAGAATTTCAAAAATACAGTCGTAGAAATATCAATGCATCCAAGGTTTGACTTCCAAGCCTGCTTCGAAGTTTATTGCCAACATAAGCAGCAGCTAAAAACGCTCGTTCAGGTTCTACACTGGTTGGAGGAATTTTGTGATATGAGGTGACCGGGTGATTGGCCCGTTGGGGAATTTTATTAAGAGTATTGTATTGAAGTATCCCGAGCGGGGAAATCTCTTCTAAGTTCTACGACAAACATATTATTAGAACTGTACCTATGTAGTACGTATCGTACGCGTATCAAAGGTTTGTTTTTTTGTCGATATGTAATAAATGCTATTAATATAATCTAGGCAAGGTCATTGTCAACTCGCAACGGACAACGGAGTGCAAACTAGACCTGTTTGTGGCAAACCCGAAAATCCCGAGATTAGCCAAGTAAGTCCCCGGAATTTCGGGGTCAGAAAACGGTCGGGATCCCGGGGTCCCGGGATTCGGGATCCCGGGATTGTATTCTCTACCTGGCACACACTTCGCCGATTTTATTATCTTTATCATTATCAGCATCATCATTTATTGCATAAAACGTGGTATGATTTTCTTGTTTTCGCGACTAGTATACATAATAAAATTACGTTTTAACGGTTTTAGGCGCGGTAATTTATTTATATTTTTATAAGTAAGGCTGTAAGTGCATAAAGACTATCATAACCACAGTTATTGTATAGAATACAAAATAAATAGACAAAAATGTAACTAATAGTAAAACAAGTGACTGGAGTTCAAGTTAGCTGGTATACGGAAGTACGTATAAAGCTTCAGTGCAAGTCAATCGCGATTTATATCTTCCTGCATATGTTATAAACATGTGTTGTTTAAACTAAGGCCGAAATATTGTCGCTTCGGGCGACGCACGATGACCGGTCATTTGATCTTAATAACTGTGCAAACAGTCAAAGTGCTCTGTGGACTCATGTCAATTAAACAATGTTTTGTTACGAATGTACGTTATTGTTTAACGTGACCAATAACCTAGAAAAACTATGCGAATTATGGCATTTTATTAAGTTTTCACGACTAAATACCCACAGTTAAAACTACGTTTTAATGTTGTATTCCGTGATCGAAGCTACTGAAAAGTGGCCAAAACGTCAAAAAATAACCAAGTAAATTCCGCACAACGTAGTTTTAATTATGTTTACTAGTCGCAATATATGTGTAATAGTCGTGGTAGCTTAATGGCTAGCGCACGCGTCCCAAACTCATAGTGCGCGGGTACGAATCCTGGCCGGAAAGCATTCACCGCGGTGACTGACCTAATGTGCATATTGTTACAATCACTCACGCGCTAACAACGGTGAAAAAAACATCGTGATGAAACCTGCACACTGAGATGACCGATGTGTCAAACCCGCCAAGCCGCCTTAGACAAGCGTGGCGAATAAACTGTCCATTTCCCAATAGTGGAAGGCCCGAGCTCAGCAATGGGATGTTTATGCGCAGCTGTTATTATAAACTCACCAACATTTAAAATTTACTATATGTTTTAACGGTTTTAAGTGCGGCATTTTATTTAGATTTTTATTTCGACATTTCGCCCAGTTTTCAGTAGCCGTGATCACGAAATAAAGAAGGAACTTCTAAATAAACATACAAATTAAATGAGGCTCTTAAAAGCGTTAAAATGCAGTTTTTATAATGTGAATTTATTGCACTGTTTTAAAAGTTTATAAGAGTGCGATACACCTGACTTTAAGGCATTCATTAAAGTATTGCATAAATATTTCTTAAGAAAAAGCTTTTGCTTAAGGTAAGTTATTATTATTAGTTATAATTTAACTATGATGATGATGAATTTCGTTGCAAGGAACTTCGCAATTGGAGACCCGTCGTCTCTGCCTACCCTCATGGGAAACAGGAGTAGTAATATGTATTTATGTATGTATGATGAGGAATTTACAAAAATATTGATTTATTCCAAAGACGTAGATGGTAACCTAACCTCAATATTCTACTTTAAAGTCTCAAGGGATTAAAATGTACCTGTGATCCCTTGAGACTGGTGTAGATTACACTGTAACTAACATGAACTAATTATGTTTAATTAAAGTTAGTTATCTTCATTGCATAATTAGATAGATAGAATTTTTTTTATTGTTCACCACATACACATATAGTAAATTATTTACAGTCATTTCATTTAAAGACAACCCGAGCTGTGGATTGTATGAAAAGAATCGAAAAAGTGCGACGGTAGGTATGATATAATTTTTGAAGTAAAACTTCTTTAGAAACGTTGTGATTTAAAACTTGATAAAACGAAAAAGCCACACTATAAAGAGATATTTAATAATTAAAACACCATGTTCATAAAGATAGAGTTGGAAATATTTTGAAGTTTTGAAGTTCGTAAATCATATTGAAACTAGAGTATTTTTCTGTTTTAGTTATTATAAGCCTCTCGTGTCATTTGTTCAAAGTGAACACATGGAATCTGAATAAAATATCTTAAATGTATAATATACGTACGAGTATGAAATGTAATATTAAATGCATTAAAATATAAAATAATTTTTGAACTTGGTAAAATTATTATAAAAATAATAAACCTTATAATTATCCTAATACTCCTGATACTCTATATTTATCTCATTTTCTCGTAGCCTTCTTTTCTGAAGTTTCACTTCTACCGTGTGTGATTTGCACACACCCACTTTTTTTACTTAAGAAAAATACATTCGACATTACATTTTTATGTTACTAACAAGGCAAATTCAACGTTCCAGCCATTGCTGATATTTTCAGAATGAAAAGGATCATGTTTATTTCTTGACACACAGTCTATTTTAATACTTATCTGTATTATCTTTCATATCTGCGACAGTACCAGTTTCTTACCACATTGTTTGCTGCGGCGTCTCCCTTTGTATTGAGCAATATTTGCGATTCGTTTTCTTCATTGGGCGTAAGGAGGCTCATTGCGTCACTACGCTTCGTATTTAATTATTATTACTCATACAATGGGGTATTTGTCTAGTCAGGGGCCCTCCACAAATTACGTCACACGTATTTTCATGATTCTTTGACCCCTCCCCCGTCCTTGTCAGAGCTGGTCACATTCGTGAGACTCCTCCCTCCCTAGTGTGACATCACATATTTTACATCAAGAAATTATTAAATTAAAACAGCAGTTTCGAAATTAGCTTAAATATATTAGAATGTGACGTCACGAAATTTAGGACTTCTCCCACCCCTTGTCACACGATGTCACATTTCGTCGACCTCCCCCTTAACATGTGACGTAATGTATGGATGGCCCCTACAACTGAGATACATTTTATCATCATATAAAATATCAGAGCCTCCTTAAGTTTGTATGGGTGCACTGTACTGTGACGTCATAATTATGACTAGTGAAATAGCTTTTGATTACTGCTGAAACTGAATATTTTTCAATTTATTGTCAAATGTGTCAAATACCCAATCGGATACGTAACACATTTTACAATAAACTCTAAAACAATTTTCATGTGAAAGAGAGGACATTAAAATACCTTGTCTAAACCCAATAGCTTTCGAGTAAAATCGTTGTGAGGTATAAAGGCGGATAGAACGATGGATATAGCGGTTTTGTAAAGCTAGATACTATTTTTCCTTAAAGTGAACCCCACAAACGAATTCACTAAAAACAGGCATGTTTCAGTGTGAACGAGCTCTTAAGTGTGTCTATATAACAAACGCACGCCATAAAGGTGTGGTTATAATGAACGCTTGACATTCAAATTATTCGTGATAATGAGCCCAAATATTTCAACTTGTGATATGTGAATTCGGAATGAGACGTTATAAAAGTTAATTGAACTGTAAAATGTGCGTAGGTGTGCTTTTGTCGTAAGGGCGCAAAAATTCCATTCACTGTGGAAGTTATTTATTGTATTAGATTTAGTTTCTAAGTAGGATATTACACACACACTTACACTTCAGCTTTAGTCGGATAGCGCTCTAGAGTTTTTAACATTAAAATTTGAATATTTTGTGTTGTTTTATTTTTTCTTGAGCCTTCAGCAATTTTCATAATAAATGGCCACCTTTTACTTTTCTTCGTAATTAATTTATTAAACACAAGAATCAACACGATAACCAAGCATCGACAGTCCACTGCCTCCAGGAAAGTAATATCCATACAGTTTTTCACATAGTCCTTCGAGTCAGATATGAACCACCGGCCTATGAAGAAGAGTAGTTAGAAAGTCATTACCTATGAAGAGTTAAATACTCTAATAGAAATAGAAGGTATACAAAATTCCAGATCTTTAACTCCAGTCTTTGTTCGGAAGTCAAACAAAACAGTTCTTCAAGTTTTACATGTTTTGTTGTTTAAATCCCGCACTAGCAGTACATTTACGTAAAATAATTTCCCTTGCAAACCGCACTTTTTAATAGTTTAAGGTCAATGACGTTCAAATCCTTATCTCGATCTTAATTATAGTTGATTGAATTTTCCACTCATTGATTATATGATCTGCAGGTTCGATAGATAAATTAGTGCGACTGGAAATATTTTATTGTATTTGAATTAGATACAAGATTTAATATCAAAAAAGTTAATCTTCATGGTAGTTTACTAATACATCCAAGTTTTAGTCCATTTTTTTGTATGGCACGTTAGGTACACACGCTGAAGGTGAACCTGTCTGAAACCCAACAATCTACCTTGGAAAAGCGTAGTAGGTAGTCTTATAAAGCGGAATGGCGGGTTTCACACATCAGTTTATCTAGATACACAGCTTTTGACGTTTTTCTTCACTGCGGTATTTACAACAATATATGTATGTAGATTACTTTAAAAAATGGTCTAACTAGCCGGCTAAGATTTCTTAGCTACCAAAGTTTCTACGCTAGTTTTACATTATAAACGTGCCCACAAAAATTTCAAGACATTTTCTATTTCTATATTCTGTTAGCATTAACTTTAACCGTAACTATAATTTTAACTGTACAAGGATCGAGGCGCCATCATGCATGCAACGAATTCCTACAGCAAATATTAGCTTTGATCTATGATTAAAATTCAATGCATTTATCTATGCCGTGGATAATTGCATTCACTTCTTGTTTTAGCATGCAACCCGTAGCTCGACTGTTATTTATTAGTAGAACTAGCTATGTCCTGCGGTGTCGCCCGTGTTCGTCCAGCCGTTTCCATACACCCTAGAGCCAAAACACAAAACTGCGAATAGGTGCGATGCAAATTCGCGACGCAGAAACCTGCGACGCGAATTGCCTTCTACGGTTCGTGTGACCAGGGGCCTAATTCTGCTATTACTATATCGTCAACATCGCCGGATACTATCGTGTTAGAAGTTTGTCTGATTTCGGTATTCTGTAGTATTCTGTCACTACTGTGCATTTTCATAATAATCATTCGTGGTTCGCATACAACATCAAACTGGCCGCAGTCTGTAAGTTTAGTAACAAGTCACACCACAGTTTTACTCAAAAACTTTTGGACGAATTTTGTGTATTGTTGGCCAATTGGTGTCAAACATTGTATTTAAATTTTCGCAATAAACTGCATAAGTTATCTAGCAAGTACTCAAAATTAATAACAACACCTAAACCTCGTTTGTACTAGACCTTGTTAATTGCCAGTCTCTATAACCGTTATTTACCTGTGTCTGCGTACACAGGTATGAAAATGATCGTTTACATTCCGTGTTTATAAATTGTACAGGCACTTATGTTACGAATGTGCGTAAAATGTAAATATTTTGCATTTTTCTATGTTGTTATTCCCAGAATTAACTAATAACTGAAATTTATTGACTGAATTATTAGCGTGCTTGACCTCGATTGAACTCTTTGTTTATTACGTTTGTTAAGAGTTTGCTCTAAATGTTTATATAATAAATAAAAGACTCCCAAAGACGGTGGAAGATGAAAAATATTGTTTGGGATTTTTAACTAATATTAACTAGAATGATTAAAATCCCTTCTTAGGCCCAAAACTTCTACATACATAAAGTGGCCACTTTATGTAATAAATTTAGTTACAGACCTTAACATAATTCAATTGAATTAGAAATATTTTTTGTCAAAAAGTATTGTAAATGTGCATTTTATGTAATTGTTCAATTTGATCAGGAATAAAATATTATTTATCTAACTATTGTACAAAAAATTAAAAAACAATCTCACTTTGTGGTAGCTTGTAAAAAATGCTTAGAGGGATTTCCTGTCCACTAGAAGGGGCCTACCTGTTACAGTAAGGCGCGAGCTGGCTGGCCCTTATTTCACTTTGATTCTGCATTTAATTATAATCAAAAGAAAATTATAGGCAAATAATGAAACATCCTTCAATTCCGTCAGTCAATTGAATACATACTAAATTTAAGCAGAACTCAAATGTACAATCATCAGCAATGCAATGAAAAGAATCTCTCAAATTTAAATGGTATACAAAAACACCACTCAATTTATTTGAGCGCATGCTTTATGTCTTTAATATTATAATTATTAGCCTATAGTGCGTAATAACTATACAGTTTAGTACTGGACTGAATTCAATTTGATTATGAATTTCTAAGTCAGCCTATTAAAAACATCTTACAAACCACTCGAAATAGACTCATGAAGTAGCTGGAAAGTAATTAAGATATATGGAGATGCTATATAAATGCAGTAAAGAGGACTCTCACGATCCTGAGAGTGTTTAGATACTAATGTCTAGCTGGTGATGTCAAGAGCGTATAAGTAGCCACTTCGTAATGTTATAGTTCAAATTAATATATTAGAGAAATCCCAACAGAGAAATGTGGGATTTTCAGACTATTATCTAACTTCGTATTTTCTTAAGTTGTCGCAATTTGTAAATACAATTAAAACTACGTTTGACATTATTAAGCGTGGCGTTTCGGCCACTTTTCAGAACCCATGATCACAGAAGACAAAGATGTCACATGTCAATGAGTAACGATACAGTTATTATTTAGCCTACCCCCATTTAGTGCACATTAATTAGACCAGCCCAAAAAAGAAAAGTGGTCTGTACTTTTGACCAGGTCCATCTATCTTTATGTATTTCGATGCGATGCCTCAAAATGTTGAGGGTGTATGGACCAACTCCAGATTTGGATCCAGCGCATCGAAATTCATAAGAATAGATGTAGCTAGTGGCCAGTGTTATTTAAGTTTATTTTTTTATGGTTTTATTTACCTTATGGGAGCCTAATCTAATAGTAGGAGAGCTAGTGAACAATTTAGGGTAGATTCTTGAGGCAATGTGATTTTTTTTATAATAGTCCTTGAAAGACTCTTAAGTAAGTACAGGGCCGTTGAAACGCTCAAACGCTCGTTTTGGGGCTCCGTAGTCATTTTGGCGAAAACGGAACCGTTATGAAAATGCCATGTCCGTTCGTCCGTCCGTCTGTATAAGTGTCATAATCAATTTTCTAAGAAAATATTAAGTTTACATGAAATAAATTTTATATATAAATTGTAGTCTGTCTGGTCTATCCCAATATTATAAATGGGAAAGATTTGTAATTTTGTATGTTTGTAACGAAGAATTTCAAATACTGGCGATTTTAAAAATTCTTTCACCATTCGAATGCTACATTATTCCAGACAGGCTATATTTATTACTAGAAAAAATTAGGGATCCCTACTAAAACTTCAATAATGCTACCTAAGGTGTAAAAAAGTAGCGTTTGAGTGAGTCCGGAGATGGTTTAGATTCACAATTAGACCCGGTTGGAGGCGCTGGTATCGGGTTCTAGATTTATATTTTTCAGTGCAGGACGTTTACCCGTACCGCTAGTGCTATATAATAATAGAATAACAGCTACCTTTTTACCAAAGTATATATACCTACAAATGTCGATTTCAAATAAAATTTAACACTTTTTTATAGCATCGCCGTTCACATAATCTATTGTTGTTATAAATTCCTACCAGATGTCTAGATCCTGTTTAGTTATGTTAATCTGTGTTTATACACTAGAAAATCTCTCACAAAAGACAGATGTTTATCATAAAGAGATACGCAAAAACATTGTGAAGGGTAAATGAACTCTTAAACAATCTGCCCACGTTGATACATTTATTAGATTGCGTGAAGTTGTGAGCAAATAGATTTTTTATGATTTAAATAATACAAGAAGAATGAAATGTCCTCGGACTCGGGGTTATGACTTATGACTGGTTCCTATATCTTTTTATTTACGGTTGAATTTTGACATTACTTATATGGAGCTTATGTCAAATTTTAACCGATAGGCTAATGAACGGTCGGTAAGATATAGGTACCGGCTATGAATGGAACGTTGATATGTCTTACCAAGCGTTAATTTGCCTTGCTATCGATTAAAATCTGACATAAGCTGCATACGAGTAACGTCAAACCGATGGTACAGCAAGCGAATGAGAATGAATAGTAATGTAAGACATAGGAAGCTGCCCTGAGTTTATCATGAATACCAGAGAGTTACTCATTTATTCAACCCTCCATCAATTCATTCAATAATTATATAAGTAATTACATAATTAATATTTTGTCTTTTACATCATTACCGTCATCCATAGGTTTACGCTTAAATATTATTACGCTTATACATTAAAATGAATGTATCTATTGTTCGAATGTATGTATATCTAATTTATAATATCATCTTTACCTAATTATATATGTATATATGGTAGTATATTTATATTGTAGTTTATTTTTAATAATATTTAATTGTGATTTTATTACTTTAATTTTAGTTTAGTACACCACCAAAATTTAATTTGTTTTGAAATTTCGTTTAAAATCTCCTTAGACACCGGGTTGCCTGGAAGAGATCGCTATAAGCGATAAGGCCGCCCATTGTTCTAATGCAAATGTATCCATATCAATTGTCTAGAATTAAGTTTATGGTGAACAATAAAGAGTTTTCATTCATTCATTCATATTATATGCACTGAAGAGCCATTTTGAAAAACATGATATCTTTTGCTATCAAAATGTGAAATTCAATTGGAACGCTGTTTAATTATATAACCACCCGATTTTGATTGCGGCAGTAAAACTAGGTTATTATAATGAAACAGAATAGTTGACAATCAAATGAACTGAGACTTTTTTCTTACATACAAAAGTCACAGCTTCCTAGATTCTGTACGAGCGTTATAAGTTATGAATCATAACTTTAACTTAAACTGAAAGTTTAAATATTCATCAAAATTATTTTTATCATAATAATTGAAAATTGTGATGATTACAGAATATTTTAAAGCCCGCTCCTTTATAAGATACTGTTTTTATTAAAATTTATTGTCATATATTTCGTATACCTAATTAAAACACTTTTCGAGGGTATGAAATATCCACCGGATAATATGTATAGAAAATGTAAATAAACAGAACGCATGATTTCATACATGTACAATTAAAAATGACTAAAATTGCAACACCAAACGAAGTGTTAATTTCCATCAACCATATTCAAATCAACGTTACACAAAATTGATATAATTAAACACGGCGCCATAATATTTGACTAATTGCAGTTTTATTGCGACAGTACAGGCAGCAAGTTTCATGTTCCATAAATATAATTAGCACAATTAGTTTTGGCATGACAATGGTAGCGTTGGGAGCAATATGTAAAATGTACTGGCAGTTAGGATTGTGCAGTTAATAAACACTTTTTTGATGTTGTTGTGAAGCAATCACAGTCCACTGCTGGACGTAGGCCTCCCCAAGTCGGTGCCACTCATCCTCCTCCATCTTCTGCCTTCCTCATCCAGCGCCTACCGGCGACCTTGCGCTGGTCGTAAGTCCATCGGGCTGGAGGGCGTCCGACACTACGTTTACCGAGACCTGGTCTCCGCTCCAGGACTCGTCTGCTCCATCGGCCATCGGTCCTGCGATAGACGTGACCGGCACACTGCCACGTTAACTTGCTAATTTTGCGAGCTATCTCGATTACCTTGGTTCTCTTACGGATATCCTCATTTCTAATTCGATCCATAAGAGAAACACCCAACATAGCTCGCTCCATAGCCCGTTGAGCGACTTGGAATTTGTGGATCAGTTCTGCCGTCAGTGTTCACGTCTCGGTCCATCAAATATAGTGCTCTGCTTTATGTCATAATATGGCCCTGCTCCACTTGCGTTAGTTTTAGTGACTGTGACCATATTAGCGGTAGAAATAACGCGTTAAAGATTAGCTGCATTCGTATATATACCTCGATGATAAGGTATCTGTCAATATTTAACGTCATTGATAGTGTAGCATCTCAAATAACGCATTAAATCCTTGGGTACATCTGCGTGACGCAGTCACTAACAAGACCATGATCCCAGGTATAGTAGCGGGTATACAGATATACATGACCGATTTCCAAGTTATTATATCGAGGAAGTGGTTCCAATATTCGCGATAGATTGACATGATGTCACGTACTATTGCATCATGCTTAGGTACTACAGTTAAATCGTTGAACAGTACTCGTTGCATATACCTAATATTTAATTTAAGAAAATATACTGGTTTATTAATAAAAGTTAGTGTATTTTTGAGTAAAAGTACACTCTGATATAAAATATTTTATTTTTATGAAAGTTCAAGGCACATTTTGGTTCAAATTCAAACGGGGTTTTAATAATATTAACCCATAACTGTCTCTGGATTTTTAATAATTATAAAAATCGTTGTGAACCAGAGTTTATCACGAGGCTTCTCTTGCCTAAAATGTAAAATTATATACATACATAAATATACACTATAATATACATATATATACAAGTCGTGGTAGCGTAATGGCTAGCGCACGCGCCCCAGCTCAAAGGGCGCGGATTCGATCCTGGCCGGAACGCATGCGCATGCACCACAAATGCAGTTTTCTGACCTAATGTGCATATTGTTACAATTACCACGTGCTAACAACGGTGAAGGAAAACATCGTGATGCAACCTGCACATCAAGATAACCAATGTGTCAAACCTGTCAAGCCGCCTTGGACAAGCGTGGCGGGTATACTGTCTGTTCCCCTTATAGTGGGAGGCCCGAGCCCAGCAGTGGGACATTTATGGGCTGTTATTATTATATATACACACCAGGAAAACTACTCCATTTCCCAAACAAAAAGCATCCTCGTTATCAAAAATACACACATTATTATGTGTACTATATACCAAATACAAGAGAATTGGGTCGCTTTTAACAGAAACAAATGAACTAAAGAAAGTTATTTTCACATTCATATGCAGATATAATTACGTAGTAGATAAATATGAAATTGTTCATAAATTCTCAAAAGCATCTTGAATTTGTACAAACGGGATCGAAGCAAAAACCAGTCTGAATTATAGATAAAAAATCTATCTATCTTTACAATATTATAAAATTCTAAACATGCTGTGTCTGTATATTGGAGCTATTTAAAGAAAAACAACTGGAATAGAACTATATATAACTATATAAACGATGATTTTTTTAATATTTCTTGTCTGTTTGTCGGTTTATCTGTTTGTTCGGGATTCCCGTAAGTTGAGCAATGGTTGTTCAACTAATTTCGCGGCTTAAAATCGAAACAATTTGATATGTTTTTATTTCATATTAAGATATAAACATATAAAGGAAATAATATAGAAGTTTCTGTTCTTATTCCCTCTTCAATAATACAGCAAAGGCGGTCATGAACGAAGGAAACAGCATAAATTCTACTGTTAAGGGATTCTGTATCAGTCATATTTGAATATATGAAAAATAGGAGAAAAATGTTTCTAGAAGAGTTCTTTTGTCAAATAATGAAAGTAGTCAAAATGACCATGTTAAGCTGGTTTCCTGTAAAGCTATGCTCAGCTTACCCAAGCAATGGGGGTAAGTTGATCATGTCTGATATTTTCACATATACTGCTGTAACTCTTAAACCTTAATTATTAGAAATTAATGTCCATGGATACTAAACTAAAGTAGGATTAAAATACCTATTTTTCAAGATACGTTATAAGCTGTTCTGACGTCGCATTTAGGAGCTATCGCAGATTAAGTGAGAAAATGCTCCACTAGCCCCCCTCCCTAGCCTATAGGAAATTCAAATTGCAAGTTTAAAAGTCCTGGAAATATACAAATACTACTCTACAAACGCAAAATTTTCTCGAAGCTAATTTATCTGTACGTGGTTTATGTAACCTATATATGTATATAAAAATGAATCATAGAAATGTATATCACATAACTTGAGAACGACTACCAATTTTGATGATTTTTTTCTGTGTGTTTGAGTGGCTGCGCGGGTGGTTTAGATTCACAACTGGAACCATTCATTAGGTAACGCTGAAATCGGGTTTAAGGATTCTCCTAAACCCGTGGACCGATTTTGATGATTTTTTTGTGTGTGTTTGAGTGGCAGCGCGGATGGTTTAGATTTACAGCTGGAACCATTAAGTAACGCTGGAATCGGGTTCTAGGATTCTCCTAAACCCGTGGACCGATTTTGATGAATTTTTTGTGTGTGTTTGAGTGGCTGCGCGGATGGTTTAGATTCACAACTGGAACCATTAGGTAACGCTGGAATCGGGTTCTAGGATTCTCCTAAACCCGTGGACCGATTTTGGTGAAATTTTTTGTGTGTGTTTGAGTGGCTCCCCGGTTGGTTTGGATTCACAAATGGAACCGGGAGCAGGCACTAGAATTGGGTCCTAGATTTTTTTTACGGATAGGACGACGTATCCCGGGGCCGTTAATAATCTAATAAATAAGAGGATCAAACTTCAATATGGTACAAATAAATCAAGAACAAAATATCAGATATAATCAAGGCTTGGGTGGTCCTTACTAACCTACTACAGTGTAATTAAGCACTTTCCGATATAACATCTAAATTATATTTATTAGACTATAATAAGCGTATGAATCATACTCGACTAATCATTACCTAAAATAAACGGCTTACATTAAATTTTATCAATTAATGTTAACAACTTCTTTAAACGAAAAACTTAAAAGAATAGGTAGAGATTATTCGTAGTTACTTCTTTACCCAAGTACATTTTTTCAGTTAGTGAGAAACCTTAAAGTACAAAAAGTCAAACCAACTCTGACACACTTGAATTCTCCAAAAGTATTCTAAATTTGAGTTTTAACACATTGACATTGATGGTACTATTTTTTAATTAAATTATTTTCTTTTGGAATAGGTTTAAGTATTAGTAGTACAATTCGCCACAATGGCAGGCAAAGGAACTTGGTCCATACAGCCTTGTCTGATAGATTAAGTCTTCAGTATATTTCAGCCGAATTAGATCTTCGACTGACGCCAATCAATTCAGTTGTCATGGCAGCTCAAAAGACATATTTAACTACACAGTTCGCATTTCTCACAATAGAGAGAGCGAGAGGTAACATTTTATACACCAAAATATACAATTACAAAAATAGACCATATTTTCAATATTTTCTAGGCAATACAATAGGCGGCCTTATCGCTCAAAGCGATCTTTTCCAGGCAACCTAAATGAAAGAGATTTGAATCAGGCGATATAGGTGGTGCAGGAAAAAAGTAATAGATAAATATATATCAAACTAATTTAAGAAATAAATATACAAATACATATATATATACATACATATATATATATATATATATATATATATATATATATATATATATATGTATATATATATATATATATATATATATATATATATATATAATACATTTCAAGATACACAACTTATTATAATAAATGTATTAGCATGATTATATTGTATTGCACAATACATAATTACTAGACAAAACTATCAATCTCTTACAACTATTAGATTAGATAACACTTTATTGCTCACCAAAATAAGCAATTACAATAACAACATTGACATAAAATATTTTTTTATTTTTGAACTTGCAACATTGTGGTTGCATTTTTTTTGCTTCTTCCGATTGGATTGTAGCTGAAGGCAGACGCTTTCGTATGTAAAGTGATTTACTACAAGTTTCCACCTACTAACAGTGTTTAACTGCAACACCTACATCGACCTGGGTATCCTAGGCCCACCACCATCAGCGTGCACCAAATATATACATTATATGTGTGGCGAGTTGCGCACAAAATGCACAATTGCAATACTTCTTGGTAAAACAACAATTGTCTTCCAGGCAACCTAGCGTAATAAAATGATTAACTATTGTTAATTTAAAAGTAATATTTACACGTCTTTAGGAAATAAAACTACACACACCACTTTACTCTTTAGTTCCCGCCAAAATATCTTAGAACTGGTTAGAAAAATTTGAGAACTTATCTTCGCCGAATGTGCCCCTCAAAATACAGGTCTGTCCTGGTTGGGGGCCAACTATTGTATATTGTATTGTAATCGTATAAATAAACTATTAAGCTGTTTAAAATGTCCATGCCTTTAGTTTGTTATAACCAATGGCAGGCCACGGATCAAAGTTCATACAAGCAGTTCAGATATATTAATTCCTAGTATTATAACGAGTTTTTTGCGACAAATTAGTCACACTGCAAGTCAAAAACGGAGTGCTTGCCTAATAACATTCAACATCTTAACTGTTGTTAGTTGTATTGCAAAAATACTATTGCAATTCCGCTAATTAATTTATGACCGGTTCCTATATCTTACCGACCGTTCATTTGCCTTTCTCTCGGTTAAAATTTGCCATAAGCTCCATATCAGTAATATCAAAATTCAACCGATGGTAAGGCAAGTGAATGAATAGTAAGATATAGGAACCGGCCAATACTCACTCTTAGGCTGGTGTTATAGACATTTATCCTACGTTTAAAATAAAATAATCGCTAAAACTATGGCTAAATAGCGATTATTTTATTTTAACCTACGGTTAAATGTCTATACAGACCAGCCTTAGTCAATCCTCTTCTTCAGTCAGTCTCTGTGCACTGCTGGACGTAGGCCTCCCCAAGTTTGTGCCACCTATCGTGGTCTCCCGTCTTTCTCGTCCAGCCCCTGCCAGCGACCTTGCGCAGGTCGTCAGTCCGTCAAACATTCACTCATAATTAAATTCATTTAATTTTTTTCAACTTACGCAGTTTAACTCTTGGTTTAAAGTTTGAACTATAAACAAAATACAAAAGAATAACTTAAAGTATTCATATATCTAGCTTAGACGATAGCACAAAAAATGTTAATTCATAAATTTCTTCCTAACAAATATTTAATAAAACACATGTGCAATCGACTATAAGCCTGGTGAATTTAATTGGACTCTAATTTAATATAAGATTGAGATAAATTACTCCAATTAATTTTATAACCCTAAACAAAGGGTCATGTTATCTATCTACGCGCTAAAGAAATTAGTAATTTCAACTACAACGTGTTTGTATCCTAGCACAAACATTTGCATTTTAAACTCTTTAATTTATGTCACGCTAATTTATGTCATGTTAAGTACTTAATCCAATTATTCTAATTAGAAAAGGTGTAATAAACATGAGTTGTTTTATTGTTTAGGTGTATACGAAATTAATCACCAAAAGAAATCATTAGTTCAGGGGTTTACAACAGAAACGATGTTTCTCAAATATGAGTGTAGTATGTACATGTCGTTTATCTTTATGCCTCTGTTGCACCAGTATTGGTGTGCCTAAGTGTTAGTGACTGTGGCTGAATGCGACTTACATATAGCCTTAAAAAATGTCGTTAATGATTACATTACCAATAAAAATATTGTATAT
Source organism: Dendrolimus houi (assembly GCA_039645545.1). Classification (NCBI taxonomy): domain Eukaryota; kingdom Metazoa; phylum Arthropoda; class Insecta; order Lepidoptera; family Lasiocampidae; genus Dendrolimus; species Dendrolimus houi. Next base: position 11,054,154 of record CM077134.1, read on the forward strand.
ATATAACTTATGTGTATATTTGTATATATAGTATAGTTATATATTTATTATTAAAATGTAAGTAATCGTATTATAATTATGTATACCACCATCGCCATTCCTAATCAGCAATATTCCTGCCACGGGTTGTCTGGAAGAGATCGCTTTTTAGCGATAAGACCGCCCTTTGTACACAATTAGAATAATACTAGTTCGTAAGTATGGTGTACAATAAAGTGGTATATTTAAATTATATTTTTATATTATTTTCTATTTAATTTTCTTTAATATATTTCAATTTACAGGCAACGCCGAGTGGGCTGTTCAGATAATGAATTCTATCGTCAACACTATCTATCTAAAAATAAAACCGACTTCAAACTACAAAAATATGAAATAAATATTTTCTATAACATATTAAAATCGTTGCCAAATAAACCATAAAAAATCCATATATTAATATGTGAACTTTGTACACCTTTTTACGAAAATTGCGCGGACGGAGGAGTGTGAAATTTCGCACACTTATTGTTTATATAGACAAGGAGTGCAGAATGCTAATATTATTTTTTAAATTATGCATTAAAAATACATTAAATCAATAAAAAAAAACATTACACACACTACCATGTATTTGACACACACACGCATATATACTCTTTGTTTATTGTTAAAGTCAAATTAACGGTGTAGCCTTGGCGAAATCTGTGATTATAGAAATATATATATAGTCTTTGACAACAGAACCTTAATAATGTTCAAACTTATAATTTAAATTAATTATGGTCGAATTTCGACCACTAGTAACAATAAAATTGCAAAATGCACCGACTTCAAGATGTTGTAGAAAATGATTATTTTTTGCGTTTTAAGTTGTAATCGGTTTTGTTTTTGTACAAAAAAAAAAAACAATAAGTTTTTCATAAGGAAAATCAATATATTAAATAAAAAATCGGCTTTATCATTTATAGATTCCCACGTAAACAAGCAAGTTAACGCAAAAAAATATTTTAATTGATTAACTCTTGACAAAACCATGTCTATAATCATTTAAATCGATAAGGTTAAACGCTAATAGATTAACAAGATAGATTAATAAGGCCTAGTTCAAGTTCAAATCTGGTTCAAAGGTGTACGAACGGCGCTTGCGCACATTAACTACCGATAAATAGACGAGGCTTGCCACACACGAACAGTAGCTCTGTTTATATAAAGTTGGTTTAATGATAGCCTAGATGCAGTGTAAGTTGTTATTACTATGTTATATGTCAAGATTAGAAAAGTATTAATGTGTTTTTTCATCGGGTTTGCGTTCTTCATAAATTATGTGTACTGTTTTTGCCTATTATTCCTTTAGCGGTACCGGCAGACGTAGTCCTACCCTGAAAAAATATAAATCTTGCACCCGATTCTAGTGCCTCTTACCGGTTCCAATTGGGAATCGAAATCATCCGGGGACCCACTCAAACAAATACAAAAAATTATCAAAATCGATCCAGGAGATTAGGAGGATCCTAGAACCCGATCCCTGCGCCATCTATTGGTTCCAATTGTGAATCCAAACCATCCGGGGACCCACTCAAACACACAAAAATGTCATCAGAATCGGTAAAGTCGTTCTCGAGTTATGCGCGTACATACATTTATTTCTCCGATTCATTTTTATTTATACAGATAGATTAGATCGGCAGACAAAAAACACACATTTACTCGTGGTTGAACGTGTACATGCACCTTGCGATGGTGTGCGTGTTTTTTTTTATTGCATGAGTTCAGCAGACAGACAAACGGCCTACCAGATGAAAAGTGGTTACCATCGCTTATGGACATTTGCAAAACCAAAGGTGCTACAAATACGCTGCTGCTCTCTTAAGGGGTACTGGAACGTGGCCACTAATGCCGGAACACAACTCAAAGTTGTTATGGCCGATTACTCTAGAACAGGGTTCTCAGCCATTTATACGGGCAAATACCCTACCACCTGGCTGTGGGTTGTTTTGTCGCCTCTTACGACGGGCCGCCCGAGCGCAGGAAATTGTATTCTTTCTCCGTTCCTGCACGGATAAAAACTGATGGAACGATCAGTTTTTATACAACTATACCTGCTTTTGTCTCACGCACACACAAGTAAATCCCGCTCGCTTTCGTGTATTGCAACTTTGCAAGGACTATATACATTTTTTTTTTGGACTTCACTTTATGTTGTTGGTCCGAAGACTTCACAACTTTACCGGGGTTTTCGGGGCGAGTGCCTTTGCGAAGCGAAGGCGCTCGAGCCCGGGGGGCAACTTGCTCGAGGGGGCTCACTAGGGAGTTTCACCTCGGCTGGACTGTTGCCATGAGAGTGGGATGAATCTAATGATGCCCACCATAGGGCGACACAATGCACTAATTGAGAGCGGGTGACGGGTAATATAAAGCCCGAGAGGAAGGATCCCGGCGGACCGGGATCGGCGGTTCGCGATGGCCTATGCTATCTTACTGCCGTTTCGCAACGTGTTATGGCTGGGAGAGAAGAAACGGCGAAAGAAACTTCCCAGCAACACGCCTAGTTTATCCTATGGGGGGGCTATGTCTCTTGGCGTCCCTCGCGGGGACGTGGAGAGATCGTGATTGGCGGCGTCGACGCCACCTTCTGTGTCTGTCTGTCGGTGCCTGCCAGCCTGCCGTCCTAACCGCGGGCGGGCTGATCCGGGCCAGCCGTTTTGTGATAACGTCGACCTTGTCTGTGAGGATGTTACGCGGTCGTCGCACGAGAGCCTTTGGTCGAGGCTTATAATCGGACGCGGACACGACGAGGGGATTTCGATGGTGCGGCGCTAGATCGAAATACTTACGCGAGAGCGACGTAATGTAGTTTTTGATGGAGGGAAGCTCCAGATCGCGGTGGATGTCGACGTTACGCATATAGAGGGGAGCACCGACGGCTCTGCGCATGAATTTATTCTGAACGATTTGCAGTTTCTTTAAAAGGACAGGCTTGGCATGGCCGAATACCACACTCGCGTATGTCATGATCGGGCGAATGCATGTTTTATATAGAGTAAGCTTGTGTCTGAGGGACATTTTGCTTCGTTTGTCTATCATGGGTGCAAGACGACCCATCACAAATCGCGCTCTATTCCGGACTATAGTGATATGCTCGTTGAAGCGCAAGTTCTGATCTAGGGTGACACCCAGGTATTTGGTGTATTTTGCCCAGGGGATCTCTTGGTCATAGAGCGAGATGGCTTTTAAGCGAAGGCAAGCGCGTTTGGGAGACCGAAGCGTGCCCGGGGAAAAGAACATTGCTGCGCTTTTCTCCGGGTTTACTTCTATCCTCCATACTATATACATGTGAGTTACCTAAAGGTGGATCAGACATTGTTGTTAGAAACAACCTCTTCAGATAGATTTCCTTTTTATGTTTTGACATTTGTCATACTTCTTTTGTTTTTTATTCATTTTATATTCTTCCTTACATTGTTCCCGTATCGTTGTGTAATAAATATTAATATATAAGAAAATTGTCGTGTTACTTCACGTCTTATTATAATATATTATAACTGTATATATACAGTCTCTCCACAATTGATAATGACGTTAAATATTGAAAAATAACGTATGTTTATTACATTAATGTGGTTATGCATTAACGGCGTTATTGAAGTGAAACTTCTTTAGAATCGTTGTGATTTGAAACTCGAGGATACGAAAAAGCGACAGTAAAAAGGGATAAACACATAAATATATAAAACTTAAAGGACTAACCCTGCGAGAGAATGAGATACGAGTTTTACATTGTGCAGCACAGATTAGAAAATCTATAAGATCGATGATTATATAAAAGTCCAATTTGGACCGAAATAAAATTGTTAATAATATTTTTAGACTAAAACAGTGACAAATTGAAAGTGATACTTAAAAAGTTTATTTTGAATTATAATATGTGGATGGATGTAGGCTAAAGGAATTATATTTATATTAATAAAAGTGAGAGAAGAATTATCTGTGACTATATTTTATGAAGTTTCACTTCTACTACTTGTGAACACACACATAGATTTTTTTTTAAAGAAGACGCATTCTGCCTCAGCTTAAATCTTTAACATTAACGCAGATAAAGCCCCAGCATAATAAGATTCTTAATCATTATTCTATATATAGAATAATAACAGCCCATAAACGTCCCACTACTGGGCTCGGGCCTCCCACTATAGGGGAACAGACAGTATGCGCGCCATGATTGTCCAAGGCGACTTGGCAAGTTGACACATCGGTTATCTCGATGTGCTAATTTCATTACGATGTTTTTCTTGACGATTGCTAGCATGTGGTATTTGTAACAATATGCATATTAGATCGAAGAACTGCCTAAGTAGTGCATGCGTTCTGGTTAGGATTCGAACCCGCGCCCTTTGAGTTTGCGTCGCGTGCGCTAGCTATTACACTACTACGATCCACCGAATTAATCTATACTGGAAGCAAAAGCAAATTACAATAAATAAATTACTTACAAAATCCGTAATCCAATAAAAGTTATTTTATTGTATTTTTTCATCGAGTTCCCACGATAGTTACAATTAATTTCAATTTATCTGAACATTCCTCCGAGTTTACTAGAAAACTTTCTCACCAATTGAAAAGTTTTTGAGACAAAGGGAACAAATATATGTACGCCAGATAAACCTATATAAACCATAGATTTAGTCAGCATAATATAATAACAGCCCATAAACGTCCCAATGCTACTGCTCCCACGGCTGGGCTCGGGCAATTGACAGGTTTGACACATCGGTTATATCGATGTACAGGTTTCATCACGATGTTTTTCTTCACCGATGTTAGCACATGGTATTTGTAAAATTGGAGAAGCACAGTGGGTATATTATGATTTGTCCCGAAAAATGGGGAAGCCTAAGCCTAGCAGCCGCTGATTAGGAGCCAATCCTTATTTACCATACATGTCATGAAGGGTCAAAAAATCATGAAATTCGTGTGACCTAATTTGTGGATGGCCCTAAAGAGGATGGAATAGGGGAAAGAGATAGAGGGATCAGACAGAAGTAATGAGATAGAGGCGATAGGATATGAGATTGGAATAGGGGGATGGAACAGGGAATATTGGATAGGGGGATGGAGAGGAAGTGGGCCATGGGAACTCACTCATCGCGCGAATCGGTGGACGATAGACTAGAATAGAAACCTTCACCGTACGCAGACTGCCAACTCATCGAATTTATTTCATCGGTACGTATATGTGGTTAAAAATATACATCAAATAAATATTATAACATTTATTTTTGTAACGTCCATTTACAATTTAACCATCGAAGCAAATTTATCTAAAATTTCAAAACATCTTAAATAGCACAAAACAAAAATAATCTAGATAAATCCTGAATGGAATCCACCAATTAGGCATGTCTTTCATTCCGCACCAATCCGTGATCTCATTCCGAACCAATCACTCCAGAAGCGGAGTGATTTATTATCAGATTATTTTGTGTCGATGTGGTGACGCAAGTGCTTACCCATCCGTAGCTACGAACACTCCTTGGTGATGTACCCTTGTACCTATTCGGCCTATTTTTACACATGGTGATGTTGACTGAAAAATACCAATGTCGTAACGATATCACTGTCTGACTGCCTAATCCGTCTGTGTTTATATTACGGACTCGTTGAGACCGTGTCTTTACATTGACAAGCCAGGTTTAGAATTGACCTAGATTACTCATAATGTATCAGAAGATTAAATGTTAGAAAAAAATAATTTGCAAACTGTCTCTTGGTGTGACGACAACAGGAGTCCTGATGTAATGACATTGGTGCTCTGAAAGATGGGTCACCTCTTAAAGTGGGAAGCTACTTGTACTGAATCTTGCACGTCCCGCTTTAAAGTAGTACGTATGTTTTTTTTTTAAGGCTGGGCAAATGCATTTTGCACATACCGGGTCCTTTGCTAGGGATTAGACCGTTGTTGATCATGAAGGCTTTCCACTGAGGCAATCCAAATAATAATCAACCGGCTTGTGTGGTGACTCAACTAATCAATACCCCACTAAAACCACCCTCCTCCCATGTGCCCCGCGCTTATGGCAGGAAAGGCGTGAGATACAGAACGTAGTTACGCCCACACCGATCCTAGCGCACAAGTGCTTGAGAATGCCCCGGGAGAGGCAAACTCACTTCGTCAACAGGGGTGAAGACTCCTCTGCTCCCTAGATGCTAGAGGGCCCCTGCAGCGGTATTTCAGGGAGGGAGGTCATGTATGTTACGCCAGCTTTGTTCAAGAGAAAACCTTAAGCACCACAAGTATGTTATCACAGGAAATGGTTGTGTATTTGTGGTGTTTTGAAATTCGAAACATTAGATTGAAAAATAAAACGAGATGCAGTTAAAAGCTTGGTAGACATCTCAGTAGACCAAAAGGCTAGCCTATATTTTGAGGAACAAATAAAAATAGCAATTCAACTTGCCGCATAGCCAATACTATCAGAAATACTATACTGTGCTAATATTTTTTCAAATCAGCTGAAAACTGATCTCCGCTAAGTGTTTCTTATTTTAAGGATTGCTTACTAAAACTACAATTCGTTTTAAGTAACCTTACGGTATTCGAAGTCAGTCCATCAGTCACCAGTTGTAAATTCCATGATATCCTTAAAGTGCGTGGTCTGGAATATCCCTATATTGGAACCCTGAATATAATTACAATAATAATTATATATACTTTGAAATAGGAAATCTAAAACGGGCAAGTTGAGACAGTCTATGAAAAATGGAGAGTTCTGTAGAGCCATTTAGAAGCATTTAATTGAAAGTATGTCATATCTTAAAAAGGTTTAATGAATCTTGTTTAAAATAATCATTTGTTGAAGGGTAATTCAAATATCTCTATCAAATTGATTTTTTTAAATTTTCCACTACAGAGCTCAGTAGTTAGAGGGAGCGGAAGCACAATTATTCCATCTTTGGGAGTTGATATTTTATCACCTATTCAGACTTAAAAACAAAATACCGTCTTAATCTTTTAAAATATTATGACTAAAGTTTCGTTTATGATACAATGCCTACAGAACCTTAAATAGACAGTAATAAATAATAATATACATAGTTATATTAAACCAGAATAAACTATTACACGGCGCTGTTGTAAATAGAGTGTACAAAAGCCAACAACTATTTAAACTAAAGTCATGACTCGTTAATGCCATAATCTTTTATCCCGGACAAGCCATGAATAGAACTCGCCACGATATCAACAAAATAACTGCCTTTATAAATCTTAAATTCGCTTTATTCATAAACTACTTTCATGTAAACTGTAACCGGTATGTTTAATATTTATCGTAAATTATAAGAGTCTACAAAATCGTATTTTGTGTTTCAATTTTGTTTTCGCTGTACTCCTTATTATATAATATTTCTTAATACCTTGAATAAATTGACAGTATCAATCATTGAATGGGGTGCCAATAATGGTATAATTTTTCCTACGTTGACATTATAATTAAAGCGCCAATCAATAAGCAATGGATCTAAATCATCCATAATTCATAGAACTTATGGAGGAAGTGAAAGAAGTCTGTTATTAAAATAGGCGCCATTATGTTACGCAAAAGACGGATGTTCGTGCAAATTTATATCAATAAGTCAAGTAAATTTAAATAGACAATGTGCTCTATTTCTGCAATGTGTTACCAACATTTCACATTGCATAGCCGTTTTATCTTATCTCTAGTACGAATCCCCTAGATTTAAACTACGCGGAAGCTGGGAGCTGTTTCAAGTATTCAAATGAGAATACTTAAGGCCTCACTACGTTGCAACGATCTTGGCCAATTTCTTAGCAATGAAATGTATATTTTCAGTTTAAGACATTTATTTTTTAAAGGAATTTACAATTCACTTACAGATAAATACATGTATTATTTATTATAATAATTTAAGATTGAAGTCGATTTGTGTGAGAGGGAGTCTTTAAAGATTTTTAAGATTGTGGACGTTGTTTTTTAAGGCCACGGGTTTATATAAAGCGAATCGTAAATAAAATTATTCGCTATAACAGGCAAGCAAGTAGGCCTACCTGATGGAAAGTGGTTACCGTCGTCTAAGCGTTGCTGGCATCGACGCCGTCAAAAATATAAAGAGCGATGTCGTTGAAAACTTAAAGAAATGATTGTTGATAATAATTGAAGAAGATGGTTTGATGTGCAGTTTTATTTATTGAAAATGTATATTATTGGTTAGCAGAAATTGCGTGTTGTGTGAATAATGTTAACTGTCTTATGAATTAGTTGTTTGACGTCATTTATAAATGTACAATTTGGTTGAGCTCATACTGAAAATTAATAAGATTTGAAAAGGCTGAATTGATTTCGTTATTTTGCCAGCCATAATGGTGAACTGAAAATCAATTATTTTGTGACGATATGGCTACCTCAGCCCGTGAAAATTCGCATCTTCGCCATTTAAATGATCGTGCCGATAGATAATTACAGATAGAGTGGAAAAAAAACAACAGACATTTGCACAGCTAAAAATTGAATTATTTTGAAACTATAGTATAAATCTTAAAAATAAATTTAAATTCAAATTCAAGCGTTCTAGATTTCCTCTATGGCTTTGTATTTTAGAATATTATGCTTAGTATTATACAAAAGCATTAGCCCTGACGATACTATCGACTGTTTTGTATTCAAAGGGCTCTGCATCGGCGGCATAAAGAACAAGCGCCGTTTGTGATAGAAATTATAATTATTTGACACTTCCATAGGTTATTAAGGGCCCATTGTTTCGTAACTATATTAATTGTTTGCTGCGAACGTATTGATTGGTTGTTACGAAAATGCTCTTGATAAACACACAACAATAGAGCTTTATCGGTGAGTCTAAATAATCAGAAAGCATTTGATTGAGTTGCTAGTTTCATGTTACACAACATTATGTCTTAGATCATATAGGTATTTAGTAAGATTCTTTATTAGGCGTTCACAAACCGCTCAAAATTCAACAAGAACTGTTAAACTCGTCACGTACGTTTTTGGTGTTATTTGGAGCACTAAGTTTAGTAACAAAACAAGAACGATATGAATGCATCCTGATAAGTAGAACCTAAGGACCTACTAATGAATATATTAAATGACATTGAATATATTTTTAAATATAAAACAGATTAACATATTTTTTAGTATCTATTTAAATTGATAATTTGGATTCTTTGGTTCTTCTTCTTTCTCTTCTGGTTTTACTAAAGGTAATGAGGGGTGAGGGCGCGGGGGGATTCTGGGTGCAGTATAGTTATGAGACACTTTTATTTATTATTTGAGATATAAAGTGAATTTTGGGTGGTTATAAAAAAAACCACGAAAGCTAAGGCTCCACTTCGCTTCGCTTCCTCCCGCCTTAGCCTTCTAGCCTATATTAAAAAAGTTTGGATCTGTTCATAATAAATAAAAGGTGTCCCAATTAATTTAAAACCTTTTTTCTACACTCATAAACAGTTTTAGTTGTTATAAATAAGTCATAAATATATTCCTAAAAACATATCACTATTAAATTCATAATAATAAATCGAGCACATAGCTATACCCCACCCGTATTTTTTACTTTGATAAGAACATGACATTTTTAGTTGGTTTCTAGAAAAGCAAACTTTGTGTAGTAATTTTATTTAATATTTTTACTATGCACTGAACTTTTAAAACTTTACCGAGACGTTGCTCAATGCCTAGTAGACGTCTCACGTGGCCAAAAGGCTAACCTTTATTTTGGGTAAAGAATAAGCAAGCTATTCAACACGATAACGCTGCCAGCCAACAAGTGACACTGATTTGGGACCAATTTTTTAACTATACTTTGATTGATTAATTTTTTTAACATACTTAAGTAATAACAATTCGATTTTTTTTTATTTGTTACATATAAGAAGTTGAAATTTGCCATCCAGAAGCCATATCTAAAATTAGTTTTAAAATACAAAATTTTAATTTTCACTAAAGTAATTGATTACTTTAAAATTGTATTACTATGTCTAGACAAGTTTATGGTCAAAGCATTATATTATATTCGGGGCTCACAATAAGCCTTGTAAGGCGTCTTATTCATAGATTACGTTTATGGCGGTTCAGTGTTTGTTTATGTGGGGTACTTAGTCATGAGATTTTGGTGTGCAGACTGTTTAAGAGCCACGCAAATGTTTGTAAGGCGATAAGCCGTCGTAGTACTGTTTAGGCAGTCGCGTTTTATTCTGAAATCGGATTTAAATCTAATGAAAAATATGCATACAGTATACAGCTTTAACAGATTTTTGCTACATTAAAGTTCTCCAAAAAAAATGTTAGATAGATATAATTTTTTTCTTTCTTCTTCAATCAGTCTCTATCCACTGCTGGACGTAGGCCTCTCCAAGTTTGCGCCACATATCCTGGTCTCTCATCTTCTTCATTCAGCTGGTGACCTTGCGCAGGTCGTCCACCAGGCTCATGAGGAAAACGAGAGACCGGGATATCTAGCGAAAGCTTGGGGAAGCCTACACCCAGCAGTAAACAGAGAGTGGTTGAAGAAGAAAGATAAAATTTTATACCTATCCAAAATTTTCTGGAGAAATTTTATCTTTGGAATGTAAAAATTCGAGCCAAGCACTAAAATGTATTTCATAACGACGACAGTGTCAACATCATGTTACTTCTGACATAATAAATTCATCAAATTGGAGAAACTTCCAACACTCAATCTGGAGACCCCGGCTACAATGTTTATTTTACCACAATTAAACCTAATTACACCAAAATGAACCAATCCATATATTAGCGAAACTAGCTTAACTACTCATCAAATTCAGGATCTATTCAAAACTAAAATTTAATTCCGAACCAACTAATATTATGAAATATTATGCAGTCCAGGCTTAATTTCTTGAAAAAAAAAATATTTTAAAATATGTGTATTGTGCATACATTTCGGTCAGGAATCAAATCCACATCATGAAAGTGAGACGCAAATGTCTCAGCCACTGTTACTTTTTATTCTATTTTTCGGTAATTCCATGTTAACAGAACTTAACGCAAAAATATATTATTTTTCAGGTTTTTAGCAGTCTGTTCAAGAAATTCACTAATACATGCACAGTCGACAAGCACAGAAGTTGGAAGACCTGTAAGTAAAAAATTTTTTCGTTCAAACTGATACATAATTCGCAAGGGTACAATATATTTGCCATGAGTTGTCTGGAACAGATCGCTTTTTAGCGATAAAACCGCCCTTTGTACACTTAACAGTTAGAATAGTAAGTACTACAAGTCTGTTTTTTTGTAATGATGTACAGTCGTAGTATGAAAATGTTTGCCAGTTTTCAAATTGATTCATTTAACGTTCCGAGAACACATGTTACCTTTTCAAACTAAGTAACAGGACAGACTATTCCAGAGAGAAAAATATGTTTAACTATTTGACAATAAAGTTTAAGATTACTTAGATCAAAGTTGTTTGATTTTCTGTCTTGTCTAAGAATATTGATATGACATGTAAAACTTTTTTATTGGTTTTAATATTTATGTTAAGCGTAGTGATCGTATCCTCTTTGTTTCTTATTATCAATCTCAGCGTCTGTCATTGTCAACATTGCAATTTTCCTTTTTCACGTTTCTATATTTTATAAATGTAACATTTATTAAAATGTTGACAGTTGTTTCTTGTACTCGTGCAAGTAAAAATTGACTTTAAGGTGACGAACATTTTCATTCCGCAACTGTACAATAAAGAGTTGTCTATCTATCTTATTATAATAAATAAAAAAATCGACACAAATACACACACACATATTCCATAGCGCACAACTGGATATTTAGTTCCGCACTTGTTAAATGACTTACTTGTTTAGGGAAAACATTACATCAATAAATATTAAAAATAAACTTTAAATGCACTTTTTAAACCAAATGTAATGTTAAAATTGTTAAATGCTACAGACCTAGATATCCATAGCACTAATATAAACCACAGAGGTTTTCTATGCTGTGTATAATTCAACAGGTTGTAATAATTTTGTTAGCTTGTTACATAAATAAATTTTAAAAAAATAATCCTTATCTAAGAAAGTCAAGCTTGTGTTATGGGTTAGACAACAGATACCTCTCACGATAATCCTAAACACCCAGACCAGAGTAAATACCGAGAAGTTTAAAGCTTACCTGAAAAGAAACCTGTGCCTCTGCGTTCTAGTAAACAAGACAAAAAATGTTTAATCATACTACCTTTTCTATCAGTTGATGTGCCTTTAATAAATAAATAGATTGTTTTTGTTTTAAATTAATGACATAATATTTTATTTTTGTCTATTAAGCTAATGTATATGGCCTTTCTGTTGTTTTTCAATACTTTTTTAATTTTGACAAAAAATTGACAAGCTGTGCTCGATATAACAAAACTTCCGTAATTTATAGTCGATACCTTGACAGCTGTACTAATTTGATATGAGGAAAACAATGATATTTCCTTGAGGAAACATGAGACATCCAAATCTATAATAGAATTGGAATAAAATAGAACGTACTGGTTTTATTTATATCATTTTAAATATGATGTCCTAGTTCTATTATCTTATGGATTATTTTATTTGTCATGGCTGGCCCGTGCCCACTTTGCTGGGCATCAAACATTTTTATTTTTCTGATTTATTAATCACATTAGAATATAGCCTATGTTACTTAAGAATAATGTAGCTTGCTACCGGTGAAAGAATTTTCAAAATCGGTTCAGTAGTTCAAGAGATTACTGCCTATAAACAAACTGACAAACCTTACCTTTTTATAATATTAGTATAGATATAGGGAAAACGGAACCCTCGTATTGTTGTCATGTCCGTTTCTCTGAGTACGTCACAGTCGTTTTTATTGACTATTGACTCTACAAAATATAGCGTATTGAGATCGCAAAATGTAGGTATTTGTGGTGCAGAATTAGAGACGCTTACGTCCGGCAATGGACATCGGATGACTGAAGGGAAGTTGAGCCCGTGTTAAAGCTGATTAGGAGTGACTTTCATGTACAAAAAATCAGTGTACATAATCTTACGCGGAATAGTTAGCCTGGTCTTGAAACATCATAAATAGTTTATTTGATGACTTTTTCATTTACACCAATAAATAATTAGAAATGCGTTTCTAAAGTTGTAAAAAACTGGTCCATTGCGTATAAAAACTTTGAAGGTAGTAGTAAAGCTCAATTTTTGTTAATGTTTTTGAATTTAAGAATTTGGAAACGTAGCCAGCCTTCTTGGGCACCTTACCCATAGAAGACGGTGATCTAGGCTCAGTATACTACTTATAGTCTTGAGGGACTATGGGTAGAATACAATAAAAATAAGTTTTCTTTTATTGTATTCAATTATTAATAATAAAATGTATTATTCTTAAAATTAATTAATGAATATACGTATATTAATTGCGTATTCAAAAAAAAATAAGAATTAATAAAGAATATTCTTTAAAATATGGAATTAACTATAAAGCGAAATTAATAGCATAGAAGATTATAAAGATACAAATTCGTTATTTGTAAATAAATTAAACCACACCTCTCCTCTCCTAAATTGGGGTGGCTCTAGTTCAGATGTGACATTTAGAGGCTGATACTATTTAACCAAAGCAGACACCCGTCATGAACAGACGTTTAAAAGCCAACTCTTTAGGTTGATACTTAGCATTAAACACGACATTAAGCAGAGCACAGATGCCCGAAAATGTAGCACAATGTCAAGAAGCAATTTGGCCAATCTGAATATTTTAAACAAGTTCAATGAGCTATCGATCAAATCGCCATTCATTTAATTGTAAATAATTCGTGAACCAACTGCAGGGCTCATAAACAACCGCAAACGGCAATAAAATTTTATTTTGATAGTCCGGTTGATGAAATAACAAATTGAGATAGCAACTGCGGTCGCACACCAACTTTTTTTTGCCCTCTCTTTCTCTTTTTGGGCCAGAGATTGTTTTCATTATTTTAATTTTTTATCTTTTTATTTTCTAATCTTTTTAGGGGTATATTTGCTTTATTTATACAACTTATATTCTACTACACGTTTTCTTAGCTATTTTTTAGTACTATTCGTAACACCAACTTAACCTGAAGATGGTTTTTCTACCTACTACGTTATAGTGATCTTTGATAGTAACTGCATTCATTTCATTTTATCCGTGCAGCAATGGATAAAGTATACAAATTCCTGTGGCCGGACGGCCTTTCGTAAAAAGCGACAAAACAACCCACAGCCAGGTGTTAGGGTATTTGCCTGTCTGGATGGCTACCACCCCTGGTCTAGAGTATGCCGCCATAACAACCCTGAGTTGTGTTCCAACATTAGTGGCCAGGTTCCAGTTTCCTTTAAGAGAGCAGCAGCGCATTTGTAGCACCTTTGGTGTTGTAAATGCTCATAGGCCAATGGTGACAGCTTTCTATCAGGTGAACCTTCTGCATGTCTGCTGAACTCGTGCAATAAAAAAATATCATATTTGTGATAATTTTCTTTGGCGTACAATAAACTATTATCTACCTTTGGGTGTTTTTGAATTGCGTAGCGTAACAACAGAACCCTTATGAAATCGTCATGTTTGTCGATCCGTCTGTTAGTCTGATTTTGTATGTCACTTTCATTTTTCTCAGAAACTGCTGATATATGGATGAAATTTGATGACAATATATTCCTACACAATAGTATCGTGAATACACGTAAAATAGCGTTGAAAATGTTTTTGTCGTGTGAGACATCGTTAGTGAAATCTTGACAAATAACCATAAAAAAAGGTTTTAATTAAGTTAATAAGTTGAGAAATTTTATTTTATCTATAATATTATTTTATTTTTAAGTTATCAAATTCTTTAACAAATGTGTGACCTAGAAAGGTCTAAACTTTTAAACTATGAAGTGGACATTACTAGAAATGAAAACGAAATTAGTTTAAACAACATCCGTTGGATAGTTTCTGAGATGATTTAAAAATGGTTTTGTATGGATCCATAGCGAAATGTTAAAAATATTGTACTGTAGTTACCTCTACTGAACCCTCCAACGTGGTCTGCCACGCTATTGCCCGTTTTTATTTGAAATGTATAATTCGAAATCTTAACAATATTCTGAACAGATTTTTATTCAATACAGTGATTGACCTTATTTCTTAATTAGGAGCGACGATGAGTGAAGGTTGCGATACAAATTGTCCATGACGACATTAGCAAAAGTGCCATTATTTGAAAGCACAGTCGTTATTATGTTACTCTTAATTAAAATAGACATGTGTATTAATCAGTGGCAATTAAAACGCCAATCTTTTGATGTCGGTTGTTGTTATAAATGTTGGAATAATACATGCATGCATTGGAAACTTACCCTTGATTTTGTTATTTATTACGTTAAAATTTTTCTAATAGAGGATTTTCGAAGTTTTCGCGACAAGTACATATAATTAAAACTACTTTATAACGAATGTAATTCGAAATAAATAAAATTCAAACAAAATAGCGCGCCTAAAATCATTAAAACATAGTTTTAATTTTGTTTCAATTAAAGTAAGCAACCACGCAAAGTCCCCAAAATTCTGGGCTATTTTTATGGCCAATGGTCTGCAGAGACTTCGCGTTGGCCTTCCCATGCTGCCGTCGCATTTTATCCATGTTCCCCGAATATTGCGACGGTCAGACGCCATACTCCCCATAGAACCAAATTCCTAGTTCCACTAAAAGTTCCTCCCAATAGCCCGGTACCTTTTGTTCTAATTTTCTACAATAGGCCTACACTGACCGGGGCTTGTCTTTGGGTGCATAACATATATGGTGTAGACAAGATAATGGCCGGTCAATGTCACGCCATATTTACATCAAATTTGTCAAAGGGCCTCTACATGTTGGCCTTCCCATGGCCCCACGCAAGCCCTCCAAAAGTTTATTTTTATGGCCGGTGGTCTTCAAAGATATACAATATAATAATAAAAAAAATTGATCATAACTAAACATTTTTTTTAAATTACTTCTTCACTAAAATAACTCAATGTTAGTTATTTTATACTGTACCCATAATTCCTTAAGATTATTAATAGACAATTGACACTGGTTCACTATCTTCTATGGATAAATTGCTCAGAAGGCTAGCAACGTTACCTAGCCGGATCGTCATACTGATCCTTTGCCTGAGGTAGGCACTGTCCATCTTATCATCTGAAAAGTCAATTAAGCGTTTTTAGTGTAAGTTGATTAGGTAAATACAACTTGTTCATTAATTGAATAACAAGTAGCCTTTTTTTTACAAATGGTATATGTGCATGAAAGATTCCCTGCGGAATTATGTAATACAGTTATTCGGTGGAACTTTGATAACAATCTTAGATTTTTTTTTTACTCAAACATTAATTGTAAATACAAATATAATTCTTTTATAAAAAATGTCTACATATTAATTTAAACAATAATCATGTATATTAATATTTTATACTCATTCAATGATGTAATTAATTATTTAGGTAATTAGGGGATAAAAACGAAATACTGCACACAACTGTGTGATGATAATGTTTGTTGTGGCAAAACACAGTGTACAATTTCATCAAGTGCAAATAATTTAATATTTTTCACCTTTAGCATATTATAATTTTTGGGAAACGCTTTAATAATATTTATTTCTTTGACTCTGTATACATAGATAGGATAGTAGATGTTAGTTGAATACTAATAAATAATGTTAGAATTTTTTTGAAACATACTCCTAAATATGTAGTCCGTGGCCGATTATTAAATAATATTTTTCATGTTCATGTAACATGGGGTTTCAGGTGCTACGAATGACGCAAACAATGCGAACGAACGTGACGATGTACGCGTGGAGTAGTTGGGGCAAATGGAGCCTTTGCTCAAGGACATGTGGAGGAGGAGTTGCGGTTCAGGAAAGACAGTGCCTGCCTAGGGATCCAACCAGGTCAGTTACCTTTTCTCAACCAAATTTAATATTGTGTTTCCAGTTCTAAACCCGCACATTTTAGAGGTCATTGAAATATAGTTATTTTAACAGTAGATTAATAAAATAGCAATGAATGTACGATGAAATCAATATAGTTATAGGTAACAAAGGACATATAATTACTCTTTGTTTACATTATGCTCACTTCCACGATAGAAATCAAGGAAATGGCGAGGAAAGGGAGCAGCGTGAGTGTGTCATGTTTGCTCATGTTGTCTTTAAGGATACAGATATCCTACTTCACGTTTTTGATTACTGCTGTGATAGTAAGTTTATAGTTACTTCTCTCCTTTAATCCTGCCTTGGTCTTGCCAGGATGTATGGTAAAAAAATTAAATTTAAATTAACAAAGAACAAGTTTAGGCCTTGATATAAATACGTATACCGGGGGAGTAGTTGATTAATTAATTTTAGATTAATTAAAAAGCTCTGCGGTAGAAACGACTGTCTGTTCAGACAAACTTAAATAAAATATTATTTGAAATTTCACTACTTGATTCAAAAGCAAACAAACACCATTCGAAATCATTTACTCTGAATGTGAGATACAAGCTTTTTTTCGTATGGTACTACGCTAGAACTTCAAATGATTGAAACAATATCTATAATGTTAATTAGGTTAATTTTAATAATAATAATAATAATATATTGTTACAACTTAGGCTCCGACAAAGACAGATTCTACGTACAGATTTGTAAAAGCACATTTTACTACCTGTCGGCATTTGAACTAATTGTAATCCTTTTATGATCGTCTTCTTTTGTTCACCCATTTATTGGCATACGTTTCTAGTCATTGTAGAGAACAGCCTATTGTTCTATTGTACTCGTTTACGGCCGCTTGCAGGCATCATTAGCCAGGTGTTACGGATTAAGTACAAGCTGATTCTAGGAAATTATGTCGCCGATACGGGCGGGCACATTTGCATTTGTTCAGTATAAAACGATGGCCTGATTGAGAGAGGGGGTCAGTTGAGCTACAACTACGATACGGGTGTGACGTGTGTATGTTCGGGAATCTAATAGTGACGGACTCTGCACGTGTTATTGAATTACGACCTTCTGCATTACGTTTGTATTTGTTGTGTCCGGTTATATTTCTACCTGTGTTATACGTGTTTGTATAGTTCTAATAAACTCTAATAATTCCAATGGCATTTTAATTCGAGTCCTGCAACTCGTAACAATATTAAGAGGGAACTTTTCTTTATGGGAAAAGTTCCTATAAAGTAACTGTAATATGTATGAAGATTTTTACCATACATTTTCAAATTACTATTTAATACACGCTACGGCTTTCCTATAAATTGAAGTGCGAGTGATAATGCTAAATAAACAAGAGAATCAACTGATGCATTTAAATGAGATCACGTTAAATGCTGTCATATCGGAAAGTAGTTTAGAATTTTCAATATATTGCATAAGTATGTCTGTTTTGTTTTTGAATAGCTTCTCACAATTACTTTAGTACCGAACATTTTAAAATCTAATAGAAAGTAATCAGTTTCACTATATCAATGCTGGAAGAGAGAAATAATACTATTTGCTGTGACTGTGCTACTTGTGGAAAAAAGCGACAAAACAACCCACAGCCGGGTAGCGGATTTGCCCGTTTGGATGGCTACCGACTCTGGTCTCCATTGTGCCGTCATAACAACACAAGTTGTGATCCGGCAGTAGTAGCTAGGTTCCAGTCCCCCCTTCGAGGACGGCGTCACATTGGTAGCACCTTTAGCGTTACAAATATCCTTAGGCAACGGTAAACACTTTCCATCAGCACGCCTTGAGTCTGTCTGGTTTACTCCAACTATAAATAATAAATGGATAAAATAAGTAATTAATTTTTAAATTTGAGTTTTGACTTGAAGGTCAGTTGACCTTTATTTATTGCGTAAACACAAAGAAATAAAATATTTTACTATATACTGACTAAACTTAAATAAGCTAGTTTTTAAAGTTAAATATGTTATTTATCAAATAGTTTTATGCGCCAACATCTCTACAAAACATTTACGTAAGACCGTTAATGTTTTGTAGAGATGTTTACTTTGGTATAAATTGTTAGCTATATAATATTTTCATTTATTTATTTACGGTATTATTCATATTGAGTTACAGTAAGTTTGTTGTTTTCTTTAAGAGCCATAAAGAAGCCTTCAAACTTACTGTAACTCAATATGAATAATACCGTAAATGAATAAATGAAAATATTGTATAGCTAACATTTTATACCAAAGTAAACAGTTACAAAAAAGTCCCTATTTACAATACTTTCTAGGGTTCCAGGCAATAATACAATAGCCGATCCTATTGCTTAAAAGATATCTTCCGGGCAATGTAAATTAAAGTAAATTCTTAACTAATCTAATCTAATAGTTTTTATTTTTAAAAAAACTCCAAGCTGTACAAGACTCAGAGAGTATACTATAGATAAATTAGTATAAAAAACAATAAAACCAACAAATATAGACGTGAATAAGATTAATGTTGTCAGCAAGTTTTTATTCGTCTTGTTTTATAAAGTTTACTGTCTTAATTGTTTCATTATAGGGCCGGTACAAGCAATTAAGATAAAAAGGTGTGTTACGATACGACCGATACGGTTTGTTTAAGTTATTACACTGAGACATCAGTAATCTCTTTAACATTGTTCATTTCTAAAAGTGTATTATTTAAACAAATATTTGTAATACTTTAATCCTTATTATGTAATTTTATGTTTTATGCTATATATCTCTGCTACACCTGGGATAATGTTACTATTAGTGACTGTATTCCGCACTTGTCATCAAGGGTTTAATGCGTTATTTAAGATGCGACATTGTTAATGACGTTAAACATTGACAGATAACGTACGTATATCTACACTACTGTAGGCTAATCGTTAACACCTTATTTTTTAACCGACTTCAAAAAGGAGGAGGTTTTCAATTCCTATGTGTGTTTTTTTGTATGTTCGTTACTCGATTTCTCCATCAATAATAATTGTAGACTGTTTTTTAAAAAAATATTTTAATTGAAAGGTTATATTCCTGAATTGTTCCCATTATCAGGATCTGATGAGTCGACTCCAAGGAATTAGAGAAACTTACGAAAATAACTATCTTCTTCATATAACGATATCTCCAATAATTGTAAAGCGATTTTCTAATTGTTTTCTTTACTCATAAGTCTATACTCCCGAGGCAGTCCCATGGTCACCATGTCAGGATCTGATAAGTGCATCGGATTCCAGGGCTATCGAGCATAACCCTTATTAAAGAAAGCCATGCGCCTAAATTCTTGGAAAAAAATCTTGTACACGCGTGTAGATATTACGTTTTCTATTTCTTCGTCAATTGTGGTTCGATTTTGATATTTTTTTCGTTACTCTAATGGTGTATGTTGCCGAGGCAGCTCCAATGTCATCAAGTCAAGATCTGATGAGCGGATCCCAAAGAAATCGAGAGCAACCTTTATTAAAGAGCATATACACCGAGTGAGATGGCAAATTTGTATAAACGTCCCAGTTGTACTATTTCTACAGGTGCTTAATTTATTATTTCTAAAGTTGTGAATAAAAAAAAATGTAATATTTTTTTTAACAAAAACAAAACCGATGTCACATTAAAAACAAAAAATAAATATTTAACCGACTTCTTTCTACAACGTCTCGAAGTCGGTGTCAAGTAAAACATAAAAATTACTATAATTCTCAAATTTGTTGTTGTTCTTTTACGTTTTACTTCGAGATATTGTAGAAAGAAGTCGGTTAAATATTTATTTTTTGGTTTTTAGTGTGAAGTCGGTTTTGTTTTTTTTTAAATAAATATATTAACGCTATAAGTATGTCGCATTTGTTCACAGTTACTAACACTAACGCAAGCGGAGCAGGATAATTATAAATATGTCAAAAATCCCACTTCAAACAGTTTCGATATTACATCAACATTTCGATCTTACATAGCCATATAGATTCATTCTTCTTTATAAAAATATTCATAATTTTTTCGACAAAGCTCTGCTGATTTCCAGTTCATTACGCTACCAACAAAACAAAAGGAGCGTGCGCCATGTGTAGTGTACAACTTCTAACGATCTTATTTATATTGAGTTAGAGTAAGTTTGTGGGCTTCTTTAAGGTTCTTAAACTTCTCTTCAAACTTATTCCAACTCATTTTTTTATTTCTTGTTAGTGAAGTACAGCAGACAGACTGACGGCCCAACTGTGATGGTAAGCGGTTACCGTCGCCTATGGACATTAGCGTTAGCAAACATTAAGCACTACCAATGTGCTGCCGGCCTCGAAGGGGAAACTGAAACCTAGTGACTGCTGCTGACACACAACTCAAAGCTGTTATGGCCATATACTCTAGACCGGGGGTGGTAGCCATCTAATCGGGCAAATGCCCTACCACCTGGCTGTGGGTTATTTTATCGCCACTTATGATAGGCCGCCCGGCCGCAGGAGTTAATATTATTTTTCCGTTCCTGCACGTATAAATAATATATAATATGAATAAGAGCACAAGTTTCTAGGAAGTGTTAAACACGTCTTCATCTTTCCTTTTAGTTTCAAAATGCTGCTTGGTTGTAAGAAGTATAAAACAGTTAAGTACTCGTTACAATATTTACATAACAAATTATTCGATCAACCCTATTTCGTCCGAGGCTTGAAGGTGAATGCAGGCGCGGGCGCACTATTGATCATAGATCACAATGATATCTAATGATACGGCGTGTGATCGATAAAGGACCGCGGCTTGCCCACCGCGGGAGAGCCTTCTACGCCACGAATTCATCCGCGTACTGAATATAGCTTTTGGATTTACTGTTCAGTCAGATGCCCCTACTTTTGGATCTCTACCAGATTTTTATGTAACTTACAGTATCGTTATCTATTTATGTGTGTATCTACCACATAGTGCAAATATAAATTTGTAAATATTTACATAAAATTAAATATCTATTTGTACAAAGAAAACAAAAAAATGAATTAAAATTATTTATTTTTTGTAATACAGGTAACTTAATATGCATATTAAATAAATTATACTATAAATTAAAATTAAATTATAAATCAATACTACACTATATTATAAAAAACTTAAAAAGGAAAAAAATATAATCCAGATTAACTTGCTCTCGTAAAATTTCAATTTTGAATAGGTATGCACAAAAAATTAACACTTAATTTCAGTTTTTAATATATCAAACGGACTTATTCATATTGAGTTAGAGTAAGTTTGTAGGCTTCTTTATTCTTCATAGTTGTCAAAGAAGCCCACAAACTTACTATAACTCAATATGAATAAGACCATAAGTATGCTAACACCCTAGTATAAACTTTCTTAGAACATATAAAATATGTTTATTTAACAAAAAAAGTAATAATTTCGACAGTTGTTTAAAACGGATTATAAACATACAAAGGTGAATCATCATAGAAACAATTTATTTTTAACAAGTATTTTTAGCAGTCATTTTTAAAAATGATTCGAAAACCCGTAGTTATGCTAAAACGGTACTAAAGGCTCCCAGCACGACTGTCTTCCTACTTCGTAGTTCCCGTGATATCATAATTTACCTATCTCCACTGTATTATTTTATTAGGATAACGGTACTCAAATATTTTTTTAAATTATTTGGTCACGCCATTTTAAATTACTTAATAAAAAATCGAAGCAATCAACTAAATGTTAATCGATTTTAGTACATTTTGGACCAATTTCATCAAGTGGAATATATCAGAGAAAAACAATATTGTCAGGTATATTTATTTTGATGTAAAGGTAAAAATTTTAGTTTTAAGTTTAAATACAAAATTTTATTACAATGAAATATACATTAAATTATGTAGTACAAAGAAGAAAACTTATATTGTTTTCTATTTATTAAGACTGTAAATAGAATACTGAGCCAAGGTCATCGAAAACAATGGGTAAGGTCCCCAGAAGGCTGGGTGCGTTACGTCGCTGGATCGAAGTACTGATCCATTGTTTGAGGTAGAAACCAGCCTTCTGGTCGCTTGAAGAGTTAATTAGGCATTTTGAGAGCTCTTTGTAGAGGCTAATGGCCTCAGAACCTCATGGTCCAAACGTTTCAGCTGCAAACGGCACAAACAAACTCTCACTGAGGGTTACTATAAACTAAGAAATATTTAATCTTGTAATACGTCCCACTTTATAATCAATAATTAATTTTACTTTAACAACTCCCATGTGATTTAGTATGAAACTCGTTATTGGCGTCTGTTATTAAATCAGGATTTTCAATTTGCGAGCCTCGTACGATCTCAAGAATTGTATATATTTATTACTAACTAATAAACTACACCCGTATTCATGTCAACTTCTAATAGTTATTAAGTGAAATTTTATTACAATTTACAGCGAGGCTAGATCCAAGATCATAAAACTTTCAAGTGTCTAAAACCCATCAACGTAGTAGCACTTGGGTTCGAATGATTTTATAATACTGACTTAATAATTTAAAGTAGTTTTCGAAGGCATGATTTAGACACACGCTCTTGTTCGCGGATAAAGGGTGAGACTCAAAATGACTACGGGATATTCGTTAAAAGTACCACAAATTTTCTATTCTCTATCTATAGTCACTGCCTGTCACCATTTTTATCCGTGTTCTTCTAGCAATGCAATGGATAAGCGCCGTTATAGTCCCAGATCTCCGGATATATTTACAAGTCATCCCAATAACTCAAGCTTTTAACTCGCTTTTTCTACCACAGTCCTATGCTGGCAAGGGCTTGCTTATCCTTGGGTGCATTTCTAAATGGTGCTTATAGTCAACGTCACACAACGTTTAGATTAAATTGTGTCGATAGGTCCTCTTACCTCTACGTATTGGCTTTCGAATGGCCCCACGCAAGCCTTTTTAAAATTCCGGGTCCTTATCACACTCGCGATTAGAAACGACGTATATTTTATAAATCTCAATTAGCTTAGCATATTTCCAAGCTTAGTAAATTACGCTTGTTTTCGAACCCTTTAGATGAGACGCACGCTTCCTAAACATTGAGTTACTAATAATTTTACATTTTCGGTAATTGTTGTGTTGTAGTGCTTTCGGTTACAGCGACCGCTGTGAGCTTTGAATATTAAAATTCTGATTTTTATATCGGTCGTATACTCACATGTAGCTTATATAGCTTAGTTTACAATATACAACAAAATTGTAGTTTAACACCTGTATACTTAAGTAATGACGCTAAACGGTTACCCTTAAACTAGTTGTGGTTCGCACCATGAGTGACAAATTCAATGGATCAGTTCCTATTTCGATATCCCATGTCCTCTATCCTATTCTTCCTGTCTGATCCCTCTATCCTGCCTTTATCCCATCCCTCCTATCCCATCCAAAAGGCTGGCAACGCTTTGGCTTCGCTCCTTGTGTCGCATACGTCTATAGGTGGCGGTAATTACTTACTATGAAATGGACCGTCTGCCAGTCCGCAATAAAAAAAATACAAAGACCTACATAGCGTTTGTGAAATTTGGCATACCCTGAGCACTTATATCTACAAATTCCTGATAACGATCTAGACCTCCCAGACATAACAACACGTCTGTATAGGAGGGCTGGCTTTTTCTTATCTTCCCTCATCAGTAAGGCACTACGAGTATAGGACGCAATTGATGATGCAACGGCACATATAAATGAAATTGAAAATGGACGTCTTCATCAAAATCCATGTCAACACAAAAAGCCCTGATTGTCAATGTCTCCGGTTGTCTACGGGAAATGTGAAAGTTGACATAATCTGTGACGTGGCGTGATTGTTGTTTGAGGAGCGAACGAAATTCTCGTGTCCAATCGACAGTCATAACCGTCACATTTCACTTGGGAAGGCTCGAATCGTGCGCAATGACATTTGGCATGTCCAAAGATGATTGACTTATTACGTTTGATTCATGTCTATGATGGTATTTGTTTGACTAAACCGAGAACTACATTAGGCCGACGCACACGTCTGAGACGTCTTACAAGTGGGAAATTAGTTTACTCGCCAAATCCACATGCGTGACGTGTGTCGCGTATTTCACGCTAGTTGTAGCAAATTCTTATTGTTAACTAAATTTGATAGATGACGCTCGGGTAATGACGCTCCGATGTCTGTAGAGCTACACTATATACATTGTACACGCTGTCATACGCCGCTAGAAAATCTGGCTTCTCTAGATCAGCATTGCGTACGTTGCGTCACATCGCATGGCGTAGATGTAATGTAGCTCTAAACAACTAGCCGCCGTATAAAATGTATGCGCTTTGAAAGGCCCAGATCGCCGTACGTCGCCGACGTGTGCCTAATGTAGTTTTAGCTTTAGACATGTGTTTCCATAAATAGAAGTACATGACTATTTAATATTATGTTTGTGCATATTATACATTAGCTGATTATGCGCGCAATTTCGTTCACGCCAAATAAGACCAGGTTCAGATATCGAAAAGAAATATTCAAAATTTTATTGTTATTTATTTTAAAATCACCGACATACTCTTTCAAGAAGTGTAAATGAAAGTTTTTAATGGTTAAAAAAATGTTCTTATAAAATAGTTTGTTTTTATACATTACTTAGTTACATTGAGTATTAAGTTTATATTGGTTTAATGTCTATATATTGAATAGTATTCTTATTTTGTAAAAAATAATGTCTTTTAAATTATTAGTAGAGACATGGAAGAAAAATACTAGTAGATATTTATTTTGTTATTCTTTTTCCACTCACCACTTTCGTGTCAGTAGTCATTGACAAAATCGATATTTATAGAATTTTATTAATTCATAATAAAAGTACGTTTTATTAATTCGTTCAAAAAGAAATCAGAAGTATTGACACTTTTATTATATGAAGTTACGCTCTTATTTTCATGAAATAGTAAAACCATTTTTCTACAAAATGCAAGATTTTAACTTTACAGTAACAAACATGCATACACATACACACATTTTCAAAAATATTTAAAACCATGGTAATAAAATATACTCATCAGTCTTATTGACCAATTCAATAAGTATGTATTAACATAGGAAACCATACAGATACTAAAGCAACATTGTATAAGAAAACTACATAGTCACAGAAACCCGTCAAAAGATAACATCAACAAACACAGTCTGACCGCAATCAATCGCTGATCGCATTTATAGAGTATTATTTCGTCACGTAACAAGTCAAAAGCTAATAGTAGATTGTAGTGACCCCGACCGCCCTTTTCTAGTTCAACACGCCAAATTAAGGTAATATTGATCGTTTAACGAACGAGCAAACATTCAACTTTGAAGTTACGATACGAGTACAGTTTTAACAACCATTTTGATTGACGCACAATAATTTGAAGCCCTTTCTTATACGCGATTCTTATCGTTTTGTTTACAGCGTCTTAAAAATTTGTATCGGATTTATGGTTTGATCACACGATGTTATTGTGCTAGATAGATATAGTTTTATTAGCAGCTTGAGTTACGACAGTAAACGGTCCACGTTACGTTGATGTTTTGTAAGTGATATATTTACATTGATTGATATGGTGTTCAAAAAGTCTTGTAGATAGATAGATAGTAATGTCTTTGTTTAGTATTACAGTAAATTTCTATTTTTTTTTTAATTCGGCAGACAAGCACACACACTGTATATCCCCAAATTAAGCAAGTTAGTTACGCTTGTGTTATGGGTAATATACAACGGACCATTCTGGGGCCGATCCCAGACACCCAGACCATAGTAAATACCGGAGAAAATACGTTTCCGAAATTCACTATACCAGAAATCGAACCCGGAGCCTCTGCGTTGCAGTGAGATAAACCGGCAAAAGCTTAGCCCGCTCAACCACAGAGGACGTCAGTAATCAATTTACAGTAGTTTCATGGACAGCTAGCAACAATAGGCGGCCTTAACGCTTTAAACCGATCTCTACCAGGCAACTCTGGCTATGGATTGTATGAAAGAAATCGCAAGTCTATAACAGCGGTGTACAAAATATGTGTATATATAAAATAGGATATGTAAATATCAACACTGTGTAAAAAGTCAGTAAAATCTTGATTTTGAATAATTTCTGATATATATTAACGAAATTATGTAATATTAATTATTGAATTATAATAAAATCATATTTAATAACACTGGCCCACAAAAAAATAAAAAGTAGTCTATTTTTTTGACCATACCCATCTATTATTATGTATTTCGATGCACTGAATCCGAATACGGGGTCAGTTTGGACCATATACCCAAACTTTTGGACCAAACTGACCCCAGATTCGAATTTTTATTTTCTGTGAGCCGGTGTAATCTTTAAACATAAGCTCACGAGCTAAAGGA
Organism: Dendrolimus houi; assembly: GCA_039645545.1. Taxonomy (NCBI): domain Eukaryota; kingdom Metazoa; phylum Arthropoda; class Insecta; order Lepidoptera; family Lasiocampidae; genus Dendrolimus; species Dendrolimus houi. Next base: position 11,081,448 of record CM077134.1, read on the forward strand.
ACGCGAAAAACTTGACTAAGAAACAACGAGTGATTGTTAGAATCGATTGGTTGAGCTCAAATCAGTAATATAATGTCTAATGGATGTTATAAAACTTTCTTTTATCTCATACTGTATTTCTTATCATAGAGAAATCCTATACCTCCACCAGGCATGTATACAGTCAATTTGTCTCCATCTGGTAACTTATAAAACCTTGGCAAATTAATAAAATTAATTTTGCTACAGATTGTAACACAATAATAGCTGTGTCTACCATTTAATATTCCTTGGCACAAAACGAATTGAACTTTATATTCATATATTTTGAACCTCTGCAAGAAAAGTGTAATAAAGTTTAATCCTAACATTTTTTAAATCTGTTGAGCCCTTTCAGAACCTATTCGAGATAAATAAATTCTCACACCGACACATAGATAAAATAATATTTATTTATATTTAGGCATCTTATAGATATCACATTTCTAAGTAATCCAGTATCCAATGTAGTCTTCGTCTCATTTAAACCAGGCATAAGTAATTTGTGAGAACTATTGTATGTGCCAAGCCAACCTTATTTGAAAGTGGAATACTATGTTAACGAGCTGACGTTGTCTAATAATAGTACATTCTCAGAAGAGTGGTCCCCGACTGTCCTTCGGAATATAAGATGGAGTAGTATCAGGACAATCGTAAGATTTAATTAGTCTCGGCGTATCGATGCATTAGTATTGCACGGGACGTTGATCATTTATCTAATGGCCGTTTTCCTCTTAAAAAACATGGGAAACACGCTGAAATGAACGCAGTGTCCGTGTCAGAAGACAAATGTTTTATTACTCTTTTCTATGCATTGATATCCGCTAAGGCAACCGAAACCAATTCATTCTAAGTGTATATTTATAGCAATGACCGAGTGTACATATGTACCTAGTATAAATCTACGGATGTCCGAGGACATCCGTAAGAGAACGAAGGTAACCGACATAGCTCGCAAAATTAACAAGTTGAAGTGGTAGTGGGCAGGTTACGTCTGTCGTACGACCGACGGCCGATGGACCAAACGAGTCCTGGAGTGGAGACCACGTCGGCAAACGTAGCGTAGGACGCCTGCCAGCCCGGTGGACTGACGACCTGCGCAAGATCGCTGGCAGGGGCTGGATGAGGAAGACGGGAGATCGGGATATGTGGCGTGTACTTGGGGAGGCCTACGTCCAGCAGTGGACTGAAATTGGCTGAGGAAGAAGAAGAAAGATAAATCTACATTCTATTGCACCTATTTCCTATGCAAGTAAGCCTCTGTCTCTACCGTTTCTATAAAAATGATTATTTTTATGTTGGCTAGTAGGCAAACTGGCATACGGGTCGACGATAGCAAGTGATTACCGTCGCCCATGGACATCTGCAACACCAAGGGAATAGATCTCTTGCCTACCACGTTGAGACTTCAAACATCTATTTACGCCCTATTTAAAGAGCCTACATGATAGCGCTCTGCGAAAACCGCGGTAGGGAAGTTCATTCCATAGCTTGCTTACGTGTGACATAAAGAAACGTGCTTCCGATATTTTAAATGTTAGGGATAATTATCTCTGTAATGGATCTCCACTTGCTACAATTTTGACAAACGACTTTCCCATACTTTCTAGCGAACGGTAAACTTTTTTTAAACCTAATTTATGAATAGAATTTAAATTTTCTACAGAAAATGATTCCGAGTAGTAAAACTTACTTTAAAATAAATAAATTACAATTTAATTTAACTTAAATTAAATGCCAGTCTGTAGTTGGGGGAACGTTGCCATTCAATGTGGAAATGCGAGCGGCATTTTGGAAACACTTTCCGCCAACAGCGATCTGGGACACATTTTTAATAAAAGTACATAGCTTTTTACTTTTCTTGCCATTTAGTTAATTAGGCAAGAAAAGTGATTACTAATTAATAATTGGGTTCATTAATTTAATATTTGGGTTCGTTTGTGCAAAATTGCTTGTAAGAAAATATGTTTTAAATAATAAAATATTCATATCTTAATAATGTTCTCTCTTAATTCATCTAGCGTAAAGTGATAAATATTTTATGATCAGCAACTTGGACTCGTTATGTGACTACTCAACTGTCCGGCTTTGATTTGACACTCATCAATACATATTTATTCAGTTAAATAGCTATTAAACGTTTTATATTACTTTCCAATTTGTCTTTACTGTTATTTTACGAGCGGAAAAGACCCGCGCCTTAATGATTTAAACAACTGATATTAGGGTTGCTAATAATATTTCTAAATTAAATATATCTTAATTAATGACAATAAATTATAATTTGTTAATTAATTTTGTTACATTTAATAAATAGATGGAATTCTTTGAGTCTAGTTAGTCTTTTAGTAGTGTAGAACATGTATTTGTAGACTAAAACTATACCTGATCGAACACCAAGGGCGGTCTTATTGCTAAAAAGCGATCTCTTCCAGACAACCTCAAACGTTGTATGGCAAAGCTTATGCGTTTCCCAAAATACAGGCTAACCCTTAGTCGTGAAAGACTTCTTTCCACCGTGTAGATAAGGCTCAATAAAGGTGAAGGTCTTTTGGACACATGCCCCAGAGTTTTAACACTAAAAGCCACTTTGTGTACTAAGTGTCTTTTTTTTAAATAATTAATATATACTAACAAATAAATTCTATACCTACTGATACTGATGTCTATAATATAACTACACTCATAGGCGTATACAAAAGAGGGGCCGGGTGGGCCGTGCCTACTCCAGTATAGTCTAGTGCTCACCCCAGGATGTTGGGTTCCTGATTCGAAGATTTTGAATCAGTAACCCAACATCCTAGGGTGAGGCTTCTAGGCTGGTCACCTAAGAAACTTCACACTGTCTGCCATAATCCGATTTTTGTTATATAGTAGAGGCTCAGGACCTTCCTGAAAAATAGCCCTAGATACGCCAATACTCTTATTTTTATTTTACAAATCTGAAGATTTGTGCCTGTACTATTTGAACAACCCTGTTTGAGAAGTTAGCAGTTGGCCTGCACTAAAACTCACATCAAACTATTTTCAATGACTGTAATGTTTCTTACGTCAATGTGAAATATAAATAATATTTATTGTGCTACTGAATGAATTAGCACTGGTTGAGGCTATAAAATGGACTACATTTTAGGTAAATTAACGATTGGTAATATTAGTTTAAATGTTTTTGCATGACGTAATTTTGGATTTTAGGGAATATCTATTTATAATTTTGACAAGTTAGAGGTGAGCTTGTAAGCCGTGATAGCTTAGTGGTTAGCGCACTCACGTACTAACTTAAAGGGTGTGGGTTTCAATCCTGGCCTGAAAGCATGTACTACTAGTGGCCGGTTCCTATATCTTATTATTAATTTACTTGCCTTACCATCGGTTTAATTTTGACATTACTTGTCTAAAGTTTGTAGCAAATTTTAACCGATAGTAAAGCAAATGAACGGTCGATAAGATATAGTAACCGGCCATTAGATAGTACCGCGTGTTAAAGGTGAAGGAAAACATCATGATAACCGTTATACTGTCGATTCCCCCTAAAAATAGGAAGGCCCGAACCCAGCAGTGGGACGTTAAGTGCTGTTATTATATTAGCATGTTTAGCTAGTGTTAGTTCTTAGTATTTTTCTTCCACAGTATAAGTATGGAGAGAGAATCTTAATTATGGAATACAAATTAATATTCAGATTACTCTGACAACAACTTTGCTTTCAAATAAAATCTTTATCGCAAACTAAGTGGAATTTCAAGTTGGTTAGCATCTAACAGGGTAATGTCAATTACTTAATTTAATAATTAACATTTAAATGACAAATTAATTTTCATTAATTACATATTATTTATTACTGTAGCTTGGAGTTTATTTATAATTTATTGTAATAATGTCAACCGATAAACGTCCCACTGCTGGGATCTTGCCGCTAATTGGGAAAACGAACGGTATAGGTACCTGCTTGTCCAAGGCTACGGTAGAATTTACAAATTGGTTATATCGATGTGCAGGCTTCTTCGCGTTGATTTCCTTCACGGTTGGTACTTCGAAATTGTAACAAAATGGATCTTTGTATCTAGTATCTATACTACTTAAGCAGTGCAAGATTACATAGGAAAAACTTGATTAGAACCGCCTAAAATAGAGCTCGTTGGTTTTCGTAACTGCTCGTGGAACATAGATTCGGTTAAACATAGGACCTGTAGGGGTCGCTATATGATTAGCAGTTGCCTCACCATCCTGGTTTCGATGATTGAAATAACAGGCTGATCAGATATCCGGTAGATGTCACAAATCCCACACTAAGTACCCCGTTGTTGGTCTGAAGCAGGCAAACAACAGTTAACGGAATGAAAAGTGCCAACCACAGCTTCCGACCTCGAGGAAATTTTTATGACGTCCCTCTTAAGGCCGGTTCCTGTATTGTATCCTCCATACAAATAATGTACAATTTATATCAACGGTAATATTATGTATAAGATATAAAATTCCGGCAGTAAACCGCCTGTAGATCAGAGGGTTAACTTCGTCGGGAAGTGTTTCCGGATGGTATTGAACTTAGAATAAACATTCTTGACAACCATTACTTAGCTGAGTGTGAGAGGATGTAATGGCACGGAATATCACTACTTCGATGAAAAATATAGCAAAATGTTATATAAATAATATAATGAATATAACATTGACGGGAAACACTCGGCGCCGGACAAGCACGGCAGTCCACGAATGGTTGCAGCTTTGTCAACCTGTGAACCTCGCGTAGTCCACGAATTCCCGAGTAGTCTGTCAGCGACTCGCACTAAGTCTGTACGTGAATCACTCCAAGCGGGTTGTCAGCGAGAAGATCCAGTGCCGATCGGATGCCGGATGACTTTATTAAGGCTAACCTTATTAGACCTGATAATATTGATACAGAAACACATAGGTGAAATTATACTACGAATGTTTTCTCTGTCTCAAGAAAACAAACAGAAACATTTAATACATAGAGTACATTCAAAATTAATTTATTCAAATACCTAATAGCGATATCGATGTTCGTTATCTTACATCAGATAATAGATAAGGCGATATAATACAAATGATACTAGTTTGAGAAGTATCATCTATGTACAAACAAAACAAATGACTTGACGAATATGGGGAGTCAACATATAGAAAGGTTAAGTTTGAAGTTCATTTATGGATACCGGGTTTTGTTTGTCGATATGTCAAAGTCGCTTTTAAAAACCTATCTATCTGTTCTTTTGCTTATTGCAGATGGAAATTTGATAATTATCTATCCGTTATATTTCTCACTGTAAAGAAAATTGATAATAGTTCATTATTACTCTTCAGCCTCTGTGGTTGAGGGGGCTAAGCCTTTGCCGGTCTACCTCACTGCAACGTAGAGGCTCCGGGTTCCGATTCCCGACATGGAAAATTACAGAAACGAATTTTTCATTATTTACTATGCTCTGGGTGTCTGGGATCGGTCCTAGAGTAGTCTATTGTATATTACCCATAACACAAACGTAACTTAATTTGGGGATATACAATGTGTGTGTTTGTCGAGTATTATGTTACAAAAAGCGATTATTCTATTAGCAGTAAGGAAAGTAACGTGTGTGTGTGTGTGGAGGAATGCAATGTGTAAAGTATACAAAAAATAAATAATAAGTATAACTTTACTTATTAAAAACAACGGAAAACAATAAATTGATATTTAAATTGAAGATGATAAAGGAAAAAAATAGTTATTATTTGTGTTATATAATGATGAAACAGTGAATTAAGGCTGAAACCTATTCGAGACAGGTTAGGGGCCAAAGCCATCAAAGACTTGCTTTTATTTCCATTTACAGTGGGTATAAGGAATACGGTAGCTTCAACAATTAGCTAATTCGAATCAATCAATATGGTTTTGGTAAAGTTCAGTCTCAGTAATTTTATTTTTATTAGATACTGAATAATTTAAAGCATTGAAATTATATGTACAAGAATGCCTATAGCTAAAAATTGATTTAGTCACCAGCGAGAATTTAATCAATTAATAATATAGTAAAATTTATTTTTCTCTATTTAATAAAAATATGTACCGTTATAATAGCAATGTATGAAGTTTTGGTGGAATCATCATGTTTAGCTAGCTACATACAATCTTTTCAATTAATAATCAATACATTAAAATGAATATTGTAAGTCATTGTTTAGGATTTTTTGATTGTCCATCGATGGAACCCTAATAATCCTTCTAAATGAGGTATCAATATAGGAACCAATTAATCGTAGGCGTCTTTAAAAACTCAGTAACGGACGTTTCATAATTTTAATTACGAGATAAAAGTAAGGTGTGTGGCGCCCCGTGGTGGCAAAGCGGTGCCCTAATGATGGACTGAAACAATGCCGTTTCATTACGCCTTTGCGTGGACGCGTACCGCCTACGTAGGACTATCTTTCCAATAATAACATCTTAATTCAATTAGCTTTTTGTTTACGAATTGTATTTTGTTCTTGTTCGACAGAAAACAATTATTCCGAAGGGCATAGCATAACAAAGAGGTCTTAAAAGGCCCAATGAATTCTTCAGGTGATTCGAAAGCTGGTGCCCACTTATAACAATGTATTCCAAGGAGGAAACGCAGCCAGACTTTTGGGCACCTCATCCATTGTTGACGATGACCTAGGCATAGTGTTCTACTTATAGTTTTAAGTACTATAAGTAGAATACTATGCCTACTACTGTATTATATTCTTGTTCAACAGAAAACAATTATTCCGGAGGGAATGAGGCTCTACAAAGAGCTCTTAAAAGGCCCAATGAATTCTTCAAGTGATCCGAGGGCTGGTGAATACCTAGAATAACGTATTTATATTCCAGGCCGGAAACGCAGTCAGACTTCTGAACACCATCTATTTATTGATGACGATGACTTAGGCATAGTATTCTACTTATAGTCTTAAGGACTATAAGTAAAACTCTATGTCTAGGTAATCTAGACTACAATAATATACAAAATCATATTAATCGATTACTGCGGCAAAAAAATTGGGCATACTCTCGATGGTGAGACAAAGCACAAGTACGAGCATGTATGGAGTACTGTTCTCACCTTTGGGATGGCTCAGTCAAATATCAACTCGAAGCACTAGAATCTATCGAGTGGTGAGCCAGGAGGCTGGTTGGCCAGGATCAGCTTTTCGAGGACAACACTCAAATTCTCGAAGATCGACGCAGGTTTTGCAGCTTATCGGTTTTCTATCGGATACACTTTGGAGAGAGTGAGCTGAGTTGTTCAATCTGATCCCGCCGTCTCCCTTCCCTCATCGGTCAACCAGATGCACCGGCACACGGCACCGATGTATGGCGGATATTCAACGTATACGAACGAAGCGCTTTGCATCTACCTCCATCATGCGCACCGCAAAAGAGTGGAAATTAATGGCCGGAGTCTGTTTTTTCCGATACTTAGGCCTTCTAGGCAAGCGTGCTCCATCTTAGACCATATCTATCTTTAATTAATAATTTATAAATAATGTATTTAATAATTTATTTTTAAAAAAATTTCATCGTTATATTTTTTTAAGATTTCGCGATAATCAGTCAAACCATAGAAAAAAGCCGTCGAGTAAAAAATGTAATGTTTTGTTTTCATAACGTCCGTTTTCAGTGTAAGTAGAAGAGTGCCGAGGAAAAGGGCTAGTGCGAGTACATGAATAAATTATAATTATATCGAACATGACATATTCGCGCTGTTACTTTCCTGGCTTTAACCTTGCCACTTTCCTGCTTGTAGTTATGGAAGGGAGCATAATGTAAACGAGAAGTAACTCTAAAAATGTCGTAAATCTTATGTGACTTTGGTGCCTTATTGGCATACAGCATCATAGTCGCGTAAGTTTCTCTAGCTTAATGAAGTTTTTGAAAAATATTTTCAATGAAAAAACTTTAAAATTTGACCGATTAAAGGCCGGTTGCTATAATATCTTACTAATCGTTTTTTTGTCTTATTATCGGTTAAAATCTAACACAAGTTCCATACAAATAATGTCAAATTTTTAGCGATGATAAGGCAAGCGAATGAATAGTAGTACACAGGAACCGGCCACTAGTCTAATTAAAAAAAAATATTGTTTCAAATAATAAAACTTCAAATAGCGACATAGAATCAAAAACCAAAGGAAACAAATTAAAAACATTCCTCAATAGCCAACTTAATTAGAACCACGATTAAAATATCTAATGATTATTTAATTTGCATACTAAACTTTTAAATTTGTGTTTATTATATTCTGATAATAATTAGTTGTCTGATGTTTGTTATCACAAATAATCAGGTATTTAACACCTCTAAAATCGTATTAATGAACGAGTTATTCGTATTTTAAGATTGATATTTACAATATTATCAAAGAAAGTATTAGTATTTCATTTATTAATCATTGAATTTTATTATTATATTTCATTATTTTTTGCTGCTAACGAGAATTATACGAGAGTAAGTAGCGAGAAATAAAATGTACTTTTAAGACTCGCAGTTTTGCCACACGTCTATAGAAATATGAGGAGTAATTATATCTTGCTTTTTATGAAGACAATTAAAAAAAAAAATTAGTTAGGTACATTGTGAATTTAGATGGTTAATTTTCTGCTTTAATATCTAACTTTAGATGTTCTTTAATTTGACTAGAACACTTAAACATCATTAAAAATATTATAACGGTTTGCAAAAATTGTGTGACGTTTCACCAAATTATTTTCTAAAAAGAAATCTGTATAGCTGTTACCCGCGTTAGTTCGCGTTTTTTATTTTATATTTGAACCTGTAAACTCACCTGTATGGGGGCCTTCGGTTTTTGCCAACTTATCTTAAATGAATTAAAAACGCAACTGTCATACTGAAGCCAATTCCTAAGTATTTATTTATTACATACTAGTTGACCCAGCAAACTTCGTACCGCCTCAGAATCAATTTTTTCGTATTTACTCACCTTTTAAACCTTTCCTGGACTTCCACAAATAATTCAAAACCAAAATTAGCCAAATCAGTCCAGCCGTTCTCAAGTTTAGCCAGACTAACGAACAGCAATTGATTTTTATATATAAGATTACTGTTCTTAACTTTGAAAATTATGTGTTGGCCATAATGATAAGCGATTACTATACATAACGATCTATGTAATATCACTTTTCAACCAATAGTGAATGAATACACAATAAAGTATAGAAACCCGGCATTAGATAGTATTATGAAGTTGTAGATAATTAGATAGTACCATCAAAGAAGATGTAGTAAAAATTCTCTCTACATGTGCAAACCACCTTAAAATTCTTTTCTCAACTCTTTGTAGAGAGAATTCATGAAAGAAGATTTACAAAGCTAGTATATAACAACAGTGTTGCTGGTAGATTTGTTGCCAGTAGAACGCGACGTACTTATCACGATCAAATCGCAGATGTTTTGAAGAATGATTAGGTATAAAGTACGTTTGAAAAACATGTATGTATGAAGAGACCGATGAAAGTAGATGAAAAAAAGACGTATGTCTATATCGTAACAAGTGGGGATCCATCGCATCTGCCTACCCCTATGGGAAAGAGGTATGATAACATGTATGTATGTATCAAGTTTTAAGGTATAAACTCAACCTTGATTATAATGTCTATGTCAGAATTATCAAACCTTTTCAACCTTGGATAGCTTAAATGACGGAATTGAATATTGCCCCGTCGAATAAATTGTATTCAACGGGGCAAACGAAAGCGCCCCCTTCATTGACAATTAAGCACAAGTTCAACCGCAGTGGTCCACTCAACGGTAATGCAGTGAGACGTAGGAAACCACATAACATGTGTAATGAGTCGTTCCACTCGTGTGGAGGTCGAGAATCATAATGTTCCCGCGACCCGGAACACAAGCGCCAATCAGCCCTTACTACCGTACAGATTCCTAAAGGAGGTCCAGACTTTACGGATCATTGCTGGAATAAAACGGCCCGTAGATATAAAATATTGTTACAAGTTACAGGACTCGAATTAAAATGCCATTAGAATTACTGTAGAATTTATTAGAACTATACAAACACGTATAACACAGGTACAAATATAACTGAACATAATCAGTCCAAACGTAATGTATGATTCAATAACACGCGCAAAGTCCGTCACTATACAGATTATCGAATGTACACACGTCTTGTCTCGCTAGTGGTTATCGCTTGACTGTCCTTCCTCAATCGAGCCATTGCTTTATATGGCACAAATGCAAATATGTCTGCCCGCCAAGCGTCGACGTAATTTCCCAGAAATCGTAATCTGCACACCTGCCTAATTATGCTTGCAAACGGCCATAAACTAGTACAATAGGCTGCTCTCCACAATAACCAGTAAATAAGTAAACAAAAGACAATCATATAATAACTACAATGTTATTAACTCAAACGCCGGCGGGTAATAAATGTGCTTTGTTTACAAATATGCAGGTGGCCCAAATTGTAACAATATATACAATTTTTGTATTTGATATTTACATGGCCAAAGGTTGTAACGATTAGATATACAATTAGATTAATGTAGATTTAAACATCAGACATTTTACATAACTTTATCTCTTTGTTTGTCTCTAATTGTATTACAGTTGTCAATTAATTTCATAAAATCTAGCCTATCAGCCAACTGGCGAAGAGGTTTGTTTCACCACAGACTGTTACTATGAGAAACATTTTTATTTTCACGGCCTCTGTGTTTTAGGCCATTATTCACCTAACTCACTGGACTGCAGAGGTCTCGGGGTTGATTTCTAACACGGTAAATATCTTAGACAAACTTTCCGTTATTTACTATTCGGAGTGTGTGGGTCGGTCCAAATGTGGCCCGTTTTCACAAGCTTTTATTTTTTATCTGAATTCGGCAAACAGGCAGACCCACCTCATGGAAAGTGGTTACCATCGCCTACAGACTTACAACACCAGGCATGATGTCAACGCGATGCTATCTAGGATGTGATAGAAAAGAGGTTGGGGTTAGGGGAAGGAGAAAGGGGACCACTGGAGCTCACACTCGCCATGCGAAACACGATTAGCTGAAGGCTAACCATTTGCCGCCGATATTCTGTGAGAGCTTGGGGATATACAATATGACTGTTTGTCTGCCGATTTATTATTATTTGTCTATATAATATCAATTATTTCACTAAGGCTCCATTTTTGTATCACCAGATAAAAGTTATTCTATAAAATAAAACACAACATGGGAAAATTAAAAATGACAGTTGCATGAATAAAACAGTTGAATTAACTTTTGAATTAAGGGCCGATTTTTCAATCGTCAAATAAAAGTTATCAGTTGAATAAATAATAACCTGACTGAATTCAATAGCGTAACGTTCAATACAACTGTTTTATCCTATGAATAATTTGGTGGTGATTGAAAAATCGGGCCTAGTATTACTAATTCCCGCTTAAAAATACCATTATCATCATCAACGAATTGTAGAAATAGCAATTACCACTAAGAAACGCAACTATGAAAAGCTCCAAACCCTACGCGCCTAGAAAATGGTTATTGTAATTTATGTCTCCCTTTCTGACGTTCTATTATTTTAAAGATATTTTTAGACCAAAACAAACAAAAATTTGATTCATACCCCCTACAAATAAATAAATTAACCTTAAGAAGAGGTTTTATTTATATTAGTGCCCTTAAAATTATACAAGATAGCTTGTGTAGATACCTACTGTTAAAATAACATTATTTTAATTTTATCCCCAATCTAATAAAGATAAATATTAAATTTTATAAAAACTTTAAAATAAATAAAGATATAAGGCACAAAGATGTTATGTACAACGACAAAGTAAATATTATAGCTATAGTTTTATATAGCGAATAAGTTTGAATTTCCTTAAGGCAGCGCTAATGACACAGTGAAATCGGCATTTAAACCGCACGACTACATATTCAATCAAACATTATAATTTACAACTTTTCGCTGGTCAACAGCCAATTTGTAGACTTAAATTCTACCCTACTTTTTATCCCGGGAATTTTTCGGGAAAAACATCAAATGGTCAGATTAAAAAAAATCGAATTCCAATGCGATTTTTTCACTGATCGATACCAAATTTTATGTAATAAAATATGTGATACTTTTTGTCCCGGAAATATTGCGGAAATTTTCCCGGGAGCGATTTGATGTTGTTCGGTTGCATATAAATTAGCAACACAGCAATTCCGACACAGTTTCCACTAAAACGATAGCATACATTCTTTCTTTAAATGCTGCGATACTTTATCTCCCGGGAATCCCGCGGGAATTTCAAGTCAAGTGTTAAATGTCAAATAAAATCTTAGCTAAACTGTCGATGTAGGTGATGCATTAAAAAGATAATACCTTAACATTTTAAATTGTAATGCTTGAATTAAAATAAATTTTCAACCATCATAACCTTTCCTAATATTATTTATCTAAAAGAATAATATAGGTAGCTAGCCTTATTTCTTAAAGCGGTAATTTTAAGCGACCACAACTCCATTCATTCTTCTAAGTGTAATTGTATAACACACTTCTGTACTTATATAATATTTTATAAAAAAAATTGATATAGATAAATAAAATATGAAGTAAAATAATTTTTACCTAGACGTGTACCGGGGAGTTTCTTGCCGCTTCTTCTCTTTGACAGCGACAACACGTTGCGAAGCGGTATAAATATAATATGAATTAGAATTAATTTTTAACTTATATAACTTAACCCTCAAAAAATCTTCTTCAATAGAACTTTTTTTGATAGAAACTTGATTTAAAATGTAATTTGGAGACGCTTTTACTTTTCCTTCAAATTATTAAGATGCGCCCGCGCCCGTCACTCAATAGTTATCCACGCATAGATAATATACTATATATCATTCACGTGTTAAAAGATAAACATTAATATTTATTAGCACACATATTACCCGCTATAACGAACTAAACGATCATAATATTTTAAGTAGTTTCAATAATTATTGATCTATAAAACAATTAAATTATATACGGCTTTAGAAATATTTATACTCTAGGCAAGTTATTAGTATAACCTACTTCATTCTGTATCATCTACATTGCCAGGCTATCTAATAATTTCCTTTAATTTATTTTGCCTGAAAGAAATCGCTTTACGAGATAAGGCTAGAAAGAATTCTAAACATGGATTTTTGTATTTGTTTACTAGGATTCGCCCGCGACTTTGTCCACGTTGGACGGAATAAGCTAATTTCTACCGTATAGTTTGAAAACTTCAATCCACTCTTACTTACGAGAATACCTTATATACAGACAAACAAAAAAAATCTAAAAAAAGAAAAGACTATGCTAGAATCCAAAATAGACGGTTCATTTTTACCTTTCGATTTTGATAGAAATGAGGCATTGTCAACTCTAAAAAATAAACAAACTCACAGAAGCTGTTTACAATCGAGTACCGATTAAAGTTCATGTTTTTTTTTTCTACATTTCAACACCTGTCACTTTACGCTTTACAGTGTCATTGACAAAATGTATGTTTTTATGACTTTTAACTGTTTGCTTCTTGCTTCTTTTGTCATTTAATGGTGTTTTTGAGATTGTGTAGTACTTTCAAGGACAAATTTGTGCTTAAAATATGGGGTGCAGTATAGTTATAAGGCGCATTTATTTATTATTTGAGATATAAAGTGAATTTATTTTGTGAAGGCACACACTGCACATGCACTTCCTCACAACACCAGTATGTAACAGATACACTCTACATTAGTATAAGTTCAGTATTAAAAATAGAAAAACAAATATTATAAGTTATTCTTAAGGTACACTACAACATAAAAATCACTAAATTAATGTCACACACAATAACAAAATAAATAATAAGCGTGTATAAACCTAAAAACTAATAGAAATTAAGTTGTAAAAAGGGTACGGAACTCGAGTCCGTAGAGTAGTTAATAATAAAAAAAAGTGAATTTTAGGTGGTTATTAAAAAATAATCATGATGCTTCTAACCTATATATAGTCAAGGTAGGCAAGTCCGTCAGTGAGGTAAGTTCGTACACCTCTCATTTTTTACCTTTTTTAAACGAAATTTAACGCCAACTAAAATTCGAACCTAGAGTTAAATGGTGTCTTAGCTTTACTGACCGGTTTGTTATCGTCGTAGATATTCAAACACGGAAATAACGAGAGATGTATGGAGTTCCCCCACTGACGGACTTCCACACCTTGACAATATTAAAAAATTATACACCGACCAAAGTATGAAATGTTGTTGTGTTCTATCTATTCCTTTCTTTACTTTCCCAGAATGCGCCGCAGTAGAAAAAGAAGGAAGCTAGTAAGAAGTGCAGATCATGTCCGACGAACAAGAAACATTCACAGTCCTACATCAGAGCCAGATTGTCCTGGCCTGGCTAGGCGGTACCACGAGTGCAATACAGCTGTAAGTATTTAATAAAATTTAAAATTTTAAGTATTTCATCATTTCATAATTTTCTACCCATTTTCCTAACGTTAGCGTTAACGACGCAATGTATATAACCTTTGAATTGAATAATTCCCCACTTATTTACTTAAATGTAAAGTAACTGAGAAAAGTTATTATAATTTATTTCAAAATTGAACAGTGATTCAGGTAGTACTCCGCCACGATACTTACCTAAGTATCGTGGTGTGGAGTACCACACACCAGGGAAACTGTCTATGTTTAAAGCGATCCACATTCTATAGTTATTTCGTGGATTCACTACACTATCGTGTAGTGTAAACAATATATACATACAATACCTACCTTTTTATCGCTTGAGTTGAGCAGATCGTTCTTATCCGTGCAGGAACGGAGAAAGAAAACAATTTCCTGTGGCCGGATGGCCTGTCGTAAGAGGCGACTAAACAACCCACAGCCAGTTGGTAGGGCATTTGCCCGACTGGATGGCTACCACCCCTGGTCTACAGTATGTCGCCATAACAACCTTGAGTTGTTGTTCCGGCATTAGTGACCAGGTTCCAGTCTCGCTTCAGAGAGCAGCAGCGCATTTGTAGCACCTTTGGTGTTGCAAATGTCTATAGGTGATGGTAACCGCTTTCCATCAAGTGGGCCGTCTGCCTGTCAGCTGAACTCCAGCGATAAAAAAAAAGACAGGCACACGGCCCACCTGATGGAAAACGGTTACGATCGCGGACATTTGTAACAACAAAGGTGCTACCAATATACTGCCGCTGTCTAAAGGGAGAATGGAACTTGGCCACTAATGCCGGAACACAACTCAAGGTTATTATGGCGGCATACTCTAGACCAGGGGTGTTAGCCATCTAAACGGGCAAATACCCTATCCTCTGCCTGTGGAATATTTCTGTCGCCTCTTACGAGAGGCCGCTCGGCCGCAGGAAATTGTATTCTTACTCCGTTCCTGCATGGATACTGTACAATATTAGTTCCTCCTGTAATATTTTATCCATATAAACCCAGTAAATTCTGAGACAAATAGATGCAATATAGATAGATAGATCGGCATTGTGATTTTATAAGGCTTCCGTTTTGGCAAAAAAGATCACGGAACCCTAGAAACCTGGACTAAATATACCGATGCGAGACGGCTCAGCTAAAGTCTTGGAGACATTTGAAAGATGAGCCAAAAGGGTGATTGGTAGCAACCAGCTTGTCAATACAAGGCTTCATAGTCTAGAGCATCGACGTCGGGTTGCTAGTCAATCGGTATTCTACGGGATTAATTTCGGAGAATGTGCGATTGAATCGTTCGACCGGATTCCTCCTACACCATTTCATCTTCGGATGACAAGGCGCTCTGATCTACGCCATCGTTTCACAGTAGAAACACCACCAGTGCTAACGAAACGTTTTACCTCCACGTTCCTTCTGCGTACGGCAGAGCTGTGGAATGAGCTACCAGAGTCCATGTTTCCCGAAAAGTACAATCCAGGTGTCTTGACGAGATTTGATCTCGGTGAGTAGGTATTTTCTAGGTAATCGTGCTCTATCTTCAACTGCATCATCGTTTAATATTGGGCGTGATCGTCATAAAACAAAAACATATTTATCATTAAAAAATGTGACACAACTTAAGTAAACAAACATGAAGAATGGACACAAGGTACACGTGCATAGCACCACAAAGGTTTTGTTAACCTAAATTCCTCTAACGAGTGTTTCGTTCCGGGACAGATGCACGGATGCACCATGCAGTGCAATTCCACACGGTTCGTTGTCAAAAACAACTTTTATGTTGATGCAGTTCCGAAGTATGGAATGTATTAGTAATTTGTGTTGATATATAAGTTGTTAGTATTTTACTATTAACGTGGAAGAAATATACTGTCACCCAATGAAAAGTATAATGTTTATTTTTATTGCAAAGTTTGCAAATAGGCTACGTAATGGAAAGTGGTTACTGTCACCTATAGACGTTTGTAACATCAGGCGCCAAGACAACGCATTGCCAGCCTTAAGAATGGGATAACGGGATCAGACAGGAGTAATGGTAGGCATAGAGACTTTCAACTAACATTATATTATTTAAATCATATGTTTTTAATCAAATTACATATTTGCTCTGCAGTTTTATTTGCAAAAATCCTACTAAATAATCTATACATATAATAAAACTGTAGAGGTCGAATTTCTGTACAATGAAAAAAAGTGGTAAAAACCGAGTCGTTGTGTAAGAAGTGAAATAGAACTAATTTAGTTTTTTTTTAAATTTTATCTTTCTCTGTTTATCTGTTTGTTTGTACCGGCTAATCTCCGAAACGACTGAACCATTTTAAATGAAATTTTGTATGGTGGTAGCTTATATTCCTGGTCAACATATAGGATACTTTTGATCTCGAAAAATTAAAGCGTTCCCGTGGGATAGTTAAAAAACTGCACCACGCGGCCGAAGTCGCGGGCATCAGCTAGTATTATAATAATATTATAAACGCAAAAGCTTGTAAGAATATGTATGGATGTGTGTTTGGTATTCTTTCACGCAAAAACTACTGAATGGATTTTGATGAAACTTTACAATAAGATAGCTTGCACGTCAGAATAACACATAGGGTATAATTTATAAAGATATAGTGTAAATTATCTAAAATATAACGATTTTCCATCACCACGCGGGTGAGACCGCGGGGCGCAGCTAGTGTATAATATGGCTACAAATGAACAACAGTTGTAGTATATTTATTGCTTTTAAGTATTAAGGAGTTGGGACTGAATCGTTTTAATGTAGGTATTTTTATAGACATTTTGGCAGAGCCAACCTCAAAAAAGGCTAGTTTGTTAGCCAGCTCATTATTTAAATTATAATAGAATAAGTCCCAAATAAATAAAGAGAAAAAAATAAAAGAAAATGTAATAAAAATAAATACTCTTTTACAGACTTAAAAGCAATAATAATTAAAAATGTAACGTTACTGCGTAACATTTTTACTTATAGCGTTAATACGTGAGACAGATAATAAACATTTCGATTGGAGTGGTTAATGGTAGATAATTAATTTTTAGTTCAATAACTTGACTTACTGACTAAGTATATATTTTGTAGTAATATAATATATAAAGCCGTAGTAATACACATAAGCCATATATTTTGTACATTTCCAATCATTAGTTGATATTAATCAATCGATTTTTCTTACCGAATGAATATTATAATTTTTTACAGCCCTGTCCGGGACGGCAGCGGGACCATCGCGCCGAGCAATGTGCCATATACGACCGCCGGCCGTTCAGGGGACGGTTTTACACATGGGTGCCCTACGTTGACGGTAATTAATTACCAAGTTGTTTTTATAGCTTAATAAACAGCCAAATGCGTAGCAGACTACGCGCATTGAAAGGTATTTTCTCGTGATATCATTTGTTATGAAACCCTAAAAAACGCACTCAATCGAAAATACCCTGTAAAAGAAATACGGCTCAATAGATGTTGTTTAAACCAAGTTTTTCAAAAGTGTTTTTAAGTTCTAAAATTTAAAATTTTTCACCTAAAAATATCTTTAGATAATATATTCTAAATATTAAAAGGTAGAGTGAAAGTTTTAATTGAGATTTTCTACAATAACTAGAGTGGACTGGTGGCGCCAACTGTGATTGCAGTGTGTTACGAGCTATATTATATTAATGTACTCTATGCTTATGAGTTACGTTTTTTACTGGGGGATTATCAAGATTAGTATTCTTTTTCCATATTGATATGATATCGTCGACGTTATTGCAGGACCTTGAACTATAATTATTGGTGAAATATTTTTTTCCTCAAAATTGTTACATATTAAATGTACGGGTATATGTATCACAAATTTTGACGAATAAAATAATATCACCAAAAAATATAGTTACAAGGTCCTGCACTGATGCCGACGATATGTAAACTTGCTAACTTATTGTATTTGTAAATTTGTGGACTTTAGGTGACGCACCATGCACTCTCAACTGCAGACCGCGAGGCCAACAGTTCTATGCATCATTGGCACTAGTGGAAGACGGTACGCCTTGTACTAAACCGGGTTTTCGGTCTATATGCGTCCAAGGATCGTGTAAGGTAAATAGTGATTTAATAATAATATTTTTATAGCGAAGGACCTAGTCGTATACTATTTATTACTGAGCGTTGGGTACTCAAACATCGTGTTTAAAAATATATAGTATTATTATTAGTGGAATGTTTTTGTACAACGCCATCTAGTATCGCATAGATCAAATTACAAACTTATTATATTAATATGTTGCATGAATATACAACTAGTGACATCTATTGTTAAATAGTAAATCAGTATATCTACAATTGAAACTAAATTTTAGTTACAATTATAATATATAGGATTCAATTTTATTTTTACTTGGTAAGAGTGAAACATTTTGATCTTGTTTGATGATCTGTTTTGATACCTAGTCTTTATTTTATGCAACATTTTCGTCAAGTTTTAATTCTAATACTTGTTTTTTTCTTAAATACAATTATAATGCCTTATAAACTAATACAATAACAGAATTCTGAACTTAGTTATATAACTTGTGTCCTACTCATAGTTCCTCAAGACTAAAAGTAGCCTAGGTCACCGTCTTTTATGGGTAAGGTGCCCAGAATACTGTATCTACTTGTTTGAAACCCAACTAAATAAATAGTTGTTTGTAAGTAACATGGTGATCAAAGTAATAAATTACAATGTGATGTTGAATTCCAAAGCCTTATTGAGAAAATTAATTTCCAAGCAGTTTCATTAAAGATATGCCTTATTTAGACTGTATATACTTAATTCTCATTTAGCAGAGAGATTATTTAACTGTAAAATAATACTTAATCTAGTTTTTTCAGGAGCGTTTTCGGATCAGAATCTAAAATGAGTCCGATATTTTATAAGATTTTAATATTTTTTTCTATTATCATACGCTATATTTCAACGAGAATAGTTTTATATATATTTTAATATTTTCACAAATTTTTCCTGACGGAGTTCTCGGCGTGAAGTGGGAAACATGATATTACGCTTTATAGTTCTAAATTCAAAAAAATAATTTCTCTATTAAATGCGCGATAGTTATAGGATATAAAACATGTATTTACATTCATCTTTACCTCCTCAAGCCTGCCAGGTATCGAAATGAGGCATAAACAAAAATTTAAGATAAAAATTAGTTCAAGTGGGTAAATACCTAAATTTTTATATTCAAAACAACCGTTACGGAGCTTATTAAAAACAAATTTTTATACAGATCATTTACGAATAGTCTCGTATTTATGAATCTCGTAAATAATAGTTTTTATTTAAATTTTGGTATTTTGAAATCAAAAACCGACACTTCAAATGAATTTATTACTATAGATGGGCAAACATGTAAACCCTATTACCTACTATAAGTATATATACGATATGTGTATGTATTTATACTACATTATCCTTAAATCATATATATGATCCTATGAAATTTCTCTTCTTATATATGCATAGATTTAGCAGATAAAGTAAGGGGACTCCTCAAAGGCGTTCTCAGGTTTCCCATTTACCCCAAGTCGCCGTCAGCTGCCGCAGGCATTGATCTATCGCTAGACCTACCACGCACACCGTATGGCGTTATCACGATATATTACTTTGCTAGTGCTCACGTGTGATACGATACTATTGAAAAGACTTGGCAAATAATTTTTTACTTTAGTAATATCAATAAGTATTAAGTGCATGCATTCACATTGGAATTTGATATGGAAGAGCCATGCTACTTATCTTGATTAAAGCATTTAGGGCGGGCTCGAGCGGTGAGTGTCGCCGTGAAACGGTTAACTTTGAGCTAGCCGTGTTTCGTGTTCTAATATGCCATTAGGTCTGAAAACTGTCTAAGGATTGCTTTCAGGCCAGGATACGAACGTTATTAGAATAGGACACAGGTTCCATAATTTTTAGGCTACCACCCTATTTCTAACAGATATGATTAGTTAAATAAACTTGCAAGACAGAAATTAAAACCTCGTCGTCGTCAGTCAATCATCGTCCACTGCTAGATGTAGGCCTTCCCAAGTCGGCGCCACTCATCACGGTCCTCCGCCTTCCTCATCCAGCGCCTACCGGCGACCTTGCGCTGGTCATCAGTCTGACACTACGTTTACCGAGACGTGGTCTCCACTCCAGGACTCGTCTGCTCCATTAGCCATCGGTCCTGTGACAAATGTGACCAGCACATTGCCACTTCAACTTTCTAATTTTGCGAGCTATTTCGGTTACCTTGGTTCACTTACGGATATCCTCATTTCTAATTCTATCCATAAGAGAAACACGCAACATAACTCGCTCCATAGCCCGTTGAGCCATTTGAAATTTGTGGACCAGTTCTACCGCCAGCGTCCACGCCTCGGCCCCGTAGGTCAAGATGGGGAGGACGCACTGCTCGAACTTTCGTCTTCGGGCATTGCGGGGAATTAAAGCCTACCAGAAAATATTATACGAAAAATGTTAACAACATTTTGAGCGCAGCGATAGGCGTATATAGTTCCATTAATTATCTAGTTAATAGTTCCATTCTTTTCCGTTCTATTCTATTTTAACATTGTATAAGTGACGGTCTTTGTGGTTGAGCAGGCTAAGCCTTTGTAAACCGAGCTCATTGAAGCTCTAAGTTCGTTTACTAGCATAGTAAATTTCGTAAACGAACTTTTAATTATTTGCTATGGGTATGGGTGTCTTGAATCGGCCCCAAAGAGAACCGTTGTTTATCACCTATAAAACAAGCGTAACTTGCTCAGCTTGGGAATATACAATATGTGTGTTTGTCTGCCGATTTATTTATTTAATTATTTGAAATTGTCCTACATCTACTATAAAATGCTACTATAAATGTCTGTTTATTTATAGAATAAACATTAATTGTCAGTATAATACCCTCTCGTAAAAATTGTAGAGCGCTTTCCGCTTGTTACTGCAGCACATAACCCCATAAATATATAATCGTATAAGAATTTCTACTACAATATAATTACTGGTAGTAAATGGGAAAGCTTATAGGGTAATTGAAATTATTTCTTGCAATAACCAGGTTATTGAATACGGTATGCGATCGTCTGTAAGCTCAATAAAATTGATAATAGATTCGTTAAGCGCGTCTGTGTGCCGACTAATTTACAGTGGGTGAGTTTTTCTTATATCGTTCGTGTACATTTTGAATCTTATTCACGCGTCAATTATCCCATTTTTAGGCAAGTACCTTATATATGAATATTAGCCTCCACATCCCCGTTTTACCATAGGACAACCAGACGCACCGGTTTACGCCACCATAATACATGGTAGAAACTCCGCCAGACAGGACCAAGCACTTTAATTCATGTTTTGTGTTACGCATTTCTGAAGAGTGGAATAATTTGCCGGAGTCTGTTTTTCCTGACAATCTAGGATTCTTCAAGTCACGAGTGAATAGGTATCTTCTAGATAAGTGTGCTCCATCCTCGACCGCGTCATCACTCAACATCAGATAGGACAGCGGTCAAAGGCGAACGCGAAAAAAATTGTTTGTAATAGATATAATTGAAATCCACGTATATAGTGGATCACTCATCACGATATCTCAGGCACTATAATACCTATAAACTTGAAATTTTGCATCGACCTTCCTTTCGCCAAGTAGTGGTCAGCTAACAACGAATTTTACGGCACGCGAAGCGAGCGGGTATCAGCTAGTTTGTTATATATGATTCCCGGGATAAAAAGTAGCGCAGATTTCAAGTCTAAGAATTAGAAGAAAAGAAGAAAAAATAATTTATGAAGTATTAAAAATCATAAAGTAATTGTTTGACAAAATCAGTTAATATTTATAAGCTTACACTAAGCAATCAATTTATAAACATTTATCGTGAATTATACATTCCAAATTAGGTGTGTTAAAGCGGAAATCGAATTTTTATCACACCTTAAAAGATTTGAAAGCAACAAAAGGGCTTGTTGTGTTATTCGCGTAAAACCCAATACACTGCAAAAAATCCTCGGATGGCTTGAAAATGTAAGTACTTCGTACTATATGTTACGTATACCACCATCGCCATTATCATCTCAATTCATTCCTGGGGTTGTCTGGAAGAGATCGCTTTTTAGCGATAAGACCGCCCTTTGTACACAACTAGATATAATTTTAGTCTTTAAGTTCATTTTTGTATTGGTGTATAATAAAGAGTTATCTATCTATCTATCTTGAATTAATTTGCACCTTAGATACGTATATTTAATAATAAGATAGTTTAAGCATTGATGAATAGAAATAGCAATAGCCCATAGTAAAAACCGCAATTATAAATAGCTGGTAAATTCTAACAGTCTGATTCATATTGAGTTAGAATAAGTTTTTTTTTCGAACTTATCCCGACATCTCCCTTCCATCATCGGACAACTAGACACACACCGGCATGCAGCACCAAAATTTGGTGGATATTCCACCTATAAAAACGAAGCGATTTGCGGCTACCTTCATAATGCGCACCTCAAAAGAGTGAAACTCATTGTCGGAGTCGGTTTTTTCCGATACTTACAACAAAGACACCCATCTTCAAGTCCCGTATGAATAGCTGGAGCGTGGAGTATCGTGGAGTGCGCTTACCTCCTAAGTAAGCGTGCTCCAACCTAGACCATATCTTCGCTCCACACCAGGCGAGATCATAGTCAAACACGAAACTGAAATACTTACAATAAAAAGAAAGTTTATAGGTTTCTTTAAGGTTCTTAAAAAAAGCCTACCAACTTAATGTAACTTAATATGAATAAGCCTTAAATCACTAGCTTGTTCTATCTAACAGGTAAATCTTTTCTTACGTTTTAATAATTGAAACATGTTTTTTCAGACCAATCACTAAATCTGCGGCCGCACCTATGTTAGTGTTCAAGATTTAGACTGTGGCCGAATGCGTTTTATTTAAAGCGCTAAAATAACGCCCTTAACACATAGCCACATTAATGTCTATAAATATTGTTACAACCTAAGCACCGACAAAGACAAATTCCACGTACAGATTTGTAGAAGCACATTTATTACCCGTCGGCATTTGAACTAATTGTAATTATTTTATGATCGTCTTCTTTTGTTTACTTATTTATAGGCATACGTTTCAAAAAATCAGCCCATTGCTTTTTTGTACTCATTTATGGCCGACTCATTAGCCAGGTGTTTTGGATTATGTCGACTACGATACGGGCACGTTGCATTTGTACAGTATAAAACGATGGCCTGATTGAGGGAGGGGGCAGTCGAGCGAGAACCACGATCAAAGCGAGACGATTCTACAATCTGGAATCTAATAGTGTCGGACTTTGCGCGTTTTATTGTATTACGACCTTCTGCGTTACGTTTGGACTTGTTGTGTTCGGTTATATTTGTACTTGTGTTATACGTGTTTGTATAGTTCTAATAAACTCTATAATAATTCCAACGGCATTTTAATTCGAGTCCCGTAACTCGTAACAATATGTTATCTGTCAATGTTTAACGTCATTAAGAATGTCGCATATCAAATAACGTATTAAACCCAGCGCCATATCTGCGTAAAACGGCATATAAAATCTGTAACACTAACGCAGATGAAGCCGCAACTAAATCGATCGGAATTCTTAATTATCTTCAGTTTTTGACTTATTTAACCTAAATATATGTTTCAAATATGAAAACCTTAGAAAGCAGGAAAAAATATTTGTGGTATAATGTAGGATAAGGAAGCATTATAGGAATTACATTTTTTACAAGACGATAGTTGTCCCTATAATCTATATGTAGTTGTAGGTAAGGGTAGCAATGTAACATTGTTTATTCCAATACCACCATAACAACAAAACGCTTCAAAACATAATAAACAACTATAGAATTTATTCTTAGCTATAAAACAATTTTCTTAATAAATTATTTAAATGTATATAAAACACATGGTAATACCAATTTAAATATTTGACAACATGTGGAGAGACTACTACAAATCGAAGTAGGTGGCGAAACTAATTTATAAGAATAATAAATTAAAATTTAGTGGGTTCTAGTTTCTATACTTGTTTCTACGAGTAAATAAATAATAATACATATCATAATATATAGGCACTATAGTTACCTGACTATTCCTAACATTATGTACTCTTATCAAAAACCAAATAACTCTACGAGCAATTGTTTATTCTATCTCTACACACCTTTATCTCGACTATGCTTAGTATCGTACCACAAAACTATATATAATATTAAAAAATAATCGATTCTAGTTTCTATAGTTGTTTCAACTGTTCATGAATAAACAATAATAACTATTTTACAGTGCAGGCTGTCACACTTTGGAATGCGTTGCGTTGTAACATTAAAGAAACCTACAAACTTACTTTAACTCAATATGACTAAGACCGTACGAATCTACTCAGGAAGGACTATCTTTCCTTTAACAACTATGCCTGAATAATTTATATGCAATTAGTTAACGGTTATATCATATAATTACTCTTTATCAATAATATATATTTAATGAGTATGTATATATGTACCTTAAAAATTTAGCATGTAGCTTTAAAAGTTAAAAAATATCTGAATTTATGCACCACCTACATCGCCAGATTAGCTTAGAATATTCTAGAAGATAAGTTTCTGGAAGAAATCGCTTTAAGCGATAAGGTCATCTATTGTTCTGCCTAAAAATATTGTAAATAATGTATTATGTCTGTTAATTTGGTGAGCAATAAAGTGTTATCTATTGTATATCTAATCATAAATATCAGAATATATAATATGCAGGCTATTTCTAAGATTATGTATTCTTATCAAAAACTGAATAACTTTAAGAGCAATGATTTATTCTAGCATTATACAGGTTGAACCTTGCTATGCTTAGTATTATACCACAAAACTATACTAAAAGCCCAATCAAGTAGGTCTAAATATAATAGTCAGTAAGGTGGGTAAAATGCAATCGTTAGCAATTCACAACAATTACTGTCAGAACAATGGCAACCGATGTTTTGTACCGTTAGGACCCTACGGCGCCGGTCAGGTGTGGCCAGCTTATCCTGACACCAAGACAAACGGCATGTGTTGCCGGTGCTATTTATCTGACGTGTAATATTGTGATTTATGGATTTTAAAGACAATAGTAGTAGTTACTGGGGAAATTATTCCATTTAAATGAAAATTAATCATTTAAAATAGGGAAATAATAATAGGTACTTCCCTCAAATGATAAAATGTATTACATTGTTTTTATTATATTGTGTTCACATCAGCGGGAACTTTTATTCTCAGAATACTTATTATGAACTTTTTAATTAATTATAATACAAATGGTTTTGGTATATCTTTGTAGTACATAGATATATTAAAACATAGAATAACCATTTTAAAACATTTTCATTTCAAGTTTTTTTTTATTGAATTCGGGCCACATTCTAGTTTGCGCGAACAAATAGGTCGGCCTTAGCATTATAAAATTTAAAAAAAAACGTTGAATCTAAACTCTCCAACTTGTAAACCTACTACCGTAGAAATAAACTTAAATAGTAAACTAAGTAAAGTAGATAGGCTTTTTTCATCGTGGTATAGGTTCGCGTTTGACAGCTATCTCACCTGATGTTAAGTGAGGATGCGATCTAGGATGAAGCACGCTGACCTAGTAGATACTTATTAACTCGTGACTTGAAGACCACTGTTTTATATGAATCAAGGAACACAGACTCCGGCAAATTGTTCGACAGAGAAGACAAATATAAAATAAACAATAAGGCAAAACATATTAGAATGTAAGACTCTAGGAACTTTAAAAAGCAATAGAAAAGATAAAAACACATCCAATATTATCCTAAAGATATAAACAAAAGAGATAAAAAATAAAATCTGTACAAATAAATAAAATTAAAGTGTGTTTTTAATGTTAAAATAAGAGTTTGTTACTAAATGCATATGAAAGTATAGATTACGGAGCTTATATATAAAATTAACTTTTAAAATTTTTGTCTGTCTGTTGGACCGAATTTGACGGAACTTTTACTAGCAGATAGCTTACTTACTTTTTAGAAGGTTCACGCGCATGCCGCCGTCGTCGCCGCACAGGAAGGCAATTTAAATTAAATTCAATTCCACGCCGATGAAATCGCAGGTAACATCTAGTAGAAATTAAGATGTCTGCCCCGAAAAAGACAGGAAGTCGAGAAAATAAAAAATCTGCAAGCCTATATTTGAACGTTCGACCCCATTATATAACTTAATTAAATACTTAAAAATAACGAAAAATGATCTTAAAACTCAATTTATAAGCATTATCAGTCAAATACACTAGATGTCGGCGGCGAGTCAGTGAAATAATCACAGATAAGTATGCACGTTTCCACCCATTTGTGGCCTATTATCGGGGCCTGCAACACCCAAGTTGAAATGCACTCCTTATGCGAGTTTCGTCTATGTAAGGATGACTGATCAATTTTCATGGCGAAGGTATGCCGGGAATCTACGTGTGTTTATCTAGGCTAGTCCATATTGGCATCAACGCTAGTTTTTTCGGTACAGTATTTCTATTTAATATTTCTTATAATATCAAGCACTTAATGATATTTAACAAAAAATCATTTTTTATAATCTTGGATAGTTCTGTTATTTAGATTATATCTAGGTATCTATCTATATAAATAAAAATGAGTAGTAGAAATGTATATACGCGCATAACCCTAAAATGACTTTACCGATTTTGATGAATTTTTTGTGTCTATTGTTGTCTCTATATTGCCTTTATGCACTTATAACCTTACTTATAAAAATATAGCTATATTAGTGTTTTCCTCGCGGCTGCGCCACAAGAGAACCCTAGATAGTAGATCTATGTTACGTACACAAAAAAATATTTAGGTGTTATATATATATAAATTTCAATACTCAATATAGTGTCTACACTTGCTGTGCAACTGTGCAACTGCACAGCAAAACAAAGAAAACTCGAAGCCAACTTGATTTGAAATACCTAATACGTAAGGAATGACATGCGGGCTACCTGACAATGTATTTGATATTGAATTACAGCCATGGTTGTCTACATCGCAATTGCAGCGCCATCTATTTTGCTAATCCGTCTATTCCAAATAAATTATGTCTTTTGTCGGGATAAAACGTATCCTAAGTGATGATTGGGGTTATAATCCAACTTTATGTCGAGTTTCATGTATATATGTTCATCTGTTTCCAAAAAGATGCGATCGCAGCGCCACTTTTTCACTATTTTGGTCTATCCCACGGAAACAACGTCATTTATCAGAATAAAAAGTATCCTAAATTACGCCCCGTGATATAAATAAGGTCCATTTCGATTTTCATTTAAAACTGTTCAGTATTTTTACGTGATACTCTAAAAGACGACAGACAGTAAGCCAGACAAAAAAATAAACAAAAATTCTAAAAATTTCATCTATGAATCTCGTAGTTCAAATTTATCCACCGTGACTTTTTCACATTTTTAAAAGCATTGTACAATGTCGAACCATTTACAGATTTATTACAGTATAGATAATAAATAATTTGATTAACCACCTGTTAGCTAAGAAGCTCTGACGTTCCTAATTTATGATTATCTTTTATCTTCTTCTTTTATCTATAAAAATAAAAATGTAAAAGGTAGAAGTTTATATACGCGCAAAACTTGAGAACAGTTACCGATTTTGATGAAATTTTTGTGTGCGTCTGAGTGCCCCCTCCGCATTATT
The DNA here is from genome assembly GCA_039645545.1 of Dendrolimus houi. Taxonomy (NCBI): domain Eukaryota; kingdom Metazoa; phylum Arthropoda; class Insecta; order Lepidoptera; family Lasiocampidae; genus Dendrolimus; species Dendrolimus houi. The sequence continues at coordinate 11,109,627 of CM077134.1, forward strand.
TAGATTTACAATTAGAACCGGTGGGTGGCGCTGAGATCGGGTTCTAGGATCCTCTTTCTTGATCTCCTGATCCGAGTTTGACGATTTTTTTGTATTTGAGTGGGTCTCCGGATGGTTTAGATTCACAATTGGAACCGGTAGGTGGCGCTGGGATCGGGTCCTAGATTTTTATTTTTCAGGGCAGGAAAACGTCTCCCGGGACCTTTAGTATTTGAGAGAGAAAGAGACAGTATATATGTATGTATGTACATGTATGTGTGTATGTATATATATATATATATATATATATATATATATATATATACTATTATTATCCTTTATGTATTTAATTATGTGTATATAAATCTATATGTATATTTATATAATAATAAAGTAGTGTTCGCCATAATTAATTTAAATTATAAGTTTGAACATTATTAAGGTTCTGTTGTCAAATACATAGTAGTGTGTGTAATGTTTTTTTTACTGATTTAATGTATTTTTATACTTAATTAGAGAAAAATATTAGCATTCTGCACTCCTTCTCTATATAAACTATATGTGTGCGAAATTTCATACTCCTCCGTCGGCGCAATTTTCTTAAAAAGGGGTACAAAGTTTTTGCTTCACGTTTTAATATAATGATATATAATATGTAACATTTAAAAAAATGTGCAGCAAAACCCTACCCTAGCTTTTGTATATTTCTCTCTCCATCCTAAGATTGTCTGGAAGAGATCGCTGTCAGCGATGACCGCCATTTGTACCTAATTCTAAGTAAGTTCTTTTCGTGTATTGTTTCATTAATTTTATTGTACGATAAAGTATATTCTATTTAGTATTTGATAAAACGAGGTTTTAAAACTTGGCACTGACACCTCAGCCATCAAGATATTTAAATAATTATTGACAGTTCTTTTCTCATGATCTTTTGTCCTTTGCTGTCTGTCTTTATATCGTCTATATTGCTCGTTTACAATAATTTAAAGTTTAAACACTCGACCACTGCCGATCCCGAAATTCTACATAGTTACATGTACTATGTAGAATTTCGGGATATAAAAGTCCCACTGTTGGGCTCAGGTTTCCCATTTATAGGTAGGGAAACAGAGAATATGCTCCCCTTCACAAGGCGGATTGGCGGGTTTAAATACATCGGTGGTTTTGTTGTGCAAGTTTCATCACAATGTTTTCCATTACCTGCTGACTGTCACAATGCACATAATAGGTCAGAAAACTGCCAAGTGCATGGTTTCTAAACAGGTCCCAAACCCGCGCTCTTTGAGATGGGACGCAGATGCTAAGCTACCACGGCTTTATTATCTATACTAATTTTACTAATACATGATATAGAAGTTGTATTACAATTACTTTTTAAAGAATGAATGGAGTTCTAACAAACAAAAAAATATTGTCTACGTCGCAATAAGGACATATTAAGAACTCATACTGCGACAAATCTCCATAGATTCCTTACATGTTATGCAAAATATAAACGGTATACAGAAGATAGTATAAAAGCCTGGTTAAACTCAGCTACATAATATACAATACAAATTCAAAAGAACCTACCTGCTACTGCACTACTGTAATGCAGGGTGGTGTATCACTATGTGAAAGCAAAACCAATTACCTTATACCAATTTTATCAAAATATAGTGCGCTAAAACGTATTAACTCATAGTACATGTTTCGCGCCCAAGCTTACAACTTGACATGAGTAATTACAGAAACCTACAGTAAACTGTTTTCTCCAGAGATAGGAATTAGCTAAGAACAAGTTGATGGGACTTCACTATTTGAAAGCAAAATTACTCCTAATCAGATCCTTATGTTGCATTTATCAAACTGATACACGTCCAATGCGGTTTTTGATGGAAGTTTCCTTTCTGTAGTGCTATTACATTTTACACAGATGAGATTGTCGCCGTAAAGCAGATATTAGACGATCAAGCAAATTTAATCAAATTGTTTGAAAGGTGCATAACTAAAAGGACAACAGTATTCAATAAAATTGAATAATTCAATTTTATGTTTATGTGGATCACTTTAGTTGATTCATCCAAATTGAAAGACAGAAATGAGCCGTCTAATATCGGCATAATCAAGTAGGTAGATGTTTCTGGACGTAGTAGAGATATGACAAGAATCTACATCAAGCCCAGACGAATAAATAAAAGTATCCACGGAATCTACTCAGGATCCCATGTTCCAAGCTTGTAAAAAAAGTGTTTGCATAAAGAGAAGTAGATACATCGAGCCTTTATCGCCATTTTATCGTAAGTGACATTTGGACCTAAGTAAATTTTTTGTTGCAAAATGTATTTTAAACTATTATTTTGTTTTAAGTCTTTCAGCTTTACTTAGATTAGACCGTACTGAATCAAAGACTGAAAATCTTAAAACGAAATAAGTATATAATACCTTTTGCTACAAAAATATACTTAGGTCCAAATGTCGCTTACGACAAAATGGCGGCAAAGGCTCGACATGTTACAATAAATTCTAATATTTTTAGATATAAAACAAGAGGCGTTAAAATAATTACATCTAATTTCTAAAATATAATAGAAACAATTCAAATTACTTTTCAAACAATAATGAATGCGCTATATGACTCTTTTTACTTGTACCTACTTATGACCTCAATGTATGTACAGTCACGGTATGAAAAGGTTCGTCACCTTAAAGTCGACTTTTGCTTGCACGAGTACAAGAACCAGTACCGCCAATATTTTAATAGATGTAACATTTTGATATGTTTATAAAATTTAAAAACGTGAAAAAAGAAAATTGCAATGTTGACAATGACAGACACTGATATTAACAACAGTTTTAATCATCAGCAACAAAGAGGATATAATCACTACGCTTATCATAAATATTAAAACCAATAAAAAGGTTTTACATCCCTAAACAATCTTTTTAGACAAAATTGACAATCAAACAATTTGATCTCAGTAATTTTAAACTTTATTATCAAACAGTTAAATATGATTTTTTGTGGAATAGTCTGTTCTGTAACTTAGTTTGTAAAGGTAACATGTGCTCGCGCAACTGTACGCTCGTGTAAAATCTATGAGGCTGCGCCGTTCTGTAAGTTTATAAAAAAGTATCTCAGTTGATTTGACTGTCCGTTGCCCTATCTAGAATTTGCCTAATTATTATTTCTAAGAGATTTCGGTTTGACAGCCATTTAGACATTCCTAATAAAAATAAACTGTCAAGAGACAATCAAACAGGGAAGCCTGTATTATATATTGCCTATGGCTGCATTTACACCAGTGATATTTACATTGCGTCGAGCAAGAAATTAATTGTAGTATAATGACAAGTCGCAGCCGCTGCTTGACGCAAGGGACCTGTTGGACCGATTTCTATCGGTTATTATGAACACGGTGGTATGGTAAGTGCTAGTTGTACGAGAAAACCAGAGTAGAAATAGCACCACATTCATTTCAAATGGTATTTCCCAAGATTTAATCACTTTATTAAAAAGTCAAAGGCTAAAATTATAGTTGCTATTTTAATTAATTGCAATTCTTAAACAAATAGAATATACAATAAATAGCATCAGCCCATAAATGACTTACTACTAGCCTTAGACCTGTAGTAAGACGGTTATTGACCCGATACTCTTGGTATTGGGTATCACGCAAAAGTAATGTCTTTGTACATTTGTTCTTGACTTTTTCATTAAAAGTCATATCGCACGTCGAGAATCAAATGGTCATTAAACAAAATTTGTCGAATACTAAGAAAAGAAAAAAGAAGAAAGAAAAATAGATTTATTTAAAACTACAACACAAATAAGAATACATTACACTAGCCTAAATAAATAAATGTACAATGTAAAATGCAGTAAATAGTTAAAACGAAGCAGGTGTAGTTCCAAATTGGTCCTAGCTCAGCATGTTGTTGGTTGGGTTATCCAGCGCTTAGTAATTAGTTGTTAATGCCATCTATTAACATTATGAGTTGTTAATGGAATACAAAAATCCTGTTCGATTATTAATATCTCATAGTGATATTACTAATAGAACAGGAGACAAAACATTGGACCAACTATGTCTGCAGAATCTGAAAGTAGGGCTTTAGAAGTAGTCATCATATATGCACGGAAATGGAACGCCCTGAACCAATCATTCAAACAATAGCATTCACTTTTCGGGGCGGCCGCCATTTAGACAACTCACTGCACTTGCCAAAAATCTTACCAAATTTTTTATTATTTCTTACGGGTGTCTTTTTAACACCGCGAATAAATCCGACGACAAAATCGTGGCATCTTGCCAGTTGTAAAGCAAAAATGGGGGCAGAGATAGATATACATATATACTATTACACAAAAAGAGAAGGAATATGTATGTCATAAGAATGTGTATTGTGGTTTAAACAAGAGATGGCGGTACCATGACTTGAAAAACATAGTTCAACATTAAATAATAAACACCAAAAAATCTGCTCAACCGGTGTATACTATTTGCCAGGATTCCAGCCTCCTACATTATAATGACTCGCGGGAACTTTATTTACTTAGCTGCTTGTAGCTTCTACGGAATCCACTTGCCTCCTGATATATTGTCTCTAACTGCAAATGGCACAAACACGATTTATAATGATAAGAAATCAAAGCTAAAATATGTTTTTATATTGTATTTTAATAAACCACATCAATTATGTTAATACTATATACATATTTGGCGTCGCCCATAATTTACTCCAATTCGTTCTTGATTATCCTTAAATTATTGCTTTTTATAGTATTCTATGAAATCTTTATCATTTATAAATGTCCACTATAAAGTCGTAAATTTAATTTATTCGCACTAATTTTTAAATTCAAAGCTTAGAGGCCCATTGTGTCATTGAACGGTTCTATGAAATGATAACAGTTAAATTTATACCATGTGACAAATCAAGAATATCTTCAGATTATTTCTAATTTATACCAAAACATAAACTTGAAGTGTCCGTCTATTGTTTTTTTTACTTCTGTTCTCGAAGAGGAGAACCAGTAAACAAACTACAAACCTTAAGTCATCTTAATTTTCTACAAATGGTAAAGTGAAAGAAAGGATGGTAAGATTTAGAAATCCAGCTTAAAGGGTCTCTTTGTTTAATTTACTATCATTAAGTCCATTGCGCCCATCGTTTTTGGGGTATAATCGGATAAGACAATATCTGTGATCAGCAGTGCCACAATTAAAGAGGCGGCCAAAGGAGCATTGCCAGGGGTGTAAAGGTAAATTAAAGAAATTAGTATTCTTTCTCAGTTCCGAACAATGAAATGATAAAAATTCTCAAAGCAAGATAAGAATAGCCTGTAGTCCGTCCTCGCTGTCTAAGGTTTAAGAGCTTTAGAAGTTACCTTTTGTACAGAGGTATTATCATTAGAGTGTTTATTATTCCCAGTATTCTTCTTCCATGCTATTGCTATATAAGTGCGAGGACACAATCAAAATTCACATCACCGAAAGACCTTTTTCAAAACTATTTTTGTTGATTTAATAAGGCACATATCAAGACCTTTTAATGTGAACAATCCGATCATAATTTGCACAAACATTATTAGCAAACAAACGGACTTATATTTATTCACATGTTTATAGATTAATTGTCCTAAAGGAATTCCATGGTGAGTCGATTAGATTAACAAAACCAGCTATATCAGATGACATCACCACCATAACATTTGATGATACATATGGCTAAAGACTCGTGATGACATATAACATTGAATTATGCTAACTTATATCTTAAATGTTTGAATATACTAATCTTTATTTCATAACCAATAGAAAATGAATTACACACATAACAGACAATTGTGCAGGAAAAGAAAAAAAATGGAACAGCGCCCATACGCATAATGCGGCTGTAAAACTGATTTCTATACGCATATAGAAATCAGTAATATATACATTTTTCTTACTTGTGGCTAGCCGTAAAGTGCTGATGGGCGCTTAGATGATTTCCAAAACTATGGAATGGTTATGAATCCACTTTTAAGGTTTTTTGAATGCAAATTTTATAGTGTTATGTTTGGCCAGTTTTTGTATCTTACGAATCTTAATACTGCTTAAAATCTAATATAAGCTCCGGTGATGTCTCAAATTTCTATCAAGGTAAGTAAAGTGAATGAATAGTAATACATAGGAACCGGTCAGTAAAACGATTCATGTACCTACATGATGCTCAATATTTTCAATAACAAATGAGTATAGGTTTTTTTATGTTGTTTATTTATGAGTCCTTGTCTTAAGTTTTTGTGGGTAGTCCAAGATATTTTTTACTTTCACATTTCTGGAGGACGTCACTATCATCAGGTACCTATGTTCGTTGTTCATATTTAGTGCAAATTTCTAATTATTTAATTTACCTTTATCATATGTTTATTACAGGTAACCGTTTTCCATCAGGTGAGCCGTCTGCCTGTCTGCTGAACTCATAAAAAGCTTATAAATCTTTGGGTATATGGTAACTACAGAATATTAAAAGAGTACGCCATCTAGAATTTCAGAATAATACTTTTAAGGATCAGAACCATATGATTTTATTTATTTCAGTATTTGAGCGCCGTTTTATTCGATGATACTATAACCGAGATAAATAGATCTCAAAAATGTTCGAATGTCATAGCCTAGATAATTGGTAGCAGTTGTGATTTAAACGGTCAATAAAGATATCAATTTGGCCTGCCATGCAAATGGGTTTGTTGACTACTGCTCTATGTATGTATATTCTATCTATCTATGATGCCAATTTATTTATTTCATTTCAACGCTCATCGAGATTCTCGCCATCTTTATATATGACGTGACAGGATATCTAGGTAAATTAGTGACTAATAAAGAAAAAAAAGAAATACTAAATAATACACCTGTCTCTTATTTAATGACGAGAGTTCAGACCTTGATTGTACATTGGGCTAATATGATTATTTTTACAATTAGATATTTGACAGTCAAGAATGCTGCATTATGATGTTACAATTTTAGCGGGTCAAATATTGTATTGTTAGTTAATATATTATTATTTAGACAATAATTATACAATAATTAATATAAGAAGAATATTTTGGGATATCTTAAAGGAAACTTACAAACCAGCTATAAATATTATGCCTAAAAGTCCTTAACATAAGAGACTTACATAGACATCTACAATACATATCTTAATGTTTTGTTTACGGTACATGATACTAGGAGGCAATAGCGTGAAACGTGAATACCCTATAATATTGACAAATTACTTTTGTGCTATGAATACATTCAAGTTTATGATTTAAATCGATTATTTTTTATGTATTATGTATTTTTGTGACTACAGTATGCATATATGCAAATCAAACAAACAAAATGCAAACATGCAAACAGCACATGCAAAATCCAAAATGTAATTTTTGCTAGACTACTTTGTATTAACAGCTTAATTTTTTTCAAGACTATGTATTGGCAGCAAAGATTTTTAAGCGAAACTAGTTTCAAAAAGCCAATCAACTTGTCAAAATTTAATTTTCGACTAAAGTTTGAACTGAATACAAATCATGTGATCTAAGGCTTACATAAATCTAGCTCGTGTGAAATATACTCGTAACATGCCTAAAGGGTAACTACAGGGGACATTATGGCTACAATTTCATGCCAAATTATCAATTTACCATGTTGTTTAAAAGGATCTATTTTGTACTTTTCACTTAAATTGTATGCTATTAAAAAAGGGTTAAAAAACAATAAACTTTAATGTCCTTGCTATACCTAGGATAATGTTAGTGACTGTGGCACGCAGGTATAACTAAGGTTTTAAAGCGCTATATGAGCTGCTACATTGCTAATGACGATAAACATTGACAGATACCTCATGTAGCTAATCATTCTCGGCATTTTAATGCTTTAAGCAAGACGAATTTGTCCAAAGTCACTAACACTAACGCAGGTGGAGCAAGGGTATGAAAGTAAAATCTGTACTAATTGTAAGCGTCATCGAAACTTCGCATAATAAAACGATAAACACGTATATCGTAATGACAGAAATATGAGAAAGAATACCTATTTCCACACATTTCCATAAATAAACATTTAACTTATTCAGTTTACCGAAGAGCGCAGCGCCTGGTGAATGGTAGAACAACTGTTTCTTTCTGGCCTCTTGCACCGTTTAAATACTATAAATTTCTTAAAAGTGCCGTCAATTAAATGTTCACAATCTAAAATGACCAGCAACTTATTAATACCTGTTACAAATACCATCAAAACATTTAGTAAACATAACAGTATCGTATTCACTAACCAACTATGTTAGTTAGTGAATACGATACTGTTATCTGATACTGATATTCACTACAACAGATCAATAAACATCTGCCTTAAAATAGCTATTGTTTCGTGACATCTAACATAATCTATGCTAGCTATGCATGCTAGGTGGTAAGGCATTTGCCTGACTGGATTGTTACCACCCCTGGTCTAGAGTATGTCGCCATAACAAACTTGAGTTTTGTTCCGGCATTAGTGACCAAGTTCCAGTCTCCCTTAAGAGAGCAGCAGCGCATTTGTTGCACCTTTGGTGTTGCAAATGTCCATAGGCGATAGTAACCGCTAAACATCAAGTGGGCCGTCTGCCTGTCTGCTGAACTCCTGCAATAAAAATGAATAAAAAAGTCTACTAAATTATGACATTATTATAAGAGTAATTACTACAACTGTAGCTTTATAATATCTCCTATAAATATATATTAGCTGCCATAAATTTAGATGATAAAGAGTACTTTAAAAAGATAATATACCTGTTCTTACTTTATTTCTTTACAACGGTTTGAAATCGTCGACAAACTATTAAATGCATGCATAATACCTACAATATTTCAAAAAGGAATTTGTACGTAGTACTATTTATTCAAATAATACCATTTTCCATTTCCCCCTTTTCAATATTCAAGGAAATGTAATGACAATAAAAATCGATAGTTAAAACTTTCGTTTTAAAGGTTTTAAACGTGGCATTTATTTGTTTTTTATTTTTAAGTCGCCCCTAAAAACTGTTAAAACGTAGTTTTAGTTACATAATATGTGCACTAGTCGCAAAAATTTACCACAATGTATACGAAAATGGATATTATTAGTTTAATGCCTATTTCTCTTAAAACAAATAGATTTATAGATTTGTATCCACAACAATAATATTAGGACATAAACGTCCCTTTACTTTTCTTTCCTTTCTTTTTTTATTGCAGAATTCAGCAGACAGGCAGAAGGCCCACCTGCTGGAAAGCGGTTACCATCGCCTATAGACATTTATAACACCAAAGGTGCTAAAAATGCGCTGCTGCTCTTTTAAGGGAGACTGGAACCTGGCCAATGATACCGGAACATAACTCTATTATGACGGCATCTAGACTACTAGACCAAGGGTAGTAGCCATCCAGTCGGGCAAACACCCTACCACCTTTCTTAGGGAAATGGACAGTAATGCCGCCAAGCTTGTTCAACGTGACTTGGCGGGGTTAGCACATTGGTTATTTCGCTGTTTCAGATATCATCACGATGTTTTCCTTCACCGTCAGCATGTGAGAATTTTGAAAATATGCACTGTGGGTCAGAAAACTACCTAAGAGATGCATGTTTTTCTGGTCATCGACTAAGCTACAACGGCTGTGTCTATAACTCTATATTAATAGGGAATAAGTTCATATTGGTGTTAATAATTGGATGCCTACACCCCCAGATCTAGAGTTTCACAATTTATGTTCGGGAATAGTTTGATTGTACAATCGTGACAAAGATTTTCAAAACATAAATCTCGGCGAAGTGTAAAGGCCATTTAGACATTTATTTGCGGTGAACAAAGCATTGTTTACAACATTAAATTTTAACTCGTTAAGTTTGCATTCTGGAGAACAACATGGAAAATGCTTTAAGCCTTACTGGGAGGAAACAGTTAACTCACTCGCTATAACTGTTGTACTCAGAGTCGAATAATATACAATTAGCTTTAAAGCGATATAACGAGCATACAAAGAAGAGATTTTGACTTTCTATCCCGCAGAAACTTACCCATTTAGGATAAAAAGTATTACACATTTATCCCTATTACTGAAAGTATATAAATGTATATCAAATCTATCTATTATATTATGAAATTCTAAACATGAGGTGTCTGTACATTGAAGCTATTTAAAGAAAAAAACAACTGGAATAGACTATACAAACGTTGGAAAATACGATGCAATTTTTTTAGATTTATTGTCTATTTATCTGTTTGTCGGTTTGTTCGGGATTCACGTAAAAACTACTAGGCCGATTTCGATACGGTTTTCACTGATCGACAGAAAAAAATTATATTTAAAATCTGAACTACTTTTTATCCCGAGAATCCCGCGAGAATTACCCCGGGAGTGTTATTCATTATATTACTTCAAATCAGATTGGCTTCGACTCACCTCTGTTTTGCTAGGCAGTTATCTAGGCTACATGGACTTAGTTTATGTGATATTATTATAATATATGTTTTTATATTATATCTAAAAAATCGAAATTAGTTTTTATGTAAGTAAAATAAAGGGATTGCCTAGGGTTTGCCACGCGGCGCAGCCACGGGGCAAACTCTAGTATTTGATAGAAAGCCGTGAAGTAGGAACAAACAGACACTTTTATATTTATGTATTAGGATGGATTTTGATCAATCAACGCTCTCCTTTGTTATATTTGAACAATCTTGTAAGGTTCTTAACATATTTAACCTAATATAAATATTATTTAAAATGATATATGTAACTTCCTCGTGCTAGTGATTGAATAATTATGCTCATTGGTGAAAAATAACTTACAATTGTTTACTATGTAATTATGTGGGGATGGAATAGAGAATGTTCTGTATTGTTTATTTATGTAAATATATTGTAAATTAAAATATTCTTCTTTAGTTAACAATGACAAATGATGGTAACTCACTGGGTTCGAACTTTGTTTGTCTTTTGTTCTGTTCTTTTTGAAGGTTTTCTGTTCTTATCGGGGTAGATATTGCTGAGAGAGAATTATTGATGTCTAAAACGCAACAATCTACATTGAACAAGCATAGCGAGCATACTGTTACGAGCTGCAGGACTCGAATTAAAAATACCGTTGGAACTACTATAGAATTTATTTGAACTGTACAAACACGTATAAAACAAATACAAATAAAATTGGATGCAACCAGTTCACACTGCACGATTCAATGCAGTTCGATACGCGCAAAATCCGTCGTCTATATCGCTAATCGAGAGTACTAGAAAACGTCTTACTCGTTTCGTAGCCGTCGCTTGACTGCCCCCGCCCCTCCATTCGGGCATCGTCTTATACTAACTACACATTACAAAGAAATTGGAGGCGCACACTGAGTTTGTAAGAAATATTAATTTGCACACCTGCGACCGTCCACAAAGTCGAGAACAACAACAATAGGGATTAGTTCAACGCTAACGATGGTTATAAAATAAGTAGAAAAACAATAGCATGTTACAAATTCAAAACACAAAGGATTCCCTAAACCGGGAGGACAATAAGCTGCGCTTACACAAGGCTATGTGGCTTATCTTTGACGGCATTTAACAATACTATCTGTTCCCTTAAAATGAAAAGCTCTGAATTCAAAAGTGGGACGTTTATGGACGGATATTAAACATTGTATGCGTATTTTCGATATAAAAAACATTCTATTCAAGTAAACGCAAAATTAACTAGGAACAAAAGGTAAATGTTATTGAAAACTCAACACTTATTTGTAGTTTAATATACTTTTAAATAAGGTGCCAAGTAAAATGTAATTTTAAAACTCGTTTTGATTGGCAGTTTTCGGTATTCACATACAATTATAAATATAGGATACACTAGCGTTAAAAGTGCGTGCCTCTTGTTTAAAGAGGTTACAACATATGTTACATTGTATTAAATTTTTATGTTACTGCTATTTTCCCCAGAAATATTTATACACTTCATTTTATATCGCATGAAAAGCATCTATGCCAATTTTAAGTATTAAAACTACATAATGTACACCAGAGTGACCAAATCGGCCACATCGACCACATCGACTAAATCGACCACATCGGCCAAATCGACCACATCGATCAAATCAACCAAATTAACCAAAATGACGAAAAATCACAAAATAAAAACCTATCCTACTTTCTAGGTTAATCTTTACATGATTCTATCCCCAAACTTATCTCATTATCCGGGATGAAAAGTATTCCTTGTTCACCCACGGTATTAAAATTACATATATACCGAATTTCAGCCAAATCGGTCCAGTGGTTTTTCCGTAAAAGCATATCAAACAGAGAGACAAATATATATTTATCCCGGAAACTATCCCATTTTTCGGGATAAAAGTATCCTATGTTCATGATCGGCACCGAAAAAAAAATATATATATATAAGTATACTGAGTTTCAGGCAAATCGGTCCAGAAGTTTTCCGTGAAAACGGAACAGACAGACGGACAGACAGAGACAGTTACTTTCGCATTTATAATATTAATAAGGATTTTGTCTTTGAATTTAAGATAGTTTTAAGGGATTTGATATCAATACATAAGTGAACAAAGGTACGTGAAATGCGTAGACATATTGTCTAATAATCAAAATAAGTGAATTTGAATCATCAATAAAAAAAAACATCTTTGAATGAATATGTTTCTATAAATATTCTTTGCTTTTATCTAAAGAATGTTTTTCTCGTAATCTCTCTTAAATCTTTTACGTGTAATAATAAATAATAAATAAATGGTAGTTGTAAAAAAAGAGATCATAAAATTGATTCCGTTTAAAATTGGTAAATGTGTAAAAACATTTATTTTAATACTCATCACAGAATACTTTAAGATCTTCCCACATAATGTGTATTAAAAACACATATAACAAAAAACTTCTTTACACTCCCACGTCTACGTGAAACATAATGCAATATGTGTAAACATTTTGTTAAATTATTACCACTTAATGTACACAATGGTAAATTAAATATAATGTAGGTTACCTCATAGGAAATACGTCAAATGCCTTGAAAAATGTGATGCGAGGAGTCTTAGGAAGCGGTCATGCTGCACACATTATAAACGCAACTGCACTATTCGTTTTCAAGTTAATTTCGAAAATAGTTATGATAGCAAAAGATGTATGGAATATAATAGAACTCTTCTTAAGGAAATTACTAGCGGAGACCGCGACTTTGCTCGGAATTAATATTTATGTTCATACCTTTTTTATATTCTGGAATATATCTTAATAGAATAGACACGAAGATAATGATGCAATGTGCATGATTTTTAGTTAAAAATTATCAACATATTTTTTTTTTAAATCATAGACTGACCACATTTCGTACGGACGGACTGTATTTCCTTTACTTACATAGCTTTTCTATTCGACATACTATTTTGACATTTCGACATTTATTTCTCTCATTTTGATTCACAAATTCAAGCCATCGCTCTTCATCATGGCCATTCATGATCTCTTAACAGGTCCTGGGACAACTATATCATGACAAGACGTAATATTTGTCTGCACACAATAATTGCCAAGAATGTAGACTAATCTATTACTACCTCGTCTAAGATAATAATGACATTTTTCATAGTTTAAGCTCGATGAAAATTACGCGTTGAGATGGGTTTAAAGCCAATTGAACGCAAAAGACTTTTCAGTCTGTATACACCTTGAGTGTTAAGAATAACGATGGCTGACTGAATTCAATCATCGACGGCTTTTATGGTGACGCCTACGGTGTGCCAAGAACCAAGCACCTGCATTTTGCAACTGTCTAAAATGAAATAGTAACAAATCATTTCCTCTTCTTGTAATAGATTTAATTTTTATAGGTCTGACCTTACTAATATGAATTCACGAACCGATGGACTACTTCTCTCAGTCTTTGTCTGTCATGCGATGCTGAATATTGTGGGTCTCAAAAAATTTTAACAAAAAAACGAATTATTTTAGCTTCTAACTTAAAGTCGTGTTGTTGATAAATATTCGGTATCTAGAATCGGTCCTAGAATTGATTGATATATATTATTACTGTTGTAATACAATCATATTACTTGTAATAGTACCCTATAAATGTCTCACTGCTGGATTAGTTAATTCATAATTTTTTTATTCATTATGTATCCAAATAACATCTATGACTATCATAATACAAATAATGTCTACTGTGTAAGGTAATTAATTACAGAGTAATGTTATAGTCATAGTTATGTAGTGAATCATGTGTTTTGTGTATTGATTGTTAAGGCGAAGTTATATTTTTAATTAAATGTGACTTCAAGTCAAATTAAAATAAAAACAGACACGAAACGTCTGTTATACCAGCGATTTATTGAAGAAGCAGCAGACCGCAAACACCTTGAAAGCTTATTTTTAGAGCTTAAAAAAAATATTCAAGAACAAGAGCTAAGACATCAAAGAGCAGAATACAGCTATAGCCAAAAACGCATGCAATAAAGAGAGACCCGGATAGTTTCCAGTATGAAATGGACGAAGAAGATCTAGTTAGAGAAACCGAGTGAGTACGTCAAAAGAGTAGAAAGAAGCGGAAGCTTATTCTGTCACTCAGCCCTACTGCAACGCAAGATCAAAAACGAAATTAAAACTTCACATATTAAAAAAATCCTCAACCACCGCCGGTTATCGTGGAAAATATCGGAGACTATGAAAAATCTTGTGATTTTCTCTTGACTAGTCTGGCAAGTGACTCAAATCTTATACGAATGAGAAATGGAAATAGCATTAAACTAAATGCAAATAATACATCTTACAGAGCTCTTACAAGCCTACTATTGCAAAACAACTGCTGCTGGTATTCTTATGAGAACAAGCAGGACAGACCGACCAGGGTGATGGAAATCAATTTACCCTCCTCATGCATACCTCCCAGGATAGTTGAAGAGCTATCCTCTAAATGATATAAAATACAGGACCCAGTCAACAAAATAAGCTGGAGGAATAAACAACTATTAAATAGGTTTATACTTTCTTTTGATAAAGATGAATAAATTAAAAGAATTTACTCCATTAAGTCTATACTTGGGTGTAAAGTGGATATAAAACCAATAAAAGCATCTAAATTGGTCACTCAATGCTAAAGGTGTTAAGCATATGAACACACCCAAAAATACTGCTGCAAAGAGCCCAGATGTGTGAAATGTACAGAAAAGCATCTCACTAAAGACTGCACTATGCCCGCAGAAGCCAAACCAAAGTGTGTTCACTGTGGCGAATCACACTCAGCTAGTTACAGAAGCTTAAAAGAGGCTTAAATAACTACAACTAATGTAGAATAAGAAGTTAAAAATGTCAACAAACGCAAATATACTTTTTAATAAAAACCTAACTAAAAAGGCTGCCTTTTTAATAAAAACCTAACTAAAAAGGAGCCTTTTAAGTCTAAATGAGCACATCATGTGTCGAGAAAAAAACACTTGTTTGACTAATAAAGCTTTAGATATGACTTAGACTGTGTTATAGATTTGAAGGTATCATTAAAAAATTCAAAGAAACTTGATGTAGATGAAAAAACATTTGTTACAAATATTCAACAATGTGCTTGGAAAAACACATCTAATTTGAAAATAAAATCTAGTCGTCCTTACTACCCAAACGAAAATATTAACTCAACGTTGAAAGTTGTAGAAGTGATCATGATACAAAAACCTAGTAAATCTCTTCATGACATCTTACAGACCAATTTTTCTCTTACTAATAATGTATAAACTATTTGAAAAACTGTTATTACGCCGTCTGAAACCAATAATTCAAGATAGAAAATTGATTCCCGATTATCAATTTAGATTTAGAGAAAAACACTCAACTATAGAAGACCAAGTGCACAGAATCACAAACGCCATTGAGAGAACATTAAAAGAAAAGAAAGTTTGATCTACTGCGTTATTTCTAGACGTGGCGCAAGCATTCGATAAGGTTTGGCATGAAGGACTTAATTTTAAGTTAAGAAAAATGCTACCCAAGTTCAGGGTCCGATAAGAAGATTGCTTTTCAGACCTTAAAGAAATTAAAGCTGGAGCACCATAGAGTAGTGTAATAGACCCGGTCCTGTACCTAATATACATGAGTGATATTCAAGAACTAGAAAATAACACCATAGCTACTTGTGTGGATGACATAGCCATCATGGCTACAGGAGTTACTCACGAAGAAGCCGTGGAAAAAGTTCAAAAAGCAGTTAATGCCATCTATAACTGGACAAAAAATGGCGTATTAAGCTAAATGAAGTCAAGTCGTTCCACGTTGACTTTATTAACAAAATGCCTAATTATCATCTCGTATACATAAACAACACTGTAATACCATATGAAAATACCGAAAAGTACCTAGGTATGACACTAGACGCTAAACTGCACTGGAAGGCTCACGTCAAGAAGAAACGTGAATAACTGGAAGCGCGTTACAGAAATATGTACTGGTTACTTGGAAAATATTCAAAGTTGTCAGTACAAAACCAAACTGCTCCTCTATAAACAAGTCCTGATGCCAGTATGGACCTATGGCATATAGTTGTGGGGCTGTACCAAACCAAGCAATATAGAAATAATACAACGATTTCAAAACAAGGTACTGAAAGGCACTGTAAATGCGTCATGGTACGTTAGATCGAGGGACCTTCATCGGGACCTGAAAGTGGAGTTTGTCACTAGTATTATTAGAAAATACGCGGAAGCCCACGCGCATCGGCTTCATCATCATGTGAATGTCGAGGCGATCCAGCTCCCTAGGCAAAACGGATATAATGAGAAGGCTTAAAAAAACAAAACTGTTTGAACCAGTTCTATAAACAAAACTACAGTGTAGTGTAGTGTGCTAGCTGAATAAAGAACACATGAACGAAGTATCTTCCCCTTAACAGAGACAATAAGAAAAGTACTAATGGACACTTTCTTAGTTTGAATACTTATAAGTTAATTTAGGTTATATTTAAATTACTTGTTAGTCTCTTAAGATTAGATGGTAATATTAATGTGGTATTATTAAATACAAAATTTACAAAAAAAATGTTATAGTCAGTTTTAATTTAATTTATTAGCAAAGCACACAAAGCACAAAGGATGAAATACACGTACGTATTCAAAACGCCCTGAGGTGCTGCGCAGCCTCACATGGGGTAATGGTGTCCCGGCTTCTAAGCAGGAAAACTAAAATCAGTATTTATAAAACCGTCATATGGCCCATTCTGATGTACGGTTGCGAAGCCTGGATATTTAACCTCAAGGAAAAGAACCGGCTATTAGTGGGCGAAAGAAAGGTTCTCCGTAAGCTATTGGGCCCAACAAGAAGAGACGATGGTAGCTGGAGGGTCCGAACCAACGTCGAAATTGAAAATCTCGTGGCCGAGCCTAACATAATAGGAGAGATAAAATCTCATCGCCTCCGTTGGCTCGGTCACGTGGAACGGATGGGAGAGGATCAACGCGTGAAGAGGGCCTATTTAGGCCGATCGGGTTAGCGACGTCCGGTCGGTCGCTCCAAGTACCGGTGGAGGAACAGAGTGGTGGCTGACCTATGTGAGCTTCAAGCCCATAACTGGTAAGAACTCGCACAGGACAGAAACAGGTGGCGTGTTCGTGTTTCGGAGGCCAAGACACATTTTGGGTCAGCCAAAGGAGTTAGTTAGTTAATTAGTTCCAAATCACTGTAGTTACTCTATAAAAATCTTAATATTTCACATAACTAAATTTTGGAATTTAATACTTACGCAACTTTAAATGCGTTAAGTAAGTATAGCACTTATAACAAGTAATTGAATGTATACTAAACAATTATTATTACATATTTATTATAATAAAAAGCTTACAATATTTCTAATTATCTCGGTTCAACAACCATCAAATTTATGGTCGATCCACAAAATGATCACACGCTATTTATTTCTACCAGTAAACGCGTTTGCAGTTGACAGCAAAATCGACAGCGCGTAATCGTAGTTTGGGTTTGGAGAGTCGTCATAGATTGTTTTTTTATAATATGGCAGTATTATATTGAACTTGATGTACCTATGAATGATTAGAAAGGAATGATGAGATTATTAACAAAACTGAAGAAAGCCATTATTGACCAATAAATTATACTATCATATTGCAGCAGTGACAATCTTCTCATATAGCTGCTAAAAGAATGCAAACTCAAATATTTTTACAATCAATCTATCAATCTATCCTATAATAAATTTGTAAATGGTTCGAGTCTGTACAATGCGTTTAAAAAATCAGAGGTTAAATACAATTTTTGTCTGTGTGTCTTTCTTTCTGTCTGTCTGTTTGAGAATCACGTAAAAACTACAGAACGGATTTAAATGAAATTCGAAACGGAGCTAAGTTACATCACAGAGAAATAACTTAGGATACTCTTTAACCCGATAAATGACGTCGTTTCCGTGGGATAGACGAAAATACCGCAAATCCCAGAAATAACTCAGGGGTTTTATTTTGACACAGCAATCAGTAAGTGTCAAAAATTATTAATATGACTAGTGGTAATATTGCGCAAATTAGTAGGTAACCCACACATTTGATATACACTTAATTTTATTGGGATATTTTTTATGATGATGATGTGGTTTATGATTTATTGTGATTTTGTAAAAACGGAGCCTTAAAATTCGGGTCATAAATTATCCTTTTTTAAAGACACGTGTAAGCAATGTAAGTACGTCGTTATTTCTTCTAATAAACTTGTTGTTTTTTTATCTAGTTCTACAGAGACCTTTTTGCCTATAATCTTTCCTAAGATTTCTTTAGCTAGAACTTCTGGATAACATAGTTATACTATGCTCTAATAATCGAGGTTGTAATCATCTTGTTCATGCACAACTTTCGCTTAATATAATAATAAACGATTTATTGAAAAGGTTTAGCTATCGAACGTAATAAATATTGTAATAAATTATACCTTTTTAAAAGAATGAGCTTTTAACATTTATAAACAAACGGTTTCCTTAAACGTTAAAACGTTCAATAAATCAATTGCCAAACTTGCATCGAAAAATATTATACAAATGCATATAATTCCCGCAAACCAATATGTTGAGTGAAAATGCGGCATACAAATTCTCAAAATATGCTCTGTGCACAATAATGTATAAGGAATATAATTACGTTGCTATGTCTTCAAATACAGTCCTTTCTTTCTTTCTTCCTTATTATTCTTCGTGGAATGCAGGCATTATCACCAGGTGATGACTTTGAAGAGTGTGCTATATAACTATACAACTTAATTCCCCCAATCCCTTTCTATCATAGGATAACCAGGCGCAGTGGCTTCCGCCATTGTTAGATGGTTAGAACTAAATATTTTGTCTCCACCTTTCTTGTGCGCGCCGCTGTCGAGTAGAATAATTTTCCGGAGTCCGTGTTCCCCGATTTATATAAATCAGTTGTCTTCAATTCACAAGTGAATAGGATAAGGTAAGCGTGCTCCATCCTATATCGCATCGTTACTTAATCGCTGAGATAGCTATCAAACGCAAACTTATACCAAGATTTAAAAAAAAATATTTTTAGAAGTCTTCGTCGTTGTAATGTTGAGAATCTGAACACTCGTGTTAGCTCAGCTACTACTAATCTACGTGCGTAGATTACCTACCTTAAAACGAGTTGGCCGTCTCTCTACTTGAAAATTAATTTAACCCTTTTTATCTTTCCAGGTAAGCAAATTAGCAGGCGGTTCACCTGATGGTACGTGAGCGTCCCACTGTTGAGCAAGATACGATAATCTTTATATGTACGTAGAGAGGTTATTCTCATGATGTTTTCCTTCACCATTATAGTACACAAAACGTAGTACTATTTGAATTAATTAATGAATCTGTATTCGTAGAAATACAGGCAATAGTTGTACATAAATTGGTAATAAAGACAAAAGGTCTCACTGTATTGGACCTACATATGGTCATACAAATATTTGAATACACGTCAATCTAAAAAAAATGTATTTGTAATAATATGCATGCACTTAAGATAAAAAAACGACCTAAATAATGCATAGTTTCAGTTCAGCGTTCAAATTTACCTCATTGGAATGAGACACGAAGCTTAACCAGTGAGCTACTAAGACTCTATATAATATTCAAAATAAATGTTCTTAATTTTATGTTAAAATTCATTATACAAGTACAATTAGTAACATTAAAGTGCCAAATGCACATTACATTGATAAGATAACTTGCCGCTAAATATTTATACCCAGTCGCCTTGATATCTCTGGTATTTCTTATATTTACTTTTGTGCGAATTTGCAAACATCCCATTTCTATTGTAAATAGGTAGTATTAATGAAGCGGCCTTTTGTGTGTCTTTAAGATTCCGGAAAAATTCAAACGACTCATTTTGATTTTAATTTTCATCACCTATATCATAATTATATGTAGATAGATAACTCTCTTTTCTTTCATCTTCTTCCAATTATTTGGGGTCGCCACAATATGTCTTTCCCTTCCATACTCCTCTTTTCTGGCGTTCTTCCTCTGTCACAGCACAAATCCATCCATCCATCTATTTTTCGTCTATTTTTACTTTCCTACCCAACAATCTTCTAGTTTAACATTCTTTTTGTCATGTGACTTTCATCCCTCCTCGTTACATGCCCATACCACCTTAGTCTTCTTCCTCTCAATTTTTAAGTAACACATGTGCAACTTTCAAATATCCTTTATGTACTCATTGTTCCCCTAATCTATTACTATAACACCACACATTCATCTTAAAATTCTGATCTCAGCTGAGTGGACATATATATTATTATAGTTAACGAAAAAGTGAAATGTATAGCAAAATTGTAAAAAATCTGTTTTTACCATCCATGCCCCCCATAATTAATATACATATGTATGTATGTATATATATGAAAATAACTCTGTTTGTTTGATTTGATTCAATTGAATTTAATAAGAACATAGCTTGCATACTGAGATATATGCGATATGCAAGTTTGACATAGGTAATCGTTCGGAAAAGGAAATTAACATAGTTAAAAAATGTCTTCGCAAGTATAAACTTTATATAATGATTAGATCATGAATGTAATATTTCGATGATAAATTACACACGTATGACGCAGATAAAATTATAAAGTGTCTTCAGTTTATTATATTGCTTTTCAAGTGCAATAATGAATTAGATCATTTGTACAACTTTGCATTATGCCTTGAAATTTCCTCTATTTTTTAGGGTTTCAAATCGAAATGGGAATAAAATATATTTACAAATTCATCATGCGGGGCCAGTATATTAGTGTATGTACATTACAGCCATTCTTCTTGAAGACTTAGCTGTGGATGGATAAAATACATTATGAAAGTCTCTTTTACGAAGCGCCTTAAGATCATCTAGTTAAAGCGCAAAAACAATCATGGGTTGTAGGTTTTTTTTTTGTTGCATGTCAATACATGCAACAAAAAAAAAAACCTGTCTGCTGAATAGCAGACAGGCAGACGGCCCATTTGATGGAAAGCAGTTACCATTACCTATGGACATTTGTAACACCAGAGATGCTATCAATGTGCTGCCGTTCTCTAAAGGGAGACTGGAGACCCTGGCCACTAAAGCCGGAACACAACTCAAGGTTGTTATGGCGGCATACTCTAGACCAGGGATGATAGCCATCCAAACGGGCAAAACCCTACTACCACCTGGCTGTTGGTTGTTTTATCGCCTCTTACGACAGGCCGCCCGGCTGCAGGAAATTTTATTCTTTCTCCATTCCTGTACGGATATAGCTAGGTACTCCTTACATATAATTAAGCAACGAAATAAATAAAATATCAGTGGACGTTCTGGGCATTTTATACATTATTTTTTTAATCAAAGCATGTTTGTTAATTATTTTTTATTTATGTTAATAGATGAACAGGTATGTAGACTTATAAAGTAGTAATAGTGTCTCGAACACCACGTACCTTTTGAACAGCAACGTGAATAATTATTAAAAATTTACGGTGGAAATGAAATAGTAGGAATACATTGTATTAATTTGGAGAAAGTCTCCAAATTAATACAATTTATTCCTGTAAGGTTGATCTAATTAATTACTATTCTATGAATTTAAACCTTGACCATTATTGTATAGTCGCAGCTTACGTAAACAAAAACGTCAAATGAAGCGAAGTATTTTTTATAAACTTGTGTGCGTAACCTTGTGTAGCATATCTGCACGTAATGCACTACAGCGTGATCGGCATTCTATTCCAAAATCAGCATCCTATACCCGGCCTCACATTTAAGAGTCCAAAACTTAGTCTTTCTATGAATGTTCCAAAATTTAAACTTGAAATTATATAAATATCTGTAAGTAATTTTACACTTTGAAAAAAAGCTTATCTTTTACTATAATATTTATAGAAAAGTAAAGTAGAATACCAAATTATAATAGAAACATCTAGTAACTGTAGCAGCTGATACCTACAGTAGATACAAATCAATTGAACTCGTTCTTATCTGCTAACCCTGTTTTCAAATGCTTAAGACCGATGGCATTATGGCGCCGGCCACGGTACCATTTAGCGCATTGACCGAATATAATTGTGTATATAGTGTTGCGATGATTTAATTTCTATGTAGCCTTAAGTTCAGTTTAATATTATTTTTAGGTTTTAAAGAAAATTAAAATTAAAAAGTACCAAAACAGGCTTTTTACCTAGTATTAAAGATCGCCATAACAAAGTTGTGACCATATGTGTGAGATAAATAACAATTTTGGAAAGCACGAGACTAATTATGAGGTTATGTTATTATTATTCTAAATAATAATTTATTTAATCTATAATATTATAAAATTCTAAACATGCCGTGTCTACACATTGAAGCTATTAAAGAAAAACAAGAGGAATAAATAGACTATATACACAATGGAGAACACGATGCAATTTTTTTAGATTTGTCTGTTTGTTCGGGATTCACGTAGAAACTACGGGGCCGATTTCGATGCGGTTTTCATTGATCGAACGCAAATTCTTAAACTTAAAATCTGCGCTACTTTTTATTCCGGGAATCCCTTGGGAATTTTTCTGGGAATTATTATAAATGGCCAGATTAAAAAATCTAATTCTAATGCAATTTTTTACTGATCGATAGCAAATTTTATGAAATAAAACGTGTAACATTTTTATCTCGGGAATCTCGCGGGAATTTTTCCGAGAGCAGTTTGTAGTTGTTCGGGTGCATAAAAATTAGCTTATTCCGACACAGTTTTCACTTAAACGATAGCATACATTCTTTTTTAAATGCTGCGGTACTTTATGTCCCGAAAATCCCGCGGGAATTTCAAGTCAAGCGTAGACGAATTCCCTGCCATATCCTAGTTTAATATACAATAGCAATTAATACTACTGCAGCCCAACGACCCAAAACGAGTTCTGGCCTTCGAATTAAAAATACTCATTTCTGTCCAGTACTGTCTCCTATCAATTACAGGCTTGAAGCTCGTGTGGAAAACACGCAAGACCTATCTATACTAATATAAAAATAACTTCTTAGTTTCATATAACAACCGTTTTATCTAATTACTAATACAAGCAGCAACACTACGTGTGAATCATACTCGTACGCATACGGTTTTACTTAACATTCCTTTAGGATGTTATTCACATAATTACATCAAATAAATCATCCTGATCTCGTGTGTCGATTCTATTTTTATAGATCAGCAATATTTAATAAAAGATCTAGAGTAATCACGTCGGCCCTATTTATAGATTCCATTTATTGTTGAGTCAGGATTAGAAATCTATTGAAACATATCAATGAGTTTAATTTCGGTCAAATTGTATTTGTTTTGATCTTAAATAAAATATTGATTTTGTTTCTAATTATATCTATTTAGTGTCTATTTTCTCAAATCGATAGATATTTATATATATACCTAAAAGTTACAGACTTTATTTTGGTGTTTGCTTGTTCCTTTTTTGCGATCTTAAAATAAAATGATTCTTAGGGAATTTATTATGATAATGATATGTACATGTATATTTAATTTTATCGGATATGCGTTGATCACCACGAGGCCAACACTGCCTCCTTATTTGTTCCCGAACAGTGAAGTACTAAGCATTTTTATTTTAGATAAAAATTAATGTTCATTGGCTTCCAACTTTCATATAATATTATTCTTCATAAATAATATTTTATAATATCTTGTGACAATAGGTTTTGCCGGGTCTAACCCGCTATAACTTCTACTTTCATGATTATCTAAGCGCAATACAAACTATATCGTCCGATTAGCCTTCACCTTTTGTTTGTACTCGTAGTTAATGATCTGACTACACTTCAACAGTAAACATATTTTAATGTTTGCTTTAGAGTGTAATGATCTACAAAAATATTTCCAAAAACAACATGAATTAATTGCGTTGTTATTTTTAACTCGTGTCATGGAAGAAGTGTCCTAAACATGACAGTCCGAATAGTTTCATATATTGCCACGTAGCCTTTACTCGAATAATTGAAAAAAGAAAACCAGAATGAAATGACCAGTGCTGCCTATACATTTAGATGCGTGACTGACCATTGGCATTCGGCGACATCCGATTTATCTATCATTGGCCCAAATGATACAAATATGGACGTAGATTTACAACTGATTTTAAAAGTTTTTAATTTTAGGTCTTTAAATGAACCACTCACTATTGGTGGCAACGTTCTTTTGAAGTTTTATTTCTCGCACGATAACATTCTGGAGCGACTTCACATTCGTGCAGGAACGGAGAAAGAGTACAATTTCCTGCGGCCGGGCGGCCTGTCATAAAAGGCTACAAAGCAACCCACAGCCAGGGGTAGGGTATTTGCCCGACTGGATGGCTATCACCCCTGGTCTAGAGTATGCCGCCATAACAACCTTGAGTTGTGTTCCGGCATTAGTGACCAGGTTCCAGTCTCCCTTAAGAAACCAGCAGCACATTTGTAGCACCTTTGATGTTGCAAATGTCCATAAGCGATGGTAACCGCTTTCCATCAAGTGGGCCCTCTACCTATCTGCTGAACTCATGCAATAAAAAAAGGACCTAGCCGCCGAGGTTTTCTTTCTGTGCTATGACATGAGATTGTTTAACAACGGACTCCGAAAATTCTTTTGCAACGCATTGATATCCTCCCTGATGTTGCATAGGCCGTGGTGACTTTCCATCCAATAGTCCGTCTGCCGCTTTTTTTTTTTTTTTTATTCTTCGGACCACGATCGCCAACCCGGCGTTGGCGAGGTCCACGGATTCTGCGAATGACGCAGCGCGCGCCGTGAGTAGGGTGACATCCGCAAAGCAGATTAGCCCTATTCCGGGCAGGACCGGAACCCGAAGGATCCAGTCATAACCGACGTTCCAAAGAACCGGCTCGAGGACCGATCCCTGTGGGACGCCGCACGCAACGCGTCGCTGACCTATCGCGCGATTCTCGAACTCGCCGCCCTCCCAAAGGATGTACCTGTCCTGGAGGTACGCGCCCAACAGCCTCGTGAGGTACGGGGAAACTCCGTGTGCACGAAGCCCCTCCCTGATTGTCTCGTGAGGGAGGCTGTTAAAGGCGTTCGCTATGTCTAGCGAAACCGCCAGGACAGTATCCTTTGCTTGGACTGCGTCGTCCGCTACAGATCGCAGTGTCTCCGCTGAAACCCGAACTGCGTCTGTGCTAGCCCCGGCTCCACAGTATCGAGATGCTTAACGAGGCGTTCCGCTAAGATCTTCTCGAAGACCTTGGCGACCTCGTTAAGCAACACTATGGGCCTGTAGGCGGACGGATCGTTGGGAGGACGGCCTCCCTTGGGAATCAGGCATAATCGGCCCTCCTTCCATTGCGACGGGAACTGACCTGTGCGGATACAGGCATCGAACAGTTCCCGCAGCTGGCTGCGTAGGTGTTTGGCGGCCAGGAAGAGGAGCCGACCCGGAACCCCGTCGGGTCCCGGAGCCGTCTTCCTGCCCCGGAGCCGGTCCAGGGCGACGTCTAACTCTTCCTCGGCGATGGAGTGAGGCTCCACCTCCGAGGTGTCGGGAATGATTGGACCCATATCGGGGGGAGTGAAGATCCCCGGATCCGGGAAGAGCCCATCGATAACCGACCGGAGGACCTCGGGTTCGAGCGTTTCCGTAACCGTGGAGGTGCAAGGCCGCAACGTGTTGCGAGCCGCACGGTACGGACGCCCCTAAGGGTCCCGGTCTAGTGTCTCGAGGAGCTCCTCCCGAGCCCGGGCTTTCACTCGCAGTATTGCGACCGAAAGGGCCTTTCTGGCCTCTCTGAACTCCCCCCCCCACGAGTCCATTCTCCTCAACATAGTCTGGAGGACGACGCGCTCTGCTGCGTTTGAGCCTGTGGCTGATTCTGAGGACTGCCCTCCGCAGTTCGGCCAGCTCCTCAGTCCACCAGTGGACCGATGTACGCAGCGGCGGTCGTTTGGTTCGAGGCATAGCAGCGTCGCAAATTCGTCAACTTCAGCCAAGGAAAGGAAATCGCTATTCGTACCATTATTACCACGAAATGGAAATAAATATACTCGTTTTATTAAATTAATTTTCATCTTCGTATTATATACATTGAATAACTTGTCAGATTACATTTACGTATAATTAATTCTCTATCATTATCATATAAATATATTATAATTCATACAAATGGGTCGTTAAAAATTTTATCTGTCAAACATCTCAAATATTTAGACTACAATGTTAGGGTAATTTGTGCACAATATGAATAATTAATTACAAGGCGGCGGCTACGCCGGACGTACACGTTCTATGACACTTAGGAACGAGCTTCAAAGTCGGGGCTCTTCTGATCTTGTGCTGATATTAGACGGATGAAGCAAATCGAATCAATTTAGATAGATAGATAACACTTTATTATACACCAATACAAAAATAAACTTAAAGACTAAAAGTATATCTAGTTATGTACAAAGGGCGGTCTTGTCGTTAAAAAGCGATCTCTTCCAGACAACCCCAGGAATGAATTGAGATGATAATGGCGATGGTGGTATACGTAACATATAGTACGAACTACTTACTTTTAATAATAAATACATAAAATATATATAAGCAGGAATTGTATATATTACATAGATATATACTTAATATACAAAATATATAAATGTTTATAGATGAATTTAAATATCATATTCCAACGACAGGTAGTATTTTTGATCATAGTTTTAAATATCACTAGCGATTTTGCTTGTCTGATAGCAACAAGAAGCGCGTTCCAAAGCTGTATAGCCTTAACTGTAAAATAATTTAATTGAAGAATTTAACAATTTAATTGAAAGGCTAGATAGAATTGAAAACACACGATGGTACTCAATGACATTGAATGATTCAAGTTTATGTTTATATGGATGTCATCGTCTCATGGATTCATCCAAATTGAAATACAGAAATTTACTGTCAAATCTTTGATTATATAACCTCTATATTTGGCACGATGAAGCAAAGACGTTGATAAAAATATCAGGTAACTGTTACCTTATAAGCGACTCGCGGTCCCGTAGTGTCAATAATGTTGCCACAGTGGACGATCGTGTTACGTGTCAACTTTCAGTGACCTAAAATGTAGTTTTGCGCGATAAAAGTGTGCATAAATTACAGAAGACGAACGAAGTCACCTACGATCGGTAAGTAAGTAATTATTCAGAACTCGGTATTTCGTAAAAATCGGTTTATTTATTAGGTAAAATCAGTATGACGCGTACTTGACGTTTTTGTCGGTGTTGCCGGTTTTACAAAAGCAAAAGTCCCTAAGTGAGCGTCGAATTAGTATATCTGGGGTGGACACGAATTGGGCTAAAAAGAAAACAAATTTTGTCATACATACTACATGGAAAGATCATGTACACTTATAAAGTGGTCAAATTTGTTTGTTTGTATGGGAATGGGACGCGAACGTAGAGATGGTCGCAGGACCGAGATCGCAGGGCGAGTGCTCGACTCCGGCGGCCAAACTAGTTTCATACTGGCGCCTTTCTACTAGAAATGTGCTTCACACTAGGGATGTCGTACACTTTAGGGTTATACCTCATATTATGGATATGCTCCACACTAGGGGTGTCCCCTAATAGCACTTTAATTAATTTAATCAAAGCGCTCCACGCTTTTTGCCATATTCATTGAACATTCTATAATCTAGGCATTAAACATTACAAAGTGATGTTATAAGGGACGTCCCTATGATGAGGTACATAGTGCAAAGCACTTTCCTAGTACAAAGTCACCAGTATGGAACACATTCCTATAGCTTAGCGTGCTCGTTTGTTCTAGAATACAAATATTTTTCCCATACAAAATCCTATATAAAACAGGGTTCGGAAAACTGTCAAATATCAGATTTTTTCCTAGTCAGATCCACTCTGAGTCGCTTGAAATGACATCGATACATCACTATCATGTACTATATTTTATCTCATTTTCTCATAGCCGAAACCCTATAAATACATTTATAGTTATCTCTTTTTTTCATTACACTTTTTTGTTTCATAAAATCCAATTCACATCTTCCCTCCCAAAAGAAGTTTCACTTTAAAATAAATTGTAACTTTACGTTACCACTATTTATGATAAATATTTAAATTCCATTTTATATTTTTTCCTTTCTTGAAAAAGCATCAAGTAAACCAGTTTTCCCATAAATATTGTGAGTTTGTCTTTAGCTGACATCTCTCTCACTCTTCACATAGACAAACAAAATGGCGGAGCGTGAGTGTAAGACAACGCTGTCACGCACACAACCATGCATTAGCTGGCCAGTTTTTATAGTAAAAATTGTAGAGCGACGCCAAATCTAGAGGTTATATAATTAAAGCGTCTAATATTGGCTTTAAGACTATGTACGTATAATTGTGAACTTTAAAACGTGGATGTCACAGTGATCCGACTATCTAAAAATGAAGAACAAAAAATGCATTTACTGAAGGCATTCAAATCTCAGCTCAAATATGTAGTTTTAAATTGTAAACAAATACCTTATCTTCAATACCGACCAGTCTCAATCCTTATTCCTTGTCGAGTAAAATGTTTATCTTTATAATAAGAAGTTTCTTATAAGAAAGACATTGCTATAACAAAATTTAGAAAGATTATGTGTTGTAATACACATTTATTATAGAAGTATATAGTTCAATATATACATAAATTAACAGAGCTTAAATTTAATCCTATGAACATAAATATAACATGTATGGGAGTTAAGCATTAAACAAATTTGTTTTCGGATCATGTGTAAATTTGGTTGAATTCGTTAGACTATTTTTGTTCAAGGCCCCGAGTTCAATGCGCCTTATAGGGTAGTAATAAACACGAGAAAAACATAGATGTACGTTTTAATTTATTCCGCCTACTAGGTGTGGCTACATTTCATTTGCAGTTTTAAGAACGGCTGTTTTAAGGAGTAAATAAAAGTATAAAAATCTTAATGATAAAATATGTAAATAATATTTTAAAAAATATTCGCCATTAAATGTAAAAGTCCCGACATAGTTCAATCCAAACTGAATTTTTGTAGATATTATTCAAGGTTTTTTTGTACAATGAAGCTTTTATATGTGCAAAACTGTTGGTTTATCCTATTCTTATTGTACTGCATTGGACGAAAAACTTACTGCATAATTTTCACTAACGTGAAGACGTTGCCCAATCCACTTACACTTTTAGACATCTACGCGATTATGCAATTTAAGGAGTATCGGAATGCCTAAACAATAATATTGATGTGGAAGAAGCCAGAATAATCAAGAGAGATGGTAAATTCTGTTGGGTATATAAAAAATCTTTATATTATAGATGCACAGGAAACTATAAGAGATCATGCAACTATTTAGGCTTAAAAAGTGTAAATATATTCATTAATAAATGAAACTCTATTACACAAATATTGAATAATATGACTATTTGAATTTATATGATTGAATGTTTATATTAAAATACGAAACAATAGTTAAATTCTTTGTCATAGGTATTTCGTATTTCGAAAATGTTGCAATGTACATATATTGTGTAAACAGATTCCATAATGACAAACACCTTGTGTATTTTAGGACACAGACATAATATATGTATATAATTATAATGAAAATGCATGAATCACATTGTATCGCAACTTTCAAGTTCATTTAATGACAAGTATTATTTTACACATCTTTCATAATCATGGGAATTCTCGAGAATACAAATTATATGATTACACGATTATTTAAAATATATAGAATAGAAAAGGATATACTTTATTGTACAAAACTGCTACATAAAATCAAGAACATTAATATACAAGTACAATCGCCGGACTTATCGTCCATAGCAATTTCTTCCAGACAACCTTTGGATGCAGTATAAGAAGGATAACAAAAATCGGTAGTTGCTAAACCAGGCTTATAGGTAGTCATCAGATATATTTTGATATATATGAGCAACATTTTTTAATAAGTTTGGTAGGATTTGCTCTAAAAAGTATTTAAAAAAAGATTTTTTAAACTTACATTTCTACATAGGAATAATAAATACAACATAAATATTCAAACATTCAAAGTTAATACTTTGAATGTTTGAAGGAATGCCGTAATCGGCATTCCTTCTCGATACTACTGTATACTGTACTAGTAATACTGCCATATTACAGTACACATTCCGCTGCCAGTGATTTAGCAGGTACGTCGCTTTTAACTGTTGTATAATTTTTACAGGACTTTATTTAAGTTATATAACATTCTATGGTATTATGGTAATTCATTAGAAATAGGTATGCAATATACGTTTTCATAGTAATCCAAGAGTTCAGTTTAATACCTCTTCCAGTTTTATTCCATATCATTTTAATCTGTGTGTAAACTTTTGAATAACAGTGTGTTCGCGCCGAGGATGATTTATGGGCGGATTGTAGTGACACTTTGTGACATGTAACATAGGAAATCTTTGCTTTATTACTTCGACATGCCATTACTATAGGATAATGAAGTAACCAGAACAATGTTACGTATAAGGAATAAATTCGATTAAGAAAATCACATATTTCTATTATGCTTGCAGACGTGGGTTAATCGATCTGTGGAATCTGTGGGAACATATTTTATTTTTTAAAGAAATGAATTGCTACGAAGGTCTGGTAGTCAAAATAGAATATTTTTGTGATTCATTTGTATGTAATTCATTTTTACTTTCATGTTAAGACTTTTTCTGAGAGATGAAAAAAGGATATACTTAACACATATACGAGATTATAAATAGGAAAGTTGGCGAAGGAAAACCGCGGTGCAATTATCTCAACATATTAACTAAAATTTTGAACAAAGGCCAGGTAAAATGTATTTCAAACCTTAGTGTGTGTAAAAATATATTAGGGAAGCCAAAGATGTATGTTAGGATCGTAGCAAATGGAGTTCTTTAAGCGTTGTCTACCCCAATGACTTACGTGCCTTAAGTGGGTCCTTTCATAAACTTGAACTATGTATCAAAGGGACTTGCTTGTCCTACAGTATAAAAGCGCAAAATTTTATGATAGTCAACATTAGAAGCACATGTTTCATTATAATTAGTATAAATTTAAAAAATTATAACAAAAATATGTCACACTATTATGGAAAGAACATAAAATAGCCTTGCTTAATAAACACTTTATATTAACTTTTGAAACAACGTTGACTAATATTAATTTCGAATTCCACAAAACTTTATAAAATTTATGAATAATTAATTTATTCATTAACATCATTATAATCAGTAAAGATAAACCTAATTTCCAATATACATAGTTTATATCGACATAATTGTGAAGAACGCATCTCAATAGGCCTCGAATAATATCCGCCCATAGTTTACGGGATCTGTCAGTACCAACGTTAAACTATTTAATTTGTAAATAGATAATGGAGTTTAAGATAAACATTCTTCATTGTAAAAATAAACCTAATCATATTATTATCCACTTGATTTAAACATTCCTGCTACACACGGGAATAGTATAAATACCTAACGAATGCTGAAAGAATCAATGAAACATCCGCCTGACCTTATTCCTGATTGTAAATAACTAGTACGTGTTACAAACAATACGGTTTTCTAAATAGTTTATTAATGTATATATAGAAGTGAATATTTCCTTCGTGTTGGTAGTTCATCCACTTTGTTGTCAAACAGAAATTCGAAATCCAGTTGCACTAAAAATGTCGAACATCGCAATCATTGAAGGAAAGTTTGGAACTCAGAAATATTGTTTTATAGATAAACTTGAGGTAGCTTCAAAGACTAAAAAGCATAAAATATGTTACATTGTAATAATATAATTTAAGAGATTTTTCTGGCCTTATATGTTTTTTATTCTAATTGCTACGTTCTGACGGTGAAAGAATGGCCCTGAAAGAACCTGCAAATATCAAACGTATTATGTATATATTTGATACCGCCAAATCGCCTAAGTCTAGCGTAGTAAGTACACCGTTCTCCTTAAATTACATAGGCGATGATAACCAATTTCCATCAGTATAGGATATGCCGTTTGTCCTTAAGGTGTCATTACAGTGTGCAGTTCTTTTCTTAGGTCGCCGTGCCAGAGAACCATGATTTACTTCTGCTCTTGGCAGCGGCGTATTGACTAATGGCCGGTTCCTGTATCGTACCGATCGTTCATTAGCCTTACTATCGATTAAAATATCACATAAGCTCCATGTAATGTCAAAATTCAACCGATGGCAAGGATAATTAGAATGAATAGTAAGATAGAGGAACCGGCCATGACTCAGCATAGATTCACAGTCAGACTTATACTCCACTAAAGATGTTATACTACTCGCACATACACTATAGTCAGGTAGGTCATCGGCCTATAAAAATAGCCTATAGCAGTAATGTAAGTATAAATGTTTAAAAAAGTATTTTGTGGATTAAATTGTAATATATCGGAAATGGGAACTGTGTACACTCAAAAACATGGTCTGGTTTTGGTCTGCAATACCTTTATACAACAGAATATGTATATCGCATTTTTCCGAATACCATCACGTAGAGTAAACGTATGACGTGTACGGTTAGGCGTGTGGAATGTACCGTACAAACACTTTTATCAATTTGCTAAAAAGGTTGCATAATGTTTTGCTATTGTAATTCACGACACTAACAATCCCGTTACAAAATATTATGAAAACTGTTTAACGTGTCTCGAAGTAAGTGATTTTTAAGTAACATTACTATGTTAGTGAGTTGTAAAAATTAAATGTATGAAATTTTTTTGATGTTTATTCTATGATCAGAGTTGTTGAAATAGATAATATAAAACTCATTTGTTGAATTTACAGGTTTAGGTAGATTGTTTATTTATTATGAAGTAATAATGGAGGTAGTTGACAATGTATGCACATCCATAAAGCATCTGAATTTCGTTTTAAGCATGCATGCTCTCTGAAGTAATTTTCTATTTAAAAAATATTGTAACAATTACTATTATCGCTTTTTGTATTCAACTTATTTTTCTTTGTCTAATATATGTTATCACTTTTGAACTAAGCCCGCATTACCCGGGTCCTAGGTTTCATTTCTTTTTTACGCGAACTCCCTTATTCTATTTTATAACTTTCATCTATTGATTTCTATAACGTAAAAGTCAGATTGCACGATGATGATGAAAATATGTCAGTCGCCACTTTTGGATTCTGTTTGTCAAAACTTGCAAGACTGTAGACGTAAACCTCTCATAAAAGACAACTTCTGAAAGCCCTATATTCGTCAGTTTACAAATTGCCAAACGACAATTTGTAAACTGCAAAAATTAAACGCGTTAATGGAACTTCAGCGCCAGTGAGATTGCTGATAAGCATTGCCCTCCATATTTGTCTAGACGATTTATTAGATAATTTGAACTTGTACATATATAACCTATTATGGTTGTTGTTGAAATCTGAATATAATAGATTTGTATTTTTGTAAAATGAATTACAAAAATACAAATCTATGACATTATAAAATTCTAAACATACCGTGTCTGTACGTTGAAGCTATTAAAAAAATAAATGGAATAGACATATATATATATATATATATATATATATATATATATATATATATATATATATATATATATACACGCTGAAGAAGACGATGCAATTTTTTTTAGATTTCTTGTCGGTTTGTCTGTTTGGGATTCACTTAAAAACTACTGAGCCAATTTCGATGCCGTTTTCGCTAGTCACAGGAAATTCCTACACTTAAAATCTGCGCTAATTTTTATACTGGGAATCCCACGGGAAAATTTCCGGGAGCAGTTCGAAGTTGTTCGGATGCTTAAAAATTAGTTTATACCGACACAGTTTGCCCTACAACGATAGCTTACATTCTTTTTTTAAACTCTGCTATACAGTGTGCCCCGGGAATCATACGGGAATTTCAAGTCAAGCGTGGACAAAGTCGCGGGCATATCCTAGTAAATAAATGAAATCGTTTATTGGGTAAAACATTGACACTATATAAGTACATTGGTCCCCAAACCGACCCAAGTCGACCCATATTTTGAAGATCCTCTTTCTAAGGTAAGTTCCTCTTCCGTTCGTAAAATGATTATTTACAGTTACACAAATTATTACTTATATGTGTGCGTGTATGTGTTTGTATATATCTATGCGAATTTGTTTATATAGAAATAGCAGTAACAATAAAATATAAGATATACATAATATATAAAATAAATTATATGCAAATCAATCTTTTGTTATCATATCGCATAATGGGAAACAGTTCCCAACATAATCCTATAAGGAAATAGGCCTTCATTAAAACTAATAACACGTAAATCTATCAAGGCAGTAAAACCAACACAACTAATAACATTAAACCTTTCATAAAAGACTTTCTCTTCTTCATTGACTACCGTGTTACTTAATGTCATCTCTAGTGAGTCAACTTAAGTGCCAGCATAATCATTATATTTTATCGAATGAATCAGTAGGGCATTTCTCATACGACAATATCACTTATTAGAATAAATACGGCGTTAGCGGCTCGGGTAAATGGACGATAAAGCCATTCAGATAAGTGAGTTTTGACGGACAGGTGTAATTAGCCGACTCCGCTTGCTACGGTTGTTACCGGTGTATGTAGGGATGTCATTACAAGGATATTACAAGTTGTAATCATGAAGAGTGAAAAATAAACCGCAAATTATGTGTTCTGTTGCATACGACGCATTTTAAAATAAATATTTCCTTTCTTTATTTCTCTTCCTTTAGATTTTATTTTAATACTAGCTCTGCCCGCGATGTCGTCCGCGTGGAATTTATTTTCAAAACCCCTCGATTTTGAAACATTCTTCAATGGTGCTCCGCTCCTATTGGTTTTAGCGTGATGATATATAGCATATAGCCTTCCTCGATAAATGGGCTATCTAACACTGAAAGAAATTTTCAAATCAGACTAGTAGTTCCTGAGATTAGCGCTTTCAATAAAACAAAGAAACTAACTCTTCTGCTTTATATATTAGTATAAGATTACACCTCGCCGGCCCACGTTTTAAAAATAGAAGAAAATTAATTTCCTTTTTAAATTAGACATTGCCATGCAGATAGAAGCTAACCCTCATGATAACTTGAGATAATTAAGATTATCTTCTAAAATTGTTGATAAAAATCATTTGAAATGTTACTTAATTAAGAAGTAATTTCTAAGACTACACGATGACGGCACGATGGGGATGACATTTTCACTAAAAACGAAATGAATGAATCAATGAAAAATCCCTAATATCTCAAACTTTATTTTTTTAAATGGTAGAATTTGTATTTTTTTTCTAGATATACCTAGTACATAAAATATTGACTTAGTAATGCATACTCCTACTACTCCATATTCCATAAATAATATTACAAAATATTTTATAAGCATTCAGTTTGATTATACTAGTACTAATACAAACTAAATTTAAATGTCACGTTTCAATTGTTTCCTTATACCCTGTTACCCCTTTTAAAACGTAGGCTTTATTATGCCGTACATTTTTACAAGACACTAAAGCGACCGAGTTTAGGTTGACAGTCAATCTTCAGATCTTTTGGAATGTTAATATTTATTTTTGCCCTTTTTATATTAACCAAGATTTTAAATAGGTATTTAAAAGCCAGCCCTATACAAACTGAAGCGTGATGATAAGCAAGCCTGGGAGTACCCAATCTTTGTGGGCCGGGGAAACACCAATGCTCTTCGCCATTGCATTTGATCTTTAAGTGCCTAACTTTGGTAATGTACCTCTGATACTCTGATGTGAATGATGTAAGATTTACAGAAAGCGTTGACCTATTACGCTTGTTTTTAGATGGATTGGCGGTGTTCACATATTGATTATCTCGATGTTTTTAATTCACAATCAGAACATGGTAATGTTAACTAATCAATTTGCATAGTAGATTAGAAAAACTATATAATAAATGCATTATCCCAACTAGGATTCGAATCCACATCATTGGCATGACACGAGGGTGGCTTAACCCCTAAGTTACCATATCTTCTTCAAATTCTCAAATCTGTTTTACTATCGATCATGATTTTTGTATGTAATTTATCATGCATATGGCAACAGTGGCCGAGTTGATATCGGTAGATTGCGGTCTACTTACTATAGCCAAATTGCAGACATTCTGAACAAGATGTAGGTATAGAGCACTTCAAATAAACTTGCATTTAATGAAGAGATTAATTTTATTTTATTATTTTATAACTAACAGCTGTAGTCTTACAAACTAAAGGTCCAGGGATAGCTGAAGAAAAACAGCTATTCATAAACCTCCACAGATGACAAAAAAATAAAAAAAGTATAAAATAAATTAACTTTAGAAAAAAAGAACAATAATATGAAAATTTTGTGACCAGGAAACAAATTATTATTAAAATAGACTTTGATTAAATTCGCACTTATAGATGCTAGACTATCCACAAACAAGTCAATGTCCACATAATCAGACTTGTTGAGTTTGTTAAATTCATTGACTGTTCTAACAAAAAATGAGTGGCGTCTGAAGGCTGTACGTGTCAAGGATGAATGAAGTAATTTTCTAGGGCGTATAAGACTTGGGGAAACATAAAATGTAGTTTCTCGATGAGACTAGCACAGTCAATTTTGAACTAAGCATTTTCACCAAGAAACGTATATCGGCAATATTTCTTCGAACTTTAAGGGGCAGAAGATGGAACACGGTACAGCGCTCAATGTAACCTTAGCGCGGTATTTTGAATTTAAAACTGATAAATCTAGTGTTTTTTTTTTAATAAGTTCTAATCTATTGGAATGAACTTCAAAACAAGAATTCCAAATTTGGCTCGAGGTGACTACGGACAAAGGCACAATACAGAACTTTGCAGGTTTTCATCTTGTTGAAAGAGCTAGCTAGCATTACGAATTAGAAAGCCTAGAGCAGGTGAAGCCTTTTTGGCAATGAGATCAATATGATAATTATAAGCAAGTTAATATAAGATAATTAATATATTTTCTATAACTCAAACCAAACTTTCAAATTAAAAATACTTGAGAAATAGCAATAACTTTCTGAATGTTTGTTAGGTGACATAGATGTTAAACAACACATGTATGTATAATATTTATCTGTATATATATATACATATATGTGGGATGGTGGCTGGCAAGTAAAACAATACTTTTTACGGCTTATCAGCGATGCGCGTGCGTTTTTTTAGTAATTTATTGATTAACATCGTACAATATTCCCACACATATATATATATATATATATATATATATATATATATATATATATATATATATATATATATATATATATATGTTATGCACATGATATATACACTTATCTTATTTTAAATAAAATATAATTGATTATATCAGACATATATTATTATATGTTTATTTTACACTCTACATATTTATAGGGACATCTGAGTAGGCATTATGTTATGGTTATAAATACTTTTTACAATAGAGTGTACAATAAAGCCTTTGAAGTAGTCTTGTTTCTGTGCAAAAATATTGCAGTGTGAAGAACCCTAATATTAGCGTAATTATTATTGTATAGAATGTATTGTTCAATTTAACGGTTAAGCTGTTGGATATATGTAACAAAACAAATTAAGTAAACGTAAAGAAATGTGTGTTCTAAGATCGTAGCAAGTAGAAATCTTTTATTCCCGTGTGCGAGAAAACACGCAGAGAGGCATCATTTTTTACTGAAAAGACATCTTATTGTGCATATTTCGAATATCTTTAGGTTATAAACGCTCTGTGATGCTGGGGCTTCATATGCGTGTTTTTAAGATTTAGACTGTAACCGAATGCGTCTTATTTAAAGCGTTAAAAAATAACGCAGTTAACGCATAGCCAAATTAGTGTATAGGTATAAATACGTTGTCTATCAATATTTAACGTCATTAACAATGTCGCATCTCAAATAACGCATTAAGCCCATCACCATATCTGCGTGAAACGGCCTATATCTGTAACATTCATAACGGTGTACAACTGTACAAGAAAGAGATATATATATTTATATGTATATGTACATACATATAGTTTAACCTTCTTTCAGAGTTTCAGTAATAGAGGGTACCAGATTAAAAAGTAAAGTCACGTCCAAGTTACGGTCGTGTACTTGGTTACATCGTAAAAATAGTAACGTAATATACCCGTCTTGGTCATCTAACCGTGTGAAAAGGGTGACATTATACGCCTACAGGGAATACCAAAATAGGGTAGAGAATTTCATGCTCTTTCTTATTTGACACGTAAAAGTTCTAAATTTATCATTTCAGTAATTTAATTGTCAAAAATATAGTGTTAATAACATTCGTCCCAAGTAGTGCCACTTATCATTGTATTATTGTAATATTTGCGGGTAGTTGTGATTACTAATCGGATATAAAGGCGAACGGGCGGCGTAGTCACGACAAATCATTCTTACTTTAACTTTGGTCGGATACACATGTTATAGTAGCTCTTTAGGGTTGCTAATTATTGTGTGACAATCGTAACTTATAATTATTTGTAATTTAGATCGGAATTCTTTATTTAAAAGTGAAATAAAATAGTTCTCAAAGTTCTGCGTGTTTTATTATATAAATCCCGCACTAACAATAGTTACAATAAGGTGTTGTACTAAGACCTAAACACATAACCGCGTTGCGGCACCACGCCGCAAACCGTCAAAACGTCGTAGAGTAAAGTGACCATTTTCTGTGATTCGTGAACGTTTCTGGACGTGTCCCCCTGCCATGGACCACATTATGCGTATTGCTCTTTTTTAATCGGCATCTTTTCGCTATAATTATCATAAATTATTAATTTCACAAACGTTTTTTCACGCGTCTTCTTTTATTAATTTGTTGTTTGTTTGTTTTCTCCTTGAAAATCTGTTTTTATATGAGGTCCCCGGTATGGAAATTTTATTAAGATTGAAATAATAAAAGCGTTACGTTTTTCTTTTATTACACAATTTAAAGCTTTAATGTAACGTATTGAAATGATATCTAAAATAATATCTATATGTAAGTGAAAATGTTTTGAAATTAGGTCTTGTAAACCACCTTTATTTGGCTACAGCATCGCATATTCAAAGATAATCGTACTTAAGGAGTAAACTCTAGTAGAGCGGCGAAGCTGACACACTTTTTTTTGTAAGCCTCTTCAATAGTATCCCATGACGTTGGGCGCTTTTCAACCAAAGATATCAAATCTACATCAATCACTGACGTTTTAAATTTTTACTACTACCGTTTTGGCGTGTGTTCTGCTAGGCATGTCGCATACGCAAATTGCTGCGTTGCGGCAGACGGCGCCGCAACGCGGTTATGTGTTTAGGGTCTTAGTTACACTGGCATACAATGTGACATTTATTCAATTAATTTAAATATAATTATAAACAGCGCAAGAAACAAATTAGAAGTAGTGGTAGCTTAGTTGCTATGACGCCCGCGTCTCATATATTGTAATGTATTATTTTCATAGACAATTACTGCTAGCTCTAATTTCATTATAGTATTAGTGAAGTAGAAATAATATCCATACCTTTTTTCCCAACCAGCTTATTTATAAAGGCTTCATGCTTATTGATTTTC
This sequence comes from Dendrolimus houi, assembly GCA_039645545.1. Lineage (NCBI taxonomy): Eukaryota > Metazoa > Arthropoda > Insecta > Lepidoptera > Lasiocampidae > Dendrolimus > Dendrolimus houi. The sequence goes on from CM077134.1 coordinate 11,149,679, forward strand.
CCCCAAATTACGCGTTCGCACACATGACGTAATAATATAAGCAAATAAGGTAGTTGTGATTAATTATAATACATTAACATCAATGGACAACGTATCAGCTACTTTTACACTTCTATATTTTTTCGCATAAACAATGCTAAAGGATATGACTTTGCCCATCCCATGAATATCACGTGATATTTAAGTGTATAAAGTATCATATATTTTTTATTCGTTAACGCTTGTTTAGACGTCACTGATGACACGTCTCCATTTATATTAATTGATTGACAATATAAGTGCGGCGGCAGCGCGGTGGCGGTGTCGTATATACACACGCTTACCGTTATTTAGAGTACACTAATATGAAAATGTTTGGTACCAAATTGTTATTTCGCAGCACACATCCCATTTTCTGGAATAAAAAAATAATTCATGTTCATCTTCGTTATCAAAAATGTATGTTATATAAATGAAAATTTTTATAATAATCACTTTATTGCAAGTACTATAAAGAAAATAAAATACAGACATCCATACCTTTTTCGTGATGTCTATTTATTTATATATAAATTTATAAATTAGCGTAGATTATATTCTATTCAAATTCAAAAGATTTTATTCATAATAAGTTCCACTGCAGAACACTTTTTGAAGGTCATACATATAAGTTAAAATTTAATTTTACTTCCTAGTCTGTGTACACCGCTTCGCAAAGTGTTATTCCTGTTCAAGAGAAGAAGCTGCAAGAAACTCCCCAGCAACACGTCTAGCTAAAAATTGGTTTTCTTTATATTTCTTATTCAATTTACATCTTTTTTTATAAGTTTTATACTGAAGTATGTTACAGAATTACTTTTCGTACAATTAATTGAGTAGTAGCAAACAGTGCATATTCATTAAGACAAATACACAATTAAAGAAAAGAAGAATATTATTGTCGTTATAATAATGCCAAGACGTACTAAAAGTTTATACTGCATTCATAAAATGTTACATCATCCGGCAGGTAAATCCGGGTTGCTACTAAACTTTTTCAGAGTCCCACTTTCTCAATTTTCGTCCTTCAATTTCTATACGATTGTTGGTACCCCGCATGGTGAACTTATTGGCACCTACCTATATATCCAACAACCCTCTAGCCTCTTTCTATCAGTCCCTGAAGACTTGTGATATTACATTAAAAATATCAAACAAAGTAATAGTAAAATACTATATTAACAAAGTCAAAAAAATTTGTCTGGCTGTATTCACGACATCGCCGGAAAAAATGTAGCCCCAACTTTTCATAGATATCTTTTTAAAAATGTCCCGTTTAAACTTTTGTACAGCCGTGTTGTATATTCATTGCACAGTGAAGCCAAAAAATATGCCAACTTTTTCCCGGAATTGTATTTGAAAAAACTCTAACAGTTTTAAAACTTTTATTTGAAATAGTACCTATATTTCATTGGTACCATATTTTGTTCTATTGAACGCATTATCTCTGTTAAATAATAGCATAGAAGAACATTAGGAATTATTAGCTAGTAGTTTTTATTTTTACCGGTGTTGCACCGTTTGTGGGTGCGGGTTTGTGCGGGTTTTGTTTTTTTTTTAATTTTATCCAGCCCATATCAGGACTGAATACAAGAGTGAAACAATTACACTATTAGCCTTTAAACAATTTTTATTAATATTAGAGAGCGGCATCACATTGGTAGCAGCTTTGGTTTTACAAATATCTATAGTATGGTAACCGCTTTCCATCAGATGGGCCGTTTGATTGTCTGCTGAACTCGTGCAATAAAATTTTAGTGATTGAAAAATGAGCCCTTAACAAACAAAACAGGTACACCGAGCCCCAGCCCTCAAAGTGGAGTCGGCTAGGAGCCGAGGCCTTACTTTCAAACGCATTTTATTGTTCGTTTGCTTCCGATCAGTCCGAAAAAGTCATGTAATTTTAACTAGAAGAAAGAAAGAACAAAGATTTCTTTAAAACTAAAATAATATAGTCCATATAACACAAAATTAAATGAAATTTATAATGGAAAATATACGTGTTAAATAGTAAAGTTTTAAAACGAAGACGAGCGACGACGTTTGAAAGTAACCCTTCCGATCACGCCATAGTGCGTTAAGTGGCTTTCACACGATTCAATTTACGACCAATTTTACTAGATTAACAATCGAATTGTGGATGGAAATATGAAATCCAAATTCATTGGTTGGTCGGACCGCTCGATTCGATTGTGTCCAATCAAATCGGGTGGTGTAGACGCTAGTTGGCCAATTTTTTAACGTAGGCATTAATCAACACAACAGTGTGCAGAGCAGGTGTGTGCAATGCGTTGTATTTTGTTGTGTTATAATTGTGGTTTCAAGATGGACCATGAGGATAACGGTAACGATGATGTATCCATTCGTACCGAACGGCAAATAATGGAGAAGATTTTAAATCTTCAACAACCATTGTTTTGCTCATAGTCTTCTATTTATTTTCCACATCTACAGTTGTAGTTAGAGACAAAATCAAACCAATTTTTGCTTCTTGTTAAGAGGCATCGTGCTTGATAATAGTCCTTTCAGTAGAGGCAACAAAATAAAATGAAAACTGGCGATCTTCTTTTCTACGTGTGGTCGTACAATCAGATTTTTACCAATTCAATTACAAATCTGATTCGCGATCAAATCGTATCGTGTGGAAGGGGTTAAAAGATAACTTAGTATTAAATAATCAAATAGTGAGGATAAAGGTCGAATAGTTTCCAGTGGACATATTACTATTAACTACATAGACACAAACTACGTGTATACTACATAAGGTTATACCTAATAAAATATGCTTTACTTCATTTGATGCTTTATTCACGTATCCTTCATCTATACTTTTATTAGTCTAAGCCCTTGATGAAAGTTAATTCATCCAAGAAATCATAAAAAAACATGACCTACAGAACCTTGCCTATAGAAAATTCCTTTTTGTAGTAGGTGATCCATTTTTTCCCGTCAATCGCCGCTTTGGGAGCTACAAGGCGTCTGAACGTAGTCTTTGTAAATGCCAAACGTTTATCGCAGTTAGCGAAAGTAGGCCCCTTGGACCCCTTGTGGCATAACCCTTTAAGATAAGCGAGTACGCTTCGGAGATTAAGAAAGTAGGTCCAAGATATCTGATGGTGAGACATAAAGGGTGGGATGAAAGAAGCCTTTTATGTAAAGACCTCAAAAGAAAGCCCTCTATTAGGCTTTCGTCGACCTTACAAGGAGCTTAGAGAATGATAATATAGTTCCTTTTTTTTTTGAGCCAAACGAAATAAGTCGTAACTAAAGTCTTTTGAGTATAACGTTGGTAAAACTACAAAGCTGAGAATAACAAAATGGTTACTACGTAGTATGTAGTAGCCAATTTGTTATTATCAGCCTGAGAGTTTTATTGACGTTACACACTACGTAGTACGTACTATAGAAGATAAACCAGTCAAATGCATGTCAGACTATGTATAGATAGAAGTTTCGTAGTCTACTATATGGCTACGGTTCCTTTACAAACCGCGTAACCTAAAATATCTTATATCTTACTCAATATCTCGTTGGAATCAATTTGAGTTGAAATTAATTTTCAAACTTGAACATTTTACTTCGATGTTTTTAAATAATTTATCACCTTCTAGCTCCTAAGCTAGAAGGAGTAGTGTACACACTGTTTTGATTTTAGAAGCGAATATATTAAGATATAAGAGATAAACATGTAACTGAGCAATGAAAAAATCAATTTCAGGGGACTTATTCGTGGAGAGAATCAATAAACAAGTCTCAGTGACAATTGTGTTTTTAAAGACTTTTTATTGAAACCTATCTTGTATATACTTATAAATTCATTTATTCATGCTTTTGTAATTTTATTACACGGTAATTTACCGGTTTACACAGTAGTTTTCTTCTAAAACTCTTCAATATGATGCTAATAATCCCAGAGTAAAATGGCTGCGACATAAATGTCTATTTATGACATGATAAAACTACAAGGGTTGCGCTTGTCATTTGACTAAGGAACATAATATAAATAGATTTACATAGCCTTATGGCTTTTCCAAAGGGTCACTGGTTGTTGGAAGGGATGTTTCCAATATATTCGTCCTTTCAAGTAGAAACGTAGCGCTCTATTCCAAAAACATTTGTAAGTAGTCTGCTAAAGGCACGCCGCGGGCCGTTTCATTTCATGAAAACAACACGTGACCCATCCCGTTCAGCGCGGCGCCTACGAATTTTGTCCATTTTTGCGTCACGCACGTAAATCGTAAGGTAGTAAGATGGGGCAAAGCGCGGCTCGCACACAGTCCTCAGCGAGAGCGCGCGGGCGCGCCACCTACCGAGAACGACCCCCGTATCACTAACTTGCCGCGAACACCGGAAAATTGGCGCGAAAATGCGGAACTCTCACGAATGATTGACGTTTCATTATACTGTTACGATGCGATCATATTCTTTTAAACTCGACGGATGAGTGTGAAGTGTTCGAAATTTGAATTTTGAAACCTGTCAGTATTTTTTTTTTCTGAATGAATCATCTCTATTATTATCTGTGTTAATTATAATAGTAGGTAATTTAGGAAGTATCTTTTCAAAAATTATAATCGCGACATTAAAGTGCCTATGCGTATTTAGCGTAAACTTATGTATCATTAAAAGAAAAACTTAAAAGACCGTTTATTATACACGTACAAGAATTTTTCATTATTATGCTTATCTTTTAATAAAATTACATTTTTGCTTAACAAATATAAAAGAGAAATCTCAAAAAAACAATATGAAGATTTTCTTCAATGAAAACAGATAAAATATTCAGTTCGCCATGCAATATTTTCTTTTAATTTATAAAGCCATAAATTTCACGTGCGTAATCTACGGTCTTACTAGAACATACAACGTATACTTTTTATAATATTTTTAATCAATTTGTCATATTGTTTTGACATGGTGTGTTCAAGACGTAAGTAATATGTGAAAACTAACCAGTAAATTTACAACTTCCATAACTAACCATTGTAGTATAAAAACACATATATTATAACAGTATTTATCGTTTTATCTTACATCAAACATGACCTACTCCAAATTTCAATAATGAATAAATATTACAAACTGTTGAATGGAAAACAAGTAACATGTGCTTCTAAGGTTCCGTAGGCATTTTGACAAAACAAAACCTTATAAAATCGTTATGTCATTAGTACATCTGTCAATCTGTCAATGTTACAGGCCTTTTTTTTAAATACTACCCAGTAGTATATGGATATACTTTGACAGAAAACAGTCTATAGGCTACCAAACTAATATCGTTGGCGTCAATCTGTACGAGACTTTGTAGTAAAATTTTTGGTGATATTATTTTTTTCGTCACATTGTTAAAAATAGTCACAATTATGATAAAAAAAAACGTACTGACGACACATTTTCGACTAAAATACTTTTTATCAGCGTTCTCTATTCAAATGACAAAATGTTTTTGTTGGTGGATGGACTGATAAGCACTTGGCTAATTTTTTAAATGTTAAAACTAAACAACAACATATCGCTCTTAAAGTTGCTGTTAAGAACCCGTGTCTATTGTCTATAATAACAGCCTATAAACGGTGCACTGCTGGGCCCGGGCCTCTCATTTATAAGGGGATGTAAAATATATCCTGCTTGTCCAAGATGGAGTGGCGGGTTTAACAGATCCGTTATTTAACACATTCGGTCAGAAAACTACCTAAGTGGTGCATGCTTTGCGGCTAAGTTTCCAACACGCACCCTTTGAGTTTGGGACCCCATACGCTAATGCTCTTAACGATTTTCAATTGAGAATTCTACGTTTTTCATATTTTTTATTGCAGATGTTCAGCAAACAGGCAGACGGCCCACTTGATGGAAAGCGGTTACCATCGCCTATGGACATTTGCAACACCAAAGGTGCTACAAATGTGCTGCTGCTCTCTTAAGGGAGACTGGAACCTGGTCACTAATGCCGGAACACAAGACAGGCTTGTTATGGCGGCATACTCTAGACCAGAGGTGGTAGCCATCCAGTCGGGCAAATGCCCTACCACCTGGCAAACATGTCATTTCTTAGATCATAAATTTTTAAATTACTTGATTATAATTATAATTAATTTTTATATACGAAGTAAGGTTTTAAAAATGTTATCGTACTACAAATACAAGCGTGTTAATTTTGAATGACATGTTTTGTTTCCTCATTATGCGACAGAGAAAATCTTTCTTATCGAGCTGAAGATTTAAATACGACAATATTTAGATGGGTTTTTTATAAAATAAATCAATTATTCCACGAACAATGAACAGTTCCTTAAAGGTAAACAACGTCCATTATTTTTGTCATTTGGCCAAAGAACCCTAAAGTTCTTAATCGCAAATATCCCATATTTCAAAAACTACCTAGAGAATTGGGACTACTTATATTTTTTAATTTACCTACATAAAAAAACTCATCTCTGAGTTACGTACATATATGGTAGTTGTCCCAATTTTTACTTGTATTACAATTTCACTACACCATCATATAGTGGCATATAGAACACACTTTTCTGCAAATTGTCATCCATAAAACATGCACCAAACAGCTTCCCAGAAAAATGTATGTAATATACATCAATAGACGAACAGACAGCCCAAGATACGAAAGATAGTAAGTACATGACGATTTTATAAGGATTTTATTTTTATCAAAGTAGCAACACTAGAAATAGTTGAGCTTCATATTAACTGACATTATTCACAACAATAATATCACAAATTTTCAAATGAAACGTTCTTTAAATAAACAAACATACCAATATTATACGCAATTATTTATCTGTTATATGAATAGTTATCAAGTAAAAATATTTTCTATACGTATACATATGTAGATATTTATATATGTAAACATAAATTTGTTGTAGTGTGTAACTATTGCAGAAACGATTGTGAGAGGGGAATAAGTAGAAGCACAAAACGTTAATCATTTACGTAAAGTAGCTATATCGTAGACTAAATCTACGTTTTGATGAATGTTCTGATTCCATTCTCTAAAAATATGAGCACAGATGACATAGGTTAAAAAAATAGTAATATTTAAACTTAGCACCACCTACATCGCCAGATTAGGTAAGAATATTTTGAAGTTAGGTTTCCTGGAACAGACCGTTTAAAGCGATAAGTACGCCTTCCACTCCTAAAAATATTATGATATATAATATATAATATCAGCCCATAAATGTCCCACTGCTGGGCTCGGGCCTCCCATTACAGGGGGGAACGGATAGTATACCCGCCACGCTTGTCTAAGACGGCTTGGCAGGTTTGACACATCGGTTATCTCGATGTGCAGGTTGCATCACGACGTTTTCCTTCACCGTTGTTAGCGCGTGGTAATTGTAACAATATACACATTAGATCAGAAAACTGACTAAGTGGTGCATGCGCGTTCCGGCCAGGATCGAACCCGCACCCTTTGAGATTTTGAACGCGTGCGCTAGCCATTACGCTACCACGACTTTGTGTTATAATTAGAAAATATTGTAATCAGTATATTGTGTCTGTAATTTTGCTGAGCAATAATGTCTATCTATTATCTATCTATAATCTATTTATCTATTACACATAAATGTAAAAGTTCGGTTACTAAATTTGAAGCATGTTCCAAGGCCGTGTGGAGCCCAATGTCACCGTAGGTAAGGTTGTTATCACATTACCTATCTAATTTCTGTTATCTGGCCCGGGGCATATGCAAAGTGGGTCACACGCTCACCCGAGTCAGATGCGCATTTGCATTACCTGCCCTAGATGATTAAATAACACTGCATACGATTTAAAGATAAATACATTATTGTTTTCCAATTGCGCAAATCAATTTATTCCTATTTTCTTGTAAAATATATAACAGTTATGATACATGTATGTAGAGTGACACTTTGAAAACGATTTCTTCTCAATATTATTGTTATATCAAAAATAGTACCAGAGGCAAAGAGTTGCATCATCACTCAGTCATTATAATATTGCTAGTTTTTAAACCCTAATGAGTAGCTCTATTTTACTTACGTAAAAACTAAATTATTTTTTTTATATATCGCAAGTGAAACCACGGGAAAAAGCTACTATATATATAAAACTATCTCACTGATGGTGAAAACCGGTTAAAAATACGTTGTGTAGGAGTTAACGGATATACAAACAGATAGACGTGGAAAGCGACTTCGTTTTATATCATTGTTCATTATAAACACCAATTATTCGTTTTTTGATAACAAAACTGCACAGGAAAATATCAATTCAAGTCCCCGTCAAAAAAAAATCGGAACTAATTTATTTCTCAGTATTTCCAATTGTAGAACTTTTTTTAAATAACTCCATAATACTAATAGGGTAACTCCTGACTCACGCAACGAATTAATTGTTGTGCGTGGAATTGAGTAATTTATGTTATACCTATCTCAGAAATAACTAGGAAACGAAACGGTGAGATCACCGATAAAAATTCAAAAGAGGTTTCAGATATTTTAAACTGAAACAAGAATATTTCAGCTTAAAGAACTTTATTTCTCATACAAGAACACAATTCGCTTCAACTATGAGAAATCTTAATAAGCAATAAATCATATATTATAACGAGATGTAAGCACAAATATCCGTTGGTAATGGGTACATATTTGTGGCTTTCGGGGTTGAAACCCTGGGGCCGTGGGGGCCTGGAGCTCATCACCTCAATCGAGACCTCTCAACGCGTCTAATTGAGGTCTCGCGTGACCAAAAGGCTGGCTTGCACCTTTTTTTTTTGGCCAGGGGAAATCCGTTTGAGGACTAAGCCGCGACAGGCACCGAAGCCTGGGGGGATATTCGCGACCCGATGTGAGAGTGTGGGATTCGCCAGATCGGGGGTGGCACTAGCGTGCTCGGTCAGAACCGGTGCCACGCTATTGCCACTCCCCAGTTAAGGATACCTTCTAAAACCCCTGGGTGTTCCGTCCAGCGCCTTTTGCCAGGGCTACGGGACTGCGGGATTCCCAACTCCGCGTGCCCTGGCAGGCGTGGGCCTCGCTCACTAGGCCTCTTCCAATGCCAGGGGACTAAGCCCCCGGCCACAACTAGGTCTTTTCCGTGCGTGGGGCGGTCTGTAACGTGCCCCACGGGAAGAGAGATGAGCGCACGCGGGACACTCGCGCTCTCATCTCGACGGCATGTGCGGGTGAGTGAGAACCCCTATACTCCAAGGGGCCCCACCCGCGCCGCCCGCTTACGGTCGCCGAAGGTCACTATCCGACCTCCGGCGTCGGCACGTCCTCCATTGGCGGAAGTGGATCAGGGAAGTACGCTCACGCTCCCGAGGCTGGCTTGCACCTATGGCAACGCATAAACGTTGCCATCCAACGTGGAAATGCGGCCAGCATTTTGGACACGCTCCCCGCCGACAGCGACCAGGATTACTTAAATGTAAACGAAAAATCATATTTAATTATAATTAGACAAATAGTTGAATTTTAAAAATAAATGACAAATCTATCTATAATATAATATGGGTGTCAAGTTTGTACAATAAATTTAAATAAGATAAAAATAAATGGGGCTAATCCAGACCAACGGATTTTTAAATGTAACTTTTAATTTTTTTGTCTGCCTATCTGTTAGAGCATTACGTGATAAACTGAATGGATTTCGAGGAAATTTGATACAAAGTAAGCCTATGTCCTGGGTCCATCTACCTTTTTATTCCGATAAATGACCTTTCGTCGCGTTTTTTTATGCTGCCGTTTCAATTCACTAACAAACACTTCGTCGCGTTAATGCTAACGAAGTTTCGCTGGCACTACTTGTCTGTACTAGTACTAGTAATTTTCAACATCACATTTCAAAAGTTAGAGAACATCTTTTTAGACTTTAATTATTTGGAAACTCATATCTGACCTCTATAGGCGCAGTAACCATTTTTCTTTAGATGAGCGGTATGCCTGTTTACCAGCATTGCAATAAAATATTAAAAATCTAATCTTACGTACTTTAACGTATGGACACAAAGAAGATTTTTTAAATAAATGCCATCTATTAAAACAAATTTATTAAGAAAGATTGTGAAAAAATCACACATACCATTAATGAGATTTAAAGAAACTTAATAACATTTAAAGAAATAATATTTTTCTGGAATTTAAATAATACCAATCTTCACGTTAATTTAGCAACGAGACAAGGTAGAACAGAAGGAAATTGCGATGCATGATGTCGCAACTGAAACGCACGCTATTTAATCTATGACAACCTAAGATAAAATGTTTAAATGGGCTAATTACAAAATATTATAAATATTGTCAAGTTTACTTACTACGTCCTCGATAACTCTCAAAAAAATAATAGCTTACTCACCATATAAAAAGCACTCATTGAGTACTGCTTATCATGTGATTCTTATATGATTGATTGAAATCTTCCATCACCGTCAAATTTTTCAAGAATTATCTATTCGTAGACAGATTTTAAAATAACAATAAATCTACGTTGTAAATTTATGCTTTTTATTTCTTTTTCAATAAAGCGCTACGCAAAAACACAAATATTCTGATCAATCCAGTATATCTTTATTTTACATAATATTTTATTATTTAACAGGGTTTATTTTACATAACATCATTTATATGATAAATTGTATTCTTCAAGCTTTATCTTGACATAATACGCCTGTGCCTTTTCCATACCGGCATTTACAGTTTTTGATTTCCTTCATTATTTAATCACGGATACGTATTTCATATTCTATATTATGAAATCTCCGGAGTTATCGTGCAATGCAACTACATAGTATTAAAAATCTTTAAAATTTGCTTTATTAATCTACCTTCCTTGATCTTCACTAAGGAGTTAAAACGTGAGAGCAAAAATATCCTGATTGAATATACACTAAATACGTTACTTCAAATATGTATGAGTGACAAATTCGAAAGCTCGAGAAAAAGTTATGGTACCTATTATATAAATAAAAAATGTAGATTATTTATTCGAAATCACATTTAACATTTCATCATAAGATATAAAACATAATAATAGTTATTTCTTTATATTAACTACTAGAAAGTTGAGGCGTGAAAAAAGTGATAACAAAAAACTGATAGCTACCTTACACCCGTTAAGTAATTCAAAACATCTTCAAATAGGTGCACTTATCACGATAAAGCATCTAAAACACATGTTTTAAAAACACTGGAGGCGATGAGACTTCGACGTGTAAGTTAATAAAGCATCTTATGACCAAAATCTTATCGTATAAAAATCTGAAGAAAACAAGCATTTATCTTTTGAAATTATTAATATCGGTACATTTCATCTGTTGCTAATTACACCAATAAAAGATTTAGACGTCAGTTTAAAACGTAAGCCACATCTTTTGAGAATCTTTATGTTAAAATTCATACCATCATATAAATATAAAAGATACTTTAGTACGTATCATGTAGACACGTCACATGCGCTTGCAGTCCTGATCTAACGTTGTCGTGGAAAGCAGCAACGAATAAACTTCAGCTATTGCGAGAATTAAATCATAAGATTAAGTTTTAATGTAACCAATGATTTTTAAAAGTGTTGGAGTGAAATTAACTCCACCTTGTACGTGGAGGGATACAATAATAAATAATAATATTATTTTATTATGTACATACACATATGTTTTATAATATATCTAAAATTTACATGTAGGTACCACATAAATTAGAAATAATTTCATGTTAATTATAACAAGACGAAACATTTATTCAAACTATATAGAGTCGTACAACCGTGTCGACGATAACTCGTAAGTAATTGGCATTTATAAAGAATGGATCGAATTATGATTAAGAAGATAAATATGTTAATTCAATATTATAATTGATTGGATTTATATTTAAATATTATAATAAATACATCTTTAAATGTATTATTTTGCATGTTTTAAATATCGTTCTGCATGGTTTATATTATATGCAATCAGTGTCAAATATCCATCAATATTCAAGTTACAGAAACATATTCAAGCGAATAGATAGCAGGCAAAATACGATACATTATTATACTCCCTTATTATTCTCTCGTCATTTCAATCTTAGTCAAATTTTAGGTCTTTGTCAACAGAAAAAGCTATAGAGATTAGTTGTTCTCACAACCAATATATTGGTACCAAAACTAAAACACGACTACTTGAAAACTCATATTTTGCTAAACAGTTCAGATTGTATACACAAATATTGGCTTAAAAATAATATCCTACAAAACTTGGGATGATGCAAATTCTACAATGATCGCTTTTGTACAAAAAAAAATAGTAAAACTTAAAAATATTATTTCAAATGCCACCTTTACTACGACGGGAAATGAAAATATCAGCCCCCTCCATTAAATTGATATGACCATATAACGGACATTCCTAACATAGATTATACGCTATATATTCCTAACTAGTTATCAGAATGTAATGGCTTCTCGATTATAAAACAACATAGTTGATTAGGTCCTAGTACTAGTTCCATGCTATGATTAGAGTAAAATCAAACCCTGTTTAGATATTAGAAAGTATGTAGAAGTGAGGTAGTTATGTTGATATATGATTTATCGAAATATAGAGCCAGGAATTAAACCTTCTGATTTTGTGTTTCTATTTTGTAAATGTCAGTTAGATTTCGAAATTGATTCGCTATATCAATAATTAAAATGAGTACGATGTTTATTTGTTTTTTGATTTTTAATCTGACGTTTTGGCCACTTTTCAGTAATCGTCATCACATAATGAGTCAGATGTCCAACGACAATTAGTAATGTTAAAACTATTTTTATCTACCCGTAACTTCTACCATTCTAATTATTCATTTTGTTTATTATTACTGTAGCATGGGACTCTAATATAATTTACAGTCACTTTACAATAAAGACATCAAGAAAAATACCCAGCAAACACGCTTAACTAATTAATTAATAAAAGTAGTACTTACAAATAATCAAAAAATAATAAAAATATACTTCTTTTTTCAGTTTTTGCAACTGTCAACCTATTATATGATTAAGAGGTAAAAGTAGAAGTTTTAATTAAATATAGATAGATATTTCCTTGTTTTCTAGGCCTTAAATATCAACCAATTAGTGTGAAAATTAATATATTACGGAACCAAATCTTATGTTGGTAAAGCCATGATGAAATGGTTAATCTTAAATAAAAGTAGTGAACGAAGTTTTGACAGCTGAAATATAATGGTATTATAAAATACAAAAAAGTTAAAACATGATACCATTATAATACAGATGTTACGAATATCATAATAGTCAAAGCGACCACATCAAAACAATTTTACGATTATGTTGCCATTAAAAAATCAGAAAAAACATTACACATATTTTAAAGCGCTAACGCCGATCTGATTTACGATTTTCCGAAAGAATACATTCAAACACAAAGAGTTAGTAAGAGCGTAGTAAAATATTGCGGGAACAAAGTCATCAGTATTATTGGCGAAGCGCCAGAACCTAGTACCACTGATTATTCAGACCCGTCATTCATGCATGGCATGTGTTATGACTACGTTCGAGACTAAGCTTGAAAGTATTGTCAGGAATGTTTTGACAAGTCAATTATATTATCCCTGGAAATAAGAAGAGGAGCATAAAGAATGTTAATCCTATTAATTTAATGTTGCCTTGATTGTTAACTCCTCTTTAATTCAACACATTCTACGAACGAACCATCTGTCGAAACTGTCGACTTTAGATTCCTTGTAGCTGGCTTAAGCCAATAATAAATGGTTCATTACTGTCTTTCAATTTGAATGAATCCGTTCAATCAAATCGTATCAAAGTGATCCGTTTACATGAATCACTTTAATGGATTCATTCAAATTGAAAGACAGAAGTAACTTGTATAATTTAAGTTTACGTTTTTAAGTAAACTTAAATCACTCAATCTCATTGAATACGGTCGTGTCCTTTCAGTTTGCACCTGTCAACCAAATTGATTCAATTTAATTGCTCAGTCTAATATCAGCATTTTTTGTTATAAGATCATATTTTTTATACACAAAACTGTCGTTGCTGGATTGCATCTGTCTTACGAAAATATAAAGTAAATATATGCAAGAATGTTCTTTCTAGCATTCCTCTTTTATATACCACTACACACACAGGTAAAATTAAGGCTACAATTTTTTGGCAGTGGTTGCTGCAAGACTGGGTCAGCCCAAGCGCAACCAAAAAAAAACACATAAACTCTGGATCACCAGTGTGATCTTGTTTTAATATAAAATCTAAATTGAAACTTTCATTCAATATCTTAAAATTTAATAAATATTTTTAAGCTCAAATCAGTAATAAATTTAAAGACTTAATTAGCTTTTTCAATTAATGAAATTTACTGCTTGCTCAATACCCTCGATAACTGTCTTCGACGTATTAGTATTGAACAGTTGAGTTGTTTTAAATACCAAAATAGAAAGCCCTTAGGTAATTTAATGATTTTGCTTTTGTTTACGCCCTCGGCATAGTCTCACTTGTAAATTAGGATTACAGTAATCCCGTTGGAAGGAGCGGTACAATACATTTATAATTATTTATAGGCGAAGGGCGAGTCGACACGTTACAGAACATTAAACACGTAAATTATTATCTTAACCTTCCTCATCGACATGTGTTAATTAAAGGCAAGTTATCCCAAACATGTCATATATAAAGCGCAGAACCTAAAGAGCGCAATTACCAGGCCACTCAGAAAGTATTACGAAAAAAAGTTTTTATGTATGAGAGACTGGACAGTTATAATCTATTTTGAAAATATGATTATTTATAACTAAAAATAGGTACGTTCCAATTTCAAAATTTCCCTCCACATTGTTTGCAAGCTAATTTAAATTATTGTGTCTCATTGAAAAATTGAGCTGCGCCGGGAACATTTTCGCACTATGATTTTTTACAATTTCAAGTGTCGCCTGAACCCGAATGAATCGTACGATAGACTTCAAATGGCATTAATGAATAAAGGCCCTTCTAAGGCAACCGTGTATCGTTGGTACAACGAATTCAAGCGCGGTCAACTAACTTTGGGGGATGAATAAAGAAGTGGTCGCCTTTTGACGGCTGTTCTGGAAGACAAGTGCTAGCAGTGAAAAATTTAATCCAAGATAATAGGCGAGTTACGTATCAAGAGATTCAGCACGTACCGCAGATTTCATCAGAAAGCCTTCACGAGATTCTACACGTGCATCTTCACGTGAAGAGGTAGTTTTCAGTTTCAGTTTTAGATGCTCAGAAGCAGGCCCGGGTGGAATGGTGCCGTGATATGATAAACAAATTTGAAGCAGGCCCGTTTCGGCGTGTTTACAACATCATTACAGATGATGAGTCCTGCATTTATCAATACGACCCAGATACGAAGGGTCAGTCGACGGTTTGTATGGTTCAAAACGAATCAACGCCTACCAAAGTGAAGCGGTCTAGAAGCGGGGGGAAGATTTTGATCACGATTTTCTTTTAATTTGACTGGCTAATTGGTGTCAATTCCTTTACGGAAACAAAGAAGCATCAACGCCGAATAGTATTCTACCAAATGCTTGGCAGAAATTTTTTCTGTTGCGAGCAATAAGCGACCTAACACAGGGCTCCGCGGGCTACTGCTCCACCACGACAATGCACCCGCCCATACCGCGCTCAAAATGAGGGATTTCTTGGACATCACGCCAGTGAAACTTCTGGATCATCCTCCTTAAAGCCCTGACCTAGCACACCCTGTGACTTATTTTTATTCCCGAAAATAAAAAATCTGCTCTAAGGGATACAATTTTCGTCGCCGGAAGATGCGCTGTCAGCGTTCGAGCAAGCTATAAACAAGGTGTCTGCGGCGGACTGGAAAAAGTGTTTCGAAAACTGGTTAGACGCAAGAAACTCTGTATAGATGCTGGTGGAGAGTACTTTGAAAGATTTCATAAAAAAATATTTACCTATAGAACATTTTTATTTTATTTTCGCAAAACTTTCTGAATTTCCCACGTATTTGCAAGGAAAATTATTTTTAAAATAGGTAATCCATTTTTTACTGAGTATATCAGTTAAATATTTAATATAACATGGTTCACAGTTGTGGTTGAGAAGTCGTAACATCGCTCCTCTACGTTACGATGCAGCGATTTAGGCCGTGGGCTGTCCGGTTTGTCTGCCGCAGACAGCAGATTACGATGCTCCACCCCCAGGCGGAAATAGCCGAATGATGCTTGGATACTGTCTCGTTTATACACTACACGAATTATTGTCGTCCTGTTACACCTGCGATTAATGTTAAAGATTTAGATTGTGGCCGAATACGTCTTATCTTTTAATAATAAATTGGAAATAAAGCAGTTAACGAAAAGCCACATTAGTGTTTAAACATATGTTATCAGTCAATATTTAACGTCATTAATAATGCCGCATTCCCAAAAATTGCCTTAAACCCTTGACTACATCTAAATGAAACGGCGTATATCTGTAACATTATCGCAGATACTGTCACCATTAAATAAATAAATATTAGTCCAAATAAACCTACATTTATTTAAATTTTTTACATGAATTTGAATTTATAATGTGATAAAGTCACTTCCGATAATGCTATAGTTAGACTGTGACCAAATGCGCCTTTTTTATAACGTTAAAAATAACGCCGTTAACGAATAGCTACATTAATGTGTATACACACGTTATCTGTTAATATTTCACATCATTCATAATTAATAACCATATCATATCTCAGAATACGCATTAAATCCATCGCTAGATCTACGTGAAACGGTCAATAACTATAACATTACCCCAGATGAAGCAGTAGCATAACGTTGACATTAATAGGTTCTTTATCATTTATCTCACCGCCTGTGGCTGATGAAGACAGAATAGAATAGAAAATAGAATAGAAAACACTTTATTGTTCACCAAATAAACAATTACAGAATAAATAATTACAATAATTTAACGGCAAAACAAAACGCGGCCTTATCGCTTAAAGCGATCTCTTCCAGGCAACCTGGCTGAGAGGATACTTTTAACAACTTATGTCTAGGTATAATTGACAATGTTCGACAGAATGATAATGTTCGGGCTCGAACTCTCTCGCACAGCGCGTCAACCAATGTACGACTTTACCTAATCTACCATATACGCGGATATTGAAATAAAGCATATCAACCGATGGTCGGCATGGCGTACAAGTTGTTGATTGATGAAGACTTGCTTTTAATATACATAGTTACCGAAAAGTAATATAAAATTAAAAGGAAATAAATGAAACTCCGGATGTTGATGATGATGGATCAGCTGAGCTTGGACATCAAGCAATGCACACACTGATAAAATCGGTCAATACATTTCCACTTCTTATTTTTAGTATAAAGACCTTCCAGGAGCTTCCAAAGTTTTACCTATTTTACCCATATTTTATGCATATGAAACTGTTTGTATAATATTTTTCCGAAGCATCATATAATAAAGCATTATATTGTACTAATTAAGTCAAAATTTTGTGATTTTATTTAATGAATTTATCCCTTTTAAATTACAGCTGTCCACTAGTAGCTATACCGCCGCGCGGCGATCATACGCGTTATACGTGGGAGCGGGATCCACGGGTGCCATTGTGCGAGTGAGATCTTGCCCGTACATTATCATTCTGTAATCGACAAGGCAGACAAAGTAACATGCAGGAAAGTGTTAGAGCGATTTTGCTTTATATCAACAAATACGTGTAAATAATAATGGGATGGAAGATAGAGAGTTCATTTGTCCTTTGTGCTATTTTAATGTTGATTGTCAAATTGTCACTATTCTTCATGACATGCGAGTTGTGACTTTTTGCTTGTTGGAAAAGATAATTTATTTAAACACGTTTTGAAAGTAATTCTGAGGATACTTGTATTTAAAGAGAGTTTTTTCTGCAATAGTATTTTGCAATACTTCAGACGCAAAAGCCATAGTAAAGAAAAAATGAATGTACAAAAATTTGACTTGTAAATACACAAAACATGCATAAATTATAACAAGATTTCTTTGGAATACCCATCTATATATAATACTGTGCTTAGTATTGAAATAACTTTAGTGTTGATTATTGCTTGAATTTCATTTCCCGAAACTGTAATAAAAAATGTGCTTAAAAGTAATATTTTACAAAAAAATTTTTTTGTTCAGTTTTCCAGATATTTCGATGATGAAAAAAATGTTTGGACACATGTGGAAGAAATAATTAAAATCCAAAAAATATTAATTTGCCTAATTCATTTTGATAATGATGGTTTGGATTAAAAAGAGATAGTGCCTACATTCAGTGGAAATAACAGTTTTATGACAAAAGGTGTAACAGAAAACATCGAAAGAATTTTGAATAATGAGATTGAACTTTAAATAATTGTATTTTTAATTTTTATGCAAGACTACTGGCTCTTCCTTTAATTTCGGCTACGTAACCCGTAGCTATATTTTCCACAACGAAAACTACATACTCGTCTCTACCTATTTTGATTTTTGCCAGTTTTAATTATCTATTTCCTCAATCTTTCCCCAAGAATAAGAGATCTCTTAACAGTTTTGAGTCTCATATATTTACGGTCAATTTCTGTACATAGCTACATTACGGGAAATCATCTCTGTATCATGTGCGGACACACCGAGGGTCCATCTATAGATTAGTCGCGTCCAAACCACGACATTCGGTTATTTCCACCTGGGGGCGTTGCTTCTGCAATCTGCCGCTTTACCACCTGTTAGAGAGACCAGCGCCTAACTTCACATTATTGTGTCGTTTTCGACATACATCGTGAACCACTTCTATTTCGATTTGGGTGATTTTCAACAAGCTGTAACTCAGAGAAAAATACTTGTATAGTAAAAATGAAAATGGCAAACTGTAGCTTTAAGTGTCTAGTTTGAAACCGATTGATGAATAAATGTTAAGATATTTAATTCCAGAGTAATCCTGAGCAAAATATCGGATATTTTTCCAAATTTTTGCCCATATGAAAAACGGACTAAAACAAGTGTTTCTATGAGACAAATAGGTTTTCAAGATCTTAATTGGACTGTTTAAAAATAAGTTACAACGCAAAAGCATTGTGATTACCAGCCGTTAACCAAAAATAAATATTGTGACGCAAAATATTCAACGAAGTTCATCATAGAGATGATATCAATATGTGATCTATTTAAAGGAGTTGTAAAAGTTGTTTGCTTTCAACTGCATGCCGCCCTTGAAAAGGTTTAGTAAACCAGGCCCGGTAGAAACTTCGAAACATAAATATATTTATGATTTTATTTATAACGTTTTCAGAAATACACGAGTTTGATTTGTGGCCACTAAAAAGTCATGATTTGATTGATGTTTTCCAACTATCTATTTTTGTCTCAAAAATATATGTGATGTTATGCAACTTTTGATGCATGGAGGAAGATCTAGTCCAGCCTTGTTCAAGCGTTCAATGGAACGCGTTGCCAAAACACAATTAATTTTTTTAACGTAGTAAATTTCTTTAAAAGAATCGCAAAAGAAGAATCATATTAATGACTAAAAGTTAAAGACTGAAAATGCTCCGAACTACTATATTTCTACATCTGACTTAACTCTATGTCACATAGGATGCTATGGCTGACACATACATAAATCGTAACGTATCACCTTATCGTAAACTTTCGTACGAAACAAATATTAATTTTAATTGTATATAAATACTAGGATGTGCCCGTGACTTTCTCCACGCTCGACTTAAAATTTCCGCGAGATTCCCGGGGCACGAGGTATCGAGCATTTAAAAAAAGAATGAAAACTATCGTTTTAGTGGAAGTTGTGTCGGAATAAGAATTCGTTTTTTTTAATCTGGCTATTTAAAATCATTCCCAGAAAAATTCCCGCATAACTCCTAGGACAATAAGTAGCGCAGGCTTTAAGTCTAAGAGTTAGCTGTCGATCAGTAAAAACCGCATCGAAATCGGCCCAATAGTTTTTACGTGAATTCGGATCAAACAGACAAAAAAAATTTACATCGTTTTCTCCATCGTTTATTTAGTCTTTTCCAGTTTTTTTTTAATAGCTTTAATGCAGAGACACTGCATGTTTAGAATTTTATAATATTATAGGTATTGAATTCTTTTACTATTTAAAATAATCTTAGACTTAGAATCACGATTCTTATTTCTCTTTTTACGAAATTTCTCCCATACCAACCTTTTTGAAATAGACTGTAGATAACGTCTCAAGTCGTCTTTGTTTTAATATAAAAAATATGACTTTCAAGGTCAACCAATGTTTTATTATTTAGGTACAACAGTGTTAAATTTATTACTTTTAGAGCAAATTACTCAAAAATTCCAATTCTTAGAATCGATACTAGCGACGTCTAACGAACAACGTGG
Source organism: Dendrolimus houi (assembly GCA_039645545.1). Taxonomy (NCBI): domain Eukaryota; kingdom Metazoa; phylum Arthropoda; class Insecta; order Lepidoptera; family Lasiocampidae; genus Dendrolimus; species Dendrolimus houi. The sequence goes on from CM077134.1 coordinate 11,170,052, forward strand.
AATTAAGTAGCAACACATTAAAGTCTACGTTTGTCATTTCTAACAATCTTATTCCAAAAACACAGAAAGCTGATGTAAAATCTCTTGTTCTCTATTGCTATAACACAAAGAACAAAAACAGCTGAAAACATATTTCTACTTTAAATGGGTCAAAAATATATACCTAATTAATAAAATGGGTACCTACTATGTATAAGCTTTGTTTAAACATTTGTTACATGCGCTGCCCACTTCCATCGCCACTTTCCTGCTTGCTGTCGTGGAAGTAGGCATAATGTAAACGAGGTTTAACATAAAATACACGTCTTTCGGTATCAATGTTATAGACGTAATCTCACCTTCAGATGTTTGCGTTAGCTTAATGTTTTATTAACACCTAGCCTATCTGTATAACAAAACTACCAAAAAATGTGTTTATTACAACGTGAAACGTTTCTTCATTGACAATTAAAATTTAGTCTACTTATATATGTAGGTACATATTATTTTTTAATCGAGCGAACTAAATTAATGATTCTAACCATTAAAAAAAATTACTAAAAAGGAAAATGTAATCTTGAATACGTTATTGTAACCAAATGTTCATATTATATCTCCAATATCGCATCGTATTTTATAACTTGGTAACACGATCTATTATCGGGCGATAGTGCATAGACCTTCTTATCGGCCAATGTCAGCCTGCACTAGTTGCTAATATGCATATATACGGATTCCGCGGCACTTCATGGTCGCTTGCTAATTTTTTCTTAGAATATTATATACAAACAGCAAACAAACATGTATAAATATTGTCAAAGTAGGTAAAGAATATAAATAAAATGGTATGCAGTCTGAGATATTTGTGGTGTATTTTCAAATGCAGCACACGAGTGTTTTACTTCAATTTCAGGAAGCATTACATTGGCACTTATTTTGTAATGTCCAATGTCTTTCATGTGTGTAGAAATTCCACAGGTGTTACTGACGTTTGTGTGAAATAACTGCAAATATTGAAAGGAATCTAGGTTATCACTATTTCATTAACGAATCATAAACATGAGATATAGCGTTTATGGAGATATGAAATCAATTTGTTGATAGCTGTTTTTATAGAGATGACTTCATTCTGATAAATAAAAGCTTGTAGACCTTTAGGACCTCTAATTAGATCTTGTTTTGTTCAAAGGTTGTGTCTTAAAGTATTTGAACGAATAGTTCTTTGCTGGCAAAATAATAATTTGTCTAGTATAAGAAGTGATTGTGTGAAACTTTTTGTTATTGACTGTAAACGAAGAAAAACAATGGAGAACTACTTTAGTGTCATTCTCGTTGCCTTCACCCTGGTAAGTACATACTACTAATATACATTTATTTCTTACTTTTAAGGTATTTTGAATAAAGTCTAAATTGAAGATTGTTTGGTTCTCAGATAAATTGTAGTTACTGATGTTCTTGACCTTAATGTTTTCATTAACATAGTTATATTATCGGTTGTTATAAAAATAAATTCCACTTTTTGCATACATTTTTAGCATGGAAAGTTAGTTTGTATGAATGTTTGTTTATACTTTCTTAACAACTTTGGGACCGAATTGACGATGATCATAATTTTTTTATAAATGTACTTTAAATCGTATTGAAAATTAAATATTTTATTTTGTAAAATAAGATAGTTTCTGCGAAATACTCTCATCAGAACTTTATGCAAGCGGATTAGCATAAATCCTTTCGTTTTAAACCGATATAATTAAGAAAGAGAGTTTTTCCTGTGATTAAATTTTTGTTTGTTCCTTCTACAAGTTACTAATAAAACCGATTTTTATGAAATTTGTTAGATAAGTCCTCGAGGAATACAAAACAATATACTAATACAGAAATAAATTTATTAAAATGAAGAAGTCTAAAATGTTTTCATAAAATTATAGTGTACATAACAAGAATATTAAATTAGATAAAATATGTAGTAGATATTATGCACTGGTAAATAAGTTAACATAATATGTTATTAAGTTATTTGCAATTTAATACTAAAATTAAAAAGCTACACAATTTACAGACAGAATTTGAATCCCAGATCGCTCCCGGCATGTACTTTCCCAATATACTGGGCAATTTTAGGAACGCTTGATGTGGTTAAATTATTTCGGCTTGAAAAATTGTGATCACCATGACCTTTGTATATATCATCAATTTAGGTCAGTTGCTTCCCAATTTAATGCATTCGTTTTTTGATTGATCTACATCGTCTATTGCTTCAATGCCATTTTCATTATTTTTCACATTATAGTAATTTGGTTTATGCTGTTCACAACATCGACCTTTTAATTGAAACGTGTGCGTCCGAGGTAATAAAGTCTTTGAAAATATGAACTTGTATTAAGATTAAAGGCGTAATTAAATTCCACAGATATGGTTTACGCGTATTCCATTTGCAACTCATAAAGTTTGACATTGAAACAGTTCGCTCAATTTTACAGCCAGGAAATACACGTCTCTGTAAATTCCATAACAGTTATGGTACATTAGCCAGTGGTTACATTAAAGATAGTTATCATAAAGATTACGTTATAGACGATGAATGTTGGCGCCGTTTAACCCACAAATCTATTTGGTTAGACAAACGGACGTCACGTAGAAGCCGTGCAAACTCTTCAATTGAATGACCACGAATTTTTAGTTTGTACTACTCTATCATTATTGGCAAACATCAAATATTTATGAAACAGGCAACAGAGTCCATGTGGATTACAAGAATCGACACCGTCTCGTTAATTTCTGTTTTATATTGTCAATGTGACCTTCATGTGGGTGTGACATTCCTTCTGTCTATATTCATGTTAAATAAGAACTATTATGTTCTATAATAAACACTATGCGACCTATTTGTGAGATGTAGCAGACTCTCGGCCTATACTGCACATGAGTGCTTGCATATTCGCTTCCTTGCACTCCATAAGCACCTTTGTTTCAAATGCCGACTATGACCTAACTGCTAATATAGGATCTTATTTATCTGATTCAGTTACTCATTCAACCTAAATATTCAGGCATCATAAATTTCGTGATCACGTCACGACGATTGGCGTTCTATTGTCTTTGTTCCAGACTGTATCAATAACATCTGACCATATAATTCTTAAAGCTCTTAAAATCAAATAAAGCTTTCAGTCCTTATTGAGATCAAGGAATGAAAGTGTAAATTTGTCCAAAGTGAAGTGAGCCAGAGCGTCTTGTTCAAAATTAACTCGACAGACATGAACCAGCGAGTGTTTTCAACATACATACATCCCTACATATTCCATTTACATTCGTCCAACTTTTGCAAATTTAATAAAAATACTACACTCTCCGTCTAAAATAGAAACTGTTATAATGGAGAGTGGAATACTTAATAGACTGGTGCCGTGAGCGTCAACTGAGCTAATAAATTTATAATGCCTAGGCAGCAAACCTCATCTTGTATGATAATTAAAATTCAACGATTGGGTCAGTTTAAATAGTGAATTATAATTGTAACTAGTTTATTCATAACTGTCTATTGTATCTGTGACCCTTTGGTTTGGTTTCATGCCCTAATCATTGTTCTATTTTCTATGTTTACGATATTTCAAGCCCTAAATGTTTCGGCCTTGTCAATACTTGTGAGACTCCTACCATAAACGCTAAACAATTGAAAGTAATAAAGTAACATATGCGTCGAACGTAGACAACTGATGGTACAGTGAAATTATACAGCCTGATTGTACGCAAACCTGTCCGTGACCCCATTACGTATCATAGAGACCTACTTTGTTTAATGAGATGAAATAATTTAAATGTTGTGCCGGGTGGACCGCTCATAACAATAATTTTCAATTTAGCCAAATCACGAAGTAAAGTAGCTGTGTTTATACGACGAACGATAGCCCATTAAACTTTGATATAGATTTTATATTGGAGTTTTTTGTATTCGAACTTATTTTGTTGATATCAATATGTATTCTTCTATTCTTTTATTAGATATTGTCGTTTTTGATCTTTATATTAACATTAATACTAGATTATTACATATATCTACATTACCTATCGGCTATTTAAAGAAAACTTATGAATAAAAATGAAATTATATGCACAGCAAACATAAAAGAAAATTGACTTTTAATTTCATTGATAATATTAAAAATATTTACTCGTATAAATAGATGATATTACTTTACGCAATAATATATTTACTCGTATGTAAAATGATCAATTATTAGAAAAAGTTTCTTCGCATTTTATATAAAAATTCAAAAGGTTTTTTTATAATGTTTATTTACATTTGACTAAAGTATATAGGTGCCATTTTGTTGATAACTTTTTGCCATCTTGTAGGTAGGGACGTGATCCCATTGCTATAAAAATTTTGGGGGCTTCTGATCAAAAAACTGCGACAAGTGGTTTTGGCAGTCCTCTCGTGATGTTAACCTGACACTGCCTAAAGAATTCTGCAGAGACCGAAACTGGTGAAAATCTGAATGTGCAAGGACAGGACTATACGGCGGATGCATTAACACCTCCCAGTCAAACTCTCGTAATTTTTGCTGAGTGGCTAAAGATGTGTGATGTCTAGCGATATCATGGTGAAAAACCACATCACTTCTGTTGATTAATTCCGGCCGCTTTCTCTCAACTTTTTGCTTTAATCTCATCAGTAATGTTCAGAATCGATGGTCCTGCCTGGCGATAACAGCTCATAATGAATAATGCCCTTCCAATCCCACCATACACACAGCATCACCTTGTTGCGAGTTAACCCGGGTTTCGCCACAGTCTGTGAAGCCTGACCGGCCTTTGACCACGATCTTTTTCGCACGTTCGATCCACTTTTCATCACCAGTTACCAGCTTCTTCAAAAATGGTTTGGCTTCATTACGTCGTAATAAAAAATCACAAATGAGTACACGGTTCATTATTAGGTTTTTTCTTTCAGTGAGCTCATGAGGCACCCAAATATCAAGCTTTTTTGTGTACCCAGCTTTTTTCAAATGAGCCAAAACCGTTTTGTGGTCAATTCCAGTTCTCCAGCTACATCGCAACTACTAATATGCCGACCTTGCTCCACTTTTTCAAAAATGGCATCAATTTTGTCCGTAACAGGGCGACCAGAGCGACGTGCATCTTTGATATCAAAATTTCCGGATTGAAAACGCTTAAACCAAATTTGCGCTACTCTCACAGATACTGCATTAGGTCCATAAACATCACAAATTTTTTTCTCTGCTTGAGTTGTTTTTTTACCTTTTTTTGTAGTAAAATTTTAAATTGTATCGAATTTCTTCATTAGATTCAGTCATTTTAACAATAAGAAAAACAAATGAAAATCACATATTTTCCTAATTTGAATTTGGAATTGTCTTCTTAAAATCAAAACTTTTTACTGATACCAAAACCAGCCAGATACAAATGGTTATAGCCAAAGAGATCTTATTACAAGTTCATACATACTATATGCGAAAAGACTTTTTCCCCAACCTATTAGATCTTTCCTCATTCACATTTGAGGCAAACTATTGGTATTTTTATTATTTTGTGCTATTTTAGAATAGTCAAATTAATCAACACCGACCAATTGCGTGTCGAACCATGCATAATGTATACACAGACATGACGACAAACCCTGATTTCGTCTTTTGCACTTAGTTTCTGACCTGTTGTGTGCTTAGTGCGAGTTTTTTTACTACTCGATAATGTTCAAGCTAAGGTAATTTTGTATGGGAATGACTTAGCGCCATCTCGTGAACGTGAAGGGAAACATAAATCATGCCATACAAAATTGCGTTAACTTGAACGTGATCGAGTAGTAACAAAACTCATACTAAGCACTGGTAGAGCCATGCTGGAATCATTATCTTGATTACACCTCTTAGGGTCGGCTCAATTGGTGTGATACCGTGCTCTTACGGAATATCAGCGTGAAACGATTAACCTTGAGTTAATAGTGTTTCGTACGATGAGTGACAGTTCCGATGGCCCGCCCGCTTTCTCCTCCCCCTATCCCATCTTCCTTTTTTTTATGACACAGGGGAATGTTTTTTCTTGGGACACCAACCTCAGGCCTGAGAGGAGGGATGCGTGGAACTCATGGTCGGCCGTATGCCTGCCTCGCATAGTCTCCGAGTGGAGGGCAGGAGGATGGTCGGCCATCAAACTACCCACTAAATCTAATCTGCGCCCCTATCCCACGCGCTTTTACGGGGTGCCGCTATAACTACACCGTATATACTAAATCAGTGACACCCCAATGCTCACATGATGAATACAGGTGTCCTTCAACAACAAGGGGGGAAGTCTGCGAAAGACCAGTCCCCAGTAATCCACACGGCCCCCTGTGCTGGAATCATGTAGGGAGAAGCTGCAGAAGCTGTTGTGCGTAGCGACACCTCCAACCCGGAGCCGCTTTCTGCGAAATGGGTCCGCATATTTACTCTCCTCCTTTTGTCGCTCTGCTGCCTCCTTCTGGGTCATTACAGACTCATAGAAGAAGGCTATCTCCGACCACAACTGTTGGCTGCGGAGCAGGGCCTCGACCATGCTCCCCAGAGATGATATCCGACCACACACGTTTTTCAATTGGACCACACCCGAGCGGCGCATTCCGTAAGGATAAATCCTATCGCATTTTTCCTGCCCCATCCCTTGTATCCCATCCTACAGGCTGGCAACACGTCGGTTTCGTTGGTTCGTTGGTACCCACCTTCGATTAAGTAACTCTTAAGGCTCCTTCCCAGCTACTCAATGAAAAAAACCGAAGCTTAAAAATAAAACTGTTTTAGTGGAAAGAAATCCATATATTAATTTATAGAGCGTTATAAATTGAATACTTAATTGTCACAAGCAAACTAATTAAATTAAAGTTCCAAGAATCTTAATAGGCTGTTTAATTCGATAGATTTTTTAGAGTGACAAGCGTCATATTTTAAACGTTTATTGACTTCGGAACAATAATGTGTGGGCTTTTGTGGGGGCGCGAAACGCTTCTGGGTTACGATACACTGTAGTAGCCGCTTACTACCGTTTCACTAATGCTTTGATAGTCATTGTGTTCGATTCTCGGCTCTCGGTAAACATGATCGGTTGTTCACAAAACTATACAATAGTGTTATGGGTCGTAAGTTCGTGGTATTAATACTGATAAAAATGTTGTTTCTTAATTTTTAATTATTCGACCTGTTTGAGGTTCCTTAGATAGATAGACAACACTTTATTATACACCAATAAAAAAAAGAAGTTAAAGACTAAAATTATATCTAAACATGTACAAAGGGCGGTCTTATTGCTAAAAACCGATCTCTTCCAGACAACTCCACACTTAGCCCGTTGGCCCAGTAGCTACTTTGGCAAAAACCATTGTAAAATCATCGTATCCGTCTAACTACATGTGTATGACAATTATTTTCTTAGTAACTATTAAATCTATATGGAAAATATTTGCTAGAAAGGAGATTTTAAAACTATGTTTGAAACGTTTTTAGCGCAATATTTTATCTATTTGAAAATTATTTCGCCGTTTCGACCATTTTTCAGTAACTGTGATCACGGAAGGCAAAGATCATTGATGACACTTGACACCTTTGTTTTCCGTAATCACGACTACTGAAAAATGGCCGAAACGTCCAAATAAAAATCGAATAAGACGTTCAGAAACAATTTTATGAGCATTGTTTTAGATATGAGGTATTTTCGCTAAATGTTTTTTAAGGGTTCCGTAGCCAAAGACAAAATCAGATGACATCACCAGTTCGATATTCGGTACTTTGTGTAGACTGACAAGCACTTGACCGGGTTATTTTTAAAGAAATCATCTCAAAAAACACGCACATCGTGTTACAGATAATATACTCGAACAACAAGACCAGAGTAAATAATACATAGATCCTTTACACAATGTATCCCGCCGGAAATGGAACCCGGGGCCTTTGCTTTTCAGCGAACCGGGCTCACTAATTTTTAGACCAAGAGATCACAGAGGCCAATAAACAATATAGGTATAAAATATATTTTACAATATCAATTTTTCGCAAAAATATTATATTTTGGGAACATAAGTCAAAAGCTTATTATAATCATCGGCAATAAATTCTGTACCACTCTCGCATCCAGCTTTGATAACACATTGTGATTTATCTCCAAACATATGTCTACATATACATATATATATCTTACTATTACATTGCTGAAAAGACATTATTTCTTACGCAACAGTTGTTAGGATTTACATGAATTTGTTACTTCTTAGTTTAGTGAATAGACTAAAGTGAAAAACACTCGAAGAAAAGGCTTTAACCGAAATATCGAACGTAATAAAAATTCGGTTAAGTGCGTATCGGTCTATTAATAATAAAGGGTTCCATAGAGATAACTAAACTTCAATACTTTTATCATTTAGCTAAATAATCCGAAATTATTAATAGTTAAATACGTAACGACTTTTAGAAAACCTTTTTTTAATTCCTAGAGTAGAGAGACCTAGAAGTTGACAGCCTACTTGATAGAAAACGAACAAGGATTGGGTGGGCACTGTAACCTGGTCAGTGATTTTTTATTGCATGAGTTCAGCATACAGGCAGGCGGCCCATCTGAGGGAAAGCAGTTACCATCGCCTACGGACATTTGTAACACCAAAGGTGCTACCAATGTGCTGCCGCTCTCTAAGGGACACTGGAACCTGGCCACTAATGCCGGAACACAACTCAAGGTTTTTAGGGCGGCATACTCTGGACCAGGGGTGATAGCCATCCAGACGGGCAAATACTCTACCACCTGGCTGTAGGTTCTTTTGTCGCCTCTTACGACAGGATGCCCGGCCGCAGGAAATTTTATTCTTTCACCGTTCCTGCACGTATAAATATAACACATAGACTTAACACATTATAGATTAAATGTACACTAGACATAGGTACAACATTTACACAAATAACATAAAAATTGTTACAACACTACAAAAATACAACTTAAATAGGATGCCTTAAGACTATAATCTAAATTACTAAAATACAATAAGTCGAAATAGATTAACACCAAAATATACAATACCCCTTGTAATAATATATCATAATTAATTTAGCGTGTAAGACCTAATAAAAATAAATTATACGGAGATTATTAAAACTACAGACCTACGGGCTTATTCATATTGAGTTAGAGTAAGTTTGTAGGCTTCTTTACGAACCTTTAAGAAGCCTACAAACTTACTCGAACTTAGTCCGTTAGAATGTGTAGTAGTAGAAACAAATAATAATAAAAAAATCGTTCATCGACGGATAGGTGGACGGTCATAACGTTTTAGCTATGATGGCTACGAAACCCTAAAAACCAACTACTTATCGTGTCACAAAAAGATACAAGAAATCTATCGGTATGTAACTCTACTAAAAACATTACCACACAAAGGGCACACTGATTTATAGCCTCTTAAAACTGATTCACACACAGTTAATTAACGTAGCAATGTTTTCGCGTTCGGGCCATGCTTCTCGCTCCTCCCATTTTAGATTTAGATGCAGTTATCTTATACTGTGGGCCCATAAAAGTGCACATTACTATCCACTAATGTCCTACACGCATTAGTGTCGCGTTCGTATTACGAAACGATATGAGCATTTATTTAAGCATTGGCCATATGTTACATTATAGAAGTAAGATTAATTTGACGGAATATAAATAAAATTCGGTCAAGTATGAAGGTTTTGTGTTTTCCCACCGACTTTGTGGTACTGGTGTTCGTTTGTTTGACCGAGTTCAGGATCGTCCAAATGTGTTACTTATTAAAAATTTAGCTATTATTTAGTACCTACTAGACATTGCACGATATTTATAATGGGTACAAATAAACTCTCAGAATAAGAAGTGACTAACAAATGGCATGGTTTTTGTGTCTGACTAATTCAGCATCGTTTATCAATAGTCATAAATCAAATGTTAGCCCTTAATTATTAAACGCATTCACGTTCTTTGTTCCTTGAGTATAATATACGGAAAGATTGATAAAAGTAAATGTGGACGAGTATGAAGAGATTAATGAAGTAGACAATGCGAAAGACAGTGGAGAGTCACTGTCTTTACCTACCCGCATAAGAATCAGGCGTTATATTACATACTAGGATATGCCCGCGACTTCGTCCACGCTTGACTTGACATTCCCACGGGATTCCCGAGACACAAAGTACCACAGCATGCTTACAAAGTTTGTAAGCATGCTGTGGTATGCATTTTATGCATTTTAGTGAAAACTGTGCCCGTTAATTTGTCCATTTTATATCATTAAAAGAAAAAATCCCGCGGGATTCGCAGGATAAAAAGTAGCATAGATTTTAAGTCTAAGAATTTGCTATCGATCAGCGAAAACCGTAATCAAACCGTTTTCACGGAAAAACTACTGGACCGATTTGGCTGAAATTCGGTATATATGTAATTTTAATACCGAGAGTGGACATTCATCCCAGATAATGGGATAAGTTTGGGGATAGATTTATGTAAAGATTATCCCAGAAAGTAGGATAGGTTTTTATTTTGTGATTTGCCATTTTCGTCATTTTAGTTAATTTGGTCGATGTGGTCGGTGTGGTTAATGTGATCGAAGTGGTCGGTGTGGTCGATGTGGTCCATCCAAGTGGCCGATGTGGTCAGTTTGGTCAATGTGGTCGATTTGGTAATTCTGGTGTACATATGTAGTTTTAATACCGAAAATTGGCATAGATACTTTTCATCCGAGAGATAGGATAGTTTGCGATATAAAATGAAGTGAATCTTTTGGGGTAAATAACAGTAAAATAAAAATTTAATACAATGTAACCTGTGTTGTGTAACCTCTCGCACCAGCGGTTGACCCGCGGCGCAGCCGCGGGGTAAACTCTAGTTATAGATAACATCCCATAAATTTCCTAATTGATGGAATTATGATACTTGTCCAAGGCTGGTCGGCGGGTTTCACGCATAGGTTATCGTAATGAGCAGGATATTGTCTTTCACGATGTTTTCGTTTAGTGTGAGCGCCTGTTAATTGCAACAATATTCATTTTTGTCCAGAAAAATTGCCTAAATGCTGCCTGTTTATCAGCCAGGATACGTAGCTACGTCGTTGCAATAATATGTAAGAGTGTTGAATATAATCCAATTCTCAAGAAGTTTGGGACTCGCAATTCAAGGTATAGATAAGACTTGTTTGGTTAGTTTTGTTTAACACACGCAAGAGTTCTCATGGGATGACATTTAACAATTAAAGGTATTTCTTATTTAAGTTAAAAATCATTAATCTCTGTCTGCAAATGCAACCATAAATCCAATATTGTAACCATTACTGTATTTATGAAGTAATAAAAACTGACACTTAAACTATTTGAATGCAAATTACGTTTGATTGATGGCCCGGTTTACAGTCAACTGTAATTAAATATTGATTCAGTTAGGTACATAGTGCCTTAGAATTAAGTCATTGTATGAATATTGCTAGTTAAGTGGAGCGGAAAATAGCTGTCCCCATTTCATAAATTGCAGGGATCTCATTTGCATTGTATCTGCACTTGTGTAAGACAATGAGATTGTTGTGACGATTAATATTGTTAGATAAATAGATAGAAACCTTTTTATCGTTCCCTACAAACACATAAAATAAACAATTTACAGTAATCTCATTTAACAATAAGGCAAGAACAATGGGCGGCCTTATCGCTTTCGAGCGATCTCTTCCAGACAACCCCGAATATCGATTTTATGATCGGAATAACAAGTGTATGACGGTGGTGTGCAAAATAATTAAATATAAATTGGTTATATAAATATTATATAATACTTATATAACCAATTCTTATCTTATTTATATACCTTAAATAAGATTAAATAATGAACAATGATTCAATCCAAATTAATATTAAAGATATTAAAGAAATATGACCATGTCGCTGAATATCGTAAGAAGCTCAAGTGGTTATCAATCTCATTTCGCCGGAATGCTCACCTTCTTCATTTATTGTATAGCATACTATTTATTCCCTCTACCCCTGCCTATCTTAAGGAAAGTTTCAAATTCCTCCATACTTCTCACACCCGTAATTTGCGCTCCTCTGATAATCTTACTTTTAAAATATCTGCACACGCTTCTACATTTTACACCAACTCCTTCGCTGTGCAGGCTGTTCGACTCATTACTCGAAAACATACGACAGGCAAAATAAGACATACCCCACTTTCAAAAAATTGGTAAGAGAGTATTATCTCTCACTTTAATTAATATTTAATATCAAATTGTATGTATGTATTTTAATATATTTATTAATATTGTATTGCTATTGTTGTTGCTATACACATATTAATAATGTATATATTTGGATATTATAATATAAATATGTGTGATTGTCTATTTTCTTTTTCTTAATTATAAGTATTATATAATATCTATGTATCCTATTAATTACATGTATTTTTTTTGCACACCACCGTCATACTCTTGATTCCTTTCACACAATATACAGCCCGGGTTGTCTGGAAGAGATCGCTCTAAAGCGATAACGCCGCCCTTTGTTCCTGCCTTGACACGGAATGACTGTAAATGATTTACTTTATGTGTATGTGGTGAACAATAAAGTATTATCTACCTATCTTTTAGCTTCTAATAATTAATTTGGAATACATCAAATGTCGAGTTTTTGACCATAGCGAGTTAAGACTGATCATAGTTTATGAGAGCCAACCGGCATTCGTCCAGCACTGGAGATATCTTCGTTGTAAGCTGTCCATCACGGATGGCGAATGTACTACTCGGTGGCAGCCCAATGTTCAGAGTGATCCACGTATAGACAGACCTAGTACAATCTCTGACAGACTACTTGGCCATTCGGGAATAATTTGTTATCCACGCTAGGTTTACTGGATGAGGATGACAACCCGGTTTACATTCGTGAAGAGCAGTGCTTGTCGGATGCCAGGTGGCTCTGATGAGCTTATGATCATCAAGGTCAAGGGTCATCAAGGGTGTGATCAGACAATATATGTATATTTGAAGAACCACCGGAGACGATCCAACATTTATAGAAATTTGGCGGCCTCTGTGGTTGAGCGTGCTAAACCTTTGCCGGCCTATCTCACTGCAAGGTAGAGGCTCCGGGTTCGATTCCTGGTATAGTAAATTTCGGAAACGTATTTTCTCCGTTATTTATTATGGTCTGGATGTCTGGGATCGGCCCCAGAGTAATCCGTTCTATATTACCCATAACATAAGCGTAACTTGCTTAATTTGAGGATATACAATATGTGTGTTTGTCTGTCGATTTTTATTATTATTATTAGAAAAATGCTTAAAATACTGTCTCGCTAGGCTTAAACTAGTTTAGCATAGAAAACTGACTATGTCAACGATCTGCAGTATCTTGGCTGGAAAGAATATCTGGATTTTAATAGTGGAAAAGGCTATAAAAAAGAAGTAGGGATAACGAAAAACATGGCATCATCTTATTTATTGTACACGATGTAATGCCAAAAGCAACTGAAAAAGGATTTTAGAATTAGATTTAATTATAATTTAGCGTAAATATAAGTTTAATTTTTATCCTATAAGACTTTTAGTTGTATTTAAACCTGGCTATCCCTATAGCAATACTGTTCAGTCACCACTTTACCCTCACCGTAATGTGGAACGACTTTTGTTATCCATAGTCCTATTCCGTTCTAAGTAGTGGGAAACGTTGCCTAATACATTTTGTACGAACAGGTTTCTTATAAAACTAAATAATAACTTTATATTTATCATCTGCTTATATACTTATATAAAAATCAATTGCTGTTCGTTATTCTCGCTAAAACTCGAAAACGGCTGGACCGATTTGGCTAATTTTGGTTTTGAATTATTTGTGGAATTCCAGGGAAGGCTTAAAAGGTGAGTAAATATGAAAAAATGCTTGGAATATAGTAAAAACAACAACTGCGTATAGGTGGTACGAAGTTTGCCGGTTTGGCTAGTTAAGAATAAATATTAAACTTAACGATATACTTTTGTAATGAAGCGTAAAATCAACCCCCATTCATTTATCACCCTATCGAAATGTGCTTATTATCCTTATTCAAACTCTAATTAATTGCATTTAAAATTGTACACTTAATTTCATTACGTGCCGTGTAATTTGATACGCCGGTGTCAATTCGATCGATTAATTAAATTTATAGTTGTGTAAAATGGTTCCTTTTAAAAGAGAATTAGTAGGTACAAATGAAATAGTGTTGTATTATTTTATTGCCGTAATAAAAATTACCATATTAAAATGCTACATGCAAAGATCGAATTTAATACTTCAACTCACCCAAACCATAATGTATAATAAAGAAAAAAAATTGAGAACATATTTTAGCTTAATGTCCCCCTCATACAGGCCCGTCCTAGTTTGAGGGCAACTTTCAACTTATAGTCTTAAATAATGTACCTACCATAAATATATTGTAAAATATAGTATTATAAACATATAAATAAATAAATATAAATATTGGAAGGTTATTATACATCTTTATATATAATTTTTTTCTGTTCGTGTGTATTTCACTGAACTCCTCCTAGACGGTTGGACTGATTTGGTTGAAATTTTTTTTTTTATCGATGGAGTTCAGCAGACAGGCAGACGGCCCACTTGATGGAAAGCGCTTACCATCGCCTATGGACATTTGCAACACCAAAGGTGCTACAAATGAGCTGCTGCTTTCTGAAGGGAGACTGGAACCTGGTCACGAATGCCGGAACACAACTCAAGGTTGTTATGGCGACATACTTTAGACCAGGGGTGGTAGCCATCCAGTCGGGCAAATGCCCTACCACCTGGCTGTGGGTTGTTTAGTCGCCTCTTACGACAGGCTGCCCGGCCGCAGGAAATTGTACTCTTTCTCCGTTCCTGCACAGATAAAAAAATTATGTGTGTATTAAGTACTTCCCGGGATGGTTTAGATTCATAATTGGATCCGGTATATGGCGCTGTAATCGGCTTCTAAATTTTATTTTTTTAGGGCAGGCCAACGTCTGTAGTGGGCCCCCACTAGTTTACATATATATTTTAAACTTTTAAACTGATTATTGTTTTATTTTCTATGGATATTTATTTCCGGCACAGCCCTTTTCTAAGTGCAACATATGTCTTAACATTTCTCTTTCACATCTTGTCACTACATCCTCTTTCAATCCACAACGTTCTCTTATCATACTGTTGCTCATCGTATCGCTTACATTATACTCCACACACATACCTACACTTACTTTACATATACTTCTCAAAGCTCTCATTTCAACTGCGTTTATCCTATTGTCATGCTTCTTCTGCCATACTCAACTGTCACTGCCATATATTAAAGTTGTTACTTACAACTTTGGTGTGACAGTCAGGCGTGCCTTTATAGATGTCTTCCGGCTCTTCATAAAAGAGTAGCACTTCATACGCCTTATTACCTGTTATTACTCTCCTTGCACTATCACTCTCATGCTTATCACTTCTTGTATCTTTACAAGAAGAAAATTAATTCTGTTTTATTCTTTTCAAAATAGGCAGAGCGCCTATTTTGAAAAAAAGATTTAATTAATATTGTTAGAAATATATAAGTTCATACAAACCTGAATCATTTTAGAATAACTTTGAAGAAGACGTTCTAAAAACAACATTATAGGACACATGTGTTCAAATTGTTTGCTTGAATCTACAAATATGAATTATGTTGTGTAATATTTGCATTTTACTTGATGAAGGTAATTAAAAGATAATTTATTCTAACTGTTCGAAAATTAATTATGTTAATTACAAGGTCCATAAGGTTAGGTGTTTCTCTTTAACGGGCTTACAGCTAAATTCATTCCAAAATCATTAGAAAATAAGAAACCATTTCTCCAGAAAAATAAAAAAAACAAGAAATGAAACAAACAATATCTATAAAAAAAATATTGCATGAGTTTTGCAGACAGATAGACAGCCCACCTGATCGAAAGCGGTTACCATCGCCTAGAGAAATTTGCAACACCAAAGATGCTACAAATGCGCTGCTACTCTCTAAAGGGAGAGAGTGGAGCCTAACCACTAATGCCAGAACACAATTCAAGGTTGTTAGGGCGGCATATTCTAGACCAGGGTTGGTAGCCTTACAGACGGGCAAATACCCTACCACCTAGCTGTGGGTTGGTTTGTCGCCTCTTACGATAGGCCTCCTGGTCGCAGGAAATTAAGGCTTGAATAAGTCTTCAATCTGATCTCAGTCAAATCACAGGCCATTGAGTAACACCAAATAATTGACTTCTTAGAATATAAGAACATCCCATAACGTCCCACGGCTGGGCTTGGGCCTCCCCGTTTTGGGGGAACGGACAGTCTATCCGCCACGCTTGTCCAAAGCGGATTGATGTGTTTGTTAAGTCGGGTATCTACATGTACAGGTTTCATTGCGATGTTCTCCTTCACCGTCAACACATAGTAATTTTAATAAAAGGTACATTTCAGATCAGAAAACTGCCTAAGCGTGCATGTTTCCCGACCAGGATTCGAAACCATGTCTCTTTTGAAACGCGAGTTTGTAACTCGAGAGCGTTACCTACTAGTACACTATGAAAAGTCAAGTTTCACTATAAAGTAATGTGCACCTCGTGTACACGACGGTTATAATAATAATATTTTTTTGCGTGTCATAAACTTCCTTCGGGGCCGCGGCATGTCGAGAACATCCTTGGGTTGCAAATTTTCATAGGCGAGAGAACTAATTTCCATAAAGTGAAACGTCACCCTGTCTATTGTACTCCACCTATAAAAAAGTATATGTAATCAAGGTTTCCTGAATCGCAATCATTAATACTGGGAAACACCTTCCTAATCAATCTACTCCGCTTTGTACGATCTTTAATACCTTTAATTTTCACAGTATTGGCTCATATATTTTGCTTAACGATGTCTAGCTATCGTGTTATTGAACGCACAAAAGTGCCTTGCTCCAAGAAAAGCGATATTGAATCATTTTCTAGAGATATTGTCCTCAAGCTGACACATAATACCTCTTGTAATAATGTCTTTGAATTTATCCGCTAACAAAATTTACACATAATTAGAAAGCAAAATTGTAAACTCAGGGAATACACATATGTAACCGGACTAAACATTTTACACTTACGATTTACCTGTAATTGCTCGAAAAGGAACACAACGTAACACATTTACCCAGCTTTATTCGCCAGATCTTTCTAAGGTCAATACAATTTGTTCTTAATAGGCATATCCATCAATATGTTTAGACGATGGTTAAACAAGTAGGCACAGTTACATTGACCCCATTTTACCTAGAAAGTGTTGAAGATTACAAAAATGGAGCAGCGCCCACTCAAAATACAACCGTAAATCTTAATCTGGACGATTTTAAACAATGTGTAGGTGCTGGGAAAGCATTGGTAAAGACAATACAACAACTAGGAGGTATATCTGATACTATTGCTAATAAACTTTATATCCAAATTAAATGAATATGTCTCAATAAATTATATTATGCATTTTTATTAGCTTTATAAAAATATTTTGTGGGCGAATTTAATGTGTAAAACGTGATATTATGTGTTGCTTTTCAATATAACATCGTTTCATGGAAACGTTTGTTTTAAATGTAAGATTGTACAGAATTGGTCCATATATACTGTTTATTGTTTACCGGAAAAACTTCATTTCACTTACACACAAAAACAATATACAGGAACAACGAGAGCTGTCACCAGACAGCTTTGCTTTGTTAAGTTAAGCGATCACGCTTAATACAAAGCAAAGGGAATGGAAAACGAAAATTAGGGTCTAATTATGGATTTGAAAACCAGTATATTTTTACATCAGCAAATAAAACAAGTATATGTCCTAATAAACTATATTCAGTTAGAAACAATGTATAGATAATATTTTAGAATCTATGTTTACCAAAAAATTGTGTAGAGACAACACTACTAATGTGATATTGATATCATAAACATTGCCGAAATCTATCAGTCCTCAGTATTGTTACGAAGCAAGTAGAATTATTATAACAAATTCGTTAAATAATGAGTGGAAAAAGTATACAAAATTCCAGATTAAGCCCAGTATTGATAATAAGATTACGCTTATTGGCTTAACAAAGCCAATAAATGAAATCGAAGTGAACTTGTGGTCATTAATTAATACCATTAAATGCACCGTTATTCAATACACGAGGGCAATGAATTAGATATGATTACGCATGTATGTATGCTATGCGATAAATAACTACCTTGAACTTCTATGATTGGAAATATTAACAAGTTCTATTTCACAAGTATATTAAACCTCTCGCCGATTGGTTTTATCATAATGGGCAGAACCCAATCTGTAAATAATCACAATTTCTCTGTTATTATATTTACAGATAATCTTTAGTTAATATTGTTACGAGTTTGCGGCACTCGAATTAAAATGCCGTTAGAATTATTATAGAGTTTATTAGAACTATACAAACACGTATAACTAAGGGACAAATATAACCGAACGCAACAAATCCAAACGTAATACAGAAGGTCGTAACACATATAAAACGCGCAAAGTCCGTCAATATTAGATTCTCAAATTTACACACGTCACGCCTAGGTCATAGTTGTAGCTCAGCTGACCCCCTCTTTCAATCAGGCCATCGTTTTATAATTCAGAAATTCAAATGTGTCCGCCCGGCAACGTCGACATAATTTTCTAGAATTAGCTTGTGCTTATAATCCGCAACACGTGGCTAATTATGCTAATGAGCGGCCGTAAACGAGTACAATAGGCTGTTCTCCACAATAACTATAGACGTATGCCAATAAATGAGTGAACAAAAGAATACGACCATAAAAGGGATTACAACTAGTTCAAATGCCGACAGGTAATAAAATATGCTTTTACAGATCTGTACGTGGAATTTGTCTTTGTCGGAGCCTAAATTGTAACAATATTAAATCAATTTATAGTAATCATCACAATAACTTTTGCAGGGACTGACACAGTGGAGGTTAGAAAAGCTGAGATTTGTACGCTGTGGTGGTATAGTTTAAGGCACGTTGGGAGTAGCCTAGGTGAGACTGTAGTACACCTCTCCACACCTGTTAGCCACTTGTATCTATATCCCCATGCTATTTGCGTCAATATTGGGTGACCCAAATAGTGAGAGGCTTAATTTATTCGTGCTCTACCAAAATTGCGACAAGCAGGCCCACATTCTTAGATCCTCAACTCCATTAGCAGTAGGTTGTCGAAAGAGACTCTATATGGGCCTTCCCAAGACCTAAATCTAAATAAATAATTACAAAAATAAGTTTAACTCGCTGTTGAAGAAGACATTATAAATCCACTTTGCATATACTTTTCGGGTTAAAGGTTTGTTCGTTTGAAATGAAAAGGGCTTGAGCACAGCATTAAGAAGTTTATCTATAATATTATAAAATTCTAAACACTCTGTACATTAAAGCTATTTAATAAAAACAACTCGAATAGACTATACAAACGATAGAGAACACGATGCATTTTTTTTTTTTAGATTACTTTTTTGTTTGTCGGTTTGTCTGTTTTTTCGGGATTCACGTAAAAACTACCGATTTCGATGCAGTTTTCGCCGATCGACGGCTAATTCTTAGACTTAAACTCTGCACTACTTTTTATCCTGGGAATCCCCTGGTAAATTTTCTGGAAATTATTTTAAATGGCCAGATTAAAAAAATCGGATTCTAATGTGACTTTTTTACTGATCGATAGCAAATTTTATTTAATAAAATATGTGATTTTTATCCCGAGAACCCCGCGTAAATTTTCTCGGAATCAGTTTGAAATTGTTCGGCTACATAAAAAACAGCGCAATGGATTTCAATGAAAATATTAAAAATTAAAACAGCAATTATATTTTAAATGTATTTGTAAGTGTCAGTTCAATATCTTGCAGGGTTCAAAAGCTATGAATGAAAAATACAATATTCGCGCATAACTAGCATGTTCGAAGCGGCGTGCATAGCTAGTAGGTATATTAATATGTATGTTATATTCCTTTGCTTATGTTTTCTTCGAAACTCGTGAATTGTTTATCGTTAAATAGTCATAATGTAGCGGAGCAAGCCGCGAATTATGGGAGGCTTCAAGCCCATGACGAAACAACCTATCGCGTTTCTAAAACGGCCATAGCTAATTACAACTCAATTTTAATATTAATTAGTATTATCCTCACGCGTGGGGGTTATGCGTGACATGTCATGTTACCGAGTTACTGGAAAAGCCTAAAGCTCCCTAAATTAGATTAAAATTTTCATCAACATATTCTAGGCCAAATATCATGAGGCACGCGTCCGTGTAACTTATCCGCCTGGGTAGATGCGCTGCATTGCTTACTTTTAATGCTTTTAAATTTTAGGATATATAAATATATAATATATAAAAATTATATGTCCTAAATAACATAATTATTGGACTGTGGTCAAAAAGAGAATAAGTATACTGCTATTTCATGTCACTCAGATTATAGATATGTAACACAATAATTAATTAAATAGTCATAAGAACGTAAGAAGTCCCTATTTGTGAGAATGCATTGATGATGAGATGAGAAAACTTGAAAAAGCTCGCATGACGAAAACTACTTAAAATACTAGGATTTCGGATTGGAAGGTTTCACACGTTAGTGAATAGGTAGTAGTATCTACCTAATGTCGATATGTACATTTCTTCGTGTTGTTTTCCTTCACCTTCATTCGTAACATACTTTTATATTTAATAACCTTCACGCGTTAATTATAAAAACATGTAAATTAGGTCACAGAAATTTCCTAAGCGGTAGGTACTTGCCTTTATGAGGCTTTGAATTCACGTCATTTAAATGAGACGCAGGTGTCTGAAAATAAGGGTATTGGAGTAAATTGATACAAGAGACGTAATCATCGACTGGATAAAACGAAAAGAGTAACTACATTAAATATTATAGCCATGACAATCGTACAAAGCATATAAATTAGGTCATTTGAAGGAAATGTAGACAATTTATTAGGAGTCAACCATGACAGCAACATTGATACTTAGTTGTATAATAAGATCAGATAAAAACATACTAAAAAGAATACTTAGTATATTACTGGATCATACAGTGCTCAGTAATATCATATGTAGCCTCCTAGCAATACTTGATAGCACATTAGCGACGGACTTAACACTTAAAGTGTTAATATTTCTCCAGTTTTATCTTAGCATTTATCTGTAATTACTTGGGTGTCAAGTTCTCCACGCACATTCGCACTGGGATATCAAGAATAAGGCACAAATACCCGTTATTTTGATGCAAAAACCAGTGTAATCGTCTTCACAATTTCTTTTAAGTGTATATTAGTTAGTGGAACATGCATTATAATTTTAAGTAAATGATACATTTTATTTCTTTTATATTGTAGCTATTATCATTAATTTACTTTTATATCTTATCTCCTTTGTTTATTACTCACTTACTTGGTGTTTTTTGTTTTCTGTAAATTATTTTTTAATATACGTACCATATTTAAATTCCTCACTAGGCAGTTATAAATATGAAAGTAGCTTTGTTAATTTGTATTTCAAAAAAATCTGAAATATTTTGTGTCATAAAAGTTTACGCAATTGTGTTTACATACTGATACAACTTCAGCGACTTGCCAAAAAGTTGATGACTCGTCTATTTTATTTCTCAATGATATCCAGGTCACATAAAATGGTTAATTACTGCTGTGTGGTATGGGCCTCACAAGTGCATTAAATTGGGTTGAATATTATCCTAAATGTCAATATACAACAGAAAATGGTTATAAAATACTATAAAATGTAAGGGCTTTTTAAAAGTAAAAATCTAATAGAAATTGTGTCCGACCAAGTAACCAAATAGAATAAATCGAAAAATGGAATTGTTGCAATACGATTTGAAACCTTCCGCAAACTTTTAGATACATGCATTGCAAGTTTTATGAATAAAAAAAAATTACCATCTCTGCGGTTTGTTTTCACTGCGATATCTATACTTTTTAATCCTCGAGTCTAAAAGAATTTGTAGATATTACTTTAGAAGCTTGATAAAGTCAAATTAAACGCGACAGTGTAAGTAGATCCGTCTTGAACTTAACTGAGCTAGCATCTGATTTTGATAAGTGTTAACACATTATTATATTTGTTGTGGTCGGTAAGGACTACTATAGACTCTGCGTAATAACTTTTCACCACGCGTCTTCAAAAGGGTATAATCAGTATCTCTTTGATAGAAGCTTTCTAAGTCCAGCTTTTTAAATGTTTTCTCCTCTGTGAGGCCTAAATCGAAAATTGCATATTTACATCTTTCCTCTATATCGAACATTTGCTTAGCTCTATTGTTTAAAGTAGTGAGAATTGCACGAACTTCTTCTATTTTTCCATTGCTAAGTTTGTATATACATGTGTTGTAACTGTAAGAAAATAGCCGGCGACTTACGGTTCTTTATTTTTTTTAATTGTTCACGGTCGCCATACTGTTGTGGTCGCTGAGGATAGATGCAATGGTTTTAATAAAGAACTATTCTGCTTTTTGTGTTATTTTATATAAAGCTAATAAACACAAGAATAAATAATTAACCCATGTAAATATTTTTCACTCAACAAAAAAAAAAAGATGAACATAAAAAATAAAAATCACATTCAAAATGCTATAAGGAAAATAAGTTTTTTACAGTAATGAGACTGCAACAATATTATTTGCATTAAATCGATAAAATAAATAAACTTAACAACAAACAAACTAAGGTAATTCATGAACTGAACGAACTACAGCGAAAAATTTGTCCCTAAGCTTGTATATAACCGAAATAGCATAAAAAATGTACAAGTTATTAGTTGACCCGTCGAGCTTAGATTCGTTGTGAGTCCGGTAATCTGAGTCATCCTTATTCGTATAGGTTTCTAAGTTAAATTACATACAGCAATATTCATCTTATTAGCATCCTTAATCCGCCAGTCAAGTACTAATAAGCTTTTATACTCCATCAATATTCCTTAATCCAGTGAATGGTTAAGATCACCATTAGGAGGCATAAGTTATAATTAGACATAATAGTGCGGAATATAATGCTGACTAATTTAATTAAAAGTATATTGTTAGAAAGTTATCTAGACACTGTGCCCTGAATTATCAGTGAAGTATTTGGTTATAAGAAAAATGACACTAGAACCTTGAGTTATGTTAGTTGAAAATTCTCACAAAATAACTTGTATTGATTAAAAAAGACTAAAACAGGAATGAAACATAATCAATTAAATAACGATAACACAAATCAATATAGATATAATATACTTTAGAAAGTATGATTAATTTTTATTTATACATAACCTTTAAAATATTCTTATTTTTAGATATTATTTATATCCCAATAGGTATTTCAGATTGACCTTTTAATACTTTATACGTACTCCATTTAGCAATAATATTAACCGGTAGAAATATTGTATTAGTCTATAAGAGTCTCGCTGCTCTGTCTCTTCGTTTTAGATGAACAAACGGTATACCCGCTACGCTTATCTAAGTTGTATTAATGAGTTTCACAAATAAATAGTCTCGATGACTGCGTAGGATGCTTCGCTATACTTTTTTTATTGCCTGAAGCAGGCAAACAGGCAGGCGGCCCACCTGATGGAAAGCAGTTACCGTCGCCTATGGACGTTTGCAACACCAGAGGTGTTTCCAACGCGTTGCTGACCTCTAAGAGATTTTATAATATCCTTCTTAAAAACCCCATGTCGTAGCGCAATTGGAAAACGGTGGTGGGAAGTTCCCACCAGGTCATTGTTGTACGCGGTTTAATGTTCTAGACTCTAGAACATTCATTCCGCGTCCCTAGTTCTCTATATACTCTAGATTCTAGAGTATCTAGAGAACTATTGCGTAATTGAGCGTCGGAAATCAAGACCTCAAGCTTCTTCACTGTTGGCATGTGGTTATTGTAAGAATATCGATTCAGAAAAACCGCCAAGCTGTGAATACTCGCAGCGAAGATATAACTCAAGTTTTTTTAATGAAACGCGCTTTAGTCATTAGCAGCCACCAAGTACCGAGTATGAGGTAGTATTAGATAAGAATAAACGTGAATTTTTCCTTGCACTTCCGAAATTGCACACAATTTAGGCTACTTTATTAGAGGCCTAATTGTAAATATAGTCAGATGTTTCTAAGTGTAACAACATATTCAGGTTTAAAATAATATTTTGTGAATGCTTTTTTCTAACATCATAAAGAATTCTGTTTACGATATATGTAATTGTGTGCGGTACTGTCCATTACTCTACTACGATAAATGGGTAAACGATTTGAAGGTATAATTATTCTAAGATACAATATGCCATAAAATACCATCTCAGGCGTAATTCGCTGTCAACATCAGTTACGTTTTATTCAGTAATACATAAATACAATACATACTAATATTTCAATCATACAAATTATTACAACAATGTGAAAGGGAAATTATTTAGATCGTATAAACGTATATTTTTTTAAATTGGGTTTACTTTCGACCCAAATGCATTCCCTGACTTTGTCAGGGATCGTGTTGTCAGTTTCATCTTTATTTATTTTTATTATTGAGCAATTTATATAATTTAATATATTTTGTCTTATTTCTATGTAGTACATTTATGTATCTATATATTTCATAAGTATATTAATTAATATTTATAATAACACAAGGACTTTTTAGTCTTAAATGTGAAATTGTTTTTATACATTTTAGTATATACGTATTTATAATTTACGTGGCATTCTATGCGAGTATAAATAACTCAATGTTGAAAAGAATGACTCTAATTGTCTACAAAATCCTAAAAATGACAATGAGCACATTGTTTCGAGCATATACGAAAAATATATTTAGTATTTTGTTTATATGTTTGCTATTATAATAAATTATGATAACTTATATGTCATGAAAATGTAAAACTATACTATATACAACTATATACCTACCTCGTAGTGCAGCATTTTTTGATCATCAAGTTACATATTGTTTGCGTAATATTAGTGTCCCTTCAGTGGTCAAAATGCGACCATAATTCATTTAAATTCCGAATTCTTTAGCCAAAATCTACTTTGTGCGTGCGAACGTTTCACCCCACACCATTGCGTTTAATTTTGACGTTATATTATGTGTTTGATATAGTCTGTATAAACCTAAGCAACGAACGCTTTATTTAATTTAATATATTTGTAACACATCTAAAAATACTTTCTGCACTTAAACCTAAAATCTTACATTCCTCTGTACGCGAAAGGGACACAAAGATTTCTCTTCACGTATAGTATATTATAGATTCTTTTTAACAGGAAACTTTCATGGTTCTTTAAATCTTTCTAATTTATATGTATTTATGGATAGCCGTTTAATCCACTCTAAACTCTATGTGTAAGGTATGAATAATCTCAACGCTTCACAACTTACTGGCGTGACTAATTGAATAGCAAATGATAACTGCCGTTAATTTCCTTTAAAGAGCTATAAAATATTTCCTTTCTCATGCGACTAAAACTGTACTTGCACAATCTGTCCTCCTACCAATTCTAGATTATGCCGATGTCAGCTATCTTGATCTTACTGAAAGCCAACTATGTAAGCTTGATCGACTTCAAAACTTTTGCATACGATTCATATTTGGTTTGCCGTAAATATGATCACGTTTCAGAATTCCGCGCTTAACTCAAGTGGCTTCCAACACGTTTTCGCCGGAATGCTCATATACTGTCTCTTCTGTATAATACATTATTTAACCCTCAAACCCCTGCATACCTCAAGGAACAATTTCATTACCTTTATTCCGGTAACTTAAAGTCTCTCAGATCCTCGGAAAATTTATTACTTAAAACTCCTCTGCATACAACTAGCTTTTATGGCAAATCCTTCACAGTCCAAGCAGTTCGTCTTTGAACCGCACTGCCTGTTAATATCAGGCTAGCCAAATCACTGCCTATTTTCAATAGACTTGTGAAGGATTATTATAGCTCTATTTAAGGATGCAGCAGCAGTTATTGTCATCTTTTTCTAGTTTTATATTTATTTATGTAAGTGTATTTTATTTACATATATCGTATTAGTATAATTTTTATTAATGTATGTATATTATATCATTATGTATATATTTATAAGATATTAATTCGAAGGTGAGAATATTGCAACATACCTCTGTTCTTATCAAATTTTTTCTCCATCCAAAGGTTGTCTGGAAGAAATCGCTAATAGCGATAAGACCGCCTATTGTATTGTAAACTTCTATTTCTGTTAACTGTATCTTTTAAAGTACAATAAAGCATATTCATTCATTCATTCAAAATAAATATCCTTAGAATTTACTCTGTTTAATACAGTAATTAATTATACCTTTAATATATCGTGAATTTCTGTTTGTATTTTTGCTATTATAAATAACACCTACTTCATATTTTACAACATACTATGCATAGTTTTATAGTTTTATTTCAATGATAAGAGAATATGAGGAGCGACAATCGTGTTGTAAAAATAAATTCTGAAACGTTCTAAACTTTTTGCTGATTAATTTTTTTAAAGAACTTTTAGACCAAAATATATATAATTTTTTTTACTTTTAGTTTAACATTTTTTATATTTATATTCGAATTTATTTAACTTTTTTTTCATTTTTGACTGATTTTGTCCGAAACACATGAACATTAAATCAAACGATATGTTTATGTAATATTTTAGTTTCCTTGCCATTATAAAATATAATAATAAAATGGTTCTTAATTAAATGAATATGTAGACAAACACACATATTTTACATCCCCAAATTAAGCAAGTATGCTTGTGTTAAGGGTAAAATGTACAACGGACTAATCTGGGGCCGATCTCAGACATCCAGATCATAAATAATGGAGAAAATTCGTTTCCGAAATGTACCATACCAGAATCGAACCCGGAACCTCTGCGTTGCAGTGAGCTAGGCCGTCGAGGTCGTCAATTAATTTTATTTTACTGCGAAACAAAAGTTAATTACCAAAAAAAAAACACTTATGTTATTGACAACTCTAATTTTCGCATCTATCTGCTAAAATTTTATTGCATACGAACTCTATCTAATAGCAAATCAATTAACCGATAATATTTATCACGTAATGTCACAGGTTCTCCTATAAAAGCCTTATTCACGCTTCATTTTCCGGTAGAAGTTTAAAAAATGGGTGGACATTTGATAACAGCTACATCATCATACTTTGGTGTGAACACTAATTTACACATTAGTTTTAATGGTCAAGTCCGATATAACCAACCCTAATAACCCATTCGGTCTTCTGTAAATAACTTGTTTCAGATGGTCACTTTGATGATAATAATTATTCTTAAAGTTCGACGAAACAAATAGGTAATTTTAAAGTTTGTTATTTGTTCTGTTTGAGATAAAGATCATTATTGTAGGTGCTAGATGGGCTTACTAATCATAGTTTCTAACCAAAGAGAAAATTAAATATAATTTTGGAATTAAATTATATTCTTGACATCGGTAAGAAAAATATGAAAATACGAATATAGAGAATGGAACATGACAGTATTAAAATTAACAATACAACAGTTCATATAACTTGATAGCATAGTCTAATAATTATTACCAAAAAATATGATTTTGGATTATTTTATTGGTTGTGAAATATTAAGTGAGAAATATCGTAGAAAAGATAATACATAATTGTGATCCCATCAGCAATAATCCCCTTTGTGACCCCAAAATGCCAGTTAAGCTGAGAGATATATCTATAAAGTCATCAAAAGACCTGTCCTTTTGGCAGTGAAGCATAGCTAGTACGTAAACGACACAAGCAAGCGTTGCGTGTTACTGAAATGAATATACTATGGTGGATTCACGCGTACGTCTAACGGCTTAAAAGACGAATAAATATTTAGAAATATTTTTCAAAGAACTTTTTGTTATAGGTAGTTGGACGTGAAGGCGTCCTGGCATCTACAACAGCACAAGAAATGCGCTGTGGACGAAGACTTGTGTCCGGTCTGTTCTCCCGCCCAAGGTTACCACTGGGATATTCCTACGTGACGACAGTTCCCCGAGGCGCATGTCGACTAAACGTTTCCGAAATTGTATCCAGCGAGAACTATATTGGTCAGTATTATTTACAGACTCGCATATTTGTGTTACCTATTTGTATGTACTTCTTTGTATAAAAAGTGGCTTTAGATATTTATTTTTGCTGTTTCATGGGCTTATAATTGTTTTACTATAACATATTGAAGTTAAATACTAATGGGGTTTAAAATGGAACACACGTACTTAAGAGAAGACGGAGAAGGGAATGTACCAATTATCATAAGGTTTAATATTAATTTTTTATTATAATATTTTTATAAACAGCGCTAAATGGTTTAGTTTCCTCGGGATACGGATTTCATAATTTACGCAATCACAGCTGCAGCCGTACAAATCAGCTACTTCAAAAAAATGTATATTGTATGCATTTTCGAAAACAAGGATGGTTAATAGATAATAGATCTTATGGTGAAGAATGTTATAGTTTTCATGTGATACACATCCGCAATATGCGGCTTGGAATTCGCGTGTTAAGTATCAAATAAATAATTGGCAGATAAACACACATATTTTATATTCCTAAATTAAGAAAGTCACATTTATGTTAAATACGTAATGTATATCGGGTAACTCTAGGGCCGATTCTAGACACCTAAACCAGTGTATACAACACACATTTTGTTTACGAAATATACCATGTTTAATATTGAACCCGCGATCTCTACATTTCAGTGAACTAGATGAACTTTTTTTATATAATATTCAAGTTACACTGTAATAGTTTTAGAGTTTCGAATAATAACCTATATAGTACATGACACTAGACACAGTTGTGTAAATATTACCTATTACATAGATCTTTTCGCATGTCTACAACTATTGTTTAAACATACCGTGACTTTGTAACCTTGTAGCACATCACTTAATACATAGAAATAATGCCAATATCGATTTTTGATTGGAAGAATGACGTCGAGCACAAGTAATAGGTCACAACCAACGATTTTAATCGAGAGATGAAGTTATCGCCAGAGCAAAGATTGACGTCGAATCGATTAATCGGAATTGCATGCGCGAACCGCGGGCATAGCTCTTCAATAGACGCGCCTACGCCGCAAATTGTGAGATAAATGGAGGTAGTCTGCTGCGCAATTGGTGGTTAATTATTTGCATGACGCACCCGTAACAATTTATATGAACCAACAATAGATTGAGACCGCCGTTTAGTTTTATTCGTTGAGTAACATTGTTTCATGTTTTTCTTCATTTTAGCATTAAAGGTAACAAATGGTTCGTACATTATGAATGGCGAATTTGCGGTGAGCGCGCCGGGTTCCTATGAGGCGGCGGGTGCGCGATTCATGTATACGCGCAACGCCGGTCTCGACGCCGTGTTTGCCCAAGGGCCTTTAGACCACGCTGTTGATATAATGGTATGTTTCTTAGAAAATTACTAAAATCATTTCTAATATCAGAAGGGAATAATATTAAAAATATTTTTCTTTCTGCAGATTCTTTATACTCAACCGAATCCGAACATCAAATACGAGTTTCTAACAGATTCAGATACTGACGATACAAGCAACGATATACCGACCGCTAATCCGGCGCCGCACCATTCTATTCAAAGGCACCATCGACATCACAGTTCTCAATCTCACACAAGAGATCTTGAGTATTCGAAATCTGAACCCTCATTAGCGAAGCAACCTGAATTTAATGCATTGGAGAGCCAATCTCAAGTAACCAGCAATGTTATTGGTGATAGAAAATTTGCTTGGAAAATTCTGTCTTTTACACAATGTTCTCGAAGCTGTGGAGGAGGTTTACAGATTGGTAAATTTAAGTGTACGGAAATTGAGGAGAAGGGGGATAGAGAAGTGTCACCTGTCCATTGTACTGGATCAGCGCCTGCGACTCGTCGCCGAAGATGTGGTACTGCTCCCTGTCCACCCCGTTGGAGAGCAGCGGCTTGGGGACCTTGTCCGGTATGTGGCCCAGCGCATCGGACTAGAATTGTGGGCTGCGTCCAAGATCACGCTAACGGAATAACAAAGGTTATTAATATACTTGTATCTTAGTATATTACTTGTAATTTGTATTTCTTTCAGTCAATTTCTACATAACCGCAATGATAGTCAATTTAGAACCACTTTAGTTAAATATTTGATCGTTGGATCAAGACTTTCGTTTAAAATTTCCTAATCTCATTTTGTAGATCTAGTACCTCTAATATGAGTCAGATTTACTTTTAAACATTAAATGGAAATTTTCAATTTCATTTCTTTCTTTAACTGATTATAAATCTTTTCGTTATTTAATTGCACCAATAAAGTTTAACTAATCGAATGCACACGAGTGTTACTTTTATGTATTATGGTCACATATGTATTTATTTCCTTCATTAAATGATCAAAATATAAACTTTCTAGCAATATATATTTGAACACTGTGTTAAAATTGGTTCACCCTATGAATACAATTAGAAAGCATTTTACTTATTGAATTGCTGGTTGCTGAAGTTAAGTCACAAACGATAAATAATTTGAGATTAGATTTATAGATATATGACAAGTCTTAAGTATATGACATTTAACATGAACTTTTTGTTGATAATAATAATATAAAGCAATATGTTTGTCACAAAGCACATATTGTGTGTTTTCCTTTAATTTCAGATAAGTGATCAAAAATGCCCACTCCCCATGCCTCCTAGCAGCGAGTTGTGTGACATTCCAAATTGCGATGGAACCGCTGTCACGTCGAGTGTTCCTCGACTTGACTCCAGACGCCAAGTACGCCCAAGGGACCGCATAGATAGGGTTGATACCTTCCGCGAAGGACCAATTATATCCCTGGCGTCAAACCTAACAGACAATGACGTTATTACTCCAGCACCATCTTATAGCTTTACTGCTGCTGGTGGATGGTTGTATACGGAATGGTCAGAGGTAAGACGTGCTTATATTGATTAATTTATAAATTGTTTTTGTAATTAACCACATGTTGACGGAGAAAGAAACTTGCACATCAAAATAAACCGATGAGTAAAAACTACCAATGCACATTGGAAGAGCGTTCCGGGTTATATTGTGCCGTCGGTAAACTAGAGACCTGACCCCATCAGTAGGATGTTTAGGGGCTGATGCTACTATTACAGATGGTCAAGAATAAATATAGATTAATAATAAATTAATCAATTACTTATAAAGAATTATTTTTTTATTATTTTAATAAAATATGCAAAACTTTAAATTGGTATAATTAGAGGATCGGACAGAAATGTATAGCGGATGTTATCCTTTTCAACGTGTTTAAAATGAAATAAAGTTATAGATATCACATAATATGTTATGTTTAGTAACTAGCTGTGGTGAAAACCTAGGAATCTAGTATACCATTAGAATTTATTTCTTTCTAGTGTGTTGGCTGGTGTGTCGGAGGTGGTGTACAATCGCGAGGCGTGAGATGTGCTGATCCCACCGGGTGCGCTTCCCACCGAGCCCCAGAAGCTACACAAACTTGCCCCATAAGGAAACAATGCGATTCCCAGTGGTTCACTAGTATGTGGATACCTAATTTGTTACTTTTATATAGAACCTTCGATTTTACTTATTTATTTGTTGTAAGCATCTCCGATACAGACACAGGTATGTATTATTAAATCCTTGGATACAGAGCATTCACCAAGGTATGACAATACAGAGCAATTTCACACATCTTTCACCATATAGCTTTTGAGCCCATATAACATAATCCTTTAATGTTATCAAATTTTTACGCCAAATTAACTAAACGACTATGGTATTTAACTAGCAAAAATTAATGAATTATATATACTTAGGCCAGACTAAGCAAGTTACACTTGGAACACAAAAAACACCTCTGAAGCCTATTAAAGGTATTTTTACTACGGCCAACAACGGAAAGTTCATTTGCTAAATGTGTATCCTGCCTGATATCGAACCCCGTTTTTGGGCGTTCTAATAAACTAAATGACCCAATACTTATGATAGATCACTTGCGTATGTATAAAGTGTGAGAATCGTAATTTGATTATGTACACTGTAAGATAACTTTTCACATGCTGAATTATTATCATTTTATTCAAGTGCTGGTGGCAATAAACAAATCAGCTGTTTACTTGTCTTACTAGTAAAAGTATGCCAAAAAGCGAAAGTACCTACAGTCATAAATTGAGCAGTAATTAATTTTAAGTTCTATTGACGGGATTTAGGAAGAAAAACCAATGAACAGTAGGTACGGGATGGAATAACCATTGAACCTGTCATTTTACAGCACTGTTGAATTACTGAAATCTGTCTAAAGGTGATTGGTCACCGTGCTCAGCAGCATGTGGTGGTCGACAAGTGCGAGGTGTAATTTGTGTCGGTGGCAATGGAAGAAGACTTCGTGATGCCTCATGCCGAGCTCCTCGACCTGAGGCACAGAGGGATTGTGGAGGCGACTGCATGCCTTCCTGGTACTTAAGTGATTGGAACGAGGTATGTAACATTTTAAAAAATAGAAGACTCTATTGCACATAACAATGATTAGATTTTTTATAAGTTGATAATATAAGTTAATTATCGAAATTAAAATTAATTTTGAGAGAAAAGCTAGCCCTAGATCACTGTCTAAAAGGAATGTTCTCAAAAGACTAACCGTGTTACCTCATTGCACGGTAACGCTAATAAGTTGTGTGAAATATATAGATATATACCCATGTTTTGCTCGCGTGAGATATATACCAGACGTTGGCCATGTCACGATAAAGCCTGTACGCTTCAGATCTCTATGGTCCGCAAAGTAGAAAATAGGTATGTATGAAGCTATTTTCGGTGATTGAATATTTTAGGCGTCTTATGGCATCCTGCTATGCAGCAGCTGTCCCGGCCGTCACTATTTTTTTAACAAATAATATAATCTTCATAATACTATTTTTCTGTCGCAGTGCCAAGGCCCATGTGAAGCTGGAATACAATCTCGTACCGTGTGGTGTGCTAGGGGAGGCATCGAAGGGGCCTCTGGGGCCATGAGAGATGGAGAATGTCCCGGGGTGAGGCCGCCAGCTAAGAGATCTTGTGTACCAGCCAGATGTTCCACTAGACCAGTTGTCAAACCAGCTGTCATTGACCCACCTCCTTCAGGTTAGTTATGTTGAAACATATAAAGAAATACTTAGAATTAAAATTTATAGATTACTTATTTCAAAAATAAATCAAATTATTTAATTTCAAATTAAATCCGCATACTTTCGGCGCCATAGTTAAGGTCAGTCATATAGACGTTTAAAAAAAAGCAAGTTACTGCATAGCTTTTTCAAGCTCGCCGAAACAAAGCCATGCTTATACTAAAGGCATGGCCAATTACAATGGAGTAGGGCAATACACGAATGCTGAATAAGCGAAATATATATACATGTTTGATATTTCGAAATTAATACTACATATCTAAAGTGTCATGTAGAATGTTTGTGGAGATTTCATTAGTAGCTATATAGGTACATATTTATTATTTTCAGTGGTTGACCCACAACAAAGAGTGACGAGACACCAAAGTCGATTAAACAAGGACAGAACTTACGCTAATGGTAAGTATTAACTTATAATGTATGTAGGCTCTTTAAAAAGGCCTTCATAATCACTTTTTAAATGCGGAATATGAATAACATTTTTTCTTGTTTTTAACGAGCCTATAAATCTAGTATATTTATTACGACATGGGGTAATTTTTCTTTAATTTTCTACTACTCGTCAAGCAAATGAATTGATCTATAATATTATAGAATTCTAAAGATGTTTGATATTCGATTCGTTTATATATACATCCGTGTCTGTATATTGAAGCTATTTAAAAAAAAAAAACAACTGGAATAGACTATATAAACGATGGAGAAGACGTTGCATTTTTTTTAGATTTCTTCTCTGTTAGTTCGGGATTCAGGTAAAAACTATTGTACCGATTTCGATGCGGTTTTAGCTGATCGACAGAAAATTCTAAGACTTAAAATCTGCGCTACTTTTTATCCTGGGAATCCCACGGGAGTTTTCAAGGAATGATTTAAAATGGTCAGATTTAAAAAAATCGAATTCCAATATGATTTCTTTTTTATTGATCGATAGAAAATTTAAAGTAGTCAAATGTGTGATTTTTTTATCCCGGGAATGCCGCTGAAGCTTTCTCGGGAGCTGTTTGAAGTTGTTCGGGTGCATAAAAATTAGCTTATTCTGACATAGTTTTCACTAAAACGATAGCTGCGGTACTTTATGTCCCGGGAATCCCGCGGGAATTTCAAGTCAAGCGTGGAGGAAGTCGCGCGTATATCCTAGTAGATTATATAAAACCGATATCAATCTAAAATACATAAATTTTCAAAAACTACTCAACAGATCTTATTTTAATTGAAAGTATTTGTGGATGTTGAGACCATGTTGATATTTTTTAAGTTTTCACTGCTTAGTTCAAAAGCTAGAGGGGTTAGTTAACAGTTTTTAGATTGGAATCTAATTTCCCGTCACCTATTGACTTCTGGCCGGTTCCTATACCTTACCGACTGTTCATTTGCCTTACTTTCGGTTAAAATTTGACATAAGCTCCATACAAGTAATATCAAAATTCAACTGAAGGTAAGGCAAATGAATAAATAATAGTACAAAATTTATGAACCGACGATAAAAATAAAAGTTATTTAGGAATATACGTCTGTAATATATTTTTTCCTTTTTTAGGCGCTTGTGTTGATAAACTTAACAACTGTGCATTGGCGGTGCAAGCGCGTCTCTGCCACTATCCCTACTACGCCGAGTATTGCTGCAACTCTTGCCATGGACGGTAGGATGGCACTCATCTGAAAGGTATTATACTTTTTTTTCATGGAATGAAACTTCTTAAGTCGTGGTCACATGGTGTCAAAGCACCAGTACCAGTGTAAAATTTCAATGACCTGGTTCGAATCCAGACGCATGCATCACTTCAGCGATTTTTCTAATCTAATGGGCATAGATAGTGTTACAATTATTACGTGCCGAGATAGCTGATACATGATACCCGCTAATCCACCTTGGCCCAGCGTAAACAGGTTTTCCATCTATACCCTTAAAATAAGGAGGCTTAAATTAAGCAACGTGACGTTTGAGCAATTCATATGCATATTTATTTGTCGGTGTGGCTGCCGCCTCTGGTCTGGAGTGTGCCGTAACAATTCTAAGTCGTGGTCCGCGGCATTAATGGCCAAATTCCACGTTTGTAACACCTATGGTAGAGCAATTAATTATCCATAGGAAACAGTAACCACTTTCCATCAAGGGGGTCGTCAGCCTGTCTCCTGCACTCCAAACATGAAAAAGAACTAAATATTTTATTCTATTTCTTGATATAGATGCGGTTTTTTTTACCATTAATACATATGTAAAAAATGCATTTTTTAAACGAGTCACATACGCAGACTATTTTCAAATTAAATATTTTATTGTGACTTTGTAAAGCTGGTACTATAATATAATGACTAATCTTAAGGGATTGTTTATAGTGTTATAAATGTTCACTGTCGCGGCTAAATCGTTAATACAATCAGCAAATTTAGTTACGTTATAATATAAGATCTGTTCCAATCTCTCGCTACGTTTCCAACACGATATAAACCAGTTAAAATAAACTAAAAACAATCACACTTGTATTATTATGACTACAATATTTATATTAAAAAACTGTAGCACAGTTTTTATTTCAGTAATTATTATATTTATTAGAATAGGCATTGATGTCTACGATACTTTGGAAATTATTTTATATGGGTTTAGAACAGATCTTCTAATTTTTATATACTAAGACTTCGTCCACGCTTGACTTGAAATTGCCGCGGGATTCCCGGGACAGAAAGTACCACAGCATTCAAAAAAAGATATAATCTATCGTTTTAGTGAAAACTCTGTCGGAATAAGCCAATTTTTACGCACCCGAAATACTATAAACCGCTTCCGGGAAAATTCCCGCCGGATTCCCGGAATATAAAACATCACAATTTTTATTACATAAAATTTGCTATCGATAAAAAATCACTTTGTAATACGATTTTTTTTAATTTGGCCATTTTAAATCTTTCTCAGTATAATTCCCACGGGAGTCCAGGGATAAAAAATAGCGCAGATTTTAAGTCTAAAAATTTGCTGTTGATCAGTGAAATCGGCTCAGTAATTTTTACGTGAATCCCGAACAAACTGACAAACCGAGAGTCAAGAAATCTAAAAAAAAATGCATCATGTTCTCCATCGTTTATATAATCTATTCCAGTTGTTTCTCAATAGCTTCATTTTAGAGACACGGCATGTTTAGAATTTTATGATATTATAGATTAAATCATGAATTATTTGTTGTAGACACGAGCAGCAGAACTGTTAACAAGAACCTAAATAGGCGTAATGGCGCGTTTTGTGATACGAGAATGGACGCATAGTGAGAATACGTAATCTTCTTAAAATGTATACCATTACAATATTCCTGCGTGCACAAATTTACCATAACTTGATTTTATACTTCAATCAAATAAATTCCTGAAATAAATTAATAGGCTACAAACAAAACTTATATGAGTTTTGTTTTAATAACATTTGAATATGACTACATTTTTATTTATTTGTAATATAACAATATAATTCATCTCTAATAACAAAATATATGTTCCAACACAAATTTAAATTGTCAAGAAACCATAAGAACACAATTTTTCTACCGAGCATATTATTTTTTATGTTATGTTTGAACAAACTCGGGTTTCAATAATGACACGAGTTTGTTGCCCAACATAGATCCATTTTTCAATAAAAATAATACAGCATTTCAATAATGATAGCGTATTATTTTCTTGAAAAATGCATCTATGTTGGGCGAATAAAGAATCGAATTTTAATTATTATATTCTGCCGTATTCCTGACAATTATTATCTCCGGCTACTGCCAAAGTTTTTAGCGAGATTTTGAACGGTTATGTTTTGCAGTGCAATTTTCTTTTCAATGATGAGCTATAGTTACTTATTAAATCTTAGTTTTAGGTAAGAATTTATTTTTTTGGGTGTAACTGTCTAACGTGCCTGCCAAAAGAACTTCGTAGTGTGGTATGCTAATGTCAACTAGATCATATATAAGAAGAGGACTGCTCTTTGACTGGCTAATCCGACTGACTGATTTATTAAGGCTTGAAGTCAAAATCATAAAACTTACAATTATTTTCATAGATATATGTGTGATTAGTCCAAAATAGTACAATGCCAAAAGTATAATTTGAATTATCTGCAGTAGTCGGATTTTTCATGGTCTTTAAAAACGTTTTTGTTTTTTTCGACTTTGATCATTATGACTGTCATTTAGTAGCGCAATAAATATGAAATGCAATTACAATTATCTTAAATAAGGAAATTAATGCGTTTTTATAGATTGAATAATGAATATCAATTGTTTTTTTTAACCTAATCTTTCTTTGAGTCATCAGATTCTGGCATTCAAAAGTCGAATGTCATTCGAAGATGTTTAAAAATTGAAAATATAAACTACTATTTTGAAACATGTGTGCGCGAGGTTTAATAAAGTAACCAATTAAATTCATGTTTTGTAAGTATTAGGAATAGTTTATATATTGTGATCTCCAATTGTTTAGTCAATTTTGGAGTCGATCTGTGAACATTTTCTCAATATTATTAAAAATATATGAAAAATTAAAAAAAAATGCGTTTATTAAAATATAGAAGTTGCACAACATGTTATTGAGTTCTGCACTACATTATTATGCATAGATTAAACTTGCCTTTTTAACCACTAAATGGAAATGCAATTTTCCAAATTTCAATGTAATTTTACATAGGAGATTAATATTACGATATTTAATATGATAATCGTTGGAGTTCAATTTTAAAATACATTTGCAATGCAAATATTAGGCTATGCGTATTAGATTTAAGAACAAAATAGTATTCCTTTATATTTTAAAGAACAATCTTAGTTTCTATAGTTCATACTTTTAGAAACTATGACAAGTGTTCATTATTTATTATTACACTGATTATAAAATAGGATTTTAGTTTACGAGTCGAATATTGTAAATAGTTCATTACATTTTTATGTATAGTGCATTTAATTACTGGCTGTAAAGTATTTATACTTGTTTACTTAAAATCTTTACCATCACAATAATGTATGTTTTATTTCGTTTTTTTCTATGGTATAAAACAATTTTAAATTTCTTACTAATGTTGCATTTAACAATGTACAAAAATATAAGCTTTAAACACTATTTTTTTGTATTATTTGACCATCGATATCCCAATGTTAACTCCAGGCTGGATTGAATACCTTTTAGAAGCCTAGACGCCGCTCTCTTTCTCTTTCAGATGAATATCGTGCTTTATATTCTTATATAATATATTATTTAAAAAAATCAAATTACCAAAGTACACTGTGATGCTTGGAAGAGATTTTCGTGGGAATTTAAAGTGTGATGTTTTACTGTGCAGTTCTACTTTAGATAAGTGTATAATATTAATTAAATATTTACAATACTAGCTAATCCATACCCCCTTCGCTGGGCGCCGCTCGAGATAGCCCAACATATAATTGCCCATGGAAAAAACACTTTTTCGAATGCCCACTTCGTTGGGCGATACTCAAGATAAGCCC
Source organism: Dendrolimus houi (assembly GCA_039645545.1). NCBI lineage: Eukaryota > Metazoa > Arthropoda > Insecta > Lepidoptera > Lasiocampidae > Dendrolimus > Dendrolimus houi. The sequence goes on from CM077134.1 coordinate 11,208,754, forward strand.
ACATACAATTGCTCATGGAAAAACACTCCTTTTCTCAAGTCAATTCCAACCACAGTGATGTTTGACCCTAGTACTCCAGTCAACCAAGCAAAAATAGGGGAAATAATTCGTGTGGAAGCAAATTTTGGCACAGTCATAGAGGAAGGTGTCCTGACCAACACACTAAAAGTACTGATGGGTAGGTTAGGTATAAAGGTCCCTTTTTTCAGATTTTTGCGAATAACTCAAAAACTACAATCCACAGCAAAAAGTATCCTATCACTAGATTAATCTACATTAAATTTTTCTACAATAAAGGTTATGTAGACCTTTCGCTGGGATCAATACTCAAGGAGATATGGAGGGGGGAAATGGAGATAACTAGAAAAAATCGAATTTTAACGTTAATAATAAATTACAAATGCACACGTTTTAAGCAACCAACACCTGACATTACTCCACTATCAATTCGTCGAACTGAAAGAGACCAAGTTTATCTTTGCAAAATTATAAATAATTGCGTTGATTCCCCTTTTCTCGTCAATAATTTACTCCTAGTTTCCCCGTTTGAGCTCACGTGATAAATCCCTATTTTCAGTACAACTTATAAAAACTAACTATACAAAAAACACGTTTCTATACCGCACCTGTCAGCAATACAATGCACTATTTACTAGTATTGAGCCTATCATAGGTAACTTATATAAATTTAAAACCAAATTAGAAAATGCTGTAATTTACAATGATCAAATTACTTAGTAATATTTTATGTAATTTTCGTATAATTGTATATTTTTTTGTAATTAACTATTTGAGCCAATTTTTATTTTTTTATATAAATTAAATTTTTGTGGAAACTTGATTGATATATGTATTGAAGTGCGTAAAGTTATTTATACTGTTTCCCGTTTTTACTTTTGACGTTTGCACGTCTATGAAATTACATATTTCTTGACAGTAAAGCCCACATAAAACAAATGACACAATTGTAATACTTGATTGTTGTGGGTGACTTGTAGTGATGTTCTGTGAGCCCTGTAACGCACAGACTATCAAACCATCGACGCTATACGTAAATAAATCGGAAATGATCGAGTCGAAAATAAAATTTGTTCTCCTTTATACATTTTTTTTACTTTGATACAGAAATGGCTTTGTTAATGTATGTAAACTGTGTTCATTGAGATGTGGGTGGGTGGGTATAGTTATTTATTACACGATATAGTATTTTTAGCATAAATATATGAAAGAGATAAGTTAAATTGATTAAAACTTATTTATAAATGAAGTCGATTTTTATAACAAATCGAGTCGGTAACGCATTAAGACATTACTAATTGATTCGTCATCGAGCTGTCAAAAGTAAAATAAATGCTTGGAAAGGGTATAAAACGTATTTTTAAACTAAATCAGAAAAAAACTGTCTCAATAATTTTTTTGTAGAATTAAACCTTTCTGAATATAATAATTATTTCGCAGAACAAACACATTAAAAGTTCGTCATACAATAGAGTTTGTTTGGTAACTCTGAGCCAGATATTTATGTTGTTTTTATTTAATTAAATAATTATCTACATACAAATATGTAACTCGTAAAGCTTTATCTCCCCTCGTTCACCTTTGCAATTATGTAATAGAATATCTTAAAAAGTTCAAGATGTTAAAAATTACTGCATCCATGTCATATAAGAATTCAATATAAGGCATTGCATTTTTTATCTTTCGAAAATAGAAAATATAGTCAATTTCAATTGAAAAAAACATTATTATGAATTATGAGTACTTTCTAAACAGTATTGCTAATATTTGGATATGATATAAAAAATATTTCAGATCAAATGGGTCCTCTGTCATGTTCACAAAATTATTTACTGCTATTATTCCAGACACCAAATTATGATGAAAATCAGTTCATTCAAAGTTCAAGTTTAGTTTCAAAAGCTGTGTTCAGGGAATAAAAAAATAATAAAAATCAAATAAGCACGAGTTCTATAAATATATATATCAACAAATCTCAATCAAAATCAACAAAATTAATTCATACTAGTTTTATCTCATAGAGTCGAGCCTATGATCTGTTAAAAAGTACTCAAAACTAGACAAGCTTGTCTAATATATCGGTTCGAATATTTTACTAAAACAAAATAGTAGAACGTTAAATTTGAAAATACTTCGTTTAATCAAGCTATCTTACGTTATGATAACAAAAACGTAAAAACTGTTTTTCTTTATTTACGTAATATCGATTGTAGGCTCAAGTAGTTTATCTGACAAGATGGATATGGATTATCTAGAAATCAATGATAAAGATTTCACATTTGGATAGTATTCGGATATTTCGGACACAGTGGGCCGAACAACTTGAGCCACGCGAGTGTCTTGGAGATATTCTGACATTTCCTGAAACAATCATGAACACCATGCCACCTCCTCCGCCTCCACCTGTAGATCCGGAGAGGCTTGAAGAGAATAACTTAAATTTCGGAAATGAAGAAATCACTTTTTTCGCTGTTTGTATGAATGTTTTAACTACAATAACACACTTTGCGCTTGGTGCTGCAGCATTTAGTGCATTTTTCTTCGTTAATTTTGTTGGAGGAACTCATCATTTGTCGCAGCATATAATATTATGTACCACAGGGGTAAGTCATTTTAAGTAGTATCAAGAGTAGTACGCAGATCACTTCGATCCAGTGTTCAAGACAAGAGTAGTACGCATTCATCATAATTTTTACTTTTGGGGTTGCTCCCTTTTTTTATATTGCTGGGAAATAGATTTATGCATCGCCTCGAACGATGAGTGATGACAACGAAAGAGTGTGTGGTGCTCCTGGGAGCAGGCTTTTCACATATGTACCTTTCCTGTGGAAAGTGTTGCGAGGTGCCGAACGCTAGATTATACTTAAGCCTACCAGTGTCCCTCCGCGTTTGGTGAGGCGCCGCGGGATCGAATCACAGATATATTACCGCGACGCCTCAAACGCATACTTTCAGTAGCGGTACGTACCCTTGGGACCCTAACACCACAAGGCTTTAAAGTATGATACTTGCTGAGGAGATCCCCCGACTTCGACCCTATCCCACGTCGTATTGGAAGTAAGTGAATGTAAAAATGACTCCGGCCCCCTATTGACACATCGACGGTTACCTATTATAACCTCCTATCTGACATTTTTTAACTAACTGGTTCTACACATGAAAAATCTACCTCACCTAAAAGAATTCTATATAGATTTCTCCTATTTATAGTTTAAACGGCCAGAACTACGTTTTGTTTGCTTATATTTGTATTTGTATCAAAGATGAAAGGTATTTTTATAGCAACTGCAAAATTTTGGTAGATTGAATTAGAAGGATTTGGTAGTTAACTGTCGATATTTTGCCTGCTTGTGACTACGACTACCTAGGTATGTTAAGATTAGGTATCTCTCTAGCCAATGGTGATGATAATAGTGAAAATTTATATGATCTTTCAAAAGTTAAGTACATCTTTGTACTTGTTATGTAAGACTGATATGACGTTATAATTCTGACATATCGACTGACTCATTAGGTATTACTTTAAAAACTATAATATAATTATTATAGTCATAGTCATTACAACATTCAGTGTTTTAAAATTAAAATTATTAAAAAGATATTTTTATTTTTTTATTATTTAATTTTTTATTATTACAGAATTTATGTTAAAATATATCATTTACCCAAATGGGTGAAAAAAACTCATACCTAATAATCTCAGAAATACGTGTATTGTTTTTCTAATTCTATACTTCGTATTTTCTAAAAGATTTAATTGAAGCAGTTAATATAAAATTGTCTTGTTATCTAGTACCTAATCATGTATCTTGGCTATTCCTAGATGAAAACATTAAAATACAAAATCTGCATTGTAATGGTGACAACCGGAGAGGTTATAACAAATGTGGCAACGAAATTATTACTGATTTCCAGTATATAATTCTGATGAGCCAAGCAGTCCTCACCTTTAATCCTTACAACGGTTGGGCCAGTGGTTTGAAATATCCAAAGAAGAAATTCGGGCATTTGGTGATGCAAGTTGTTGGCTCAACCCTCGCTATTACGGGTAGCATCATACGATTCTACAATTTGCGTGATAACTTAGTTACGACCCATGGTATTTTTGGTAAGTAATGTTTACTTCAATGTAATTTTACTCATTTAACAAATTATACGTAAATAACAACATTTATATTAATATATAGTACTTAATTATGTTACTTTACACACGTTAATAAAATGAGTATTATTCACATCTAAATCTAATTCGCTACAACCTTCAATGATGTTTCAAACGTGGTGATCCCTAAGCTACGCTATAATAATATCAGTCTCTAAGTTGGCGATTTCAAATTATTATGGACCCATCTTAAAACGCATAAAGATTGTTAAATAAATGTAAACACAGTAATCAAATGCAATACAAGTTAATCTACCCAATCTAGAGAAATCATTAGTTCGTTTACGTCGAACGGATTTATATCACTAATAATGTACGCTATAAATCCTCGCTTAGAAATACTATGTTTAAGTCCTTATCTAGATGAATAAGTCTCCGTTTAGGGACCTCTTATATCACTCATTTCAAGTATATCAGTTTAATCTTCAAGCAACACATACCTATCCAATCTTTCAATATCAAAAACCGGTAACCTATGTTCTTTTTGTTGAGATAGAAAGAGCATAGTTAACAGGCAAAAAACTGACTTTAGTAGAATACTAAAATCAATAGAAATATTTTTGAAATGTAACAGGATTAGAGTTTGATGATAGCCTGGACGTTGATCAAATAATATTACAATTTACAGACATTTCTAGATATTTACGTTTATGAATATTCCTTTCACATTCTCCCAAAAAATTAAGATGAAATACGGTTAATATAAAAATATCTCACGGTTGTGCTTGGTCTCCCAATTTTAGATAGAACTGTAATTGTGACAATATGCACATTATGTCAGAAAAATAGTGTAAGCGGTATATGCTTCCCAATCAACACTTGATCCCAGGTCATATAGTATGAGAGTATGCGACACGTGTGCTTTAGCCACTAAGCTATCATGACTTATTTACGTCTAGTACTTATGAATATATTTATGATGTAATATCAATAAACGTAAATGGATAATTATTAGTAAAACGAGGTTAGCCCTTTGATCGTGATCGTAAATAATGTGGCAAATGAATTCTTAAGTGCAAATCGTACTTAAGACAATTATTATGAGGCTAGTTGACGCAACACGATAATATACATATATTTTAAACTAATACAATGCAGAAAACTGAACCTACATTAACGTAATAAGTTATACCTTACAATTAAGTCGTTGTAGCTTCGTGGTTAATGTTTTTGAGCCTCAAATTCGAATTTCATATGACCTGGATTCAAATCCTAGTCGAAATCATTCGCTACTTAAGCAATTTTCTGGCCTAATATGAAATTGTATTGAAATTGTGAATATATGAATGGAGAAGGAAAACACTGCGACAAAACCATAGAAATAACCGATGTTTCAAATTCCGCCAATCCACCTTGGACTAGCGTGGCGGGTATACCCCTACTGTTCACTTCTAGAAATCCACTGCGACAAATTCGTCTCATTCAGTAGCAACAGTTTATGCTAGAATAAATGTTTTGATACCTATACGTGTATACTATAGCATAAGCCTGCGACTTCATCCACGCTTGACTTGAAATTCCCGGGGGGTTACCGGGACACAAAGTAACGGAGTATTTAAAAAATAATGTAAGCTATCGTTTTAGCGAAAACTGTGTCGGAATAAGCAAATTTTTTTACACCCGAACAAATAAAAACTGCTACCGGGAAAATTCCCGCGGGATAAAAAATATCACACATTTTATTACCTAAAATTTCCTACCGATCAGTGAAAAAATTACATTGGAATTCGGTTTTTTTTAATCTGGTCATTGTAAAGAAAAATTCCCGAGGGATTTCCAGGATAGAAATTAGGGCCGATTTTAAGTCTAAGAATTTGCTTTCGATAAATGAAAACCACATTGAAATCGGCTTAGTAGTTTTACGTGAATCCCGAAAAAACAGACAAACTGACAATCATATAAACTGACGAACAGACAAACAGACAAGAAATCTAAAAAAAAATGTATCTTGTTTTCCATCGTTTATATAGCCTATTCCAGTTGTTTTTTGTTAAATAGCTTCAATGTAGAGACACGGCATGGTTAGAATTTTGTAATATTATAGATAATGTATATTCGGTCACCTAACAATAATTAAATATCGTAAAGCTGTATTAAGAAAGGTCTTTAAAAATGGTTAGAGTTCACCACTCTTTCGTAAATCGCGGTTGAACATCGAGTGTAATTTAGTAAAGACAAAATAAAAAGGTCGCCTCCGGTCTTCGAAGTGACCTCTTGGAAAGCAACACTTGACCACATCGCCACGGCGCGAGGCATCAAAACGTTACAAGTCGCGGTGGCGCGTGCCGCATCGCATTGCCGTTTAATGAGTGATGTGACCCCGTTGCCCCGAAATGGCATCGCCTTTTTTTGTTGGCGACAAGAGAATGCATTTGCGTATACCCTCGGGCCCCGGAGAAGGTTTCCGAGGGCTACATGGGACTCCCGACGGCAGGCACTAAACATCAGCTTGTGATGATAAAAAAAGTTGCAAGCTCTAACCGCCAGACTACCCACTAAACCTTCCAGCGTCCCTCCGCATCACAATGAGGCACCACGGGATCGTACTCATAGGTATGAACTGCCGTGACGCCTCGATGCTAGCTGACAAAGAGGAGTGTCTCTGAGACCAGAGCACCAGACGGTACTGGGTGTGGTACCCCGAAAGGCGAGCATGCCACATTGATGTGATTGATCGGAAATATTGCTATATTACTTGTAGTGTAAAAAAACGACACTGTTAAAAAAGAGTGAAATGGCGTTGCTCCACTCGGAAATGTTCACTAATCTTTACTATGTTATTCCGCTGCGCGATCACGCATTGTGTATATGATAACCAATTACGATATGTTAAGCTTTATTGTAGCGACGCTACGACGACGGTGTCACACTGTGGTACCATGGCATACAGCTTTACAGTCCAGGCGTTCGCGCCGTGCTGATGTGGTCTACCCTTTAATCCGATAATATCAATAATTATTAATATTATTTTTATTTTTTTTCAGGTCTAATAGCCATGGTCCTAACAGTTGTAAGTCTGATAGCAGGATTTATGAATCTGATTTGTCCTAAAAAGTTTTCCACCCTACTGCACAGGACACTGCACGCACTGATCGGCTCGTCGACATTACTTTTTGCTTTCCTTTGCCTTTGTCTTGGATTTAACGATGCATATAGAGACGCTTTGGGAGATGAAAATGCAGATCTATCGATTGCGATGACTGCGGTAGCGTTAGTAGGAATTTTAATGAACACCTTTATTAATGTCATTAAAAGGATAACGAGTCGTTCAGATGCGTAATCAGAATTTGAAAGATTGAGGGCTGATATGGAACTATATACTGTCTCATCTAGTTTACTACACCGCTAATATCTTAGTTAGCTAGCTTTAATATAAGGGGCCTAAAACAACCGCTTTCGCAGGTGCATATCACCAATATGATAAGTGTCAAAATAAAGTGGAATTTTATGCTGTATCTTACACCTACCAGTATATATAGACACGTATCAATTTCACTAAGCGATTCTTCAAAGACGGCTGCTTTAGGCTAGAGGCCTAACTAGAGTGGGACAACTAAGGCACTAGCCCCGGACGCGGGACGTCTATCTAAATCGCATGGGGGCAAAATCGCTAATTATTTCATTTAAAAAAGTTATACTACAACAAACTATTTCATACTGTTATATTTACTTCGTGATTTCATACTTAACAATCACGTGCGCCATTCCGAGCTTCGTGAATGAGCGAGATAATTTACGAGGGGGCGTAACTACAATGCATGCCCAAGGTGCCATTTTCTATTATTACGTCCCCCCTGCTTTCGACTGCCCCCAGCTGAGTATGTATCTCCAACTGCACTGAAATATTCATAAAGACTTGTATATTTTTGGCTATATTTCAGCATTTAAACAATGAAAAATCTGCGACAACGTATTTACTGCCCTTTCATAAATATATTTTAAAAGCTGGTGGTCCCTTGTAATTATGAAATTTAGTTATAAAAGGTGTGGAATAAAGCCATGAGCATTAGATAAATTCTAGCTCATAAGTTTTATTACTATACATTAATAGATGTTTGTTAATGGAGGTGGTAGGTACTTTTTCTTGTTATTTTAGGAAAATAGCATTTATTTAAAATAATGCATATTATTAGTGAAAGTCAAAAATCAAAGTCTATACTAAACATAAAATAGAAATTAAGGACTCTAATATAAAATAATAAAACTCAGACAAGTGAGTATCCACGTATTATCAGAGTTACAATGCCTGTAGAAGTGAAAAACGTGCTCCGGTTATGTGGTTCCATTTGATCGTTCGGATATCAAACAATAAAATATCACCTTCATTCACAGATATATTTTATTATTTATTTGTGGTTGCAATAAATCTTTATATTATTTATAAATATAAAGAATTTGTTACATATGAACATAAAACGAGATGTTGCACACATGATAACAAATTTTGATGAGAAATTTACATTTGGACTAGTTAAATAGTTAGCTTGCAGAGCTTGGGAGTTAATGCCTTGTCATCATTTGGAAGGACCTTTCTCTTTAAGTTATAAGTAGTCGATTATGTAGTCTATCTGTCTAAACGATGACAAGGACTTATTCCCAAATTAACGGTATCTGCGTAACTAATACATATTTAAATCGTTGTTTATATAACAAGTCCATTTTGTTCTATCACTTACTTTGCTAAGATGATAGCAATTTACAAGTGATACGTCAGATAAAATTTTAAATGTATTATAACTATTGTCACTATAAATAATATCTTTAAGTGTCGTGATGGTGAAGAATTTTTTTATAAGTAATTGTTGTAGGTTTGTAAAATAAAATTAAGAATAAGAAAATGGTTTTATTTAAATTTATCACTTCTTTTATTACTACTTATTTACAAAATACTTATAATTTACTAAAACATAATTTATGCAATACATATAACTACTATTTTAACATAATATTATTAAAGCGTATTAATAATACTACAATATTTTGATTAAAGAAATAACTACAATATTTATTTTGTTAAATAAATACAATACAGTAACTACATTTAAATATCACACCGATTAAGCGATTACACATATTTTGTTATTACTAAGTACTAATGTAAAATGTTTGTGATGTACTTTCATTATTATAATTAAGTTCTATTATGCATCAGTGAAAATAAAAAAGGCTGACAATTTTAATAAAAGCTAAAATGAAACAAGTAATTAAAATGTCTTACACTAATAATGGCAGTTTTATAAGAATTATAAAAATAAATTTCAATTTTATCGGCCTTTACAAGAATCGCAGCAGTTTTGGGTATAGAATTTGTAGTGACACAGACGAGCTTGGACAGCAAGAACGCAGTTAGGAAGTTTGTCTTGACAACCTGAAATTTAAAGTTTGTAAAGTATCGTAATATAAAGTGTAAAACATCATATATCCCACACAGTAAAGGCAAAGTTAGACGTATTCATTTATGTATGTATTTCAATTTGTATAGATGTGATATGAAAAATAAAACGAACATAATTGTTAAAAAAGATTTAATAAGTGATTTTTTTGTCTTATTGCAAAATTTTCCAAATTTGTTATTTTTATTTTTATTACTTATTTATCTATACAGATATAAAGATTAAGTGTCAAAATAAGAGCTTATTATTAAATGCATATGAAAGTGAAATATATGGTGCTTATATGAAAATATAAATTGTTAAAATTTTTGACTGACTGTCTCTCTGGATGTTTCGACTAATCTCTTAAACGGCGGCACTGATTTTGGCGCGACTTCTGCTGGCAGATAGCTATTGGTATAAGGAGTAACTTAGGCTATGTTTTTTAGGGCTCCGCGAAAAAATATTTACACGCGGACGAAGTCGCGGGTACTACTAGTACCAATATAGTATACTTTAACTACAAATTTGTCGTTAATAATATTTCTTATGGAATATTATTTCATTTAATTAGAATTAATATAAGAAGAAAAAATAATTTAACTAGAATTTATTTTAGATTATTCTAACAAACACCATAAATTTCTCTCTTTCTCTCTCTCTCTTATAAATCTCAAATAAGATATAATCAGTTAAGTCATATATCACTTTTTTAGAAATAACGTATGTTTACTTTTGAAAATAAACAATACCTCATTTCTATTAAAATTGAAAGACAGAAATCAACAGTCTATTTTCGGCATATGGCATTTCGATATTCCCAAATGGAAGCGAAAATGACAGTAGAATCTTAATATAATGACAATTATTGTGTTTATACAAACAAATAACCTTTAGATTTCGATAGTAAAGGTTTTGCTTGCTTAATGTTATCTGTTAATTATAACACATTCTTGTTAATAATTTTGACAAATTACCTCTTAGCCCATGAGTCTCTCTAACAGTAGTCCTTTGGGTGCTCGTTGCTTCATATCTTGGAGCCACTTGTGATTCTGAAACGAGTACAAGTGAAGAACCCCTGTTAATATATAATATTCTAATTAAACTAAAACTCTTACGCCAAATACATCTTTCAAAACGTTATTAGATTTGTAGTTTTCTATACAATGACTTAATAAAATAATAATATAATAATACAAAATACAAACAATCTCATTGCTGGGGATCATTCTAACACCAGTAGTATATGAGTGTTATATTATACTTTTTCTTACCAATAGTCAATCCAGGTGGTAGGGTAGACAGTGTGGGACATTTTAATTCACAACTTCTTTGAATATTTGGTCTCTGTGAAGAGCAATCCTCTTCAGTACTTGCCGAGTCGTCCTTAGCACATACTACTGATCTTCTTTGGACTCCGATTGGAATATTAGCAGTACAGTTTCCGGTACACTGTTGATATTAATTGCAGTTAATACAAATTTTGTATTCTAAGCTACAGATTTCACATTTAGTTTAATGCAAAGCAATTTGATATTAATATAACTTTTGGTCATTCAGACCGTCAAAACAGAGACTGGCTACCCCCGAAAATGAGAAAAAATTGTCTGATTTATTGCAAGCTTCATCTTGAATTTAAATATTTACTAAATCGCATAAGCCGATACCAGACACCTTATTTATGTCTTTCAATTTTGATGAATCAACCAACTTTTGCTCAACGAAACAGAGCATTATGAGATGACGATTTTTAAATGTGGTGGTGAGCATACGAAGAAAAGTTTTCAGCATGTGTACTTTGACGTAAGTCTTTATCGTGCTAACTCTTTGTCCAATACCTATCAATGATAAACTAGACCTACCATTAAGTAACTGCAAAAACAGATTAACAGCACTCACAATAACAATTACTTCCCTGACTTTCTTAAAACATTAGAAGTAATGTGAGGATGTTTTGCAAAATCCTTTAGAAAGTTTTTGTGTAAGGTACAAAACAAAAAAATAAATATCTATTACCTTTTAAATAACAACAGAAACGTTTGTGGTTCTAAAACTTTTAAAGCTTGTTGCTGTTTTAATGTTTTAATTGGTAAATGGCGCAAAACAAAGGTTATCTACCTAGTAAGGATCCAATTTTGGATTATGCACAATCACATTACAACCAAATTTGAAAAATTCTGCAATGATTCAACAATCTTATAATCCTTTTAGCATGATTATAATATAAAATGATTTAGGTAAAACATGATATGACTAAAAACGAAACTTAAATGGTGTCAGTAATGAGTAATATTATGAACAGCATTGTACAAAATACGTTCTAAATGTAATATAGGATATCATGGTATCCTTAGGCAGATATTTTTATTGCCTGTCGCAGACGGTCTAGCTTATCGTGACTTTATTTGGGGATTTTGTGGCTTAGAAAACAAATCGACTATTATGAAAATCCGGTGCAAAACTTTTAATAATCATCTGAAGAGTTAAATATCTCACTTTTTACATAGGTAGATGTTGTATTCAAAGTCTACACGAGTGACTCTATGTAGGAAGACTAGTTATTAAAAAATATATATAAATAGCTCTTTGTTTTTATATAACTTAATAAAATTAATGTATACTACCAGGCCCGCAGACTATTTCCTGCTCTAAAAAAATGAAAATCTCGAACCCTTTTCCAACGCCATCTATCAGGTCCAATTGTGAATCTAAACCATTTTCGAATCCACTTGAATACACACAAAAAAATTAATTAAAATCGGTCGAGGGGTCTAGGAGAAGTTCAGTGACATATACACGAACAGAAGAATTATATATATAACTACAGCTGTTAAGCCCTAGTAAGTAGATCTGTTTTACTTACATAAAAATTTAACTAATTATGTATAATGATATCGCGAGCGAAGCCGCGGGCAAAAGCTAGCATACGCACGGACGCGCGAGCTCGCACACACACACACACGCGCGCACACTCACACACACACACACACACACACACACAGACACACATAGAAACCTTCCTTGGAAAATTATCTAAGTACTGGTGAAAACTGCAAATGTTATAGCAACTTTGTTTTATACTATTTAAAGATAAAGAATATTACCGAGAAAACAGAAACTTAATATGACATAGGAACTTACATTAATCGAATGTTTAAACAAATCCTACCTCTTGTGACCTTATAAACCTATTCCTTGAAAACGGATACCTGAGTTCATTGTTTCAGTGTCATAATTATTTACTCTATTTACACTAACAAGAAGCGTAATGTGTTCGTGACCGACTCAGTGCGCGTTACGTTAATTAGTGCATCAATCAGAAGGCGCTGTGGAGTTCAATTAATTAATGGCAATAGTTAAAACGACATCGCCTTTCCAATTCGTGGCGGGTTCCTTGCTATGCGTTTAATCAAGACTTTATACGATAGCAATGCAATCGATTTGCATAAGTTCCACTTTGTCTTCTATTGACAAGTATTTGTTTTGATTCCAAATTACAAAATTTATAACTACCCGTATTATAATTGTCTAAATATTATAAGCGGATACAAATATGGTATATATGAAGAGTACATACTTTAATGGATATGATACTTTCTAAGCTAAAAACTCTATTGGTTGTGTCAACTTTTACAAGTACACTTTTAATGTACTAAACGAGCATCTGTTCTAGCTTACTTCTCATAAGAGGCCATCCATAAATTACATTACACTTTAGGGGGGTTGACGAAGTGTGACAATATGTATGAGTGGGAGGGGTCGTAAATTTCGTGACGTCACGTTTCAAAATGTAATACACGAAATTTGAACTATTAACGAAAACCTCAAATATTTCTAACTCTATCTGTATACATAAGCATAGTGTTTAAATTATTAAAAAATAATTTAAATTAAGCTAATTACGGATCTGATGTTTTTTAATTTTATAATTTGTTGATGTAAAATATGTGATGTTACACTAGAGAGGGAAGTATCTCACGAATGTTAGCAGGTGTGACAAGGACGGGGAGCGGTAAAAAATCATGAAATTCGTGTGGCGTAATTTATTAGTTAGTAGTTATTTTAGGGTACTGATACATGCAGATAAAAAGGAACCCCTATCGTCTTGCTCGGTTATCGTAAGGGTGCGCAGAATATTTGCACGCCCCCGTCTTAGTATCCTTGTTACAAGTATGTTGTACATTGAGAGCCGTCACCCCCGACCGCCATGGGTGCCGTGGCGGCCAGCGACGTCTATTGCTGAGTGCGCGGCAAGGGAGCCTGAAGTCATTTCCCTCTCGGTTACTTCATCAGCTAAGCTTACTGTCACAAAGAAGGAGACAATTGTGTCAATTGAACTACAGCCTATGTCTCTGTGCCACTGTCTGTCTGTGTGCCACAACTGATTATCTTAGGAATTACTATGGCTAGGGATTTTAAATTTGAGATTTTTATAGAAGTATTCGGTGTCCATCTACGTACAGTGTCTGTCAAATTTTCAAAATATTTTTGAAAGTGCTTTCTATAATTTTTCAAAACTAGAAGCTCTATTTTTTTATATATGCAATAGACGAATGTCTCCGCCTTATTATAACCAAAACTGAAACTCACCTGACCCCAATCACTGAAGTACCAATTAGGTGAGCACTCATTCCCACAATCTCTCTCATTTGCAGGTCTCTCTCCTTTACAAGCTGAATCCCTCAAATGACGTCCCGTTCCACCAATACAGAGCACGCTGCGAATTTGTTTTCCACCACAGACCGAGGAACAGGGAGACCAATCACCTGTTAAGAAGACAGAAAAGCTTCCATAACTATTTCATAGTTAAATGACAGCGTAATTGAAACACCGAGATAAATTAAGTTTTAAAAAGGTTTTTCAGGCCAAAGTTTAATCGACACTAAACACGTAATTGCAGATTTAATAGAGATTATAGAACGTGTTTCGTCTGATATGCTATTTAATTAATGATAGCTTTTTCAAGACGCTGTTAAACAGTACTTTTTCCTTAAAAGTCTGACAGCCTTTGACTAGTTTGGTTTAGTACAAAATTTGATTCAAGAAATGAGGTTTTAAGATATGTTTCGTCTTCGTGTACCTATTATTTGTCAATTTATTAAATACATACCAGTAAACCACTGCCCGTCAAGAACTTCACAAGATACTTTAGGTGTGCAATTACGGTAAGATTCTGGAACCTTTCTAGGAGTGCATCCTGAGGGGTCAGCACAACGAACTCTGCGTGTTTGAACTCCTCCCCCGACACACCAACCTACACACTGTTGATAAACAGAGAAAGATAATCATACACCATATCGCCACAACACTGCTAGCTTTTCTAGGAGATTAGCTTAAAGATATTTGTAAAAAAGATATCTACATCAAATACTAGCTTCACAAAAGTCATGTTTTAAATAGAAAATATCGGTCACTTGCTTATCGGATAACGCACATTGAAAGAGTCCCATATATGTGACGAAGATCTAGCGTTTCTGTTATTTGACCACGAAACTAAAAAAGTATTCAGAAGAAACAATTCATATGAAACAAAACATGATCGAGATTTTCTCACTTAATATCACTTCATCATAATTGCTCAATTCATGTCACTATCACTTAATTTTCCATCCATTAATTATTTCAAAAATTAGGTTGGGTACTTTTTACGACTTCGGAGGCGAATATCTAGCTGTTTATTTTTAGAGACCTTTCTAACGCCACTCCACAATTCGAAATATTCAACGCTCAATTACATGTACGGCGGCCTAATTTAAATTTTACTTTCTACTCTATTAAATATCAACATTCTATAGCCGCAAGTAAATTACAAATTCTTGTTAAACTTTAATATGGACTCGATAGTTTTTAAAAATATTGCAGGATATGCACACATGGATAGACCGATCGACAGACTGAACGATTTTATAAGTACTCCATTTTTGCTAAAGTGACTACGTAACCTTAAAAATATGTAACTGTTTGCTATTTAAAAAAAGTAATATTTATCTATATAACATCTTCATCTCTCTTTACGTAATTCTATACATTATTACTATGATTATTATTTATTTATATATATCAATATATGTATATTTTTGTGTTATACTTGCCATTATGTCTATTATACTTGCCATTTCAAAATTGTATACATATATATACTTTTTTTATTTTAGTTATATTGCAAAACCCACATGTTACACAATTTTTCTCTAATCTATCCTAAGGTTGTCTGGAAGAAATTGCTTTTAGTGCAACCGCCTATTGTCTTCTGTACTTAAACTTCTTGAATTGTATCTTAATGTTATGCAATAAAGTATATTCTACTCTATTTACAAAAGATAATCTAGTTTTTTAAATGTTTAATTATTACAATGCTGACATAAAATATCCAGTAAATTATATTATTAAAAAGAACCGATATAGGTAAGTTATTTTGATATCATTGGAATTCTAGAAGAAACTCTGGTGTAACAGCAAACTCAGAGGTACTGAAGTATATTTAAGTGTATACATATTAAAGAACATTTTTAAAACGTTCCCTTTAAGATTACATTAGAAAAATTGAATATATCTATAATCTGAATGAAATATGTGGCTGCAACAGAAGACATTTCCAAGTAATAAATACAAGATAACGTTTAATGGAATAGGAAGGTCTTTTGTATTCTATTGTTGTCCACAATACACATGCATATCATTTTCAGCCTTGCCATGCACTCTTTATGGCCATAGATAATTTAGACAAGGCCATATTCATATGCAATAATTGCATAGCGATTTACAAGAACAGCTGCCTCTCGATAGCAGTTTAGATGGGTGCTATAAAATTTAATAATGATTGTTTTTATATAACTCTTTTCGCACTTCAAAAATCTATTAAAGATGTGTTGAGTTAAAGTTATTGTTTTATTTATTGCTACAGAACTGACCTAGGCCCGGCCTTACACTTATAAGTTTTGCTCGCGCAAGCTTCTAAGGCCAATCTCATGACATTATTGTCAGTACCAGTTTACATATGCATCCTCTATTGATAAATATATACACGGATACTTTAACATATTTACTTACTTATTAAATGTTTAAGCAAATTAGTTAACATATGTTTGTTTTGGTTGTCTGTGAAATCTAACTGCAACCGCCATGTCGTAAAAAATCAAAGAAATATTCATACTAAAATATGAAATTGACATTATTTGAAATGGATCATCATATTTTGGTATTAAGATTTTTTTAAACCTGGAATGAATATTACCCGCTAAGAATCTATATTCTTGAGTCTATACTCAAAATTACATATGTTTCATGTAGGCGCCGTTTAAACTTTAATCATGAAATTTGGTTTTCTTATCAAAACTGGAAAAGATATAGAATATTTTTTATTCCGGAAAATAAAGGCGATTTATGCGGGAACTCCAACTAATCGTTGCTGTGTGAAAAGTAGTTTAGGCTTATCACCCCTAATTTAAGTGAAATAATAATTTTGTTGAATAAAATTTAATAGACTTACCTCAGACCAATCAGTGTAAAGCCACCCTGCTGCAGCACTAAACGTATATTCAGGTCCAATATCCATATCTGAATTATTGACAGACAAACTGTAAACCGGTCCATCGTGGAAATGCTCCGTATGGTCCCTAGTTCGGACCCTTTTTGGTTCAATTCGTCTGACTTCACCCGATTGGAACTGATTACAGTCTGGCACATTGCATTGTTCTGTTGTCGCTGGTTTGGGCGACGGGCACTTCATATCACTTATCTGACAAATAAATAAATTATAGACTAATTTCACTTCATAAACTTTAATAAATTGTTAAAATTTTAAATACTCGGTGGGAATTCTAGCCGCCATGTTTCTAGTTATGTGGGTAACAAACATCTCGTCATGCCGCCTTTGCCAGGTACCGATAGAAACGGTTAACCCAAAAGTACTGGCTTAACGTCGTGAAGAGTGACGTGAACGCCAATGGTTTCACCATGCAAGATGGAAAAAAGAGTCAGAAGCGGATGTTCTAAAGTTCTAAAGTTGAACGCTGATTATACCTTTACAAATTTTTCAAACGATTGTACAAATACCTTTGTAATTCCTCTAGAATGGTCCTGAACACAGCCAACTATTCTAGTTCGAGTAGCCGGCCCACACTGCGGGCAAGCTGACCAAGCCGCAGCTCGCCATCTAGGTGGACAAGGTGTATTCCCACATCTTCTTCTTCGGCCAGCAGGAGGTGATCCTGCACAATGTACTGAAGACACTTCTCTATCAATTTCATTGCTATTTGATTCTACACAGCGGTATTTCCCCAACTAAAAGAGAAAACAATATATTAAGGATAGGACAATACAAAAGTCTTATTCGTTTATCATCAAATGGAACCTTATTTTGGTAATTAAATTTAAGACATGGTAGACTGCTTTGATTTTAATTATAAATTTAGCTTTTTCGAAACCTTTTTTAAAAAACAATTAAAAAAAGAAAGAAAGATGAAAGTGGAAATAATTACAACATTCAGTAATATTATCAATATTGGCAACTTATACAACGCCAGGCTATTTATCAGTTGGATTACCTGTATTCCGCCACCACATGTTCTCGTACATTGAGTGTACGACATTATCTTCCAAAAGAATTTTCTGTTGCCAATAATTACTTGACCAGTGTTATCTTCAGAGGTATGCACTTCCTTAGACATACCATTCAAGTCGGGGTGTCGTGGTATGCTAGAAGTATGTCTGTGAAAAGCGTCTGAACTGTGATGCCTTCTTATATGTTTCGAGACATCAGTTGAGGATATTTCTGGAAGGTCGGATTTTGTTGCAGTTTCATCGTCTACCTCACCAACTGGAGGTTCGGTGAAGTACTCATACTTAATACTCGGATTCGGCTGCGTATAAAGTATCTGAAAATATTCATTTTCATCGAATAGACCACCAATTTGTTTTACGATTGAAATCACTTTACCATCAATAGCTCGTAAATTATTATGCGGCTTTGTAAAGCTATAAATATTTTTTACGTCTCGTTAAACCTAGATTTATTATGTTTATCATAAATCATTTTTAATAGCTAAAGGTGAGCACAAACCATAATGTCGATAGGGTGGTGTAGAGGACCGTGAGCAAAGATTGCGTCGAGACCAGCGGCACGTGTGTACAGGAACCTAGCACCAGCTGCTTCATAAGTGCCCGGAGTACTAACAGCAAACTCTCCATTCATTATGTATGAACCATTGGAAATTTTCAAGGCTAAAAATAAAAATGCATTTAAAACAAAGTTTTGAGTGCGATTGCGCAACTGTTAAATTTATTTTTTGTTTATCACCCACGTGATTTTTATTTAAACGATGTTTCAAAGACTTGTCTAATGTAACTAACACATTCATTACACTGACAGATAGTTTGTAAACAATATGTCAAACAAGTCCAAATAAAAGGAAAGTAATATGAATGCCAAGCGTCATATATCTGGTGGTATAAAACGAAATGCTCTATAGAGACTCTTTATGCATTTAAAGTGATTAACAATAACGACGTCACCTTAATGATTATTAAGCGACCAACCTCAAGTTCGCGGCCCATTTGCTCACATCAAAGAATCATTCAGTGCAGTTTGAATAACTAAATGTCCGATAAAACTGTCTGTTTTGTAAATAAAATATATTACTGTATATTTCTAATTCATCTTTTAGTATAATTAAATAGATTCTCCCTACAAAAGCTTTATATTTAACTAAGGCTATTCATGTGGTTTTAATTTCCCTTTTCCGGTACATTGAATGGATAAAAAAAATATTACGTAAGTCTTTACCTATATAGTTCTCGTTGGACATGATTTCAGTAATGTTCAGTCGGCAGGCACCACGTGGTACTGTCGTGACATAGGAGTAACCGAGGGGTAATCTTGGGCGAGCGAAAAGACCTGACACTAGCCTTCTCCCGCAGCGCATGTCGCTTCTACTGCTGGCAGCAAGTACAGATTCGCGGCCAACAATCTATAAAAACAAAAAGTGGCTTAACAACAAAAAAAACTAATTTGATGATAATTTTACTTAAATGTAAAGCTCCGCGAAGATAAAATTAAAACTGATGTAACTATTATAATAGTCAGACAGTTACTCATCATCATCATCATCATCCGAGCGTTAAATCCCGGTTGCATTCGGAGCGTTCACTCCGACGCCCAGGGTCCGCTTTCCTACTTTTTCTACTCCACTTCACGCGGTCTTCAGCATCCCCCGTTGTGAGACCATTGGTACGCATGTCATCCTTCGCAACGTCAAGCCAACATTTCTTGGGCCTGCCCTTTCGACCGGGACCTGGCGGAGGCGGCATGGCTAGACATTTGTTCCCGACATAATTAGCCGGTCTCCGTAAAACGTAGTCGTACCAGCGTAAGCGACACTCTTGCAGTTTGTCTGCTATGTCACGGAGATGAAGACTGCCGCGGATGCGGGAGTTCCTGACCCGGTCATTCCGCGTCACTACACACATCCATCGCAGCATATTCATCTCCGTGACACGCAGTTCTTGCTTGTGTCGCTCAAGTACAGGCCACGCTTCACTGCCATGCAAAAATTCAGACAGTTGCTATGTCTTATTAATAATCTTAAAGGTACAACATATAATATATGTATGTATGTGTATATAATATATGTTGTACCTTTAAGATTATTAATAGAACATAGTATCTATCGATGACTTAATATTAAGTTGTCAAAAGAAAAGTTTACGAGTCAATACTAGGAGGTTCCGATACAGATAAATATCGAAATACAATGCACCATGAACATAATGGGTAGGCTTACGACATATTGTTTGATTTTTTTATCTACAATACCTGAGGTCACTAATAATTTTTTCAAATGCTTGGAATTTACTGGGAGTTCCCGATGTTATACGCGATGTTAACGGTCTTGGCTATATGGCAAGCGCAAGATCTATATAGATAAGGGACAGTAGTAAAAATGATTATATAATACAACTACCCATTAAAATGAAGAAGCCACATGTGAATTAATTGTTGGTTTTTTCTGAGTATCCCTCTAGTAATCTAATAACTACTAATTCTTGTACTGGTATTTAATTAGTAATCTCTTCAAAGCCAGATGACGCTAGACCAGTTGAATTTTAGCGATTAAATTAAAAGGTATTTTGCTATGTAACTTTACTACCTGTTTGATTTTTTAGAATAAATATACATACCTAGTACGATTTAATTATTCAAAGTTAATTTTGAAAGCGATAAAATTGGAATAACCTAGCATTAATTTTTTTTAATAAAAGTAAGAGAAAGATAATTTAAAAAATAGATATACATATAAATGACCACCCACACTTCTCAAGCGAATTCACACCAACGATGTGTGTAATGTACTGTAATTGTACGATTGCTTAACATATTTATGGTCAGTTTTACATTAAAACCCCAATAACAACGACATTTATTGCCTTTACATCTTTGTCTCAGATAACTTTATTTAAAATCAAGCTTTTAAAGGTCAAAGCACACTACTTTGGATAAGACCAGTGGTTATATGAAATACTTTTATGTAGATGTACGTAAGTAAGCAAACACAAATTTGAATGCTTTTATGCGGGGTTTTAATATAATCAAATTGTGCAGAGGTGTGTCAGAGGAATTTGAATTAGGTTAAGTTTTTAGGGTTCCTCTCCTCCTTCTGCGAGCAAGTCGTGTTTGCGAAGAAGCAGGCGGAGCGGGAGCGTGAGCGTACTTCCCTGCTCCACTCCCGCCAAAGGAGGACGCGCCGGCGCCGGAGGTCGGATAGTGACCTTCGGCCACCGTACGCGGGCGGCGCCCCTTGAGGTATAGGGGTTCTCACTCACCCGCACATGCCGTCGAGATGAGAGTGCGAGTGTTCCACGCGCGCTCATCTCTCTTCCCGTGGGGCGCGTTATAGACCGCTCCACGCCTGGAAAAGACCGATTAGGCGCCGGGGGAGAGGCTCCCCCGGCATTGGATGATGCCTGGTGAGCGAGGCCCACGCCTGCCAGGGCACGTGGAGTTGGGGATCCCGCAGTCCCGTAGCATAAGGCGCAGGACGGAACACCCAAGGGTTTTAGTGGGTATCCCTAACTGGGGAGTGGCAATAGCGTGGCACCGGTTCTGACCGGGCACGCTAGTGCCACCCCCGATCTGGCGAATCCCACACTCTCACATGGGTCGCGAACATCCCCCCAGGCTTCTGTGCCTGTCGCGGCTTAGTCCTCAAACGAACTTCCACTGGCCAAAAAAAATAAGTTTTTAGGGTTCTAATCCATCCTATATCTCATCTTCCCTATCTCATTTCCCTATCCCGTTCCGTACGGGCTGTACATTGCCGTGTCAGCGATTGACGCCGACACTTGCATTTTAACATATCATTCGCATCAGTACTCGTTTAGTTTCCCAACTTAGAGGCTAGTAACGCTTTAGCTTCACGCCTGGTGTTGCAAATGCTAATGTCATAGACAAAATATCATGGATGTATGGAATACAAATGCACTTCAACAAAAAAATGTCTAACCGATAGCACAATCTTTTCCCTAAGATTTTCCAACAATAGGCGACTGTACTACCTTCTATTAGGTGAGCCGTTTGCCTGTTTACCAGCTTCGAAATACAAAATAAAAACCTCTCATAGTCTCTTATGTTTGTATTATCTATGTGTTACTACTATGATTAAAGATACGAGATTTAGTATAAATGTATAAGTATCATGTGTCTACAAATATAAAAATCTAGTTTGCGAAAAATGTATTTGTAACATGGCGGAAATATATTTGTCATACTAGTTAGGAGCTGCAAGAGCAACCGAATATTGTAAAGATATAATCTCCTTTACCGTTATTCTTTATGAAATTTACTTCCCTTCACTATTAGAGAAGCCTAATTATTACCCATATTTAACCGAAAAATGACCGATCATTACTTAAAAACTGTATAGGTACCTTAATTTATGTATTTATTTAACTTTTAATTAGTTAAAGTTTTTAATTATAATAGTTTAATCCTCAGATTCACTTCACTAATAACTTGTAAATGTTTGTTAAAAATATTAATAAAAGTAATGAATAATACTTCCGCTGTTGTTATTAATGTTAGATAATAATTTATCAATAAATAGTAAAATGTGAGAGTCAAATGAGTATCTTCACCAATAGTGTCTAATTAATATATATTGAAAAACTTCCCTATTGATCTTATTTTATTTACCTTGTTAGAATCAGCCCAAGTTATTTCATATTTTTAATGCATTTAATGCTGAAGTTCCAAGTTGACTTAAATTCTCTTATTGGACAGTGAAGAGTTGTCTACATTCTAAATTATAAACTGCTGCTATTGTAGTCAAAGACAATGCTCATAAAAATAGATATTAAACCAACCCCATTAAGTCCTAGTTGATTACGTAAATACAAAGAATACTTTCTTGACGCAGTCAGTAAAAGATAACAAGCACGGCAGTGACCTTATAATAAAGAATACTAAGGAATTAAATGAAACCAAATAGGTAATCCAACGCCCGGATACAGATATAAGTTTTAAATAAAATGTAACTGTCCTCTAAAGCTAGGCTGATAAATGTGTCATGGCTAGGTCTTAATTCAGTGGTTCGTAAGCTTTAAATTTTACGACCCAAATATTCCTCTTAAAGGCACCGAAATCTTTTTATTTGCTTTTAATACAACCCGTTAATAGATTTAATAAGACGAGTTTATCTTTTTAATACCCGTTTTGGTCATTACTTTTTGCTTATTAGCTATTTCCAAAATAGCAGTAATGTCTTCTTTTTAATGATCATCAGATAACACGGGTAGTTTTTAAGCATCTATTTTTTTTCTTAATAATTTAAATATTTTATTTGGTATGATTGGGAGTACTTGAAATCGAAATCGAATTAATATATGTATACAAACTACATTTGTTTAGTAAACTTACTATTTTCATAATACTTATATAAAATAAATAAATTTGTCTCCAGTGTTTTGGATAACAGTAGCAGTAATTTGTAATTAATTACTGTACAAGTCGGTTTCTACCCATACCCAATCATCGTGGGTGTGGACTGTCATTCTTAAGCACAGATATATCTACATATGTACCTACCTAATGAACTCCCTGTATTATATTTATCGAGAAGATAAATAAAGTAGCCATTGAACTTTACATAATAAACATCCCGCCTCCATAAAATGTCCATGTAATATGGTCAGAAAAGTTTAATTGGTTGTAATGTGTTCATATAAATCAATTAATGCCCCAACCTCTTTTCTAAGACTACACTGATTACATCTTGACTTCTCGCCTTGCTCAATGGATGGTATCACTTATAAATCTTTGTAACCAATGTAATAAACATCAACTTAGTTTCGGAGTCTGTCGTTTGTCAAATAATTTAAGTTATGTTCGGTTGAGCGGGTCAATAATTATTTTAGGTCCTTATAAATGTCGGGCTTTAGATTATATTAGTATACGGCTCTGAAATAAATGCAAATTGAAATAACCCGATTAAGGTGGTTAGTTTAAAAATGGTTTGAAATATAATGTTTCAATTGATACTTGGTAGTTAGATAATAATTATTTATCGGTCACTAAAAAAATATTCATAAAAATAGGTGTTATTGACAAATAGCGAACTCTTCCAAACAACTCCAGGAATATTGATAACAGCGATGGAATATACGTACATAGTATGATTACTCACATTTTATTAATAAATACTAATATTGTTTACTGACATGAGCGATAATATGATAATATACAAATTTTGAAGAAGTTACAGCGCTATCTTACCAAGTAAATATAATTTTTATTGTTAATAATTTAAAAACTGATACTGATAATATTATTATACTACAATATTTTCGAATACAGAGACTTCACATTATACAGGGAACATATCGTCTATAATATCAGCCAGTAACAGTTCTACTGCTGGACTTGATCTAGTAAATTTAGGAAAGGCTAAGAGAAAAGATTATAACATCAAGATTACTGACGTATAATACCCGCCGATAAATATTGAACATACGTGTTCAATATTTATCGGCGGGTATTATACGTCAGTAATCTTGATGTGCAAGTTCATGATTCTTTCGTTCATCATCACAAAGTAATATAATACCATTGATGAATGTTGCTGTAACTGAATCATCACGCTTAATTATTGCACTACAGTTATGAACACAGCAGTTTAGTATCAACATTGTTATATATAGTAAAAGTATGTTAGTTTTAATAATACATGCATTTCCTTCCTAAAATATTTTCGTGTGTATTTTCGCCACTTTATATTACGATATATTTAATTCATTGTAAGTTCGCCTATGTTTAGTATTAATTGAGCAAGGTGTTTAGACTAAATTAGGTAAAGATAATACTTACGAAGGTTAGGGCAATCCAAAGTAGAGCGGATGAAGACACCATCCTGCGCATCTTGTCAATTTGTTGACAATAGATAAAATTTTAGATAGCACTATATATCACTTGCTTACAATATTTTTGCAACACTTGATGGATCATTTTTAATAACACATTTTAAACACAAAACTGTAAATAGAAAAAATAACAACTTTTCCATGGGTGTCATTAAAATATAAAGAGTATATTTGTGAGTTTTGTTCTGTAGTGTGTGGGTGTGTAATTCCGGAGCTTATTGCCTTTATTGAGACCCACCAACACGGTTGGCAGAAATCTAAAATTATTAAAATTTACGTGATCAAAATTTTATTTCAAAAAGTTGTCTCATGTTTAAAAGTAATGGATAAACCTTACTATCTAACGAAGAAACGCGAGCAGTGGTTTGTAAACATTCAAAATGTCAGCGATTTAAGACCAATGTATTATATTTTTCATAAATTGTATATATTATTTTTATTTACAATATCATTATAATTTACATTTGTTTTTTTTATTCTAAATGTTCACAAACAACTTTAAATAAATTACACTTGTAAAAGTAAAAAAATGTGCATCGGAAGGGCACCGACATCTAATACAATACCGGTTTTTACCTAGTTTTAGGTGCTGAAGCCCTCAAACATTAGTTTAAGTGCAAACTTCGTTGTCTTTTATATTCTGTTACTTTTACATGTTTTCCTGAATAAATTATTCTTATTAATTAACTTGTAAAAGTAGTATTTTTTTGTGGTTGTTTGTAAGTATTTGTTTTAGTGTCTAACCAATTATAAGACATTCTGTTAACCATATCACTGATCGTTAAAATTATCATAAAAATAAATTACCTACATACGGCAACGTAACTTCAATTTTATCTCTATAATTTTATGGTTTATTTCGTTTAGAAGACAGAATAAAGGGTTCGCCGTCAAATAAACCCGATCATTACGCCCAAATGTTTTAGATACCATAACATGCGTAAAATAAATGGAACATAACAATTCGCATCATAAATAAAATTAATATCCGTGAAGGTTACAGTACACGACACGAGCCAAAAGTCGGGAAGGGTTTCTATACCTTGTCCAACAGTTTATTTTACTTTGGACAGGTCAACCATTGATCAATTAGTCATACCCAAAAACATTAACAATTCGATTTTATATTAAAAAAAATCAAGATTTTTCGTCAATAAATTTTAATCAATTTGGTTTATCGATCCATCCAAAGGTGGTATGACCCATATATTTATAGTTGAAAGTGAAAAAAAAGCAAATGTAACTTTCAATTTAAATAAATTCTGTGTTTTTTGCTTTTAATGAAATATTTTCATTTCAAAACGATTAATAACGATAATATTTAGATATGAAGACGATACTTAGTTTCTAGTATACGCATTAGATTACTCACAGAACGGCACTACTGCTGCTACTACGTCGCTTGGAACAATGCAGTATAACAATTGTAAATAATTATGTGAAAATTACTGTCAAAAATATGCGACTTGATGAGCATGTAAATGTCAAAAGTTAAATAAATCGTTGGACAGTGTATAAAGTAATTATCCCGTCCTCTCAGTAAAGATTACTTTATTGTTGGTAGTGAATGGCGAAGCGTGCCAAGAGTAATGGCCGCTTTGATCTCTCATTAAGTTGATTTTGAACCAGTACTAGGCAAATCCCGTGTGATATCTTTATAAGTTCGAGAGCGGCTTTGAACAAATCCGCATCGGCTCTAATATACTGCCGCAGTCCGAGGGATTTGCACTCGTCATAATTCTACTTTGGACGTAAATGGACTGGACGATTTCTCGTGTTATCATCGCTTTCATATTTAGTGGTATCTCTTATGTTCCAGTAACAAAAAGTCTGTTCATTTTCCTAATCATTCTCAAGATACAAAAAGTCAAAAGTAAGATCTTTAAATAAGCACTAATTGACAGATGAACCATTCATTACAAAAGCTTTAACGAAATCATGATTTTTTTAATAACGTATAAAACCGATTTTCGTATTGTAACTTGCAGATTTACATTACAGTAATTGAAAGTTTATTCTTTTATACAAAAATGGTTTCGGATGCCAATTTTTTTTAATTAAAATGCCCCATAATACGTAATAGACGTAGAGTTGGTTTAGTGTTTTTTTTTCAAATTCGATCGATTTATTCGATTCGAGATATCGATGATTGAATGCCTAAGTTTTGACTTTTTTTGACAAGGGCTAATCCAATAAAGGACTGCTCATCACGAGGGCAACTTGTTGCGGGCCTGTGGGATTCCATGCGTTGGAATTGTAATAGCATCCCCCGGTGTTTCTTTTTTCGCCTTATGGGCGAACGCTACCATGGGTACCAGAATTATGGACAAATGAATTCACAAACTCCATAAGCCTTGGTAGACGGCATCCTTGAAAGCCTCTTCCATGTTTTGATCTACCATAATTCAACAAATACGTTGTCTGTGAAACCCAGTACGACGTCGTCATCAGTCTATCATGGTCCATTGCTGGACGTAAGCCTTCCTTGTTTGCGCCACTTATTCCGGTTGCCCACCTACCTCATCTAGCCCCAACCGAAGAACTTACGAAAGTCATCGGTCCACCGGACTGGAGGGCGTCTTGCATTACGTTTGCCAAGTCGTGGTCTCCACTCCCGGACACGTCTGCCTCATTGGCCATCAATCCTGCGACAGATGTGGCCAGCCAATTGCCCCTTCGGCTTGCTAATTTTATGAGCTATGTCGGTTACTATGATTCTCTCACGGAGGTCTTCATTTTATTCTTCAGAGAGATGCCTAACATAGCTCTCTCGATAGCCCGCTGAGCGGAACCCAGTACACTTTTGCTAAACGGAATACGGTCAGTAGCTCAGTTACAACATCTATAAAAATATGATGATCATTTCATTGTAGACTTTGTTGCCCACATACACAAACAGGTGGCCAGTTCCCGTATCTAAAACTGGACTTTAACGACTGTACTTTCTCAGTTAACCTTCTGCATTGAATAACTGAAGCTATGATAATATAATATTGAGTACAATAGAAAGGGATTGAGGTTTACATTTTCATTTTCCATTTAGCCTTTCAAACTTGTCTTGTTGACTCGGAGACTAGTTTTAGAGCTTTCTGTTTATTATGTTCAATATTATATATTACAAAAATTTAAAGCTTAACAATATTATCAATTATTATTATTATAAGTGTGCGTGCCAGTATTACATTTTCTATAGGTAATTATTTTTTTTATATTCATGTTACGCGATTTCTCCGTCAATTGTGGACCGATTTTCAAATTGTTGTCTTATTTTATTTAAAAGAGTATATTCCCAAGGTGGTCCCATGGTCACAAAGTCAGGATTTGATTAGTCGATCACAGGGAAATTGAGAGCAACCCTTGTTGAAGAGCGTCTACACTGAAGAGTAAGATAGGCAACTTTTATATACCCTTAATATATTATTTCTAAAGCTATTCAAGTATTTGCGTAACGAAACAGTAAAAAATATTTTTTTTAACAAAAGTAAAACCTACTTAAAACAAAAAATAAAGAAGTCGGTTAAATATTATTATTTTGCTATTTAGATTGAAGTTGGTTTTGTTTTTGTTAATAAATACATATCAAATTTTAGTATTAAATTCAACGAACTGTTTAATAAATTAGAATAATGATGATACTTATTTGTTCAGACTTTTAACATGCTCACGAAAACAGGAATGCACATTGTTTCCTTGAAATCGGTTGTAAATACTATTTTTTGTTGTTTGCACTGTTGACCGGTGTATATGTGAGTAACATGAGCAATGTGTGTGAGTTAATCGTTACTGGAAAGTGTTTTTATATTTAATAGTCACGGATTAAGAATACACGGATATTTGCTCACAAGTAAAGGTGCTAAGAGCAGCCAGGAATGTTTGAGCTAAAGTATGTCAAAGTAACAAGACGAATACAAATATAAACAAAAAATATTATGATAACAAGGATACTGTATAATATAGTATATTTTAACTTATTTAGTTTCAAAAATGTATTATTTATTTTATGTATATTAATGTCAAAAAGTGTATTAAGAAACATCGACATCTTACCAAGGATACCTCATATGACTATCTACACTTTAAGATTTTCAACCTTCAAGTAAGTACATAGTAATGCGGCCACCCTTTTTTTTCGCGATTTCACTACAGGTTTGTATAGCAACATATTATGTAGATTACATATTCGTACAAACATCCATATAAGCCAAGTTTCCAAAAAATGATCGTACCATAACAAGACAGACGCTCAAACTGATGGATGAACCAGACGAAGACATAAAGAGTTCTGGTTTTGCCAAAATGTATACAGAACTCTAAATAGAAACATGCGTGACTATATGCAATGGGTTGATCATTATGAGACTAGTGTCACAGTCCACTACAGAAGCTTTTTTTATGAATAAATTAGATCGTAATGCCACAGAATATCATGAATTTTCATAACTGATCACATAGTTACAGTCAAGAACCTTTAAAGAAAAACAGACTACAAATACACTGGACTGCTAAGTGTTCCTCTCTGATCGTGCTGGGAACAGGTGACCAGCCAATATCCCAATCCCAGTCATATATTATAACTGTATTATTATCTCTTACGTTCGGCAGCTTTCCACGCGTATTGGGTGAAATGGCAACTCATAACCCGATCGGGCACCGGCTTTTGTTTCAAAATATCCGGTAAGATTGCAAAATTAAAAATACAAATTGCAATAAGAATGTACATCTAGAATTAGACGTTTTTATTTAGAACTGTAAGTTTTATTTACAAAAATAATTTAGTATGCTGTGGTTTGCTATTACGGCCTGCGTGCTTGTGAATTGTTATAGTTTTTTGTTTTCTTTCTTTACTGAGTTCTTGTCCACGGAGTTTACTCACTTTGTTCATTAGAGTAAGTTTTATTTGCCAAAAATCGCTTTAATTCATTTGAAATTCTGCTCCACTGACTACTTGCTTTTTTGTACACTGATAGTGTGGCCTTAATTTCTACAACAGCGGTGTAGCTGGCGCTTACATCATACGGTATGTTTTTTCAACCGGCTTATCCTAGCCGAATTTCTACCCCGAGTTACTTACTGTGTTATGCGCCTCTGTTATCGATTTTAATTCTGAATTCCACGCTGATATAAAGTATTTCTACCTGAAGAAATATCTGAATTTAAGCTCTGAATGTAGCTGAATTTACCTCATTATACGTTTCCCGTAATATAAAACTTGCCGTAATATAATACTTTACGACATAAAATATTTGAAAACCTTCACCATCTCCGTACTTTTATTAGCTATAATAGGAGCTAATAATAGTTATTAACTTCAAATTGAGTTTAAAGGGATATTACGAGGCAGTTTTCGTATTATTGGGTGAAATGGTCTCGTAAATCTTTTAAAATCTTATTAGACTCTATTCAACGCCTGTCGGCTCTAAATATGTCAATTATTATTAGAATATTGCCGTCTTTTCATTTCATCGTTGAGGATTTGTAGGTTTATTGGAAATTCCGTTTTTGTAGAGAATTTGGAAGAACTAGTTATAAAACTTATTTTTATTAGCAGTTGAGAGCAATTCAGTATTAACTCCTTTGTTTTTTAAGGTAATAAGTATAAATCTTGTTTGATGTTTTTGTTACTTGGTTTAAAGTAAATTAATAATGACCCGTGAAAAATGTATATATACTTCACAAGAGCTTCTAAATCCGACATAATTAGATAGAACTAGGCGTTGAAGATAATTAATTCTACTCTGGCTCTCTGAAGTTTAAAAAAAAAGTTGATTGTATTGTATTAGTCTGTGTGATACTTGTCGTAGGCAAAAAGGCTCTAATAAGTATTATATAATTATGGAATGGATAAGGTAAAAAATTAGTACAAAATGGGATCTTTGACAGATGAACCCGTGAACGAAAATTTTGAGATGAAGAAGACGTGGCGAAGATTAGTATAGACATGTAATAAAGAGGGATGGAAGTCATGTAACAAAAAGTATGTTAAACTGGAACAGTATGTAATACCGTATATATGTATGGTATTGGTACCACTTGTATAATAGTAATCGAGGAGAGAAATAAGTCTGTGGGCATGCAAAGCGTGAAACAAAGTGAATGTTTATTGTTAGAATAAATCTTAATTTATATTAGTTACAATAAAATGCTTTCGTGTCCATATGGGTGTGCGGTCATATAACCGGCACAGGTGTATCAAGTGTATAGGTAGATCAAAAAAGAGATGCATGGATTGTTTGAAGGATAACATGATGATTTTTGGTCTGATAGCAGACTTATGTCAGAATAAAGAGTATGTATGGAAAGATGTGTCGACCCCAAATGATTGGGATAAGACGAAAGAAAAGAAAACAACATAATCATGCAGTTTTGATTTGTAGAAAGAGATTTTTTAATTTTGATTCCTACCTTATATCTATCCACCTACAATTGCTAATATTTTAAAAGTCGTATACAATTTTACGTTAATTTCCAAAATATAAAATTATGATTAAAATTTTAACTAGTATATGTCACCAGGAATAATGTAAGTATTTTAATGATACCACTCAGGTATATATAGTATTTATACCTAAATTATACATAGAACTTTGTGTTGTTTTTATAACATAGCCTTACATTATATTACGTACTAAATTATACCTAAAAACTACATTTTTGTTTTTGAAAGCAGTTACGTGAAAAATAATGCTAAGAAACAAAAGTGAAGTATTTTACGAAGTGCTATATTTTAACGGCCATTGATAGCATTCTTGCTATAATTAAACCCGAATTTAATGATTCATCAAGAAAATACTTAAAAGGGTGTTAAATGTTGTTCAAACATGTACCATATGTCAGTGTGATTTAGTATATGTTTTAATTTTAAATTAAAATGCATACATATCTTGTGTTTGGAACAAAGAGTGGGATCAGTCATGCGATAAAAATACGTTTCAAAAAATCAAACAAAACGCATCTTGCTGGACATTTTTGGAGCTTTCTTCATTGTTACTATGGAAAAAGCATTGTAAAGGTAGACCAAAAAAAAAGATGGATGGATTGTGTGAAGGATTACATCATTGTATATTATTATTGGCTATAACATAAACGTAGCGTAGCTTTGGGGTGTACAAAGTATGTGTGTATGTCAATTTATTTAAAAACTGTTCATCTATTTTCAAAAGATGTAAACATGTCCAATGTAGCGGAATGTCGATATGAACTATTTAAAACAGTCTATATATAAATACACGTATGTCAAAGTCAGGGATACTTATCTCATTACGACCAACCATTTGTTGGATCAAAAATGTTTGTTTAGATGGTAATCGCGTTTTGACAAGAACGAATAGGTGTCCATTCAAACCTAAAACGGGTAACAGATGCCAAAAGTTACACAATGCACAATGCAACGGGCGTTTAATCTATTTGACATGTTTATATGGGGCATACAATTACACTGGGTAGCGTAATATTAGCTATATCTGGCGCTTTAATAAAAAGCCGACCAATTATATGTCGATTAGTTCATAGTGAAGAATTCCATAGTAGAGAACGACGATTAGCCGTTGTATTGTGAAGCCTAAAAACTATAGGTTAGTAATTAAATGTAAGATTAATTTTATTTTATATCGCAAACTATCGTCATGAAAAGTATTTATGTTCATTTTCGGCATTTAAACTACATTTAAACCAAATTACAGCGAAATCGATCCAGTATTCCTAGTAGTTTTCCGTGAAAGCTTAACAGAAAGACATATCGAGTTACTATCGAATTTTTTATAGACGAAAATTTAGTACATCTATAAATTTGAGAAATGATTGATCTCATCCCAACTTTCGTCATTTATTTCAAACCGTCCTAGTTTTAATTATCTATCCCCCGTCTATTTAAAAACTATATAAATGAAAATAATGATAAAAAAGGACAAAACGGACAAAAAGGACAAAAACGACAAATAGGACAAATAAGACTAAAAGGACAAAAAGAACAGAAAAGATAAAAAGGACGAAAAGGCCAAAAGGGACAAAAAGAACAAATAAGACTAAAAGGACAAAAAAATAGAAAGGACAAAAAGCACAACAAGGACAAAAAGGACAAAAGGACAAAAATGACAAAAAAGGACAAATAGAACAAATAGGACACAAAGGATAAAAAGGACAAAAAGTCCAAAAAGGACAAAAAATACAAAAAGGACAAATAGAACAAAAATGACAAAAAGTACACAAAGGACAAAAAGGACTAAAAGGACAAAAAAGAGAATAGGACAAAGATGACCCAAATTATCAAAATGACGAAAATGGTAAATCAGAAAAAACCTATCCTACTTTTTGGGATAACCTTTATATAAATCTCTCCCAAAATCTATCCCATTATCTCGGATAAAAAGTATCCCTTGTATATATATATATATTAAGGAAAAACCTCAAAACATTTCAAACTCTATCTGTATGAGCATAGTGTTTATATTATTAAATATAATGTATTCTATTTCGTTCTCTCGCACGCAACGGTACAAATATGTAACCCCTTTTCCTTAGATTCCATGTTATTTGGGTCGATCCTTGTTAGGGATTTGCGGAAGTGTTCGATTTATTGGAAGAATTTTCGCATTTCTATTTTATTATAGACTTCTTTATTCTTAGGTATTTTGACCCTTATATTCGTAATAATTCAATCTAACCTACACTTTAAGTGACTACCATAAACCTCAAAATTCAATGCACTGTTGCGCACTATTTCCTTTAATCTACGTATAAAAGAACATCTGCCTTAAGTATATACAGAAAGAGCTAAACTTCATTTAAAATCTTTTCAGTTTTAAAGTTTAAATAAAAATGAATACTAACGGATAAAGAGAAATGTGTTATTTCGAATTAAATATGGTTGAATTTTATGTGTTTATAGAGATAAACTGTAACACTAAAAAGAGTTTTAGTGTAGTAGTTTTTTTTTTGATGCCGAGGATGAAACATAAGATAATTTTTATCCCGAAAATGGAATATTTTCCGGGATAATAATATATTTATCTCTCTGTTTGTGATGCTTTTACGGAAAAACTACTGGACCGATTTGGCTGAAATTCGGTTTATATTTAAGTTTAATACCGAGATTATCCCAGAAAGTAGGATAGGTTTTAATTTTGTGATTTGCCATTTTCGTCATTTTGGTTAATTTGGTCATTTTGGTCGATTTGGTCGATTTGGTCGATACGGTTAATTTGGTCGATTTGGTCGATTTAGTCGATTTGGTCGATTTGGTCATTTTGGTGTACATATGTAGTTTTAATACCGAAAATTGGCATAGATACTTTTCATCCGGGAGATGGGATAGTTTGTAATATAAAATAAAGTGAACCTTCCAGGGGCAAATAGCACTAACATAAAAAATATAAACAATGTAACCTGTGTTATAAACTCTTTAAACAGGAGGCACGCACTATAGGTTGATCCGCGGCTGCGCCAAGGGGTAAACTCTATTATTTACATATATTCTATAAATACAAGAACAAACTCGTGGCACCAATTGTCATTACATTGTGTGTTACGAATACGATACGTTTTTACAGTTCGATTGTCATTGCTTCCCCAGATACATTTGAAGCCAAGCGGAAAATCTGTTATAAAGTATACAGATGACAAATGGATAAAAATCAACAAGACACAACAGAAATCAATGAGACAAATCGACATGGCCTGGATTGAAATTAACTAGTATGTAGATTGAATGACAAATTATACATTTTAGTGACATAGTAATGGCGGTCCGTAACAAATTTCAGAGAATAACAATGATGATGAATGGTGATACGTTGAAATAAAGATGTCATATAAGTAGGCACCTACAGCACTTTGCTGATGTTAGGGCTGACAGCTGACTTAACTGGGTAAGATTTATTGCCTTTTGAAATGCATGGCGTGCTCTTAACACCATGATGACATGGGCTCCCTAAACTTCAGTAAGGGTCGCCACTGGCAATTTCAATATGGAGTGAATAGATCAACCGATAGGTATATTAAAAACAGTTTGTTGAGATTTTTTTCAAATACGACGGTATGGCTGACACTTCTCATAGAACGTAACTTGTAGCAGTATCTTATACTTGACCCATGAATTAACGTATAAATAATTATATAGAAATAAATTAATCCTTAAAGGCACACACTGGACATGCCCTTCCTCACAACACCAGCATGTAACAGATACACTCTACATTAGCATAAGTTTAGTATTAAAATGAGAATAAATTAATATAATAAGTTATTCGTAAGGTACACCACAACACACATATGATTGAACAAATGTCACACACAAAAACAAAAATTACCAAGAACCGTGTTTATATACTTAAAACTTTCTTCAAAATTAAGTTAGAAAAAAGGGTATGGAACTCGAGTCCGTAATATTATTAAAAAAATATATATATCCTTACTGTTTAAAAGCGACACTAAAATAAAAATCACGGTGGTTTTCGCTTTATTCAGGTAATTTTCATGTAACATTTTATTATTTATCAGACGTTTTAATGTTACCCACTAAAGGCATTGAGAGCAGTGAAAAGTATGCATGCATAATTAGATAATCTCTAAAAATTGTATTAATTGATTTAAATTTTCAATATTATTCAGTTCATACAGCTATAAACATTTTTATGCAATAGATTCTACTCGGAAGTAATCTTCAATCGAATATCAGCTCATAATATGCAGAACGTTACATCTTTAGATTTACCAAATGATGACATCTGTCAGGTATCACCCATACCGTCCTGTTTGAAATAGACTATACGTGTAATTTCGGTCTGGTAAACCCCGATTACATTAATTTTAATTTCGGACTTTGACTATCCAAGTTGGTCTATCCTTGGATTAGAGATATTGTTATATGCCTTAGTTAAAGGTCGATACACGCTATTGGGTTTCTACTTTTATTAAGACATCCCGCAAAAACTGAGGTTTTATTAGATAAACCTAAGAGGGTATTTTTATCCAACTCCGGTGGATAAAAATACCCTTCATTTATCTTCAGGCACTGAAGTATATATTAACTATTTATTCAGCTAACTCCGATAACTTCCGCGGGATATGGTAACAAAACATTCTCAGTTGATGCTGCCTATTAATTTATGAAAATTAAACTACCTAGTTGAAACTATTTTTATAAATCATACAAATATTCTCTTTTTAGTGGGAATCAGTCCTAGATATGTATATTATGTCAACGTTAGGCGCCCTCAGGTAATATTGCGCCATATATGCATTTTTAAACAGAATGTAATAATTTATCAATAAGCATAAAATATAATATATAATGTCATTATTGAAGAGGCGGATATTCTGCCGCGACGAATAGCGGAAGACGTTAATAAATAATATGTATAATTATGACAGCCCTAAAGACACTACTCGACCTAAAATAACCCCAATTTGTTGATCGCAGTAGGATGTGATGCTTTTATGGCGGTCTTCTAATAATCTCTTAACTAAAAATTAACACGAGCTAGACGCGAATGACGAGGCACTAATATCGTTATCTGGCGACGAAGAATCATCGCTACCTTCTCGTTTTTCTTATTTATTTATGTATCAACTAGCAAAAGCTATATAAGATCAAATTACATTAAAAAACCAAAAAAAAATTGACAGGATATTATAGTACGCCCTGTTACGGACAAAATTAATGCCATTTTTGAAAAAGTGGAATTCGATCGGCATATTAGTAGTTACGATGTAGCTGGAGAACTGGGAATTGACCACAAAACGGTTTTGGTGCATTTGAAAAAAGCTGGGTACACAAGAAAGCTCGATATTTGGGTGCCTCATGAGCTCACTGAAAGAAACCTAATGAACCGTGTACTCATTTGTGATTCTTTATTACGACGTAATGAAACCGAACCATTTTTGAAGAAGCTGATAACTGGTGATGAAAAGTGGATCACGTACGACAAGAACGTGCGAAAAAGATCGTGGTCAAAGGCCGGTCAGGCTTCACAGACTGTGGCGAAACCCGGGTTAACTCGCAACAAGGTGATGCTGTGTGTATGGTGGGATTAGAAGGGCATTATTCATTATGAGCTGTTACCGCCAGGCAGGACCGTCGATTCTGAACTGTACTGCGAACAACTGATGAGATTAAAGCAAAAAGTTGAGAGAAAGCGGCCGGAATTAATCAACAGAAAGGGTGTGATTTGTCACCGTGATAACGCTAGACCTCACACATCTTTAGCCACTCGGCAATAATAACGAGAGTTTGGCTGGGAGGTGTTAATGCATCCGCCGTATAGTCCTGACCTTGCACCTTTAGATTTTCGCCTGTTTCGGTCTCTGCAGAATTCCTTAGGCTGTGTCAGGTTAACATCACGAGAGGCCTGCCAAAACCACTTGTCGCAGTTTTTTGATCAGAAACCCCAAAATTTTTATAGCAATGGGATCACGTCTCTACCTACAAGCTGGCAAAAAGTTATCCAACAAAATGACACCTACATACTTTAGTCAAATTTAAATAAACTTTATAAAAAAACCTTTTGAATTTTTATATAAAATGCGAAGAAACTTTTTCCCCAACCTAATAGTATTCTTGCTTTATGTATAGTTTCTACATTATATAATAATAAACATAGAATCTTTAGTATTTAGATGATTGTGAAATAATATCAGCTCATAATCGTCTTCAATCACAGGCCATCCCATTTGTAACGGAAGGGATAATATACCCGCCACGCAGGTCCGAAGCGAATTAACGAGTTTTAAATATCGGTTATCTCAATGTGCAGTCTAGTCTATCACAATGTTTTCCTCCACTGTCAAAACATGGTAATTGTGTCAAAATGCACATTATCTTAGAAATACAATCTAAGCGGGGCATGCTGTAAACTTTAGCAATTAAGCTCCTAAGATTTATACATATAGCATTATATATATATATATATATATATATATATATATATATATATATATATATATACATATATAGCATTAAGTAATATGAAATCAGTGGATACCTCTATTACCTCTAGCTGCTTAATAATACCAGCCCATAAGCATCCCACTGCTGGGCTCGGGCCTTCCACTATACGGGAACGGACAGTATACCCGCCACGCTTGTCCAAGGTGGCTTGGCAGGTTTGACACATCGCTTATCTCGATGTGAGTTTTATCACGATGTTTTCCTTCATCATTGTTAGCACGTGATAGTTGTAACAATACGCATATTAGGTCGAAAAACTGGAGCATGCGTTCCGGCTAGGATTCGAAACCGCGTCCTTTGAGATTGGGACGCGTGCGCTAGACATTACCCTATCACAACATCTAGTTGCTTATAGTCTTCTTATATATAATTGAAATCCACGTATATAGTGAATCATCACGATATCTAAGGAACTATAGTTCCTTAGATATCGTGATGCCAAATTTCAAGTCTCTAGGTATACCTAGAGACTTGAAATTTGGCATAGACCTTCCTTTCGCCAAATAGTGGTCAGCTAAGAACGGATTTTACGAAATTCCTTTACGGCACGCGAAGCGGGGGGGTATCAGCTAGTAGTCTTATAATGTCACTAATTCCGCAACGAGAGATATTTTACTTTACGGGAAGAAAGCAGGAGGAGCAGACGTGTCCTGGAGTTGAGATCCCGTTACGGCAAACGTAACATAAAACAATCCAAATCCAAATGCAAATCTGACGATCTGCGCAGCTTCGCCGGTAAAGGATAGTAAGAAAAGCGGAGTGCCGAAATATTTGGCGCAAAGCAAAGCTTTCGTCCAACATTGGATATCAACTGACTGACGAGGAACAAAGAATCAGTGCTTTACTCTAGCCTTAAGGATAAATATCTTGTTTTACCTACTTAATATGGGTTAAAACAGTTTCTTTTTATTGCACGAGTTCAGCAGACAGGCAGACGGCTTACTTGTTGGAAAGCAGTTACTATCGCCTATGGACATTTGCAACACCAAGGGTGCTACAAATGCGCTGCTGCTCTCTTCAGGGAACTGGAACCTGGTCACTAATGCCGGAACACAACTCAAGGTTGTTATGGCGGCATACTCTAGACCGGGGGTGGTAGCCATCCAGTCGGGCAAATGCCCTACCACCTGGTTGTGGGTTGTTTTGTCTCCTCTTACGATAGACCGCCGGGCTGCAGGAAATTGTATTCTATCTCCGTTCCTGCACGGATAAAAACTAAAGATTAGTTTTCAGGCTAAAGACTGAAAACTAATCTTTAGTTTTTATCCGTGCAGTAATCTTTAGTTGACAACGATGTGAAAGGCATAATTTGTATATATTTGTTTTATATAATACATACATATTGTCACGCCTATTTGCCATTGGGGTAAATAGAGACGATAGATTTCCGCTTGCATCGATCCTTACGAACACTTTTTACTTCGTCTACTTTCATTAATCTCTTCATACATACACGGTATATATAATACGCAACACAATATGAATACTACGCCTACGAATGATGACTGTTAAGATCAGATACTATTCTAATTTTTAGCTATGTTTTAAAAAGTAACTGACAAGTGTCTCATTAACTTATGAACAAATACGCAATGATTTCAAGAACCTTTAACATTATTTTCAACAACACTTGTGAAAATACCTTTAGTTTAACCACACGATCTATGTGAATATTATTATTTAAATTGTATTTCGTGTAAAATGAATACATAACTACCGGTTACTTGTATTTAGACTGTAAAAAGTTATCTACTGATTATATTAAGATATTTTTCTTAGTGATTGCAAAAAATGTCAGAGTTGTATCGTACATAAATGGAATATTTTAACAGAGAAGTAAGAGTATTGTAAAGACTCCGAAATAAAAAAAAATTGCGACTAGTACGTACACATAAGTAAAACTACATTTTAACGGTTTCAAGCGCGGTATTTTATTTATTTTTATTTCGACGAACTGAGAATAAATATATGTATGTATATATATATATATATATATATATATATATATATCATAGGTACGTAATTATGTATTATTGTTTATATTTATTCAATCATTTTATATATTACTATTTATAAATTATTAAATTATTGTAAGCGTGCTGGCTTAACAACTAGCGACTTTTGTTGTCCTTCTTATGCTCCATCCAAAGGTTGTCCGGAAAAAATCTCCGTAGGCGATAAGACCGCCAATTATACTTGTATATATTAATGTTTTTGATTTTATGTAGCATATTTTTACACTAAAGTAATATACTATTCTATTCTATAAAAACCAACTAAAATACCGTGGTTGAAACCGCTAAGACGTAGTTTTAATTAATGGATTTTTTTACGTTTTTCTGCTATGATTTCGCGTAGATAGAATCACGTAATTTTACCCCTCTTTTACCCCAGTTTCGACTACCGGCCATCGCCCGTTGTTTACAACAAAAAAGGTTTTGTTTGCTTTTAGTTCAATTTAATATAGTAAAATGTAATATTAGAAAAGTCAATCACAATAAAGTACATTATAATACCGAAAACCTTTATTTCTTTAATTAAGTCAATAATTCATTCCCTCTCCAACACCCGTCATCGGTATCTGATGGCGACTTCACTCCAGCTCTGTACATCGGAATATACTACAGTTCATCAAGTATCAAATTTCATTCTTATAGATCCAATAATTCCAGAGAAAAATTGCTATAATTTCATATTCTATTTATTTTATAGGAATTTTTTGCCAAAGTGACTACATGTATCGAAGGGTTTTATTCTTGGACAATGTTTATTACCTTTATAAACTAAATTTGAAGAGTTCAGCTTATTTAGTTGCTAAAAAACACTCACGTTTAATATTAACTCGCATAAAGGTTTCCAATCCACTAAATATCATATTCATTACATTTCTACTAAGTTATACAAGTTATACAAACAGGAATCCATCAAACGATACAGTAGTTCATTATAGTTGCTTAAGTTTCAAATTACAGCATGAAAATTATCTATAAACTGTGAAGGACTTCGTTATCTGTTCTGTGAGAGTTTGAGTACGAAATTGTAGACGCTTTTGAGTGGAGATGAATAATATATTGGAAACCATATCTCTTTCTAATCAGATTTCTTACCTGTTTGTCTGTTTGTTCGGGATTCACGTAAAAACTACTGGGCCGATTTCGATGCGATTTTTTCACTGATCGATAGCAAATGTAATGTAATAAAATGTGCAATATTTTTTATCCCGGCAATCCCAAGGGTTTTTCCCAGGGGCGGTTTGAAGTTGTTCGGATGCATAAAAATTAGATTATTCCGACACAGCTTCCAAAAACGATGGCTTACATTCTTTTTTAAATTTTAATGTATTTTGTGTCCCGGAAATCCCGCGGGAATTTCAAGTTAAGCGTGGACTAAGTCCCAGGCATATCCTAGTAAGTAATATAAAGAATTATAACTGAAAAGCTGCTAAATCCT
Organism: Dendrolimus houi; assembly: GCA_039645545.1. Lineage (NCBI taxonomy): Eukaryota > Metazoa > Arthropoda > Insecta > Lepidoptera > Lasiocampidae > Dendrolimus > Dendrolimus houi. The sequence goes on from CM077134.1 coordinate 11,250,110, forward strand.
ACATGAGGAGATAGCACTATAATAATAATTCTTCTCTTAATTTTCGATGTCATAGAAACGTTTCTTTTTAAATCAGATCACAAAGAGGCGGCATTTGTAGAATCAAGTAATTATACGACAGAGCCTACATACGTTACATTTCATTTTGTTACTGCGAAAGCAGCCGCTTTAGGCCCTCGGTTAAAACTTTGAATATTATTTTTTTTAATTTCGTGTATTTCTTTCTAAAAGGTAATTTATTTATTTTTATACATACATATTATCACGCCTGTTTCCCACAGGGGTAGGCAGAGACAATGGATTTCCACTTGTTATGTTCTTGACATACCTCTTTTGCTTCATCTATATTAATTAATCTCTTCGTACATACACGTTAATACAGATGATTTTTACCCGATCATTCTTTAAGACATCTGCGATTTGATTGTGGTAAATAAGTCACGGTCTACCAGTAAAATTTATTTATATGTTTATACTAGCTGTGCCCGCGCCGTCGTTCGCGTGGAATTTGTTTTCAAAATCCCCCGAATTTGAAACTTCTTCATTAGTGCTCCGCGCCTATTGGTCTTAGTGTGATGATATATAGCCTATAGCCTTCCCCGATAAATGGGCTATCTAACACTGAAAGAATTTTTCAAATCAGACCAGTAGTTCCTGAGATTAGCGCGTGCAATCAAACAAACTCTTCAGCTTTATATATGTATATTAGTATAAGATTATTTATGTAATACCTACATTTTAAACTACAAAATTTTAAAATGGAATACAAGAATGATATTAGCATATAGTCACTTAGGATTTATCAATTTATGAGAGTTCGCTTTTGCGGGTCGCTTGTCATTTCATGTATTCTTCTTACATGGTTAAAGTGGCTCAGTGGGCTATGAAACTAAGTATGTTGTTAAAAATAAAATCAGATCTAAGAATATCCATAAAAGACCCCTGGTAGTCAGGCTAGCTCGCAAGTACGACGTTCGGGATTCATATAAAAACTACTACGCTGATTTCGATGCGATTTTCGCTGATCGACAGCTTATTCTTATATTTAAAATCTGCGCTACTTTTTATCCTGGGAATACTGCGGGAATTTTCCCGAAAGTGTTTCAAAGTGGGTATTATTATACATAAAAATTAACTGATTCAGATCTGATTGATACTAAGACAATATAATCCCGGACTTTTTATATTCTCCGGGATTTCCTAACTTCGAAACCACCTTGTATTAGAACTTGCTTGATATGACAGTTTCTATATTTATTAAACATCTTTAGTAGATTTAGATATTTTTGCCTTTAATAACTTTATCTATCCCGGGTTTTTACGGGAATCTTCGGAATACCCTTATAATTTAAATAATGGCAAAATAACTGTAATCTACGTTACCTGTCAAGCGTCGCGGACAAATCCTAGTAGTTAGTATAAGACTGCCAATGTTACGCCTGTACTACACTCGCAACTATACGTTATTGGAGTTTTATAATTGTATTAATATTATAATGAAGAAAATACACATTTTTGAGTGACAAAAATCTCCGCAGCTGAATTTAACGCCTCAGATAATTGAGCTATCTAAGATCGGGAAATTTGAAATTAAACTGAACAAAATATGTAGTAAGAAAAAAAGAATAAATTCACTATAAATTCTAAAAGTTATAATCCCGGTAGATTAAGTATAACTTATAGAAATTTAATTCGTAAGCAGTTTCATTCTACACTTAACAAAAATATTATGTACACATTTTAATGCATTTTCAACATATATTTTAATTTCATAATGCATGTAATTAACGTAGAGAATGCATGTTAAATAATGTTCCCACTGCACTTACGACCGATAAGATGCTTATAATAATATTCAATGCACTCGACGTCGAATTTTGACAGCAATTAAATGAACATCGCGTTATCATCAACCGTCACTTACGTCAATTTACATCACCTACCATAATTGCAGTCGATAAAATTTCAATTTCTGAAGTAGGAACGCATAAGAAGATATTTGACTTTAAAAAGCTTTTAATGACATTTCGAATATTAATCTAACACAATAATAATTTTAATTTGTCTTTATGTTTATAATTCTCAATTAGTTCAAAAGAACTTTGACCAGATTTAAATATTGTTGGACATGTGTGTTGGAAATAATGTAAATGCATTCGATATTTGAATTTAAGTCCTGTGTTCCAAAGAATTAAAACAGTAAACGATAATGCTGTTAGTTTTAGCATTTATAACTAAAAAAAAGATTTTTTTAAATAAGTTATTACAGTATAGGCACTTGTGTTTAATAATTCAAAAGTTTAAGTTTTGTATTCCAAAATTCGTGTTTGAAATCGCGATGGTTTTTCCGTTGAGCTGCGCGTAAGGGAGCGCGCCGCGAGCCGCGTAGCCGTGCACTACTGGCGCGTAAAGCACGCGGCTCCCGCGCATACATGGCTGGAAAATCGACATACTGACAGAGGCGATGGGGCGTCCCGACGATCCACCGAGAGTATACCAAAACCCTTGGCTGGAGATAAAATGTTTTTTATGGTTAATTATTATTTTATGTAATTTATTATTTAGTCACAAATTCACAATCGATCCCTATTTACTAAGCAGCGTAACTTTAATGAAAGGAGGCATATTATTTTCTACCACAGTGCATTTACCAATAGTTGACAATATTAGAATTAATTATTTTTCATGACTATGTACAAAGTATCTATACATATTATTATATATAGAATACGGTACTAACTCCATATGTCTTGTGTTCTGATGTCGCGTAGGTAGGTATAGATAGTATTTTCATTTTTTAGATGAGCTAAAAATATTTTAAGAATCACACCAACTCACGACTGCTAAGACTAACAACCACCCGATAAAATATGTAATTCTGAAAAGTTGCTAAATCTTACTTAACTAGTTGACGCCATAGGGATATATTTGTAATATTCTTATTACATCCTACAACTAACAGACCTAGATTTCACATTAACTTTTTATAGTTAAGCACAAAGATTACCACGACGTAATTAAAATTATTTTTGCCTGTTTTTATTCATGATTCTTTATAAATTGGCCACATTTAAAATCGTTGCCTTTTTATTTACATGTGTGCCTCAGACAGGCCCATCTGATGAAAATCGGTTAGCGTCGCCTAAATACATTTGCAACACCAAAGATGCTTGATTTTGGTGCTGCTGCAAATTGCTACCACTACCACTGTGCTGCTGCCGATCTCGAAGCGGGGACTGGAGCCTGGCCACTGACTCCGGAACACCACGCAAGATTGTTATGGCGGCATTCTCTCGACCAACCGTGGTAGCTATCCAGACGGGCAAATGCCTTACCATCTGCCTCTAGGTTGTTGTGTCGCCTCTTACGATAGGCCACTTGGCTGCAGGAATCAGTAGCTATTATTCCTGCTTTCTTGCAGAGATAAACGAAATCTACGTAATTTTATAAAACTAAATGGCTGATTAATATAAAATTAATCCTAAATGTCTTTAATATATCTTAATCAATTAATTAAATATATCGAAACTCTACTAAGCATGTATTTTGTGAGTAGGCGCTATCTCCGTTTCGAAATTACATTATTAAGACTTCAAGAATCGAAAATGCATAATTAAAAACTAATAAAATAAATTATTCTAAATTTGGTAGGCCTATAAAAGTGGCAATTAAAACACGTAAATAAAGTAGATTTCTAATGAGTTTTCTACTCGAAATACATCGGTTAAAGAAACAATCTAAACGCCGGTTCCTGTATTTTACTATGCATTCAACTGCGTTACCATTGGTAGAAATTTGGCATTACTTGCATGGAGCTTATGTCAAATTTTAACCAGTGGTAAGGCAAATGAACGGTTCTTAACATACAAGAATCGGTCATAAATAAGTTACAGTCATAGCGTTTTAATATTGTTACGAGTGCGGGACTCGAATTAAAATGCCGTTTGGAATTACTATAGAATTTATTAGAACTATACAAACACGTATAACACAGGTACAAATATAACCGGACGCAATAAGTCCACATGTAATGCACTATTAAATAACACGCGCAAAGTAAACTTGTTTTATACAATATGTCTCGACCGCGTAAACAATGATTTCCATGAATCACACCTGGATAACGACCATAATAAAGGATCACAATACACAATAGGCGGCTTTTCTAATTACAAATTTTAAACACAAAGAAAACAAAAGAAGTCCAAATGCGGGCAGGTAATAAAACTGTAATAAGCTGTGCTTTATGACCGGCAGGTGTGCATTCACTTTGGTCGGCTTGCTTCGTGGAATTTTGACTAAGTTGTATCAATATATTTTAGTTAGGGTCGACTTTTAAATCATCGAATAAAAGTTACTAACTATACTAAAGACTAAAGTATAATCTGTCTGAATGTAAAAGTTAAATAATTCAACAATTGTATTCGGGTAACACTTTTTTTTCAACTGTATTGTATCGTATGAATATTTTTTATCAGGTTATAGAAAAATCGGACCTTAATATAAATAGATGAGAAAGTTTTTAAAGACGGAAGTTTGATACTCTTAGACCACTCGACAACAACTAAACAGATTTAGATGAAATATTACAGTTATATCTGTAATTTTATACTAATATTACAAATGCACTTTGCATGAATGTTTGTTGCTCAATCACGCCAGAACTGCTGAACGGATCTGAAAGAAACTTGGCACAGATATAGATTATAGTCGGGAATAGAACACAGGGTTATCTTTAATTCTGGAAAAATATACGATTCCCATGGGATAACATTAATGCGAGGGAAACCGCGGTTAAAAGCTAGTAGCTTATACATCAGAATAGCACGAGCTATATTATAAAGATATTGTTGAAATTATCTATAATATGTAGTCATGTATATTGTCCGTGATGGGTCGGGTGAGGCTGATAACACATGCCATCGCCGTGTGCGCAACCCGACAGATCTATCCATCTTCACAAAAATTCTCATTTATATATTATCTATTGCCTGAAGCAGGTAAACAGGCAGAAAGCCCACTTGTTGGAAGGTGGTTACTGTTGCTTGGACAGGCACGTTTGCAACACTGGGAGCGTTGCCAGTCTTTAAACATTTTTAAAACACCCTTCTTAAACAACCCTCTGTCGTAGCGTAGAAGAAAAACCTGAGCAGAAAGTTTCCTCCAGATCATTGTCGTGCGCGAAATAAACATTCTAAAGAACTGGGGCCCAATTCTACTATTTTTTTTTAAGCTGGAGTACAGCAGACAGCCTGACGGCCCACCTGATGGAAAGCGGTTACCGTCGCCTATGGACGTTTGCAACACCAGAAATGTCACCAACGCGCTGCCGGCCTCGAAGAAATTTTATGACATCCTTTTTGAAAAACTCCATATCGTAGCGCTGTGGGAAAACCTCGGCTGGGAGCTCATTCCAAATCCCGACAGTACGCGAGAGAAACGTTCTACAGAACCGTTGCGTACATGAGCGAAGCGGCTCAAGGAAGTAGGGATGAACTCCCAACCGATGGCTAGCGGTGCGATAGTAGAAAGAGGATGAAGGCACCATTCTTAACAGTTCTTCGGAACACTCCCTGTTATATAGTCGATAGAATACTATTTGAATATCTTGGCATTGCGAAGATATTCAAAGTACCATTTCATTGCGATACTGTCTAAAATTCGTATTCTACTAAATCCAAAATATATTCTCGATATCATCCCGGCGGAATAACAGTTAAAACCAGTGGTATTGTCATTAGGAGAAATGGCATCAGCCGAAATTAATATTGAAAAGCAACCAAAAATTTAAACATTTCGCCAGTTTTCGCTTATAAATATTTATAAAGTGGAGTGCAACGGGCACGCCATTGGAATTAACACAATACCGAAATCAGATAAACCTACGATTGAGATGATAGTGTCCGGCGATTTTGATGAGATAGTAATAGCAGAATATAGCCCTTATAGAGTAGCTGAGCATATAAACTGAACGAAATGGGGATGAACATCCAGTCGATAATATTCATCTTTTACTTTACATACAAAACAAAGTCGTTTTCCACGTCTGTCTGCCTGTCTGTATATACGCTAACTCCTCTTGAACCACATAATGGGTTTTTAAGCGGTTTTCATCATCAGTTAGATAATTTTTCACTTAAGGTTTATATACCTTCAATATAAACCTCTTTTTATTTAATTTGCCAAGAAAGTATTGTAAATATGAAATATTTTGTAATGGTTTATTCTGGTGTGCAAAAGCTAATTATATTTTTTATGTAAGTAAAATAGAGAACATTTTCGTTGACGATCGCGCAATGCCTGAAGACGAAAGTTTTCGAGCAGTGCGCCCTCTCCGTCCTGACCTACGGGGCCGAGACGTGGACACTGGCGGTAAGACTGGTCCACAAATTTCAAGTCGCTCAGCGGGCTATGGAGCGAGCAATGTTGGGTGTTTCTTTTACGGATAGAGTTAGAAATAAGGATATCTGTAAGAGGACCAAGGTAACCGACATAGCTTGCAAAACTAGCAAGTTGAAATGGCAGTGAGCCGGTCACATTTGTCGCAGAACCGATGGCGATGGAGCAGACGAGTCCTGGAGTGGAGACCGCGTCTCGGTAAATATAGTGTCGGACGCCCTCCAGCCCGATGGAGTGACGACCCGCGCAAGGTCGCCGGTAGGCGCTGGATGGAGAAGGCAGAGGACCGTGATGAGTGGCGCCGACTAGGGGAGTCCTACGTCCAGCAGTTTGGCTGACGACGAAATTTGAGCTATTATATTCCTAGGGGTAGTAAAAATCTAATCTCTCAGTGCATCTAAACCTAAGCACTAATGCATCAGACGTCATAGCGGCTTCGGAAATTCAATTTCGTGAAGCGCCCGCGCATGCATTGCCATACACAATTGATCAAAATCTCAAAATTCAACAAACACATAAAAGTCACATTTTATTTCAACAAATGAGATGTTTTAAAACGAAACTTTATATAACTTTTTGATTCATAACTGAACGTGTTTATGTGCGCGATTTTGTCCGTGTGAATTTGAATATTAAAACAATGATCTGGAGGGGTCTTCCCTCCGCGGTTTACTCTTTGCGCTATGTCATAGGGTTCTTAGAGGTCGGCAATGCATTAGCGACACCCCTAGTGTTGTAAACGGCCATAGGCGACAGTAACCGCTTGCCATCAGGTGGACCGTCTATCGTCTGTCCGTCAATAAAAAATAGATAGATACTACCTGATAGACTTGAGAGTCGCACACTACTTCACTACTATCCTATAATATAAATAAGACTAATACGCATTCTTTAAACAATAATTAAAATTATTTTTAAAAGTTATAATCATATTTTGAAAGAAAGATGATAAGAAGTCGTTTTAACACCTGTTCCTTTATATACAAATAATGTTAGAATTTACTGTAACATGTATGATGAGACCCTATTAAAGAATAGAGAGCTACATACAGCAACAAAAAAATGTAGTGTCAATGTATAGTTATATATTTTTATTTAATTCATAAGGTGGGGATATATACCTAGTTTTCAAAGTTGTATAAATTATAGACCTTATTTATATTGAGTTAGAGTAAGTTTGTAAGGTTCTTTCTAGTTCTTAAAGAAGCCTACAAACTTAATCTAACTCAATATGAATAAGACCGCAAGTCTTCGCCTTTAATTTTTGCAACATCTGGAGTAAAGTTCTGAAAAACTCAAGGCTAATAAAATATTTTAACTAAAATTAGTTTAAACCATACTTTGAGTATTTATTAAAATATGTAGGTTTTTCAGTTATGTAATAAACACAGAGTGATTCCTTTTTTTATTGCAGGTGTTCAGCAGACAGGCAGACGGCTCACTTGATGGAAAGCGATTAACATTGCCTGAGGACATTTGCAACACGAAAGATGCGACAAATGCGCTGCTGCTCTCTTAAGGAAGACTGGAACCTAGTCACTAATACCGGAACACAACTCAAGGTTGTTCTGGTGTCATATTCTAGACCAGGGGTGGTAGCCTTCCAGTCGAGCAAATACCCTATCACTTGGCTTTTGGTTGTATTGTCACCTCTTACAACAGCCCACCAGGCCGCAGAAAATTGTATTCTTTCTCCGTTCCTGCACGAACAAACTTGCTTGCGAACTGTTTTGTGAACTACCTACTCATATATCAATCATCGCTCAGAATGTGACAACCAAGATAACGCACCTTAGCACAGTCGTTTGGTATAAGCTTTGTCGTTTAAATGTGAAGTTTGGTTAAATATATATTTTTAAGACTAACGCACAACGCATTTATATACTACACGTTAAATGTTTTTAAGGATCCAGAGTTAGCAAAAATAGTTTACGTGCACCTTTACGGAATCCTTGAATGGACTAAGAGATATTTCGCCGATTTTGTTTAATAATCCTCGACGAACAGACGCAGTTATGTTACAGTTTTTGAATAACAAAGATATATTGGGGGATAGAAAGCTTTTCAAAATGAAATCATAACTCGTAGAAGAGATAAACAATGAAATCAGCTAACTGAATGCGGATGCACTTACGATGCTATTTGTATCTTTTAATAATATATAATTCTAAACATTAATCTCCAAGTAAACAAGACAGAGAAAAATGGTTATGCCATATGTTGGCACAAATTGAGTTATTATTGATTTAATGTCTAAAGCTGTTCAGAGCTGTATAAAATTAGAAATATCCATTAAGAATCGGAGAAGTCATTCTACGTGCATGGTATTAAACATCGTTGTGAGCGCTGGCGGGAGCGGGGTAGAAGAGAAGGAAAGGACTTACAGGAATAGGGTCGCCGCACCATACACGCTAAGAACCATGCGGCTTCGCAGCGGCAGGCACTTCTTCCTCGTGATCCTTCCTTTACGACTTGCGGTTCCTTCGACTAGTGGACCAGCTGGAACGGTACAGCTGCACCTTTCCAGTGTGCGGGTTGATATAAGCGGGTGTGATTAGCGGCACAACAGACAAAGCGCGGCGAGGTTCGCGCGGAAGGTGCGGTGCGTTCAGCGGTCGGACATAGACTATGTCATATTACATAGTGACAGATGCGGCGAAAGAAAAAATAGGAAACAAAGAGGCAGTGAACAAATAGGTCGGCTTTAACAATCATTTGTTTCCGGAGCCTTAAACATCGAATGCAGTCCACTCTATATAAAGCCAATACTAGACTATTCATGTCTCTTTCAATTTGGATAAATCAACTAAACTGTTCAAACCGTTCTCCTTTTATTACTTTTAGTTTTAATTTGTATTTGATTGAATAAATTCAATAGCTTAAATTTGTTCATATTCGTTTTAATTAGCGACAGTTTTCGTTCGGATTAGATTAGTTTTTTTGTCGCGCGAGCCAGTGAGGGTAGAAAATTGCGACGAGAGTCAGAGTTTCGTTCGTTGAATTCGCATCAAAAAGAGACAGTATTTTGTGGAAATATTCGCAACCATCGCTATCCAGTGTGTCACTGCTGTATCCTCGTCGCGAGTGTTGTGAAAACTACTCGTTTTGAACTAAAATTGTGTCCACAAAGGAAGCGGTTGGCGCCGACCATTAGACTTGAAACCCGCTCTTCGCAAGGTGAGTTGACTACTCGTTGTAAGATTTGTTCTCACTGGCCAGCTCACCGTTTTTCGCATAGACTTGCATAAAATTCGCAAAAGTACAGTCCGCTTAGCTACAATCCCGACATAGGGGATTGTACATAAACTGATCCATGAAACATAAACATGAAAAATTTAATGTCATTGACTACTTTCATGTCCTTCAATTCTATGTCTTTCAACTAAATTAATTCAATTTGGTTGATCCGTCTAATATCAGCATTACGTTAATAGTACATTGTTACAAGAGAGGTGAAAGTGAGATATACGCCAAACCATCTCTAATAATTCGTGTGCCTAAATAGGCCTTTGACCCGAAGTTAACACTCTGCTTTTCATTTAGAATACCAGGAAAGTAAATATAAACTGATCAGTTCAACAAACAACTACTTCTCTAATGAAATCAGGTGCTAAATCCATATCTAAATCTGATGAACTCATTTAATACGTCACATATGAAATGTCTAGTAAATTTATTTTTCTGTGGCATTCTACCAGCCAGTATTTTTTTGTCACTGATGATAGTAAATATTTAGCTCAAATTTACGTAAATTAAATAGTAATTTAGTAAAACGTAATTTATAAGTATAAAATTATGTTACAAAACTGTTGATATTTTTTTACAATTAATGCAGCAATTTAATAGTGGCTGTAAAAAAGTTAGGACATGAGTTGCATCTCCTAACTCACTTCTCAATATTTTAACAGCAAGGAATATCGTTTCCCAGGGACGGAAACTACTTTTCATCCCTGTAGTGAGGCAACTCCAAACGTACTTTCAGAATATGAGATATGAAAGTATTTTCAAACTGCTAAACCATTTGTATGTTTCAGAGTTTTTTCACCTTACAGTTAAAAAATCAGAGGGAGGGATAATTTTTAGGACTTTAAAAGCGAATGTCTCGCCCTAATATAGACTTAATAATAAAATTATTATAGAACAATATTATGAGTTTTCAACGATTCGTCTACGAAAACATTTTTTCGTCGCATTTGTGAATGTATGACAGCCACGCCCAGTATTTATTCGCGATTATTTTTATTTACTTAATATGTTTTGTTTCGCGATTTCACTACACCATTGCGTAGCGCCATACAATACAAAATCTTTCTAACTTTCATGTATTTAGTAGTTTTTGATAAATATAGGAGACGGATGGATATATGGCGATTTTGTAAAGCGTTCGTTTTTGATAAATTCGATCTGAATATTATTGGGTCTATAAATAGTAGAAATTTGGAAGAATAATTGTAATAACTGATAGTGCGAACAAAATAATATTTAGGGGAACATATACCAAAAAATCAATTTTTAAAATTTTTGTTTGTCTGTTTGTTCCAGCTAATTACTGAAACGGCTGGACCGACTTCGATGGGACTTTCACTGGCAGATAAATGTTGTTATAAGAAGTAAGTTAGGCCATCCCTCACGCCATCGCCGTCGTCGCACCGGAAAGCAAATTAAATTAACTGAAATTCTTCGCGGATGAAGTCGCGGGTAACAACTAGTTTAAATATAATAACACAAACAGTGGATGTTTGCCACCCTTACAAAACTCTTTAATATGCGTGAACTGACTGACATGTACTTGCCCAATTTTTAAGCTTTCAGTAACGATTTAGCAAGCCATACCTTAAAAATTATAGTCTTCTAAAGTTATGAAACTCTTAAAAATAATACAGCAGTAACTAATTTCAGAAAATACAACGCAGTTAAAATTAAATAATTAGGTTAATGAGAACTAACTGCGTGTTACAGTATTTCGACATCAGATACGTCTGTGGTTTACCTTTGTCGTCATTTATTTAAATAGAATTTCATCAAAACTTACACAAAGAATGATTGAAAATCTTATTAATCATGTCAAACCGGTTAAGCTAATTAAATAAATAACCCAATGCGTTTTATTTGATTTTTGTTTCGTATTTCGGCCACTTTTCAGTAGCCGTGATCAATGAAGACAAAGATGTCAAGTATTAATGAGTAATGTTAAAGTTATTATTTAGCTTACCGCCAACTTGTTCATTTGAATTACATAATTTTAATTTTTGTTTATGGTTATTATTTACTCTATGGGAACCTAATCTAATTTACAACCGCTTCGTAACATGTTGTGGCTTGTAGATGATCGAAACTTCAAAAAAAAATGTTTTAATTATGTATACTAGTCGCGAAAACTTAAGAAAATACTAGCCTAGTGCGTGTTAAACTACGTACATCGAAGGGTCTTGTACAAACATTTTTGTCCTTTGGCTACGAAACTGTAAAGAAGTTACCAAAATGGAGTTAGCTATCTCGCTCACACCTTACTACGTTTTTGAAGATACAAAGTGACAGAATTTACTTACGAAAAATATCTGTATTACACAAAACTCAACAATAATATCACTTAGCTTTGGTGAACTTGCAGCCCATCTTTCGACACCCCTTAGCCACTCACACCCGTGTTGCTCCTCGCCAATCTTGTACGGCATTTTTAGTGGTCCATGCTGTGAATGGCGAGTCACCGTCTGCCTATTTTATCCATGTTCCCCGAACATTTCGACGGAGAGACACCGTAGTCCCCATAGTCCCAGATTCCTAGTTCCATTAGCAGTTCATCCCAATAGCCCGGTACTTTTTGTTCTCATTCCCTACAATAGTCCTACACTAACCGGGGCTTGTCTTTGGGTGCATTTTTATATGGTATAGATAGAGATAAACGCTGGTCAGTGTCACGTCACATTTACATTAAATTTGTCAAGGGGCCTCTACTTGTTGGCCTTCTTATGGCCCCACGTAACTCCGCGCAAAAGTCCGGGCCATTTTTATGGCCCGTGGTCTCTGACACATACAAATAATATCACAACTATATCACAAAAAAAAACATTTTCATTCAGACAAGGTTTCATACTGTTACAACTTAAGTTCCGACAAAAACAAGATCCACCTGCATATCTATAAAAATATATTTTATTACCTGTCGGCATTTGAACTAATTGTAATTCTTTTATGATTGTCTTCTTTTGTTACTTATTTATTGGTTATTGTGGAGAATAGACTATTGTACTCGTTTATGACCGTTTGCAGGCATAATTAGCCAGGTGTGCGGATTACGATTTGTTGGAAATTACGTCGACAGCCATATTTATATTTGTGCAGTATAAAACGATAGCTTGATGGAGAGAGGAGTCAGTCGAGCGAGAACCACGAGCGAAGGGAGACGCGTTTAGTACGATCGGGTATCTGATAAGTGACGGACTTTGCACGTTTTATCGAATTATGACCTTCTGCATTACGTTTGGATTTGTTGTGTTCGGTTATATTTGTACCTGTGTTATACGTGTTTTTATAGTTCTAATAAACTCTATAATAATTTTAACGGCATTTTAATTCGAGTCTCGCGACTCGTAACAATACAATATCTATTTTTTACAATAATTGATTTTTATATATAAGTGTACGTGAAATCAAAATAAAATTTATGTGAAATATTCGTAATTTTATTGTTGAGATTTGTGTAATACAGATCTGTCGTAAGTAAACATATCTTTAAAAATGTGGTAATGCTAAAGCGAGATAACGAAATCCATTTAGGTAGCCCCTTAATCAAAAATACCCGTATCTTAATATCTATTTTTTTTATACACTATTTTTAAGATCCTACGTCCATTAATTTTGACAAAATTTGTCACTTCATAGTTCAAAAGTTAGGGTGAGCACCATTTTTACGACTTTGAGAGTGAATAGCTTATCACATATTAACATAAAAAGGTCTAAAGCGGTCACCTTTGGAGAATCGTTTAGTAAAATTGACACGTGTCTATGTATATATATACTGGTAGTTGTAAGACATAGCATAAAGTTCCATTTTATGTTATTACTTGTCATGTTCATCACGTGACTCTGTGATAATGACCTCTTTAAGCCCTCTGACTAACAATACAACTATATTTTGAGGAAATGGACGCCCACCCACACAATGTGTTACGAAGTTACGATGAGTTATTATGAGAATTTGTCATAGCTACGTCACACACACGATCGGCCAGTTTTCAGCACACGGGTACTTCGGATTCAGAAATTTATTTTTAATTTGATATAACTTTTTAGTTATAGTAAGAAAAAACTTAGTTTGTTATATAACTTATGATCTTTCCAATTATTACAAAAAAAAAAAAAAATACCCCAATTGATAAAAATTGCACATAAGGTTAGAAAAGGTTTCATATACGGTGCGTGCTTCCTGGCCAGTAAATCAACCTAATTGGACAATCAAATTTTATGATAATATATATAATATATTTCGGAGCAAAATTTTGCCTCTATTTATCAGCCTTGTTTGTATTTCGACGCAGAAATCAGAATATTCAGAAAGTTGTAACTTTTTACATTTGCTAAAAAATAATGTTGTATATGCAATTTATGACGTCATCACAAACTTATTCAAAAGAATAGCAAAGATGCTCGTAAAAAGAATGTCACAAACAATTTTATGGCATCCTACTGTCGTTAAATTTACGTTTAGTTTTGTAAGTTTTTTATTCGTTATCCAAAAAGAGTAGTGTTTTAAATAAACCAATATTCAATAATTGGCAATAAAAACCAACAGTGAAAGTAATAAATAAAAATCATTCGATTAGATCAGTTTAGCTATTATTTTCATGATTTGTACCTATAGGTATGTTTTCCCATTTCTTATAGTAAATCGACTTTCTATATCCACCGAAAAGGAAAAAACGTTCTTATAATCATCTTCTCTAAATTACTTACTTATATATAACCAAATTTCATTAATATATTATACCATCATTGTTATGTTGCGTTACATCTGCGGAAAGTGTCGCGTGGAAAGTACGGTTAAATACGCTCGCAATATTTTTTAAGCTACCTATGATGACACATCAACGGAAATTCCGCTAAGTTCATATTAGCGTCGATCCTTCACTCGTTGAACTTTCCGCGCGGTATGTTCCGCGGTGTATCGCTAGGCACACACTTGCGGAACGTACCGCGCGGAAAGTTTGGATAAATACGCTCGCAGTATTTTTGAGTTAACTATGACACAAAACTAAATTAAAAAAGAGTAGGTATAAGGACTCAAGTGGTGTATCGTTAACCAGATCTAAAGGAGTTATTTTAATATTTTTTGATAACCTTTTTATTTATGCCAATAAAAGGTGGAAGACACTAGCTTTCAAATTCCTAAAAACTGTACCTCCCTCCCCCTATATTTTTTGTCATTTAAATTAAAAATTAAAGTTTATCCGAAAAAGGTACTTATGGTATGGTAAAACGTAACCTCTTGTATATAAAAATTAAGGATATCTTTCCACTGAAATAATGACGCAAGAGCTGGCGGGGTGGAATCTGAATGTCATTCCACTCCGCTCCGCAATAGTTTGCTGAAAGCGTCACTGCGTGTAAAACCGCACGTTCCGCTTTCTACTGTATGTTTTCGACTCATTGAAAACAAAACCTCACAAATACGTTACAGTGTACTTACTGATAATTACAAGAAACTAGAAACTTTATTATTCATAGCCGTTCTCGGGATAAAATTATTTGCTGGTTTGCTTAGAATGTTGCAGTTTAACTACTACCTATAGAGTATCACAGCAGGTGGTACAATTATAAAGGGTATCCACATACTAAATTTGCTGATATGTCAGTGTATCTTCATTAAAATTAGCATTGTAACTGTTTTTGTTGGGCTGATTCGAATCTCATTTAACCGACTAACGAAGTGCATGATACCCATACAATTAATTAAGAAAACAATGTTTAGAACCACACTACTACTGGTTGTAGTACCAGAAACTAATATACTAAAACCCGTGTTTTATAAAAAACAATAGAAGAAATATGCTGGGAAACAATCTTTAATGTATTGCCTCGATGGTTTGTTCCACTATATTTTATCCTCAGTTTAAAGTAATGTCGATTCTTCGTTATTATATTGTTACGAGTTAGCAGGACTCGAATTAAAATGCCGTTAGAATTATTATAGAGTTTATTAGAACTATACAAACACGTATAACACAGGTACAAATATAACCGAACACGACAAATCAAACGTAATGCTGAAGGTCGTAATTCAATGAAACGCGCAAAGTCCGTCATTATTAGATTCCCAAATGTACACACGTCACGCCCGTTTCATAGTCGTAGCTCAACTGACCTCTCTCTCCATCAGGCCTTCGTTTTATACTTCACAAATTCAAAATGTTGCCGCCCGACAAGATCGACACAGTTTCCTAGAATTACCTTGTAATCGTAATCCGTAACACCTGGATAATGATGCTGATGAGTGAGTATAATAGAACAATAGGCTGTTCCACAATAACTTAGAAACGTATGCCAATAAATAAGTGAACAAAAGTAGACGATCATAAAAGGATTACAATTAGTTCAAATGCCGACAGGTAATAAAATGTGCTTTTACAGATTTGTACGTGGAATTTGTCTTTGTCGGGGCCTAGGTTGTAACAATATTGTAAGCGTAATTATGTGGAAAATTATATAGTTATTTAGTTTTGATACGCTTTTTATCTATTAGCGACATATAAATGTGAAAGGGCACTGATTTTCGAAACACAGACCTAGTGCCTAGCTCAGGAATCTTTATTTGATTTTTCTGCAATAAAGGTTTATTATTATTTAGATTTTATACAGATTTGAGTGCTAAGTGCGAATTTTTTAGTACTCGATTAAGTTCAAGTTAGCGCAATTTTATATGACATGATTTGTGTTTCCTTTCACGCTCACGAGATGGTATGTCATTCCCATACAAAATAGCGTTAACCGTGATACAGTAGTAAATAAACTCCCACTAAGCACATTGATCTAAAAATATTTTTTTATAAAAAAGCGAGATAAGTATGATTTTAATGGCATCCAATAACATAATATTTAGATGAGTTTCTAAAAATCAAATCAAATCAAATTGATTTGTTCAAAACATGGTGAAACAGTTGGCATATATGTTATAGTGTACACATGTTTTGCTCACATTGGAGCATACAAATATTTGTAATAAATTTTATTAAATTATATACTGTTAAATGAACATATGAAAAAAAAATACTGATAAATGTCAAAAAATAATAACATTCATAAGTCAAGGAAGGTATTTACTTACAATTGAGGAATTTGTCCACCGAGTAAAACATTATATGTAAGAGCCATTCCTTTAACAGAATTTCAAATTTATCTATCCTAAACTCTTTTATGTGGATTGGAATTTTATTATAGATTTGAATGCACATGTTATAGCAGTTTCTGTAAAATATATAGAATGTGTTTATTCTCTTTTGATATTCCTTTCAAAAGTGCAAATTATTTTAAAAGTACTAAATTTAATATATTTAAAGGTATTTTGTATTTATTTAATATATCGGATATATAGATCATAGATATAAATTTTAAAACAAGTTGAAAATGTTTATTCGTTTCAATATTTAAGTTGAATCAATTTATTATGAAACTTGACTGGTAGGTCTGGCCTTAAGTTGTTATAATTCTAAGCAGAATAAGATATTCGCGTTTATGCAATAGTACTTATTGAATAGCATCGCACTCAACATACGTGTTAAGATGAGACCTTCGGTAGGTATTGGGCACCGCGTTACAAACAGAATGCTAATATTATTATTTATAGCCAGCTATAAAATAGCTAATCCAACCATTGACATAGATTCAGTACTATTGAAAATATTTCATGGTTATATTGTTATAGCATTTTATAAATGGAATTTATTTGCAAGCCCTGCGGTTATATTACACTATCTACAAATGAGAGTAAAAGTTATTGAATGGTGATGAAATAAGAAATCCATTTGTGCCTAATCATAAAATATAAGATATCAATTAGAGTCAATATTATGTTTGTTACATACAAATATTATGTGTTTTACGCTACCTCCATTTTTATTTACATTCTCTTATAATTCTGAAGAAGACCCATGATTAAATGATCCGGTATGTGTTCTTTATACTAGAGATGCTACGAATATTCGGCTTCTCTCAGTATTCGGCCGAATACTGTGTAGTATTCGACCAAGCTGAATATTCATGGCATTTCTAGTTAAAACTTAGTTTATCTATCAATCATTTGTGATTATAATATATATTTTTTTTGAGTAATATGTACGTTTTTTTTTTACGATATCGTATTCGGTATTAGCCAGAATACTACACAGTATGTGGCCGAATACCGAATAGAAGCCGAATATTCGTGTCATTTCTACCTTATACTCATTCATCTTACAATAAATAGGTATGCTCGTATTTACAGATAGGGATGTGGATACGTTACAATAAATTGTACATTATTATCCCTATTAATATATTATAAATGCGAAAGTAACTCTATCTGTCTGTCTGTCTGTTCCGTTTTCACGGAAAACTACTGGACCGATTTGACTAAAAATCGGTATATATGTAATTTTAATACCGAGGGTGGACAAGGGATACTTTTCATCCCGGATAATGGGATAGAATTTGGGATAGATTTATCTTAAGGCTATTCCAAACAGTAGGATAGTTTTTTTTGTGATTTGCCATTTTGGTAATTTCGGCAATTTCAGTAATTTCGGACTTTTTAGTTATTTTAGCCATTTCGGTTATTTTTAGCCATTTCGGCCATTTCAGCCATTTCGGCCATTTCAGTCATTTCGGCCATTTCGGTTATTTCGGCCATTCCAGCCATTTGAGCCATTTCGGTTATTTCGGCCATTTCAGCCATTTCGGCCATTTCGATCATTTTTGTCAGTTTAGTCATTTTTGTCATTTTGCAGTTTACAAATAGATAGACGGGGGATAAATAAATAAAACTAGAACGGGTTGAAATAGAGGTTGAAATTTTGTATGGGAGACCAATCATTTGTCAAGATTATAGACATAAAAAATTATCATCTATTAAAAAATGCGATAGTAACTCGATCTGTCTGTCTGTTAAGCGTTTACGGAAAAACTACTAGGAGTACTGGATCGATTTTACTGTAATTTTGTACAATTCTGTAGTTTTAATTTCGAAATGGGATACTTTACCGGGAGATGGGATAGTTTGCGATATAAAATGAAGTGAATCTACATAAAAGATTTAATACAATGTAACCTATATTAACGCCTGCTATTTAAACAAGAGGTACGCACTAGAGTTGGACCCGCGGCACAGCCGAGAGGTAAACTCTACTTTAAATATAAAATTGAAACTTAATCTGCGTTAGTGTTAGAGATTTAGGCCGTCTCACGCAGATGTGGCGAAGGGTTTAATACGTTACTTGAGATGCGATATTGTTAATGACGTTAAATATTGACAAATAACGAATGTACCTATACACAATAATGTGAATATGCGATAACGACGTTATTTCTTAACGCTTTGAATAAGACGCATTCGGCCATAGCCTAAATTTTTAACACTATCACAGATGAAGTCCCAAAATAAAATAACAGGCATTAAAATAATGTATTATCTCACTTTAAAAATATTACGAGAGAAATCATTTTAATTACCTAAAAATAACGATTGACATTTTTGCTATTATTTAATATCATCATATAAAAGACATTATCTCATCAAAAGTATCTTGGTTTCTTTGACTTATTGACATTGTTTTAATCATTTATTTTTGAAGCTGTGGTGATAGATTTTGTGCTCTTTAAATAATGTTACCACGTAGATACTTAGGTATTTTCAGCTTTATTTTAACCTTAATTTAGATTCTATTACATATAATAAAATTGTAGAGGTCACATTTCTGTACAATGAAAAAAAATACTAAAAACCGAGTCAGGGGGATGTAATAAGTGAAATCGAACTAATTTCGATTTTTTTCATTTTTTTGTTTCTCTGTTTGTCTTTTTGTTTGTACCAGCTAATCTCCGAAACGACTGGACCGATTTAAATGAAATTTTGTATGGTGGTAGCTTATATTCCTGGTCAACGTATAGGATACTTTTGATCTCGAAAAATTAAAGAGTTCCCGTGGGATAGTTAAAAAACCGCACCATGCGGTCGAAGTCGCGGGCCTTAACTAGTTTAGATATATACTAATACTGAAATTAGATACATTAAATACATTGAATTCATTTGATTGAAAGGCACAAAACTGAAATAACAGAACGTTATACATTGATATTGAATGATTACATTTTAAGTTTATATGGATCACTTTAGTGATTCAACTAAATTGAAACAGCGTCCGAATGAACCGACTAGTATCGGCTTCAAGGCAAAAAAAAACACCGTCACGAAAGTTGCAGATTGAGCTAGCGAACTCCTTACTAGGCGGTTGTTATTTTTAGCTCTCTTAATACATGGCAGTTATTTCCTATGTTATGTGCTGAAAGGCGGACACTATAATTGCAGTGGGAGGTTATCTTGCAGCAAAATGCTCATCTGACTGACAGAGAAACATAACAAACATACAATTAGAAACATTTGCAGTGGCGAGGAATGTCAGTTGAGATTCATAGCCTCGTATGGTGCCAGCTATTAGGGCTGCACAAAGCTTGACTGTTTGAATTATTCACTTTAGGGCATCCACATATGGGATTGGATCTAGAGGCATTTCGTCTAGTACTACTCTCCCAATAAAAAAGTCACACTGAATAGCTCCAG
Source organism: Dendrolimus houi (assembly GCA_039645545.1). Classification (NCBI taxonomy): domain Eukaryota; kingdom Metazoa; phylum Arthropoda; class Insecta; order Lepidoptera; family Lasiocampidae; genus Dendrolimus; species Dendrolimus houi. The sequence continues at coordinate 11,270,316 of CM077134.1, forward strand.
GATCGCTTGGACTGGATGACTCCAAGAGTTATTGTACTATCGCTTTTAATGTTTTATTATGTCAAATGTATTTTTATACAAAAAAATTAAAGTCATATATTCATTTTTTTATATATGATTTATTCTAAAATTATAGTTTTAAAATAATTAGACGTCCCGAACTGAAAAAAGAATGTCAGTAAGGCACCATCTTGTTTCATTTGCTCTTCTAAGACGATTTGCTGGTTTTTCAAATTGATAATATTTGTAAAAAGGTTTCTTTACGAAGTGTTCCTTCACTGTTAGCACATTGTAATTGTCACAAAACGTGTAATACTCGTACTTGTATCATAATAACTGATTATAATAATAATAAATTCATTCCAATGAGGAGCAAGTTGCTTTACTACTGAGGAACTTCTACAACTCAAATAGGTTAAGAGGCTTACCTTCAAAATCTCATTCAGGACATGAACCCATTAAGATTTAGGACTAAAATAAATATAATAGTTACATTGGGATAAGATGCGTGTGCCTACTGAACTACTTTCCACATTATAATTTCTTTTTTATTTCTTTTATAAAAAAAGTAAACAGATACAATATATTGTTACGACCTGAGCGCCGACAAAAGACAAATTCACACCTGCATACCAGTAGACTTTTATTACTTTTTCGGCATTTGGACTTCTTTTGTTTACTTTGTCTTTAAAACTTGTAATTAGAAAAGCAGCCCATTGTATATTGTAATCTTTTACAGTAGGCATTACCCAGGTGTGATTCTAAGAAATTCGGTCCACGTGGTCAGGCAGACATATTGCATCTGTGCAGTATAAAGCAATGCCCCAGTGGAGAGATCGGCAGTCGAGCGATAACCACGAGCGAAGCAAGACTTGTGTACATTCGATAATCTATTTAGTGACGGACTTTGCGCGTGTATTTGAATTACGATCTTCTGCATTACGTTCGGTTATATTTGTACCTGTGTTATACGTGTTTGTATAGTTCTAATAAACTCTTCAATAATTCCAACGGCATTTTAATTCGAGTCATGCAACTCGTAACAAAATATTTTTATACATAATAATAAATGTACTCTATATGTTATTAATATCGTATTCAACAGCACTATTCACATTTTATTTAAAGATTTACGTAATAATAATAATAATAATAATAATTTAGTTTCTTTTCCCGAACGGTGTAAATTAATGTAGTAAAAGAAATAATAAAATAAATATCAAGGTGGAGCGACGTACTTAAAAGTTTGTTGAGTACATTATATTCATATTTGCCAATGGCCATAGAAATTACATCAATTTCACTGAAATGTTTATTGTACGAATCTACCATTCGATGAAGAGGTGACCTTTAGGACTTTTCTGTAGTAATATCACATTACTACAGAAAAGTCCTAAAGGTACCATCATGAATAACAAAGTTTCTTGCGACGACTATCAAAAGAGAGGCCATAAAAGTCGTGCAATTGGCAACCTTATACAAGCATGCAGTATTCAGAACACGCTAGTGCTAGGCTGCCGCAATTCTCAGCAAGTGCACTTTCTACGTAAATGGGGATAAAATGTCAGGTTTTCTTAGTCTCTCGCTTTGAGATCAAGTGTTAAAGCCTTATTCTGGTTATTGCATTAAGTATATAACGGAGGACATCTTATGATTTTCTTAGTGCTTATGACTATAAAACAGATGTATTATTCTCTTCTAAGTCGTTCCCTCACTGCTGAGGATAATGACTTTCATGATAGTGAACAGTTGCTCTTTTCCACCGAGATCGGTTTTGAGCACGATGGAGAGCCGAATTCATCGACATGTCTAGCTGATCAGAAGCCTGATTAATACACATATTTAGAAATCTACCACTAGGTCTCTTGCCTTCAACTTTTCCAGTGCCCACAAGTCTTTCCATGTTGGGTTCTTGATAGCTATGTAGCCTAAGTACTTCAGTATCCATTGTCAGCATACTGCTGATAACTTCTGGAGATGTCAAATCTTGATCTCTTGAGCTTTTTAAATATACTATTATCTATACTGAAAAGGAAACACGTAAGAATCGGGTTATATAATCTGGAGCACCATGTTATAGTGTCTCAACACGTCTCCGCGAGTGTGTACAATACGGCATTAATCGCTCTTCCTTAATTGTATAAAGAGTTCAAATTTTTCTGTAAGTACATAAAAAAATGTTGATGTATGTAATCTGAAATCTAGCCAAGTATTGATTACTTATCATGTCGCGTGCATCAAAGGTGTCAAGATGAGTTTAATTGCATATACCTTACATTTGTATTCTAAGCAAAATGTAATAGGAATGTGAATCATATACGCAATGAATGCTATAAGGGACAATGACTAATTGTAGGATTTCATAGCTATGACTTTGAATCTGATAGATAGCTAAATGGTATTTTGCTTAGTGAATTAGAAATACTCGTACTATAATATTGTTCCTTCTAAGTATAGTTCGCTTGTTTTATCCTTATTAAAGAGGAAACTTGTGACTTTTCATTGCATATTATTAATATTTTACACTGCTATTTAATATATAGAGATATTATCATTCATCTCTAAAATTTTAAGAAATACATGCCTAACAAATCTATAATTTTATAAAAGAGTATTTTTATTTCACTTCCCTGGCGAATAGGGTTTGCCAGGGGCACGATACTATTTCACCTTTACAAGATTTTCCTTTTTCTAGGTTTCTTATCTAATATGTTGCTGTTTACGTGCTATTTTTTTATTTCTACTTATTTTCTAGACTTGTCATACCTTACGTATAACATATGTTCCGCGTAGACAGGCATATAATACTTTACATATCATATACAAAACTATAATAGTATTTTTTTCTATATCTGTACGTTCGTTTGCCATTAGTTCCCATTAGACAGAATCCCAATTAATATAAGTAAGTCAATTTGCTAGCAATGATAAGGTAAAATCATGGATAGTAATATATAGAAACCTAGCATTAGGCTTCGAATAGGGGCGCAATTTGGCTTGGACAGTGGGTGGCAGTAATCGCTGATCTCAGGCGCATACCGACACGGCGTGTCGGCGCTGGCGTCATTCGGCTTCAATTACTTATTTCACATTAACCTATCCACGCTCTAACATTAAAATGAGCACGAAAAAAGGCTTTGGAATGAATGAAAGCTTAAAAGTTTGAAAATTTAGAAGACTATACTATTTTTATATATGTAGGGATCCTAAGTGCACGTACGAGTATAGTGAGATTAATTAAGGTAGATTCAACGAAAAATATGTGATATGAAATATATAGCTAGTAACGCTTTCAAATATTAATTTTGTGCATATTTATCACCATATCAGCCCCATTTTACCCTATCATACAATTCTACATAATTTAAATCAACCTTTTCTCCATTTTAACTACATATAATGTTCATGTTAGCAATCCAAATTACGTACACACGGATATAACCAAAATACCGTGAGAGGGTAGCAGACAGGTAAACAGAGTTCCATCACATTTATAAAATTAATAGATGAGTATAATAGATGAATAGTGTTCAAATATAATAAGGACTTTAGAATCTGATAGCACTTAAGGTGGAACTATTATAGAATAGCGCTACAATATGAGGTACTACCAAGAGGACGTAAACAGACATTTAAAGTCTCAGTAAGCAACGCATCGGCTTCACTGGTGTTGGTGTCCATGGGCGATGGTAGCCACTTATCATCATGTAGACAGTTTTCAAATTTACTTATAAGCAACATAATAAACCGATACCTCTTTTTTACAAAACAGAGTCGCTTTCCCCGTCTGTCTGTATATACGTTAACTCCTCCGAATTTACGTAACGGATTTTTAAGGGGCTTTCACCATCAGTTAGATATTTTTTACTGAAGGTTTAAATACATCCATTGCCGTTTATAATTCGATTGTATGCGGTATTCTAGAATATTGTAGTATCATGTGGAATCCGAGTTATCAGGTTCATTCTGTACGGATCGAGGGTGTGCAAAAACATTTTGTGTATCAATTTACATTTTCGGACAATAAATACCATAGCTTACAGAGCTATAGCCTAAGATTACAACAACAACATTACAATGTTTCTTCTCTAGAAAACCGCAGAAAAATTGCTGACGTCCTATTTTCCTTTAAACTACTACCCATTCCCCAGACACTCTTGGAAAAATGTCATTCTCTATACCACGTATGGGTAGTCGAATTCAAAATCGAAAAGTTTTTGCTTACCTACTTGCAGGACTAACATTGGCCAACATTCCCCAACATATCGCATGACATCTGGTTGTAACATAATCCGCAATGCCATAGACATATTTTTTGGTTCTGTTGCTTCATTTAAATACAAAATAAGATTATTTTTTAACAAAATCGTTTAAGCGCTCAATAATATTATAAGTTTTTTTTTTCTTTGTTATATCATCGTATTTTTTTTTGTATAATTATAATAATAAAATTTTATGCCGAGTGCAGGCGTGCGCACATGCATGAAAGCGTCCGCACCGGCTTACTAGGATTTGTATTAGTTTTTTAAATAAATATAAAATATCACATTCTATAGATTACAAAATATTATATTATTAATATATTTAAAAATGTTTCTGAATGTTTTCAGTTTTGAAGACAGTAATAAAAAAAAAACAAAAATAAATTAAAAAAATACATAGAATCTAATGAAATTTTTGTATAAGTATAATAGCTCTAATTAAGGGTTTTCTGGTTAAATTATAATTCGATAAAGCTGCGTTTTTATTAACAAGATTAAAACAATACTAAAACCATACGTTTGCGTAATATTGTTTGTGATAATAAAATCACCACATAGCTCTAGTACGTTTAGGCGCGCTATAAACGTTACGTTCATTTTACGACCGTTCGGAGGTCCGCGGTCTTTCTGAAGTGTGTAATTTAATGAAAATTTTACAGTATTTTATTACTGGTCTATTAGTGGGTTGTTGATTCAAATATGATATTCCATTAATAAATTTGATATCCTGGTAAGTATTTTAAAATAAGGTATCATCAAATTTACTAAAAGGCACATCACGTTGCTTTGAAAATGGTCAATTGCAAACAGTTGCTAATGCTCGAGTTTTGTCTGGGATAGTGTTAAAATGATTGGCTACCTATGTCATACGTTATCTATCAATATTTAACAAAATATCGCATTAATTAAACACATCGCTAGATTTGCGTGAAACGGTCAATAACTATAGCATTATCCCAGATGGAGCAATAGGGTAAAGATCATAAGCAACACGTGAAAATGAGGAAAAGTAATATAAGCTTATGTTCAGTTTTAGTCTCATAAATATTGACTAATATAACATAGATATATTCGAAATGGTTTTTTAGCATTGAAAATATTGAAATGGACTTGAGTGACTCACTTTATAAATTAGTTTGTTACATTTACTGTATCAGTGTGTTTCTCAGATAGTTAATTGTTATACATAAATTATATATCATGGACGCAAGTGTTAGTTTTAGAAAGTCGACCATGGATTGACTTGAAATTTTCACATAACGTTGCATTTTATTAGAAGAGTGTTTTATTATGTTTTATACTCGCAAAACTCAAATTGTAGATGATGAATTGACTTCCTAAATATTAATATTAGACTAAGCTACAGCTTAGGGTGCTCGAGATCAGCTGTTATTTATCTAATATGCAAGCCTAACGTAAGAGTTGGTATTAATTTAAATTGAATTGCCGCAAACAATATTTCAAATTACCGTAAGTGGCTTTTGGAAGCGGAATTCGAAATTCATAGAAGGCTTGCGAGTTCAACGAGGCTAAGCCTAATTTATAACCGACTAAAGTAATTATTTGAACTCAGGTGTAAGGTTGACAAAAGATCGTAGTTGCTGTATTTTATGTTAACAGTTTTATAGGTGTAGGCAGATATATTACAGCTAAACTATTAGTTTTAAAAGCTTTTCTTGATTATAATTGAAAATAGCAACAAATACTTTGACCAACAAAACATATTTTTCAGACCCTAAGCTCTCTTACCAGAAAAATATAATAATCTCTATGAAAACGAAACATGTATAAAAAAAAACAAAATTAAAAATTAAATTAATTATACTTGTTTAAGTTTTGACTGCACTTCAAAATTATTTTCTCAAAAATGTTAAATGAACACTAAATTTTAACGAGCAAATTAATACGTTATTACTACCTAAATAACGCATTTTAAATGAGTTTTTACCGTTGGTGATCGTTTGTTATTTTTGTCAATATAAACAATTTTTTGACGTTATATTTTGCTATATCTGGTGATCAGTTAAATATAAGCCAATTAAAATTTACTTTCTATGTGTGTACGAGCAGTGAAGGGTTACATAAAGATGTACATTTAGTTACAGCATTCTAAAAAAATAATTTAACCGAAAATACCTCATGATTCAAAAACTACTCAACGGATCTTCAAACTAACTTTATTTTGGGACTCCATTTATTGAAAATTCTACCACAATGACTTTCTTTTAATTTTCCACTACATGAATTTACTTGCGGAATATCGAATTACTATAATGCCTCTGCTACATTTGAAATAACGTTAGTGTTAATGACTTTTTCATGCAGATATAGAAATGGGTTCAATGCGTTATTTGTAATGAGACATTATTATTAATCGTTAATGATGTGAAACATTGACAGGTAACATATGTATATACACTAATATAGCTAATCGGTAACGGCGTTAGTTTTAAAGCTATAAACAAGACTCATTTGACGACAGTCACTGACACTAACATTATCTCAGATGGATCAGGAGCATAAAATGTGAAAAAACTATTGATAGCCGTCTAGAGTAGACTAAGCCTTAATTTTATTCTAGTTTAGTTTTAGGCTTTATTTTTTTTAGGATTTAATTTTATTTCTATTTGTAATTTGTTTAAAATTAGCAAAACTTTAGCAAATTTTGCTAGCAAAACAAATAACAATAAATACTCCTACAATAGGGAAGTTGACAGCCAAGTCAACTAAGATTCCTTTTATTATCCTATAAAACGCCGAAACCGCTTAGGTTTTGTAGGAGAATAGCAATTTATGAGGTCATAACTTAAACGATTCATATAGCGTATTAATTACTGTTTGAACAGTTATTAAAATTATTTTTATCATGATATTTTAAAGATAACATAGAATAGCATAGTATTTTAGCTTTTTACATGAAAATAATTTAGGACATTATTGCAACATAATAACAGGTAAATTTATTTATTTGTGGTGCATAGGTGCATAGGTGCATACATAGTCCTTGGATCTAGCAGAGAAACAAGTCTCGACGTAATGAATGGGTAAAATTGGGTAAAATAAAAAATAATATATATATATATATATATATATATATATAATTTATCTGATTTAATAGGTGGCTAGTTACGATAAAATGATTTTATAATGTCCATATTGTATAAAATTAGGCGCTGTTAAATAATGACTGGCACGCGCAATTTCATGCTTAATTAATGTATGGAAAATAGAAGAATTTGTTTTAAATCATCCTTTTTCCTTGATTTGCCGTTTGATATTATTTATTTTTGAAAATCAGCCGATTCGATTCGATTCCTTACAAGGGTTGAGGCAATTACAAGGCAATTGATTTTTCACAAATCTAATGACACCATTTTAGTATTCGTCCAAATCGGCCTCGAGACTCCTTTGAGCGTTTTTCGCTATTTCGTATAGTTTAGAATTTGGCCCTGAAGGCCCACTTGAAAAATTTATTCTATCAATAAATCAATCAATATCTTTATTTTCAAGAATGTAGTTTATACAAATGTTATACAATTGTAGATGCACAGTACATTCTATCACATAGTGGTATACAAAATGACTTAAAAACTAGAATATTCTTATTTAGAAAAATGTCAATTAACTTTTGTAATAAATAAGCTGTCTTTCTGTCATATTGTCATCGACCCAATTATTGTCTTGAAAAAATGTTATCTTCTTTAAATTGATTTTTGCTAAAACACGATGGTTTAGTATCAATATCAATTTCTTTAAAAAGTTAGAAATTGCTCTTTTTCGGTCATATATGGTCAACGACTTGTTTTAATATCGATTGTAAAATTAAAATAGAGCAATGGTTGTTGAACTTTCAGGAAACACTATTAATCAATTACTCATACAAGTGTAAAACATCACTAATATGGCCGTGGTAATGATTGCGGTTATTTACAAATAGTTCTGGGCTTACTAACAACACATCTGTTCATATTTCGTTCAAAAAATGTGATCATCTTTCTGAATAGCACAAAAATCTTATTTTATCTTTTAACTTCCCCAAATTCTTATCTGGAGAAGATGAGATGATTTAGTCTTTAGAATACTAAAGATTTTCTAAGGTTTTGCTATAAGGAGAGCAGAACTGTCCCGTCTGCAACCCTCAGTGAGATTTACTTGTTTACGCTATTTGCTATTGACACATTTGGACCATGAACTCATGAAGCCAATCATGTCTATAGAACGACTCTTCAGATGATTAGAGGAATGCCTACCTCTAGACTTCCCACCCATACAAAACCACCGTTTTTCTTAGCTGGCTCCTTACCTATTCTAATTAGGGACTGCAGTTGCATTAGCCACTAAGTAACCATGACATATTCCAAAAAAATCTATTCATAATTAACGTATTTGGTGTACATATCGCACGCTTAATAAAACAAAGAAATAACTCAATAATCATGAGTTTGGAGATTATATTATAAAACGCAAGGACTTATCATCTATATATACATATAATAATAAATTGTAGAGGTCAAATTTCTGTACAATGAAAAAAATGCTAAAAACCGAGTCAGGGGGATGTAAGAAGTGAAATAGAACTAATATAGATTTTTTTCAAATTTTTTGTTTCTCTGTTTGTCTGTCTGTTTGTACCGGCTAATCTCTGAAACGACTGGAACAATTTAAATGAAATTTTGTATGGTGGTAGCTTATATCCCTGGTTAACATACAGGATACTTTTGATCCCGAAAAATTAAAGAGTTTGCGTAAAAAACCGCACCACGCGGACGAAGTCGCGGGCATCAGCAAGTAAAGAATAAATTCGCTCACACTGCCGCGTAATTTGACCGTTGGTTGGCGAAATAATGGATTGTCTCCTTTTTTTCTACTAACTACTGCGACGAGTGGAACAAACGTTATATTGTTTTAAAGAGAGAAATAAACCCCAATAAATCGCATTATTCATAACAGGTGAGATTTATTTCTCGTATTTTTTTATTTATTAAGAATATTAGCTACTTATTTCGCTTTTAGACGAAAAATCCTTGGGTCGCTAGTGTATTTCAGCTTAGTGCAATTCTGTCTGAATTGTCTCAAGAACTTGTTTACTTTTTTAATAATAAATTAAAATTTATTTTACTTGAATATATATTCTTAGACATTCAGATAAAATTAAAAACACATAGTAAACAAGTTATAATAGGCCAAAACTTTAAACCATCATTTCCAAAAATCGCAAATTTTTAGATATTTTTTCTTTTATTAATAAGCGTGCGATATATCTTGCGTAGTGAACAATAATGTTCTATCTATCAATCTGTGTTTCCAGGGAGCAAAGTACGACTGCTAAAGTGTCGATTCATTAACACGTTATACCAATAGTAACAATACACTAAATAATTTACGATTACGACGTTCACGTCCTTGCGGTGTACAGTGTTGCAACTAGATAGTTTATAGTCTTTATGGATCTGAATAGACGTCACAAGTTCACTCAGGTCAATAGAATAGTGATGTGCTTAAGACTACATAGTAGGTACTTACTTGTACAATACACCTTGTTTCAATCTTAATCGTAAGTAGTTCTGTGGGGTTGTCTGAAAGAGATCGCTTTTTAGCGATAAGACCGCCCTTTGTGCACAATTAGTTATAGTTTTAGTCTGTAAGTATATTTCTGTATTGGTGCACAATAAAGCGTTATCTATCTATCTTATTATAAACTACCAATAGAAATGAACTAAGAAATATATGCAAAAAATCCTAATTAAAACCTGTCCAGCCCGACCAGACAGCTGTCACAAGACAGTGTACATACCTAGATGGCATTGCCGCGCTGAATACAAATGCTAATTCTTTGAGCGATGTAAGCTGCAATGTTTAAATCTGATATTTGCAAGTATTCCTTTATTTGTCGTAGTCATTGTTAACACTGACCTATTTGTTCACCGCCTTTTTTGTTTCTTCTTTTTTCGCCGCATCTATCACTAAGTTAATATGGCATAGTCTACGAATGACCGCTGATCGAGCCGCTGCTTCCGCGAAACCTCCCCGCGTTTTGTGTGTCGTACCGCATTCGATACCCGCTTTATTAACCTGGATGCTGGAAGGTACCCGCTGTGCCATACCAGCCGGTCCAGTCGTCGAAGGAACCGCAAGACATGAAAAAAGGATCACGAGGAAGACGTGCCTGCCGCTGCGGACCGCGCATCGTTCGTAGCGTGTCTGGTGCGGCAACCTATCCTGTAAGTCCTTTCCTTCGATCTTATTGCCGCATTCCCCGCCCACGCCCACAGTCATCATATCCTCTTTACTTTGAAATATGGAGTGGGTAAAATTCTAAAATTAAAAAGAGACGTTCATCCACTCTACGGAAATTTATTCTGCTTGGACTTATATGTTACTTGTATCCATTGTAATTAGCTTATCCCTATCTACTGCTAGACTTGTTTACAACTTTTTAGCAAAGTTTCATATTATAATAAAGCTTATAAAGTATTTTAGTTATGAAATATTTTTTATTTAACTTCGCTCTTAGGAAATTGTTAGTAATTAAAAGGTTAAGCCATGTTTAACAAGAGTTTTTCAGGGTAAGTATATCTTTATAGAACTTTTTTTGAGAATATTCCATTTAATTGTATACGTGCCGATTAAGTTACCAAATCTTGCTAAAAACAACGCCATGTAATTTTTCTGTTTATGTCTAACTGCACACTAGTCTTATAAACCAAAGAAATTCAGTGGTTTTTGAAATCAAATATGTAATACTTTTTGTAGCTAGAGTGTATAGTTATACTGTCAAGTTAAACGGGTAGTTATTAGCAGACTAGTAGCTAATACATCCACGTCTCAATCCAATGACGTAATATCGACTCCTGTCCGGAAAGTATGCAACTCTTAGCCAGATCTCTAACCAAGTGTATTACAATTACCAAATGCCAATGGTTAGCTGATGTGCAAATCTCACCAATCCACTTGGGGATATAGCATCCGTTGCTGTAAAAATAGAGAGGAACTTTATATGACAGGCTGGTTAATGGACCACCTGGTGGAAAGTAGGTACATATTCTACAAATATTTCCCAATGTAGCACCTACCGGCATCGCAGGAATCTTATGACACTCTTAAAATATATATATATATATATATATATATATATATATATATGTGTGTGTGTGTGTGTATGTATATATAAATCACAGTAATGCTAAACAGAACATAAAGCCTTCCTGGAAAATAAATAACAATTTAAAATTATGGAGTACTTGAGAAGTCGCAAATAACCATAATAATACCTCAAATTACAAACATTTATGTTACCTGCGAGTACAATCACTACAATACCAAAAGCTAGAATTAGGTAGATTCGACGTCTGTTAGTTTCTAAGAAACTGAGTAATTTAGTTGGTGGCTATTTTGTATTATTATTGGCTTTATCCGTCATTTCTATAACAACAAATACATAACTCTTATAATATAATGAGTTATTTATTTAAAATTTATAACATCCGCCGCTAGAAATAGAGGAGTTTGAAGCCAGAGATAAGCCGATAATAAGTTTACAATCAATACGAATAATTATATCGAAGAAAAATACTAGGAATGACATCATATAGATTGTTTTTGTTTTCTCTACATGATATAAAATGAGTGCCTTGGATTTCTAGGAATTGATTCCTTAGAAATCTGAGAGAGATCTCCATTAGAGACAATTCCCACTAGAGATCATACCTCACTAATAAATTCTAATTATGGAAGTGGTCTTTCTATAATCTACATTCAGGCTTACTTGACAATTTCCTTGAACACAAATTGCTCGATATCCCTCTTTAGTGCATGGCGTTCCATCAGCAACCAGTGATAGGGAAGCATAGAAGTGCTGACCAAGAGGCCTGCAGTTCAACGTACAGGGAGAATCACCTGATGAAAAACATAAATTAAAAGTCAATTATTACTTAACACTCAGATTAAATTCAAAAGTTTTTATTCAAATTGATTTCCACTGTGGAACTTTTTGTGAAAGTCAAACATAGATTTTTAAACTTAAGTTAAAAATAAGTCTACTTCTTAGAACACCGCTTCGAAACGTGTTATTGCGGTTTTGAGGAGACGAAGCGGCAAGAAACCCTGCAGCAGCATACCCAACTAAGATACTTTTCTCATCTTTTAATTCAATCGCTTTCTATAAGATAAACATGCTACAAATTTAAAAAAGTAAAGGTAGCAGTTGAATTTGCGATTATCAATGTTCATTTGATACTCCGTGAAGAAGGAACCGACGAACTACACATAGTTTGCTATAGGTTTTCAGCATCCGTATAATAATATTCCACTAACCATCAATGTATGGAACCCATGTATAGAATCGACCCCGAAACGGCCTTCTGTCATACGCTGCACATTGATCTGCCCGAGAATTCACTACTCCATTAGGACATGGCTGGAACAAAATTGGTTTCTTTTAGACTTATAAATGAAACTGTATTTTCTTATTGTTGTAAATTATACATTATATGTCGTATAGAGATTATGACTGCTTTTCCCGGTGCCTGGTTCGCGTAACCATCATATTTGTATTGCGAAACTATACCAGTTTCCAGAACAAAAAATATATGACTTGTTTTTTATTATTTTTATAATTAATATATTTGCATAAATTAAACTATAAAATCTAGTACCAGACCGCTGTCAGTTGGAAAGTGTCTAAAAGACTGGCCACATTGCCTTGCTGAATGACAACGCTGATGCGTTGCCCGAGGTCTAGGTCTTTTGGTCACGTGAGATATCCACTAGACGTTTGGCTATGACTCGATAATGCTTGTACGCCTCAGGTCCCCATGGTCCCAGGGTCTCGACCCCAAAAGCCACAACTAAGTAGCCATTGGAGGCTGAGTATTTGCGGCGTTTTAGGGCCTCCTGTTGTGCAGCAGCTGTACCGGCAGACTTGCTAGTGGCTGGAAGACGGGACGCTGCCAAATATCGACGCAACACGCGTCCCATACTAAAGGTCGACCCATCTACCAGGGTGCCTATGACATACCATCGGTTCTCTTGCCATCGTCGCGACACAGGCCACTCGGTTCTAGAACGGCTGGTACCCCGGTGGTGACAAGAGCCCGACGGATTATGTCATTAAATGTTGCTTGACGTAGAATTCTACCGGCACTTAAGATACACGATAAACCATGGTGACCAAGGTGCTCCACCTTATCTCCACACTGACAGCGGTGTGGGATATGGACATGACATACCAAATGTCATGAAAATCTATTTATGCTTCAGACCACGAAATTAGAACTGTTACGAGCTACAGGACTCGAATTAAAAATGCCGTTGGAACTACTATAGAATTTATTAGAACTGTACAAACACGTATAAAACAAATACAAATAAAACTGGATGCAACCAGTTCACACTGCACGATTCAATGCAATTCGACACGCGCAAAGTCCGTCGTCTATATAGCTAATCGAGAGCACTACATACCTTACTCGTCTCGTAGTCGTCGCTTGACTGCCCACCCCTCCATTCGGGCATTGTCTTATACTAACTACACAGTACAAAAAAAATTGTCCGCGCGCACTGAGTTTCTGAGAAATAATAATTTGCACATCTGCGAATTGGCCAACAAAGTCGAAAACAATAACAATAAGGATTAGTTCGACGCTAATGATGGTCATAAAACAAGTAGAAAAACAATAGCATGTTTTTTTTTTATTACAATTCAAAACACAAAAGAATTCCTAAATCCGGGAAGACAATAAACTGCGCTTACGACAGGCAGCTGTGTGTTTATCTTTGACGACATGTAACAGAACAAAGAAACCATTATCAATAAGAAGAAAGAAACATTGGTACATTTATTAATGTAATTCACCATCGAAGAAAGATTTGTTGATGAGATTATTTTGGATTATACCCTATTTCAACAAGTATCATGTTACTCTTATTTATCCGACTTCAAAGTTTTGAAAAAAAAAGTGCAAACAATTTGTAGTAAATTCATTACTGATAGTACCTTAAGACATCTCTAACAAATTACTTTATTTGAAAACATACATCGTAAACTTTATAAGAATTGTACACATGATATTTATTACATTAATAAATAAACATAATAAATCGTGACAACTTTTATGGGAGCTCGCCGTGCAACCTATATCAAAATGCAAATAAGCAAGTAAACGAGCAATAAAATCTGATATTTCTCTAACAAATTGTACACTTATTAGGAATGATTAGCGTAAATTGCAACAAACAATGCTAATTAAAGAAAATATTACGACCGGTAAACTATTAAAACTGCCTTTTACTTTGTATTTCAATACGTTCTAATTGAACGATTTGACATTTCTGTTCACTTTTATGCGGACTTGCATTAAATGCTTAATGTTTCTTATATCCATAAAACTCTAATTTTCTACTTATTAAATACAACGTTTATTAACTATAGCATACCGAACTAACATGACTGGTGTTTCGTATAGTGGTAATAGCAGTGACTACCTTTTCAAGTAAAACACCATCTAAAGATAGAAACGTATTATGTTTTGGTATAGGATGACACCTATGAAGAATATCGGCTTCATCTTAAGACTTGATGTCTACGACAAGGTGTCCAGGTGGCATAAAACCAACATTTTAGTGGCCACACTAAATAATGTTGCGCAAATTAGATTTCTTAGACTAGTAACACCAAAAGGGTCACGCAAATTGTAATATAAGAGTGGCAATACCGAATAAAAGTCTTCTTGAATACGCATCCGTGTAGACAATTTCTCTGACAACCAAATCCACATAAATCTAAATAATCGCATAATCAAGCGACCAAACACTTGACATGATGATTCTAGTAAAATTAAAATCATATTATTAAAGTATCAAGTTTCGACTTTTGATCGAATTAAATCGAACGCATATCCCTTATAAGTTAAAATGGAAAATTAACTGTCACTGTTTAAATTTAACGGGAAATGTAAAAATAACGATCCTACAGTTAAATCGTTTAGTTCTGCTAGAACCTACCGCATTATTGCATTCATGATATCTTCTGGCTACACCAAGACACTCGTCGCTGATCTGCCTCCTGACCCTTGCATTTAATACTGGTTGTACTAAACTACCATTTGCTGGAACGCTGCTAGGCCTAAAAGAAAAAATAATTAACCTCTATAAAGGCGAGTAAAGAAATCAATATCTTTCGGTTTGACACAACCAATTTAAGATAATAAATGTCCTCCCCCAAATAACACAATAATTTCAAAAACCGGTAAAATGTGTCTTGAACTATGTACAGATAAAGGTTCCGTACTTGAAAAAAACTTTCACTGATTTTGCCACTTCACTTGTGATCTCCAGGGCTCTTTTCATGTTCACCTAAACTAAAATACCTTTTGTATTTGACATATTGTATCACGAATTTTTGTATGACATGATAATTTTGGATTAACAATGAGATAGTTAAATAGACATCTTTTTTATATTTGTGTGTTCTTGTATTACTTTCGCAATTTAACCATATCAATGGTATACTGTTTCATTAAATACATCTTAACTCTTATTTCATTTATTGTTTAAAAAGACAATATACGAAACAAATTACCGCTACACACATACATAGACAAACAGCAATAACACGTCTCGAAAAGGTGGAAATAAAGCCTAATTGCTACCAATTAGGCTTAATTTTTAAGTCATATATATGACCTTCAAAAAATGTTCTCCCGTGTAACTTATTGAAGTAATAACTAAATTATAAGGAATCTGTTTCTGCTTTTTTCCTACGAAACTCTGGTCAAGTAAGCTGCAGACATAATGAACCCAAGGCCGAGAATACCACCAGACTCAGATTGGCTAACAAGAGCTGCTGAGAAGTCATCGCGTTGTGGGGCAGGCCTAGCGACCTGAAACTAATTTACTGATGGGTAATTACCCACGGAGCTGCAGTCTGAGCAAATAAGTTTCCTCTTCGAGAACCCAACATGCTTAACACAATAGGAAAGCGGAACAATCAAATCAGCTGAGTTACTTTTTATAAACTTACAAAACGTTGCAGCTTCATAGATTTTGTACGAACGTACCTACTTATGACGTCAGAAGTAGGTACAAGTAAACAGAGTCAAACAGGGCATTAAATTATTGTTCGAAAAGTAGTTAAAATTATTTCTATAATGATACCTTAGAAGTTAGATCATAAGATGTTATTGTAACGCCTGATCCTTTCTTTACATGTAAAAATATTAGAGAATAAAGGGATCAAGTACGGAACCCAAAAAATAAAAATATATCACAACAACACAGCGGCTTAACACAAAAGAAACGAGTAATGAAATCAACGAGTCTCGTAACAAATCGCTTTAAACGCGTTAATCTAATTTAGGGTGTGGTATTAAAAATGAAATAAAAAGATGCCAATCGCTCCACGTTTCTGGAACGGCTTTAACAAATGTTCCCGACTCATAACAGGACTGATACATTAATACAAACTGGCATACTAATTTGAATATTCATTGAGTAAAAGATATTATTAGTTTTGGTGCTCATAATGTTTATAGTGATCTTTATACTGTTAATGATTAAGGGGTGATTATTAAGGGGTATTAGTACCAACGCTAACGTACGGCAGTGAAAGTTGGGTATGGCAAAAGAAGCATGAAAGTATGATAAATGCAGTTGAAATGAGAGCTTTGAGAAGTATATGTAAGGTTAATAATGTAAGTGATATGATAAGAAACAGTGTGATAAGGGAGCGTTGTGGATTGAAAGAAGATGTAGCGACAAGAGTTGAGAAAGGAATGTTAAAGTGGTTTGGGCATGTAGAGAGAACGAATAAAAGCAGAATCACCAAACAAGTATATGACAGCAATGTGACTGGTAGAGTCGGTGCCGGTAGACCGAGACGTCCTCACCATGATCAAATTGAAGATATTTTGAAGAAAGGTCAGATAAAATGTAGTTTAAATAAGCGTATGTGTATGAAGAGATTAATGAAAGTTGATGAAGCGAAAAGTGTTTGTCAGGATCGTAGCAGGCGGAGATCCATCGTCTCTGCATACCCCAATGGGAAACAGGCGTGACAATATGTATGTATGTATACTGTTAATGATATTATTTTATAGAATTAGGCTGCATTAACGCTACTAATATATAAGAAATATTTGACTTGAAAGTAACAACTGTTTTATGTTAATTAGCATAGTTGAGAGTAATATCAACTGAAATACTTTTAATTATCTTAAATAACGCCGAAGACTCCTAAATATTGTTCGAGAATAGCAAGTTATGGTGTTACACGAGTCAAATAGCGTATTAATTTTTATTAATTATACACTTATTGATGTTATTTTTAGCGTAATATTTTATAAGTAATATAATTATATGGTAGTTTGTTTTTGTTTACTTACTTTACTTACTTAATTTTATATGCAATTAATTTTAGAATTTACTGCAACTTGTTCGTAACTTATTCCATAGTACATAACTTATTGTCTATCCAAAGGTTGTCTAGAAGAAATCGCTAATAGCGCCCAATAAAACGCCATATTAAATTATTTTGTTTTTTATTTCTGTTAACTATATTTTTTAACATACGATAAAGCATGTTCATTCATTCATGTGTCACTTACATAATACTACATTAAAAAAAGTTATTTAAAATTTAATTTTTCTTGAAAACGGTAAAGTAGTATTAAATGAACTTAAAAACCACACGACTAAATGGCGCCAAATGTTTATTTTTCTCTCACTTTTTGACGATTTATATATAAACATATTTCATACCAGATCAGTCAAAAATGAACAAGAATCTAATTTGATTATGTTTAGATAAAGTGTATTGCTAAAAGTTGGCACAAAAACAGGCTCCTGGTGGATCGTGGTCACAGCTGCCTATAGATTTATCTGTTTAGTACACCAGGGCCGTGTGTAAGTCTAAGACCATAAAGCAACAACAAAATGACATGAAGCATAATCTACGGCACGGCACGGATCTTGAACGGTCAGCGGAATAGTAGAAATCGCTTTAAGCATTAAGTGTAGCCAATGTGATGCTATTTATCGACATATCGAAAATATTATGTTTTTGTCCCTTTGCTCGAAAGCGACAATACCTCTCACTTCGAAAAAGAACAGCAATATCAATGTCCGTGGGCCAAGATGACCGCTCAAGAATCGTGCCGAGAACTATAATCGAGTAGTTTTGGCGTTTTTAAAGCTATGATTTTCACATAGCGATTTTTTTTAAATGTTAATTTTATACTATCATATAATATAGAAATCTTTGTTTAAAAACATACGAAAAAAATATTATAAGACATTATTTTGATAAACAAATAATACCATCTTTAGATTACCCCATTCATTTCCGTGGGCATCTGGCAACACTTTCATCTAATGAAACGTATAGTGGGTCGGTGCTCATCCATGACAAATAGCTGCTATCCCAATTTGTCCAGGATGTTATAAAACATGGGATCAGCACGACACTATTTTCAGACAAGAGTTTAATTAAGAAATGCATTCTATTTTGTTGTAGGTATTCAAGATTTTTTAATTAATACGGTCTTATTCATAGAGAGTTAGAGTAAGTTTGAAAGCTAAATAAAATGAAAAATATATTTGAAATATGCAATAAGAATTATTTTATTTGCAACCTCATTTGAAGATATTAGTGTAGTATGTATATTCTCCGTG
This sequence comes from Dendrolimus houi, assembly GCA_039645545.1. Taxonomy (NCBI): domain Eukaryota; kingdom Metazoa; phylum Arthropoda; class Insecta; order Lepidoptera; family Lasiocampidae; genus Dendrolimus; species Dendrolimus houi. Next base: position 11,289,245 of record CM077134.1, read on the forward strand.
CAGGAACGGAAAAAGAATATTATTTCCTGCGGCCGGGCGGCCTGTTGTAAGAGGCGACAAAACAATCCACAGCCAAGTGGTAAGGTTGTTGTCTGTCTGGATGGCTCCCACTCCTGGTCTAGAGTATGCGGCCATAAAAACTGAGTTGTGTTCAGTTTAGCATTAGTGGCCAGGTTCCAGTTTCTCCTTCGAGGCCGGCAGCACAATGGCAGCACCTCTGGTATTGCTAATGTCAATAGGCAACGGTAACCATTTTCCTCAACAATAAAAAAATATGTAGTTTAAAACATAACATTCTTATGAGTGTCTACTCATACAGACAGTTAAGCTCATCTAATCGACAACTAAAGGCCTGTCAAGAAGCTCATAAAAGGTTATCCTTTTAATTATTTAGCAATCGTATATGGTAAATTTATTTTGTATGTAAACGAGGTGTCCCGTTAAGATGAGCGGCGCCGCCGGCACCCACTCTAATTAAGAGTGACGGTATTTTGATTACGTACTTATCCATCTAACAGGACCCTCTATCTGCACTATTAATCCTACCTCCTTGAGTCGTTATAATTATCTATGGTCGCGTCTATAATAAATATGAAAAAAAATAGTTGACTGGGTTTGTTTGAATATTATTATCTTCAGAGAGTACAGATGTGGGTTGATTATAATATTAATCTGTATAGGACGATATCAATTATGTACAATAACATAAATTAATAAATACAATAAGGAAAATTTTACGCAACAAGACCTCTCATAAGTACAATTTTTAAGGATGTCCTCATAGGGTTTATGAAATATTATTATTGATTGATTGATTGAGTGGGAAACATCAGCCAACGATAGTTCGGAGTGGAGGCGCCTAGTAACATTTCCAGAGCTTAGAAGATAAGCGAGAGGAGTTTGACGCCAGACGCGACTAGAAAAAATAATGTCCTCGTATTGTTGGCAACCTAAATTTATGGCAGCTAATGTATGTTTATAGGAGTTATTATAAAGCTACAATTGTGGTTGTTACTTGTATAATATAATAATGTTATAATTTAAGATTATATTGTGTATCATGAAACAATAGCGATTTTAAGGCAGATGTTTATTGATCTATCTAGTGAATAAAGGATTAGTTAGTAAATACGATACCGTCATGTTTACTAAATATTTTGGTGGCACTTGAAACAAGTATTAACATGTTTATTTATTTAATTGACGGTACTTTAAATAAATTTATAGTATTGAAGAGGTGCGTTAGGCCAGGCAGACAGCTGTTCTATCATTCGCCAGGCGCTATGATTTTTAGTAAACTGAGTAAGTAACTTCATGTTATTTTAAAATGTTCATGAAATTATTTATGTGTGATTTGATATAAAAACTTTGAAATGGTGAGTTATTGAAGTTGTGAGGAACGGGATGACTATAAGAGGAGGTTGGAGGTTACCGGACCAGGTTAGGCCTATTCTTTATGTCATTTTGGTTATATATCTGAATGTGTGGCTATGAAAAGATTGAATAGAGGATTTCTTTTTCATTATTCTGTGATTACGATATATGTGTTTATTGATTTATTGTGCTAATTTTCGATGACGCTTACACTATAGTCATAATCGCACATTCCTGGCTCAAATAAGTTTTACAAGCGATATACGAGCAAGCGACCGGCTTGAACAACCACAGTACTCAGCGATCACTAACTAAACTCGATTAGACAGTAGTAGCTTTCATGTCCTCAACATTCGTACAAATCGTAAGACAGTCACCTACGCTGATAAGTTTATTTTTTACGTCCTCACGTCTGAAATGGTATAAATAAAATTTGTCAAGGACATAATTTGTATCCTGAGGAAAGACATAGCCTATGTTTTGCCCCAAAAAATATGTAGAATAGATGAAGTAGGCAATGTGTTCTGAATGTTAAGTACACCGCAAAATTACTGGAGGAAACAGAACGCGCAGTTTAAATATTTGATAGTTTCGACAGTTACCGGGATTCCCCGTCTTCGCTAAAATGCAGTGTTCAACACAATACACGCAATTAGACTATCTGTTTTTTAATTTAAATATTACCTGAAGAGTATCTCTATTACATTCAGAATGAATAATTTGTATATGTAACCTATAAATTCCTGAGGTTAGAGATATGAATATACATACAGAAATACGTGTTTCAAAGTTACACTTACGTTTTTAGTTGATTTAAAAAGTAAAAAATAATGCAAACGAACTTGCGGATAACAAATAGTTTTAAAATAAATCTGTTAAAACTAGTTTTAACATGCCACACACAATTTATTTTCTCTTCAACTGTTTGAACAATTGATTTGACTACAAAACGTTTTAAATTTTCGCCAAGTGTGAGCACGTTAAACACGTACAAAGGTTAAAAGGTTAAACATGCCCTGCGACTTGACTCGATCGCTTTTATCGGCTAAATTAAGGTAATGGAAACCCCATAGCGTTTAGCTTGTAACAAGCTATTATTGTACTTATACTCGACCGGCCCTTGATTGACGCACATCAGCTTGATATAGCAGGTAATGAGCATGCGATTACAGAACACTTTGTAAAGAAGACAAACTTATTTGTTGCCTCCATACATGTTTGTTGCTAATGAGGGATTACGCTTTTGTAACCTACAATAAAGGTCTATCGAATAGGTGTATTAACGGAATACGGCTTACTTAGAACGTGATAAGGTCCCGCCTACTTATTGCTATAACCTACAATAAACGTGATACCTTTTTGAATAAGAACGTATTTTTATGGATATCTGTTTGATCTTTCTTCATGGTCTTAGGAATAAACCTAACTATTATCATGGAATTTAAAATATTCTTAGTGTTTTCGTTAACAGTAATGAATCTATAATATTATAAAATTTTGAACATGCCGTGTCAGTACATTGAAGCTATTAAAAAAAACAATTACTATATAAATTATGGAGAACACGATGCATTTTTTTTACATTTCTTGTCTGTTTGTCTGTTTTTATTGGTTTGTCTGTTTGTTCGGGATTCACGTAAAAACTTTGAACCGCTTTCGATGCGGTTTTCGCTAATCGACAGCAAATTCTTAGATTACAATGTTACTTTCTCTTCATCCTGGGAATCTCGCGGGAATTTTTCTGGTAATGATGTAAAATGGCCAGATTAAAAAATTTAAGTCCGGTGTGATTTTTTCACTGATCGATAGCAAATTTTATATAAAAAATGTGTGATAGTTTTATTTATCTCTGGAGCGGTTTGTAGTTGTTCCGGTGCATAAAAATTAGTTTATTCCAACACAGTTTTCAACAAAACGGCAGCTTACATTCTTTGTGACACGGGAATTTCAATTCAAGTAGGACGAAGTTGCGGGCATTTCCTAGTGTCATAATAAATCTGCAGAGGGTTCAAGTTTGTACTATGCGGTTAAAACTGAGAAATAAATCAGAATTTTAGAGTTTTCGTCTGTCTGCCTGTTAGAACCTCACATGATACTTTTTATCCCAATAAATGACGACATTTCCGTGGGATAGACGAATATAGTTAAAAAGTGATCGTGTCCTTTTGACGCTGCCATTGCAATTCCGTAACAAATACGTCATTATGATAACGCGAACAAAATTTTTCTGGCACATGATAGTAGAGAATATTTTCCATAAATTTTAATAATTTTGAAGGCATAAAAATTTAAATTTTATTTTATTTTAAAATTTATTCAAAAGAATCAAAATGACCCGACTGTATGAAACTTATGTATATTTATGTATACGACACTTTGCAAGCCTTTGGTATGGGATGAGACTTGCGTAAACACGTTGGCCGCATCCCATTTACCAAACACGTCTAGATCAGCCGGTTCGGCGGCAGAAACAGCTGAATCACTCGAGCGGCGCAAATATGCAACCCTCAGTGAGAGTTATATGTTTGTGTCGTTTGCTGTCGAGACGCTTGGACCATGGGGTCCTGAGGCCATGAGCCTCTATCAAAATTTATCAAAACGACTCATTGACTCTTCAGGTGATCAGAGGGCTGGTGCTTACCTCGGGCAACGGATCACTATGGCTATCCAGCGAGGAAACGTAGCCAGCCTTCTGGGCACCTTACCCATAGAAGACGGTGATCTAGACTCAGTATTCTACTTGTAGTCTTGAGGGACTATGGGTAGAATACAATACAAATAAGTTTTCTTTTATTGTATTCTATTATATGTAATTTTATAATTGTAAATTATGTATATGGTACTGATTCAGTTGGAATATGTAAGAATTCTCGCGGGACACAAAATCGTGCGGAAAGCTCTAGTATAACATACATCAATAACACATAATATTAGTAAAGATTTAAACGTAAATAAACTGTACAAGTGTCGGCGTCTTGTCAGATTTTGATTCGTACCTTGTTTTGTTGTTTGTTCGGTTCGTTAAAGAGAAAGCACTCAAATATGTACACATGTTTGTAAATGTCTGACAAATATTTGTAATTGCTTGGGTATTGTGAGCGTAAGAATAATTCTTTAATGTTAAACAACACTAGCAAATCTTTGGTCAGTACAAATATTCTGATCGCATAACAGGGGGCGACCTGTCAAGTCAACTGAGATACTTTTTATAAACTTATAGAAAGAACGTCACAGCCTCATCAATTTTGTACGAACTATTATACCCCAGTCCCCAGTACCTAGAATCCGCTAACCTCGTCCCTTTTCCGCTACATCAGCATTGCCTGTCTTTAGATATTCTTTCGATCCCCATACACAACTCAGTTCCATCCAATCCTTCGTCGTGAGCGGTTCAAGTTCTTTTTTGAAAAAAGACTCCCCAGTGTCTCCGTATAACAGAACGTACCTACTTATGACGTCATAAATAGGTACAAGTAGAAGGAGTCAAATAGATCATTAATGATTTTTTGAAATTTAATCAATAGTAGATAGATTGTTACACGAGAGGTGAAAGTGACCTATTTAAGCATGATAGTTTGGAGTACGAGCGTAGCGAGGGCGCTAATAGTTCGCGAGCCTAAATAGGCCTTTTTCCCGAGGTTAAGACTCTGATTTTCATTTCGAATATGAGGAAAGTAAATAAAAGCTGATTAGTTAAACAAACAACTACTTCTCTAATGAAATCAGGCGTATAATCCATATCTAAATGATGAACTCTTTTAATACATCACATATAAAACGACAAGTAAATTTCTTTTTCTGTGGCATTCTACCAGCCAGTATTTTTTGTCATTGATGATAGTAAATATTTAGCTCAAATTTATGTAAATTAAATAATAATTTAGTGAAAAGTAATTTATAGGTATAAAATGATGTTACAAAATTGTTGATAGTTTTATTACAATTTATGCCGCGATTTCACAGTGGCTGTAAAAAAAGTTGGGACAGAGTCACGTGTATTATCTGTGGTTCGCATAGTATTTAAATTTTTTGCCAGCAGGGATAATCGTTTCCCAGGGACGAAAAGTACTGTTTTCATCCCTATGATTAGGCAACTCCAAGCATACTTTCTATCATGACATTTTAAAGTTAGATGATAAGCTGTTATTTTAATAACTGTACTTTTATATGGAAAGATGCTGGAATTTGTTGTAACGTGTCCGTATCCGTATTATTATCAAATAATAATGAAAATGGTCAGGTGGAAAGAATTACTTAGGCAAACACTGTCGTTCCTGCATTGAGACTCCACTACCACAAGTCTTTGAACACGAACTCCAAGTACCCCAAGCGTTCCAGGCGTAACCACTTGTATTAGATTCTTCTGTGACCTGGAAGAAAAAAGGGAAATATATCACCTACATTTAGAAAGCGCTGGTAGATATTACAGATCTAAACTTTAAGCTTAGACTTTCCGTTATTTATGTTTCAGGTTTGTCACTAATTTACAAAATTCTGTCAAGTCACCTCTTTATTTCCAACGCGAAAAGAAACTGCGTATAGAAAATAGGATAAGTGGGTTTTAATCCAGGCACAATGGTTCCGTAGCGTTAGCGTAGCATTTGGCTATAAAACCCTAAAAAAATACCTTACAAATATATAATCGAAAATATCCCGTTTATGACTCGGGAAGTAAGTAACTCACCAAATATGGATCCAAGTCCATATTTGGTGATTTACTTACTTCCCGTGAAAAATGTAATGGCTCTTTTATTTGATTATATTATTTGAGTGAAAAAAATCAATTAAAAGAATCATACTTTTTTTAAAACTAAACAAAAAAGTCACGTACGCCTATAAAAATTCACAGTTGTTCTACATCATTATGTAGCGAAATATAGAATACAACTCTCTACTAAATTTCATCCATATAAACCCAGTAATTAAAAAATAACTTTGCCATAAATACGTGGACGATCTGGTGAATGTGAAGCGAATATGATAATTTTATAAGTGTTTTTTTTTCCGAGGGAAAATTCGTTTGCGGACACCCTGCCACACGGAGACTACGGCGGGGCAGTGTGGGATTCGCCGGCCAGATAGGCTGCCGGAATACCCACTAAAACCCCCTTGGTATCCTTCTGTCGCCATATGTTAAGGCTCTGCGATGTGCGGGAGCGAGCTTTTCGCCGTAACCCCAACTGGCGTGGGTCTGCACCTACGCGCAGGCCTCTCCTACTTCAATCCATGATTATGAGGGGCGCGCGCAGGACACCCTCACACCCACTACTTATGGGTGTCGCCTTTATGTCAAATCGGCTATGAAAGCCTAGAAAGCAAAAATTAAAGAATTTACCTTTAAAGCAAAATCTTTGTAAAATATATTTTAGAAAAATATAAAACAGTATTTGATAAAAACTTGGTTCCTCTTACACCTTATCTTGAAAGGAAATAACAGGAAAATTTTCAAGGCACATTTTGTATAATAACGTCAGGCCTTCCTATTACGAAAACATTCGGTATAGTGATCATCACGTTTTTGCAAGTAGGATTGTCGGATTTCAGACATCAGATAAGATTCCTTACGATTATTACCGTCAGCATGTACAAGACATAATTTAGGTCAGAATAACTGCCTAAGCGGTACAAGTCCCACGGCCAGTCCATTGGAATGAGAATTGGAAGCCTTCACGACCACATCGAGGTGCCTTTCTACTAGAGATGTGGTATGCAACGTTGCTATGGATGCGAGCTATAGATGCGTGCCTTCCCTGTTGTCGATATATCGCATAAGTCGAGCTGCGCATCTTACTCGCTCCGCTACCTAGCTTAGCATCAGTGGTTGGTCACATAGTTTCGTAGCTAGTTTTCACATTTTCGCAGCATAGCTGCATAGCACATCCCTGGTGGAAGGGCACCCTAAATTTGTTACCCAAAATTGTGATCGTTTTTATCAGCTAGTAGGTATTGTTATATATTTATTCAATAATATTATTTCCGTTGCTTTTCACATCATCGATCATTAGCGATGTCGTCGTCATGATTATTACAGTTTAATCAAAAACATTTTTAATCGTATAGATCTTTCTCAAGACCATTGCAACTAAACTTCCTAACAAATAAATTCTTTCTTTTTAACTAAATTACCCTACGGCAAATTTCAGCCCACATAATATGTACGTCTCAACATCTCGTATCATCACCATATACGCTTATTATTAAATGTCGAAAGAAGTAACTTTTCAACTCTTAATAATTTATGACTTTCCTTACCTCTTGCGGAGACATTGTTGTAGTATTTGTTTCTTCTATTGTCGATGTTGCAATGTTGACAAAAATCGCCATCCTGAAAAGAATATTAAAATAAAGTTAGAGTCATATTAATTACTTATTTAATTACATTAAACGTTTAATGTTGTTGGCAATGGTAACAGCAACATATATTTAAACTTGGCCAAAATGATTTGTTTTTTGTTGTCTTGTCGTCTATCAATTATACGTGAAGCAAAAATGAAGCAAAAAATTTGTACCCCTTTTTACTAAAATTGCGCGGAGGGAGGAGTATGTCGCATACTTATAGTTTATATAGAGAAGGAGTGCAGAATGCTAATATTTTTTTTAAATTATGCATAAAAAATACATTAAATCAACACACACGCATATATATTCTTTAGTTTATTGTTAAAGTCAAATTAACAGTGTAGCCTTGGTGAAATCTGTGATTATAGAAGTACAGTCTTTGACAACAGAACCTTAATAATGTTCAAACTTAGAATCTAAATAAATTATTGTCGAATTTCGACCACTAGGGGACCACTAGTCATAATAAATAGACGTATTTTTACACTTTCCCCAGAATTCAACACGATAACCAACTCAAACTCCAGTTCATTCCAACCAGGAGTACATTCCGTGCGTTTTTAAACAGTTTGGTTGTTTATTTATTTCTCCCTAGTAGTCTGATACGGGTTAGTAAAGTAGCAACCAGGGTAGTGAACCTTTCCATACCCTTACGGAGTGCGCCGCCTGGAGACCGACCACAGATGTCCCAAATAGAAAATGTTGTCGGTCCGGTGAGGTCTCTGGAGGACATGGTGTAAATCATGCTCACCAACACAAGTGTTGCTCCGCGGTTACCTCCTTCTGTGAGTCGGTCATGACCCAGAAGGAGGCGTCGGAGAGGCAAAGGAAGGAGAGTGCGTATGCGGACCCCGTCCGCAGGAAGTGGCTCCGGGGTCTAAAGCGTCTCTAAGCACAACATCCATCCACCCACATCCACCCATCCGTCCATCCATCCAACGTCCCATCATTGAGGGCCATGATTCCAGCATAGGGGGCCACGCGGCAACAGGGGATCCCGTGGACCGCGTGAAAATCATTATAAAATTGTATATAATATTATCTTATAAACAGCTGTTGGACTCGGGTTTCCCCGGCATCACACATTGGAAATTTAGATATGCAGATTTCTTTGTTTTATTTGTTAAATAGTCTAGGTACATGAAAAATAATATAATTTTTGTTTATATTTTACTTTATTATTATTAAGCGGCAAACTTCGTACCGCCTCAAAATATTTTTTTTTTCATATTTACTCACCTTTTAAACCTTCCCTGGACTTCCACAAATAATACAAAAACAAAATTAGCCAAATCAGTCCAGCCGTTTTCGAGTTTTAGCGAGAGTAACGAACAGCAATTGATTTTTATATATAAGATTACACACATGAATTATAATTTAATAAGTTTTTAAAGTAACCACGCGAGTGTTTTAACACTCACATAAGGTCACAAAAGCGACCTAAACAATGCCTACGGATTTGAATATACGTCAAGATAATAATAAGCGGGAACGTTAACGACTGATCTACCTCGACTACGAAATCCTAGTAAGTTATAATTAGAAGAATTGTGGCATGATGCTCTCAATATTTTACCCCAATATTTTTAGAACTCTTTTGTGTATTTGTCCTTTGAATAAATTACACCATAAAGAACTGTCATTATAATTTATCTCCAAACTTTTTTACTCAGGAAGCATGAGGCATTCAATTAATTAACTAAGCGTCGAACACTCCTCTCCTATCTATTTAAATATTAAAAATCCAAAGACGTCAAGCAAAATACATTATGTCGGTTAATTAAGGATATACGACAAGATAATGCGTCGATAAAGGTTCATAAATATAATATGCTTGAGCAGTGCGAGTTGACAATCCTTAGGCGCGGGACAGACATAAGCCGCGTCGGGTGTAGGTGCCGACGGGCGAGAATGTGGCGCCATTCATTACGTGTTTCGTACAGAGCATGGGACTATGTAAGTGGCGCGGTGCGGGCGAGGTGCAAATGCCACTCGCACGCCTCCTTCTCGCCCGCACCACGCTACAGACCACGGACAGTTCGAAGTGGCACGGTCATTTTATGTTCTAGAGCTACTAAAGATTTAGTCAGAGGATGAAGACATGTTCTTGTGTGGAAATCAAATCCTAAAGTATTCTATTATCACTTGAATAGTATTATGGGAGGGTACCGGTAAAACAATAAGAATTCTATGAATACTTTATTTCGCAATAACAGATCGTCTTAACAAAATGACACACAGTAGAGAAGGGAAGCGGCGAACGCAGCGCCATAAGTAAATAATGTAACGTTTTCTTTTTTTTATCTAAACCGGCTAGGGTGTGAAATTCATAATACCAACATCTATACTTAATCTTATTAATTACTCAATCGGCTCGCCTTTTCGACTTTGTTTATACACATTTGTTATAGTAGCACTAGCGGGCCCTGCAGACGTTATTCTGTCCTAAAAATATAATATTTAGAACCAGATTGCAACGCTACCTACCGGGTCCAATTGGGAATCTAAACCATCCCGGGACCCACTTGAACATACAAAAAATTTCATCAAAATTGGTCCAACTGTCTAGGAGGAGTTCAGTGACATTCATACATACGAACAGATGAATCGTAGTATATATATAGTTTCGCGTTTGACCATGGTCTTGTTCGATGTAAAACGGAGATATGGGCTAAGTTGTAGCACGATTACTTCGAAGGTGCGGTGCGGAAGGTGCGAGGCTTAAAAACACCCAGGTTGTAAGGATCGGGACAGATTCTGTCTATGAATCCACTCTTTTGCGATACGGATAATGAAGGTGAACGCAAAGCGCTTAGTTCGTATAAGTAGAATATCCACCATATACCGGTGCTGCATGCCGATGTGTCTGATTGTCTTGTGATGAAAAGGAGACGGCGGGATCAGATCGTAGTACCGCACTCTGCATCGCATCGGCGCCGCGCCGGGATCTCTTCTACTCCCGACCGCCGCGTATGTATGTCCCGCGCCTTACGAGACTGCGCCCACGCGCTGTAGTGTGTTGCGCAATCTGACAACTCCATTAGAGTTCCGCAGGAATGAAAAGTATGGCAGGCCTGCCAGGTCAATGAGAATATTGAAAAAGTCCCGGAATTTAGAAAATTTTGATTACAAGTCATTAGTAAGTTAAAAGTCTGGGTCGACTTTCAGGGTTCCGTAGTCTACACCTATAATATGTTTATGTCCGTCCGTCTGTCTCTCCGTCTTTTTATACAAATACAATGGTGACCTGTAATACAAATCTGCATATATTCATGCTAATCTACAGTAGATATTACTCTCACATAACAAGTATTTTTAACCAACGCGAAAAAAGGAGGAATTTCTCAATTCATCTGTATGTGTTTTTTGTATGTTCGTTACTCGATTTCTCCGTCAATTGTAGACCGATTTAGTGGATTCCAAGGAATTCGACAGTACCCTTAAGGATCTGATTTATGGATCGCAAAGGAAATTGAGAGCAACCCTTGTTGAAGAGTGAGATAGTAAATTTGTAACGCGTGCCAGTTTTACAATTTCCACAGGTGCTTACTATATTATTTCTAAAGCTATTGAAGTATTTGTGCAACTAAAGATATTTTTTTTTAACAAAAACAAAACCTGTATCGCACTAAAAACCAAAAAATAATTATTTAAGCGAGTTGTTTCTACAATATCTAGAAGTCGGTATCAAGTAAAACATAAAAAATTAAACCTACGGAGTATACACGGATATTTGGCAGAAAAGTGTATTCTACACACCCCTATAGTGTAATCGCAATAAATGTATAATAGTGGTACCATTATATAAATGAAGGATGATAAAAGGTCCGATCTCATAGACGTATGGTAGTATCATTAGGCAGGACATATTAACAAGACAATCTATTTCAAACTTCGTCTGTACATACTGTAATACTTGCAACAACTCAGAAGGGTTTTTGATAATAAAAGAACAGCAACTGGTCACCATACTTGTAATCAGAAAACCTTACGGCTTACATACTCGTATATTCCATACATTCACTCTACATAAACATTTTTTAGAACACCTCGCCATCCCTCCAACAGTTTTTACTTAAACTGAACTTAGCAAATTGGCTAAACCGATAGCGGATTAAGTCATTGATAAACTATTTTAATTGAAAGGGTTATGAATGGCAAGAATTTAATATATTATTATTTGGTAATTTTAGATAATATTTTATAAAGGATATTATAGAAAATATTATATTTAAAGTTTTTCATATAATAAAATACCTAAATCGAACACAGTAAAAATCTATCGCGTCTGCCAACGTGAAAATAAAATGTAGTGAATACCGTCTATATACAATTGAGAGATTTTGAATTATAATCTACACAATTACCACATCATATTAGAGATATATAAGATATATATTGTTAAATAAAATTATGGTAAATTTGAAGAACTACTCTATACAAAACAGGCGCTAATCACAGAATAAATAAAAATATAACATTATTATTCAATTAAGGAAATGACCGATTGTATCGTTTAGAAATAAGAGGGTACATAACAAAATTAATTATTAACCTTAAAAAGAAAACATGACAAGAACAACAATGCAACTAAATAAATGTAACAATACCTAATACTTGTGACTTATATAACCACACGGAAATATAAATGTAACTACCTACGTACTAAATAAAATTAACTTGTATTAGGTTGGGGAAAAAGTTTCTTCGCATTTTATATAAAAATTCAAAATTATTGCTGAGTGGCTATAGATGTGTGAGGTCTAGTGTTATCATGGTGAAAAACCACACCCCTTCTCTTGATTAATTCCGACCGCTTTCTCTCAACTTTTTGCTTTAATATTATCAGTTGTTCGCAGTACAGTTCAGAATCGATGGTCCTGCCTGGCGGTAACAGCTCATAATGAATAATGCCCTTCCAATCCCACCATACACACAGCATCACCTTGTTGCGAGTTAACCCGGGTTTCGCCACAGTCTGTGAAGCCTGACCGGCCTTTGACCACGATCTTTTTCGCACGTTCTTGTCGTACGTGATCCACTTTTCATCACCAGTTATCAGCTTCTTCAAAAATGGTTCGGTTTCATTACGTCGTAATAAAGAATCACAAATGAGTACACGGTTCATTAGGTTTCTTTCAGTGAGCTCATGAGGCACCCAAATATCGAGCTTTTTTGTGTACCCAGCTTTTTTCAAATGCACCAAAACCGTTTTGTGGTCAATTCCCAGTTCTCCAGCTATATCATAACTACTAATATGCCGATCTTGCTCCACTTTTTCAAAAATGGCATCAATTTTGTCCGTAACAGGGTGACCAGAGCGACGTGCATCTTTGATATCAAAATTTCCGGATTAAAAACGTTTAAACCAAATTTGCGCTACTCTCACAGATACTGCATTAGGTCCATAAGCATCACAATTTTTTTTGCGGATTGTGTTGCATTTTTACCTTTTTTGTAGTAAAATTTTAAAATGTATCCAAATTCTTCATTAGATTCACTCATTTTAACAATAAGAAAAACAAATGAAAATCACACATTTTCCTAATTTGAATTTGGAATTGTCTTCTTTAAAATTAAAACTTTTTAATCACACCAAAACCAGCCATATACAAAAGGTACAGCAAAAGAGATCTTATTACAAGTTCATACATACTATATGCTATAAGACTTTTTCCCCAACCTATTATATTACAACGCCAAAAGAACTTTTGTTTGGCATAAGTATTTTTTAGTTAATTGTATTTTTAGCTTGGCAACCCTCGAATTGAAGAGCCCACAGCAGGCCTACCCGTGGCCACTCCATATTAAAACGATCAAGCGACTCTGTAAAACGCCCTAATGAACATCTTAAGTGGTTTATTAAGTGCCGATCGCCGTTATTTTTATGGTAAACTAACATAGCTTTTGAATGTCATATCAAAATATATGAGACATTGACGAATTTAATGTTACTATGTGACGCAACATAAAATCGAAACTTAAAGCAGATGCATTGAAGGAAATGTTATATTATTTCTTCATACATATGTATGAATAGGTAGAAATTTGATTTTAATATATTTAATTTTTTTTCTTCAATAAAAGTACTGAGAGGTTTCGACTTCAATAAATAACAAGTCGTAGTACATAATATATACCTATGTACATATATTGTATATGTTACATATCGATGTAATACACAAGAAAGTTGAGGTAGCTCTATGGTTAAGACATTTGCTCTCATTCCAATGAGGTGGATTCGCTTCCTGGTAGATAGCATGCACCACTTATTTACACTAGCTCAATTTGTATGTAAGTAGCTCATGCTGACGGTGTAAGAAATATAGACATCGAGATTATTATTACAGTCGAAACTGATCCCGGTTCTGAATCAACTATCTATTGCGAACATTAGAGCTCTCTTTTCCGAGCTGGTAATGTCTTCGAATGTGGCATATGTGGTGTATTCTGCTATTACTATCTCGTCAAAATCGCCAGACATCAAAATCGTATGTTTTTAGTATTTTGCCAATTCCAATAGCGTGCCCATGACACTGTGTCTTTATAAATATTTCTAAGTAAAAACTTGCGAAATAAGTTAAAAATTTTGTTAGTTTGTCAATATTTATTTCGAAAAAACCGAGAAGTTATTGTGGATTTAGTAGCATAAAAATTTTTGACACTATCGCAATGGAATCGTACTTTTAATATCTTCGCAACGCCAAGATATTGAAATAGCAGAATTGCGCCCCAGAAATATGCGGCCATCATCACAGTAATTAAAGTGACTTTGTTTCATTACAACTGATATCCAAGCTATTTTATTCGCTTCTGATTATGGTGGCAGATGGTTCCTACTTCTGTGCATCAGGATCGCAATTTTAAAAGTACCTTGTAAGTAGATATTAGTATAGTGGACAAAGCAATTTATTTTATTAACATCGAGTTTATCGATACATGAATGAAACCAAGCATGGACTTTGTCCAAAGTGGGTTTAAAAAATATATTAATCTAATAGAGAAATGTTATAAATTACCAATTCCAAAAATGTTAAGAAGGCCAATATAATGACATAAGTAATTTAATTCTCAATCCAAAAATAAACGTAAATATATATATATACATATATATAATTTTCAATCTGTTATAAGTCTCCAGGCAAATTGTACTAATCAAAAAATATTTAGCATACAGGCAATAAATCTGCCTAATTGCGAATTCCTCCACTACAATATATCACAGTTTGTACCCATAAAAATTACTCGGCTTTTAATTACACTGAAGCACAAAGATACATATCCAAATTGTCAATTATCATTAATAATGTTGCGTTTTAAAATAAACATGTCAATAGCACTAATTGGATTTACACTGCGCCGGTGGCGACGGACCAATTGAGATGCTGGTATATTGTAACGTATGACCACAGTGTATATATTACAACCAGTATACCTGTTGCTTTATGTTTAACCAAAAATTCAACAGTATTTAATTAATGAACTCCTGATGCCACGCTGAAATGTTCCATAGAAGTTACTAATAACATTTTTCATATTTATTAGCGTTTTGCTATATCAACAATCACTGTTTTTAAACAAAACAGAAGGTAGTTGAGATAATTCTGGATTGATGCAAAATCATGATATTTTGGTTAATAGTTTAAAAATGAGGGTATCTAAAAATCATATAAAATAAAAAGACAAAAGCAATAAAAAGTACTCCAGGCTCCAACAGCTTGGGATACGGCGATACAAGTTGTATTACAATAATAGGATTATCAGCCCATAAAAGTCTCACTGCTGGGCTTCGACCTCGCTATTAAGCGAATGTACACTACCCGCGACGCTTTTCTAAAGCTGGTTTTATTGGAATATTTTCTTCACCAACAGTACACAGTAATTGACACAATATTGACATTAAAATATAGAAACAGCTTAGTTGATACGTGCTTCCTGACTAACATTCGATTCCCCATCTTTAGAATGATAGACGGATGTGTTAACCACTAAGCTTCCATGATTGTTTACAACATGACTTTACAAACTGTATACAACGTTTTAAATATAAACATACTATTGTGTTATATACCACATGTAACTTCTGATAGTTATATATAAACTGTGACGTAACAATGTAAAAGGTGATGAACTCAAGTGGTGTGGTAGGTATTTCAATGTCAAGGACATTTTCCATTCATATATTCTTCAATAAGTGCTGAGGTCGATGTCTTGGCTTGATGAATAATTACATACATCAATATAAATAATTATGGATTTTAATTAGGTAATGGTTGTCTTTTATATTTGGAAAGAATTATATTGTCACAGACTTCAAAATATATTTATTTATTTTCCTTTCTACAAAACACAACAATAAAGCGAGAAAAAATCTTCTATAGATGGGAAAGCCGGGACCCAAACTAGGAAAAAAATCCTGTCATTATGGCACTCCTGACCTCTCACCTCCAACTTAAAAATATATAGTAGCTGACACTAATGTATATAAAATATGCGAGTAGTTTAAGTTATATATGAATTATACGAGCGTGTGCCTGTGGTGTGAGTGCATATGGGTATATGAGTGTGTGTGTGTGTGTGTTTGTGGGCGCGTATGAATGTTATTGATATTCCATCACTTGAACTGTGAAGATAATTATTTAATAGGTAGTATAAGGTTTTCAGTGTTTTCATAATCAATTTATAATAGAAAAGATTTAAGAATATAACTTATGTATGTAACAAGATAGTCCGATAAAACTTACATTTAATTTTCTCTTTGCCTTTAGTGTTATACAAACAAAATAAGTAATTAACTACTAAAATTTGCCAAAGAAGATTTCTCATTAGTTTGGTAATATAATAATGTAATTGATTGATGTTTTTAAACCAATTTATTTGTTAGCCGCGGCTTTATTTGAAATATTCATTATGTCAAAAATAAAGGGATATTTTACCGGCTATTTTAAATATTTTGACGACCTTAAAGGTCATGGTGCTCTACTTGATACAACCTACATTCTTTGACACTCCACGACCACCCACGGAATTGTTTAAGTTGGGTCAATCACTGCCGAAAAAAGCTTTAGTCTTTAATAATAAAACTGATCGACAACCAAGAGTGGCAATTAAATCATAATGCAGCAGTGCTGGAACCCCCTGCCACCGCGTACCAGGCCCTCGCGGGGTGGCGAAACTACATACCTGCGGCCTTGGTAATAAGCGTGAAGGATGGAACAGAAGTCCTAATAGAGTATTCCCGACGGTGGCAATAACACTTCGTCTTTACCCCACGGCGGTTTGTCCTCAATAGAAATTCCTTCCTTCCAAAAAAATTGCTGCAACCCTCCGGTTATTAGAGAGTGGCAGCACATTTTGTGTTACAAATATCTATAGGCGTATTAACCGCTTTCTATCAGGTGGGCCGTCTGCCTGTCTGCTGAACTCATGCAATAAAAATAAAATAAATGTTATGCCCACTTCCACGGCAACAATCAGAAAAGTTCCGAGGGAAAGGCCCGAGTATGAACCCAACATATGTTGAACATGACAAACTCGCGTTGCCCAATTCTCTCGCCATTTTCCTGCTAGATGCCGTGGAGATGAACATAATGTAATAAGTATAATAAATTCTAGTTGTGCCCATCACTTTGTTTGCGCGAGACTTGGGCTTTATAGTTATAATTATCTTCTGAACCTTCTTGAACACGAAAAAAGTTAAATTGTCTGTTTTCCTCTAATGGTCGGTTCCTACATCTTACTATTCATTAATTTGACTTAAAGCTCATTCATTTCAAACTCAGATCATTTCTGTATTTCAATTTAGATGAATCAAAGAAACCTTATATAGGTTTCAACACAATTTTGAATCATTTAATGGCATAAAATAACGTGTGTCCTTTGACTTCTGTAATTTCAATTAAATTGATTCAGTTTGATTGATATCAGTTCTGTCTAATATCAGCAATACCATCGGTAGAAAGACATCAATCATATGGAACTTATGTGAAATTTTAAACAGTAGTAAGGCAAATGAAACATTAGTAAGATATAGAATCCGGCGATAAATCTTAAAAATGGCAGAGTTTAAAGCATATTCATTTAAAATTGAGTAGAAATCCGGATCTAATGAAATAGCGAGTACAGTTAGTTCAAAACAATACCGTTAAAAATAAGTAAACAATATAACTCGTTCTGGTCCAGAGAATAATTGAAATGCATTCAAGAGAAAGGCCTTCTCCGTTCGCATTTATATATCCCCTAATACATTACCTAGTTAAATAATGCATTACAAAACAAACACAGAACGTAAAATCACGTCTAAAGTTCCGAGATATCGCAGAACGATCGTGACTCGTAGATATCGTTATAATGACCGATCGACATCGATGTTTATATTATTGACACTGGAACATATTAAACTGGTCATTGGTCAACTCAGAAACGAATTGCCTTTAACGTTTAGGCATTTTAAATTATACTAGCATTTGCCTGCGACTTTGTCCAAATTAGATAGGTAACAAAGATTACAGTTATTTTGCTTAATATAGGTAAAATCACGGGCTACTTTCAGCAGTGTGATGGATTTTTTATTATGAAAATATAGGAATCCCAGAAATTCCCGTAAAAATTCGGGATAAGTAGTGTTACTAAATGCATAGACAAATACAATTTATTTACTAAATATTTTATCGATCAGTGAAAATTTCGCATTGGAATCAATTTTTTCGACTTGGTTACGTTAAACCTCTCCCGAAAATATTCTCGGGATATAAAGTACAGCAAATGTTTTAAGTCCGGGACTTTACTATTGATTAACGAAAACCGCATCGAAATCAGTCCAGTAGTTTACGTAAAACCCGAAAAAACATACAAACACAAAAATATTTAAGAAACAAAGACTACAACACTTTTATATTATTATAGATTAAAAAAATTACATATATCAAAAACCATTGTCCTAAAAATTATTTTATTTTTGCATCGCTTCAAAGAGGTGTTCTATTTTATTTTAAAAGATTAAGACAAAATTTGTATATTTTGAGAATGGACAGACCTAAAATATTTTATTTTTGCGATGTTAGTAACAATATACCATACATGTTGGGTAACACCGCATAAAATATTGTAATATATATTTTTCTCTATTGGGCAATGATCGAAGAAGAATAATGCAATTTTTATATTGTATTTAACTATGACATTGAAAAGAAATTTACTACAACTTTTAATTTATGACCGATATAACGTTGATTGGAAGTTTTAATACAGATTAGCTATAAAAAAATCAGAACAGACTTCAGAATGACTGGTGCACCTATTGTGTCGCAAGAGTATGTTACGAGTTACGTTTTCACTGGGTGATTGTCATTCCTTAGTATTGTTCTTCCTTGATAAATATGGTCGTCTATACGTCCAGCTCGGCCATATATTTTAACAGACCCAGTACTTTAAGTAAAACAAAATCATGCCTGTATATAGCAATGAAATCCACAGTTATCTGTAAACGATAGGCTTAATACAAGATATGAATAGTAACAATCTAACACTGCTATAAACAGTTATTGCTTTACCCCAGGATATTATATTGGCGGCTATACGAATCGCAGCAGCAGTGAAATTGCGTTCCGTTTTATAATGTTTTCTTTATTACTCTTATAAAGCTGTATTAAAACCAAGATCATAATCTCACTCACGACTGCTCACTTGAGAGATAATGTTATCAAAATAGGTCGTTAGCATCTAAGAAGCTGAGTATTTATAAGGGCTAGACAAGTCCATAAAACACTTAAGAATAATTACAATAATTTTAATAGATTTTTTAGAAGTTCGTTGCCCATATAGAATATTTTCATTTAAATTGATACTGCAGGTTATTCTTTTCTTTTTAAATACTTGTATATTCGTTCGCTCGTTTATATTTAGAATTTATATCCCGTGATCAGCCCGTTTGTGATCGTCCTTACATAAGTCCTCCCCCGCAGGACACCCTGAATATGTCGACAAGCGTTGGGGCGTCACAGATGCAGTACCTATTGGTCTAGTTCCTGTGGTATCCCGTAAAAACGTGTGAACTAAGGGCGCTGGTTAGATTTAGGGGGTAGTTTGACGACCGACCATCCGCCTGTCCTCGTCGCTCGGAGGCCATGGGGCATACGGCTGATCAAGAGTCCCACATATCCTTCATCGAAATTTCCCCCCAGGCCCAAGGATGATGTCCCAAGAAAAGACATTCCCCTGCCTCATCAAAAAAATGGGTAACGAGACAGAGGGATCAGACAGGAGGAATTTGATAGAGGGGATGGGATTGGATTGGGTAGGGAAGATAAGATAGGGGGGCGGGGAAAGTGGACCATTGGAACTGTCACACATCGCACGAAATATAATTAGCTCAACGTTTCACGCTGATATTCTATGACAGCATGGTATCATGTCGATCGGCTCTATCAGTGTGACACCTACGAGCTATAATCAACACAATAATTCCAGCATGTCTCTACCACCTCAACAATTTTCTAACACCATTCAAAATGTTTTAAAAAGTTTTAATATTTAGACGGATCTTTACGTTTTAAAGCTAGAAACCGCTACATTTCCCGCAGTTATTCCCTGTACACGTGTGGACACAGTGAATGGTCCGTGTAATTTTTATTTACTTTTACTGTCATTAACATGATCGAGATGACATGAATAAAGTTTACCAACAACTATTTACTGCGGGTATTGTGATGCATAATTAGCTAGAAATTCGTTTTTTTTTATATATTATATTATATTAAATGCATGCGTTTATATCTACATATTTTTTTAATAATTGTATATACTTATAAATCTAAAAAAAATATGGCGTCCGTACTCGGGTCATATTCGTAAACAAACTTACCGTTCTTGTTTATTCACATGTATTTAATTTAATACAATCCTAGACTTAAAATTAATGATGTCGCACAATTAATACGATCTCATACGCTCGCCTGATCAGGGCGATGTTACGAGGTCCCGAAGACCACAAAGCCGCTACAGGACACCAGAAGCCACAGATGACCCCAACGCAAAGCCCGCGAAGGCCATCGGACGCCGCAAACTGGATAACGAGAACCGTTGAGAGACCACCACTGTGAGGGAAGGCTCCAACGGTTCCAAACCCCACCACCGACGGATAGTCACTCCCTGAGTAGAAACCTGGGCAAAGAGGATTTCCTCGAGGCCCAACCTTCCCGCCACCTCTAGTGGCCAAGAGGAAGAAGACCACCAAAGAGAGACAATTAACCTCGACTAATTTTCGTAATCTAATAATAAATTGTATCTTACCAAAACATGTTCAGTGTTGTGAAAATTCCTTAACCTTCCGTTAAGATATGATTACATAGCAATATCTATTATTTCCAAAACATTATGCTCACCTACGTTTGAAATATACTGCTTTTCAATGTACATGGATTTTTTTTATTTTAGTGGCCCACATCCACAAATATGCCCTCGATAACGGGGATAAAAGCATTTTGCCCCAGTAAACGGGATAGTTTCGGAGGGAAAAATCCAAAAATTATACGAGAGCAGCTGCGTGTTACGCCCTAGGAACACATAGTTAGTTACCAGAAAAAATACAGATAAAATATGTATTAACCAGTTAGTAACACACAAAATCTAGCAAATGCCAAGCTCGTAAAGTAGATTTATTGCGTATTTCCAGACCTTTGGAATCATATTTTTGATGGCCTCTGTGGTTGAGCGGGCTAAGCCGTTGCCGGCCTACCTCACTGTAACGCAGAGGTTCCGGGTTCGATTCCTGGTATAATAAATTTCGGAAACGTATTTTCTTCGTTATTTAGTATGGTCTGGGTGTCTGGGATCGGCCCCAGAGTAGTACGTTGTATATTACCCATAACACAAGCGTAACTTGCTTAATTTGGGGATATACGATATGTGTGTTTGTCTGCCGATTATTATTATTATTATTATATTCACAACATTCTATAATATTCACTACTTCTGAGATAAATAAAACATAATTATTATACAAATGAGATAGATGAAAATATTAATTATAAAGTACATACTTCGCGTAATTCCACATTTAGGGAATTTAAAAGACAATTAGAGATTTATTCCTAAGGATGGCATTTTGCGGTTTCAAAAGTAGTTCTAGAATTAAATGATAATACACAACACATCAAGTGAAAATAACTTGACTTTATTTTGTATGGCTTTATTTTGACCAATTTTACTGTCAATAACATGCACGAATATAAAATACCGTATATCCCAAAAACAATATTTTCCCGTAGATGTTTCTATGTTTACGCAAGCGAATATACACAAATCAATTATCATGATTTTTTTTGTTATGCGTTCAATATAAGATATAATCATAGTACAACTACTATCCTGTAAATCGGAATAGCTTTTGGGAAATATGGATTCAAATAGAACGTGAACATAGCCATAAAAATGCTCTCATGAGGTATTAATGAAAAAGTTACTGAATGTTTTTCTAAATTTCACTTACCAAAGTAACCTTTTCCAAAGAAACTGAATCTTCTCCATTTTACGACGACACTATAAACTTTTATTGCGTTCAAATTTAAACTTTCCTCTATACATTTTATTGGTGTAACGAAATGCTAATGTCTATATCCCGACGAAAACACCTTTATCATATCTGTTTATGATACGTTTAAACAGAGTGGAAACAACGGTATGAATTTAATAAAATTTAGGACATCGCTGTTGCATCATTATAATATTAATGTAATAAGCTCAGGCCCCAGGTCCTGCTGTCGTACATAAAAAATATTATATTTTTTAATAAATATTTTATTTAAGATGTTTAAAAAATGATTATACGATTCATTCAGTGACATAAAACAACACATTATAATTGTATTAATAAATAGTATTACAAAATTAATCTGTCAAATATGCGAGGCTAAACTAGTAAATAAATCACAGGATTTCAATTCAATTTGAAGGGTTAATATTATGGGGCTTACAAATAACTTCCCTATAAGTTCGTTACAAGAAACTACGATTATTAACAGATAAGCACTTATTTTTTAAAACAGAAAGAACTTTAACTCATAACAATTTAATAACTTTTCCTAGAAACTCGAAATCTCTTTATCGAGCACATACTGATTTTGATAAATTCATTATTTTTTTAATGACATCTAATAATATTTGTAATTGTAGTATATTTTTAGCAGTTTCAGTGTTTTATATAAATAGTATAATTACTAAAAATAAAATTTGCTATCAATACGTCTCAAAATATTGCAAAATTATCAACAAAGAAAAGAACACTATGACTTATATAAAATGGACAGTGTAGTGTTAGTTAATTGGGCCGATCTTAATGACGACTAAACCACAATAAATAATGGCTAAAAGCTGAATACTATAATTAAAAATGTTCATGCTCACAATTTAATATATGTAAACAAATACCTATTATTTAAGTTACATGAAAAATCTATTGAAGCAATTTAAACCAGCTTTTACTAATAGGTACATGTTAAGAACATTAATTGGTTCTCAATATCATACAGTTGTTTCCACTTCGTATAACTTTAAAAATCACGTCACACCGCAGTTTTTAATGTACACCATCGCAAAATCCGGCTTTCAAGTCAATGTTTCCTGTAATCCGCCTTCTGTAACAATAAAAAATATATTTTTAGATTACGTGCGTATGACTCGCTCGTTAATACGCCATGTTATTGATAATTAATGTTTTTTCCTGGCGCATATGATATTTTTGTAAGGCATTTATTTCATAATGGTAGTTTTTCTATTACTGTATCGTAATGAAAAATATACAATGTCTTCCTCATCATTTATTTTTAATATATAATAATATATAGGGCAATGCAAAAGGCACTATGTATAATAATAATATGTATTTCAATCTATATACATATAATAAAATTGTAGAGGTCTAATTTCTGTACTATGATAAAAAATGCTAAAAACCGAGTCAGGGGGATGTAAGAAGCGAAATAGAACTAATTTAGATTTTTTTTTAATTTTTTGTTTCTCTGTTTGTACCGGCTAATCTCCGAAACTACGGGACCGATTTAAATGAAATTTTGTATGGTGGTAGCTTATATCCCTGGTCAACATATAGCATACTTTTGATCCCGAAAAATTAAAGAGTTCCCGTGGGATAGTTAAAAAACCGCACCACGCGGACGACGGCGCGGGCATCAGCTAGTGTATAATAATATGTATTTCAACTTAATGCTGATATGTAAAATTTCCAGTTTCGTTTCGATTTGGATGTGAAGTTTTCTCATCACTGCAGACAGTGACGAGAACATACATCAAAATCGAGTCATATCCTATCATATTGTTACGAGCTACAGGACTCGAATTAAAAATGCCGTCGGAACTACTATAGAATTTATTAGAACTGTACAAACACGTATAAAACAAATACAAATAAAACTGGATGCAACCACACTGCACGATTCAATGCAATTCGACACGTGCAAAGTCTGTCGTCTATATCGCTAATCGAGAGTACTACAAACGTCTTACTCGTCTCGTAGTCGTCGCTTGACTGCCTACCCCTCCATTCGGGCATCGTCTTAGACTAACTACACAGTACAAAAAAAATTGGCCACGCGCACTGAGTTTCCGAGAAATAGTAATTTGCATACCTGCGAACGGCTAACAAAGTCGAAAACAATCACAATAAGGATTAGTTCGACGCTAATGATGGTTATAAAACAAGTAGAAAAACAATGGCATGTTTTTCTTAATTATAATTCAAAACACAAAAGAATTCCTAAATCCGGGAAGACAATAAACTGCGCTTACGACAGGCGGCTGTACGTTTATCTTTGACGGCATGTAACACTATGATAGGATTCGATTTTGATGAAATTTGTTACATAATTTAAATATTTAAAATGAATACGTTACTTTTTAATGTACTGGAAATCAACTGATTAATATGAAACCAATCTATAAGTACTTTCAACAATAGTGATAAACAAAGTACTTTTTACCCCAACAAATAGATTATTCCGCAGGTTAGGGATATGAAGTTTATGCGAACGAAACCAGATAGAAACCCCGTATACATACTACCAGGTTGACGACCCTGATGTGTAGGAGTTACTGTCGCCTATGGACATTGGCAACATCGACATTGTTACCAAACGTACAAGTATTAACAATAACGGACGAATTTCGTAACACCCTTTTAAAAAATAGTACATGATGATATTCGGAATCACCTAGAAGCTAATTCCAAATCTTCATAGTGTGTAAGAGAAAAAAAATTGTAAACCTTACCACATACTAATAAATATATTGCATGTTGCACAAAAGATTCCCAATTAATTTTCTTACTAACTAGCCTAATACGAGAAAACACCAGGAAACGGAAATAAGCTAAGATAAGAAACAAACAATACGGTACACCGCCGCGTGAGAAATACTGACTCATTCACAAATCGTTATGAGGTTAAGTGCATGCAATATGCATTTTATTTACACATACCTATAATAAATGTCCAAGCGTCTGGTTATACCTATATTTGTTATTTTAATGATCGTGTAATGTATAGGTTCGCGTTTGATCATTGTCTCATCTGATGTTCAGTGATAACGCGGTTTAGGACGGAACACGCTTAACTAGAAGATTCACTCGTTAGTTGAAATACACTCCAGCAAATTATTTCATTTCGTGGCAGTGCGCACCAGAAAATATAAAACGAAGCACTTCCTGAATAGTGGTGTTTCCAACTATGTAATAGTGGTGCAAACCTGTACGTCAGGTTGTTCAGTGATAAAATGAGGATGGAGGAACCAGCTTGAGCAGTTCTGAGGAACACTCCTTGAAATGTATACGTTAGAAGACTTGTTGATAAGGACATACATAATTTAAAGATCTGTTTCCCATAAGGGTAGGTAGAGTCGATAGATCTCCAATTGTTATGATCTTGATATACATCTTTTGCTTCATTTACTTTGATTCTTTATATACACAATGAATGTAAAACTGTGTAAAAACTAAAAAAGTAAATTATATTTACCAAAAAACTTGCCATATAATTATCAAAATGTACCAAGTCAATAAACAGTTTAAACATTGTATCACAAAACAATTACGACATGCTACCGTTGCAGTGTGCTGAAGTGGATAAGTTCCTATCTAGTACAATGTAAACAGAACTTGTCGTGTCATAGTGAGTGAGATAAGCTTACAATGAGAAATTAATTTTCAAAATACATAAAACTTAATGGATAGTTTTGGTTTAAATAAGACATGGTCATGTAATGGACTTTTAAATTCTTTATTTATTTAAAATTAATACCAGTGGCCCGTCTGCAAGTTTGAAGGTCCAATACGTTATAATTAAATTCTTATTGAATCCTATTTAAAAATAAATTAACTTTTGATACACTTTTAAACTACAACAATTACAAGATAGTTTCAACATTAGTTGCTAGGCCGCTATTACATTATTCGCATTAAGATCGTGTAGAAGAAACAAACAAACGCCCATATAAAATTACATTTATGTGTAGACTAGTTTCTGCCTGTGGCTTCGCTCGAAATAAAAAAAGGATATTCATGAAGTGGGTATGTTATAATTTTTACAAATGTGAATTTCATTTTTAACCTAAAGCACCTAATTTCGAATACCTGTAACACCATCTAGCGAAGGTGCAACTAACCACGAGAGCAACATATTAAAGTTACATTGTCATTCCCGTTCCAGTGACGATTTATTTGTTGATAAATTGCAATGTCTTTATCGGCGACAATAATAGCGATCGTGGTCTTTTTTTTTTAAAAATTGCATGAGTTCATCAGACAGGCAGATGGCCTACTTGATGGGAAGCGGTTGACATTTTTAATACCAAAGGCGCTACGAATGTGCTGCCGCTCTCTAAAGGGGCACTGGAACCTGGCCACTAACGCCGGAACACAACTCAACCTTGTATAATCCAAGTAATGTAATCCAAATCGATACGGGCAAATACCCTACCACCTGGCAGTGGGTTATTTTGTCGCCTCTTACGACAGGCCACCCGGCCGCAGAAAATCGTATTGTGTCTCCATTCCTGGACGGATAAAATCTTTTCAGCTATATTCGTCTATCCCTTAGAAACAGTACTTTCTTCTGGATGAAAGGTACCCTATGTCCTTTTCCATACCCCTGACAACGTGTATGCAAAATTTCGTGAAAATCTGTTGCCTAGTTAAGACGTGAAAACGTCACAAACAACCTCATATTTGCATTCATAATATTAGTTAGGATTAGGATGCTAAACAAAAACATTACAAATATCGTTAAATGTTTTCACTTTTAAATTAGCACACTAATTTGTAAGAGAGTTTTACAAACCGGCCTATATTAGTGCAACCATTATTTATCTTTGCGTCTACATCGCTAACTTAAATAACGAACTAAACAAATTGGGTCACAACATTATTCCAGCGCCTCGACTCAACTATTAAGAAGAAGCGTGGTTATTCAATGTGTATTAAAACTTTCAAACTAAAGAACAACAACGCAATTAAATTGAATGCCACGCTCAGAATCGGATGACGAATTTTCATTTTATTTTATTTTGTAATAAATTAAGTAATATTTAACTTTTGAATATTATTTACGTTATATTCGCAAGACAGGTCCCTTATAAAGAACTTAAGTCTGTCTGACTATGTATCCTACAGGTTTTTTTTCTAATAAATTCCGGGTGTTATAATACACATACTAGAGTTTTCCCCAGGTCAAACAATAGCTCTATTTCACTGACATAAAAACTTAATTAGGTTTTATATATCGTGATCAAAGCCTCGGACAAAAGCTAGTATATATATAAACCTTCATTGAAAAATTATCAAATCGATGCTTAAAAATCCGTTGTGTATTTTAGGATAGGATAGGAGGAATTAGCGGATACACAAACTGACAGACGGAAAGCTACTTTGTTTTATGTAAAGATAAAGACAAACAAAACTAAAAATTAGGCCAGCCGCCATACTAAGTGACGAAAAACAACTTCTATTTTTTGTATTATGTTCCCCAGCCTCTAATTTTTTAACTATTAAGTAAAATTTCTTTTTAAGATATGAGAAATAATTTCTCGTTAGGAATCTGAAGACAAATGAAAAAAACAAACAGGTTCGTCAGCTCTACAGAACTCTTAATTGCGTGACACGCACCTGACTGATTTGAACTGTTATATATCGTTTAGTTTTTATTCAAATAATTCATTAAGTATAAATTTAATTTTTAAGTGTCAAACATCTCAATGTAATAATAAATTGTTAATCTCCCGGAAAGTTAACCATCCATTAAACTTTATGAAAACGGCAATAAGAGATAAAAGTAGGAATAATTTAAAGAGAAATTGAAATAAGTTATTTGGTTATTCACTTCATAATAGATACATTTTTGTAACTTCAAATCAGCATAATTGCTCACGACATACATAAGCGTATAATTCTTTTATATCACGACATATTCTTTATTGGCAGTTTGGCGATTTTCATATACCTGGTTATCTCAACATGCAGATCCTACACCGTCAGGACAGGTAATTGTAACAATATGTACATTAGGCTAGAGCAATTACCTAAGAGGTAGAATCGAACCCACGTCATTGCTTTGAGATGCAGATACCATAGCCGTGTTACCATAACTTTTCTGTTATTATTACATCATTGCGTCAAAATTTAATTCTTTGTATTAAGAATACAACCTCATTTAAAGATAATTTTACGTAAATCTGCATCTGAAAGTATACCGATGTGTGGTAACCACGAATCCGCATTGGTCAAATCAAACGAAGCGAATATATCGCCCCTTTTAGTAAAACAGAAGGAGTCCGGGTCTAATAGTGAAGTATTTAAGAGATGATATTATGGAGAAATAGATTACTCTTTTATGAACAACCAAACATAGACCAACAAAACCTACTTCATACTATTAATTCTCGTTGACTAAAGCATTTTATTGATAAGCATAATTAATGCAAGAAACTCTGAAAGCTTTTTCTAGTTTAAAAGAAAAATATATGTTACCTATCTAATAATAAAAAAGACCAAAAATTCAATAAGACTTGTATTTATAAAAATAAACATATTAACAAGTATCCAAATATGCGTTTAAATTAACAAAACTCACCAATTTATCAAGCCTTCAAGACTTATAATCCAAACCTAATGACAATAACTCTAGCCTATATTAATTTGACAGTCACAAATATAGGTTGTGTAGTACCGATTCATGGGTAATTTAAATACACGCGGTATAAGGGCGCGACCGGCAGTGCCCGATGCTTGATGTACGCCCGAGCGTGGTGCTTTTAGCGGACTGGACATTGAACGCATCCATGACTTCTAAAGTGGAGTGGATGAAAGTACTTCACTGATACGAGGAAATCTCTGGCAAGAGACCACTCTTGGCAATTTATCAACAATATATGAGACTAATGTTACCGCTGTAGCTGTCACAAGTCATCCCGGTTCATAGCCCTTTAGTAATCCAATCTTTTCCACGTGTAAATTAAATGTGTACATACGTTTAGTTCAATGATTCTTGAGAATTTTTGAGTTCATATCAATCAACATTCATAAAATTTATTTGTTCTGGAATAAATAGACAAATATTTGATTGCTAATAAAAATCTGTATCGCGAATCAAATGGGTTGTGAATGAATGTGCGGTTAGCGGTATAGCAAAACGTCGTTTATCATTCAATTGTTAACAGGACATTAATGTCCGCATCAATCAAGTATTGTTGTTTTGTGAAATCTGCTTTGCATTGTATACAATGTACAAGACTTAGTTCAAAGCAATACAAATCAACTATAATCTATAGACTTTTTAACCGAAGGTAGTGGTTTATCAATATTTATAATGACTTATGGCCGTTTCCTATATGTTATTATTCATTTACTTGCCTTACCATCACTTGAATTTTAACATTACTTCTATGGAGCTTATATCAAATTTTAACCGATAGTAAGGCAAATGAACGATCGGTAAGATATATGAACCGGCCATGATACGATACATCGTCGAATATTAATGTTAATTCCTTTACTATATACTGTAACTACATAGTATCATGTTTGATAAAGATCTTTAATAATGTAAATATAAATGTTTTTCTATTTCTCTGGACTTTTATGCACTATTGTCAGATTTCTATTTTAGGAGCTACCAGTGCGATTTCAAAGTGAATATCTGCTATTAAAGCAGCGATACAATATTTTAAGTCAGGTAAAGCTATTTTGACGAACAATTTCAACAGACGACAAGTACAATCCCGCACATTTGCCTGGTTCGATAAAGTTAGTACATTATTTTAAATATAGATATTATTTTATCGAGTCAACTGCATCGGTGTACTCATGAAATAAATTAGTTCGAGTTGATTTTTATGAAGTTCTTTTATTTACGTCATGTGTTTGGAATGTGCTTCTAGCCGAAGTTATGCTACAGAGCCACAATGTTGGGCTTTTGTAAATTAACAAATCAATTTAAGGGTTTACCATTCTTAACAGACCATCTTTCAAAGTAATATCATGAGTTTTATTATAGGCAGTCCTTAAACTAACTCATTCCACATACCTTACAATTCCCTCGAGTTCGCTTCTCCATTAACAAAGCATACCTTTGCTCCTAGGTGGTCGACAAATAGTTAAGGAACATTTCATTACTTCGCTAGAAACACCTTCGACGCGACTTTGATAAATTTTTATTGTCCAAATGTACTTCGATCCATTACGAAATAAATAGCTGTCAAAATATGTATACTGTCACTTAAGTTAATGTTACTTTTAATAGCCTCTACACTATGTGCATCAATGTATTCGATGTTGTTCAGTGATAAAGGATTAAATATTTAAATGTCATCACTGACTGCTTGTTTTGATATATAATTATCCCATGTACAAGTTTATTATCTAACATCTAGCAAAAATTTTCCTTAATCAAATAACTTTAACAATAGTTTCCTTTCAATCAATCTTTATTTGCAAAAGCATAGGTACATGAATAGGTATTACATAATATAAAGTATCCAGTACGTTTTGTCATTTACATGACGTGCAAAAACTTACATTAACTAAATGTCTTGAAGCTATTAACCCTACACTAATGTTCCCAAATTAATATCAGTAAGTATACATGTCAATAAATAAAAAAGAATTGTTAAAATTATTAAAAACATGTTAAAGTATTAAATTTGAAAATTTCAATGTCATTATCTTATTTTATTGTATTATCATTAATACATTCGTCTAGGCTACGCTATAGTATAATCTATTAAGTAAAAAAGTTGTCAAATAGGGTTTGAACCGTCTAAGTGGCAGCTCGCTAATATTAGTAGGTAATTTATTAAATATTGTTATTGCCATACAATATGCGTTTATTGATTTATTAATTAACTTTTATTGGTTTTATTTAATGAATTTTATTCGTTAATTCTCTAAAATTCTAACGTCTTGTGACATTTAGGGACATCATAATTTAAATATTTTAGTATTATCAGTATTCGGTACCCCATTGTCTCTTCCGGTGATCAGAGGGCTGGTGTCTACCTCGGACAACGGATCAGTATGACGATCCAGCGAGGAAACGTGGCCAGCCTTCTGGACACCTTAGTCATGGAAGACGGTATTTAACTTAGTCTTGAGGGATTATGGGAAGAATACAATTAACTAAATTAAGCTTTCATTTATTGTATTATTTTATAAAGGCATTGTACCTATATAGAATTAATGTTTAATGTTTTACTTATGACTTTTAGTATTACTGTAATTGATATAATATGTACCAATTTTATTTTTGTAATTTACTACTTAATTCCAGTAGTAAATTTACAGACAGATTTATTTACAGACGGCCTCTGTGGTTGAGATGGCAAAGCCATTGCCGGCCTACCTCACTGCAACGCAGAGGCTCCGGGTTCGAGTCCCTGGTATAGTAAATTTCGAAAACGTATTTTCTCCGTTATTTATAGTCTGGGTGTCTGGGATCGGCCCCAGAGTGGTACGTTGTATATTACCCATAACACAAGCGTAGCTTGATTAATTTGGGGATATACGATATGTGTGTTTGTCTGCCGATTATAAAAAAAATATTATTTTGTTGAAAACAGAAGGTGCAGCACTAACCCTTGTTAAATGTATGATTTTGGTTTTTGTAATGTCACTTTCCTACCTTTATTTTGTTGATTTCCTTTCTTTCTTTCTTTATCAACAATATCTATCTCTATGTCTTGTTTTCTTTCCAATATGATATTAAATATTCAAGTAAATTAAATTAATAAGTCACAAGACGTTTATATAAGTAACATTTTATTCGTTATACTTTAGCTGTCACTTCTTAAGCTTTAAGTACACTCTAAATTAATTGATACAACAAAGAAATGGGACTTTGGTGCGCCCAAGGACGACTTTCTCTTCGGTTTGAGAATTTATTTAAAAAATTAAATAGGCACTTGAAGGTCATCATAAATTTATTATGAAAGAGATCATTTAAAATGAAACATCTCAAGGTTTTGAAGAATAACATGCCATTGAACTCTTAAAATTGTTCGAGTAAAAATGAATTTAATAAGTGATTACAAATGTTTACAGCTCTAATTCTGAATTTCCAATGAAGTTTTTTTATTTCCGCATTTTATAAAAAGGCTAATAGCCTATAAATGTCCCACTGATAAGTTTTCAGTGCTTTCGCAATTATACGGTGGTTTTTTGTTTGTTTTTGTCATTGTATATCCCCAAGCTAAGCAAGATTCATTGAATAGCGACAAGTTTGTTATTTTCACTGACTCTAAAAGTGCTCTTCTTCATTTAGTAAAATGCACAAATACATTGCACAGAGGGTTTCCACTAGCTTATTCAATTATAAGGAATATAATTAAGGTTGTAACTAGGGGTCAGACTATTGTTTTACAATGGATTCCTTCACACGTTGGGTTAGAGGGAAATGAGATGGTTGATCGCCTGGCAACTGAAGCTGCATCTGATGGAGAAATATACAATTGCCTGCCTTGCTATAGCGAGATTACTCCTGTAATCAGAAATTTATGCTTAAAATTTTGGTCAGAATATTATAACAAAAGATCGTTAACAAAAGGCATATGGTATAAAGTGGTCCAGCCATCTCTCCCTCGCTCCCCTTGGTTTGATGTGAGCAGAATGAATAGGCAAGAAGTTGTTACGGCACTGAGGCTTAGATCTGGTCATGTCCCACTGAATTGTTTTGGCTACATGATGCGTAAAATTAATTCCCCGAATTGCACTGTATGCGGAGTGAGAGAAGATGTCCATCACATTTTGGTTGAATGTGGGCGCGTTGACCCTCAGAGACGTGACAAATTTGGCGCTAGAACTTTTAATCTAGGCTTCTTTAACAGTATTCTGGCCTCACCACTATCCGATGAGGCCAGAATGCAGTTTAAAATTATTTGTTTAAATTTAAGTAGCAGAAATTAATTATTAATGTTCCTTTTATATACTTTTGTGAGCAATAACGGGGGTGACATTTTCTTTTTGAAAAAACCCTCATAAATAAATAAATAAAGATTAAAAAAAAAAAAAAGCTAAGCAAGTTACGCTTGTGTTTTGGATGATACAACACGGTCACTCTAGGGGCGATCCCAGATACCCAGACCATATTAAATAACGGAGAGTTCGTTTCCGAAATTTACCATGCCGGGAAGCGAACCCGGAGCCTTTGCATTCCAGCGAGTTCGGCCGGCTAAGACTAAGCGCGTTCAACTACAGAATGACTGTCACATGTGTATGTACAGTATGGACAAACAAACATGATGATGTAATAAGGATTCTGTTTATGATATAGTGGCTACAGAATGCTAGAAACTAGCATCTACCTCTACTAGACTTTCCATTGTTGTACGTGGCTGTAAAGTCAATATCTGTCACCTAACATCCCATTGACACTATTCGTCTTAGCGCCCACAGCAACAGAATGCAAATAGCGCGAACACGCTTTACCAGTTTAAAAGATCATAACACGAAAATCACTCTCAGTGAATTTGGTTTGTTAAACAAAAACACTTAATGTAACGGTTTCTACTGCAAGCTAGCCAATTTATCCACTTATCTCGGAGTTAATATTTACGGTAGTATGATGCAACGTCAGTTTTTCTCATGTATGTTAACTAGTGTGCGATAGAGTTAGTTAAATGGTACTTTGCATGTAGGACTAAAAGAAAAAATGCAGAGAAAAAATGCAAACAGGTCGATATTTGTAATTGCACAATAGGTGGTACCTTTTATTTTTACTTCTTCTTGTTACATAAATAATAATCAAAGAAAATATCGACGAACTAAAAATGTTAACATTTCATAGATATTAGATAGACTCTTTATTCTACCCACAGAAAAGTTACAGCCCACTACTATTTTAATAGAGTAGTTAACAGTCAAAATATAAACAACAAATAGCCCACTAGCCATTGGAACTATCAGTTCGTTTTCAAAATTTATTTTTAATAAGAGCTCCCGGCAGACGTTGTCCTGCCCAAAAAAATAAAAATCTAGGACCCGATCCCAGCGCCAACTACCGGTTCCAATTGTGAATCTAAATAATCCGGGAACCCACTCAAACACACACAAAAAATTTCATCAAAACCGGTATAGTCGTATTCAAGTTATGGGCGTATATACATTTCTACGATTATTTTTTATTTATATAGAAGATATACAAAATTACGAAATGACTTATAGGAATAAGGGCCTCTCTCTTACCTTTCACCGTTTCCCTTGCCATTTGGGTTCCACAAGGTATATCTTAACCTTCCATATTCCTTTATTTTGGAATATATTCCCTGTTCCACCAAAAATCATCATGTCTTTTTTATATATTTTCTTTTCTTAACTTATTTCTCAGCTCAACCATTCTCGTAACACCGTATATCTATATCAATATTACCAGATCACATGAGTAGAAACATTTTTGGTATACCTATAAGTTAATTAGCCTAACACTCGAACACTTATAACATGACAGACCTTATTACAGTTTTTTTTATTGCAGGAGTTCACCAGACAGGCAGACGGCCCACTTGATGGAAAACGGTTACCATCGCCTATGGACATTTGCAACACCAAAGGTGTTACAAATGCGCTGCTGCTCTCTTAGGGGAGACTGGAACCTGGTCACTAATGCCGGAACACAACTCAAAGTTGCTATGGCGACATACTTTAGACCAGGGGTGGTAGCCATCCAGTCGGGCAAATGCCCTACTACCTGGCTGTAGGTTGTTTAGTCGCCTCTTACGACAGGCCGCCCGGCCGCAGGAAATTTCCTGCGGCTGGCTTCCAGCCAGGTGGTAGGGTATTTGCTCGACTGGTTGGCGACAACCCCTGGTCTAGAATATACCGCCATAACAACCTTGTGTTGTGTTCCGGCATCAGTGACCAGGTTTCAGTCTCCTTTAAGAGAGCAGCAGCGCATTTGTAGCACCTTTGGCGTTGCAAATGTCCATAGGCGACGGTATCCACTTTCCATCAAGTGGGCCGTCTGCCTGTCTGCTGAACTCTTGCAATAAAAAAGAAATAAAAAAATTAATAAAAATGTTTTTTCTCCGTTCCTGCACGTATAAGGTTTATATAGGAAGGAATAAAACACTATCTCAAGTAGAATCTTTGGGGCGCAACAACACTTTACTCAATCGTGGGTTGGACTATTTTATACGATCGAACAGTTCATAGTTAAAATATTTTCTAAGCACAACTCAGGTTGTTCGGTCAACCGCATATCAGCTACAAGTGGGTAAAGCTAATGACACACGCTCGATTTTCCGTGGTTTTAGGTAAAAGTTACACCGCAAGTGCACGTTGCGAACTGGCTTTGTAATGTCGGTTCGCCACCCGGTTATGGTGTAAAGTTTCTAGCTTGCAATTTCCAATGTAGTGTGAAGTCGAATTCCGGATTCAAATTATAAAAACAAAAAGGTAAGTTGGTCAGCGAGAATATTAAGTACCTATAGAAGAAAATTACTTTGAACAGGGTTTGTGGCGTAATTTTTGGGAGGAATTTTGGAATACATATACTTAGAAGTATTGAATAAGAATACTTTTATAAATATTGAAAACAGAGTCTAAAAGAGAAAATTGACATTTAAAAGTAAAGTGACAATATCATCGACATAAGTATGTATTAAATGAAAAACTATTAGAAAATTTGAAAAAAAAAAATAAGCAAATAATTATGTGTAATGACCGTTTTCGTTATGTCCTAAATTAGAAAAAGAAATTGAGATAATCAGAAATATTTGCACTTGATCAATAATTTGGATGAATGAAAATTCAACTAAACAATGTCAGTTTCACTTATATATTAGTACGAATTTAACATCAGAAGACGTAACATTTTCTACTCAAAAAGTATTTGATACTAACAACCGATGTGAACAAATCCTAAACACAATACACACGCGTGGCTGTAGGTAGCAAAAAGCAGCTAGCTAGGCAGTGAACCCAATCTTTGCCCATTAATCGAAAATGGTACCCTTGTTTACTTTACCTGAGGCTGTGTTCCCGTAATAATGACTTTTTCCGTTCACTTTTGAAAGTCTAGTGCTTATCTAAGTAGATCACTGTAGCTCGTGAATGAATAGGGTAAATAAGCTTGAATACCTTTTATGTAGTTAAGTTAGTTTTAGTGCCATTTTTTAAATTAAATATTAGGTATTAAATACCTAAAGTTAAAGGAGATCTGCATAACATAGTAGTACATAAGAACCACTTTCGTCTCTATCTCTCAATGACAGCATTACAGATTAAGGATTACGCTTGTTAAATTTGGAATAGAACACTATCGTTTTCAATCAATTGATACCAGAGTTTCATTAAAAAATCAGATGCGTTATATGTTAAACAAAGGGCGGCTTAATCGCTTATAGTAATCCAGACTGTAAAAAACTGAAACGTAGCAAGTGTACGCAAAAAAATTGACAGGAGAAAAAATATGTCACAACCATTTCAAATTGTATACATAGGTATATAATACAATAATATCGGCCCATAAATGTCCCACTGCTGGACTCGGGCCTCCCATTATAGGGGAAATGAACAGTATACCCGCCACGCTTATCCAAGGCGGCTTGACAGGTACATATAGGTTAGACTTAAATCCTTGCTTGGCGTCATAAAAGATAACATGCAAGCAAATATAAAGCAAATATAAACACTTGCGTGTGACCGTATTTCAATATGTACATTCGGTATCGGAAAAGGTGATATTAAAAAAACATTATAAATTGTCTGTACTTAAACATCCAAAAGGAAAAAATATTTTTCCTACAAAGAATACAACATCTTTTCTTTCATTATATGTTTGTACATTATACATTAAATGATAATGTATTCTATAATAATTGTTTTTTTAATTACCTTAATGCATTTGTTAAATCTCATTTAAAGTTAATATGTACACAACAATTGCATTTGGTAAGGTCATATGTAGAATTAACCCGCTATAGGTCTATGTCAAGGGTGGCGTTAACAACAAATTATATCATCACTACATCATTATTATGATTGACAGTTTACAAATATGGAAAACTAATGGTACTTGAATTGGTTTGAAAGTCTCCAAGTCATAGTTTAAATAGACATCGAGAATTACCTTTTCGTATATGTTTCTTCTATTTGCGGCTTAGTTACCAAATGGTAAAAACAGTTATAGTTCGTTATATTCATGGGAAAAGAATACTAAGAATAATTTAATCGCCCAATAAAAAACATAACTCTGAAAAGCTCCAAGTTCTAAAACTTGTTTTCTAGACCAAATTAGTCAAAAATTGAAACCGAAAAAACATTTTCAACTTATTATTGATTAGATTTCTAAATATTTTTTTATAGCTGGAGTACAGCAGACAGGTAGACGGCCTACCTGATGGAAAGTGGTTACCGTCGCATATGAATTTTGCAACATCAGAGATGTCAACAACGCGCTGCCATCTTTGAAATTTTTTTATGATGATTCTCGAAGAAATATATTTTAAAGAGATTTAAAGAATTTATTCGAAACCATTAACGTAGTGTACAGAAACAATTTGGTGTCGCAAACAACTGCTGTAGTATAATACTGTGTTGCAGTTGTTAGCGCCCACTTCCAGACAATTCATTTGTTATACATTATAAAAAGAAAATTATATTGAAGTTTATACATTTGGAAATTTTTCGTGTTAATATTTTAAATGTATAGATGTGTAAATGGCTGTGTATATGTATGAATGTGTATATGTGTGTATGTGTGTGATGTGTGTACAAGTGAACGAGTGAGTGTGTGTGTCTTAGTAAACTAGTGTAGTCAGTTTAGTAAATTCTCGCTGTCGTCATAAGAGAGTTCTATTAGCCAGTTGAATAACTTTAATTTACATTCGCGATGAGTAAGAGAGTATATATTTAGTAACTTATTAACTCTGTTGTAAATTTTGGGACTAAGAAAGTAAGCATGTCGGTCAGCTAATCGAAGTCGGCATGGTACGAGTGTACAAACTAAATCGTATCTTCTTTTATTGTATATAATAGGATCAAACGGTAAAATACGGTACTTGTGAAGTACTAACTGCATAATAAATAGTTTCCTTACAGAAAAAACCTTACACCCGAATGTATAGATCGGAAGTCGGAAACCGTATTGGCTTAAACAAAATCACTCTGAGAACTGCTCGTTGAGCTCTTTCAAGTCTTAAGAGAGTTGATTTAGCCGCTCCACCCCAGGCTGTAATGCAATAGGATAAAATAGATTGTCCCAGAGTATAATAGACTGTTTTTAAAATTTGCATACCAACAACATTCTGCTTATTTTCTAATATTTATGTATACCACCTTTGACCAATATAATCTGTTTTATTCCTGACACGGGTT
Organism: Dendrolimus houi; assembly: GCA_039645545.1. Taxonomy (NCBI): domain Eukaryota; kingdom Metazoa; phylum Arthropoda; class Insecta; order Lepidoptera; family Lasiocampidae; genus Dendrolimus; species Dendrolimus houi. The sequence goes on from CM077134.1 coordinate 11,327,823, forward strand.
GTCTGGAAGAGATCGCTTAATAGCGATAAGACCGCCCATTGTGCACATTTAGAATATTTTTAGGCTATAAGGTTTTCTGTAATAGTGTACAATAAAGTGTTATCTATCTATCTATCTATCTAACATTCCTAAGTGATTTGAAAACATAAATCAATTTACGCACACGAGAAATTAACACTTGTATTTGAGGTTTCCAAGTCAATGTGTTGTCAATTAAAATACCTAGGTACCTTATATAATCTACACGGCTTAATGAGGCACATGTACAAATAACAGACCGATCAAGCTTATAATTATGAGCAAGAATTGTTAAGGACACAGGAGGCAATAAAGAGATGTTAGGGGAAAAAGGTACAAATTTAGTTTTATCAATATTTAATGTGAGCAAGTTATTTGAAAGCCTCAGCATGACAGTATGCATAGCAGTCTCGGAATTCTTAGCAACTTCATCCCAAGAGCTGCCACTAATTAATAAAGCCGTGTCGTCCGCATAACTTAAAATTTTGCAGTTAGGTATATTTAATAGACAGAGATTGTTTACATATATTAAAAATAGTGTGGGTCCAAGGACACTGCCTTGAGGTACGCCAAAATTAATTTGTAAATCTTGGGTAACATAATCACCAATTTTGACATACTGAGACCTAGAGCTTAAGTAACTTTTGAAGACTTCCAGAACTAATCCTCTAACGCCAATTAAGTTAAGTTTATGCACAAGTATAGCAACAGAGACAGTGTCAAAAGCTTTGGATAAATCCAAAAATATTCCAATTGATTTGCGTTTCAAAGTTAATTCTTTAACAACAGAATCACAGATTTTCAAAACAGCATCTTCAGTTGAACAACCCTTTCGAAAGCCATATTGGTTTTGGGCAAGAATGTTGTTAAAACTCAGGAACTCCATGAGTCTGCTGTTCAAGATTTTTTCCATAATTTTCGAAAAAGTTGATAGAATTGCAATAGGTCTATAATTGTTAACACTATCTAGCACCACCCTTGTGAATGGGATAAATAACCGCCTTCTTGAAAACTTTAGGGAAAACTCCTGAAGCAAAAGATAAATTGATAATATACGTAATAATAGGAATCAGAACATGGCGTGCGGCTTTAACGAAAGAAGATGAAATTAAATCCCAACCAGGAGCACAGTCTTTTTTACTCTCAGATAATTCGTTCAACCTCAGCATTATCCGTATTTAAAAGAGCCATAGAATGAATTTGTGACTAATATAAATTATTATCATTAGATTTTGTGTCGCTCGGGTTTATAGGAGGGATAATTTTAGAAGCTAGAGAAGCACCTATATTCCCATAGAAACTATTGACCATATCTACAGAAGAGTTTGCGCTAACGCAAACTCTTCTGTAGATATGGTCAATTTCATCTAAATGAAATTGACAACAACTCAGTAGGTAACTCAGTATTTGGTTTAAGATTAGTAATGCTTTTTATTAGCTTCCAAGTAGCTTTTGGATTACCTTTAGCCTTTTCAAACTTTAGACTCTCATAATTATTTTTGATCTTTTTTAAGAGGTTATTACAAAAAGTTTTATGTCTCATATATGTAGTTTTAAGTATAAGATTATCAGGATCCCTTTTCGAGTTCTTATAGAGTTTATCTCGATTTCGGATACAGCGTAAAAGGCCGGGTGTAATCCAAGGCTTGATTATTCTCTTTCTATTTGGGATAACAGAGACAATTGTATGTGATTTTACGGTTTCCATTAAAGAATTAAAAAAATTATAAGCCGCTTCTTCTGGGTCATCACAAGTAATAACAGGAGTGATGTCTATATTTTCAATGTCTTTGATACAAGCGGATTCATTAAAATAATGCGGATTACGAGAAGATTGAGTGTACATGAGGCTTCCGACTGCAAAATAGTATCAACGGCGTATGATCAGTTATCAGTGTATCAAGTACAAGAGATATAGCAGACAAGTTGGTTTTTAATAATATATGATCAATGCAGTTATCGTAACGAGTTGGATACAAATGAGCAGGTAATAATCCATGTGATGCAGTCAAGTTTAAATAGTAGTCGCTATCGGGATTGGTACTATTTTGAGATATATTTATATTAATGTCACCAATTAATGCTATTGTTTTAAATTTACTGAGCGACTTCAGTATGTCACTAAGGGAAGTATTAAATTTAGTTATATTTTTGTAAGATGGGGAGCGATAGATAGCAATAATAGCAATATCCTTACCAAATTTAAGAATAAGGCAGTTAGCCTCTAAAGACGTCGGATTTTCAAATGTTCATGGCAAATTATTTCTCACATAAGCAACTAAACCATCGTTTTGATTTGTATGCTCTGTTTCCAAAATATAGTATCCTGGTAACTTGGGTAAAAACGGACATTTGCTAAGCCAACATATGAACTAAGACTGACGTAAAAATAAGTAAAATATACGAAATACCTATATATAATAACACGTTGGCAGTACCTGTGGTGTTCCAAACGTCTGGTGAACGTATAATTCTTAGTAAAAAAAATATACAAATTAATATTAACACTCCCAATGAACAATGCCTTTAAATAGTCACATGTAAAAGCCCTTTGTAGTTAACCTTTGGGCGTCGTTGTCCATAAATTCTCAGTTGGCCAAAACATGGTCGAGGCATGTAATTGCGCAATTAAGAAATCATTGTTGGCACATGCCTACGGTGTCACGTGGTGTCAATAAATTTATTATTATGTTCAATATAAAATTTTATGACATGTAAATTACGCACTCAAGGCTAAAAAAAACCAATACGCAAATAAATGAAGTGGTCGGTAAATGAATAGAAACAAGCGGTCAGTTGATGGAGTCATAGAGTCAACAGGCGACAACGATCGGCAACATCGGCATAACGATATAACGAACGCGGGATACCCGTGATTTCAGCTATACACCAGGTCAATGACACCCCACACACGGTGCAGTGTTCCTAATAGATCTAGATAATAGACACTACATTTTTTGTGTGACGCGACTATTCAATGTGCCCAATAACTTTTTGATTAGGTATATTAGAACGAACAAGTCTAGTAGTGAACTAGTTTCACAAATTAAAGCCACAAGTGAATACATTGTAAGTAAAATAAAACGAATTTTTCTCGACCTTGAAGTGAAAGAATAAAATAATATAAGTGCTGATGGTCTGAGAATTGAAAACATTAAAGATTAAACCAAATGAAAATATGAAGACCAAGAATATGTCGTTGTAAAAATGACTACTTTTGATAATAATAATACTAAACAAGGCCGAGTTTGTAAGGTATCAATCAGGTAACAAACATTGTAGAATTGAATGATATGAAATAGGTATTAGAAATTGAAACTGTAGCAGTTTTTGTTATATAAATAAGGCCGGCTATACATATAGTGAAGAAGACTAAGAAAAAGTCTTACTGATTTTCTAAATTCCTTGTTATTTAAAGTTGCAGCACATTGGTGTCGCCTTGGGTGTTAAAATGTTCATAGGCGACGTTAACCGCTTCCCATCGGGTGGACCTTCTGCTTATTTGCTAAACTCATGCAATAAAAAAAAGATGTTAAAGAACTTTTACGTTTGCTCAACTAATCATCTTTTACTAACAATCTTTTGAAATTAAATAGTTTTACGACTTAAAATACTGTTACGAGCTACAGGACTCGAATTAAAAATACCGTTGGAACTACTATAGAATTTATTAGAACTGTACAAACACGTATAAAACAAATACAAATAAAGCTGGATGCAACCAGTTCACATTGCACGACTCAATACAATTGGATACGCGTAAAGTCCGTCGACTATATCACTAATCGAGAGTACTAGAGAACGTCTTACTCGTTTCGTAGTTGTCGCTAGACTGCTCCCGCCCCTCCATTCGGGCATCGTCTTATACTAACTACACAGTACAAAGAAATTGGAGGCGCACACTGAGTTTCTAAGAAATATTAATTTGCACACCTGCGAACGTCCACAAAGTCGAAAACAATAACAATAGGGATTAGTTCAACGCTAATGATGGTTATAAAACAAGTAGAAAAACAATAGCTTGTTACAAATCCAAAACAAAGGATTCCCTAATCCGGGAGGACAATAAGCTGCGCGTACAATAGGCTATGCGGCTTATCTTTGACTGCGTGTAACAATACTATCATCGATTCCAATTCACAACAAGCACGTATGCACTCTCATGCATATACAAACACACACAACAGCTCATTGTTATTACTAACATAATTAACTTTAAGCTCTTATATATTATATTATATGAATTATGAAAACTATATGACTGAAGCGAATCCAACTGTCACTCGTGAAATAGGCTCTAAGGAGGCATAGCACTGAAACCAGAGTTTCTTTGGGACGTCTCTTGTACTACATGTTCTTTGTATTTTAGTGATATTGTATAGACCCTATATTGCTTATATATGTCGGGTTCACGGCGTGCGAACGACACGACACCGAGTATAACACAATAATAATCTGAAATATTATAATCAAAGTTTATTACACTATAATTATTACAATTACAATATTAAATACAGCACAATAATACACAGAAATATTAGGACAACTCCAAGAGTTGCATCCACACTTGTCAGGCGTCGAGCAGCAAATTTGCCCTCAAGAATACTGCGATTATCAAGCAATTATCGACCACAAGACGAATTCGTTGTAGACTGGTCGGTTGGAGACTGTCCCCACTCTGCCCGAACGCCGCGTATTTAAGGTCCTCGTAGCGCGCCGTAGTGACAATATCCGGTAATGCTTTGGCGCCACTTCAGTTTCGCTTTCTTCATAAAACCAACTTCCGCCATCCTTTTTAACTTCCAACTTCCGGTTACTCCATTTCCGATATAATTTCGTCGCTCGATAATAAATGCCTCTACGTTGACATCCGGTTATATGACTTCCGTCATATGGTAACCATATGACGGAAGTCGGAAGTTTATAATAACAAATACGATTCCTACATATACATATATATATATATATATATATATATATATATATATATATATATATATATATAACTTTTATACTTCAGACAACATGCGTTAGATAAAACTCACCGACCTAGTTATATCAAAAATGTGCTTGACAAAAATATCGGTAATGACGAGAAGTAGCTCTGGTATACAAAATCTTTGAGTATTGGGATAAAATTAAATGCTAAGATTAAATCCGACAGCCCTTTATGCTACAATTCCTTCCCCACATTGTGGGCGTCTATTATTCTAATATATTAGCCTCTAGATTACGCGTCACTGATGCTATCTTTTCTGGAGTGACATCTGCAGCTATGGTGGCCGTTCCGTGGCCACTCTGTTTATCATACGGTACCTTATTGTTTCGATCATATCTCGCCGACAAAGCATTTAAACCATATACGGTGTTTGAAATTCGAGCTTAGAAGGTAGGAACATTACGGAAGATGTATTTGCGACGTGTTTATTTTAATTGACGACAACTATCACAATGACATCTTAACCATCAAAACATAATCTATAGCACATTGCAAAGTTTGACAGGCTCTATGATTGAGGGACCTAAGCCTTTGCCGGCCTAACTCACGGCATTTATCCGTGAAGGAACAGAGAAAGAATTCAATTTCCTGCGGCCGGACAGCCGGGCGGCCTATCGTAAGAGGCGACAAAACAACCCACAGCCAGGTGGTAGGGTATTTGCCACGATGGATGGCTGTCACCTTTGGTCTAGGGTATGCCACCATAACAACATTGAGTTGCGTTCCGACATTAGTAGCTAGCTTCCAGTCTCCTTTTAGAAACCAACAGCGCATTTGTAGCACCTTTGATATTACAAATGTCTATAGACGATGGTAACAGCTTTCCATCAGGTGGGCCATCTGCCTGTTAGTTGAACTCATGGAATAAAAAAAATACCGAGGCTCTAGGTTCGTTTTCTGACATGGTGAATTTAGCGAACGAATTATCCATTATTTACTATGGTTTGGATGTCTGGCATCAGCTCCAGAGTGGCCCATTGTATATTGCCCATAACACAAGGGTATCTTGTAAGCTTCGCTTGGGAATGTAAAATAACTATGTTTGTCTGCCGATTTTAAAAAAATAAGAAGAATAAGACACTGTTACTTGTATCTGATAGCTTCAGTTACATAAATTGTAACAACGGTTCCAAGAAAACCCAAATATAGTTACCGCCTCTGTTCAAATTTAATGAAAGAGATATCGATGATACAGTTGATTAATGATTATATTTGTGTTTTTAATCAAACAAATGTACACAAATAGATATTATAAATACAAAAATCTTGTATATATGTCTTGAAATTCTTCTCGTAGGAAATGCAATTGAAAAAGCATTCCCGTCGTAAGTATCGCTTTCCAATCCGATCGTAAAAAAGCTTTACACACCAAAAAAACTATTTCCTTTTTTATATTCGTTTAATCAAAGAGACACGAGGCGGTATTATCATTATAGACAATTAAATTATGGTCTACACCAAAATGGAATGTTGCTAGTAATCATCAACGTGTGTTATAAGTAGATATAATATTAAAAACAAAGACCACTATAGTGCGCGTGCGAGTGTATCTTTACGTGTATGTGTGCATGTTTGTATATCAATCCTTTCTTTTATAATTAAATGTGAATTCAAACATTGATTCCCATCCCACGACATGACTTTTAATAAGAAAGAAGGAGCAGTGATCTTTTTAACATGTAAATTAAGTTTTACAACCCGATTTATGTTAATCTATTTAGAATTGTAATCAGAAACAGCTTTTTTATAACTTCCGATACTCGTCAATACGTTCATATACATTATCGACAGTTAATGGAAGTTTTGGGACTATGTAAGATCACATTAACATTACTTTTTCTTAACCTAACAGTAAGCTCACGACAAGATGTGTCAGATATTTTAACAGTTCTTTTTAAATATTGAACATTTACAAATATTTGACACTAGCTACATCTACAAATGGTACAAGCTATGTAATATATAAATATATGAAACACTTACAATCATATTCAAAGGATCCTTTTGATTTCTCTGCGATCTACTCATCAGATCCTGACTTAGTAACAATGAGACCACCTCGGGAGTATATCATTTTGAATAAAAAAATAACTGAAAATCAGTCCACAATTGACGGAGAAATCTCGTAACACACATAGAAAAAAAACAAGAACACAGAGACGAATTGAGAACCTCCTCCTTTTGGAAGTTGGTTAAAGAGGGAAAGAAGTAAATATAAGCCGTTCCTACGTTTTGAGATAGTTGATTACAGCCAATTCATATCTAAAGAAGTGTTTTATAATTAGTCAACAATTCTGTACCTATAGCCTATAGGTAAGAAGATTAAACCTCAGAAGAACAAAATAGACAGACCGAGCCTCGAGCTCACAGAGTGCAGCCGGCTAAAGGAAGCCGATTTTGAAATAGGAAGCCGATTGCGCCGTAGTGCATTATGAGAACTTATTATTAAATAATCGAATTAGTACAGATGAAGATGGAATACTTTCTAGTGAATCATCATCATCATGATCCGAGCGTTAAATCCCGGTTGTGTTTAGAGCTTTCACTCCGACGCCCAGGGTCCACTTTACTACTTTTTCTACTCCATTTCGCGCGGTCTTCAGCATCCCCCGTTTTGAGACTATTGGTACGCATGTCATCCTTCACAACGTCAAGCCAACATTTTTTTGGGCCTTCCCCTTCGACCGGGACCTGGCGGAGGCGGCATACCTAGACATTTGTTCCCCACATAATTAGCCGGTCTCCGTAAAACGTGGCCGTACCAGCGTAAGTGACACTCTTGCAGTTTGTCTGCTATGTCACGAACATGAAGACTGCCACGGATGCGGGAGTTCCTGACCCGGTCTTTTCGCGTCACTCCACACATCCATCGCAGCATATTCATCTCCGTGCCACGCAGTTCTTGCTTGTGTCGCTCAAGTATAGGCCACGATTCACTGCCATACAAAAGGACAGGTCTAATGATGGATTTATAGACCTGTCCTTTTAATTTAACCGGCATTTTGGGGTCACAAATGACACTTGTCACCTCACGCCACTTGCCCCAAGCTGCTGTGATACGGGCCTTGACGTCGTGGTCGATATCCCCGGATGCACTAAGTACAGAACGGAAGAATACTTTCTAGTGAATACATTACTATTAACCACATAGACGCAAATCACGCACAGGGTGGCAAAATAAAGTAGAAAATAATAGGCGTTGGCACGCCTTTCGCTTTGTCTAAACTCTAGCAACTCCAATTAGGTTTAGAGTAATTTCGACACTTACTAGTGATTTTTAGTACGACATGAAACATCGTGCAAGTATCACAAGTTGCTTTGGTTACGTCGTACGCATTTTGTCAACATAGCCTATGATGTTTACTTTAATAATAATGACTATAATTTTGTATGCAAGAGATTTAACATTTTGTGATAGTTAACAGAACAATTATTTGATTCAAAGAAGCTAAACTAACCATTACAAACCTATCATGTTGGCTGTTGTTTGGTAAATATCGTCGAATTATAACGATTTTTTTTTACTTCGAATGGCGCTAGACATTCTTGGTAAACTTTAAAAATCACTGCTCACGTGACACTTGGTACATGTGTATTTACTTATTTTTTGGGGATTTTAGACTCGGATCAACGTTACAATTAAAAAACAAGGAAAAATCTGCTTTGTTTATGATTTACTGACTTAAACTAGAGGTAAAAAAGAATATTTCCAGAAGGCAAAAAAATTAGTCCTTGTTCTAGACGTTATGGTCAAGTATAATATACTAAACATTTATGTTAAAAAAAAAGTTCACTTTATTTAACGCCTTAGTTCACTTAACTATTTTTTTTTTTAGAGTTTTACGGCAATTTGTGAAACCACGTTTCACTAAACAGTTACGATTTTCATTTTGCTTTAAAACTCAATATCCTACATAAATTTTTCGTTTTAAATAATATGATACATTTTTTCAATAAAATTGCAAGGCAAAGTATTCGCATTCATATGTTAGTCAAAACCCCATTTAAGCGAAGGTATATTTTCTAGGTTTGAAATATTTTTCATAAAAGAAAGTTGCTTAATCTGTAGTCGTTCTAAACACTATTTTTATTACTAACACAGACATATCCTGTTTCCATAATTTTTCAAAATAGCGCGATCTTGAACTTCCTATAAATATTTTTTATGATGCCGTTACGTGTTTTAACCATACGTCAGTTACAATTTACATGTTTCATCAAAGTTTAAAACCAAATAAAATTCTTATCTTTAATAAAACATGGTGATTTAAAAGCTCTAACATTAAAAGTAACTTTGTTCCTTTGTGCACTAGCGAGAATAAACTAGAGCGTACAAAATATACATAAATACTTATTATTATTATTTTTTTATTGCTGAAGTACAGCAGACAGGCTTACGGCCCAAATGTGATGGAAAGTGGTTACCGTCGGCTATGGACATTGGTAATACCAGAGGTGCTGCCAATGTGCTGCCGGCCTTGAAGGAGAAACTGGAACCTGGCCACTGATGCCGAAAAACAACTCACAGTTGTTATGGCGGCATACTCTAGACCAGGGGTGGGAGCCATCCAGTCGGACAAATGCCCTACCACCTTGGCTGTGGGTTGTTTTGTCGCCTCTTACGACAGGCCACCCGGCCGCAGGAATTTGTATTCTTTCACCGTTCCTGCACAAAGGAAGTACGTACCTGTATAACAATAAATGCTAGTTTATTTGTACAACTATAATCTAACGTATTTAAATTTCTCACAGTGTTCAAACATTCCTAGATATTGAAAACTGTCATAGAATGAAGAAATAATGTCAATTTTGGTCTAGAAGAGATCGCTCAATTATAATTATAGTAAATAATTTATTTCATACATTCAACCCTTATTTAACAAACTACTCAAATACTCTTAAATACTAATCTGCTGTCCATGTATGTCATTATTTTCCATTTTCTTTTTCTTTTTTTATTAATTTGTATTAATTGGATAAGTTAAGAATTTGTGCATCAGGTTGCCTGGAAGGGATCGCTTTTAGCGATAAGGCCGCCTTTTCTTTACCTAGTATGTAACTACTGTCTTGTTGTGCATTTTTGTAATTCGTGTTATGGTGAACAATAAAGTGTTATATCTATCTATCTATCTACTCAAGTAAAGTAATTACTACAACAAGGAAATTATTCTCAAGTATTGCTCTAACCTAAAATGAGACTGGCTGTCTTTACTATTGTTACGACCTAGACGCCGACAAAAACCAATTCACACCTGCATACCTGTAAAAACACATTTTATTACCTTTCGGCATTTGGACTTTTGTTTACTTTGTGTTTAAAATATGTGATTTGAAAACAGCCCATTATGTATTGTAATCTTATATGGCCGTCATTAGCCAAGTGTGTTGGATTTAAAGTACAAACTGATTCCAGGAAATTTGGTCCACGCGGCTGGGCAGACATATTGCATCTGTGCAGTATAATGCAATGCCCCCATTGAGAGACGCGCAGTCAAGCGATAACCACGAGCAAATCAAGACTTGTGTACATTCAGTAATCTATTTAGTGACTGACTTTGCGCGTGTTATGGAATTACGACCTTCTGCATTACGTTTGGACTTGTTGTGTTCGGTTATATTTGTACCTGTGTTATACGTGTTTGTATAGTTCTAATAAACTCTATAATAATTCCAACGGCATTTTAATTCGAGTCCTGCAAATCGTAACACTATTAAAAGCGACCATTTAGTAAGTATTTCAGTTTGTTTAATAATCATAAAGAAAAATCACAACTGATACTCTCTAAACCGGGTCTATTCATAGGGAAACGAATATTTTCACCTCTATATTAGATTTTAATAACGCTTTTTAAAGCATTTGAATTGTTATAGCAAAACCGACTTTAATGTAAACAGTACAATCCGTATAAATGGAAACAACACTTGTAGTTCTTCTGTAGTCGCTATAGAAGCACTATAACTTTATAATAATTAACAAGTGTTGTCCCAAGTATAATACGGCGATTTCTTAGATCTAATATAAATCAAATAAAATATAGTGTTCTAAATTGTAATAATAAGTTTTTCATAGAGCCTCTAAAATCACGCCCATGTTGACGTGGGGTAGGTGCAGAGTAAAAATGTCAGCCATAACATCCCACTGCTGGGCTTGGGCTAAATAACAACCAGGGGGTATACCCGCCACATTTGCCAAAGATGGATCTGTAATAACTCCTATGTTGGAAACTACAATAATTCAAAATTTTATCTCACAAGAGTTAACTGACCGAAGCGACGACGTCACAATTTGATACGTAGCGTGCCATTAGCAGTGTGGTGAAGTGTGGTGTCGGATTATCTTTTCCGCCTTCCATAGCGTGCGTATGCGCACTTCGCACGTCGCGTCTAATGTGGGATCACAAGTAACATGACGTCATATTTCAAAATAATCACACTTCTGAAATTAAATATTTGGAAGTAGAAACAAGAAAACTTTGTTCTTGCTAGAAGTAAGTAAGTGAGAATTCCCGCACTAACTAAAGTACATATACCTTTTGGTAACCAATTATTGGCCGGCAAGTAAATGAATAATATAAAGATATAGGATCTATATATAGTCAAGGTGGCGAAGTCGGTCAATGGGGCAAGTTCATACACGGCTCGTTTTTTTAACTTTTTTAAACGGAACTACAATTTGAAGACAGAATTCAATGGTGTCTTAGCTTCACTGACTAATTTTTATCCTCATAACTATTCAAGCACGGAACTAATGAGAGGTGTTTGGAGTTTATTGTCAAAAAAATACTTAATGTATTTTTTTGTTCAAGATTTAATATTTTTTTATTGCATGAGTTCGGCACACAGGCAAACGGCTCACCTGATGGAACGCGGTTACCATCGCCTATGGACATTTGCAACACCAAAGGTGCTATCAATGTGCTGGCGCTCTCTAAAGCGAGACCGGTACCTGGCCACTAACGTCGGAACACAACTCAAGGTTGTTATGGCGGTATATGGCTTAGTAACACAAAAACCTTTAAATCAAGTTTTGTTTAATACGTTCATCTCATTATTTATCAACTGATAGTAGCCTAATGAATGAAGTTCTTGTCACAACATGTATATAAATAACATATCACTAAACAGCTTACATCATCGTATTCATTTTTATTTAAATTCATACATTTTATGAAAAAATGCAGGGCAAATCATTGCCCTTCGAGTTTCAAAATACATAACTTTAACTGATTCAGTATATTGCTGATATTAGACTAATCAACGGAATGGAATCAATATAGTTGAAAGGCACAGTACTAAAAAGACACAACCGTATTCAATGACCAGTGCCTGCTTTACAGTGCAGGGTGAGCAGCACACACGGGCGCAGGATCTTAGGGGGTGCCGAGCGCCGCTCGCGACACCTCCGAAAACCATAAGTCGCTCGCGGCGCCGGCGCTTCTAAAGACCCTGCGCCTGTGTTATGGCCGGCGCTAGGCGCCGTATCAAAACATGACGCACCACGAGCGGCTTCTTTACTCTATACAATATAACTTTCAACATATTTAAAATAACTAATTAAAGATAAAGATTATATTGGCATAGTGTTGCATTATTGTTATAACCCCTTCCTTCCTTGCTAATTTTTTTTTATCGTATACCCTCAGATTAAGAACTCTGTTAGATAGACGTAAGGAAAAAAGAATGCTTCGTTGCCATACCTTTGTCTCAATTATCAGTATAGGCTAAACTGAGAGTGAATGAAATAAAATATTGTATATCCCACTCTATTCCACCATAATTGTCATAAGTGAAAATGAAACAACAGTATCAATGCTGTTGCTATTTTAGCACGGTTTCTATGAGAGTTCTTGTTCTAATCTAATCGTGTACCTATTGCTTCCCGACATAATTTAAAATTGCACCATTTGTACCCGAATTTCCGTTCACTGGTGAAAATATAACTAAGTATTCCATTTTGACCGTGTTAAAGGGCGCCAGGGAGTAGATTACACACGGGCGCTACAGGTCTAAAGCTACCTGTGTCGATAACACTGAATATTTCAAGCTGCTGGATTTATCCAAATTGAGAAACAGAATTGAACCGTGCAATATTGGCAAAACAAAGCTCGCCAAGATGATCTTAATATGATAAGTGAAGTGTGATGCTACGATGCAGATTATGCAACATAAATAATTATTATGACAGGTGGAACTAAGAACAGGTTGTTACTATATTACCGTATAAATTAATACCAATTTTAACGGAACAAACCAGTGTGTCATAAATCATAATCGTAACCACATTTATTTGCTATTAATTGCTTAATGTATTCTTGTTTACGCGGTCTATTGCAATTTAAATCTTACTATATAATGACCTACCAAAATGCACCAAAACTCAAAATTATTATTTCATTAGTTACGTTATCTTTCGGGCAGTATATTAATGAATAAAACTGAAATGTAGGTATATCTGGGAATTTATCATAATTGCAACAATATAAGTGAAAACTACTATTTTTTATTGCTGAATTAGAAAAGACAAGTCGACGGGTCACCTTGTGTAAAGTGGTAATCGTTGCCTATGACTATCGGACTTGAAGACACCTAGGTTATAGGTTTCGGTAAAAACAGACTCCTTGAATGAATGAATGAATCTTTATTTGCAGAGATACAGGTAGTGGTATGTCGACAATAGTTGGTAAAACAGTGTCACCGTATCTGACCTATGGTCGTACAAAAATTTAAATTTGTGTTAATTATACATATCTTTTTACATTTTAAATAATATTAATACTAAAAAAATTAGATTTTAAGTCTTATTATGCGATTAAAGTCAAATAAATTTCACATAAATAGCGTAACAATTTCAATCTATACAATCTAAAATATATATTAGTAACTATGTGACATTTAATATAAACGTTTATCATCATTATCATTTTAATCCGTGCAGGAACGGAGAAAGAGTACAATTTCCTGCTGCCGGGCGGCCTGTCGTAAGAGGCGACAAAACAACCCACAGCCAGGTGGTAGGGTATTTGCCTTTCTGGACGGCTACCACCCCTGGTCTAGAGTATTCAGTCATAACAACCTTGAGTTGTGTTCCGGAAATAGTGGCCAGGTTCCAGTCTCTCTTTAGAGAGCAGCAGCGCATTTGTAGGAACTTTGGTGTTGCAAAAATGACCATGAGCGATGGTAACCGCTTTACATCAGGTGGACCGTCTGCCTGTCTGCTGAACTCAAGCTATAAAAATTTTAAGGCACAATTTAAATTCAAAAATAGTTGTAAGATATTTACAATTACAGATAATACAATATAGGGTCTAAATTCAAAATTCAAAATTTGATTGTTTTTGTGCGTATAGGTGGTATGTCCACTATATACTGGTGCCACATGCCAGTGTGTTTGGTTATCCGATGATGGAATGTCTCCTTCAAACTAAGTGGCGGGCACAGGTAGTTTATATTACCATACCAAAACCTATCAATACACTCGTTTAGTTCAGAAACAAATCCGATCTCACCTCATGGCTACGCAAATTACTCGCCGCAGGGAACGGACAAGGCAATACCTTTAAGTACCCGATATCTATCTTTATTACAACATGTTAACTTTAAGGGCATGACTACTTAATGACCCTTTTACAGTTTAGTGAATATTTACTGTGTGCCTTGATAAGAACTACGTTTAAAAAAGGGCCAAAGAAACGTAGTTTTTAATTAATGAAAATTCCATAAAAAGGAAGCCTTATGAAATCTTCAAGTGCGTCCGTCATTTTCTCGGAAACCACTGAGTCTGCATGAGTGAAATTTGACAGGAAGGATTAGTCTGTATGGCACTATAAAGGCTACGTTCCATTAGAGACTCACAACGACAATGTTCACGATCGGGATTTTTCCCGTTCCACTTGCTTGCCGGCGTTACAATCGATGTGTACATGTACTCATCCTAAGGATTTTCAGGTGAGCTTCAATCAAAACATATTTCAAGCCGCATAAAAAATTACCCAATTTTTGAGACCTGTGAAATGCAATATCCCACTCTAGGATGCAGGTGTCTACAAGCTCGATTGTGAGTGTGGATTATCATACATTAGGCAAACAAAGAGGAGCATAAAAACACAGGTAAAAGAACACATTGCTGACATGAAACACACAAGGTCTACGAAGTCTGCGATCAGTGAACACACGCTGGATAAACCCAACCACTACATCAGATTCGATAAACCACAAATCCTCGCGAAAGAGAATCGTTTCATACCGAGAATGATGCGTGAGGCTATTGAAATCAAAAAACACCCAAATTTCAATAGAGAAGATGGTTGGCAAGTACCACCTGTTTGGGATTCGATCATCAAAACTATTAAGACCCAAACCCAGCAAAATTCAACTGCCAGACCTCAAGACACTGTGAGCACTTTCTGCGTGCACCGGAACACAAACCAACTTGACTGATAATTTCTTTTATTTTTCATTCCACCCATTTTAATATTATATAAAATTATTGAAGCTAGGCATGTTTGCTGAAGAGTTTCTTGCGCCGTTTCTTCTCTTCAAGCCATAGCATGTTGCGAAGCGGTAGTAAATTAGATTAGGCTCCCATAGTGTAAATAATAACCTTACACAAAATTAAAACTAAATAATTAAAATAAACAAGTTAGCGATAGGCTAAATAAAACTTTAACAATACTTGTTGACACTTGATATCTGTCTTCCGTGATCACGGCCACTGAAAAGTGGCCGAAACGTCGGAATAACAAAAATCAAATAAATTACCTCGCTTAAAACCGTTAAAACGTAGTTTTATTATATAAGGTTTTATATTTAAGTTTAGTCATTTGGCTGTAGGTCCTTAAAAATAAAATTAATAATCTTGCTTAGAACTGTTAATCGTTTTATTTATATTTAATAAAAGCGAGAACTTAATAAAAAATACTATGCTATCACCTCTGGTACAGAGTATGCCGCCATAACAATCTTGAGTTATGTTCCGGCATTAATGGCCATGTTCCAGTCTCCCTTTTAGAGAGCGGCAGCACATTGGTAGCGCCTTTGGTGTTACAAATATCCAAAAGCGATGGTAACCGCTTTCCATCAGATGGACCGTCTGCCTGTTTGCTGAACTGATGTAATAAAAAATAAGTTTAAACGGTATAGATATTATTGGAACCTACAAATAATGTACAATGGCGATTTCAAGAATCGCGTCGCGTATCAC
Organism: Dendrolimus houi; assembly: GCA_039645545.1. NCBI lineage: Eukaryota > Metazoa > Arthropoda > Insecta > Lepidoptera > Lasiocampidae > Dendrolimus > Dendrolimus houi. The sequence goes on from CM077134.1 coordinate 11,344,040, forward strand.
TAACCGATTAATCTAAGGCTGAATAACCTGTTATCGTGCACGTGGCGCAGGCGCACATTGCAGTATAAACAGATCGAATGCGGAGATCGCGACCTATCGAATGCCGACAGGAGATGCTTAATATAGGGTTGTGTCTCGAAGAACTTACAAAAAAATCCACTTATTAATACATTAGTCCTAACTTAATATAATTTCAATCAGTACACTTTCATTTTTTTCCATCATGGGTTTTAAACTTTTAGTTAGATATTACACTGTTCAATCTAATCTTATCAGTTCGATTGAAATGCACAGGACTGAAAGGATGCAATGATATTCAATTACATTGAATGTCTCGGTTTTCAGCGTGGCATTTTATATGATTTTTATTTCGACCAGTTTTCACTAGCCGTGATCACGGAAGGGACGGCTATTGAAAAGTGGTCGGAACATTGAAATAAAAATAAAATAAAATATCGCACTTAAAACAGTTACAACGTAGTTTTAATTATTTGTGTACTAGTCGCGAAAACATAAGCAAATACTATGTCTCAATTTTACTGTTACATGAATCACTTTAGTAGCTTTATTCTAATTAAAAGACATAAGTAATCCGTGTAATATCAGCATTATGTATTCCAAAACAAAATCGCTTAATTGATACTTAAGAGACAGCCCTAACAAATGCGCTTATATCGACAACGAACGGGTGGAACGCATTCAGCCCTGGAAGCAAATCCGCGTCCGGTATAAGGTATAAGTAAACAGATTTTGACATTTCTATGATATAAACTTTTACATATACACTTATACAGCCTGTTCCTATATCTTACTGTCAATTAGCTCTATTACTGGCCTAAATTTAACTTTAAATTTGACATACAAGTACTTTCACTTCTCTTTTAATGGTATGATAAAAGAATGGATAGTAAGACATTGGAACCCGACTATATAACCTGACTGACTATATATCTAGAGCTAATCTGAAAAATCTAACTTCTATTATTACAACACTAAATATAAAACATTCATTCTTTTAAAACTGACTTACTTACTTAATTGTTTACTGCTTCTGGTATGTTTCTTAATAACTTTTTATTTAATTATAGGTAAATAGGAGGTAAGATATACGCTTTCATAGCCATAAAACATCTTAAGTTTTAGCACTAGAGATTGTACAGTTTTGTACCAGCCCAAGATAGTAGAACTTTCAATGAGAATTAGTTTGAACAAGATCTTCCTCTTTACTATTCCGTGGCAGATTTACCAGCAGGTTGAATAGGCTGGAGCCTAGGGCGGCAATGAGGTCAAAATATTTTGAATATCTTAAAGAAATTTAAATATTAATTCATATTTATACAAGGTGGAAATGCGGCCAGCATTTTGGGCAGGCTCCCCGCCGTCAGCGGTCTGAATCTATTTTTTACTTATAGAGTTTGTTATTTTTTAAGTATATTTATAGTATAGTTTAATTTTAGTTTATATTACTTTATTTAGAACTTAATTTATTTTTAATAGTTAATTGTATTTTTTAAAAGTTACTTTATCCTATATCTTATTAGGTAAACACGATTCAAATAGTAATATTTCATCAATTACCTAGATATTTTTTCTACGATTTGCGTAATCGCGAAAATTATACTAATTACGTGAAAAGGGTGGTGTAATATGCACAAATGAAAAAGTTGCGACAAAAAAATGTGGTTAGTATGATTGTGAACTAGAGTATCGAATAGGGGCGCGGACATATGTAAGAATAAATTCTAATTCTTTTACATGTAAAAGAACAGCCGTTGAAATAACATCTTATCATCCAAGTTTTAAAATATGATGATAGAAGTAATTTTAATTACTTTTCAAACAATAATTAATTAATGCGCTGTTTGACACCTATTGGTGGCAGTTGCTGCTCTCTGTCCGCAACAACACCTTTTACTTTTACCTACTTATGACATCATAAGTAGGCACACTCGTACAAAATTTATGAGACTGCGGCGTTCTGTAAGTGCATAAAAAGTATATCAGTTGATTTGATGTCTGCTCCCCTTTGGTAGAGGTTGGTAGGGGCGGCAAAATTTGAATATTCTACATCAATAGGCAGTGTAGCAACACTACTGGCACTTGATTAAACATTTACTGCTACGGACTTAGACTATTTGTTGTATAGTTAAAACTAGGATATGCCCCCGCGACTTCGTCCACGCTTAACTTAAAATTCCCGCGGGATTCCCGGGATAAAAAATATCACATATTTTATGACATAAAATTTGCTATCGATCAGTGAATAAATCACATTAGAATTTGATTTTTTTTAATCTAGCCATTTTAAATCATTCCCAGAAAAATTCACGAAACCAAAATGTAGCGCAGATTTTAAGTCTAAGAATATGCTATCGATCAGTCAAAACCGCATCGAAATCGGGCCATTAGTTTTTACGTGAAACCCGAACAAACAGTCAAGAAATCTAAAAAAAAGCCTCATATTCTCCATCGTTTATATAGTGTATTCCAGTTGGTTTTTTTTTTAAAAGCTTCAATGTACAAACACGGCGTGTTTAGAATTTTATAATATTATAGATAAATTAATAATCATAACTTACCAGAACATGTCTTGCACTATGAACATATTCAACGTATTTAAGTAGATATTACGACTATCGTTAGTATGAACATAGATCAATTATAATTTTACAAAGGCAAAAGTTTTCCCAATCACGAAGATTTCCTTAACACGATGATCGCGTGCGCAACTGACTAGTGCGGCTTTCGACTGTTATAAAAAGGGCCCAGTTAACACAAGAACATAAGCGAAACCTCTGAGAAAGTAAAAATGGTACATGTTACAATAGTTGAGGTTATTATACACAGAGATTTTGGCGCTAACTTGGTCGATTAGGTATGCATTGTTATGCAGGTATATTTAAAAAATATATAATGTTGCTTGAATAAGACCAGTAGCTAATAGTCAATTTTTAAGCAAAAATTATGTTTAAAAATCTCAAATTTGCTTTTTCGATTTACCATAAGAACTGTCCCTCGAAAATATTATTTATGAATACCCGTAACGCCGTCCTGCGAAGGTGGACTTAACCACGAGAGCAATACAGTAAATGTCCAAACCTATTTGACGTAATTTATTTAATGTTTTTTTTTAATTTAAACGTTTCTTTTTCTTTTCTTATAGTCTTGTCAGTGTGGGATCTTAATAATAACAGGTACATATAAATTAGCTTCGAGACATTTTTGAGTTTGTACTAGTGTCTGTCAGCACACAAATAAATAAACTAAATAACTAATACTTTTTATATATTTTTAAAGGTAGATACAATATGAAACTAATAATATTAAACAACATTAAAATATTAATATTACAGATAATTTTTAATACTAAATTTCAAGTTTAGAAGTCCTGTAAATATACAAATACTGCTACAAACGCAAAAACGTCTCGAAGCATTATATTAAACGTTTTCCTTTTACTTTAATTTATATAATTTAAAACATCAGTTTTTATACACTAAAGTTATGTTGTCATTACCGTTGCTATAACGATGTAGTGTTGCCAATTAAACGCGATTGTAACACCCTCTTTTCAGCTATATTCGTTTATCCCTCAGGAACAATGTTTTTCTAGATGAAAGGTGTCCTATATTCTTTTCTATAGCCTTGAAGACGCGTATGCAAATTTTTGTGACGATCAGTTGAGTAGTTAAGGCGTGTAAGTGTAACAAATAAACTAACTTGTATTCGCATTTATAATATAACAGTTTGTCCAGCCATTTATTTTCTTTTTGTCAGATGGCTACCACCCCTGGTCTAGAGTATGCCGCCAACTTTGAGTTGTGTTCCGGCAGCAGTGGCCAGGTTCCAGTTTCTCCTTCGAGGCCGGCACCACATTGGCAACACCTCGGTATTGCTAATGTCCGTAGGCGACGGTAACCACTTTCCATTACAATAAAAAAAAGGTCGATAATTGATAAATTCGTGATGCCCCAAAGCATTACCAATTCGATTTTAAATAAAAATCGAGTTTCTTTGTCAATACATTTTAATCAATTTCGTAAACCCATATCATGTGCTAAAAACACTATGTTAGGTAAATAAGCCATATAACCCGTTTGTTTATACTTAAAAGTGAAATAAATGCAAAAACATGACTTTGAATCTCAATAAATGCTGTTTTTTGCTTTTAATTAAAACATTTTCATTTCAAAACGAGTAATTACGATTAAATTTAGATATGATGACTGTAGTTTATTGTCTATGAATTAGATAACTCAAAGAACGGCACTACTATGTCGCTTGGCACAAGGAAGTTTGACAATAGTGCCATGTAAAATGTGCTATAAAAATGTGCGACGTGATGGGCTTGCAAACGTCACAAAATAAAATAAATCATTGCACATGGTATAGTCAGAATACTACTGAACAATTGACGGCCTTCTCGCTCACAATTATATCTTTCAGAGACAAAAAGATTTTTGAAGACAAAATATTAAATACATTTTGACTTTAAAAATCTTTGTGTATTGTGTTGTGTTATTAAATTACTGCTTTTTATTTATTTTTTACATGATGTCATAATAGCAAATGAATAGAAATTACCTTCAAGCAATTTTAGATTATTTATCGTCTAACATAAGGGAGGAAGATTGTCTCATCAAAAACAGTTTTATGTGTCCGAGAGTTCCTTGTGTTGGTGCTTATTCATTCGACACAGGACTTCTAGTACATGAACTCATTATTTTGAGTCGTGAAAGTAATCACGTCCATTAGGTCTATGATGTACTGGACAAGTATACAGTCTAAACAAGATAATAATACAAATATAACTACTATGGTTATGAGTTCCTTTGAAAAGAATTTTGCTGTAATAAAGATGAGTGGATGAACGAGTTATGTAACGTTTTTATATTTTACCTAATATTAAGGAGTAATGTTTATTGCAAACCATATTTTAGACCTTAAAGCATCATGTTTATGCTTAATTTTAATGAAGTAGTTTTATAGGGAGCAATATAGGCAATAAAATAAAACACTTTTTTACATATCCTTTGTCCAATCATGTTCATCATAATATACAAAAAAAGACGTCACGTAGTGTTCTCAGGCGGTCACCCATCCAACTACTGACCGGTGTTTTTAACATGGTATGGACGTTAGCGAACATCTTTTTGAAAGGGTGCTAATTATTATAGATAGATAGATAACAGTTTATTATACACCAATACAAAAATGAACTTAAAGACTAAAATTATATCTAGTTGTGTACAAAGGGCGGTCTTTTCGCTAAAAAGCGATCTCTTCCAGACAACTCCAGGAATGAATTGAGGTGATAATAATTATTATATAAACATTAGATCATAAATACTAACTAATAACTAACTTATATTTTAAAATCGACCAAGTGTGTACTCGTACACAGTGAAATAATCCCTGATAGTGACGAACGCTCTTTGTTTTTGTTATTTGACTACGAAATTGTAAAAAATGGTTTAATACAAAAACAACACCCAAAAACTAGTCAACCAATTTTCGTTGAAATTTCTAATACTTACCTTGAATTATTTCAAACTTTTCCTATCAAACCTAGTTCAAAGTATTAACGACAAACTTTCACAACATTGTTATTACAATTACACACAATTACAACTTATGAGATAAGTTGTAATTACTTACAATGTTACTACCTACAAAATGTACTTATTTAAAAAAGAGGACCGTTGATTTTTACTTTTTTCATGATTTCACTACAACGCAAGTCCACTTCAGAATTGTTGGTTGTATATTATGCATAACAAGCCAACTATCTTAGCTTCAGAATATACAATATGTGTTCGTCTGCCGATTTTTCTTTTTATTAAAAGAAATGCCATAGATTTTGAGTTTTTACGAAAATAAGTGCACCAGGGATTAAATTAATTAGGCAAGTGGCAATTCACGGAGAAGAGATGTTCCATAGATGATACAAACATCCACTGTTTTCGTTATTTGACCACGGAATCATAATGTATTTAAACGAAAATACCCTAAGCTATAAGACCTTGTTAAATTTAGAAAAAAAACAATACATAATCCTATCTTTCATGTGTCGCTATTGGAAGTTAGAACTACGTGATATTTTTATCCGGACCACACAAGCAGTTACTGAAGATTACGCCAGACCACCCCTTAACCGACACGGCTCTATAATCTCTATCGGTTTCTTATTAAGATATTAACTACCGGTTGCAAATGCTGTATTAATTGTACTGCGTATACCGACTGATTATCGGTTTGACTGGTTTCTATTTAAGGCAAAGTCGATTTCCATACTAAATTAATTTAAGTACCAAAACTAATAAATATTTCATACTAGCTGACCCGGCAAACTTCGTACCGCCTCAGAATCAATATTTTTCATATTTACTCACCTTTTAAACCTTCCCTGGACTTCCACAAATAATTCAAAACCAAAATTAGCCAAATCATTCCAGCAACTCTCGACTTTTAGCGAGACTAACGAACAGCAATTGATTTTTTTATATACATAAGAAGACGGGTAGCCCAAACGTCGTAGGCTGCGTACGGTGTAACGTTGTATGTGACCGAGGAATACTTAATGTTACGAATTTATGGAATTTAAATTTAAAATGCCGTTGAAAATATCACAAACTTTATTAAAAGTACACACACGTAATTCACAGTTCTTATAAACACAACACAACCGATTTTGTTTTATATTGTTACATCCCGTCAAAGATAAGCGCACAGCTGCCTGTTGTAAACGCAGTCTATTGTCTTCCTCCAGGATTAGGAATTCTTTTGTCTTTTGAATTTGTAATTAAGAAAAACATGCTATTGTCTTTTTATTTGTTTTATAACCATCATTAGCGTCGAACTAATCCTTATTGTTATTGTTTTCGACTTTGTGGCCGTTCGCAGGTGTGCAAATTACTATTTTTCAGAAACTCAGTGTGCGCGGCCAAATTCTATGTACTGTTTAGTTAGTAGAAGACGATGCCAGAATGGAGGAGCGGGCAGTCAAGCGACGACTACGAGACGAGTAAGACTTTTGTAGTACTCTCGATTAGCGATATAGACGACGGACTTTACGCGTGCCGAATTGCATTGAATCGTGCAATGTGAACTGGTTGCATCCAGTCTTATTTGTATTTGTTTTATACGTGTTTGTACAGTTCCAATAAATTCTATAGTAGTTCCAACGGCATTTTTAATTCGAGTCCTGTATAGCTCGTAACAATATTGTATAAGTACGCGTTTGACCGATATTGCGCCTGGTGTCAGGTGGTAATGCAGTCTAAAACGGAGCACGCTTAAGTAGAATATTAATGCTTCGTCTGCTTTGTTGGTATTTCCACCATATATCGGTGGCGTGAGCTCGTACATCTGCTTGGCCGGTGGTAAAAAGGAGAGGGAGGAATTAATTCGTGCAGTTCCGTGGCGCACTCGCCGAAGTGCATCTCATCGGCGGCGCGAAGCGTCTCATCGAATAGCTGGTTATTACCTATCAGCTATCTAGCTCTTTTCTCAATTGACTCGAATGTCTCGAGTTGGCATTTGTCTGAGCCATCCCAAAGTTGAGAGCAGTACTCCATACAAGACCGTACTTGTTGTACCGAATACCACAAGTTCAAACCGTAAGGCAGAAAATCGTAATAACATAAAACGCGCAGTCTGTAGATGAAAGATTTCAGTTCCAAATGTACATTTATTAAACCCTCGGCCACAGTTGAAACTTAAATAACTCTGTCTTAACGGGCAGGCCTTATATATTCGCAAAATAGAAATAGACCCCAGCAACATGCACATCATTCATTTGAATTCTCGAACTGGTCAGGTTTAATCCGAAACACATGGTTTTTAAGAATTTTCAATGGAATTTTAAAAATAAAACGGTTTATGTCATCTTGCTCGAAGACCATCCGTTAACACAGTGAGGGACTAGCAGATTAACAATAGACGGTTGCTTTTCAATACCTAGAAAATTAACGCGAAAAAATGACTGTGAATAAGAAGGCAGGCATAAAAGGATTACAGATAATTTGTATACAAAGGGTAATAAAACACCTAATTAGTTTGCAGCTTCTCGAAATCTTCAATTCAATTGCAATATTATTATGAAAATGCATTAGAATGATTTTTCTCTCAGAGGCCTAAAAAAACCATACCATTACCAGTTAATAGAGTAGTTGACAGTGAAATCAATTAGGTAAGATACTTTTTACCATCTTGTAAATGACCGAAGTCGCCTAAATTTTATACGAGCGTAGCAAGTTATGTAGTTATTTCTTTAAGAACACAAATAGCGTATTATTATTTTTTAATTCATCAAAACTACTTTTATCTGGATATTTTAAAAGTATGATGATAATATGGTATTTTATTCCCGCCCTTTTATATTAAAATTGTTTTAAAATTTATTCTAAAATGTGTCAACTACCCAATTGTGAACTGAATTTATTGAAATTTCTATCACCATGTTATTGAAATGTTTCTATATATAGACGTGAACATTGGCTTCTTATGATTATTTTACGACTATTTTTAACCGATTAAAAAAAGGAAGTTCTCAATTGGACGGTATGTTTTTGTGTTTGTTACGCGATTTCTCCATCAATTGTGGACCGATTTTCATTTTTTTTATTTGAAAGAGATAAAGAACTGCGGAACTGGTCCCATTGTCACCAAGTCAGGATTTGATGTGTGGATCCCAGTGAAATCGAAAGCATGCGTCGAATATAAGGTATTTTTTATTTTTTTGTTCATATATAGGTATTTTTTTCTAAAGCTATTTAAGTGTTTGCGTAACTAAAAAGTAGGAAAAAGTCAACTTCAAAGTAACTAAAAAGCAAAAAATAAATATTTTCTACAACATCTTAAATCGGTGCCAATTAAAACACTAAAAATATAGTAATTTTTATGTTTTACTTCGCATTGACTTCGAGATGTTGTAGAAATATTTATTTTTTGCTTTTTAGTTTCTTTTGAAGTTGGTTGTGTTGTTTAGATAAAAAAATATTTTACTTAGCACCCGTCGACTCGTCTGTGCGATTGTTTACTCTGTGTCTCGACATACGAGTGAAGTATCCCGCTTACGATAAATCTAATGATAATAATCGAATGCAGCCGGCGCAGGCGCATCGTCCATCGATTTATAATAATTAACAACCATGGGAATGACGTGAGGCGTGCGATCTGGTGATTTACCATAATGTTAATGGTTTTTAATACAATACAATAAATCATTAAACATTAGCGCGTTATCGGTAGCTGCAGTTCTTTGCATGTTGATAAAATTTATTGCCACGAACAGATAAGATGTTGTTGATGTTATTTATATGTTGTGACGAGCAATGGAAGTAAAATGAAAATATTTTTTTTGTATGAAACTAAAAACGTGGATATTTTGAGTGACGCCTTGAGTCGAGTTAGAAACTCCCGCATCTGCGGCACGTCTCATGTCCACTACATACTCGTAGCAAATTGCAAGTCGTCTACTCTAACCGTTTCAACGGCTAGGTGAAGAATAAATAGTAAATCTTAGCAAGATGGCATCCATTTCAAAGTGAAGAACGTTAAATTTAAGCTCTAGTTGTCCTTGCTACAGAAAATGCCAGAACTCACAACAAATTAAAAATTACATAGCTTATTTTCATAGTAATTGTTCTTTATGCTTTGAGCGCAAACAAAAGCGTCACTTGTACAGTTATCGTCATTGTCACTCTAACTTGACATAGTTGAACCCGTAATTTTTAAAATACTTATCAAAAGATGATATATAATTAGCAAAATTGAAAGGTCATATGACGCTTTATGTATTCGAAAGACGAATTAACTAAGTACCATTTAAATTATCGTCGTAATTAAATAGTATATTAAAGATTAATTATAATTATTATAGATCACTATGCTTTATGTAAGTACCTATTCAATTATGTGTATATAAATGTATATGTATATAATTAATAAAATTAATATTAATAACATTTTGTGGTACTTTTAAAGTAGAATAGAATAGAATATACTTTATTGCATAATATTAAGATACAATTAAAGAAATTTAAGTACAGAAGACAATAGGCGGTCTTATCACTAAAAGCAATTTCTTCCAGACAACCTTAGGATGGATTAGAGAAAAATTGTGTAACATGTGGGTTTTGCAATATAACTAGAATAAAAATATATATATACAATTTTGAAATGGCAAGTATAAAACAAAAATATACATATATTGATATATATAAATAAATAATAATCATAGTAATAATGTATAGAATTACGTAAATATGGGAGAGATGAAGATTTTATGATTGACTTTAGAGCCCGAGGTAATAATCCTTCACGAGTACGTTGAACGCCTGCAACAAGTAAGTGCAAGTATTGTGCAACAAAGCCCTGCCCTAGTTGTGCCATATTTCTCTTTCCATTCAAAGGTTGTCTGGAAGAGATGGCTGTCAATGGTAACACCGCCATTTGTACCTAATTCTAAGCTGTTTATATGTATTGTTTCATTAATTTTACTGTACAATCAAGTATATTCTTTTCTATTCGATGGGACGTTAGAATATTTCCTTGTATTGCTTCGAACTAGAACTATATGATTTAAAATAAATAACTAACCAAACAATCTCATATAGTGTTTGTTAGAACACAGGATATTTTAAAATAGGTATCACATTCTTTGAATTTTAAAGCTATAGAAGTTATTAGCATCGCAACTTCATACAAATTGTTTCATCTCAACACATTCCTTCGCATGAACCGAATTTATTTAAGTGACCATTCCGTGTGTTATGAAACTTTTATTACATACCGAGGATATTTCTGGTCGTTTTGTCCCCATTCTTGTATACGGCTGGAGATGCTGTATGATGGATGGTATTTAGGAAACCATTTCGTATTGGTTTGATGTTTAAAATAACATACATTGCATTTTAATTTCTACTCATTTATAGGGCCTCATATTCACTGGCAAAAAAGTATCCTTATAAAATTCTCGTATCCATCCACTACTCTGTTCGTGTGTGGATATCACAGTCAATTTTTCTATAAACTACTACGTCTAGAATAGAATTGAATATACTTTATTGCATAACGTTAAGATAAATTTCCAGAAGTTTAATTACAGAAAATAATAGGTGGTCTTGACAACCTTAGGACAGATTAGAAAAGTTTGTGAATCATGTGGGTTTTGCAATATATATATATTACTTCTATACATATATATACTTTCTATATTACTTCTATATCCTAGTTATATTGCATTATACCTGTATGTAATTTTGAAATGGGAAGTAAAATGTACATATATAGGTACTACTATACTGATCTATTAAAAAAGTCAATGTGTATCAGTGGGCCGGTCACGTCTGCCGCAGGACCGATGGCCGATGGAGCAGACGAGTCCTGAAGTGGAGACCGCGTCTCGGTAAGCGTAGTGTCCGTCGCCCTCCAGTCCGATGGACCGACTATCTGTGCAAGATCGCCGGCAGGCGCTGGATGAGGAAATCAGAGGACAGGGATGAGTGGCGCCTTCTTGGGGAGGCCTACGTCCAGCAGTGGACTTCGAATGGCTGACGATGATATGTATATCATTCGGTAGAAAGATGTATTCCATACGCCACTTCGCAATGAGAAAAAAATTGCGAAAACACTATAAATTAGCGGTCGTCGCCATACGTTAACCGAGGGATGGATGCGATGTTAGGGGACGGGCGGTTGAAGACTGGGCGCTTCAATCCAACCTGTCCATCCTGAACCAGGGGTCGGTCCAGACCTGCGTACGTGCGCGAGGTGGATCGATCATCGACCTGTCATTCGCCCCACATGCGGCCGCCCGCAGAGTGGTAGGATGGAGAGTGCTGGAGGAGGTGGAGACTCTGTCTGATCACTTGTACATCAGATTCGAGCTCTCCCCCTCGCCTAGCGCTAACCCTGTTCAGGGCCCCTCCCGGCTCCCGCGCTGGGCTCTTACCAAGCTCGACGCGGAGCAGGCCGAAGAGAGGGCTATCATCGAATACTGGACCTATCCAGCCGAACCGGGGAATCTGGAGGCGCAGGCTGAGCACATGCGCAAATCCCTCAAAAGGATTTGTGACGCTGCTATGCCTCGAGCCAAACGACCGCCGCCGCGTACATCGGTCCACTGGTGGACCGAGGAGCTGGCTGAACTGCGGAGGACAGTCCGCAGAATCAGCCACAGGCTCAAACGCAGCAGAGCGCGTCGTCCTCCAGACTATGTTGAGGAGAATGGACTCGTGGGAGAGTTCAGAGAGGCCAGAAAGGCCCTTTCGATCGCAATTCTGCAAGCCAAAGCCCGGGCTAGGGAGGAGCTCCTCGAGACACTAGACCGGGACCCTTGGGGGCGTCCGTACCGTGCGACCCGCAACACGTTGCGGCCTTGCACCTCCACGGTTACGGAAACGCTCGAACCCGAGGTCCTCCGGTTGGTTATCGATGGGCTCTTCCCGGATCCGGGGATCTTCACTCCCCCCGATATGTCTCCAATCATTCCCGACACCTCGGAGGTGGAGCCTCACTCCATCGCCGAGGAAGAGTTAGACGTCGCCCTGGACCGGCTCCGGGGCAGGAAGACGGCTCCGGGACCCGACGGGGTTCCGGATCGGCTCCTCTTCCTGGCCGTCAAACACCTACGCGGCCAGCTGCGGGAACTGTTCGATGCCTGTATCTGCGCAGGTCAGTTCCCGTCGCAATGGAAGGAGGGCCGATTATGCTTGATTCCCAAGGGAGGCCGTCCTCCCAACGATCCGTCCGCCTACAGGCCCATATTGTTGCTTAACGAGGTCGCCAAGGTCTTCGAGAAGATCTTAGCGGAACGCCTCGTTAAGCATCTCGATACTGTGGAGCCGGGGCTAGCATAGACGCAGTTCGGGTTTCAGCGGAGGCGCTCCACGTTGGACGCCTTCGAGACACTGCGATCTGTAGCGGACGACGCAGTCCAAGCAAAGGATACTGTCCTGGCGGTTTCGCTAGACATAGCGAACGCCTTTAATAGCCTCCCTCACGAGACGATCAGGGAGGGGCTTCGTGCACACGGAGTTTCCCCGTACCTCATGAGGCTGTTGGGCGCGTACCTCCAGGACAGGTACATCCTTTGGGAGGGCGGCGAGTCCGAGAATCGCGCGATAGGTCGGCGACGCGTCGCGTGCGGCGTCCCACAGGGATCGGTCCTCGAGCCGGTTCTTGGGAACGTCGGTTATGACTGGATCCTTCGGGTTCCGGTCCTACCCGGAATAGGGCTAATCTGCTTTGCGGATGACACCCTACACCCCCCCCACGGACTTGTCCGTTACAGTTCAAGGGGTGGACATTCGTGTAGGCCCCCAGATGAAATATCTGGGGCTAATTCTTGATGGGAAATGGCTGTTTAAAGCGCACTTTGAGCAGCTAGTTCCTAAGCTCGTGAGGTCCGCAGGCGCCCTCTCTCGGCTTCTTCCCAACGTGGGGGGACCGGGGGGGACGACTAGGAAACTCTACATAGGCATCCTTAGGAGTATGGCCCTGTACGGTGCACCCGTATGGTCCACTGCACTTCACCGCTACAATAGGACTTTGTTGTGCCGCGCACAACGGGTCCTGGCGGTGAGGACCATCCGAGGATACCATACAGTGTCGTGGACGGCGTCGACACTCTTGGCAGGCGATCCGCCCTGGCCCCTCTCCAGGCGGACGTGATAGCCAAAGTTCGGCGCTCCCGACAGGATGCCCTCGCCCGTGGCCTGGCCTATGGCCAGGCCGAACTCCAGGTGATCAGGATGCGGGAAATCGCGGCCATAATCCAATCTTGGTCAGTAGAGTTGGAAAACCCTGTTGCTGGCATTGACACGGTGGAAGCGATTCGACCGCAGCTGTTGCGATAGCTCTCGCGGAAACGCGGGACCCTGACCTTCAGAATGACACAGATACTTACCGGGCACGGTTGCTTCGATAAGTATCTGTGTCAGATTGCGGGCTGCCTGCCTTCACCCCAATGCCACCAGTGTGGCGGTGGCAGCATGGGCACCTCAGAGGTTTGAACTCGAGACACTAGTAGGACCGATCGAATCGCTGGGCGATCTGGTGCAAGCCATGCTGCACAGCGACGATTGGTGGGTGGGTGCGGCCAATTTCTGCGAGACGGTAGTGTCTCATAAGGAGGCCGCGGAACGAGATAGGGAGAGAGATGGTAGTGCGCATGCGTCTCGCGGGCGCCGACGTTACTCGGGAGCCCGGAGGCGCAGGTATGCGCATGACCTCCCTCCCTGAAATACCGCTGCAGGGGCCCTCTAGCATCTAGGGAGCAGAGGAGTCTTCACTCCTGTTGACGAAGTGAGTTTGCCTCTTCCGGGGCATTCTCAAGCACTTGTGCGCTAGGATCAGTGTGGGTGTAACTACGTTCTGTATCTCACGCCTTTCCTACCATAAGCGCGGGGCACATGGGAGGAGGGTGGTTTTAGTGGGGTATTGATTAGTCGAGTCTCCACACAAGCCAGTTGATTATTGTTTGGATTGCCTCAGTGGAAAGCCTCCATGATCAACAACGGTCTAATCCCTAGCAAAGGACCCGGTATGTGCGAAATGCATTTCCCCCGCCTTAAAAAAAAAAGGGATGGATGTAATGTATCTAATGTAAGATAAGCCTTGTAAATTTATAACGATATTTCTTAAAGATTTTATTAAGAAGCGGACACATGTTACAATAAATTCTAATATTTTAATACATAAAAGAACAGGCGTTAAAATAACATTTTACTATCGAACTTTTAAAATAGCCTGATAGAAATAATTTGAGTGTCGTAAAATTTTAGTCTTTTGAACATACTCATTATTAAATACTTATACAGTGGGAAACTAATACTTTAAAAAATGAAACCATATTGTAAACTAAACCATCTTAAAAATTAAACTACATTACAAAACACTTAAAATTAAATACTATTATAAACATATTTACAAGTAAAAAATGTAGTCTAGATCGCTGTCGGTGGAGAGCGTTTCCAAAATGCTGGCCGCATTCCCACGTTGTATGGCAACACTAGTCCATTGCTCTAAATATAGGCCAGCCCTTTGGTCACGCGAGACTTCTTTAAATCGCCTTGAAAGGTCTCGATAAAGTTAATAAACCTCACGTCCCCATAGCCCTAAAGTCGCAACCCCGAAAACCACAAATATGTATCCACATTTTCTTTTTGAAAAAACCCTCATAAATAAATAAATAAAGATTAAAAAAAAAATCACCGATAGATGACGATAGATGATAATTATGACGTCATAAGTCATACGCTTGTACAAAATCTATGTACACTCGTGTACAGGGCTGCGACGTCCTGTCATTTTATAAAAAGTATCTCAGTTGATTTGATAGCCCGCTCCTCTATTGGTGTTTCCCTCTACTTTTTGAACTATGTGGAGGAAAATTATGAAAAAAAAGCAATGTGGTTGAGCTCATAAAATGTAGATATAAGTCACCATTTTACCACTGCACCACTTTCGGTGACTGGAACTACCAGGCTTTCTCGACACTTGGTAGTCGTCTACGATACACCGAGCTCTCTCCTTTATACCATAGACGTGCAAGTTATAGAATGAACTCCGTTCTTCGGTTTTTCCAATGGGTTATAATAAAATGGGGTTCTTCAAAAAGTGCGTCAACAAATCGTGAAAGTCAGACCCCATTAGTGTTTGTTGTAAATGTCTATGACTGGCGGTAACAACTTACCATCTGACAATTTTCTTACCTCCAAACATGAAAAAAACATCTATGTATATCACAAATGTGTAAATCCTGCAAGAATCACGCGTACGGCGAATCTTTTCCCTGGAAATTATAAACACAAAATGAACCTTATTATTTATTAACCCTATTAAATTAACAAAATTAAACCATAAGTTTGACATATTAGTATGATTTTACACATAGTACTTATTACTTCTAACGACTAATCGACTAAGACCGGACTTTCTAGTTCGTCATAAGAAGACGTCTGCAATTCCAAGCCGCATCCTAGGTTGTATAGTAACTCTATACTTTCCTCCCGGCGCTATTATAAATTGATCCTTTGCCCCGGAGTCATGTATCGATTATAGCCGATTATTTGAAACTGATTTATTACATCGCAGACACGTTGGTCTTCGACCATTACTCAAAGTGCCTATAAGCTTGTTTTAGTAGTTTGATGGGAACAGAAATGTTTAGTATCTTCAAAGTTTACCTTCTAGCCTTTAAAAATAGAATAAAACTATCTATAATATTATAAAATTCTAAACATACCGTGTCTGTACATTGAAGCTATTAAAAAAAAACTGGAATATACTACCTTTATAAATGACGGACAACACGATGCAATTTAAAAAAAAATGCTTGTCTGTTAGATCGGGATTCACGTAAAACTACTTTGCCGATTTCGATCGGCTTTCGCTGATCGACAGCAAATTCTTAAACTTAATATCTACGCTACTTTTTATCCTGGGAATCCCGCTAGAATTTTTTGGGACTTATTTAAAATAGATTTAAAAAACTCGAATTCCAATGTGATATTTTTACTGATCAACAGCAAATTCTATGTAATGAAATGTGTGATATTTTTTATCCCGGGAATCCCGCGGGAATTTTCCCGGGAGCGGTTTTTAGTTGTTGCATGTTACTACATCATTTTGCCACCAATACAGAAGCAAGCAAGTAAAAACATGAAAAGATAAAAATCCTACATGAGTACATAGTACAATCTAATCATTCTTCTCTCACTTTTTAACATTAAAATTTATTTAAAAGAAATTTTCGAAATCAAATTAATTAAAATTTGAAAATGAAATGAAAATTGTTAATACACACACGTTTTGGTCCAAAATTATGCTTTAAATAATAATCTTTTAAAATCTAGAGAATGATACGTGGCGATACTAGTCATGTACGAAAATTATATTATAATCAGAATATGCCCGTCATCTGTGCAGGAACGGATACACTTTCCTGCGGCCGGGCGGCCTATCGTCAGAGGCGACTAAACAACCCACAGCCAGGTGGTAGAGTATTTGCTTGACTGGATGGCGACCACCCCTGGTCTAGAGTATGCCGCCATAACAACCTTGTGTTGTGTTCCGGCATCAGTGACCAGGTTCCAGTCTCCCTTAGGAGAGCAGCAGCGCATTTGTAGCACCTTTGGTGTTGCAAATGTCCATCCATAGGCGACGGTAACCACTTTCCACCAAGTGGGCCGTCTGCCTGTCTGCAGAACTCCCGCAATAAAAAAAAATAAAAAAATCCCGCGACTTCATCCATGTTTGACTTGAAATTCCCGCGGGATTCCCGGGGCACAAAGTACCGCAGCTATCGTTTTAGTGAAAACTGTATCGGAATAAGCTAATTTTTATGCACCCGAACAACTACAAAGCGTTTCCGGGAAAATTCCCACAGGATTCCCGGGATAAGAAGTAGCGCAGATTTTAAGTCTAAAAATTTGCTGTCGATTAGCAAAAACAATTTTTAAATATACAATTAGTAATTAGTCTAGTAAACAAACACGCGTATTCTATATGCTCAAAGTAAGCGAGTTACGCTGTGTTCTTAGAGCATTAATTATCTAAGCCTATGTGATGGACAATATACAACAGACCGCTCTGAAACCGATCTCCGACAGACCATAAGGGAAAATTCGTTTACAAACCACGTCAGCAATCGAACCTGGAACCTCTACTTTGCAGAGAGTTTAGCCGGTAAAACCTTATATCACCCAAACATTCAAACAAAGTACAATACACATTTATTTAGTTTGTATATAAAGTCCTATAGTGGAATAAAGATCTATCTGGTCCATAGACAGCTAGTTACTCTGTCTGTTCTTTAAGAAAGGTTTCAAAGGCAGGCCACTCATTAACGTCGTGTTATGTTGACAAATGGATTCACGCCTCGCCTGGCACAACTTAAAAGGTCTAACAGAGCCCTTAGGAATTCATTAGCTCCTTTATTAATTGGGAGGCGGTCACAGGTCCCTCCTTAATTGCTAGCGGTCTTACAAAAGACATTTCTAACAGCTTTTTCTGAAAATAACAATATTATATTAAGAATCTATTTTAATTTTACTACTTCTTAAATTAATCCATTCGATCAAAACAAGGTTTACCGTAAAACATATTTAGTAATTATTAGTAATACTGATACTAGTCGAGCCATCTGTTATGAAAAAGTGAGAATTACAACATACATACATATTTGTCAAAACTATAATAAAATGTTAGTAGATTAGGCACAGAAATATTTGAAAAACCGAGAAAGAATTATTATTCTTTCTACATTTATAGATAGGTATGATATGAGTCATATGACTCATGATACCGACATGGGTTTGTCGTTTAACATAAAGGCTGATTTACATTGATCCAAGGACTGACTTGGAGAGCAGACTAGCTTCAAAATATTAAATTGGGAATACTGACGTCAGTCAAAGACGAAGCCAGTATGAAGCCAGTATTGACTTCCTTCGAATTTGAAGTCAGTAGCTGGATCAATATAAATCAGCTTCATGTGCTGCGTAAGGCTATTTCAATTGATACAATCTGGACGTACGTACACTTTTCTACTCATTTCCTTACACCTATGCACGTCTGCGAGTTGGTTGTCCATCTGATCTATGAAACTAATATTAACAAACGTTCCTAGGCGGCACTAACCATTTTCCATCAGCAAAGTTAGCGTTTATTTCGTCAATAACATCTTTTTCTAAGCAATGCGTTTCTTACTGATGATTAACATTATCATAAAATATTGTGAACGGAAGCTCGCATGCTCGATCTTCATGGTAATATGGATAAAGCCTGCCTACGGCCCATACCTACCAGGGTTCTGATGCTAGCTAATCCGTTTTCCCACAACACTGATTTAGGGTGATAGAAGGATTACCAAGATGTTTCCAATCTACCTTACAGTCTGTCCCCGAACAAAAGATTGCGCATAATGCACTTCCACCTCGCAACAAAGAAAAAACGCTTAATGACCTTATACAGTTTTAACCTTTCCCTGTAAAATAGGTCACGAGATATAAGAATTGTCACTGCAATGTTTGGCCACTCCTGCAGAAGTCTAAAAGAATTTCAACATTCACTAAAGAATGAACACGATAAAAGTAATCTACCGAAGAAGTTTATCAGTCAGCGCTATCATAAATTTTACGCAAGATTGTAATCTTAAAACTGTCAATACGATTATGATACCTGAACAAGTGATCGGATTCTCTCATCTTATCTCAAATGGGAATATCTTGCACAAATACTCTAAAAATTTAGTTCTGAAGTTGACTGAATTCCATGTGACTGTGCGCTTAGATTATAACGACTAGGGATATCGTGTGATTACGGTTCGTCAGGTGTATTCCGTGACAAAAAGAACGAAAATGGATAGACCGAGTACGAGCAAACAATCTATAGAGAAAGTTGAGATGTTTGAAGTACGGGAACATGTGCCATATCAAGCTGAAGTCACTCGAGCTCCGGCAGCCTATGATGAAGAAAGTGGAGATCTATACAACTCTACGTGGGATTCAGCATGGGCTGCCATCTGTCAGTTGTTCAATCTTCTACATCATATGCAAATCGCCATCGTGGTCTTCTGTTTGTGGCATTTCGCACTGACATCTGGACCAAATGGTGCAATTACCAACTTACAATTACACATCATATTTGCTGGCACTGGTGTAAGTTTTCGACAGTCACAGTTTCATCCATATATACTAATATTATAAATGCGGAAGTTTGGATGGACGTTTGTTACTCAATCACGCCAAAACGGCTGAACGGGTCTGGATGAAACAGAGATAGATTATATATAGCCTGGAATAGCACATAGGCTACTTTTTAACCTGAAAATATTTACTTTTCCCGTGGGCTAACATAAACGCGCGCGCGAAGCCTTGGACAAAAGCTAGTATTCCATATTCTATAAATATACGCATTTGGAAACCAGGGTTTGAGATGGTAACTAATTTGGTCACATTAAAAATATCTTCGAAATTATAAGCCTAGGTTTTTTTTTTATTAACTACTCTACGGACTCGAGTTCCGTACCCTTTTTTACAACTTAATTTCTATTTAAGTTTTTAGGTTTATGCACGCTTATTGTTTATTTTGTTATTGTGTGTGACATTTAGTGATTTTTATGTTGTAGTGTATACCTTAAGAATAACTTATAATATGTTTTTTTCTATTTTTAATACTGAACTTATACTAATGTCTATACCTATATATATCTAAACTAGTGCCATTTGTGTTGCTTTTCCTTTCTGTGCCTAGATTATTAATTTTTAGGCTCTTTGTATGTCTTGGTTTGTTTGTAAAGTGTGCGTGTAATGCAATGCGGTGGTAGTGCGCGTTGGTGTGAGTATGTGTGAGTTTTGTTGTTGGTTGTGTGTTTATGACTTTGTGTGGTGTTATAATTTATTGTTTAATTGTTGTGACATGAAAATTTTTCAGTTGATGTAATTGATGATGGATGGTTTAGGAGGGTATTATTGGCCCTCCATTAGACGTTGGACCACCGTCTTGTCTCCCATGCGTATCGTAGCGTATCCCTATAAGCCTAGGTTAAAAAAACGCTGAAGTTAATGCGACATCTGCAATGCGTACGAACTAATACGTAATAATTTAATTACCTATATCAACAACTAAGCTTAGTCTTCTCAAAGTCAGTTTTATTACAATTAAATAATCTGATTGACTGTCAATCAATACAGGCATAAATGTAGGTATTTATTTAATAACCTAATTATTTAATTAATCTAAACGAAACCGTGGTAGGTTAGCGGCTTAAGCAACCGATTTTTTTCTAACTACCTATCTAATTATTGTAACGATTATTACTATTTTAAAAGAAAACATGATGCTGAAGCCTGTACGGTGTACAATCGTACATCCTTACCGATGTGCAAAACCTACCAATGCGATTTGGACGATCATGATGATATAGAATCTGTTCCTCATAAAATAAGTAGGTCTGACGCCAGTAGTTGTACATTATAATCCAATATGATACCAATAAATATTTTTTTACAGTCTATGTGAATGTCCACAACATTTTATAATCGATTTGAACTTAATTTGCGTATGTTTATCAAATTTCTAGTATCAGCTTTTCTTGGTCGAAGCAATACTGACAATACACCGCCACAACTCCTGGTCTTTTCACCTATCTAAAGACGGAAAGCGCATTGTCCATGGATGCCTTCAGCTAATTGGCTCAATATTAGTGCTAGCTGGCACATTCCTAGCACTTGCAGAAGTGAATATGAAAATTTCTACAGCTCATGGCATCTGTGGTAAGTAATTTTTTTTTTGTGAAGATCGCTTTTGTATATTTGAATGTTCCCACCTATTTTTATACGCTTTGGAATGAATATAGTCATATACGGTATTTGGAAAATATCATAAAATCAAAATACAGGGGATTTTTTAAAGGAAGTAAAGGAACCTCTAAGTGTAATTAATTCACGACCACTTATTTTATTTAGTACTAGCCATCTCACTCGACGTTGTCCTGTCCTGAAAAAATAAAAACCTAGGACCCGATTCCAGCGCCAAGTATTTTGTTTAGATTGATGGGTTACATTATTGAAGTTTTAGTAGGGATCCCTAATTTTTATATAGCCTATATTTATCAGGGATAATGTAACATTCGAATGGTGAAAAAATTGTTATTAAAATTGGTTACGTTTTATTCGTTACAAACATACAAAAACACAAATCTTTCCTCTTTATAATATTAGTATAGATAAGTCAAAAACTGAAAAGAAAGCTTTTTACTAATTTGTCTAAAAAATATGTTGCAATAATAAAACGTCAGCAAACGAGAAACGAATAGCCATTTTATTTTACATCTAATCACTATTATTCTAATAATTTCCTATTCTTTACTGTATGTGTGTGACCTTTGAGACAACTTTACAATAATACTGGAGTTTATTTTAGCACCATTTTGTACATTGCAAGTACTTAGCTAACTCCAGATTACCGTAAGCTTTTGTAAGATACTGTCAAAATTATCTTTTGTAAAGTATTTCAAACAGGTCAAAGACACAAGAAAATATTTGAATTATGACACGACCGTTTCAATGATGAAATTATTTTTAGATTGTTTCACAATAGTTATTGTAAACTTGAAAAAAATACAATATAAATTAACTCCAGTAAAAAAAACTACACCCAAAAAAAGACATGTTTTAATATTAAAATATCAAAAAGCGAGAGAAAAATGACACATAGTGCCAACTGTTATGTAGCAACTAGCGTTTAAAAACTTTAGAATTATAAAGTACATTGTTCTTCCTTACGTCCCTACTCCATCTGGGATAATGTTAGTGTTAGTGACTATAGCTACATGCGTCTTGTTTATAGCGTTAAAATAACGCAGTTAATGATTAGCTACATTAGCGTAAATACACATACTTTATTTATCAATATTTAATGTCATTAATAATGAATAACGTCGCATCACAAATAGCGCATTAAGCCCATCGCTACATCTGCGTGAAACGGTCACTGACATTAACATTATACCAGATATAGCAGTGGCATTAGAAGATCATTTTAGTACAATACACACGATTTTTGCCATCAATTACACTATTTAATCATATTTAAATAAATGCCTTGGTCAGCTTACGGAGCATCTAAAGCCATATTGTTTTTATTTCAGGTGTAATTGCCTTAGCATTCTCAATAGTAAGTTTCATCACGGGTGTCTTAGCTTTGTTCTCATCCAAGGTCCGATTGACGGTCAAGAGCGGTCCTGCAAAAATTCTTCACCTCGCTTGTGGTTTGTTTGCTATCTCAATGGGTCTTATTACAATGACTATTGGGTTCAATATGGATTACTTCGCAGTATCACAAGGCGGCTTATCAACAGCACTAATGGTATTCACAATGATGATTCTAGTTTATGTTCTGGTACAACCTATATTTGATTTGGTTTCTACAACGAAAAAGGAAATGTGATTAATTGATGTAGCTGGCTCAACAGATGGTGAAAGTGTTACTTAGATTTAACATAAATTTTAATGTACATACAGTATAATTTAAAAATTATATCCGATTATTCCCATTGTATCCTTTATGAAATTAATATTTAAAAGTCAAATTGTGTAATTGAACTCACAACAAATTAGTAATAAACAAAAAAGTACGTTTTGTGTCACAAGTGAACACTAAGTTGGTCTAGATCCGCTATACTCAACCTGTGCGATGCATGCGATCCACCGAGCTTATTATGAGTAGCCCACCTGGCTTACTACATAATTGTATTATATAATGGATTTACCTTGATAACATCTCTGATGTTGCAAATGGCCATAGACGAAGTATCCACTTTTCATCAGGTGGGCCCTCAGCCGGTCTATGTATTCTGGTAGTAAAAAAAATACCTAAATAAAATAATGTTGTACCTCATTTAACACGTCTATGTGGCCCCTATGAATATATTGAATTATCACTGGTCTAGATAAACAAGTTATTAACTCATAAAACATATTTTCAGGAAAGGTATTTGAAGCTCAAATTAATTTTTAAAAAGTTTGATAATTTCTACATACTATTTTATAAACTTACCTTA
This sequence comes from Dendrolimus houi, assembly GCA_039645545.1. Classification (NCBI taxonomy): domain Eukaryota; kingdom Metazoa; phylum Arthropoda; class Insecta; order Lepidoptera; family Lasiocampidae; genus Dendrolimus; species Dendrolimus houi. Next base: position 11,367,612 of record CM077134.1, read on the forward strand.
TTATAATAAGGTTATTCAACTATTTTCAATATAAATTGCAAGTTTTAATGGAGCTGCTGTATTTTTAGGTTAAAAAACCTATTTTTAAGACGATAATCCAAAACAAGCTAATGGCTTTATGCATTTTAGGACTTATGTAGCATAACCGCACTTTAAGCACCAGACGCATATTATTGTATCAGGAACATTATTACATAACATTTTATAAAATAGATAGAATTATGTTAAAAATATTGTGCTTTTTGTTCTTTATAACTTTAGATTAGTTCGAGAAATCCAGATTCAAGAATGATTTGAAATTTTATCTAAATTGAACATAAACTTTGCGAATGTTGAATATTTGAATATTGCGTGCGAATAAAATAATAGATTTTTATGCGTAACTAAAAGTTACGTATAAAAACCTCAGTAATGAATGGTTGTTTAGGCTCTGACAAATGAAGAAAAAGCTGTCCTAATTCCTAATTATAAGTTTAAGAGTTAAGTTTTAACTATTTATTTGTTATCTATTTACAATTAGTACTATTTATTTATATTTAAACTATGTTTGTCTTATGTTAATAGTAAGTTCAGTTGTGTAGTACTTGTATTGTTATTAACAATAATAATATAAAGTAAAAGTGACCCTAATACCTACATGTTTGTGTGATTTGATAAAATATAAAGAATGTTTATATTCGAAGCGTTTTATTGTGGAACTAAATGAAATCAAACAAATACCTAAATAAGCATCTGATTGGATCATGAGGAATTGATTTACCTGAGTCTATAGAGCTTAGTCAGACTTTATAATAATTATATTAGCAGCAACTCAACTAAATTAGTTTTGGGACTGCTGATACCAAACAACAGATTACTTGAGGCAACTAGAAAAGTTACATTTTACTAAATAATTTATCTCATAGCATGAGTACAAATTAATAGACAATATACAATAAAAGTGATGCTGCTAGTAATTACATACGCTTCAAAAAATATTTTTCAAGAAATTTACGTGTTTTGTTATAAACTGCAATAATACTTACCCACTAGGATATGCCCGCCACTACTTCCACGCTTGACTTGAAATTCTCCCGGGATTCTCGGGACACAAAGTACCAATTTTGCGGCAGCATTTAAAAAAAGAATGTAAGCTATCGTTTTAGTAGAAACTGGGTCGCAATAAGCAAATTTATATGCGCCCGTACAACTACATACCGCTCTTGGGAAAATTCCCCACACCGAAATCGGCCCAGTAGTTATTAAGTGAACCCCGTACAAACAAACAAACCGACAAATAGACTACTAATCTAAAAAAAGCATCTAGTTCTCCGTCGTTTATATAGTCTATGCCAATTGGTTTTTTTAATGGCTTTAATGTACAGAGTACAGACACGGCATGCTTAGAATTTTATAGATAGATAGATTTTACATTACGGGTGAACCACAGAGTAAAATATTAAGGATATGGCTTAAAAAAGTTATAAACCGTGGTAAGCGTCATCTAGCAGTGAAAAGCTAAAATGTACTTACGCATTCAGTCGCAAATTTTGACCTAACAAGGCTTAGGTACAAGAAACTATTTATTTATTGTTTGCAACCGATATATTTTATTCCTATATACTTTCATAGCTCCATAAAAACGTAAACATTTTAATGATGGAGGCCTATTAGCCATATGTTATTAAGAACATGTTAATAATTTAAACATATCCGTATATGTAATGGACCGCCACCATGACTTTCATGTCTTGCTGTCACTTTGATAATTTTGATTTGTGTCAGTTCATTTGTCAAACATTAGCTTCGGCTCTTAACTCCGCTTTAGTTCTCGATTATTGCAGAAAATTGTTTGAAATATATATATTGAATCTACTTAAATAGTAAAAGTTAACTTTCTTTTATAGCTATGGTGAGTAACATTAAGATAATTCCAAAAAAGCGTGTTTTATTACGTGCCGTAGGTTATAAAGTTCTTGCTTGGTCATTCATAACAATACTTTTAATATTTTTAAACAGGCTCGCCGTTATGATACCAGGACTACTATTTTCTCGCCAGAAGGTAAATTTGAATCATTATTCAGATACAATAAGCGTTTAGGTTTGTGAATTAATTGTAAAGTCTTTATTTGCCAGGACGTTTATACCAAGTCGAATATGCTATGGAAGCGATATCACACGCTGGAACATCTCTAGGAATTTTGGCTACTGACGGGATCTTGCTTGCGGCTGAACGTAGAAACACGAACAAACTACTTGATGAAGTGTTTTTCTCAGAAAAAATCTACAAATTGAATGATGACATGGTTTGCTCAGTGGCTGGTATCACATCTGATGCCAATGTGCTAACAAATGAACTAAGATTGATAGCACAAAGATATCTGCTTCAATATGGAGAATCTATTCCTTGTGAACAGCTGGTATCTTGGCTGTGTGATGTGAAGCAGGCATATACTCAGTATGGTGGTAAGATTTACATGAAAATGTTCTAGTTTATAAAATTAAATGGAATTCAAATGTCAATGTCTACATTCAGAAATATGTCCCTTAGATTTAACATAAATAATATATTACATAACTATAGTTGTTTATTGATTCACAACCAAGTTTCATTCTGGTGATGTGTGTAAATCCCTACCATGCAGCATGCAAAACTTGTGCAGTGTGTCTGACCTAGTGCATATTGTCATAAATACCAAATCTAAAGGTGAGAGTAATATCTGTGATAAACATGCACATACAGATTACTCAGGGCCTAAAGCGGTCACTTTTGGAGAATCAACTAGTGACATTGACATGTGTCTAAATATACTGATAGTTGTAAGACATAGCATAAAACTGCACTTTATGTTGATAATTGCCATGTTCGTCACATGAACCTGTGAAAACAACCTCTTTAGGCCCAAGAATGTATAAAATTGTATATCTCCTTAAAGTCAAAACTGTTATTTGTGTGATGCTTAACCATTGTCAATTTTTAGGATTTTTGTCTTTATAGGTTTGAATGAATGTCTTAAATAGTCTCTGAAATAGATCTATGAATTTCAGTGAATATTAAATAATTTTCAAGAATTTTATCATACATTTCAAATGTCCTGTGTTGAAATTTTACAAGGTTCAGAACTTCATAAATATAAAGTCCAAATCTCACATGAACAGCCATGTCTAATTTACTTTGAAATATATCCATAAAAAATAAGTTTGTTAAACTTTGCCCTAATAAGAAATTCAAATGCATTTTCCAGGTAAAAGGCCTTTTGGTGTATCTATTTTATATATGGGCTGGGATAAGCATTATGGATATCAGCTTTATCAATCTGATCCCAGTGGAAACTATGGCGGCTGGAAGGCAACCTGCATTGGTAATAACAGTGCTGTAAGTACTTATAAAAATGTAATGCTTCTTTAAAACCATATTCAATTACTGTGGTCATTTATATACATAGATAATTACTCTACATATATTGGTTGTAGGAGTATTAAATACTTCACAATGTAGAATATTTAATAAATTACACATCATAACACAATAAGTAGCTTATGTTCTTTCCTATGATATAAATTTCCTTACCTAAATTTATTAAAATCCAGTCAATCATTTAGTTGTGAAAAGATAGTAAATAGACAAATATACTATTTCTTCAAATAAATTTTTTCATGATTTAAATAATGTGACTTTAAATGTTTTTAATAAGCTTATAAAACTCTTATAACTATTGTGAATAACTACTCTATTACTTTCTGTGCATTGCACTGGTTACTTAAAACTGTTCTTTTAGCCATTCCTCATAGTGACCGCAGTCATTGTGGTTATTGTGAAAAGGTCCACTAGTGATGTCATAATTTTTACTCACACAGTGCGCACAACAACCCATATCAAGAGGCGTGTCAAAGTGGGTGTTGACCACAGAACATTAATTCTCTCTATTGAAATGTTAACAAAAGCACGATTTTCAAATCAACTAATGTCATTTGTGTATTAATAATGTCAATACTCCATAATCTATTCCACTTGAGTTTATAATTGTAATGCCCGCAAGTAAGTGGGAAAATTGCAGTTGTGAGTGTGGACTTTGTAAGCTTTAAATGGAATGCACCCTAAATAGTATAATTTCACTAGTTTTTATGTAGTTTTTGTTATTTCGAAAATGAATTAAACTAATCTAAATATCTACTCTACAGGCAGCAGTATCAAGTTTAAAGCAGGAGTACAAAGAAAATGGTACAACTCTTGCTGAAGCCCAAGCATTGGCCATTAAAGTTCTCAGCAAAACTCTGGATATGACCAAACTAACTCCAGAAAAGGGTATGTATGATAATGAACTTATTTTTTAAATTTATGGCCTGGATAGGAATTGATACTGATGTTGTTCAATTAGAACAGAATGCAAAAGAACTGCCTACATACAGCCTACTCTGATGTACGAGTATAAAACTATACACTATTTATTATTTCTGTTTTTTTTACATACATATCTATTTTTGGTTTAAGTTTATAATTCTGTATTATTTTGACTTTTAAATCTATGCAAAAACTAGGATACTTTTTAATAAAATATTGAGGGTTATGTTGTTGGTATGTTGTTTGTGTCACCATTGAGCGGTTGATGGGAATGAAACAATACTTCGGTCTTATACACTTTTAATTACACACTATGTTTTATATGTTTTTACAATAGTCAATCGGAAGGATATTGTGAAGGCAAGCAGTAGGCGCGAGAACTGAGTTTTGAGTTTACCATGAATTGAGTGTATCCTCATCGATGTGTGGAAAACGAACTGTCCTGAACTCTCGTTCGGTTTCTTGATTGTTGGTGTTGTCCCGCCAAGAGAATGTGGCAGGTGCTGTCGTATGACAGTGCGCTATTTTGAATGCTACACAGATTAATATTGGCTATACACTTGTGTGCTTACTTATAATGTTGCCACCATTTTGTCAGTATCAATACAACCAAATCATAGGTTTAGATGCCAAACACCAGAGTTCTAGTGGCATCTTGGGAACCTCATATTCAAATTATAATTATTAATGACTCAGTATAAGATCAAACAGTTTTAATTTCTTCTTTTTTGTTTTAGTTGAAATGGCGACATTGACGCGCAAAGACAGTAAAACGATTATAAGAATTCTCACCAGTAATGAAGTGGAGAAATTAATTGCTGACTTTGAGAAAAGTGAAGCTGAAGCCGAAGCTGCCAAGAAGCAGCCAGCCAAGTCTTAATTTAATTATTGTAATGTGTTCTCAAAGTCGGTATAATAAATGATTTTACACTACTCTATGTATTTTCTGTTTCACCTCGTTAAGCTTATTTATTTATGGTTGCATAGGTAGAACCCATTCACTATCTTGCAGGGCAGTCTGCGATGGGCGGATTGTACCGGACAAGAGGTATTTGGTTCGGTATTACCGGATGCAATGAAGGCTTTTTTTTTGAGGCGGGTGAAATTCATTTCGCACACTACCAGGTCCTTTACTGGGGATCAGACCAAAGAGACGAGAGGTGTCACCACAAATGGCGCACCAGAGTCAAATCGCCGGCTTGTGTGGAGACTCGAAGAAACTCAATACTCCACTAAAACCACCCTCCTTCCATGTGCCCCGCGCTGTGGTAGAAAGAGCGTGAGACTTAAAACGTAGTTACGCCCACGCTGGATGCAATGAAGGCTGCAACAACATTCACAATCCTGCATTATGCGGCGGACTGCTGTGCAGGATAATGAATGGACCCCGTAATAACAATTGCACTTTTTATAGATTTTGTTTTGTTCTTTTCTTATTGTGAAGCTGGCAAATAGGTCCACAGCCCAGCGTATTACCATCGCCTATAGACGAGTACAACACCAGCTAAGCCAACTTATTGCCAGCCTTTAGGATGGGACGGGGGATGAAATAGAAGCATCAGACAGGAGGAACGGAATAAGGAAAATTGGATAAGGGGAGAAGAAAGTTGGCCATCGGAACTCTCACTAATTACATGAAAAATGATTAGGTCAAGGCTATTTCACGCTAATATTCTATGAGAGCATGATATCATACCTATTGGAGCGCTCCAAAGTACCTGTAATCAACGTAAAGATTGATGGGTAGCATGGCGCAACCATATAAATAAAAGTAGTAGTAATTTGTAATATTATAACTAAATATCTGTGGTCATAACAGTAGTTACGCTTAATTGAAGTTTTTGGCGGGAGCTGAAAGGAGATTTACGGCTATGTAGTTTTATTTTCCAAAAATGTGTAAAATAACTCTAACATGAACAATAGTTGTAGGATATTGATAGTTTTTGAATAGTAATTATGTGTTTTGTGAGAAATGTGAACTTTATAGTCAAATGTAGCCTTTTGAGTTGTCACAAGAATTCCATTGAATGGCACCAGCTGATAACCTACAGTTTAGCTGTGCTACACACAGGCATAAGGATATGAAGAAACTACATTGTAATCTAAGATCTGGTTTAAAGGCCTAGTTGCCAAGCCATATATCTAAAAAAATAGTAATAGTACGCTTAATTGAAGCTGTTGTAAAAACAGAAGGGGAAGCGGAACCTCCGATACAATTGAGATTTAACGAGGATGGCTTTAAAGAATTTGCAAATCAAAGGTTTCTGTTACCAGGTCGACTTATTTGTTTGGGGTTAAGGCTCCAAGACTTTTAACGTTGATTTTGCCAGGTCGACTATTAAAATGTAAAGACATAAAATATCTCAATGACAAGAAGTGTCAGCAATGATTTGACAATTACACGGATGAATTTCGACGACAGCTGACAGTAACGTCGAATGGATGGAATGCCCTGGGAGTCAATAAATTGCGTTGGAGCCATAATCCTCCAAAAAAGAAGAAGAAGAGTCGACAAATATTAACAAAATACAAGCCAAACGTCAAAGATTCAAAATTACAAAATTCAAATGCAAGGCAATGGGCGCAATACGACACTTAGACGCGTGAAACGTGATAGCATTGCGATTTGTATTGAAGTTTTTATTGTAATTCTAAACTTTCTATCCAATAAATTATTCGTTATTTTAAGCTATCTATCTAATAGCCAGCTGGTTGGAATAAACAAATTTAATTTCGTAAATCTTAGCATTACTTACGTTTAGCTTGATTTTAAATTTCATATTTTTGCTTATCACGTTTAACAGGTTTAACTATATCGTAATATTGTGCCTATATTTTTTTTTATATCGTTTAGGACAATAATAATACATGCAATGGCTATTAATAAAATTAAACCTATTCCTGCAAGTATTCCAAAGAAGTCTCGATTGGAAATGAATGTGAGACAGCTGTTAAATAAATGTGAACTTATCGCTAAAGAGGAACCTGTAGACGGAAACTGGAGACTACAGAAATACGTTGAAAGCTTAAATGTTATGATCACTGAAATGAAAACGGACCCAGAGTAAGTAAACCTCGGGTAAATCTATAGATATTTGATGCATGAATTTTAAGTAGCGGTGTGGTGGAATGGGTAGGGGGGAGGCATACTTACCTCTACTACAACTCCTATGGGCCGGAAATCTTCACTTTTTTTTAATAAACAACCTCACTTATTTTTTCACTAATATTGCACTTGTATCATTGGTACAAAGTTGAATACTCCTTTTAAAGTCCAAAAAAAAGCCAATCATCAACATAAAAAACAGAAATAATCCAAAAACAGCATAAGTCATCAAAAAATAAAGAAAAACACAATAGAGCACATTCACATATACTACAAGTGTAACAGTGAAAATATTCAAAATGATGGCCAGTAAAAACTAAATCATAAATTGTTTTTTTTTCACATAATCATATTTATTTATTTTTAACTCATATTAAAAAAAACTGGATTTGTTATCATTAATATATCAATTCATTGACATACTATTAAAAAATCATATCACTAGTCATCCACTAAACATCACTCCTGTAAATTTTAAATTTTACCCAAATCCTTTCTAAGTAAGTCTGCAATCTTTGAAGAAATTGGTACCAGGTGAATGCTGAAATTCCTCCAACTCAAAACCCAGATTTAAGTCTGGAATGCCATTAAACAAGGCAGTATTACCTGAATACTCGGTTATGATTCTTTATTAACTGACTAATAATTTATTTACCTATGAAATAATTTTATTATTTGACAATTTACTATGCATTTGGTCCTTCTGTAAGTCATATCTGTCTTACTAAGATATGACTTAGAGAAAAACTATTTGATAATAAATATTGTTCATTCATATTTATTAGTATTTAGTCCATGTGATTTACTTTTGCAATATGGTGAGCACCATGTAACTATTACTATATATTTGTGTGAATTAATTCACAAGTTTTGTTTCCAAGTGTTATAGAATGGCAGAAAAATCTTGCATGATTATAATTTGCAGTACTAACTAGCCCCTGTTATTTTAAAACCATTATTTAAAAAAGATATATATAATACAATATAAATTAAAAAAGTTTTAATTTACATTATATTTCTTTTTCTAGTAAACCAGCAGCAGATTTACTGTCTGAATATTCAAAAAGAACTGCTTTCCTTAATGGCTTGATTCAGACTGCTACATTGAATAGTCCTATTGAAAAAGTATGTACATCAAAGTTAAATTTATTGTATTTTTTATTAGATTGAGGACTGATTTCTGTAACCGGATAAAAATCATTCATAGAATAAAGTATAACATGGAAACATTAAAAATGTCAGTTGCATGAATAAAACAGTTCAATGATTTCACTTTTGAATTCACTCTGGTCATAATTTATTTGATTAATAACTTTTATCTGGTAATTTAAAAATCGGCCCTAAGGTTTATTTCTATTTAAAATATTTTGAGGGTTCTGTAGCCAGATAAAAAAAGGTTAGCAAAAATGTAATCATTACAATTTTATATGATCTGTCTAAAGTATATAGCTATAGTTGACATTTAAAAGTAAACTAAATTTTACACCAGTGTGTATGTACTGGGGTAGTAAAATTGCAAAATACTGATGGTGGCTCTGATGCCTATTCTAAAGTCTAGCTAATCATAAAAAAAATGTAGCAAACTAGTTGGCTATGAAATTATAAAACAATTGGGTAAGTTCTCTACAGTCTGTGCATCAGGAAGGATTCTGAAAATGTTACAAAGATACCTTGCTTTTGTTGTTTAACTATAGAACTATTGAAAAAAATCAAAAATATGTCATATTATCACAAAAAGTACTGAAGGAATATTGTACAGTGATTTTTGGAACTACCTATAACTTAAACTATCTTAATAAAATATTATATTTATTTTTAGTTGGAAGCTGTCCAACTTCTGTCACATGGTGCTGCCACCACATCTACTGATGCGTCAGCACAGGAGATCCATCAGAAAACTGTTGTTAAATATGGTGTAGAATTGCGATCAGAGCTTTTTGGATTAGGTTTGTGTGTGTTTGTTAACATAAATCTTAAATATTTTTTAGTTTTAATAACTGTCCTTAAACATTCTGTTGCTGGGTTCAAAATTCCCCATTTTAGGGAGATAGATAGTATCATATCTAAACATATAATATAGACTTGTCAACAAATCCAAACATTTGATTCATCAAAGACATTTGATGTTTGATTAATCTATGCCCTCTCTACATTCCGCCTATTATAAACAGTGTGCTCTTTATATATTTGACAATAAACCAAGGGATTAATTAATTCTCGTTTTTTTTTAAACACAACAGATAATATACAATAGCCATATTTTACAGAAACGGCTAGTTATGTGGGGGACAAATGTTTAGCCGTGTTGAATCTACCAGGTCCCAATTGAACACCCAAGAAGTGCTGTTTTGATGTTGTGAAGGATGACATATGTCCATGACCATGACATGAGAAATAGTCTTAATCTATGCACAGGATGCCCTGCATGAAGTGCAGAAGAAAAAGTAGGAAGTAGACTCTGGGCGTCATAACAAACACTTTGAACATAATCGGGATTTAACACTTGCATGATGATGATGATGATACAACATGGTAGTTTAGTAGCCAATGTACCCTTTTTAAATATGGGATATTTTCCTTTATATGTTTTTAGGGTTCATCGGTCAAATTACAAAAATCTTAAAACTGTTCATTGTATGATAATATGCAGTTGACCGATTATCATATTTGCATAAAAGTAACAAACTTAACTGATCACTTATAAAGATTTGGTATAAGTTTTTTTGCTATGACTTTATATTTCAGAAGACAGTGATGATGCACTCCGAAAACGCAACATAATCAAAGCGAGAAACTTCACAAGCAACAGCAGTAGCCAGGAGGACATTGACTCCATCCTGAAATACCATCAAAACATGCAAGAGAAAGTTGCTGAGAATATGGTGCTGCTCACTAAAAGCCTGAAAGAACAGTCGCAGATTGCCAGCACTATCATCAGGGGTGATACCGAGGTATAAGATTTACATTTAATGAGTTGACATTTGACTGATTTTTGCATTAGTGTAAACATTATGTTGTCGTAGAGCCATGCTGGAATCATTATCTTATTTACAGCAACCTGGGTTGACTTTATCAGTGTGATACCACACTCACAGTATACCGGCATGAAAAAGTTAGCTATTAAATCTAATTGTGTATCATATGATGAGTGAGAGTTCTGGAGGCCCACTTTCTCATCCTCCTTATCCCATTCTCTATTCTAATCCCATGTTCCCACAACCTGTATCTAGTGTTATCAGATGTCTGGTTTTGGTTATGATTATGTTTGTTTCGGTCAAGAAAATATTATCTGGGTTTAAAGCAAATTCGTTCATTATCTAGTGAACTCGAAAGAATACTCGAAGGTTTCGTTCTGTGCGCTGCAACCTTTAATTGTGCGTTTCCTTTAATATAACTACTAGTTGTATTGAATCCAAAGTTACCATCTCAGGCAATAAAACTTTATTAAAAGCAATGGTATCGAGTACTAAATACATGAAAAAGCAGAGTGGGTCATAATTTAGCATTTGATGCTTTAGTATCTAAAAAGTTAGTGTATAGTAAATTGATGTTAATAAAAAAAACTTGTCTGGTTTTCTTTTTGAACACATGTGGTAACTCTACCTGTGTGCTTAGTGCGAGTTTTTTTACTACTCGATCAAGTTAACAAAATTTTGTATGGCACAATATAGGTTTCCCTTCATTTCACGCGATATGAGATGGCGCTAAACATTTCCATAGATAATTGTCTTAACTAGAATGTGATTGAGTAATAAAAAACTTGCACTAAGCCTTCTGTATTCTGTTGCTCCTATCTGATCCCTGTGTCTAATGTCTCTTTCCCGTTTTATTATCCTGTATTAAAGGCAGGCAATGCATGGGCTTCGCCCCTAAATTTTGTAATAGTCTATAGCCTATTGTAACCATTTTCTATTAGCTTGGTCGATAAAAGGCCATCTGCCTGTTTGCTGGTAGACTATAATTAATGCGTTATTTGACTGCTTCAAGGCCCTTCACACATTACGATACTTGAGTCGCGTGCCATTAGAACATTGTTGGCTAATCGAGCTTCGTACATTATGCTACTAAAATCAAAGAAAATTTCATAATTTGCAGTGCACATTGTTATGCAGTTAGAGTAAAACTTCAGAGAAGATACAGGCGAACATAATTATACTACAAAGCTTAGTAGACAAGAGTGAGGAAGCTATGGAAACTACTATACTAAAAACTACCAAAATGGCGAAAATGGCAAACCTCAAAAATATATAGAAATTTCATTAAAAAAAATAGTATGTATTTAACTGTAATGTAAAAGGAATGCATTTCTAATAATACTTTACTGTGATCTTACAGGCATTGAAAAAGTCATCGGATCTGACGGACCGCAACTTGATGACTCTGAAGAAAGAGTCCGGCAGACTGCAAGAGCACAGCCGCAGTGCATGGAAATGTTGGCTGTGGCTCATGCTGGCTGTGGTCATGGCTATATTTATAAGTATGTATATTTTTATATCTAACTCCATTTTTAAAGTCCAATAGCTCAGCTGTACAATTACAAAAACTTAACAACTGACTTTGTTTTTAAAAGAATGTTGGTCCTTTCATTGTCTTGCTAGGCATTTGATTTTGTATTATGTTTACTAAATCCTGTAGGTATATCAAAATATGGTATTGCTCTCAAGCTTAGTAAATAATTATGAAATGGCATTAGGGGCCATTCATTAATTACGTAAGGGTCCCGAGAGAAATTTAATTTTATATAAAGAAAATCTATATCGGATAGTAATGAGTAAGAATTAGTAGAAATCTTGATTTACGTTCTGTGAGTTTTAGTTTTAAAGATTTGGAAAAAAGAAATCGTTAAAGAAATCTTATATGCACTAATTAATGAATGGCCCTTTGTAAGAAATAATACTACTGGTTGTAGAAAAAAAACATACTATAGTCCGAGTCAGTGTCCGATACAGAACTGCCCAAGCGCATCATAGGTCGCGTCGGGTGTCGGGGAGCGTCTATTGGCCAAGAGGTTGTTCTGATGCGGAAGCAACCACCGTGCGCAATCGTCTGGCGAGGTTTTTTTTTCTTATTGGACTTGACTTTATGTTGTTGGTCCAAAGACTTCACAACTTTACCGGGGCTTTCGCCAGACGAAGGCGCTCAAACCCGGGGGAAACTGGCGAGGCCTCGGGCCAGCGCGGTATTTGTATTCGCCGGTCGGCGGGTCGGGGTGCCCGGTGATCCACGACCGCTGCGCGTGGGCACGTGGGGAGACTCCGTAGGTAATTAGGTGGGGGCGTAGTATTGAATGTTACACCCTTACTTTTTTTTGTTATCTATAGTTATTTCTTGGGAAGCACTTCTGTGTTTTGAAATTGTAGAGCTGAGCTGACGCTAGAAACAGATATTTATAAATTAATTATGGCATTTTATTTGAAACATAACTAGTTGCTTCTCAGAAGGTACACATCTCTGTGTATGACACGATTTAAATAAAAAACTTCTAGAACTTCAAATCGGTCTTAATTTTATGACCACATATATATATATATATATATATATATATATGTGTGTGTGTATATACTGAGTTTCAGCCAAATCGGTCTAGTAGTTTTTCCGTGAAAACGGAACAGACAGACAGACAGAGTTACTTTCGCATTTAATATAATATTAATAGGGATGTCAACTACGCCATTTGATAAATATGTCGCCTCTATGCTTCTATAAGGGAACATATTCATACTATGTGACCCATTTTTTTTTACAAATATTTACCTCTCCTCGGTGACCACCTGTAGTATATGCCAACCCCCCCTCCCTCTAGTTTTCACGTAGTAATTCATAAATATGGTTTTAATTATTTTTTTTCAAACAGAAAATTAAAAAATTATCATTTGGGTCATATTTATCTTTATTAATACGGCACTTACGGCGTGACGTCAAGTCTGTGTGCATACTTATAATAACAGTTGAGAAAAATATTATCAAGAAAAAAATTAAGTAAAAACATATTGTAACAGGAACTTAATTCACAAAAACAAAACAAAAGAAATCCCTAAACGCTGCGCGCTATACTTGAATGTAGCTCGAAAAAGCGCGAGATTTCCCTAAAGGATATTGACTGCGTGACGAAAACCTTCCTCCCCCTTAACGGGTCACGTAGTATGTGCACGTTCTGTAACGTGTTATTTTGAAATTTGAATCCTTGAAGTTTTTTGACATTAAAAAACAATTGTATCGAAACGAATAATTTGTGGCAACCACAGGTGGCAGAGTGGGCGGACCGCCTACTTAACCCCAGCGCCGGCCTCGCCGTCATTCAAGCGGTGAAGCCGATCATACCAGAATGGCTGCAGAGGCGTCACGGCACCCTGAGGTTCCGCCTGACGCAGGTCCTCTCGGGGCACCGATGCTTCGGGAGGTACCTGTGTCAAATAAGGCGTGAACAGACGTCAGGGTGCCACCACTGCGTCGGCGGCGATGAAGACACGGCGCTGCACACCCTCCAGGTGTGCCCAGCCTGGGACGAGCAGCGCCGTGATCTCGTCGCGGCCATCAGGGCGGATTTGTCTCTTCCGGCCGTGGTGAAGGCCATGGTCAGGAGCGCTGACGCGTGGAAAACAGCCGCCTCCTTCAGCGAGACCGTCATGTCCGCGAAGGAGGCGGCGGAGACCCGTCCGAGAGGAGAGCAGACCGCCACGATCCGCGCGCCCCGCTAACCGCGGTGAGGTGGCAATCAGCATCTCACACCGAAGTCCGTCCGGGCTGACGGTGAATGCGCGAGCGAACCGACAGCCCGGACAAAGGACCGGGATCGGACAGGGGTTTTAGTGGGTGGCGAATAGCCACGAACGAGCCGCGACCTTCCTACACACCCTCGCGCGGCTCACGGGCCTCGAACGGATTTCCAGTTTTTAAAAAAATATTGAAGCAGAGGCGATGTAGTCTCAATACCGAGAATAGACAAGGATATTTTTTTATGTTACAAGAACTTTCTCGTTTCGCTTTAGTCAAATACCTGCCAATGAGTTAACCTTTTGCAACATAATTCCGCCATTCGCTTCGTTATTGCTTGAAAATTTCGCTCGTGTTAATGTTATCCCACGAGAATCGTACATTTTTCCGGGAGAAAAAGTAGCCTATATGCTATTCCAGACTATAATCACTGGGTTGGCTGGAAGAGATCGCTATAAGCGATAAGGCCGCCCATTATTCTAATGCAAATGTATCCATTGTCATGCAAATTGCATGTCAATGCAGATCAATTGTCTAGATTTAAGTTTATGGTGAACGATAAAGAGTTTTCATTCATTCATTCTAACTCTGTGCCAAACTTCGAGGTCCGTTCAGCCGTTCTGGCGTAATTTGAGTAACAAACACCATTCAAAATCTCGCATTTATAATACTAGTATAGATTTTACAGAAGAACGCTACTTTACCAATTATTTTTAATAGATTACTTATAATTCTGCTATTTTTCGTCTATTCATAATTTTGGTATTATCGCAAATATGAGCCTGAGGATCTTTGTATTAGGATTTAAATTAATTTAACTATATATTACAACAAAAATTGATTGATTGTTAAATTCTATATCTTACGATGTTTTTCCCTAACAAGCTCGATATCAAAAAAGAGCAACGAATGATCACGTCTATTGTTCTTTACAGATATGGTGTTATTCATGAAGGTTATGAAAAAACGAAAATATGACGCGTAATTTATGACTACATTTTATAATTGTAAGTGTAAAAATTAAAATATTGTTAATGTTTCAATTCTATTCGTTAATTTATTATCCTGTGATGGTATCTAATTGCCGCTATAAGCAAAGTAATTAAATATAATTTCTTTCAATATGATTCTGTTTGTTTAATTAAACCAAAGCATTTTGCAATTGTAGGAAAAATTGGTATTCTTTATATTAGACGAAACAACGAAATTGATTCAATTTGGTTGAAAGGGACATGACTGAAAGGACACGACGGTATTCGCATTGAATTATTCCAAGTTTACATTGAAAAAGATAATTGGTTGACTCATCCAAATTAAAAGACAGACTTAATCTGTCTAATGCCGGCTTAACATATTGGGTAAGGTATCCAAGTCTCGAGTCGATGAGGTAAATTCGTTTTCTGGCCGGGAACATGCATCTCTTAGGCAGTTTACGCACTTATGTGCTTATTGTTCAATTACTATGTGCTTGTAAAAGCTAACTTCGAATAACCAGCGGGATAATTGGCGTGTGAAACTTACCAATCTGTGTTGGAAAAGCGCGACATATATACTGTCCATTCCCTTAAATGGATAGGTCGTTCTAAAAGTTATAACGATTATATCGCACTATGATTGCCTATATTAGATTTACCCTTTCACAACTAAGGCTAGTGTGGCTAGTGCGCATAGACATTTAACCGATGGTTAAAATAAAATAATCACTGAAACTATATGGCTAAACAGTGATTATTTTATTTTAATCTTCGGTTAAATGTCTAGTATACACACCAGCTTAAGTGCTATATTGATAAATTGTAGTGCGCGTTTAACCTTAGAAGCTTACGCGAGCATAACTGTTGTGAATGTTTCACATAATTTCGATTAAACATCAATTCTTGTGCAAATAAAATTTTATGTCTAAAACCTTGTCTTAATCAAAACTATTTCTGTGAAACATTCGTAATATTGTATTATTGTTGAAATACGTAGAATATAGACTTGTCGCAAGTAAATTCTATCAATTTATATCCTCAAAAATGTCGTAATGCGTAAGTGAGATAGCCTCCATTGTACTGAAGACTACATAAAATGCGAAAACTCCTGCTGTAGTGAGAAATAAAACGCTTTCTTTAAATAAATAATGGTTTAATATATGTATTTTTATTTAGTTACAATTTGTTCCTTTTGTATGTTTTGAACAATTTATTAAGTAAGTAGCCATTTTACGTTATAAATAGTGTTGGTCCATTATTACAGAATATTGTGTTATACCTTTTACTAAGTAATAATATGGTCTTGGATAGAGTACGCTTACATAGACGCCTATT
Source organism: Dendrolimus houi (assembly GCA_039645545.1). Lineage (NCBI taxonomy): Eukaryota > Metazoa > Arthropoda > Insecta > Lepidoptera > Lasiocampidae > Dendrolimus > Dendrolimus houi. Next base: position 11,384,062 of record CM077134.1, read on the forward strand.
CAGACGTGATTAAACGTCACCCAATCTAGGTATATTGTTTCAAAAATAAACGGCTCTAGGGAGTTCCACTCGAATTGCATGCTAACTTATTTTACTCGATTAGGTCCACGTTCCAAGGCGAGTCAAGCCTCCGAAACGCGAGTAGTTTTTCTCTATCCTGCGCAAATTCTTGTCAATTGGATATTTAACAAATGATACATAATAAATTGTAAAACAATGTGAATCAAGCATGTGTTTAACCTTCCTATAACCTTAATTTCAAAAGGAGTCGGATAGGCTTTCCTACATTGTTGGGTTCAGATTGTAAAAAGATGACTGTGATTTTAAGATTTCGTTTTATTATATTGAAAATTTTATATTTATAATTCTAGTGGGTTTAGTTATTTTGAACTCATCAATCGCGTAATGTAAGTGCTTTCATATTATTAATTATTGAAATTCATTCACATCAATGGATAGTAATCGATAACGTACTTTATGTGTAATCTTATTTTTAAGATTACTCGTCTTCTAGGTAGAATTTAGGGCTGATATTTTCCATTTTGTAATATAAATATATAACGCTTTTTTAAGCCATATCTCAACTCATTACATTTCTTTGGCCCAAAAGTCCCCGTCTCCTTTCATGATAAAAATAATTTTAATTACTGTTTAAAAAATAATCAACAAGCTATTTGACTCGTTAGAATTATGACGTCAAACGTCATACATATACCCAATTGTAGGCATGAAGCTCGCTCAGGTCAGCCTACACTTTATCCTTCCAACGACATTTAAGGCGTCCAACCAGTCGCCGACCGACTTATCAGGCCGAATATGCTTTGTTCACACCCCGATCCTCATTCTTCCGTTCTATGTGACAAATCCAGTGGAGATGGTGAGACTCCGTGACTCATACCCCATAAAAATGTATACGCAAAAACCTCTTTGTTGGATGCCATCCAAATGTCGAAAAAATTGAGTCTTTGTAACACAATAATGTTAATAAGAAATAAATAAAATAGATCTGAATTTATTCCCCGTTGTTAAACCTACGATCACCAAGGTATATTATATTTGTCTGACACCAAACAATTGAAGTTCTTGTGCTTCAAAAATTACATTATTCTAAATATTTTTTATATTTAAAACACCATTTTGATTCAAACAATCAATATTCTGTAACTATTGGTCATTTTTAGCCAACATTATATGTATATCTTTGTTTAAATACAACTGCACAACAAATATAACTGCTCTCGTGCTACCAACCTAATAACAAAATTAAACGATGGCTATGAAGAAATTTACAATTTGTTAAAATAGATGCAAATGGAATGCTCTTCGTATTTTATTTAAGGTGTTACTCGAAAATCTTATTGAATGTATTGGTGATTACTGTTATGTAGGGTGATACTTAATACATATATCATTTAATATATTATAATATTAATGTATATATGCGTTTTTATTTTTTTAAGTATGTGTGCGTGATTACGCTGGACCTTTAGTTCCAATTCCCACCTATCTACATATTTCTAAACACTACGAACCGCTACGGACTCCCATCTAAATAGTTGTGATCTATTATTAAATAATAACATGCAATAACTACTTTTATATGTGTATTTGTAGATATTTCAATTATTTTAAGACGAATACCTTATAAACATCTAACATGTTAATATAAAATTACAAATTTAAGAGCTGTATTAACTTTAGCATACATGACTGTATATTATAGAATTATTTTGCATTACTAACTCTACCTTAACCGATCCCAAAATTATGCAAGTATCATCTACAAAATCGCATTAGATATATTAATGACGATTTTAAATCGTTTCAATTTTTAATACTAAGCAATAACAGGGGATTATATATTTTACAAGCCCTTGGAAGGAACGTTTTATATATTTTACGTACAAGATTACATGTTTTATTAACTAATATGAAGAATTTGAACAATAATATTTTTAAGTACACACTTGCCACAGCTTTCACCAATTTCCATAGAAATTTATATTACAATTCTAATATATTTTTTCCTTCTTTATTTCTTTTAATACTTTTTTCATATCAATACGTATCAGCGAATTTAATTCGCGAATAAGTACATCACTTCTATCAGTTGTGACTTCTCCCATTTTCTAATACCTACTTTTTATCGTATACGTCGGTTAAAACAAACTTCCAGATCTTGTTAGGCCCAATTTCTGATACGTAGAGATGTGAGCCATTCCTTGTTACAGCCACTGCATGTGGCTTTGTGAAACCCTGAAAATAAAGGATTTAAGAGCTTTTATATAAGTTTGTTGCACTGTCACTAGATCACAGAGTATATTAATATAATAGGAGATACAAATTATAAAGAAGTGTTTAATCTGTGCTTTGGTAAGCACGCCTATAAGTAGCGTAAAGAGTTTGAACTTGACGGAAGATGTATTGCTGTCCGATTTATTTTTTTGAATCAAGTAATATATATTTGTATATATAATTGAATGTCATCGGTCTTATTCATAAAGAGTTAGCGTAAGTTTGTATGCTTCTTTAAGAACTATAAGAGTGTTCAAACTTACTCTTACTCTCTATGAATAAGTCGTATGTGTCTCCGTATCTGTTTACTTCTTTTATGATTTGGCTGATTCTAGGGCGGGAGGATTGTATAGATCAAACTCTAAAAAATTGAATTTTGATTTTATCTTAATTTTATTACTAAATTTAAAAAATAGTTGATTAAAGCTTTGTTATATTATATTGCATATAATATAACAACACAGTGATACTGATGTAAGATTGTTTTTTATTATTTTGGAACATAGCCATATTTTTGGGGTGCATAATGATACCATAGAATCGGAAAAATATAGACACAGTAGATAAAATGTTATATTATATGAAATGACTAATTTGTATAATTTTCTGAAGTTCCCAAAATCAAGAATATTTTTAGATTACTTACAGTACTAGGTTCCCAAGTATCCAAAATTTTCCCAGAAACAGCATTAACTGTAAATCCTCTTACAGCAACAGTTTCAGATGTGGGACCGTTTACCGCATAAATAGTGTCTCCGTGCGATGTTACTGCGTACACTCTACCCAAAGTAGGATCCTTGATCAAAGCATAGGGTTCAGAACTGGTTAGAAATCTTTTTAAACCAGCTCTGAGACAAACAATTCTCATATTTTCTCTATCAGCGACACACACAATATCCAAATGTTCTAATAGAGTGACACTATGCGGTACGTTCAAGTTAAGTGAATCTTCGTACAGTGTTAAAAGTTTGCCAGCAGCATTGAATTTTAAAATATGGCTGTTGCAATAGCCATCAGTGACAAATATTTCTCCAGTAGTAGCAACTGCGACTGCGGTAGGCATGCAGAGTAATACGCGACCGTTGCCTGGTGCACCAGGTGTGAATGCTTCGCCGATGGTTAAGATTGGGTACTCATGGTTCTGTGGAGTGTACTGTAAAGTAATTTAGAACAGTTATGAAAATACTAGATAATTTTATTAATACAGTAATATCATCAGCCCATTGAAGTCGTATTGTTTGGTTTCATCTTTTATGTTTTTTAAAGGACGGGTGTTTAACAAAAAATATTTAATGACTTTACACCTCGATAATCTTGACTCGAAAGTTTCCTTACTATGTTCTTCACTTTCAGCACGTGAATATTGTAGGAATTTGTCAATAGGCCTGAATTGGGCACAGTGTATACGTAAACTGTGCATGTCATTGAAATAAAACGCAAGTAGCTTAGATTCGAAGCTACCGCAACTCCGCAGGGTCGTAAATACAAGAAACAGTTTTAATCCGGGCATCGTTTTTCGTAAAGGTTGTCTATGTAATCCTGGACCCCTATTAAATTGTAATAATGTAGAATTAAACTGTAATTTAAATTTCAAGAATGAAGTAGTCCGATACCTCTTTGCCGGATTACGTGATATTTTCAAGTCAACGAGGTACTTAATTTTATTGAAAAGCTGAATGGAATATCAAACTAGTGATACCTTATATATTTGATGTTTGGCAACATCGGTGAGCCAAACGTTATCATGGTGATCCACATTAAGGCCGTGTGGAATATAAAACGTATTTGCTCCCCAACTATGTAATACAGACCCAGTATGAGGATCTAAAACTAGTACTGTGTCCTCAGAAATTGGTCCTTGATCTAAATATTGGTAATAAAAAGAATCGTTGAATGAACTGAAAATAGAGAATAGGTAATTGATTAGGTTAAGTGAAGTTTTTTTTGAAACCAGTTTAAATTGCTATTCCAAAATATTTACCCGTAAACCCATATTCGTTCTCCCCTATGAAAGATCACAGGTTGTCCTAAAGAATTGATTGAAACTCCAGTTATTTGTCCAACTTTTAAAGATTCTTGAGGCCAATTCTTTACCTCTTGTGGTCTTAACACTATATCATCTTTTGGCTGTAAGGACATTAAAGATTATATTAAGAAGGGCCTTAGGAAGGTTTAGAGAAATTCACCATCATTCTATCATTAAATGCCTGTTGCGTTTGGAGTGAAATGGTTGAGCATCCGTTTTCAGGCTTAGCTTTTCTTTTCCAATCCACATGGTTTTCGGAATACTTTATTGTGATACTGAGCGTACCATTGATATACAGCCAATATTTTTTGGAGCTATATCTTGTACCGGGATTTATTGAAGGCGGCATATCTAAAAATTCCACGTAAGCTTGCCTGTTTTCGTAAAAAGTGGCCGTCAAAGGTGTATGGTTCTCTTATAGTCTATTTACTATGTTACGGATACGAAGGTTGTCACGTTTGCGCAAATTCAGGACACGGTCCATCCGCGTGACTCCACACGTCGACCGCAGCCTATTCATCTTAACTAATAACAAATCATACGAGTAATAAGCCTTACCAGATGTTGATCGATGTAATCTTCAGCACCATCATTCAAATAGTCAAAGTTTTCTCTCACGCTTTCAGGTTCTCCATTAATTCCAGCAAATGCCAAAAATAGAATGATGATGATTTTCTTCAACATTTTATTGCATTTGTTATTATCTGGCTACTGTTAGACTCGTTGTGCTGTATTCTGGGGCATTATTGATTCTTGCTTTCTGATTTAATTTGTACGCATGCGCATTTTAGTTAGTTGTCGTATGTTCAAGGTCATAATTAGGGAAAAAATACGAGTAATAAAACTCATTGTTTACTTAATAAACGTATATTTGTTTTAAGAAGAGATTGAACAAGTGTAACTTATACAAAAAAATTAGACTCAAGATCATATCTTATGGTTTTGTTTAATAATAATAATATTTTTCTATACACCATATATTCTAAAATACGAAAATAGAAGGTGACATATTACTTTTCTATATAATGATCAGTCTCAAATTGAAATCGTTGTCTGGGTTAGCCACGCCTTGAAAATTCAACAATAAACCGAGGCATCACAGGGTTCTACATAAAAATAGGTTATACCAACAATTTTAGGACTACTTTCGAAAGTGATAATGCCATAGTGTTATTGTCCACGCCATTCTGAATTTGGTTGGTCCCAAATGTACCCGGTCTTCGTCATGGAACACACAGCATTGTAATACCGTCCTGGGCTACGGCAGTATGACCACGAGGGACATTTACATCGGAATAATATTTGAAATTCTTCCTTACACACTTCGTTCCACCAGCAAGTTCTCTAAAATTTTATGAATTCTTAAAAATTAAATTACAGTGGCAATGATCAACATTGATAAGATTAATTTAATGCGTCGCAGTGATTCTTGTTTTTTAAATTATCTGTGACTGGTGATTAAATTGTTTTTATCAATATAGTGACTATCTACTGTAAGGACCCTGTATCATATTGATTATTAGTGTTGAAAGAATACGTACCTCAGTGACGTAACCTCGTACTGACTGGTCGGAATAACTTCTTTTTGTTATCGCCACACTCTCGAGCATTATGTTTAACAGCAATGTTAGTACTAACATTACATATTGCACCTGTAGTATTAATATAATTTACACACATGTAACTTAAAGTACATTAGTCTATTTGAAAAGACACTTCTTACCTTAATCATAGCAAGGTTTTTGGTCCTAATTCAAAATGTTCCGGTGGAATATAACCTTCTTATTTTACGCCCTCTGCCGGTGCTGTGTTATCGTCGTGTTCTGGCATTTTGACACACATTTGTGCGAGTATTGATTGTGTTTTATGAGAAAGGTAAAAGTTTAAATAGCATGCTTTAGATAAAACTACCTGCACTCAGCGAAGACTTAGTTCTTGTACTCAGCTTAGTATTTATTGCTTCTTTGATTTATCAATAATGATAATCCAAACCATAAAGAATGGATTTTACTAATTTATTTAATAGATTGAGATCCCAGTCACCCCAGACTTACATGATTTTAGGAAAGATGAAATTTTTAGGATCGGTAGTTTAACATAAACTTAGAAAGGAATGGATACTCGGTAAGCTGAAATCGGGGCCGTTTTTCAGGTAGCAGGTATCAAAGGTGGAAAAAAAACCATGCTAACTTACGTCACTTTAGGAAGGCTGAATTTTTATATATATTATCAAGTGTAATATTTCAAAATATTTTCCAATGAGCCAGACAAATCTGACGGGCCAAATATCCTCCCAGACCCGTTAAGAGTTCCGCTGTGCGAGAGCATTATTCAAGTTAATTCAATATTATTTATATTTAAATTTTATATATAGTATATATACTAGCTGTACCCGCGACGTCGTCCGCGTGGAATTTGTTTTCAAAACACCCCGATTTTGAAACATTCTTAATTGGTTCTCCGCTCCTATTGGTCTTAGCGTGATTATATATAGCCTATAGCCTTCCTCGCTCGATAAATGGAATATCTAACACTGAAAGAATTTTTCAAATCAGACCAGTAGTTCCTGAGATTAGCGTGTTCAATTAAACTCTTCAGCTTTATATATTAGTATAAGATTCACGCGCCAGAGTGCATCTCACTTGCACTTATACGCTTGAATAATGCTCTAATGCTGTCGCGCTTTCTCACACAGCGGAACTCTTACGAGTCTGGGAAGATGTTTGGCCCGTCAGATTTGTCTGACTCATTGGAAAATATTTTAAAATATACTTGATAATATATATAATATTCAGCCTTCCTAAAATGACGTAAGTTAGCATGGTTTTTCCACCTTTAATACCTGCTGCCTGAAAAACGGCCCCGCTTTCAGCTTAGCGAGTATCCATTCCTTTCTAAGTTTATGTTAAACTACCGATCCTAAAAATGACATCTTTCCTAAAATCACGTAAGTCTGGGGTAACTGGGATCTCAATCTATAATGATGTATACCTAAGCGTATTATTTCTGTTTTCTAATTTTACTATTTATATACATCTGCAAAATTAATATAATAGATTTTTTGATTTTGTATATAAAATCATGGGTTGGACATGCAATTTCCTGACCCCATGCTTAAAAAGGAAATAAAAAGGTTATTTAGAAAATTGTAGTTAAAAGACCGGTTCCAATATCGGACTAGTCATTCATTTGCTTTACTAATAGTTAAAATACGGCATAAATTATGTAATGTAACAATTATACAAGTAATGTAAATTTTCTACCAATGCTAAGACAAATAAATGGGTAGTAAGATTTGGAATTAGCTATTCGCCACGTGAGACCTCTATCAAATTTTCTGAAAGGTTCTAGCATCATTTATGTATATTCTGTTCCCAAGGAAGGGGTAGATGAGAAAGAATAAATCAAGATATAAACAAAATATTTATATTACACTGAAATAGTTGTGTCTGCGTTAAGCAACGAGTAAGGCAGTTGCTTCAAGCTGATTTGCAGACGTATTAAAACAGAGACTAACAAAATTAACTAACTACGTAAATGAGATGACAATAACAAATAGGTAAAATGCAAAGAACATATTGAAAGATATAGCTGTTTTCAATCAATACAATAAAATAACACATTACTTTTCACAGATATAGATAAATCTGTTTTACGTTTCCTTTCTGTTCTAATATCTACATGAGTATAAATATCACCGCTTTATAATAGGTACATACATCATTTTATTGAAAAACATTCAAACGTTTTCTTATAAATGTAGATTAACTCAGAACATAAAGTAAAACAGCAAAATAAACATTAAGAAGTAAGATAATATTTTGACGTAAAACTTTCTATATTAACGCAGATCTGACAAAACAACAAAAAAATGTTTATTTCATGTCTCAAAAACTGTGATAACAGAACAGTGGTGGAACACTTTGATTCCGAGATAAAATTTAGAATGAAAAAAGGTGTATTTAACAATTTAATAAATAACGAAATGGCACTTAGAAATATTATAAATAAATAATATTATAGTATTACAAGGACTAATTTACAGAAAACTTTGGTCGTAATCTACAACTACATGGGAAGCTCAATTGGCTTATGAAGCCAGTTCGAACGTCGTCGCCATTTGTTATTTACATAGCTCGTAATCCTTCTATTTCATTTTCTTCATCAATATCATGCTCTTGCCGTCTGTGTAAATCTTCTGCTTCTTTCCTGTAATGTTTGTTTTTATCTGTTTTATATTTTTCTAAGTACAATTTTTATGCGACCTAACTTGCGTGTACTTATCCCGTTTTCTACGATAAAACGCATCACAATGTTCATCCCCCTTAAGGTGATCCCTCACCGCGAGCATTCGCGTGTAATTTAACGTTACAGATTCGAGCATTAAATCAGTGAAGGAGGAGAACTGAGCAATGCGCAACCTGTAATGTTACAGATTCGACCATTATACATCGGTGAGAGAGAAGAACCAAGCATTACAGTGCGCAACCTGTAATGATACAATCTATAATATTTTGCTACAACTTGTAACACAATGACCGCTTTGTCTGACATTGTGGATTCGACTAAATGGTCGTAAATTCGAATCATAAATGTTTATTTTCAGGCGAATGCTCGCGGTGAGTGAGCACCTTTATGGAAAGTATATAGGCAAATTTCCTCAAATATATTTCGGCACCCGGAGAAACTAACAAGAATTATGAGAATCTCGGTTGTATTCAGAACAGTTGCATTCTTACTTCTTCTTCTCCATTTCGCGCATTTTTCGACACGTTTATTTGGAGTCTAATAATTAGCACGCATATTATTATCATCTGTCACGACGTGAAACAAATGTGCCTTGGGCCTATCCTTCTGGCGAAGGCGTTATAGCAAAATATTTGTTTATTTTTTCCCCATATAAATAGCCGGTTTCCGTAAAACGACTCTTGCAGTTCGTCTGCTATGTCAACAAGTACAAAATTATGTACACTTACTAAAATGTACATATGTATACCAAATTTAATAATTGTCGGTTTATTGCATGAAGAAACATAGAAACTTACAACATACAAACGTGACTAGATTTTATTAATTTTTTTTTATCGCAGGAGTTCAGCAGACAGGCAGACGGCCCAGTTGATGGAAAGCGGTTACTATCGCCTATGGACATTTGCAACACCAAAGGTGCTACAAATGCGCAGCTGCTCTCTAAAGGGAGACTGGAACCTGGTCACTAATGCCGGAACACAACTCAAGGTTGTTATGGTGACATATTTTAGACCAGGGGTGGTAGCCATCCAGTTGGGCAAATGCCCTACCACCTGGCTGTGGGTTGTTTAGTCGCCTCTTACGACAGGCATCCCGGCCGCAGGAAATTCTATTCTTTCTCCGTTCCTGCACGAATTGTTGAAGTAAGACAAAATAAAAATTTTGATATTTTTTATTGGATCTCTTCATGCACGAGTACGACTCGCATGTGGCCGCGTGTTTACGATTTTTTTATTATAGCTATTGTAATCTAAAACAATCCACTATATCATAAAATACTTATTCTATTCGTTTACAAAGAGATACTTATGCGGTTACGTAAGTTACATAGTACGTTTATTACAAGTTTAACCAAGATTTTGGCACACAATGTAAATAAATTGCATCTACAGAATAATGTCTGCAAGTTAATTTCTTGTTTTGTATGCGTCTAGAATATTTAATATTACTCGATTGAGTAACAGGATCGTGTTTCTATTCTAATTAATGGATTGCGAGTAAATGGATTAGACATTAAATTATAGTTCGCAGTATAATAAACACTAATATTGAGCGAATGCATTCGCAAATAAATATTGTTTTTTTGTGCTAACTTATTCAAAATAATCTGTTTCTTATCCTGATTTATTTAAGATTTTTTTAAAGGAAATGTTCGAAATTGAAATGTATTTAATTATTTTTGAAGTATGAGTAAGACTAGGATTACGTTTCACATGAGGCTCACAACAACCACGCTTATGGCCGCGATTTTTCCCGTTCCACTTGTCTGCGGGCCTTACAAACATAAACTCAAATGGAACGATTATGGAACGTTGATGTCATTAACGACGAAATACACAAATGTCATTGGTTGATTTGAAAATCGTGCCTTTTTCTACATTCGATATAGAGAATTAATACCCTGTGATCAACTCCCACTTCGACCGACACCTTGACATGGGTGAGTTGTGAGCGCTGCGTGATCGAAAATTAGACGTCATTAGTGGCGCTTTTGCGGCGACCATTACGACCGTGGTCGCTATATGGAACGGCTGAAGGAGCATTCTGGACGTTGTTAGCCGCAAGTAGAAAGTAGCCTATGTCAGCCAGAAGTGTAGAAAGTGACGGTATGTATACCCTTCAGATTTGCCTAAGGAAAATCAACTTTTATAGACAGTCCGAAATGCAGGTTTCCATACAATCGTTGTTCTCAGCATGTCGTAATTGCAGCAATATACACATGTCACAAAATTACTTCACTGATGCATGCTTTCTACCAGATTTCAAAATCTACCTTTTTGGAATAAGATGTGAATCATCTCTACTTAACAAAATACACTTCATCATTATTACTTTAATTATTTACCATTTTACTTGTAGATTTCACTTACGCATGTTGCTGTATAATAATAGGTATGACAAGTACCTCGATTTCATGCAAAATATTGATCGATTACTTTGAATCTTACGGTATATATTAATTAATTCTGAGTTTTATATTAACGTTGATATCTACAGGTTATGTATGAGTGATTAATGGGATTTAGTATCAGATCAGCAAATAATTATAGATAGATAACACTTTATTGCTAATCGTAACAAACAACGTCAAAAATGTATATTTGCAATACTTGGCAAAAATAATAGACTGTATAATATGTAATACTTACGAGTATTTGTTCGTTGAAGGTAGAAAGATACTTTTAGGACACAGTCGGTAGTATGGCCAACATTCGCCCTTGGATTCACCTGCTTTTTGAGCTTCTACATATTCATCCAACAAACTAGCATAGGGAGATTTACTCGGTCTAAATAAAACAGATAAAAGATTAAGGTACTGATTTTAAAATACATTTCAAACCACAACTTTATCTGGCGAATAGTATATTTTTTATTCAAACGATAACAAATGTGGAGAGAAAAATACAGTTTACATTATAAATAGCTGTTTTATTATTGATAGCTATTTCTTTCAGATAGCGCTGAATATATATAGAAAAAAGATAGAATGGTAAAAATTCGGGGCATCGATTTTTCTCTACAATTGATATATTCAACAGAAATCTTAAGTAAACCATTCAGTCAAGAATTAAATAAACTATTTTAATGAAACAAATAGAAAAAAATATTAATCTTCAATTTAATATACAGTTGTGGTCATATAATTAAGAACGATTTAAAGTTCTAGAAGTTTTTTTATTTAAATCGTGTCATACACAGAGATGTGTACCTTCTGAGAAGCAACTAGTTATGTTATAAAATAGCCACATTAATAGAGCAACGTGGCTTAGGAATAAAGAATAAAATCGCTAACTATTTTTTTTTCACATTTTATTTATTTTACCAAAGTAACACATTCAAATAGTACTGAAGCTGGACAAGTAATTAAGAACGATTTATTAAACTGCTCGGGAATCGTTTTGTATGACACTCACATTTAAAAATCACAATAATATGTAGCGCGAGAAATTTAAAAAGCAATTTAATACATTTTTAACTAAAATTAATAGTTAATAGCATATCCACGGCTTTTAATTACTGCTTTACACCGGCGAGGCATTGACTCTATTAATTTTTGACATTTCGCAAGAGAAATAGAGTTCCATTCTTCTAAAAAAACGTCGTACATCTCTCTCAAATTCCCACACTGTGTATTTGAAACCTTTTTCTTTACTTCGAACCACAGATTCTTTATTGGGTTTAGATCTGGGCTGTTAGCTGGCCAGTTTAAGACAGAAACTGATTGCGCTGTAAGAAATTCCTTTACGGTGCGTGCAGTGTGCTTTGGATCATTGTCATGCTGGAATGTCCAAATAACCGGTAGAACGTCTTCACCATAAGATAAAATTGTTTCTTCCAGTATATTTTTGTATTGGAACTGATCCATGTTACCTTCTATCAACTTTACAGGTACAACACCATGTCCAGAAAAGTACCCCCAAATTTTCACATTTCCACCACCGTGCTTTAATGTAACTTTCGTGTACTTAGGGTCGAATGCTGTATTCGGGGGACGTCGTTTTCCATCAGAACATACTCTGTTTATTTTCGTCTCGTCAGAAAAAAGTACATTTTTGCACTGTCGCACAGTCCAGTTTTCATACTTTCTCGCAAATGCAAGCCGGGCTTGCCTGTGGCAAAGTTTCAACATGGGTACCTTTCTTGTTATCCTACAGTGCAATTTTTCTTCTACCAAACGTCTTAGAATAGTGCGTGCTGAGATTCCTGAAGGGTTGTTTTCACCAAAATATTCTTTTCTTAGCTCATTGGACCCTTTAAAAGGATTTTGTTTTGCCATACGATCGATGTTTCGGTCATCTCGAGGAGTTGTTTTTCTCTGTTTAGGTACGCGTGGAACATTCGAAGTAGTTTGATACGTAGCAAAATACTTTACAGCGTGGAAAACCATCGTTCTTGAACATTACAGATAGTCGGCTATCTTTTTATAAGACCAATTCTTCCGGCGAAGTTTTATTATTACTTCCCTTGTAGATTTATCACATGTTTTATTTTTTCCCATTGTTTTTTCATAAGAAGCAATCACTTTTAAACTTTTACAGCACTAAATGGCGCGAATATTATACAAACAGTAACAAATCGACTGAGTTTCTCTATTTAAACGTGAATAAAGGTATAAACTATTTAGCGTTCTTAATTACGTGACCAGCCAGTAAATAGGAATACTATGTTTGGAAGTAGTGTAAAAAGTTTGTCTATTTATTTTTAGTTAATCATATCAATGAAATGAATACAGCGGTATTATGGAAAAGTTTTACGATATCCAGAGAAATAAAAAAAATTGCATGCAATTAGTCTTGCGTCTTAGTTTGAAAAAAATCTTCACCTTAAATCAGCGTTCTTAATTATATGACCACCACTATATATATATATATATATATATATATATAACTCTGTGTAGGTTTACTAATAGTTTATCAAACTTACGTTAAAAAAAGTTTCATGACTTCTCCAAAAAACCCAAAATTAGTCATCGGATGAGCTTGAACTTCACATATTGCTCTCAGCAGACATTCTTTTCCGGAAAGTCCGAAGTTAGCTAAGAGATCTTCTGCCGCCCCATACAACAGGGCTCTGCAAACAGAATAATCATTGATGTTTTATTTACGTATATAATAATAACTGTAATTACATCGTATACTTTCATGTCACACTAGGTATTAGGGTAATTTAAGAAACCTTACACTAGAATGTGCGTAATAGTACGTTGAATGAATTTTAACACACACTAGCTGATATATTTATCTGCCTTAATATTATGAGAAGTTAAATGAGTTTGAGTATTCCTAAATAATCGGTAGATATAAATATTTGGTCATTTATTGCAATAACGTTTCGGCAAATTTTGTAACACTAAGCGCCGGTTTTTTGAATCACTGAAAGTGTTCTAAGTAGTATTTAATATGTATACTTCCTGCAGCTGTCGCCAATCGTTCTTCGTGAATAGAATTCGTGATGATGCCTTTTATTGGTACGAAGGTGAAAGTAACTACCAATAACTTAACCAGTGCTACTACCATATGTCACTTCCATGATTCAAACTGCTACTGAAACACATGCTTGTACCGTTTGTGTGTGGTCACTTGTCTTAACTTGCTTATTATTTATATTTTACGTTCGACCTCGTTTCGGACTCCTCATATTGTTAAGCTTATCGGTTCATTGTCTGAGCTGCGCTAGACGTTGAAGCGCTTGATTTACATGACAAAAGTAGGTGTCCCATTAACGTTTAGAATTAATAGCTAAACTGTATAGTAATTAATATTAAAATTGGAAAGTGCCTCACCTTTCTCCCCCATGTAACCTATCCAGCACCGCCGTTTCAACTTCAGGTGCAATGTTTTCATTAACAGACCTTTTCCCTCGTCTTTTTGCCAAGTATTGTCCAACATAATCCGTCATCATGGACAATGCAGATCTACTCATTGACCTTGCTAGTATAGTAGGGAAGTCACCATATGGATTTTCATTATCCGTTAAACCCAATTTATCAAAATCAACTGCAAGAAGACCAAATGTGTTAATAATGTCTCATGAATCAAATGCAAGTTTGTTAATTACACTAAGAAAGTAGTACTACTACATTAAAATCTAATTCTAAACTACTCATTACTAGTATTGTTAAAGTTTTTCTACCTAATAAAGCTACAGTTTCAGTTATTTTAACGATGATCATAAATTTAAATGAACAATTTTTGTTATATTTCTTTTTAAATATCAGTTATGTCATTACAAATGTTACATTAATCTAAATTAGTAATAGGTGTTACTTGAAGACTAAAAATAATAATTAACTGTACATTATTCTGTGTTTATCGTTAAATGTTTTATTCTACTACAGTTATTCTACTAATGCAACTTTCTACTTTGACACCTCAGTATTTTATTACTGACTTTGGAATTCCAGTTCGTATTTCAGCATACCTGTAAAGTGTCGACATTGTTTACATTTCTTAAATAATTCTAGATGTCAACAATAAGATAATTATTTATCTACGTTTTATGCTTTTCATTAATATGTTCTATAATTTAAAATGAACCATACCTAAATGTTTTGAATCGGTAATAATTTGTTTATCGCAATTTAATTTATTAATTAAATTGCCCTAAACAAATTATTACCGATAGATTAAGTAGATAACCATTAATGTTAAATTTATAATCAAACTTACTTGAAAAAGGAAAGCTAACAGTCATATTAGATAGGAATCCTTTCGGCGGATGCCTCACAAAAGGCATTGATAGTGAAGGGGTGATTGCCATAGTCGTACCAGGCGGCAATGCAAGTCTGCCGTCGTTGGTAATCCACAATATTCTCTTCTGTCGTGAATGCGGTATGTTCTCCTTAGCCACAGTGTCTTGGTAATTAGAAGAAGCCATTGGAAGAAAGGCTGCTAATGCTATGCTTAATATTACGCGGGGTATGTTTGTATCCATTGTTAATCTGTAAAAATAATATGAAAAGAAGGTATTATTAAGATTTTAATCGTTTTATTACCCATGCATTATGTTCTTCAGGTCATTCACTTTGATGACAGAGCATAATAAGTTAGTGCAAAATGGCCTTAGCCCAGCAAACTAATTAAGATAAATAACCAAGTTTGATTTACTTTAATTGCTTAAAATGAAGTAAATTTAACCCTCCTTTCTTCAATAATAATAAACTTATTGCTTGTTGTCAAATGTTGTCAACGAGTAAAAGACATTTGGAATTTATTTGATGTCCTATATTTTATACAAGCTGTGCTTACTTTAAATATCATTTGAATTTCCCTAAACATGAAGATATCAAACTGCAAACTTATTCGCATTAGAGATAATAATGATTATAACATGGATGTGAATAAATTTATCAAGTACGTGGAGGTGCAATATAAAATTGATTTTAGATCATTACCTAATTGGAAATGTTTTGTAAAAAGACTTCACGTTATGACTACAGACTGTAAACGGAGAATTCGTGATGCAAATATTCGAAAGTCCCAAATTATCCAGAAATTGTACGTTGAGTGCAATAAACCGTTAACTTTTGATTTGACAGATAGCATGACTAGGACTTCTACCACTTGGCAAAAGAACTTACAACGCAAGAAAAGACCTATTTTATTAAAATCAAAGCCACAACTTATACCTAAACTTAGTACATCGCCAGAGCTATCAGAGGAGATGAGTGAAACAGCTCATCCTAATACAGAAATTGTTCTTTCAGAGAATATATTGCTGGATAAGTATAGTAATACTGTGATAGACGTTCCAAATATACAAATTGAACGAAAAAGAAGTGAAATCCCAGATACTAATCTACCGATAGTTATTTGCACGAACCAACATAAATTACTATCGTTTATTGGATCTGAATATAGCGCGCTTAGCCACATAACGCTTCCAAACGAATTAAATATTACTTTACCTAGCGAATACAAAGAATGGTTAACATTAAAAAACACTTCAGTTCTTAGATCTTCTCCTGACAAAATACTAATAACGAACAGAAGTCTCAACAAACAGACTATACAATTTATGTTAACCAATTGTACAACCGAATACTTACTCATCAGATTTATGTGTCTAACAGATAAATGTTGGTTTAAGATGACACAACTTAAACCAATATATCCATTAAAATTATACCCAGGAATGTCAGCGCGCTATACATTCACATTCAAATTATCTCAAACTGATGAAGATGTTATTAATACTTATTTATTTTTTAAAGTTTGTCGTAATGTATTAAATGCAGCCATAACAGAAGTCTTGCTAATACCTATTGTTAGTCAGTTTCATAAATACACTATATCATGTACGGAAACTGTACAAATACCGCCTGCTTACGCGTGGCAGATAAAATATGGACATCCAGTTGGAGTTTTGAAAATCATTACTACTGATGATCGTTTCTACACACTACATGTTGTAAAACGTGATATAGATTTAGCTAGAGATTCATCGAAATCATTATTATCATTGGAACCGGTTGCACCAAATTCTGAAAGCCTTCAAGAACGAATCAAAGATCAGGAAGTTGTGGTGCAGAGTAAAATATGGTCTACTTCCAAAGGGGAATATTTAGATGATGACGTACAGTCTATAAAAACTATAGATGTTATCACATCTATTTTGCTAGAGACAGTTGAAATGTCCTTAGAAACATTTTTCTTTGAATCCACTTACTTAACAATAAAGCCCCATACTGAATATAAAATTCTAGTACACTTTCCAAAACCTGAACATGTTGGT
Source organism: Dendrolimus houi (assembly GCA_039645545.1). NCBI lineage: Eukaryota > Metazoa > Arthropoda > Insecta > Lepidoptera > Lasiocampidae > Dendrolimus > Dendrolimus houi. The sequence continues at coordinate 11,401,367 of CM077134.1, forward strand.
GTTCATCAGTGTTCCTATGACCTAGAATTTTGTGAGCCTTTAACCGAAAAAGGTTTAATAACCAAAACTATTAAAGTATTTGCAGAAGTTTTACCTCATCCGATACAAATATATCCACATTTGTTAGACATGTCTAATTCTCCAGTGACTCATGGGTTTTATGAAGATCGAATAACTATAACTAATTCACACAAATTGTTTCCTGTCACTATTAAATTTAAATTGACAACAAAAATGAAAAGGCTGTTCACAATAACTCCAATGGAAACAGTAGTTCTCCCAAAGTCAAATTTGCGTTGCACAATAATACTATGTTCAAAAGAGGCTGTATTAACGAAATGTCTAGACGAGTTGGTTCATTTTACAATCAAGATAATTATAATTGGGGACGAGACGGTTTATAACAAAGTACCACCATTGTTTTACGAAATAATTACCCCTTGTGCTGCAAACTTTAAAAAGATATACAATGACAAGTATTTTAGAAATATAAGAAGACTCGATGACTCAAATATTGACGATATATAAGTTTAAATAATTCGAAATTGTCATAAAATAATTAAATTTTATTTTTGAATAAGTGATATGTTTTAAGTAATAATCTTCCTAGTAACATATTTCGGTTGCTTCTTATGATTCTACTACGACACCCAGCGTCCGCTTTCATACTCTTTAGGGTTCCGTAGTCAAATGACAACCAGAAACTTTATAAATTACTTGTCTTTCGATCCGTTTTACAACCATTGTTTCGTAAATAATTGTTATACTCGTACGGATATAATTTGCTAGTAATGTCTAGTCTATAAATATGATGGAGTAAAATTTAGAAAAAATAAAAAAGGGTCTATCGTACCCTACATGTAACTGAGGAATGAAAGAAACAGTCAACATCCGTAGGCTTAGTAGGTGATATTAGATAGTTGAAAAATAATGACACTCGATGTAAAAATATTATTATTTTTTAACTGTCTTACGTCACCTAACACGCCTATGAATGTCGAATGTATCTTTACATTTCTCATATTTTGAAAGCACCCTTGACGTTTCCCTAATCACAGGGATGGAAACAGCACTTTTCGTCCCTGAGAAGCGATTCTCCCTGCTGTCAAAAAACTTTGAAAACTGTGTGAACCATAGCTGTGACACATGTCCCCGACTTTTTTCACAGCTACTGTTAAATTGCGGCATAAGTTGTAATAAAAAAATATCAAGAATTTTATAACATGATTTTATATTTATAGATTACTTTTCACTAAATTATTATTTAATTTACATAATTTGAGCTAAATATTTACTATCATCAGTGATAAAAAAAAATATTGGCTGTTAGAATGCCACAGAAAAAATTTACTTGACATTTCATATGTGACGTACGTGATCTGATCTGATGAAACGTTCATCAGATTTAGATCTGGATTTAATGCCTGGTTTTACTAGAGAATTAGTTGTTTGTTTAACTAATCAGTTTTTATCTACTTTCCTCATATTCGAAATGAAAAACAGAGTGTTAACCTCGTGTGAAAGGCATATTTAGGCACTCAAATTATTAGCGCCCTCGCTACGCTTGTGCGCCAAACCATCTCGTGCCTAAATATGTCACTTTCACCTAACAATCTACTATTGTCTTTTTAGTCAGTAGATGGTGATATTTTATATGCGCTTCAAAAGTCAAAGGATTGCGCTCCAATCTTCCTGTAACTTTTGGAGTAGAAGGTTAAAATTAAAAAAAATACAGTGGAGCATAACAACATGCATGCATAATGGTTTGAAAATATTCATCGAAAAGTTTGAGTTTCACAAATAAAATTGATTGATTGAGATATGAGTTTTTTCGAATATTTTTGTAAGATTCCGTAATAAAACCTAGGTACATTTTGTGTAAGCTGACTCTTGACCGATAGTTGCTTATTATGCATTTCATACCTTCATATAATGCTTTCGATGTTAAACCAGCTTCTTTTAGTATTAGCAAAGTACTTGTTTTTAACAGAACTAGTTGTACTTGTGTTTATCAGGAAAGAAATTAAAAATGATAATTTTGCGACGAGTGTGAACTATCCGGTTTTGATAGGTTGCACGAAAGACGTGTAAATTGAGTTTTCCAAGGAATGTTGTTAAGTAGTTTGCAAGGATCAAACCTGTTGACTCGGCCGACTTACAATATGTAATACGGGCCAACTGCCGTGATTGCCAGAACCCGCATAATATTCCAGACCAGATCTACAGGTCACATTGAAACCGGTTAGATGTGACAATCGGATATAAATCAAACATACGCACTGATAGATGTTATTGTACTATAACTAGATTATTATGATCGAATACTCTATTACATTGAGTTGATTCAACTTGAACCGTAACTTAACAAAATTATAGCATCTTGTCCCATTTCCTTTTGCTACTTAAGGAACTACTCACTTAATATTTTCTTAAGTTTTCGCGACTTGTATACATAATAAAACTACGTTTTAACGGTTTTATGCGCGGTAATTTATTTGATGTTTGTTATTCCGACGTTCTTCACGACGATCACGGTCTTCCGTGATCACGGCCACTGAAAAGTGGCCGAAACGTCGGAATAACAAAAATCCAATAAATTACCGCGCTTAAAACCGTTAAAACGTAGTTTTATTAACTACTCACTTTTTATTTATGTATACTTTTATTATACCTAGCGTTAGCATTCATCTTCACCGTTTACATGTATTGCTTATAGAATGTCTATAATTCGGTAGATGTCACATGTCCAATAAATTCTAAAATTATTTTTATATAAAAGACCGGGTGTTAAAATACATACTATAATATAATATTATAATGTTTGACGGATCAATCATTCCTTTTAGTGATAAGGTAAAAAACCTTGGTGTTATATTTGACAGTGAGCTGTGTTGGCGACCTCATATTACCGAATTAAGCCGGCGGCTATATCTCTCATCCAGATCCCTTAGAAGGTTGAGGAACTTCTTGTCCACTACCACCAAAATTAAGCTAGCAGAGTCCTTATTACTTCCTATCCTTGATTATGCTGACGCCAGCTATCTAAATTTAACCCAAGAACAACTTAATAAACTTGAGCGCCTCCAAAATTTTTGCATAAGGTTCATATTTGGCCTACGCAAGTATGACCATGTCTCTGAATTCCGAAAAAAACTCAAGTGGTTGCCAATTCGATTTCGCCGGAATACTCACATTCTTTCTTTTCTCTATAGTATTTTATTTGTCCCAAGTACTCCTAATTACCTTAAACAACGTTTTGAATTTCTTTCGTGCTCTCATAATTTACGCCCTTCTACTAAACTTAAATTGAACACTCCTGCGCATAACTCAACTTTTTACAACAATTCTTTTACTGTTAAGGCTGTTCAGCTTTGGAATGAGCTTCCTGTTACTATCAGACAAGCAAAATCGCTAGCGATATTTAAAACCATGATCAAAAAATACTACCTGTCGTTGGAATATGACACTTAAATTCATTTATAAATATTTATATATTCTGTAGATATGTATTTGTATGGTATGTATATTAAGTATATATCTATGTAATATATAAAATATCTACACATATATATATATATATATATATATATATATATATATATATATATATCATTTATGTATTTATTATTAAAATGTAAGTAGTTCGTACTATATGTTACGTATACCACCATCGCCATTATCATCACAATTCATTCCTGGGGTTGTCTGGAAGAGATCGCTTTTTAGCGATAAGACCGCCCTTTGTACACAACTAGATATAATTTTAGTCTTTAAGTTCATTTTTGTATTGGTGTATAATAAAGTGTTATCTATCTATCTATCTATAATAATCTTAATTTTAAACGATCATAATAGAAATTATTTTAATATCTGTTTAAACAATAAATATAACATTATTTGACTTGTTTAAGTTATGACGTCATAACTTGCTATTTCCGTACAAAATCTAGAACGCTTCTTGTAAGATATAAGATGACAAGAATTGACTTGACCGTCAACTACTCTATTTACTTAACTTTAACTACTACTATCAATGATATAGTATTTTTTGCACTTTCATCATCATCATCGTCCTAGCATTGAATCCTTGTTGTGTTTGGAGCGTCCGTTTCGGAGCTGGGGCTCCGCTTTCTAACTTTTTCTTATTCATCATGCACAATTGTCGCTATCCCTTTTTGTGAAACAATTGGCACACATGTTATCCTTCATGACGCCAATCCTGCACTTCTTTAGCTTTCCCCTTCTGCCAGTTCCACGCGGAGGCAGCATGCGTACATATTTGTTCTCTACATTTTATGCACATTATATAATTATGCAGAGGTATATCCATGACACACACAGAACACACACAACAAGGAAGTTCATTCCTAGGTAGTGAGTACGAATCCTGGTCGGCAAACATGGTCTGTTTTTATGAACTAATGCGAATATTGTTATAACTACCACGTGCTGACATAAATATATCGGAAGGAAACCTGCTCATGGAGAAAACTGATGTATGAAACCCACCAATACATTTTGTTTTCATTAAAGAAGGAGTTGAGAACGTTCAAAAGCTATGTACCCAATTTGCATAGTATATTATTAAGTATAGTCAGCCAAGAAAGTGCATTACTGCTTTACCAGTTTAAACAACAATTAGTAATTGACAAACTTTAAGACCAAAGTGTGAATTTGAAATATTTTTGAATCTTGCTACTGTCACAGATTTCACAAGCGAAAACAGACCCAATCAGGAGAGCTGTCAGGCTGTCTGCTGTAGTCGATTAATTTTAAAAAATATGTAAAATTTTTGTTTATACAATATTACAAATCTGTTTGTAAATAAGGCATAGTATAAGGAAGGCACAAGGCCACTGAAGACAAGCACTGTTGGAGATTCATTGCGTCTTTCACATAAATTATACAAATGTATTTAGTTTTCTAATCGATTCTTCTGTTAGTATCGATTTAATCATTTGCCATGCGTCAAGCGACTTCAATTAGTATTTGAAGTTGTGTCTGTCATTCCTATGCAGTGCTCTGCGAAAGGTATCGATTATGTATCGATTTGCCGAGTGCCATCACGGAAAAATTTGCATTCATTTCGGAAACAACTTTCGCGGCAGTGCTTTCATGAGTATTAATATGATTTTGCACTTACTTATTGCCTGAAGTTTTGCGACTAGTGCACGTCATTAAAACTAAATTTTAGCGGTTATCCGCAACATTTTATTTAACTTTAATTACGACGTTATACTCTGAAAAGTGGCCGAAACGTGGAAATAAAATTTAAATAAAATGCCGCGTTTAAAACCGTTAAAACGTAGTTCTAATTTTTCACATATATGTTAGACACAATATGTATGATTGTACACAGACTAGGAAAAAGCGCAGCTTTATGAGCTCGCAAATTTCTTAATTTGCATTCCTATTAACATTGAAAGACGGAAGTGAACCCGTGTGATATCGACTAATCGCCGGTTCCTATGTGTATCTTATCTACCATTCTCTCTGACTATCAGTTAAAATTTGATATAAGCTCCAGTAATGTCAAAATTCAACCGATGGTAGGACAGGTGTATGAACACTAAGATATAGAAACTGGCCATTAATCAAAACGTATTCAGCGATTTGTAATTAGGCATTGTATACACATCAATATTAACTCTGTATTTTTCTAGCAGATGGCGTTAGTAGTAACAGTCTAGTTGATAAATATACATTGCTGTATAGTATTTAAATATTTATTTACAAAATGATATGTTAATGATAGATCTGTCTATCGACCATCAAGATAGAGATTTAAATTACCTACCATGTCAAATCCCTCTCGATTTGTGATAGTTTTTTCATAGTATATCACAGGGGTCGCCAAATGGCGGACCCCGGTCCGCATCCGGACCGCCGTCCAATTTTGTGCTGACCGCGAGAACACAGCAACTTGCACTACAGTTTTAAAACACAAACATGCGGAAGTTTCCAGTGAAGAGTTCTGGATAAAATTGTGTGTGGTAATAAATATCTAGAACTACAAAAATTAGCTTTGAAACTTCTTACTTTGTTTGGGTCAACATATATTTGTGAAGCAGCATTTTCAAAGATGAACTTCATTAAGAATAAATTTCGATCTCGACTTACTGATGAACATCTCCAGGATTTAATGTCAATAGCTTGCACCAATTTTACTCCAAACTTCAGACAGATAGTCCGCAACAAAAAATATAATTTTTCTCATTGATATGTAAAAATACTATTGTTATTTCCGTAATTACGTTTGCTTAATAAATATTTTTTTCTATAAAATGTTGTGCGGATCGCGATGGTCATTTCATTTCTTAAAACGGACCCCGAGCGAAACTAATTGGTGACCCCTGGTATATCACAAACATACACGTTGTGGGATAGTGATAGTGTTCGCTTTGCTAGCCCTAAAACTGTCAAACCGTAGTGGTGTACAAAGGCGTAAGTATGTCAAAAAAGTAAGTAATCGTACTTACTATGTATTATGCATCGACATAATCTCAATTCATTCCTAGGGATGTCTGAAAAAGATCGCTTTTTAGCAATAAGACCGTCCTTTGTGCATAATTAGACATAGTTTTTGTCTGTTAGTTCTTTTTTGTATTGTTGTACAATAAAGAGTTATTGATTGATTTCAATTAATTACCTTTCAAGGCGATGATTACCCTAAAAGATTTTTTCCTATAAACCTTTGCGTCTAACGCTAGAGCGAAATCAAATGGCACTGATGTTTTACGATTTCAATGTATAGGTATGTGTACCTACAATATTAACATATTTATAAAACTAATCCTTCTAAACACTAATATAAATAAGATGTACTTATAGAAAACACAGATTTAATTTATATAGAAATACTCCTTAAATGCGCGACAAACATGATATCTGAAAACATGACGTAACACGAATTTTTATCAATGTTAATTAAAATAAATTTTGGTTATGTTTTTATAAAAAAGACTACAAAAGCTCGTTATGTATTAAGGTATGAAAGCAGGAACTAGGGATGATATCCCTAAGATGCCACCGGTCAGTCTTCATTTGCTATTTTACAATTTATTATTTAAAAACCTATTTTTTAACTATATTTCTCTAAAATTTAAAGTCTGATTATATTTATTTATTCTATGTTAATTTTATCAAAACATAAAATTTCTAACATAATCTTTAAGTCAATATAAACTTGACCAAATAATGATGACGCGCGCATGCCACTTATTATTATATTTCACTAGAATTTGTCCGCGACTTCGTCCACGTTTAACAGGTAACGTAGATTACAGTTATTTTGCCAGTATTTAAAATCGAAGGGTTTTTTTAGCATGGCAACGGATTTTTTAGCATGAAAATACATGAATTTCGAAGAATCCCGTAAAAACCCAGGATGTTACCAAATGCATACATAACTAAATCTGTTTTACTAAAGATGTCTAATAAATATAGAAACTGTCATATCAAGCAAGATGACCGGCACAATCACGTGGTTTCGAAGTTAGGAAATCCTGGGAAATATAAAAAGTCCTGGATTGTATCGTTTTAGTATCAATCGGATCCGAATTAGCTATTTTTTATGTATACTACCCACTAAAGTGGGAATTTTCCCGGGAGTGTTCTAAAGAACACTCCCGGGAAAATTCCTACGGGATTCCCGGGACGCTAAGTACCACGGCATTTGAAAAAGAACGTAAACTATATTTCTAGTATAAGTCGTATCAAAATCGGCTAATTTTTATGCATACTAATCACTTAAATAACTCCTAGGAAAATTCCCGCGGGATTTCCAGAACACAAAATATCGCAGCATTTTAAAAGTAATATAAGTATCTTTTTAGGGAAAATTGTGTCGGAAATAGCTTTTATGCGCCCTAACATTATTAAACCACTCCCGGGATAGTACCCTCGGGATCCCCGGGACAAAAACTATCACACATTTTATTACATATAATTCGCTATCGATTACTGAACAAATCACATTCAAATTCGATTTTTTTAATCTGGCCGTTTTAAATTGTTCCCAGAAAATTTCTAATGGGATTCTCAGCATAAAAAATAGCGCAGATTTTAAGTCTAAGAATTTGCTGTCGATCCGCATCGAACCGCGACCGCGAAAACCGCATCGAAATCGGCCCAAAGGTTTTTACGGGAATCTCGAACAAACAGACATACCGACAAATAGACAAAAAACCTTTAAAAAAATGCATCGTGTTCTCCATTGTTTACATAGTGTATTCTGATGGATATACAAACTTTTTGTATATGTTAAATTTGAATTTAATATTGGAATGCGTGGCTGTCTCTTAAGTTGTTTCTGCCACCGTTGAAGTTAGTCTTGAAAATATATCTTGTAACAACGAAAACCTCTCGTATTCATTAATCACGTCTTCTTAGACCCAACATATTCCAGGTGTTTTTTTTAAATAGCTTCAATGTACAGACAAGGCATTTTTAGAATTTTATAATATTATATAAGTAACACATTGTAGTTTTATTTAAACAGAAATAATGAGCAATTTTATTTCTTGAAAACAGTTATCCAAGAAGCGAAATTTCAATTGTGGATTGACATGAATTTGATTGCCGCGAATGAAGAACGACTTATTCTCTATGTAATGAATTTAAAGCATCTGAAACGGTAAAATCGCTTCGTGGTGTTGTTATACATATAAACGAAGGTATTAAAAGGTTTTATAACATGTAAATATAAACAAGTAATATATAAAGCTTTTATTATAGTGTGTTCATTAAAGATATAATTACCCTGATCAACGTGATGGAACCAACAGTTACGGATGACAGAGATGGATATCAAAATAATTAAACAAGTGGTAAGTAACGGTGTGTTAATGATGTAATTGTCATAATAAACTTTTAATTAAGGGGTTCCGTAAGGCAAATATTGAAAATGGAGTTTTTAGACTTTTTTGTATCCTTCCGACCATATTTCCGTTTCCCTATAGGTACTATAGGAAGCTATTTTACTCGAAACTGTAGTGAGGATTACTACTCTACCCAGAGATATTTTGCAAAAACGCTAAAATGTGTATGTATGTATTTCTTTTTTTTTATCAAAAGTATAAATATGTGTCATGTGTGTGTATCAAAGTGTTTATATTTAAAGAATTATGTATTGTCAATATAAATTTTTGTTTCCTTTTTGGATGGATGGAAATGAAAAATGAACGGTTTTTTTGAGAAAAAAGTTCAGAGAATCCAATCTAATCTCTTTTGCCTTTCATTGTGAAGTTTTGTACAGCCGTTGTGTCGTATAAAGGCAACAAACAGACAGATTTACTTTCGCATTTATAATATTAGTATGGAATCCTCCTACATAGTATTATAATTCCGTTACTCAGCAGACAACTGGCATATTATTTTTTTTTATATAAATCGACAGACAAACATACATGTATTTTGAGTCTAAGTTAGTTACGCTTTTATTATGGTTAACGAAAAATATGTGTACAGAATTAACCTTATCGAAAATCAAACTTCGTTTATAATTTGCCCCGTGTCAGTTTATCTCTGCTTTACAGTTCCACTTTTAGACTCCTAATATTTTTGTAAAATAAGAATGTAATTAATTATGATATTTAAAATATTTGTATTGTTTTTACTCCGAACGCTTTCTTTAGGGCTTGCCTTCTTGCCTAAATATTAGTTCCATATCCCACAGGATCTTTACAGGACCAAATTTTAGAATTAATATTAAACTAACTTCATCTTCAGTATTGAAGGGGGAGCTATATCATTGTTGGCACCCCACTACAATGATTGGCAGCGTTTTTAATTTATTCATTTTAGGTCGTTTTTAACAACTTAGGTCATTAACGACCACGATTGTTTTTTTGCTAGACGTATTGCTGGGGAGTTTCTTGCCGCTTCTTTTCCTTTAAACAGCGATAACACGTTGCGAAGTGGTGTACGTAGAATAGAAAATGGATTTAAATTTTGATTTATACGTATGATATTCGTTAAGCGTTTACGGGGGAAAGGAAACAACAAGAAAATCTGCATATTTTAAAATTAGCGACGAAACCACGACGTAAAAAGCATGGTGGTTATACTGCGCGTTCCATGGGTGCACTGTTCATTCCAATTAATGTAGTTATATTATTTCTAACAAGGAATAAACAAAGCAAAGGAGACGGATACGCTTTCGTACATTCTTGGGCCCAGATTGTAAACAGATGATTTTTTATTTAGCCATTTTAATTCATTCCCAGAAAAAATCTCGCGGTATTCCCGGGATAAAAAGTTATTTTTTTTAGTTTAGCAGTCATGGCCCACGTGATGGAAAGCGGTTACCATCGCCTATGGATATTTGCAATACCAAAGGTACTACAAATGCGCTCTCTTAAGGGAGATTGGAACCTGGCCACTAATGCCGGAACACAACTCTAGGTTATTATCGCGGCATACTTTGGACTAGAGGTGGTAGCCATCCAGACGGGCAAAGGTCCTACCACCTGGCTGTGGGTTGTTTTGTCGCCTCTTACGACAGGCCGCCCGGCCGCAGAAAATTGTATTCTTTCTCCGTAGCTGCACGGATAAAGTAGCGCAAATTAAGTCTAAGAATTTGCTATCGATCGGAGAAAAACGTATCGAAATCAGCCTAGTAGTGTTTACGTGTATCCCGAACAAACAGACAAGAAATCTAAAAAAAGATTGCATCGTATTCTCCGTCGTTTAAATAGTCTATTCCATGTGGGTTTTTTTAAAAAGCTTAAATTTACAGACAGCATGTTCAGAATTTTATAATATTATAGATTAGATATCGTGCAAAAAATTAAGTGTCGTCTAGGACACTAGCCAATCTAATGGAGATCGTTCTAAAATCCTATTTATCGCATTTAATAATACACGTATATTATAATTATCCGTCGAAATTGCAACGTGCCGTAGGCGGTTCTACTCCGGTTCAATAATAATATCGGTCTAACCCAATGTGGTACAAATCTAACATGTAATCTCCACCAAAATGTGTATTGTTTTAACGCAAAACTCCTTTATGAGATCGGCATGACTTTTATTACATATGGCACGACCTTATTTAGTGCCACTGTGGATTGTACGATATAAGGCTCTCCGTCCAGCAATGCGGCTGCTTTAAAGCCACGAGAGCTACTAGTAGCTAATAGTTTTGTAGTTATCTACCTATTTTATAAAGAAAAGCGTAACGGTTCGTTAATAGATTCTTCCTTAGCCATGTTGCTATCTTTAGCGTCACTTTGGTGGCCATCAGAGCTAATAACATCGCATATATATATATATATATATATAAATGTCCTTCTTTGGCTATACTGGATCGATAACAGTTGTTTTAAGCCCTTAAATGCATTTATACTATCATGCTTTAGGTAATGTAACTATATTTACGATCACATTACGACTTGAATACCATCTTTGTTTTATCTATATGACTTTAACAAAATTAGGAGATATTGTTCTACTAAACTAAAAGTGTATAATTTATTTGCTTTTAAATAGCGTTTTATTAGTTTAGATCTCGACTAGTTTGACCTCGACAGTGAAGAATGTTAATTATTTTTGGATATGCTTCTAAAGGATACCGTTAATGAGTGCTTACATTATTAATAAAGCAATTTTTCTTCCAGAATATAAAAAATGAAATTAGTCATATCGCGATAATCTCAATTATGTTAGACAAATAATAAAAAATGAGGACAAGACACATTACACTTAAAACAGGCATTTATCGAGGACGTATTTAAATCACTCGTAAATTTGCATCTCGAAAGCATTTGCTAATCGAAAGAGCTAATGAAACGGTTGTAGCGATGTAATAAAATTTTGAACTCACCTCTAAATGTCTTGTATGTAGGAATAATAATTAAATTCATTCAGATGCACTACACAGGGTCCGTGTAAAATATTTGTCTTAAACAATCGTCCACAAGTAATCACACAGAGCAAGTATATCCTTCGCCGGCGTTCATCTCAAGATGTACCCGCCGGACGTAGCCAAAGCACTTGCTCACGCCACTGTATTGTTATGTTGTTGCCAAAATTTCGCTAACTTTCGGGTACTGTTATGCATAACAAACAATTTTCGACAAGTTGTCCTCTTTCAACATAATTCGTGACGAATTTCTTTTCGGTATCGACAATCCGTCAATGATGCGCGCGTGGCCGTCACGTTCGTCCTGGAGTCCTTAGGCGTCTGATTTCTTTAAGCGCCACAATAATGACGACGACTTTGTATTCACATATCGCCGGAACTCTCTTCGTTGATTGTAATGCGTTGCGCGTGCGTCGCTTTCCGCTTCGCAGAACAATGGAGCACCGCACCCCTGGGTGATGGGTGGCCTAGGTGGTTGGAGCTCATCGCTTATGGCGTGCCCGCCGAACGGTTGCGTGTTCGCCGATGTCTCCAATAATGAGAGTCACTTAAGTATCTGTTTGCGAGCGTTGGCGCAGCGGTACCGGTGCGGAATGGAGGCTCGCCGAGTGTAATCGTTCAAAGTCGCCTCGCCAGTTGGCCACTGGGTTAGCAGTGCTCCTTTTCCTGTTTCGCTTCTTTAATAGGTGAAACAAGTGGTCAAGTCATAAGTGAATCTGCCCAAACATGCTCATCCAAAGATAACATACGACTATATTAGCTGCGACACTAGTTTTTCTGTCTGCCAGATACTTATTTGCTGCGACATTAGTACAATATTTGATATAGAGTTTCAAGAAAAAACATATTAATGCTAGTTTTAACTAGCATTAATATGTTACTTTTTAAAGTAACAGTAATTGTCCCTACAATTTTATGTACGTACGTAATAAGTGCTTTGAGAATAATGACAACGATTGAATTAAAAGTACTGTGATATCTTGGGACAAGCAATTTTTTATACATTCCAATTTCCAGTGTCTTTGTTTTTATTCTTTCTTAATAAAATTCACTTACTCATTGTGGTTTTATTGATAATTTGATAAGTATTGAAGTCACCAAAATCTAATAGCGACCTCTAGGCTTAATGGGGTATTATTTATTCTTTTGCAACAATATGGGACACCGTAAAATTAGTTTGGTCAAATTTTGGAGAAACGCTCAAAAGGCCTTGTACCGAGAATTGTAGTAGTTTGTATTTTCTTAAGTTTCCGCAACTAGTATAGATAATTAAAGCTACATTTTAACGGTTTTAAATGCGGCATTTTATTAAATTTTTAATTATTATACATTTTATTTTTATTTCGTCGTTTCGGCCACTTCTCTTTATCCGTGATCACGGAAGACAAATATGAACGAGTAATGTTAAAGTTATTAGTTAGCCTTCTTGGATTCCGTGATCACGGCTACTGAAAAGTGGCCGAAACGTCCATATAAAAATCAAATGAAATGCCGCGCATAAACCGTTAAAACGTACTAAATACACGTGTTGTAATTAGTGTCAATCGTCTGATTAATTCGTTATCGTGGAAATTATACAAGAATATAATAAGGACGATAGCGTCTGGAATAGTTTTATAACACAGTTTGAATTTTTCGACGTTCTCATTTATTTCAACAATGGAATTTTGGTCGTAAATCGTTATATCTGTTACTAAGTACCTACTTCGATTGACTGATAACGTAGTTATAAGAACATAGATAGTGTTATTTTATTACATCCACGTGGGGCCCTATTTCATAGCATATGGAAACCAAAGGTAGATCTGAACAAAAATAATAAGTATTTAACTTTATTCTTTTTAATATATTTTTGATAAAAATGAAATTAGATGTTTATCGGCACCACATCAGACTTTTATTGTAACTGTTATTTTATCTTTCTAAGAATTGGCAAGCATTTGTTTTATCGAATTTATTACAGTATTACATTTTTAATTATCCTTTTTACATTCCTCATGGAAAACTAGGTATGATAGTCGTCGTTTTCATTGTTGGTTAAATTTAAAGTGTTTTCATTCATGCATTCATTTATACTTAGTCGTTCTTGAAATAGTTATTCTGATAAACCTTTATTTGACATGCCTTGATGGCGTCATAAATCATTCTTCTCTCGGTTTTGATATTATCACACCGTTTTCGCATCAGTATTTTTTCTTATAAAAGCAGTAGGTAACCGTCTCATTCTAATTATTGTTCTTTATTGTTTTTCTATCTTTACTATTTTTACTTAATTTTTGCTTTATTTTTAATATTTGATTGATTTAAAATAAATATATGTTAAAAATAATAACTAATATAACGTCAAAGACGACAGAATAATAATCTGTAGCACCTTGCACTTAATCAAGTTTTAGCACCTTTTCACAGCTTCTGCCAGGCATCGAGAACTCACTTTACTTTACTCATAGTCTTGGCATAAAGCGAAACACCGGCAATTTTATTGGTATTCCCGACTCAGGTGATCATAGCGTTTGTTCCCCGGGTGCTATCACCATCTTAACTAAGGCTACCCGCACAGACACAGTATTCTTGGCAATAATTTACTTATTGTTCGTTTGCGGGCAGTATTGCATTGCTTAGTACACGGTATGATTAAATTGTTCAATATTATTGCAACCTAGCATTGGCAATAATATTGTGTGTGTGCGGGTGGCGAATCCCACACGACCCCACGCGCTTTCCGCGGGATAGATAGTCTTAAATCGGATTTTCCCTCCTTAGTTAAATTTTATTGTATTCATGTAAGAAGAACTTCTTATACGAATACAATAAAATTTATACTAATTTTTATTTTTATACTAAATTTAATATAATAATTATAATTTAATTTAATTTTATTTATTTATTTATTTGAGAAAATTACAATTACAATATACAATATATTTATGCTAGGTACATTACTAGAGACTAAAAGTTGTGAGTTTGCCCCCAAACTAGGACAGGCCTGTATTTTGGGGGGCACATTCGGCCATGATATGTTCTCATTTTTTATTTTATTGTATTGGTTGGGTGAGTTAACCTTATTAATTAATTTAATAATTAACAGTTTTTTGTTTTTAATAATTTAAGTGTGCATTATATTGAAAATTTAAACGTATGTTGGGTGTTCGAGCGCGCGCGTGTGTGTGTGTGTGTGTGTGTGTGTGTGTGTGTGTGTGTGTGTGTGTGTGTGTGTGTGCGCGTGGGTGTGTTTGTGCGTGTGTGTGTGTGTGTGTGTGTGGGTGTGCGTGTGTGTGTGTGTGTGTGTGCGTGTGGGTGTGGGTGTGTGTGTGTGTGTGTGTGTGTGTGTGTGTGTGTGTGTGTGTGTGTGTGTGTGCGTGTGTGCGTGTGCGAGTGCGCGTTTATTTTAAAAACAAGTATGTAAGCAGTTCTTCTGTTTCGTCATAAGATAAACCTTGTAGCCAGGTGCTCACTTTTACTTTGACTGAACATTGATTGAGACCAATAATATTTAATTTGTTGTTAACAAAATTATATACTTTACAACTAAGGGAATTGTACTGGTTTTGGGCGAAAGTAGTTCTACAACGTAAAATAGGTCACACAGTTAGTTTTGCACGTCTGTCATTGTCTGAAGTACTTGCGGTTTTATGTTTCCTTAAGATGGATTATAAAATATCAATAAACACTTATTGCTGATATAAATCATATCTTATAACATATTAATAAATTTATCAGTCAAAAAGTTCAATCGCTACTTGTCTTACGTGATTGTACTCATATATTGATTACGTATGTACTTATATCCTATTATTTCGTAGTTAAGTTGTTTATCTTGTTTGCCTTCAAATTGTCGCCTCTGCGGAATTCTAATTATGTTTTATAACAATCTTATAGCTAGTCAACGAATTTATGGCGTCATTATACACATAAGTATATAGTGGTAGAATAATAAATGTCTAGCCAAGCTGCCTCCGCCAGGTTTCTGTCGAAAGAGAAGGCCCAAGAAATGCTGGTTTGACGTTGTGAAGGATGACATGTGTACTAATGGTCTCAATACAATAGATACCGAAGACCGCGCAAAGTGAAGAAGAAAAAATAGTAAAGCGGACCCTGGGCGTGGAAGCGAACGCTCCGAACACAACGGGGATTTAAAACTCGGATGATGGTAATGATAGTAATACAATAATAAGTAGTAAAATATGTAATAGATTTTTTTTTTAATATGTCATAGATAATAAAAAGATCAAAAATATTTATAATTTTTATCTGATTCAAAACCAAACAAAACTTAAAAGCATTTAATATACCTATTCATATAAGATAACACCTACATTCATATAAGATAACACAATCTTATAAGCATACGATTTTTTTTAGTTTTCCACTTTTATTGCAGCATCCTAATACAATATCTCCTGCAGCAGGAAATCGTAAATAAACATAGACGAAAACTTAATATTAAATTCCTAGGCTAAATAAAAACTTTAACATTACTCATTGACACTAGACATCTTTGTCTTCCGTGATCACGTCTACTGAAAAGTGGCCGAAACGTCGGAATAAAATACCGCGCTTAAAATCTTTAAAACGTATTTTTATTGTGTACTAGTCGCAAAAAATTAAGAAATATACTATAAAATTCCTGTTATAATTAATTACAAATTACGTTGTTTGTTCAGTCGTTTCGGAGGCTACTTGAGACAAACTTTCAGACCGACACTGACAAAAAATCTATAAACCGTCATTTATGATTAGGTATCATATTGTTACAACTTAAGTTCCGACAAAAACAAAACCCACCTGCATATCTATAAAAACGTATTTTATTACCTGTCGGCATTTGAACTAATTGTAATTCTTTTATGATATTCTTCTTTTGTTTACTTATTTATTGGTTATTGTGGAGAACGGCCTATTGTACTCGTTTATGGCCGTTTGCAGGCATAATTAGGCAGGTGTGCGGATTACGATTCTAGGAAATTCGGTCCACGCTGCCGGGCGGACATGTTGCATTTGTGCGATATAAAGCAATGGCCCGATTGAGGAAGGGCAGTCGAGCAATAACCACGAGCGAAGCAAGAATTGTGTACATTCGGTAATCTATTTAGTGACGGACCTTGCGCGTGCTATTGAATTACGACCCTCTGCATTACGTTCGGACTTGTTGTGTTCGGTTATATTTGTACCGGTGTTATACGTGTTTCTATAGTTCTAAAACTCTATAATAATTCCAACGGCATTTTAATTCGAGTCCTGCAACTCGTAACAATATAAATAGCAGTTTTAGATCATATACACACACTTAAATAATGATTACTATTTTTATAAATGAATAATAATTATGATTTATGAACATCCTAAAGAAAATTTTATTCAGCTTCTATCGTAGAATATTTTTTTGGGACAGTTAGTCTTTGACCGAATTTGCAATCAACATCAAAATGTTCTTTCTATATATTTAAGTAGTAATTTGCAATGTAAACAAATGTCAATAGAAACCAGTGTTAGTAGTTAGCACCCTCGTTTATAAATAATGCATTTTACGACAGCATTGTTATGGTAATTAATTTGGCCTACATGGCTCCAGGGTGAAACTTGTCTCCGATTTGTATGCGACCAGGGATCATTGCTCATGGTGGCACAGATTTCTCAAAAGCTATCTTTTAAGACATTTTCATGAACATACATGTAGGTCCCATTAAAACAACTAGCTGTCGGTTACCATTGTTTTGTGAATTCAATCATCTTAGTAGAATAGCTGGTAAAGATCGATCTTATATGCACTTAAACATGAATGTTTGTGTATTCGTTCCGTATGCGTTCGGGCACTGCTCATACAATTTGAAACTTTGTATAATAACACCTCAAGTTACGATACCTTGATTTACGCGATTTACAAACCTCGTTAATTCGTATCTTATTTGAGTGTCACACAACTCTCGATTACTTAGTCCCCTGTACTGTATTCTCAACTATCATGAAAGTTCGAGGTATTATAGTTGTTGGCAATTGTGTTGAGTTTCTGACGATATGGTTCTAAAAGTTTAAAAAAGACATTGCACCCTAAGCTTGGTACTAGCTAGTTGATTTATAAATATGATCTCTCACTCTCTCTCTCTTCAATTGTCAGACCCTTTTTTATGATTATGATCCACTAAATGGTTAGTGGTTACCACGGCCAATGGAAATTGCAGCATAATTCCAATGTGGTATTTATCTCTTTGAGTCTTTTAATAACATCTATTTCTGCCCATTATAGAGTTCTATATTATAAGCTCTTGATTAACCATAAATATCTATTTTACTTTTTAGTTGCGCAAATACTACAGTAGCTTTAGAAATAATATATTAGGCACCTGTGGAAATTCCACAACTGGCACGGGTATACAAATTTACCATCTCACTCTTCGGTGTATATGCTCCAAGGGTTGCTCTCGATTTCCCTGCGATCCACAAATCAGATCCTGACTTGGTGACCATGGAACCGCCTCGAGAGCATACACATTTACGTATAACGAAAACAATTTCCAAATCGATCCACCACTGAAGGAGAAATCGCGTAAAATGCATATAAATAAATAAGCGCCGGTAGAAAATGTAATAATACCTACACGCGTATACAAGCTTTTTTTCCAAGAATTTAGGCACACGGCGTTCTTTAATAAGAGCTATGCTCGAAATCTCTGGAATCTGATCCACTTATCAGATCTTGACTTGGTGACAATGGGACTACCTTGGGAGTATACACTTACGAGTAAAGAAAACAATTTGAAAATCGATTTACAATTGAGGGAGATATCCTGTTACGAAGAAGTTGGTTAACAATTTTTGTGAGTTGCTTTAATTCTTTGGAATCCACTCATCAGATCCTGACATGGTCACAATGGGACCAATTCGGAAATATATAGTTTCGATTAAAAGAAAAATTTTGAAAATTGGTTCACAATTGACGGAAAATCGAGTAACGAACATACAAAAAAAACATACAGACTAATTGAGCACGTCCTCCTTTTTGAAGTCGGTTAAAAATAAAGGAGGTATAGATATATATATATATATATATATATATATATATATATATATATATATATATATATATATATATATATATATGTATATATATATATATATATATAACGCCTCCTTTATTTTTTCTTATAAACTATATATATATATATATATATATACTTAGTTGTACACATAGTCGATGTATCGTCTAAAGTTTTAAGAGTTCTGAATCATATTCATCACTATCCATAACTTATCTCATAAAAGAAAACTTAAAAAAGCATGTCAAAGCAAGATTACATATATTTTATTGACACTGTTCCACTCAGGCTTTCCCCTCAGCCCAAAATTTTTGTTGTTCAATATATTGTTCGTGAAATCGCGAGACACGTTAATGTTATAATTTTCCTCCAAAAACAGAGTATCTAATGAGATAATGTACCTATATTTATTTGTATGATCATTATAGATATGTATATATTACCGCTTAGAATCGAAACCTGGTTTCAAAAACTACTATTCAAAATGTTGTTCCGTAAATTACACACTTTCTGAAACTAGCATCAATAAAGTGTTCTAATGCATTTATTTCAGATACTTTAATCGTAGCCAAAAGGCCAAGAAGCGATAAATGCATTTATTTCATTAGGTGAGTATCAATCTAAAGCACATCGAAAATCTAAAGAGGACATTGACCGTATCATTAATATTTTTTTATACTTATAAATTCGAGTAGGTAGTAACGTGTCAGGGGCGTTTTATTACTGATAGAAACTACGAGTATTACTTTTCCTACGGTTTCACCAACATTATTTACAAATATGTTACCGCGGTATAAACCACACCACGAAACTCCTTGAGGGGATAGTAAACCCTCGGATCTGGCAAAAGTTTACGGTCTCGGGTTTCACCCAGAGTATGATAATACTGTTTTTGCCCTAAGGATCATCATGAAGAAATACAGGACGAGGAAGACGCCTCTGTGTTTTTCCTGGATTTACAGAAGGTTTCCGATTGTTTCGAGGTTTCACGTGATGATCTGGTGGGCACTAAGGTCCCAAGGGGTGCCAGAAGATTCCGATTCCTTTGTTTGGACCGCTGTTAGCGACACTACACTTTCCCATCACCGTCGGAGTAGACTAGGGATTTGTGCTTAGTTTATTTCTGATCAAAATGATATTAGACGAATTGTCGCACAACATTAGAGATATGCATGAGCAAAATCCGTGGTTGCTTGTTTATGTTGACGATATTACGTTGGCAGATGCGGACAGAGGGCGCCTGGTGCGACGTTTTAATGCGTGGCAGAGGTCGCTTGGGTACGGCAGTTTGAAACTAAATGTGGCAAAGATTAAGTACTTGAGCAATAACACTACATATCCCACATCTGGGCGCATAGGCGAAGATACGATCGAGCACATGGATAAGTACAGTAAGTAGGTAGGATCTGTACTACTTAGCGCGCCGGGGGACTTCGACCACGACGTCAAGGCTCATATCTCAGTAGCTAAGTGGTATGAGGATACTCGATATTCCCTCGCATCCCACTAGTGGGTCGCAATCTAATGAATGTAATTATGAGTCTTCTTGTAACAAAAAATGTTCGATACAATGGAACACACAAACTTATTTCCGTATTTACATTAGTAAAGATTTACATTTTTTGCACATAAATTATATATGTAGCTTCTATGAAATTATGTAGGTATAGTATAACGGAATTTAAATAAAAAATCGATATACATATTTTTATAAGATAGATAACAACCATAACACAGAACTATGTTCCGGTTATAATGCGAACATACTTGATTAATGATAAAAAATATTAAATTAAAAAATATATTAATTAGCTGTGGCCTGTGTATGTAAAATCACAGTACAATAAAATTACAGTTTTGAACCCTAACATTTTCATTAAAATCCGTTCAGCCGGTTTTGAGATTATTCGGCTAATTCTTGCAGACCAGTATAAATACTTATCTACATATATCACCCTAATATATGTAGGTAGATAAGTATATATACTATACACTACAGTGTATCTTCTATGTCGTCCAATAGACTACCATGACAGTTAATACACATAATTACAATTATACATAAGTATTTGAATTTGTTTGTTTCATTTTCACGGCTAACTGACTGAACGGACCTTATTGAAACAGCCAGGAGACATGAAAATTCAATTTACGTTATATTTATGCCCCACAAAACTCGGAAAGTAGTTGATGGATTGACTTGGAAATTTGCAATAGAAAAGTATTTTATGTAGATTAGATTAAATTAGATACCATTTTAATGCTCACCAAAATAAACAATTACAAAAACAAAATGCATAATTACAATACTTTTTGGCAAAACAAAAGGCGGTCTTATCGCTAAAAGCGACCTCTTCCAGGCAACCTAGCTTAAAATAAATTCTTAACTAATCTGGTGATTTAAGTGGAGCAGAAAAAAGATAGGGACTGGACAATTGAAATATATATACTTACACTAATTTATAAATTGAATACATACATAAATCCAGACACTATACTTTTTATATATACTTTTTATACTGTATATAGAAATTCAGGTTCCGTATATTTGTGTTCACAAAACTCAAAAAGTAGTTCATGAGTTGACTTTAAATTTTATCCTTTGTATAATCTTAGATTTCATACTACGCCACAGTAGAGCTTTGCCGCGGTTAATAATATAATTAATTATACACATGTTAATCATATAAACTTAATATAGGTAGGTACCAAGATGCATCTAGATTTGCAAAACTGCCACTTTCCCTCAGAGATGCGTCATCGAAGTCATCATAATATATATGTAGTTATGTAGCAGCTGTGTTGCAAGGATAATTCTAGAACGTGTTATTTACCTTTTAAAGTTTGTATTTTCCTAGTACATTTACCTACTTGTGGAACAGGAAAACTTTCTACTTATTACTTGCAAAGGTAAGATAAATCTGATGATTCTTGTATTTATATTTTAACACAATTAAGAACAAGCGGCCGCGTACTAGTCCTACTTATACGGAAAATATAAATTTTAATATAAAAATCAATCTTATTTAGCCCAATTTCAAATAATTCCAAATCTTATCGGGGTTGCCCATTTTTTTTGGAATTTTTAAATTATAATTTATAAAACAAAATAATTAAACATTACTTTTGAATTGTATAAAGGAGGATATCTTTGAATTCTATTTGGTAACCCATAATGTCATAAATACTTTTGCAAATTAGACACTCAATATTTATAAAATTCTTATATGCACGTAAACCTGTATATGTAATGATAATATCAGCCTTACACGTCTCACTGTTTAGTTTAGACCACCCCATTGTTGGTGAAACAGAGGGTATGCCCGATACGCTTGTCAAGGTTGATTGTCGGGATTCATATACTGATTACCTCGTTAGCCAGTTTTCCTTACGGATATCATTGAATGCGCATATTGCGTCAGAAACCTATCCAAGTGATATATTATTTTCTCCATACAGCTAGGATCGAACCCAATTCATATAAATGAGTTATAAGTAATTTACCTACGAAATTATCAGGACTTTGACTTTTGATCATTGGATCAAATATAAGTAACTATACGCCAAAAGATTTTATAACGTAAACTACCTTCGACTTTCTTACATGACGCAAAAAATTCATTAAATTGATTTTTATTATTATAACTTTGTACAAATATCCTTTATTAAAATTACATGCACACGTATTTTGCTGGGCTTGAAAATTAGGTTAATTATAAGTTACATTCCTAAAATGTCGTAAACATGAATAAATACTTGCCCTGTGTCTGGACGAAGCCGTATTACCTCCCCACTGACGTTAAACTTTAATTAGCAGCGCAAAGTTGTTCACCCTGATATGGCGGATGGGATTTCGAGTAACGCGGTCACCTTAAGGCTTGTAGCAATGCCAACGTCCTTGAGGATTTTTCGGTACTGATTTTTCAGGCGATAGTGGAGATTCCATAGACGAGGTCGTTTTTCAGATGCATTATTTTATTTTGAATAAAATAAAGTAGCATAAAAAAAATTATACCAAAATTTTTATCTCTCTTTTATAAATATGTAGATTTTCGAAGTGAAACTTCTTTAGAATCGTTATGATATGAGACTCGATGAAACTAAAAGGCGACACGAAAAAGAGATAAACATATAAATCTATAGGATTAAGCCTGCGAGAAAATGAGATAGAATATTTATGGTCTAAGAGCCCGTGAACGGCTACTTGTATGTATTTGACCAGACTTGAGTTTTTGTACATTGAGGCCCCTATACCTACCATGCATGGCGTGGGGACTCACTAAGTTCAAAGTGGTGGAAGTGACGAGCGCTCAGGTAAGACAGGTATCGATTTTTGACGAATTTTAAATCCATATGACCACGTCTGCTATTTTAAAATTTGAAAATGTATGATTATTATTATCGGAAAATAAGATTGCTGACAATTATAGCGCGTTTTACTTTGTGTCAGACAATTTTATAATGCTAAAAAAATTAATTGAAAGTACCTAATTGACCAGATCTGCCATTGATATATTTTATTTATTATAGTTTTAAAAATATATATTGATCACGGCAGACGTCTGCATTGCGTACACACATCAATAAAATAATAACTTAAAATAACTACACAATTAATTACGAAAAAATCATGTTACGTCTCATATCGTGAAGATTTATGATAAGTATTTTTTTGGTAAATTATTAATCACTAAATACCAACGAAAACTTGTTTTGTTTGCACTCCACCTTCAACCTTTTGCGGCAGTAGGAACCTTAACACATCTCTATTGATTTTTGCCTTTTATTTTCTTTTTCACTTACTGCAATTACATCTATAACATTTAATTATGTGATTTTCTAACCTCTACGTGTGATGATCGTTCGAATTTCTACTAGGTATAAAGTACACGCCACGCGAGTTACACCAGTGACTAGGTAATATGAAGTGATCACTTTAACTGAATTACATTATTTTTCAATTACATTAAAGCTATGAATCCATTTCCCGGGCTATTATATCTTCTCTGCTTACTCGTAATTTCATTAGGTATATCACCCATAAGTCTTGTAAACTAGTTTAAAACGGTGTTCATTCAAGATAAAGTTTCTAAAAATATGAGCGATAGACACCTCATTCGATTTGGAATTAAGAAAAATGTATCTCGGGATGTATTAGATATAAAAAATTGCAATAGTTATTAACAAAATGAAAGTCGTGGTAGCGTAATGGATAGCGCACGCGTCCCAAACTTAAAGGGCGCGGGTTCGATTCTGGTCGGAACGCATGCACCACTTAGGCAGTTTTCTGACCTAATGTGCATATTGTTACTATTATCACGTGCTAATAACGGCGAAGGAAAACATCGTGATGCAACCTGCACATTGAGATAACCGATGTGTCAAACCTGCCAAGCCGCCTTGGACAAGCGTGGCGGGTATACTGTCCGTTCCCCTGTAGTGGGAGGCCCGAGCCCAGCAGAGGACATTTATGGGCTGCTATTATTATTTTTTATATTAACAAATTAAGATGAAAAAAGACGGCATTTACTGTTGCGCTAATAACCTAAAAACTATTAGTATTTAAGAAATATTGAAAAAACATCCTTAAAGAGGAGGAAAATTCCATTAAAAAATTTTTAGATCAGTGAACTATATCTCCATTATTTATAATTTTTATTTAACGCCAAAAATAGGTCTCCGCCCGGCCATCACGGAATGTGCGCACTGCCGCTGAAGTCAGTATAACACATAAAATAATTTTATGGTATTAAATACCAATTAAAAATTTGAAAAAAAATATGAACGTGGAAACACCACTTTGTTCGCATTTTATTTCATAATTAACAATGAGATTGAGACAACAAATAGATTTTTATAAAAGACTGAGCAAGGGTCTATAATTGGTAGATACTATATTTGAAGTGAAGGAATACATGAACAAAGTCGTTGTTCATCTGCTGACATCAAGCCTAGAAATGTATGAGAATTAATATCTAATTTCCCAAATACATACATACTATGGTCTTTCAGCTTGTGTGTGAAGTAAGGGTGTAATCATGCTAACTAAGATTTGGTTTTCCTACAGCTAGCAGTTAGATATATTATTGTAGGAATATAATATTCAAATTAAACATTACGAGAGCCCGTATAACCCGAAATAATATTTCATAGTATGAACATGTAAAAATAAACTTAGTTCCAAAGCTTAAAAAAGATTGAAGTTTAAAAGACCCTGAACAGGATACACTACTTATTAAAAATTAGCACTCAATTCTAGATCTGATATAATTAAGCCGGTACTAGGAAACCTGTATACGGATGACCTACCCAAGGCTAGACCGGTCGCGGCTATCTAATGTGTTAGGAAACTGAGAAAAACGCAAAGATTGTTGAACTACAAAAATAGAATACCAAATCGGACATCAGTTCTAAAATGAAATTAAAGTATACAGGTTTTTAATAATGTCCCCGAATTCGATAAAGGAGCGTCAAGTCTTGAGCTTCACCTGTTTTTACCGTTACATTGCATCGACCTCCCCTAAAATATTGCAACCTCGAAGCCTACATTTATTTGTATGACTTTCTCAAAAATCTCCACATGTACGTACACGCACTTGCATCAACTTGTATACAATTTATGCGTGAATTAATCCAAAAAGCACGAAAACTTTTTACTTTCTTCACAGCATGTTCGGTTTCGATTTCACATGACATTATTTATTTTAGAACCAATTTTGCTTAAGCTGCAATTTTGTTTAATTTAATTGTTTTATGATTCTGCTGTATCAATAAATAGTCGTTTATCGAAGGCTTAATGATTATCATATCGAAATATAGATTGAATCGCATTAATCTTTCGCAATTATCAGACAACGTAATCACAAGTTGAACTTATTTGTTGATAATTTAATTTAGTTTACCTATAATATTCGAACTGTGAAGTCTTTATGATGTCGGAGAAAGTTAAAAAAAAACCGCCGTTTTTTAATTTCAAGCGTTGGAATAGTCACAAGATGAGTGAGGATTTGATGACGAGTACGCCTTCGCCAGCTTCGCCTAAAGTCGTAGCACAGGATGGTTTTCAAGTATACAGGCCAGCAAATGGATCAGTTTTGGCAAAAACTACAAGTTCCAACACAGAATCCAAGCCTAGGAAGTAAGTCCTGTTAGATAATTGTATAATACAAATCCTTTATAGTCTTGTGGTAGTTAAAAATGTTATACAAGTTCAGGATCGCATAATAATTATGTTCTAACTTTACTTTTCTGTCAATTATTTAAATTAAAACTTGTTAGTTATTGTTATATTTGTTGCATCCATATTGTTAAAGATAGTTAGCAATTTTTTGAATAAAACAACAGAGAACCTTATACATTGTATATCCCCATGTAAGCTAAACAAGCTATG
Source organism: Dendrolimus houi (assembly GCA_039645545.1). Classification (NCBI taxonomy): domain Eukaryota; kingdom Metazoa; phylum Arthropoda; class Insecta; order Lepidoptera; family Lasiocampidae; genus Dendrolimus; species Dendrolimus houi. The sequence continues at coordinate 11,427,654 of CM077134.1, forward strand.
CTTATGTTATAAGTAATATAGACAACTCCGGGCTCCCAGATACTCAGACAAGAGTAAATAGGTTCCATTATGAATTTACTCTTCCAGAAATAAAACCTCTACATTTCAATTAGGCATTTGCTACTTAATATCTATAAAGTTAATTCCGCTTAAACCTTATCGCGTTAATTGATTTACGTCGTTTTTTATCAATAATAATATCAACACTAATTTTAAATTTAATGACATCGGTTTGCTGTATTTGGTCCTTAAATGGTCCATACTAGTAGGTACATAAAAACTATAGTACTTTTTAACTTAGTTAACAAATGTCTATGATTGAAAATATACTCAAATAATAATTAAGTTATTAGTACCTTCACAATAGAAAAATCAGCTTGCTAGATTTCAGACTGTTATTATAAATTTCTCGTTTAATATTCATAATACAAAATTTGGAAAAGGATTTTAAATAGAAAAAGATTCCGCTCAATGAAATTTGACTGTGTATTGTTTGCAGAAAAAGCATGCTTTTCATAAATAGAGTATGTGAATTACCTAGCTTTAACAATGACTATACTAAATTTAATAAAAATAAGACTTAACATCCAGCAGATGGACAGGAAAGAAACAGTCGAACAAACACACTTTTTCAAAATTAGAACGATTTGAGCTTCAATATAAAAATTAAAAACTGGATGTTGTAACCTCAATAGTATGGAAGTAGATTTCCATGATAGGAATACGATGGAGTAATTATTACATGAAGGAATTGTATAAAGGATAAGAATTAAACTTATAAGATTAAAAACGATTCTTCAACAAAACTTAGTTTGGTTAAAATTTTCCAATTGTACGGACTATAACTTAGCGTTATTTTATTATTACAGGTTTTCAGCGGGTGGAATCAAAGAACTAGTACAGTGTCCTTTGTGTTTGGAAATTCTCCATAATCCAAAGATGCTGCCATGTCAGCATACTTTTTGCATGGCTTGTCTCAGTGTGTATATCGAAGGTTGGCCTTTTTATTAAAATTGAATTTTTATCAGTATTACCACTAGCGTAGTAATAGTTCTACGCTTCACAAAACATCAACTAGTTGTCTTCTAGTTTCATTGTTTATGAATTACTAGCGATTGGTCCCGGCTTTGCATGGGTGGTTTATGGCTAATTTTTTGACATCTTGGGTTATATTATTAAAGTTTTAGGAGGGCTCCCTAATTTTTTCTAGTAATAAATATAACCTATGTTACTTGGGGATAATGTAGCATTCTAATGGTGGCATCCTTAGGAGTATGGCCCTGTACGGTGCACCCGTACAGGCTCCGTTGCACTTCACCGCCTCAATAAGACTTTGTTGTGGCGCGCACAACGGGTCCTGGCCGTGAGGACCATCCGAGGATACCGTACAATCTCTTGGACGGCGTCGACACTTTTGCAGGCGATCCGCCCTGGCCTCTCCAGGCGGACGTACTTGCCAAAGTTCGGCGCTCCCGACAGGATTCTCTCGCCCGTGTCCTGGTTTATTGTCAGGCCGAGATCCAGGAGACCAGGACGCGGGAAACCGCGACCATGATCGAAACTTGGTCGAAAGAGTTGAAAACTCCTGTGGCGGGCATTGAGACGGTGGAGGCGGTGCGCCCGCACCTGTTGCGATGGCTCCCGCGGAAACGCGGGGCCCTGACCTTCAGGATGACGCAGATACTTACCGGGCATGGGTGCTTCGATAAGTATCTGAATCATATCGCGGGTTGCCTGCCTTCCCCTCAGTGTCGCCAATGTGGCGCATTAGATACTGCGTTTCATACGCTGGTCGAGTACGCAGCATGGGCACCGCAGAGATATGAACTCGAGACCCTCGTAGGTCCGATCGATTCGCTGGGCAGATTGGTGCAAGCCATGCTGCATAGCGACGATCACTGGGTGGGTGCAGCCAATTTCTGCGAGGCTGTCGTGTCTCAAAAGGATGTCGCAGAACGAGAAAGGGAGAGAGATGCGCATGCGTCTCGCGGGTACCGACTTCAGTCGGGGTCCCGGAGGCGTAGATATGCGCAAAATCTCCCCCTGTAATACCGCTGCAGCATAACTCTCTGGCATCTAGGGAGCAGAAAATTCTTCACCCCTGTTGACGAAGTGAGTTTGCCTGTCCCGGGGCATTCTCAAGCACTGATGCGCTAGGATCAGCGTGGGCGTAACTACGTTCTAAGTCTCACGCTCTTCCTACCACAGCGCGGGGCACATGGGAGGAGGGTGGTTTTAGTGGAGTATTGAGTAGTCGAGTCTCCACACAAGCCGGCGATTTGACTCTGGTGCCCATTCGTGGTGTCACCTCTCGTCGCTTTGGTCTAATCTCTAGTAAAGGACCCGGTAGTGTGCGAAATGCATTTACCCCGCAAAAAAACCATTGTAATGGTGAAAGAATTTTTGAAATCGGTAGTAGTTTTTGAGTTTATTCGTTATATAAAATACAAAACTTTCCTCTTTATAATATTAGTATAGAAAAATTCTTGTAGTATTTTTTTATATAAATGGAGCAACAACAAAATTACTTTATTTTATTATATCTCTTTTTTATGAATTTACAAAGAAATTATTTAATAGAAAGAGACATTCCATTATTTTTTTTAATCTATTGTTGTATTCGCTACTTTTGTATAGGTACAATAACTGTCCACGATTATCGGATAGCCGTTTCAGATTTAATATATTTCATCATCACTTGTCGATCGGAGTTTGCCTTCCTTTATCAATATTACTCGTAGATGTTATAGATAAATATAATTAGTTTTATTGATCAGTATTAATTATCCGTTTTAATAATTTTATAAATTGCGTGTAATTAAAATGCATTGCAATATATTTAAATATAACAACTCTTTATCTGTAAGAATCAAACAATAGTTTGCAATTATTGCAGTAATGAGTGTCATTAGAAGAGATATCAAATGTATTATAATAACTTTATTATTTCAGATCAAGTCGTGTTTGATTGTCCAATCTGCAGGACCAGAATCCAAGTGCAAGGAATAAATTTCATCAAGGAATTGCCATCTAATCTTTACATAGATTCTTTGCTAAATTTGGTTGGAATCACGAACAACGCTCACGTCAAGACTTCTACTCCTCCCACAACACCTTTAGGGAGTACTACCAATATGCAGAGTGTTGACCTATTTGCTGCGGGAGTACGATGCTCTCAATGCAAAACTATGTGTGACAATGCAGATGTTACAGCCTGTCATCATTGTAAATCGGTAATCTATAATATTATAAAATTCTAAACATGCCGTGTCATTGTGTGTACATTGAAGCTATAAAAAAACAACTGCAATAGAAGTATAAAGACGATGGAGAACACGATGCAATTTTTTTTAGATTTCTTGTCTGCTTGTCGGTTTGTTCGGGATTCCCGGAAAAACTACTGGGCCGATTTCGATGCGGTTTTCGCTGACAATAAATTCTTAGACTTATAATCTGCGCTACTTTTTATCCCGGGAGCTTTCTGGGATTGACTTAAAAAAAATTCCCTGATCGATAGCAAATTTTATGTAATTAAATATGGGATATTTTCCCCGGAAATCCCGCCGGAATTTTCCCGGGAGCGGTTTGTAGTTGTTCGGACACAAAAATTTACGTCTTCCGACACAGTTTCCACTAAAACGATAGCTTACATTCTTTTTTTAAAAATGCTGCGATACTTTATGTTCCGGGAATCCCGCGGGAATTTCAAGTCAAGCTTGGGCAAATTCGCGGGCATATCCTGGTTAATAATTTTTTTTTATCGCTTGATGCATATAAACAGGCAGACTACCCACGTGATGGAAAGTGTTTACCGTTGCCTACGGACGTTTATAAGGGCCAGGCCACCGCCAACTCGTTACCGGCCTCGAAGAATGTAGTGACGCTTAAACAACCCCATGTCGTAGCATTAATTCATGTGTGTAAAATCAAAACCAGCTTATTGTAGGGTTTTTTAATAAATGAATTAAAAACTTCGATTTGAAAAACATAACATAATTTGTTTCTGTTAATTTTGTATCCCCAAAATGTTTACACTAAATGAATACAGTAGGTAATAAAATTTAAATCAGTATTTGAAACTATGTTTCCATTAAATAAACATAAGTAATAATTTCATTTGACGGCCTCTGTGGTTGAGCGGGCTAAGCCTTTGCCGGCTTACCTCACTGCAACGCAGAGGCTCCGGATTCGATTCCTGGTATAGTAAATTTCGGAAAAGGTTTTTTCTCCGTTGTTTACTATGGTCTGGGTGTCTGGGATCGGCCCCAGAATGATCCGTTGTATATTACCCATAACACAAGCGTAACTTGCTTAATTTGGGGATATACAGTGTGTGTGTTTGTCTGCCGATTTATTATTTATTTATTATTATTTTGATTGATTTAAAAATATTATAAATGTTTTAATTAGACTTAACTTAAATTTTATTTTAATATAATTGAGTCAATTTATTGTTACTGTTGGCTGCTTTAAAATGCTACTACTACACTTCTCATCAAAAAATCGAAACAATACTGAAATTACTATTCAGGTGGCATTTAAATATAAAGAGGATTGATATCATTTAAAAAGATTATCCAATAAATAGGTGGCAGTATAGTCAACACAATGGTGTACCACAACATCAAATTTTAATTTAAATTTTTATCTACTAAATGAAAGTGGAGATTGTTTTCAATGTATATTCCGTCGGAAATTTTGCATTTAGTCACATTTTTTTGCACAAATATCGTTTTTTATACTTAGTGATTGTTAACTAAACTCTGTGACATCCTACCAAAGAGATTTTTTCTTAACAAATACGGATACCTCGCCCACGGAAACCGCCCAAGCCGTGGCGTTAGGCGTATAGCCAACGTGTCGTGGCTGCACGATTGCATCTTAGTAGCCTCTCTGTTATCAATAGATTGTATCAGCGTTATCGGGAGACTGGTATGTTTACTCACCGTCCAGGATCTAGTAGATATCGAGTCACATCTGAGCAAAATGACCAGTATATGACGTCAGTTTATCTAAGAAATCGTCACTTTAGCTCTATGCAACTGCAGCAGTGGCTCCGTGAGGTTCGAGAATTGATTTTAAGCGATTCTACCATTAAAAGAAAACAAAACACGATAGCTAAAAAAATAATTTTAATTTGAAATAAGAATATTCGTTAAACGATACCTTAAAAAATTACATAAAATTCATTCAAAACCATACTTCAGAGATGTTTCGATTTTTTTTTTATAAGCTGTGTACATTAATCAATACCGTCGCTTTTGTTTATATTGTACCCATCCTTTTAGTGTAATCAATTTCTTATTTAAATAATATAATTCGATTTACAGAAGTTCTGTCGGGTTTGCTGGCCACAGCATTTAGATGACATGAGAATTCAAATAGGAGCAATATTAAAGCAATTAGACTCTGCTGCAAGTCGCCTAGAACACAAAATTGAACATTATAAGGTTTGTTAATAAACTATGATCGTACTTATTATCTCTTTTAAGAATTATGACGCTGTATTTGAATGTTCATTTTAATTTGTTCTTTTTAACACAACTCCTTGAAATTTTCAGTTTTTACGTAATCAATTAAGGTTGAAATTTACTTATATAGTTACTCGTTTCGGAAATACTTAATTTTTTTTAAATATCGACGTTTTATACACTGTAACACTTTTTGATTACCTTTGATAACTGAAAACAATATGAGAAATTTACTAAATTTCTGATTACAGGATCGTTGTGAACGTATCATAGAACAAATAAATATAGCAGCAGATGATAAGATTAACGCAATTATCGAAGCTAAAGATAACATGATACAGGAAGCTACACAACTGCAGAAGTCTGGTGACTTATCATCTCTAGCTTTAAAGAGTTCACTTGACGAAGCTAGAAATGTAGCATCGATAGCTATGGCCGCTACTGACGCCGTCAATGACCACAGCAGGGTTAGTAAAACGTCATTTCCAAATACTCTAAATCTCATTATAATACAGTCTCCATATTGGGTAGCTTAGTACTCGTGTTTTATTTTAATGTCGTAATTTTGTAACTTTGCCCTGGTGTGCACAGGTTCGCCTAATTTCTGATCTAATGCTTACCATGTGAAAATAAAAATTTAGAGAACCCATGCACACCAGATTACTGGTGTGTACTCTAAAATACTGCTAATGGCTGGCGGCTGCATAGTCGTTTTATGTCTCATAAACTTCTGCCAGTAATAACTTCACAGATGGCTGAAGAACACTCAGACCATTATTTATCTCTATAGTATAACTAATAGCAACATACTGAATGTATATTTTAAATTATTTTGGTGTCAGTTCTTCAACAGTCATACGATTGTCACTTACGGTGCAAGTTATTTCATCCAATGCAACTATTTCAAAAACTGAATAAACACATAAGTACATCGAATTATTTATTTCTAATAAATTATGCTTGTTTTATAGTGTTACACTAATTAAATCACATCAACAATCAATAATGCGATATGAATAAGAGAAAATTATAGCCAATGCCAATATTTCTTTTTCAGAATGACATTATGAACACAGTTCAATAAATTTATGATATGAGTCTGTACATGAGTTCGTAATTTTAAAATATAGTAGGCCATTGAACTTGAGCCTTCGTTTATTATGGAGTAGCTTACACAAATATTTAATTTTCAATAATAATTTGATATATTACCTAATCATTTTCACTAAAGATATAATTATATAAAAACCCTTGCGTTTTGCGTGTTTTTAAATCATAAATATGTTATAATATACATTTTCTACGTTATTTTTATAATTCGCCTGGAGTAAATTAATTAATTAATACAGTATCCATACATAAAAATGCTGAAGTATATTGGTTTGGTCCTGCCCCATATGAATATTTTAAGAACACTTCTGTTCGAACAAAATGAATTTGACTTTTGGGCACTTTACTAGGTTAGGTTAGGTATTTTCTACAAATAGTCTTAAGGGATTATACGTAGAGTAAATAATAATATTAATTAACTAGGATTAGTGAAAATTAAGTCGTTAGAAAACTAAATTTAATTTTAACTAATCCTAGTTAATTAATATTATTCTATATTTAACAGTCAATCTTAGTACATACACAGAATCTGTGTACTAAGGATTAACTGCTAGAAAATAACTGAATCTTTTCCCAACATACAGGTAACAACTTTCATGAATCTACACCACAACGCCGTACAACTTATGTCGGACGTATCTAAATGGGATACAGAAAGCTTTGTTTTTGACAAAGAAAATTTTCGTATAGAAGTAGACTCAACTACTCCGTTTGACGCGGAATCAGAGGAACCCTTGCCCGAGGCAGCGAAACAGAACAACCCTTTGGAAAGCGAAGAAAGCTTGGCCTTATATTATAGGTACGTAGATAATAAGTCTCCTAGACACTCAGAATCGAATAATCGTCAATTAATCTTAAATAACAGCGATTGAACTTCTCGATAAGTTTTTGGCTAAAATTTGAGACTCTTTTTGCTGTGTAGTTTTATTTACAAAAACAAATATAATTAATGCGATTATGTATTAAGTTATTGTTATTGATTTTCAAGAATTGCGTGTTTATGTGGAAAACTTCAACCGGCGAAATATTATTTGTATGGAGAACTCCGTTATTCGATGTTAAACAAAAATCTTTAAGTACTTTAATATGGCTGAGGCTACAATGAGGGTAAATATGGTGTATGCCTTCTTGCTTCAAAATAAATTCAAAAATGTCATATCCATGTCTTGTATAATCGTATGAAAAAATCTAATTTCTCGTTTTGATCGTTCGAATTTAAGTCTAAATATAATTGCCGCGGCAATGAGTTACAAAATAAAAAATAATTTATGGCCTTTACAAAAATTGCAATCCATTTTAATTACGAAAATTATTCTCTCTACATTTTAACTTAAAATCATTTTTACAGCTTTTTCAGTATGACAGTAAGATACCCGGTTTTTGTTTCAATAACATCTGTTGAAATCCATGTCGAGACGTTGAAATATAAACTTCTTAGATTGTTGTTATAATAACCATGTTGTATCTAGGTACTTAGGTATTGTTGAACGAGAATATTGTAATAAAACTTGTAATTAGGTACCTAGTACTGGTGTATGTGCGTGTGAAACCTGTCTATTTGACTGAGATTTTCCCTTTAAATCCGAAGGCTCGTATTCAACAATAGGAGATTTATAAATTAACATTATTTTTTAATAATTTAATATATAAAATACATACTTATTATTATGTTTTGTTTATTCTAACGATATAGCTTCTTTGTATTATGTAAATAAACAACGCCTGATGTTTCCATGCAGGCAAAGTAAGCGACAATTTTTTTAGCCACAGTTACAGCAAAATTTAAGTTACATAATTATATTTGCTGTCTCTCTAATCTCCCTGCTCCATCTGGGATATTGTTAGTGTTAGTGAGCATATTACGCAGTTGTAGTTAAGGTTTTATTGCGTTATAAGTGGTGCGTGATTGCTATTAATTTTTAATTACGTGTAACATTAAAAAATAACGTATGTATGTAGCTAATCTAATAATTAACTCTATAAATAAGACGCATTTGGGCGCAGACACTAACATTATAACCCAGATGGGGCAGACACATTATAAATCTCGAAGGGTTATCTATACCAATTAAACTTATTTTTATAGGGTTGTGAATTTTTTATAGTATGGATATAAAGCGTTAAAGCTTGGTTACGTTTGGAAAGTCCGCTTTGGAAACCGGGGACTACTTTCCTACTTTTTCTTCTTCACTTTACACGGTCTTTTGCAGTCCTTTTTGTGATGCTATCGATACGCATACGTGTCTTCTGTGAGGACGTCAAGCCTGCATTTCCTGGAAATACCCCTTTAACTTCCTTCTGGCAGAGACGGCAGTTGACATAGTCCCCAAACAAGTACCTGATTGTGATTATTACATACTACAAAACTATCCGTTCAGGAACAGAGAAAGAATACAATTTCCTGCGGCCGGGCGGCATGTCGTAAGAGGTGACAAAACAACCCACAGCTAAGTGTAGGGTGTTTGCTCGTCTGGATAGCCACCACTCCTAGACTAGAGTATGCCGCCATATATACAACAACCTTAAATTATGTTCCGGCATTAATTGCCAGGTTTCAGTCTCCTTTTTTAGAAAGCGGCAGCACATTGGTAGCACTTTTGGTGTTACAAATGTCCATAGGCGATGGTAACCGTTTTCCATCAGGTGGGCAGTCTGGCTGTCTGCTGAACTCATGCAATAAAAACAAAAAACCTGTGTTTACCCATTGTACACCGTTTTACTTCTATTTAAAATGGGGGGTGGGGCACGCATAATGCCTGTAGGAATCAAGAGCTGGCTTTAATATAAATACCTGTTGTGTGAAAGAAAATCTAAAGCAACACGTTTTCGAGTTCTCATTCTCCCCAGCAACATATGTTTAGTTCATAATTATTATATAATATATTCTTGGTTTTTAATGTATTTTGAACTAATACTAGGTTTAAGAAAGTAATTTCTATGAGTAATTAGTCCTCAAAGAGTTTGGTTGCGATCTCATAGATGACAGGCAAATAGTTAGGCCAAAATACTTAAAATCCTTTATAAGAGAGAAATTGATGTTTTGTAACGTTTGCGATTTACACCTTTCTACTGACACTGATGTAAATGAGACAACAAAACGAGGAATTAAATTACAGCCGTTTAATGTTAATTAGCAACTGTCTCTTCTTTTAGCATCAATAACAGCTCTGTTCCTATCAGTCATAAATATTTTATTATCATAGACGTCAAGGCGTTTAGCAAATGTTTCCATTTGTTGTTCTACAGAATTTCAGTTGATAAACTTTTTTTATATTAAATTAGAATTAATATAACTATTTTGCAGTTATTTAAGTGCGATTTAAATATGTTTTGTTTGTTGAAATTTCTAACACTTTTCAGTAGCCGTGGATCACAGAATGATCAAATTATAAAATTAAAGAAATAATCATACATAACCGATAGAAGGGGTTATTAAAAAAACAGTAATTCTACTCACAGTTTAAGCATTAATATTATTCCATGACACTACCCACATTCCTTAATACATGTATACATCACATTATTTCACTTATTCGATTATTAGTCACGTGAAAGATTTCTATGAAAAACTCATGAATTGTGCGTTCGATTATTCTCACAGCCAGCAGTGTTAACCTCGCGTGTTTCGTTCGAGACTGCCGATGCAATTTCCAGAATTTTCTTATAATTAATGTAACGAAATATATCACGCGCCTAATAAATAGAACAGTTAAGCGAAGTATTTAGGCATTTCTCTAATACCAGGTTTCTATATAATACTATTTATTAATTATCAATTTTCTACCTATAGAAGTTAAAGGAATGGATGGTAAGATATAGAAACCGGTAAAGTCTATGCACAAACGCCTAAATAACTATTTCTACAGTTCTAGGAAGCTGTACTTTTACCACTGTGTAACATCCCAATTACGGAGAAAACATGCATTGCAAACTTTCTTCGAACCTAGTCTTTTTAATTTAGGCATATTACTATAATGATAAATAAAAAATAATGGTAAATTAATTTTCGATATCAAGAACAATAATGTTATTATAATACTTTTTATATAGGAAAATGAGATAGTTTCTCATTCGAATTGCCATCCACTACTGTACGAAGCCCTAAGTTTGTGCATTACATACACCGGTCTTCTGCTTTCCTCATCCAATTCCTATATGCGAGTTATGTTTTCGTTCCACCGAACTGAAGGGTGACTACGGTCTCTGTTCAGTCTTACTTACTATTATGAATGCGAAAGTTTGGATGGATGTTTGTGGTTCAATCACGCCAGAACGGCGGAAGGGATCTGAAAGAAATTTGGCACAGAGATAGATTATAGTCTGGAATAGCACATAGGCTACTCTTTATTCCGGAAAAATGTACGGTTCCCGTGGGATTTGCTTTTGTTTTTCACAGAGGGCGTGTTGTACTCCCAGCGGCCGTTCCTCCACTCTGCCTACAAAATTTACATTAACTCTAGCGAAGCCACGGACAAAAGCTAGTCACTTATATCCCCGAGACAGAGTTCTGTTCTGTTAGTTAATCGCCCTATTGTCACTGCAATTTATAAATTAACCAGTTATGACGGTTAATTTGGACCTTTTTGTTTCGGAGAGAACAGAGTAAAAATTACGTAAAATCCTTACAGGTCCCGCAATTTCGTCCCGCACCACGTGTGGCGTAAAACGTCTCGTCCTTCGGGTGTGGGTCTCAGTCCTTGGGACAACAATTTATATATCTGTGGCATGGACAGTCACAGCGTTCTGGTCGTGGAACGGACTCAGGCGAAGATAGTCACCAGGCTGTCGTGCGACGACATGCTGTGTCCCGTACATATTGCTTTTATGAAGAGCATTGGGGAGATTTACGTTACAGGTGAGTATTTTACTTTAAAAAATCGACAACAGCACTTCCATGCACAAAGAAGTGTCCCGTTGAGATGACGAATGGAAACTTTTCAGTTTTTGTCATATCTACATGAAGCACGAAATCTTTCTCTCTCTCTCATCTCTTTGTATCGGCGGATACTACTTACACATGCATAGACTTTTTGCCTCCAAAAGTCTATACGTTCCGTGCCTCTGGCCGTATATTCGCTGGGACTGATGTTAGTACCAGCGAATGCCTGAGCCACAAAACGCATAACTCGGGGCCGGCAATTGCCATCCCGGAAGCAGAAGCAGCCCGGAGTACTTGAATTTATTCAGAATCATCCATCTCATACTTAAAAAGATAGAGCAACACTTATGCATTTTTATTTTTATTTTTAGGGAGGGGCGTAAACTGACCTGGCGATCAGTCAAACAGGTTTTTAACCTAAAAGAGACACTAGGGTTTTCCTTACTCAATTTGATGATTGACTTACTAAATTGTTCTTTTACATTTTTTTAGATAAATGGAAGCATTGCATACATGTCTTCTCTAAGGACGGAGGCTACCTAAGATCCATTGGCCAGAAAGGTAGTCGGATTGGCATGTTCCGGTCTCCCGAAGGCATCGCAACAGACAATGCCCAAAATCACATATATGTTGTGGATACTGGGAATGATAGGGTTCAGGTAATATTTTACAATCAAAATTATACATTTGATAAATAATTTACAAACTAATACTTACAAATAAGAAAACTAAACCTAATTAGTTACATTATTTTCTACCTATTGATCTCTTGAGATTATAACGAGAACACTAGGTGAAATTTTACTAAATTAATTACAGATTCTCCAGCCTGACGGAAAAGTGGTCGACCAAATTGGTGTAGTAACTAAACCGCAAGCAACCCATACCTCAACAGTCTGGGAATCTAAAGAAGTGACCTGCACTGAACTGAACGCACCAACTGCAGTAGCTCTTACAAATGACCGAGTTATTATCCTTGACAGTGGAAACAGAAGAGTTAAAATTTACAATAAGCAAGACAAAAGCAAGATCACAGAATTCGGCTCATTAGGTCAAAGAAAGGGTCAATTCAGACAACCTGAAGTTTTAGCCGTTGATCCCCTGGGTTATATTTTAGTGGGTGATTCGGGTAATTGCAGAGTGCAAGTGTTCAAGCCTTCTGGGCAGTTGATAAGGGTTTTTGGAGGTCTGGGAACACAGCCTGGGAAATTCGGTTGGATTTCAGGTATACACGTCACTAAACAGTTGGATATTATTATCAGTGATACTAGGAATCATGCAGTAAATTTCTTCTAAAATTAAGTATCCATATCTCAAAAGTAACTCTTATATCTGTGTCCGGTGTCTGTCTACTAATCACAGTTAGTTATTTCAAACAACTAATTGAGAGATAAGAAATATGTTTTGAATAAGTAGGTTTTAGTAATTGCCCCAAAAGAGAAAATTGAAATTGAAAGGTTGAGCAATATCATCTAGTAAGGTGGAAACAAAATTAAAGGGCTATGTTAGTTTTCTTGTAATATCTGTTTACCAATAATAAACCAATATGTACAAGCGATGACTGATCAATGCGAGTAGAAAAATTTGGACACACTTTCTACTATTTCTACGTATTTCTTTATTGTTATAAAGTGAGTTTAAATATTTATATTTTACACTTTTATTCTTTACAAATAATGTAATGTGATTAATATAAAATAAAAAATGAAGCGCGTCTAACATTGATACCACAGTACAGAGCTGCCTAATCGTAATATATTTTATGCATGCATCCTCTAAATATGAGTCCGACTCGCCCACGGCTACTTGTATTATTTAAAACTAAGCTAGAATAAGCCTATATTGTCTGAAACTTGACTGAAACTTCTTTAAAATATAGGCTATAGATAAGGATATAACAAAAAATTACAGATAAATTCGCTTCGAGACGTATTTGCGTTTGTAGTAGTGTACGGCCAGTACATAAATATATAAACTAATACTTTTTATATAAATGTATAGGTAGATTCTTAATATGAAATGATATTAAAATAATAAATATAATATTTCTTCAGCTCTTCCCCATATCATACCGATCCTCATCCTTAGTTTCATCCGCCGAATCATTTGTATTAATTCTAATTCGTTCTGATATTATATCTAAAGTTAGAAATTTTAGGGCAGGTCATCCCTACCCTAATTTTTTTTTTATTTATTGAAGAGTCAATAGCATGTTACAAACATTTTTTCTATTCCTCTACAGTTATGCTATTATTTTTTTATAATTAGCAATGTGAGTAGTTTTTTTATATATTTGACTTTTTATTGTAAATGCTTTTTTTTTCTTCAAAATGTAACGAACCTCTTATTGCCGATTGTACAAGGCAATTTAAATTTCAAATTTAGAATTCCTGTAAATATACAAATACTACTACAAAGACAAAAACGTCTCGAAGCTAATTTATCGGTACTATTTAATTAAATAAAATTAGATAATTAATAACAATATTTTATTTCATTATGAAAACAATCCCGAAAACAGAATTATATAAAATAAAATTAATAATTGTTATTATGATATAGCACTGGTTGCAATAAATATAATTATAGATCATACATGCGTATTTTATTTAATAAAATTAAAAAAAAGAATGTCAATATCACACAATGAAAAATTCATGACTAATATTGTCAAATTCAAATACATTTTTTTTAAATCATTTTATCAAAAATTATTTACTTAAACTGTCCCAAGGAACATCTGTTTCTTTGGATGGAGTTATAAGCAGTGAAGTAAATAAAACGTCAATACGTCCTTATTATATGTATTACGAACATAATTACAGACAGAAGTAATCGTTGAATATGTATACTACTATCACCGGTTCTAGTTTGATTTAGTCCTGCCACGGGTTCTGTTTAGCCTTCATTAGACTGATCATTTGTCTTTCAATGTGTATGAATCAACGAAAGTGATCATATAAACGTACACTTGAATTATTCAATGTCGTTGAAACGTCGTGTTCTTTCATTTCTGTGCCTTTCAGTCAAATTGAATCTATTCCGTCTAATATCAGCATAAGAGATTGCTCTTTAGAGATGAAATCATCCTTTGTGCAATAATAACAGTACTATTACTATAACCCGTAAGTTTGCTGTTATAGTGTAAAATCAAGATTTATCTATCTTTAAGAATTGTTGGACACATTTAGGACAGAATTTGCACGAGTATGAATATGGAGGTTTTTTTAATTTGCAAACCAAAGCAAAACATCGCCTCTATTATCTAAATACAGTAGTTGACAGTCAAACCAACTCACACATATTTTCAAAGTAAACTTGTTTTTTACGAGTGAATGTAACGAATCAAATAAATTGTTATTATTATTTTCTGTATAAATAGTAATAAAATTTTTGTATGATATTATTTTAAAATAAGATTACAAGGTGTTTTAAGGATCATTCTTTTATCTGGAAATCATAATAGGCCTCATATGTAATTATGTTTGTACAATTAAGGAAATATATATTTAAAATCACTGCACAATGTACATTAATTATGTTCATTTGATTCTATCAATAATAAATATTTACTGAGAACAACACCATCTAGTAAAAACAGATGTCCCTCGGTGTCCTTAATCGAAGAGATTCAATAAATAATCACAAATAGGATTAAACGAGATAATGTATTTTTTTAAATATTCAAAGCATACTACAGTTTTGTGACAACATATAGCATTATTATTGTAATTACATAAACACGTATAAATGAAAAACATCTTTTTTTAATATCGACAGGCAAACATACATTGTATGTTCCCAATATAAAGAACTCAGGTTTGTTATGGGTAATTTACAACGGAAAAATTTAGAGCCGATACCAATAACGCTCAATCAGAATCATGTAATGATTAATTCCAAGTTTTCAAGCTCCAAATCCTTGTGAGTCAAGCACACCACCGCCAGACCATTTACATTTAATCAACAATGATGTTTTCAATTAAATTATCTATTATTATATTTAAACATTCTGATTAAAATATCATTTTAATACTAATGTAAATAACGGATCCATATTTAAAAACTAAATTATTATTCTTAATATAACAATATATTATACTTATTTATAGGACGAACTTTCTACCAATTTCATTCTGAGTTTTCTCATCATTTAATCTTACTGCGATGTACACTTCTGTATATAGTTATAGTTTAAGCTGCTGTTTAAGAATTAACAAAGTTAATTATAGACCGTTAATAACTTTTTTGATACACTTTAGCTACCAACGGATGGCTACACAATATACTGTATAATATAAACATGGCTTTAGTCTTTTAAATATTGCTTCAATACTCCTTCAATTACCAAGAATACGGACATTATATTGTCTTAATTCTATGTAAAACAAATTACAACTATTTCTTGTTGTTTTTCCTTTTACATCCAACCTCCGGCCATAAAACGGCCACTTTTAGAGAATAGGTAAGCGGACTGTCAAATCAACTAAGATGCTTTTACAAAATTACAGAATATTGCAGTATTTTGTACGAACTTACCCACTTATGAATAAGTAGGTACAAGAAAAAGGAGACAAAGTGCTGATTAATTATTGTTTGAAATGAAATTAAAATTATTTCCGTTACGAAATTTTAAAAGTTAAAAGATAAGATGTTATTTTAACGCCTGTTCTTTTATATGTATTAGGATTTATTATAACACGTTTCCGCTCCCTTACTGTATTATAAATTTGACACGCATCTAGATATACTGGTAGGTCAAAGATATTAGATAACATTCCAAATTATATTGCAACTTGTCACACGTGTAATACGAATCAGCGAAACTGGTTATTTTAACTCACTTAGGGCATATAATATAAAGGTAGGTGCGGACAAACACATAAGCTCTAATATAATACACAATAGTAAAAAGCAATATAGGCCTACTACAACCATCACAAAAACAAAAATAAATTTTGGTGTAATTTAATATTATCTCGGAAATAATTTAATAACTGCTTTAATCTCTACAATAGTCCGCACCATACCTACTGAATGAATTGTTTGCGAAGCCATCTGATGTTTACTAAAAAAAGTATTCTAGAACGATACTAATGCGCAAATTGGCGATTGAGAGGTTGCGTCAAATAGCACGTTCCTTTAGTAGCTCACAACGCCCAAAATGCTCCGCCAGCCGTTCCACCTGGCGATCGCGGTTGTTATAGTCGTGGCGAAAACGTCACTTATGACGTCATAATTTTTGAATACGCAACGCTCACAACGAGCCATGTCAAGAGGTGGGTCGAATAACCGTTCCACTAGAATTTAAGATTGTAACGCCCGGAAGCAAGTGGAACGGGAATAATCGCGGTCGTGAACATGGTCGTTATGAGCTACTAATGAAACGCGCTACAAATGAAACAGTTTCATTTGTAGCGCGTTTCATTCTTGATCACCAACTTGATCTTTTTTATTTTATGGCCTGGTAAAAGAGACCTTTAAGCAAAGTCTTATTTAAAAATCATCCATTTGTAGTCCAGTCTTAGCCATATTGACTTAGCTAAACGAAGGATTTTTATGATAACTCGAAATGAATGAAATTTCATTGAGACCTTCCATTTCACACAAATACACATTTCTTGCACAAAAATTGACAATATTTAAATAATATTCTTCATTTTTACCTAGGTTTATATTTTTTCGAGAACAAATCATCATCCTTCAATTCCCATTGAAAACTATTCACCAAAAGTCATATAAGGCCCAGCGATACTTTAATCATAATAATAATTAATCGTCTCAAGTATCTATTTGCAGGAGAGTATTGTTTTAGAATTCTCTTCATGTTTTTCAGTGACATTGATACAATAAATTTTTACGCTGGTTTTTAAATGAATCAGTAGTATAAGAAAAAAACATAAAAGTGTAGTTAGTTGACTTACTTTGAATACTTATTATATGGCTTAAATCAGTCTCGATAGGTGGTTATTTAATTACATTTGTCTACATATATTTACATTTTCGAAACTGATTTAAATATTAATTAAAACTAAAAAAATAAATGACAATCTCTTAATAAACCTTAAAGCCATTGAATTATTGATATGATAGATATAGCTAAATATAGTTAAATTATTATGTATATACGTTATCACGTAAGAGTATTATTATTTACAATTCGGGACAAACTTGACGACCACTATAGGTCGGACACAGAAAGCTGTGCAATAACTCATTTTGTAGGAAAAATCGTCTTTTCTTCAGCCATCTTTTGCTAACTACGAGTGGCCATAAAGTTTAGTTCGAACTATATACAGTGGGGCATTAATAACTCGAACCTCCTCAAATAAAAACCTTCAGTATGTTGAACAAAAAAAGCTGTTTCCTTCCCTTTAAGCCCTAAATTTTCAATATTTTACATTATTTTGCCACGGTAACTTTGATAAAATTATTAACTTGTTATATAGCAGAATTGATAATTTGAAGTTTAAAATGCAAATTAGACAAGTCAAAGAGAGTGAAGTAATTACATCACACTTTATAATCAGAATCAATATATAGTTGACTCGTGGTAATCCGACAAGCGTTTCGTATAGCCGTGTTGGATTATCAAATTGTCGGACTATAGAGTACCGCGACAGACGCCCTTTATAGTTTAGAAATTTTGGAAAAGATCCTATATGCATTACAAAACCCACGATGTAGCATTTAGTTAAATAAACAACACAATACCTAGACAACAAACTGTTTATAGTAGAATTGACGTCATTAATGCTGTATAATTATAGCATTTACAAAAAAAATCGTGATGGTGCGAACTAGTGCCTATATAACCTGTTCAACAGGAATTAAGGAAGATTCGCCGTAATAAATCTATATTTACAATGTACACGTTGTAGATATGTCGGATTACAATGGGAGGCCGGATTACCGGGGGTCCACTGTTATTCTAAATTGCATCATATCCTTTGAAATATTTGTTCCTTTTCCATTTAACTTTATACATCTGTTTTAAACTTTTGACTTATTCCTTATTATGACTAAATAGTTCGACAAATAGACTAAGAAATTAGGGCCACAAAAGTAGATTTTGTAGTAATAAAATACTCTGCATCTTAAAATACTTGATCAGCCCAAAACTTACATTTTTGTTGGCCCTTAAAATTCAAGTTATCGAAGTTCCATCGTATTTGTTTTCGACATTATTCAACAATAAAACCGCGTGAACACAAATCTTAATGCTATTATAAAAACAAATTGTTATTACGGCAATCGACTACTCACTACAGTAATATGCTTCACTTCATTAAATTAACATCGGATAAAAATTTTACGCAAGAATTCACACCACTATTATCATACCAACTTAAGGCACATGAAAGTGAGATAATAAAACGCCGCATTCAAATATCTTAAAATGATGATTAACATAAAGAGCTAATAAAATTTATTTTAGATGAGCTGTCATCCACACGTAAGTCTGCTTTAAATGATTTTAGTCCCTGTAGAGGACTAAAAATAAGAAAATCATGACATCTATTTGGCTTTTTTTAAACCTAACCTATCTATACCTGCCTTATATAATTCATTTCCCTGAAACATAAAGGCGCGTGCCCAATAGTGGGACGCTTATGGGCTGATATTGTATAATTATTATAGTATATTACAGAATCAAACATTGATTACTTATCAAGTGAGCACGGTTCTTAGTGTTTTATTAAAAATAATATTATTAACATGAAATTTAAAAATCTGTATTCCAAAAGTATTCTTGAGAAAAAATTTAATGTTAGTATGATAGTTTATCCACTTCTCACCCGATTTTTACACGAAAAACACATAGTGTACTGGCAGCACATAAATAAATAAACTAATACTTTTATATAAATATTTTATAGGCAGGTACTTAATATGAAACTAATAAATATTAATATTAAACTTAACTTTTTTAGAAGTCCTGTAAATATACAAATACTACTACTACTACAAACGTAAAAAGTCTCGAAGGTAATTTATCTGTAAATCCGTCCAAATTAAAAAGTATTTTTGAATGTACAAGGCGTATACTTGTGTGAAATTTCATATTCGAGTTTTTATTCAAGTTTAATTAGCATTTTAGAATACAGATTTCTATGTGCAAAAGAACGAATGCTATTTCATAAAATTACCGTATGTAATTTTGTGACAAATCAAACTATTTACAATACATTAATCCAGGGCCATCTTAAGCGTATTGGCCGTCGGGGTTGGAAACTCAGTTTGCGTCCGACCCCATCCGTCTATCTTGTATGTTTAATGTTACAATCATTTTTCTGAGACTACTAGGGTTTAAATGGATAAAATTTGATATAGTCTGTACATAATGGCGATAAAATGGTTAAATGTCGTTAGTCAGATCTTAAGGTGTTCAAGATGTTCTTTATGGCTACCCGCACAAACACAGTACTATTGGCAATAATTTACTTATTCTTAATAATATTGTTCGTTTGCCGGTAGTATTGTATTATTTAGTGTACAGTATGATTAAGTTGTTCAAAATTATTGCAACCTAGCATTGGCAATAATATTGTGTGTGCGGGTAGCCTATGATTTTTTTGATTGAAGTCAATTGGCTTGCGTCCTTTGGGTCCCTGCTCCCGGATGCGACGCACCCCTTGCACCCCCGGGAATAGACGACCCTGTTTTAATCAATTTTCATCTAATTCTATCTACAAAATGAATACACCATTCAATTTCACTAATAACGGTCTATGACGATCGGCAAGGTTGACATCTACTCACTGAGTGACTTTCTCCTAAAACGACTGAGTCTGACTCCGCTGGAGGACCTTCACTGCTGTCGTGCTGTCTCTAAAATATAGTAAAATTCAAAGTAAATTCCTTCCTAATGTTAATGCCAATAAAAATTGCTAGTTAGTGCAGTTTTTTTCTTACATCCCTTTATGATATACTACCCTCAGATTGTGATCGTCCTGTGAATGTCTGTTACCTACTAACCCTTGTCCATATTAAATTTCTATATACCTACTCTATATAAATTTTTATTATACAATAATATTTATTAATAACATAGCTAGTTTAATACAATTAGTATTTTGTGTTGTCCTCAGGTTATCAGAAAATGTTTTTTTACCACTGTCAAAAAGTTTCTGTTATAAATTAATTTCTTGATTTGCTACACCTGTTATTGTTACATAGCCACTCCAATATTGGCAAAATCAACACAAAATGAGTTGAGAGCCATCGCTTAACAAGAACAAATTAGAGTGACTTCCACACATTTTATTACCAATGACCATAGTGTTGTAAGTAATTTTAAAGTTATTCAAAATCTCTGTATTCGCCACTTCGTCGGTGCGGTTATATTCATATTTTAATAAATAGAATTTTCATTGTAACCCTTTGAGCCATTTCAAACTCTATTATAGACCAAAGTTTCACACAGACTGGCAGCCAAATGTCTAAAAATGGCCATTTAAATGTAAAATATCTGTGTTTATAAGAATAAATAAGATTGAAATGTCTGTGATTTCAAAATAAAGTCAAAATTCTATTGGAAATTAATATTTATATATAATGTCCAATAATAAAAAATTACAGTTTAAAAATTTGGCTCAAATAGTCTCTGAAACAGCTCAAAATGTATTAATTAAAACTTTAGGAATTAAAAAATTTATCTTAATTCAATAGATAAATAGACAGATGGGTCAGACAGATAATTAGGTAGAACAAGTTCCGCAATAAATAAAGGCCGGTTCTTATATCTTACTATTCATTCACTTGCCCTACCATTGGTTGAATTTTGACATTATATGTGTGGAGCTTATGTCAAATTTTAACTGAAAGTGAGGCAAATGAATGGTCAGTAAGATATAGGACCCCATCATAAGAGACATGCGCAACTCGTCTTTAGTATTTATTATGGAAAATATTTTTAGGTAAAACTGTCCTAGTTCGGTCAGCATTTATGTAGCATGTATAAGCAACTTAACTATCTTAAAACCGTCACCTGTAAGATAGTTCCGGTTTATATAGGTACGTCTATTTAAGATAAATAAATGGATAGAAAGCAACTCTAACAACAATTATGAAAAATGGAATAAGTGGAAATTACTTTGATCTTGTTTTTTTTCTTGTTATTTCAAGGTGTCCTTCCATTATTGTGCATTCAAATAAAAATCTAGAAGCATATTGTAATTAACATTGAATGCCCTTCTTGATTATTTAGACTCTTGTACTTAAAATACACTATCATTCCTAATATTTACTGTAGAAGAATAACTCAGACACACCCTATTTAAGGCTTTAGGGGCATTTTCAGAGTTATGTTTTCACTAAGCAATTACAACCAACCTAAATTACAACTCGACCTATGTATACAGTCGGAAATTTTAATCGAGAGATTGTCGCCAGAACTTATAAGAATATAGCAATCAATAAAATGCAATGTTTACCTTAAGTTCTGTAGCCAAGCTGCGGAATGTGTCTTCAACATTTGTGTTATCCTTAGCAGATGTCTCCATTACAAACATGATCTCAGGAACATATCTCCTGAAGGACTGTGGCTCATCAGGCTCAACCTCCCTTTGATCGGTCAAATCACAC
The DNA here is from genome assembly GCA_039645545.1 of Dendrolimus houi. Lineage (NCBI taxonomy): Eukaryota > Metazoa > Arthropoda > Insecta > Lepidoptera > Lasiocampidae > Dendrolimus > Dendrolimus houi. The sequence goes on from CM077134.1 coordinate 11,449,701, forward strand.
TTGTTGCCAATGAGAGAAACTATAACATTGGATGATGTATACCTTCTCACTTCCTCCATCCATTTTTGTAGTGACAAAAATGTTGACCGTTTTGTGATGTCATACACTGAAAGAGATACAACATTTGTGTTTATCCATAATGTCTAATTCTTATTATGAGTACTTACTTACTGTACTTGCAGAGATAGTCATTGATTGCTTCTAGGCCATTATGGAGAAGCACTTTAGAGACTATATATTCAATCTCATAGCATTCAGAAGATATTATGTAACCAATAAAATTGTCCACTAGTATACTTTAGGACAGAGTTGCATATACCAAAAGTAAGATTTGACTTTTAAATATAAATTATACCTAAATATTAATTTAGTTCAATATATGTAATTCATGAGATAACTACTATAAAATATATATATTTACAATATAAATTAATTATTACTAACATGTCCAATACATTATTCACATTAATTATATGATTATTCACATTATTAATCTACTGGTATGCTTATACAAATTATCTGGTTCAACAAATAGGACATAAAACATGTGTGGTGAACTTTAGTAGATAGGATTCAAATTTATTATGTGTAGATAAGGCAGCAATAAATTTATATACTTTTACAGATTAGCTGAAATAAAGTTTTTTTTTTACAAAAGGAGGCATACACTTATTTTTAGTAATCTTTAAACAAAATTTTTAATGTGGTTTTGTCTGTGTGTATCTCAGCTTTAGATCTCAATGAAACTTGAATTTTACAAGAAAATTATAAATATAATTATAAAACAAAACAAGTAATATTATTATAAATCTTATTATAATATAGAGGCCTAATACAGGATAATAACACTTCCAAGAACTGTTGTAACCTGTGCTCATCGGTTTTGTACTATGAATTAGATGAACTGAGTGGCTTATAAGTAATACTATGAAAATATTATTTGTAGTCATACAAAATATCTTTCTTTGATTGTTTCTCTTTGTAATCTTCGCAACTGTAAGTCTTCAACCTAATCTTACTTTAATTGTTGCTTAACAGCAAGACTAAAGTTTCGCAATGATGGTATAACACAAGAACTTATGGATAGTTCCATGACACTTCTTTTCGACACATATGTCATTGAACACAGTATCGCAATTTCTCATAAGGAGTGAGAATTGTTTTTGATGTTTGTCAATGTTATGATGTTAACTTTATACTGTTAGTTAATTATTTGATATATTTTGTATGATATTGAACTCCACTCTGTGTATTGAATGAGGGATGACTTAAGTTATGTATGTGGTAGAGCCATGCTGGAGACAATATTTTGATTACAGCCCTTATGGCTAGCTCAATTTAGTGTGATTATTGGTGTGAAATGGTTACCGTTGAGCTAATTGTGTTTCGTGTGATGAGTGAGAGTTCTGATCGGCCACTTCTACCACCTCCTATTCAACTATCCATTTCCCATCCCCCTATTCCTCCCATATCTCACTCCTCCTGTGGAATTTGTCTATATCATCCCCCTATCCATTCTTTCAGGTTGGTAATATGTTGACTTCACTCCTCGTGTTGCAAATGTCTATAGGCAATAGTATCCACTTTCGATTAGCTGGGCTATCTGCCCATTTACCAGCTTCGCAATAAAAAGGTATAAAAGTTACAAAAGAAATACTTTTTATAAATAAAAACTACATGAGAGAAAACATAAAAAATTGTTTAATTTAACACTAAGCTCAATATTGGCTCTGATATCTTATTTTATAACACAACTGTATGTTGTGTTATGTATTTACTAAGGTTTCACAAATCAATTGAAGTTATTGATAGAAAATGTACTTTACTTGACATTCAGACAAATTAACTACTAGTCCTTAAGGGAGGTTCAATAATTTATACTAAGTGCAATTAGACTGATGTAGCCCAATTAGGAAAATTAAAACTGGTTATAACTGTTGAATTACATATATAATATGTGATGTATATGCACTGACTCACACTATTATGTTTTAAGTTTACCTTATGAATTTACTGACCATATCTATATGTAAGTATGCATATTGGTGATTGGTAATATATAATGCATCTTACCTATAATAACGCCATTGGCTGAACGATAATAGCTCTGCGTTATAGTTCTGAAGCGTTCTTGTCCTGCTGTATCCCAAATTTGGAGCTGATGAAAAAATCATAAGAAGCAGTTTCTATACAGAATTGTAAAGTAGGAGAAAATATATTACATAATGCTACTAACCTTGACTTTCTTCCCATCAACTACCAACGTTTTCATTGAAAAATCTACGCCTATTGTGTTTCCGTGTCTTTCTATGAAATTCCCGGATTTTAAACGCTGCACAATGCATGTTTTCCCAGTACCACAGTCACCGATTAATACAATTTTAAATAGATAGTCAAATTGTTCATCTGGCACACTCATCAGAGTGTTGGGATTACGGCTGCTCATTTTTATAAAATTAAATAAAATTGCAAAAGTTTAAAGCACCCGTGTTTACGTTATTTACTTGACTTGTCAGTAGTGACACAAGTAACGAAATAAACGAAATGACATATTTTAAGGGTCTCCAGATTGAATTTATGAAAATTCCCCATACATCCAAAAAACCCAAAATAATACTATTTCAGAATTTTTTCTCAATGTATGAAAAAATTGAACAAGTGCGTGTTGGACCACGCAATTCTTATGGATTTCTTAGGGTAGGGAAATTTTCGTTATTTTTCAATTCATTGTTAAGTATTTTTTTCTTAATTTTATTACAAATTTACAATTCCGTGTTTTTTTGGTTTATTCTTTAATCAAACCAATTTTCTCCGCGCTGAATCTGTCATCATTAAGTTCTTGTCTCCAAAACTTCTTCAAGCGCAAATATGCCCTGAAATGAGAATAATTGCCCATATGCCCCGAAATGAGAATAAAAGCCCTAAAATGGATATAACCTCGAACTGCACATTTTCTTCATTTTTTAAAGTTACGACCAAAAAATCTGACTTACGTATGTCGTTCTGTTTTTTTGAAAAGCCATATTGGCTATATTTATATGTATTAGGTACCTAAGTAGATCAGTAAGCAGTACAACATGATTAACTTCTTACTATAAAATCATCGTTTATATACAATAACGGCCGGTTCCTACATCTTACCAATCGTTCATTTGCCTTACTGTCGGTATAAATTGGACATTTAATTTCTGACGCCCAGGTTGTTCAACGCTTTCCTGAAGTAAACGCCAAAGTACTTAAAAAAGTTTACAATGGAGAAAACCCAAGGCTTTAAACTTTAAAAATTTTGCCTTTACCGTAATCGCACAAGTACGATATTTTTTTTCTTGTATTAGGTGAACGAGGAGAAGCAAAAAAAAAAACAAAATAGATTACCTTTTGGTAGGCCTTTGGGTCAAAAGCACTAGACTCCAAACAATAAACTTTTATAACATCAATTTCTTTCAACTACCTTCAAAAATATTAAAAATGAAATTAAACTTAAAAACCAATTTAATAACAAAAAATCCTTTAAAATTAAGAGAACATTTATTTTATTATTATTTATTTAAAACATTCGAAACAATCATGATAGTCTTTATTAACCCAAAGGTCTACTATTAAAAGGTCTTAAATTTTGAATTAAGATAGTTTTTACTATATCTCAGATCCATATAAAGATTTGATGTAAATAGTAAATACAGTATATAAGCACCTATTTTCAATAAGCATATCCACACAAATGCTAAAGATTTTATGAATACATTAAGATTAAATTTATTTTTTCACTCGACGATCTTGTTCGATGTTAAATCAAAAAAGCCAAATTTCTTTTGTTTTTGTTGGCACTGTTGCTTGGTCATATACAAATAAAAACATCGAACATACGTTCGGAGACATAACATTATAAAAAAGTGGTGATTTGAAATTAGTAAAATGGTTAAAGTTGGGGTACTTACAATAGTACCCTGGGCGATTATTTGATGAATTTGGATTTGGTGCTGGGCTTTAGTCTTTATTTCATTGAAGTACTTTTTTAAAGACCGTGGGCGCTAGGAGGTATAAAAGATTTCAAAATTCAACCGATGGCATGACAAGTGAAAAGTAAGATATAGGTATAGGAACCGGCCATAAGTCACATAAAAAATTATTTTTGCTTATTAACATAGCAAACCATAAAAGACATTTGAAAAAAACTGCCAAAATTAATATATCAAAGTTTTCCGTGTAAACCATACCTATTTTTTGTATGTTTATGGCTTGGCAACTAGACCCTTAAGCCGGGCGCAATTCTATTCTAGGGTACAATCAACGCCATCCAACGGAGTTCTTGTGAAAACTCGAAAGAACACATTTGGCTATACAGTTTACATTTCTCACAAAACACATAATAACTACTCAAAAACTATCAATATCCTACATCTGTTGTTCATTTTAGAGTAATTTTACAAATTTTTAGAAAATAAAACTGCACAGCACAACATCTCCTTTTAGTTCCTGCCAAAAACTCCAACCATACCAACCATAGACTACTGTAAATGTTATTATCACTGTCCTTGATTGACAATTTGACATAATCACAAGTCATAACATGTCAAGTGGCGCCTTATTTTTTAAATTATTATCTATTGGATTGGAGTAGGAATATTAATATTTGAATTTCTTTCTAACTTGTTGTTGTAAAATTGTATAAAGACTACCATGTTTTTCAACATAAATGCACTTTATACCGCTTTATTATTCATAACATGGATTTCTCTAAACTCGGCAGTTAAGGTAAATGTCTATAAAATGGTCTAAGAACCATAATTACCTACTCATTTTACAAATAATCACTTATTTTACCTGATTATACCTTAGCTAATTCGAAATGTATTATACATAATTTCAGATTCCAGAGCAATTTCAGAAGTCTAACCACACAAATAATTGGGCTGTGTTAGTAGATACATCTCGTTTTTGGTTCAATTACCGACATGTAGCAAATGTTTTATCAATATATCGCAGTGTTAAGAGACTCGGTATTCCGGACAGCCAAATAATACTCATGATATCGGACGATATGGCTTGTAACCCACGGAATCCAAGGCCCGCAACAATATTCAACAATGCACATGAACAAATAAATGTTTATGGAGATGATGTTGAGGTGGACTATAGAGGCTATGAGTTAAGTCTTATCAGTCACTTGTTGTGAAGAGATTAATTATGTTAAGGCAGTACCTGCAATAATGTTACAGTTATAGGCTGTTTCACACATGTAATGTGTTATTTGTGATGCAATATTGTTTTTAATTACTAATGATGTTACATATTGAGAGATAATAAATGTATATACACTAATGTGGCTATTCATTATCAGCTTTATTTTTACACTTTGCCACAGTCAATAACTATAATACTGTCACAGGTGTGGCCCCAGCATTTTAGTAATAGCCTTTTATGGATGTGTATTTTTTTATTATATTAAGACATTTGCACTTTACATAAAATCACATCACATACATGAAATTTAATGATGAATTTGAATATTGGTACTATAGTCATGTTTTCAGTTTTAATTTAGTACATAATTATTATTATGACCTAATGTACAATTTTACTAAATATCATCCTAGTGTTTTATCCTGGTGGTATATGGAGTCTCTACTTCAGTCTGTGGTATACTTTTCTTCTCTATTTCATATGGTCTTAACTATATCTTATTATTATGGAAGCATATTATATTACTTTTATTTATTATAATTATTTTACAGGTATCAGTAGAGAATTTTGTCCGTCTCTTAACAGGTCGTGTCCCTCCAGACACACCGAGGTCAAAAAGGCTACTCACTGATGAAGGAAGCAACATTCTTATATATTTAACAGGCCATGGTGGTGATGGATTCCTCAAGTTTCAGGATTCAGAAGAGATCACAAGCCAAGAGCTGGCCGATGCTTTGGAGCAGATGTGGCAGAAAAAAAGGTTTGTATTCATATTTGCTATGAGCTCCCAACCTTGTTGCTCATTTCATGACAATATGGAGGGACCTTAACACCAAAACTGCATTCCACAGTTTTTCATAAATTCTATGATATGGTGTAATTCATAAAGATGTAACCAGATGCTTAAAGTTCCAATGATATAGGCAAGATATTGGCTTCTTTAATATTTCAGTTGTCTATAGCTGACATTTAGTCATTTACTACAAATAAATTAAACTTTTATTAAAACTACATTTAAACAAAATTACAGCAAAACTAATCCAGTAGTCTTAGTAGTTTTCCGTGAAAGCTTAACAGAAAGACATATCAAAATACTATCACATTTTTATAGACAATGAATTGTTATATCTTTAAACTTGAGAAATGATTGGTCTCACCCAAACTTTCATCCTCTATTTCAAACCTTCCTAGTTATCTATCCCCCTTCTATAAAAACTACATAAATGACAGTAATGACAAAAATGACAATAATGACAAAAAGGACAAAAGGGGTAAAGGGACAAAAGAGACATAAAGGACAAAGATGACCAAAATTACTGAAATGATGAAAATGGCAAATCACAAAAAAGACATATCCTACTTTTGGGATAACCTTTACATAAATCTATCCCATTATCCGGGATAAAAAGTATCCCTTGTCCACCCTCCATATTAAAATTATATATATACCGAATTTCAGTGAAATTGGTCCAGTCGTTTTTCCATGAAAACAGAACAGACAGACATGACGGCCTCTGTGGTTGAGCGGGCTAAGCCTTTGTCTGCTTACCTCACTACAACGCAGAGGCTCCGGGTTCGATTCCTGGTATAGTAAATTTCGGAAATGTATTTTCTCCATTATTTACTATGGTCTGGGTGTCTGGGATCGGCCCCAGAATGGTCCATTGTATATTACCCATAACACAAGCGTAACTTGCTTAATTTGGGGATATACAGTGTGTGTGCTTGTCTGACAATTTATTAAAAAAATAAAAAAAGTTACTTTCGCATTTATACTATTAATAAGGAGAATGTGGGTTGGTGTGCTTGTACAACTTATTTATATCCCGTAGGCCCGTTCCTATATCTTACAAACAGTTCGTTTGCTTTGCTATATGATAAAATTAAACATAAGCTCTATACAAATAATGTCAAAATTCATTCAATGGTAAAGCAAGTGAATTATAATATTAAGATTGGAAACCTTCAACCTATTCTCCCCTCCAAACCATGTTTTTATCTATACCGCAAGCTTCTTAAAAAAGTGGTTACTGCCATAATTCGTCTCAGACTCGGCCATATCTGCACACCGGTTTTCTTGGCGAAAATTAGAGTCCTTGACCATTCCCTTTGTGAGTGCGGCTTAGACGAGGTCACTTTGGAACACATCTTGTTTTACTGCCCAAAAGTTATTACTCCACTCTACGATATTTTACCAGGAGATTTCCCTCGCCCTGTCAACATAAATTTCCTTTTAGCACTGGCCAATAAAAAATTTGTTAATATATTATATAAATTTATAATTATAAATAACATTTATTTAAAAGCTAGTTAGATTAACTCTGTTTATGTTGTGTTGTCCTTAGGTTAACAGAAGTCACAATTGGAAAGAAAACCGACCAAATTTTTTTTTTTGAGGTGCTATTGCCAATAACCCACACCTGACATTCTCTGTTACTGTAACATTGGCCGAATCAGCGTCAGTAGCGTTGAAGCCAAAACGTCAAAGATAAAATAGAATAGAATAGAATAATATTAAGATATAAGAACCCACCATAAATCTATTTTTCTGACCTAATGCATATAATATTGTTATGTATTTCTTACAGTAAATAAATACAAATAAAAATGAACATAAGAGTTAATTTACTATAAAATCTGTTGTCCTAACTAGATTGAAGTCTCTCCATATATTTTATTTGCAGATACAATGAGATATTTTTCATAATAGACACATGCCAAGCGTCATCTATGTATGAGAAATTCTATTCCCCAAATATTCTTGCAACTGCAAGCAGCTTGGTTGGTGAAGATTCATTATCTGTAAGTGATTTATTACAAACTTGCTAAACCTTTACCTGTGGCTTCATACATGCGAGATTACTAGTTTATATGTCTTCTAAACAAATCAAGATATTCAAATGGGTCTAACGTTTCATTAAATCTTTTGGGCCTCTTTAATACAAATTTTTAAATCTAACTTATCTATAGGCATTATCAAAATAGCAGTTTTCACTTAAATATTGTCATATAAATTGAAGGTATAGAAGCTTGAAATTTATTCCTAGGTTTTTGTTACTATTAGGGATGGGCCGAATGTGGTTTGAACCGAATATGAACTTTGGCCGAACATTCGATTAAAACAAAAATCCGAAGTTTAGTTTAATTTCGCCACGCTTTCTTGGGAAGGACACGTTGTGACATAATGATGCCAAAACTTTGGCTTTTTTACACCATAACCTACCTGTAGTAAAGTTTGAATACGAGTTAATAACATATAAAATAATAGACATTTAAACCTTTGATTAAAAATAAATATCATTTCATAATTCTAAATCCTTAATGTTTAGTTTGTAAAAAGTTGTTGTTGTGTCTGTTGAAGTGTTTTTTAAATTCAAGCTATGCATTATAAATAAGCAGAGTTACACTACTTACTGATGTATGTTAGAAGAATACTAAGTGTATTTAATTTTTGTTTTAATTTGATGTCTACTTAATTAGGTAAAGATTTATAAGACTCTGCAATTAAGAAGAACTGATTTAATTTCATGTAATTTTTATCACATTACAAGTAATAAGGTTTACATTTCCTAATTAAAATAAATGACCATGAGTGTATATAGGCCTAATTTTATTGTACGGTTATTATATGGTTTTTATTAATTTCAGTCAAAATAGTGCAAGTAGGTATTTAACTTTTTTTTGCGTTTGACATATAAACCGAAGCTCGGCTCAAGCCGCCGGAATTCGGTCGAACCGAATGTAAAACTAATTTCGGCCCATCCCTACTTGCTATATATATTAAACATTCTTAAAATTAATTCAATTGTGCTGATTCTGATGGAAAATATTGTGAACAAACTTGCATGTCAGGAATATCAATGTGTGAAATCCACCTTGACCAAGGGTTGTGAAACGAAATTGCTTTTTCGATTTATCCTTTAACTCTCCGAGTATATAAAAATAAATCAAAAGCAAAATAGCCTTTATTGTTAATAATAAATTTCTACAATTAAATTTCGTAAGTACTAATTAAGTTCTTAAAGATAAGCATGTCTCTTTGATACACAGGCTCTCTCCGCGTCTCACTGTCCATGTATCAGCATTCTCCATGTACTACGGTCCCTGTAACAGCTCTCTCTATGTATCACTGTCCCTCACTATCATTGAACATAAGGAACCTGCAACTTCCTTAATATCGCTATCTCATCTTTTGTACAGTACAAAGTTTAGCTGTTAATGAGGGTTAATTCATTAGTAAGATTAATGAATAGCCGTTATCCAAATTGACTTATTAATTTCAGCATCATGTAGATTCAGCTATTGGTGTGTACATCATTGATAGATACACATACTATGTGTTGGAATTTTTGGAAAATGTTCATCCAAATAGTGACAAGACTATGTCAGAGTTTGTAAGTAACCTTTGTAATTGTTTAATAATAATATCTTGTACTTAAATTGCTTGCAGTGGTTGCAGTGGAAATAAAAAATACATACCTTTATCCCAGTCGTATTTTGAAAAATAAATTAGGGATGGCCACCGTATGTGTAATAGAAAAACAAAAATGTTTCAGTTTAAATAGATAGATGTATAGAGTGTCTTTAGAGTTAGATATTTCCAATTCTGTATTTTTTAATTGGTAAAAAGTGTATTCCGTTTCCCCCTCTTAACTTTGAGCTATGATTTTTTTTAGTAATATTGTAAAACTAGAAACTGAACTATAAGTTATAAAACAAATGTTCAGACATTATATATCAATATCTGAAAATCAATTAAATTAACCCTTATAGGGCTCCTTGGGCAAATAATAAAAACAGTGACTATTTTCGTTATTACATAATCCTTCACTCCATGTAGTCTTCTTGGCATATTTTTGTTTTCCTTCATAAACATTGTGAATTTAATTTATGTACTTATTGTTTTTCAGTTGGCAGTATGTCCAAAGAGCGCTTGTCTTTCTACAGTAGGTGTTCGACGCGATTTGTTCAACCGAGATCCAAGCAAAGTGCCAATCACTGATTTCTTTGGCTCTATACGCCCTGTAATTATAACCACAGACCCTATAAATATATTGGAAATACCAAAGAGAAAAAGGAAGACTGAGTAAGTGGAAGCTTATTATTTTCGATATTTGATCATACAAACAAAGCTATCCGCTAAATGCACAAACTGAAATCATTATTCTTAGGAAGTAAAATAAATTAATAAAATAGATTTTAACTAGTATTTTACTCTTGTTTTAGGAAGAAAACCAAAATAGATGAGAAGAGGGTATACTTACCACAGTTTCCAATGCATCTAGTCCAAGCCACAGTTTAATTAAATTTAATTGAAGTATTATTTATAAATAAACAATTAAACATATTCAATCAGTATATTTTATTGCTAAAGCCTTTCATTAGCTAAAGAACGTCGATACAATGTTGCAAGAAAATTAGTGCATATTTTCAAAGAAAATAACTTGCTTCCCTAACGAATAGATATGCCGGTGTCCCAAAGTATTAACACATGGAGAAGTCCTTTAAATATAGTAGATATGATATTTTGATTAAAGGAAAATTCTTTTATTTTTAAAGGCAAGGTAAAACTGCATTTTAAGATTTTCAAAAACTTGCCTACCTCATCTGGGAATATATTCAACCAAATGTCAAAAAAAGAGTTTATTTTTATGATGCCGATCGTAAGGATTAGTAAATAAAAAGTATATAATAAAAGTCCCACTGCTGGGCTCGGACCTTCCACTATAGGAGAACGGACAGTATACCCGCTACGGTTGTCCAAGGCGGCTTGGCAGGTTTGACACAGCCCTTATCTCGATATACAGGTATCATCACAATGTTTTCCTTCACCGTTGTTAGCGTGTGGTAATTGTAACAATATGGACATTAGGTCAGAAAACTGCTTAAGTGGTGCAAACGTTTCGGCCAGGATTGGAACCCGCGCCCTTTGAGTTTGGGACGCATGCGCTAGCCATTTCGTTACCACGACTCTGTGTAAAGGTCAGTAATAAGGGTTATTTTTTCCTATGTATATATATATATATATATATATATATATATAATAATTATGTCGGGCCTTGATCGCCATTTTATCGTAAGCCACATTTGGATCTAAGTATATTTTTTGTTGCAAAAGGTATTTTAAACTATTATTTTGTTTTATGACTTTCAGATTTAGTTAGATTAGACATTGCTGAATCAAAAACTGAAAATTAGAACAAAATAATACTTTACAATACATTTTGCACCAAAAAATATACTTATGTCCTAATGTCGCTTACGATAAAATGGCGGTAAAGGCACGATGTCTTATCTACCAAATTCTTGCTTCCAAATAATCAATAACATTAATTGTTTTAAACGAGAATTATGTTTATTAAACAAGAACTATAGATTATTCATAACCAATAGTGATTCAAATTGCTCGTAAGCATGTAATTGGAAAAATGTGGAATAAATAAAACCAGGTAAATATTAAATAACGTATTTACTCATCTATAAGTACTAAGAATAATTTTCATTATTTAACATTATATAAACACAACCGACTCGATTACCGTTGTTGTCTATAACAATACCTAATTAGCAACAAGTCTGCAATGCATTCACGTCTCACATTCTGATATGAGATCAAAATCTATAGGACTATAGCACCAATACTGTTACGTTCATAGGCCATATCATTTTTTGGTCTAATTAAACATCCCGTTATACTCGTAGTCTAATTTTGTTTTAATTATCTACAGTCCTTTTATACCATACCAGTATATGCCATATTGCTCAAAAGTAAATATTCAATCTTATTTGTACACTAGGATTCGCCCGCGACTTCGTCCACGTTGGACGAAACAAGCTAATTTGTACGTGTCCTAAAAACTTGAAACCGCTCCCGGGAAAAATCCCGCGAGATTCACTGGAAATAAAGTATCACAGGTTTTATGACAAAGAATTTGCTATTGATCAGTGAAAAGATTACATCAGAATCTTTTTTTTTTCAACCGGACCATTTTAAACCGCTCCCAAGAAAATTCCCATGCGATTCCTGTAATATAAAGTACCGCAGATTTTAAGTCCGGCAATTTGCTATTGATCAGTGAAAACCGCATCGAAATTGGCTTAGTAATTTTTACGTGAATCCCGAACAAACAGACAACACACAAACAATTTAAAAAATAAACGACTACACTGTTCCAATTTTATAATACCTATTATACATACAGAAATTGTTAAGAGAATACCTTACTACGTAGCTTTTGCGATTTTACATTATCATCATGGAAGAAGAATGCTAGAATGACTATCTCAGTACTTTAATGTGCTTAGTTATAATGAAAACATATTTGTTCTAATACGCTGTTTAATATGACCTTGAAAAGAAAGTTAAATAAGTTTCTTTTAACTCTTAGGGCCGGCTCGGTCGGTGTGATATCACGCTATCACAGAATATGCGCGTTAAACGGTTAGCCTCGAAGTGTTTCGTGCGATGAGTGAGTTCCGATAGCCCATTTCCCTTTCCCCTTATTCCGCCTGTCTGATTGCATAGATAAATCGAAGCCCTAAGAGCTACAATTATGACAATGATTGCAGACTAGCTTTACCCAGGGCAGTTTTCATCATATTGGGCGCCGAGGTGCGGAGATCAGTTTTTTTTATAGTTTGAGTTCAGCAGACAGGCAGACGGTCCACCTGATGGAAAGCGGTTACCATCGCCTATGGACATTTGCAACACTAAAGGTCCTACAAATGCGCTGCTGCTTTCTAAAGGGAGACTGGAATCTGGCCACTAATGCCGGAACACAACTCAAGGTTGCTATGGCGGACCAGAGGTCTAGATGGTCTACCACCCCTGGGTGGTTGGTATTCAGGCTGGAAAGTGCCCTACCACCTGGCTATGGATTGTTTTGTCGCATCTTACGACAGGCAGCCTGGCCGCAGGAAATTGTATTCTTTCTCCGTTCCTGCACAGATAAAAGTTTGCGGCCCCGCAACAATTTGACAAAAACTTAATACTTAAGCATTCGTCATGTCCGTCTGTCTGTCTTTATGCCATAGTCATTTTTCTGTACCTAATCTATATGGCGTTATACAAAAGTGTAGGTATATAAGTATGATGTTCTTTAATTAATTTTTTATTGAAAATAATTAGCTTGCGCCCCGTAATCTTTGCGCCCGTGTGCCACGCATACTTTGCACACCCGAATAAAGACGGTACCGGCTTTACCGTTTTGACGTAGTCAAAAAAGCAAATGAAAAAAATGATTTTAAAAAACGAGAGGACTATGTGATAACAGTTATTTACGGTTTAGGTCCTTTTTCAGAGTTAGCTTGTACTGAGGTATTGTTATTTCTTGTATTCATCTTCCATGAGACAAATGCAATAGTAATTTATCCAGCTAGAATCCTAAAGAGTCTATACTATCTCCCAGTGGACGTTAGTGCCTTCCATAATGGCGGTAGAGGATTTAGAGGCAAATGGATGGCCTGTGAAGGAAGTCTTATTCAATAGGCAAAAATATAGTAACTAGAAATCTTAAAAAAATATTAAGCAGCATATTTATGAATTTCGGTTATGAATTATGATAGCTCCAGACAGCGCGCAGCGAATACAAAGTTTCCAAATTCCGCTTCACTATTAATCGTACAAAAAATTTAGGTACCCTCAAAATATTCAGTATACTATCATAAGGGATGATAGGTATGTTTACACCAGTGTTTCGTGTTCATCTTGCGTTTTCCTCGGACGCATGCCTGGAATAACGACTTACTGCGTAAAATAGCGTATTCAATAATGGCCGGTTCCTATATTTTATTCACTTGTCCTCCTATCGGCAGAGTCTTGACATAAGATGTATGTAGCTTATGTCTAATTTTAACCGATAGTAAGGCAAATAAAAGGTCGGTAAGATATAGAAACCGGGCATAAAACTAGTTGAATGATAGCATTTAGATAGATAAGTTTTCGTAAAAGTTTTGGTGTGGACATAACCTTTGAAACTTTCTTCTTCTCTTTAAGCAATCCGTTCACATTTCATTTGTCATCCTATATTTCTATAATAGTAATTGTTATCTGAACTACACTTTATAGCTACTAAGCATTAGATTGATTAAAAATGTGTAAATTAGACTCCTACTAGGTCATGATAATAATATGGTGACTTCAATTTAATCCCGTGAATCTAATCTTTCAACCCATATATATCCTGTGGCAATCTTTACATTATTATACAACTACTATACAATCTTTATCTATTAGTTTTGAAAGGCGAAAGAGAATGGCGCGAACTATATTATTAATTGATTTTAGTACATAACGTTTGGCGAAATTTTGTAAATAGAAGAATAATGTAGGTACTTACAACATAAGTAAATATTAGTCTCAAGTTATGGGCTGACAAGTTTGTAATAATAGTGACACGTCGATGGACCGCGGGTAGATTAGTTGCAAAAAGCGGGGTGAAGAGAAATCTGACTATGGTAAGGACGATTAATTGGCGAGGTGGGTCAACTCTCAACTATTAACTCACACGCCAGCCATTTGTTTAAAATTATTTTTTTATAAAAAAAAAAACACTTCAATGAAATTCTTTATTAGGTTTATTTCAAACGAAACTACCAATGGCAAAAATCGGTATTTTACCGGGATACGACAGTTAAGCCCTAGATATTTATCTGGCTAAAGACGTCTCAAATGTTAGGACGTTGTGTTGTGTGAGACGTGTTATTATGTTGAAACGGCGACATTTGCGGTTATTATAACATAACGTATACAGAGACCTTTTCTTTAAATTAGGGTGGTGTAATAGGAAAAAAAGAGCTGTTAACTATAACTAAGTCACACAAAATCTCTATATCAGATCATACATACAGTATAATATAAGGGTTTAAGCGTCCCCGCGGCCTCAAACTTCTTTTCATGCGTAAACCATGGGTATAATAACAGCCCATAAGCGTCCCACAGTTGAGCTCGGGCCTCCCTCTATAGGGGAACCATGAGTATGTCATGGTCAAACTTGCCAGACCATAACTCAAAGTAACATTAACAAAGGCTACTGAAAAGATGTTATTGCTAAAATACTATAACAAGACTCTACAATCTTTATAAAATACAAAACGGATGATACAAAATCAACATCGTACAATTTAACACAAATAGACAACAAAATAATTCTAACTAATCATACTCACATAACGAATCATGAGTAGGTATGATTAGTTATGTGATTATAATAAATAAATAAATGATTTTATTATATACTCATATAACTAATCACACTCAATAAAATATGTCTGAATTTATTTACATATAGGTTGGCCAGAGCAGTGAGTTCAAAAGAAAAACTTAGTTAATTTACATGAAGGTGTACCTAAATTATTCGATTATTATTATTATTATTACCCACCCTCATTAGATTTTTTTTTTCACTTTCAAGTTTATAGAATAGAATATAATACTTTATTGTTAAACTGTGTACATAAAGGTGGTATAAATAGAATGAATAAGCAACAGTTGGCCCAATGAGAGCGTACAAATAACATTTGTTAGCTACATAATTACAATTAATAATTATGTCATAGGTTAATTAATTTAATATATTTTTGTATCTTGCGTTGATGTTGGTGCTGATTATTTTAGGTGTAAAAGTAAAATTAATAATATGGATTTAGTTATATAAAAATCCCCAAAAGAACATACCAAAAATAACATAAAAAATATTTAAAACCGATGCGTTAGATATTTCCAAAAAATCGCTAAAAAATAATAACTCGAAAATGTTGGTAAAACATACATGGCGGTAATTTGGGTACCCTACAGGTAAACTCACTGATTTTTTTGAACTCACTGCTCTGGCCAACCTATATAAACATGGTAACTAAGTAACTTCGAATAGTATTGAACAGCTTGCGCCAAACCCTGACGTTTCCAGAATAGCTGCTAAAGTCAGTGCTGTACCTGCATACGAAATAACCTGTATTGCTTAACTTTTAGTTGCTAATTAAGAGCGGCTATGAAGTTTGGCGCGAGCTATAAATAGGCCAATTATAAACTTACTCGTACAACAATGTAACAAGTTATTGTAGAATAATAAGGCTGGGCGCAAACGGGCCACTGACCACAGCCACCGGTGACCAACGAGAAGCAGTTCACATGTTTCGTCGTCCAATTTATAGGGAACCGCCGCAACCGGTGGTTGTGGCTAAGATCATGGAACAAGAATACTAAAAAGAACAATCAAACACAATAAAACTACGTTTTAACGGTTTTAAGCGCGGTAATTTATTTGAATTTTGTTATTCCGACGTTTCGGCCACTTTTCAGTGGCCGTGATCACGGAAGATAAAGATGTCAAGTGTCAACGAGTATTGTTAAAGATTTTTTCCAAACATAACTCTGCAAATATTCATAGATGGCGCCACAAGTCATAAATTGATTGCTATCTCGATTTATGACGTTTTATTATTTAAAATTTAAGGTTTTTTAAACCAGCTATATTCAACCTTTTTTGTAATGGCCCCATAAACTTATTAGATAAGGTGCCGCGGGTCGTAACATTAATGTATTTAGGAAATTTATTTATTTATTTGCTAGAATACAGCAAACAGACGTGCGGCCCACCTTGTAGAAAGCAGTTACCATTCTCTATGTACTTTTACAACACCAGAGGTTTTACCAATGTAAGTCCATTGTATTATACTGCTATTATAATGCCAGGTGGGCCACTCACAAAAGCTCGGCGGGCAGATTGAGTATAGCAGATTTAGACCATATTAATCTAAAACTTATAATAAGTTTCTTTTCAATCTCATATTTAAATGTCGGACTTATCAAAATTAAAGTAACAGTTAAATCAATATCAGTGACATCTAGCGAACAAAATTGAACGAATCATCAACGCCGCGTATTGAAATGGGTACTGGGATTGTCACTTTCAATATTTTTCTTCCATGTTTATTATTAATTGCAGAAAGCCGTACAGTAGCTAGTTTTGATAGAAATTTCGTCTACTTGGCAGCTATTTATTCCTAAATACGATTGGCCCTGAAGTATGCCAAAATTTTAATTAAAAATTACAATGTGTTATTTATTTCCAAATACGACATAGGCTACTTACCTATAAAATAGATTATGCAAAAATCAGTAATATTATTGCTTAAATATTTGACTGCTTTTAATAATAAATATTTTGTACTTTTTATTATGTCTATATTTACAACGTACTAAAACTTAATTCTATATGGAATATCTACGTATATTCATCAATTTAACAATAAAATAATAAAATTCGTGACTTTGTCTGTTTTAAGAACTGTTGTTGTTGTCTGTCTGTTGTCTGTCTGTTGTTTGTTGTCCCCTTATAAAAGACAGGGATAGATTTAATTGTCGCTAATACATCATCATCGTTCGTACTAGGCACAATTTTTTCTTAAAGGAAAAAGCATGTACATAATATGTTATTTGTAAGTGTAATATTATTGTTTTTAGGTTAGGTTTCTAAGTTATGTTCATTGATCAGTATTGACTGCTTACGGGGTTTGAAGATCCTTAAGACTTAACCGGACCTTTGGCAGTTACTTCAAAAGAGCGGGACTAAATACACCCGCGCGAATTTTTACACGTCTTATGCTTTATACCGAGCGATGAAATTCATTAGTCATTAGGTCGTTACACTGCTTACGGGGAATAACTACAGGTGTCGTAAATATTTCAATTTTAATTTAAGATTCTTATGAATTGTTATCTTGCCTATGAAGAATCCTCGCATACAAATATCGACCGGGCCAACGAATAATATAAAAGAACCCTTAAGTCATACCGTACTTTAAGTTCTGCAACTTATTTTGTGTTCTGCCTACTGGTTAATATTGAAATAATTTAGTAAATTAATACCTATAAGGAATCATGAAGCCTTATGTACCCACGTCCCATTCGAATAACGTGGGTTCAGATCCACCGCTTAGGCAGTTTTCGAGCCCAATGTCTAAAGTGCTTTTCGATTGACAAATATTTTAAAAAACTACAATATATAAAATGTACGTATAGTACGTTCGTATATAATATACACAGGTCAGCAAGTTCGTAATAGACACGCCTTTGTTCCGCGGGTAACTCATTAGAGTGGGGATAAAAATAAGTGTGCCAATGGCAGGGATGTTTTAGTTCTTACTTAAACTTCTTTTCACGTAGCTAGCCTATAACGCGTTTTCCTTTCCCGCGAGTCATAGGCGTCGCGTACAACCTTGTCGATATCTTATAAAGTAAAACAAAAAAGTAGGTACATATCTAATGAAGCGTACTAATGTAACTTGATATCGTAGACTACGAATTTGATTAGTAATTACATACATACTTTGATTATAATTATATATATCATTTATTTTATAAAATGTATTTACAATTAGGTACATTTTAAAGGCATAATTTTCAATGTAGTTCAATAAATTTTTTCAACAATTGGAATCATCGCGTAGGTAACATTTCCATAAACTATATTTTATGGAAGCACTAAGGAATTTGTATCTCACAGTTTTTAAAACTAAAACATAAAATATTATACTATTTACAAAACCTAAATCCCGTCCTTGTACACACAAACGCGAAAGTATTTTTTTTTTCTGCATGATGTTCCATATGGAGTCATATTTAACATGTTAGTATAGAGGTTATGTACGTTTCGGAAAAATCATCCAAATGCTATCTATGACATTTTCCACTATTTTGTTTATCATATTTATTAGTCGTCAATGTTGCGCCCAAATAGCTAACAACTACTCAAGTTATGACAATACTCAAGTCCTTTGATTAAGTACGTTTCGCGCTAAACTTTATCGCCTGATTAACAACTATATATAGAAAACCCCGTTGTGTTTGATTGCAAAAGCGTTTATTGTTAGGAATTTGTTGCTATAGCTTAAATTTAAGTTGTCTCACAGCTTATATCTTCGTACTATTATCCTACACAGATTGGTCTTACTAGAAATAAATTGGAAAGTTATTATTCGTGACAATTTGATAAGTGCTCGATGTTGGTTCGAATAGATAGTAACTAGAGAATTGTCTAACATCTGTCGTTAGGTCGGCAGCGATGGAGCAAACGGTTTCCTGGAGTGGAGATCACCTCTGGTTAAACTTAGCGTAGGACGCCCTCCAGTTCGGTGGATCGACGACCTACATAATGTCACCGGCAGAGGCTGCACGAGAAAGACTGGAGACCGGGATATGCGGCGCAGAGTTGGGGAGGCCTACGTCTAGCGCTGGACATTTATGAGCTTTAAAGAAGAATAAGAAAATGACGAAATACCTAGTCGTAGAGTCCTATAGTTTTACTTATATTAAATTTATATTATACTTGTTGCTAGACGTCTCATTAAACAGTTTGCCGTTTAATTCTTTATTCTGCTTCTCCCGGTCATAGCGTGTATTCCTATTATATATAGATATACTTTGAAACTTTTTTATTTAATTATATTATTTTTTGTCTGTAAAGT
The DNA here is from genome assembly GCA_039645545.1 of Dendrolimus houi. Taxonomy (NCBI): domain Eukaryota; kingdom Metazoa; phylum Arthropoda; class Insecta; order Lepidoptera; family Lasiocampidae; genus Dendrolimus; species Dendrolimus houi. Next base: position 11,469,351 of record CM077134.1, read on the forward strand.
TTATGCTTATATGTATTTATATTATGTTACTAATTTGCATGTAGTAAGTGTAAAGGGATTCAGATATAAAGTCAAACGTTAACTTTCTGGCTATAATAAATAACTATTCTTATTAGCTTATACATAAGCAGTTCAACAATATCTTAAACTAATAAAGTAACAACTTGTTCGACTAATAATACAGGTTTGTTTTAAAATAGTAATTATATCTTATAATTACAAACAATTGAAAGCTACAACAGTTCAATAATTTATTTACTGTACAATTATTTGTTTTTAATTTTAGAATTTAAACTCTTAAGGCAAAATCCTTAGTTCCGAGGTATCCGTACAAATCAAAATTACTTATTTTAATTCGTCAAAACAAACTCTGACGGATTAATATGACATCTTCGCAGAATCCTATAAGATACTGACAGATTTCAAAGTAACAAAAAAGAAGCAATATCTTTGTACCTCAGACACATTTAAGTCACATAGTGGTCATTTTAAATCCACTGTTGCCGTAACGGTCAATTATGGCTCCTTCCTAAATCTTATCAGTCGTTCAATGTTCCTTACTATTGGTTAAAAAATGACAAACTCCATACAAGTAATGTCAAAATTAAACAGCTGGCAAGGCAAGCGAATGAATAGTAAGATATAGGAACAGGCTATCAATGGAGCTTTTACACACGTCTATTTTTTACTGATCACATAATTGATTACGGAAATTTCACCTGACATCCTGACATCTGCAATATATTTCTGAATTTTACAGGACCAATGAATAATGTACAGACATAGTAATTAACTCTTTACCTTACTTAGTTTGAGATAACTGTATAAAAGATCAATAGAACAATAGATACAACATGATATCTTTGGTACATGGCTCCACAGCAACAAAGCCTTACTTAGCACGATGCGTATGGATCAGAAATTGAGTAGTTGTAGTGTTTACGATTAAACTCAAGTTTTCAAATCTGCTCCATCATGAAAGAAGCCATATATATAGATTACGTAGAATTCATAGTATAGTATAATTCCCGGCACGATTCTTGAGCGGTGACCTTGGACTACCCAAAAGTGTAGTAAGGTAACATATTATTCATGTCGATAAATCGCATCACATTCGCTACTCGCAAAGTCATACGTACTTCATACATGTAGTTATTATGGAGACTGCTCAAGGGCCGTGTCTACGTAGGTTATTTCTGGTCGGTTTGCAATATCTTCGTAACTCAAAGATTGACAATACAGTGAGTATAATACTGCAACCAGTAGCCGATCTATTTAAATACCTGCAGTGTATGTTATTTTTTTTTAACTATTCGGCAATAAGTTATCCTAAAATCAATTATATTCTAGACTAGTAAGAGTTTTAAAAAGAGCACAACTGAGCAATTCAAATGATAATTTATAATATTGTCTATGAACGTTCCTGTCGATAGACAATGCAAGAAAAGGAAGCTAAGGCTGGGTGCAAACGGGTCATCGACCACAGCCAAGCAGTTAACGCGCTTTTTCATACATTTCGTAGGGACTCGCCGCACACGTGTGGTCACCACCGGTGTCTGTGGTCGGTGGCCCGTTTGCGTGAAGCCTTTTGTTTTCGTTAGTTTTCAAAATTAATCATATTAAAATTTCAACAATTTCAACGCGTGTTTAATAATTTTTTAACGCTCATGTTTTATTACATATTGTAATAATTTTAATGTTTATTTAGTCGTTCTGTAAACACTAAAATATAGTTTTAAAAACTTCAGACTTAATAGAATTATGTTTTTAATACCATTAAAACATTATTTAAATGTATAGATACATTTTCTTGTACTTATTTTGTAGATATATAAATCGGCAGTCTATGCCCTTATTACCTACTCCATTTAAATAAACTAAATATAATTGTTGTTATTTCAAATGTAGCTACAAGTACAAATATATTTATTAGTCTTGATTTTTCAAACATTTAGGAATTAGGCTTGCTTTCGAGTCCTATTACTTGTATACAATAAAATAGGTAATGCTCAATGTTGTAATCAATAAAATGGTCTTAATGACCGCGTTGTCATCCTTTATAGAATTTAAGCCAGCACTTACTCATGTCTTTTCGGAATTGACATAAAGGTTACAACGGATCGATAGAATGCCCATCAATCATTCTAGTATTCAAAGTACGTTTACATTATCAATACAAAATCGGTAGTTAAACTGTCACTTTGGTTCGACCTACACGAGATTGATGTGAATTGATCATTACCATTTTATTTTCATGTATCAATTTAGAATATCTACGAATTCGTTATTGTTACAAGGCTAGTAGGTAAAACTGTTGTTAATAATATTTTAGCCGTAAAATATAATTATAATCCTAATGTTTGTTATTTTACAGTTCGAAGTCACGTTCTTGGCAACTTATTGTAATACTTTTTACCATCGCTTTTACATATCTTTTCCCTTTTTAATCCAGCTTTTTACAAATCCTTACAGTTACGCAGCTTGTACGTGTCATACGGTACAATACTTAATTTCGATGGTATCTTGATAATGTGTTCATCCATGGTTACTAGTGTCGTCTTGAACTATTTCGTAGTAGTTATCTATGGTGTAGTTGAATAGTTGAAAGTCGTATCTGAAAAAAAGTCTTGGTTAAATGGTTTGATGACAGACTGAACGTATAACGTCTCATAGTTAGTTCTTTAGAAAATAATAGGATCTTAATACAGTGGACCCCCGATAATACAGCCCATTTCTAACCCGGCATTCCCTGTTATCCGATATGCCTATCACTCTACATAATATTTATTTCCGTTTAGTAACATAAATAAGTTAAATTAATATATTTTGTAAGTTCTATTGCATTAATGGTGTTAGTTTTATTGTAAAACGTAAGCTCTCTATTATGCTGTTTAATTTACTAAATTCTACATTTATGTAGTATGATTAGTTCAGCTACAAATTTATCACTTTAATTTGTAATTTGTCGGATTAAAAGGTACTCTTTAAGAAAAAACATGGTAATGCTCTATAATCCGACAAATTCGATAGCCCGACACAGCCCTGCAAAACATTTGTCGGATTACCGAGGGTCCACTGTACCTATAGGCCCATTTTGGGCTTATAAGTATTAAGATCCTATTCTTTTCTGAATATATATTCATCTCGATTTTTGAAGTTTAATTGGATAAGCATGTTGTCTGGAAGAGATCGCTTTTTAGCGATAAGACCGCCCATTGTACACAACTAGATATAATTTTAGTCTTTAAGTTCATTTTTGTATTGGTGTATAATAAAGTGTTCTCTATCTATCTATCTATCTATCTATCTATCTATCTATCTATCATGTTGCTCAGACCAATAATCTCAATATAAGGGTTTCATCATGATAAAACATCAACATAAAACACCTTCGTATCAGCGCGTATGATGTATCTTAAGCTAGACAAATTGTTTAAGTTCCGTCTTTGCAACGATACGAGTGTATGTTCTAATATTATATAAGTAGGGTAAACTATCTATATACCGTTATTGCCACTCCACCCGATGATTGGCACCCAGGAAATTTATTTAAAATATTGATGCAAACCGGCCCTTGCAGGTGTTTAATTACCCCTTTGAATTTGAGTGATCTATTGTTCGCGCTAATCTCTTTGTTAACGCCGCCGTAAGACATCATAAAACATTCTTTCCTCTGTTGGTATTTCATGCGAATTCTTGGAAGCCATTAAGTTAACCATTTAACGATTTCAAGAGCCAGTGGGCGGTATGATGATAGGAGGCCATATATAATTTAGAAATGAATGAGAATCGGTCAATTGGGTAATGCGCCAGTCGTGTTCCGACTGCGAACGAGGCGTTACCTAGTGCACTTTCGGAGCGAGTATTTTATAACGGCGAACTTTGCGCGATTTATGTGATAACGATATTCTGCCCTACGATTTGGTTTTGTTGTGTTCGGATATACTTGTAAGAACTGTGAATTACGTGTGTATACATTTGAACTAATAAACTTTGTGATAATTCCAACGGCATTTTTTAATTTACATCCTACAAATCCCCTACAAATTCGTAACAATATTAAGATTTATTTATTAACTTACAAAAATCGCTATTATTACAGTTGTTACCAATACGATAGCGTGGTATATATACATAATACATTATATATACATATTTAATCATTGTAACATATAGGCTACGTTCCATTAGGGACCCCTAACGACCACGTTCACGATCGCGATTTTTCCCGTTCCACTTGCTTGCCGGCGTTACAATCGTAAACCCAAGTGGAACGGTTATTCGACTCACCTGTTGACATGGGTCATAGTGTGATCGAAAATGATGACGTCATTGGTGAAGTTTTCGCCACGACCACAACGACCGGGGTCGCCCTGTGGAACGGCTAACGGAGCATTTCGGGCGTTGTGAGCTACTAATGGAACGTCCTGGGTATAGTATTATCTATGGTCACAGTACAGATAAAAATATCAATTTGTTGACATATCTTGTTCAATGTTCGATATATTAATATTTTTGAAGTGAAACTTCTTTAGAATCGTTGCGATTTGAAACTCGATAACACGAAAAAGCGATACTAAAAAGAGATAAACATATAAAATTCAACCTTATTTAATTCGAAATAAAACAAATTGCTCTTTACCTGTTAGTATTCATTTTCAATTCAAATGAAACGTAAAAGATTTCAAATGAATTTTAGCTCTATCTGCATATACTTAAGACAGATATTCTAATAGCCGCAGATCAAAAGAAATTGTGTGTTTAATTGTGTAAGTGCATTGGATTTTGAACTTTATTGCAGTGATTTAAAGTGTAATTTAGATTGAATTTTCTGAATTATAATATGTCGATGGATGTAGGCTAAAGTAACTATATTTCTATTAATAAAAGTTAGAGCAGAATTATCTGTGAGTAAATTCTCTGAAGTTTCACTCCAACTGCGTGTGAACTACACACACACACACACACACACACACACACACACACACACACACACACACACACACACACACACACACACACACACACACACACACACACACACACACACACACACACACACACACACACACACACACACAATTTTTATTTAGTAGCCATAAGTACAACAATATGATTATCATTGAATTAAGGTTTCTCAATAGCTTTAATAAATTGACTAGTGCCAATCATTGGGTGCAGTGCCAACAATCTTATAGTTTTATCTATTTTAGTCATCTAACGTTATAGAACCTCAATGGCTAAGTAAACGATTAGGTTTGGTCACATATTTCTTGGCACCTTACTACTTGTACTTGAGTACTTATTCTACTTGAAGGAGTATGGATAGAATACAATATAAATAAGTTAAATTTTATTTTATTATAATTAGTTTATGAAGTTGTTGTATTATTTAAAAAAAAATAGGTAACGATAAATTTTTCTAAGTATTCATGTTAAATTATCAATGATTACTCACTTATATAACTTGTATAGGCCATCAAGTTGGGACTTCTGCAATCTTGAGTAAAGATGATTTATGTTGTGCAGCGTATTTGTCCCTTTGCCACTATTTTTCCACTCAGGCTTCACGACGTCCTGAAGGTGCGCTAGTTGGATTAGATACCTTTGATCCTCCTGGAATGGGAAACATCAAACTGATTGGTGATTGTTCATTAAAAGTATACGCTAAATACATATTTTAGATCATTTATAATAATAATAACAGCCCACAAATGCTTGTCCAAGGCAGGTTTGACACATCAGTTATCTCGATGTGCAGGTTACATCACGATGTTTTCCTTCACCGTTGTCAGCACGTGGTAATTGTAACAATATGCACATTTGATTAGAAAACTGCCTAAGTGAGTGCATGCGTTCCGGCCAGGATCGAATCCGCGCCCTTTGAGTTTGGGATGCGTGCGCTAACCATTACGCTACCACGACTATCATAGTGCATTTAATCACAGGAAAATATCGTTTTCTACACGTAGGTTACCATACGGAAAATAGGATCCCATTTTATTGTAAAGTTTCGATTGCATACGTGTGAGTACTTAGTACATACATGAAAATTCAAAAAATTTTCAATTATAAAAAATTTGGTATACCTTGTTTTTTCTTACAAGATAAAATTTGGATAAAATTGTGTCTTTAGATGATTAATACATAACGTGTTCTACTGTAATATCTAACTTTAGATGTCATTCTAGTTGTTTAAATAGAATTTATTTATATCCAAGCTTACATATATATCTAGATAGTTACTACACCTGGTCTATAGTATGACGGCAAAAACAACCTTGAGTTGTGTTCTGACACTAGTAGCCAGGTTCTAGTTCCCCATTCGAGGTCCGCATGACATCGGTAGCAGTTTTGTGTTGCAAATGTCCGTAAGCGACGGTAACCAGTCTCCATAACGTGGTCTATCAGCCCATATACTACACTCCAGTAATAAAAAACATATAAACCCATATATATTTCAGTATCATTACCGAATTAATTAAATTACATGTCCAAAATTTATATCTATAATATTATAAAATTCTAAACATGCCGTATCTGTACATTGAAGCTATTTAAAAAAAAACAACTGGAATAGACTATATAAACATGGAGAACACGATGCAACTTTTTTTAGATTTCTTGTTTGTTTGTTCGGGATTCACGTAAAAACTACTGGGCCGATTTCGATGCGGTTGTCGCTGATCGACAACAAATTCTTAGACTTAAAATCTGCGCTACTTTTTATTCTGGGAATCCCTCGGGAATTTTTCTGGAAATTATTTAAAATGGCCAGATTAAAAAAATCGAATTCCCATGTGTTTTTTCAGTGATCGATAGCATATTTAATGTAATAAAATGTGTGATATTTTTTATCCCGGGAATCCCGCGGGAATTTTCCTGGGAGTGGTTTGTAGTTGTTCGGGTGCATAAAAATTAGCTTACTCCGACACAGTTTTCACTAAAACTATAGCTTACATTCCTATTTAAATTCTGCGGTATTTCGTGTCTCGGGAACCCTGCGGAAATTTCAAGTCAAGCATGGACGAAGTCGCTGCCATATCCTAGTTTTCTATATTTAAAATAAAATATAATATGGGAGGAGATGTGAGAGTTAGGGCTTACTAGTAAAAATGGCATAATAAAAGGTGCCTAAAATCTCTTACTCATATTAAAAGAAAAACTTATTTAGGTGAATATGCATAATATAATATTGTCAACTTTTATAGTGTTATAGTACTTTGTTAGTATGATGTCATATCTGTTATTATCTTAATTCCTTAGACACTTAATACGGTTTGTTTTTTAAAATTATACCTGTAGCACATTAACAAACGCAAGCTATTGAATAGTTATTACAGTCGGCTATATGTATGTTATAGCACCCAACCCACTTCCTGCACTTAGAAACTTTATTTGCTGTAACGATCGATACCAATTCAATGCAAAACGGATGACCAACCTCGTACATTGTTCAAACATGTATTCGGCCCTATTCATACAAACACGAGGTTTCTAGCCGCAAACATTTTCCGCTCGCCTAAAAGCTTAAATTTCCTGAATGGCACCAACAATTTGACATCGAGGCAACCACAAAACGTTTCTTACAAATAGCTTTTTGCAATAAACACTAAAGAGAGGGGGCGTTTGTCGCACTGCGGTCCATTATAACGTAATTGCCGACTGTTGTAGCCTGTTCGGAGCATCCACTTATATTCTAGGAAATGTCAAATGCTATTTATGTAAAATGTGAGTGTTATAAAGATCCATCTATACCATCGTTTCTCAAACTGTGGGTCGCGACCCTTGCGCCCACGAAGATTTTCGCGTTTGCTATTAAAGGGGGTCGCAGCCTGTTAAAACATAAGACCTATATACAAATAAACTATTCAATAAATTATTATTATAAGTTTCTAGTGAAGGGGGCGAAAGACTTTTTAATTAATTTTTGATTTATTCGTGGGTCGTGAGATAAAAATCGTTGAGAAACAATGATCTATACTAATAAAACAGAAGGGACTGTCTGCAATTTCAAAATTAATGGCAAAATTATAAAGAAATCTGCTGGTACTACGACACAATCATATGTGACCATTTTTAAAAAAATTATCTGCCGGTCTGTCTGTAAATAGAGAATAGATTTCGAGACGTATCAACAGATATAAGTAAATGTCATAGGGACGAAGATTTGTCTTAAATTATCGTATATTTTTTTATTATTATTTATTTAGGTTTATGGATTGGCAGCTAGGCCTTTAAGCCAGATCTTAGATTTTAATGTAGTTTCTTCATTTTCTTAAGCCCATGTGTAGCACAGCTGAACATGTAGGTTATCAGCTGGTGCCATTCAACGGAGGTCTTGTGACAACTCAAAAGGCCATATTCGACTATACAGTTCACATTTCTCACAAAACACATAATTATTACTCAAAAACTATCAATATCCTACAACTATTGTTCATTTTAGAGTAATTTTACACATTTTTAGAAAATAAAACTGCACAGCACACACAACATCTCTTTTCAGTTCCCGCCAAAAACTACTTTTTTATTAATATATATTGCAAGGCACAGAAGATATAAAAGCCAAGTGCCGCAAGAACGAAGTGGCGGACACGGCTAGTATGTAATGTGCCAAAACCTATAATACACTAAGATAACTGATCTGTGATATCTGTCGCTTTAGATAAGCATGGCGGATACACCACCTGGTCTCCTTAAATGAGAAAAGTAGAGCCCAGCAGTGGGCCATTTGTAATAATGCAATAATACTCGGCAAACAAACGTACACATTGTAGGTATATCCCCAAGCTACGCTTATATAACGGACCACTTTAAGGCCGATCCCAGGCACCCTGACCACAGTATATAAAGAAAAGTTCGTTTATCAGGAAACGAACCCGAAACCACCGCATTTCAATGAGCTGTGCCGGCGGCAAAGGCTTAGCCCACTCATTCACAGAAGCCATCGTACTTTATATAAGTACCAGGTGGATTTAAGTAAATACGTAAGATATGAGGGGCCATTCATTAATTACGTAAGGATGATTTTGACGATTTCTGACCCCCTTTCCCCCTTGTAAAGATACATAAGATTTCTTGAACCCCACCTCTCTCTTCTTACGTAAGATTAAATCTCGTTTTTCCGAATAATAAAAGGTTGTTAGAAAAGGATAAGTTACACTAAAACTCACAGTGTAATGTAAATCAAAGATTTTTATTCTTTAGCAGATAATTGAGATTATACTCTTTCATTGCTATCAGATATTGATTATTTCCTCCCCGTCAAGACCCTTACGTAATTAATGAATGCCCCCTCTGTGGCAAATGTTTACTTACATCTAAGGTCTCGAACTTGAGTATAACATCAAAGTTGAACTTGCAAGGCGTACAGAACTCTGTGTAAGGTGTCCAGTGCATGTCGAGACTACGTTTGACCTTCGCCTCTCCAAGAACGTAGGCAACAAATTCTTCGAACATGGGATACCTCTGTGTTGGAGTTTGACCTTTTGCTTGTTGCTGTAATCAATATTAATTTATTTAACCATCATACCTTCCCAAAGAAGGCAATGTTTGTACTTTATAGAATAAAATCCATATCTTTGGATTTTAGATTCTTTAGGTATCAGTGTGATGGGAGAGTTTTAACACCATCAACAAGATATCGGTTCTAGTAGATATAACTGTATCGTTGATATTCCAAAAATCATTATTGAGTTTAATTAGGAAACTCACATTCAACTAGAGTTTCAAACCTTAGCAAGTAGCTTTATTTTACTTCCATAAAACCTTAATATTTTTTTATATATCGGTAACTATTGTTGATCGAAGATCGCAAGCGAAGCCGCGGGTAACAGTTAGTGACCTTGAAAATGACTTAACTGATGGTGAAAACCGCTTAAAAATCTGTTGCCTTGTTAGAGGGAGTTAGCGGATATACTCGTACAGACAGATACGCGGAACGCGACTTTGTTTTATACTATGTAAAGATGATCCGTGCAGGAATGGAGAAAGAATATAATTTCCTGCGGCCGGGCGGCGTGTCGTAAGAGGCGACAAAATAACCCACAGCCAGGTGGTAGGGTATTTGCCCGACTGGATGGCTACCACCCCTGGTCTAAAGTATGCCGCCATAACAACCTTGAGTTGGGTTCCGGCATTAGTGACCAGGTTTCAGTCTCCCCTAAGAGAGCAGCAGCGGATTTGTAGCACCTTTAATGTTGCAAATGTCTATAGGCGATGGTAACCGCTTTCCATAAAATGGGCCGTCTGCCTGTCTGTTGAACTCAGGCGATAAAAATAAAAAAAGATGGGGACTAATGCTATCCGATTGGGGACTAACCGCCACAGGGGGGAAACGCGGCGGAGGCGTGTGAGATTCGCCGTGTTGGGGTGGCACTTGTTCTCCCGCAGAAGTAAATTGCCATGTGAGTTAAGGACACCCGCTAAACCCATCGGTGTCCTTTCTTTCAGCAGCTGGGAATCCCAAGGGCCACATCCAATCGTAAAGTAACCAATACCTTCAATTTTGTGGAGTAATCTACGTATAATTGCTTGGAGAATATAAGTCGAATAAGCCTAGTAAATGAGTAAAGTGCCCAGAATGTTTATTGGATAGCTATACTGATACGTTGTTGGAGGTAAACGCCAGCCTTCCAATCATGCGCTGAGTCGACAAAGTGCTTTGAAAGCTCTTTCAACAACAAACGGCACAAAGAAGTAGCTGTCGCTAAGAGTTGTATATTATGTTTACGCCGCATGAATAACTCAGCTGTTTTAGCTACTTACGTTTTCATTGGACTAGTACATACTAGTCAATACGGTACTCAACATTGAGTACCGTCAAATATTATTTAGTGAGGTTACATTTCGAATCATATTGTTATTGTAAGTGTAAGTCTATATATACTGTAAGCCCATAACTGTGTTGCAACCGCAGAGGAACAAAATAGGTGGACGAAGCCCATCGGGGTTTAGTAGTGAAGCCAACTAAAGGAAGCCGATTTTGGAATAGAGAGCCGATCGCGCCACAGTGCGTTACGCAAAACAATGATCTGTACTAAATTAAATAATCGAACTAGTACGGACGGATAAAGGTGGAAAAGATTCTACTACTATAGTAATATTATAGTAGTAGAAGCAAAAATGTAAAACAAGTAATAATATAGTAAGTTGATACTTACTACTACACAGACTACTGTGCACGTGTGCTACATAAGTTTGTAAAAAAATGCTTCAATTAATTTGAAACTTTTGTTCGCGTAGGCTCCGTCTATACTTTTATTCGTCTGAGGTTGCAACACAGAAAAGCTAAATATCGGAAGCAATAAAAATATTCTCACGAAAGTAATCCGTGTTAGACCATATGGAGCAGCTCCAAATGGTGCAGTGAGATATTATTAACAGAACAAAATGCACTTCTATAATAATAAAAAGCTCTTACCTTTCTGTACTTTTTAATAATTAGTCTACCCATCTTATCATGGAAAGACTTCGGCCATGCGTGTACAATTTTATCGTTATACGCCGACGCTAGCCTCTCTAAAGGATGTCTAACTATGAGGAATGTTATAGAATCAGCCTGGGCCTTCTGTATCATCTTGGTGGTTGGCCTGGCGTATTTTCTTCTCGCCAGAACTAGAGGCACTTCATTTGTTTTTTCTAGGAAAGCGGCTGAATAATTAGCCATAAGATTGAAGTTATACATCCATGACGTGGATGCGGCTTTGAAGATGTTGCACCTGAAAATTTCATACTTCTTTTAAACTAACGTTCTCGTCGGTAGACGTTGTCCTGCCCTGAAAAATAAAAATCTAGAACCCGATTTCAGCGCCACCTACCGGGTCTATTTATTAATCTAATCTAATCTCCGGGACCCACTCAAACACACATAAAATTTCATCAAAATCGTAGAACCCGATTCCAGCGCTAAGTATTTTGTTTAGATTGATGGGTTACAGTATTGAAGTTTTAGTCGGGATCCCTAACTTTTTTATAGCTTATATTAATCAGGGATAATGTAGCATTTGAATGTTGAAAGAATTTTTGAAATCGGTTCAGTAGTTTTTGAGTTTATTCGTTACAAACATAAAAAAAATATAAATCTTTCCTCTTTATAATGTTACTAAAGATGATACCTTACTATTATTATATTTTGATGAACTTTACATTATATGTAAATTAACTAATACTTAATACTTACTTATAGTATTAGGTAATAGAAGTACTAACAAGAATGAAGAAACATAAACATATAACTAACTAAACATATGCATGAAGAAATTTCTTTTTGGGCCTAGTATTATGAAGGTAATGTATACTAAGTACAAAAATGAAAATATTCAAGCCTTTCTCTAAAGAAATTTGTAAGAAGCTCTTTGACACTACCGTGATACACTACTTGTGATCAGAAGGCTGGCTCATATTTTGCCTAGAGAATTCGCAATACTATACAACGTGGTAATGCTGCCAGTCTTCTGGGCACGCTTCCCTCTGGCAGTGATCTGGTACATAATTTATATAAGTTTAGATTTCATTTATTTAAGTTACTTTTATATTTTAATATTTGTTTGTTATGCAGTTTAATATAACTTATAGTTTAGTATTTATCATTTTCATACGTATTAAATAATCTCTAAGATTTAAAATAAAATTGTAACTATATTTGAATGGCAAGTTAACAGCTCGATGAAACCTGTATCAGTACAAGAGGTAGCGCTAGATATTTGGTATAAACTCCATATTAATAAAATCAGTTTTAATTATATTAGTACTAGAGAAAAAAATCGTTAGTAGTGGAAACTTGCCATAATTGAACAAAATTTTGGCAACAATTCTGAACATTTCACACTATGCACGAGGGGGGTAAATTACAAATTTAAGTTGTAATGTTAGTGGTTATTCATCGGGTGGAAGAGCTTCAATAATATTATCATATTACTAGTGCACCGATTGAATTCACAATTCTTCCTTTAACACGTATGCCAGGAAGGTTAAATGACTGATAAACCACCACTCCATTAATTAAAAAAGTGATTAAATTAAGTGCTTACCATATAACATGGTACTGCCTATTAATTAGGTACTCCCAGGCATTAGCTTTATTACTAGAGCCATCGAGACCGAACCTCGAGCATTGATTATGAAGAAACTCTCTTCGTGCCTCCATCCTGGCGTGAACTTCCATGAATTTGTCCCTTGTAAGAAGACCTTCCTCATGTGACGAGTTGTCGAACATATACTGAAACAAAACACATTGAACATAAAGAACCAGTCATTGTTGACATACGGCATACTATTAAAGTGCGTGTGGATAAAAGCTATCGAAACCACAAGAGCTCCGAACACCATTTAATTTTAGTATAACATGCTACACAGTTATATTACTACTATTACAATTATTCTTCCTAATTGATGTTTAATTATTAAATGGTACTTTAAACCAAGAATACAATAAAAGAAAATTTAGGTATATTTTAATATACCGCTAATTATCTAAGGGCCGCTTGCATAATGTTGCTTAAACTTATTTAAATAACACTAAACGCATTTAGTACCCTTAAATACAATTAGCGTCTTGCACAACGCAAAATGTGTCGCTAAATATGTTTAAAGAACTGCCAAAGTTAATCACCCAAAAATGGGTTTTAACTGCCCTAAATGCATTAAAAGACAAAAAAATAGATCTGCATTCTATTTTGAACAATAGAAATGCCAGATGTGTCCGGATTTTACCTGAAGCTAGTTCATTTAGTACAGCGTCGACACTATAGAATTCAGATATCTTTGGTCGATATTTTCTAATATAATTATTTTAATTCTTAAGATGAATTTGCACTTTGATTTGTATTCTGTCGAATATGTGATACTACGATTGGGACTGTGTGTAGATATGCCAGGAATACCGTATTTGAAATGAAAAGAATACACCATTAGTATAAATTATAATCAATTTCAAAGTATAACCACAAACCTGGTGTCCATAGTGGAGAAAACTAATATTCTAGTAAAATATCTATTGGTCCTTATGATTTGTGTATCTAGCGAGGGTCAAGTTAAAATATGGTTGAGGTTTTACCATATTACGATATGGCCTTGGATTGCACTAAATAGTTGAGATTTTCAACACAAATGCACAATTCTACGTTATCCAATATTATACTACTATTGTTCACTTTTAACCAATATTTATTATTTGAAAATAAAACAGCACAGCAAAAAATCCTTCTTTAGGATGCCGCCAAAAATTCCGAAGCAAACTTAACCATACGAACGAAATTTCAAATGTCAAGTTGGCCAACTAAAATTAGTTTTTGCTCAAGAAATAACTAACATTAAAGCAAAATTTCGTGTGATTGTTCGATAAAATGGATCGCAGCATGATACGGAAAACATCTGGCTGTTTTACCGACGGCATAAATACATTTAGCTAAATAACATGAGAGACCGCATTATGCAAGGCATCTTAAATACGTTTTGTGTAAAACGTATTTAGGCAGTTTAATATGATTAACTAATTTTTATTTAAAGACGATCGTTATGCAAGCGGCCCTAATTGTAATCCCTCAAGACATAAATAGAATACAGAGTCTAGGTCATCGTCTTCTATGGGTAAGGTGCCCGGAAAGCTGGCTAAGTTTCTTCGCTGGATTGACAAATTAATCCGTTGTCCGGGGTAAACACCCGCCTTCTGATCACCTGAAGAGTTGACGAGTCGTTTTGATAACTCATTGTAGAGGCTCATCGTCTCCGGACTCCACGGTCCTAGCGTCTCAACAGCAAACGGCACAAATAAATAACTATATCGGAGGGTTATATATTTGCGGCACTTGAGTAATTCAACTGTTTCCGCCGCCGAACTCGTTGATCAGGTCGTATTTGGTACCTGGCATGCGGCCAACCTGTCTATGCAGGTTGCATCTCATACCAGAATGTCGTATAGAATACTTGATCGACTCTTCAGGTGACCAAAGGACTGGTTCGTACCTTGGATATTGCATCAGTATAGCGATCCAGCCAGGTAATGTAGTCAGCTTTTTGGGTACCTTACCCATTGACTTTGATAACCTAGGTTCAGTGTTCTACTCATAATCTAATAATAATTCTTCATTGTACAAAATTATTCAAAATTTATATATATTTATTTAGATGTAAATACATTTAAAAATATGTTAGCGTTGAAAAGCTAGCTCTGATTTTGACGTTTTATTATTTTAATTTATCTTTTATTAACCAAATCATTAAGTACTTGTTAAAATATTCAAATTAAAAAAGTTGATTGTCTTAATAAGTTTATTTTCTGTTTTTGACCGATTCAGTACAGAGACAAAATTTTTAATTAATATTTCATTAAAAAAGAAAGGACGATGGTCTGTGGCTCCATCTAGTCTTGTAGGATTTAGGAGAGTTTCAGGACAGTGGAAGAAGAAAACTAAAAGTGAGAGTTGCCCAATAAAACAATGAAGTTTAAAGAACTAAATCCCATATTTAAACTAGTTATCTTTTGTATTTACATGTTGTACATACATAATATTATTATCACGCCCATTATCCCCAGGTGTAAGCAGGTAGAGATGATGGATCTCCACTTTTTAGGATCTTTGCACACTTTGCTTCGTGTACTTTTATTACTAATCTCTTCATCCATGAACGTGTGTTTTAGTTGTTTATTTCCTAACCTCTCTTCAAAATACCTGCTTTTTCATGGTGGTAGGTTGGGCCCACCTGTGGTTTATTTTAGTCACCATAACTAATTCCAAATCAGCTATGCAATTTGAAAATCTAGCAACTGACATTATTTTTTAAATGAATGTTTAATGAATGCATTTATAGTCTTACTAGGCATTTGCTGATTATATTAAGCTTATCAAAATATGTGAAAACTGCATTATAATAAATATGATATCGCGCCCAGTACGCTTGATAAACATTTTTGAAATGGTATTCAAGTTTTTGACGTCTTTTGTGCAGTGTTGTGAAATTTCTTGGAATGTACTGGCTATGTTTTGAAAATGCTCAGCTGAAATTTTTTAATAGAAGTGAGAATAGGAGAGATAGAGTAAAACATAATAAAAGAAGGAATAATAGGAGCGTCAGGGTTAGCAGACTGCGATCCACAAAATGCCAACATTTTGAGCAAAGATCTACCAGTCAACGCGAATGTATGAAGAAATTTATGGAAGTAGATGAAAGAAGAAGTGTACACTAAGACGTTCCAAGGTAATTCATTGTCTGTGCTTACCGCTATAGTAATTAAGTGCGATAAAACATATGCATGTACTTCCATAGTATGTATGTAGAAATTAGGAGCATAGGAGTACCATAGTAAAAGTCCGGGCGAAACTGTTATTAATTACTTTAATTACTACAATTATTAATATTTTAACACGTTTTGAATGCCTTATACATATTAATGAAAAACCCTGGTATTACTGATTATGCAATAAAATAAATAAAACCTAAAAAAATTTAAACAAAGGTGTTTTCGCTCTCTAATTATTTGTTTATTAAATAACTACAATACCGGATGGAACGTTGTCTCTTCCTTTTGCGAGCACGTAATGCTCGCCAAGGAGGAAGGGGAGCGGGGGCGTTAGCGTACGAGCTTGCTCCATTCCCGTCAAAGGAGGACGCGCTAGTGCTGGAGGTCGAACTTCGAACTTCCGCCGCCGCGAAGGGAAGGGTTCTCACATGCCAATTATACTGTCGAGAGGAGGACGCGCCGTGTTCCGAGCACTTATCGTTTCTCTCGTGGAGTGAGATATTTAGCCGCCCCACGCCAGGCAGAAGGAAGACGCGGCGCTGGAGGCTACGCTTCCTCCCGGCAGTGCATGTGGCCCTAAAGGTCCCGTGGCTCCACCTTCCCATAAATCTGGCATAAGGCGAAGGCAGAAACGCCGAAGGGTTTCAGTGCGCATCCCTAACTCGTGTTGGCAATAGTAGTTTTTCAGGGTTTCTAGAGCCATTCCAACATGGCGAATGCTAAACATCCATGTAGTCCTGAATCGGATTTCCTCTCGTTGAAAAAAATAACACTATATTACGGGATATATTGCGACGAATTCCGTGCATACGGCAACCCTATCCATATAAATATTCTTATTCACTTGCATAATACATTTATTTTGTATCTCACGGTAATGCTACTGCAATTTTGAATAACAAAAGATTCATAAGACCTTGTAGTCAGAACCGTAAAACATCCTAAAAAAATATATAAAAAGAATACCCATTCAAGGATAATTACATTTAAATTTTACTAAAATGTTTTGCATCTGCTCTTACGTTACATTAGAAGTTACTTATATAATTATACTAGTTTGTTTTTGTACTACTAAATACATTCATATAGCCACAAAGTTAAGATAAATAAACTTTCACTTGTACTTTCCCTCTGAGCCTACAAGGCACTCTCCCTCGACCTCATTCCAGACAGACTGTCGTCTTGCAGTGATGAAACTTGGGAATCAACTACCTTTGTTTCACAATATAAATGCTCATAGAAGACTATTTTTATAACGTACTTTTTATATAGAAGAAAAGTAGATAGATAGGTTAATATAGTTCACCCGAATAAATAATTACCAAATGAATAATCACAGTACTTTTACCGCGAAACAAAAGGCGGCTTTATTGCTTAAAGTGATCTCTTCCAGGCAACCTAATTTATGGCCGGTTCCTATATCTTACTAAGCGTTCATTTGCCTTATTATCAGTTAGAATAAGACATAAGCTCCATAAAAGTAATGTCAAAAGTCAACTGATGATAAAGCAAGTGATAGTAAGATATATAAACCGGCCATTAGAAGATACTTTTAACAACTTGTGTCTACATATAATTAAATTAAAAAGAAATAAAAATAAGTAAGAACAGCACAACGTGGCCAGTAAAAAGCAAAGTTAAGAAGAATAGAATAATATATACTTTATTATAACTAATTGGTATTGTTTATTATTTAATGCTGAATAATGGTTTTTGAGTCATGGTAACACTATCTCTTGTACATACTTCAGTACATATTCTTGATGCATGCATATTTCTTTCTCTTTTTATATACTGTTACGTATGTATATCTATCTCTGTCCCAAATTATGACTTACTACATGAGGATGCCACCATTGTGTCGTCGAATTCGTTTGCGGTGTTAAATAGACAGACATGTAAGAAATAACAAGTGCAGTGATTTGTTGAATCAAACTAAATCGCGGCCGCCCTTAACAATAATTTTTGTTGTTTGAGTGATTTATTGAGCTGGTTTTTAAGATATGGGCAAGTTGTATACTTATGAAGCGAAGGTGGACGTTCTTAGTCGACGGGGTTTTGGGTGAGTCTGTATAATAGTCTGTTGTATTTATTTATTATAATTTAACAAACATTTACACAACAACTGAAGGTAACAAAATTATACTATTATCTTCAGCGATTTCGTGTGTACGGAATATCCGGGGCCTTCTAACTTCGGATCCCCGCACACTGGTATTAGTTGGAAGAAATATTAACTACCTATTTATAGAAAGTGTTTCGTAGACAGTGGAGTTTAACCGGCTAGCTGGGCTAAGTTAAAGCATAGACCAGAAAAGATAAATGTATTTCAAAATAATCACCATATTTGTTTAATAGACAAAATTGACGTACATTTGCATTTTCGATCAAAAGCGGAAACAGAGCGGTTAGAATTTTTTTTCAAGACTTGTTTCTGTAGACCTACAGCGCCATTAGACTATAAGCATACATATATTAATACTCCTAAGGAAACGGCCTTAAAGACAGTGGATACGAGGAAATACAGGGTTAGTTAAAAATATGTCGCTTGCGCTCCTTCGTTAATTCCATATTTGTTCGGGAACGCAGGGTAGCTGCGATAAAGACGAAGTGAAAGAGCAATTGAAAATTATTATACATAATATAACTGATAGAGCGATTTATCGCACTCAAAGTCGGATATTTTAAAGGCTTTGAGATATTGAAATGAAAATTATTATTTTATTGTATGTAATAACTAGCTGTACCCGCGACGTCGTTCGCGTGGAATTTGTTTTCAAAACCCCCCGATTTTGAAACATTCTTCATTGGTGCTACGCTCCTATTGGTCTTAGCTGATGATATATCCTATAGCCTATAACCTTCCTCGATAAATGGGTTATCTAACACTGAAAGAAATTTTCAAATCGGACCCGTAGTTCCTGAGATTAGCGCGTTCAATCAAACAAACATACAAACAAACAAACTCTTCAGATTTATATATTAGTATAAGAAGTATAAGATTATTTTAAAAAATTATATCACTTACGTTCAGTAAGTTAAAAAAAAATCGTTTTCCAGTTCAGCAATTAATTTATTTCTGAAAACTTATTTGGATTACTTATTGTCTATGAGAGATCACTTTGATAAGATCGGTCATTGTTCATGTATGTGTTTTTCAATATAAGATAAATTATTAATTTCCTGGTGTAAAAAATTATATCTGTCTACGAATTACATTATTTAACTATGTAAATAAATTCTTTACTGATTCATTCATTCATAAAAGCTCACCTTCGTTTACTTTTATTAGACAAAACCAAAACGAACAGACAACACTAGAAAAAAAACAAAAGCCCTCATTTTTCGCAGGTGTTTGTCATCTTAAAGATTACAAAACCCGCAGACACGCCGACTTCATGCATTGTATTGTACGCCCACATTCACAATCGCTACGATACTCATAAGTAAGTACTTCAAATTGCACACATCTTGTATCAAAACCTGTTTAGAAAAATGTACAACAGGCATTTGCCCTTGCCTTGTCTTTGAATTACTTAGTATAATGTTTAGGGTCGTGTATTCATTGTATTCATTTTTGGAAAAATGGACCTTTCAAAAGTTGTCATGAACCTCTAATCATGTAATACGTAATAAAGAATTTTCTCGATGTACTTCATTTATATGTAGTTTTGTAACGAGTTTCTTGTTTTCTCCTTAAAACAGCAGCAAGGCAATGTAACTAGTGTGGGTACAAGACCCGTTCACCGTCACCAGGGGGCTTGGGTTTTTGTCACGCAGTTAATATCCTCTAGGGACATCTCGCGCTTTTAAAGACAAATATGAACCAAATTATTATTTATTTTACTTTCTGTTTGCAAAAAATGATTTAAAACCTTATTTATTTATCACTACGTGAAAATTAGCGGGGGGATTTGTATAAAATAGGTCACGTAGTATGGGTACGTTCCCTAACATGCTGCGAAGTCGTACACATAGAATAAGAAGTAGAGTTAATTTTTAATTTATATATAATATGAGCATCGAAAAATGTGCTCAAGTGGAATTAAAGTCTGACTTACAGGTGCATTAGTTAAGTAGTAAATTAACTTGTAAATAAGTTCTTATCATGGTTTGAACAGAATTTTCTCACTATCTAAATTGTGATAAAAACTAACTTGCTAGTTTTACAAGTTACCTAACTACTTAACAAATGCAAAGCAGGCTTGTAGTGGAACACTTACAAGCCAATAGATGGCACTGTGCAATAATTGAGGTCGCAAACGATTCCCGACACGTACAAAGAATATATACAAATTTCCAACAATAACAGAAGGGCCTAGCTAGGCCTGCGAGGAACATCAACAGCCTCGCTGGAAGATATGCCGAGACGGAGGAGCATTCCATTCCATCTCGCTCCTCCACCCTATACTCCACTCTCTTCACATCATTAGGGTCATCCCTAAAGGCTTTAGTTTAGGTTTCCATGAGATACATATTTAAAATTCACAACAATGAATACAGGTGTATTTCATTAATATAGGTGTATTATATTGTTGTAGGTATATTACATATAATAAATAAAAAAAGAACGAAAGAAAAATATTTGAAGAATCGGATAAATTTTAGTCCTTTCTTCCTTTCTACATTAATCCAGCTACGGGCTAGGGGAACGGACTGAAAGTTAATCAGATTTGGTGACGCTGTACTGACATCAAATCAATTTATACGACGCCAGTATGTTTAAAGTCAGCGCTGGTTTCCTTCGAATTTGAAGTCAGTATCTGGATCAATGTAAATCAGCTTTAAGTTCCCACAGTTTTAAGCAATATTTAAAAGTAAGAGCTAAGTTTATTGAATTTTCTAAAGAATTACTTTCTAAGCTACCACAGATCGTGTCATGCCTTATATAGATATTAGTAATTATCTACAAATATGTGGATGGAATTTTGATAAGGAATAAGCAGTTATCTCGCTTGCTTACAAGATGCGACCAGTCAATGAACTTCGGTGCAGTGAAAGTGATTTCGAAAATCGGTCATGATTGTAAACACTAAAGTATGCGAAGTTGTTACGTATTTCTGCAATATTGTTTTTGTTCTATCTTGTATGCACATGCAATGAGTGGAGATATAATATGATTTTCGGGTTATGTTAAATATCATAATAGTATTTGCATTCAATAAATTATGAATAATTAAATATGCTTTATTGTTTTATAAAAGATACAATTACCAAAAATAGCAAGATAAGATGTTAGATCTTGAGATTGTAACTTGTAAGAGACTTATGGGTTTTACTTTCAGTGCATGTCCGAGAAGGAGGTTACTTTAATTATATTTATGTGTGTATATAACAAGAATAAGATAAAGAGACTCGCTTTTGTCTATAAATTTTATGTGTCGTTTTTTAACCGTTTTATGGGGTTGGCCAGGTCTCATGTGCATTTTAGTAAAGATCAATTGCAAGATCTAATATAAATCAAATGCAATGGCTTAAAAATATTTCAATATAGCAATGCACTGAACGTGTTAATAATCCAATATCTTGTGTTATCAGTTTTAGTAATTTCTCTCGGCTTAATGCCTCTATAATTTAGATTAATGTTGCCAGCGTTCTGGGCAAGTTACGTAATTAAGAGAGGGAGACAACGGGTAGAATGATTTTACTCCAATTTCCAACATGAATAGGATAAATGTAAATAGATATATACGATATGATGAGGATTCAAGACTCCTGCATCGTTAGTTCTTTTATTCCTCGTAACACATTTGTGTCGCACAGCAAGAAGTTATGAGGAAATTGAATTATAATAAAAAAAAACTCATTCCTAAACAAGCCAGGCAGCGTATGATCAACAGACAGGGACAGTCTCAACAGTGCTTGCATCTATCCAAGTGCTATATGGTTTAAAGCCCCTATACTCAACCCTCGACCCTCCATGCTTTTCTAAGTGGCCCGCTTGGCCACTATATACAAACATATGTAGTCGTAAAATATAATGGATTTAGATTGATAAGGTGTTTGCTGTTGCTTTTCATGACGACGTAACTACCTTCCAACAGGCGAGTCGTCTGCTTGTCAGCTCTGTATTCTAGTGGTAAAAAACACCTACATAAAATAATGTAGCGTCCTGTGGTACTTCGTTTAACATGTCTATGTAGCCTCTATAAAAAAAAGCTTGAGTATGATATAGAGATAGCGATAATTTTGTTAATATGGGTAATAAGGATGCAAGTACTTAAATATTTAAAATTGAAATAACTAGCCTAATTTTTAATATCGGCCAATTCATTCAATTGACGTTGACATCGGCTCAATAAAGACTAGTTATTTATGCAGTCAACGGTCAAACCAAATTTAGATACTTACAGCTAATATTCCGTCGGAATTAGTAGTTAGTTTGACTTTAATATGTTTACATTACTGTTCCGAAAATAAACTTCATATTCAACAAACAACGTGTTTGCCCCATATATGAGACCTGGTCCTCCGCTCTCGTCATATAATTGCTACTGATGGTCATCATACAGAAATGGCATGACATACCACATATATTTGTCGAAACGTGGTCTCCACGCCAAAACTTAGTCACTTCACCGCTCATCTATTATGTGACAAATATGACTGATCTCATTTTACCTTACAATTTTTTTTTATTGCTGAAGCATAGCAGACAGGCTTACGGCCCAACTCTGATGAAAAGTTGTTACCGTTGCCTATAAACATTAGCTATACCAGAGGTGCATCCAATGTGCTGCCGGCCTCGAAGGCGAAACTGGAACCTGTTCAATGATGCCGGAACACAACTCAAAATTATTATGGCGGCATACTCTAGACTAGGGGTGGTGCCATCCAGTCAGGCAAATGCCCTACCACCTGGCAAATTTTGCTGATGAATGAAATTATCTAACGATATTTATAGACTGGTTATAAAGAGTCGATCAAGTATTACATAAGTAGGCTTATAGGGCGAAGGGCTTTATGTATTCTTACTGTTGACGACAAGAAAGACAAAGGCAGCAGGAGGGAGGGAGTTAGAAAACTTATATAAAACAAAAAATATATTTATATAATCGGTCCAAGTGTGGGTCGGACCAATCACATCTTAGTATTTTTTATAGAAATGACGAAAGTATATTAATATTAGAAAGGCTTATTTGATTGCAGAAGCCTAAAAAGGATCTTATCGAAAATACCCCATATCTCAACTCAACGGGTCTTGTTAACACCAATTTTCGTTATTAATTATTTTTAAGCTTTGTCACTTTTATTTTTCAGAATTTTCCACCATTTATTTGGTTTTTTTTACTAGTTTTAATCACATGTAAGTAATGTAACTTCTGAGCACCGTGTTCAGAACCGATCCTGGTGGAAGAACGCAATTGTTCACTGCCATCAAAGTCACGATCCTCAGCAGTGAGGGAATGACTTAGAAGAAGCAATGTAAGTATGCTATTTCTTAAAAAAACATTTTCTTTCTTTATTTATCTAAAAAATAGAAGGGGCGTAACATTTACGAGTTTGGAAACCAATATCTCTTCACCTATTGAGTAAAATAAAGGTGTCACGTTTTAGATTTTATCCGTGCAAGAACGGAGAAAGAATACAATTTCATGCGGGCAGGCGGCCTCTCGTATGATGCGACAAAACAACCCACAGCCAGGTGGTAGGGTATTTGCCCGTCTGGATGGCTACCAACCACCTCTGGTCTAAAGTATGCCGCCATAAGAACCTTGAGTTGTGTTCCAACATTCAAATTCAAATGTTTTTATTCAAAATAAGTTCCACTGGAGAACACTTTTTGAAGGTCATACATATAAGTTAAAATTTAATTTTACTTTCTATTCTATGTCCATCGCTTCGCAACGTGTTATTGCTGTTAAGAAGAAGAAGCGGAATGAACTCCCCAACAGCACGTCCAGCTAAAAATTGTTTTTCTTTATATTTCTTATTTCCTTTATATCTCAAATTCTTTTTTTTATAAGTTTTATATAGAAGTATGTTACAGAATTACTTTTCAAAGAATTAATGGAGTTGTAGCAAACAATGCATACTCAGTAAGAGAAAGACACAGTAAGAGGTCAGAAGGATATTATTATTATTGTTATAATAATGACGAGACGTACTAAAAGTTTGTACTGCAACATATCTCCATAAGCTCCTTATATGTTTGGCAAAACTAAAACGTTATACAGACGACTGTATAAGAGGATGGAGCGAGCTGCTATGTAAATGAAGTTTTATCATTTAAATATTCTTCGATAGTGTAATATCTATTTTTAAACAAGATACCTTTTAATTTGGTGAAAGGCAGATCTAAAATTTAATTCGGAATCTTACTGAAGAAGCGTAGACCAACTCCCAGGAAAAAAGACAATACTTTTTGTAATTTAAAAGATAATGGCCAGGTTCCAGTCTCGCTTTAGAGTGCGGCAGCACATTGGTGGCACTTTTGGTGTTACAAGTGTCCATAGGTAATGGTAAATGCTTTCCACCAGGTGGGCCGTCTGCCTGTCTGCTGAACTCATGCAATAAGAAATAAATAAATAAATCCACCATTTTTGAAGTTGTCTAAAATTATAAAAATAGCTTTGTTTGCTAAATCTTGCGAAATAATTGAACGGTATTTACAAGGGATTTTTTATTAAGTATAATGTGAATGTATGAGTTTGTTTTGTCAAAATAAAATCGAACTTAAAACATGTTTTAATTACATGTACGTACATAAGTACAACTAACCAAACAAAGTCGAAAACAAGTAAACTTTATATTAGTCGTTTCTATTTTAGAGGTAATAGCTATGTAATAGTTTCCTAATATTATGTAGTTCGCGTGCCTTCTCCCCATTACCCTAGAAATCCAATGAACCTTCAGGTGGATAAAGCGGACTCGCCTCATTGATGGAAAGTAATTTCAACGATTGCATTTACTTGCTCGTAATCATTTTGATAGCATTGTTGTAAGTAATATAACTACTTTATACAAATGTACATTACGTAATAAATATATTTCTAATAATAATAAATTTTGGGCAAGTGCATGCTGGACCTCGCGCAATGAAGGGTTCCGTAAAGATGATAGATACATGTTGGCTATTTTTTCATTGGACAGGGAATCCTAAAAATGTACACGAAAACAAAAAACGAAACGCAAAATATCTTTTTTATTTTTGTGCACTAGAAAAGTTACATGTTTATGTGCTTACTTTGTAAAACGAGCCTGAGACAGTCTAAAATGAAGTAAAATAATTTTAGCTAGACGCGTTGCTGAGGAGTTTTTTGCTGTTTCTTCTCTAAACAGCAATAACACAGCGAAACGCTGTACATAGAAAAGGAAGGTGACTTAAATTTTAAGTTAAATATACATAATACTAGTGGTCCCAGCAGACTTTGTTCTGCCCTGAAAAATTAAATATCTAGAACCTGATTCCAGCGCCACTTATCGGGTCTAATTGTGGTCTAACAGGATCCACTCAAACACAAAAAATTTCGTCCAAAACTTAGAACCCGACTATTTTGTTTACATTGACATTTAAAAATTTTTAATATCTTTATAACAGAATGACCGATTTTAATAATTCAAAAAGTAATCTTCAGGTATTGAAACTGAAAAATCGTTTGATTTCAATAATTTTATGGCTAATTTTTTACACCTTGGTTACATTATTGAAGTTTTAGTAACATGGCTAATTTTTTATAGGAATAAATATAGCCTATATTACTCAGGAATAATGTAGCATTCGAATGGTGAAAGAATTTTTAAAATCGGTCAACTAGTTTTTGAGTTTATTTGTTACAAACGTAAAACAATACAAATCTTTCCTCTTTATAATATTAGTATAGAAGTATGTCCATCAAAAAACGTTCTGAATTTTGTAGATAATTAAAATATCCATGTATCGAAAACTGGCAAACAGGCCTAGTTCGAAAGAAATTTTGGTTGAAAATATTTTAGGCTACTTTGTACTTTTTTTAAGTAATCTACATAGTACTTCGTACTTCAAAAGTTAGGAACACAATTTTCACGACTTTAGAATCAACTGTCTCACCACCTATTGACTAAAACATAAAATTAATTTAGAAACTTTACATTCTGACAGACGACTTGCGCAAGGCCGCCGGTAGGTGCTAGATGAGAAAGGCGGAGGACTGGGATGAGTGGCGCCGACTTGGGGAGGCCTACATCGAGCAGTGGAATGTGATTGGTTGACGACGACATTCTGACAAAACAAAGGTTTTTGTTTGATTTGAATTAAACTAAAGGTCTAAAGTAAGAAACGGCTCTGTCATGTCTTTAAGGCAATGTTTTCATTTGCTTATTAATAAATTATAATGTATTATTAAGGTAATGACTAAATAAGACACTTTAAGAAAGAAAGCAATCACAGTGAAAATCTGTGACTAAACACTTTTAGATGGTAATTTCGACTTTCCAGTTTCTCGCTTTGATAGAAATGAGAGCGGCACACATGTGACTTCTGGCACGACTGGCAACTATATTTTCTAAGAAGCTCGTTACTGGAATAAATCTAAATATTTTATATTTCACATTCTTGAGATAGCGCTGTACACTACAGCGTCCGCTACACGTTATGGTAGTAGTTATACGGGTTACCTTGTCCTAAAGTAGAAAATAAATTGCCACCCCTTGACAAATTTTGGATTCATGTATATTTACCAATAAATAAAATTGTAATTTTCGTCTATGATTATAAAATAAAGGCCAGTATTTACATACCGACCCATAATCCCACTGCTGAGTTCGAGCACAGGGTGTAATAATATGCACATTGTGTCTAGGCGGAGTGAAGGGAAATCTGCATTTCCGTAATAAAACTATTTAAGAGATAACTGCTGTTCTAGAGGTTAGTGGTGACGATAAACTAACTCCATTGTCTCAACGGCACAAAGTGGGTCTTGGCTTCCGAAACGAGAGCTCGCTACTTTCCTTTGTTCTGCACGAACAATATATCCAGTTCTAGGCTTGAAGTTCCATTAGGTCAGCTTCCACTCCGGACGAAGACACGGCACCCTGACGTTCCAGCTGACACAGGTCCTCTCGGCGCATGGCTGCTTTGGGAGGTCTCGTGTCGCCTTGGCCGCGAGCCGACGTCAAGGTGCCATCTTGTGACACCGGCGACGAGGATACGGCGCTGCACACACTCCAGGAATGTCCTGCCTTAACAGAGCAGCGCCGAGACCTCGTCGCCGTTACCGGACATGACCTCTTGCTCTCGGCTGTGGTACGTACCATGGTCGGGAGCCCAACAGGATGGGACACCGTCTCCTCCTTCTGCGGGCGCGTTATGCTTGCGAAGAAGGAGGCGAAGCAGGAGCGTGAGCGCACATCCCTGCTCCGCTCCCGCCAAAGATGGACGCGTCGGGGCTGGAGGGCTAGCTAGGATCTTCGGCCATCGTAAGCGGGCGGCGCGGGTGGGACCTCTTGGGTATAGAGGTTCTCACTCACCTGCACATGGCGTCGAGATGGGAGCGCGGCGTGTTCCACGCGCGCTCGCTTCTCCTCCCGTGGGACGAGTTACAGACCGCCCCACGCCTAGAGAGCTTGAAGATGCCGGGGGATAAAAGTAGTCCCCTGGCAGTGGAAGAGGTCTCGTGAAGCCCACGCCTGCCAGGGCTGCGGAGGGACTAGGTCATATACCCGTAGCCCTGCCATAAGGCGAAGGAAGGAACACCCAGGGGTTTTAGTGGATATCCCTAACTGGGGAGTGACAATAGCATGGCACCAGTTCTGACTGGGCATGCTAGTGCCACCCCCGAGCTGGCGAATCCCACACGTCGTTAGCCATTTGCAGTCCACTGCTGGACGTAGGTCTCCCCAAGATGGCGCCACACACGGTTCGCGAATTATCCCCCCAAGGTTCAGCCCTTGTCGCGGCTTAGTCCTCAATCGGATTTCCCCTGGTAAAAAAAAGGTCAGCTTCCACTCTGTCTTTCCGGCGATACTTAGGATGGCCAACCGGTCACCAACCGACTAGTCGCCCCAAGTATGCTTTTTTCACACTCCGATCCTCCTCCGTCCGTTCTACGTGACCGAGCCAGCGGAGACAGTGAGCCTTTATTTCACCAATTATATTGAGCTCGGCCACGGGGTTTTCTATTTCGGAGTTAGTTCGGACCCTCTAGCTACCATCTTCTCCTTTTGTTGGGCTCAACATTTTCCTGAAAACCTTCCTATCTGTGATTAACACTTGGTTCTCTTCTTTATCTGTGACGATACTTAATCATAAATAGTTTTTAGAATTTTTCTCTGCCTGAAAGTTTGATCAGATTGGTTCCGAAATTAATGCAATGGATTTCAATGTAAATTTTAGGGATTAAAAGAGCAATTTTATATTTAGATAATATTTTTCATTTCGTTGTCTCTAGGTTCAGGTGTTATGAAAATAAATATTTGGGTCCGCGTGCAAACGTAGTTGCCGGTACAAGTAAATGAACAATTTATGCTTCCGGAGGTTACATTCTGGAAGGTATTGCATTCCATTTTCGAATTTAAAGTTGCGTTCAATCGAATGACGTCCCATAAAAACAGGTCTCACCATATAAATCGCGAACCCCCTAAGCGTGTTTTGTTTTTGTTACAATCACTTCAAATACCGCATGACCTCACTCAGCCTTTATACTGTTAGCTTACCTGCACGTTTATTTAAATATTAAGGAAAATACATCAGTGCAAAGTACAATTGCGCTTTACAAATATACAAAAGGAAAAGTATGCTCAAACGTGCGTATAAGTGGCTGCGTTCAGGTAATCTCAACTGGATTAAAATCATTGATTCATAAAGAAATATTGCTGTTATTATACTTTTTGTTTCGTTATTGCGTGAACTGTATGGTACGGTATTTCCCACGAATTTATAGGCTGTAAGAATCGTTGCATGTACTGGTATAAACAGTTACTTCTCTTTACATACATATAAGCCCTATTTCCGGTAATGATAGTCAGAATATATATACATATATATATATAGATTTTGAAGAGAAGCAACTAAGAGAGTGGCGCTAGATGTGAAATACCTATAGTCAAAACCTATAAATTATTGTGGTGGACTTTAAATCAGTTACAAGTATAATTGTACATTTCTATTTAAAATTGGATATATAAGCCATATGCTACGTTCATGACGGACTCGGAAATCAAAGCTCTAATCTATACTATAGTAAAAATATTATAAATGCAAAAGTTTGGATAGATGTTTGTTGCTCAATTACGCCAGAACGGCTGAACCGACATGGATGAAATTTGGCACAGAGATATATTATAGTCTAGAAAAGCACTTTTATCCCAGAAAAATGTACGGTGCCTGCGGAATATGATTAAAGAGAGCGAAGCCACGAGAAAAAGCTAGTGTTCACATATATCGTCAACCGTGCATAGTTTACCTATAGCTGGGTAAACACTTCAAAGATTTAAATATCTGTGTCTTTCGTCTTGTTCATCAAGCCTCCACCGGCGACCTTCCGTAAATCGTCAGTCTACCGGCATGGAGAACGTCCTACATTTGCTGAGACATGGTCTTCATGCCATGTATCGTCTACGCCATTCTACATACAAGCAAGATGATTCTTTGATTGCACAAAATTGTGCCTATTCGCAAGCTTTGGTCATCGGCACGGTTCAGTTCAATCAGATATGCTTTTAAAGCGTGACTAGTAACGACTTAGCTTCAAATTGTTTCGGCACGGTGCGTGAATTGTAGCTGCGTGCAGTTCTTTCGACTGCACAGTGTTGGTAAGATTATGATGATGATTTAACAGTACCTTTTTACTTTTTAGAGGGGACCTTATTTCATTTCACAACCGGTTTAAATATTTATGCGATTTATATAACAAATAGTATTCGCTCAAAATACACGTAGATCAAATGAGATTACTCTTGATTTTTCTTCGACTGGTAAACATTAAAAGTAAAGGAATTGGAGCGGGCGGTAACTTTTTTACACTTTTTGACAACTCATAAAAGTTCAAAAATTAAAAAAGAAACATTTTTGGTTTTTATTTGTATCCATGATATTATACAACTTTTAAAATTCATTTTTCTCTTACTTTCCCGTTACAATATTCATAAATATATTTTTGAAATTTGGCACTCAATTTGGATTTACTAATATGTTTTGTGTGTCAAATTTTAAAATTCTTTTGCCATAGTAATTACTAAGATAATCAGATATGACATACTTTGAACAAACAGAAAGAAATATTAGTAAGTTATACATAAGGATTCCTTATTATCTTCAAGAATCGGTGCCTTAAAAATGCAAATGTTTGTTTAAACATCATTATAAGACAAGTTTGTAAGATGCTTACCTTGCTAGCATTTTACGTAAACGAGCATACAATGTTTACCTGCGCTATAAAAAGCAATGAACCTAAAATGCGATAAGACACTTGTCTTAGAACTCGAATTCTGTGTCGTAAGCCAATTATTATGACATGAATATGTAATAATACTATAAGATCATAACATAATATGTATATTATAGGGGTCACAAATTAGTTTCGCTCGGGGTCCATTTTAAGAAATTAAATGACCATCGCGGACCGCACATTTTATAGAAAAAAATATTTATTAAACGAATGTAATTACGGAAATAACAAAGGTATTTTTTACATGTCAATAAGTAAAATTACATTTTTTCGCGGTCCGCACTAAATGGGCCCGTATGCGGACCGCGGTCCGCCATTTGGCGACCCCTGCTATAGGTACTATCCACGATTTACGCATTTAAATCTGTTTATGTTGTGTCGTTGTGTTATGTATTAACTAAAAACAATTTTACTTTCATTTGTTTCATATAATTAAGATTTAAGTAATGTTCTGTAAAAATTAAATTAAAATATAAACGAAACTTGATTACACCCATGTGTAATAATAACTGGGAAGGTATTACGAGCTTTACTGAAAGTTTTAATTTTCGAGTCACGTGCTCGCATAATAATGGGACCAAAAATATTACCAAAATAATTATAGATTTTGGGGTAGATGGAACTTTTACGTCACCTAGAATCAAGCTTCGTTAGTTTTCTTCAATTTTTTTGTTTAATAACGCTTTACGTTTTAAAGTATAGCTGTTGCTAAAATATTTATTCGGGGTATTTATGTCATTTTATGCCTCTAACCGCTTGTTACTAAGCAATAATCTGGCGATATTAAATGTGATGCAAAGCTAATCCCTCGTACGTATACGATCGTAATTTGAGAAGGAATTTATATCTTGGACGGTTTCTTGTCTCTTTCAATAGCGGCTGTAGCAAATTTTATGACAGCGGCTTTTATATTTGCCCTCATTATGTGGTTTCCATAACAATTTGGGATCATTACGGCTATAAAAAGCAAATTGTTAAGCTAAGCTTAGTTATTGCTTTATTGGATAACCTTTGTCTACACGTATAATAGTATGATAAACGCATATTATTACAAAGCAAAGACATATTAAAGGAATTGAGGAAGTAGGTTTTAAATATTGTGATATGGTCATTATTAGACCATCACATTGATTATAATTCAAACTCGCGCGCAAATCTGTCGACCTCTCATTTGACATTTAGAATATCGCGCTCTATAAAGCGATTGGTACACTATCAAAAAAATAATGTTAACCTTCTGATAGACGAACGCGGGCAGACAATTACAATTAAAATCATTTTATCAAAAAAATCAATAGTAATTGATTCAATTTCCATATCTCATCCATCCTATGCCATTCCTCCTGTCTGACCCCTATCCCATCCTCCCATCCCATCCTAAAGGCTGGCAAAGCGTTGGTGTTGCCAACGCCTAAAAGCGAGGGTAGTCTATGTAGATTTTTTTATAAAACGTCGAAGGTTTAAAGGTAGTATTTATTCGTTCCAGTAGGTACAGTATATGTCAAAGTATAACGGAAATGCAGTGTAACTGACCAGCGAGAAATATGCCGGAACCGCTTCCTGTACATTGTTGCTCGTATGCTTAGTAAAGGTGTCTATGCTAGTGACGTAATACTGCATGCTCAGAATCTAAGACTTGGTAGGCAA
Organism: Dendrolimus houi; assembly: GCA_039645545.1. NCBI lineage: Eukaryota > Metazoa > Arthropoda > Insecta > Lepidoptera > Lasiocampidae > Dendrolimus > Dendrolimus houi. The sequence goes on from CM077134.1 coordinate 11,501,607, forward strand.
TGTATATCTTTGTAAATGCATTGCTATTCAAGGAGGTTGCGGCTCGTTTTTGGGGAAATCCCTCCCCTTCAGGGAGACTGGAACCTGGTCACTAATGCCGGAACACAACTCAAGATTGTTATGGCGGCATACTCTAGACTATGGGTGATAGGTAGCCATCCAGACGGACAAATGCCCTACGACGTGACTGTGGCTTGTTTTGTCGCCACTTTACGACAGGCCATCCGGCCGCGGGAAATTCTATTCTTTCTCCGTTCCTGCACGGATAAAATCAAGAAGGCAACGGTGGCAGTCTTTTGGGAAAATTCACCCCTAAAATAGGTCGTGGGTAATTCTTAATTTATGCATTAGCGTTGTCATTCAAAGAGGCAATATGTTCATTTGGAATGTTCCTCCGTGACATCATAACTCAGGCAATCGACTAATCATGGCAGGCCAGTGTTTTCGTAAAGTTCCCACTTAACAGAATTAATATTTCCACATTTATCATGAAAAATACCTATCTACTACTTAATTAACATAAAATTGGCAAACGTGATATAAATTAATTATCATTTATAATAAATGTCGTCAAACCTGCAGCATATAAAGGTAAGTGCTTCACTGAAATTGAAAATATTCGAGGCATCAATTCAAAAATGTTCACGCACGCTAAATAGAATGTTCGCAATTTATATATGTCGGAATAATTTTAAATCACTCGAGAAGAGTGGGTCAGGTTGTAAAACAATGAATCTTTGTGAGATAATGTTCCGTTTACACGGTAATTGGTTTAAACAGCCGGCGGTAAAAGTATTGTTTATCGCTAGTCATTTGGCAGCTACTTCGAGCCTTGAATTGAATGATTAAATGTCAAATTCTATTTGTAACACGTAAAACTCATGCAGCATAAACAAGAAGCATTCTCCGTTGTTTATATTTGAAAATTTTCTTGCCTAGCTTTACAATTTAGGAAATACCCTCCTACATATATCTTAAATATCGGCGTCTCAACAATCTTTCGCCGCCACCCAAATGTCGAGAGTCCAGTTGTGCCCTGGCAATATCCCGAATTTTACCATTGGTTACGTTTCATGTGGTATGTAATGAAGAATTCAACTGAAAATTGTTTTTTTGAAGTGAAACTTCTGTAGAATTGTTGGGATTTGAAACTCGATGAAACGAAAAAGCGACTCTAAAAAGAGATAAACATATAAATCTATAGGAATAAGCCTGCGAGAGAATGAGATACGAGTTTTACATTGTGCAGCACAGATTAGAGAGTCAATAAAACCGATGATTAAACATAGGTCCAAATTGGACCGAAATAAAACTGATAATATTATAATATATATATATATATATATATATATATATATATATATATATATATGTATATATATTATATGTATGATATTTTGTTGACGTATATAGGCTAAAGGCATTATATTTACCTGTGAGTATATTCTCTGAAGTTTCACTTCTACTGCGTGTGAATTGTACACACACAATTTTTTGCACATTTTTTGTTTATCTCAGTATATAGAGGAGTATAGAAGAAAAAAAGGTATTTTGCCGACTCCAAATAATTGGGAGATAAAGAAAAGAGGATAAGTTATATGTGGGACAACATGGTGTTTAACATACCGTTTACACTCAATGATACCACTATAAATTTCTCCTCAAGCAAGAAATACACATTACGAATCTAGTTTACCTTGCTACTTGTAACACTTTGTGATATTCGACTCCGCTTTCATCCAATTACTAAACGGGGATAATGTTCTTAGCATACTCTTAACTATTATCGTACCGTGTTTGTCGGTTTATGTGGAATTTGATATTTGGAAATTTTAATAGACCATAATATTTTAATCAATGTTATGGTCTTAGGGTTCCGTAGTCATTTAGACAAAAAATGGAAGCCATATAGTTGTCATGATCGTCTACAGAACATCAAAAAAATGTATGCTAGTTTATGTTGAAAAATTTATGACTGATAGACCTATATATAGGTCTGTCCGTCATAAATTTTTTGACAGTTAGTTTTCTCAGAAACTACTGAGTATGTACAGTAGCGGTATGATAATGTTCGCCAGTTTACAAATTGATTCATTTAACGTTCCGCAAGCACATGTTACCTTTTCAAACTAAGTCACAGAATAGACTATTTCACAAAAAAATATGTTTAAGGCTTGTGTTAATGCCAACGACCTTGACAGTTTGGGAGGAGCCTCTCTACTGCTCTCCACACCAGCGGGTTACACGCGGGGAGCGGGCAAGCACCCGTCCACCGTCGCTCGTAGTCTTGTAACGGAGTGTTTATTACAGAGCCTATCAAGTGAAAAATAAAGTTGTGAGTTTTTTAGACTGAATGTTGGAAACTACAACTACTACTAAAGACTATTATTATAAGCCGATTTCAAAAAAGGAGGTGGTACTCAATTAATCTTGTACCTATTTTTTTTATATAGGTTCTTGTTAATGAACCTATTTTGATAATTCTCTTCGTGTTTAATTTAGCAAAGCTTTCCCTGAAATGATTCCATAATTTTTTTATTGCTATCGGAGTTTGTGTTCCGAAGATATAGTAGAAAAATCCTTGAAATCAGACAGTAATGTGAAATTCTTGCGGTTTTTCAGCCATAACTTTTTTATTTCTGAATCAATTTTAGTCATTATTTTTGAGTTACATTCAGTATAGTTTCAGAATAATGCAATATAAATTCGAAAACGTTGTAGTGATTGACGACTGTAACTTTTTTGTGCCTTAATTGACGATTCTTTTTGCAATGGATTTAAAGTACTTTTATAAAAGTTTGGTACATATGTCATTGCTATCAAAAATTGGTTTTCGAAGATATAGCAAAAAACCTGTTCGTTAAAATAATTTAAAAATGTTGAGTGTTTAAGGTATTTCATTCGTAACTTTTTTGTTTGAAAATCAATTTTGATCATTTTTTATGTGTTGAATTCAAAATGGTTTTATAACGATTCCATATAAATTTCACGTATTCCATATAAATTTCAGTCTCGTATAATATCGTGAAGATTTATGCCAATTTTTTTGTTTAATTATTGATCAGTAATTACCAATGAAAAGTTGTTTCGTTTGCGCTCCATTCCTGACCTTTTGTGGGAACCGGCCCCTTAACAAGAAAGTTTAAAAGTAGTACTTAGATCAAAGTTGTTTGATTTTCTATCTTGTCTGAAAAGATTCCTTAGAGATGTAAAACTTTTTTATTGGTTTTAATATTTATGACAAACCTAGTGATTATGTCCTTTTTATTTCTGATTTGTTAAAACTAGTGTTAATCCTTTTCACGTTTCTATATTTTACAAACGTGACATATTTTATTAAAATGTTGGCGGTACTGTTTCTTGTACTCGTGCAAGCAAAAGTTGACTTTAAAGTGACACACTTCTTCATACCGGGATTGTACATACATGGATGAAAGACAAGAAGATGAAGTCAATATGATGCTAGAAAGCTGTGTAGTAAAATCGCGAAAAGAATAAAAATAGGGGTGGCCACGATTACATGTACCTACGGGTTATCATTTTTTTTCGTGTAGGTACATAGTTCTATAGGGTATCATTAGTCAGTTTTTAAGTCTGGATTCGAAATTACAGTACTCGTGTAAAACTAAAAAGCGTATTAACTTTGTAGGGTTAGATGGGGCGCTACAAAGAATTGATACAAATGCTATTCTCAACTGTCATGACGTTAATGAGACCACAAATAACTTAATAAACCAGCTAAACGAGTCTATTAAAAATAACACGGTTGTGCTAAAAACACCTAACAGGAAACGTATAATTAAACCATGGCTTACTAAGGGTAATCTTAAATGTTTGAAAAATCGTGATAACCTTTACAAGAAACTGATAAAAGATCCTACTAATGAAATAACACTTTGCACTTATAAAAGATACCGTAACTTCTGCACAAACTTAATCAATAAATCTAGATGTAATTATGAGAAGAAGCAATTAGAAAATCACAAAAACAATAAAAAACAACTACGGGAAGTTATTAAAAATATAGGTGGTTCTAAAAAGGTAATCGATCACTCTTCTAGCCTAATTATAAAATCCAATCCAATTAACTCTGTAAATAGTGTCAATAACTTTTTCGCAGATATTGGTAAAAAATTGGCAACGTCAATCTGCAGCCAGTCTTGTATTCTTTCTCGAGATATGGTTGACCTACCCTCGTGTTCTCCATGCAAGTCCATTGTCTTATCTCCTACTGATGAAAGTGAAGTTAATCAGCTGATTTTAGGTTTAAAGGATAATTGTGTTGTAAGACTAGATCAAATCTCTGGTATAATAATAAAAAGGTATAGAGATATTCTCGCTACTCCTATCGTTCACATTTGTAATCTCGCTCTGTCATTTGGAATGTTTCCCCTAGCTTTTAAAAAAGCTCTCATTAAGCCAATATATAAGAGTGGAGATAAAAACTGTGTTAACAACTACAGACCAATTTCTATTTTACCGACCATGTCTAAAATATTGGAGCGTTTGATCAACAAAAGACATCTTTCCTAGAGATAAACAATCTTTTCTCTCCGCAGCAATTTGGGTTTAGATTCAAAAAATCTACAACCGACGCGGTACATGATTTATTAAATGTGGCTCTAAATGATCATGACAACAAAAGGAAGTGTTTATCTGTATTCCTCGATCTCGCTAAAGCTTTTGATACAGTATCGATCCCACATCTACCGACAAAGCTGGAAAAATTGGAGTTAGAGGCTTACCCCTTAAGTTGTTCGAGAGTTACCTAAGTGATAGAACACAACGTGTCCAAATAGATCAATGGCTTAGTGATGAACGCGTTATTATATTCGGAGTACCGCAAGGTAGTATACTTGGCCCAACGCTGTTCCTCATTTATATTAATGATTTATGTAACATAGCACTCGACAATGGCAAGATTTTTACCTTTGCTGATGCCACGGCACTATTCTTTGGAGGGAAAAATTGGGAAGACGCACAACGTGGTATTAATAAAGTATCTCTTTGGCTCCAATATAATCCCTTATCACTTAATATCTCTAAACCTAAGTACATTACATTTGCACCTAACTCAAACCTCCTTGCCCTTGCATCACTTTCCCTTTTAGTTCATTCCGGTAACTGTAATTTTTATAATTGCATGTGTCCACCTCTGCACAGAACTGATACCATTAAATACCTCGGTGTTATTCTTGATCGGAATCTAAGTTTTAAGCCTCATATAAATAGGTTAATTCCTAGACTACGTAAACTTATTTACATATTTAAATCATTGACGTCAGTTGCAAACAAAAAAACAATTAAAATGGTTTATTTTGCCAAAGCCTTATTGAGTATTGCATTGTCTGTTGGGGAGGTGCGGCTAAAAGTCACTTGATATTAGTAGAAAGGACTCAGCGAGCTATTCTTAAAGTAAGCGCTGGGCTTCCATATCGCTTTCCAACAAAAGATCTCTATAAAAACTGGGATTTGTTAACTGTTAGACAAATTTTTATTTTGCAATCAGTCTTAAAAAGCATTCCGAGATTTTATTCAATTCCAACGTCATTATTAATAAACGTAGGAAAGACAGTCTGCAATTTTACTACCTGTCATTTATCTCTTGTTCAAAGATTTTATTATTTTCTAGGTGCGTATCTTTACAACAAAATAAATCGTACGCTGTCCATATACCCCCTACTAAAAGGTACTTGCAAAAAAATACTGACTAAATGGTTAAACTCACTCAATTATGATGAAACGGAAAATTTGCTGCGTTTAACAATATAAAAACCCTATTTATACATGTTTATCTTAATTAGAATTATTACATACACACTCATGTGTGCACGCACGCACGCACGAACGCACGCCCGCGCGCATGCGCGCGCGCGCACACACACACACACACACACACACACACACACACACACACACACACACACACACACACACACATACTCACATATACACACACACATTTTTTTATAATTAGTATGTAGTTTGATTTGCACCATGGAGTGGAGCACTGGGCACCAGTCTCACACAACAGGTCTTATATCACTTGTAAATTGTTGTGTGAGAAAATAAAATAAAGTTTCTTTCTTTCTTTCAGACTTTGATAAACTATAGTTTAATATTCTTTAGTAATTTTCTTAATGAAGTCAATAATGTTGGCAACTTAAATTTATGGCAGCTAAACGTTTATATGAAATATTATGAAGCTACAGTTGTAGTTTTTACTTTGTATAATAATTTAATAATGTCATAATTTAATAGATTATATTAGGCATCACGGAACAATAGCTATTTTAAGGCAAACGTTTATAGATCTGTTACAGTGAATAAACGATTAGTTAGTAAATACGATACCGTCATATTTACTAAATGTTTTGGTGACATTTGTAACTGGTATTATCAAGTTGCTGGACATTTTAGATTGTGTTACAAGATGTCCATCACAGTAGTCACGAGAACCATAGTGTATATTAATATGACATAGACAATCGTCATATATAATACTTTTAGTCGATTTATCAGATGATTCGATTTATAATTAAATTACCATTTTCTACCGGTTAGTTAATTTTATAAGCCCACTAAATTATCATCTAGATAATTTAGTGCATCAGTAACTAATTATTATAATTGTTTTTATGATCCTGCCAACAATATGATGTAATTGCTATTTTTAGCAATGATGCAATGTTATTGTTTTGTAGGGTAGCATTTTTCGTATAAAAGGCGTAGTGGCGTTTAGACTGTGTTCATTCCGCCCGATCATGACATACGCGAGTGTGGTATTCGGTCATGCCAAGCCTTCCCTTTAAAAAAAACTGCAAATCGTTCAGAATAAATTCATGCGCAGAGCCGTCGGTGCTCCCCTCTATATGCGTAACGTCGACATCCACCGCGATCTGGAGCTTCCCTCCATCAAAAACTACATTACGTCGCTCTCGCGTAAGTATTTCGATCTAGCGCCGCACCATCGAAATCCCCTCGTCGTGTCCGCGTCCGATTATAAGCCTCGACGAAAGGCTCTCGTGCGACGACCGCGTAACATCCTCACGGATAAGGTCGACGATATCACAAAACGGCTGGTTCGGATCAGCCCGCCCGCGGTTAGGACGGCAGGCTGGCAGGCACCGACAGACAGACACAGACGGCGGCGTCGACGCCGCCAATCACGATCTCTCCACGTCCCCGCGAGGGACGCCAGGAGACACAGCCCCCCCATAGGATAGACTAGGCGTGTTGCTGGGAAGTTTCTTTCGCCGTTTCTTCTCTCCCAACCATAACACGTTGCGAAACGGCAGTAAGATAGTATAGGCCACCGCGAACCGCCGATCCCAGTCCGCCGGGATCCTTCCTCTCGGGCCTTATATTACCCGTCGCCCGCTCTCAATTAGTGCATTGTGTCGCCCTATGGTGGGCATCATTAGATTCATCCCCTCTCATGGCAACAGTCCAGCCGAGGTGAAACTCCCTAAGGAGCCCCCTCGAACAAGTTGCCCCCCGGGCTCGAGCGCCTTCGCTTCGCAAAGGCACTCGCCCCGAAAACCCCGGTAAAGTTGTGAGGTCTTCGGACCAACAACATAAAGTCAAGTCCAATAAAAAAAACTGTGTTCATTGCTTAGTGTGCTGTGTGAATATTCACATCAAAGGCTGAACAATAAGGGGAAACCCTGCCCAAATAGTTAGTATTTGGTACTTTCTTACCCAAATCTCTCCTTGCATTTTACAATTGCGAACATTTAATTGACGGTACTTTCAAGTAATTTATAGTATTTAAGCGGTGCGTGCGGCTAGGTAGACGCGTTGTTCTACCATTCGCCAGGCGCTGCGCTCTGCGGTAAACTGAGTAAGTTAAATGTTTATTAATGGAGATAGCCTTGCGAGGTTTGATAAATGTGTTTAAATGTGTAGAATTGAGATGATATAAAGATTCTAATTGCGAGGCTTGGAGTACCTAGAAGGGGAGATTGGAGGTCACCGGGCCAGGATGGGCCTATTCTTTATGAGATCTTGGTAATATATCTAAATGTGTTGTTATCAAAAGATTGAATAGAGATATTCTTTTTCATGTTTCTGTGATTAAGATATATGTATTTATTGATTTATTATGCGAAGTTTCGATGACGCTTACAATAAGTAGCTCACAAAATTGTGTCTAACTTTGAGCTGCAACATTCTGAAAAAAAAACATCATTGTAGATCTTTAAAAATGCTTTAATAATGATAATTAGTTTAAATAATGCCTATTATTTGAGTGTTTTTAAGATGTGAGGTATTTTTGAATAGATTTTATTTTTAAGGTTGTATGTTATGTATCATATCTTCCAATCTCCACGAAATTATCGTCTTTAGATCTTCTAATTTTTTCTTATAACTTTCGTCTATTGCATTATATAGGTAAATGTGTTTTTATTATGCAACTTCAATGTAACGTTCGCATTCTAACATGAATGAGCCTACTTGGCCTTGATGGGCTCCCGTCGGCATGCCCGCAGCAATTTATTTTCTGTCCTCTGAGAGATATTTCATACTTATTCAAATTGATATTTGAAACCTAACTAGTGTCGTATGACTACGTTGAAGTTGCTAATATTTAGATTTAAAGTAAGTTTATTTTTTTGATAAAATACAAATCGTTTGAAGAATAAGTTACCTCATAATACGCTTACGTATGTGGTCATTTTTATTATAATCCCAACACGTCGCATTATAGTAATTGCTATTTAATGTAACGAGCTGGTAATTTTTATACAACTAACTAGCTGACCCGGCGAACTTCGTACGGCCATATTTTCTGAATTCCTAAAAGACTGCCTCTGTGGTTAAGTGGGCTAAGCCGTTGCCGGCCTACCTCACTGCAAGGCAGAGGCCCCGGGTTCGATTCGTGGTATAGTAAATTTCGGAAACTTATTTTCTCCGTTATTTACTATGGTCTGGGTGTCTGGGATCGGCCCCAGAGTGGTACGTTGTATATTACCCATAACACAAGCGTAACTTGCTTAATTTGGGATATCCCCAAATTAAGCAAGTTATAAGTTGCACAATATGTGTGTTTGTCTGCCGATTATTTATTATTATTATTACTTTGTTTCATGACACAGAAACAAAATCACCAAAATCTGTCCAGGTGATTAGGATTCTAGAACCCGATCTCTGCGCCACCTAACGGTATTAATTGTGAATCTAAACCATCCGGATACCCACTCAAACACACAAAAACAAAATCACCAAAATCGCTCCGGGTGATTAGGAGGATTCTAGAACCCGATCTCAGCGCCACCTACCGATTACAATTGTGAATTTAAACCATCCGGGGACTCATTCAAATACACAAAACAAATATCGTCTAAATCGGTAAAGTCGTTCTCAAGTTATGAGCGTACATACATTTCTACGATTCATTTTTATATATAAGATTATTTTTATTTAAATAATAAATAATCACTCCTTACATGCAATATTCGGCTGCTATAGCTTTACGTGGACCGGTACAACGTTTCGTGCACTCATAGAACGGACATCACACGAGACCAATATCCATGATCTAATGGGAAAGAAGCTGCGCGAAGATTTTCTGGGTTTCGCGGTAAAAATAGTCTAAAAGCTAAATAAAAAAAACTGGTAACAAGAAACGTTAGTGACATATGATTATATGTAAACTTAGCGTTTAACGCTAATCTTACATATAATCGGCAGACAAACACACATATTGTATATCCCCAAATAGTTACGCTTTTGTTATGGGTAATATACAGCGGACTACTCTGAGGACGATCCCAGATACCCAGACCATAGTAAATAACGGAAAAAAATAGTTTTCGAAGTTTACCATACCAGGAGTCGAACTCGGAGCCTCTGCGCTGCAGTGAGGTAAGCCGTCAAAGACTTGGCCCGCTCTATTAGATAGGCCGTCGTAGTAATTAAATGTAAATTTTCATTACAGCTCTTAGCGTCGGCTCGATCGGTGTGATACTAGGCTCTCACGTAATATCGGCTTGAAACGGTTAACCTTGAACTAACCCTGTTTCATTTACTTCTCCCTTCCTCCCTCTATTCCATTCCTCTATCCCTTTCCTCTTGTGTGATCTCTTTATTGCATACCTACCTGTCTATACCAACCATCTTAAAGGCTGGCAATGCGTTGGCTACGTCTCTAGTGTTGCAAACGTCTATAGATGACGGTATCCAATTTCCATAAGTTGGGCCACCTGCTTGTCAGCTTTGCAACAAAAAAATATACTACTTACCTACTGTCCAAAAAAGAAGTGAAGGAGTGTATCCTACCCTAGAATTTTCATATCGGCAGTGGTCGAATGTTTGAATTATTAATAAGGTCCTCTACGTGTTGGCCTTCCTATGGCCCCACGCAAGCCCTCCAAAAGTCCGGACCATTTTTGTGGCCCGTGGTCTTTCGGCACATACGTTATATTATAATCAATATAAAGGATATAAAGGCATTTAATACAATTATTCACATGAGAGGTCAAAAGAATATATGAAAACGTGGTGTCAAAATAAACATGTCTGAGGTGCCAGTACCAAGTTAAACGACCTCGCTTTAACACTTACGTCAAGGAAGACTTAGTAAATAGACTGTATAAGAAAATGAAAATCGTGCTTTAAATTGTTTAACTATCAATAGGTAATAAGAATACGTATGATGAATTTCTAACAAATATAAAATCACATATATTTTGTCGCATTGCGGCATGCGCATTCGGCCTTCCAATAGCAGTGGATCATCGGTGAATGGATGCGTGAAGTGGCATTCAGTAAATTCACTACATCTAAACTACGACAGTATTGAAGCCATGCTTATTAAATTAAATGAAGATAACACCTTTTATTTACATCAAAATAAAACCGTCTACTTTTGACAATGCTTTAATTAGGCAGCAATGAGTATTTTGATCATAATATCGAGACCAGAATTATATATTGTGCTATGAACAAATTACATCAATGGCCAGTTCTTATAACTTACTATTTATTCACTTGCCTTACCATCGGCAGTAGCGGTACGGGATCGGTATGCTCGGTATAAGTCGTGTCGAAAGCGTACCGAGCACCTACCCAGTATATCGAGCCCTTACCGCGACATTTGGACCTAAATATATTTTATGTTACAAAAGGTATTTTAAACTATTATTTTGTTTAAAGACTTTAAGGTTTAGTTAGAACAAACCCTACTAAATAAAAAATTTAAATTCTTAAAACATAATAATAGTTCAAAATACCTTTTTCAATGAAAAATATACTTCGTTTCAAATGCCGCTTACGACAAAATGGTGGTAAAGGCTCGATATCTCTACGAGTGTTCCTGATTCACTCAGTATGTGCCGCTCCCGTACCGATATAGAAAACTTTCAAGCTTTAAACTTTCGGCGCTGCTTATACCGAGCATGCCCATTCCGTATCACTGCTGTAATGACAAGTCAAAAAGCGGTCTAAGGATAATAATCACCCACTAAAAGCTCCTAAATCCTTCCACATAATTAGATGGAGTCACAGAATCTCCTCCCGATTTTTGAAGTTCTGTTATTTAAAAAGCTTTTTTAAACTAAACAACTCACAAATAGTGACACACCCTTAAAAATATGCAAAGTATTCATGGTTTTAGAGTTAAATTAATAAAGTTCTTGTATGTCCACCAAATGTGCCAATCTGATCTCGTTCATGATACCAGTGCCATATAATGACGCCCATTTGGAGGATGTGCCTGATCTATCCGGTATGTGTTGTGTCGTGTGTTTCTCAATATTGCTGTTTTTAAACTCTTATTGTTATAACTATCTCAAACTACATAAATAATATGTATTTAATCTTTTTAAAATTGTTGTGCACATTTTTCTTTTTTTTTTTCTTCTTCTATTTATACTTTCTTTTCACTTTGTATTTTATTTGCTTCGGTGTCTGTGTATGTCACTTGAATGGCCCTAGCGGAAGATCAGCGCTGGTTAACTTAACCAACAACATGCTGAGCTAGGACCAATTTAGAGCTAGCTACACTTGCTTAGTTTTTTTTTACTGCATGTTGCATAGTACATTTATTTATTTATACTCGTGTATTGTATTCTCATTTGTGTTGTAGTTCTAAATAAATATTTTTTTCTTTCTTTCTTACAAATATGGAAAAAAAACATGTCAAATCTTTAAATTTTTCAAAACTAAAGTCCGTTTTGAATATTAAAACGTGGACCAAGAGCAGAAGTGAAGAGTTTAGACGCTCCAGAGTTTTATTTTCATTGAGTGATTTTTTGCCTAAAGTTGGTAAACAAGCAAACTGCCCACTTGGTGGAAAGTGGTCACCTCCTATGAATGTTAGTAACACATGGGGCTCAACCAACGCGTTGCAGGCCGCAAAGAAATTTTATGACGCCCTTCTTAAAAGAACCCATGTCGTAGCGCAAGGGAAAACCTCGACGGAAAGTACCTTCCTAGTCGTTATTATACGCGGTCATTATCTGTCGTTAATATTCTAGAATACGTACGTACCACATATAAGTTTTGATGACCAAAAACCATCATAACTCAAGGTCTTAAATATCAAAACATACATAAATATTGCAGAATGTACAATATTTATGGGCCATGTTTATAACATGTTATTTATGCCCGTAAAGATACTGATCTGACATCCCTTGTGTTTATTGATATAAATATGCCTTATATCGAGTAGCCGTGAATTTTGTTTTTTGTTGTAGAGCATCCACATAGCAAAGCCGGCCAAGATTGTCAATAGATATTGTCGCAATTATTGTTTCGTCTTCTTTGTTGCTTCTTTACAATTAATATGTAAATCCAATTTTAGAATTGCAAAAATAAAATAAAAGCTATAATACAGTATACAACAGTTGTTCACTGGTCCGACGACAAAATTCCTATTATACATACAGTTATGCGTGCAACGCATGTAAAGGGAGCGACAGGAATACAAATGCTTAAAACAAGTCAATGTGCCAAGAGGAATCTAAGACTTAACTTAGCCATCACTAGCTTGTATGATGTAAGTATTCAGAACCATAGTAAAATGTCTAAATGCGTTATCTACTTCTTCAAGACCTATCTGTAAAGATTTAAATAAGTACATGTTTTGTTTATGAAATTTTCTTCTTTGAGCATTAGTTCAATAAACTGAGTCGTTTGAGAGTTTTTTATGATTACCCAAAAAAATTCATTAAGGTGATAAATAAGATTTTTCTTCCAGATCCAACAATGCTTGAAATTCCTTCAAAATACGTATCAGTAGAATGTTTGTCATACACTTTCTGCACCACTGATCACAATAATATATGCCCGTATACAACTCTAAAACATATCCTTACAATGTACACGGCATTAACTTCGTTTGACTCTACTATCAATACATTTATGATAAAAGCACATCATAACTGTATTTAATTACTAAGGGCCGGTTTTACAGTTATCCGATAAAAGTTATCAGTACAAATAAATTATAACCTGAAAAAATTCAAAATTGAAACAATTCAACTTTTTTATTCGTGCGACTGTCATTTTTATTGTTTCCATATCGTGTTTTATTCTATGAATAGGTAATTTTTTTCTGGTGACTTAAAAATCGGCCTCAAAAGAAAATTTTCCTTTAATTTTTATCTACTAAAGAAATATAGGACGACAAGAACATAGATGTGCATAACATGACGATGTTTGTGGTGGTTGTTTTGTGTGTGGTGCGTTGATGATGTTTACCCCGTTGGATGGGGTAACTCACCACTAGCGAGAGCCCATGGCTCAATCGCCGTGAGGGGAGTACAAAATAAGACTACGAGTTGTTGTACTCTTGCGGTTTATTAATTTCTTAAATATACAGAAACCTTATCGTTTACGTGATGTGCACACCAGTGTTCTAATCAATATAAACGTGTTAATATATTAACACGTTTATGAGATTGGGCATTTGTCTAAATCATCCAAATGTCCAATCTTATTGGCAGCGCTAACAGCGATATCTATTCAACTGTATTTACATAGCATCACGTTCATGTATTGACCATAGTCTTGCGCTAATATCAATAAATTGGTGGATGAAACGTGACGCTGCAATGGTGCATAAAATAAACGAAATATGGAAATAATTTTTCAGTTGTTTTGTATATAAACAATTGTATAGTGGACTCAAACAAAATTTTACTGATAATACATATAGAAACAATGCTATTACAGGAGTTACTGGAACTATTTAACGTGGTAGATAAAAGCAGGCAGGCACGAGACTCCACGACGTCACGCACGGCACGACCGAGCACAAACGTGCATAAGCGGTTTAATCTGTATCTAATACAATGAACTTAACTAAAACAATCATACGGTTTTTCCAAGGTTAGATTAAGTATATACACAGGTTATATGAAATTTTTTTATAGGTGTTATTCGCCCCCGAAATTTCCGATCCGATCTGCGCAATAGTATGCCATTTTCTGAAATAAAAAGTTTTCAATCTGCATTTTTGGTATTGAAACTGCATATTAACACCTTTAACCAGGGCTCTTCGGATAAATAAACAAATATTTTATATTCCAAAAGTTCAGCAAAATCGGTATTGTAGGACAGATGAGAGTTACTTTTGCATTTTAATATTAGTATGGATTTAAAATCACTGGTATAATAGAGCAGTCTTTTTTATAATAAATATAGTGTTAACAAATACAATGAAGAAATCTTAATTTTAAACATTATCAATTAATTAATTGTATATCGACGTATAATCTCTTAAGACTATAATTGCAAGTATAATATTAGGTTGCCGTCCTCTGTGGGTAAGATATCCAGAAGACTGACTACGTTACTTCGTTTGATCACCATATTGATCTAATTTTTTCCAACTCTTTAATCACCTGAAGAGGCAAAGTCGAATATGCTTTTTGATAGCTTTAAATTCAATCAAAAGACTTACGCAATTACGCATTATGTATAGGACTTGAAATAGATGTAACAAATGCAATAAAGAAGATAATTATAATTATTATGTCCGACGGGAAGTGTTTAATCTAAAAAGTGTCACTTGATAATACTTATTCGTCCACTATCTCTTTTTTCATTAATTTATATTCTGTTACTACTTTTATTAAAAAAAAATGTAATCATATTCTAAGCTTAATAATTAATATTATTTTCCCGTGTTATATTTTTATATATTCTTTTAAATATGCACGCTCATTGTGTATTGAATACTACTGAGCATTCGTCAATAAGTTTCTTGTCACGTATTCTTGTCGATATTGAACCTTTTTGCACTTGGTTGCCAAGTGCTTTAACTGGGGCGACGAACTAGAACACGCTTGACACTATGAATATTGTACAGAGGAGATTATTCTTATAGTTCATTGATAATTAATGTAACTGCACTTGATTGCGATTTAAAATATATGCGTAATAAATACTTAGCTTGTTTTTATAATAATTTATCTAGATAATTTATTTATTAAAAATTATAAACTTTAGGATTAGCTAATTAGATATTAAGAATAGTTTTGTAAGAGCTTATTTGTCGCGCCTTTGATATAGTGTCGATAAATAATTTTATAATAAATATGACTGAGTGTACCGCTTCGACTGTGCAATACCTTACATGCGCTTTGAAGTCTTTACTAAACAAAGTTTTACTGCCGTCATAAAATGTACTCAAAGAATTTTACTATGTCAACTAATCTTTCAAGAGTTCAAAAGATTGAGCGATATTAGCAATTTAAGGACCCATGAAATACACAATATAACTGTTTGACTTCTCTAAGTAGTTTAATCACTTTTTTTAACCCAGGGGAATGTCTTTTCTTGCGACACACACAAGCGTCTATCTCTTCCATTAAAGAAGGAGGCCGAACAAACTACCCACTAAACCCACCTGGGTCCCTACGAGAGGATATATCTAGAATGCCAGGAATGTCTAACGTAGTAAAGCTCAACTGATATCCTAGTGCGCCGTTTGGTACTAAGCCCCGGGAAGCAAGGCCGTACTTATACAAGGTACGTACACTTCGTTTAAAAACTACTATACTGTTCGTATAAGTATACTGTACTTTTATTACAGTAGAGGTTGATTCCACCGATACGCCCGTAAACAGTGGCCCTCTAGAAGTTTAATCACTTGTACTAAGAGTACCTTGCCTTGCAACCAAACCAACAACGTTTGGCTCCGTATTGCCCGTTATCGATGACATTTTTCATTGGAAGCTTTTCTTGCTGTAGGTATATCTACATCAATAAATATAATTGAAATGTTTGCCTATGATATCGATATAATATAAATGCTAAAATCTAGGTGAAAGCAATGCCTAATTATGAATGACCGTTTTAAGAATGTTTGTTTGTCTGTCGGTCTGAAACAGCACCAAGGATTTCAATGAAAAATTCAGCTATTGTTACAGGGATTTTATCTTACACATTCGTGTATGTTCCATTTCGAAATCTTAAAGCGAAGATCATCAGGAGATATGAATATACTTGTAATCCCGCTCGAACGCAGTCTAAAGTATTGTGACACAATTTCCATATTAGAAACAAATTATCATGAACAATTTCAAACTATAGAGCCACAAAATGTAAACGCCTAATGTAAATCCATAAGTCTCCATTATTTATTACTGAAGAAACTTGTAATCTTGACATCATTATTTATCTGTCATTTGTGAAAACATAGATGTTTAAAATATAACCGCTTTTATTGAGCTATTCATTTGAGGACTATAATAGCATATTATTACTAGACACGTCGCCAAGTTTTAATTTATACTAATTAATGTCACATGTAATAGAATTAGCGTTTCATTCACACTTTCATTATCGCTAATGTGTATTTTTGTGTGTCAATAGATTGGATGCAAAAAGGAGCAAACCATTATTATTTAGTTACACACACACACACAAACACGTTAACATCTATTTTAAAAATAATGTAATTATGATTAAAATTGTAAGTCAACCACACACGTACCTACTTGATTTCTAGTCCTAATGCGGGGAACCTATGTAAGCATTATTTGTGTAACAATTTGTTGACAATAAATTGATTTTGATTTTTTGTTAGGGAGTTAAACTTAGACAGCAGTAATAAAACTAATATTTTTGTGTTCGGTTTTGACTGCTTGAGAAAGTCTTAGAAATTTTCCAAAAGAAACAATGTGGGTAATTTTGCCAAAGCGTGTGGCTATAACAATGCTTTTTTTCTCAATTAGTATTTAGATATTTATGTCAAATTTTAAGCAGTAATAAGGTACATGTTATGTAAGGTAAAGCCAAAAACTGATTCCAGTTACAATAAACGCTAGAAGCTCAGATTGCAGATGCGAGTGTGCTCGTATGTAGTTTATAATCTGCCATTACTTATTAGACACGTAAGAAAACCACGACAGTTAATAATAGGTTATGACTTATTATAAAGATGTAGGCAGGCTTTTTTCCTTTACTCTGGCATTGTCATGATTATTTTAGTCTCATTTCCAATTGCCTTCGGAGCGTCCGCTTCTGAATCCAGGTTCCGCTCTACAACTTCACTTCGTATAGTTTCGATATTTCTTATTATGGGATCATTGGCACTTATATTATCTATCATGACGTTAACCAGTATTTTTTGGATCTATTTCTTCTACTGGAACTTAGCGATGACGGTATGACTAGACACTTGTTTC
This sequence comes from Dendrolimus houi, assembly GCA_039645545.1. Lineage (NCBI taxonomy): Eukaryota > Metazoa > Arthropoda > Insecta > Lepidoptera > Lasiocampidae > Dendrolimus > Dendrolimus houi. The sequence goes on from CM077134.1 coordinate 11,519,249, forward strand.
CCATGTAAGTGGCCGGTTTCCCTAAAACGTTGCTGTATCAACGCTTTTGCAATTTGTCTACCTAGTCATGGACATAATGATCGTTCAATTGTTATATATGTAGGATTATCTCGGGATATGAGGTTCTTACACATGACTCCACATAACCGTCACAGCATATTCATCTCCATGACACGCAGCTGTTTCTTGTCCGCTTGTTTCACGAGCCACACTGCACTGCTAATCAAAATTATTGGGAAAATTACTCTATACATAAAACCGGATTGCCCATGTCTGGCATTAAACTCTTTTATGGCTATCCCATATCCTACATTTTACTATTAATTCACTTGATTAAAATTTGACATCAGCTCCATAGAAGTAATATGAAAATTTAACCGATGGTAAGGCAAATGAACGGTTGTTTAGATATAGGAACCGGCCATCATTCGTTAGTTATTATACTATGTTAATCTTTGTTTGATACGGTATCTTTGATGACAGCCCATAAACGTCCTACTACTGGGCTTGGGGCCGCCACTATAGGGGAGCGGACAGTATACCCGCCACACTTGTCCAAGGTGGCTTGGCAGGTTTAACACATCGGTCATCTCGACGTGCGTAGGTTTCATTACGATATTTTCCTTCACCGTTGTTAGCACGTGGTAATTATAACAATATGCACATTAGGTCAGAAAACTGCCTAAGTGGCGCATGTGTTCCGGCCAGGATTCGAACCCGCGCCCTTGGAGTTTAGGACTTATGCGCTAGCCATTACGTTACCACGATATCTTTAACCTTTTCTAATGACGATCCTACTATGTAATATGGAGAGTGTGCATTGGAGCTTTTCAATCCTATCCGTCCATATCAATGGACAACTAGACGCACTGGCACGCAACACCGGTATATGTATGCCGGTGCTGCGTGTATATGTATGATGGACACACCACCTACACGAACAAAGCGCTTCGCGTCCACCTTCATTATGTGCACCGCAAAGAAGTGGAACTCATTGCCGGAGTCTGTTTACCCCAAATCTACAACTTGGGTGTCTTTAAGTCTCAAATTTAAATTCATTTTATTGCGAATATAGGTAAGATCAAAGGTGTTACAATATTTCGTTAGTATATGTTCTGGCGGTTGTGCAATATTTTATTTTAATCTCGTACACCGTGTTAAATTGTATTATTAAATTCAAACAAAATGTATCATAATATTAATGAAAATCGCAGGCTTAGTCCTATAGATTTATATGTTTATATCTTTTTAGAGTCGCTTTTTGGTTTCACCGAGTTTTAAATCATAACGATTTTAAAGAAGTTTCACTTCAAACATGTAAATATTTCATCACTAAGCAAAGAAATTCATGTATGCTGCTTGCTTAGTGATAAAATATTTATAACTTTCCTTGGTTGGGATGTAAACCCATTTGCCCTTTCACCACCCCCATGTCCCCGATCGTTTCCATTTTCCCGTATCTTTTACCCCGTTTATCTCAAAACCATTCGATAGCTTTATTATATATTTACGATATTTACGTGGTGTTGTAGATGACAGTGGACGACAATAGGTATTTTACACGATGTGTATCTATTCCCGTTTCTCCCTAAATCTATATTCACAGTAACGTATTAAATGTGAAAGAAAGATTGTTTTTCTTCGAGGTATTTCATTCATTTATTTTAATAGACATATTTCTAGGCCTAATACATCTAAAACTTATAATAATAACACATTTTAAATAGTCTTGGGAGTCGATTTCCTATATACCTATACACTTAAGACTAACGGTCCCGGTGTCTGCCGGGACTGGTTTTTTTTTCAGGCCAGGTCAACAGACGTTCTCCTGACCTGAAGAAATGACAATCTAGACCCCGATTCCAGCGCCACCTACCGAGTCTAATTGTAAATCTAAACCACCCCGAGACCCACTCAAACACATATCTATACATATAATAAAATTGTAGAGGTCAAATATCTGTACAATGAAAAAAAATTATAAAATCCGAGTCAGGGGGATGTAAGAAGTGAAATAGAACTAATTTAGATTTTTTCAAATTTTTTGTCTCTCTGTTTGTACCGGCTAATCTCCGAAGCGACTGGACCGATTTAAATGAAACTTTGTATGGTGGTAGCTTATATCCCTGGTCAACATACAGGATACTTTTGATCTCGAAAAATTAAAGAGTTCCCGTGAGATAGTTAAAAAAACTTTAATTACTTAAACAGCTTATTATACAACTTATGCACCTAATTAAGTATTGATATTGCCGGTATTATTATCATACAATAAAACAATGTATACATTCAAAAACAATTAGGCTATATATCATCACGCTAAGACCAATAGGAGAGGAGCACCAATGAAGAATGTTTTAAAATCGGGAGGGTTTTTTTATTATTACTTTTTTTTAAACTATTCCATGCGGACGAAGTCTCGGGCAGAAGCTAGTTATATATAAAATGCCCTCAAAATCCTAGAACCCGATTCCAGCAAGAAAATTTTTGTTTAGATTGATATGTTTTGAATGGAGTGTCCTTGAATAATTCAAAAAGTAATCTTATATAGATATTGAAACAGTCTTGAATACGAAATAATTTATTTGGATAAGGATTAATATGAAGGTACATATAGATAACATGGTTTGATTTTGGTCGGCATTTCTGTCAACTTTTAAAATGTATAAAATTAGTTATAGTGACATAACTACAATAGTTGGACATATGGTATCGCGAAGTTTTTTGTAGATATTGATATGCTCTTTAATATTGTAGAACATTTTTTGTTAGACAATTTATGAGAATTTTATTTTACACCTTGTAACTTGTACTAAAACTTCAATAATGTAACCATTCTTGAAGTTTTAGTAGGGATTCCTAATTTTGGTAATAAATATAGCCTATGTTACTCAGGAATAATGTAGCATTCTAGTCGTGAAAGAATTTTTGAAATCAGTCAAGTAGTTTTGAGTTTATTCGTTACAAATATACAAAAATACAAATCTTTCCTCTTTATAATTATAATTAATTAATACTCTTTATTCTTTATTGTACACAAAAAATTACATACACAATTATAGAATAATGGTGATGTACAAAGACGAGTTTAACGAGTTATCTTCCAGCAAACCTATGAGTCTACCGAGAAGGGAAGAAGCAAAAGGCAGGGTTGTGTACACTAAGATATTTTATATTTAAGACAACGGGCATGAATACGGCATAATTTGTAACCAGAGCCGGCTGTACCCAGGTGCGGGGCTCCCGGGTGCAGAGTCTTAGGAGGCGCCAGCCGATCATCTTATATCTCTACCTGCACGCAATACATAATCTGCTTGCAACTTTTGAAAATTACCTAACATCATCTCGAGTCGATCACTGAAAACATAATGAATCGTCTATTGAAATTTACTGACCACTTATAACGTTATACTAATTTTATTTTTTGTTAATGGAAAGGGGAGGTGGGGGCAGGCTGATGTTCGCACCCCGGCGCTCAATATGATTAAGACTGATTTGTAAGACCACTCGTATTTGTAACAGGAAAATGAAGACTTCTGGGAAATATGTATTTATATTTTCGTGAAGTAGAGTAAAGCGTCTAGCCTTATTACTTATAAATAACATTTTATAAATATCAGCAATAAGCATTATAATTATAAATGTCAAGAGTATATTTATAAAATTCCATGACCCCACAAAATTATATTACGAAAATGAGAAATACATAGAAGTGTGAATCGAGTTCACATGATGCTAATTCAGTACCGTTATGAGGTTAGTGTTTGAAGTAATGCCAATTGCCTAGTCACAAGAATGTCTTAAAATTTTCATTTCAAACTACATTGTCTATACGAAATTTTTACTACATTTGAATATATTGACAATATATTTTTACTCGTCATAATAAATACCAATGATTGTGCGTATATTAGGTAGATTTTAATTTCGGACTGTGGATTTAAATTACTGCTCGATTTATTTGGGTCGCGATCTCTCTCGTTTCTTTCACCTTTTCCCAATCATTTGGGGTCAGCACTAGATGTCTTTTCGTTCCATCCTCTGAATTGTGGTATTATATTATAATCTATTAAAGCTTTGATTGCAATCTTTTTCGAGTATTAAATAAATTGGAAAACAAAATATCATTTGTTACTAGCGAATTTGGTTATTTACAAAGGAAATCAAAATTCACAGGGACAAAAAGAACCAAAACCGGTTTCCTATTTTTCATGCCATACGTTACGTACGTTGGAGATAAATTTCCAAAAAAGGAACATGAAATTGGCGTGGAAGCAATACATTTAGGTATTGATGATGATAGGATGGATGTATATCCGGAGTTTAATTTATTCGCAAACTGTAGATATGCTATACAAGGAGGAACTAAAATTCTATAATATTATAAAATTCTAAACATGCCGTGTCTGTATATTGAAGCTATTTAAAAAAAAACTGAAATAAGCTATGTAAACGATGGAGAACACGATGCAGTTTTTTTAGATTTCTTGTCTATTTGTCGGTTTGTCTGTTTGTTCGGGATTCACGTAAAAACCACTGGGCCGATTTTGATGTGGTTTTCGCTAATCGATAGCAAATTTTTAGATTTAAAATCTGCGCTGCTTTTTGTCCTGGGAATTTTTCTGGGGATAATTTTAAATGGCCCAATTAATAAAATCGAATTCCTATGTGAGTTTTTTACTGACCGATAGCAAAAGTTATGCAATAGAATGTGTGATATTTTTTATCCCGGGAATCCCTCGGGAATTTTACCGGGAGCGGTTTGAAGTTGTTTGGGTATATAAAAATTAGCTTATTCCGACACAGTTTTTACTAAAACGAGCTTACATTCTTTTTTAAACGCTGCAATACTGTATGCCACAGGAATCCCGCAGGAATTTCAAGTCAAGCGTGGACAAAGTCGCGAGCATATCCTAGTAATACATAAGTATATTCCTCGCTGAAGTAACAGAAAAAATAAAACAGTTGTATGTATTGTCTAAAGGTTGACATGGAAATACCTAGTGCGACAGAGGACGTATGATAGTTTAGGCGCAAAGTACACAGAAATGGCTTGCACTGGCACTGGCGTAGCGCTGGCGTGGGGTGGGCATGGCACGGAGGACATGGCAATAGTATGTCGCGGAAATGACATGGCAATAGTATGTCGCGGAAATGACATGGCAATAGTATGGCGCGGAAATGACATGGCAATAGTATGTCGCGGAAATGACATGGCAATAGTATGTCGCGGAAATGACATGGCAATAGTATGTCGCGGAAATGACATGGCAATAGTATGTCGCGGAAATGACATGGCAATAGTATGTCGCGGAAATGACATGGCAATAGTATGGCGCGGAAATGACATGGCGCAAGCGCGAATTTCAGTCGTAGTTTGGAGATATACAACATGTTGCCTGCCGATTATATAAAAAAATATAATCGAGAGAGACCAATTTCATAAAAGAAAATAAGAAAATATTCTCATTAGATTAAACTTGGATATATGTGTAATTATCTTTTAAAAGTCAATTAAATAACGACATAGTCGAAAAACGTTATAAGCGTGTTGGAAGACAAATTTGGGAGGGCCCCAGGAAAAGTGAGTCATAAGAAATGTTTTTTGTTTACAAGGCAAAAACCAATAAACAGTTACGAACGACCACAGACCATAAAGCTTCTTAACGTTGAAATTCATGCTTCATCATCGACAAATTTGGGCAATTTAACTGTTTATCTGCATAAGGTACCTATTTTTTTGATATTTTACGATACACCAATCCGATACCGAGCTCAAATTCGATGCAGTTTTTATATTATCCAAACGTGTTATATTTTATTATATATGAGAATAGATGGCGTTGTCACTTCAAATATTTGCTAACAGAGACGAGTGCGATTTTTCGTACAAATATTCAATTCTTGCTTAACCACACTTAATTATCTTACAAAAAATATGATCGTTTTATACGTTTGTAATCACTATTCAATTTCTCATCCAACTTACGCATTATCTCGTTTTATTTATATAAATTCATAGTGCATAAAGTAGGCTCTTAAAATTCCACCCTACTCACTTTTCATTTACACAAGCACTGATTTCAATTACAAATAAATAAGTGTCCCAGCTCTATCTACAGGCAAGAAAAACTACAAAAAGGGACGTTTATAGCATACGACGATAATATAATAATATATGCATACGACTCAACACGAATATAACAGTTGAATTAATAAATTGTAATTTATAACAAATCTATTTTATTTTTTTAAATACAATTAGTATTTATTGTTAAAATGTTTCAAAATCGTTGTCTATTTTTAAGTACATTTATAAGATTTTCACGATTATCTTTAAACTAAAATTAATTTTACGTTTCGATGAACTAAGAATAGAAATATATGTTTAAAATTTTTAGAACAAAGTTTCTTATCGCACTTTACTCGGCGAATAGGAGCCAGACTGCTAGACGAAAAAAGTGTTAAGCGAAAAGAAAAATGGTGACCGCTGTATACTATTATATAAATTCAAATTTTAATCCAATGAAATAAGATCTAAAATAATATTCATGAGTGTAATAAAATTATACTATTTTGAAAATAGGTCTTGTAACCGCCGTTGTTATTCGGCTGCAATTGGATGCTGTTGCCGGTCACATGCACATGATTTTATATCATTTTCTATTTTTAACATACTTCCAAAAGTATTTTCTTAAGTTTTCGCGACATGTATACATTATAAAACTACGTTTTTAAGCACGGTAATTTATTTGTTTTTTTATTATTCTGACGATTCGGCCACTTTTCAGTGTCACCGCTACTGGAAAGTGGCCGAAACGTCGAAACGTAGTTTTATTATATACTTCCAAAAGGACGAGTTTCTCAATTCGACTGTATATTTTAATTTCGAGTTCTTCCAATATTTACTACTAGCTGCGCCCGCGGTTTCACCCGCGTGGTGATGGAAAATTGTTATATTTGGGTTGATTCACACTATATCTTTATAAATTATAGCCTGTGTGTTATTTTGACGTGTAAGCTATATTACTGTAAAGTTTCAACAAAATCCATTCAGTAGTTTTTGCGTGAAAAGGTAACAAACACATCCATACATCTATACATTATTACAAACTTTCGCGTTTATAATATTTATATTACTGTAAAGTTTCATTAAAATCCATTCAGTAGTTTTTGCATGAAAGAGTAACAAACATACATCCATACATACATTCTTACAAACTTTTGCGTTTATAATATTTTGATACAGTTTGTTTATTTATACATTTCAATACATACAGTTTTTGATACGTTTCGATACACTTAGATGGCCTTCGAGAACTTCGTTCGAACCAGGTGTTCCAAAAACACCTCATTAGATTTTTATATATAGGTATATGACATATACGAGTCTTACATTTCTATTATAACTTTATAGAATATATTACTTATATGACAAATAAACATTTTAGACAATAGAGACGTCTACAGATTAACGTTGGAAGTTACCTGTGTTTAAATATTATTCTTGTAGCTTTTATATAGATTTAGATTATGAAGCAACATCATTAACACGGTGGGATTGAATGAGCTCTTAAAAGAACACAAACGTAGTCCGCATTAAATCTATTTCGTGTCAATTACTCCACGTCTCATAATGTAAAGGCATTCCGGAGTATTGTTTCGTTTTCCTAAATAGAGGACCGTTATGGCTCTGACCCAAAGTGGCACGTGCATACAGATTCGATTTTAGTTTGACTTTATTCGTGACAGAAGATATTTTTACCGACGCGTGTCCTATTATTGACTACTTTGTAAAAAAACACCAGGCACTCGAGTTACAACAAGCATTTGTTGAGATGTTAGTGACATTTGTTTATAAATGTTATATCATATTCTAAGCTCTATTATGGAAGATGAAAACTAAGAATTATTATCCATTACTTCTATAATAATCACAAAATAAAAAGCCCGATTTGACAGTTCTCAACATGTTTAAAGATTGAAAGCTCTATACAACATGTTTAGGGATTGAAAGCTCCAAATCGTTAACCAAGTTAACCGATTATCACGAGAAATCGACTTAAAATTATACGACTTTGTAATCGTTTGATTTATTTTAAGTTAATTACTTTTTGTGCCACAAAATACCTCACAAAATAGATATGAAGCGCGAAAGTTATGTCTGATATCACCTTTCGCGTACCATATGCATTTATCACGCACCACAATAAATCTATAGATTTTTTTATGATTTCACCCATATAATATGTATTTATTTAATCGTTTATATTTTCAATACATATATGGTAGTATTGTTTTAGTATAAATACATAAATAATATTAAAAAAAAAACCTCCAAAGAGTTTCACATTACGAAGTTAAATAAGCTGAATAATCGTACCTCCTTGGAAGCGCTTTTGATGAATACATTTGTCTCACTTTAATACTATAGGGAAAATTAATGAATGAGAGAGTTTCCGAATGATATTTATTTGTTTGTTTCACTACCTATTGTGCTGTTTTCTCACAAATGTATTGAAAAACGTTGTATGACATACGTGCGGTTGTTGGTTTTGACAAACTCGTGACTATATTTTATAAAAACCAACTCACCGCACTAGTATCATAAATAACTTTTAATTTCTTAGTCACATGTATGTATGTATGGAGATAACCCCTAATTTTTGTTATATCATGATTTCACTACACCGTAGTCTAGCGGCTAGTGTCTTACTGACAAAAATAGCTGTGACAGACAGATGATTGGAAGCACGTAAAGATTTTACAAAGGCAAACCGTCTTTTTATTAAAATGGCTACAAAGTACAAAAGCATGCAGACTGAGTTTTGATATTTATGATTATTAAATCAGTACAGATCAAGTTTTACAGTTTACTATGTATAATCTAAAAAGAATAAAATAATACAAAGTAATTATTGTTTATTTAATTTCATAGCTTCGTGGTAAAACAGTAATAACGTTTTATATATTTATAACGTAATTATTTACTTATGTACGATTTATATCTTTCTCTCATTGCATAAATTCTTGCAGTGATTTTTTTTAATTCTACGAAATCAAGTAATGATTAATTATTGTTTAATCAGTAATACTAAATATTTAAAAATAAACTAAATTATGAATAAATTACACTACAAACAAAAACTTAGAAATTAAATACTATTATAAACATATTTACAAGTAAAAGATGTAGTCCAGATCGCTGTCGGTGGGGAGCGTTCCCGAAATGCTGGCCGCATTCCCACGTAATTATTGTATTTTTACAGGTAGGTAACTTTTTTGTAGCTTATTTAACTAAGGAATCTAATTGTGTAAGTAATTTAATATAAGCACACATAATATGTGTATTCATTGAATCAAAAGGATGATAGTTACATACAAATCAAAAGGACCATTCATTATAACGTAAGCAAACCTTCAACTGCTGGTTTAATTTAAACTTTTCTCAGCTTGTGTGAAACCATTTCTCTTGAGAAATATTTCTCATTAGAGTCCGTCCGTCTGTCAGTCTGCGTACGTAAATATGTCACAGCCATTTTTCTTGAAAATTACCTACTGGGTCTTCGTGGATGAAATTCCGCACGTCGGAGGTTAGGAATTATAGGTATACATGTACATAAGTCCTAAAAAAGTCACTTTTTATTTTTTTATTGCATGAGTTCAGCAGATAGGCAGAGAGCCCACCTAATGGAAAGCGGTTAGCATCGCCTATGGACATTTGCAAAATCAAAGGTGCTATAAATGCGCTGCTGCTCTCTTAAGGGAGACTGGAACCTAGCCATTAGTACCGGAACACAACTCAAGGTTGTTATGGTGGCATACTCTAGACTAGGGGTAGAAGCCATTCAGGCGGGCAAATAGCCTACTATCTGTCACAAATGAAACCTTTTTTAACAGTTAAAAAAATATTTCTCATATACCTATAAATACAAATTGAAAAACAGAAATGAAGCCGATCAATTTCAGTTTACGAGACTAAACATAATTTTTCAGAAAAGAAATTAAAACATTTTTGTTTTATAATCATTGTATTTTTTTATTTCTACCTGACTGTAATACAAGAATAACCTTTTTCACCTTAGGAATTCGGTTACAAGTTACTATATCGTAGTAACATCAAACATATGTTTTAAACTTATTGCTATAAAACTATCCAAAGTGGTTGTTTAATAAGCTTGCACGTGTGTAAATTCATTCGATGTCGGGCATTGTATTTCTTTTGTACCTAAGGCCGCTTTCTGATCTGTTGGTGCAACAGCGATGCGGAAACGATATGCTTGGTATACGCATTACCGAAAGCTTACCGAGCGCCTATATTTACTCGCTTTCTGTTTTCTTAAAGCAGCAGCAAAGCAGAATCGGTATCTATGCTCGGTACCCGCAGTGCTGAAATCTTACCGAACGCATGTATTTCTATGGCCACTTTCTGATTTGTTGGTGCAGCAGTGGCGCGCAATTGGTATCGAACGAATCAGGCAACGCTCATAGAATTATAGGCGCTCGGTAAGCAATAACATGTCGATACCGCACCGCTGCTGCACCGATAAATCCAAAACCAGCCTGATTTGATTTGCTAAGGAAGAAATATACGACACAATACGAGTACACACTTTACTTACACGTCAATACAGTGCTTTAATATTTACCCTATTCCAAACAAAATAGGTCTTTAATAATAAAAAAAAATTGCTTTTGAACAATACACTAAATTATTGCTAAAAATGCATTTGAAATCATTCTTACATTAAAGGACATCAGTTTTATAACACTCGCGTTGATTTTTTATGGAATGGAATAATGTGCCAAAAATGACGATCAGTGGCGTCATAACGGCATTATAAACGCTGCTTTTCATACAAAATCCGGTGAAATTATGAAGCCGGTGATCGATATTTTTGACACTATAATAGCACACTTGAGTCCTGGAATTTCACCTTCAGAACATTAACATGTGTTTGTTAGAACCACTTTGATCATCAGATGTCACTAGAATTCATTCAGCGCATATAAAATTACGTAATTTCTCTGGAAACATAATTCTTTTTTTTCTGATACTATCTATCTATACTCTATACATACATATAATAAAACTGTAGAGGTCGAATTTCTGTACAATGCAAAAAAATGCTAAAAGCCGAGTCAGGGGGATGTAAGCAGCGAAATAAGTAGAACTAATTTAGATTTTTTTTTAATTTTTAGTTTCTCTGTCTGTTTATCTGTTTGTCTGTCTGTTTGTACCGGCTAATCTCCGAAACGACTGGTCCGATTTAAATGAAATTTTGTATGGTGGTAGGTTATGTCCCTGGTGAACATATAGGATACTTTTGATCTCGAAAAATTAAAGAGTTCCCGTGGGATAGTTAAAAAACCGCACCTGATTAACAGTAGAAATGTAGTATCACTTACATATTTTACTATATAATTGTCACCCCTCGTTTCTTTTTTCATTCACCTTCTAATCATTTGGGTTTGGTAAAATATGTCTTTTCCTTCCATACCCTTCTATTCTGGCATACGTCCTCTGTCACACCACAAACAATCATGTCATCTATCACACAGTCCATCCATCTCTTTTTTGGTCTAGCTTCACATTGATACCATCGGTTAAATATTCAGTTTGTCACGTGACAGTCATTGCTCACTGCATGTCTATACCCCCTTAGTTTTCTTCCTCTCAACTTTTCAGTCATGAATGCAACTTTTAAAGATCTTTTCAGTCTTCATTTCATACCTCATCTACTCTTGTAACAAACACCACACGTCCATCTTAACATTCTCACCTCAGCTGATAGCCCGTTCTTATATCTTATCAACCGTTCATTTTGTTAAAATTTGACACAAGCTCCATATATTTTCTTTTTATAAACTACGATAATATTGTATACCTATATTTTAACTTCAAATTTTTTTCAAATATATATTAAACTTTATTGATGAAAAATACAATATAAACTTTAAAAAATGCCTAATTAAGAAATATGCGCAATGTATATTTCATAATTAAGCACTTTTTTAAGTACATAAGTACAAAGAAAACTTTGAATTTTGGAATCCACGAAAGATGCGAAAGAGTCATAAAAAATAGGGCACCCTAGGAGGGTTAGATTATAGATTACTTTCATTAACAATTTTAAAATTTAGACTCAAACTTTGAAACTTAGATATTATGCTATCAATGTTGTTTGGTTTGTTGGAGATATAAATTTCGCATTTAGACAAATTTAGAGTTTGACCAATTTTACCGAATTCTTCAATAAGAAACTGTATGAATGTCCCCCCAGCCTAGGGTGCCATCGCCTATGTTTATTATTTAATGCTGAACAATGCTTTTGAATCATGGTAACCCTATCTCTTGTTCATCATTCAGTACATATTCTTGATGATGTATATTTCCTTCTCTTTCATATACTGGTATGTATGTATGTATATATATCTCTGTCCCCCTCCCCCCTCCCTACTATGGTTTACTTCACGAAGATGTCACCATTGTGTCGTCGGATTTCGTTTGCGGTGTTAAATAAACAGACATGTAAGAAATAATAAGATTTTTGGCAAGTGCAGTGAGTTGTTGAAATAAACTAAATGGCGGCCGCCCGGGAAAGTGATTGTTATTGTTTAAATGATTGATGGAACTGGTTTTAAGATATGTAAAAGATATATACTTCTGAAGCCAAAGGCGGACGTAGTGTTTGGATATAAGTTTGGGTAAGCCTATGTAATTTATATCTACTTATTTATTGTTATGCAACAAACATTTACACAACAACTGAAGGCAACAAAATTATACTATTAGCGTCAGTGGTTACGTGTGTACGGGATATCCGGGGTTTGTTTTTTTAACTTCGGATCCGCGCACACAGTCTAAATATCATGCATTAATTTTGAATTTAGTTTGTTAATGATTGGATGAATGGCAAGGGAAAACAGGGCCGGCCCGAAAGGGTCACCCTGTTGACACCCTGTTGCCGAAATAATTTGTCTATCTTAATACATTACATTTGTAGCCTAGCACTGAGAGGTGGTATATAATAAATATATATAACACCTATATTTAAGTTAGTTTTAATAATGAAGACGGTCTAGAAGTGATAGCCGGCGGGGACAAGACCTCCTATTTTATATATGGTAAGGAAAGTGAATGTATAGTGAGATATAGGAACCGGCCATAAGTGGATACGATTTTGGTCCAACACTAGAGTAAGCCAAATACCCTAGTATTTTTAGTTCATGGCAATATATTTGAAAGTCTCTTTATAACTTTATCATGTACTTTCTCAAAAGTCATATTTCATATGAAGCTTTATATAAACTTGCAAGAGCCATTGAGATTTTCTCACTTGTGATATAAATATGTTTTTCCGTCACTTTCATCTGGTGTTACGCTCAAACAACGTTTCTAGAGTACAAACATGTCAAGTGGACTCTTATACTCGTAAAACTGATTCCCTTTGATGTAGAAAACTCTCTTAACACGAACAGTAACAATCGAAAACCAAAAATTCTTTCTGGCACAATGGGGAATATGATTGGAATTCTAATTATCGTTTATTACTTCTAAATATTTTTATGTGAAATCTTTATTATTACTATTATTTATATCACACATACCTATAGCTTAGACAAAGATAATTTATTTCTGAAACATGAGTGTTTACATACCAGAGTATGCATGGTGGTATAAATGTAATCATCATGTTTGCCCAGTAAGGCATAGAAAAATTACAATAATTATAACAATAACCTAACAAAGAATGTCATAAGTAAATTAAAATTATTACTAAACTAACTATTAACTACAATTATTGTTTTATTAATATATTAATACCAGATTAATATATAAAATTTTTAAAAAAAATGACATAATATATTATTTAAAAGTCCAGTAATTCATAATAGCATTTATTTGAAAAAAAAATCCTTATATTTTGTTTATTTTATTGTATATTATATGTGGTGCTGTAAATCTCTCCAGCCTATTGGTAACTGATTATAATTCTTTATTTGTTTGCTTTTTAGTTATGGTATTGAATTAATAAAGTGTTAGACCTACGTGGTATCTAAATTGAAAATTACAAAGTATGCTAGTTGAATCATGACCTCACGACCCATGTTTAGGTGGTTAACAATGCTGCATTCAACTAGAGTTTTTATAGTGGACAAAATGATATGCTTACATTGGTAGACACTGAGACATTGGTCTCAAAACAGGGGACGCTGAAGACCGCGTGAAATGTAGAAGAAAAGTTATTCATACTCGCATTCTATTCAACACTTTCTAAACTCTTTTTGAGACTTTAAACCTCGTATAACTGTTATAAATAAGCGTGTACATATTTAAGAATACGTAAATATGATTTCGATTTTTTTGTTTTTACACAAGAGTAGGATACTTTAAAAGAATGTTCGAAATATTTTAACGAAAGTTATTGTTCGTGCTGCAAGAACGAGTCAAGACCAAATTGTTTGGATATTCAATACCACGTTTCATTCGTGCACAGTCGTCATTAGACCTTTGTTAGTATGTCAGTAAATTTTATTAGTGAAGCATGGGTGCAGTGTTAGCTTCAGGTTAGGTGTTGGGTGACATTTAAACAACACATGTCGTTTACCTGAGTCCTTAATAAAGTAGGGGTTGTTATCGTGTACGCGGGCGCATAATACGTCCCGTTTATTTTATAGAAGTCGCTCTGTAAAAGAAGAAATTTCACCTCAATACGGATTTTATTTACTTTTTTAAATTTTGTCGCACATAGTTTCGACTTCCAGTATTGCGGGACTTAAAAGATATGTATTTCAATAAATTGAAAATGTATTGGATTTTGTCAGCACATTTGTCATCTTGTAATGCCAATGTCACTGCTACGTCTGGGATAATGTTAGTGTGAGTGACCGTTTCACTCAGATATAGCGATGGGTTTAACGCGTTATTTGTGATGCGTCATTGTTATTAATTGTTAATGACATTAAACACTGACAGATAACGTAAGTATACAATATACACTAATTTAACTAATTATTGACGGCGTTATTTTTAACGCTATAAACAAGACGCATTTAGCCACAGTTACTAAAGCGCAATAAACATCAAAGCCACCGACCCGCCTACCTATGTCAGCAACTTTTTGTCAGCGGGCGGCGTGTCGGCGGCTCGAGATGAGGAACAAAAAATACAGCACGTCACTACAGCTTGAGTGTCACCAGGACTAGCACTTGCGTACGCAAGCCGCCGACACGCTGCCAACATATCGGCGGGCAACAACTGCGGGCGCATGTTACAGACACAATTCTTTTCATATAGGCCGCCAGGTTGTGTCAGCGGGATGTGTCGGCGTGTCGGCGGTGGCTTTGGTATGTATTGCGCGTAACACTAACGTTATCCCAGATGGAGCAGGGATATAATACTGATACATAAATAATTAAATACACATACATGGTTTAAGCTCTGCACTAAAACCTTTATTACACAATTAGGGACTCGATTTAGAGAAGTCGGACATGGTTTAGCTAAAAATTCTAACTCTCTTTTGTATTATATCACTTTGATGTGTCCTTAAAATAAGCGTAGTGTATTAAAAATTTTATTCATCATATTTATTTTCAACATATACGAACATTTTGCACGTTTTGAAAGAGCGTTGCATATACCAAGTGCAACGCGTTCAATACATTTTATAATTAGGAATGTTCGTGACTGTAGGGGAGTGGCTCTCGCGCTGCAGCTCAATAAACATTTAAATTAATAGCTGGTTTCTATGTTATATTACTATTCTTTCACTTGTCCTACCTTCGGTTGAATTTTGACATTACTCGTATGGAGTTATGTCAAATTTTAAACGATAGTAAGGCAAATGAACGGTCCGTAAGATATAGGAACCGGCCATAAAAGGATTTGAGAGGTAACTAAAATTAGATAGCGCTGTGGTAAATAATTTGACTTTTTTTTCGTTCGATTTAGAATGAATTTTGAGATAGTTTTAAAACTTGCAATGTTTCTACCAGAAACTGAACTGCGCAGTTTTAAAAAGTACCTTTATATACGAAAAAAGATTATATATTTAAGCTGGTGTACATAGACATTAAACCGATGGTTAAAATAAAATAAACGCTGTTTAGCCATATAGTTTAAGCGATTATTTTCTTTTAATCATTGTTTAAATGTCTATTCACACCAGCCTTAGTGCAGTTTGTAGCAACAACGCGCCTATCGATTCCTTTAAAATTTTAAATCATTTTGTTAAATATAATTTATTTACCTCGGAGCCCTTAAAAATATTTCAAATCATACATCAACGCCATCTAGTTAAAGTAAATATAGTCAAATCCCCTTAAATATCTTAGTGTAAGAATAGTAATAATTAATCGTTATTGTGTATCAAGATTTTTAAGGTAATTTTATTCAATTAAACTATATAAAAAAATAAGCTTTCGTCCACATCTGTATTATTTGAACAATCCGACCTTAGTTATGTTGCATATGCACATGTTTTAGAACACGTTATTCAGAGCATTCTCCATCAAACAGAACGGATAAGGTATGTAGGTGCTACGCGACAATGGTCACATCGTCCACAATGATACAGATGTGAACGTAGCATAATAATACTGCTTACCTCTTGATAGAACACCCTCTTAGAGTTGTAGGTGATGTTATACTGCTGATCAGCTACCATCAGGAGAATGGTAAAAGGCAACAGGAAAGCAGCAGCTGCTAGAAACGCAACACATCTTCCCAAACGCATCATGCTTACATTTCTACGTCCCATGCCCATTTTATAGCACTAATATCACACTTGCACTGTTATTTGTTTTCGTCCACTGCATTGGTTTTACACTGATGAAAATGTTTCATTCTATTTACCTCAACAATTTAAGAACAAATGTCACTATTATCTAATTGTGTTTGTTACCTTCCCTTCAGATCAAAATTGAGATGAGATAAGGTACGATAAGATACTTTTTGTTGTATACCAAAACATAGATAATAAACAGGAATACAAAAATACAACGGATAGTACAAGGTATTGATAGATTTTTTGATGGTGGTGTAATTTATAAATAATGATGAATGTTAAGTATACACAATACATATAACATAACTATATATACATACTAGGATATGCCCGTGACTTCGCTCACGCCTAACAGGTAACGTAGATTAGTTATTTTACCAGTATTCAAATTCAAAGGGAAATTTCAGCAGGGCAACGGATTTTTAGTATGAAAATATATGAACTCTAAAGATTACCGTAAAACCCCGGGATTGGTAATATTATTAATAAACATAGAAACTGTCATATCAAGCAAGTACTAATATCACATGATTTCGAAGTTAGAAAATCCCGGGGAATATAAAGAGTCCCGGATAATATTGTTTTAGTATCAATCGGATCCGAATCAGCTAATTTGTATATATAACATGTACTTTAAAACACTCCCGGGATAATTCTCGAGACAAAAAGTATAACACGCTATTGTATATACATAAAATTTGCTATCAATCGGTGAAAAAAATCACACTGGAATTTGAATTTTTCAATCTGGCCATCTTAAAAAGTTGCCAAAAAATTTCCCTCACGATTTCGGGGATAAATTGTAGCGCCGATTTTAAGTCTAAAAAATTTGCTGCCGATCAGCGAAAACCGCATCGAAATCGGCCCAGTAGTTTTCATCTGAATCCCGAACAAACACAGACAGACCAACAAACAGACAAGAAATAAAAAAAAATTGCATCATATTCTCTATGGTTTATATAGTCTATTCCAGTCGATTTTTTTTTAAGAATTTCTATGTACAGACACGGCATGTTTAGAGTTATATAATATATATATAGACATATGAAATTATAAACTATTATATATAAGAGTATTAGGAATTATTATACACTAGCTGATGCCCGCGACTTCGTCAGCGTGGTGCGGTTTTTTAACTATCCCACGGGAACTCTTTAATTTTTCGGGATCAAAAGTATCCTATATATTAACCAGGGATATAACCTTCGTTCTTCGTTTCGGAGATTAGCCGGTACAAACAGACAAACAGATAAACAGAGAAACAATAAGTTAAAAAAAATCTAAATTAGTTCTATTTGACTTCTTACTTCCTCCTGATTCGGTTTTTAGCATTTTTATTTCATTGTACAGAAATTCGATCTCTAGTTTTATAATATGTATGTATAGATAATAGTAAAGTAATACTTCTGAGCCTGACGTTTAAAACACTAAGGATTCGGCTTGTCTTATAGCAATACGTAGCTCATTCCAGAGATGCACAACCTGGACGGTAAAAGAGTTCCCCTTGAGTTTTTACGGAACACAGAGAAGTCATTATATTTACGTATGCCAAATATGAACCTTATACGGAAATTTTAAAGTTTTTTCAAGTTTATTTAGTTGTTCCTGGATTATATCCAGATAGCCGGCATCAGTATGATCAAGAATGGGGAGCAATAGGGATTGGCACAAGCTTAACTTTGGTGGCAGTATGTAAAAAGTTTCTTAATCTCCTCAGTAATCTAGAAGAAAGAAAAACTTTTCTACTCAGCTCGATGGTATGAGGCCGCCAAGACAGCTCGCAGTCTATGAACGCACTGAGGTTTTTGACTGTTTTGCTGAGAGGAATGTGTGTTCCGTTAAATATAATTTACGTAGGATAGGCCAATAAATTTTGCTTCGCATCATAGAGCTGCCGATGACAATTACTTGCCTTTTCCGAGAATTTACTTGAAGTTCAAATGAGTTACTCCAGCACAATCTGTTCAAGGTATTCGTTCATTGTTAGAACTGATTTATTCAATGTAGCGATAGATGCTTGCGTATATATATATCTGCAAAGCGTCTGCATCAAGGTGATACGATGAAGTGAGATCGTTGGAAATAGAGTTTATGAAAACAGCAAAGAGGAGATAAAAAGCCGCCCTGAGGTACACTGGCAGAAAGATCACATCATGACGAATAATTATAAATTATCGTCAATTCTAATTCGCTGCCGGCGACCCTACAAGTATCTTTGAGACGATTCAATTACTGCAGGAGATATATTAAGAGTACTTAGAATAAGAAGTAGTCAGGTCGAAGTCGACATTGGTAAAGCCATTGCTGAAATCATGTAACGAGCAAACCATTATCCATGCCATACCGGCAGGCATCGACGCTCTTAACAAGGGCAGCTGTGGTACGGCGTCCAGATTGGTGGGGATTAAGGAGATAATTTATGTTCAGGAAAACACTCAATTGTTAATGGACCATACGCTCTAGGACCTTGGAAAGGAATGGGAGAATGGATATAAGTCGGAATTGGGAGAAAGAAGTAGGATTAGGTTTTTTCGGGAGTGGTGTAATTATTAAGAAATGCTTTTCTTATGGAAAATTTTATCTACATAAATTTAAATAGATTATGATGTGCACTATCTCACTGCTGGGCACACCTCTCCCCAATTTTTTTGGGAATTGGATAGTATACCTGCCAAGCTTATCCAAGAAAAATTTATAGGTTTTACACACCGGTAATCATCAGGCTTCTTTAAAAAGATTTTAGAAAAATTATTAACAGTATATTCATGCGTTTTAATATTTAAATCGCACTTTAATATTATACATTGGTACTAACACTTAAGGAATAAGTGGTATATAGAAAGAACTATGATAGTTTCAGCCTGGAAAAATATAGTAATGTTCTTTCATGGTTTCAAGAATGTACAATGGACATGAAGTATTATGAAGACGATCATCTGCTTTAGATATTGACAAAAGTGAGGAAATATCTCGCAATTTTTTTTTGTATTGAAGATAACAATAATCAGAAGCTGATCCCGTACATTGACCATGTTATGTTAAGTAATATGTACTTATTACATGAAAGAAAGAAAAATACTTTGTTGAAGAAATAAGTATATATGTGTATGTGTTTATAGATCATATATAAATCGAAAGAGTTACAATTTTACTAGTCCATTGCGATTCTAAGTATTCTTCTTCCATTCTATAAGTTATATCACAAAAAGGACTATTAGTCTATACATACATTCATATTAACACCCCTGTTTCTCATTGGGGTAAGCAGAGACGTTGAATCTCCACTTGCGACGATCTCGATAAACACTTTTCGCTTCATCTACTTTCATTACCCAATCTCTGCATACATACATGTTTACCTATTTGCGGAGTTTTCTTCATGAACTTTCTTCAAAATAGGTTCAATTTGATAATGGTGAGTACGTAGCGGTTTATTGGAACCACTCTGCGAATTACATTGCTGTCATATACTTGTTTTGTGATTCAGCTTTTATCTGTTTTCTCTAGATGTCCAAACCACTTTAACATTCCTTTTTCAACTTTTGTCACTTTCTCTCTGAATCAGTGATATGAAATTCAATCCAGTATTAATTTATTTATGTTCTTTTTCATCAATTGAATGGACAAAGTAGTAAGCCAATGCTTGTTAATTTATTATTATAATGGATGTATAGAAAATTGCCCTTGGCTCGTTACACACACGCGACAGAAAAAATTGTTTCTATTCTAAAATTAGATAATCATGACGGATGTTGTTGATTGAATGCGGCAATTTTCATTACGTCCAGTATACCGTACGTGCCTATTACCGGCTCAGTTGCGGCTGATAAGGTGTTTAGTCGCCGTACTATTTGTTACTTTAAAGCATTAGTCACAGCAATTTATTAAAGCATTATTTTATTATACTTTATTAAGATTCTAGTGGTTTTGATTCGGTTGTTATTAGAGATATTGTGGTCGTTAAAGGAAGCCAAGGTTGAATGTCATATTTGTCTCTAGTTAATTGTAGACCACTGGTGGACGTAGGCTTTCCAAAGTTTGTGCCATTTATCCCAGTCTTCCGGTTTCCTTGTTCAGCCTCTACCGGCGCCCTTGTGCAGGTCATCGGTCCATCAGGCCGGAAGGTGTCCTACTTTATGTTTGCCAAATCGTGGTCTCCACTCCAGGACACGTCTGCTCCATCGACCATCGGTCCTGCGATATATGTGGCCAGCCCACTGATCCTAATCTGATTTTATCCCTCCAAGAGACATCTAACATACTTCTATAAGTAGCACACTGAGCGACTTTAAAGTGGATTAGACCCTCACTCAGTGCCTAAGTTTCAACAGCGTACGTCACGACCAGTAGGACACATTGCTCAAAGACTTTCGTCTTCAAGCACTTCACTGCACAGTACATTTAACAAGATACGGTCTCGACACTAGGACTTGTCTGCTCCATCGGCCATCAATCTTACGACAGACATAACCCTACTGCTACTATATTTTTAAAATTTTGCGAGCTATTTCGGTAAGATGAGTTCCTTTACAGTAACCTGTAAGTCAATATATAAATATAAGAACGGATAGTACGCCTGCTCGAAGACTCATATGTTAAATGTACTGAATCATAGTAACTAACAAGAATTAAGTCTGCATATTTGCATGATTAAGACGGTCCATATTGAAGGTACCTATTATAAATCTGTCAAGTGTTATGTTCTACATTTAAGACTCGTATTCTAGAACCAGTTGTGATTATCACGATTATGTGCTAGAATATTGATTAAAATGATCGGAGTGCTTAGTGCGAGTTTCTTTAGTACTCGATCACGTTCAAATTAACGCAATGTATGGAACGATTTATGTTTCCCTTCACGCTCACAAGATGGCGCTAAGTCATTCCCATACCAAATTGTGTTAACTTGAACGTGATCGAGTAGTTAAGTAAGTAGAGTAGTAAACTCTCGCACTAAGCACACTGAACAGACGTGATAGAGCTATGCTGCAATCTTGATTTCAGTGTGATTTATGATTCTATGCTCTCACAGAATATCGATGTGAAACTGTTAGTCTTGAGCTAGTCATATTTCGTACGATGAGGGAGTGTTCTGATGGCCCAATTTTCATTGCAGTCTCATCTTTCTTATTCTTTCCCTATCTTTGATATTCCATCGTCCCTATTTGATTACCCTAGCTCATCCATCTATGTCATCGCTTTTACCCCATCCCTCCAGTCGCATATCCTCTACCACATCTTAAAGGCTGGCCACGCATTGGCTTCGCCTCTGATGTTGCAAAGGTAGGTGACGGTAACCACATTCAAGAAGTGGGCCGTATGCATGTTTGCCAGATTCGCAATAAAAATACAACAATCAAAAAGCCAGGGAAAAATAACCTGTTATGTTGAATTTTGGATCGTTCAGATTTACTTTTTTGTTGTCATTTCTAGTAGGTATTTTTCGTTCATATTCATATTACAATTTCATTGACAGTTCTATTAAACTATACAGTTGTTTTTTTCACAAAATCTCGTGCTAACCGAATAGCAAGGTCTTGGGCGGTGAGGTAATTTCGCATACAATCGCCAAAGACCCGTACGAACTCAAGTATTTGAAACTCATTAACAACCGTGATTAAGCAATAAAATTTTGTAATAACACCGAGAATTACTTATTTCAATCATTATCGTGTGACTCATCAAGTTTTTTCACAAGTAATTTAAAAATAGAGACAATACATTCATAAGACATGTAGATAAAGAAGCTTGGACGGTGGGGTCTTGAGGCCTTGAGCCTGCATTAAAACTCTCTTTAAGTAATTCTAGGGCTGTTTGCCTATCTCGAATCGTATGCAGCGCGGTAATTTTACAAGACTGCTGAGCATTAACCATAAAAGATGATGTAGGCTATAGTTTCTCAACCTGAGGTTCGCGACCTTTGTGGGGGTCGCGTTTGTTACTAAAAAAGGGTCTATACACAAAAGATTCAATTCATTCAAACGTATAAATAAAAACCCAAAAGAGTAAAAGTTTATGTATAGTTATAGCAACCTCTCGCCATTTAAATGAAATAACCAGACATCGTGAAGCCCATGAGACTGGAGAAAAGAGTAATTTAATTTTTAAGAGATTATCCTCTTTGCTCCAGAAAATTGGTTTCACCGACTTGAATCCATTTCGACTTGAGCATTTTTCCAATTTGTAAGGAGTTGCCAAAATAAATTGCTATAAAATAATAGAACATCACTTTAAAAATATTTTCTTCTAAGGGCCGATTTTTCAATCACCAGATGACAGTTATTATACAACATGGCAAAATTAAAAATGACAGATGCATAAATAATACAATTGAATGGTTTCACTTTTGAATTTAGTCAGGTTATAATTCATCCGGCTGATAACTTTTATCTGATGATTGAAAAATTGGCCCTAAATATAATTTTACGGCTATATATTTTGAATTAAAACTTTTTTAGAATCGTTGTGATTTGAAACGCGATGAAACGAAAAAGCGACTTTAAAAAGAGATAAATAGATAAATCGATAGGACTAAGCCTGCGAGAGAATGAGATAGCATACATTATATTTAATAATTGAAACACTATGCTGATACAGATAGAGTTGGAAATGTTTTGAAGATTTTCGTTAATACTTCAAATTTCGTGTTTTTAACACGAAATTTGAAGCTTAAATATATTGTAACGATATAATATATGAAATGTGACGTCAAGAAATTTAGAATCCCTCCCACCCCTTGTCACACTTTGTTTTATTTCTACTACATGTGAACTAACTGCATGCATACAGGAAAATTTTAAATTGGCAATTTTTATTTTAATCAAATTCTCTTTTGAGTCAACCCTACAACTATTGGAAAGGATATCTAATTAAGAAGTCTTGAACATAAAATATCTTATATAATTTTAGTCCACGGTAGGATTTAGGTCTCTCCATTTCGAGATCACACAGTATACCTACCACATTTAAGATGAATTGGCAAGATTTACATAGCAATAGTATTGTTAAGCAGTTATCTTTTAGTTAGTAGTTAGTTACCTCATGATAGTTTCCTTCACCGTTCAATATTAACATTAATAATTGTAGTATCTAAACCGATTTCGGTTTAAGTAACTATTATTATTGTGAGCAATAGAACTCTAATTTCATATAGCTTAAATAACATAATTACTTTGGTCATACTCTTTCTTATACCACTAATTTTAAGAGGTTGAAATAAGTAACGAGTATCAAAATTTTAAACTTAACTCATAAGCAGCTATTATGATATTAATGTTCAATTTATTATTATATAACCAGCAGATATGTATCATTAATATAGTTTCATGTATATATATATATGTATATATGTATATATATATGTATATATATATGTATATATATATATATATATACATCCTTATAGATGTTCTCGTAAGTCAAATTAAGACATACACATTGACAAATAAGGAATAGAAGCTTTCACCTCCATTCTTATTTTGTTCATTCATTTTAACGTTGTCGAGAAGCCAGATTGAATGACCTCCGCATTCTTTGAAAATTACTTTGAGATGGCAATTTGATTTTGAAGACAATAAAGTGTAAAATAAAATTCAACTTATTAATTAATTAATTAGCATATTTATAACATTGTATTCTGAACCATTTCAAATTATTAAGAGTACATATTTAGTGAGTTTATCAATTAATTCTTCGTTGGAATGACATTTCTTGAAAGTTACACCATTATATTATTTCCGAAAAATTTGATTTGAATTACCGCCTTTTTCCTAGAATAGACTACTTGTAATAAAATTAAAACTGTTTTAAGAATGAGACTAGATAATAATACGCTCGACGATGGAATACGCTTACCTATAAAATACTTTCACACGGGACTTTAAGACTTTCAAATTGAATTTTCCGAAATATACAGACCCTGGTAGGGCGTTCCACAACTATATCGTATACATAAGGGAACTTACTTCGAAATTTATCCGGAAAAAATGATAAGGTGGCAACTGTACATCGATATTCTAGGTTTTAAAACCTGAGCATCACAAGTTGGTTATTTCCAATCGACCTCTTGGCTCTCATTTCAATTGACTCAAGTGCATATACCAATATAGGTAATTTATTCGATAAAAATAATCAATTAGATTTTAGAAAAACATAATGTCCCAAATGGCCCAAAAGACACGTTATTAATAAACTATGTACTATATTTGAAAAAGAAGATTGCTTTTATAGATATTAATTGGAAACCAGGTTAATATATCCTAAAGTCTGAGACATAAAGATGGAAAACCTAATATCTTAAAACTATCACAAAATGTCACTAAAACCAATAGTTTTTCAGCCCAGGACGTTTAGAAAAAGTTTTTCAAATATTTACATATTTATATTTTATTTACACGTACTACCTATGTAAGCTTGAATTCCCATACTATTATTTGACACACACAATTCTTAGGTATGATCCGCGCACTTAAGATTTCTAGCTAAGCTTCTAAATGCGTCAGCAAATCCATTCGTTTACGATGATTATAGTGTTGCAATAAAAGTTGCTATTGAGTGTACATTCTGAAATAACACAGGTACTATAATTCAATTCCTATCTGTAATAACAGGTCTTAGCAACTAGCGAATTAGTAACTGCTCTGACTGACATATAATGTATTATTCTACTAGTATTTACCCATTTTTTTTCAAGTTGGATGAACAGCATAGGTTGTACTCGTAATCCCAGCATTTAAATAAGAATACCAGGACCAATAGTTATTAGAACACACAGTATATTACTTTTAGTGATAAGACCGCCTTTTGTTTTTTATACTTAAACTTCTTTAATTGTATCTCAATCTTATGCAATAAAGTATATTCTATTCTATTGCATATTATAAACAAATGATTAAAACACCAATTTTTTTTACATTTTTACTTATATTGGCTGACAAGGTAACTCAATACGCGTTCTGAAGGATTGCCATAGCATTTTCGGGATTTGTGCCAAGTTGTACAGAATAGTCAGTGACTGGTTCCCAAATATCTTCAATTGGGTAAGACACAAGCACCCTGAAAATCAGCATTTACTTTCTTGTTGATTGTTTTCACATACATTCAGTGATAATTACAGGAAGCGTTTGACGTGAGTTTCACGTGTAGTTCTTTGCTTAAAGGCCGATTTTTCAATCATAAATTATAATTTTACTGAATATAAAAGTGAAACATTTCAACTGTTTTATTCATAGGACTGTCATTTTTAATTTTCACATGTTATATTTTATTCTATGAATAAATTTTATCTCGTTATTCCAAAATCGGCCGTAATTCAATTATTTCATCTAGCAGATTTGTTGGTTGTACACATACCCAATGACTGGCTTCCAAATTCAAAATCAATATCACAAATTGCAGCCATAGTATAAACCGACTTTTACTTACTCAGTGATTGTTTTCACATACATTCACTTATAATTACAGGAAGCGTTTGACGTGGGTCTCACGTGATGTTCCTTTCCTAATTCAACCAATTATTTCGTCTATCATAAATAAATAACACTGTTTTGTAAAATAGCTATTTGTAGCATTACATGAATTGTTGCTTTGGTATTTAGTCTAATGGATATTGTGGGTATAGTTTTAATTGAATACTACACCGGCATAAATTTTTACGGTATTCGTAAAGTTGTAGATAGGAAACTACGTTCTGTCTGGTTCTTTTATTTAGTTTTTTTTGTTATGATAAATAAGTGCGCGTTTGACCACGATCATACCTAATGTCGGACAATGATACGGTCGAAGATGGAGCACGCTTATCTAGATGGTACCTATTCACACGAGATTTGAAGATAGCCGGATTGTACTTTTCGGGAAACATGGACTCTGGTAGTGCATTCCACAACTCTGCCATACGTAGAAGGACTGTGGAGGCGAAACGTTTCGTTCGCACTGGTGGCCTTTTAACTGTGAAACGATGGCGTTGACCAGAGAGCCTTGTCGTCCGAAGATTTTGTTTTTAAGAATAACTACCATATTTGAAGTGGAATAACGAATAGTTCATTAGCGGTGATTGAACTTCTTGTTTTTGCTTTTATACTTGGTTTTTCTTATTTATTTGGTCTATATTTCCCAATCCCTAGAACCAGAATGTGTTCAAGTCCTGTATGAAGAGGTAGCTTCTAGATAAGTAACATCTTCGCTTAAAATAAATCAATTTTTGTTTTGGAGTATATAGTTATAATACATACAATTATAAATTGATTTTATAAGTATCTGATTACGGAATGTTATAGTAAATGAGTAAAATCTATCACAATCTATACAAATATTATAATGAACTAAAAATAGCGTGTTATTGATGGTTTATTTTCTTCCACATAATAATATGTAGGCGATATTCACGCCATCAATAAAACAAGTTCCACTTTAAGAGACTTACGTAATCTTTGCTTCAAATAGGAATCAACTAACAAATTTTTGTAAAATTATAAACAAGATATCATTCAAATATATTTCCGTATATATAATATTAATCTGGGCATGCTTCCCTCTGACAGCGATGTGGTACAGTCTTCAGTCAGCTCATAGTTAAATTGTTTGTATATTTTAAGTTACTTTAGTTAGTTTACTATACTTATATATGTATATAGTAAACTAACTAAAGTAACAGCAATGTTGCTACAACAACAAAATGTTGAAAAATAATACTAATTAATTAAATTCGAAAGATAGATAACTTTTATTGTTCACTATTGAAATACTTAACAAACTTGTACCTAATTAAAATAGGTGGTGGCAGTCTTATAGTTTCAAGCGCTCTCTTACAGTCAACGTTATCTTTCTATACTATAATAAATCGGTAAATAGTTCCGAGTTTGTACATTGCGTTTAAAAATATGAAAAAAATCAGGGGGCTAATTAGGACCAGGCAATTCCGATAATGCAATTTTTAGAATTTTTGTCTGTCTGTCTGTTAGACCATCACGTGAAAACTATTGAACGGATTTAAATGAAACTCGACACAGAGCTAGCTTATACCCCGGGTCGTAACTTAGGATACTTTTTATCCCGATATATGACGTCGTTTCCGTAGGATTGTCGAAAATAGCGAAATATATGGCGCTGCGATCGCATTTTTTTGGAAACTACTGAACGTATATGGATAAAACTCGACATAGTGCTAGCTTATAACCCGAGTTAGCACTTTGGATACTTTTTATTCCGATAAACAATGTCGTTTCCATGGAATAAACAGATTAGCAAAATAGATGGCACTGCAATCGCGTTTTTTTAATTCACTAACAAATACCTACGTTATCATAAACAACATCTCATTCATTGTATTACTTCAAATCAGGTTGGCTGCGACTCGCCTCTATGTTTCGCTGCGCAGTTGTGTAGACAATTTGGACTTAGTTTCTTTGTTATTGTAGTTAACTTAGTAACAAGAAACAGTAAAGTTTTTGGTAAAACACCTAATTAAATTTATATATACGTAATATAGAGCTTATCATCTAGGGTGTATCACGCGGCGTAGCTGCGGGGAAAACCATAGCAGTTTATATAAATTAATACATGACCGTATCGAACTAAAACCTAAACAAATTAATTAACTAATAAACTATAATTTTAAAGTAATGATAAATAACATTTCGATTAAATATTATAGATATTGACTTAGCTTCGTTTGAAATAAGGTGGAGCGAATTCTATTAGATAGCATCACGGACGACGGTAAGTCATGGAGAAAGAGTATGTACGGGTATTGTAAGGAGATTTATGACTTAAAACGTATTAAAGTTAAAAAAATTGAAGGGAAGATTGTATATTCCTCAGTCTTTAAATTAATAATTTAAGGAATTCAAAAAAGGTATATACATTTGGCGCTATCTGTACTATACACCAGTTCCTTAACCTATTTCAAATAAAATTTTAAATTAATTTTTATAATGTCACTAACCTAATGATTGTATTCTACATGACTCTGCGGTACGAATAAAGCAATGAGGTTTCTGTGCCACAGTCGAATGTTTTTATATATACGAATATAAGCATGTTAGAAAAATATAAAAGTCACATTAGGGAACACAAAAACTTGATTAGACCATTTTCGTTAGAATTAAAGATGGCTAAAATTAATTCTGATCGTGTATTGTCGATCTATTTCGAAGCCACGGTTTTACGTTTTCCTTGACCTTTGCTTGACCGTAACCTGTCGAATATAACAAGAGGTTTCGCAAGTCTCATACAACTAGAAAAAAATGTACAGATATTAGCGTTTAGTTTGCAAATGTACGTAATTCTATCTATTTATAGAGTCTAATTGTATTAAATTTGAATAATACTGAATAATTTTATAAATCAACTACCTAAATCCGACCGCGCTTCGCTATGATTATTTTTGTTATTCAAATAATATTTACGTGAATCTCGCAAAATTCGCAATGATAGAATTTCTCGGCCGTGGGAACTTCGGAATAAAAAGTAGGTATACAAAAACATTCCTCAATTAAAATTCATCTTTATATATACTCGTAGGTATGCACATTTAAGATCAATCCGTGGACTACTTTTCCAGTTTTTGTCACAAGTGTACGGAAGTAGAATATTTATACTTTAAAAAATTACATTTGCTATAGTTTCTGAATAAATATTAGAAATAAAATTAAAAGTTTATTGCAAACTATGTATGTACCTTATCGCTACCAGGGGGAAGAAGGCTGAAGAAGAAGAAGAAGCCCAGAAGGCTGGCTGCGTTGCCACGCTGGATGGTAATGCTAATTTAAAAAAAATTAAAGATCTATAGGCATTCTTGCTAAATATTCCCTTAACTATGACTAGGTATATAGCTAATTTTAACGCATGAAGCGAAATGTCCTGAAAAAATCAACATGAGAATACGTAAATATAATTAAAAATTAGTTTGCATACTGATCTATTAAAGTATTTCACCATATCTGCGACGAAGAACTATAAAAATAACTTATTCGTTAAATTTCAAAACTTGTTACTAAATGTTCAATGTTAGAATGTTAGAACGTTTACACTGTACACTGCGCATAATAATAACTACGTATTATTAATAATAATTTATGATACATTGTTTTCAACGGGTCACCTAAAATTTTCAAGACATACCTATTTGGATGTCGTGGCTTTAATACCTGACCCTACACTACGTAGACTACATACTGAATATCATAGGTATGGCATCTCAGTGTTCGATTTGCGACGAGAGTGTAGTAGTATAATGAGTGCCTACTAAGGTAAGGTTCTTTAGAATTTTATATCTTTACATATAATAGGAGGTACAAAACACAACATCGGGCTCGAGCGCCTTCACCCCAGTAAAGTTGTGAGGTCTTCGGACCAATAACATAAAGTCAAGTCCAATAAAAAAAAACATAACACAGTCGCTTTTCGCGTCTGTCTATCTGTATATCCGCTGTATATCCGCCTACTAAACTACGTAACGGATTTTTAAGCGGTTTTCACCATAAGTTAGATAATTTTTCAAAGAATTTATATATTATATACTAACTTTTGATCGCGGCTTCGCTCGCGATATATAAAAACCGGATTCAGTTTTTATGAAAGTAAAATAGAGCTACTTACTAGAGTTTCACCGGCGGCATGGTCGTAGAGAAAAGTCTAGTATTATTTATAGAGTTCGCAACAGATGTTGTCTTGCTCTGAAAAAAATAAAATCTAGGACCCGATCCCAGCCAGCACCACATACCGGTTCCAATTGTAAATTTTAGTAATCCGAAAAATTCATCAAAATCGGTAAAGTCGTGCTCAAGTTATGCACGTACATACAAAAAAATCTACGATTCATTTTTATTTATATAGGCATATATAAGGCACATACATATATACAATTTGAAAGATAATCAGTTAGTTTTTTGTTTGTTTCTTCTTTACAGGTTTGAATGTAAACTTATCATAGATACATATATCAAGAAACTGGGTATATATTAATTTTGATAAACAATCTCTACACTTAACGATGAACCTTATTTTTTTGTTAAAAAGACAGTTCGTCCGCGGCATATGCTAGCCGGGCAAGAAACAATCTAGTGCACGTTTTATGTGGTGTAGGTTTGAGTTTCATTTGTCTAATGGTATATTATGCCCGATGGATAAAACATGTGCTTATTCACACGGGATATACACTTATATTGTAAGCCTCGGAAAGTATAGATTCCGGAAAAGTTGCACACTCCTTTCCGGTGTACATGATGAAAGTATTTGCTAAGTGCTTCATTCTTTAAGGTATATCCACTATAAACCAGTGCCGCAAGCCACTGATTCTGTTTTTTCTATTATACTTTTATTGCATAAGTTCAGCAGACAGGCACTTTCCACGCCTATGGAAATTTGTAACACCCAAAGTGCTACCGATGTATTGCCCCTCTCTAAACGGAGATTGGAACTTGGCCACTAATGCCAGAACACAACTCAAGGCTGTTATGGCAGCATACTCTAGATCAGGGATGGTAGCCATCCATGCCGGCAAATACCCTAACACGTGGAAAATGGTATATAAAAGACTGGGAGGTTAGATCAAAAAGTTCAATTACCCTTTCCAAAGCGTTTGCGATCGCAAATGATAAAATAAATAAAACTATTGTTAATAATTAGACGGATCAATCAAATTGAATCAATTTGGTTAACAGACGCAAAACTGAAAGAACACGATTCAATGACATTTAATGATTGAAGTTTAAATTTATACGAATCACTTTGGTTGATTCATCCAAATTAAAAGACAGCAATGATCCGTCTAATGTCGGTTTAGTTCAATCAAGTTTATTTAAAGAATTCAAGTCATCCCAAGGCGCTCTGTTTGCCTGTTAAGGCAATTCAGTCAGTTGTTTTTTGTACCAAAAAATAAGCGTGGCAATGTTTTTCATTTCTGACTCATGCTTTCATTAAATGCCATTATAAAACTTTTTATTCCAATGTTCTAAATTGTCAGGTGTCATTACCAGCGCAATGGGTGAATGACTCTTTACTATAGTTCGAATGTTTTGGAATAATAATGGGGTATAATTGACATACAATATTTTTCAACATATTCCAAAAACAATTTACATATAAAAGAGCGGGAGTTTAAATAGTACCTGATTAGCTGAAATGTGTAATTTTTAAATAGTATCTACACAATAGACTAGTTGTCTTGTTAAAATGGAGTAGTTGACTCATCTCACTATACATTCTAAAACACTTATAAAAGAGCTGGCGTTAAAATATGTTACCATCATATTTTTAAACCTATCATGATAGAAATAATTATAATTCATATTTAAACAATAATTAATACTGTATTTGACTCCTTTAAGAAATGACGTCATAACTTGCTTGCTACGCCCATAAAAAAACATAGGCGGCTTCGTCTTTTTATCAAATGATAAAAACTATATCAGCTGATTTGACTGACTTTTAACAACCCTATTTTGGCGTTATAACTTACTAACATAGATACACGTAGAAGCTCTATACTATTCTTATAAAATGGCGGTAAAAAAATTGTATCTGTGGATTTATTTATTACAAGTAACTCCTTTTGCCCTAACATAGAATATATTTATTCCGGAAAATGTAATAGTTTTTGCGGCACAAAGTCCCGTTTACCCAAGAGAAGTTGCGTTGAATAGCTCTTGTAACGGAATAATGTTAAAAGGAAGACAAGGCCATACTGAAACAATTATGTAGTTATTTACTATTTGTATTACCATTTTAAAGTCAGGGAAAGAATTAATGGTAATTCGCTAACTGGTTTGTATTAAAAATAAACCAAAGTATACTCTACGATTTGACCTGTTTTGATAAACGTCGAATCTTCTCTAAAGTATTTACATAAAATATATCAGCTCATAAACATTCTACTACTGAACTTACCTTGGTTTTTTTTTTAAATGTGACCACGCACATTTTTGGATATAGCTACAGTTAGGTAATTATTGATATTTAAGTTTTAAAATAATCTTGAAACAAATAAGTGCTAAATCAAACTGAATACTTATTACAATAACCACCCACTCCACCCTCAGCCTAATTACAAGTACTTAACTGAAGCCAAATAATGGATTTTGTTAAGCTTTCCACACAAAGACACAATTCTTGGTGAAAAAGAGTTAATAAATATCTTACAAGTATTGTTTATTTTCACACCGTGAACGCACCACGAATAAATATCTTGCGAAGTCTGTAACATGGAACTCCATCGAACTCTATCGCGTGCACTGCGGAATAAAATCCGCACTGGATTTCAATTCGGCCGTCACGCTTACAGATATTTCGGTGAGACTTTCTACCTGCAAAAACAGTTGCAACGTCTAGAACTCTGTTTGAAATTCTGTAGATTGCTACAGATTTAGTGAGCGTTAGATCTTAATCAAAGGTACCCTTTCGTAAAAATAAAATTGCAAAGCAAAACTCCAGCCTTAAAGACTCCATCAAAAACACTTTATTAATGAACTCGAATAGTATTTTTGGACAGAAATACATAATTAGATTCAATTATATTTACGATACATTGTCATATCAAAACATGATCAGATATTAGTCGTTTTAGTAACATCAAGAACCCACGCATCTATTCACAGAACATTGTCATGTTCATGGAAATATATTGTTATTATAGCAATTTGTTAGACATCATTATGTGGCAAATAACAATACCATTATTTAGAAAGTTATTTCACTCATGACTCATGTTGGGGAGACTAATTATCAAAATGTCACTGCAGATGACTGGCGCAATGGCAGAATAAACATATTTGGCAACGGGCCAAGGTCACTAAAATTTTTATGTTTCGAGCAGAAATGATATAATATACCTAATGAAATCTCCCAATTGTATTGTGTCATGAGTCATTTGTTTTTAAATATTCAGACTATGCAAATATATATGGTTCACTACAGTCTCTACAATGTCTGATAAAAAGTTTCGGTAGCTAACTAGTTGGCATGCATGAACAAGCCTAATAAACTTGACGTGACTGTAAAGAATTGTGTTAAGGATTCTGTTACCGTCAGATGAAAAATGAGGTGCAAACGAAATAACTTTTCGTTGATATTTACTGATTAATGATTTACCAAAAAAATATATATATCATAAGCGTCACGATATGAGACGTAACGTGGTTTTTTCGTAATTTTTCTATAATTATTTTAAGTAAAGAAAAAAATTCACCAAATCACCTCCAAATTATTGACATGAGACCATTTTACTCCTTCAATTTTTAACAAAACAGGATAAAAAAATATCTACAAATGTGTAAAATAGAGATAAATAATATGTTTTTTTTAAATACTACTTTATTTTATTTACAATAAAATAATGTTGCATCTGAAAAACGACCGCGTTGGCTCTATGGAATGCCCGCTATCTCGCCCGAAATTTCAGTACCGACAAATTTTCAAGGACGTTAGATACAGGCTAACGCGAACATACATTACCACGCCTGTTTCCCATGGAGGTAGAGGCGATTGATCTCCGCTTGTGACAATCCTGACAATCAACTTCCGCTTCATCTACTTTCATTAATCTCTTCATACATGCACATTTATTTGACGTGCATTTCATCTGACGTGCATTTCATCTGAACTTTCTTTAACACTTCTGTTATTTGATCGTGGTGTCTACGTTCTGGTCAATAGGCAGGTGGAGATAATAAAATATATGCAAGCGGTTTTATTAGATTAACTGAAGAAAACAATAATAACCGATATATCTCACAAATCTAAACTGAAATTACTGTTATCACGCGTTTCTTTACTGGAGCAGACAAATCCTTGAGTGGAAAAGAAACCGCGTCTCGGTAAAGTAAAGAACTTACAGCCTGATCAAAGTACCACGCTGTACGTACGAGTGGAGCCGGCTGACGGAAACATTAGATTGTGATATGAGAAAGCACAACATGGATACATTTGCATTAGACATTTTAGTTAAAGTGATAAACATTAATCTACGATCAACAAAATTACATGAGAAAAAGGAACGTTTATGGTATAAAATATTACGAATAGAATACTCTCCTTTCTGATTTATATGTAACTAATTCAGGTCTTTAGTCATTGAAACACAAATTAGAACAGTCATTAGTCGAGTCGAACAGCCCTCTGCAATGTTTTAAATATGCAAAAGCAGCTCGTTATCCTCATAAACAAATCAGCTTCGTCAACATGGATATTTGTAGAACTTCCTTCAGAGCGATTTTGTTTGTTACCGTTCTTGCTTTAAGCAGTGCGAGTTACTTAATTTTTTTCTCAAACCGTTATTATTTTTATATTTTATACTAATATGTAGTTTGTATTGTTATTTTAATTTATGAAAGTTAATAAATCACTTTGTTTTGTTTGGAAGGTTTAACTAGAAGCTGTACCAGGAAGCTAGTATAATCCCCTAGTTTGACCTCATTTGAACGATAATTATAATTTTTATGATGGTTTTGCCCCAAACAACAAATAAGATCATTTTAAGTTTCCTTTTAATTGCCTAACTTTATAACATAAAATTAATACGTGAAGCAAAAACTTTGTACCCTTTTTTACGAAAATTACGCCAACGGAGGAGTATGAAATTTCGAACACTTATAGTTCATATAGAGAGATAGAGAAGGGGTGCAGATTGCTAATATTTTTTTTAATTATGCAGAAAAATACATTAAATCAATAAAAAAGCATTACACACACTACCATTTATTTGACACACACACACATATATATGTTCTTTTGTTTATTGTTAAAGTCAAATTAACAGTGTAGCCTTGGCGAAATCTGTGATTATTAAGTAAGTACAGTCTTTGACAACAGAACTTTAATAATGTTCAAACTTATAATTTAAATTAATTATGATCGAATTTCGACCCTGGGGACCACTAGTAACATAAAATATTTAATAATAATTATTATTGTTATGTCTTATATATTTAGTATGCTTAGAATTATATTACCGGGATTCTGCGTTTATATACAGTAATATATTAAAGTACTAGGGTACGCCCGCGACTTCGTCCACACTTGACTTGAAATTCCCGCGAGATTCCTGAGATAAAAATCACACATTTTATTACATTAAATTTGCTATCGATCAGTGAAAAAATCACAATGGAATTCGATTTTTTTTTCAACCTGGCCATTTTAAATTATTTCCAGTAAAACTCCCGCGGGATTCTGGGGATAAAAAGGAGTGTAGATTTTAAGTCTAAGAATTAGCTGTCGACCAAGAAAAACCGCATCGAAATCGGCCCAGTAGTTTTTATGTGAATCCTGAATAAACAGTTCCTTGAAGTTAAACGTTTCTATAGAGTGAAAGCTATTTTAAACAACTTTTTTTTGATGACGCAGAAGGAATCTCTTTTCTTGGGACACCTTCTTCAGGCCTGGGGGGAACTGTCACTAAGGGATGTGTGAGACTCTTGAGTGGCCTTGGCCTCCGAGTGGAGGACAGGGGGATGGTCGGCCGTCAAAACCCACTAAACCTAACGCCCCTAGCTCATACGCTTTTACGGGGTGCCAGAGAAACTAGACCAATAGGTACTGCATTTGTGACGCCCCAACGCTTGTCGACGAACTCAGGGTATCCTGTGGGGGAGGACACCCTCTTGAACAACAAAGGGGAAGTCTGCGGGATCCCCCACTCGTCCATGCGACCCCCTGTGCTAGAATAATGGAGGGAGGAGACCTTGTGCGTAGTAACGCCTCCGACGGCGGAGCCACTTTCTGCCGATAGGGTCCGCAAACGCACTCTCCTCCCTTTGCCTCTCTGACGCCTCCTTCTGGGTCATGACCGACTCACAGAAGAAGGCAACCTCACACCAACACCTTTTGCTAGAGAACATGGTTTTCACCATGCCCTCCAGTGACTTCATCGGACCGACGACGTTTTCCATTTGGGACCTCTGTGGTCCCCAGGTGGCGCACTCCACAAAGGTATGGAGAGCCGTATCCAAGGGTGCGCCGCACTCGTGACACTCAAGCGTGGGCTCCCGCCTCGCTATACGGTACAAATACTGACTAAAGCACCCGTGCCCGGTAAATATCTGTACCATCCTGAACGTTAGGGTCCCACTTTTACAGAAGACCCAACGAGACAGGCGAGGGCGAATTGCTTCCACCGTCTCAGTGCCAGCGAATGGGGACTCGAGGTCCCTTCCCCATCTCTCGTGCAGAGCGTCGGTCGCCAAAGCCGTCACTTTCCTCACTTCAGCCGGACACAGCCGGCTTTCTCGATCACATGCATCCTTCCGGAAGCGGTGCATTTCTGCGAGCACCTCCACCTGGAGCTCCCAGGGTGAATCACTCGTAAGAAGGGTTGCTGCTGTCCGTGACACTGTCTGGTACCCCCAGATGGACCTTACCACTAGGACCCTCGGAGATCTCCTCAGTAGTGTCCTGTACTTGCAGTGGAGTGTATGGGTCCATACGGGGACATCGTTCAGCGCCATGCTCCGGGGGACACCAGCATAAAGCCTTCGTACTGCTGCGCCCGGCCCTCTCACGTTCGGCAGGAGTATGACCAGAGTAGTAGCGGTTCCTAGCAACTTCAGAGCCAACTGGGTGAAATGTGTCTCGAAGTCCCACCTACTGTCTAGGACATGACTCAGATATTTCATCTGGGTTTTCACCGCCTCTGCTGTCTCCTTAACCACGACGTACGTATCCCGGGACGTTCGTCTACAGCGGCCGTGGAATATGAGGGCCCCCGCCTTCTCAGCGGAGACCCTCAGGCCCAAACGCTCAGCATGGCTGATGACCAACGCCGGCACAGTGTTGGCGAGTTACACAGCCTCACCGTAGGTACCACCCCAGGCTGTGATGAGGGTGTCCTCTGCGTAGCAGATGACCCCCATCCCGGGAAGGACCCCTTCCCGGAGGAGCCAGTCGTAACTAATGTTCCAAAGGATCGGACCCAGTACCGAACTGTGTGGAACACCGCACACGACGCTTCGCTTACCTGCGATCTGGCCAGACTCGCCCTCCCAGAGGATGGATCTGTTCTGGATGTATGCCTCCAGCAGCCTCGTGAGGTACGGGGATACCGCTTGTGACCGGAGTGCCTTCCTTATCGTCTTGTACGGGAGGCTGTTGAAGGAGTTAGATATGTCTAACGACACTGCCAGAACAGACTCCTTGATCTCCTTCGCCTCTTTCGTGACACATCTCATTTTCTCCAGGCCGTCGAGCGTCGAACGCCCCGCCCTGAAGCCGAATGGGCCTCCGAGAGTCTAGGCCTCTCAATGCTGAGCTTTTGTATAGAGTTTTTGTTTATTTTTTATTGCAGGAGTTCAGCAGACAGGCAGACAGCCCACTTGATGGAAAGCGGTTACCATCGCCTATGGACATTTGCAACACCAAAGGTGCTACAAATGCGCTGCTGCTCTCGTAAGGGAGACTGGAACCTGGTCACTAATGGCGGAACACAACTCAAGGTTGTTATGCCGACATACTTTAGACCAGGGGTGGTAGCTATCCAGTCCGGCAAATGCCCTACACCTGGCTGTGGGTTATTTTGTCGCTTCTTACGACAAGCCGCCCGGCCGCAGGAAATTGTATTCTTTCACCGTTCCTGCATGGATAGTGTGTAGAGTGTAATGTAGTAGAGTGAAAGTTATTTCCACCTACACGAAAGTACTTCAAATACCTATATTAGATCTTTCGAATGTGAGCCAAGTATGGTATTAGGATATTGTATAAGTTTGAAAGTAGTGTTTTTGAACAGGTACTGTATTTATTGTCATTTTTCAGTTTTACACAGCTGAAATGTTTGGGAATATTAAAGATGAAAGTTTTTATGAGACTATCATAATTATCAAGGGGTCATATTTAATGTAAACGAGTTTTTTACTGCTAATAGTTTTTTGTTATAACGCATCGATAAAAAATGATGACTATTGTAATCAGCTCTACTTGATTGCTCTTCTAGTGGCGGCCATGAGTTTTTATTTTAAGGTCAATGTTAAACGAAAGGCATTTATAAGATATTCATAATAGATATCCATTTATCATCATTTTATGTTATTTTGCTTTTAGTAAAGTTCTCAAAAATTATAGAGTCTGGACTACACTGACATTAGGGATGCTAAGTCATAGATTTTTATTTTTTCAGGGCAGTATAACGTCTGCCGGGATCTCTTGTAATAATATAAGAATAAAGAACATAGTTATCCCAATCACACATATACATAGGTATATACAACGCGCACTAGTATATGCACGGCCGTACGTACAAACACATATAAATATATATCTGGTTATAGAAGGCCAGGGTCATATAAGACTAGAATACGTTTCTTAAAAAAAGATTCCTATATTGTAATATACAAAATTGCACGTCTTAATTTGAAATACACAATACAAAGAACAATATTAAGTCTTGACAGCTGATAAAAAGTAACTTCATATGACAAGCTACCTTTTTTTTGATGCGTAGGGGGAATACATTTCGTACCAGACTGAGTCCCTCTCGGCTGTGGGGTGGAACCGGACCGCG
This sequence comes from Dendrolimus houi, assembly GCA_039645545.1. Lineage (NCBI taxonomy): Eukaryota > Metazoa > Arthropoda > Insecta > Lepidoptera > Lasiocampidae > Dendrolimus > Dendrolimus houi. The sequence goes on from CM077134.1 coordinate 11,558,525, forward strand.
GCGATAAGCGCCGCGCAGCGTGTGCCAAGACTCTGGGCGCAACCAACTACTCTCCGCTAAACCTAAACCTGCGTCCCACACCCGGCGCTTATGTTGAAGAACGTGAGATGACGAGCCAAGTTACACCCATTGTTCAACCACGCAACAAGTTTAGGTCACCCCAGGATACAGAGTGACCCACTTCAACAACAGAGGTTGGACCCGTCGCATCCCCACGATGCGCGTACACCTGAAATGGAATCATGGGAGGAGATTTTGCGCATACCTGTGTCGTCGGAGGCCTATCCGACGACGGCGTCCGGAGATCGCGGACGCAGCTATTTCCCTTACTCTCTCAGCGGCTTCCTTGCGACATTACTGCCTCGCAAAAGGTCAGCGGTTTCTTCGCTGACCAGTGATCGTCGCTGTGGAGCATGACCTTGACCAGTCCCCTCAGCGAATCGATTGGCCCTACGATGGCCTCGAGCTCGAACCTCTGAGGATGCCATGCAGCGCATTCGACTAGCGTGTGAAACGCAGTGTCTAGACTTACGCGATTTCTCCGTCATTTGTGACGTTCAAAAATTAAGCGCCTGTATACTGACTTGGTGACCATGGCACCACCTCAGGCATGTAGACTTACGAGTAAAGAAAAAAATTAAAATCGGTTTATAATTGATGGAAATATCGTGTTACGAAGAACTCTGTTATCATTTTTCGTGAGTTTCTCTAATTCCTAAGAATCTACTTATCAGATCTTGGATGTGGTGACAATTGAACTAATTCGGGAGTATAACCTTTCGATCAAAAGAAAAAAATTGAAAATATATACAACAAAACAACACACGGACGAATTGAGTACCTCCTCCTTTATGAAGTTGGTTAAAAAACATATTGTAATACGATGTGCAAGTCAAGTAACATTTTATGTAACCTTGATTAAACAGCGGGAGCAGAGTCAACTACAAATTACATACAGGCCTAGCCTACAGATCGATTCGCTATTACATGCTATTACAATGGGTATGCCAGACATTTGCTGAGATGGCCAAGATTAATAGACTCTATATATACGTACATAATACAATATTACTTACGCCGTCTGTGCCAATTTCTGATAAATGATGCATTGAGGGTCGAACTGAGATGAGGCGATGGAACATTAAACATGAGTGGAGAAGTTTAATGTCCTTCCTACATCGTCAACGGATCAGTATTGTAAATCCAACGAGATAACTATTTTTTAACTTTATTTTTAATTAAGATATGCCCACGTCTTTATCCACGCTTGACTTGAAATTCCCGCGGGATTCCCGGGACACAAAGTATCGCAGCATTTAAAAAATATGTAAGCCCTCGTTATTAGTAGTAGAAACTATGCCGGTCGGAATAAGCTATTTTTTATGCACCCGAACAACTTCAAACCGCCCTCGGGTTAATTCCCGCTGAATTTCCGGATTAGAAAAACAAAAAAAAAATCGCATTGGAATTCAATTATTTTTTTCAATCTGACCATTTTAAATAATTCCCAGAAAAATTCTCGCGGGACAGGATTTCTTTCTTTCTTTTTTCTTTCTTTGGATACCCAGGTTAAAAAGCAGCGCAGATTTTATGTCTAATAATTTGCTGTCGATCAGCGACAATCGCATCAAAATAGGCCCCGTAGTTTTTACGTGAATCCCGAACAAACAGACAAAAAGACAAGAAATCTAAAATAAGACTTTATCGTGTTCTCCATCGTTTAAATAGTCTACTCCAAGTGTTTTTTTGAGTAGCTTCAATGTACAGACACGGCATGTTTAGAATTTTACAATATTATAGATAATCACCAGACAAACACACATATTGTATAATCCCAAGCTAAGCAAGTTATGGGCAATGTACAAGGAACCACTCTGGGACGTTGGAAGACATCCATACCATCGTAAATATCGGTAACATAACATTATTAGGCTTTGAGCATCTGACTTATGACGCTGACCTAAGCCAGTACAAATGAATACTATAAGTGACGATCTCCCAGTAAAAAACGTAAATGCTACAAGCTAATAAATCCTTCATAATTTGATGGCGCTACTAGTATTGTCTCGTTTTGATGTTTTATTATTTAACTAGTATTTTTAGACCACAACAGTCATCTATCTATAATAACTACTCGTTAATTCTAGTAGACATCGTCGCCTATACCCTTAGATCATATAAATGTCTGGACCTTTATGCCTATACCATTTTAGAATTTTTAGGCTTTCGCCTTAAATGTTTTATCCATCTTAAGAGATTAAATAATTTACTCTTGCTACCTAGTAATTTCACAGCCTATCCTATCCGTCTTTCCAGGAGACAACGAAACTGTTTAAAGTATTCAAATATTAGGTCCCTGGAGTCCATTGACAAAGGGTTTCTTCAAAGAAATTTGCAAGAAACTGGTTGATGCCATCCGTGATCAGAAGGCTGGCTTATATTTCGCCCAGCGTGTCAGCATTGCCATACAGCGTGGCAATGCAGTCAACCTTGTGGGCACATTTTCCTCTGGTAACGATTTGTTACATAGCATATATCAAGTTATATTTAACAAAGTTCATTTTTAGTAATTAATTATATTTAATAAGTTGGTGTACTTTATTAAATTTATTATTTATGAAATGCCAAATAAAAATTAATAAGTATCTATTCAGACTATTCTTGAATATTCAATAATCATTTTAAATTTGTTAGTTGTATGCAATGTAAAATAGTTGGAGTAGTACATACTGGTATTTAAGGTCGTAACACCCATATTATATCGGAATGAAAAGGACCTTGAAAATTGCTAATTATGTCAACTTTGTTCAGTTATTTATCGTATTAATTATAACTGTGCTCCATTGTAACAATTTACAATACTCTATTCCTGCTTTTTAACACATTTAATATTACAAAGTGAATGGTTTGCTAAAAAAAACTCCTGCAATTTTACTTCGGCCTGGATAGTCTTGGTTCTAAATATTTACATTATTATATTATTTTACTAGTATTTGCCCTCGACGTCGTCCACACTTGACGGGTAACATAACATTGCTGTTCCAAATGAATATTACCTAAAAAGCAGTTCGAATAAAACTAATTTATATGCAGCACTTGACTTTAAAAACTCATTTAGTAAATTAACTCGCTACGAAAGTGAAACTACAAACAATCTCACGTTTGCCACGACAACATCACTGACATAGTTGACGTAACTGCAATAAAAAATTGCATAATTGCATATTAAATGAGAAATCTCGTGTGTCTAATAATAAAAATATTTGTTATATGACACCCAGGTAGGTGTAATGTAATCACAGAACCCACAGGCAGGTTAAGTAAGTAAATTTCTGTGACCGAATCGCGTGAAGAAGAAATGCAAGGGTGGCAATACCTTATTTCTTGCAAGATAAATTGTTGAATAACATTTTTATCAAATCGTGTGTTCAGATAATTAATTTAAAATACTTTCTCCCTTTTTTATTGCCGAGGCACAGCAGACAGACTGACAGCCCAACTGTGATGGAAAGTAGTTACTGTCGCCTATGGCCATTATCAATACCAAAGGTGTTGCCAATGTGCTGCCGGCCTTGAAGGAGAAACTGGAACCTGGCCACTGATGCCGGAACACGACTCAAAATTGTTATGGCGGCATACTCTAGACCAGGGGTGGTAGCCATCCAGTCGGGCAAATGCCCTACCACCTGGCTATGGGTTGTTTTGTCGCCTCTTACGACAGTCCACCCGGCCGCAGGGATTAGTATTCTTTTCCGTTCCTGCTCCTTAATAACTAACTTTATATGTTCCTTTAAGTTGACTAATCGCGGGTTCCCCTATCTTAAAAACAGTTAATACCTTAATACTCATTAAAATTTGACATAAGCACCACTTTTCAATAAGTGAGCCGCCTGCCTGTTTGCCAGCTTTGTAATCTATAATATTATAACATTCTAAACGTGCCGTGTCTGTACATTAAAGCTATTTAAAAAAACAACTGGAATAGACTATATTAAACCATGGAGAAGACGATGTATCTTTTTTTAGATTCTTGTCTGTTCGTTTGTTTGTCTATTTGTTCAGGATTCACATAAAAACTACAGGGCCGATTTCGATGCAGTTTTTGCTGATCGACAGCTAATTCTTAGACTTAAACTTCGCGCTATTTTTTATCCTGGGAATCAAGCGGGAATTTTCCCAGGAGCGGTTTGAAATTTTCTGATGCATAAAAATTAGCTATTTTAACAGTTTCCACTTAGACGATACCTTACATTCTTTTTTTAAATGCTGCGATAGTTTGTATCCCGGAGATCCCTCGGGATTTCAAGTCAAGCTTGGACAAAGTTGCGGGCATATCCTAGTATAAATATAAAAATTAAATTATATTTTAAAATGTGAATAATGTTCAGTACTTTAAGGGACGATTTTTCAAACAACAGATAAAAGTTAGAGTCGAGTACATTGTAAGCCAACTGAATTCAAATGTTGAACCATTCAACTGTTTTATTCAAGCAACTGATATTTTTATATTTTCCTTATTATACTTTATTCTTATGAATAACTTTTATCTGCTAATTGAAAAATGGGCCCTAAGTCCCTTAATCGATTTTACTTCTCGTACAATTTTAATTAGAAAAATATATAGAGGAAACTACTATTGCTGGCACCCCAGTACACTTATTGGCATCCTATTATTTTGTTCAAAAGATTAAGGTTTTTTTATTTTGTAGCCGTACAGTGACACGACTTATTAATTATATCGTATGGTTACAAAACAAAAGATATTAAGATTTGTTAATATATTATGGATAAAACGGGTATATTGCCAGTTGCCGTGGTCTTTTAATCACAAAGAAACTCTGTATTTTGCAATTTAGCAATATAATATATTTGAAGGTAGGTTTACAGTACAGATTTTTTTCATATGACAAATTTTCCCATTGTTCCAAACATTAATGTCACATCAAAATTTAAATATATTAACCTTTATCTCTTTATAGATAAATGATAAAACACGCGTTTTACATATTGAACAAATTGACTGGATGCCAATCGTCGCATGGAGTGCCAACAATGATAGATATAATTTACCCTAACTTCTAAAAATAATAATCAAGTCGACATTTTTAAAATTTGAATAATTTTATTATCAAATTTGTTTGAGATAAAACCGATATCTTTTTAGCCATTGAAATCATTTTGGTATTCCCTTCTTATTACAACAAACGAGATATCTAACGATAAAGCTAAATAAAATGGACGATGATCTTGACATATTTCTGGTACAGTGTACGTTAAATCTATCGAATCTTCAATACGATAATGTTATCTGACAGAAAATATGTGATTTCCCGCTACAGGATATCTATAAATTGATTCAATAGTTTTTACTCGAATTCCTTTAAACCCATGTTCGTCTATTGTAGTGTAGGTATATGATAATTTGCCTACAAGTCTGATTACTTGCCATTGTCTTTTTAAGGATCCGTACCCAAGTGGTAAGAATGCGCTTATAATTTTATCTTGTCCGTCTGTTTATGTATCATAACATCACGGGCATTTTTCTCCAGAAATATCAACTCTATTTAGATATTTGGAGAGATGTCTTTAATAGCCGCTATATAATGGTTTACATCATTGGTAAGTGTAGTAGCTAGTCCGGTTGTTGTTGTAGTTGGTCCTGAATCATGAATTTCTCTTATCGATCGTGGCGAAGCCCATAAGGATGATAGTGAGTTTTTTTTACAAAATAAACACAAATATTCAGCATTTTTTATAACTACGATAAAAAAATGTTAAAAACATTTTTCATCACAAGGGTCTTCTTGCCTTCTCTTGCAAGTTTGAGGCAGGCTAGGGTTTCGAGTGAAAGCTCTTTATCTCCGCTTCCATTAATTGAGTTACAACCCGACGACGGTAATGGGTCTGGTAAATCGCTGGACCTACGTCAAAATCATTCTTATCATTTTGAAAGACCTTGCTGAAACCATGCACGCTTCATTTCTTATGACGACGCTTAATTTCTGTATTTTATTTGATGGAGTCTGCTTCGCACGCATCATTTGTTTATTTAAAGCTTTTAAATAAAAACCCTTTAAGAATACTCCTTGAATAATTACAAAGAATATGCATAGTGAATAACATTTTGAGAATATTCAAAGGTGAACTACGTTATGTCGATATATATATAAACATAATATGAGATGACACCGGTTGACCTCGTACAAACGTGATTCATTCTACTCAACAAATTGTAAAGACTCTATAAATGGAATACGGAATCAAGGAATATTTTTCACATCATTATTAAGCAATAAAACCTGATTATTTTTCATGTGTCCTATATACATATATTTAATTACCACACCACCGTTATACACTTTCAATTCCTTTCACCAAATCCACAGCCCGGGTTGTCTGGAAGAGATCGCTCTAAAGCGATAATAATTTACTATATGTGTATGTGGTGAATAACAAAGAATTTTGTATCTATATCTATTTATACTTTGAAGATCTAAATGTTGATAACTTTCCTTTACATTCGTATTTATTTCACACGAACATTAAACAATTTCAAGATTTCGTATTCGCAAACTTGTTCAAAGTTATATCTAATATTGCAACAATTGTAGCAATATAAATTTTATACATATTGATTGTATTTTGTAAGTTGTTGAGCTTATTTTCATGTACCAGTTATTTCACAATTATATCTAAATTAAAATAATGTGTTTATGTAATGGCGATTAATTTTGGTTACTAATTTACTACATTTGTATACATTAGATTGTGACTACCTACTCTAATACTGTTTGACTTAATATTAATTTGATGATAATAATTCATTTGATTAGGTTTTAATAACTTGGTAAATTAAACGTTATTAAAAACGCAAGCAACCAAACTCGTATGATAAACAAAACTTATCAAGGACTCGCTCATTTGCGTCAAGTTTTAAAATAAAAGCTTTAGTCACGTAAATCTTGCACGTTTCTTATGCATAAGCCGGTAAAAATTTCGTACACTAAGTAATTACTTGAGTTCAAAATACTCATTCCTTTCACGGCTGTTATTTCTTTTGAATTTGGCATTGTATTGTAATAGTTTTCAACTATTTTCTAATAATCTTACTAATGAGTAATAACCTCATCTCATTTAACATAAGATTGTAAATATGATAAGATACTAAAAACTCCAGAACAAAGTTACTGTTGAGCTTAAAGCTCAAGAATACCTGCAGATTAACTTTTAATTCTGTCGCAAACTTTGCCCAATGGTTGTCACGGGCTATCATATAAGATCAAAAAAGTTTGATTTTCTCATTAAGAGTTTGATATGATCAATAATGTTTCTGTAGTATAAGCGAAAAATGATTAACATTATAAATGCAACAATCTTAAAGATATAGAACGAAACAAAGCACGTACTGTATTTACCTAAGTACTTATAATGATTACGATTTATAAGAAAAAGTAAAAAATCAGCACAAGCACAGAGAAAGATTTTATAGAGATGACTCGGCCACTTTTTATGTAATTAGCTTACGAATTTGAAAAAGTATTTAATAGTAAAAAGACTGAAAAAGTATTTAATAGTAAAGTCTGAAAAAGTAATTAATAGTAAAAAGTCTGAAAAAGTATTTAATATTAAAAAGTCTGCAAAAGTATTAAAACTGTGATTCAGAGTGTGTTAAGAGTTACGTTTTTTACTGGATAATTGTCATTTTTCCATGATTGTAGTATCACATACGATAGTTACTTGCAAATTAGAGTACCTAACTTCGTGAGAAAATTTTATAATCAACGTAAATTTGCTTCTTAAAATCCGAAAGACGCTTAAGAGCTTTACGCGTTTTAATTTTTAAAAAATATGTGCATTAGTATGCAAGATATTTACAACTACCGTTTATTGTTTATAAAAATGATAAACCAGATTTTTTTAGATGTTTCATTAAACACATCAGAATGATTAGGTCTAATGAGACGTGTGATATAGGGAGCATTCATAAATTGTGCTCTTGGCTATTTAGTACTTCATTCAAATCCATATTGTTTGTTTTATGTCTCGAGCGCCTTTGTTCTTCTATCTGTGTCGTAATCGTGCACGAGTGGTTAATTTGATTTACAACTGTCCTACCATGTACTAGTCATTATTATGTAGTGTAAAGTAAGTCTTGCTATGCTAATATCGTCGTTGTCCTCGTTATAATAAATACTTCATTGCATTAGATTCTAACAATATGCCTTATAGGTAGCTAGAGTTTTGTTTGTACCTCTACTCGCGTAAATTTCGAATCTCCATCATGTAGTATCACATTTTTTGAAATAAAATGAATCGCATGTACATTATTGGACATGTCTGATACACCCGTATACGAAATATCAAAATAATCGATTTATTTAGATTTTCTCCGGTGATATATACGGGATAAAAAGTATCACATGTTCATTACATTACTCAAAGTTTGTAATGCATCAAATGTTATGAAAATCGCTTAAATGTCAAGCCGATTAAGAAGGATCAAATTTGTATCTACTTAAGTTTGTTTTCGCAAAATAAGAATTTCAACTTCATTCCATCGAATATCTACCTACGTGAATATATTACTGATGAACGTACAAATAATATCAGTTTCATATTTATGTTTATTAGTATAGATAACCTCTTATAACATTTGTGTAATAAAGGGAACCTTTACAATTTAGTCTTAGGTCTTCTCTTAGGACTTTATAGATGGTTAAAGATTTTGTAATGACCTTTTTTGCCTCCTTTTATTGAAAAGTAAACATGTTTGGGTGATTCCATTAAACCCTGTGCTATCTGTTATAAATGGCTTCGGTACGTACTAAGAAGTCTCATCGACGTTATGGATTTCCAAATTTAGTCGATAGTCGGTCTATCACTCTGGGAATCAAGAGTTTGCGATCGTGATGAAACTAGCATATCGAGAATATCTATGTAAATTTTACATAGATATTCTCTCTTTACCACCAGTAGCTTAGTTCTTAGCACCATAAGTAAAATTTACCTACATACGTTCCTTGTCTAGAATTTGTTAACAATGTTAATAAGCATACCTAACCTACGCCTGTTGCGGCATACAAATTCTCAAAGTTGATATTTTCCGTTCTTTCTACATTATATTTATGTAAGCAATGTAAGGGGTTGACTTTGGAATTTCTTCTCGTGTACGTGGTATTAATTTCATGGTACCTCGCCTTGTTAAGGTAGGATTAAGGGTTGAGAGGGTCACCCTCCCCCATTTCCGGCTGCCGGAGGTATATGGAAATTTTAATTTAAAAAAATAAAGGGGTCTAGGCCTCTTATGGGGTAGCCTTAGGTGGGAGCTACACTTTTAAGGCAGATCCGAAATCTTCCCTTATAGGTTAGCTTTCGTGGTTACTTTTTTGACCACCCACAAATCAATGCTCTTACCTGTCATTTATAAAAATAAAACATGCATCTCCGGCAGCCAGAAATCCTGACTCCCTTACACCCGAATACCTCCCTCCTCCCGATTCAGGATTCAATATTATAAAGTTTACCAAATGTAAGTAGGTACGTCGTTATTTCTTCAAACAGTTTTTTTCTTTCTTTCTTCTGTTGTGACCATAAAAGGTATTATTATGAATAGAGTAGTCTTGCATCTATTTTTCACACTCATTCATTTTTTCATTTATTCGATGTCAATGAATACATGAATCAGTATGTTTAAAGAAATGTTGGCTCATATCATAATATAGTTATAGAAAGTAATATAGAAAATAATTAATATTTATATATATATATATCAAAATAGCACGAATAAATGCAATAACGCTAATATTCACTTCAGCCGGCAAAACCAACATTTAATAATTAACCATTAATTATATTCAGGAAATTATTAGTACGGAACACAAGTGGTGAAATTTTTAAGTATTACTCATTTTCAAATGTTTTTATTCTAATGCATTTTATGCAAAATATCTAAAACTGATGATGGCTTCTTCAGCGTATATCACTCATGGGAGCAATCTTTACTAGATTTTCACTTTAAATGAAAATGTATAAGACTTACGAAATATTTTAAAAGACGATGATCTGGGTTTTTATTATTTAATATTTATGTAACATCCACTGTCATCACGTGCGCTTTCACGCCAAAAATTATTCAGTAATTTCACGTTATGCCTGTTCACTTCCTACAATGGTCTTACGATGCTTCCGAGCATTATTTTATGAATGAAATTTATATCGAATTATGTTTAAATTAGCACTTGATAATACTTTGTTTATAAATAAAAGCTTCACTCCCGATACGAATTGGCTGCGCAGCGCTCAGTAATATAGGAGCGAAATGACGTCAGCAGCAGTACAACCGTGCACAACAGAAGGCGCGGCAACACTGGCGATGTATCGACCTTTCATGACAATGAATGGTGGACCAGCACCGCAGTCTACTGCTGCAAGCTCACTACTGCACTGCAGCTTTATTTCTGGCAACCACCCCGATACTTAACCAAAGAAAATGAGTTGGTTGGTATTTTTTTTAGCGCTTTGCCAACGGTATGAGTCCGTGACATGCGAACAACACAACTGCTGACCCCGTTCCAAGCACGGATTCCATAGTGTTATTCATTGCTGTAAGTATTTCACGTCGTGATAGATGTTTCTTTAAATCCACCAAATTGTTTTCTGGCGCGCATGCGTATTTTTGACTAAAATCAGCTGCATCAGCTGATTCTACGACCTTGTTCCGGTATAATAAGATTGTAATATATATGACAGAACGTGACTAAAACAGAATTGATGCAACATATTAGCTATTCTCATTTTATGAACGCGGACCTTTTTTAATGAATGGCAATTTTAAATTAAATCAATATTACAGTAAATAAATAAAAAAATCTTTGACTAAAACTATCAAACAGAACTGTTGCTGTCCAATAATCGAAAATTTAAACACGTCCCATTTCTTAGGCTATAAATTTTAAGTAAATTTATAAAAAAAAATGAAAATACAGTAAGTGAGGGAGACGTAAAAGGGGCAGCCTGCTTACTTTTTTCAAATGATAGCCTAGCACCAGACTCAGCAGAAACTCTCTTGGCACTAAAAAACAAGCATCCTATTCCAACTATTTCACCGATTTCTCCGCCAGATCCTGCCTCTTCACAAACAGAGTTTCTACAAGCATCAACTAAAGACGTCTATTCAGCAAAAATGTCATTTAAAACTGGCTCAGCTGCTGGAATAGACGGCCTTTCACCACAACATTTGAAAGACCTTATTAGCGGTTGCACAGGCAACATTGGCCAAACTCTTCTAAAACACATTACTCAAATTATAAACTTGATGCTTGCAGGAAAGGTTCCCGATGGTATAAGGGAGGTTCAAAAAGAAAGATGACGGTATCAGACCGATCGCCATAGGCAATTCGTTACGACGAATCGCCTCAAAGGTCGGTTGCTACCACATATCCACAAAATTGAAAAACAAATTCTAACCCTTATAATTAGGTTTTGGTTCTAAAGGAGGCTGTGAAGCAGCCGTACATTCTTTGCGATCATTCATAAACAATAAACGCGGAGAAGTTATTTTAAAAGTAGATGTAAAGAATGCCTTTAACTCTGTCGACAGGTCCGTCATGTTAGACGAAGTAATATCTAATATTCCAGAAATATCAAATTATCTTTGTGAAAGCTATTCAAAACCCACAAATCTTATGTATAAAAGCAACCTTATTCTATCATCTGTGGGCTGTCAACAGGGTGACCCGCTAGGACTGGCCATCTTCAGCTTGGCGATCCATCCGGTCATGGAATCCCTCAAGTCGAAATTCAATGTGTGGTACCTAGACGATGGAACTTTAGGCGACAATGCAGAAACTGTACTCCAAGACTTACTTAGTCTGATTTCAAAATTTAATTCAATAGGATTAGATTTAAATTTCTCAAAATGCGAAATTTTCTAGTCCAATAATATGTCTAAAAACGAAAGCGACAATATTAGCAATATGTTCAATGTCGTCGCACCCGGTATTAAGGTCCTGGAGAAGGATTCTCTTCGCCTGCTTGGAGCCCCTATTCTAGATGAGGCCATTCCAAATTATCTGTCTGAGCAATCGGCCAAATTTGATGTATCATGCTCTAAACTTTTGATATTCACTCTCAAATTGCATATCACATTATACGACATTGTCTGTTTGTACCAAAATTAACATATGTCTTACGATGCGCCCCGGTTTGGAAATTTTCTAATCTTATAAAATCACTAGATGAGCGCATTAAAGATGTACTTACAAAAATGTTAAATTCTGAGCTTTCAGACAGCTGCTGGATCCAAGCTTCCCTACCCATTAGGTATGGAGGTTTAGGCATCCGCAAAATCTCTAGCGTCGCTCTACCGGCTTTTCTTTCATCCGCATATAGCACTAGCCTATTATTTGAAAAAAAATTATGCAACACTGGAACAATGCCAATACATAATTCTTAAATGAAGCTCTAAACGCCTGGAAACTGGTCTGCCCTGGTGAAGACATTCCCACGATCCCGAATTCGCAACGATGCTGGGATGAACCTATTTGTAGAGGATTAAATACAAAACTTTTAAATTCCACTAACTCTACAGGACGTGCTCGCATCCTTGCCGTTTCCCGCAAAGAGTCTGGTTTCTGGCTCCAAGCTATCCCCTCCCCAAACATAGGTACATTAATGGATAATACTTATTTTTCTTTGGCAATAAATCTGCGCTTGGGTTCTCGCAACCCAATGTGCACCACACACGTGCGTCTGTGGAACAGAGATAATCGGCCCGGGATACCATGGTCTTTCTTGCCGCTGCAGTGCCGGCAAATGGTCACGCCACGCTGCCTTGAATGATGTCTTACGGAGGGCGCTTGCCACCGCTAACGTGCCGGCTTTATTAGAGCCGAACGGTATTGCACGTGACGATGGTAGGCGTCCAGACGGAATGACTCTAATTCCCTTGCAACGTGGCAAGCCTTTTGTGTGGGATGCGACTTGCGTAGACACGTTGGCCGCATCCCATTTACCAAACACGTCTAGATCAGTCGGTACAGCGGCGGAAACAGCCGAATCATTCAAGCGGCGCAAGTGTGCAACCCTCAATGAGAGTTATATATTTGTGCCGTTTGCTGTCGAGACGCTTGGACCGTGGGGTCCTGAGGCCATGAGCCTCTACCAAAATTTATCGAAACGACTCATTGACTCTTCAGGTGATCAGAGGGCTGGTGCTTACCTCGGCCAACGGATCAGTATGGCGATCCAGAGAGGAAACGTAGCCAGCCTTCTGGGCACCTTACCCATAGAAGACGGTGATCTGGGCTCAGTATTCTACTTATAGTATTGAGGGACTATGAGTAGAATATAATACGAATAAGTTAAGTTTTCTTGTATTGTATTGTCTATCAGTAAATTAAATTATAATATTACTGTAAGTCAATTTAATTTGTTCAGATTTTTTTTTCACGTAGGTACTCCATGCAATTTTGCATCATATTTCCCTAGAGCTTAGAGAAAAACTTTGCTAAAGCAAAAGATGTATACCTACTATATTTATTTTTTTATTTATATTAATTCAATAACAAAAATATTTTGTGTCTGAATATAAATACGTAGTACATAAATCTCATATAACGCATAACAAAATCCTGCCAGTGATATATAAATATTCAACGCGTTGGCACCCTAAATGGTGGCATCATATAGCTAGAATGCCTGTCGTGATACTAATTCAACACATCTTCTATCTTGAGCTGGTTAAAGACAAACGAAAACATAATGAAAAGTGACTGAGATTAAATGCGCTGAAAAGGCATATAAAGAAATGTAACATATATTCATAGAATTGGAATCATTCATCATTCATCATCATGGAACACAGACAAGCAAAAAAAAAGGAGCTTGATAGCTTAGGACTTGACGTGATAAACGATCACCTATTTTTGTTGAGGCAGGATGAAATCCATTTACGGACTTTCCACTGCGTAGGAGGTACGTGAAACTCGCCGGCTATTTTTATCGGAATGCCCACAAAATATCTTCGTATTCCATCCTGCCTTTTATGTCAGGGTTATGGGTAAATAGTATGGCCACTTCGCGGACCCTGGCAAGCGACGGTCCAAGGACCTCATTAATGGATGGCAGTGGCCAGGAGGAAGCCGAGCCTCCATTTTCTGCATTTCTGCATTGTACCCGCACGTAGTATGAAAGGCTGCTCCACGAGAGGTGAGATGAGCGTGCATAACACCAACGCGCCCTCATCTCGGGGTGAGAATCCTTCCCCAAGGTTCTACAATACTCTCCGCCGTCAGCGCGTCCTTAGCAAGCACATGACACTCTCGCAGAAGGAGGAGATGGTGTTCCATCCCGATATCGACCACCTATTGCCTTAACCTATAATTAAAATGATTATAGTAAGTTTTGACCTGCTCAAAGTTCGTTCAACCACTCCTGACAAAAATAAGCTGTATAAGCCACATGCGAGCACAAAATGGAATCCAATGTTCATAATCAGAAGAACGATTAAAATTATAGACGGAGCCTACGTGAAGAAAAGCGTGAGTAATCGGAATCCGGAATCTAACTCATCGCACGAAACACGATTAGCACAAGGTTAACTATTACACGCCGATAGTCTGTGAGAGCGTGGTATCGCACCGATCGAGCCGGCCCTTTAATTAAGATAATGATTCCAGAATTACTTTACCACGTAAATTATTAGTCATATTACGTAGCCTTCATTTTAACCAAAATCGATTTTGTTGTTATTCCAAAAATTTAAGAGCTGCCGTGGATTATAAGCCCGAGGGAAGCGGATGAAGCTACGGTAAAGTAAATAAATTACTTGTAACTCTAGTCTTGCTTCATCACCTGCGACGATATAGTTGTACGTGACAGGATTGTAAAGTTCAGTGTTCGGAGATCGCCAGAAACGATCATTAGGTACGTTGAGTACATTCACAATGAATTGTTTGTATTATCGACTGTCAACTTCCTGCGGTTTTCTGAATAAGAATGAATCACTAATTGAGGGACTGGTCGGTTCGTTGGTTAAACTTGGCAGGTCTATTAGACTAGTACCGAAAACCATGCCGTTATTTTAATATCTTATTTTGAGTCTTAATTTCCAATAATCAGGTAGGTTGATTAGTTTAAGCTCGTTATGGAGTAAAAAAGGTACCTGTGTACATATTTGATTATTTTGATTGATATTTCAATAAACACAAATAAATTCTAATTTTATACATGTATATTCATGCTCATACGTCTGCTACACCTGTGCTGTAATGCCTTAACTAACGCACTAATAAAGGCATTATGCAGATGCAGCCAAAATGCAACATTGTTAACTAAATTACATTAACCGAAAACTCAGGTGGTCGTGGACTTCCCTAATGTAGCTGATCCTTAACGCGTTATTTTTTAACGCTATTAATAAGACTCATTTGGACACTATTACTAACGCTAACATTAACGCAGATGGGGCAGGGGTAATAGAAAAATCCTGTAAAACAATATACAAACAGATATATGGATATAGGCAATATTAAACGGTATGATTTTGAGTGGCGCCCCGGATAAATGTGCAGGTTGGCAATCTCCTTTTTTTTGATGACGCACGGGGAATGTTTTTGGACACCATCCTCGGACCCTTCGGGGGAAGGGTCGGAGTGCAGGCATAAGGCCTGCATCAAGGGTGTGTGGGGCTCTCAGCGACCGGTTCTCCGCGCTTGCTTCTAAAGCAAAGCTGTCGCGAGAATCGGCCGCCGAACTACCCACTAAACCTAAACCTGCGCCCTATTTATAGCGCTTTTAGGAGGCGTCACGGGATCTCGTACAGAATTACTGTACCGTGGCGCCCCTACGCTCTGTAACTGGGCCACCCCAAGGAGCAGGGTGACCCATTTCGTACAACAGGGAGGGGGAAGTCCGCTGTCACCCCCGTGACAGTGGCCCCCTGTGACGGTAACTAAGGGAGGAGAAGATGCGCATAGCGGCGCCTACGATCTCCGGTCCATCTTCTGCGGACGGAGTCCGCGTACGCGTCCTCTTCCCTCGCACTTTCAGCGGCCTCCTTATGCGACATGACGGATTTACAGAAGGAGGAAACCGTAAGTCAGGAATGTTGACCCTGAAGCATCGCTTCGACCATGCTATGAAACGAGTCCACAGGGCCAACGACGTTCTCTAGGAGGGCTCTCTGGGGCCCCCAGGCTGCGCAATCCACGAGCGTATGGAGCGCCGTGTTTTGGAGTGCGCCACACTCGTGGCAAGACGGGGACGGTTCCCGCTCCACGATTTGGCGCATATACTTACCAAAGCAACCGTGCCCGGTAAGTATCTGCACCATCCTGAACATCAGGGTCCCGCGTTTTCGCGAGACCCAATGAGCCATGTAGGGGCGGACCATCTCCACCGTCTCGATTCCGGTTCCTGGGGACCCCAGGTCTCTCTGCCAAGAGCGGATCAGGGCCTCGATCGCCTGGACCCTGATCATTCTAGTTTCTGCCGGGCACGGCACTTCTCCTCTCGCCCGTGCATCTTGCCGGGAATGGTACACTGCCGCGAGCACCTCCGCCTGGAGATTCCAGGGACGATCACCCACCAGCAGTGTCACCGCCGTCCACTACACAGTACGGTACCCCGGATGGACCTCACCGACAGGACCCTTTGAGCTCGCCTCAGCAGGGTCCTGTTTTGCCAGTGAAGTGCATGGATCCATACGGGGGCGGTATACAGTGCCATACTCCGGATGATGCCGGCGTACAACTTCCTTATTGCCGCGCCCGGCCCTCTCACGTTCGGTAGAGGCCTGGCCAGGGTGGCAGCGGATTTGCTTAACCTCGAGGTCAGCTGGGTGAAGTGAGCCTCGAAGTTCCATTTACCGTCTAATACAAGCCCCAGATATTTCATATAGGGCTTGACCGCTACCGGAACACCTTGGACTACGACGCGCGCGTCCCGAGATGCACGTCTATGTGGCCTATGGAACATGAGGGCCTCCGTTTTTTCGGGGGAGACCCTCAGGCCAAGACGCCGGATTCGTTCGACCACCAACACCGTTCCGACGTCGGCGACTTCCATAGATCGGACCCAGCACCGACCCTTGTGGAACGCCACACGCGTCGCCTTCCTATAACCTGGCCAGTTCAACCGCCCTCCCAGAGGATGTATCTGTCCTGGAGGTAGGCCTCCAACAGCCCCGTGAGGTACGGGGGGACTCCGTGAGACAGGAGCCCAGCCCTTATCGTCTCGTGAGGGAGACTGTTGAAGGCGTTCTTAATACCAAGAAAGACCGCCAGGACGGACTCCTCCATGTGATCCGCCTCTCTCGTGAGGCTCCGTAGAAAGAATAGGATAAAGAAGGCGCTATAGAAAGGCCACCACTAATCAGCAGTCTAACTGTTCATACGTTAAAAATATGTGTTTCGTTACGTGTGTTAGCGTATATTTCAGATACATATTTACGTAGTAGGGCCATGCTGGAATTATTATCTTGATTACAATTTACAACTTAGACTTACTGAGACTTGACTTGACTAGACTACAACTTAGACTAACTTAGACTTGATTACAACTTAGGGCCGACTGGGTCGGTGTGATACCAAGATACCACGCTCTCAGAGAATATGGACATGCAGAGGCGGCTTTAGCCCATGTAGCGCCCCTGTACAATTAATACTCTGTCGCCCTCTAGCAGGCGCGCTGTCAAAATAATTACAGATATGTTTTCACCAGCTAACAGAAATTCGGGTGCAAATGATGCAATTTTAAATGATGTCGGGAAGCAATAAGTACATATTCAGAACAAAGACTCTCATATAAACCGTACTAAAATAGCAACTTGAAAGATATTGTTGTTTTATTTACTCCCAAGTTGGCTTATACTGATAAGTAGACAAAGATATGTTCATGAAGCATTCTTTTTTCCTTACTTCTATCTATTAGAGTTCTGAGGGTACACGAGCAAAAAGTTGTTTTTACGAAGAAAGGAGTTACAAGAAAAATGCGACACTACGCCAATATAATCTTTAATTACCTATCTTTACTAGGGCTGATTTCACGTTGAAACAAAAGTTATTGTATAGAGTATTGGAGCCAATGGTTGTGCGCCTTGCTTCGTTACCGCGCCTGGCTTTGGCCATAACATGGGCGCAGGGTTTCTGAAAGAGCTATGCCGTGAGCGACGCATAAATTTCGGAGGTGTCGGGAGCGGCGTTCGGCGCCCGCCCTATGACCCGGCGCCCGTGTGCGATGCACACCCTGCACTATAGGTAAAGCCGGCTATACTGTGACTAACACTAACATTAACGCAGATGGAGCAGGGATAATAGAAAAATTCTGTAAAACAATATACAAACACATGTATTAATATAGGCAATGGAAAACGGTATAATTTTGAGTGGACTAAAACTCGTTATGTAAATTTTTTTGAATGGTGCCCCGGATAAATATGCAGGTTGCCAACCCCTTGAAGAGGGCGCTATAGAAAGGCCACTACTAACCACCAGTCCAATTCTTCATACTATAAAATATGTCTATCGTTACGTATGTTGTCGTATATTTCAGATACATATTTACGGCTCTGGCTCTAGCCATGCTGGAATTATTATCTTGATTACAGCTGTTAGGGCCAGCTCGGTCGGTGTGATACCGCGATACCACGCTCTCAGAGAATATCGATATGAAAGCTAGCTTGAGCTTTTCGTGTTGTAACTTGTACGAGGGTGAAAGTTCCGTTGGCCCTCTATCCCATTCCATCTAACCCCTTCCTTCAGTCCGATCTCTCTATGTTCATCCGTTTTATCCTATCCCCCTCCTATTCTACCTTCTATCCTGTCCATTGTATCCCACAGTGGTGTGTGGACGGCCTCTGTGGTTGAGCAGCCTAAGCCTTTACCAGCCGACCTCATTCCACTGCAGAGTCTCCAGGTCCGATTCCTGGCATGGTAATTTCGTAAACGAATTTTTGGTTATTTACTATGGTCTGCGTATCTGGGGCCGGCCCCAGAGTGGTCCGCTATATATTACCCATATCACAAGCATAACTTGCTTAACTTGGGGATATACAATGTAATAATGTAAGTAATCACTTTCAATAAGGTGAGACTTCAGCCCGTTTACCAGCTTCGCAGTAAAAAAAGCAGAAAATACATTCCATGAGATTAAAAATCTATTTTTTGAAATGCCATATAGACATAACAAACAAACATACAAAATTAAATGTTGTAACAAAGTAACTGTCACATTAAAAATAATTACAAAGTTTTGGATTCAAATAAACGTTAATTTATTTTCAAAGCTAAAATGTTCCAGAAATAAGAACTTTGCGTAAAGGAAACCGGATGAGTTCCAAGTATTTTAAATATCTAATGCAATAACCGTGTCCGGATACTATTAGATGAGTTCCGGGATTACGAGTGACATAGGGTATTTATACACTTAATTTTTGGTTCACTAACTAAACGATAAACCCCTTTATTCATAACAGTTATACGAGGTTTATCGGCTCGTTAAAGAGACTTTTTATCATTATAATCATATTGTTAATATGGTTAAAGAATCATTCCTCATGTTTCATTGTATCGAGCCGATAAATTTCGTACAGCTATTATGAATAAAGGGGAAATAATTTAAATTAAACAGTTGAATAAAAATACTCTCCATTCAATATCATGTAACTACCTACCAAGGTACCAAGAAATCTTAGGCAGCCACAAAGAAGTATAATGTACTACGGTACGTACGTATAACTCAATGGGCAACTACGGTACTTAACTTAAAAAGGGTGAATAAATATAAAAAATTAAGGGTTAGAGTATGAAATTACCGTTTTACCTCGAAGCATTGAAGACACGCTAAATATTACATTCCAGACGTTTCTATGCAAGATACTAAGGACACCTCGAATGAATATCAATGATAACATCGTCAAAGGAAGTGCAATTTAAGACTGATTCTATTTTAAACTTGTGTAGCTCACGGTCGTCTGCAAATGTAGCAGGAACAAGCTCTTTATGCTGGTTTTAGAATCAATGTAGTATAAATTATAATATATCAGTTCAAGTAGTAATGAACTAAGTCCATATTATTGACTATCGCTCAGTAAAAAAAACATTGAAATTTCGGTCAATAAAAACGTAACATCGAAAAGCTCGTAAATATGTCCTACACTTAGATCATATAAACGTCTATACCTCAATGGTCCTACGTAACTAAATGTGGACGCAAGCTCGTGAGTCATTTTTTCTAAAAACCGTTTTATCATAAAGGTATAAGACATTTATAATATGATCTAAGCGTTTTACTTTTGGACTAAAAATTTCAAAGAAACGATTTTAGATGTTTGAGTTAAAATACTTTAGAAATAATAAAATGTCTAAAAGCGAGACAAAAATAAACTGTGCTGTCATTTAGTTAGTGTGTAGAATTTATGAGATTTTCAGTTATGTACGTTTTTCGTTTTTTTATTTTCGATTGATTGCCCCGTAAAAGAACTTAATTTGCTGTACCAACTACCAACTTGACAGTGTCAGACAATGATGTCAGATAAATATTCAATCTGAGATAAGGCTGGCCTTATAGGGCCCATATCCCAAAGACACATAAAAATCAAAAATATACTTTTCAGACCATATGTATACAGGGCGTTCCATTGGTAGCTCACAACACCCAAAATGTTTCGTTAGCCGTTCACAGGCGACCGCGGTCGTTGTGGTCGTGGCGAAAACATCACTAATGACGTCATCGTTTTTGATTACACAACGACCCATGTCAAGAGGTGGGTCGAATAACCGTTCCACTTGGGTTTACGATTGTAACGCCGGCAAGCAGGTGGAACGGAAAAAATCGCAGTTGTGAACGTAGTCGTTGTGAGTCTCTGATAGAACGTAACCATAGTAGTTTGTGATACAGACGCCTTCAAGTAATACGATAATGGATACGTAGTATCCATACAGGGCGTTCCATCAGTAGCTCACAACGCCCAAAATGCTCCGTTAGTCGTTCCACAAGGCAACCACGGTCGTTGTGGTCGTGGTGAAAACGTCACTAATGACGTCATCATTTTCGATCACACAACGCTCACAGCGACCCATGTCAAGAGGTGGGTCGAATAGCCGTTCCACTTGGGTTTACGATTGTAACACCGGCAAGCAAGTGAAGTGGGAAAAATCGCGGTCGTGAACTTGGTCGTTGTGAGTCCCTGATGGAACGTAGCCTTAATAATCCGTGACCTGTGTAATGAAGAATAAAAATACTGGCCTAAAAGCCTAGTTGCCAAGCCATAAAAATAAAAATAAAAAGAACAAAAATACTACTTGTTTACAAAAAAAGTGTATTGTATTTATATTTTATAATAGTTTTCATAATATAATATTTATGGAATGTAATACTTGTGAAATCACCTACCTAAATAATGTTCTAAAGTAATAAGCAAAAATTCAGATTAAGAAATAATACATGTGTCTACTATGTTTTGATATTAACATCCTTGTTCAAATTTTTAATTTTGTCCATGTTATGAAAGAAAATAATGTTACAGTATGCTGTAATAGTTCATGAAGAGGAGGTTATGAAATTAGTGCCTGCTTCTTTAATAGACGATGTTGCTTGTTTCGCACTATACGATAATCATCCCAAAGATCAGAGATGTGTCGATATTTCAGTATGTACAAAGAAGGCCGAAGTTATTGAGTTTTATCAAAGAAATAAATTAGCCTCAATTACGTTAAATTGTCCAACACCGCCAGAGGAAATAACATTATTTCGAAACAGTGCAGGAAAACTCTTCTACTTAATTTTTGCAAGAGAACTATTATTTATAATAAATAGAAATGAAACACTACAACTTCATAAGACAGTGAGTGATGTGTTTGGATATGAAATTATTGATATAAACTGTAATGGATATGTCAATTTGAAAGTTATTTTAAAATCGGATGCAGTACCTTTGATATATGATGATAACTTTGAGTGTTTGGGTGATGGTTATCCCTTGAATAAGTCTTTATCAGAAGACGCTTCACCGATCACATTTCAGCTTCAAAGAAAATTAACAGAAGCAAAGTATAATGTCACATGTAATGAAAAAGCTTTAAGTGAGTTAATAAGTCTCCGCCAAAGAGTAGTATTTTCTCAGTATGACAAGCACTATTCTAACTTAAAAGATACCATCTTTAATAGTATGAAAGATGTAAGTATGAATTCTTGTTTTTTTACCCAAGGTGTTTGAACAAACAGCAACAATAATTAGGCAATCTAATTATTTATTAGGAGTTACAATTAATTCATAGCACTTTTTTCTTACAGAAAATTATTAGTTTAAATTCAAATTCTAAATATACCTCATTTAAAATATTTTCTATCACTATCCGCAACTTTCTGCTATCTTTCAAGCAGAAGACGAATACCACACTGGAAAAAGACTTGTCTTTTGATGAATTTCACAAATCGGCCCATTTTTTTCAATCTTCATAGGAAGTCAACTTCTCTTCAACCAGGCCATGAGCCATTGATCAGAACAGTTAGTAATCTGATAGAGCAATGTCTGCAGAGTATGGCGGGTGAAGTTGAATATCCCATTTCAGTGTTTCCAAATATGTTTTTTTACCGGTTTTATGAAGTGTGGATGAGCATTGTTGTGTAGCAAAACAACCTTGACATATCTTACCCTATATTCATGTTTCTTTTAATACATGGCTCAAATGCACCGGATGGAGTTGGTAGCAATCTCCAGTTATGGTTTCAGCAGTTCATAATAAATCACACCCCTCTGATCCCACCAAAACAAAGTAGGAGCCTAGATTCATAGATGTTCTGCTATACCACTGATGTTGATGGTTAGCCGAGCTTAATCCATGAGTTTCTGTGCTTGGGATTGTCATAATTGATCCATTTTTCATCACCAGTGACAATTTGGTGCAAAATGCCTTTCATTTCTGTTGTTCAAGTAACAGTTCACAGGTTAAAAATGCTTTTAAATATCCTTTAGTTTTAATTCATATGGGATCCGATAACCTTGCTTCTGGAACATTCTCAATGTTTTTAGGCATTTCCCTACTATTGATAAATGAACTGCAAATTATGTAGCCAAGCTCAGAAGTGTTTGACATGAGTCTTCATCAAGCAATCCCTCTAATTCTTCATCTTGAAACTTTTTCATCTGTCCAGGTTATTCTTTCTCCTCCAGATCAAAATCACCACTTTCTACATGTTTATTCAGCTAGAGCATGTTCACCATAAACATCCACTAAAATCTAATGACTTTCAGCAGCAGTTTTACTCATGTGAAAATAACAGAGCAGAACTGCCTGCAAAAACACTTTATCAAAACACTTCCCCACAAATGTTGACATCTTTAATGAATTACGAAGTTTTGTTGTTTACCTTAAATAATAATAATAATAATGCCGACTACACTTAATAACAGCTACTTCACAATTTATACTATTGGTATTAATGGAATACTGTACCACTTACACTATCTTTTGTAAAACACTATGAATTAATTTCAACTTCTAATACTTTTCAGTTTAGTTAGTGAATAGTTTTTATATGAATAATAATATATTCTTAAATAATCAATTCTCTGTATAACTCCAGCTTACCATTTTAGGGGAAAAGAATCTCATGTCTCAAGGTTCTGAATGTGTAGGGTTCTTTATAGTATTTTCCCTTACATCAACATTTGGTAAATATAATTTAAAGTGGTATGGTGATACTGTTATGGTTTGGACCCAAGTTTCTGTAGTGTATGTAGTAGTGTTGTTAGTAGCCTGTTGGTAGCATCTTTGATGTTGCAAATGCCCATAGGCGATGGTAACCACTTTCCATCATGTGGGCCATTACACTGTCTGCTGTACTCTAGCAAAAAAATAAAATATATTTACAAGACAAATTAAGAACCTCTTTTTTAAGTCAGGTAAAAAAGTGAGAAGTAGGTGTGTAGTCAAATGGTATACCATAATCTGTGACATAGGCTAATATAGTATTTTCTTAAGTTTTCATGTTTAGTATACATAATTAAAACATTCTTCCATGATCATGGCTACTGAAAAGTGGCCAATACATCAAATAAAATGCTATGCTTAAAACTCTTAAAACAGTTTTAATTATATAAGCTGATATACTTATTTTTCAGTTTTTGTGTTTTTCAGATTGCTTCATCATTAAAGATTAAGACACAAGTACCATGGGTCAAATCATGTAATCAGAAATTAATCATTGTACTCAATATATTGAATGAAGATATTGTGTAAGTAGCTTGGATTATGTTGCTGGCTAAAAATAATTGTGTATAATCTATGAAAAGTGTACAATTTGAGAAATAACACATGAAAGTCAAGGCACACTATTAACCCTTGTTTTTATATACTTAAGTTCTAGATGTTGTATGTTTTGTGTTCATAGTGGACTGACAATACTAACATAAAAAACTCCAACATTTTGATTTGGTCTATCCGCATACTTAAATTTAAAAAACCAATAACAATCTCTTCCAACACATTTTAAAATCAGTTAAAACCAATGAAAGCATGTACTCCACAATCTATCCATTCAAGAAATTATGTGCATGCTTCAGATACTCTTCTGATTCTATAAAAATTTCTTGAATATATGTTCAATCAGTAATATAACATTTATTTAGTAATTTAAACTAAAGGAAGCATTTTTTATCTCAAATTTTGAATACTGTAATTACAAAAGTTCCATAGGTAACAACACTGATAGATATTTGTCACTTCTATAGAAGAAGTATTTAACTGATATAATTATGATTATCCAATTTTTTAATTTTAATTTGAAATATAATATTATAAAGAGGTAAAGTTTGTGAGTTTGGATATTCAGCGTAATCGCTGGTACTAGTGATCTGATTTTAAAAATTCTTTCGCCAGTAGAAAGCTACATTCTTCCCGAGTGCTATAATTTATTGTGATTAATAAATAAAAAAAGTAAAAATATTTTATGTTCAGTGAAGTGGGCAGAGGTAGGCCTGCCAAATATGTTACAGCAATAATGTTCCACACAAGAATTGCGCACATCCTTGTTTGAGGTACTGCAAGTACTTTCTACATTTATGAATTAATTAAAGATTACAAGGCTTAATTAAACCTTGTTATGCGTGCGTGCGGGTGTGCGTGTGTATGTCGGTGCGTGGGTGCATGTGTATTTTTTAATGTCGCCCAGCCAAGTGGGCACGGGCCAGCTAGTTTGAAATATATACACAAATATAAATAATTTTCATTACAGGCCCTTAAAAGATGTCAATATTTTGCTTAGAAACACATCGCAATCTCTAGTATATTCAACTAAGTTATTTGAAAAGATTAGCAAACCTCCTTTGTGGACTGAATCACCAACTCAAAAAGTAAAACCTAATCTAGAGACAGCTGTAATTAGTGTGATTAATGTAGAACAATTAAAAAGTAATATACTCAGCAGAATTGAATTTAAAGGAACAATTTGTTGTAAGAAAGAGGGAAGTGATTGTTTCTTGCCTTTTAATGATGTAACTATATCTAGTTTAGATACCATGGGAGAGGATTTTGATGTTTTGTCCTCTAAGAAATATGGTAAGTAATTTAATAACCATAACTAAGGTGTTAATTGTCGTGATGCTAAGATGCTTTGACCATAGGACCAAAAGAGATCACTATTGCAGATTCATATTACAAATATGACTAGTATAAAAATAAAGAGGAACTTTGTGTTATGTCTTAAACCTAGCAGGATGTCTAGACATATTGGGGAAAAAGTTTCTTTGCATTTTATATAAAAATTCAAAAGGTTTTTTTATAAAGTTTATTTACATTTGACTAAAGTATGTAGGTGCCATTTTGTTGGATAACTTTTTGCCATCTTGTAGGTAGGAATGTGAGCCCATTGCTATAAAAAATTTGGGTCTTCTGATCAAAAAACTGCGACAAGTGGTTTTGGCAGTCCATTCGTGATGTTAACCTGACACTGCCTAAGGAATTCTGCAGAGACCGAAACAGATGATAATCTGAAGGTCCAAGGTTAGGACTATACGGCGGATGCATTAACACTTCCCAGCCAAACTCTCGTAATTTTTGCTGAGTGGCTAAAGATGTCTGAGGTCTAGCGTTATCATTGTGAAAAACCACACCCTTTCTGTTGATTAATTCCGGCCGCTTTCTCTCAACTTTTTGCTTTAATCTCATCAGTTGTTCGCAGTACGGTTGAGAATCGATAGTCCTGCCTGGCGGTAACAGCTCATAATGAATAATGCCCGTCCAATCCCACCATACACACAGCATCACCTTGTTGCGAGTTAACCCGGATTTCGCCACAGTCTATGAAGCCTGACCGGCCTTTGACCACGATCTTTTTCGCACGTTCTTGTCGTACGTGATCCACTTTTCATCACCAGTTATCAGCTTCTTCAAAAATGGTTCGGTTTCATTACGTCGTAATAAAGAATCACAAATGAGTACACGGTTCATTAGGTTCCTTTCAGTGAGCTCACGAGGCACCCAAATATCGAGCTTTTTTGTATACCCAGCTTTTTTCAAATGCGCCAAAACCGTTTTGTGGTCAATTCCCAGTTCTCCAGCTATATCGTAACTACTAATATGCCGATCTTGCTCCACTTTTTCAAAAATGGCATCAATTTTGTCCGTAACAGGGCGACCAGAGCGACCTGCATCTTTGATATCAAAATATCCGGATTGAAAACGCTTAAATCAAATTTGCGCTACTCTCACAGATACTGCATTAGGTCCATAAACATCACAAATTTTTTTCGCGGCTTGTGTTCCATTTTTACCTTTTTTGTAGTTAAATTTTAAAATGTATCGAATTTCTTCATTAGATTCACTCATTTTAACAATAAGAAAAACAAATGAATATCACACATTTTCCTAATTTGAATTTGGAATTGTTTTCTTTAAAATTAAAACTTTTTAATGGTACCAAAACCAGCCAGATACAAATGGTATAGCCAAAGAGATCTTATTACAAGTTCATACATACTATATGCGAAAAGACTTTCCCCAACCTATTATCTCAATATCACAAAATAATTTACTAAAAGTGGCCACTTCATTCACCCAGGTCCTAGTAAAAGTATTAAACCTGGAAAATGCTGGTTTGCTGTTTGGGATATGATTTGTTTGCCAACAGTCTAACAATAGAATATACCAAAGACCATGTGCAGTGAAAAATTAAATTAGGAAAGGGCTCTACCACTGTAGAGCCCTTTCCTAATTTAATTTTCAAAGCATCCACATACTTTGAATATAAATATTGTACCCTTGTAATTTCATATCTGTTTGTCCATGTGTAATAGACCTGTTTTACATGAAATTACTGAGCATATTTTATATAACCTCTCTCTTAACTTTTCAACTATAGGATGGCAAATTCTGAATAAATTCAAGATGTTAGCTTAAAAGTTACCTATAATGAGTACATCCATGGAGTACTAAATACATAGAGTTTATTCGCCAAATGGTAAAAAGCAGTGGATGTGCTTTGAAACTATTGCTGTGTGTAGACTTTCTTTGATACATGTCTAAGAATATTCCGGACGGCTATGAATTGAAATTTTTTCATACCTTGGACCTAGGGACCATCTATAATTTGTCATGACATGCTAAATTTTACCTTTTTGGACCTTCCACTTCGTCACCTCGCGGCACACTTTCTGGGAGTTCCCTAAAAAGGTCACGTCACAGAAACTAGAACATCCCTTTTTTCGCTGATTCGAATTAGGAAGTCAAGTTTCTTTGGATCCCCGTCCCCTTGTCATATTTATAGTTATACCAAGTGATGCCTCTTACCCTGTTTATGAACATATTTTATGGATGATTGCTTACTCATAATTTTGATGTCTCACGAGTACACTAACTGCACCATTGTATAGCAGCATATAAAAGACATCTTCATTGCAAATTTTACCCATGTAAAAACAAATACTTTTTGATTAACAAGGTTTTCAAATATGTAGCTATAGACAGACTTCACGAATATGTGAATATGTGTTTAATTTGACTATGAAACCTCAAAAACGAATAGCGTTAGAACTATCCTAAATTATATAAATTATATTATTAATATTAAAAATCTATACTTTCCAGATGAAAATGACATGTTAGCCGTTTTATCAACAACCGAAAAGCTAGATCTGATTTTAAAACCCATTATAAACCTAGAAGAAGGTTCAAAAGCTTTAAATATATTAGAAACATTTTGCACATATTTACACATGGAAATGATTTTTAGCAATATTATAATACATAGAAAATCTCCGTATCACATACTAAATGGTCTGATGATGGTTTTTCATGATTGTGATGATTTTCAAAATCGTGCATCATATTTAGTTTCTGTTTATGCAAGGTATGTATAAAATTTTAAGTAAGTATTAAACCGTACAGTGGCTACCGCTAGATTTTTAATTTTATAACTATGTGTCAAAAATTCTTAAAATCATCATTCAAAGGGGATGCAAATGTGATATTTTCTGTCCCAAAAAATAGAATAGTGTATATAATTCTGAAGTTGATGCTAGTGCAATGGGACACAATCTAAGTTCACACTAGGGAATGGAATACGATTTTAAAGTTGGTTTGAGTAAAACGAGATATGATGGTAAACTTGACTCTATTGAAACGGGATACTATTCTGAATTTAAAGCTGGCGAAAGAGGATACAATTCTAAAGCTTTTGTTGTAGAAGCGAAATACGATGCTGAAGTCGACGCTAGCAAAGCTGGAGACGATTTTAGAATTGACACTACTAGCAAAACCGGATGAAATGCCTTATTAAAATATAAGTTTTTACATTTCAGAACACCATCTCAAATACTGGCTCTTCTACATCACATATATGACAGCATACCTTTTACAGTCATTATCAATGTTCCCAATAACAAAAATGAAACACATAGCACTGGTGAAGGAAATAATTTACATCCTGTATCAACGAAAATGAGCATGATACTAGAATATTTAGACAATTTGATGGTTGAAAGGAGTGAAATTAAGGATTCAATGGTACAAAACAGAATTCCTTCTGGGAGCTTTAAGAATTTCTTAGCAATGGAAGATGAGGACCAATTAGAAAGGGTTGGGTTTGATGATAGAAAGGCTTCAAGAAGATTAGAAAGTATGGTAATTGATTAATTTAAAAAAGATAAGAACAATTTAGATCGTGGATACAAATTATTGTACTGTTAACATTTTTAGGGCTCAGTAATCGTCTTGACAAAAAGGAACCTTTATAAAACATGTTTTAATACTCGTTTTGTTATTATTATTAATAATAAGGTATAAATAAAACTTGTACAATAAGTATTATATTTTTTATTAAACAGATTATTATATATATATATATATATATATATTTATTTATTTCAATTTAACTAAGAACATTAACTTATGATATAAAGACTACATTTTGATACTGGCAATAACATTACATGTTCTTTTAGCCCCTTTTCAATATATTTTATTCAGTATTAATAAATAAAACTTAAAACTAAACAAAAATAACAGTAAATAACAAGCTACAGTATATATGTATATTATCTATTGTTCTAATACGCTAAAATTAATTTCTAATGTATGTTATTGATTGATTGGATAATATTTTACGGTTCTGGCTACAAGGCATTTTAAAACAATCTTAACAATATTTCTTTTGTATTTCATTAGTTAAATCCAGTCTTAGTTAAATTGTAGGTGTTTTCTAAGTCCAAATGTAAGAGTTCTTGTCGGAACTCGAAATCTCATTTTCCACACAAACAATATTCTTGATTAATAACAACTAATATGCGAAAAAGTTGTTAATTTAAACCAAAATCATGGAAAACTACTACTAAGAATGGCGATCGCAACTCTGATAGACTTAATTTCCATACGACTGGCACCTACGCGGTTTATTTTTACAGTATGTTTTAAATTAATAAAACGTTACAAAGCTGAAGAAGTAAGACTCGTAACGCTATTTAGTTACATAAAATTTAGAAGCATTTGAGAGATACTTTGTTTTATTGGACGACTGATAATACTAGTATTCTGCGTCCTTACCAATATTTACGTTTTTAAAATAGATAAAAGCTACGTAATATTATTTACTCACTCCCTCCTATACATAGGAGACCCGAGCCCAGCAGTGGGAGGTTATGGGCTGTTAATATTATTATTAAATGTTTCTCAAGACCACATCAGGTCATAAAAATGGCCCGGAGTTTTGGAGGGCTTGCGTCCCGCTGGGGTCTTCCCGTGACCCAACACGTAAAGGCTTCTTAGACAAATTTAATGTAAATGTGGCGTGACCCTGCCGACGATTATCTCTGTCTATATCATTTAAAAATGCACCCAAGGACATGCTCCGGTCAACTATTGTAGAAAGTGAGAACAAAAGGTACCGGGTTATTGGGATGAACTGCTAGTGAAACTAGGGGTCTGGGACCATGGGGACTGTGGCGTCTGCCCGTTGCAATGTGCGAGAAACATGGCAAAATGGGCAGGCGGTTACTCTCTATTCCCTATTTATTATTAATATTATTTACATATTTACTAAATTATTACTTATTCGTTATTATCAGTCGTGGTAGTTTTATACCTGTATCGACTACATGTAAAGTATAACAGAGAACATTGTCTTATAAAACTATACTTTTTCTTAATAATAACAATTTTTCGTATCGTCGCCTTACTTTCTCAAACTATTATACCCTGGAAAAATAAGTGGTTTCGTGGCTCTTTTACGCCGGCAAACCTTTTTATATACAAATAACTGGGTCGTTTTATGTATCTTACCTATAGTTTGTTACACTTTAAGTCCTTTTTGAGAAATCTAGTTATCAAATTAAGATAAAAGTAAGATTTCGTTCTCATGAAAAATCAAGTTTTTAAAATAATGAATTTGAACAAGTAAGACGTCGATGTTATTCATATAGTTTAAAAAAATATTTATATGAAAATTACACATTTATTTTACTTGTCAACTGTTCGGAATTATATTCCTATATCGATTGTACCCGGTTTCCTCTATTGCGTTTCGATAGCACCTTTAAGTCAGCTATTTATTTTGTAAATAAGTGTCTACAGTACATAATATATATACAAATATGTAAACTTAATATAAACCCACAACCAAAAACTCCTGACCGTTGGTAACAAGCAATCCATTACAAAAATACGTCAAATAGCACTTTTATTTAGTTTCCTCTATTTCTGAGAGACTGTTTAGTAAAATTGTTAAAAATATAGAACTTTAGTGAATTGAAGCCGTGGTTGCTTAGTGAATAATGTTCTCACGTGTCTTCCACTCCAGCCGTTTAAGCAATGATTTATTTCTAAAATATGCTTTGTACTTTTAAGCATTCATGAATCTTCAATCAAATATCACGTTTGTTCACCAAGGCCCTATGGCGAAAATAATCAACTTTGCTACTGAGCAGGTTGCGTGAAATCAGCAACAGCTTCATGAAGGGAATAGCTGATAAACTCAATTGCACATTAATTTGGTCATTGATGACCAAATCAGTGTTAGTAAATGATGTTTAATATTGTATGTATTTCTTTGTGTATAACAACTGTATATTGGACTGTGTTGTAAAATATACATCACAACAAAACTTTACTTGATTGACTGACGCCAAACATGGTGTCACAAGAACTTGAAAATTTACTAAACGGTCCTATAATAACTGTTCATAATTATTGGTATTCAATTATCAGGAACGGAGAAAGAATGTCAATGTCTGCGGCCAGACGGCTTCTCGTAAGAGGCGAAAATACAACTCATAGCCAGATGGTAAGGCATTTGCCCGCCTAGATGCACCACTTGTACTCTAGAGCATGTCGTCATAACAACCTTGAGTTGTGTTCCGGTATCAATGACCCGGTTGCAGACCCTCTTTGAGGGCCAGCAGTACATTGCATCTTTGGTGTTGCTATTGTCCATACGCTACGGTAACCACTTTCCACCAGGAGAGTGGTCAACTTGTCTTCTATACTCCAGCTACAAAGAAATATTAATCAAGATGGGATTGCCTGTTCCCAACTGTTTTAAAACCCCACAACCAAATGTCGTGCTCTTGACAGAGAGAGCATCAAATTAGTGCACTCTCTCCGGAGCACCATAATGTTTGTCAGGTACTTGGAAGCTAATATTCGCCGCCTGACTCATATTTAATATTTACATTATTATAAACAACATTCTAAAATCAAATTTACTAATTAAGCTTACATAAATTACTTTACATATTCATTTGGAAACAAAATGTTCTAAGTCTTGACAACTTATTCATTAATCTATTATTGCATTGCACATCCGGCCATTTTTCTATTAAGTCTAAATATATGCTATTCCTAATATATATTGATCTATTATTACATATTAATATGTCATTATTTTTTTCTTAATTAAAATATATACTAAATAAAATGTTAGAGTATTGCACAAACTATTGCACAAAATTATCAAGGATTATTGCACAATACTTAATTAGGAATCAGTTATAATTTATTATCAGTCCGTTTCTTTAACGTGTTATTATTATTTTCAGTATTTTGTAGCAATCTAAAGTTATTGAAAAACACCGAATGTGTCTCAACACTCTCAGCACCTGATTCACTCCTAGCTTCATTGTCAGTATCATCACTCTCACTATTAACTATTTTAGGAAGAACAGTCCGTCTCGGCAGTGGCTTGGAACTGGTAGAATCACTGCTTAAGTAGCCTGATTCTTGTACAATTGGGCCTTTCTTTCGTCTAAAACGTGGTTTGTTCACTTTTGTAAAGGTGTCTGTATTTATTCCAGGTCCACTGACATTTCTACCTTGAAGTTTACCACTATAGTTCCTGCATAGATCACCCGATATTCTTAAAATTCTAACGGGATCAACATTTTCATATTCCGAGGATTGCGAATTAACAGAAGCTCTCATTGGACTGCAGGAAGGTCCATAATGTGATTCAGATGTCAATGAGTTGTCACATGTTTCAGCTGTTGTACTTGTCAAAGTCCTCGGACTGAGACTTCTGCCACTCACGTTTTTTTGTTGCATTTGTATTTGTGCGTTTTCTAGTTCTACTCTTCTAGGAGGAAAAGTTGGCTGCTCATAAATTGGATCATCATCAGCATGTGGCAAGGGAGGTAATATATCAGGTCTCGCCAAACTTTTGATTTGTTTTATAGTTGGAGGAGTACTTTGACGTTGTCTTTTAGAATGTCTCAGTTCTAACGACAAAACGCGACCATCTTCAGTGTTCCATTCCTCAAAATCATCCCAAGTATCATCAATTGGTTCTTCTAGGCTCTTTGATTCACTATACACACCAACTAAGCATTTTGAATTCTCATGTATACTTTTATTTTGATCATAATCGCTTCTTAGACTGTGGAATTTCGGAGAGTATTCTACTTTGTCACTTATCTTTTTGAATGTGCCGCTACTCCTAAGTTCAATACGCTGACTACCTCGTGTAGTCTGTTTTTCAACGTTTCCAATAAAATTTGCCCTACTAAATGGCACATTTTTATCTATTTCTTTATGTTTTAGATGCTTACGATCTAATGTATCTGGTTCAAAGCCATCAGACTCATGAATTTTTATATAATTCTCTGGATTATCCTTTACTTCAATCGTCAGACAACCTGGTTTTTCTGGTTTTTCATCAATATTTTTATTTAATTTTCTACTGCCTATAGAACACTCAGAGCCACTGGGTGAAGTAGGTGCGCTTCCAAAATTATAATTGTTGTTAACATATACTTCGCTGACTAAGCTGTAATCAGATGATTGCTCTGTGTTTGTTTGTGTTTTTTTGGAATTTGGTTGACTATTAGCTTTTGAAACACCAATAGCCTCATAGAGATTTTGCGCTTTTTGTATATCTCGATGTGGGGATGGAGTGTTGCTATTGCTACTTGAAGCTGTTTTATAAACAGCATTTCTCATGGTTAGTTCTTCTTCAAGCGGTAATGCATTACTAAGACTAGGGCTAGCTTGAGATGATGGAACTTCTGGATATTCAGATGGAGTAGATAACCCTTTTTTATTAGAATTTCTTTCTAAACTATCAGTCTCATAGTCATTTCCGTGCGGACTTTCTGATGAACGCCGAATATATGCACTCGGTATTATATTACCATGATTATTGTCGCTAAAACGTTCATCGTCAGAACTATTTTGGTTGTAAACTTTGGAACAATTATCCAGAGCAATAGCTTCATTGACCATGTCAGGTAATACATTGTTATGCTTTATTGATTTCTCTCGTTTTACAATATTTCGCATACTTCTTGATTGGTAATCATTAAATTCTATCGGGACAAGATCACTAACTGGTGCAAGACTTTGATAAAAGTTATAATTGTTTTCTACATAGTCACCATCGTCGAAGTCTGATGGCGTAAAATTATAATTTCGGCGACTTGGCTCAGATCTAACAGACATCGTAGACAACTTTTTTGGTACTGAGAAATTATCTGAATGATACATGGAGCTTGATGCAGTGAAACTATGTTGTGGTCTTAATTTACTACGTCTACCTTCCGTAGCTGGTTGAGTTATAATGCTTTTCTGATTTGTGTTTAATAAGAAATCATTATACGGTTGCTGTTTTCCTAGAGGTATATTTTCTAACCATTTTCTAATACTGCTTTGTTTGTCTCCTTTGTTACTTAGACAGTTAGAGCAAGTAGGAATGTTATGTTTTATGAATTGTGGCATATCATCTGATTTACAGCCAGGGCAGCCAATGCAGTTCTTTTTTCTGCTGTTTTCCCTTTTAAGACTTGCTAAGCTACCACTTCTTTGACTGCCTCTGGCTGAATATAAGTCTATACTATTACCATTAGACGCGTATGTTTCTTCTTCTGGTATTTGGTTTAGAACAGGTTGAAATTTTTTTGCGGCCATTTTATGTTTTGCGATTGCTATCACCTCCCTAATTTTTACTAAGAACTCCAAAGCTGCAGGCGGAGGTTCCTGGAATTTAAAATTATAAATACATTATTAATATGAAAAAATTAAACGTGTCGTGGACGTTTAGGGTTCAGCTAGATATATTTAGTTAGAAATTCCATTCAAATTTAAACCTTGTCTTGAATAATAAATATTTAAAGAATGGCTCTATTTGTGTAATATGCTTTACTTCCCTGCCCAGTGGACCTCGCATAGTCCACGATTTATAGTGTCTTATTTATACTTATTTACATGGGTGCTATGATTTAACTGGTTTTTATTTATTTAAATAATTGACATTCTTACCGCCATTAACTGTGGTTCAAAATAAGCTGGATTAAAATAAAGCTTTCGACGTGTGGTTCCGACAGGTCTTGCGATTTCTCTGTCATCTGTTGTCTCCACAATTGAGACATGTTCATCCGGTAGACGTTCAATTCCAGACTCATCTCGATGGCAAACATCAGAATTCTCATGTTTTAATTTTAGTTCTCGATGCTGGTGAATTAAAGCTGACGTAATTTGATTCTGAAAATTAGACAGTTCTCTTCTATGTTTCCTATTCATAGTCATTGCTTGGGCTCCATACGTTTTAGTTGTACAGTTGCCTTTGCAATGAAAAAGCAGTTTACTAACGCGTTTACAATCTATATAACAATCAGAGATTACTTCAATACACTAGTGTCACCGGGAAGTATACCTGGCCAACCAAGCTGGTAGTTATGAATGGCATTTGTCATACAAACTGTAACTCCAAAATGTACATTTTACGGGAGAGTAGACTAAAGGTAATTTTGTAGGGTTCTATGGGTTCACGGTGTTGTGAAATGAAACTATAAACAGTTTTATAGTCTCAAATAAATACATTTTCAAATTACATTAAAATGCTTTTCAAGTACCTACAGACATTTGAACTAGCCCTCTAGTTATAGATGGCATCAAAAGTTGCATATATGGATCTGAATTACTTTCTTACAATTTTGAGTATTTTTGAGAATTTTACAAACTCACTTTTGATAATAATGTGAAATGACAGGTCTTTTATTAGAGAATCTTAGAGATATAATTAAAAGTTTTGTTTTATTAATTCCATGTTATGCCATATTACAGTAAGCAAGAATTTATTGAACTCACATTATAAAGATTATCGTCACTGCGAGCGCTGCTGTCAGCAAAATCCTCCGAATCAGAAATATTACTGCCAGAATCACTAGGAAAGTTCTTGATTTCATGATATTGTCTACCTATTCCTAATAATGGATTTTTCTTAATGATACCATCATCACATATTATAATCGTTTGCATTCGTTCATTATTAACACGAACAATATCTCTTTCGGTTATAGAAGAACCATCTTTATTTTTTGGACCTCTGACTTTTCTGGTTTCACTTCCCTCAGAAGCAGTTTGTCGTCGTTTTCTTATATGTAGAAATAGAAAAACCGAGGCAACATAAATAAGCCCAAGAAGAAGTGAACTAAATCCGATAGCAACATATTCCGCTACTGATAGGCCCGTAGTGCTGCCTGTATCTGAAGTTTGCGCATTTGGTGCGAATTGGACTTCTGTTACATCTGGAATAAAGAATCATCCAAAAGATATTAGACAAAGATTACGTTAATTTCGTATCTGGTCATTGTTTAGTTTTGAACCGACTTCCATCCAAAAGGAGATTCTCAATTCGTATGCATGTTTTTTTATCCTAGTTTAAGTGGGATTACAACAGTTAGAAGTTAATACTGCCGAAACTGAAGGGCATGCCGTGGTAATTTTTAAAAACAGGCATCGAAAGACGCCCGTCCTGGAGTCCCACCGACTAGCTTCTGGAGTCTAGATCAATAACTATAATATATTAATAATAATCGATATAATAATTATAAACTTACTGTTGAATGGTTTAGGTGGTGTTCCTTGTACCCTGAAAGCTACGCATGGTGTAAAAACCCCTCGCAAATCAAGCGGCGAAGTGGGAGCCGCAGAGACATCCCTACATAGCAGTCTTACTACCATCACACGACCAGACATGCGTGTACGCACATCGTCCTCGCCACTCCACTAAAGATTAAAAGAAGCTTTCTTTATGTAAATTAAAACTAAAATATAACTGTTAATTAATATATCTGAACAAAAATACATAATACGGTGCCTCCCGAAGAACAGCAGAATTATTTTCCTCAGCTCTGAGATAATTATACTCGTACTATGCACGTACCGATGTGTTAAGTTCTATTGCTGAGCTTGGGCTGTTTTGTGGAAGGCATGGTATATTTGCCAAGCTTGTCACACACCTTAACATCGTAGATGTGCAAGTTACTTCACGATGTTTTACTTCAATATCAGCGTGTGGCAATATGTGCGGAGGTCTATTCCTACTTTTGTCTAAAAGACCATCGAGTAAAGGGTAATAATAACCTATATTGTGTGGTGGTTATAAATACAAAGGAGGCAAAGTACACCCCGACGGGATACAAAATATTTGCAGTACATACTTTGTTTCGAGAGGCGATTACACAGACATGTTGTAAGGCTATGTGTCTGCTTTATCGTCACTTGACACCTTAACCATTAATTACTCTATCATACGTCTCTGAAACAGTCTCTATTTTTTGAATTTTCAACCAGAGTATATGCTTGTATTTACCATTGTATAAATATGTTTGTTAAAGAAAGCACAAAGTCGTTTTACCTGGAGAAACGTTCGTCCCTCATCTCTAAATAGATTGAAAGGCACATCTGCGTCAAGCGTGTTTCGAAGGTCCAAAAATCCTTTGCGTGTAAGAAACTGTGCGCCTGACACTGCGCATATAGGCGTTTTTACATCTGCAAACGCGGTTTTAATAGAAAAATCAATTAAATTATTTGAATATTTGCAAATTTTAGTCAAAAATCTATCAACATACTTTGAAACGTAATCTCTTTAGATGGATGAATTATTTGGCCTTTCAGTGGTAAATAAACAAACGGTATCCTTTGAACAGCAGTGCCGGTTCCAAAAGTAGCTAATGAACATTCTGTTAAAAAAATACATATTTAATATCAGATGTAAGTATAATAAACATAAAAATGTCTCGGTAGGGACAGTAAAGTCTTGAGTACATATATTTGTCAAATGGAATTCACCATAAACTGTTCACGGTCAACCGCTTGTAATATTATATTGGATGTCTCATTTGTAACGGAATTGAGATTAATACGACGTGCAGATTTTTAGGGTTTTGATGCCTGAAGGCTATACGAAAGCACCGTGGTCTGATTTCGGTGTCTATCATCTTCCGGATCCATCATGTCTGCGGATGTCTTCAAGACACATGTTTACAAATATGTTAAGAAAAATACTATTAGGATTAAGGTGGCCTACGAACTGCGATTAAACGTGAGCGGGTGGGTTGCAACCGCAAAAAATATAACATTAGCTATCTATACAAGCGCACACATAAGCGATTTTTTTCAGTGGCTGATTTTAAAAATGTGATTTGTTACATTTGGATCGCGGGTAAAAAACGCGCGATTTTTCTGTGTGTCATAGTATGGTAGCGCACGTACGGCGGTTAACCGCGTTCGGTTTCCATATTCATTGTCCACCGGGCGAGCGCAGAGGATAGCTACAACACATGCTGCTCGCCAGAAACCCACTGTGGTAATGAAATAAAATTAAGCAAAATCGCCAACCGCAATGTGTGTTCGTAATCGTTTTTGCGTTTTCAGCTATTCCTAAACCGCTCCGTATAATCGCAGTGCGTTCTAAGCCTTATAGACTAGTTACAGATCATAATAAAACGTCTAAAGAATTTGTTCGCTGCACTTTAATCAACCGAAATTTGTTATGAGGTAGTTAAATAGTTACAAATTCAAATTCAAAGTTTTTTATTCAAAATAAGTTCCACTGGAGAACACTTTTTGAACACTATTAGTGTGATACTATGCATTCTTAGTTCTACTAATATTTACAATTTAATTTGAATATTTATTGAATTACATATTATTATTGACCTTAGTAATGTAATTTTGTTGACAAAAATACAATTTTAACATTCACTTGTCAGCACTTTTGGAGGCCAATTTAAACTTAACGATTTACAATCTAGAGTATATTTATTAATTATTTAATTGTTAAGTAATTTGATAAAATAACATTTTGTCATCTACTTAATGTTTTTATTTACCATCTTTTTTAGCAAATCATGATTTGATTTGTACTGCTGTTGTGTCGTCCAGATAAATAAAAAGAATTCATTATTTTCAAAGTTAGACTATCATACGTATTTGCTAAATTGACGCGTTGTATATGACTTTTGCGAATAGCGTTTTATTACTGAATCCTCCATGTATGAATTCGACTCGAACAGGATCATTTCTTAAGTAAATTTATTTCTGACAGTTATATTATTACCAACCCAATTTGGATACACGTTTTGGCATCAGCTTCCGCAGTCGCAGTAAGCTCTCGAAGTAGTCGTAAAATACGTTGTATTCGATATTGTAGCACTTTTTTTTAATTTTCATCGCGTCGCTCATTACATTGTGTTGACAAGGGGATGTACTTATTTTGAATGCAATTAATGAAATTGATCATTTTCACGCGACAAAACGCGGTAATATAAAAATATGGTATTTCGTGCAATAACAATAATTACAACTTATATTACTCGTTACCAACGTAAGAATCAAACTACATTTTTTTTAAAAATAAATCCAGCTTAATAGGTAGGTACCTAGTGAGAATTCTGAGACAACAAACAAACTTTTATTAGGTATAAGTGAATAATGCATGGTCTAAATGTATTTCTTTTACCGAAATTCACCAACTGATGAAAACAAGGACGTTTATGGCCCTTTTTTTATAACGCAAGGGAAATACGGAATACGTTTCTGCATTGTGTCTAGGCCTGGGGGGAGGACACCGGAAGTTGTGTCGGACTCCTAGCGGCCGGTCCTCCACGCTATCTTCTGAACCGTAGAAGTCGCAAGGAACTCTCCGTCAAATTACCCAATAAACCTAAACCTGAGCCCCTAATCCGCGCTTTTATGAAGTGCCACAACACTTAGTGCCGTGGACACTACCGTGATGCCTCTAAGCATTATTATCCTAGGGTGTTTTTTTTTTTTCAGGCGGGGGAAATACATTTCGCACATACCGGGTCCTTTGCTAGGGATTAGACCGTTATTGATCATGGAGGCTTTCCACTGAGGCAATTCAAACAATAATC
The DNA here is from genome assembly GCA_039645545.1 of Dendrolimus houi. Classification (NCBI taxonomy): domain Eukaryota; kingdom Metazoa; phylum Arthropoda; class Insecta; order Lepidoptera; family Lasiocampidae; genus Dendrolimus; species Dendrolimus houi. Next base: position 11,598,663 of record CM077134.1, read on the forward strand.
AACCGGCTTGTGTGGAAACTCGACTAATCAATACTCCACTAAAACCACCCTCCTCCCATGTGCCCCGCGCTTATGAGTAGGAAAGGCATGAGATACAGAACGTAGTTACGCCCACACCGATCCTAGCGCACAAGTGCTTGAGAGTGCCCCGGGAGAGGCAAACTCACTTCGTCAACAGGGGTGAAGACTCCTCTGCTCCCTAGATGCTAGAGGGCCCCTGCAGCGGTATTTCAGGGGGGGAAATCGTGCGCATATCTGCGCCTCCGGGCTCCCAACTGACGTCGGCGCCCGCGAGACGCATGCGCACTTCTATTTCTCTCCCTATCTCGTTCCGCGGCCCCCTTTTGAGACATTACAGTCTCGCAGAAATTGGCCGCGCCCACCCACCAATCATCGCTGTGCAGGATGGCTTGCACCAGATCGCTCAGCGAATCGATCGGTCCTACTAGTGTCGCGAGTTCAAACCTCTGGGGTGCTCATGCTGCGCACTCGACTAGCGTGTGTAACGCCGTGTCGAGTGCGCCACACTGGCGGCATTGGGGTGAAGGCATAGGGTGTAATGTAACGTTTGTTAACCCTACGGTAACCTTCATAGTTTTTAAACTGCCACGCACTTGCCAGATTGAAAATGAAAGAACAGCAAAATATCACTCTTCCGAGTTCCCATCAAAAACTCCCACAAACAGCAGCTTCATAATAATTAATAAGGAGCTATATATAGCCTTCATATTATTTTGATGTATTTTTATGTGATTACGAACGAGGTAGAATGAGTGGGTGGACAACAATTTACTATGTGCAATCTTAAGACTTAGCGTAGATCAGTCCTTAATAACCTAATAATCTTTTTCGCACTGCTCCATTTTATCGTTGATGTATTTTCTAGTATTACCGTAAAAAGATTTTCAAAGGTAAATGTTGTAGATTACGTGATTTGGAATCACTGTCTTCGCATATTTACTTAAGCTATTGCTAAGCTTTTCCTAATACAAGACATTTACCAAATCCGTTCTACAAATTCTATTCGCTTAGCGAAATAGAAGTGGAGGCTTATATAGTTAACTTTAATGGCATCGGTCGATTGCCGCGTACCGATTGCCATAGACCTGCTTGTTCACAAAACTTCATAAGAAAAAGTCAAGCGGGCTATATAACCCTACCCTCTAACAGTTTAAGCAGTTTATCCACTGTGGCGTCCGCTATGTGATATGAGGCACAAACCACATATCCTCCATGGCCATATCGTTTAATTTGGGCCAAAGAAATTGGTTATCAATGATCAGTAGCACTTGTTTCTGACGGCGATGGCATCACCAACGTCGTTTCCAAAGAACTACGAATCAATGAAACCGCTAGTTCAAAACCGAACAACTTTTTGTGAATGTAAGGGAAATTAGATATTACATAAGTTTTTGACACATGGTGTCTCTTCGATTATACTCTTTATAACGTTTTTTACATGTACGGAACTCCTTACTGCACTGTTTTATTCCGAAATAATAACCGTTGTTTTTAATTACCTGGCAAATCGTCAACACACAGTTCTCTATCTTCTCTGAACAGGGGCGCGCGCTGCGGACAAGCGCATGCGCACGCGCCGCGCGCCTCGTTTGCGCCGTTTGTTCTCGCGCCTGCACCGTGTTCTGCACATTGTGCTGCGCTACATTCACCACCTGACAAGAGTATAAATAGGCATGTGTAAAAAAAGAAAATAGAAAAGACTATTTGATGAATTATCAATGTAGTTACACTGTTTAGATCGAGTGCCAATGTAAAACATATTTATATATTTTTTACCTAAAGGAAATTTATAAAGGCGTGGAGATTATTATTATTACGGCTCCAATCGTTAGTTTGTACTTAGTTGATGACAGCATCAGACAAGGGGACTGGCCTTGGTGGTGGCTGATGGAGCGTAAACCCTAACAGCACGCTCGCCTTTAATGAAAGGAAATGAATGTTATTCACGGAGGAATTGAGAAAGAAAACTAATTCTTGCACCCAGGCTGCCCGTCATAAGAGGAGACAAATAGCCAAGTAGTATTTCCTTGATTTGCCCATCTGGATAGCTACCACCCCTTGTCTAGAGTATACCACCACAACAATCTTCATTTGTGTTCCGGCCGGCATCAGTGGCCTGGCTCCTCTCCCATCTATGGATCTGGCAGCACCTTTAGTGTTGCAAATGTTCATAGGTGACGGTAACCACTTTCCATCACAGTTGGGCCGTCAGCCTGCTTACTGTACCTACTCCAGCAATAAAAAAATCAACAAAAGATGTATACCAAGGTATGAGTGGAGACCTAGTATAATAAATATGTTATCCAATTTGTAAAGCGCTAAGTCTGGTGCGCTCACTAGTACACTAGACGAGCAAGCGTGGTAGAGCCCATACGATCGCACTAGATTGGATCATTTTAACCTTAACACCATCCAATTTTAGCACATTAGCTCACTTAACGCTCTGCAAATTGCATAATGTAATGTACTCGGTTATCAAGTAGATGAGTATTACCGATGATAGTAAATATGTCGCCGGTGTCGCGCCTCGCCAGGTCGCCAAGCCGTGCGCCGGCGGCGGCCGTCGCCAGCAGCAGCAGCAGCGTGCTGGCCATGCTACCCCCCGCCGCCCGCGCCCCCGCACTCGTCCGCCACCCGCATCGCTCTCAGCACCTGCACAAACATTCACAGTCAAACCACTGCATATTGGGAACACTTATCAAAGCAATCACAAACTGTGTTTCACTAGACCATCGTTTCTCAATTTGGGGCAGCGACCCTTAGGAGGGTCGTAGTGACCGTGTTGAAATGTATCTTGTTTTATTATGTCTTTATAAACCACGGGCCCTGAAAATGGCCCGGACTTTTGGAGGGTTTGCGTGGGACCAAGGAAAGGCCAACACGTAGAGGCAAATTTAATGTAAATGTGTTGTGACACTGACCAGCGATTATCCCGGTCTATACCATATAATAATGCACTCAAGGACAAGCCCCGGCCAGTGTAGAACTATTGTGGGAAATGAGAACAATAAGTACCTGGCTATTGGGGTGAACTGCTAGTGTACTAGAGGCCTGGGAATATGGGGTCTATGGCGTATGCCCGTTGCAATGTTCGGGGAACATGGAAAAATGGGCAGACGGTAATTCGCCACACCCTGCATGGGCCCCAAAAAATGCCATAGAAGACAGGGGCGACATGGGTGTGAGTGGCTAAGGGGTGTAGAGAGGTGGGCTGCAGATTCATCGAAGCTTCTTCCGACGTTATGCCATTTATCCCTTCCACTTCTGGAGCCTGAGTCTTAGCTTTAGCAATCTCCACTCGGCCTTGCCTTGGCCCCCAGAATCAGGTCCGAGGTGTCGCTACTTACCCAAGGCTTCGCCGCAAAGTCCCCCTGCGGGCTTATTTATTATTTTACTTGTTGTTCGTAAACCAACGGCACAGTCACGGGCAGGAGAGAACGAGCGGTAGACGTAAAATTTCAAAGCGCGCAGTTGTCGCATTGGTCATTTGACAGTAAGTTCTTTCAGTGAAAGGGTGCTGAAATATGCTTTCCGGTAAGGATTCGAACCGACAACCTTTGAGTTTTGGACGTCAGTAGGCTAATCACTAAGGGCCGATTCCTATATTTTACAAACCGTTCATTTGCTTTACTATCGGTTAAAATTTGACATAAGCTCCATACGAGTAATGTCAAAATTCAACATATGGTAGGGCAATTGAATGAATAGTAAGATATAGGAACCGGCCATAAGCTACTGCCACGACTGTGCTCAATTCTAGTTTCATAGTAGTTTTTACAAAAGTAGGTACAGTACATAACATACACAGTAGTACATACATGACAAGCGACATTAAAACGAAAGCATGTCTGTAGCCTGTAGAGAAAATGTTAATAGAATTATAGTTCAGTGAAAGCTTGCTCATCACTGCAAAAATCTTTTTCTATTGTATGATTCGATTTCACTCATTTCACATGATACCTTTAACGTTTAATTGCTAATATAAATTTCTTTTTCTATGGTGATTGGTTAAGTTAACACGGTGCTGTATTAATATTTTGATTTTATGATCTAATAATATTTGATTGGCATACAGCGATTTGACTTTTTAGAAAGCTTACTCATAATAATTCTTAGTAAAAAGGGATCGATTTTAGTCAAGTATGTAGGTGTGTAATTAAAAAAAATGTGTAGCTGTAATATTTTTTAAATGTAACGCGTACTTCTACACAAGTATTTAATCAAATGACCTCATATGTCAATAAATACCTAAATTTTATTCAAAACAATTATTATTTAATAAACTATTTAAGTTCTACCACCTTGAATTTTTTTTTCAAAATATTCCATATAATAGGTTGGGGAAAAAGTTTTTTCGCATATAGTATGTATGAACTTGTAATAAGATCTCTTTGGCTATACTATTTGTATCTGGCTGGTTTTGGTATCATTAAAAAGTTTTAATTTTAAAGAAGATAATTCCAAATTCCAAATAGGAAAATGTGTGATTTTCATTTGTTTTTCTTATTGTTAAAATGAGTGAATCTAATGAAGAAATTCGATACATTTTAAAATTTTACTACAAAAAAAGTAAAAATGCAACACAAGCCGCGAAAAAAAAGTTGTGATGTTTATGGACCTAATACAGTACCTGTGAGAGTAGCGCAAATTGGCTTAAGCGTTTTCAATCCGGAAATTTTGATATCAAAGATGCAGGTCGCTCTAGTCGCCCTGTTACGGACAAAATTGATGCTCTTTTTGAAAAAGTGGAGCAAGATCGGCATATTAGTAATTATGATGTAGCTGGAGAACTGGGAATTGACCACAAAACGGATTTGGCGCATTTGAAAAAAGCTGGGTTCACAAAATAGCTCGATATTTGGGTGCCTCATGAGTTCACTGAAAGAAACCTAATGAACCGTGTACTCATTTGTGATTCTTTATTACGACGTAATGAAACCGAACCATTTTTGAAGAAGCTGATAACTGGTGATGAAAAGTGGATCACGTACGACAAGAACGTGAGAAAAAGATCGTGGTCAAAGGCCGGTCAGGCTTCATAGACTGTGGCGAAATCCGGGTTAACTCGCAACAAGGTGATGCTGTGTGTATGGTGGGATTGGACGGGCATTATTCATTATGAGCTGTTACCGCCAGGCAGGACTATCGATTCTCAACCGTACTGCGAACAACTGATGAGATTAAAGCAAAAAGTTGAGAGAAAGCGGCCGGAATTAATCAACAGATGCGGTGTGGTTTTTCACCATGATAACGCTAAACCTCACACATCTTTAGCCACTGAGCAAAAATTACGAGAGTTTAGCTGGGAGGTGTTAATGCATCCGCCGTATAGTCCTGACCTTGCACCTTCAGATTTTCACCTGTTTCGGTCTCTGCAGAATTCCTTAGGCAGTGTCAGGTTAACATCGCGAGAAGACTGCCAAAAGCACTTGTCGCAGTTTATTGATCAGAAGCAATGGGATCACGTCCCTACCCACAAGATGGCAAAAAGTTATCCAACAAAATGGCACGTACATACTGTAGTGAAATGTAAATAAACGTTATTAAAAAACTTTTGAATTTTTATATAAAATGCGAAGAAAGTTTTTCCCCAACCTAATATTTCAAAAGTTGGAACCACAGATCATAGAAACACTGTTTCTATGATCTGTGGTTGGAACACACAAATTCTATTTGGAAACAAATATTTCATCGTCATTCATTCATTTAGTTAGATAAGACAAGACACTAATAACATGATTATGATTTTTCAATAATTGTCTTACGATACACACCAACCCCCCCTAAGTAAGTACGACAATTGTAAAACCCTAAAAGCAACATAGCCTCTCTTAAGCACGTACAGGTTATTAATAAAAAAAACCAAAGTGTTTGAACATAAGCACTCGTTGGTAAGTAAAGATAATATTACCCATTCGACATGCGTAAACCAAATAATATCTACATAAAAACTGTCGCAATGATTCAACAAATACTTTAAAATCGGTACACATTTAACTGCGCCTGTTGGCATGGGCCACTTCCACTTATGTAAATTTTTCATAATTCCATGTTCGTCGCAGGTTGCTCTTAAACTATGTTTACTTAACTGTCATCTAAAAATCGCACTTTAAAAACTAAGAACGGTATTCAGAAATATTGTCGATGTGACAAATTTAGATATGGACAATGACACTGACAAAATGCTTTACGGTAGACCTCACAATCACTTCAATTGTGGTACTAAATATTAAAATACCGTATGAGAGTCTTTGTTTCTCGAGGTGGAATAGGACTAGGGTGAAGGCGCCTATTATGAGATAGGTTCTTAAATAGAGATAGTTCATTATTTCAATATATAACTCCTTTTCCTGAATGCGGTTGGTACCATTTGGTTGCTCATTCGTTCATGTTTAAATAGTTCCGACAACTCGGCGAAAGACTTGTTTTTTGTCGGGGACAAATACAATTTTTTTTCTCTAGTTCGAAGTTATGTAAAATCCATTAAATGATGTACTATTAAATTAAAACTTGATTGTCTGTTTTAAAGTGAATTTGGTATTTCAATAAATTTTATAATCTTTATTAAATACATAAATTACAATTATTGGTTACGTTGGATTTACATTGAGTTCCTATAGTATGAGACACTAATGGGCTCCTAAAATGAGACATCTGCTATAGGTATCTAGATATCTAATTTGGTCTTTTCTTCTAAATATAGCTACTACATGTTTATACATTTTTGCCAAACGCCAAAGTGATGATACGTGCCTAAATGCCGTCAAAAGTCTATAAATACCTACATAGGATATCTAAAAGCATCAAAAGAATATGCTTAAACATATTATAAGTGTAATTTTTATGATTAATGACAACTGATTATAACTTTAGAATGTGATTAAGGTAAATAAAAACGTTTAATTTTGTTTGCCATTTACATGAGCTCAAAAGTAGAGTTGTCCCTTCCCCTGAGGACAATATTACATCTTTGCTTCAACAATGTTTATCTTTAAAATATAAATTTTAGAATAGAGTTTTTTAACTGTCGATAAATTACTGTACAGAAATGAATAACTTTTTTCTGTAAATCTATAATGTGTTTTAAAAGATACCACGTTCTCCGTTTCGATACAATTATTTTATAATAGCTGACCAATGCCCAGTTCGCTAGGCAACAGAAAAAAATTAAAAAGTACTTATTATTAATCACAATCAAATATACCCTATATCACTCAGGAATAATGTAGCTTTCCACTGGTGAAAGAATTTTCAAAATCGGTTTAGTAGATCCAGAGATTTACCCCCTACAACGTCACAAACTCACAAACTTTTACCTATTTATTTTTTGTTGAGTTTAATTACCTACTCTAAGCGAATTCAAAATATTTCCCCTCCAGTACTGCCTGTACCCCAGTGACGCCTACATCGCATAAGCCTATCTAGCCGATTAGGGTGCGCGGCGACCACGCAACATTTTTCTAATACTTGCATTTTTAAACTCGTGATATCTTTCGAATGAAATGTCCGAATTGAATAGTTCAAAAAGTTATATAAAGGTATTGAAGCAATCTTGAATATGAAGTAATTTATTTTGATAAGGATGAATACCAAGATACAAATAAAGAGCCTTATCTAGCGGCGGCATTTTAATAAATTTTTAAAATAAAAGAACACTTATTGTGGCATAACTATAATAGTAAGACATATGCTGTCGCGAAACTTTTTGTAAATGATGATGTGTTCTGCAAAGTCGTAGTACATTATTTTATTCTATCATCAACAGTTTTCGCAGCGCACGCGATTTTAGGTAATTTTTTTACACTTTGGCTTACACTATTGGAGTTTTAGTAAGGATCCCTATTTTTTTTTTAAATATATGTCACATGTCAACCGGGGATAGTGTAGCTTGCCAAGAGTGAAAGATTTTTTAAAATCGGTTCTGTAGTTTCGGAGGTTACCCCTACAACATCACAAACTTTACCTCTATATAATATTAGTATAGATAAGTGAAAAAACTCTCTTCTAAAATTGCAATTTTCAAAATAACACGTGAATAATAAAATAATGAAGCAAAAAAGCGATATGTTACTTATAGACAATATTACAATTTACTCGGAGTTTTCCATGTTGTAGTTCAAATGTTAGACGAGATCGGGCACTTACAGTTTCCGATTATGAACTATGAAAATGAGCTCACCGACTGATTTAAAAAATTGCTAATGATAACGATTATTTTTGAAAGTTCTATCTACGAGAACTAAATTACACATGAGTTTTTGGCGGGAACTGAAAGGAGATGTTGTGCTGTGCAGTTTTATTTTCTAAAAATTTGTAAAATTACTCTAAAATGAACAATAGTACAACTATTGTTCATTTTAGATATGAAAAATGAACAATAGTACAACTATTGTTTATTTTAGATAGGGATTAGGATATTGATAGTTTTTGAGTAGTAATTATGTGTTTTGTGAGAAGTGTGAACTGTATAGTCAAATGTGGCCTTTTGAGTTGTCACAAGAACTCCGTAGAATGGCACCAGCTGATAACCTACAGTTCAGCTGTGCTACACATGCATAAGAAAATGAAGAAACTACATTGTAATCTAAGATCTGGCTTAAAGGCCTAGCTGCCAAGCCATAAACCTAAATAAAAATAAAATAATACACTTTTACAATTTAACTAAGAGAATGTAGCGGCATAACTTATTGCCAAATTTCATGCATACAGACCCAGTATCTAGATGAAAAGTGACGGACAAGAACATCTTATAGGCGTTCCGGGTATACGGATGTAACAGGACCATGCACCGTTTCAATGTTACTAATATCACCTCATGTATCGATTTTCACATAAACTTAAAATTAGAGGGTAGTAAGAAAATAGAGAACGTTGACTTTCGGCGTTCATAAAGCGAACCACAGATGACACAGAGTTTTACTACTTTCCTGACTATTGACCTATGGTAAAGCTTTTTCAGTTGAGCAAAACACGATTTTGTGGTAGACAATGAATAGTTTGAGGGCAAGTATTGATTCATGCTAAACATACAACACCATCACTACTGCGGTACAGAATTAGTAATAAAACACAAGATTTAGTTTGACAGAACATTGTTTTAAACCTGTTCGAATAAAATTCGAGACGTACCAGAGGGCTTATTCTCAAACGTCTTTCGACGTTTTTTTAGTTTTCGAACTTATTTTGCTTGTTTTTTATGTAATATTTAAGTACATTTTCCATTGTATGTTCAATTTATTTTTGTGTTTTATATAGTTTATTATTGTACTTTTCAAGAAATCTTTATTCTTTCTTCGATCTAAAATTTCATTGACTCTTACGGGCCTGATTGGGCGAAAAAAAACGATGAAAGACGTTTGAGAGTAAGTCCTCTAGTATACTCAGACCAATGCCTCAAAGGCGACAGTCGCAATAGTAATCTGTTTGCATATACTCGTAAGTGTCGAAATGTGGTTACCCTTCGCTCACATTATGCCAACTTCTGCGAGGAATGTAGGCAACGCGAGCGCGCTTATATGTTAACACGTTGCTCTCCCGCTCACTTATCGCAGAGCATTTGGAGTGTACGTCAGTAGACAGTCCAGATTGAATTTTGGAAAATTTCCCTATTCGATTAATGAATTATATTAGAAGTAATAAGAGATCCATGCAATCGTTATTATTAGATATGTTTTAGTGTTTGCGTGAATTTTACATCACAGCTATACAATTTTATACCTACCCTCATTTTTTTTTGAATCGAAACAAGAATTTTTGGGGTGAAATATTACCTGATATGAAAACTCTGGTTGTGGATGATCGGAACTCTCACTCATTCTAATTATATTTCTTAAATTCCAATTCAATGACTATAGTAAAAGTTTTCATTTAAACTAAGTTCCACCGGAGAACATTTATGAAGTTCATAATACTTATATAAATTGAAATTATTACTTATATTTGAATTATTTTAGATAATGCTGTACGTGGTAGAACCATGCTGCAATCATTATCTTGATCACACCTTGTTGGGCCAGCTCGTTCGGTGTGTTACAACGCTGTCACAGAATATCGACGTAAAACGGTTAACGTTGAGCTAATCTTGTATCGTGCGATGAGTAAGAGTTCCAATGGCCCCCTTCCCCCCTATCCCATTCCTCCACTCTGATCCCTCTATCGCACCACTTCAATCCCATCCCTCCTATGCCGTCCCATCCTAAAAGCTGGCAACGCGTTGCCTTCACCCCTGGTTTTGCAAACGGCTGTAGGCGGCGGTACTACTTTCTATTAGATGAACGGTCCTGTTTGAGAGCTTCGCATTAAATAAAAATGTATATCATTGTGTAGTTCCAGTGTGTAGTGGAACTACACAATTACAAGCCAAAAGATGGCGTTGTGTAATAACGGAAGTCGCAAACGATTCCAGACACGTATAAAGAATATATAAAAATTTCTACCATTAACAGACGCGCCTCGGCCTGCAAGATATAACCACAGTTAAACTTATAGGTATGACAATAGTATAGTCTCGCTGGAAGATCTTCCTTTGAAACGGAGGAGCTTTCTTCACTTTGTTCCTCCACCCATTAGGACCATGGCTAAAGTACTATTCTTCTTGCTGTCTTGCAAATTTTTAATGTTATAAGCATCTGACTGGTTTAAATAAATAATACTTAGGTACTTGAATATACTGAATAAGAAAAGCTAGATGATAATAATAGTTTATTTGAATCAACGACCGCGAATTCTCTGTAAATATACAATCATTACCTACGTTTGTACAAATATTCCTAACTCTCTCCTTAATAATTATAAAGATATCAGATTCGCCATGAAGTTGTGATTATTTCTCCCACTGTTATCTTGTGGCGAGCAAATAGCCTTTGTTGATTGGTCTTTCTCCTGCAAATGTTAGTACTTTCGTTATAGATGCAAATAGGGTTACCTCGCCAAGGGAGGAGACGGTCAGGAGTTTCTTAAGACAGAGTATTCCTCAATTTGGACTCCTGTCCTTATGTGCTACATTTATGTTATTTATTTTATTAAATACTAAAAATGTACATAGATTTTTTCTCCTATCTAACATACGGTCTCTGTGGTTGAGTGGGCTAAACCTGTACCGGCCGAGCTCACTGCAATGTAGGCTCCGGGTTCATTTCTGATCATGGTAAATTTCGTTAACGAACTTTTCGTTATTTACTATGGTCTCGGTGTCTGGGATCGGCCCCAGAGTGGTCCGTTGTATATTACCCATAACACAAGCGTAGCTACCGTACTTAGATTGGGGTATACAATATGTGTGTTTGTTTGCCGATTTAAAAAAAGTGTGTTTTTGGAGAAATTATAATGGATTATATGAGTATACATTATATATAATCGTTTTACGAGGTTTTATGCGACATTTATCAAAAGTGGTATTCATAGTGGGAATAAAAATGCGACTATAATAACACTTCTTTAACGAGCCTATAAATTTTGTATAGCTATTATGAATAACGGGGATAAGTATATGTTTATTATTAAAAAGAAAAACAAGTATTTCCGGTTTCTGAATGTGACACACCTGACCTCTCTTGGTTAGTTACAGAAATCTGGTTCTGTATGAAAACGTATTTATCGCGGACTGTATGTTGATATCGATGGCCTTTACTCATAATATAACGTGCATATATTTGAGCGCCATATATATGTAATTACATTCGGGGCGGTCTTTACCCGGGGGTGCAAGTGAAACGAGGCACTCAGTTGGAACTAAAGGGCGCAAGCTGATTGAATGCAATAAACAAGTCATAAGGAACATGCGGATTTTGAAGATCTGACTAACGACACTTAACCAATTTGTGGGTGCCATATTTGTATGTTACATCTTCCTGTCAATTTTCATGAATATCAACCCAGGATAATCTGAGAATAATGACTTTGGTATACAGACGGATGGAAAAACAAGGCAAATGCATAAGGAGCCTTAAAAATAAAATATAAAAATTAAATGCTATTTTCAATTGTTGATTTGCAAAAACTGATTTTCGCACTCCGGCTTCCAATACACTTAAGACGGCCCTACCTACTTTAATTATATATTGCTTATATATAACAAATATAAATCAAAAATTAATACTTAATTATATCATGTACCTACGTATGTTTAAAATTCTAATAGGTTTTTAATAAGAATATTAAATTTAATTGTTATTTATTTCTTTGTAACGTAAATTGTTGAAATTCGGATGCTTTAGAATCCCTTCGCTTGCCAGACCAATATCTACCTACCAATATCTTCATATACCGAATATAAAGGCAATATTTAAGACGTATGGCAACCCTAGTGACAGTGTATCTGAAGGGACGCATTGATATGATCAGTCATGTTTATTCAATATTTGATTTTTTTAAAATAATGGCTGCAATGTCGTTTATGCATCGATTTTGCCAATGTCGTGTACAGAAAAGCCAGAAGATATAAATAAGAAAAAGAAGGTAATCCAGCAATTTGGTCGGTAGTTTCTAAAAATTCTGCCAATCTAAAATACCATATATTTGTAAATATTTAAACAGAATTTCATAAACAACCAGATCCTTGGAATTTAATAGCAAAACTTTTATTTTTTAAACTCTTGTGAATACTTAAAGGAATATTATAGGTATTAGAGTAAATATTTATTAGTAAATAAATATTATGTGCTTGTCAATTTGTATATGAGATACAAATTGACAAGCACTACTAATTGTATAAAATGTACAAAATAATGGTTAGAAATGAGTAAATGATTTTAACAAGCACTGTTTGTGTTGAAAATCTTAAATGATTTTTTGAACTACAACAAGAACTCCTTCCTTGAAGTTTAGTCAAAACTGATTTAAAAGACCTTGTAACCAGAACCGTAAGGCATTCTTAGAATCTTTGATGGCCTTTGTGGTGGAGGGAGCTAAGCCTTAGCTGGCCAACTTCACTCCAACAAAGAGGTTCCGGGTTCGATTTCTGGCATGGTAAACGTAAACGATTTTTCCGTTATTTACTATAGTCTGGGTCTCTGGGATCGGCCCCAGAATGATCCTCTGTAATATACCCATAACACAAGCGTAACTTGGTTAGCTTGGGGGATATTAAAACTAGCAGCGTCTTACAACTAGCAAAAGTGAGCCCAATTTACAAGTCTGGGACAAAAACAGATCCTGGTAATTATAGACCGGTTTCAGTACTTCCAGTATTGTCAAAAATATATGAAAGAATCTTATATAACCGATTGCCTGAATATTTGTGTACTAAAGAATTTTTAATTGAGCAACAGTACGGGTTTCATGTAAAGTCAAACACCCTGTCAGCCGCCATAATGCTAGTTTGTCAACTAACATGGAGACCATATATTGACTATGTAAGAAGCACTACGAAAAATTTCTACTCCAAAATTTCTTACTCCAACTAAATATTTATACTCTAAAACTAACCTATTAAATATTTCTCAAATATACACATATAATACCTGCATACTAATAAAAAAGATAACTAATAAAAATATACACTCCAAGCTATCCTTTGCTGCTAAAACATATAAATATAATATCCGGAAGAAAAAGCAATTTCAATTAAGTCTACCACGAACAAATTACGGGAAAAAGCACTATGTTTGAAGGTGTGCAGTTATTTAATAAATTGCCAAACGACTTACAAAAATGTAAAAATATAAACTTTTTTAAAATGAAACTAAAAATGTTTTATTAGAATACATATACAATAATAAACCGCAACATATATCGAAGACTGCATAGCGCCACATTAGTGTTAAGATTTATATTGTATTAGTTAATAATTATTTTTAATCTCATTGTAAGTGAATTACATGTTCTTATGGGAAATAAAGTTCTTTAAACCTATATACAACGTGTGTTTGTCTGCCGTTATTTATATTTACTTATTCTTAGACCTAATTAAGTAGCTACTTAGTTATTGTAAAATCTGCCTTTGTAATATGACTATTCTTCCTAGTATATTGTAGTAATGGTATATTATACCAATATACCATTACTGTTAGGCAAATAAGATATGTAAATAAATTGTTCAGCATGTTAGTTTTCTCATATTATTTTAATTAAGGTTTAAATGAGAAAATCTTAATAGGCTTACTTACATATTGTAGATTAAATAATAATGCTTTACTAAATAATAGTTCCTTGGTGTCTAGTGTTAATTATTTCTCAAGATAATCACTAACTTGTGTAATATCAATCTTAAACGAGGTATTTAAGTAACGGAGTTTTTAAAATTATGAATGGTAATTCATATATTAAAATTAGCATAAATAAGCGTTTCCTGATATAAGCTTATATCAGGAAGCGTTTATACGCATTGCGCAATTGCATTTTCGGTATACTTTTAAGACCAATTGATGAATTAGGTAGATACGTTGATTTTTATTTATTATTTTATCACATAGAACTTGGATATCTGTTTGTAAACTCTAAAACTATATTAATGCTTAAGAACTAAGAGAAAGGGTCTTGTAAGTAAGTAAGACTTTCAAACATAGTTTTTTTATGTTAGATTCCTGTTACATTTTTTTATTCGATAGTTGACAAATTTTTTAAACTTTTAATTAGATTAACAAAAACAACATATAAATTAATTCAGAAGATACATATGTACCTACATATTACGCATAGCTCAGCTAAACTTCATAGTTTATATATGAATTATAAAGACATTTCTATAATGTTTAAGATCGGAACTGTAACACGATGACATTTAAATAAAGCGAATAAATAAATGAATATTATGTATACTCCTTCTTGTAACTACTTTAGCCCTAACTTATAATTTTAAAACGGAACTTTTAAACCAAAGCACCTTGTACCGTTCATAAAAGCCCAAGCACATGGTGTTTAGTTCTATTTTCGCATAAAATACTTTAAACTTTAATTTTAGTACAACTAAGTAGGACGAATCTTAACCATTCAAATTACAGCCCTAATGATACATCATCTTGGTAATATGAACGATAGTTTCTTAACTATGATGCTACAGCTCTAATTGTGTCGGTGCAGTAAATAGTACATTACTAAATAACATGCTTATATACAAAAGTATATAAACTGCATTTGCATAGCAGCTCATTCCAGCCTTTTGTATTTTCTTATGTGCAACGTTTTGTTTTGTCAAACATATTATGCGTTAAAGGAGTTTCACTGTGAATTTTTAATATGTGTTGCCATTATTAGTAGGCTATTTTTTTTCTTGTTGTGAATTCTTTGTTACAACTTCATTAATTCTTCGAAAAGTTGCTGTATATTCCTGTACCTATAAAAAGAGCCTGGGATAAATAATTGTTTTTGGCTACACGTGAGGAAGAGGAGTTTCTTGCCGCTTCTTCTCCTTAAACATCGAAAACATGTTGCGAAGCGGTGTTCGTAGAATAAGAAGAGTAGCCTTATTTTTAACTTATACGTATGTGCTTCTTCCAAAAATGTTCTCCAGTGGTTGTACTTGGTTCAAACAAAACTTTTCAATTTAAAATCAATGTATACTAAATCTGTCGCGGACTAAACAACCGGGCTGGATACTAAAATAACTACAAACTAGCTTTCATTTTCATATATAATTTGATATTGTATTAAAGTCACGTATACTGTTTAAAGCAGTTCATTAAGCCCTAGTCCAATTTATACAATCCCTTATTAGTCTTCCATTACTATCTGAATGTGCTATTTACTTAATTAAAGTTCTTTACAACTGGCGCCATACTTTATTGCTGCTTTTAGTTCACAACAAGAGATAACATTATAGAGCAATAGACGGTTGCCTAACACAAGGTTTTTATAAAACAAAATTATTCCGCGCGACCTTCTTCAATTAATCTGGAGAGACTATTTTTACATACAATAATAATCGCCTCGTTAGTAGAAAACGTAAGGCTACATTCAACTGGAGTCAAGTTTTACTGGGTCGAATTTTTACCATATATAGCAGAACCGAACGCTCTGTTCACACGGAATTCGGTTTTGCCTTTCGGTAAAAAAACCAAATGGTCTATCACCGTGTGTATATGCTATTCGGTTTTTTGCAGGAAAACACTCAGTCTCTTACTACCATTTGTAAGTATCCTACTACCCGAATGCGTCCGCCCACTACTAGACTTGCCGTAACTGATATTTTGCGGCATTCGGTAAGAAAACCGCATATACGTTCACGTGAACGCATGTATTAAAATGCTATTGCCACTAAACCGTATTCGATTTTTAAATATCTCACTTTAATTAATATTAAATACTAGGGGTCTTGCCAGACGTTATCCTGCACTGAAAAAATAAAAACCTAGGACCCAATTCCAGCGCCACCTACCAGGTCTAATTGTGAATTTCAATCACCCCAGGACCCCCACTCAAACACACATAAAATTTCATCAAAATCGTGGAACCCGATTCCAGCGCCAAGTATTTTGTATAGATTGATGGGTTACATTATTGAAGTTTTAGTAGGGATCCCTAATTTATATATAACCTATATTATTTAGGGATAATGTAGCATTCGAAAGATGAAAGAATTTTTGAAATCCGTCCCTTAGTTTTTGAGTTTATTCGTTACAAACATACAAAAATACAAATCTTTCCTCTTTATATTACTATAGATTAGATTTTTCAAATATTTAATACTTATAATTTAATATCATTGTAGTATTCCCATAAATATGAAATAGTACGTATGTATTTATTTCTTTCTGCTTGGAAATCACAGCTTTAATTGGTTTTTATTGACAGCTTTTCCTTTTCTTTAAGGTTTTGCCCTTGGTAGCTGTCTTTAAGTTCTTTTTTTTTATAGCTTGAGTTCAGCAGACAGGCAGACGGTCCACCTGATGGAAAGCGGTTACCATCGCCTATGGACATTTGCAACACCGAAGGCGCTACAAATGCGCTACTGCTCTCTAAAGAGAGACTGGAACCCGGCCACTAATGTCGGAACACAACTCAGGGTTGTTATGGCGGCATACCCTAGACCAGGGTTGGTAGCCATCCAGTCGAGAAAATGCCCTACCACCTGGCTGTGGGTTCGTTAGTCGAGTCTTACGACAGGCCACCCGGCCGCAGGAAATTATATTCTTTCTCCGTTCTTGCACGGATTGATGACGCTATAGGCATGTAGGTATTAAATTTCATTAATGTGTTACGTTGAAGCTGGCTGAAGCTAAGCGATTGAAATAATTCTGCTTTTGCAGTTACAAGGCTGACTCGAGGCAACCATGTATCTAACTGACAGTTAAGGAAGAGTACGGGTCAATAGGTAGGTGTCCATTTAGCCTCGGTTAACCCATCAATAATTACAATGCGTATCTGTATACAGGAAGGCGTTGCATATCGTTAATGAATCTCTTCAGTGTATTAGTTAAAATTAATAATAATATTGTATAGTTTAAAAGTAATTGATACTTTGTCACATTTTAATGAGTCACATTCTGCAAGATATCAAAGCCGAAACAATTAATTAATATATCATCGGTTTACTCCAAGAACTCATTAACTTTTATAAATAGGTACCTATAATATGACAGTTAGTGACCTCTTATCGTAAACCGACGATATATAATATGTATGTAGATTGAACTTTTAGAATCTCAACTAATAAATATTCATATGTCTATGTGTATCCAAATAAAATAACCCATGTTTTAGGAAATCTGATTCCTTTCAAGCTTTACAGTTGGTCTAATTTAACAACCGATGGTCGTACAATTGATAGGTTTTCATATCAAATCAGTTACTGCGCAGCGCTTCGGAACTAACCTAGATGTTAATCTTGCTTCGGCTCACACGTGTTGTTTATTATTAGCTGTAAAAATATAATCGTGCGGCACCACGAAAAACTTTTATGAAATTAAACGACAATAACTGATGATACAGAATGTCTGTCTATGCATCGAATATGTAAAAGCCTCAAGAGATGACTAAAACTAAAGGAACACTCCGGCTCTTTTAGTGCTTCAGATTTATACCATATCATAGTAGGTATTATATTAATCACTTACTCACCGACGGAACATCTATCCGGTTCTTCTTTAGCTTACCTGAAAACATAAAAAAAATGTTATAGAAAGATTAGCAAACGAAGAATTGGTATAATTATTTTATGTGAACACGTTACACACTTATACTTGTGCTACCTGCTATCAAGTTTTTACGTGACTAATCAGATTAACGTGCAATATATCACTCACACCATCATATTAGTTAGCAGTCATAGCAATCTATCAACGGCTACTGGCCACCCAGGCAATCATCGAGTTATTTGTTGCGCACTGGGAGACTAGTTTACAAGAAATCTATGGTTTGTATTCTACATTAGGTAGTAATCTATATTTTTACACAACTAGATATTTGACATTATAATCCGGTTGAAAAGAATTTCCTAATGTACAATGGTGTGATGCAGCCGAGGGAAAATTGACTTGTACCAGTTATCATCACAATTATCGGGATGCCGGGTAGGTGTGATTTCTGTTTTAAAAAATCCGAAATTCAAGAATACTAGATTTTAGAATTTGTAAAATTGAATCACAAGTCCTGTGGGTCATGCCTTCTTTGCCGGAGTCTGTAATTTCTCACTTTAGTTGGTATTGTTACGCCCTACACGCCGACAAAAGTAGATTCACACCTGCATACCATAAAAGCACACTTTATTACCTTTCCGCATTTGGACTTCTTTTGTGTTTAAAATTTGTAATTAAAAAACAGCCCATTGTGTATTGTAATCTTTTATGGCAGTCATTAGCCAGGTGTGTCGAACTGATTCTAACCGGTCTACGCGGTCGGACAGCCATATTGTATCGGTGCAGTATAAAGCAATGGCCCAATGGAGAGATCGGTTAGTCGAGCGATAACCACAAGCGGAGCAAGACTTGTGTACATTCGGTAATCTATTTAGTGACGGACTATGCGCGTGTTATTGAATCGTGCATTACGTTTGGACTGGTTGTGTTCAGTTATATTTGCACCCGTGTTAAACGTGTTTGTACAATTCTAATAAATTCTATAGTAATTCCAACGGTATTTTAAATCCAGTCCTGCAACTCGTAACTATATCTTCTATTTAAACATGCTCTCAAAATAAATTAAACATCAAGCGACATTGCGATCAAACGCAAATCTATAAAAAAATCAAAAACACTTTTAAATTAACACAGAAAACCAGTGATGAATACAATAATAGTTTTTGATAAGCAACTAGTTACTCAGTGCGTATTCCACTTATGAGGTGACGATATAATCACCTTTTGATTAAAGATATACCGCGAAACGATTTATTATTCAAGTTAGTACCGTACTGGATCGAAGAGGTCAAAAGGTGGAATAGTCAGAACATTACTGATCGAAATAGATGTAAAATTGATTGAGCTTTAATGGCTTCGACTTAAAAATTCGAAGCAAGCTTTGATAGATAGACCGTAATTTAATGAATAGAAAGATTTAGAGTACATACTTGACTTTTTTTACAATTTCATTGAACTCTTACTGAAGTTATTTTTTCTATAGTTTAAAAAAATGTATATTTCAATCTTATTTTTTGTTTTATTTTATCTATACTATAGAGATATTTTCTTTATGAAGTAAGATTTAATACCATAAAAGAACAGTAAAAGATAATAATATGTTTAATTACATACTACCATATCCGGTCAAACCGAATAGGAAACCGTAGTGGGTACTAGGTCGGTGTACCTAGTACCCAGTTTGGTATGTTTGATCTCCTCCAAAAACAGAAAAATAGAATTGACATAATTAGTCATTTATAAATCTCCTCTTCTCTAATAAATCTTACTCTGATAAATTAGGATCTGCTGGAATGTCGTGTATTTAAATACCCACCTTTTAAGTTTCATAACTTTTAAGAGTGACAGAAATCAAGCATACTAAATGGGGCTGGGACTATAATTTTTTAGATTAAAATAACAATTTTTACATTTTTCCATATATATTTTAATTTAAAATTTATATACAACATCTATGCTGTCTTAAATATCAACAATACTGCTGCAATGCATAGGTAGGTAAAATCATTGTTTATTATTTAATGCTGAACTATGGTTTTTGAGTCATGGTAACCCTATCTCTTGTTCATACTTCAGTACAAATTCTTGTTGCATGCATATTTCCTTCTCTTTTTGTATACTGATATGTATATATGTCTATTATGACTGACTTCACGAAGATGCCGCCATTGTGTCGTCGAATTCGTTTGCGGTGTTAAATAGACAGATATTTATGAAATAATAAGTTTTTGGCAAATACAGTCAGTTGTTGAAACAAATTAACAGTGATTTTTATTATTTGAATGATTTATTGAGCCTATATATAATAAGTCTATTGTATTTATTTATTTATTATAATTCAACAAACATTTACACAACAACTGAAGGTAACAAATTTATAATTATCTTCAGCGGTTTCGTGTGTATGGAATACTCGGAATTTTTTTAAATTCGGATCGGCGCACACAATCATAATATAAAACGGAAGGTTTGTTGAATCTGAGAATCGGTCTACGGCTTATAGAAATGCAAATATTGACCAGTCATTGTAAGGGACGACTACCGTATGTCTGGCATAAAATATTTTTATTTATAGATACGTATAGGCTTCTCACATGGTCACTGATACTGTTAGAATCAACCTCTTTAAACAGTTTACTTTTTATCATTTTATACTGTTGCACTTCTGTTGTTTCATCTGGTCCTTCAATACTTTTTATCATTTTACACTGTTGCACTTCAGTTGTTTTATCTAGTCCTTCAAGCCGGATATACGATTAAGATACACTAGATTGTTGTTTCCAAGCAGTGTTCTCCGGGAAGGATTGGCGTCCCTTCCGTGCCCCGTACCAGCTCATCGTACAACCTTCGGTGGAGGGCAATGGCATACATCACATTTTTTTCCTCTTCTTTGCAGACGCATTAGCAGTTCCTTAGACTTCCATTGAGCCCGCAGCTGAGGTTTTCCCACAGCGATACGATAAGAAGTTTTCAAAAAGGGTGTCATAAAATTTGTGGTTGGTAACATCTCTCGTGTTGCAAACGTCCATAGGTGACGGTAATCGCCTTCCATCAGGTGAGCCGTCAGCCTGTCTGCTGTACACCTGCTAAAAAAACTAATTATTTCGATTTATGTTCACTAATGAAATAGGTTTGACATTCTTGTTTTCACTGTAATTGAATCCTCACTTAAACCTAAATGCTTCTAAAACACTTTGCAATGTCTACTCGAAGTATAAAACCGGCTTGTAAGTCTTTAAAAACCGCACTTTATTGGTTTGCATGTTTATGCAAATTTTACTATAATTAACAAATCATCGGTTGAAGTCATTTCTATTGTTTAGATAATAATTTACTGACGAAATTAAGTCGACATCCATTATGAATTTTGAATTTTTGTTTGTTAACTACTTGTCTTTAATAAATCTAAACAGATAAATAAAATTAAAATGTCTGTTTGTAATGTCAAAATAACAGCTTTTTACTAAATGCATATGACAAAAAAAAACATTTTTTTGAGTAATTGTCTGTTTGTCTGGATGTTCCAGCTAATCTCTGAAACGGCTGGATCGATTTTGACGGGAATTTCACTGGCAGATAGACCAGGTGATTCTGAAAATGGAATGTTTTGAATTTTTGTATGTCTGTCTGTTAGAGCATCACGTGAAAACTACTGAACAGATTTATATGAAGCACGCCATAGAGCTATCTTATATCCCGGGGCGTAATTTAGGATACTTTTTATGCTGATAAATGGCCTGGTTTCCGTGGGATAGACGAAAATAGCGAAAAAGATGGCGCTGCGATCGCATCTTTTTGGAAACTACTGAATGTATATGAATGAAACTCGACATAGTGCTGGCTTATAACCTGAGTTAACACTTAGAATATATTTTATCCCGAGAAAAGACGTCGGTTACTTAGAGTAAACGGATTAGCAAAATAGATGACGGTACAATCGCATTTTTTCAATTCACTAACTAATACCTACGTAGTCAAAAACAACACGCCAGTAATTGAATTACTTCAAATCATGTTGGCTTCGACTTGACTATATGATTTGATGGGCAGTTGTGTAAACTATATGGACTTAGATTCTTTATAACTGTAGTGAGTTTAACAAGAAAGAGTAAAGTTTTAGGTGTAAAAATGACAGAATATAACCTCCTTTAACCAAATGTGTTATTTATAGTAATAATATCCCATGCGAAATTATTATTCATATTTCAGTAAGTTTTTTTAGTTTACCATCCATAGGCACTTCGCTCCTTTGCCTGTTATTATACATTCTTTAAAACTTAAAAAAATTAAATATTGACAAATAACGTATGTGTATATAATAATGTAGCTATGATTTTTAAGCGAGTTTCACCATCGGTTATATGAATTATCATTGAAGGTTTAAATATATAAAAAACCTAATTATTTTTTTATGTAAGCACCTAGGGTTTTCCACCCAATGTAGCCGCGGGGAAAACTCTAGTTTTATATAAATACCGACAACTGTAAAAACAAAGGCTAAGTTCACACATCTTATCCTCAAGTTAAATATCAAGACGCAATGAATAAAAAATATTATGCAAACGACCATCAAGAACAGAGCTTTTAAATACTAGTTTTAGATTTACGTCAAAACTATTCCATAATTTGCATAATGGGCATTTTATCCGTTTTCATTACCCATCCATACATTCCATAGTTTCAAATCCCTAATAGCTCTTTTTTTATTGCAGGAGTTCAGCACACAGGCAGACGGCCCACTTGATGGAAAGCGGTTACGGCCTATGGACATTTGTAAGTAAATATATGCAAATATTAGTGTTAGTGACTGTTAGTAGGTTTAATGCGTTATTTGTGATGCGATATTGTTATTAATTGTTAATGAAATTAAATATTGACAAATAACGTATATACAGTCATGGCATGTGAAGGTTCACCAGTTTTTAAATTGATTAATTTAACGTTCCGCGAGCACATGTTACCTTTTCAAACTAAGTTACAGACCAGACAGACTATTCCACAAAAAAATATGTTTAACTGTTTGACAACAAGTTTGAAATTACTTAGATCAAAGTTGTTTAATTTTCTATCCTGTCTAAAAATATTATTTAGAGATGTAAAACCTTTTTATTGGTTAATTTTAAATAAATTGTTTTTTTCACGTTTCTATATTTTATAAACTTAACAAAACGTTATATTTATTAACATGTTGGCGGTACTGTTTCTTGTACTTGTGCAAGCAAAAGTCGACTTTAAGGTGACGAACCATTTCATAACGCGACTGTACATAAACGAATCTAGCTTCATTAACTAAAACATTATCCCAGATGGAACAGCGACATTATAATAAAAAATTTCGGATGAATTCAGCTAAATTTATTAATTGTATTACAATATATTCTATAGGTATTTGTAATTAATAACTATGTAAATCTCAAATTTAGATCTAGTTACTTGACAAAAATGGTCAAGAATCATTACACCTGTATTGACTACCCAACTTTTCGGTGAAATTCTTATTTGTATAGCTCCGTTTTTCTTAAAGTTCTTAAATCATCTCAAGTGCACTTTACTTGCTTCACGGCAATGGTAAGTATTTACTTAAACACTAGCGCTATTTGTCAGAAATTATTACGTATTTGATCAAATATAAAAAAGTCAAGTAGTTAATTTCATAAGCCCACTAAAATACAATACAATTTTATAACTAGATATGCTATGCTGCTGGGTTGGGTATAAGAAAGTCCATCTAAAGTCTGCGTGACCGAAATTCTGCGTTTACCGCTATCGTGGATGTTTCATTAAAAGAGTTGCCTTCTGTTACAAGATGTCCACCACAGTAGTCATGAGAACCATAGTGTATATTAATATGACATAGACAATCGTCATAGATAATATTTTTAGTCTATTTATCATATGATTCGATTTATAACTAAATTACCATTTTCTACCGGTTAGTTAATTTCATAAGCCCACTAAATTATCATCTAGATAATTTAGTGCATCAGTAACTAATTATTATAATTGATTTTATGATCCTGGCAACACTATGATGTAATTGCTATTTTTAGCAATGATGCAATTTTTAGCAATGATGCAATTATTGTTTTTAGGGTAGCATTTTCGTATGAAAGGCTTAGTGGCGTGTAGACGTTGTTCATTGCTTACTGTGCTGTGTGAATATTCACATCAAAGGCTGAACAATAAATTCAAAAGGTTTTTTTATAAAGTTTATTTACATTTGACTAAAGTATGTAGGTGCCATTTTGTTGGATAACTTTTTGCCATCTTGTAGGTATGGACGTGATCTCATTGGTTTAAAAATTTTGGGGCTTCTGATCAAAAAACTGCGACAAATGGTTTTGGCAGTCCTCTCGTGATCTTAACCTGAAACTGCCTAAGTAATTCTGCAGAGACCGAAACAGGTGAAAATCTGAAGGTGCAAGGTCAGGACTATACGGCGGATGCATTAACACCTCCCAGCCGAACTCTCGTAATTTTTGCTGAATGGCTAAAGATGTGTGAGGTCTAGCGTTATCATGGTGAAAACCACACCCCTTCTGTTGATTAATTCCGGCCGCTTTCTCTCAACTTTTTGCTTTAATCTCATCAGTTGTTCGCAGTACATTTCAGAATCGATGGTCCTGCCTGGTGGTAACAGCTCATAATGAATAATGCCCTTCCAATCCCACCATACACACAGCATCACCTTGTAGCGAGTTAACCCGGGTTTCGCCACAGTCTGTGAAGCTTGACCGACCTTTGGCCACGATCTTTTTCGCACGTTCTTGTTGTACGTGATCCACTTTTCATCACCAGTTATCAGCTTCTTCAAAAATGGTTCGGTTTCATTACATCGTAATAAAGAATCACAAATGAGTACACGTTCATTAGGTTTCTTTCAGTGAGCTCATGAGGCACCCAAATATCGAGCTTTTTTGTGGACCCAGCTTTTTTCAAATGCGCCAAAACCGTTTTGTGGTCAATTCTCAGTTCTTCAGCTACATCGTAACTATTAATATGCCGATCTTGCTCTACTTTTTCAAAAATGGCATCAATTTTGTCCGTAACAGGGCGACCAGAACGATGTGCATCTTTGATATTAAAATTTCCGGACTGAAAGCGCTTAAACCAAATTTGCGCTACTCTCATAGATACTTTTTTGTAGTAAAATTTTAAAATGTATCGAATTTCGTCATTAGATTCACTTATTTTAACAATAAGAAAAACAAATGAAAATCACACATTTTCCTAATCTGAATTTGGAATTGTCTTCTTTAAAATTAAAACTTTTTAATGATACCAAAACCAGCCAGATACAAATGGTATAGCCAAAGAGATCTTATTACAAGTTCATACATACTATATGCGAAAAGACTTTTTCCCCAACCTAATAGTTAAATATTTGGTATATTTGGTAGTTTCTTATCCAAATCTCTCCTTGCATTTTACATTATATTATTGAATTTATTTATTTTTTTGTTAGATTGTCTATTCAAAATTGATGTATTGAATTTAAGTATTTATAGTATCTAGGTAGTAATAATGATCTGATTAAAGCTTTAATCAATTTGAATTTATTACGGACCTATAAGAGTACATATTGTAAAATATATATTTAAATGAAATGACAAGAGGCTAAAAATAACCAGATTATTCAAAATACTCTTTGAGTGCAAAAAGCCAAAACAATAACAACATTTTTTTTTAACAATACATAAGGCACTAATAATAATTAAATGTTACTCTTATATGAGATTTTTTGTGTGCCAATTTCGTTCGCGAGTCCTTAGTAGCCTATAAAATGGTGATGAAATAAAATGGTGCGCCCAATAAAGTTTATCGACGATATCATATTTGATATGGGACGAGAGGCTGTAGATTGGGCAAGCGTTAAAAGCCTTCTCCTGCCCCAAACGTGATGTTCAACGCAATTTAGAAATATTTAAAATATTTAACGCGGCAACAAGAGCTTGAATGTAATAAAAGTTACAGTTCAAAATGGGAGCTTATTTTGAATTTTCAACACTATAGTTTTTTTAAAATTTTATTAAATATATCAACTCTACGGACTCCAGTTCCGTACATTTTTTTAGTTTTGCATTTAATTGGAATATTTGTTGTTACACGTTTTTGTATTGTTGTATTGAAAAGTGTGTCATTTGTTGTTTATTTGTGTACATAGTGGTGTTCCTAAAATTTAAACAGCTTATTTGCCTTCACTTTTTTCTATCTTTATTATATTCTTCTATTGTGAAGTGTAATTTTTAATGTGGTGAGGTTGATGTGTGTGTAGTGGCAATATGCTATACAACATAGTTGAAATCTTTAGAGCAGTCTGATCGACTTTTGATTCATGTAGATAACTCTGTGTTCAACTTATGTGTATTTATTTTACAAAGTTTTGAACTCTTATGGGTCGATGTCCAAATTAAGAATAGCGAAAATGTTTGACTGAAACTTCTTTAGAATCGTTGTGATTTAAAAGTCGATGATACGAAAAAAAGCGACATTATAAAGAGATATTTAATAATTTAAACATCATAAAGATAGAGTTGGAACTGTTTTGAAGTTTTATAGTTATTTAATCATTTATTCCTATTTTATAATAAGTCTCTCGTGTCATTTGTTCAAAGTGAAAACACGGAATCTGAATAATATGTGTTATAATATATATTAAATATGTAATATATGAAATGTAATATTTTGCATTAAAATATGAAATAATTTTTGAACTTGATAAAACTTCAACTTGATAAATATTATAAAAATAATAAACCTTATAATTGTCCTAATACTCTATATTTATTTCAATCTCTTGTGGGCTAATCTTCAGAAGTTTCACTTCTGCCGTGTGTGTATTGCAAACAAAATATTTTTCATGACTACATTCATGAAAAAATATTGTTCTTAAGTAGGAATTTAAAAGTTTAGCCATACCATTTAGTTTTGTAATAAATAAAAGGTTTATTTTATAATTTAAATATATTACTACAACTTAGGCTTCGACAAAGACAAATTCCACGTACAGTCTGTAAAAGCACATTTTATTACCTGTCGTCATTTGAACTAATTGTAATCGTTTTATGATCGTCTTCTTTTGTTTACTTATTTGTTGGCATACGTTTCTAGTATTGAGAAGAACAGCCTATTGTTCTCGTTTACGGCTGCTTGTAGGCCATTAGCCAGGTGTTACGGATTATAAAGTACAATCTGATTCTAAGAAATTCGGTTCACGTTGCCCGGCATATTTGCATTTGTGCAATATAAAACGATGGCCTGATGGAGATAGGGGGCAGTCGAGCGAGAACCACGATCAATGCGTGACGTGTGTACAATCAGGAATCTAATAGTGACGAACTTTGCGCGTTTTATTGAATTACGACCTTCTGCATTATGTTTGGATTTGTTGTGTTTGGTTATATTTGTACCTGTGTTATACGTGTTTGTATAGTTCTAATAAACTCTATAATAATTCCAACGGCATTTTAATTCAAGTCCCGCACTCGTAACAATATGTATTAATTTATTATTTTATCAGCCGTTTCTTGCGACTAATAATCATAATAAAGAAAAACTGAGTTCCTACGGTTGGGTCTAATTTTTTGACCGACTACAATGTTTAGCCAGAATCTATACAAAGTTTAAATATGACGTGATATTTTTCGTATATACATTGAACACGACATCGAATAAGAACTATTGAAATATGGATTATATATTGACCACAATATCTAGATAAAATATAATATACCAATCGTGCCGATCCGCTTGATTAAATTTTGAAATACTAAAGAAAATCAATGTAATAACAAATACTTAACCTTAAAATTCAAAATTCTACCTTAATTTGTACTTCAAAAACACCTTTATAAAACAAATAATATTAGGCCATAAAAAAAAATCTGCAATGTTTTTGAAATTTTAAGAATGAACCACGATATTGTATAAATGGATGCGTAATCTTAAACCGGCTGCAATTTTATTAGACTGTTTAACTTTGGATTTTTTTTCTCAATGAAGAAATTTTAAATTCTTAATATGGTGGTGAACTGGGCATACGCAAATTATAAAGACGCGAAGTTTTCTGTTTTTGCTACGGCATGATAACATAATGTAGGTATTCTAGATATACATTACTAAGATCTAGAACTTTAAAGATTGAATTTCATCATATAGAATTAGACCACGCTTATCATGAGGAAACGGGGCTAAGGATACTGAAGTTTTCTGAGTTTGTCTCGTATAAGTATCCGCTAAATATATTGAAGCGTCTCTATGTCTATATTGATATAGAGAAGCACATTTTCATCCCCGTTATATCGAGAGTGTTTTATTAAGAAATTTTAAGATAATCTGTTCATTCTCAAGGTTGTGAAAGAACGTAAGTTCACATACACAGTTATATCTGTAGGTATATGTGTATGATGATGATATCAGAGTATTAAAAATATAAGTGAAAAGCCTCTAAAACTTACGAGACCTTTTCTACCGCTTTTAGACATTTTATTACTTAAACAATAATTTTTACATGAAATCAGTAAAAAAACTTATCGAATTTTTAAATTTAAATTAATTTAAATGAGCTGATCAAAAAGTATGTGGGAATATGAATTCGAAATTACCGGAACAGAACTAAACCCAAGAAATGCTATCCATACGTCGTGCAGGATGATTTGTGCCAAGGTCTCACGATAAGGTACGCAAACGATCAAACAAAACAGAGAATAAAGGGGACAAAAAGTGTAGGAAAGCGTATCCCGTGCTTAGAAGCTAACGCTCCAAATGCAACCAGCATTTAACGTTGGTTTACGGATAAATCCGGAAGTAAAAGTAAATGATACATGACAGTAAATGATTATAATCAATCATGATGAAGGTGGTAGAAAAGTACATAACAACATTTTCTTTATTGTATAACGTATTATGAGTTTACGTCGGGTGCACTGTAATCGGTAATAACAATAACTAACAATCAATCAAATTCAGACGTCTCATTAAAGATGCTTAACGGGTGTTTGTAGATTGTTAATAGTGAATTACTTCTAATTAAATATTTTCTACCGGTTAATATAATTAATTGAAACGGTGTGGGAAATAGCTGAGTCAGCGTGGTTGATGCTCGCGGCTGAATATCGTATTACAAGTTATTTACAACTAACAGTATTTATTTTATATCGATTCAGTATAAAATTTGTAATGTTTTATATAAATATTTTAAAAAATATGCTAATGCACTTATTCAAATCTTGACTGAAATTAATTGAATACAAAAGTAATCATGTTTATTTTATAATAATAAATGTTAAGTTCGGGGACTAGAGGCCGATGACATGTTTCCTGTCCTCTGTTGTTAGCCATCGATATAATTAAGATATTTATTAGGTATTAACTAATTAAAATGTATTATTAACTAACTAACTAACGCTTCGAATTTCTGTACATATCTAGCTACCATAATTCGCGCCTCTCAACTAAATACAGAATAATCACACCTCACATACGTATTGCTTTTATAATATCTCTTTTCCCGTCCAGGTTGTGCGTTTTTTAAATGAGCAACTCATTGCAATAAGACTAACTAAATGCT
The DNA here is from genome assembly GCA_039645545.1 of Dendrolimus houi. Lineage (NCBI taxonomy): Eukaryota > Metazoa > Arthropoda > Insecta > Lepidoptera > Lasiocampidae > Dendrolimus > Dendrolimus houi. The sequence continues at coordinate 11,628,264 of CM077134.1, forward strand.
TACAGTTTTTAGAAATCATGTCCAGAAGCTTTCCGTCTCTATTGTGCATAATAATAATGATTCCTAATACTGTTATGTATATGTATGTATATTTGTATTGTCATATGTCTATATACGTGTGTGTATACGTATGTATATATATTTATAATGTTTTTGTACTTATATATATTGAGTATACTTATCATTTATCATTATTTATGAACTGCACCACCATCGGTATTAAAAATCTATCAATCCCTGCCAGTGGTTGCTGCCTGGAAGCGATAACTTTTAGCGATAAGGCCGCCTGTTGTGCCATTTCTTGTATTTTTCTTATTTCTGTTTATCTATGGTTTAGTGTACAATAAACAGTTATCTATCTATCTATCTATTAAAGCTACAAAGACTTGAAAAGAATAATTGTAAAATTTGAAATAGACATAAAGATAAATAACGTTGTAAAATAACTTTTCATTAGCTAATTATTATCTGTCTAGAGACAGCGTAGTTTATGTATTTGTATTATGTTCTGTTAGGCCGGCCGTAGACTGATGCCACACGCCACATAACCACACATATAAATGTTTGAAACCAATAATTCACATTACATCGCATCGTGCATCGCACCAATAAGTTGCATGTAATAATGCAACTCACACTCTATTAATCTCATCTTATTGATTTTTAAGGTTTTGATACGTAAAAGTAACAAAGAAACAATTGTGGTCTCACTCTCGTGTCTATCTATGCATCACAGCTGGTTATCTCGATTTTCGAAATCCAAAATTTAAGTAACACTAGACTTTTCCCATGGCTACGCCTTGTGAAAACCCTGCGTAGTAGCTCTGTTACTCACATAAAATTAAATTAGGTTTTTTATATATTAGACCTAGAACTATTACTATTTCTTGTTCAATTCACTACAATAACAAAGAAACTGAGTCCACATAATCTACATAACTGCCCAGCAAAAAATAGAGGCGAGTCGAAGCTAACCTGATTTTAAGTATTTGTTAGTGAATTGAAAAACGCGATTGCAGCGCCATCTATTTTGCTAACCCGTCTATTCTAAGGAAACGACTTCATTTATCGGGATAAGATGTATCATAAGTGTTAACTCGAGTTATAAGCCAGCACTACGTCATGTTTCATTTATATACGTTAAGTAGTTTTCAAAAAAGATACAATCGCAACGTCATATTTTTCGTTATTTTCATCTACTCACGAAAACGATGTTATTTATTAGGCTAAAAAGTATCCTAAGTTAAGCCCGGGGATATAAACTAGCTCTACGTCGAGTTTTATTTAAATCCGTTCAGTAATTTTCACGTGATGTGTTACACAGATAGACAGACAGACAAAGATTCTAAAAATCGTATTTTCCCCTGATTTTGTCACATTTTTAAACGCATTATACAGACTCGAACCATTTACAAATTTACTATAGTATAGATATAGGTATATTACACAACTCATGGCCAGAAAGAAGGCTTGTTTATACTTCACACAGCGAATTAGCACTGCCATCCAGCGTGGAAATGCAGCTAGTGGCACGCTTCTCCCTGGAATTGATGTGGTACATAATCTTCTTCTTCTTCTTAGTTATCGTGTAAGGTACTAAATGAATGTTTTTTTTTTATTTTTTTTATTGCAGGAGTTCAGCAGACAGGCAGACGGCCCACTTGATGGAAGCTGGTTACCGTTGCCTATGGACATTTGCAACACCGAAGGTGCTACAAATGCGCTGCTGCTCTCTTAAAGGAGACTGGAACCTGGTCACTGATGCCGGAACACAACACAAGGTTGTTATGGCGGCATACTCTAGACCAAGGGTGGTCGCCATCCAGTCGAGCAAATACCCTACCACCTGGCTGTGGATTGTTTAGTCGCCTCTTACGACAGGCCGCCTGGCCGCAGGAAATTGTATTCTTTCTCCGTTCCTGCACGGATAAAATGTGTGTCACTCTAAGCACATTTCGAAAGGTTTTTATTTGGTGTGTAAATTTTTGAGTTATAATAAAAGAAGTGGAATTATGATCGTTTGTTTCCCCCTTCTCCCCTTATATTCAAATTTAGTTGTCTGAAAATTTGTAAAATTTTAATGTATTCCTACTTAATCTATCTATCTTCATAGTTTTTGAGTTGCGTTTCATGTAAACAAGTATTTAATTATTTTGTGCGTTCACGATGATACAAATGTAGCGCCACAGATCTATTACCGGTGTGCGACTCCCTTATGAATATTTGTTACCGTGTGAATGTATTTCTCATCGTGACGTATGACGTCAGGCCAATTGTCGATCGCTTGTTATTGTGTTGGGTCCAGGCTGTAGACGAGATTCCCATGGTAGCGCCAAGTTTTCGCACACACACGTGACCCGACAACTTGCTAGAATCGCTACCGATGGGCTGTGTGATGAGAACATCATTAAAGTATCGGCACGGTTTAGTACAGCCTGGAGTTGTCATACTTATCTTGTTTATTACATTTTAACATTATGTTTATTTACATGTCATTACCAACTTGGAAAACATTGATTCAAGCAACAGGAGTGCCTTTTGTACTAATTTGTAATTCTGAAAGTCTATATTTTTTATATTTACAGGTTAACAACTGATTTGACGGATTGTCAGGACCATTGTAGACGTTGATGAGATATTCAATGTATTCTGTGTTGATCAGTTGCCGGTTTTGAAGGAATTATAAAAAAAGAAATAATTGACAACTATTTCTATAATGTATAATGTTCAAATTAAAATAAATAAACTGAATGCTAAAAGTTCCGTTCCTAAACACGTAACACTGGCTGGATACACAAACCGCGGTAAGACAACATTTATCCGAGGAAAAATATTTTGAACTTTATAATAGATTTGATTATATATAATAAATGTATTAAAAATACATATTCATACTCCTCTGTGAACAAGAGGTAGTTAAAAATTTCGCCGTTCCGCCGTATTATTTTCATGTAAAATGGCGCCAACAGTTTATGAGAATTAATACCTACATTTGTAATTTTTTTAGCAAATTATACTATTCTTGTTATAGTGCGGCATTCATCTGACCTAATGTTATAGATATAGGCCGTTTCACGGAGATATGGCGATGGATTTATTGCGTTACTTGAGATGTAACATTGTTAATGATGTTAAATATATAATATACTAATGTGGCTATGAGTTAGCGGTGTTATTTTTTAACGCTTTAAATAAGACACATTCGGCCACAGTCTAAATCTTTAACACTAACGCAGATGAAGCCACACCATTAAAATACATGCTGCCCAGTAATATATGTATATTACGGTTATTTTTATAACATTATGTGCAATATAGCCATCATACGAATGGTATATATACAAACTGTCCACCATTTCAAGAATGAATTCAATATAGCGGCCATTTTGTGGGTCAGCGCTCATTCACAATCTTTAATTTTCTTTTCGTAAATTCAAAATGGTGTTGAAATTCAAAAACACTCATTCTCTGCGATAAAATTATTTACATAAGCATTTTACAAATTCTTTGATTTGAGATGCTTAATAATAAGAAATTGTGTGTTTATCTTTTCAAATGAATTAATGAGTCATTGTAAAGTTTATAAGGCGCGGTTTTAATTTTAATATGAAATTATAGAATTGCAAAGAGAATTATCGAAATTTGTCCTCGCTTATGTTAATTTAGTATTTTTCTTATTCGAATACGGCGGTTGGGAATGCTAAGCTTCTCGTGACCAAAGACTTCACGGATCAACATATGTTATTTAACTGTAATATAATCCTTTAATGCTTCAATATTTATATATTTAAGCCTATTTAAGATGGGATAACTGACTGTTCTGAAAATGGTTTTATAATTCGTATGACTATAACCATAAACGCTACTTTACAAACAATACGCTATGAAAGTACTTTTATCAGGTGACATTATATTGCACTATTGCAAAAGATAGAAATAGATAGTTAGATAAAACTTTATTGTACACCATTACCGAAACCATAGAAAAACATATAGCCTAAAAATATTTTAAATGTGCACAATGGGCGGTCTTATCGCTAAGAAGCGATCTCTTACAGACAACCCGTGGCAGGACTAAAACAGATTATATTTTTTAAAGGTATACATAAATATTATAGGATATGCAGTTACTTATATTATATTTTATTAATTAATAAACATATAAGTATGTAAAATGTTATATAAGTAAGAATTATACTTAATAGACATATATAAATACACCTATTTATATTAAATACATAAATATATACATATACATAAATATATGTAAAATTATCAAACATCACTATGTTGCAGGTAGTGCTTTTGCAAAAAAATGTTATAAAACTTGAATTTTTAAGGTTCGTCATATCTGTTGGTCTACCTGTCTGTCGATGTTATCACAACCAATTTGCTTAGAAACATTGGATCTAAGTAGATTAAATATTCTTTATGGTGGATGGGTCCCATAGTTACAACACAACTTAACGTAACCATAGGATGAAATAACAATTACGTATCGTTAGACAAGTCTTCGCAAAAGATAGATGTTATGTACCTAATTACATTTATTGGCGAGTTTATATCTATAGGTGAGTTCGGTTTTTTTTTAATAACTTTACGGACTCGAGTACCGTACCCCTTTACAACTTAATTTTTCAAAATTTATACACGCTTATTGGTTATTTTTGTTGTTGTGTGTGACATTTTTATTTGTGTTGTGGTGTACTATAATTGTATTCTAATTTTAATACTAAACTTATACTAATGTAGAGTGTATCTGTTACACGCTGGTGTTGTGAGGAAGTGCATGTGCAGTGTGTGCCTTATGTCTATACCTATATATATTATTCTAACTAGTGCCATGTGTATTGTTTTTCGTTTCTGTGTCTGGGTTATTAATTATTAGGCTCTTTGTGTGTCTTGGTTTGTTTGTGAAGTGTGCGTGTAATGCAATGCGGTGGTAGTGCGCGTTGGTGTATGTGTGTAAGTTTTGTTGTTAGTTGTGTGTTTGTGACTTTGTGTGGTGTTATAATTTATTGTTTAATTGTTGTGCCAATGTGTTGACTGGGAATTGTTATTGAAAAAAAGGTGAGTTCGGTTACAAAGTTGTAAAAATTATATCCATTTTTCTCTGATTGTTGAAATAAGGAGTTAACAGTTTTGTATAATTTCAAAGTAGTAGAGTTTGAAAACATTTTTATGGTAAGTTGCTTTTTATGTTTTCGTCGCTAAATGAGATAATGTTTAAAAAAAATAATAATATGGCATTTTTGGGTCCCATGCAGGGTGAGTCACCGTCTGTCCATTTTTGCATGTTCCCCTCCCATTGTGACGGGCAGACGCCATAGTCCCCATATTCCCAGAACCCTAGTACCACTAGCAGTTCACCCCAATAGCCCGGTACTTTTTGTTCCCCATTTCCCACAATAGACCTACACTGGCCGGGGCTTGCCCTTGGGTGCTTTCTTATATGGTATTGAAAGGGATAATCTCCGGTCAATGTCACGCCACATTTACATTAAATTTGTTAAGGGGCCTTTACGTGTTGGCCTTCTCATGGCCCCACGCAAGGCCTACAAAAGTCCGGGCCGTTTTTATGGCCCGTGGTCTTCAGACATACATTGTAATAATTATTTATTGTAAAAAGCCAGATACAATGACATAAACTACATGATATGCTTCATCTAATTTAATTCAATTTATAAATTGACAATTTCATTTCCCAAACTCCCAATCTAGGTTTGCACCTGTGTCTTGGGGGTGGGTTAGTTGTAGGTTCTCGTGGGTGTTTATTACAAAATGTTATTGAGTAAAATTTATGAACAGATAAGTTCAATCAAGATCCAATTTGGTATTCAGTTTCATCTATTCCATTCCACAATGAACATATTTCACATGGTTTGTAGATTTAAGCAGTGTCAAATATCCACGAACATTCATTGGATAGCGAAAGATCCTGAATAATGACATATCTGATATTGTACATTGCATTTCAAAGTAAATAATAAATATCGCGTAATTTACTTCAAACATAAGTATCTTAAACGGGTACCAATGATATTGAAGTAACTCTTTATGAATTGTATAAAAAATACCAAAGTTGTGTCAAAGATAACTGATCTTTGGTATATCGTAAATATACAAACAAGGTTTTGCAAGTGAAGCCGCGTAGAACGTTCTAGTTTTGTAAATAAAAACCTGTTGTTCGGTTTGAAAGAAGAAGTGTTAATTACAAACTGTTTATCACATACATTAAAATGACCGTCTCAAGAATCGCGTGCGCAGATTCATTCCGACCCCGTTCGGTTCCTCCCTCGTTCATTTAAGTAAGTATCGATTTACTGTAAATTCTGTTAAATCGACGAGCCGAAGATCAGGCTGAGTGGCATGACTTGGGAAAGATTTACATACAGCTGTGGATTTCAACAATCCGACGATAATAATAATTGTTAGAGAGGTCGCAGATCGTTCAATAATACTTATGTACTACGACAATTAATAATATTATATGATGATAACAGCCCGTAAACGTCCCACTTCTGGGCTCGGGCCTCCCACTACCACTATAGGGGAATGGACAGTATACCCGCCACGCTTGTCTAAAGTGGGTTGGCAGGTTTAACACATCGCTACGACAATAACGCCACCCCAAATGTAAGATAAAAAAAATACCTACATAAATTTTAATTGAAACATTTATTTGAAAAATTAAACATAGATTGAATTAATAGGAATATGTACATATGATTTTTCAAGATTTTAGGCAGGTCAGTACCTATTTTTAGCAGACAAGGTGAAAGCGATCTTATTTGCACTTTTTTATTGTATGAGTTCAGCAAACAGGCAGACGGCCTACTTAATGGAAAGCGGTTACCATGCCTACGGATATTTGTAACACCAAAGGTACCAAAGGTACTATCAATGTGCTGCCGCTCTCTAAAGGGGGACAGGAACCTGGCCACTAATGCTGGAATACAACTGAAGGTTGTTATAGCGGCATACTCTAGACTAGGGGTGATTACCATCCAAGCGGTCAAATACCCTAACACCTGTGGGTTGTTTTATCACCTCTTATAAGAGGCCGCAGGAAATTATATTCTTTCTCCGTACAAATAATCTCTTTTCATTATAACTCAATCATAAAATTATCAAAAAAATTAAGAGTTATGTTTTGCCCCTATTCTGTTTCTTATCCTAGTACCACACTCAATAATATTGGCTAGAGCCAATACAAAAGAAAAGTCAAAACTACAGTTTTGTAATTCATTTGTCGATGTCCTTTCAATATCCAAAACAAATTTCGACAATTTTCCACTATAGGTCTATTGATTGATATACCTACTACTAATTCATAAACTCAAGACTTCTCGTTCCACAATCAGCTTGGCGTACATAATTAAAAACTGGTCATTATGTCAGGGCTGTCTTAAGCGTATTGGGCGCTGAAGTGCGGAAATTAGTTTGTAAAAATGGAACACTTGTGCATTCGTCATGTACGTCTGTTGGTCATTATGTCACAGTCATTCTCTCAAAAACGACTAGGTTTATATAGATAAAATTTGACAGGACGATAATCTAATATATGGCGCTATAAGTGTAGTTTTTATTTAAGTGCCGTGAGTTAGATCTTGAAAAATCATCTTCTATTGAAATAACTTTTTTATTGAAATAATTCGGCTTGCGCACTTTGGTCCCTGTGTCCGGATGAATACCTTGCTCCCCCGGATAAAGACGGCCCTGCATTATGTCATTCTCTTTTATTGAGAACACAGCGTTATATTTTCTAAATTATAATCGCGAGCGATAAATTTTGTCTGCAGAGCAATTTTATTGAACTGATTTTCTTTATGAAATCCTTGAGTACTACATAATATTTAATGATTATCATGATCTTACACTAATAAAAACTTGTTTGGCGGAAAAAAATATTTTAGAAATCAGAAATAACCCGCGTTCCAACTCCTGTGACAGCGTTAAATTTACCTCTTAATTACTTTTTAATACTTTGTTATTCTGGTCGTTAAATTTACGATGAAATATATAAAATCAAATTATAAGTAGCTTTTTAATATATATTTTTATTGAGTATCTGATACGCCACAACACGAAAAACTTTTTTACAATTTTGTAAATTTCGGTGAAGATGTTTTACACTGAACCTATATTAAAATATACATAAATTGTAAATAGTTTATTGAACTTAATCAATTAAAGCCTATTAGTTAAAAGGAATTAAAGGTAGAATACAGTAGTATTGTACCTATAATTCCTTTTCAAAACTCATGAACCTAATCGAATTTCTTTATTCTTAACTAACTAAAAAAATTAAATAATAACACTTTAAGCCAGTTAAAGACTGTATCACATCAGTGCCAGAGAGAAGCGTGCCCAGAAGACTAGCTGCATTTCAACGCTGGATGGCAATTCGCCGTGCGAAGTATAAACCAGCCTTCTTTCTGGCAATGAGTTTGTATAATCTATCCATATCTGTACTATAATAAATCTGTAAATAGTTCGAGTTTGTACAATGCGTTCAAAAATATGAAAAAGTCAAGAGGGCTAATTCGGACCAACACATTCCGAAAACAATGTTTAGAATGTTTGTCTGTCTGTCTGTTCGAGCATCACATAAAATTACTCAACGGATTTAAATGAAACTTGACATAGAGCTATCTTATATCCCGGGGCGTAACTTACGGTACTTTTTATCCCGATAAATGACGTCGTTTCCTTGGGATAGACAAAAATAGCGAAAAAGATGGCGCTGCGATCGCATCCTTTTTGGAACCTACTGCATGTATATGATTGAAACTCGACATAATGCTGGCTTATAACTCGAATTAACACTTAGGATATGTTTTATATCCATAAAAGACGTCGTTTACTTGGTATAGATAGATTAGCAATATAGATGGCGCCGCAATTGGCTTGTAAACAACCATCGCTGTAATTCAATAACAAATACGTTGTCAGGTTGCCCACATGTAATTCATTACGTATTAGGCATTTCAAATCAGATTGGCTACGCCTTTTCTTTGTTTTGCTGTGCAGTCTTCTACACTATATTGAATTAGTTTCCTTGTAATTGTAGTAAGTTCAATAATAAACTTAACTATAAGGTTTGTATATATAAAACACCTAATTCAATTTTTATGTACGTAACTTAGAGTCACTACCTAGGGGTTTTCACGCGGCGGAGTCACGGGGAAAACTCTAGTCCCTTAATAAGATTATAAAGCAGAATACTAAACGTAGATCATCGAAGTCATAGGTTAAGGTGCCCAGAAGGCGGGCCACGTTACCTCGCTGGATTACCATACTGGCCCGTTTTCCGAGGTAGGAACTAACCTGCTGATCACCTGAATATGGATTTGCTATTCCTACTAAATTTAATTTATGTAGACCCGTGGCTTATGAGAAAAATTACTGTGACATATAAAGATAGATGGCTAGGCAGGCGATTTCATACTTGCCAAAATCGCAAAAGAACCCAAAATAATATTAATCAATATAAGATGTGCGGGTACGGGGTATATAATTAAACAACCGTTGCCATCGACGTATACTACTGTCTAAATATTAAATACTTACAGCACATAACTTAAACTGTGAATATAGCGACTGAAAATAGCTATATACCTATTCTAGGCGATAAGTGTGTCCGACAAGCAGTGGACAAATACTAGTCGTTAGGTATTGCCGTGCGATATTTATTTTGGCCCGATGACCCACGAAATTCTGTTAGTTTTTGTATGATTTATAGACCGCACTGAGGTCATGTAAATTTAATAACTGTATACTCAACTTGAGTTTTTCACTGAATGTTTTTAATAGTTATTCCTACTCCTGTGCTGTTACTCGAAGATCGAATCTATACTACCTAATATTTAAGCGTCTGTCTATAGTTTCAAGATAAATAACAAATTTATAGGGAAACTTGTTTATACGATGCCTAATCATAAATGACAGCTTTGATTTTTTTATTTCAGACTGAAAGTTCGACCCGAATAGGCCCCGAATTGTTATCGATTTCAATGAAACTTTTAGGGATTAAAATATGAATTTTATCTTAAATCTTCGCGTCATATATGTTCCATTTCGAAATATTACAGGTTCGTGAAGATCAGGGCCGGATTCTGGGTTCAAGCCGGGGCTCATGACAAGGGTGGCCAATTCAGAGCGCGGCAAATTCAAACTTCGCAGACAAATACACAACTCATCATTAACGCAACTTTGACCACTGAGACGTCCAGTACTTTAAGCACATAAATTACTTTTCGAAGGGCACGTAGGTCTAGGTTAAATGAAATCCCAGACGCACATGTGTCCATGATGATTAAGGTAAAAACATAGTCAAGCGGAGGCGCAATTTTCAGTTTTTACCCCCCTCGAAAACATTCAAGGTCTAGGGCTGGTAAGATATACTACAAAGTCAGGCTACAGTTAGTGTCTTTAGAATATTTCTCATAATTTAAAAACAGTGTCCTCCTCAAACACTCGCTTTGTTTAATAGTAAGTGAAAAATGGGTCCATACTCGTCGTAGGTATTATGTAACTGAATGGTTTCGCTTACTCCCCCCAATCGTATGCGTGGGTGAATAGTGAATATATACGTGGTTTATAAGCAGTCTATGTGAAGTCAATGAGGAACATCGATACTTTTCAAGGTCTGATGAGCTATCTACACTCCAAACGACTATTTACACTGAAAATGACTTTTTCTACATTCAGTTATACGTATGGTGGCCACCATTAATCTTTATTACAATTGTCTCAAATACTCATCATTATCTTAAAGAACGCTTTGACTTTATTTCATGCTCTCATAGTTTACGCCCTCCCATTAAAATGAAACTAAACACCCCTGCGTATAGTTCAACTTTCTACAAAAATTCTTTTACCGTCAATGCTAAACAGCTTTGGAGCACGGTGCCAGTTGCTATCAGGTAAGCAAAGTCGCTCCCAATATTTAAAACAATGATCGTTGGAATATGATGATATTTAAATGTGTGTACATATATATATTTATCTATAAACATTTATATGTTTTTGTAGATATGTATTTGTATATTATGTATATTAAGTATATATCTATTTAATATATAGAGTATCTGTATATATTACATTTGTATATTTATAATTAAAATGTAGGTAATCGTACTATGTATTATGTATAAGAAGTTTAGCGATAAGTCCGCCCTTTGTGTATAATTAGACATAGTTTTTGTCTGTAAGTTCATTTTTGTATCGGAATACAATAGAGTTACTGATGGATTGATACACGATTCTGTAGCATCTAATCTTTATATAATTCTTCTGTGCGTGTATGTCACTGAAATCATCCAAAACCGCTGGACCGATTTTGATGAAATTTTTTGTGTGTATTTGAGTAGGCCCTGGGATGGTTTAGATTCACATTTGAACTCGGTAGGCGGTTCTGCAATTGGGTTCTAGATTTTGTCGTTTCAGAGCAGGACAACGTTTGCCGGACCCGTTAGTATATTATATATTTCTAGTAAAGTAAAGTAAGTAAAGTTTCATATCTACAGACCCCAGTGACGGAGCAAGACCTACATTTCATGTGGGTATTTGTCCGACTGGGTGGCTAGAGAATCCCGCCGTAACAACTTTGAGTTGTGTTCCGGCATCAGTGGCCAGGTTCCAGTTTCTCCTTCGAGGCCGGCAGCATATTGACAGCACCTCTGATATTACTAATGTCCATAGGCGAGGGTAACCACTTTCCATCACAGTTGGGCCGTCAGCCTGTCTGCTGTGCTTCAGCAATTAAAAAAAATGTGGGTAACATACACTTTGCGAGGTCCTCTAGTACCGCAAAGGATGGATTTGAAAAACAATTGAAACTGACTACTGGCACTAGGCGGCGGTGGTTCCCCGTAATAGTTGCCGCTAAAGTCGCTAGCCGAAATAAAAAAGAATTTGGTATGAATAAGGACTATTGTTTTACTCGTCCTGTTTTCGAGGTGCATGGCCCGTAGGAGTGCGGGGCCGTCGGTCGCTCACGCTTTACAGACTGACAGACACAATAGTTTCCGAGGTATCACAAAAAGATAAGTGTTCCCACCTTTTTACCAAGGAATCCTAATAAGTTATTTATACCAGAGTACCATTGAACTCAATCCATATACCAACACTGTGTAGTCAGCATTGCCGCACGTATTCGCGATTTCAGAATCGCATTTCTAATCGAATGGTCCATTTGGCTAATCTTTAAATCCGGATGGAGTGTGCGTTCAAAATTGAAGTATTAGTTTCGCTCTTGAATTTGGTTACGTGTTGTTATTAACGTAGACGTAACGGACGCGCGTGAGTCCACAACGGAATATAACATCATGTACAGCAACACATACGGGATTTGGATATTTGGGTACTTTTATTTTGTTCAGAGAAAATGGACTCCGAAACATTTTTAAATGGCAGCAGTATAAAAGTTGCCACTTGACATCGTAGGTAGAGGGATTACGAAGGAAAAAAATAGTTGCGATTGTTAAAATACAATGGACTTATATGCTTTATTATATCATTACTTTGAAAGAAATGCCTTGGGTATATATTTACCCGTTTATTCATAGTAGTTATATGAAGTTCACTGGCTCGTTAAAAAAATGTTATTCATAATCGCATGATTAATGAAATATGAATAACACTTCCTTTTTTTTTTCACAAAATTGACATTTCAATATAGAAGTGTATCTAACATGAATCAAAATCAAATTTCCGTGAGATAATATATTTGTAATATCATTATTGACATTCACGAAATACAGAATTTTCGTAATTAAATTCTGTCGATTTATGTTTTCTAAAATGTGGTAATGTGCTAGCGAGATAGCAAACTCCATTTAGGTGGGTATCTCCTATTATATTGATGTACTCTGTGGGTAGGTGGTTTCAAGCCTGGTTGTTTAACACCTAACTGTAGGTACAATAGCTATAGCATAGTTGGCTTATGATAGAGAGAGAGAGAGAGAGAGAGAGAGAGATAGAGAGACATAGACAAAACTTTATTGTTCACCAAAACAAAAATTACAAAAATGTACAACAAGACAATAGTTACTTGGTAAAACAAAAGGCGGTCTTATCGCTAAAAGCGATCTCTTCCAGGCAACCTGACTCAAAAGAATTTTTTAAATTATCTGTAATTATTTGTAATTATACAACAAAGAAAAGGGAAAAAAAGACATACATGGACTTCAGATTACAGTCTAGAGCAGTGTTCAAGGTACATCTAGGAAAACGAAAATTTTTGGAGGTACACCACAAATTAAAATCATTTTTTAAGTAAGCCAAACAAACAAAACGCCTCGCTCATGCGCTCGCGTGATTTTCGTACATATTTTATGTGTAACTAAGCATTTTTCTTATCCTTACATTATTTACTAAAAATAAGTTTATAACATAACCTTATTTTTCCGAGGCACACCAATTAATGACCACGGTACACCAGTGTGCCGCGGTACATACTTTGTGGAACACTGGTCTAGAGTATAGTACGCTAGCACATACATTATTGCGTAAGACTAACATAATGTTTTCTGAGTTAATTTTTAAATATGGCAAAGGATTTAGCTTTCCTGACGTCATTGGGCAAAGAGTTCCATAGAAAGATAGCCTGCAAGGCGAAGTTGTTGGAATAAAATGTTGAAGAGCGTGCAGGTGCCATTATGATGTTCTTTTATAATGTTTTAAAATAATATTTATAACTTTACAGAGTTTTGTTATTGCATAAACTGTATGTACCCTACAGGATCGTAGGTGCCCTATAGGTCATATACTGTTTATTACGCTGCCGTCTATAAAATTTATTACGTCATAAAGGCAATTTATTGAGGTTGATTGTTGTTATGCTGCTTAATTTGTGTCCAAATGGTTATTTTATGATATGAAGGCAATGTCAGTATTAGAAAATGTTACATTGCAATACGTGTCTAACTGTTTCTGTAGATTAGTAGTTACGAAATCCCTGACGGGAGTTGTAGTTCTACGTCCTTTATTACTGCAAAGTTCATTAGAAAATAAACAATTTATTTGCAAATATGCATACGTTAATGAAAACAGATGATTACAAGCTTGTACTGAACTTTAAAAGCTTTGCTATCCATATTAATTCATACTACCAAGACGAATACACAATCGCTAACATAAGATGACAAGATGGCGTCACCTTTTGCTTAATTCTTAATTAATTAATTTCCATAAATTAAGACCGTATTACAGAAACAAGATAACGGGAAAACTGTAATAAGAGACTGAAACAAACGACTAATAACTTCAATTTAATTTAATTATTGAACGCATTGTATTATAGATTGGTATCTCAATAAAAGGAAGGTTTGCACTAAAATTTAAAATCAGCGTTGTATCGGACGTAATTCCGGCACAGCAATAGGCTGAGTGCAAACCTTATGTGCTGACAATGCGTGTACAAATTCTCAAAATTTGCTATTTTTACATTATAATATACATGTACATATTATGTAAGCAATGTATGTACATTACATTTTTTTTTCTATCTTTGTATTTTCATTGCTTAATACACGTTTGAATGTTTCTTATGTTTACTTGTAAACAAACTGACGTACGCTCTGCCTGATGGTAAGTGATTACTGTCACCCATGTATATCTGCAACACCAATAATATTAATGAATTCTTTTAATCTATGGCATGCCATTATACATTTCTTCTCTATTAGTATTACCATGAATTCGTATTATTCTATACTATAAACGAGCGGTCCAAAAGCAAAATTACTTTTGTTTAAAATATCTTAACAACGCACAAAAATTAAGTAAGCAAAAAAATGTATAATTTTTTGGGTGATTTTCAACAACCTGTAACTTGAAACTTTCGATTTTTATTTGTCGGTTTTCTTAAAATTACTCGAAAATAATTCGGAAACAAAATTTTGAAGTTCAAATCCAAAAATAGACACTTGGATCTGCAATTTGCTGCATGACCGTTTTTCTTCAAGTTACAGCCATATCGCCCAAAATTTTGGATTTCTTGCTCCCTTAATTATTGTGCGAAGTTTATAATAAACCTAACTATGGACTCAAGTCTCAAGCTAATCTAATAATCTCTTTGAGTGTATCGTTCTTAAAGGTTTCTGAGTATGGTCGTAACTTTTTTTTAAATCTTGCCATTTAAACTTTCAATAAAGAAGTACATGAATACGTTTTGGCAAAATAACAATTTGAGTATTTAATTTGTAGAATATTTATGATTGTCATATTTTGTACGTGATTCGTAAATAGTAATTTCATACCACAGTCTTACTACCATATAGTTGAACAAGCATTTATTTTGGAGGGATGCCTGTTTTGCAATCCTATGAATGATATTTGTGGAATGTATAATTTTCTTTTACTATACAAATAGTGGTTTAAAATTCAATATCTGTTAAAGATCTCTAAAATAAATATACTGTCTTACACAAGAAATTAATTAGATGTCATACCCAAAAATATCACTCAATATTGAGCATTGAATCGTTTATGCTGTCATATGCTACAAACTTATCATCAAGCAACAATATATTCATACTATTTAGGTATATAAATATAACTGTCTATATTTTAATGTTTCCATATTTATTTACAACTTTGGTAATTATTTATTAATAATTGATAATAATTATTAACTGATTATCATAAAATTTGGTATATATGCATTGTCGAAATTGCAAATAACCTGTACCTGTATGTATTTTTATATTATTACAATACGAAAACACTAACGATCTGGGTTGTGTGAGGATACAGACATGAAAAATTATATACAAGAGTATCATTATGAAATTTATATGAGATGTAATAAAAAGTTAAAATGTAGAAAACAAATCAGCTAGCTACTTTTTAAAATACAATTATAAACAAATACGTAGAGTGACACCTTTATCGCTCGATATCTGGCATAATCTATGTTGCAAAGCCTTCGCGGACATTCTGTGCTGCTAAGTCTTACATGGTTTTACTGTATCATAGTTAGGCTAGGTTGCTGCCATGTCGAACGCACATCGGAACATAATGAGACATTAATAAACATAATATGATAGACGTTGCACGTTACTGAAATGATTGACCGCAAACGAAACATGGCACGTAGGTAACATTTCAAAAGGAATAAGTACCAATGCAGACGGCACACACGTTAATAAGTTAATGACTAGCCATATAGTTGTTGCATATTTTTACTTCAATCATAAATTAACAAATATTTTTATTATTCAAAAATACTTAACGGTAATGCTTCCACGATAATGTTTTGGGTGATAGGACTCTGTCTTTTCTTTCACCTTCTGCCAACTATTTGAGGTCGGCACAATATGTCTTTTTCTTCCATACTCCTCTGTTCTGACATATATATATCTCTCACACCACAAATCATCATGTCATCCGTCACACAATCCATCTATATTCTGGGTGATATAACTAAAGGAGAGATACATAATTACAGTAATTAATGTAATAAAGGCTTAGCACGCACTACGGTTAAACGCGAGCGGGTTGAAACCACAAAAATATAAGATATAGCTGTCAATACAATCACACGCATTAGCGATTTTTTCGGTAGCTCATTTTAAAAACGTAATTTATAACATTTGAGAGGGGTTTGAAAACGCGCGCTTTTTTGTGTCTTATTAGTATGTTGCCGCACGCACGGCGGTTAACCGCATTCAGTTTTCATATTTATTATCAACCGGGCGAGCGCAGAGGATAGCTGCAACATATTATACTGTGAACCAGAAATCAATTGTGGTAAAGAAATAAAATTAAACAAAAACGCCAACCACTATGCATGTTCGTATGCACTTTTGCATTTTCAGTTCTTCCTAAACCCTTCGCGTTTTATCGCGGTGCGTTCTAAGCCATAGTCGGAATCGAGACTGATGTGATATCTACTACCTTACTGCTATTCCCAACCATGGGATACAGTCCGTAAAGCATTTTTACTTCGAGAAAAGAAAACAATATATTACTTATTTTTTATAACTTTAATTATTATGACTAGAAAGCCTTGCAATATTTCTATTAAAGTTTTAATTGGCATTTAAATTAATTGTAATTTAATATTTGCAAATGTGGCTCTGTTTTTTAGTCGAATTATATATATATATATATATATATATATATATATATATATATATACACACACACACACACACACACACACATATATATATATATATATATATATATATATATATATATATATATATATGTGTCATATCTCTCTTTTATTTAACCTAAATTAGTGTTATAACAGACAAATGGTAAAGTTGTGTATATATCTATGTTAAAGGGGCTCCCTAGACATCTTTATGATGTCCCCCTACTACATCTGGTATATTATTAGTGACTGTGTCAAGGAGATGTAGCCAAAGGCTTAATGCGTTTTTTTAAAAAGCACCTTTGTTAATGACTTTAAACATTGACATATAACTCATGTAACTAATTAATGTTATGATATTTACGTTATTTTTAACGCTATAAGTTGCATTTGGCACATTTACTAACACTAATATTAAGCCAGGTGTAGCAGGAGTACTCACGATGTATGCTAAAGCGCAGTTATATGAAGCGTGTATTCTGTCTCTCTATTTACTCACCTAACAACACGCACGATTGGTTAGCAATCATATTCACCAAGTGTTTCTTCTTTACACAGCCAAATTATTGAATACTTTAAAAGAAATTATATTAATAGTATGAAAAATAATCACGCAAGATATTCTTGATGTTCAAAGCACAACAAATTGAAGTGTACTTACTTACATAGAGTTGTTATTTTTTATTATAAACCGGTCTATGCCACGTGGCGGTGCGTTTATGAACTTATGAATTAATAATATTAAGTTCTTTTTATTAGAATGACCGAAGTTGGTTTTGTGGTAAGTGTGTATTTATCGAATACTAGCGGAACCGCCCCACGTTGTCCTGCCTTGAAAAAAATACATAACCCGGTTATTTCAATTAAATATAACAATGTTATTCAGGGATAATGCAGCATTACAATAGTGAAAGAATTTTTGAAATTGATCCTCTAGTTTTTAAGTATATTCATTACAAACATACAAATCTTTCCTTTTTATAATATTAGTATAGATTATACTTTTCAACTAAAAACTATTAACGGACTATTCTGTAGAAAAAAGGAGAAATATAGTTCCTTGAACTATTGTGCACAAAAGTAATTCATCACACAGCATACTCAGTTTACTCAAATAGGACGGTATGGCTGTTAAAATTGTATGTAGCGTTATCGCAAACTTTCCTACGAGATTAAAATTACATAATAATATATTTAATCTTGCTACTATTAAATAAAAATCTTACACTTAGAATCACGTTGTTTATTACTCTGCTAGGATTCCCCCGCGACGTTATTCACGTTTTACGGATATCAAAGATCACAGTTCCATCATCAACATAGAGCAAACAAGTCTTGGAGTGAAGACCGCGTCTCGGTAAACGTAGTGTCGGAAGCCATCCGGCCCGATGGACTTACGACCTGCGCAAAGTCGTCGGTAAGCGCTGGATGAGGAAGTCAGAGGACAGGGATGAGTGGTGCCGACTTGGGGAGGCCTTCGTCCAGCAGTGGACTGCGATTGGCTCACGACGACGACGAGGAAAGATCACAGTTGTGTTACCAACATTTAAAAATAAAGGTTATTCCCAGCAGGGCAATGAGTTATATACAAGAGAATGTATAAATTTTGGAAATTCCCGCAATACTCGGAATAAGTAATGTTACTAAAGACATACGCAACCACCACTGTTCTATAAAAGTTTTTTAACAGATACAGAAAGCAAGTCATAAACTCATTTAGGAATTTGAGAAAACTGCTTTAAAATTTGTCAACTCTAAATCCCATGGCATTACCGGTATATAATGTATCGCAGATTTTAATTCCAAGAATTTGCTATCGATCAATGAAAACCGCATCGAAATCCGTCTAGCAGTTTTTACGTGAATTCAGAAAAAACTGACAAACACAAAAAATCTAAAAAACAAGACTTTACAATTTTATAATGTTAGATATAGATTTACGTAATAACTCCCATACCGGCCTATTTGAAAAAGACTGTAATAATTTTTTTAAATATAAATTTACCACATAACATGTCACAGCTGCACACTACCTGGAGTGGCTAGATTTAATTGCAATTCATTTATCAATAGACATTAAATTACTCTAAGCGGTCTGTTTGTACAGTAGTATGCAAATTATTATCTAACAGGTATATTCCATCTTACACAGGTAGGCCTGTGATTTAGTTAAGTTAATTAGTTTCGTGCTTTAAATAAGAACCATTTAAAATAAACGACTATTTCATTATCTGTCGGATCAGCTTGCGTCAGCGGCATGCGCTGCTGATATTTTACTAGTTTTAACGCATGCACTATTTTGTTTGTTACAGATATGCGAGGAATACGCAAGATCAAGAAAAGCGCGCTAGTGTAGAAGTACTTAAAAATGTGCAATTTGAGTGAGTATTAGATTTTTACAAATAATGAATACACAAAATGCCTAAACGTTATAATGTTCCAGGTTAGAAAAAAAAATCCAAACTGGCAAACAGGCAAACAGTCCAATTAATGAAAAGTGGTTACCATCACCTATAAACGTTTGCAATACCAGAAGGCAAAGCCAGCGACTTGCCAGTGCTTAAGATAAGATAGAGGGGACCGTAGTAGAGGGCCACTGTTTACGGGGGTATCAGTGGAATCACCTCTACTGAACGTAGTGATACGGCCCTATTTCCTTGGGCTTAGTACCAAACTGGTACACTAGAACGTCACAGGGCACTGAATCTGTCGTACATCCTGTGCCGTTCTAAGTAAGTGTATTCTCTCTTAGGGACGCAAGTAGGTTTAGTGCGTAGTTTGTCGGCCTCTTCCTTCATTGGACAAGAAACCGGATGCCGTTAGATACAAGACTCTCACGCGCACACGCGCTGGCTGTACTAGGTGCTGCATTTGGTCCCCCCCTCGTATCCATGACCCGTGTGTATGTCGCAATAAAAGCCATTCCCTCCGTTAATAACAAAAACAGATAGAGGGGATGGGATAGGAGAATGGAATAGAGAGGTAGGACAGGGAAGATGAGATATTTATTAATTTTTTTTATTGCTGAAGCAGAGCAGACAGGCTGAGGGCCTAACTGTGATGTAAAGCGGTTACCGTCGTCTATAGACATTAGCAAGACCATAAGTTGTTATAGCGGCATACTCTAGACCAGGGGTGGTAGCCATCTAGACGGGCAAATGCTCTACCACCTGGCTGTGGGTTGTTTTGTCGCCTCTTACGACAGGCCGCCCGGCCGCAGGAATTAGCATTCTGTTTCCGTTTCTGCACAGATAGAGGATAGGGAGAAAGGAACGTAGGATATCGGAACTCTCACTCATTGTATAAAACACGATTAGCTCAAGGTTAATCGTTTTACGGCGCTATTCTGTGAGAGCGTAGTATCATTTTGATCGAGCTAGCCCAGAGAGCTGTCTGTAATCAAATTAGTGATCCCAGCATGTCTCTACCACGTCACGTAATAAGTCGTTAGAACAAGATCAAAGGCGAAGATATCCCATTAGTAGGCGTAAAGTGCATTTTAAAAGATAGACGTATCATAACTTTTTCCTATACACAATAAAAACATCATGTGCAGTAAAATTTAGAATGGTAATCAATTTGAATATTTAGTAATTTCTATATAAATTAACAAGTCATCTTTAATAAATATAAAATACCTAAATATAATTATAACCTAAATATATTAAATCTAAACTTATAGATTATGTAGCAGCTCACTGCCAACAGGAAGCGTGCTCAGAAGGCTGGCTGCATTGCCACGCTGTATGGCAAAGCTAATTCGCTGGGTGAACTATGAGCCAGCCTTCTGGTAGTCCCAAAGACTTCGTTGTGACTTCAATTCGGTTATTAAATAAAATCTACTAAGAAGTTTTATCGTGACAACAACGGTACCTGCTAAAATGTTTACAAGTTTAAGAGTCTAGAACGCAGGCGCAGTGATGCGAACAATGGCTCGATCATTATTATCTCTTTGTGCCTACACGCACGGTTATTACTGTTCTCTATGTGCATGCAGTAAGAAATGTCGTTTTGTAAACATGCAACAATTGAAAACGAATTTTACATGTGGTAATAGAAAACACCACGTTTTGTATAAGTAAAAGTCACTTTTGGACTTGGAAGTTAATATTCTAAAAAAATAAAAATTCTTTTTTAGAATACTGAAAGAGAAAGAGCCCAAGTTTGAAGTTAATAAACTTCAAACTTGGGCTCTCGACATTACACTCTTACATAAGATAACAAAAAGCCAATTACGTATTTAGTTCCAATTTTTAATATTTTTTCATTCCTACTTAACTTCAGGTTTAACTATGCTTTCAGGACAATTTAATTACTCGTATTGACTATGACTTCAATGACCTAGGCTAAGTATTCTACTTGTAATCTTAAGGTATTATAGGTAGAATACAATAAGTATAAGTTAAATTTTCTAAAAGTTAAAGTTTTCTTTATTGTACTGGTTTATAATTTATTTATATTTTGATGTAAATAGTTTTTTTATTACTTGTATATTTATACAATTGACTTAATATTTGGATAATAACATATAATTACCATAAAAAAATAGTACTAACAACGAAAATTGTTATGTATTATGTAGTATATGTGTTATGTATAATTATATAACTCTGAAATAAATCCTCTTTCTAGAAGCCAAAAGAACTCTTGTTATATTGTGTTTGTTTTAGAAAAAATCACTAGACTTTCAAGCACCATTTTATTAATTAAAACATATCTCTTTAGACCAAAATAAATAAAAGTTGAGTCATTTTAAAATGTAGATTTATACTCAGTATGACACTCAAATAAATAAATGTTCACAATGGTTACTGCTCTACTACGTAGATAAAATTAAGAAGAACCCATACTAGCGACACTTGTCGAACAAAGTGATACTAACCATCCAGACACGAAATTAAATTACATGATTTCTCACTTTTCTTCTAGGGTTAATATTCGTAAATCATATAAGTTACACCTAAATTCGTGGTCACGATAAGGGCTCAAAGCAAATGAAGCTTTATTTTTTTTTACAAAGGAAATAAAAGCACATTTTATTATTTCTTGTTATTGTATTACACCAGAAAGATACAGTATATTCGGGGTACATCTACTTTTGTAATACTGGAATTCGCACATTACAATTTTCGCTGTAATATAGAGTGGTTTATACAGTTAAACAACTCAGTCGGTTCTTTCTTCAAACGATTTAAAGCCTAAGATGCGTTTGAAACGATTTTAATGTCAAGAGTTTTTGCTGCATGCTATTTGGATAAGAAATTTCCAGTTTCCACAATGGTCTATACCGTATTCTACAGTCGTATATATATGGAAAAGGCTTAGAGAAATTGTAAATTCTATTTGAAACTTTTTTATGTTGGGTAATAAAAATGAATTATTTTTATGAAACTTACCAATAAGTGTTAGGCCTGTATTTTGACGAGCTTTGCTGTATATTTATCTAAGCATTGGGATATTTGGCAAATATTGTTATGGAGTTATTAAAAGGAATCACAATCACCTGTTAAAAATGAAAGCCTGAAAAATACCTTAAATCCTGCAATAATAATCCGATAATCAAAGAATAAATTACACTAATAAAAAGTATATAAAAGTATTTATACCTTGTTTTTTCTTACAAGATAATTTGTTGGATAAAATTTTAGTTAAATGAATGATGAATATAAAACATTTTCTACTGTAATATCTAACTTCATATGTGGCTTCAGTTGTCTAAAGCGCAAAACACACCAAAGCCGCCAACCCGCTGACAAACCCGGCGGGTTATATGAAAGTAATCATGTTGGCAACAGGCTGCCCGCTGACATGTCGGCGGCGTACGCAGCGCTCAGTCCCGGCGTCACTCAAGCTGTAGTGACGTGCTGTATTTTTTTTCCTCATCTCGAGCCGCTGACATGTCGCCGACAAAGTTTTCCGACTTGCAATAAGTGAAGCCGCCAAATAGTCCGCCGACTAAAAGTTGCCGACATAAGTCGGCGGGTCGGCGGCTTTGATGTGTATTGCGCTTAAGGCATCATTGCCTTTGCCTTCGACAACTTAATATATATTAAACGGACGGTTTAAATTAAATATTCGCTGTTAAGCTATATAGTTTTAGCGATTATTTTATTTTAATCATCGGTTAAATATCTATGCACACTAGCCTAAGACTTTTAAACATCATTCAATAGTTTAATTCTTTGTAAAAAAATCCTGTTTGTAATGTACGAAAATAATTTTCTTAGGTAAAAAATGTATTATATATACATTATTTACTTCCTATCGTAGAGGGAAAACCTTGAGGGAAAGTTCCCTCCAGTTCGTTATAATCTTGCCAAACATGTAAGGAATTTATGGAGATATGCTGCAGTACAAACTTTTAGTACAACTCGTCATTATTATAACGATAATAATATTCTTCTTTCTTTTTATTATGTCTTTGTCTTACTGAGTGTGCACTGTTTGCTACAACTCCATTAATTCGTCGAAAAGTTATTCTACAACATACCTTTGTATAAAAATTATAAAAAAAGAGCTTGGGACATAAATAAAATAAGAAATATAAAGAAAAACAATTTTTAGCTAGACGTGTTGCTGGGGAGTTTCTTGCCGCTTCTCCTCCTTAACAGCAATAACACGTTGCGAAGCGGTCTATATAGAATAGGAAATAAAATAAAAAATGTAACTTATATATATGACAGAGTAGATTTCCAAAAAGTGTTCTTCAGTGAAACTTATATTTAATAAAAACTTTTGAACTTGAATTTTGTCCGCGGAATAAACGTTTGCACAGGTGTTTAGTACATTTCTAAAGTTTTATATAGGTACATGGTTATTTTTGCTAAATTATACCTTATCTTATACTAACAACATGGATCTCTCCAAAAAGGGTGTAAACTGATATTTAAAGTCTCAACGAGGCAACGCATCGGTTCCCATAGTGTTGCAGATGTCCATGGGCAATGGTAACCAGTTGCCATCAAGTGGACCCGTTTGTCAGGTTGCGTACAAGCAAACATAAAGCAAATCTTCTCGAAGCTTATGCTTTTCACAAATCTCTAAGAATTTAGGTTCTTGTTGAAGTTTTTCTTAAATGACTTCTGCGAAGGTTTTTACGTTTATTTAAAATCAATAAATACAGTTGCGTAATATGAAAAAATATAAGAGACTAAAGTTAATATAAGATAGGTCTTTCCAAGAGTCAAACTCATAAGCCACAAAATAAATCCACTGGTTGAGTGTTCATTTGAATTTATTTTAAATATTATTTTATACTGTTCGAAACTCGTCAGAAAAACTTAACTGAATATATTGTTTATATTTACTTTTTTACGGACCTTGCTAAAGCGTTCCAAGTAGCTTTTTCATTAATGTTATTTCTATAGTTAAAAGCATGCTCGTTATATTGTTATCACAGCAGTGTATTATGTATGTCAATAGTTATATCAAGTATGAAGTTGCTAAGCAAACAACAGGCACGTGCATTCATAATTGAATTGACTGTGGTAATCTTCAATGTATATGTAAACTATATTTATCATAATATGAACTTCCTTTTCTAAATACAATATCAAGTTTAACGGTGAAATAAAAACCTCTAGACTTTATATAAACCTAAATTTACACATAAATAAATAGGGAGAGTGTATAATAGTTATTCACGAACTATGACGTACATATTTCGCAGAGATGAATAATATACCATCTGATTTCGTCATATAGCTATAGAAACCGTGCAGGAACGGAGAAAGAATACAATTTCCTGCGGGCGGGTGGCCTGTCGTAACAGGCGACAAAACAACCCACAGACAGGTGGTAGGGTATTTGCCCGATTGGATCGCTACCACCACTGGTCTAAAGTATGTCGCCATAACAACCTTGAGTTGTGTTCTGGCATAAAAACCAAATAAAAAGGATTTAATCGAAAATTCCATATATATATATATAATTCTTCTGTACGTGTGTTGACAGTGAACTCCTCCTAAACGGCTGAACCGATTTTGATGATATTTGTTTTGTGTGTTTGAATGGGTCCCCGGGTGGCTTAGATTCACACTTGGAAACCATAGGTGGCGCTGAGATCGGGTTCTAGAATCCTCCTAATCATCTGGACCGATTTTGGTGATTTTGTTTTTGTGTCATGAAACAAAGTCTTTTAGGAATTCAGAAAATATGGCGGTACGAAGTTCACCGGGTCAGCTAGTCGTATATATAACTCAAAAACTGTATGTTAATCGGATATTTTATAAATAGATTTTAATTGAAAGTACATAATTTTAAGCTCTACCAAATCGTTTGTTTTCAGAACTTAGCACTTCATTTTAAATAAGGAGTGGAGGAATAAATTAAATTTATATGTCAAACACACATTAATCTTAAGGCGGTTTCATCTGCGATAATACTAAAGACTTAAATTGTGGCCAAATAAGTCTTATTTAAAGCATTAAACACACATCAGTGTATATACATACATTCGTTATCTGTCGATATTTAAGGACATTAACAATGTCACATCTCAAATAACGCATTAAACTAATCGCCATATCTGCGTAAAACGGCCTATAACTGTAACATTATTGCAGATGAAGTTGCACCATTAGAATATGGGTATATAAAGAACAATACAACAAACACTACCTAAAGAAAACAATAAAGACGTCAAACTTGTACAATTTGACCTTGACTCTTGGAGATTTCACTGTCACAATGTTCGTAGACATCGTCTATCGTAGAGCGGCATCGGCGCGAGCGCACTATTGTTTAACATCACAGCCGAACAAATGTCAAATTTTATTTTTTATAAAGCTTTTAATTAATTTGGGTATAGTTATTAAAATTAAAAAACGTGTGTATAAAAGATTAAAATTTAAATTTTATTTATTATAAGCAATCGGAATGAAGCGCACCGTGATAAATGTTACTACAACGTTTTTTAATTACCAGGGTGACTGATAAAATAATTACATTATTTGATACTAGCGGTTTCGGCAGACGTTGTCCTGCCCTGAAAAAATAAAAATCTAGAACCCGATTCCAGCGCAACCTACTGGGTCTAATTGTGAATCTACACCACCCCGGGACCCACTCAAACACACATAAAATTTCATCAAAATCGTAGAACCCGATTCCAGCGCTAAGTATTTTGTTTATATTGATGGATTACATTATTGAAGTTTTAGGAGGGATCTCTAATTTTTATATAGTTTATATTAATTAGGGATAATGTAGCATTCGAATGGTGAAAGAATTTAAAATCGGTCCAGTAGTTTTAGATGCTATTCGCTACAAACATACAAAAATACAATTTTTTCTCTTTGTAATACTAGTACAGGTGGACCATGATAGATGATTATTTCTTTTATAGTATGATACTAGAACTTTCTAGATTTTACAAGATTACATTACCTTAGAGGTCATTGTTTCCATGCTTTTTGATGTTTGTTTTTATATTTAAAACATAATTGTGTTTTTAAATCAAACTCAAAAATGGAGTCTTAATTAATTTAGACTATTAGTTTATATTTATTATTCAAAATATACACTAGCCATCTTTGATTTTGTTTTTTCTCAATTTCCCTATATTATTACGTAGCTGTTTAAAAACCACACCTTTAAACTAATTTTTACGTATATTACCCGTTTAAAACAGTTCCGGAAAAATCTATACGGGATTCCCGAGATATAAAGTATCGTATCACTTGAAAAAGGACTAAAGCTATCGTTCTACTGAAATCGTATCGAAATCAGCTAATCTTTATGCAATCTAACTAATTTATACAATTACCAGGAGAGATTCCGCGGGATTCCCGGATTCATAAAGTACCGCAGCATTTAAAAAATAAAGTAAGCTATCGTTTTAGTGGAATTCTCTCGGAATAATTTTTATGCACCCAAAGTGGTCCCGGGAAAATTACTGTGGGATTCCCGAAATAAAAAATATCACTTTTATTTAATAAAATTTACTATCGATCAGCGACAAATTCACATTGGAGTTCGATTTTATTAAGCTGACCATCTTAAATAATTCCCAGAAAAATTCGCGCGAGATTCCCGAGATAAAAAGTAGCGCTGATTTTAAGTCTAAAAATTAGCTGTCGATCAGCAAAAACCGGATCAAAATCAGCCCTAGTTGTGAATCCCGAACAAACAGACAAGAAATCTAAAAAATGCACCGTCATCTCCGTCGTTTGTATAGTCTATGCCAGTTATTTTTTTAAATAGCTTCAATGTACAGACACGGCATGTTTAGAGTGTTATAATATTATAGATATCTAATCTTGTCACTATTTAATAATAATCTTATATTTAGAATGACGATTTTTACTTCTCTATTTACGTAATTTATCCCATACTGTCCTATTTGAAACAGCTTTTAGTAGGAGGACTCAACAGGCCTATAGCTGAGCCAACATAGCTAAAACTTCAATAAATTGTAGATAGACTTGTCTTATTTTAGTTAAAGATGTTATTTTCACTTTTTGCCATTTTATAAAATATGGTCTGTCGGCGGTGTTCTTTTGTGTATCGCAATTTAATCCACTGTTATGGCGTATCGAATTATTTTATACATATAGACGCATTCTTGCTTAATACAGTGACGTTGAAGTCTATATAAGATTTTATTCTCTCACTAACAATATAAAATAATTTATGTTTGTCCACTGTACAACTCGAGGTAAAGTTACCACAAGCTCCCCGTGTTATTGAGATTAGAAAATTGCGCAACCATATTATAAATACTTTTTCAATCCATCCATCCATCAGGCTCGATAAACTATAAATCCTCGCAAAAGAGAATCGTTTCATACCTAGAATGATGCGTGAGGTTATTGAAATCAAAAAACACCCAAATTTCAATAGAGAAGATGGTTTCCAAGTACCACCTCTTTGGGATCCAATCATCAAAACTATTAAGACCAAAAGATTAAATCCAACAAAAACCAATTGCCGGACATTAAGATACTGTGAGCTCTTTCTGCGTGCACCGAAACACAAACCAACTTGACTGATAATTTATTTTATTTTTCCTTCCATCCATTTTAGTATATTATATAAAACTAAATGATGCCCGCGACTTCGTCCGCGTGGTGCGGTTTTTTAACTATCCCACGGGAACTCTTTAATTTTTCGGGATCAAAAGTATCCTATATATTGACCAGGGATATAAGCTACCACCATACAAAATTTCATTTAAATCGGTCCAGTCGTTTCGGAGATTAGCCGGTACAAACAGACAGATAAACAGAGACACAAAAAAATTGAAAAAAATTCAATTAGTTTTATTTCACTTCTTACATCCCCCTGGCTCGGTTTTTAGCATTTCTTTTCATTGTACAGAAATTCGACCTTTACAGTTTTATTATATGTACAGATTATTAGAGCTAGGCATGATTGCTGAAGAGTTTCTTGCACCGCTTCTACTCTTCAAGCCATAACATGTTACGAAGCGGTGGTAAATTAGATTAGGCTCCCATAGAGTAAATAATAACCATAAACAAAATTAAAACTAAATAATTAAAATGAACAAGTTGGCGTTAGGCTAAATAAAACTTTAACAATATTCATTGTTAACACTTGACATCTTTGTCTTCCGCGATCACTGAAAAGTGGCCGAAACGTCGGAATAATAAAAATCAAATAAATTACCGTGGTTAAAACCGTAAAAACGTAGTTTTATTCAACAAAATTTTCATTATATTTACAAATGCTTTGTTAAACAAAAACTCACTCTCAATTTTTTTTAAATATTTAAATACCGCAGAACGTCTCCTAATAAAATGATACATGTATGGATGTGTTATGACTTTTGAGAAATAAAAATATGCTCTCATACAAGCGAAACTCGCACATCGTAGTAAATACCAACAAATAAAACCGTGGGTGCTCGCTAGCACAAAATGTATTCAACAAATGAAATGATACAAACTAGAAAGCGTAATAAATTAATGACATGTAAAAGTATATTACTGTGTATATAATTCAATCATACACAAACTTTTCCTACTTCTTTTTATATGATTAGAAAACATTGTGCTTACACCTCATGCTTATTGATTTGAAACATCATGAAGCTGTTTCAGATTGGATATTTATAGGATATGTTTAATAAAGATTAGTAGAATAGTATACTTTTGTTAAAACAAGGATTTTTTTGACACTTGACATCTTTGTCTTCCGTGTTCACGGCCACTGAAAAGTGGCTGAAACGTCGGAATAATAAACATCAAATAAATTACCGCGCTTAAAACCTTAGTTAAAACTTAAGAAAATATACAAGTATTTTTTGTAAAAATATATATAGATTTTGTGCCAACGCTGGCAGCGTTGTAAACGGCTTCTAAGAAATCTTATAATGCTCTTCTTAAACAAAATCGTCCATAAACTCTCATTATATGGTACAGTAAACTATAAAAAACCCTGTCCGCTTGTTGTAAAGTCTTAAAATTCTCTTTTTTATATTTGCTTGTAGGCCAACATGCTAACGTAACCACCTGATCATGTGTGGTTTCTTCCATCCATGGTTATCTGCAATATTAAGGGAGCCGATGTGTTGCATACCTCATAGAGACTTTAGATATCTATTTACGCCCTTTTGAAGACTCAGAGATTCAGACAGAGTTTATTCCATAACTTACAAAAAGGAGGGCAAAAAGGAGCGCGTGCAATATATGGAGATTTTGATAAATAAACGAGGAAGGAAGTTGAATGCCCGGCTATCCTTCCGCATAGATATACAGGATCAGACAGTACCAAAGGGGGTTCAACGAAATTCGACCATAGACGCATGGCTACGAATAAGGATTACCCGTCACCCGTACAAAGGCTTAGAGACAAGAGCGTGCTAGTGTTTATGCATAAACATCTCACTTAAACTTGATTATTTTATTGCCAGAGCCGCTGGACCTTGGCAAGTCAAAGCCTGCTCATTTCAAATATATTATGTGAGTCTAAGACCCTTTTTTACCAGGGAAAATATGCTTTTTTCGTTTTTTATTTTATAATAAATAGGTTCGCGTTTGACTGACATTGCGCCTGATATCAGGTGGAAATGCAGTCTAAGGTGGAGCACGCTTGCCTAAAAGATACCTGTTCACGTGAGACTTGAAGACACCTAGATTGTATTCTTGAAGAAAAACAGACGACGGTAAAGAGTTCCACACTTCAGCGGTACATATGATAAAAGTGGAAACATAGCGTTTCGTCCGCTTTGTTGGTATTTCCACCACATATTGGTGGCGTGAGCGCGTACGTCTGCTTGTCCGGTGGTAAAACGGTGAGGGAGGAACCAATTCATGTAATTCCGTGGCACACTCCCTGAAGTGTATCCTATAGAATACCGACAAACTAGCGACTTTAAGTCGATGATTTAGGCTCTGAAGCCTCTCATCGAATAGTCGGTTATTGCCTATCAGTTTCCTGGCTTAAGGGTAAACCACTGCGGGGGACGCATGGAGGGATGTATTGGATCTGCCACGTCTTGGTGGGACTAGCATCCCCGAAGGAGTGCTATCACTGTGCTACGGTCGGGGATAACTACTAAAACCACCTGACCGTTCCTCATTATATCCCAAGTCCGAGCTGTGACTTCGCTTGTGCATTCACGTCCAGCCCGGACGGAAGTGTCGTCACCCTATCTTAGGTGATAGGAGGAATACTTTAGTCACTTTAGTGAGTATTGGGTGGTTGCCGAAAGTGCCTCACGGTTTGTCCTCCCAATAAAAGGTGTCCATAAAGCAATAAAACGTTCTTACCTCAAGATAAAAAGATAAAAAAGAACATAAGAATATTCATACTAAATCTAAATAATACGATCCTCATTGAAATCCGAATAACCTGAAAGATACTGTGATGCATATCAACATTGCTCGCAGATGTTGATATACTAGTTTACACTCATATCTCAGCAACAAGACGACACATTTGTTACGTTCTGCTTGAAGTCGAGCCATAAAGAACGATCTGGGTAAACACGTATTCGTGAGAAAGTACGGGTGTCAATTAGAAATGTGTTTTAAAACTGCAACAGAGTATAAAGTTTGAATTATGACGGAAAGAAGACATTTAAAGCGCACAGTGTGATTCAAGTAATATTATGCCCAACAACTACAAAACGGATTTAAGTTATTCAAATTATTTTTTGTTGAAAGTATTTTTAAGTCAAAATCAAAGTAGTTTATTTTGTGATTACAGGTTAAAATAAAATGATGTCAGTATAACAAAGTATGGTATCACTGTACCCAACCGCTTCTGCAGTTTACAATATATTTAATATTAATAGCAAGAATATAAATTAAATTATTTTAAAAGTAGGCATAGTAGGCCCGACTCACAAATGGAATCGGTCAAATCGAAACTATCTAAGTTTTTGGGTTCGGAAGACACTCGTATAATACAACATACTACTTTTAATTTTTCCCCGAATTGTTTATACCTCATAAGTTTAAAAGTTAATTCGTTGCACAATTATTATGTAGGGCTATTTTATATATATATATATATATATATATATATATATATATATATATATATATATATATATATATATATATATATATATATATATATATATATATATATATATATATATATATATTTGTACCAAGCACGCCAAAATATTGCGCTGTGATTGAGTGAATTAATTGTGTCCGACAGTGTACGAATTGTGTAAGCGGGACAAAGCTAAAAATGCATAGCAAACAACACTGCCATTTCCGCTTGTCATGTCAGAAACCGGTTTGCACTTTTGTGCGCAAACGAAAACTGTCGATCGAAATTATAAGTTGTGTAAAACTGTACCTTTTGTTTGTGGCATAGGAGTTCTCACGAATTTCATCTGTATAAAAGACTAGTCGTTTATAAGAATGTGTATAGAATACATATATATAGACGGACAAACATGAGCATTTAATAAGGGTTTCGTTTTTGATATCAATATAGCTACGGAACCTTAGCAAAATGAGTTGTATAATAAAAACACTTAGCGTCGCTTTCATGTTTCAATCGTGCAATCAACAGTAATGTAGACGGCATATGTGTGAGCGCTTTTATTTGCAATTTGCCGCAATTTCCGCGTCTGTCACATGGCTCGTGGAAAACATCCGTAATTGCTGCAGACATTGGAGGATACAAACTAGTCTTGAAGTAATGGCAACACGCCAACACGCACCGGTCCCAGATTGATCTATTATTGACAGTGAATTGCTCATATATTTTAAGCCAGATACATATTAAGTGATGCCTTCACTTGAATAATTTCTTTCAATACTAAACAAGTGACTTTTATATTTTTACTTTCAAACAACCTATTATATTATATTTACACATTGTTTCTAATTTGTAAGTACTTAATTTCTAATTAACGGTGAACATTAAAGTGTTTTAATTTTTCATTAATTCAAGCACCCGCTTATTTTAAAAGCTTCTCCTAATTATTTGGGAACGGCACAATATGGGTTTTCCTTCTATACTCCTCTAGTGTCGCATACGCCCTCTCACACGATCCATCTATTCATTTTTCATCTATTCAATAAAAATGAACTACAGTTGTACAGTATTTATTATTTTTAAGCAAGAAGTATATGTTTGTCAAAACAAACATATTGGAAAATATCTCAAATTTTAATGAGATTAGTTTTTTCGGGCTCCGTCAAGTACACCCTCATTTGACTTCAATCAAAGACCTACTACAATTGACACAATTTATAATAAATTCTAAAACAATTTACAGAAAGTGAACAAACATTGAAATCTTACTGTCGTCTTTCTTTAAAAAGTCATCATAGAAATATTTTTTTAATATTTTTCAAAGAATAATTAATAAGCTATTTGACTCGTTAGATTTATGAAGTCTTAACGCAGTACATCGATGCTTAAACAAAGAGGCTGTGAAGTTTAGTATAATAAAAAATTATGCGTGTCTGCAGTTCACACGTAGAAGTCAAACAAAGTGTGACAAGGGGTGGAAGGGATTTTAAATTTCGTGACGTCATATTTCATATATTATATCGTTATAATATATTTAAGCTTTAAAATACGAAGTATGAAGTATTAACGAAAAACTTCAAAACATTTCCAACTCTATCTGTATGACCATAGTGTTTAAATTATTAAACATAATATATGCTATCTAATTCTTTCGCAGGCTTAGCCCTATAGATTTATGTGTTTATCTTTTTTTAGTGCCCCTTTTTGTTTCATCGAGTTTCAAATCACAACGATTCTAAAGAAGTTTCACTTCAAAAAAAGTGTCTCAGTGTATTTGAGTCTCAAATACAAAATTTGATTGACGTTTCTGTTACATGGGCTCTGTTTACACTTGGTACCCATTACCTTGGTTATTCTAAAACTGGAATACTCATGAATACTTGATACCGAATAACTTCACAAACCATGCGAAGCGGTATTTAATAAAAGAAGTTTTTGGCGGAACTTAAACAATAATATTTAAAAAAAGTTACCTTAATCTTGTGATATAACCTCTTTTTACAATAATCGTCTGCACTAATCATATTATGGTGCATCAAAATTTCAATTTTCATATCATATCGAACGGGAAAATATCATTAATCAATTACCACGTCGTCATAATATCCACACATAAATCCTTAATCAAAAACCTTAGCAAAAACTTACCTATTTGTTAGCAAGACAACATCCATAACGAGTAGACAACTTGTAAACTTCGATTTATCATTCTCGTTAATCAAATTTTAATCAAAGATCCATTATTGCGATTCCATTATTAGAGAACAATTATTCCACGAAAGTGTGTCGCAGAGCCTTTTGACATTTGACCTCTATTGCTTTTAAATGACCCGTGATAGCATCGTGGTGTCGATTGGGACGTAAAACCACGAATCATCGTCGCAAACTTAATAAAGAAAATAAATATAAATATTATTAATTGCTTCCCTAGTATATGCAAACTAGTTGGTAAAGAATCATTTTTTTTTGTTGGCTTAATTATCTGATATCAATTATTGTTTCATAATCAAATGACATGATGTTTAGAATCGTGTAGAAGGCAACATTCAATGATTTGATTTATTTAATTGGAGCTGTATTTTGCGTCAATAGTCAAAAATGTGGGCTCGTTTTAGGCGTCTTTGTGAGACGTTATACAGCAGCTTGTGTACCAACTCGTTAGGATGAACCATTAGCCGATCCTTGTATTTTGTGCAGGTGCTCGTAATCTTCTCCTGTTTTTAATAGGCATAACTCGAGAAGTAAGCAAACAATTACGCCTACGTACGGTTCAAATACCATTTTCACCTTATTAAGTAAGCGCACTTCAGGAAGCAAAAAAGGTAGCCTAGGCGTAACCACACCGACTTGCTCCCATGTCTATCGATTGTCCACCTGTCGCCTCACGTGCCTTATGTTTTTTTAAGATTGTATAGATTCGCGCTTGACACTGTCTCATCTGATGTTGAATAATGACGCGGTCTAGAATGAAGCATGCTTACCTAAAAGATACCTATTCAGTCGTGACTTGAAGAATCCTAGATGGTATTTGCTAGATGGTAAAACGCTTCAAAATGTTGAAGTGATTTTTCCTATAGGCTACCGAGAACCGGGAACTATGGATAACATTTGGCAGCAAGGTTCTATTTACCCATCGCTAGCAAAGAGCTAACCTGTATTTAGAACAATAAATAAGCGCTGCCATTGAACTTAGAAATGCCACATTTTAGGAAAGCTTCTCGGAGACAGCGACCTGGTGTCCATGTTTAAAGTTACGTCCCCATTTTAGTAAAAAAGGAAACCCTTGTAACATTATCACGTCTCAGTCGGATTTCCATTTGCGTCCTTATAGGGCACAATCATTTGTCTCAAAAACGACTGGGTTTATAAGGATGGTAGGAATTTTTTATTTCACTAGCTGTCCCGGCAGACGTCGTCCTGTCCGGAAAAGCTTCAATCGATATGCCGACAGCAGCGCCACCTACCGGTCCAATTGTGAACTAACTCAGAAACTTTCTTTGGCTCATGCACAACTTTGCTAAAGATCATCACATGATCAAATGTATATATAGTTTACGATTCTATAAAGGACATACAGACAAATATTCATTTTTATATATCAAGACATACCGTTATACAATGCTAAATGTAGTGAAATCGCGAAAAAACTAAAAAAAATGGGGGTGGTCGTCCTTAGATGTAATTGAGGGGTACTTTTTTTCAATTAGGCGTGTCGATCAGGCCTAAACATATTATAATGATGTTTTTAATAACATGCTGCTATATATTCATGATGCCATAAGTCTACACTCGTACTAAATCTAGGAGACTGCAACCTATGATGGTACCTATAAAGTGTCTTAATAGATTCGACGGCGGTTTCTGCGAAGACGCCCGTTTTAGTCCTCAGTGCTATTTATTGTTGAATGCAAACGCGACCTGTTTTATAAACACAAGCCACATTGTGTAAACAAAATATACTGTATGACAGAAAACATCGCCATGAGCGACAAAAGAATGTTTCCCACGACAGAAACAGTAAGCAGTCATTTGCTGAAACACAATCGTATATTTATGCCCATTCGTCGTAATAAAATATAGTAAATATTCTTGACGTACGTGAGAAGGTGAAAGAAGATATGTTTTGTCTTCAGTTTCTCTCAAAAGTGAGTTATCCTAGAAGAATAATGTTATGAACATACAGGCAAAAGAGCGATGTGTGCGAATTCGGGCTAGACATTCTAATAATTTTAATGCAAACAAAACAAAAAATGCATACAATTTTTTAACAAAAAATTAAATTCTGCCCCGGTAGTTAAAATTCCCACATGCTGACGGTAAAGCTTGAGATAGTCAAAGAAACGTCTGATATGCCAGTCCCGGTGCTGGTTTCTATATATTTTCTATAAATATCGGTTAAAATTTGATATAAGCTCCATACATCTAATGTCAAAATTCAACCGATGATAGATCAAGTGTATGAATATTAAGATATAGGAACTAGCCTTCAATCGAGGATAGTTAGTTGTGAAGAAAATTCATTAGCTTTAAGACCAGAATTATACCACATGTAATGTATGTAAATAAATAAAATGTATAGCTACGACGAACACTTTCCACAAAGTGGGTCATTAATCATATTTGTCTGGTTTAAGCAGTAAAAAAGTAAGTAACTAATAAATAACATATTAATACACCTACTATTGCGGGATTATGACTAGCATTTATTTCATCTACAGAATATGTCAAGTAGGTATGATTACGGAGGACACATGCTCAGTGTGACAGGTCCATAATAACATTAGTTTTGCATTGCGGCAGCCGTGCCGCTGTTCCCCTACATATTTTACTTACCGCCTGCTTCCTTTTTAGCACTAGTTCAAATTATAGGTATATGATAACGGGAATTTAAGTACGCCATGTGACATTTATTATCGTAAATACTTATCATCTTTCGAATTCATGATATAAGAACGGAACAGATTGTTTAATCTTTACTGAGAAAGTAGACTTATGGCTGATTTAGAGGTATTGAATATCAGTAAATTTCAAGTGACTTACGTACGTTGAATTTGATTGCCTGAAAGAGATAGCTTTAAGCAATAACGGCGCCCATTGTACTTACTACCTTATACTATTAAAGACAATAAGTGCATTATTTTTATTATATTGGTGTACAATAAAGATTGTTGTTGATTTTAGTAGTAAGCTGTAATAAATTACACTTACGATTTATTTAAAATTACTTATCTACGTCCACCAACCATTAAGCAATGCGATGTATAGGAAACCTAGTGTTAGTGCCATTGATGTCTTGCCACTCGCCGCTCAATTATTACCTATCTGAGAGATGGGCGCTGCAAAAACCACATACCGCAAAGGCGGCGCACGCGCCACGCGTTCCTACATCCACATCAGTCACGCATTAGTACCAAGTATTCCAATTAAGCTATCCGCGACGTTTGCGTCAACAATACGTGGATTGACAGTGAGAGGCGCGTAGATCGGTCAATTTAAAATTAATATACATTCATACTAATATCAAGACGTTAAAGTAAGATTCTTTGGAAGTATGTATACATGATTGTCATAGTACAGACAGGCTGACCTGATAGAAAGGTTATTTATATTCTGATTATATTCGCTTATGTAAAACTTAATTGTAAAACCTGTAAGTTTCTTTTATAACTATAATTATTGTTTAGGTATATATTTCAATTAATGTTTAATACGGGTCGCATGCCATATGTGATGGAGGAGGGGGGTACTGAAAATGAGCGCTGTGTCGGACTACGTTTCGGCACAGTAAAATGCTGAGTGCCAACCTCATTTTCAAATTGCGGCATACAATTTCTGTATCTCTATAATTTTATATATACTTTATCTTTGAACTTTTGTGTGTATCGCTATTGGAAATAAATATTTTTCTTTCTTTCTTTCTTTTATGGAAATTTGTAACATCGAAGATGCTACCAATATATTGTCATCTTGAAAGGGAGACTGGAACTAGGCCACTAATCACACACGAACACATCTCAAAGTTGTTGTAGCCGCAGATGGCCATTACATGCCAATGACTAGAAATTAACATATGTAATTTAGCCGAATACTCTCAAACACCACGAACTGGAGAAAAGAAGCCGGGGCAAAAAGGCTGACCTTTTTTACTAGGTCTGTACAGCAGACAGGCCCATCAAATGGAAAGCGTTTACTATCGACTATGGACATTTGCAACAGCACTGATGCTACAAATGCGCTGCTGATCTTTAAGAGGAGACTGGTGCCTGGCCACTAATACCACAACATAGCTCAAAGTTGTTATGGCGGCGAACTCTAGACCAGGGGCGGTATCCATCCAGACAGGCAAACCCGCAACCAACTAGTTGTGGATGGTTTTTTCATTTACTTAGAACTGGCCTCTTGACCGCAGGAATTAGTATTATTTCTCCGTTTCTGCAGGATGTTTTTATTTGTAAATGTACTTTTAATTTGATAATATACATAAATATAAGCTGAAAAATGGTTTCCATGGAATATGCAAAGTTTAAAGTCTAGAGTATGCTGCCATAAAATCTCTGAATTGTGTTCCGGTATCAATGGCCAGGTTCCAGTCTCCCTCCCCCCTTTGAGGTTGGCAGCACATTGGTAGCACTTTGGGGTCGCACACGTCCATAGGCAACGTTAACCTTTTTTTGACGTGGTAGAACCATGCTGGAATCTTTACCCTGATTACAGCTCTTAGGGCGGGCTCTATCAGTGTGATACCACGCTCTCACAGAATATCGGCGTGAAACGGTTAGCTTTGAGCTAATTGTGTTTCGTGCGATGAGAGAAAGTTCCGATGAACCACTTCCTCCTTTTCCTATCACAATTTCCCTACACTATCCCCATTCTAATCCTATATTCCATCCTCTGTATCATATTCCTCTTGTCAGAACCTTCTATTTCAACCCTTTTAACCCAACTCTCTTATTCTATGTTAAAGGCTGGTAATGCGTTGGCTTCGTCCCTGGTATTGCGAATGCCTGTATGCCTGTTTGTCAACTTTAAAATAGAAAAAAAAAGATTATATATATATATATATACATATTGTCGGCTTCAACGCAGGACCTAGTAACTACTACTAATTTCACGAAAAATTATGAATAGTCTCCTAAGACCATTTTCACGTAGTTGCATCGGTTAAGGTATGGACCCCTTACTAACCCGCTGAAAGTTACCACCTGTATATCAGAATTTTGACGAAAAAGATAACGTCACTGTATTTTTGCAGTTACGAAGTCCTGCACTGACGTCGGCGATATATGATATATGAATCAGCTATGTTAGGTTCCCAAGTCCACAGAAGCCCTTATTGTAGAGTTGTGTGTATATGGAATAAAGCACAAGCGATGCGGCTATCAAGTCTCGGAAGTCACATATGGCATCCATCGCGTGCGCAAGCCCGTGCGCGGCTAATGCCACACATTTGCGGTTGGATACAGCTAGCATTACCATTGTAACATAATGATTGGTCGTGTAGTTGATGGATGTACAACTATGCGTCCAAACGATTTGGAACGCTCTGTTTGCAGAAAAAACTGCGAATATAGGAATGTTGTACAATTAATAAAATCGAACCGTTACTAGTTTTAAAATTCAATCATTATTATGCCAACAGAAATTTACATTTTGATAACCAAATTTACATAAACATAATTTAAAACATTTGTTAACTAATTTTCTAGTGTGTCTAAAGTACTAAAAAACTACATATACTGTTAAAAAGTATGAAAAAATACGTCGTACATCGACGGTATTACAAGGATTTGTTATAAGGACAAGTAATACATATATGTTATATATATATGTGTTATTTGCCAGGTGGTAAGGTATTTATAGTATATAAAAGGTTGACTTGTGTTCCGGCATTAGTGGCCAGGTTCTAGTCTGCTTCTATAGAGCGATAGCACATTGGTAGCACCTTCGGTGCTACAAATGTCCATACGCGACGGTAACCGCTTTCCATCAGATGGGTTATCTGACTGTCTGCTGAACTTATGCAATATATATATATATATATATATATATACCTAGTCTTGCCATAAATATTATAATAAAAACAAAAAAAAATCTATTGCAAATAACATTTATAAGTTTTACAGTGTGTTAGTTTAATACATAAATATAAAAAAAATTAAAATATGAAAGCTTATTCGAAGTGGTCTCCGTTGGCTGCAATACAGTCCTTTAAACGTTGAGGCCAGTTATCAATAGAAGCACGCACTCTTTCCATGGGAAAATTCTTCACTGCCAATCGTATGGATTGTTTTAGGGACTCCAAATTATCATGGCGTTTAGAGCAAGCCGTACTCTCTAAAACTGATCATAAATCATAATCCAGCGGATTAAGATCGGGGCTAGACGACGGCTAGTCTTCAGCTCTGATGAAGTCCGAAACGTTCGTTTCCAACCAAGACTGCGTGGACCGAGCTTTATGACCCGGCGCCGAGTCTTGCTGGAAGGACCATTCTTGGTTATTTATTAAACATGGTGTTGTTAAGGGGCTTAACTACCTTCTCAAGAATGGTATCTTGATACACTTGTGCCGGTGTTTTGATACCTTTTTCACAAAAATATGGCTCAGTCACTCCTTCGTAGCTAACACCCCACCAAACCATCACTGAAGACGAATAATGCCCACGTTGCACTCTGTCGACTAATTGAGAAGCTTCCTTAGAGCTTTGAGCATAAATACGGTCATTTTGTTTGTTAAAACGTTGCTCAATTGTCAAAATTTTCTCAACCGTAAACAAAATTTTTCTGTGACCTACCCTTGCGTACCGCTTCAGTAGTTGTTTTGATTTTACCACCCTATTATTTTTTAAATTATGAGTTAAGAATGACCAGTGCGTCTCTTATAGGCTGCAAGTCCTAAGTCATCTTTTAAAATACGCGACATGGTTCTAGGTGATATCTTCATCTCCCGAGATAAAATCTTTTGCTTTCGGACAGGATTTCTTCGAATTCTTTCCCTTACTGCTTTGACCACCTTTTTCGTACGAACACTACGTGGACGGCCAGATATTTTCTGTTACAAACAGAGGAGGTCTCATTGTACCTATTAATATCCCGGTACACAAACATTTGACTAATACCAAGCGTATGGAGAGTTTTAAAAATTGCATTTGGCTCCATACCTACTTTGTGTAATGCAATCACAGCGATTCGGTTCTCTTTATCGCCCCACTCCATTTTAATATCGCAAAATGTTGTATAATGTATTGGCGCCAAAATAAGAAAACACAATGAACAATCATATAAAAATGATAGATTCCAAATTCAAATGTAATATTTTGTTTCTTTTTAATTGTAACAGTATTTATGGCCAGACTAAGTATGTATATTTATATAATTCTATCTAGAATGAGAGCATATAATAGCATAGCATAATAACCTTAATAGTACTAATTTTGTACTAAGTAAAACCTAAGTTAATGTTTGGATAGAGAATATTTAGATAGAATTACATAGAAATGAAATATTCTGCCTGAAACAAGTTGGCGAATTACAAAAAATAATATTACGTGCTATTAAGGTTGTTGTTAATTACGAGGTATATTCTCCCTGTGAATGACAATTAAGGGTTCCGTAGAGGTGATAAACATCCACTGTTTTCAACCAAAGGTTATGGACCTATAAAAAGCCTTTAATCTAAAATATCGCATATGTCAAAAAGTACTAAACGGATCGTGTTAAAACCAATTTCCATTAAAATTAATTTTTAAACTTTACAAACTCTATTTGTGTTCAGAATTATTTACTTAGTCATTCTAAAGAAAGAAAGACATATTTCTTACGACTTTGAAAGGGTATATCTCCTCACTTAAATAAAAAATCGTTAAAATTCATGATTTTCATAAAAATAAAAAATGCAATGAAAATTCCCTCCCCTTACAGTTGTGTACTGAAACAAATTTTTAACCCTCAGAAACTTGTTTATATTTATATGGCGGCATCTCTAATTGATACTTATTTTCGGTTTTACTAAAGCATAGTGTAGCATATTATAAGACTACATCTTCAATTCTAGGTAAAATATGTGCTGTGGCAGATACACCAGTAGCCCAAGACAAAACGGTGCAATTTTTACCAAAATAATTACGGAACCCCAAAATTGATTACTGCTATTAAATCTGAAATAATTCATATTAAAACGACACAATTTGTTTTTAAAAATGTTCCAACAAAATCCGGGTTCACAGTGAACATTGTTATCAAATCAAAATTATAAAGTCGTAATGCCTTCAAATACCGTTACATAGTGATTGGGTATTCATAATGGTCTCCGTCTATCAATGCAATAAGAATTATTATAATTATGTTACAATAAAAACCTTATGTTAGAATTGTATATGGGTATCTGAACATTACTTGTTCAGTTTAAATACAATTACATGTGTATTATTCATGTTTTTTGTACACAGAAGTCTTCTACATCTTTGTTTTTTAGTATCGATTAACTTTATGTATGTACGTATATAAGTAGTTTAAATTGAAAAGTATGTATGAGAAATTAAGTACAGAATGATTAAGTGAAAAGTGTATGCTACTGCACTGCTTGCCTTTATGGAAGACAGGCGGATTAGTTTGTATTATGTTAAAATCAAAAGATAAACTTTACTTAACAACACATAAGGTTCCCATATGTACGCATACCTATTGAATGTGTAAAATTTATTTTGTTACGACTATATTTAAAGCCAATTTAAGTTAAATGGGCAATGGTTAGAGGCCCAATTAACATTAATAATTTGGTTTCCAATTAGATAAATAATTTGTATCTATTTAATACCTAGTGGGAATAGTACTCTTAATAGGTAAGTAGTGATAGCAGAAGCAGAATTTTAGATTATGGAAGAAAATGTTAGATGATAGATAATAACTTCAAAAAGGTCGGTTTATACCGTAGAAGGAAAACTATATAGACTATTTATTATTTTAATTTTAATTAATTAATTTAATTTTATATTATTTTAACATAAATTTACCGAAATTTTCAAAATTCCTGTAAGTTATCTGTTGATGTCTACTACAATTTGCGTATACTAGATATTAACAGATAGCTTAAAATTCGTTGATGTTTAGAGAGACCTTATATCTCTCGGCTTTATCTACCATCTATACTGCAGAGAGAGTTCCGAGGAATTATCTGATCTAATCCTAACGCCTCAATTTTGCAACAACCCCTCAAACATCGATGGGTGTTCACTCCAATTTCCTGAAGTTACCTTTTTTTAACAAAGGAAACCCGATAGAGGCCCATCAGCCACGCGTAGAGGATTCGCCAGGTCGGGGTGGCACTAGCACCTCTAGGCAGAACTAAAGATATTATTGCCACACCACAGTTAGAGATATCGACTAAAACCCTTCGGTACTATGTCTTTCGCCTTTAATGCCATGTCCACGGGTTTATGGCGTAGTCTCTCCAGTGGCCCACCCGCCTCACCCACTTCCAGGGAACTACTTTTGTCCCTCGGCATATTTATGCTCTCATTGCGTGGGGCGGTCTGTAATGCGCCCCACGGGAGGA
Organism: Dendrolimus houi; assembly: GCA_039645545.1. NCBI lineage: Eukaryota > Metazoa > Arthropoda > Insecta > Lepidoptera > Lasiocampidae > Dendrolimus > Dendrolimus houi. The sequence goes on from CM077134.1 coordinate 11,671,391, forward strand.
GAGGAGCGCGCGCGGAATACGTCGTGTCCCCATTTCGACGCGCTCAACTACGCAACGGTTCTCTAGAACTTTTATACTGCATACAACAATGATCTGGAAGGAAGTTGCACCCACGTTTTCCCTCTGGGGGTTATTAAGAAGGGCATCATTAAATTTATTCGAGGCTGGCAAAGCGTTAGCATCACCCTGGTATTGCAGTAGGTAGTAGTAGGTATGGTAGGCCATAGGCAATGGTGAACAATTTCTATTAATTGATTTATGTTTATAATATTAGAATTGTTGTGATTTTTTTAGTTTTTTTTTTAGATTGATGATCGATTGATCGATTACTCAAATATTTGTATGAACATGTGTAAGTCTAATACAGTGACAACATTTGACCTTGTTATCATATTATATACAAATATTACCTGTATTTTTACAAATACAGATTCATTAATTCATCACGTGTATAGGCTGCCTGTTTGCTTGCTTCAAGCAATAAGAAAGTCGCGTTATACAGGCTATCATATAAACGAAGAAGATCCTTACATTTTGTTTTATGATCTTCGCAATAATTTTTAACTGTCCTGGTTGATACCACAGATAACTTAGTGTGTATGCAATAATTTGACCCCAAGCAACATTGACGCTAAAAGCACATTTACAACTTTAACGGCTCCAGGTGTGCCCTTTGCTCCTCTAATTTTATGAGTTGAGAGCCATTGGTAATATATTAAGGATTTATATGCAATTTCATCTTCATCAACATGGGTTCCGTATCCTTCTACAAAGGGGTACAGTTACAGTACAGGTTTTGCGTTTATATTGTATTTGTATATTTACAGAACTTTTAAATTTGAAACTTAAATTTCCTTGAAATTCAGTATTATAAATTATGTTTAATATTAATATTTATTATTTTAATATCATTTAATATTATTAGTTTCATATTAAGTACCTGTCTATAAAAATATATAAATAGTATTAGTTTATTTATTTATGTGCTGACAGTGTGTACTGTCAGCATTTCTGCGTTTGTAGTAGTGTTACTACAAACGCAAGTACGTTTCGAAGCTAATTTATCTGTAGTTGACAGTCAAATCAACTGAGATACTTTTTGTTATTTAACAAAACACCGAAATTTAAACAGTAATCAAAATTATTACTACAATGATATTTTGAAATTGTGATGATAACAAGGTGTTTCAATGTCCGCTTTTTTATATTGTTACGAGTTTGCGGGACTCGAATTAAAATGCCCTTAGAATTATTATAGAGTTTATTAAAACTATACAAACACGTATAACACAGGTACAAATATAACTGAACACAACAAATCCAAACGTAATGCAGAAGATCGTAATTCAATAAAACGCGCAAAGTCCGTCAATATTAGATTCCCGAATGTACACACGTCACGCCTTGATCGTAGTTGTAGCTCAACTGACCCCCTCTCTCAGTCAGGCCATCGTTTTATACTTCAAAAATGCAAATGTGCCCGCCCGGCAACGTCGACCTAATTTCTCTTGCTCTTGAGCGGCCGTAAACGAGTACAATAGAACAATGGGCTGTTCTCCACAATAACCAGAAACGTATGCTAATAAATATAGTGAACAAAAGAAGACAATCATAAAAGGATTACAATTAGTTCAAATGCCGACAGGCAATAAAATGTGTTTTTACAGATCTCTACATGGAATTTGTCTTTGTCGGAGCCTAAGTTGTAACAATATGAACAGAGTTTTAGAGGTCATTATAACCCTGCGGAAGCATATTTATTTTATAAAAAAAGGACCTCTATTCTTATAGAATATTATTAAGTTGATCGCAATTAACTCTGATTCATGATTTCATGAATCAATTGACCTATCACTTGTCACCCTAAAGAACAATGCACCGGCGATTATACAAGTCGTTTGCTTAATGGGTGCTGTCAGATAGCTCATAAATATTGTTACTTTTAGATTTTAATGGATGCTATTGTTACATGTTTGCAGGATATTAATTAAAGTATCGTTTCGGACGATAACAAATTTTATTAGAAGTAAAGACATTGTGAATACGCTTTTGTTTCAACCCGAGACTATTGAGTAGACAGCGAGATTTGATCGGACCAAGACCAGAGCGAGATTGAACCGTGAATGGCATCATAGTTTGAATCGAGACTTAGCGATCGTACCCATATTACGCAACCCATTTCTTTAACAATTTTTAGCACCCGTCATATCTAGTTTTCACGCAGTAATTCATAAATACGATTTTAAATATTTTTTTACAAACAGAAAGTTAAAAAAATATTTGACTCATTAGCCGTTTAAAAAGCACTAGACGCTGCGCTCCATATTTGAATATAGCTCGAAAAAGCGCGAGATTTTATTAGAGGTTATTGGACTACGTGACGAAAACCTAAGCCTTCTGCCGCCCCTAATACCAAGCGTAGATTTTGAAGACCCCCCTCCCCCCCTTAGGTGTCAAACATTCAGCAAGATCATTATTAGCAGTCCGGTCATGTATAGGTACCAAATATCATCGGCCTCATCAACATTCACCAGTTCTCAATTTAGATTCATGTTACGCTTGCGCTTTGGATCTTTGAGAACACGATCAAAACAAGGCCCTCTCGACATGTGGCTTTTGAAATTTCGAGTCGTTCTATCGCTCTCATAATTTGATAAGAGGTCCATTTAAATTAAACAGAGGTTAAAAATTGCGTAAAACTTGCAAAAAAAAAACAAGTCATGCCGGTAAAAGCATTTATAACACTTGATAAATTTTCCAAAATAGATATTTTATCATCAAGTCTTTTCATGCTATAAAATGGACGATAAAATCTATATACATATAATAAAACTGTAGAGGTCGAATTTCTGTACAATGAAAAAAAAATGCTAAAAACCGAGTCAGGGGGGTTGTAAGAAGTGAAATAGAACTAATTTAGATTTTTTTCAATTTTTTTGTTTCTCTGTTTGACTGTTTGTCTGTCTGTTTGTACCGGCTAATCTCCGAAACGACTGGATCGATTTAAATGAAATTTTGTATGGTGGTAACTTATATCCCTGGTCAACATATAGGTTACTTTTGATCCCGAAAAATTAAAAAGTTCCCGTGGGATAGTTAAAAAACCGCACCACGCGGACGTAGTCGCAGGCATCAGCTAGTATACCATATGTTTAATATCCGCAACAAGTTTTTTTACTTAGCGTATCATAAATCAGCTGTAGAAAATCAACTATTAAGCTGAATTGAAATAGCTTGCTGGTAAACTTGATTGTATTGTATACATTATAAGTAGAATGTTATTAATACTTTATTGCATTTTCATGACATGAAAATGATGGGATGAAATTGATTAAGAACGGCGCAGGATCATTTATAATTTCTACATTTAGACAATATAGTAGCCGCAATATGCGGTATCGGTTAAAACAATTTTCGTATTATTGTCGTTATCCAAAATACAAACTTATGCATGAAATTTCATAGTAATTGGTTCATCACAAGAGATGACAAACGTCCTAACACATTCTTTCATTTACATACTTATAATAAAATATGGATTTTAAAAATCTTGATTTATTTTTTTATAATGCTGTGGTTACTTAAATGTTAAGTCGTGATAGCGTAATGGCTAGCGCACACGTCTTAGACTCAAAGGGCGCGGGTTCAATCCTGGACGGAACGCATGCACCACTTAGACAGTTTTCTGACCTAATGTGCATATTGTTACAATTACCACGTGGTAAGAACGGTGAAGGAAAACATCGTGATGCAACCTGCACATCGAGATAACCGATGTGTCAAACCTGCCAAGCCGCCTTGCACAAGCCTGGCGGGTGTATTGTCCTTTCCCCTATAATGGGAGGCCCGAGCCCAACAGTAGGGCATTTATCGGCTGTTATTATATATACTTACTAAGATATGGCCGCGGCATCGTCCGCGCTTGACTCGAAATTCCCGCGGGATTCCCGGGACACAAAGTATCGCAGTATTTAAGAAAAGAATGTAAGCCATCGTTTTAGTGGAAACTGTGTCGGAAGCTAGTTTTTATGCATCCGAACAACTTCAAACCGCCCCCGGGAAAATCCCCGCTAGAGTTTCTGGAAAAAATATCACACATTTTATTACATTTAATTTGCTATCGATCAGTAAAAAATCAGACTGGAATTATATTTTTTTAATCTGGCCATTTTAAATCATTCCCAGAAAAAGTCCCGCGGGATTCCCAGGATAAAACATAGCGCAGAGCTTAAGTCTAAGAATTAACTGTCGATCAGCGAAAACCGCATCGAAATCGGACCAGTAGTTTTTATGTGAATCCCGAACAAACAGATAAAACGACAAATAGACAAGAAAAAAAAAAATGCATCGTGTTCTCAATCGTTTATACCTAAGTCTATTCCACCTTTTTTTTTAAATATCTTCAATGTACAGACACGGCATGTTTAGAATTGTGTAATGTTATAGATATAAAATTAATCCTAAACAAAGTTTTCTTTTATGTAGCTTATTGTGTTTGCTTCATGTTAAATATTAATGGTTTTATTCATATTGAGTTAGAGTAAATTTGCAGGCTTCTTTATGGTTTTAAAACAAACCTTCGGACTTACTCTAACTCAATATGAATAATAACGTCTATCAACTCTGAACTGAAAGTTGCCCCAGGAAGGCTGAATGTCACTACGGTTTCAATTGGAATGTGCAAGATTACAATAAAACAAGGTTAAAACTATTAACAGTTGTAGGTCGGTCAAAGCGAGTGCATTTCATAAAATTCAGACGTGCGAAAAACAACGATCGAAAGCTCAATTTGTTTGAATGTGATTTGAATCCAATTTTATTTATATTACTTACTTTCACTTTTTTATTTATGAAAATTTAAAATGACATATGCTATAATTTAATTGAAAGATGCTATTTATGACGATATAATTACTATTTCGTAAAATAATGTTTTTAATTTTTGTATATGACTATATACTTAACGGATTTCAATGCAAATATAACTACAAGTAGTCTCAAGTAGGTATTACTCTTACGTTAAAAACAGTATCCGCAAACACTATCGGCTTGTTGTTCAATATCATAATTAATAATGTAATAATAATATCAAATCGTCAGACAAACACACGTATTGTATATCCCCAAATTAAGCAAGTTACGCTTGTGTTATAGGTAATATACAACGTACCACTCTGGGGCCGATCCCAGACACCCAGACCATAGTAAATAACGGAGAAAATACGTTTCCGAAATTTACTATACCAAGAATCGAACCCGGAGCATCTGCGTTGCAGTGAGGTAGACCGGCAAAGGCTTAGCCCGCTCAACCACAGAGGCCGTCTTATCATAAAATCATAATTATCTTATAATAATATCATAATAATTAGTGAAGCATACCGATATATCCGATAACCACGTACACGATTGTTCATAAATAAAAGTGATTTGAAGTTTATACGAGGTTCATCAAAACTTTTTACGACAATATTAAGCTTGTATAAATATTATGAATAAAAGGGGGTTAGTGTTTATTGCAATGCAAAAAAGATTTCAGAAACACGTAGATTTTGTTTCTAAAAAAATTTGATATTACTGTTCAAAATGAATAGCTGTCCTATCCATTATATTCATCGATAGGTATAAGAATTGTAATCTCATGGCTGGCTATCGCCGTTGCGTGATAAATGTTTGAGACAGTGTAAAAGATGTATCCAGTTATTGCTGGGTAGCCCAGCGAGGCTAATATGGGATGAAGTGTGCTTTTCGCTACAATCTGAGGCCTTAATCTACTTGTGTGTATACTTAGCTCTGTTCTACCGGTTACCAAGAATACTAAACATTTTATAGTTGACTAGGATATGCCCACGAATTCGTCCACGCTTAATTTGAAATTCCCGCAAGATTTCCGAGAGACGAAGTATTGCAGCATTTTAAAAAAGAATGTAAGCTATCGTTTTAATGGAAACTGTGTCGGAATAAGCTAATTTTTATGCATCCGAACTACTTCAAAGCGCTCCCAGGAAAATTCTTGCGGGATTCCCGGGATAAAAATATCACACTTTTTATTACATTAAATTTGCTATCGATCATTAAGAAATCACATTGGAATTTGATTTTTTTTAATTTGGCCATTTTAAATCGTTCCCAGAAAATTTCTCGCAGGATTGCCAGTAAAAAAGTACGCTCAGAGTTTAAATCTAAAAATTAGCTGTCGATCAGAGAAAACCGTATCGAAATCGGCCCACTAGTTTTTACTTGCATCCCGAACAAACAGACAAAACGACAAACAGACAAGAAATCTAAGAAAAATTGCATCGTGTTTTCCATCGTTTATATAATCTATTATAGTTGTTTTTTTTAATAGTTTTAATGTACAGACATGGCATGTTTAGAATTTTATATTATTATAGATTAAAACAGTTTATACCTACATACATATTATTAGGTATGTACCACTTTTTTTGGTTTCTATACGATTGTTTCTCAGTCCATCCATCTCTACAACTGTCTGTCTCTCTGTCTTTTTACGTCATTGTCATTCGTTTATATCACATAAGCATGTTATAATTATAACAATATATAAGTATACATCAAGTCAGACAGCTGTAAAGTGGTGTTTATTTCACGGCCAATATTTTAATCCATGTCATTTGAAAGGCTAGTTTGAGACGCGAGTGTGTTAGCCACTGAGCTACCACGGATTAACAAAATACGTAGTTTCCAATCATTTGAACGAAGCCAATAATAATTGGTTGTAATATCTACTTTTATGACATGTCAATAGCCTAGCTTTTAGATATTACGGAAGACACGTAAATACCAATCAATACTCATAATAACACAGCTAAATTGTAGACTATAAACAATAAATAAATATGTCTTTGAGCATATAACACTATTTTATTTATATACGTGTAATCAATATTACACGTATTTCCTTATTGTAAAACCACGAAACATACTAAATGACTAAAATTGCAGTACATATGCCTATTTGGTAATGAAAATAATCAATGCTTAATCTATCTGTATCTACTAATATATTTAAATGTAAATGAAACTTTGTTTGGATGTCTCTATGTTTGTTTATTCCTTTTTCATATATTTAGAAATGGCAATGAATATATTATTAACACGAAGTTATTTACATATACGAATACACGTGTCCATCAGCAGACTTACGAATATGTAAATTATTACAAAAAGACAAATGCGGATTTTATTATTTAAAGACCACATTTTATAACTGTTGACCTTTATTTTGTATACATACATTCAACCTATTCCGCATATTTTTAAAAACACATCCACAAAATGCACTGTAAATATCGTTACTTCAAATTTGGTTGCCGCAGTACGGACCCAAAGTCTAGTGCAGTCAGTAACTGCCGCCAAAAAACCTGGAAGTTTAGGTCACGTAAACCTCTATGGCTAAGCGTGCAATGCGGTTGTCAATACTGGTTTTTTTTTGAACAACTAAATCTGGTATAGTTAAATCATAGTGCTCACTGAGCCTTAGAGAGAAACTCGAGCAAAATGTACAGGTGTAAGGCCGTGCTTAGTTTTAACTGTATACTTAAAGTGTATGCTTATTATAAGTTTAAATATTGTTACGAGTTGCAGGACTCGAATTAAAATGCCGTTGGAATTATTATAGAGTTTATTAGAACCATACAAACACGTATAAAACAGGTACAAATATAACCGAAAGCAATAAGTCCAAACGTAATGCAGGAGATCGTAATTCAAATACACGCGCAAAGTCCGTCACTAAATAGATTACCGAATGTACACAAGTCTTACTTCGCTTGTGGTTATCGTTCGACTGCTTCATCTCTCTATTGGGGCTTTGCTTTATACTGCACAGATGCAATATGTCTGCCCGGCAAGCGTTCACGCAATTTCCTAGAAATCGTAATCCGCACACCTGGCTAATAACTGCCGTAAAAGTTTACAATACACAATGGGCTATTTTCTAATCACAAATTTTAAACACAATGTAAACAAAAGAAGTCCAAATACCGAAAGGTAATAAAATGTATTTCTGCAGGTATGCAGGAGTGAATTTGTTTTTGTCGGTGTGTAGGTCGTAACAATATGTATAAGATCTAGAAATAAGTTTATAGAAATGTGTAAATTTTAATTTGGATACTGTCTTTATACTATACGATATTAGCATACATATATTTATATACTACGAAGCTTTAAAGATAGCCCCACAGAAAAAGTTACTTAGGCTCAAATTGGGAGATCTAGCTGGCTAGCCGGCTAACAAATCCAGGAGATGTTCTCCATTCAACAAAGTAGCGATAATCTTACTAACATCTATTCGATATAGGATTTTCTCTATTCATGATAATTATCTTGTAAAATTTGGATTATTTGAATTTTGCAGAGGCGGAACTTTACCTTTTCCTTTGAAATTGTTTGCCAAGTTGACCTGGGTAGGCATAACACCACCGGATGGGACGCCGTCTCCTACTTCTGCGAGCACGTTATGTTTGCGAAGGAGGAGGCGGAGCGGGAGCGTGAGCGTACGTCCTTGCTCCGCTCCCGCCAAAGGAGGACGCGCCGACGCCGGAAGTCGGAGCTCGACCTTCGGCCACCGTAAGCGGGCGTATAGGGGTTCTCACTCACCCGCACATGCCGTCGAGATGAAAGCGCGAGTGTTCCGCGCGCGCTCATTTCTCCTCCCGTGGGGCGCGTTACAGACCGCCCCACGCACGGACTAAACACGGACGTCGCCGGGGGGGTAGTCCCCCCGGCATTAAAAGAGGTCAAGTGAGCATGGCCCACGCCTGCCAGGGCACAGCGGAGCTGGGAATCCTATTTCCGTAGCCCTGGCATAAGGCGCAGGACGGAACACCCAGGGGTTTTAGTGGGTATCCCTAACTGGGGAGTGGCAATAGCGTGGCACCGGTTCTGACCGGACACGCTAGTGCCACCCCCGATCTGGCGAATTCCACACTCTCACATAGGGTCGCGAACATCCCCCTAGGCTTCTGTGCCGGTCGCGGCTTAGTCCTCAAACGGATTTCCCCTGGCCAAAAAAAAAAGGGGAGGCACAACACAATTTTCTTTTGTCGATGCCGTTAGTCTTCGATTCAGCTCTGGCTGGTTTATTACTGAACTTGAAGCTCGAAACCGTGTTACACAGTACTCTATTAATTTAGCTGATGGTGCATTATAAGTATCAAATACGGTGTATATTAAAACGAACACGTCGTGCTACTGGGTGAAAAATCATTAGGTATAGTTTGTATGCCTCAATGGCATGTGTGCTGCTCTCCTATTCAACGCTTCACAGCTAATCGGTGCAAGCGCGAAACCTCGTGAAAAGTACTAGTAAAAAAAATACACATTAAACACTTACCTTATGACTTCATCTTATAAATCGTTTGTTTTGGACACCTGAAACCACATAAAAATATTATTGTAGAAACAATACAGTAATGAGGTATTTAACAGTCAAATAAACTTTGGCCGGTTCCTATATCTTACTATTCCACTTGCCTTACCATCGGCTGAATTTTGACATTAACACATTAAGGTGCGGGGGGGGTCGACGAACTGTGACAAGGAGTGGGAGGGGCCATAAATTTAATATATTTAAGCTTTAAAACATGGAATTTGTACTATTAACGAAACGAAAAACTTCAAAATATTTCCAACTCTATTTGTATGACCATATTGTTAAAATAAAAAAATGGAAATAAAACTAATTACGAAACTGCTGTTATAATTTAATAATTTCTTGATGTTAAATATGTGATGTCACACTAGGGGAGGGAGGGGTTTCACGAATTTGACCAACTGTGACAAGGACGGGGGAGGGGTCAAAACATCATTAAATTCGTATGACGTAATTTGTGGATGGCCCCTTATGTCAAATGAACGGTCGGTAAGATATAGGAGCCGGGCCTTAAACAATCAAGTTTTGCAATGTGGAATTGAAAGGTGCTAATCTTACCAACGCTAATTTTAAAACGCCAAAGCCACCTAGACTTTAAAAGAGCTTTGCAAATTATGACGTCATTTCTATAATTGGTCAAATAGCGTATTATCTTTGGTTTTTTTTTATTGCATGAGTTCAGCAGACATGCAGACGGCCCACACGATGGAAAGGGGTTACCATCGCCTATGAACATTTGCAACACCAAAGGTGCTTCAAATGCACTGCTGCTCTCTTAAGAGAGGGAGACTGGAACCTGGCCACTAATGCCTTCACACAACTCAAGGTTGTTATAGCTGCATACTCTAGACCAGTGGCGGTAGCCATCCAGTCGGGCAAACACCCTACCGCCTGGTTTCAACAGTAGTTAAAATTATTCCGACCATGATATTTTAAATGAATGGATGAATCTTTATTTATAAAAATACAGGTAATATTGTAAATGAGATGGTAACAAAGTCAAATGTTCGCATTGTATTTAACCTACATATGGTCATACAAATATTTGGTACATACATTTTAATTTGAAAAACATCATAATAATTCTGAGTTTATAAACACAGTTCAATTAATTATAATTATATTAAATTAAAGAAATAAAAAAAATCCAAGAAAATAAAATAAATCAGATGTCAAAAGCCAAGAATATAACTTTAATTATTTACTTAATTAATAAATCCTATCAAGATTGTTTGTCTGTTACAATAAATTTCAGTATTATTTACATATAGAAATACTAGTATTAACTCTTTGTACTTAAGAAATTCAGTAATTGAATATATCTATAATTTTTCTAGTATCCATATTTTTAGCTTTTCAAAAGCAGTTCTTTAATCGATGGTGGTAATTTATTAAATATTCGTATGCACATCGCGTAACTTTTTTTCAGGAATAGGGTTGTTCTTGGGACAAAATCAAATACTAAGCTATCCCTGTTTCTTGTACAACGTGGATATATATCATTAACTTTTTTAAAGAAATGAGTTTTAATTTTTCGAACATACATCTCCAAAATATATAAACAAGGCAACGGCAAAACGTTAGAATTTTATAATGTTGTTTACATGATTCATTCGGTGTAATGCCTACTATTGCTAGAATACATTTTTTTGTACCAAAAAAGCTCTATTCTAAAGTTATGATGATGACATGGTATTTGAAAGCCCGCTCTTTTATATGAACATTTTTTAAAAATCAATTGTGACACGTGTCAACTACCCTATTCTATAATTTATTGGTTGATTATAAAAATTTTAGTTACTTAAAGCGATATAGTTATATACCAAGTTATGTTGAAAACGATGCAACGTTTTTTTCTTTCAATCTAATGTCATGTTGACATTTTGACGGTTGAAGTAAAGTTGAAGGTATGGTCGCGTTTGCGTCAGACACAGCCTCCTTGATTGTATCCGTGTGTACTACTACGCCGTATGACGTCATAATTCTAACGCGTCAAATAACTTACTGATTTATTATATATTTTTAAACAATAACTAAAATTATATCTATGATTAAATTTGAAAACTAAGATCATAGTAAAGTATTAAAACGCATTCTCTTTTTTTGTGTACGACTTGAATACATAATTAAAACTACGTTTTCACGGTTTTAAGTGCAGCATTTTATTTGATGTTTAATTTGACGTTTTGTATCACTTTTCAGTAGCCGTGATCACGGAAGATAAAGATTTTAAGTGTCAATGAGCAATCTTAAAGTTATTATTTAGTCTACCCCTAATTCATTTTAATGATTAAACTTTTGTTTGTGATTAATGTCAAATACCCAATTGATATTTTACTCGTTATGTGGAAGACGCGGTAGCGTAGTGCTAGTGGTTAACGTAGCCGTGTCTCATTACAATGAGCTGAGTTCGAAGTCAAGCCGGGAAACATGCATTGTTATTCCATTGCTACAATTACCACGTGTTGATGGTGAAGGAAAATATCATTAGGAAAACTGCATATCAAGATTATTGATGAGTAAATCCCGCTAAACCGCCTGTTACAAAAAAATTATATATAGTATCATCCGTTCATCTAAATTGCAAGTTCAATGCCCAATTTTAGGAAGTTTTAAAACTGGCAACAGATATTGTATTTATCTGTGGAACTGACATTATAAATACATTTTGTAGACAAAATTAACAGTATAAGGAGACCTTGAAATGTTGTTATTAATATTCAAATAATACAAGTTTGACATGTTTTATCAATTAAGCATGCTAATATTTAGTAATTCCTAAACATTAATTATTATTTAAACTGCAATCTTTTATCTTATTATGAAATTAATGATTAAATGATGATTATTGTCAGAATGTTGAAATTTTAATAATTAAATGGAACTATTACAAAATTGTTGGATATGTTTGTCTAATCTTCTTCTCAACCAATCAATAGTTTGGACGTAGGTCTCCCTAAGTTTGCTCCCCATATCCCAGTGATCCGCCTTCCTCATCCAGCCACTAGGGGTGACCCTACGCGTCCATCTGTCTATTTAGTCAGGCCAATTTTTCTCGCAAACGAACGAACTTTCTAATCAGGGTATGAAAAATCATGAAAAAAAAGCATTCTCTATTTTATCCGTGCAGGAACAGAGAAACACTTCAATTTCCTGCGGCTGCGCGGCCTGTCGTAAGAAGCGACAAAACAACCCACAGCGAGATGGTAGGACGTTTGCCCGTCTGGACGGCTATCACCCCTGGTCTAGAGTATGCCGCCATAACAACCTTGAGTTGTGTTTCGGCATTAGTGGCCAGTAGTCTCCTTTAAGAGAGCAGCAACGCATTTGTAGCACCTTTGGTGTTACAAATGTCCATAAGCGATGGTAACCGCTTTTCATCAGGTGGGCCGTCTGCCTGTCTGCTGAATTGTGCAATAAAAAAAATTGTACACTATTACAGAAAAATCTGAGTCATGTAGCTCATGAACTACTTTCAGCAAAAAGTTTGATTAAAATTTGTATTTTGTCTACGACAGAAGTGATTTTTAGGGCTTCGTAACTAAATTATAAACTTAGCGGATGTTTATTTATTTACCACACGAAACAAATTACAGCTGATGTAAAGTATAAATATGCATTGTATAATTAGTATAAGGCCTAGACTGAAACCCTAAATATATCAGCACATTAATGTAGTAGGTACATCCTCTGACTAGAAAGTCATTTAATAAAAGAAAGAAAGAGAAACGCTATTTGAAGAAATAATGACGTAATTATATTGCTTACATATTATTATTATTATATATACCGCATATTTTGAGAATTTGGACGCTGAATTTTCAACAAACAAGGTTTGCACTCAGCATATTGCTGCGCCGGAATTATATCTGACACAACGCCGATTTTCAGTGCAAACCTTCCATTTAGCGTGAGACCAAAATAATCTAATATAGTTAACAATAATTTTCATTTTCAAATACTCGAAATAATTAGTTATATTAAGTATAACAAATAATATAACTAGATTATAAATTAAACTAAACCACAAATAAAACTAAAAATAAACTATATATACAAATAAGGAATTAAAAATCTCCACAGCAAAAGTATCTTCTTCACCTTTACGGAACCCTCCGTTATAATATAGTCTGCTACGCACTTGACTGATCTTAATGGTGGAGACCTCGATTAACCGGACTGATTGTTGTCGTAAGGCGTTTCGACAACTGAAAATCCGGATAAATACATATATGAAGAAAAGCGATTCATGTACAAATTATTATCAACTCTAGAAAGATAACTTACCTCATTCGCGTACACGTGTTTATTCAAAATAACAAAAAAACTTATGATTAAAATCTCTGTTTATGGCCGGTTCCTGTATGTTATCATTGCCTTACTACCGGTTAAAATTTGACATAAGTTCCATACAAGTAATATCAAAATTCCAACTTGGGTAAGGCAAGTGAATGTATAGTAAGATATAGGAACCGGACATAAGAAATTAGACGTTTTCGTAGGTATCAATGTACCTATATATTTTCTTGAATACTCCATTGCAATGTTAATCTTGAAATGCCTACCAATCCGGATAATCGCGAATCCGTATAACCGAGGTCCGGATAATCGACTCTACTGCAACAATGCTTACACATTACCTACTTAAATAAAATTAATAGACATCTCATTTCATAGTTTATTCGAATACAAGAAGACGAGAAAGTCGCTCTATTAAAATAAAGTTGTATAAATAGGAACAAGTCATTAACTACGGTAATCAAACAGCACGCGGCGGGACCACACGGTCGCCATCTGGAAAATCAACGGTAGCGTGTAAATAAATTAAGAAAGAAAGAACGCGCATGGGATCGATAGGTAAACGTGTTTATTTACACGGGTCTGTTAACCTAACAGACCCAGTGCCATGGTAAATGACTCTTAAATCAACCTTGTAAACCATCCTAATAGCACTTTCATGTCAAAAGAGATTACTTCAAATTGTTTGTTTTACAAAACTGCAACGCATTGCGTTAGGATTATTTCGAAGATTGTTTACTGTACGCATTTTAATATATAAAAAGATTTTTATTTAAGTGAGTTGTACAAAAAGAATGTTAGAAATTAAGTCCAGTGTATGGTCAGCCTCTGTGGTTGAGCGGGCTAAGCCTTTGCTGGTCAATCTCACTACAGCGTAGAGGCTCCAGGTTCGATTCTTGGCGTGGTAAATGATTTTTTTACTAAACTTCGTAAAGGAATTACTATGGTCTGAGTATCTGGGATCGACCCCGAGTGGTCCGTTGTATATTACCCATAATAGAAGCGTAACTTGCTTAGCTTAGGGATATATAAGTACAATGTGTGTTTGTATGCCGATTTATTTTATTTATTAAATCAGTGCATAGCTTAAGTGAATTATTGTACAGTTCTTTAAAAAATAAAATAAAGAAGACAGACTGAAGAGAAATAAAGTTCTTTAAACTTAACCAGAAGTCTGTTAAGGTCGTGGCATTGGTTATTTATACTATAATTTTGAGGACGTGAATTTTGGCTCATTTGGTCTTTTAATATATTAACTGTTACTAGCGGTCTCGGGAGACGTTGTCCTGCCCTGAAAAAATAAAAATCTCGAACCCGATTCCGGAGCCACCTACCGGGTCTAATTATGAATCTAAACCACCCAGGACCCACTCAAACACACGTAAAATTTTATCAAAATCGTAAAACCCGATTCCAGCGCAAAGTATTTTGTTTATACTGATGGGTTACATTATTGAAGTTTTAGTAGGGATCCCTAATTTTTATATAGCTTATAATAATCACGGTTAATGTAGTATTCGAACATTTAAAGATTTTTTTGTAATCGGGCCAGTAGTTCTTGAGTTTATTCTTTACAAACATACAAAAATTCATAAAATCTTTCCTCTTTATAATATTAAGTATAGATATAGATTTCAATTCAATTTCAATTTATTTATTTGCTATTAAATTAAAAAAGTCATTAATCGGCAAATTAAATTAAACAAAAAAGAGACAAAGAAAGTAATCGACTTGGGGTGTTATCTAGTCATTTAGGACTTAGGATCTTGTCAAAGTCACTCTCACACTACTTTTACTAGGCATTTGTTACTGGTAATATTTGTCCATGCCTTTTAAAGCGCATACTTTTATGACTGTATATTAACATTGTCCTTTTTATCATACATTCAAAATAGGTACTAATTGTTCTTTTTGCCTATAACTCATAGTTCATTCACTTAGAATAATAATTATTATGGAGCGAATGAGTAGCTACTGACCGTCCAATAATCTTTTACAGTGTATTGTTTTAAAGTGCAATTTCACTAGAAGTTAGTTATTACGTATCCGAGAACGGCGTAGGGCTGCAAAACAATTTTCTTCGCAGTATCCAACTTCATATAAATAACCTTTAAGTTCGCCCATAATCAGATTTTCATTTAACTTTATAAAAACATATTACGCGCAACTTCGTCTGCACTGTATTTTCTTGAGGAGTTTATGAATTGTCCATACAAGTTTATATCCCTTTTTTAGGCTCGTAAAAATGCTATTGCGCATTTCAAGTCAGCCCGCACGAAACTTTAGTGAGTATGTGTATGTGGGAGTCTTGGGTGATACTGCTCAACATACCTATTAAAAATAAGTATACCGTCAAGGTCTTAGAGAGGTGGCACGGGACTTACAGATCAGTATTTCGACGTGACGTTACCAAGCAATGTATCATAGGTGCTCTTGGTGCTAGTGGTATTGTCCTGTGATGTGCTTAGGTTGAGAGGTTCTAAACTCAGACCCCAGCTCCACAATGCTCCAGATCTATGGGAGTGAGAGGAGGCGTCCAAATCGACGCCGTCTGCGCTCTATCTGACGTCTCAGGATTTAAATTTGCTGCCCCCTCCCTACTTCGACCAATCGCCTCCTTTTGCGAGATGACAAAATGTAGCCTTTGCTCGTTTCTAGGTATATTCCATATGCTTATCAATTTTTATTTAGGTTACATTAAATTTAGGCATTAATTAGTCTTGAAAAGGTAAGAAGCGAACAAAATCACTGGTTTTATATATTATAATATTTAGTAGACATATATAAAGTTTTAACTTAATTCATTTTTGGGAACCAGACCTATTACGTCGGTGCAGGCAATCACCTTTTTCGGAAACTTTACAGGTCAGAAATTTGTACAAATTTTTGCGCATTTATGTAAAAATTTAGTAGATTGTTTATATTTGCATTGGATTGGGGTTTATACTGCTTTGAAATAAATACTCAAAAACAAAAATATGAGATTTTAGCGAGAACTTAAATCGACATCTTTTATCTTGGGATCGGTGTGGATAAAGGTCTTGGAGAGTCTGCAAAGTTTCCCTTTGCTTGGACGACAGTTAGGGTCTCCAGATTGAATTTTGAAAATGTCCCAAATATGATGACTTTATATTGTATCAAAAGTAACATGACATCTAGACAGACGTCATTATTAGATACATTTTACTGCTTTGCTAAATTTTTTACGTCCCAGCAACAAAAAATTTAAATCTACCCCAAAATTTTTTAACCTCAAATAAAAAAATTGCGGGAGATTCCCCAATCTGGAGATCCTGACAACGGACTTGAAGCCTTTGGGGAGGTTTCAGTGGGTATTGTCAGTTGGGGTGAGCATTTCAAAATGCCATTATCACCCCAGCTGAGCATGTGCCTAACATTTCACCACGAAAAAAATTGGGCACAGATATCATCCCGCAACTCAGCAAGTCAGCGTTTTTTAGTTATATCCTTTCTATCAGGACGCATCACCAAGCCCCAATAATGTTAACTTCTTATACAAAATTACAAAGTTAATGTATATTTTACATTTTCACATACATAAGTAACCCTGAATATGCTCGTGAGACGTATGATGATGTGTACGATATGGTAGGATGGTCCGCGTCGGAGCGTGTCGCGATGCCCAGAACTTGACTCGCGTGGCTAAGGTTGCTTCCTGGTTTTAAATATAGGCAATTAGCCAAGACTGGTGTATATATCTTTAATTAAATACTACCATATTTTTTCGTAGCATTTATATTTACAAGCCATACTCTTCGAATTCACTTGTGTATAATCAGCTGCTGATACGTATCTCGTAAATAATAATAATGAGAGTAAGTAGTTAGAACGTATAATAGTTAGATATATACATATTAGAGCTCGCAAAGTGGATTCCCAACAGTTTTCCGGATAAAATATATTCTATATTTGTCCCCGTTATTGAAAGTATACAGAAGTATATCAAATTTAACATTATTACGCATACGGTTACGCTCGTGTCACCTAAGAAACTGTATCCCGTGGGATCGGCCCAAATTTCGTAAAATATGTATGTCCCTCTTACGTTTAAACTATCAAGAGGAAAATTCTGAAATAAATTGGAGTTGATAGAACTAAAAAAATATTTTCATTAAAATTACTTTGAATAATATTTTTAAGATAATATATGGGGTATTTTCCATAAATTGGAAATTTATTTGTCATCTCTTGTTAACACGTAATTGCTCGATTTTGTAAAAAATAATAATATATTCGATTATTTAAATGAATAAACATGTTATATAAAAATGTAAGTAGGTTATTGAACATAACAAAGACAAACAAACATACTTCGTTAACAAATATAATTGGCTCAAAAATACACAAACGTTTTATATTAAAATATGCAAAAGCCGTTATGTTATCATATTACGTATTCACAATGTAACAGATTGCTGACATTTTTGTTCACTTCTAAGCAATTTTGGACAATTAAATTAACAAACATAAGGTAACAAGCGTGTCGGAATTAATCAAAATTAACGCAATAATATATTTTTTAAAATTTAGCTAAATTAAGATGTTATTTACATTTGTATTATATTGTCTAGTTTTCTACACAACAAAGTCTAAATTTAATAATAATTATAATAAATATATATATATATATATATATATATATGTGTGTGTGTGAGTGTATATATAAAAGAGAACAAATAAATATGCAT
This sequence comes from Dendrolimus houi, assembly GCA_039645545.1. Lineage (NCBI taxonomy): Eukaryota > Metazoa > Arthropoda > Insecta > Lepidoptera > Lasiocampidae > Dendrolimus > Dendrolimus houi. The sequence goes on from CM077134.1 coordinate 11,689,793, forward strand.
GTGAAAATAATAATAAAATAATAGCCGTGGGTTGGGGCTTTTTGGCAAAGCCTTAGGTGAGTAGTGATAGTTCGGACCTGCTCCTCCGGGGGCCAAGGCAAGCCCCCACCTCCGTGCTTACCTTAGCTAGCCGGCACGGAGTGGAGACTGCTAGAGCTAAGACTCAAGTTCCGACGTTAGGCCATTTATCACTTCCACCCGAAGTGATCAAATGGCCTAAGGTCGGAAGCAGCTTCGGTGAACCTGCACCCCACCTCTCAACACCCCTTAACCACTCACAACCATGTTGCACCTCACCAATTTATAAGGCATTTTTTTGGGTCCCGTGCACTGATGAGTCGTCGTCTGCCCATTTAATCCATGTACCCCGAACATTACGAGGGGCTGACGCCATACTCCCCAAAGACTCAAATTCCTAGTACCATTAACCGTTTATCCCAATAGCCCGGCACCTTTTGTTCTCATTTCCTGCAATAATCCTACAATGACAGGGGCTTGTCCTTGGGTGTAATACTATATGGTGTAGACGGAGATAATAAGCTGGCCAGTGTCACGCCACATTTACATCAAATTTGTCAAGGGGCTTCTACGAGTTTGTCTTTAAAAGTCCGGGCTATTTTTAAGGCCCGTGGTCATCAGAGACACGTGCATATAATACACGTGTGTATATGTATGTACGCATACTGAACTTCACGCCGAATAGTATATTCCAAAGCCCTTAGAGAAAAAACTTGAATCGACAACTGATTACTTAACTGACGAATCTGTCCAAACGATGATAAGGGCTAACTCCCTTCATAAATAATGCAAGTTGAACTCAGCTATTAATATTCAAAATGTCTTCATGTATGTTGACAACAACATCGTTAATTAGTACCTCCTTATCAAAATCCCTATCTGATAAACACTGCCTCAAAATTAATTTTACTCGTAACCAATTGTTTCGACTGAAACTCAGGTTGAAAATAAGATTCCTTAAAGCCATGATAAGAATAACAACTATGCGGTTCTAAAGCTAATGTCGCTTTCTCTATAGCAAATGAAAATTAAAATGTATACAGTACATCTAATTGCTTCACCAGACCAAATAGACTAGTGGTTAGTCGCAACAAGCCTAGTTACTGAATGGGTAAGTTCCCACAGTTGAGTAAGGTCTAAAAACCGCAAACATTTTGCCTGTGGGAGGCGAATTAGTAAAAGGCACTATATATTGTGATATCGCTAATGTCGAGCTCCATCTGGGATAGTCTTAGTTACCATTTCACGCAGTTGTAGCATTGGGTTTAAAGAGTTGATGAAGAGTAATGTATGTTCAGTACTAATACAGCTAATCATTAACGGCGTTATTTTAACACTAGAAACAAGATGCGTTTGGCCACAGTCACTAACACTAACATTATTCTATATGGAGCAGGAAAATTAAAAATACCGACCGGTAAAACTTATAGACGGTGGTATAAAAATGTTTTACAGTTTTGGCTATAAGGCCTTTTGAACCAGTCCTATCAATAAATAATACCTATAATATTATAAAATTCTAAACATGCCGTATCTGTACATTAAAGCTATTAAAAAAAAACAAATGGAATAGACTATATAAACGACGGAAAACAAGATGCTTTTTTTAAAGATTTCTTTTCTGTTTGTTTTTCGGGATTCACGTAAACACTACTATGCCAGTTTCGATGCAGTTTTCACTGATCAACAAAAAATTCTTAAGACTTAAAATCTGAGCTACTTCGCACACCGGGAATCACGGGAATTTTCCCGGGAGCGGTTTGAAGTTGTTCGGGTGTATTAAAATTTACTTATTCCGAGAGAATTTAGCTTACATTCTTTTTTAAATGCTGCGGTACTTTATGTCCCGGGAATCCCGCGGAAATTTTCCTGGGAATGGTAAAATTAGTTAGATTGCATAAAGATTAGCTGATTTCGATTTCAGTAGAACGTTAGCGTAAGTCCTTTTTTAAGTGATACGATACTTTGTATCTCGGGAATCCCGTGGAAATTTTCCCGGAACTGTTTTAAAGCGCGTAATATACATAAAAATTAGTTTAAAGGTGTGGTTTTTAAACAGCTACACAAAATATAGAGAAATTAAGAAAAAATTAAAGATGGTTAGTGTATTTTTTTAATAATAAATGTAAACTAATAGTCTAAATTAAAATTAAGTCCCCATTTTTGAGTTTGATCTAAAAACATAAAAAAAACATCAAAAAGCATGGAAACAATGACCTCTAAGGCAACGTAATCTTGTAAAATCTGGAAAGTTCTAGTACTATTTATCATACTGTGGAAGAAATAATCATCTACCATGGTTCTATTCTAATATTATAAAGAGGAAAGATTTGTATTTGTGTATGCTTGTAACAAATAAACTCAAAAACTACTGAACCAATTTCAAAAATTCCTTTATCATTCGAATGCTACATTATCCCTGATTAATATGGGGCTATATAAAAATTAGGGATCTCTACAAAAACTTCAGTAATGTAACCCATCAATCTAAACAAAATACTTGACGCTGGAATCGGACTCGACAATTTTGATTTTATATGTGTCTGAGTGGGTCTCGGGGTGGCTTAGATTCACAATTAGACCCGATAGGTGGCGCTGCAATTGGGTTCTTGATTTTTAGATTTTCAGGGCAGGACAATGTCTTTCGAGACCGCTAGTAAAGTATAAAATTATAGTAAATGTCACGTCTACAGATACGTCAGGAATTTATAGATACATAAATTGAAACTTTATTCATCTAATTTGCGAAATCTATATGCAAATTTATAAACTAACATCATTTGCCATTTCAAATAAAAAGAATTCTAATAACTTTATTACTCTGTTAACTAATTTTCGTAACGCTTTATTAATGGATTTTATTACAAGTATGAACTTTAAAATCTCATTGACGTTTATATAATTTGACCTCAGTGGTAAATCTAATTAAGTTTTTTTTTTACTGTAGTCGTTACCCGTGACTTAGTGGAATTTACTTTTTACTTTCTGAATGAAGCTAATACGAAAGTGTTACTCTGGAACACACACCACAACTCTTTGTTTTTTAAAAAAATAAATAAATAATTGTTTATTTTGTTCCAAAAGTTTTTGGGGTTGAGACCTTCTATTAAGTATTAATATATACTTGTGTCAGAAGGACCCGCTTTCAATTAACTTAAACATTAAAAGATAACTTTTATTACAATAATACTTATACAAATAATTTTTATGTATTGTGTACCTATATGTCTGTGTATAAATGTGTGTGTATGTAGATGTATGAGACTAAGTGTTTGTGTTTATGTTTACAAACTATGAATACTATGTAATATACACTAAAAATTCTTCACATTCTTTGTATGTTTTCAATAATAACCAATTTGTAACAATTTTCTTACAGTCATAATATTTGTAATACTTTATTAATTTGTTTATATATATTTATGAAATGCATTTTATATTGGTGATCAGCAACAACAAAAGTCTAATTAAGAATTCTCATAACCCTAATTTGAACAATAGGGTAGTTGACAATCAAATCAACTGAGTTACTTTTTATCATGTTACAAAACGGCGAAGTTGTTTATATTTTGTACGAGCATATCAAGTTATAACTTTGCATCTATAACGAGTTAAAAAGCGTATATTCATCATAATAATCATCTTTTTAACCAATATCTTACCGTTTTAAAATTTTGTGTTGAAACAAAAGATGGTCGATGTTCTTTTCCAAAAAACAATACATCTGCTTGCTTACTTTAATTAAAATCCGTTCAACTGTTGACTCGTGAAAAGGTAACAGATTAAATAAAGTGCACATAGATATAATAAAGGACGTGTAAAATTTATTATAGCAGATTGTAATAGATATAAGAAAACTGTAAATTAAAATATGTATACCCTATAGGTATACATATTTTAATTTACAGTTTTCTTATATCGGAACAAAATGTGTGTGTGTGTGTGCAGTTCACACGCAGTAGAAGTGAAACTTCAGAGAATATACTCACAGATACCTCTCTCTCTCTAACTTTTATTAATAATGTTACGATTTACAGGACTCGAGTTAAAATGCCGTTTGGAATTACTATAGATTTTATTAGTACTATACAAACACGTATAACACAGGTACAAATATAACTGGACACAACCAGTACAAACTGCACGATTCAATAACATGCGCAAAATCCGTCACTATATAGCCTTTCGAAAGTACACACGTCTTGCTCGTATCGTAATCGTCGCTTGACTGCCGATCTCTCCATTCTGGCATTCCTTTAGACTCAACTTACAATATGTCACGACCGTGTAAATAATGGTTTCTAAGAATCACACCTGGCCACTGTCTACCATATATGATTACAATACACAATAGGCGGCTTTTCTAATTACAAATATTAAACACAAAGTAAACAAAAGAAGTCCAAATGCGGGCGGCAATAAACCGTGCTTTATGGCCCAGCAGGTGTGCATTCACATTTGCCGGCGTGCTTCGTGAAATTTTGGCTAAGTTGTAACAATAATATACATCCGTCAACATATTATAATTCAAAATCAATTTCTTAAGTATCAATTTAAATTTGTCACTGAATCTAAAAGAATATTATTATCAGTTTTATTTCGGTCCAAATTGTACCTATGTTTAATCATCGATCTTATTGACTCTCTAATCTGTGCTGCACAATGTAAAACTCGTATCTCATTCTCTCGCAGCCTTAGTCTTACATATTTATATGTTTATCTCTTATTAGTGTCGCTTTTTCGTTGCATCGAGTATTAAATCACAACAATTCTAAAGAAGTTTCAGTTCAATAACTGACTATAGTTCGAAAAAGACGAACCGCATGATGGCCGGTCCTTATATCTGACTAACCAATTATTTACCTTACTATCGGTTAAAAATTGACATAATCTCCATACAAGTGATGTCTTTCTACTCATGGTAAGGCAAGTGTATAAACAGTAAGATCATAAAAGAGCTCCCAAATGAAAAATCCCTGATCATGAATCAGGGAAAGGCATGTCGTTTATTAGGCACTTTAAAAAACAATACACTTTTGCATTCATAATATATTAATTAGCATGGATTATGAAGAAATGTTAAAGAAAAAACAACTATATCTAGTGTTACAGTTATTGAGTAGCATAGTTGTTCTTGTCGTATTTCTTTATAAAGTTAATAATTGATTTTGTTATGTACCCTCTTATTTCTGAACGATACAATCGGCCATTTCCTTAATTGAATCATAATGTTATATTTTTATTTATTCGGCAATTAGCGCCTGTTTTGTATAGAGTAATTATCTATAATTTACAATAATTTTGTTACAATATTGATTCTTTGTATAATGTGATAATTATGTACTGATTATAATTCAAACCTCTCAATTGTATATAGACGGTATTCACTACATTTTATTTTCATGTTGGCAGACGCGATAGATTTATACTGTGTTCGGCTTATTTTATTGCATATAAAACTTTAAGTATAATTTTTTATATAAAATATTATCTGAAATATCCAAACAATAATGTATTAAATTTTTGTCATGCATAACCCTTTATTTAAAATAGTTTATCAATGACTTAAATCCGCTATCGGTTGTGCCAATTGCTAAGTTTCATGTACTGTAAAATTGTTGGAGGGATGGCGAGGTGTTCTAAAAATGCTTGTCGAGTTTGAATAGTCAGTGTATGTAATATGTTAAAACCGTAAGGTTCTCTGATTATAAAGTATTGTGACCAGTTGCTGTTCTTTTACTATCATAAACCCTTCTGAGTTGTTGCAAGTATTACACTAGTTACATTCGATTTCCTGTTATCAATTCAGAATTCAGTTATAGAAATCTTCACCTCGCTTGATTGGAATACCTAACCGTAGAAACAAACAGTTTTAATTTATGATGTCACATGTTAGAAACCAAATTCAAACAGGTTTATTGCTCTAATTGTGTAAATCCAAATGCCAGTCCAAACTTGTAATTTACTATTTGATATTCAAGGTAGTATTGATTCAAATCACGATTCCATGTTACCTAAAGATGTTTCAAAAAGTGTTTTCCGTTATTTTAGTATGCATCTCGTTTCCTAGAAAAAGACGATTTCGCAAATCAATGGACGCATTATTCAGATAGTTTTGGGATGATATCACTTGATACAATGTAATTTTATTGTTGTAACAGCGTGCATTATCGAGTCTCTTTACGTGAGAATGGTTCTAATTCGAAATTAAAATTTAAACAATTGCCTTAAATATTAACTACCGTACTCAGAGTTAGGTAACAATCTATTTACCTTCAACATTAGTGATTTAATTGAGTTGTAATGTTTGTTGAATATTACTTATGTAGTGGTTGGTGGTTAGTATGGTAGGATTGATTGATTGTTTGCATGGGAGTTTTTCGTGTAGTTTAGTTTGTTTGTGTAAAACAAACAAACTAAACTACACGAAAATTTTAATGTTTTTTTAATTTTAAATAAAATGTTTTGTTTTATTTTGCAAAGTTAAAGAACGTCACCTAATGTTATTGTGTTTATGGCCGCATATTGGGGGCCGGGTACGAAAATCAGCTTAGGCTAAAAAAATCGTCGCGCGTCTGTCGCGGAACCTCAGCTGGTGGGGGAGGAGTATTCTCTGCTTTGTGTACTCCTCTTACCAACATTAAACATTAGCAATTAATTTTTATGCTTGACTTTTAATTAATGCTTCCGAGCCATTTCGACAATATCGGAACCCTTATGTATTCGGATGTCCGTTCAAGGTTTTGACAGGAAGATGTAGTCTATTCGGCACTGTACATTAGTGTAATACATTTTTTTTCAATGTACATAGTTGAGTGGGATGTAGATACTCAGATCTGGAAAAATCACAACGATATTCTTTTTTGCCTTTTTTATTGAAGTTCAATTGGCTTGCGTCCTTGCGGCCGCGTGTCACGCATCTTTGGCACCTCCGAGAAAAGATGACCCTGATTGTGTTGCAACTCGCATTATGTTGCTCCACAAAAACTAATTGTGGTATGGATTGCACATTATATTCGTAAGATAAATTTTATTGATTCATAATAAAGTTAATGCTATTTTTATTATGAGTTCAGCAGACGGCCCACCTGATAGGGGGGGAGATTACCATCGCCTATGAACATTCGTAACGCCAGACGTGCTATCGCTCTCTAATGGGAGACTGGAATCTAGCCGTTAATACTGGCAACACAACTCAAGGTTGTTATAGTGACATATTCTAGACCAGGGGTGGTAGCCATCCAGATGGGCAAATACCCTATCACCTGGCTGTAGGTGGTTTTAAAGTGAAAATTCTCTTAGGTCTTAGGATTTTTCTGCCACGAAAAAGCGTTACGGCCGCGTGGAGGAGCTGCATAAATTTAGACTAGATGTGGTGAAAGGCGGCATAATTTTAGAGTAGAATTTGGATCCGTTTTTGATTCTGGATCGAATTCACTTTTTTTGTTTGTTAAAATAAAATATGTTTAAATAAAAAATGCATTCATTAACATGTACCTAACCTAACCAAATCATAATTTGCAGTAAACCTGCGAAAAATCGAAATGTGTGCTGGGACACATAGTAGAAGTGAAACTTCAACGGACAAGTGGAAAAACGAATGGCCACGGATAAGTGGTACAACGAATCGCAACAAAATTTTAACTTGAAGTTTTATGGGCAGGTTTTCAAATTGGACAAGTACCTACATTAACAATCTGCCCGTAAAACTTCAAGTAAAATTTTGTTGCGATTTGTTTTGCCGCTTATCGTTGCCATTCGTTTTTCCACTTGTCCGTTGAAGTTTCACTTCTAATATCTGTCCCAGCACACATTTCGATTTTTGTATCCTTATAGGACTGGCCGCCCGGTCAAAGGAAATTGTACGCTTTTACCTTTCCTGCACGGATAAATAACCTAATAGTAGTGAATATCCCTACCCTAGAAGTTGTTTTATGCGACTTTTACTGTGTCATGACGACAATTAGAGCGTGATTCGTCTACTACGTTGTTCTAATCCATTTTCACTTCTTTAGTCGCAATATTAACATTCTGAATTACTTCATTGTTGTGTTTTATGCCTTGTAGTTCGTGCTAATGTTACATGATTGACTGCTTGTATGGCACAGTTTTGAAATAAAAAAAACTTATTGAGTTCATTTTTCAATATTGTTTGGTAATACGTCTAGAACTATTACAAATTGTAATATTATGCACATTAAGTCAGAAAAACTGCATACAATTTACTGTAAGATTTCACTCATCCTGGACTATGCAGTTTTTGATAAAATGACTGATGGCCGGTTTCTATATCTTATTTTTCATTCCCTTGCCTTAACCATCGGTTGAATTTTGACATTACTTGTCTATGTGAAAGTTTAGCCGATAGTAAGGCAAATTTAACGGTTGGTAATATATAGAAATTTTGACTCAACTATTGAGTTGACGGAGTCAACACTATGCAAGATGTTGGCCGGTAAAGAGTTCAGGTCTTAGCTGGAAGCTTTTTGTATTAGGGTGATGGAGGACGCCCTGAGGAGAAACAAATCTACATAATGTTTATCATTGCGTCGATTTATCTTACAGTCACCATGTTGCGTCATCAAGCACGAAATAAATGTTTTGGAATACAGACTCGTAGACGTGGTGATATATTTCATGTATTTATATACGCATATAATAGATATAACATTTATTTATTTTATATACAATTTTAATTTTAAACTAGAATCTAAGTAATTTTAAGTAGTTTAAGGTAAGCCTTATTTATATGTATGTATTTCAGATGCCTGAATAGTATCGGGGGTGTTACATGCGACTATTTGAAAAAAATGTATATATATAAATTAACAGACTAACAGGGATGTGGATTCTGTAAGGGTTACACATTAAAGCGACCCGGCACCCAACACGCAGACCTGTCAGCGGTTGGACACCGCGTTGTCGACCAGGAAAGCTGGCGTGATCAACGAGTCAACTTGGCATGATCCACGAATTTCAAAGTAGTCTATCAACTATTGGTTCTAAGCCCATATGTGAATAACTCCGAGCAGTGCGTTGTCACCGAGAGGTTCTCTCGCCGTCCGCGCGTATTGAGCTTGCGAGCGAAGCGAACCTGTGTTCAGTGAGACCAACACGGGATTGATTTTTCAAAGGTTCCACTTTTCCAAAATGGCTATGGTACTTTAAGAATAATATTTTTTGCATAGTATAGTAGTAGCTCAGACGAATAAAATAGGTAGACCGAGCCCCGAGCTCTTAGAGTGAAGCGGACTAAGGGAAGCCGATTTTGAAATAGAAAGCCGATGGCGTCACAGTGCGTTACAAAAACTTAGTATTAAATAATCGAATTACTACGGATAAAGGTAGTATAGTTTCCAGTGGATACATTACTATTACCCACACAGACACAAACCACGGTATAATGCTTCGCTTCGTTTGACGCTTTTGTTAACGTAGGCTCCGTCTATATCTTTTCTTTATGCGTCTGAGACTAGTAGGTATTATTATCTAAGGGCCGATTTTTCAATCATCAGATAAAAGTTATCTCTTGAATAAATTATAACTTCACTGAATTTAAAAGTGAAACAGTTCAACTGTTTTATTTGCGCAACTGTAGTGTTTAATTTGTTCTTATTGTATTTTATCCTATGAACAACTTTTATTTGGTGATTGAAAAAGCGGCCCTAAATCAATAGCACAGATATATTTTATGGAAAGTAAATTAGGTGTTTGAAATTATTTTCTAACTTCCTACAATAGCATGTCTCAGTTCAAATATATGATTTTAATTTAAAAAAAATTAACTTTGTATTTGAAAAGCATTAAAACACATAACATTTGATTTATTGACGAACCTATAGTTATGGAACGTGCACAGGAATATGTCAAACTCAGCTTAGCACGTTTCGAGTTCCCGCCGGTGTTGCCAAACGTAAAGTCGTTAAACGTGATCGCACATTTGTGTTGCCGGTTAACAAATAACACAAAACTAACGTTTAGTAATACTTATTGTTGCTATGTATTGTTCGAATACAACACGAACGCGTCGAAGCTACTATTTTGATATTAAATTAATACACAGAATAGTAAGGATCTTGAAAAGCAATCAAAAACATTTTGGCGACTAAATATACTTTCCAATTAATTGTTTAGTATAGTAATTTAAAAATCTCTGGAAGTGATTACAGTGTCATCTGTAGACTTATAAACATCATTAAAACACTTAATTATGATTTTCTGAGACCTATCTAACGATACGTCCCAAAGCCTATGTTAATTGATTTTTTGTTTATCCCTAAGTTACATGTAATGTATGCAGCGGTCTTTATGTCTTTGACATAGCAGGTATAATGTAAGAAAGACGCTTGCGCTGGTAAGTTTTACCGAGATCAGGTAATATGTGAGGAATAATGTCTAGCTATATCGCCTCCACCTGGTCCCAGTCGAAGGGGTAGGCCCAAGAAAGGCTGATTTGATAACTTAAAGGATGACATTGCGTATCTACTAGTGGTTTAAAAATTAAGGATGCCGAAGACCGCGCGAAGTGAAGAAGAAAATGTAGGAAAATGTATCCCGGGCTTCGAGTTAGACGCCGAGAACACAACCGGAATTTAAACCTGGGGTGATGATGAGTAATATAAATATTCTTAGTCATCTTCACCTATCACTATCACACGCTTGTTTCTTATGGGGGTGAGCAGAAGCAATGGATATCCAGTTGATACGATTTGAATTTGATCTTAAACTATTCACTTCATTTCATTTCGTTAATCTCCTTATATATACGTTCCGTTTAAAGTGCTTGATACCATGTGCTTATCGCGTTCAAAATATTCTTATACACTTGCATTGTTAATTTCTTTCATTCGTTTTTTTATATATAAAAAGATACGGCCACGACTTGTTAAATTTAGATAAATGTATGTATAACTCTTTATTGCACACAAAGATAAAGTAATAGTACTACATAGAGCTCACTATTAGGATGTTCCATTGGTAGCTCATAACGCCCAAAATGCTCCGTTAGCCGTTCCCCAAGGCGACCGCGGTCGTTGTACTCGTGGCGAAAACGTCACTAATAACGTCATCATTTTCGATCACACAACGCTCACAACGACCCATGTCAAGAGGTGGATCGAATAGCCGTTCTATTCGTGGGTCGAATGGCCACTTGGCAAGCAAGTGGAACGGGAAAATCGCGGTCGTGAACGTTTTCGTAGTGAGTCCCTAATGGAAGGTAGCCTATGTGTTTCCGGAACTGGCCACATTCATAAACAATATTTAAAAAATAATTCAAACATTTGAAAATTGAGCTTTTTGGCTGTAGAATATCGTTTGTTTCATCTGACTGTCAATTGTTTTACATTGTTGCGTCATTGAAGAAATTGCGTCTTTACATCACCATGGATTTAATTCGTGAAAATTTTAGTAGCATAACGAGTTACTACTACGATTTTAACTGTAATTCGACAACTCAACAACACGTAATCTAATTGTATAGTACTTACAAATTGCGGTCTATTCTCTAAAGAAATCTCTTCCAGACAACCTATGGTGGGAATAAAGCAGATTGCAAACAGTTATGGTGGTATACATAATGACAGACTTACATAATCTTATAACTATTATTTTATAACTATTGTTCTATAAAACCACATTTGTCATCTATCAAACTGATTTAATTAGTTACGTGAACTATCGATGATGATACAATTAAGCATTGTAATCGATATAAAAGAGAAAAAACATTGCCGAAGCGATTAAAACAAAACTATATATTATTTGAAAAGAATTATTTTATGTTTGGTTGCCTTTCTATTTTTAAAATGTAGAATATACTAACTACTACTATAATTTTATTACGATTTATGTCTAAACTTTTCTATTAAACACAAATCTCTAGATCATAACGTTGTCATGTGTTACGTTTCTAAAGAAATAAGCTAACTATGGTGTTTTCATTTGATATAAATTATTTTGATACTGTTACAAAGTTAGTTTGACAGTATTTATATGAAACATCAAAGGGGGCGTCTTAGAACGGCTCAACTATAACAATATGTATTTATATGTTGTGCAAGGTGAATTTATTTTGTGCCGCGAAATTGACCTCTATCATATATGTCGTACTTCTTCAACTACATAATATACCGTAATATTTACCTATTCGAAGAATTGACATCAATGCGTTGTATATGAGTATATACATCATTTAAAACGAAAGGTTCTAATAACTATAATGTTTTATTAATAAAAGTGTATAATTATGACAAGGAAACGTGGTGAATACAATAGTGTTAAGTATAAGAGTCTTCAACTAAATATAAATAATATATTATCTCTATAGTAGAAAAGTTTATGACTTTCTAGTCTTCAAATAAGGCTCAAGTACGTAAAAGTAAGACGTCTTTGGTCCATTGTCACTCACTATGCACACAATATTTTTCCGTTATACGAAAATGTATTTAATATGAGTTTCTTCTTTATTATGATTACACGGAGTAAATCGGTTAGCTGACTTTAAAAATTTAATCTTCTCAATATTTAGAAGTTAGTTGCTTTTTTAGCGATCCGTAGCTATTTTGGTAACACAGCATCCATCGTGAAATCTTCATGTCCGTAAGTCCATCTGTTCTATCCATCTTTGTATGTCACAATCAGTTTTTGGGAACCTGCTTGCTACACGGATGAATTTTAACAAGGTGTACGTAATATATATGTGCGCTGTAATATTACGTAGAGAAATCACCAAAAAAACATTTTTTTATAACTGGAGTACAGCAGACAGGCTGACGGCCCATCTGATGGAAAGCGGTTATCGTCGCCTATGGACATTTGCAACACCAAAGATGTTACCAACGCGCTGCCGGCCTCGAAGAAATTTAATGACATACTTTTTGAAAAGCTTCATATCATAGTGCTGTGGGAAAACCTCGGCTGGGAGCTCATTCCAAATCCCCACGGAGCGCAAGAGAAACGTTCTACAGCACCGTTGGGTACATGAGTAAAGCGGCTCGAGGAAATGGGGATGAACTCCCAACTGATGGCGAAAACTAGGGATTCCGCTATACGTGTAATTTGGAGTTGAATTTTGTTCAGTTTACATGGTTGGGTTTTGTTAGTTAGATATTGTAAAAATATACCAATGCTACTTAGCGTTTCTATTAAATTAGTTAATAGTTAGTGAGATATTAGCTTTCAAATTCGTCAAAATTGTGTCCCCTTGTAACTTTTAGACTATAACGTAAACGTTTGGGAAAAAATCAAGTTTTCAATATAAATTGTTCTAAAGAATATTGATAGATATGGGAGATGCTTTTTTATGGTTTCTAAGTTAAATAACGAAATCTGTGGAGTTTTTCACCTCTATGGCATCCTTCGTTATGAGCGAACTATCAAATGCTAGGATATTTATTTTACTTATTTCTTGAATGCGTGATGCAGATGAAATAGGTAAAGATAATAATTTGCAAAATGAAATGCTACTTTCCTTGTCAAGACTGATCACACAGTAGCGTTGAGACGAGAGGGGACCGAAACACCTCTTGGACCGTTATTGAGACTACATTGGTCACTGCATCGGGGTTACGCCTTCTGTACTTAGAGGCGGTATGTAAACTACCGTACGAGCGTAAGTGTTAAACGCGGTTTTGCTTGCGCAAATTTTGGCTTTCGTTACCACAGGCTGAAACAGTATTCTAATAATATTTTCTTTTGTTTTAGCGACTAATATACATAATAAAACCGTTAAAACACAGTATTCTAAGTTTCATCATAAACTCTGTGAAATCAAAATGTAGCATATTATGTAAAAAGAATACTAGGAATAAAAATAACCTATTAAAAAATCTTACAGGGCAATAAATACAAACAGTAAGCAATATAATCTACTGGCAAATATTAAAAAAAATATTTTTAGACTAAACAAGTCAAGAATTGTCTTTTCAGTCGTTGACTGATTTGATCTAAACATGTATTAATTAATAATATTTTAAAATTCGAGAGAAAATATAACTTTAAACTTATGCGATGTTATAAATATATAAATAAAAACGAATCGTAGAAATGTCTGTACGCGCATAAATGAGAACAACTTAACCGACACTGATGGAATTTTTATTTGTGTTTGAGTCCCTGGATGGTTTAGATTTACAATTGGATCCGGTAGGTAGCGCTGGAATCGGGTTCTAGGGTTCTCCTAATCTAGTGGACCTATTTTGATGATTTTTTGTGTGTTTGACTGGGTTCCTGAATGGTTTAGATTCACAATCGAAACCGGTAGGTGGCGCTGGAATTAGTTTCTAGAATCCTCCTAATCTCCTGGACTGATTTTAGTGATCTTTTGTGTGTGTTTAAGTGGGTCCCCGGATGGTTTAGATTCACAATTGGAACCGGTAGGTGGCGGTAGAATCGGGTCCTAGATATGTATTTCTTCAGGGCAGGACAATGTCTGCCGGGACCGCTAGTATGTTATAAAGCATTTATTAACCTATCTACTACCTTCGGTGCATCGAAAGTTCTTACTGTAGCTATGTAAGTCAGTTATGCTTGAGCGTGCAATCTACATTGTTACACAATATAAAAATTAAGGTAGCAAAAGTACCTGCATAATATAATGCAGGTAGCAAAAGTGTTCGCATATTGGAAAAAACTGACTACGAAATTATTTATACATAACATATCTACTGAAAAGAATAAAAATAGTTGACCTGTATCTAATCTAATAACATTTAAGTTAGTAATTGTACTTTAGGTTACGTATACCTCTATCGCCATTATCATATCAATTCATTCCTGGGGTTGTCTGGAAAAGATCACTTAACTTCGCTCACTTTAGCGATAACATCGCCCTTTGTGCATAATTAGATAAAGTTATAGTCTGTAAGTTCAATTTGTATTGGTGTACAATAAAATGTTATGTATATAGATAGATAACATTTTATTGTACACCGATACAAAATGAACTTACAGACTATAAATTTATCTAATTATGCATTATTATTTTTTTATTAACAATTCTACGGACTCCAGTTCCATACCCTTTTTTTATAATTAAATTTAAGATGAAGTTAAGAAGTTGTACACGCTTATTTGTTACTTTATTATTGTGTGTGACATTTAATGAATGTATGTTTGTGTTGTGGTGTACCTTAAGAATAACTTATTATATTAAAATATTCTAATACTTTATATTTATTTATATGCATTATATAAAGTTATAGTCTGTAAATTAATTTGTATTGGTAATTTATCTAATATTGCTTTATCTAGTTAGATAGCTAATTAAGTGATAAAAAATATCATTGGACATTGGGTATCGTTAGAGAGGTCTTGAAAAATAATAAGGATTTTCATCAGTGACTTTTTTATTTAAATCAACACGTCGTGAAAAGTTTCAGACCCTCTAAGTTTTAAAGTATGAAAACCCTACAAAAATTTTAGGTGGTACAGCTAAAAAAATAAATATTACAGTATGGGGTCTTTTCCAAGTGCATCCCCTAGGGATCTGTAACCTAAATAAGAAATCCTTCCACGTGTGTGAACTGACGTTGGCCGACTTTTTTCAATTCCTAACAGATTTCTTATTATACTTATTTACTGAAAATAATGTACGTCTTCACATTAATGTATGTGTCAAAGTTGGTATGTTGTCAATGGTGTTTGTTGTGTGTTTGGTAATAAAATAATAACAATATCCCCAACCGTTACAAACCACAATATCACCGAAGCACGCGTCTCTACATACAATTTGCCTGATTAGTTGTCTTTATGGACACTCCTCCATTTCCTTCAGCCATATTGATGTTATTATTGTTTACAGTCGTCCTAAATTAACTCTATAATATAACTAAAAACAAATCCAAATTATCGCACACAAATTTTACAAACCAGCAGTCAGAATTGAATACCACCTAGCGTTAGATAGCTTATTAAACGAGGAAGATCACAGCATGTTATCTATACATACATATAATAAAACTGTAGAGGTCGAATTTCTGTACAATGAAAAAAAATAGTTTTTTCAAATTTTTTGTTTCTCTGTTTGTCAAGTTTTGAATTGTAATTCGTTCAGTACATATCTCGCGAACAGATAGCCAAAAATGTTCAAGATGACCAATAAAACCTTTTATGAAAACCCAATGTTCGAACCATCTACATCCAAACCACAAAAACTAACAATTTTGCTTAAATTCTTTGAGACGAGTAAATACATTGAAAATACATTGATTACACATTCAAACCAATAATTTTATTATCTAAAGATTGCATACTTTCTCTCTTGCTGGTGTCGTTCATAGAACGAAGCAATCATGCCTCGGGATAAATTCTGATTAAACTACAGAACGCTTTACAATTTGTAAACAATGCCTTGTTAAACGTATGTAGGTACATGTTATAACTTTAATACCGAATTCAGATTAAAAATACTTTAAATGTTTATAGTAAATAACTCAGTATAATATTAAAAGCAAGTAATACTGAATATTTCCTATCACCATCTTACTTGATGATTCAAAGCAAATTGTTTAATCAAGAGGGGCGCAAGTGTTTCTAATACACCTTTCGCATTTTTCAATTAAGAGGTAGCTAGCTGGGAAGGCTAACCTCCTCAAGATTAGAAAACGGGCCAGTACCTGCCAGAGTTGTGGTGTTGACTAAGCTGCTATCCCATGACTTGAATTAAGATGATAGAAAAACCCTCGCTGTGCTTTTAATACATATTCGGCAGTCGAAAGTCCCACTCTACCTCATTGGTTGCCCTCGAACAGTGGGTGTGCATTAAGTATTTCTATCTCGTTATAAATTACGGTTTTTTGTATTAACAGATGCTTTGGATTTGTGTTGGAAAATATTCTATAAATATACGCATAAGTTTTAAATGCACATGAGAAGAATGCAAGCAACATTTGTCATACCAATTTCTTTGGGTAAAAAATACATGCCGTACTTTTAACAAACCATCACACTAAATAAATTAATATGAGTATAGGGCATTTTTATTACTTATTAGTGGCTATTGGGCGGGGTTTGAATTCCTTCCTTGGCGTTGCAAATTGATCGTTAAACTCACCGACGCAGCGGATATAGGTACTCAATCAGGCATATCTAACAGTCATTATTGTATGTGCTGATTATTGCCGATGATATTCAAATAGTTTGTTGTAAAAAGTCTTGCTCTTAGGGTACTACCTCACTAGTCATATAAATCTTTCCTTTTCTAAAGCCGGTTTCAGATAGACTGATTGCAGATTCAACATTAAATAAATAACAATTCGATTAATCTACCAATATAATAGTGAATATATATTAAATTAGAAATTACTACAATGAAAGAATCTTAACTTATATTTATAAATAACGTATTATATTTTATACGGAAAAGCCCAAGACATTATTTACATTAATAAAACTACAATAACTATAAACTTAAAAATAAGCTACAATCTATACCATATAAAGACTAAAATTAAATAAAAAAGAGGAAAATATCTAAGGATAAGTTATTGGTCCCAAACCACTGTCACTTACCGGGGACGGTTCCACAAGGCTGGTGGCGTTGCCACGTTGTATAGCGATGCTTAATCTTTGAGCAAAATAGAATAATAATACTTATATTTTATTGTACCTATAATCCCTTAAGACTATAAGTAGAATATTGGGCCTAGGTTATCAAAATCAAAACAATCAGATTAAATAAAAAAACTTTTACTTAAAATATAAATGAAGTATATACTTTAAAAAGTTTTGAGTGTACTCAAAACTTTTGTCAGTTAAAAAAACTTCCTCAAATATTTCAAAATGAGTAATCCATTATATAAATAGATAGACTCAATATTGTACACGAAAACACCACAAGTAGACACAAAAGTAACAGTAGATATTACATTGGGTGGTCTAATCGCTGAAAAGAGATCTCTTCCAAGTAACCATACTGATACAAAAATATGAAAGTCAGGTTGTGTTATAGATGGTTATATGTTTTCGATTTTTCTTCATAATTTTAGATAGGAACCGATATTTCTCTAACTTATGGTAAACATAATATTTTTATTTAAGTTTTCGCGACTAGAGCTAAAATGTATAAAATGAAGTTACGGTAAACATGTTTTTGGAGATATAATGACAAATATTTAAATATGTAAATTTGCGTATAAAAGTACTATGTCATTTACAGATACACTCCGAGTTTGGTTCATATACGATGCCAATGTATCTAATGTACATTACGAAGAAAAACGCTCGTAATTCACTAGTGTGAAAGCCTCTTCAATCAGCCGGTTTTGTTATGGTTGCGTGAAACAGAGCGCGATTCAAATCCGTAGCAATATGAAATTTCTTTACACATTTCGTAGGTTAACGTACTTTATAAAAGTAACTAATATGATTGTTATCGTATTAAAAGGGTACCGCATAACTGTTTTAGAACTTAGTATGTAGATTTATGATCTGTTTTATAACAACGGTAATGTTAACTATAACTGAACTGATATTTTACATTTTAATATTATTAAGAAGCCTTGGTAGGTTAGTAGTTAACGTACTACGTCCCGACTTAAAGGACGCGGGTTCGAATACTGGCCGCAAAAGCATACACCACTTCGGCAGTTTTTTGACCTAATGTAAATATTTTTTTACAATTACTACGTGCTGATAGTGAAATAAATAAACCGAGATGAAACCTGCACATCGAGACAACCACTGTGTCAAACCCGACAAGCCGCCTTGTACAAACGGGGCGTATACAATTTTTCCTAAGAACTTGGTAGGCTAGAGCCCAGCAGTTTCTAGGTTGCTACTATTATTACAAGTTACTTTTCTATCCATTCTAAATATGATATTTATGCTTTAATCTGGATTAAGATGGTACGATTACTCATATCCGTTACAGAATATTATAAATCACTTATACTAGTATAGCCAGAGTTTACAGAAATCGGCAAATATGGTATCAATATTTAGTTGCACCGCCATCGCTTAGCGTCTGTAAAGAACTATGCTCAAGACATTTTGACTAGACGTCGTGAAATTGCGACGTAAGCTTCGTCAAGTCTTTTCGTCGACCATCCCGCAAGGCCTGAAGATGAAAGTTTTCGAGCAGTGCATCCTCCCCATCCTTACCTACGCAGCCGAGACGTGGACACTGACGGTAGGACTGGTCCACAAATTTCAAGTCGCTCAACGGGCTATGGAGCGAGCTATGTTGGGTGTTTCTCTTACGGATAGAGTTAGAAATGAGGATGTCCGTAAGAGAACCAAAGTAACCGACAGTTCGAAAATTAGCAAGTTGAAGTGGCAGTGGGCCGGTCACATTTGTCGCCGGACCGATGGCCGACGCGTCTCGGTAAACGTAGTGCCATCCAGCCCGACGGACCGAGAACCGCGCAAGGTCGCCGGTAGGCGCTGGTTGAGGAAGGTAGAGGGCCGTGATGAATGGCGCCGACTTGGGGAGGCTTACGTCCAGCAGTGGACGGTTATTGGCTGACGACGATGTGAAACTGATCGTCGAGATAACATGCATGCAAAAGTTATTTCAATAAGGAACGCTGAGGATGTTGTGCGATGTATGAGATTTGGGAGCTTTTCTGAGCTATGTTTTTTACTAGGTGATTCATACAAGTCTGCGGCGAGAAGACCGCCCGTAGAATATGTTTAAATTTAAAACTAAAATAACACACATTTCGTTAGAAATCGATAAAAAAATTAAAAACGGTATAATTTAATACAAATCGCGACCTTGTGGACATAATTTTAAAATAATAAATTATAACTTATATACATTTTAGAATATAAAATATTCTGGTTTATACATTCTGATAATCGACCTTGGCACAGCACTAAAAATTTACTTAAGAGGACATCTGTCTTTTTAAGTTCGTGTTGGACTACGATATCGTCTAATTTTGAGTGAAGATATGATCTAGAATGGAACACACTTACCTAGAAGTTATCTATATACATGGAAGAAAGGAAGAAAATTGGTTCAACTAGGATAGTTACATTATTTTAAAATTGGACAATAACAATTTTTAAAACTAAAAAAGAACTTATCCTAAAAAAGCCGATAGTCTCAGCGTGATGCTGCCAGTAACTATCAGCCCTGATCTTTTGCTGTGGCTATAAGATTTTGTCACGTGATTTGAAGACACCAATTAGGTTGTAAGTATCAGGAAATATCATATAATACTTAATATTATTATAGATAAAGAGATATTATAAAGAGATAGTTTCTGAGTTTGTGACGTTGTAGGGCGTAATCTCCGAAACTACTAAACCGATTTTTAAAAAATCTTTCACTATTGGCAAGCTAAACTATCCCCAGTTGACATAGGCTATATTATATTTTAAAACAAATTAGGGATCCTTACTAAAACTCCAATAGTGTAACCCAAGGTGTTAAAAATTTACCTAAAATCGCGTGCGCTGCGAAAACTATTGATGATAGAATAAAATAAAGTACTACGACTTTGCAGAACACATCATTATTTACAAAAAAATATCGCGACAGCATATGTCTAACTATTACAGTTATGCCACAATAAGTGTTCTTTTATTTAAAAAAATTAATTAAAACGCCGCCGCTAAAAAAGGCGCTTTATTTGTACTTTGGTATTCATCCTTATCAAAATAAATTACTTCATATTCAAGACTGCTTCAATACCTTTATATAACTTTTTGAATTATTCAATTCGGACATTCCATTCGAAAGATATCAAGAGTTTAAAAATGTAAGTATTAGAAAAACGTTGCTTGGTCGCCGCTCACCTTAATGGGCTAGATAGGCTTATGCGATGTAGGCGTCACTAGGGTACGGCCAGTACGGGCAGTACAGGAGGGGAAATATTTTGAATTTGCTTAGTAGGTAATTAAATTCAACAAAAAATAAAGAGGTAAAGTTTGTGAGTTTGTGACATTATACGGGGTAATCTTTGGATCTACTAAATCGATTTTGAAAATTCTTTCATCAGTGAAAAGCTACATTATTCCTGAGTGACATAGGGTATATTTGAATGTGATTAATAATAAGTATTTTTTATAGGTATATGTCACAGTCATATATGTCTACCCTTTCCCTTGGTTTGCCATTTGACATTCCTTCACAGAAATTGATCCTTACAAGCTACATTATGATTTGGTATAATAATACAGAATGAGTTTATTTTTTTCAAAATCGGCCGATTCCATTCCTGACAAGAGTAATTGATTTTTCAAAAAACTAATCATACCATTTAAGTTATCGTCTAAATAGTCCTCGAGACTCCTTTGGGTGTTTTTTGATATCTAGCATAGTTTAAGGTATGGCCGTGAAGGCCCACTTGAAAAATTCACTCTGTATATGCCAGGCGGACCACACAACCTTAAAATTCGCAAAACCTCGACGGCTACATGCGGCCTGCAGGCCGTAGGATGAGTACAGCGGCTCTAGATAAACAGGCTAGTATAATTACTACGAAAAACAAATGTTTCAGAAAAACGATTTGAAGTTTTAAATAACAAAATATTTACCTATAATTATTGTGTTAACCCCGCCAATACAAACTTATCATAAAAATTGCGACCATTTTTATTAGAGAAAACACTAAGTTTTAGAGGTCCTTATTTTATGTTAATAAATACAATATTTTTTGGACAATACCCTGTTCATCCAGACTGGCAATATAGTAGCGTAACACACGTTACCAATACTAATAATTTCATTAATAATTAATTAATATTTAGCCAAAACCAAGATACATTAGCATTGAAATCACATAGATAACATTTCGACTGGCATTAATATTATAAATCTTTCTGTAATCTTCATTATTGAGGCACAAGTCTTGAATGTAAGGTCACCCAGTCAAATCTACGTCTATTTTCATCGCGTTATAATAGTTACGATGCGGTATCATTCTTTATTAAAAATAGTTGCTTTTGGATTACTTCAAAGTTATTCTTATACAGATAACATTTGATAAGTCGATTGGAATAAGATGATTTGCTCTCGGTCTAAATGTATTAGGTTGGGGAATAAGTTTCTTCGCATTTTATATAAAAATTCAAAAGGTTTTTTTATAAAGTTTATTTACATTTGACTAAAGTATGTAGGTGCCATTTTGTTGGATAACTTTTTGCCATCTTGTAGGTAGGGACGTGATCCCATTGCTATAAAAATTTTGAGGCTTCTGATCAAAAAACTGCGACAAGTGGTTTTGGCAGTCCTCTCGTGATGTTAACCTGACACTGCCTAAGGAATTTTGCAGAGACCGAAACAGGTGAAAATCTGAAGGTGCAAGGTCAGGACTATACGGCGGACGCATTAACACCTCCCAGCCAAACTCTCGTAATTTTTGCTGAGTGGCTAAAGATGTGCGAGGTCTAGCGTTATCATGATGAAAAACCACACCCCTTCTGTTGATTAATTCCGGCCGCTTTCTCTTAACTTTTTGCTTTAATCTCATCAGTTGTTCGCAGTACAGTGCAGAATCGATGGTCCTGCCTGGCGGTAATAGCTCATAATGAATAATGCCATTCCAATCCCACCATACACACAGCATCACCTTGTAGCGAGTTAACCCGGGTTTCGCCACAGTCTGTGAAGCCTGACCGGCCTTTGACCACAATCTTTTTCGCACGTTCTTGTCGTAAGTGATCCACTTTTCATCACCAGTTATCAGCTTCTTCAAAAATGGTTCGGTTTCATTACGTCGTAATAAAGAATCACAAATGAGTACACGGTTCATTAGGTTTCTTTCAGTGAGCTCATGAGGCACCCAAATATCGAGCTTTTTTGCGTACCCATCTTTTTTCAAATGCGCCAAAACAGTTTTGTGGTCAATTCCCAGTTCTCCAGCTACATCGTAACTACTAATATGCCGATCTTGCTCCACTTTTTCAAAAATGGCATCAATTTTGTCCGTAACAGGGTGGCGACCAGAGCGACGTGCATCTTTGATATCAAAATTTCCGGATTGAAAACGCTTAAACCAAATTTGCGCTACTCTCACAGTTAGTGCATTAGGTCCATAAACATCACAAAAAAAATTCGCGGCTTGTGTTGCATTTTTACCTTTTTTGTAGTAAAATTTTAAAATATATCGAATTTCTTCATTAGATTCACTCATTTTAACAATAAGAAAAACAAATGAAAATCATACATTTTCCTTATTTGAATTTGGAATTGTCTTTAAAATTAAAACTTTTTAATTATACTAAAACCAGCCAGATACAAATGGTATAGCCAAAGAGATCTTATTACAAGTTCATACATACTATATGCGAAAAGACTTTTTCCCCAACTTATTTTATTATTCAGTCGTTCGTTACCCCTTATTTACATTATACCCACTTCCACGGGAGCAAAGTTGCGAAGGAAATGGGCAGCGCAAGTATGTAAGCCCAACAGTTCAGTTCTTGCCTAGAACAAATAGGTAAAACATAGCTGCGCTGATTTTGTTATCTACTCTCTTTCTGTGTGTGGCGAGTGCTAGAGCATAGGACGGTAAAGACAGCCATTTTGGATATTAATGGTCAACGTTCGCTGAGAAACACCATACAGTGCTCTCATCCATTTTTACTATAAGATTCTCTCAAGTTATCATGATTAATAGCCATGCCAAGATCTTTTATCAACTTAACTTTGTTAAGAACTTTTAGCTAAAGTGGAATTTAGAGCCATAAATTAGGACATAGCAGTGCACTGTTCCTGTGTGCAAGAACCGGGCCAGGAGAGGGAACTAGGCGGAACTCTAGTTTAGTAGAGCTGCTCCTGTTCTAAAGTTGCACCATAACATTTTAGTACGTCATGTCATTATTGTAACTATAACAATATTTTTCTTTCCTTTTATTGTGTCTTGGCCTTATTGAGTATACACTGTTTGCTACAACTCCATTAATTCTTCAAAAATAATTCTGTAACATACTTCTGTATAAAACTTATTGAAAAAAAGAGAACTTGAGATGTAAATAGAATAAGAAATATAAAGAAAAACAATATTTAGCTAGACGTGTTGCTGGGGAGTTTCTTGCCGCTTCTTCTCCTTAACAGCAATAACACTTTGTGAAGCGGTGTACATAGATTAGGAAGAAAAATTTAATTTTAACTTATATGTATGACCTTCAAAAAGTGTTCTCCAGTGGAACTTATTTTGAATAAAAACTTTTGAATTTGAATTCAAAGCGATGATTAAGGTCATATCTCTCCCATACAGTCCACAATATTGAACCAGTAAATCACCCCACGGGCCACACCCCAATATCGCGTGGGTTGTATAGTGCCCACACCAACGTAGTATAATGATCATGGCATAGTATTCGCACTGCCCACACACCATGTAACATGTAAATATTTGCCGTAATATTTCCCTTGTCGAATTCAGAAGAATAATCAACTTATTTCAGCGTGTATATAATGAAAATAACAAACTTAGAAATAAATATATGCAGTGAAATTTGGCCTGAATTTTTTGCATCGCAGTTAACACACTTTATATGAAATATAAACGCACAGTACGTACGTGATTTATGGTAGTGCTTTCTTATTGTTGTAGTCTTTAAAAAGTTGTGCAATTATACTTAGTGACATATAAACCACGAAAATTATAAAATCGGGTAAGTGTATGTCTGTACTGGGTCAGTGATGGGCTCCGTAGTGGTTATAAATATTAACAGTCATTCATATTAGAGTTCTTAAAGAAGCTGGCGCGTCCAAGCGTTCAAGCTTACTCTAACTGAATATGAATAAGACCATAAAAGTTTCCCATTTGATTAGGAAACCATAAAAAGAAAATTAATCAACAAGTTATATATTTTTGAGATACGGAATATTTTCTTCATATTGTTATTTAATATATTTTTCAAACAAATCAAAAACATTAAGACTTAACAATTTTAAATAATTAAATGCCAATGAGCGTAAGAACGAACTGTGGCGTCATCTATTCTTATAGAATTTAGGAACTTTTAATAGATTTAACTTTTTATACTGTGTATTGTCATATCTAGTATTCAATTTCATATTTATTTAATTCACAATGCAATGCAATAAGTGTGGTACATTGGTAGTATTATGAATTACAATTGTTTCTGCATAACTCTTTTTCTCACACGAGGTATTCCTGAGGCATGCAAAATATTCTTCTTAACAATGTCAATGCGTCTATTTTATATTTTCGGGTCATTAATTTGTCAGAAATTTATGAAAATTCGTTTAATCGCTACTTTGTTTAAAGAAGTTATTCGTCTAAGTTGTATAATTTGTATTCTATACATTGTTTGTAATTCTTCTATGAAAATTACTACTACAACATAATTATGAATACAGAATGTTCTTAATAATAATACACTTTAATTATCTTTACTTGATTATTGCGATAGTGCCTTTTTACATTGCCTTCTTGTGGGAACTCACCGGAACAATATTATCGGAAGCATACTATTAATGCCTGGTTCATTAATATACCATACGCTTTGTTTTGAATAAACATGAATGCTCTATAAAGTTTTTCAACGTTCAAACTGAGTTATTTATGGAAAAGTTTTCCGGATAGTGTTTTTTGCATTTTTAATAGACATAAAAAGCATGATATGTTGAAGGTACTTGTGAATCCATATTTCCATATGAACGTGAAAGCATTTTTTGGATGTATGCATAATAATAACTTTAATCGAATTTTCTTAAGTTTTCGCGACTAGTATACATAATAAAACCACGTTTTAACGGTTTTAAGCGCGGTAACTTATTTAATTTTTATTATTCCGACGTTTCGACTACTTTTCAGCCAGTAGCCGTGATCACGGAAGACAAAGATATCAAGTGTCAATGAGTATTGTTAAAGTTTTATTAATCCGTGCACGAACGGAGAAAGAATACAATTTCCTGCAGCCGGGCGGCCTGTCGTAAGAGGCGGTAGGGCATTTGCCCGACTGGATGGCTACCACCACTGGCCTAAAAGTATGTCCCCATAACAACCTTGAGTTGTGTTCCGGCATTAGTGACCAGGTTCCAGTCTCCCTTAAGAGAGCAGCAGCGCATTTGTAGCACCTTTGGTGTTGCAAATGTGATGATAGGTCCCATAGGTGATGGGAACCGCTTTCCCTCAAGTGGGCCGTCTGCCTGTCTGCTGAACTCCAGCTATAAAAAAAATATTAAGTTTATCGCCAACTTGTTCATTTTAATTATTTCGTTTTTATTTTGTTTGTGTGCATCTACTCTATGGGAGCCTAATCTATAACCCCGGTTCGCAACTTGTTGTGGCTTGAAGAGAAGAAGCGGCGTAAGAAATTCTTCAGCAACATGCCTAGCTCTTATAGTTTAATGTAATATAAAATGGGTGGGAGGTAAAATAATAAGAAAATTGTCAATCAAGTTGGTTTGTGTTCCGGTGCACGCAGAAAGAGCTCACAGTCTCTTGAGGTCTGGCAGTTGGTTTTTGCTGGGTTTGGGTCTTAATAGTGAAAAGCCACTGAAAGCAGCGACTGGCGTCGGAATAATAAAAGTCAAATAAATTATCAAGCTTAAAACCATTAAAATGTAGTTTTATTTACTTTAATTGAAATCAAAATTTAGTTAACTGGGCAGGGCATTGCTAAGATCTGTGTGAAAGGCCAAGCAGCAGTACTGGCATGACAGGAATGTGAGGAGGTTCCTGTCTCTGAAGCCCTAATCACCGATAGCTTGGACCTGAGGTCCCACTGCCGGTAGCTACAAGAATATCTATAATATTACAAAATTCTAAAAACGCTGTGTCTGTACATTTGAGCTATTTAAAAAAACCAACTGGACTATATAAACGATGGGGAACACGATGTAATTTATTTTAGATTTCTTGTCTGTTTATCGGTTTGTCTGTTTGTTCGGGATTCACGTAAAAACTGCTGGACCGATTTCGATACGAGTTTCACTGATCAATAGCAAATTCTTGGCTTAACTTCTGCGGTACTTTTTATCTCGTGAATCTCACGGGAACTTCCCAGGATTGATTTAATTTAATGGACAAACTGAAAACAATTCGAATTTCGATGCGATTTTTCCCTGACCTGAATAAAATGTATGATACTGTTTATCCCAGGAATCCAGTAGGAATTTCCCCAGGAGCGGTTTAAAGATATTAGGCCGCATAAAAATTTGCTTATTCCGGCACAATTTTACTAATACAATTTCTTAAATTCTTTTTTAAATGTTGCGATATTTTCTGTACTGAAAATCCCGCGATAATGTTCCTAGGAATGGTTTTAAGTAATTAGTATGCACAAAAATTAGCCGATTTTGATACGAACTATACTAGAACAGCAGTTTACGTTCTTTTTCAAATTCCGTGTTACTTAGTGTCCCGGAGGTCACGTGGGAATTTACCCGGGAATGGTATAAATTATTTAGATTGCATAAATATTAGCTGATTTCGATACGATTTCACTAAAACGATAACTAAAGTCCTTTTTCAAGTGAATACTTTACATTCCGAGAATCCCGCAGGAATTTTCCCGGGAGTGTTTTAAAATGGGTAGTATACATAAAAATAGCTAATTCGGATCTGATTGATATTAAAACAATCCGGAAATATAATCCTAAACTTTTATATTTCCCAGGATTTCCTGACTTCGAAAGTACGTTATTATGCCGGTGATAATATTAGTTATCCTGGGGTTTTACGGGAATCTTCAGAATTCACGTATTTTTATACTGAAAAATCCGTTGCCCTGCTGTAAATAGCCACTGATTTTAAATTCTAAATACTGGCAAAACAACTGTAATCTACGTTACCTATCACACGTTGATGAAGTCGCAGGCAAATCCTAGTATATTATATAATAATAGAAATAAGAATAATAATTCTAAATTTAATTAATCATAAATAATAATAATTACATTTTTAAATAAGCGAATAGGATGCCAATGTTCAAAGGAGTATGTATGCCTACCACGTCCTTTTTCGAAGCTCTAAGCTGTGAAAAGTTCATGCTTTCCCACAATATGTCAAAATATTAACGCTAGAAAATGTACAGTCCCCTTACAATACAAAGTGAAACGGAACGCAAGTTAGTTTTTATCCGTGGATTGACATATGTTAAGAATTTTGAGCTAACTGTCGGTTGAAATAAACAAAAAAAAACAATGTCGTGACAAAATACGGTAAATTTATTTGAATTAGTGTTATTTGTAGTGTTTTGGTTATTTCATCGTCTAGACGCTTTTTTATTTGACCCGTATTTATCGTTTTCGAATAATAATCGAACTTAAAGAAATGTAGGAAATATTCGATGGTCAGTAGGATTGACAAAAAAGTTACATAAATAGTTATTGCAATAGATTTTTTATTGTGTATACTTTACATAAGTATACACAATAATAGTAAGAAATACAATACAATATTAGTAAGTAGTCATCGGCAAACCTTCTGCACGCGGCTTATATTTTCTATTATTTATTAACATTATGATTCTTTTAAATATTTAGCTCACTACGACGATGTAAAGATTACTGCAAACAACAACACACGGGAACAAACTAGTGTACCGTAAAAACAGGAAAATTAGTTTTCCACGCCCGTGAGACTAAAATCATTGGTTGTTAACTGCCACACGGAAACTGTTCATAAGTTCAAAGTAATTGTAATAATGATTGCTTTTAAATACTATAATACTAAGCAGCTAACCGTAATAATAGAGTTGTTAAGTAATAGTATTATTTAAACCATTGTTTAATTCAAATAGATTACGTAATAATATTTAAGTAACAATGCTGCTGAATTCCGGTCTTTTCATGTCTATTAAATGCAGTTGTTTGTATACCCAGTGTTCAGTGTTTAGGAATATTGAATCTCAGAGGAACAAAATAGGTACACCGGTAGGTAGATATCAGAGTGAAGCCGGCTAAAGAAATCGATTTTTGCATAGGAAGTCGCAATATCTTATAAGAAATTTGTATTGAATAATCGAATTAGTACCAATAAAGGTAAAATAGTTTCCAGTGGAAACATTACTGTTAATTATGCAAGCCACGTATAAAATATATAGGTTTACGCACACGAGTTAAAAATATTTCACTTCAATTCATTTGTTGACACTTTTGTTCACAACTGCTCCGTCTATATTTTTGTTTGTCTGAGCATTGAAGTTATAGAATAGTTCTCAAATAAATAAATAGCAAGCGAAAAAGGAACCCCTTATAACCCAAATTAAATTAGCCTTATGCAAATTGTAGGTCTCTAACTGACTCCAAATAACGAAGTTCTTGTGAAAGTTCTAAAACTCGCATTTCATTCAACAGTGGAAATTTTCTACATAAATACACAATTTTTGCATAAAAACAATCAATGTCATATAACTATTGTTCATTTTTAACCAAATTAAATTATTATACAAATTATTATTATACACGATTAGTCAACAGACATGGTGAGCAAAACGAATAGCGGTCTCAAAGAAAAAATCCAAAAACTTGACATCTGAGATGCCAGTGCCAAGTTAATGCGACCTGATTTTTAACACTTCTAATGGTTCAGAAGTGTTAAAAATCAAGTCGTAAATTGTCAAATATCGAAATACAACATACATAATCCCTAAAATTGTTATTGAAATTAGTTAAACTACTATTTCTGAGTCTATTCGACATAGACAGTATTACAAAAATTCTGTAAACAATAAAATATGCACCGCGTAAGTTTTCACTTAAATTTTAGCACTTATTTTGAAATTACAGTTAGTCACTCCAGTGCAAGTATACGTACTACAATCTCTAACTCATATTTTATGGTAAAAAGCTATCATGTCAAAATACATTACATACAATTATTGCTGCCAATACATTCTATCCATTATTCATGTTAAAAATATATGTATATTTTGAAATAAACATCAATATTTATCACTATCTGCAAATGTCAGATTACTCGAGTCACTTTAAAAACAAAAATACTTTCGCGATATGCAAATGTATTTATACTTATGTAAAAACTGTTGTGTCTATTATGATTATACTTTCATTCGAATTTAAATATTGTGGCAAAATGGTCGTGCTCAAAAGCTGAACGTTAGTAAACGACAGTTTTATCACTCTTTATCATTTATGCATAAGTTCGGTTAGTTGTTACGAAACAACAATTCGCTATATTTTTGAAGATTTAAACATTGATGAGGTGTACACATACAATCATGTGTACATATGTATGCGTGTGGGTGTATGTGTGTTTTATCATATATATGTATACAATACATATAATAAGCTAAACAGTCTCTGATCAAGTCCGAGAAGACACCGCACCGTGCTCCAAGTCCCATCCTAAAGCCATTGAACCATTGAAGTGGAATAACGAATACTAGGAACGACAATCGGCCAATAAAAAAGCAAATCTGAATATTTAAATCCTACATTATGACATACATATATACAATCACGCTCGTTTCCCATAAGGGTAGGCAGATACGATGGATTTCCATTTGCTACAATTCTGACAAACATTTTTCGCTTCGTTTTAACGGTTTTAAACGCGGTAATTGATTTGATTTTTATTATTCATTGGTAAATTTTATTTAAATACCAATTACAATGAAAGAAAATAAAAGTAAATTATAAATTAAAATAAAACTTAAATTATAAATAAACTACACTACAAAAAAAAAACTTCGAAGTTAAATAGTATTATAAATATATTTATAAGTAAAAGATGGTCTTGGTAAATTAGATTAGGCTCCCATAGAGTAAATAAAAACCATAAACAAAATTAAAACTAGATAGTTAAAATGAACAAGTTGGCGGAGGCTAAATAAAACTGTAACAATACTTATTGACACTTGACATGTTTGTCTTCCGTGATGACGGCTACTGAAAAGTGGCCGAAACGTGGGAATAATAAAAATCAAATAAATTATCGCGCTTAAAACCGTTAAAACGCAGTTTTATTATGTATACTAGTCGCGAAAACTTAAGAAAATATTATTTTTCACTTCATTGACTTTATTAATCTCTTCATACATACACATTTATTAGAGTTGCTTTTTACAAAATATTTTCAATTTAATTATGGTCAGTACGCGGTTTACCGACTCCAATTTTACAATTCACGTTGGTGTCATATATAATGTTATGTGGTTCTGCTTTTATCCATTTCCTATACATGCCCAAACCACTTGCATAACTAGATGCACTCTAAATTATTCCTCTCTTATTTTTGACGTATGACTTGCTTAAAACACATTTTTAGAGTACTTAAATCGATTAAAAATTAAGAAGAAAT
Source organism: Dendrolimus houi (assembly GCA_039645545.1). Lineage (NCBI taxonomy): Eukaryota > Metazoa > Arthropoda > Insecta > Lepidoptera > Lasiocampidae > Dendrolimus > Dendrolimus houi. Next base: position 11,721,004 of record CM077134.1, read on the forward strand.
TTATGAAGACTATATATAACATTAACTGGCCGTAAACATTCCACAGTTGTGCACGGACGGGCCTCCCCATTTTTAGGGGATCGGGCGGCACATCTGCCAGGCTAATGCTCAAGGCAAATTTGCGGGTTTCAATCGTCGGCTACATCGATGTGCAAGTTTCATAATAATTATTTATGTCATATTGAGCACGTGGTAATTGAAACAATATGCAAATTACATCAGAAAAATTACCTAAGCGGTGCATGCTTCTAAACGCCACGATTCTAAAACATGACGAATACCTGAGTTCTCAAATTACAGGTTATTTGGAATCAGAGACAAGTCAAAACATACTATTATACTGATTGTTTTCATTAGTACTAGATATTTTAATGTTTTCTTTTAAAGACAAAGATGTTTTATATTTCTATGTTTAAAAGCAGTAAGTAGGTATTTGCAATTTCGACCTCCAATTATGGTTTAAACATTTATCTGAAGTCAATCTCTTTCTTATAAATAAACTGGTAAATATATAGCGCGGTCTTAAAAGTTATAGTAGTTTAGTTACTAAGGCATTCATTCCGATAACCTCAGTTTGAATCTTAGCCGGGGTATATGCACCGCTTACGTAGTGTTACTATATATTGTTATAATTTCTAAGTGTGACGGTAAAGAACAACATCGTGTTTTGAAGAAAGTCTTGAGGCACATAGAAGATGTGTGAAATCGGCGAACTTGCCTTAGACAGTAATAGTGGATATACCGTCCGTATTCGAGACGCAAGCCCAGCAGTCGTGGGCTAGTATTATTTTCGAGTTAACAGTTAATATTAGAGAGCAAAATCTCTTTTCGGCTTGCTTTTCCAAGTTTCTTTTTGTCCATTTTTTTTAATAAAAGGAATCAATTTTGTTTTTCTAATCCGAAATATCAAATTGTTTAACAAGTATGATTAAATAATATCAATAACAAATTACCCTAATTAATATTTAAAATTAATTACTATTATATACAATAAAGCAATAAGAAATTGAAAGATCTTACCTAACTACCTCTTATTGCGGAGTTCGTGTGAAAGTCTCTAAATACTCGAACAATACATTTTTGCTAATTGTCAATCGATTTGAATTTAGCACATAGTTACAACACTATTATTGATTCCATTTTTAAAAAACTACGAGGCCTACTTATATATCTCGAATCGAAATCGACGATAAGTATCGATTTGTTTTCGAATAATCGTATTTCGCGCACACGTGTTTCCGGGGAGTGCACACGAGGTGACTCGCCGGTGCCGCGAGTGTCGAATAAATGGCGAATGGATGCAGACAGCACCTGTGCGACTCATCTACGGGCATACGGCACTATTGCATCGCACTGTACGGTTACTGAAAGTATAATACACACGCAATGACACGCATGTTTACAATATACTTTTACATTGATTCTAATAACATTAAAGCAGGTACTAAAAAGATGGAACATTGAGGCCGTGCTGCACTACAAATATATGACGTGTTTTTTTTCGCAAAATCTTTGATAAACTATGGAACATCAAAGAAGTACGAGTACTACGGAAGTAATTCGGCACTTTAATACTTAAATTCAGTAGCTAGGTACAGATTTGATACGCGTTAGGTCTAAAGCGCTACTACACTATGCTGATTTTGGGATCCCTTCTCTAATTCAGGATGTTATTCTAAGAAAAAGAAAATCATTATTTTTAGCTAGACCCTCTGTACTGGGTCCTTATATGAGTGTGTTTCAACTTATGTTTCAAGCCTATATTTAATACATTAATTCACACTTAAGTATAAATTAAATATTTTTATCGTTTTTACATTGTTTTTCCTTTTCACAGCCTTTGAAATGAACCGATTATCATTAAGTTTATTATAGGAACGAAGATTGAATATTTTTATCCTATAAAACGTTTAATTTTCAATAGGTTTGAAGTTTACGCGAGCATAAATGAATTAGAGCATGGAAGAACAACACCAGATATAAAAATCTCTCTACATGACTAGATGGCGACACTCATCGTTCTTCTATCGCTTTTGACTTTTATAATTTAAAACATATTTACAAACCAAATCAATTCAAAATTAAAAACACAATTTTTACCAAATTATTGATATTAAATATTAACATGGAAGATGAATCTTCAAAAATATTACTAATTAAGATCGATTACATTGAAATACAATGTTGATGCCAATAAAATATAATTACGAAACGCTCCCAACCGACAGCGATCTGGACTACATTTTTTATTTGTAAATACGTTTAAATAATAGTATTTCATTTAAAGTTTTTTTATAGTGTAGTTTAACCCTTGTATTACTTTACTCGTCTCAGTTAATAAAAAAATATAGTATTATTAGTATTAATATAGAAGTAAATATAAAGGAAAAAAATGTTGGCAGCGGTGGGATTCGAACCCACGCCTCCGAAGAGACTGGTGCCTTAAACCAGCGCCTTAGACCGCTCGGCCACGCTACCACGTAGAAGTTATGTCGAAATAGTGAAACACTTTCGCTACACGTTTATTTTCGTCTAAAGTAATGACCTATTTTTACTATCTGTACGAAAATAGATTTAACATAAAGTAGATTACAAAAATGTTTTATACATTTTTTTATGCACAACAACGTTATATGTAACAATTACGGTCTTATTCATATTGACTCAATACGAGTAAGGGCGCTAATGTGTATCCATAGATAGCGCCTTCTACCGCAGGCTTAACTTCGTGAAGAAAAATATTGTGCTAACAATCTTAGTATAAGGGAAGCTGAAGACAAAGTTGAAGTTTTCGACGTGGTAGAGCCATGCTGGAATCATGATCTTGATTATAGCCCGGTCTGGTAATATGGCTTACGCCGTAAATACTGTAAAAAGTGAATTGTGCATTTTCTTTAATATAACTACTAGTTGGACTGAATTCAAAGATGCCATCTCAGGCAATAAAACTTTATTGCAAGCAGTGGCATCGAGTACTAAATATATAAAAAGTAGATAGGCTCTTAATTTAGCATTCGATGCAAAAGTAACCAAAAAGTTAGTTTTACAGTAAATTTATATATTAATAAAAATATATTAAAAGTTTGTCCGGTTTTTTTTTACTGGCAACCCTCTACCTATATTCGCTATTATTATTATTTTTTACAAAATTAGGAAATCGAACCCCGAGCTCCAAGCGTACGCAATGAACTCAACCGGTATTTAACGCTCGGGTGATCATAATGATCATTAAATAGTATAGCAAATTTTAGCTCAAACAAATAAGCTCCAGATGACAACGCAAACATAACCAAATTGCTAGCTATACAAGCACTTAACTACAATTAAATATTGAACACCTATTCCTACTTAAACAACAACTAAATTAAATATTAAATATGCTAGTATATATGTTATAACATTTTTTATATAAACAAAGCTCCGAGACAGGTTTTTTATGCACTTACCGAAGGGTGCGATCAGAACCGTTGTTAAGGCCCTTACATATTTAAATTAATTGCCGCTGCATTCATAGAATAATTAATTATAAATTAAATTATTTTTTTATTTAAACATGTTTAGTACAGATCTTTAATTTAAAAAAATATTAAATTTTTTGCTATAAATAAATATACAATAATAATAATTAAATTATACATCAATACATATAATACATTCATTTATTGTTAAAATTAATATTTTACTTTCATATTTCAAAATATTATTTATATGCAATATAATAATCTAATTATTTTTAGCTTCTCTTCATAATAATTATAATTAATCATTGAAATGTCTATAAAATAAAACAGAGCATGACAGAGTATCATCTCAATAACTATTGATTCGGTTCAATTACTTTTATGATACTGCTACATCTGGAATAATGTTAGTGTTAATGACAAATTCACGCAGATGTAGCGATGGGCTTAATGAGTTATTTGTGATGCGGCATTGTTCTTAATTGTTAATGACGTTAAACATTAACAGATAACGTATGTATGTATTTATACACTAATGTAGCTACTTATTAGCGGGGTAATTTTTTAACGCTATAAACAAGACGCTTTTGTTGTCCATAATCACTACAGAATCCTAGATGGAGCAGGAACATTACCTATACTATACTTAATTATACATTGCTTTAGAATTATATTTATAATAATATTATAAAGAGGTAAAGTTTGTGAGTTTCTTAATTTGTAGGAAGTAATTTCTTGAACTACTGAACCGATTTAAAAAAATCTTTCACCAGTAGCAAGCCACATTATTCCTGAGTGACATGGGCTATTTTAAAGGTTGATTAATATTTTTTGCGTCTCAGCGAAGTGGGTACGGGTCGGATAGTCTTTAGTAAGCAAGAGAATCTCAAGGACATATATGGTATACAGCGTTTTCAAAGTTACAGTATGTACGTGCTTTAAGTCAAATCGGTAACTGCTATTTCGTCAGCAATTTATTTTATTTGTTGTACCATTTGACTTCATTTGTCTATGTACAGGTCCAACATAAGCAAATAGACTGACAGTTAGTTTTAATTGCGGGTTTTATCTTACAGACATATTTTTATGTGCTTATTCCTTTAGCTGCCACGGTTACATATTGATATAATATTTTTTTTACATTTGTAGTTGACAATAGTAATATCAATTTGTAGAAAATTAATTATTTCGCTGTAATAAAAATTACACCATACGATAAACTGACATAATATAAAATACCAGGTAGGTACTGCTAAGTTCCTTTTATACATATATATATATATATATATATATATATATATTATACCTTGTCACATGTAAGATAATTTTTTATATTTTTGTTGTACCTACATATATATTTCGATAATGAACGATCTTTAAGTTTCCAGTTCGATCCTACTGGTAAAATCCACATTTGTCTCGTTGTAAATTCGTTATCCGTGCAGGAACGGAGAAAAAATACAATTTCCTGCGGCCAGGCGGCCTGTCGTGAGAGGCGTCGAAAAAACCCAGAGCTAGATAGTAGGGTATTTGCCCGTCTAGATGGCCACCAGCCGTGGTGTAGAGTAAGCCGCCATAACAACCTTGATTTGTGTTTCAGCATTAGTGGCCAGGTTCCAATCTCCGTTTAGAGAGTAACAGCGTATTTTTAGCACCTTTGGTGTTGTTTAAGTATCCATAGGTAATGTAAACACTTTCGATCAGGTGGGCCGTCTGCCTGTCTGCTGAACTCGTGCAATAAAAAAATGGTTATATAGTTCCTTAGCTTCATAAAGCCGTTTGAAAATCTTAGATTATACATAGATTATACGGGTTTAAAGTGATAAGGCCACCGCCAGTCACGTAGGCTAGCAAGTACCTCGTAAAATATCACCTCAACACTTGCGACCCGTAGTTTAAAACTTTACTGCTTTCTTAAGAAACGTAATGTAAATAGAGGTAAGCTTAAATAGAATAATCTCGGTGACATAGGTGTAAAAGCTAGTACAAGTTTCTTATAAGCTTAGGCTACACTCTGTTTCTTTAAATATATGCATAAATATGCATAGTAACTACTACGCATCTGTTATCTGGAAATTACCGTTCAGGAGGATTATTTTATGTCAAAAATTATTTGTATATTGTAAAACTTAGTGTTAATCGTTTTTAAATAAGAAGCAAATTAAATTTTATTATTAAATCCATAGTAGACAAAATGACAATGTCGTAACTAAAAGTTATAAAAAACGTTGATACTTACGTAAATTGCTAAATTAAATTGAAATTCAAGGCCTCTGTGGTTGAACAGGCTAAGCCTTTGCCGACCTGCCTCACTGCAATGCAGAGGTCCGGGTTCGATTCCTGGCAGGGTAAATTTCGGAAACGAATTTTCTGTGTTTTACTATGGTCTGGGTGTCTGGGTTAGACCCCAGAGTAGTCTGTTGTATATTATCCATAACACAAGCGTAACTTCCTTAATCTGGGGATATGCAATGTGTGTGTTTCTATGCCAATTATTATTATGAAACCCTTGCTTTTATTGCTGAAAGCAGGCAAACAGGCAGACGACCCACCTGTTGGAAAGTGATTGCCAAATTTCGCAAACGGTGAACTCGAAAATATTTGTCGTCCTTCTTAAATCATCATTATCATCACAGCGTTAAATCCTGGTTGCGTTTGGAGCGTCTTCCTCGAAATACAGGATCCGCTTGCCTACTTTTTCTTCTCAACTACGCACGATCTTCAGCACCTTAATTACGAGACCATAGATACGCAGGTCATTCTTTACGATGTCAAGCCACGATGTCTTAGGGTAGTCCCTTCGACCGGGACCCGGGTAGATATTTGTTCCCCACATAATTACTCGGTTTCCGTGAATGGCCCTTCTTAAATGAAAATTTCTTCTAGTCGTTATTGTATCGGGAATAAACAGTCTAGTGAACAGTTGCGTTCTTGAGTATGGTCACTCAAGAAAATGAGGGTGAGTATCTCATTGACGTAATTATAGAAATTAGGTAGAGGAGACGTTACAATAAATTATAAAATTATTTTCTTATAACAGACATGACGCTGAAGTACCAAACCATTATCTTACTTGTAAAGTCTTATGGTAAAAATATTTTTTATAACTGTTTATACAATAATAAATGAATATATGATTCATTTATTATCTATCTCTCATACAAAATGTCGAGTTCTTTGGCTTGGTGCTTTCTTTGATGATAAAAAATGTATTTAGTGATGATACTGCTCCTCGCAATCTTCGACTCCTCCTCGTGACCTATATATTTCCTTCTCAATTTTTTCTACCATGAACTTATAAATGAGTAAAAATCAAGGGATTAATTCGAATCAGGATACTCCGAAAATGCAACTGTTAGACCAGTGGTTCTTAACCTTTAAGTCAAGAGGGACCATTTTACCGAATTTCCGTCTTCCCAGGGACCACCCAGTCGGATATGTATATGTATAGATTCTATGTAATTGTCTCTATCTATAAAGCACGTGTAATTTTAGAACTAGCATGCATTTATTAAAAATATAAGTTACGGATTTTAAATTTAATGAGATTTTTGTGATTGCATTATCTTTGCGCGGTTTGCGTTGTGATGACTCGACACAACACGTCTCGTCACTTCTTTATTACGATGGCTTCGCGGACCACTTGGAATGCCTCCAGGGACCACCGGTTAAGAACCATTTTGTTAGACTGTTTTTCTTTCTAGCCGTCTGCCTTACACTATATAAAATTACATGAAAACTACTAAATGAATTTAAATAAAACTCAACACACAGCTAGCTTATGTCCCGGGTCAATACTTAGGATATTTTTTATCCCGATAAATGATGTCGTTTCTGTGGGATAGACGAATATCACGAAAAAGATGGAGGTGCGGTCGCGGTTTTTGATGACACCATTGTAATACACTAATAAATACGACGCTATCATGGCAACGCAAACGATGTTTCGTTGGCAAATACTAGTCTTTATATAGGTACCTACATATGTTATATAATTATTCTGTTCTTGTGAACTCCTCCTAAACGGTTGGACAGTTCTTGATGAAATTTTTTATGTGTGTACAAATGGGTCCCGGGTTGGTTTAGATTCATAATTGGACCGATAGGTGGCGGTGTAATAGGGATTAGGTAAAAAAAATTTTTTAGGACAAAACAATGTTTGTCTATGTTTTTATATAAGTTTATTTAAAGTTTCGAATATCGAACATGTTGTCGACTTTGCCAGGTGGTAGGGCATTTGCCCGTCTGGATTGCTACCACACCTGGTCCAGAGTATGCCGCCATAACAACCTTCAGTTGTGTTCCAGTCTCCCTTTAGAGAGCGGCGGCACATTGGTAACACCTTTGGTGTTGTAAATGTCCATAGGCGATGGTAACCGCTTTCCATTAGGTGGGCCGTCTGTCTGTCCGCAGACTCAAGCAATAAAAAATGTTTTAGCATTATGCATGTTGTATGTCTATAATAATCCTGTTTTAATGCTAGTCTTAGAACATCGTCAGTCGAGGTCTATAAAAGACGAGTTAGCAAATGATCGTTATAAAGTAATTAATGGTTGTTCAGTTAACTGTGGAAATAACACCAATTTGTAGATCGGCTACTGTAAAACTACAATGTATACTCGAAATGTTACAATTTGAAGCAACCATGTTATTGATCAATATCCTATATCAATCAAATACATTTTATCTGTTCAGGAATGGAGAATTGTTACGTCGCCTCAGGCGGCCGCAAGACTGGAGCCTCGCCTCGTCGCTCAAACGTAATCCTTTGAGCGAGGTAAGCTCCAGTATTCTCAGCCTTCTCGCTGAATACACGTGTGAGGTAATTCTGCCAGTTTTCTAGGCACATTGCCCAGCCACAGCGATCTAGTCGGGCTGGACCGAATGTAGTTTGTAGTGTTTTTTTTTTTTTTTTGGTGTATATATTTGTTAGGGATTTATTTATAGTATAGTTTTATCTTGAAATGTACTTACATCCTATTATCTAACATGGATTTTTTTATTAATAGTGTACACTTTAGGTTTCCAATAAAGAGAATAGCCGATATACAAAATTAGTACAAGTATCCGTTATAATCAATATGTACTTAGATACAAAATTAATGTTAAACAATGTCAGTGCTTTAATTATTATTTTACTGTATTTATTTATTGTCAAAAAATTTACTTTTTTTATAATACATAAAGATTTTTTTTATAAAAAAATAGATCACATTATTCTTTTATAAAAATACATCAAAAATAAAATACATATTAACCAAAAAATATAAAATCTTGTAGTTCACTGCGAGTGGGGCCTGAGGTCCAAACTATCGGTGGTTAGAGCTCCAGAAACAGGAACCTCCGTACAATTCGTGCCGTGTCCAAGAGTGCTACCTTCTGTATCTGGCCCTTCACCCAGCATCCTAGCGAAAGCCTCTCTAGTTACATTACATATGTATATATATATATATATATATATATATATATATATATATATATATATATATATATATATATATATATATATATATATATATACATATACATAATGCATATATAATATGTATATATATATTAAATAATAATAATTATTATTGTTATTAGTTATATTGTTACTTAGATCTTTACAGATATGATATGCAAACGGAATAAAAAAAATGGAAATGACAAGTAAGATATCAGACCCCAGCTTCCAGAGCAGACGCTCCTAACAGCCGAAATTTCCAATACAATACTAAATATTTTACAACAATATGATAGAAAGAAACACATAATCTTAAATACTAAAAAGTAGTACAATGAGCGGCCTTATTTCCTATGCAATCTCTTCCAGACAACATATGGATAGACTAGATCTAATTTTTGTACGGTTAGCGTAAATTCTATTGATAATTCTACTTCTATCAAGCCCTGGCCTGAATTGTGTAGCTCCTAAGGAATATTTTCGTTTCATTTATTTTCAAATTAAGAGTATGTTTCACTGTCAAACCACATTATAATTAACACAAACTCAAGTTTAAATTTAAATCGGGCAAAGATTATAATTATCGCTCAATAATCTAAATCGGAATCCAAACGAATTAAACTAATAAAACGTTGTCTTTATTGTTTTGATAAACCCATGTAATTGATAAGAATCAAATTAAAAACATGGGTATATGTGGAAAAACTGCATGGATAGTATCTTCCTGGAGGCAGTGGACTGTGGATGCTCGGTTATCGTGTTGATTTTGGGGTTTAATAAATTAAAAACAGAGTGAAAAGGCAACTATTTATTGCGAAAACTGAGAAATAACAAAACAAAAAACATTTTGTTTCTAATTCAATATTAGTGTCGCCAACAGTATATACCAAATTAACAGGTGCATAAAATATTTATTTTATAGAAGGTAGTTATCATATATCTACTGTTATTATAAAAGAAGAATATAGAAAGAGATAATCAGCCAGCAAACACTAGATAAATGTTTAGCAAATCACGCAGAACCATGCAAACATTCTTGAGTTGAACTTATATTAAATAAAACTTATGAAATTAAATTCAGCTGTGAAAAGTTTGTGACTTGGGCACTATTAACTACTATTAAGTGGTAAATAGAAAACACTATGGCGACAGTAAAGAAGCAGATGCAACCACTCACGATAAGTCACACACCACTTTCTGTTTGTAGAGCACAAATCTTAACTTAAAAATTTTTTTGGCCCATGAGGGATCGAACCCGCGACCTTCGCGTTATTAGCACGACGCTCTAACCAACTGAGCTAATGGGCCAATGAATGTACCTTTCTTTACATTTGTACCCATCAACCTTGGAGTTTAACATTCTTTTGTGACTTTCATCTCTCTTCATTACATGCCCGTCCGTTTTCGCCGAAATGACCATAATTATGTTACCCCTTTTGTACAATGTACTTTTTAGATTTCAGGCAACTAGTTCAAGGTTCTTGAGACCATCAACTTTACGATTAATGACGCCAATGTATTCTACAAAATTTTGCCATAAATATTTTGCTGTGCATGCTGTAAGCTTGTGGAATGCATTGTCAATATATATTAGAAACGCCAAATCACTGACACCTTTTAACAGGCTTGTCAAAGAACACTATCTTAATTTGTAAACTGTATTTGTATTTTATTTTTTGTTTCTTTTGTATATGTATTTATATTTTCTATTAAAATTCACATGTGTTTTATAGTTTTATTAATTAACATATATACATACATACATACATACATACGTCACGCCTGTTTCCCATTGGGGTAGGCAGAGACGATGGATCTCCAACTGCTACGATCCTGATAAACGCTTTTCATTTCATCAACTTTCATTAATCTTTTCATACATGCACGCTTATTTAAACTGCTTTTTATTTAACCTGTTTCAACATATCTTCAATTTGATCATGGTGAGTACGTCGGTCTACCGGCACCGACTCTACTAGTTACATTGCTGTCATATACTTGTTTTGTGATTCTGCTTTCATTCATTCTCTCTACATGTTCAAACCACCTTAAAATTCCTTTTTCAACTCTTGTCACTACATCTTCTTTCAACTCACAAAGCTCTCTTATCACACTGTTTCTTATCATATCACTTACATTAATTATTTTTATTAATTAATTAATGTTATTAATTTAATGTCATATTTTATTTTATAGGTATATCTCTCAATACCACGGGCCATGAAAATGGCCCGGACTTTTACAGGGGTTGCGTGGCGCCACAGGGTAACCAACACGTAGAGACCCTTTAGTAATGTCATATTTTATAATTAATATTTAAAGGATGTTGCGCACTCGTTGCCGACCCATTCTTCGACGCATATCTATTTCCATAAGGTTGCCTGGAAGAAATCGCTTTAAGCGACAAGACCTCCGATTGTACTGTTTAAATTATTGTTAATACTCATGTAACTTTGTACTTTCTTATGTGCAATAAAGAATATTCTATTCTATGCCCATGGCACCTTAGTCTACTTCCTCTCCATTATATAGATACACACTATACTTGCTATAGCAATATATTTCGTGCTAGTAAAATTAAATGCCGCGTACTTCGTCCCTCTGACGTTTTCACTTCAATCTTCCGCGTTAGAGCTATCGACATGTGGCAACTTTCCTTTGATTATTTTGATAAAGCAGTCGTCGGCCCATTAGCTCAGTTGGTTAGAGCGTCGTGCTAATAACGCGAAGGTCGCGGGTTCGATCCCCTCATGGGCCACTATCCTTTTTTTTACCTAACCACAGAAGAAAAAATATTTTTGCCAAGCTGAAGTTTTTGAGGGAACTTGAATAATTTTGCTCAGCAGTTTTGTTTTCAAGAATTAACATTATTTGTGCAATATTGTTGGTTATAAGCAATAGTTGCATGTCTTTGTTGAAAATTTCAATTGCTTAGTAAAATATACTTTTCGGGTTGCCACAAGAACTCTATCGATGCGTTAGTCAAGGACTTACAAATTGGTTAGAGCTTCTGTTATATACGGCTTTCATTTTGGAGCATTCAAACGTAATTAACGAACATGTTAACTAAATTAAAAAACCGCTTCTGTATCTCACAACATATGCTTTAACAAAAATAAAACCGACTTCAAACTAAGAAGCAAAAAATAGATATTTAAGCGACTTCTTTCTACAACATCTTGAAGTTAGTGCCAACTAAAACATAAAACCAACAACAAATTTGCAAAATATAGTAATTTTTATGTTATTTGTTATATGTATGTCATTCATGTTCCTCATTCCTCATGAATGTTATATTTTTATACTTTTTCATTCGACAACTGTTACTAATGTTTGTATGACATGCCACACATCCCTATAGTATTAGAGTTTGTGACTTCTGACAATTATGTTAATGACCTGTCCTTGTAATTCTATCGTAACTTTGACGGCCATGATAAAGTTTAGTAAATAATCTTCATTTCGAAAATACTCAATTTACCTATGTCTTGACATTATAAATAGAACAGTTAACATAAATATGCATGTTAATTCTAAGATATGAATTTGTTTACATTCGTTGTGTGGCAAAATAAAACAATTGTTGAAACTTTGTTCAAATAATCTCAATAATCATAGGTTTAGTATGTACAATTTAATATGTATTATGTACTATGACTATGACTGAAACATGATAAATTTTAGTTAATATTTCCTTAATACATAAATAGAGCGTATTTGGATCGCTTAAGTTTTTAATGTTGGAGTCCTCATTGGAAAAGAGTAGTTCTTAACTGGGGACATTGGAATAAATTGGATAACGTCTTTACCAAGAAGCACTCCGACAATCGTTACTTCAAGGATGACATAATTGCCCGTGATTTAATCGTGCCTAGTGTAGAAAAACTTGTGGAGATGTTCGCGTAACAAACACTTGATTGAATAGTCAACGGCAGCCTTGCGTTCCTCCACAGGACGAACATACATCCATACAACACGCATAGCCACCAGACAACCTTCTTTGTTGCTACACACATATTAATAATGTATATATTTGGATAATATTAATATGTGTAATTGTCTATTTTCTTTTTCTTTTTCTTAATTATACGTATTGTAGAATATCTATGTATTCTATTAATTACATATATTTTTTTTTGCACACCACCGTCATACACTCTTGATTCTTTTCACACAATCTACAGCCCGGGTTGTATGGGAATCGCTGTATCGCTCTAAAGCGATAAGGCCGCCCTTTGTTCCTGCCTTGACACGAAATGACTAAATGATTTACTTTATGTGTATGTGGTGAACAATAAAGTATTTTCTATCTATCTATCTAACCTTTGCATTTGACTGCCGAATCCCGTAATATCCCACTCTCTCTTGACCAGGGCGATATCATGAAGTCGCGAAGTCCGAAAAGCAACTGGTAAGCCTACAGAAGCCGCAGATGGCCATTACACGCCGATGACTGGAAATTTACAAATAGAATTTAGCCGAAGTCTCTTGAACACTGCGGATTGGTGAGTAGAAGCCGGGGCCAAGAGGTCCACCTTTTTTTATTATTGCTCGAGTTCAGCAGACATGCCAACGGGCCATCTAATGGAAAGCGTTTACTATCACCTATGGATATTTGCAACACCAATGGTGCTACAAATGCGCTTCTAATCTTTAAAGGGAGACTGGTGCCTGGCCATTAATGCCGGAACACAACTCAAGGTGGTTATGGCGGCATACTCTAGACCAGGGGTGGTAGCCATCCAGACGGGCAAATGCTCTACCACCAGGCAACCGGCAACTGGCACCTGACTTCGAGGCCACATCGTCTCCGTCGCCTTTAGCGACCATTATTAATAATGTTTGGTTTTTTACAGCTCTATTAACAATTTGAAAAGTAGTTGTAATAGAACTTCTATATGTATTTTTACAAAAAGAGCCTGTGATAGAATACATGTACATAGAATAGGAAGTAAATTTAAATTTTGACTTACATGTATGACCTTTTTCCAGTACAACTTATTTCGAATAAACATGCTTTACTTTGACATCAACCATATTCTCCACCGATGTTACCATGTTTTGTGCAAATAAAGAATTTGAATTTTAATAAAAACTTTTGAATTTGATTTGAGGCAGAATATTCTTGACATAAACTTTGAGGATATTAAAAACGTGATTTAGAGTAACATACATAATATGGTATTATATATATATATGTATTTTTACCGTTTAAATTTTGATAGATTCTAGAAGTTGGTGCTTTTGATAACAAACTATAGGGTACTGCTTTGTTGCAGAAAGATAAACGAACCCCACATTAACTTAATACATATATAATGTAGGTAAGCTTTTTTACGTAATAATTAATAGAATTAGAATTTATCATCTATATATATATATATATATATATATATATATATATATATATATATATATATATATATGTAATAAGTAATCGTACAATAATTATGTATACCACCATCGCCATTCCTAATCAGCAATATTCCTGCCACGGGTTGTCTGGAAGAGATCGCTTTTTAGCGATAAGACCGCCCTTTGTACACAATTAGAATAATACTACTTCGTAAGTTTTCTGTAATGGTGTACAATAAAGTGTTATCTAACTTTCTAGTTTTTTTATCAAAAAAGCCGACTTAGCGCAGTGGTTTATGCACTTGCGTCTCAAATAATACATGTTCGAATCGAATAATAATAATTCGAATACTAGACAATTTTCTGATCTAATTTTGCTGATGGCGAAGGAAAACATCGTAATGAAACCTGCATATCGACATAAACAATCAATGAAACCGGTCAAGCCGTTGCACAAGCCGGGTGTCTGTATCCCCTAGAAATGGAGTAGCCCGATTGCAGTAGTGGGATGTGAATGGGCTGTTATTACTGTTTAAACCCTCATACATAAAGATTAAAAGGCCCTATTGTACATGTTTCTTACAATGTTGATTTGATTTTGGTTTGATTATTAACCTATAACTGATTATTCACCCTAATAAAACTTTGTTCTTTAGATAGGAATACAAAGAGATAAAATAAAACAGATTAAATATAAACATGAACAAAACATTTTATTACTATTTCATTATATTTCCAAATCTGAAAATATTTCGAGCATATTTAATTTTCTTACAGCTATAGTATTGTATTATATAATGAATGTCATGAATTATTCTATAAATAGCTTTACATAACATTATGTAGGTATACATTTTGTTTAAATAATACGAATAAATAAATTGAGCCTCTAATTCATACCAAGCACCATAAAATTAAATCCGATCCATTTTTCAATTTCCCGAAAACACTATAAAAATTTTAATTGCACAACCGGCCGGCTATAAAATTTACAAACTCGTACGACAAAATAATTATTTACATTAAAAACTAAAATGATTATAATACAGACTAATATCAATAAGACCACAAAATAACAAGAAACATTCAACTAACCTTATTAAAGATCTAAAGTTTTTATTATAAACAACACAATGGTGGGTTGCCAACTTGTCACGAATAAGTTTTATAAATATTTAACATAAAACTCAATAAATTATTTAACATCGACTTATATTAAAATTACATGTATACCAGTGAATGGCAAGATTACTAATGGAACAATGAACAAATCATCGCACTTTAGTGAGGTAAAATTCGGTGACTTTAATCCAATATTTAATATATTCTTATTTTCTATCCTAATTGCACATATAGGCACTTATATGACATTGGGTAGCTAGATTGTATATCATTAATACAACAAATATTATATTATTATTTACAACATATTAGCATAGAAGAAAAATATTAGGAATAACAATCGGTCAGTGAAAAGTAAACTCTGAGAAGCTCCTGAATCATATGGTTTCATTCATTATTCTTCTTTGGTTTTATTATTAACATACATGTCGATTAGACCAATTCAAGTTCAAAATTACAAATCTTAATGTTTATTTCCAATTTCGCACTTAACCAGCTTATCAGCACTAAATAAGCTTTCGCAGATGTGGATGGATAAATTTCAAAAATCGATACTGCATCGTGTAACTGTGTAAAAATCTACATGTAAGCTAATAAGATAAAACCGGTCAAGGCCATGATTTACAATATTAAGATTGTAATTGTTTTTATTATTCTTCTATGATACATTAAAGTTTTAACATCAATATTAGCATTCTATAGTGTGCAGGAATGATGACTCATCCAATTTAGAAATCGATGCTGAAGACGCGCGTCCGTCTTGACCTGTTATTATTGATATGACACTTCTGTGCTCTGAATCGCTGTCACCACTTAAAATTATATTTGTTTCACCCATAAAACCGGAATCTATCTGTTCATGACCATGCAACATTTTACACTGTGGGTCAAAGGTGCTCAGGCCTAATTCCGCAAATATCTCTTTTGACTCTTCGTAAGTACTGAAAAATACTGAATCTGTCTCGACACTTTCTCCTCCAGACTCACTCCTGCCGTCACAAAGTGATTCCAAGTCATCAGTATCAGATTCAGCTTGTACTATAACTGGCGGCTTGGTCACATTTCTAACTGCTGGCACTGGAAATAGCTCTGGAATGATATTTTTGGGCCTCAGTTGCATTAAATAACTTGCTCTACGTTTAGATTCATTAGAGTCAGTACTCATGTAACCAGAATCTTCAGTTCTGTACAATTTTCTGAAATCAGTGCGTCGTGATCTCGTTCTCGCTGACCGACGTCCCGAACGTCTGGCATTTAAATTATCTACCCTCGTATAAATCGGGAATCTATCTCTTTCTTCAGACATTCTTCGACGGTCACCAGGAGGACTCTCACGAGTTGGACAAGCAAATTTAGGTGATAGGTCATTATCACGACGGGCCTTTGGTGGTACTGGTGGCATCGGGCCTTTGTGATTATCAATGTGTCTTATTAGATCAGGGTGTTTTACAGCTCTGATGAACGCCGACATATCTTGACTGCCATATGAGATACTAGCACGCCTGCTATAGTACTGTGCAGCTGCTTCTTCTTCCAGCGCCCTTGCTTTAGCCTCATAAATTTGTCTCAAATTACCAATTTTATTGGTAGAAACAATTTCTGGGGATCTTTTGTAGTTCTCGCTTTCTGATGATGTTGATTTGTATTTAAAGCTGCCGGCTGATTTCAAAAGTATCTTTTCGACACGTTTTTTCGTATCGCGTTTTGGCCGTCTATCAAGAGTATCGGGATCAAAATCATCTTTAAATCTACGTCGGTTTTCTAAAGGTGAACCTCGCACTTGTATTGTTAATGGACCGGGTTCTGAAATATTGTTGTATAACGATTCTGGCGTTTTGATAAACACCTCACTAATCGATGGTCTTCTGCTCTCTAATATGGTAGTCGGTGCTAATCTGTAATTTTCGTCATCCGATTTCGTTACATCACGTGAACTGGAAGATAGTTTTTCTCGAATAAATCCAAATAATTTCGAACTTGGATCATGCTCTTGCCTATTTTGTAATTCCGGACTACAAGCCAATGAAAATCTGCGCTTCTTCATTGCGTTGCGCTCTAAACTATCAAAGTCAATGAAGTTCTCCCGATTAACATAAAATTCTTTTTTCTTAAAGTCTGTTAGCATATTGTCATCACTAAAGTAATGTGAGTCAGCAGCTATGACAGGGATAACAATTTTTGGAGCTATTGGTGAAATGGTCTCTAATTTGATTTCTTCAAGCTCTCGTGGCTCAGCACGGTGGCAAATGTTCAGTTCCCGAATAACAGCTTCCATTCTCACTTTTATTTCCGGTGGTATCGGTTCTTCGTCTTCTTCTTGATTATTATTATCATCATCAAGCGTCGGAGGTTCAGGTGGTTTCACTGGAGGTGGTGGAGGCGGTGGTAATTTCTTTCTAATTCGATGTGAAGTCTGACTAGTTGGACTGGATTTTTCTTGAGCAACAATAGGTGACATCGGTCTTGGATGGCTAATAACGAGTTTCTTTTCTTCTGTAGGACTCTTTTCATCGGACCGAATGACCTTAATGTTAGCCTTTAATTCTTCTTTAGACAACTTTAGATCTTCCTTCGATTTAGGCATTTTCAAAGCTTCTTTCACTTTATGAGTTTTTGCATCATCTGTTGTTCTAATATGACGTTTGCCGTCATCGGAAATATTTGCTAATTTTGTATCTTCTTTGACAGGTTTTGGTGATTTTATATCTTCGATGATCTTTGTTTTTGCAGTTTCCTTTTTGATTGGTAATTTAATATCTTCTTTAGATATCGATGATTTCTTGATCTCTTCTTTTGCAAGTTTTGATGCTTTTATATCTTGTTTTTGTTTGAACAATCTTAATTCTTCTTTAATTTTAAAAACTTTGTTTCCTCTTTAACCTTTGGTGATTTTATATTATTATTCTCTTGATTTTGTTTTAAGTTTTTCAATTCTGTACTATCTTTTCTTACATTATCTTTCGAACATTTATCCTTGACTTCTTCTTTTAATACGTCGTCTGTCACTTTAGGTTTAGTATTTTCTGGTTTTTCATCTTCCTCAAATTTGGGCATATCATCTTTTACTTGTGTCTTCAATTTCATCTCAGTTATTCTAGGCGTTCCATTTACGTTAGACACAGATTTTCCACCTTTTGTTGCAGTAGAAACTGATTGTGGCGTAGGTACCTCGTCTAGCCATTTTCTTACTATTCTCTGCTTATAATCTTCACTAACACAGCTCTTACAAGAGTTAGATCTTGTAAGTGCAATTATTTTCTGTGGTCTTACACTACTATCGCAACCTGGACAACCCCCACATTCCACTTGCCGACGACTATTTTCTTGTTTAAGACTTATGGCACTGAATCGACGACCTCGTCTTGCACATGGTATATTCCAACCCAGATCTATGCTGTGATAGAGATCTTCTTCTGGTATATCTGATAATAATGGAATATATCTTTTTGCTGTTATTTTGTCCTTAGAAATTGTCATCACTTCACGTATTTTGCTAAGGAATTCAACTGCAGCCGGTGGCGGGTTCTAAAACAAAAATAAGTTTTACTATGATTAGTTGTCTTTAAAATCACAAAAAAAATTGTTATCGTGTAGTGAAACATAACATAGTAATTTATTTTTAAAATAATTTGATCATATTAAATTAGAGTTGCCAACCGTCCTGATTTCCCTGGACATGTCCTAGTTTTTGTAGTCTCCTGGGATGTCCTGGATAGTTTTTAAGCAGCATCCTGTAGTTTTAAAGCGCCCTGATAAGGTCATGTACTTTAAAATTCGCTCACCAGTTTTACAATTCTTGCTTTACAGGCAGCCTCACAGCTTGCGAGTATTCGCGCTGCCACGCTTTTTCTTTTAATAACTCGTTTTCAACTTGTATAATTTTATTCAAATACTTTTATTATTAAAAAATATGATTGTTATTATTACTTAAATTTAATTTCACTTATTTTCGTTACATATTAATTTAACTATTGCAATTCTATTACTGCGTTCTGTTTTTAAGGTAAACTTTTCTGGTTTTTCCTACTTCAAATCCTAGTTAACTAAATTGGGGGTTGCCAAACCTATCATCTTTAGTAATATGGTGGCATCACTGATGTGACGCGACCTCTGTTAAAATTTACTGACATGGTCACGTGAAATGTTTTCAAAACCGAACTATTACAATCAAGTTTATTTATAAAAGACCCTATGTTAAGTTTTCAATAATATTCTTGTATTATAGGTATATAGATACGTCGGAGGGCCTAGGTCAGGTTTGATTACCTACAGTCAGTCAAGCATCAATATTACCAAATTATATTCTAATGATTGATTATATACCTATAATATAATAAATATAAAAATCAGCCCATAAATGTCTCACTGCTAGGCTCAGGCCTCCCATTATAGAGGGAACGGACAGTATATCCGCCACGCTTGTCCAAGGCGGCTTGGCAGGTTTGACACATCGATTATATCAATGTGCAGGTTGCTTCACGATGTTTTCCTTCACCGTTGTTAGCACTTGGTAATTGTAACAATTTGCACATTAGATCAGAAAACTGACAAGTGGTGCATGCGTCCCGGCCAGGATCGAACCCGTGCCCTTTAAGTCCTGGACGCGTGCGCTAGCCATTACACAACCACGACTGATTATATACCTAATTATAACAAATTAACCAAAAATTATATGATTTTGATACCTTATATTACTTGCGTAATTAAAGATTACCTTAAGATGTTCTGTTTCAAAGAAAACCGGATTAAAGTACAGTTTCTTTCGTAACGCAGGTTCTCCATCAGATGTTAAGTGTCGATTGTTTACCAGGCTACTATCTACGCTGCAGTCAACTATGGAAAGATCTGAGTGAGGAGCTATTTCCATTGTATCAGGAGATGCAGAACGCCTGGGATGCAGTCGCTCAGTAAATCGATCGACATTAGACACAGATCGTATAGAAGGTCTGGTTGGTTTCTTTTTACGAGTGTGAATCATAGCTGATATAACGCTTGAATTCATTTTCTGAAACTGAAGATAAAGTTACTAATAGAATATTTTTAATTCGAATTATATTTTTTTAAATGTTGATCTTATTATAATTTATGAATTTATATCTCAGCATTCCACATAAAAAGCTTATAGAACACTGAATTCAAAATAAGTTTGTAGTAACTTGAAATAATATTCACGAGTTATATAAATAGTATAGGGAGAAATTCAAGCATTATTCATTTAAAGAATTTAATAATTGTCCAAATCTGAATCAAGTAGTATTGTTTTTAGATAATTTAATATTTAAATATGTATTTAAGATTTGAAATATAACTAATTTTACTAGTACTGCTTTACCAAATTCTTCCTTAACTACTAACTTGTTCTGTCTTATACTCCAGATGGAGCTTATTAAAGCAAAGGTTATCTAGAAGAAATCGCCATTGCCGATAAGATCGTCAATGGTACTTGAATATTAAAATTTGTTTTCGTGTAATATTTTTGTATTATTCTATTCTATTCTAAAATTGATAAAGTTCTGTTTACCTTCTGTGAATTATTAGGTGATGAATTATGAACATCCCCAGATCGTTCAATATGATCAGACATACTATTATCATTAACAAAGAAGTCACCTCCGATACCATTCAGTTTTAACAATGGGTTCGTTTTCAACATCTGCAAGTAAAAAAGTATCAAGTTTGCGATGTTCATAATTGGACCATTTTATTGTATCAAATGAGTCTTACCACATTACTCATATCAATTCGTGATTCAAGTGTAGAACCATTGTCAGATGACAGAGTTCCGGATAAATTTTGCTCCGGATCTTTTTGCTTTCTTCTTTGTCTTTGTTTATAATGTATGTAAAATATTATTCCAGCAGCGTATACAAATATCAAGAGCAGTACGCAGACTCCTATAGCCAGTGCCTCTAGAACACTTAGACCCTGGTTCTGAGATGATTCTGAGGTCACTATTTCTCCGGCATGATACGGTATAGAACGGACATCTGCAAAATTATAAACGTTAATAATTTTTATATTAATTTGTTTTTATTAAATGAGTCGAAAAAGAATCCTTAAATTGAAAAGGTAAAACATTTTGGATACATATTTCCTTTCTTCGTCAGTTTTATTCTTGTACCAGATGATATCATCTATCTATAATATTACGAGTATAAAATTCTAAACATGCCGTGTCTGGACATTGAAGCTATTTAAAAAATCCAACTGGTTTATACTATATAAACTATGGAGAACACGATGCAATTTTTTTACATATCTTGTCTATTTGTCGGTGTGTTTGTTTGTTCGAGATTCACGTAAAAACTACGGGGACGATTTAAATGAGGTTTGCCTTAATCGACAGCTAATTCTATAGAATTCAAATATGCGCTACTTTTTATCCCTGGGAATCGCGTAGGAATTTTTCTATGAATGATTTTTAAATTGGCCAGATTAAAAAAATCTAATTCTAATGCGATTTTTTCACTGATGGATAGTAAAATTTATGTATTAAAATGTGTCATACTTTTATCCCGGTAATCCCCTTGAAATTTTCCTGGGACCAATTTGAACTTGTTCGGGTGCGTAAAAATTAGCTTATTCCGACAGTGTCCACTAAAACATCATCATATCTTATCAAACATTATCATATCTTAATATGATAAAACAGATGTAATCTATGCCTTTAGTATCATTACCTATCCCGGGTTATTATAGGAATCTTCGTAATTCATGTCTTTTCATACTAAAAAATCCGTTGACCTGCTGAAAATACCCTTTGATTTAAAATACTGGCAAAATAACTGTAATCTACGTTACCTATCAAGCGTAGGCGAAATCGCGGGCCAATCTAGTAATAAATACAATTATTAAATTCATCTTTGTAATGAATTAACAAATCAATTATATTTGTAATCTATTACGATTAAATTATAACTTCATTCCTTACTATGACTGCAACTCTCCCAGGCAAGTTTTTCGTAGTACTTCTATTTACAGAAAACGTAGAAATCAAACCAATAATTGACAACTGTTGTAAACCTTGGTTGTTTCTAAACAGGAATTATGGTGTTTGCGTGTAAAATGTCAAAGTGTTTAGTGAAATGTGTCATTTCGAATTGCCAGAATTCTTTTGCTTAGTATTAGTCAAAAATCTATTATACAAATTGGCCAACGATACACGTTAACAAGTGAAATATGAATTTATAATAAGACCTAAGTGGAAGGTCCTAGTTACTAAAGAAAGTAAAAAAATACTCTCATGTCCTATAACAGTATTAAAATTAACTAGTGGTCGAAATTCAGTCATAATTAATTTAAATTATAAGTTTGAACATTATTAAGGTTCTGTTGTCAAAGATTATACTTCTATAATCACAGATTTCGCCAAGGCTACACTGTTAATTTGACATTAACAATAAACTAAAAATATACATGCGTGTGTATGTCAAATACATGGTAGTGTGTGTAATGTCTTTTTTATTGATTTAAAGTATTTAAATGCATAATTTAAAAAAAAATTAGCATTCTGCACTCCTTCTCTATATAAACTATAAGTGTGCGAAATTTCATACTCTTCCGCCGCGCTATTTTCGTAAAAA
This sequence comes from Dendrolimus houi, assembly GCA_039645545.1. Classification (NCBI taxonomy): domain Eukaryota; kingdom Metazoa; phylum Arthropoda; class Insecta; order Lepidoptera; family Lasiocampidae; genus Dendrolimus; species Dendrolimus houi. Next base: position 11,743,971 of record CM077134.1, read on the forward strand.
GGGGTACAAAATTTTTGCTTCATTTTTGCTTCACATATTAATATATAGAGTAACCAGTAGAATATTGATCAAACAAATTAGTATTTGATTAAAAATAATAAAGTTTTCAAATGAATACCTAATAAACCGTTTTGTGAAGCCCCTGCAATACGAAACGCTGCACAAGAGGCCACGAAGTGAGATGTTTTCGCATCGGAGCAAAGCACATGTACTGCTACCATACGACCTTCCAGCCGACTGTGGAGAGCAGCCGATCCACGCCACTGTGAAATAATTATTCTTAGATTACCATCCTTCAAAGTCATATAATATTTGCATTATATATCAAAAAGTTTAAAATGTTGTCAATACATTTTTTCCTTAATAGATATGTATATAGATAATTTTTTACTGTAGATCAATATAAAACTAACAAAAAGCGGTGCTTTAGGAGGGCTCGCCAAGTTTTCTACCTAGTAATAATTTTTAAGATAGCTTAATATAAGTTTCTCTGAATGTATGGATTATTAATATCGGCTTCTGTAAATAATTCATACGATAAATTATTTTCATTCATTTTTTATTTTATCCAAACAAAATTCTTTACACGGTTTTCTTCTTGTTTCCTACATTTTAATATATATGAGTTTTTAATACTACTTAATTTATCATAAGTTGATATTATACATGTCTTATTTTAATTTTTTTACAGATGGCGTCAGGAATACAACAAAGTTGTAATTAATAAAAATTGTTATATAGTTTTATTTTTCTAATGTGTATAAAATAATATTTTTATGATAGATAACATCTAGAAATAAATTGAAATTAATATGTCTAAGCCTATATCTGAAAGTGTACCGCAAAATGCATAGATTGTGAGATAGTGTTACAGTCGAAAACTATAAATATAATTGTGCACAAAGGGCGGTCTTATTTTTTCTGGACAATTATGTCTTCTAGACAAACCCAGAAATTAATAGGGATATGGACACACGTTACGTGAGTACGTGTGACGAACGCTCATACAAAAACTAAGAGGCTGTTACATTTTGGAAGATGATAAAAATGATGGCGTTACGTAAGGTGATACCACTACCTGTGTTTCTGAAGATAAAATTCATTCAATCATTCAGAAGTATTTCAGTTGATTTGACTGTCCGCTCCACTATAGAATTGATAACGGCGATGCACACTATTTAAATTTAGTGCATTCTAGATTCCTTGTTATTTGGAATAGGTGGCTTTAAACGTATTCTATACTTATATTTTGGCGAGAAAGGAGGATGCGTATTCTTGGGCTAGCTTTTTCTGGTGCGTCAAAATGAAAACCATATAGTAATTATTTGTTTAATTTTTCACATCATTTGACCATCAGGATCAACATTTTAAACAGGGGATTCCATTTATGATAATTTTTTTTTTTTTTTTTTTTTAATACCTCAGGCAACGCATTACCGTTATCATTCAGCGAAGCAGTGTGGCTAGTCTTTTGGGCACGTTTCCAACTGACAGCGGTCTCATACTAGATTTTATAGTTTAATTTATACAAATATATTAATTATTACTATTAGTTATATATAAAATATTCAAAGAGAATCAACTGGAATAGACAAATATAAGCAAGATTTACTTACAAATTACGGTGGCGGAAATAGGAAACCGATGGTTTCTATTAGTGTTGTGACTAAACAGATTATAATCACAGATGCACATATTTTTTTGAAGCGCATCGATCTTTTTTTAAATCAATTTTGGCCAGATTACATATTCTTATATCAAACTTGTAAAAACTATTCATCAAAATTTGTATTATAATAAATAAAAATGTGTGTGTGCAGTTTACACGCAGTAGAACTGAGACTTCAGAGAACATACTCGCAGATAATTTTTCTCTAACTTTTATTAATATAAATATAACTCCTTTAGCCTACCTCCGTCAAATATTATAATTCAGAATAAACTTCTGGAGTATCACTTTTAAATTTTTCACTGTTTTAGTCTAATAAATATTATTATCAGTTTTATTTCGGTCCAAATTGGACATATGTTTAATCATCGGTCTTATTGACTGTCTAATCTGTGATGCACAATGTAAAACTCGTACCTCATTCTCTCGCAGGCTTAGTCCTATAGATTTATATGTTTATCATTTTTAATGTCACTTTTTCGTTTCATCGAGTTTCACTTCAAAAATATTTATTTAACTATGGTTCTATTATTCGCCTAAATAGTGCTTACAGTTAATGACGCAGACAAGTATTCATTCCTTATTGAGAGTAATCAATACTTTTCTGCTAAATATGACAAATTATTAGGACGACATGGATTTATGACCTTCGCTTATATCAGAATTGGCTGTATGGAATAAGATTCCTTTGTGGCAAATTCTATACTACTACCTACTAATATTGTTGTGTTTTTTTTAATGTTGATCGAGATTTTAGTTTGTGTACTAATGCTTACAAACAAATGAACCCTAGACGGCAATATCAACTAATGAGTTAATTAAAAATATCAGTGTAAGTACATAAATTACTAAATACTTTGACTTCAAATGACTTGATTTGATAAGATTGATAAGTTTTAATTACATTTTATCAATTAACATCAAAACCTGGGTTTTGATTTCAAAAAGAATAACTGGTTATAAGTGGGACACTCAGAAAGTTTTGCGAAAATCAAAAAAATGTTCTACAGGTAAATATTTTTTTATTAAATCCTTTCAAAGTACTCTCCACCAGGCTCCATACAAAGTTTCATGGGTCTAAACCAGTTTTTGAAACAGCTTTTCCAGTCCGCTGCAGACAGCACCTTTAAAGCTTGCTCGAACGCTGACAGCGCATCTTCCGGCGACGAAAATTGTATCCCTTTGAGCTGATTTTTTATTCTCGGGAATAAAAAGAAGTCACACGGTGCTAGATCAGGGCTGTAAGGAGAGTGATCCAGGAGTTTGACCGGCGTGCTGTTCAGAAAGTCCCTCGTTTTGAGCGCGGTATGGACGGGCGCGTTGTCTTGGTGGAGCAGTAGCTCGCGGAGCTCTGTGGTTGGTCGCTGGTTTCTCACAATAGAGAAAACTTCTGCTAAGCATTTGGTAGTATACCATTCGGCGTTGATGCTTCTTTGGCTCCGTGAAGGAATTGACACCAAGTAGTCATTCAAATTGAAAAAACTCGCCATCAATATCTTCCCCCCGCTTCTAGATCGCTTCACTTTGGTAGGCGTTGATTCGTTTTGAAACACCCAAACCGTCGACTGGCGCTTCGTTTCTGGATCGTATTGTTAAATTCAGGACTCATCACCTGTAATGATGTCGTAAACATGCCGAGACGAGCCTGCTTCAAATTTATTTATCATATCACGGCATCATTCCACCCGGGCCTGCTTCTAAGCATCGGTGAGGTTGTGCGGCACCCAACGTGAAACTATCCTCCTCATGCGAAGATGCAGGTGTAGAATCTCATGAAGACTTCCCGATCCAATCTGTAGTACGTGCTGAATCTCTTGATACGTAACTCGCCTATTGTCTTGAATTACATTTTTCACTGCTAGCACATTTTCTTACGTAACAGCCGTCAAAGGGCGACCACTTCTTTTTTCATCCCCCAAAGTTAGTCGACACCGCTTGATTTCGTTATACCATACAATATGTGCGGGTCCTAAATTTAGTACGTTTACAAAGATACGGAAAGTACCTTAGTGAAAAATGAGAAAAAAATAACCAGTACTATAATTTCCGCATCAATAAGTATTAAGTGAAAACATAAACCGCATCTGATACCCTTAAATACGGACAGTTAAGCAGATTATATCAACAGTTATTTTACACAAAATTTCCTGCACTAAGAGTATTTGGCAATAAATCACTCAAATATAAGGATTTATACATCAAGACGAAACCGTATGAGCAATTTGTTACGGGATGTGACGTCGCAAGTTGCAATGTTGCAATGTTTCACCGCAACAGGACGGCAAAGTAGACCCGTGTATTCGTCTCACAAATTATCACTGTTAAGAGATCTAAATGCGGGAAATTTGGACAGATTATACAAATCGTTTGGTCGTCGCCGTTTGGTTTATCGCAGACATCATCAAGAGTGTGTCACATATCAACACTTATCCACGAAGCAAACCTGCCTTCCCTGGAAACAGAATACTAGGAACGACAATTAACTCTGAACAGTTCCCAAGTGTTACAAGACTAATGGCCGATTTCTACATCTTACTAATTGTTGAATTTTTTATGGCGAAACTGGAAAACAGGCAGATGGCCCATAAAATGGAAAGCGGTTACCATCGCCTGTAGAAACTTTAAATCGAAAACCTGGGTAAACAGTAACAGTATCATCTAGTTACACAGATTTTCGAAAGGCCTTTGACAGGGTGCACCACGACATACTGAAGGAAGTTTGCCTTCAATGATATTCGAGGAAACTTACCGAGATGGTTTATTTCGTACATAATAAATGGTTGCAACGTGTGGTAATTTACGATCTCCACTCGGACATAAATACTTAATAATAAGGGATAAGATAGGAAAAATGGTACAGCGGGAGGAGGAAGTGAAGATCTCTTACATATAGCACGAAATACGATTTTTACTCAAAGCTACCCGTTTTACGCCGATATGAGAGCGTGGTGTCACACCCATCGAAACGGCGCTAAGGCCTGTAATCATGACAATGATTCCAGCATGGCTCCACCACGTACAATTAGATCGATGTCAACAAAAAAAAACTTGTTAAAGCATTCAATTTATGACTAACTCATTAAGGCCTGACATGCGTTGTCATAAAAAAAATCCCAATAAATATCTAATTGTTTTCATAATTTACTCACTCTAATACAATTCCAAAACAACATATTTTAGTTAGATTTTAGTTTACCAGAAATATTCACGCTAATGCCAATAACAACACATAGGGAACGAACACACATACACGCATCTTTATATGGTAGCTTTGGTGAAACACCTGCATAAACTATTTACAGGCTTTTGTTGGAATGATGAATTAGTAAACGGCAATTTTACACTCAAACCGCCCCAAAATAAGTAGAATTCTTAAACTGATAATAATCTTTATACTACATCAATCCCGTTGTCGACCCGGTTTACAATCTATTATTAAATTATTGAACTTTATAAATATTTACGTCAATTGGAATACGTTTATTGGTCTATATAAAGTATTTATAGTCATGTTCTTATTAACGTCACCATAAAAAATACCTTAATACAGTATAATTTAAACGTTAATTTTGTTATTATGAATGAAGTACTGGTTTTGAAATATTGGCACGTGATTTATAAAAAAAATCGGCAAAGTGCGTGTCGGTTCACACACAGTGAGAAGTTCGTAGGTTGGACTTCCACTAATCTTGTTATTTGGCTAAGGTACTCTAAAAAATGCACCATAGGTACACAATTAAAATAATATTTTTCTTTCCTCTTATTGTGTCTTGGCCTTATTGAGTATGCACTGTTTGCTACAACTCCATTAATTCTTCAAAAAGTAATTCTGTAACATACTTTTGTATAAAACTTATAAAAAAAAGAGAACTTGAGATATAAATAGAATAAGAAATATAAAGAAAAACAATATTTATCTAGACGTTTTGCTGGGGAGTTTTTTGCCGCTTCTTATCCTCAATAGTAATAACACGTTGCGAAGCGGTGTATATATTATATAATAGGAAGTAAAATTACATTTTAACTTATATGTATGACTTTCAAAAAGTTTTCTCCAGTGGAACTTAACTTATTATGAATAAAAACTTTTGAATTTGAATTAGAATTAAATTTATGGATCATAAGATCTAATTCTCATTGGTATAATTTTTTAGCTCTACCACTAAGTATGTATAAAAAAAAATCCGAATATGCCATCCCATAGTTCAAAAATTAGACCAAGGGAAATTGAAAGGAAATTCATCGCCCTCGACGTGGGCATTACCCATATGATGTAATTTATGGCGATGCCAGCTCGAAGAAAGTTCGACCGTGTCGACAATGGGCGTCATACACATCTACATAGAATTGACCCCACCACACTCGACCTCCAGACCATCGAGAAGCCAAGAGAAGCCACTGATGGCCAATTAAAGCCCGAGATGGCTATCGGATGCCACAATCTTGTCGACCGAGCCGCTGTTGCAGTCTACGTGAAGCTTGCAAATGCCAACAGAAGCCACAAATCGGCTATCAAAAACTTCTGTGTAGGCCCAAGCTGAGAAGCCTCTAACGGCGCCAAGACTATGTCACCCATGTCACCGGAAGGTTGTTGCCCTCCGAGTTGAACCTGGGCAAAGAGTTTTAACTCGAAATAAAGGAGTTAAAGACCTGACGACGACCCAAGGAAGGTCGTCTCACAGCTTGCACGCCTTGAATTTAAATGAACAAACACTGCGTACAGTGGATTACCTCTATGGCTACATGAACAATTTTCCAGATATGTTTTCTATCGGGCGTTTGTCGATCCTAGTATTGTTTTTCCATGGTATGAATTTCAGCGAAATATATGAATGTCTCATTGATGTATAGTTACGTTACACTACGAGTATAGCTCAATTGAATAATTTAGAACACGAAGAATATAGTAATAGTAAGATTTAAATGCATTCGAACACCCATTATTAATCCCATAAGACAAGTTAATCAGATGTCAGGTGATTCCATGTGTTAAATGAAATACCTGGTTAAGATGGCATTGGGGGCATTTTGTGATTGAAGTAACAAGTCTGCGTCAGTTCTGAGTATCGCGACAATTCTTCAAGCAGATAATATCTCGCATTAGAACAGATGACCATAGTCCATGCATCCGTTATACTCCTAACTCGTATTTCAGGTATTTTAATGTTTAGAGAATATCACACTGTTTTGAGAAACACTTTATTGTTGTTATGATTAAAGATTAACCTCTAGGAAATTAGTACAGGAAGGTGTTAAAATAATATTTAAAGAGTTTTTGTGTGTGACAAACCCTGTCGAGTGCCTGTGTTTTACTTATATAAAATAAGTTTGAAAAAATATCTGTTGCGTGGTTTAGAAGGAGTTAGCGGATATACAGACAGACAGACTTCGAAAGCGACTTTGTTTTATACTATGTAAAGATGTTAAAAAATAGTTCTAATTCATCACAATATGACTTTATTATTTTATTTACAAGTCATACATTAAATTTGAATCCACTTTCTAACCTAATGCCATAACGTAAATTGGTATAACAAGTCTTTAGTAATATACAACGGATAGTACCATGAAACAGTAATAGTATGATGTACCTACAATTATATAAAGAAGAAAAAGAAAATACAAACAAAAATGTGACCAAAATTCCGACATTTCGTTGGACAAGAAAAGTCGAATTTGATTACTACGGGCGGTATGGAGCCTATCTCAAATATTAACTAGTATTAAAGCAAATGAACGGTTTGTAAGATATAGGAATATGTCTACATACATAGTACGATATAGAAACGATATAGAAGTATTAAAAATATACCACCCAAGAAGAATATTGCGTTATATTGAATATGCAAAACATTATCTGAGTAAAGTAATTATTTCTACATATGTATTGTAAGTATTAATATTTTAAAAAATCATTTTCTTCTTAAAGGTAATTGTGTTTTGTAGAATTTATTAAATGCGGTGCGCGCGCACGAGATATAAAAGATCATTATCAGTGTACAGGACAATAAAAACTGGAGCAGGTTGGTTCGGACGATACTAAAATACTTTTTGGACGAGTGTATCGGCTTATAATATTGACTTTTAGAGATTGGCTGTAATTAGGAAAAATATCTGAATAACATAATATAAATTAAAAAATTTAATCAGGTTTTTGAAATCACAATAATATTATTTGTACTTACGAACACCGCTTCGCTTAAAAGTTTGATTTGCGACACTTATCGGTACTTATCAATAATTTTAAATATTTTAAAATATATACACTTATAAAGTTATGTAAGTGTAGCATGAATCCATTAATTTTAATCAGACTTTTCAAACTTTCAAAATTAAATTGTTAAATTGCATTGTGCTATAAAAGTATATGCCTACATGAATTATCTGTATATGTATAAAGTCATTAACAGTGTCGCTTCTCAAATAATGCATAGCCTTTTGCTATATCCGAGTGACACAGTCACTAACACTAAAGTTGTCCCAGGAGTAACACCTCTGCTATTACACTGCATCACTAACTAGTCTAGCTTGTCAATATCCAACAAAAAAAATATTGACAAATGACAGTCCATATTAGCCTAAATAGCACACTAAGAGCTTGATTCGGACTTAAAGTGTATCTTTTCGCAATAAAGCGTGTAAATAATATTTTTGTTAAAACTGGAAGTAATTATAAATGCAAAAACACAGTTATGTACATGCGTCGAGCTCATAAACATTTAACACGATGAATACTGCCCTGTTTATCGAATCTTCGAGGTCAAAAATGGACACAAGGGTACCGCCGAATGAAAGAGTTCGGAATTTGAATATCTACAATGGTACATGACATAATGTTACAATAAATTATCTTACTATTATAATTAAAATATCATAGTAAAAGTAATTTTATTATATAACTCTTTAAATAATAATTAAATACGCCACTTAACTCGTTTAAGTTTTGGCGTTATAACTTACTGTTCTTGTATACTATTTTTGTAAGATGATAAAAAAAAGTATCTCAATTGATTTTACAACCAGCCGATCGATTGAAGATTTTTATTATTGCATGAATGCAGCAGACAGGCAGATGACCCACCCACCTGATGGGAAGCGGTCACTATGGACATTTCTAACACTTTTATATATAATATCAGCCCATAGATGTCCCACTGCTGGGTTTGAGCCTCCTATTATAGGGGGGCAGTATACCACGCTTGTCCAAGGCGGCTTGGCAGGTTTGATATATCGGTTATCTCGATGTGTAGATTGCATCACGATGTTTTCCTTCACCGTTATTAGCACGTGGTAATTGTAACAATATATACATTAGGTCAGAAAACTCCCTAAGTGGTGCATGCGTTCTGGCCAGGATCGCACCCGCGTCCTTTGAGTTTGGGACGCGTGCGCTAACCATTACGCTACCACAACTTTTTTCTTCTTCTAACACTTGAAGTGTTACAACTTGCTACCGCGCTCTAGAGGTGGTGATGCTTTTCAAAATTGCTTAAACGATCTTATCTGTTTCTTCCTTTATTTACTCTAGTCAGGGTGTCTGGATCGACACGGTTGTATATTTATTTTTAATTGTATCCCACTTCAACTATCCGGTAAATGTCGGAATTTTGGTCATATTTTTGTTTCTATTTTCTTTTTCTTGTTTATATAATTGTAAGTACATACTATTAGTGTTTCATGGTATTATCCGTTGTATATTATCCACGACTTATACTTATACCAATTTACGATGTGGTATTAGGTTAAAATGTGGTTCAAAGTTAATGTATGACTTGCAAATAAATTAATAAAGTCATGTTGTTCTCAATCAGAACTATTTTTTAAATCTTTACATAGTATAAAACAAAATAGCTTTAGCCGTCTGTCAGTCTGTATATCCGCTAACTCCTCCTAAACCACGCAACAGATTTATAAGCGGTTTTCACCATCTGTTAGATGATTTTTCAAGGAAGATTTGTATATATAATAGTATTTTCCCACGGCTTCGCTCGCGATTTTATATAAGTAAAACAGAACCACTAGGGTTTGTTGGTCTAACTCTTTTACCCAAATTATCATTTTATAAATTCGGCACGAATTCCTTTAATTGACAATAGTTTGGAATTAACACTGTTTATCCAGTGAAAAAATCAATTTATCTTAGGAGCCATCCACAAATTACGTCACACGAATTTCGCGATTTTTTACCCCTCTGCCATCCTTGTCACAGCTGGTCACATTCGTGAGACTCCTCCCTTCCTAGTGTGACATCACATATTTCGCAATTTTACATCAAGAAATTATTAAATTAAAACAGTTACGTTACGAAATTTAAGACCTCACCCAGCCCTTGTCGCCGCACAATGTTATACTTCGTCGACCCCCCCTCTCCGCTAAACGTGTGACTTAATTTATGAACGGTCCCTTAACCCCATTCACCTTAAACTGTTTTACCCAGCATTTGTGTTTGTAGCAAACAGCAAACTCATACTTTGTTAATCAAAATCACCTTATATTATATCTGGGTTGAGTCCATGTTCCGCTAAACTATAATAACTCATGTTATACCTGCAAGAATGTGCTGCCCTCATCTCGATATAGACTGAACGGCACGTCGTTGTCTGTAACGTCGCGGAGTATCATCCATCCTGATGGAGATAAGTATTGCGCGCTGGTCACTGCGCAAATTGCATCTTCAACGTCTATAACAGTAATATTTTTAGTATGTTATATAATTTCGATAGTTTAAACGCATCCGATATGGTCTAGTGGCTAGGATACCTGGCTCTCACCCAGGAGGCTCGGGTTCGATTCCCGGTATCGGAATATCTTTTTTTATTATTTACTTTTAATTTTTAAGTTTTTTATTATATATATCTATACATACTTCAAATTGAATAAAGTTCAACTTTACTGTGTATAATGTATTTACTAATGTATTGATATTAATATACTTATTAACGTGTAGAATTTTTTTGACATGCACATGTTTTTCTTTCATAAAATTTCTGTTTCATTATTTTTAATTTGTTTATATTATTTCCAAAAATTACCTGTAAAAATAATTTCTTTCGCAGGATAAACAATTTGACCCTTCAATGGCAAGAAGACAAAGGGTATATGTGGTTTAGCAGCCCCACGGCCGAAACTTGCCATCAAACATTCTGAAAAACAAAGAAAAACACCCTTTTGACTTTAATTTTGTTACACACTCAGCTCACACCAGCTCACACTGCGATGATATGCTGTGATTTTTGTTTTTTTTTTTTTTTTTTTAAAGACTTTATAAATTAAATATAATGTTTCGTTTAAAAAAAAAAGAAAAATGTTAATATATAAGTATTTAAATATGTACTAATATAGTGTAAGAAAGCCCATGAGAACACGCAATGGAATATATAGTGTATATAATAATAATCCGAACGGCGGCGACGCGGCTCGCAACTCGTCACGTCTCGTTTCTCATGGGGGCGAAAAGCGGCCTGTGGAGAGCCGCTTAGCAACGATGAATGTTAGAGGAGGGATGGACAGTAAAATAGATGAAGTATGTCAGATGATGAATGAAAGAAAAATAGATTTATTATGTGTGAGTGAGACGAAGCGGAAAGGATGTGAAACCACTAAGTACGGTCAGTTTACGGCGTATTGGTCAGGAGTGAAAGCGACAGATAGAGGGAGTCAAGGAGTAGGCCTTATTCTCTCTGAAAGAATGGAAGAATGTGTGAAAGAGCATGAATGTGTTAGCCCAAGACTTGTATGGATTCGACTGAAAGTTGGCTTGACTCGGCTTTTTGTGGTTGGGGCATATGCACCATCAGACATGAGCTCGACTAACTCCTCCCGACAAACCATAGAGGAAAAGGACAAGTTTTGGGAATGTTTGAGAGGTGTGCTGCTTACATGTAAGCAGAACGAAAAATTAATTATGTTAGGTGATTTTAATGGCTGGGTAGGTTTAAAACGAGATGGTTATGAAAGGGTGCTAGGTACATACGGAGATGAAAGAATAAATATGAATGGTAACTGTTTGCTTGAGATATGCTTAGAATGGAATTTGTGCGTGACTAACACAATGTTCTGTCACAAGAATATTCATATGTACACATGGGAAAATGTGAAAGGGAAAAGTATGATTGATTTTGTAATAGTAGATGAAAGATTGAGGAAAAGCATTCTGGACACTAGATCATATCGGGGTACAGGAATCAATACAGATCACTTCTTAGTAGTATGCCGAATAAAAGATCTTTTCAAAACTTGGAGGCACCAACATTCCGATAAATCTAAATCTAATATACTAGAAAGAATAAAAGTTGAAAAGTTGCAAGAAGAAGAAATAAAAGAAGAGTATAAAGCAAAATTAGAAGAAAAATTTGTTAGGATGAATGATATGTGCGAGATAGAGGAGTTATGGATGTCCTTTAAAACCGAAGTTGTGAGTGTTGCGATTGATGTGTGTGGTGTAACTAAAAGAAAAACGGGTAAATGCGTGAAGAATATTTGGTGGGATAAGGAAGTACAAAGTGTAGTGAATGATAAAAAGAAAGCATGGAAGGATTGGTTAGCTTTAAGAGCTGACCTAAGACTGAAGAATACAAAAAAGGAAGATGTAAATTCGGCAAAAATTTTGTATAAAAAGATGAATGAAATAGTTAAAATAACGGTCAAAAAGAAAAAGAATGAGCAAAAAGATGATTTGGATGAAAGAATCTCTGAAGATTTCCAGAGTAACATTAAATATTTCTGGAAATCTATAAAAAACTAGAGGAAAGGTAGTACAGTCTGAGCTCAATGTAATTAGGGACAAGAATGGAAATATTGTGAAAGAAGAAAAACACATATTGAATCGCTGGAAAGAATATTTTGAAGGTTTGTTTGAAAAGATATAGCGGATGTGAACAGTATGACTGATGAAAAGGACAATAGAGAAGACAATAGCGATAGTATAGTTATGGATGAAATTGTGAAAGCATTGAATAGTATGAAACTAGGAAAGGCTGCTGGGTATGATAGGATAACCGTAGAAATGCTAAAGGCTGGACAAGGTCTGATCGCAAGTCTTTTGTACCGCCTTTTTAATATATGCTGGAAGAGGGCTGTGTACCAAAAGATTGGTGCAAAGCCGTTATTATACCACTCTACAAAGGAAAAGGGTCACAACAGGATTGTAAAAATTTTCGAGGCATTAGCCTTCTTAGCGTTGTCGGGAAAATATATGCTAAAGTGTTGATTGAACGGGTATTAAAAGTAACAGAAGAGAAAGTATGGGATGTACAAGCGGGTTTTCGAAAGGGAATGGGATGTGTGGACCAAATCTTTACTTTACGATGTATAAATGAAAAGTTTTTGGCCAAAGGTCAAAACGTGTATTGTGCATTTATAGACTTGGAAAAAGCTTATGATAGAATGATAAGAAGTGAACTGTGGTCGGCGCTAGCTAAGTATGGGATAACAGACAACCTGATACGATCACTGAAGTCCCTCTATAGTGATTCCAGTGCTTGTGTTAGGGTCAACGGCGCCTACACTGAATGGTTTAGCATTGAAAAGGGTGTTAGACAGGGTTGTGTAGCGTCGCCGTGGTTGTTCAACATATTCTTGGACAGTTGCTTGGACAATTTGAAAGAAAGTGAAAGTGGTTTGAGAATGAATGAGTTACTTATCAAATGTCTACTCTACGCCGATGATCAGGTTATACTTGCGTCATCGGAAACGGAGTTACAGGAGATGGTAACAATTATGAACGAGTCTTTTGAGAGAAAGGGTATGAAAATTAATGTGAATAAGACGAAAGTTATGGTGTTTGAAAGAGATGAAAGAATGACAAGTTGTAATATACAGATAGGAAATCAAAAGTTAGAGCAAGTCAGAGAATTTGTTTACTTAGGCTGCATGTTTACCAGAGACGGAAAGCATGAAAGGGATATTGAAAGGAGAGTTATGGCAGGTAATAAGGTGAATGGAGCGCTAAACTCTTTTATGAACAGCCAGAAGGTGTCTGTAAAGGCACGCTTGGCTGTCCATAAAAGGGTGTTGGTGCCAACCTAATGTATGGCAGTGAAAGTTGGGTATGGCAGAAGAAGCATGAAAGTAGGATAAACGCAGTTGAAATGAGAGCTTTGAGAAGTATATGTGCGGTTAGCTTGAATGATATGATAACGAACAGTGTGATAAGGGAACGTTGTGGATTGAAAGAAGATGTAATAACAAGAGTTGAAAAAGGTATGTTAAGGTGGTTTGGACATGTAGAGAGAATGGATAAAAGTAGAATCACAAAACAGGTGTATGACAGTATTGTGAATGGTAGGGTTGTTGCCGGTAGACCGAGACGAACACACCATGACCAAATATCAGAAGTGTTAAAGAGAGGTCAGGTAAAAAGCATATCAAATAAACGTGCATGTATGAAGAGGTTAATGAAAGTAGGTGAAGCGAAAGTTGTTTGTCAGGATCGTTGCAAGTGGAGATCCATAGTCTCTGCCTACCCCCATGGGAAACAGGCGTGATATTATGTATGTATGTATTTTGTTAATTTTGAATACTTAACACCTTACATACGTAAAATATTATAAAGTATTGTGATGTTCATATAAAAAAAATACCAAATATTGGGCAGTAAAAGTGGCGTTTCTTCTTCAATGAAAATAAGAAAATAATACAAGTAGCAGCATCTGTTGTTACATAGGTTAACAAGTTATCTGCTAAATAGGTTAAGGGGATCTACGCGATACCCATAGATGGCGTTGTATTGAGAAAGTAAAAATGTAGGTACATACGATCAATATAAAAACTCAATAATAATTGTTTCGCAAATTATAAATTTCGGAGCTGTCACAAAAACTTAATTGTTTAAAATCAGTCAAAAACCTACATTTTTACTCTCCTATTATATTAATGTATATATTCTGTGATTTTGACTCAAGCTGTCATGGAATGCTATAAGGGCGCAGTGTTCGCGTAATACCTATTTACCTACTTAAATTCTAAAATTGATTAATCGTAAATCTGAATACTGGCTGGATAAAAACCGTGCAAAGCCATATTTAAAAAATAAGAACAAAAAATATTCAAAACAATGTTTGAGAATCGTTACCGTCAATGTGATTGACGCAAACGCGCTGGTCTTCTCTGAAAGCTGGTGTTTCTCTTCTACAGCGGCATATGCAAGTGCTGTCGTCACCACCCATCGCTGACATCGCAGTTCCGTGTGATATTTCCATACATCGTGTTGGCCCACAATCCGTCCCTGAATATTTTATAGAATTATTTAAAATATTAACTTAAATTACGTTTAGAATGTGATTGAATATGATTTCTATTTCATTCTTACTTTATAGTTACATTTCGACTTAACAATCGTTCAGACGTAGGGTGTAGTTATAATTATATCATGAAAGAAGTAAAATTATTATGTCAGAAACGCAGTTCCACTTACGTTAAAGGTCGCTTGGAGGTAGCATAACGCTTTTTCCTTATGTGATGATTTCTACCAGTTCACTCTACTGTGAGCCGCGTAAAAGAACTTCCAATAATACAAATGATAATAATCGCCCTGTGAAATATGTAAATCAAGGGGCCTAAAACAGTCGCTTTAACAGATTCGTACTACGATTATAAGAAGTATCAAAATAAAGTGGAACTTTATACTTTATGTACACCCACGAGTATAATTAGACATGTGTAAATTTCACTAGGCAAACGCCAAAATTCGCCGCTTTAGACCCCCAGACGAGTTCCTAACAATCAACCAACATGACTAGATTGGAATCTCAAGTCAGCCTTCTACGGAGGCTTATTTTAAATAAACATTGTGTGCTATATTTTTTCTTTAATCGGAGAAACTATGCAAGTGTTGACGCCCCAGTACAATTATTGGCTTCCTGTTATTTTATTAAAATAAAATATTTTGAATAAAATGACTGCGTCCCAATCATGGGGTGTAGTGCCAATAAGGGTGTAGTTTACCCTAAATATAACAATAATTAAAATTCTTACCAAACAAAGAGAAAAGATCGCCAGTGGCCAGTCGTGTGACATTCGCTAGCGTCATCTCTCCTACTGCATTGGAACTTTTCACACAGCTCACTACCATCACCAATAAAAGTATCACCGCCATCTCTATTCCTTTTTATGAACCAATCGGTTTCTTTCTAACTGTCATTTCGACAGTGTAATCGAGATGGTAACATTTTTATTTTTTTCACAAATCGTTCATTCAAACGTTATTTATTAACCTTAATAAACAAACATTAACCCTCTTTAATAACATTCTCTGAAACAATAAGAAATTCTATGTTAAATACCGAATTGTTATTTGATCGCGCTAAATTACTTTTACCGGTTAAATAAATGTAGCCGGAAAAAAAATCAAATGCGAGCTTTTGAATAAATTAAACATTTCTTTTAAAATATTCGTGAGAGTGAAAATATGACCATTTAGCCACTTTCGAAATCAGTGTTGCTATTAACTAATTTATTCTAAGCTATCTCCGAAATCTTTAAAAACCCGTTTAGAAAATATATACGTTTGTTGGAATTTTATTTAATCGATTCAGACAATTTGTAAAATCTTTCGAGTTGGAATTACGACCCACACCTCATATCTTCCAAGCTTATAAAATAAAACAATAGCTAAAATAGTTATATGTGTGTTTAATCTATTCTGTCTTTGAGATTTTGTCTGTTCTGCTAATTTGTATTAGCAGCCTCTGCATAATGGAGGCTCAAATAAAGTTATTCGTCACACCAGCCTCAATGATACTATCCCGTCGCGTCCGTCTTTCGCCAGAGCTGGTTATCTTTGAACATTTTTTTTAACTACTGGGTCTCTATGGAAAAATTAAGCAATTCAGTAAGTGTGTATAGTAAGTGTAATGTAATTGCGGAAAATTATAGATATCTAGCAATGGAATGGTCCGAGAGAATGGCACGATACCAAAGAAACTCACCTGTTCCATTTTTTAGAAGGTGGGAAAATCCGATTTATGGACTGCCCACCGTGGGGGAAATGCAGTAGTGGCATATGGTATTCATCGCGTTAGGATAGTAATAACACCCACGAGAAAATGCTACGCCCGCCCGAGCTGAGGATACCCTTTAAAATCCACCGGTGTTTCGTTCTCTACTTTATGTCTATGCTACAGAGATACGGCGTGACCAACTTCACGAGCCCTGGCAGGCGGATCCCCATAGACCTCTTCCACTGCTAAGGGGAAATAATTTTGTACTATGGGGGCCATAGGCAACGTCTCTTCTAAGAGCGCAATCGTAGTTTTACATAATTATTTGGTATTGAATTTGTGCTAAGATCAACTTCCAGGGGGATACATTTTGTGAATAAACTTATTTACTCTGGTCACCTGTGGTCTAAGTGTCTGGAACAGCATCAGAGTTTCCGTCCTATATTAACTCAACACAAGCTTAGAAATGGACCAATAAAAAATGTATGCGTTGAGTTGTCTGTCGACTGTTGTAGAAAAATTAAGAAATTTCATAAATCTACTCGTAACGGGCGGGTTTATACTTGGTATAATAAAAGCATTGTCATTTAACACACCAATGCAGCCAACCAACACGCTAGACATCTTTCCAACAGATCTGTCATAGATTTACGAAATCGCAGCCTAGTTGGTTATTAATAAATATAAACTAGTTGTTAGTGCAAACTTGTACCTATAAAAGCCACTTAAAGCAATAAGCGGGGCAATTCAGTCCCAATAAACATTTATTGAGGTGTTAGTTGCATTTGACAAGTTTTATTAAAAACAGTCAAACTGTCTATATATATATGGTCTGTAAATATGTTATTTTTAGATCTCTAATTTAAGGCAGATTAGATATATATAACATTTAAATTCTAAATGCTAAGAGATATCTGTGGTTGACTGGCTTACAACTCCTTCTTCAGTGAAGGTGTGTCTGTACACACCTGTAGCTGGCCTCAGAGAACTCTACATACCTTCGGGAAACTGCCTCGGTCTCCGAAGGGATGCGAAGATGTACCCTACCGTTATCAAAATAAAAGGGGATTGAGGTGAGGTCTTTTTTATTGTTGGAGTCCAGCAGACAGGCTAACCCACCTGATGGACGTTTGTAAAACCAGATTACTGACATTTACCAGACATTCAATGACGCTTTATAAAAACCCATAATATGGTAGAGCTCAAGGAAAACTCCCACTAGGAGCTCATTGTGAAACGTTCTTGAGATAAGTTGCATTTATGGTCGTATTAGCTCAAAGAAGTGAGGATGAAATTTTTAAGGTTCTGGACAGAAGACGCAAGCCGATGGTCGGTTAGCTGGATGATATAGATTTTTTCCTTACTATGAGATGTGATGATAATGTCATAGATCATGGGAACTAGGATAGAAAATGTAGTATAATGGTGCCTGAACTTTGAAGCAAAAGATTACGTATTAGGGATGGAAAATTACGACGACGATTATGATGTAGAAATAAAAGCCTAATGCTAATAGTGTTTGCTTAAAGGCTGTCAGTCATATATTATGTTGAAAGATTTATAAGACTGAAACACCATAATATAGTTTTAAAGTTTTTAGGTATGTATTTTAAAAAACACATATAGGTACTAAGTTCTCTATATCTGCAAAAAAGCTTTTACATCAATCATTGTAAATTGAAATATGTAAAAAATATATTCATTATTTACGCCAATTATAATGTAAGTGTTGCTGCGATTACTACGTGTATATGTCATCAATTTGAGCATGAAAAAGCTATCAAGTGATCAGAAGCACTGGTCATGAGGTCATAAGTATTACATTTTTAGATAACTACCTCTGCCCGCGACTTCGGCTTTTCTTATTTAAATAATATGGATAACTGAGATAAGCTTAACACCTTGGTGATAACACTAACGCGATGGAATAGTACTTTAATATATTCGCAGCGCCAAGATATTAAATAGAAGAATTGGGCCCCTGGTAGCCGAGTGTGCGGCCTGTGTTAGACTACGTTAAAATTTACTCGCGGTCTTTAGAAAATATTTTCGCTAAGCTCTAATTGTCACTCGGACTGTGGTGTACGCACCTCAACAGGACACCCCTAGAGTTCTCCATTTTGAAACAGTAATAATAACATAAAGCAAAGGTAGCGTTGAAAAACAATACTATATTTTTCCCAAAAGGTAATATGATAATAAAATATGTTACCATTCAGGATCGTTCTGAACGCCAACCACAACGTTAAGTACCACAGACTAAAACTGATATATTTAGTCATCCCAATTTTAGTAATAACTTACCAAACGTATTTTTTAAACAAAAATATTTCCTTCTATACCATTATATTACTAGAGATGACTATTTTAATCAAAATCTATTCATGACGATGAGACGACGATAGTCAATCAGAAAAATATTTAAACCGTTAGTTTGCCTACAATTGGTTACAAACCACAGATAAATTACGCACCTTTTAAATTATTACACCGGTATTCGATAGAATTCATCGAACGATTATTATAATATCTGCGTATTTTTTATTATGGTTATTATAATTTTTTACATAATTAGGATGGTATGTAGGTCCATATATGAGACGAAGGCCTGCGGCGCTTATTCCTCTGGAGTGGATTATAAGCATATTTATTACATTTTTTATTCTTTATCTAGACCTCAAGACGAATAAAAGTATAATCGGAACCTGCATGAACAAAAGCGTCAAACGCAGTGAAGCGTTATTTAAAAACTCGTGTGCGTAAACTTATGTAGTATACACGTGGTTTGCGTCTATGTGGTTCATACTAATGTATTCACTGGAAATTATTCCACCTTTATACTTAATTCCATTATCTAATATTAATTTTCTTAACACATGCGATGCCATCGGCTACTTTTAACCGGCTTCACTCTGAAAGCTCGGAGCTTGGTTCACCTATATTGTTGCTGTGAGATATAGACAGGGTAAAACGTTTATGAATATTCAAGTATTGAAATATGTTTTAGTTTATAAGCATCAGTCGAGAGCCAGTTCTACCAGGTAAGGCCACAGTCAAGTTATAAAAATTTGACTAATGCTAGACAAAGAAGGGGAGTTTTCATAACAGCATGAAAGGAACATTTTACTAAACAGTTAAAATTTGCAAAACGAACACGTAATTCTTGTATACATCCCGCAGATAATGTTAATTTTTAATCAATTGAAAGAAATAAAGAACGAAAAGTTATTCAGAAATGCATTTTTGGAAATAAAGTCGAGATCACCAAAAATAAATAATAAATATCACCTTCCAAAGTTTTTTAAAGCAAAGCTGGCAAATAGGCCGGCAGCCCACGTAATGAAAAGTGGTTATTGTCTTATATAGACATCTGTAGTATCAGGGGTATAGATAGCCAACGCGTTGGCAGCCTTTAGGATGGGATGGAGTAGTCATACAGTCATATAGTCATTCGTCTCCACTCAGCTGATATGGGAATGTTGAAATGGATGTGTGGAGTTACAAGAGGTAATAAAGGTGAGAAATGCGTACATAAAGGGATCTTTGAAAGTTGCACCAGTGACTGAAAACTGACAGGAAGATTACGGTGGTATGGGCCTGTAATGAGGAGGAATAAAAGTCACGTGACAAAAATAATGTTAAACTAAATTAGGATGAGTACAAATCTAAAGGTAGACCAAACAAGAGATAGGTGGATTGTGTGAAGGATGATATGATGATTTGTGGTGAGACAGAAGATGTATGTCAGAATAGAGGAGTGTGGAAGGAAAAGACATTGTATCCGTACAGGAACGTAGAAAGAATACAATTTCCACAGCCAAGTGGGAGGTTATTTGCCCATCTGGATGGCTACCAACCCTGGTCTAGAGTATGCGACCATAATAACCTTGAGTTGTCTTCCGACATTAGTGGCCAGATTCCAGTCTCCCTTTAGAGAGCAGCAGCTCATTGTAGCATCTTTGGTGTTGCAAACGTCCACAGGCGATGGTAACCGACTGGAACCTCGCCACTAATACGAGAACACAACACAATGTTGAAAAATCTTTTAAATAAAAAGATTTTGCCCTCGTAGTTCGACTTTTTTTATTGAAGTAATCAGTTTTCACCACAGAATAGGTTTCTCTGTCTATGGAATAATTTATTTATGATATTAAATAAGCATTTTTTACAATATTCAAGGTTGTTATGGAGGCATACTCTAGACCAGGTTCGATAGCCATCCAGACGGGCAAATGCCCTACCACTTGGCTTAGGGTTATTTTGTAGCCTCTTACGACAAGCCGCCCGGCCGCAGAAAATAGTATTCTTTCTACGTTCCTGCACGGGTAATAATTATAGTATAACTGTGCCACGTTTAAAAAGTGACTGCCAAAAGCTCTTGGTTTAGTTTTTTATATGTTATTTCAAATTGTATAAATTAATTCAAATACCAGACCCAGTGGTACTCCACTTTATGATCTATACCACTCAAAACCATTAACATCCGTATAAATGTATCCAATCACCATTCATCCATTTAATTTCTTCCGTAGCATTAACATTTAATTTTACGAATCCAGTTCGATGTTTAATTACTACAGTTCACCAAAAACACCTGTGTTCAAAGTGAACATGTTCATATGGTAATGTTATAGAAATTTACGTGAAATTTGAACATTGACCCAATAGCGATATCTTGACCCCACATTTTGATCATAACTATAGGTTTATGTTTTAAATGAGTAATTTAATGTGATTCGTTTTCTAATCGTGTCCAAAATAGTTAAGGGCAACATTTGTGAGATTTTAACGGTTGATATCAAATACTAATGATCTTGATCTGAATTGGGACGGATATTGGAGTTTTATTTTATTGATTCGATAATAATTTTTAATTATAATATCTTGTACATGAATTTTTAGTATGTGATAGAAATAGATAAATAACGCGTGAGCAATAGTTCACCGAAATAAACACAAATATAGTCGTTACAATATTAAGCAAAATAACAAACGGCTGTAAAACTTAAAGCGATCTAAAATCGTTTCTCTAAATTAAGGTGGTGGTATAATAAAGAAAAGAGAATCAGTTAGGGCACGCACACTTTTTGCTTAAAGATTTTACAGAAAGAATTACCTAATCTGATTAACAACAATAATGTATTAAAAAAATAATATAACGAAAGAAAATATTTATTTCTAAAAATGCGACACTTAACAATAATTTATAATAATAACAATAACACTGAAAATGTGTGCCACAATTTGCGAAGTGAGGTTGGCACTCAGTTTTTGCTGTGCCGAAACATAGTCCGACACAACACTTATTTTCAGTGCCCACTTCCTTAATCACAAAGTCATGCGCGACCAACGGTAAAAAAAAGTTAAATAGAATTAAATTTAAATCAACATATACGTGAAAAAAAATTATAACAGAAAACAGTGAGAGCATAATTAAAAAAAAAAGATAAGTACCTAAAAAATAACACGCGGTTAAGCTTTATGGACTTTGTTCCTTTTCCTGTCATTGTAGCGTTACTGAAAAACAATACACGTGGTGTCAGATATAATAATAATAATAATGAAAAATTGTTTTGTTTTTAGAGCATAAAAATATAATCCATATGTTAATATTACACGTTCTTTATTTATCTTGTCGTTAATGAAGAAACCACAGATCATAGAAGTTCGTCCGCGCTAGCTCCTAAGGAGTGCGGCGATAAACGCGCTGTTATTTTTTTTATTGCTCTGTGAAACAAACATACATCTTCCAAACTCTCAGTATAAACAAATTTTAACCAAATAGATCGTTTAGGGGTTAATTAATATATACCCTTTAATATTATTTCCGAAATATACAAGTACAAAGAAAAGTTTCCTAGGCTTCACCTAGGAAACTTTCTAGTCTCTCTACGAAACATTAATATTTCCGTGTAATGAATGCTGTTTCCATTGTATTATAAATTATTGTTATATTATTGCATTATAAAATTTTAATAATAATTGTATTATATTCATTGCCTATAATCGATGGCAAATAAAATTTTCATAATTTGGGCTGGACATTTCATCTACTAAATGCTTTTACGTTCTGGTTTAGTCATTCAGTATTTTTTCGTTACGATATAAACTTTGAATAAATGTATCTAAACTGCTGTGATAAAACATAAACTGCTTATTAATTTGACGCCTTGTAACGAGTAATTAAAAAATCTAACATTCGCATTAAATATAATTATACATCATGTAAACTCGATGTTCACAGCATTTAAATGCGCTTTGTTCAACACCATTAAAAACGCCTGTCACGCTTTCACTCCCTCAATTAGATTATAACCAGCCTCACGATTTTTTCACGATAAAAACGTAGAAATACTAGACGTACCTGGTGGAAACAAAAGGAGCTTAGTCTTTTATATTTCCTTGGAACGGAGAAAGAACACTGATTCTTGCGGCTGGGCGGCCTGTCGTTAAAAGAGATAAAATAACCCTCAGCCAAGTGGTAGGGCATTTGCCAAAAAATCTTTTCTTTTAAACTGTTTTTCAATATTATGTTGTGTTCTGGCATTAGTGGCCAGGTTCCAGACCCACCGAGGCTGACAACACATTGGTAACATCTTTGGAGTTGCAAATATCTACATGCGACAGAAACCACTATTCATTAGGTGGGCTGTCAGAGTACATGTTGTATTTCAGCAATTGAAAGTCTGGTAAACGGTCCGTGTGATGGTAAGTGGTTGCTAAGGGAGCCGATGCTTTACATAGCTAATTGAGACTTAGAATAATTACATATTTACATCTTTTTATGAGTCCCATATTGTAGCGAACTCAGAAATCAGCGGGAAGGAATTTGTAATTTAGGACCATATTCTGCAACAATAAACTGATCTGTCAACAGTTAAGATATGTCAAAAAATATGAAACGGAAGATGGAGGAAGTCATTAAGATTTTTATATGTCAGAGAATATATTATACTACAATCCTACATGAAGATAATGACTAATTAACATCACCAATTAATGCTTATCGTGGAAACAGATTCAACATAAGTTAAAGTATCTAAACATTTACTTTTAATTTGAATAACAAAAAGGTGTTACGAAGAAATATATAGAATTAATATTAAATATATTTATCATGAACCGTCAAGGTGAAATATTTGGTTCTTAAGTGGATCAAAACCAATTGACCTTATACAAGATGGCTATAATGTTACATATCACACATAATTCTATTAAAATGACGGACATAACCAATCACTACGTTTTATTGTCTCGCTAAAATTCACAATGTCGATTAAAATTTATATTGTATTATAAATCCATCATATATAATTTTTCATATTTATATTGATATCTGTGAGAACTGGTATCAAATCATAGTAGTAATTGTCGGAAGTTTATTATTTATACGAGTAAGTATACTTTAAACGTATTCATTATATAGAATACCACATTAATATTACAATTTAATCTAAAAAGATTAATAAGTAATTTACATAATTTTAATAAAGTGTAACATTTGTGTCACTTCACTCATATTTAAAGATGTGGTTGAAAGACACAGAACTGAAAAACCCGGCGAGATTCAATGACATTAAATGATTCAAGTTTATATGGATCACTTTGGTTGATTTATCCAAATTGGAAAAAAGAAATTAAGTGTCAAATATCGGCTAAATGATCACTAGATATAATAAAATACAACGTCAAAAAATTAATTAAACTACCAAAAGCAGTAAATAATCACCAAAGATATAACCCAAACATTTATACTTACATTATACCCATATATTAAAACAAATGACTCAAAATTAATAATTGTTAATCCAAAAAGTAATAAATGACAATCAACATTTTAACCATATTTTGAATTAAAGAGCCATCCAAATATTAAAGTCTTGTTACCTATTAAAATTATAATATTATGTACCCAAACATACTAAATTAACTCCTAATGTTTGACCCTATAGTGTGAAATGTTTACAAAAGTGTGATCTTTTTATAACTCTAAATGATTCCATCAGTTCCAAACGGTCGCGCAAAGGCAGTTTGTATACTCTTGGCTGCATCACGCGCAGTACTGGCAGTTAGCGGCCCAACGGCCTCTTCCTCTTTTGAAGGGAAGCAAGCCCCTGGCGACTTCACACGGGGCGGCATGGGGCGTTTTGTGCCGTGCCCCACGGGGCAAAAGGGAGCGCGCGCGGAGCACCGGCACTCCCCTATCTCTTGACCCCATTAACGGGGTGAGGAACCCTTTCCCAGAGACCTGCGCCGCCTGCTCAGCGCGGACGAAGGTCTAGAGACACCCTCCGGTGTCAAAACAGCCTCCTTCAACAAGAGTGTAGCAGGCTTGTGCGCTCACGCTACCACTCCACATCTTCCTTGACAAGTATGACTTGCTCGCAAAAAGAGGAGATGACATCCTATATATCCGGCGGAGCTCCCGACCATAGAACCAACCACAGCCACCATGGCGCGAGAGGTCAAGTCCGGTAACGATAACGAAGTCTCGGCGGTGATAAGCCCAAGCGAGGCACACCTGGAGGTTGTGCAGCGCCGTGCCTTCATTGCCTGTCTGGCAACGGTGGCAACCTGACAAAGGCTCGCAGCCTCATCGACACAGGTACCTCCCGAAGCAGTCATGCCCCGAGAGGACCTGCGTCAGCTGAAACATCCGGGTACCGTGCAACCTGCATGTGAAGCAAACCAAACTTACTACTTTGATCACTAGTCGCGACCGTCGACCGTCCCTTACAATTTGAAATATAGGGTTTATTTAGGTAGCTATATCTCATTAATATTTTTGGTGTTCAAATACACTTTTGAATTGCAGTCAAGAGTAAAACAGGTATAATTAATATAATTGTTGTCATTCTTTTTTAGTGCATGTTTCGTTTAGGTAGTGTTTATATTTTTTTGATAAGAGTAATCCCTCTATTTTACCTATGGCTCTTACCAAAAAAATCTCAAAGCATTTCTTGGTGGTCAAAGTATTTGTTGCCAATAAAAATCATTTAATCAAAAATACCCCTTATTTCAAAAGCTATTGAACGTATAATGTACAAATCAATTTTTGTTAAAAATATATTTGAAGCCCTATTTAACCTATATTTTTTTTTCAGAATTTCCCATCTTAGTGTTTGAAAGTAGAGTAAGGGGGCACAGTTTTTACTATTTTACAAAATAAATAATTTATTTTGCTATTACATTCATCCTCACAGACCCAGTAATTTGTCAGAAAAATAAGTGTGAAATAAAAAGACATACAGACAGAAGGCCGGCCGGACTTGGCGATTTCATAAAGGTTTCGTTTTTACCAAAATTGCTATAGAACCCTAAAAATTATAAATCAGAAGACTTTCACAAATAACAGCCTAATAATGATGGTTTGTTATATTTGGGTCAAACAGGTCATTTATATTTTACATAATACTTAATTTGATAAATAACAATAATCTATATTCTGATAAATTGATATTAATAGATAAATTTATAAATTATGTAAAAAAAGCCCGAGTATG
Source organism: Dendrolimus houi (assembly GCA_039645545.1). Taxonomy (NCBI): domain Eukaryota; kingdom Metazoa; phylum Arthropoda; class Insecta; order Lepidoptera; family Lasiocampidae; genus Dendrolimus; species Dendrolimus houi. The sequence goes on from CM077134.1 coordinate 11,770,082, forward strand.
TTAAAACTTGAGACCGCGAAAGGTGGCCGAAAGTTTGTAAATGATCATCAATCTTGGCAGAATTGAATAATTTCAATTTGGTCAAGATTTACATAATTATGTACATTTAATTTTTTTCTCGACTAACTTTTAACAGAATATTTTTAAAAGGTTTCTCCATAGAATAATTAACAGTATAAATTTAACCATAGTATACAAATAGCATCGGTTAGATTTAAATAGCTCCGAAATTACAATAAATAACAGAATATTCGATCTCTGTTTTGGGTGTAACCCAATCGTGAATGACAAGAGGGTAGTTAACAGTTAAGTCAATTGAGACACCTTTTAACATCTTGAGAACCTTCTAGATTTTATACAAGAATAACAAATTATGACGTGCTTATTTACGTCATTAGCGTATTAATTATTATTTAAACACATAATTAAATTATTTTTTTCATGATATTTTAAAAGTAAAATTATGGCATGGTACTTCGCCTCCCTAGTTTTTATATTAAAATAATTTTAGAATGTATTGTATTATATTTTATATAATCTATCCAATTTCAAATAATCAAGCAAATTTAAAAGGTGTGTTACAATGTATTAACTGCCTTGAAGACCATTTAAGTTTTACTAGTTCTGTTCTTTTGTCCACAAAATAAGGGAGCAGATCCCATGAATGACTATAGCCAATGGGCTGCGTAAGTAGAGTGTCTCAATTGATGGTATAGTTCCCGGCACGAATCTTGAGCGGTCAGCGGAACAGCAGGAATCGCTTTGCGCATTGACCGAAGCCAATATAATTAGATTTATCAATATATCGACAATATTGTGTTTTGTCTCTTTATTCAAAAAGAACATTGACTCATACTTCAAGAATGTATCGAAATTTCACTGTTCATAACAAAATTTGACCGCTCAAGAATCATGCCGGGGACTATAAGGCAACTGAATAGTTAAATATAAGAACCGACTATAACTAGGAGTATGGCGTGATACTACAATAGCAGCCGTTATTGCGGTTATACTAAAATTACATAACTTTTACGCATGCTTTGCTTTTTCAATCAACCATTCGTTAAACAAATAAAGATTAGCTGTGTAATTTCAATTTTGTCCATCACTTGTCAATTTTCACACTAGCCATTGTTGCACAATAGTTTCGTGAAACATTAGCGAGTTCTTTGCAGTTTGTAGACCAACTTTATACAGAGAACAGAGGCTATAGGACCATGAAGAGGCATTTAATCGTCCATTTTCGTTGAAAGTATTTCTGTAACATACATAACAAACGGACGGACGGCCATGTGTATTTTGTAAAAGTTTAATTTTTACTTAAACGACTGATGACCAAAAAATATTATTATATAAATTCTTTTTGAAATGTTTGTTAGCTGTATTTCTCCAATTTCTTCACCAAAGGAGCTTTAGTATAATGTTACAACTGCAGTATGTTTTGTATGCCTTGTACTAAAGTCATAAGAAACGTGCTAAAGAAACGTTTGCTTATGCATTTGGAACGTTACCGTTACAAAACTAATTTTAAAACTAGTTTTTAAAACATTCAACACCCGATTGCATCTTTATGCAACTGTTCTGCTATTTTCCACAAAATACGGTAAATTAAAGAAAACTGTGTTATTTGATAAACTAGTGCAGCGTTACATTAATTAAATATAATATGTTTACTTATTTATTGTGTTAGGTATGTAAATTATATAAAGTCATTGGATGGCCCTAATATCTAAAAAACAAGCTAAGCATACCCTCAATATTCTAAGTTTATGACTAACAATGTATTGTAGAATTGGTATCAATAAAATATTTTTTTTATATTTAAATGTCATTTGAATCACACTCCCAATTTTTTGCAGTTAATTTTTTTGTTATTGCATGAGTTCAGAAAACAGGCAGAAGGCCCATCGGACAATTATCATCGCCTATGGACACTTGCAACACGGAAGGTGCTACAAATGCGCTGCTATTCTCTAAAGGATGACTGGAACCTGGCCACTAATGCCGGAACACAACTCAATGTTGTTATAGCGGCATACTTTGGACCAGGGGTGGTAGCCATCCAGACGGAAAATTACCGTACCCCTTGGTGATTTTTATGAATTTAAATTATTTTTGAAATTTTAATAACACGTATGATTGTGTTGCCCGCACCTTTTTAAAATTCATGTAAAACTCCATTGCTTTTGTAAAAAAGCAAACATAGTTAGATAAGTTAGGTTTAAACTAAAATGCCATCTATTCTTCTTACACAATAATTGTGTAGAAACGATACAGCGCATCGCAGCTTTAATCAGCAATCTCCTTTAAAGCTGTAATATCCCAACATTTTTCTTTAAGATTCGTAGTTGTAGAAGATAAATGTGTTTAGTGATAACTATGAGTATACTGCCAGTGATATATTAAATATAATTTCTCATATTACGATAAATAACTAATCTGGGGAAAGTTAAAATTGGAAGAATATTTACGAATGTTGTAGGCGGCAAAACTTTCGAAAATATTAACTAAGTAGGAAAAGATTATTCTGTAAACGCTATGCTGATATTGTATATGTTAAACAAACTAATAAAACGTTATTAAGATAGACTAGTTCGAGGCCGTACCATACACCAATATATTTTTTTTATATTCATGATGTCATCACCACCGTTATCATGCTTGAAAAAGTTTTTAATAGGCATAGGAAATCCGAAAGTTACATGATATATTAAAGTACATTGCGCTTGCAAAACTAACGAAGAGAACGATTGTTACCTTATTCGAAGAACCATCGTATCTCTACCCTATTTTACAAATGTTTGAGCCATAACCACGATGTCATATATCACGAAGACGTGAAGTTAGGGCTCTTCGACATGCTTTTGCTAATTTAATAAATTTACATTTTTCTAATCTATTGAAAAAGTGGCTAAACTAGCAGCTCTAATGTTAGAAGGTTTTTATATTATAGAACTTATTTAAGATCATCGCGATGAAGTGGGCCTTCGCTTGACACGCGCACCCATGATTCATTATTTACGCCAAGCAAGTAAAAATTTATTATTATTTTTACATGATTTAAATAAATTGTAGGGTATTAAAATTAAACAAATATTCAAGTTAAATTCTTATATAATAATATTCTTGATCTTTTGTGGTTTTTATTGTTTTATCCGAAGCAATTTTCAGAGGCGCTCGTGCAAAAACTGACATTCACCAATCAAAATTTATTATGCTTTGTATTTTTTGCTTACCATCGCATATTTTGTTCAAAAACAACCTTTTCCCTTGGTTTGCCGTTTGACATTCCTTCACAGAAATTGATCCTTACAAGCTACCTTATAATTTGGTTTTAGAATACACAATGTGTTTATTTTTTCAAAATTAGCCGATTGGATTCCTGACAAGGGTAATTGATTTTTCAAAAATCTAATGATACCATTTCAATTATCGTCAAAATCGGCTTAGAGACACTGCTTTGAGTATTTTTTCAGCACACATAGTTTGCGATTTGGCCCTGAAGGCACACTTGAAAAATTCACCTTGTATAGGTAGGTAGATGTATGTATAGTGAAAATATCGTACCTACATAATTATTACTTACTCTGTATCATGATCACCCCATTGACTGATATGTATTTTACAGAATTATGTCAGTCAGTGCTGAGTAAGATTCTTTTAAGTTAAACTTATGTAGTAATAACCTCAAGCTCTTTTTCCTTCAGTCTTACTATGTGCTGTTCATGGAACTCGCACCAACCATCTCCAGAATTATTTTTCGGAAACATCAAGTACTCACGAATCTACCTATTAGGTAATCATGAGACCAAAGCAGGAGCTACATTCTTGCAATACATACACAGGTAATACATAATTACCTGTTAAATATTCGAAGGTACAGAATAAAATATGTATAACTATTTAATAAAAATTTCTCCTTTATGGTCTTTAATCAATTGTAAATTGTCTGGCTGACGCTTTCACTTATTCTAGTCTGCACTTTTGTTAACTTTTGTACATTGTCTAACTAAAAATTTGTTATCCTGAAACCCGGTTTTGTTTTTTATATTTACCCCGGAATCCCAGGTAACAAAATTTAAAAAATAGTATGTAAAGTTCGCTTTGTCAATTTAGCAATTAGTTACTTACTATTCTTCTAAACTTCTCATTTAATTTCAACACTAATTAACATTTAACTACTATTTTAGATAAGTAGTAGGAATCATTTCAGTAGTTAACTAGTTACATAGGTCTAAGCTTAAGTAAAACTCATTACATAAACAACCTTGTAACCAAGATAAGTAATTAAATAATTTTTAATAGAAAATGAAATAATTTACAACACCTAACTTATCCAATGAAAAACATTTAATCTACCATAAACTGTATTCTACTTATAGGTGAATCTTTCAAGACTGCAGAATACACTCAACCTTCTTCTGATGGAAAGTATCCAAGAAAGCTTTTAAAATAATATATTAAAAACTTAGTAAAACTCCGCCTCTAATCAATGTGTAATTACGAGCCAGTTATAATAATGTTATGGCATCAAATGAAATACAAATCTAAAAGCTACTAACGGTAGATCACCGGTGATAGATTTGGCGGGTTTTCATATGTAAAAACTTTAGCGTTAAACACATTCTTAAGATTTTGTATTAGGTAGGTAATGTTATAGTAATGAAAATCCCAGTACTTTAAGTTGTTACCTTAATGGATAATTCTGACTAAATTAACAGTAAATATGGATGTAGATTCATCCTATGTGCCCTGCCTTATGCATCTAATCTAACAAATAAACAAAACAGGCACATATATCACTTAAATTTATTAATTTATAACTTGACCCATCGTCATAGTGACATTTTTTATTTTGACCTGAATAAATTTACTAATGATAAATTTAGGCTAAACAAAGATACTATGTATCTGCCTTTTAAGTTACGAAGACGTATAGCTACTTTATTAGTATTTAATATACAAAATCATGACAAAGTTATGTATGATATAACTGAAAAACCTGACATCAATTTAAATAAAAACAATAATGTTTTTAATATTAACTCTACTATGAGTCCTAGACCTTTAAACTGATAGAAATGACCAAAGCTAAACCTACTTCTAATTTAAATATAGTTCACCAAAATATACAGGGTTTAGCAGGTAAAAACTTACAAATTGAACTTTTTTTAAAAGAATGTAAGGTTCATGTCCTATGTATTACAGAACATTGGCTTAAAACTTTTGAAGTCATAAACTTCATAGAGCATTATACAGTGATAAGTGCATTTGTAAGGAAGTCCGCTATACATGGCGGATCACTTATCCTTGTAGCAAATGATGTAAAATGTAAAGAGCGTAAAGACATTATGTCCCTTTCTGTTGAACGTACTGTGGAGGTTTCCTGTATTGAGCTTGAGCGCTATGTAATTGTCTGCGTCTACCGACCCCCAGGGATTATAGTGTATTTGAAAGCACAATGGAGGAATTATTAATAAAATTAAATAAAACTGATAAATTGCTTATAGTTTGTGGGGATTTTAATGTTAATTTGTTGGAAATGTCATCAACTCGTACTAAGATCATTAATCTTTTCAAATCCTTTAATCTTATACATGTCTTTAATGAACCTACGCGTATAACTGCTACTACAGCTACCTGTTTAGACAATATATTTTGTAGTTGCAAAATAATCGATAAATCACTCATAGATGTACTGCGGTCGGATCATTGTGGCCAGTTTATATCAATACCTTTTGACAGTATTAAAATCACTTCTAAAATAACCTGTAGATCGGTGAATTATCATCGCTTAAGAACCTTTAAAGATAATTTAGCCAAAAACATTCCTACCTTGGATCTCAACAGCGAAGATCCAAACAACTTGTATAGTAGTTTCTTCGACGTTATACAAGCTGAATTTGAAAACACATTTAAAACTAAAACAATTAACAAAAGTAATAAACTTAAGTTTAGTGATTGGGCTACAAAAGGTATATATAAAAGTCGAATAAAACTGTATGAATTATACAGTGAAAAACAATTTAATCAAAATCCAGACTTTCTTGACTATATTAAAAAGTACTCTAAGACCTTTAAAAGAGTGTGCATCGCTGCCAAATCTTTATATTATAGTAACAGAATTAAAAAATCATCAAATATCATTAAGACAACTTGGAGTGTCATAAATGACGCTTCTGGCAAAACTTCACGTCGAGATGATGGAATTGAGCTTGTAATTAACAATAACACCATTAGTAATAACTTTGAAATTGCACAAACATTTAATGAATACTTTAGGGATATACCAACCTTAACAACTAGCTCTTTGTCATCATCACCACTGGAAGCTGAGCTGCTAATGACACAGTGTGTTGATGAATGTAATATTTCATTCAAATTTAATCATATAGATACAAGTGATATTGTAAAAACGTTTAAATCATTAAACATTAAAAACACAGCTGATTTTTGGGGTATATCTTTAAAAGTATTAAATGACATAATAGACACTATTGCACTATCACTAGTAGAAATATTTAATCGATGTGTAGATAAAGGGGTATTTCCCGACTTAATGAAAGTTAGCAAAGTTATCCCTATATTTAAAAGTGGAAACAAAAACGACCCCTCCAACTTTAGGCCAATTTCTATTTTACCAACCTTAAGCAAGATCTTTGAAAAAATAATTTTAAATCAAGTGCTCTCACATTTTAATATTAATAAATTATTTCATACTAAACAGTTCGGGTTCACCAAAGGTCGATCCACTACCGATGCAGGTGTTGAGCTCCTAAAACACATTTATGATGCTTGGGAAGGATCACAGAATGCCATTGGTGTATTCTGTGACCTGTCCAAGGCATTCGATTGCGTTGCGTGACCCTCCTAAAAAAGCTCAATTATTACGGTATTCATGGCGATTCTCTCAACCTATTATCGTCTTACTTAAATAACAGATCCCAAAGCGTTGAAATTAACAATGTCAAATCTTGTGAGACTGGCATATCTATGGGTGTGCCCCAGGGCTCTATTCTAGGTCCCTTCTTATTTTTGATATATATTAATGATTTGCCATATTTTATTAATGATATGTGTGAGGTAGTGTTGTTTGCTGATGACACGTCACTTATATTTAAAGTTGATAGAAATAAACTGAACTTTGACGACGTAAACAACGCCTTATCCCAAATATCTAAATGGTTTACTGTAAATAACTTATTACTCAATCCGAGCAAAACTAAATGTGTTAAGTTTGTTATGCCCAATGTAAAAGAATACGATATTAATATCTCTCTTAACGACACTAGACTTAATCTAGTAGATTCAACTGTATTCTTAGGCATTAACCTTGATCAGAAGCTCCACTGGGGCGCTCATGTATCTAGTCTCTCAGGAAAACTTAGTTCTGCTGCATATGCGGTCAGAAGAGTTAGGCAGTTCACTGACGAAGAGACTGCTAAACTAGTTTATTTTAGTTATTTTCATAGTGTCATGTCCTATGGTATTTTACTTTGGGGCAACGCTGTTGACTTAGAGACCATATTTGTTTTACAAAAAAGAGCCGTAAGATCAATTTACAACCTCGGCCCTCGGGAGTCTCTTAGAGAATGCTTCAAGGAAATCAATATTATGACGGTCGCCTGCCAATATATCTTTAATAATATAATTTATATTCGTAATAATTTGAGTGCCTACAAGCAGTATAAGGATATTCACAATTTCAACACCAGGCATTGTAATAGACTGATATTGCCATCTTTTAGATTACAAAAAGTACTGTCCTCTTTCTTGGGGTTGGTATACGCTTCTTCAATAAGATTCCGAGTGAAATGTTAGATCTGCCTTTCACTAAATTCAAAACCAAATTAAAAAGTATCTTGCTAAAAAAGGGATACTACACTATTGAAGAATACTTAAATGACAAAAATTCATTTACATAGCAGCTCACTCTAACATCTTATACTATATTTTGTTTAATGTTATCTTGCCAAGCTTGTAAGGGATTTATGGAGATATATTGCAGCATAACATTTTAGTACGTCATATCATTATTATAACTTTCATAATATTTTTCTTTCCTCTTATTGTGTCTTGGTCTTATTGAGTATGCACTGTTTGCTACAACTCCATTAATTCTTCAAAAATTAATTCTGTAACATACTTCTGTATAAAACTTATTAAAAAAAAAACAACTTGAGATATAAATAGAATAAGAAACTTAAAGAAAAACATTATTTAGCTAGACGTGTTGCTGGGGAGTTTCTTGCCGCTTCTTCTCCTTAACAGCAATAACACGTTGTGAAGCGGTATACATAGAATAGGAAGAAAAATTAAATTTTAACTTATATATTTATATGACCTTCAAAAAGTGTTCTCCAGTGGAACTTATTTTGAATAAAAAACTTTGAATTTGAATTTGAATTTGACTGAAGCTGTAGTATTGTTAATTAAATTACAAATAGGCTAAACTATACCATTGTTGACTGGGGTTCCAATTAATTTATTCGAGATATTTTTTTTTAAACATTATTTTATCTTGTAACCATACAATATAATTATAATCATTGTACTAGAGAGCCCACGAATATTCGACATCCATTCGGTATTCGCCCGAATAGTAGCATTCGGGCGAATACCGAATACCAGATCATGAAAAAAAAACGCACATATTACTTAAAAATGTATATATTACAATCACAAATTTATTGATGGTCAAACTACGTTTTAATTACAGATGCCACGTCTATTCGGCTCGGTCGAATATTAAACAGTATTCGGTTGAATACCGAATAATTATAAAAGAGGTCGAATACCGAGAGAAGCCATTCGTATATTCGTGACATCTATACATTGTACGGCTACAAAAAAATAAGATTTCCTAATTTTTTCAATAAAATAATAGTATGCCACTCGTACTGGGGTACTAACAGTGGTATAATATATACCTTTACGTCTCCACAGATGGTAAAAAGAATTAAAAAAGAATATTAATAGAATAATAACGAAAATGTAAAACAAAATGTAAACATTTTTTAAGTTATTTATTTAATTCTGATACTGTGTTTAAATATGAAATCGAAAAATAAAAATTAAAACTTCCAATATCGGATTAATTTGTTTTAGGTGTATTTACTAAATAATAAAAAGCTAGTTGAAAGTTTTTGTAATCTTATGCGATGTTTTTTATGAAATTACGTACGACACCTTCTGACCAATAGTAGAAACCACATCTTTGTTGTTTTGACTTGGTGATTGTGGTTCTTCTCCTGTAATAATCAATATCTATCATTAACCCTGAAACACCGCAAAAATGCATTCATCGGTGATGGATATATATTTGTGGCTTTCAGGGTTGAGACTTTGGAGCCATAGGAACGTGAGGCTCGTCAACTTTATCCAGACCTTTCAAGGCGATTGAAAGAAGTATCGCGTAACCAAAGGGCTACGCCGGATCAGCGTTGCCAAACAACGGGGTAATGCGGCCAGCGTTTTGAGAACGCTTCTCAACAAAATTTTTTTTTTATAAATATGAATATCCAAATCGATGCTGGTGCCGGGCACCGTTCTGGATATTCATATTGTAGTGGAACACTTACAAGCCAATAGATGGCGCTGTACAATAATAGATGTCACAAACCTTTCCCGAAACACAAAGAATATATATAAATTTTCAACGATAATAGGTGGGCCTAGCTAGGCCTGCGAGGTCTAAAGCTAGCCTCGCTGGAAGATCTTCCTTTAAGACGGAGGAGCATTCCATCTCGCTCCTCCACCCTATACGGGTCACCCCCTTCAATATTAATAAAAAAAAACATTATCTTTAAAGGTTATAATTAAGATTTGAAGATTAAATAAGTGTCATTAACATGACATGATTTTTATGATATTGCCTAATTTGGAAGTTTAAATATTTTACATAAATAAATATGTATTTAATATATACGTGAACATTTGCCAATAAAAAAATATTTCGTAATGTTGAATATCTTGTTTTTGTATTGATCCTTTCTGATCATCAAATTAGCCAATCAAGTGATCGTTACAGATTGCGACAATATATTACTCAACCTGATAACTTGCTTAATGTGTTTTAAACGAGTTTATGATGTTTTTTATAATAATATTAGTAGGGACTTAAACTTTAAGAGTGATCTTTTGTTCGGCAGTTTTATTTTCAAACAATTAGTCCTATACGAGTTGGACTCGTAAATGGAGAGTTCCTCTAAAAATGTATATATATTACCAATCTTATATATATTTATAGAGAGTTAGAGTAAGTTTGAATGCTTCTTTAAGAACCATAACGACGCGTTAAAACTTTAACTCTCTATATATATGTATTATAAGTATTTGAAAAATCGTTAAGTTTTGTTCAAGGTTTAGATTATGTGATAATATTTCTTTTAAATTCTCAGTCGGTACTTAAACTTAGAAGTTAAGTTAATTTTCTTCACGTTTTGATTAAACTTAAAAGTAATAAGTTTAAAAGTTAATGGAAGTAATGTTTTTATTAAAGCTATTCATTGACTTCAAGTAATCAGAGGGCTAGTGCTAATCTGGGACATGGGATAAGTATGGCGGTCCACTGAGGAAACCCAGCCAGCCTTTTGGGCACCTTACCCATAGAAGACGGTGATCTAGGCTCAGTATTCTACTTACAGTCTTGAGGGACTATGGGTAGAATACAATATTACTAAAGTTTTCTTTTATTGTATTGTATTCTATACTAAGATTTGTATTTTTCTATGTTTGTGACGAATAAACTCAAAAACTGCTGGACCGATTTCAAAAATTCTTTCACCATTAGATTACTACATTATCCTCGAGTAACATAGGCTAATTTATTAGTCGAAAAAAATAAGGAACCCTACTAAAATTTCAATAATGTAACCCAAGGTGTAAAAAAATTTGCCATAAACCACCCGTGTGAAACTGGAACGGGCCGCTAGTAGGTTATAAAGTCATTGTAGTTAATAAACTATATAATAAACTTATGGAAATATATTTGAACCACACTAATGAAGCCCTTTGGTTTAATAACGCACTCAGCGATGGCGTACAAAGTCCATATTTCTATATTCTTTTGAATATATATATATATATATATATATATATATATATATATACATATACATATATAGATATATGTGTATATATATGTATGTATATATATATATATATATATATATTTTTTTTTTATGAGTTCAGCAGACAGGCAAATGACCCACCTGATGGGAAGTGGTAACCATCGCCTATGGTCATTTGTAACACCAAAGGTGCTACCGCTCTCCAACCGGAGACGAACCTGGCCGCTAATGCCGGAACACAACTCTATTGTTATGGCGGCATACTTTAGACCAGGGGTGGTTGCCATCTAGACGGGTAAATACTCTACCACCTGTTTTTGGGTTGTTTTGTCATCTCTTACGAGAGGCCGCTTGGCCGCAAGAAATTATATTTTATCTCCATTCCTGCACGGATTGTAAAGTGGGCTCATACGTAATAAATAAAATATATGCGAATTTGGCACTACATTTTTGTAGACACAAGTGTTATGTGTAGGTTTGTTTATAAGAATCGATTTCATGAAATTTTATAAATGTTAATGGGAGACGACAATCAGTTACTATTACGTGGACCATCTACAAACGAACTTGAGAAAACAGATTCTCTTTTTTTATTTTCTTATTAAAACGGTTTTGTGCGGTTAGTATATCTAGCCCCTGTCAAGTAAGTACCTAATGTACCTTATATTTTGCATAATTGACTTTAGTTATATGATTTTACCGTTACGCAAAAAGCTTTTTCTAATATGCATAATAATACATTTATTAAACATTGATATTCCTTTCAAAACGAACGCTATAGATATTATAATTTTACGCTCAAAATTTCCATCATATATATTACTTAAGATTAAGTCTCACAAAGAAGACGTAATATTTTTTGTGATCTATTTGCAATATCACTAATTTCAGAAAATGATATTATAGAAATATGTATTTCAAAAGTATGAAATTGAACAACACTAATTATTTCAATGACGTAGTTTCTCATACTGGCTAAAGAATGTGATGCAATTCTTATAACCTGACGTACATATTGTACAATTAGAGCGTGCTGATGCTGTAGGACAAGTGGGGTACTGTAACGACTAACCTCCTTAAACACAAAGTTATTTACAAACATAATTTATTTAATTTTAATCGAGGAATGCCTCCCAAAACAAGAGAATACATTATTATATCAGCCCGCGAGCAGAACACAACTCATGTAAAAGTGTCTCGATTGTGAATATAAACTTATATCCTAAACCAGTCTCTCATTGAAGATAAAGATCCCGGTCAGCTCTGAAACCGCTGGCCATCAAAGTACCTAACCTGCATATGGAGATTATTGTTATAAAATGAGCCAAAAGTTACACATCATAACAATAATCGAATTGAAAAAGTAATGTTTCGTTCTGCAATTTTATATCCAAAAAAAACTTTTCGTTGAAAATTAAATTACTTTTTCAACTTCCCGCCAAAACATAGACCTGAGGGGTTTAAGTAGCCGCTTTCGCAGATTCCTATTATGAATATGACACGTATCAAAATAAAGTGGAACTTTGTGCTATGTCTTTCACCTACCAGTGTATCTAGACACGTGTCAATTTCACTAAAGCGGCTACTTTAGGCCCCCGGAAGGGAGGAAGTAAATAAATAGTAAGGCGTCAAGATTATAAAACACCGCCCAAAATCACGAGATTTAGTAAATGTAACAAGTGCTTTACTTTCATTAACTACAGGTTTTTTATGTAATACTCTTATAATTTTGGTATAACTTGTCCAGTATCCTTACGTACGCACATCACACGTCACACAATCATGCTTATCGCAATGAAAACAAGTTTTGGGTCATAACTCAGCATAATGGTCGTCAGTGTCTTGTTTAATAAATCAGAAATCATTTATCCATAACACATTAACAAGACGATAAGCGATATAAATAAGATAGAAATATTATTAACTACAGACTGTTTTTTTTCTTTGTATAACTACTTATAACACTTTAATCATAATTTATGCTTCTTCGCATTTATATTTTTCAAAACTTACCGGCAGATAGAATGAGCATCCTTAATCCTTATTCAAAAGTTTAAAAAAAAACTCCGATCAATCCACAATATTTATTTGTCAATGTCAATCACAAAATGTCACATTGTTTTCGAACAATCCAAGCGTGAACAAAAAAGGTCGCACTAACGAGAGTTTAAAATAAAGTTGAATTCGAAATTTAAATCCAAGGGCTGTGAAAGTTTCGCGCGGTTCTTTGTCGCGTGCGCACGGTCCGCGCGCAGGCTCATCTACAAGTGCTGTGATTGCTTATTCCGCATAGATAGAAGAGGCGACCCCTGACAGCATATCGTTCTCCGGGTCGACGGTATCCAAATTACCATAACACCGAAAACAGGCTCAAAAGTTTTATTGCAAAACTATTAAAATTTGTGGCAGTGGTGGGATTTTCTGTGTTATTTAAATTAATATTTTTATAGAAAAGCGATTAGGGACAAATGTTTTTAAATACAAAGTGAAACCGTAAATTGAGAGTTTAGATATTATGTTTAAATGTTTTTAGTTAAGCATCAGATATTGATCATTGATTAAACGGAAACAATATTTGAGGTGTAGTGATCTAAACATCGGTTTCTTAGCTCCCTGGACTAGACTGGTTTCGATTTCCAGTAGCACAAGTTTCCCAAACGAACGAACATTTAAAATTATCCTGGTTTGAATACCTACTACTAAGACAGATCCTAGAATTTTTCGTACAATGTACACTCTTACACAAAGTAAATTGTTGAGTTTGTGAATAAATAATTCGTGTTTGTCACCTTCTTTTTAAATATGACTACAAGATTTGTATATTTATTTAGTATCGAGTATTCAATATTCAAATTTTAATCTTAGAGCAAAAGCTTTATTGAAAGCGGGAATTCCTGTGGTGGCTCGAAAAGGCATAGCACACCAAGTTGAGATATTCAACACAAACAAAAAATATTTCTTTAAAAATTATGAATATTCTACAACTATGATTCACTTTTAACGGTGGTTGTGCATTTTTTGTAATGTCCCTGCTCCATCTGCGTTAGTATTAGTGACTGTGTCGAAATGCGTCTTGTCTATAGCGTAAAAAATAACAAAAAATAACGCCGTTAATGATTATGACCTACATTAATGGATATACACGTCATCTGTCAATGTTTAACGTCATTAATAATGTCACATCTCGAATAACACATAAAAGCCTACATCCTAAAAACTACATCTACGTGACACATACACTAACACTAACATTATCCCAGGTGTAGAAGGGACATAAATTAAACTTCAAAGTATACAATCACTAAGTTCCTGTCATTATTAAAATATATTTAATATCTATGTTTTAGGTATTATGAAAGTTATAGTACCTCGAATGAAATAATTTTCAACTTCCTTAAAAATTATAACTAACTAGTAGTATTTTAAATATAATGTTTGTTTAAAACAAAAAAGATTTTATTTTATCTTAGTTGTAATTTAATATTTTAAATATAGTAACGTGTCATTATAGATAAGTTATTCACAATTATACATTGACGATAGATATTCGATCTGCTAAATTTATCCCACAGAGTACATTAATAATAGGTTGGGGAAAAAGTCTTTTCGCATATAGTATGTATGAACTTGTAACAAGATCTCTTTGGCTGTACCATTTGTATCTAGCTGGTTTTGGTATCGTTAAAAAGTTTTAATTTTAAAGAAGACAATTCCAAATTCAAATTAGGAAAATGTGTAATTTTCATTTGTTTTTCTTATTGTTAAAATGAGTGAATCTAATGAAGAAATTCGATACATTTTAAAATTTTAGTACAAAAAAGGTAAAAATACAACACAAGCAGCGAAAAAAATTTGTGATGTTTTTGGACCTAATGCAGTATCTGTGAGAGTAGCGCAAATTTGGTGTAAGCGTTTTCAATCCGAAAATTTTGATATCAAAGATGCACGTCGCTCTGGTCGCCCTGTACGGACAAAATTGATGCCATTTTTGAAAAAGTGGAGCAAGATCGGCATATTAGTAGTTACGATGTAGCTGGAGAGCTGGGAATTGATCACAAAACGGTTTTGGCGCATTTGAAAAAAGCTGGGTACACAAAAAAGCTCGATATTTGGGTGCCTCATGAGCTCACTGAAAGAAACCTAATGAACCGTGTACTCATTTATGATTCTTTATGACGACGTAATGAAACCGAACCATTTTTGAAGAAGCTGATAATTGGTGATGAAAAACGGATCACGTACGACAAGAACGTGCGAAAAAGATCGTGGTCAAAAGCCGGTCAGGCTTCACAGACTGTGGCGAAACCCGGGTTAACTCGCAACAAGGTGATGCGGTGTGTATGGTGGAGCTGTTACCACCAGGCAGGACCATCGATTCTGAACTGTACTGCGAACAACTGATGAGATTAAAGTAAAAAGTTGAGAGAAAGCGGCCGGAATTATACAACAGAAGGGGTGTGGTTTTTCACCATGATAACGCTAGACCTCACACATCTTTAGCCACTCAGCAAAAATTACGAGAGTTTGGCTGGAAGGTGTTAATTCATCCGCCGTATAGTCCTGACCTTGCACCTTCAGATTTCACCTATTTCGATCTCTGCAGAATTCCTTAGGCAAAGTCAGGTTAACATCACGAGAGGACTGCCAAAACCACTTGTCGCAGTATTTTGATCAGAAGCCTCAAAATTTTTATAGCAATGGGATCACGTGCCTAGGTAGGCACGTGATCCCATTGCAAAAGATGGTAAAAAGTTATCCAACAAAATGGCACCTACATACTTTAGTCAAATGTAAATAAACTTTATAAAAAAACCTTTTGAATTTTTATATAAAATGCGAAGAAACTTTTTCCCCAACCTAATATAATAGTCCATCCATTCCTTTAAGAGACTTTTTAAGGAGCACTATCTAACTGTATAACTGTGTTTATTATTTGTTTTCTATGTATATGTACGTATATACTTTTATAACTACTATTAACTATTAATACTATTAACTATTGTATCTTATTATTAGTATCTGTTCAATTGCACGCTCACGTTATCTTTGCAATTCGATCTTGTCCATCTAAAGGTTGTCTGGAAGAGATTGCTTTAAAGGCTAAGCAATCCGTGCATCCGTGTTTATCCGTGCAGAAACGGAGAAAGAATACGTTTCCTGCGGCCGGGCGGCCTGTCGTAAGAGGCGATAAAACAACCCACAGCCAGGTGGTAGGACATTTGCCCGTCTGGTTGGATACCACCCCTGGTCTAAAGTATGCCGCCATTACAACCTTGACTTGTGGTCCGGCATTAGTGGCCAGGCTCCAGTCTCTTTTTAGAGAGCACGAGCGCATTTGTACCACCTTTGGTGTAGCAAATATCCATAGGCGATGGTAACCGCTTTCCATCAGGTGGACCGTCTGCCTGTCTGCTGAGCTCATGCAATAATAAAAAGCAATAAGATCGCCAATTGTAAGTACCTTATAGTATTAAAATTATATTACTAAAGCTTATTGTGTATTTTTTCTCTGTCATGTTGATATACAATAAAGAATATTGTATTGTATTTATTGTATTGTACATTATAATACAGCAAACCTTTATTTCTTTAATTAATTTAATATTTATTCCCTCTGCAACAATGTTTTACTCCAACTATCCTTCCTATCCTACTAATATTATAAACGCGAAAGTTTGTAAGAATGTATGGATGTATGTTTGTTACTCTTTCACGCAAAAACTACTGAATGAATTTTGATGAAACTTTACAATAATATAACTTACACATCAGAATAACACATAGGCTATAATTTATAAAAATGTTGTGTGAATTATCCAAAATATAACGATTTTCCATCACCACGCGGGTGAAACCGTGGGTTGCAGCTAGTGTTCTATAAATACATATCTCTGGTTTGCGGATCTTCATCGTATATCCGATAAAATGTTAGAATAAGATAGCATCACTACTTCACGGGAGCCTATAAACGTCATCGATAAGGCACCGCGTAAATCCAAACTTTCACTTTTAACTTTATTAATAAAAATATTGACATCATTCCACTCGAACATTGGATATAATTAAAATAACATTTACGCCCATCACGATTTAATTTATAGTTACTTATAATATTATAATTATTATCTTTCCCACAGACCATTGCCATTATACAAACAATTAAAAAAGACAATATCTTGCTGTCAAATTTTTGAATTATTCGCCGTTTCTTTTTTTGAAAATGTTAAAGATCAACGACTTTTCGATTTTTATAACAGTAACTATAGATAAATTATTAGAAAATTACGTTTAGAACTTTAGAATGTATTTTTTCTAATTATAGAATACTAGCTTCTGCCCGCGACTTCGTCCATGTGGAATAGTTAAAAAAAGTATGGTAAGTTAACCCCATTTTTGAAATATTCTTCATTGGTGCTCCGCTCCTATTGGCCTTAGCGTGATAATATATAGCCAGTAGTTCCTGAGATTAGCGCGTTCAAGCAAACAATCTCTTTAGCTTTATATATTAATATAAGATTTGGAAATTTGTTGATAATGGAAGCGCGAATT
This sequence comes from Dendrolimus houi, assembly GCA_039645545.1. Classification (NCBI taxonomy): domain Eukaryota; kingdom Metazoa; phylum Arthropoda; class Insecta; order Lepidoptera; family Lasiocampidae; genus Dendrolimus; species Dendrolimus houi. Next base: position 11,787,703 of record CM077134.1, read on the forward strand.
TCAGAACTATACAAGTGCAAAACACCGTTTAACAATAAAATAAAGCAATATTAAAAAAAAAACAAAATATTTATCTCTCTTTTATAAAGATGTCGATATTTTCTTATCCTGTTTTGATAAAACTTGAAGGAGTAAAATGTTTTCATGTGAATAATTTGGAAGTGATTTGGTGAATTTTATTTTGAACTTTAAATTACTATAGAAAAATTACGAAAAAACCACGCTACGTGTCACATTATAAATAACTATGAGATTTTTTTGGTAAGTTATTCATCAGTAAACACTAACAAAAAGTTATTTCGTTTGCCCCCATTTTCGACCTTTTGCGGCAACAGGAGCCTTAAAGACTTTCTTTCAGGGCCGTCTTTGCCCGGGGGTGCAAGGGGTGCATTGCACCGCGGGGCAGGATCCTAGGGGCACAAACCCATCATCTAATAGCTTACCTATACACATACGGTATCACAGACAGACGATCACGAATAGGTACTTTATAACGAATTCGTTTTTGCCAAAATGCTTAGGAATATTAAACCCTAAAAAACGTAACATGGTAAAAGTTATAATTTATTTCATATTGTTGGCAAGAGGAGAGCATTTTCGCACCACGGCGCCCAATATGATCAATGTCCTGCCTTCATCCCTCCTCTTTGTAATGCGAAAATATCATTTAATTTGGATGAAATATCATCATAAACGTCAGTTTTTATATTTGTGTGCAAATATTTATAAAATGTAGTATATTATATATATATATATATATATATATATATATATATATATATATATATATATATAATCAATTGTTGTTCGTTAGTCTCGCTAAAACTCGAGAACGGCTAAACTGATTTGGCTAATTTTGGTTTTGAATTATTTGTGTAAGTCCAGGCAAGGTTTAAAAGGTGAGTAAATATGAAAAAATGCTTGGAATATAGTAAAAACAACAATTTCGCTTTCCCTTACAAGCTATTCCTACCTGTCAAACATTTGATATTCGTCCCGTCGTTTAGAAATCAATTAAATTTAAAAGTCTTTCAGAAATCAAATATATATTATATTAATTTGTATTGTAAGCAAGTTTCAAATTAGAACCGTAAACTGCAAACTTTATTTTGTAAGCTCTTATTATTAATTATTTTTTTTTGATTACGAATTATTTTTGTTCCGGTTAAGTTTTGACCAATTTTTTTACTAAAGTTGAAACATTCTGGAATTATCATTCAGCTTTTTTCTTTAGAGACTGAGGCGGTACGAAGTTTGCCGGGTCAGCTAGTATATTATATTCTTAAGCGAACATGACAAATTTAAAATACCCTAACATTTTAAAATTCCTACTTTACTACTTCTTATATAAAAGAATGTCCATGGGATATGAGTTTGACCTTTGCACTTACCCAGCCGCAAAGATTATCTGCAGAGGTTCTATAAACTTCAAAAATATAGAAAATCCATTCACGAAGCAAGTTAATCTTGATAATTATTCAAATATAATAGAAAAGCATTAACACACTTGATAAAGCTTCAACCACATATACCCGCGGTGACGATACGCGATCTAAATGGAACGTCAATACCATTTATCCGATCCTATGATCATCGCATTGCACTGACATGCTACTTCGGGTAAATAGTCATTCGATAATTTGTAATATGAACATACGACCCATAAGCGAAAAGTAGCGTTTGGATCAATCAAGTTACAAATGTGGAAAATGTCAAGGCGCTCAGAATTTGACTTAATTGATGTTTAATTCGATTTATTGCTATAATATTTCCTTCGGTATTTAATTCATAGGTAATTCATATAGATTCCTTAAAGGTTAATATCGTTTCCTTATACATCGTGAAATTAAATTCTTTCATCCATTCTAGCATATAAATTCGCAAACATGATCAAATCAAAGATGCGGTCTTACGTGTGAAAATTAACCTTTTCAAGCTTTACGACGACCAGCTCTTGTACATCCTTTTATGACGTTACTTAAACGTTGTTCATTCGAAAAATGAAACTATTCATGAGGCTTGCTCGCGTTGATTTCAGGGAGATATCATGGTCTTAAAACCTATGCATTTTTCGGTATGGAAAATATCTTATGCATATCTCCATAACCGAACGTAGATATTCATACATAAAAGATTCCTTTAAACTATACCGTTTTCGGGATAAAAAGTATGTTCATCCTCGGCATCGAAAATATATATACATTCAGCCAAATCGGTCCAGTAGTTTTTCCGTGAAAACGGAACAGATAGATAGACAGACAGACTTACTTTCGGCTTTATAATATTAATAGGGATATGTTAAAAATGATGTCAATAATACTAATAATCTAAGTCTTAGTTAAATTGGGCTAATATTGGACTAAAATTGGGCTACATTTGAACTAAAATTAGTCTAAGATTGGACTAAAATGTGGCTGTAATTGGACTAAATTAGGATTAAAATTAGACTAATTGGCCTAAATTGGACTAATTCTGATCTAATATTGGTTTAAATAGGGCTAACATTGGACTAAAATTTAACTAAAATTGGACTACAGTTGAACTAAAATGGGACTACAATTGGGCTAAAATTTAACTAATATAGGCATAATTAGGACTAATATTGGATTAAAATTGAGCTAAAATTTGAATAAAATACGCCTAAACTTGGGCTACCGTTGGACTAAAATTGGACTAACTATAGACTAAAGTTGGACTAAAATTGGACTAACAATGGACTAAAATTGGGCTATAATCGGACTATAATTGGGCTATAGTTGGATTAATATAAAAGTCTAAGGGCCAAAATGACGAAAATGGCAAATCACAAAAAACCTATCCTACTTTCTGGGATAACCTTTAAATAAATCTGTCCCATTATCTGGGATAAAAAGTATCCTATGTTCATCCTCGGCATCGATGCCTACATATATAGTTATATACATACATACATATACATTATATATAGTTTCAGCCAAACCGGTCTAGTAGTTTTTCTGTGAAAACGGAACAGACAGAGTTACTTTCGCATTTATAATATTAATAGGGATATGGATAGGGGTTAACTATTTTAAGGATACTTGCACTAGGTTTTATCTTATATAACGGTAGTATTATAATCACATACATAACTAAAATAACCTACATTCAGGCCTGAAACTGTATTCAAAATAAGGTATCTATTTCGTTTTACCTTTAACCTATATGCCAAATGTGACATCATACAACGCTTTCCAATGCCGTCATACAATTCAACCATAAAATCTTTGTGCCCTAAGCTTAACGCACTCATCTATACAAAACTTGTTCATAAAGCAAGGAGCTTCTGAGGTTAAGATATAAACTTACCCGTGAGAGTCAAGTAAAGCCCTTTCATCGATACAAGAACATAAAATTGTTTATATGAAATTATGCAAAAACTGCTTGATAAACAGTAGTAACAATAATTAAGAAACAACAAATGTACATCGGACCATGCATGGTAATGGGAATTATAAAAATAGAAATAGCCGTAGCAGTCTACGGCCATGTTTTTAGCCTTAACTGAAGATGAAACAAGATATATACATTTTTTATTTGATTTTTATTATTTATAAATAGACGTTTAGCCCCTCTGTAGCACTGGACACAGAATGTCTTATGTCAACTTCGATGAGTACCTAACATTTTATTCTCATCTACCTTTAACTTGTTTTGTTTCAGTTTAATTTTGCTTATAATTACTATTTACTCTGAATCCAATCTAATTTACAGCAGAACTTTTAGGGGTAGAAAAAAAAGAAACAGTAAGAAAGCTCACCATCAAAGGAGCCCAGTAATAATTGATGTAGCCTTTTAGTTAAACAATATTTAACAATTAAACTCAATAGGGATATCAAATAAAACATTACATTGCTTTAATTTTTTATTAAAATCCTTTGATATTTAGCTCAACCGATGTTAAACCACTAATATTTCACAATAATTTTATTAAATAATTAGAAATTAGAATTACGTACTTAGAAAAGTATTTTGATGCCCTTTCATGTAGCTAATTACAACGTATCAGAAATATGAATTGTGTTGAATGCAATTAATTTAAGCCTAAATCAATTAACGAATATGTTTTTAACGCTTGTTATTAATTGAAAGAGATAACCGCCCAAGATGACAGTCTAATAGTATACTACTTAAAAAAGTTTGAGAATTGTTCTTTCAATTTTACAAATGATACAGCATTTTTGGATCCTATGGTAATATATATAAGAATATAGGTACGTTTTTATTCTAGTAATTCGTCTTCCATACTATGTTGCAAAGATACATTAGCCGTATTAGCTATTAATGATTATTATTACATTCAAAGCCCACTCTAGTAGTTACTTAGCTCCGTATGAAAATGCAAATGTCGTCTCTCAGTAATAGATATCGATTTGCAGTTCTCTTCGTGATGTTTTCTTTATCATCACTTCATTAAATAAATATTTATGTAAGTAGATAATATATGAATGTAACAATTTATGAATATAATAATTTGCCACTTGATACATCTTAAATTATTGTAACATCGGTAGAGTAATCATTATCAAGATTTCAGCTCTTGGGGCCATCTCCCATCGGTATGATATCACGTTTTCAGAGAAAATTGGCGTAAAACGATTAGTCTTCTAAGCGTGTTTTGTGTGATGAGTTGCGATGGCCTTCCGCTAGTTCCACCTCTATCTATTCCATATCTCATTCTTCCTATTTGATCCTCTCATACCATCCCTCCTATCCCATCTCCTCTCTTTTTTTCCCCCTTTCGCCCAATTATTTGAGGCCAGCACAACAAGTCTTTTCCTTCCATATTCCTCTATTCTGATATACGGCAACCACAAATCATCATATTATTATCATCATTCACACAAGCCATACATCTCTTTTTTGGTCTACCTTTACATTTGTACCCATCAATCTAGCAATTATCCCATAGTAAAGAATGGCAACACGATGCCTTTTGCACCTGATATTGTAAACGTATATAGGTGACGGTAACCACTTTCCAGTACGTGGGCTGTCTGCCTATTTGTCAGCTTCGCTTTAAAAAATAAATCAGAACATTAAGAAATTATAATATACAGTGTACTCTCGATAATTTGACACTCGTTAATTTGAATCTCTCGATAATTTGATTTTTTTTCCGGTCCCTTGTAAAATACTCAATAAATTGAATAAAATCAATGTTAATTGGTCCCTTCGGTAATTTAAAGTTGAAGGATTATTATCTTGCTCGCAAACATGCGATAATTTGAAGTCCGGGCTTTCCTACTCTCTATAATTTGAAGCGTTTATCATGCACATACCTGTCGTTTGTTTACATACCTGTACAGACCTGTCAATTGTTTACATAAATGAGATATGGGTAAGTTCGCATTCCAGTCTTCTTTCAAACTTTAATGAGCCATGTTAATGTTTGATTTGTGCTATTAAAATGAATCCAAGAAAGAACAAATGTCTTTCCATAAGTTCCATAAGTAAACGCTTGTTATTTTGAACTCTTGACAATTTGAAATTTATCTCTGGTCCCTTGAGTTTCAAATTATCGAGAGTCGACTGTATATTAAATTAGTAGACATACAATGATAATAATAATTATTATAATTGTGTGGCTACAAAATGTTAAGATTTCTTAATACCTTGAATAAATTGATAGGATGTTATTACCAATTTTACAATAATTAATATTAGTTAAAAAATCATGGAAAATATCATACAAACAAAAATTAATTTTATTCATAAAATTTATAAGTACAATATAAGACACACTAACAAAATGATTATCGAGCACTTAGAACAAAAAATACGCCAAAATAGAAATATTTTATGTACAAAAGCCAATTTTTACAACATTACCAAATGAAGTGATGGAGTGTAAAAATATAAAAATTCCTTTAAAAAGCTATTGAAAATGTTTATGTTAAAAATTTAATATGGAATAATAATAAAAATCTTTAGGTACCGAAGATCTTTCTGAAATTTTAACTTATTATTTCTTTTTCCTCGTTGTTCGCCTAGTTTGCTTATGTATGCCTGTCGCTATTAGGTTATATATAGGATATAAGTCAGAATGTAATTTTCTGTACTTTATATTAGGGGTCCATAAATGACATACGAATTTCATGATTTTTGACCCCCTTTCCCGTCCTTGTCACAGCTGGTCACATTCGTGACACTCGCCTCCCCCCAGTGTGACATCACATATATAGCAATTTTACATCTAGCAAATTTTAAAATTAAAACACCAGTTCCGTAATCAGTTTTATTTCCATTTAAATTATTAAAAAAATTAAACTCTTTGCTCATACAGATAGAGTTGCTTAATATTTTGAAATTATTCGTTAATAGTTCAAATTTCGTGTTTTGAAGCTGAAATATCAGATTTTGAAATGTGACGTCACGAAATTTAGGACCCCTCCCAACCCTTGTCACACAATGTCACACTTCGTCGACCGCCTCCCCTTAACGTGTGACGTAATTTATGGACGGCCCCTATGTAAACTGTAATGTTCTTTTCAGAATAAAGTTCTTTAAACCTAAAATAATGTAAGTATTGCGTTAGAATAGAATAGAATAGAAAACACTTTATTGTTTACCAAATACACATAAAATAAACAATTTACAGTAGTCACATTAAACAGTAAAAGTAAGAGCAATGGGCGGCCTTATCGCTTTAGAGCGATCTCTTTCAGACAACCCGGGCTACGGATTTTATGAACGGGAGATTCGCAAGTGTGTGACGGTGGTGTGCAAATTAAATACATATATAAATAGGATATATAAATATCACACTATACATATGTATATGCCTAAAATTCTTCGATTAACAATGCACTATTATTGATCGAAGCTAAAATTAATAAAAAAATAGAGAATAAACAATACCACATATTAATATTACATATAATACATCATTAATATGTGTATAGCAACAGCAACAGCTATACAATATTAATAATAGTATTAATACATAATATATTAATATTATATATACTAATATACATAATATTAATATACAAATACACTAATGACTAAACGTACACGTAATTAGGTATTAAATATTTATTATAAAGTGAGATAATATTCTCGTACCAGTTTTGTAAAAATAATGCAATGAATTCCACAGCCGGACAGCCTGCACAGCGAAGGATTTGGTGTAGAAAGTAGGAACGTGTGCAGGTGTTTTTAAGGCAAGATTATGAGAAGAGCGCAAATTGCGTTATTAAGTAACAGTTGATAATTCTGTTAGATAGTTTAGAAAAGAGTGCCTGTAGCGAGAAGACTGTTCGTGTACCTTTGTAAGTGCAATAAAGTTATTGTATACATATTAGTTGTTAATTCATTCAACTTTAGTGGAACATAATTATGCAGCTTTAAACAGTGTTACAAAGATATGCGTTCAAATACTCGGGAAAGGCATAAAACTAATAGGTTCTTATAAATTTCGACGACCTTACAAGCAGAACAATGCAACAATTCCATTGATCGCTTTATGTGTATTAAAACCTCTCACTTCCCGGATAAACATGCGTTTTTCTTACAACACGAGAACTATTTCCTTGTATATTAACGAATGAACTATTAAAGCATCGGTGTTAAAACATGGCGTAGATACTAATGAACATTATCTATGTCAATTACTGATGATTGTTTTCGGAAATTGAAACTACATTATTGCGTGTTGTATTATTTAGTACCCGCTTGAGCTAGATATAAAATTTGCTATCGAATAATATTATCAATTTTCTAAACATCAAAGTGACAGCTCCATGCAATGTGTTCATGCAATTTAGAATACGATAATCAAAACATTTTTTACTTTTTTTAACGAGCTCATAAACCCCATATGTCTATTATGATGGAGCCGCACCTGCAATTAAAGTGTTTAAAAAAGCCGTTATCGACTAGCCACATTAGTGTATATACATACGTTGTCTGTCAATATTTAACGTCATTAACAATTAAAAACAATATTGCATCACAAATAACGCATTACATCCATCGCCACATCTGCGTGAAACGGTCTATAGCTGTAGATAATATTATCCGAGATGAAGCCCCACCATTATGAATGAGCTGGTAAGTGAACAATAGCTATTAGTTTTTAACGAAGAATTTTTTTGTGTTGAATATATGAACTGCCTAGTAAAATTTTAATAGAAGATTATTCTTTATCTTGAATATTAATATCTATTAATGTTCAAGTTAAACAATAATCTTCTAGATATTATAGGTACTGTAACGACTAACATCTTTAGTCCTCATTTATATTAAGAAATTAAATAATATTTTGAAATTAATTCGTGGTCTGCCACCCAAAACAATCGACAACAGAATAGTATCGGGCCGCGAGCTGAACACATGATTGTAAAAAGTGTTTCTTCGTTGATAATATAAACTATATATTTCCTGAACCCAGTCTCTTATTCAAGATCCCGCTCAGCTCAGAAACCACTGGCTGTTATAGTACCAAGTCCAGTAAACAATTTCGTGCATTTTACTCTCACTTGATAATTTAAGTTTTAATTAGTTGTTTCTCTTTCGCAACCTTTATTAACGCAATACTTTAATGAGCGATCTCTGATCAGGCGTACTTAATTTAACATTTATGTATTAAAATTTACTAATAAAGAAACGAGTCGGAAAGCCAATTGAACCAGCATCTGTAACTGTCGAAATTATCATAATTATAATGTTGATTTTAACTATATATATGAAAGTCCTATGAATATATTCCTATTCTTTTTAATATTTCTCTCCCGACGAACTTGCTTGTGCTGGGTTGTTGTTTTTTTATTGTTTTTATATTTTTCTTTTTTAATTCTTTTCAAATTGTTGGCGCCATATATACTCAACCGCGAAAAGAAGAAATAAACATTAATATCCTCCCGTTCTCCTCTCTTCCTGTTTGTCCTATCCGCCACAAAACTCGCGCGAACTAGACACACAATGGGAAGAAACAATATCCATGGCGCTGCGCTTCCGTACCTGTCAAATGTCATGCATGCAGTCTTGCAACGCTAGAGTTTTTGCGGGAACTGAAAGGAGACGTGCTGTGCAGTTTTATTTTCTAAAAATGTGTAAAATAACTCTAAAATGAACAATAGTTGTAGGATATTGATAGTGTTTGAGTAGTAATTATATATTTTTGTGAGAAATGTGAACTGTATAGCCAAATGTGGCTTTTCCAGTTTTCACAAGAACTCCGTTGAATGGCGTCGATTGTAGCCTACAGTACAACTGCGCCTGGCTTAAAGACTTAGTTGCCAAGCCATAAACATAAAAAAACACTTGCAACGCTATCGCTTGAAGTACATTAACGTGTAACGAAAAATACTAAATTCAAAAACGAACCAGCAAACCTAACAAATAAGTTAGTGTTCCACATTACCCCTATTATCCTATAACGCATCACCACAAATATACAAGGTCCTTATATCTACTAATATAAACTTCTTATTTGCTCTCTTTTAGAAAATATCTTATTTCTATCAATTACATTGTTTATTCTTACTATTTTCTACATTTCTTATCTTTGTCTATTTTAAACTAAATTCTACTTTCTATTACATAATCTCATGTATTACTGATACGTTATTTACCTACTGTCTAATTATTCACTATTTCTTACTAAGAAAGTTTTAGACATATAGGTATTTTCTTATCTTTTCTTAAACATTATTCTATATATACTAAAATATAAGTAATACGTATTTAATATCTATCTGTTTTATTTTTACTAACAACCTTCTTCACTATACTAATACAATATTCTATGGAAGTTCTCAACGCTGTTCTTTAAAATGTGTTCTGACATGTTTTTAAACTTTCTACGCGAAGTTTGGACTCAAACTTTGTTCCTATTTTAATATGTTTACTTAAAGCATTGTTCTTAGAGCTGGAAAGAAGCAAACGAAAGCATGGTGATCGGCATTTGTGTTACGAAGTCCTGTTCAAGCCTCATCTAAACAAGGAGCTGGCTGTGGAAAGCTCATCCTGGCATTCCGCAATCTTTAGAAAGGTTTTTAAGATAGGAAAGAAAAAATATGATTACTGTTAAGACGACCTTAGATGAGTAAAACAAATGCATCTAACATAACAAAATAAATGGTACAAAGAGAAAAAATCGATCACAAAGAAATTAGATAAGATAATATAAATCCTAAAAATGTGGTCAAACGATGGAAGAAGTAAGGAAATTAATCTTTTTCTAGAGTCAAACTCGGCATAATATCGTTAGTCTATTAGAATTGGTCTAAATCCAATCTAAGTCAATGCCTCGCCGGTGTAAAGCAGTAATTAAAAGCCGTGGATATGCTATTAACTATTAATTTTAGTTAAAAATGTATTAAATTGCTTTTTAAATTTCTCGCGCTACATATTATTGTGATTTTTAAATGTGAGTGTCATACAAAACGATTCCCGAGTAGTTTAATAAATCGTTCTTAATTATTTGTCCAGCTTCAGTACTATTTGAATGTGTTACTTTGGTAAAATAAATAAAATGTGAAAAAAAATACTTAGCGATTTTATTCTTTATTCCTAAGCCATGTTGCTCTATTAATCTGACTATTTTATAACATAACTAGTTGCTTCTCAGAAGGTACACATCTCTGTGTATGACACGATTTAAATAAAAAAGACTTCTAGAACTTCAAATCGTTCTTAATTATATGACCACAACTGTATAGCCTATAGCCTTCCTAGATAAATGGGCTATCCAACAATGAAAGAATTTTTCAAATCAGACCATTAGTTCCTGAGATTAGCGCGTTCAATCAAACAAACAAACAAACTCTTCAGCTTAATATATTAGTATTAGCATAAGATTTAAGTTCAGCCTATATTATCAGGGCCTGCCTCTAAACAAATTGAACTTAGTAGGTAACAATTTCATATTCACAACATGCTAGATAGTAAAAAAATTGATTGAACTAAAGTGTTCAGATTTATGATACCATATTTCATTCCTAGAGTTGTCTAGTTATTTATTGCCCACTCTGGCATGTTTAAATTGATAAATTGTAAAAATATCTTCGGTAGAATTAATTATTATTTATTATTCAATTACGACGTTTTGAAACAGGAGTAATTACAATTTAATGAAATTAAATGTTACTTGTTGTTTCTTTATTACTAGAATATGCCCGCGATCTCGTCCACGTTTGACAGGTAACGTAGATTACAGATATTTTGCCAGAATTTTTAAATCAACGGTTATTTACAGCAGGGCATCAGATTTTTTGGCATCAAAATACACGAATTCCTAAGATTTCCCGTAAAACCCCGAGATAAGTAATGTTACTAAAGGCATACATCGATACTAAAGATGTCTAATAAATATAGAAACTGTCATATTAAGCAAGTTCTAACTAACATCACGTGCATATGAAGTTAGGAAATCCCGGGAAACATAAAAAGTCCCGGATTATATTGTTTTAGTAGCAATTGGATCCCAATCAATTAACTTTTGTGTATACTACCGTCTTAAAACCACTCCCGGGATAAAAAAAAATGTAGTGCAGATTTTAAGTCTAAGAATTTGCTGTCGATCAGCGAAAACCGCGTCGAAATCGGCCCAGTAGTTTTTTCGTGAATCCTGAATGAACAGACAAGAAATCTAATAAAAATTGCATTGTGTTCTCCATCGTTTATATAGTACATTCCAGTTTTTTTAATAGCTTCAATGTACAGACACGGCTTATTTAGAATGTTATAATATTATACACCTGAGTCCTAGACTATGTTTGTGAGTATAGTATATGTTCTAGATTCTGCGAAAAAGCAGAGCAAAACATAGTATATGGTAGATGTAGATAACTTATTAATGTGAAGTTTCAATGAAGAGCATTGATAGGTATTATAAGATTCGGATTGGCGCCACTAGGTAGCAGAACCTCCGTCTGGCTCGTGCTCTATAATTTCGTCTTACCTATCTATCTGTTTATGTTAGGTACAGTCGCGGAATGAAAATTTTCGTCACCTTAAATTCGACTTTTGCTTGCGCGAGCACAAGAAACAATACTGCTAACATTTCAATAAATGCTACGTTTATAAAATATAGAAACGTGAAAAAAGAAAATTGCAAAGTTGAAAATGACAAACGCTGAGATTAACAATAAGAAAAAAAAAGGATATTTAGATGTTTAAACAATATTCTTAGACAAGATAGAAAATCAAACAACTTTGATCTAAGTAATTTTAAACTTTATTGTCAATTAGTTAAACGTAATTTTTCTGTGGAACAGTCGGATCTGTGACTTAGTTTGAAAAAGTAAATTGTGCTCCCGGAATGTTAAATAAATGAATTTGATAACACACGAACATTTTATACCACGACTGTACAATCACAATCATTTTTCTTAAAAATACTGATACTGGTTCTACATGGATAAAATTTAGAAGGAAGATCATATCTTCTGTACACAAAGTGTAGGGAAATCATAAAGTACCAACTTTAATTTTATATGCAACTTAGGCATAAAAATAATCATTATGAAGTGAATGTCAATATACTTAGTCGTTTGCCACCAAATATTTGCTATACGCAAACCGACACACACACTTGAACCTTTTTATTACTTATACTCAAACCGAATGATAAATAAAATAAATCAAGTCATAAAACTTTCGTATGTAATTAAAAACGAAAATAAAAATTAATCTTAATAATTGACAACCTGTTTAAACTAGCACATGAGTAATGATAAACTTTTTTTAAACACAATTACTTTATATTAACAACGAGATAATGTGTGGTATCATTTATATAGCTCAAATCAGATGCTGCAATCCTCATATTAATTTATTAGATACAGTGTTATGAATCATATTTTGATTACTCACTTCAGAACGCTTTAATTGAGTTATTTGGTTGATTATAAGTATTACGAAGTAATAATGATTGGCAAATTGCTTTTGTTTTTTATTGATATTTCTCTCTGCAGGATATTTTAACTCATAAACTCTGTTTACGTCTTTTCAACGGCCTAAATAAGGAGATTTTTTAAATAATTTGTCGATTAAGTCATTATGGGTGTTATGTCAATATAATAACTACCCAACCAAAGAAATAAGGCATTCGTTAATGATTTTTATAAAAATCTATGTTATTTATTGTTTCCGTCTGCTATATTCAGCACAAAACTTGACTTCTTTTTGCCATCAATTTAGCTAAGATTGGAATGGCAGTTATATGGAACAAAGTTTTTCGTGATGCACATGTTGCTTAGACATTATTTTCAATCTTAAATATTAATGAGTACTTGACACTGGGTAGACCTACAAAATGCAATACTGATGAATGCTGAAAGCAAACTGAATTAATTTGATTGAAAAGCACAGAACTGAAAGATCATGACGGTTTTCAATGACATTGAACGGTTGAAGTTTGTGTTTATTGGATTGCTTTGGTTGCTTTATCCAAATTGAAAAACAGAAATGAACCGTCTAGTATTGGCTTAATGTACATACTATATGATTAACATCTAACATATGTATCTTAAGAAAACTGTTCAAAATAACAAAGATTATAAACAACATTTATATGTTAATCTTCTTAATAATATGTAAAAAGCACATTTTTTAATTCGGCTTTCAAAATCGTAAAAACTCTGACTTGTTTAATTTCTCCAAAAAGATTAACGTTCCTCAAGACCTACTTGAGGTTTTGTCTACACGACATTTATAGACGATCAAGTTAGATAACTCAACACATAAACGTTTGCTTTACATAACATTGTATTTAAAATGAAGATCTTCCTTATGTTACGTTTTTTGCTCGGTTACATATAAACTGACGATACAACTTCGTTTAAAAAAATGATTGTTATTTATTTTATTCTAATATTGACCCACTGTTTGAAAATTACTGTCTTTTCCAGTTTAATCATTTTTTGCTAGATTAAGAATTTTGAAATTGAAACATGACTAGATTACCATCGATATAAAAATGTACATTAGTAGTAAAGAACTTCAGATGATCAGAGGACTAGTATTGGAATCCTATGTACCCAACCATTAGAGCACCTTGCTCGTAGATGACGAAAAGCTAGACTCAGTATTCTACTAGGTAGAGCAGTACTGGTTGCTTGGAAGAGATTGCTTTTAGCAATAAGGCCGCCCATTGTCCTACCTTTTAGTAAGTAAGTTTATTGTGTATTTTTTTTTATGTAATGTTGGTGTTCAATAAAGAGTATTGTATTGTGTATTGTATTACTAATATTAATGAATTAGGTTTCCAGATTAACATATTTTAGGTTCTTCATTGTATTTTTGTATAATTTATGTTATTGAAAATGCACCTTTGTGTTTTATTCTTACTAGTGTAATAACATTTGTATATTTCCATTTAATTTTACAAGTTATGAATGTTTTATTCTTTCTTTTAATTTACAAATTCGAATAAATTTACTCAGAACAGTTTTAATATTAGTTAAAATTGTCAATGAAACTTGTTTAATGGCAAACCACAAAATTATGGTCAGTTCATTATACTGCTATTTTAAATACTTTCCCTCGAACGACACAAATTGCTTTTTACTGATTATAAATCAAAGGTAAGAAAAACAAACACCGTCACGAAGAATCTATAAATATTATAATATATACAAAGTTTAGATAACTATCATTATATTATAATCACAGTGTATATCATTGTATAAGTAAATGTCGGCGAAATGTTGTGATAATTGCGAGTTTATAATCTAACTAGTCCAGTAGTTGATTACCAGGCTGATTGTAAGTAGGCTAGGGCGACAAATTTGGGGCCAATCTTTTTTATATAACACAGAAATTAGTACAGAAATTAAAAGTTTCTGTGTACACCTAAATGTTATTAGGTGCACACAAAAAATTCAACATGTCAGTATAATATATTTCATCAGTTAGTTACAGGGCCAAATGATGGTGTAATTAATTAATTACAACATTAAATATAGACATTATGTTTTGTGTGTAACTAATTTAAACATATAATAAAACTGTAGAGGTAGAATTTCTGTACAATGAAAAGAAATGCTAAAAACCGAGTCAGAGGGATGTATGAAGTGAAATGAACTAATTTAGGTTTTTTTAAATTTTATGTTTCTCTGTTTGTCTGTCTGTTTGTACCGGCTAATCTCCGAAACGACTGGGCCGATTTAAATGAAATTTTGTTTGGTGGTAGCTTCTATCCCTAGTCAACATATAGGATACTTTTGATCCCGAAAAATCAAAGAGTTCCCGTGGGATAGTTAAAAAACCGCACTACGCGGACGAAGTCGCGGACGTCAGCTAGTCAAATCATAAAGTTACAATTGATAAATACACTGTAATTAATATAATTTTGAATTGGGGTGTCGATGATGTTGGTACGGGTAGCATAATTTTAACAGGCTTCTGACGGCAAATGTGTAAATCTGCAACTAAACTACTCTGATTATAAATCGGCAATAAACTGTGAACCGATAATAAAGATTTAAATAGAAAATATGCATTTACGTTACAGATTTGCACTTTGCGATGTTTGCTCGTGAAATTACAAGATATAGCCCGCAAAATTATATTTTTTTTTCGTTAGTAAGTGTTATAGAAGACTTTTATTTTAAAGGCAAAGTATAATAGGAAGAGAGGTCGATCGTGTCGAGCAGTTGATAGCGCACGAGCCATGCTGTGGGAGTGGCCGACAAGTGCCAGAAGCATTCATTCGACAGTTTTCAATCTACTTAAATTTATTATAAACTAACGGTTTTTACAATTATACCGTCACATAAAGATTGGTAGCTGCGATTGATTAACAAGCAATAGGCAGCGCATTCCAGAGCAGAATAGCCTTGGCAGTTAAAGTCAAGATCGTCAAGAAGTGCTAATGTTGGAATTCATAATTTTATAAGAATTTATCACATGGCTACAGTCAGGTAAACTTCCAATATCATATGTTCATACCTATTATCGGAAGTACATGTATGTTATATGTGTGTATAAAAAATCTTCATAACAATCAGTTCATTGCCGTGACCATAATTACAGAAAAAGATTACTTTTAGATTTTCTTAGAACATTAGCTGTGTCCCAGACTTTATTTCAGCGGGCTTACAAAATATTTATATGCACTCTACAGATAGCGAAAACATACACAAAATGTAAAATAAAATTTCTGTTTTAATCTTTAAACATATCGTTGAAATATGTTCAGCCGTTTCGGAGCTTACTCAAAACAAACTTTCAGATAATTAAAAAGTCTAAAACCGGTCTTTTACGATTAGGCATCGTATTAATAGTAGATTTCGCTTAAATTGAAAATAGGCCTTTATTTTGGAATTGCAGAACGACACTTCCGTTTACCTATCGATGTAGGCAAGACATCTGATAGATATAAGTCATGCGCAGAAGATTTGCCGATGGTCGCCCCTCCCGCCTCCCACAACCGCGCCCCGCGGTCATCTAGTTCTTAGTACTACTTTGACAAGCCCCGGTCCCAGTCGTAGGAAGCGGGAGGGGCGACCATCGGCAAACGTTCTGCGCACGTCTTATACCTTACTAACCGTACATTTGCCTTACTAGTAAAATTTTGACATAAGCCTGTAATGTCAAATATTTAACAATAGGAGAGCGGCCATTCAAATCAACTGAGATACTTTTTATCATCTTACAATCTTACAATACGTTGCAGCCTATTTTGTACGAGCGGATATACTTATAACGTCATTAGTTAGTACAAGTAAAAGGAGTCAAATAACGCAGTAATTATCATTTGATTAGTAATAAAAAATATTTTTATAATGATATTTGGTACCACCGTATAAACCTCCTTTCGACCTATACGATCTTTTCTTCAAACATATATTTAAATTCTTCCTTTAAATCTGACGGCGCGTTCCCCTTTCGCACGCACGTCAGTCTTTCATTGTCATTTTCATCAATAAAAATAAATTATAATACGCTCCGCACATTGTAAATATATAACATAAAATAACTTAATAAAAAACATGTAAAATAATATAAATCGCACCGCACCTCACCGCTTTAAAATAAATAAATACAGTTCAACGTTTCATTGTAACTAAATATCAAACAAATATATACACATAAAATTAAATACTATAAACATAAAACTATAATAACTGAAGTGAAGTGAAGTGGACTGAAGAGCAGAGAAGCAGCTGCATTTCATGCCCATTAACCAGGTAGGTAGATGCGTGCTCATTATCAAATTCCCATCAAAATTGTCCCATTCTCCTTCTCTCTCATTTTGATACAGTTTGCTTATCGCTAAACCCAACATCGCCGCGACAATATTTTAAAACTAAAATGATAAAATGTCATTTTAACGCCTTTAATTTATATGCAGAAATTGGAAAAATTTACTCTACATATGTATATCTAATATGTTTTTACATCCTTATTGTTTGGCGAGTAAATATATAGTATAATAAGTTATAGTAACCAGCCATAAAGGAGCCTGTTCCGACCATCCCGATTATTTAAATAGTGACAGCAACCTAAAGCGTGCTGTGGCCTTTGACATCAGTACAAGTCACTTTCCTCTGTCTTAGGGAGTTTCTCGCCAGTTGCGGTCTAATGTGTGCATAGTTCGCACAGGTTATTTACCATACCAGCTCTAATCAATCCGACCATATTTAATCTAGCTATATTAGTTTTATTATGCAGTCTTGCTGTATTCACTTTCCAAGCTCACATAATGCTGCAATAAGTATCAATTAAATAATTATAACGAGTATTTAGTTTATTGGGTATATCGATACCTACCTATAATATCAATCTTCGTAAGAGACACACGATCGTTTAATAGTATAGCAAATAAAATCTTTTTCGTCTTGTAATCGTAACTTTTGTTACAAATGTTACACAGACACGATAGAGACACATATGCACAGAATTACGACTGTAAAAAGAAAATAATAGTTTTACTTCCTCGTCTAAGAAATGATGATTTGTCCTTAACGATAAAATAACAATATATTTATTAAAAATTTTATTTACTTTTTTTTGATTATTTCGACGTTTCGGCCACTTTTAGTAGTCGAGATCTCGGAAGACTGGAACGTGGTTCAAACGTCGAAATAAAAAATCAGAGACAATTCCGGGCTTAAAACCGTCAAAACTTAGATTGAATTACGTGTACTAGTCGCGAAAATTTAAGAAAATATCGATATAATCTTTCTAATGTGTTTCCGAGAATAAATCCAAAACTATAGGTATAATGTAGTAATAATAAATAGTAAGGTATAATGAGCATGCGGAAAGGACTCTCAGGCCCGACTTTGATAAAAAAATGCATTTAACAGATTTTTTAGTTTGTTTACCTTGCCTATAAAACTTTGATAGAACTTATTAATTTGAAAACATTTGCTATTATATACACAGTCACATACTTCGCTCATCTAAACTTTAAATGTATAAAAAGTATTTTTCTGATATAAATAGATAGATACTGTGTATATCTATAAAATAATAATAACAGTCCATAAACATCCCACTTCTAAGCTCGGGCCTCCCATTGTACATCGGTTATCTCGGTGTGTAGGTTGCATCACATTGGTTTCTTTCACCGTTGTTATCACGTGGTAATTGTAACAGTATGCATATTGTTACGAGTTGCGAGACTCGAATTGAAATACCGTTGGAATTATTATACAGTTTATTAGAACTATACAAACACGTATAACACAGGTACAAATATAATCGAACCCAACAAATCCAAACGTAATGCAGAAATGTCGAAATTCAATAAAACGCGCAAAGTCCGTCACTATTAGATTCCCGGCTGTAGTACACACATCTCGCTTGTATCGTGGTTCTCGCTCGACTGACTTCCTCCCTCCATCAGGCCATCGTTTTATCCTGCACAAGTGCAATGTGCCCTTGTGCCCGCCCGTCCACGTGGACCAAATTTACTACAATCAGCTTGTACTTTTAAAATCCGTAAAATGATTACAATACAACAATAGGCTCTAGAAACGAATGCCAATAAATAAGTAAACAAAAGAAGACGATCATAAAAGAATTACAATAGTTTCAGTGTGCTTCTACAAATCTGTGCGGGGAATTTGTCTTTGTCGGCGCTTAGATTGTAACAATATTAAGTCAGAAAATTGCGTCAGTGGTGCATGCATTCTGGCCAAGATTCGAACCCGCGCCTTCGAGCTTGGGACGCGAGCGCTAGCCAATTACGCTAGTATTTTACTGTGTACATCTATGTTATCGAAATTATACTATATATGTATAATATACAAAATGAGATAATAATAAGTTTATTCACATTCAGTTTATTTGATATGGTTAATTTAATAATAAATAAAAGATCAGCTTCACTCGCGTATACTTCGAAATCTTGTCAAGCGAAAACAATCATTTTCCATGGTAAAAAGTGGCATGTGTTATTGCAAGTACAGATATACAATTTACACATATCTTTAACAAAGTCACTTTCACATTGTATATTACAAGTACCTATAGATAACTTGAACCAAAGGAAGGGGATAATTTGTTATAATTTAGAAACAGGAATATATCCGCTATAGAAATGGTCAAGAAATAATCATAAGTCATGTAAAACAATGCACAATGTGCCTACTAAAGACAGGTTTCTGTTTACTGTTTTCCTCACTGACTCGCAACAGATCATGTTACTGTTAAGTCACTATTCAGCCTTATGTTCCAATTTATTTGAAGCCTTTGACGTGTACATCGGTTTCATTTCTTTTTTCCTATATCTTCAGACATGACGAAAAGAAGACCCGGCCAAAAATCTAAGGCTGTTTTTACCCGGGGGAGCAGGCACCTAAGAGGCGCAAATCCATTGACTTCAATAAAAAAGTCATTAAAGAACATCATCATGGTTTGTCCAGATCTCACTAATGACACCCCACTCGGCTATGTATATACATTTAAAAAAAAAAACAATTCTCAATTAACTGTGAAGAACTAAAACCGCAGAAGGCCAACGAAAGCCTGCGATGGCCACCGGACGCTACTGAAGGCCGACCAAGCCGCAGAGAAGCCAATCAGAGCTGCTGTAACACCACAGAGATGGACGTAAGTCCAGCGGTCTCACACTTCCATTACCTTCGGGTTGTAGCCCGATGAGTGGAAACCGGGGTAAAGAGCTTTCGTTCGAAATCCCAACCTGCCTCAATCTATCGAGAGAAGGTAAGAAGACCCTTGTGCGCGTTAAATGTATTACACCAATATGTAGCGCCATATAGATATATATCTTCTTGTCAAGTGAAATCTATACACCTATACCCAGCAGTGTAGTGGATACACTTACCGCGTTCATTGTTGTAGATATTTTTGTTATTGTTAATCTACGCCTATATAGCTGTGTTAGCCAGGACGTAAGAATACGACTAACCAATGAGAGTTGTGTATAAAACTCGCTCTCATTGCTGGAAATTCAAAAACGAAAAGAAGATACGGTTTTTGAATTCAGTTAGGAGAGAGCCTTTGTACTACTGAAAGATACTTAATAGTGTAAAAATAAAAGCCAGTTTTAAGATCGAAGTTATATTTATTCAAGTACTTACATCACGTCCAATATCATAGCACTCTTCATTGGTGACCCCGACGTGATCGGGTAAGTATATCCACTACAGCAGTTTCTGAAAAAATCACTATTACATACAAAAACAGACTGACACGCAGACATAACTTGACATAAGGAATGCATAATAAGAACTGATTTTGACAAAATGTATAGACATTTTCTGTCAAGGTTCTATAGAGAACCTTAAAAAAGAAACATAAAAATGAAATGCTATTTTTGTTGTTAGTTAGGGGACCACAAACTAATATGCATAAGACGGCCCAGAATTTATCCGTGCAGGAACGGAGAAATAATACAATTTCCTGCGGCCGGGCGGCCTGTCGTAAGAGGCGAAAAAACAACCCACAGCCAGATGGTAAGGTATTGAACCGTCTGGATGGCTACCACCCTGGTCTAGAGCATTCCGGCATTAGTGGCCAGGTTCCAGTATCCCTTTAGAGAGCGACAGCACCTTCGTAGCGCTGTTGGTGTTACAAATGTCTATAGGCGATGGTAACCGCTTTCCATCAGCTGGGCCGTCTGCCTGTCTGCTGAACTCATGCAATAAAAGAATAAAAAAGCCATAATGCACACTTTAAAAAGATACATTCAAAACAATTACCATTTTTATCATCTTACAAAATATCGTAGTCTCATAGATTTTGTACGAGTGTACATGACGTGCAATTATGACGTCACAACTTTGTACAAGGAAAAGGAGTCGAATAATGCATTAGTAGTCATCTTTAAGTCTATTCGATTTTACGAATATGTTACCTTCTACCTTTAATCTAGTAGACCATTGTGATCAAGGTCGCGAATTGGGTATAATAGTTCCCACAATAACATTGGTCGTTATAAATCCAATATATCCCGCTCACTATTTTGTAATATGCAAATTGGTGTAATTACAAAGTGTATGTAGATTGTAGGTATCTGTAATTGATCTTTAAACAGTACTATTTCACACAGGTTAAAGGAAGTTGATATCAAAACAACAAAGTTTATTGAATACGACTCGTGAATGTTTTTTCACGTAACTATGAGAAAACGACGTTCCGTCATAAAACAGTTTGCTTGCAAATGAGACACATATCTAAATTGCTTTTTAAATATATATTGCGTTAATTAACATCCTTAGCTGTGATAAAGATTATAGGCATAATTTGTGATTGTGGCACTTAAATATAGACAATATCACCTATTAAATTATATTACAATTTTAAAGCTTTTCTTATTGATGTTGACCTTATGATTTAACAGTCTTACTAACATAGATACTATTATAATACTTACAGCATACTTTGGTTATATATATATATATATATATATATATATATATATAATGTAAATGTTTTAGATAAATGATATTGCATGTTTCACACACGTTTCTCCGAATCATAATTGTGTTCAGTTATCACTTTCGTGTGTGTTTTATTATTTCATTATCTCAAAATGCAGGTTTGTATTGCTTCAAAGCAGACTATAAAATGACTTTTAAAACAATAAATAGAAGGTGTTTTCTATTTAGAGCGGTACGGATTTGACCGCACCTATGTGCTCTAAAATTTTATCTTCAGGTATAAGTCAACATAAAAAATCTATGCTTTATAACAGCTAATGAAACCAAATCTAATTTATTCATGTAAAACACGGTCTATAAGAATGTTACATTAAATTTTGAAAAATACACATGTTCCTGCTAAATTGGCGATCAAATATGGGTCGTGCTTATTAACCTAATAAATGTACAGCATTAATTTTTAATTACCAGTAAATTAATTAAATTAATTCCGCCTTCCCATCTCCACGAGTCCGAAGTCCGGGTGGGTCGCACTGCCTCTTCTGCCGAACACCTCAAACGGCGCAAATATATCACGCTTGAAAGAGGGTATATGTTTTAGCCGTTTGGGGTGAAGACTTTGGGCCCGTGGGAGCAAAGTGCCCACAAACTTTTTAAAAATATCAACAAAGGACTGGTTGAGGCCACAGGCGACCGGCAGGCTGGAGCTTACCTCGCCTAAAGAATTAGCGTATGTATTCAGCGAGGTAATGCTGCCAGCCTTCTAGGCACACTGCCCAGCGACAGCGGTGTAGTTGGGCTGGCGATTGTAGTTTTTAGTGTATATAAATTTGTTAGGGTTTTTGCTATTTATATGTATTATTAGTTTTATTTAAATTTGTGTATATAGTTTATTTTAAGAATACGAATTTAATTAGGTTTGTATATTTGTAATTTATAATTCATTTTTAAATTAGTTTTATTTAATAATTTATTTAGAAATCAGTTTTACTATATTAAACCAATTGACTTCTTTTAATAAATTAATTCATCTTTTAATAAAAGTCGTGGTAGCCTAATGGCTAGCTCACACGTCCTAAACTCAAAGGGCGCGGGTTCGATCTTGGCCAGAGCGCATGCACCACTTAGGCAGTTTTGACCTAATGTGCATATTGTTACATTTACCACGTGCTAACGACGGTGAAGGAAAACATCGTGATAACCGATGTGTCAAACCTGCCAAGCCACCTTGGACAAGCGTGGCGGGTATACTGACCGTTCCCCTACAGTGGGAGGCCCAAGCCCGGCAGCGGGACAGTTATGGGCTGTTATTATAATAAATTAATTAAATTACAATATTATATTATAATTTAGGGAAAACAAGAATGTTCGCAGTATAATCATCGTATTTGTTGAAAATTAGAAAAGGAAATAATCATCTACACATAATAAAAATCATAATCTGTAATAATCATGGTAATAAATTAATGGAACATTTTATTGTTTACACTCAATTAAAAACTAGACTTTTACAAACTGAATAGAACAGGTGAATCAAAACGTAGGTAAAGCCTGGCCCTAATATCTAGAACCAGGGCTAATATTTTTGCCTTTTGGCAATATTCTGTCTTATCTATAGTCAATGTCAGTGAGTTGTAAACAAAGTGAATTTATCCATGCTATTTTAATTTTAGATAGATAGATAACACTTTATCGATCACCAAAATAAACAAATACACAAACAAAATGCATAATTACAATACTTCTTGGCAAAACAACAGGCGGCCTTATCACTAAAAGGGATCTCTTCCAGGCAACCTAGCTTAAAAGAAATTCTTAACTAATCTAGCGATGTAGGTGGAGCAGAAAAAAGATAAAACTTTACAATTTAAATATACATACTAACACTAATTTATAAATTTAATACTTACATAGATCCAGACACATTTATAGAATACCAATACATACGTATATACTAAATTATTTATTATATATATAGTAATATATATATATATATATATATATATATATATATATATATATATATATTTTATATATATTTACTATAAATTATCTAAATAAATATATTTATTAATAATATTAATTTTAGTGTTGATCCAAGTCTAAAAGTCACAAAAAACAAGTAAATACAGATATATGAATACTAAGTTTCACACGAGCACTGTTTTTTTTTTAGTTTACCAAGAATATTTAGCGGAATTTGAAGCAAAAATCTTTTCGTCATAATTTGACGATATTTACCAAAGAACCGCCGACGTGGCAGTTTGTAGTTATTCGTTACGCTTCTTTTAATCAAATAATTGCTCCATTAATTATCACAAGATGTTAAAGCTCTTGTTACAAAATTATACTCATAATTATTAAAGTAAACATCTTGTTGAGTTGACAAAATGCGTAGTTATGTCGTAAATAACGCAACTTTATACTGGTACGATGTTTGACGTAATACTAAAAATTACTAGTAAGTATCAAAATTATTCATGACATAATATTGGTGCTGCTCCAGTTTTAGAAATATTTTTTACGTCTTGCTTGAAGGCTTGAGGTATTTTGCGATCTACCCTCAGGCTATACAGAATACTCCTTTATTTATGTTTTATTAGCTTTCTAATTTCATTTTTAATCAGTTTTGATTAATCTAATGCAAATCAATCATGACGCTAATGTAGGCACAATCTTTATTCATGAACACTTGTGTTATTATTCACTTAAAACAATTATATAACGACATGTGCCTTAACTGAAGCGGAAAACAATATTAACATAAAAAACATCGTGGTTGTTGTTTGTGTTACGATTACTATGCAGAAGTATATTATGTACACACAATGTAGTGAAATATTATTTTTCTTTTAGTATGGCTTCACGTGGTTTGTTTATTTAGCCAAATGACACGAAATCATTTATTAAGAATATCGGTAAGCTATAAAGATGTTACAATTAGTCGTTGAGTAATACTTAACAGTATTCTGACGGTAGCGGTGTCCAATATATTATTTACTTAACACTAGTAGAGGGAAAATTTAATCTATTTGATATAATTATCAAATTAAATATAAAGTCAAACAAAGTAACAATGGATAACAATATACAACTCAGATAATTTCGTGTTACGAATCATTTGCAATACAGCGTGGAAATGAAAATAAATCATAATAGATAACTAGCGTCCATTATTCATGAATACTCAAGTTTTAGAGTGTTCTTCAAGATAATGAATTGTTTGATTGCGCAATTCAGCTATTTTGTAGTTTTAATGCCTGTATCCGCCCGCCCTTTTCATTGCAAGTGGGAAACTAATTGTCACATTTGATTTTTTTACCAGTGTCGATATGTGAGTAAATGAAAAGTGCATAGTGTGAATTCTTAATAAACCGATTGGTATTCTTATTTATGTTTTATGGCATAAGACAGGCGTTACAATAGCGTAACAGATTTCTATTTTTTGTCTCACAAGCCCACTGAATTGGAAGTTACGAGTATTAACATAGTCCAAAGTGTATAAAAGTCCAAAGTAGTTATTATTATAAAAGCCAAGGTCGGCGAGGCCGATCTTTATAACACTTTCACTGAATTTCTTTTAATCAAATGTGGATATTTCAAATTTCCAAATAACTAATCATTAACATGATACTCGAACGGCATTTTCACAGTGCAAGCATGCTTGTCGAGAAACCTAATTTACATATTAGTTTTCCAATGTGTTTTATTATTCATTGTCGAAAATCTCCTACGCAATATGAGACTCAAATAATAATACTTTTTGGTTAATGAAATATTGTTATTGGTGGCAGTTGATTCTTCTTTGGAAATGAAACTCGATATAAAATTGGACTGTATGATTATAAAACTATTTATATAACTTAGAATATACATAAAGAAGTACGTAATGACAAATTGTGCGAGAGAGTCAAGAGAGAAAATGGTAAGTCGTCAATGAGAATTGTAATGAAGAATTAATTGAGAAGAATATTTTTTGCCTCCAAGCCCGCTCCTATATCCGGCGTACCGTCCGACGCCTAGCTGCTAATTGTGCGAGCTATGGGCGTCAGCGGTATACGGGGCGCGGAGAGTAAGTGTGCTCCGGCGGGCGGGTCAGGGGGTGCTCTCTGTCCGCAACAATTTTATTATAAAAATATTGTAAGCACAATAATGAGCTTACAATATTTTCAAGAATAATAATGGGTGGTCTTATGGTTTAAACTTTAAAGCAATCTTCTTGTAAGCAATCCAACTTGAAGGTGGGGCTTCATCTGCCTTAGTGTTATAGTTTTAGGCCGTTTCATGCAGAGATAGCAATGGGTTAAGGCATTATTTGAGATGTGACATTGTTAACAACGTTAAATATTGATAGATAACGTATATGTATATACACTAATGTGGCTATGCTTTAACGACGTAATTTTTTAATGCTTCAAATAAGACGCATTCGGCCACAGCCTAACGGTATTATTCATATTAAGTTAGAGTAAGTTTGTAGGCTTCTTTAAGAACCTTAAACAAGGGGGAAACCCGATTGAGGGCTAGCAGCCGCGCGGTGGGTGAAAGTCGCGGCCGGTGTGTGGGATTCGCCAGATCGGGGTGGCACTAGCACCTCTAAGTGGAACTAAAGATGCTATTACCACACGACATTTAGAGATACCCACCAAAACTCCTCGGTATTTCGTATTTCCTTCACCCTTAATGCCAGGGCCACGGGTATGTGGTCTAGCCCCTCTGATGGCCCTGGTAGGCGATGGCCCAGCGGCTTCACCCGCTGCCGGGGAAACTACTTTTTGTCCCCCGGCATCTTCGGGATCTTATTACGTGGAGCGGTCTGTAACGTACCCCACGGGAGGAGAGGTGAGCGCACGCGTAATACGTCGCGCCCTCATCTCGACCGCATAACGGCGGATGAGAACCCGTTCTTCAGAATCCACGCGCGCCGCCCGCTGACTGCGGCCGAAGGTCCATGCTGGCTCTCCGGCGCCGACGCGTTCTCGGTCCTCCGAGCAAAGACGTGCGCTCAAGCTCCCAGTCCGCCTCCTCCCGCCAAAAAGAGGAGATGGCGTCCCATCTGGGGGGGCAGCCTACAAACTTACTCTAACTCAATATAAATAAGACCGTAAATCTTTAATACTAACGCAGGTGATGAGCCGGCATTAAGGGTATTCTTAGTTAATCTGGCGATGTAGGTGCTGCACAAAACATAGATGCGACCAATGGCTGATTCCTATATTTTGCTATTCAGTCGCTTGGCTTGCCATCGGTTAAATTGTAACATTATTAATATGTCACATTTTAACCGATAGTTTGGCAAATGACCGGTGGGTAGATCTTGGAAAGGGCCATAAGTTATGTAAACTAAAACTAAGAAAGACAACAACTTTTTGACGATTGTTGATCCTTATTCTTTTACGAAAAAACTACTAAATGTATTTTGATGAAACTAAAGTAATATAGTCTACACATTTGAATAATAATAATCTAACAGTTTGTAAAGCTATTGTTGAAATTTAACAAAATATATCAATAAGCATAAATACCGCGCGGGCGAAGTCACTGGCACAGGTAGTAAATTACATAAAAAATATTTAAAACAACGTTAGAGTTCATTAGCATGTTATAAATTTGAAACTAATGTACGACATGAATATAATATTATCTATGTGCATTATTTAAGTTCGACCCGGAGGTGTATGTAAAATAGAAAAAAATCTATGCGCGCCTTAGGTCTGAATATATTCAATGTCACTTTCAAATAACATTAACAGAAGAAGCAGTTTTATGTATATTAAGTTGATTTTTAATTAGAGAAAAAAAATCACTTACATAACTTGCTAATGACTGAAAATAACATCATATAGTTTATTGATTAAGATTTCTTTGTTTTACTCCTTACTAATTTTACATGTAAGTTTTTTTTTATAGCTGGAGTACAGTAGACAGGCAGACGGCCCACCTGATGGAAAGCGGTTACCGTCGCAGATGAACGTGTGCAACACCAGAAATGTCAGTAACGCGCTGCCGGCCTCGAAGAAATTATAACACCCTTTTAAAGAAAATCTATATTGTAGCGTTGTAGGAAAACCACGGCTGGGAGCTCATTCCAAATCCCCACGGTGCGCGAGAGAAAAAACATGGTAAAACAAAATACTGACATGATAATAAATACCTATACATTACATGAGATAATGACTTGGTGATAAAGGATTGTTATTATTAAGCCGATGAACTTGAATCATTCAGTCTCATTGGATACGTTCGTGACCTTTCAATTCTGTTCCTTTCAACCAAATTGATGCAATATGGTTGATTCGCCTAATATCAGCATTAGAGAGTCCCTGTGATCTGATGAAACAGGCCTCACAACAAGGCTGACATGCGGTAGGGTATTTACCCGTCTGGATGGTCACCACCCTTGGTTTAGAGCGATATTACTCAACCTTTTTTTATAGGGGCCTGATTGAATTAAACAACTTTGAACAGATTAATTGCTTATATTTTAACATTTTTAGGTCAATTCCTGATGTTTTAAATGGTTGTATTATCCGTGATTACAAGCAGTTGTTTAATTCAAATTATTTAGGTGTTAATAAAAAACCAAATTCAAAATTAATCAACTGTTTACTGTAATGAAAAACGTTTGGATCCGGTCCATTTATTGATAAAATAATTTAATAATATATAAATTTAAATATTATAGTTTATTAATGGTTAACATTTTACATATTGAAATTTACTACCTATATTCTTTCTCGGTACATAAGTAATAGTAGAACATTAATTCTATGAGTATTTGCAAGACCTTTTAGCATGTTTATATATTGTAAATTAAAAAAATAATAAGCTGCCGTATATTACGGCAAATTACCATATCAATAATACTCGTAGTACTGCACACCGCGGCGCGGTTGTATTATGTAGGACCTATTTACTCAGCGCGCTCTAAATTTTTCTAATGAGCGCGAAATTCAAAATGGTTTAAAATAAAGTAACACTAGATGGGCCAACCACAAAAGCCCGGCGGGCCAGATACCACACATAACCACCTTGAGTTGTTCCGGTATTAGTGACCTGGTTCCAGTTGCCTTTAGCACATTGGTAGAATCTTTGATGTTACAAATTTTCCATAGGCGATAGTAACACCTTTCCATAAGGTGGGCCGCCTGCCTGTCGGCTGTACTCATGCAAAAAATATATCATTGGAGCAACGAATCAGCGTTGCCAACCAACTACTAGTTACCAGTAGTACCACCAAGTTTTACGGAAACCGGCTAGTTATGTGTGAAACCAATGCTTAAACATGCCGCCTCTACTAGATCCTAGCAGTAGTTAGGGTTACCCTGCTGAAGGAATGCTGACTGTAGGTCCACGTCGTCAAGAAATAACATCGTAAATGCGTCTGGTCTCACAATAAGGAATGCCAAAGAATACGAGGACAAGAAAATGTGGGAAAGCGTGCTCCAAGTTTCGTAGCTGACACACCGAATGCTAAAAGCAGATGAATGATAATATAATGATGACGGTGAAGAAAAACATCGTGAAACAACCTGTTTATCTGTATGATATTACGATTATAATATATAAAATCGTCTATTCCTCCATAGACAAGCATGGCAGCATTTATTTATTTCGAATTTAGGATGTATTAGTCCAACTAAACTGAAACTAGACAGACAATATAGAGAACGGGCTCACGCCTTCTGAGATCCCATCGTAGGCTATACCGCAGTCCCGGAATTTAATTTCACATTGAAAGAAGGAACCGGGTTATTCAAAATAAACGCAAGTCCGACCACTAGCTCACTACTACTATCCTTTACCAACGGAACATTTATTAAACATTTCGAGCTCAAAACCTGTGTTCCTTTCACAAGTATCAAAACAATAAAAAAATTGGAACTGTCACAAAAAAATATTATACTAGCCAAATCTTAAAGTAATCCATTCACAAATAAAACTGTCTAAAGATAACGATGATGAATTAGTCTGCTAAACATAAAAACATCTAGAAAAATATATGGAAGTATTTCATATAGACTTTCAATGAATAGTTTCTAAATTATTAAATGGAGCAATATATAATAATAAAATATTTATTTAATGACGTTTACTTATACTATAATAAAATGTATGATAATTAAAATGTTAATAGACTTAAATAGTTTTAACCGACTTCTTCCAAAAGGAAAAATTTCTCAATTCTTCTGTACGTTGTTGTTTCTTTTAGTATGTTTGTGACTCGATTTTCCCGTCAATTGTGGACCGATTTTCAATTTTTTTAATCGAAAGCATATGCTCCCGAATCGGTCCCATAATCACCATGTGAGGATCTGATGAGGGGGGGTGTCCCAGGAAGTTGAGAAAAATCCTCGAAAATTGTTAATTAACTTCTTTGTTATACAGTATCTTCGTCAATTGTGGACCGATTTTCAATTTTTTTTCTTTATTCGTAAGTGTATACTCCCAAAATGGTCTTATTGTCACCAATTCAGGATCTGATGAGTGGATGGCACGGAAACCGTGAGCAACCCTTGTTGACGAGCATCTATACTGAAGTGTGAGATAACAACCTTGTATATGCGTGCCAGTAGTACAATATCTACAAGCGCTTAATATATTGTTTCTAAAGCTATTCAAGTATTTACGCAACTAAAACGTATTTTTTTTTTAACAAAAACAAAACCGACTTAAACCTAAAAAGCAAAAAATTATTATTTAACCGACTTCTTTCTGCAACATCTTGAAGTCGATGCGAAGTAAAAGATAAAGATTACTATATTTTGCCTTGAATATGTTGTAGAAAGAAGTCGGTCAAATGTTTATTTTATTCTTTTCAGTTTCAAATCGGGTTTGTTTTTGTTAAAAAAACTATTCATATTTAATTAATATTACATTTCCAGCCGTTAATAACACAGGTTCGTTTATATCCTATAGGAAGACAGCAACGCCATTTTCAACTACTACAATACAAAGAACGGGCGGTTTCAAAGTTGTTAGTTTTGATGTAAATAAAAATATGCTATCATATTGAGTTAGAGTAAGTTTGTAAACTACTTTAAGTACCTTTAAAAGCCTACAAACTTGATCTAACTCAATATGAATATGACCGTTTATAATTACTTTAAGTTTATGTGTATGTTTTGTATGTATGTTTTGTTAATATTTTTTATCATTGGAAAATGGTTCAGTCCAATAAATTTATATATTTATTAGTAATATATAATTTAAAAAATAACTAATTTCGCAAAGGTATTACAAATACATTAGGAAATTTGTAAGACGCTGGCGAAGCGGGATAATGTGCAAGAAGCAGTTGGCAATTTTTCCCATTGGATTTGAGTGTGATCAATCCCACTGTGGCTTAGTATGAGAAGCTTATGTCCAATAGCAGACATTAATAATCTGACGATTGTCACAAAGAAGTATACAAATGATAGGTTTGACGCACACCTAGACCACACTACTTGCAGTATTAAAAAATATGGTATTCTCAGTCGAGAACATATCCACACCAGCGAATCGAAATCAATCTTTGTATTTCACATATAAACTTAAAATGTACCTTTGCGATTCGTAATTTTTGAACAAAATTAAATTCACTAAAAAAAGTCTGCAGCCACGGAGAAGAGGAATATTTTACACAGATAAAAGCCAGATAAATATTGTTACAATTGGGCCACCTGCATATTTATTACCCGCCGTCGGTGTTTGAGCTAATAACATTAATACGCTTTTATGACCGTCTTCTTTTGTTTACTTATTTATTGGTTATTGTAGAGAGCAGCCTACTGTACTCGTTTGTGGCCGTTTGCGGGCATAATTAGGCAGGTGTACAGATTACGATTTCTAAGAAATTCTATCTACGCGGGCGGGCAGTCATATTGTATCGGTGCAGTATATAGCAATGGCCCAATGGAGAGATCGGCAGTCAAACGATAACCATAAGCGTGGCAAGGCGTGTGTACATTCGATTATCTATATAGTGACGGACTTTGCGCGTGTTATTGAATCGTGCATTACGTTTGTACTGGTTGTGTTCAGCTATATTTATACCTGTGTTATACGTGTTTGTATAGTTATAAATAAACTCTATAGTAATTCCAGCGGCATTTTAATTCGAGTCCTGTAACTCGTAACAATATCATTAAGATAAGTTAATACCCAAAGGAAGTTAATAAAGAACAAACAAAGATAGCATTTATTTATTGACCTGTTTGTTATATTTTCAGGTACCTACTAAAAAAACCTCCAATATTTTTTTAAATCATACGTTTTTTATTATGCACATAGGTTTCCCCAGTTTGCGCAACACATCCGGGATTTCCGCCTTTCTTATCCAGCCCCTAACGGGTGACCTGGCGCATATCATCGATACTCGAGCTGTGGAGAGTGCTAACTTGGGTAGGCCTTTGTCCAGTAGAGGACAAATTACTGTAGGAAAAGTTATGCATATGGTAATACGAGTTAGATGGATTACAGAATAGGTAGTCTTTCAAGCAAATCTCTGCGTTGCATGTAACAAATCGGCGATAACCTATCAAAACCTCCATCTGCTATTTTTACTGAATTTAATGCATAAAAATTCTACTTGAGGTAATAGAATACATTTCTATATAAATTTCTCCAACTTATAATTTAAACCAACAAAACTGTGTCTTCATTTCTCCATATTTGTACTTATCAAAGATAAAAGGTATCTTTATGGCTACTGCACAATTTTGGTAAATTATGTTACGATGTCTTGATATTCAACCGTTCGAAGTATCTGTTTTGTAAAATAAAGTCCAAAATAGAGAGGACTATACGAGAATATGACATATACAAAAGAAACCCGGTAAGGTTTAATTTTATTGCCTGAGTTTAGCTGACAGGCAGGCGACCTGAACCCACCTTATGGAAAGCGGTCACCATCGCCTATGGACATTTATAACACCAAAGGTGCTACCAATGTGCTGTCGCCCTCTAAAGGGAGACTGGAACCTGGCCATTAATACCGGAACACAACTCATGGTTGTTATGGCGGCATACACCTTCACGACACCAGGGGTGGCAACCATCCAGACGGGCAAACATCCTACAACTTGGCTGTGAGTTGTTTTGTCGTCTCTTAGGACAGGCCGCCCAGCCGCAGGAAATTGTATTCTTTCTCCGTTCCTGCACCGATAAAAGAGAGAGAGATAATTCGATGAAGCTTTTGTACTGCATACCAGTAGTGATGAGCACATATGAAATCTGCTCCAAAATTACTCTAAGCCGGAATTATTATTCAAATGACTTCCCGGTAAAAGTATTTCTATTTAATTTGAATTAGCGTGCAGAATTAAAATTTCAAATCCACTGAACACTTTCTGCCAAACATATGTATCTAGGCTAGCAAACGACATTTAACGAATGTTATAAATAATTTATTTTTATCACTCCAAATGAAAATCCGGCAGTGATACTCGATTTTGAGAATTAACATATTGATGGGGTGTTGAAGCAGGTTTTTAGAGAAATCATAAACTCAAATATCGGTCAAGTTTAGAGGTTTTTCATGATAGATATTTCGGTTCGAAAGGCAACTTGTGACGAAATTGTTGCTGCGAATTGTAATTGACATGTTTAAAACTACGCGAAAAAATTAGACGAAGTACTTGGAGAACGCACCACGTTACGTATACTATGTAACCCGTTCAGGGGAGAGGGAGTACGTAATTACCCCGTAGATTTTCATCACGTAGTCAATTCACTTCAATATTCAATATGGCGTGCAGCGTTTAGCGCTTTTTAAACGGCTAATGAGCCAATTTTTTTTATTTTATTGCTGGAGTTCAGCAGACAGGCAGACGGCCCACTTAATGGAAAGCGGTTACCATCGCCTATGGACATTTGCAACACCAAAGGTGCTACAAATGCGCTGCTGCTCTCTTAAGGGAGACTGGAATCTGGTGTCTATTGCCTGAACACAACTAAAGGTTGTTATGGCGACATACTCTAGACCAGAGGTAGTAGCCATCCAGTCGGGCAAATGGCCTATCACCTGGCTGTGGATTGTTTTGTCGCCTCTTACGACAGGCCGCCCGGTCGCAGGAAATTATATTCTTTCTCCATTCCTGCACGGATAAAGCTAACATATCATATAGTACATAAAATAAAATAACATTTTTTAAACTTTCTATTTGTAAAAAATCGACCACGTAGTATGGGTACGTAGCCTTACCTATGTCGCAATGCAATCTGCGTCGTGATCTGATGACCAGGAAAATGTAAGAGACAGATTAGTGCGAAAACGGTACCTACTTAGGTACCACGCCACCATTAATCTGCAACTGCGTAGCTTTCTTTGTGGGTTTACACCGAACATTCTATCTCTTTTTATAAATATATATTGTGATTTTATCGATATTCTAACAGTAGAGTTTGACATAAATCTCCTGTTTGAATACTGAATTCCTAGCGCACTCTGTATTTTTTTCATAGAGAGGACAGTGGGTGAATTTAAGAAGATCCTTACAGAGTCTTTACCAAAATCTGTTCTATGAAATTTAAGCAATGAAATGTCAAGTATCTATATGACGATGACATGAATCTTCGTTTTCTGCGATGTATACGGCTTCTAACAGTTATTTTGTCATGAACAATGAATTAAATAGCATATTATATATGTATTTTGATACTGGTATCAAATTTAATTTGATGACGATACTGCGGCTTTACTTTTATTATTTAGGGTAATAGTTTAAATATGTCGTAGATAATGAACAAAGAACATCGCAATAGTACTTATTAAAAAAATAGAAAATTTTAAATATTTTCAGTTAAAACATAAATATACATTGTTCTCGAAGTACCAAATTTTCATTGCATAGGTGTGAATTAAGAAAATGTTTCATGCTAAAAAAATATATTGTAGTGCACATAATTGTGATTTTTTAAATAAGTAGGTACATGAAGAATGACAAACAACATAAATTTTCTCACGCCATAGAGCATGTATTGAATAAATTAGTTTTTATTAAGTTATATCAATTAAAATTCTTTTTCAATATCAAATCACTTCCTGCTCTATGATCGCTGACTTATGATGTGTCTTTTTAATTTCGATCGTTTACAGTTAGAAAGCAAAATCTGGCGACATTGAATCAAGTATTTTTTTAAAATATTAGATTGACTTTTTTTGTGCGATGGCTTCCGAGTAAATTAAGTTACTTATTTTGCATAATCTTAACGTGTGTTTTAATCTCAAAGACAGTTATGAATAAATAGTTCGGTCCGTTTTATGTTTTTTTGCAAATCATTTTCATCCACGTGTGGATAATATAAAACTGGTTTCTAAAAAATTAAGAAGCCTATTCTAGAACTGTATTAATCTTGAGTGAAATTATGGAAAAAGAGTAAGTAGTAGATACTTTAGTAATAACTTGATAGCTAGTTTCACCAGTTTGCTAGATGTCATTATGTATCTATTCTTCGTATCTTACGTACATCTGTAGGAATTTATTGATTTGGTTTATTTATTTTACTCTATTATCTATAGGTATACTAATTTATTCCCTCTTTTTTCTGATCCTCGAACGTCCCTTGTCCGGGCGGTGGGCTCGCACGCGTATTCACCTCCAGCCCGGACGGGCGACGGCCAGCGCCTGTTTACGAGCTAGCCCCACCATTTGCTAGCCGGAGAGCTGGGTCTCTTCGGCTACCTCGGCGCTCACCTCGAGGTGAAAGGGTGCGCGCGGATCGGCGCGCGTCCATTCTCTCCGGCCTTTATCTGCGGGCGGATCCGGTTTTAATTTATTCCCTCTGTCTACTACTGGACTGTTTACATGAATGAAATTTATCAGAAAAATGTAGTATATTTAGCACTACAAAGCTATGTATTGGAATCGCGAAAAAATAATGATGGGGTCGCCGCCTTAAATATAACAAAGAGTTGAAAATTTTTTAATCTGACGAAAACAGTCGACTTTTTTTTTTCAGGTGGGGTAAATGCATTTCGCACATACCGGGTCCTTTGCTAGGGATTAGACCGTTGTCGATCATGGAGGCATTCCACTGAGAGCAATCCAAACAGTAACCGACCGGCTTGTGTGGACACTCGAACCAATGGACAAATGCCACCCACTAAAACCACCCTCCTCCCATGTGCCCCGCGCTTATGGTAGGAAAGGCATAAGACTTAGAACGTAGTTACGCCCACGCCGATCCTAGCGCAAAAGTGCCTGAGAGTGCCCCGGGAATCAGAGCAAACTCTCTTCGTCAACAGGGGTGAAGACTCCTCTGCTCCCTGACGTCTGCGCCCGCGAGACGCAATGCGCACTTGTACCTCTTTCCACGAAAACAGTCGACGTCTGTCAATTCTACACAACCCTTTGCTCTTCGCCGACTGCCAAGCACATACCTAGTTTATCTACATATAATAGGTTGGGGAAAGTCTTTTCGCATATAGTATGTATGAACTTGTAATAAGATCTCTTTGGCTATACCCTTTGTATCTGGATGGTTTTGGTATCATTAAAAAGTTTTAATTTTAAAGAAGACAATTCCAAAGTCAAATTAGGAAAATGTGTGATTTTCATTTGTTTTTCTTATTGTTAAAATGAGTAAATCTAATGAAGAAATTCGATACATTTTAAACTTTTACTACAAAAAAGGTAAAAATGCACCACAAGCCGCAAAAAAAATTGTGATGTTTATGGACCTAATGCGGTATATGTGAGAGTAGCGCAAATTTGGTTTAAGCGTTTTCAATCCGGAAATTCTGATATCAAAGATGCACGTCGCTCTGGTCGCCCTGTTACGGACAAAATTGATGCCATTTTTGAAAAAGTGGAGCAAGATCGGCATATTAGTAGTTACGATGTTGCTGGAGGACTGGGAATTGACCACAAAACGGTTTTCGCGCATTTGAAAAAGGTGGGTACACAAAAAAGCTCGATATTTCGGTGCCTCATGAGCTCACTGAAAGAAACCTAATGAACTGTGTACTCATTTGTGATTCTTTATTACGACGTAATAAAACCGAACCATTTTTGAAGAAGCTGATAACTGGTGATGAAATGTGGATCACGTACGACTAGAACGTGCGAAAAAGATCGTGATCAAAGGCCGGTCAGGCTTCACAGACTGTGGCGAAGCCCTGGTTAACTCGCAACAAGGTGATGCTGTGTGTATGGTGGGATTGGAAGGGCATTATTCATTATGAGCTGTTACCGCCAGGCAGGACCATCGATTCTGAACTGTACTGCGAACAACTGATGAGATTAAAGCAAAAAGTTGAGAGAAAGCGGCCGGAATTAATCAACAGAAGGGGTGTGGTTTTTCACCATGATAACGCTAGACTTCACACATCTTTAGCCACTGAGCAAAAATTACGAGAGTTTGGCTGGGAGGTGTTAATGCATCCGCCGTATAGTCCTGACCTTGCACCTTCAGATTTTCACCTGTTTTGGTCTCTGCAGAATTCCTTAGGCAGTGTCAGGTTAACATCACGAGAGGACTGCCAAAACCACTTGTCGCAGTTTTTTGATTAGAAGCCCCAAAATTTTTATAGCAATGGGATCACGTGCCTACCTACAAGATGGCAAAAAGTTATCCAACAAAATGGCACCTACATACTTTAGTCAAATGTAAATAAACTTTATAAAAAACCTTTTGAATTTTTATATAAAATGCGAAGAAACTTTTTTCCCAACCTAATATCTTAACAACAATTAATACAATAAAATCATGTCTACTTTTAACATTAAACTACACTATAAAATAGAATAAAAAACTTAAATAATAAAAAGCATTATAAACATATTTTTTACTAATAAATTTTTTTGTCTCTATTGATGCTGATGGTGAGCGTTCCTAAAATGCTGGCCGCATTTCCCTGTTGTATTCCAACGCTGATCCGTTGCCCTAAATATAGGCCACGCAAGACTTTTTTCAATCGCCTTAAAAGGTCTCGATAAAATTGATCCAAAGCGTCACGTCCCTAATTTATTATTGTATCTATTCGGCAATCGACATTCTTAATATTCTTCTTCCATAATTACCTATGCGGTTAAATAAAGTTGAAACATTTCTGCGACTTTAAAATTATTGCGAAAACTTAACTGAAAACTGATAGTTGTAACAGCCCAAATCATAATTAACCGTTATAAATAATGTATCTGTCTAAAAGTTTGTTTTAAATAGGCGCCAAAACGACTCTCTCTTTTCTTTCACCATATCCTAATTATATGGGGTCGGCACAATATGTCTTTTCCGTCCATACTCCTCTACTCGGACATACATCTTCTGTCACACCACATATCATCATATCATCCTACACACAATCCATCCATCTTTTTTGGTCTACCTTTACATTTGTACCCATCTATCTTGAAGTTTAACATTATTTTTGTCACGTGACTTTCATCCCTCCTCATTATATGCCCATACCAACTTAATCTTCTTCCTCTCAATTTTTCAGTCACGGGTGCAACTTTCAAAGATCCCCTTATATACTCATTTCTCACCTTATCCATTCTTGTAACACCACATATCCATCTCAACGTTCTCATCTCAGCTGAGTGGAGACGTTTGTTGTTTATCACTTTAGTGGCCCAACATTCGGACCCATATGGCATGACTGGTCGTATGACAGATTTATATATTTGACCTTTTAGTTTCAGTGGCATTAGTTTGTCGCACGTCACACCAGTTACCTGTCTCCACTTTAGCCATGCTACATTTATTCTTCTCCTTACATACCTCTCTATATCACAATTACTCTGCAGTAGTGAACCAAAGTATCTGAATTCCCGGTTACATGGTAGTGTGGCTGATTCTAGTTTAAGAGGCACAACACTAGAGGTCCCGCCAAAATCACAAAACAGGTATTCGGTTATGGTTCTGCTGATTTTTAATCCAACGCCCTAGCACTCCTTTCGCTCTGAGGACCCACCACAGAACTTCTCGGGGGACGAGATCGTATGCTTTCTCTAGATCTATGAGCCAAAACGACTAAGGATTTGAATAAAAATTTTAGGCATTATCAAGAGGAAAGATAAAATTCCTGTTTTAAATATTATTATATTCATATTTAAAACATGAATTGTATCTTTCGTATAGTATAGTAGTATCTTTAACCGTTTTTTCTTACGAGATAATTGTTTAATGAAATTTGACTTAAATTGTGTATTCTTCAAATATTTTATACTTTTATTTCTAACTGTAGATGTTCCTTAAGTCTTATAGAAACGCCAACATCCTTGAGGATTTTTCGGTAGTGATTTTTGGAGTGATAGCAGGGAATTCCATAAACGCGGTTGTTTTTAAAATGAATTATTATTTTATTGTGAATAAAATAAAGTAGTATTTAAAAAACCATAAATTATTTATCTCTCTTTTACAAAGATGTTGACATTTAATATCCTGTTTCAAAAAAATGTAGTAGTAAAATGGTATCATATCAATAATTCAACTTACAGTGTTAAAAAATTACGCCGTTAATGTATAGCTACCTTGGTGTATTTATATGAGTTATGTCAATGTTTCATCGTTCACGTCATTAACAATGTGACACCTTAAATAACGCATTAGAGCCTTAACTACATCTGCGTAACACAGTCACTAACACAAGCGTAATCCCCGGTATAGCAGGGAATAGGAAAGCAATGCATAAATTTATATACCTCTCTATAGCCGTGAAGCCAAGCTTTGTTTACACTCCAAGGCATTCGACCCGGTCAATGTTTAGCCACATTTCGAATAAGTCACAACATCCGATACCGGCAATTACGTACACCAGGGATTTGTTATGAAACACACAAACAAAACTAGTGAAAGTGATGATTTACCGTTTGAATGGTACGACGGACGCAAATTACCCTTTCGACGTAACAAAATCACTTTTTAATCATACACTACTTTTTGTTTTATAAAAGCAAGGTGAACTTTGAACCGTTTTGAATCCGTCCAATTTAATTTATTACGACAGAAAAATATTTAACACGCCTTGTTCTTTCGTGTTCTGCTTGAAGCTTATATACGTTCCACTGTTGGAGACTTCCATGATATTTTCTTTCACGTGGCAATTGTAACTAATCTTCATGAATTTTATAAACGCGAAAGTAATTATTGTCTGCTTCGCTTTCACGGAAAAACCACGGTACCGATTTTGTTGACATTCGGTATATACGCAGTCTCGAGACTGATAATAATGGATATGGGATACTTTTTCTCTCGGACAATACGATAGTTTTCGCGATATGGATTAGAATTTGCCAGAGGCGAATATAGCGCCTAGATATAAATTGAATGCAATTAGAATGCTTGCTCTCAATATATATTACTATGCGAGATACGGATCAGAACTTTCAGTGAACTAACCCGCAGAGAAAATCCTACCGTAGGTAATAGATCAGTAAAGAGAAAACGTACAGTACCGATTTTGTTGACATTCGGTATATATGCAGTCTCAAGACTGATAATAATGGATATGGGATACTTTTTGTCTCGGACAATACGATAGTTTTCGCGATATGGATTGGAATTTGCCAGAGGCGAATGTAGCGTCTAGATAAAAATTGAATGCAATGCAACCTGTCTGAGTGCTTGCTCTCAATATACTGTGTAAGAGACGGATCAGAACTTTCCGTGAACTGACCCGCGGAGAAAATCCTAGTGTAGTTAAAAAATCAATGAAATGCCTAAGCGGTGCATGGCACCAGGCGTGTATAATTAGTTATAAAATACAGTAGAACCTCTTTAAGTCGAAAACCTCCCAAACTTAAAAAAAATTGTGTTCCCTTCCCTTCAACCCCCAAAACCTCCGATAATCCCGATAATCAAATTCGGTACTTATATTCCCTCTATAACTCGAAAAAATAAATTGGACCTTTATATCTCGAACATACCAATATTTGATTTTACAACCTCTATAAATATAAATATAATATAAATCTTAACCTCTACAAGTCAAATGTTCCTTACGAAATTCGCTTAAGTCGAAATCCTCCATAAGTTAAAAACTCTATAACTCGAATTTTTTGGCGTCTCCCTTCAAGTTCGATTAACAGAGGTTTTACTGTATGTAAAATACTAACTGGTACCCGTCACTTTGTACTAATTTCTTTTTTATTTTCTCACCAAAGTAAAAACTCAACGGTAATGCTGTAACACATATTACTTACTAAAACCCTAAATATGAATTCCATATAATTTTAATCTAATCATCTAATCTGAGGAACTTTGTATTGCCATTCAAATTTTCATCCCATTTCACCCCGTTAAGGTTGTGTTTTGAAACAAAGTCCTTCCCTTGGATACAATTTACTTCTTTGTCAAATTTTATTAACATCCGTTTAGCCCATTAGTTTTGAAAAAGTAATTATCTACTACAAACAGAATTACTTATGCATTTATAATTATAAATATGGACACCATTAACACCATATTAATGTACCTAGTTCAATCGCTCTTTAAATTGATTATCCCTTTAGTGCCGAGGTGTATAAACAAAAAAATAAATTTGTAGTTAATATAGTTGTGTTTTCGCATATATCAGTTACGCACAACTTACATAATTTGTATTAATTAATATCATATTTGTTAGCGTAACACCTATCAATATTAATATTATCAAACCATTTGTGTTATTTTGTCGGAAATAGGAAACGTTCATTAGGTCACGTTATATTAACATATAGTTATGTAATATTATAGAAATACGAATGTAGGTTATGTGAATAATAATAATAGTTATGTAATATTATAGATAATATATGTATGGAATTTGAAGTGCTTTTCAGCCTAACGAAATACCTGCAGAACGTTCAAATGTTCGAAACCGTGTCGGACGGAATAAGCTATTTTTTATGCACCTAAACAAATACAAACGAGTCCCGGGATAAAAATACCACCACACATTTTATTACATAAAATTTGCTATCGATAAGTGAAAAAATCACTTTGGAATTCGCCTTTTTAATCTGGCCATTTTAAATAATTCCCAGAAAAATTCCCGGTGTAAAGTTTTAAAATTTTAAGTCTAAGAATTTTCGATCAGCGAAAACCACATCGAGATCGCCGCAGTAGTTTTTACGTGAATCCCGAATAAACAGACGAGAAATCTAAAAAACATGCATCGTGTTCTCCATCGTTTATATAGAGTTTTCCTGTTTTTTTTTTAAATAGTTTAAATGTACAGACACGACATATTTAGAATTTTATATTATCATAGATTTTCAATCTTGAATAATGTTTAAGAATAAGAGCCTAACATTCCTTTCAAAAGCCGAAGAACGTCTCTATTGAGGAAATAGTAGGGCTGCGCTATGGCAGTCAATCGATAAAGTTACATTATCGATACAAAATTAACGGTTATCGTAGTTTTCAGGAAAACTTATAAAACCAACACTCTGTAATTTATTCTCAAAATCAGGTCGTGCCTTAAGCAAAATTGTTTTGTATCGAGCGAAAGTAGCTTTACGAGATTATAATTTTTTGAAGTTCTTTCTACGCTAAATAATAACCATCCTGCTCTTAATTCATAAACAAAGTTGTCATCTATTTATGCATGTTCATTAAGATGACATATTACAGTTTGAATTGAAAGCTTGTTGGCTGACCCTATTTTATAACCACTAATTTGCAATTCTAATTCGTTTAGCTCTAATTGCAAATACTCAGCGAAATGGACAATAAGCAGTCTTAGTACAAAATCGTTATCATCAAATTGATGCAGTCATGTGTAAAACCTATCCAAATACAGTAACTGTAAATGTTAGAACTTATATTCTGTGGAACCAATTATTTTGCTTTTGACAGGTCGAGCATTGATCTGTTAATAATGTCATTATCGATTCGATTTTATATAAAAATAGAGTTTGTGGATAAATTGTCCTCCTCTATCATTTCTTTAAAATGCATCATATATAATCCATAATATAAACCCATATTTTTATAGTTAAAAGTAAAATAAAAGCAAAATTACGACATTCGTAGTATATGAAAATTATGGTCAGAAATGTACAACTTGACAGGCGTAGGTACAAATGTCAAAGTAACATAAATGGTTAAACAAAGTATAACTAAAATATTTACGGCCTTACTTATAATAATCTCGTAAAGAAACGTTTAGGCATCTCTGAAGTAAGAGAATCAGAATCAGACCCTAATCAATGAATATCTTTTTTTCACTTATAAACGTGTATTACCTGTTGTTTACCTAAGAGGAGCACAGATAAAGGAAATTTGGATGATTAACGTAGGTTGTACCCAAAATATTTGACTAAAGAGGAGTTCATGGGTAAGATTTTTACTAATCAGTTGCTGAGCAGTGTCTTTAAATTTTAGAAACGATTATAAGTAAGGCCCTTAAAGTCTTATATTTTGATATGTTCTTACAACATACTAAAATTAATATTAAGTATCTTGTTAATATTATAGAACCGAAATATTGTTGAGTTTTCATTTGATACGTCTAAATAAATAAATAGATGATGACATTTTGATGAAATTTGGCGACCAATAAATTTTGTTTTAGGCAAGAGCACACACTACGTTTTATTTAACTGAAAAAGAAAACAATCTTTGAGTTGGTTGAATAGGGAACGAAAATTTATATCCCATAATCCCTCAAAGTAGAAATTTGAAAACGAATATTTAGGATTTTTGGTAAGAAATATTTGTATTTTTATTTCATTCCGTAAGTATAATATAAATGCGAATGAAGACGCAGGTAATTGCGAGCTTGAATAAAGTTGAATGAGTCCACTGAACACAAATAATAGGGAATCATAGATCAGGCACTAATATCACGCTGGTACTGTAAGAAATTATAGAAATTTATCTATAATCTTGCTGCCCTTTTATAAGTTCCTCGACAACGATAGAAAGTTAAAGTTATGGTATAGTCTTAAGCCTTAAGCCATGATTCTGATACTTGATCAC
Source organism: Dendrolimus houi (assembly GCA_039645545.1). Lineage (NCBI taxonomy): Eukaryota > Metazoa > Arthropoda > Insecta > Lepidoptera > Lasiocampidae > Dendrolimus > Dendrolimus houi. The sequence goes on from CM077134.1 coordinate 11,831,418, forward strand.
GTCTGCCGGCATTAGACGCCTCGGGATGCTCTGATAACCATTCAGAACGTTCAGCGGCTTTGTGTCGAATAAGCCATTATTAGTTTGTTATTTACCGAATATTGTGGTTAGAAGGTGCCAAAGTTTATGAGAAATTGTTGCATGCGTTATTTCGTTATATTTCAAGTTATAAATAATTAGCTTTTGCCTCTGGCTCCGCACGATTTCAAAAAGGATAATTATGTATGTCTTGAAGTCGGTATATTATAATTCTTAGAAATGTCTATCTTGATTTTTTCAAAGTAAGTCTGTGGAAGTAATAGGAAATTATTGAAGTAAGTGAACCTAATCATGTGAGCAACATAACATAACAAAATATCCCTTTTTTATGTTTACTTGAAGGCAAACTGGGAAACGGGTCCATATGATGTCAAGTGGCTACTGTCGCCCATGGGCTTCTGCAACACTAAGAGATCCGATGCGTTGCCTACTTCGTTGAGACTATATGTTTGTATACGCCCTTTTTGGAGAGCCCCGTATTGTAGCGCTCTGGGATAACCGTGGGAGGGTGTTCATTCGATAGTTTGCTCACGTATGTATGGCATAAAAGAGCGAGCGCTATGTACAGTAGATATTACCAGGTGTCGAAGAAGTGTGAATTAACTGCGACTCGCCGGCGAGCAGTGCGGTAGTAAAATGGCTGTCATTTTCGTTGTCATATGTGTATAATTGTATATAATATGTATTTGTTAGTGAATTGCAACTGTGGCGCCCATAAAACGCAATCAGAGCGCCATTTCTTCAGCTAAATCCGTCTATCCCTCGGGAACACGATTTTTTTCTTGATGAAAGGTACCGTATATACTATCCTATACCCCTGACAACGTGTATGCAAAATTACGTGATTAAGGCGTGAAAAACGACACAAACAAACAGCCTCACATTTCCATTTTTAATATTAGTTATGATTCGATTAAATTGAGGCGGGATATAACACACTATATCCGATAACATTAAACAACTAAACTAAGTAAGGCCCTGTTGCCATAAAAGACCGAAAGTGGGGTGTAAACGAAATAACTTTCCGTTCATATTTATTTATCGAACAATAATTTACCAAAAAAAATATCATAAATTTTTACGATGTGACACGTCAGGTGTTTTTTTTTTTTTGGTAATTTTTCTATAGTTATTTAAGCTAAGAAAAAAAATAACCAAATTATTGACATGAAACCATTTTACTAATTAAATTTTTATCAAAACAGGAATGGTTTGGTTTTTTGCTTTTCTAAATACCATTTCATTTTATTCATAATAAAATAATAATGCATTTGAAAATCCTCAAGGACGTTAGTGGTGCTACAAGCCTTAATAAGCTTTTCTCAGCTGTATTCAGGCCTCGTTTAGGGGAACAGACAGTATAACCGCCATGCTTATCCAAGACAGATTATAGCTTTTATTAAATATCGTAACATACAAAAGTAACTAAGAAAAAATATTGTAATATGCCTATGTACACCAGAAACAGACATGTTTATTTACGTGTACCCTCACAAGTAGCCCTTACTGAGCGGAATAGTCCTCACTACTCCTATTTTTTGTTTTTTCGCAGTTTCTCTACACCAATGGTCCCCAAACTATTTTACCTCGTAAGCCCCTTACCAACTTTTACTGCGTTGCTGTATCCTACCTTTTTAACCGACTTCAAAAAAAGGCTGTAGTTCTCAATTCGTCGTGATTAAATATATATTTTTATATTTATGTTCAGACATAACTTTTTGTTTCTGAACCGATTTTGAAAATTCTTTTTGAATTGGATTCAGAGTAGTATCAAGTCGATCCCATATAAATTGTATAACTTGTTAGTATCTACGCGCACTATCATATTTTACTATGCCATTTATAGAAAGTTAAAAATTTTGTCGCGACTTGTTTTAATAGAATTCACTATTGTGGACCCCTGTCTGCAGCTCGCGGTCCCTCAGATTTGGTTTTCGCTGACGTGGACCCCTTAAACCCCAGGGATCCTTACGGACCACTTTGGGGACCTATGCTCTACGTCTACACCATTATATTGCACATGTCGAATACAGACTAGAGTCGATACAGTAGTTTCTGAGATTTGCAGTGATAAATAAAAACAGGCGCCTATGACGATTTTCTAACGGTTACTTTTTACCAAAATGGCTACGAAGTGCGAAAAAATTCTAACTATTCCTTATAACTACGTTACAAAACGACTATTAATGTCAGGATTAGTAATTGACACGCAGTATAAAATAACATTTCTAATAAGAAGAGCAAGCAAATTAAGATTTACATTTAAATACATCGGTCACGCATCGGTCAATTGTAAATGTGATGAGTTGACGAGGTCGCAAGTTCATTCATCGATATCAGGTTAAGTGCTTTATATTGTTGCTGCCTTGGTGGTTTTTATTAACATCTGCTCATTAACTAGCGTGATATAGAGAAATTTTTGTTAAGAGTTGAATAAATTGAATAGACAATGCATATCTCTGTTATTTAAAAAAAATTACAACTCTCTTCAAGGTGGCTTCCATAGTGTGTAAGTTGAATTTAAAGGTTTCATTTAAAGAGTAATGGAGACATGTTTTTAAAAAAATTCTTTTTTAAGTCTATTTCGAATAGGACGGTATAATAGCTGTCATATTCATAAAACATACCTTCTAGCGTTACCGTTAACTTTTTACGAAATAAATATTGATTTTAATTATATAAAAATATATTTATACCTGTTACTCTTTAATAATAATCGTATACTTAAAATCACGAAAGCCGTGGTAGCTTAGTGCTTAGCGCACGCGTTACCAACTTAAAGGGCACGGGTTCAAATCCTGACCGGAAAGCAGGCACCACTTAGTTTTCTGACCATGTACATTTCTGACAATGATATTATCACAATTACCACGCGCTAACGATGAAAGAAATCGAGATAACCCATGTGTCAAACCTGCCAAGCCGCCTTGGACAAGCGAGGCGGGTATACTGTCCCTTCTCCTATAATAGGAGGACCGAGTCCAGTGGTGAGACGCTTTTGGGCTGTTATTATTATTAGAATTATGATGTTTATTTACGTAATTTCTCCCATACCCTCCTGTGTAAAAGTGAAACGTGTAAATAGGATATCAACAATTTCTAATAAGGTCGCATTTTGTTAGGTATTTGTAACTTATTTACATATACCTACTATTGTTATCGAATATATTGTACATTCACAGAAATAAAAACCATATTACTGCTATACATATTTAAGGTTGCGATATATGTATATAAATTGCTCGTATCCTAGCTAAAGATTGGGAGACTCTTTTACTTATTACACCACCTTGATTCAGAAAGATTTCCTAAGTCAGCGTATCATGATAACTCCTTTAGGTGGAGTTGGTTAAGGTGTCGAGTTAAAATCTCTTTCCCCGGCTTCAACTAGGAGGGCAACGACTCTCTGCTGACGTGGTCTTGGAAACGATGGAGGCGTCCCAACTAATGCCTACACAGCAGCTCTCGATGGCCGATCTGTGGCTTCAGGTGCCCTTCGCAAGCTTCGCATAGGCTGCATCAGCGGCTTGGTCGGCTAGTTTCTCTCTGTGGATTTGGGGCTTTCGCGACTTCTCTGCATCGGTCTCCTCTGAGTGTACGAGGTCACGCGGGGTCGGTCGCCAGAGGCCTCGATGGTCCGGAGGCCGCGTGCAGGGAGGCAATTCTATAGGGATGTGTGTGTGCGCCCATTCTCGGCACGAATTCGCATAGTGTGATATGTCCTCCAACCGATTCGGCTATGGAGACAGCTTCATTTCTAATGTCACGACGCTCATGCGCCCTCTTGCCATAATGTAATAAACGCATCTAAAGATGGTCGATAATTACAAATCAAAAAACTTAAGAAAGTTATAACTTCTAAATAAGCTCTCAGCCGAGGTTCTTCTTTACTATAAAGGATGCATCAGCCCGTTTTTCTCGGAATTGACATTTCACATCAAAAATTAAAATATATTATTACTCACAATCTAATATAAGCCTATGTCACTCAGGAATAATGTAACTTTCTACTGGTGAAAGAATTTTCAAAGTGGGTCAACCCACTTTGAAAATTCTTTCACCAGTAGAGTACGCCAGTAGTAGTAATCTCTTCTATTACTTTACTTCTTTATAATATTATGTATTATAGTAATAGATTACTTCCTACAAACAAACTCACAAACTTTACTTCTTTATAATATTATGTATTATATTAGTATAGATGTTTCTTCAGGGCCTGTAGCACGTTATAATCGTTATTAGCACCTTTATTATAGTGTTTTACTTAAAATTAATATTTAATCAAATGTGTATATACTTTCCGATGCGTTACCCATACACCGTACCGCAAGTAATTATAGCAATTTATCAGTAGAATTATGCTTTGATAGACATAATACAATGTGCACAAGAGCTTGAAACTGGTGCGGTTATTTGGCTAAATAGGCTAATTGTGTTTAGTCGACGTTATTTCAAAAGTAACTGTTATATCAGTGTAGTGTGAAGCCTAAAATGTAAACTTACTCAATTATTTACTCTTATTTATATTGAGAGAGTAAGTTTATCAACGATTCTTTATGGTTCTTAGAGAAGCATTGAAACTTACTCTAACTCAATATGAATAAAACAATTAATTTTGTAACTACATTACCTAAATCGATCAAGTGCGTGTGAACCTATTCACCGTAAAAGGGTTCCATAGTGGCGATGAGAGTTATTTTTTTCTAATTGGCTATATAACCCATAAAAATGAGTAACCAAAAGTACCATATAGATACTTCAAAATCTACACAACATAAGTACGTTGTAGAAATCAGTTATCATATTCGATTCCCCATAAATGATATCTTAGAAGCTTTGAAAGTGACTGAAAAAGAGACGAAATGTTTTCAGCCACGTACGAATAGCGGTCATCGCTAGTATAATTTTTGTTCGTGAATTCTCTAATCCATTAAATTATGGCATATAAAAATATACTTTCTGATATTTCGTTCTTATACAGCCTGCAGTATTCTAGAGAAACCGGCTAAGGCGTCCATAAACAATCGGAGAGAGAAGAAGAAACTATAAGTAAATGTTCCATATTTGTTATTTGCTTGCAGAACCCCAAAATGTGTGAGGCAATGTGACTTTATCTATGAATAAACATTGACATGCAATAGCTAAACCAATTAAGTACCAAGCAAATGGAAACTAAAGAGCTGAAATTAGCTTCCATTATTTTCCCAACTAATAAACAAATCGAAGAAGCAATTAAACGACGATTGAATCCCAGCCTCACAGAATATAGTAAGTAAATAAAGTTTCTTAAAATCTACAACGCTCTGTGACCGTTTAGATTTCATACGTGGTTTCTATATTCAACCATTCGTTAAACTACATGAGTAGAACAGACGAATTTTAATAATTCGTTATTATGTGCTCATGTAATTTTTAAATCTGATTATTTTTAAATCGAGACCCAAATTGAGACTAATATCCATATTAATATAAATGTCGAAGCCATTTGGATCGTATATTTGTTACTCTCGACCTCCTTAAAAATTATGATATCAGCGGTTCAGCGGCAGATTTTTTCTTCGTGACGTAGCCTCACGTAGCTGACAAACTGCAAGAGAGTCGCTCACGTTGGTTCAGTCACGTTTTACGGAAACCGGCTCAGTATGTGGGAAATAAGTCCCGGTAGAAGAGGTAGGTTCAATAAATGCCAGCTCACTGTTGTAAAGGATGACATGTATATCTATGGTCTCACAATAAGGGACGAAAAAGCAGAGAAGAAAAAATAGGAAAGCGAACTCTAATTTCTTAACGCAATCAAGATTTAAAGTTAGTTTGATGATGATGGTAATTATTTCAAAATTAGTTGAAAAGCTTTAAATTATAAACTGATAAAAGCGTAAATAGTCTCTAACCATCAACTCTTCTCCTCGCTATTTCTATCGAATATGAGATACGCAAATTACACAGTGCATAAAGTTATAAAATTATTATCTCAGGTAATTGATTGGTAACTAACAGCCGTGCCATGCATTTAGATCTATTACACGTCATTAAAATTACTTTGATTTATTACACTCATTCATCTTCATTTTACTTTACGGACATAAAAGGAAATATACATATTACAATAGCCTATTATCACTTTTTTATGTAATAGAGCATCGTATTTTTACCAAATCTTAAGATCAGGTCATTTAATTTAAAGGAAACTGATTGTACTCCAATTTTCAGCACGAATGTTTTACGTACAACAATCTATAAGGAACTTCCCTCCGAGGTTTTCCCTTTGCGCTACTAGATGGGGTTTATTATTGAATAATTTATTGCTACATAATTAGCAAGGTTAAAACTGAGTACTACTCTTTGTATGTGACAAAATCTGTCAATACAGAAAACAACCTTCAGAGATGCATCTACGAGCATGTTTAGGTTTAACATATTCTCACGTAGCACTTAAGTTTTCTGTATATATAGTCGTAAGTTTAATGTTCAATTATAGAATACAACAACTCGTCGTCTTATTTTGTACTCCCCTAACGGTGATTGAGCCATGGGCTCTCGTCAGTGGAGCGTCATTCTAAACAACGAGGTAGCTATCATCGACGCACCACACAACTTATTTCAACCCCTAAATGTTTCATTAAACAAGGCGTCACCAAACTTCTATACTGGGAACAGCTCTGGAGTTGCAAACATCCACAAGCAATGATAACCACTTTCTATCAGGTCGACCGTCTGCTTGTTTGCCTGCTTCACACAATAAAAAAGAAATAAAAAGATAATAATACGAGGGCGTCCGTTCATCCCAGCTGACTGTAAAGTGACAATAACTTCACCCATTCTTTATAAAATGAGTGCGTAAAAATAAATAAAACTTCAATGTACATCTATTTGTAGATTAATTTCTTTTTCACCGCATTGCATATTGACTTATTTTCATAGTTTGTTTTTATTGCCTGAAGTAGGGAAACAGGCGCTATCGATTTATAGATACTTTAAATATTCACAAATATACCGTTACACCAGAAAATATGATATAATATTATGATACATGAGAATGCGAAATTTAAATTACCAGGCTAAGATGCCTGAATAATCTCTAGTTAGTGTGGGCACCCAATTTCATAACTACCAATTGATTTTCAACGCTGTGAAAAGTAAACAAAACTCTGTTTGTTTCACACAATTCTCATATTACGGTTTTATAAGGAACAATCAAGATTATTACAAATATGTACTTATCTAATTTAGATATGCTGAAATCTTTCAACGTCATTAGAAAAATAAAACTATCGCATTACACTTCCGGATCCACTATTTAGAAGAGAGAGTAGAGCATTAATTGGCGTCATCTAGACGTCTAGTCAATACCTAAATAAATAAATGGCTTTTAAAAAGTATCTTCAAGTTAATAAACGCCTTTCTATCTACACAATATATATTGATGCACCTTATTCACTCGATTAAACACGGGTTGTGCAATATGACCTGGCATTACATAAAACTAGATAAACGTTATTTTTTAAATCCTTAAGCGTTTTGGTCTGATATTATATATGAGGAGAGAAGGTCTCAAATAAAACTGATTGGTAGCTGGCAATCCCTAAATCTTCGTTGCCCGAGACAAATCTCCAATTCTGCCTTCCTGTAGTTTGAGGTTTAAATAAAAGCATATTTTAAACTGAATGCACCTATAGTTATTTCTAGTCCGATTTAAATAAATTATAATATACGAAAGAGATAACGCTTGGGCAGGTAATGATGAGGAGGAAACAGTGTTAAACTGAATAATCGATAAGTATACAGTATAAGCTTACAATGCCCTACGAGTCCAATACAAATAGTGCCCTCAGGGTGCTGTTGGGGCGACTGCGCTTCTGCAGTGCGCCGTCTATGTTTGCCGAAGCACACATAGATGGCATTGATGCTTTATGGTGTAAAAACAGATTCGAAATTTGATGGCCCACTCACTTTAATGAAGGACCAAATCAGTATTATCCATTAATAAGGTACGTACTAACATAGATAAGGAAAAAATAGTACTAATAACATTATTGTATGTGTTTATCTGTGTATATGCACTGGACTGTGTTGTTTTATAAATGATTATTATAAAAGTACCTGAAGAAGATCAAAAATGAGAAAGGGGAAACAGGGGTAACGACGCTCATAAGACGTATACTTGGTAAACTCAGTACGTTGGATTACAGTACACAGGTTAAATAAAGCATGGGGGGTATGATGATCATGGAGGCACTCCGATACTTTGGGGTGCCTACGTACCTTCGCCGAATAGTCGGGGCATATCTGAATAGTAGAGTCGTCATCTACCCGGTCCACGAGGGTTAGAATCGGCGAGCCATGGTGTGCGGTGTTTCACTGGCGTCGGTTCTAGGTCCCTCGTGTGGGTACAGGTGTCAGATCCCCCCGGGCGTCAATGTCATGTGTTACGCTGATGATACAGTGACCGCCGCGCGCGAGGGCGACCCATCGGCAGGTGTGCCTTCTAGGCACGGCTCGAGTGTCCACTATCGTAGGCAAGATCCGGCGTCTTGGTCTGGAGGTGGCGTTGCAGAAGACCGAGGCCGTGATGTTTCACGGTCCTCGTAACCATCCACCTCCAGACAGTAACATCATAGTAGAAGGCATCCGCATCGGCATCGGGGAGACCATGAAGTACCACGGATTGGTCCTCGATAGCCGATGGGATTTTTCGGGTCACTTCCGGCAGCTGCTCCCCAGACTCAAGGGGGCGCCGGGCGCGCTTTCGCGTTTACTCCCCAACGTTCGGGGGCTCAACGCCACGTGCCGGAAACTCTTCGAAGGCATTTTGGCCGTCAGAGCAATAAGAGGATACCGTACGGTGTCCTTCGAAGTGGCCTCGCTACTTGCCGGATCCCCCCCCCCCCCATGGAACCTGGAAGCCAGGGTCTTAGCTTCTCTATGCTGACGCTCCAAACGCAACCGGGATATATCACTAGGATGAGGATGATAATGAATTGATTGAAATCGAATGTAAAAAACGGCATTAGTAGCAATGTGTAAAAGAATTATTATGAGTACCTAGTTTACTAACACAGATAGCGTGAGATGCTTGCATGGCGCATGGCGTGCTGTTAAGCGAATCGGATGTTTCATCAGCACAGCTACTGTTATATCAGGTGTATCGAAAGAATTTTCTTCGTATCATTACGGTTTATTATTTCGGTGTTTACTAAGGTATGAAGCTTCCCTTTAGATGTACTAAATTTCTAACCAACGCGAAATAAAATACATACGATTTTAATTATTAGCTGCATCGTGAATATCACAAAATGCTATACTTAGTAGTATGGTCACATCATTCTGAAAACATAGTTTCAGATATTCAGAATGTGTATATAAAAAACTTTGCAAAGATTATCACGATGTACTGAATTAATTTTTACACTCTTAGAGAATATTTAATATGGGTTGAATTGGTCACTTGTTTCCTAAGTTTTAATCATGTTCGAATATAAGTGGAAAATGAAATAGTTACTTTCTTAATTTTATACACCACACTGCCTCTTATTTTCCCCCTCTCGCAAAACGCATAGGTGTACTGGACGAAAACGGTCGCTTTTGTACGCACATCACCCATCACTATTTTCTAGTTTTATATGTAATTTTTTTGCGTACAATAAAGAAGAAAGAGTTATATGCATTTAAAAATAAATAAGCTGAAATATCAATTGCAGTTTGTCTATGTTAGGTATATACACATACTAGTTTCCCTTCACAGATCCAGCCTAACAATGTACTCTGTGGTACAGGCCTAGAGAGTAGCTCTATTTTATTTACATAAAAACTTGACGCGTCGTTGTAATAATGAAACGAGTTGTACATTCGTAATATAATATATGTAATTTTCTGTTTAATATTTACATTATCGAAAAAATGAATAATTAATATATAATTAGATTAACACAGATTTAAATTTAAATTTCCATGTCGCCTTTATCTCTCATACTGTATCATAGATGATACACTATATATAGAGATACTATATTAATATACTCTGGGACTTTATCTCTCTGTCTATATTTGTGTGACAGTTGTCAATCACAAATCTTTGGCCGACTGACCAGTGAGCGAAAAGGTTCGTCACAAACATAATTAGGTTTTTTTTAGTATATATACCATTAAATGGTGAAAACCCCTAAAAAAAAGCCGTTGCCTGGTTTAGGAGTTAGCGCATATAACAGACGCGGAAAGCGACGTTGTTTTGTAGTATATATAATATGTAAAGATAAGGCTGATCGGGAAATAAGTAGCATCATATTAATACGTAAAATAAAAAGTTTGTACCCCTTTTTACGAAAATTACGCGGAAGGAAGAGTTTGAAATTTCGCACACTTATAGTTTATATAGAGAAGGAGTGCAGACAGCTAATAATTTTTTTAAATTATGCATATAAAATGCATGAAATCCATAAAAAAAAATGTAACACACACTACCATGTATTTGACACACACACACATATATATATATATATACTCTTTTGTTTATAGTTGAAGTGAAATTAACAGTGTAGCCTTAGCGAAATCTGTATATTAATAAAATAAAATAGTATTTATTTTTTTATTTCAATAAAAGAAAGTTACAAGATCATACATACAATTACATTGCCAAACTGCAGCGCAGTTTGTCGGCAGCGTTCTCGTGGATCGCATTAAACTATACCTTATAACTTCTGTTTTATATACTGAAGTACACTTTTTTAAATGTAAATTATAATATAAATTAAATGAAGTGATTAGATTAAACAATTTTTGTATTAAGTCTTGCTTTAATTACCACCGTTATCTAAAGTACATATACGCCAAATTTCTTGTAAATTCGTTTAAAACGTTTCCATTGATTCCTTGATGACAGTACCATTTCTCACCGCGTACATGCACCATCACTTATCATACATACATATATATATATATATATATATATATATATATATATATATATATATATATATATGTGTGTGTGTGTATATATATATATATATATATATATATATATATATATATATATACATATACACACATACTTGCATACACATACACGCATATAAAACAAGTAATAGTGCATATACGCAACGAGACACGGCACCATCATCAAGGACACAATGCTAAATAATGCTTACGTATTATACATTTTAAACTCAGTTTGGACATATTTTCCGTTAGCATATCTTTGGGTATCTCATTATATATCTTAGGACATACCCATCTCCTGGTCCGTAGTCCGTAATAATTATTTACTTTAGGTAGTTCATATTTAAGTTTATTAGACACTTGTTGGGTTGGATATTTCCGCGATATTAATTTCTTGAATTCAGTGTTCTTGTGTTGTTCTAAAATGATATTTAGTTTAAACTTATACTGTATAGGCAGTATTTTACAAATTTTAAATAATTTTTCGTAATAATTTTAAAAATCTTCCTTTACTTTTCTAACAACTAAATTTTTTAATATTCTTACTTGTAAATTTTTAACCTTATTCAAATGAGTCGGAAAAGCAGAACCATATCCACCCAACCCGTAATTAATTGTAGCATGGGCTAATGCGTAATATAGTATAAATAGTAAACTTCTACTAATTGTCCATTTCAGGTTACTTATTTTTCCTAAGATAGATCGTATTTTTTTACAAACTGAGTCGATGTGTATATCCCAAGAAAATAGTCTTTAACAACAGAACCCTAATAATGTTCAGACATAATTTAAATTATATTAATTATGGTCGAATTTCGACCACTGGGCGACCACTAGTAGCTTTATATTCGTCGGACTTTTCTACAGAATTTTATATATATAGATAGATAGATAGATAGATAACACTTTATTATACACCAATACAAAAATGAACTTAAAGACTAAAATTATATCTAGTTGTGTACAAAGGGCGGTCTTATCGCTAAAAAGCGATCTCTTCCAGACAACCCCAGGAATGAATTGAGATGATAATGGCGATGGTGGTATACGTAACATATAGTACGAACTACTTACATTTTAATAATAAATACATAAATGATATATATATATATATATATATATATATATATATATATATATATATATATATATATATATATATATATATATATATATATGTAGATATTTTATATATTACATATATATATATGTATATATATATATGTATATGTATATATATATGTGTGTGTAATTTAGGACAATTCTGTTACAATATCAGTCGGTCTGTAGTATAGCTTACTCGTGGACTCTGATCACGCAATTTTAAGGGGACTAGTTGCTTTACCTACCACGTTTAATTTTAGTGAAATTGGCAGCTTTTCATACTTTGGTAAAGTTGATGCGTAGGTTTCATAATATTCGTTCAGCGACAGCGAATGGTCTTGACAGAAAATTGGTAAAGGTTGTTTGCCCTCCGTCAGGGTTCGAATCGATGTTGTTAAAAAGAAATGTCTTAGCCAGTATTATTGCGTCTTTCTACATTTCTATATATAAATGATCAAGAATATTAACAGCTTGTTACTTAGTGTACGAGTACGTACGTACTGTTATCGGAAAATAATATTAACTACTGTTTAGAAATTATATCAAAATTGACGTTAACACTGCTAATAAACATGTAAATGAACAACGAAAATAAACGACGTTAGTCACAGATCACAACCGCGCATCATAGGAAATGCGACTTCTTCAAAATTTCGACTCGTATTATTGCCACAAAACCAGTACAATTTAAATATTTAAATAAAACTATTTTTTTATACTTTCTAATTTTCATATCGTGACCCGATAGACATCTGTGCCTATACTGTATACCCGACAGGCCATTATGTATATTTTACCTATTGATAGATTAACCAAATGTGTGTAAAATAATCAGTGAAAGTCAGTAACATAATTAAGTGGTCATCTGCAATCAGCGGCGTATGATTGAAGCTGGAGTTATGCATGTGTTATGGAATATTAAAGGTCATCAGGGTCACGACGGTAACGTGTTGCCCCGCGACCCCAGGTAGGGTGATTGGATTGGAGAAACATCGCGTTGGTTGTAGCGGATATCTGGCAGCCACCACAAATTACAAATGTTTTACTGTCTGAAACAGAGAAATATACAAACGGCACACCATTATGGAAAGTGATTCCCGTCGCTTGTAGACGTTAGCAACACGAGAAGACATAAAGCCCTTTGGAGAATCTCTTAGAGAAATCTATAATATAGATAGATAGATAGATAACACTTTATTATACACCAATACAAACATGAAATTATAACTAGTAATGTACAAAGGGCGGTCTTATCGCTAAAAAGCTAATATTATAAAATTCTAAACATTCCGTGTCTCTACATTAAAACTATTAAAAAAAACACCTGGTATACATTATATAAACAATGGAGAACACGATGCAATTTTTTTAGATTTCTTGTCTGTTTGTTTGGGATTCATGTAAAAACTACTGGGCTGATTTCGATGCAGTTTTCTCTGGTCGACAGGAAATTTATAGACTTAAAATCTGCGCTACTTTTTATTCTGGAAACCCCACGGAATTTTTTCTAGAATTGGCCATATTAAAAAAATGAAATGCCAATGTGATTTTTTTACTAATCGATAGCAAATTTTATGTAATAAAATGTATGATATTTTTTGCCCCGGAAATTTTCTTGGGAGCGGTTTGTAGTTGTTCGGGTACGTAAAAATTAGCTTATTCCGACACAGTTTTCACTAAAATGATAGCTTACATTCTTTTTCAAATACTGCGGTATTTTGTTTCCCGGGAAACCCGCGGGAATTTAAATTCAAGCGTAGACAAAGTCGCGGGCATATCCTAGTTTTAAAATAGAATTAGTGAGGCCGTCATCAGGCTCGTAAGCTACGAGTTATTGACTGATAAGTAGTTCGGCTTACTTCATTTATTTTACTTTTCACACTATAATTTTTATTTTATATATTTTCCTTTTTTCTTTTGTGTAATTATGGGTGCGTGTGTTTGTATATATGTGTGTGTGTATGTGTACATATTTCAATAATATATATATATATATATATATATATATATATATATATATATATATATATATATATATATTTATATATATATATTTACCTAGTTGTTTAAGTTACAAGTCGTGTATTTAATCTGTAGAAAATGTAGTTGTTTGTACATTTATATACCTCTTCATGTACCTATACTATTTATAACCTTCGAATGTACAAATGTTTTTTTCCCAATAAAAAAAAGAAATTGACACGTGTCTAGATTTTCTGGTAATTGTAAGACATAGCGTAAAAATTCCATTTTATTGTGATACTTGTCATACGAATCTGCAAAAATGGCCTCTTTAGGCCCGTGGCTGGCCTGTAATACCTCTATGTCGTAGCGCAGAGGGAAATCCTTTGCGGATAGTTCCCTCCAGATGATTGTTGTACGCGTAAGATGTGCAGAAAGACCCATATTCAAGAATAGGTACTCATACACATACCGACGACGCTTATTTTAAAAGAATAATTTATCCAAATTAAAAATGTACTCGAAACACAAGGCTTTAAGAGACATATGACATTGCTATTTTAAATCGGTTCCAGGTAACAACACCCTTAACTTGCAAAGATATATATAATAAAACCATTTAAGTAAACAATAGCCGCTAGTAATAACATCGTAACCAGAAACTACGTGTTTAGGTTAAAAAAATGTCTTAAGCGAAATGTGCCTTTTCGAGCTTCCGCAAGAACTCCGTTGTTGGAAGTCAGTCAAAGATCTATAATTTAACTGAACACACTATTTGAGATAATGTTAGTGTTAGCGACTGTGGCCAAATGAGTCTTGTTTATAGCTTTAACAATAACGCCGTTAATGATTAGCTACATTAGTGTAAAATATATACGGTATCTGTCAATGTTTAACGTCATTAACAATTAATAACAATAGTGCATTAAACCCATCGCTACATCTGCGGTCAACAAACGGTCACTAACACTAACATTGTCCCAGATGGAGCAGGAATATTACACTTGAATATTTATGGATACTTAAGACTGACTAAACATATAAATCGTGAACAGAAAATTTAAAAAAGAAGAATAAGAAAGTTGGCTTGCCCCCGTTTTGGAATGACCTTCCAGATTCAAAACACATCCATGTAGAATTAGTTAATTACAATTTTACATTTCCGAAGTAAATTAAATGCACAAATTTCACTTTCCATCATAGATACTGTTCTCGTTTATCTACTAATTAATTTAATCAACTATCACCAGATTAGACATTTAAGAAACATAAATTTTAATGGGACGTAAATTTTATTATCAAATTAATTGTGATATTTCCGTTAATATATTTGTTTAATTAAGCATTAATGTCTTTATTGGAAAAAAGATCGTTGGTGAATGTTGTTTGAAAACACACACCGGCAAAATTAGCGGAACGCTATTAAAAACCCCTAAAATTCAAAAATAATGCAATTTGTTGAATTTTTGAGGTTTGCCTTTTTTTTCAATAGTACATTATTATATTATATTTTTTCTTATTTAGCTCTCAGTTGAAAAAAGAAAAAAGCTGACAGACATTTTTTTCTTCTATCCCGCCAACACAAATTGTCGAGTAAATCGAAGTATTTTTCTGTTCCGTTAATTATGCCTGTGTTTATTTTTAAAGCTATCCATCCATGTTCCCATGCTACTTATATAATACATAGAAAAGCTTTCTTAAAACAAGAAATCATGAATATAAGTGAATTCAGCTTAACTCGCGAAAACTTTGAAACTGTATTCCACGCACAGATTCAATTATTCCGTATTAACGTAAATTTATCCTATGTTCATACCTGTTCTTAAAAGTACATGAATCACAAGTTTCATGAGAATCGGTCCATTCCCATGACCATGAAAAAGACAAGAAACAAAAATTCAGATGCTCGACGAATACTAGAAGTGTCAATCGCCCAGTAAAAAGCTCCTCAATCGCAAATTACAATTATATTAGATGGTGCCATGCGTGTTATTTCGCTTTTGAACGTTTGTTATTTAAAACTAAATTTTATTTAGACTAAATTGGGCGGATTTTGACTAAAAATATTACCAAAAGATTGACAATTCACGCATACATTTATAATTACAAAAATATATTGGAAACTTACCACTAGATTTCGGTACAATACATGAATTTACGCACTACGCGATCTATTTATTGATTCTTACACATAACACAAAACACTAGATTTTTTTTCAACCATGACCTCGACATTATTATGAGTTTTGTCCAATGTCATAATTTAATGAATAACCAACAAACATTACGAAAAAAGCACTAAAAGTTCAATTGTCAATCAATTCACGAATACTTACATTTATTAAATCTATGGCTGCAATAAAAGTTTAATTGTCATAAAAACACCGCTCAAATTCAATTGAGCATGAAAGTCTACCGAGATCATATTTACGCAAGTACGTATAATAAAAGCGATTATCGATTACAAGCCCATAACCGATGTTTTGGACGGCGAAAGAGAACTTGTTATTGCAATGTTTGGTATTGCGACGTGCGCGAAGCGTCGTTCGTTTGGTGTGTGTGAAACCGCGCATCCGCGCAATCGCGTGTACAAATCACCGACTGCACCGAGACCGACCGTACTTAGCCTTCATTACACTTCATAACCATTATTATGGCATTTTATGAAAGCTGCTATTTTAATTACTGTAAGTAGTTCAATATCACAGGCCCCTGACTTGAGCATTAAAAATCTGCAGCCCTGTAAATTAATTATTTACTATTATTATTTATTTAAATGTACAGTTACCTAGATCGAAATATTATAGTTCATAGAGCTTAAAAATATGTGTTAGTAATTTACAAAGAATAATAAATAATAATTACAAATTTGGTCCACCTGCATGAATGCTAACAAGTTAATAAAACTGACTTGCTTGCAGGCCCCCAAATTGAGTTTTGGATATTTCACAAACTTGGTAAATTTATATCTAATATCGGCTTAAAAGGGACGAATACCTGTGGAATTCGAATTCCTGATTTAATCTTAATTAATTACAATGTCTTTATAAACTAATACAGTAAATGAAAACTTCACTTAGTTACATTGTATTCTACTCATAGTCCCTCAAGACTATAAGCAGAATACGGAGCCTAGTCATCACCGTTTTCTATGGACAAGGTGCACAGAAGGCTGGCTAAGTTTTCTCGCTGGAGCGCCATATTGAACCGTAGAATTTATTTTCGATACATTTTAGTGTTTGGCTCGGATTTTTAGATCCCAGAGACAAATTTTTATACCTACCCCAAAATTAGGTCGTTGTAAAACATAACATAAAGTTTCACTTTATTTATATACTTGTCATGTTCGGCATACGAATCTGCGAAAGCGGCCACTTTCGCAGATTCGTATGAGAACGGCCGCAGGTACTCTAATTTCAGGTCCTCCGAGATCAGAGCATTTATTCTAATACTATGCCAAATGCCTGACATACTAATGATTAAAAATTAACATAAACTCCATACAAATGACGTTATATTTCTACGAATAAGGTAAAGGAATAAAAATGAAAGGGTCTAAAAACTATAAATAATAAAACATTAAAATTTGAAGATCCTCTATGATTTCAGTGTACCTATCTCAACTAAAACCAAACAGCATTAGAGAAATAAAACATAAGCTACATCATGGAAAAGTATACTTCTTCCATGGCTATATATACCTATAGAAAGTTTACTCAAGTACACAATTCATTGAGAAACATTTAATTATCAAATTGTGATCGCGACTGCGTTCCGGTGTATCATCATAACGGTTTCCGCAGGCGCAAGAGTGATTAGTCATGATCATTATATTACAAAGGAACATCGAAATGTATGTAAATGAGTAAGGGGTCAATGTGAACACATTAGACAGGTTGAGTGGCATATGGCCTACCTATATAATAATAGAAAATTTTGTATGTATCGTTTCATATTTACGCTTTTATAGCTAATTTACATCTATTGTAAAGTTGATTATTTTAATAGTTGTAGATGACAATCTTTGTGAAAAGAGAATGTGAGAATTGGATATTGCTTATTGAGATTTATTATATATACCCATTCTTTGGTTGTATTTTTTATTTTGGACTACCTAAAATTCAGAAGCTTAGAAGCGAGTCAGTTTTTTCAGCCCCGAATCTTGAATTTTTCGAGGGCGCAAAAACTGAAATATGCCGCCCTTGCTCACCTATATTTTTACCTCAATAATCATGATTTCAGTCATCAGACACCCACTGATGGACAGGCGTGCGTCTGTGGTTTTTAACCTATGCCTCGCGCCCCGCGAAAAGTAATTTATGTGCTTAAACTACTGGACGTCTCAGTGGTCATATGATGAATTGTGTATCTGTCTGCGAAATTTGAAGTTGCCTCTCTCTGAATTGACCGCCCGGGCATGGGCCCCGGCTTAGATAATAGATTTAGACTATGGCATCTATTTTGACATATACACACATTTTAATTCTATAGAAATAAATTAATACTTCTTACTGTGTGTCAGCCATACCGTCGTATTTGAGATAGACAGTAGTTATAATACAAATACGTTATCTGTCAATATTTAACAATGTCGCATCTTATAAACCCATCGCCATATCTGAGTGGAACGGCCTATCCGCAACCTTATTGCAGATGAAGCCCCACCATTATACATCGACTAGTGTTGGTAGTCCGCTTTGAATCTGTAGGTATACTGACGAAAGTAAATCATCAAGAATAACAACTATTATTGTAATATGGAAATATTGTAACTATTACTATTATATTTTCGTGATTGTTAATTTTGGTGATTAATAGCTGTTATCTACATACGAAATAATTGAATGAATGAAATACAAACAAATTAATTAAAAAAATATTTATTGATACTTTAACATACTAATCTATAAGAGATGTATCTTCCGGCTGTTTCCGACGACCTTATAATTTTTACGACCTGCAACATAAATTTGATTATCGTAGTATAAATACAAATTTGGATGATAATAATTTAAGACTTCTGTCTTCTTCTTCGTTCTGTCTATAATATGGATGAAGCAACCAATAATCCTTATATATTTTAAACCAGCTGTGCCCGCCACTTCATCCGCGTGGATTTTTTTTTCGCAGTACCCTAAAACAATGTAGCCCGAGTTACTCCTTATAACATCAGCTATCTGCCAATGAAAGTCCCGTCAAAATAGGTCCAGCCGTTTTAGAGAATATCCAGAACATCCAGACACACAAACATTTTAAAATTTGATTTTTTGATATAGGTAACGTATATACTTCCATGTCCATTAGTAAAAATCTGTCATTTTGACATTACAAACACTTCAATTTTATTTATCTGTATAGATTGTCATTCAATGTCGTCATGTCCTTTCTGTTCTATGCCTTTCAATCAAATTGAATTGATTTGGTTGATCCATCTGACATCAGCATTAATAGATTTTGGTCGTACAAAGAATCAAAGAAAAAGTTTACTTTCTTAGAATAAAAAGCGGCCAAGTTTCTATCAGTAGATGAACTGCGAAGGGTTCTATACAAGTAATTAACATCTACTGTTTAAATTATTTGATTCTTTTTTGTATTTACTTTATTAAAAATCAATATTTTTTATATATATTATTAAACTAATATTTGTCTAATTATTAAAATATAAATCATAATATTTAAACGGACTACACTAATAATAAAAATTACAAACAATATATGAATCCCAAATCGCCGTCAGTTGAGAACGTTCCCAAAACGCTGGCCGCATTTCATCGTTTTAAGGCAACGCTAATTCGCTACCCTAACTAAATACAGGCCAGCCCTTTGGTCACGTGAGAAATGGTTTGTGTCAGTCTTTTTCTTTGTAAATTCTGGGTGTATATGGATAAAATTTGTGTACTACAAGTGCCCCTACACAATGCTGTAGTGAAATCGCGACAGAAATAACGATTACATGTGGCCGTGATACACGTAACTGAGGGATGTAATATTTTTCAACGTAGTATTGTGGTGCGTAGTGAATAATGTAAGAAAGATGCTCAAAGACTACAAACGTGGCATTATTATTTAAATTCATATATACGTCGTAAAAATTGTGTCATTCCTCTCCCCTCTACATTTTGAACTATGAAATGAAAATTTAAAAAATTCAGTATAATATACTTTTAACGAAAACTGATTTCAACAAGATCCATTGAGTAGTCTTAGATATAGATGTTTTCAGTTCTTTTAGGGTCCTGTATTCAAATGTCAAAAACAGTAAATGTTCATTAATTCTACTACAACTATCCGTCACTGTGCCTCAATTAAAATGCAAATGGTCATTTTTTCTAAATGAATTTAGTTTATATAGCAATGAACCTTTACACTCTATATACTAACCTGTCCTCTTTTCAGTCCAAAATACCTAGCCACTGGATCGCCTGCCTGTATCCTCATCAACATATTCTCCTTTAATTTACTGTATATTGTTTAAGAAAATATTTTAGTTATAATAATTGAGACGAATATGTCACAAGCCTCTGCTAACTAAGTAGTATGTGTAAATCATGCTTTTCATAGACGATACCTTCCATGTTGCTAATGTGCACAAAGTAATAAACAAAACGAATTTAGTTTATGTATGATATTCGACATCTATAGGGTTTTTGCAATATACAAAAATTTGTAATAGACAAAATTATTATATTTTATTAGGTAACTAGCAGACCCGGCAAACTTTGTACCGCCTCAGAATCATTTTTTTTCATATTTACTCACCTTTTAAACCTTCCCTGGACTTCCACAAATAATTCAAAACCAAAGTTAGCCAAATCAGTCCAGCCGTTCTCGAGTTTCAGCGAGACTAACGAAGAGCAATTGACTTTTATATAATATATATAACCTAATATATAGATTATTTGAAGGTTTTTGATAAAATAAAAATAATCACGAAAATGTAGTACCGACAATATCAATATGGCAGAGTGACATATTAAGATACACAAACAATAATAAACTAGGATATGCCCATGACTTCATCCACACTTGACTTGAAATTCCTGCAGGATTCCCGGGGCACAAAGTACCACAGCATATAAAAAAAGAATGTAAGCTATCATTTTAGTGAAATCCGAGTCGAAATATGCTAATTTTTATGCACCTGAACAACCATATCACACATTTTATTACATAGAATTCACTATCGATCAGCGAAAACATGACCAAAGCGGCCCGTTACTTTTTATGTGAATTCCGAACAAACAGACAAACCAACAAACAGACAAGAAATAAAAAAAACTCCATTGTTAAAAAATAAGTCAGTGTGGTAGTTAATTACTTAACATTAATTATTGGTAACATCATTCAAATTTTCAAAGGATACTATCTAGCTAAAAGTTCCAATTTCTCATCTGGTGTGAGCACAATATGTTCTGGGACTAATTCATGTTCAGTTATGTTTATCAGCAACTCAGACTCCAAAAACTGTTCAAGAATATATTTGGGTGCCATGTCCACTAGTGACTGCTTTGCTGATGGTGTCATACCTAGAAAGATTAATATTTAATAGATAATAATTATTTTTTATACTTATTTGTACTTGTAGGGAAACTGACAAAAAGTTGTGATTGTATACATTCTGTCAAAAGAGTATCGGGAATGGATGATTTGTTTTTGAGAGAAATTGCTGGGTTGCCATTTGACAGGTTCTAAAACAAATGCTCTAGATGTAATCTAGATTTATTGCTAGAATGTCAAAAATATTTTTTTAATTGCCCGAAGTCGATGCAGTCCACCCGATGGAAAGTGGTAACCTAAAGACATTTACAAACTAGAAACATCACCAACACATTACTGGTGGCTGAAGTCATTGTGAGGAAATCTGCCCATTTTAATGATTTGTGAAACCTGCTATTCCATATTGGATAAGTGTGATCATTGACTGTACCTTTAAAATAGTGAAACCTGAGACTAATGACAGAACATTTATGGGCTGATATTGTTGAGTGTAGGATGCTCTCCTATCCTGATGGTTCCATAGTGGTTATGGATCCATCTATAAGGCTTCTAATAAAAACTGAATAAAGAGAGCCAATGACCACTATTACTAAGTAAACTTATGGAGGCCTACATCTAGTAATGGACATTCATTGGCTGACTGATAAAACTTAAAAAAATATATTATACTCTAATAATATATTACCTGCTTGTACAACAACAATAGCTCTATGGATATTCTCTTCCTGCATTCTAGTACAGTATGTTTTTATAGTTTTGATTCCAATCTTGGCCTCATCAGGAAAGAATACAAACATTTGGTCAGTAGGGTCATCATTATGGGCTACCAAAACAATGAGATCACTGCGAGCAGGCCTCTTTTCACTATAACATGAAATTGTATTTATGTTACTTTTTGTTTTATTTATTTCCTAGCTGTTTAGCTATGAAATAAATTTATGGATTTAATTATGGCATATTTAGTATTTATTCATGAGTTTATGAATCAGCAGCTACCTACTCTACCAGCATTATGTGCAGTGCTTGGATGGATGCAATAGATAATCAAGAATGATGTGAAAGTGTAAGTTGAAACATTAAAACTAAACTAAACATGTTGGAAGAAATATATAGTTTTTCAATTGAAAAATCTAGTGTTGCTTGTTGCTGTTGATGCTTGTAATGCTCCTGCTACACTTAGGATAATAATAGTGTTAGTGACTACATAATTTATGTATGTATGCTTGCGGCACCTCCCCCGAGACTAGCACCTCGTCATTTTCCTCAATGTGGTTGAGACAACCATAACTAGAGACAAACTTTGTCACTTTCTTGATGTTCTTGATCAGTTGCACCCTGACGCATTTGCAGATGGAAGAGTTGGGTTGCTTGGCTTGGCTCAACACCAATTTTCTCCAGGTCAATGTCCTTTGCATGTGATGCACCACCGAAGGGGTTAGCCTTGTACCAATGGGCTTTTTTGTAATCTTTGCTCCTGGCGGTGGTTCGCGTGCTTCCGCGCTGTAGTATACCACAGGGTTTACCCATGATAGCACAACACCAATCGGCTATGGATGGGTTCTTTCGTCACCACAGGTTATATATTTTGCCATCGGGTGTGCGTCAATCAATCAAGCGAGTACAAATCACACTGCTTTATTTAGTTAGTTAAGGGCGTGGGGGAGGTACAGCATGCATACATACATAACAATCAACCAGACATATCCAAGGGTTTAATGTGTTAATGAGATGCGACATTATTAATAGTGCTAAGTATTAAGATATAACTCATGCATATATACACTAATGTAGCTAATTAATAATGGCATTGTCTTTTAACACTACAATTAAGTCACGTTTGATCAAAGTTACTAACACTAAAACAGGTGAAGCAGGGACATAATAAAATTGCATTGGAACCTGTGTTTGAAACAGACCTATCATAGCAATAACATTGTCATTATCACAGTTATTAGTGTCATTAGAAATAAAATGTCAGTGTCTTTATTTATAAAAAAAAATGTATTGGATGAAAATTATAAAAAAATAATATATTGTTAGTGAAAAACATATTCAATGCTATATTGATAATCAAATTGCAACCAGTATTAAGAATGCAAATCTTAGATGAAAAAATCAAGAAAAACCTTGTGGACAAGACAGTTTCAGAAACAACAAAATTAAATATCGGTAATACTGTTAAAATATGTTAACTAACCTTGGTTTATCACCAAATTGTTCTTTAAACTGCTCCAATGTTTGGTCTAATTCATCTTGTGTTACCAAGTAACCTCGGTCATGGCAAAGCTTCAAATAAAATTTAATTACAGATAACTTATAATAACAAATAGTACACTTATTAGATAAAACAACAAAACTTTTAATTCACTGATATTAATAACCTCACCTGCATAACAGTTTTACGAATACGCCAAAGTTTATACGTTTCTGCATCATCGTCCATGTTTTTTAAATTTCTGATTGTAGATCTCTTGGATTATTTTAGTAGAACTGTGTACTATTAATATTAAGGAAAATATTAGGTTTTTGTACCAAAACAACTTATTTATATATTTTTTTAGTTTATGGCTTGACAACTAGGCCTTTAAGCCAAACTACCGGGTGCGATTTAACAATCTGATATACAAATTTTAAGTGGTGGATGGGCGTAGTTTGTTGGGGGGATGTATACTTACCCCTACTACAACCCTTAAGGTCCGGAGGTCTTAAATTTTTTATATTTTATATACATAACCTTACTTATTTTTGTAACTACCTACAAAACATTAATATTTATTTATTTAGGTTTATGGCTTGGCACCTACGCCTTTAAGCAAGATCTTAGATTATAATGTAGTTTGATCATTTTCTTAAACCTATGTGTAGCACAGCTGAATTATAGGTTATCAGCTGGTGCCATTCAACGGAGTTCTTGTGACAACTCAAAAGGCCACATTTGATTATACAGTTCACATTTCTCACAAAACACATAATTACTACTCAAAAACTATCAATATCCTACAACTATTGTTCATTTTAGAGTAATTTTACACATTTTTAGAAAATAAAACTGCACAGAACAACATCTCCCTTCAATTCCCACCAAAAACTCCACCAGCCACCTACAAAACAAGAAAAAACAGACTGCTAGAGATGAGCTATTTTAAAAATCAATATAATAGTGGGGTTGTTGGCGGGAATTAAAACGGATCGTTCTGCTGGCAGTTTTATTTTCTAAAAATGTATAAAATCATTTGAAATGCACAATAGTTGTAAGATAGTGATGGTTTTTAAGTAGTAATTATGTGTTTTTGTAAGAAATGTGAACTGTATAGTCAAATGTAGCCTTTGGAGTTTTCACAAGAACTCCGTTGAATGACGTTAATTGTAGCCTACAATACAACTGCGCTATACGAAGTCTTACACAGTCCATACAGCCAATTCTGACATCAGAATTACTATATGATTAAAGATTGCTTTGCCTGCCTTTGTGCCGACTTCTACTATTACTACCTACTCAAAATAATCGTTATTCGCATAATAGCCACATAGCGTTTTCCATCATCTCGCCAACTGATTAATAGTTGTTGAATAAAACGGATAACTTACGGTCGGTTGGATCGGGATAACTGTCTGATTTATAGCTTAGCCGTCAACCGTTGTTTAGCCACTCATTCAGCCATTAACCAAATTGCAATCAATAATTGTGATTAGCCAGCTGTTGAACTACTAATAGCCGAATGGACTTGTGTTTGAAATTTCGATCGCTTACTTAAATGCTAAATTACGGCAAGTAAACAAATAACAGGGTATCCACTGCAGATTCAGTTTGAAAATTCCCATATATCCATATAATGCTCCTGCTACACCTAGGATAATATTAGAGTTAGTGACTATGTTACGCAAATGTAGCCAAAGGTTTTAATACGTTATTGGAGATGTCACATTTTTAATGACGTTAAACATTGACAATTAACATATTTTAAGTCGCAGGATGTTTGCATCTTACGTCTCGCTCAGAAGATTAAAATTTCCTTCCAACCGCCAGTAAGATTTCGCTCGTTCAAGCAGTTTTACTACCCATCCTTGACTATGCGGATGCCTGCTATCTTAATATCACCCAAGAGCAACTCATCAAACTTGAGCGTCTTCAAAATACAAACATGTATTAGATTCATATTTGGATTAACAAAATATTACCACATTGAATATCGCAAAAAAACTCAAGTGGCCGCCAATCTCACTTCGCCGAAATGCTCATCTCTTACATTGATTATATCGTATATTATTTATATCCTACAACTCGTCCTTACCTTAAGGAATATTTCAGCTTCCTTCATACATCATACACCTTCGATTTGTGCTCCCTAATAATCGCTTGATAAAGGCACCTGCACATTCTTCAACATTTTACTCCAAATCCTTCCCTGTACAGGCTGTTTGCCTTTGGAACTCTTTACCCATAGGTGTCAGAAAAGCTAAATCACTTCCCATATTTAAAAAATCTGTTAAAATCAATTACCTTAGTTTGTAATAATTATATATTGTTCTATTCTTGTTAACTTTGCTGTTTAATGTCCAATTTAATGTATTGTTCTTCTTTTTTTACTTCTTTTTAATTTAATTATACCTATCCATTAGTTGTTAAAAGTATCCTCTAAGTCAGGTTGCCTGGAAGAGATCGCTTTAAGCGATAAGACCGCCTTTTGTTTTGCCATAAAATTATTGTAATTATTTATTTTGGTGAACAATAAAGTGTTTTCAATTCTATTCTACACACTAATAGTATAATGTAGGTAGCTAATTATTAACGGACTTATTTTTAACGCTACAAGTAATCCTCATTTTGATGCACTCACTAAAATTAGGATTAACCCAGGTGTAGCAGGGTTGTTCACTATTCTGATTTAGAGAAAACTGAAAATTAAGGTTGTGTAGTGACCGTTTCGTTTAACTAAGGTCGGCTTTATATTTGGAAGTCACTTTCGTAAAATTAGGTAAATAATTTATAGTAAGTTGTATTTACACTTATTAATATGAACTAAAATTATAATAGTTATGCTTCGTAATTTTTGACATTTACTTAAATAATTACAAATCAATTTAGGCATGACTTATATTTAGTATTGAAAATACCGTCTCAAAGTCAAAAAGATGCCGTTGCATATATTGCGTCAATATTGCCGTTGCTTATTTAATTTTATCACATATCAATTATTAATTAGAAAAGAAATCATGGCCGGTCACGAATTTCAAACTTTGGCTAAAATGTTGCACCAATCATTTAAAAATAAATATCTATATTACCTACTCACGCGTTGATATTTACAAATAATTAAAACAAAACTCATAATTAAGGTATGAAAATATTTATTTCATCGTATTTGTAATTCGAAAATACCTAAATTAGTGCTATTTTTATAGAGTATTTGGATTATCAAGTCCAATAAAAATATATTTTTATGTAAATAGTTTGCAAAGGTTCCTGTAGTATCTGTGTATTTTCAACCATATGTACTACAGTAATAGATAATAGGTAACTAATAGTTACAATTAGTTGATGAGCTAGAATCTTCATTAGATGTTACAGATTTGGGTGAACATTTTAATGGCACGCCATCTTCTTCGTCTTGTATATTTATTATTGCTCTTTGTATTATACGGCGAAGCTTTTTATTGCCCTCTTTGCTTAACTTTCTGAGTTCAGAAGCAACATAATCAGCAAATATTTGATTATCATCATTAGTTTCGTTTACAATTTGAGCACGTTTACTAATTAAACTTGTATCTACTTTCCTTTTCTTTAATTTACGTCCTAACTTAAAAGTTTCACTTTCCTCCTGTTTACACTCAATTAACGAGAGTGAATCTGTTTCTGGTGTTTCTGCCACATATGATGTATCATCCTGAAATAAAAAGTTATGAGAACTTTACAAACTCTTTATAGATACAAATAGAATAATGGCTTAATATTATGAAGAATGCATTGCCATGGATGCTAATATACAATAAAGAATTGTAATAATTTTGGCCAGATATCTGATAAAGGAGATTTTACAAAACCATTATATACCATGCATTGAAGTCAGAGAGTCTGAATTTTTGAAAATATCATCATCACAGTTCATAAAGGGAGACAAATAAATATTCCTTATCTATTAGTGACATACATGCATTTCCTGTAACAAAATATGTCATAATACCTTTGTAGCAGCCAGTATTAGATAGTAAAATAATACTTCAGATGGCAGAGAGTAATATTCACTATCGTGTGTTGTCGTGAATAATTTTATCTGAAACTATAACCGGTATATACAGATACTAACAAGTGGTGTAGTTAGCTAGTGTGACGGATAACACATTGTATGAGCAGGACGGACTATGCGAGAGCGAGATAGAGCAACTATTAATGTGGAGCGCTCCCGTGTTGCGCTAGCCAGGTATTCGTTTTCGTTGCGTTGACTTGTGTTACTGGCATCCCTTATTCACATTCTAATCAACCCATAGATAAAAGGATGTAGGTATAGATAACTACTTTTTAGAGTCAGGCATATGGCTGGAAGTATTTTCATCGCCTATTTGGCAAGCAAAAGTGGTTTCTTTCAAAACTTACAGAACAGAAAAAATTAAAGCTGTAGTATTCATTATCACAGTTCTTTATAATTTCTTAACAATGAACGGCAATTCCCAGAGATATATAAATGATGATGAAATTATGCAAATAGAAGTACCTATTAACACTGGTCGGCAACCAAATCCTCCTTTAAAGTTTAAATAAAAATTCAATAAATATATAGAATTTGACATGCTGAATGATCTACTTTTAGTTTTTCTTTTTTGTTATCATGTAATTATTTTAATTTTTGTTCCTTACGCAATTTTTTTGTGCAAAACTTTTTACTTATTGAGCTTCAAAATACTAACATGTCTGTAGATTTCATTTTCTTTTTCGCAAATCTTTAAGCAATATCTCATGAATGTGCTCGAAGATTCTAGCAAGATATATTACATATAGAGAAACGATACAACGGAAAATGGTCAGAATTATTACTTCTAAATTTTTGTTACTTGATTTGCCACGAAATTACAATAGAATACATGAAAATGGAGAAAACTACACACTGAAATGCCTTTATCAATAATTTGACCTATACTTTTGCTGATTTTAAATGTTTTCGGAGAAATTAATTATATTCATTGTCACAATAATTAAATACACGTTTTGTATGTAAAGCAAAAAAACGCTTAATTATACATTATTCACAAAAAATGGACGTGATACAAACCTATTAATACCATATTTATATTCAGAAGTGTCGAAATTATAAAAAATCCCAATAGGTGATATTTTTTTTGCCGACCAGTGTAATCCCTATTAATATTATAAATGCGAAAGTAACTCTGTCTGTCTGTCTGTCTGTCCGTCTGTCTGTTCCGTCTTCACGGTAAAACTACTGGACCGATTTGGCTGAAATTCAGTATATATCTATTTTCGATGCCAAGGATGAATATAGAATACTTTTTATCCCGAAAAATGGGATAGTTTCCGGGGTAAAAATATAATTGTCTATTTGTTTGTTATGCTTTTACGGAAAAACTATTGGACCGATTTGGCTGAAATTTGGTATATATGTAATTTTAATACCGAGGGTGGACATGGGATGCTTTTTATCCCACATAATGGGATAGATTTTGAGATAGGTTTGAATTTGGTCATTTTGGTCAATTTGGTCATTTCGTCATTTTGGTCATTTTAGTCATTTTAACCATTTTGGTAAATTTGGTAATTTTGGTCATTTTAGTCAATTTGGTAATTTTGGTCCTTTTGGTCAATTTGGTCATTTTGGTAATTTTGGCAATTTCGGTAATTTTGGTAATTTTAGTCATTTTGGTCAATTTGGTCATTTTAGTCATTTTGGCCATTTTGGTAATTTTAGTCAATTTGCTCATTTTGGTAATTTGGAAAATTTTAGGCCATTTTAGTAATTTTGGTCAATTCGGTAATTTTGGTAATTTTGATCATTTATATAGTTTACAGATAGATAGACGCAGGATATATAAATACAACTAGAAAGGGTTGAAATAGAGATTGAAAGATTGTATGAGAGACCAATCATTTCTCAAGTTTATAGATATAAAAAATTATCATCTCTGAAAAATGCGATAGTAACTCGATCTGTTTGTCTGTTAAGCCTTTTTTGCTGCAATTTTGTTTAAATGTAGTTTTAATACAGAAAATGGACATAAATATTTTTCATCCCGGGAGATGGGATAGTTTGCGATATAAAATGAAGTAAAATTTCCGGGCGCAAATAGAACTAAAATAAAAATTTAATACAATGTAATCTGTATTAACGCCTGCTGGTTAAACAAGAGGTACGCGCTAAAGTTTGACTCGCGGCGGTGCCGCGGGGTAGACTCTAGTCTAACTTATAAAGTAATAGAGTTGAGCTAGATTAATAATAAACCTTTTATAACACTAGTTATTCTGTACTACTGTGTATACTAGTAACCTATATGAGTTGAGAGAATACTTTGTTACATAAAGGTTATAGTTTCAGTAAAATATCAGTACACAAGTTAAATCCTAATATGTAAACAAGTGGCCATGTGCGAGTCGGACTTGCACTTAAAGGTTATCTATAAAATACCAAATGGATATTAACATTATTATTCAGTCCAACCTTCAGTAATAATGGATCACATATTATATTAACTGGCCCCTATCATTACCTGAGTATCTACCAGTATTTTAAATATTCAATGAAAACTCCACTCAATGTTGTGGTAACTCTCACACACTCAACATTGTTAACTTTTTAACACCTAATTAATAATAATTATAATTCTTTAGTATATTCACATAAAATATTTTGTAGACACAAAACTTCTATATCTAAGTGTGCCAAATAGTATATATTTAGCTATGATTTTCTTGAGAAAATCAGCCGTGATATATATGTAGACATATTACATCTTAGTGAGAGACCATATGGGTTCTGTGTACTTTCAGGTAACTGAAACCTAAAATCTGTAAATATGTTTGAACTAATAAAGGAAATAATTACCGAAGTATAGTTTGTATTTGTTTCAATATCCTTTTCTTTTAGTAAAAAACTGAGTGCATTAAAATAGCGCCAAGTAGATGTGTATGTTTCATTAATATTGCTTTCACACCTCCTTTTTTTAATTTTTGTTATTTCTTGGTGGAACTGCCCTTTTAAATTGTGTAGTTTCCTCGCTATTTCTGCTGCAGTAGTATCAAACATTTTAGCTATTTCAACATGAGCTAATCTTGTTTTGCTACGGACATTGTGGAGTTTATGCGTAGAATCCCAGAGTAGAGGATATGATTTGTAAGCAGTAATCAATGTGTCCACCTCAGATGGTGACCAGTATTTTGCTTGTTGATACATTATATTTTTATATTATAACTTCTGTTTAATCATTTTCCAAATTTCTCTTCAATTATCAAATATTATGATTACATTTACAATTTTTATAAGTTGTAAGAAATTATATGAGTATTTTTTACTATTAACTATTATAATTTTGCAAATTTATTGTAAGTTAATTACGAAAGCAATAAAATTACGCCTTTGACTTACGCAAGCAAAACTCAAAACTGTAATGTCAGCCTGATTCTGTATGTTTATAAGAATATGTTTTTAGCGGGAACTTGAAAAAACATATTTTGCTGTATAGGTATATTTTTAAAAATGTATAATATTCGTTACAGTGAACAATGTCTGTATGATATTGTTCACTGTAACGATTTTAACGAATTCGAACGATTGATTTTAACGAAGAATTATAAATTGTTATAAAAATAATTCAATAGTTTATTGACATATGACCCATTATAACATCACGTTCGAATATTTAACATTGGTTAGTTACGCAAAACATGTATAGCCATATTTAAAAAAGGAATTGTCATTTCAGGGTCACCAACGAAGCAAAATTTTGCAACTTTAGCAGAATTTAAACCTAAATATAGGATGAGATTCTGGTAAAATCACAGGAGTTGACAAAATTCTGCATTCATAAGTTATCTCGCAATATTCTTACAATACCTTAAATTCTTTTGATCCTTATTTGGTTATTAAGTCGAATGTAAAAACATTGACTATAAATATTGTAAATTTGTATTTGGGCATAATGGTGAGCAAATAGTTATAATTGGAGGAAAGTGCTAATTCTACGGCTAGGAACAC
This sequence comes from Dendrolimus houi, assembly GCA_039645545.1. Classification (NCBI taxonomy): domain Eukaryota; kingdom Metazoa; phylum Arthropoda; class Insecta; order Lepidoptera; family Lasiocampidae; genus Dendrolimus; species Dendrolimus houi. The sequence continues at coordinate 11,863,148 of CM077134.1, forward strand.
TGAATGATTTTGGGACCATAAGCTGATTAACAAGATCTATTGAACTAAAAAATATACACTTTGTCAATTCTGTAATGCCTAATAAAGCTTGAGAGCCCTTATTTTCCAAAGAAATCATCCACCAAAACGAGTTTAATAATCGATCAAGTGCGTGTCATTATATGCACAATGAAAAATTCCGTAGAAGTGACTAATGTACAATGAATTTCTCATTTGAGCACAGAACGCTAAATAGTTACCTATTGCTATTGAAAATATCTTAGAAATATCTCAAGTGCAAGTTCAAAAGAATTCTTTGAGAGTTTTTAAGATTTACCTTCATGTGTTTTCGGAAAGGGATTTTTCCCTAACCATTGATTTACATAGAAAAAGGTAAATGTATAGCATTCTAATACAGTAATTTTAAGTAGTGGAGTGGAGAAGTGGGGAGGGGGGAGGCATACTTACCTTTACTACAACCCCTAAGGCCCGGAGATCTTGAAATATATATTTTTAAAACATAACCTCACTTATTTTCACTAATTTTTTCGCTAATATTGCACTTCTTTCCTAGGTCTAAAGTTGAAAAATCCTTTCAAAGTTCAAAAAAAATCAGTAATCAACATAAAAAGAGCCAAAATAACCAAAAAACCAGCTTAATTGTATAAAAATTAAGAAAAAACACAATAGAACACATTCACATACACTACAAGAGTAACCATTCAAAATGGCGACAAAGACGATGTTTTTTTTACGTAATCGCATTATAATTTATCCTATATTTTAAAAAAAAATGTTCAGCAATGTATTTAAAAATTGATATCATTAATATATTGATTCATTGTCATATTTAAAACCAACTTGTTAGTCGTCCACTAAATTGATAAATAAAACAAATGTTTCATACGAGACTTTTAGGCGTCGTACTGTTTGTGTGTATAAAATAAATATTAAATGGTAACCAGTCGGTTTTGGCATATAACTTGACCTAAACGACTGTTCTTGTTGTATAAACTAAACAGTAAATGGTTAGAAGTCGGTCCCAGCACTCGCCGGCCGATAAATAAACAATATATTAATTAAAACTCAAGATTTCGAATTTCTTAATTAAAAATCGATAAGTATTATTGACATATCGATTAATTTATTTTTATCATCACACCTTGTTAGCCAAGCCATTAAAAACGAAAGTGACAGCAACAACGGTCATTTCTTAATCAATCGATTATATGCCTAGCATGAATTTTGTAATTATGACTTATGCCTCAATTAAATTTAAAACTTTATTTCTACATTAAAAACAATTTTAGTGTCACCAAAGGTTCTGGCGGTTATATGTAATTCGTGAGTACATTCATAAACTCAAATCACGGTTTGTTATTATCAAAAGTGACGCAATTTTACAACAAAAACAGGTGAGGTTATGTTTATAAAATATAAAAAATTCAAGACCTCCGGACTTTAAGGGTTGCAGTATGGGTAAGTTTACCTGCCCCCCTACCCACTACGCCCACCCACTACTTAAAATTTGTGTATCAGATTTTTAAGTCGCAGCTTAGAAAAATCATTATTGATTTTGAAAACCTATCAATGGTTATAAATACGCCAAGTAAAAGTAAAAAAAAAAGATTTTCCTTTTATTACGTGTGTAAGGTGGTCCATAATCTTTGTATTAAAAAAATATCAGCAATTGATAACAGGTGATACAGAAATCAAGAATTTTGTTTGACAAATAGAACTACTACATTTCCTAATCAAATACAGTTGAGTTCTATCCTCTTTGCTAACAAATAAATACAATCACGATTTTCACGTGTTTATTTTTATATATCATATATCCATACAAAAACGATTCTTATTATAATTTATTCACTTTTTTAAAAAGTAGTTGCAGAATTTATTTACTGACTAGTATAATCTTCAATTTAAATCTGGTCACCCTGATAAACTGACATTTGCTATTGTCAAATGTCAAATTATCAAAAATTAGAAAAAATAGAAATACTGAAAAGTGTATTATCTATGTCTATGTACTGAAATCTCTGAAATGATCTGTGCTCTGAAATCAAGTGAAAATATTGTACTTTAGCTCACGAATTAGTTCTTGTCTTTTCCTCACGTTAGTTAACTACTGACGATAAACAATGGCTGGAATTAAAGGTATAATGACATACAAATTATTAGTAAGAATTTTCTAAACTAACTAACGTGTAAAACCTAATTCGGACTGATTAGATTCTTGAAAGTCATAGTCGTAGGCTCAATGACTCATTATTTACTTTCAAATATATTATGATTTCAATAAGTTTTAGAGGTTCTAGACCGATTTCGCAAATAATGTATTACGTCTATATTTTAATTTAATTAATATCAATGTTTGTTTTCTTTCATGTTGCCTGTATGGGTCTGTTAAATATAAGGGTAAGTTGCACCTTGTTTACTGTTGTATATACGCCTTTTTGGATGGTGAACGAGTTCGGGGATTTACGTCTAAAGTGGTAAAGTAGTTGAAAGCAGACCTTGGATATACCTTTAATAATGCACTGATTTTCAACTGTATGCAACATATTGACAACATTTGAAAGTGAAAATGACAACAACAACCAGTAACCACATTCAATTTTAGAAAATAAAATTGTATAGACTTTTTTTAAAGTATTTGTATTTATTAAAAAATGTAAGGATAATAATGATAAATAAATATAAGAACTAGAAGATATCTAAAAGGATAAAATTATGTGTGCATAAAATATGGAAATTGTGTTATGTGTAACACAAACTGAATATTTATTAAACAGGTATGGAACCCCAGGTTGAACTGCTGTTATTTGTTTGTACTATACTTATGACTTTAGATATGACCTGATTTTTATGGAATTTGTTTTGTAGGTATCTACTTGTCACATTATAAAATATTAGAATGTTATATGAAAACAAAATTATAGTATTGCTGATCAGTCATGGCCCGTCTCAAGCCAACTGCTTGCACAGAGCACACTTTACAAACCAATTTGTCTTAGCTAGAGATGTACCTATCTTTAACAAAAATAACCACTTATTCGATTAACTTTTATAATTGATTATTTTAAATAGAACTAATTAAATTAAATACAGGTATAAAGTTTCTTAACTTAAAAGAAAATAAATTGATAATAATTATGCTGAAAACAAATTAAATATTTTTCATTGTTCATTAAGTTTTTATCTGTATTTAAAATACAATGACACAGACTATTACTTTTTAGCTTAAAAAACTGAATTTACATTATTTTGAATACTCTATTTAGTTAGAGAAAATTTAAACTTTGATAAAACACAAAATAAATGTATTTATATTTCTTAATTATACTTGACTTGAATAATAATCAATTAAACAACACAATATTGCACATCTCTTTTTGTTGCTTCATGCTTATTTGGCAATACTCATAACAAACAATGAGGTATTCTGTCTTACTCACATAGTAGCCTTGGTTGTGTGGCTATCACTTTCTCGAGTACAATCTTGAGTGTACATGTGTGAAAGCTTGCAAAGCCTATGTTCACAGGGGTGGGACTCAACTCATTGGTTGTATTATAAATAAAAAGTAGATAAGTGAAGTTGTGATAAAATTCTTTTGTTTACATAACAATAGTAATTGAGTGTATAACACATTTTGCAATCAAATTAATGCAAAATCTAAAAAACTGCTTTCCATGATCTCTTTGACTTCTTTCATCACCTGTGGTTACTTAGTGGTGAGTACACTCTCATTCCAAACTCAATACCCGGGTTCGAATCCTGGCTGGAAAGCATTAATCATTTAGGTATTTTTTGGACTTACAGTTTTACTGAAATACAACAACAGTATGGGAGAAATTACAGTGGTGAGTACACTCTCATTCCAAACTCAATACCCGGGTTCGAATCCTGGCTGGAAAGCATTAATCATTTAGGTATTTTTTGGACTTACAGTTTTACTGAAATACAACAACAGTATGGGAGAAATTACATAAATAGTACATTACATTACATAAAATAATTTTTATTCATTAAGCCGATCTACTAAACTAATTTAAAAAATCAGAAAGCTGTTTTATATGTCACTCAACGAATTAGCATTGCCATACAATGTGGCAAGTCAGCCAGCCTATTGGGCACACTTCCCTCTGGAAGGGTTTTGTTACATAGTTTATATTAATTTATTTATAACTTAGTTTATTTTTAATATTTAATTATTTTTTTTAAAAGTTTAGTACATTGACTTATGAATAAAAGTGCCATTTGAAATGGCTATTATGACTTGAAAATACGTTTAGAAATAGTAGTTTAATTGTTCACTAAAATTTAACAAGTTACTTTAATGTTTTTGTCCTTCATCCAGGTTTAAATAATGATGATTGAATATTTAATTAAAATAATTGAAAAGGTCAATAAAACAATATTTATTAAGTTTCATAGTCTACAATAACACTAGAAGTTATATTTTATGGAAAGTCAGTGATATCATCCTATTTGATTGTAATGAAACCTACATATATAGATAACCAATGTATCAAACTTACCAAACAACCTTGAACAAGCATGGCTAGTTATCCACTATCCATTAACCATACTATCCTTTCTGCCTATAATACATATAACGGGAGGTAGGAGCCCAGCAGTGGGAAATTTATGGTCTGTTATTATTTTTTATGTTCAAAATATTATGGTAATTGATGATTATTTAAAAAATAATAATTAGAATAATAATATTGTAACTTCTTTTTTGTTTAGGATTAGCCAAACTCATACAAAAACAAGGAAGCTCTGACATTCTACAAATAACAAAGTGCCTCGGTGGATTTGTCTAGATTGTCAAACAGCATATTAATTCAATACAAATGTGTATTCTGTTTTGAATTTTCAGTTTGGTGTCCCTGGCTTTTGCTGGTTCTATTGGAATGACATTTGTTATACTCGCATGTGCCTTGCCACAATATAAGTAAGTACATAATATTTATTTGTTTAGTATTTTCGTAAGTTTTCGTGACTATTACAATTACACAATTAAAATTTTACCTCCCATCCCCTTTCAATATTATATAAAATGATTAGGGATAGGCATGTTACTAAAGAGTTTCTTGCGCCACTTCTTCTCTTAAGCCGCAACATGTTTGCGAAGCAGTGTAAAATTAGATTAGGCTCCCATAAAGTAAATAATATTAATATATTTATCTAGGCATATTAAAGAGATTACGACCTTTAAAGGACTAATAAGTAATAATAACCGTAAACAAAAATTTTAAACTAAAATGAACAAATTGGTGGTAGGTTAAATAATAACTTTAACATTACTCATTGACACTTGACATCTTTGTCTTCTTTGATCATGCCTACTGAAAAGTGGCCGAAATGTCAAATAAAATGCCATGGTTAATATTATTAAAACATAGTTTTAATTATTTATTGAATTACTAGCTGCACCCCGCGGTTTCAACCGCGTGGTGATGGAAAATTGTTATATTTTGGATAATTCACACTATATAGAGATATAGTGTGAATTATCCAAAATATAACAATTTCAAATTTTGATGAAACTTTACAATAATATAGCTTACACATCAGAATAACACATAGACTATAATTTATAGAGATAAATTATAGTCTTATGTGTTATTCTGATGTGTAAGCTATATTATTGTAAAGTTTCATCAAAAGCCATTTAGTAGTTTTTGTGTGAAAGAGTAACAAACATACATCCATACATCTGTACTTACAAACTTTCGCTTATAATATTAGTAGGATTTAGATACAATTTAGAATATGCCGAATGTAGGAATAGGAATAAGTTCTATTTAAAAATTAGATTTGTCAGATGGTCTGTTAGTAAAGGCTTTTTCCATAGTTTTCATTTCTCTTTACACCTTGCTATTATAGCTTAAAACCTGCAAGTGTAGTAGAGGTCACCTCTGCTGATGTGTTTGCCTTTATTATTATAGTATAGTTGGAGTACAGCACAGTTGTTGGTCCAATTGATGAAGTGGTTCCTATTATAGGCTTTTGGAACAACAGAGATGTTACTATGCTTTTAGGGATGGTCTTATATGTCTTAAAATGCGGTGTCAAATTTGCGACAATTGCTTTTAATTATCAATTAGTGGCCTGAAAATAGAAAACTGAGCATATATCATTGAATGAGAAATCAAATGAAAGGGTTTAAAAAAGTATTTGAAATGAACCAATGCACTGTAGATATTTTTTTTTTACTTTATTAAAAGCTTAGTTTACAAGTTAAAAATAAAAAAAATCAGAAATATGGCTGCTTTAATCTATATTTTTAACAAAAAATATGAGTTCCCAAATATTTATCTTAGAGAAAATCACATAAGTGTGTTTATTATTTAAACTTTTTAATGGCTGGTCCTATATCTTACTATTCATTGATTTGCATTACCATCGATTGAATTTTGACATTGTCGAATTTTACCTGAAAGTAAGACAAATGAATGGTTGGTAAGATATAGGAAGGGACATACATGTGCTAATTTCACTTATACTTTTCGCTTTTTGAGTTTATTTTATTATACACCTTTCAGACTATGGTGGCCATTCTTTGTGGTGTTGTTCTATATTTTGTGCCCAATTCCAACCATGATTGCCCGGCGGCATGCGGACGCAGCGGGGGGCAACTCGCCATGCATGGAGGCTGCCATCTTCATCACAATGGGGTTCCTTGTCAGTTCTTTTGCGCTGCCCATCGTCCTGGCCCGGGCTGAAGTGGTATGATTTTTTTTTATTGCATAAAGATCGCAGAGGCAGACTCACCTGATGGAAAGTCATCATCGCCGCCTATGGACCTATTCAAAATCAGAGATGTTGATAAAGTATAAAGTTTATAGTTTCCTTGTTAATGGAAGTCATGTTGTAGCACAGTGGGAAAAATTCAGTGGCAACTATTTGCCACTTGTAAGTATATACTTACAAGAGCAGCTTACGTTTTAGAATCCATACTTTATTAGTGCTTTTAAATGTAAAATTAATTCTATGATTTTTAGAAACGGCGAATAAAATTAGCCAAAAGGAATAATTATTCTAGTATTAAAAAAACTATTCATGTTTGTTATTCTTGAAATCTGTTCAGGTTATAGAGTGGAAGAATAATTTGTTAGGTTTTCAAGAACTTTCCATGTGATGTGTATAGTTTGTGTCTCAAGAAAATTGTTAAAATTAATATAAATACTAAAGCTTTCTAATTTCCAGGTTTAAAATACCATTCCCTATTGTGTCGAAAATGCACATTCAATGAATTTTATGATGATTATAATAAATATAGAAACATAACCATTTACAAATTTAGATAGTATGGACAAAATAACATTTGTAGTATTACATTTATATTATACAGTCCAAATAGTAAACAATGAAAATAAATAAAACTAAATGAAATTAATTTTATAATCTGTTGGAAACTTTTAAAAAAATGAGTGCATGTTAGCATTTTTTTTATTATGAAAGTACAGCAGATATACTGACGGGCCTCTTAATCCTAATGAAAAGCGGGTACTGTTGCCTATGTACATTCGCAACACCATAAGTGTTATTAACATGCTGCTGGTCTTGAAGAAACTGACACATTTTTTGAAAAATCCCATATCGCAGCACTGCGGAAAAACCGCAGCTGGGAGCTCATTCCATATATAGGCCCACTGTATCCAAGAGAAATTGTCCAGAGAACCATTGCCTACCTGAGCAATATTTAAAGCAAGCTTTTTAATTTTTATGAATTTGTAAGTTTTGTTCAATCTTTTCCTCTACAGATTCAAGCGGGCGCCTGTTATCTAACATTAGCCGGCAATGTCATAGTATACCTCACGATCCTCGGTTTCTTCACAATCTTCGATATGGACGACTCTGACTATGCGATGTGGTGAGAGATCTAGTAAAATGAATTTTGATAATGGACGATAATATGGCGTGAACAATGTAATTTGTACCATAAGACACATTAAGGTTATGTCTATATTTATGTTAAGTCTGATATTTGATACTGATTAGTATTAAGATGGCAGGCGGTGATGGGTATGTCAGTTAAAGGTTTCAATGTTGGTCTTAATACTGTATACGCCACGGTTATATATTACGGAGTTATTTATGCTACAAGGCAGTATAGTTTGGTTCTATGAATGCAGAGTTTTAAAAGGAAAAAATTCTATAATTGAAAAGTTCTGACTCCATATTTAAAATATATGGAAACACACCACTTTGTTTTTGGCTACAGTCCCTTAGAGACTCACAACGACCACGATTTTTCCCGTTCCACTTGCTTGCCGGCGGTACAATCGTAAACCCAAGTGGAACGGTTATTCGACCCACCTCTTCACATGGGTCATTGTGAGCGTTGTGTGATCGGAAATTATGACGTTATTGGTGACGTTTTCACCACGACCATAACGACCGCGGCCGCCTTGTGGAACGGTAGATGGAGCATTTTGGGCGTTGTGAGCTACTACTAAAGGAACGCGCTGTGTAACATTTTTCATTTCATTGGTGACGAAAATATGATAAGGATAATACATAAGCAAGTCAGTTGTAACTAAATTGAACATCGCATTTGTTTCATATTTATAAATATAGAACCTGGAATGTCGGCGGCGCAACCGTCTGTGTTGTGAACTTTTTCGCTACCCTCATGTTCGTGCCCACTGTTGAGAAATTGTAAAATCTTATTTGCCATTGATAACGTATCCTGTGAAATATAACGAAGAATTCAACTGAAAAAGTGTTTTTTTTATTATATAAAAAATATTTATTTATTACCTCATTTTATGAAAAAAAAAACCGGCATTCCAGGGGTCTAACTAAGCTTAAAATATTGTTGGCGAAATAAAATATTAGTAGGTATATAATTTTTTAAATATTTCTTAAGTCAATTTGCCAATTCACATTGTTCTGAATTAAAAATGTTTCCGAAGTTTCGGTGGTCAATGATGAAATAATTCGAAACGCCAAATCGCGTTGTTTCACGTTTAAAAGTTTTGCAAATGATTGAAATTAAAAATGATACAATGTGAGAGATTTTGGTGAGAACTTGAATGATGACACTGCTATTTTTTTTAATAACAGAAAATGAACACTAAGAACCAACAATAGTAGTAGAACAGTAATTGTTTTGTTAGAGTTGAAAATGTGACTTAATAAAAATGTGTCTCTTTAAGTTACTATGTAACACCATTGTTAGTCATCAATTAAAAAAACCTACAATTTAACTGGGCTTATATTGATAATTCCTATATTTCGCATGGCTGTATAGACTGCACCTTTGGCTGTCATTGGGGTGAATTGAACACAAACAACATCCTATACTACAGAAAACGTGGATACAAATAATGAAGCTGTCTGGTCTAAGGATCTTTGTCTGCTCTTTATATAATGAAGAACAAAAATACTACAACATCGAAAATAGAATAGAAAAGTATTTTGAATTTAAAACATTATAGTTCTAAATTCAAAATACTTTTTTTTACTAAAGCCTGTTTTATATTTACTTTAGTTTGGAAGTGAGATTGGAAATGGTTAGTTAAATCCTTATTATCGTTTGCATAGAATTTTGACAGATAAGTTATAAGTTGTTGGTTTAAATAGACGTCTGTCTAAATAGTGATATGGGCATTACTTGCCAGTTTTATAAATTAACTTGCTTTTTAAATAATATAAATCAGGCTTAAGTGAGATATATAAAAAATTGTTTTTACTCCCTATACTTGTCTGGCATGAATCTAATGAGGTGAAAAATAACATACTTGATACAGATTATACAAAATCCTATGATGTAGGAAAATGTTTATTTATTAAATATAATTTTAGATTTTTTGGGGTTAACTTTTATGATAATGCTCATGATTATAGATAGTACCTGTTTATCTAATATTGGAGCATTTCGTTTTCCCACATTTTTCATTGCAGGCTAGAATAAAAATTATAATGAATTGTACATTTTTGTCTTAGGTGTTATATGATTTATATCTTTTTTCAAAGGATTAAACCCTAATTTATACTAATATTTCATTCGTAAAATAAATAATAATTTAGGTAACAGAACTTTGCTTCACATTTTGTTATTATGTTCTATATTCTAAGTTATTAGATTAGTTTCATGGTTATTGAAGTTTTTAAAATGTATCCATTTGTTTAGATTTTGTATAAACCCACTTTTTAATGAGAAAATTGTATTGTATTTTTTAAATAGTTGAGTGAATTATTTTCAAATGTTTTCTTATTTCAAAAGAGGCGGTCGACTCGTCTTAAACCAGTTGCAGGAATGCAACTGGTTTAAGCTATTTTGACGGCCTCTGTGGTTGAGTAGGCTAATTCTTTGCCGCCCTACCTCACTAATAGCGCAGAGGTTCCGGGTTTGATTCCTGACATAGTAAATTTCTTAAACACTTTCCAATATTTACCATGGTATGGATATCTGAAATCAGCCCCAGGGTAGTTTGTTGTATATCTTTCATAACATAAAGGTAACTTGTTTATCTTGGGAATACGCAAAGTGTGTTTTGTCTGCCGATTTAAAAAATATGATAAATTTCATAAGAATTTCATTTAAACTGATACACATACTATGCTAAACAAAATTTACTTATCAATACAAAACGTCTCATATCCAGATGATTGGCTGCTTTAACTATGCTCACTTACTATTGTATCAACACACCATGTTCTGGTAACGGGGAGTTTATCCACACTTCCTGAACACTTGGCAGCCACTTAATCTAGTGTTTGTTTCTTTATGACATACCATGTGCAAGCACTATTGTATAGGGCTCTTCAAAGAGGGTGGATAAAGATTTTCAAAGTCTCAACCAGGTGTAGAATATATCACCTCCCTTGGTAGTGCAGGTGTCATAAGCTAAAGTAACCATTTACCATAAGAAAATATAAATAAAAAATTGCTGTACCCTCCTTTGCTTCACTAGCACATCTGCTAATCTCATAAATCTCTGATTAACCTACATTTCAAATTCGAACAGACAATACCTCTGAATTAATTATGCAGATATTTTCAATGATAATTTTATTTATTTAAACTAGGATACGCCCGCGACTTTGTCTACGCTTGACTTGACATTCCCGGTACGTAAAATATTGCAGCGTTTGAAAAAATAATGTAACCTATCGTTTTAGTGAAAACTGTGACGGAATAAGCTAATTTTTATGCACCCAAACTACAAACCGGTCCCAGGAAAATTCCCGTGGGATTCCCGGGATAAAATAATCACACATTTTGATTTGATTTTATTGCTTTTATGGAAAGACTATTGAACTGATTTGGCAAAAATTCGCAATTTTAATACAGAGGGTGGCCAAAGGATATCTCGGATAATGGGATAGATTTATGTAAAGGTTATCCCGGAAAGTAGGATAGGTTTTGTGATTTTTGTCCAATTCGTCTCATCTCGTTCCTTTTTCTATTTTGTTATTTTTGTCAAGTTTTGTCATTTATGTAGTTTACAGATACACGGGGGATAGGGTAGGTTGCAATATGAAATGAAGTGAATCTTCCGGGGGCAAATACATAAAAAATTAATACAATGTAACCTGTACCGCCTGCTCTTTAAACAAGAGGTACGCACTAAAGGTTGACCCGCGGCGCAGCCACGGAGTAGACTAGTGGTCTATATAAACGCCATATAACCATTAATAGGACTATCTTATCTACATACAGTACTCGGTACTTGATATGGCACGAAGACATAAAGTGGAAAGTACAGCTTTCTTGGGTTATGTGGGGAGGGGGACTTATTTTTGTTTATATCTGTCATTAGATGACGTAATAAGAGCTGTGTATAGAAATGACATTACGAATACATTGTATGACAGAGATATTGCCTTACAAAACCGAAGATACCTAATTTTTACACTACAGTGCGAGTAAAATTTAAATGTCTGGAGTTTGTACACATTCTGCAAGAACACGATTATAAGAGTCACTAGATTGTACGTATGCAGCTGCAAGGTTAAAGTGCTGTCATCTCGCTCGGTCGCTATACGGACTCTCATAGCATTTCTCGCACTATACACGTTAGGTGTAATAAACACTTACTCTTGAAGAGTGTAAACTCATAGAGTTGGCTTGAAGTTCAGTTACGCGTTTTGTATATTATCTAGGATTAAAAATTAATAATTCCGGACTTTCTTGTAAATATAATGTTAATATTATAATGCCTCTAAAAACGTATGACCACAAGTGCCAAAAGTCCTTGTCAATTATTAAAAAAAGTTTCTAATTGGTAAAATAAAAATATTGATTTATTTGTATTGTTTTTATTTATTTGTAACTGTACTTTAGAAATTTCGGATAGCTTATAGTTCGTTCGCGTTAAGAATGCAGTGAGTCATCATTGTTCGCCGGTCTAGCCCCGCCCCCTAACCAATCAAATCTTTTCAAATTACAAGGTCAAGTTCACAGTGACCAGTTGAAGGCATAACTTCGAACGCGACGGTTGTGTCCGGCAATTGTGTTAACTGATTTATATTAAAAAAATGAATACCTCACCAATTCGTAAAAATAAAAGTGGTTCCGTAGTTAATAGTGGAAAGAGAAAAGTAATTTCCAATTTTTTTAAGTATTTTAAACAGTCTGATTTAAATGTGACTGTGGACAGCATAGTACAAAAAATATTTTATGACGCAATTCGGTTAGTAGACGCTGATCGATGGAAGAAATGCTGCGACCACATCTTACAAGAAGCAAATACCATGTGGGATTTAGATGACGTCATGGAACTCGCTGCAGAAAATTCTTTTATTATAGATACTAACAAGGTTACTAGTGATAGTGATTAAAATATTAATGACTTAATTTTGGTTTTTAATTTTTAAGTGTATTTTTTAAATTCATTAAACTTAGTCTTTAAAAATATAATTTGTTTGAATTTTAACACCACTGTGAATACACCTTTACCCTGCAGTTGCACTGATGACTCACTGCATTCTTAACGCGAACGAACTATAGATTCTTCCCTCATGCCAGACAAAGACCAGTAAGTCCGGACATGTCTGGAATATTACGTATGGCAACCCTACGTATACCCATCTCACTTTATCCCGACGTGCTATCATGCCGAGTACTGTACCTCAATGTATAACTTTAGTGTTTATCCTTCTGTACTCTAGCTGCTGTCCTACATGTAGAGTACCGAATGATCTCTTACTGCTGGGAATTGTCTAAAGATAAGGCCCCGATTTGTCGCCCTAATTCTGGCCATGTCCTGTGTAATGAAATGTTTCTTTTTAGTGTCGTTTTTCGCAATGTATGTGACGGTACCGTAAAAGTAGCCAACAGATTCTATAAAATTTACGAACATGTCAAAAGTCGCTAATATAAAAAGAATACTATGAATGATACAAGACATCTCAGTGCGTTAAAAATTTGCCTAGATGATTAGTTTTAATGTGGTTATTAGATGTGCCATGGTACGTGTTTTAATTGCAGTAACTAAATGAAAATGACAATTAAAAATGTCAAAGTGAAAATTATTTTCAAGTTTGACATTTGCCAATCGTCAATTTAATATAATATGCAATTAAAAACGTATTATAAGTATTAATTCATCATAATTTTACATAATCGTGCAACATCCATGGAAGGTTATTGTTTTTTTTAATAGTCAGCATGGGATTAAGAAGAAATTTTTTATACTTTAAATTCTTGACTTTTAACTTCGATTTTGGTCTAACAATATGTTTTAAATAACAAAATGTCACTTGAAAGGTTTAATGGCGTTTTTCTGCAACAAGAAACAGAAGAATGTTTTACAGCATCCTCTAAAGTATAGGATTTGCTATTTCATAATTACATATTTATCGGATGATTGTCATTTACAATGTACTTCATCCTTGCTAGTGTGGATTGATCTTTATAACTAAATGGTACAAACATTTACATTTTTTGCAGCTTCGCAATAAGTTAACATGTAGCTGTTCTAAGAAAAAAACAAGATAAGAATATGATTACGAGTGTTGCGTTATAGTGGCTTGTGCCCAACGAATATTTTAGCAGCTGTACATTATTATAAATATTTGTTATTCAGTATACTAATTATTACTAGTTTAAAATACTCGCGTATTCTGAACTAAACTTTGAGGCTAAACGTAAAAGCTTTTTTACCTTAAATACTGTTAATTTATATATAAAAACTAATACACAATTCTTTTAAAAAGTGTATTTGTGATTTATATCGAACTGTTATAGATACAATTTTGTTTCGAATAAATAGTCTTACAGTCGTTTTATTAGTTATTGGAAATGTATTGCATTAGCTTGGTAACACCGGTTCACATAATAAATCTTTACTAATATTATAAAAAGGTAAAGCTTGTGAGTTTATTTGTAGGAAGCAATATTTAATAAAAAACTTTAAACAATGTTTATTAGTTGATATTTAAGTTAGAACGAAATTAAGCTGTGACGTTTCGCCTTACAGTTTGAGTTTTAGGATAACTAACTTTGCTATATAGTCAGACTTCCACTAAATTACTCCCGACAAATAGTAGGTATATCATCAAGTACAAAATAATAATTTGAAATGTGTGGTTTTTCGAAGAATAAAAATGTAATATAATATTTATATATATACATCTCCAAAAAATAAAACCAAAACCGCGACATTTTGAAAATTCGTCTAGGTATTTCGATATTCCCATCTGGCAACTTTACATACAAGCAGGTGTCTTGTGGCCGGTTCTTATATCTTGCCGAACCGTTCATTTGCCTTACTATCAGTTAAAATTTGACGTAAACTCCATACAATTAATGTCAAAATTCAACCGATGGTAGGGCAAGTGAATGAATACTAAGATATAGGAAGTGGCCATTGATGAAACGGAAACATTTGTTATTGAACCATTCAAAGTCTGATGAATAACATAGACAAATAACTGTTTTTTTATTTAAATCACTATGTTACAGCTTAAACTTGAGTACATTTTTAGCCCCAGTGTATATTCTGACTAGCAAGTCTCGAAGAAGCTGAATTATTACAAATGTAGTCAATTGACTACATTTGTACAACATCAATGTAATAACAATTGTTATTACAAGTGTTTTCACCACAAAATAAAAATAAAATTAATACAATAATATGTCTTACTTTATTTCCGGTTACATATTAAAATAACAAGTTTTTATGTAACTGTGATGACTAAATTGTTTATTTGTAGTTAATTGTTTGTTTTTAGTACTATGTTTGTGTGGAAAATATTAATAAAATATGAATTGGAGTTATCATAGAACTCCGTTGTTTGGTGTCAGGGATCTATAACATGGTTAAGGCCAAGTTTTAATAACTGATGAATAGCAAATACCTAAGACTTGCACTTGAAGGTATTTGTTACCAGTGTTCAGTGCGAATTTTTTTACTACTCGATCAAGTTCAAGTTTTTTACGAAATTTTGTATGGCACGATATAGATTCGCTTTACGCGACACGAGATGGCGCTAAGCATTCCCATAGTAAATAGCGATAACTAGAACGTGATCGAGTAGTAACAAAACTCACACTATTCCAGATCATCAGAAATTAAAAATAAAACAATACTAATGACTAATTTCTTTTTATATACTTTTTAACAATGTAAAAGTATAAAATTTTCTAGAAATTATATATAAATATTACATTTTTATTATTATTTGCATCTATTGCTTACTTGTTGGTAAAAATAAGAAGTGTAGGTATTATAAAAAAAAACACAAATATAACTATAATAATATAACAGTAATTATTATAGAAGTCGTAAGTTTTTATTTATAGACAGGGCATATTAATTAATATACTTACAGGTCTCAAAATTAAATTATTGTTTACTTGAAATATGTTTATTGTATTGTTTTCATAAATAATTACATAATACTGTTATAACATTCCTGTGAAATAAATTGTGTAAATATAGCATTAAAATCAGGTCACAATAAATATTACTGCCTGCTTTATAATTTCTTGTTGTTTTATTTAAATAATGAAATAGTTCTCTTCTGGTAGCCGAAATGAAGCGAAATAGGCCGTGAAAGTCCATTGTAAAATATGGATACGATATCTTGCAAAGAAACTGGTATAAGAAATGCACAATCCAAGCATGAAAGGCATAAGATGAAGGACGCTCTAATTTATCAAAACGGACAAACACATCAAGTAAATATTGCAGTGTTCTAATGTATATTCAGCTGAGTACGCATTAGTGCATCTCTAAATGGTTTAAAAAATGGGTTCAGGAAATATGATATTCAAATTCAAATTCAAAGTTTTTTATTCAAAATAAGTTCCACTGGAGAACACTTTTTGAAGGTCATATAAATATATAAGTTAAAATTTAATTTTTCTTCCTATTCTATGTATACCGCTTCACAACGTGTTATTGCTGTTAAGGAGAAGAAGCGGCAAGAAACTCCCCAGCAACACGTCTAGCTAAATAATGTTTTTCTTTAAGTTTCTTATTCTATTTATATCTCAAGTTGTTTTTTTTTTAATAAGTTTTATACAGAAGTATGTTACAGAATTACTTTTTGAAGAATTAATGGAGTTGTAGCAAACAGTGCATACTCAATAAGACCAAAACACAATAAGAGGAAAGAAAAATATTATGAAAGTTATAATGATATGACGTACTAAAATGTTATGCTGCAATATATCTCCATAAATCCCTTACAAGCTTGGCAAGATAACATTAAACAAAATATAGTATAAGATGTTAGAGTGAGCTGCTATGTAAATGAATTTTTGTCATTTAAGTATTCTTCAATAGTGTAGTATCCCTTTTTAGCAAGATACTTTTAATTTGGTTTTGAATTTAGTGAAAGGCAGATCTAACATTTCACTCGGAATCTTATTGAAGAAGCGTATACCAACCCCCAAGAAAGAGGACAGTACTTTTTGTAATCTAAAAGATGGTAATATCAGTCTATTACAATGCCTGGTGTTGAAATTGTGAATATCCTTATACTGCTTGTAGGCACTCAAATTATTACGAATATAAATTATATTATTAAAGATATATTGGCAGGCGACCGTCATAATATTGATTTCCTTGAAGCATTCTCTAAGAGACTCCCGAGGGCCGAGGTTGTAAATTGATCTTACGGCTCTTTTTTGCAAAACAAATATGGTCTCTAAGTCAACAGCGTTGCCCCAAAGTAAAATACCATAGGACATGACACTATGAAAATAACTAAAATAAACTAGTTTAGCAGTCTCTTCGTCAGTGAACTGCCTAACTCTTCTGACCGCATACTGTACATTCTGATACAATTAGAAAATGTTAATTACTTAGAGAACTGATGAACTTTTATATCTGTTTAGCGGCTCAGTTGTTAATTAATGCATGTAAAGATACTGCTTAACATGCTTTTTGATATAGGAAAAATATTTTTTATGGGAACAATAAAATTTTGTTGAGAAACGATACTTTATTCTAGTGAAAAAATGAAATGCAATTGATTAATCATCATTTTTGACTTGACAATTATCTATGACTATGAAGTATGAAGTATGACGTTATTGACGTTCGTGTCAAAATAGTGATTGTACCGCACCCTTAATTTAGTTTTTCATAAAAATTAAAATATCAGTGATTTTAGTGTAATTTAAAAGGTCAAAACCATGGGGGATCACTTACCAGCTTGTGTTATTGATGTTGGTACTGGTTATACTAAACTAGGTTTCGCCGGGAACAAGGAACCTCAATTTATCATTCCGTCAGCCATAGCAATAAAAGAAACTGCAAAAGTAGGCGATCAAAGTACCCGGCGGATGACGAAAGCAGTCGAGGACTTAGATTTCTTTATCGGTGATGAGGCGTTTGATGCGACCGGCTACTCTGTAAAATATCCGGTGCGTCATGGCTTGGTGGAAGATTGGGACTTGATGGAGCGGTACATCGAGCAATGCATTTTCAAGTATCTACGAGCTGAACCAGAAGATCATCATTTTTTGCTAACAGAGCCTCCTCTAAACACGCCTGAGAATAGAGAGTACTTAGCGGAGATTATGTTTGAGTCATTTAATGTACCAGGGCTGTACATCGCCGTGCAGGCCGTGCTCGCTTTAGCCGCGTCATGGAAGTCGCGTACAACTGAAGAGCGCACATTCACTGGTATTGTAGTAGATAGTGGAGATGGTGTGACTCATATTGTTCCTGTAGCTGAAGGTTATGTGATTGGTTCATGCATTAAACACATACCAATTGCTGGTCGAAATATAACCTCCTTCATTCAGTCACTACTCAGAGAGCGTGAAGTAGGCATTCCACCTGAACAAAGTCTTGAAACTGCGAAAGCAATAAAAGAGAGATATAGTTACATTTGCCCGGATATTGCTAAAGAGTTTGCAAGATATGATAGTGATCCAGGGAAATGGATGAAAAAATACACAGGTATAAATGCTATAACAAAAAATCCATTTACTGTTGATGTGGGCTATGAGAGATTTTTGGGCCCCGAGATTTTCTTCCATCCTGAGTTTTCTAATGCTGATTTCACTGTGCCCTTGAATGAAATGGTTGATGAAGTTATACAGTCGTGTCCTATAGATGTGAGGCGTGGATTGTATGGGAATATTGTATTATCTGGTGGGTCAACTATGTTCAGAGACTTTGGTAGGAGATTGCAGCGTGATATCAAAAGGACTGTTGATGCACGACTGAAACTCTCAACCATGCTGTCGGAGGGTCGTATTACACCCAAACCAATTGATGTTCAAGTTGTATCACACAATATGCAGAGATATGCAGTGTGGTTTGGTGGTAGCATGCTGGGTTCTACTCCCGAGTTTTACCAAGTATGCCACACTAAGCAAGCATACATGGAGTATGGGCCTAGTATTTGCAGACACAATCCTGTGTTTGGCACCATGACATAAATGTTATTTATGTTTTCCTGGTTCAGAAAATCCTGTATTATTAGATATTGTAAATTTTATAACTGCTACATTTTATCAATAACATTAATAATATTACTATTCACAATACAAGACGGTAGAGAAGTAAAAAATCACAGGTATTGTTGTATTCACTCATAGGCCTATTTTGTGCCCACAAAAGTCCAAGTACATTTACTTGTATTATTTTTTTGTGAACCAGCATAAACATATTTAAACAGTTACTATCTTTTAATAGATAATTGTGTTGCATGTCAAACTTTATGGCATATGGCTGTAGAAGGCCATGTAATATCTAATTTAGTATGAATAAAAATTATTGTACAGCATATTTTTAACTAAAAACAACTATAAAATTTGATGTGTATAATAAGTCTTTTTAATGAAGAAAAATGTATCCTTATGTTTTATATGTTATTCAATAATTTGAACCGTAATGCCTCTAATACACCTGGGATAATGCTAGTCTTAAGTGACTGTCACACAGATGTAGCCAAGGGCTTAATGTTTCATTGAGATACAACATTGTTAATGCTTTTAAACACTGACAGATAACTCATGTATATACATTAATGTAGCACATGATTAATATTTGGACACAGTAAGACACTAATGCAAGTGGATCAAGGACCATAGAGGAACAAAATCAGCCTCAACCTATTATGTCTTGTATAATAAAATACACAAAAATTGGGGTTTTCTTTACCACATTTAATATAAATGTATTATTATTGCAAAATTTCAACCACCAGTAATTATGCCCTAAGTATAATATAATTATGAATTTATAAATATAAGACTTATAATTTATGAGATGTCTAGACATATTATTGTTATTAACATTTTTATGAACTCATAACTTGAAATTGAGTTTGAATTTTTTATTAGAAATGTGTATTATTTTGATTTATTTTAAGCTGGATACAATGACTCTTGAAAGCATTTAAATATTGCATTCCAGCATTTTGCCAAATAAATTAAATTTTGAACAATTTTGTTTTATTTTGTCAGGGTCTGCTTTGTTCATCCAAACTTCTGATATGTCAGAAGTACTGTTGGTACCCAAATGAATATTTAGGTTTTATAATTCATAACATACTCTACATATTCTACAGTATAGTATAGTTCTATGAAATGTTTAAACATGGTTCAGTTTTGAAGACTGAAATATAATACCATGGAAAAAGTATATTATCTTTTCCCATAATAATAATGTTACGACTCGAATTAAAATGCCTTTAGAATTACTATAGAGTTTATTAAATACAATATTACCTAAGCATTTCGGGTCGTTTTACGACTAATCATATAGCAGACTAGGATATGCCCGCGACTTCGTCCATGGTTGACTTGATTCCCGCGGGATTAAAAAGAATTTTTATATCGTTTTAGTAAAAACTGTGCCGAATAAGCCAATTTTTATGTACCGGAACATCTACAAACCGCTCCCGGGAAAATTTCCGCGGGACGGTATAAAAACTATCACGCATTTCATTACATAAAATTTGCTATAGATCAGTGAAAGAATCACATTAGAATTCGATTTTTTTTCATTGAAATATTTTAAATAATTCCCAGAAAAATTCCCGTAGGATTTCCGGGATAAAAAGTGGTGCAGATTTTAAATCTAATAAATTGCTGTCGATCAGCGAAAACCGCATCGAAATCGGCCCAGTAGTTTTTACGTGAATCTCGAATAAACAAACGACAAGAAATCAAAAAAATTGCATCATCTCCATCGGTTTATATAGTCTATATTCTAGTTGTTTTTTAATAGCTTCAATGTACAGATACGGTATGTTTAAAAATCTATAGGTACATAAAATGCTAAAAACCGAGTCAGGAGGATGTAAGAAGTGAAATAGAACTAATTTAGATTTTTTAATTTTTTTTTTATTCTGTCAACCTGTTTGTACCGGCTAATCTCTGAAACGACTCGACCGATTTAAATGAAATTTTGTATGATGGTAGCTTATATCCCTGGTCACCATATAGGATACTTTTGATCCCGAAAAATTAAAGAGTTCCCGTGGAATAGTTAAAAAACAGCACCACGCGGACGAAGTCGCGGGCAGAAGCTAGTTTATAATAAGTATTAAGTATAGATTTTCAGAAATACGTTTTCAAAAAGTATTCATGTCATTCCTATCAATTTGAGCGTTTACTTCTCTAGTTACAATATTAATTATGAACCGTGTGTCATTATGTGCGTAATTCTCGTATACCTCATATAAAAAAAACGAAGTGCTTGAGAAAACTACGTTTGAGCGGTTTTAAACGCGGTAAGTATTTCATTTGTTTTTTTCCAGATACTTTTGAGTAACCGTAATCACTTAAAATATATTAGGTTTTTATAGATTAAATAAATAAAGAAAAATTAAAATGAACACGTTGCGGGTAGGCTAAACAATAATTTTAAAATTACCCATTAACACTTGACATCTTTATCTTCCTTGATCATGGCTACTGAAAAGTGGCCGAAACGTCGGAATAAATTAAAATTCAATTAAAATACCGTGCTTGAAACCGTTAAAATTTAGTTTTATTATGTATATTAGTCGCAAAAACTTAAGAAAATGCTAATGATATGCTATTAATAATATTTCGGGAAACCATTATCAACCAATATGCTCAATATCGCAAGATTTTATAGAAGCCTAGGGTAGCTGTTTTTATGAATCCGTCTAATAATTAGTCTGCAACCGGCGTTCTCCGTTCTATAGGCTGTGGGAGGCTTACACTGTGCTACAAAAGGGCCAATTTCCGAACAAATCCCTGATAAATCCTACGCATCAACGGCAGTTGGAGCGGAGCGTATACGGTACCGTTATAGCCGGCAATGTTCGTTTTACCTTTTTCAACTTTTATTGTAGATTTATGAGTAAAATTAAATATGTTCATTTATGGCCTGTTCTTATATGTAACTATTCATTCACTTGCCTTACCATCGGTTGAATTTTGAGATTACACATATGAAGCTAATGTTAAATTTTAACCGTTCGTAAGTTAGTTAGATATAAGTATCGGCCATTAGAAAGTGTTTTAATTTGAAAATGTCATCGTAATGATTTACTTTTATTATATTACCTTTATAAAAAAACCTTGTGTGTGTCAACTCCGACGCACGACTGGAGTTTATTACTCCTTAAACATTAAAAACACGTGCACGTGCAGCGACAGGGGGCTGTATGAGGCCGGTTACAAGAAAAACATACAGACAGACAAATAACCAGTAGAAAAAACACATATAAACATAAAACACTCACAAATATATTAGTTAAAGATTAAAATCATATAGTTAATGTCAAAGGAATATAATATTAGTTTTGATAAAACTCATCTTGGTAAGCAAGCTAACTAAAAAAGCTAATTAACACAAACGGCCTAAGCGATTTAAATATTATTTTTTCGTTTAGTTCGATCTAATACAGGGGTGGTGTAAAAAAAGTAACGCTTTTGAATTACGGTTGTATTATTTCACTAGTCTTAAAATTTTCATACGCACCCCCGGTTATATAAAAATCGATTCTTGAGGAGAAAACTCCAATAATATTTTACTCAATTAGGTATCTATACTAATATTAGTGTAGTATTAGGTCTATCTGAAAGTTCTGTCCGCTCGAGCTAGAATAAGTTTTAACAATTTTGCGCGCTGTAATTTGGCGAATACTTGGCTCTTTCTTGTTTACACTTATTTTATACACACTGATTTGTCAAATGAACTAAAGCCAAGACGACTGATATCATTATTAAGTGAGACAAGATAGTGTAATTATGGCTACGAATAACATTGATTTATGCCATTGTACTATGTGCGGAATTCCAAGAAGGAAAAAATGCTACATAAACGTTTAGAAATTTCTTGATACGGTTTAGTCAAGGTTCAATTTCTAATAGAATTTGCAGAAGAGGGTTTGAAAAAATTTAAGCAGGTGATTTCGACCTTTCTGATAAACCACGTTCTGGCGAACCATCTTTGTTTGACAACACTGAAAAGGTCCTTTTCGAGCAAAATCCGTTTTTAACAACATCGGCGATTGCGGAAAAGCTTAATTCAGCTCAACAAATCTTTTAGAACCATATACGGAACATATGGTTGGAGTGGAAATATTGTAGATGGGTGCTACATGAGTTCAGTGAGAAGAAGTAGAATGATCGAGACATTATATGCACTTCTCTGCTTGTACATAATAAAATCGAACTTTTCTTGGACTGGCTGATAGCTGGGATAAAAAAAAATGGATTACCTATGAAAAAATCCCAAAGAAAACAGCATAATGTGAATCCGAAAGCATGTCCTCTCCACCTCTAAAGTGAATTTGAGCCCGAGTAAGAGAATGTTGTGCGTATGGTGGGACCTTCGGGGACCAATATATTTTGAGTTGTTAAAACTGAACGAAAAGCTATATTCAAACATCTACAGAGAGCAGTTAGCTAATTTAGAAACAACACTCCAAAAAAGAGGCCAGCGATGTTTAACAAGAAGGACATCATGCTACTCCATGATAATGCCAAACCTCATGCTGCTTTAGTGACTCATCATAAATTTGTAGAGCTAGGCTGAAAAATTCTGTCACATCCACCACGCTCCCGTATCTAGCACCATTAGACTACAACTTATTTCTCTTAAAAAATTTCGTACAGGACATAAAATCCAAAAACGTAGAAGATATCAAATAAGTACTGGTTCAATTTTTCATCTCTAGGAATAACGCGTTTTTTAAAAATAGGATAAACAAACTGCCATCACGCTGGCAAGAGGTCGTAAACAATAATATTAATTATATCATTCAATAAACTTTATTCAAAGTATAATTTTTTTATTATATGTACTATATATTATATAGTACATATAATAAAAAATATAATACATATATATATATATGTATTATACGGACAGAACTTTCCGGTAAACCTGTTATATTCTATGTTTTTAACGGATAAACTCAAAAACTACTGGACCGATTTCAAAAAGTCTTTCACCATTAGAATACTACATTATCCTTAAAAAATATAGGCTATACGTTTATCCCAAAATGTTTAAAAAATAAATGTCCACCAGTGCGAAGCCGAGACGGGCCACGAGTGTTGTATGTAGGGCAAAAGCTGAGCGTCCTTATGGAATACGGATCTAAGGATATTCAGAACAGTTGTTCTTTATTCTGCAAAATACTTCACTGAATTTACTTCATTGTTAAATTTATAAATACGAAAACTCAGTACCTAATTGTTTTTACTGAAGTGCCTTTTAGGTGCGGCGTTCATCAGACGGAGAATCTCACCGCTTGCATGAAGGCCCATGGACTGCGATGAGATATGTTAAGAGTGAGGTGTTAGAGTGGAGAGATATCCCGACTGCTAGAGAAGAGGATCACTGACCTGTTACTAGTAAGGTCACCCCGAACCCGTGTACCCGATAAGGTTATATGAAGTGTCTTCTGTTTTCGAGGACCTGGCATATGAGAATATGATAGAACACCGGGGAAGACGAGTTGGTAGATCCGAGCATGCCACCTGAAGACCTAAACTACTCTATGATTATTCCTGAGTGGTAACGAGTCTATCTTCATGGATTAAACACACATTTTGACAAAAGACTATGGCATTCAACGCCGGGGTAATGATGATGAAAAAATACTACTTTGGGTTTTTGACGGAGACTAGAAATGTGATTGTTTCACTGTGCCATGGAAAAGAATACTATTCTTCTTCCATGACTGTGCGGTATTATTCTGAAGAATTATAATGTTGGTCAAAAACGAATAATACTAGTAAGATATTTATTATTTTTAACGAAGATTAATTCGATAGTTAGTGAATTCAATAGTTTGGTAAAACGTGCCTTTTTTCTTTTTGTCTTCAGTCAAAAACTTTAAATTTAAGTGAGGTTTTTGCTTGAAGATTGCTCTAAAACATGTAGTTAAAAGTTTACCTACATGTCTGATACCTGAATCAAGTGACTCAGGCTAGATAAACAAATACGGTAAAATCATAAAAGAAGAAGTATATGTTTTGTCAAAGCATTAGTGATGCTACAAGCAATATCTATACTCTGATTTTTAATTACCTGAACTAAAATGATAGATGCGATCGAACTTTTTTTTTGTTGCAAGTTTGGAGCAACACTCCATTGTGAGTTGAATCGTATAGAATTTCTATAGAAATTCTGTAGGATTGAGCTCACAGTGGTGAGTTGTTGATTCAACTCACACAACGTGCTTATGTATCTATAAAAAAAGTCGATCGCAGCTGTCACTTTAGTCCAGATAATTAAAAATCAGAGTGTAGATATATCGAAATCGAGTAACTTAGGTGGGCGATGCGCCTTAGAAGTCTAGGAATGATAAAGTTCTCAAGAAAGTAAGTAAAACGGTTGGGTTCTGAGAACATTACAAAGTTGGAACCGAGAGAAAGCAGTGCGGTAATAGGAAATCTTGCCGACTCCTCAAAGGTTGTGAACAAGTGTAGTTTCCGGCTCAGAAAGCCGGTTTATTAAGTTTATACATACATGTAAGCGTCTAGGGATTTTGGAGCAGTTAAACAGCGGATTCTCACAATGGAATGCATGTGAAGAGATAATTGAATTTGGTAAATGTTTTTCATGTAGATTTGTATTAAAAGAAAGAAAGTAATTTCAATGTTTGTTTTGTTTTCTGCGGTAAATTTATTTTTATTTCCAAAATCAGTCCCTAATGCTACCTACTACTATGCAGTCATCTGCAATGAGTCTAGAAAGTTAATAATGATATGTATTATTTTATTGGATTTTTGTTAGAAAATTAACTTCTGTTACCTACTTAACATCTTCTAGAGAGATTTGGTCTGGCGTTGAAACAGCGCTGTCTTTTGTCCATTATGGGTTAAAAACACACAGGCCAAACTACACTGCGTCACTAGTTATCTAGAGGCCAAACGAGTGAATTCTTATGGTGATTCTAAAATGCAACATGTATACGTCCCCTATGGATCCCTACTACCCCGCCAACCACACAAGGCCGTAGCAATTTAAGGAAATGGTTGGCGAAATAATAGGGATGTGATTTATTAACACACATATAATATTATTATTTTCTTTCTTTACTCCCAAAAAACATTACCCAACGCTTGGAAAAATATCTGAAACTTGACTTGTCAATGTTTTGTGTCTTATCAATGTCGACGCAGGCTAAAGTCAGCGCTCTAGAGTAGTGTCAGGGATTATACTGAACAGGAGATTTACAACAAAAGATTTCTTAATAATATGTATATATATATATATATATATATATACACACACACACACACACACACACATACACACACACATATATATATATATATATACAT
Organism: Dendrolimus houi; assembly: GCA_039645545.1. Lineage (NCBI taxonomy): Eukaryota > Metazoa > Arthropoda > Insecta > Lepidoptera > Lasiocampidae > Dendrolimus > Dendrolimus houi. The sequence continues at coordinate 11,889,343 of CM077134.1, forward strand.
GTATATATATATATATATATATATATATATATATATATATATATATATATATATATTTGTATAATAGATCTATAATATAATAAGTCTATAGAGTAGTGGAGTTAGTAAAATGAATTTAAAAAATAAAAATCCGGGTGTCCTGTTCGAACCAGCAGATACTGAAAATAAAATTTTTAGAATTTATGTTTGTCTGTATGTCTGGATTTAAAAGAAATTTTACACAGAGCTGGCTTATATCCCGTGATAATACTTAGGATACTCTACAAACGATAGGATAGACGAATATAGCTAAAAAGATAGTGTGGCAGTCGCTTTCTTTCGATGCCGTCCTTTCAATTCTCTAACAAATATGTCGTTTTGGCAGCGCGAACAAAGTTTTGTTGGCGCATGCTAGGATATTTTTTTAAAACAAATGTGCATAGCAACCTTTAAATTCCCGACCAAAACTTTTAAATCTTTAGTATGGATTTTATATCCAGCTTTGTAGTCAAAGAGCAAACACGTTAGGTAATTTCCGTATCCACATTCGAATATACACGCAACGTATATGTAGGTATACACTCATAGGGGTTAGAGCTAATTGCAGAGTGCAAGCATTGTTTTCCCATGCCCTCTACGCCCGGGGGAAATACGGAATACCTTCTACCAAGAGACTTTTAATTATTCTGCGAGACGACGTTCCCATTTGAATAGGCTTCTGTTTTCAATAAAAATATCTTACTAGTAAATGCAGAGAATTGTAGCTTAGAGGTCCAAGTGTTTGTTACGTTTTTATTTCTTTTATTCAGAGTTATTTATAGCCTTACATATATTTTTAATATCTGTGTGAAATAAGGACTCAATTGTAACAAGCTGTTTGACCCAATAGTGTTTACTATTATTTTATTTAATTTACTCCGTGCTGACGGTGAAAAAAAAAACATTCGCATCACAATATCTCGCGCTGGCCTTCACGGCGTAGAGAAGAGTCTCCTGTGTGGCAGATGGGGGAATGGTCGGTAGCTACGCTTTCGGCTAAGTTCGGCTAAGACTCGCTGACCAACGACGGATGGGTGTGGTCCTCCAGCATTTTGGGGGTTGTGCAACGGGCTAACAACCGGCTCACAAAAAACTCATTATTACAAAACCGAAAACGAGAGAAAAAGAAATCTGAGTGGCGTGCTCCTGTTTCGGAGTCCAAGATCCACTTTGGGTTGATGAGCCAATGGAGTTAGTTATTTAGTTATACCAGTATAGCCACTGAATAAAACTATTGTGGATATATGATAATTTTAACATGCTTCCTAAAAAGTGGTTAAATATAAGAGGAAAATTGTATGTCTAAATTTCTGAAGATATGTAAGTAAAATTTAGAACTGATAAATCTAATCTGTGAGTGGAATACCAATCATTCTTTCGTTATAAATAATGTAACAGTTAAAAATGTTACCTCGAAATGCCTCGAATTAATTGCTAAAAAAGTCACTGAGAGCTATCAAGGTGAATAATGTAGGAGTAGATTAGTCCCCCCACTTCTCCCTTTATGCCCCACTCTCCTAATTGTATTTTAACAGTCCTAGACAGTAAAATAGCCCAAGACAAAGCTCATAAAATATAAGCATAATTAAAAGTAATTTTGCTTATATTTCGTTATCTCTCTCTCTTATAAGTTAAAGAACTTTAAAGAATATAGCACTAAAGTTTTCCTCTGTGCTTTACTTTAGAAATATACCCAACTGAAATTACCCTATTACGCGGTTCGAATATGCTATACCTTATGTTCAATTGTTCATCTTCGTTTTCGTAAATAATACTTAACAAATTCTTTTCTGATCGGTTCATTATCAAGGTACTAACAAACATACAAACAAAGACACTTTCACGTTTATACATACCAGGCCACTCAGAAAGCATTGCGAAAAAAAGTTTTTATGTATGAGAGACTAGTCAGTTTTAACCTATTTTGAAAATATGATTATTTATAACTAAAAATAGGTACGTTCCAATTTCAAAATTTCCCTCCACATTCTTTGCGAGGTAATTTAAATTATCGTATCTCATTTCAAAATGGATCTGCGCCGGAAAATTTTTCGGGCTATGATTTTTTACGATTTCAAGTGTCACCTGAAACCGGATGAATCGTACGATAGACTTCAAATGGCATTCATGGATGAAGGCCCTTCTAAGGCAACCGTGTATCGTTGGTACAACGAATTCAAGCGCTGTCGACTAACTTTGGGGGATGAAAAAAGAAGTGGTCGCCCTTTGACGGCTGTTACGGAAGAAAATGTGGTAGCAGTGAAAAATTTAATCCAACATAGGTGAGTTACGACGTATCAAGAGATTCAGCAAGTACTGCAGATTGGATCGGGAAGCCTTCGTGAGATTCTACACCTGCATCTTCGCGTGAGGAGGATAGTTTCACGCTGCGTGCCGCACAACTTCACTGATGCTCAGAATCAGGCCCGGGTGGAATGGTGCCGTGATATGATAAATAAATTTGAAGCAGACTAGTCTCGGCGCATTTTTACGACATCAATACAGGTGATGACTCCTGGATTTATCAATACGATCCAAAAACGAAGCGCCAGTCGACGGTTTGGGTGTTTCAAAACGAATCAACGCCTACCAAAGTGAAGCGATCTAGAAGCGGGAGGAAGATTTTGATCGCGAGTTTTTTTAAATTTGACTGACTACTTGGTGTTAATTCCTTTACGAAACTAAAGAAGCATTAACGCCGAATGGTATACTACCAACTGCTTGGCAGAAGTTTTCTCTGTTGTGAGCAACAAGCGGCCAAATACAGGGCACCGAGCTATTGCTTCACCACCACGACAACGTGCCCGCCCATACCGCGCTTAAAACGAGGGACTTACTGTACTGTACGCCGGTCAAACTCCTTGGTCACTCGCCTCACAGCCTTGACCTAGCACCGTGTGACTTCTTTTTAATCCCGAAAATAAAAAATCAGCTCAAAGGGATACAATTTTTGTCGCCGGAAGATGCGCTGTTAGCGTTCGAAAAAGCTGTAAACGAAGTGTCTGTGGCGGACTGGAAAAAGTGTTTCGAAAACTGGTTCAGGCGCATGAAACTTTCTGTAGAGGCTGGTGGAGAGTGTTTGAAAAGATATATTAAAAAAATATTTAGGTATAAAACATAATTTTTTTATTTTCGCAAAAGTTTCTGAGTGTCCCACGTATATTAATTAGTATGTTATCTTGGCCTGTTCGTATCTGCATATCTTTTAAATTATATATTTAGACTATAATTGATTAACTGCTTCGGCGGGAGAAAGAGAATCATTCAACCGGTTAAATATGCAATCCCGGGTTAAAGTCACCGTTTCATGGTCTAAGAACTCCATTTGAGCCGTAGAGTCCTGAAGCTATATGACTCTATAAAGATTTCTAAAAATACCTTGTCGGCTGTTTAGGTGATCAAAAAACTGGAGCCTATTATGGAAAACGTATCAACGGGCTAACATTGCCATCCTTTTGGGCACCTTACCCATAGAAAACAAAGAGCTAGGCTCAGTATTCTACTGAGTTTAAATCATTCTTATAATTACTATATACTATAATAATAACTACATACACCCATAGGGGGACTTTGTACCGAAGCCTTAGGTGAGTAGCGTCACCTCGTACCCGACTCCGGGAGCCAAGGCAAGGCCCCCACCTCCATGCTTGCCTTAACCAGCCGGCACGGACTAGAGATCGCTAGAGCTAAGACTCAAGTTCCAGGGGTGGAAGTGATAAATGGCCTAACGTCGGAAGTAGATACCCCTTAGCCACTCATATCCATATTGCCCTTCGCCAATCTTGTACGGTGGAGGCCTGGGCAATCGTGTTCGCCTGGGGCCACGGCTGCTGATAAAAAAAGCCTTGTAGGGCATTTTTTAAGGGCCCATGCAGGGAGTGGCGCGTCACCGTCTGCCCATTTTTCCATGTTCCCCGAACATTGCGACAGGCAGACCCCATAGTCTCTATAGCCCAGATGCCTAGTTCCACTAGCAGTTCATCCCAATAGCTCGCTACCTTTTGTTCTCATTTCCTACAATAGTCCTACACTGACCGGGTCTTGTCCTTGGGTGCATTTTTATATGGTGTAGACATGGATAATAGCCAGTCAGTGTCACGCCACATTTACATTAAAATTGTCAATGGGCCTCTACGTGTTCACCTTCCCATGGCCTCACGCAAGCCTTCCAAGAGTCCGGGTCATTTTTATGGCCTGTGGTCTTCAAGGACTACATACTATAAAAATGTAGAATAGGTACATAACTAATATTAATTCAATCAGTGAGGTAAAATGTTTTAAGTCAGTGTAATGCCCTTTTGTACACCTGGGATAATCTTAGTGTTAGTGACTGTGTCACGCAGATATAGCCAAGGCTATAATGCGTTATTTGAGATTCGACATAGTTAATGATGTTAAACATTGACAGATAACTCATGTACCTCTATATACTATACTGTTTCCAAGCATTTATTTTACTTTTGACGTTTGCACGTCTATATAGTTATATATTTATTGACAGTAAAGCCCACATGGAACGAATGACATAACTGTTGTATTTTATTGTTGTGGGTGACGTAAATGAATCGAAAGTAATCAGTTTGAAAAAAAAATTGTACTTTATAAAAAAAAATACTACAAAAATGGCCTATTTAATATGTTAATTGAAATATTTATTACACGATATAGTATTTTTTAGCAAGAAATATATAGATAAGTTAAATTGATTAAAACTTATTTATAAATGAAGTCGATTTTTATAACAAATCAAGTTGGTATCGAATTAGAATATTACTAATTGATCCGTCATCGAGCTGTCAAAAGTTAAATAAATGCTTGGAAAGGGTATAATATAGCTAAGCATTAACGGCGTTATTTTTAGCGCTATATATAAGACGCATTCGGCCACAGTCAATAGCTTTAAATTTATTCCAGACGAGGCCACACCTTAAGCATTATTATATGAGATACTAATAAAATACATATATGAATTCAATTAAAATTTTAGTGCCCAGTAGTCTAACCTACTTTCTTCCACCAGCCGGTTGACCTAACTCTACTCGATTTTACGTTTTAACCTCTCCCGAAATATCTCGTGAAATCAATAGGATTGAGAACACGTGACACAGATGCTCGACTACCTATAGGCAGAGATTGTTTGTCAAGGAGTATTTGCGGTTTCCTAACGTTAAGTCATTCTGAATAAAATTACTTGTATTATTACTTTTCAACTGCTTATTATTTTATACGCTTTTTTATACATGCTATTTTCTTAATATTAAACATTTTATTGTAAGAGAAATCGACTTGAAGAGTAAGTAAAAAGAAAAAAAAATTACATCTTGAAGTCGATGGCAAGTAAAATAATAAAACTACTACGGATATTGTTAAAACAACACGATACTGGTAATAAAGTATGTAAAAATATTTTTTTGCATTTACTCCTTAAGCCTGTTTATTTTTTGTTAGATTTTTATTTTTCACTTTCAAGTTACGTATATGGTGTCCAACAACAATGAAATTTATATGAAACTCTCCTGAAGCTGTTCTGAATCCAACACAAAAAGAATTATGATAATAACATTTACTGTACCTAGTTTTAAGAACGTAGTTTTAATTTTTGGTGAACAATAAAGTGTTACCATTCATTCATTCAATTATTCAATCCGTTCAGAATCAAAACAGTTACGGAAAACCGCAAAAACTACACATCTGTCTGATTTTAACCAATTAGGGTCCAATTGTGAGTCTAAACCATCCCGGGCCCATTAACACATACAAAGAAAAAATAACGAATTTTACCCATCCTCAGTGAAAGAAACGCACGGAAAAGACAATAAGACCATAATCTAAAGAGGCGATTCAATATTTTTATAGGGTTTTCTTATTTTTGACTTTTAAAACAAAATTTACCTAATACAGGGTTGTTTTAAAAGCGAGCGAACAATTCAAAGAATACTAATAAACAGCAATTGATTTTTATATGCGTGTATAAGCAATAGGTATATTAGATAATGTAGGTTTTATTACTACTCATTAGTTAGTAAAACTCAAACGGAATATTAATATGAAACCATCACTTGCAAGGCTCCACGTGGGGTTCCGTGTTAATTACTCCGGTGTGCTAGTTTTCCGAATATCGTCGGCTGTTATCTGCCCCTCGTTCATTGGCAGGCTGCCTCCAATAAAACGGCCTTTGAGACCCATGCCAGGTCGTTAAGCGTCCTCCCACCTCCGTATCCTAAAGAATGGATAGCTCGCATTACACTGGATGATTCGTTAAAAAGTATAATGAATGTTAAAGGTAATCTAATTAAAAAAATAGGCGTTTCATTCTGTGCACAGTTGACGGTTCCGTGCTGGGAACTCACTATTGTTTGTTTCATTTGACTTAGGGCTGAGTTTTCAATCACCATATTTATATCACCATAATATCATATCAAAAATAATATAGGGTAAGGTGCCATAACTGTGCGCGGTTCACAAAAGTATTCAGACCTGATATTTGGGACGATTGAAAATGAAGCATGTTAATTTCTGTTGTGTTTTAAGCGTTTCTGTAGTAGAATGTTATTAGAACAAATCCGCACAAAAATAATTCATTTTGGAGGAAGAGAGTAAAATATTTGATATTTATGTAGGTTTTACCGCAGTAAACTTTTGTAGACAAAATTATTTTGTACTGAACGGTGGCACATATCCTAAAACGGCATTGGAGCCAGCTTGCGCACTCATTGGAGCTGATATGCGTACTCTTGCGGAATTCTATAATTAAGAGTGCGCTATAACCAACGGTCTCAAATATATGTTTAACTATGTAGAGAATAAGCCTTAATAGATTTTTCATATAGTATATCAAAGTTGAATTGTTGGTCGTTATATTAAGCATTTTGTAATTTCATTATAACTACTTTTATTTGATTTATGTCATTTTATTATTACCCTAATCAATTATCGTTAGGTACATTTTGTCTGCGTAAGCCATCACGCACAACATCATCATTTTATGCTTGTGCTTGCATCTTGCGTTGAAAGGGACGAAACGGTATCCACGGATGCATGAAGAACGCACGACGACAGACAGATGACATTTGATTTTAACTAAAACGAACAATCTTTGTAGAATATCAATAGGTAATTGTTTTTATGATTTTTAAAAATTTTATTGCACTAGTTCAAAAAATAGACAGACAGGCCACCCGATGGAAAGCGGTTACCGTCGCCTATGGACACTTGCAACACCAAAGATGCTACAAATGTGTTGCTGTTCTCTAAAGGGAGACTGAAACCTGGCCACTAATGCCGCACAAAAATTTAAGTTTGTTATGGCGGCATACTCTAAAATGGGTTGGTAGATATCCAGACGGGCAAATACCTGACCACTTGGCTGTGGGTTTGTAGGTTAGTTTTGTCGTCTCTTACGACAAGCCGCCTGGTCGCAGGAAATTGTAATCTTTCTCTATTCCTGCACGGTTACGCGTCTATGTAAATAGTTGTTACTTAGTTTATACAGCAAAACACAGAACTTCGAGTAATGTTTAATTCAACTTTCGAACGAAGAACGCCAATCTAAGGGCCATTTACATGAAGAGAATTTATCGTACGCTTCGCGGCGAACTCTTTAGACAATAATCGTATTAACATGCTTACATTCAACCGAAGAACAAAAATTCGCCTACAAATATGTCATAAGATAATCGTAAGGTAATTATCATTATTAACAAGAGTTTTGTTTACACTACGATACAAATCGCATTGAGATATTTGCCTACAATTTCTCGACTTGTCTAAATTAGAACTCGTATGACATTGTTTCAAGTTCGTACAAATCAGTTTGAACCGATTTGAATGCAAGACTTGCCTTTTGAGCTCGGTGATGAGCACGGTATGTTGTATTTTGTTGCCACAGAGACGTCAATATTCAATGACCAGGTGATTATCGCCTTTCCTTGACGAAAAAAATATTATCATGTAAATTAAACATACGATATGTTTAGTTTACGTAATAATATTTTTTTTCTTGCTTTCGACAATCGTATCTTGAAGGCAAGAAACTCTCTCCATGTAAATGACCCTTAAATAAGTTACGATTCTCACACAAAATTAGTTACCCCAGAGAGCTACTATGATATTTGTATCCTATCAAAGTCGATGTGAGGATGATCTTTCGTCGCTACGCCCGCATGCTGTTATATCCGATTAGTAATCAAAACTACCCGCCAATATTGCAATCGTAAAATATAGGTGGCACTACCTTTTTTGTTGTTTTTTTTTATACAGGGGAAATCCATTTGAGAACTGTGAGCCGCGCGAGGGGGAAAGGTCGCGGCCCATGTGTGGGATTCGCCAGGTCGGGGTGGCACTAGCACCTCACATGTGAGATGGTATTGCCACGCCGCGGTTAAGGATACCGGCTAAAACCCCTGTCCGATCCTCGAGCGTCCTTCGTCCGGGCTGTGGGCTCGCTCGCGCATTCACCACCAGCCCGGACGGACGACGGCCGGCCCCTTTTGCGAGCTGGCCTCACCATTTGATAGCCGGAGATCTGGGTCTCTCCGGCTCCTCGAGCTCACCACGAGGTAAGAGGGGGCCCGCGGATCGAGGCGCATCCCTCTTCTCCAGCCTTTATGTGCTGGCGGGTCCGGTTTCCCCACTGGTCGCCCGCACGGCCGTAGCCTACAGCGGTCGGAGGTTGTCGTGGACGACCCTCCATCGCCGCCGCCGGCTCTGGCAGGAGGGGAGCGTGGTGGACTGCTCTCTCTCCCGCTCCGCCGCCTCCTTTGCGGACATGACGGTCTCGCAAAAGGAGGCGGCTGCGTACCAGGCGTCCGCGCTCCGGACCATGGCCTTCACCACGGCCGGGAGGTAGAAATCCGCCCCGATGGCCGCGACGAGATCGCGACGCTACTCGTCCCAGGCTGGACACACCTGGAGGGTGTGCAGCGCCGTGTCTTCGTCGCCGCCGAGGTGGCACTACCTGGAACAAGTGTTATTGACACTGTTCAATGAAATTTACTAACTCACTCTGTATCTCTCTGTATTCTCGAATACTTGACGCTGGCAGGATACAGAAACCGTGCAAAGCCATATTTATAAACGAAAAAGAAAAGGTTTTGTGGTAGATAAACAAAACTGTACACATAAAGTTTTGTTCATCCTTACCACAAATTTACCTTTGCGAACAATGAAAGGACCTCAGTCTTCCTTCCCTTCCTGTATCAATTTACGCGCTGGTCACGAACTAAAAGCGAAGTAGTGGCAAAATATTCGCTATTCACTTACTAGTTTTCTAATATCGTCGTTATCTTCTGAACTTTGCACTTCTCGATGGGTTAGATGACATATGTTACAATACTTTTGCAAAATAATTTTCATATAAAAGAGCGGATACTAAAACACCATACTAGATAGAGTCTGGCTAGTGAAAGTACAGACTGAAAAATTGCGGCTTTGAAAAAATATCAGTATGGCAACTCCAAATTACCATGGAGTATTTATACAATACATAAACGATCCTGTTTTCCTTTGAAGTCGTCGTATTTCTTCTGTTGCTCTTTGTCGAATTTCGAATAAATAACTAAAATAATTAAATAACTTTTGCACTTCACTTTTAATGGTTTTAATTATTGTTAAGCTCGTAAATACTAAAACACAATTATGCCACCGCCAAAATGACAATAATAACCACAATGTGACATTGACATTTGTAGGTAGCATTGCCATGTAAGAAGTTTGCGAATAATTTGTGTCTATCTTCGTTAGTCAAACTTTAGTGTCTTACTTTTAAAGTAAAGTGATAACAAGTAATTTTAATAACTGTTTAAACAAAAATTAACGCTTTTGACTCGTTTAAGTTACAACGTCATGACTTGCTATTCTCGTAAAAAATTTAGGGGGCTAGTCTTTTGCAAGATGATAAAAAATATTTCAGTTGAATTGACCGGTATTTAACCTATTGCGTAAAATACCGAATAACTCTTCACTAAAGATGCAGTGGGAAAATTCTTATTTTTTTGGGTTCCGTAAACATTTTCGCTAAAATGGAATTCACACCCTTTGAGATTGGAACGCGTGCGCTAACCACTAAGCTACCACGGCAAAATCGGTTATATTGAATCATATTTTTTATCACCAATGCCGGAACACAACTCAAGGTTGTTATGGCGGCATATGCATTATACAACAGGCGCGTAAATCTCAAAAGAAAAAGATTTTACTTCAAATTTGGTTCTGCCTGGAACATGAATGCTTACAAACAAAGTTGGTCCCCATGTTGCCTATCTATAATTTCGTCTGGGTTACTGGGTTAACCGTTAAATATGGATGTATAATTTGTTCTAAAACACAAGGAATGTTCCATTTTATTCCTTTTAAAATTAATGAGTTTCAAAACGTTTTGATTAGATTAGTTTATTTAGAACTAGCATGTGCCAACGAAACTTCGTTAATGTTGCCGTGACTACAATTTATTTGTTAGTAAATTGTAGCAGCGGCACAAAACAACACATGTCCTATTGTTTGGATGTATATCACGGAAATAGCGTTATTATCGGGATAAAAATATCCAAATTGTTGACTCGGAATATCAGCGAACTATCTCTGTGTTGTTCATGTAAATCCCTTCAATATTTTTTATGTAATGTTCTTACAGGCAGACAGACGGATAATAATTCTAAAAGTTGCATTTTTGAAATCTGCTGGTCCGAATTAATGCCTCTGATTTTTATTTTTTAAATAATTCGAATTATTAAATTAAATAAATAAGTAACTATTTCTTACGTCAAAAACAAAAATACGTAGTATCTATAAAATTGTGAAGGCAAGTCTATTTTCTTTTCCCGGTATGGGATACGTACTATTCGACAGACAAACAAACACACATATTGTATATCCCCAAGCTAGTTAGTTACGCTTGTGCTATGGGTGATATACAACAGACCACCCTGGGGCCGATCCCAGACACCCAGACCATAGCCAATAACAGAAAGTTTGTTTCTGAAATTTATCATGCCGGGACTCGAACCCGGAGCCTCTGCGTTCCAGCGACTCCGGCCACCTAGGCCTAAGCCTGCTCAACCACAGAGGCCGTCAGAATCAAACGTCAGTACTGATTTTAATATATGTATATATTTAATTTTACCAGGGATCAAAACATTATAAAGTGAACTGTGGAAAATTTTACCATAGGCTATTTATTGCCATACAATAAACAATATATACGGACTGGACCGATTGTAGTTTATAGTGTTTTAATTAAAGCATGTATTTGTTAAAGGTATTTTTATTATTTGTATGGACTATTAGTTTTATTTTAATTTGTATATATAATTTATTTTAAGACCAGCATTTTAATTAGGTTAGTATTAAATTAGTTTTATTAATAATTATAATTTTAGAAAAAACTGTAGTATGTGTTGCAACTTGCAGGCCTATCAATGCAATATGAGTTCTTTCCATATAGACCCGCGAAGTTAATGCAATAAATCCGCATGCAAAGTTGTCACATACACATGAAAACTTTTTGTTAGTGTGCTCTTTTTAGCCTTTCACATGAATTGCTATTGAAATGTAAGTTGTTTAGTAGGAGTATAGTAGAGAAGTTAGTAGTAGTAATTAGTGCAGTTTAATGAAAGATTTTTGTTAGTCAGTCTATTTGAAAATTTGTCTAGAGTAGGTCCTGAAACGGCTCAACGCATTTCAAAATTATAGGGATTACAGAAGCAATTTTATCTTAAATAATCGTTTACTCATTTTGATGTCTCACAGGATTTAAATTTTTTTTATAAAAAAAGTATTTAAGAAAAAATACCTCACTAATATTACCATCTAATCTAATTGAAATATAACCTAAATTCATTAAAATGTATTGTTACGAGTTGCACGACTCGAATTAAAATGCCGTTAGAATTACTAAATATAACTGAACACAATCAGTCCAAACGTAATGCACGATTCAATAACACGCGCAAAGTCCGTCACTAAATAGATTAACGAATGTACACAAGTCTTGCCTCATGGCTGGTTATCGCTCAACTGGCTCTCGCTCCATTGTGGCATTGCTTTATACTGCACAGGTGCAATATGTCTGCTTGGCAAGCTTCGACGCAATTTCTTAGAAATCGTAACCCGCACACCTGCCCAATTTTGCCTGCAAACGGCCATAAACGAGTACAATAGCTTGCTCTCCACAATATCAATCAATAAATAAGTAAACAAAAGAAGTCCAAATGCCGAAAAGTAATAAACTGTGCAAAACAGGTATGCAGGTGTGAATTTGTTTTTGTCGGTCGTAACAGTATTATATATATAGGGTTCGAAATATATGAAGATATATACCAAGTGCCGCGCGATCGAAGTAGCAGGATTAGTTAGTATGTAATGAATAACAAAAGCTTTTATGTCAACTGAATATTGTTTGCTTTCAATATCCTGACAAACTTGAAAGTTCTACTTTTCCGGATGGGTCATATTCATAACCCATCCATATACGTTTTAAGTTTGCCTATCAATTATTCATCTCTGTAATTTGAGCCGGTAGACCCCTTTTATGTGTGCTTTGTCTCACGGTATGACTGTTCGCAAGCTGCGCTCACCTGACGGCATAATAACCCCGCTTTGACAGCAGGCGTTGTGACCCAGCCTTAATGTAGCCGACGTTACAACATGGATATCAGATCACTTTAAACTTATGGAAAAGATGCACTCATGAACACTGAGCAAGTATTCCTTTTTTATTGCAGAGCTGCCGTTCATGCAGGCGGACCAGCTCTTGGAAAGAAAGAAAGAAAAACTTCATTTGACGAGATAGCGACGTGCTTGGAAAGTGGTTACTGTCGCCAAAAGTCGTTGGCAACATCAGGGGTGATGAAGCCAACGCATTGGCAGCCTTGATGGGATAAAGAATCGTCTTTATTTATATCCCCTATACAGCCCCAGAAATGAGAAAGAGCTATCAGACAAGAGTAACGGGATAGAAAGGATGGGATATGGAATTGGAAAAGGGGGATAGGATAGGAGGTTCGTGAAGTGAGCCATCGGAACTCGGACTCATGGCACGAAATACGATTAGCACAAGTCTAACCGTTTCAGTCCAATTTTCTGTGAGAGCGTGGTATCACACCGATAGAGCCGGCCCTAAGAGCTGTACCACGTTATGCTTAAGAGTAAGATAAAATTTTTTTAGAACATTATCACCATCTTAATTAGTATTTTAATTTTGTGTTTGAAACGTTGACTTTGGAGACTGAGTTCCGCTTTGTTACTTTCTGTGTGTTTCGAGCGGTCTTCCGGATCCCTTACCGTGAGACCGCTGGGACATACTCGCCAGATGTACAGGCCAAGTATTACGCCGATTACAAACCTCCGTAGCGTATTCACACATATATGTTCTGTCCGCATGTGTCAGTGCGATATGAAAGTATTAACTTATATTCAGATCAAAGTATCTTAAAAGAATATTTCTAGACTTTTCTACTGATGATCTAAAATAAATCTTATCGCCTAAAGTATAAAGTTACCTTATAAAATTTGCGTCGATTGGTGTCAAATTAAGGCTCAATTTGAATGTCCGGAGATTATGAAGGAGTAAAGACCTTTGTACATCCGTCGTACGACTAGTATTCAAGTCACCGTTTGGAAACTGATTAAGCAATATTATAGAACATAATATTGATATGTCGTGTTTTAGTTATGTAACACCTTAGAAAATATTTTTCTTCCATGGTAACACTTTAAAATGATAACGTAAAGTACAAATATTTGGCAAGGTTTATTATTAATATAATTTTATCTTAATTTAGCGACAGATATTATTATTACTTCTTTTTACTTTTCACGTGTTGAATATTAGTAAATAATAATTTTTTGCATTTGTAAATATCGTGAAATTAATAATTTGTAAATAATACATCTTATATACTTAAATTTCTTAGTAAAATACCTTAAAATAATAACAAATGTGAATATTTTCGTCTTAATATAATAACTATAAAGAGATAAACTATATAGTTATTATATTAAGACTATATAGTTTATTAGAGATAAAATCAAGAGATTGCCAATTCGTTTTCGCTCGAACATTCTTTCATTACTTTATAGTATTTTATTCATCCCTACTACTCCACAATACCTTAAAGAACGCTCCGAGTTTATTTTTTGCTCTTACAATTTATGCCCTTCCAGTCAACCTAGACTTATTACCCCTATTCATAATGTAACGTTTTTCAATAATTCTTTCACGGTTTTATGGCTGTCCAACTCTGGAATACGTTGCCCGTTGCTGTCAGACAATCAAAATCTCTATTACCATTTAAGAACATGTTCAGGAAATACTATCTGCAATATAATGACATTTAATTTTATGTAATTAGTACTGTATTAAGTTATTATTATTTATTTATTAGATTTAAACAGTTGCATTTTATAATTATATCTTGTATATATAACTTATATTATCTACACACACACACACACAGACACACACATATATATATTTATTATTAAATATAAACAATCATTTCATAAGTAATCATTAAACAAAAAAAAGGAGTTTACTATAATAGTGTACAATAAAGTGTTATTTATCTATCTATCTATCTACCTCATATATATCTATAACATCAAAGACACGTTTGTGTTGTGACAAGAAGTTGCAAACAATCGAATGGAAAACTACGTGAAAAAATAATGCAATGTATTAGATATCGAAATAAAAATACTATTAGCTCATAAGACTCGAAATGCGATCATGTTGGCATACCTGTGAAGAGCTTTGTGAAAGGTGGTGGACCCGATGCATTCTATAAGGTCGACTGCTAACAGAGTATTTATTTACACGCACAAACTACCGAGTAGTCGTATAATTATGCTGCTGTCTAACCACTCGGTGACGTGGGTTTTGTTGTTTGAACGATCAATTGCTTGCACGTCTTTATATCAATGTATGTTACTATCTAAAATCTGCGTAACCGATACATAGATTTCTATATGGTACACTAAAGCATAAACAAGCAAAAGAAATACGTAGAAACATAAATAGTATAACGGGCAACTTTATCCCTAATCAGTGATATCTTCTAGACAACCTTAGGTTACCTTTATTATTTTTCCATGCCCGTTCTAAGCAATCCTTAAACCGGACAAGCCTGACGTATAGCCCTGAAAGTTCGTCTAAATACGCTCAGTGTTTTTGAAGTAGCCCATCATCAACGGAAATTACGTCGCGTTCAGATTGTCGCGAATCCTTCCGTCGCTGAACTTTCCACAAGGCATGTGCCGTAGGTGTGTCGCGAGACTTACTTCTAAAATCGGAGTGCTAGTCGCGTTTGCCACTATTTTATAGCGCAAACTAGTAGTTTTTAAGGGATAGTAGCCAATGTGCGGTCAGCTTAAGGAGCGAGCCAAGATCGCCACTTGATGCTGTGCCAGGGCGCACGCGCGTCCTCTAGGGACGCGGAAACTTATAATTTTATTTTTCACCGCGGAATCTCACTGGAGGGTGTTAACGAGCGGTTCACGGGTTGCCGATGAAAAGATGAAACCTCTTTCGCTCTCAATGTACTTGCCGTTTCATTAAATTCTTTTGTTTATGATCTCCAATTTCTTTGGGTATTCAATGCTTCAAAATAGACCTATATGCATATTTTGTATACTATTTAATTGGAGAATGCAGTGACTTTATTATCCATGCTAATTTCTAAGTTCTTATTTCAGACAAATAAAAGTATAGATTGAGCCTACGCAAGTAAAAGCGACAAATGAAGTGAAGCCTTTTTTTTAAACTTGTGTGTGTAAGCTTATGTATTATACAGGCGGTTTGCGTCTGAGTGGTTAATAATAATGTATCCACAAGATAATATACCTTTATCTGTACTAATTTGATTATTTAATTGTAAGTTCTCCTAAAGCACTGCATCGCGAAAGCTTCTTCGTCTAAAGTCGTTTTCCTTTAGTCGGCTTCACTCTGACAGCTCGGGGCTTGGTCTATCTATTTTGTTCATCCGAGGGTCTTAACTACAAAATTTCGTGAAAACTACTCATTTCATTTAAAAGATCTTTTTTATGGACGTATGTAGATACACTGTATATACTTTTATGTAATAACAATCTGTGAAAAGCTGTTACGGATGAACTAATAAACCTATGAGAATCCATTAAAGTTTTAAAATGAAATAAAGTGGCTTCGAAACTTTTATAGTGTATTAACTCAATTAAAGTATTGATTTGTGCTCATCATAGCGTACAAGATCCCGGATCCCACGGGCGGTTAACCAGGCAGCAAGTGTCGGTCTTGTTCCGGCCTTATCGCTTCCCGAGGTGCTCTGTTATCTCCCGAAATTCACTAATTTACAATCCACGAATGAATACTTAATGACTATGTGTCACCCCTGAAAATTTTGCTCTACGCTGTATACGGTCATAGAGTAACGCAACTTACGAACGTAGAGGCGACTTTAAGTTGGCGGCTAATGGTTTGTGCCTAATATTCTAAACTGATATACAATTCTTAAAATGTTTTTTATAGTTGATACATACAATATGCTTTGTCCAATCTTTTCAGTAATATATATATAGGATTTGAGGATATGGCTCGAGGTTTTTATAATAAAATCAATATATTTTAAAGCAATATTCCTTACGTCTTTTCTATCTATTTTTGTTGGTGCTGGCTCCGACGCCTTTGTCAATGTCATAGTAAAAGAGGCGGGTGATAAATAAATGCTTCACGTTGTTTATTTCCTTTATTATACAGATATATGAAAAGTCTTATCCTCAATAAAATACTACTTGACATTGACACTTAATAAAAATAAGAATAGAATGGCTTTACTACTAACCCAAAGACAGTTTTAGCATCCTTGGCATCGAGGAATATTGTGAAATAGTTTTTATTGCAGATACAAATACTATAACTGACATATATTATGAATTGATAAGTTGTAATACTTTACATATATTAAATGATGAATTTTGTATTCATGTCAGCTTTGCAAATGTTACGCATTTTCAATGACGAAGTATTACACGTGAAAGAGGCAACAACATAAAAAAATCAAACGTACATCTTCACAGGTCTGAAATTTCCATTTAAATATCTCAAAGCGGAAATAAATACATCTATTCTGCCTATTTCCGCGTCTGTTTTCCGAGAGCGGTACGCTACGCGCGGGGGTGGCTAGGGGGCGGGGGGGAGGGATGTTCGAGGCGAGAGCGACGCAGCCTCCCTTCCCAGCAACGATTACTGATTAGTGTGGCGGCGTGTGCGGCGGGGCCGCCCGCTTCGTGCTCTCGTGATGCCGCCGCCGTACCGGTACGAGTTAGCTTTCCCTCGTGTGAAAGGCCAAGCCCTGTCATTCGCTTGTATTAGCGGCCGCGACTTTACTGGCTGTGCGCCTTCTGCCAATTAACTGTCATTTACGTGATCAGCTGATAGTGCGGCCGCGTGCACCGGCGAACGGGTCGACACCCCGTTACATGTGCTACGGCCTACGCGGCACAATACACACTTACTACGTTTGTGAGATGATCTATGTACAAGTTGTTGGTGTTTAACTGATATTTATCGAGTATTGTTCACCGACTTGACTTTCTTACGCTGTTGTTTTAAGTAAGTAGTTTGTTTTTGTTTTGATATAATAGTATTTAGCGTAAGTGAAATGTTTTTGTTTACTTGTAAATAATAACCCAATATGGAATAATACGTATAACGACAATGAATTTGTTTTATGTGTTTTGAAATGTGTTAAGAATTTTATTTATTTATCTAATTTTGTATTTTAAAATCAAGAGTACAACGACTGATACAATATTTTTCGATTAGAAATTTAAGGACTAAGTATCCCAACTCTTTTTATATTGAAGTATTTATTATGAAAACCATAAAAAAATTCAAATAGTTCATATAAAAATAACGACTAATAATGATTTTTTTTAAATATTACGATCGACTTTAAAGGTTTACTTTAACAGGCGAACTAGCAGATATAATTAACTAGTTTATAGTCTTTAAGAGAGTTGTGCGTGAAAGTATGATTTGGAGATGAAAATAATTCTTTTGCTTTATTCCCTAATACGAGTATGAAAAACGGAATCCATTACGTCCCAAGAACCGGTATACAAAAATTATAATCACAATGTCATAAATATTTTCCGTTTTCATTTTTAGACCGAACATCTGGGAAATAAAGCCGCTCTCCCAGACACCTAATATGCTTTGAAAACGAGCGCTTATATTTTGATCCTAAGTAATGTTCACAAGTATCGACTATGAATATATTTATAAATGAAACCACTATATTGTTCACCATAAATGCAAATTACTTTTTTATAGGTATAAAATAACTTCACTAATTTAATACGGAACGGAGAAATAATACAATTTCCTGCGGATGCGCGGCCTGTCGTAAGAGGCAACAAAACAACCCATAGCCAGGTGGTAGGATATTTACCCGTCTGGGTGGGTACCACCCCTGGTTTAGAGTATGCCGCCATAACAACCTTGAGTTGTGTTCCGTCATTAGTGGCCAGGTTCCAGCAGCCCTTTAGAGAGCGGCAGCACATTGGTAGCATCTTTGGTATTACAAATGTCCATAGGCAATGGTAACCGCTCTTCATCAGATGGGCCGTCTCCATGTCTGCTGAACTCATGTAATAAAAAGAAATACAGATGGTTTTTCAAGTGGACCTGGTTAACCCTCTGTCTTATAGTGTGATGTTTAACTTTCCTTCACAGAAATTGATCTCTACGAGCTACACAATGTTATAACAATATAGATGGTGTAAGTTACAATTGGTGTAATGATACAGCTTATGCTTTTTTATTTCAAAATCAGCCGATTCGGTTCTTGACTAGGTAATTAATTTTTAAAAATCTAATGATGCCACTTTAATTTCGTCAAAATCGGTTCCGAGACAACTTTGAATGCTTTTCGCTAATTCGTCTAGTTTAGGCTTTCGGTTAGAAGGCTTACTTGAAAAATCAAGCTGTATATTAAATTTTGTATTCAACCAGAAGTGGTGTATAATATTTTATACTTAAATCTAATGTAAAGTCTATGTAATGTAGTTTACAACATGTCATGTTAACTGAAGTTAAGTATAAAGTCAAACAAAATAGAAATGTATCATAATATTAATTCAAATAATGAAAATAACAGTAATAGTAAATTGAAAAATGTGTATAGTTTTACACAATTTATAATTCGTTTTTTCGTTTGCGAAGAAAAGTGCAGATCAGTTTCTTACATGTAAATCTATAATATTATAAAATTCTAAACAGGCAGTATCTGTACAGTGAAGCTATTTAAAAAAAACAACTGGAATTAACTAAATAAACGATGGAGAAAACGATGCAATTTCTTTTAGATTTCTTGTCGGTTTGTCAGTTTGTTCGTGATTCACGTAAAAACTACGGGGCCGATTTCGATGCGGCTTTCGCTAATCGATAGAAAATTTGACTTAAAATCTGCGCTACTTTTTACCCTGGGAATCCCGCGGAAATTTTTCTGGGAATGATTTAAAATGGCCAGATTGAAAAAAAATCGAAGTCCAATGCGATATTTTCACTGGTCGATAGCAAATTTTATATAATAAAATGTGTGATTCTTTTTATACCGGGAATCCCACAGGAATATTCCCGGGCTGCTCCCGGGAATATTTCTGTAGGATTCGAGGTTGTTCGGGCGTATAAAAATTACAGTTTTCACTAAAAGGATAGTTTACATTCTTTTTTAAATGCTGCGGTACTTTATGCCCCGGGAATCCTGCGGAAATTTCAAGTCAAGCGTGGACGAAGTCGAGGGCATACCCTAGTAATAAATAGTATATAATAATAACAGCCCATAAACACTGAACTTCTGGGGTCGGCCTGCCATTATAGGGGAACGGACGATATACGCACCATGCTCGTCCAAGGGTGCTTAACAGGTTTGACATATCGGTTATCTCGATGTCCAGATTTCATCACTACGTTCTCCTTCACCATTAGTACATGGTAATTGTAACAATATGTACATTAGGTAAGAAAACTGATTAAATGGTGCATACTTTCCGGCCAGGATTTGAACCCGCACCCTTTGAGTTTGGGACGCGTGCGTTAGCCATTAAGCTACTACACTACGACTTTAATATATAAATAGTCTACATTGAACTTTATTCGCAAGCGAAAACCGCAGAGTGTTGTATCTTATGCATTCTTAGCTCTGTTTCGCTTACACGATTCGTACAATGTCGCGCGCTACTTAAATTAGTCTACTGCGCAGATACATCTGGGGGAATTATTAGTTGTGTAAAACTGTAACTATTGTCTTCAAGAGCTAATTGTAAGTCCTAAAGTTGGGCATAAAATAATATTTACATTTGACTTGGGATTCACCCCTTGCTAGTGTCGAGGCTATGTCAATAAACAAAGCAAATTCATAGTCCAGAGTAAAAATATAAAGGGAATTGAAACTAGGATTATGAAATATGGTGGATAAATAGAAGCCGCGCAACGGACGATATCTGAAAAATACTGGCTCGTAAAATACGAAAGGCTGGATTTGTGCTAACCATTCCCAGCTGATTCTTTCTTCAAATAAATAAATATAACTTGCTGTTTTTTTTTTACTTTCCATCTTTTCGAAAAGTCTTGTAAACGCAGGTAGGTTGTAATAATCATTAATCATCAAGAGAGCCGTCAGTATGTTTGTCTGTTGCAGTCAATAAAAAATATTTTCATAACGTGAGTCACTGAATGCATATATGTATATATATATTGTAGGTACATATCTACACATTGACGCCCCCATGCAATAATAAACTACCCGTTACGAAAACAAAGTGTTATATCAAATTTAGCATCTGTGACTTGGGATCCATGTATGCAATTTTTTCAGATTTCTCCTACTGTCACCTATGAACAATATCCTCATGATATTTTTATTACATGGAACTCTTCTAAAGACATACAATATATTTTCATGTAAATATCAAGTTTTTTGAATAGATGCTGGATCATTGTGTGTTGGTATATGTTAAAAGATCAGAATTTATCTTTAATTTGTCCCTTTAAAATAGTTACGTTGTGATTAAAAATATTTAAAACCAAAATTAGACGGGTCTATTTCTGTCTTTCAATTTGATTGAACCAACCAAAGTGATCCATATAAACATAAACTTGAATCTTTAAATGTCATTGAATACCACCCTTTCCTTTCATTTGTGTCTTTCAACCAGATTGATTCAATATGGTTGATATGTCTCATATCAGCATTACATTTTGACAATTTGTTATTAAGTATAAAAGCAAAATCAAGCATGATTAAGCGGATAAATTTGAAATTCCTAAATGTTTCGTGATCCATAACAGCATATCAAGCCCTAATGAGGGTAGTAATTAATAGACTCTTACAATGAAGGAGTCGTAGTCATTATTATTAATTTTAATGCTTGAAATTTCCAAGTTGTTATTATTTGCTGTACAAAATATGCATCAATTTGTTAAGTTGGATCAAATATTGTCTTCTCAACCGTCCTTTATTGTTACTGTATAACGTATCAAATTATAGGCGTTTCTGAGATCCATAAATTTTAATCAGTAAGTAGTATTATAAACGACTAACTTTTGCCCGCGGTTTCTCGTGCATTACGTTATCCCAGGGGAACCGTACATTTTTCCGGATTAAAAAGTAAACTATGTGCTATTTCAGATTATAATCTACATCTCTGCCAAATTTCATCCAGATCCCTTCAGCTATTTTGTCGTGGTTGAGCAACAAACATCCATCTAAACTTTCACATTTAAAATATTAGTATAGATTAGTAATTTGTATTATTAGATATATTAGTGTAGATAAGCTGTAGAGGGTGTCGAGTTTCTTTGTTTTAAAATTAGGAGAGCTCATTAAGACCAGAAGATTTCGAAAGTATAACTTAGAATTTTTGTCTCTCTGTCTGTTAGAGCATCACATGAAAACTACTGAATGGTTTTAAATGAAACTTGCGGCCAGCATTTTGGGGAAGCTCCCCATCGACAGCCTACATCTTTTACTTGTAAATATGTTTATAATAGTATTTAATTTTTAATTACTTCTTTTTATACTCAAGAAATACATAAAATAAAAATCTGTGTGTCAACTCCGACTTACGACTGGAGTTTACTCCTCAAGTACTTTGTCTTTGAATATACACTGATAGATATTATTTTAGATCTTAACTCAATGAAACTCAACAGAGAGCTAGTTTATGTCCCGGGTGAACATTTAGGGTAAGTACTTCTCTTTCGAATAAATGATGTCATTTCTGTGGCTAGAAATAGCGCTGTATCCGTGTTTAATTGGTGCAGCCGGTGCAATTTACCAACAAAAGCGTTGTCATGTTGATGAAGGTAGACGTCTAATATTAGCATGCTAGCGGTCCCGGTAGACGTTGCCCTGCCCTGAAAACAGAAAAATTTAGGACCCGATTCTAGTGCCTCCTTCCGGTTCCAATTGTGAATATTCAATTGTGAATGATCCGGGGACCCAAACAGACACACACACACACGCTTCATTTTTATGTACATAGATTTTTAGAATATTAAGGGCAAAGAAGCAGTGTAGTAAGTTAATTAAAAGTCCCTGAATAGGCCATTGAAAAGTTACATTTAGGGTTGCGTTTCTCAGAGGACGCAATTTTATTTTTTTGATGTGTAGGGGGTTTAGTATAAGCTTAAGTTTAAGTTTGTGGGGTCGCCGCCCTTGTGCCCCGGCCACCATCTTGGAAAAAGGGGTGCAAAGGGTTTTCGAGCTGTATCTCGTAAACTAGCAAACCTACAGAAAAATTTACAAGACATTATTTGTAGAAAAATAAATTGTCTACAACTTTATTTTTACAACTTCTTATCGTAAAGTGGAAAATAAAAATGTTATAAACAAAAATAACTGAAAATATTTGAACAAATTTTCTTTTGGTCGTTATAACTTTTTCTGGTCATTTTACAATAAAATGACATCAGAGCAACCTTATAGAGGGGTTTTTAACAAATAATGTCCACTAAAAATTTGTTTAACTTCATTAATTTATCTGGGTTTTACAGCGCTCCGAAGTTGACCGGGTTCTCTTGAATACTCGTAAGAATACGATGAAATCGAACCATTAGGCTTAGTTTTCTGTTATATATTTTTTTGTTCATATAATTTATCTGTATAATGATCATGTCTCTCCCTCTGTCCCCTTGTATGTAAATTATGCAACACAAATGAGCTAGATGTTCGGATACAAAAGTTTACGTTGATGGATATTTAATAAATGGTTAAATAATATATTAAAACTCCTAGGACGCAGACGGCGCAAACTTTTAGTGTAGGATGGGACATGTGGGGTATTTTATCCAATTTAGGTAATTGATTTAGATAAGGTAGCCGGGCAACTGGACCAGCAAAAATGTAATTTATAATATAAACTAATACGACAAAGAAAACTTAACTTTAGGTAAACCTAATTTATTAATGTTAGTTATAGTTGATTTTTTCCTATAACCCTTTAAGAGTAAGTAGACATTATAATAATATAAACTTATAATAGCAGTTTTGATTTGTTTTTAAACATTTATGTGTAGTGTTTGTAGTCTGAAAATTTGTCTCGAATAGATAGAAACAGCTCATTGGATTTTAGTGGTGTTTTTAGGGACTAATATGGGAATTTTATATTTCGTATATGTTTAGTTTCGATATCTTGTATGGTAGGTTTTTTTATTTTTTTTTATTGCAGGAGTCCAGCAGACAGGCAGACGGCCCACTTGATAGAAAGCGGTTACCATCGCCTATGGACATTTGCAACACCAAAGGTGCTACAAATGCACTGCTGCTCTCTTATGGGAGACTGGAACCTGGTCACAAATGCCGGAACACAACTCAAGGCTGTTCTGGCGGCATATTCTAGACCAGGATTGGTGGCTACCAATGGCTGGATGGCTATCCAGTCGGGCAAATACCCTACCACCTGGCTGCGGGTTCTTTTGTCGCCTCTTACGACAGGCCGCCCAGCCACAGGAAATTGTATTCTTTCTCTGTTGCTGCAAGGATAAATAGGTATAGAAAATATGAATGTATCACGCTTAATTTTTAAGTTACAGGCTGGACCGGCAAAAAATGTTCTTCATAGAACTTAGTGTTGGGTATCACAAAACGATAACAATTTTAAGGCAGATATTTAAGTCTGTTGTAATGAATAACAATTATTTATATTAGCGACTCTGTGTTAAAAAGAGCAAAGACCTGTAACTTTGTCTTGCTACCTGTAGCAAGCAAGCAAGTATTCCTTGCTTGCTACAGTCCAAGATATTGTTTAATCTACGTTGTTACACTTCGTACATATACTAGTATAATTGACGGTAGTTTTAGATATTTTATAGTATAAAAGCCGTCGCTGAAAAGAGGTAAGAGTAATGAGACAAAGTGTCACCGGGCCAAATTGGGACCAATCTTTATATCATATCGGTAATTAACCCAAATATGTTACAGCGTTACATAAAATCATCTTACAGGATAACTTTGGTGGTATGAACCTGGATGCCTTTCTCAAGGACGTCCGGGAAATCGATTGCTCCGGGGTGTCCAATGTAGCTACAGTCGATGAAAAGGTGCACGTGTTTAATACTGTTCTGATCCAGTTTTATGATTCGCATGCACGTCTGCGCAGAATTAATATCAAATAACTGGCTGCTCCTTGGCTCACCGATGACATCAAATCTATAATGAACAACAAATCGAGAGCTAAGTCCAAAATATAAAGTAGATACCAGCGAAAAAAACAAGGCTACTTATATACGTATACGCAATCGCTGTATTAGAGTGTGTAGGGACGCTCAACGCCGTTACACGTGGACATATCAGTTGAAAATAACAACCCCGAAAAACTTTGGAAATTTCTTCGCTCCGTAGGAGCTGGTAAACAAGAAGATAACTCAGTTTCTACCTAATTCAACATTGACGATTTAAATCAGCATTCCTCACATACTTCTGGCCTTGACGCTGTAATGAAGTCCAATACTTTAAAAACACTTTCTTCTTTAGCAACTTCCAATCATCCACCATTTCTTCTTATTCGATTTACTGATAGTGATGTTAAGAGTGCTATTAAATCTATTACTTCAAATGCTGTTGGTAGCGATGGCATTAGTCGCAACATGGCCTGGCCCATACTAGATGTCATTAATGATGATGATAGAGATGATAGATGTCATTATCTGGTATCTTCCCTGTGGCGTGGAAGGAAGCTCAGATTATACCTCCCCCAAAGAAACCTAATCCTACTTCTTTCTCCCAATTCCGACATATATCCATTCCTCTCCAAAGTCCTAGAATGTCTGGTCAATTAACGATTGAGTGTTTTTCTGAATAGAATTCCTCTCCTTAATTCCCATCGATCTGTTCCCATCCGTGGTTACAGCACGACAACTGCCATTGTCAAGATCACAGATGACATCCGGTATGGCATGGATAATACCATATGCTGCTTGCTAACGCTGCTATCCCTACTTGATTTTAGCAATGTCTTTACCAATGTCGACTTCGACTTAATGTTCGGTATTCTAAGTACTCTTAACTTGTCTCTTGTGGTAAACGAATGGTTTCAAAGTTACCTGTTTGGTCGCCAGCAGCTGACGATAATTATTCATCATGTTGTGATCTTTCGATGCGACGTTTTATCTCCTTTACTCTTCGCTGTTTTTATAAACTTTATTTCCAATAATCTCAATTCATGCTATCACCTCTAAGCAGATGATTTGTAGATATATATGTAACCACCTGTTTCTATATTGGTCAAGGCAATTTCAACCATGAACGAAGACTTAAACACATATTGAGCTGGAGTAATACATTTGGACTTCAAGTAAACCCTCAGAAAACCTAAGTGATTATCATCGGCAGCTATCTAGAATGCGAAGCAAAGCTGACTGGTCTACCATACCCAAAATAATATTTAATGCAACTTAATTGATTGCAAGCGGTCTTGGCGGCCCCATATCATCGAATTGAGTAGAAAAGTTTTCTCTTTTCTAGGTCACTGAGGAGGTTGAGAAACTTTTTACCTACTGCCACCAAAGCTAAGCATACGGAATCCCTATTACTCCCCATTCTTGATTATACCGATGCCAGCTATTGGGATATAACTCAAGAACAACTAAATAAACTTGAGCGCCTTCAAAATTTCTGTATAAGGTTTGGTTTTATTTGGATTACGTAAATATGAGTAAGTCTCTGAACTAGGTAAAAAATTCAAGTGGTTACCCATCAATCTTCTCCGGAATATTCCGGTGAAGATTGATGACATTGATGACATTTTCATTCTTCTTTATAGTATATTGTTTCTACCCACTACTCCCCGTTACCTCAAGAAACGTTTCAAATTTCTCTATGTATCTAGTTCCCATAATTTGCGCCTCTACTCTAAATACAGAATAAATACACCAGCACACACGTCCTGTTTTTATAGTAACTATTTCACCGTCTAAGCTGTGCGTCTCTGAAATGAGTAGTTACCTATTGCTTTAAGACAACTGAAATCCTTGACGTGCTTCTACTGTGTATAATAATTCCTAAAGCTATTATGTAAGTATCATATATGTATTTTTGTATTGTATTATATTTATATTATTTTGTACTTATATATCTTATGTTTATTTATCATTCGTCATTATTTATTAACATCACCACCGTCTGTATCAAAAATCTATTAATCCCTGCCAAGGGTTGCCTGGAAGTGATAATTTCTTAGCATAAGGCCGCCCGTTGTACTATATTTTATCTTTTTCTACTTCTGTTTGTATATGCTTTGGTGTACAATAAAGAATTATCTATCTATCTATTTATCTATCTATATGTTGATATTATTGAGTTGGAATTGTTAGAGATATTCTTTCATTTACTTCTGTTGTTAAAATAGATTATTCATATATTAGGCGACGTCTCGTTGGGCTAAAATTATTTTGTATAAAAACTTTTGAATTTGAATTTAAAGTGAAATTCCTGCGGCAATGTAGGGCCGGACACAACTAGTAGTAAAACTATTCGGTTGTTCGATGTTCAAGATATAAATAATGTTGAATACGTTTATCATAAATGTTAGTTTAAAATTGCTTTCTGTAAACATCATAAACAGAAGTGACAGCAAAAAATCCGCTTGCCAAGTTGGTTGAGTGAGGTCGATGCTGAACGTGCTGAGTCGACGTCGTGGTGGGCGCAGTAAGTCAATGTCCGGACCAGCTTCTAGTGGCTTTAAAATTACCACAGATGACAGATTTCTTGCGTGCGAACAAAATATAAGGATAATTTGAACATAAATAGTCCTAATTATTTAAACATGGTTACTTTTTACTGTTTTTATTATTATTTTATATCATAGTATTATGTATGTGCTCTAATTAATTTTGTATATAATTTTCACAGTTTATATCAGAATCTATTACTCTTATTTCGAATTAGCTATTATACCTATAATATTATACACGGATTCGAAGTTTAAAAAAACTTCGGATATTCCGTACATACGAAGCCGCTGAAGCTAAGAGTATAATTTTGTTGCCTTCAATTGTTTTGTAAATGTTAGTTGAATAATAATAAATAATTATAGAAATACACAGGCTCATCCAAACTTATGTCCTGACACTATGTCCGCTTTTGGCTTCAGAAGTATATATCTTGCACATATCGTGAAATCAATTCAACCAATCACTCTCTCCAAATTCAGTACTTTTCAGGGCGGCCGCCATTTAATATAAGTTCATCAACTCCACTTGCCAAAAATCCATTATTTCTTACATGTCCGTCGTCCTAACACCGCAAACGTATCCGACCACACAATGGCGGCATCTTCCATGAACCAAAGAGAAATTGGGGGGACAGAGATAGATATACATACATACCAGTGTACAAAAAGAGAAGGTAATATATATGTATCAAGAATGTGTGTGTGAAGTTTGAACAAGAGATGGTGGTACCATGACTCAAAAATCATTGTCCAATATTAAATAATAAACAGCTATTATTTTAATTTAGATATTACTAGAAAATACTACCTATCTTTAAATAAATATGTATAATATAATATACATCTAGTTAGTTATCTATTGCAATATATATTAATATAACATGCTTGTCAATCCTACTTCCTACTATAATATTATAAACGCGAAAGTTTGTATGTATGGATGTATGTTTGTTACTCTTTCACGCAAAAACTACGGAATGAATTTTGATAAAACTTTACAATAATATAGCTTACACATCAGAATAACACAATGGCTATAATTTATAAAGATATAGTGTGAATTATCCAAAATATAACGATTTTACATTGTCACGCGGGTGAGATCGCGGGGCGTAGCTAATATTATTAGGTTGGGGAAAAAGTTTCTTCGCATTTTATAGAAAAATTCAAAAGGTTTTTTTATAAAGTTTATTTACATTTAACTAAAGTATGTCGTTGTCATTTTGTTGGATAACTTTTTGCCATCTTACAGGTGGGGACGTGATCCCATTGCTATAAAAATTTTGGGGCTTCTGACCAAAAAACTGCGGCAAGTGGTTTTGGCAGTCCTCTCGTGATGTTAACCTGACACTGCCTAAGGAATTCTGCAGAGACCGAAACAGATGAAAATCTGAAGGTGCAAGGTCAGGACTATACGGCGGATGCATTAACACCTCCCAGCCAAACTCTCGTAATTTTTGCTGAGTGGTTAAAGATGTGTGAAGTTTAGCGTTATCATGGTGAAAAACCAAACCCCTTCTGTTGATTAATTCCGGCCGCTTTCTCTCAACTTTTTGCTTTAATCTCATTAGTTGTTCGCAGTACAGTTCAGAATCGATGGTCCTGCCTGGCGGTAACAGCTCATAATGAATAATGCGCTTCCAATCCCACCATACACACAGCATCGTCTTGTTGCGAGTTAACCTGAGTTTCGCTACAGTCTGTGAAACCTGACCGGCTTTGACCACGATCTTTTTCGTACGTTCTTGTCGTACGTGATCCACTTTTCATCACCAGTTATCAGCTTCTTCAAAAATGGTTCGGTTTCATTACGTCGTAATAAAGAATCACAAATGAGTACACGGTTCATTAGGTTTCTTTCAGTGAGCTCATGAGGCACTAAAATATTGAGCTTTTTTGTGTACCCAGCTTTTATCAAATGCGCCAAAACCGTTTTGTGGTCAATTCCCAGTTCTCCAGCTACATCGTAACTACTAATATGCCGATCTCGCTCCACTTTTTCAAAAATGGCATTTATTTTGTCCGTAACAGGGCGACCAGAGCGACGTGCATCTTTGATATCATAATTTCCGGATTGAAAACGCCTAAACCAAATTTGCGCTACTCTCACAGATACTGCATTAGGTCCATAAACATCAAAAAAAAATTTCGCGGCTTGTGTTGCATTTTTACCTTTTTTGTAGTAAAATTTTAAAATGTATCGAATTTCTTCATTAGATTCACTCATTTTAACAATAAGAAAAACAAATGAAAATCACTCATTTTCCTAATTTGAATTTGGAATTGTCTTCTTTAAAATTAAAACTTTTTAATGATACCAAAACGAGCCAGATACAAATGGTATAGCCACAGAGATCTTATTACAAGTTCATACATACTATATGCGAAAAGACTTTTTCCCCAACCTATTATATATATATTCTGCTCCACCTACATCAGAATTTCTTTTAAGCTAGGTTGCATGGAAGAGATCGCTCATAGCGACAAGGCCGCCTGTTATTTTGCCAAGAAATATTGTAGTTATGCATTTTATTATTGTAGTTGTTTATTTGGGTGAGTATTAAAGTGTTAAATATTGTTACGAATTACGGGACTCGAATCAAAATGCCGTTTGGAATTACTATAGAATTTATTAGAACTACACAAACACGTATAACACAGGTACAAATATAACTGGACACAACCAGTACAAACGTAATACACAATTCAATAACACGCGCAAAGTCCGTCACTATATAGCTTGTCGAATGTACACACGTCTTGTCTCGCTTGTGGCCATCTCTAGACTGTCGATCTCTCCATTGGGACATTACTTTATAATGAACCGATGCAATATGTCTACCTGGCAAGCGCGTCGACGCAATTTCCCAGAAAACGTAATCCGCACACCTGCGTAATTATGCCTGTGAACGGCCATAAATGAGTACAATACACAATAGACTGTTTTATAATTACAAATTTTAAACAAAAGAAGTCCAAATGCCGAAAAGTTAATAAACTGCAGGTGTGCATTGGTCTTTGTCGGTCGGAACATAATTATTATACTTACAAACTCAAAGATATTGTTCACCTATCTACACTAAATACATTATAGCTCCGCTAAGTTGCATCTCTACATTTTTCTGGGGATAGAGAGAGACTGGTGATTTTCCTTCTACTGACATGAAGCTCTCACCAATTTCAGTTGATAAAAGCTTTGTATGCAACTATTTATTTTTTATTGGGGGAGTAAACAAATAAATTATAAAACAAGTAATTCTTCTGATGTTACCAGTAGTAGAATAGTTTACTATCATTTAAAAGACATTTAGAATTATGTGCATATCTACAATTACGCGTTGAAGAATTTCTTATTAATATAGAATATAATATAAAGATTTTTCTACTGAGTATGTATACATAGAAAACAAATACTTAGGTAATATTTTGCGTATTTTCTTTATATTTGTTTTCGATCTGAGACACGTGCAGTGCTTTATCCGTGTTATAAAATTTTGAAAATATTTGCAAGCGGTCGAAACCGCACTGAAAGTGGCGTTTTATTATTATTAATTTTCAGATTAATTTTATTGATTTGAATAATTCGTTTTGTTTGTCGTACGTTAAGGGCGTAAATGAAAATTCGAGATGGAGCGAACTTAACGCGAGCCAATTAAGCCCTACCCTTTACATTCGAATGTGCCAGGACAACGGGCCCTTACAGAAACTTGTATATTGAATAATCGCCAATAAAGCCATCCCAGTCACTTCTAATTGCATTATGTATTCGGCCTTTTTATCTATGAAAAGAAAATTATCATTTGATTAATTCATTACATTTCTTCACTTCTTTTTCAGCCAATTAATGCCCACTGCTGGACGTAGGCCTCCCAAAGTTTGCGCCATATGTCTCGGTCTCCCGCCTTCCTTATCCAGCCCCAATAATTACACGACGAGTAGAAAATACCTTTCATAGTTTATTTAACAGTTATAACACTATGCGAATTCCAGTAAAAACTTTTTTGTTATTACGAATATGGCAAACAGGCAGACCACCCAGCTAAGAAGCCATAAGTTACGTCACACGTTAAGAGTGGTGGGAGGGAGTCGACGAAGTGTGACATTGTGTCGGTGGAAGCGTTTCGACTGCAGCAGTTGCGATGGCTCTCGCGGAAACGCGAGACTCTGACCTTCAGAATGACGCAGATACTTACCGGGCACGGTTGCTTCGATAAGTATCTATGCCAGATTGCGGGCTGCTTGCACAAGACACGGCGTTTCATACGCTAGTCGAGTGCGCAGCATGGGCACCCCAGAGGTTTGAACTCGAGACAATAGTAGGTCCGATTGACTCGCTGGGCAGCTTGGTGCAGGCCATGCTGCATAGCGATGATCATTGGGTGGGTGCGGCCAATTTCTGCGAGACTGTTATGTCTCAAAAGGAGGCCGCGGAACGAGACAGGGAGAGAGGTATAAGTGCGCATGCGTCTCGCGGGCGCCGACGTCAGTCGGGGGCCCGGAGGTGCAGATATGCGTATGATCTAGCATCTAGGGAGCAGAGGAGTCTTCACCCCTGTTGACGAAGTGAGTTTGCTCTGATTCCCGGGGCACTCTCAGGCACTTTTGCGCTAGGATCGGCGTGGGCGTAACTACGTTCTAAGTCTCATGCCTTTCCTACCATAAGCGCGGGGCACATGGGAGGAGGGTGGTTTTAGTGGGGTATTAGCCCTTGGGCATTTGTCCTTGGTTCGAGTCTCCACACAAGCCGGTCGGTTACTGTTTGGATTGCCCTCAGTGGAATGCCTCCATGATCGACAACGGTCTAATCCCTAGCAAAGGACCCGTTATGTGCGAAATGCATTTCCCCAGCCTGAAAAAAAAAATCTGACATTGTGTGACAAGGGGTTGAAAGGTGTCCTAAATTTTGTCACGTCACATTTCCAAATCAAATATATTTTAGTTAATTACGGAACTGCTGTTTTAATTTAATAATTTCTTGATGTAAAATTGCATATATGTGATGTCACACTAGGGAGGGTGGAGTCTCACGAATGTGACCAGCTGTGACAAGGACGGGGGAGGGGTGAAAAAAATCATGAAATTCGTGTGATGTAATTTGTGGATGGCCGCTACTGGATAATGATTACCCTCCCTATAGACGTCTGCAACACTAGGGGCGAAGATAACGCGTTGCCAGCCTTTACGAAGGGATAAGCGGAAGAGATAGAGGGATCAGAGAGCAGGCATATGATAAAGGGGATGGGATTAGGGTTGCCATCTTTTTTTGAAGAAAATATAGTATTTTTGTCTTTAAGCTGTAAAAATATAGTACTTATTACAATCTATACATATAATAAAACTGTAGAGGTTGAATATCTGTACAATGAAAAAAAATGCTAAAAACCGAGTCAGGGGGATGTAAGAAGTGAAATAGAAGTAATTTAGATTTTTTAAAATTTTATGTTTCTCTGTTTGTCTGTTTGTCTGTCTGTTTGTACCGGCTAATCTCTGAAACGACCGGACCGACTTAAATTAAATCTTGTATGGTGGTAGCTTATATCCCTGGTCAACATATAGAATGCTTTCGATCCAGAAAAATTAGAGTTCCTGTGGGATAGTTAAAAAACCGCACCACGCGGACGAAGTCGTGGGCATCAGCTAGTATACAATATTACTATGATTATTATTATATATATATATATATACATATATATACATATACACATATATATATATATATATATATATATATATATATATATGTATGTTTTTGTCTTATATCTACGTCTATTATACTTGCCATTTCAAAATTTTATATATTATACTTTTTTATTCTAATTATATTGTAAAACCCACATCTTACACATTTTTTTCTAATCCATTCTAAGGTTGTCTGGAAGAAATTGCATTTAATGATAAGACCGCCTATTCTTTTCTGTACTTAAACTTCTTGAATTGTATCTTAATATTATGCAATAAAGTATATTCTATTCTACTTTTGGGAAATTTAGATGAAAGAGTACACATTTATTTTGCATTATTTATTATATATTTTATTTATTTCATCATTTCATGAATATGTGTATTTATTGCTACTTTTTGGTTTGGCCAGCAAATATCTATTCTTTTTAAAATAATCATAGGTATCTGAACAAAAAACGCGACAATTGAAAAATCCTCTTTGTGATGTACGAAAATGTAATAAATAAAAAAAAATCTAAGGTAAATCAATGTATATATCATTTGACAGAGGTTTGGTATTCTGCTAAAATGGCTAAGGTATCCTAAAAGACGGTGAGGTAACATACTGATGCAAGTCATATATTTAACTACCCATGGTTTTACCTTACCAGTGGTAGAAAAATAACATGACATTCCCCACAGCTAGCTATGCCGCGTGAAAAAGCTTTGGTCGTAACTCTATGTTACTGACATAAAACATTAATTAGGTTTTTTATACATAAACCTTTAATGAAAATTTATCTAACTGATGGTAACAATCACTTAAAACTAATAGCTACATTATTGTATACGCATACGTTATCTGTCAATATTTAACGTCATTAACAATTAATAATAATATCACATCACAAATAACGTATTTAGCTCATCGCTACATCTGTGTTAATAACTATAAGATTATCCCAAGAGAAAAAGTGGCATAAGCTAAAAGCCCAAGAAATAATCTGACATTTTTATGTTTTAAAAAATGTGTAATAACAGGCAAAGGTACTACACATACCTATGGATGAAAACTTAAAAAAAACAAATGAATGATAAATTCTAATGAGATTTTATTACTATAAATAAAATTTGGTTAAAGGAGGTTATATTCTGTAATTTTTTGACCTAAAACTTTACTGTTTCTTGTCAAATTCACTACAATAACAGAGAAACGTCCGTAATATAGTCTACACAATTGCCCAACAAAACATAGAGGTGAGTCAAAGCCAACTTGATTTGAAGTAATGCACTGAATGACATATTGTTTATGACTACGTAGTTATTTGTTAGTGAATTGAAATACGCAAATGCAGCGCCATCTATTTTGCTGAACCGTCTATTCTAAGAAAGACATCATTTATCGGGATAAAATGTTATTCTGAATGTTATAAGTTATAAGCTAGCACTATATCAAGTTTTATTCATATACGTTGAGTAGTTTCCAAAAAAGATGCGATCGCAGCGCCATCTTTTTCACTATTTTAGTCTATCCCTCGGAAACAACGTCATTTATCAGGATAAAAGTATCCTAAGTTACGAACCGGGATATAAGCTAGCTCTATGTCAAGTTTCATTTACATCCGTTTCGTAGTTTTCACGTGATGCTCTAATAGACAGACAGACAGACAAGTAAAATTCTGAAAAGTGTATTTTTGGAATCTGCGGTTAGCCCCCCTGTTTTTTTTTCATATTTCTTAACGCATTGTACAAACTCGAATCATTTACAGATTTATTATACTACAGATAAAAGATCGTAGTTTCAATTTAATTCTACGTTCCCTTATTATTTAAATAAATTATTACATTTGTCATGCTTCGTTATTGATTATTATATATGATAGGTCTTTTAATTAATTATATTATAGTCTTCTAGTAGCGGTAGTCATATTTCACGAAACCATGCTACATTAATTCGTATCGACAGAGAAACTAGTTAAAGGTTAATTAAGTAGATATTGGATTTCAATTTGCTGTAATATTCATGAGAATTTGCGAGTTTATGCTGCGGTTTGTTTAAGTTGTATTAAATTGTCTGTATTTAAAGGCAGTGAAGTTATTAAAAATGAACTATTTATAACTATGGGTTTACTAACCAGAACCAAACGCTAGATTAATACTTTCTTTAACTTTAAATTTTGAACCTCTAAAATAATTTGGTCATGTTATGAGGAAGATTGAAAATCATTACAAAAAAAATACCAGTATGTGCCCTTGTCACTAATAGCAGTCAAATTTAAACATAGAATATACTATATTATTATCAAGTTCCTTTAAAGAAAGATTACATTTATGTGTGAGATCTATTAATCGTAAACTTTAATACAAGGACAAGGACAAGCTGCCAGCGACCACGATTGGCTACCGCGGTCAGTAAGGTTTGAGGCAACACAAACGTGGTCAGCTTTTTCTTCTTCCGTAAAACTAGTTATACAAACATAACTTAATCCTCAACGCCCATTCCAAAGCAAGCCGTATGATCAAGTAAGAATTCTTGGCTGCTACATTGGCCCTCCAGCTGCCGCGTCTTGTCCGCCTAGTGGGCTTCTAGACATAGAATGATAACGGCGCATGCACAACACCCTGTGCGACCCCGTCTCGGCGTCTCTGGTGTGAGTGACAGCTGATATTGTAACAGTCGCGATTTGGACGCCTAGTGCATTTGTAGACATAGAGTCATAACGGCGCGAACAGGTCACCCTGTGCGACTCTGTTTCGGCTATCTTAGTGTGATTGATAGCTGATATTGTATCCTGAGGACCATCACCTACGGTATGTTAAATACTCTCTTTATTTGCCACTAGCGGTTCCGGCAGACGTTGCCCTGCCCTGAAACAATTAAATTCTAGAACCCGATTCCAGCGGCACCTACCGGGTCTAATTGTGAATTTAAAGTCTTAACCATCCCACTTTTGATTTAATAAATATAACTTATATTAATCTGGGATAATGTAGCATTTTAATGGTGAAAGAATTTTTGAAATCGGTTCAGTAGTTTTTGAGTGACTCTTTATGATATTGGTATAGATTTAGAACCGAAATAAAATATTATTAAATAACATTAATAAGAAACGTTTTTTCGCGATTATTCTTTATACTCTTCCTTTATTAACTTTAACTATAAGCTGAACTTATGTTACTGTTTAACTTAGACGCTTCTAATTAAATAGTTAACAAATAACGCTGTTTGTTTGTTAATCATCCTTTGTTCTCCCCTTACTGTTTAGATGAAAGATAAGGTTTAGTCGACTGGAAATAGTTATTTTCACAAAACAACTTAGGCTTATTTAGCTCGAGGAGTCTGCTGCTGATGCTGTATGAGTTTCATACTACAGAGTATAAATACATATAAAAATTTCTAACATAAAAGGAAGCGACTTCATAAGTAACTGCAAAGCAGAATATGAATATTTTTCTACATCTTGAATTCGGTGTGTAGTAGAAATAACATAAAAATTACTATAATTTTCAATATTTTGTTATTGTAACAATGTGTATAACAATTTTTTTGTTTTTCTTGCTTTCGTTTTAACATAATTTATTTTTCTTTATTAATAAATTGTTAACGTAAGCTTTAAGATAAAGCTTATTATATTAAGCATATATGTATTCAATTTCCGAAACACAAATAACAGACCGTGTGAAAAATTAATTACGAAGTTTCACAAAACTTTAAGGGTCCATTGAAAATGCGTCTATTGAAATCACGAACATAATCAACAAATAAATATTAAACAATACATCCAACTGAACAATGGTGTCCTTTGATTGAATAAATAAGTCTGTTTTAAATAATCTAATAAACTATGACGTCATGCGTTGATGCATAAAGTCATGCTTTCTATTATCATGGAACGAGAATACTGGGAATGTGAATAGCCCAACAGAAACGTAATTCTGATAAGTTCTTTAACCCTACATAATATAGAGGGCATCATAAGTAGATATTTATGTACTTGTTTTTTGACGATTTTTAAAATTAATAAAAATTAAAACATTTTTGTTGGATTAAGTTAAACAAGTATTGAAAAGAAGCTGAAGAAACCTATAGGTAGACGAAATCTTGGTATGAAATGAGAAAAAAACGTTCGGTGTGTTATGAGTTACGGGACTCGAATTAAAATGCCGTTTGGAATTACTATAGAATTTATTAGAACTATACAAACACGTATAACACAGGTACAAATATAACTGGACACAATCAGTACAAACGTAATACACGATTCAATAACACGCGCAAAGTCCGTCACTATGTAGCTTATCGAATGTACACACGTCTTGTCTCGCTTGTGACCATCTCTAGATTGCCGATCTCCCAATTGGGCCATTGCTATATACTGCACCGATACAATATGGCTGCCGGCCCGCGTAGATCGATTTTTTTAGAATTCGTAATTTCTTTTTATTGCAGTAGTTCAGCAGACAGACAGACGGCCCACTTGATGGAAAGTGTTTACCGTCGCCTATGGACATTTGCAACACCAAAGGTGCTAGAAATGCGCTGCTGCTCTCTTAAAGGAGACTGGAACTTGGTCACTGATCCGGAACACAACACAAGGTTGTTATGGCGGCATACTTTAGACCAGGGGTGGTCGCCATTCAGTTGAGCAAATACCCTACCACTTGGCTGTGGGTTGTTTAGTCGCCTCTTACGACAGGCCGTCCGGCCGCAGGAAATTGTATTCTTTCTCCGTTCCTGCACGGATAAAATAACGTAATCTGCACACCTGCATAATTATGCCTGCAAACGGCCATGAACGAGTACAATACACAATAGGCTGTTTTCTAATTACAAATTTTAAACATAAGGTTCGGGTCAAACACTCGTTGGAAGCACACGTCTCTTGCCTGCTCCATAAATTTCATACAGTTAATAATATCTCTACAAAACAAAGTGCAAGTTAAACAAAAAATAGGGTCCGCATCGCATCGCCGTGTTGCACACGTGATAGTAATATTTGTAACTCAACTCGCAAAGTGCATAGTGTAAAAAAATACAAAGTCCATCAAAACAATACTCTATAGACGAGGACAAAACAGTGTCACAGTGAATGCAGTTCCAAAAAAAAGGGTCAAGTAAGTAAAACACAAAACTTTCTCCGAAAAGATAATACTGCCCACACGTGTATCCTTCTCAAGAAAAAAGGGACACGTGCAGAGAAGTATCAAATATCGCAACACATAAGTTATAGTCCAATAGAAGAGCACAACAACATATTATAATTACACAATGATGAACATTTTAGAAAACATAACATATCGTCGCAAACGTACGAACTTCAATATTACTGACCAGAACGATAGTGAGATTATATCTCAAAAACTAGATAGTACCTTTAACAGCTTACTCAATACCTCAGATAGTGATATTGATCAGCTGACAACTTACAAAGAACGTTTAGAAGCACTGGAAATGGAATTAAAAGAAGCCCACAAAGAGATCGAATCCTTGTCACTCGAAAATACCAGACTAAAGCTCAATAATGAAGAACTATTAAAAAAAACCGAGAGTCTTATTAAATGTAAGAAAAGCACTCAAAAATCAACACCCTCAAAAAACGAACATACACAAGCAGAAGTGCTAGCACAAGAACAGAACATACTGAAACAACCAAAACAATTACCGTCACCTAACACGAAAAGCCAAAAAAACGAAATTAAAAAGCAACCCATCTGTCACGAAAATCAGACGCTTCTACGTTAGAAAACAAAATTCAACATAAAAAGATTTGCATATTGAGCTCGAACAAGCACAACAATGTTCTATCAATAGCGGAAAAGAAATTTCATGCTGATTTTAACATATGTCACTATCTAACGCCCTTTAGTACAATAAAACGATTACTTATTGGAATAGAAACCAAACTCAAAAACTTTGCTATGGAGGACTATTGTATTATTGTAATAGGAGAGGAAGATTTTAATAATACTAGCGATTATATTAACCTAATTTGTTTCATAAGAGAGACATTATTCAACATAAAACACACGAATATTATAATATGCTCGCCTACTTACAAGTGTGCGAAATACATGGATCTATTCAACTGGAGAGTAGAACATTTTAATAATCTGTTATACTTGGATATTGTTACACACGAACATGCTTACATACTAGATTCTAATGTAAATTTAAAATATGACTACATAATGTTTAATATGTATACAGGTCAAATTAACAATAACGGCATGAATACAATATTTAATGATTTACAAAAGCTAATTAATGACATAGACAATGAAATGACGCCAAATTCCATATTTAATGAACAATATTATGTAAGGAAGAGAGATAACAACCATATAGAATCTATGTTTTTTCGAAACTAATTATCTCAACATCCTTCACCAAAATATAGCAGGGATACTAAATAAAACAGACGCTCTCCTTATTCACTTACAAGAACTTGAAGAAAAGAAAATTAATACTGACGTCATTTGTCTGACAGAACATTTTATGATGACGGAATGTGAAAAACAATTATATCTACCAAACTATAATTTAGCTGCCTGTTACAGTAGAAGCAACACAAAAAGAGGAGGTACTTGTATCTTAGTAAGAAAAGAATATGCAGTAAAGGAACTTTTAGAGGTTAAAAAATTTGCTCTAACAAATTCATTTGAGTGCTGTGCAACTGAACTTCTTGACTTTAAAATCATTATAGCTTGTATCTACAGAGTGCCTAACAAAAACAATTTAAATACTTTCTTCAGCAAGATGGAAAAATTACTTAATTATTTACAAAAAGTGAAACACGAACATCTCATATTAGCAGGTGACTTTAATATTGATATACTTAAAACTAATAATGTTACATTAAATTTTGAATGTTTATTACTTAATTTTAACTTGAAATTAGAATTAAAGCAACCAACGAGACTTGCTAGTAAAACATGTAAAGATAACTTCATTCACGATTATAAAAAGAAATGTAAAACTGAAATTTTAGATCTGTGTTTATCGGACCATACAGCACAGTTGATAACTATTGCATTAAAAAAGACTTGCAAATTAAAATACTGGCGAAAAATTACGAAAGAGTACAGCACAGAAAATATAAATAAATTTAAAGATTGTATGAGTAACCTATCATTTTCAGATATGGACAAAGCTAATGACCCTAGTACCGCATATCAAATCTTTATAGACGAATTTAAATCTTTCTACGATCTTTGCTTCCCAAAAAAGTATACACAAATAAATGTTTTGAAAAAGTGTAAATGGATTTCGCGAGGTATCAAAACTTGTAGTAATAAAAAGAGATATCTATTATGGAACTACAGAAAAGATCCCACTAAAACAAATAAAAAAATCTATGATAACTATAGAAAGTTATTTAAAAATATTATAGGATTAACAAAAAAATCATAAAATAATTACAAAATTAAGTTATCAGACAATAAATCTAAAACGACATGGCAAATTATTAACAGCTCTAAACATAACATACCAAAAGACTCCATAACCAAAATTAAAACAGTAAACAATGATTATGTTACAAATCCAGATCTAATCGCTAAAGTATTCAACAATTACTTTATTGATAAAGTCAGTCCAATAAGAGAATCCGGTACACAAGTGACCAAATTAATTAATCCTGAACAGAAATCAATGTTTATGGCACCGAGCCTACCGTGCGAAATCAGAAACATTATACAAAAATTAAAAAATACAAATAGCGTAGGACACGATGGAATTTCGACGAAAATTATAAAATCTGTTAATGATTTAATTTGGCATCATCTCAGTTACATTATAAATTTAACTATTGAAGCCGGAAAATTCCCAGAAGATCTTAAACTGGCAATAGTAAAACCATTATTTAAGAAAGATAACAATGAACTTTTAAAGAACTATAGGCCTATTGCTTTAATTTCGATATTTTCCAAAATTTTTGAAAAATATTATTACAACCAATTAAATGAATAC
The DNA here is from genome assembly GCA_039645545.1 of Dendrolimus houi. Lineage (NCBI taxonomy): Eukaryota > Metazoa > Arthropoda > Insecta > Lepidoptera > Lasiocampidae > Dendrolimus > Dendrolimus houi. The sequence continues at coordinate 11,930,198 of CM077134.1, forward strand.
CTTGAAAAAATACCATATTCTTTGCACTGAACAAAAGGGATTTCGAAGAGGTAAAACAATTAACATGGCCATTTATGACTTCATAAAAAATGTTACCACTCACGTTGACACTAGATCCCCGGTAGCCGCCGCCTTTTGTGATATGACTCAATCTTTTGACTATGTAGATCACAATATTTTAAACCGTAAACTGGAAGCTTATGGAATAAGAGGAAATGTACTCCAATTAATACATTCTTATCTAAGTGATAGAAAACAAATTACACAAATTTCAAAAATAAACCCTATAACAAAAACTGAAATTATGCATTCGTCCAATAAACGTTCCGTGACATATGGTGTACTTCAAGGCAGTGTTCTCGGCCCTCTTTTATTTACTATATACATTAATGACCTGCCAAAATGTACTACACATTCTATGACTTTATTTGCTGATGACAGCACATTAACTATACCGTGTAGTGATATAAAAAATGACGAATCCGATATAAATAATACTATGTTATCGGCAATAAATTGGTTAAAAAATAACAACCTTAAAATAAATATCAGTAAAACAGAAATAATACATTTTAGTCAAAGACCTAATAACACCTCTAAATCTGTTACTGTTTTATACGATAACAATATCATACGTGAAGTAGACTCCGCCCGATTTTTAGGATTAGTAATAGATAATAGATTAAATTGGAAAAATCATATAGATAAGTTAAGCAAAAAAATAAGTAGTTCGACATTTGCATAGCACAAATTAGCACCGACAGTCAATACAGACGCTCTGCTTACAGCTTGCTATGGGCTTGTAGAATCTGTTTTAAGATATGGTGTCATATTTTGGGGTAACTCAGCCAATACAAATACTATATTCGTAATGCAGAAACGCTGTATACGAGCAACGTTCAAAATACACATAACTGAAAGCTGTAAACCGCTATTCATCAAACATAGTTTACTCACTGTTCCATCGCTATATATATATGAAGTCGCAATGTTTGTACACAAAAATCTACATTTGTTTCCAAATACATCCGACACTACGGTTAGGAACATTCGTAATAAAGAAAAACTTTGTATGCACCCTGCAAAAACAACTTTACTGTATAAGAGTATAGTATGCATGGCCCCAAAGGTATATAATAAAATCCCAAAAGAGCTTAAAGCTCTGAAAACTAAATTGTTTAAATGACATTTTAAAAAAGTACTAATAAGAAAAAGCTACTACAGTGTAACTGAGTTCCTTAATGATAAGTTTTAAATGTAAGTGATAAGTTAGAATGTTAAGTGTTTAAATATATTTATAATATTTGTACCATATAAATATCATTAGAAACATATATAAATTTAAATTGTGTGTCATTTAGTATTTGTTAAATTTAAGGATATACATAATTATAAGATAAAGATAAAATATTAGTGATAATAATTAAAACCAAATAAGTGTACCTCTATGATATAAATTTAAAAAAAAATTGTACGCCCAACCGGCAAAAAACATGTGCTCTGTATAAAATAACAAGACCTATTGTATAACCATGTTTTTATGCAATAAATGATTTGATTTGATTTTGATTTGATTTGAAGGTAAACAAAAGAACTCCAAATGCCAAAAAGGTAATAAAATGCAGGTGTGGATTGGTCTTTGTCGGTCGTAACAGGTGTATAAAATTAACATTTCATTCATAACAGAATCACAAACAAAAATGCGTTCACATAACGCCGTAATAAATATTGTATAAAAAATGTACTGGCAGCTCCTATTAATCACATTGAATCGTGTTTTTCAGGGCTTCGTCTACAACTATAAGAAAATCGGAAAATATAACTCGGTAACCATATAAATACACAGATAAGTTATATAAGTAGATATACGTACTTATGTTCAAATACCTATTTACAATGTTTTGTACCGCCAAATAGACAAGTCGTAGTGCGGGAACCAATCTTCTCTTTAATATGCATATTTTATATTGTATGTTATGATTTGTTTTACATTAAAGACTACTTAAATGTCGGGTATTGGCATGGGGCATCAGTATAGTTTGGAAATATCACCTATACGAATGAAGTGCTTCGCATACACTTTTATAATGCACACCGCAAAAGAGTCCATTGTCAGTGTTTGAATTCTAAATATATTCTAAATTATAATAATAATATAAATCTTCAGTGCTCCGCTACGGCATAATCTTCTGGGGTAACTCCACAAATAAAGACATTGCTTTTAAGGCGCAAAAGAGATGTATCAGGGCCATGTTTAATTTAAAAACTACAGATAGCTGTTTGCCATATTTAAAAATACATAAAATATTGACTTTACCATGTCTGTATATTCTTGAAGTAGCACTGTTTGTAAAAGCGAATCCGCATTTGTTTAGTAAGTTTTCCGACATGGCAAGTCGCAATAGACGCGGCAATAACAAGCTTTGTATGCCTGCCCGTAGAACCGCTTTAATAGAGAAAAGTATATTCTGCATGGCGCCAGTGATATTTAATAAAGTACCCAGATCTATTAGGGATGATAACATAGATTTCTTTAAAAAGAGGCTACAAAAGATATTATCCGAAAAATGCTATTACGACGTTAAAAATTTTCTTGATGACCAATTCTAAATTAAATTTGACAATACATAATATATACCTTGACAATTTTTATTATTCTAATATTTCAGTTTTGACATTGTATTTTATATGTAATAGTATAAAACTTGACATATTATCTAATCTATAATTACTGTATAATTCTAGAAAAATAAAGTAATATTAATGTCTGTGGATTGAGTGGGTTACAATCTGTTTTTGCTAATTAGTTGTTTTCAACTTTTAATTACTATTTGCATGCCTGAAAGGGCAAAAATATGTGAAACAAAATAACATACTGCAGTCTAATGTATTTACTAACCATGTTTTTTAAGCAAATAAATGATTTGATTTGATTTGAGTTTCTCTACAACTTGTCATGTCATCATGTCCCGTGTGAATAGGTTCGATCCAAATAAATGTGGTCTATCCTACAACATATAAAAATTTGCTTATATCATCCAACATCGTAATCAAAGGCGAATTTATGCCACACTAAACAAAAAAATAGATCAAGTAAACACTCGTTAAGTAAACTCAGATTTTCGCTATCTGACACCACAGAAGCATGCCCTTTATTTGCAGAAGTATATTTACACACTGAAACGAACTGTTCGTGACTAGACAAAAGATACTGGCATTATAAATAAAGCCTTTCGGGATGCTTCGTCTGCATCGGCCTGAGAGGAGGACGAGCCATTGCTAGGATCTAAATTAAACTGCACAGATTTTGATATTACGGACGAAATAGCTGTTTCAAATATAGATTGAATAATTTTACAATTTTTAATTATATTTTAAAATGGTATAATTATAGAAGTTATTGCTATCATACCACAATTTATTTTTCCGAAGCTGGCAAACACAGACGGCCCATCTAATGGAAAGTGGTCACTTTCGTTGCAAGCGTCTATAGAGAGAGACGTTTGGAACACCAGGGGCGAAGCTATACATAGATTACATAGCTTATTAATCTTATCTTATTTATCTTACGGGTTGTCTGGAAGAGATCGCTTAGTAGCGATAAGACCGCCCATTGTGCACATTTAGAATATTTTTAGGCTATAAGGTTTTCTGTAATGCTGTACAATAAAGTGTTATCTATCTATCTATCTATCTTATTATCATTATTAGTCATCCGCATTATCATTCCAAAGAGGTGCAGACGCCACTTAAGATTTTTTCTGGCCAATGTACTATTGTTATGCTGTCAGCGAAGGAAAAACAATGCGTTGAAACCCATCTACATATCGATATAACCGCTGTGGGACACCCGCCTATTGTACTATAGTGTATAGTTAGTTAAGTTAATAAGAACATTGTGCATAAATGGACGTATCATTTTAACTACCCATCGAATCTCGCCACATTACATTATTAGCTTTCAGTATGTGTGGCATGTATAGATATCGTTCTTTCCCCTAAAAGCCTGGACCCGATACTGGTATGTTTATAGGTTGTTATTATAGTCTAAAAATACCATTACCAAAAAATATTTTAAATAAGATCAGTTCAATAATTTGTCCGGTTAATTATAAATGACAAAAACAGTGAACGTTTATTGGTAAGTTAATTTGTAGGTTAGGCTATGCACGTGGGAAACATCGATAGAAGTGGCAACTGTCGTATAGATAAAATTTATATCTCTGGCAACACGTGTATTGTTTTTCAGTAACGTCACGATGACAGGAAAAGGAACAAAATCCATGCAGCTTAACTACATGTTTCACATATAACATGTGTATATAATAAGTGCTTTATTCAGGTTTATTTCTTTTTTTAGATACTTATCTTTAATTTTTTTAAATAATGATGTTATCATTTATTTCTTAGTTATTATTTCTCTCAAGTATACGTTGACTATAATTTTAATTTTGCTTGTTTTTACCGTGGGTCGTATGACTTTTGTGATTAAGGAGGTGGGCACTGAAAATCAGTGCTGTGTCGGACTATGTTTCGGCACAGCAAAATACTGAGTGCCAACCTCATTTCGCGAATTGCGGCACGCATTTTCATTATTATTGTTATTAATTATTGTCGAGTGTCGCATTTTCAGAAATAAAGTTTTCTTTGTTTCTATCTTCTTTCTTTCTTCACAATCACTATGGAATCCTTATTATACGTGGAGCGCCAACTTGCTCACTTGCTTTAGTTTATTGTTTTATACTTACATGAAGTATATAATATTTATGAAGTAAATAGAATAGGAAAGAATCTTACATAAAAAATGATACAATCTGCTGTCTTTGTTTGCTTCCCTTATTACATTACAAAAGTAGAAGCCTGACTGCCGCTTTACTTCGTGTGAAGGCTCATAATAAAGTTTAAGCCCCATTTTCTTTCATTACTGTATAATTTTTTTGGCAATATTTTCCTTATCTCGCGGAAATAGACGCCCTATAATTACGGTTGTCTTTTGTCTTATTTTGCCAATTTATTTTTCTTTTGAAGGTTTCTCATTTTATCATATCACCAAGAATGTAAGCGGAGATTATTCTTCGCATGTGGTGGTTCTTTTACGTGTTCGAAATTTGTTCTCTGTTTACCAAGATGTAATAATTTCACAACTGTCATGCCCCAGCTTTATTTGCGTTAGTGTTAAGGACATGTGAGATTAGGGCCGTTCAATGAAAGTAACAAACAAACTCTTCAGCTTTATATTGTGGCAACCGAGGGTAGAACTTTCTGGCAGCGTAAGCCGGTCTCAAGACTTTTAGAAAAAGGTAGAAGATTCTGGAAGGAAAAGACAAGGACGGATACATTTTAGAAAGGGATAGACGATGAACGACAGTGCTAGAATAGAAAGTTCGGGAAGGAAAAGACAGAGATAGATAGATGTTAGAAAGGAATAGGCGATAAACGAAAATTCTAGAATAGAAGGTTCGGGAAGGAAAACACAGAGATAGATAGATGTTTAGAAAGGGACAGATAGTAAATAAAAGAATAATGAAAAGAAGATCGAAATGATGGGTTCCAGAAGATTCTTCCGGGTATATAAGCAGCGTAAGGCACGCCTACCGGGCAGTTTAGACTTGAGTTCAGTTCAAGACAGTGAGGCGACAAGTGCGATACGAAGGATTTGGAAGAAGAGTTTAATAGAAGACAGTGACGAGTTTAGTTGTGAATTTAGTGAGAAGTTTAGTGGACAATTTAGTGAAGGAGGAGTTTCGCGTAGTTTAAAAGGAGGCCCGGAGGCGAGCTACGCGCGGTAAATTCTGAGGTGAATACTGCAGCAGCAGAAGGTGTGTGTACGCAATATCGGCTACGGTATTGTGAGTGAGACATCTTATCGTCGGTACAGTGCGACGTTCATTGTGTGTGTGTAGGGGAAATCCTGCAGAGAGGAATCTCGCACGGCTGTGTAAGTTAATAAAAGCGTTTAGTTAAAAACTGGCGTTTTCTTCCAATCCTAAGTGCGTACCCCCGCTCGCACGTAACAATATATTAGTATAAGATAAGACACTACTCATGTATGTACTTGGTACAATGATACTGTACAAATTCTGATTTGGATGAATAAGAATGAATTTCGTTCGGTGAATGAGATATTTACATTCTTATAAACTATCAGAAAATATGAGTGATTTTACCAATTATAGAATAATAATACACTGTAGCATTTTACTGTTAGTGTTTCAAGAAATCAGAGGTACAAGTTGAACTATCTATGCGTGTTCAAAAACTTAAATTAAAATTTAAATAACAAATAAATAGCACTTTTTATGAAATTTAGATGATATAAAATGTACAAAACTAATTATATTATATTATAAATTATATTTATATAATATTGTTACGAGCTACAGAACTCGATTTAAAAAATGCCGTTGAAACTACTATAGAATTTATTAGAACTGTATAAACACGTATAAAAGAAATACAAATAAAACTGGATGCAACCAGTTCACTGCACTGCACTATTCAACACAATTCGAACGCGCAAAGTCCGTCGTCTATATCGGTAATCGAGAGTACTAGAGAACGTCTGACTCGTTTCGTAGTCGTCGCTTGACTACCCGCCCATCCCTCCATTCGGGCATCATCTTATACTAACTACACAGTACAAAGAAATTGGCCGCGCACACTGAGTTTCTAAGAAATATTAATTTGCACCCCTGTGAACGTCCACAAAGTCGAAAACAATAACAATAGGGATTAGTTCGATCATTAGCGAATAATGGTTATAAAACAAGTAGAAAAACAATAGGATGTTACAAATTCAAAACATAAAGGATTCCCTAATCCGGGAGGACAATAAGCTGCGCTTACAATAGGCTGTGCGGCTTATCTTTGACGGCATGTAACAATATGTAAAATATTTGTTTGCCCGCAACATAAATTGTTATACAAATAAATTGAACTTAAAACTGGTGGATCAGTGGTTGTAGCACAAACTAAAATTACTTATGTTCAGAACGAGTTTTCTCAAATTTTGTATAACTGTAATAAAACTTGACCAATATTTACTGTTTAAATACGCTACTTTAAACATTCTCCTAATAAACAGAAAACAATACTATGTGATGCCTGGTATTTATTAATAGCAGTTACCTATGTCTTACTATTCATTCACTTGCTTACCATGGGTTGAATTTTGACACGAAACGAACGATAGAAGTGTTTAGATCGTGATACAGTTGAGAATATTCTATGAAAGTAGGCTATGCCCGCGACTTCGTCCACGCCTGGCTTGAAATTCCCACGGGATTCCCGGGACACAAAGTGCCGCAGAATTTAAAAAAGAATGTAAGCTATCGTTTTAGTGAAAACTGTGTCGGAATAAGCTATTTCTTATGCACCTGAACAACTACAAACCGCTCCCGGGAAAATTCTCGGGGGATTCCCGGGATAAAAAATATCACACATTTTATTAGATACATAAAATTTGCTATCGAATATAGTGAAAAAAATCTCGTTGGAATTCGTTTTTTTTAACCTGGCCATTTTAAATCCTTCCCAGAAAAATTTCCGTGGGATTCTCGGGATAAAAAATAGCACAGATTTTAAGTCAAGACAAGACACACAGACAAGAAATTAAAAAAAACTTGCATCGTGTTCCCCATTCTTTATATAGTGTATTCCAGTTGATTTTTTTAAATAGCTTCAATGTACAGACACGGCATGTTTAGAATTTTATAATATTATAGACTAAAGTCTATTTATTATATGAAATAGAAAAAAATATTTGTACTTTAAGAATATTTACACTTCACCTATATTTTGGAAGAAAACAATGATTTTCTTTATGGTTCATAGTGTATGTAGTTATAGCCAAATTTACTTAAATATTTATCACAATTATTAATGGTTTTGCAGGTTTTTGAATTCATTTAGTTATTTATAGAATTCACAAAATTAAATATTGAAAAGTAGGGATAAGCGTTGAGCGATCGGGAGGCAAGTGTTGAGTGGTAAATGTTGTAACTTAAAATTGTACATTCATTAAATTTATTTTTGAATACCCTATAATATCTATCTATTGTGTTTTATAGAGCAACTTTCCGTGCGCGAGTACGACTTGCAGATGTTTAATTGTTAAATTCACCGAGGCGATATAATTACATAAAACTAATTTAAATAAACCAAAACCCATCTAAATATAAATTCCAGATTTATATTACAGTTAAATTATTGGTTGGGAAATTTTTCAAGTATCATTTATCAAAGTCTTGTTTAACTTTACGAAGTCATTTTAAGATTGTTTTATTATTACAAAGTTATAAGGCTTTTATTACACTAAAATAAGAAGTAAAGTCATTATCAAATTGTTTAGCAATAAACCTAATGTGGATGGACCAGTTTGGATAACTGGGTTAAGCAGAAGATATTTCAAAAACAAAGAAAAGTCATTGTTTATTAGCACTAAGTAGTGCCTATACTCTGATTTTTAATTACCTGGACTAAAACAACAACTCCCATCGACCTTTTTTATTTTTCAAGTTTGGAGTATAGTGTTGTAGTATGGCTTTATTGATAAGTGAGTTGTGTGACTTGTTGACTCAACTCACCACTGTGAATCCTATTGTGAGATGAGTTACATTCTATAGATTTTTTATAGAAATTCAATCAAAGAAAGTTCAAAGTTGTTGATTCAAAGAATCAACTCATATAACTTACCTATGAATGAGCCATATTACAACACTATGCTTCAAGCTTGCAACATAATAAAAGGTCGATCGCAGCTGGCATTATAGTCTAGGTAATTAAAAATCAGAGTGTACATATCGTCTTTGCGAGATTACAAGATAGATATGAAATATGTTAAAAACTTAGGCTTGTAAGCATTTTCATCCTGGCTTTTCTTTTTCTTCCTTTTCTAACGCACAGCTTAGGTAGGTTTTTCTTTCTATTTTTATTTTTGCATTTTTTTTCTTTTTAATCTGTTTTTATCTTTCTTTTATTATCTTTTAACTTTTGTACATTCTTATATTTATAGTTCGTTCGGGTTAAGAATGCAGCGAGTCATCAGTGCAACTGCAGGGTGAAGGAGTATTCACAGTGGTCACAAATTATATTTTTAAAGATCAAGTTTAATGAATTTAAAAAAATACATTTAAAAGTTAAAAATCAAAATTAAGTCATTAATATTTTAATCACTATCACTAGTATCCTCGTTAGTATATAATAAAAGAATGTTCTGCAGCGAGTTCCATGACGTCATCTAAATCCCACATGGTACTTTCTTCTTGTAAGACGTAGTCGCAGCATTTCTTCCATCGATCAGCGTCTACTAACCGAATTGCGTCATAAAATATTTTTTCACGTCAGTCATCTTAAAAGTTGTATTGTTGGCAGCAATATATTTTTTTATTTGGGCCAAACCAACTCAATGGGGTTCAGTTTGCAGTAGTACGGAGGTAAACGGAGAATTTCAGTGCCGTTACTCCTAGCCATTTCATCGATTAAATATTTGTCATACACAGTCACATTTAAATCAGACTGTTTAAAATACTTAAAAACACTGTAAATTACTTTTCTCTCTCCACTATGAATTACCGAACCATTTTTATTTTTACGAATTGGTGAGGTATTCATTTTTTCAAATATAAATCAGTTAACATAATTACAGGACACAGCCGTCGCATTCGAAGCTATGCCTTCAACTGGTCACTGTGAACTTGACCTTGTAATTTGAAAAGATTTGATTGTTTAGGGGGCGGGGCTAGGCCAGCGAGCAATGATGACTCACCGCATTCTTAACGCGAACGAACTATAGGAACATTGATTTTCTGCTTATTTATTTACATTTCTGTTTATTCATCCTGACATTAAATCTGACAGATGGTTTAGAACCTTTAAGTCTCAGAAGAGACGTTGGCACTCTACGCGCGCTCTACCGTCTGTACAATGGGGAGTGTTGTGAGGAGCTATTTGGTTTGATACCTACGTCGCCATTTTACCACCGCACTGCTTGCCGGGGACTGGGAGTTCATGTAGACTTCCTTGACACCTGGAAGTTATCCACTGTATGTGGCGTTCGCTCCTTTATGCCATACGTGAGCAAGCTATGGATTGAGCTCCCTCCCACGGTTTTCCCAGAGCGCTACAATATGGGGCTTCAAAAAGGGCGTAAACAGATATATAAAGTCTCAACGAGGTAGGCAACGCATCGGCTCCCTTAGTGTTGCAGATGTCCATGGGCAACGGTAGCCATAATTTGCTATTAAGTGGACCCGTTTGCCAATTTGCCCACAAGCAAACATAAAAAAGCTCACTTGCTTTCGGAACCGAATTCACTTTCCTTGACTTAATTTATTATAAAAAATATTTTTAATAGTAATAATAAAGATAATAAAACGTCGAAAAGCTAGAAAATAATTAGCTGTGGCGGCAATATTAAAGTACTAATAGAAGTTGCAAGCGTTTTCCAAAATTATGGTTTTTATTAAACAATTGTCATTCTTACTATTATCGTAGTTCCACGGCTTTACAATACATTTACCTAATCACATTTACAAACGTTAAAAAAGTCAAACAATACTTCAGTTTTATATATAAAACTAAAAGACAATCATTTGTAAAATTGAAAATTAATATGAAAACAAGCACCCTAGTACACAATGTAAATCCTGCAAAAGCTGATATTGTACACATTTATTTGTTAATATGGGTAATAGCAAACATACTCACGATTAATGTCTAACATAATGAGTGAGATAAGACGATACGAAAGATCGCCCTGGGGCGTTGTTCCCTATTCATGTTTACGTTTCGGATATATCGGATACCTTGCGATTAATTAATCATATCTCACGATTATCGATTGACTTGTTGTATGTATTCGTGTATTATTAGAATACATGAGTTTATGCAAATGTTTGGGAGTAAACAGTACGATTGTTCGAATGAGGTGTAAAAAAAATCTAATGAGATTTCCCTGGGACACCTGGTTGTAACGAAGTTTTGACGACCATAGAAGAACATCGAAGGCCATCGAAGATATTTAATAATTCTTCCTACCTTCTATTTTCAAAACAGGGTATATTACACTAATGGATATTATTTTAGATCTTATTTCATTGCATTAAAAAGCCCTCTTGATGGAAGGTGGTTACCGTCGCCTATGGACGTTTGCAACACCAGGGGGGTTGCCAACGCATTCCCGGCCTCTAAGAAATTTTATAACGCCCTTTTTAAACGACCCCATGTCGTAGCGCAGAGGGAAAACCTCGACGGGAAGTTCTCTACAGATCATTGTTGTACGCGGAATAAACGTTCTAGAGAACCGTTGCGTAGTTGCGCGTGGGAGCTCCAGGAAATAGAGGTGAACATCCCATCGATAGCGAGCGGTGCGGTTGTAAAAATGAGGCGTTGGCACCAGATAAAACAGTTCCTCGGAACACTCTCCGTTGTACAGGCAGTAGAATACGCAGAGAGACGCAAAGTCTCTCCGAAGGCTAAGCGATTCTAAATTGCCTGTTAGTATGGGATCGTCGACAATACAAACAGCGCGTCGCTGGATGGAGTCCAGTGGGTCAGTCTGGTAAGCGGGTGCTCCAGCCCATAAGTGTGAGTAGTATTCCATATGCGGCCTAACTTGTGCTTTGTAAAGCACAAGTCTTTGCCGCGGGGTGAAATATTGCTTAGACCGGATATGCCCGCGACTTCTTCTACGTTTAACTTGAATTTCCCCGCAAAATTCCCGGGACATAAAGTACCGCAGCATTTAAAGAAGAATGTAAGCTATTATTTTAATTAAAATTGTGTCGGAAGAAGCTAACTCTTATGCACCCAAACAGCTTCAAACCGCTCCCGGGAAAATATCCGCGGGATTCCTGGAATAAAAACTATCACACATTTTATGGCATAACATTTGCTATTGATCAATGAAAAAATTGCATTGGAATCCGATTTTTTTTAATAATTCCCTAGGAAAATTCCCCTGGAATTACCAGGATAAAAATGTGAAAACCACATCGAAATCAACCCAGTAGTTTTTACGAGAATCCCGAACAAGCAAACAAGAAATATTTAAAAAAATGCATCGTGTTCTCCATCTTTTATATTAGTTCCAGTTTTTTTTTTTAATAGCCGGGGTTGTACATTGAAATGTACAACCCCGGCATATTTTATTATAATTTTATTTATAATATACTGATAATACTATAAACAGGTATAGTTTGTGAGTTTGGATGTTTGGAGTAATCTCCGGTACTACTGAACCGATTTTGAAAATTCTTTCACCAGTAAAAAGCTACATTATTCCCGTGTTACAGGCTATATTTGATTGTGAGTAATATTTTTTAATTTTTTAGAAGACCGCTGGTGAAGTGGACTCCGGAACACCTGTCAAATATGTAAAACAGCAATAACGTTCCACACAAGAATTGCACCATCCTCGTACGAGGCACTGCTAGTGGTTTCTGCGTTTATGAATTAATTAAAGGTTATAAAGCTTCATTAAACCTTGATATGCTTGAGTGCGTGCGTGTGTGCGTGGATGCATGTGTATTTTTTAATGACGCCCAGCAAAGTGGGCACGGATCAGCTATTATACAAGGTAGATAAAATGGTTAGCATTTTTTCTTACGCTAACACTTTTTTTCGTCTAGCCCACTGTCGAGTAACGTGCGATAAGGAAGTTCGTTTCAATTAGGAAGTGCTACTATAGCCTTGACTCCGATCAGTCTGTCTGGTTGTCTATAGGTATATGTCACAGTCATATATGTCTACCCTTTCCCTTAGTTTGCCGTTTGACATTCCTTCACACATATTGACCCTTACCAGCTACACTATGGTTTGGTGTCATAATACAGCATATGGATTTTTTTATCAAAATTAGACAATTTTATTCCTGACTAGGGTAATTGATTCCTCAAAAATCTGATGATATAATGATTTAATTTTCATCAAAATCTTTGAGTATTTATCGCTATATCGTATATTTTAGCATTTGGCCGTGACGGCCCACTAGAAAATTCATTCTCTATTAAAAATACTAGATTTATTTGCGTAAAATTAGTTAAAAAAAGTGTACACGATATGCCTTTTCACAATGTTGTAGTGATTTTTCAAATAATAATAATCATGTATTCACAAAAAATACAAAAAACTGAAGATTAGGTTATCGTGTATAGATTTTTTGAACAACCCACTGTAAACAAGTTGTACTTAATAAGTGAACTAGAAGGTAAAAGTGCTGTAACGTTTATCTGTAACGGTAAATTGAACCTTAGACTTCCGAGTGCAATGAAAGCCAAATACATAGACTAAGACCAACTTTAAAAAATAAGTTGACATAATAATGATATCAGATATGCCTTAAAAATAAGCACTATAAGCTTTATTATACTTATCACGAGTGACGGCCCTTATAAAGGGCTTATCGGATTTCGGCATTCCTGAATCTTTGCCGACCCTTATTTTCTTTACAGCAATATTGTATTGCTTGTATTACATACCTTTGCAATACGAGTTTCTTGTTACTTGGCACCTGTTACATCGGAAGGTAACTAGGACATGAGCTAAATGAGAAGTTTTGATAATACAAATAACGAGGGCGGCCTGTTCTAAAGTTAATAAGATCCTTTTGTTAGGACGGTTTAACGTTGTAAAGAAAATTTCTTTAGCATTTCTAAAACAAAAGATGTAAATATCATTTCAAATTTATAGTCGTTGTTTAAAGGCGCGGCCACACCTGCGGTTATGTTAAAGATTTAGACTGTGGCCGAATGCATTTTATTTAAAGCGTTAATAAAAAATAACGCCGTTAACACATAGCCACATTAGTATACATTATGTTATCTGTCAATATTTAACGTCATTAACAATGTCGGATCTCAAATTACGCAGACGAGGCTTCACAATAAAACTGTAAATATCGTGTAACAGACACGATTATAAAATGTTACAATAACAAGTTTTCACTGTTCTTTTTTTTTGGTTTTGAGAACCACCTCTCACCATTTATTTATTAACTTAATTAAAAAAATAACTAAGAAACTTTTTTATCATTTACTTTTTTCACCTCTGAGTTGTGTGCCGGCACCCCCTAGATTTTCCCTTGTGACATAACATAAAGTAACCAGGCAGGAACGGAGAAACAATATACTTTCCTGCGGCCGGGCGGCATGTCATAAGAGGCGACAAAACAACCCACAGCCAGGTGGTAAGGGTATTTGCTCGTTTGGATAGCTATTGTCCCTAGTCTAGAGTATGCAGCCATAATAACCTTGAGTAGTATTCCGGCATTAATGGCCAGGTTCTAGTCCCACTTTAGAGAGCGACAGCACCTTTGGTGTTACAAAAGTCCATAGACGAACCGCTTTCCATCAGGTGGGCCGTCTGCCTGTCTGCTGAACTCAGGCAATAAAAAAATAAATATACTATATATATATATATATATATATATATATATATATATATATATATATATTTATATATAGACAGGTAGAGATTTTATAAGAGTTACAGAACCTTAAATGAAGTAGAAATGATTTTTATCGGTATGTTATGTACGCCAAGTGGTAATTTTCTTAAAGAAAGAATTCATTTTAGTGTTGTTACGTTTTAAACCACTGTCCCATAAATAGTTCATTTGGGATCAGTGTAAACTTCTATTGCTCCACTTTAATCCACTCCACTGAATGTAGGGTAATGAATTGCCAAAGACAAACAAATTAAACGGTTTACACGAAATTAAAGCTTACATTACTTTTAATTAGTTAATGGCAGTATTTCACGTTACGACTTTTGAAAATGAGGCACTGTTTAAAATTAAATTTAAAAATTGCATTTGTTTTTAAATTACTTTAATAATAGGTTGGGAAAAAAGTCTTTTCGCATATAGTAGGTATGTATGAACTTGTAATAAGATCTCTTTGGCTATACTATTTGTATCTGGCTGGTTTTGGTATCATTACAAAGTTTTAATTTTAAAGAAGACAATTCCAAATTCAAATTAGAAAAATGTGTGATTTTCATTTGTTTTTCTTATTGTTAAAATGAGTGAATCTAATGAAGAAATTCGATACATTTTAAAATTTTACTACAAAAAAGGTAAAAATGCAACACAAGCCGCGAAAAAAATTTGTGATGTTTATGGACCTAATGCAGTATCTGTGAGAGTAGCGCAAATTTGGTTTAAGCGTTTTCAATCCGGAAATTTTGATATCAAAGATGCACGTCGCTCTGGTCGCCCTGTTACGGACAAAATAAATGCCATTTTTGAAAAAGTGGAGCAAGATCGGCATGTTAGTAGTTACGATGTAGCTGGAGAACTGGGGATTGACCACAAAATGATTTTGGCGCATTTGAAAAAAGCTGGGTACACAAAAAAGCTCGATATTTGGGTGCCTCTTGAGCTCACTGAAAGAAACCTAATGAACCGTGTACTCATTTGTGATTCTTTATTACGACGTAATGAAACCGAACCATTTTTGAAGAAGCTGATAACTGGTGATGGAAAGTGGATCACGTACGATAAGAACGTGCGAAAATGATCGTGGTCAAAGGCCGGTCAGGCTTCACAGACTGTGGCGAAACCCGGGCGAACTCGTAACAAGGTGATGCTGTGTGTATGGTGGGATTGGAAGGGCATTATTCATTATGAGCTGTTACCGCCAGGCAGGACCATCGATTCTGAACTGTACTGCGAACAACTGATGAGATTAAAGCAAAACGTTAAGAGAAAGCGGCCGAAATTAATCAATTTTTATGTTTCAAGATTGCAACATAAAAACATCAACGGACAAGTGGAAAAACAAATCGCAACGGACAAGTGGCAAAACGAATCGCAACAAAATTTTGACTTGAAGTTTTACGGGCAGATTGTTAATGTACTGCTATTCGTTTTTCCACTTGTCCGTTGCGATTCGTGTTTCCACTTGCCCGTTGAAGTTTCACTTCTACTATGTTTCCCAACACACATTTCGATTTTTCGCAGGCTTACTGCAAATTATGATTTGGTTAGGTTAGATATATAGAGTATGGGATGTAGTTTGACAGAGTCTCAATAACATAAGTATGTTCAGCGAAAATTAGTTACGGTACTCGCTCAGTACTTTTTGGATTCTCTAGTCAGTGGTAATTCGTCACGTAATTCTTTACTTTGCGGGGACTGATATACATTTGGCCAATTTTTAAACTATTAATAATAATAATTTATTTTTATAAAACAGAACTGCACAGACAAAGATACCGTCTCGTGTTCGACAAAATCCCATTGATAATACATAATGATTGGTTCATGTCACAATACATTTGACTTGCTAAAGTTATGCTGTCATTACTTGCTATTCTCATACAAAATCCACGGCGTTTTGTAAGATGTTAAAAAAATTCTTAACGAAAAACGAAACCGACTTTGAAAGTAACCAAAAAGCAAAAAATAAATACTTATTGTCTACAATATATTGAAGTAGATGCAAAATAAAACACTACTTACTTTTGAACTCGGTTTTGTTTTTTGTTTGTTTTTTTTCTACTTTTTAGTTACGCAAATATTTGAACAGTTTTAGAAAATAAAAATATATGAAATAGGTTTTACGTGTCAATAATATGCGAGGGTTGCTCTCGATTTCCCTGAGATCCTCTCATTAGATGCTGATTTAGTGACAACGGGACCACCTCAGGTGTATACTTTTTCGAAGATAAAGAAAAAATGGAAAATCGGTCCACAATCGACGGAGAATTAGCTTAACAAACATACAAAAAAGCATACAGTCGAATTGAGAATCTCCTCCTTCTTGAAATGGATTAAAAAGTAAACTGTAATGGCAGAGAAAAAAAAACGAAGTGAATATAATATTTGCAATGACAAAGATGAAATTGTGAATGATACTTTAAAAATTCTACCCCGGCTCCTCCGAACCGTGACTTGTCTTCGACCGAAATGGGTAATTTACGCAATTACACAGTGTCTTAGTTAAATTCAGTTCAGTTGGTTGAACCGAGAACACGATTCGACAAGGCGCCCGTAATTACGGAAATCACGAATATTAGAATTTAACGAATTTATGCACGGAAAAGTTTAATTACGTGTTTTTCTAGAATAATCATTGTTTGGCGAAAATGAACGGCGTGGTTCAGTGTATTCGGTTGGGTTCGGTTCGAAATAAAACATAAAAGTTACTATATTTTGTAAATTTGTCGTTGTTTTTTTTATTTTTACTTGGCTCTGACTTCAAGATGTTGTATATAAAATATTTATTTTGTTGTTACATTTTTTTCACTTTTATATAGGTATATATAAATGCATCATAGAAATGTATGTACGCACATAACTTGAGAACGACTTTATCGATTTAGAGGATTTTTTTGTGTGTGTTTCAGTGGGTCCCCGGATGGTTTTGATTCACAATTGGAGACAGTAGGAGGCAACAAAAACGGGCCCCAGACAAAACATCGCAAAAAATGTCAGCTAGAATTGATTTTAATTAAATCAACTGTAATGCGTTCAGAAAGACAAAATTCGCCCTCCACATGCCAAGATACTTGTCAAACCGTCTTTAGCCTTTTCTGACGAGGGTCAAGTAGAACGTTAGGTATTATTCGACTGTACGAATACGTGTAAATGATCACGAACATTAGGGCCGGTTATAGCTCAAAGGTATCTTGTCTTATTGGGAAAATGTATTTAACTGCCTTAGCACAACTTGTCCTGCGACCAATTTAATTTTATTTAGAAGCCTGTTTACGTTCATTCAGATAACAATGAGTAGATAAGAAGGATTTGAAATGAATTTATCACTTACAAATAGTAAACTTAAAAAATACGATAAAATAAATTAAGTTATAAATTAATTAATATAGGTTATGTAACAAATCACTGCCAGCGTGCCTAAAAGACGGGATGTATTGCCCCACGCTGTATCACAATGCTGATTCTTTGAGCGAAATACGAACCAGCCTTCTGATCACTGACGGCATCAAAGAGTTTCTTACCATTTCTTTGAAGAAAGGCTTTGCCGACGGAATGAATGAATGAGAATAAATTTTTGGCTGAATTCTAATCGTATGGTCTGGTAAAACAATTTCCTAATAAATATACAATTGCGACGATAGCAGGAGACCAAACAGAATGTCGTTGGTGCCATGCAAGTTGGGACGCCCCCTAGTATGGGACGCAACTTATGTTGATACCTTAGCGGCATCTCATCTTCCAGACACAGCCGTGACAGCCGAGGCTGCTGCGGCACACCAGGAGGCCCTGAAACGTCGCAAATATGTGTCCATTGATATTGGCTATGTATTCGTGGTTTTCGGAGTCGAGACCCGGGGGCCATGGGGGCTTGAACTCATTAACTTTATCAAGACCTCTCAATGTGTCTAATTGAGGTCTAGCGTGACCAAAATGCTAGCTTGCACCTAGAGCAATGCATCAGCATTGCCATCCAACGTAGAAATTCGGCCAGCATTTTGAGTACGCTCCCCGACGAGTCAATTTTTTACTTATAAAGTTATTTTATTTTGTTAGTATAGTTTTTAACATACAATAGTCAACTGAAAGTCCTATTATTAGCTCCTTTTAAATTTTATGAAATTTACGAAATGGACATAAAGAAAATTAGGACTTACAATTGATAAAGAAATAAAAAAAGGAAGAATAATATATATTTATTTCCAAATGCGACATAATTAAGACAAACAAATTAAAAGAAATCATATACAGAAATCACAGATCATCTGTGTTTCTATGATCTGTGACAGAAATTGTATGCCGCCGTTTCAGAAATGAGCTTGGCACTCAGTATATTGCTGTGCCGAAACGTGGACCAACACAGCACTGATTTTCAATGCCCACCTCTTAAATCACACATATATGGGACACGTCGGGCGATACCGCGAACCCGACTCCGGGGGGCCAAGGCAAGGCCCTAGCCTCGCTAAGCTAAAACTCAAGTTCCAGAGGTGGAAGTGATAAATAGCAAACGATGGAAGTGGCTTCGGTAAACCTGCAGACCTCTTATCCACTCACACCCATGTTGCCCCTGACCAATCTTGTACGGCATGTTAGGGGCCCATGCAGCGAGTGGTGAGTTACCGCCTGTCATATTTTCCATGTTCCTTGAACATTACGACGGGCACACGCCATAGTCCCCGTAGCCCCCATTTTGGAGTTCCACTAGCAGTTTATCCCAATAGCCCAGTACCTTTTTTTCTCGTTCCTTACAATAGTCCTACACTAACCAGGGATTGTCCTTGGGTGCATTTTTATATGATGTAGGCAGGGATAATCGCCGATGAGTGTCACGCCACATTTAGATTAAATTTGTCAAGAGGCCTCTACATGTTGACCTTCCTATGGCTCCACGCAAGCCCTCCAAAAGTCCGGGTCATTTTTATAACCCGTGGTCTGCAGAGAATAACAATGACACAATGAGTACTAATATTAAAAAAAAACTATCTTAATAAAAAAGAATAACAATAATACAAACACACTAATGAATAAGGAATTACTTTTTAAACTATATGATCTTACTTTCTTTCCAGCCATTGTGGCGAATTGTACTTACTCACTTATTATTTGCCGTTGTTTATAACTGAGTTTAGTTCAAAAAATAGTTTTTAAATACTGAAAGACACGATTGAAAGTTTTAATCGAGACTGTATAAAAATAAGAACGGGCGGATGGCACCAACTGTGATTGCAGTGTGTTACGAGTTACATTTTTAACATTTCGTTGCGTTTGCTACACTGACGACAGCCATGTAATTTATAATCTATGCCCTACATAAACACCGAAAGGATCTCAATATCCGAATATTTAGAAGCAATATCAATAATATTGAAGTATTGGCACAAACATTCCATTTCCGAGCGCAGCACCCGTCAACGGCATCTCTAGGGATTCTTTCATATCCGTATTTCTACGTGAGTATGAAGGATATTACAAGTTTTCAGAGGTCTTTCTCTTCTGGTTGGTCGGACGCCCGTAGTCCTCGAATGGTTTAATCGTCTAGAGTCGTCGGCATCTGTACTTGACGGACTGAATTACACCACGAGACTTATGTTCGCTCAACAAAAACCACATTCCGCATAAATTTCCAATAATTTAGAACTTATTTGTTGAAACTATGTTGAATAGTATATAATTAGTATTCGTAAAATTGTTATTATTATATAAAGGAGTCTAGTTTAGTTAAGCTTAGAGGTGAACATTAATTTATGTTAGCCGTTTGAATGAGTTTTTTGAAAAAAATGAAGCTGGTTGATTAGTTTTGGAGAAGCACGGCATTTTCGATTAAATCGTTTTTTAGTTTTCCACAATGAAATGATAAACTCAAATACTTGCATGGAGTAGGTATTACTCTCAGTTTTGGGATAGCTCAGCCACATACCAGCTCGAGACACTCAAGTCAATTGACAAAAGAGCTTCCTAGCTGATAGGCCATAACCGGCTATTCGATAGGATGCTTCAGAGCCTAAATCATCGACGTATAGTCGCTAATTTGTTGGTATTCTATAGGATACAGTTCGGCGAGTGTGCCGCGAAAATGCACGCATTAATTCCTCCCTCAACTTTTTACCACCGGACAAGCAGACGTACGAATTCACACCACCGACATATGTTGAAAATAGGGGACGAAGTGGTATGCTTCCATTTTTATTATACGCACTGCTGAGGACTGAAACTCCTTACCGTTGTCTATTTTTCCTGAAACATACAATTGTGTCTTCGGGTTTTGCGTGAACAGGTACCTTCTAGGTAAACGTGCTCCATCTTAGACTGCATTTCCACCAGACATCAGGTTCAAAGTCGGTCAAACGCAAACCTATACAATATAAAAAAAAGTTTATGTACTTCGACTTCGCGTCTCCATATGCCTGCATAGTATGTGGATTGACACGCGCTTGGATGACTTTACGAGTAAATTGTCACCTGAAATTTTTGTCCGCACAAAATTTTTTGTTGTGGTATCTATTTGCTTTGTTACGTCGATTAAAGTAAAGAACATTTTCAAATATGTCGTATACAGTGGTTTCCCTTAGAGCTATCTTTTACTTTGATTTGTACTTCTACAAATGTTTGATTATTTACGTTTTATGAACACTGTTCTCTTGTTATTTCATTTTATTACTCTTTGTGTTAAAACAATATGTTACAATTTAATATGAATCTCTGTTTTCTTAATAAAATTGCTACTTTGCTGTACTACGTTCGTTCCCGTAATGTAGAATTGTTTCAGGGTGCTAATGTTTCAGATAATAAAATTTAGATTAAAAGGTCTAGTGGTGTTAGAATAGACAGTCTCGTGGTTTTCTGGTAATGTAGAATTTAGGGGTTTCTTCAAGGCTATATTTTTATAGGGCCATTGTGTTTGTTCGTCCTTTTTTTTAAACCCAAACTCTGGAGAAAACGGTTGTCAGAGGCAAGTGCACTTTGCCCTTTTGGTGCGTTCTGTTTTTTAAAATAATTTTTTAATGTTTCTGAGTTTTCCTTTTATTTATTTTTAATATAACAGATCTTATAATTAACATAACCTTTTTATGGTATAGGTTCACGTTCACGTGTGATAGCATGGTGTCGCTATCTCATCTGATGTTAAGGGATGATGCGATCTAGGATGGAGCATCCTTAACTAGTATAGGTTACCTGTTCACTCGTGACTTGAAAATCACTAGTTTACATGAATCAGGGAACATGACAACCTTGTCTAAATACATTCTCTTTAGGATAGGTTAGTCTTTTATTTTACCAATACATATACATAGCAACGCAATTATCTGTTTTTTTTTAAATTTTGTATATATTTATAGGTTAGTTTTTTTATTGTAATATTCATAGATATTTTGTTTTGTTACATATTGTTATGCCTAGTCTTTTATGTTCAAACTAAAAAAAATGTATCTATCAATATTCTTGTACGTTGGTAGCAGATCGTGACCAAAAACCTATCAACTAATTAATGAAAGTAAAGTTAATTGCTATCGTTGTCAAGTGTCGGACCCGACTATTGTGGGTACATTGATATTGATGGCAAACACGTCGGCTGTCAGCCGGACCTCCACTAATCATGATATACGACGCGCGTGTAATACGTGTCTTTATTTAGTAGGATTATGCTCTAGCATTTATTTATGTTTAAAACCGCCATTTTGCTTTTAGCTAATATCTTTGGTTGTATATGCTTTGGTGTACGATAAAGAGTAATCTATCTATATATCATGCACGCTGGATAAACCCAACCACTAGATACATCAAATTTGACGAACCACAAATCTTTACAAAAGAGAATCGTTTCATACCTAGAATGATGCGTGAGGATATTAAAATAAAATAAAAAAAACAACTTCCAAAGATGGTTGGCAAGTATCACCTGTTTGGGTACCGTTCATCAAAAGTATTAAGACTCAAATCCAACAAAAAATATATATTGTAAGTTAGATTAGACTTAGGCTCCCATAAATAACAACCAGAAACTAAATTAAAATGAACAAGTTGTGGGTATGGTTATATTAATCATTGACATTATTTTTAACCCCCGACGCAAAAAAGGGGTGTTATAAGTTTGACCGCTACATTGGTCTGTGTGTATGTCTGTGGCACCGTAGCTCTTTAACGGGTGAACCGATTTGGATTCGATTTATTTTATTTGAAAGCAATGCGCCGCGACATTATAGCGCCATTTCAACGAGCTAACCTTACCGTGCCATCCATCAATTTCGATAATTAAAATACATGTAGGTGTTACTCAATCAAATTTGATGGCTCAACGATAAGTATTATTTTTAAAATGTTCACTGTTCTTTTTTGCGTTGGGGGTTTTTTTTTGTCTTCCGTGATTAAGGCTACTGAAAAGTGGCCGAAACGCCGGAACAAAAAACAAATAAAAAAATCCGCGCTGAAAACCGATAAAACGTAGTTTTAATTATTTCTACTAGCTGCGAAAACTTAAGAAAATACTTTTTATATATCAATTTCATAATATGCGTACATCAGTTTGTATTTTATCTATTAATAAAGATTAACTTAGCAAAAGTGTTATTTATTGTTTGGGCCCAAAGTAAGCCTCAACGAGCTTTATGTAACGTATGTTTCTAGGATTACCTGTCTAGGTGAGGTATAAAGGGGTTTAGCACTTAATTATGTAGTTCGAGCTTAGTTCTGAAAGCGTAGACCTCGTTTGCTAAATATGTTACGTTGCTACACATAGCAGCGAATACAGAAAATTAAGTACATTTATAATAATTGTTATTATACAGAGTGATTTTTTCAAGTGGCTCTTCAGGGACGAACCTGACAAGGGTAATGGATTTTTCAAAAATCTAATGATACCACTTTACTTTTCGTCAAATTCGGCCTCTAGACTCCTTTGAGTATTTTTCGCTATTTAGCATAGTTAAGGATTTGGCCCTGAAAACCCACTTGAATAATTGAACCGGTATAATGATGCACGTATATATTTAAACATCTGGAATAGACTGTATAAACGATGGAGAACATGATGCATTTTTTTTAGATTTCTTGTCTGTTCGTTCGGGATTCACGTAAAAGCTACTGCGCCGATTTCGATGAAGAATTAACTGTTGATTAGCAAAAATCGATTCGCTGATCGACTGCTAATTCCTAGACTTAAAATCTGCGCTACTTTTTATCATGGGAACGCCGCGGGAAATTTTCTGGGAATTATTTAAAATAACCAGATAAAAAAATCCAGTTTTTATGTGATTTTTTCACTGATCGATAGAAAATTGTATGTAATAAAATGTGTGATATTTTTTATCCCGGGAATTCCGCGGGAATTTTCCTGGGAGTGAAAACGAAAGCTTACATTCTTTATTTAAATGCGGCAGTACTTTACACCCGGGGAAATTTCGAGTTAAGTGTAGACGAAGTCGCGGGCATGTCCTACTATTGTAAATATTTATGACAACTTTTTGGTAAATTATTGATTAGTAAATACTAACGAAAAGTTTCTAGTCGTTTATACCCCACTTTCCACCTTTTGCAGTAACAGGAGCTTTAAGGAGCTGTTTAAATGGAGTTCTCTATTATTCTTATAAGCGCATTACCACATTTTCGAAGATATAAATTAACAGAATTTACTTACGACAAATCTATTTTCTACAAATCTCAATGATAGTATTTACATGTTTCATAAAAAAATTGATTCAGTTATACATTTTTTTTCAAAAAAATCAATCTTTTTAAGTATATAGAAATGTATATGACATCAAAATCAAAGAAAAAAAAGGAAAGTAATCATAGACAACAGGCAGCCTTTAAAAAGCAACGTCCTACAGACAAGGCAAGCATTACTAAAGTCTATTTCGAATAAGACGACATGGCTAATACATCCATAAAACGTCCTTTTTGGCCTTATCGTAAACTTTCCAACAAAATAAATTTAAATTTTAATTATATAAAAATATATTTAATCCCGTTACCATTTAATAATAATCTTATACTTAGAATCGCATCGTTTATTTCTCTATTTCCATAATTTTCCGATATCGTCGTTTTTGAAATAGACTGTAGATTTTCAATGCTGACTGACAGTGATGCAGGTTATGAACAATGATAACTATAATATGTTACAATGCTAGCAATGCTAATAAACTAAACAATTACATACACTCGTTAAGTAAAAAAATGTTTTTATAACAACTTTATTGCTTCGGTATGATGTTATAATTTAAATAGGAAGGGAGTATTGCAAATTGTTAGCAACACGAAAACTCGTTCGTAAATCACTATGAACCGCACCAAGTGCTCGTAATGGGGACATTAAGTGAGAAACACGTTTCTCTAAACGCTATTTAACAATGATATTTTTACCCCTAAAGTGATTTCGACACGTTCTGCCTCGTAAGATTGTATTATTTCCTGTAAAACAAAAATACTAAAGCTATTTTTATTTGACGTAAATCGGTTCAGATAGAAATATATTTAAAACTATTATAAATTTTTAGGACTACATAGGGGTTTTGGTGAAAAAAAAACCTGTTTATGTACAATTAGAAGAAAAGCGATCCTAACCGGTCAATAATATAACTTCCTTTGCGCCAGTGTGTACATGCAAGACAAAAATTATTTATGCCCAATATTGGTACTCTACGGCCAAAGAGTCTTTGGCGGGAACTGAATAGGTACGCTGTGCTGTGCATTTTTATTACCTAAAAATGTGTAAAATTACTCAAAAATTAACAATAGTTGTAGGATATTGATAGTTTTTGAGTAGAAATTATGTGTTCTTGTGAGAAATGTGAACTGTATAGTCAAATGTGGCCTTTCGAGTTTTTACAAGAATTCCGTTGAATGGCGTCAGCTGTAGACTACAATTACGAAGACTTATACCTCAGAATTGGCTGTATGCTCTAAGATTACCTTGCCTGCCTTTGTGGCAAATTCTACTACTATTGCTACTCTAAGGCCAACCCTTAAATTATGAATAAATTCTAAATTCAAAAAAGCATTGATCTTTGCGCACGTAATCAAAATTATTTTAACAACAGTAAAGTTATATAAGTAAAGCATTGGCGATTTGTGCTTCGTTGAAGATTTCCTACGCTTCAGGAACAAAATTGCTTACAAAATTGCTATGTCGGTTGTTCAATAGGTATGTAATATGTTACAGACATTATACTCAACAAGTGATGGGGCATATATGAGATTTGATAGGATGTTATACTTTATAAGTGGCTACACAATAGTGTAGTAAAATTCGACTGATCAGGGCTGGACGAGGAAATATTTCTCTTTTATTTTATTACTAGTTTGTACTTACCATATAGTCTAAATATTGCAATTTAGCATTAAATAGGGGACTGGCTAATATGTTTATATCACATAACACTTCCCGACTTATTTCAGGGAGGGTTAGGTTTAAATCTGACAAACGTTAGGTAGCCCAAGCGCTCTGCGGAGAGGGCGGTGGGTGTTATATTTTAATCAAATATTTACATTATCTACAACACGGGTCTGACATTTTTCTCCTCCATTCAAATTGTCAATAATGAATGTTACGCCAAAGCTGTCAGCCGCCTGCCCGACTCAACCGCTCCAGCATTATACAAACACGCGAGCAAACATTAAATTTTATCGAACAGAACACCGGAGATAAAATTCGCTAGCTAAACAATGGATCCGTTGGTTTGACATGACGTGAAAAGGCGCCTCTTATATGCAAACGGAAATACTTGGGTGCCTCGGAAAGCTTCAAGAAAAGGTGAATACATGTCCTGCAAAATATATTTTGCTGTTAGTGATGTTGCTAAATTTGTTCGAATAGATCAAAGAAGACAAAGTCTGAATATGACAGAAATTCCCTTTCGAAAATAGTTTCCGTTATGTAATACTGGTATTAGACGGAATAACCAAGTTGATTCAATTCGGCTGAAAAGTGCAGAACTGACAAGACGTGACGATATTCAATGACATTGAGTGATTCAATTTTAAGTTTACATGGATCACTTTGGTGGCTTCATCCAGATTGATAGACAGAATTAATCCATCTAATATCGACTTTAATACATATAAAAGGAAAGCTGGATCAATATTGTTACGAGCTACAGGACTCGAATTAAAAATGCCGTTGGAACTACTATAGAATTTATTAGAACTGTACAAACACGTATAAAAACAAATACAAATAAAACTGGATGCAACCAGTTCACACTACACGATTCAGTACAATTCGACCACGCAAAGTCCGTCGTTTATATCGCTAATCGAGAGTACTAGAAAACGTCTTACTCGCTTCGTAGTCGTCGCTTGACTGCCCGCCCCTCCATTCGGGCATCGTCTTATACTAACTACACAGTACAAAGAAATTAGCCGCACACACTGAGTTTCTAGGAAATACTAATTTGCACACCTGCGAACGGCTAACAAAGTCGAAAACAATAACAATAAGGATTAGTTCGACGCTAATGATGGTTACAAAACAAGTAGAAAGACAATAGCATGTTTTTCTTAATTTCAAATTCAAAACACAAAGAATTCCCTAATCCAGGAGGACAATTAGCTGCGCTTACAATAGGCAGCTGTGCGATTTATCTTTGACGGCATGTAACAATATAATTAAATAATAAAAAAATAATCAAAATATAATTAAAAAGGTTAAACAAAATTTTCAAAACATATTTATGTAACGATTTATAGTTATAATCGGACGGGGTATAGTTATATGGCACTTCTATTTATTATGAATAGATTGATAAAATTATGCCATTACATTATATAGGTA
Source organism: Dendrolimus houi (assembly GCA_039645545.1). Lineage (NCBI taxonomy): Eukaryota > Metazoa > Arthropoda > Insecta > Lepidoptera > Lasiocampidae > Dendrolimus > Dendrolimus houi. The sequence continues at coordinate 11,957,407 of CM077134.1, forward strand.
ATATTTACGTCAACATAACTAGGTCAAGATAAAATATTTTATTTGTTACGTTTTTGGTAGGTACTAGTTTCTTCAAATCGTTATGTATTTGTCGCCAAATAAAATATAACGTGATATATGATTATATATAAATAAAAATGCTTCACAAGATTTGCATAAAAGTACATGGGAACTGAAAAATGTTGTAATAAAACGACTTGATGCAGCGGCACGTAGCTTGTTACGTGCGGGGACGTGAGCCGCGATGCACTTCCCGAGACCCCCACAGACGTTGCACTGGTAATAACATGAGAGGCTGGAGTATTTCGCACACATTGGCGCTGAAGTAATTTGAATTCCGTTTTGATTAAGGATGTATTGAACGGTTAACAGGTTGCAATATTACACTTCATTGATTATTATATAAGAGCAGCTCTATGACGTAATAGGGTGTGCACGACTTCAGTTTAGAGGATTGAAAAAAAATAATTTATTTCTTTTCTGTAGTAAATTTTATTTATACTTTAGTTTTGATCGATTTCCTTTTGATTTCGATTAAATCCAATTGCTCAATAACAGTAGCCTTTCCGGTTAAGTGGTCTAAGCGTTTGTGTATATTAGAAGGCAGAAATGTAGAGTTAAATTCATGATAAGATACATTTCACAATGGACCACTTATTATTTACCGTAATCTGGATGCTTGTCTATAATAAATATCCATAACCAAGCACAGTTTGCTCAGTTTGCGAATATATTTATAGGGTGTGAGTTTCCCTGACGTTTTTTTATTTGACAATAAAATTGACATAACAGGTACTTTAATATTGCTACGAGTTGCAGGACTCGAATTAGAATGCCGTTGGAATTATTATAGAGTTTACTAGAACTATACAAACACGTATAACACAGGTACAAATATAACCGAACACAACAAGTCCAAACGTAATGCAGAAGGTCGTAATTCAATAAAACGCGCGAAGTTCGTCACTATTAGATTCCCGATTATAGTACACACGTCTCGCCTCGATCGTGGTTCTCACTCGACTGCCTCCTCTCTCCATTAAGTCATCGTTTTATACTGCACAAATGCAAATATGTCTGCCCGGCAAGCGTCGACGTAATTTCCTAGAAATCGTAATCCGCACACCTGGCTAATTATACCTGTAAACGGCCATAAACGAGTACAATAGTCTGTTCTCCACAATAACCAATAGATAAGTAAACAAAAGAAGACGATCATAAAAGAATTACAATTAGTTCAAATGCCGACGGGTAATAAAATATGTTTTTATAGATGTGCAGGTGGATTTTGTTTTTGTCGGAACTTAAGTTGTAATGGAACTTAAATGCTTATTATAGGTACATATAAGTGTAATGCAATAGAGTTCTTTCTAGGTTCATGTGTATAGTGATTTTGATTCACATCATAGTGCCTATATATTAATTCAATTCAGGCACGTATTAATAAAATAACTTTAATAACGTTACATATACACTTTGCTTTCTATGCAGCTGTTACGGTTAATATTATCCGAGAGCTTCTGACGGTTGCCAAAGTTAGTCGAAGGTAATGCCATCTGCAATAGTTGAAGCATGTAGAGAACACTGCACGGTTCAGAATTGTTTCATTGATTCAACTTGAATGAAGTGCTAATGAAAATTTTGAAAGTATATTATTATATATGCAAGCTGTAGCTTAGTGACTAACGCACTCGCGCATGTGGGTTTGAAAGTTGGCCGGGGGGCTTGCACCATTTAGGCAGTTTTCTGATCTAATGTGTGCTGACGGTAACGGACAACCTTAACGATATATGAAACCTATCGATCCATATTGCGCAAGTGTGAAAAGTACATCTTCCGTTTCCCAAAAAGGTGAACGTCTTAATAAAGTGGTGAGTCGCCTAAACATTCGAGTAGATGGCACCGCCGGTGCTACTCTATCTTGCCGCCGCTGCGCGGTTATTCTGTAAATTTCTATTTAGAAGCGAACATTGTCCGCCCTCCCATACCGCCGCCTCACCACTAACGTCCGTGCGACAACGAAACTGTGGCAGCGCGCAGCACGATTGTGGCGCGGCGGTGGCGTGAGAACGGTGTCGGGAAGTACATACGTGTTAAGAGTTGATATTATTAATTTATATTTTGTTAAATAGTTGCTATTTGTTACGAGCTTTAACTAACATACAAAAAGAATTTCTAACAATCTACATGAGTTACGTGTAAGCACTATAATGAATATGACGCTTATTATCTCTACAAAATACATATAAAAACGAATTATACTTACGCTGTAATTAATTAAATAGTAGTTTATTTAATACACATTACATTTTTTTAACAAAACAAATCCTAAAGATTTTTTTGTAATATGTCTCATAGTATTGGAACGAAGAAGACGTGCAATCATCTAAAAGGTTCCGCTGCTTCATATATTCACGTAACATGAACGAACCGTATTAAAGAGGAACAAATGTGAATATATTTCAACTTCAGCTTCGTAACAATAAGGTGTAAGGGATGACTCATAATATAACACCAAGTCGACAACAAGCTGAGGAACGAGGTATCTAAGAGCAAGTATTATGCAAACTTTTATACTGCAAATGTTTGTTAAGTTCTTAATGTTATTTAGATAAATTAGCAATTTAAATCAAGTTGTTAGATATCGTAATATGTTGATTATAATTCATAAATTAATAAAAAATATATAAAGATTTAATATAAAATTCATTGTATGTAATTCATGCTGTAAGTGTGAAAACAATAACACTTGTTGGAACAAACTTATTATTGTCTAAATTAATCATACCTAAAAATAAATCCTTCATATAAATTAAGTAATAAAAATAAACTATATATAAAAGTTGAAATTAATTTAGGTGCCCCCTGTGAGAACGCTATCAATTGGGAACGTTCCCAAAAGACTGGCCGCATTCCCCTTTTGATGGCAACATTGTTATTAGTGATTTTTGAAACAGTTACTAGTCCCTATATTATACCTTGTATAATTTATTAGCATTTTATAATGAAGGGTGATCATTTACAGTTGATAGTTAGGTTGTTTACTATCAAATGGTGTCATACAGTAATGGCTAGCATTTCATGCGGAAATTTCAGATGCAAAATATTTAAACGTCATTTTAAAATATTTTACAATTCAATGGAGTTTTTTATTCCGATAAAAATTAAAACAATATACTAGTTACTAATATAATACTTTATAAACTACCACAATAAAACAACTTAACTGAGTTATATTGTATTCTACCCATAGTCCTTCAAGACTATCCCATCCCCTATCCCATCCCCTTTGTCTCATCCCTGTAACCCATCCCTCCTATCCCTTCCCCCCTATCCCATCCCTGTATCTCATCCCTCCTATCCCATCCTTTTTGTCTCATCCCTCCTATCCCATCCCTTTTGTCTCATCCCTTTATCTCATCCCTCTTATTCTACCCCTTTGTCTCATTCCTGTATCCCATCCTTCCTATCCCATCCATTTTGTCTCATCCCTTTATCCCATCCCTTTTTTTTCATCCCTTTATCTCATCCCTCCTATCCCGTCCCATTTGTCTCATCCCTGTATCCCATCCCTCCTATCCCATTCCCTCCATCTTTTCTTGAAGGCTGGCCTGGCAATTCCTTTGCTTCGAATTTCGTGTTTTCAACGTCTATAGGCGACGGTAACCATTTTCTGACGGTGTCTGTGGTTGAGGAGGCTAAGCCTTCGCCGGCTTTACCTCACTGCATCGCAATGGTTCCGGGTTCAATATGTGGTATGGTAAATTTCGGAAACGAGTTTTCTCCGTTATTTATTATGGTCTAGGTGTCTGGTATCTACCCCAGAGCAGTCCGTTGTATATTACCCATAACACAAGCGTAACTTTGCTTAATTTGGGGTTATACAATATGTGTTTGTCTGTCGATTATATAATATATATTCTATCTAGTAAGTGTGCCGCTTCCTGCTGTTTTCTGTTTACGTCTGGCATCGAGCTCCTTTATTCGCTTCATTTCAAAGCTCTGTTTTACTAGGCGTCTATTCCAACCTATTTGTAACAGCTGATTTTTTCTTCTCTGGTTTAAGTTCACAACATGTCACCTTTTGATTACATATCTGTATCGTGGACATTGCCCAACTTGTTTCAATATCAAAGACATAATATGAACATCTTTAGTGGCTGATTCCTATATCTTACCAACCGTTCATTTGTCTAATGGCAAATTTCTACCCGTGGTAAAGCAACTAATTTTAACAAAAAAAATAATTTGAACAAAATGCTACTGTATATTTTAAAAAGGTAAGCTGCGTATGTTACATATCCAACACCGTAGTAGTTCATGTTTTAAAAGCTAGAAAATAAGTATGTAAATAGACAAAGTTTTATCTCGAACAAAGTTTAAGTTAAGCACAATCAAAATGCACAGAGGTTTTCACTCGTTTACTTTGTGTTGTTCTAACTTCGCAACATATTATTGTTGTATATTTCTCATTAGCATTATCTCATTCGTATGTAGCTGCGTGTTGTAAGATGTAATAACAAGGTTAAAAAAAAATGTTTAGTAAGGTGGTTTGGACATGTAAAACGTATGGTTAAAGGGGAGTGAAATAAATTGTTCAAGTGCTTTGCCACGCACATGGAAGGGTTCTGTAGACATTCGCCCACTCTTCCTCATTTGTCTACGGAACCGTAAACATATTTTTTGGTTGGTTTTCCTTGTTTGCTGAAAATACGGCGTACATTTTTTCAAAACTTTCTATTCTTAAATCATAATTAAAACCTCAATATACAATGTTCAGGGTATTATAAAAATAAAATTATACTAGCATGTAAGAAACAATTAAAAATCCAACATTGTTTAATAAAGACATAGATGGACCGCAGTGGTAAATAAAATGATGTAATCAGTATAATTACGTCGTTATATCTTCAAAATATAAGGTCTAATATTAATTCTATCTCTATTTAAAAAGACTTTACTTGATAAAGATCCTCTTCTACCAGAACCGTAATATTAAGTTGTATTGTGTAACACATTATTCGTTCAAATTATAGATTAACTCGAAATATGAACTACTGATATATCAAACACTGAAATGGCAGCGTTCGGTTATCTGTAGCGTGACAGTTTAATACGAAATGAGCACAGGTTGTGAAGCATTGAGCACACACTCATTAACATAATGCATTCAGACTGGAAATTGAGACGGGATTATTTCATAATAGACTAGATTGATTGGCAAGCAAATCTTGGAAATAGGTGGGATTAAAATTTGTAAGCATAAAAATAACATGTCATCTTATATACATCTAAATATGTTTACAGTAAACAAATTAATACATCACTTTTTTGATTACTTGACATTTGGACGCCATTTTGTAATTTTTATATTAATCGCTGGAGTTGCGTTAATACAACGTCCCGAACGTACAAGTACTGTATTCCGTTCTATCCTTTAGACGGCAGCAGTAGTTTGCCGTTCTATCCGTAGGACGTCGCGCCAACGTGCCATTATTTACTCCTGTTTTGACGGTCGCGTGTCGACTGATAACGTGCTTACTTTTATCTGTCCTTTATATATAAAAGAATATTCGGAAGCACCCTTGCATATACTACATCGATATTTTTCATTGCATAAGTTCAGCAGAAAGACGTCCCCCACCTGATAAAAAGCGTTTACCATAACCTATGGAAAATTGTAACAGGGAAAGGAGACTGGAACCTGGCCACTAATGCCGAAGCGCAACTCGCGGTTCTTATGGCAACATACTCTAGACCAGGGGTGGTAGCCATCCAGACGGGCAAATACTCTACCACTTGGCTGTGGATTATTTTATCGTCCCTTAAGACATACCGCCCGGCCGCAGAAAATTGTATTCTTCCTCCGTTCCTACACGAATAATATATATTTTGTGATTATTTAAAAATAGACCGCGCCAATGAGCTTGTAGCAAACAGTAATTGATTTTCAAACGCACCGGGTCCTAGTGTATTGAAACCACGGGCGTCACTAATAATGATGGCTTGGGTATTTTAGACCGGGTGTGTACATATGGCCGGATATTAATGAGGCAATCCACGCGTCGGACCCGTCGGAACCCGATCGCATTAGGACAGCAAATCGGTCATACATTATATATATAACGTCGGACCAAATATGTATTAAATTTTATGTGTTTTCAGTAGTGTGACATGTCGTAATCACAAAAATGTAGTAAAAAGTTGGCACAAGAATGTAAAAGACCACAATCAAGATTTCATGGTGTGAAAAGGTTTTGAATAACTTAAAATTAATCTAAGGCTAAGTATTTTATTCTACGTTTTGGGTACTTGATTCTTTATATCATTTACTAGCAAAAATCGTAGCTTTGTGAGTGATTAATAATTGATTTGAGAGTGAGTAAGATCGTTTTACCTAGTTTCTTTATTTTTTAAATTGATTTATAAAATGATATTTTAATGATATATAACATATCTAGTGTAAAATGCAAGGAGAGATTTGGGTAAGAAAGTACCAAATATATCAAGTATTAACTATTTGGGCAGGGTTTCCCCTTTATTGTTCAGTCTTTGATGTGAATATTCACACAGCACAGTAAGCAATGAACACCGTCTACACGCCACTACGCCTTTTATACGAAAATGCTACCCTACAAAACAATAACATTGCATCATTGCTAAAAATAGCAATTACATCATAGTGTTACCAGGATCATAAAAACAATTATAATAATTAGTTACTGATGCACTAAATTATCTAGACGATAATTTAGTGGGCTTATAAAATTAACTAACCGGTAGAAAATGGTAATTTAATTATAAATCGAATCATCTGATAAATCGACTAAAAGTATTATCTATGACGATTGTCTATGTCATATTAATATACACTATGGTTCTCATGACTACTGTGGTGGACATCTTGTAACACTAGACAAAAAATTAAATTATTATTTGAAATTCCAAATCTAGAGGTCATAATTTTTTCGTAGTCTACCACAAAAATGTATAGGTTGCGGTATAGTGCTCGTTTCGCTTGCCCTAATAATTTCAAATGTATATGAATTTATGCTACAATTATTATGTCAAATATTAGTTACTGTTGAAATGAAATTGTATGATCAGCGTTTTTATTTTCGTTTTGTGAGAGTAAATTTGCCTACTGTCGAGGCAACATGTCCGAATTAACCTTTTAGCTACAAAAGTGTGTTCCACTGCAAAAGGATCCCACCACCATCATTCTAACAGTACGTATAGACATATATTATTGTACACCAATACAAAAATAAACTTACAGATTAGCGTTCTTATTCATTGAGTTATAGTAAGTTTGTAGGCTTCTTCAAAACTCTTAAAGAAGCCTACAAACTTACTCTAAATCAATATGAATAACATCGTAAAACTTATATTGTGTAATAATCTATCTTACGTATACTAAGAAATGAAATGTGTCTCTGACCTATTTTGTCTCTTTTGATTAGATACCTAGCAATATTTAATGAAAGCTGTTTCTAAACTATACGACGCCTTATTACAAATGACCTGAATTTAGTCTCTGAAAATTTGTCTCGAATACACTCCTAAACGGCTCAACGAATTATAATAAAATTGTTTAGTGATTTAAACGAGAATTTTATATTAAACTTTCGTCTGCAGACGATATAAATAAAAGAAGTCCCACGCGAACGACGTCGAGGGCACAGCCTGTTATTAATACTTATATATTGGAAAGAATATTTAGTAATTACAAACTCTCAATACACCCAAGAAAAATTGTTTTAAATATACTAGTATAACTTTATCATGAAACATTGGTACAATTTCTCATAGAGTGAAACGAGCATGGAACAGCAGTAACAAACTGCAAATGACACAGCCACTCGGAACTTGGCAACTTTAAACATGTTCACATTAGTTACGCAACGCAGGAAGTTAATCTTAGTAAGGATGAAAATATATTAAATATCATTCCTATTAGTATTTAATGGAAACGTTGTATTAAAATATATACTTTGACTGAAATGGTAAGTATACATTATAATTTGCGATAGTTTGCATAGATCTGAAAAATGGTTCAGGTTTTAGTTAAATCTAAGACTAGTGTACTATTATATAAATCTGCACCGATTCTACGTATGCAAAAAAATCAACCGACAAAAGTATCCTTATCTAATTTTTCTGCTACAAGGTATATGTTATCTTAAAAATTGTAGATGTTGCAATTATGTACAAAAATTGTTTATATTTATTCAATTTTATTATCTTTATACCTTTTCCCTAGGAATCACCATAACTGTGACATAAATAAACAAACGGACGGCCACGATGCTTTAGCTAATTTAAGTTTAAAAAATTATAAATTTAATTATATCTTAACAACAGTCGTAGGGTTTAAACAAGATTTGAGCGTTTACGTGGAAAGTCTCAATTGTTTTCCTTTTCGAGTTTTCGAGCTGCCTCAAGAATTTCGTTGATTGATGTTAGTCGAAAACAATTTCACTGAGCCGAGATCATAAGGCTTACTTTTGATACCTATTTCGTTTATTAGATTATACTAAGACACCAATAACTTGACATTGGCAAGATTCACAAACTGAAAAGCCATATTTTCGCGAGGCCACTGTATATTTGTTGTTACTGTACTGGCCACTCTCTACTCTTACTCTACCATCTTTATGTACACAATTTAACAATAAAGTTTTCTATTCTATTCTATAGTTTATACTAATATATTACGCAATGTTATTATCTATAGGTACATATACAATTACTTAACCTCTTAGACTGTCATGTCAAAGAAAAGCCCAAACGACTGGAGCTAGACAAGGATCGTGAAAATTTGCATGCGGGTTCTTTTTACACTGCAGGTGCTCAATCAGAAAGGATTTTTAACAATTCCGAAAAAGAGAAATAAAATCTTCATGAAACCCCTTATTTTCAAAGCAAGAAGCACAAAATTGTATAATCTTTTTTTTTCTTTTTTATAGCTGGAGTACAACAGACAGGCAGACGGAACACCTGATGGAAAGCGGTTACCGTCGCCTATGGACGTTTGCAACACCAGAGGTGTCACCAAAGCGCTGCCGGCCTCGAAGAAATTTTACGACAGCCTTTATAAAAAAACCCCATATATATAGTGCTCTGGAAAAACCACGGCTGGGAGCTCATTCTTAATCCTCACGGTGCGCAAGAGAAACGTTCTAGAGAACCGTTGCGTACAAGAGAGAATCTAACTTCTGGTTAGAAATAAATATGCACATCGGTGTTTTTAGAAATTCCACCCCTAAGGGGATGAAAAGGGAAAGGAAAATTTGCTCGAACTATTACTATATTTAATCTACGCCCACGAAGCCATGAGCAACAAAAAGTGTACTGCAAATTTCTGTTATAATAATAATATTGTTACGAGTTGCAGGACTCCAATTAAAATGCCGTTGGAATTAATATAGAGTTTATTAGAACTATACAAACACGTATAACACAGATACAAATATAACCGAACACAACAAGTCCAAACGTAATACAGACGGTCGTAATTCAATAAAACGCGCAAAGTCCGTCACTTATTAGATTACCGAATGTACACAAATCTCGCTTCGCTCGTGGTTATCGCTCGACTACCGCGTCCCTCAATCGGACCATTGCTTTATACTACACAGATGCAATATGTCTACCCGGCCGCGTGGACCGAATTTCCTAAAATCAGTTTGTACTTTAAATCCGACACACACCTGGCTAATGACTGCCATAAAAGATTACAATACACAATGGGCTGTTTTCTAATCACAAATTTTAAACACAAAGTAAACAAAGAAGTCCAAATGCCGAAAGGTAATAAAATGTGTTTTTACAGGTATGCAAGTGTGAATTTGTTTTTGTCGGCGTCTAGGTCGTAACAATATAAAATCGTCGTACATTAACAAATTATGTAGACAGCAAGATGTAAACATTCTTTATCAGATATAGTTTGGTAAATCATAAATTGTAGCGCGAACGGTCACAAGAAAATGACTTGTACTAGTTTTTCTTGAACATCGAATGAATAACATGTCATAAATCACAAACCACTCATAAATGGGTATCTCGTGGTGCCGGCAGTGAAATATGTTGGTAATAAAGCCTTAACCATGGTCGACAGTCTGTACTTAGTTTGACTCACTTCATGAGCTCGGTGCTAATCTTCCAGAATGCGTTTGAAATTAACCTGCACCCGTCCACTTTACGATGGTCATGAAATCCTTCTACAAATTAAAGTAAGTGAAACGTAGAACAGGGCAGCAGATAGATCAACTGAGATCCTTTTTATCATCTTACAAAACCTCGCAGCCTCATAGGTTTTTACGAGGTTACATACTTATGACGTCGTAAGAATACACATAGTGGAGGAATATCTTACTGTCTAAATAAAGAAGGATAGATGCAAACGTTAAAACTTGTTTAAACTAGTTTATAAACATCTACCATTTAAAGAAATTGCTATTGTTTAAAACCTTATTAAAATTACTTTTATTATGATATCTTAAAGGTAAGATGATACTATTTTAACGCCTTAATATTGCTACATTTGTGTATGTAATGTGTATCCGCATCCCTATTACGGAACTTTTGCAATATTGTAGAAGAAGAATACTAACTAGAAATGTCAAGCACTCAGTAAACTTGCTCTGAAATACTTCTAAATTCAATATGAATAGACTTGTCCTCCTTTTCTCGACATTTTGTCGTTTTTAACCGACTAAAAATAAGGAGGAGGTTCTTAATTTGTCGTGTAAATATATTTATCGGGTTTTATCCATGATGAATTTAATATTCTTTCTTAGTTATTTTTATTATGTATTAATTGTATTATATATATAAAATCTGTTCTGCCACTATCTTCATCAGTCAGTTGAAACAGACACGTGCGCACTGCATGGTGTTCGAAAAAGTAATACGCGTGCATGTGACAATTTGGCGATGGTTTAAAATCCCATTATTTTCTATTGCTTCTAGATTTTCAATAAATTCTATTGTCTAAAGAAGAACGGAATTAGTATAGATTTTATTATTGCTTTTATTTTTCAAAGAAGCAGGCGTGACGATTTTCATGCATTTCCGCTTATTCACCGTATTTGCTAAATTTGCATATGATATAAATTTCCACGGGTGGGTCACTGGCTCGAAACGACACGTGCGTCTGAAGTAAGAAATGAAACACTATTAATTCAGTATATTCAGCTCTTTAGCCATTGGATTTTCGCGGCACGTATTCTCTATGTATTGAATTTTCTCGCTTTTCATATACTTAAAGGTATTATGTATTACTATCTGTGCCCGCAACTTCATTCGTGCAGGATTACGATAAATTGTAACCTATGTGTTACTCTGACGGATAAGCTATATTAATGTAGTTTCACCAAAATCTGTTTAGTAATTATTGTATAGAACAGTAAAAAAATTCATCTTCTCGAACTTTCTTGTTCATAATATTAGTAGAACTATTTTATTGTATTACAGTGGAAGTTTCTAGTTAAATAGTTTAAACATTCTTGCAAGATTTGTAGAAGAAAATATACCTTTAATTACCCTAATGGTTACAGATGGACCTGCGAGTAAGTTCGCGAATAGCTTCGCCACCTTTTTTGCCCGTCTGTCACCGCAAGTACGCGAACTTTCACAAGCAAAGAAAGTCGTCGAGCCGCTCGTATGCGTAGTTGCTTGCAAGTCTATAACTCGATTAACAGATATCAAAATAATAATTTTGTAAGATAATGACGTAACTTCTTCAGACTGACTAGCGGTGCGACTTATGTGTGCAATAAATGATATTCTATTCTATTGGATGGCCTCTATTGTTGACTATTCTAAGCTTTGGCTACCTAGCTTATTGAAACGCAGAGGTTCCTGAGTTGGATTCCTGGCATGACAATTTTTGGAAAAGAATTTTCCGTTCTTTATTATAATCTAAGGTTCCTGTCTGCCACTAACATGTGGAGATGAAATGACACTATTCTGTTTATTATACTACAGTTCATTAAAACTAATCTTTAATCTTCTTTACATCTTCCAAAACACATCTTAAACTACTAAAATCCTCTTTAAGCTTACTTCATAACTCCAATACTCTGTAACTCACGCTCCCATTCGATTATTTCACGTCTTTTCATTCTATCTTCTATTGTTTATCTCTTTTATCGTTTATTATCCATTTTTATAACTTGCACAATTCACACATCGTTCGGATACAAATTAAACTATTCTATGATACGTATATAATTATTCATGTTTTCGGAAAGATTCATAATGGTACGTACATAGCTATTTTATATACAATTTTCTTTCTATTCAGTGCTAGTAAAGATGATCATAATGAAATTTCTAGGATTGCTAGTTTTAAAATATTCTTACGCAATGGAAAAAAGCGCAGGTGTTCTTCAATGAACGAACTTTTTATGGAAATTGTTAGGTAAACCTTGAACGCCCCGTAAGCGGTTTTCCTGTTCGGAATAGCCTAATGCCAGGCAAGCTGACAAAGTAATGTGTAAGCTATTTCGGTTTCAGCTATTCTCGGATGAAATTTAAAGCTACGCAATAAATTGTTTTAATGTGAGTTCTCTTGTTTTATATAGTATTTAAAGTATCGATTTCTATTCTAAATTGGTCTTGCAGAGAATAAAGAATTTTATTAACACACAAGTTTTCGAAGAGCTGTCCAGTATCGTCAACAGGTGATATATAAGAAACTGTTGCATTTGTTAGCGTTATCTGTTACTCCAGAAAATGAGGTTTGAATTTTTTGTTGTATTAAATAAATACAAAAAAGCTATTGACTAATAATAAATGCATTCTGCATTTATTATAGTAATATTCTATTTATTTATTTTTACCTGTTGCAATGAAGTGAATTGGCTATAATTGGGTGTTTATTACCAACCAGTATTTACTGAAACATATCTTCTTTCTTTCTTGTTTCGAAAGCCAAGACGCCCTTTTGGATCGCTAAGCCAATGGGTTTACGTTGTTATTCTTTCTAGTACCTGGAAAAGTTTATGGTCCCTTATGATTCACTAAAGTGGACTACGCAGTAGACGAATTTCACACAGAATAAGTTCCTGCACGGCATATTGCAATTATTGCAGAGTTATTATTAATTTTGGCTAAACAATACTTAATTTACTGCTCAATCAATCTCGTAATTACTGAACACTTACATGCCATTAGAAATTTGATCCCAAAATATGTTACTGAATTCCAATCCTATAGAATAAATACATGGAATTGAAAGGCACGGACACAGGTGTGCACCCAAAATTAATTATTCACGTATATTACGTACATTCCTCACCGGTTCCGAAATCGACCTAATTAGGGACTTGACACACTGTCAAACTGTTTTGACAAGATATTTACATACCTGTTTGCAAAATGTATCAAAGCAATTGTTTTATTTTATTTGTTTTTGCTGCATGAGTACAGCAGACAGGCAGACGGCCCACTTGATGGAAAGCGGTTACCATCGCCTATGAACATTTGCAACATCAAAGGTGCTACAAATGCGCTGCTGCTCTCTTAAGGGAGATTGGAACCTGGTCACTAATGCCAGAACACAATTTAAGGTTGTTGTGGCGGCATACTCTAGACCAGGGGTGGTAGCCATCCAGTTGGGTCAATACCCTACCACCTGGCTGTGGGTTGTTTTGTCGCCTTTTACGACAGGTCGCCCGGCCGCAGGAAATTGTATTCTTCCTCCTTTCCTGAACGGATGTAAATGATGATGAATGAATTGATGAATTGTTAAGATCTATTTGGAGTAATCTTTATTACAGTTCCGCAATCATCTTGGTGTAAACGGAACCCTTGCAAAATTGTCGTTTTTATCCGTCCGTTAGCCTATCTGTACATTTGTAAATGTATGAGACGGTCATTTTTCTCACAAACTTCTGTGTCCAGATAAACCAAGGCTAGGAGACAAGTGTATTCTTTATGCTGCTACGCAACGGTGTACCTAGTGAAATTGCCAAGAAAACTTAATATACAACTGACCACCACATATTTACTTGAAGGACGAAAAAAATTATGCACATTCATTAGCTAAATCTTCAAAAATCATAGCGATGTTACTTAGCATTTTTTTATTTAAATCAAATAAGTGATCAGACATTGGCAATCGCAGTGTTTCTTTAACATATGTAGGTACTACAAAGTGAAAATTCTGATAAAATCAATTAGGAAAAGATTAAAAAATACTTTCATAGAAAATTGGTTTAAGCGAGATTCATAGGCCAGTTTTTTAAGATAAATACTTTCGCATAAATGGTACTTTTAGAACCTCGTAGCCTATTATCGGCAGGTATGGCTCTTTTAGAGTTCTGTAACCTAATAACAAAAACATTTGATATTTGACAGGGCACGTGGACCAGAACAGCATGAATGTAGTTTTGATTTATCGAATTTGGAATATCGTGGATTGTCGGTGGCACGATCGTGCAATCGCCCCGTCTAAAATTAACAATAATGATAATGAATGCGCGCCTATATTGATCCCATATTAATGGGTTAATATGGGATCAATATTGGAGCTGGGGCTCCAAAGCGAACTCCGAGTCCATTTCGAGGATATTCCAATATGTTGAGATATTGCCCATCTATTTGGTACAAAACGGTATTGCGATTTACGTTAGTGCAGTTAGCAACTGCTTTCATTAGTGTTCGAGTAAACAGAGTACAATGTTAATCGGCACTAGTTAGGAAAATTACAATTTAGTGTTTATGCAACATTCGTTAATTCAGCAACGTCAATGCTACAATCACTAACTTTTAACGTGGGTAAGCTAATCAGGAATCTGATCTGATCTGAAATCTGTTGGCTCGATTCTTCTGATAACACGCTCTCACAGAATATTGGCGTGAAACGGTTAGTCTTAAGCTAATCGTGTTTCGTAGTACGATTTCCCATATCCCATTCCCCTATGTGGTGGTAGCCACTTTCCATGAGCTGAGCCGTCTACCTGTTTGCCAGCTTCGCAATAAAAAAGTAAGAAAAATATTATGGAAGAAAAAATTGGGAATGTAATCTGACTACTTTCATATATTCTTATCAACTCAAATACCGATCACGTGATAACATTACGTAATCTTCGGCGGCTTTTATGAATCCAATAGTAAAAATTATACTAATTTATTTATCTATGATATTATGAAATTCTAAACATACCGTGTCTGTACATTGAAGCTCTTTAAAAAAAACCAACTGGAATTCCTATTAATATTATAAATGTGAAAGTAACTCTGTCTGTCTGTCTGTTCCGTTTTCACGGAAAAACTTTCACGGAAAAATATATAGTATATATTTATATGAAACTATATATATATATATATATATATATATATTCAATGCCGAGGATGAACATAGGATACTTTTCTTCCCGGGAGATGGGATAGTTTGCGACATAAAATGAAGTGACTTTTCCGGAGGCAAATAGCGGTAACATAAAAATGTAATACAGTGTAATCTGTATTAACGCCTGCTCTTTACACAAAAGGTACGTATGAGGTGGTTTGATCCGCGGCGCAGCCGCGGGCTAAACTCTAGTGCACTATAGTATAAACGTTAAAAAACGATTTTTTTTGTCTTGTCTGTTTGTTCGGAATTCACGTAAAAATTACTGGGCTGATTTCGATGCGGTTTTCGCTAATGAAAAGAAAATTCTTAGACTTAAAATCTGCGCTACTTTTTATTCCGAGAATACCGCGGAAAGTTTTCTGGGAATTATTTAAAATGAGCAGTAAAAACAAATCGAATTCCAATACGATTTTTTCACTGATCAATAGCAAATTTTACGTAATAAAGTGTGTGATATATTTTATCTCGGGAATCTCACGGGAATTTTCCCGGGGGCGGTTTGTAGTAGTTCGGGTGCATAAAAATTTGCTTATTCCGACACAGTTTTCACTAAAACGATGGCTTGCATTCATACATTACATTTTTTAAATAATACATTTTTTAAATGTTAAGGTACTTTGTGCCCCGGGAATTTCAAGTCAAGTGTGGACGAAGTTGTGGGAATATCCTAGTTTAATTATAAAGTTAATACTAAGCCTTATATCTACAGTTACTATAGTGACATTTTATAACTGGATGCTAAGGCAACGATATTTTTGACGATTTCTTCTGAACTAGATTTCGGGCTTGTCTTGTGGCAACCATCACTGTTGACCCAAAAGTAAATTACTTAAATAGAACAAAATTATTTTAAAAATCATGCGTCTTATCTGATATTTTATGATGTGTTCCATGTTTTGTTTTTTATTAAATGAGTTCAGCAGCCAGGCAGACGGCCCACTTTTTGGAAAGCGTTTACCGTCGCCCATGGACATTTGCAACACCAAATGTGCTACCAATGCGTTGCCACTCTCTAAAGAGGGACGAGAATCTAGCCACTAATGCCGAAACACAACTCAAGGTAGTTATGGCTTCATTCTCTAGACCAAGGATGGTAGTCATCCAGACGGACAAATACCCTACCACCTGGCTGTGGGTTGTTTTGTCGCTTCTTACGACAGGCCGCCCGGCCGCAAGTAATTGTATTCTTTCTCTGTTCCTGCACGGATAGATCGTGTATTGATTTTTATGAAGTGGTCGTTGTCAATTTCATTCAGTTTTTGACTACTTTATATATTCATATTATAACTTTAACACTGTTTCTTAGAAAATCGTGCTAAAGTGGAGCACGTTTATAAATGCCTATAATTTTGCTTAGAGCTCGTATTGTATTTGATTTTCTGATTAAATATTACTTAATATGTCGAAGCAAATAACTAGTATTAAGACCACACAATAAAATCCTTGAGGCTATTATAATATTACTAGCGATATTCGATAAAGAAATAACAAAGGAATAATTTACTATTTGTTTATCATATTTTATTGTGTTTGGTTTATGTTGATAATTTTCTTGTACAAATGTTAGTACGAGATCTTGAGAAAATAAGTTAAGAAATACATAAATTAGATACATTACTGTCACTACTTTCTTATTAAGATGATTTGTATATAAACAAAATATGTACCACTACCAACTACTACCAAACTAAAAGCTAATATTTTCTGTTACAAGGACAGATGTAACAAAACTAATATTATCACAAAAGGCCAATATAAGTTTATGGTTTATATTTAAGGTTTCCGTATATATTTTGGCTAAAACGGAACTCTTATACAATTGCCATGTTCGCCCGTTTATCTGCTTCTAAGAAACTATTCAAACCTTTATTCCTAACTATTATATGACGTTTATAGGCTCCTCAAAAAAAACCTAAATTGTGTTTTCTATAATCGCACTCTAATGTAATTATGAGGAAAACTTGGACTGTAAAGTCATCAGACAGACACAAAGTTGACGCCTTTGAAATGTGCTGTTGGTGTCGAATGCTAAAAATTCCGTGGACAGCTCGACGAAGAAATGTTTCCATACTGGAAGAGCTCAATATTAGAGATCACCAGAGGTTGTCAGCAGTATGCGGATACTAAGTAATTTGGCCACATACCTCGCGAGAATCTAAACAACATGGAGAAACTTGTAGTCACGGGAAAAGTTAAAGGCAGAAATCTCGTGGTAGAACTCCAAACAAGTGGATTGACCAGGCTGCTGACCAGCTGGACATATCGATTAATTCGGCCCTCCACCGTGCTCAACAGATCTCTAGGGAGAAGAGCAATTATTCACTGCTATCAAAGTCACGATCGTCTGCAGTGAGTGAACGACTTAGAAGAAGAATGAGGAAGACTTTTTTGTGAGCTTATAAGCGTCGTATAACTATTTATTATGAATAAGGGGGTTAGTCTAAAAGAATAAAAAAAAGAAAAAATTAAAATTGAAAACATGGAACGATGTTCGTTAACGACTTTTTTTATTTAATTCTTTGGCTGAATTAATTGCTTTTAAACTCGTCAAAATTGCCTCTTTTTAAACTTTTGAATGATAAAGTGAATATTCTACAAATCTGTTATAAAATATACTTTAAAAATTTGTATGATCATGATTCGTTATTTAGTTTTTGATATATGGGGTATTTTTGATTAAATGCTTTTTTAGGGTTCTGTACACAAATTACTAAGCAATTGAGGTTTGTCATCTCCACAGAACTGTTTATTGTTTGTGTTTTTATTATTGCAATTGTGTATATTAACTATGGCTACTTTTTAAAACAAAAATTCTTTTTCAGGAACATTTGCAAAAATGAAGATCTGCACGTATTTGCTGTTAAGTTTTTTAGGTAAGTTTTTATAGCCACTAGTTTTTTATATCTTTAAAAATTCTGCCTATCACTTCCACTCTTCCGGCTCGTAATTCATTTCAATTTTAGATCGCATTGTAATAGTTTATAACAAAATATCTTCAACTAACTGATACATTCAACGAGGTAATACGGCCAGTCTTTTGGGGATGATACCAACTGATAGTTGTCTACTAGTTTATACATATTTACGGTCTTATTTATTTTGAGTTATAATAAGTTTGTGAGCTTCTTTAAGAACCTTAAAGAAGCCTACAAACCTTGCTCTTAATATGAATAAGACCGTTAGTATTTAATTTTAATTTGTATATATAGTTTGTTTAGATTAGTATTATAATAACAATTACTATGTTTTAAAAAATAATTTATTATAATTCCGACTTATACTTGCAAGTTAAAGTACGATTATTCATTATCGCAAATTTTTTTTTATCCGTATTCTGCCTCGTTCATATCTAACCTAATTGTTTTCTTTAGATAACTTCGATGTACAGACACTATATTTTTATAATATTATACCTAGGTGAATCAAAATATTCTTAGAAGTGCATATATATAAAACCTTTTTGGGAAAAGTTCGATATTCAAATTAAAGAGTGTCAATCACACAATATTTATGCCAACTGTCACTTGTTTTTGTCAGTTCGTTCGTACATAATAAATTGTTTTATACAACGAGTTGCTAAAAACGCAAAATTATGGATGAATAAAAGTGAGAACTAAAATATCTCAGCTTTAAAAAATGTCTACGAAAGAAATTTTTTCGGACATTCAGCAGACATTAAGGAATGATACTGTATCCTATGCTACGGTTACGTACTGGGTGGCTGAATTTAAAAGAGATAGATCAAGCTGTAAAGATGACCCGCACTCTGGGCGGCCTTCAATCTCCGTCACGGAAGAAAATGTCAAAAAGGTTGAGAATCTGGTTTTTGGAAGACAGAAGAATAACTATAAAACATATAGCTGAGATCCTAAATATATCCTTTGGTAACGTTTAATCCATTTTAATTGATTCACTGGGGTTCAAAAATGTGTCGACAAGATGGGTGCCATGAATGTTACCCGATGAAAACAAAACGCGACGTTTAGAAATTTCTAAGCGTAATCTCGAAATGCTTCAGCTTGATTCGGATAATTTTTGCCATCGCCTTATTACCATGGATGAAACGTATGTCCACCATTTCGATCCTGAAACTAACAGACGAAGCATGTCTTGGAAACGACCATCCTCTGCATCCATTAAGTAATTTCGAGTTGCTCCTACCGCTGGCAATGTTACGGCCTCAGTGTTTTGGGATAGTGAAAGAATCCGTTTATTGATTACACGCCAAAAGGCCAGACGATTACTGGACTTGATTACTGGACTGGACGATTACTTATGCAAATTTAATTCCGAAAGTGCGTGAAGTGATTAAAGAAAAACGTTGTGGAAAACTGTCGTTGGGCTTGTTGTTTCTTCACGATAACGGTCCAGCTTATCAATCGGAAGTTGCGCTTAACGCATTCCGCGGTGCTGGTTTCGATCTCTTTGCCCACCCACCGGATATTTTCCGGACTTAGCCCTAAGTGATTTGCAATTATTCCCAAAATTAAAAAAGGAAATTCGGAAGTAAATTTCTCGATAATGACGCGGTTACGGCTGCATTAGAGAAGTTTTTCGAGACTATAAAGAAAAACGTTTTTTTCCGCAAGGAATAAGGAAGTTAGAAACACATTTTTCTGAATTCACTGCATTGGATTATGTAGAAAAGTAAAATTAAATATTTTTGTTTAAATTATTTCATTTTTCAATATTGATTCGAAGAATTTTTTATTCAATTTCATAGATTAACCATGACGAATTGTAATGTCAGTGTAAGTACCTTACTACTTTAATATCGCAGTCATTTATATAATCTACTAGCTGACCCGGCAAACTTCGTACCGCCTTAGAATTAATAAATAAAAAAAGCTGAATTATAATTGCAGAATGTTTCAACTTTAGTTAAAAATGTGGTCAAAACTTAACCGGAACAAAAAGAATTTGTAATAAAAAAAATGCTCGATATGAATTAGGTATTATTATTATTTTTAATACACATGATGTTGCTTGAAAAATTGTTGTTGTCAAAACAAACGAAAAAAAATCAAAAGTATTCTTTTAAATTTAATTTGATTTCTGAACGACGGGACGAACATCAAATATGTTTGACATTCAAAATCAAAAAAATGAAATAAAAAACTTCACTTTTAAATTTAATTTAATTTCTGAATGACTTTTAAATTTAATTGATTTCTAAACGACAGGACGAAAATCAAATGTTTAACAGGTAGGAATAGTTTCTAAGGGAAGGCGAAATTGTTGTTTTTACTGTATTCCAAGCATTTTTTCATATTAACTCACCGTTTAAACCTTCCCTAGAC
Organism: Dendrolimus houi; assembly: GCA_039645545.1. Classification (NCBI taxonomy): domain Eukaryota; kingdom Metazoa; phylum Arthropoda; class Insecta; order Lepidoptera; family Lasiocampidae; genus Dendrolimus; species Dendrolimus houi. Next base: position 11,978,071 of record CM077134.1, read on the forward strand.
TTCCACAAATAATTCAAAACCAAAATTAGCCAAATCAGTCCAGCCGTTTTCGAGTTTTAGCGAGACGAGACTAATTGAATTATATATATATATAGCAATATATTGATATATATATATATATATATATATATATATATATATATATATATATATATATATATATATATATATATATATATATATATATATATATATATATATAGATTAGTTTAATGGACTATTCTTTGAAACAGAGTGTTGAGTACATTTAATCAATCATTTGCCTATTTGTCTAATAAAATTCTCCTATTCAACGTATCAAAGGAAGAGAAGGATCCTTATATCGAGCCCACGTCTAAAGGCCTACGAGTCCATCTTCTAGTTACGAACCATTTTTCACATTATTCGACATATTTCAGCCGGGGAAAAGTGTCAAAGTGAATTTTCGCAAGTAACTGAACACGGTAGTCCTTGGAGATCCGCAAATTTGTGGATAGAGATTTTCCACATAAAATACGGGTATCTAGATATATTACATCAAAAATCTGTTTATATTTCAAATTAGGGATCAAAAAATTCTTGTTATTACGTATTCCACGTTATCCAATTCGCATATATATTTTTTGTTTTTTGTTGCTCACCTGTGCGATTTCTTGCTTATTCAGGCATTATTATGTATTCTATGATCATTTTCAGTTTCTTAATTACCCATAGACCCTATAGCAGGGAAGTAATATTAGGGACTATAATGTCCTAATAAAAATACCATACGTTCAGTACCTAGATCAGTTTCTAAGGCCCTACATCACTGGTTTCTTCTGTTGAACTAATAAGTCGCCAAAGATTTTGGTCTTGATAAGAAAAAAGTCATTTAGACTATTAAAATATAAACCATTTAAAAATTTGAAAACTTATAAATTTAATCATTATCTTTTCAATTTCATAAAAATACACTGTGTGATTGTATATCTAAATTCAAGAATATTGAACTTAGTCCAAGACCACGAAGTACTTACAAATATTCAAACAACGCAACTTTCCATATTTCTATTCTGTATGGACTGTAATTTTTGCAGTCTCTTCATCGTGAAGACACTTGCATTTTCAAGAAATAAAGAGAATATAATATTATGAACTATTAGAACATGATCTGAGCTGCGACAATCATAATGTTAAAAAAATATTGTGCAAGAAACAAAACCCACTTTTCAAAACATTATGGTGCGTTTCCAAGCTTTTTTTTTTAAGGCGGGGGAAATGCATTTCGCACATACCGGGTCCTTTGCTAGGGATTAGACCGTTGTTGATCATGGAGGCTTTCTACTGAGGCAATCCAAACAATAATCAACCGGCTTGTGTGGAGACTCGACTAATCAATACCCCACTAAAACCACCCTCCTCCCATGTGCCCCGCGCTTATGGCAGGAAAGGCGTGAGATACAGAACGTAGTTACGCCCACACCGATCCTAGCGCACAAGTGCTTGAGAATGCCCCGGGAGAGGCAAACTCACTTCGTCAACAGGGGTGAAGACTCCTCTGCTCCCTAGATGCTAGAGGGCCCCTGCAGCGGTATTTCAGAGAGGGAGGTCATGCGCATACCTGCGCCTCCGGGCTCCCAACTGACGTCGGCGCCCGCGAGACGCATGCGCACTACCATCTCTCTCCCTATCTCGTTCCGCGGCCTCCTTATGAAACACTACCGTCTCGCAGAAATTGGCCGCACCCACCCACCAATCGTCGCTGTGCAGCATGGCTTGCACCAGATCGCCCAGCGATTCGATCGGTCCTACAAGTGTCTCGAGTTCAAACCTCTGAGGTGCCCATGCTGCGCACTCGACTAGCGTGTGTAACGCCGTGTCCAGCGCGCCACACTGGCGGCATTGGGGTGAAGGCAAGTAGCCCGCAATCTGACACAGATACTTATCGAAGCAACCGTGCCCGGTAAGTATCTGCGTCATTCTGAAGGTCAGGGTCCCGCGTTTCCGCGAGAGCCATCGCAACAGCTGCGGTCGAACCGCCTCCACCGTGTCAATGCCAGCAACAGGGTTTTCCAACTCTACTGACCAAGATTGGATCATGGCCGCGGTTTCCCGCGTCCTGATCACCTGGAGTTCGACCTGGCCATAGACCAGGCCACGGGTGAGGGCATCCTGTCGGGAGCGCCGAACTTTGGCTATCATGTCCGCCTGGAGAGGCCAGGGCGGATCGCCTGCCAAGAGTGTAGACGCCGTCCACGACACTGTACGGTATCCTCGGATGGTCCTCACCGCCAGGACCCGTTGTGCGCGGCACAACAAAGTCCTATTGTGGCGGTGAAGTGCAGTGGACCATACGGGTGCACCGTACAGGGCCATACTCCTAAGGATGCCCATGTAGAGTTTCCTAGTCGTCCCCCCCGGTCCCCCCACGTTGGGAAGAAGCCGAGAGAGGGCGCCTGCGGACCTCACGAGCTTGGGAACTAGCTGCTTAAAGTGCGCTTTGAACAGCCATTTCCCATCAAGAATTAGCCCCAGATATTTCATCTGGGGGCCTACACGAATGTCCACCCCTTGGACTGTAACGGACAAGTCCGCGGGGGGATTACGAAACCGCCTATGGAACATGATGGCCTCTGTTTTCGCGGGGGAGACCTTCAAGCCCAGCCTACCTATTCTTCGGACCACGATCGCCACCCCGGCGTTGGCGAGGTCCACGGTTTCCGCGAATGACGCAGCGCGTGCCGTGAGTAGGGTGTCATCAGCAAAGCAGATTAGCCCTATTCTGGGCAGGACCGGAACCCGAAGGATCCAGTCATAACCGACGTTCCAAAGAACCGGCCCGAGGTCCGATCCCTGTGGTACGCCGCACGCGACGCGTCGCCGACCTATCGCGCGATTCTCGGACTCGCCGCCCTCCCAAAGGATGTATCTATCCTGGAGGTACGCGCCCAACAGCCTCGTGAGGTACGGGGGGACTCCGTGTGCACGAAGCCCCTCCCTAATCGTCTCGTGAGGGAGGCTGTTAAAGGCGTTCGCTATGTCTAACGAAACCGCCAGGACAGTATCCTTTGCTTGGACTGCGTCGTCCGTTACAGATCGCAGTGTCTCGAAGGCGTCCAACGTGGAGCGCCTCCGCCGAAACCCGAACTGCGTCTGTGCTAGCCCCGGCTCCACAGTATCGAGATGCTTAACGAGGCGTTCCGCTAAGATCTTCTCGAAAACCTTGGTGACCTCGTTAAGCAACACTATGGGCCTGTAGGCGGACGGATCGTTGGGAGGACGGCCTCCCTTGGGAATCAGGCATAATCGGCCCTCCTTCCATTGCGACGGGAACTGACCTGCGCGAATACAGGCATCGAACAGTTCCCGCAGCTGGCCGCATAGGTGTTTGGCGGCCAGGAAGAGGAGCTGACCCGGAACCCCGTCGGGTCCCGGAGCCGTCTTCCTGCCCCGGAGCCGGTCCAGGGCGACGTCTAACTCTTCCTCGGTGATAGAGTGAGGCTCCACCTCCGAGGTGTCGGGAATGATTGGACCCATATCGGGGGGAGTGAAGATCCCGGATCGGGGAAGAGCCCATCGATAACCGACCGGAGGACCTCGGGTTCGAGCGTTTCCGTAGCCGTGGAGGTGCAGGGCCGCAACGTGTTGCGGGCCGCACGGTACGGACGCCCCCAAGGGTCCCGGTCCAGTGTCTCGAGGAGCTCCTCCCGAGCCCGGGCTTTCGCTCGCAGAATTGCGATCGAAAGGGCCTTTCTGGCCTCTCTGAACTCCCCCACGAGTCCATTCTCCTCAACATAGTCTGGAGGACGACGCGCTCTGCTGCGTTTGAGCCTATGGCTGACTCTGCGGACTGCCCTCCGCAGTTCAGCCAGCTCCTCAGTCCACCAGTGGACCGACGTACGCGGCGGCGGTCGTTTGGCTCGAGGCATAGCAGCGTCGCAAATCCTTTTGAGGGATTTGCACATGTGCTCAGCCTGCGCCTCCAGATTCCCCAGGTCAGCTGGATAGGTCCAGCATTCGATGACAGCCCTCTCCTCGGCCTGCTCCGCGTCGAGCTTGGTAAGAGCCCAGCGCGGGAGCCGGGAGGGGCCCTGAACAGAGTTAGCGCTAGGCGAGGGGGAGAGCTCGAATCTGATGTACAAGTGATCAGACAGAGTCTCCACCTCCTCCAGCACTCTCCATCCTACCACTCTGCGGGCGGCCGCATGTGTGGCGAATGACAAGTCGATGATCGATCCACCCCGCGCACGTACGCAGGTCTGGACCAACCCCTGGTTCAGGATGGACAGGTTGGATTGAAGCGCCCAGTCTTCAACCGCCCGTCCCCTAACATCGGTAATCGCGTTCCTCCAGGATTGGTGCTTGGCATTGAAGTCGCCTAGGACGAATATCGTCTTCGGCGCTAGTCTGCCGACGGCTGCCCTAATGGAGTCCAAGGCGAGCTCGTACTCCGCCAGGGGGCGGCTCCGCGTGAGGTACACGCCTATGATGACGTAACCTCCGCTTTCCGCCACCGCGTAGCCCATTCCTCTTTCGAGACTGGTGAGCGGTGTGCCAGATCCGGCTCTGGCGACCACGGCTACCACATCGTCGAGATCCCCCACCCAGTTCCTGGCTGGGGGTACGTAATAAGGTTCGCTTATTACGGCCAAGTTTGCTTGCCACTCCGCCATTGCCTGCAGGCACAAGTCCTGGGCGTCGGGGGAGTGGTTAACATTAGCTTGGAAGAGTGTTAGGGGTGTACTGGGCATTTAGGTGTCCATAGGTACCCCCCTTCCACTCGTCGGTCGTTTGTTCGCCCTCGGGTGGACGAATTTATCCTTGACGTATGGGGGCTGGCAGTGCCTCGCCAACGTCGGGTGGGTAGCGCGTTTGACCCCCGCCGCGCAGATGGCGCAGTGGGGGTCGCGGGCTGTGCAGTCCGGCTGCTTGTGTCCGCCCTTACCGCAGCGGAGACACAAGCCGGTCCGGTCCGGGCACGAGTCCGGGCAAGTCTGGGTGCCGTGGCCGACGTTGAAACAACGGTAGCAACGTATGGGCCGGGCTTCCAGAGCCTCCACCTTCGCCGAGGTGAAGCCCACCAGAAGGTGGCCCCGCTCGGCGATGGTTTTGGCTGCAGAGACGGGGCACATCACGTATGATGCGTCCATCCCCCCAGGTCCTATGCCGATGTGCCTCGCCTTAACATCGTCGCGCAGGCAGTTGCCCACGCTGGCGATGGCACTGCGAAGCCCATCTACGGTGGCCGACTCATCCAGCCCTGAGACGTAAAGCTCCCCACGCTTTACGGAGCGGATGACTTCGGCCATCCCTTGGAGCCCCCCCGAAGGGCCTCGGTGACGCGGTTCGCCCTAGTCGCGCTCTCGGGTCCTGGGGGGAAGTCCAGGAGTCGAGCGTCAGCCCCTCTCTGAGGCCTAGCTCGGTGATATTGACCACCGAGGCGGCCTTCGCGAAGACCTCCCGGTAGCCAATACCGTTTTTGGCCGATTCCGGCAGCAACTTAGTGATAATTGCTGCCGATCTCGGCTCCTGAAATACCACGGGCTTCGTAGCCCGTGGCTTGCACGCCGGTTTTCGCCCCGATGGCGGAGCCAGTGCTTGCGCCAAGGGAGGGGGGCGGGGCGTTTCCGCCTCCGCTCCCCTGCCCTTCTTCCTTCGGATGACCGTGGACCACGCCCCCCCCCTCCGGAACGGGGGCGGGGGCAGGGGCCACCGCAGCCGATGGTGGCGCGACGGCGGGTGCCGCGACGGCCGGTGTCGCGGCCGCGGGCTTAGCCATGAGCCTGGGGGCCGGCTTGGGGACCGGTGGCCCGGGCTTAGGCGTCGGAGCAGAGGCGGCGGCGAGAGCTGCGGCTCGGCGCAGCTTCTTCGCCCTCTGCTTCACCCCCCTTCACCTTCTTCTTGGGGGGAGGGGGTGGCGGTGGGGAATCCGCCACCCCGACGACGGGGGCTACCACCACCTCCATCGGTACCGGGGGAATTACTTCCCCCGGGGCCCGGCGGGCGGCGGTGGCAGCTCCCGCCGTTTTAGGCAGCGGTTGTGTCTCCGCGGCCTTTTTCCTGTCCGCCGCAAGCGGCGGACGAAGAATTGGCGCCGGCGGCAGCCGCTCCTCAATCCCGGCAAGCCGGGCGTCCAACATCGCGCCCACCGTACGGGCGATGATATGCGTGAGCATATCATAATCCACACCGGCGTGCGCAGCGGTTGGTGTAGGAACCGGCTCCGCCACAACGGCGGTAGCCGGAACCGTTCTGGGGACCGCGGCGGATATATGAACCGGCTCGGGGGCCGGGACTTTTTCCGCCGCGGCGGCCTTGGCCTTCCGCTTAGCGGGCACGGGACCCGGCTCCGCCGTTACAGCGGGAACCGGGGCCGCATCCGCAGCGGGGGCCTTCATGGCCTTCCGCATCTGCTCGAACTCGGTAGGAGAGGTTCTCCTCCCGCAAGGCGCCGAGCTCGGCGCGCAGCCTGGAGTTCTCGTTGCCGAGTCTCCAGGCTTCCGACTCTGGATTCCGCGTCACCAGCGTATCGACTATGTCCGACAGCCGGGTCGCAGCCTCCTTCAGTCGGCGTACGTATGCGCCCTTCAGGTTGCCCGACGTCTGGGCGACCTGGAGGATGTCGGCGACCTGGGCGCTCGCCGCTAGGCGGAGCTCCCCAGGGCCGAGCACACGCACGTCCCCTATGAGCACGGCGCACTGGCTAGCCGCGGCCAGTTTGGCAGCAGTGGCCTTCCTGGCCCTACGGCCCTTTTCCCCCCCTTCAGTGCGGAGGTAGGCCTCCGCACCCGCGAGCACGCTCGCCGTCGCGTCGCCCGTGCGACGCAGCGGTGATCGCGCCCGCGCCGGCGTGGAAGCACCCGATGTGCTTTCCGAGTCGGCGCTGCGGTCCCAGAACCGCTGCCTCGACTCGGGGACAAAGCTGGACGAAGCGGTGGCGGCGACAGTCCCAGTAGGGAGAAAGAAGACAACATCATCGCCGCCACCGCACCTATATCGCCATCCCTAACAACGACCCCGGTCGTTGGCGCGGGTGAAGCCCACGCGGCAACCAGTGTCGCGGGGCGGTCGTCCCCCACGCTGCGCACGGGTGAAGCCGGTGCGCAAGCCGATGCCGAGGGCACGGGTGAAGCCCGCGCGCTAGTCGACACCGTCGTGGGGCCATCGCCCCCCGCTGTCGCCGAGCCGGCCGCTGTGTACACCGACCTAACCGGTGTCGGCGCACATGCAGCCGCCTCGGCGTGCGGGCCGCAGAAGACGCGAATCGCGTCGTCGAGTGCGTACTCCAGCGAATCTGGGACGCTGCCCGACGGCGCGATGTCTACGTGGTCCACGAAGGCGCTTGACCCCTGCACAGGTGAAGCCCGTGCAGGTGGCGTTTGCGCCCTGTAGAAATTCTCTACGATGGCGTTCGCCGCGCTCACGGCCATGAGAACGGCTGAGTTCGCGGCGAGCACCACCTCCCTACCTACGGCCGTGTGTGCCGCGCTCTTGCGCGCGGCACGCACGGCGGGAACCCTAGGCGCGGCGGGAGCCGAAGGCGGCCCCATCGTCGCGCTCTCCTTTTCGCGGGGCCCGGCGGCGGTGAGGTCGACCACCGTCGATGCCCCTCCTATCGAGGCGGGCGGCCCGGTAGCCGTGACTGCGTTTCCAAGCTTGCCAAGACTCGACAAGCATCCTCAAGCTCCAAGCGTCCACAAATCTCGCTTGGCATTTGGAAGTCGTTTACACGCTTGTGAATGCGCCAGTGTGCTACGTACATCCAATCAGGGCGGATACCGAACTTATAGTTCATGGATGAGAAAGTATTCGTTTCTGCAGCTGACGGACGAATGTCTTTGTATCGTATGAACAATACGCGATAAACGAAGGAAATATACTTCCAAATAGACAGTGGACGTATTACATTGGCGTTTTTGGGGGTGGATTAATTCAGGGGGACCCATAGAGCTTTGTGAAGTGCCTGGTCGTATGAGAAGTAACGACTACGTAGAAATTTTAAAAGATGTTTTTTTACCATCAGCCAAAATAGTTTATCCTGACAACCACAGAATAACTTTCATACAGGATGGAAGTTCTGTTCATAATTCGAGACTAGTTCACAATTGGATGGCAACTAGAGACGATTTAGAATTAATTAAAATCCCACCACGAAGCCCAGATCTTAACCTCATAGAGAATCTATGGGGGTTAATGATTCAAAGTTGGAATAAGAGTGAAGCTGGTACACAAGAAAATTTAAAGGCTCACGTTCATTCCATCTGGGATAGTTTTAAAAATTGGTATTACTGCTATAAAATGATTAAATCAATGAGGGCTCGCTTACAAAATGTCATTGACGTAAATGGAGCGTTCACAAGATTTTAAATTAATACACGCTGCCTAAGCCATATTTTAAACCGGACAAAAAAGCGCTTAGTGCAGACGCTTGTGACGCCAACGTTTGAACGCGTCGCAAGCGCTTGCCGCAAGCGCCCTTTGATCTGTGTCCAAAAACCGACACTAGACCGGATCGAATACAAACTTCCACAAGCTCACGCAAGCCAAGCCAAACGCCCTCTTTACACGCTTGTGCTTGTGGACGCTTGCCGAGCCTTGGCAAGCATGGAAACGCTCCATTATAGCTTCGACCATTACCGGGAGTTCCCTTGTTTTCATATAATTCAAGCGTACGAGACGAAACACGAATATGCTTCTTTCAGTTTTTTTTATTCAAATCAATTTACCTCAAGAGTGTATTAATCTGTTTGCAACTCTACATTAAATTTTAAATACAGTGGCATATTTTAAACCGTCCATTTTACATTAGAAAATCTGGGTGTGTATAACGTCTATTTACCTACGAATTGGGAAGCCCAAGGCCAGTAAAGGGGTCGTCCCTTTAGTGTTGATATTATAATTTTTCTTTTACAAAATTGTAATATGAACTTTCTAATATATTTTCAAGAGAAACACAGGCCTTTATCATATAAGGTCGTTACTTTGTCATAAAAACAGGGTTGATTTTTGCCCTTTGTAAAAAGTACACCCTTTGATACACAATGGGGTTTTTATCTCAACCTTGTTGGTAGTAAAATGGCGGCAGCAAATGAAAGTCAAAGTGTAGGATATAAAATAGAAATGGCACATGAAAAATAAATGTGTGGAAATCATCTACCACCGAGGTTGAGTGGAGCCACCATGTCAACCTATATTATCAGCTTTATAAATCAACGAAGAATAAGGGTTGATGATAGATAGGTGTATCAAAATATTTCGACCATAGCAATGAACTGCTTACTATAGTGTAAATATGTCAGAGCCGCGCTGGAATTATTATCTTGATTACAGCTCTTAGAGACCGGCTCGATTGGTGTGACACTACACGTTCATAGAAAATCGGCATAAAACGGTAAGCCCTTAGCTAACCGTGTTTCATGTGATGAGTGAGAGTTCCGAAGGTCAACTTCTCATTTCCCTATCCCGGCTTCCATATGCCAGACTTAGGCCTCCCCAAGTCAGCGCCATTCATCCCTGTCATCTGACTTTCTCATCCAGCGCCGGCCGACGACCTTATACAGGTCGTCGGTCCATCGAGCTGGAGGGCGTCCGACACTACGTTTACCGACACGCGATCTCCACTCCAGGACTCGTCTGCTCCATCGACCATCGGTCCTGCGGTAGACGTGACCGGCCCACTGCAACTTCAACTTACTAATTTTGCGAGCTATGTCGGTTACCTTGGTTCTCTATATCCCATCTGCCTATTCCAATATCATACTTCATCCCCTCTACCCCATTCGTCCTGTCTGATACCTCTATCTCATCTCCCTATCCCATCGTGTTTATTTCATCCCAAAGGCTGGCAACGCGTTGTCTTCGCTCCTGGTGTTGTAAACGTCTATAGGCGAGGGTAATCAAACGTAAAATTGGCAACCAGTCTGTTTGTCAACTACTCAATTTAAAGAATTGTGGATAAATAAAACTCATTTATTTATTATAAATTTAAACCTAGATTCAGCAAAGTTATAACCTTTTGAATGACACCAAACCCGGGACTTTTCTCAGAGCAGGAAAATCTTTAACTTTTAAATTGCGGAGTGGAAAATTTTGTAAAAATTGAGGTTAGAGCTTGAAAAGTACTTTCAATGATAATGTTTTTAACAACATGCATTAGGTGGGTTTGGGAGCATGGTTAGTTTTGGTTTAATATATTTTTCTGGTGGTACTTGAACGAATTTATTTTAAATAAAAGTGCACAGCAAAGATTCCCATTCAAAATCCAAATAGAAATATTGTTGGTTAAAAAAATCAATATAGCTTTCATATTTGTATGTTGCTCAAAACTAGTCCGATTTCAAAATTCACTTTCATAACTTTTGGGATTTGAAGCAGTTGGCCGAATAATTACGATATTGGAAATCATAAATTTTCACAGAATTGAATTAAAGTGAATATTCAATCAGTTATACATTCAACACCAGTTTTGACGACCGAATTATTTGAATTAAACAACAAAAGATTACAATTATGTAGATACAAAGGAAATTTATGCTATCTCGTATTATTTATGTTCGTAATATACCAGTTTTCATTCTTATGAAGTCACGGAATCTTCGCAATACGTGTTATATAATGATATATTATACGATGATCATCCCTTATTCGGATTTTTGGTGGAAGCTTTGCTATAAAGCTTTGTTATGTGTATTTTGAAAAGAAGTTATTTGATGAAATTCTGAAAACTTTATAGTTAGTTTTTCATCATAAACCACAAATATTTTGACTCCAATTTTTTAAAAGTTACCATTGTCACTAAATCCCAAAACGTTCTGGCCAGGTGGCAGTCTCCCGTTAGAGAGCAGCAGCACATTTGTAGCACCTTTGTTGTTACAAATGTTCAAAGGCGATGGTAAACGCTTTCCATCAAGTGGGCCGTCTGCTTGTCTGCTGAACTCATGCAATAATCAAACGTAATGTTAAAATAAACTGGTTAATTCAACAATTACTTATGAATTCAATAATTCACTATTCTGATACTATTGGAATGGCAGATTTAGGGACCAACGTAGTATACATAATAAAAGCCAAAATTATCAGTAGGATATTGCCCATAAAGTTCGTACAAGACGCAGATGAAACAAAGCATTATAGGAAGGAAGCAACATTTATAGTGCAGCCTATGCCTAATTTAGGTGTTAGTTTTCATTAATTTACTTTTAACTTTGGTTTTATTGTAAGTAATAACACTTTCTGTAACTGCTATAAGAAATATCTGGTACTCAATAAATTATTTTAGGAGGGGGAATCGAAAAGTTCTTGGAATCAATGTTAAAAACTGCAAAAAATTAAATAAATGTGTTTTATTTTTCTACATAATATCCTTTCAATGCAGTGCATTTAGAATGGCGCATTTCTAACTTCCTTATTCCTTGCGAAAAAAATGTTATTCTTAAATCTTTGAAAAACTCCTCTACGGCAGCCATAACCGCGTCATTATCGTGAAATTTAGTTCCATGAATTTTCTCTTGTAATTTTGGATATAAGTGAAAATCACTTGGAGCTAAGTCCGGAGAATATGGTGGGTGGTTAAGGAGATTGAACCCAGCACCGCAGTTTGCGTTGAGCGCAATTTCCAATCGATGAGTGGGACCGTTATCGTTAAGAAACAACCCGCCCAACTACAGTTTTCCACGACGTTTTTCTTTAATCGCTTCAAGCACTTTCCGAATTAGATTTACATAATAAGGTCCAGTAATTGTCTGGCCTTTTGGCATGTAATCAGTAAAAAGGATTCCTTCACTATCCCAGAACACTAAGGCCATAACTTTGCCAGCAGTAGGAGCAATTCTAAATTTCTTAATGGATGGAGAGGATGGTCGTTTCCAAGACATGCTTTGTCTCTTAGTTTCAGGATCGAAATGGTGGACCCACGTTTCATCTCTGGTTACAAGGCCACGGCAAAAATTATCCCAATCACGCTGGAACATTTCGAGATTATGCTTAGAAATTTTCAAACGTCACTTTTTGTTTTCGTCAGTTAACACTCGTGGCACCCATCTTGCCGACACTTTTACGAACCCCAGTGAATCAATCAGAATGGATTGAACGCTACCAAAAGATGTCTTTAGGATCTCAGCTATATGTTTTATAGCTACTCTTCTGTCTTCCAAAACCAGATTCTCAACCTCTTTGATATTTTCTTCCGAAACGGAGGTTGGAAGCCGCCCAGAACGCGGTTTGTCTTTACAGCTTGATCTACCTCGTCTAAATTTATCCACCCAATACGCAACCGTAGAATAGGTTACAGTATCATCCCCTAATGTCTGCTGAATGTTCGAAAAAATTTCTTCAGTAGACATCTTTTTCAAGCTGAGATATTTTATCACCGCACGTAACTCAGTTTTATCCATAATTTTGCGTTTTTAGCAACTCGTTGCACAAAACAATCTATTACGTGCGAACGAACTGACAAAACTAGTGACAGTTGACATAAATATGTGATTGACACTCTTTAATTTGAATATCGAACCTCCCCCAAAAAGGTTTTATATACTACTCTGTCAAAAAAGTATCGGGAAAAGATCAGTAATACACAACACGTTAGTTATTCATTCAAATTTATTTTATCACCTTCAAAGTATGCTCCTCCAGAAAACGCTTTCTCCGGAATCGAGTTTAGTTCTCGTCGCGAATTCTCCTTTATGTCTTATACCGAATAAAAACGGTTGCCACGAAGTGGTAATTTGAGTTTAGGTAAAGAAAGAAGTCAGCTGCAGCTATATCTGGTGAATAAAGTGGTTGCCCGATGGTGTTTGTTGAGTTTTTGGTTAAAAATTCGTTCACAATGATGGTATTTGTTGAGTTTTTGGTTAAAAATTCGTACACAATGATGGCCTTGTACGAAAGCGCATTATCGTGATGTTTAAATTTTCTTTCCACAAATCTGCCCTGTTTCGTCGAATTTGCGCTCTTAAGCGCCGCATAACGCTCAAATAATATACTTTATTAACGTTTGACCTTCCGGTAAGTATTTCGAGTGCACAACACCGCGATAGTCAAAGAAAACTGTCAACATGACTTTGACTTTTTATCGATTATGAGGTGGATAAGTCGATACGTGTGCATCATTAACCCTTAAAAGCTAATTGCCTTGCATACACACACCACTTTGGAAACAGGTCGACGTTATGATGTACCTACGTCTAAAGAGAAAGATCATTGTATGTTGGTTTTTATTTGTGAATAGTATTTAAAGTGAAATTATGTTTAGAAATCCCGTCAACGACGGGTTTTTTACAATGGCTGAGATTCGCACGAAAAGACAAACTATAAGGCTAAAAGTCTTAATATTAGGTTGGGGAAAAAGTTTCTTCGCATTTTATAAAAAATTTGAAAACGTTTTTTTATAAAGTTTATTTACATTTGACTAAAGTATGGAGGTGCCATTTTGTTGGATAACTTTTTGCCATCTTGTAGGTATTGACGTGATACCATTGCTATAAAAATTTTGGGGCTTCTGATCAAAAAACTGCGACAAGTGGTTTTGGCAGTCCTCTCGTGATGTTAACCTGACACTGCCTAAGGAGTTCTGCAGAGACCGAAACAGGTGAAAATCTGAATGTGCAAGGTCAGGACTACAAGGCGGATACATTAACACCTCCCAGCCAAACTCTCGTAATTTTTTCTGAGTGGCTAAAGATGTGTGATGTCTTGCTTTATCATGGTGAAAAACCACACCCCTTAAGTTGATTAATTCCAGCCGCTTTTTCTCAACTTTTTGCTTTAATCTCATCAGTTGTTCGCAGTACAGTTCAGAGTCGATGGTCCTGCCTGGCGGTAACAGCTCGTAATGAATAATGCCCTTACAATCCCACCATATACACAGTATCACCTTGTTGCGAGTTAACCCGGGTTTCACCACAGTCTGTGAAGCCTAACCGGCCTTTGACCACGATCTTTTTCGCATGTTCTTGTCGTACGTGATTCAATTTTCATTACCAGTTATAAGCTTTTTCAAAAGTGGTTTCGGTTTCATTACGTCGTAATAAAGAATCACAAATGAGTACACGGTTCATTAGGTTTCTTTCAGTGAGCTCATGAGGCACCCAAATATCGAACTTTTTTGTGTACCCAAATTTTTCAAATGCGCCAAAACCGTTTTGTGGTCAATTCCCAGTTCTCCAGCTGCATCGTAACTACTAATATGTCGATCTTGCTCCAATTTTGCAAAAATGGCATCAATTTTGCCCGTAACAGGGCGACCAGAGCGACGTGCATCTTTGATATCAAAATTTCCGGATTGAAAACGCTTAAACCAAATTTGCGCTACTCTCACAGATACTGCATTAGGTCCATAAACATCACAAATTTTTTCGCGGCTTGAGTTGCAGTTTTACCTTTTTTGAAGTAAAATTTTAAAATGTATCGAATTTCTTCATTAGATTCACTCATTTTAACAATAAGAAAAACAAAATCACACATTTTCCTAATTTGAATTTGGAATTGTCTTCTTTAAAATTAAAACTTTTAATGATACTAAAACCAGCCAGATACAAATGGTATAGCCAAAGAGATTTTATTACAAGTTCATACATACTATATGCGAAAAGACTTTTTCCCCAACCTATTATATGCCCTCTGCAACTTGAATAGTCGGAATCCTGAGGAGAGAATGACAAAATTTGCTGGGACATAAAACTATTTTTGTTTTGTTATTCTATTATTTAAAATTTTCTTTTGTCTATGTTCTGTCAAAAGATTTTATCTTTGACATAAAGCTCAATACACACCAAAGCTGCTGCCCCGCCGACCCGCCGAGGGCCGACCTATGACGGCAACTGTTTGTCGGCGGCATGTCGGCGGCCCGAGATGAAGAACAAAAAATACAGTACGTCACTATAGCTTGAGTGTCGCAAGGACTGAGCGTTTGTATACGCGAGCTGCCGATATGCCGCCAACATGTTGGCGAGTAACGCCCGCGGGCGCATGTTGCCGACATGATTGTTTTTGTATAGGCGCCGGGTTGTGTCAGAGGACTCTGTCGCCGGGTCGGCGGTTTTGGTGTGTATTGCGCTTAATACGTATTAACATGTCACAATTATTTCTTTTAATTTCATTTAGTTTTAAAATACTATGTAGGTACTATTCACAAATAAAAAAAAAAATTAGACAGTGCCTCTGATAGTTTTAGCTCTTACATTATGTGTATGGAATAAACTCAAATCTTTATCGCATAATTTACTTTGTCTATCTAGAAATTGTTGTTCTAAATATTATGTTTATGTTAAATTAATTCCAGCACAAACCGCCTCCGGTGCTGAAAGCCGACAAAGGGCGTTAATTACTCTCCTACGCAAACTATGTCACATTTATTTAGACCTGCTTATTAAGTGGCTTTTAAAAACTTTCTGCTTGTGACAGAATATGTAAATGTTTTAAAAAGTTACTTTATTAAATTAGGCCTGAGTTTTTAATTAACGTACTGTTAGATTTAAAAAAATAAGTCTAATTATATGTTATTGAATGATTACATTTTTTTAAGATTTTTATTTTTCATGATATTCTCGTTGCTTATAAAGATTAGATTCTACTATTTAAAATATCTTTTCTCTTTAAATATATTGCGTATGAAAAATATAAAGTAAGAAGTATCTAGGTTATGTAAATTACCTTTTGAGTTAGAAATCGTGATTTAGTAAGTTTAAATATATACGTCACATATTTACTACTTATATTATATTTTGTTTAAATAGAAAATAGAAGAAAGCTTTTAAAGACTTTCAATTTTTACCTCACATTTTACTTATCTAAATGTAATGTTTTAAACTCATTCTTTATGGTCTTGTAAACAATCATGAAATTTGCTAAGACACAGATCAATAGTAGTATAATTGGTATTTTCGAAAATTAGATAGTTCCTACTCAATACGAATCCGATTTTATAATACGTAAACGTAAATATATGGGGAAAGCCTAACGCTGATACTGGATGGATCAACCAAATTGAATCAATGCGGTTGAAAGTAATAGAGCTGGTAGGACAGGATGGTATTCAGTAACATTGAATCATTCATTATGTTAATATGGATCACTTTGGTTTTTTATTCATCCAAATAAACCAAAGTCAGCGGCCGACGGCCTGTCGTAGGAGGCGACAAAACAACCCACAGCCAGGTAGCTATTTGCCCGTGTGGATAACTACCACTCCTGGTCTAGAGTATGCCGCTATAACAACCTTGAGTTGTACTCCGGCATTAGTGAACAGGTTGCCGTCTACCTTTAGAGAGCGGCAGCACATTGGTAACACCTCACCTTCAGTGTTACAAATGCCCATAAGCGACGGTAACCGCTTTCAATCAAGTGGCCCGTCTGCCTGTCTCCTGAGCTCACGCAATGAAACAAAACACAAATGAACTGTCTAATATCGGGATTAATAAATGAGAAAAGTAACTTTGTAGTGTCTGTAATATATGAACAACATATTTATTCAATTTCTATATCGCGAAACGGGAAACCCGAGTATTTGCGTGCTGTAAAGGGGTTTACGGAGGAAGTTAGGACCTATCTTATCTGACACCGTTCCTGGGTTGGGTTATATCTCTTTTACATCATTACAACAATGCGGCTTACTTTGCTCAATGTTGTATTCAGTTTGCGTTCAACTTTATAACTAAAAGCGCTTTCGCTACTCCGAACGTTGTAAACTTCTGTCAGTAAAACTTCACGGACAGTTGTGTACTGTATTTTGCCCACTTAAATTCTAGATAATCCCGCCGGGGATTTGTGACTGTTACATAAAATACTGCTTTAAGTCATATTAATGTTGATATTTGGAACATTTGGCATATAAATGTCTTAGTTACCTTTAAATGTACATACTTTATAAATATTAAAAATACAAGTTAAATACAGAGACGAAATAAAAAGTTATGTACAAATTTACAGGTAAAACATTGATTACCAATCACAGTCGATAGGGTTTTTATCGTTTTCACAATTCTGACTGCAATATCGCGGTGTATGGCAAAATTCATACTTGGCCTTTAAATACAGACGTAAATTTGCGACGTTTTAGAAGCTGTGAAAACAGTTGAAGAAATAGAAAGCTTTCAACTACGTTGCATCCCATAGTATGAGGTGAAAATGTGAAGGATTTTTTTATCGTTGTACGGGCTGTCAAACGCGACAGCTATCTCACCTGATGTTAAATGAGATAACTGTGAAAGATGAAGCACGCTTACCTAGTAGATACCTATTCAGTCGTGACTTCAAGACCACTGGTTTATATGAATCGAGGAACACAGAGTCCGGCTAATTGTTCCACTCGACAGCGATGCGTAAAAGAAAGATGGAGGCAAAAATTTAGTTCTACCTAAATCTATGTCCACCATGTAACGTTGACGCAAACCGGTGCGTCTGGTTGTCCGATGATAGAAAAAGGATGATGGAACCAAGTCGTGTAGTTCCATAGCACACTCTCCAAAGTGTATCCGATAGAAAACGGACAGACTTGCTACCCGGCGGCGATGCTCAAGGGTTTGAAACCGAGCATCAAAAAGAGTATCATCGTTAATCAGCCTCCAGGTTCTCCTATCAATCGACTCTAATGTATCTAATTGGTACTAAGCTGAGCCGTCCCAGAGGTGAGAACAGTACTTACTCTATGCATGATCGAACCTGTTCTTGGTATAGAGTTAAGATTGTTGGAATATTTGACGTGTGTTCTTTCTTCATTGTCTTTTTAGAATCTTTATTGTATTTTATCCCGGTAAAATCTAAACGTCTCAAACGAATACGTAAATCAAATACTGTTACACGACTTTTAATATATTCCTATTTTATATTATACAATAAGTTACACAGACAATTTAGGGATCATCGTTCTTTCTTCACTGTCTTATATTATGAGAACATTTTTATCCCGGTAAAAGCTAAACGTTTTAAAGGAATACAAAAACTAATTACTGTTACACAACTTTGTAATCAAAGTCTATTTTAATAATAAAAAACTGTGATATTATTATCACAGTTTTTATTATTAAAATAGGCATACGGATAATTTAATGATCTGTTTGTTTTCCGACATATTTCTTTGTTGTTTGTTTCCAAAAAAAAAAATTAAGATCGCTGGGATACATAACTGAAGCTTATCAACGATGTTTCCAGTTTGACTCTGAAGTAACTTATTTTGTATGAAAATTCGTTTATTCCGGCTACGAGCGGCTATAAAATACGCCGTGAACTTTATGCAAGCGAACTCGTGTAAACTTCATAAGAATAGTTTATTTATCTCTTTTAGTAAATAATTAAATTTGGTATGCGGGTTGATATCAATTATTGTTGTCTAGTCAATAAAAAAGACATGGGTATCAGTAAATTGTATTTTCTACAATTTGCAAATCTATTAGTGGTGGGATATGGCCCTAATGTGTAAAGTTAATCGATGATTTCATTGTGTTCATGTTATACAAATCACACATTAAATCAACTGTAAATTGTTAAAGTGAATTTAATTTCCTGAAATACTACTAAAACAGTTAAATGTTTATGTTTTTCTTGCATCATTCATAGGTATCTTTTATGGTTCGTTCTAAGCAACAACGCTTAGTTGTAAATTGATGTTTGCTAGTGTTCGATAATAATCACTAAAAGCTTTTTCACTTCCCCGCGGCAACGACTTGCGCAATAAAAGGTTCAATCCGCACATGAAGTATTGCTGACGCCTAGGAGCCGGAGCACCTGCTTACCAGACGGCCACCCATCAACTTCATCCAGCGTCGCCCCGTTCCTATAGTGGACCAGCTCATATAAACACAGATGGCTTAGAATTGCTTAGTCAATTGAGAGACTTCGTGTCTCTCTGCGTATTCTAGTACAATAGGGAGTGTTCTGAGGAACTGTTTGAACTGGTGACAACGTCATGTTTTCACCATCGCACCGCTTGCCATAGGCGGGATGTTCACCCTCGTTTCCTTGAGCTACTACGCACAACTACGCAACGCTTCTCTAGAACGTTTATTCCGTGTAATACCGACTTTGAGGGAACTTTCGAACTTTTTCGATGTTTGCCCTCTACGCTACGACATGGAGTCATTTAAGAAGAGCTTTATAAAATTTCTTCGAGGTCGCCAATGTGTTGGTAATACCTTGGTGTTGCTAATGTCCATTGGCAGCGGCGACCAGTTTCCATCAGGTGGGGTATTGCCTGCTTGTCAGCTAATGGCAATTTAAAAAAACTTCCAACTATAGAATTTTGAAATATAATAACAATATTTGATGAGATAAATACTAGGTAGGTTCTATCTGTCTGTGAGCGACATTAAAAAAGCAAAGTGACTCTCATGCAGTGCTTGGTAGTCGGGCTTATCTGCTACGAGTATATAATAGACAGTATATAAATGGGATATGACTACATCAATCTAACGGACACAAATAAAGCTATTTCAATTAATAAATACTCCGATTTTTACTCTAATATCTCTTTTGTAATCATTGCGTAATAATATAATATATGCTGTAACAGAAATAATAGCAAGTTGGCGCAGCGGAGCGCGGCCGTCCGGAAAATTCACTAACAGCCTGCAAACAAACTTGCTACACCCTGTCAGTGAGTTGCAAACACTCACAAGGAATCTTATTTAACTTGGACGTGGTTTGTGTCTAAGAGTAGCCGACATTGCACATATTTACTGATGTTATTCTGGGAAAAGCCTTTTGTTTTATTTAATACACATTTTATTACATTTATTTTATGATTTTCTAACCTCGCAACCAATGCCTGTAAGGCAAATCTCAAATATAATAATAATTGCTTCATATTTATGTCTATATTTGTTAAAATCTACTTTCGGCCAAATTTTGTTGGTGAGTGATTGATTCCTTACAAATATTGAAGCAATGTAAGGTATCCTAAAATTGTAATATATACATACAGATTAAGTAAATATACATATTATTTGAACAGGATATAAATAAGTAAAGCCAACCCAAAAGGTTGAAAAAGGACAGTGAGAGGCGAAGGAAATTTCATAATCTATCTACGGACTCTTGTAATTTACTGTAAACTACAAAAATCCTAATGGATAGCAGGAAAATACCTAAAAAGAAAATTTTTCCTAGGATTCAAGACCATTATATTATCTAACCAGCTGTAAAAAAGACACATTTATTGATCTTAACAACTTACAAACTAAATATACAGTTAAAAGCACAAATGATACTGATGGCAAGAGGCAAATTTGGGCGAAAATTGTATAAAAAAAAAACTACGTAGAAAGCGTAAGATGGCCAAAGATTACATTCAGGAATAGATAAGCCTGCAGGAGACATTATCAATATTTGTTCGAGGACAGAAGCGGACACATTTTTACTATGATTATACAGTGGTATTCCTGTATAAACACTACAATATGCAATAGTAACTTCTAGATAAAATTGTTTAAGATAATTACATTTTATACTCAACACCAGACAAAGGCAATTAGCAGGTGCCGAGTATAATAAAATGAAAATAGTTTTACATTTTCCATTTACTCCAAGAGCAATAATATCCCAAGGGGTATAGAATAATAACACTAAAGTTGAAATCCCTGAAGGGATAAAATGCATAACGGACCACAAACTAACTTATACCTTAGCTGACAAGTTTCTCCGGTGTGGACTGTTACAGAATTGTTAATATTAGGTTATACTGTTAGAAACTACGAAATAGCGCAAATAGATGTTACGAACTCGTTACTTAATAGGTAATCTCTGGATTTGTAAGATCTGCACAGAGGACGACTGCTGCATTCTAAAATGAAATCGAATCAGCAAACCGTGAAATTAGATTAAATGAAAATATAATATTTCGAAACAAAATCTCAGTCCCGTAATTTACGGACCTAAATTCTATTGAAAACAAACTAATCTATACATATAATAAAACTGTAGAGGTCGAATTTCTGTACAATGAAAAAAAATACTGAAAACAGAGTCAGGAGGATGTAAGAAGTGAAATAGAAGTAATTTAGATTTTTTTCAAATTTTTGTTTCTCTGTTTGTACCGACTAATCTCCGAAACGACTGGACCGATTTAAATGAAATTTTGTATGGAGGTAGCTTATATCCCTGGTCAACATATAGGATAATTTTGATCCCGAAAAATTAAAGAGTTCCCGTGGAATAGTTAAAAAACCACACCACGCCGACGAAGTCGCGGGCATCAGCTAGTCTAATATATTATGGTGCGTTTACAATAATGTTGTATATAAATTAATAAGATAATGTAAAATAATCAACTAAAGGAACAAATGCATAGTATGAATTTGAAAGGGAGGAGAGTACGTGTTTCGATGTTTATGCTTGTTCACTGTCTGAGTGCCGTTTTAGTTCTCCCTTACCGCTCCATCGGGCTCTTTGTACCGTTAGCATGAATTCTCACCAAGGATATTAACGTGTCAGAAATCCGGCCTGTTGCAGCCCCGATGTTTAATGATGCGATTCACTTCGAACCAGTGGATGAATGGGAACACCCTACTTGTTTTTTCTAAAATAGATATTCGGTTTGTCCAATAATTCTAAACCCTATCATTATTATATTAGTTTTATAAACGAAAAGTTTTTGATGCTGATTAATTGTTACTTTTTCATCAAAAAACCACAAAACGGATTTTGAAGAAACTTTATAGTAATAATTCGGTAAATTAAGTATATAGCTTATGTGTTATTCTGATATATAGCTTATAACTTCGTAGCTATGGTTCATAGAGAAACAGGTCACAAACAATTTATTAATCTAAAATATTATAAACTAATAAAGAAAACTTAACTTGTATTGTATTCTATCTATAATCGCTCAGAACTATAAACGTAATACTGAGCCTAGGTCACCGTCTTCCACCAACGTGCCCAGAAAGCTGGCTATGTTATCTTGCTGATAGACTTATAAAGATATTATTTAAATTAGCCATAATATAATTATTACTGTCAAATAGAAATGACACCCCTATGTATCATAATTAACTTGGTGTCCAACGGTGTGTAGTGCGGGTGTGACAAATAATACGCGTCATTGGTAGGTACGTGCTCTAAAGGCGAGTGACATTCGTAGACGGTTTTATCCAAAATTGTGAATTTTCAAGATAAACGTATAAGGCTGGACGCAAATGAGCCACCGATCACAACCACCGATGGCTGGCGCCACCACTTTTGCAGCAGCGATGGTAATGCGTGTGGCTCGTAGCTAGGTAATCCGGCGGATCCGGCATCAATATGCACTTACCGGATCCGGTACAAACATACCGGATCCGGTGACAATCCACAATGCGCGATTAGTTGGGCAAAATAATCATGTATTGCACGAATAGGTACTTTAAACGCGTGGTGCTTGTACGTGCGTATTGGTTATATATATATATATATATATATATATATATATATATTTGCTATACATATTTGTAGCTCTATTAGAAGTCGATTGGGAGATGAGATTTTCAACACAATTTGTTTCCTAAGATCGTTTTTCAAACCAAAAATTGACTGTTTTTTTTTAAACTAAAGCGTATACTTACAGATATTATAAATGATAATTATTGTGATTCTTGTTATACGCTGTTATAACAAGAAAATGTTGCAAAATATTGTAATTTTTATGGTAAGCTTGGCACCGACTTCAATATGTAGAAAATTTTATATTATTTGGTCTCTTAATAAACTAAATAAATTCTTAGTCAAAAAATTTTATTAAGTTATTTTATACTTTTTACTTTTTGAAGTCGGTTTTTTTAAACGAAGTTTTTTTAACACTTCATTAACGCCCGTGTTGGAACGAAAAAGGAAAGTTAAGTTAAGTTATCCAGGTCATATCAATCCGGTCGGATTGACGCAAATGCGGTCCGGATCCAACCGGATTGAAAATGAGGCCGGATTGCAATCCCTACTCCTAGCGGCTGCTCGCGGCGCGCGTGGCCACTACTGTACCACGTGACAGCTACCGGCTACACGTGTGTCGCAAGTCCCTACAAAAGTATGAAAAAGTGTGTGAACTGTTTGTCGCTGGGCACCGGTGGCTCGTTTATGCCGAGCCTAAACCACGGATAACCGCTGATTGTTAATTAATAAGTTTATGATGTAGAAAACTTAAATGTAACTTTATCATGCAATATAAACTTACATTTAAGTTTTAAATTCATGTTATAAAATTTGAAATTATCGCCTTCCATTCTTGAGCCATAAAACTCTATAAAGTACTGATAAATATCCAGGCACTAGCTTGCTATATACTGATATTTAAATAAAGATTCACTGATAAATAAATAAAGCAGACTGTTCGCATACGTATTTATTGCCGGACTAAAAATATTCATAACTACCTTATATTATGTGGTATAAAAAGTGACACATACATTACAAGTACCTAATAAAATCAGTCCTAAAACAATAAGTGAAATTTGAATACATATAAACAATATTTTTATAAATCTTATCACAAATCTTAAATAAGACGTATCCAAAGTATCTTAATCTGATAGCAGATACCTTTTAAGCCTGTATTACAACGGCATAAACAACACACACTTTATGATACAGTAATAACAACAGAGAATGCGTTTTAATACGGAAAAGATAGAGTTGCAAATCACGTGCCAGGTTTATATCCCTTAGGAATCCGTTGTTCGGTATACTTGCTCAAACTTACCTCCAACTCTTAGCTAAGTGCCTTAAATTTTAAGTCAATTTCGTGTCCGCTCAATGGTAGCGACACTCGAGCGGATTTTAGATATTTAAATATTGTACTTGATTCTCCGCGTAGAGATTTCAAGGTGATTTTACAAGCTTAAGGTTCAAGAGGCAATTTCTGGGGGCGGGTTGAATTTGCGTGGAACGCTGGGGCAATAGATTTTTTAATTAAAACCTGGCACTCTTTTTTGTATAAATATTAAAAGAGTTGTAGGTAGACAGGTGGTAAAGGTACTGCTTGTTATAAGGAAAAATGAAATTTGCCGAGAGCCGGTTTAATAGGGTACCGTAGATGTTTTAACAAAAAACGGAACTGTTGTAAAATCCTCGTAGTGTTCTCCCGTACGTCTGTACGATATTTGGCAGAATTTGGTATTCGATATATTTATATCTAATAATATAATGAAGTCGTGATAAAAATAGAAATTAAGGATGCTGCTTTATATGTAACTAAGGGTGTGTATTATTTTCATTTGTAGATAGTCTTATGGAGTATCGTTAGTTAGGTTTCGCAATTTATAACAACGTTTTTTGATCGCTTTTTTATTAACGTCAACAGGTACTAAGACATTCGCTTTCTAAGCCAGAAAAAGTATTCCCTATCCTCTAGTTTTTAAATTGTAAGATGCAAAATTTCGAAAAACTCAACTTCAATAATTTTATACAAAATTGGTTTGAACAATATTTATTGAGTAGTGTAATACTTGCAACAACTCAGAAGGGTTTATGGTAGTAAAAGAACAGCAACTGGTCATAATACTTTATAATCAGAGAACCTTACGGTTTTAACATATTACATACAGTAACTTTGAACACTCGATAAGCATTTTTAGAACACCTCGACATCCCTCCAATTTTACAGTATATGAAACTTAGCATATTGGCACAACCGATAGTGGATCTATGTCATTGATAAACTATTTTAATTAAAGGGTTATTATTATGGATATTTCAGATAATATTTTATATAAGATATTGTATAAAATATTATATTTAAAGTTTTATATGCAATAAAATAAGCCGAACACAGTATAAATCTATCGCGTCTGTCAACATGAAAATAAAATGTAGTGAGTATCGTCTATATACAATTGAGAGGTTTGAATTATAATCTGTACACAATTATCACATTATACAAAGGATATACGGTTAAAAATTATTGTAAATTATAAACAACTACTCTATACAAAACAGGCGCTAATTACCTAATAAATAAAAATATAACATTATGATTCAATTAAGGAAATGGCCGATGGTATCGATTAGAAATAAGAGGGTACCTACATAACAAAATCAATTATTAACTTTAAAAAGAACAACTATGCTACTTAATAATTGTAACAGTAGTTAATGAACTATATATACCTATGTATGTATAACTGTGTATAGAATATTTATGACAACGAAATATGGGATATTTTTAATTTAACAGTTTTTAGGGTTACGTAGTTAATTGTGTTGTTACGAGCTACAGGACTCGAATTAAAAATGCCGTTGGAACTACTATAGAATTTATTAGAACTGTACAAACACGTATAAAACAAATACAAATAAAACTGGATGCAACCAGTTCACACTGCACGATTCAATGCAATTCGACACGCGTAAAGTCCGTCGTCTATATCGCTAATCGAGAGTACTACAAACGTCTTACTCGTCTCGTAGTCGTCGCTTGACTGACTGCCCCTCCATTCGGGCATCGTCTTATACTAACTACACAGTACAAAAAAAAGACTGACCGCGCGCACTGAGTTTCTGAGAAATAGTAATTTGCACACCAGCGAACGGCTAACAAAGTCGAAAACAATAACAATAAGGATTAGTTCGACGTTAATGATGGTTACAAAAGAAGTAGAAAAATAATAGCATGTTTTTCTTAATTAAAAATTCAAAACACAAAAATAATTCCTTAATCCGTCCGGAAAGACAATAGACTGCGCTTACAATAGGCAGCTGTGCGCTTATCTTTGACGGCATGTAACAGTATCAAACAGTTGACGTTTATCACCTTCACGGAACCCTTCTATGCGTATTGACGACCTCACACTTGGAAGACTTATTTAACGAGATCTTCAAGAATAATAAAACATCGCCTACAAGACCAAAATAAAGTAGTTACAAAACAAGAAAGGAGAAAGTTTAGTAAAGACATTTCCTTGCTTATAATCCAATTATGCAGCTTACATGTACTTTATTGTCGGTTAATCGCTTTAATGTTAGATGCGATTATAATAAAACACAATGTGTCCAATAAAAGCGAACGTTCCTATATGTGCCGGCAGATGAAAAACATCTGGCGACATAATATTCTACGTGGGAGGCGAAGTTGGCTACCACAGTGTTAGCATATAAAGTGGTTAAATTTTGTCTTGAATCATTTTCGGACTGCAGTCGACAAAGATGCGGACACATGTTACAATAAATTATGATATTTTCACATATAAAAAACACGCGTTAATATAATATCGTTTTTCAAAATGTTATGATATTAATAATCGTAATCACTTTTATTTTATTAATGTTGTATATGACTCCTTTTACTTGTACCTATTAATGACATCACAAGTATAATAGATACGCTCATACAAAATCTATGAAGCTGCGAGGTATTTTAAATATATAACAAGTATTTGACTCTCCGCTCCCCTGTTATTAAAATAATTCTAGTCGACGTTTAAACGTTTGATGTTTCATACCGGTTACTGTAATGATTTAATTTTATCAATTCAACACTTAACATTTTTATTTTTTTTATTGCATGAATTCAGCAGACATCGCCTATGGACATTTGCACAACCGAAGGGCGTTACAAATAAATACGCTACTGCTCTCTTAAAGGACACTGGTACCTGGCCACTAACGCCGGAGCACAACTCAAGGTTGTTATGGCAGAATACTTTAGACCAGGTGTGGTAGCCTAACGGGCAAATACCCTACCATCTGGTTGTGGGTTGTTTTGTCGCCTCTTATGACAGGCCGCCCGGCCGCAGGAAATTGTATTCTTCCTCCGTTTCTGCTAGGATATACAAGTTAAATAAGTTTTACACAAGATTGAATATCGTTCTAGAATAATGTAGAAAAAATTTGGCAAGACTTGATTTTGCGGTTGGCCACAAAAAATTCGGTATTTTGCGTTAGTTAATACTCACAATGTGACTGAGAATTATGTAGTCAGTTATAATGTAGATCTGTTTGCCCAACATATTAGAAGGAATCAAGGCTCACCATGGCATCGCCGCTGGCTCAGTTACGTACAAGAGATGGAAGAGGACTGGAGTTTGCAAAAAGCATGTCCGACCGTTTGACTGTCCCAAGTACCAATGAAAACTAAAAGTGAAAGCTAATTTTGGTCAGTTTTAAGCTTGCTTAATTGCAATGCAATGAACAGGATAGAGACAAGTGGCGTAGTCTCATTTCAGAGGCCAAGAGACGATTTGAGTCGCTGAGCCAACGAGTCAGTTACTAATTTTTTCATCTAATGCCTATAAACTTAACATTGGCTACATTCACTCGTGTAAGGGTATGTAATAATAAAGAAAAAATGTGAGCTTAAAAATGTTCTTGGATATTTTATCTTATGAAATGTTTGACACACTATTTATCACTTTACTATGAACCCACATCCCAGCCACGTGAGGATAGTTTCGATAAGTTGTTATAAGGACGTGTGTCGTACCATCCACTAATTATAACCAGAAGTTGTAACAAACTTCTCTGGTGGTTAATATTGTAGAAGATTATCTTAATGAGAGCACTTTGATAAATCATAGAGCATAAGTTTTCAATTAGAATCTTAGCTGTAGGTAAATATGTTAGCAAGTATGTTTGTTGATTTTTAGAGTTTTGTAGTAATTTTGACAAAAATGGAGCCCTTATAAAATCGTTATGTACGCCGAAATATTGGTTCATTTTTTCATATGTCTATATTATATAAATAAAAGCAATTTTGCAACAAATCGCGAATGAACTAAATATAATAGTTACTTTAATTTTTATAGCTATACGTTTGTTAATAATAATATTATTATGATCAATTAATTAATCAATTATTATTTCATACATGGAAATAAATCCTGTCTATGAATAAGATCTTCGCCATCCATAGGTTGGTTGCAAGAGATTACTTTAAGGAATAAGGCTATTTTAAAATGCTTTCCTTTTATTATGTTCATTTACAGTAAAGAGTATTTGTATTGTATGTGGGGTGGACATAATGACGTTAGGTATAATTAAATTAATAAATCAAATTATAAAGAAAAATAAGTGCGAAACATATATAGGCTTCATTATTCACCTAGTTGTTTACCTTTTTCCACCCAATTTCGAGTCAAAAACGTGACCTGCTGCTACCCGCCCGGTGCGAAACACCCACGCACTTTTTTACACTCCATGAATTATAAAACAACTGGCAATTTGGCCGAAACAGGCACTTTGCAAACGAAAAGTAATTAACAAATTATGAATGAAAAAGAAATTTTATCATGCGAAGGACAAATATGTTTATTCGCTCTTTAATATTTTTTTATTACTTACTAGCTGTGTCGACACTTCGTTCGCGTCGGCTTTTGATGTTACAACTTCTGGTTATCTGGTTATAATTGTAAAATATTCGGTAATCGGTATTTCGGAGAATGTTTGATTAGATGATGCGATACACCTTCGGAACGCGGAAATAAATCGGAATACATTTATTAAATAAGCATTAGTTACTTTTATTTATTTTAATCATAAAGTTTACGCAATACTTATTTATTTATGTATATTATATTATCGTTTAATAATTACCTAGGTATAAATTTGAATAAGTTTAAACGGGCCGTTTTGGTATAAGAACAAAAGGAAGTCACTGAAAATCAGCGTTGTGTCGGATATATAATTCCGGCACGGCAATATGCTGAGTGCAAACCTTGTTTGCAGAAAATGCGGCGTACAAATTCGCAAAACTTGATATTTTTATACTTTTTATAACATACAATAAGTAGATAACGCATGTGCGCCGCTATTTCTTCAAATCAAATCTTTTTCTTTCTTTCTTTCATCTTTATTCACATTTTTTTATTTTTTTTATTCCTGTCTGCTATACAGGATGACCTGCCTGATGGAAAGTAGTTATCAACGCTAATGGCGTTTTATATGTTCTATGTACTATATTAAAATATCAGACAACCAAATATATAGAACGGTACATGGTTCCTGTCTTATAGGATTTCTATTATCGGTTGCTATTCCTAGTATTTCTCTTCCATGGTTACGAGGAATCGATACTTGTGACATCTAGCGTATAAAGGAGAACTTACCATCAAGACAACACATTAAGGCACTGGGATTTTCATTCCTGGTACTCTCGTACTCTCGACTTCGCATCAGTTTAAAGTAATTTCTACTTCTTTTAAATAAATCTGAAAACTTTAAGAATAACTGATTTCATTTTTCACTCATACTTCAGCAGCAAAACCAATATAGATATTATTACACTTATTGTAAAATACACTTTATGATTGGTACTTTTACAGTTGAAATTGTGATAGTAAAAAAATATTGAGCCACTTTATATCCGAGAACGTTTTTAAAATGGTGTCGTTTCCCCGCTACTTTGCAGTTTGTATAATTCCATACGTAGTTTTTCTTGAATATAAATGACACCTTATCTATATAATCTTCATAATATCAGCCCATAAATGTCCCACTGCTAGGCTCAGGTTTGTCCATTTTAGGGCAATGGACGGTATACTTCATACGCGTGTTCAAGGTGGATTGGCGGGTTTCACAAATAGGTAATCCCAGTGTTTAGATTTGCTTACGTTTTCCTTCACCATTAAAAGGTGGTGATTGTAAAAAAATATGTATAAGGAAAACGGCCTAAGGAGGGTGACCCCCCCCCCTGATTAGAATTAGAACCAACGTAATTGGACTAATACGCGACTGTTACCACCATTGAGGTACCAACAATGACTTAGTGAAAACTATAGATTTGCAAGACTATTGCAAATAATATTTTACTTAATCTACGTTCAATGTAGTAGTATTATTTAGACTCTAAATTTTAGAGAGAATATCATTGATATATAGGGTTTTTTTATATATCAATGGAGAATATAAACTAACCTATGTGTTTACATGCATACGTTGCTATATGTGTAGAGGTGAAGTAAGTGAATGAAACAAATTCTCTGTCAACAGCACAAACCCTCTTGGGGAAGGGTAAGTGGATTTGTTTCCAATAGAAATATACTTATATAGACATTTTCTAGTGGTTGGCAGTACACGTGTGTTTAAAAGTGTTTTTTATAATGTAAGGTAGGAAGGTAGGTAGGAAGGTAAGGTAAGGTAGAAAGTAACCATAGTTACATAATGATATTTGAGAACTATTATTCCCTATCGCACCTTAGATAGGTCATAATTATTGGACGTAGATAGCTAGAAAACTATTGTCGTTATTATCTCTCCATAACGGCAAGGAGTTATAAGTCTATACATACATATTATACATTAATTATTATTATAATTAATTAACGTATCTATTGCCCTTTTTCCTATACCACCTACATCGCCAAATTAGCCAAGAAATTTATTTAATTTAGGTTGCCTGGAAGATATCACTTTTTAGCGATAAGGCCGCCCGTTGTACTATCTCTTCTATTTGTGTATTTCTGTTTATCTATGCTTTGGTATACAATAAAGAGTTATCTATATATTTATAGATCGGTTGAGGATATCGAGTTTGTGCAAAGAATATAATAATATGAGCAAAAAATCAGCGGGACTAATTCGGGCCAGCAGATTTCGAAAATGCAACTTTTAGAGTTTGTCTGCCTGTTACTTCATCACGTCAAAACTACTTAATGGATTTAAGCCTTGTAGCAACGCCAACGTCCTTGAGGATTTTTCGAGCGGTATCGGGGTTTCCATAGACTCCTTTGCTTTATCTAATCCATCTCGCCATACCTCCAACAATTTTACAGTATAATAAACTTCGCAAATTGGGACAACCGATAGCGGATTGAAGTCATTGATAAACTATTTTAATTAAAGGGTTATGAATGAAAAGAATTTAATACATTATTGTTTGGAAATTTTAGATAATATTGTATATAAGATATTATATAAAATATTATACTTAAAGTGTTACATGTAATAAAATAAACCGAACACAGTATAAATCAGTCGCGTCTGCCAACATGAAAATAAAATGTAATGAATACACAACTGAGAGAATTTATATTATAATCTACACAATTATGACATCATATAAAAGATAAATATTGTTATATAAAATTATGGTAAATTATAGACAACTACTCTATACAAAACAGGTGCTAATCACAGAATAAATAAAAATATAACATTATTATTCAATTAAGGAAATGGCTGATTGTATCGTTTAGAAATAAGAGGGTACATAAGAAAATTAATTATTAACTTAAAAAGAAACATGACAAGAACAACTATGCTACTAAATAACTGTAACAATATGCTCGCGTTTTTTCTGTGCCGCCGTTGCAACTCAGTAACACATACGTGAACGTCATGGCATCGCGTACGAAGTTTCGATGGCACTACTAGTAAACTATACAATGTTCAAATAATTTAAGACAGAAACGATTGTGTAACGCCAACCGATAATTTTAATCCAATTAAACTGACTTCCTTAAAGTTAAAGCACTTTAGGACTCATCTCTAGATTACTGGGGACGCTTTCAAATTAATTAATGAGAGGCACTTATCGAATTGGAAACCGTAAATTGGGACCTCCCTACGTGTCATCGTTACCAAGTTGAAACTGCAGTTTTGAGGTTTTATATCCCACTTTTTAACCTGTTGAAAGTTTTAACGTCACCTAAAAACGTTTATACATAATTTGCTAATGGAATATTGGACACCGCAATAAAATAAAATTATATATATACTAGCAGGTGCCCGCGAAACTTTGTTCGCGTTTCCATGACGGCGTATTTGTAATCCCTTATTTACTTCATCTGCATCAGTGTTAAAAAAATAACGTCGATAACGCATAACCACATTAGTAGTAGTATATATACTATATATATATACGTTATCAGTCAATATTTAACGTCGTTAACAATGTCGCATCTCAAATAGCTCCTTAAGCCCATAGCCAATTTCATCGCCTTTAGGCTCACTTGCACGCATAGTCAGGTTAAATAAATAAATGTAGAGTTTATAAACTCGGGGTTAGTTAATTAAAATTTTAACTCTCCTTGTGCTTTGGGCCACTAAAAATACCAACGGGTTAACTAACCTGACATTTCTTTTGTTTAGCTGGTGACATTGAAAGGTCTATGCTTTTTTTGTTGTGACCCAACCAGAGATTTAAAGCGAAACATATCTCTATCTCTTTTATACTACAGCACACATACAGTGTGCTGTAGTATATATCATGCATTGTATGACAGTTGAAGAATTTTATTTTAACCGTATTGTCTCATTTCGTTTATTTACTTTTGTAGTGTGAAAATGATAAAGTAGGTTATTTTTTTAAGAATAATGCATAGAAAGACGGGTTTGCGTGCCCCCAATTTCACAACTAGTGATGATATGCTTCTATGAGATACAGTAGCGATATACAAAATCGCAGTGGTGGTTAAAAAAGCTGATGTAGCCTAACCTTCAGCAAAAAGAGAAAAATATACCATTCGAGAACTATCGGGGGCCAATTCTGCTATTAATATCTCGTCAAAATTGCCGGAAACTATCGTCTAAATCGTAGGTATGCCTGATTTCGGTATTCTGTTAATTCTGATGGCGTGTCCGTAGTTCGCCACTCTATAAACATTTGTAAGGGAAAACTCTCCAAACAAAAGTTTAAGCTTTTGGTAGCGTTTCAATATTCATTTCGGCTAATATTAGGATGGGGAAAAAGTTTCTTCGCATTTTATATAAAAATTCAAAAGGTTTTTTTATAAAGATTATTTACATTTGACTAAAGTAGGTGCTATTTTGTTGGATAACTTTTTGCCATCTTGTAGGTAGAGACGTGATCCCATTGCTATAAAAATTTTGGGGCTTCTGATCAAAAAACTGCGACAAGTGGTTTTGGCAGTCCTCTCGTGATGTTAACCTGACACTGCCTAAGGAATTCTGCAGAGACCGAAACAGGTGCAAATCTGAAGGTGAAAGGTCAGGACTATACGGCGGATGCATTAACACCTCCCAGCCAAACTCTCGTAATTTTTGCTGAGTGGCTAAAGATGTGTGAGGTCTAGCGTTATCATGGTGAAAAACCACACCCCTTCTGTTGTTTAATTCCGGCAGCTTTCTCTCAACTTTTTGCTTTAATCTCATCAGTTGTTCGCGGTATAGTTCAGAAACGATGGTCCTGCCTGGCGGTAACAGCTCATAATGAATAATGCCCTTCCAATCCCAACCTACACACAACATCACCTTGTTGCGAGTTAACCCGGGTTTCGCCACAGTCTGTGAAGCCTGACCGGCCTTTGACCACGATCTTTTTCGCACGTTCTTGTCGTACGTGATCCACTTTTCATCACCAGTTATCAGCTTCTTCAAAAATGGTTCAGTTTCATTACGTCGTAATAAAGAATCACAAATGAGTACACAGTTCATTAGTTTCTTTCAGTGAGCTCAAGAGGCACCCAAATATCGAGCTTTTTTGTGTACCCAGCTTTTTTCAAATGCGCCAAAATCATTTTGTGGTCAATCCCCAGTTCTCCAGCTACATCTTAACTACTAATATGCTGATCTTGCTCCACTTTTTCAAAAATGGCATCAATTTTGCCCGTAACAGGGCGACCAGAGCGATGTGCATCTTTGATATCAAAATTTCCGAATTGAAAACGCTTAAACCAAATTTACGCTACTCTCGCAGATACTGCATTAGGTCCATAAACATCACAAATTTTTTTCGCGGCTTGTGTTGCATTTTTACCTTTTTTGTAGTAAAATTTTAAAATGTATTGAATTTTGAATTTCTTCATTAGACTCACTCATTTTAACAATAAGAAAAACAAATGAAAATCACACATTTTCCTAATTAGAATTCTAATTGTCTTCTTTAAAATTAAAACTTTTTAATGATACCAAAACCAGCCAGATACAAATGTTATAGCCAAAGAGATCTTATTACAAGTTCATACATACTATATGCGAAAAGACTTTTTCCCCAACCTATTATTTCTGCTAATGGTAATACCAGTTTTTTTCTACTATTATTCTGCTGCGACGGTATCGAGGAAAAGAAATCGCTAATAGCGATAAGACCGCGTATTGTCTTGTAAAATTTCATTTCTGTTAACTGTAACTTTTAAAACACAATAAAGCATATACATTCATTCATTCATTCAATGTTTTACTCGGTGGACGAATTCCTCAAAGTTTTTTTTGTCATTCCTTGTCATTTCCGTGCAGGAACGGAGAAAGAATACAATTTCCTGCGGCCGGGCGGCCTGTCGTAAGAGGCGACAAAACAACCCACAGCCAGATGGTAAGATAACTGCCCGTCTGGATAGCTACCACCCCTGGTCTAGAGTATGCCGCCATAACAACCTTGAGTTGTGTTCCGGCATTAGTGGCCAGGTTCCAGACTCCCTCAAGAGAGCAGCAGCGCATTTGTAACGCCTTTGGTGTTGCAATTGTCCATAGGCGATGGTAACCGCTTACCATTAGGTGGGCCGTCTGCCTGTCTACTGAACTCATGAAATAAAAAAAAATCAGTAAGTTTTATGAGTTTCATTTAAAATTATAATGTTTAATAAAAATTATTACATAATATATTTATATGCTCCTATGTGAGCAAAACATGTGTACACTGTAACTATAGATAGATAACACTATTGCTCACCAAAATAAAGAAATACAAAAACAAAATGCATAATTACAATACATTTTGGCAAAACAACAGGCGGCCTTATCACTAAAAGCGATCTCTTCCAGGCAACCTAGCTTAAAAGAAATTCTTCACTAATCTGGCGATTTGGTGGAGCAGAAAAAAGATAGGACTATACAATTTAAATATACATACTAACACTAATTTATAAATTTAATACATACATAGATCCAGACACATTTATAGAAGACCAATATATACGTATATACGAAACTATCTAAATAAATATATTTATTAACATTATATATGACAAGCATTTTATATTAACAATAGATAAATAAGTGAATGTTTAATATATTAGACATATTTATTTAAAGACAGATAGTACTTTCTAAGTGAGTTCCGAAATGTAGGTAATGTTTTGGCCTCTCTGACAGTAAGAGGCTAACTATATACCAACTGTTTAATCATGTTTTGAACACATACAGATGATTTGATTTGATATATTTTATTTACGTAATACGTCAATAACCAGTCATATACTGTATCGCAGAGCTATTTACCGAGCTATTGATTTTTTATCCATAGTAAATATATTTAAGGATCATAATCCCTAGGAAAATCCTATCCAGCGACACCACTCGGAGTTTATGCGGTCGTGAAATACAGCGATTATCATAAACGCGGCGTTTTCGTCATTCAGTGTGCGCCATTAGGGGACGCCTGCCGCCGGGACCTGCGGAATGGGGGGCCTTTATCGTTTGCTCACCCACTACGTATTAAGCAGTCGCGCATCACCGTTTATATCTCTACCGATACAGGAGCGTATTTCTAAATATAACACATTGGTTACCTTTGTGTAACAATATGTATTATATATTATGGCGATCGAGGGTGGAACTTTCCGCCAGCGTAAGCCGGTCTCAAGACTTTTAGAAAAAGGTAGAAGATTCTGGAAAGAAAAGACAAGGACAGATACATGTTGGAAAGGGATAGACGATAAACGAAAGTTCTGGAATAGAAAGTTCGGGAAAGAAAAGACAGAGATAGATAGATGTTAGAGAGGGGTAGATCTATAAACGAAAGTTCTGGAAGGAAAAGACAGAGATAGATAGATGTTAGAAAGGGATAGATGTATAAACGAAAGTTCTCGAATAGAAGGTTCGGGAAGGAAAAGACAGAGATAGATAGATGTTAGAAAGGGATAGATTATAAACGAAATTATGTGTTCCAGAAAATTCTTCTGGGTATATAAGCAGCGTAAGGCGCGCCTACCGAGCAATTTAGAGTTTGAGTTCAGTTGAAGATAGCGAAGCGACAAGTGCGATACAAGAGAGTTGGAAGAGATTTTAGTAGAAGACAGTGACGTGCTTCGTAAAGAGTTTAGTGGTGAATTCAGTGAAAAGTTTAGTGGACAGTTCAGTGAAGGAGAAGTGTAGCGTAGTTTAAAAGAAGATTCAGAAGCGAGCTACACGCGGTAAATTCGGAGGTGAGCTCTGCAGTAGTAGGAGGTGGTCTACGCAATATCGGCGACGGTATTGTGATTGAGACAACTTATCGCCGGGACAGTGCGACGTTAGTCGTGCGTATAGGGGCAACCCTGCGGAAAGGAATTACGTACGGCTGTGTAAGTCAATAAAAGCGTTTAGTTAAAAACTGGTGTTTTCTTCCAATCCTAAGTACGTACCCCGCTCGCACGTAACAATATATATAGTATTTACTATATATATTGTTACGCTATAAAGCTTCTGAGAAAGAGACAGTTTCCTGTCTCTATTAATATATGTATACTTATCTTATCTATAAATGATAATAACAGCCTATAAAAATCCCACTGCTGGGCTCGGGCCTCCCATTATAGGGGAATGGACAGTATACCCGCCACGCTTGTCTAAGACGTTTTGCAGGTTTGACACATCGGTTATCTCGATGTGTAAGTTGCATCTCGATGTTTTCCTTCACCGTTGTTAGCACGTTGTAATTGTAACAATATGCACATTAGGTCAGAAAACTGCCTAAGTGGTGGTGGTGGTGGCCTCGTGACCAGCCAAGATCGAATTTACGCCCTCTGAGTTTCGGACGCGTGTGTCAGCCATTACGCTTCCACGACTTCAATCAATCTATAATATTGTAAAATTCTAAGCATGCCTTGTCTGTATATTGAAGCTGTTTAAAAAAAACTGGAATAGACTATATAAACAACAGAGAACACGATGCATTTTTTTAGATTTCCACCAGTCTCACCCAACAGGTATTTAACATTAGTAAATTGATACTTGAAGTAGTAGTTATCGTCGCCCACGAAAATCTGAGACACCAAGGAAACTTTGTCCACTTCTTTTAGTATCTGTTTACGCTCTTTTTTTAGCATCTACATACATGCAAGCTATTAGAGTAATAGGTACACTTGACTATGAAAGGTTTTTACCTACCTACTATATAGTTTGTCGACATAATTATAGATTGATAGATTATTGTTTTGAGTTGAATCTTTGAATTGTATGTTTTTCGGGTGTATGTGTTCTCACCTGAAGTAATTTACGAACACAACCCACGTATTGCATACCTGACCGAAATAAGTTTCCTTTGATGTGCAGGAGCTTCTTCATCTCGCATCCCCATTTGCGTATAAATATTGATTTTATAAGATCAGGCAGGCATGGCTTTAGAATGCGAATAACTCGTGACTTTAACTAAAAGTTATTTAAAAACATAAAATCGTAATTATAATCTCAATTCATTCCTGGAGTTGTCTGGGAGAGATCGCTTTTTAGCGATAACACCGCCCTTTGTGCATGATCTCTATAATCTCTATAAATATTATAAACGCGAAAGTTTGTAAGAATGGATGTATGGATGTATGTTTGTTACTCTTTCACGCAAAACTACTGAATGGATTTTGATGAAACTTTACAGTAATATAGCTTACACATCAGAATAACACATAGGCTATAATTTATATAGATATAGTGTGAATTATCCCAAATCTAACGATTTTCCATCACCACGCGGGTGAAACCGCGGGCGCAGCTAGTGAGACATAGTTTTAGTCTGTAAGTTCTTTTTTATATTTGTGTACAATAAAGAGTTATTGATTGAGTGATAAAATTAATATTTTTATAATCTAAGTGACGACACCCTAGACAACTATGTACATTAAAAAAAACAATATTCAGCTACGTGTACGGTAGTTAACTTTCATTTTTATTTTTTCCGAATTACACTAGAACATTGTGTAGCGGCATTATATATCGTCAAAATTTCAGCCATATAAATCTAGTGCTTTTCAAGAAAGATGACAGTGACATACAGACGACATGACAAAAGCATAGTTTGTTTTTGCCAAAACGGCTATAGAATCCGTAAAAGTACAGGAGGATGACGTATAGTTTGTAGTGCAACACTTACAAGCTAATATATGGCGCTGTGTAATAATTGAAGTCGCAAACCATTCGCAACACGTAGGTACAAAGAATATATACAAACTAAAGTTTGCCCCGCAGCAGCGCAGCGGGTCAAAACCTAGGCGGTGGCTTTATTTTACTTACATAAAAACTTAATTCGGTTTTTTACGTATAATGTAATAAATAATAAAGAATATATAATAAAGATATAAAGAGTATAATAATAAAGAAACTAAGTCCATATAATCTAGACAACTGCCCAGCAAAACATACAGGTTAGTCGAAGCCAACCTGATTTGAAGTAATATAATAAATAACACTTCCGAGAAAATTTCCGTGGGATCCCCGAAATATAAAGCATCGCATCACTTAAAAAAGTACTTAAGCTACCGTTTTAGTGAAATCGTATCGAAATCAGTTAATTTTTAGGCAATCTAACAATTTGTACCATACCTGGAAAAATCCCCGCTGGATTCCCGGGATAAAAAATATCACACATTTTATTACATAAAATTTGCTATCGATTAGTGAAAAAATCGCATTGGAATTAGATATTTTTTTAATCTGGCCATTTTATATCATCCCCAGAAAATTTTGCGCGGGATTCCCAGGATAAAAAGTAGCGCAGATTTTAAGTCTAAGAATTTGCTGTCGATGAGCGAAAACCGTGTCGAAATCGGGCTAGTAGTTTTTACGTGAATCCCGAACAAACAGACAAGAAATCTAAAAAAAATTGCATCGTGTTCACCATTGTTTATATAGTCTATTCCAGTTGTTTTTTTAATAGCTTCAATGTAGAGACACGGCATGCTTAGAATTTTATAATATTATAGATTTGAAATTCGAATGAAATAGTCAGATTCAACAAATGTGAATTTTTAAATGGGTCTTCGGGGCCAAATCCGTCTACTCCACGATATAGCGAAGGCTGATTTTGATGAAAACTAACTAACTATCATTAGATTTTTGAAAATTCAATTACCTAATCAGAAATCGATACGGCTGATTTAGAAAAAAATCACATACTGTATTATGGCACCAATCCATAGTGGAGCTTGTAACGATCAATTGCTATGAAGAAATGTCAGAGTGCAAACTAAGGGAAAGAGTTGATTTTTTAGTTAATCTATTCATATTTTCTAGTTTCTAGTATTCATCGCCAGTGCTTTAACATATCAAATTATTTGAAGCAATTTTCAATTTGTTAACACTGTTTTTTAAGATTCATATTATCTACAGAAAATTTAGAACATGAATTTTAAAACAATAGATTGATCAATTGGTTATTTTGTGATGTCTAGGTGCAGTTTGATTACTACATCATAATCCTTGGGATCTAGGAGCAAAATGGGCCTCAACGGAATCAATGGGTCAAACTGGGGTAAAATAACGTATATTCGTATTGTTACGACCTACACGCCGACAACAGTAGATTCACACCTGCATACCATAAAAGCACACTTTATTACCTTTCCGCATTTGGACTTCTTTTGTTACTTTGTGTTTAAAATTTGTAATTAGAAAACAGCCCATTGTGTATTGTAATCTTTTATGGTAGTCATTAGCCAGGTGTGTAGAACTGATTCTAAGAAATTCGGTCTACGCGGTCGGGCAACCATATTGTATCGGTGCAGTATAAAGTAATGGCCCAATGGAAAGATCGGCAGTCTAGCGATAGCCACAAGCGAAGCAAGAAGTTAGGGACGTACTTTGCGCGTATGATTGAACCGTACATTACTTTTGGACTGGTTGTGTACAGTTATATTTGTATCTGTGTTATATATACGTGTTTGTATAGTTCTAATAAATTCTATAAATAATTCCAACGGCATTTTAATTCGAGTCCTGCTACTAACTCGTAACAGTATAATAACATTCACACGTAATAAAGTACGCACACGCATAATAACACATTTCATCTTATACTACTCGTGTTTTCACAAATTCACATCGCAGTTAGAAGTTACCAGGCGAATATAAAAGCATGAAGTACATGCTAATTTGATTTGAAGGCGGACACGATGGAGGCGTACACAAACTTTTAAACTCATTGGACGCCGGTAAACGCCCAGAGGTTTTTAAAAGTTGATAATATCGTTTAACAGTGAGTAACTTTGCTCCGGAATAATCTTAGCAACGAAGTCAGAGGCTGTAAAGGTCTGCTTTTATAGCACAGTTATAGCGCCATAATACTAGTTTCTTCGCTTTGTTACGCTATTTGCACTTTCTTAATCGTAAAGGTCGGTTTATTTACTAATAAATTTAATATTACCAGTCAATAAAACGCATTTAACCGTTAAAGAGATTTTTTGATTATATGTAAACTAACGTTTAACAAACGTGTAATTTTTTTTCAAATGTACTATAATATAATAGTAACATGTCGTTTGTTTTAAGCAAGAATTGTATCCACATTTATATTAAAAATCTCATCCATTAAGTCAAATGTGTAAATGACCTTATAATTTGGAGGAGACTGTGGTGCAACAAGTGACAAGATGCATAAATTAAATAAGATTTGGTTCAAAACTCCTTACTTCCTGGTCATAAAGCTTTTTAAAACATGAGTTCAATTTTGTTTTACAGTCGAGTTCCAAGACAACAACAAACTCTAACAATGTTTTAGTGCAAAGTAGGTACATTCCTACACTCATGCAAATTAATACTAACCTCTAATGTGAATGCTCAAAAAGTTTAGCCTAAAAGCTACTCCATGCCAGGAGGTAACTAAAATCATAAAAGAGCCCAAAATCCCAAACAGGCGTAAGAAAACCCGCGATGAAACTTCCCCGCTTATGTTTCCTCGAATAAAACGGAATAACATAATATAATAAGTAAATAAAGCGGCTCACGTCTGGTCATATAATAAAACGTGGATCGTTTCAGACCATGTACCAAATATTCAGTTAGGCTGGGATATACTGAGAGAGATACAAACGGGACGTGACCAGCAAACCGAGCCGTGGACATCTATTTGACTGATACAGATATAATAAACGGATTTATAAAGTGGTCCCCGGCTTCAAAGATTGTTGAAGTGGTCAAATCCATAATAATAATATGAACTAGTTGTGCTCATCACTTTGTTTGCGTGAAACTTGTACTTTCTATTTTTTAAAACGTGCAACATATCCCGACCAGCAAAGCAAAGCAAATATCGTATGCATCTATACTAATTGTCTAGGTTTACGTTCTTGGTAAATAATTTAAAAAAATCAAGATTATAAATTGTAACGCACATGCAAATCTATATTAAACTTGACCGATATAAAACCTAAAAACCACAGTTCTAAAACCAAATCAGTTATCGATTACATATCTGCATTAAAATCTCTAGCTACCAAGAACTTAACTTACTTACTTAGTAGTGAGAACCCTGAATTTGTAACTACGCAGCTTAAGGATAAAATACAAGAGTCCATAAATGAAAACATTAAAATTGTAAGTATTCCTAAGCAGAAACGAAAATTAAGCCATGGATTACACCCGGCATAATGCGTTGTATTAAAAATAGAAACAGTTTGCAAAAAAAAGTAAAAACTGACCCACATAACGAAATCGCAGTTGTCACATATAAACGTTATTGGAATTATTGTAATAACTTAATTAAAAAATTAAAAAGAGATTATCAAAGAAAATCGCTTGAAGAATCTAGTAATAACCCCAAATGCTTATGGAAGGCTATAAAAAATATTACTAATTTAACTAAACATAAAACAGACAATACAGAGCTACTGAATTTAAAAGAAACAACTAACTGCTCTATCAATTACATAAACAATTACTTTGCCAATATAGGAAAAAACTTAGCTGAAAACATCTTAAACAGCAACTCTATTCGTCATGAAACAACGGTTTCTGCGCAATCTTTACCTACTTCATTTGTATTACTTGATACTGACCCAGAAGAAGTTCACAGCACCCTAATGAGCCTTAAATCTGGTAGCTCCCCGGGTTACGATAATATTAATAACAGTTTCTTAAAATTTGCAAACACTCATGTTGTGCCTGTCATCACTCACTTAGCGAACTTGTGTTTCATTCAGTAAAGGTGTTTTTTCGGTTCCTTTAAAACAAGCTATTATTACTCCGGTGTACAAGAATGGCGATAGAAAAGATATTAATAACTACCGGTCGATTTCCGTTTTACCAGCTATTTCAAAAATAATTGAGAAATTGATTAATAAGAGAATCTTAAAATACTTAGAAATTTTTTCTATTATATCTAGATCACAATTTGGGTTTAGGAGTGGTATATCAAATTCAAATTCAAATTCAAAGTTTTTTATTCAAAATAAGTTCCACTGGAGAACACTTTTTGAAGGTCATATAAATATATAAGTTAAAATTTAATTTTTCTTCCTATTCTATGTATACCGCTTCACAACGTGTTATTGCTGTTAAGGAGAAGAAGCGGCAAGAAACTCCCCAGCAACACGTCTAGCTAAATAATGTTTTTCTTTAAGTTTCTTATTCTATTTATATCTCAAGTTGTTTTTTTTTTTTTAATAAGTTTTATACAGAAGTATGTTACAGAATTACTTTTTGAAGAATTAATGGAGTTGTAGCAAACAGTGCATACTCAATAAGAGGAAACAAAACAAATCTACACAAGACGCAGTAACATCTCTAACATCTTTAATAGTAGACCAGCTTGACAAAAGCAAGAAGTGTCTAACGGTTTTTCTAGACTTAAAAAAGCATTTGATACCGTTTCTATACCCATTCTTGATCAAAAACTGGAGCAGATTGGTATAAGAGGTGTTCCATTAGATTTATTAAAAGATTATTTAAATAATAGGTCACAGTATGTTAAAATTGGATCACACATAAGTTCTAATACTAGTATTTCTTACGGAATTCCGCAAGGGAGTGTGCTTGGCCCAACGCTTTTCTTGGTGTACATAAATAGTTTATTTAACATGGAACTAAGAGACGGTCAAGTTTTCTCCTACGCAGATGACACAGCACTGGTGTTTACCGGTAATTCTTGGAAGGACGTAAAATGTACTACTGAACGCGGACTTTCTGAAGTAGCTAACTGGCTTAAAGCTAATCTTTTCACGCTAAATGCTCAAAAAACTAACTATATATGTTTTTCCATCTATAACAATTTACAACCAGAAAGTAATTTCGATATAAAAATTCACAACTGTGGTGGTAATGTTAACACTAACTGTGCATGTTCTTCCATTGAGAAAGTTACCAGTTGCAAGTATCTAGGGGTTACGATTGACCAACGTCTTTCTTGGCATACTCAAGTGGACACTTTAGCTAATCGCATTCGTAAATTAACTTGGACTTTTAGAATGTTGAGACTAGTTACTTCAAAAGACCTGTTACTTAAAATCTATGTAGCTCTTTGCCAATCTGTGATCACTTACTGTATACCAGTGCGGGGTGGCGCCATTAAAAGTTATCAAAATTCATTCATATCGAAAGAGCGCAACGCTCCCTTCTTAAAGTAATGCTCTTTAAACACTACAGATTTTCTGCTGAAATGTTATATTCTATTACTGACGTTCTTAGTGTTAGAAAGTTATATGTTTTATATATTACTTTGAAAGAACATAAAAAGACCGATTATGACGAATTTCTCACTACAGGTAGAAGAAATTTTAGAATCCTAACTTATATTACAAAAACTACATTTGCTTCTCGTCAGTGCGAACGACAATCTAAACTTATATATAAAAGAATACACAACAAACTAAACATATAGCCCATGAACTACTATAATTGTAAAATGGCTGTTTTAAAATGGCTGAAACTTAAAACATATCATGAAATAGAAATGTTGATTAATTCCTCTCTAATACTCGATGCACATATTTAAAAATCAAAGACAGACTCACTCGCTCACAGACACACATACACACACACAAACACATACATACACATAAACACACACACACACACACACACACACACACAACACACACACACACACACACACACACACACA
The DNA here is from genome assembly GCA_039645545.1 of Dendrolimus houi. Lineage (NCBI taxonomy): Eukaryota > Metazoa > Arthropoda > Insecta > Lepidoptera > Lasiocampidae > Dendrolimus > Dendrolimus houi. The sequence goes on from CM077134.1 coordinate 12,021,902, forward strand.
CACACACACACACACACACACAAACACACACAAACACACTCTCACAACGCGCAAACATATATTGTAAACATATTTCCATGTAATAGATTTCCTTGTAATAGTTTAAATTTCTGATAGCAGTTACTTGTCATAACGTGAAGAGTGGAATCTTCTGACACAGGTATTTCATACTTACAAGAAGATTCCCACCACCAATGTATCTAAAGTTAAGGCAGAAACTTCAATAAAGAATTATTATTATTATATAAACTAATGGTCGCCCGTACTCGAAATTCGGCCATAATAATTTGTTGTCAAAGACTATACTTCTATAATCACAGATTTTGCCAAGGCAACAAGCAACAAAAGAGTATATATACGTGTGTGTGTCAAATACATGGTAGTGTGTGTAAGATTTTTTTTATTGATTTAATGTATTTTTATGCATAATTTAGAAAAAATATTAGCATTCGTCGCTTGTTCTCTATATAAACTATAAGTGTGCGAAATTTCATACTCCTCCGTCCGCGCAATTTTCGTAAAAAGGGGTACAAAGTTATTGCTTCACGTTTTAATATATATTAGGTTGGGGAAAAAGTTTCTTCGCATTTTATATAAAAATTCAAAAGGTTTTTTTATAAAGTTTATTTACATTTGACTAAACTATGTAGGTGCCATTTTGTTGGATAACTTTTTGCCATCTTGTAGGTAGGGACGTGATCCCATTGCTATAAAAATTTTGGGGCTTCTGATCAAAAAACTGCGACAAGTGGTTTTAGCAGTCCTCTCGTGATGTTAACCTGACACTGCTTAAGGAATTCTGCAGAGACCGAAACAGGTGAAAATCTGAAGGTGCAAGGTCAGGACTATACGGCGGATGCATTAACACCTCCCAGCCAAACTCTCGTAATGAATAATGCCCTTCCAATCCCAACCTATACACAGCATCACCTTGTTGCGAGTTAACCCGGGTTTCGCCAGAGTCTGTGAAGCCTGACCGGCCTTTGACCACGATCTTTTTCGCACGTTCTTGTCGTACGTGATCCACTTTTCATCACCAGTTATCAGCTTCTTCAAAAATGGTTCGGTTTCATTACGTCGTAATAAAGAATCACAAATGAGTACACAGTTCATTAGGTTTCTTTCAGTGAGCTCATGAGGCACCTAAATATCGAGCTTTTTTGTGTACCCAGCTTTTTTCAAATGCGCCAAAACCATTTGTGGTCAATTCTCAGTTCTCCAGCTACATCGTAACTACTAATATGCCGATCTTGCTCCACTTTTTCAAAAATGGCATCAATTTTGTCCGTAACAGGGCGACCAGAGCGACGTGCATCTTTGATATCAAAATTTCCGGATTGAAAACGCTTAAACTAAATTTGTGCTACTCTCACAGATACTGCATTAGGTCCATAAAATCACAATTTTTTTTCGCGACTTGTGTTGCATTTTTACCTTTTTTGTAGTAAAATTTTAAAATGTATCGAATTTCTTCATTAGATTCACTCATTTTAACAATAAGAAAAACAAATGAAAATCACACATTTTCCTAATTTGAATTTGGAATTATCTTCTTTAAAATTAACACTTTTTAATGATACCAAAACCAGCCAGATACAAATGGTATAGTCAAAGAGATCTTATTACAAGTTCATACATACTATATGCGAAAAGACTTTTTCCCCAACCTATTATGTATATATACCTATAGATAAAAATGAATCGTAGAAATGTATGTACGCGCATAACTTGAGACCGACTTTATTGATTATGATGAATTTTTTTGTGTGTGTTTGAGTGGAACTCCGAATGGTTTAGATACACAATTGGAACCGGTAAGTGGCGCTGGGGTCTGGTCCTAGATTTATATTTTATACAGGGCAGGACAATGTTTGCCGGGATCTCTAGTTTAAAAGAGCCTATTCGAAACAAACTGACAGGCAAACATTTCAAAAACTGATATGATGCGAAATTAACTCTGTTACTTTTTTTTACTAAATGGTTAAAATTGTTAATTTGACAAAGAGATAGAGTGAATTTTGTGGAAAGATATAGATTATCTTTGATCTCAAAAGCAATCTTGAAGGGGGTGAAATAGGGGGTGATTGTATGGACAACCAATTCCTGAAATTAGGGATACGTAAATTTATATGGCCGCTTTTGGTAAAAATAAATACGTGTTTCTAAGTTTTTGTAACAGTTAGTGCGCTTGTAAATTAATAAAATTTGTGAGGGATTAGTAATTATAGTTCTTGGTTTTTAAATGCCTGTACAAAAATATAAATAAATGTACAACAAAATATAAACAAAATCTGCAAAAAACAATCGGTACGCTCAATTTCTATTACCAAGAAAATATAATATTTATCGAAATATTAAATATAATATTTATATAAAAAAATAGCCTGAAATAAGCCTAATATCACGTTATCTTCTTTCCATTATTTAAGGAACAAATTCTAGTACTTTTATCTAAGAATTTTTCCAGTATCATTACGAAATAACAAATGTTCATATTTTTATCCAGTTGTTACACTGTTTGTTATTTGTTGAACACTCGGTAAAAAGTGTTTTGGAAACCGCAATTATAGGTAATTTGTTTCCATGTTTTAATGTTCAAAACAGTCATGTTAAACATACGGTCCTAGGATCTCATAATCTTTGTCTGTTAAAACCAGCGCTGATTGTATCAACTAAAAACGGATTTTTTCCCCAAAGGGGATTGCAGGGGCGTTAACAATGAACAATTCCTGTTTTTAAACTATAGCTCCTATAAATTCTAAATTTGGTAGGAATCTTCTATAAGAGATGTAGAAATAGTCTATGAACGAATTTTATATCATCACGGAAGACATTACATCACTGCAAAGCTTATGCTTTGCAATAATGTAATGTCTTCCGTGATAATACTAGAATCTTAAACAATATACCTTTATATATACACACATAAGCCCAAGTACTGTATCGTACACACCCTCCAGATCATCTTCACCTTCCGTACCATCGTCATATATATAGTCGATTATAGTATATTCACGATAGATATAAATAGTGAAACTAATGATCATAAATAAATATGTATATTAGTCTTATAATTACGAGTATTTCAAAAATTAATAAAAGTCTATGAAGTTTATAGAAAAAAGTTGTATACAATAAATATTGATTTTTGTTGTCTTTTTCTATGTATTTTTCTATAATTTTAAGAATTTTTAAACAGTTCTACATTATTACAAACAAGTATAAAAATAATAAAACTACCTTTTAACAGATTTTAAGCGCAGTATTTTGTTTGATTTTATTCCGACGTTTCGGCCACTTAACAGTAGTCGCGATCACGGAAGATAAAGGTGTCAACTGTCAATGAATAATGTTAAAGTTTTTTAGCCTACCGACAACTTGTTCATTTTAATTATTTACTTTTAATTTTTGTTTATGGTTAGTAATAGGTTGGGGAAAAAGTCTTTTCGCATATAGTATGTATGAACTTGTAATAAGATCTCTTTGGCTATACTATTTGTATCTGGCTGGTTTTGGTATCATTAATTTTAAAGAAGACAATTCCAAATTCAAATTAGGAAAATGTGTGATTTTCATTTGTTTTCTTATTGTTAAAATGAATGAATCTAATGAAGAAATTCGATACATTTTAAAAATTTTCTACAAAAAAGGTAAAAATGCAACACAAGGCGCGAAAAAAATTTGTGATGTTTATGGACCTAGTGCAGTATCTGTTAGAGTAGCGCAAATTTTGTTTAAGCGTTTTCAATCCGGAAATTTTGATATCAAAGATGCACGTCGCTCTGGTCGCCCTGTTACGGACAAAATTGATGCCATTTTTTAAAAAGTGGAGCAAGATCTGCATATTAATAGTTACGATGTAGCTGGAGAACTGGGAATTGACCACAAAACGGTATTGGTGCATTTGTAAAAAGCTGGGTACACAAAAAAGCTCGATATTTGGGTGCTTCATGAACTCACTGAAAGAAACCTAATGAACCGTGTACTCACTTGTGATTCTTTATTACGACGTAATGGAACCGAACCATTTTTGAAGAAGCTGATCACTGGTGATGTAAAGTGGATCATGTACGACAAGAACGTGCGAAAAAGATCTTGGTCAAAGGCCGGTCAGGCTAAACAGACTGTGGCGAAACCCGGGTTAACTCGCAACAAGGTGATGCTGTGTGTATGGTGGGATTGGAAGGGCATTATTCATTATGAGCTGTTACCGCCAGGCAGGACCATCAATTCTGAACTGTACTGCGAACAACTGATGAGATTAAAGCAAAAAGTTGAGAGAAAGCGGCCGGAATTAATCAACAGAAGGGGTGTGGTTTTTCACCAAGATAACGTTAGTCCTCACACATCTTTAGCCACTCAGCAAAAATGACGAGAGTTTGGCTGGGAGGTGTTAATGCATCCGCCGTATAGTCCTGACCTTGCACCTTCAGATTTTAACCTGTTTCGGTCTCTGCAGAATTCCTTAGGCAGTATCAGGCTAACATCACGAGAGGACTGCCAAAACCAGTCGCAGTTTTTTGATCAGAGCCCCAAAATGTTTTATAGCAATGGGATCACGTCCCTACCTACAAGATGGCAAAAAGTTATCCAACAAAATGGCACCTACATACTTTAGTCAAATGTAAATAAACTTTATAAAAAAACCTTTTGAATTTTTATATAAAATGCGAAGAAAATTTTTCCCCAACCTAATATTTACTCTATGGGAGCCTAATCTAATCTTAAGACCGTTAAAACATACTTATATTGTGGTGACCGAGGCTAGAACTTTCTGGCAGCGTAAGCCGGTCTCAAGACTTTTAGAAAAAGGTAGAAGATTCTGGAAGGAAAAGACAAGGACAGATACATTTTAGAAAGGGATAGATGATTCTAGAATGGAAGGTTCAGGAAGGAAAAGACAGAGATAGATAAATGTTTAGAAAGGGATGGATAGTAAATAAAAGAATAACGAAAAAAAGATCGAAATTATGGATTCCAGAAGATTCTTCCGGATATATAAGCAGCGTAAGGCGCGCCTACGAGGAGTTCAGTTGAAGACAGCGAAGCGACAAGTGCGATACGAGAGAGTTGGAAGAAAAGTGTACTAGAAGACAGTGACGAGTTTAGTGGTGAATTTAGTGAAAAGTTTAGTGGCCAGTTCAGTGAAGGAGGAGTGTAGCGTAGTTTAAAAGGCGATCCTGAAGCGAGCTACACGCGGTAAATTCTGAGGTGAGCACTACAGTAGTAGGAGGTGGTCTACGCTATATCGGCGACGGTATTGTGAGTGAGACAAGTTATCTTTGGGAGAGTGCGTCGTTAGTTTTGCGTGTAGGGGCAACCCTGCGGAGAAGAATCACGTACGACTGTGAAGTTAATAAAAGCGTTTAGTTAAAAACCTGGTGCTTCCTTCCAATAATAAGTGCGTACCCCCGCTTGCACGTAACAATAGTATGTGTGCTAGTCGCTGAAACTTAAGAAAATACTAAAGATTAAATACACATACGCCTTTTTTAAATCTTAGCAAGAATTCAATTACGTGTGGAAAATTTTGACAGGCACGGTAATACGTGATGACACGCATCACGAATGGCAATTCTAATAACGCATAAATTATATTTACTAAATTCACAAATCTAATGGCGCAGCCTGTCAGGGTGATGATGAATGTGGCTCATCAGGCCGAAAAAGAAATCTCGTTTTACACTTACACACTGGGGCCATATCAATCATTTACACGCATCGCCTCGTTATGTAAATAAGACGAATTTTGACAACACAAAATGTAGAAACGTGAATGTATGTGAACTAAATCCCACAGGACTCTTTACGAGTCTGGTTTTAAATTTACAATTATTAATATGTGGTGCTGCCCTAACATTAGTTATGCTTTTTGTCCAGTAAATTTTAAATCCGTATGACGCAGAAACTATCCCATTTTTAAACATAATATCCTTGCTCCATCTGGGATAATGTTAGTTTTAGTGACCATTTACACAGATGTAGCGATTGGTTTAGTGCGTCATTAAAAGTGACGTTAAACATTGACAGATAACGTATGCATATACCATAATGTAGCTAATGATTAAGGGCGTTATTTTTAAACCCTATTAACAAGACGTATTTGGCCACACTCACAACACTAACATTATCCCAGATAGAGCAGGGAAATTAGAAGTATTATCTATTCATTGAATCTATTATTCACACCTCATGAAAGTCGACCTATTTCCATTTATCCAACACTATTAAGAAGAAATAAACAAACATCCACATAAAATCACTTTCTTCTTAATTTTTATCAGTACTGTGGCGACCGAGGGTAAAATCTTCTGGCAAAGTAAGCCGGTCTCAAGACTTTTAGAAAAAGGTAGAAGATTCTGGAAGGAAAAGACAAGGACAGATACATTTTAGAAAGGGATAGATGATTCTAGAATAGAAGGTTCAGGAAGGAAAAGACAGAGGTAGATAGATGTTTAGAAAGGGATCGATAGTAAATAAAAGAATAATGAAAAGAAGATCGAAATTATGGATTCCAGAAGATTCTTCCGGATATATAAGCAGCGTAAGGCGCGCCTACAGGGAGTTCAGTTGAAGACAGCGAAGCGACAAGTGCGGTACGAGAGAGTTGGAAGAAAAGTATACTAGAAGACAGTGACGAATTTGAGGGTGAATTTAGTGGGCAGTTGAGTTAAAGAGGGGTTCAGCATAGTTTAAAAAGGGACCCAGACGCGAGATACGCGCAGTAAATTCGGAGGTGAGCACCGCAGCAGCAGGGGGTGGTCTATAGTGTATCGTTACTTGTGCGTGTAGGGGCAACCCTGCGGAGAAGAATCACGCACGGCTGTGTAAGTTAATAAAAGGCGTTTAGTTAAAAATCTTGAATTTCCTTCTAATCCTGAGTGCGTACCGGCTCGCACGTAACAAACAGTACTAAAGATTTCCGTGACCCAGCACCGGTAACTTCTGTATGGTGGTCATTGTGATTTGGAGGTTTCAGTCTAGCAGTCCATAAAAAATAGCCCTATACAGAAAGAATTCTTGAGTTCTCATTTCGTAGGCCAGTGCTCATTTTATTAGATATTACCTGACCCGTGCCCAAATGGCTGGGCGTCTTTAAAAAATACTTCACCCACGCACACACAAGCGCATATCAAGGTTTAATTAAGCTTTGTAACCTTTAATTAATTTACAAACGCAGAAAGCACTTGCAGTGCCTCGTAAGAGGATGTGCGCAATTCTTGCGTGGAACGTTATTGCTGTAAAATATTTGATAGGCGTTCCTGTGCCCACTCCGCTGGGCGTAAAACATTTTTACTTTTTTGATTTATTAATCTCAATCAAATATAGGTTATCTATATCTTTGGAGAATAATGTATCTATCTCTCTACAGGTGAAAGAATTTTCGAAATCGGATCAAACTCACAAACTTTACCTCTTTATAATATTAGTATAGATACAGAAATTGGTTTGTGAATAAGTCTTCTTTTCTTATTTGTTGTAAAATACCACTATACTGCAAGTAACATCTTACTGTTAATTTATTAGAACGAGATCCCACGGGATATCAGTATAAGTGGTCGTTTATTGGTTAATTTGAACAAACGTACCCATTTTAGTTGCCTAAATAAATGGGTACAGTTTTTGGTAGGTCAATTGCTTGAAAGTACGAATTATGAGGCATTTTTTAGATAATAAAAAGCTATTTCTTTTAAAGACAAAGCTTGTTTTCTTGTAGTTGAAGTATAAAGTCAAAATCAGAAGTGTGATTAACATACAACCAGCCCCAAAGGAAATTTATCATACATCTTTAAAAGCTAAATACCAATGCCTTAAAGCGTCGCGGCTCAAGAAAATCTGATGAAAATCAACCAACGATGAACGGTGTGGTGTTACAGAACGTGTTTCTCGGAATACTGCTCTATATACAAACGCAAAGCTTCTTCAAAGGCTAAGGTTGTCTAAACTTTTAAGCTAATACGAATAAATTTTATTATTATGAAAGGGTATATATATTATTATATAATAGCCAGGTTTCGAAGATAAATCTGCCCCCGTCCCGTTCTCTGTTTTTACTATAGGGATCGTTTTGTTACTATACAAAAATAATTATCCCGATTTTAAGTAATTTCGTGTTTCTTTGTAAGTGAAACTTCTTTAGAATCGTTGTGATTTGAAACTCAAAGAAACGAAAAAGCGACACTAAAAAGAGATAAACGCATAAATCTATAAGACTAAGCCTGCGAGAGAATGAGATACGAGTTTTACATTATGCAGCATAGATTAGAGAATCAATAAGACCGATGATTAAACATACGTCCAATTTGGACCGAAATAAAACTGATAATAATATTTTTTTAGACTAAATCAGTGAAAAGTTGAAACTACTTAAGAAGTTTATTTTGAACTGGAGTTTGCCCCGCGGCTACGCCGCATGTGAGTAGCTTTATTTTAATTACATAAAAACTTATCCGGTTTTTTACATATAATATATAAAAACATATAATAATAACAAAGATACTAAGTCCATATAATCTAGACAACTGCCCAGCAAAACATAGAGGTAAGTCGAAGCCGACCTGATTTGAAATAATATTATATAGTGAATAATACTCCCGGGAAAATTCCCGCGATTCGCATCACTTAAAAAAGGACTTAAGTTATCGTTTTTATGGAATCGTATCGAAATCAGCTAATATTTATGCAATCTAACTAATTTGTAACATACCCGGGAAAATCCCCGCGAAATTCCCGGGATAAAAAATATCACAATTTTATTTCATAAAATTTGCTATTGATTGATTTTTTTAATCTGGCCATCTTATATTAAACCCAGAAAAATTCTTGCGGAATTCCCAGGATAAAAAGTAGCGCATATTTTAAGGCTAAAAATTTACAGGCAGACAAGAAATCTAAAAAAAATTGCATCGTGTTCTCCATCGATTACATATCGTTTTTTTAAATGGCTTCAATGTACAGACACGGCATGTTAAGAATTTTATAATATTATAGATAGATATATTATAATATGTTGATGGATGTAGGCTAAAGGAATTATATTCATATTAATTAATAATACAAGTTAGAGAAGAATTATCTGTGAGTATATTCTCTAAAATTTTACTTCTACTGGGTGTGAACTGCTTACACACACAATTATTTTTCAATAGCGAAACTACAAATTTATACATGGCGTTTTTTTTACAAATATTTAGAAAGAAAAATAAAAACAGAAATATGGGTTTTTCAAAAAAACTCCCAGAATACTTAAGATAAAAAGCTGAAAATTTGGGTCAATTTTTTATTTGATAACAAAACGATCCCCACAGTAAAAGTAGAAAATGATGCTGGGGCAGTTTTTACTTAGAAAACCTTCTATATATACCCTTTGCCTTTTACACTTTTTTCTACTGAGGGTTTTTTTTAATTTTGAAGGCATGGAACAGTATTTTAAAGATATAACCTATTTTTTTCACAACCTTGTATACAAACTAACTGATACTCTTCTGATTTTAACCGAAAATACATATCTTGTCGAAAGGTCATTCAAACCCCGCATATAGCCTTTAGTTAAAATACTTTTGATAACGAAATTAATATAAACATACATTTTATATCAGAAAACAGGTGATTTTTTACGCGTTTAAAGCTCTAGTACATAATAATATTTCCAAAGTGGTTTGATCTTCCAACAAAAAGAAATAAACTTAGTTAGAGAGGAAGACTTCATTCCCTAAACTTCATTAACGTAACGAAGAGAGGCTATCGACAAACACAACAACAGATCCTACTTTAGTCGAACTAAAATAAATTGTATTGAAACTTAGTAAAGAGAACTTCTTCCAATATATCAATTATCTGATTGGACCACACCTGATTTAGGTTTACGGTAAATAGAGCTTAAAATGAAGATTCCAGTTGTGTTATCACTTCTAACAATTGGTTGGAATTGAAGCATATGGATAAAGGCGCATTGTGAATGAAATAATCTAGGATTTGAAGACAAAGAAAAACGTCCACCAATTGCCATAATCTATCGTTATTGTGGTCGTTTTTGACCTGTATGAACTTTAAGTGTGATCGTATATTCCTAGCCCCGACCAGTTCGGTAATCAGTGCTCTAATGCTCACAATAAATAGTGCAATGGTTTAGATATCACTTTCTATTCTCTTCTTTCCAGATGGTAGGGCATTTGCCCGACTGGATGGCTACCACCCCTGGTCTTGAGTATGCCGCCATGGCAACCTTGAGTTGTGTTCCGGCATTAGTAACCAGATTCCAGTCTCCCTTAAGAGAGCAGCAGCGCATTTGTAGCACCTTTGGTGTTGCCAATGTGCATAGGCGATGGTAACCGCTTTCCATCAAGTGGGCCGTCTGCCTGTCTGCTGAACTCCTGCAATAAAAATATTATATTAATAATAAAATGCTTATATAGCACAAATAATAGTGTAATTACCGCAAAATAATAATCTTGTTTAGTAAGCGACAGATGATAACCATGAGAGACATTTTGATATTATGTAAAACCAAATGAAAATATAAGTGGATGAAGAACTTATTAAATATTTATATTTTTTTTAAGTCGAATGAAAGCGTAATATGCATTCAGACCATATTAGACCTTAAAACTGGTTTTAGAGATGACAAGTGATAAAGGAGTTATGTAGGAAGATAAAATAATAAACAAATGAAACTTTGTTATACACCCATTTTCTTAATGTCTACTGAGTAAAATATTCCCTTTATCCACTAATGATTTCAATTATACTACATATTTTTCTGATACTAACCTATATAGTATGTTTGTTTTAAGAAAATACACAATTACATTTTTTTTACTGTTAAGTAAAGTTTAACCAAACTGTTAATAAAATAGATGATTTGAACAATAATAACTGTTAGTTTACACTCAATTTCACAGCGCTGCCTCGCAGCGATAACAGTTGAAATTATTGAATTTCAATATACATTGAATGTAAATTACATGCCTTTTAACTCCATTTAAGCGCCTTAAAGCTATAAACAGTGAAATATTAACAAAATTTCAATCGAGTTTTGCTTTTTGATATTAAAAGACTTCAAAGTATACCTGCTGACCCTCTAGTATCTGAGAAAAAAGAAGTATTTGGCGAAACTTGAATACAGAGATATTTAAATAAGGCTTTTTGTCTTTTTATCTTTAGTTATTGAAAGCCTAAAATAAATATATATGACTTCCTTTAAAATCAACAATAGTTGTAAAATATTTTTAGAATTTTTTTGCTGTTTAGTAAAATGTGACGAGTTTTATTAAACAGCTAGAACTAGAACAGATGGAACCGTCGTGGTGCTGATCGTCGTCTATAGATATTTGCAACATGGGGAACTGGAACCTGGCCATTGATGCTGGTCGGAACACAACTCAAGATTGTTATAGCGATATACGCTAGACCAGGAGTTGTTAACATCCAAAAGGGAAAATGCTCTACCACCTAGCAAGTTTTTATATTTCCTTATAGGCAAACTGGCGAATGATCACTTGATGGTAAGTGGTTACCATCGTCCATAGATATCTAAAACACTAAGAGAGCTGATACGCTCCCTACTTTATACAGGCAATGCCGCGAGAAAACCAGTCTTCCAAATAAAACCTTAATTCTCTTTAAACGACCGTTATATCTCCGTATAATTTAATACATGCGACGCCATTTATAAAACTCCTTTCGACTAACTTGACGCCGTAAGCTAGAGAAAATTGAAATTGTAAATAAAATGGTCGGCCATTGTTAATAATGGCTGGCAATAAAAGGGCGCCGGTCCTGAATTTAAAAAAGAGAAACTGCGTCTTCATCTTGCAATAGTTATACTTTAGTATAATATCCATTAAAAATAATTAACATAATTAAAAGCTAAAAGAACAATTGAGCGCCTCAATTCTCACCCAAGAATGAAATGGGGAATGATTTAGTTTCAACAGCCAGATAATAATGCATTTCACTTCTCTTATACATTTTTCACTTTCTTGAAACAAGGAACACCATTTCGCTTAATGTTGTTAAGTAGAAAACATTAAAATGTGTTATTTATTAGATTGTTAGGGTTTCGTAGCCGTTTTGATAAATAAGAAATCGCCATCTCCCGCGTTTTTCTTATAAAACACTGACTAAGTAGTCTAACTACACATATATATAGTTAGACTACTTAGTGCTCCAAAGCTATTTAGTTGAATCAGGGAAAAAGTTTTATAGACTCTTCTATGTCGTAGGTCTAAAGTTCCAAGGGTCCCAATTTTTATGATTTCTGGAAGCAAGCCATTAAAAATAATCGTCATGATTTCAAACATATATATGTATTGTTACGAGTCGCGAGACTCGAATTAAAATGCTGTTGGAATTATTATAGAGTTTATTAGAACTATACAGACACGTATAACACAGGTACAAATATAACCGAACGCAACCAGTCCAAACATAATGCCGAAGATCGTAATTCAATAACACGCGCAAAGTCCGTCACTAAATAGATTACCGCATGTACACAAGTCTTGCTTCGCTCGTGATTATCGCTCGACTGCCGATCTCTCCATTGGGGCATTGCTTTATACTGCACAGACGCAATATGTCTACCTGACCGCGTGGACCGAATTTCTTAGAATCGCACCTGGCTAATGACTACCATAAAAGATTACAATACACGGTGGACTGTTTTTCTAATCATAGATTTTAAACACAAAGTAAACAAAAGAAGTCCAAATGCCGAAAATGTAATAAAATGTCTACAGGTATGCAGGTGTGAATTTGTCTTTTGTCGGCGTTCATTCAGGTCGTAACAGTATCTTCCTTCACAGAAATTAATCTTTATAGGCTATACTATGATTTAGTGTAATAGATACAATAAATGGTTTTCTTTTTCAAAATCAGTCGATTCGATTCCTGATCAGGGTTTTTGGTTTTTTTTTAATGAAATGGCACCATTTTAATTTTCATTAAATTTATCCTCCTTTAAATATTTTTCGTTATATCTTATAGTTTCAGATTTGATCACGACTTGAAAAATTCAACCTGTGTATGTATTGCGGCCACCCATAAATTTTCATGTTTTTATAGTTTTACTACACGACAATGTTGCAACGTAAATTATATAATAAGTCCAGTAGTTTCTGAGAAAAATGTCTGTGACGGACAAAGACTGACCGTCGGGCATAACGAATTAGAAGCACGCTTTCACCAGAGTCTTTTTACATAAATACTATTGTCTATAAGTAAATGTGAATTACAAAGTTGATCTGAACATGCATAAGTTTTTAAAGTAGATTACACTGGTTTGGTATGAATCCTCGTCGTTTCACCACATAAATAATTCGAAGGGGAACATTTTTACACTCTGAGATTGCGTGCGGGGCTTTAACTCTCTTAAGAACGACTTTACCTCGTAAAGGTGAGTAACGACCGGTGTGTTGCCCTCTTTAAGTACTTCAAAATAAATTATTCTTCAATTTGATTACAGGTTAACTTTTAAAACGTTTTGACAATCGTGTAACGTCAAATCGTTCCATCGTTGCAAAAGCGTAATTTTCGTGTTGGTTAAAATGAAGAACTTTTTGTTTTGTTTACGATAAAAGGTTGCTTTCAAACTTTTCAAACAATAACAATAATTAATGTTTATATTTGGCTGTGGTTGCACGAGCCGTGCCTCGTACGAGGTTCCGGCGAAACACGGATATAAAACTTGAAAGACAATTTATAAAGCAATTCCTGATACACTCTAGTCTGTGCGGTGCAGGTGTCCCTCAAGGCTGCCATCTTAGCACTTTCACTGCTAAATATAGTGCTTATTAAGATATCGTAGCTACCATTTTAAATAAACAATTTCTATCACTTCTTCTATGGGAAGCAAATTCTAGTTAATTGCTTAATTTGTATGTTCTAAACTAAGTGACAATGACCCAGAAGCTGTATATTACATCACACTTGTTTATGATGTTCGTATTTTTGTGGTAACACTACAGTATAAATTCGTCTTTTGAGAATTTTCCATCCCTATGTACTATGGTTTTTAAGGTTTCGTAGTGAAATCAGAAGAGTGTCCGTTCGTCGGCTCTACAGAACATTTCAAAGTGCGTCATACAATACATACTTGCATAGTTTTTTAAAATTTTGATTATCTAGCGGATCTCGCACTTTTTTCCAGCTGATCTAGCGCTCAACATTCGAACATAAATGGCAGTTCTGCCTGGCTGTGCTTGGTTTCTACAAATTTATATACTTGTACATGATCGCACGGCACGCGTCCGCCACGCTCTAATCTAAATCTTCCATATTTCGGGAAGTCGTTAGCTTTAATTTTGTGTCGAACGCCATAATGATAAGTCGTAATAAAAGTTATCTGTCTTTTATATTTTATTAAAACTTTTAATGCGATGTCACTTACATAAAAGTTTTCTTTATGTATAATTTGTAATTATCACGAAAAGTCCTTTTATTTCAGGGTTAAACGTATCCTGTATTTATAGTATACAATAAAATAAATTCTCACACTTTTTTACACCTTCACCCAATTGTTTGGGGTTGGCACAATATGTCTTTGTCTTCCATAATCCTCTATTCTGACATACGTCCTCTGTCACACCACAAATCATCATATCATCCTTCACACAATCTAGCCATCTCTTTTTTGCTCATTATATAGATAGATAACACCTTACTGCACGCCAATATAAAAATTTACAAAATAGGGGAGCAGACTGTTAAATCTAGTGAAATACTTTTTATAAACTGACAAAACTATAATACTTATAACAAACTTTCTCCTGTTTCTATACTAGTACGTTAACAATAAAGTGTCAGTGTCATTAAATACTTCTAGTATACACACAAAACTGAACTGTAAATAAGTATTGTACTGCCAAATAGGTTTGTTTGAAAGGACCGCTTGTGTCAATTTGCTAAGCAGCGAACGTGATGCCACAGGACAATGTGTGGCTTAACCATCCGGGTCGATGACCCTTCCACCCCTTAATGAGTTATTTGCCGGTCAAAAGCCATAGCTTATCCATAGCCTAATAATAGATTTTAATAAACGTAAGTGTTTATATTTTATATATAGTTAATATTTTTTATGTTTATATATGTTCAGTGTATATATATAGTTAATAGTTTATTTACCTATGATTTATATAATCTATAGTGTTACGATGAGTCAGTTACGTAAAAAAGTAAGCATAGAGTTGACTTAGGAGTTTTTGATGAGTACTTGAAGAGTTCTGTAACATGCTTCTATATAAAACTTATTAAAAAAAGGAGAACTTGAGATATAAATAGAATAAGAAATATAAATAAAAACAATATTTAGCTAGACGTGTTGCTGGGGAGTTTCTTGCCGCTTCTTTTCCTTAATAGCAATAACACGTTGCGAATCGGTGTACATAAAATAGGAAGAAAAATCAAATTTTGACTTATATTTATGACCTTCAAAAAGTGTTCTCCAGTGGAACTTATTTTGAATAAAAACGATCGTCAAACCCATATCTGCGATAATAGTAAAATTATGAATACACTAAAAATCGGAGTTCTATGATTGTAAAGTAAACTCATCTGTAAATTTTTTTATATATCGCTTACAATGTTCTTTCATAACAGGCTCGATAAGACTTCATATGACTAGTAATTTATTAAAAAATTAAAGCCAAGACTATAAAATTATAATAAAGGTACATAATTTATGTTTTATTTTATCTTAATAAACAATCAATTTAATGCTTTTACCTTCTAAAACAATAAAAGCTCTTAAGAATTTCGTCTAAGAAAATTTTTAAATTGACGTGAATATTTTCAATATGAATAATAGCCCTGTCACTATAGTAAAAATGTTTTGAAGAAATGTTGTAGTTTCATTTTTTTTTATCTATTTTTCTGTATTTTGCAAGTAAAAGTATACTTTAAATGTAGAAAAAAAAACTTATTAAGACTTTCAATGTTTCATTGATTTAGTCCAATAAGTTTGTTTCGATTTTTTTGCACATTGTCGGGGTCAGTATATGACCTTATAACAAAAAAAAATGAAATATTTTTTCTTTAAAATTTTTACATATTATAAGCATATTACAATTTTGTCCAAAATTATATTTTGGCCCGAAAGTTATCGAAAAGTTCATTACAGTCCAAAAATTGTTTGAACATATAAAAAATGAACCAATATCGCCGTATGAAGAGGGAATCAATCATAAAAATATAGAAACCTTTTTACTTTCATATTTATAGTTAGATTCTTGTTAATTAAGTATGCATTTTATCGGAAACATTCTATTACTATTACAGATTTTGTAAAAAAAATCTTGAATCAATATTTAGTTGAAAAAGCGGGTAGCTTAATCTTTATCATAATAAATTACTGTTTAAAATATTAGAGCTCGATTTAATTTTTTGAAGTTATGATGTCATAACTCACTACAGTCAAGTGTGAAAAATGACTCGATTTATTTAATTATCAACTACTCTATTTATTAACGTAAAAGCTTTCGCTTAGACTATTAAAAGATTTCAAATAATCATGTTAGCTATAATAAGAATACTATTTTGTGAAAATATAATATTTTAAAGATTTCACTGAGGCTTCTGAAATTAAAATCCAAAGGAACATTATTAATATTGAAAATCCATACTAAACGCTGACCTAAATACGTGAACATTCTTTTGATTTATATTCGGGTGCTCTACCGTTTTGTCGGAACATTTGTAACTTTTTTCAATTAATAAATTCCTAGGCTTGTTTAGGAGAGAACACTATATCATTGTTTAGGCCTATTATTTCGATTGGGTCATTGGTTTAATTATATGATTCAAGTGCAGTCGGTCACATCGATATCTTCTGATCTGCCCTCCTGCAGAGGCAGATTGTTCAATGACGTTGTGTCGTCACGCGACGACACTGGAAGGATATCGTCGTGGCTCCACCACGCACATTAAGTCGAAAATCGCCTACCCGATCGCGTCCTGACAATCGACCCGCGCCGCTACCTGCTTTTTCATTAATTTAACCGCCCTATTGTGTCACAAAAAGACTCGTTAAAACCGCTGTATGCAATCATCTATCATCGTTGACGACGACCGCTGCCATACGTCTCCGGGATTGCCGAATTGGAAGAAGTGCAGTTTTGGGGCTTGATTTTCCTTCCCATATAATGAGTTGGATGCATGTTTGACCTGAATGTCCTGACGTCGAGTTATATTATCGAAGACCGCACCAAACCAGGAGGCAGGGCAGTTTTCATATAAAACTGCCGCTAGATAGTGTGCTATAGGGGAGATAGATAAGGCCCTAAAAATTTTACCTTTGGCATCAACACAATAATGTAATTAATCGTGTATGGGTTTATACTCTCTTTTGTTTCACTTTCCCTCAAATATTTGAGATCGGCACAAAATGTCTTTCCTTTCCATACTCTTCTATTCTAGCATACGTCTTTTGTAATGGACTTAAACATAATTATATTGTTGTTTAATTATCCATGAATAACAAAATGAGGTTCGGACAATGTCATTCATTTTTAGCATTTTAATATGGTCATGAGAAATGTCTCGGCTCATTAAAAAGGGTTCGCTTAATCGTACCTGGGCAGACAGATTTATCGATCGTTGCACGTACTTACTTTATGATTTTACGATGTCCATTACGGACTTGTGGTGGATTAACAAAGGCAATTCGTTTAAGAAGGTAAATGTGTACTGGTAATGCTACGTACCGTGTGGATCAATTCGATGGCTCGAACGTATTGCAAATTTCTAATTTTACAGGAGAGTATGTTAAACAGAAACTTTTTAAGTTTTAGTATTAGAATTATGATTTCTTAATGTTTGTGTTTTTATGTGAGTAATTGGGTATTTAAATAGTGTTTAGTCCTAAGCCTTGTGACCGCGTAAGAAAAAAAAACTTAAGTTGTCATTGACAGTGACATTTTGTGAATAGTTTTTTTCCCCCGGCCTTCTTACCTCTCCCGCGCTGATATATATTAGATTCGCATCCGCTCCCGCAAGTTTAATATAATGTAATAATAATAAAGTGCCTTGTCTTTGTTCTGGACCATCAATATCCCAAATCCAATGTGTGCGTGTGTTCGATTGTTCATTAAGAAAGAAGCACGACCAGGGGCCGGCCCAAAGAAGACCGCCGAAAACATTCAAGTAATAGTAGGTAGTAAATAATATTAATAACAAATAATAGTAATAAACACAAAGCTCTTAAAGACCTATACAGTCCAACCCTGTTTTAAACTAAATAGTAAACATAATTTATTAAGTTTTTGACATGTTGTCAATATTATTCTTTACTAAGTCAACTGTACTATGCACTTAAACTGATATTAGATGGTTCATTTCTATCTTTCAATATAGATACACCAACGAAGGTAGCCCATATAAACATAAACTCAATCATTCAATGTCGTTGAATATCGTCGTGTCTTTGCAGTTCTGTGTCTTTCAACCAAATTGATATTATTAATTAATCATTACACTTGTACACGAGGTTGGTGCCTAAAGTTTTTTCTTAAAATTAACTAACAAACTGGTATTTTTCCTATATTATGACTCTAAGTTCGATACACTCTCTCTCTCTCTATTTGATGCGGCAGCGCTGGACTTAATCATCAGCGGACTTCGTCAAATTATAAGAAAAGAAGTATGGGACAATTTCAAAGGGAAATGGAAGGAAAAGCACGCACGTACCTGGTTGATGGATATGGGTGAAGCACTGTTCTTCAGCTCTTTCACTTCACATCACTGCACAATTGTTATTTGTTATTATAATGTTTATGGTGTTTATTTATGTACAATGTGGCAATGTATTTATGTTATATATATTTTATATTAATTGTAAATATTTACAGCTTGTATTAATTAGTAAGCGACGCAGTGCGGGTTATATTGTAGTATTTTATATTATTAGCGGTATTAAGTTATTATCTATACTGTTACGAGCTACAGGACTCGAATTAAAACTACTATAGAATTTATTTGAACTGTATAAAACAAATACAAGTAAAACTGGATGCAACCAGTTCACACTGTACGATTCAATACAATTCGACACACGTAAAGTCCGTCGTCTATATCGCTAATCGAGAGTACTCGAAAACGTCTTACTAGTCTCGTAGTCGTCGCTTGGCTGCCCCTCCCTCCATTCGTGCATCGTCTTATACTAACAACACAGTACAAAGAATTTGGCCGTGCACACTGAGTTTCTGAGAAATAGTAATTTGCACACCTGTGAACAGCCACAAAGTCGAAAACAATATCAATACGGATTAGTTCGACGCTAATGATGGTTATAAAGCAAGTAAAAAGACAATAGCATGTTTTTCTTAATTCCTAATCCGGGAAGACAATAGACTGCGCTTATAATAGGCAGCTGTGCGCTTATCTTTGACGGCATGTAACAATACTATAAATAAATCCGTAAATGGTTTGACTTTGTACATTGCGTTTAAAAATGTGAAAAAGTTAAAATAATTTGGACCAGGAGATTACGAAAATGCAATTTTTAGAATTTTTGTCTGTCTTTCTGTTAGAGCATCACGTGAAAACTACAGAACGAATTTAAATGAAACTCGATACAGAACTAGCTTATATCCCGGATCGGAACTTAGGATACTTTTTATCCCAATAAATGAAGTCGCTTCCGTGGGATAAACGAAAATTTCAAAAAAGATGGCGCTGCGATCGCATCTTTTTTGGAAACTACTGCTCATATATGAATAAAACTCCACATAGTGCTAGCTTATAATCCGAGTTAACACTTGGGATACTTTTTATCCCGATAAATAATGTGGTTTCCCTGGAACAAATGAATTAGCAAAATAGATGGCGCTGTAATCGCATTTTTTAATTCACTAACAATAACTACGTTGTCATAAACAATTTCTTATTCATTGTATTACTTCAAATCAGGTTGGCTGCGACTCGCCTCTAAGTTTCGCTGCGCAGTTGTGTAGACAATATGAACTTAGTTTCTTTGTTATTATAGTGAACTTAGTAATAAGAAACAGTAAAGTTTTTGGCAAAATACCTAATTAAATTTAAATATACGTAACATAGAGCCTAGAGGTTTTCACGAACACTCTAGTAAAAAACTAGGGAAAACTCTAGTATATTACATTTTTACAATATTTGCGGAGCGATTTATTTTATGATGACATGTCGGTGTATGATTGTGACGTGCCTGTGAAAAAGGGATGTCGGTAGATTTATAGGAAGAATTTAAATTAATTAAAGAAAAGTTCGTATAGGCCGAAAGAAGGTTCACATGGCGATACCACTAGTGTAATTTCGCAAATCGCCATATCCGCCCGACGTTTACAAGAATTTTGTAGTTACATGACGTATGGAAATAATAAAATAGCAAAAATCAACTTGCACTAGTATACATTGGATTAGTTTCGAATCTATAGGTATTTATTCAAGGTTTTTGATTTAGGATGATAAATAAGGTGTCCTAATGATCAAACTCATCAAATAATCAAAATATCTAAAAATGTTAGATAACCCAATACGTAGGAGCCATGGAATTTGAATATTTTGAGCAGACGTCCACAACTTCGTCTAAGTTTCTCAGATGAAAAGACACTTGGGTTCACTGAAATCTTATATATCATAACAACATCACTATGTGAGAAGTTTACTTAAGAAGAAACTGAAAGAGTACACTCTTAAAAGTATTTCCTGAAAACTGTATTTGACTTTCCGTAATTATTACCATAACACATATAAACGTTTTACGTTACATTAAAATGCATATGTTACAAAATACATGAAATAATATTCTAACAATAACGTTGGGAGTCTGAATTCTAGGAAAACCCGTTGACGCCGAACGAAATCAGGTTAATGAAATGTCTATCAAAACGGGTGAGGGCAAAATTTTAATTGAAAATCGCGTTTTGAAACCTTCACACTTCGCATTGTTTAACTTTGCCCAGTTTCATAGCATTCTCTGCGATTTAATAGGACGTGTGCTTTTAAGTTTGAATTATAGTTTACCCCGCAGCTACGCCGCGTGGGTATGTACGCCGCTACATACCGTAGGCAGTAAATTTATTTACACAAAAATTAATTCGGTTTTGTGTATTGTATATAATACACAAAAACAAAGAAACATAACAAAGAAACTAATTCCATACAATTTAAACAACTATTCAGTAAAACATAAAGACGAGTCGAAGCCAACCTGGTTTCAAGTAATACAATGAACGTTGTTTATGACAACGAAGGTTTTTGTTAGCGAATGAAAAAAAAGCGATTGTAGAGGCATCTATTTTGCTAATACTTCTATTCTAAGAAAACGACATCATTTATCGGGATAAAATGTATCCAAGTGTTGACTCGGGTTAAGTGCTAAGTAAGTACAGCCAGTACTGTGTCAAGTTTCATTCATATATTTTCAGTAGTGTCCTATTTTCGTCTATACCATGGAAACGACGTCATTTATCGGATATCGGAATAAGTATTCTAAGTTACACCCCGGAATATGAGTTAGCTCCGTTTCGAGTATCATTTAAATTTGATCAGCAGTTTTCAAAAGTTCAAAAAAATAGAAAATTTCTAAAAGTTGGATTTTCGGAATCTCCTGGTCCGAATTAGCCCCCCCCCCCATTTTTAACATTTTAAACGCATTGTACAAACTCGAACCATTTACAAATTTATTATGAGTATAGATAAAAGATAAATAGATAGATTACAAAAAAACAAGATTGTTTACGTAGGGTATTCTATGATAATTTGGAGTTGCCATATCTACTGATGTTTTAAACTATGCTTTTTCACTATCGTCTTTCATTAGCCAAACTATTTTGATTTATCTGTGCAGGAACGGAGAAAGTATACAACTTCCTGCGGCCGGGCGGCCTGTCCAAAGAGGCAACAAACAAACAACCCACAGCCGGGTGGTAGAGTATTTGCTCGACTGGATGGCGACCACCCCTGGTCTACAGTATGCCACCATAACAACCTTGTGTTGTGTTCCGGCATTAGTGACCAGGTTCCAGTCTCCTTTAAGAGAGCAGCAGTACATTTGTATCACCTTTAATGTTGCAAATATCCACAGGCAATGGTAATCGCTTTCCAGCAAGCGGGCCGTCTGCCTGTCTGCTGAACTCCTGCAATAAAAAAAGCTAAACAAATTTTTCTAACAATATTAAAAGAAAATACCTAAAATAGGGAAGTGGACAGGAGACATGTTACAATAAATTTACATGCAAAAGAACAGGCATTTAAATAACGTCTTATCGTCTTACTTTTAAAATACCATGTTAAAAATAAATTTAATTACTTTTTAAACAATAATTAATGTACTATTTCACTCTACGAACTTGCACCTACTTATGAAGTCATAAGTAGGTAAGCTCGTACAATATCTATGACGTAGCGAAGTTTTGGTGGGTACTTGTGTAGTATAAGCACACACTTGCGGTTGTGGTTTCTTTTGTACGAAAGGTAGCCTCGTGAAGATATTGCGGGCGGTCATCCCGCAGCTGGTTTACATAGTAAAGTTCTAATACGTGACCGTATTTGATTTATTAGTTTTTATTGTTAATTGTAATTAAAATTAAAAATTGTTACTAAGTTTTAACGATTTTTAAATGTAGTTTTATTTTGGTTTAATGACAATTTTCTGAGTGTGTAATAATAATATCCCATAAACTTCCCATTGCTGGGCTCGGGCCTTCCATTATAGGTGAACAAACAGTATACACGGCAGTTTTCTCGATGTGCAGGTTTCATCACGATGTTTTCCTTCACGGTTAGCACGTGGCAGTTGTAACAATATGCACATTAGATCAGAAAACTGCCTAAGTGGTGCATGCTTTTCGAACTAGATTCGCATCCGCGCCCTTCGAATTTGGGACGCGTGCGCTAACTACTAAGCTACCACAGAGATTTTTTCTGAGTGTTAGCCTGGAGCAAGCACCGTGGTAGCGTATGGGCCGACTTTCATCTTGTGCCTATTTACTTGGTTGAAGATTATTGTAAAACTTGAATATTTAACACTGGCCAGGTGTACAATCCGTGCGAGCCATATTAAAAATAGTAAAAGTCACAAAATTAAAAACCACGTGAAATTCTAAAAATCACGTGAAATTCTTTATCATTAAAATTGTATTACCAGTGCTCGCATTTTTTGTTGTATAAATATCAAAATCAACCTTTATTAAACAAAAGTTTGACAGTGTAAATGGTTTTAGCCATATAAAGCAGAGTTTTAAAGGTAGGATTTAATTTTGTTACCCGTGTTCTGGAAAATTTTACTCAAGCAAATATTTAGTTTGAGAGTAACTTTATGTTTGTGGTACATACAAACGTACAACATAGTTAATTTTAGTAATTTGAAACAGATTTATTTCATTCAAAGGAGACAAACAAATAAGCCTTTTACAAGTATGTATACTTATTTATTTATCTTTCTTTGTGATCTAAAATGAACATAAGCCACCTAAGGTAGGTAGCAGAATAAACAGACCTAGCTGAACGATGAGTTTTCATAGCGCAAAATAAACACATCACATTTTTCATTATCACATTAGATTTAAATCTCGTCCACTTCGGTGCCCTAGGTTTTTATTACCACTTTCTAATTGCACAGTATTCAGCAGCTTATTTATGAACTACTTGGGGGTTGATTTAAGTTGTGTGGTTCGTCGATGATGTATTTACATAGCATCACGTTAATGTACTGGCCATAGTCTTTATTTATGCTAAATTCTACATAAATAAATTGATGAGTGAAAGGTGACGCAACAAACTATTTGCACCTATGTATATCATCCCTCACGACGTCAAACCAGCATTCTTTTTTGAGAGTGAAAATCCCATTGAAGACTTTCTAGCAAGGGGGAAGTGCGTTGGGGCGTGTGGGATATGAGCCCTTTCCCAGGGGCGCAAGGGACGTCGGTTGATGGTATAGTTAGATGGATAGTTGCCCCCCAGCGCCGACGCTTCCTTCTTAGGCGAGAGCGGAGCAGGCAAACCAGCTTTCCTGGGCCAACCCTTTCTACCGAGAACTGGCGAAAGCGACAAACGAAACATTTGTTCCCCACATAGCAATCCGGTTTCACTAAAACGTAGCCATATAAGGGTAGGCGTCTCTCGGGCAGTTTGTCATTTAGATACCGAGGACATGAGAGTTGCTGATACGGTCTTTTCGGTTAGCTCCACATAATCAAATTCAAAAAGTCCGTGTTCTTAGTCATCACAATATCGCTTCATTTTACTATCCTAGATATAATAGATAATTTCTTATATGTCCTAATAATAGTTATAGATTTATCTTAGGTTTTTTCTTAACTCAATAATAATTCCTGCCACAAGGGACTGTAGGGATGCCGAGGCGTGAAATTCAATAAATGTCGTGTAACAAAGAACGTTGAGTAAATTCGTCAACTATCAGAACTTGTATAGTTAACCATTGGTTTAATAAACAATTAATCACTATTTCTAATTCTATCCGTACAGGAATGGAGAAAAATACATAATCCTGCGGCCGGATGGCAAGTCGTAAGAGGCGACAAAATAACCCAGTCAGGTAGCGCATTGGATCGTCTGTATAGTCACCATCTCTGGTCTAGAGTATGTCGCCAAAACAACTTTGAGTTGTATTCCGTCATCAGTGGTTATGCTCCAGTTGTCTTCTTCGAGGCCGGTGGCTTACTTCTTTTTTCACATTGTAAGCACCTTTTTTAGTATTGCAAATGTCCATAAACTACGATAACCTTTTACTGCTTGTTGTACCTATTTCAGCAATAAAAAAACAATATTACAATTTTATTTTAGTAACTATACATTTCTTTAACAAAAGAAATGACAAGTTTCTGAAGTATAGACTAATTTAGTGAAGAGATATTATTATTCAACACAGGTAGAAAACATGTACAGTTTCATAATCTACCAACGTGTACGTTTGTGTCGAAAAGTCAAAACTTGAGTAACATTACAGTGAAACTGGGTCAGATAGTGGAATGTACAACCACACATGGTGGCTGAAGTTTTCACCATCGGCCCCTAAGCGTGCTATAGTAAACAGTGTAGCTGTAATCATTAATTAATCAAATTTAATTAAGTTTATAGAAAGCTTTACTTCTAAATATAGTTTATAAGCACAAATTGTATTTTTGTATGCAAAATATGACTTTCTAGCTGACAAACACCTGAAATATGTCTAAGGCTAAATGTTGACAAGATCGGTGTTACCTTAAACCTTAAAACAATGACTGAAAATTATTAAAAATAATTAGTCATTGCTCCAAGACAAATATATATTTTAAACAGAGGTCACTTAAAGTTATTTGTTACATTACAAAGCTATGAAATAAAATAAAAAGTTTATTTAACTCTTTGGTAAGACGTGACCACAAAAAATTGTTCTAAATTTGAATCATTCAAATACAGTATTTTTATGTTGCCAACAATAGTTGTCCGTCAGGGAAAATTATTTAACCTTAAAAACATTTTGACGGCCTCTGTGGTTGAGCGGGCTAAGCCTTTGCCGGCTTACCTCACTGCAACGCAGAAGCTCCAGGTTCGATTCCTGGTATAGTAAATTTCGGAAACGTATTTTCTCCGTTATTTACTATGGTCTGGGTGTCTGGGATCGGCCCCAGTATGGTCCGTTGTATATTACCCATAACACAAGCGTAACTTGCTTAATTTGGGGATATACAGTGTGTGTGTTTGTCTGCCGATTTATTATTATTATTATTTTAGTAATATTTTGGTTATAGTCGATTAGTTGAATGATATAAAAGGCTTGTTTTTATTAGAAAATTATCGCCTTTAATTTTTATCTAAGATACATTTTTAATTTATCCTTTCCCTTTCCATACCACTTATTCTCCTACCACTTCAACCCTTGTCAAATTTATCCTCAGTTATTAATCACGATGACTTCCTGCATCGAGTACCGCTGCGGGAAGTACTCCGTGCCCTATCGACTCGGATCAGTACTGCATGGCTTGCGGAGTCGCTCCCGACCTATCGCAGCCCGAAATCTGCTCGAAGGACCATTTACATTCCCCCACGGACATCTAAATACCTATTTATGAACCTTAACCTCAACCTCAAGTTACACTCTTTTGCGGTGCACATAATGAATGTGAACGTAAAATGCTTCTTTGGTATAGATGGTATGTCCACCAAACACCGCTCTCGCATGCCAGTGGTTGTCCGATGACAAAAGAGAGACGACGGAATCAGATGAGAGCTCCAATGCACACTCTCCAAGATGTATCCAATAGAAAAACGAAAACAAAAAACGAAAGGGTGCCCCCTTCTGCTACATAACATCGTCGCAGAAGGAAGCCATCGAAAAAAATAAGGGAGGAGGATGAGTAAGCGAACCTCTTTTGCAAATGGCGAAGAAGGGGTCACAGGATGACGTAATGGAGTTGGGAGGGTCGGGAGACCCTCCCGGCGTGCCAGACTTAGTCCCACGGTGTGTCCAGATCCCAGAGAAACCCCTTCATGTCGGCTTGCATCAAGGCGTGACGGCACTCATACCTATGATTACGATACGGAGGGAAGAGTTAATAAACTAAAAGGCCATAGTCATATATACGTACCTACCTAGTTTTATTTCTTGGTAATGTCACTTTCTCCGCTAAAAAAACTTTCAACATTTTTCTGCGAGCCGCTCAAGGTTCCTATTTAAATAGGTCACAAATTTTAAGTACCGTAACTTCGGTAATAAAACTGGCATTAACTCTTTGGTGCAAAGTACTCAAAGTGAGTTCGCAACACGATTACATCTTAAATCGGGGAATCTTGATATCAGTTTCTTGCAACTTTTATGTACACCTGAATGAATAACTTGTGTTGCAAGTTATGAGTATGTTATTTTTAGATTTACTTAACCATAAAATAAACTGCTTATGTTTTTCACATCAAGCTATAATTATAGGGCAGATTAAGATAGTAACTGGGCTAAGTAAGGCATATATATGTATTGAGAACTGTGTAAGTTAAAAGTACCAGTGTAAAGCACGCGCGATTTTATCAGGGCGAGCAAAGCGAGCCCCACGCTATCCCACAATCTATGCATTTTTTGGTACACTTCACTGAGAAACTATCACACTTTCAGACTTGGGCTTTGACATGGTAATTTCAATTTATTTCTAGATGTGATATCTATAACAAAAATATTATTATAATTTAAATTTTGAAATCAAAAACTCACGTGTATTATCAACTGGACTGTTACTACTAACGCCATCTATTCTAAAAGTAAAGAATTAATATCTATGTAAACATGTAAGCAGAATGTTTAGTTAAAAGTACGCCACCCTTTTTTGGTTAAGCAGAAATAAATAATCAATGATTAATTAATTATTACTAAGTAGAAAAGTTCGCAGGAGGAGCGGGAGGCATGCTACCCAGATCGACTATAGTTTAAATAATAATAGTCACTTTAGCCCTTTCATTAATTCGTAATGTTAAGAACACACCACATTCGCAACAAACAAAAACTTCATCTGAATTTTATTTTAGTTAGATATTTATTATTTTATCATATAATTCACTACATCCTAACTATTCCTAACACACCAAAGGAAAAATAAAATCTATAATTAAGTCGCTTTATTTGGCACTTATAACCAAAATGGCACGAAAACTGCATCTGAATACTTAAGCCAGGTATGAAAAGCAAATTTAACGTTTATCGTGCTGCGAATAAAAAGTTTAATATTAGGTTGGGGAAAAAGTTTCTTCACATTTTATATAAAAATTCAAAAGGTTTTTTATAAAGTTTATTTACATTTGACTAAAGTATGTAGGTGCCATTTTGTTGGATAACTTTTTGCCATCTTGTAGGTAGGGATGTGATCCCATTGCTATAAAAATTTTGGGGCTACTGATCAAAAAACTGCGACAAGTGGTTTTGGCAGTCCTCTCGTGATGTTAACCTGACACTGCCTAAGGAATTCTGCAGAGACCAAAACCGGTGAAAATCTGAAGGTGCAAGTTCAGGACTATACGGCGGATGCATTAACACCTCCCAGCTAAACTCTCGTAATTGTTGCTGAGTGGCTAAATATGTGTGAGATCTAGCGTTATCATGGTGAAAAATCACACCCCTTCTGTTGATTAATTCCGGCCGCCTTCTCTCAACTTTTTGCTTTAATCTCATCAGTTGTTCGCAGTACAGTTCAGAATCGATGGTCCTGCCTGGCGGTAAGAGCTCATAATGAATAATGCCCTTCCAATCCCACCATATACACAACATCACCTTGTTGCGAGTTAACTCGGGTTTCGTCACAGTCTGTGAAGCCTGACCGGCCTTTGACCATGATCATTTTCACACGTTCTTGTCGTACGTGATCCACTTTTCATCACCAGTTATCAGCTTCTTCAAAAATGGTTCGGTTTCATTACGTCGTAATAAAGATTCACAAATGAGTACACGGTTCATTGGGTTTCTTTCAGTGAGCTCATGAGGCACCCAATTATCGAGCTTTTTTGTGTATCCAGCTTTTTCAAACTAATATGCCGATCTTGCTCCACTTTTTCAAAAATGGCATCAATTTTGTCCGTAATAGGGCGACCAGAGCGACGTGCATCTTTGATATCAAAATTTCCGGATTGAAAACGCTTCAACCAAATTTTCGCTACTCTCACAGATACTGCATTAGGTCCATAAACATCACAAATTTTTTTCGCGGCTTGTGTTGCATTTTTACCTTTTTTGTAGTAAAATTTTAAAATGTATCGAATTTCTTCATTAGATTCACTCATTTTAACAATAAGAAAAACAAATGAAAATCACACATTTTCCTAATTTGAATTTGGAATTGTCTTCTTTAAAATTAAAAGTTTTTAATGATACCAAAACCAGCCAGATACAAATGGTATAGCCAAAGAGATCTTATTACAAGTTCATACATACTATATACGAAAAGACTTTTTCCCCAACCTATTATGTTCATCTGTCCATGTAAATTAATTCAAATGACAAACTGTTTATCAAAAAAGCGAATGTTTACGGATAACAAAACAGTAATTTACGGAAATCTATTTATATGCAAAACGTGGCGCAATAAAAAAGGCGTTCAAACAGCAAACTGCGATTCGCAGCCGGTGTCGTAGATCAAGGATTTGTCAAATATTCTAGTTAGGGTCGGAGGGAGTTTCGGCAGCTATCCACCACCAATGAATTAGCCAATAAAACCAAATTGAACCAAATAAATTTCCCATTATGTTTTTCTATTTGCCTTGAAGTTAAGGCCGAGCTATCTAAAGTATCTTTCCTTGTAATGGCGTTTCCTTTACATCCATTTATTTAACAATCAATATATATTTCAATTTCGTAGAATAAACAATCCTATTTTGTTTTACGGGCCCTGTTTCTTAAATTCGTTAAGGAAAGGAAATGTTTACTCGGGACAAGACATAAAGTTTGTTCATAAAACTGATATCCAACTCCATCTGGCAGTGACGCGGTTTCATTCCTCGTGGGTTGTATAGTTAAGATTTACCCTTATTGCATTGTATAGTTAAATATAATTAACAATAATTCTAAACTAGGATAGTGTTTAATAGTGATATATTTGACTGATTTAATATAAAAAATGGGTTTAAAAAAAACGTGGAAAAAGTGAGAGAGAAACAATATCTGTAACATTATCTTGTCATTTAAGATTTATAAGGAAGTTTACCAACGTGAATAAAAGCGTAATATGAACTGAAGCATTCTTTTAAACTTGTGAGTGTAAACTTATGTAATAATGCACGAGGTTTAAGTTTGTGTATTTAATAGTAATGTATCCACTGGAATCTATTGCACCAATATCCATACTAATTCGATTATTTAACAGTGAGTTTTCGTAACGCACTACGGCGCGATCGGATTCCTATTTCAAAATCGACTTCCTTTAGCCAGCTTCCTTTTGAGAGCTCGGAGTTGGGTCTATCTGGTTTGTTCATCTGATATTTCTGATTTAAGAGCCACTAATGTGGAGTTTTTGGCGGGAACTGAAAGATGTTGTGCCGTGCAGTTTTATTTTCTAAAAATGTGTAAAATTACTCTAAAATGAACAATAGTTGTAGGATATTGATAGTTTTTGAGTAGTAATTATGTGTTTTGTGAGAAATGTGAACTGTATAGTCAAATGTGGCCTTTTGAGTTGTCACAAAAACTCCGTTGAATGGCACTAGCTGATAACCTACAGTTCTGCTGTGCTACGCATAGGCTTAAGAAAATGAAGAAACTACATTATAATCTAAAATCTGGCTTAAAGGCCCAGCTGCCAAGGCATAAACCTAAATAAATAATAGCCACTAATGTAAAAATAAATAGATCTATTAAGATAGTCTTAATAAAGTTCTAAAGTAAAAACGCCTTAGCGTTTTTAATTTAGAACTCTGTTAAATCTAGTATATTTACATCTACACCTACATCAGTTTTTCGTTAAGTTTGAGCCCTTCCAACATCCATCCGACCCGCCAGCAAAAAAATCAATAAAATCATAAGGACAGGAATGATTGATCCAATAAAAGTTTTCCGGCGCCGTCGCAATAAATCTTCAGTGGGTGAGGTCTGGAATTAATTTATACTATTTACCTGATCGGTGTTCAGTTACAAACTTACAACTCGTAAATTGCAGAACCTCTTCAGCGTTGGAAACTTGTGAATTTTAATGCCCACGCCTCTTTGCGTCGTCACAGAAAGCTTTTCCTTTTGTTCGAGAAAAATACTACAATATTGCGCGCTCTAATTTAAATTTGTATAGTTTTTTAAATCATATCTGTGGAATGAAAATATGCGGATAAAGTTAGCATTAATTTCTTTTTAATGCACTCTTTAAATAATTCCTTTTATATAAGCGATGTAAGTACGTCGCTATTTTTTCCAATAATGTATTTTAAAATAGTGTAGATTGATATTTATGTACATTCAGTAAAAAAAACGAACTATATATATGTTATACCTAGTCGCAGTATGACGTCCGCTGACGCAGACTACATGGTCATCACGGCATACTACGAAATCTAGGTTAAAACTGACTCCGTACCACGAGGCCCAAAAGAATGACGCACTAGCCAGGGACCGGAGGAGACTCACTCTAGATTCTTACATCGAACAGAGCACTAGTTGTAAAATTTAGATATAGCATTTCAATTGTAATAATGTAACATTAAATTTAATTATAGGTAAACTGGTTTTTCTTGAGTCCTCTTGCGTCGGTCATCGTAATTTCTATGTACCTATAAATTAAATTGAAAATAAAATTAAACTAAAAATAAAATATAAGTATATAATACAAATTAAAATTCCTTCCTTTGTTAAGTTTTAAAGTTCCCAATGCGATAACGAAACCATTATAAATTCGTGGTGTCTGATCGTTTTTCTATGTATGTCACACTTAATTTTGTTGGACACTATTTTGTCTATTTGTATTAAATAAGGAAATGTAGGGAAAGAAAATGGCAATAAAAATGCTATTAAAGGTTGCAAATGTAACTGAGCGATGAAAAACGTCAACGAAGTATACGCAAGTGTTTGAACATTACGTATTACGTACATTCTTAGCTGTTTACCGTCCACATTGTACTGTTTTTTCTTTTTTATTTTACATCTTTTTAATTTAATTATACCTAGACATAAGTTTTTAAAAGTATCCTCTCAGCCAGGTTGCCTGGAAGAGATCGCTTTTAGCGATAAGGCCGCCTTTTGTTTTGCCGTTAAATTATTATAATTATTTATTCTGTAATTGTTTATTTGGTGAACAATAAAGTGTTTTCTATTCTATTCTAATTATGTTTTTAGTGATTTTTCATTTAAGTAATTTGTAGTAAGATATTTGTTTCAAAATTAAATAATATTTTAAGTCAAGTTCTAAAAAATGGGCTACAGAACACTAAAACATAATGATTTCATAAAATAATAAACGACATACAGTACATTTTAATAATTTTAAATGTATTTTTTAAATTTTAATGTGTAGATCTCATTGTCGGAGTCTGTTTTCTCCGATACAACTTGGATGTCATCAAGACTCGTGTACTCGCTATTACAAATTCATACTCGCTAACCTAGAATGTACCTACATTTTAGATAAGCGAGCTTCATTATTGGCCAATGACCATACCTCCGCATAACATTAGGCGAGATCATACTCAAACGCGAACCGGTCCTATGATAAAAATGTTCCATATATTATAACCTTTTTTGATTCTATTTACTTTCACGCCTTTCTAGTGTATCCTTTCAAAAGTTATTATTAAACAACATGATAATACACTATTTACATTCTTCAGTTCGTTTTCGGAGTTAATATAGAGTCTACAATACAGAGTGTTTGATCAAAGGGCGGATATATAACACTAAAGATGAGGGCAAATATCACAGCATGATGTCAAAGCCTTCGTAATCTTTCCCGAGGAAGGCACACTACTATATAACTCGCCGGTTGCCGTCTATGCTGATTATACTGGGACTGTTCCATTTTATGCATACCCTTCCATGCCACGTAACATTCCTTTGTTTTCTATTCATTTGTTTCTCACTAGCGGCGTTCTCAAAGGGAAATGACAAATTAGAATCATCCTCAAATGCATATTTCATAATTTTTATAAAAGGGTATCAAAAGGTTTTAAAGTGTAAAGTGGGAAGTAAAGAAAGAGGAGAATTTGCTTAAAACACTACTGCTTATATATAACACAAAGATAAATAGAATATGACTAAGTCAACATAGTTCTTCAAAATTATATAACCAAAATATGTAATAGTGTATTGATGTATATATATACATATTGAATATATACAGAATAAGATCATAATCCGAAAATTAGCAAGGAATCAAAATAGAAATAGATAGTTGGAATATACCTATATATGTTATATTAAGCAAAATTATAAAACAATATAATGTAATATAGTATGAACAGAATTAAAATTTACCTACCCATTTTTTTTTTTTTTTTTGGCCAGGGGAAATCCGTTTGAGGACTAAGCCGCGACAGGCACAGAAGCCTGGGGGGATGATCGCGACCCGATGTGAGAGTGTGGGATTCGCCAGATCGGGGGTGGCACTAGCGTGCCCGGTCAGAACCGGTGCCGCGCTATTGCCACTCCCCAGTTAGGGATACCCACTAAAACCCCTGGGTGTTCCGTCCTGCGCCTTATGCCAGGGCTACGGGAATGGGATTCCCAGCTCCACTGTGCCCTGGCAGGCGTGGGCCATGCTCACTTGGCCTCTTTCAATGCCGGGGGACTACCCCCCCGGCGACGTGGTGGTCTAGTTCAGCGTGGGGCGGTTTGTAACGCGCCCCACGGGAGGAGAAATGAGCGCGCGCGGAACACTCGCGCTCTCATCTCGACGGCATGTGCGGGTGAGTGAGAACCCCTATACCCCAAGGGGCCCCACCCGCGCCGCCCGCTTACGGTGGCCGAAGGTCGAGTTCCGACCTCCGGCGTCGGCGCGTCCTCCTTTGGCGAGAGCGGAGCAAGGACGTACGCTCACGCTCCCGCTCCGCCTCCTCCTTTGCAAACATAACGTGCTCGCAGAAGGAGGAGACGGCGTCCCATCCGGTGCGGCTCCCGACCATGGTGCGAACCACGGCCGGGAGCGAAAGGTCCAGTCCGGTGTGGGCGACGAGGTCTCGGCGCTGCTCCGTCCATGCAGGACATTTCTGCAGGGTATGCAGCGCCGTATCCTCGTCGCCTGTGTCGCAATGATGGCACCCTGACGTTGCCTCGCGGCCGAGGCGACACAGGTACCTCCCGAAGCAGCCGTGCCCCGAGATGACCTGCGTCAGCCTGAACGTCAGGGTGCCGTGTGTTCGTCCAATCACCTACCCATTTCCAACCCTAACCAACACCCCGATAACACCCAATATCCACCGACCTTTCCCAATTCCCACACATCCCTACCCCCTCAACAATCATAAGTCAATCCAATCCATCCACATCAAATAGATTAATAGTAAAAATGTAATAAATTAACATAAAAACATGTAATTATAAGAAGAAGGCAATCTGGTTCTACCCGGGCCAAAAAGGCGAAAAAAAATTTTTAAAGAAGATTAACATTGTGATAAAGACATTAAAGTTATAAAAAGGTACTTTAAGAAATTTTTTTATAAAGTAGGAACTATATTTTCTAACTTATATGTTTAACCATCAGAAAAGTTAGATAGATAGATAGATAACACTTTATTGTACACCATTACAGAAAACCTTATAGCCTAAAAATATTCTAAATGTGCACAATGGGCGGTCTTATCGCTATTAAGCGATCTCTTCCAGACAACCCGTGGCAGGAATAAAACAGATTATATTGGTCAAAGGTGGTGGTATACATAAATATTAGAAAATAAGCAGTTACTTTCTTCTAGAAAAGTTCTTCCAGAGAAATTAGTTTGAATATAAATATTGGAAACAGAAGAAATATGGCCGACTTTTTCTTTTTATTTGAAGGCAATCTCATATTTGGGTGAATGGTCGCCTCTATTTAAAGCCCGTTCTTAATCAATTTTTTTAAATATCACTAATTAATTGTTAACCAATAACGCACTTGAATCGGAAAAATTCTAAAGAAGATATAAGATTTAAAAAAAACTGGTTGGACACAGGAGATTCACCCATTTGAAATGGTAGCGCTTAGTGATTGAAGCACCGACGGCTCGTTCCAATAATGTGGTTTCCAATCTTGACTGGAGAGGATATATAGCTTAGACAGTTTTCCTTATCTAATGAGTGTATTGTTGTAATTATGACTTGCTAATGGCGAAAACGTCGTGAGGAATCTTGCAAATCAACATTATAGATGTGCAGTTTTTGAAAAATTGACCAAGACATACTTATAGATTTACGGACCCGCGGAACCTTAAAAATAAATTCTCGATTTCTCACGTTATTCTTGCAAAGAGATATTATAAACTTCTTGGTTTGTTTATTTTCGAAACGTGAAATTAATACAAACCTAAGTTGTTAATATCTAGTCAAAAGCAATAAACAAGGATTGTTTGCTCGATACAAATATTTGAGCACAAATTTTATTGAAGGAAATTAATTACTCGAATCTCATTAACGTCAATTATCTGAATTGTGACCGTTGGTCTGAATAATCAGAAAATTATAAATATAAGTATTTTATTGTCTCTTATGAAGTTATATATACTGACTTTGCCAAAGCTTTCGACAAAGTTGACCATACCACACTATTAACTAAACTTTATAGAATAGGAATAACCGGGAACTTGTTGCACTGGTTCTCCTCATATATGAGTGAACGCAAATCAACTGTCGTTGCGGGCGGGTACTCATCATACTCGTACTCTGCAACCTCTGGTGTTCCGCAAGGATCCCACTTGGCACCATTACTATTTTCAATATTCATCAATGACGTTGTAGATTGCTTTAAATCTACTGATTGCTATCTATTTGCAGACGACTTAAAGATAGCGCGTTCTATTAAATCTGACAAGGACTCAACACTTGTACAAGAGGACTTAAATGCATTAGCAAAATGGTGCGAAAACAATAACATGTCCCTCAATATCAGCAAATGTAAAAGTATTCGCTTTACAAGAAGCAAAGGAAAATCAAATATATTATATAGTATTAATGGTATCATCCTTGAAGAAGTCACTTGTATCAGAGACCTTGGCGTATACTTAGACAATAAACTCCGGTTTCACACACACATTGACGTAGCGGTTACTAAGGCTTTTAAATTACTAGGTTTTTTAGTAAGAAATAGTAAAGCTTTTTTAAACCATAAAACCAAATTGTTACTTTTTAAAACCCTAATACGATCAGGTCTCGAATACAAAAGTCAGATATGGTCTCCTTTTTACGATGTTGATATTAAAAGAATTGAATCTGTACAAAAGCGATTCCTCTGGCATTTATGCTATAGCGAGCACAAGGCAAAACTTTTACCATCTTACACATCTCGGCTTAAACACTACAAACTTCATAGCCTTCAACAACGAAGGATATTACTTGACCAAATCTTTCTTTTTAAAGTTATAAATGGTTACATTGACTGTCCACCCTTATTAGAATTATTTAATATACGTGTGCCCTCTAGACTTCCTAGAATTAATAAATTTCTGCCCTTTCATACGGCGTCTACCAAAACTAACCTAGGTTTTCATGCCACTTGTAACCGTTTGATGAGGCAGTATAATAATAGTGTAACAAAAAATAAAGATATAGATATTTTTTTGGGTAAAATCAACATATTTCGGCAAAGTATTCTAAATTCATTTCTATCAGATCAACAGTAAACTATTTACACTTGTACACCTAGCATATACCAAATAAACACATACACACACACACGCGCGCGAACTCACAAACACACAAACCTTAGCATTACAAACGTACTAAAGTATTATGAAACATAAAAAAGAATGTCTTTTTTCCAGCATGATGTGACAACCTATAATTAAGTTTGCACTTAGACCACTACCTCAATGTAATAATATAAGCAGATATATGTACTAGTGTAAGACTTGTTGGTTGTTCTCAATAAATAAATAAAAAATTAAAAAAAAGTTCTTGATGGTATATATTAGGTAAAAGCATTGAGGTATAATGTACCACGTACTAGAGAAGTCATCCGTAACTAGCTTATTTGAGCACTCATTATGGTCCCATAGACTATGACTCGTTTAGTCTGTGCCGGGCTGTTGTCGATAGTTTACCTGTTTGAGTGAAAAGTAACTATTGAAAAATGCCTTCATGTGTACTACAGTACTAAAGTACCGTTTAAACCACTCAAAAAGCTCAAATAAATGTCAAGGGGTGACTTTTCACCGGTAAGTAAACATCTTATTTTTATTAAAATTTATCCATTTTATCGCGTCATCGCTGCGGCCATGTTCAAGCGAATTTCATTGAGTAAAAATTCGTGCCTACGCAGATAACATAAACTACAGTATTGATGTATTCATAACAAATGTTTACAGCCAATGAAATTATTTTAATTGCCATGAGTTGTTTTATGAAATGCATAATTTATCCGACTATGCAAAGTGAACGATTGGGTATTTTTGTATTAATGGCGTATTGTTTTATTATGATCTGTTTGGTTTTAAAGGTTTCCTCGGCCGGATCATGAAAAGCGAGAGGAATACATTAAATTTGTTCAAACGAATAGTAGCGAAGGAGCATGTGTAATACTTGCAACAACTCAGAAGGGTTTATGGTAGTAAAAGAACAGCAACTGGTCACAATACTTTATAATCAGAGAACCTTACGGTTTTAACATATTACATACACTGACTATCCAAACTCGACAAACATTTTTAGAACACCTCGCCATCCCTCCAACAATTTTACAGTACATGAAACTTAGCAATTGGCACAATCGATAGTGGATTTAAGTCATTGATAAACTATTTTAAATAAAGGGTTATGCATGACAAAAATTTAATACATTATTGTTTGGATATTTCAGATAATATTTTATATAAAATATTATACTTAAAGTTTTATATGCAATAAAATAAGCCGAACACAGTATAAATCTATCGCGTCTACCAACAAGAAAATAAAATTTAGTAAATAAATATAAATTGAGAGTTTGAATTATAATACCATTCATTATATACAGGATATAGGGTTAAAAATTATTGTAAATTATAGACATTACAAAACAGGCGTATTACTAATAAATAAAAATATAACATTATGATTCAATTACGGAATTGGCCGATCGTATCGTTTAGAAATAAGAGGGATCGTTCAGAAATAAGAGGGTACATAACAAAATCAATTATTAACTTTAAAAAGAAACACGACAAGAACAACTATGCTACTCAATAACTGTAACACATGGCTACCTTCCGAGCATACACATATGTTCCGTGAACTTTAAGAACAACGACAAAAACAATACTAAAACAGGACCAGTTTACTTAAAAAAAATACTGTAACAAAAAACTAACAAAATTGATTTTATTTATGGATATTAAAGATGTTTTTGGTTTTTTTTATTTACACTCTTTGTACACATTAGATAGTTATAAAAAACTGTATGTTTTGCATTGATAAGTTTGTTGTTATCATTTAAAAAAATTGTAAATATATGAAGGAAACTGAGATATTTCTTAATTACTACACTTTTACTGAAGTGGCACTCATAGACGCTAAAGTGCACACTTAATTCTTTAAATGATAATATTTATTTAATTTTTATTTAATTTGATTTTAAACTATTGTTAATGTATTTAGGCTTAAATAAACGCATAAAAATTGATTTTCTTTTTCTTTATGCTTTACCATTTATTTGTTTATTTAGCTATCTAATAATAAATTTTGAAATAAAGTATGAATTCTAATTAAGTTTTGTAGGTACAAAAGCTATGCGCATGAGTTCACGGCATGCTCGCCCCGCGTGGACTCCCGCTTTCATCAAGTACGAACTTTTTTGTTTTGAACAACTTCTCTAGTACGTAGTACATATAACTCAATGGGTAAAAGTGAATTCAATTGGATATTTGTATGTCATTTTCTTAGGGCCTTAAAAATTAATATTGTTATATGTATTACCTATTTGTATAACTTTCGATATTGGGGCATTAACATCAGATAGGTACTTTACATCCTTTAAGAGATATCAAGATTGATGAATATGAGAAAAAAAGTAAGCCAAAAATAGAT
Source organism: Dendrolimus houi (assembly GCA_039645545.1). Lineage (NCBI taxonomy): Eukaryota > Metazoa > Arthropoda > Insecta > Lepidoptera > Lasiocampidae > Dendrolimus > Dendrolimus houi. Next base: position 12,060,513 of record CM077134.1, read on the forward strand.
ATGTGGGGTTAACATGAAGATTTGTGGCGTGGCTGGGCGTATGTCAGAATAGAGGAGTCTGGAACGACTCGTAAAGATTGATAAAGGTAAAAAAGGACTATACTTATATAATCGATGATGGGATATTTTTCGCGAAGTACGGATCGAATGTTTATGTTAGGGAAGGACAATGAACCGTTAATACATAACTTTTGGAATAACAATATACAATAATAAACATGAGGATGCGACGTTCTGCAAGTTTATAAAAAGTAATTCAGTTGATTTGACTGTACAATTCTCTATTTCACGTATATTTTTATACATATTAATACGCTTATTAAAATGAAACTTCTTTAAAATCGTTGTGGTTTGATGAGATGAAACGAAAAAGCAACACCAAAAAGAGATAAACACATAAATCTATAAGACTAGGCCTGCAAGAGAATGAGATACGCGTTTTACATTGCGCAGCACAGATTAGACAGTCAATAATACCGATGATTATACAAGGTCCAATTTAAACCGAAATAAAACTGATAATAATATTTTTTAGACCAAGACAGTGAAAATTTGAAAGTGTTAAGCACTTTGGCTCGCTAAAGTATCAGGGCGCATATACAGTAATAAAGGACAGCGATTATAGAAGCTGAATCATAATGACGGTAAATATATTTATTTTTAGAAAACCCCTATTTATTTTATATGAAGACTTCGTGCACGTCTTTGGTTTGCACAAGGTCACTTGTTGTGCTCTAAGTCTATAGTACTAATACTATAAGACTACTAATACTAATACTATTCAATCAAGGTAAAAAAAGGTAATGATAAATATAGCTTATTATTGAGCTACTATCGATCTGTATTAACTAAAATAATATTTAAGATTGGCAACTCTTCTCGGCTTGTCTATCCGACAAAGGCCTCCCCATGATCCTCCATGGGTTCCTTTCTTGGGTAAGTCTACTCCAAAGTGGTCAGCGTGCTCCTATGATATTATCCCCCATCCTCGACGTTGCCGTTCTCTCTTTCTTTTCCCATCACGTACCCCCGTGAGTTGATTTTCTTGACCAGTTATCAATTTTATTTTAGATCATATGACCGATCCACACAAAAAAGTTTATTGTTCTTTAAATGTTCTACTACTTTCTCCAGATTAATTCGATTACAGTAGAACATGATTTAACCTTTCCTCGGATCAAATAACCAGTTACATTTCGACATCGGTTCCAGATTTTTGCTACCAAAGTGTTAAAGGTCATTACGACAAAGGTGTGCCATTTATATCGCAAAACGCTTCTGAATGGCTTTCCTTACTCTAAAATAGGTTTTCGATTAAGTAAGCCAAATTTGGTATAAAAGTTTATTTGATTTTCGTATTTTTTAAACGCTATTTCCATGTACGAATTTATTATTTTTTCTAATTGTGTACAAAAATATTTTAGATATCTATTGATGAATGTACACTATGATTACCTCAGTATTAAATATTTATGCATATTTAAGTTTTAGAATGATTCTCAAGCAAATAGACACCGGAATAAAACCGGAACTATAAGACCTCTTATCCCCAATTCTAATGGCGGCGCAACACTTGGCTTAACGTATTTGCCACTGTATTTGACCAACATTTGATGTATTAGCAAATATCACACACATCTATCTACACATGGGCTGAATGAACAAATAACTCGAACATACAAAATATATTTGGAAATGAAACGTATTGACAGCGGCAGTAAAAATAAGCAGCAACTGCTTATTTGTACTTTAATACAACATGTCTATACTTGGTATATTTAAACAAGTACAAAATTACTAAAAGATTTTGGCAAAGAAGAGGCTGGTCAGAAGTTTTGTAAACAACACGTTTAAACGCGACCGCTGCAATGTCGCTAGTAAGCAAACCCAGTGGAGACGGTCGCAACAAATATTCGGTTAATTTGAATCCTTTTATAATTGTGTCATTAAAATCGATAGTCTATGGAACCATCGTTTTTACTATTGACGTTATTCGCCTTATTTGTACAAATGAAGCAAATAAAAGAATAACCTACTCTACATATGGTTGTTTTTGGGCAAACTAATCAAACACCTGCCAACAATAAGATGCCGTCATAAAAATTGTAGGTTATTTGCTGACTTTAAGCAACGGACTTTGTGACCGTGTTTCGTACGATGAGTGAGAAGAGTCCCGATAGCCCACTTCCCCTTCCCCCATCCTATCCTCTTTATTCTATCTCTATTATCCTATTTCTCATATCCTACACGCTGGCAACGCGTAGGCTTGACTTCTGGTATTGCAAACGTCTATAGGTGATGGTAACCATTTTTTACTACTTGGGCCGTCTGCCTGTTTGCTACCTTTTTTTATTGCGAGATTTCAGCAGACAGGCAGATGGTTCACCTGACGGAAAGCGGTTACCATCGCCTATGGACATTTGCAACACCAAAGGTGCTATAAATGCGTTACTGCTCTTTAAAGGGAGACTGGAACCTGGCCACTAAAACCGGAACACAACTCAAGATTCTTATGGTGGTATACTCTAGACCAGGGTTAGTAGCCATTCAGACGGGAAAATACCCTACCACCTGGCTGTGGGTTGTTTTATCACCTCAGGCCGCCCGGCCGCAGAAGATTGTACTCTTTCTCTCTTCTGGCACAAATATTTTCACCTCTCCCTGCGTTATTTTTGTAGTTACGCATCCTTAAAAAAATTGTCATACGTATTTTAGATACGATCGAAGGTTAATTGGGGTAAGTTGTTCCTGGGAAGAACTAGCTCCGCCAGGCAGGAACTTTTAGACCCAAATTATGTTTATATTGAAGACTGGCACATTGGTAACGTTATATAATCCTTTGAAAAAATACTTAAGGAATAAGATACCCTACTAATGTCACTACAATTTAGAAAAGTTACGCATTAATTAGTTTATAATAAACAGAGATAGACCGAAAAGTTTAAAGACGAAAATATTTACTTACGTCATCTTTTGCCAGCTACGTATACATAGCCACTCAACCGCCGTTGCTGGAGTAACTAAATTGGCTGCCAACGCAGCGCATCATCTGTCCCTTTCATAGTGCATTTCACTTATATTGCTATTTCTTTTCTTGCAAAGTTATTGCTGGTGGAACAACTTACCCCGGTAACTTCCAGCCCCGCTCTCAACCCCCCAATACTGGAATTGCGATTGCTGAATATCCTTGTTATAGTGTTTTTATGCCTCTGCTATGCATGCGTCGTAATGCTTTAAGTAACGTGTTGGCGCGGGCGGGAGCGGGGATAAGGGAGAAGAAAAGGACTTCAGGATAGGTCGTCGCACCAGACACGCTACGAACGGTGCGGGTTTCGCAGCGGCATGCACGTCTTCCTCGTGATCCTTTCTTCACGTCTTGCCGTTCCTTTGACAAGTAGACCAGCTGGGTACGGCACAGCGGGTACCTTCTAGCACATGGCTTAATATAAGCGGGTGTAGAATGCGTCATAACACATAAAACGCGGCGAGATTTTTGCGGAAGCAGCGGTCGAACGTAGACTATCATATAGTATTATCTATGTACATTATGTTTTTTTTATTTAGGTTTATGGCTTGGCAACTAGGCCTTTAAGCCAGATCTTAGATTATAATGTAGTTTCTTCATTTTCAGCCTATGTGTAGCACAGCTGAACTGTAGGTTATCAACTGGTGCCATTCAACGGAGTTCTTGTGACAACTCAAAAGGCTACATTTGACTATACAGTTCACATTTCTCACAAAACACATAGTTACTACTCAAAAACTATCAATATCTTACAACTCTTGTTCATTTTAGAGTAATTTTACATATTTTTAGAAAATAAAACTGCACAGCACAACATCTCCTTTCAGTTCCCGCCAAAAACTCCTGTACATTATTTCAAATTACATAGTGACAGATGCGACGAAAGAAAAAAGAAACAAAGAGGCGGTGACCAAATAGGTCGGCGTTAACATAACCCACTAATAAAGATAAAACATAGATTTAGCAATGCGTTATTTGAGATGCGACAATGATAATGACGCTAAACATTAACCAATAAAAAAAATATATACACTAATGTAGTTTATTGTTACCGCACTATTTATTAACACAGTCACTAACACTAACACAGGTGGAGCATAAAAGATATAATGAGATGTGAAATAAGTTATTCATTAAAGACCGGAGAATAATATAAGATTATTTTGTACCAATGAATAAAACGAATTATCATAGGATAGCATATGAAAGTCATGCAAGCTCTAATAACCAATAATTTTGAACCTAGACGCAAGTAGACCTTAATACCTTGTGAAATTACACAGAATTTCGTTGAAAACGTGTCAAAGGTCACCATGATAAAGGTATACCATTTGTATCGCAAATTAATGCGGTAACACGTTGAAATGAATATATGGAGAGAACACGTGAGGCTGCTACACCGCCTGATAAATCAATTTTAACATAACGTTTTGACGCGTTATAATGTAATATTTTGTCACCAGCGTTGTGGTAAAATTAACACATTTCCAAATGTATTTATAATTTACCATGTGTATCTTTAATGTAGCTTCGTCGTTATTTACAATATTATGTCAAGTACATATTATATTTGAAATTAATACAGCTCTGCTTTTATCAACTTCTTAAGTTCTTAAGAGTTTAATTTTAGCCAATTATATAACGTTAAATATTTAAAATATCACGTTTTTCTTCGTTTTTTTATTTATTTTGATTCACTTAATATTAAAAGAGATAGTGATTAATAGGCAATCGCTATGCCAAGTGGTAGGGCATTTGGTCGTCTGGATGCCTTTACCAACCTTTCTCTAAAGCATGCGCCATAACATCTTTGAGTTGTGTACATTGGTGGTCAGGTTTCAGTCCCACCTGTCGAGGCCAGCAGGATATTGGCCGTACCTCTGGTGTTGCCAATTTACATAGGCGATGGTAGCCAGTTTCCATCAAGTGGACATTCTGCTGTACTCCAGCAATAAAAAAATCTACCTAAGCTGATGTTAAGCAAAGATATAATCTAGAATAGATCATGCTTACTTAGAAGGTTCAAATTTATAAGTGACTTAAAGCGGTCCAAGAAATACGGAGACTCACGAAATTTCACTCTTTTAGGGTATGTTTTATAAAAGTGTATACTTAGTTCGTATATGTGGAATATCCAATAATAATCGATGGCGCAATCCAATGCATCTTATTATTCGATTAGCTTCCTAACGATCCTCTCAGTCGACTCTATTCAATATTATTTCACTAAGCCATCCTAAAAGTAAGGACAGGACTCCATACATGCTCATACTTCTACTATGTAGTGCATATATTCACATACATTGTCAAGGGCTATTCTGCAGTGAAATGCTATCCCTTTAGTTTTTGCTTGATAATTTACTAGTTTATATAATTTGTATATAAGTATAATATATTTCAGCTAGTTTTTTATGTTATAAATTTTATTATATTCTAAAATTTTGATGCAAAAAAAGAAGCGCAGCTTTTATAACTGCACTATTTTTAGTGCAGTTGCGTTTATCTTTAAACGACATGACTAAATATTTTGATAAAATAGATTAAATTATAATTTATTAATGATTCCCGCCGCGTCCTTTAACCAAAATCCTCACCACTGAATAATATGCTGTATGTATGTTCGTACATCATCAATATGTAGCTCATTATTCCTTGCGGTTTGAATATAGATGCCATCTATTAATCATACCTACTACATTCCTCCGAAATTAGATAAAAGAAGAGACATTCTAACGTCAGTAAATTTGTGACGTAGTATAGCTATGCTGAAATCATTATCTTGTTTACAAGTCTTAGGGACTCGATTACCACGCTCACACAGAATATCGGCGTGAAACGGTTATCCTGGCGCGAATCGTGTTTCGTGCGATGAGTGAGAGTACCCATAGCCCACTTCCCCTTCCTTCTATCCAACGTTCTCTCTTTTTTGATAACGCAGGGGAATATATTTTCTTGTGACACGCACTCAGCCCACGAATACGGGGGAAAGCCAATTGCAGCGCCTAGTGCCGCCTGCATAAGTGCGTGTGGGACTCTCGTATGGTATCGGTACCTCACCCAATAAAGGGAGAGCCGACGAACTACCCACTACAAATACCTGCGTCCCGATGAGAGGAAACACTTTATAAGAACGCCACGGGATCTAGAACAGAGTTAGTGCACCGTGACGTCCTAGTATGCAAGATTGGTACAACTCAGGGAAACAGGGCTGCACCACTACGTACAGCAGAGGTAAAAGTCCATCGATACACCCGTATACAGCGCCCTCTGCTACAGACCCAACCTTCCTATACCATCCTCTTCATCCCATCATGAAAGCTGGCAACGCGTTGACTTCACCATTGCTTATGTAAACGACTATAGGCGACGATGACTACTTTCCATGAGTTAGGCCGTCTACCTGTTTGCCAGCGCGCAATAAAAAAATAGACAATGTGTTTATCTCCTGATTACCGACTGATTTTCGCATCGCAGCATCGCTAGCTAAAGCAACACTTTAACATATTTAACGATATTGAATTATTGGTCCATCAAATTAGTCTAATTAGTGTTATAAAATGCAAGAGTAATATGAAAACATAAAGCTAAAGCCAAGTTTGACCTCATTTGAGTTATCAGCTGGAAGTCGTCCAATCTGGCGCCATTGTCTCAGCTGGGAATTTACAAAGTGGACACGAGTCTCCTACATATAAGCGTTTATATATTCACGGCCTCAAGTGTATGTAAAATGTGTGTTATAACTATGACATAGCTTTAATTAATTGAAAGAAAAAGTCTAAGTCAAATAAAGTTTAAAAAAACTGATATATAGTCAATATGAAATTAAATTAAGGAAAATATTGCGTGTAATAACATTATAATTAAGACACCATAATGACAAGAAGAAAAATAAAGAAGCATTTAAATTAAAAAATAACATAACAAAGGTTTCTGTCCAAATAGGTTTGGACACGTTATATTAATATATACTTATATATACAAAGTCGTATGTTAAATTAGAGGAGTGAAACAATGAGAAGAAAGAATTCGAAATATAAACATATTTGATAGCTCAAAATTAGATTTGAATAACAGTAACTAAAATTGTTTTGAAAGCGATCTGTAAGATTCACTTTTAAAAGAAATATGTTCATTTTCAATAAATAATAGAAAAAATGTTTCTTATTAGTGGGGTTGGCAACGTTAAGTAAAACAACAAGAATTTTGTGTGGCATGGAATGCGCGATTCAAAATATATTGACAGTTTTAAACGGTTACCGGGACTTCCCCGTCTTCACAAAAATACAATGTTGAATTTGATACCCGTAATCAACTTTTCTCAAATTTTTTATTTCAATATTACCTAAAGAGTATCTCCATTATATTCAAGCGGTTTTTCTGAGAACGAATTTACGAAGAACGACATGAACTTCCATTTACATCCATAACATTTTACACTTAGGACCGATTTTTCGATTATCAGATAAAATGTATCCACTAATATTATACAGAGATGGAGTTTGTGAGTTTGTTTGTTTGTAACAAGTGATCTTCTTAACTACTGAACTGATTTTGAAAACTCTTTCACCAGTAGAAAGCTACATTATTCCTGATTGGCATAGGCTATATTTGATAGTATATAATAAAAAATATGTAAAATATCAATTCCGAGAAAAATGGTCTGTTGCATTGATTTTTCGGCGGCGCTCACTAAACAATAAATTAGACCCGGGGTCAAATATTTTCTCTGGTGAGCATTGACTTGAGAAAGGAGTGTTTTTCCCATGGACAATTATATCTTGGCTTACTCGAGTAGCGCCCAACGAAGTCGGCACGGGTCAGATAGTAAATTATAACATGACTGAATTTAAATGTAAAACACTCCAAATGTTTTATTTGCGCAACTTTAATGTTCAATTTGTTCATGTTGTATCTTATGGTGATTGACAATTCGGCTCTTAGTATAATAGCTATTACAATTTGTTTATTTATGCACTTTGCTATAATATTCCCGTTTTTATTACAAATAAACTACATCGCGATATGTAAGTTAAACGGTCAGACCATAAGCTGGGAGCCAATAGCTTTCATCGAACAATTACTTAAGAGGTTGTTGACCCATTTCATCCCGGCTGGGTTATTTCAATACCAATCGAATTCGTACGGTTTTTCAGGACTGCTGATGACACGGGGGCTTGAATCCGCGACTTGCGGATATTAGGTTTTTGATTACTTCTCATTATCTAACAGAGTTCATTTCAGTAAGTGTTTTTATTATTTTAAAGACGGAAATTAAAGTATGGGTATTTATTTTTAGACAGGAATATTAAGGATTCAAGTTCTGGGAGCTTATTCCAAATCCCTAAAGACGTGCATAACTTTTGTTATGATTATTGGTAGGTATTGATGGGGTAAGAGTTGTATGAGTCAGAGTTTAGCCTGGTGCCCATTTGTTTGAAGATTGATCCTGGCTGCAATCTGAGAAATCACAAGTTCTTTTTTTAACCTGGCTCGAATCCATTGCGATCTTGTTTGTTCACCGAAATCTACCGCCGTAAGTTTACAATTAGCTTGCTATGAAAACAAATTTTAATGGCAAAGTTACCATGACTAGTCAGTATAATCAAATGACTAGTATACACGAATATTTATTTATTACTGATCGTTCTACAATATATAACATATTATAAGCCCATACCACAACATCACACAGACTTGATAAAGAAACCATGCAAAGTTTTTTGAAGTGAAGCTTCTTTAGAATCGTTATGATTTGAATCTCGATGAAAAAAATAAGTGACACTAAAAAGGGATAAACACAAAAATCTATGGGACTAAGCCTGCGAGAGAATGAGATACGAGTTTTATATTATGCAGCACAGATTAGAGAGTCAATAAGATCGCTGATTAAACATAAGTCAAATTTGGACCAAAATAAAACTGATAATAATATGTTTTAGACTAAAACATTGAAAGTGGTACTTATAAGAAGTTTGTTTTATTTTAATATGTTGACGGATGTAGGCTAAAGGAATTATATTTAGACGGCCTCTGTTGTTGAGCGGGCTAAGCCTTTACCGGCTTACCTCACTGCAATGCTGAGGCTCCGGGTGCGATTCCTGGTATAGTAAATGTCAGAAACATATTTTCTCCGTTATTTACTATGGTCTGGGTGTCTGGGATCTGCCCCAGAATGCTCCGTTGTATATTACCTATAACGCAAGCGTAACTTGCTTAATTTGGGAATATACAGTGCGTGTGTTTGTCTGCCGATTTATTATTATTATTATAATATTTATATTAATAAAAGTTAGAGAAGAATTATCTGTAAGTATATTCTCTGAAGTTTCACTTCTACTGCGTGTGAACTGCACACACATACACACACATTCTTTTTTACTATACCATCCATAGGTACTTGGTTCCTTTGCCTGTTATTATACACTCTTTAAAAGATAAAAAATGGCAGTTTAGTTCATGAGGTTTTTCTTATGCCACTTTTTCATTTGAGATAATGTTATTGACTTTTTCACTCAAATGTAGCGATGAGTTTAATGCGTTATTTGTGATGTAATATTGTTGATTTTTTTATTTAAGTTTATGGCTTGGCAGCTAGGCCTTTAAGCCAGATCTTAGATTACAATATAGTTTCTTCACTTTCTTAAGCCTATGTGTAGCACAGCTGAACTGTAGGTTATCAGCTGGTGCCATTCAACGGAGTTCTTGTGACAACTCAAATGGCCACATTTGACTATACAGTTCACACTTCTCACAAAACACATAATTACTACTCAAAAACTATCAATATCCTACAACTATTGTTCATTTTAGAGTAATTTTACACATTTTTAGAAAATAAAACTGCACGGCACAACATCTCCTTTCAGTTCCCGCCAAAAACTCCTAATATTGTTGATAACGTTATATATTGACAGATAACGTATCTGTATACAATAATGTATATGATTTTTAAGTGATTATCTCCATTAGTAAGATAAATTTTCATTAAGGTTTTATAAATAAAACCCTAATTAAGTTTGTATGTAAGTGACTAAAGCTACCGCCTATGGCTTTCACGGAAAAAACGCTAGTACTTGAATAAGAATAAGATTTAGCAAAGATCTTTTGTTAACAAAAGACTTACTTATGGTGCTTAATAGTCTGTGAAATCGGAAATTCACCAAATGGCATTGTAATAAAGCTGAGTTGTTGCTAAATACACAGGTATTTTCCGAAAACACAACAAGTATTGCCAATGCTTATTTCAAACAGACGTAAATAACAATTTATTAGCCACTTTCACGTTGTTTGTCTCTTGTGCTTCTTGGAAGTTGTATTTTGAAGATTTGGGCAGATTGTATTATCTGTTTAATCCAGCCAGATGTTGCCCTTTGAAAGTGCCTTTAATAAAGTTTCTTCCAAACATTGCTTCGAACGTACAAGTATTCAGAAATAATGTACCATTAGGCAACAGGCGTTCGCTTTGTTTATTTATACATTACATAAATATAAAACTTTATTGTTTATTGATTGTTTCACTGTCATCATGTCATGGTTGGGACAGATTGAAGTATGTTTTTAAATGTGTTGTGCTCGGCTCTCACCATCCATATTGTTAGGTCAGGTTGTGCGGCGAATAATGACTTCGAATCAAGAAGGCATCGGGCTTTACTTAATCCTGCACCTGGATTCCATAAATTAATATTAAAAAATATTTTTAAAAACAAGCTTTTATTTAAAGCTCTAAAAAAGAATAAAATAAACTTTAAATTACATCAAAATCCCTCAATATATTACAATACTAAAACTATGCGATATAAAATCTTGTCGCAAGAATTACTTGTGTAGATATATTTACTTAAGTCAAGATCAAGTTCCATAATTATTGTTTATCTACGTGTAACTTATGCATGACAAGAATCGTCTTCCGTGTCCATAGAACTACAGTGAACTAGTCTCAGTACTCTATTTATAGTCTGGAGGAATAATAAAATAACACGTAACTTCTATATATAAAATAGCATAAGATGGGCAATAATGTGTCTGTATGATGGAGCGGCGATATACCACGCTCCCCACTCTCTCGTTGGGGTGTTATGTACTATTCGAAGGTAATTTACGAGGCCATATGGACCGGGGCCTGCCAGGGCTCATGCGGAGCAGGTGATAGTCAATTTTCGCGGCCCTGGCTAGAGGCGAATGAAAGGAACACGGAGGATATCCCACAACCAGGCCGGCGACTCCTACACGCCCGTGATCTCCATACGGCGATAGGACCCGTAAACGGGTCTCCTCGTCGAAAAAACGAGGTAGTAATTTATATGTAACAAACACTCAGGTTCGAAGTTCAAATACTAAAAAGGTTATTTCGACGTAAAAGAGCAAATAACACGTGTAGCTGTAGTCAAAATTACATTGAAAAAAGCTTCAATGGTCATACACATACTAATATATAAGTATGTATAAAATTTGAAATGCAGTATAATAAAACTATAACAACCTTTTTATAAAAAAGTTAATGGAAAACGGCTTTGTCACGAACAATAGAAAATGACAAGGGTTTCTCCTAAAATGTAGATTATTAAGCCGTAAAAAGTGATTTTTTAATTACGAAATTCTAATTAGTGACGAGGGCTTCTGTATAATCCTCGGCAGTTGCTACCTACTACGATTTATCTACCACAAAGAATCATACTTGAAATCTAAAACATGTTTTAGTTTTTGAAGGTAGTGTGGATTTTTTTTTATTGCTTGAGTTCAGCAGACAAGCAAACGACCCACCTGATGGAAAGTGGTTATCATCGCCTGTGGACATTTGTAACACCAAAGTTGCTACGAAAGTGCTGCTGCTCTCTAAAAGGCGACTGGAACCTGGCCCCTAATGCCGGAACACTGTTACGGCGGCATACTCTAGACCAGTGGTGGTAGCCATCCAGACGGGCAAGTGACGTGAGTGAGTTCTTGCGACAGGCCGCCCGGCCGCAGGAAATTGTATTATTTCTCCGTTCCTCCACGAATAGGATAGGATTTTCAATTTATTCTATCATTTCACAGCTTCGTTCTTGTCAGTGGAGCCTTCTCCAATCTTTTTAATTATGGGCCAGCTGTTTTACTAGTTGGTATCACATATGTCTCTCTATATCTCTAGAATTGCATCTGTTCAATTATTAACAAGCGAAACTGTTAAACTGTGGTACGGAAAGCAATTTGGTAAATCACCGCACAAAGACATCTCTAGTAGGTATGGAGCTCTATGGAAATAACAAGTACTTAAAAGTATTTTTCATTGCAGTGGAATTTAAATCCTACTTATTATACATAATATGAATATGCCGTCTCAGTCTGTGATACCTAGCACTGTTGAGCCTAGTGAGCCAATGAGTCAACGCCCAGACAAGTACAACACAAAAAAATCTAATCAAATTTTCTAAGTTACCACACTGTGTGTTTGCTGTCGCTATTCATTAAATATGTCATCAATTAAACCGCATTACGCAATGAGCACAAAAAGCGAAGCAATTTAAAAAGGGTACAAAAGGTAAAATAAATGACATCATGGAAAAACAAGAGAAATTCTCAACCATTGAAGCGATTAACGACTTAATTTGATATTATTTTCGTTGTGACTTGAGTTCTGACTAATGGACCTTTTATTTTTACTTTATACAAAAAGTCCGAAGCTTAATGAAAATTTTATACTTTTTGCTCTAAATATAATCAACTTTAATAAAATTTGTTTAGTTAGGAAGGGAGAGCCTTTTTTGGCTTGAATTTGTTTTCGAAATAAAATATTTCTTCTAAAAACATTTATTCTTCGTATAACAACTTTTTAACATTAACAGATTGAAAATAATTATAATGTCATTTAAATTACATAAGTACCTATATAATGATATTTTATCCGTGCAGGAACGGAGAAAGAATTCAATTTCCTGCAGCCGGGCGGCCTGTCATAAGAGGCAACAATACAACCCACAGCCAGGTGGTAGGGCATTTGCCCGTCTGGATGGCTACCACTCCCTGGTCTAAAGTATGCCACCATAACAACCTTGAGTTGTGATCCGGCGGCATTAGCGGCCAGGCTCCAGTCTCCTTTTAGAGAGCAGCAGCACATTTGTAGTACCTTTGGTGTTTCAAATGTCCATAGGCGATGGTAACTGCTTTCCATCAGGTGGGCCGTCTGCCTATCTGCTGAACTCATGCAATAAATAAAAAAAATCAATGCAACACTTAATGACATAATCCGTCGGTCTCTTGTCACCGCCGGGGTTACCTGCCGTTCTAGAAGCCAACGGCTTGTGCTGCGACGATGGCAAGAGACCTGATGGTATATGAGACGCATCTTGCGTCGATACTTTGGCAGCTTCCTATCTTCCAGCCACTAGCATATCTGCCGGTACAGCTGCTGCACAACAGGAGGCCCTAAAACGCCCAAATACTCAGCCATTGGAAATGCCTACATATTTGCGACTTTTGGGTTCGAGACCCTGGGACCATAGGGACCTGAGGCGCACAACCTTTAACGAGACAAACATTTAGTGGATGTCTCAAGTGACCAAAAGACTGGTTTATACCTCGGTCTTTTGGGCGCGTTTCCAACTGACAGCGGTCTGGTACTAGATTTTATAGTTTAACTTTAGTTTGTATACATACTTTATTTTTAGTTTGTATATATAGTTTATTTTTAGTTTAATTTATGTAAATATATTAAAAATACCATATAGAGATTATATAATGAATTGGCGAAATAATTAATTATTCAATTTGTACGACATATTATTATTGTAAGGATCGTAAGGAATAGCATATTGTTCTTAGAATTTTAAGTTGGTTGTTGTAACTACCTAAATATTATATTACATTTTTTTTATTTTATCAGCTCTTACCAGGTCAGGTAAACAGCATATTAAATAAACGTGCAACTATGAACAGGTTAATGACAGTAGATAAGCGAAAGTTGTTTGTCAGGATCGTCGCAAGTGGAGGTCCATAGTCTCTGTCTAACCCCATGGGAAACAGGCGTAATAATATGTATGTATATGTTTTTATATATATATATATATATATATAATATGTGTGTGTGTGTACATATACGTGTGTGTGTGTAAAGTATGTATATATGCTCTTACTAATTATTTTTAAACTTAAAATCAAATTGATTAACAAAATGTTATTTAAATTATAAAACGTCGAAAGGCAAGCGAATTAAAGCTTTTCAAAGTTCTTTAGGCAATTGTTATTTGTAGTTATATCTTCTGTATTATCCAATAATTCCCATAAGTTAAAAGATTTAGCTTAATTTATCTATATTTATTATCTCGACCCTGGATCAAGGAATCCTTCTGTAGTGCCGTGATCTGCAGGTGGTACAACAAATACCGGTACAACAATATGTGTCGTTTTATGCATATTAACACTTATTTAATCTTCTGGCAATATTTTAAAAATAAACTATATATGTCTCAAAAAAGATGACAACATCATCATTCTATGCTCATTACATCTGGAGCAGCTAGTTAGGGTTCACTTTCCTATGTATACTTCCCCACTTCGCATAATTTTCGGGTATCTCTTATTGTTAGATCATTCCTCGTATTACGACAAGGTTACAATCATTCCCTTGTAAAGTTTTTCAATATGATCAACGAGAATCAACAAAAAGGCCTTCGGTATACAAGCAATATAATCTCCAATTAAAACTGGGCACATTAAAATGCCTAGGCACAACGCAAAGGGGCCTTCATAAAACTTTCATGGAAATTTTACTTTCTAAAAGTTAAACAGTGGTGGCCTGGAATTGGAATACTGGCAGAGTACCGTAAATTCGAAAGAAAAACACACCCTTTCTGGCACGACCAGTCGGAAATATTCAATTTGTTAGCCGCCTCCCGTTTTACTTTCTGAATTAGATTACCTATTTACACTTATTTACCTTAACAAATTTAGGCAATTCTATTTCAAATTACTTGCCCGTAAAACATCGTCAAGTTGTAAAATTTCTCTCTTGTTAAGTAATGGTGAGAGAAACTTTATAAAACATTATTTATTACAGTAAAATTATTTAGGTACTACTTTAATAACTGAAAATCAATCAATTTTATTATTTATTGTAATTAGTGACAAAAAATTACATAATCGACTTCAGAGCATTTTGAAATGCATTATTTTAAATTGCAGAGTCCAACTCTTCGCTTTTGTAAATTATATTGTCTTCGTTTATTGTTGGTATTGTTTTTTTTTTCATTGGAATTGTTAAGGTCTGATATAATTATATCACCACCTGACTATAGTTTTGATATATATATTGTAGTAGATAATGGAGAAGGACAGAATTTTTTAGAGTCTGAAAATAGCTGTTTTATTTACTTTATGCGTTTTCTACGATTGTTTTGGATATTTATTTGTGCTGTCAGTGCATCAAATTAATTCCTCTGAAATTTAACAGTATAGCAACTCATTATCCGAATATTTCAAATTCGTTTTCTGTTTGTATTGAGTGGTTTTTTTAATCATCTCCCCTGCAACCTCGACCTCCTTTACTAAGGTTACTGGGCCTAATTGCTTTTACGTGAATAAGTAGGTTTATGTAATTCTCGTTACTCTCTTTTGACTACGAGATAACGAAACGATTCTAAACTAATTTCTGCTGCTGACTTTTCATTTCAGTAGAGTTCAAATTATCTTGCGGCTTTTCTATTTTTTTTTTGTTACTCATCTCCGCCTCTCCGACTGTTATATGGTCTTATCTTTTTGTTCTTGTTATTATTTATCTTTTCTGATTATTAGTGGCTTTTGTATCTAAAAATTCTTTCCGACTATTCGCGAATATATCCTCAAGTATACATTCTTCGCCTCCAGTGGCTTTGATGGGAAGGAAGCGAGCCTCATCCGAATCTCTCATCTTTAACTGCCAGCAAATAACAGAATTCTTGTAGCTACTCAAACATTTCACTAAACAGTTGAGATTTTCCATACAAACATGCAACTGTTGCCTAAAGACAAACAATAAACTACAACTATTGTTCATTTTCAACCACATCTAGCATTTTTAATAAGATTGCACAGCAAAATATTACTATTGTAATAGCAACCAAAAACTGTAAATGTAACATAACTAAGGCAAGTTATGTGTGGCGGATTGGTGCAATGAAGAAGATAGGCTTTGTTTAAAGACGAATTATTTAATTTCTGGTTTTGCAATAAAATACAGAAAATAATTTCGATGGCTAACATAAGAATGACAATGTCAATAATATGTAAAAATGTATAGAAAAATAAACGTATAAAAAGGTTGTCCTACAGGGCTCCCCCCCAGAGACCATCCTAGGATGGGCGATAATAGTTAGGGAACAAAATTCTCCTTCCCGATCGCGTTCTTGTCCCAGGTTCATCCTTTTGCTGTAACGGCGTGACGTCAGAGGTGCGGTATCCGTCAGCAACCATATAAGCTGGCTTCAGCCTTTCTATAGTCACTGTTTGCTCTTTACCTTTCATATTCAGCTTGTAAATCTTGTCGGTCCTATCTAGAACTTTGTAAGGACCTGAATAGGCTGGCTGAAGAGCTCCGCGCACGGTGTCATCTCTGACGTAGACATGCGATGCAGTAGGCAAGTCTCTGAAGATGAAAATGTTCCTGTTACAATGCCTTGAAGTTGGTGTAGGACGAATGTTATTTAAAATGGCGCGCAGGCGCACTGTGAAATCAGTCACATCAAAGGTGGAATGAAGAGTGTTGTCTGGTTGTAGGAACTCACCAGGCAAGCGAAGTGTCTCGCCATAAACAAGTTCGGCAGGTGACGCTTGAATATCGTCTTTGAAGGCCGTCCTCATGCCCAATAAGACGAGTGGTAAGCTCTCAGTCCATCTTTGGTTATCATGACATACAATTGCCGTTTTTAACTGGCGGTGCATTCTTTCAACTAAACCATTACTGGCTGGATGATATGCCGTAGTCCTGCAACGTTGAAAGCCTGCAAGTTCTGACAACCGCTTCATAAGCGCAGACTCGAACTGTTTACCACGATCCGTCACAATCTGCTGTGGGCATCCATAACGAGCGATCCAGTGAGTGACGAACGCTTTTGCTACAGTTTCGGCGCCAATATCTTGTAAGGCTATCGCCTCAGGCCAGCGCGTGAATCTATCGACGGCGGTGAGGCAGTAGCGGAAACCGTCTGATATAGGCAAAGGCCCGATTAAGTCATAAATCAGCTGAAACATACGGGCGAGGTGACTGCATCTTCTGATCGCAGTATATATCCGTCCGTGTGCCTGGTATATTAACCTTGACGAGATCTTTATTCCTTGTAAAATTGTGTAATCGGTTTGCTGAGATTCCGCCAAGATGTTAAGATAAATCTCCTTTTCAGCGACGAAGATTAAAGGACCAGAAAATAATCGATTATAAGAATGACAATGTCAATAATATGTAAAAATGTATAGAAAAATAAACGTATAAAAAGGTTGTCCTACATATGTTTACCTTTATTCCAGTGTAATCGGCTCCTTTTAAATTTTTGAAAGATTAAAGGACCATTTACATGGAGAGAGTTTATCGCATGTTTTGAGGTGCAAATCGTATTACTATTTTCGCAGGCGATACTCTTTAAACAATAATCGCATTGACATGTTTACATTCAATCAAAAAACAAAAACTCGCCTACGAGTATATCATACGATAATCGTAAGGTAATTATCACCAAGAGTTTTATTTATATTACGACACAAATCGCATTGACATATTTGCCTACGATTTCTCGACTAGTCTAAACTAGAACTCGTATGTCATTTATTCAAGTTCATGCGAGTATCGTACACATCAGTTTAATCCGAATCTGATTTGAATGCGAGACTTGCCTTTCGAGCTCGGTATTTTGTTTACACAGAGACGTCAGTATTCAATAACCAGGCGGTTATCGCCCTTCTACGTACGATATCGTATGTTTAGTTTACATTATAATTTTTTTTCTTTCTTTCTACGATCGTATTTTGGAGGCAAGAAACTCTCTCCATGTAAATGGTCCTATAGTCTGAAAATTCGAGAAAGTGACAATTAGCGGTGCTATGTAATCATATAAGACTTAAAAACTTTCTTTAATTACTTTTTTACGGTGTTAATGTCATTTATGTATTTATCTTCCATGGAAATACTGACGTACGTACACTCTTAATTCTACATTAGAATTAGTAAACTTATTATGATTTCCCACAACACCGAATGTTTGTTTTATATATCTTGGGTAATTAAGTATTTACTTATAAAGTTTCCCACCCTAACGACATTTGAATTTTGAGTCACGTTCGCGTTTCACAGCATAATATTCTTTATGTTTAGGGTTTGTGCATACTATACAGTTATTAAACATGTTTAATTTATTATAATAGAATTTATAATTAATTGGAGGCTAATACTAGCTAAAACCGAAAATGGCTGCCTCATTGCTATTTTATTTTTTGGGAGGGCGTTTTACGGTACTGGCTACAAGGCCTTTTGAACCCGCATTGCTAAATTCATCCAAAATTTTCAGGCTTGTTATAAAATTAAATTGCGTATTTCCGTACGCTAAGCAAGACTGTATAATTATATGTGAAATATGTATGTACATTTTTTTGTTACTAATAAGAGTTGTTTGATATTGAATCAAACAAACTACTTATTGACCTAAAACATTAAAGAAATGCCAATAGGCTATTTATTAAATTTGAATAATTTAATTATAAACAAGCGTGGGGTCGTTATAATTACAATTACGTAAGATATTAACTAAATAAACCTATTATGTACATACAAATAAAGATTACGTAACAAATATATCCAATATAAATAACTTTAAACTTAAATCGGCACAGTCCGACCAGACCGCTATGGTAGGGCAGTGTACCTCTAGAAGGCTGGCAGAATTACTTCACTAAATAGAAACACTAATTTTCTGGGCGAGTTAAGCTTCCGTCTTCCGATCGCTTCTGGCGTTAGCCACTTTTTATTTTTTTCAATCCAACTAGACTTTTTATTAAAGTTTTGCAACAACTCTTTTGTCTACGTAAAAATCTATTAAATCGTACATGTGTAGATTGGTCTAAAGTTCAATCTTTATCGTTTTAGTCTGTAGGTAAAACATATTTTGTAGACCAAATATGAAAAAAATAAAATTTAATTAATACGTTTCTTTGCACTGCTTTGTTTTGCTTCTAGCATAGACGAATAATATTTGCACATAGTACCTACAACTATCTATTCTCATAGGAAAAAAATACTTTTTGGCCCTAAAACAGGCGAAGTGTTGTGTGTGTTGTGCCCAGGGTTGTGTAATGGAACGCAGTTACAACTGCCCATGAACGTTTGGCTATAAAAACTGAAAGTCTACATTTATAATGCGGTATATTATAGTTAAATGAAATGATGGCAACACTATCACTGTTAACACATCAAATGTAAAGCACATTGCCCTCCCCTCCGATACATGAGCGTGATCTCGTGATCTTCGAATTACCGTCTGCTAGTTTTGAATGCCATCACTTTGTTTCGTAATTCAACGTGGCACTTGTCGCCATTCATTAAAAGCGTGGTGTGATAACACCCTTATTCACTAATCTTGGCCTCGGGTGGCTTCAGATTAATTTCGGCTCGGGAACGTCGTAAGATTAAGGGCTGACGTGAGATGTCGAGTGTCGCGAACTGAATTGCCGACATTCAAACCGCGATATGAGTGTGACACCGTAAGGTACTTGAGGCATCTAAAATGACGCCTGCCTCTCTCTTGAGTTTCTTGAGTTTTTGCTTTAAGGTATGAGTCATTAAGACTGATTTTATTTAATTGCATACAGTTAAAGCATATTTTTAACCTAAATATTTAATCTTATATTCATATTCATGCAATATAAACGGAAAACTGATTTGAAGGATAAGTAATTTTAAAATTTATAAAGAGGAAACTTCATATATTTTATTTTATTACTTTTTATGATGGTTTTCTATCACAATTATGTATGTTTTTTCTTAAGTTTTCGCGACTAGTATACAAAATTAAAACTGTGCTTTAACGGTTTTAAGCGCGGCATATTAATTAATTAATTTTATAACAACCATAGACAAAAATTAAAATGAAATAATTAACATGACCAAATTTTGGGTGGGTTAAATAATAACTTTAATATTACTCATTGACACTTGACATCTTTGTCTTTCGTGATCATGTCTACTGAGAAGTGGCTGAAATATCGAATTAAAAATCAAATAAGTACTTAAAACCGTTAAAATGTAATTTTTATTAGAATTATGATTATTAGACCTACTTAAAGCTATTTAACATATGAAGTTTTGTATTTTACCTTTTGAATTTTGATTAATTTTTCCAAATTTGAATAACTAGAGACAAAGTAAACATATATTTTATTTAGTCGTATTATATTATTTAATTGTGCTTAATTAAAGTGTATATTTGAATGACTGTATTTTTATTTGTTACTTTTTATTCTATTCAGAATAAACAGTTTGTCCAAACCTATTTTGACATAAACCTTTTTTATGTTATTTTTTTATTTAAATTTCGTTTGTTTGTTATGTTCATTTTTCTCTGTCAATATGGTTTCTCAATAATAACTTATTATACGAAACATTTCCCTTTTAATTCAAAGTCTATAATCTAAAACATCAGTTTTTATACAAGTTTTTCATAAAATTTCACACATATGGATCTATTTACGCCCTTTTGATAACGGGTACATGATTATGACACCTTTTGTGTTGTAAAATGGAAAAGTTTTTGAGGAATTTTCATTTAAAGTTTGCAAAAGAAAAGATTTTCATCCGTGCAGGAACGGAGAAAGAATACAATTGCCTGCGGCCGGGTGGCCTGACTTAAGAGGCGACAAAACAACCCACAGCCAGGTGGTAGGGTATTTGCCCTGGATGGCTACCATCCCTGGTCTAGAGTATGCCACCATAACGACCAGAAGTTGTGTTCCGGCATTAGTGACCAGGTTCCAGTCTCCCTTAAAAGAGCAGCAGCGCATTTGTAGCACCTTTAGTGTTGCAAATGTCCATAGGCGATGGTAACCGCTTTCCATCAAACGGGCCGCTGCCTGTCTGCTGAACTCATGCAATAAAAAAATAAAATAAAAAAAGTTGCAAGGAATATTTTAGTATTCATATAAATTGAATAAAAAATAATTTACCTTATGTAAAAAGTAAATTAAGTGAAAACTGAGAACGCGGTTCATATAGTGCTATTTTAGTGGCGAATGTGGTTGAAATTGCGTGTTTCTCTTCAAAAGAGGCTATTATATAAAGTTCACATAACTAACACAGGAAGACCTCTTGCGATTATGCGTAGTGTCAGACACCGGTGTTCGTATGAAATCTTCAGATGAGAGCTGAAACTAGAATTAGGATTAATATAATAAAACAATACCCATGTGCAAATGGATGGTTGAGATCATCCACATAAATGGAACAGTATTTTCGAAAGGAAGAGGCGTCTTATATTTCAAATACTTTTTAATTTTTAGTAAATATTTTTTTATAACGTCGTGTCGGACGCGCCCTCCAACCCAATGGACTATCGACTATGTCCAGTGTGTGGACTGCGATTGACTGAAGAAGATAATCTTGGCCGTGGTTAAGGCTTTAATATTGTTCTACAATACAGGCTTTTGGGTAGCACATAATAGAGCCTAGAAGTCAATTAATTTGAAAAGCTTTAAATTTATTATTCGTGTAGGTTTTGAAAAGAACACCTCTTTGCAAGAACGCAATGTAACTCTGTAGCAAGGAGTGATGTAAACATTTTAATAAAGAACAACAAGGCTAGAACGAGACTACAGACTTTAATACATATATAAATTTAGCTTATAGTGGACGGTTCAATTCTGTGTTTCAATTTTGATGAATCAACTAAGAGGCCGTCTATAAATTACGTCACACGAATTTCATGATTTTTTCACCACTTCCACGGGGAAGGACGGCCTTGTCACAGCTGGTCTCATTCGTGAAACTCCTCCCTCCCTAGTGTGACATCACATATTTTGCAATTTGCCATCAAGAAATTATTAAATTCAAACAGCAATCCCATAATTAGTTTTATACCCGTTTAAATTATTTTTTAATAATTTAAACACTGCTTATACACATAGAGTCGGAAATATTTGGAAGTTTTTCGTTAATAGTTCAATTTTCGTGTTTTATAGCTTAAATATGTTATGCATTTTGAAGATATTTTTAAGAGGGCAGCAGCGCATTTGTAGCCTTTGGTGTTGCAAATGTCCATAGGCGATGGTACCCGCATTACATAAAGTGGGCCGTCTGCCTGTCTGCTGATTTCATGACGTCATGAAATCTAGGATCCCTCCCACCAATCGTCACACAAGGTCACACTTTGTCGACCTTCCCCCTAACGTGTGACGTAATTTATGGATGGCTAAAGTGATCCATACAAACATAAACTAGAATTACTCAATGTCATTGAATACCATCATGGCATTTCAGTTCTATGCCTTCGAACCAAATATATAAATTTGGTTGGAAGACATAGTATAAATTATAACCTGAGTGAATTAAAAGGTGAAACCATTCAACTGTTTTGTTCATACAACTGACATTTCTATTTTTTCCTTATTATACTTATTCTTATGAATAACTTTTATCTGGTAATTAAAAGGTCGGCCCTAAATGAAAAATGAAACAATTCTACCGTTTTATATTTAAATATCTGTCATTTTAATTTATTTTCATTCATTCACTCTACTGAAATTAATTTCTGAAAATTCTTGCCATTTTACTTAGAAAACAGTATCTGCAAATACAATTAACTGAAAATGTATTGAAAACTAGACATTTATTCGGTGAAGCATTTGATTTATTTACTGTTCAAGTAAACACGGAGTGGGAGTAATTCAAATCAATTAAAAACTTCCTTTTCAGTTGAGTTTGTTGTACTCGTCGCTTTATTGTTTGTTTTTAGTGATATTTATGGAATTCGCTGATTATTAAACACTGGGGGTTATCGGAAAAATGCGAATGCTTCGACGTTAGCCCGAGCGCCACGCAATATTGCGCTGATGGCATTCCACACCACCTGCCAGTGACCTCTTTCCTTTTAATATCTGTACTCTATAAAATAAAATATTTATTTATTTAATACTGGTTTTTAATAAAGTACTATAGTACTACTACTACTACTATAATAATTAGAACAAGTTCTGAGATTATAATCTCAGAACTTGTTCTATGACAGGTTCCATGGAGGTGACGAACATCTACTTTTCATTTAGCTACACAATTGTAAGTATATCATATATCATCATCACACCGGCGCAAATATGCGACCCTCAGTGAGAGTTATATGTTTGTGCCGTTTGTTGTCGAGACGCTTGGACCGTGGGGTCCTGAGGCCATGAGCCTCTACCAAAATTTATCAAAACGACTCACTTACTCTTCAGGTGATCAGAGGCCTGGTACTTACCTGTGGCAACGGATCAGTATGGTGATCCAGCGAGGAAACGTAGCCAGCCTTCTGGGCACCTTACCCATAGAAGGCGGTGATCTAGGCTCAATATTCTACTTATAGTCTTGAGGAACTATGGGTAAAATACAATACAAATAAGTTAAGTTTTCTTTTATTGTATTCGATTATTTATAATTTTCTTCAGTGTACTAGCTTATAATTAAAAAAAAAGTATATCATAATCCTATACTAATAGATAAAGCTGAAGATTTTGTTTGTTTGCTTGCTTAAACGCACTAATCTCTGGAAACAAAATGAAAGAATTTTTCAAATCAGACCAGTAGTCTGATTTGAAAAATTATTTTAATGTTAGATAGCCCATTTATCGAGGAAGGCTATAGGCTATATATCATCACTTTAAGACCAATAGGAGCAGAGCACCAATGAAGAATGTTTAAAAATCTTTTGGGGGTTAACTTACTTTTTTTTACTATTCCACGCGGATGAAGGCGCGGGCAGAAGCTAGTTATAATATATGTGGTTCGGTGGATTTCGATTATACTTTTTGAGGGTTTTTTTTTATTACAGTTTCTTACGCCATAGTTGAATAGTTAAAGAGAAAACGATAACTATTTACGACTTTGATTGTCATGATTTTCAAAGACCTGTCTCAATACTCCACAATGACATGTTTAATGCATATTGTCAAAAAAGTTAGTCCCTAAGTTAGGTACATGCATGGCAGCCATCTCTAGTTTCGACATATAGAATATACATTGTTGTCATATTCTACCCATCTAGACCTTTTAAAATAATACATAGCTGGAATAGAGGTATACTCCGCTATGTTAGTTTTTTTTATTGCGTGAGTTCAGCAAACAGGCAAACAGCCCACTTGATGGAAAGCGGTTACCATCGTATGCAGCTTCTGGGCATCTCTTTGACTCCAACAATCAATTTTGGCACGTACGTAGAGTCTTTAGTGCAAGTGGTGGCCAAAAAGCTGGGTGTACTCACAAAGGTGAGACGGTACATCACGTCGGAACAATTGCTGAACTTATACTAAGCACAAGCTCGGTCCTGCATGGACTGTTCTCATCTCTGGGACGGGTCAACCAAATACCAGTTGGAGGCGTTGGAATCAATTGAGAAAAGAGCCAGGAAACTGATCAGCAATTGTCGTCTTTTTTATACTCGACTTCAGAGTCTAGAGCATAGACGCAAGGTCACGGGGCTGACTGCTTCTATCGGATACATTTTGGGGAGTGTTCCTTAGAATTGTACGAGCTGATTCCTTCATCCCCTATTACCATCGGACAACTAGACGCACCGGTTTGCGTTTACATGGCGTTACCACCTTTACATGGTGGTAACACCACCAGTCAGAACCAAGCGTTTCGCTTCGTCTTTTCTGGTGCGCACTGCCGAAGAGTGGAATAATTTGCCGGAGTCTGTTTTTCCTGACAAATTATAAAATCTTGAAGTCTTCAAGTCACGAGTGAATAAGTATCTTCTAGGTAAGCGTGCTCCTTCCTAGATTGCGTCATCACTCAACATCATGTGAGACAGTGATCCAACACAAACCTATAATTCCATAAAAAAAATTGTCTATGGATATTTGTAACACCAAAGGTGCCACTAATATGCTGGCGCTCTTTAAAGGGAGACTGGAACCTGACCACTAATGCCGGAACACATTTCAAGGTTGTTAGGCAGCATACTCTATACCAGGGGTGGCAGCCACCCAGACAGGCAATACTTATATATTACCCAACACTTCTTTTCCTACAAAATTGACATAATCCATTGTTATCCTAAACCCAGCGCCGCCGCAACACCTACATACGCAAATGGATGGACGAACATTACTATTTTATAAGGATTCTGGAACCTCATATTATGCCAAACAATATTAAAAGAAAAGTTGACACCAAAAAGGTATAAGCGGATAAAGAAAAGGGTGACAAAACAAAATATCAGATTACCAACATAAATTATTCTAGAAGAAGATTTATGTAACATTTGACTCCTATTGTGCCTCTGAGATTTCGAATAACAGACGAATTGAATTTCGACCCTCATTAAGGAATTCTTTAAGCAGGATCCTGTATCCCCTACAAAGTATTTGCTTTATATTCAAATGTGCTGATGTATATAAAATCTATTCTGAACTAACAATGTTCACCACATCGTTTACTCTGGATTTTACTTTTATATTTTTGGAACCTATCGTAATGGAACATATACAAAAATTTAAGTGATCTAACATTCCTGTTCTAATCCATAACATTTTTATTAAAATCCGTTGAGCTGTTTTAGAAACTATTCCAGAGAAAAAAATATTGTGAAGCTGGCAAAGAGGCATACAGTCCACCTAATCAAAAATTGTTACCGTCTCCTATAATGTTTGGAACACCATCAACGAAGTCAAAGCGTTGCTAGCCTTTGGAATATATAGGGATAGAGGGGTTGTTATAGGAAGAATGGAATACAGTGAATGAGATAGAGGGAATAATATAGGACGGATGGGATAAAGAAATAGGATGCAGTAATGGATTAGGAGGATGGGATAGGGAGACAGAGAAGTGGGCCATTAGAACTCTCGACCTTTCAGACTGGCAGACAAAATTCGAAAAGGGGTATACATATTATATTTCCATAGATGACTTCATCACTAAAAACAATACAAATTTAACTGAAGCATTTTTATGATAATGAGCCTATACATATTCTACTGCTGGACTCTTATATATATTCTTGATGAACAAAATCATACACCTGAAAACAGAACACACAAATATGTATGTAATCATCGAAACTTACTTTCAATATATTTATTAGTATGAATAACGCTTAAAAACCTTTGTTTTGTCCCTCATTTTCTTTTTCAGTATGGCATCGCACGACTTGAGTACCTAATCAAAGTCGCACAATGGTAAAGCGTGTCCTATAATTCCGCTCATACAATCCCTTACATCAACCAAATAGTAGGTTGACTAATTCCAAACAACAGTTCAGATTTTACTAACAATAAGTACATAATTTTTACATTAAAACATAAACTAATCATTTTGTCATTTTGTATTAAATGCCGCTCTTCAAATTCTTAAGAGAAATTTCCAATAAACAGTTATTAAGAAAAAAGTCTTATTCCAGAATATACTTCATACATATAGAAAGGAAATTGAAAGGATGTTGGGACCAAAGTAAATACATCGTTGCCGGCCCCATAATTTGGCCATAACGTATACGATCCTTATACAGATAGAATTTGATTTATTGAGGTTCTTACCTCGTTAGGCATAAATTTAGAAATTATTATGAATTTCTCACAAGAAAATAATATCCATTTCTCGTCGCCTTCTGAGGTCTAGTCTAAGCTTTGGACCATATATTTCACTGGAAAGCAGAGGTCGCGGGTTCGATACACGAAAGACTTAGTAATTACTTCATAAACTAACTTTACATTATTCACTCTATGGGTGTAAAGCGGCTGTTTCTGGAGAATTCTTTAGTGAAACTGTCACGTACCTGGATATTCCGGTAGGTGTAAGACATGAAAATCCACTTTATTTTGATACATCATTTTGGCAATATGATTCTGCGAAAGCGGCTTTAGACCCCCCTGATATAAGTGTCTAAAATTCTATAGTTTTCTGTCATACCCATAACACAGGCTTAATTTGTGTAGCTTTGAAATATATAGGTATAGTGTGTTTGTTGATGTTATGTAGATTTAGTAAATCAATTTAGCAAGTAAATTCTAAGAATGTAGTTGTTACCAAATCTCTTAACGATGATGATTTATTTCTTAGTACAATAATAGGGCAGCAGTAAAATGATTTATGAAAATAATAATCATTAGCGGTCTTGAATAAGATCAGTCATTGGGTCTCCTGAAGTGAGTGACGAGTCAACGTTTATCAATTTGTTTCGTCTCCTTCGAACATTGCCGCGACGCGATGGTCCCATATTCTTAAATACCTAGTTCCACTCAATAGCATGATCCTTTTTGTTGCCATTTCCCACACTGATAGGGGTTTGTCCGTGGGTGAAATTCAAAACAGTGTAGGGTCACACAACAATTAGATTAAATAATTGAAAAGTTCTCGATCCATCGGTGTCAGTTCCTGGTCTCATACCAGCTTTCTAAAAGATTTGGCTATTCCTATGGCTCATGGTCTTAAACAACTTACATTATTCATATACATCGAAAGAAATTTAAGATAATGATAATGTACGAACTCATTTTTTTGTGTGCTACAAATTATTTCAAAGGTAGTTTGAAACAAATATCTATATTTTTGACATTTTTAACTTACTGGACGTGAACTTACTCTGCTGTAACACAGTTTAAAACTAGTACGAGTAATGATTGTCGCATAATGTTAAATTAAGCACTATTATACTTGTTTAGCTTATAACTGGAGACCAATAATTTCTTCTTTAAATTCTTCTTTAATATTTTACATTATGTAAAAAATGTATATCCAAAAAGGTAGGTTGGGCAGGTACACAAAATACTGTACAGATTGCCGGTTACAATTTCCCGTAAAGTAGTGCCTTCTTCCCTTCAATCGTCGAGCGCTGATTGCCTCCATTCAGTGTTTCACCCGCACTGCTTAAATCTTCACGTTTTTTACATAACGATACCATCATATATTTGAATAACATGACAACAGTCCGTACCGAAAGTATATTTAACTGAAAATACATAGCTATCCCTTTAATTTTTGTGGAATTAAGTAAAGAAAATTTTCAGACTCAATTTATGACTGATTTATTCTAAACTAATGTATTATTATCTTTTAAATAATAAAGCTAAAGAAGTTTGTCTTGTAGCATCAATAATGTGCTAGTTGACATATATTACAATAAATTCTGCAACAATGTTCACATAAAAGAGCCGGCGTTCAAATACAATTTCATCATCATAACTTTAAAATATCATAGTAGAAATAATTTTAATTAAAGTTTAAACTATAATTAATACGCTTTTTGGCTCGTTATATGTATATATGACATCATCGTTTACAACGCTCATACAAAATCTAAGTGGTTGTAGCATTTTGTCAGATGATAAAAAGTACTTATCTCAGTTGATTTGATTGTCAACTACCCTATTACCCATACTGAATTTAGACATTTTTCGCAAACTACATTTTGTTTGAGCGATTATCTTTGCTACTAGCATATTTATTTAAATGAACCTTTCGTTATATTCCTACTATGCTCAACGTACCTGGGATCGGCCTCAGAGTTTCCGCTGTATACCGATACCAGAATCGAAACTTAACCTAGAAATATTTGTGCTTGCCGGTGATTATCATTATTCTCTTATGCTAAAAGCAAACTTAAAAAACGTTCAGTTTTTTTTATTACCTAAAGCAGGCAAACAGGCGGACGGCCCACTTGATAGAAGGTAGTTAACATCGCCTATGGATGCCTGCAATACCAGGGACGTTGCCAACGCGTTACCGGCCTCTAAGAAATTTAATAACACCTTTCTTAAACGACCTCATGTCGTAGCGCAGAGGGAAAACCTCGGCGGAAAGTTCCCTCCGAGTATGGATTGTTCTTAATTTTTAACCAAATATGACCTTTTAGGCCCGATTTTTCAATCGTCTGATAAAAGTTATAAGCCGAATAAATTATGACCTGAGTGAATTCAAAAGTAAAACCATTTAAATGTTTTGTTTGTGTAACTGATATTTTTTAATTTTGCCATGTTATACTTTATTCTATGAATAACTTTTATCTGGTGATCGAAAAATCGGCCCTAATACATATAATATTTTCTTAAGTTTTCGCGACTTGTATACATAATAAAACTACGTTTTAATGGTTTTAGGCGCGGTAATTTATTTGATTTTTGTTATTCCGACGTTTCGGCCACTTTTCAGTGGCCTTGATCACGGGAGACAATAATGTGAAGTGTTAACAAGTTTTATTTAGTGTACCTCTAACTTGTTCATTTTAATTATTTGTTTTAATTTTGTTTATGGTTATTATTTACTCTATGGGAGCCTAATCTAATTTACCGTCGTCGAAACGTCGGAATAACAAAAATGAAACAAATTACCGTGCTTAAAACCGTTAAAACGTAGTTTTATTACCTAATACATATGTTTTCTTATTGGATTGTTTCCTTTCATTGCTTTATTTATGCGGGGATTTGCTGATTACTTGTTTTTTCTATAAGCAATGCTATTATTTTATGAAGGATAACGTTTATAGAAATAATATGTACTCGTTGTTTTTATTGTCCCAAATTAGATTTTCTCAAGTTATATCCATGATGATTAATTGCTACAGAAAATTCCGTATTTTATCTACACGACGAATAACAAAACGAAAAGGGTTGTAAGTATTAAAAATACAATTATAAAAGATGATGAATAATCTATGCAGTGTGTTTATTACTACTGTCACACCTGTTATCTATAGAGGTAGGCAAATACTAAGGATCTTCATTTGATTCTGGCCTAAAAACGCGTTTCTCTTTAGCCTTTTTATACATGCATGACGATTTACATTGTATTTTGAGGGTTCCGTATTTCCGAGACCAAAAGGTAGCACCTTATTATCTCAAGACTAGGCATATGAAAGTGGGTTATTTGTAGAAGTTTCCTGTGTCTACACAAATGAAGCAGGTATCTTTGGTAAAATATTTTTTTAATAATAAAGAGGGATTATAATAATTATTTAATTTATGACGGCTAGCGACAGTTGCAATTCAGCGAAAACTGTAATATGCAAATATTCCGCGAATATTCACGACTGACTGACGAGTCATACTACATCACCTCCTCAAGTCGAGTCCTACTTGAAATTAAAGTCAGTTACGTAACTCAATAATTTATTTCATTTAATCTCCATCTACCCGACACGCCAAATAAAATAAAAAACAACACACTCCAATATAAACACATATAAACATACACAATAATATTAGTACTATTTCTTATATCTATGTTATGATTAACACTCATTTGATCCTCTTATCAAATAACCGGGGCAGTCGAATCAATCGAATATTCCTTTCAGGACCCTGTTGCTGCTTTCGCGCAATGTGCTTAATAACAAAGCTGTTTGTTTATAATATTTACTTGAAAATTGTCACAAAACTTCACTTCAAATAGGTTAATATGCAATTATATCAGCCCACAAACGTCTCGCTGTTGTGCTCGGCCTACGCATTTATAAAAGAATGCACAGTATCACAAAATTGTCATCAGTACATCAATGTGCAGGTTTCCTCACGATTTTCCCTTCACCGTTAGCAATAAACACATGTTAGAAAATCTTTTTTTATTTTATTTTTATAGCTGGAGTACAGCTGTTGGAATAGTGTATATATACCATTCGCTACACGAATGCCATGGCTTTAGGCTTTAAGCTACCACGACTTGCATACCATTGAAATACATTACATATTACCTACCCAACAATGAATAGTTGTTTATATTAACCTATAAATACATGTATTGAGTTGCATGGAGTCAGCCGCGGTGATTGCTCATTAGCGGCACAATAGATCGTGACACAATGCACCCGCTAAGTAGGCATCTGTTTGTATTCCTACATAGCTGTCTATATATATTATTATTTTGTTGTCCATTTCTTTTTCCTTGATTAATTTTTTAATCAATACGTTAGTATGTAATGAAGGTACAGTCAAGTTCATTAATCTATAAGAATTGAAAGAAATCAAAATAATGTAATCATTAGAATGCTAAAAAAATATCCTTACAATCAAACACATCAATAAAGTGTGGTCAACTTTTAGATTCATTTATATGTGACAGACTCCGTTCAATGATACGTATGCATTACTATCATAATTATGTGTGCAGTGATGGATTCATAAATATTCTGAATACGGTTTACGTTTAAACTTGTCTAAATTCTCAGGAACAGTCACATATTAGATTTTATGAAACCTTTCGATCTCTTTAGTCAAAGTTTGGGATTGGCAACATTATTTACTGGTTGAAAAGATACATTTCTTTTTTTCAAGGATTACGTATTCATGCTTATGTCATTTACCTAATATCTAATTTTATAAAAGATAAATTAAAATTTCGTCTTCTTTATTTATTATTAAAATGTATAGAATTGATGAACACACAAAACATAAAATTGTGAATTGGGAATATCAAGAAATACTGTTTCTTTGTGGTGGAGAAGGCGGCTGAAAGAAGGTGATGTAAAAAGACGTGTGTCGCTTGGTCGACTCAGAAAAACAACTTACGAACAAGATATGCA
Organism: Dendrolimus houi; assembly: GCA_039645545.1. Classification (NCBI taxonomy): domain Eukaryota; kingdom Metazoa; phylum Arthropoda; class Insecta; order Lepidoptera; family Lasiocampidae; genus Dendrolimus; species Dendrolimus houi. The sequence continues at coordinate 12,092,226 of CM077134.1, forward strand.
ATTGGGAAATTGTTCGAAATTCAAGATTTTTCAGAACATCTACATTTGCAACAGGGTTCGGAGTATCCTAATTAAGTATACGACGAAGACTTAATGAAGCGGGACTTCATCACTGGATTCCAGCTAAAAAACCTGTATTGACAGAAAGGCACAAATTATTGCGTTTAAATTTTGCCAACAGATATTTAACTTATGATTTTGAACACGCCCCCTTCATGGATAAGAAAGTATTCGTTTCTGCAGCAGACGGACGAATGTCTTTTGTATCGTACGAACAATACGCGATATAACGAAGGAAATATACTTCCAAATAGACATAGTGGACGTATTACATTGGCGTTTTGGGGGTGGGTTAATTTAGGGGGACCCATAGAGTTTTGTGAAGTGCCTGGTCGTATGAAAAGTAACTACTACGTAGAAATTTTAAAATATGTTTTTTTTACCATCAGCCAAAATAGTTTATCCTGACAATCACAGAATAACTTTCATACAGGATGGAAGTTCTGTTCATAATTCGAGACTAGTTCAAAATTGGATTGCATCAAGAGACGATTTAGATTTAATTAAAATCCCACCACGAAGGCCAGGTGTTAACCCCATAGAGAATCTATGGGGGTTAATGATTCAAAGTTGGAATAAGAGTGAAGCTCGTATACAAGAAAATTTAAAGGCTCACGTTCATTCCATCTGGGATAGTTTTAGAAATCGGGAATACTGCTACAAAATGATTAAATCAATGAGGACACAAGATTTTAAATTAATACACGCTTCCTAAGCCATATTTTAAAGCGGAAATGTCAGGGTAACTAATATTGACGTAAATGGACGCAAAAGTGCACAAAAAGATTTTGAAAAAAATTGGTACATACTTTAGTAAACGGGGCTAAGCCTCCTCCGGTAAAATATATTGAAACACGTGGTGCGAGTAGGGGCACGGATATGTATCATGCAAAAGCGCTCGAGTCCAGCGGCTTTGCGTCGGAGTGCCTCTTCTACCCTTCCCCCTCGTGCGAAGATCGCTTGTGACTAAAGGCATCGAACAGATATAAAATCGATGTCTTTGAAATGTAGTGATGGCGTCGGATGCTCAGAATTCCGTGGACAGCTCAAAGAACAAATGTTTCTATACTGGAGTTACAGCAAAATAAATATGTTTTCCAAATTCTTATTTTTTTTTTAAATTTGTATACATTATTCTGCAAGCACTGAGTTAAGTAATACAACGAGAATACATTGATATATAATTAATCATAATCCTAAAAACGCTAGCTAGTTACGCGACGTTGCCCAATGGGCAGTTGCACGTATTGGCAACTATGAATTATTACTTGCATATTAGGTACCTACTGCAAAATGAATTTTAAGAAAAAGATACTTTGAGTGACATTCCCATATCTATAGGATATTTATGAATATTTGTCTAGTCAGATATTTTTGAATCCTATGCTATTGAGTTATATTTGATCATATGGCTGGTCACAAATTATTTTAAAGTGACCAGGCATATATTATTGAACCGATTACAGATAATATATTAATGAACTACAGACTGTAAAGACATTTTTGAACATTCAAGTGCATACAATATTTTGAATCCTTGTCAATGCATATATATTAATGAACTTGACTGTACATTATGTTGGCATCCTAAAATATATGGCAGCTAATATAGGAGATGTCATGAAACTATAGTTGTAGTAATTTACTTATACAAAATAATGTCATAATTTAAGAGATTATATGAAACTATGTATTATTTACGTAATTGTACATGTATACGATGTATAACTTTGACAGTTGTGAAAATAACTAGTTGTATTGTTATGAAAACCTTGTTCCCGCAAACATTCGCTGTTTAATGATAGCGACACTTGAGATACCGATCGCTTACGGCGAGTCAGTTGGTTTTGGCGCGAAAATATAAAAACGGCTAGTGTTTGTTGGGAACGATTATTCAAATGTGATCTATGCACCAATAAACCTTAAGTGAAATATAAAGTATAAATGATTGGAATTGTGTTTAGATGTGGAAAGTGAAATAAAGTGTTATTATCGTGCATTGTACTTTTTGAATCACAGAATCCCACAATTAATATAAAAACAAGTACAAATAAATTAGCTTCGAGACATTTTTGTGTTTGCAATAGTGTACGGTCTGCACATAAATAAATAAACTAATACTTTTTATATATTTTTATAGGTACTTAATATGAAACTAATAAAATTAAACGATATTAAAATAATAAATATTAATATTAAACATAATTATTAATACTAAATTATTGGTCTCTGTTCTGAAGAATGACGTTTCCTTTCTGATAGCACCTTTCCTATGGAAGTCAATGATATTCCGATTTATTTAGCAACTAATTGAGCGGGAGTCATAATGCTCGGATTTAACATCAAATAATAACAATTAGCAACAAATAATAACACAAATAATAAATAACAAGAATAAACCACAAATAAAATCAATTCATTCATTCATTATCAAACTAAAATCAAATAGTCAGACCTCACAACAATTAGCAATGTAAATAATTATTATTTATTTGACTGTCGCCATTGACGTTTGATCGTAACAATCGTTACATCTTCTTCAAAATGTAACGAACCTCTTTTTGTTGATTCTACAAGGAATTTTATATTTCAAGTTTAGAATTCCTGTAAATATACAAATATTACTACAAACGCAAAAACTTCTTAAAACTAATTTATCTATAGATTTTACTGCGCTTTTCTGAGCGTTGGTAAAACAGACCACAATGTTTTTAAAGGGGACGCGCTTATTCGAAACTGTTGGTAAAACAGATTATTTTATTACCTGAAATAGGCATATAGGCCCAAGTTACATATATATCACTGTCCTACTCTTTCAAAATCCAGCCCCTACCAGCGACTAATGGGCTTAGTTGAGAATGCCTTTGCACCATCGGTTATCGTTCCTTTGACAACCATATCACTAGCCAATTACCAATTCAACGAACCTGTATATTACCTATGTTCTCTTAAAAGTATCCTTATTCCAAACGTAACTTATACGTATAAAATCAACTACAACGTTTAGCTGCATAATTGTATTTAAAAGCTAACCTATTTACTCGTAGTAGGAAATTTCCTTCACTGTTAACCTCGAGTGTATTGTACCGTCTTATTGGAAATTGTGTGCCGCATATCAAATGTTATTATAACGGATGAGCGGCTCCAGGCCATTTAAAGGGAAATTCAATACATTATAACCGAATATAAGGGGATTTCATATATTTTTATGGATAGCCTTGGCGGACCGCTATGGTAAGCACGTCAGTGCCTTATAAAGAATATTTCACGGCTTATGTAGTCGGGTTCCATCAGAATCAACCGTTTTCAGGATTCCGTACAATTTAGACAAAACGAAATCTTTCTATGATTGCATGGCGCTACAAATTGTACAGTGAATTGCAAAAATAAGATTGTATGGTATGGTAAACTTAGGGATCACAATTTTTAAGTCTATTTAAGCAGGTGGGGCATCCTTAGACAGACTTTAAATTATAGCCATATTCCTGTGTTTTACTCAACAGGTGGTGATGAACATATTCGTTTTCAAAGTTAAAAATGAAATGTTCTCCAATGGAACTTAGTTTGAATAAAAACATGAATTTTAGTTTAATTGATTAAATATCGAGTGGAAATATCTGAAAAATTCAAGGCAATAGACGGCGTGCTAATGAAAAGTTGGCTGGAATAAGAACCATTGAATATTTTTTGAGATATGGAGTATTTTCTGAAAAATGCTTTTAGACAAAAATAGAGGATGTTGTTCACCGTTACGAAATTAATTCTTCATTATGTATAAACTGATACACATAGTAGGGTTTTATTACAAGATTTCCAAATATGCCGCATGTTTAACAGCGAGACAACAGACAAAAAGCGTTTTTTGATCGATTTCTCAGCCCTTGTTACAGTAATTATACATACTTTATTGCGGTGAAAAAAATATATGTCAATCTTGATCATATTTCTGAGGTAACCCATGTACTCAAAACGCATTTTCGATAAATTTTCTCGATAGAAAATAATTGCAAAGTAACCTCTAAAGGTGTTCTTCAATCTTATGTATTGTTATTACTGTTAATCGTACATCGCTAAAATAAATAACAGTAACATATCATATTATAAGAAATATAATCATTATAGTTTTTTTATTCGGTTACTTAGAGAATTTGCAAGTAATTAATTATTTTATTATAAAAGACTTCAACAAAAATCACGCTTACTGGTCCCAATGTATGATGTAATTTATCAATACGCCGGACGGCTTGGTGCTGTGTACACGCGTCGCTTTGCTCGAGCGTGCTATTCGAAATTAAATTTTAAATAAATGAAGGAGCAATAATAAGTAGAATTTCGAGCTGATTGAGCTATACTTATTTGGCGTATACGGTAGAGGACTGGTCTAAATCATAGTCTGTGTGGGTTCGAACCCTACTAGCTTTACTTGATCTAGTAGAATTTTTTATTTTTATATCAAAGTTGATAAAATGGTCTTTTTCTCTTCTTAAATAATTTTATAAAATGCAATAAAAATACTTTTCTATATTTTTATATTTCATTTCATCTGAACTTTTCTACTATTGACAATAAAATGTATTTAAATCAATCTTACCGGTAACATTAAAATTCGAAAGCGCCATCTATGTTTCTCAATAGAAATGATGTAGACACCTGAATAATTGAACCTACTTACGCAAAATGGAACCAACCCACATACTAACAGTTTTGAGAAAAAGCCGCTTTTATTAAAATTTTGCATACAAAAAAATGTGTCTATATTTTGGAAAAAATTTAGAATATTGTATATTATATTTTGTCCTATATATTCAAGTACAATTTTAATGTAAATAATTTCAAATTACATAGTAATCAAACAAAAACCTCGATGGTTCTTTTTAGTAAAATTATTTCTGTGTGGGTTGGTCTCTTGTTATTACGTTGGCATAGTTTGATGGAAAAATAAAAGAATAACTCATTTATTTATTTATATTTATTTTTAAAAAGACATATTTCTTTTAATTATATAGTTTTTTTCATAACAATATTAATAAAAAAAAAACACAATCAGAAAACTAATAATTTTCAAAATTTAAAAACTTTTTTAAATATTACATAACATATACTGATTTTTAATATGATAATTGATTTCTAATTAAGGATGTTAATTATGTTATGTTCAAACTATTATAAACTTTATGTTCTACAAATAGATATTTATTTGTACTGTTTAAAAAATTAGATTTTTTTTTTATGAAACAACTTAAACTTTTGTAACCTCAAAATAAGATTTATATACCTTGTCTGTCATTATCTTCATTATCCGACTGATTCAGACAGCTAGATATCATATTCTGTATTCTTGTATTCACTCTCTTCATGGTTGGACATAAAATAGTAGGTATTAATTTTATTTGCCAAAGAAGTCGCATCACAGAAACAACAGCGTTCCGTTCTGTGATGCCGATTTTCCACGTAATATTGCCGTTGCAATCGCCAATATTAGTTAGTTACCAAATTAGTTGGTAAAAGCTTTTTTTTTAATTTAGTTTAGTAATTATTATTTAGTTTAGTAGTTTTTATTTATTTAGTTTAGTTGGTAAAAGTTCCACATACAATAAATAGTCCACAAGATGTCTTTTGAGACAAAATAAATTAAATTAAAAGGGTAATAAATCTCACAGCCTATGTAGCTATTATTAACTGGATAAATAATTATATCAAGAAATTTATTTAACAACACAGATTCAAAGGACATGATTACTTACATGTTATAAAAATAATTATTTCAACAAGAAACCAAGTAATATGAGTCTTTGTGAAAATATAGGATTATTTGATTATTAATACGCAAAAAAGAACCAAACGGCATGGTTCTATTTGATAGATAAAAATTAAAAATAATACAAGGAACCATGCAGTCTGATCCTTTATGAAAAAATAAAAATTGTAAATCTTTTAAGTTTTTGTATTACTATGGGTCATGGATCTTCTTAGTTTATTATACTCTTGGTGTTTTGTGGGTTAGCTACTTTGTGATAAAAATGTTTTATTCTGTAAATGTAGTCAGATCGTTATGATTCTTATTGAGTCTATATAAGGTGCATTTTTAAAGCCTTCTGCATCCTTAACCCAATTTTAGCATGTTTGTGGATTGGTTCTGTTTTGCAAAAGTAGGTCCAATTAGAATTATGAAGATCAGAGTTCATAGTTCAAATTAGAGGGCTCGCTCCATTTTCCTTTTCTAACTATTTTTTGTTTATTTAGCCCTATTCTGTTTTATCTATTATTATTATTTTATAGTTCTTATCTATACAGATAAATAAAAGTTAAGTGCCTGTTTGTAATCTCAAAATAAAAACTAAAAATCGGACCAGGAGATTTCGAAAATGCTATTTTTAGAATTTTTGTCTGTCTGTCTGAATGTTCCGGCTAATCTCTGAAACAGCTGTATCGATTATGACGTAATTTTCATTAGCAGATAGCTGATGTTCTAAGAAGTAACTTAGGCTACGTTTTTAGGGTTCCGCGAAAAAGAAACCAAAAGTATATTTGTCTCTCTGTTTTTTTATCATTTTATGGAAAGACTATTGAACCGATTTGGCTGAAACTGGGTACATATGTAATTTTGAAAACGGAACAGACAGACAAACAGTGTTACTTTCGTATTTATATTAATATATACCTATATATAGATTCATTGTTGTTCTATAATACAAATACATCATTTTAATAAAGTTTACCTGTCTAAAAATTGTTGAAAAATAAAAAGAAACGTACAGCCTGAGGAGGATTGGAACCCTGTACCTCCTATTTACTATTGCGCTCAGTAAACCGTTGAGGTAAAGACGCTTAGGAAGTTATGTCAAAATTTCAATACCCAATAAGCATATAAACGATCTGTCTTACTTTAGGATATTTTGTCTCACTCTCGTGCTCGTCAGCCTTAGAATGAAATAAATTGAACCAAGTTGGTATAGACGCGGTGCACGTAGGTATGTTCAGTTGCAATATTTCGCCACGCTCGAAGTTTTATTACGCACTGTTCCATCGAAGTAAATATCGGCCTTGCGGGGTTGATTTTCTGAAACACCGATTTGAATCAGGTTTATGTAGCCTCTTAATAAAGGTTCGAAATTATTATTACCATCTCTGAAATCAACGATTAAACCACTATTTGTCCAATCTACATAAGAAATGTGTCAATATCAAATCAAATATATATATTTCAGGCTGCGAACTTCTGGTTAATGTGTTTATTATGAATATTCATAGAATATTATGGGACGAGGAAGAATAATATTATTTTTGCGTACAATGTGAAATGAAAACACGAAGCCAGTGTAATCATAAGTTAAAAATAGTTCTATATTTTTAATTTCTATTTGGCTTCACGAATTCAAATATTGATTACATATTTCCAGTTAACTCCCATTTTAAACACTAAATAGTAATATTAATTGGTTTTCTTTTCTCTGTAACTTATTCTCTCTATTCGCCTCCATCACATTTCCACTCTTTCCACCCTCGCGATCCCTTTCTGTTATTACGCAAGCCTAAAAATAAAATAATATTTATTATATTCCCAAGAATATATACGCATTTCTAACTTAATATTACGCAACTACAATTGTAGAAACAGCCCTAATATAATTAAATAAAAACCTCCTAAGAATATAATATTTATTACATTCCCAAGGATATTACATATACTTTGTTGTCAGTCATTGTCACAATACAAGTGTACATTTCTTTACATGTTATCTTTTGTGGCTGTTTCAGTAACAATATATGACGGAAGTTGATCTATGATGTCATCAGATCTTGCGAACAAAAAGGTAGCGCCCTACACAATCTAATAAATTCCTAAATACGCATAATGTTAGTAGGTTTTATAAGGATTTATGTAGAAAATCGTATATCCACATATAAAGGATGTAATAGTAAACAAGACCCTTTGAAAAACACGCCAAACCTTGTTATCGAACTTTTTGAGTTTGCTAGGTCTTGTATCATTAATCAAAGTCTTGACCTTACTGGCGTTAAACTTCGGAATTCGGAAAGTATCCCAAAAAACATCATTTATGTATTTCAGGTTGTCTCTTTATGATAAAGTATCAGTTTTTCTTTATAATTTGACACATTTATAAGATTAACCGTATATATAATTCCATTTTAGGGTTACGTAGTACGTAACATCATAATCTGAGCATTAAATTTCGGTTGCGTTTGGAGCGTCCGTATTGGTGAAGTTTAGGGTTGCTTTCCTACTTTTTCTCCATCACTTTGCACGGGCTTCGTCAATCCTTTTTGTGAGACCTTTGATACGCATGTCATCCCTAACAACATCAAGCCAGCATTACTTGAGCCAACTTTTACCTCTTCTACCGGATCATTGTGGAGGCGGTATGTCTAGATATTTGTTCCCCACATAATTAGCCAATCTCCGTAAAACGTGGCCGTACCAGCGTTTGATTCTCAGCTTGCACTCTTGCAATCTACTAGATCACAGAGATGAAGGCTGCCACGGATGGGTTTGTTATTAACGCGGTGCATCCGGGTGACGTCACACTTATTTACACTACATTAGACATATATATTTCCAGGCTCTACCCAACAGCACGTTACTTCTCGCCCAATTATCCCGCTAACTTCTAATATGTCGCCGCTAGTTTCCGACTCAATTCATTCATTGTAACACGATTAAGCAGTTATAGTTCGACGATCTTTTACCACATTTGACCGGTTCCTAAATTACTGTTCATTCACTTGCCTCACCATTGGTAAAAATTTGACATTACTTGTAAGGAGCTTATGTCAAATTTTAACCGCTCACAAGGCAAATTAACGTTTAGTAAATAGAGGAACCTGCCACCTATGAAGTTTGGGAACAGGGCGTACCCGTAAACGACATGAATAATCGTATAATCATTGTATAATACTCATCAACTACAAAGCCAACAACCCGTTGGTAACATCTCTAGTGTTGAAAATAGGGTGGGGGTATGTGGGACTTCCAGCCTCTGCATGCACCTTCCATAAGAAAGAATATTGAAAGATATAGGAACTGGTCATGAGTATTTGTCAGTAGGTATCTTAGTAATAACCGTGGAGATGGTTGTGATCTATTTACCGGTAGTTATGTATGATGAATGGCAGACATAGTTCCCGCGGTTGTCGTGAAATTAAACGGAAATCGAACGCTGCGGGTTGCGGTCGCCTCCGGTGGGGATTGCTACAACCTGCCTCTAACTGTTCTATATATAGACGTTACTGCTTTGACTGATTTGCAGGTAATTGGTTTATTCAGCGACATTTAATTGCTAGTGTGATTAGGAAACATTGTGGATTGAAAGAGGATATAGTGACAAGAGTTGAAAAAGGAATGTTACGGTGGTTTGGGTATGTAGAGAGAATGAATGAAAGCGGAATCACAAAACAAGTATATAACACCAAGTTAACTGGTGAAATAAGTGCCGGTAGACCACGTTGTACTTATCATGATCAAAGTGAAGATATTTTTTTTTTATGTTTGCTTGTAAGCAAACTGGCAAACGGGTCCACTTGATGGCAAGTGGCTGCCGTCGTCCATGGATATCTGCAAGACTAAGGGAGCCGATGCGTTGCCTACCTCGTTGAGTCGTTAGATATTTGTTTACACCCTTTTTGAAGAGCCCCATATTGTAGCGCTCTAGGAAAATCGCAGAAGGGAGATCATTCCATAGCTTGCTTACGTATGACATAAAGGAGGGAGCGCCACGTACAATGGATAACTTCCAGGTGTCAAGGAAGGAGGAATTTTGAGGAAGTTCAGGTAAAAAGCACTTTCAATAAAGGTGTATGTAACCAAGAGAGTAATAAAAGTTGATGAAGCGAGAAAAGTTTATCGGGAATGTAGTAGGTGGAAATCCATCGTCTCTGCCTACTCCAATGGAACACAGGGACAGGAGTGACAGTGTATGTATGTATGTTAAGTGTTAGTCGCTCGGTATTCAATTACAACGTATAATAATATACCATCGATTTCTAAACACTTACCTCGATAATAAATTAACTAGAGCCAAGGATTCTACGGGGCCATATTTTCTGTGCTAGCTATATTTTATATATATATATCATAAACCTAGGTAGCGTTAGGAATATTATCTTCGAGGCTCAGGTGTTTTAATTTAGAATTATTATGTTTTATATTAAATATCTTTTAACTATAAGTTTGGTTATTCTTGAAGATTTATTGACTATGGGAAATAACTCGTTAACTGGGACAAATACTGTTTGTGGTATAACGGACTGGCCATAAACCTGAGCTTAGCGACGAACAACTCGTCGATGGTTGGCTCCAAGCATATGTGCATTGTGCACCAGGGCGATTTTTATCGCCCGTCGCGTTTTTCCTTTAGCTGTCATTCAGGGCAACGACTTCGTAGCCTGGTCGTAAGTTTATAAACTAGTTTTTTTAAGATTCTGTAACCAGTTTTAGCAAAGCCACAATCCTTATATAATAGTCATGTTAGTCCATCGACCTGTTCATCAGTGAGTAGTTCCAATTGAAACTGGTTTTTGTTTGTTGCAGCAGTTAGAGCATCCCCGGAGCCACGGAGGGCACTAACCATTCAAGAGCCCCCGCATCACGTGGACTTTAGCAACGACACCGGCGCTATGCTGACTTGCTCAACTAAGGGACAGTATCAGGTAACTTCAGTTAGAATTTTGACGATTTTTACTCACCAATTCAACAAGAACCATCTTGAATGGGATAGAAAATACCCAACCTGCTCTAGTTAGAAGTTGTTTCAATTCAATTTCTAAGGAGAATGCTCACTTTGTTAGGCGATTTGGGCTTCATATCAAATGTAGTGTAGCTTGATGATTCTTATCCTATTTTGTATGGATTTTTATTGTTGTCATATTCAGTAATTAAATTCAAAATCTTCGTCCAAGTTTAAGAGAAATCTTAATTTTTCTAACTGAATATTTGAGGTTATGTTCGGGTTATTGACCAATACATATACTTAAAATATGATAAAATTACTATGTTCTAATACACTGCTCGATAAAGAACAACAATTAGAAAACGACCTGTAAGCTTATGTATACGGAAATTGTTTAGATAAAGAACAAAATAATAATCAATTGAATATTTGTTTTATTTATAACTAGAGGACGACCCGCGGGGTAAACTACTACATGTGTGTGTGTCTACTACATGTAATTCCACGTTAACGTTCTTGTAATAATTCAAAAATACAATTTCACTAAACAATTAATATTTTCCATGTAAACAGAAATGTTACTTAATGAATTAGGAAAAATAACCATATTCGGAAAATAAATAATTTGTTTTTGATGATATAAATAATTCTATATAGGATGATGAACTTGTACAATGGTACAAGTTCGTCATCCTATATAGAATTATTTATATCATCAGTTGTACGAGCCAAACTTCGTTCGCGTTGCCATGACAATGACAGTGTTAGTTAATTGCAACGGCAGCACTAAAAAACACAACCTCGGTGTTATTTTGGTTTTGGTTCCTCTACCCCACATATACAGAGTTATTTTTCAGAATAAAAAGTATTCAATGTCATTCGGGATATAGGATCGAGTTTTCACGTGATGTAAACACGCAATTTTCTGATAGGCATACAGATAAAAATTCTAAAAGTTGCATTTTAGCATATCCGCTGATCCGAATTAACCTCCGTGTTCTTTTTCGCATTTTTAAATTCTCAACCACTCTAGAACTTTACCATATTAGATAGAGATACATTATTATTTTATTTATCATATTATTATAGTCATCTGGTTCAAGCTAAAAAAAAACAGTGCTTCGATAAATATTTTAATTTTTGCAATAGTTTTAAACATTGACACTTTTTTAAGATCACCGCTTCATCGATGTTAATCGTAATAATGTTTACATCCCTAATGACCATCGACGTTGACGCTGACAATTTTTAGTTTATTGTTGCCAGCTCTAAGATGTAACATTTTTTATACTCATTGATATCATTAAATAATCGATTACCTAAATAACAATGGGAAATATGGACAATATTATAATGATATACGTGAACAACTTTCCTTTTTACACTGTAACTAATTAAGCACGTCAAAATAGTAATTCTTGCTTATAGTCGCAAGTTTACGGCAGGACTTTTAAGGGTAGTCGCCCGGGAGCGATAATAATTACTATCCGATTTTAAATTTTTGGCGGGCACTTGAGAAGGGTGACATTTTGCTGTTCAGTTTTATTTCATAAAATGTATAATACTGGGAAAATGAACAAAAGTTACTGTTTTTTAGCAATAATTGAATCTTTCTGTGGAAAATAGGAACTGCTTAGTAAATTGTTGCCTTTAAACAAGCCCCCAGAATTCCGGTGTTTGGCATAATTGCGATACCTAATACATCAGAATAGCAAGAACTTATTCTGATAGCTATGTATAACTTGTACTTGATTTTTCTAAATAATTTAAATAATGTAATCGATACTCCTTTATTATCTACATGGCAACTTTTTTTTACTGTACACCGTAGCTGTTTGGTAATAACGTATAAGGGAAAACAATTAAAGGTTTATTTCATTGCATTTTTATGCTCACACAAAAATAGGCTATAATTAAACCGTCAATATATAAAAAAAGTATTAAGATTTTAGAAAAGTATTCTTTATTCTTTATTGTACACAAAACGTTACATACAAAATTATAGAATAGTGGTGATGTACAAAGGCGAGCTTAACCCTAAAAGAGTTTTCTTCCAGCAAACCCATAGGTTTGCTTCCAGTTAAGCTCAAACTAGGGTTAGACTCATAAGTCTAGCGAGAAGGGGAGAAGCAAAAGGCAGGGTTGTGTACACTAAAGATAGTTAACGATATAATATTTAATATAAACAGATTAACAAAAATAAATTATATACAAGATACTCTTAAGATACATACATACATACATAATGTAAAATATAGATATATAAGAATAATTTAAGATAGATAGTGCTCTTTGACTTTTTTTTGAAACTGCTCTCCGATGAGCTATCTCGAATCGTATGTGGTTCCATAATCTAACTGCGTGGACGGAAAAAGAACCACTATAACATGCCGATGAGTGTGTGGGAGCCTTGAGAAGAAGGAGTTTAGAAGTTCTGCAATGTTTATCAGAAGGAACAAGAAATTCAAAACGTTGAAGAATATAGGAAGGAGAAAGAGGGTTATGTAAGATTTTATACAAAAATATAACTACGTGAAGGTCGCGTCGACGACGAATTGGCAGCCACTTAAGTTGCGATCTAAATGCAGAAACATGATCGAACTTTCGCAGACCAAAAATGAAGCGAATACACAAATTTTGTAGACGTTCGAGTTTATTTAGAAGTTCTTCAGAAGCGTCTAGAAAACATACATCGGCGTAATCTAAAAGAGGTAGCATTAAGGACTGAACAAGAATAATTTTGGTGACAAAGGGAAGAAACTTTTGCAAGCGTTTTAGAGATTGGAAAGAAAAGTGAATTCTTTTGCTAATTTCATTTACACGACTGGCCCACGACAACTTACAATCAAAAATAACGCCTAGGTTTTTCGCACTACTAGGATAAGGTATCAACTCGCCATTTAAAATAACTGAGGGTATTACCGACTGATGAACAATATTTAACATATAATGACTACCAATAATCAAAGCCTGAGATTTAGATGGATTTACTAGGAGACCAAAATTGTTTGCCCATGTATTGATAGTGTCCAGATCTTTATTAATTTTAATTATGGCATTGTGTATGTCATTTGCTTTGAAATAGTGATAAAGTTGCAGATCATCAGCGTATAGATGACAATGAGAAGAAATTAACTGAGTAATCGAGTCAATAAAGACAGAGAATAGAAGTGGAGAAAGAACTCCACCTTGCGGTACACCTGCAGTAATGTCGCACCAGTCAGAGAAAGTCTCATCCGACCGGACACACTGCACGCGACCAGACAAATACAAATTGAACCAGGAAATAACAGGATATGTGATATTGAGAGAAGATAGAATAGAAAGAAGAATATCGAAATTGACAGAATTAAACGCACCGCTGAAATCTAAAAGCACCAATATAGTAAGGCACTTATCGTCAATGGCAAAACGAATGTCATCGGATACTTTTATTAGTGCACTAACTGTACTGTGTCCAGAACTAAACCCCGATTGATGTGGACTCAGCAGTTCAAATTGAGTGAGAAAGTTAGAAAGTTGTTTATGAACAATATTTTCTAAAATTTTAGATAAAACTGGTAAAATGAAAATTGGACGAAAATGTGAAGGAATTGTAGGATTACTGATTTGAAGAAGAGGCACATAAGCTTTTTTCCAGGATAAGGGAAAGGAGCTCGAGGATAACGAATGGTTAAGGATATGGGTTATTATAGGTGCTAACTCGGAAGAGAGTAGCTGAATCATTTGAACATGAATACCATCTGCGCCTGCAGCTTTGGTGGAAATGGATTTTAGAATAAGAATGACTTCTTTCTCAGTAACTTCTTTAAATACAAAAGACGGACAAGAAGGTGTGGCAAGGTTAGATAGTCTTTCTATAGTGGAATGCTTAAGTTGATCGTTTAGACAACTCGGCGATTTAGAAAAGTGTGCATTTAAATCGAAAGAGATATTATTATCAGAAGGAGATTTGCCCAATCCAAGGGTATTTAGAAATTTCCACTTATGAGAAGATTTGGAGTTGCTTAAATTTTGATGTATGTGAGATCTCTTAGCACCTCTGCAAAGCTTAGTACAACGATTACGAAGTTTTTTATAGCTGATTAAGTTTTCATCTGTGGGGAATCGCTTATATAAACGCTTAGCCTTATCACTCTTCAACATAGCCCTCTTTATAGGCTGTGTAAGCCAAGGCGCAGGAGCATGTTTGACCTTGACAAGTTTTAGAGGTGCGTGAATATCATAAAGGGAAGTTATAATATGATTAAATGCGGCTACCTTGTCATCAACAACGTCAGCATTGATGACAGGAGACCAGTCAATATTATTAAAGTCAACTCTCAAGCTTTCTAAGTCGATATTTTTAAAACTTCGAAGTAGAAGATATTTCGGCTTGCGCTTAAAACTACGAACCTTGTATGACAGAAAAAGTACATCATGGTATGAGAAAGGAGCGGAAAGCTGTCCATTCGTTGCTACCTGCTCATAATTAGAAATTAAAATGAGATCTAATAAGGAAGGAGGGCAATGGGGAGCATGGTGTGTTGCATTAAGAGGAAGAATATGCATATTTACGGAAGAGACAAGGGAAACGAGTTTTTTTGCACGTCCATCATCTTTCAAGAGGCAAGTGTTAAAATCTCCAAGAATGATAGTATGATCATAAATAGTAGAATAATATTCTAATTTACATTCTAAAGAAGAGAAGTAGTCTACATTGAGAGAGGGAGGGTAGTATACCCCTAAGAGGATTTTAGAAAGATTAATTGTTATTTCTATGAATAGATGTTCTGCAAAGTTATTGTACTCTCCAGGAGATTGATCAACAACTTTGTATGATATGTCCGCACGAAGGTAGATGGCCACCCCACCACAACATTTTCCTAATCTGTCATTTCTAATTAGTATGAAGCCAGGTAGAGAGTATTGAGAAGAAAATAATCCAGGTTTCAAAAAGGTTTCTGAGATAAGTATTGCGTCTATAGATTTATTTTGAAAAGGGGAGAGAATATCAGAAAAGTGGGCGGGGATACTTTGAGCATTTATGTGTATAATATTAAGATTTTTTAAATATCCGTACAACTTTATTTCAAGCTGATCGTGGAGAAGGCAAGAGTTGTCTTCTAATGCACTTGAGTATTCGTTTTCGGTAGAGCAAGAAGAAGAAGAAGCACACGAGAAGAAACTATCTTCAAATGTATTTATGTTATCCAGGATTTATAAATATATTTAAAAATATATATAAAAAATTAATTAATTAATTTATGTATAGTAACAAAAGTGTTATGAATAAAAACAAGCATGAATTCCTTCACACCCGTTAGTCTGCTAGAAAAAAATAATTAAACTAAAATACTACAATCTCGTATCATATGTTTAAACACCATCGATTTGTATTTTTAGAAAGAAATGATAATTATACCTATATTTTATAAAATTGTTATCAGTATAACGAAATTTAAAAAGTTTTGTGGCATTAACAGGAAAATTGATATTTAAAAGTTAATGTTAAGAAAAAAAACCAATAGATATATTTTAGATAGAGGCTAAGAATCACAGTCAAGATTTCAATTACATTTTATATTGGGTACCTATAGTAGTGAGGTAGGTATACGGTTATTTTTGATAAATAATACATTTACTATTAATTTTCCTAAATACTTACTAACAAATGTGAAAATTAACTAAGATTTATTACAATGTTTATTAATTGAAAAGTTTGAAATTACTTATTTACACTTTTATTTTATACTGAATATAAATATACTGGCAACAAAGTAACGTAATGTATATAACAGGTTTTTTATTCGGGTAATTACTGTGATCCTGGTATAATACGCAAATAATTTATTTTTATTTTACACCTCGTCTTGTTTTCGTTTCAAACTTATTTGGCTTTGATGCTGCACTAGCGTTGATTTTGCCTCTCTCTTCAGCGCCAATTGGGGCTTCCGTGTCCGAGGCTGGTTGCATTGTAGGAAACTCCGTGGTAAGTAACTTTAATTCGGCTGATGTTTCAATGCGACGGCGCTTGTTATCAGGGAGTAGGACGATAATTTTGCCTTCAGAAGTCCAGCAACGTCTCATTCCAAAATGTTTACGGGCAGCAGTAAAGAGGTCGTGTCGAGATTTAGTCAAAAATTCAGAGACGGTAATACCAGTATTCTTGAGCAGAGGTTTTGCGTTCCAGGCTGAATGTCGATCTTTATAACAGGAAAATCGTACCATCACAGGTCTAGGCTTACTGGTATTTGTTCCAAGTCTATGACACGCAGATAAATTATTGAGGGAAAAGTCTTTCATCTTCAAATTATTTATGAGTAATTGAAAGATTGAGTCTTCAATGGTTTTATGAGAGGATTCAGCAATACCATGAAAAAGCAGTACCTTTCTACGTGAGGCAGTCTCCTGACGATCAAGTCCTTGGAATGTGAGTTCCAGTTGAGTTCTCATTATAGCCAAAGATTTCCATATTAGGTTTTTGAAATTCATATAATCTTATGATAATGCTTCAAGATTCTTATGCGAGGTACATTCACCACTAGAGAATTTCTTGAGCTCAGTTTCCATAAGATTCATCCGTGAATCAAAAGTACTTGCCAGTTCGTTCATATTAGATGACAATTTTGCAAACAAATCTATGGTTGTCACTTTAGTAGTATCTAAATTGTGTTTATAGAAAAGTTTATTTAACTAACGGGCATTAGAAGGATTAGATATTAATTAGCACTACCTTTTTGCATTTAAACTGACTTATTTACAGTAAAATACAATAAAATAATCAAGAGTAAATTTCAATAATTTTTACACTTCGCCAACCCGCCTAAATTATGTAGTATTTGGTTAAGGGACGTCCAAATTTAGAAAAGACCCAAAATGGGCATTCTCCTTTGTCTGTGTTGTCTTTTTTTAGAGTATATGAATATATTATACAATTTTCGAAACATTAATTAATTCGTAGCAAACAGTGAACTTCTTATTCTTCTTCCAGCCAGTTCCCGTCCACTGCTGGACGTTGATCTCCCCAAGTTTGTGCCACGTATTCTGGTCTCCCGTGTTCCTCATCCACCCCTGCCCGTCATCTTGTGCAGGTCGCAGGGCGTCCTACGCTACGATTGCCAAGACGCGGTCTCCACTCCGGGACACGTTCCTCCCATTGGCCGTCAGTCCTGCGACAGACGTGAACGGCCCACTGCCACTTCCTTTTTTTTAAAATAATAATGATCGGCAGACAAACGACTTCGACTTGCCATTTTTGGTTTGCTATGTTGGTTACCCTGATTCTCTTACGGATATCGTCATTTCTGATTCTATCCTATTCTCTTCTATTTCAAAAAGTGCACAACAATGAAAAAGGAAATTTGGCATCGTAATCTCAGAAGAACGAATAAAAGTACAGACGAAACCTAGGTGGACAAAAGCGCCTAATGAAATGAAGCATTTTTTTTAAACTTGTGTGCGTATAAACGTGGTAGGAGTTTATATGGTTAATAGTAACGTATCCATTGGAACTATTCCACCTTTATCTGTATTAATACAGATTTCACGTAACGCACTGCAGCGCGATCGGTTTCCTATTTCAAAATCGGCTTCCTTTAGCTATCTTCACTGTAAGAGTTCCGGGTTCAGTCTTCCTATTTTATTCGTCTAAGGTTATAAATGACACGATAAAAATGTAATTAACATTCTTTTAAATCTAAAAACCGGTTAGAATATAACTTTAATACATCAATAATAACATAGTTATTTAACCTACGCATAAAAGCATATTATTTTATTACCAAACGTTCATTTCTCATCTTGTGTTTTTATGTTCGGTGAAATCAAACTCTAACCATGTAACTAATGGAGTGAAACGCAATAACAAATTGGCAACAGTGGGAGAGCTAAATGGAATGTTTCCCACTTAGTTACCCTCTTTGTTTATACTTATACTTAATGTGTATTCAGTTACATTTAATTAACCTTATTACACATTTATTTATAACTCTATCGAATTGTATTCGAATAGATGATTCGATACACGGGTATTTATTTTAACATTGAAGTAACAAAGTATTTTACTGTTGGTTTCTTTAAATTTATTTATTTTATTTACTAACTAAATATTACACAAGTAGAATTAGTTTTATTAATTATTATTATTATTTAATATTTAACAAAATTGGTTTGTTTTGGTCTTACGCTAAAAGGAAGGTTTGCACTGAAAATTAGCGTTGTATCGCATATAATTCCGGCACAGCAATATGCCGAGTGCAAACCTTGTTTGATGAAAATGCGGCGTACAAATTCTCAAAATTATGCTCTGTGTATAATAATGTATAAGGAATGTAATTAAGTCACTATTTCTTGAAATAAAGTCTTTCTTCCTTCTTTCTTTAGGATATATCCGCGACTAATTTTTATGCAACCGGACAACTTCAAACCGCTCCCGAGAAAATTCTCGCGGGCTTTCCGGGACAAAAATATCACACATTTTATTACATCAAATTTCTATCGATCAGTGAAAGATTTCAATAACAATTGATTTCATAAAGTTATGTACTTAATAGATAAACTTAGGTTAACTATTAACCTACAACTAGTACCAAAACTCGCCCCTAGATGGATCTATTTAAGAAGAAATATCTAATATTTATTTACGTCAAACAAAAACGTCTACAACAAAACGTCAAACAAAAGATATGGAATAGATAAACGCCTAATATTGGTCAGTTAAGTTGAACCTAGTTTAACTATCATACGATGGTGTGTTCAGAAACGCAATTTTATAAGTTATTGAACCGATAACGCTAACGAACAGATAAACTACAGTTAAAAGTACCTTAGAAACCGGGTAAAACCCGTGGCCGGTTCTATTTGACTAATATCACTTACCTTACCACTCGTAGAAATTTTTCATTACTTCTATGAACCTTATGTCAAATTTAGACCGCTCGTAAGAGTCTTATTAGACTATCATAGAAATATGATGAGAGAGGTACGAGTCATTTTATATGAAGAACCTAGGATGGTAAAATACCTAGTCTTGCTATAAATTTTGTAACAAAGAATTATTATTTTTTCTATTGCAAATTACATTTATAAGTTTTACAGTGTATTAGTTTAATACATAAATATAAAACAATTTAAAATATAAAAAGCTTATTCGAAGTGGTCTCCATTGGTTGCAATACAGTCCTTTAAACGTTGAGGCCAGTTATCTATAGAAGCACGCTCTCTTTCCATGGAAAATTCTTCACTGCCAATCGTATGGATTGTTTTAGGGACTCCAAATTATCATGACGTTTAGAGCAAGCCGTACTTTCTTAAACTGACTATAAATCATAATCCAGCGGATTAAGATCGGGACTAGACGACGGCCAGTCTTCAGCTCTGATGAAGTCCGAAACGTTTGTTTCCAACCAAGACTGCGTGGACCGAGCTTTATGACCGGGCGCCGAGTCTTGCTGGAAGAACCATTCTTGGTTATTGAACATTGTATTTTTAAGGGGTTTATCTACCTTCTCAAGAATGGTATCTTGATATACTTGTGCCGATGTTTAGATACGTTTTTCACAAAAATATGGCTCAGTCACTCCTTTATAGCTAACACCCCACCAAACCACCACTGAAGACGGATAATGCCCACGTTGCACTCTGTGGACTAATTGATAAGCTTCCTTAGAGCTTTGAGCATAAATACGGACATTTTGTTTGTTACAATGTTGTTCAATTGTAAAAAATTCTCATCCGTAAATAAAAATTTTCTGTGACCTCCCTTTGCGTACCGCTTCAGTAGTTGTTTCGATTTTACCACCCCATTCTTTTTTAAATTAATGAGTTAAGAAATGACCAGTGCGTCTTTTATAGGCTGCAAGTCCTAAGTCATCTTTTAAAATACGCGACATGGTTCTAGGTATGATATCTTCATTTCCCAAGATAAAATCTTTTGCCTTACCGGACAGGATTTCTTCGAATTCTTTCCCTTACTGCTTTGGCCACCTTTTTCGTATGAACACTACGTGGACGGCCAGATCCTTGTCTGTCACAAACAGGAGGTCTCATTGTACCTATTAATAACCCGGTACACAAACATTTGACTAATACCGAGAGTATGGAGAGTTTTAAAAATTGCATTTGGCTTCATACCTACTTTGTGTAATGCAATCACAGCGGTTGCCTTTATCTCCCCACTCCATTTTAATATCGCAAAATGTTGTACAATGTATTGGCGCCAAAATGAGAAAACACTATGAACAATCATATAAAAATGACAGATTCCAAATTCAAACGTAATATTTTGTTTCTTTTTAATTGTAACAGTATTTATGGCCAGACTAAGTAACTACATGTGGTTAATATTATCTATGATCGTAGTTAAGGGATCTTATTTGACAGTAAGCGTACAAATATGATCACATCATCCGTCTAACCTTAAAAAATGGCGTCAAAATGCAATCAATAATTTCGACTGGAATATCTTCTAATTTTGTAAGACTTTTTATCTTCCAATCTAAGTTCTTCGAGTAAGGTGTTACGTACCCCCTCTCTGATCGCCTTGCTACCCATAATCTAACCCAAATACATGTTTTATTTTTGTATTTTTCTTGACCGCTTTTATATTTTTTTAATGCAATTAATAAAATTGCACTTATAGCAACGGAAAATACGACTAAATCGTTATTCATCTTCATTGAGTATGACGTTTGTATTACCATAAGTATAATATATAAAAACTAGCGGTATAGGTAGACGTTGTCCTGCCCTAAAAAAATAAAAATCTAGAATCCGATTTCAGCGCCAACTACCGGGTCTAATTGTAAATCTAAACCACCCCGGGACCCATTCAAATACACATAAAATTTCATCAAAATTGTAGAACCTGATTCCAGCGCCAAGTATTCTCTTTAGATGGATAGGTTTACATTATTGAAGTTTTAGTATGGATCCCTAAATTTTATATAGCCTATATTAATCAGGGCTAATGTAGCATTCGAATGGTGTAAGGGTTTTTGAAATCAGTCCTGTAGTTTTTGAGTTTATTCGTAACAAACATACAAAAATCTTTCCTCTTTACAAGATTAGTATAGGCTATAGATGAAGAACAGCATCATTTAAACATGATCATTGAATTTGACAGCTATGAAATCATACTTGTATGATAAAGATATGATAGTGTAATTGAGACCTAACGCAAATGAACAGTTGCGCTCTTTCTTAAAATAATATTCATTCAACCAACCCGGAGTTTCATTATTCTTATATTTCAAATGAATTAAAAGGTACAAACTTATTTAATTTATTTGAAAGATGATAAAACAAATCCATTTCATCGAGGATATTTTTATCGCTTGTCGACAAGATCTCCGTATCATTTTATCGCTGACCTACTTTTTTATTTGGCGGATTACATTTTTTTAAATCATGACCAGAGTAAATTGTATTGGATTATAATGTTTTAGCTCTGACTTTACATTTCTAAACCATCAGTCTATACAGTTTTAGTTAAAATCAGTTTAAGATTTATATTACACTCCTGGGACAATTATTATTTTCTTATCAATTATTTTATTAATAAGTACAAAATTTAAGATTTAAGAAATTTTTGAGAAGCTAGCAAACATGCAGACGGTATGTCCAAAGGAAAGTGGTTCCCGTCGCCTTGACGTTTGCAACACCAGGAGCAAAGCCAACGCGTTGTCAGATTGTAGGATGGGATAGGAGGTATGGAACGCCGTCTCCTCCTTTTGCGAGCGACTCATGCTTGCTAAGCAAGCATGACTCGAGCGGGTGGAGCGGGATCGTGAGCGTACCTCCTTGCTCCGCTACCACCAAAGGAGGGCGCATCGGCGCCAGAGGGCAAGCCTCGACTTTCGGCCGCCGTGAGCGGGCGGCGCGGACGAGTCCCCGGGGAAAGGGTTCTCATCCGCCGTTATGCCGTCGAGGGTACCGTGTTCCGCGCGCGCTCACCTGTGTTCCCGTGTGGCACGTTACAAACCGCCCCATGTTATGAGAGATTGAAGACACCGGGGGCGTAGTTCCCCCGGCAATGGATGTGACCGTTAGGCAGCCTGCGAGGGCCAGTGGAGGGGCTAGACCATATACCCCTGGCTTAAGGGCAAAGGATGGAACATCGAAGGGTTTTAGTGGGTGGGATGGAATAGAAGAGATGGGATGTGAGGGATGGAATAGGAAAAGAGGAGGTTGGCCATCGAATCTCTCACTCCGATAAATTTCTATTACACAAATCTCAACAAGGACATACAATAATATTACGAATGTTTCACAAAAAAAAAACACGTTGATTGAGGCAAGACTCCAAATAGCTTATTTTTTTACAAGAATTGATTTTATATAGAAATGTATATAGAATCAAAATTAAATTTATGGGAAATATTGGTAATTTTATTGTTAAGATTTGTGTAATAGTAGACAATCGCTGTATCCGATCATATTCGATTACGTGAATCGAAACACGTTGTTATGCGCAATATACATACAATCATATTACAATATAGACAAGCATGAGTTATTTTTTTTCTTTAAATCATAAAGTTAACAGAATATTTATACTGTTTATTCTATTAAGGTATATATTATTATTTACAAATTAAATATTTTTTAAATTAAAATCACAAAATATTCGTGTCGTTTTAGTATTTATTTATTATATATGTAAGTAACAGATTAACAGTACCAGAACAGATAACAGTATTACGCCAAAAGGAAGGTTTGCACTGAAAATTAGCTTTATGTCGGACATTATACCAGCACAGCAATACGCTGAGTGCAAACCTTGTTTGCTGAAAATGCGGTGTACAAATTCTTAAAATATGTTTTTATTTTTAAGATACATGTCCGCAATGGAAATACGTCGCCTATATCTTCAAATATTTTTTCTTTCTGTCTTTCTAATACAGATTACCGAATATCGATGTCGAAGTAAATTCTGTCAATTTATGTCTTCCAAATTGTGGTAATTCGAAATCGGTAATCAAGTTTCACCCAAAAAACTCTACTACGTCCATCCGCATTTCTAGGTGTTCAGGGACACTTATACAACTTGCAAAAATAGCGATATATTTCATCGGCGTTTCCGTGACATGGGAAAGTCATTCAGTATTCACAAACCTACTCCCAAGTCAAATATAAATAAAGTTTTTCCATTCGACAGAGTTATGTGGAAAATTTACGGACGCTGTGAACCTACCGGGAAATAAGGATATGCGCACCGGGCGGGGCGTTTTCATAAATATGGAAAATGAGTGAAGCCGGAGGCCTGAGCTA
Source organism: Dendrolimus houi (assembly GCA_039645545.1). Classification (NCBI taxonomy): domain Eukaryota; kingdom Metazoa; phylum Arthropoda; class Insecta; order Lepidoptera; family Lasiocampidae; genus Dendrolimus; species Dendrolimus houi. The sequence goes on from CM077134.1 coordinate 12,116,225, forward strand.
GGCTCATCACGGTCATTAGCGTAATGTGTCGGACTTACCTCCGCGTTGCCTGTTTGTTGCCCATCTGTCACCGACCCAACTAACCGGCTCTCATTTAAATATTAATATTAAAATAACTTTCAGCTCAGGGAAAGGCTGTGTGTGATAATGGTGATATTTGTATTTTAATTAGATATTAAAAGTAATTTTAAAAAATTAAAACACCTTCTGTATAACATTTTTTTTATATGATATTTCACGGTTCTTGTTTCGCTCTACGTCAAAATTAAAGTTTATTTATTTACAAATTTTTTTATTAAAGGTGCATCGTGTTTGGCCAGTTAGACATCGAAAAATTACAATAATAAATATAATTAAATAATTACTATACTAACTATTGACTACAATTATTATTTTATTAATATATTCATACCACATTAATATATACAATATATAAATGATCAAAATGTATTATGGAGACAGAAGGACACCAAGGGGTTTTAGTGGGTATTCCGGTTGCCCATCTGACCGGTGAGTCCCACACTGCCCCGCCGTCATCTCCGTGCGGCAGGGTGTCCACAAACGGATTTCCACTTGAAAAAAAAGGCTTTAGTCCAATGTCAAATAATTATGACATTCAAACACGGGCATTGAATATTCCTAAGCTATGCAAGTCATTCTCGTGTATTATTTATTTTTATTGCGAAACTGGCAAACATATAGACGATCCAGCTCTTGGAAAGTGGTTACCGTTGCCTATAGATGTTGGCAACACCAGGGGCGACGCAACACGTTGCCAGCCGTCAGGTAAATATGTGGAAACCCATCGTCTCTGCCTACCCCTATGAGAAACAGGCGTGATAACATGTATATGTATATATTAGATAATTCTGGTCATGGAAAAACTTCTGGACCGATTTGGCTAAAAATCGGTATATTATATATGTAATTTTAATACCGAGGGTGGACAAGGGATAATTTTTATCCGGGATAATGGGATAGATTTATGTAAAGGTTATCCCAAAAAGTAGGATAGATTTTATGTGATTTGCCATTTTCGTCATTTTGGTTATTTTGGTCATTTCTGTAATTTTGGTCATCTTTGTCCTTTCTGTCTTTTTGTACTTTTTGTCCTTTTGTTCCTTTTTGTACTTTTAATACTTTATTCCTATTTCTACTTTTGTCCTTTTTGTGCTCTTTATCTGATTTGTATTTTTTTTCCTTTTATACTTTTTATTGCTTTTTGTCCCTTTTGTTCTTTTTGTACTTTTTGTCCTTTTTGTACTTTCTTTCCTATTTGTACTTTTTGTCCCTTTGGTCCTTTTTGTTATTTGTTTTGTTATTATTGTCACTTTTGTTATTTATGTAGTTTTCATGGACGGGGGATAGATAAATAAGACTAGGACGGTTTTAAATAGAGGATGGAAGTTTGGATGAGACCAATCATTTCTCAAGTTAAAAAAATGTTGTTTATAAAAAATAATATAGTAACTCGATATGACTTTCTGCTTTCATGAAAGAAGTGCTAGGAGTACTGGATCGGTTTTGCTGTAATTTTGTTAAAATGTAGTTTTAATACCGAAAATGAACATAGATACTTTTCATGCCGAGAGATGGGATAGTTTGCGATATAAAATAAAATTAATTTTCTGGATGCAATTTTTTTTTTACTGCAGGAGTTCAACAGACGGCCAGACGGCCCACTTGATGGAAAGTGGTTACCGTCGCCTATGGACATTTGCAACACCAAAGGTGCTATAAGTGCGCTGCTGCTCTCTTAAAGGAGACTGGCTAAATAGCACTAAAATAAAAATTGAGTATGTAACCTGTATTAACGCCTGCTCTTTAAATAAGAAGCACGCAGTAGAGGTTGACCCGCGGCGACGCCGTGGGTTAAACTCTAGTATAGTTAGTATATAGTAAAAAAATATATACCCGTGCAGGAACAGAAAAAGAATACAATTTCCTGCGGCCGGGCGGCCTGGCGTAAGAGGTGACAAAACAATCCAAAGCCAAGTGGTAGGGTGGTAATACGTCTGAATTGCTATCACCCCTGGACTAGAAAATGACGCCATAACAACCTCGAGTTGTGTTCTGTCATTAGTAGCAAAGCTCAAGTCTCCCTTTAAAGAGCAGAGCAGCGCATTTGTAGCACGTTTTGTGTTGCAAATGTCCATGTCGCTTAACAATTATAAGTAATCTGTCTTTTTAAGCTTGTCTATCTATTTAATATAATATTAATAATATACTTCGTATAGTTATTTCGTCGGTTCTACTATTAGTTAGTTGTACTGTTATTATATTTTCGTTTTATCGTAAATATAATGGGGTATAAAAGGCAGACCCGTATTGTTATGAAAGCTTTGGGAAAGCTGAACTGAATTACGCTACAGTTATATCGAGATCAAAAGAATTTAGCTCTTGGAAAAGTATATTTTAGTAATAACTGTTAGCTATTTTGAAAGGAAAGGTTAATAATAATGATATTTCTTTCAATTTTCTTTATTAATTTAGAATATTTTATATGAAAGGTTAGATCAGGCTGAGCGTATTGATTGATGTGACTCGTAAACAATATATTAATAGGACAAGTTCAGTACATGTTGAAACCAAAAAGATAAAATGAACCATTTTAAACTAATTTTCGTTGGAAACGTTTTTAAGCGTTATCTACCTTGATGTTTTTAAAGAAATATATATAATTTTTAAATATCTGTCTTTGCGATCTCATAGCGTTATCCTTGGTCAGGTGAATGTGTGACAGAACAGGCAGGTAGCAGTCTGGTGCTTAAGCGTGGAGGGTATATAAATCGTCTGCGTTCTTAAAACGCGGAACCCTACGCCCGGCAGGAGTTATATGGATAATGATTTTGAAACGGAAGAGTTATTATAACAGGGTATATATTCTTTTTACTATACGTGCAAATTTCATATCACATATACGACTGTCCATTTTTAAGCCGTTTGTTTATTCGTCAACCGATTTTCATGCAAAAATTCTATTCGACGTAAGTAAGTACCACGGCTTATACTTTACATTTACGAACATCAAGCTGTATAATATTTGACGTAAACAAATGAAATTTCTAATGTAAAGTTATGAAATTAATTGTTGTATTTCGGGCATGGTTGTTGGAATCAACCTCTTTAGTTGATTCACCTTTTTATATTTTAACACTGTCAACCTTCTTGGTTTTTTTTCTTTTTACGCACTCTATATTCATCCTTGCTTTGTACCGTATCGTTATGTAATAAATGTTAATATTATAAGAAAATTATCGTATTACTTCACGTCCAGTTAAAAGTATATATAGTCTACGTGCTCTCCACATATTGGTCCTTCGATTAATTATAAAGAATACAGCGAGGAAGACGTGCAAAAATAAGTAAGACGCAATATTATTTTCTTCAGTGAGCTGCAATACAATACGAAAAACGCAATAGTGAATCGTTTTTTCGTCAGTTTTACTGCATATATAATACGATACGCAAATGTCATACAAGCAATTTATAAAGTTCATTGTGATTGTGCATCGAAAATCATTATTGTAAATCACCAAGTTTTAATGTTAAGAAGTTTCTCGAGAATATACGTAAAAGCATAAATCTATGAGGCCGAGACTTCAAACCATAACGTGTGTTCGAAATTTGAATGCGCAAGCGGGAACGAGCGTCTACGTGCACAGGCGGGGCCTGCTGAAGTTTAAATTTGGAACCTTCTTTTGCTGGGACTGTGGACATTATTCACGTTTGTTTATTTTTTTATTTAATATTTTTTTTACCTAGTGTTTGTTGTACATTGTAAGTTTTGTGGTAATATTAGTTTTATAAATAGTTTAGTTATAAAATTTTGTGACGATGTCTGAGGTACTAAAGGAACTAGTCTCTAAGCGCGGAAGTCTGAAGGGTAATATTACGAGACTTCAAACCTTTATTAAGTCTGATGCGTTAGTAGGGGCCAATAAGGCACAATTAGAGGTAAGATTGTTGCGTTTACAAAAACGTTTTCGGAGTTAGAGGATATTAACAATAAAATAAGTGTGCTTGATCCTACTGACAAGGAGGACATTTCGGTTTTCGAAGATAAATTTTATGACATTTCCGCTATGTTAAATGAACGCATAGAGAGAGACAAAAAAGTTCCTAGATCTCAAAGTAATAATCAACACAGGGATATAGCTCTACCTACTATTAAAATAGACCCGTTTGATGGCAAGTCTTGTTCAGGTTATGTCACATTTATTAGTTTGTTTGATAGTTTGATACATAATGATGCAAGATTAGATAATATTCAAAAGCTTCACTATCTTAGAGCCTTTTAAAATTTGAAGCTTTAGATTTAGTTAAAGATTTGCCTCTGTCCGATAGTAGTTACTCGGAAGCAAGAAATCTGTTAAAAGACAGGTTTTTTAATAAACATCAAGTTGTCACAGAGCATATAATAGCTTTATTAGATTTACCGTTGCTCGCAAGGGGTGGTAGCATTAGGGCCTTCATATCGCAAATAAAACAAAACCTTAGTGCACTTAAAAATTTGGAAATAAAGACGGATTATTGGGATCCTATTTTAATAGTAATTTTTATGCGTAAGCTGGATGGGTATACTGCAAAGGCTTTTGAGTTTGAAAGGGATATAAAAGCTACACCCACAATTTCTGAGTTTATTGGGTTTCTTGAAAAAAGAGCACTAGCTTTGGAAAATACTGCAACCACATCGTCCAGTGTATCGAAGCCAGCTGAAAGATTATCTAGTCATGTTGCCGTGCAACAGCCAGCCTGCATAAAATGTAAATTAGAATCTCACAAAATATTTAATTGTAAGGAGTTTGCATTGATGGCATCTGCGGAGCGTATTGAATTTGCTAAAAATAATAACTTGTGCAATATTTGTCTTAATAATCATAAAGGAAAATGTAAATTTCATTTTAGATGTACGCACTGTAAGAAAAATCATAATTCTCTGTTGCATCCTAATGACCAAGACCCAGTTACGTTGTTTTCGAATACATGCAATAATGTTTTACTTCCCACAGTTCGCATAAAGTTATTTTCTAAAGACAATAGGGAAGTTCATGTAAAAGCTATTTTAGATACTGGGTCACAAGCTTCATTAGTTACTACTAAGGTCGTAGACTTGCTTGATTTGGCACCTACACAATCAAATATAAATATTGTAGGTGTTACAAATGCAATCAACCATATTAAATACTCTATACCTTTAGAAGTACATTCTCTGACTTCAGAGTTCAGAACGTTAATCAATTTCCAAGTTGTTGAGAAGATTACTTGTAAGTTACCCCAAAAGCCTGTTAATATTACTAAATTAAAAATCCCACCTGGACTAAAGTTAGCAGATAGTACTTTTAATATACCGTCGGAAATCAATATGTTATTGGGAGCTGATGTATTTTTCCGGGTGGTGTTGCCACAGATTCCCATGTACGATACTCCGCAGCAGGAAAAGAATCAATCTTTATCAGGACTAAATGAGGACCATAGTTTATCACCATCAATATATAACACAAAATTTGGGTATATTATAGGTGGGGCCTTACCAGCATTTGATAGCAATTCTAAGGTATCGTTACTTTGTCATACCTGTGAATCTGATATTAGTGAGGTCAATGCAACAATTAAAAAATTTTGGGAATGCGAAGAAGTTCCACAAATAATGAATGAAATGTCTAGCGAATCGCAACTAGCCGAATCAATTTTTTTTAAATCGGTGAAGCTTGAGAATAATAAGTTTCAAGTTGACTTACCTTTGAAGGTTAGTTTGAAGGAAGTAAGTAACACTTTAGGCAATTCATTTGATGTGGCATTATTTAGATTTCTTAGTTTAGAGAAGAGGCTGCATAAAAATATTAGTCTTTTTAATGATTATAAAAAATTTATAGACGAATATGTTGATCTAAATCATGGACATTACGTTGACATTAAGTCGTATGATTTTTTTAAAGATCCAATATATTTCTTGCCGCACCACCCTGTGGTCAATGAGGTGAGTAAGAGTACCCCTGTTAGGGTTGTTTTTAATGGTTCTATGCCTACGAATAAGAAACTGTCATTGAATGATATTTTGTTAAATGGACCTACGGTTCAAAATAGTTTATTTGACATTTTGTTGCTGTTTAGGTTTGGTGACTATATTTTCACTACGGATATTAGACGTATGTTTAGAAATATTGAAATTAATCCCTCATATAAGCCTCTTCAAAATATTTTGTGGCGTGAAAATACACAGCAACCAATACAATGTATATGCTTAGATACTGTAACCTATGGCTTAAAAAACTCAAGTTATTTAGCAACTCGATGTTTAATAGAATTAGCTGTAAGATATGAGGCTGAATATCCAATTGCATCATTTATTTTAAAACAATGTACATATGTCGATGACATTTTATTTAGTCATTCTAATTTAGAAGTTTTATAGGAAGCTAAAAGGCAATTATGTGAGCTGCTAAAACTTGGGAGCTTAGAGACTCACAAGTGGGCTTCAAACAATGCTAATATTTTATGCGACATTCCTGTTGAAAAGCAACAATTAGAAAACTTAGATTTTCGGAAGGATTGTAATTTTAACATTAAGATATTGGGCCTTAATTTCCATTTAAAAAATGACTGTTTTACAATTTCCAGACCGGACAACCTTATATGTAAAAAAGTGACAAAAGGCAAGTATCTTAAGTTGCATATCACGATTTTATGACCCTCTAGGATTTGCTAGTCCGATTATTATTAAGGCAAAGTCAATTATGCAACGTTTATGGGAGGATAATGTGGATTGGCATGCTTTACCATCGTTAGAAGTCATTCGTGATTGGCTACAATTTTCAAATAGTTTAGCAGGAATGAAGCCGATATATTTAAATAGGAATATTTCAATTCAGTCCGATGTTATTGCTGTTCAGTTGATTGGCTTTGCTGATGCTTCATCTTCAATTGGCTATGGCTGCTGTATATACTTAAGAGTCGTTGAAACAACTGGTAATGCTAAAGTATTTTTACTTTGTTCGAAGTCTCGTATAAATCCTCGTGCTAAGCCTTTGACGATTCCGAGGCTAGAATTGAATGCAGCATTATTATTGGCTAAATTAATTAATAAAGTATATTCTACAATTAAGATGAAAATAAAAATAAATAAACGTATATTTGTTTAGTGATTCAACTATTGTTCTTACTTGGATTGCGACCGATTTAAATAGACTTCAAGCTTATGTTTCTAATAGAGTTAGACTGATAAATGAAATAGCCGGTAAGTGGAAATGGTTGTATGTCCAATCACAGGATAATCCTGCAGATCTTGTTACTCGTGGTGTAGAGCCGCAAGCGCTGTTCGATTGCACCCTTTGGTGAGAGGGTCCAGTGTTTCTCCAAGACAGGGAATATAATTTTGAAAGTGCTAGCTCTCCCTTAGCTGAAAGTCTTTTACTTGAAGTAGAAGCATCTCCATCATCATCTGACTTAATGACACTTCTTGTTACTAAACATAATGAACTTTTGCAAGACATTATAGATAGGTATTCAGACATAAACAAAATCACTAGGGTATAAGCCTACATTCTTAGATACCGAGATAATTTACGAAATAAAGTGAAGAATAGAAATGCTGAAAAGGAATTTACAGCACTTTCTGCGAAAGAAATATCAGAAGCGCTACTAGTTATTATAAAGCATGATCAAAGTATGTATTCCTTTAATGAAATTCACTTATTAAGGCTTCAAAAAAGCTTAACTGGCGCATTAAAACCATTGCATCCTTTTTTAGATAATAATGATATTTTGAGAGTTGGTGGCAGGCTTCAAAACTCTAATATAAGTTACTCACAAAAGCATCCTATAATTTTAGCCAAAGGATCTAAAGTCACAGAATTAATAATTCGCAATGAACATGCTAGATTATTGCATGCTGGTCCTAGGCTGATGTTATCAAGCCTTAATCAAAACTATTGGCTTTTGAATGGTATTAGGAAATAAAGAAGGTCACTCACAAATGTCTCACATGTTTTAGAATGAAAGGGGTTGCGGCAAAGGCGTTAATGGGTTCACTACCACGCGATAGGGTTGTTCAAGCCCATCGAGCTTTTCAAAGGGTGGGCATTGATTTCGCGGGGCCAGTTAATGTCAAGCTATCTCGTATTAGGAGATCAGTTGTAGGGAAAGGTTACATATGCGTTTTCGTTTGCTTCAGCACAAAAGCTGTCCACCTCGAACTAGCATCGGACCTCAGCACAGCAAGCTTTCTTGGATGTTTTAAGAGGTTTATATCTCGAAGGGGTCTACCAAGTGACTGCTATTGTGACAATGCTAGTACCTTTCGCTGTGCAAATTCTCAGTTAACTGAATTATATAAACTTTTTGAGTCACAGAATCATCAGTCTCAAGTAAATAATTATGCAATACAAAACCAAATAAGTTTCCATTTTATTCCAAGTTATTCACCTGTGTTTGGTGGCCTTTGGGAGGCTGCTGTAAAAAGCACTAAGTTCCATTTAAAGCGTACTATTCAAAAGTGTTTACTTACATATGAAGAATTGAATACAGTATTAGTGCAAATAGAATCTGTCCTAAATTCAAGACCTCTATTACCAATGACTTCAAATACAGATGATTTCACTTACTTAACGCCAGGGCATTTTTTAATAGGTACATCGTTAACGACCTATCCCGAGCGTGATTTAACTGATATTACAGTTAGTAAATTACGTATGTGGAATATGTGCACTCAAATGGTGCAATCATTTTGGAAGCTTTGGTACAGACACTATTTAAACGTTTTACAGTCTAGACCAAAGTGGCAGATTACTCAAAGCAATATCAAAGTAGGTACTCTAGTACTTTTAATTGAAAATAATACTCCGCCTATGACTTGGCCCATGGCTCGGGTCACAAAGATTTTCCCTGGAAAAGACAATCAGGTTAGAGCCTTTGAAGTTATTACACCTAATCGGAAATGTCATATTAGATCTATAACTAAAATATGTGTTCTGCCTTTAGAATAGATATCTTTTCTTTTAAGTTTTGATTGTTGAACAGGAAGTTCATAATATTCTTTTGTTTAGTTTCCTATTGATAAGTTATAAGAAGTAATAAATACTCATTTATATTGCTCTTGACATATTTAGGATTGTAACGTTTTCATATATTTTCAATATGCTGTAGGTCACAAATATTTTATTGTTTATTTTATTATTCAAATTATATTAATTGTTCTTTGAGGCCCCCAGCATGTTGGAATCAACCTCTTTAGTTGATTCACCTTTTTATATTTTAACACTGTCAACCTTCTTGGTTTTTTTTCTTTTTACGCACTCTATATTCATCCTTGCTTTGTACCGTATCGTTATGTAATAAATGTTAATATTATAAGAAAATTATCGTATTACTTCACGTCCAGTTAAAAGTATATACAGTCTACGTGCTCTCCACAATGGTCAGGTAGCGAGAGGCACCCCAGGGAACGATCTGGCTGCCAAACATTCAGCTAACTCCGGATATTGTGTAAAGTTCCACCTGAACACAGTCAGTTATGTCTATCGAGTTTTTGCTTGAATTCCTTTATTTAAAGAGTTAGTCAAAGTTGTTTAAGAAAATTCATTACGAAACGTCCGCGTTCCAGATGTCGAATTTCTTTGGAACAATGTTAATTTACGGATAGTATTTGAAACCAATTGAAACGTTTAATGTTTTGATACAACGGATCTTATGTAACAGGTGTTAGATACACACAATAAGTTTATCATATAAAATCTTCTTCTTATGCATAATTAAAAATCAATTGCTTTTCCTTAGACTGGCTAAAACTCTAAAACGGCTTGACCGATTTTCACGAAATGTTACCGTGAGTCCCGGGAGGGTTTAGATTTACATTTATATACGGTACGTGGCGCTGAAATCGGGTTTTTTTTGTTTAATTTTTTTCAAGTCAGGACAACAAATCTGTAACAACTAATAATAGGGCTGTCATTTTATACCAAATGTTGGATACTGATATGATAGCCCATAAATGTCTCCACGCAACCGCAAGAGATGTGTATGACAGATTGGGGTTACATGAATGAATAAAGCGAGAAGGAAATATTCATGACTAAACAGTTGATTATGTTATATGCGAAATGCCAATACATTCCGTCCAAAAAGTCTCGGGAATGGATGATTTGTTTATGGTTCCAAATTTTTTTTTTGTTAAATTGGCACAACTGTTTTCCATTTCGGCGCGAAATTTGAGTTGCATCGGTCATTTAGATTAAATACAGTGCTGTTTTTACTTAGATCATATCAAGTGTGTATTGCGAATTTCATAATGGAGAAAAACATCGAACAAAGAGTTTGTCTTCAATTTTGCATCGCCAATGGAATTTAGTTTTCGGAGACATTGAAAATTTTACAGAAGGCTTACTGTGAATCGACTTTATCAAAAACACATTGGTACAAAGCGTTCAAAAGCTGTCGAAATATGCGGGAAAATTTGCTTCGCCCTGGTAGGCCATCAATGTCTTCAACTGAAGTTAACATCGCAAAAGTGAAGGAAATAGTGAGTGAAAATCCTCATTCAAGTTTGAGAGAAATAGCCGCTGAACTTTCCGTGTCTCACGAGTCGATGCGTATCATTTTAAATAATCACTTAGGTATGAAAAATGTTGCCGCTCGACTAATCCCAAAAGACCTGAATTTTCTCCAAAAACTCAATCATATAATAGTCGCTAAGAACATGCTAGAACGAGTCACTTCCGACCCAACATTCATGAAACGTATTGTTTCAAACATATTGGTGACGATACGTGGGTTTACGAGTTTGACATGCAAACTAGTCAACAAGTTTCGGAGTGGCGCCTTCCAACTGAACCGAAACCGAAAAAACCACCCCAAAGTCGATCAAAATTCAAAGCCATCTTTGATGACAGTTTTCTTTGACTATCGCGGTGTTGTGCACTCAGAATTCTTACCGGAAGGTCAAACGGTAAATAAAGTATATTATTTGAGCATTATGCGGCGTTTAAGAGAGCAATTTCGACGAAAAAGGGCACGTTTGTAGAAATAAAATTCGATTTTGCACCACGATAATGCGCCTTAGCACAAGGCCATCATTGTGAACGAATTTTTGACCAAAAACTCAAAAAATACCATCGAGCAACTACCTTATTCACCAGATATTATAGCTCCAGCCGACTTCTTTCTTTTTCCTAAACTCAAATTACCACTTCGTGACACCCGTTTTTATTCGGTAGAAGACATAAAGGAGAATTTGCGAGGAGAACTAAACTCAATTTCGGAAAAAGCGTTTAAAAATGTTTGGATGATTGGTTCATTCCTTGGCGTGTGTCATTTCTGAAGGAGCATACTTTGAAGGTGATAAAATAAATTTGAATGAATAACTAACATTTTGTGTTTTATATATTGATTTTTTCCCGGTATTTTTTTTACAAAGTAGTAAAATTAAAAAAAGACCTACTGAAGAAGGTCCAAAGACACAACACATAAAAAATGTCTTATATAGCAATTTCTTAGAATCAGTACAACGTCAACGTTGGCAATTCATTTGGCTCTCGTTGAGCCATTTGAGAACCTTTCAATCGCAGGTCGTCTAACAATACTACATTCCATGTTATTTGGGAGAAAGAAGTAAATTGAAAAAAATATTCGGTAGTGTTTAATAACAGAATAATTTTGGACTTAAAAAGTCTACATCTGGCTTTTCCAATACAGGGAAACAGATAATATAACCGTCACGATTGTCCAAAATGGATTAGCAGATTTCACACATCGGTAATCATATATACTGTTACGAGTTGCAGGACTCGAATTAAAATGCCGTTAGAATTACTATAAAATTTATTAGAACCATACAAACACGTATAACACAGGTACAAATATAACTGAACACCACCACTCCAAACGTAATGCACGATTCAATAGCACGCGCAAAGTCCGTCACCATATAGATTACCGAATGTACACACGCCTAGCCTCGCTTGTGGTTATCGCGTGACTGCCTCACCCCTCCGTTGAGGCATTGCTTTATCCTGTACAAATACAATAATATGTCTACTTGACCACGTGGACTGAATTTTCCAAGAACACACCTGGCTAATGACAACCATAAAGATTACAATACACAATCGGCTGTTTTTCTAATAACAAATTTTAAACACAAAGTAAACAAAAGAAGACAGTCATAAAAGAGCTTCAATGTTATTAGCTCAAACGCAGGCAGGTAATAAATGTGCTTTGTTTACAAATATGCAGGTGGCTAAAATTGTAACAATACGTTTCTCACCTTGGTTCCTTTCATCCTCAGTGTATGATAATTGTAACAATGTGCTAATATCAGATAAAGCCACCTAAACGGTGCATACTCTTTGGCCATGATTTGAACCCACTTCTTTGTAATATGTCGCGGGTATGTTAGCCACTTAGCTACTACTACTATATCATTAATTTATTCGTAATTAATTACCATGGGTAAATGTACTGGCTACATACTTATTTGAATTTCGGCTTAACCCTTACCCACAAAATAAACTAGAAAGTTTATAGTACAAAGTGATTGGGTATCACCAGAACCGTAATTAAAACCCGCTTCTGTCATTACAAATTAAATTTAAATTACCCTCTTAGTTATTGGCATGAGCCCGCGTAGTGTTGAGACTTGAGTTCATTTATTTGTTCTGAAGTTCTTCCAAGCGCCAATTTCGAAGAACGCTAAATACAGACTACTAATTAGCTTTGATCTATAGAGATAAATAAAATTGAAGCGTCTGTTTGTAATATCAAAATAAAAATGTAAAAAAATCAGGGGGGATAATTTGGACCAGGAGATTCCGAAAATGCAATCTTTAGCATTTTTGCCTGTCGGTCTGTCTGGATGTTCCGACTAAACTCTGAAGCGGCTGGACCGATTTTGATGAGATTTTTATTGGCAGATAGTTGATATACAAATATGGTAGAAGTAACTTAGGCTACTTTTTTTAGAGTTCCACGAAAAAATATTCCACGCGCACATAGTCGCGAGCACAGCTAGATAATAAATAAATCTGTGATATAAAATTATAACAGTGCCGTCTCTGCATATTAAAGCTATTTAAAAAACTATAGCAACAGACTATAATATATGTTACTCAAGTCCATTCTCTTTGAAAGTCGTCTCATTTAGGTATACCGTGCATATTGGAATTTTGTGTTAAAATTTAATGTACTCACAATTAGGGTGAATTCTTCACGATGTTTTTCTTCGTCGTCACTTCGTGGTATATAATTTTAACACTAAGCACATTATATTATTAACCCATAAACGTCCTACTGTTGGGCTCGGCCTTCCCCATTTTTAGGGCTCGGGACAGTACCTACACCTCGCCACGATTATATCGATGTGCAGAGTTTATCACCTAAGCCCTCAGTCAGCACATGGGTAAGAATGTGCAAATTAGTTCAGAAAACTGATCAAAATGGTGAATTTATTACGGCCAAGATTCGAACCCACGTCATTTGAATGCTAATTTAAGTTACCAATGCATTAGCTAATAAGCTACTTCACTACACTACTACTATTACTTCAATAAATTTTTATTCTGAAAAAATCTTTATAATGATCTTTGTATTTCGTCTATCATATCAGTTAAAAATAGAGCAGATAAACAAAATGCAAAAGTATGATAATACAGGAAATTTGATTTTGGCCTCGACTAACACTATCCATGAGCGTGAAAGGGCCTTGAATATTTGAAACTACAGAGCTACATAAAAGGGCGTGAATTCGTCCTTCCTGTTCAGTAGTATACGTTGGTCTTTACTCATCCCTGATCCCCAATTTCCTTAGTAATACGTGTCGAAATACTTTCTTCCTCAAAGCTTTGTATGAAACAGAGCTTTGTGTTAAATATGGAAAATACATACATATATATACTCTATCAAACAAACTCACAATAACAGATTTTGAAACGGAAACTGATGATGTCGTGGTTAACAGGGCGCTTCAAGCAGCTGCTTACGCAGATTCTTATTATAAATATAACAAGTATTAAAATAAAGTAGAATTAAATATGTACCACGTCTCATATCTACCAGTATATCGATGCTTAAAAATTTGACTTTTAATACTTATCAAATTAGTACCGAGACCCTGGTCAGTCCTGGAGCCTCTGCAAAGATATCACATTGGTTGGCAAGAAAGTAAGGTTGAGATGCCTGTAAAACTTCGCAATGATTAGTGTCAGATCCAAGACCAAAGGATCTGTCATCTGAAGGATGACACAGAGTGATTTACATGATGCCTCGAAACTATTTACGATAGCCACAGGAAATATCTTCAAGACTCTGGATTCGAAATAACTGATGGTAAATTAATGGAGTAGATGGGCTCTGTAGTGAGATCGGGTCTCGGTAAATATAATGTAAGACAAATTTCAGACCAATGAGGAAAGTGGATGACTGGGATAGTGGCATGAACCTAAAATGACTGACATCCAACAGAGTATAATGGTTGGCTAAGGTCTAATCAAATAACTTTTTAGATATCGAAAAACTTATTTCTCAGACGAACGTTTGTTAGGGTAATAATAAATGCTCCAAATAATATACATCATATGATTGAGAAAAAGTGTGATAACCGATTTGCCCGCGTCGCTTAGTGCTTGTTCATGTCATAAGTCTGAAATAACTTGCTCTTAAATAAGTCAATCATATGTAGTACTTACAAAAAGATTTCACTAACATAATATTTATTAATTTTGTATGAGCGGTTCTTATAGCAGAGCGTATATAAGTTTCGTGACTCAATAAACTGGTGTATACACGAAAGAATACGTTCATAAGTATGTAATCGTAAGAAGTATTGGGTAGAGATCTATTCGATTCGTAGGGCCAATATCTAAAGGTCGGAGCGTAAGGCTTATTGATCAGGGCCATCTTGAAATGTTCGAGTAGTTTCCTCCAGTACTCTTTGGGTAGTTCGACCGCTCAATACCCTCATGCAAATATTGAGCCAATTTCATTTATTACACAAGTTCTGAAACCGACATGGATCACTATTTTTTTTTTAATCAAAACATAGTCAGGCAGATTTTGCTAAATGTGGCCATTTTCATAATGTCTCTGACATTAAAGCATTTTAAAATTAACGTAAAATACATCTCGACGAAATTTCTAGAAATAATAATGTTTTATTTTCAGCTTTATTCAGCTAATCTTTACCATCCTACGCGTGTATCAATAATTTAAATGGAAGTGTAGTACCCGCATAACAAAAGCTCACTGGACAAGTAAATTAAAGAAGCTGATTAGACATCGAAATTATGATGGTTTAATGTACAAGGCACCCGTGTATCATTCCTGTGATTTCATGTATCACGAATCCTAGCTAAGGTATACTCGCTTTAAGAAACTTTTCTGACCTACATTACATATTATTGCCATTACTACGTGTTAACGGTGAAGGAAAGCATCGTAAGGAAACCTGTCGGCATATCATGATTGTGCAAGTGTTACCTGTATTATCCGTTTCGCTAAAATACAGATGCTCCAGCCCAGCAGATCTAAGTTTATAGTAAACTAATCATTTTTTTCCTAATTCCATATATATTAAACTCCTAGCTTTGTTTTGAAATATGGCCGTAAATGAGGGCATCCTCGCAACTTGCCTAATGCGAGGGGTTTCTCGAACTCTTAACGGGCGGCCGGTCCCTCCAAACAAAGCCCAACTTCCATCAAAGCTGAAAATACAAAGAAAAATATAAAACTTGCAAGTTTCAAAGGGATCATCCCTTTATTTCTCCCCTTTTTTGTTCCATTGAAATTGAATACCAGTTATGAATTATATTGTTAGTAGTATCAAGAGAATCAAACTCTTAATTGGAATGGATTACCATCACGTTTAGTGTGTTCTTTGTAAATGTTTGCTTGCTTAATTAGATCAAATTGCTTTTACTCTGAATTTCTATTGCGATATTTAAATTATATTTGGTATGCCTGTTACAAACAAAGAGTTTGAATATTCTTTTACCTTACATCTTCAGTGTTACAAACGTCCATAAGCGATGGTAAACGCTTTCGATCAGGCTGGTTACAAAAAGAAATCGACATATAGATTTTGAATGATATTGAATGAATCAAGTTTATATTTACATGGATCACTTTAGCTGCTTTATCAAAATTGAAAGACAGAAAAAATGTACCATTTTAGTTTAACAGATAGTTTATAAAATACATGAAGATATGGCAAAGCGTATTCTTTTTAATAAAAATAAACCTGCGTTACTTAAAAAACTCTATCAGACTCGTAAAATTTTGTAACCGTCACTTTAATATATTGAATGAATTTTAATGAGACCTCGAGGGAGAAAAATCAATTAAGAGCTAAAGTGGGGACCGCGTATTATTCTCTGCCAAGTGGGTACTATTTGTACCTACCCACAAAATTGAGACAGTTTTATTAAGGAATTTCAAAGGGCGATACCGTATAACATAGGGGGTTTTTCCTAGAGCCCAGCAATTAATTAACTTTGTTATTTGTATATTTTTCTCGCCATATATTTTATAATATTAATAAATTGATTTGGTTATACATTAAGAAACGAGTATACAGGTGAATTTGTAAATTAAGCCTTCACGGCCAAATCCGAAACACTATACGCCCTATAAAATATAGCGACAAATACTTAAAGAAGTCTCTGGGTTCATTTTTATGACAACTAAAACGGCATCATTAGATTTTTGAAAAATCAATTACACAAGTCAGGAATCAAATCGGCTGATTTTGATATTCCTTTACGGAAATTGATACTTACAAGCTACACTATGTGTTAATATATATAATAAAAAAGCATGTCTTTTTTTTGCAATATCAGTCGATTCGATTCCTGATTAGGGTAATTGGTGTTTGCTGAGAAAGTAAGGGAGAGAGCTGCGCACGCGCCCAGCGGACGCCGTCGTCAGACTGGCCTCCGGAGACACAGGTATACGCAAAATCTCCTCTCATGATTCCATCGCAGGGGTCCGCGCATCGTGGGGATGTGACGGGTCCAACCTCTGTTGGTGAAGTGGGTCACTCTGCATCCCGTGGTGACCTAAGCTTATTGCGCGGTTGAACAATGGGTCGTCTCGCTCGTCATCTCATGTTCTTCCACACAAACGCCGGGTATGGGACGCAGTTTAGGTTTAGCGGAGTAGTTGGTTCCGCCCAGAGTCTTCGCACACGTTGCGCGGCGCTTATCGCCGCAGTCCAGTCCCCCCACAGCCGAGAGGGACTCAGTATGGTACGAAATGTATCCCCCTGCGCATAAAAAAAGGCAAAATCTAATGATGCCGCTTTAATTTTCATCAAAATCGGCCCTGAGACTCTTTTGAGTATATTTCACTATCTCTTATAGATTCAGAATTAGGCTATGGAGGCCCATCTGAAAAATTTACCTGTATCAGAGGATCTCGAAAGTTGCACCTGGGACTGAAAAATTAAGAGGCAGAAGATTTAATTTGTATGAAGATTTCAGAGTAACGTATTTACTAGATGACGGTCATTATTGGTATTCTTCCTTCATTATAAATAATTATATTTCGACTAATTGTATACAGCAATTTAATTAACAATTACTCCTCTGGCGTAATTATTTACTGATAAATTGCACCCTACGGAAAGACAAATGAGGGTTCGAAACGTTTCATCGATTTATTGTAAACAGAATGAAGTAGTACGTTTAATTTAATTTTGTCAGTTAGTCATGAATTTCGACAACTCTTCATAATATAAAACAGATTACCCAAAAAGGTGCTTTTGGTAATTAAATATTCATATCAAATAAAATAAATTACCGCGCTTAAAACCATTAAAACTTAATTTTATTATATATACTAGTCGCGAAAACTTAAGAAAATATTAAATATTCATGTCATTATTATAATACAAAAGTAATAATATTTTTCTTTCTTTTTATTATGTCTTTGTGTTATTGAGTATGTATGCACTGTTGCTATAACTCCATTGATTCTTCGAAAAGTAATTGTAAAACATATTTCTGAATTTAATTAAAAAAACAGCCCAAGGTAGGTAAATATGAAGAAAAAGATTTTTTTATGTGTTGCTAGGGAGGTTCTTGCGGTTTCTTCTCCCTAATGAGCGATAACATGTTGCGAAGCGGTGTACATGGAATAGAAAGCAAATTTAAATTTTAACCTATATGTATGACCTTCAAAAAATATTCTCCATTAGAACTTATTGTGAATAAAAACTTTTGAATTTGAATAATTGATGCTGAAAGTAGCTCTCATTTAGATTATATAAGCTATATCCAACTACCATACCACATACGTAACTTCATTAGCTTGGAGATATATCTCCATTGCATACAGTGAATATTCATAACGCAGTTATATAAGGTTTACGGACTCGCTAAGAAAATGTTTAAGAAAGTATTATTGATAATAGTATTTATTCATAATGGGATTTTGAAACATTTTTGGATAGCTTTTTTGCGAGTGAGTGTGTGTCATGTGTCGATTATTGTAAAAAAATGTGTGTCGAAACTAGTTTTGCCAACTGTTTCTTTTTTTTAGCAGCATCGCCGTCTTATCAAATTGATTGATGGCTTTGGGAAAGTTTCACGATTCTGACTTCAAGGTTTTTTTATTGCAGTCTTATCGGTTTTTCTTTTGCTTTTCATTCCTTATACCCAGACTTAGCCTAATATAGGTCTTCAATTGTTGCGAGATAACGGTATTCTGGTAGTAACTCGAATATTCACATTCAATAAATTATTGAAATTTTCGGCAGAGTTACGCAATTCTTAATTAAAAAGCATTCAATATATTGTAATTGTAATTTATATTTTAGAATTTGTGAAAGCTTTTAATAACTTGTACGATAAATAAAATTATACACTTTATCAAATTTAAAAAAAACTTCACAGCCTCCTTAATCTTGTGTAGGTGTAGCGATTTACGATATCATAGTCCTAAGAAGATAAATTCCTTAAACATTATTGGTTTAAACAGTAACTAAAATTATTTTTTTATCATAATAGTATTTTAAATTACTATAATAGTTCGGTATTTTAACACGCGCTCTTTTTTACCAAAGGATTATAACATTTTTAAAAAATATTAATTAGGTTTGTGTTTGACCACGATCACGTCCAATGCTGGACGATGATGCGGTCGAAGATGGAGCACGCTTACCTAGATAGTACCTATTCACACGAGATTTGAAGATACCCGGATTGTAGTTTCCGGGAAACACAGAATTTGGTAGTGCATTCCACAACTCTGCCATACGTAGAAGGAACGTGGAGGCGAAACGTTTATTTCGATCTGGTAGCGAAACGATGGGGTAGACCAGAGTGCCTTGTGGTCCGAAGATGAAATGGTGTAGGAGGAATCAGGTCGAATAGTTCAACCGCACACTTTCCGAAATTAATCATATAAAAAACCGATAGACTAGCAACTCGGCGTCGATGCTCTAGGCTTTAAAGCCTTGTATTGACAAGCTGGTCGCTACCAATCAACCTCTTGGTTTTTCTCTCAACTGACTCTAGCGCTTAAAGCTGGTACTTAGCTGAGCCGTCCCAAAGGTGCGAGGTATGTATAGGTACGTTTCATATATCCAATTCTTTAAGAAATTCCGGCTTGCCTTGATATTTATATGAAAAAAGGAAAATTAAATAAATTTTGTAAACTCAAAGTATACTACGGAGCTGGTTCATAAAATATAACTACATTTTTGGATCTTGTGATCAAATTGCAATAGCTCGCAAGCTTATTAACTTAACAAATTTGTCAAAGGATCGCAAGACCACTCGCCTGTAAAATTATGTAAAGCTCTCTTGATGAATTTAGAGAGCTGACCAGTAACCTTTCAATCAATTATTATCTAAGACTCGGCTCGATGCATTAAAGCAATCAATGAGTTTAACGGAATAGCTTCGATGAAAATAATTATAATTATTACTATTAATAATTATAATATATAGAATGTCTTTTTTAAAGTAAAATTGTAATGTTTAATGCAATTTAAAATTTTATAATAATAAAAGTAGTGCTTTAAAAAACAGACACACCTTATAAATGCATCTTATACTTACCAATATATAAACAAAATACTAAACGGGTGAACAGATCTTAATCAAATTTGAAAAGTAAGGAAAACTTGTATTGGCAACACATAACTTCTCAAATTAGGGATATGTAAATTCATAGTTAAACTTATTGTAGGAAATAATATTAATAAATAGAGAAGACATCTTAAAGAGAAAGAATTAACATTAATTATTCATTAAGCTCTCTGAGTGTTATTGCTAGTACAGATTTGAAAAAAAACGATTTACATAGCAATACAACAAGACAATAAACCAGACGGAAAAACAAACAAAACATAATTAGGGGTTAAAATAAAAAATATAGTTCACCCGAGAAATCATTTAATTAATTAAGAGTAACTTTTCTTTTACTTAATTAAACGCGGTTTGACTAAAACTCTCTGGGCTTAATTAAATGAATGCTAGGTTTTTAAGGGAAAAGAATTTTGACTTAACATTATTCGTCATGTAAAAATTAAATTTTCTAAAAGGTGACAAAGAGTTTTGTATCTTTTTTAATTTTATATTTATTTTCGTTAGCTTGTAAGCCAACTGGCAAGTGGTTCGATTGGTAGTCCGTATCATCTACAACAATAAGGTAGTAGATGCGTTGCCAACCTCGCCGAGATTTTAAATATCTATGTACGCTCTTTTTGAAATCACCCATATAGTATATGTGCGAGTAGTAGAGTTATTTTATATATAATTGAAACTTGAAAGCAGGCACATCGGCAATCGACATGCGACCATTAGAGCACTAGTAAATAATAGTAAAGGTCTTGACGTCCTACGGGTGGAACGACACATTGTACTACTGACGTCTTCGGGATAGACGGCATACAGTACACCTCATATTATAGCGTTCTGAAGAAGTCTCAGAAATAATTTAATTATATAATTTGTACAGACGTGGTATGAAAAGGTTTTCTTTCTTTCTTCAAATTGATTCATTTAACGTTTCGCGAGCACATGTTACTTTTTCAAACTCAGTCACAGAAGAAACTATTCCACAGAAAATTATGTTAACTATTTGACAATAACGTTTAAAATTACTTAGATCAAAGTTTGATTTTCTAGCTTGTCTAAGAAGATTGTTTAGAAATGTAAAACTTTTTATTTGTTTTAATATTTATGCTAAGCGTAGTGGTTATATCTTCTTTGTTTCTGATAATTAAAACTAGTGTTAAGCTCAGTCTGTCATTGTCAACATTGTAATTTTCTTTTTTCACGTATCTATATTTTATAAACGTGGCAAAACGTAACATTTATTAAAATGTTAGCAATACTGTTTCTTGTAATCGTGCAAGCAAAAGTCGACTTTAAGGTGATGAACCTTTTCATACGGTGACTGTACATTATAGAACTAATGTAAAAACTAGTTTATATGTAGGTAGAAACCTAATTTAATTTTTTGTAGGTGAAATAAATGCGAAAGTAACTCTGCCTGTCTGTCTGTCTATATCTATACTTTCAGGAAAAAACTACTAGGTTGATTAGGCTGATATTCAGTATACATGTAAATTCAATATCTAGGATGGCCGTAGGATACTTTTATCCTGGAAAAGGGATAGATTTCGGGATAGATTTATGTAAAGGTTATTTATCTCAGAAAGTACGATAGGTTGTGATTTTTGTCACTTTCGTCGCTCGTCATTTTTGGACCGTTTGGATTTTTTGATATTACTAATTAATATTACTTATATACGGACCCATACTGCAATATTTTGAATGCGAAAGGAACTCCGTTTGTTAGTTGCACTTTCACGAAACAACGAGTGCACCATTATTACTGAAATTTGGCATATATGTAGTTTTAATACCGATAATGAACATTGCATACTTTTCATCCCGGAAAATGGAATAGTTTTCAGAATTTAATTAAATATCCGGGGTCGAATAGTGGCTAAATACAAATTGAATACAATCTAACCTGTGTTAACGTATTCATACATGGTATACATGTGATAGACGGAACAAACACACAGGCTACAACTTTTTAACGTAAAAATAAAACTAGAACGGGATGAATTAGAGGATATTTTTTATTCCGGGCGATGGGATAGTTTGCGATATAATAGGTTGGGGAAAAAGTCTTTTCGCATATAGTATGTGTGAACTTATAATAAGATCTCTTTGGCTATACCATTTGTATCTGGCTGGTTTTGGTATCATTAAAAAGTTTTAATTTTAAAGAAGACAATTCCAAATTCAAATTAGGAAAATGTGTGATTTTCATTTGTTTTTCTTATTGTTAAAATGAGTAAATCTAATGAAGAAATTCGATACATTTTAAAATTTTACATTTTATTTTAAAAAACGGTAAAAATGCAACACAAGCCGAAAAAAAAATGTGATGTTTATGGACCTAATGCAGTATCTGTGAAATTTGGTTTAAACGTTTTCAATCCGGAAATTTTGATATCAAAGATGCACGTCGCTCTGGTTGCCCTGTTACGGACAAAATTGATGCCATTTTTTAAAAAGTGGAGCAAGATCGGCATATTAGTAGTTACGATGTAGCTGGAGAACTGGGAATTGACCACAAAACAGTTTTAGCGCATTTGAAAAAAGCTGGGTACACGAAAAAGCTCGATATTTGGGTGCCTCGTGAGCTCACTGAAAGAAACCTAATGAACCGTGTACTCATTTGTGATTCTTTATTACGACGTAATGAAACCGAACCATTTTTGAAGAAGCTGATAACTGGTGAGGAAAAGTGGATCACGTATGACAAGAACGTGCGAAAAATATTGTGGTCAAAGGCCGGTCAGGCTTCACAGACTGTAGCGAAACCCGGGTTAACTCGCAACAAGGTGATACTGTGTGTGTGGTGGGATTGGAAGGGCATTATTCATTATGAGCTGTTACCGCCAGGCAGGACCATCGATTCTGAACTGTACTGCGAACAACTGATGAGATTAAAGCAAAAATTTGAGAGAAAGCGGCCGGAATTAATCAACAGAAGGAGTGTGGTTTTTCACCATGATAACGCTAGACCTCACACATCTTTAGCCACTCAGAAAAAATTACGAGAGTTTGGCTGGGAGGTGTTAATGCATCCGCCGTATAGTCCTGACCTTGCACCTTCAGATTTTCACCTGTTTCGGTCTCTGCAGAATTCCTTAGGCAGTGTCAGGTTAACATCACAAGAGGACTGCCAAAACCACTTGTCGCAGTTTTTTGATCAGAAGCCCCAAAATTTTTATAAGCAATGGGATCACGTCCCTACCTACAAGATGGCAAAAAGTTATCCAACAAAATGGCACCTACATACTTTAGTCAAATGTAAATAAACTTTATAAAACAAACCTTTTGAATTTTTATATAAAATGTGAAGAAACTTTTTCTCCAACCTAATAAAATGAAATAAATCTTCCACTGGAAATAGCGCCTACATAAAAATTAATACACTGTACCCTGTAATAATGCCTGCTCTTGAAACAAGAGTTACACAATACGGTTTGAGCCGCGGTGCCGTCAAGCGCGTCACGTTACCTATATGAATCAATTTGAAAACTGGCGAACCTGTTTATACCACGATTATATTCTACGCTTGTCCGAAATAAATTTAGCAAGTTTCCTCACAATATTTTACTTTCGTCACATGTGGCCGTTGAGAGCTATGACTTTAGATAACTGTTAATTGTATAGTATAGGTTTATATTTCCTCTATATATCTCTATCTCTAACTTTCATTTTCATAAATTAAAACCTATAGAAATATATATCCATACGAACTCTATAATGATATGACTTTGAGAAACTAGCTTTCATAAACAGGATATGCGAAAATTATTATTTGTTTAATAAACTGGAGTTAAAACAAAAACGAGATATGGACTTTTCACAAAGAAATGTAAAATAAACCTTTTCATATTTTATTCATGACCAAAAATTAAGTACTCGACTCCTTCCGGCGTCGTTTATCTTATCAACGAACAAATGTTCGCAAAAAACAAAAGTGCGACAAAAACCCCGAAAATGCCATTGGAAAGGCACACGAGGGAGCCGAACGCTAGGCTTATTGCTCGCCCGAAAAATCCCTAAAGTATTATAAATACTACCGTCTATCGTATTAAATGTCACAACATCAACATATCTCAGTAAGTTTCCTCGTTTGGGTTCCGCCATTTTGGGAAATGGTTCACAGGGGTTCCTTGTGAAATCGTTATGTTCGTCCGTTTGTGCATCTGTCCGTCTGTCTTTATATGTCAGTCATTTTCCTCAGAAACGCCTAGGGCTATTTAGATATGGATAAAATTTGACAAGAAGGTACCTACACATTATATTCTATTATATATATCGTTAATCATATCCTTAAATATCATGGCGAAGTACTTTATTGACTTTTTATTAGCTTATGTAAAATGCAAGGAGAGATTTGGGTAACAAAGTACCAAATATACCAAATATTAACTATTTGGGCAGGGTTTCCCCTTTATTATTCAGCCTTTGATGTGAATATTCACACAGCACAGTAAGCAATGAACACCGGTTTTTTTTTTTTTATTGGACTTGACTTTATGTTGTTGGTCCGAAGACCTCACAACTTTACCGGGGTTTTCGGGGCGAGTGCCTTTGCGAAGCGAAGGCGCTCGAGCCCGGGGGGCAACTTGCTCGAGGGGGCTCCCTAGAGAGTCTCACCTCGGCTGGACTGTTGCCATGAGAGGGGGATGAATCTAATGATGCCCACCATAGGGCGACACAATGCACTAATTGAGAGCGGGCGACGGGTAATATAAGGCCCGAGAGGAAGGATCCCGGCGGACCGGGATCGGCGGTTCGCGGTGGCCTATACTATCTTACTGCCGTTTCGCAACGTGTTATGGTTGGGAGAGAAGAAACGGCGAAAGAAACTTCCCAGCAACACGCCTAGTCTATCCTATGGGGGGGCTGTGTCTCCTGGCGTCCCTCGCGGGGACGTGGAGAGATCGTGATTGGCGGCGTCGACGCCGCCGTCTGTGTCTGTCTGTCGGTGCCTGCCAGCCTGCCGTCCTAACCGCGGGCGGGCTGATCCGAGCCAGCCGTTTTGTGATACCGTCAACCTTGTCCGTGAGGATGTTACGCGGTCGTCGCACGAGAGCCTTTCGTCGAGGCTTATAATCGGACGCGATGAACACCGTCTACACGCCACTACGCCTTTTATACGAAAATGCTACCCTACAAAACAATAACATTGCATCATTGCTAAAAATAACAATTATATCATAGTGTTGCCAGGATCATAAAAACAATTATAATAATTAGTTACTGATGCACTAAATTATCTAGATGATAATTTAGTGGGCTTATAAAATTAACTAACCGGTAGAAAATGGTAATTTAATTATAAATCGAATCATCTGATAAATAGACTAAAAATATTATCTTTGACGATTGTCTATGTCATATTAACATACACTATGGTTCTCATGACTACTGTGGTGGACATCTTGTCACACTTATTATCTTTAAATATTGCACCCTTCTAGCTTTTAAACAGTCGTCTTCAGACAATCACAGTCAACTGCTGGACGTAGGCCTCCCCAATTCGGCGCCACTATTTACGGTCCTCCGCCATCCTCATCCTTTTAAACTAAGAAATGTAAAATACACAAATTTAAATTTACAAAAAAAACATTTTCAGTTATGACAATAACATGCATTCGCCGTCTCTCCTGAACCCTACATTGTGTGTGGTCTTACACGCACTTGTCTGATCTGTTTGTAATCTATAATATTATAAATTCTAAATATGCCATGTCTGTACATTGAAGCTATTAAAAAAACAAATGAAATAGACAATATAAACGATGGACAACGCAATGCAATTTTTTAGATTTCTTGTCTGTCTGTTTGTCATTTTGTCTTGTTCGGGATTCACGTAAAAACTACTGGGCTGATTTCGATGCGGTTTTCACTGATCGACAGCTAATTCTTATAGTTAGACTCTGCGCTACATTTTATCCTGGGAACTCCGCGAGTATTTTTCTGGGAATGATTTAAATTTACCAGATTTAAAAAAATCGAATTCCAATGTGGTTTATTACTGTTCAATAGCAAATTTAATGTAATAAAATGTGTGATACTTTTTATCCCGGGAACTCGGCGACAATTTTCCCGTGAGCTGTTTGAAGTGCTTCAGATGCATAAAAATTAGCCTATTCCCACACAGTTTCCACTAAAACGATGGGCTCACATAATTTTTTTAAATTCTGCGATACTTTGTGTCCCGGGTTAAGCGTGGACGAAGTCGCGGTCAAATCCCTAGTGTTATATAATTTTCTCACCAAAATCCAAAGTGTAACTTAAAATTTTGCAAACTCGGAACATCTTAGGTGAAAATATTGTAGAAAAAACACCGGAATTAACTTTTTACATTTACTGCGGCGAATGTAATACTTTCCGGGAAAATTTCAGCGGAACAAAATGAATTTAGGCGAATAAATATGCTTTTTAGGAACTGCGTATTTTTGGAATTCTCTGTTATTTTTTCCGTCAATATAATGTCTGCAATCAGTTTCGAGTACGTATAAATATTTCAAAATAAAAATTTCGCGCTGCTTCGCTCGCAAAAAAATTGAATTTCGAGGAAACTGTTATATACTTATATTTCAGATAAAAAGCATTCACTTTCATCGCCCCATTTAAAGTACCTACATACACAATATCAAAATTGGTTCACTGAAAAGCAGAAGTCCAGGGTTAAACTTCCGTTAGGGTAATTGGCGTAAATAAACTTTTGGGTTTTTTTATTGCATGAGTTCAGCAAACAGGCAGACGGCCCACCTGTAGAAAGCGTTACCATCGCCTATTAGACATTTACAATACTTAAGGTGATACAAATGCGCTACTGCTCTCTTAAGGGATGGGTACTTGGCCTCTAATGCCGGAACACAACTCAAGGCTCTTATGGCGCATACTCTACACCAGGGGTGGTAGCCATCCAGACGGGCAAATACCCTACTAGCTAGCGGTTGGTTAT
This sequence comes from Dendrolimus houi, assembly GCA_039645545.1. Taxonomy (NCBI): domain Eukaryota; kingdom Metazoa; phylum Arthropoda; class Insecta; order Lepidoptera; family Lasiocampidae; genus Dendrolimus; species Dendrolimus houi. Next base: position 12,143,231 of record CM077134.1, read on the forward strand.
TTAGACGCCTCTTACGACAGGCAGCCCGGCCGCAGGAAATTGTATTCTTTCTCCGTTCTTGCACAGATATTTACATTTACATTACATTCAAGTTATTTAGAAATCGATTAGACGTGTTTCTTTTTAAACTTCTAGCAAATAACCTGCTTTAAGTAGTGCAGGAGTATATAGTATAGCCAATTTATAGTAGTTAAAAAAAACACGATTATTAAACTAAAATAGAAAACAATTTTTTATTCTTTTTTCTATTTTTAGTTAATATTTTGAGTATTTTTTTTGTTTCTTAAAACTGTAAATTTTATTTTCTTATTACGTGATAATAGATCTAAAAAGTGGCACTCTCATTTTATGGATTGTTTATAAACAATATTATAAACAGATAAAATCAGGTTAACTATAGTTAATATAAAACAGGTTAACTATAGTTAACATAAAACAGGTTAACAATAGTTAACCTGTTTTATCTTGGTAACGCTGGCAGGACACGAGGACAAAGTTATGAAATTATTTTACTGTCATCGATCCTTAGCACGTGTGCAAAATTTCAATTTATTCGAACGTTCCTAAACTGGTGAAAATTACGTTGTAAAAATCCGTTACATACCGATATACAGGTCAAAGCGTATAGTTAAAAAATCAGATTTACGTGTATATACAAATAAAAATACAATAAAAATAATGAAGAGATAAACAATTATACACTTGTATCTTGTATTGTATTGTATCTTGCCTAACAATTAATTGATATATGTTGCAGCTTGACTGGCTACTGTCAGACAACACACCAGTGATGCCAGTAAATGGCCTTCGAAGAATCCTCAACAACGGCTCGTTGGAACTGCTGCCATTCCGAGCAGACTGGTACAGAAGAGACGTACACTCAACGATATACAGATGTAGGATACGACTGACCAGTGGTTTTGCCTTGCTGTCGAGGAATATTCATGTTCATGCAGGTATGTATAGATAGATAACACCTACCACAGAAATCCATGTTTTTAATATTCTCCTGGCAATATAATAAGTGACGTTATCGCTGAAAGCGATCTGTTAAACTCATAACTAACATAGCGATATAGGTGGTGTAGAACAACATATTAGGACTATTTCAAATATTTCCGTGCTTATACTTTTTAAATAGCAGTCTATGTAAGGAGACGCCCTGAGCACTACGAAAATATTCGAAGCACACGTCGATGTATGTGTCATTAAAATTTAATAAAAATATTAACACGACATTATTTTCACGGAGCATATTTGCGAGGTCAATAAAAAATTATAATAAGTTACCCCTTGACATTAGAAAATGTAATACATTTAAAACATATAGGATTAAGTTATTTGACTACTTGGCAAACATGACATTCTACTCAATTGAAGATTTTTTTCAATAAATAACATTTAGGATACATATAAATTAAATGCAGTAATGTAGAATGTGTGACATATATAGGTAAATATAAATAAATTATTTTTGTAATAATAATAAATAAACGACTATGATAATAATGATAATTTTAATAATATAATTATTACGAATGCAAATAAATGAACACTGTAATCTTCCATTTAATAATTATGAAGTCAGTAAATTATGTAGTCGGTGTCGATAATAATTGTATCGGGTAGTCTAGAGGACATCGCCTTTGGCGATAAGACCGCCCATTGTACATTAATGTTGTGCAATAAAGTTATTCATTCATTCAAATATACAAACATATATTATTACATAATAATTATAAATGTTGTACGATTATGACCGTACAGACCGCATCGAGCACACGATTTTGGTAATCATATTAATTCAGTTCACGCAAGAACACCGCGGCTCGCGTTCGTTTACTCATATCGATTTAGTATTATATAAATTAAATATCTTATTTTTCAATTATTATCTAATCTATCCCCAGATGTGCTAACTGTACAAATGTATTATTTATGTGTATTTTTTTTTAATTTTTGTGTTTAGAGCATGTGACTAGCCGCTTTTCATCCGATGTACCGTCAGACTGTCTGCTGTACTTTCGCAATAAAAAAATATTGCCGTAGGAGATATCGATGAAACAGTGATTGTTAGAGTGCAGCCACATACTATACCTATCTATAAATAAATATATGATTTTAAGGCTTGTCCAATGCGGTTTGCCAGGTTTGATATGCAGTAGGTTTCATCGCGATGGATTCCTTCATCGAACAATATGCACATTTTTTCTTAAATCGCTAAGTTATCATGTTCTCCAAATCACCTTAACATTCTATTTTCAAACCTTCTTATTACAGGTTTAATTGACAACATTCTCTTATCTATAAAATTGATTAACTAAACCTCAAATATACTTTTCAAAGTTCACATTTCATCATGGATAACGATATAAAAACTTTAACACAAAAAACCAATTTCAATTATTACCCAAACTTATTTCAATTCTAATAACATTGTATTTACTTTAATAACTTCTCTCATAAAATGAGAATTTCTGAAAAGTCGATAGTTTTAATATTCCTCGCGTAGGGAGAATAGCTTTTGTTCGTAATCTCTGCAGACGCGTAAGTCCGTTCAGAAGTTAATAGCTTTATATTTAATTCTATATAGTTGTGTAGATACAATTCAGCAATTACTTGGAAAATTGTCTAGCAATTTTTAATGGACTCCACAATTAGATAGGTAACACATTAATGTTCACCAGGAAAAAATCATTTAACTTATAAATAAAATAAAAACCCAGTAACATGAATAATAAGTGAAGGGTACAGGCAAAGAACAGGGATTGTCACAAAATTTATTTTTTCTATATTCTATTAAAAGCAAATCTTTGTCTATGGTAGTTTATTTCCCAATCACTAACTTTTATATATTATTTGCTCATAAGTGAACTTAAATATAAAGATTTGATGTGTCTGATGCCATCTTGTACCAGAGAAGCACAGGTGTTTTACGAATCATTAGAATATGATTCCAAAACTAAAGATGCTGATGACTGAATTGGACATTCCTTGTTTTCTGTTCTTCCAAGATTGTTTTATTTAATTTTTGTTAAATATTAATAACTAAAAAGTTCATCATAACTACACAGTTATAATAATTAAATAAACATTTGATTAATTTTAAATAAAAGTTACTGCATACGCCGATCTCAATAAAAAATATAATTCTAAACTTTTAATTGCGTTTTTCTCAAAATCTATTTCTTGAGACATGCCCTGTTCTTTGCCTGTACCCTTCAAGTGGTCTTACCATTTAGAGCAATCTCTTCCAGCCACCGCGTTATTTTGGAAAAATAAATAGACAGTGGTGTGAATCTGAAAATTAAATAAGCTTGGCTGGTTTGATACACCGATTATCTCAAAGTGCAGGTTTCAACTCGAAGTTTTGCTTCACTATTAACGCGTGGTAATTACAATATATACCAATTTAGGTTACAACTATGCCTAAGTTGATGCTTTTCCGACCAGTATTCGAATCTGTGTCCTTTGTGTTTGAGAAGACCAGCCATCATTGTAGGCAGGTAACGTCGTGCATTACGACTTACAAGCGTAATATATGTAAGAATTATTTATTTTGTTTCAGCTTTAAGTATACCCTGGGAAGTCCACGTCCCAGATGAGTACGTGATAGCAGGCAATGCTTTAGTGGTGCGTTGTATTGTACCGCCGCATTGTACTGATCGCGTAGCTACCACCGAATGGCTTACAAATGGTGATAACAGTATATTTCATTATTCAGGTAAATTTTCATTAATTTTTAAACAATTGCTTGTTTTATTATACGGGGTTGAGTCGGCACGGTAAGGACGAAAGCAAAAGGGTAAAAAATTTATGAACGAATAAATTATGTCAGATGTCTTAATTATATGTGGGTCCTTGTTTTTCTTTTAAAAACTGGTAAACACAGCAAGATTAATAAAAGGTACATAGCTTACCTTAATATAATATACTTAGATAGATAATATTTTATTGCACACCAAAATAAACAAGTACAAAAAATTCCATATTTACCATATACTATCTAGGTAATACAATAGATGGTCTTATCTCTTAAAGCAATCTCTACCAGACAACCTAAATTACAGGAAATACATACATATGATATAGAATAGAAAATGCTTTATTGTTCACCACCTACATACTCCATTAAATCAACAATTTATAGTAGTCACATTAAACAGTGAAGGCAGGAACAATGGGCGGTCTTATAACTTTAGAGCTATCTCTTCCAGACAACGCGGGCTATGGATTGATGGATATACTTACATAGTTATAAAATGTATCTTTATAATAATAATAATAATAATCGGCAGACAAACACACATATTGTATATCCCCAAATTAACCAAGTTACGCGTGTGTTATGGGTAATATACAACGTACCACTCTGGGGCCGATCCCAGACACCCAGACCATAGTAAATAACGGAGAAAATACGTTTTCGAAATTTACTATACCAGGAATCGAACCTGGAGCCTCTGCGTTGCAGTGAGGTAGGCCGGCAACGGCTTAGCCCGCTTAACCACAGAGGCCGTCATCTTTATATACTCAGTAAGAGCTAGATGAAGGAAGGGAAGGACCGGGATAAGTTGTGCAAGTCTAGGAGACCTACGTCCAATGGTGGATAATGTACAGCTGACGAAGATTAATAAATGTTTAAGTGATAAGTTACATAATCCATCAACTACATATTTATGGTGGAATACGGCTTTATGAGTAAACTCATCAACAGATAATAATTATATTTCTTCGCAGACTGTAAAATTACATTCAACAAATATAAAATACTATTACGTATATTTATCATACACTTGACGTGAAATAATTTTAGTCGCAAATATTTATCATTAAAAACCCTGTCTAGTTTGTGGAAACGTGTCGACGGGTTATGTTTTTAACATTTACATACCTGTTTACACGGATATTTAGGGCGCTAGACTACGCTATTACTTCGTGACTGTAATAATCTTAATTGAATTTTCATGTTCTACAACATTATATTTAAAAAAAATTAAAATGAATCTTTTTTGTCATAATAATTATTATTATTTATTTATTTCTGACACAAAGATCCATAATAACAATTTGAACAATTAAATTAAATATTAAAAATAATGAATATCAATCAGTCAGTCGCTTCTTAATTGAAGCATTTCTATAAAGTATATTTTATATTAAATTCTACTCAGCAATCGGCAACCAGCCCCAATATATTTTTGTTTGGCAACCTGCTAGCAATGGCCGCAATTATACTGTTCCTACACCTCTCCACACCGGTCAAGAAATTTGCAATGCGACTTCTCCGGATAGCACGAAACGTGTTATATGTACAGTGATATGCATCGTAAATGTTTGATACTTTTGATATATACATAAAAATTCATAGGAAACACTCAGAGTATAAATAATAAAAGTACGTGTCAGTCAGATTTCTTTTTCCAGTTTCAGTCAAATTCACAGAAAATAATCTTACATTAACCATTGCTACAATTTCGTTCTAAATTATCTTTTATGTTATCTTGAGTATTGTACATTATGTATATTTCCCAAAGAGAAAGCATACAAGCTGAATTTTTCAAGTGGACCTCCACGACCCAATCTTAAATAGCGAAAAACACTCAAAATAGTCTTGGAGACGATTACGACGGTATCAACCGATTTTTCAAAAATCACCATACCACAAAAACGTGGTCTCTACTTTTGACCAGATCCATCTACTCTTACGTATTTCGATGCGCTTAATCCGAATATGTAGTCAGTGTGCTCCATACACCCTGAAACTGGTCAAAAGTACTGACTGCTTTTTGTTGTGAGCCAATGAAATCAATTATAAGTTTAAAAAACATATTCTGTATGTAAAAAACATATTACACTGACCTATATATATAGTATATAGCTTATAAAGATCAATTTCTGTGAAGGAATATCAAACGGCTAACTAAAGGAAAGGGAATCTAGTTTTAAAAATTCTTTTGCAAGGAGCGTAGTCCAGCTGTTTTGATGCTTCATATGTGTAAATATGTATAGTGTTAGGGTGGTTCTTTTTGACAAGGTATTGCTCAATAAATATTATACACGCTGCGATTCGAAAGCAGCAACAACTAATTTAAATATGGTATGACACTGACCGGCCACTGTCACTATCTAGTAGTAAGACTCTTGCGATTGGTCTAAATAAACTCTCACCTTTATTTCTTCGTCCAGTGCATTCATTCACTACGTTAACAAGCAACCTGTCCCCCCCAGGGCCGAAGTACCAGCGTCTAGACGACGGCTCACTGTACATAAGCGCAGCAAGTGCAGACGACCGACACAACAGGTTCCGGTGTCGTGTAAAGGACCGGATCACTGGAGCTATGTACTCGAGCGAGTACTTTGGTGAGTTATTGCGTTTAAATAGAGAAACAGTCAATAGTAAACGACGAGAACCCCGTTGTGCACATTGCACTTTTTTTTACAGTTACAGGCATTTTTGTAGGTGTATTTTTTTGTTTTTTTTATTGCATGAGTTCAGCAGACAGGCAGACGGCCCACTTGATGGAAAGCGGTTACCATCGCCTATGGACATTTGCAACATCCAAGGTGCTACAAATACGCTGCTGCTCTCTTAAGGGAGACTGGAACCTGGTCACTAATGCCGGAACACAACTCAAGATTGTTATGGCGGCATATTCTCGACCTGGGGTGGTAGCCATCCAGGGCAAATACCCTACCACCTGGCTGTGGGTTGTTTTGTCGCCTTTTACGTTAGGCCGCCCGGCCGCAGGAAATTGTATTTATTGTATTTTCTCCGTTCCTGCACGGATGCAAATATAGCAGTTCTTTCTAATGCTAGGGCTTCATCTGCGTCAGTGTTAAATATTTAGACTGTGGTCGAATGCGTCTTATTTAAAGCATTAAAAAATAACGCCGTTAAAGAATAGCCTCAATAGTGTATATACATACGTTATCTGTCAAAGTATAACGTCATTAAGAATGTCGCGTCTCAAATAACGCACTAAACCCAGCGCCATATATGTATGAAACGGCCTCTATATGTAACATTATCGCAGATGAAGACAGACCATGCACAAAAGAAGCGGCAAGAAACTCTGCAGCAATAAGTCAAGTTAAAAATTCTTGAATTCATATTATTTTATCTGTCTCAGTCTTTCAATGTACAATGTACATATATATTGTATATTGCAATTAAAGATATTTAAATCTTAAAATGTTACAAATGCGAAAGTAACTCTGGAAAATCACGGTATCAATTTTGCTGAAATAATGTTTCCCAGTATCAAAAATGTACATAGTATATTTTTTATTCCGATTAATATTAAGTGGATAGTTTTTTTCGCGAAACTACATATACCTGATTATCGCCAATATAAACAATTTTTTTGCAATGTGTGCAAAGTGTTTACTCTCGAAAATGGCTAGACTTAAAATTAGGTGCTAGTTAAGTATAATTACATATTAAAAACTCCTAGGGCACATAATCGTGACCGAGCCAAAAGGTGGAGTACGGCCGCGCGTGGCTGCCGAGCCACGGTCACGTCGGGTCCAAGCAGGTCAAGACGTCCGTCTGCCGTGTGTAGCTCACGCGTGGCCTGTACCCTCTTATAGGTAAGCAAGACTTCTTTATCATAGTCGTTTTCCCCTTATCTCTTATTTTTCTTTTACCTCTTACCCGTAAATACTGGTTTCGATCAGACCCGCCCGTCCTTATATGAAAGGTATTATAGTCAAAAAGATATCGAGCTGTCTTAACCCAGTATCCGTTTCGGAGTACATGATTTTAAGATCACTGCTCTAAATTATATTCACCTTAAATTTACGTAAAGGCTCACTCTCTCTTTCTTTCACCTTCTCCTAATTTATTGTGGTCGGCACAATACCTGTCTTTTCTTCCATACATCCTCTGTCATACCACAAATCATCATGACTGATAAAATAGAGTCTGTTTCCAATAATGGCTAGGATACCTTATCTCACTAAATTCATGCAAGATTTTGAAAATTCTTATTCTTTGTCCATCGATTGTCACGTTCTGCATGTATGTTGTGTAAGCAAATATTTTATTAGTCGAAACAAGTTCATAAGTTTCACGTAATATTTATTTCTTCGTCATCACCACTGTTTAAATTAATTTTATTGATTACAAGACAAGCGAAAACTCTTGAGGTAGTTGAGGCACGTTATGCGCCAGTTCCTAATATTCATTACTATCTATTCATTTGTTGCTAATGGTTAAGATAAAAGAATATATAGAAAACCCGCTTATGTCAGCACACGATGACTCGATATAGCTATCTCTGAAACGAGACCTGCTGGGCCCCCAGGAAGGCAATAACGGGATTTCGTGAAGTAGAACAGTCGAGCCAATGAATTGCAAGCAATTATAATTTTAAAAAAGGAAGCGATTTGAATAATAATAATTACCAAGCAGAAAGAAAGAGAGGTATGAGACTTGGGGTGTTAGGGTTGTTTCCAAGGTTCATATTTATATAATACGGTCAATGTATATTGATATATACAGGTGTATATTTCAAGTGGGCCTTCAGAACCAAATCCTAACCTATCCGAAATAGCGAAATGCACTCAAAGGAATCTCGAAGCCGATTTTAAAAATCACTAAAGTTTTTAATTTTGAAAAATCAATTATCTTTGTCTGGCATCGATTATTCAAAAAAGTTAATATGTGTTTCGTTTTCATACTTTTCTGTTAATGGTAAATATTTGTCACACCATGCGTCCATCTCTTTTTTGGCCTCGCCATGCTATTATATCAACTAAATTTCCAATATAAATCTCATTTGTGTGATAATTTAGATTTCCATCGAAATTATAATTGGGTCAATATTCACAGGTTACTATTTCTAAAACATCAAAATCTTTTAACTTCATTTCAAGTAAACGGGACACAAAACGAATAAATTTAGATGAATCTAAGGCAGATGTGTTGAGAACACTTTCTTCACTTAAATATTAAAATGTCTGCTGAAACCTGTCTTCATTGTAACACAAGATTCGTTCATGACATTGAATGTTATTCGCTGAAACTTTTTGTGGTTAGCTTGTCTTTATACTTCCTAAAAAGTTTTCATCTTAACACCTCATTTACATCAGATTTGCAATATTAATTGAAAAACAACAATAGAAACGTAATGAAATTTATTTTAAACATCAAATTTTAACCACTTTTTCAAGTTTAACGTGTAAGTTAATACCTTTTTAAAACACGTTTACTGATATTATAATAACAACAGCTATGAACGTCCCACTGATAGGCTCGGACCTGCCATTTATAGTATAGGGAAACGGACAGTATACCCACCACGCTAGTCCAAGGCGGCTTGTCGTGTTCGGTAACTCATATTTCATCCAAATTAATGTAATATGTCGTCTAAAATTAAAATAAGAATCTTGGGTTTTGCTTCGCATCCTTTTTTTATTATTCCATTCAATTTTTAACAATGATTCTAAGTTTTCTGGTACAACACCGATAAATATAGGCGTAATTATATTTACTTGATAAGTTATACTAAACAAGCAAAGTCATGGTGGTTTAGTGGCTACGGCATTAATGCCTTATTCGAGTAAAATGGATTGTAATTCTGGCTGAATGGTATACACAGCTTAGGTACTTTCCTGATCCAGATGATAAAATTGCTACATTCTGATAGTGGCCTTTTTTTTTTGTTTGAGTTCAGCAGATAGGCAGACGGCCCACTTGATGGAAAGCGGTTACTATCGCCTATGGACAATTGCAATTAAAGGCGTTACAAATGAGCTGCTGTTCTCTTAAGGGAGACTGTAACCTGACTACTAATGCCGGAACACAACTCAAGGTTGGTATGGCGGCATACTCTAGACCAGGGGTGGTAGCCATCCAGACGGGCAAATACCCTACCACCTGGCTGTGAGTTGTATTGTCGCCTCTTACAACAGGCCAGCCGTAGTAAATTGTAGTCTTTCTCCGTAGGAACGGACAGGCTCTGTGCTGGAGCACAGATAAAATTATTATTAACGGTGTGTGATACACTACCCCTAAAATACGTAACCTATATATATCCTGGCAATTGCATGTTATGGGTTCATATTAATCTATATAAATAAAAATGAAGCATAGAAATGTATGTACGCGCATACCTTGAGAACGACTTTACCAATTTTGATGAAATTTTTTGTGTGTGTTTGAGTGGGTGGGTCCTCGAATGGCTTAAATTCACAATTGGAATACCAGTAAGTGGCGCTGGGATCGGGTCCTACATTTTTTTTCAGGTCAGGGCAACCTCTGCCGGGACCTCTAGTTTTAAATAAATGGCTGATTATTTAAAATCTTTGTTGGAAAGAATTCCTTACTCCGCTAGTACTCGAAACTACTACGTAGTAGTAAGTACGAAATCACTCGTACACGACTGTGTTGCTCCTCCTTCACTTCCTTCACTCGTTGCTGTGATACTTTGACGTTATAACACATACGTATATACAAGAGTGAGACAGATAGGCAATAATGGGTCTATATTTATTTAACTTTTCCTACATCGTAACCTATAAATATATAATTTTGTATTTAAATGTTTATATCCAGGACTTAGTTGAAATTATATGTACGAAAGTTGTTTCTTTTTTTATTTCAACTCAATATATGTATTGTCATAAACACACGAAAAGGGTTCTTCACATTTTACTCTGCCATAAGAAAAATATAAAATTCGCCTTCCGGACTTAATCTGTCGTCGCACGTGACAATCAAATTGGGCGTTTTATTTTTTCTGAAACCGTTTTGATCTCGTACCGAGATTTTACCGCAATTTTATAATCCCCGTGCGACGTGATTCGTTTTAACTGCCAAGGAGCAATTTAGCCCGCAAATCCCCGCAAATTGCATTACACCCTTGAAAATTTACCTATATATGCGTTTATGTACCTACAGCTTCAGTTGTCGTTTGTTATGGAAATGGTGGGTAATCTAAAAAAGATTAACATAATGCAACCATAAGCAGTCCAGACAAAATGCCTTATGTCTACTTTACATTATGTCAGTACTTTCACGGTAGTAAGCAGAATAGTGGAGAAGCAAGTGGCAGCGAGAATATGTCAACGCAGCTTATTTAAACGTTTGATTTTAACAAAGTGCACATTGTGGTCCAGAACACTGCCTAAGCGGTGCAAAATTCCCGGCCAAGGTTCGAGAGTCTATATCATTTGAAACACAAGTTTGTTAAGCTGCTAGGGCTTTTATATCTTCTTACATTATATATCAATTAAAATATTTAAAACTAAATAGGTAGTTTAAAAATCCTTAAACAACCTATTTTATAGCACTAATACTAATTTATTGACTCGAATTCTCCTTTAACAATAACAAAGATTTAACACCGAAAAAACACCATATTCACATTTTAACCATACCTGTGGCTTAACGAAACTATATTACTGTCAAAGTTAGTCATGTCCAAATCAAACAACCAAACAAGCTGAACACACAGATCGGTGGTCCACACTCAGATGAAGTTGCTTCTGTCGGTATTTGTGTTTGAAACTTGAATGCAAGTAACAAACGTTAAATTTACACAGATACAAAAGTACACAGTGTTTATCTATGGACGCAAATAAGAATATAGAAACTTAAGAAACTTACGGTGAAGTTATCGTGAAGGCAGACACTACATATTTTGAATCTATGTAGTTCTAGAAATGTAAACTCTTTATTCGTATTCTGTGGAATCTATACTATTTGGCAGGATATAAAATATCCTACGATCATCTTCGATATCAAAATATAAAAATTCAAGTCTCAAGAGAAAACATAGAAACACCCGAACAATGTCCCTTTGACTATGGTTCTAAATGAATTTATAATAATTATAATAAACAAATGCAGAAAAGTGTCGTGCGTGCTATGCTGGGGTTACCTAACAGGGGGATTCTACAAAACACCATTTCAAAAAAATAGGAATTTTAACCTTACCTTGCCTATTAATATATCAAGTAGCCGTATACGTCAGGACCAATGATTCCGTATGAATCGTATCGCTGCGCAGACGATTGGAGAAATCGAACACACTAACGCATATTATAATGTCTGACCATTACCATACCATACAAACTACCGGGAAATATTAAACTCTCCGATAGTTTAAATACTAGCTAGTTCTTAAGCTGGCAAATGAATATCATTTGCCAGCTTAACAACTAGCTAATCGAGCACACCTTCTACAACTTAAAAGTGTTCAAGGAATATGAAAATTTATGACACTTCACAATTGTGAATGTTTTAGGCGCGATTATTTATTCGATTTTTATTATTCCGACTTTTCGGCCACTTTTCAGTAGCCGTGATCACGGAAGACAGGGGTGTCAAGTGTCAATGAGTATTGTTAAAGTTTTATTTACCCTACCGCCAACTTGTTCATATTAATTATTTAGTTTTGTCTATGGTTATCATTTACTCTACGGGAGCCTAATCTAATGTTACGAGCTACAGGACCCGAATTAAAAATGCCGTTGGAACTACTATAGAATTTATTAGAACTGTACAAAGACGTATAAAACAAATATAAATAAAACTGGATGCAAGCAGTTCACACTGCACGATTCAATGCAATTCGACACGCGTAAAGTCCGTCGTCTATATCGCTAATTGAGAGTACTGCAAACGTCTTACTCGTCTTGTAGTCGTCGCTTGACTGCCAACCCCTCCATTCGGGAATCGTTTTATACTAACTACACAGTACAAAAAAATTGGTCGCGCGCACTGAGTTTCCGAGAAATAGTAATTTGCACACCTGCGAACGGCTAACAAAGTCGAAAACAATAACAATAAGCATTAGTTCGACTCTAATGATGGTTATAAAACAAGTAGAAAGACAATAGCATATTTTTCTTAATTACAAATTCAAAACACAAAAGAATAACTGAATCCGTCCGGGAAGACAATAGACTGCGCTTACAACAGGCAGCTGTGCGCTTATCTTTGACGGCATGTAACACTAATATACCACCGCTTCGCAACATGTTGTGGCTTGCAGAGAAGAAGCGGCCTAAGAAACTATTCAGCAAACATGCCTAACTCTAATAGTTTTATATAATATTAAAATGGGTGGGAGTTAAAATAAAAATAAATTATCAATCAAGTTGGTTTCAGTTCCGGTGCACTCAGAAAGAGCACACAGTGTCTTGAGGTCTGTCAGTTGGATTTTGTTGGATTTGGGTCTTAATAGTTTTGATGATCGGATCCCAAACAGGTGGTATACTTGCCAACCATCTTCTCTATTGAAATTTGGGTGTTTTTTTAATTTCAATAGCCTCATGCATTATTCTAGGTATGAAACGATTCTCTTTTGCGAGGATTTGTGGTTTATCGAATCTCTACAGCAGATTCGATTCGAACCATCGATCGATGATTGGGTTTATCTAGCGTGTGTTCACTGATCGCAGACTTTGTAGACCTTGTGTGTTTTATGGTAGCAATGTGTTTTTTTGCCCGTGTTTTTAAAATCACGAACACGTTGCATTTTTTTTAGATTCTTGTTTGTCTGTTTGTTCAGGATTCACGTAAAAACGAATGGACCGCTTTCGATGCGGTTTTCGCTGATCGGCAGCAAATTCTAAGACTTGAAATCTGCGCTACTTTTTATCCCGGAAATTGTCCCGGAAGCGGTTTGAAGTTGTCCGGGTGCATAAAAATTGTCTTTTTCCGATTCAGTTTTTACTAAAACGATGGCTGCGGTAATTTATGTCCCGGGAATCCCGCGGGAATTTCAAGTCAAACGTGGAAGAAATCGCGGGCATTTCCTAGTAATACATAAATCTTTGACGTGTAACAACACTGTTATGAATAAATAAGTTTATGAGTTTACAAATATCAAAGTGAGTTTCTACTACATATTTTTGTTCATTCTTTACGACTTTTTTTACGAACCATCTTCATTTTTCTTGACATTTATTTATACATATATTTTGGCTACGTAGATGAACATAGAAAACCTTTTAGGTATAAAAACTAAGCACAAAAAGTTTTTCTGATACAGTGCCGAGATTTACATAAGTCACATAGAAAGACCTAGTATCATATGAAAAAAACTTTGATAATATGTCCTGTATGTCGCAAACTTATAAGCCATATAAAAGTTCATAAATTCTAGCGGTGAACTGATAACATTTTATGCTTGCCACAAAGAATTACTGCGCCAGCGACTTCTGAATACTCCATAAACTTTCATATCCTACCATAGTCTGAGAAACCTTTTAGAATGCAAATGTTTCGCTGCATTTCAGCTCCTTTCAAAACTATTTCTAAAAGGAAACTAACTGAGAGAACATTGAAGATTTTGCGCGGCATAGCCGTTTCATTCCCACGAAATTTTGCATAGTTACCAAACCACACTCGCGAAGCTTTTATAGTCTTGTAAGAGCATTCTTGGGCAAGTTTCAAGCTAGAACTATGTGCCGATGGCCTTTGAAGTTAATACGTTTTTCGTTTATGTAATTTAATGCAGAAATAACATTACTTCAAGGTTTTTATTTTGTATTATTAAATCTCAATGAAACCAAGCTTATGCGGTCAACAAAAAGCTTTATTAAGATGATTTTTTAAGATCTTATGTATAATATTACATTTTAGTCGAAATGGTTTATGTAATACTAGCTGTCACCGTCTACTTGGTAAGCATTTTTACTTTCTAAATAAAGTATTAAACACAACTGGTAACGCTGACATACTAAAACATATTATTAGTTACCGAAGGCATACAAATTTTCATCCCCTCTTTTATTTTCGTAAGTATATCAAAGCAGTCTTTCGAAATAAAAACTGGTATAAATCTTAACTAAATATTTATATACAATAGCTAAGTATTTTAGCAATAGTACAGATTCCTTGAATAAATATTGACTTTGTGTCTTATTAAAGACAACAGACAGGGAACAATTTCGTTTCTATTTAAAGACTTGCTTCTTTATGTACATTGTAACAATCAAGCTAGATGTTAAAGATTGTTGTTTATTCCCTGTACTACTTTTCTGAGCATTCGATCTTATTACTACATAATTTTATACAACCAAAAATGCATCTACCAATAGTTCTAACATACTTTGTTTATCAAGAAAACATTTTGTATTATACTCACTCATGTACTCGTAAAGAAACGTAGTCCAGACGCATTAGCGTCCAAGTCATTCATTTTTACGATATGCGTACAGTTGGGTATTAATTTCGTTAAAAGAAAACCAATAGTACAATTGTACAAGAATAAAATGTAATGGCATTTTGTATTTGTGTTCATTTCGCTTATCGTCTTCTGGATCTTCATTGTAATATTTTATCTTAAAACTGGAAATATTGATTTACTAATGATTAATATAAACAATAATCCCTTCACGGTATTGAAAGATATTAAAAATAAGGCCGAACAAGAGTGGAATGAATTGTATGAACGATGACATGAATATTTCTGATGTGATAGGAAATGTATGCTAGGATAAAGAATAAGATATAAAAATTCCATGCTACGACAATCCCAAAAGAAAAGTTAAAAGAAAAGAGAGAAATATAACACAAAAGCCTCTCTTGATAAGGACGCTCCATAACTGATTTTAATTGATGAAATTGCTGGTTTGACTTTAGGTGGTTTCGTGAATACAGAGAACAGTTAGTACCCATAGAGAAGACATCTCTATGGAAAAGAGTGCGTCTATTCGATGGAGGCCTACTAAGAATAGGAGACGTCCGGAAAGAAGACGCTGGAAGATTTGTTTGCTGGTTGAATAACACTGTCGGCAGCGAATCTGTTCACTTTACACTTACTGTAACAGGTAAATACAGATACATTCCTATTTATATTAACTACTGCTACTATTGACAATGGTTACAAAAGTTATTCCGGAAACATCATATTTATTCTTATTTTTATACTACCTAGCGTAATTATCAAAGAATAGCTGATCTATCATTTTATACTACATTATTTTTTGATTTTAGTTATACCTAATTTTTAATTTGGCTATTTACTTATACCCTCTTTTTGATTACAGTTACTCTTTGATAATTATTTCGCACAAAAGATCAGCATAGCCATGTAACGTACCAACGCAGCCAACTTTTTGGGCTAGTTTCAGGCAGCGATTTTTTACAGTCGTGGTATAAAAAGGTTTCATCAGTTTTCAAATTGATTCATTTAATGTTTCGCGAGCACATCTTTTTAAAAAAAAATTATTGGTTGAGTTCAGCAGACAGACCTGATGGGAAGTGGTTACCATCGCTTATGGACATTTGCAACACCAAAGGTGCTACAAATGCGCTGCTGCTCTCTTAAGGGATACTGGAACTGACCACTAATGCCGGAACACAAATCAAGGTTGTTATGGCGGCATACTCTAGATCAGGGGTGGTAGCCATCCAGACGGGCAAATACCCTACCACCTGGCTGTGGGTTGTTTTGTCGCCTCTTACGACAGGCCGCCCGGCCGCAGGAAATTGTATGCTTTCTCCGTTCCTGCACCAGTTACCTTTTCAAAGTAAGTCACAGAACAGACTGTTACACATAAAATTATGTTTATCTGTTTGACAATAAAGTTTAAAATTACTTAGATCAAAGTGTTTGTTCTATCTTGTCTAAGAAGATTGTTTATAAATGTAAAACTTTGTTATTGGTTTTAATATTTATTATAAGCGTAGTGATTATTTGTGACCTCTTTGTTTCTGATGATTAAAGCTTTTGTTATCTCAGTGTCTGTTATTGTCAATATTGCATTTTTCTTTTTTCACACTTGTATATTTTATAAACGTAACAAGACACACAAGTAACAGTTATTAAAATGTTGGCAGTACTATTTCTTGTACTCGTGCAAGCAAAAGCCGACTTTAAGGTGACGAACTTTTTTATACCGCGACTGTACATAATACGTAATGTAACCTTAATTTATTAGTTCTTTACTTTTACTCCAATAAAAATTCATTATTCTATTCTCTCATACATATTACAAAAAAAAATCTTTTTTTCAAGGTATAACTGGGCCCAGATTGAAGCACTCGGTCACGAATCTTTGATCTTATTTGTATTGAATGTCAATACAATATGCCCGCTTAAATAAAATTCTCGTTCAGATAGCGAACGAGCTTTCTTTACCATATTGACACAAAGTGAAATTTCAAAGTAGGTTCTTAAGTTACTTTTGCCGCGAGCTCTTCATGTAGAGTATCTCAATAAATATAATTCCGAATGTATTTTTATAATAATAGATAGCAGTTTGTTGACTTTAAAGGTTATTTATATTTTATCCCAATAAATATAATCAAAAATTTAAATATTAAATATGGTGGTCAGTTTTTACCGCCACGTTTATTGTGTCTTAACAAGTCCAGTAAAATACATGATGACATCGCCATTTTTTTTCTATTTCGCCATAGTGGGATATATAACATATAACATTGGTATAATACAGAGTTATGTAGAGATGACATAGATAAACAAAATATTTTTAAGTTTAAGTAACACTCCTTTTATAGATACCAAGCATGACACTTTTTAGAATAATGATATACATCATTTAAAAACAGCACTTGCATTTTCAATTTTAAACCTTCCCATTACTAACTTTATGGCCGGCCAATATCTTGATAGTTTCTAAATCATCATTGCCAAATTAAACAAATTTATTAAATATGGTTAATATTATTTTATCTCTAACCTTTTCCCAATCATTTTGTGTTATCAGAGTGAGGGGATAGGGAGGAAAAGATTCCTCCCTATATTTCCTCTCCTCTGAGCTACATACGTCTTTTGTTAGACCGCAGATCTTCATATAATACCCACCAATTAGTACAACGGGGAGTGCTCTGATGAGCTATTTGATTTGATGCCTACGTCGCCATTTTATCATCATACCACTCGTCGGCGATTGGTAGTTAATCCAGGCTTCTTCACGCCATACGTGTGCAAGCTGTGGAATTAACTCCCTTCTGCGATTTTTCCAACATGCTACAAATATGGAGCTCTTCAAAAAGGGTGTAAACAGATATTTAAAATCTCAAGGAGATAAGCACCGCAACGGTTCTCTTAGTGTTGCAGCTATCCATGGGCGACGGTAACAACCAAGAGGACCGTCTACCAAGCAAATATATAAAAAAAAAATCAAATTTCATTTTATATGAGATGAAAAACCATACGACATTTTCTAGCATCGAAAAGGATCGATAACTCTTTCAATTGTTTCAGAACCGATATCCGTCCGAATAAAAATCGAGGTTCAAAGAACCAAACCAAGCTGTGAAGTCAATTTCGACTGTAAAATAGTTGGGCACCCCATAGAACTGATATACTGGATCCATGATGGACGAGCCGTCAAACCGAACGAAAGGATCAAGATATCCGAAGATAGTCTAAGATTACATATCAAAAATTTACAAGAGTACGACGAGGGAATTTATCAGTGTTTTGCTAGTAATACAAAGGATCAAGCGTATGGAGTGGCCGAGTTTGTTTTAGACGGTAAGATATCATAAATTTAAAGGTGATACTTCAATGTGATCCGTATTGATATATAAATATTAAAGTGGGTTTGTTTGGTCCCTCTTCACAGTTTTGCGTAAAATTTCATTGTACATCGAAATTAAAAAAACGTAGATGAAGAATAAAATACTTTATAACTGGAAAGTTCTATAGTTACTTATACAGGTAAAATTTACGAGATCCAAGCCGCATAGAAGGATGCGTCTCTCTTTTCTTGCACCTTCTCCCAATTATTTAGAGTCGGGACAAAATGTCTTTTCCTTGCATACATGTGGTGTGACAGAGATCCTATGTCAGAATAGAGGGTATTCTGACATAGGATCTCTGTCACACCACAAACAATCGATATAGAAGGATGCTTTACGTTATATTTTTTTTATTAAAACAGTTAATAGATTTTGAAAAGTATAAATTATATATTAAACTTAATACAGATTCACTAAATTTTACGATACTGAAATATTTCAGAAACCCATGAAGATGTAAGCAAACACGTGTGTCACATTGGTCGCGATGTGCAGGTTTCATCAGGATGTTTTGCTTTACCATCAGCACGTGGTAATTGTAAACAATATGCATATTAGGTCAGGTAACCACCTAAGCGGTGCATGCCTTGCAGCCAAAATACGAACCCATATAATGTAAATGCTAGTGCATTAGTGTACGGCCTGAGTGGCATAGCGTCCGGCGGGGCGACCGGCGAGTTGCGGGCAATAGAGCGTCCAACTGAATGGCCTGAGTGCACACTTGGCGTTCATCGTTCACAAACTGGTTTAAACCTGTACGCGACGCCCCGCTCGATACACATC
Organism: Dendrolimus houi; assembly: GCA_039645545.1. Lineage (NCBI taxonomy): Eukaryota > Metazoa > Arthropoda > Insecta > Lepidoptera > Lasiocampidae > Dendrolimus > Dendrolimus houi. Next base: position 12,162,525 of record CM077134.1, read on the forward strand.
TCGGCTAGCACTAGGGACACTACTGTGTACTTTATCTACGGTTTCAGTGCACGCCCGAACCGAGCGTGCAGCGGAGCGGGGAGTGCAGCGTTCTTATACACGACGCGTCGCTTAAATGCCCGTCGGAGCCGCCGCGCTAGCCGGCCGCCACTAGGGACACCCGCTAGCGTTTCCATGTATTTGACACGAACACTGTACACTCCGCCCCGCTGCACGCTCGAATTCGGGCACTCAGGCCATACGCTTAATTACTAAGCTACCGCAGCTATTGCAACTTGTTTACGGTAATTTAAATAATAATAATATAATAAACTATTGTACTTAAATTTTAAATGTCAACTTCTAATTAATAAGTAAAACCGCTCTCAACCAAAAACAAAGTTTGCTAACAAGGAGATTCATTTTATCTTTGTATTTCAACTTTTTTACAAGAACGTCCCAAAAAGATACGCGGTATCCCAAACTTTTACGAGTCGTAATTAAACAAATTGATTGGATAACTTTTTTTCTCATCAAACATCTAGAAGTTTCTAAATCTTTCCGGAAAAAGTATGAGCCTATGCCAACAAAGTTTCTTTAAGAAATACAAGCGGAAAGTGCTCTCGGAATTAAAACTGCTTCTGTTATCTTACAGTGTGTTTCGCAGACGGTATTTACCCTTTTAGGTTGCTTGTACAAGGCACTCAACATTTCCTAGTTAGATTTGTTACTTATTAGTGGTTTTGTTTTATTTTGATGGTAATTTATGTTAATATTTTTACTGAAAGCCTTCCATTTTTAAGTTTCTAAAACGTACTGTATACGAATCAGAATCGTGCATGACGGGTCCCTCTAAAATTACATTGTATATACAAAAATCTAGTCATACCATTTTTTTTTTTTTTTTTTAAGGCGGGGGAAATGCATTTCGCACATACCGGGTCCTTTGCTAGGGATTAGACCGTTGTTGATCATGGAGGCTTTCCACTGAGGCAATCCAAACAATAATCAACCGGCTTGTGTGGAGACTCGACTAATCAATACCCCACTTAAACCACCCTCCTCCCATGTGCCCCGCGCTTATGGCAGGAAAGGCGTGAGATACAGAACGTAGTTACGCCCACACCGATCCTAGCGCACAAGTGCTTGAGAATGCCCCGGGAGAGGCAAACTCACTTCGTCAACAGGGGTGAAGACTCCTCTGCTCCCTAGATGCTAGAGGGCCCCTGCAGCGGTATTTCAGGGAGGGAGGTCATGCGCATACCTGCGCCTCCGGGCTCCCAACTGACGTCGGCGCCCGCGAGACGCATGCGCACTACCATCTCTCCCTATCTCGTTCCGCGGCCTCCTTATGAGACACTACCGTCTCGCAGAAATTGGCCGCACCCACCCACCAATCGTCGCTGTGCAGCATGGCTTGCACCAGATCGCCCAGCGATTCGATCGGACCTACAAGTGTCTCGAGTTCAAACCTCTGAGGTGCCCATGCTGCGCACTCGACTAGCGTGTGTAACGCCGTGTCCAGCGCGCCACACTGGCGGCATTGGGGTGAAGGCAAGCAGCCCGCAATCTGACACAGATACTTATCGAAGCAACCGTGCCCGGTAAGTATCTGTGTCATTCTGAAGGTCAGGGTCCCGCGTTTCCGCGAGAGCCATCGCAACAGCTGCGGTCGAACCGCCTCCACCGTGTCAATGCCAGCAACAGGGTTTTCCAACTCTACTGACCAAGATTGGATCATGGCCGCGGTTTCCCGCGTCCTGATCACCTGGAGTTCGGCCTGGCCATAGACCAGGCCACGGGCGAGGGCATCCTGTCGGGAGCGCCGAACTTTGGCTATCACGTCCGCCTGGAGAGGCCAGGGCGGATCGCCTGCCAAGAGTGTCGACGCCATCCACGACACTGTACGGTATCCTCGGATGGTCCTCACCGCCAGGACCCGTGGTGCGCGGCACAACAAAGTCCTATTGTGGCGGTGAAGTGCAGTGGACCATACGGGTGCACCGTACAGGGCCATACTCCTAAGGATGCCCATGTAGAGTTTCCTAGTCGTCCCCCCCGGTCCCCCCACGTTGGGAAGAAGCCGAGAGAGGGCGCCTGCGGACCTCACGAGCTTGGGAACTAGCTGCTTAAAGTGCGCTTTGAACAGCCATTTCCCATCAAGAATTAGCCCCAGATATTTCATCTGGGGCCTACACGAATGTCCACCCTTGGACTGTAACGGACAAGTCCGCGGGGGGATTACGAAACCGCCTATGGAACATGATGGCCTCCGTTTTCGCGGGGGAGACCTTCAAGCCCAGCCTACCTATTCTTCGGACCACGATCGCCACCCCGGCGTTGGCGAGGTCCACGGATTCCGCGAATGACGCAGCGCGTGCCGTGAGTAGGGTGTCATCCGCAAAGCAGATTAGCCCTATTCCGGGCAGGACCGGAACCCGAAGGATCCAGTCATAACCGACGTTCCAAAGAACCGGCCCGAGGACCGATCCCTGTGGTACGCCGCACGCGACGCGAAATCTAGTCATACCAACATCAACATCCACCATGGTTACACGGCTACGTGGCACTAAGCCTGCCTAACGCTTGAACTATATTTTTTGGAAAAAATCAATAAACAAGTAAATATGAGTATTATAGTATAACAATTTAAGTAAACAATATAAAGTAAATAACCGACTTAGGGCCGATTTTTTAATCATCAGATAAAATTTATCAGTCGAATAAATCACCTGAGTGAATTCAAAAGTGACACCATTCAACTGTTTTATTCATCAAACTGACATTTTAATATTTCCATGTTATAGTTTATTCTATGAATAACTTTTGTCTGGTGAGTAAAAAATCGGCCCTAAAGCGCTAAACACACCAAAGCCGACCTGCCGGCACAGCCCGCCGACACAACCCGGCGACTTATATGAAAAGAATCACGTCGGCAACATGTTCCCGCGCGTGTTGCCCGACATGCCGCCGACAAAGTATTCCAACTTGCAATGCGAAGCCGCCAACTAGCCTGCCGACCAAAGTGTTGCCGAAACACGTCGTCGAATCGGCGAATCAACGGCTTTGGTGTGTATTGCGCATTAGTGACAGAAACGTTAAACACAATTTTATGCAATTTTCACTAAAGTTACAAGGAATCGAAAAATCATTATATTATTTTGTTAAAAATATAAACATTTTTGACTAGTATAATTGTAGATAGGGCGATCCTATTTTTTACAATTTTGATTATAACTGGAAAAATAAACTTACTCGATGATATTGTTTAACTTTTGTATTTCAATTTGTACTTAGATAATCTACTATCCATACAGACCGATACACACAAGAGAACTTCTTTTTTACCTTTAGGTCTTGGAACTCTAAAAAGACAACATCATTAGAATTGTCTATTTATGGAAAACACATTGTTTATCCACAGTAAAACATTAGCATTCAATAAAATTTTAGGTACATATAAAATACTGATTGCAATGAAATTTATGCAGGTACCGGTACTTACTTGAGATGAGTAGGGTTCTTTCCAGAAAATGTAAGTTTTCTCGAGGAATATGGGTTCAGTGTTTTAGAAAGGACTATGTGGTACCAAAAATAAAATTAAAATAAGTCAACTACGTACCCTCGCCTTTAGCGAATGAACTTTTATGTAGACTTGTTTACAGGGACGGATGGTCGACCGCGGGTAACGGGTAACCGCTCCCGGCGAGCGCCTTACGCCCGCAGCACCCATGCCCACGACGCAGACTGGAACTTCACCGGGACAAGAGGTTTGTTTTTCTTTTAATACTTAGTACTAGATACAAAACTCACTGCTGTGTTTGGGCTCCCCGTTTTAGGAGAACATGCGGTACCTATATCTATTATTTACTTATTTATTATCAGAATTTTACAAGATCTAACATACACTCACCATGCCAAACTGTAACGCAGTTTGTTGGCGTTCGGCATCTGAAGCGGTAAACTTCTTCAGATGGGTTTAATGATTTAGTAATCTCGGTGTTTTATGTAATATTTTCTACTAAGAATCGATGTCACATTAGAATATGACGTGGGTGCCGTTGCCATAAATCGATAATAATATACAGAATCATGTATAAACTGATCACTTTACAAAGGATTAAATATCTACAATCTACATAACATAAATTACAAAAAAGTGTAGGTTAACAGGGCACAGCTGTTACACCATAAGCGCCGCAAATATTGAGCTATCGGGAATAGATATACATACTTGCAACTTTCAGAGTCGTAATCCTTGGATCCGAGTGCTTAGTGCGAGTTTTTTTACTACTCAATCACGTTCAAATTAACGTAATGTATGGCACGATTTATGTTTCCCTTCACGCTCACGAGATGGCGCTAAGTCATTCCCATACAAAATTGCGTTAAGTACAACGCGATCAAATAGTACAAAAAACTCGCACTAAGTACTAGCATGCCTGAATACTACCCAGACGACTCACTCTACTCTTACTCTGCGTAGACGCCGCACGCAACCAAAAGGCTGATCTGTACCTCAGGCAACACATTAGCGTTGTCATCCAATGAAGCGAATCGCCCACTCTTGCGACCTTTCGTTATTCACAGCGGCGTTGTACTTGATTTTCAATTGTAACATAAAATTAATTAATTGCATTGTTTTCTGAACTATTTGATTCTGCTATTAAGTATTTATTAAGAGTAAATGAATAAAAATTTACCAAACATTATACATACTCAATACAGGATGTAGAAACAAATCATGTGCATACGAATGCTTAACATAATAATCCGTCAATATTAAAAGTATTTATCGTCTGTTATCATGAACCATAAAACATCAATCAAATTCTGTATATGCTTATCGCGTGTTACTATATGATGGAGGTAGTGGAGTAAATAAATTACTGGCTAACAATACGAGGGTACAACTATCTGGAATAACAAGAGTTATACAACTTTTCCACTTACAGCTGGTTTCATAACTGCTCCCAACTTTATCATAAACACAAGGTAACAAAGTTTTGACAGGGAGCTATGATACGAAGCAATGTTTTTGTGGGAATGTTGAAGAATCTTGCATTTATCACTCTCACTAATATCGTATGATTCAAAATGATGAAAAAATTTATTATAATAAAACTACGTTTTAACGGTTTTAAGCGCGGTAATTTTAATTTATTTGATTTTTATTATTCCGATGTTTCGGCCACTTTTCAGTAGCCATGATCACGAGACAAAGATGTCAAATGTCAATGGGTATTGTTAAAGTTTTATTTAGCCTACCGCCAACTTGTTCATTTCAATTATTTAGTTTTAATTTTGTATATGGTTATTATTTACTCTATAAGAGCCTAATCTATTTTAACACCGCTTTGCAACATGTTGTGGCTTGAAGAGAAGAAGCGGCGCAAAAAACTCTTCAACAAACATGCCTAGCTCTAATAATTTTATATTATATTAAAATGGATGGAAGGTTTCTAAAAGAAAATATCAATCAAGTTGGTTTGTGTTCCGGTGCACGCAGAAAGATCTCGCAGTGTCTTGAGATCTGGCAGTTGATTTTTACTGAGTTTGGGTCTTAATAGTTTTGATGATCGGTCCCAAAAAGGTGGTGTACTTACCAACCATCTTCGCTATTGAAATTTGGGTGTTTTTTGATTTCAATACCCTCACGAATCATTCTAGATATTAAACGATTTTCTTTTGCGAGGATTTGTGGTTTATCGAATCTGATGTAGTGGTTGTGTTTATCCAGCGGGTTCTGTTACCCGTGTTTTATGCTTCTCTTTGTTTGCCCAATGTATGATAATGCACACTCACGATCGAGCTTGTAGACACCTGCATCCTGGAGTGGGATATTGCATTTTACAGGTCTCAAAAACGGTAATCTTTTTATGCGGCTTGAAATATGTTTTGATTGAAGCTCGCCTGAGAATGTGACCAATTTTGTCTGTGACTCCTTTGTTGTAGGGTAGGATAGCGGGGACCTTAAAACTTAGTTTTATTATGTACTAGCTTCTGCCCGCGACTTCGTCCGCGTGGAATAGTTACTTTGGGCTACCACTAACTTTAACCCGCGACTTTGTTTACGTAGGAGGTGCCTCACCACCCTTCCCCCTCATGACAGCCGGCCTTGCACATAATAAATGCGCGCGCAGTACTTGATCATTATTTTGCTGCGATGTTATTTTAAAACTGTGATATCTCCTAAGATATTTATTTATTGAAATCGAATGATGCAAATGGCAATTTTGTTTTAAATTAAATACTTGGGATGAATAACGTATTATATATTTAATATTCGGATAAGGATTACTATCATGTTTATAAAAACACCTTCGAAAATAATGCATTGTTTTAGAACGAATTTGGTTAGCATAAAAAAGGTTATAGTGAGCCAACCTTAAAAGATAGACATATGCTGTCGCGGATTTTTTTTTAGAACTTTTAAAGGGGAACAGTTTTATCACAAGTGATTTTTGCGATACTTTAACCGTTTACGCAGCGCAAGCAGCAGAAGCTCTCAAAAGGAAATAAAACCTCCCGATTTTGAAACATTCTTCATTGGTGCCCCGCTCCTATTGGTCTTAGCGTGATGATATATAGCCTATAGCCTTCCTCGATAAATGGGCTATCTAACACTGAAAGATTTTATCAAATCAGACCAGTAGTTCCTGAGGTCAGCGCGTTCAATCAATCAAACAAACAAACTCTTCAGCTTTATATATTAGTATAAGATGCAAGTCGCGAAAACTTAAGAAGAAAATTGATTATTATAACATAACTAATGCTTTCTAATTTCGCTGGTATAAATCTTTGAAATTAGGTAGGTTGTCTGGAATAGATATCTTTAAAATATAAGACTACCTATTATTTTGCTTAAAATTATTATAACTATAGTATACTAGAACTAGCTACGCGGCGCAGCCGCGGTGTAGCTTTGTTTTACTAACACAAAAACTTAATTTGGTTTTTTACATATTGTTACGACCTGACGCCGACAATAGACAAATTCACACCTGCATACCTGTAGACATTTTATTACCTTTTCGGCATTTGGACTTCTTTTGTTTACTTTGTGTTTAAAATTTGTGATTAATAAAACAGCCCATTGTGTATTGTAATCTTTTATGGTAGTCATTAGCCAGGTGTTATTCTAGGAAATTCAGTCCACGCGGCCGAGCAGACATATTGCATCTGTGTCGTATAAAGCAATGCCCCAATGGAGAGAGGAGCAGTTGAGCGATAATCACAAGCGAAGCAAGACGTGTGTACATTCGATAATCTATTTAGTGACGGACTTTGCGCGTGTTATTGAATTGTGCATTACGTTTGGTCTGGTTGTGTTCAGTTATATTTGTACCTGTGTTATACGTGTTTGTATAGTTCTAATAAACTTTATAATAATTCCAACGGCATTTTAATTCGAGTCCTGCAACTCGTAACAATATAATAATAACAAACAAACTAAGTCCATATAATCTAGACAACCGCCCAGCAACACATGAAATGAGTTGAAGCCAACCTGATTTGTGGTAATACAACGAATGAAATGTTGTTTATGAGAACGTAGGCATTAGTTAGGAAATTGAAAAAACGCGATTACAACGCCATCTTTTTCGATATTTTCATCTATACCGCAAAAACGACGTCGACGTCGTCGACGGGATAAAAAGTATCCTAAGTTACGCCCCGGGATATGAGCTTGCTCTATGTCGAGTTTCACTAAAATCCGTTCGGTAGTTTTCACGTGATGTTCTAACAGACAGACAGATAAACAGACTGACAGATAGACAGACAGACAAAAAATCTAAATAATCTGCTGGTCTGAGTTTGTACAATGCGTTTCAAAATGTGAAAAAAATCAGAGGGGTTAACTCGAACCATTTACAGATTTATTATAGTATATAGGTTAGTAGATAGGTTGTGTTATTTTCGTCTTTGGCTACAGAACCTTGGTAGTTGACATAAACTAATGCCCGCACAAGTAACCAATCAAGTAATGTCAAACTTCTTCTAATGGAAATACAAAACAATGGACCACAATATGTTTATAAAACGGGTATAATCGAAATTATGCCATATCTGAAATAGTGATTAATGAATTTTGTTTAAACCTATTTTTGTTGAAAATATTGAAATTGAGCTTCTAGGGTTAAAGCCCTAAAGTACAGTTTTTTTTTGTTTTCAAAATATTCGACTCGTATTTCGAATGCTGATAAATGAAAATTTTAATAAGATAATACTAAAACAACGATAGAAAAACGACCGTAGCCATGGACGAGTGTACAAAATTATGACGTACAAGTAATGGGAGTCAAATTATTTAATGTTTAATCAGTTATCGGTTCGGTGGCGGAAACAGCTGAATCATTCAAGCGGCGCTCATATGCAACCCGCGGTAAGAGTTATATTACGTTTGTGCCGTTTGCTGTTGAAACGCTTGGACCGTGGGATCCTGATGCCATGAGCCTCTACAAAGATATTTCAAAAGACTTATTGACTCTCCGGGGGATCAGAGGGCTGCTTCCTACTTCGGACAACGGATCTATATGCCGATCCAGTGAGATAACGTTGCCAGACTTCTAGGAACCTTACATAATGACTTCGATGACCTAGACTCAGTATTCTACTTACAGTCTTAAGAGATTATAGTTAGAATACAATATAAGATAAGTTTCCTTCGCTGTGGTAGTTTATATAGTTATAATTTATTATATAATTAATATTTTAAAAGGAAAATGGAAGATAATATTGGTATTTTTAACCGACTTAAAAAAGGAGGAGGTTCTCAATTTGTCTGAATGGTATTTTTTGTATGTCCATTACTCGACTTCTCCGTCAACTGTGAACCGATTTTCAATTTTTTTAAATCGGAAGGTTATAATACTTCCGAATTGGTTCCTGTGTCACGATGTCGGGATCTGATGAGTGGATTCCAAGGAATTAAAAAAACATACAAATATTGATAATAGACTTCTTCGTAACACGATATCTTCGTCAATTCTAAACCAATTTCCAATTTTTTTCTTTACTCGTAAGTCTATACTCCCGAGGTGGTGGCCATGGTCAACAAGTCGGGATCTGGTGAGTGGATTACAGGGAAATTGAGAGTAACCATTATTTATTAAAGAACGCCGTGCGCCTAAATTCTTGGAAAAAGTTTGTGTACGCGTCTAGGTGTTACATTTTGTACTGGCGCTTAGTTGTTTATATGAATGTTACGCAATTTCTCCATCAATTGTGGATCGATTTTGAAATTCTTAAGTATGTATACATACTCCCGAGGCAGTTTCATACTCACCAAGTCAGCATCTGAAGAGTGGATTCCAGAGAAATCGAGAGTAACCCTTATTAAAAAACGCCGCAAGCATGCATTTTTCCAAAAAAAAAAACTTGTTTACGCGTGCCAGTATCTACAGGCGCTTAATTTTTTTGTATGCATGTTACGTGATTTCTCCGTCAATTGTGGATCGATTTTCAAATTATTCTTTTAACTCCCGAGATGATCCCATAGTCGCCAAGTAAAGATCCGAGTGGTAGATCGCAAGGAAATCAAGAGCAACCCTTGTTGAAGAGCATATACACCGAAGAGTGAGATGGCTAATTTGTATAGGTACATACGAGTGCCAGTTGTACAATTTCTACAGATTATATTATTTCTAAATCTATTGAGGTATTTGCTCAACTAAAAAGTTTAAAAATATATTTTTTAATAAAAAAAAACAGACTTCACACTAAAAACCAAAAAATAAATAATTAACCGACTTCTTTCTACATCTTGAAGTTAGTGTTAAGTAAAACATAAAATTACTATGTTTTGTAAATTTGTTGTTGTTCTTTTATGTTTTACTTGGCACCGACTTCTAAATGTTGTAGAAAGAAGTCGGTTGAATATATTTTTTTTGGTTTTTAGTGTGAAGTCGGTGTTGTTTTTGTTTAAAAAAATTAACACACATTTTTGATTATGTCAATAATGTTAGCATTTATTTAAATGTATCATCTACTCAATTTAGGAGCTTTTAAGAGTTACGTTTTTTATGGACCGATTGTTATTCCTAGTATTCTTCTGTCAAAATCTGTCTGTTCTGTAAAATGAACCTTATTTAGAAATGACATTAAGCTTTTCAATAACTTCCCTTTTACGTTATGTAATATCGTAAAACGAATATCTCCTCTCATTTATGCAAATATTAAATCCAGTTTCGTATTATTCCTATTTGTATTTCTCCTAAAGAGATTTCAAATATCAGAAAGGATCAGATGAGCGAATATTTCAAATTGTCAATATAGAAAATGCGTGTATTGTTTTTGCAGATACATAAAAGAGATTCTTTGCCATTCATAATTGAAATCCATGCCATTATTACATGCTTAAAATTTCGAGTGCACGTTGTGTTGGAATAATACAATAGGATAGATGAGATCCATATATATATATATATATATATATATATATATATATATATATATATATCGGACACATATATATATCCGTGTAGGAACGGAATGATACAATTTCCTGCGGCCTGTTGTAAGATAACCCACAGCCAAGCGGTAGGGTATTTGGCCGTCTGGATGGCTACCACCCCTAGTCTAGAGTATGCCGCCGTAACAACCTTGAGTTGTGTTCTGGCCAGCATTAGTGGCCAGGTTCCAGTCTCCCTTTAGCGTATTGGTGGCACCTTTGGTGTTGCAAATGTCTATAGGCGATGGTAACTGCTTTCCATCAAGTGAGGTGTCTGCTTGTCTGCTGAAATCATGCAACAGAATAAAAAAAGATGACACTCAAATCAACACACTTTTATCATCTTACAAAACGTCGTAGTCTCCTAGATATTTAGCGAGTTATGATGTCATATAACTTTATCGAGTCAAATAACGTATTAATTATTGGTTAAGCTTTAATAAAAATTAATTATATCGTAATGCAAAAGTATATAGTAAAAGTATTTAAGACGTTTTTTCATAAATTTATTTACAAAAATAATCTTTGAACAAAAGCGTACATTAAACATTTACTTCAAAATGTAGTACGGCGATAGTATAATATTTTATTCCCCTCTTGTGTGTCATCTACTCAATGGTATACTCGTTGTGCTTTTATTGAAAAGTTAGATAGAATATACTACGAGACATTGTAACATATGGTTTTTAGCCATGTGTTATTTGTGGCATGTAAATTTTCAACTCTTCCGTTCGCTCCCCGCCCAACTTCTTGATAAAATATTTAAAAGTCCATTTTTAAGCGCGGATCTGCTGCAAGCTATTAGAGTCAGCTCTTCAGCTAAAACAAAGAGCTTCAGTGACGCAGGCACGCCTGCCGCAGGCACATCCGACCAGAGCACTAAATACTAAACCACGAAACCACCAATTAAGATCCTATCTCGCAGCTCATAAGGTTGTTTTTGGACGTCGACCTGATGAAATATAAGCCGCTTTGTTTCATTATTAATTCGTTCCCCGCTATTTGGTGTCGCTGCTCTTCAGGGGTTCAGTATAAGTAGGGCTGCAACGTACACCCGACCACTTATTTTTGCGTCTGATTTTTTTTCTTCCATTCATTCTTGTTTGTAAATAGACAGTCACTGCATAATGAATGTTAAACAATCTTAAATCTATTTCATGTTGACTTACGAGCACCTAAATAATAAATATATAGGCAGACAGACACACATATTATACATTAAACAAGAGGACCTCGACACTAAAAGCCAGGCCCGCAAAACTCGAGCCAAACCATCCTATGCATGCACCTATTACACAAATGGATAGTTTTATATTGTTACAACTTAGGCCTCGACAAAGACAAATTCCACGTACAAATCTGTAAAAGCTCATTTTATTACCTGTCGGCATTTGAACTAATTGTAATCCTTTTATGATCGTCTTCTTTTGTTCACTTATTTATTGGCATGCGTTTCTTGTTATTGTGGAGAACAGCGTATTGTTCTATTGTACTCGTTTACGGCCGCTTGCGGCTATATCATTGGCCAGGTGTGTGGATTACGATTACTAGGAAATTGTGTTGACGTTACCGGGTGGGCGGGCACATTCGCATTTGTGAAGTATAAACCGACGGCCTGACTGAGAGAGGAGGCAATTGAGCTACAACTACGATACGGGCGTGACTGTGTACATTCGGGAATCTCATAGTGACGGACTTTGCGCGTTTTATTGAATTACATGCCTACGTTACTTTCTGCATTATGTTTGGATTTGTTGTGTTCGGTTATATTTGTACCTGTGTTATACGTGTTTGTATAGTTCTAATAGACTGTATAATAATTCTAACGGCAATTTAATACGAATCCCGCTAACTCGTAACAATATTATTGTTTTTCTTGCAGCCGAATTCGTTTTTGCAAGCCATTCTCGTGCCCGTGTTAGAAAATCATAGGCAGAGGTTGCCATTGACGAATTCGTCAGAGAAATAATCATGATCATACATCAAACAACTCTGATCCCAGACACACACACCAAGAAATTTACTCTGCCGGGAATAAAACCTTATATCTCTGTATTCAAGTGAATTAGGCAAGCCCCATGCTTAGGCCCTAAAGACCACAGAAATCGTTAAAACAAGAAGTGTATATAATAACTAAAAAGTTATAAATAAGTAGAAATTGGGAAAAACGTACAGCAATTCAATTTAGTGAACGCTAAGCCTGTGTCCGTAACAATCCTGGGGGACTATAGTACTCTATAAATTATACAAGTAGCTGACCTTCTGTTAACAAGTCTCATTTGTTCTCGACAGATAGTGAAGCAGACCGACAAGACAGGAAACAATGTCTCATTGGCCCTCCTACGGGTAAACAATACAAAAACATGAGTTTATCAATGTGAAATGGGTATTAATATCGCTAGGGCTAAATGACATAAAGCATTTCTCAAATTAATAAAGTGTGACGATTTGTTAATACTTTTTAGTGTAAACCCGCACCAATAAATAAATCAAAGTGATTTTGTTTGGATGTTTATTTGTTATTTTTCTACGCCATGGGGTTTAAACCATTTTACATGATATAAGTTATATATGTAGATGTGTATTATCAATAACTGGCTGCGCCCTGTGGTTTCACCCGCGTCGTGATGGAAAATCGTTATATTTTGGATAATTCACACTATATCTTTATAAATTATAGCCTATGTGTTATTCTGATGTGTAAGCTATATTATTTAAAGTTTCATCAAAAGCCATTCAGTAGTTTTTGCGTGAAAGAGTAACATACATCCATACATTCTTACAAACTTTCGCTTTTATAATATTAGTAGAATAGTCGGGGTGGAGCATAGAATAAATTTTTCGCATGACACAGATCCGAAGTATACTCGTAGCAAGCCATATGGAAAGCGTCAGTATTTAATAAATCCATAGTTATTAATGCATTATAGATTTATAATACTCTGGGAAAAATTAAGCAATATTATATTATATAATAGCCTATGTTCTGTTTTTGGGGTTTGATAGCGAAATGAATCTAAGAAAACAAGCAACCCATAAAAATGCGCACGAGACGACATAGAATGACATGATTGGTATGCAATCCGTATATTCTAAACTAAATATTTTTGGATTTGTGCTGAATTCGTCTAAAATGCTGAGTTTCTTAGTTAATGGTTAAAAGCATCCCTCCCTGTCGAGTCTCGTCTCTGTATCGATATAATCGTACGACCGACGTGCCGCAGCTAATAGAACGTATTCCTTTATATCAAAGTACGTGCACTTCCTGTGAATACACGTACCTGTGTGCACTCACTTACAAAGTCCGTTGAATTGCAGGAATAACATAACGAAGGCACTTTAGAATCGAACGCGAATTTCTGAAAATATTTTATGCAAATACTTAAAGAGTTCGTAGCATTATAGGAATTGCAATTGGATTCGTATTTCGATAATGTTATTTACATTATACGTTAATTTTAACGTTCATTTTAAATATTGGGGCGTTTAACTAATAAAATGTAATAGGTACATTAAACTAAAAAATAAATTAATATTACTCTAGTTGGTGTAGGAAAGTTCAAGATCATGTGTAAAATGGATTTAAGAATGTGCGAAAAAGAACAGAAGAAAGCAGCGATTAATGATTGATGGCTCGTTCCATTACCTTACCAACGGTTCATTTGTTTTACTGTCAGTTAAAATTTGACATAAGCTCCATACAAGTAATGACAAAATTTAACCGCTGATAAGGCAAGTGAATGAATAGGAAGATATTGGAATCGGCCAAGAGTCGAAAGAGCTCAAGCAGGAATAAAACTGTCACAAAACGTATTAAAACAAAAAGTTTGAAACTTAATGTAAGTAAAAAAATCATTAAGTAATAAATACTAGTCAAAAACAACTCCACTCCATTTATTACAAAAACGTGATATACTCACTTTGTTGGTATTTTTCTATAATTGTTCGTTGTTTTTTCACCGCCTACAGAATGAATCGATTGTTATGTTTGATAAGAACTTGTTTGTCTACTTTCAGTAATGAAGTAAAATATTATCGTAATATCATCAGAGAAAATGACATAATTTTCATGGAATACGAATCCAAAGCTTACACGACCAAATAGCAGAAAATCTTGCAGTCAAGGCAATAGGCTACCTATTTCGTGACATGAAAGTTGGATGCCAACCAGTCACCCTAGGTCTCCAGAGTGACGAGTGACTTTTTTACCAGGGAAAATCCGTTTGAGAACTATCCACGGGGAAACGTGGTGAGGAGTGTGGAATTCATCACTTTGGGGTGGCACTAGCATCATCAGTAAGAAACGCTCTTGCCACGCCGCGGCCGGGGATACCCACTAACACCCTCGGTATTCCTTCCTGCGCCTTATGCCAGCGCTACGAAAATGCGGAAGTTCAACCAACTCCGCGTGCCCTGGCAAGCGAGAGCTCCAAGAACCACAACCACTACCGGGGGGAAGCATAGCCCCCGGCATCGTCCATCTCTATCCGACGTGGAGCGGCTAAGCATATCGCGCCACGGGAGGAGAGATAAGCGCGCGCGGAACACGACGCGCGCTCCACTCGATAGCATTATTGCCGCATCGCAAACTGACGAATAATCTCCCTGAACTTAGCTTATCAAATAACCAGAAACAATGCTGGACAGAGAGAATCAGAAGATTCTCGTTACATAGGCCAAATCTCACTTTGGATCATTAAGCCACAGAAGTTAGTAACATTTAATTAATATCATTATGTAAATTAGCAACAAAATTTGCGCACGGGTGGTAATTAAAATTAACTTGTACCTGAGTAATCTAATCGGGCAATTAAAATGGAGCATTTAAGTGTAGGTACAAACAGTGAGCGTATAACTAAATAAAAGTCGCAATTTGAAGCGAACTGTAGTAATGAAGGGACCGGCCTTCATTATTACATTTCGCTGAATCCCTTGCAAGTATCAGCTGGCTGCCATATACATATATTTCACTTTATATACATAACAATATTACAGACTACAGATACTAGTTCCAATATACTATATTTGGGTAAACAATAGACGGCTTCTTAAAGCAATTTCTCCCAGGCAATCTAATTTAAACGCTGTTCTTACCTAATTTGGGGATATACGCTGGGTATATATATACCTATAACCTTAGATGCTACTAATTTTGAATAATGGTTACATAAACATTATATAGATACATGCTCTAGTTTGAATTTTTGAAGGCCTGTAACGATACCCTACGTGTCTATTTACAATTATCACTTCATGCCTCCGATACGTGTATGATGGCCACCCATAATTCTTTTTTTATGATTCCATTACATTCATGTGTAGTGACGTACATACATATATTATGTATGTAGAATATATATATATCTTTCTACTAAAAATTTTCTTTCTACATTATTGACCGGTTTCTACATACGGACATCTTACTATTCATTCACTTACCTTACCATCGGTAGAAATTTGACATTACTTGTATGGAGCTTATATCAAATTTAAACCGCTCCTAAGGCAAATTAAGAGTTAGTGAGATGTATGAATAAGAGCCGTCTTTGGGTGTAAGGGGTGCGTGGCACCCGGACGCAGGGACCTAGCGGGCGCAAGCCAATTGCCCTCCATGCAGAGCCAGTTTTCTGCTCTTTTGCTAATTGACTAGTTTTAAACAGATGATGTCATTAGAAGATGGCCAACTTGTAAACCAGAAAATTTGATAAGCCTTTATAAACACTTGTCTGTAAAACAATTATTTGTTACAATTATGGAAAAGATTATCCTATAAACGCGCGCTCGAGGAGGCACCTCCTGTGAGGTTCGACCTCGGCTCGACCGCTGCAGGGGGATTGACTCTATAGGATTAAGCCGTGAGAGGCTGAACGAGCCAAGCTAACAGGCTGAAGTATTTATGTAATGGCGACTCGTCATCGACTCCGCCGGCGGAGCCGATCCTAGTCTATCTTTACTACCGCTTCGCAACGTGTTATAGCTGGAGGAAAAGAAGCGGCGGAAGAAACTCTCCAGCAACACGCCTAAGCTAATCACTACGCGGTAGGCGCGCCTTACGCTGCTTTATACACCCGGAAGAATGTTCTTGAACCCATAATTCAGATCTTCTTTTCGTTATTCTTTTATTACGGCCTCTGTGGTTGAACGGGCTAAGCCTTTGCCGGCTTACCTCACTGCAATGCAGAGGCTTCGGGTTCGATTCCTGGTATAGTAAATTTCGGAAACGTATTTTCTTCGTTATTTACTATGGTATGGGTGTCTGGGATCGGCCCCAGAATGCTCCGCTGTATATTACCCATAACACAAGCGTAACTTGCTTAATTTGGGGATATACAGTGTGTGTGTTTGTCTGCCGACTTATTACTTACTCATTACTTATTATTTACTGTCTGTCCCTTTCTAAACATCTATCTCCCTCTGTCTTTTCCTTCCAGAATCTTCTACCTTTTTCTAAAAGTCTTGAAACCGGCTTACGCTACCAGAAAGTTCTACCCTCGGTCGCCACCCCAACATAGCTACCTCTTTGTGAACCAAGAAAATAAATTTATGTATAACTCATTTAATTTTATCTCAAACATAACTGAAGAAAGCTCTTAGCTTACAGCGGCCATTTCTTCATTATATCTCATCCGTAGTTCTCTTTGAAACCGGATTATGAAAGTCCATTTTTCCATACAAATTATGCAAATTATTTAATCAAACAACGTAAAAGAAAGTATGGTAATGACAGGGTTAGGAGCTGCGTTGCCCGGCTACAAAAGAGCTGTTGAAAGCGTTTCTACAAAAAGGTTATAAGTGCATTCCTTTCTCTAAATCTATTTATTTTCCATTTAACACCATTTAACACAGTATTCTAGTGTTCGAGGAATCCTAAGCGATCCTCCTGTAGCGTAATTGTATAGCAAAATCAATTTGTAACTATTATTACTCTAATTCAGAGAGTTTCATTTTACAAAAATATTCAAAAAGACATTACCAACTAATACAATAGGTAAAATAAAACTTTCTGAGATATATTGCATCCTACCTATAGTCTCTCCAGACTACAAGTAGAATACTAAGCCTAGATCTCCGTCATCTATGGATAAGGTGCCCAGAAGGCTTGATACGTTTCCTCACTGGATTGTCATACTGATCCGTTATCCGAGGTAGCCACCAGCCCTCTGATCATCTGAAGAGTTAATGAGTCGTTATGATAGTTCTTTGTCCTCTACAAAGAGCTATCATAACGACGCATCAACTCGTGGGCTCAGGATTCCACGGTCTAAGCGTCTCAACAGCGAAATTGTTTAAAAAAGTCGATAGCATGCATGTCAGTCCATGTACAATGAAGAGTTCTGTAGTCATGACGAATGCCGTTTGTTTTTGTCTAAGCATTTAACCTAAAATAACCCATATCTCAAAAATTACATGACAGATCTTGTTCTATTCTATTTCTGTTTATCTATGATTTGGTGTACAATAAAGTGTTGTCTATCTTTCTTATTCAAACCAATTTTCGTTTAACCACCTCAATTTTTTCAGATTTCCTACCTTGTGGAAAGCGCTTCAAGATTGATACAATGTACAATTTGATAAATTTATTATGCCAGCAATAGTATTATATCTAGACTGTCGTCATTAATAGATATATTTTATTTGTGGCTTGAATTTTACACCCCAGAGATAAAATTTTATACCTCCCCGACATTTTTTTGACCCTAAACAAAAACTTTTAGGGAAATATCCCAATCTGCAAACCGTGCTCGTAGATCAAAAAATAGACCGAGGAGATATTTTTTACGACTTCAGGAGCGATTTTCTTTTCCACTGTAATAAATTACCCAAAAAAAGTCACTTACAACACGGTTATGATTTGAACCTATACTGAAAAAATCATCTCTCAGTTTCATTTATTAGGGTCACCTCTAGTTTTCATTATTTCGCTACACTATTACATAATGTAGCGAAATAATGTAATAAAATATAGTTCTATACATTTATATCCATAGGTTTAGTAAGTAGTGCTTTCTAAGAAAAATCATCGTAATATTTTCTTTAAATAAAATTATCAAAATTGGCCGTGACATACATAAAAAGACGGACGGACAGACAAGACAATTGATTGTACAAGAATTTTGTTTTTGTCAAAATACTCTCTTCCGAATTTTGTCAAAAAAAGTAATTTTGGAACTGCGAAGCGTATCTTACTAAACAGAAATAGTGTATCAATTTAGTATAATTATACAAGCAAATGTTCAATTTAAGAGATTTTTTTTTATTAAGTTTGTTCGGTCAACTTTTATAAGCATTGTTCGAGTTTTATCTTTACGACTTCTAAATTTTAATTGAAAAAGTATACCAATAACTTTTCGTATAAAAAGGGTTTTCGTCTTTCTTCATACTTCGATAGGTATGTTTATTTATGTAAGTAAGAGTAACATCATATTTGATAGAAACCAATTTATTCATTAGATTCCAGAATTATAACACGCCAATTATTAAAAATGAGAAAGTCATCCAATTATGGTTGTATTTTTTTTTTAATTTATCTATAATAATAATTTTACATCATAAAATAGTAGTAAAGCACCACTTAAACCTATGAGGTTTGCGTGTGATGCAACACACCCTCGCATTGACAGGAAAAAATATTCTATTAAATACAAAATTTGTAATCATTCATTCTATCGTGTTCTCCGTCGTTTCTATAGTGACGCATATGTCTATATAAACATATATATACACATACTTATACATATACACTCACATATATACACGTATGCTCACATATACATTGTTTATACACATATACCTAATTACATCGTATGTGCAGATAACATATACACAGTCACGAACGCTCATACGCACAGGCTGTCATTACAATTTTTCTAGATAATAGTTTTTTAGTTTCTTTTTATATTTTTGTAATTTAAAGAATCCCTTAGTGTAATGGGCAATTGATTGATTACTTTTGGTATTATGTAGTTTGTAGTATACTTACCGTAGTGGTTATTGTTGGGTGGGATGGTTTATGTCTGTTTTGAGATTGATCTTGTGTGTGTTTTATGTTGTTTTTTTATTTGTAATTCTTGGTTTTTAAAGTAGTTTTCTTTGAGTAACATATATTCCGTTTTTGTTTGTATTGGTAGGACCCCACAGTGTCGTAATAGTAAACTCTCTTGGTTCCGGTATCGAACTTTGATGTTATGTGGCACGATGACTTTTAGTATTCGGACTTGAAGAGCGTAAATATTATTTAAGTATGTTTTGAATGTCCTTCCCTAACTGCTTAGCTTAGTTCATATGACACTGTGGAGTCTACCATTTATTCTTTTATTTCATGAGTTCAGCAAACATGCAGACAGTTCACCTGATGGAAAGCGGTTATCATCGCCTATGGATATCTGTAACACCAAAAGTGCTACCATTTGCTGCCGCTCTCTAAAGAAAAACCGGATCCTGGCCACAAATACCGAAACACAAGTCTAGGTTGTAGAATGACTAAAAGTTTATTTGTGAAAAAAAAAGGTAATAGTTGTACATAAGATAGTAACAAAGTCAAATGTTCTCCCTGTATTTGACCTACACATGGCCATACAAATATTTGAGTAATCGATCAATCGATCGTCAATCTAAAAAAAATACTCTAGACCAGGGGTTGTAGCCACCCAGACGGGCAAATACCCTACCACCTGGCTGCGGGATGTTTTGTCGCCTCTTACGACAGGCCACCCAACCGCAGAATATTGTATTCTTTCTCCGTGCCTGCATGATTACTTCAAGTACGGAAGAAGAATACTATACTACTAATAACAATCATTTCCTAAAAAGTAACAATCATAATTTTGAAAAACTTAAATAAAAAAATATCTAAATCCTGTATGATTAGATAGCGCCACAGATAATTCTTGTTTTTTTAAAGTTTTATCGAGTTAACCATATTTTTTTAGACTATATCGGTCAAAATTTAAAAATATGTTTATTGAGACCCCAGTTTCTGCCCGCGACTTCGTCCGCGTGGAACAGTATAAAAAAAGTAAGTAAAAAAAAAAGCCCCGATTTTGAAACATTCTTCATTGGTGCTCCGCGCCTATTAGTCTTAGCGTGATCATATATAGCCTATAGCCTTCCTCGATAAATGGGCTATCTAACACTGAAAGAATTTTTCAAATCAGACCAGTAGTTCCTGAGATTAGCGCGTTCAAGCAAACAAACTTCAGATTTATACGTTAGTATAAAATTCAACATTTGATTTAACTATTCTTAATAAATAGATAGAAACATAAACTGTCGCCCCATTTATGATCGGTTCCTATATCTTACTAATCACTCACACATTCATTGACATTATTTGTATGGAGTTTATGTCTAATTTTAACCGATGCAGGGACGCGCCGTCCATATGGGCACGGTCGTGCGACGCACAACGACGCCAAAGTGTGAAACGCGCCCTCAAGTTAAATTTAAAGATTTGTTGAAACAACAAATTTAGACGTTTATCAGTATTTCGCACGACGGTGCAGAAGATGCTTAACGCGTTACGAAACCGGCGGTAAGGCAAATGACAAATGATCTGTGGGTAAGATATAGGAACCGACCATTAGTCATGTAGGATTAGGATTACTGGGAAATTTTAATTATTCTAATAATATTATACTTTTAAAAAATTTCAAGCCTTTAGTGCCATTTTATCGTAAGAGGAGCATTTGTACCTAAGTTTATTTTTTTATACAAAAGTTATTTTGAACAAAATATATGAAATAAATGTTGTGATAAGCCTTTCAGTTTTGATTAGATTAGACCCTACTGAATCAAAAATTGTAAGTCTTAAAACAAAATAATTGTTTAAAATGTCTTTTGCAATAAATAATCTACATTGGTACAAATGTCGCTTACGATCCAATGGCGGTAAAGGCTCGATTTGTTTCGTACCTAGCATAATTAAATTTATATATATCTTAACGGATTTTTTCATGTAGATTTTAAAGACTGGTAATACATATATATTTTATGCATGATGACATTGTGACAACACTGCCTGTAAATGAGATTGTTCCTTACATTTTTTTACACAAGGCTTCGTAATAAGGTAGGGAAAAGCAGCTTATTTCTATATCAAAGGACTTGACACGGTGAAAATTTAATAAACACAGTGGAGCTGTATTAAACAGATTGTATATTAACTCCGCATGTAGATGCTTTGAAATTCTAATTTTAACTTATATTTATATTGTTACAAATATTACAAAAAAAGAAAAATAGTAATTTATAAAAATATTCTGGATGTTGGACGATATTTTACTTGTGAATAGAAATCTACTATCATCAGTCCATATACGTTATATTTCTGGTCTCAAAAGCATCATCATAATTCAATGGAATGAATGACGTACCTGTCATACTTGTTAAGACAAAAAAGGGTGGTTTTTTACAAACCGGCAACCTTCACGTGCAGATTTCAGAACAACGTGTTTCTTATACATTATGACAATAGCATAGTTAACAGTTATAAATAATAACAGCCCGACCGTAAATAATAACGTCCCACGGCCAGCCTGGGACCCCCATTTTTATAAGGGAACGGACAGAATAGCCGCTAGACTTGTCCGAGGCGGAATGGCGGGTTTGATACATCGGTTATCTCGATGTGCAGGTTTTATCACGATGCTTTGTTTCACCGTTAGCACGTGATAATGTAATAATATTCATATTAAGTCAGAAAACTGTAGTTGCTGCATGCGGGATTCGAACACACTCCCTTTGAGTTTGGGATGTGTAAGCTACCACGGCTTAAGTTAACGGTTCAGTTGCCTAAAATCCCACAAGACCAGAATCCCACAACTAGTTTGAAACCAACCATATTTTGCTAAAGTTGGTTTAAGCGTTTAGTTTGTAATTCTTTTAGCGAGATATAACCTCAGGATGCTGGTTGCTTAGCCTCGACCTACATTTTGCAATGGTTTAAAATCATACGCACAAAAATATCCGTCAGTTCATTCCAATAATCAATACTGCTCTTAAAATCTCAATATGCGTCTCCTATCACAAATCTCTACTACGCAGCCATGTCTCGTGCGATGATTGTTTATGAAAAAGCTGCAAATATCCCAAATACACACTGTAGCGTCGCGCGGTCGGAGAAGTACGTTATAAGCTACGAATAAATAGACTTATTATTTATTCGTATTCGTATGACTTATAACAATCATAAATTTTTATAACTAGTTTAAGGTAACGAGATCAACTGTCAATAAATAAATCTGCGTAAGTAAATAATCCATATTGAGACCGAATCGCTGATTATAATCGATTACTTGTTGTATACATAAGAGCCTAGTCGCATATTTCTTTTAGTTAGAAATTTAGAAATAGAATATATATATGTAGACTCAAACCGGCGAATAACGCCGGGAATAACACAATAATAATCTGAAATATTATAATCAAAGTTTATTACACTAGAATTATTACAATTACAATATTAAATACAGCAAAATAATACACAGAAATATTAGGACAACTCCAAGAGGTCCATCCACCCATGTCAGGTGTCGAGCAACAATTTACCCTCAAAGAATACTGCGATTATCGGACAGAATTATCGACCACAATATAATGCGCTCTTTGACCAGCAGAGCATTCGCTCTGTTCAAACGACCAACGTAGAATGTAGAATGTTCCGTATTAGGCGATTTCACCTACTCTTATATTGTCGAACCAACAACACAGTGTTCACCTTTTAGCAATCTTGTAAACTGAAACTTATTACAAAGGTTATTAAAAATCCTAAAAACATTTATAAAGTGCTCAATAAAATCAAGTGCAGGTTCTAATGTAATGTTCAATATATGTATAGATATATATATATATATATATATATATATATATATATATATATATATATATATATATATATATATATATATATATATATATATATATGTATATATGTGTATGTGTATATATATATGTGTGTATATATATATATATATTTATTGAATATTACATTAGAACTTGTCCTATGACTTTGCTTGTGTAAGCTTCAGATCATTTCGTTGGCACCCGATCGCAGTCCACTACTCGACGTAATTCTCCTTAAGTCCGCGCCATACGTCCCGGTATAATCGTCTTCCTCATCCAGCGCCTACCTTGCGTGAGTCGTCAGTCCATTGAGCTGGACGACATCCGACACTACGTTTACCATTTATTCTAGAGATTACAGATGTCTTTAAAATCTTCATATAAGTACAAGATTGTTCCTCTTAGACGTCTTAAATAAAGAGATTAAACATTGTTACAGATTCAAAACCGGAGTTAGTATACTGGTTCTCAGAACAGACTCTACAACCAGGACCCAGCGTCTCCTTGAAATGTGTCGCCATGGGCCATCCACCGCCACAATTCACATGGCTGCTGGACGGATTCCCAATACCTACGAATTCTAGGTAAGCGATTCTCGGTGTGAAAAAAGTGCTTTTTTATTACTAGTGAAATCGAAGTTTGCGCTCTCCAAAATCTCCATTTTATTATTCTTGTAGATTAAGATATAGTACATATAAAATTGTAATATATATAATAATAGCAGCTCATAAATGTCCCACTTCTGGGCTCGGGCCTCCCACTATAAGGGCACGGACAGTATACCCGCCACGCTTGTCCAAGGCGGCTTGGCAGGTTTGACACATCGGTTATCTCGATGTGCACGTTGCATCACGATGTTTTCCTTCACTCTTATTAGCACATGGTAATTGTAACAATATGCACATTAGGTCAGAAAACTGCCTAAGTGGTGCATGCGTTCCGGCCAGGATCGAACCCGCGCCCTTTGAGTCTAGGACGCGTGCGCAAGCCATTACGCTACCACGACTTTTTTTTTAAAGTAGTAAAATAGAAAAAAGTAAAATTGTAAACTACTGGTGATATATGAAGGCGAACTTAAACCTAAAATAAATTTCATCCAGTTTTGTAACTATTACTGCCATCTAGCTTGTCGAAATCGCGGACAATGATAGGGAGGGAAGAAACAATTAATAGAACACCAATCCAAAATGTTCTGAAGGAAAACCACGTGAAAAAATTTAATAAATACATAACCGCCAGTGATAAGTGTGTATTTAGATATTGAAGACCAATAAATAAATACGGAAAATCGCCTAACGTGTTCATTAAGAATGCTACAGCCAATTTAAGGTACCAAATTAGACGTGAACTGGCGCCATAAAGTTTTATTTTAGTGACGTACCATAAACTGCGCTCGTCCTACTCCCATATGGGTAATATCCCAACAAGAGTTCCCGTTTCTCATTTTCCTTGCACGTTACCACATTGCGAGTGCGTGTATTCATTATTTATGTTTATAAGATAATTTTAGGGTTATTTAAAATCTAACTTAATAAAATATACAAGAATGTGTATTTGATTGGTAAATTAAATCTTTCAAACATGTCCGTATATTCAAAATACTCTTATCTTATTTTGAACATTAACTAAATCGCCAGATTAGCTAAATATATGTGATTAGGCCGATTAAATATTTTTTTTGGTTTTGCAAAGAACTTATGTAACTTAATTTAACTAGTCATAATCATGAATTAATTCCTCATTCATTCCTAATCTTCTTATAAATTTAGGATTTTTTTATAAAGCTCCTAAATCTTTTTCACAGTTAAGTTTTACATGAGCTTTAATTTACGTTACTAGGTAATCTACAATGTCTGTTCGTTTGCCGACAAAAAAAACGTAACCATTTTTTCTTCCCAGATTTGTTGTTGGCCAACACGTAACTCTTCAAGATGATGTGGTAAGCCATCTTAACATCAGCCGTGTGACGGAGCAAGATGGCGGAGAGTACGCCTGTGTTGCTACCAACAGTGCGGGGAAAGCGTCTCATGCCGCCAGAGTCAACGTATACGGCCTGCCATACATAAGGGAAATGCCTAAAGTTACAGCTGTGGCTGGCAGCGATTTGAACATAAAATGCCCTGTTGCTGGCTACCCGATCGAATATATTACGTGGGAGAGAGGTAACGTGTTACACATATATTTGCTTTTATAGAATACTTAGGATGATACATGTTAAATTCATTATGTAATTTTTTCGTATTCCATGGTAATTCTCAAAATTATTGAAAATAGTTTCCTAGGTTTTCACAGGTCATTAATATATTATATACTTAGTCTGACCATAAATACTGTTACAATTAAAGAGAAACAAATTATTACATTTGAATATGGAATCTGTCATTTTTATATGATTGTTCATTGTGTTTTCTCATTTTGGCGCCAATACATTGTACAACATTTTGCGATATTAAAATGGAGTGGGGCGATAAAGAGAACGGAATCGCCGTGATTGCATTACACAAAGTAGGTATGGAGTCAAATGCAATTTTTAAAACTCTCCATACGCTTGGTATTAGTCAAATGTTTGTGTACCGGGCTATTAATAGGTACAATGAGACCTCCTCTGTTTGTGACAGAAAAAGATCTGGCCGTCCACGTAGAGTTCGTACGAAAAAGGTAGTCAAAGCAGTAAGTGAAAGAATTCGAAGAAATCCTGTCCGAAAGCAAAAGATTTTATCTCGGGAGATGAAGATATCTCCTAGAACCATGTAGCATATTTTAAAAGATGACTTAGGACTTGCAGCCTATAAGAGACGCACTGGTCATTTCTTAACTCATAATTTAAAAAAGAATAGATTGGTAAAATCGAAACAACTATTGAAGCGGTACGCAAAGGGAGGTCACAAAAAACTTTTGTTTATGGATGAGAATTTTTTTACAATTGAACAACATTTTAACAAAAAAATTACCGTATTTATGCTCAAAGCTCTAAGGAAGCTTCTCAATTAGTCGACAGAGTGCAACGTGGGCATTATCCGTTTTCAGTGATGGTTTGGTGGGGTGTTAGCTATGAAGGAGTGACTGAGCCATATTTTTGTGAAAAGGTATCAAAACATCGGCACAAGTGTATCAAGATACCATTCTTGGGAAGGTAGTTAAGCCCCTTAACAACACCATGCATGTTAAATAACCAAGAATGGTCCTTCCAGCAAGATTCGGCGCCGGGTCATAAAGCTCGATCCACGCAGTCTTGGTTGGAAACGAACGTTTCGGACTTCATCAGAGCTGAAGACTGGTCGTCGTCCAGTCCCGATCTTAATCCGCTGGATTATGATTTATGGTCAGTTTTAGAGAGTACGGCTTGCACTAAACGCCATGATAATTTGGAGTCCCTAAAACAATCCATACGATTGGCAGTGAAGAATTTTCCCATTGAAAGAGTGCGTGCTTCTATTGATAACTGGCCTCAACGTTTAAAGGACTGTATTGCAGCCAATGGAGACCACTTCGAATAAGCTTTTTATATTTTAAATTGTTTTATATTTATGTATTAAACTAACACACTGTAAAACTTATAAATGTTATTTGCAATAGAAAAAAATCTTTGTTACAATGTTTATGGCAAGACTAAGAATATATATATATATATATATATATATATATAAAAGACCTGTATATGTATATATATAAATTATATGAAAATATTTTTACATAATTAGGTCGTGAAAAGCTTTGCCAAGTCTAAACATTCATAAATTCTTAGCATTTGTATCTGACACAATTCTATGTACTCAACATACTTTTACTAACGATACCATACCATTGATACATATCGTAGAATTTTCACTGTAACATTTATCATTTTTATTACGAACTAAGTGTTTACATAGGTCATTTACAATATGATTGAGAATAAAACTTATTGGTTTAGTTGGCTTTTCAAGCATCGGAATGTTAATGTTACTTAATTTTGGTAATATATTAGTTATATAGTATAATAGTTGAGTTTTCATTTTCGTTTATATTTGTGATATCGCACATTTATCAAAATCCTAATGAATAAAGAACTAGGTATACGAGTACGCACACTATTTTCTTGCTAAATTTTATAATAGTTATTCGCTTAGAAAGACATTTATTATGCCACCCTAGGACGATGTCTAGTAGGTGTCAATTTTCTGCCAAATTCGAGGCTGATATATATCGGCTGTCTGGCAGTATTCCCAGTCAATGTTTAACCAAATATAAAGCATGTTACGGGGCTCGAGTTCGGTTCAATAAACCAAGTAACTAACATGCCTATTTTTCCCTACAATATAAATTGTTAAATTGACTGAATGTCGACGTATTTCTTTTTGTTCTTTCCTTATTCGTGGCCATGTAAAAAACTCAATTGACATGAAATTCGTAAAGATTTTTTTTACCAGGTGGTAAAGTATTTACCCGTCTGGATGTCTACCACCCCTGGTCTAGAGTATGACGCCATAACAACCTTGAGTTGTGATCCGTCATGAGTGGCCAGCTTCCAGTCTCCCTTTAGAGAGCAGCAGCACATTGGTAGCACCTATTGTATTACAAATAGCTATTGGCGATGGTGACTGCTTTCCATCAGTTCTGCCTGTCTCCTGAACTCTTGCAATAAAAAATATAAAAATTCAGTATACGTATTTCGTAATAGGATAAATATATGGCACATTTTTATTCGGAAAAATAAATCGTTTTCGCGGTATACGGATTAGAAATTTTCGTGAGCGGAAATGAACATGCCCTATATACTTTCAAGAACATGGATACACATAGGAAAGTTTTATCCCGAAAAATAGAAAAATTGCCTCGGAATACATAAATTTGAAAACGCGATAATCTTCTATTGTAGACTATTTATTATTGTATATGTAAAAATACGGTAAGTTATATATATCTATAATGTGCTAAGAGATCATTACACTTCATGTTTCTAAAAATACAGTATGTTCTCGAAAACATACTTAAATTCACAGGAAAAAGTCGATTCGGCAAAGTCACACTCAGCCTTATCAAACTTGTGAGATCTTGTTATGTTCAGCGAAAATTTCACCGGAACTAGATTTTTCTCGACGAAATTGTATCTACCTACTCTTTTACATATTATTATGTTGTATGTGAAAGGAAGTCAAATTAAGGCCTGTAGTCAACAAGTCCCGCGATTTCTTCGTGATTATAATAAAAATTGACAACGTTTCGTCCGCAACCCACGCTACGCAAATTGGATTGCCCCTGTCAAAAGTTTTTTAGGGGCCATACCTGTTTTGGCAATAACGGAACCTTTATTAAATTGTCATGTCCGTCCGTCTGTCCATTCGTCTGTGAATGATGTTCAATATTATTCTCAAAAACTACTGGGTTTATGTTTGTTTCATTTGAAAGGAATGTGTATTTTATATACCTGTAAACGGATCGTGAAGAAACTATTTTTGAAGTGATAACTTCTTATGGGAGGGTAAACCACTTCGTTGCGTAACGCGTTACGGCGCCAGTCCGTCTGTCTGTTCCGTTTTCACGGAAAAACTACTTGACCGATTTGGCTGAAACTCAGTATGTATATATTTTCGATGCCGAGGATGAACATAAGATACTTTTATCCCGAAAAATGGGATAGTTTAGGGGGATACAAAAATATTTTTCTCTCTGTTTGATAACAAACAGAGAGATATATGCTTTTACGGAAAGACTATTGGACACGATTTGGCTGAAATTCGATATGTATATAATTTTAATACTGAGGGTGGTCAAGGGATACTTATTATCCCGGATAATGGGATAGGTTTTGGGATAGATAGATATGTAAAGGTTATCCCAGAAAGTAGGATAGGTTTTTGTGCTTTGCCATTTTGGTTATTTAGGTGAATTTGGTCATTTTTGTCATTTTGGACATTTTGGTCAATTTGCTCATTTTTAAATGAAGCACTAAACACCTGAAAAATGGTCTGCCCTAGTGAAGACATTCCCACGATCCTGAATTCACAACGATGCTGGGATGAGCCTATTTGTAGAGGATTAAATACAGAACTTTTAAATTCAACTAACTGAACAGAACATGACCGCATCCTTGCCGTTTCCCGCAAAGAGTCTGGTTTCTGGCTCCAAGCTATGCCCTCTCCAAATATAGGTACATTGGTGGATAATACTTCCTTTTCTTTGGCTATAAATCTGCGCTTGGGTTCCCGCATATGTGCACCACACACATGCGTCTGTGGAACAGAGGTATTCAGCCCGGGATAATACGGTCTTTCTTGCCGCCGCAGTGCCGGCCGATGGTCACGCCATGCCGCCTTGAAATGAATGATGTCTTACGGAGGGCGCTTGCCACCGCTAACGTGTCAGCTTTATTGGAGCCGAACGGTATTGAATGACTCTAATTCTCTGGAGGCGTGGTAAGCCTTTGATGTGGAATGCGACTTGCGTAGAAACGTTGACCGCATCCCATTTACCAAACACGCTAGATCAGCCGGTTTGGCGGTGGAAACAGCTGAATCACTCAAGCGACGCAAATATGAATGAATGAATGAAAACTCTTTATTGTTCACCATAAACTTAATTCTAGACAATTGATATGGATACATTTAATTACAACACTTAACACAACATAATGTTTTAATTAATTGACAATTAATATGCAACCCTCAGTGAGAGTTATATGTTTGTGCCGTTTGCTGTCGAGACGCTTGGACCGTGGGGTCCTGAGGCCATGAGCCTCTACCAAAATTTATCAAAACGACTCATTGACTCTTCAGGTGATCAGAGACCTGATACTTACCTCGAGCAACGGATCAGTATGGCGATCCAGCGAGAAAACGTAGCCAACATTCTGGGCACCTTACCCATAGAAGACGGGGATCTAGGCTCAGTATTCTACTTATAGTCTTGAGGGACTATGGGTAGAATACAATACAAATAAGTTCAGTTTTCTTTTGTTGTATTCGATTATATATCTATATAATAAAAATCATTGCTGTTCGTTAGTCTCGCTAAAATTCGAGAAGGGCTAGACTGATTTGGCTAATTTTGGTTTTGAATTATTTGTGGAAGTCCAGGGCAGGTTTAAAAGGTGAGTAAATATGAAAAAAAATGATTCTGAGGCGGTACGAAGTTTGCCGGGTCAGCTATATAGATAGGACAAGATGTATATTTTTTCTTTTTTTTGTTCAAGTTATCACTTCTGTCGTGCGTCCCGCGACGCACACACACACATTTTTTTTTTTTGCGAATCTAGCATTTAAGCAGACGGTCCAGCTCATGGAAAATAGTTACTGTCCCCTATAAGCCTTTGCAACACCAATGGCGAAGCCAAGGCGTTGCCAGCATTTAGGATGATATAAATATGATGCGATATGGGATAGAAATACGGGGATGTTATAGGGAACATTGAACAGGAAGAGAGGGAAGGGAGACAGCGGTAATCTCTCATCCCACGAAACACGATTAGCTCAAGGCTAACCGTTTTACGCCAATATTCTGTGACAGCGTGGTATCACACCGATTGAGCCGGTCCTAAAAGCTGTAATCAAGACAGTGATTCCAACAAGGCTGTTTGGGCCACTTCATAATTTCCCCTGATTCAAAGAAAGGTGGACAAACGTGCTCCGGTATCGTTCTCAACCCCGCCCCACACCGCACCTTACCGCGGTCGCCTGCACGCGCTGCTTAAATGCATAATTGCACCCCACGAATCGCTCAGTGGCTATTATCGCTTTGCACAAAAACCAGTATCGTGTGCGCAGCCTTAAGACAAAAACTTCATTCGAGAGTGGTATCCTGCATCTACCTTCGAATCATCATACCAGGCCTGCCAAAGGCAACGTGGCGACGGGACAACCGTGAGTAACGTTTTGATCTGCAATTTTTTGAATCATGGACAACAACGACGTGGCTACACTCTTTCACCGCCGTTCCGCATTTTTATTCAGGGCCTTTGGCTTCTACGCCCCTACAAAGGCTCTACTACGTTCAAAATATACTTGAAATATTATTCAGTGTACACAGGCGTATCTTAAAGATATTTTAAACAGCCTAAAAGCGATAACAATGTTTCCTAACAACATGTTAAGGCAATAAGTGGGAAGATTTAAGTTTCCAAAATTTTGAGTATAGGATTTTTTTTATTATATATTTGTATAGAGTTCATGAGCCAGATACATCGTACAGTGGACGTTGATCACCTCTACAGAACCCTTCATTGTGCGTGGGACAGATACGCTTAGCTGGTTTTTAAGATTTACTTCATTCTGATATTGACTTTTAAGGATTTCTTTAATAGAAATTTTAATATTTCCTAATGGAGTGGGTTTATGTTACCTTGTGTTTCAATTTCTTGTCTATGCAGGCAATTGTTTTAACATTATTGATCGGATGAAAAAGTTTCTAAAGTTCTGTAGACGCAGGAACGGAGGATATCCAAAATGAGAGGTTTTTCGTATTAATTCGTATAATTTCTTTTTTTACAATAAATCGTTACGCTGGTAAAATTTTAACGTATAGAATGAAGTAATGAAGTGGCATAAAGTTCGTAAAAGTGACATTTTATCTGTCACTGTTAATGTGACGTTTACGTATGCTGTGAATGTCGTTGTTGTTGTCGATGGCAACTATCCAAAAGGCCAAAGGTGTTGGAGCCGGAACCGTAATAGGTGTATTGTGTCTGAATAGTTCTCATAGATGGCTGGCTTTTGAGAAATTTTTAATTTGATTTTTTTCCGCAGATTTGAAACTGTATATATACATTTTCAGGACAATCTTCACTTTTTAACGCCTGATGGAAAAAAGAAAGGTGTTATGAATTTAACGTACGTACTGACATCACGGAACGTAACTATGTGTTGTGTTGGTCTGGGATGACGTAATGAATTACGATGTACGAGGCACCGATTTTGATGCAGTTTTTTATTTAAAAGTTGATGTAATCTAGATGGCTATCATTTATGAAGACCTGTTTAAATATTTAAAGATAATCTCATTTCTTACTTGACAAAAAAGCCTTATCAACTTTCACTGATGTGATTGATTTGAAATTGAAATTGTTACAGTAGTTGATTATTACAAATTTCATAAAAATTAGTTCTTATTCAAAACCGTGAAAAAAGAATAAACAAACGTAAGCATTACATTTAAAAAGTTCTTCACCACTAATACTTCAAAGGAACGTATTTTTTTCAGAGCAATGAAACAAAAATTTAAAAAACTTATTAGGTTTATACCTAAATGGAGTTTACTATCTTGCTCGCGCATTGCCATATGTTTGAAGATATAAATTAACAGAATTTACTTACATATTTATTGTACGAATCTCAAAACAACATTATGATCGTTTACTGTATATATTATTCTTCTTCTATGCTTGTTATACTCTCTCTTTTCTTTCACATTGAAGGCCTTGGTGGTTGAGTGGGCTAAGCCTTTGATGGCTTACCTGTTGATATCAGACAAGCAAAATCGCTACCGATATTTAAAACTATGACTAAAAAAAATTACCTGTTGTTGGAATATGATATTTAAATGTATTTATTAATATATTTATGTATGTATATCAAGTACATATAATATATATTTATGCTAGTATTTACCCCGCGGCGCACGCCGCGAGTCAACCATTAGTCCGTGCCTCTTATTTAAAGAGGTTACTACACAGGTTACATTATATTATTTTTTTATTATACTGCCTTTTGCCCCTGAAGATTCAGTACATTTTATGCCAATTTTCGGTATTAAAACTACGTATGTACACCAAAATGACCAAATCGACCACATCGACTACATAGACCACACCAACCAAATCGGGCAAATAGACCAAATCGATCACATCGACCACATCGATCACATCGACCAAATCAATCAAAATGACCAAATTAACCAAAATGACGGAAATAGCAAATCGTAAAATAAAAACCTATACTACTTTCTGCGATAAAAAGTATTCTATGTTCATCCTCGGCATCGCAAAAAAAAATATATATATTTATATACTGAGTTTCAGCCAAATCGGTCCAGTAGTTTTTCCGTGAAAACGGAACAGACAGACAGACAGAGTTACTTTCGCATTTTTAATATTAATATGGATATATATATGACGCGGGAGGGACCTCCGTGGTGTTATTAAATAGTGTGACGTCAGCTTGATGACGTCACGATTGTTGGTTTCTTGGTGACGACCCATATTTGAGTCCTCGAAATAAAATTTCAAGAGTACTCTGTATCGTTTATTCCAAGAGGGTTACAACTTCCCAGAGAGGTCCGTCCCTTTCGGCGGCTCGAACAATAATGATCGAATGGCGACAGTGCGGCCGTATTATAGGGCTCCGTGCACGTGCACATGATCACAAATTTTTAGGTGAAATTACAATAAAAACTTGTTGCTTTACGTTAATTTCACATTACAATAAACTCATAGTAATTAAATAAGTGATTATTGTTTTCGTAATACTTATATATATATATATATATATATATTTCGTAATACTTAATTCGTAATACGTAATATATATATATGTCGGCGCAAATACAACAATTAACGTATTCATAATTAGATATAGTTTTAGTCTATAAGTTCATTTTTGTATTGGTGTATAATAAAGTGTTATCTATCTATCTCATTCAGGGTTCGATATTTCGGAAACTAATTTTCTCCGTTATTTACTATGGTCTGGGTATTTGGGCTCGGCTCCAGAGTAGTCCATTGTATTTTACCCATAACACAAGCGTAACTTGCTTAATTTAGGGATGTACGATATGTGTTTGACCGCCGATTATTGTTATATTATATAATTTATACCTTCACCTAATTATTTGTGGTCGCCACATTTCTTCCGCACTCCTCTTTTCTGATATACGACGTCTGTCACACTACAAATCATTATGCCATCCTTCACACAATCTATTCATCTCTTTTATGCTATTCTTTCTGTCACGTTACTGTCATCCATTCTCATTACATTCCCATACCATCTTAGTCTTCTTCCTCTCAATTTTTCAATCACGGGTGTAACATTCAAAAATCCTCTTATATACACATTTCTCATCATATCTATTCTTGTAACAAGGCATGACATGATACATGCTTACGATATATAGATCGTAAATGAAGCTGTTGTCAAATTATATCCAATTAGGATCCCTTGGAGGTAGAAAATATTTAACTACATCTTTCCTCGTAGCTACAGGTCTTTAACGAAATTGGGACAGGAAAAGGTGCGACATTTAAAAATGACTGCTTAGATATTTTTATTTGTTTGTATACTTTAGAAATTGCTTTCAATTTTCTTAACTTGCGAACGTGTTTATACGTTTCATTGTGATCATTTTTATCGTTTCTTATTCTCTCGGGTAAGAATGTTTTCTGTTTTATCTCACTTTGAATAATTAATTCTAGCCAATTTCAGCGTTCCTCGTGAAGATAAGAACAAAGAAAAATTAAGATAGGTGACACTCTATTGCTCACCTAATAAACGATTACGAAAATGCCTAGGAATATGAATATATTGTGCTATAAAAGCTTAGAAGTATACAATATTTGTGACAGCAACAATATTAGTTATTTACGTGTTTTCTATTTAACAAGTCTTTCATTTGAAATTCGCGTCATAACTCCTATCTCGCGGTAGTCAATTTGTCATACATATTTTCATTCAACTCGCTATTTTCCATTACGTCAACAACATTTTCATATAAAACTACGAAGGCTCTGTAAAAATATAGCTGTAATACATTTACTTTGTTTATTTGAAAATTCAAAGCCAGGTTGAAAATATGTCAACATTATATCCCCGCGTCGGCAATATTCAAGCCGCAGAGAAAATTGCGTCGCACGATCTAATAGACTAGACACCTTCGCAACATCCAATTAGGGAAAAATCTGACTCATTCCACACCGGTATTTCTTATCACGTATCTACGTCATTTCAAAATCTCAAAATTAATAAAATAGCTACTACAGATTATTGACATGAAATATTACATTATTAAGAAAATTGTTACAGAGCGGTGAATATAATATGAGAAATTTCTAATATACCTGTATATTACATAATAAGTCTAGTATCTAAAATTTTAACTTACAAAAACAAGCACATACGATATTACTCTAAGTTTTAATGTATATAAATAGTATGTATAAACAAATACTAATTAATTGAGACCGGGTTCTTCTGACAATTATATATTTCTTATTTATTATAATTATATTAACAGCCCATAAATGTTGCTGGGCTCGGGCCTCCCGTTATAGGGGAACGGACTGTATACTCGCCACGCCTGTCCAAGGTGGCTTGATAGGTTCGACACATCAGTTATTTCGATGTGCAGGTGTCATCACGATGTTTTCCTTCGCCGTTGTTAGCACGTGGTAATTGTAACAATATGCACATTAGGTCAGAAAAATGCCTAAGCGGTGTATGCGTTCCGGTCAGGATCGAACCCGCGCCCTTTGAGTTTGGGACGCGTACGCTAACTATTACGCTACCACGACTTAGATATATATTTATTAGAAGGTACCAATCCCAATAGTTTTTGGTATCGTTTTGTTGAAACAGATAATAAACGATTTTGTCATTTATAACACGGACCAAATGGACTCGGTCTTTTGTAGGGCTTGCGTGGGGCCGTGAGAAGGCCAGCACGTAGAGGCCCCTCGACAAATTTGTTCTCATTTCCTACAATAGTCCTACACTGGCCGAGGCTTCTCCTTGGGTGCATTTTTATATGATGTAGACAGGGATAATCGCCGGTCAGTATCATGCCACAATTTTATTATTATTATTAGAACTTAAACTACACTGTAAATAACTTTATCCGTAGCTATTTCCATAGACTTGTGGCCCGTTCCTATATCTTACTGACCGTTCATTTGCCTTACAATTGGTTAAAATTTGACATAAACTCCATACGTGTAACGTCAAATTTCAACCGTTGGTAGAACAAGAGAATGAAAGTAAGTAGTAAGATAGGTAATTGGAAACAAAAGAAAGAAAGAAAATATTTATTGTCGAGAATGAATTCACATTAAACTAAAAAGCGTTACACTAAAAAGACTTTCATACAGAAAACACAAACGTATATATATATAAACTATTTAAAAAAATGTACACAACATTCACGACAATGAGGTTGGCAACTCAGCATTATGCTGTGTCAAAAACTGACACGGCGCTGATTTTCAGTACCAGCCTCCATCAAATTATAAGTGCCCCAATTATTCAATAAAGTAATTTAAAACAAAAATAACTTAAATACTAACAACAAAAATCTTCACACTTGTGGTATGATTTTGGTTTTAAATATAAGATATATCTCCTCCCGTTGACTAGATATACCTACTTTCGAATATTAAATAATACAATTATGTTATAAGCTTACTTATACTAGTAATTTCTAAATAGAATATAAACACATGTAATTTTGAGGATCTATCTAATCACATCTAATGATTATAATAATGAATGTAATAAAACGAATACATAAATATAATTATGTAGTTATTTCACAAATAGACAATTAAGACAATTTTTTTTTAAATACTGGATCGTTACCTTATACAATAATAATAATTGAATATCTATTGTGCAGATTACCGTTTATTAGAATAGCACCCAATTCAATGAAAGCAATTAGGTAAAAGATAGATCAACGCTGCCGAAAAATAGATAATGAATTCCTTTTCGCATTTCTTGGCTTCACATCGCAGTGGAATTAAGAATTAATCACCAGTCACTTTATTATTATAGGCTTTTAAAGAAATAGATAAACCTTTACTGTGATAATCGTTTATTTTGACGGCGATTTCTTGAATTGCATCAATAATCGTCTCGTGCTGAATAAGTAAGTAATATTGTTTGCTACAACGAAAAGTAATCGTATAACGTACTTCTGTATTTATATAAAAAAGTACTTGAGGTAGATTAATATGAACTAAAAGAATTTTGAAAGTTGGGTATGGCAGAAGAAGCATGAAAGTAGGATAAATGCAGTTGAAATGAGAGCTTTGAGAAGTATATGGAAGGTTAATGTAAGTGATATGATAAGAAACAGTGTGATACGGGAGCGTTGTGGATTGAAAGAAGATGTAGTAACAAGAGTTAAAAATGGAATGTTAAGGTGGTTTGGGCTTGTAGAGATAATGAATGAAAGCAAAATTACAAAACAAGTATATGACAGCAATGTGACTGGTAGAGTCGTCGGTGCCGGTAGACCGAGACATACTCACCATGATCAAATTGAAGATATTTTGAAGAAAGGTCAGATAAAAAGTAGTTTAAATAAGCGTGTATGTATGAAAAGATTAATGAAAGTTGATGAAGCGAAAAGTGTTTGTTAGGATCGTAGCAACTGGAGATCCATCGTCTCTGCCTACCCCAATGGGTAACAGGCGTGACAATATATGTATATGTATGTAAAAGAATTTTTAGCTAAACGTGTCCCTGGCGAGTGTTTTGCCACTTCTTCTCCTTAAGCAGCGTTAACATGTTGCGAAACGGTTTACATATTATAGGAGGTAAATTAAAATTTTAACTTATATGTATGACCTACAAATATGTTCTCCAGAGGAACTTAGTTTAAAAAATAACTTGTAAGTTTGAATTTTAGCACAAGAAACGGCTAAGTGCTAAGATAAGAAATTCGTTGTGGCGACATACATTCACGTATTTTATACGGAACTCACGAAACAAGCGTTTAACCGAAAGTACCCAATACCTAAAACTATTAACCGATATAATTAATTATCTTAACCAAATAAATCAAACCAAACCAATTTTTATTGAAATGACAAAAAGGGTCCTTTTAGGGTAGTTAATTTCTAGTTTTAAAATATATTTATTACACTATATTAAAGTAGATAAAGCACTAAACAAATGCCAGCTTAGACAAGAAAAACAAAATTTTAAAGACCTTTAAATTACTTTTAATAACTGTACTTTAAAAGTGATAACTGTACTTCACACCACTAGAGTTGCTGCATCTTTACCAAGCATAAGTACGGTCTTGCAAGGAATACTGCTCTCATCTTGGGGATGGCTCAGCTAAATACCAGCTGGAGACACTCGAGTCAATTGAGAAAAGAGCTAGGAAACTGATAGGCAATAACCGACTACTCGATGAGAGGCTTCAAAGCCTAAATCATCGTCGTAAAGTCGCTAGTTTGTCGGTATTCTATAGAATACACTTCGGGGAGTGTGCCACGGAATTACAAGAATTGGTTCCTCCCTCACCATTTTACCAACGCACAAAGAGACGTACGCGCTCACGCCACCGATATATGGTGGAAATACCAAAAAAACGGACGAAACGCTATGCTTCCACTTTTATCATACGCACCGCTGAAGAGTGGAACTCTTTACCTTCGTCTGTTTTTCTTCAAGAATACTATCTAGGTGTTTGCAAGTCTCGCGTGAACAAGTAACTTCTAGGTAAGCGTGCTCCACCTTAGACTGCATTTCCACCTGACATCAGGCGCAATGTCAGTCAAACGCGAACCTATTCATTATAAAAAAAGACTGTTTTTTATTAATTTTTCGCGGCATTGGGAATGAAATCATTATTATGAAATCAGATGTATGCACTTCTTATACAGGGGATGAACATAGGATACTTTTAAATCGAAAAACAATGTATTCATTAGTACGTCCAGGGACTTAGTGGTTGAGTGGTCAACAAACGTCCCTGGCGTCCCGGGTTTTAATTATTGGTAATATTTTTCCTTACTTTTAGCTGCCATAGTCAAGCGGCTAAGTTGACTTTTGTTCGGGAAATGATGAGTAATATAAAACACAGGATGCTAGGCTTTTTCTGGGGGAGCCGCTTATGAACTCGATTATTCTACCGGACAGTTTTCGGAAGAAGATTTAGTCTATAATTTACATTGTGTAGTTTTTATTATATTTTCCACTGTGGATTATCTATACGATGTTAATTCTGTGGGACCCCGCCCTTCTAATTTTCCGGTCGCCATTGACCCTTGTCAACATCATGCCCTTATCTTTTTCATAGGTTACTTTCATTAAGCTGACCTAAGGTTTTTGGTGCCGTTATTGATATCTTAAAAACCCTTGAGATCACCAAAAATGAAATCGCCCACTTGCCAAAAATATCGTCCTTTGTTTATTTATACTTCGTAGTTTTTGAATTGCTTATAAATATCTTTTCGTATTCACTTTTTCTTGTATTCATTACAATATCTTGTCGCAGCTTATAGTTTGTATATTCCTACTAAACTTCATCTACATATATAGACCCAATAGTTTTCGAGTATGAAGTATTATTTTTAACCAACTTCGTAAATGATAAAGTATTTTTGGGTAACTTCAAGTAGTAAATTGATTACGTAATCACAGCATGCTTCCGCCACGCGGCCATTTTATCCATCAAAGCGAGAAAAGCTCTAAGTTTTCTTTTTAGGTTCAGCAGTTGTTGTATAAGAGGAAGAAACAAACACAGAGTACAAGTAACTACAAACATTTCAAAAAATATCTAAACAATATCACTTAAAGATTTAAATAATTCTGTAAAATTTAATCAATATTTAAAATTAATTATAAACGGTGACCTATTTTCTACTTACAGTCGATATTTAAATTTAAAATGAGTTGGTATACAGAAGGCGGACCACATTTTGGGGCAAACTTTTAGCCTTTTCACTAACTGTTGAAATTTTATTTTGCACGGTTACCCTCGACCAAGTTTCACGCTGG
This sequence comes from Dendrolimus houi, assembly GCA_039645545.1. Lineage (NCBI taxonomy): Eukaryota > Metazoa > Arthropoda > Insecta > Lepidoptera > Lasiocampidae > Dendrolimus > Dendrolimus houi. The sequence continues at coordinate 12,202,491 of CM077134.1, forward strand.
CGGAGCAATACGCCGACAAATTTTAAATTAGAAAAACATTTTTCATCTCTTGTTAATGCAACCGCTATAATTACTCGTACGAGGAAATATTCCACCGTAAACAACAAAATTAAATGAGCCTTGTTTTTGACGTATAGAATACTATTTTTTTATTATAATTATTGCATGAGTTCAGCAGACAAGCAGACGGCCCACTTGATGGAAAGCATTTGCAACACCAAAGGCGATACAAATGCGCTGCTGCTCTCTTAAGGGACACTAGAACCTGGCTACTAATATCGGAGCACAACTCAAGGTTGTTATGGCGACATACTCTTGACCAGAGGTGGTAGCCATCCAGACGGGCAAATACCTTACCACTTGGCTGTGGGCTATTTATAAAACAACATAGTTACGAGTTTGCGGGACTCGAATTAAATTGCCGTTACAATTATTATAGAGTTTATTAGAACTATACAAACACGTGTAACACAGGTACAAATATAACCGAACGCAACAAATCCAAACGTAATGCAGAAGGTCGTAATTCAATAAAACGCCCAAAATCCGTCAATATTAGATTCCCGAATGTACACACGTCACGCCTAGATCGTAGTTGTAGCTCAACTGACCCCCTCTCTCAATCAGGCCATCGTTTTATACTTCACAAATGCAAATGTGCCCGGCCGGCAACGTCGACATAATTTCCTAGAATTAGCTTATACTTATAATCCGCAATACGTGGCTAATGATGCTCCTGAGCGGCCGTAAACGAGTACAATAGGACAATAGGCTGTTCTCCACAATAACTAGAAACGTATGCCAATAAATGAGTGAACAAAAGAAGACGATCATAAAAGCATTACAATTAGTTCACATGCCGACAGGTAATAAAATGTGCTTTTACAGATCTGTACGTGGAAATTGTCTTTGTCGGAGCCTAAGTTGTAGCAATATCTTACTACTCATTTACTTGCCTTACCATTGGTAGAAACACATTACTTGTGTGGAGCTTATGTCAAATTATAACTATAAAAAATTTTCCCCATGCCGATAGTAAGGCCAATGAATGGTCGGTAAGATATAGATAGGAACGGGCCGTATTGGTATAGTTAAATCTCGAAATAACTAAGAATTAGAAACGCCAACCACACATGTGAAAGAAAAACATGCGACCTGGGGTTATAATTTTTTTCACCATTTCATCGTGTGGGATATTGTTATTCATATATTGAAAAATCATGACGATGTTTTTAATGCCTTTTTTATTTTAGTGAACAGGTGAAGAGATAATATCTATATATATAATATTATGAAATCCTAAAAACGCCGTGTCTGTACATTAAAGCTATTTAAAAAAACAACTGCAATTGATTATATAAATAATGGAGAACACGATGTTTTTTTTTTAGATTTCTACTCTGTTTGTCGTTTTGTCTGTTTGTTCGGGATTCACGTAAAAACTACTGGGCCGATTTCGATGCGGTTTTCCCTGATCGACAAGTAATTCTTAGACTTAAGCTCTGTGCTACTTTTTATCTTAGGAGTAACGCGGCAATTTTTCTAGAATTTATTTAAAACGACCGGATTAAAAAAAATCGAATTCCAATAGGATTTTTTAACTGATCGATAGTAAATTTAATGTAATAAAATTTGTGATTTTTTATTTATATGCATAAAATTTGTTTATTCTGACATAGTTTCCACTATAACGATAGCTTACATTCTTTTTTTAAATGCTGCTATACTTTGTGTCCCGGGAATCCCGCGGAAATTTCAAGTCAAGCGTGGACGAAGTCACGGGCATATCCTAGTTAATTCTAATATTCCAAACTCGTAAAAATTGTATACTCCCTAATTTTTCCAAAACTTTTAACAAATATAGGTATGAACAATATCCATTTAGTAGGTTTTGGAGGATATGGAGTATTTTGCTTTAAATGCTTCTGACCGTTCTGTAACCAAATGTTAAAAATGGTGAAAGCATGTAACTTCCACGGAACTTTCCATAGTGTGTGAACTTTAACGTATTTGTCCGATTTTATTTTTTATATTATTATTTCTTATAGATGGACAAACTTTACCCCTCAACCGTCGACAAAAAGTATTTCCAAATGGCAGTTTAATTGTAGAACAGACTCAACGTGGCGAAGATGCTGGCACATACACCTGCCAAGCGTCCAACCGACAACGACACACCGCTAGAAGAGATGTTGAAGTACAGATACTAGGTCAGTATGAATTGTTACTATAAAATATATCTACTCCGAGTTATGTATGATGTGTTGGGTAAAAAAGTTTAATTACCAAATTAACACGATTATTTATCAATTTATTCAACAACTTATTCAGAGTAAAATGATAAAACTCTCGTTTACTCAAGGTAATAAATTACTCCACTAAGGGTGGGATACAGTCTGGTACAGTAATCTAAAGAAAACACGAATATCTTAATATCTTAGTACCGAGAGTATAATGGCAAGTACTGGTATATTTGTGGATGGCCTATACAGTAGTTACTATAAATCTATCAAACCACATAATAATATCGACCTCCCTTACAACTATTTATAGGATGACAAACTGTGTTCAGACTGTTAATGTTCTGTAACGCATCAGAAGACTGACCAACCTTGCTTCAAGTGTTATCGGCGCCGGCTTTGTTGAAATATAAGATGAACATATTACAGCAGTAATTAATAGATAGTAGAGAGCCCCAATCAAAGGACGTATTCAGATTGTATTTATTTTATTTATATGCTAGGATATGCCCACGACTTCGTCCACGCTTGACTTGAAATTCCCGCGGAATTCCCAGGACACAAAGTACCGCAGCATTAGAAAAGACTTTTAGCTATCGTTTTAGTGAAAACAATGCTAGAATAAGATAATTTTTATGCACCTGAAAAACTACAAACCGCTCCCGGGAAAATTCCCGTGGGACTCCTGAGATAAAGAATCACAAATTTATTACATAAAATTTGCTATCGACCAGTGAAAAATTACATTGGAATTCGTTGTTTTTAAATCTGGTTATTTTAAAAAATTCCCTGAAAATTTCCCGCGGGATTCATAGGATAAAAATATTAATTTGTAAGATTTTAAGTCTAAGAATTAGCTGTCAATCAGCGAAAACCGCATCGAAGTCGGCCCAATAGTATTTACGTGAATCCCGAAAAAACAGACAAACAGACAAAATATTATATTAAAAAAATTGCATCGTGTTCTTCATCGTCTATATAGTGTATTCCAATTGTTTTTTTTAAATAGCTTCAAAATACAGGCACGGCATTTTTAGAATTTTATAATGTTATAGATTTAAAACTGTACGTATAATACCTATTGATTCTACTAGCCCGTAACCTAGCTTGTATTGTATTTTAGGGACTAATATTGTTTTTCCTAAAAGTAAAAACAATATTATTACATCTAGCATTACATGGTACTATATACTCGTACATGGGTATATTTTATGTATAGAGCGACTGCACGAATGAAAGTTTTGTGTTTTCGTCGCCCTATTTACCTTGCTCATACATACATGATGTATGGTTTGACAAACCGAATAGATGGTCTTTTGTATGAAATAAATTAAAATTCAACTTCAATTTAATACGTACCTATTGTCATGAAGAAAATACACTTGCATACGTTTCGTAAACGAGTTGTAAACTTCCACTCACCCGTTACACTCGACAGAGAAAATTAGAGCATAAACTTTCTCATTTCCAGTAGTAAGATTTAATGCGCTATAAAATCACGAATTCAAGAGGCGGAGTTACTCATCCGTAATTCATTAAAGTTAGCGCCATATAACATTACCAGGCCCGTCTATGGATCGTTAAACTTCCACTTTAAAACCTGCTTATAGGGCAATAAAATATGATTGAAAAAATTATGAAAATATTTCCCCGAACAGACCTCTTAAATGAGATGCTTCAGATGTAGGTTGAAAATATTATAAATTTTAATTAATTTTCTTCCACACATTTTATTAGTATGTAGTAAAATGACAAGGTAACAAAAAGAGGGTATTTGTTTTAAATTGGAGTGTTTGACCATGATCTCACCTCATTTTAATCTAAGATATTATTGTCTAGAATGAAGCACGCCTAATTAGAAGGTATCTATTCGCATGGAACTTGCAAATATTATAATATTGTATAAGGTATCGGAAAAAACAAACCCCGGCAATAAGTTCCAAAAAAGAGGAAATAATATAGGTATTGACATTTTCGCAACATAATATTTGTTGTCAGTAATGTTCATAGCTCATTATTCCACAAAATTGCCATGAAATATTATAACAGCAAAACGGGGATTCATTTGCTTCTACATATTTAAACCTAATTGATATTGACAAACTGAATGCGTCAGTTACAGTTTAGTTGTTTATGGAATAAATATTGCACATACCAAAACCAGTACAACAAGGAAAGAAACGCAATGAATCTTTATTTATTGAAAAGTACTTGTCAACCAGTGTTCTCGAACACCAATAGTCCGGAAACACACGACCCTTAAAATCTTAATATAAAATATAATAAAACAAGCTTTTTATATTTTTCCAGTTCAGCCAAAAATATTACCCATATCGCCGCTAACAAATTTATTGCGCGAGGGTATGAGGGCGGCCATATCTTGCCAGATTTTAGAGGGTGATTTGCCGGTCGCATTTCGCTGGGAGAAGAACGGGCAGCCGGTGACGTCATCACCTTACGCGCCGAGCGGCATCATTACCAGAAGGATGGACGAATACAGTGCCTCGCTGGTCATAGAGCAGATTACATCACTCCATAGTGGAAATTACACGTGTATCGCGTCCAATATCGCTGGCTCCGAGCGTTTCACCATACCTCTTACAGTCAATGGTAATTACATTTTTAGATTTAAACCAAATTCTGCCAGCGATTTTCCCTTGTGTAGCCGCTCGGTATCAATCAGAGCGAACTTAGAATCTCGATTGATTTTCACTGAAATTTATTGCATGAATATATTTTAGGCAGGATTATTGAATTCATTTTGGGAATTGGGGAGTGATTATATTTTTCACGACAGAAACTCAGTTATGGTTATCGCTTGTGAAATTTTACAGATTACATATTCATACCACTTCGTTAATTAATTATAGAAGTAGATTGAATATTTATTTCAAAACTTCAAATAGCTCTCTTGAAAAATTGGGTTTTTGACGACCAACGGTATACTTTGCAAGTTTGTCTGCCGAACTTGAATTATCTGTAGATAATTTAACACCTGTCAGGGTATAGATATCCTAATGCATTTTATTACGTATGAGACAGTTCCTCCTCGATGGCGTTTGGAACCCAACGACGTTGCTGTTGCGGCCGGCCAAGATGTCACGTTGCAATGTCAAGCCGATGGTTATCCAAAACCGACAATAACTTGGAAGAAAGCTGTTGGTAAGATATTTAGAAATAGATAACACTTTATAGCACACTAAAATACACAGTTCGAAAAACGCATACTCACAATACTGTACCGGGATAACAATAGGCAGCCTTATCGCTCAAAACGATCTCTGGCAGACAACTAACCAACTTGAAGGACATTTTTAGCTAATCTGGCGATGTAAGTGGTGCACGAAATAATATAGAACTACTTTGTTTTACCAATATATATATATATATATATAGTGAAACTTATTTATAAATTAAAAACACGTCTCTGAATGGTTTTTGTGAGACAAACTTAATTTCCGTTCTAACTCAAGTTATATTATTTACAATAGGTAACACACCTGGAGAATACAAAGATTTTATGTTTGAAGGCAGTTCAAGGGTATTGGATAACGGGTCGTTAGTATTTGAAAGACTCGCAAAGGATAGTGAAGGACATTACCTCTGTGAAGCCAGAAACGATATTGGAGCCGGTCTTAGTAAATTGATCTTCTTAAAAGTCAACGGTAAGTAAATTTCCTACAGCCGGGCGTCCTGTCGTAAGAGGCGACAAAAAAACCCACTGCCAGGTGGTAGAGTATTTGCCTCTCTGGATGGCTACCACCCGTGGTCTAGAATATGGCGCCATAACAAATTTTGTTTCGGCATTAGTGGCCAGGTACAAGATCTCCTTTGGAGAACAGCAGCACATTGGTAGCACCTTTGGTGTTACAAATGTCCATAGGCGATGGTAACCACTTTCCGTCGGGTGCCCACCTGCCTGTATGCTGAACTCATGCATTAAAAAATAAAATAAAAATGTTAGTCAACTCAGAAATGAAGACAAGAATGACTATTTTCAGATTGTAGTGTCTATTTGTAGTTATATAGTTTTCCAGAAGATATTGTTACTAAGAAGAGCTCGCAGAAGCAGTAATACGTAATGTTATGAGTAAATTACAGTATACCAAATTTCATACAGTTCAGGCATAAATAATATAAACACAATTTAACATTTAAATATAAATGAGAATTCCTTTATGGCATCAACATTTTTGATAGCATCTATGGCTCAAGCATTGGATCGACAATTTTACTGTTTATACAGAAGTCCAGAGTTTGGTATCAGCGGTATAAAATTCGTTAAAGAATTTTCCTGTGTTTACCTTTGGGATTGTATAATTTTGTATGTTTACTGTCGATGTACTATATAATATTATTAAGTAATAAAACCTATATACATATTTTAGGCACATTAAATATGACTTTAAACAGCAACAACAATTAATCTTAATTATTATGATTCAACCTTACCCTAAAATGGTAAAAATAGCTGTTATGATAAAGCTATCACAGTTTAATGACATACAGTATTGTACCATGTATCATTGGGAGTTTATAGCGCAAGCTTGAAGAGCAAAACTAATGATTCGCTTTGTAATGTATTAGAAATAAACTTATATTTTCTGTTAGCAAAAATAAACAATAGTTGTAGGATATGGGATAATTTTATGCAAAAACAAGAAATGACCCAATTTTGCTAAGGTACAATTCATTCCACTCATACCCTACAGCCTGGTTTATACAACTTACTATACATTATTTTACCTTTGGTAGAAAATTGACAATACATTACTTGAACAGAGTTTATGCCAAATTTTCACCAGGAGTAAGGAAAATTAATGATTGATAAGATATAGAAACTAATATACCCATACTACCAGTTAGATCCATTTCTTCAACACTTTTAAAATGCCCGGTAATTATTGTAATAATGCAACGGAAATACAATTATTACGACAACACAGGCTGGTGTTCACGGAAGAGATAGATGGATTGTGTGAAAGATGACATAACGATTTGTGGTGTGACAGAGAATATACCTGAGAATAGAGAAGTATATAAAGACAAGACATCTTGTACCTATCTCAAATAATTAGGAAATGTTGAAAGAGAAGAAAGAGGCTGGTGCTCACGCGTAACAGTAATATTGCGCAAGTATAAAAACATTGTCTAACGTTAAGTTAGATTAAACTGTGGCACTCTCCGCTTGTTATACCTATGTAGACTGCATAAAAATGAAATGGGGGCCGTCTTTTTGTCGAACCGCTGTGAAAAGTCCTGGAATGTCTTGATGGAAGACGTCGCGATGAGTTTCGTCGGGGACACCCGGTCGCGTTCAAATGAAAATTCTTTGGTGTCATTATTGTTTTGTCACAGAGCTGAAGAACATCCCTTCGCTGTAAAGAACCGAAATACATTATTATGTGTCTACAAAGTTATACGGGCTTATATTTTGGGAATTTTACTGAAAGAGTTTCCTTTCTTGTTTACATGAATCCCGAACAAACAGACAAAACAACAAACAGACAAGAAATATAAAAAAATGCATCGTGTTCTCTATCCTTTATATAGCCTATTCCAGTTATTTTTTTATATAGCTTTAATGTACATTAAAGCTATATAAAAAAACAACTGGAATAGACTGTATAAACGATAGAGATGTACACACACGGCGTGTTTAGAATTTTATAATATTACTAACTATAACCGGCAGACGTTATCCTGCCCTTAAAAAATAACAATCTAGAATCCGATTACAGCGCCATCTACTGGGACCAATTGTTTATCTAAACCATTCTCGAATCCACTTGAACAAACACAAAAAATTTATCAAAATTGGTCCAACCGTTTAGGAGGAGTTTAGCGGGTGAATCTAAACTTTCTAAACCATCCCGGGACCCACTTGAACACACACAAAAATAATTTTACCTAAATCCTGGAACCCGATTGCAACACCACTTACCTGGTTCAACTGTGAACCTAAACCACCCCAAAACCCACTCAACACACACAATAAATTTCGTCAAAATCCGGGAACCGATGGCAGCGATACGCTACTGGGACCAATTGTTAAACTAAACCATTCTCGATTCCACTTGAATACGCACAAAAAAATCATCACAATCGATCCCACTCATTGGGAGGAGTTCAGCGGGGCCATCTACCTGGTCCAATTGTGAATTTAAACCATCCCGTTACCCACTTCAACAGAGACAAAAAGATTCATCAAAATCGGTTCAACCGCTTAGGAAGAGTTCACTGACATATACAGGAACAGAAGAATTTTACATATAAAGATTTTTGGGCCAGAAACCTTCGCGTGCGCCCTCAGAATACTCTACTAAAGTTTCATCAGAATCTGATCAATGCTTTAGGCACACATTGAGGACAAACATACATTTAAAATATTCTTAAAGTTTCTGCTTTGAAACAATTTAAGTATGTCCAAACGATGTTACTAAGTACAGTTTGGTTATATATGACTGATTTCTCTGAATTTAATTTCATTATAATTCAATTTCAACATATAAACTTTCCGCGCACGGTCTTACCAGTGCACAGTTCTTTAGAATGTCACTTAATTCTATAAAATACCCCGCCATTCCTCGCTGAAATTGCTGAAGTGACTCAATTTTATCATTCCTTTGCAAATTAAAGAAGGTCAATTTTCTAACCACTTACATATCTCTATCTTTCGTTTTCATTTTAATTTTATTCATTGTTAGAATACTATATAAAGTAACAATACACAGTGCATTTCATGTTATCGAATCCTATATTAAAGGTTTTAAAATCTTAGTAGGATATGCCCACGAACTGGTCTACGCTTGACTTAAATTCCCGCGGTATTCCCTGGATAAAAAATCGCACATTTTCGTACATTGAATTTGCTATCGATCAATAAAAAATCGCATTGAAATTCAATTTTTTGTCCGGCCAATTTAAATAATTCTTAGAAAATTCCCGCGGTATTTCCAGGATAAAAAGTAGCGCAGAGTTTAAGTCTAAGAATTAGCTGTCGATCACCGAAAACTGCATCGAAATCCATTAGATTAGAGTTATCCATTAGATCCATTAGTTAGATGGCCCATTTATCGAGGAAGGCTATAGACTATACATTATCACGCTAAGACCAATATGAGCGGAGCACCAATGAAAAATGTTTCAAAATCGGGGGGTTTTGAAAACAAATTCCACGCGCACGACGTCGCGGGCACAGCTAGTAGATAGATAAAATTTATCTACATACCACTAAAATACATTTTGATTAGCACTAACAGACCGCATAAAAGGAACGTCATGTTGGTTGATTCGATTGTCTACAGAAAACTCAATGGCCATATGTCACAATACGTCTACTCTTTATTGGAAAACGAGGCAATTGGTATCAACAAGAATAAGTCGGCGGTGTACGTGTTTGCGCTCCTCTATATTAGCTTTTGTAAGGAAACAAATATGAAATATCGGCTCGAATGGAGAACTTTTTAGATTTTCCCTTATTCATGATACCTATAATCATCTTTTTTGTTTTCAATGTAACTTTACCGTCTCCATTATTATCATATTTAATTAAATTATTCTTAATATAGTATTGCTACGTGCGAGCGGGGGGGATACGCACTTAGGATTAGAAGTAAACATCAGTTTTTTCAACTAAATGCTTTTATTGACTCACACAGCCGTACTTGATTCTTCTCTGCAGGGTTGCCCTTTCACACACAACTAACTACGCTTTGACGATGAGATATCTCACTCACAATACTGTTGCCGATATTGCGTAGACCACCTCCCGCTACTGCAGTCCTCACCTCCGAATTTACCGCGCATATCTCGCTTCTAGATTTCCTCTTAAACTACGCTAAACTCCTCCTTCACTGAACTGCCCGTTTCGCTCAAGTCACCACTAAACTCTCCACTAAACTTCCAACTAAACTCTCCACTAAACTCGTCACTGTCTTTTGCGTAACTCTTTTTGCAATCTGTCGTATCGCACTTGTCGCTTTGTTGTCTTCAACTGAACTACCCCGTAGGCGCACCTTACGCTGCTTATATATCCAGAAGAATCTTCTGGAAGCCATAATTCTGATCTTCATTTCGTTATTCTTTTGTTCATCATTATTCCTTTCTAATATGTCTTTTACTTCCAGAATCTTCTACCTTTTTCTAAAAGTCTTGAGAACGGCTTACGCTGCCAGAAAGTTCTACCCTCGGTCGCCACAGTATATTCTTGCAGAGATCTTAAGAACACAACATCAAGTTTATTAAAAAAATAAAAATAGTCATATAAATTTAACAACAAAAACTAAAATGATACATAATTATCTTAAAAATAATGAAAATTATTGTAGATACTTTAAATTGTTCTATTCTGTTCTTCTGCGGCATTCTGGGAAGTTCATGGAATGAGTAGGTAGTCGCCCTCTGCTCGGCTTGGTCTTCCATAACATATAATGTGGATATTGTCAGCATCCGGTAAAGCAATAAGCTGAATGCAAGCGTCGTTTACTGAAAATGCAACGTGCAGATTCTCAAAACGTGGTATTTTTAAATGATCTATAAACAGAATAAGTAAGTATCTACGTCGCTATTTCTTCAAATATTGTCGTTTCTTCTTTCGGTGTATAATAAATTCTCTACAAGATATTCATTCACTGCTTTCGCTTTTTCTGGTAAAAAAAAAGCTTTACGTGAATAACAAATTGTTGAATGGGTAAACAAGGTGGTAGACTTGCCCGATTGTGGCCGCCCTGAGACCGTCACGTTCGCGAATAGTTTGTAAACAGTTCCGTCTAACCGTAATCCTATTTGCCGGTTGTTTATTTCGGTTTGACACAAGGTTCGATGGAATTTACACACGAACGAAGTTTGCAGACATTCGCCTCAACTTGAGTAAACCTTAAAAGTTTCCCCTCCACATATTACAGGAATTATGGACTGAGATTTTTGCGCGGGTCGCGAACGGGGTCAATAATATTATAAATGGGTAATAAATCGAAAAAAATGTGAGGGTTTCGTAAACAAGGTACGGGCCGTCCAATAAATAATGCGAGTGGGCCTATTCAAATGCGGTATTAAACCCATCTTTGCGGGATTATTTACATTCGCCGAGGATGTCTTGATAGTTAAATAAAACAATTACAAGCGCAGATTCTTTCAATTCCAGAAGACACTTTATTTATATAAACTGAGAAATGTAGCACAAGGAAATTCTCAATTTAGTATTCATACTAATAGAATAGACTTAATATAGGTTGTAATTTACGACTTTAAGGATGACTTGACTGTCATCAAATTTGACAGATTTTTATATACTTTCCAAAACAGAGAATAACATGACCACACCTACGAGGAATATTTCGAATCACTGAAGCGAAGTATCTGAATCAATATGGATTAGAGCAATGCTGGGTGACCGCGTTCATTTCGATATTTTCTATACCACAAACTCGGGATAGCTTTCCATTTTTTAAATCAAATCTGTATCAACTTAATTCACGTAACTGAGAAACGTCTTTACGTTTCTCAGTTGTTACGTGAATTAAGTTGATACAGATTTGATTTAAACAGTCCTTGATGTTTTTCAGACACTTTTGTCTGAAAAACATCAAGGGCTGTTGTTGTTCTAAGTTTTCTCAGTTGTGCCTCTTTCACCAATAAAAACAAAAATAGTTTGTTACATGAAAGTCATCAATCTGAAACCGCTGATATTCTTTAAGCTGGATAACCATATTCTTAGATGTGAAGTCTACTGGTGTATAAATATTGTATTTGTTTCTAGCTCCCGCAAGATTCCCAATGAAAAGTAAGACAATTCAAGTGACGGCAGGTGAAGCAGCCCATTTACAATGTGCAGCCTCTGGAGATTCTCCACTCGAAGTCAGCTGGCGAAGTCCACATCACCACACTATTGCCCATCACCTTGATCAGAGGTAACAAGATCTTTTGTTCAGTCTACTTTCCTTTTTACTGGTTCGTTTACTTGTGGAAGTTTATAAATACTAATTGCATTTATTTAGTTTATCTTTTCAATTGGGTAGATAACACATGTTACAATAAATTTTATCATTGTTTACATATAAAAGCAGGCTTTAAAATACTATCTTAGGGAAGTGGGTAACGCGAGAATGCAAACGAAATTCATTTAACAATTGCTTCACTTTTCCCTTCTCTTTTTACCTCCTTCACTTCCCTTGCCACTTTCCAGCTTGCTGTTATGAAAGTGAGAATAAAAAAAAACGTAGAGTTACTTATCTAAATTGTGCTGCAGTTTTCTTTTTTGTGCTATCTTTGTAATTTATCAACAGACTTCGCGAACTGTAATTTATTAATTACATTGTTGTATATGTTTTTAGATACACAATACGAGAACAAGTTTTAGATGATGGTCTTGTATCAGAATTAAGTATACTGCAAACATATAGACAAGACACTGGTGCTCTGACTTGCAGAGCATCGAATGCTTACGGTCAAGATGAAATGCTTATACATCTTGTCGTTCAAGAGGTGGGAAACAAATTTTTATTCATAAGCTGCATGCGTGATTATAGAAAAATATATGTTTTGTGAAAACTGTTTTCACTCTACTAATAGTATTTTAGTTGGTATAAAATAAATACAAAGTGTGATAAATATTGTTTATTGAGTCTAAATGATTTTATCAAAGGTCGGTGAGCGTTTGCTTTCTAAAATAAACTTTATTTATTTTTCGCAACACAACAAATACGAAAAGAAACCTAGTGCTCAGGTACCAGTCTCACACATCACTATAGATTTATAAAGAAATCAAGAAATAAAGGATTCTTATGATTAACCTAAATAAGCTTACTTAAGATAGGGATCAGAAATAATTATTATAAAACTAGCTGATGCCAGCGACTTCGTTCGCGTGGCGCGGTATTTTAACTATCCCACGGGAACTCTTTAATTTTTCGGGATCAAAAGTATCCTATATGTTGACCAGGGATATAAGCTTCCACCATACAAAATTTCATTTAAATCCGTCCAGTCGTTTCGGAAATTAGCCGGTAAAAACAGACAGACAAACAGACAAATAGAGAACCAGAAAAATTGAAAAATATCTAAATTAGTTTTATTTCACATCCTCCTGACTCGGTTTTTAGCCTTTCATTGTACATGTATATGTATAAATATGTGCTGTGTGAGCGCGTATTAATACAATGTATGAAATAATTTAGGTGAAAAGGGAATGTAAAGGGTAGTTTTGGCATGTTGAGAATGGAAGAACGAAAACTGACGAAACATGTGTTAAAGTTGGTTTCAGGACATGGAAAGGTTAGATGAAAATGGAGGTGATCCGTAAGTGAAAATCAACTGAAAGATGTGTGCCAAAATCTTAGTGTGTGCGTAATATACATCATTATCTTTGCCTAATATTATGATATACACGCGTGGTAAATGTATATATGTAAAAGCATATACTCTATCATTATATTTAGCAATAACGAGTTTCATAGATTGTTTTTCACACAGGTCCCTGAAATGCCAAAAAACATAAGAATCATTGATCAACAATCGAGATCCATACAAATTTCTTGGACACAACCATATGCGGGAAACAGTCCGATAATAAATTACATCGTCCAATACAAAGAAGCTCCAGGTAAATATGTTCTAATATAATCAAATAACCTCTTTTACAAAAATACTTAGAAAATATTCTCTAGACTGCCCATTAAGCAGAGAGTTCAAAAAAACTTAACTAAAATTGGTAAAGTCGCATATCGCATACCGTTACGGAGATCCGCAGAATAACGCACAAAAATGGGGGAATTTGTTGCGTGACGATCGTTTGTATTACGATGTCTAGACGAGCTTATGATATAAACCTAGAATACATAAAATATTTTTAAGAATTTCGACATTCTTATATCTAAAAATACAATTGTAACAACGACAACGCCTCATAGACTCTTCGGATGATTAGAGTATGACAATCCACCGAGGTTTCGTAGTTAGTTATGTGGACTCATTATCCTTGAACGCAGAGCACCACTCAGTTATAGTTTTTAGGGGATATAGGAAAAATACAATATATAGTTCTTGCAATTCACTAAGGCGAGTCAGTTTTTACTGTGGTAAACATGTACCTGTGTATACGAAAGATCAAAATGTCGTCCAATCATATCCGATTGGACGACATGCTCACAACTGATCGTTTCGCTAGACACATTCATCCACAAGTAAGGCCCACTCGTTTTCGCTTCATAGATTGTAAGAACTATACCTAACTAATATTAGGTTTAAATAAGATTTGGTGGTTTAAGAATTTTTGCATTATAAACAATTTATTATTTTATCAACCTTAACATTTTATGTACATGTATATACTCAACGTATCTCCAACAGTAATCGACTGATTACCTGCATGAACGTCGGCAGATGATTGGCATTGATGATGTGTATTCGTCTTGGTATGATTTGACTGCCGGTATTCCTCAGGGCGGTGTTTTATCTCCCCTTTTGTTCGCTGTTTTTATTAACACCATCTCCAAAATTCTGACTTCTTCCTATCACCTCCATGCGAACGATTTACATATTTACATACAAAGTCCTATCGCTGCACTCAACATTACAATCGAAAAAATTAACTCCCATATGGAGTAACACGAATGGAGGCAACAGTTTATATTTGTCAATTTTAATATAGTTATTAAAAGCAAAGTAGTAGAAAAAGTTCACACTTTTGATGTCAGTGTATAATAGTATTAGATTAATTCCGAATAATTCCTGTTGTTTCCAAATTTGTAGAACCATGGCCATCGACGCCCCAGAAAGTAATAGTGCCAGGTAGCGTAACTTCTACCAGCGTACAGAATTTACAACCTGCTACTTCTTATCATTTGCGAATCATTGCTGAAAACAGGCTTGGACAGAGTGAGCCCAGTCAACTTATCCAAGTTACCACTACCGAAGAAGGTGAGAATTATTTGAACCTCAATAACAAAACTATTATTCAACTATTTTAATCATTTTAACTAATTTATTCGATACTAAGAGTTTTAAAGCATCTTAATTTGTATGAACTTAGTTCGATCTGTATTCCTCCCTGACTCGAACTATTATCCTCATAATCTACAGTACATGATTATAAACCAAGTTTTATGGTAAAAGATTTATTCCCAGAGTCGAAAAGAAGAAACATACATATTTCTAAACAAAGTTATTAGTGTGTATTAAAATCTGCTATATATATAAATGGTTGCTATTGAAAAATTAATAGTTTTATTGGCGTACTTTATAGCTCTAG
Source organism: Dendrolimus houi (assembly GCA_039645545.1). Classification (NCBI taxonomy): domain Eukaryota; kingdom Metazoa; phylum Arthropoda; class Insecta; order Lepidoptera; family Lasiocampidae; genus Dendrolimus; species Dendrolimus houi. Next base: position 12,217,980 of record CM077134.1, read on the forward strand.
ACTACTCGAAAATAGAGAAAAACTTGACGGAATATAAATAAATTTATAGCTACTCATGAAAGCAAAACAAGAAACGCAATAGAATTGTAAAATTGAGGACGTAGATTGCACACACTTAAAATCTTATAGACCTAATTATTGTTATCTAAGTACGGGTAAAAGAACTGGGAACACATCAGAGCGCAAAAATGCATGAGTATCTTTCCTCTTGACATCAGTATTTCGCTTCTAGTGAGTTTTCTTGAAAAATTTATAGATAAGAGACAGATTTTTATTTGACTGTATTAGATTTAATTACTATTGACCTTAAATTGTAATTCAATTGGAATTAATTTTCATTTGTATAAATATATTTTTTGTTTTGACAGTTCCTAGTGGACCGCCTTTAGATGTAAGAGTGGAAGCAAAAAGCTCAACGGAACTCATCGTGAGCTGGGAGCCACCACAAAGAGATTTATGGAATGGAAACATTCTTGGCTATTACGTGGGCTTTCAAGAGGTAACTTTTACTAAGAGTTATACGTAAGAGTCGCTTTTACTACATATGTCAATCTAAACTTAATTAAATCTCTTAGGGGATCATGAAGCTATGTTAGTTGTTTATCTCAAGGATAAAATCATAAATGGGGATATCTATAAGAGAATTAAAGTAACCTACATAGTGTAATATTAGTAAACAGAAGTGGCAGTGAGTCTCTCACTTTTATACCACCACTGCAATAACGGTAACCCACAGAGCAGACGAGTCCTAAAATGAAAATCGTGTTTTGCCAAATTTAATGTAAGACCTACAGACTGGTGGACAGACGAACTGCGTAATGTCGTTGGTACGGGCTGAATAAGTAAATCGGAGGACCAAAATATATGCGCGTAAACTCGGGTAGGCTTTAGACATTGTTTGGCCGATAACTACGTTAAGAAAAGTAAAAAAGTAACAATAACTTAACATGCTTTTCTTCTATTTGCGCCAATTGTAAGCAACTATGGCATCCAGTGGCCAAGTCTAGACTTAGATTTCACGGAAATTATGCCATAAACACACATTATACTAAATGTAAAACTTATAACTTATGCAAATAAATTTTAAAAAATGCATTTCTTTTCTAGCTCAACAGTAACAGCACAGTCCTAAGCGCAAGTGGTCCTGGTGGAGCATCGTACACTGTAAGGACAGTCGAAGGAGCCGGTACAGCAAGAACTCGTACTACGCTTTCGGGCCTACAAAAGCATGCGGCATATGCTGTGGTTGTACAAGCTTATAACAGTCGAGGAGCTGGGCCCGCTTCACCACCTACTACTTCTACAACTATGGAAGATGGTGTGTTACACTTTTACTGTTCATTTTACTCAATATCATAAAACTTTTTATAGATAACTCTTTATAATTCTCCAAGAAAGTGAAATTAATTCAAATAAAAAGCTATCTCAAGTAGCTGATTTTACGGAGAATAATAACAAAACTTAACTACATATTTTTTTACTTTTTAGTTTCAATATTTAAATAGTTAGCTGAATATTTTTGAACTCTTATCTTGACTTTGTTCATGTGGATTAAAGAAAGTTGTTATTTCATTGGCAAAAATTAAATTCTAGAATTAAAAATAATCCCAGTTCTGACCTAGGACATTTGTGATCACAGTGATCACAAATCAATTTTCATCAAAGTGCATTTAGTTCTTCCTACGTAATGCATGAACAAATAAACTTAAAAATTCCGAAAATAGACTTTATTTATTGAAAAACTGCAATTAATTTAATTCTGTAACCCTTTTGTGTAACATTAAAATCATTGTTACAATTTTAATAAGGAAAATACAACATCTCATGCGATGATGCATTTTTCTTATTAACATATATTTAAATGTTTCAGTCCCTAGTCTTCCACCGGGAGCCCTTCAATGTACGGCACTAAGTTCCCAATCAGTGCGTGTAGTCTGGGAACCACCCCCTATGCGAGGTCGTAATGGTGTACTGCAAGGATATAGAGTCACTTATGCTCCAGTCACTGATTGGTTTGGTGAGTGTTTGCATTTTGAATAAAGCTGTACTAATAAGAATATGAAACCGAATAAAAAATGATTAAAGCTGTTCAAGGTATTCTAGCACAATGAGAACATTTCAGATTTTGTAATGACCTAGTTTAGTGACAGAATCAGGTATTCCTACATTAATATTGTTCAAAATATATTGTCCGATTCCCAGAAAAAATCTAGAATTTTCCACTCTTTCAATTAAGAATATTTTAAACTTTTATATACATCTGGTTAAATTCTAATTAGACTTGTGGAATATAAAACACTAGGTACTAGTTTTAAATCTGTAAATTTTCTATTGATCAGTGATATTGACCATTAAATTCCGAATATTCATATTTTATTTAAACATATCAGTCTGTTGTCTCTTGAACTTTGAGCAAAAATTGTAAAACGTTATTGTAGAATACGTTTCACGAAAAAAGGCCTGCGGAAAACATAACTAATCACACAGATGAGCCAAGCCACGTTGTTATGTTATTTTTAACAAATGATTTAATGTAAATGTTACATTTTTCTATTTATTATTATTCTATTTACTCATACTTATTATCTTTGTAAAATTATTTAATATGTCTAACATTCCGTCGCACAATTGTAACGCCCCGTCTGCGGGACTTCTTTTGTAAACAGAGTCTGTTCTATTTCGAATATATAGCCTATACTTTCACAATTTATAATACAATAGAAGAGTGATTATTAAAAGGACGTTTTATTCAACTCTTACGAGCTGTTCTGACAATGATTCTTGAAATCCAGGTAATGAAGAGGCAGTAACCAAACAAATATCAGGACTCCATACGACATTATCTGGACTGAGGCGTTACACAAATTACTCGGTCACAGTGTGTGCATTCACAGCAGCCGGAGACGGAGTTAGGGCAGCCCCCGTCTACTGTCATACAGAAGAAGATGGTAATTATAAAAACAAGAACTTCTTAACAGTTTTTTGAAGTGAAATTTCTATATATGTAGACGGGAAGGTCTTAGGATTTTTCTGTCACGAAAAAGCGTTACGGCCACGTGGAGGAGCGGCATAAATTTAGATTAGATGTGGTGAGAGGCGGCATAATTTTAGAGTAGACTATGGATGCGTTTTTGGTTCCAGATCGAATTCAGTCTTATTGTTTGATAAAATAAAATATATTTAAATAAAAATGCATTCATTAAAATGTACCTAACCTAACCAAATCATAATTTGCAGCAAACCTGCGAAAAATCTAAATATGTGCTGGGATACATATTAAAAGTGAAACTTCAACGGACAATTGGAAAAACGAATGGCAACGGATAAGTGGCAAAACGAATGGCATCAAAATTTTAACTTGAAGTTTTACGGGCAGGTTTTCAAATTGGACAAGTACATTAACAATCTGCCCGTAAAACTTCAAGTGAAAATTTTGATGCCATTCGTTTTTCCACTTGTCCGTTGAAGTTTTTTTAATTCATTGCTGCACGAAATAAATTACAACCAAAGACATTATAAGATTAATTAGTAACATATCAATCTGAATTGCAATTCAATACAGGTACATAGAGAAAAATACACACACACGCACACACACATACCTATGTATACTACTATCTAATTAAATCTACTTTAGAAAAGTTATTAATTTATTTCTTATTGTTTTAAATAATTATTAACGTTTTCTTTAAAGCATTGCTCACCTAAATTTCAGTTCCTTATTCTTCAGGAACTTTCATTTGTGGGGATAAAACGTATCATATCTTGTCATTAAAAGTCCGTATATACCAAATTTCATGTAACTATAGTCGACGCATTTTAAACTGAGTCGTCGGGCAATAAATGTCACTGACTGTAGGAATGTGCATGCAATGCAACCCGTTATCGATACTTAGCTACTTGCGCACGCGGTGTCGATGCATCATCGTGACCTTCATTAGCACTCTGACTCCTTATTGGTCGTTACGAGTAAGGGTTGTTGTTTTTCTATAAATATAATATTTTTTGTTGTGACACTCATTACATTACTTACGCCTCGTTACGCAATACGCATAATGGAGAATTTATTTTCTAACATGGTTTTGAAGAAATTAAATAGTGACATTAACGCTCAAGCTCAGGCTGTAATTCACAACGTGTTCCTGTTTTTAAAAGAATTGAAAACTGACCCCGAGAAAAAAGCTAGCCTCAATTTCAATAATCCGTTATCGATATGCACCTCTACAATTCTTACGCACGTCACTACACCTCTCCATAAGACATGTAAGTGCGAGCGAGACAAACAGATAAATAAGATTTATGACCCGAAGCCTCAGTTCATAATGCGTCGACTATAGGTTAATCCTAAAGACCGTGAAGAGAAAACAAACTCACTTTCATCTTTATATGTTAGTATGGATACTTAGAAAATTACAGTAAAAAGTTTAGTAAAAGAGCTGTTGTAGAAAGTTGTATTCCAATAAAGTGAGTTCGAGTTTTGGTGACAGTGTAGCACTATGACGAGGCAAACAAATGAATATTTAATGAAAAAACCTACATACACATCGATACTATAAATCGCGATAAATCAGTTTTCTGAAACATCTCCATATCATCGTAGCTAAGTCGTACTCGGAAACAGAGTTCAGAACTATTAATCTTATACTCTGATTAGGATATGCCCACGACTTCGTCGACGCTTGACTTGAAATTCTCGTGGGATTCCTGAGACAAAAAGTACCGCAGCATTTAAAAAAAGAATGTAAGCTATCCTATCGTTTTATTGAAAACTGTGTCGGAATAAGCTAATTTTTATGCATCCGAACAACTTCAAACCGCTCCTGGGAAATTTTTCGCAGGATTTCCGGGATAAAAAATATCACACATTTTATAAAATTAAATTTTCTATCGATCAGTAAAAATTTCACATAGGTAAATCGTTTTTTTCAAAACTGGTCGTTTTAAATCATTCCCGGAAAAATTCCCGCAAGATTCCCAGGATAAAAAGCGGTGCAGATTTTAAGTCTAAGAATTACCTGTCGATCAGCGAGAACCTCATTGAAAAAAACTGTAGTTTTTACGTGAATCCCGAACAAACGGACAAACCGACAAAACGACAAACAGACAAAAAATCTAAAAAAATTACATCGTGTTCAACATTGTTTATATAGTACATTATAGTTGTTTTTTTTTAATATGTTTAATGTACAGACACAGCATGTTTAGAATTTTATTTTATAGATTTTTAATTACCTGGACTAAAATGACGATCGGCCTTTTTTGCAAGCTTGGATGAACTCACCACAGTTGTTGATTCAACTCGCACAAGTCACTTATGGATTAAAAAAAGTTCGACGGCAGTTTTCATTTTAGTCCAGGTAATTAAAAATCAGAGTATAGGACCTTTATGCATTATAAACTTATACTAAAATCAACGCGATATCTATCTAAACACTCCTAGCATAAAATTTTTTCGAAATTGTGAAGCGTCGGAACCGAAATATTTTTTAACTTGGACGAAATATCATCTTGAGTGTGTCACAACTTATATTAGGTTGGGGAAAAAGTTACTTCGCATTTTATATAAAAATTCAAAAAGTTTTTTTATAAAGTTTAATTACATTTGACTAAAGTATGTAGGTGCTATTTTGTTGGATAACTTTTTGTCATCTTGTAGGAAGGGACGTGATCCCATTGCTATAAAAATTTTGAGGCTTCAGATTTAAAAACTGCGACAAGTGGTTTTGGCAATCCTCTCGTGATGTTAACCTGACACTGCCTAAGGAATTCTCCAGAGACCTAAACAGGTGAAAATCTGAAGGCGCAAGGTCAGGACTATACGGCGGATGCATTAACACCTCCCAACCACTCTCGTAATTTTTGCTGAGTGGCTAAAGATGTGTAAGGTCTAGCGTTATCATGGTGAAAAACCACACCCCTTCTGTTGATTAATTCCGGCCGCTTTCTCTCAACTTTTTGCTTTAATCTCATCAGTTGTTCGCAGTACAGTTCAGAATCGATGGTCCTGCCTGGCGGTAACAGCTCATAATTAATAATGCCCTTCCAATCCCACCATACACACAGCATCACCTTGTTGCGAGTTAACCCGGGTTTCGCCAGAGTCTGTGAAGCCTGACCGGCCTTTGACCACGATCTTTTTCGCACGTTCTTTTCGTACGTGATCCACTTTTCATCACCAGTTATCAGCTTCTTCAAAAATGGTTCGGTTTCATTAGGCCGTAATAAAGAATGACAAATGAGTAGACGGTTCATTAGGTTTCTTTCAGTGAGCTCATGAGGCTCCCAAATATCGAGCTTATTTGTGTACCCATCTTTTTTCAAATGCGCCAAAACCATTTTGTGATCAAATCTCAGTTCTCCAACTATATCGTAACTACTAATATGCCGATCATGCTCCACTTTTTCAAAAATAGCATCAATTTTGTCCGTAACAGGGTGGCGACCAGAGCGACGTGCATCTTTGATATCAAAATTTCCGGATTGAAAACGCTTAAACCAAATTTGCGCTACTCTCACAGATACTGCATTAGGTCCATAAACATCACAAATTTTTTCGCGGCTTGTGTTGCATTTTTACCTTTTTTTGTAGTAAAATTTTAAAATGTATCGAATTTCTTCATTAGATTCACTCATTTTAACAATAAGAAAACAAATGAAAATCACACATTTTCCTAATTTGAATTAGTCTTCTTTAAAATTAAAACTTTTTAATGATACCAAAACCAGCCAGATACGAATGGTATAGCCAAAGAGATCTTATTACAAGTTCATACATACTATATGCGAAAAGACTTTTTCCCCAACCTATTATAATTAATACACAGAAATGTTACTTATGTGTTAGTCCCGAGACCGACTAGAGTTCCATTCATAACTACGTATTACTATGGTATTTCGTTCGTTATTCGTTACAATTTCGTCATAGAACATGGAAATGCGGCCAGCATTTTGGGAACGCTCTCCACCGACAGCCGCGATCTGAACTACACATATATATATATATATATATATATATATATATAAGTTTATAGTACTTTTTAATTAAAATGATATACATTAAAATACACTTATAAAAAAATTCCAGTGCCTTCTGCTCCCGCTGATATAAAAGCTGTGGTATCATCAAGAAATAAAATCCTTGTGTCATGGCTGCCACCGACGAATCCCAATGGCGTCCTAGTTGGTTACACTCTATATATGAGCGTCATTGAGGATGGACGCGAGGTATGTCACAGTTTAAGTCAGTTAATATATTTATACCTTTACTCATCAAAAACATCCGCTAGCCTTACAAAAAATTCCAATTCGGTAGCATGGTTCTTAAAAATATATAAAAATAAATCTATGTCACCATGGAAGAAGCTTGATGGATGGGGGCAAAAGGGAGGGTAACCATGATAATTTGGTGTATAGACGTGACATCTACTTTGCTAACCAATTTCCAATTAACAAACAATTCGCTGTGGTAAACTATTATTTTTCTTCCACGGTGCTCGACTAAATAATAATGTTTTCAGGAGGGTACCCACAAAAGAATGCTTTCTCCAAGTACACTCTCCCATGAAACGTCAAGATCACCTCCTCGTGCAACACATCAGTTCTGGGTTTCTGCCTCCACAAGACTCGGAGAAGGTGAAGCTACGAGAGTTGTCACTGTTCTGCCCTCAGATTCAGGTAATATAATCGATATATACCAATAAACAAAATTAAAATATCTGTCTATGATACCCAACGTAAACTCCAAAATTTAAGTGAACCCTGCTGGCACATTTAATCACAAATGACATTGTTAGAATTTTTTTTGTGTGTCTGTCTGAAAGTTTATCTCGAATAGACTACGAATCGGTTCAAGGGCTCTCACTTAAAATTTTAAATATTAAACGAGCACTTCAAAATATGAATAACATTAAAATAACATTTTACTGGTGAACTTGTTCTACGTTTCTTTCCTTTAAGTTGCGACCAGAATTGCTGTAATTGAATCCAAGTTTGTAAATAAATAAGTAATTCCCCATTTTGAAGGTTAAGGTTAAGGGTTAAGTAGGGAGAGGTAGGTTAAGGTTATTTTGCACTTAACATGAAATGCCCAATTTTATATCTGCTATTGTCAATTCTAAATTAAATAGTTCCAGCAAGAATAACTTCGTTTAGCCGAAGCATTGTGACACCTTGGAAGGAAAACATATCACTGCCATGCAACAAAGTTGGCGTTCCCACTCCAGCCACCACTTGGAGTATGAACAGTGTTGGTTTGGAGTTCACATTAAGAAAGAACGTAACAAGCGATGGAACACTTATCATTAGGTTAGTATTCGGTAATAGATTTTATCCGTGCTAAAACGAAGAGAGATTTCATTATAGATTCATTCATGCGACTGAGAGACCTGTCATAAGAGGGGATAAACAAATCCACAGCTAAATGGTAAGACATTTGCTCTTCTGGATATCTGTCACCCCTGATTGAGATATGTCGTCATAATAGCCTCGAGTTGTGTTCCGGCATCAGTTTCCAGGGTCCAGTCCCCTACGTGGTGGCTGGCAGCACATGGTAGCAACTTTAGTGTTGCAAATGTTCACAGGCGTCGGTAACCACTTTCTATCAGGGATTCATTAGATTTTCTTAAAGGGAAACAGGCATTTGGTGTACTTCGCGGACATATTTTTGGGTCAGTAAAATGCAAGTTAATCACCAGCCGCTACAAAAATGATAGCAGAGCATTTTAATATCTCCTTAAATCTTGTAATAATTTATTGTAACATGTGTAATATACCGAATTTCTTTACATTCGCAGCATGACCCAGGCTGGTGATAGTGGCAATTACACGTGTTCTGTTGAAAACGTCCACGGCCACGATGAAGTGACGTACAGCGTCGAGGTGAAGGTACCGCCGCAGCCTCCTGTGCTGGCCGTGGTGGACTCATACGCTGATTCTCTGCACCTGCAGTGGAGTGACCAGGGTGACGGAGGCAGTCCTATTTTAGGTAACAACTATTTAAATAAGCGGCATGGCCACTAAGCGGCAAAGCCTAAACAAATATAAAAATATATCGGTAAATATGCATAAACGTGGAACGAGAAAATTATGCGCTTGTTTATATACAAGACTATAAATATGGTTTCCTACGGTATAAAAACGATATTAAAATCGTCGGAAAGCTTTCATTTAGGCAAATAATTAATAAACAATACAATTCATTAAAATATACACAGAGTGATTGCTATACTATGCTAATATTATTATTAAAACTTATTGCGCACGTTACCAAATACTTGTGATTTTGAGCACAAGCACATAAGTCAACTAAAAGCAATCAATATCTTAGAACTTTAGTCAATTGTAAAGCAATATTACACATTTTTAGATATAAAACTACAAAACATTATCTTCCCAGTTCCCGTAAAAAACTCCATAGTCCATAACCTAAACTACTAAAACAAATCTTTTTCTTGTTATTTATATTTAGAAAAAGATTCTGATTCTGAACTATGTGTACATAGTTCATCAGAAAGGCAGGTAAAGGAAATAAATCTGTACAGCCTTGTCAAATATATTAAAAGTCAAAAGAATAGGTTGCAAGGGGCGGTCGAATGTCGCGACCAGTGATAAAGACAGTGGGTTACATTAGATTATCTTTAGACCAAAGCCGTATGGTAGAACCGACTGATCACCATTTATTTATTGATAATTATTTAAACAATGGTTAATGTTGGTTCTGCCACTCGTCTGCCGCTCCCGCGGTACGCTCGCTACGCTCACTCGGCTCGTTAGCTTTGGTGTAGAGATAACATAACCAAACCCACTGTCCTTGTCACTGGTCACAACCTTCGATTGAACTTCACACCTATTTGCTAACATTGGTATTACATGTTGTCGGTTATTATAAATACAAACTACAAAAATATAATAATTATTTTATGCACAATAATGTGAAAATACTAAAATTCCGTATTTTCATGTCAGTAATATTTCTGTCAGTAATATTTTATAATTTTTATTCTGCTGATTGAATAATATTGATATTCATGCTGTATGGATTAAGTTACTTTGTCTGTCATTGAGCAAAATGAAGTAAACTTTGTCTCTCAATATTAATGTTTAGTTTAATTAATTACAAAATATGGTGATGAATTTTAGCAATGACGTAATAGTTGATTTTATAATTATTAATTATTTTGGTCATGTCATACATTTGCAGACTAATCCCGAAATTAAAATAAGTAATTGTGTTTTTATTATAATTATGTAAGTCGTCACGCTAAAATTGAACATTATTTCCATCGATATGACTCACGTATTTAACGTAATTAATTGTATTGTTTATTCCCCTATAATGGGAGGCCCGAGCCCAGCAATGGGACATTTATGGGCTGCTATTATAATTGTATTGTTTATGAATTTTTCTCTAAATGATGGCTTACCGGTGGTTTTAATGTCGTTATTACTGCATAGTAAACCATGTTTATAGTCTTCGAATACAAAAAAATGTAATTTTCTAGTTCTGAGTTTATGCATATTTACAAATATATGACATTAATATCGGGTATCATAAATCATGAATTGTACTAAGTTTCATTCCAGCCATGTGGTTATAAAACTTGACCGAGAAACATGCACAACTTAGGAAGTTTTTCTGACTAAATGTGCTTTGGAGTTGGGCCTTTCCCGTTTTTTTAACGGAAGAGACAGTATATCCGCCACGGTTGTCCAAAATTGATTGGTGGGTTACGAGTTATCTCGAGGTATATAGATTACATCGAGATGTATCTTTCACTGTCAGTACGAGGTAATTTTAACAATATGCACATCAGGTCCGATATGGTGCCTAAATAGTGCATGCCTTCCGAACAGGATTCAAATCTAAGTCATTTAAAACACGAGTCGGAAACGCAAGCGCTAAAGCTACTGGTCTGCTATGACGTACCTACTTTATATAGTAGGTAGTTGTCCTAATCAACTTTTAAGATACATTCATTTGTTTAGACGTTCAACACAAGTTAATATGAAAATGAACGGTGATGTATTATGTAATTTATAACCTTTCAGGCTATGTAATAAACTACAAACGTGAACACGGAGATTGGGAGGAATTGCAAGTAGAAGCCGGTACTTCGGAGCACGTGCTCCCGAATCTTTGGTGCGGAACGCGCTATCAACTTTATATTACCGCTTTCAACCGCATAGGCACTGGATTGCCTTGTGATATAGTTCATGCTTACACTAAAGGAACAGGTGAGTACTAATTTTCTTCAGCATTAATTACGTTCATTTGAAATTGTTAATATATGTCTCTTAATTTACTATCTCCATGCCATGCTCAACTATGCAACAGTTCTTTAGAATATTATTCCGTAAATAACACTGATCTGGAGATAAATGCCTACGGAGCTTTTCTTTCTGCGCTACAACATGTAGCTTTTTATAAAGGGCGTAATAAAAATTATTTGCGGTCAGCAACGCATTGGCGTTGCTCTTGATATTGCAAACTATATGACTTTTATCAAAGGAAATATTGCTTTAATGTTATAATAATTAGTTAATTATAGTATGCATGTACGCTGGGTTAAATTTCGCTTCAATAAATAATAATTTATACGTTTATTCACTTATGGTAAATATACCTATGTGGTGGTGAAATTAATAACACGTTCAAATAACACATTTCAGTTATAAATCTTATAATATTTGTCCAGCTCTCAACCCACGCTACCATTCGATCGTCGCCAGTCCTTTTTTCCATCATCGTCTATTGTTTATCTTTTCAAATCTTTTCTTTCATTCATCATCTATCTTTCTCGCCCATACATCGTACACATCAATCGGAAACAGTCAACTACTCTGTGCAAAAGCAACTTATACATTCAGAAATATTCGCAGTCGCACATTATATTTCACCAAATTTTATGACAATTGCTCGTCTAAAGTTCGAATCAGTCCCATACTCAACTTGTGACAATCGATGTCCTGTACCTACTAGATTTAAGTCTCCCCAAGTTTGCGCCACATAACACAGTTCTCCGTTTTGTTCAGTTGTTTGTCGTCAGTTCCCCGGGCTAGAGGACATAAAAATGTGCATATTCATCTTCGTCATTGAAAAGAATTACAATTTATTATTTGACCCTAATGTAATCATGTTTTTCCATATTTACAGTGCCTGTGAAACCAAAACATTCCCAAATGATAACTCTCAATACAACAACGGTGACAGTGTGGTTGGACTCGTGGGGCGATGGCGGCTGTGGAATACTTTACTTCGTGATTGAATACCGAGAATTCAGCCAATCTCAAGTAAGTTATAGTATAGACTATAGTGTACATAAACGACTTTCTTATGTCTTTTTGTGAATCAAATTTCCCTCGCCCTTAAGCATTAACATCAAATTTCATTTCCATTACATAAAATTTCCTGTGTTAGAAGTAATAAATGGATTTGATTTGAGTTTTTACGATACAGCTAAATACATACACTTTAAAGGCGATTTCAATCTTCAAATTTGAAGGATGCGATACCGAAAGGTAAATAGGAACTCTTATAGTCTCATGCGGCTGTGATAAACAGACATCGAAGATAGTCGGTCTGTCTGTCATTTATATTCAACTTCACAGTGGCGCCTCGTCTCAAACAGCGTGCAGGCCACTGAGCGCGTTTTCAGCGTCCCAGGGTTGACTCCGAACACCCAGTACCAATTGAGGATCACTGCACACAACAATGCCGGACATGCTGTCGCCCTCTACAACTTCACCACACACTCATTGAGTGGAAGTAAGTTCACCAGTTTATTTGAAGTTCGTGCCAAACTTTATCTCAATGGGTGGTATTTAAATCAATACGTAGTCCTATAACTTTTTCAGACATAAAGGGGAAACGTTTTTAAAATTTCATAGAGTTTTAAATACACTTTTAACGAAAATTGTTATATTGAATAATTTAACAGATATTATTAGATAGATAGAGAAATATTTACTGTCACAAAATAATGCAGAAAAAAACAGTAAATACACTTGTTTGTTACATATAAACAATATAATAATATAATGTACGAAAAGATATAAACATTTTAGAAATATGTACATTAGATACAATTTACAGTTTTCAGTACCAGCCAGATAGCATGTTCCTTTAATTCTTATTTCATAAATTATTTCTTTTTTTAGAGTTTCATAGCGAAATGACAAGAACATTGGACGTTTATCACGTCTACGGAACCCTTCAACGTGCGTGGCTTTTTCTACAATTGTATCGCCACGTGGTCTTTATGATATAAAATTAAATATATTTAAAAAATCTGATTCAAAATTGAATGTTTACAGTGCTTGACGGTGAACTGTCCCCACCAGTGCCGGCGGCGGGAGCGCGCTCTCTGGGAGGAGCTCGGGTTATTTTACCAGCAGCATTGTCACTCCTCGTTCTTGGAGCTCTGATTGCCATCGTTCTGCTTGTTAGAAGGAATAGTAAGTTCCAGCTATTGGCATCGGATATCACCTATCGTACAGGCACAGTCAATTGAAAATTGGTATACTGAAGACATGATTACTTCAAAATAAATAAACGTCGGAATAATTATATCAATAATAATATTTTATAATAATGCATCCCACAGACGAAATGGATTCGTTTGTATGTCCTGTCTATACAGGGGTTATATATCCTATATATATATATATATATATATATATATATATATATATATAGCTGCTATTTTTGATACTTAATTTGAAAGTCAGAATGTTAACCTTACAGTCAAAATCGGAGATTTGCTCTCTGAAGTGCTCTCTCACACTTCTGAGATTATGATTGACTTACAAATCTTGAAGTCATATTATAGGCTCTGTATTTGAACCATTAACACTCATAGTACCATAATAGAGGAAGATAATATTATTTTTCCATGGTACCATGTAATAATGATCACGTATTTAGAATTGACTAAATAATTATAGAACTATTATACATGTTATTAGAAAGTGGCGGTACAGAAACAGTTGCGACAGAGAGTGGTGTGGGAGAGTCACCATCAGTGGCTCAACTGCAAAACAAAGTGAACAGAGACCAGCAATACCTCGCAGCAAGAGCACAGCATCCTGCACCACAACATCATTATAAACATGTATCTAACGGTAAGTTTGGTTATGACTTTTTGTAGACAGAAGGCCTGATGGTAACACTAAGGGAGCCGATGCCTTGCCGAACATGAAGAATTTAAATATCTGTTTACTCCCTTTTTTTGATAACACAATATTTAAACAAACAAAATATATGCACAAAATAAATCATAAACTTTTCAAAATTAGGCTGGGCTCTTTCAATTTTTCACATATGGTTAATGTACGTCCCATGGTAATTAATCCAAGCTATAATCGTGGTTGTCACACACCAGCCATTACAAAATGTGCAGAATAAGTCAGAAAAAGGGTCTAATTGATTATGGTTTAAATTTTGTGAAAGTATATAAAAATCGGGGCTAAGAAAATTCCCTTGTGATACTCTAAATAAACATTTATGTATAGTCGAACCTAGTATAATAAAGTTATTTATGAAACAATTCCAGAATATATAGAAGACATCTGTCCATACGCAACCTTCCAATTAACCAAGCCAACGGCCTACAGCGAGAGCAGTTATAGCGGCAACGTATACAGTGGACCCTACCACTCTGTTAGGGGTTCATTCGTCTATCACGATCTAAAGCAAAATGATAAATACAAGGTAAATAAACATTTTCTAAGTCTTAACCATTTCTGAATACAGGCTGAAACTATTTTTTGGTTCAACTAGCAAATAAATTTACAATTCTTATCTAAAACACAAAGCAGAAAATGTTAATTGCAGAGAATAAGCATGTTCTGCTTCGCGCTTTAGGTAGGCAATTGTGAATTTTATAAGAAAGCCCTGATAAGAATAAGCTTTCTTGTAAAATGTTATATCTAAATTATGGTGTAATAAATTGTATTTATGTTAAAAAAAACTATTCAGAACGTGAGTGACAGTGCATTTTGTATTAGACATAACCTCTTTGTCTGAGGAAACTACACTCTATAGAACCGAAGATAGCCAATCTTAGCTTGAAAGTGTACACTTTCACTCTTTGTCACGACGTATCTTATAAAGTGCCGAATACTGTTTATTGAATTGAATTATTTCATAATATCAGGGAAAAGAACCAGAGTACACGAAAGTAAGAAGAAAAGGAGCTAGGCTTCGAGACCCACATTCAGAGAGCCAAGGTAATGTGACATTTATTTCCATTTGCCATAGACAAGCTAATAAAGTAAACAGAGCTTACGTTATATCTATAAGTAGTTAGCGACATAGTTTTGTTTCGTAGATTGCACTTTCTATGAATTAAGTTTACTTTATCCCATTTATTGAAATTGGAATTTGACTTGATGATCGCCTTTTATGCAACCTGATGGGAGCGTAAATGGTGTTGTAATTTATAAAGGTAAGCATGCACACAGTATGTATTGTACGCATACGTACATAATCGTGTTCATTTCCAGTCCATTTCTTCTTTTTCAGTTTCAAATTTTGTATTTCATCATTATGATCGAATTCTTAGGTATTGTGTACATTTACTTATTTGGAATGAATTGTACCCTTCAACTCTCAGGTTTAAATTGAATAATCTCTGTTCGATATAAATAAATTAATCTATTTTTTTTTAAATAAAAGAAGGCTGCAATAGTAGGAAACCCTTTGCTTGTAAACAACTATTGCAACCTGCCTATTTTTTATATTATTTATATACAATCTACTCTCGATAATTTGACACTCGTTAATTTGAATCTCTGGATAATTTGAAAATGTTAATTGGGACCAATTAACATTTACAAATTCGGTAATTTGAAGTTGAAGGAATATTATCTTGCTCACAAACATGCGATAATTTGAAGTCCGAGCTTTCCTACTCTCTATAATTTGAAGCGTTTATCAGGCACCTACCTGTCGTTTGTTTACATACATGTACAGACCTGTCAATTGTTTACATAAATGAGATGTGAGTAAGTTCGCATTCCAGTCTTCTTTCAAACGTTAATGAGTCATGTTCATATTTCATTTGTGCTATTAAAATGAATCCAAGAAAGAACAAATGTCTTTCCATAAGTTCCATAAGTAAACGCTTGTTATTTTGAACTCTTGACAATTTTAAATTTATCTCTGGTCCCTTGAGTTTCAAATTATCGAGATCGACTGTATTTACCTAATTAAAATCTATGTAGCTAATTATCTATTTAAATTCTGAGTCAACAATGATAAAGTCGTTTTGATATTAAGCATTAGTTTACCTTTCTTCTAGAAATAACCTTTCATCTTCATTATAAATATCGTAGATAAATGAATGCTCTTGAATCACATATAACGCTTTAAGCATTGCATCTATTAGCCCCATTCCAAAGAGCTGTGTTTCCTTGATCATTTCAAAATAATATTGCAATGCAAAAATACCTATAATTTTCATTGGTGTCGTTTTCATACTTTTTTTGACATGCTTCCAGCTATACTGACATGTAACGAAAACAGATAAAATTGGAAATATATTTTGTTCTTTCTACATAACAATATCATCCTTAATAATATCAATCAATACAAACGAGTTAACTTCTTCCCTTTTTTGTATAAGTTTTTGCATACTAATATTGTGTCTTACTGGTTGTCCTCTTATTGGTACATAATTTGTAATCTTCACGTCTATTGATTACACTTCTTGTTCTTTATTCAGAACACACAATATTTTCTGGTATCTTTATGCCTTCCTTAATTGGTCTTCTTTTTCTTCTGTACTACAAAATGATATAAATAAAGAGTTGCCATTCACTATTTTATTCGCTATCGTTAGTGCCAGCATCCATTGTTGAAGTTATTTGCCATGACACGGAGTTATTAAAACTAATATATCCATTTGTACTGATAACAAAACACCAAAATTTGCACCGCCACTGTATTTATTACAAACCAAGAAAATCTGTTTTGGTTTCATGACAGCGTTATTCATATCACCAGAGAAGCGATGTGTCGGGTGTTAGGTGAATATGTCGACGGGATGTGTTGCAGAGTCGGACAACTTGGGCTCGACGGACTCGGAGGTGAAGAAGATACTAACGCTGCACCTGCCCATTACAGAGTACGAGGACGACGCCAGCGACGACGCGTCCGCACACCACTCCGACAGCGAGCCGCCCTCCGCCAGGCTAAGGGCCCCGCTCGCCACTTCTTGTCAGTGCACATACACTTATGCCAGCTTGCTATATATTATTACCCATTCATTTGCTTTACTTCTGGTTAAAATTTGAGATAAGCTCCATACAAGTAATGTTAATTTTCTACTAATTGAATGATTAGTAAGATACAGAGACCCGGTATAAATGAGCTATGCTTCATTACAACAATGGTTATTACACTACGCTGAATTTGGGAGTTTTTTCCGGAATCTGGGTGAATTTAGGCTAGTGTAATAGAAAAGAGTAGACGGAATTTACAGCTAGACCACACTCACCCTCTGTACCGGGTACCAGAATCAGTGTTGTGTTAGTTTTATGCATTCACATGATATTTCCATTTTCAACATTGAAACAATTGTCATTTTCTTTAAATACGTCATCTGTAATCTATGTCTTATCTATCGTCTACTTGCTATACCGCTCTATTCTCTGCTGAAGCTCTAAATGTTCATCTGCGTCTTTTATATGAGCGTGTGTTTAAATTAATTTCAAATCAAATTATATTGATTAATTTAATGTTATAGAAATACATTTACTAGTTATATTGTGTGGTAGCCTTCATATTCGGGACATAGCTGGTAAAGACCATATTTATCAAAACAGGTGTGTAGCCATGCCACTCCGCCAAATCCCGGTAGAAGGGGTAGATCTAAGAAATACTCATTAGACGTCATAAAACATTATATTCGTACTAATTATCTAAGAGTACAAGATGCTGAATACCGCACGACGAGGAAAAAGAAATGTAAATGGAATCCGTGATAATGGATCATTTAAGTAGGTTGTATAATTTTGTTTATCCATAAACAAAATTAATCACATATTTAGAGAACACCTATGATATAGACGGCTGATACTTAAACTAGTCTATGTCGACCCATAGTGGTCGACTACAGTGTGCAATTCTGTTAGAATTTGAATCTTCGGCAGTGTAAAGTACTATGATAACTATCCAAAATACATTTGGTTTTATGAATTTACATTAAATTTGATTATTGTTTATGCAAGGAATTTACGGAAGACCATAAATTTTTTTTAGTTCACTGATATGATATGATACATATTACTAAATTGCAATAGCATCCTAAAACCTACATGTAAAGAAAATATTTTTATAACAGACCCGAGCGTAGAGCGTGAGGAGTCGTCATCGTCATCGGAAAACTCTGTGGGAGGAGTGGTGAGGAAAGCCTTTCCCTCGCGCAAGGGCAAGGCGGGCGTCTTGGGCAAAAGGCACGTCAGGTCCTCTAGCGGATACAGCAGTCATAATGACGAAACCACTTTCAGGTAACCACTATTCGTAGTTGAAGAAATCGTTCTACAAAGCTTAGTTCTAAGGCTACCCCCGACCTATTTCTATAGCGTGGTTTCATAATTTACAAACTTTGCCGGCAAGTTTTCGTCGCTTAGGCATTTTTTGACCTATTCATTTTGCTGACGTTAAATTGCACGTCGAATGAAATATCTGATGTCTGAAACCAATCCTTCGTGAACAAACGTGGCCGGTATACGGTATACCGTCCAATCTCTTAATAACGGTTAATCCCAACAATATGATGTTTATGAGCTGATATTGTACTCCAAATATGAGATCAAAAAAGTATATATATATATTTACTATTCTTGATCTTTATGGGGCTGTAATTTGTTTCTGTATTGACTAAACTGAGATCAAGGGTTTTAATCTAAGAGTGGACAATAGCTGGCTTTACTTAGACTTTTCTTATTTTCTTCTAAATATTATACGAAATAGCCCCCGTTCTTCAGTCCTAAATCGGGAACGTCTTACTAACTTATTCCTTGCAGTATATCAAACTACCCATCGTTCA
The DNA here is from genome assembly GCA_039645545.1 of Dendrolimus houi. NCBI lineage: Eukaryota > Metazoa > Arthropoda > Insecta > Lepidoptera > Lasiocampidae > Dendrolimus > Dendrolimus houi. The sequence continues at coordinate 12,237,029 of CM077134.1, forward strand.
ACGAGCACATTCACCCCCCTTCCCGATTCTCAGACGACACTGAGTGCGAAGGCCACCATCGGAGGAAACGAGCCCCCCACCCACAGCATCCCGATGGCAAGGTCACGAGGGAAGCGTTCCAAATCAACGTCTGAGAGGAGATGTATGCGAACGTGAGTACATCCACCGCTCACACTCCGCAAGGGCAGGTCGTGCTTATCAGGGCCGAAGGTAAGAGAAGTAAGTCTTGTCCCGATTTTGTCTATAGGAATATCGTATTCCATAATTGATACAATACTAGGAAGTCTCGTATTGATTCTTATGATTGTAACCATACTTTTAAACCATAGAATGGTGCAGTTTCATCTGCGTTAGTGTTAAAGATTTAGGCTGTGGCAGGGGCGTAGCTACCGCGGTATAAGCCGTATCAATGATACGGGGTTCCCAGGCTACAAAGGCTCCGAAAATGTGTAAACAAAAATTCTTAAAATGTTATCCACAATCTTTTATAGTTTAATAACATTTTTAAGAACAACTGTTGGGCCAATAAAAACGGCTATCAGACTTCTCATTATTATCTATAGAGGCAGAAAATATAAAAAAACTGAAATCGTCTTCAAATACAGATGATTTGATAAATAAGTTTGTCGAAAAATAACGCCGGTAGATAACGCATAGCCACATTAGTGTATATAGGTACATATACATTATCTGTCAATATTTAAAGTCAATAACAATGTCACATCTTAAATAACGCATTAAATCCATAACTGCGTGCAACAACCTATATCTGTAACATTAACCCAGATGAAGCCGCACCAGAAGAAGAATACTAGCAATGACAATTCCAGTACTTAAATGTTGTCTTGATGGTAAGTTCCCCTAGTATGGATTAATTGTAATTTTACGTATGTAATATCTATAGGAACGTATTATTTTAGTTCCTCATCTAAATATGAAAATAATTTTATTGGCATTTTTTATATCAAAAAGCGAGAATAATATACCGTGTGGGTCAAGGTTAAATAAGATTTAGGGCTTATTTCAAGGTTACGTTTTTCTAGATGATTGTCATTCCGAGTATTCACCTTCCATGGTAAAGCAAAACTTATTCTATTGAAAGGTTGTTTTAAATAAGGCCGCACTCCAAACATATCTATGTGGACATAATTGTTATTGTGTAGTATTGTGACATAAAATAATAATAAGTTACATTTCTGTGTTTATTTTTTTTTGTAATCGTGTATAATAAGAAACTGTTGTGTGTGTGCGGCCGGCCTAAATATTTGAAATATGCAAACGAAAATAGATATCAAAATAATGTCAAATATTTTAAATCATAATCTCACCTACCCTATTAGGGTAAACGTTCCTCTTTTCAGTGGGTTTCAAAGGTCGACCAGGTCGTTTACAAGTTGTTTAAAAATAGTTTAGTTATTTTGTACGACAAACATATAAATTGTATAAACACATTCAATTTAACAAATAAATAATAATATTAAAACACCTTACCTACCATAAAACAAATATTGATACTATCGTGGGAAATAATACACGTTTGAAAACCCTCGACAATTGGAGCGTTTAACGTAAAGAAAGTTTTCTAAAACAATCGCAAAGACACGCACAAATCCCAATCTTCTTCTCAAGATTGCCAAACCTCATAATAACTCTAAACTTCCTTATGTTTAGTTATGTAAATACATTGTAGATAGTATTATATATTTTAGTGCCAATGTACTCCATAAGTCAAGTATCCTTTTTATACTTTGAAAATAAACCATTGAAATTCCGTAAAATATAAAATCAGGCTTTATGAATCATAAGGATTTCTTTTAACTTGTAGCATTGCAATAGCTAACCGTTTTGACCAGTCTGAAGTTGAGATATTTTATATAGACACTAGCGCCAATGTCATTGATTGCATTTAATTACTTGAGCTATACTGACACGTGCAGAAGTTTTAATCCTTTCACTTTCTGTTGAAATTGGGGATACAAATTTTTTATAACAATTCTAAGATATTGATAAATTTTAAGGAAAAATTATGTTTTTGTACAAAATCTCAGTTATTTAGTTTTTTAATGTGGCTTTGCACTGTTTGTGTATCCAGACAGTGTTAAGAATTCATAAATATTGAACTTTTACAATAATCTTTAAAACAAGCAGACATCAGGCTCTCCAGAGTTATACAAAATAAAGGCGTATTAACCAAAACAACATACCATGTCCAGTTTACACTAAAAATATACGCGTTTGAATATATAACTGCACAGAAATATAACAATTCGAAATTCTTACCAAACACCCCTTTTATAAGATTTACATTTGAAGATTGTTGTGGAACTGTGTACACGCTCGAACTTCAGACAGGTCAAAAAGTATAGCGTGCATTGTTCATCACAAAAGTTTGGGACATAAAAGTGATCTAGTGAACTCCTAGATCCTTTCTCGTTTTGTAAATATTATCGTAATAAATTAAGTACACAGTAATATATATCGAATAAAAAAGTAAGAAGAACAATAATTAAAATATTTAAAATATATATATTTTAAACTTAATGCCTTATTGACCAAAGTGTTAAAACTAGTTACGGATGTAATTGTAAAATTATATCCAGTTTATAAGTATTTAAATACGAATTGTTTAATTGTTGTAAAGTTTATGGAAACGTCGAGTTTTCATTAAAATCTTATCATTGTCTTAACATTAAAGTGTTTGAATGTAAATTTTGAAAGTTTTCAACTATCTATCTATTTATATCCTAGATGTAACAAGCGTTTGTAAATTTCAACAGTGAGATGTGCAAAGTTTTGTTAATAAATATGTGTTATAAACTATTGTCGAATTTAAGAAGTTCAATATACAAACAGCGTCTTTCAAGTTTTCCATCAAAGGATAAATGTTAAAATTGACTATCATAAAACACACATATATGACAAACGGAGGTTTATTATTATTGACTTATCTATGAAGGGCCATAGACTTATCCTTATTAATTATTTAGCATGGAAACAGAATACTAGTAATGCTCTTAAATCCTACATAGCTAGTTATCGCCACAGGACATTCGTCTCTCGCCCTTTAACTTTGATATATTTACGTAATTCTTTAAACCAAATTAAATCAAAAATTCAAATATAAACTTATTTAAAATCTGTTTTTGACTCATTTGTGCTATAAATTATATTTTAAATAATAAAATCTACAAAAAGTTGTAGCCTGATCTATTAATGTAGTTTTTAGGAACTTAATTACGTTTTTTTACTGAGTGTCATTCTTAGTATTCGTTTTCCATGATTATTGTTAATAAAGAAAGTACCTAAAACTGGTATTAGATGGGTGTTTGTAAAAAAATACAGTTCTTAGAAATTGTTCACAATAAAATGCAGACCTAAGTTTTGCATGAACTATAACTTAGTTTCTAAAAGCAGTATCGAAACCTAATCTTCATTATTCTATACATATACCTATGTATCTTATAAGCTTATCGATAACCGTTTCGATGTAAATTATTCAAATATTAATAATAATAAAGCAACCCTCATAAAATAGTAACACAAGACAATACACTTACCTATAGCTTGGTGAATATGGCAAAAAGTTAACTTGTATATACATACTTAAAACTTTAAGACTGGAACAACGACGCGATTTTCAGTGTTTTATTATAAAAACTTCCTAATATCAAACAGTATTTTTAAATATAATATTCAAGTGAATTTTTCAAGTGGGCCTTTCAGGGACAAATCCTAAACTATACGAAATAGTGAAAACTAAAATGATAGATATCATTATATTTTTGAAAATAAATGGCATTTCTTCACAGAAATTGATCCTTACAAGCTACACTATGATTTGGTATGACAATACAATTGTGTTTATTTTTTCAAAATCAGCCCATTCGATTCCTGATAAGGATAAGTAATTGATTCTTCAGAAATCTAATTTTACCACTTTAGTCTTCGTCAAAATCGGCCTCGAGAGTCCTTTGAGCGTTTTTCGCTATTTAGCATAGCATATATAGGATAGGACATAGCCTAGCATAGGATTTAGCCCTGAAAAACACACAAACAAAGCACTTGAAAAATTCACCTGTATAATTGACCTGTCAGACAAAATCTTACTTCCTTTAAGCAGTCCTCGTACTCAATTGTAAATAGACCATACATATTAAAAAATGATTGGTCAAATACTTTAATTTATATATTATAATTACTAGAAAACCCTAGGAGCTAAGCTCTATTTTACTTACATAAAAACTGACAAATTTATTTATATATATATGTAAACCTTCCGTGAAAAATTAAGTAACTGATAGTGAAAACCGATTAAAAATCCGTTGCCTAGTTTAGGAGTTAGCGGATGTACAGACAGACGAACACGGAAAGCGACTCTGTCTTATACTGTGGAAAGATAAAGATAATTTGTGCTTTTGTTCCAATGCCTTTGTCTTAGTGCAAATATGAAAGAATTAACTGTATTCCGTAGTCAACCTACAGATTACCTGAAAACTTGAGTAATCGGGGTGGAGGACAATGGACTAAAGGAAGCTTTCAAAGCCAAAATCGCGTCGTAAGTTCTCATTCTATCCTGTTGTAGTTATAGTTTATGAGTGTTGAACACTTACCGCTGCATATTTTCAACGACACATATTATTAGCGAGTTGTGTTTTTAATAATTTACCAAACGTTCGTTCTTTAGTAAATTCCAACAAAGACTGCCCTATATTTAACTGAAATCTATTTTATATAATCTAGACACAAATATCTTATTGTATGCTAGTCAATAATATTAAATTGTGTATAGATTTTTCTAGACCTTGTCACCATGACTCAAAGGAAACTTGTTAAATTGTGTAAACAAGTCGCAAAGGATAAACACCGATGAAACATTGACAAACTAGTATAAACTAATTTGTGCACTTTTAATCAAGGAACCTCCTCCTATTGTAATGAAACAATCATGAGTTTACTTTATTGAAATATTGGAGACATGTGTATTAAGTCTACATAAATATTGGATCACCATATTGCATGAAATTAGTTGTGGTCAAATGGCCAGCGCAATTTAAATGTTTAGTTAATGTAAGGAAAATAATAGAACATTTTGTTAAAAATCAACCCTTCCGTTAGAGTCAAAAGGTCTAAACTTTAGACCTTTTGACATTCCTTTACAGAAATTGATCCTTATACACTAGGTAATTGGTTTTTAAAAATGTAATGACGCCGCTTTCACCAAAATCGGCCCCGAGACTTGAGTATTTTTCGGTGAGTCTAATAGTTTCAGCTTTAGCCCACTTAAAAAATTCCCCGTATAGTAGACTTTACCGACATGACTTTAGCAACACCACTGGGCACTAAAGTAAACTCATCGATTGTTATAGGAGGATGAATAATCTTTAGTGATATCCATTATTGCATCTCATCACAGCCACGAAATTCAACATTCATTACGTTTAAATACAAAGTGCAAAATATATCACTAAATAAAAATCAGGTAAGCCGTAATTTAGTTAAAATCAGAAAAAATGCATTTCTTTTCGATGATGATTTTTCTCATACAATTGAAACAATACGTTATTGGTGCTTTATACGTTCGATTCCCAGCAGAGTAAATTTCGTAAACAAATTTTCCGTTTTTTACTCTGGTATGTATGTCTGGGATCAGTCCCAGCGTTTTCAGCTATAACTGCTACCCATGACACAAGGATAACATGCTTAACTTAAAATTATACAATGTATCTGCAGATTTGTTTATTAATTTAATACCTATTTCTAATTAATATAATTTTATTTAGTTCATATTCTGAAAGAAACTGGTTTTAACTATTAAAATTTATGTGTCATTAGGCACTTATTATTATTGCGATTTACTTCGAAATTCAACATGTCTCGTGCCGTGTTCCCATATTTTACTATATATCATTTTTTTCTATGTATCAATTACAGTACGCACAAAAGTTAAGTGCGCTTCGAGTGAAATTGGGTCTATGTCCAGTCAAATGTTAACGTTTATTTCATCTTACGGTATTGTTTAAAAGGGACGGCATGCAAGTCTGGATACCACCTTAGCGAGAGCGTAACACTCCCTTCTTCGCTCAGTCTGTAAACCTATTGTGTTCTCCACAATGACATTTACGAACTTCAAGGGAACACTTAAGTTGTGCTAGTACTTGGAGCCGTGTCCATTTTGATCAGTAATAAGGCAAATGGATGGATAGTAAAATATAGAAACCCGGTACCAGTCACACTGTATTCTAGTCAATGTACCATATCATTTTGATGTTTTTTGTTTTAATATATATAAATAAAATAATAATAACACAATATGAATAATGTGGTGTAAGGGTTAATCATGTTGTTACAAAATATGTTTTTATAATGCAAACAAATGAGTTATTAGGAAAATATGATGTGAACAAAAATAAAAATTCATTTACTTGAAAACTGATCATTTTATTCAACACCTTATCCTACTAAACAATTTACAAAATAAAACATCAGACATCCTTAATAATAAATAGTTAATTTCTACAACATATTCATTTTATTACCCCTCGTTTACATTATATATTATACACAAGTATACATATGGAATTTTATATATACAGGGAAAATTATACATATTGAACTTTATTCGCAAGCAGAAACGGCGATGTTGCTTGCTATGCATTTTTAGCTCTGGCCCGCTTACACGATTAAGTGATTGTACTAAATTAGTCTACTGCGCAGGTATATTGGGAGGAGTTATTAGTTGTGTAAAACTGTAAGCAACACACACGTCCTACCATTTATACTGCCGCTGTCACTCTCCCCTCGTTGTCGGTTTTCTTGCGGGAGTCGACGAACGGGCAACGCGAGTGTAATTACGTGTTTACATACTGCTTTCATGTTCACTTGCCGCAGAACGCTTGGTGATTAAGCAGCTGCTTACAGTTTTACTCAACTTATAATTCTGCTTGGCAATTTTCGCTTGCACACAGAAGTTCAGACCGGTTACCGACATGTAAATAATCTATATTGAACTTTATTCACAAGCGGAAATGGCAGTGTTGCTTGCCATGCATCTTTATGCTCCCCTATCATACGAGAATCAAAGGACGGGCAGATCGAGCTCGATTACGTGTTTACATACTGCTCTCATGCTCACTTGCCGTGGAGCATAGTAATTAAACAACAATTTACAAAATTGTATTACCATGAGTATATCTTCCACAACGGTGATTGTTCTTTGTATAACTATTCAAAACACTTAAATGATTTGATAAACTTGCAACTATTTTGACGTGTCATTCCACGTGTTAAGAGTGAAGTGAGGTTAAAAGTAACTTGTAAATCTCACTATATACCTTCGACATTGTGACACAAATATTTTGAAAATAATTTACAGTAACGCGAGCATCAGCGAAAAAACAAAATGTGAGAATAAGCCAATATTAGACGGTTCATTTTATCTTTCAATTTGGATGAATCAACTAAAGTACAGATAAGTTAGGTTCGAGACATTTTTTGCTTTTGTAGTAGTGTATTGTCAGCACATAAAGAAATAACCTAATACTTTTTATATATTTTTTATAGGCAGGTATTTAATATGAAACTACTAAACAAATAACAAATAGTCATTTTAAACATTATTTTTAATACCAAATTTCAAGTTTAGAAGTCCTGTGAATATACAAATACTTAACTCAAAAACGTCTCGAAGCTAATTTACCTGTGATACATTATTTGAACGTAAACTTGAATCATTCCATATCATTGAAAACCGTAGCACCCTTTCAGTTCTGTGCATTTCTACCAAATTGATTCAATTTGGTTAATCCGTCTAGTATTAGCATCAGCTATTAATCCATAAAACATAAATAATTAAATCGTGAGAAACTCTACATGGAAATTATGATAAAAAGCACAAATGTCATTCAATGAATATTCTGTATACTCCGATTTTTAATTATCTGGACTAAAATGACAACTGCGATTGACCTTTTTTATGTTGCAAGCCTGGGAGCATAGTGTAGTACGACTTTTTCATAAGTGAGTTGTTGATTTAATTTACACATAGGCGAGATTAATTAATTAATTTAGGTTTATGGCTTGGCAGCCAGGCCTTTAAGCCAGATCTTAGGCTATTTATGTAGTTTCTTCATTTTCTTAAGCCTATGTGTAGCACAGCTGAAGTGTAGGTTATCAGCTGGTGCCTTTCAACGGAGTTCTTGTGACAACTCAAAAGGTCACATTTGACATACAGTTCACATTTCTCACAAAACACATAATTACTACTCAAAAGCTATCAATATCCTACAACTATTGTTAATTTTAGAGTAATTTTACACATTTTTAGAAAATAAAACTGCACAGCACAGCATCTCCTTTCAGTTCCCGCCAAAAACTCCATAGGCGAGATTGGTTTGACATATTGCGAAATGAAGTTGCGAAGACAGCCGCCATCGTTATTCAAGTTGTGTGCCGATCATTTAGTTTTAACTTTGAATTAATTAAAAAAAAGAACAAAAGGTTTATAATTTTATTTTTAACCCACTGCTCATCTGGGAATATCATAGTTATTGACCGTATCACGCAGATGTAACAATGGGTTTGATACATTACAGTAACACCCCCCGCATAGCGTTCGTTATGCGATTTTTAAAATTCCCGCTAATTTACCCCGCTTTACGCGGATTCATTGATTGGTCCATTAGCTCGCTAGTCGCTACGTGGCGTGATTGCGCTAGCCAATAACAGCGCGAGTCTTCTTATTTTAAAAAATTACAATAATAATTATAATAAGTGTTCGGCAAGCAATACGAAAGTGTTGCTTGTTATGAAAGAATTTTGCAAGAACGCAAACAAAACGCAACTTAAAAAATATTGGATAACTGTTTCTCATGGAATTCCAAGAATTAAATAAATAAATAAAAATCTAACAATGAATAGGTTGATTCTATATATCGCTATACGCGAATTTCTCTTAACGCGATTTTGTCTGGAACGCATCCCTCGCGTAAAACGAAGTACTATTGTATTTGTGTTGCATCATTTATATTACATGTTAATGACATTAAATATTATCAGATAATGTACATATATACACTATAATAATGAAGCTATTCGTTAATGACGTTATTTTTAATGCTATAAATAAAAAGCATTTGGCCACAGTCAACAACTATGACTATATCCCTGATGGAGCCCGAACAGGTCAGTCACTTTCACTGTCTTCTGCGGCGGTGAAGTCAAAAGGTTTAAACTTCTCTCTAAAGTTAGCCACATGTGCATCTTCTTCTTCTCTACTCAACATACATTGGCGCCAGTCCGCTTTATCCTCGCAGTTCAATATAGGGGTACTTGATAACACGTCTCTGTGTAGAAAAGGAATAATTACTAGGATCAATGTGGCTGACTTGGTAGGTACTGGTAAAATCCGTTATCCGTACAGGAATGAAGAAAGAATACAATTTCCTGCAGCCGGGTGGCCTGTCGTAAGAGGCGACAAAACATCCCACAGCCAGGTGGTAGGGCATTAGCCCGACTGGATAGTTACCATCCCTGCTCTAGAGTATGATGCCATGATAGACCAGACTCTAGACCAAGGGTGGTAGTCATCCAATCGGGCAAATCCCTTACCACCTGGCTGTGGATTGTTTTGTCGCCTCTTACGACAGGAGAATGTACTCTTTCTCGCTTCTTGCACGGGTATCCCTTCATAATATCACAATATCAACAATAAAATATAATAATAACGGTCATCAAAGTCACCATGTATCAATTAAATTATAACCCAAATGAATACACAAGTGAAACAAAGAACTATTATTATTATTCAAAGGTCATTTTTTGTTATATTTTTGAAACGACACAATGCTGTTTCTGGCATAAGAACCTCATATTCAAACTACTAAGGTCCGGTTCCTATACCTTACTAGAGAGTGTGACATCAAATGTTTTGCAATTTTACATCAAGAAATTATTATATTAAAACAGTAGTTAGGTAATTAGCCTAAATATATTAGATTTTGAAATGTGACATCACGAAATTTAGGACCACCTCCCATCTCTTGTCACACTTCGAAGACTTCCTCTCCCCCTTAACAGTGACGTAATTTATGGATGGCCCCTAAGCTCCATACATGTAATGTCAAAATGCAATCGATCATAGGGCGAGTGAATGAATAGTAAGATATAGGAACTAGCCATTTACTATGTATAATGATTACATTACCTGCCAAATTGTAGTGGGAAATGTTGTTTAGTTTTAGCAAATATTTGCTCCCCAGATGGCAGTTCAGCGTGGAAATAAGGCGCACCGGGCAACATCACTTGTTTAATATCTGCATATGGAGGCAACACTTCCATTTGTATACTGCATATACCTGCTTCATCCTACAAAATATGAACATATTTATTTACTACTAGCTGTGTCCGCGACTTCGTTCATGTAGTTTTTTTTTTTTTTTGCAGAACATACAAAAATTTAAAAATTGCATTTATCGGAATCTCCTGTTCCGAATTATCCCCCCTCATTTTTTTCACATTCTTATATAGACATTACAAACAGACACTTCAATTTTATTTATCTGTTTAGATATCCGTAGAATATCAAGCAATGACAGTTATTTAGTAAAAATCGGCCAAATATAGTCCATAATGAAACTACGTTTCGGCCACTTTTCAGTAGCTGTGATCACGGAAGACTACTACGCTGACGTGATAGAGAGTAATTTAAACAAACAAAACAGTCAACTTGCCACACATATCGTCACCACGCATCGCTTATCAAATGTACCTGAAAAACTTCCATTATCTGCATATTGCATTCCCGCGGTACGGGAACACACTGTATTTGCATATGTGAAGTTCGATAATTCCTCTCGAAAAACACGACTAGCTGATTCATACTTGCATAGAATTTTTTAAGGGCATCTTTAAATTTCTTAATTTCACTCACTACTTCATCAGGTGCCTGAAATAAGAATTAAATCATTTAAAATTTTCAAAAGTATTCCTTTTGAATTAGTGTTCAAGTTCTGGCTGGCCAGCAGTTAACCACTTAGGCGATTTATTACTAATATACATATTTTTTAGATTACATTATAATTAGCAGCTATTCACAGTGAAAGAAAATTTTGTCAGAAAACATGCACTCCATAATTATTACTGATGTATATATAATATTCGCCAAGCCGCCAATAAAATGCCGCGCTCAAAACCTTTAAAACATAGTTTTATTAGTTATTAGTGTTATTTTATCAAAACACATCTGACCTAGAGTCCGTAACTACATATGGTCTCTGAAGTTTATTTTTCACAACACAACACATGCAGATGGCAGCACAATGATGCTATAGATCTACATATATATATATTTAACAAAGTCGTGTTAGTTACACCATTTATAGCTCAAGAACGGCTGGACTAATTTTTATGATTTTCGTGTTTTTGGAGTTGTTTTCGTCCGGAATAGGATACTAAGTATTAAAAATTTGAAATATAATATTAATCAATAAAAAAATTATCATTAAAAAAACATCAGACTAGCCATTCATTTATTATGATGTATCCCGGCATTCCCGGCCGATTTCGGCAATGGTGACTGCACTTAAAACTCATTATCATTTGTCTGATTTTAAACGCCTTTTCTTCTTATATATATAAAACAAAGTCGTGTTAGTTACACAATTTATACAATAAGAACGCCTAGACAAAGTTTTATGATTTTTGTGTCTTTGGAATTGTCTTCGTCCGGAATAAGGAGGCTGCAATCAGGTTTTAGATTTTTATTTTTTAAGGGTAGGACAATGTCTGTCGTATACAGCTAGTTTTCACTAAAATAGGACTGTCAAGTACCATACAGGTTAACTGAAATTAGATGGTATGGTTCACTTTTTTTTATAAATAGCCTGTTTTGGCCTCTTTGTATATGGGAGTATAGTTTACAATATAACATGTCAAAAATTAGTATAGATAATAAATTGTTTATTTTGAACTCACCCGAGTGGTTGATTGGTGGTGAGCGATGGGTAGTATAAGCACATGGTATGGAGTCAAAGGACCTTTAGCCAGAGCCAAGTAACAGTGATTGCCTACACTTATGACTAAATGCTTCTCAACTGTGGGTGATGAGAGGCAGAACCAGCATGTATCTACAAATAAAATTGCATGTTTATGAATCTGTAGTTTGTCATCAAAAACTATAAAACATCATAACTATACTATTAAAACACTTATAAAAAACCAATTAGCAAAATATAGTAATTTTTATGTTTTACTTCGCACCAACTTCATGTAGTAGAAGATAGTGTTACAACCTAAACGCCGACAAAAGACAAATTCACACCTGCATACCTGTAGACATTTTATTACCTTTTCGGCATTTGGACTTCTTTTGTTTACTTTGTGTTTAAAATTTGTGATTATAAAAACAGCCCATTGTGTATTGTAGTGTATCTTTTATGGTAGTCATTAGCCAGGTGTGATTCTAGGAAATTCAGTCCACGCGGCCGAGCAGACATATTGTATTTGTACAGTATAAAGCAATGCCCCAATTGAGAGATGAGGTAGTCGAGCGATAACCACAAGCAAAGCAAGACTTGTGCACATTCAGTAATCTATTTAGTGACGGACTTTGCGCGTGTTATTGAATCACGCATTACGTTTGGACTGGTTGTATTCAGTTATATTTGTACCTGTGTTATACGTGTTTGTATAGTTCTAATAAATTCTATAATAATTCCAAAGGCATTTTAATTCGAGTCCTGCAACTCGTAACAATATTTTGAAGCAGCAACATAAAAAGTATTTCTTTTTCAGTGATTTTTCTTAATTTTCATATTCAATCAGGAGGTTAAAAAGGTAAACAAATAAAATATAAAATCTAAGAGTTCGTCATTACCTTTTTACAACTGAATAATGTCATTAGGAGTAATATACACCTACCGCTTACTCAAATCTTCAAAGAACCATATTTAATCAACCAAGTTTTTAAATGTAAAAATATATTGTACATAGATAACATTCCACTTCACGATCACGTAAGTTAAACATCACGAATTGTGGTGGAAATATAAGGGGAAGTGACAATGCCTTAACTTTTCTTATTTTAAAGAAACTCACTCACACATGCTATTACATACAACTCACTCTATTACACACAACTTACTCTGCTACATACAACTCACTCTATTACCACACTACATTAAAGTTATTAGATGTTTTGACTTCAATTAATATACCTGGATCAATCTCGCGTTTTTTCTTTTCTTGATTATCTCCCCCGCCTTTTCTTTTTCTCTTCCCTTGATCGTCGTCAGCAGCGTCCATATTGAAAAAATACTGTCCATTTCCAGTACACTACAATGAACATAGTATTCATTAATTTCAGTAAGTAGGTATACTTAAAATTAGAGTTGCCATTAATAGCGGTTTGGCCGAATACTAAATATTCGGCCACGCTCTCGGTCGAAGCACCGAATATTCGGTTACCGAATGTTCGAAATCGAATTCGAAATACTCACTTTAACAACTTTTCCTGGCTGATGTTGTTTCAATAACTCCGGGTCGTAAGGACAAGGTGTCTCATCCGTAGTTGACTGCAGCAAATCTGTCATTCGCATCTTGCTGATTGGTTGTAATGAGCAAGCATATAACCATTTCTCTTTGGCCTTATTGCCCACTGGGGCTAGTGCTATGAACCTCGTTGCACACTCTCTGTAGTCTTGGTGCATATTTTGGTTTCTGGAGGTTAGTTGGAAATCATTCAAATTCATTTATTTGCTTAAAACATGGTACATAAATTTGAGCTGACATATGACACCATACCAGACACATGTTTTACCTATGAGGCATTATCTACATTTTTTAATCAAAGCAAATCAAATATTAATACGAGGAGGGATCAAAAAGTAGTGAGGATGAGATAGAATATGACGACTATTGATAATTTAATCATTTATTTTTCTACATAGTCTCCGAGTCTCTCTACACAACGAGTCCAGTGCTTTTCCAAGGCTTCAATCCCTTTCAAAAAAAAGTTTTGTCTTGGTCCTGCAAAAAGCTCTCCACGGCATCCATCACCTCGTTATCGTCTTCGTACCTGTTTCCCCTTAAGTATTCTTTCAATTTGGGGAACAGATAAAAATCGATAGGCGCCAGATCTGGTGAATAACGGGGGTGGTCAACCAATTCAAAGCCAGCTTGGTGAATGGCAGCCATCGCAACTGCCGACCTGTGCGCGGGTGCGTTGTCATGATGAAATAGCACGCCCCTTCGAAGTTTCCCTCTCCTTTTCTCTTTGATGGCATTCCTCAACTTGGGAATTAAAGCTGCATAATAATGGACTGTAATAGTGGTTCCATGCTCCAGGTAATCAATCAACAATAACCATGTTTCGTCCATTGTTACGAAACGAGACAAAAAGTTTTCAGAATCTTCTTGAAACTTGTCCAACGATATCTTCGAAATGTCAAGTCGATTTTGTTTCTGACTGTCGGTTAACATTTTCGGCACCCATCTTTCGGAGACTTTTCTCATATTCAAAGATTGTTTCAATATGGATTGAATACTTCCATATGAAATGCCCGTTTCTTGAATTAAGTATCGGATGGTAACTCTTCGATCGCTCAATACAATTTTCTCGACTTTCGCAACATTTTCTTGGGCGACTGACGTCGATGGACGGCCGCAACGATGTTCGTCTTTCGTGCTTGTTCTCCCTACTCGAAATTGAGAAGCCCACCTTGCGACAGTGGAATACGGCGGAGCAGACTCTCCTAATGTTGCCTCCAAATCGCAATAAATCTCTTGCGTCGTTAACTTTTTTAAACAGAGGTATTTAATAACGGCTCGCACTTCGTTTTTCTCCATTTTCGAGAACACGTTCCGACACGAAGCAAACAAATGACTACATTCAGAAAAAAACAAAAGAGAATCGAAGATTTTTTTCTTTATTAATATTACAAATATGTATCTGAGCTATGTCTGCCATTATTTTATTTTTTTCTTACCAAGGACTTTGTCGTTCTCACTACTTTTTGATCCCTTCTCGTAAATATAACTTAGCCGTGATGGCTCAATATGCACTCACATCCCATACTTAAAAGGCGCGGATTCAAATATTAACCGAAAAGCATACACCACTTAGACAATTTTCTAACCTAATATGTATACAGGCTGAATTATCCCAGTGGGCCTTCAGGGCCAAATCCTAAACTACATGAAATATCAAAATCAAAATTTAAAATATATTAAACATTTTGTTGAAAACACCCCTTTCCTTTGGTTTCTCGTTTGACATACCTTAAAAAAAATAGGTCCTTACATACTACACTATGATTTGGTATAAGAAAACAGGTGTGTTTATTTTTTTTTTATCAGACAAATCGATGCCAGACAAGGGTTATTGATTTTTCAAAAATGTAATAATGCCACTTTAGTTTTCGTCAAAATCGGCCTCGAGACTCCTTTGAGTTTGTTTCGCTATTTAGCATAGTTTAGGATTTGGCTCTGACCGGGCCACTTGAAAAATTCACCTGTATAGTTAAAATTACCACATACCAACACTGAAAAAAAAACATCGTGGTGAAATACACATCGAGGTAACAGAGGTGTCACACCCGCCAATCCGCTTTAGACAAGCGTGGCGGGTATACTATCCATTCCCCTATAAATGGAGGCCCGAGCCCCAGCAGTGGGACGTTTATGAGGTATTATTATTATTATTGATATTGCAACATTTTTATTTATGTAACACATGATAAAAATGTAGATAGTTGTATTCTGTATGCCATCACACGAAGTGTGTTCGAAGTAATCAAAATTTGGTAGCCATCCATTTAACACAAGGAAAAAGGAAATATTCATGTGGGGTAATGCAGACAGTCTTCAGAAATCTTAACAGTGTTTCTAAGTGATTTTTTCATCTAAATTAGATAGCTGTTTGATTTCAAAGCGGTAATAAGTGTATATACTCCCTATAATTTTTGAACTAATGAGGTGAAAAGTCTTGAGAATGTTTTCAACAAAAAGTGTTTGAACAAGATTGAAAGATTGTTTTGGACACTTATCCTAGTACCCCTTAGAGTATAAATGAAAAATACTCTGCATAGTTTCATTGCTAAATAACATAAACAGTGAACATTCAGCACCTCTACAGAACCAATGTGTGTGGACTGACAGTGTTTTAGGTGATTTTCAAGTAATACTTATTAGAAACAATGGCTTATCTACTATTTACCTGTATGGTTGTCTTTCATAATATTTGTGTGTGGAGGGCACAAAATGATATCTTGGTTTGATGTGGATCGCTAGCCATGCTAACAGATCTGATAAGTCATCTTTATCTACATCTATCTGAAACAAATAATCAGATATTTTAGACTAATTTAATTTGCAAAAACGCACTTAAGAATTTGTTAAGATTGATATAAGTTTTTTATCTCTAGCAAATTAGATATTATACAAATGGCAACTGTTATATTTCAAGTGGTCATTCCGAAATTTGGTCCTAAAACACTTAAATACTTTCTTTTAGTTTGTTAAAATTTATTAGGCACCCGAATTTCATCCTTATTATAATTATCACAAAATAATAGGCCCGATTTGACAGTTCTCATTACAACATATTTAGGGATTGAAGCCTCCAAATCGTTAACCAAATTAACCGATTAACACAAGAAATCGATTAAAAATTATACGACTTTGTGATCATTTGATTTATTTTAAGTTAATTACTTTGTGTCACACAAATACCTCACAAAATCAAAATGGAGCGCGAAAGTTTTGTCTCAAATCGCCTTTCGCGTACCGCATGCATTTATTGCATGCACGCACCACAATTAATCTATTGATTTTTTTATGATTTCATCCATATAATTATTCAATCGTTTTTGTTTGGTCAGAATAAATAAGTAGAAAAAATCACATTGTGCCAATCCCAAATATTTAAAAAAAGGAAAATGGAAAGTAGGCCAAATATCGTAATAACATTGATGTAAGACTCAAGACAAATAATAATTGAGGTAAAAATATAGGAGTAATATATATATATATATGTGTGTGTGTGTGTGTGTGTGTGTGTGTGTGTGTGTGTGTGTGTGTGTGTGTGTGTGTGTGTGTGTGTGTGTGTGTGTGTGTGTGTGTGTGTGTGTGTGTGTGTGCGTGTGTGCGTGTGTGTGTGTGTGTGTGTGTGTGTGTGTGTGTGTGTGTGTGTGTGTGTGTGTGTGTGTGTGTGTGTGTGTGTGTGTGTGTGTGTGTGTGTGTGTATAATTATGATGCAGTTGCATCATAATGATGGACTATAGACTAAATTTGAAAAAGAGTATCTATAGATTTTAATTAATAATTGGGTTCTTTATGTTTTATTAAGTTTGAGACATAAAAGTAAAAAAGTCAATCATAGATAGGTTTGCTATTTTGGTGAGTAATACTTTATTATTCACCAAAATACTAGACTTTTAAGATAAATACATAAATGCACATGAAATATATTTTATTCCATAAATAAATAGTAATCATATAATATAAATTATTGTAATCATGTTAAGTCTGTCATAAAATGTCACTTGAAACAAATAGCTTTTCACCTCTTGATATCAATACACAATATTTTACCTTCTGGCACTCATCCTGCTGTATTCCAGATGGCCACAGTGTAGTAATTAAAATATCAACACCTCTAAATTCACTTTGGCCTCTGAAACAAGCATCCCTGACAGCGCTGCAGTCACTAGGCTCAAATGTGCACATGGGTATTTCTTTCCCCAACTCTCTCCTTGATAATCCTGTCAAATATGCTATCTTGACATCTGCACTTGTTGTAAAAATGCCTCTTCTACCTGAAATGTAATGTTAGCCTATTCAGAAACCAATTTCATTGACTATAAATAAGTAATTTGTTTTTAATTTACTTTTTAATTGAATGCTACACTAATCAAATCAAATTTTTCTATTAACATAAATAAAAAGCATTAATATCAATAAATGACAACTTTGAAAGTATTCATTGTTATGAATACTTTAGTGGTTTTCTTAACCTGTTTTCTTTATTGAGTTAATCAATTTGGTAAATGAGATGTTCAATTGAGAACACATAATTTACCAAATTCACATGGCCACTAGCTGTGTAGGCCTAATCGGCTTATACTAGGGAGATAAGGCAGAATAGGAAACTAAAAGAAAGAAAGAAAGAAAATATTTATTTCTAAAAATGTGACACATAACAATAGTTATAATATTATAATAACAATAACACTGAAAATTTGTGCCACAATTCACTCAGTTTTAGCTGTGCCAAAACATAGTCCGACACAGCACTGATTTTCAGTGCTGAAACTATGAACTAGTGAAACTGCTATGGTTCTAGTTTGTACATGTTTAATAATGTAAAAAAAAAGGGGAGATAATTCGGACCAGAAGATTCCGAAAATGCAATTTTTAGACTTTTTGTCTGTCTGTTAGAGCATCACGTAAAAATTACTAAACGGATTTAAATGAAATTCGAAACAGACCTAATTTATACCACAGGGCATAACTTAGGATAATTTTTATCCCGATAAATGACGTAATATCCGTGGGATAGACGGATTAGAAAAATAAATGTTGCTACAATCGCGTTTTTTCAGACGGAAATAGTGGAAAAGATGGCGCTGCGATCGCATAGTTTTTGGAAACTACTGGACGGATTCAAATGAATCTTGTCACAAAGCTCGCTCATATCTCAGGTCATATCTTAGGATACTAATTCATTAACAAATACCTACATAGTCATAAACAACACGTCATTCATTGTATTAAAACATACATTTCACTTTTTTTCTACTTTATCTGTAGATAAAGATGAGAAACCAACCTGATTTGAAGCAGAATCAGGATGGCTTCGACTCATTTGTATGGTTTGCTGGGCAGTTTATTTAGACAATATAGACTTAATTTCTTTGTTATTAATATATGTAAAACACCGAATTAAGTTTTTGTTTAATATAAAGTTAGGGCTGGTGCCTGCTTAGGGTTTGACACGCCGCGCAATTGCGGGGCAAACTCTAGTAAATAATAAAAATCTTAAATTAACAGAGTAAAAATTCTACTGTTTGTTTTATGAATATATTAAATATCTTAAGATCTTATGGTACAGTGCGCAAAACATAAAGGTACTTCTAGTGAAGTTAGTTCCGTGAGTTTGTGCAGGTCTAGTCAAATGTTAATATCTATTATAATATGTTGTGGTGCAACAGAGATGATATGTAAGTTCTGATATAGAATAATGGAGTCCATATAGCAACCGAGCGAGAGTAAGAGCTTTCACAGCTCTGTGTATGAATCTCATAACTGTATAATGCACAATGACATGTAAGAACTTCAAGAACACATTTAAGTTTTGGCTCATACTGGATCATGGTGTGATTTAGTAAAACACATAAAAAATTACCCATGTATATAACATTTGGTACAATCTCTCCTCCTTCATCACAATAATATTGAACATGTTCACTGTTAGCAGGACCAAATACATAAGTTGTGACTGGTACTGAAAGAAAGAGATACCATGTGACATGAACTGATGCAGGTATTTTGTAGTAACATAACACACAAATACTTTCATATTGTATATCACACAGTTAGATCTGTGTTATATGTTTATACATATTCATATATGTGATCCAGAGTAGCCTGTTATTAGACTACTCTGGAGTTACAGCCAGCCAGAACTAGTAAATAACAGAAAATTAATTATGCAACCCTGCCAGAAATCGAAATTAAGATCTCTATGTTTCAGTGACTATCTAACTCACTGGAATGCAGACATCTTTGGTGCACAAAACTTAGATCACTCAACTAACTATAAAGGCTATGACAATAGCTCTAAGGTTTTGGATGTTCAAGTTAGTATACAATGTTAAAGCTTAGATAATAAATGTTCATGGGAAACATTAAATTTTGTGAGTGGATCCTCCATATAATATATAACTAGAACACTGAGCCTACATAAAGGCAATAGCCAATATAAAGTCCAATTTTACTAGTACTAATACATTATACTTGCCCCTTCTTCATGGCCTCAGAAATAATCAAATTTAGGATATATGTAATTGAGATGTTATGGATATGAAATTTCAGATCTGGATGTGAATATGGATATAATAGGTTGGGAAAAAGTCTTTTCGTATATAAGTATGTATGAAATTGTAATAAGATCTCTTTGGCTATACCATTCGTATCTGGCTGGTTTTGATATCATTAAAAAGTTTTAATTTTAAAGAAGACAATACCAAATTCAAATTAGGAAAATGTGCGATTTTCATTTGTTTTTCTTATTGTTAAAATGAGTGAATCTAATAAAGAAATTCGATACATTTTAAAATTTTACTACAAAAAAGGTAAAAATGAAACACAAGCCGTGAAAAAAAAATTGTGATGTTTATGGACCTAATGCAGTATCTGTGAGAGTAGCACAAATTTGGTTTAAGCGTTTTCAATACGGAAATTTTGATATCAAAGATGCACGTCGCTCTGGTAGCCCTGTTACGGAAAAAATTGATGCCATTTTTGAAAAAGTGGAGCATGATCGGCATATTAGTAGTTACGATGTAGCTGGAGAACTGGGAATTGACCACAAAACGGTTTTGGTGCATTTGAAAAAAGCTGGGTACACAAAAAAGCTCGATATTTGGGTGCCTCATGAGCTCACTGAAAGAAACCTAATGAACCGTGTACTCATTTGCGATTCTTTATTACGACATAATGAAATTGAACCATTTTTGAAGAAGCTGATAACTGGTGATGAAAAGTGGATCACGTAAGACAAAAACGTGTGAAAAAGATCGTGGTCAAAGGCCAGTCAGGCTTCACAGACTGTGGCGAAACCCGGGTTAACTCGCAATGGTGTTGGAAATGGTGGGATTGGAAGGGCATTATTCATTATGAGCTGTTACCGCCAGGCATGAACATCGATTCTGAACTGTACTGTGAACAACTGATGAGATTAAGGCAAAAAGTTGAGAGAAAGCGGCCGGAATTAATCAACAGAAGGGGTGTGGTTTTTCACCATGATAACGCTAGACCTCACACATCTTTAGCCACTCAGCAAAAATTACGAGTTTGGCTGGGAGGTGTTAATGCATCCGCCGTATAGTCCTGACCTTCCACCTTCAGATTTTCACCTGTTTCGGTCTCTGCAGAATTCCTTAGGCAATGTCAGGTTAACATCACGAGAGGACTGCCAAAACCACTTGTCGCAGTTTTTTGATCAGAAGCTGCAAAATTTTTATAGCAATGGAATCACGTCCCTACCTATAAGATGGCAAAAAGTTATCTAACAAAATGGCACCTACATACTTTAGTCAAATGTAAATAAACTTTATAAAAAAACCTTTTGAATTTTTATATAAAATACGAAGAAACTTTTTCCCCAACCTAATATGAATTATATTCGGTTTCAGATATAGTTATGGATATGAAATTATTTTAAATTATCCATTAGTTTTGGATAGTTTCAGTTATGGATTTTGAAGAAATTGAAAGTAAAATGACACTTGCTATTTTATGTAAGTAAATGTAATCCCACAAGAGTAAATGACTGGCTGGCTTATAGTCACAAAATCACTTTAATAATATTGCTGTAATCACTAGGCTTAATATTAAATACATATTCAAGGGAAAGAAAAGTAGTAAAAAAAAATTTAAACAGTTTACATCAGATTCGGTTATGGATAAGAATTTATTTCAGATACCCAATAGTTTCAGTTAAGGTTACGAAGCTCCATAACATGCCTGATACATACTTACAATAACAAAGAACAGACATAAGATATCTAATCTAAATGAAACAATATATGGGTACTCTCCATAAACAGGAAAGCACAGGAAAAACATCTAAATAATGTTGTGGCCTATGGCACCTCATATGATATATCTATGTGACACCTTGAATGTGATGGAGATACTCTTCTGGTAATATTTAAATTAAAAAAACTTGATAAAGCTAAAGTATGACGCCATAATAAGCTTGAAATGTGTTCGCTACACATAGCACCTTTGGTGTTGCAAATGGCCCTAGGCCGTGAGAATGAAACAATTATAAGCTGGCCATCGGTAAATGTATAGATGTTTGAATCACAAATTTTAAGCAGTGGGGTGGTGGAGTAGGGAGGGGGGAGGCATACTTACCCCTACTACAACCTCTATGGTCCGGAGATCTTGAATTATTAATTTTGTAATAAACATAACCTCACTTATTTTTCCACTAATATTGCACTTATATTGTGATATATCAGACCTATGGGTCAAAATTTGAACAATTCTTTCAAAGCCCAAAAGAAACCAGTAATCAACAGAATAGAACCAAAAAAGAGTGTAAGGTGTAAGTCATCAAAAAATGAAGGAAAAGCACAACAGAGCACATTCACATACACTACAAGAGTAACCATGAAAATATTCAAAATGGCAGCCAATAAAGACAGTATTATAAATTGTGTATATAAAATAAATAGTAAATGGTTACAAGTCGTGTCTGAAACTAACTTAACCTAAATCACTGACATAGTCATGAGTCGCGACCTTTCAACAGCCATCACAATAATATTAGTAAAAAAAATAGGTGAGGTATATTTATCAAATATTAAAATTTCAAGAACTCCAGACCATAGGAGTTGCAGAAAGGGTAAGTATACGTCCCTCCCTACCCACTCCACCCACCCACAACTTAAAATTCGTGTACCATGTAAGTTGCAGCCTGGCCGTCAGCCTATGTTATCCTCTAGTAATACAAAACAAAAAAAAACACTAACCTTTTCTAGTACCCATACGATACGCATCTAACTGGGCGTTATCATTTCCGAAGAAGGAACCGACACATATCAGCACATCGAATGGTCCTGATTTTTTCACAATTGATTCCACGCGCGAAAATAAGGCGGTAAAATTTCCATCCACGTCTCCGCATATCAAGCTAGAAAAAGAAATTGGTGAGAAAGTTTATATTTATTTAAATATCCTGTTTATTATAATAAACTTTACTTACGTTTTCTGTTTATCCATTTTATTTTGAGTCTAATTATTTAAAAAACTGTAATAATCGTCAACATTCAAAATATTTCAGACTCAGTTCAAATTCAAAGCAAAGATGTTTGAATAAATTTAAATATCATTTAAATTCAAAACCATTTATTTCAATTTTTTACAATTTTTTAAATTTTACTACTATTTTTATAGAAATAATCCTAATAGGTACCTATGACCATTGACGATTGACGATTTAACGACATTGATATATGAGATAGCAGTTTGACAGCATGTTACTGACAAAAGACTGATGCGGGTACAGACAGAGCCAACGAAAGCTAACAAATTAGGTTTTGTTTTGCCGGGTGGATTGTTCAACTTGGCGTGCGCCATTCACGAGTATCTAGATAACGACAAAATCAAACGTATTAAATCTGTATGACGTATGCCATGATTCGCCACGCGCGTTCCACCTGCTTGCGGGCGTTACAATCATAAACTCTAGTGGAACGGATTATGGAGCGTTGATGTCATTAACGACGAAATACACAAATGACATTGGTTGGTTTGGCAATCCCGCCTTTTTGAATGTCATCCGATAGAGAAAATTAATGCTCTGTGGTCAACATCCACTTCGACCCAGCTCTTGACATGGGTCATTGTGAATTTGTGAGCGCGGAGTTTTTGGCGGGAACTGATACGTTGTGCTGTACAGTTTTATTTTTTTTAAATGTGTAAAATTACTCTAATATGAACAATAGTTGTAGGATATTGATAGTGTTTGAGTAGTAATTATGTGTTTTTGTGTTAAATGTGAATTGTCTAGCCAAATGTGGCCTTTCGAGTTTTCACGAGAACTCAGTTGGATGGCGATGGGTGTGATCGAAAATAATGACGTCATTAGTGACGTTTTCGCCACGACCACAAGGACCGCGGTCGCTATGTGCAACGGCTAACGGAGCATTTTGGGCGTGTGAGCTGCATGTGGCACGTAGTCCGTAAAATCTGGCTTAAGGGTCTAGCTGCCAAGCCATAAACTTAAATAACGAAGTCCTCTTCACTGGCTTAAAGACCTAGTTGCCAAGCCATAAACATAAAAAAGTCCTCTTCAATGAACTCAGAACTGTCAAATTGTTACTGTTATGAACTATAGTTGTACCAAACGCGCTGAATGTTCTTATTTTATAATTTATATATTAAACATTAGTTATACTGTTGTAAAAGTTATGTTGAAGAGCTAGTAAAGTTCCAATGGCATCATCCAGTAAACTTCCTGGCACTGGGTTAGAAGATGTTGGGGTTCCAGGTCAATCTTATCTAAGAGACGCTCTCACAAGCTGCACTGACCCCTTAAAGGCTATCGAAGAATTCCAATTGGAAAATGGCATACTGCTTCCTTCTTTAAGACCCATGCTGCCGCTACTAGACCTCCATGGCGTACGTAGACTAGATTTCCATACTTCTGTATTAGAGGAACTTAGAGATAAACTCATAGCACATATCAATGAGCTTGGCACCAAAGAAAATAGAGAACATGATAAAAAGTTGAAAGAATTATTATCCAAAAGCTTTTCGGTAGTTAGAGTAAAAGCCTTAAGGCCTGTTATAATGAGCATTTTGAAAAATACACCTCAAATTGATGATAAATATTTAAGAGTGTTAGTGCGAGACAGGGAACTTTATAATGACACTGATACAGAGGTTAAAAGACAAATTTGGCAGGACAACCAATCATTGTTTGGTGATGAAGTGTCTCCACTTCTTAGTCAGTATATAAGAGAAAAAGAAAATATTCTATTTGATCATGAGAATCTTACTAATTTATTCTTTTCCCCATCACCTAAGGTGAGACGCCAAGGTGTTGTTGTACAGAAATTAGCACACATGATTGGCAACAGTGTCAAACTTTATGATATGGTATTACAATTCCTGCGTACATTATTTTTGAGGACTCGGAATGTACATTATTGTACATTGAGAGCAGAGCTTTTGATGGCATTGCACGATTTGGAAATACAAGATATTATATCAGTTGACCCTTGTCATAAATTCACCTGGTGTTTAGATGCATGTATAAGAGAAAGAAATGTTGATATTAAAAGATCAAGAGAATTACAGGGATTTCTAGACAGTATTAAAAGAGGACAGGAACAAGTCTTAGGCGATCTATCTATGACATTATGTGATCCTTATGCTATAAACTTCTTAGCTACATCAGCCATAAAGATTCTGCAACATTTGATTAATTCTGAATCTCTGCCTAGAGACAACACTATATTAATCCTTTTGTTAAGAATGTTAGCTCTAGGCTTAAGTGCATGGGTAATGATTGATTCTCAAGAGTTTAAAGAGCCAAAACTAGACAGTCAAGTGGTAACAAAATATTTACCTGCACTAATGTCTTTAATGGTTGATGATCAAGTAAGAACACTACATAATAAGTTACCTCCAGATGAAAGAGAATCAGCAATCACTACTATAGAACATTCTGGACCTCCACCAGATGCTTGTGAAGCTTACATGAGAGAGAGCTCTGTATGTGGTGTGCTAGCAATGTATTATACACTCCATGCAGCAAAACTACGAGATCGTGGAGCTCTGTTGAGAATTTTAAGCATTCTAGGCAGTTGTAAAGATGGTAGGGCTTATGAAGATCCATTCTTACATGCCTTAGTTGCTTTATTAATACAATTACCTGATGAATTTCAAGGAGAAGACTTCAGTACTGTGTTGTTTGATGAGTTCTTTTTTGCTGGTTTATCTAAAGACAATGTCACGAGACATTTACTCAAGTTGCTTTGGTATATTCATCCAAAGCTACCAGATACAAGAATCCAGACATTGATGAAAGCTTTACAACCTGGTACTCAGCATAACGAGTCTGTACACAAACTCCATGAAGCTTTGCAGCAGAAAATGAATGCTCAAGTAGAACCTGTGCCTAGTACTAGTGAAATGGAATATTTGGACTCCCCATTAATGAGTGTACCTACACCGGCACCCTATCATATGTAATAAAGTAAATTATCTATTTTTAAATGCTTTATATGATTAAAGTCTACATATATTTACATTAAACATGCATTTTATTTTCACAATAATGTAGTGAAATTATAGATCATAGAGTTTTAACAAATACTTTCTATGATATATGTTTAAAAAAATTCAACAAAATATTTTTAGGGTTCCATATCCAAATAACAAAAACAATAAATGGTCATAACCTGGGTAAATATCCTGAGCAGCATCATTGTTCACACTATGTTTTCCTAAAACTCATTCTAGATCATTCAATTTTGGTTACAATATCACTGATTGTTGTTGAAGGCACTTGAAACCAGAGTACATTAATATAATAGGAGACTTGAAACTGAAAAATTCTTAAGTTATAAGATTTAAAAAAAAAGCTGGCTGCGGCCACTGATGCGTGCGAATGGATTTGGGAGACTGATGAACCTTCTTGAAACCTTTCACTGTTTGTGGGTTAACTCTCCTATTATATTACTGTACACTGTGGGGCTAACACAAACTTGTTACTTCATTATGTCAAATTCTAATTAAATTTATATTAATGTAGAAACAAGTTTTTTGTTTAGGTGGAATTGATTCACGAATATAAAGGGGTTTTTGTGTTCGTGAAGAATGACTATCTATTTGTTTGCAATATTAATTAATTTAATTTATTTATATGTATGATTTACTTTAGAAATTTAAGTGAATTATTCTAATATTAATTATTGCAATAATGTTGCCCTCCCAGAAGTTGATCCTCACAAACTACACTATGATTTGGTATAATAATACAGGTTTGTATATATTTTCAAAATCAGCTGATTCTATTCCTAACAAGGTTATCGATTTTTCAAAAATCTATCGACTAATATAATATGACTAATAATGAAAACTTTAGTTTTTCCCTATATCATATAGTTTAGTAGAATTTAGCCTTGCGTCTCTACTGACTAAAATTTGTCATTTAAAACAATTTTAATTTAATAACCAAAGGTAAGTGTAAAGAATGAACAGATATAGAAACGTTGTCTTTAAATTAATATTCAAAGACTCGTTTCTACATCTTCGTAATCGAAGATAATGAAAAACTTAATTAATTACTGTAAAATATTTATTAGCAAGCTTACAATAAATGCTTTAAAATTAAACATATTAATAATAAAAGACTTGCGACATATAAAAAGAGAGCATCAACTCATTAGACGGAAAGACTGAGCAATATTTTTAGTACAATTTACCATTATTTTATATTTGTCACAGAATTTCGAAATTATTTTGACTAATAAAAACATCATGGAAGTGTTAAGTATCGTTAGTATTTCAGTCACTACCGCACTCAGAGAATCTTAATTACAATTTTGTTTTCGTTTAAGTAACATGACACTTCTGCAGTAGTTACATACCTAAGCACACGCATTATATATCAAAGTACAATTAATTTACTGAAAAAAAAACTGTGTACAAGACAACAATGCACAGCATTTATAAAATTACTAAAATTCGTCAATAAAAAAAAAAAATTACAGGGAATTTTAAAACGCTTTTAAATTTAAAAAAAATGAAATTGTAAGTTATGAAAATTGTCCTTAATTCTTAGAACCTATATTTTTGCTTTACCACTAAGTGGTACAGAGACTCGACTACAGACTGAAGGAGAAAACTGCAATCAGTCTCAATACGATTTGAGATTAATGACCAATTTTCCAACTCTGAGTGTGGCAGTTAGAAGAACGAAGAAAACGTTAGTTTAAGCACGGTGGTCTCGTGGCTCAGGCTTTAGGTCCAACGAGTGCAGAGAGCGGAGGGATCGCGAGCGTTCGAATAAGGATGGGTCCGTGTAGATCGGCTCGCTGCCGTCGTCGAACGCGTTCGCCAATCGCCCCGAAGATCCAGCCTCTTCACCAACTTCAGCGAAGGATCGGCCCAGTCCACTGAAAATAAGTTTGATTTGAATTTACAAATGACGACCTCTGAAGAAAAAAAAAATCATTCCTCAATTGAAGAAACAAACACTAATACTTTTTTCTTCAGTGGCTTCCGTGGTTATGTCGTTCAGCCAATGACATATTCAACACGAATTCAAAACATTGAAATGAAGTTCCAGCCGATGTCTTTCCACAGAGCGAGCTACGTGTATGGATGTGTTTAAAAAAAGGTGTCATACAACTCCTTCAAGTCCGGCAGTTCATTCGTAGCACCCTTGCTGTTGCAAATATCCATAACCGACGGTAACCACTTTCCATGAGGTAAGGGCAGGGCAGTCGGCCTGTCTACTACTCAAGCAATAAAAAGCAGACGAGACGCATAATAATATAAGATTATAATTAGGAGAGGCAGTATACCCACCACGTTTACCCAAGACGGATCAGCGGATTTCCTACATATACCTACATCTACGTTATCTCGATATGCACATTTATCGGCAGACAAACACAAATTGTATATCCCCAAACTAAGCAAGTTACGCTTGTGTTATGGATAATAAACAACGGACCACTCTGGGGCCGATCCCAGACACGCAGACCATAGTAATTAACAGAAAGTTCGTTCCCGAAATTTACCATGCCAGGAATCGAACTCGGATACTCTGCGTTCTAGCGAGTTCGGCCAGCTAAGACTTAGCCCGCTTAACTACAGAGGCTGGCAAGTGATTTATAGGTTAGAAAACTGCTTAAAAGTACACTTTCATTAGACCCAAAGCTGATTTCAAAATTACCGGCGCAAAAAAATTTGAAAAGAAATGAAATAACCCTGTTCTCGTAATTTATGTCATCTTCCTAATGAGAGTGAATTAAGATATTTATTTATTCTTTCTTACGCAATTAGATGTGAGCCAATTTTCTTTCAAAAATAGGCACTAGATCCGAGATATATACAGTGCCGTAAATAGAGCGGTGCCACCGGTGCCCAGGCACAGGGCGTAGACTCTGGGGGTCGCAAGAATGGCCAGACTAGGCAGGACTATTATTTTTTCGGTTTGCTCCTGATAAGTTCCCGCTGCGCCCCAAGTACTCGATTCCAACACATACGTACCTAAATGCCAGTATCATCAAAACATCTGTTAAATTCTAAAAAAAACAAGGGCACATTTATAGAAGCTCGCATAGGGCGCAGAAAAGGCTATTTACGGCACTGGACATATACAGGGCTTTCTTTACCCGAGGGTGTAAGGAGTGCGTGGCACCCGGGCGCAGATTTCTAGAGGGCGCAAACCGATTGGCTTTAATAAAGAAAATCATCGTGATTTTTTAAGATATGACTAACGACAGTTAAACTATTTGTAGTGCCTATATATGTATAAACCACATCTTCTTGTCAGTAGTCCTAAAATCTTGACTACGACTTACAAAGAGGGATGGACGCAGATGACGAATGCATAAGGGTTTCGCTTTGCCAAAGACCTTCCTTCAAGATCCTTCAAATGAAATACCATGGCTAAATGCTATTTTTGATTGTTGCTTAAGACAGCCCTGGGTAAATAGTTATCAAGAAACATGGGAACATGTCCACAAGATATGTATCCGAAGTCAACACAAGCAAAGCTGTAAGAATATCACTGTTAAATGAAGAAAGTTGTAACTTTACCTTAGAGAAAAAGGTTTATGTAGGTGTGATGCTGAGAATAAAGAGGGTCTGGTTGGCCTGGGGCCAGGAGTCACTGGTCGCAGTGTTGGTGGGGGACTGGACGCCTGAATATTCTTACGCAGCACTCGCCAATAGCGCCTGAATAAAATACACATTTCATTTAAATCAAACAATAATATTTTGCAATCAGTATATATGGAGCTGTTATGTTCCAATCTTTATGTATGTGATTCTGAAATCTACCATTTCAGAATCACGTACATGCTGGAGTCTTTTGTAATCCTATTCTTTAAACGTTTTACGTTCACCATTCTAATTGCCTACATTTTAATGATAAATTAATACAAATAGTTTATTAAGTCCTCGAATTTTCTCTCTTGGCAGTTTCCCTTCCGATATTCTGCTTACTCTCTTTCTACTCATGATACGTGTATCCTTTTTCTATAACTATACCTATATATAATTAGAGTCGCCAGCCATACTATAATATATAGTATCGTACTATATTTTAGCCAATTGTACTGTATATTATAGAAAAATAATGTTGTATAAGATGTACTCATTTTCATCGCTAACTCAATAGTCGCGCTTTTTGTTCAGATTCTTATGATTATTTTAAAAATAATAGATTACCTACACATTGCATATCCCCAAATTAATCAAGTTACGCTTGAATTACTGGTAATATGCAACGGACTACTTTCAGGCCGATCCCAGACACCCAGACCATAGTAAATAACGGAAAATTCGTTTCCGAAGTTTACCATGCCAGTAATCGTAACCAGAGCCTCTGCGTTGCAGTCTCCTATTATATTAATGTACTCTGTGCATTGCAGTGTGGTAGGCCGAAAAAGGCTTAGCCCACTCAACCACAGAGGTCGTCAAAGTAGTAAGTAATAAATACACATGGAAATTCAATAATTATTTAAATAAAATATATTATAAATAATGAAAAATAAATGTGTACTTTTTGCACCCTAAATTCCCCAAAAGTACCAATTTTTTTACAACTTCAAAACAAAAATACTATAGTTCCTTAAAAAAATGGTGGCAACTCTACCGATAATAATATACCTATACGAAGAATATAGCGTCAGTCAGTCGCCTATTTGTATGGGCGTGGAAGAAAAATATCTACGTGTGTAGGTACGTATCCACATGAGCGTACCCAGCTTTTGGCCCAGGGGCCCAATTGAAAATATTTTTTAAGCTGCGTCCCCCGCGCTTGTTTTGCCCTAGACATAACACGAAACACATGACGCATTAGGTATACCTATGTAGGTAATGTAACTAGTGTGCAGGGGAAACACCCGCAGGAGATCCTGCTTTGTAGGTAGTGAAATAAATTAATATAAGACATTGCAGGAATGCAATTTGACCAGGCGCACTGCGAGGATTTTTAAAAATTAATGCATAAAATATTGTAAAGTAAGTCGTATTGTGACTCTGCAATAACTTTTATCGACAACAGTAGGTACGCATGCATATAATCCAGGGGGGAGACGCAGCTGTCTGTATTTAAAAACGTGATACATAATATATAAAAAACAGTATAGTATTTTTTTAGTAGTGAGAGTACCATGGTTCCACTACCCGCCATCTAATATTCTTGAAAACCCTTCAAATAACAAATATGAAAAAAAAACATTCTTACCTGTAGATATACAAAGCAGCAGTCAACATAGCCAGCAATAAGGAAAGCAACACGCACAAAGCAACAAGCAAGGCGCGGTAATGATACGGAGATACGCAAACACCCGCAGCTGCCACCACCGGTGAAGAATCCGATTCACTGTTCTTCTCTTCAAGTAACTCATTACGGTTGTCGAAAACCTAGAAAATATTGTTTAAAAAAAAACCAAAAGCAATGATTTAAACTATTCTATATATTTACTGTTATCAAACATTCGAGACATCCACACGACCATATCATGCGGAATATACATAGGTAGTTTCATTTTTCGGGATAAAACGTATCCCACATTGTTTCCCGTTATCAAAAGTAGGTACATAACATAATTAGACTAAATTTTATAATAATCGATTCATGTCAAGACAATAAAGAAGTAAGAAACGTATATGTATTAACTATTATGTTATATGTATTTATATTTTTGGGAAGTCTGACAATTTAAATTTTTAGATCGTCAATATGTAATTTATGTGAGGTAATATTTATTAAACATAGGAGAAAAACCTTTCAGAAATACATTTTATAATAATAATACCTACTAGTACAAAAGAAGTAGATAATCCTAGAACAAGTCCCATAATGGATAAACTTATATTATATTATATCACATCAAACCGCAATATCGTTTAAAAATTAACAAAAACCCAGTGACCCAATCACACAATTTCTAATCTCAACACATGTTGCTTTGTATTTAAAAACGAATCAACATTTCCGCGTTCAACTTCGATCAATAATCTTACCTCGATCATCTTTCTCACGTGACTTGGGGTCTCGACCTCATCCTTCAGATATTTATCAACTGCGGCTTCCTCATAGGACACTTTGTAAACAGCTCCTGTGTTCTTATTATTTGGTTTCTCACTGCTTGTGGCTGTTGTCTCTTCGATATTCATTTCGGATGTATCGTTAGCCTCGGTGCTAAATGTCGAGTTAACTTCTCGTCGACGACGACCGAACGACGGCTCTGTTCTTCCTGTATGACTTGGGCAATACGCCTAAAAAAATATTTTATTACAAAAACAATCTATACACTTAATATGTATCACTAAATGAACTCAGCTTCCCAAAGGAAATATGTTTTATTTATAAGCCGAATTATAAAGGCTACAATCTCTTAAATTATTCCACTTAAAATATATTCTCCTAAGGGGCCATCCATAAATAACGTCATACGCTGAGGGGGTGGGAGGGCTCCTACATTTGTAACGTCATATTTCAAAATCTAATATATATATAATGTAATATATAAAATTCTCGTGTCGCGGTGCTTGTTACCAAACTCCTCCAAAACGGCTGAACCGATTTGTATGAAATTTTGTGTGTATATCGGGTAGATCTGAGAATCGGCTAACATTTATTTTACATACCCCTAAATGATAAGGGTGAGACCCACCCACCCCTAAATATTATTTTGTCAAAATTTCTTATTTATATTTTATTATGATTTAGCATTGAAAAATACATACAACTTCAAATTTTCACCCTTCTACGATCAACCCCTATTTTTTAATAGCGATATTAGTACTTTAATCATTTAACTTACTTAAAATTACTAGAAATAATTTAAATGGCAAAACAAAATTGCCGGTTCAGCTAATAATATATACATATAAGGTTTAGAACTCGTAATTTGGACTATAAACAAAAAACTTAAAATTTCTACAGCATAGTGTATGAGCATAGAAAATAATATAAATGGAAACAAAAGTAATTACGAAACTGCTGTTTTAATTTAATAATATCTTGATGTAAACTTGCAAAATATGTTAAGGCACACTAGGGAAGAAAGAGTCTCACGAATGTTATCAGCTGTGACAAGGACGGGGGAGGGGTCAAAAAATCATGAAAATCGTGTGACGTAATTTGTGGAGGGCCCCTAATATACGCAATAGGAGAAATAATATTTCACGACCACTGCTTGCTCGGTCACGTAAAATGGATAGGGGAGGTTCGGGACGTAAAGAAAGCGTATTTACAACGATAGAATGGCCGACGACCGGTCGGTCGCCCCAAATGCCGATAGAAATACAAAGTGGCGGCTGACCTGTGGGAGCTTCAAGCTCATAATTAACAAGAACCCGCACAGGAGAGACAAAGGTTGCGTGTTCTCGTGTCGGAGGCCTAGACACATTTTGAGTTGCTGAGCTAACGGAGTTAGTTACTTAGAATATATTTTATGTTGATAGTTGTCATTGAAAACTGTATATCAAGGCTGTATAACTTATACCAAAAATAACGATAGGTACTAATCACATCTAAATCTGTTTATGACTTATGAGTACCTAAATAAAGAAATGCACACATGTATTAAATACGAAAAGGTGATCGCTTTTTAACAGTCACGTCTAAATATAAATTTAACCTTAGTATTTATTTTAGTACTAAACGGTACAAAAATAGATTTTACAACGTTCCTGTTGCTGCTTAATCTTTAACTTCAAATAGGAAATACGTGAGCACTAGTACAATAACAAATCAAGGTACAGTGTTATCGCCTTTCCTCATAGAAATATAGATGTTTTCGATACCAACACAAAAACATCACTCGAGGATCTCGTGATTATAGAATCAGAAACAATAATATCAAACAAGTTACTTCGGAAAAAGTCAAACGTGTGTAATATTAGATAACAATTGCATAAATAAGAAGGGGTATTAGTCAGTACTAATACCCCCCTAATAATGCATTATCAGTATAATGCACTTATTAAACGATACGGGATACAAACATGTCCATAAGGTTCATCATATTTATATCCGTGCAGGAACGGAGAA
Organism: Dendrolimus houi; assembly: GCA_039645545.1. Lineage (NCBI taxonomy): Eukaryota > Metazoa > Arthropoda > Insecta > Lepidoptera > Lasiocampidae > Dendrolimus > Dendrolimus houi. Next base: position 12,271,068 of record CM077134.1, read on the forward strand.
TGAATACAATTTTCCGCGGCCGGGCCTGCACTATCGTAAGAGGCGACAAAACAACCCACAGCCGGGTGGTAGACTGTTTACCCCTTCTGGAAGGCTACACCTCTGGTCTAGAGTATGCCACCATAACAATCTTGAGTCGTGTTCCGGCATTAGTGGCCAGGTTTCAAGTCTCCCTTCAGAGAGCAGCAGCGCGTTTGTAGCACCTTCTGGTGTTGCAAATGTCCATAGGCGATGGTACCCGCTGCCCATCAGGCGGGCCGTCTGCCTGTCTGATGAACTCGTGCAATAAAAAAAATCCAAAATAAATGAAAAAAAAAACAGCTTATAACACAACAACCCAACCCTAATGAACTGGATGTATTTAGATTAATAATTTCTAAGGGCATTGACGTAAAATATTGTTTATCATCGACTTTGTAATGATGAGTAAGATTATAAATAATTTGTTTATGCATCAAGTATTTATTTGTATGTAATTTGTTGATAGAGCTAATTCATTTATTGTTTATGCGTGTTATGACATTGCTGCCAAGCTTAGGCCTGCAGGCCTCGCTATTTTCAAGCGAATAGAATCTTTACCACCCACGTTAATTCCAAGCGGATAGCCAGCCGGGTTTCACATATCGGTTATCTCAGTGTGCAGATTTTACACGCTCGTTTCTTCTTTCTTTCACCATCAGCACTTGTTATTTGTAAAAATATACTCAATGCACATTAAGCCAGTAAAAGCCCAAGTGTTCATATTTCTCAGTCAGAATTTGAACCCACATCCTGCATTCGAATACAGAATTTTGCATTTGTGATTTCGAATGCAGAATAAGGTTTTCGAGTGCGTTTGTCTGACTCACATTTTGTAAACACTTGTTCCTTTTAAAACAATTAACGTGTATCTATGTAAGGGTTACATACTGGCTGACATCCATCTCGACATGTTCGTACTGTGGCTTCGAACACCAAAAAGTTCGATTCGGGTATCTTGAAAGCGTTGAATCTAGCTTCAAGCGAATCTCCGTTCCGGCCTTTGTCCAACTCAGGGAATACATCCGGATCCACAGGACATCTAAACCATTAACAAAAATAGTAATCTTAAAAACGTCACTTCTCATGTCATGTAACTTTCAAGTAACTTAAATATTAGTACCGATATACATATACCAATATACGAGTATAAAGCAGAACCGATGTTAATGAAATCTGGCAAAAAGATAAATTGTATTTTGAAGAAGGATATATAGGTTATTTAATTTTTATATCAAGTAACAATATCGAGGAGAGAAAAATGAGGGATGAAAATGATGGGCAACCGTAATTACAGTATGTAAATTTGGTAAGAAATTAACAAATACGTTTTTTAGCGTTTTTAATTTATCGAGAAAGTATTAAAATAAATGCGGGACACAGTTCCCCAAAACTAACACAGCCATTATGGCACAATCAACTAAAACAACATGGAAAATCATGCTCTAATTTGTTGCTAATTAGTTGACGCAATTAGACATTTTTTTGTTTTTTTTTGTTAATGAATTGGGCGGCTGTGCCTAGTATATATAAATATTCTGGCACAGCCACAGTCGAAATACTGCTGAAAACACTATGCGATGCACGGGGACATCACAGACTATATGTTAATCACTTTCACAGATATATATGTGCCTATTGAGATTAAGAATTCGTGGCTGTGCTAGCTTGATATTAAACATTACAGCCGGAAATGTTTGGCTGTGTTAACTATATAATCATTAGCACAGCCGAATCCTTTACAAATAAGAAATAAAAATAGAAAAAGGATAAATAAAATATAAATAAAATAAAATGTATATAATAAACTTTGAGACATGAACATGATTTGCCATATTGTTTTAGTTGATAGTGCCATAATGGCAGTGCTAGCTTCAAGGAACTGCGGAACACAGCCGTTAAGTTCAATATACAATCACGTTGAGAACACGTGACTTTAAAGAAATAGGTAAGTAATATTACCATTAACAATGAATTTAAATTCAGCCATGAACTTTACAAGTAATAGATAAACTAGAAAGATGTTTTTACGCTGACATTATACGCGATCACTGGTAACATTTCATAAGTTACCTACATACGCGATACTGGCTTATCATGCGACTACGATAAACTGCCACTTTTCGGGATAATAACCATCCTATGCTATCCTCGCTATCAAAAGTACCTATTGCAAAAGTTGAAAATAATAGGTTAATTGTTTCGCCTCAGTAAGTTTTGATACCGTATCCCTTGAAAATTATACCGCTTTCCCAGATAAATATATTACGTATATTATATTTATCTCTGTTAACAAAATTACCTACGTATTGTATTCTGAATATTATGAAATTGGCTCTATTAGCTCTGATAAAGAAATGAACATATATGCAGTCACGTTTAAGTCCTAGAGCTGTCCTGCCCTCTTTCATATTCCAATACCATCGGCACTTTAAAATATATAATAAAACCTCTCTGGATTAATTATTTATGGCTGTACAGTAACTAATTTTGTATGCAAAACTGTCTGCTATACAGCCATCTCTTGCCAATTAAAAATGTTAAGTTTGGTAATCAAACTATTCTGCTGCAGAATTTCTGCTATATGGCTTACTTACCCAACCCGATCAATAAGCTGTACTGATCTTCCAGAATAGGGATCTCGGGCGATAACATTCGTTGCAAATATATCTGTAGCATAGTTATATCCATCTTGTGCTTCCAATCTAAATGTGAGGGGATCTCCCACTGCTATCGTGGTTGTCGGCCTTCCTTGGTACAATATCATCAACCGAACCTTGGAGTTTAATGAACTCTCTTCTGGGAGGTATTCAATTGGTATCGGACTGCCTGACCTGTCGATTAAATTATAACCAAGCCTACAGTTAGATTTAGAAGAAACATTCCTGGGAGAGTTAAGCGACTTTGAAAGAATCCCTGACCTATGGACTTTATACTGTATGGTATAAATATTTTAGGATGCCGTAACCATATTGCAAAAACAGCTGATGTTTCTAGCCACAACGAAACTTTTTTAGGTACTGTGCGTGGTTTATACTTAACTGGTTTTTGTAATTCATAAAGTAACTCTGTTTGTTTGTTACTTCTTTAAGACTGAATGGCTAGAAGGATCGTGATGAAATTTGAAAAGGGAATAAATAGGTTGTATTTTGGGAAAGGACATATTAGCCCTATAGATCGGAAATTTGTTTGGGCAACGTATAATTGCTCAAGTTAGACATATGAAATCTCCTATACTTACAGATTTTTAGTAAGTAATAAAGAAATACGTCGTGAAAATAAAACTATAACTGGAAATAATGCCAATAAGAATTCGTTCAAAGTCTCACGTTAGTAGCTGTTAGTCATAACAGCACTCACAATGCACTAAATCTACCTACACACTTGAACTATTTCCTTCGCCTTAATCTCAAAATAAAACTGCTAAAATAAACAAAACAAATCGATTTGTAGAAACCAAAAAATGAGTTCACACAAAAACCCGACACACACCGCTGGCCTGTTACAAAACATTAACACGAAAATAGTTTGAGCAAACAATTTCTGTTAAAGCATTAAGAAAAGTTATTATGAAAAAATGTCAATCGTCCAGTAAAAATGCAAATCTATGGCCGCTTTTTGATTTGTCGGTGCAGTAGAGGTACGGAATTGGTATCTCGGTACACGCGGTACCGAAACCTTACCTAGTGTATGTAGGTAACTCTTTATTGTACACCAAAGTATAGACAAACAGAAGTAGAAAAATACAAAAGATAGTAGTACAACGGCGGCCTTATCGCTAAAAACGATCTCTTCCAAGCAATCCTTGGCAGGGATTTATAGGTTTTTAAAACTGACGCTGGTGCAGTTTTTTATTAATGATGATAACTATACATAGTGCGTATAAGTACAAAAACAATATAACTAATTATACATAAGTATATGTATATACACATACGTATATAGATATGATATTATACACACATATATAATTATTTATCAGATTAGGAATTACTATACACAATAGAAGAACTTGCTTTTGTATGCTTCTGAACCTATCCTAACCTAATGTTTGCCGAGCTCCTATATTTCTATAAACGTTTCACGATGCGGTCAATATCGGTGTTAGAGCGGCCCACACCGAATGGATTAGGAAAAGCTCATAGAAATATAGGCGCTCGGTAAGCTTTCAGTACCGCGTAAAACGAGCATACCGATTCTGTAACGTTGCTACACCGCATACCAACAAGTGGCCTAAAACCTTCCAAATCCTACATCAATACATATATGCGCTATAATCCTTTCTTCTCAGAAGAGTACGAGGAGGAAAGAATAGTAGGATTCAAGCTCTTCATTTGCTTTTTGACGTTTTGTTATAGTATAAAATACATATTTTTAGAACAAATCAATCAAAAATTTAAAGCTTGGTAAGCTTCTATTAAAATCTTGATTGTTTTGGTCTACAAAAGAAATGTTTTAAATAATAAAATGTAAAACAGCAAGATAAGAATTACCATTCTGCGGCGCCATCTGATCATGCAGGGTTTAGGAGCTTTTTGGAATTACGTTTATTACTGGAGAACTGTCATTTCTAATACTCTTTCATGGTTAGATATTGTAGAAAACATGCCAAGTAGGCAAGTGAGCTAACAAAAAAATAAGTTTTCCAGATCATCCAGTTGCAATCTTATCAAGATTACCTATCTATTAGCTAAACTCGCAAGCACATTCAGTTAACCTGTTATTTTAAAAACGAAATAATTTCTTAAGATATCTTCTTGAAATCTTTACATTCTTGCAAATAGGTAATACATACACACACAAGAGGTAAATTAAGACTACTGCTAAAGAAGCTTAAAGGGAAAACATTTAAAAAATCAATCAATCCCATTATTATTAAATTCATAATAGGTAAAAGGATATTTTCGAAACTTTATTCTTAAGTAGGTAATATTAATTTGTTATTAACTGACGTTAGCTAACATAGCAGCAGTTACATAAAAGAGTTAAATATGCCATTCCAAAAACGACATTATTCAATGGACGATTATTCGGTACTAAGCGCCACAGATAGCAAATTAATGCACACAACGGTTATTGTAACAATAGTATTTGCATAATTGTAACAAGTTTTCAAGAAGATACCGTTTCACGTAGATTTCTCACCCAGCTCCGATGTAGTTCGAAGTAACAACGGCCTCCGCTGGACCACGGAACAAGCAAGTCAGATTAAATCGTTTATCTCTCGATGTTTGTACATTATCACTGAATTGGACAACCACTATGTTCGTCATGGTATCTCCATACTAAAAGAAATTGGAAAAATAGTAGGAGAACTTCATAAAATATTTGACCTCTAAAGATTCATTCGGGTTCAAATCAAATACTACGGAGCCTTATACGTGTCTAAAAAAGTTCTAATAATGACAACATACTAACGGTCTTATTCATATTGAGTTATAGTAAGTTTGTAGGCTTCTTTAAGAATACTATAAATGTTCATGTCATGTCCCACATTTCATCTATCTCTTTTTAACCTGCCTTTAGTCTTATATCGACTCCGTCACATTACGAGTATATGCCCATATCACTTTTATCTTCTTCCTCTCATTTTAGTCACGGAAGCATTTATCAATTTTGACCATTAATATGCGACCACCTTATAATATGCACACAGCTCAAAGGTACCTTATTCATCATTCATTCATCATTCAGAGGTTAATCAAGCTTGTATTTGCATAATATAGACTTTAGTGTTGTAAAAAGCACTTTAAAACACTAGAAAATTTTAACATTTTATAATAGAGAATAATAATGAATAGTACATCCGTAGGGGGCTTTGTACCGAAGCCTTAGGTGAGTAGCGACACCTCGAAGGCCAAGGCTAAGGCAAGGCCCCCGCCTCCATGCTTGCCTTAGCCAGCCGACATGGGGTGGAGATTGCTAGAGCTAAGATTAAAGCAAGCTCCAGGGGTGGAAGTGATAAATGGCATAACGGCGGAAGTAGTATCGGTGAATCTGCAGCCCAACTCTCGATACCTCTTAGCCACTCACACCCATGTTGCCCCTCGCTAATCTTGTGCGGCATTTATAGGGGACTATGTAGTGAGAGGCGAGTCACGGTTTACCCATTTTTTCCATGTTCCTTGAACATTGCCCTTGTCCCTATCTATAGTCCTCGATTTGCAGTTCCATCAGCAGTTCATCCCAGTAGCCGGGTATCTTTTGTTCTCATTTCCTACAAAAGTACAACACTTACCGGGGCTTGTCCTTGGGGGCATTTTTATATGGTGTAGATAAGGACAATCGCCAGTAAATGTCATGCCAAATTTAGACTAAATTTGTCAAGGGGCCTCTACGTGTTGGCCTTCCCCACGTAAGCCCTCCAAAACTCTGGGCCATTTTTATGGCCTATGGTCTGCAGAGACATGCATATAGGTAATGTATACATCTGATAATACCTACCCTTTGTGTGCCACATTCAGGATACCCATGTGCACCAGTAATGCGGAGTGCATTCACTACTCCTCCATTGCCTCTAAAAAGCAAGCGGTCGTAGAAACCATAAGTGTACATTCTTCCAAAAAACCCTTCTGGTAGACGAAGAGTGAACTCCATTCCATCTTCGTTACATACTTGAGATACTGTAAAAATTAGGCTTTATAATTTATGATTCCTATTATATTTTTTATAACACAATCATTGACTTTTTATACCTGTATAAGTATTAGTCAATATAAGAAATTTACATCGCGGTTCCATAACTCAAGAAAGTATCTATCTACATATTTGATATAGATATCAAACTCATGCAATAAAAAAATGATAGATGTATAATTTTTTTTATTGCATGAGTTCAGTTCAGTTGCGTCGCCTATTGAGATTTGCAATACCAAAGGCGCTACCAATTTGCTGCCGCTCTCTAAAGGGAGACTGTAACCTGGCCAATGATGCCGGAAAACAACTCAAGGTTGTTATAGCGACGTAATGTGGAATAGGGGTGTCGTATCTTACGACGGGCCGCCCGGCCGCAAGAAATTCTATTCTTTATCCGTTCCTGCACGGCTAAAATGTTTATTATTATGATTAAAGTACATTTGATCAAATGGTAATTCAGGTGATTTATATTATTCGGATTCAAAAGTCATTGATTACCAGACAACATGACTGACTCAGTTGTCAGTCAGTCACTCAACAGTCAACAGTCGGTCAGGTTTGTCGATGTTCAATACTGATTTCACACAGATAATTTTTGAAATAAAAATACAAGTATTTAGTCGGTTCATTTAATTTTGTTTTTTAATTTCGATGAATTCATCAAAGTGACCCATATAAACTTGAATAATTCAATTTTGTTGAATACCGTCGTAACCTTTCACTTCTGTGACTTTCAACCAAATTGAATCAATTTAGTTAATCCGTCTAATTACTAGACAGTTGCTTTTGTTGATATTATAATTATATTATATATTATATTATAATTACTTGATAGTTTATTTGTATATTGTAAAACCACCTGTAGCTGATACTATCAATCAAAAATTTCAAATCAAATCCATGAATCTATTTACTTATTCATATCGAGTTAGAGTAAGTTTATAGGCTTCTTTAAGTTTCTTAAAGAAGTGTAGAAACTTACTATAACTAATTATGAATAAGACCGTTACACGACATTTTAGAATGTATACATTATAAAATTATAAGATGTCACGTATACATGAAGCTAATACGAGATTTTGCATGCGATTTTGTCTATTTCAGCGTACAGTTTTAATTTCCTATTTCACATAAAAAAAGTCAACATTTCATTAATATATTCATCAATTTTTAAATTAATCATATAAAATTGTGTAAATCGATAGATAGATAGAGAATTAGTTAATGTTCACCACATAAACATGTAATTTCATCTAAATCATGTTATTGTCAATTTCATGTAAAGGCAGGAACAAAGGACGGTCTTATCGCTTGAGAGCGATTTCTTCCAAAAAACCCGGACTGTGGATTGTGCGAAAGGAATCAAAAGGGTATGACAGTATAAAGAATTATGTAAATAAAAATTTACTAGGCAGATATCAACATGTGGAATCTATACCTATGCTATGATGTTTTGTAATACATATGAACTATGTATTATTAGATTGATCAATGAATAAAATCAAGAGTACAACAGCAAACTTTGAATAAATGAATACGATTTTTTAAAATGGTATAAAATAAAAATTTAACGGAAGTGATGGTTAAGAACGCAGTAAAGCAAACTTTATAAGTAATAAATGTATATTTTGATTATTATTAACTGTGAAGAATTAAAATTTATCAGTTTACACATAAACCTGCGTAGACCTATGTTTTATTTATAATGACATAGGTCATTATAAATAATTATTTATTTAGTTATATGTAATAATTTACCATCCAGACAGTCGTCAGCCATGCGTCCTAATGCACGTTCATAGAAATCGTACTCATTTGCAGTGTTATCGAAATGAGCCGGGTTCGCTGCATCTAATTCACGTGTGTCACGGTCGCTGAGTTCACAGTTGTCGCGAGGTTCACCTGCATATCCTCCATCTCTGTAAAAATAATTGTTATGATATATTACAGATTTCATTCAACTGTCATCTTTATTGATAAAAGTAATAGAAATAGGACACGGTGTTTAGAAAAACATTACGACATAAAACTAAAGTTAAATATAATTCAAAACTAGCATAAATATTACTCACCTGTAATTGAATGACCGGCAGATAAATTCACGGGCCTCAATGCATTCCCTCTGGCAATGTGCCAATGACTGGGCTGTGGTGAATCTTCTCACGAATCGTCTCTGCATTCTTTGTCTGCCAACTTGTCTAAAACTGTCATCTTCACAACGAGATCCTTGCCAGGGCCGCTGCCCGACTGGTGGTCTTCCAATTGGACCTCCAATAGGACCTCCTATAGGACCCCCAAGGCCATTGCCAAGAGGCCCACCTATGGGTCTATCGATTGGTGCACCTAAAGGACCTCCGGGACCTACCGATCCACCGATGGGTCCAATTGGGCCATCTGGTTCAAAACCTCCATATCCGCCACCACCTATTCATAAAATGTATGCATAACTCGGTTACAAGTAAAATATAATAGGTTGGGGAAAAAGTCTTTTCGCATATAGTATGTATGAACTTGTAATAAGATTTCTTTGGCTATACTATTTGTATCTGGCTGGTTTTGGTATCATTAAAAAGTTTTAATTTTAAAGAAGACAATTCCAAATTCAAATTAGGAAAATGTGTGATTTTCATTTGTTTTTCTTATTGTTAAAATGAGTGAATCTAATGAAGAAATTCGATACATTTTAAAATTTTACTACAAAAAAGGTAAAAATGCAACACAAGCCGCGAAAAAAAATTGTGATGTTTATGGACCTAATGCAGTATCTGTCACAGTAGCGCAAATTTGGTTTAAGCGTTTGCAATCCGGAAATTTTGATATCAAAGATGCACGTCGCTCTGGTCGCCCTGTTACGGACAAAATTGATGCCATTTTTTAAAAAGTGGAGCAAGTTCGGCATATTAGTAGTTACGATGTAGCTGGAGAAGTGGGAATTGACCACAAAATGGTTTTGGCGCTTTTGAAAAAAGCTGGGTACACAAAAAAGCTCGATATTTGGGTGCCTCATGAGCTCACTGAAAGAAACCTAATAAACCGTGTACTCATTTGTGATTCTTTATTACGACGTAATGAAACCGAACCATTTTTGAAGAAGCTGATAACTGGTGATGAAAAGTGGATCACGTACGACAAGAACGTGCGAAAAAGATCGTGGTCAAAGGCTGGTCAGGCTTCACAGACTGTGGCGAAACCCGGATTAACTCGCAAGAAGGTGATGCTGTGTGTATGGTGGGAATGGAAGGGTATTATTCATTATGAGCTGTTACCGCCAGGCAGGACCATCGATTCTGAACTTTACTGCGAACAACTAATGAGATTAAAGCAAAAAGTTGAGAGAAAGCGGCCGGAATTAATCAACAGAAGGGGTGTGGTTTTTACCATGATAACGCTAGACCTCACACGTCTTTAGCCACTCAGCAAAAATTACGAGAGTTTGGCTGGGAGGTGTTAATGCATCCGCCGTATAGTCCTGACCTTGCACCTTCAGATTTTCACCTGTTTCGGTCTCTGCAGAATTCCTTAGGCAGTGTCAGGTTAACATCACGAGAGGACTGCCAAAACCACTTGTCGCAGTTTTTTGATCAGAAGCCCCAAAATTTTTATAGCAATGGGATCACGTCCCTACTTACAAGATGGCAAAAAGTTATCCAACAAAATGACACCTACATACTTTAGTCAAATGTAAATAAACTTTATAAAAAAAAACTTTTGAATTTTTATATAAAATGCGAAGAAACTCTTTCCCCAACCTTATATTTTGAATTGAAATAATTATGTTTCAGGCTCACCAATCGGTCTATCAATAGGCCCAGCTTGGGGGTAACTTCCGCGATATCCCCCAGGTCTATCAATCGGTCGTCTAACACCAAAACCGGGTCTAGGCTCTATGGGATACCTTTACAAATAAACGAATAACAGGTATAAAAAATGATAAGTACTTAATACAAAATAAAACTTTCAATAAGCAAACACTTCATTTATATAATATTAGAATTTGCCAGCGACATCTTCCACGATGGACAGTTAGCAAAGATTACAGTTATTTTGACAGTATTTAAAATCAAAGGATGTTTTCAGTAGCGCAACGGATTGTTCCTGAGATAAAAAATATTAAATATTCCATTACATAAAATTTGCTATCGATCAGTAAAAATATAACTATGGAAATGGTTTTTTTTTAATCCGGCCATTTAAAATAATTCCCAGAAAAATGTAATAAAAAGTAGCGCAGATTTTAAGTCTAAAAATTAGCTGTCGATGAGCGGAAACCGCATCGAAATCGGTCCAGTAGTTTTTACGTAAATTCTGAACAAACAATTTTTTTAACTGCTGCGATATTTTGTGTCCCGGGAATGTCAAGCGTGGACGAAGCCGCTGGCAAATTCTAGTTTTATAATATTATAAAATTTACCTGTCTGTGCCTGGTCGAACACCTCTGTCCGGGAAACGGTCTGGACCGGCATAATCTGGGCCACCATAATAGCCTCCGCGTCCAGAACCTGATATGACACACATTCAATAAATTGTTATTATAGTTTTCGGAGTTTAGAATCACCATAAAAATTTTCTTAATTATAAAGTAAGTGAATCCCAAATCTGTGCAAATTTAATAAATAGTGAATTAGTAATGTGCTCACCCGGGTATGACGATCCGGTCGGCGGATATTTGTCATAAAGTTCCGGATAGCGGTCACCCCCCAAAGGCACCGGGTCTCTGTTCACACCAACGGGATATCTGGTATATGGATATCTTCCAACATCATTATAACGATCCTGATCGAATCTATCAGGATAACGGCTTGGATAATAGCCAGAGATATTTGGATATCTACTGCCACCACGATTCGGATATCTGTCAGCTGGATATCGATCGGTGGGGAATCTCTCTGGGTACACGTCAATGGGATATCTGCTAATTGGATATCTATCATTTGCTGGGAATCTTCCTATGTCATTGGAGGTTGGATAATCATAATTGGGGAACCGACCATTATCTATGGGGATGCGGTCATTTGATGGTGGAAATCTACTTCCTGGATATCTATCTGCAACTGGAGGGTACCTATCTGCACTTGGAGGATACCTATCGGCACTCACCGGATATCTGTCTACACCCGGTGGGTACCTATCTACTCCTGGAGGATATCGATCAATTATATTGGGATAGCGGTCGATTGCCGCAGGGTATCGATCAACGCCTGAAGGATACCTATCTATGCCAGGAGGGTACCTGTCGGGTGGGGGTGGATAACGATCTGGTCCAAGAGGGTATCGGTCTGAGCCAGGAGGATATCTATCGATGCCAGGAGGATATCTATCACCACCGGGAGGATAGCGATCAATGGGATATCTATCCGGTCCTACACCAGGTGGATATCTATCATCAGGATATCTTTCAGAAGGATAGCGTTCGCCCGGGGGGTATCGATCCGGGTAAAAGTCGGGTCCAGCTGGGTACCGATCGTCGGGATACCGATCCGGGCGACCATTGTACCGGTCATCTTCGGAATAGCGATCGTCGTCGGGATAGCGGTCAGCGCCTGGTGGGTATCGGTCACGATCACGATCACGATCACGATCACGATCCCGATCCCGATCCCTATCCCGATCTCGGTCTCCGCCATTGTTACCACCTTGAAAATAAAATTAATTATATTAATTTCAATAAATTAGAATAACATACATGTAGATATATACCTATTTATGTTTTGATCATGCATTCTAACTACCATTTATAGAAGGACTACAAACTCAAAATAGTTTCTAAACATGCATTAAGTTCTTAGCAGTAGATACAATAAAAATTCAACTGACCTTCTACATAGCTTACATATTAATTGAAAAATGTTCTTAAAGCACCTACACTACCGGGCAAAGCGAGTAAGTAATATTTTCTACAAATACCACAAAAGGTTCTTAATATATTCTTATATGAGATATAACTATTACTAAACAATGTAGATCTAAATCAACAACAATACATTTCATATTATGCACATATTTAATATTATGCCAAAAAAACAGTCGCCCCATAACATCCTAAGCCCTGTCTACCATGCATCGAACCTGTGGTAGTGGGCCTTCCCCACGGTGCTTGAGAACCGGCTCCTGTTCCTCCCGTTTCACTCTCACCGGTCACTAGCTGATCTGAATTCCCAAATATTACATATCAGGTATGTATTTAAATAAAAACTTGGAAACTCTACAAAAACAAATACTTCTTGCTGAATCTATATTAATAAATAAAATAGAACTGTCTATTTATGATTTCATAAGAAATGCTAACAATTTAATGACAAAAGCAAGTTACATAAGGCCTAATCATAAATACATTTATTGTGTGAAATAAATAAGAAAGAAAAAAAACTAACAAAAATTAGTAATAGTTTGTTTACAAGGTAATAAAAGGTATAATTAAAATAATATAATATAAACAACTCTATCAATATTATAAATGCGAAAATAATTCTGTCTGTCTGTTACACTTTCACGGAAAAACTACCGGACCAATTTGGCTATAACTCAATATATATATATATATATATATATATATATATATATATATATGCGATGCCAAAAATGAACGTAATATACTTTTACCCCGAAAAATAGGATGGATTGCGGGTTAAAAATATATTTGTCTCTCAGTTTGTTATCCTTTTACGGAAAAACTATTGGACCGATTTGGCTGAAATTCGATATATATGTAACTTTAATACCAATGGTGGACAAGGGATGCTTTCCATCCCGGATATTGAGATAGTTTTATGTATGTGTGCCTTTTCGTCATTTTGTTCATTTCTTTCGTTTTGGTTATTTCAGCCATTTCGGTTATTTCAGCCATTTCGATCATTTTGGTATTTTTTGTCATTGTTATCATTTTTGTCATTTATGTATACTTTACAGATAGATAAAATTAGAACGGGTTGAAATAGAAGATGAAAGTTTGTATGTGAGACCAATCATTTATCAAGTGTAGAGATATAAAAATTCATCATCTATAAAAAATGCGATAGTAACTCGATTTGTCTATCTGTTAAGCTTTTACACAAAAACTACTAGAAGTACTGGATCGGTTTTGCTGTAATTTTGTTTCAATTTAGTTTTAAGTCCGAAAATGGGCATAAATACTTTTCATGCCGGAAGATGGGATAGTTTGCAATATAAAATGAAGTGAATCTTCCGGAGGCAAATAGCACTAACATAAAAATTTAATACAATGTAACCTGTACTTTAAGCAAGAGGCACGTACTGAAGGTTGACATATAGATATAGATAAATAAAAAGATTATAATTCAGAACATGCTATCCACCCTAAGGTTGTCTGCTAGAAATTGCTTATAGAGTAATAAGAGCGCCTAATGTTTTCTATAATTAAACTTCTTATCTGTGTGTGTCTTATTTGTATCTTAATATTAGACAATAAATGATGTCTATTCTGTTCTGTTCTGTAAAAAGTGACAAAAGAGAAGGCGTTAAAATATATAAAAAACATTTTATTATTAATAAATATGGGTCTTCTTATCTTATACTAATATACAAAGCTGAAGAGGTTGTTTGTTTGTTTGATTGAACGCGCTAATCTCAGGAACGACCGGTCTGATTTGAAAAATTCTTTCAGTGTTAGTTAGCCCATTTATCCAGGAAGGCTATAGACTATATATCATCACACTAAGACTAATAGGAGCGGAGCACCAATGAAGAATGTTTCAAAATCGGGGGTTTTTTAATTCACTTTTTTTTAACTATTCTACGCGGACGAAGTCAGGGGCAGAAGCTGGTAAAATATATAATAAACTTTGGTTAGTTAAAAAAGGCTTTTAAGCCTATCAAGTATTGGTTAAAGATTGATTAAAGACATTATCAATATTTAGATAATTTAAAATCTTTTAATATTTAGTTAACATTATTATGGTTTGTTTTTTTATCATTTTTTTTTTGTTGGTTCACTTCATATCTTTAGCTTGTTTGCCTTGTGTTCGTGTATGTCACTTATGGCCCTAGCGGAAGATCAGCGCTGGTTATATTAACCGGCAGTTTTGCTAAGCTAAGGCCAATTTAGGACTACATTTATTTATTGTTTTTATTTTAATAGTTTAAGTGAGTTTTATTGTAGTTCTAAATAAATCTTTTTCTTTCTTTAAAAGTCCATAGGTGGTGGTGCTCCTGTCCAGCTTTTGGCAATAAAAATACAAATACGCATCATCGTACATCTGTCTACTACAACTTTATATCTAATAATAAACAAACCTATTTCTAGACCTGTTCTCTATTCTCTATATATCTCTATATCTATTGTACCTAAGTACAATTAGATGTGTATTTTGTCGCAGCAATTGCTCACTTGTAATAAGAACGTACTACACAAAGTTTTTATTGATCCACTTTAGTCTGATACGTTCAATGAGATCTTCCGTCCGTTTCAATTAACATTTCCACGTGATATATTGCCAATTGGAGCTACTTCGACGGAAAATTTTCAAATCGGATGTTTTGATAATTGTACCAAAACAAAATCTCGTACGATTGTTTTGATTATTGTATCAGTTGAACTTAATTACTTTTTCGTCTCCGTATTTTATTTTAACACTGATTTTAAGAATTCTTTTAAAGTATATTATAAAATATAAATCAATAATTGTACTAAAAATTAGCTCGAAGAAGTTAGCTATAAAAGTTAATATAAGAGCAAGCAAACAGAGTGCCCTGGCTGAAGACTGAATGGAGAATGATTACCGTTGCACTCCGACGTTTGCAACAAAAGGGCTTTCCTTTGCCTACGTGCCAAAGGAAAGATTCAACAGGAAGTCCCTTCTAAGACGTTATTGTATTGAACAATAATAAATATTTCTATAGAACCTTTGCGAATTAAAGCACGATTAAGTTGTTAGATTAATTAATTAGTATTTTTTTCATTATAGAATCAACTCTCTGACGGTTAAGATTTTATTTAATTTTATTAGTGTTTCATATAAAAATCGAGTTGTGGCGCATCTTAAGCACAAAGTAGTCTCATGACCCTTGCTTAGGCTGATAGAAGGAATACCGGACTGGTTGAAGTCGATATTCAGCAGACAACCAGACCATTTATTATAGACCATTTACACCTCAGAAAAATCATTTGCTTAGGTATGTCTGTGTATGTATATTATGTATATGTGTATTAAGTATGTAGCTCTTAAATTGGTCATTATATAATACATCGCTACATTAGCTAATCATTCATTACCTTTAAGCTATTGTCTGAAACAGGTAGATTTTTTATTAGGGATACCTATTATTTAACGAAAAATTATTCTTAATATACACTTAATTGCTTATTTCGGTGAGCAATAAAGTGTTCTCTATGTAATAAGTACTCACGCATCAAATTTTCATAATAATCAAAATCAGGATCGTATAGCAGTCGCATGCCATCCTTCTGATTGTATCTGCTCAGTCGGCATGTCCTCGCCCTATCGCTGTACACGGCCGACCTGTGTGTAGACAATGCGAACATTTGTATTCTAGTTAGTCATGCAATATCGTGCGGTGAACTTTTGCTGACTAAAATGAATATTTTGTTAATAAACAAAGAGTATGAATGCCTACGAAAATGATGTTGGGTTAAAACATAAATTATAGCTCCACAGCCCGTTGAGGAACTTGAACTTTGTTGGGTGTGTCTCTTATTAACAAAATCAGAAACGAGGATGCCTATAAGAGAACCAAGGTAACCAATATATCTCGCAAAATTAGTAAGCTTAAGTAGGCTAGTCGCGTCTATCACAAAACCAATAGAGCAGACGAGTTCTGCATTTTGGAGTGGAGATCGTGAATCGGCATACGTAGGACGCCCTCCAGCTCGATGGAACCGAAGATCTGCACTAGATTGCCGGTATTGGCTGGTTGAGGAAAAAGAAGGTCCGAGATATGTGGCGCAATCTTTGGGAGACCTCTAACCAGCAGCGGACTACGAATTCTGCAAAAGTAGTTATGGTCTAGAAATCGAACAAAAAATAAATTCTGTCCTTCTATAATCCATATAAATATGTAATGTATACCTACCTAACTAGTTTGGATTTTTGGATTTAAATGTAAGTTGGCTTGTCACTTTTCTATCCTATGGTATGAAATAACAATGATTGCCCGCAATATTAGACATCTATTCAGTATCAGATCAGTTCACTTCAATCTCCAATTCAAATATAGTAGTTTATTGACACAAATTGATAAAAAACGAATAATTTTTATTATTCTACTATCAAAAAACAAGCATGCTTGTCATAATCAATCAAATTTAGTTTAAGATATATCTATATATATGTACGTATATGATAAAAAATTCGGTTATCAGTTGTGCGTATCAGAGGTCATGCTAATTTAACCAGTGATGCTAATAACATAGACAAGAAAACCCTCGATCCGAAAAAAATATGTACCTAAAATAAACATCACATACAAAATCGGTCATACCGGTAACACGTTGCGAAGCCGAGTCCATAGATTAGATTAGTAGATTTAATTCTCATTAATATATGATCTTGAAAAATGTTCTTCATCAGAATTTGATTTAAATAATTATGTATTAAACAATTCTAATGAAGTACATTCTGAAAATAAGAATAATACGGAAAAAAATATCTGAGTTTTTGCACCACCTACTTTACTAGATCAGCTAAGAATATCCTGTATTAAAATTAGGTTGTCTGGAACCAAGCGCTAAATATAAGAAAGCCTTTTATTCTAAATAAAAAATATTTTAAATAATAAGTAATTTACGTCTTTTTATTTTGATGACCAACAATGCTCTTTATCTATCTAGATATTATAATAACAATCGCCCAATACAGTTGTAAGTTGGAACGTTAGCAATCTTATTTGCTGGACGTGCAATGCATCTAAGACCCTTTGGAATCTTTAGCCTCCTAGTGTTCGAGCATATGATAGGTTGGTAGGCATAGATAGGTCAAACTTTATTCTAATGTTATATTATAAGCATTAGGGCTACAAAAATAAAATGAAAAACTGACTATATCTAACACTACCTGCACTGAAAACTAGTCTGCCTTAAGCATTCATCCAAGCACTCGCTGAGAGACCGGCCGGTGATCTCAGAATGGAACTCTCCGGTGATCCTGCTATTTCTGTATCTTTGGAAGGCGGTGTCCGGTCTTCGGCCGGGTGAGAACAAATGTGAAGTCACACTGTTGTCTGGATACTCCGTACCACGAGCTGTCACCCGATGAGAGACTGATCATAATTGTGAGAAAAACCTTATTGTGGTTTCATGCATCGTTAATCATTGTATTTTAAAGATTTCTATAAAGTTAAAAGACATAAATTTATCAAGTGCTATTTATTGTTCAAGACGTTCTAGTTAAATAAAACTGTGACTATCCTATTTGTGAATGCGCCTTAACCAAAACAATCTTTCAGCACATACTTAATTCGAATAACCTAAAATGTTTACTCTCTTTTATGTGATTTTACAGTATTTTACCCAAAATATTTCCCTCTCTGTTAAAGTGAAATTTCTCGAAACTTTAGTTGATAGCAAATAATAGTTTACTTAGAAAATAATTTCAAAGTTTATACAAGGTTCAATTAATCGATTATCACGAAATTTTAGTATGTGTACCTACTATGGCCAACAGGATTACCTACCTTGGGATGCTTTTCATCCGACAGCATGACATAGGTTTCTTGGAATATGAAAGTGAAGAAGCTTATGCGAACAAAACGGTCTTATAAGATATATTCTCAATATAGAACATTTTAATGCAACAATAAACATGTACCTACAATGTGGCTGACACAATCACTTAGGAAAAAACATCAAACATAAGATAACTCCTATTAAAACAAACGATGTTTAAAAATAAACGCTTATTGTAACAAAATACGTAGATAAAGATAATACTAACGATTATCGAGACAAACAAGGTCGTAGAAATGATGGGTCGGTGACGCGCTAACGGTCACGTCGTCTTTTTGTGACACAGAATCTTCTTCGGAGAGAACGCATTGTCGGGTCATTGCATCGTGTTCAATAGATCGACAAAAATATCTAGAAAATATAAACAAGATATCGAAAGGAGTGATTCTCAAACAGTAGGTACTGGCTAAGTAGGCTAATATTTTTTATTTCTTTTTTAATGTTTACTAGTTTCCCAATGATAATCGTAACAAGAATAATATCTATAGTAAAAATAATGAATTGTGAAATTAAAAACTAAAATTTATATACAGAACAGAGTAGGTTCGGTAATTGTTAGCAAATACCATTAGAGTAACAATTTTTACAATTTAGTAATTCGTTTGTATCAATGGTTTTAATCGAAGTATCTCAAGCATCTTCAGAATTTAACAGATCCAGTATTATAATATTTCATTATAATTTTTAATGCTGTATTTTTTTAAATCTGACTGGACGTAGAACTAAAAGATGGCATAAACATTAGCTTAAAATGAAAAATCAAGTATATAATCAGGAGGTCATTAAAATGTAGTTCTAATTATAGCCAACAATCTAAAAAATGTCACAGTTATCACTTTAGAAAACAAACATAAGTGAACTTACTTTTCTGCCCGGACACACATCGCTTGGCATTCTTCTAAAGTCATATTGGAGAAAACGTCTGCTTCAAAAGGTCCTCCAAGGCGCTTATTTTCTTCTTTAATGAAAACTGCTAAACCATCGCATCTTCGTTCAGCTTTAAAATAGTATTAATAACATTACAGTTTACTTCACACACTCCTAGTAAATAAACTAATTGTGGGTTAGGGCTTTGAGCACTGACGTTCTTGATTTATTAGGTCCCGGATTCTACTCACGATATAATGACGAGATCGACCTCTTCAATATATTCGCTGGCTGAAATTTTCTAGCTAGCTTTACACTCGTGTTATGATGGGTAACAAACATATGTACATACAACAGATAACTTTAGGTACAACCATGGAAGAATATTTTCCATGACACAACTAAATTTACGCGTATAAAAGCTATGTAGAGAAGGTCGTAGAATTGAAATGAAATGTAACTGATTGTTTTACTTACCATTCAAACATGTGTTTTCCAAGTAATCAGCGTTATGGTCGTCTTCTAATAATTCTGGGTGTGTCCTCCTAGTAAATCTACTCAAAGAACAAGTCCTCAAGGCAGAATCGTATGTAGCAGATCTACAAATGAAACTAAACTCTCCCAAGCATTTATCTTCACACTCTGTGCGATTAGCAACCATGATTTCCTTAAGATCTGAAGGCGGGAGTTTTAGGCGTTTCCGAGCGTGACGTTCAAAGACGTAACGACGGGATGGGCATTCACGTTCCGGACGGTTTGCTAAAACAATTTTCATTTTAATGAGACAAAGATTAGTGAATGAAGGCGTTACAAACATTTATGCAAATTATAGGCTCAGCACGACACCAAACCATCCCTAAACTATCAGGCGTGTGTGCATTGCAAATATTTCCTACCTGAAAACTGACTTTAGACTCGTGTTGGAACAAATCATCAATTAGTCCATACTTACAGGTAAGGCAAATTTCGTTGAAATGCACGCTGTTGGGAACAATCATAAGAGTTCCAATCCCTTCAGGAGTAGCTTGTTCCCTTGTGAGATAGCAAGTGGATTCTTCATACTCTGGTTCAGGGCTAAATGCAGCAATGCGTGCTCCTGGTTGAAAGTCGATGGAATTACAAGTTCTAACTAGGCTGTTTCCTGAACGATCTCGTAAACACAAATCCTGGCATTTCTCCAAAACACGAAATGGCGGTGCAGTCTCGCGTACCTGCATCACCACGGGATAAATGATTAATATAATCGTTTAATTATAAATAGTGTAAAGATAGCCAATTTAATCTAGCTGTATAATTAAAAAAGGTATAAAATTTAAGGTCATATTTTTGGAATATTAATAATAGAGGTCTGTCTATTTTCAAATTCAAAAATTTTAAATTAATTGCTCTTTCTATTGCGCCTGCAATTGTCAGCTCAATAGGTTTTTCATTTTATTTTAGAACAAAAAAGTTATGTTTGTTATTTTAAATATATTTCATGTGGTATGAAATTATTTTCATATCATAAGATACTCACAACATCGTCATCGAATCCATGCAACTGCTGATTTGGTAATCTCTCATACATTACTCTACCCATGCCCTGATTGCATGTTGTTTGAGCTGTAAATTTTACCAAGCATCCAATTAATATTGTTTATGTTAATACTAACTTTATTCAATACCAAAATCTACTATAGCGAGTCTTGGAATCTGCCTGTAGCAACAAAAACTTGCGGTGCGGAGCTATCAGCGTTACCAGCCGAGTTGTAGTAAATTCTAACCTAGAGAGCGCAAACCCCTTCTTTTAAAATATAGATCAACAGCTCCGATTTTATTCGTTACAAAATGTAAAACAGAATATACAGTAAATAGATTATTGACCGGTTCCTATATCTTACTATTCATTCATTTTAACCGATAGTAAGGCATATGAATTGTTAGCAAGATATTAGAATGGGCCATAAGAGAAGCCAGACTGAACTTCCAGTCGCCGACGATAGGCACGGTAGCAAAAAAATAAGGAGAGCACCATTCCAATTCTGAAGAGTATATCTAAATAATCTACATATTAGAGATTGGTACATTAAAATTAAATTACCGTTGGCCATAGTGAGCATAGTGAGCGCAGTAAAGGCGTGCATGACGCTCGCCCCCCGCGGCTTCATCTTCCACTTCTGCAGGCTCTTGGGTGCTGGCCACGCGTCACCGACCACTCATGTGGTGTCTACAAATTATTTAAAAATTCTTTAATGGCTTATGGACCGTATCGACTCTTATGCAGATGAATTTTTCAGGTGGGCCTTCAGGACCAAATCCTAAACTATGCCAAATAGAGGAAAACACTCAAAGGAGTCTCGAGGGCGATTTTGACGAAAACTAAAGTGGTATTATTAGATTTAAAAAAAATCAATTTCCCTTGTCAGGAATCGAATCGGCTGATTTTAAAAAGAAAGAAAAGGTAATAATAATAACCTGTACTATTGTATGTATGTATACCAAATCATAGTGTAGCTTGTAAGGATCAATTTCTGTGAAGGAATGTCAAACGGCAAACCAAGGGAAAGGGTTGTCTTAGAACAAAATGTCCTATTTTGTTAAAAACAAAATTCACCTATATATACATATATATGTATGTATATACAGGTGAATTTTATCTGAACATATGAACAAAACATTTTTTAGTCGATACCATAGATAATACTATGTATATAGATAGTATTGTCTATGGTATCGACTAAAAAATGTTTTGTTGATATGTTTTTAAGTAATTAAACCTCAAAGAGAAGAATACAAAAATAAATAATCTCTGGTATGCCCCTGCTTCACCTGCGTTAGTGTTAGTCACTGTGTCCAAATGCGTCTTACTTATACCGTTAAAAAATAATGCGTTAACGATTAGGTTCATTAGTGTAAATACATGACTAATCTATCAATATTTAACATTGTTATTAACAATGTCACATCTCAAATAACGCATAAAACCCTTGGCTACATCTGCGTGACTATTAGTAACACTAACATTATCCCAGGTGTAACAAAGGCATACAGGTTACGTTTCTTACTACCCGTAACCCGTAAGCCCAAGTAGGCTACAAAACGTTTAGGTACATTTATAAGAATTATAAATGAAAGGTTTAAAATAGTGTTAGATATATATTTTTGGACAAATCGTTACAAATTAAATATGCGAGAGTACCCTACGTCAATTATTATTCAATGCACTGCTATTTGCAAAACGACTAAGTATATTTGTGCATTACCTACACCGGATGAATGCGATGAGACAAACGGGACCAAGGTTATATAGAAAACAAATAAATACAACCTTTGTTAACGTAATATTAAAACAGTATATACAACTTTCCACGGGAGAATATGTAGTTGTTATTACATACATAAATGATCCATGGCTTTACCTCGACATAATTGTCGTAAATGGTTTCTACCTGTCACCATAATAAATGCGGCCGTTTATTTCTGCAATGCATAGTCAGTGCTAATGTAAGTTTTATATATGGTTAACCGTTTCACGCCGAAATTCATATTTATTTCCTCACTACTGGTTATAATTTTACATAAAATCCATAGAAAGCTAGGTAAAAGAATGCATACAATAGTTATCTCTTATTTACACTATGCCCACTTCCACGGCAGCAAGCAGGAAAGTTGCGAAGAAAGTAGACAGCGCGACTGTGCCATCTTCAAGATGTACATTTCCTACTTGCTACCGTGGAAGTGGGCATGATGTTCTATTGTTTACGATTAAGTTTTAGAAATCCCGCATAAATGACGGGAAGTGATTTTTACAGTATAGCTTAATTAAAAAAGTAATAATTTGTAATATAATGTTGGTTAAAAATGGCTAATAGTAGTAAAAAATTGTGTAATTGTGTTTATAAAAAACATGTTATAAAGCTTTAAAAATATTTTCGTAGTAGTTCGTTTCTTTTTACAATCTGGGCCCAAGAATGTATGAAAGCGTATCCTTTTCATATCAATAAGTGGCTAAATATTATAGTAGCGATAACTGGTGAAGTCAACAACAAAGCGCCTGTTTTAGATCGGTAAATAACTTGCTTATGGTCTGATCGTGCGCAATAACTATCGGAGCACGAAGTGTCGCCTATTTATTGCTGCTAATACAAAACGCATATTGAATCAAGTACGTAGAATCAAATAAATAACTCCAATAATAGTACTGTTGGGCTGTTCTATCGATTGTTAACGTTATTGAAATGGATACAACAGGAACACAAACACCGTTACTTGGCGCAGACGCGTGAAATAGATGTAATTAAAGTATTCATAAATATTGTTGATTACATTCGTTACTAGTTATGAATAACATTTTTATAGTTGAAAGCTTTGACCCTGTTTGATCCTGATCGATATCATATTTTATAGCTTTACTAGGATTTGCCCGCGACTTCATTCACGTTTGACAGGTAACGTGGATTATAGTTATTTCGCCAGTATTTAAAATCTAACGGGTTTTCCAGCAGGGTTACGGATTTTTTACTATGAAAATATGTGAATTCTGAAGATTCCCGTAAAAAACCGGTATAAGTAATGTTACTAAAGTCGAGTATAAATAACTAAATCTGTTCTACTAAAGATGTCTAATAAACATATAAACTGTCATATCAAGCAAGTCCTAATGTCATGGTTTCAAAGTTCGAAAATCCCGGGGAATATAAAGTCCCGAATTATATTGTTTAAGTAGTAATCGGTTCAGAATCAGCCAATTTGAAACACTCCCGGGAAAGTTCCCGCGGGATTCCCGGAATATAAAGTATCGTATAACTTGAAGAAGGACTTAAACAATCGTTCTAGTGAAATCATGTCGATATCAGCTAATATTGATGTAATCTGATGTGTACCATACCAGGGAAAATTTCATTGGAATTCCCGAGATAAAAAGTATCACAGATTTTACATAAAATTTGCTATCGATCAGTGAAAAAATCGCATTGGAATTCGAAATATTTTTCAATCTAGCCATTGTAACTTATTCCCAAAAAAATTCCCTTGGGAGTGCCGGGATAAAAAGTAGCGCAGATTTTAAGTCTAAGGATTCATTGTCGATCAGTGAAAACCGCATCAAAATCGGCCCAGTAGTTTTTACATGAATCCCGAACAAACAGACAAAAATCTAAACAAAATTGCATCGTGTTCTCCGTCGTTTATATTTTTTTTTATTGCAGGAGTTCAGCAGACAGGCAGACGACCCACTTGATGGAAAGCGGTTACCATTGCATATAGACATTTGCAACACCAAAGGTGCTACAAATGTGCTGCTGCTCTCTTAAGTCCCTTAACTGGACTGGTACATGGTCACTAATGACACAACTCAAGGTTGTTATGACGGCATACTCTACACCAGGGGTGGTAGCCATCCAGTCGGGCAAATACCCTACTGTGGGTTGTTTTGTCGCCTCTTACGACAGACCGCCCGGCCGCAGGAAATAGTAATCTTTCTTCGTTCCTGCACAGAAAAAAAGTCTATTCCAGTTGTATTTTTTAAATAGCTTCAACAGACACGGCATGTTTAAAGTTTTATAATGTTATAAATAAACATCTACGTTTATCAATCAATCATCGAAAAGCGTCCAGAATGTCACGTTTGTAAGAAAAATGTCTACAATCGTAGCATTATTTGTTATTTATAATATACGAACTAATAAATCTAGGTATATCGTATTCTGTCTATAATCTCTTATAAATAAAATATTTAGCCTCCGTCACCATTCTATGGGTAGGTACAGTGGCCAAAAGCCATGTTATCTCGCTGGATAGCCGAACTAATTCGTTATCTCTGAGATATACACCAGCCCTATCTCTGAAGAGTGGATAAAACTACATATTATATATTATGCTATATAAACTTTTGTTATATCTATATATACATATAATAAAATTGTAGAGGTCAAATTTCTGTACAATGAAAAAAAAATTCTAAAAACCCAGTCAGGGGGATGTAAGAAGTGAAATAGAACTAATTTAGATTATTTTCAAATTTTATGTTTCTCTGTTTGTCTGTTTGTACCAGCTAATCTCCGAAACGACTGGGCCAATTTAAATGAAATTTTGTATGGTGATAGCTTATATCCCTGGTCAACATATAGGTTACTTTTGATCCCGAAAAATGAAAGAGTTCCCGTGGGATAGTTAAAAAACTTTAATTACTTAAACAACTTATGCACCTAATTAAGTATTGATATTCCCGGTATCATCATCATACAATAAAACAATTTATACATTAAAAACAATTAGGCTATATAGCATCACGCTAAGACCAATAGGAGCGGAGCACCAATGAAGAATATTTTAAAGTCGGAAGGGTTTTTTTAATCATACAATAAAACAATTTATACATTAAAAAACAATTAGGCTATATATCATCACGCTAAGACCAATAGGAGCGGAGCACCAATTAATTTTTCGTTTGTATCGGACGAAAAACAAATGTAAAAGGTAGTGTGAGAGTTAACCTTCGGCTCTTTATGTTATAAAAGATTAGTGACTTTCCGTTCAAGATTCTTAAAAAGATTGTTCCAAAGTTATTTTTTCCTTTAAATATTTCTTAATAAGTTTCAATTAAAATATTACGTGTTAATAAAGTGGAACAGGACGTCTAGACAATAATAACAGTGCTTAACAGTCGCGCATATGTCATCAAATACAGAAGTTAATTTTAGGTATACATCGGTTTCCGCAATTTGTTTTGATCGCATTGACAAAGTATATAGCTTGATACCACAATAACACTAGGAAAAAGTCATTGACATTTTACGCACAATATTCCTTTTGTGAACATCGAAAACAGAGATTTACGTAGAGACAGACAGACGTATACTTAGGTAGTGTATATATATAAAATATATCATATATTGTGTATATATATTACCTAATAGAGTAAGATCCCAGAGCGATCGCACAAAACTTATTTTCACATAGATGAAACCTTAGGTTCTCAGTAGCATCTCATGTTCTTTGAATACCTGCGTGCTTGTGGAGCTCGCCTTGTGACACCTGGGCAGCTACCAGGTAAGAAAGGTAACTAAAAATAAGAGTTACTCAACTTAAATTTATATGGCTGACTTTTATATATATTGTAGAATATTATTCTAAAATAGTATCATAAGTGTCAGACACTACATGGACCAAAACTTTTGTCAGACGCTTTGAAGCTCCACAAATACTTATTTTTACGTGTCTGATTTTTAAATATGTTATTAAGGTAACTATCACAAAGCTATATTTCATTAGTCAGACAAATTGTAGTGATCAAACATCCCATACGCATCCAGAAAAATTAAACAATTTTGATGCTAGCAGTTTATCATCATGCAAATCTAAGTTATTTAAAAAAAAATCCGAGCTAATTACATTGCTAGTAATGTAACAATGCAAATCAAAAGCAACCAACCATTTAAGAATAATTTTAACTCCTGAAAACAATGGGTGGACTTTAGAAGAAAACCAGTATTATTTTCATTGGTTTGATGGTGACCAATAAATTACCAGGTGACATTAATGAATCCCTTCAAGAACCAGGTACAGTACTTTGACTTTAAGTTTAAAAAAAAAATATTTGCAGTTTTATGTTTTCTAAATTTTTTGATATATTTTTAAAGAAACTGCCAGCAACGACAACATAGCTGATGATGATAAGGATGATGACTCGAATGGACAATATCATGATTGGGCTAATGATGAAAATTCCAAAGATTATGAGACGATTACGATGATTAAAAGATAAACAAATACTTTCTTTACTTAATCATAGTATTTTTTTTTAAAAATGATTTTTGTTTTAATTGTTCCAACTGGTATGTAAAATGCAAGGAGAGATTTGGGTAAGAAAGTACCAAATATACCGAATATTAACTATTTGGGCAGGGTTTCCCTTTATTGTTCAGCCTTTGATGTGAATATTCACACAGCACAGTAAGCAATGAACACCGTCTACACGCCACTACGCCTTTTATACGAAAATGCTACCCTACAAAACAATAACATTGCATCATTGCTAAAAATAGCAATTACATCATAGTGTTGTCAGGATCATAAAAACAATTATAATAATTAGTTACTGATGCACTATATTATCTGATGATAATTTAGTGGGCTTATAAAATTAACTAACTGGTAGAAAATGGTAATTTAATTATAAATCGAATCATCTGATAAATAGACTAAAAATATTATCTATGACGATTGTCTATGTCATATTAATATACACTATGGTTCTCATGACCACTGTGGTGGACATCTTGTAACAGGTACCTTTTTATATTAAAACTAGCTGCACCCGCGGTTTCACCCGCGTGGTGATGGAAAACATATTTTGGATAATTCATACTATATCTTTATTAATTATAGCCTATGTGTTATTCTGATGTGTAAGCTATATTGCTGTAAAGTTTCATCAAAATCCATTCAGTAGTTTTTGGGTGAAGAGGAAAGAGAATAAGAAACATAGATCCATACATCTATACATCCATTCTTACAAAATTTCGCTTTTATAATATTTATAGAGATAAAAATAATTCTTCATAAAACAAAATTGCGCCGAATAAATTTATTTTCCCGAATATATGCAATAAATTAATTTCCTTAAATATTAATTAATGATTACTTTAATGTTGAAGTTCGTCTTATTTAGATAGAGATGTAAAAATATTGGATTGAAAGCAGTAATTACTTTAAAAATATTTAAATAATTTACTCTGAGATGTATGCGAATAGTGCTCTCGCGCTCATTTTCTCGGCTGAATAATTTTTGTGTTTAGGGGATGTTTAGTCACTACAATTTGTCTGACTAATGAAATATAACTTTGTAATATTTACCTTAATAACATATTTAAAAATCAGACATGTGAAAATAAGTAAAGTTCATTTATTTTTTGTGGAGCTTTAAACCGTCTGACAAAAGTTTTGGTCCATGGAAAGTGTCTGAAACTTATGATACTATTTTAGAATAATATTCTACAAAACATATATAAAAATCAGCCATATAAATTTAAGTTAAGTAACTCTTATTTTTAGTTACCTTTCTTACCTGGTAGCTGCCCAGGTGTCACAAGGCGAGTTCCACAAGCACGCAGGTATTCAAAGAACATGAGATGCTACTGAGAATCTAAGGTTTCATCTATGTGAAAATAAGTTATGTCTGATCGCTCTGGGACCTTCGAATATAAGTATACGTAATGGTTAGCGCACGCGTCCCAAACTCAAAAGGGCGCAGGTTTGAATCCTGACCGGAACATATGCACCGCTTAGGCACTTTTCTAACATAATGTGCATATTGTTACAATTACCACTTGCTAACAACGGTGAAGTAAAACATCGTGATGAAACCTGCACATCGAGATAACCGATGTGTCAAACCCGCCAAGCCACCTTCCCGTGTCCGTGCCCCAATAGTGAGAGGCCCGAGCCCAGCAGTGGGGCGTTTATGGGCTGCTGTTATACTGAGGTAGTGTATTATCAATTTGATAATTATTATGGTTCCATAGCTAAATCACGAAAACATTACTCTTTGTCAGCACTATAGAACTCTTCATTGTATTTTTTTTCCTTATTAAATTATAAAGACATTGTTGGCTTGTAGGGTAACGCAATGAACGTTAAACAAGTCCGCGATACTACAACAGGCAAATGATTAGAATAACTTTAGTTTATACTAATTGGTCAATAATACTATTTATATTTCAGTTAATTGTTATACTCAAATTTTATCCATAAAAATAAAATTATTTTAATACGCTATTTTGAACTTTGACGCAACGTATTAATCTTAATAGGTACGTGGTGTTTAGAAGGAATGATTTTACGTTGAACAAAGGCGATTAAATTTCTCGTTTTACACAATTATTTAACTTTGTATTTCTCAATTAATTTATAGGTATAGTGCAAAACAAGCTAACAAGCTTATTTTTAACAAATTTTACGCAAACGCCAAACTTTCTGTTATAAATTACGTTATACAATTTTCGACTAATTAGACATTGGAAATTGTACTTTAAATACCTAATATAATAAAAAAGAAGAAGAACCTGTGGCGCCATTTAGTTATGTAGATGATTTAGGATAATTTCAGAATTATGGTTGTTTGCCATTACTAGTATTAATCTTTATATTTTCTTAAGTTTTCGCTACTAGTACACATAATTGAAACTAGCGGTTTTATCGGTATTGTAACGGTAACAAATGTCGTGCTTAAAACCGTTAAAACATAGTTAGTAGGTGTTACTTTATTTAAAATTAACATTTTTTTAAATTGTGAGATCAAACTAAAATTTAATGTACCAAAATCAACATAACAAAGCATAACGAAGGCCTGGTCTATGAAAATTTTGGTGTTTCCTAAAATTGTGCCGATGGAAAGCGGATGCGTGCTTCCGTTGTATTGTTCAAGACCGATGTCCTCGGTCCTCGCCGGGCAATTCTACCAAATGACGTAGCATCCAAAATTTCGATACAGTTATCAACACCGTGAAATCGCTATACGATTTGCAAAATTGAAATCGATGAGCATTATATGATTGATGGGGGATAATTGCGGTTGGAAATATATGACTGGATGTCGTCACAAAAGAGTGCAAACACCGAATGAAGTGGTAAATAAAATACATAATTATATCTACAATGTATTTTTTAATTTAACCTCTTCCTGCGTCATTAGTCAAGACAGACTTTTTCTTTGTCGTATCTGATTATAGCTTCATCTTTTCTAAGGGGAATTAAGTAGCGTGTATGTTTTGATGTAGTTTTCTTTCTTTCCTTTTAAATACTAAATTTATTGTAATATAGGTATTTATTTTAATTAAAAGTAGAATTTTTTTCGATTAAAAAAATTAATGGAAAGTTGTACCTATAGCTGAAAAATGGCCAGGAAGAAGATTATGAAATGAAGAAAAAGATTATAAGGAGGTATGAAAATCATGTGACAAAAAGAATGATAAACTGGTAGATTCATGTTATATTAGATTATAGAGATATATTATAGGTTAAAGACAAGCCTAAAAAGAGATGAATGAATTGTGTAAACGATGAAATGAAGGTTTATGATAAGTTAAAGAAAAGAAAAAGGAATATGGAAGGAAAAGACATAGATACTATGCTCCCCAAAATGATTGCAAGAAGGTGAAAGAAAAACAAAAAAACCTCAAATTCTTATTGTTAGGAGAGACCCATGCCCATAGAAAAAGAATATCTTAAAAATCACCTAGAGGGAGGTAATTATAATACATAACCTACATAGGAGTATCTACAAGACATAAGAGTTCTATTTTTGCAAAAACCGCAAACTCATGCAAATAAGTACATCAGATAATAAGCAACTCGTATATGTCTACAAAAAGTGTATAAAGAAAACCATAACAAACAACCTGCAACCGACCCACTTGGTGAAAGTTCACTATTTTATTGTAACTAAACATTTCATCAAATTCAAAGAGATCAATGCGGATATCCACCATGTTAACAGGACTTTGGATATCCAATCACGCATGACGAAATAGTGTGAAAACTCGCTCGGCTATTATGGGATAGTGGGATGGGCTAGGATAGGCTGGTAGGCACGTGGGAATCGGCTTATTGATGTAGATTGCATCATCACGAGCATTATTCTGATTCCGTATATTTCACCATATTAACTTGTCAGTCTAAATTTCTAGGACATTGTATTAACAAATTCCAGTTAATTAAATTTTATAAACCCTGTAAAATATCTTAATGAAAATACACAAAAATCTAATTTAAAGTTCCTCTTTTATTTCCTAAGGGTTAGCATCAAATCTGCAGCAATTTAGAGAATTTAAATCAGATGTGGAATTAATTCCGCAGTGTCAGTCACTTTGTCCTCAAAAAGGGCGTGGACAGATACAGACGGCCTCTGTGGTTGAGCGGGCTAAGCCCTTGCCGGCTTACCTCACTACAACGCAGAGGCTCCGGGTTCGATTCCTGTTGTAGTAAATTTCGGAAACTTATTTTCTCCGTTATTTACTATGGTCTAGGTGTCTGGGATCGGCCCCAGAATGGTTCGTTGTATATTACCCATAACACAAGCGTATCTTGCTTAATTTGGGGATATACAGTGTGTCTGTTTGTCTGCCGATTTATTTATTTATTATTTAGATACGTAAAGTCTCGACGAGGTAGGCTACGCATTGGCTCCCTTAGGTGTACATGGGCGACGGCAACCACTTACCACCAGGTGGTCCGTTTGCTAGTTTGCCTACAAGCAAACATAAAAAAGTGTGCGCACTTTCATGGAGTTAAAGTTTACAACAGATTTTACGGAAGAAAAATCTCAGTTCGAATTACGTGCTTTGCAGAATTTATTCTGTAGTATGTGCGCTTCCATGGGGCACCTACCAAAAGTTACAGATTTACTGAAAAAAAAAAGGGAACTTAATATTCAATCAAACAATATTTGATTTTACAAGCTTTACAACTCGATGATCTGAATAAATCTTAACCTTTACAAGTCGAATGTTTCCTTACAAAATTCGCTAAATCGAAATCCCCCATAAGTCGAAAACTCTATAATTTTAATTTTTTGGCGTCTCCCTTCAAGTTCGACTTAAAGAAGTTCTACTGTAGTAATAAAATTGTTGTATTGTATGAAAAATAATCTGAAGCTTTATTATAGAACGTATGTATTCCAGGATAAAGGGTTATAGAAGCAGTATTATTACATACTGTGCCAAACACAAGATTGGTAAATGGTCAAACCCTAGATCATTTATACATGTACCTTTTTGGGTGAGACGAAATAAATACAAATAATTTTAATGTAATTACAATGACTATTTAATTATTTGAGACGTTAGAAATGTACATTTATAATTCACTACAATCATACAAAGCCAAGGAAACTGTGACGATTTATAAGATGGTAAAATGTACCTGTTGATGTGGCCGTCATATATTCTATTACTGTATCTAATTATTTGGCATATGAATTTAAATATCTACAGAATAGAATCATACTAACTAATATAGGATTCATTAGTACACGTACACCAGTAGGATAAGTGCATGCTCACGTAAACACCATTGCATAATTAATCACAACAGAATGTGCCTGCGCCTTATTGCCCTCATGTCACGTACAATGAATTTACTAATGACATCTGCAATATACTATAAGATAACAAACGACTACCTATCATTAAGTATACATTCTCATTCATTTGTAAGTACGTACCTACTTAAAGAAAGCAATAATACGATGAAAGCGAAAGACCCAACAATGGATGCTGCAGATCACGCGAAGTAGTAAGGAAATGTAAGAAAGGTTACCACGATCTTTAATGCACATGCTCTGAATAAAACTGGGATTTAATTCTAGGATAATGATGATGGAGAAGAACTCATAACGAATATGTTTAATTAAACCTTTCAACCTAATTTTTTTTTTCGTAGTGTATATAGGTTTTTATTTGACGGCTATGTCACCTGGCGTATGTACCTGTATCACAAAATTATTTATGTAGTATCTCTAGGTAAGCATAGTAATGCTTACCTAGAGAAAATGTTCATTCATTCATGCCTTCTACTTAAAAACTCACATTCTACGAATCAGGCTACAAAATAAAGAAATATTAGATTTAGGGACCATAACCAAATATACATTTGGTTACTATTCTGTTAAAGTACAATAAGTTCATTTATACCATATATGAACTTAACAGTCATATCGTATAAATTCCTTAGAAGTTTCCGTATTATCTCGGAAAATGCGCTTTCAGGGAGAGACGAGAATGAATGAGAGCGAATCCATGTAGAAAATGTTATGTATATCTATATAACTATTAACACTGATATCAGACAGATCGATGAAATTTAATCTATTTGGTTGAAAGACACAGATCTAACAGGATACGGCGGAATTCAATGACATAAAATGATTCATGTTCAATGTTTATGTGTAATGGATCATTTTGGTTGAATTATACAAATTGAAAGACACAAATGAACGGTCAAAAAATATCGGCTTATGGCAAATATTGCCATGAGAATAAAGCTTTCTTTCTTTACAAGTCGCAGATCTTCTTAAAAGTTCACAAATAACAAATTGTTTTTCATCTATTCTCGTAAATAACACGCAATATTATTATGGCAACATAAAAATTATCACGTCTGGTTAATATTAAATGTTTGCCGAAGTAGTTAGGGACCCTTAAGTAAGTATTGACAGTAATTATGTCACTTTATATTTATGTTTCAATTATCCCATGGTAAATACCGTTTGTAAAACTCACGTGGGTTTGGTTTATATTATTGTTTATGAAAAATAGGAACATTAAAAAGGTAATAAATTATACATTTCAGACAAATAAGAATAAGCGCAATTCATAAGTACATAAAAGCTTGTTTAAGTATTTGGAAAGAAAAATGGAAAATTAAGTTATAAACTTATAAAATATATCGCAACTTCCTTAATAAGCTTTTCATGAAGATTAAGACTTCATATGAAAATCAGCAACTTACAAAATACTGTAACAATCCTAAAATGCTTTGGCAAACAAACAATATCTGTAATTTATCTAAATCCCGCAACACAGCAACAGAATTAATTAGACCTGATAATCCAAACGACTCACTAAATGACTGTAACAGATACTTCGCAAACGTTGGTAGCACCCTGGCAAACCAAAAACTAACCAAAGTAAACTGCACAAAAACCATCCTCGCTTCTGACATTAAAGCCGATAATTATCTAGTCCATTCGTTACTCATGTATCCTATTGATGAAGAAGAAGTGGGTTCATTCATCGATGAGCTCAGGATAGGCAGCGCTCCCGATGCAGATAACTGTGAGCCCCTTCTAATCAAAATTGCAAAGCCTATCATAATACGACCTTTTACCTACATATGCAATCTCAGTTTAAGCACTGTAAAATTCCTGGATAAGTGGAAACTAGGCCAAATATGGCCATTTTACAAAGGTGCTAATAGAACCCTCTCAAGCATGTACAGGCCGATCACCTTATTAAGTGTATTCTCAAAGTTACTAGAGAATGTTGTTAACAA
This sequence comes from Dendrolimus houi, assembly GCA_039645545.1. Lineage (NCBI taxonomy): Eukaryota > Metazoa > Arthropoda > Insecta > Lepidoptera > Lasiocampidae > Dendrolimus > Dendrolimus houi. The sequence continues at coordinate 12,305,317 of CM077134.1, forward strand.
ACGGCTGGTCGATTTCTTGGAAAAACACTCTCTTATTTCTGATAAGCAATTCGGATTTCGGCAGAATATATCGACAGAAAATGCCGTTCTAACTCTAACAAAGTCAATCGCCATGTCCCTGGACCAAAATCAATGTTGCCTAGGTGTATTTTTAGATTTAACGAAAGTTTTTGACACGGTCTCGATTCTAATCCTCCTAAGCAAGCTAAATCATGTTGGTAATTTGTTAAGGTGGGATCGCATTGGAGTGAACAGCATACAGTAAATTTCGGAGTATTCCAAGGCAGCATATTAGGACCTACACTATTCTTAATATATATTAATGAACTGCTAAAAATTCCAATCCAGAGCGCTAACATAATATGTTATGCAGATAATACTGTTGTATTATTTAACAACACGTCCTGGGAGTCAGTATTCAAAATAGCTCAGACAGGCTTAACCGACATCAGTAAATGGCTAAACAACAACTTACTAAAATTAAACATTAAAAAACTAAATATTTAACATTTCATAAAACCCGTGCTTCCCAACCTCGTACCCATCCTAAATTATATCTGCCGCACAGTCTAAGCTCTTGTACACAGCCCTGTTATCATCCCCCGTCGATCGAACACAGCACATCCACTGCGTACCTTGGTATCCAACTAGATGAAAAATCAAATTTCAAAAATCACATTACATCTATCTAAAAGAGTCAGAAAAACCATTTATATAATAAAATCCCTCTGTACCTGTGCGACACCAAAAACTTTAAAAATGGTTTAATATACGCTGTGCCAGTTCTTACTTCTATAATATTTTGCTGCTTGGGGAAGAATCCCAAAAACAAACATTATAGAGGTAGAGCTTGCACAGCGCGCAGTCCTTAAAGTTATGCATAAACAACCGTACAGATATCCCACCTTTACACAATACATAGAAAGTGACGTTTTGACAGTCCTACAACTATATTTGCAAGGTAGCCACAAAAATTCATAAAGAAAATCTAAATCTAATACCCCTAACTTCCAATACCTCACTTCCCGTCGAATATATAATATACCCTTACCTAAAATACATACATCCTTTGCGAAACGCCTTCCTTCATACGTCCATATATCCATTTATAATAAAGTATGTGAAAACACACCCTCCGCCAAAGAAATGTCAGCATCAAAGTTTAAACACCAATTAATTAAATGACAAACACATTAAATTACAGCGACACAGAATACATATTACCCAACACACACACACGCACGCACTTATTTTACATAGTTGTAGGTTAATTAATGAATAATTCCATTATATTTAAGTTCTTATAATAAAATTGTGTTGGGTGCCGCGATACAGACCTGGAGTCTAGTGCAGCAACCGCCGCCAAAAAAAATATAGCCTTAATTTTAACTACTATAATTCTAAATGTGTTATTACCATAAGTTTTAGATATAATTATATAAGGCCTAGAAATAAATTTATATAAATAAATGAATTTGAATTTGAAAGTTTATTTATTTTTTAATTTAAGGCATTAACTTTAAATATATATACTAGCGGTCTCGGCAGGCGTTTTCCTTCCTTGAATATAAACATCTAGAACCCGATTCCAGCGCTACCTACCGAGTCTAATTGAGAATCTAAACAACCCTGGGACCACCTACTCAAACACACATAAAATTTTATCAAAATCGTAGAACCTGATTCCAGCGCCAACTGTTTTGTTTAGATTGATGGGTTACATTATTGAAGTATTAGTAGGGATCCCTAATTTTATATAGCCTATATTAAACAGAGATAATATAGCATTCGAATGGTGAATGAATTTTTTAAATCAGTCCCGTAGTTTTGAGTTTATTCGTTACAAACATACAAAAATACAAATCTTTCCTTTTTGTAATATTAGTACATATATATTTAATACTTTAATTATTGTTCTTCTTGCTTTTATATTCGATACCTATATATGTTACTGCGTACTTAATTTATTACGATAATATTTACAAAAAGAGAAAGGATCTAGGAGTTCACTAGATCACTTCCACAACATCACTAGGTATTAGAGTTCAAATCTTTGCAGAACATATCGAGAATGAGCAGAGTAGGCAGTGGGAAAAGCGTTTGGTTGACATTGGTATACATGATACATGGCCAGTCTTGGAATACGCAAATTGAGGAACTATAATTGTACCGAATCAGGAATAGATACAATTCGATAACTTTACTTTAATAATACCAATACTATGTGCATAGGGTCAATAGTATAAGAATAATTGAGTCACCATGTTAAAGTCTAGAAAAATAGCTACTATGTGTCTTGCAATTTTGTTTACTTTATCTAAACAAAATGTAAAATATAACAAGTAACTCTTAAGATTTGTGACTTGTGTAACGTGTATAACATTGTATATACCTACAAAACTTGGTGAAATCATGTCTAAATTTAAATAGACCATATCAAATTGTCTAGTGCAAATAAAAATTATGACTTTTGAGTCAATAATAGATCCTTGTTCTAATTTATCTACTTTACCTATAATATAAATATATAAGAAGCAAATAAATATTAACAGAATACACCTTGAATTCAAACAAATCACTCAAACATTACTCAATCCTTATGAGTAAAGTACTAATGCGCTCACGCTTGACTATGAAAAATTTTGTGTTATTTCTCAAATTATATGAATTACCTCACTATTAGGTTATTCATATAGTCAACAAAGTCGTATTTTTTTAAACTAAACATTAAACTATCTTATTCAAAGTCGTATTTTTTTAAACTAAACATTAAACTATCTTATTGTATTCCATATATAAAATGCCATTGAAGTTAAACTTTATATAAATATTTCTGTTCGCGCTAAAGTTTAAAGCCTTCCCAGATTTGCTGAAGATAATCGTAATACCAGGATTTTGAATGAAAAGCGTCTCTAATGCCATCTCTTGTTAAGGCGGTTTGGTATATCGACGTAGGGTATACGTAACTACGAAGCACTACGAAGAGCTACAACAAAGAAAACTTACCTGAGCTTTTCTCTTAGGCGGTAACTACGCGAGACGTAACGCGCCCGTAGCACTTGAATCTCACACTCCAGATAGGCACCAATCACTTTGTCAGAGTTTGGTCACAGTACCTTACCACTGGCCAGCCAAATCCAAATTGTGGTCATTTCTACTCCATAATTCAGTTAAATCACATTTAGGGGGGGACGACAATGGGAGAGCATCCATGTGAGCGAATCACACCATCGATACGCATCGCTAATTTTCCATAGCTGTGTTCGCCGACGCCGGGTGACCGAACCAACATCATCATAATTTAAGTACATGCGTGTACTATTGTCATACTGAGTAAATCAGTGCGACCGACCTGCTGTGGTCATTAAAATACACCTACAGAGCTATAGTTTAAAAAATAATTTTGCATATCAAACATCAACGCAAGGCCATTTAACCTTTAATTAGTCGTAGATTTTTGTCCTTTATGAGTCAGAGTAGAGGTCATTTATATATATATATAGCACCCCATCATGGAAAATAGGGGTAAAAAGGAGCTTAGGGTAGCAATTTAAAGAAAACTAAGTTATCTTTCTGGTATTATTAAACTTTGGTTCAGAATTTCGCAATAATTTTGCACATTTCGGAAAAGAGACACTCGGAAATAACTTTAGAAACTGAAGGTGATGACAATTAATACTATACTTAGGTCCTGAAAAAAAATCGGTACCCTAGTTAAAGCAAACATACTCACTTGGAAAGCCTAAGTATTGTGGTTTAAGTTATGATGAACAATAAAGAGATTTCATTCATTCATTCAAAGCCCTAACATTCTGAACATTCCTCGACACAAGCCTTAATAATACTTGTTCTAACCAATTTCGCTAAAATTAATCGGCAGACAAGCGCACAAGCTTAACAAGGGTAACAACAAATAATTTTGATGCCGAATCCAAACACCGAGATCAGATCAAATTACAGAAAGTTAATTTACGAAATTTACTTTTCGGGTATCCAAAGTTTTGACCTCCGCATTTCAAAGCACTAAGCGGGCCAATGCCTAAACCATTAGGCTACAGATCAAATAAATACATAAATAAACACAGTAAAGTGAAGGCCAACCTTTTTAATGTAATTTATGATACTAAAATTTTCTGAAAGATATTGCTCTATTAGAAGATTTTAATATTAATAAAGTATTTAGTATTAGCAGACATACCATCTCGATTTTCTCGCATAATTTGATGAGAGGAGATTCAATGACCCCAACTTGTGCGCTTTTCCGGAAACCACGCACCCACGGAACCATCGGCGCTACTTGCATATCAGCGGGAGTATACGATGATCATTGATCACAATCATAATCTAGAAAAAAGAGAAAAAGGGCCATGTAGTTTCATCGATCGACAATGGTATTCTGGAAACTTTTCAACTTGAATCTCATTCAAGCAAGAGTTCTCACGTTACCAATAGGAACGCGTATTTCAAAATACAGGTCAATTACAGATCTAACAACGAGAACGAAATAAATGCAGACTGGCTTGGTCGATCAAATGAACCATAATAATGTTTTAACACGCCTAAAATAAACATGCAGCTAAGAAATAAAGTTCGGTCTCACAAGTACTAAAATAAACTGAATATATTAATGTTTTTATCAGCATTCAGCAATAAGAAGAAAGTATCAATAAGAATCTCCAGTAAATGTGGCTGTAACAGCCTAAGCAACTCTCCTGTTGTTTGTCTATTATGTCAGGACATGAAGCCTGTTGCGGTTGTAGGAGATTCTAAAACGGCTCTCTTGCGTGACTGCAGATATCCATCGAAATATATTCACCGCTATGATACGCAGCTCCTGCTTCTGTCCCTCAAACAGGAGCTACGTACCAATATAATTCCCTGTGCCAAACAAATTCTCGTTTTTTTCTGGCTTAAATAGTATCTGTTTTTCATTTATATATTTGCAGATCATAAATAGTATCTATTTATCATCCGTAAATCGATAGATAAAAATATATTCGCTTTCGAAGTTTTAAAAATTGTGTATTCACCTCTATGTTTTGAATTGTCTGTGAAGTAAATAATTCAAGGATTTTTTTAACTAAGATCCGTAAGTAGTTTTTGAGATATGATATGTTCGGTTGAATACTTTTTAAGTTTTCATAGCCAAATGATTAACAGTGGACGTACCTTATTACAAGAACCTTTCAATATTCGTAGCGACTAGCACTTACGAAATTTTGTATTTAATTTTTTTTATTGCTGGAATACAGCAGACAGGCTGACGGCCCAACTGTGGTAGAAAGTGGTTACCGTCGCCTATAAACATTTGCAACACTAAAAGTGCTACCAATGTGCTGCCGGACTCGTAGATAGGGCTGGAACCTGACCACTAATGTTGGAACACAACTCAAGGTTGTTATGGCGGCATACTCTAGACCAAGGGTGGTAGCCATCCAGTCGGGCAAATGCCCTACCACCTGGCTGTGGGCTGTTTTGTCGCCTCTTACGACATGCCACCTGGGCGCAGGAATTTGTATTCTTTCTCCGTTCCTGCACGGATAAATTAAATTAAATATTTGTGAGATACATAAGGAATTATGTAAAGAAGTGAAGGATGTCAGCCGTGTAATAACGTCAGTGTTTTATTTCAACAAATCCCCAATCCACGTAATCCAACTGAGTCAACCCTAAATTCCAGACACATTAAAACATTAAGCCGATGCCGCCGATGATTTGAATGTATATCTCGTTGGTCACCACGACCTTGTACTCGGTTGTGGATGTCATCACTCATCATCATTGATATAAAATTCAGATTAAAGGTCGCAACGTCGGTTCAGAGAATTTGCTAAATAGCACGCTTAATAATGAACAGGATTCGTATTTGCATATTTTTATCATTATCATATAAATATATCAGCTACCAACCGTATACCTAAAAGAACTATATTAGTTTATTTTGCAAAAAAGAATAAAACGCAAATTGTAATTTCAGTACTCAGAGAGAATAAAAATGCATTTTATAAGAATTTACAGTCTATCGTCTCAAGTTCATCGGATATGTAATGATGATTTTTAAGACTTTAAAAATTTCAACACGATGGAAATAATTCCAAAGGTGCATTAAATACGGTGAGACTTATTCTCAAGCCTGTAACAAAATCAGAATTCTAAACTAAAATAAATGTTTTATTTTATATAGGTACTAATTTTGGGGAAAAGTCGGAAATGATGAGTTTTTTTCAAAAGGGTACCATGTTTACAGCTATAGGACCCTAAAATCCTTTTTGGTTTTATCGGTGTACCCTGTTTATATCATAGAAGTTACTTAAGAAATATATGTTATATATAAGCTAATAATTTCCAATTTCATAAAATTCATGATATTTATGAAATTGTGAAAGCTAGTTTAGAACTTCCAATTTATGACTGATCTGAGTTTAAAAATATGTTTTAAATAATAAGGACCTTGATTGAAAAAAATTTAATTGAGATTCATATAAAAATAAAAACGGAATGATTTTGCCAACTGTGGCTGCAGTGTGTTACAAGTTTTTTACGGAGCGATTGTTATTGTTTTTCATGGCAAGAAGAATAATATATGTATCTATCTTTTATGTTTCTATACATTATCTTAAAATAACAACGTTCTTGTTTGTTCCACATAATAATTTCAAGTGCAAATAAATGTAATATTTGCATTCGTTCTTACTTGTAATTACACAATTTAATGTATCACGTTTAAATAAAAGCAAATATAAATAAACTGGGACTCTTATCTACGTTACATAAATAAGTGTTATGTTATTCATATTATGATTGCAAAAATTTATTTTCATAAATAAAGATTCTCGCTTAACTCATAGAAGACTGAATACCGGGATATTTGGCGCAACCTTGGGAAGGCCTACCTCCAGCAGTAGACATTAATTGGCTGAAGAAGAAGAACGAATAAGAGAGACAAATATAAAGAGAGACAGAGCCGGTGACTTCATGTTTATTAGAACGAATTTTAATAGGAAAATTACTTACATTTGATTTTCCTTTTTTATATTGCTAAGCTGGCAAGCAAACAGACCGTCCACTTAATGCAATCATCATGAGGTCTTCAGCTCCTTAGGTGGAGTTGGTTGGGGGGTCGAGTTAAAAACTCTCAGCTACAACTCGGAGAGCAACCACGCTCCGGTGACGTGGTCTTGGAGCCCCTCGAGGCTGCCTAACTGGTGCCTATGCAGCAGCTCTTGATGGCCGATCTGTGGTTGCCGGTGGCCTTCGCGGGCATTAGGTGGCCATCAGCGGCTTCTGTAGGCCTCTAAGCGGCTTTGGGGCGTTCGCGACCTCGGTGATTCGGTCTTCTCTAAGTGTATGAAATCACGGAGGATCTGTCGCCAGAAGCCTCGATGATCCGGAGGCCGAATGTGCAAAGTGTCAATTTCATGGAGATGTATGTGGCTCCTGTTATCGGCACGGTCGAACATTCAACGAGCGGACATCGTGGTTACCGTCATATATTGACGTTTGCAACACCAGGGATGAAACCTATGCGTACCCAACCTTTAGAATGCGCTGAAGAGCGTGGAATAAGATGGATAAGTTAAGAGGGATGGGATAGGGTAAATGGGATAGAGGGAGAGGAAAGTGTCACCATCGTACGAAACACGATTAGAACAGGGCTAACCGTTTCACGTCGATATTTTGTGAAAGCGTGGTATCACACCGATCGAGCCCACCCTATAATCAATATAATTAGTCCAGTATGGCTCTACCAAGTCGAAAACTTATATTTTACTTATGTTTAAATTAGGGTAAAGTTATTAATGTAACGGATTTATTATCGTTTCAAAGCAGGAGCGATGCTATGCTAAAAGAATCAATCATGCAACCTTTCTTAATTTCACGATATGGTTATAATATAGCTTCTTTCTTAAGTTTCTCCCGTATAGAGTGAATCTTGAAGAAAAATAATTATGACGGAAAGACCGACGGATGTAAGCAAGTGTAATATTCTCTTTATTTTCCTTATTTCTTATGAACGTTATCAGACCCTTATCAATACATTAATTAATCTACTGTAAGTTATAATTTTATTGTGTTTCAAGTTAAACACAACGCGGAAAGAATACATTAACAATGACCAACATCTTTATATTAAATTACGTTCTACCTGCATGTATAAAACTTGTAAAAATGCGAAATATGTGTGATTACGTAATAGTAAAATAATTTTATAGTTTTACTTGGAAAGTTTTGAAAAGGGATAATTTTATAGATTTCGATGTGCTCTTTCCGACTTTCTTTTCCTCTTTCCGACTTATTTTACAATAAAAACATTTAAAAAACCAGAGAAAATTTCTCAGAATTTCTTTAGAAAATCAATAGTTTTGGCGTATGAGCGCAGCAAAGTATTATTATCTATTTACACTACATATGTTTTCTTATATTGAGCCATGGTATATTTATTTTATTTTTCCACGATTTGTAATTTTTTTTAAGTAATATTTCGTAAAAGACAATGAAGCCGAGAACCGTGAAACATTTCATGTAGGTATAGGTACAGTTTTTTGTTTAAATAACGCAATGATATTTAAATGACATCATTAACATATTCATACACTAATATCTAGTAATAACCCGACAGATCCAAATATAATGTTGCCGTTTTCTCATTATATACTATGTTGATAAGACCGTTATGCAAATAAAATACATACAATATAATATTTCAATAGGTATTATTTATTATGAATATTATTACATATTATAATTGTATATTTTGTATAACCAGGAAATTTCGAATGTAATTCTTAGCTTCACTAATTAGGTACGTGATCATTAGAAACACGTCAAAAAATTAATCATCATATTCATCAATATTTACAGTAACTGTATGCAATTTTAATTATTTAATCTAAAATTAGACAAAATTAAATAGTTAATTAAACAAAGCTTCCGTGAAACAAGCAAGAAATAGCTGTTTTATTATCGATTCCGGCTTGCCATGCGACAGCGCTCGCGCTGTGGCAACAAACTTCAGAAAATAAATGCACACATTTGATAAGTATCTCGATTGTTTAGTCTTATAATATTTAAGGCCGCTTGCATAAGGTTGCTTAAATTTATTTAAGAAACACAAAACACATTTAACACCTTTAAATACAATTAGCGTCTTGCACAACGTAAAATTTGCCGCTAAATATGTTTAAAGAACTGCCAATACGTTTGTGTAAAACGTATTTAGGCAGTTTAATATGATTAACTAATTTTTATTTAAAGGCGATCGTTATGCAAGCGGCCCTGCCCTTAGTAGACTATCTGTGGTCTAATTTCAACGAAAATTACTTTCAAAAACCGGACGTAGACACAATACGGCGTTGATATTTTTAATCCATTTATTTAGAGATTACAAATGAATAGTGGTCAATCAAAACTATTGTCACTACAAAAACCTATAACAATTATGTTTAATAATAATAACAGCTCATAAATGTCCCAGGGCTGAACTCGGGCTTCCAATTTATAGGGTACGGAGTATACCCGCCACTCTCGTCCAAGGCGGATTGGCATGTCTCACACATCGGTTATCTTGATGTACAGGTTTCAGTACGTTGTTTTCCTTCATCGTTAACACATAGTATTAGTAACAATATGCACATTAGGCCAGGCCTTGCTCTGGCAAACTAAGGATAAAACGGCGCATTGTAATGATTATATCCTACGAATAAATGGTAAGTTTTTTCGATACTGGGATATGAACAGGAACGGGATATGGTAAGTCTTCAGTAACGTCAAGAAACCGGTGGACTTCTTGGAGGAGCTGGGCTGAATGGAGTAACCCCTCATCCATCCTCGCACGCAAAATAGGCGCTTTGACGTCGAGTTACGGAAACCGCCCGCCCGTGTGCAGAAGAAGAAAAAGAAGGATAAATGGTCTATCCTACAGGAAATTTTATGGAGAACAAACCAAACTGTGCACCATCAAATCAATGCTCAATCCAAGTGAGCAATGTTCTCTGATTTTTCTCTATACTCTGAACACGTCGTCATCACGCATATCTTAAGATTATATTTTTATCATGTAATTAAAATTATCATATTAGCTAAGTCTATGATTAGGTAAAAATATGTCTTATTTTTACACTTCGCGGGAGACCGTGATCTTTCTATTCCGGTACTATACTTACTTTATTATTAAATCAAAATAGCTCAACGATTAGACTCCTGTGACTAAAAATGATAGACGGTCCATTTCTGTTTTTCAATTTGGATGAATCATCCAAAGTGATCCATGTAAACACAAACTTGAATCTATCAATGTCATTGAATACGGACGTGTCCTTTTAGTTGATGTCCTATACATTTCAACCAAATTGATTCAATTTAGTTGATTCGTCTAATATCAGTGCCAAGTTACAATATCTTATTATCCATTATTTTATCTTACACAAGGCAAATGCATTTAATATATATAATACTAAGAGATAAGCATTAGTTAATTGACGTTGGTTCATCTTTTTGATCCTAGCCAGATTTGACGCGACCCACTGGTGCAGTTTTTCTGATTTAATGTGTCTACGAATAGACTGATGATACCCATCAAATGACCTTGGGACTTATTTATCTAAAATAGAATACAAGAGAACAGAATAGAACAGGAACAGATGAAAATAGAACTTTATTCTGCAATCAAATTAAGGTAACGATACAAAAAAGCAGTTTGGCAATAGGTACAAATGGCGGTCTTGTTGCTTACAGCAATATCTTCCAGGCATTCTTGGGATGGAGAACACACAAAATGTAGGGCATGGTTTTTGTTACATACAAACATATTCATATACATTAGTATCTACTTTTCGTTATGCCGTTTGTTCCCTTAAACTAGGAATGTCCGAGCTTAAGGGACGAACTCATTTGTTCTAAGCTTAAAGGGCATACCCTTTAAGCTTAGAACAAATGAGTCCGAAAAAAAAATTTAAAATCGCTATTAACTTCTAGATTTATGAATGATTTCAATTTTCTGTTATTGGGCAGATACTTTCGGTCTTTTTAATTTACTCGGGTTATTCGTAGAATGATTATGATTATACATGACAGATAGCACTGTTAGCATCCATAAGTTTTTGCTTCTCATTTATTTGTTTTCTAAGTTATTACTATATAAATAAATATTTTTAAATATATATTTAATATATTTTTGAATACTTTAAATAAGACTCTTTTTTAAGTAACCAAAGTAAATGGGGTTATTGGAAAAATAAGTGCCAAATAACGTCAGTGTAAATACTTATCAATGTAGTTAGGGATGGCTTATTATGATCTTATTAAATTAAGTTAATCGATACCTTGACAATTAATGTATAGATAAACCTTACGTAAATAAAAGCGTTAAATGAAGTGAAGCATTCTTTACAAAGATATGTGCGTTAACTTATGTAGTTATACACATGGATTGCGTCTGGGTAACACAAATGTTGCCAAGGCAAACCATTTCATCGTTATTACATATTAATGTATTGTATTTTACGGACTAAGATGTATTAATAAAATAATCTATTTGTTATATTAAGACATATAATAGAAACTTTTAACAACAACAACAAATCATAATGCACAAATATTCTTACCAATTTTAACATTAAAAAGCTGTGCAACTTTTTTTAAACTATGTAGTTTTAATTGTAGCCTAGAAAATCTAAAGTCGTAATAAAATATAAAAACATAATTTAAAATTTACTTTTTGGGCCCAACAAAAAGGGAAGATAGTAGCTGGTGGATCCTAACTAACTCCGACGTAGAAAACCTCATGGCCGAGCCTAAATAATTGGGGAGATAAAGGCTCACTACCTCCGCTGGTTCCGTCACGTAGAATGGATGGAGGAGGATCGGAATGTTAAGAAAGCATACTTGGGGTGATCCGTCGATCGGCAACCGGTTACCCGTCGTAAGTATAATATCACTAGAAAGATAGAGTGGATGGCCTAACCGAACTTCAAGCCTGGGTAGAATAGACACTGTTCAGGACAGAGTAAAGTGGCGCGCTTAATATACTTAAGCATATATTTGTATATGATGGCATTCTTTTTATTGACAAAAAAACATTAATAAATATAACTTACATAATTATCTTTAATACTTTCAAAATAGATCAAAAATATTTTGTTTACGCAAGTGATATTATGATCTAGAATTTTGTCGTACATTTCACAACACGACTCGCTCTAGCTCTCGGCTCTTGAATGGCTCTCACTAGAGTGAGAGTTGTCGGCTCAATTTCTATTGCGTATCTCTACTGAGCTAAAGAAGTAGTACAGTTCTTTAGAGTGAAAGAGCTATATCCCTTTTTTCTTTTTAGTCAGCCGTTTTGCAGAAGTCCCCACCCAAGTTGAGGATCTCGTCCTTGCGACGGTAACTGTTAATATAGCTTCATATTCCAAAATCGCCTTCCTTTAGATGACTTGAGTGTGGGTGTTCGAGATTCCGTCTATCTGTTGTTAGTCGTAATACCTATGCCTAGAAAAAAGATACTTAGAACTCATTTCCTTAGAACTGTGATCAAAAAAGTCGTTTTCACTCAGAATGGTTTTACTGTAACTTTTTTATTATTATCTTTAAAATTTACAAATTCCTGACTCCATTTATTTATCGATTATTTGATACTGAAATGGGTTCTACATTACGCAATATTTATATGTTCGATAATAAACTCTTTTTACCTGCCATAGACTGTAGCTAGTTGCTTAGCATTACTTTGTTATTAATGACATTATCAAAAAACTCAAATGAAAACCATTTTTATCCAATCAAATATACATACTAATAGTTAATATTTCTAAATAAACATGAATATTCAAATCAAGTGTCGACTTTCGTCATATTTTCGAATTATTTATTTAACTTCTGAGATAGTTTTCTGTTTGTTTTATTAAGTGGATTATTATTAACAATCTACATGTAGTTTTGGACTCTGACGAATCTGTTAAGGAAAACTGGTTCTGGATATCGAAGTTACTGATTTATATAGTGTGACCTGTGAATCTGTTTAATTCAACCGACCAAGCCCACTATTTGATTTTTATATCAACACAAAACTTGATGTGCAGTGAAATGTATGAATGAAAGTTATATACAATATTTAAATAATATGAAATTTTATTTAAAATACAGTTGGAATTCATGGTGGAAGAAACCTCCATACCTAAAAGCATACAATATATAGAATATCGATCTTATTCATACTGAAAGTAAGTTTGAACGCTTCTTTAAGAACCATAAAGCGTTCAAACTTACTCTCTTTATGAATAAGACTATATGTATATACAAACCCGCTATACGTATACATACACACGAACACACACAGCACACACACACACACACGCATATATATAGGTACGTTTACATACGAGTTAGTGCTAGTTGTACACGCTAGATAGTGCTAGTAGCACCATTTTCGCAACTGAAGACTATCTTTATATATTCAATATACTCTGTGGTCCGAGTCCAGAATTTGGACATCCTTTGCTTCACGCTTTTGTTTTGTTCATAATATTATCTCTCCGGGAACTATCACATTCCCCGGAAAATAATTTTATATTCCGAGGAAATAAAAAAGGAAGAATAATTATTCAATGTTCATTTACGGTCTCCACCAATAAAATAGAAAATAGTCAATAATGAGTGTTATAAAATCACGTGATTTTGACTCACCGCCAGACAAAGCGTGTTTTTAAAACTGTATCTCTTTGCACGACTTTCGCCTTTCATCGATGAAAAAGTGCGATATTTTTTTGTTACAACTTATCATTCTATAGGTGCATCAGAAAAGAGTTTGTTGTATACTAGGTATAAAAACTGCATATTGAAAGGAATTTTGTAGCTTTTAAAATCTCATAAGAACGTACTAGGCTTATCTGCAAATACGCTTGACTTCAATTTTGTACAAAATAACTGATTTACAACTTAATTACTATTAAAGTTTTTAGGTTTATACACGCTTATTTTGCTATTGTGTGTGACATTAATTTAGTGATTTTTGTGTTGTAGTGTACCTTAAGAATAACTTAGAATATTATTATTTTTTTATTTTTAGGCTCTTTGTATGCTTGATTTGTTTGTAAAGTGTGCGTGTAATGCAATGCGGTGGTAGTGCGCGTTGGTGTGAGTATCTGTGAGTTTTGCTGTTGGTTGTGTGTTTGTGACTTTTTGTGATATTATAATTTATTGTTTAATTGTTGTGACATGAAAATTTTTCATCTCTCTCCTATCTAAAATCCTCCAAAACCCTCAAATCCAAATAGCACCGTCCATCAGGAAGCTACCTGAGGTAAGGCTAAAAGCCGACATGGGGGTAGTCGAACCTCCCAACCTACTCAGTCCTAAGGAACCAAGAGACCACTGGGCCAATGCCCTTCTCGAGTTTCTAGCAGTCTGTAGAGCAAACATTACTCTCAACATGAAGATAGGCCAAACCATCCTGGATACCTATAAACTGGGAATCGACAGACTGCTAAAGAACAGACTCGAGGCCGCGGAGGCAGCCGTTTACGACAACGCCACGTCCACCGTACTAGCGGGAGACATTGCGGGAGAGTACATGGCAGCTTATAATGCGACAGGCGGCTTAGTGATCCTGGATGAGGACAAGACGTAGAGAGGGAGTGAGAAACCTTGTTTCAACACTCCCCCTAATGATCCTGTGGTCGTGGTGATGAAGTCCACAAGGATTATGCTGGACGACAGGATCTTGGAAAAGGCCAAAACTTTGACCGAGATCTCTGCCGGCGGTGAACCCTTCGACAAGTGGACCGTCCCGGAGATCACATCAATCAACGGCGTCCCCGGCTGCGGAGAAACAACAGCGATGCTCCGTGCCTTCAAGAAAGACGAAGACATGGTCATCACAGCCACAAAAAAATCCGCAGAAGAAATCCGGGAGAAGCTCCAGCCCATCCTAGGCGACAATGCGAAGGCTAGAGTGCGGACTATGGCATCGTTCATAGTCAACGGTCTAACTTCCAACTTTAGACCCAAACGCCTCATAGTCGATGAAGCACTCCTGAGCCACTTTGGCTCTATAGTCATGGCATCGCGCCTAGCAGGAGCGGCCTACCTCACTCTCATGGGTGATATAAACCAAATGCCCTTTATAGACAGGAACGACTTGTTCCCCATGCTATATCACCGCCCTACACCCTCGGTTAAAATCACCCGAGAACAGCTCTGTACACACCGAAATCCACTAGACGTAGCATATGCCATGAGTGATGTATACTCAGGCATATACTCGTCCAAAAATCAAGCTCGTTCCCTGGAACTCAAACGGTATTCGCGAGAGCACATACCCACAGAACTTGCCAATACTCTTTATCTAACTCACACGCAGTCAGAGAAAGAGAGCCTAATAAAACTAGGCTGTGGCAAGGGCGAAGGGTCATGCGTTCAAACAATACACGAGGCTCAGGGTCTTACCTTCGAGACAGTGGTGATCGTGAGGTCCAAATCCAACAAGATGGACCTGTACAAGAGCATCCCTCATGCGGTCGTGGCAATTTCGCGGCACACTGCTAAATGTATTTACTACACAGCCGTGTGCGAAGAGGACGCTACCGCCACCTTCGTCCTCAAAGCGGAGAAAGTCACAGCCGATGAGATCAGGGATTACAATATAAAAATGGCGATACGCATGGGAGACAAGACGGTGGTCCAACGTCTAATGGAGGGCCAATAATCCCCCTCCTAAACCATCCATCATCAATTAGTTTGTGATATTTCATACACTGACTATTCAAACTCGACAACCATTCTTAGAACACCTCGACATCCCTCCAATTTTACAGTATATGAAACTTAGCATATTGGCACAACCGATAGCGGATTTAAGTCATTCATAAACTATTTTAATTAAAGGATTATGCATGACAAGAATTTAATACATTATTGTTGTTTGGATATTTCAGATAATATTTTATATAAGATATTGTATAAAATATTATACTTAAAGTTTTATATGCAATAAAATAAGTCGAACACAGTATAAATCTATGACGTCTACCAACATGAAAATAAAATGTAGTGACTACCGTCTGTATACAATTGAGTGGTTTGAATTATAATCTGTACACAATTATACAAAAGGATAAATATTGTAACAAAATTATTGTAAATTATAGACAACTACTCTATACAAAACAGGCACTTAATTACCGAATTAATAAACATATAACATTATGTTTCAATTAAGGAAATTGCCGATTGTATCGTTCAGAAATAAGAGGGATCGTTCAGAAATAAGAGGGTACATAACAAAATCAATTATTAACTTTAAAAAGAAACACGGCAAGAACAACTATGCTACTAAATAACTGTAACAGTTGTGTATTTGTCTGCGAAATTTAAATTTGGAAATAGTTGTATTATTAGAATACCCAATACTTGGACACAACACGTCGTATAATAAAACTATATACACACTCTAAGACTGTAAGCTAAAAATTTCACTGATTGATTTCAAGACATTAATTTATTTAATTTATTTGGGAAACATACAATAATTATAATTCGTACAATATAAAAACACATAAATTAATACACATATCAACTAAGTTTCCACTAAAAAATAATTCATGATACGCATTTGGCTCATACAACTATAAGAAAGAAAAGAAAAAGAAACATAATAATTAATAAATTTAAGGGCGACATGCGGCAAACGACGTGGTTCAGCTCTATGTATTTCTATTTCTTATTGTATTTTCCTTTTAAAGCACGGGCTTTAAACACAACAGGCCTGATCCATCAACTCTCATATCTATAGAAAGGTGTTCATAGAACATTTGCGAATTTTCATAATTTTAATTTCATAAGACAATTTTTATAACTAGGCGAATGCTGATATTAGACGGATCAAAGAAATTGAATTAATTTGGTTGAAAGTCACAGACGTGAAAGGACACGACGGTGTTCAATGACATAGAATGATTCATCCACATTGAAAGATAGATATGAACCGTCTATTACCGGTTTAAACCCGGTTATTTAGAGGACACATGCGTGGTGCATCGGTTGTCATATATAGTTAAACGTACAGATATTCTAAACAAATTTTTAAATTGACTTAGGGCCGATTTTTTAATCGTCAGATAAAAGTTATTCAACGAATAAGATACAACATGAATAAATTAAAAATTACGGTTGCACGAATAAAACAATTGGCTAGTTTCACTTTTACAGTCAGTCAAATTATAATTTATTCGACTGATAACTTTTATCTGATGATTAAAAAGCCGGCCCTTAATAAAATATCTAGTAGACACTTAATCATAGTATTGTTAATAATACCATGGGAAATAGTATTCTTCCATGATAATACGTTCGAAACAGAAAAAAATAGTCTTTAAAATTCCTAAAATTATTATTATTAATACTTATATATAACTCATGTCAGAATATTTGTGTATTAGCTTACATTATTAAATGTTTGTTCATTGTTGTACTGAAAATAATTTTGCATTCATAAAAAAATGTAGGTACACGTTTTAAAATTTAAATTAATGATATTACAATTACGTAATGCATTTCAGTGAATCTCAAGTTGCAAGCTTAAATACATATTTGAAAAATCTTGACTTGTTTATTTAAAAGACAAACGTTATCTTTCGAGAAACAGTTGCTAGCCGATATTAGACGGTTCATTTCTACCTTTCAATTGGGATGAATCAAATAAGGTATTCCATATAAATATGAACTTGAATAATTTAATGTGATTTAATAGCGTCATCAGTGGCGTAGCTAGGCGTGGGCGAAGCGGGCGCCCACGACCACGGCCTCGCACTTACAGGGGCCTCGCACCAGCAAGGCCCTTATAAATGCGAGGTTTAAATTTCATGTACTCTTACTAAAAATCACAAATTTTAAAATTAGTACATGTTTATATATATTATATATTTTGTACACAATTACATTAAATACCTATACGGTTAAAAACGAGTTGCAAGACATTTGCCATAATGTTTATATTTCTATCAGAATTATACTGATTATGCCCGTAAGTATACATCTTCTACTGAAAATAGTTTTTCAAAATTAAAAAATATTTGAGAAATAGTACGAAGCATTGGCTGCTTTATGAATTCTATCCATTGAAGCAGAGTTAGCTTCAAAAATAAATTACAAATCATTACTAGAAGACTTCAGCAAAGCAAAGAGCCTAAAAAAGGTTATTTTTGTTAAAGATTAAGGTGGATTACATAGAATACAAAATAAAAATATGATGATAACATGAGTATATGATAATATCCTTGCTTTTATATTAACAAAAAGATGTTAGGATCTCCGCATTGATGTTGGGAAAAGGCACTGAAAGAAAAGGGCCTCGCTGATGCGTCTTCGCTCTCGTGTATTTTAGTCCACGCTACGCAAGTGACCGTCATGTTCCTTCAGTTCTGTGCCTTTCAACTACATTGATTAAATTTGATTGAACCGTCTAATATCACCATAACACTACAATTCAAGATGTGGTTAAAAAAAGGCTAATAAAGACTAGTTACTTATTTATATTTTATTAGTAATACAGGTTTCTAGATCTTATTATCTATTTATTCTTTTTGAGACAAACGCATCATCATCCGAGCGTTAAATCCCGGTTGTATTCGGAGCATTTACTTCGACGCCTAGGTTACGCTGTCCTATTTTTTCTTCTTCACATCGCGTGGTCGTAGGCATCTTATGTTTTGAGACTATTAGTACGCATGTCTATTAGCGTATCTAGGGTTATTTTTCAGGGAGGGCCTAGACCTCTACTACAAAAAAATCGAACTATAGCAGATCGGAAGCTTTCGTTTCGGATTTTGACATTTAATCTACGTAGGTTATGTCAAAACATGAAACGAATAGTACAGTTCTGTCTCCTTGCCGTGTGGCGCGAAATTCAGTTGTACTCTGGCTTTTATACGTTGTGTATTTAAAATTAAGTAAACGGAATTTACTGTATAATAGTATGTAATAAAAATTAAGCATGTACTACATAGATTTCTTGGCTATTGATAATTATTTGAATTCAATGATTCTTATGTGAATTTTCTTGGGTGTCCAGCCTAGAATTTCGAATCGGTAACCTAACATCCTATGCGCATGTCGTCCTTCACAACGCAAGCATTTCACCCTCTACCAGGACCTGGCGTTAGCGGCGGTTTGATACAAACTCTATACGCTATACATTGAGATATATATTTTATGATCTAAGACTCTATACAAGTATTATCAAAGAGACGGAGACTTTTGGATCTAAGAAATGTAATGAGTTGATATTTGGCTTTAAAAAGCGTTATATTGATTGATTACAAAACAGAAAACATCAGCCTTCAATTTTATCTGGAGGACGAGAAATCTTAAAAAAGATGTCACAAATAAAAAAGTTATGTATTACCATAATCTATTTATGTGAATGAATTTCAAGAATTAATAATATGAAAATACTTACACCACTACAATTATAAAAAATATCAACAAAATAAAAAGAAATCTTACAATCACTCTCATCATTTTACACTATGGGCCCAAATTTGTATGAAAGCTTACCCGTCTCCTTTCTAATAATTGTGAGGCAAAAAAATAGATAGTAAAATATAGAAACTTGCCATAAAGCACTTTATCTAAATGATATATTTGAGAACTCGTCTGCTATATCCAAACACAAACATATTTAATTAAAATTCAATACACATTTTTCGCCTTGAACCTGACATTGAGGCAGCTTACACGCGTCCCAAGCGTGAACAACAACTATCGCATACTTGTTTTATAATATTAAACTACATAATATTCATTTATATGCCGATAAATGAATTCACCGTGACTTAAACACAATTTTTATTTACATTCATAATATTAAACATCAAACAAAATACTTATAAAGCATAAAAAGTACTATGTAATCGTTAAAAAAATTAAGCCGCATGATTATGTTTGTGACTTGAGAATATTGTGTTGTTTTAGAAAAAAGG
This sequence comes from Dendrolimus houi, assembly GCA_039645545.1. Lineage (NCBI taxonomy): Eukaryota > Metazoa > Arthropoda > Insecta > Lepidoptera > Lasiocampidae > Dendrolimus > Dendrolimus houi. The sequence continues at coordinate 12,325,293 of CM077134.1, forward strand.
AGTATTATAATTTAATAATTTATTTGCATAAGATGTTTTATATAGACCTCATAAGTAAACTCTTCTAAAAATTTATAAAGCTTATTATTGTAGAGTAGAGTGTTGCTAACTTATCTTTCAAATATTTTTTCATTGTAAAAACAAACTGTATAGTCATGGTAGCTTAGTGATTAAAGTAGCAGTATTTTACTCCAATAGCGTGGTTTGCAACAGTGCTGGATTTACGTATAAGCCCGTGAGGCTAGGGCCTAGGGTGGCGGCCTCATTTTAGGAGCGGCAAAGTTTTCGGGACACCAAAATATTAAAGGCAAAAAATTTAAAAACAATTCGAAATTTAAATTACTTTGTAGTGGAACACTTACAAGCCAATAGATGGCACTGAGCAATAATTAATGTCACAAACGTTTCCCGAAACATACAAAGAATATATACAAATTTTCAACCATAACAGACGGGCCCGCGAGGAACAACACTAGCCTCCCTGCAAGATCTTCCTTTAAGACGGAGGAGCATTCCATCTCGCTCCTCCACCCTATACGGGGCACCTCTCTTCAACTTTGATTAAAAATGTATCAAAAAATGGCCTCCTGGACAAGACTATTACATAAGGGGCTCCATTTCTGCTCAAATGTCTACGAAACCGTAAAACGGGACCGTAAACAATATTGTTAAGTATGTCACAGGGGATTCTAAGCCGTCTCACTATTAAATGGAAGTAATAAAAACCAACTTGTTATGGTATAACATATTATGCAGTTGAAGTTAGAAAAACTGCCTAAGCGATACATTCTTCTAGAATTCAAACCTATGACATCGGAATGAGACACGGGTGTGTTGGCCACTAAGCTGCCACGACTTAGAAAAATAAAAAGGGAATTACAATTAATTATTTAAATAAATATGGTGCATAAATGTAATTTGTCTATAAATTCCACTTATTCTGCACATGTATGTATAATATTATGTTATTCTTAAAAAAAGCCGTGTCTGTGCATTGAAGCTATTTAAAAAAACAAGTGGAATACACTATTTAAACGACGGAGAACACGGTGCAATTTTCTTTAGATTTCTTGACTGTTTATCTGTATGTCGGTTTGTCAGTTTGTTTGGGATTCACGTATAAATTACTGAGCCGATTTCGATGTAGTTTTCGCTGACCGACAGAATTTTTTTAGACTTAAAATCTGCGCTACTATTTATCCTGGGAATCCTAGCCAGATAAAAAGTTGGATTATAAAAGTTATTTTTTTCACTGATAGATAGCAAATGTTATGTAATAAAACGTGTAATATTTTTTATCCCGAGAATCCCGCGGGAATTTTCCTAAGAGCGTTTCATAGTTGTGTGTCTGTAGACAAAGTTTCCATTAAAACAATAGCTGCGGTACTCTGGGTTCCGGGAATTTCAAGTCAAGCGTGGACGAAGTCGCGGGCATATCCTAGTAAATAATAAAGTTAAAACATTCTTCAAGACTTATGGATCACGTTAACAACAGCAATAGTACGGAATAACACTGCAATAACAGATCATTCTAGAAACCATCGAAGAAACCGCTTTCACGTAGTTCTTTATTGCTGTAAAGGTTTCACTTTATATTAGATGTTTGATTGGTTCAGACTTCTATTGCACAAAAATTACGAAAACCAGCAATATCGTTGCCAAACCTTAGTTTCTGTTAAACATTGTTACAAAATAAGGCTGAGAAATAACATAAACCATACTTAGATAAAAAGTGCTAATTTCATAATTGTTTGAAGATTATTTTATTTCTATATATGTTTTTTGAATGACAATAGAGATTAAAAAAACATAATATTTTAATTAAGAAAAATCTAGTCAAATTTAAAACAATACAAAATTAAAAACAGCCAGGTCTGATTTTAAAATTTAGGAAGAATTATTTTCTGCAGGACTGCAATAATAATCCCGTTCTTTTTAAAAAGGAACGGGAATATTATTGCAGTCCTGCATGGTGATTCGAAAAATCAGTCCAATAAAAAAATTGGACTGATTTTTCGAATCACCATGACTGAATATAAAAGTGAATGAATTATAAACTTTTTATTTTTATTGCATGAGTTCAGCAGACAGGCAGAGGGCCCACTTGATGGAAAGCGGTTACCATCGCCTATGCACATTGGCAACACCAAGGGTGCTACAAATGCGCTGCAGCTCTCTTAAGGGAGACTGGAACCTGGTCACTAATGCCGGAACACAACTCAGGGTTGTTATGGCGGCATACTCTAGACCAGGGGTGGTAGCCATCCAGTCGGGCAAATGCCCTACCACCTGGCTGTGGGTTTGTTTTGTCGCCTCTTACGACAGGCCGCCCGTCCGCAGGAAATTGTATTATTTCTCCGTTCCTGCACGGACGAAAAACTAAACTATTTATTGTTCACTGTAAATTAAATGAGTAACAAATTCTTACATTTCAGGCGTCGCGCATCGTTACTGCATAACGTACTCGTGGTGTTTAGCGTGGATTGATATCCTAACGAAGAATCGTATGCTGCTTAAGTAATATTTCAGATCTATTGCCTAAAAGTTTTGATAAGTTTCTTTTACGTTTTTCACTGATATTGCTTAAACAGATATAGATGAAACCTGTTTTAAATAATAAAACAAGACATTAATAAATTTAATTAGCTCTAAGATTTAAGACATTTTCAAGATAAGACATTTCAATTTTCAATGAAATGAGAAGATTGATATGACACACGCTCTATAAAAATAGTTATATTTTTATAGAGCGTGTGTCATATCAATCTTCTCATTTCATTATGGCGTTCAGTTTACATGTGCATGAGCGCAATTATGTTTTACAAGTCCAGAATCTCCGTTTTGTAGTTCGTCCCTATTTAAACAACTAAGTAGGTCAAGAAACAGATTTGTCTTTTTATTCCAATATTTATTGATAACGATAATATGAAAAACCATCATTCAATCTTATCTTAATAATTTGATTTTTCGAACAACGCATGATATCGTTTACTGCAATATCAACACCCTATCATACATACATATTCGGCGTGGTAACCACGTGATAAATATGCCACACCTAATTAGGTCACTTATAAAGCCTGATTGCTAAGTAATTTCCTATACACAGCTTTGAGAATACGGCCATCTTTTATAAATTTAATAATGTAAATTCCCGAGAGTTACATTTTTTTGATAGTCCGTGTTCCCTTGACGTTACTTTTTGCATATTTTTAACTATAATTATTTTAAAGTTACGTTTTAACGGTTCTAATGGCGGAAATTTATTTTATTTTTATTTCGACGTTTTGGCAACAGTATACGTGATCACAGAATACAAAGATGTCACTGAAAAGTAACCAACACGTCGAAATAAAAATCAAATAAAAGGCTACGCTTAAAACCGTTAAAACTTAGTTTTAATTATATGTACTAGTCGCGTAAACATACATACATATTGTTTTCAAAATAGCATTCCTATATAGGTTGTTATAATTTTAAGATTCCATATAATATTGTTAAAGATATAAATTCAGTTGGCACTAGTTTCTTGTACAATTTTACAGTTAATGTAGTGTAATAAACTTTATGAATAAGTTATGTGGTTATATCATAATCATATTAAAGCAATAAAAAATAATTCTTAATAGCTACTAGAGTAATAATTAACATTGACTGGGGTCTTCATTGATTTCCTTTTAATGATGGCTGACTAGACTATTATTGCTTACTCGTATCACGTTTGTAGAGCGTGGGACTTGTTGAAATTATCTAGACATGTTTTCCTTTACAGAAATACTACTGAGTTAACATTTTGTACAAGTATGTAGGTACATACGATGAAAGTTGCTGCGATAATTATTACACGTTTGGGTATTTTGGATCACGGGCGATTTGTGCGATGTACGGGCTGGGTTGATGTGAAGAGTACAGGCGAGTACTGAGCTAAACATTCAACATACATATACATATGATATGGAGTATGATATGGCATGGTGTTTTGCCGTTGCCGGGTGCCTACGTGACACCGGCTGCGTGGCGAGGGCTTGAGGAGGTGGGGAGCCCGGCCGGTTTGTTTTGTTGCGTGCGCATCGTAATGACGAACCAGCTTCATATCGATAACTATTTTATTATTACTCATAACAACATTCAAACGATTAGCTGTTACAAAATCCAGTTCCCTATTCCTAAGAATCTTTTCCCTTACCTTAGTTTCAGTGACCTGTGATGTAACTATATTTTATAACAAATTTTAATGACAACCGGCTTATATTTAATCACGTAAAAAGATAAACAAATTAAGAAACAAATAAATTCGCGGTCACATTTATGAGTAGGTAAAAGTTAAATATCCACGTGTCGACTATTAACGCTATAAATCATACAGATCTTGTCCAACCAAAGGTCCACCTAGAACAATTGCTGAGACCACCAACTTTATTTCCCTATGGTCTACAGTAGGTACGCAAAACAATAAAGTATTAATTTTTATTATATTACTGTTACAATAATCTTTAGATTTTAGAGAAAATTAAAAAATACCACTAAATTTTATTTTAATGAGGGGTGCAGTTGATATATAAGTTATAAATTTTAATACAAACAAGGTAATAACATTGTATTGCTAAATACGGTAGCTTACCTGTTAAAATACGCAATAAAATTATTATCGATGTCGATGTAACAATTGTAAACAACGTAAACAGCACCAACTCGGCACTGGAGTTGGTAAGGAGGCAAAACATAACAAAGAATCAGTCTCACTCCACTCAGTCGGTCAAACATATTCGTGGCGTTTGGACGATTTACAAATAAATTTTCGAATAAATACAATCATTTTGAATTAAACATAAGATAATTTTCATCGAGGCGAGTCTCTGAAAATCTACAAGAATGTTCTCTACCAAGTCTAAAAGTTTGGAGAGGGTCCTACAGTTTTACAAGAACGAGTTTCGTCGGCAAATCAGCAAGACTACCAGTGTTACTAATTCAGACGCTATGGCTCCGAGGCTTGATCAACCGTCGACTAAGTTGCCCCAGAACGAAGACGCTGGACTACCTAAGAAACTTCTGAAATTGCAAAAATATCACAGGTCAGTGAACTCGGATGAACTGAAGTAACACACTTGGAAACTTTGCGTAACAGTTGAAGCCGTATCATTGTCGGAATAAAGTAGTATCTATCTTATATCTACTTATACACGCTACTTTCTATGTCATGGGAGTGGTGTCCTTAAAAATTTATTGAAGTTTTTGATTCAAAAATTTAATTGAAAACCAGTTAGGTGTTAGAATTTTTATCATCTGCGTAATATAGACTTAATTTTATAGGGAGCAAAATGCAATGATATTTCAACTGTCACATCGAGACATGTTATTTATATACGATCCAAATATAGTTCTGTCCGTAGGTTATCTAATAAAACCTGCAGCCGGCTATGACTTGTTTATTATATCTATTGAAGAGGAATACTTAGCAAATGACCTTCTTTATGACATAATTAGGTTTATTTATAAACAGATCGCAATTGTAACTCCTGTCATGTTTATTTTGCAATAATGTTAATCTCTAATGAAGATGTTTATGTTTACAATAGGTATCTATCACTTAAATATTTTAAGAACTTATTAATTCTTATTACCCACACAACTATTGCGAAAACGGCTAAATTATTTGCATTCATTTAAAATTCTAGACGAGTCCTAACAATGAGGCATTGTTAAAATTCAAACAGGTAATGTATTTTTTACTATGTATACTTTTTTGGGCGCTGTGTCATAATACTTTTTACTTTTCTTAAGTCAGCCAAACTTCAATACATTTGGAAATCCAAACAAATACTTTTTTCATCTCTAGATACCTGTCGACCCTGACACCTCAGGAACTGCCGATGGCTACCCGAGGACTGGCCGTATCCAAGGATCAGTCCCGGGAGTTCATGGCTTGCTTCCCGGACATCGTGAGGGATCTCACTGAGACTGGCAAGCACATTGATGTGCCAGAAGCCAGCAAGTGGTTGGCTAAGGTACGTTCTGTGTTGCTGGCGTCAGTCGTAAGTGATGTTATTTACCAAAAATAAACCATTAAATGTCACTAATATTATACACCTTAAATATTGAACACTTAAATACTGAACTTTGGACTTCGTATTAAACTCGATTGTCTTGAAAAGTTTTTATTATGTAAATTCTCAAGTAGCAATTAGCTTTTGTCATAAATAAGAAAATTCCAAACAGGTCCCCTGAGAAGAAAGCTAGAACTATTAAAGACATCCCGTTTCGAAAACTTGTCATTCTAGTTTAGACAGTCAATTTATTACTGAACACAAGCAACTGGTAGCGCACACCTACTTTACCCATCTATTACATTGATTGGGTAGGGTATAACTAAGGTATACAATAAGGACTATAGAATTCATACTAATAATACTGGAATATGCCCGCGACTTCGCCCACGCTTGACTTGAAATTCCCGTGGGATTCCCGGGACAAAAAATACCACAGCATTTAAAAAAGAATCTAAACTATCGTTTTAGTGAAAACTGTGTCGGAATAAGCAAATTAATTAAGCGCCCGAACAGCAACAAAGCACTCCCGAGAAAATTCCCGCGAGATTGCCGGGATAAAAAGTATCACACATTTTATTACATTATATTTGCTATCCATCAGTAAAAAATCACATCAGAATTGGATTTTTTTAATCTGGCCATTTTAAATAATTTCCACAAAAATTCCCGTGATAAATAAATAGGATAAAAAGATTTTAAGAACTTGCTGTCGATCAGCGAAAATCGCATTGAAATCGACCCAGAAGTTGTTACGTGAATCCCGAACAAACAGACAAGATATCTAAAAAATGATTTTATTTAAAAAGCTTCAATGTACAGACACGGCATACTTAGAATTTTATAATATTATAGATTAATTCGAAAAAGAATGTTTGGATGTTTATTCCTTTTTCTGGGCTTTGGGAGCTACACAATTGATTATGATGATATAATGGTGTGTATATACTTTCACTGACGAGAGGAAAATAGGATACTTTTTATCCCGCAAAACTGCTTTTTTCTGCAAAATACGGACACCAAATTACTCGAGTACCATTGAAAAGATCGTTTAACTTTTTTGTATGAGATTTGGTACCTACATACTGAAATGAGGATTAACATAGAATCTTTTTTACTACAAAAATTAGGATGGTTTCTGCGAAATACCAAAAGTATTATGTTAGAACGCTCAACGCATAAATAGAACCGAAGATTTTCTGCATCAAAGTTAAAATTTGACATATTTAAAACGTGAATCACGTCGCTGCTTTTCATTTTTATGTCTAAAAAAGTACGAAGTCCTAGGTTCAAATAAAATTCAAAGAAACTTGTATCTATCTATAGTCTAGATATGGACATTTTAGAGGATGAAAATTTTATTATTTCAATGTTCTACGATGATTCTGATTTTACAAATCCTATTGTATTTTTTATCGTTTGGGTCGACAAAAAATTAGTAAGCGAAGAATTTTATGATCAACTTTTATTTAGTTTTCCTAAGCACATAATAACTGTAAACTTTAGCTCAATCCACAAAGTGTATAAGTACAATAAAAATCGTAACAACATTTTGTCTGTCAAGTTTGAATTTATTTATTTTTCAAAACTTTTGCTTTAGTACTTATAAATGACTTACAGATAAATTGTCATGGATTTTATCATTCGACATTCAAAACCTGTTTGTCGTATACATAAAAGCACATTGCTTAAACACGTGAACACAAAATATCTTAGAGAAAAATATTGAATATTTTAAGTGAATTAATAATATACATAATATAATATTTGGATTTCATATTATTATTTTATGCGAAACAAATATGGTTGTGCGAAGAGCTGCCATAAGGGTTCCACTTCAAGGCTGACTTACATCGTATGTTTATTCTAACACCGGTTGAACAACTAAGTTCTACGCATTAAAAATATAACTATTCCTTCATATACTTAAAAAATACAGTAGCTAATGTTTTGATACGCACTCAAACTGATTGGCTAATAATCATTTTTAAATAATGTATTAAAGGTAATATGGCATTTTTTATTTTTATTCCATGAGTTCAGCAGACAGGCAGAAGGCCCACTTGATGGAAAGCGGTTACCATCGCCTATGGACATTTGCAACATGAAAGGTGCTACAAATGCGCTGCTGCTCTTTTAAGGGAGACTGGAAACTGGTCACTAATGCCAAAACAAATCAAGGTTGTTATGGCGGCATACTCTAGACCAGGGGTGGTAGCCATCCAGTCGGGCAAATACCCTACCACTTGGCAATGGCATGTGATTTTACAAATATTATCGCATCAGTATAATAAATCATCATCAAATACATTAATTGTAATTTAAAATAAGTTTAAACGGTTTTAAGCATAATTTTAATTGAATTTATACCTTATTCATCTATACATATAATAAAATTGTAGAAGTCAAATTTCTGTACAATGAAAAAAAATGCTAAAAACCGAGTCAGGGGGATGTAGGATGTAAGAAGTGAAATAGAATTAATTTAGATTTTTTTCAAATTTTTTGTTTGTCTATTTGTCTGTCTGTTTATACCGGCTAATCTCCGAAACGACTGGACCGATTTAAATGAAATTTTGTATGGTGATAGCTTATATCCCTGGTCAACATATAGGATACTTTTGATCCCGAAAAATTAAAGAGTTCCCGTGGGATAGTTAAAAAACCGCACCACGCGGACGAAGTCGCGGGCATCAGCTAGTCTAATATATAATAATCTCGTGTCACAGTGTTTGTGGTCGCACTCCTCTGAAACGGCTTAATCGATTTTAATGTCATTTTTTGTATATTTGCTAGGTATGAGAATAGATTGTAAAATATTTTTCACCCTCCTATGGTGTTTTTATTTTTAAAGCAGAACAACATTTGCTGGGTCAACTAGTCATATTAAAGACGTTATCATGGCCGCCTTTACCCGGGGGTGTAAGGGATGTGTGGCACCCGAGCGCAAGAACCTAAAATGCGCAAGGCGATCGTCATATCCATGCATACACTTACCATATATCATTTGCTAGTTTTAAACAGACAATCTAATTTAAAAAAAAATGTAATATTTATGTAACTTTATCATAAGTTACATAAATATTTTTTAAATTCTTGTCATGGGGTTGCAGGTTCAAACTGATTATCACACCCCGACGCCCAATATGCTTAGGACGGCTCTGGTCGTTATATTTGCTAATTTTCGTTTAAGCTTTCGTTTATGTTTAATATCATATTTGTAATCAAATCAGACAATAATGATGGTTGGTTTCATTATAGCGAATGTTATGTGATATTTATTTAGATGGTCTCATTGTTACAGCTGTTACAATATAATGTGCCGAATGGAAAGAAGAATAGGGGCTTGGCTACCATACTTGCCTATAAAATGGTGGAAAAGAAAGAGAATATGACTCCGGAGAACATACATCTGGCGAATATTATGGGATGGTGCGTGGAAATGGTAAGATTTCATTCTTTTTACTAGGTAGTACTGGAAAATAATGTGCGTATTTTTCATTACCTGCAAAAATAATTATTTTACTACACCAATCGGATATAACGGCACCTAATTTATGGAAATATTTCTTAAACTCCACCAAAAAATAATGAAGAAATGCCGAAGACTATGCGACATGGAGAAAAAAGGTAATAAGAAAGAACCTGGGTTCCGCCACCAGGATTTAACAGTCCGATGATGATGATGATAACAAAAATACTATAAAAACACTTTTAAATTATTTAGTGAAATAAAAACGAGCGACGATCGACGATTACGATCTAGGTATATTAAAAACAATGCCAATTAAAACAATGCCAAATCTATTCTAATTGATTTGTAAATGATTTACTGAAAAATAAACAACAACAGAATTCGGTAGTTATTATTATAAAATGAATAGTTCATACATAATATTTTTTGCATGTCCTTGATAAAGTTCGGCATTCCAAAATGCGCGATAAAAACTAACACGTATTTTATCATTAGTGTGGGTTGAGAACCGCTCTTGCTATTTGGTGGTGTGTGTGAATTATAAAGTCAAACTATACTTTAAATATCTTTTACAAATCAAATTACATAACATAATTTACTTATTTTTTTACTTTACGTAAAATATCATAAATAACACTGTAGGAACCGGTATATAATTTTACAATATAAACCTTTGTTCAATACGGAAGGGATGAAGAACAATACCAAAAACTATCAGTCATTGTTTTGAGAAAGGGACTAAGCCATTCCAAAGAGAATAAAAAATACAAAATCTCACAAATGCTAAAATTGAAAAAAGTTATATTCTACTATAGATTTCTTCAATTAGACCATTTAATTTATTTTTGTGTTTCTGACTTGACGTATAAACGAAGTAAAAAACTAAGAAAGGGAAACAAATAGTTTACCTTCAGTATTTTATGCCTAACTGTGAAATATAAAGTGACACGTGTTTACATGTGAAAATCCTTCCAAAAATGATGGAGAAAATTATATAAACTATTGGTTGCCCGTGTTCGAAATTCGACCATAATATTTAGTTAATGTAAAAGACTACACTTCTTTCTATAAGCACAGATTTCGCCGAGGCTACACCGTTAATTTGACTTGAACAATAAACAAAAGAGTATAAGTATATGCGTGTGTTTGTCAAATACATTGTAGTAGTGTGTAATGTTTTTTTATTGACTTAATGTGTTTCTTATGCATAATTAAAAAATTAGCATTCGTCGCTTCTCCTCTATATAAACTATAAGTATGCGAAATTTCATACTCCTCTGTCCGCGCAATTTTCGTAAAAAGGGGTACAAAGTTTTTATATAAATTGTTAAATTTATACTAAAATTCTAAACATGTCGTGTCGGTACATTGAAGCGATTTAAAAAAAAAACTAACTGAAATAGACTATATAAACGATGGAGGACACGAAACAATTTTTTTAGATTTTTTGTCTGTTTGTTCGGGATTCACGTAAAAGTTACTGGGCCGATTTCGATACGGTTTTCGCTGATTGACAGCAAATTCTTAGACTTAAAATCTGCGCTACTTTTCATCCCGGGAATCACGCGGGATTTTTTTTGGGAATGATTTAAAATGGCCAGATTGAAAAAAGTTTTTATTCACTGATCGATAGCAAATTTTATGTAATAAAATGTGTGATATTTTTATCCCGGGAGCGGTTTATAGTAGTTCGGGTGTATAAAAATTAGTTTATACCGACACAGTTTTCACTAAAACGATAGCTTACATTGTTTTTTAAATGCTGTGTCCCGGTAATCCCGCGGGAATTTCAAGTTAAGCGTGGACGAAGTCGCGGACATATCCTAGTTGTTAAGTAAAGCAAATGATTCTGGAGTAAAGTTGAGAAGATTTAATTGTTACAAATATTTTTAAACATTCTTCCAAAAGAAACAAGACCCAGACTAATTGTTTTGACATTGGTGAAGTAGAATTTTATTGTATTGGTCCTTGGTAGTAGGGATTGTCCCGCCTGTTTCATTATTCGTCAGCACTATTTGTTAAACTTTTACCTACACTTGTTCCACTATGTATCGTAAAGTGTTTATTCTAAGCCGGCTATTGTTGTTTCTGTTTGTTTACTAGTAACAAAAAACGGGCAAGTATGCGTCCTCGGACAATGAAAGATTCCGTAGAGCTGACAAGTGTCCAGTTTTTGTCATTTGATTCGGAATTGAACTTAGCATTTAATCGAAAATATAAGCAATAGACTATATTTAGTTATATTAGACTAGTGGCAGACGATGTCCTCCCCTGAAAAAATAAAAATCTAGAACCCGATTCCAGCGCCACCAATCCGGTCTGTTTGTGAATGAAACCATCCCAGGACCCACTCAAACACACATGAAATTTTATCAATATCGTAGAACCCGATTCCAGCGCCAATTACTTTGTTACATTATTGAAGTTTTAGTAGGGACCCTTAATTTTATATATAACAGGGATAATGTGCTGCAGGGGGCCCTCTAGCATCTAGGGAGCAGAGGAGTCTTCACCCCTGTTGACGAAGTGAGTTTGCTCTGATTTCCGGGGCACTCTCAGGCACTTTTGCGCTAGGATCGGCGTGGGCGTAACTACGTTCTAAGTCTCATGCCTTTCCTACCATAAGGTCGGAACACATGGGAGGAGGGTGGTTTTAGTGGGGTATGAGTCCTTGGGCATTTGTCCATTGGTTCGAGTCTCCACACAAGCCGGTCGGTTACTGTTTGGATTGCCCTCAGTGGAATGCCTCCATGATCGACAACGGTCTAATCCCTAGCAAAGGACCCGGTATGTGCGAAATGCATTTCCCCCGCAGAAAAAAAAGCATTCGAATGATGAAAGAATTTTTGAAACCGGTCCAGTAGTTTTTGAGTTCATTCGTTACAAAAATGCAAATCTTTCTTCTTTTTAATTTTAGTATAGATAAATAAGAAGAGGCGCAGGAGGTAGGGTATTTTTTGACAGCCTAGATGGCTACCATCCCTAGTGTAAAATTTATTTCCTTCCCATCTCCCAATTATTTGGGGTCGGCACAATTTGTCTTTTCCTTCCATACTCATATATTCTGGCATACGTCCTTTGTCACACCACAAATTAACATGTCATCCTTCAAACAATCTATCCATCTTTTTTTAGCTACCTTTATATTTCTACCGGTCAATCTTCCACTTTAATATACTTTTGGTCACGTGACTCCTCCCTCCTCATTACATGATTATGGTACCTTAGTCTTATTGTGGTATAGGCATCCCTATCTTACTATACATCTCTGGACTACTAATTGCACTTGCAGTAATCGACATTTTCGGGATTTTCACTTTTTTGTAGAAATGGTATCCCAAGGCGCTAATCTATACATAAAGCGTAATTTTTTGTTCTTGTTTTTTAGATACACTTAAAAGTGATATAACATGGGCATGTTGTTTAGATATCTAAAAATATGTTTACCGCATTTTTCTCGAAACCGCCATTTTGCAAGTGCTGCGTTTGCTATAAGGAGGGCAGATAGATCTCTAGTTCACAGTATGACGCCATAACAACCTTGAATTGTGTTTCGTCATCAGCGGCCAGGTTCCTGTACCCCTTTAAAAAGAGCAGCACATTGGCAGCACCTGTACTATTGTGAATGTCTATAGGCGACGACGGTAACCATTTTCCATCAGGTGGGCCTTGTTTTGTCTGTTTGCTGACTCCAGCAATGAAAAATATAGTAGTAATACTTACTAAATATAGGCATGTGTTTATTCATAAATCACTAAAGTTTTTCAATTATTTAAGTACAAAAATGTGATAAAGCTGACTACGTTACAAGCTGATTATAAAAAAAATACCTATTTTTACATAATAATATAAAATTATATTATTACTTTTTGCACGATTCTTTACATATCCGCTCTTATCTATACTAATATATATAAGTAAAGCTGAAGAGTTTGTTTGCTTGAACGCGTTAATCTCAGGAACTACTGAAAAACTCTTTCAGTGTTATATAGCCCATTTATCGAGGAAGGCTATAGGCTATATATCATCACGTTAAGACCTAAATGCTAAGAACTTCTGCTGCGTGCGCTGCGTAAACGGTTAAAGTTTCGCAAAAAATCATTTGTGACAGAATAATTGTTCCCTTTAAAAGTTCTAAAAAGAAATCCGCAAAAGCATATGTCTATCTTTTAAAGTTGACTCACTATAACCTTTTTTATGCTAACCAAATTTGTTCTAAAATAATGCATTATTTGCGAAGATGTTTTTATAAACATGATATTAATCCTTATCCAAATAAAGCGTTATTCATCACAAATATTTAATTTAAAACAAAATTGCCATTTACATCATTCCATTTCAATGAATATCTTAGGAGATATCGCAGTTTTAAAATAACATCGCAGCAAAATAATGAGTAAGGACTTACTCCTCGCGTATTTATGATGTGCAAGGCTGGCGGGAAATCATGAGGGGAAAGGGCGGTGGGGCACCTTCTATGTAAACAAAGTCGCGGGTTAAAGTTAGCGTTAGCCTAAAGTAACTATTCCACGCGGACGAAGTCGCGGGCAAAAGCTAGTTGATTATAATTGCGTAATTTAAATAACATCTCTTAGATATTTCCATTATCATTGTGCATGTTGATATCAAAGAAATACATATACGGGGTATCGATAAGATGTAAATTTGTTTTTTCAAGTATTTTATCTCTCATAGGCCTTTCATTATGGGCCATTAATTGGATGAACAATCTATTTTTTGATAAACTGTAGATACTGCCGATAATGACTCGTACTTAGAACACTCGGAAATAACCAATATTACAAATAGATAAATTACTCTTTATTCATCATCATCATCCGAGCGTTAGACCCCGGTTGCGGTCAGAGCGTTCGCTTTGATGCCCAGGTCGACGAAACGTGACAAGGCCCAGGAGGGGTCCTAAATTTCGTGAAGTCACATTTCAAAATTTAATATATTTAAACTTTAAAACATAAAATTTGAACTGTTAATGAAAAACCTCAAAATATTTCCAACTCTATCTGCATGAACATAGTGTTAAATTATTAAAAATATTTTATATGCAAATAAAACTAATTACGGAACTGCTGTTTTAATTTAATTTTTTGATGTAAAATTGCAAAATATGTGACATCACATATTTTGAAGGAGGAGTCTCAGGAATTTGACCAGATTTAACAAGGGGAAGGGATCAAAAAATCATTAAATTCGTGTAACGTGATTTGTGGATGGCCCCGAACCCCCTTAGGTCCCTAATCCCTAATCAGGTCCCTAAATTAGTGCAAGTAGTGTACTAATATTTTAAGAACGATCTTTTCCACACATACCCTTGGCTGCAATTATTTGAATAGTGTAGTTATGATTTAAATGTTATACAGCATTTACTTACATATTCGTATTTGCAAATTCAATCTTATGAAACTTTTAAAACCCATTCTAGTTTTCGAGTTCTGCGGTAACAAACTTACGGAAGCATAATTATTATTATAACATTCTATGTGTTTCCTTTTTCTAGTTTCACACTCACCAACTGCTGTTAAATGATATCATGCAAGGCACCGAGATGCGCAGGGGAGCACCATGCTGGTACCGCCGTCCGGACGTGGGGCTCGATGCGGCAAATGACGCGAGTCTCGTCCAAGCAGCTATGTACTCCACATTAAAAAAGCACTTCAGTACGAAGCCTTATTATAAGCATGTTCTGGAGACATTCAATGAGGTAAGTTATTTTTTACGTGCTAATTTTGATATATTATTCATTCAAACGAACAATTTCGAATACATCCACAATTTTATGTGTGTTGACGTGGAACTTTCCCTGCAATATCGGAAAGAATACGTAAGATATTATTGAAATTTAACCCCAATGCATTCTTCAGCAATACCCAGAAACTAAGTGGATTAATTTCAGTATCAATCGTAATTAAATATGAACTCTTTATGAGGAACTACTTTTTGCCCGAGGGTTCGCTCGCGTTATTGATATCCCACGGGAACCGTACATTTTTCCAGGATAAAAAGGAAAATCTCTCTGTGCTAAATTTCATCCAGATCCGCTCAGCCGTTCTGGCGTGATTGAGTAACAAACATCCAACCAAATTTTTATATTTATAATATTTTTAAGTAAGTCTAACTTAGTAAAGATTGAGAAATTACAATTGTTTCTTACTTAGAAATAAATAATTAAAATTCGTTTTGTTAGGTTTACTTTGCTCACAACTTCTTGCTTCATTATAGGTATATTCAGCATATTAAATTCCAATTACTGTTCATCCAAACACATCGTATTACATAAACAGCTGAAAAAACAACTTTTATATAAAACTACCGTTTCTCACATTTAAGTGCAAATCAATAATGACTAAGTACAAACAATGTTTTACTTTACAAACTAGATAGAATGATCACGTAAATTAATGCTTTAAAACACGCAGTTAGTATAGAATTCCTATATTTTCTTTTTCGTATATTGAAAAGAAAGATAATTTCACTGCAATCATACGCTTTCAATACCTATAAATTTTAAACAATAATCACAGCATGATTGTAAACGTGACGGAATTAATCACCTACAAAGCAAGTTTTCACATGTATGATTCATTTTTAATACATTTCATATTATATTTCTGAATCGAATTGTTCGCATTGATTATGTTGTGTGTTATGCATTACCGAGGCATGTATTGTTTGAAAACAAAATAACTTTTACCCTTGTCTTGACTTTAGTATATCTTTATTTACGCTCGCTCTAACATTACTTTCTTTGCCTTAAATAACCTCTATACAGAAATTAACTATTCAAATATAAATAGATGACTTTTCAAAGGAAGGTGTATATTCAGTGTTAATGAATGTATATGTCCGAATGTCATTATTCCACCATAACTTTTGTATTATTTAACTGATGAACTTACAAGTCATATTTTTATAATTATAACATCGTCTTTGGTGACATATTAGATATGATCATAATTTAATGTCATTTTATATTAAAATTCTCACCAAAGAAAAAGTTAAAATTAAAACTGGGTTATAAAATGCAAATAATCGTTTTTGAAACTTTCAAAATAATAATGTACCTACGTGGTTTTTGAACACGCGTAGTTACAATGATTTGTTATACTGCTTGGCGATGACCCCTGTATGAATCATGTAGAGATACGCTCCAGGATAAACCCCGGTCAGGATAGGACTATTGTAGGAAATGAAAGCAAATAAGAAATGGGCTGTTGGGATGAACTGCTAATAGCGCTGGGGATCAAAGACTATATAGTACCTGCCTCGCAAAGTTTAGAGTACACTGATAAAATGGGTATGCGGTGAGTCTCAACTCACTGTATGACTAGTTAATTACCCCAAAATGCCGAGATCAATATTGGCGCGAATGACAGGTGTCGCTGCAATTTTAGGTGTGCTACGTCCAGCTTTATGCTTAACAATTAATATTGTTACGAGTTACGAGATTATACAAACACGTATAACACAGGTACAAATATAACCGAACACAACAAGTCCAAACGTAATGCAGAAGGTCGTAATACAATAAAACGCGCAAAGTCCGTCACTATTAGATTCCCGATTGTAGTACACACGTATCGCTTCGATCGTGGTTCTCGTTCGACTGCCTCCTCCCTCAATCAGGCCATGGTTTTATTCTGCACAAATGCATTGTGCCCGTATCGTAGTCGACATAATCCAAAACACCTGGCTAATGAGTCGGCCGCAAGTGGCCATAAACGGGTACAATAAACAATAGGCTGTTCTTCAGAAAGGCATGCCAATAAATAAGTAAACAAAATAAGACGATCATAAAAGAATTACAATTAGTTCAAATGCCGACGGTTAATAAAATATGTTTTTATAGATATGCAGGTGAATTTTGTTTTTTTCGGTACTTAAGTTGTAACAATATTATAAAATTCTAAACACGCCGTGTCTGTACATACATTAAAGCTATTAAAAAAAACAACTGGAATAGACTAGATAAACGACGGAGAGCACGATGCATTTTTTTTAATTTCTTGTCTGTTTGTTCGGGATTCACGTAAAAACCACTGGGGTGATTTCGAAACGGTTTTCGTTCATCGACAGCAAATTCTTAGACTTAAAATCTGCGCTTTTTTATCCTGAGATTCCCGCGGGAATTTGTCTAGAAATGATTTTAAATGGCCAAATTAAAAAAGAATCGAATTCCAATGTGATTTTTTTCTTGATCGATAGCAAATTTTATGTAATAAAATGTTGATACTTTTTATCCCGGGAATCCCGTGGTAATTTTCCCGGTTCGAAGTTGTCCAGCTGTGTAAAAGTTTGCTTATTCCGACACAGTTTTCACTAAAACGATAGCCTACATTGTTTTTTTAATGCTACGGCACTTTGTGCCCCCGGAATCCCGGCGGGAATTCAAAGTCAACCGTGGACGAAGTCGCGGGTATATCCTAATTGATAAATATTATTACTTTTTTATTCATGATTTTTGAAGTGAAACTTCTTTAGAATCGTTGTGATTTGAAACTCGATGAAACGAAAAAGCGACACTAAAAAGAAATAAACACATAAATCTATAGGACTAAGCCTACGAGAGAATGAGATAGAATACATTATATTTAATAATTTAAACACTATGCTTATACAGATAGAGTTGGAAGATTTTCTTTAATACTTCAAATTTCGTCTTTTAAAGCTTAAATATATTATAACGATATAATATATGAAATGTGACGTCACGAAATTTAGAATTCCTCCCACCCCATGTCACACTTTTTACTTCTACTGCGTGTGAACTGCACACACACATTTTTTTATATTATAATAATTTGGGAATTCAAGGACTATTATCCTAGTAATCATAAATTATACAAAAGTTGAAGGCTTTTACGAGTAATTAATCTTAACCTGAATGATATTTTTTATTTACAGATGCTGCTAAAATGCTCTATGGGTTACTACGTTGAAAAATTAATGTTTAAGGCAGATAAGCCGGACTTATCTCAGTTCACAATGGATAAGTACGAAGCGATGGTAAAATACAAGATGTCCTACTATTCCTTCCAAATGCCTGTCTGTCTCGCTCTTCTTATGAGTGGCATTGAAGATCTCGAAACGTATAGACAAGCAAAGATCCTCCTGCTAGAGATGGGCGAATTCTTCCAAATACAAGTAAGTGTTTTGGATAAAATTCGAATTATAGTATGTATTATTGTGTAAAATACGAAAGTAATTCGATATCTTTCTTTATCGCCTCTTCATTACTGGCATTATTTCGCCTCTCTACATCAATAACGTGTTATCTTAAAAATTAAAATTTTAAAAGCAGATTTTTTAACTTTCAAAAGATAATTATGTCGAAACGAATGACTTTTTTACTGTCAATCTATAATTTATTATATTATATATTATAAAAGAAACCACTTATTTTAAAATAAAATCGGAAACGGCGGTTTAAAATATCAAATAAGTATAGCGACACACTTATATTGACAATACTTGTAAGGGAGTTTGGATCAAATTTTAATAAGTAGTAAGGTAAACGAATGGATAGTGAAATAGATATAATATAATAATCTCTAAACAGAGCATGATAAATTTTGCTATGAATAAATTAGTATTTATTGCCCACATCCAATGAGGTATAATGTACTAGTACGTATAACTCAATGCCCACGTCTTAAAGTCCGAACATTTTAGCAGGAATAACACAATAAGGCTATCAGCGATTTCTTGCAGGCAACCTTTGGATAAAATGTAACTTAAAAAATTGCTTGTTCTGTATGTCACTAATATTATTATACATTCAATATTGTATAATAGTAAGCATAACTAGTAATAATAATTAAGAAAATATTGTATTAAAATAAAAAAATTACACAACCAAAAAAGTTATTACGATTATAAATAGATACAAATAATCCATGAAGTCTCATAAGTTACGGGTCTAATAATAATAATGTCTTGGTGGTGGTCTAATAATAAATCTAACATTCATGAAATAATTTGGAATATTGTGTTAAGACCCAAGGAAACTTTGATAAATAATATTGCATTTGAAAGCTACCCGCTAAAATTGTTATTGTTGCCTATGGACATTTGTAACACCAAAGGTGAAGCGGAAGGGGAAAATCTGGACATGTGGACTCTGCCAGAACACATCTCAAGTTGTTATGGTGGCATAGTCTAGACCAGGTGTGGTAGCCCTCCAGACAAACAAATACCTACCACCTAGTTGTGCGTTGTTTTGTCGCCTCTTATGACAGGCCACCCAGCCGCAGGAATTATATTCTTTCTCCGTTATTGCACAAATAAAAAACTAACCAGGTGACCATGCGATATAGGTTTATTCTCATCTACATTTTAATAAAGGAGGCATCTCTTTACCACCCTTCAGGCAAAAGATCTTTAACAATAACAACATTAGTGACTGAATCCTATGGCTATTTAAGAAAATAATTACTAAATTTAAACCCACATTGTAATTATTAAATTACTAGCGGTCTCGGCACATACTGTCCTGTCCTGAAAATATAAGAATCTAGGATTCGACTCTAGTGCCTCTAAACCATCCTAGAACCCACTTAAACACAAACAAAAATCATTAAAACTGGTTCAGGAGATTAGGAGGATCCTACAAACCGATCTCGGCGCCACCTACCGGTCCCAATTGTGAATCTCAATCATCCGGGTACCCACTGAAACACAGAAAATTTCATCGAAATCGGCATAGTCGTGCTCAAGTTTTTTTTTTATTGCACGAGTTCAGCAGACAGGCAGACGGCCTTCTTGATGGAAAGCGGTTACCATCGCCTATGGACATTTGCAACATCAAAGGTGCTACAAATGCGCTGCTGCTCTCTATGAGAAAGAAAGAAAGGAAGACTGGAATCTGGTCACTAATGCCGGAACACAACTCAAGGTAGTTATGGCGGCATACTCTAGACCAGGGCTGGTAGCCATCCAGTCGGGCAAATGCCTGGCTGCATGCATGCAATGCGACCACCTGGCTGTAGATTGTTTTGGCGCCCCTTACGACAGGCCGGCCCGCTCGGCCGCAGGATATTGTATTCTTTCTCCGTTCCTACACGGATAAAAGTTAAATTCAAGTTATTCGCGTACATACATTTCTACTATTCATTTTTATTTATATAGCTTTATGTTCTTGTCCTTGTGCATCATTCTTATGCCTTTATTTATCTATTTCAGGATGATTTCCTCGATTGCTTCGGTAATCCAGCGGTGACAGGCAAAACTGGTACAGACATCCAGGACGGCAAATGCACTTGGCTATCAGTTGTCGCTTTGCAAAGGGCGACACCGACACAGAGGCAAATCATGGAAGATAACTACGGATTATCAAACCCAGAAGCAGTCGCTAAAATTAAAGATTTATACGAAGACTTGCAACTACCTCACACTTATTCAGTCTTCGAAGAAGCTACTTACGATCTTCTTAAGACTCAGATCCAGCAGGTGACAAGGGGCCTACCACATGACTTATTCTTTAAGATCTTAGATAACATCTTCAAGCGAAGCGTTTAAATGGCACAAAGTGAAATTTGTGGCTTCATAATTAACAATCTAGATTGCAAAAACCTAGTTGGTTTAAATTAAAAATAGGGTTAATTAGAATTTAATGAGTATACATATAGTATAGATACGATCTCCACTTGTTTTTTAATATATTAGACCACTAGGGGTGATAATTTGCATCAAGAGTTGCGAGATGATTACAACTATAGGCAAGTTAGGATGGACGGCGGAGTTGTAGAGAAATTTTATTTCTTTTGAAGTATAAATGTATGGCGGTTATATTAAGAATTGTGAGCTATCTATCATCCGAGGATATATTTTAGCACATAGTATTTGCATTTTACTAAGCATTTCGATTTATGTACATGAAAATGTACTTTTTCCATATTAATAGTCTACCGTCGAATAATTGTTGCTGTATCGTAGATAAAGTTAATTTGGAAATTAATTTACGTTCCAAACTATTATTACAATTAAGTTAATATGTAATTGTAATAATAGTTTGGAACTATTATTACAATTATATATTAACTTAATATATAAGTAAATAGTACGTCTGGTTGTAAACATGTTTTTTTGTATGACATTTAAAACTAACAAGGTGATTTGAACAAACATCAAAATTGATTTTTATTTCTAACTGCACCTTTCCTTCCTTTCTTCTTTTCCTTTCCTATTTGGAAAATTATTTTCTCCTAAGTAGGGGTAACCAGCAGTTCCCCGCGACTTCCTCCTCGGTAAACGAATGTCATTTATGTATTGAGATGAATTATACTCCGTCCCAAATACAATGGTCTCTCTAATAACAGACAAGACATAGGTCTGTCTATGTTTAACGTCTTTAACAATTAATAACAATGTCACATGGCAAATAACGCATTAAACCTTAATTATATCTGCGTGACACGATCACTAACACTAACATTATCCCAGATGAAGCAGGGTCATTAGCAATATGCTACGCTGTAGACGGGTTTTCATACAAAGTTCTGTATTACAAAGCCTTCTGTAGTTAATCTGCCATATAAATTGTCGAGGCCTATAGCTTTAGCTAACATTCATACTTATAAAATGGGAAGAGAGTTTAAGAAATGACAATAGCTTAGAAAACTATCTAACTTGGAAAAGTCTCCTATATCCTATACAAATCACTTACATACGAGGTATGAAGGTAAATTTTAACTTTAACAGTGTAGGTTTGTTGACATTGTACTATTTTCCTGTCATTGAATAACAAAAGAAGTAATTATGCCACTGTATTTGTAATAACATTTATCTTGTAACAAAATACAGATTAAAATCTACATACATCAGATAAAATTGTAAACATGTATTATACAACAAATCTTGCCAAGTGTATATTAGACCACGCAGTGGAAAGGGTTCTTTACTTTTTTATTTAATAATAATCGGCAGACAAACGCACATATTGTATATCCGCAAACTAAGCAACATAAACTTGTGTTATGGGTAATATATGTTAGGAACAACTGTGGAACCGATCTCAGATACACAGATCTTAGTCAATAGTGGAATGTTTATTTACTAAAATTGTACCAGGACCTCTGCGTTCCATTAAGCTAGAGGGCAAAGACCACTCAACCATAGCAGCCGATTATACGTGACGGCAAAGCTTCGCCGTTATCGTCTAAATAGAGAATCAAAACTATATAATTTAAAAACTTTATCTCCTTACTCCAATATTAGATGTTTCATTTTTGGCTTTTAGTGTGGGTGAATCAACCACCAATCCATATAAACATAAATTTGACCTATTGGACGTCATTAAGTACAGTTGTCTTTCAGCTATCTGCCTTTCAATCAAATTGATTAAATTTGGTTGATCTATGTAATATTCTCATATTACACAGATCAACCAAATCACCAACGATTTTTGTTAAAAAAATTCTCTGATTACCATTTCAAAATTGTATTCCAAGACCGATTTTTTATAATTTTGAAAACGCATCTCACTAACTATTGACCGAACAGAAATATAACAATATTTATTATAAAGTAGAGTTTTCGCTGCGGCTACGCCACGGGTCAAACCACGTGAAGTAGCTTTATTTTACTTGCATAAAAATTTAATTTCGCTTTTTAGATATCACGAGTGAAGCCGCGAGAAAACAAATATACATAAATCTTTGTTGAAAAATTATCAAACTGATGGTGAAAACCGCTTAAAGATTCGTAGCGTAGGAGGAGTTAGGAGATATACAGACAGAATGACAGCTAGACAAATAGACAGTGAGTTGTACCCCGGCATTAATGGCCAGGATCGTTACTCTTTAGAGAGCAGTAGCCCATTTCTAGCAGTTTTGGTGTTGCAAGTGTCCATAGGCGATGGTAACCGCTTTTCATCGGATAGGCCGTCTGCCTGTCTGCTGAACTTGTACAATTAAAATAAAAACAAACGCGGTAAGCCATGACATGTTTTATACTATGTAAAGATGCCTATATAAATATTCGTCCTAATACCGCACACGTTTATGTTTACTGATTTGTCTTACGTGCCAGTCTTAATCATATTTTTATTCTAAATCTCAAACATTTACATGGCTACTGTTCCATGTAATGTGCCTAAATATTATAATTGGATCGATGGACTTCTCAAAACTAGAATGGTTTCGTTTTTGGCAGAGAGAGAGTGAGAGAGAGATAACACTTGACGGCCTCTGTGGTTGAGCGGGCTAAGCCTTTGCCGGCTTACCTCACTACAACGCAGAGGCTCCGGGTTCGATTCCTGGTATAGTAAATTTCGGAAACGTATTTTCTCCATTATTTACTATGGTCTGGGTGTCTGGGATCGGCCCCAGAATGATCCGTTGTATATTACCCATAACACAAGCGTAACTTGCTTAATTTGGGGATATACAGTGTGTGTGTTTGTCTGCCGATTTATTTATTTATTTACTTTATTGCTCAACAAAATATAAAATTACAAAAACAAACCATATTTACAATATTTTCTAGGCAAAATACAATAGGCGACCTCCAAGCGATCTCTTCCAGGCAACCTAAATCAAAGAAATTTGAATCAGGCGATGTAGATTGTGCAGGAAAAAGGCAATAGATACCTAAATACTCAAACTAATTTAAGAATTAAATATACAAATATACGGATATATAGATGCGGAATCCTGAAATTATAAATAGTATAATAAAATAAGACGTTTAAATAAAGCGAAACAGGGAAGAATATTTTATTCATTTATTCGAGGTTTGAATGTTGTGCAGAATGATCAGTGTTAATAATGTTGTTAACTTTTATAATAAGGCATATTATTTAAATACAGTATTAAAATGCAAAATATCGTTAAATTTGCCCTCGAAGAACTATATTTTATGTAACAGGTGTGTTTTATATAAATATAATAAAATCCTACATTTGTTGGCAATAATCTCCGTAAATGATCATAGTATTAACTGTAATACAAACCAAAACTTAATTCACAGCATGAAAGTTTAGAAATATAATACATAGATAAGATGGTCATAAATAGCCAAGTGTAGAATAAATCGAGATAAACTGTTTTCTAAAAATATCTTGGGTGATAATTATTAAGGAAAGTGTTTGTATGTATCTTTTTATCATTTTTTTTATTGCTTGTGTTCGGCAGATAGGCAAGCGGCCCACCTGATGGAAAGCAGCTACCATCGCCTATGGACATTTGCAACACCGAAGGCGTTAAAATGCCCTGCTGCTCTCTTAAGGGAGACTGAAACCTGGCCACTTATGCCGAAACACAACTCAAGATTGTTATGGCGGCATACTTTAAACCAGGGGTGGTAGACGGGCAAATACCCCACCAACTGGCTGTAGGTTGTCTTGTCGCCTTTTACGACAGAACGCCCGGCCGCAGGATTTTGTCTCCGTACCTGCACGGATAAAATATCATAAAAACGCGATTCGGAACCGATAAACTCAATTTTGAGAAAGTTGTGTATTGATTCCGCTTTGTAATACCAAGTCCAATTCATCTTACTACTTTCATTGCAGGAATCAAATATTATTAACTAAAAAAGGAACTTCTCTAAATTAAATTATATTTAAAGTAAATGGCACTAAGTATACAAATATTCATTTATGGGTACTACCAGAACCATATAGGTAGTTATGTTAGCTTAAGTATATAATCGACGACAACGGGAGGGGGCGTGTCGAGCTCCGCCCTCGCGCAGGCGAAGACTCCAGCGCCTGGTTGGCCGAGTTGACATCCGGCGCCGCGAGCAAACGGCCGCGGGAGTAACCAACCCAGTACTGGATGAGAAAGCGGAGTTGTTGAGAGCGAACTCCCCATACTGTCGGCACGGGGTGCTCTGTGTGCCTTGCGTTGTATGAGGCTTTTTTGGCCGACGCCTGAGAGGGGCATATGCGGGCAGGCGATAGCCACTTCCAGCCGCCCTGGCTGTAGGCGACTGTAAGGAATACGGGTAGTTTTAGTGGGTACTCCGACAATCGACCGGCGCGGCAAGTCTCCAACGCCCTCACCGTGATCCCCATATGTTGAGAGGTCCGTAAGTTGATTTCTTCTCGTTAATAGAAAAACTTAAATAGATAAGGTAAAGGCATTTGCGTTTTTTTTTCAATAACAGCGTAGATTCGAATACTAACGGAGAAGTGTGTACCACTTACATTCACGTCCTAAAGGTGACATTATATGATCTAAGATTCGTATATGCCACATAATGATTGCACAGGAAACATCGTGAGAAAATATACACATAAAAATTACTGATTTGTAAAACCCATAAATCTGCAAATATTGTAAAAATACAATGTGTAACAAACTATGAGATACATATTCTATGATTAACATTCATTTACAGGATGCACAGTACAAGCAAAAGTAAGCCAAATTTTGTTTTTGACATTGAAAAGGAGAAGCTCGCCTTTAGAAAATCATTATCCGCAGTCCTTGAGTCTCTTCTGAAAAATCCTATGTACAAAGAAATGCCGGAGGTGGAAAAATGGCTACAAAAGGTATGGTCATTTGTCCTATAGTTAAATTTTCATAATTTCTCTCTGAGTGAATTTAACCTGTTGCATAATATGATTTTGGTACGTTGCAATCTTATGCGATTATTATCGCAAAATGGCCGCTCTTTTTTTAAAACACGCTTAAATAGGGCATTTTGAAGGATCGTATTATGAATTTAGTAAATAAAATTAGATTAACAATAAAAATTGAGTCGTTTTAATATCATGCCAAAAGGAGGGTTTGCACTGCGTTGTCTCGGATATAATTCCGGCACAGCAATAAGCTGAGTGCAAACCTTGTTTGTTGAAAATGCGGCGTACAAATTCTCAAAATAGCTATTTTTAAAATCCATGTCAAGCAATGTAATTACATTGCTATTTCTACAAATAAACTTTTGCTCTCTTACTTTCTTTAATCTGACACGTGTCTTGATTTTGGTAGATGCAAAATATTGCATAAAACATCTGACCGGTCATTGATAAAATGAAAATTAAAAAGCTCTATTCAATATGTACATAGCCAAAATAGTTAACAATTAATATATAATTAGATTAATACGTATTTAAGTAATTATACATTTTCATGACGACTTTATTCCTCTGTTTATAATGTGGCAGTTGTCAATCTAGAGTCTACAATCATAGAAAATCTGGCTTACTGGCTATTCTACATCACTTAAATTGGTACCGCCACGTAACCTTCGTCCGGCCTATGCAATGTTTTCTTCATAATTTAAATTCTCTCTTCAAATCTGACGGCGCGTTCCCCTTTCGCACGCACGTCAGTCTTCAATACTGTAAAACATACTATAACAAATAAACTGAAGTGTAGAAGAAGTGAAAGTGAGGAGCAGCTGTATTTCATGCCCATTAATCAGGTACGTGCGTGCTCAATCTCACATTCTCATCTAAATTGGCCTACACTTCTTTTTCTATAAAATTGACATAGTCTATTGTTATTTTAAATCCAGCGTCGCCGCAACATCAACACTTGGTAAATTCGTAATACTTCTTCGAAAGTGACTGTAGAAGTAGATAATTGGTCAGTAGTTGCAATTTATTAGCCAAGCCATAAAGTTTACCACCGATGGTACTTCCCTCAGTAACTAAATTCATTAAGGACATTACTCTGTCGTATACTCGAGATACCAAGCTAAATCAAATGCTTTCTTAATATTTTCTTAAGTTTCTGCGACTAGTACACATAAACTATTGTACGCATAGACTACTACATACATACACATAAAACTATGTTTTAACAGTGTTAAGCGCAGTGTTTTATTTCATTTTTATTCCAACGTTTCGGCCACTTTTCGGTAGCTGTGATCACGGAAGACAAATATGTCAAGTGCCAATGAGTAATGTTAAAGTTTTTATTTAGCTTACCGCCAAATTGTTCATTTTAATTATTTAGTTTTAATTTGCAAAGCTTTCTTTTTTATTAAATGATTGGTAAATTTAAATTAGAAACAATTATTTTTCAAAATTAAAAATAGTTATAAAATCTATTTATATACTTCTATATTTCTGTATATACTATCTATGTATATTTTATCAAAACGACTCATTGACTCTTCAGGTGACCAGAGATCAGTATGGCGATCCAGCGAGAAAAGGTAGCCTGCCTTCTGGGCACCTTACCTATAGAAGATGGTGACCTAGGCCCAGTATTATACTTATAGTCTTAAGGGACTATGGGTAGAATACAATAAATATAAATAAATTAAGTTTTCGTTTACTGTGTTCAAATTCAAATTCAAAAGTTTTTATTCAAAATAAATTCCACTGTAGAAAACTTTTTGAAGGTCATACACATAAGTTAAAATTTAAACTTACTTCCTATTCTATGTACACCGCTTCGCAACGTATTATTACTATTAAGGAGAAGAAGCGGCAAGAAACTCCACAGCAACACGTCTAGCTAAAAATTGTTTTTCTTATTTATCTCTCTCAGTATTAGTTTATAAAGTCATTTTTATGCGAATAAATAAATATTTATATACCATGTACCTGGCCACTCAGAAAGTATTACAAAAAAAAGTTTTTATGTATGAGAAACTGGCCAGTTATAATCTACTTATTTTGAAAATACGTTTATTTTTAATTAAAAATAGATACGTTCTAATGTCAAAATTTCCCTCCACATTGTTTACGAGCTAATTTAAATAATCGTGTCTCATTGAAAAATGGATCTGCGCCGGGAACATATTCGCATTATGATTTTTTTTACGATTTCAAGTGTGACCTGAAACCGGACGAATTGTACGATAGACTTCAAATGGCATTCATGGATAAAGGCCCTTCTAAGGCAACCTTGTGTCGTTGGTACAAAGAATTCAAGCGCGGTCAACTAACTTTGGGGGATGAAAAAAGAAGTGGTCGCCCTTTGACGGCTGTTACTGAAGAAAACTTGCTAGTAGTGAAAAATTTAATCCAAGACGGAAGCCTTCACGAGATTCTAATTGTGCATCTTCGCGTGAGGAGAATAGTTTCACGCTGGGATCTGCACAACCTCACCGATGCTCAGAAGTAGGCCCGGGTGGAGTGGCGCCGTGATATGATAAACAAATTTGAAGCAGGCTCGTCTCAGCGTCTTTACGACATCATTGCAGGTGATGAGTGCTGGATTTATCAATACGATCCAGAAACGAAGCACCAGTCGACGGTTTGGGTGTTTCAAAACGAATCAACGTCTACCAAAATGAAGCGATCTAGAAACAGGGGGAAGATTTTGCTTGCGAGTTATTTTTATTTGACTGGCTACTTGGTGTCAATTCCTTTACGGAACCAAAGAAGCATCAACGCCGAATGGTATACTATCAGATGCTTGGCAGAACTTTTCTCTGTTGTGAGCAACAAGCGACCAAACACAGGGCTCAGCGGGCTACTGCTCCACCACGACAACGCGCCCGCCCATACCGCGCTCAAAATGAGGGACTTCCTGGACATCACGCCGGTCAAACTCTTGGGTCACCCTCCTTACAGCTCTGATTTAGCACCAAGTGACTTCTTTTTATTCCGGAAAATAAAAATCAGCTCAAAGGCATACAATTTTCGTCGCCGGAAGATGCGCTGTCAGCGTTCGAGCAAGCTGTAAACGAGGTATCTGCGGTGGAATGGAGAAAGTGTTTCGAAAACTGGTTCAGACGCATGAAACTTTGTATATAGGCTGGTGGAGAGTACTTTGAAAAGGTTTAATAAAAAAATATTAACCTGTAGAACATTTTTTTATTTTCGTAAAACTTTCTGAGTGTCCCATGTACTATATCAACATCAGAAGTAAGTATGTCCAGAAGGCTGCGTGCATTGCCACACTAGATGGCAATGCTAATTCGCTGTACGAAGTATGAACCACACGTCTCGTTAGGCCAACCCTGGGCCGATCCCAGAAACCCAGACCAGAGAAATAAACGCAAAGTTCTGCATTGCAATATACTATATGGGCCAATGTTCAGCTTATTAGACCACAAACGCGGTCATTAGATATTTCTGATGCATGACTTGATCACATATCTTTATTATTATTCCGTGCAGGAACGGAGAAAGAATACAATTTCCTGCGGCCAGGCGGCCTGTCGTAAGAGGCGACTAAACAACCCACAGCCAGGTGGTAGGGTATTTGCTCGACTGAATGGCGACCACCCCTGGTCTAGAGTATGCCGCCATGTGTTGTGTTGTGTTCCGGCATCAGTGACCAGGTTTCAGTCTCCTTTAAGAGAGCAGCAGCGCATTTGTAGCACCTTCGGTGTTGCAAATGTCCATAGGCGACGGTAACCAATTTCCATCAAATGGGCCGTCTGCCTGTCTGCTGAACTCCTGCAATAAAAAAAAAATAAAAAAACATATCATTAGATCATACATACATGACAGTACATAAACATAAGTAGTTTACTGAATATTATAAACTAAATGCTGAATTTTAGACATTTTAATTATAAAACAATATATTTTACTAAGATGATGAATCGTTATTATATAGAAATCAAAAATCGACCAAGTGAACATTTATTTTATTATTAGAATACAACAAAGTAGGTGAAGACCCGCTTTGGAATACCAGAGGTGCTGCCAATGCGCTGCTGTTCTCAAAGGGTTGAGGGCCGGTGTCTAGCCACGGGTGCTGGAACACAACTCAAAGTTGTTGCGGCAGCATAATAATTAGTTGTAGGTAAAGTTTAATTTGTTATCACTTTTAATATTTTCTTAGCGGTTTTTTTTATTTTACAGCTCCTGCAAGAAAATTTAATTGGAGGAAAAAACAGAAGGGGTTTTAGTACAGTAATGGCATACGGAATGACCGAGAAACCTGAAAAAGTGAATGAGCACTCATTGTATCTAGCAAGAACTTTAGGTTGGTGTGTCGAAATGGTAAATATTTTTTCATGAATAATTTCTTTTCAACCAGTATTTTACAATTTCAATAATTTTGCATCTCACCTATAACTGTGTATAGGCACTAGCAAAGTAACAATGCAGAACGATGTCTAATCGTAAATAAAATTTAGGCCTTTCTTAAATAACTGACACCGTGTCCTAGCATAAAATACAAAATATCCCAACGAAAAGGTTATTTTGTATTTTAAAAAATCTATGCTCAATTCGCCCCTGAAAAATTATCTTCCCAATTTTATCCTGCAAAATGAGAAAGTTGTGGAAAAAGTATCCTATAAAAATTCTCGATATTGAAACTACAAAGTATATTCCAAATTTCAGCAATTTTGGTCAGTGTTTTTTCCGAGAGAGCGTCATAATATACGGATAAGACAGAGTTGCTTTCGCATATATAGGCTGAATTTCTCAAGTGTGCTTTCGGGGCCAAATCCTAAGCTATAAGAAATAGCGAAAATCACTCAAAGGAGTTTCGAGGCTCTTCGTCAAAATCGTGACGAAAATTAAAGTGGTATCATTAGATTTTTGAAAAAACAATTACCCTTGTCAAGAAGCGAATAAGGCTGATTTTGAAGAAATTAAACAAACCAAGGGAAAGAGTTGTTTTTGAACCATTTTTTTTATTTTCCATACAATTAATTAAGTATCAAATTGCGTCGGGTTCGACTTTCTACCAAATTGATTCACTTGGGTTGATTCGTCTAATATCAGCATTACACAAAATGTCAAACACAGTGTTTCTATAATTTGGTTAAGAATTATATTCAATAAGAGATATATTCTATTTTTTACAAAAGAACTTTAATGGATGTCAAGCTCAAAAATTTCATGAATTACGATAGAATATCGATATTGGACACTAGTTATTATAATTTTAAATTTATTTCAGTTTCAGGCTTATGGCATAATTCTAGATGACATCATGGACAGTTCTTCAACTCGTCGAGGTAACGTCTGTTGGTATCGAAGGCCTGATGTAGGACTCAGTTGTGCTATCAACGACTCTACCTTAGTTTACAATAATATATTTGAAATATTAAAAACACATTTCAGAAATACACCAAATTATATAGATATATTCCATTTGATTACAAAAGTAAGTAAAAATCCATATCTATGTAAACAAGTAATTATATCTAGTTCAGTCAACTGAAATATAAATTTAAAAAAATATATTGCTCTCTTCTAAAATGGTACCTACTACGTACTCAAAAGATTTAAAAAAATGGATACAGCGTCCATTTCATATAAAGATTTAAAATTCACTCAGAAAATATTATGTTAGCCTTACGCAATAATGTATGTGCTAGTTTACTATACTTTAGATTATAATCTGTTGTCCATGCATGTTATTTTTATTTATACATATTTTTCATTTTTCTTTGTTGCATTAATAATTACAGATAACTTAAGAATTTCCTTTGAGTCAGGTTGTCTGGCAGAGATCGCTTTTAGCGATTTCACGATTTGACGAAAACGTCACCTTTTGTTTTGCCGAGTAACTATTATCTTGTTGTGCATTTTTGTAATTTCTGTTTTGGTGAACAATAAACTATTATCTATGTCTATGTCTATATAGTACATACAAATTATAAAAAAATGATATTATTTTGTAAACATGTGGATGACCGGCCCACTTGATGGAAAGTGTATACCATCGCGTATAGTAGACGTTTCCAACATCAGGGGCGAGTCGCACCCGTTGCCAGTCTTTAAGATGGGGGTAGAGGGGATGGAATGGGGGGAGGCTGAAATGGGCCATCGGAACTCTAAGGCTGAGCGTAAACGAGCCACAGACCACAGCCACCGGTGGCTGTCGCGGATCTATGCCAATTTGGAAGCTGCAACGGGGGTGCGTGTGGCTCTTAGTAGCAGCAAGTGACAAGTCGCATGAAAAAGCGTGTCGCCTCTTTGCTAATTTACTATTTGTCGTTGGCCACCGGTGACTGTAATGTACTCTGTGATCAGTGAGAAGAGTTTAAAAAAACCCCCCGATTTCGAAACATTGTTCATTGGTGCTCCGCTCCTATTGGTCTTATCGTAATGATATATAGCCTATAGCCTTCCTCGATAAATGGGCTATCTAACACTGAAAGAATTTTTCAAATCAGACCAGTAGTTCCTGAGATTAGCGCGTTCAAGCAAACTGTAGGGGATAGTGGTTGTATTATAATAAAACACCGAAAAATATGGCTGCCAAGCTTCGGGGGTGTGTACACGGTGTAGGAAATAATTGTAAAGCGGTTGCGTTTGCGTCTAACGGAAACTCGCCTGACACTGATTTTCAAAATGAGCCAATAGCACCGTGTGGCACACCCCGTCGTGTTGCCCTTATTTTAATTAAAAATAACAAATATTTACGTAAAATAGCGCTACTAGTATACATAATAAGCCGCGCTTAAAACCGTTTAAACATACTTTAATTTTTGTAAACAATATATAAATAAGTATAATAAATATCTATTACATGTGTGCGTCGCCTACACAAACAAACAAACAAACTCTTCAGCTTTACATATTAGTATAGATTAATGTCCTCTATTTGATTGTTTGCGCGGAGCTTTACTCATTATACGAAACTTTCCTTATTATATTAATGTACTCTACATACGAAACATAATGAGCGCAACGCTAACCGTTTCATGCTGGTATTGTGCGAGAGCGTGGTATCACACTAATCGAGTCGCCCCAGCGAGCTGTAATAACAAAGATAATAATAATTTCAGGATGTATCCGTCACGTCTGTTTATTATCATAATTGTTAATGTCACTTATTTTTCAGGTTATGTGCTTGACTGCGGGAGGTCAACATTTAGATTTCATCACGGCGAAAAGTCCGAAGGTTTATAGCACATTCACAATAAACCGATACAACGCTATAGTGAAATATAAGACCGCTTATTACACTTATAAATTACCCGTAAACCTAGGATTATTATTGACATCAAACATTGAAAGAGAAATGTTGGAACCAGTTAACGACATTTGTATTAAATTGGGTACACTTTTCCAAATGCAGGTAATTAAGGTTTACAAAATTACAACACAACAAAAAAGATATTTTATTGCAACTATAAGTTGTGTATTTTATAGCCGATTAATTAATTTTCAAACATCTAGCGATAGCACTTTAGTTTTCGTCAAAAGCGGCCCCGAGACTCCTTTGAGCGTTTTTCACTATTTCCTATAGTTTAGGATAGGCCTTTAAGGCCTTGAAGGCCCACTTGAAAAACTCAACCTAAATATTTATGTAAGTATAAATTCGATAAAGGAAATAGACATAAAATACGTATGTGTATTTAATTTATAAAATGATATATATATACTTTTACTTGATATCTATATACTATATATACTTTTACTTTATACTACAGATACTTTTGATCCCGGAATTTTTATAAAGCATACGACCGCGTCCCCCAGGAAGTTCTGTGGTGGGTCCTCAGAACAAAAGGTGTGCCAGAGAAGTACGTAAGATTGATAGAAAGCATGGATGAGAATGCTAGTACACAAGTCCGCTCTGTAGTGAGAACCACGAATAAGTTCTCTATGAAGGTAGGCTTACCTGTTCAGCTAGACATGGATGCGCTGACCGCAGAGGTACAGGATGAGGCCCCCTGGTGCATCTCTTCGCAGATGATATTGTTCTGGTACATTAAGACGGGGAGGCACTTCAAAACTAACTAGACAGGTAGCGGCAAGCGCTAGAGGACCTTGGGTTGAAAATCAGCATTCAAACACCTCGGTTAACTACTGCAGAGTAGTTGTGATATAGAAAAGAATGCAAGGAGAAGAATAAATGTAACATGGCTAAAGTGGAGACAGGTAACCGGTGGGACTAACTAATGCCACTGAAACGGTCAGATATATAAATCTGTTATACGACCGGTCATGTTATACGGGTCCGAATGTTGGGCCACTAAAGTGATATAACACAAACGTCTCCGCTCAGCTGAGATGAGAATGTTGAGATGTGTGGTGTTACAAAAATGGATATGGTGAGAAATGGTCACGTGACAAAAAGCATGTTAAACTACAAGAGTGATGGGTACAAATGTAAAGGTACAAATGTGACAGAGGACGTATGTCAGAATAGAGGAGTATGGAAGGCAAAGACATATTGTGCCGACCCCAAATAATTGGGAGAGGGTGAAGGAAAAAAGGCTTTTAATCCCGAATAATGAAATGTTTTCCGCGGGGATATGGACCCGAAGATTACGCAAGCGTAGTGACGCGGAGAGGTCTGAATTTCAAATTCTTAGGCAAATACATCAATGCATAGATTTCGGGCACTCATGCATACACGAACGAAAGCAAAGATGTTCAAATTATTTTTTTTAAAGTTATAAATATTCACAAATCCTGTATTAATCAATAGCTGGCATCAATAGAAACAAGTACAAATATAAGTATTTTGTGAACAACAATCTTCCAACTTTTCCTAACAAAATTCTATTTATGGCACCGGTACAACTTTCAACAAATTTCTAAAACAATTTGCATATTATCATAGTACATATAAGAGAGAGGCGGTAAAATACCTTCTTATTCTATCATTTTAAATGTAAATATAACAATAAAAACAATTTTAATTAAGTACTGTTGAAACTATGATTAATGAGTTATTACTCTTTTTTTACTATATAACATACAATATACATACATAGTTTAATGTCTATTTCATTTTTTTGTTTTCAATGTGACTCGCTATGTGAAGACCAAATAAACGTTTCTTCTATATTTCTTTCTAGAATCTGCGTCTTTTAATACTAGGATAAGATAGATCTTAGAGGGTTTAACTGAATCATTTTACAGTGGCGTAACAATAGAGCAGTAGGACAGACAACATACCAAAGTCCCCGTCTTGGGAGGGCCGCGAGCTATGAAGAATCCTGACCCTTATTGCTATTAAATTATTTTAATATTTAGTGATTTGCATTCTTTTAATTAACTATGTACACAAATAAACAAGAAATCTTTCCAGATAAATAAAATTGAAGTGCCTGTTTGAAATGTTAAAAAACAACTTAATTTTAACCGACTTCCAAAAGGAGGAGGTTCTCAACTTGATTGGGGGCCCAGTAGTTTTCATTTTATGAACATATTTCATGATTTTTTTCCATTCCGTTCCGTATTACACCGATTATTTTATGAACGTTTATTATGATTTTTTTTTCCGTTCCCGTTTCTTGGGACCTATATTCATTAAGGCGCGCGGCACCTTTTGTAGGCCTACCCATAGCTAGACACTAAAAAGTAATAAATAAAAAGAACTTCGTTTAAAAAAACCGACTTCAAAAACTAAAAAGTATAAAATAACTTATTTCTAAAGCTATTTTTAATTATAAGATTTTATTTTTAATATATATTATCTAAATCATCTTGAGGTCGGTGCGAAAAAACATAAAAAATTACTATATTTTGAAAATTACTACGCACCGACTTTAAGATGTTTTAGATAATATATATTAAAAATAAGATATTATAATTAAAAATAGCTTTAGAAATAAGTTATTTTATACTTTTTAGTTTTGAACTCGGTTTTTTTATTTTGTGTCTGTCTGGATGTTCCGGCTAATCTCTGAAACGGCTGGACGGGACTTTCACTGGCAGATAACTGATGTTATAAGGAATAACTTGACTCCTATTTTTTAGGGTTCCGCGAAAAAAATTCACGCGGACGAAGTCGCAGGCACAGCTAGTTACCAATAAAATTTAAGGGATATTTAAAAAACAGATTTTTTAAAAATCAACGTAAAATACACACAATAATTATAACAGACTTTGAACGTAAACATATATGGCGCTGATGCTATAAATTCGCCGATGACTTCGGTTCTTTCAAAGGTTTGCGTTATTTAGGACGATACTATCATGGTTAAATTAAACGTCCTTCTCTTTTAGGATGACTACATAGACTGCTATGGTGACGAAACAGTGACTGGGAAATTGGGTACAGATATTCAGGAAGGAAAATGCACTTGGCTTGCAGTACGGGCACTGCAGCGCTGCACTAATAACCAGAGAAAAGTGTTTGAAGTATGCTACGGAAGTTCGGAACCAGCTCACATCGAACGCATTAAACGGCTCTATCATGAATTACAGATACCAAAAATATACAGAGCCGAAGAACAAACATTATATGAAGATATTTTGCAACAAACGCGCTCTATACCACATGATGCTATTAGTAGTCTACTCACAGCATTGTTAGAAATTACATACAAACGACAATTCTAAACGGGCAACTACGTTCAAAATTCTATCGAGATTTAAAAGCACGACAGAAGAATAATATATATATATATATATATATATATATATATATATATATATATATATAGGAAAAGTCTTACCATTTGTATCTGGGTGGTTTTGGCATATAGTATGTATGAACTTATAATAAGATCTCTTTGGCTATACCATTTGTATCTGGGTGGTTTTGGTATCATTAAAAAGTTTTAATTTTAAAGAAGACAATTCATTCAAGATTTTCATTTGTTTTTCTAATTGTTAAAATGAGTGAATCTAATGAAGAAATTCGACATTTTAAAATTTTACTACAAAGGTAGCGCCAGGCAGGACCAAAAATGCAACACAAGCCGCGAAAAAAATTTGTCATGTTTATGGACCTAATGCAGTATCTGTGAGAGTAGCGCAAATTTGGTTTAAGCGTTTTCAATCCGGAAATTTTGATATCAAAGATGCACGTCGCTCTGGTCGCCCTGTTACGGACAAAATTGATGCCATTTTTGAAAAAGTGGAGCAAGATCGGCATATTAGTACGGTAAATGTAATAGGTTGGGGAAAGTGTCTCTTCGCATATAGTATGTATGAACTTGTAATAAGATCTCTTTGGCTATACTATTTATATCTGGCTGGTTTTGATATCATTAAAAGTTACGATGTAGCAAATTTGGTTTAAGCGTTTTCAATCCGGAAATTTTGATATCAAAGATACACGTCGCTCTGGTCGCCCTGAGATTTTTGAAAAAGTGGAGCAAGACTACGATGTAGCTGGAGGGAATTGACCACAAAACGGTTTTGGCGCATTTGAAAAAAGCTGGGTACACAAAAAAGCTCGATATTTGGGTGCCTCATGAGCTTACTGAAAGAAACCTAATGAACCGTGTACTCATTTGTGATTCTTTATTACGACGTAATGAAACCGGACTATTTTTGAAGAAGCTGATAACTGGTGATGAAAAGCGGATCACGTACAACAAGAACGTGCGAAAAAGATCGTGTTCAAAGGCCGCTCAGGCTTCACAGACTGTGGCGAAACCCGGGTTAACTCGCAACAAGGTGATGCTGTATGTATGGTGGGATTGGACGGGCATTATTCATTATGAGCTGTTACCGCCAGGCAGGACCATCGATTCTGAACTGTACTGCGAACAACTGATGAGATTAAAGCAAAAAGTTGAGAGACAGCGGCCGGAATTAATCAACAGAAGGGGTGTGGTTTTTCACCATGATAACGTTAGACCTCACACATCTTTAGCCACTCAGCAAAAATTACGAGAGTTTGGCTGGGAGGTGTTAATGCATCCGCCGTATAGTCCTGACCTTGCACCTTCAGATTTTCACCTGTTTCGGTTTCTGCAGAATTCCTTAGGCAGTGCCAGGTTAACATCACGAGAGGACTGCCAAAACCACTTGTCTCAGTTTTTTGATCAGAAGCCCCAAAATTTTTATAGAAATGGGATCACGTCCCTACCTACAAGATGGCAAAAAGTTATCCAACAAAATGGCACCTACATACTTTAGTCAAATGTAAATAAACTTTATAAAAAAACCTTTTCAATTTTTATATAAAATGCGAAGAAACTTTTTTCCCAATCTAATAGTTGCAGCCTGCATTACGTCCTGCAACACCGAGCAGAATGCTTCTTCAGTCTTGCAAATTCCGCCCACTGCAGGACTGCACTGATTTTATAAAAAAAAACTAAGTCGCGTACACACACGTCCAACGAAGGCCAATGAATGGAATTTTTATTTTTTTGTAACTGTCAGGGCCTGTCCGCACAGCGATATTTCACCGCTAGGTTTTTATTCTTGCCTATTAAATTCCGCGATCGGAATTACACCTAGTACGCACTGCGAATAAGATTTCGTACTATTTTTGTCAGTTTAATTCAGTTCTCGGCTGAGACTCACGTGTAAAATGGACAACCGAACTAAAATTTTAATTTGTCTAATTCTAAGGCGGCGTAACAGACGTATCAGAAGATATCATGAACATTGAATTCACCCACTTACGGCATTGAGACACATGAAAGGTTTTTTCTACATAAAATATCTAGAGTATTGGAATAGAATAGAATATATATAGATAGAGAGATATAATAGAATAATACATTATTATAATTGAATTAATAAATTATTTTACTAACCTTTTTGTCTTTTTTTTCAGCGTCACTGCACTGTTCCCAAGTGAAGTATATGTCTTTATATATTTCCTCCCACAATTTCGCCTTCAATATTCTATCGTGGTATGCTTTATGAAATTTGTCCCACAAGGGAGGTCTCCTGTGTATCAGCGAGATTAGTTGCTCCACATCAATCTCGTCATTTTCTTGCACGGCCGCCGATCGGGTGGGAGAAGAAGCGTGCGACGTCTTTTCAATAGCGACGTTGCACGACCGAGCAAAACGCGCGAATTTTATTCCACAGTGCGAACATAGCCATACTTACTTTATACGGTACAAAATATTCGCGCGGAAATAAATCGCACCGCTTCGCATTCAATTTGCGTCAAGTCACCGGCTTTTTCCCCGCGCGATTTTTTTACCTCCAGTGCGGCCACTCCTATAATATTAAATGTGTTACAGAATTACGAGATAAAAAACGTGCGGTGAAATATCGCAGTGCGGAGAAAAGGCCTTAATGTGTATTATCAAGACTCAAGTGTCAACCGGATTGCGTACCTGCGTACGTCACTGACTCTGAAAACTCTCATTTCTCGAAAAGTAGAAAATGATAAATGATTCTTGACTAGTCGTGAACGTGATTGTAAATTATAACAGTAATTTAAAATGTTAACAATTAAAGTTCTTTAAGTCTCTTTCTTACGTAGATCTGAGTAGATCATACTTTCGTTTTTTTATTACTTACTGAGTAACGTGTCTCGAAAACGATCGACATCTAAAATAAAATTTTGTACAAATTTGTGAAAGCTTTTTTAAAAGAATTTAAAAATGAATGTCAATACCATCTTCAGATTGTTAAACAGGAGCATAAAATTCTACCCTAATAAAAGCATTTCAACTAGGTATGTTTTTTAAATATTTACTTTATATACCTATTATTTATTCCTAAGTTCATAAGTTAACACAAAAATACAAAATGAGTAATTGGTAAATCATAAATATTATTAAGTAATTCATTCAAAATGGATAATAATAATTCACACAAACCACCCAGGACAGGGAAAAGTGGTTTGCTCTCAGAAGCCGTTTCTTTTTGGATCACTGAACCTTAGTTTATTCAATGAAAATACTTAATTTAGGAAATACAAACAATAATAAATTCATTTTTATGTACCAAACTGATCGAAATATATAAGAATAGATGAGTTTGGTCAAAAGTACAGACCACTATTTTTGTGGGCCAGTGTTATTAATAGCATTATTTTGATATTAACTGATCCTTGATTGAATTGAAAGATTATATAATTTATAATCTTTAAATGTGTTTGGAGGAAGGGTCAAATTATCATTATTATCACAGAAAATGACATCTGTCTTGTGTGCTTCACTGACTTGTGACTGAAGATATAATTCTGTTAGAGTAAAATGTTTACATGTGAAAAGGGTGGAACTTTCATACATACATACATACATAATTTCACGCCTGTTTCCCATGGGGGTAGGCAGAGACTATGGATCTCCACTTGCGACAATCCTGACAAACAACTTGGAACTTTCATGATTCTAAAATGGAATCAACTTAAACAAACCTATCAACAGTAATAACCCACTGTTATTCTATAATAAACAAATGGTATTTGTCAGTCAAATTCATTCATGGAAGGGTTTTTTATAAAAATAAATATGAAAATCAACACTAGAAAGACCTGTGATTGTCATAAACCTATTTCAACTGATATCTGTCTTGTAGGGCTATAGGAGATTATATACTGACAGTGATTTGCTTTATAATTTTATTTTATTTATAGTTTTGCTAGCATCTTTTTTCTCATAATAAGAATTAATTATAATATTAGCTTGATGTTCTAATACGGGAGTCAAATCAACTGACATGTTTTTATAAATGTACAGAACATTGGAATCTCATAGATTTTGTACAAGCTTACCTACTTCCTTACATCATAATTTTGTAAAAGTAAAAGGAGTCAAATAGCACATAAATTATTGTGTGAAAAGTAATTAAAATTATTTCTGTCATGATATTTTAAATGTGCAATGATAACATATTCTTTTATATGTAAAATATTTGGAATTTATTGTAACAATAGCTGACCCAGCAAACTTCGTACTGCCTCAGAATCATTTTTTTCATATTCACTCACCTTTTAAACTTTCCCTGGACTTCCACAAATAATTCAAAACTGAAATTAGCCAAATCAGCCCAGCCATTTCAAGTTTTAACGAGACTAATGAACAGTAATTGATTTATATATAAGATTTGTCCCCATCCCTATTACAGAAAATACATTTATACAAATGTTAAATTAACTTGAAAGATTAATACAATCAATTAGACACAATTGTGATTGAATACAAGTACTTATATAAAGTCTCGAGCTGTCTTTGCTTAGAATATTTAAAAAAAATATTTATGGAGACTAATAAAAGAGGGTCTTTCAATGTTTGCCAATGAAAATGTTTTTGCACAATTAAACAAAAACAACATGGTAATCTTGATTCTTAATTCATGTGTTGAATAGTAAAACACATATTCATAAGTAAGAAGAAAGAAAATAATGTTTATTTAGAGTTATTTAAAATGAAAATTTACATAAACAGTTTAAGAAAAGCCAAAGATTAACTAACTCTACAAAGGCTGGTCTTCTGTTAGTGCTAAGCAGTAATGTCACCATCACATGAGAGAAAAAAATATACCATATAGTAATATATTCATTGCCAGTATTAAAGCAAACATGTCGAACTTTTTAAAGAAGCCCTATATTAACAGGAACACCTGAATGACATACAAAAAGTTTTATTATACCAGGAAAATATAAATTGTCTGCTAGTTCTGCAAAACAACAGTTTTTACAATATTAAAAAATTAACAGCTAAGCCTGTCCACACAGTAAAGATGCCATAAAAGTGATGAATGTTCATTGTTTCATCAATCGACTATGGGACTTTGAAAAAGAATTTAATCTAAAATAGTCCTATCTCAAAAAGTGCTCAGTAGTTCTTCAAATGGAATTTAGTTTCAGATATTTTTTAACTTTTATAGAAAGAAATAGAAATTCTTTAGTTTTAACTTTCAACAGCATAGTGAACAATAAAGAAAGTTTACACTTTTTATGGCGTTCAATGTGAATATCCCTCTACCTATTGACTTAAAAACTTTGTAACAATACCCCACTCACATTTGATATAATTTTATGCATTATGTACAGTGAAAAGAAATTCATTATCATCATTATGATTTAAACATGAAAGATAAGAATGCGATCCTAAATATAAAAATCAATTTCTGTTGGTTAGTCTCGCTAAAGCTTAAAGCCGGCTTAACTAATTTTGATGAAATTTTGTGTGTTCACATTTGGACCCGGTAGATGTTGTTGCAGGACAATGTTCGCTGTACTAGTCTAGTAGGTACATAATAACATTAAAATCATGCATCATAGATGAGATTAACAAGAAAACTTAATTCAAAATTTACTTGATTTTAAATAAGTAAAAAAATCAATCAAATCAAAGAACATTTGAGTAACTTATCAGGATAAAATCACAATGTGATACTTTTTACAGACTACATAAAAAAATCGAATATATCTTTCATTAGGATAATACAGCGTTTTTTAAAGTTATCAGTTTTTCTTATCCTGTAAAAATAAATATGAATTGGCTGGTTTGCCAATTAAGGCAAAATATACACGCAAAATTTAATTGCACTTCGAGTGAAAATAGTTCCGGAGTTTAAATAGATTCAATCAAATTTTAAAGTTTCTTATACCTTATGGTGTTTGCGTCCGAGCGAGAGCGCAACACTCTCCCATCTCCGCCATGTCTGTGACCTTCACCACCTCATAACCGTGTTCTGCGCAATAACGTGTAAGAACTTCAAGGGCGTATATAAGTTTTGCTTGTACTATAATATGACAATTTACAGGAAGTTACAACAAAATAGTATCAGAAAGTTATCAGCAAATGCTTCGGTTTCAACAACTGGGAAGGAGAGGGATTCATTTCAAGACGTATTGCCTGGCATCATTGATTCTATAGCTGTCAATCCTAAATTTTCCCAAGTTCCCGAGGTCGGCAGTTGGATTAAGCAGGTAAGAAGCAAGCATACAGTGGCCATGGGCGACTATGATTTACACACGGAGGGGACTTTTATGAAATACAAAACGAATAGTAATTAGCCGCCCGTATCTGGGTGTGCAAGGGGCGCGTGGCATCTGGACGCATAGACCCAAGGGGCACAAGCTTACAGCCATATCATGCAAAATCTACTAATTTTTATTATTTAACAGACATTAATTATAATTTATCTGATAAATAAATTAGTTTGAGGAAGCTCTATTTAATTCTGCTGTTTTTTTTATTGTTGGCAAAGTGAGCGCAATGTGATTTTCGAACTCTGGCACCCAATATAAAAGGCCTTTATTATAATAGTAAGATTGTTTCAATACATCACTGAGCACCACCATAAAGCACTTTTAGGTAGTGGCTATCACTGTCGTGTCTCTAACTCTTGTTTCAAATGTGACTGAATGACATTTAATCCTATCCAATAAGTTGCACTACTTACGCAGTTTTTCAACGTAATGTTCTTATTGCTAAAAGCATCACGTGCTTATGGTGGAGAAAAACATCATGGTGAAATCTACACATCGAAATGTTATCTCAATTTTTCTTTCAGGTACTCGATTATACTCTTATTGGTGGTAAAAGGAACAGAGGTTTAGCTACTGTATTGGCGTATGAAATGCTAGAGAAGCCGGAAAATGTCACTGAAGATAGTCTAAGAGTTGCCCGCGTAATTGGATGGTGTGTAGAAATGGTAATTATCATGAATGAAGTTTATTATAATATAATGTTAGCAAAAATGAATTCTTTATAAAATCGTATATATATATATACATATATATACATACAATCTAAGCCCCCCACTGGGCCGATTTCGATGCGGTTTTCGCTGTTCTTTTACATAAAATCTATGCTACTTTTTATCCCGTAATTTTTTCTGGGAATGGTTTAAAATGCCCAGATTAATGTTTTTTTCGAAATCTAATGCAATTTTTGCACTGATCAATAGCAAATATGTAATAAAATGTGTGATATTTTTATCCCGGGAATCTCGCGGGAATTCTCCCGGGAACGGTTTGTAATTGTCCGGGTGCATAAAAATTAGCTTATTCCGACCAGTTTTGACCAAAACGATAGCATAGCTTACATTATTTTTTTAAATACTGCGGTACCTTGCGTCTCGGATATCCCGCGGGAATTTCAAGTCAAGCGTAGACGAAGTCGCGGGCAGGTCCTAATTTTATACAAAATTCGTATTATATATTATAATAAACAATGCAACATTATGAGACAATTTCAAGTCAATCCATCTATTACTTTTCGAGTTTTGCAGACACAAACATATGGAAGATGAATTTTATGTATAAAAATATAAATATAGGATATTTAATAAAGGTTTTTTACAGTTACAAGCATATTACTTGGTGGTAGACGACATGATGGACGGTTCCACCACTCGGCGCGGTATGCCTTGTTGGTACCTAACGCCGAATGTTGGTCTGGGAGCTATTAACGACTCTATATTACTCTATTGCTCAATATTTGAAACGCTGCACACGAATTTAGGAGATACACCTCGTTACATTGACGTCCTTCATCTATTTAATGAGGTAAGTTCTTTTACTTTTTATGTTTATTTTGTATAGTGTGATAATAGAATATCGTAGACTGAAAGAAGATGTAATAATAAGATTTGAGAAAGGGATGTTGTTCGGTCCTTGCCTAGTGAAGTAGGTAGAACATCGCTCCATGAATTTTGCTGTCTACCCTCTTTCTGTGTGAGGTGACGGCCGATGTACAGCAGAGTAAGGGCAGCCATTTTGGACACTTCTGTCAACGCTTTGACGAGAACCACACCGCGCCGTGCGCTAATACCTTTTCTAAAACTAATCCATTTGTTGTGATTACTGGCCGTGCCAAGAACATTTACTATCTTTAAAACTTTGTACGAAGGATGAAGTGTTAGCTCTAAAGGTGGAATTCAGTGCCGCGTGCTGTTCCTGTGTG
Organism: Dendrolimus houi; assembly: GCA_039645545.1. Taxonomy (NCBI): domain Eukaryota; kingdom Metazoa; phylum Arthropoda; class Insecta; order Lepidoptera; family Lasiocampidae; genus Dendrolimus; species Dendrolimus houi. The sequence continues at coordinate 12,370,170 of CM077134.1, forward strand.
AAACCTGAACCGAACCAGCATATTACCCGTGGGTTATAGCGCCCCACAGATGTTAATTTGTTAGGACACAGAGAATGGATGAAGGAAACGACGAAACAAGTAGGTGACAGAGTCGCTGCTCCTAGACTGTGACATAATTACCCCGATCAAATCACAGATGTTTTGAAGGATGATCAGGGGCCCAATTCTGCTATTACTGTCTCGTCAAAATCGCCGTATCGTCTCAATCGTAGGTTTGCCTGATTTTGGTATTTTGTTAATTCCAATGGCGTGCCCGTGGGACACCACTCTATTTTTATAGACATTTATAAGCGAAAACTCACGAAATAAACGTTTGAAATTTTGATATATTTTCAATATTCATTTCGGCTATCGCCATTTCTGCTGATGGTAATACCATTTTTTTTCTACTATTATTCGACCGCGACGATGTCGAAAAGATATTGTGGATTTATTAGAATACGAAGTTTTGACACTATCACAAGGGAATCGTACCTTGAATATCTTCGCAACGCCAAGTATTGAAATAGCAGAATTGGGCCCCAGGTAAAAACATTACAATAAACGTGTATGAAAAAATTAATGAAAATAAATGAAGCATAAGATGTATATCAAGATAATAGATTGCAAGTGGTGATCCACTGTCTCTGTCTACCCTTATGGGCAAGTTCGCAAAATGCCAAACAAAAATGACCGGCGCAATTTGATGTTTAATTACTGTGTGGGGAAATATAATATTTTGTTCAAAACTGTCACTTTCGCTTGACATTCCTTCATAGAAATTGATCCTTACAAGCTACACTATGATTGGTGTATATAAATATAGGTGTGTTTATTTTTTTCTAAATCAGCCGATTCAATTCCTGACAAGGGTAATTGATTTTGCAAAAACCTAACGATACCGCTTTAGTTTTTGTCAAAATCGACCTCCTGACTCTATTGAGTGTTATTCGCTATTTCGTATAATTTAGGCTAGGCCCTGAAGGCCTGAATGAAAAATTACTTGTATATTAGGTTGGGGAAAAAGTTTCTTCGCATTTTATATAAAAATTCAAAAGGTTTTTTTATAAAGTTTATTTACATTTGACTAAAGTATGTAGGTGCCATTTTGTTGGATAACTTTTTACCATCTTGCAGGTAGGGAAGTGATCGCATTGCTATAAAAATTTTGGGGCTTCTGATCAAAAAACTGCGACAAGTGGTTTTGGCAGTCCTCTCGTGATGTTAACCTGACACTGCCTAAGGAATGTTGCAGAGACCGATACAGGTTAAAATCTGAAGGTGCAAGGTCAGGACTATACGGCGGATGCATTAACACCTCCCAGCCAAACTCTCGTAATTTTTGCTGAGTGGCTAAAGATGTGTGAGGTCTAGCGTTATCATGGTGAAAAACCACGCCCCTTCTGTTGATTAATTCCGGCCGCTTTCTCTCAACTTTTTGCTTTAATCTCATCAGTTGTTCGCAGTACAGTTCAGAATCGATGGTCCTGCCTGGCGGTAACAGCTCATAATGAATAATGCCCTTCCAATCCCACCATACACACAGCATCACCTTGTTGCGAGTTAACCCGGGCTTCGCCACAGTCTGTGAAGCCTGACCGGCCTTTAACCACGATCTTTTTCGCACGTTCTTGTCGTACGTGATCCACTTTTCATCACCAGTTATCAGCTTCTTCAAAAATGGTTCGGTTTCATTAGGTCGTAATAAAGAATCACAAATAAGTACACGGTTCATTAGGTTTCTTTCAGTGAGCTCATGGGGCACCCAAATATTATCGAGCTTTTTTGTCTACCCAGCTTTTTCAAATGCGCCAAAACCAATGTGGTCAATTCCCAGTTCTCTAGCTACATCGTAACTACTAATATGTCGATCTTGCTCCACTTTTTCAAAAATAGCATCAATTTTGTCCGTAACAGGGCGACCAGAGCGACGTGCATCTTTGATATCAAAATTTCTGGATTGAAAACGCTTAAACCAAATTTGCGCTACTCTCACAAATACTACATTAGGTCCATAAATATCACAAATTTTTTTCGCGGCTTGTGTTGTATTTTTACCTTTTTGTAGTAAAATTTTAAAATGTATCGAATTTCTTCATTAGATTCACTCATTTTAACAATAAGAAAAACAAATGAAAATCACACATTTTCCTAATTTGAATTTGGAATTGTCTTCTTTAAAATTAAAAGTTTTTAATGATACCAAAACCAGCCAGATCCAAATAGTATAACCAAAGAGATCTTATTACAAGTTCATACATACTATATGCGAAAAGACTTTTTCCCCAACCTATTATACATATATTCACCGCGCCATCCTCCCCCATTCTATGTAAGTGTCCTGCTCGCCTATTATATTGGGCTCATCCACCAGGTCTACGATTTCGGCATTTTTTCGGATCCGCCAGTTGCCATCGCTTCCCCGTGTCGGACCCAGGATCTTTCTGAGGGCCTTTCTTTCAGCCACCAACAGCTTATTCTCCTCCTTAACTGTTAGGGTCCAAGACTCACATCCGTACATCAATATTGGGCGTATAACAGTTTTATATATACGTATCTTGGTCTTACGGCTAAGTTTGGATACCAACACCTTATGAAACGCCGCGGTACATTGTAGGGTATTTTGAATACGAATATTTATATCTTCCTCGCGGGTATTAGTGTCTGTTAGAGTACAGCCTAGGTATTAAAATTTGGAAACTTCTCTGTAGTTGGTATTTCTAAAATGCAAGTCCTCTCTGTTCACACGAGTGTTCTTATAGCGTCTCATGTGGAAAAACTCGCTCTTGTCGTGATTGATCCCGAGTCCTACTTTTCTGCTATCTGGACAGACCAACGGGACGGCGACCAGTTGGTCAGCTCAGATATAGCTGGAGTGACGTAGTGGAGGCTGATCTACGCGAGCTTCAAGCCTATGACTGGCAGGAGACAACGCTGAACAGAAAGGAGTGGAGTATTCTCATTTCGGAGGCCAGGCCTCATTTTGGTCGTTGAGCCGCAGCAGTTAGTTATACATATATTCAAATATATGCTCTATCATCTGACAAACGGACAAACAAAGTTTTCTACTACCAAGTGAATACGAAAATATATTGTCTTGCTCATACTCTGCTGTATATATTTTAATATCCTCATCGCAATAATATTATCATAACAAGAGATATTATTGCCTAATAAATATTAAATACCACTTATTCCAGACTCTTTTGTACACGAGTATGGGGCAACATTTGGACTACACAATGGCGCATCGGAACAAAAACGATTACAGTCTGTTTACAATAGAGCGATACAATTCTATAGTCAAGTACAAGACTGCTTATTATACGTTTAGACTTCCGGTTTTCTTAGGACTGGCTTTGGCTGGAAACACAAACAAACAGACGCGCAAAGATATGGAGGTTATCTGTTTTCAACTGGGAAACTTGTTCCAGATTCAGGTAACTAATAAATAATAATGAACAATGGAAATACTAAGAATGATAATATTCCATTAAAACAAAACTGAAAAAGCCCTTAAAGTCTTAATTTCTATTGTCGACCAGAGTGCTATAAATATTATTCTCTCGTTTTTTGATATACAAAACTTAATACTATTCATTATTCATGATACCTATAACACGTAATATTTTTAACAACAAACAAGTGAATAGAACAACAACTAGAACCCTCTAACTGCTATTCGCCACAATGGCAAGCAAAAGAACTAAACCACACACATCATTTTCGCAACGCCAAGTATTCTAATAGCAGAATTGGGCCCCTGGTCTTACTTAAAAACAATATCCTACGACGATTTTTCATAATACATGTTTAAAAAATAAAACTGCTCAGCAAAACACATCTTCCCTCGAAAACTCTGACCCTAAGCATTAGAGAGAATATAGGCACTTATCACTGAAATTCTTTCAAGTATCAAATTAGGAATGTTTATTGGTTTAGAATATCAGACTAAGAATAGCGCTCTTTTATATTCTAGGATGACTATATAGATTGCTTTGGTGATGAGAAACTGACAGGTAAAGCCGGTACAGACATTCAAGAGGGCAAATGCTCTTGGCTAGCAGTGACAGCGCTGCGGATTTGTAATCAAGCGCAACAAGCTATTTTCATTGAAAACTATGCAAGTAAAAACATGGATAACGTACAGCGAATCAAGCAGCTTTATAAGGAATTACAAATTCCGCAACTTTATGAACAAGAGGAGCGGTCATTGTACGAGAGTATTGTGAAGCGGTCGCACGCGTTGCCAGAGAGTGGCAAGTCGGCTCTCTTTCTAAGATTACTCGAAATAATGTATAAAAGAACTAAATAACATATTTATTTAAAGACATTTTTTATTTTTATATGCATTTATAGATGTTATTCAGATCGATTTGCATTTGATAACCGTCTATTGACATGATATAATAATTTTATTATATTTTCGTCCAGTAGTACATTTGAAAATGCATTTCATGCATAGGTTTGTGTATGAAAAGCGAATAAAATACGGGCTTAAGTTATTTTGTTTCTATTATACGACTACCAAATAGTCTTAACATTTCGTGTCACAATAAGTACCTTTTGAAATAGTATTATATTTTATATTAATATCATAGAAGTACAATTCTTCCATTTTAATATCTAATAATAATAAGAGGTAGCAAAATGTATTTTTTCGTTGAATTTAAATATAATTTTTCTTGTAACTTGTTAACTTTAGGCATTCATTTTTGTATTGGAAAATGGACAAGTATATTTCAAAATATAAATTGTACCAAATACTGTGGCGTTATGTCATTTATAAATAAATATTTTTAAATGAAAAGTGTTTTTGTTTTATAATCTTCATTATATCTATCTTCTTTCTTCTGTTCTTGTGTATGTCATTGAAGTCCCAAACCCCTGGGCCAATTGGATGAAATTTTTTGTGTATGTTTGAGTGGATCTCGATGATTTAGATTCACAATTAGACCCGGTAGGTGGCGCTGGAGTCGACTTCCAGATTTTTATTTTTTCATGGCAGAACGTCTGCCGGGAGCGCTAGTTACATACATAGATTTCGAACTATTTAGTGGTCTTAGTGGTTAATTTAACCTTGTTCGCTAGATATCGCTAGTATCAATTTAAGGCAATTTTACGTACGTAACATTGAAAGATTTATTGCAGCCGGTTTCTATTATCTTACTATCAATTTGTTTGTCTTACTACTATTAAAATTTTGATAAAAAGTCCATACAAGTAATGTTAATGTTCTGCCAATGGTAAGGTAAAAAGAAAAGAAAGAAAGAGAAGGAATGGATAGAAAGATATAAAACTATGGCTTTAGTAGCCAACGCACTCGCGCTTTAATGGCGTGGACAGATTTCCGATCTAATATTAGCAATATGTTAAAATTACTACGTAATGACGAGGATGGTAGACAGTGATGAAACATGCACATCGAGAAAACCCATGTGTGAAATCTGTTCTAGACGAGCGTAACGGATATGTCGTCGAAACCTCTTAAAATACTATAACCTAAATCCAGCATTTGGGCGTTTATGAGCCTTTTTTATTTTTTATAACATGCATGGAATTTCTTAGTTCTGATACTCTGTACTAGGCGAGATCAACGTATAAACCCGAAAGCGTGAAAATTAAAAAAATACTGGTTTCCAAACTACTATATTCCAAAAATATAATGTTATACATAACATTGCTTTTATATAATTGAGTATGATATTTGATCCACTACATCGTATCTTTACAAATAGCGGTTCTTAAAAATAATTTAGAATGCATTAAAACATAATTTGCGAGAATTTTAAATCCCAATTATAAAAAAATACCTTTAAAATGTTGGTATTCTTGGTTTTGATTTAATTTTTTTATACCGTTGTATTTTTGTTTGTAAGGAAATTTAGTCCTTATTCATTAGTATTTTGACAATATGCGCAGAAATCGAAAAGTATTCGATGGATTGCTTTCCTTAATTATCAATACCAGCCTGAACTACAACGAAGCGAGGCTGGATTTTGTTAATCTGTTTCAAATAGGACGGTATGGAAGAAATTACGTATATATAGAAATATACAAGATGATTCTAAGTATAACATTATTATTAAACAGTAACATAATGAAATATTGTTATATATAATTAAAATTAACATTAATTTTGTAGGAAGTTTACGATAACGTTTTAGGGATATGTCAGACATACCGTTCTATTTGAAATAGACTTTTAAATAGATATATACAGAATACATAATAAAACTCCCGTTCACGTTGTAAATTAATTCACAAATATTGGAAACATGCGTCATAGTAACATTATGGTGCAAACTGTAAATGCATTCGGTGTTTGTAGAATTATCACAACAAAGGGATTTAAAATATCTCACAGAATCTTAAAACAAGATACCTACCTACACAACAGGGCATGTTTGAATAGATAACATAGAACAGCATAAATAAAAATAACTGTTGCCTTATACATTGTCTATAAAGTAACACGACATATTATATTACTTTTTTTAAAATTTTAATCAATGGCAATTACGAATGTGGCAAATACAAAATTAGACCGTTCAACTTTGAGCCACATACTTTCCTCATTCTCCCTTACTAGCGAACTTGCGCAGATCATCGTTCCAAAGATCTGGAGGGCGTGAAATTCTTAGATTACCGAAACGCGGTCTCCATTCAAAGCTCGTCGACTTCTGCTCCATCAGTAATCGGAACCGGAGACCGACTTGACTAGCTTACTACTTTACCTTGCATATTTTGCCTGCTCTATTCAGAATAGAAACTCTGAATATTACCCACTTCATAACTTGTTAAACACTGAAATTTATGGACCAATCTCAGGGCCGGATTTACCTTAAGTGCCACCCTGGGGAACCGTGAAAAATACCGCCCTATAACCTGCACTATTTGAGTAAAGGACCGAAAAAAAATATATATATGCACTGTAACTAGACTTCAAAACGTAAATATCCAATGAGAACTCGATTTTTAAGATTTGGCAAGAAACCCAATTTTCCTAATTTTTGAAAATCATTAATATTTATCGCAAAGTAGAATTTTTTGTTGCTGACACTCCAAATTTTGCGCCCTCGAAAATAGTGTAAATCCATCACTGGCCAATCTCACCATTATTAGTGTCCATATTTCAGTCTCGTGCGTCATTACTGGTAGGAGACGTTACTCAAAAATTTTGTTTTCTAACGTTTATGAATCCAATTTATCTATATTATAGTACATTGAAGTTATTTTAAAAAACAATTGGAATACACTATATAAACGATGGAGAATACGATGCATTTTGTTATAGATTTCTTGTCTGTTCGGGATTCACGTAAAAACTACTGGGCCGATTTCGATGCGGTTTTCGCTGATCGACAGCAAATTCTTAGACTTAAAATCTGCGCTACTTTTTATAACGGTAATCCGGCGGGTTTTTTTGGGAATGGTTTAAAATGGCCAGATTAAAAAAAATAATTCCAATGTGAATTTTTCACCGATCGATAGAAAATGTTATGTAATAAAATATGTGAAATTTTTTATTCTGGGAATCTCACGAGAATTTTCCCAAGAGCGGTTTGGAGTTATTCGGATGCTAAAAATTAGCTTATTCCGACACAGTTTTCTCTAAAACCATAGTTTACATTCTTTTTTCAATGCTGCGGTACATTGTATCCCAGGAATTCCGTGGGAATTCAAGTCAAGCGTGGACGAAGTCACGGGCATATCCTAGTATTAATATATAAATGTGAATGTAAGTTTGTATATATGTTTTGGGCCTTCTTCACGATTTTGGATACGGATCAATTATTAAAACATAATTATGGTACCTATCTATATACTTATATGTATTTTGGATAACATATATGAATACAAGCTACTATTACCTTATAAAATTGAAGATTCAACAGATTAAAAGTTCATACAAGAAAAGTCGCATTAAAAATACAAATAAAGAATATACCTTACAATTAAAAAATATGTTCACATTGAATAATAATTAATACATGCCCTGGTACATAAAGCGTCAAACGAACAAAATAGGTAGACGAGCCCCGAACTCTCATGGTAATTTTGGAATAGGAAGGAACGTAGTATTAAGCTGTCGAATTAATACGTATAATGGTGGAGAAGTTTCTAGTGGATAAATATCTATTACCCACACAGACGCAAGTCATGTGTATGTCGCAGGGAAATGACGAAAACCGGGATTTGATGAAATCCCTAAAGGATATGATCAATTCACGGAAAATCTTACAATTTTGTGGGTGAATTCCCTGAAGAAAGGTAGTGATTTGATGAAATTCCTAAACTAATTGTGAATTGATCACCTCCCTTAGAGATTTGATCAAATCCTGGTTTTCGTAATTTCCTTGCGACATGTATACTAACTACATCAGTTAACATACACAAGTTTGCAAAAAATGCTTTATTTCATTTGATGCTATTGTTCATGTAGGCTCCGTCTATACTTTTATTCGTCGGAGCATAAAGCTTAAAAAATTTTCAATCCTATAGAATAGTAAAATTATACAGAATATTACAGCATTATAACTAGTCCGATAATAGTAACGAAATTATATAATAATTGTGTTGAAATACTACAGAATATGACGTTATATGTGCTAATATAATTTTGACTAGTAAGCACCAATTGACTATGTAATATAATATTAATATATTATATATAAGTTATCATAAAAAAATCTATTTACATTGTATCATATACGTGGCTAATAAAATTTAGCCAACATGTGCTTTCCCTTAACACAAATCTTTTAAAACTAACAAGATTAAATGTAGATAGTATAATTATTAAAATATCAAATTAAAGTTTGAGCGAAATACGACATACTTCCATTAAATATAGGGTTGGTTCATTAACGATTTTATAAGATGGAATAGACTTAATATTTTGGAATAATAGTAGGGATATAAACAATACTTCATAGTATACAGAACTGGTTGAATCGCGAGAACCCCGGCATCCCAAAAAGTTATTTTTAATTGATAATAATCAAATACTTCTACCATCACATTTTCTATAAAGTGGTATTTTTTTAAAATGAAAAACATTAAATTTATTATCAAAAACGACATTAGATTGTTATTTGTTATAATATACAGCTCTTAAACACCCTACGCACGGCCGAGCTTCGACCTCCCGTTTTTAACCGGCTTCTTTGGGGTGAACGAAGTGTACACACAACCAACGCTTGTTAAAGACGTGTTGGCGGGTTTTACACACAATGGAGTTCTTGAAGCGCAGGTCTTTATCCTGCATCATCAACATATGGTAATAGTGATAAAGTGCCCAATGTACAATAGGTCAGAACAACTGTCAAAGCGGTGCATGGTCCTCGGACAGGTTTCGAAAATAAGTCATTGAAATGACGCGAGCGCGTTAAGGGCCATTTATATGGAGAGAGGTCCTTGCCTCCAAGATACGATTGTCGAAAGCAAGAAAAAAATATTATCATGTAAACTAAATATACGATATCATACGTGGAAGGACGAAAATCGCCTGGTCATTGAAATTGACGTCTCTGTGTAAACAAAATACCGTACTCATCGCCGACCTCCAAAGGCAAGTCTCGCATTCAAACAGGTTCAAACTGATTTGTACGATACTCGCCTGAACTTGAAAATTTTTCAAAGTTTAGACAAGTCGAGAAATCGTAGACAAATATCTCAATGCGATTTGTGTCGTACTGTAAACAAAACTCTTGGTGATAATTACCTTACGATTATCGTATGACATACTCGTAGGCGAGTTTTCGTTTTTTGGTTGAATGTAAACATGTCAATGCGATTATTGACTAAAGAGTATCGCCTACGACAATAGTATATGATTTTCGCCCCAAAAACGTGCGATAAGCTCGGCCCTTTAGCTGCTAAACTACAACGGCTTTTATAAAGTAACATTGTATAAATTCTTCTCGCAGAGGCGATTAGTAAGTACATACTTACTTTTACTAGGTGATACAAGAGTACATTTGTTGCTGGATGATTCTCAGAGTCCAACCGCGCGGGTCATGCGCCGTAACCGCATTTGTTTTATATACTTATAGCTTTTTAAGAATCTTTCGGTTTAAAGTGCTTTGTTGAGAAAAATAATAAGCGCTAATCAGTTAATTGTATTCAAAGAAGAGTGATTTGCCACTAATTAAAAAAAAACATATTTAAATTATAAGTATTCTGTTACATTAGCTCTCTGTCAGATCAAGGGTGCAGGAAAAAACGAAAATTCGGTGGTACTTGCTTGTGATTAAAATCTGATATTCGGGTTTTTTAGACCAATAAAAACATTTAGATGAACATGAACAAAAGACACAGCAGCACGCGGTACACACATACTCAAACACATTTTTGAAATCTTTTTTAACCATATCTTATGTACGAAAGTTACAAAAAATTTAGATGTAATTTGAGGGTGAAAAATCATAGATTGCAAAGATTCAATTGAAAGATTTAATGTATTTTTTCAAAAATATTCACAACGTATGAGACTTCGTTCAAATAATAACAAATGGAAAATAGGTGTCACTCTTGACAGGTGTGATTAAATATTTCTCAATTCCCAGATAAAACAAACAAAGACAAAAGCATATCTTACTTTTGCGTAATAACATGGAAGAAGAATACTTGGAATGACAATTGCCAAATGAAAACGCAACTCGTAAAACCCTTAAACCATATAAACAGCGTTCCATTAGTAGCTCACAACGCCCAAAATGCTCAGTTAGCCGTTCCACAAGGCGACCATGGTCGTTGCGGTCGTGGCGAAAACGTCACTAATGACGTCATCATTTTCGATCACACAACGCTCAAAAGGACCCATGTCAATATGTAGATCGAATAGCCGTTCCACTTGGGTTTACGATTGTAATACCGGCAAGCAAGTGGAACGGGATAAATCGCGGTCGTGAACGTGGTCGTTGTGAATCCCTAATGGAACGTAGCCATTGTTAGTGACAGGTCAACATGGCAATTCTCTAGTGATGTGAAATCACATTTTAGGTAGTCGATATTGATTTTTTGTGGTCGCAAAAAAATGAGAGTAAAATTACTACCACTTAATTATTCCAAGTAATCAAACACAACTGTACCCAGTGTCTAATCGATAAGATATTTATAACAATTATTTTTCCGTACAATGTCCAAATGTTCTAATCTGGAAACTTCTAAACTACTTCTCATGTTTAAGAATGGATTATTGTTTATTTTTTAACGCGTAACGAAGAGGTAACTCATTTTCAATACACAACTATTATACCTGTACTAGTCAACACTCTCTAGATTTTTGTTATAAAAAAAAAACCACTCAATTTACTAAATAATGTTTTATATTTAAAAGATAATACGAATACTTAGACCAAACGGTTAAAAATTAGAGTGTAGCAAATTTATTTTCAATTTCATATTTAAAAAGTACCACAACTAAATTGATATTAGGTAACCGCGACCAAAGTGGAAATAACCAACACATTAAAATATTTGGCAACGTCATTCATACTATATGTCTTTCATGGTAACAAAGTTTTTGAAATGACCACAGCTTTCTTTGTTTGTTTTAATAATCCAAAACCCCACATAATGACGAGACAATAACTGATATCTAAGGCAATCGAAAAACAAACATAAATATACAAAAACGTTTAATAATTATTAAATAATTAACATACTGACAAAATTACATAGCTATACATTAAATATTTATCTATGGTTATGATAATACATTTAAATATCATAGAGAAGTTTTAATTCAATTTTAATATTAAATGATATTTTGTCTTTTTAGATTTTTACCAAACCAGTAAATACTAAGGATACATTTTATGTCGGCGACATTATTGAGATTGCACATGGCTCTCTACGTTATTACCAGTGTGATGTAAATAATATAACATCTTTTACAAATTAATAGTTGCTATATGCAATAAAAATATTTTTGAGATGCGTAAGTCCACTTTCTTGGCGTACGACAAAAGATGACTTCCAATCCCTAATTCTCAACAATTTTCGCTTTGATTTTAGCGGAACACCTGACAGTTATACAAAAGTGACAGGTGTGGTATGATTACAAATCATATTTAGATTTGGTCGTTGAATGGTGCACATTTTTTGATAACCTGAGGACAACACAGAATATTAATTGTTTGGGACTTTTGACGAAATAAATATTATTTATTATTAATAATAAGAAATTAGAAAAAATATTATCTCACTTTCCTTTCACCTTCTTCCTTATTGTTTGAGGTCGGCATAATATGTATTTTCCTTCCATATCCCTCTATTTTGACATACGTCCTCTGTGACATCACAAATCCTCATATCATATCATATCACCCTTCACACAATCCATCCATCTCTTTTTTAGTCTACCTTTACATTTGTATCCATCAATTTGCTGTTTAACGTTATTTTTATCCCGTTAGTTTCATCCCTCCTCATTACATCATGCCCATACCATGTTAATCTTCTTCCTTACAGCTTTACAGTCACGGGTGTAACTTTCAAAGATTACCTTATGAACTCATTTCTCACCTTATCCATTCTTGTAACACCACACATCCATCTCAACATTCTCATCTCAGGTGAATTGCGTTTGCGTTCAGCGTTTGAGACCCAGGAAGAAAGAAAACATAGAGAAGCTACTAGAAGGAAAGATTTAAAAAATAATGCCATCTCTAAATGTTGTAAAGCACAGTTTCACATATCAGGCTGTTGAAATTTTCAACAAACTACCTACTTACCTAAAGTTAAATATATACAAAATGCAATATTTTAAGCGTAATGTCAAAGCATTCCTTTTTAAACAAGCATATTACTCAGTAGATGATTATTTTTGTGCTTAATAATATTAATGATTATATAAAAATGTCTTCCTATTGACATATTTATGTAAAATTAATAATGTATATTGTAGGTTACAATTTTTTATAATTGTAATTATGACTATGTATCAATATTTCAGACACAAATGTTTTTTGTTAATGAATTAATATAAATAAAATAAATAAATTACACAAAATACAAAATATTGTATAGAAATGAATTTGATTTTACAACAACGATATATTAACTAATTACATTTGTGTACACATTGCGATAGCCAAGGAACAACCTCGTGATTTCAGACGCATATGAAAATTACAACTCGCACAAAAAATCCACCAGACAAAGGTGTTATCAGATTTTCCAATAAGAGATGTTTTTAAGCATGTAAGTGAAATGTTTTAATTAATTCACATTTAACGACCCTACTTTAGTAGATTAGCTAACAAAAGTGGTTTTTAAGTTTTGATTGCCTGAAAGAGAATAACAATTATTTATCAAAAAACTAAGTTACTATTTATTTTTGTAAATATTTATTTTGTAAATATTTATTTTGGTAAACACTCACAAAAAATAAACAGCTTTAAGAAGAAAAATCACATTTACGAATTACGGGATTTGGGCGCTTAAAAAGACCATTAGTCTAAAAACAGGCTTCGGACTGTCAGGATTTATTAAAAAGCCCCCCACCATTTCTCTGCGCACACACAAAAATAATGCCACACGTCAGAATTGTAAAGACATACTGCGTTCACAATACCTTAACCAGCAAGGTTACCAAGTCCAAAAAATGTAGCAAATGTCAAAAACCCCTAAAATCACCACAATAACTTCTTCCTTAAAAAAGGAAAAGGAACAATTGTGTTGTAGCATTGTTTATATATAAGGAATATTATTGCCCCATATAAGTAATATCGTTTTTGGGCTTTTAACTCTATGGTCATCAAGTAACATTTCGCAAGTTCTCTTTGACAATATGTATGTATGTCAATATCATTTAATGGATATCACAGAAATATGTTATATTTCACTTACCATAGCTCTCGATTTGTTTTCTTGCGCCAAAGACACTTTTAGAGTATGGACCAAGTGGAGACTGAATGTTTTTTTATGATGGATAGGTCTGTGGTGATAATATTGGAAGCTGCGCCGCCAATGTAAGGCGTCTGTGCGCTTCGGAACCTGTCAAAGCTGAAACCGTAACCCCCGCCTGGTAAGCGGCGGGGATGCGGATGTGCCGCGTCCTTGTGTAACATTCCTCCCGACCTGCCGTATGCCACTCACGTAAAAGGTTTGCTACTTGACCTATAATTTAAAAATTGAATTCTTATAATATTTCTTAACTTTTTCTGATTATTTATAATTTAAAAGCTATTTAAAAAAAAACAACTGCAATAGACTATATAAACGATGGAGAATACGACTCATTTATTTTAGATTTATTGTTTGTGTGTTCGGGATTAACGTAAAAATTACTGGGCCGATTTCGCTGTGGTTTTCACTGATCGACAGAAAATTCTTAGACTTAAAATGTGTGATATTTTTTAACCCGGGAATCCCGCGGGTATTTTCCTGGTAGGGGTGTAGTTGTTCGGGTGCATAAAATTAGCTTATTCCGACACAGTTTTCACTAAAACGACAGTTTTCATTCTTTTTTAAATGCTGCAACACTTTGTGCCCTGGGAATCCCGCAGGAATTTCAAGTCAAGCGTGGACGAAGTCGCGGGCATATCCTAGCTTTACATATTTTTTAAAAGTGTAATGGCTTGGTAACAAAGACCTTTAAGACGAGCTGTAATCAGTTGAGTCAAATTTATTTAAATAAAAACTTCATAATGCTTACTTAAAAATAATTACTATCTTACAATTTATTTACATTACGGTATTGTTCATTTCTGACCAGATTTGAGACTGTTAAAAATAGAACTGGACAATAACATATTGTACCTTTATGTTCCCGCAAAACTGTCATTTTGTCATTCTGTCATGTCATGTCTGTCATTTTAACTATAGTTAATTTTTCAAGACCGGCAGATTTCACACATCGTCAACCTTGATGAGCAGATTTCTACACAATATATTCCTTCACATTACATTGTAATTGTAAAAATATGCACATCAGATCAGAAAAAGAGCTTAAAATGCGCATGTGGCGTTCGCCAGAATTGCATTTAATTTCAGTAATTTTTTTTAAATCAAATCCAAATAAACTTACCAAGCACATTAAATGAGTGGAATCTTCTATCCGGCACATACATAAGTGGTGTCAAGTCTGCGTCCGGAGCCCCATGTGACAACACATCACTAGATCGCACAAGTAACACGGATGGTGAGATCAATCTCGGCCATAGCACGTTCTCACGAATACACTCCACAGGGTTACAAAGGTATACCCCCCTTGGAGAGACTCCAAACACCATCTGGTGGTGCCATGCGTCAGGTATTACGCCTTCACAGCCGATTTGAAGGTTTAGAGTTAAAACTGGCACAGCTCCTGAAAAATAACTACAAATAAGTAAAACATGTTTCAAATCATCAAGACTATAGCCATGTTTCTATATCTTACTAGCTTTTGTAAATTTTATAGACATAGTGGAGGAACGGTTGCTGAATGTACCACATGCCCTCTGTGAAGAACAAAAAGAGATCTATCCCACGGAAAACTTGCATGCTTCGGGGATAAAAAGTAGCATATTTGCTATCACAAACTATAATTTACCTCTGTGCGAAATTCAGCCGTTCTGGTATGATTGAGTAACAAACATTCATGCAAACTTTCGCATTTATAAGTAGTAATATTACAGTCATTTATTTTACCATCGGTAAAAAAATCCACATTACTATAGTTCGCGAGAGGTCGACATGGCAATCGGGGTATGGTGTGAGTCGTGGAGAGGGGGGACGCCCCACACAACCACCCAGCCCCAACTTTAGTGCCGCACAAGTCTGCATCGATCGCAGTTATCGATTTCGCTAACATTGTTGCTTGTATATTGTGTATTAAAAAAATGGCTTCGGTTGCCTCTTCGTTACATATAAAAAAAAACAATAATTCATTCTCAAGCGCAAAAAACTAGGTAGAAAAGTATTAGTAAATTTTAACATTGAATGAAAAAATATTGTAACAAATATGCTGTCAATCGGACACTGGATAGGACTGTGTTTGAAAATATTTCTTGAAATATAAAGGTGTTAATAATCTTACTCCCATTTTGTTGTGTATCAAAAAAATCATCAATATCAACTACCTGGTATGTGGCATCATATCACTAGATAATTGCCATGTCGACCTGTCCCGAATAGTATGAACTTTAGAAAGTGGTATCCATTATATTATGAACTTTTGAAAATTAAACCAGTACTGTAAGCAAATAAATGAATGGATATTAAGATATAGGAACGAGCTGTAAGAGAAATAAATGCGAGTTAGAATTGCACATGGCGAGTTCACTAAGATAAAGAACGAAGTCTTATTTCAGGCAACTTTAAATCAAAATTACGACATGTTATTAAACTTTCAGTATTATTAATTAGGCACATAACAACTCAGCCGTCAGACGTGTCGATATTAAAATGCGCACGAGTGATGCCAAGGCCCTTGCTCTTTTTTCATCGAAATAGATCCGATTATATTGCACCAACTATATTTTGGGGCTTAAATCTATAATATTATAAAATTCTAAACATGCCGTGTCTGTACATTGAAGCTATTTAAAAAAAAAACAACTGGAATACACTATGTAAAATATGGAGAACACGATGCAATATTTTTTATTTCTTGTCTATCTGTTCGGGTTTCACGTAAAAACTACTGAGCTGATTTCGATGCGGTTTCGCTGATCGACAGTAAATTCATAGACTCAAAATCTGCGCTACTTTTTATCCTGGGGATCCCGCGCGATTTCTTCTTGGTATGACTTAAAATGACCAGATTAACAAAATTAATTTGAATTCCTATGTGATTTTTCACTGATCGATACCAAATATTGTGTAATAAAATGTGTGATATTTTTTCCCGGGAATCCCATGGGAATTGTTCTGGGAGCAGTTTGAAGTTTTTCGGATGTATAAAAATTAGCTTATTCTGACACAGTTTCCACTAAAACGATAGCTGCGGTACTCTGAGCCTCGGGAATCCCGCGGGAATTTCAAGTCAAGCGTGGACAAAGTCGCGGGCATATCCTAATACTATAATAAATCTGTAAGTGGTTCGAGTTTAAAAATATATACAAAAAATCAGGGGGGCTAATTCGGACCCGTAGATTCCGAATGCACTGTTTTGAAATTTTTGTCTGTTCGTCTGTCTGTCTGTCTGATAAAGCATCACATGAAAACCACTGAAAGGATTTAAACGAAACTCGAAATGGAGC
Organism: Dendrolimus houi; assembly: GCA_039645545.1. Taxonomy (NCBI): domain Eukaryota; kingdom Metazoa; phylum Arthropoda; class Insecta; order Lepidoptera; family Lasiocampidae; genus Dendrolimus; species Dendrolimus houi. The sequence continues at coordinate 12,387,365 of CM077134.1, forward strand.
TAGCTTATATCCCGAGTTGTAACTTAGGATACTTTTTATCCCGATAAATAATATCGTTTCCATGTGTTAGATTTAATTACTTAGAATACATTTTATCACAATAAATGACGTCGTTTCCTTAGAATAGACAAATTAGCAAAATAGATGGCGCTGCAATAGCGTCTTTATAATTCACTTACAAATACCTACGTCGTCATAAACAACATGTCATTCATTGTATTACTTCAAATCAGATTGGCTGCGACTCACCTCTATGTTTTGCCGGGCAATTTTATGTAAGTAAAATAAAACTACTGCCTGGGATTTGACACGCAGCGTAGCAACGGAGCAAATTTTGGTATAGCAATATAATTATTAATTTAACTTCGCAAGCGACAATACTGTTGTTTAAAGACAATAAGGTATTTGGTAGTTAAATCGACTTCGACGAGAGATACTTCTTATCGTCAAACAAAATGTCAGAGCCTCCTTGATTTTGTATCGATATACTGAGTTATGACGTCATTATTGTAATCAATCAAATAGCTTTTCGATTATATATTTTTTTATCAGTAATTAAAATTTATAGCTATAATGAAACGAAAGTAATATTATGATAATAAGATATTGAAACACATGCACTTTTTATGTATACATTGCTTTCTTTTAGATCATTTTAGTGTAACATACACGATTTTTACAACAGATTACACTATTTATTGATTTTTGAATATCTTAGTCGACTTAAGTAACATTTAAAGTTATAATTATATTGGAATGCTTAAGTATTTAAGTAACCTATGTTTTAAGTTAACCATCCACCAACACAATTTAAGCAAAATTTTATCCAGTAAGAAAAAACCGTTAATACTGTTACAACCTAAGCGCTGACAAAGACAAATTCAGCATACAGATTTGTAAAAGCACATATATTACCCGTCGGCATTACTATTGTAATTCTTTTATGATCGTCTTCTTTTGTTTACTTATTTATTGGCATACCTTTCTAGAGAACAGCCTATTGTAATCATTAGCCATGTGTTACGGATTTTAAAGTACAAGCTGATTCTAGGAAATTCCCTCCAAGTGGCCGGGCACATTGCACTTGTGCAGGATAAAACGGTGGCCTAATTGAAGGAGGGAGGCAGTCGAGCGAGAACCACGGTCAAAGCGAGACGTGTGTACTACAATCGGGAATCTAATAGTGACAGACTTGGCGCGTTTTATTGAATTACGACTTTCTGCATTACGTTTGGACTTGTTGTGTTAACAGGTTATATTTGTACCTGTGTTATACGTATTTGTATAGTTCTAATAAACTCTATAATAATTCCAACGGCATTTTAATTCGAGTCCCGTAACTCGTAACAATACATTGATTTATAATTTATTGTAAAATATGTCAAATACACTATTTCAAACTGGAAACTCACCTAAAGATATCCAGTCGGCAAGCCAGTGTGACAGTGAGACCACACGTTCTGGATATGTTGGGAAGAACCTGGCAGTAACAAGGCCGTCAGAAGCTCTGTTGATTCCCGTCACCAGATCCGCCGCAGTGCAGCCTGCTACAGCGCGAGATAAAAGATACCTATAAAATACACAGCTTTCTTTAGGTGTGATTTTTAATCTATCTATCTATAATATTATAAAATTCTAAAAATGCCGTGTCTGTACATTGGAGATATTTAAAAACAACAACTACAATACACAATATAAACGATGGAGAACATTATGCATGTTTTTTAGATTTTTTTCTGTTTGTTCGGGATTCACGCAAAAACTACCCGGGCTGATTTCGATGCGGGTTTCTTATTAATGCTTAGACTTAAAATCTGCGCTATTTTTATCCCGGAAATCCCGGGGGAATTTTCTGAGAATATTTTAAAATGGCCAGATTAAAAAAATACCGAATATCAATGTGAATTTTTCATTCATTCATAGCAAATTTTGTATAATAAAACGTGTGATAGTTATTATCCCGGGAACTTTACGGGAGCGGTTTGTAGTTGTTCGGATGCATAAAAATTAGCTTTTTTCGACACAGTATTCACTAAAACGATAGCTTATATTCTTTTCTAATGCTGCGGCACTTTGTGTCCCGGGAATCCCGCGGAAATTCAAGTCAAACGTGGACGAAGTCGCGGGCATATCTTAGTACATTAATAATATCCGGAACTGACGCGATAGGTGAATTCGCGATAATTCGGGATATAATATAGTCTGGATAGTGTTTGGGGGAGAATAGAGAATTAGAGTAAAGACAAATTCACGAGATTTGAAATTTGCGTGACTCTAACTCGAGTAAATCGGGATGTTACGGTATATGATTAGACTCAAGTTAAAACTTGAACAGTGAATAATTCGATAAAAAAAACACGTAAGAAAAGTTTCTGGTCTTCACATACGAAGATGCGAAAATGAGAATTTTATTAAGTCACATTCAATGTAAGACTGTGTTACTTTTCCCTTTTTCAGGCAATGGAATTTTATCTATAAAGCCATGTGTGCAATATGCATTAAATATCATGAGTGAAATGTTTATAAAATTTATCTAAAAATTCTGGAAACAAAAAAAATTAGAATTACAAACTGTGTAAAATTTTTTTGTAGGACAGCAATGTCCAAAGTGAACATGTTTTACCTAGGTATTGGAGCATTATTTGCCCTCTGTCTTGTACCAACAGCTAAATTGATTCTCTCCAAATTAACTGGCACACCTAATGCATTCTGAAAGTAAAAGAATATAATACATGATTTGGTGAATGATTTACAATTTGCCAAACGAATATGTTTAAAAATACTGTAACATGTTACACAACAAACTAACGCACGCTACAATCAGCTTGGAAACGTTATTGCAATTGTAAGTAGTGTACAATACTTATAAGCGAGGTGGTATGTTGTGGTAACTGGTGTAAATGGTTTATTCCGGTTTTAGTTATGTAAATATACTAGTACAAAAGACAGAACGTAGCCAAGCAAGGCTTGAAACTACTTTTAATTGGTTAAAACCGGTTTTAGCCAACTAATTCGTTCTAGATGTAAACCTTAAAAAGAGTATTCTGTAATCTTTTTTTTTTAACCAGGGGAAATCCGTTTGAGAACTAAGCAGCGACAAGAGCAGAACCTTGGGGGGATAGGTCGCGACCCGTGTGTGGGATTCGCCAGATCGGGGGCGGCACTAGCATGCCCAGTCAGAACTGGTGCCATGCTCTTGTCACTCCACAGTTAGGGATACCCACTAAAACCCCTGGGTGTTCCGTCATTCGCCTTATGCCAGGGCTATGGGTATATGACCTAACCTCTCCGCAGCCCTGACAGGCGTGGGCCTCGCGAGGCCTCTTCCACTGCCGGAGGACTACAATTGTCCCCCGGCATCTTCAAGCTCTCTAGGCGTGGAGCGGTTTGTAACTCGCGCCACGGGAGTGCTATGTAATCCTGCGTTAACCAGTTTATTCCGCAAGAATTACTTTCTCTATACGACAACTATTTCTAATATAAACATTTTAATTTAATATAAACATAACAAACAAACTTTTGTTACCAAAAGCTGTTTGATGAGTTTAAAGTTAGAACAAAACCGAAAAGAAAAATTCCAATGTACTTACGCTGTAACCTGTTCTACTTTTTTAACGATTTCCAAGCTCTGTCTCCAAGAATTGAATAGTATAGAAAATACTTTATTGTTCACCAAAATAAACAATTACAAAATGAATAATTTTACGGCAAAACAAAAAACGGCGATATCGCTTAAAGTTTAACAACTTATGTCTAGGTACAATTAAACTAGAGATTTCCCCGTGGCGCAGTGCCTCTCGTTTAAAGTGCAAGAATGAATACGGGTTACACTGTATAAATTTTTCATGTTAGTGCTATTTACCCCCGGAACATTCACTTCCATTTATATCGCAAACTATCCCACCTCCGATAAAAACAATGTCCATTCTCTGTATTAAAACTACATTGTAGAAAATTACAGCAAAACCGAACCAGTACCCAAGTAGTTTTTCCGTAAAAGCTTAGCAGATAGACAGACCTAGTTACTATCGCATTTTTTTTATAGATGATGAATTTTTATATCTATAAACTTGAGAAATGATTGGTCTCACATACAAACTTTCATCCCCTATTTCAATCATATATGGGTAAAGAGTTCCAAAGACAAACAGCCTGCACAGTGAAGGATTTGGAGTAAACTGTTGAAGAATGTGCAGGTGCCTTTAACAGAAGTTTATTAGAAGAGCGCAATCGAAGGTGCGTGATGTATGAAAGAAGTTGAAACATTCCTTAAGGTAAGGAAGAGTGTAAGGTATAAATAGTGTACAATATAACAAGTATAGAAAATGAACATTCCAGTGAAGTGAGACTAGTAGTCACTTGAGTTTTTTAGAAATGTGGTCATATTTTTTCAATCCCATCATGAATCTAATACAAACATTTTGAAGACGCTCAAGTTTGATGAGTTGCTCTTGGGTGATATTAGGATAGCAGGCATCCACATAATCAAAGATGGGTAGTAAAGTTGCTTGAACAATCGAAAGGTGATTTACGTATACGAAAACTTACGAATACGTTGACAACAGCTGTGGCACCACATGCTGATGTGCCGATTTGCGTGACTTGTCGCTCGCAAGCCTCGCGCTCCGACCACACCATGCAGCGCGGCGGCTCCACGCACCCCGCGCCCACACTCGTACTCGTCGACGGCTCTGCACTTATATCACCTGCCTAATCATTTTTTTGCCATTAATTACTGTAAAGTATATTTCAAATACGACGGTATAGCTGTTACATCCATAAAACGTGACATGTTTTATCATAAACTTTCCTATGAAATCAATATTCATTTCAATTATATAAAAATACTAGCAAACCCAACAGATGTTATCCTGCCCTAAAAAAATTAATTGAGAACCAGATTGCAGCGCCACCTACCGGGTCCAATTGTGAATCTAAACCATCCCAGGACCCACTTGAACATACACAAAAAATTCATCAAAATCGGTTTAAGTCTTTAGGAGTTCAGTGCCATACACACCAACAGAAGAATTTTTATATATAAAGATAAGATATTTAATCCTGTTACTAATACTTATTTATATTTCTAAACTTTTATACTTAGAATAACAATGTTATTTTTTGTTATTTCTCTATTTATATAATTTCTTCCATAGCATATTTTTGAAATAGACTTTAGTGTATGTGTGGGTCGTATAAATTTGTTCATGGTTTATAAGGCATAGCTGAATGAATACATGCTGAGTTAGTCGACACATACTGCCAGGGCAGAAGTAAATAATGGTTTGCTAGCACGACGACCCAACAATAAAACAATACATTATACTAATGACATCCTAAAGATAAACTATGCTTACTATTACATTTTTGCATAAATGTACATTTTTGCTTCGGTCATTTCCCTATAGATGAGCAGCAAATAGTAGTCAAAGGAACTTATAAACATTACAAAAATCATGCAGCTATGTTTTTATTGCACATATCAAACAAAATAGGTATTGTCCTTATAGCAAATATTTTCCGGACCACTTTAACAATTACATATTAAAACAATTTAAATATATTATCATAGATTATCACATCAAAAAAGATTAAATTTTAGAAATAAAAAAAAATTTATACATGTTTGCATCAAAGTTGTACTTGTTTACGAAAGATTTTAATTTTCTGCTTCAATATAAAAAAATCTGCAGCCAGTTGTCACCTCATTGAATGCTCTCAATAATATTTATTGAGTCTGCTATTAATTAAAGCAGTGTTCCGCAAAGTATGTACCGCGGCGCACCGGTGTACCGTAGTCATTAATTGGTGTGCCTCGGAAAATAAGGTTATGTAATAAACTTATTTTTAGTAAATAATGTAATAATACTTAGTTACACATAAAATATATAGGTAAATCACGCGAGCACACGAGCGAGGCGTTTTGTTTCGTTTGGCGCGGGCGGCGGCACGCGAGCGAGAGGCGCGTGCGGATGGCCGGAAGCCCCGCGCCCCCGCTTCACCTTACTCTCTGGCTCACGAGTCGGCGCACTCGTACGTGGGTATAGTGCGAGTGCGCCGTTAAAAAATGGTTTTGTATTTGTGGTGTACCTCCAAAAATTTTCGTTTTCCTAGATGTGCCTTGAACACAAAAAGTTTGCGAAACACTGAATTAAAGAGTGCCTACTGTTTCCTACATTGTTACTGAGTTCAAAATAATAGCAATGGTCTAGTGACATGGACTGATGAGTAATGGAGCAGACAATGATTGATTGGGGAGACTTACATCCAGCTTTAGACATCAATTAATGATGATGCTAATATACTAAAACAATTTGTATATTTAAAGGCCTATTCAGCTAAAATCAATCAATGATTTTAGCTGAATATTAATTCAACTCACCATAGAAACATTCTGAACTTCATTCTCTGTTTTTGTCTGTTCAGCTATTAGTTTCTTTGCCATTGTCAGATGATAAAATGCTGAAGATAAATTAACATCATATGGTGGCCTTTCACCTTGGTTGATCTGGTGTGCCAGGGTGTTCTCTGCATTCTCTTCATCTAAAATAAAAAGAGATAAAATACTAATCAGTATATTGATTTTATGTACTATAGTGGTCTATATGTCTGTCTTTCAATATATAGAAATACAGAGATCCCATACACTTTCCAGCCAGAGAGTATTACTTAAACAAACTTTCTTTGGTTTAGGTGTCTAGAGTTGACACCAGACTTTATTGTTTGTTACATTACATAACACAAGTTGATTAGCTTGAAAATATAATGTGTGTTCTATCTACCACTAGCTTCTGTCCGTGACTCCATCCGCGTGGAATAGTAAAAAAAGTATATTAAAGAAGCCCCTGATTTTGAAACATTCTTCATTGGTCCTATTGGTCTTAGCGTGATGATATATAAGCCTATAGCCTACCTCAATAAATGGGCTATCTAACACTGAAAGAAATTTTCAAATCAGACCAGTAGTTCCTGAGATTAATGTGTACAAACAAACAAACAAACTCTTCAGCTTTATATATTAGTATAAGATTTATTTAAAATAATTTTTAGATATAGTTTCTTAAATCGGTTTTGCATCATTAAGAAGACAAAGAGTAGCAATCATAAGAAAAATAAATAAAGTATATATTAACTCCCAAAATAAAATACTCACTGCTCTGCTTCAAGCAAATGGACCTTGAATAAAATATTGAGCTGAACTGCACATATTCATGTAATCATATAATAATATTGTACTATAATAGCAAATAATGTGATTTTGTAATGTATTATGGACTTAGTCTGGATTAAATAAATATTATTATTAAACAAAAATATTCAAGAGACATTTAGTAGGTATACAACTTTAGTGTTAGGTAAAAGTATTTAATGTTCACTTCTGGTCTCTAAAATATTTGTAAAGAAAATATTAGACCCATAAAAGTAATCAAATATGTATCTAAACAAACTTATATAACATGCAAGGATATAAAAATATTATCTTTAGCTAATGCCATCATTAATTTCAATTAGTTTAAGTTATGTAATATTAAAATACACTTACAACTCAACATATTCCTTGAGGCTACTAAATCACCGCTTGAAACATGTAAAGTGACTGGCATATGCACTGGCCAATGCGACATTGTTCTGCGAACCAGCAATTCCTCTCCTCTATTATTTACATGTGTGATATATGGACCATAACTATGGACACTCTCAGCTGCATCACCACGACTTGCCACCACACTGTGACTTGTAGATGGCATGTTATAAGCAGCATTTGATGTTGTGGCAACACTTACTGGTGCAATACTAGGATTAGCTGTAGCACCAACTGCGACAGCTGTTACAGATAAACAATTTTTATTTTCATTTACCTTTTATTCAATCATTGCTACTAATATTTATTTTTTTATGTTTTCATGACTTGTACACATAATCAAAAGAATGTTTTAACAGTTTTAAGTTTTTTATTTCGATTTTTTGGCCCCTAATGCCACCCTTGAAATTGTTAAAATGTACCATTTCTAAAATTGAAAATTCCTATATAATTCTAATCACTTCCAAAAATTGCACTTTTAGTTCTGCATTTCAGGATTATGAAATGCAATGGAATTGAAGTTCATTTGAATAATCCCACATAAATATATATTTTTTTTTACAAAAGACTGGTCTATGTTTCAGGCAAAATATTGGTGTTGTCAATTGTCATCAACTAAATAACTTTCCTATTTTAAAATGAATTTTATTTTAGGATTTACTTTTAATTTACATTCAAAGGACCACAGACAAATTAGTATGGAATCTTGGCTAAATACTCAACAGTGATAATACCCATGCCATTTGAAAGCTTTTGGGTTTTTATTTAATTCATACTATGGCAGCCATGTTGAAATCTTGCGCAAACATGGTGTTTTGGATCATGAAAAAATATACTAACTACTTTGGGAGTTAATAGCACTAGCATATTGTGTTTTATATTTAAGAAAAAAAAAACCAACATGTTTATGTTTTACATTGGTTTATTTATTATCATATACATAAGAAGTATTAATTATCATATGTGTAAGAGCGAGGACATATTATATGTATATATTAATTGCACATGTCTTATGGGTAAACCCACCATAGGGAGCTGTGCCCATGTTGTATCTATAATATGGTCCTTGGGTCAAGGGTAGATTGTATGGATTTCATCTACCAGCACTATATTTAGATAAAATTATTATAGACATATAATTGCTGTTTTGACTGCCCTATCATTATTTGACCCGATTTAAGAATTTTTTGCTTAGTACCATTGGAATGATATGTTACATTCTAATTTATAAATATATATGTACTACTTTTATCTATGAGGCATTTTACATAAAAAGAAAAAGTGGGTATACATCAAAAATATTACATAGCACCACATTCCTATTTTCCATTTTAAGATTGTTTGGATGCTTTGTTTGTATATTATTCAAAATATGATTGCAATAAAAAAATGTTTAAATATATGTGGAGAATAATAAACCAATGTAAAACATGTGGTTTTTTTTTCTTAAATATAAAACACAATATGCCAATGTTATTAACTCCCAAAGTAATTAGTATGTTTTTGTGTACTCCAAAACACCATGTCCTTTGTTATGTTTGTTTTTATTTGACAGCACTGTGTATGATTGTACAATATATTCGAACACTTATACAGAATTAACAAATACTAATAATAAATTTTATCCAAAAGTTTTGAGTATCCAAAAGAATCTCAAACTAATTGTTAGTAAAGTATTTAAATTACCTGCAACATTTTCTGGAGAAGGAACCCTCAACTCAGGTTCACTTTCTTCAGGCATATTAATTGTTGCATCTAATTCTACATCTGGACTTGATTCATCTCCTGTATCGGCTTCGCATGAAGGCCCAGGATCAAAGTCCATTTCTAAGAAATCCATATCCGGACTGGATGCTCTTGATCCTTGCTCCCTATTATGACCCTGCTGTAGCACATTGTAGTTTGGTGGGATCGGTAAATGTTTGTCAAGTGGTAAACCCATGTCTAAACTGAAGAATGAACTAGGTAAGTCAGCTAAGTGCTCCCCACCTCTGTAAGTATATATGCAACCATCTTCAGAACCTAATGAATAATCATCATTTCCTGTATCACTAGAGCTGTCATTGTCTGAATATGGCCTTTTGAGCTTTAAAGTAGATGGCCTTTTCCTATTTTCCCTGAAAACATTGTTCTCAACATTTTCTCCTCTATTCAAACCACTTGTTGATGGTGCACTACAACCATTTTCAACTACATTTAAACATACTTTATATTTCTGTACAACTGCCATGTCTTGATTTGAGTCAGTATTGTTGTCGTTAACGTTTGAACTGATCTTGCTCCCGGCCGAAGGGGTATTTTCTGATATTTCATTATTAGAATTGACCTTGTTACAGGTTAGATTTTTACTGGTATCTGCTGTATTTCTTAATACATCACCGTTATTCCCAATGATTATGCTAGTGTGTTGATTAAAACCACTGTTTACCACAGGATTCATATGATCCGTTCTAGAACCGCTCAACGGAACCAAACTTGAACCTTGGCTCGATGAAGAAATTAGATTTTCAGAGTGATCGTTTACAATACCTTGTATTGGTCCGTTTTTATAGTTTCTATATTTGTCGTTATCAGAGTCTTTAAGTGAGTTTTTCTTTGATGCAGAATCTTCACGCGAATCCATGATTCAAATTAGTATCGTGTTGACGGCATTATACATAATAGTTTAAGTGTAGTAAGGAAATAAAATATATTAAGAATCTTTAATCCTCTTCTAAGACGAAAAAAAGGTTGAGTACGTTTTGATATTATATCTTTTGAGAAAGACTAGAAAATAATAACAAACTAATCCGCAAATCTTCTGAAAACTGAAAACCACAGACTAATGAATTAAAAACGAACGAAATGACATTTTTGACATTTTATGACAGTCGAAAAAAGAATAGTACAATTTGCCAGAATGGTAGGCAAAGGAATTGAACCTATACAACCATCACCATAGTGAGAGATTTTATCAAATCTTCAAATCTTTAATCGCCTCTTACGACAGTCCTCTGCGGCTCAGGAAATTGTATTCTTTCTCCGTTCCTGCAAGGATAAAACTACATAATAAACTAATTTCAATAAGTTTGTTATTTTTATAGGATTTTTTGTTTAATAAAGTTTTTAAATCGGTTTTTAAGTTTAATTTCATTTTTGTTGTTTAAGTCTAATGCTTTTGACCCAAAAGCCTACAAAAGGTAACTTATTTTTGTCCTTTTTCCTTCTCCTAGTTCATTTGATACAAGAATAAAAATCATACTTGTGAGATTACTGTAAGGTACAATGTTATAAGTTCAAAGTGTTAGGTTTTCGCCAATAATACCTTTTTTAAGTAATTTGGGCGTTTAGTTTTTGAACGCGTTGCAAGACCTGGGCGTTAGGAGATTAAAGCAAAAGTTGACTAAATTCAATATGAATACTTTTAGTTTATTTCTTAAAACAAAATCAATATTGGATGTGAAGAAATTCTTTAAAAGAAATATATTTCAAAAGACCTTGTAGCCAGAACTATAAAATATTCTTAAAACTATTCATTATTAAATTGTGAATTGACATTTTGACAAATTGATCCAACCAGCTGTGGAATTTATAATTTAATTGCGTCTTTACTAAATTATTGTATAAAAAATAACTTTCATATATTTGTTTTATCATTACTGTATAATTGTAATTTGTACTAGTCACAAAGAACAGTGAAAATGGCATATGCCTACTTATTTAAATACATCATCATCGGCGACACAGGTATTGATTTTATTTTCTATACTTTTATAGAACTCTGCTGTTGTTTTGTTCGAAGCAATATAGTCCACTGTTTTATGCTCTTGTAACATTTAAATTCTAGAAACACTTTTAATTTCTCTTAAGCATTAATTATTGTTGTCTCTAATACATGACTAATTACTCTGGATAAGTGGTAGTACATAATCCGCCTACGCTCCAATTTATCTACGTCAAATAGGGATTCAAATACGCATATCACTGTATAAATATCTATTTAGCATATTTCTTAAAGATATTTCCAAATAAGTAATTTGTACATCAAGAGAAAGATTTCTTTATTCTCTACTGTTTAAGTTGCATGTAGCTATGGATTTCCTTTGTTTGTTTTTTGTTTATTTACACATTTATAATATGAAAATGTTGCTTCTGTATACTATTAGTAAAGGGGAAAAGTGGATGAATCTTTGAATAATTTGCTCTTTATTCATAATATATAATGTGAAATTGCTATTGTTCTCCATTTTCGTCTTCATAGCATATTACCAATAAACCACCTACCATCACATTTGTTACTTATTGGGATTAAACAGGTTTTTTGTTAAGTGGGATAATAATTCAAAGTTTATACATTTTGTGTCTTGTCTGCTTATCTTGTTGTTCTTTAACTGTATTAAATAATTTAATAATTCATTAATTGTTTATATCGTAAAGTTTAATGGAAAAGAAAGATTACTTTGAAATTACCCACTAATAAAACTAGTAAAAAGTACACATAAAATAAAATTTTATTTGAAGTACATTTGTACATGTACATGAAAGAAATTGTTTATCGTTTCAATGCTGGTACAGCCATGAAAGAAAGAGATGTAAGATTGTAGGAATTACTGGATCAAGCCTTTTGACAAGTTAAAGGAAGAATTGACAGAATTAGTAGGAGTGACTCAAGAAACAATTTTAAAAAACCTCAAAACTGGGAGTAATTCAAAAGCAAAAAAAAATAGTGATGTGTGCACTCTTTAATTTAAAAAATTATGTGAATGTTTAATAGGCAAAGCATTCTACTCAGTTGATGAGTATATAATTGATAAAATACTAAATTGTATTTAATAAAAATACAAAAATTTTAATTATTAATAATAATTTTATGTAGGCACAATGTTGAAATTGGCTACACCCACTTGCCAGAATTTCATTTGCCATAATTTCATCTGCTACACTGGTCAACAGACATAATATTGTTTCTCATAATTTTATATGTCATACTCATTGTTTACTATATTAATCACATGCTAGAAACTTTGTTTCCCATAAAGTCAATTTCAATAACATCATTTGTTATTAGGGATGGGCTGAAATTCGTTTTACATTCAGTTTGACCGAATTTCGGGAGCTTGAGCCGAACTTCGGCATTCGGCCGAAATTCGGCTTAAATGCTCAACATTCAGTGCAAGAAAAAAGTAAAATACCTACTTGCACTATTTTGACTGAAGTTAATAGAAATCATATCTATCATAATCATAATATAAAAATTGGCATTTATATACTCATGGTCATTTATTTTATTTAGGAACATGTAAACCTTAATGTGCAATGTGATAAAAGAAAAATAAAATTAGTTCTTGATTGAGTCTTTGCCGAATTAAATAGACATCAAATTAAACCAAAAATAAAATAAACTTAGAGGAATAATCCTCTAAGAAACATCAGTAAGTAGTGCAACTGCTTAATTATAATACTTAACTTGAATTTTTAAAAAAAACATGTCTAAGGGACATCAGCAATTACAACTTTAATTTTGATTGAAATCACTTTTTACGAATTAAACATTATGAATTTAGAATTATGAAATGGTGATTTTTTTTCAATCAAAGGCCTTAAAATCTAATCTTTTATCCTACTCATACTTAAAATTTACATGTTGCTCTTGAGAAAGTGTGGCGAAATCAAACCGAAGTTCGGCCGAATCTTTTGTTTTAACTGAATGTTCGGCCGAAGTTCGTATTCGGTCTAAACCACATTCGGCCCATCTCTATTTGTTATCATCATTGTAAGCCATAACATCATTTGCCATCGAAATTGCTTCTAGAAAAAACATCATAAAATTGGTTTAAACTAAACAATCAATAGGTTTAGGTTTGGTTAGGTTAGGTTAGAACATGAAAAACAATGCACGAGCCGAGCGAGCGAAGCGAGCGTGCCACGGTAGCGGCCGGCGAAGTGCTAGAAAGCCAGAATTTCATGAGCAAATGAATAGATTGCTGCATTTGCTAATCAAGAAAGGCTTAGATGTATTTGAAATTAATTTAGTATGGCTTTGAAATATTCTGTATTAAATAATATTATTGCAATTAATAAAATGGATAACAATATGTATGGCACTTGTGTCATTATGGAATCTAATGTACCGGCAAACAAGAGAATGTCACATAACTTTTATGGTAAACAAACATTTCGGGCAAATGAAATTCGGAATTATGAGTATTATTGCTTATATTTTTGGGGCAAACAATAGACAACCTGTTGAAATAATTAGACTGGCTGGACATAAATTTGATGACAATATTTTATGTTAAATTAATTATTAGAAAATGTATTTACATTCTAGATTCTCTTGAAAACTATGCACTTTAATCTGATTAAAGTTAGTTAGAATTTGCATGCCTACCCAGCAAAAATATGTCTTGTGAACAATGTAATATCTTTTGTGTACCATGTTTTAAGCAAACAAATTAATTGAATTGTAACTGAGAGATGTTGTATATATCTGCTTGTGGAATGATGATTTATGGCCGGTTCCTATATGTTACTATTAATTCGTTCACTTGTCCTATCATTGGTTGAATTTTAATGCTACTTGTATGGAGCTTATGTCAAATTTTAACTGATTGTAAATGAATGGTTAGTAAGATATATGAACTGGCTATGAGAGGCAAGGAGATTTTTATATTGTATTGTTACTGATGATGAAAAATCATTGTTATTTGTGTGGTTTTCTAAAGAAAGGGATTCTAGTGGCCAGTGATGGAGAAAATACACTTAATATTCAATTTTAAAATTGTTATAGGCTACTAACACAGTAAAAATAAATTTGACTACTGATTCTAGTTTCTATTTGGCCTTCTTAATATTGTTACGAGCTACAGGACTCGAATAAAAAATGCCGTTGGAACTACTATAGAATTTATTAGAACTGTACAAACACATATAACACAAATACAAATATAACTGGATGCAACCAGTTCACACTGCACGATTCAATACAATTCGAACGCGCAAAGTCCGTCGTCTTTATCGCTAATCGAGAGTACTAGAGAACGTCTTACTCGTTTCCCAGTCGTCGCTTGACTGCTCCCGCCCCTCCATTCGGGCATCGTCTTATACTAACTACACAGTACAAAGAAATTGGAGGCGCACACTGAGTTTCTAATAAATATTAATTTGCACGCCTGCGAACGTCCACAAAGTCGAAAACAATAACAATAGGGATTAGTTCGACGCTAATGATGGTTATAAAACAAGTAAAAAGACAATAGCATGTTTTTCTTAACTACAAATTCAAAAGACAAAAGAGTTCCTTAATCCGGGAGGACAATAAGCTGCGCTAACAATAGGCTGTGCGGCTTATCTTTGACGGCATGTAACAATATTAACTAGATGTCAGACATACAGGTGGATTGTGTGTAACATGATCTCGAACTGTCTGATTAATCTTGTCTATAATTAATTTATCTCATTCTAACATACTATATGCTCTGTCTCTTTTGCATTACCTATTTATATTATTTTATTTAACACAACAAATAGCTTTCCACATTTCTGCATATAAAATTAAAGTATGCCAACTAACACACTTCTCTGTACGGCCAGTAAGTTAAAGAAGGGGTCTGAAGATTTCCCTTGACCCAAATGGAATAATGAAATATTAAATTACTTATGTTACAGAACTTACCTGAGTAAAAATATATGTTAATTTTTTTATGTACTTAATTTATATGACTGTTTTTCTGTAATAATAATAGCAGCCCATAAATGTCCCACTGCTGGGCTCGGGCCTCCCGCTATAGGGGAACTGACAGTATACCCGCCACGCTTGTCCAAGGCGGCTTGGCAGGTTTGACACATCGGTTATCTCGATGTGCAGGTTGCATCACGATGTTTTTACACTTCACCGTTCACCGTTATTAGCACGTGGTAATTGTAACAATATGCACATTAGGTCAGAAAACTGCCTAAGTGGTGCATGCGTTCCGGCCAGGATCGAACCCGCGCCCTTTGAGTTTGGGACGCGTGTGCTAGCCATTACGCTACCACGACTCTTTTTCACGCTGCTTTTTCTGTAAGCCTTACTAAAATAAATAAATAATAAAGTTAATTAAAAATATTTTTTTTACTTATGATCCTGAGTCTGTGATATTGATTAATCAGGTGTGGGCAAATCGTGCCTACTGCTGCAGTTCACCGACAAAAGATTCCAGCCTGTCCATGATCTCACAATTGGTGTAGAGTTTGGTGCTCGGATGATCACCATAGATGGTAAGCAGATCAAACTGCAGATATGGGACACTGCTGGACAGGAAGCTTTTAGGTAACCACCATACTATTTAATTGTATTAATGCTTGCATAATATATAAATAAATGCGAGTTTGTTTGACTTATCTTTCAGACTGTAAAAATGCACCAAGTGTCATTAAATTTGAATATTAATTATTATAATTAAAAATTAACATTTGAATCTTTCATCCCTGAAAAATGTAAGATGGCTTTTGAACATGACATAATTATAAGGGATTTATCTTCGGTACCCTAATAATAGCCTGTTACGTAATTTTTAGAACAACTTTACTTTAACTTATTGATTTGAAATTTTATGTAACTTTATTTTTACCATAGATTTTGATTCTATTTGTCACTCATGAGGGAACAGACACTCGAAAAAATACTCAAATCGATAATAGGGAATGTAACTAGAACAATTGACCAAAGCGGCGGTGAACCACCGATAAGACTAAAATCGCCTGGCAAAAACTTTTGGTAACAGCGCAATGACACGCGCGCAAGTAAAACATCGGCTGGCAATAAAATCAAAGTCCATAAACAAAGCGAGAGCAGAATACAAAAAAAGGACGTCGGGCAATCGGCAAAGTGTATATTGCAACTAAACACGAGTAATTGTTTCCTTTAGTTTAAACATTTCAGAAACGTCCTGATTGGTGTAGGTACTTATATGAAACTTGAGAGTGTGTGCATGAATGTCAAAACTTTTTGAGGCGTACAAAGCAAAATGTTACAGAACTGATCAAGGACGAATTTGGCCGACCGTACCTGTGAATATTGATACATAATGTGTGTGCAGTATTTCAATTATCCTTATCAGTGTATTAAACAACACAAAATGATTTAATTAATATACATCTCATTATTAAAAAATATTTTAGTTCCATTACTTAAATATAACATTAATCAAACATAAAATAGATTCTATCTAATTTTTAACAGTATGCATTTATAAACCTCTGTTATATTTATCTGTTTTTAGCCATCAGAATAGTTGGTCTGTTTTATTATGGCTACAGAAACGGTTGAATATTCTAAATACATGCTAATTATGTTTATTGGGATTCCAATGCCTATTGTTATGTGATATATGATAATTCAATTTTAGATAAAAAATAGTATTTAAACGAAAATATAGCATAATACCTCAAATACTAGATTCTCTCCAAGTAAAACAGTCAGAAGAAATAACGCGAGTTCTGCTTTGCTGTTTGGCTATAAAACCCTAAAAACTATCATACTTGATATTATTATTGGGTATAACAATAAAGTAGTGACTAGAATTGATGCTAATATTTCATTGACCTCCTTTCTGCAACGTGATTACCTACTAGACCGATTTTTATTTCCAACGCAGTTCAAGGAGGTTGATATAATAAATGTTATTTTTATAAACGCGTTTTCCCTAGTGTATATCTTACAAAAACTGGCCTATGTTTAACCGATTTCCAACGTTCTCTGTGTATATATAGTAAAACGATTTTATTTTACTAAGCACGGACTTCGAGATTATTTAAAACAACAAATAAGGAAGTATTAAATTGCTGTAGAAACATTTATTTTTTATTTTAGTTGAGTTCGAGTTTTTTTTAAGTCGGTTGTGTTTCTTAATAATTTAGCTGAGATAAAAAAATTGCCCTATATTCGTTTTTCGTTAAGTACGTATAATGGAACAAATTTCATGATAGTAAGTTCATTCATAACTTCATATTTATGTAAGTATCAGAGATTACACCGCGGCTGCGCCGCGGGTCAAACACTAGTGCGTGCCTTTTGTTTGAAGAGCAGACGTTAATAAAGGTTACATTTTATTATATATTTATGTTGGTGCTATTCGCCCTCGGAACATTTACCTCATTTTATATCGTAAACTATTCCATTTCGCGGGATGAAAACTACCTATCTATATCCATTTTCAATATTCAGACAGACAGATCGATTTTTTTATAGATTATGAATTTTTATATCTATAAACTTGAGAAATGATTGGTCTCCCATACAAATTTTTATCCTTAATTTCAACCCGTTCTAGATTTATTTATATATCACCCATCTATCTCCCTGTAAACTACAATAACTACCACAACTACCGAAACTACAAAAACAACTGAAACTACCAAAACTACCGAAACTACCAAAACTACTTAAACGACCAAATTGACCAAAATAAACAAAATGACGAAAATGGCAAACCACAAATAAAAAAATCTATCATATTTTCTGGGATAATCTTTACATAAATCTATTCCCAAACTTATCCCATTATCCAGGATAAAAAGTATCCCTTGTCCACCCTCGGTATAAATAAAATTTACATACTTAGTCTTGCCATAAATATTGTAACAAAGGAAAAAAAAATCTATTGCAAATAACATTTATAAGTTTTACAGTGTGTTAGTTTAATACATAAATATAAAACAATTTAAAATATAAAAAGCTTATTCGAAGTGGTCTTCATTGGCTGCAATACAGTCCTTTAAACGTTGAGGCCAGTTATCAGTAGAAGCACGCACTCTTTCCATGGGAAAATTCTTCACTGCCGAACGTATGGATTGTTTTAGGGACTCCAACTTATCATTGCGTTTAGAGCAAGCCGTACTCTCTAAAACTGACCATAAATCATAATCCAGCGGATTAAGATCGGGACTAGACAACGGCCAGTCTTCAGCTCTGATGAAGTCCGAAATGTTCGTTTCCAACCAAGACTACGTGGACCGAGCTTTATGACCCGGCGCCGAGTCTTGCTGGAAGGACCATTCTTGGTTATTGAACATGATGCTGTTAGGGGGCTTAACTACCTTCTCAAGAATGGTATCTTGATACACTTGTGCCGATGTTTTGATACCTTTTTCACAAAAATATGGCTCAGTCACTCCTTCATAGCTAACACCCCACCAAACCATCACTGAAGACCGATAATGCCCACGTGGCACTCTGTCGACTATTGAGAAGCTTCCTTAGAGCTTTGAGCATAAATACGGTTATTTTTTTATTAAAATGTTGCTCAATTGTAAAAAAATTCTCATCCGTAAACAAAAGTTTTCTGTGACCTCCCTTTGCGTACCGGTTCAGTAGTTGTTTCGATTTTACCACCCTATTCTTTTTTAAATTATGAGTTAAGAAATGACCAGTTTGTCTCTTATAGGCTGCAAGCCCTAAGTCATCTTTTAAAATACGCGACATGGTTCTAGGTGATATCTTCATCTCCCGAGGTAAAATCTTTTGCTTTCGGACAGGATTTCTTCGAATTCTTTCCCTTACTGCTTTGACCACCTTTTCCGTACGAACACTACGTGGACGGCCAGATCTTTTTCTGTCACAAACAGAGGAGGTCTTATTGTACCTATTAATAGCCCGTTACACAAACATTTGACTAATACCAAGCGTATGGAGAGTTTTGAAAATTACATTTGGCTCCATACCTACTTTGTGTAATGCAATCACAGCGATTTGGTTCTCTTTATCGCCCCACTCCATTTTAATATCGCAAAATGTTGTACAATATATTGGCGCCAAAATGAGAAAACACAATGAACAATCATATAAAAATGGCAGATTCCAAAATCAAATGTAATATTTTGTTTCTTTTTAATTGTAACAGTATTTATGGCCAGACTAAGTATATACCGAATTTCAGCCAAATCGGTCCAGTACTTTTTCCGTAAAAGCATAACTAACAGAAAGACAAATATATTTTTATCCCGAAAACTATTTTTCGGGATGAAAAGTATCCCATGTTCATCCTCGGCAACAAAAATATATATATATATATATATATATATATATATATATATATATATATATATATATATATATATATATATATATATATATATATATTGAGTTTCAGCCAAATCAGTCCAGTAGTTTTTCCGTGAAAACGGAACAGAAAGACAGAGTTACTTTCGTATTTATAACATTAATAAGGATTTACTTTGTGTTACGCGTGCTTTCGTCCGCTTTTGTTATTATAGTTCATCTGTTTGGTTGTGAAAATATAATAGAGTATATTATTTTTATATATGGGTGTCATTTGAAAAATACATAAATCATTAAGAATGACAATCTGCTTCTAATTGCAATGTTTCTTAATTGTAAATAACTATTTATTGGTCTATAAATAATTATTTATATCGGATAATATGTTGTTTACATGTTGCACATCAATTTTAATGAAGTTAATAATCCGAAGCAATATGTATTAAAATAAAATAATTCGTCTATGCTTGTTACTTAACACAAAGTTTTGAATTTATTATTATCAAAAAAGAATAGAAGTGACAATCATCCACTAAAAGTTAATCAAATTAATTCATGCTACCTCCGCCGAGCCCGGTAGAAGGATTAGGCTGAAGAGATGCTGGTTTGAAGTGATGGATGATATGCGAACCAACGATCTCATAGTTACGAATGCCGAAGACTCCGAGCTGCAAAGACAACTGAGATTTATTGCTATATTTCTAGTGTGTATGATCACTAGACGTAGTATTTATTAAATAATTAGAAAATATTGTGTTTATTTAAAAAAGTAGTCTATTCGTCTGTTAGATAACATTTATATGAATATTTATAAATGAAATAACTGCATCACTATTAATTATGCCACAACATTCTAACAGTGTTTGGCTCGAGGGAAATGTGTTTAATGGAAGTTTGCGTAATTGAGTTAGTTGTCTGTCTTCAGTTGCAAGAAGGGTAGCCACTTTAGGGATTTTAAGATCCTAGCTGCCATTTTTACTAAACAACACTCAGTGTTAAATCTCGCACTATTTCGTTAAGCGAATAGCTGATTGCTTATTTTTTTTATTCTGTACTAAATCAGTTTTTCTATACCTAGTTATAGTGCCTTCGTACATGGGTGGCAGCCTTAATTACAGGATACTTTGTTTCTTGTATATTACATAGAATTTTTATATGATTCAACTTGTGAATATTGTAATATGTTTTATATTCATGCTTAATATATTCAGTTTTGTAAGTGTAATATTTAGTTTACTGCAGCAGTTATTTCTTTACCATATTACCTTACCATAAATGTTTACACTTTCGTGCAAAAAAATATCGACCCCAATCTGGCTTCCATTTGGATCATGGTTATTAATAAATAAGATTAGTAAATAAAAACTATCAATATTGCTTGAAAGTAATACTGAAACTTTACTTTTTGTCTATCAAACTATTAGTATTTATTTTTTATTAGTTATAACTTCAGACCTTTTGTGTTCTAAACCAAAAGGTATGGGGCACATCTTTTTTGCCTGTATTTATTTAAGTAGTATAAGTTTTTCTTTATATATTGCACCCTTGGAAGTTGAACAAAGGGCACAAACATCTTGTGACATTTATTTATAGAAGACCTAAATACTCCTTTGTTCTTAGAACCTACCAAAGTATAGAAGAACCTTCTTAGCTTTTCATGTTCTCACATTATGATTAAAAAGTTAAGTTAAAAAGTAAGCTGTATGGTCAGTTAAAATATTAGTAGTGGATTTCTATTTAACTCTATAAGTTTTGACTCTAAATGAATAATAGTACACATCTATGCATGTGTGTTTATTATATATCATATATATCATATTAGTACAGAAATGAAAGGTAAGCTGAAGACTGAATAAGTCATAAAATATTAAACTGGCAAACTTAGAGCGGTATAATGTACAATAAGTATTTATACGATTTCTATGAGATGCCTAACAAAAGTTTCGTAATATTGTCATTTTTCAGGTCAATCACTCGGTCATACTACAGAGGCGCCGCGGGCGCCCTACTAGTATACGACATTACCAGGCGGGACACATTCAACCACCTCACCACTTGGCTTGAGGACGCGCGTCAGCATTCCAACTCGAACATGGTTATTATGTTGATTGGTAATAAGAGGTAAGTTGTGCCTTTTGTGATAAAAATCTTTAAGTTTTCATTCCGAATTTTTATATGGACATTGATATTATTGTTAATTATACTGATTTACTTGGTAGTTAACACTTTACTTTTTTATTTACTCAGTAGTAGTAATGTTTTACATGGCTTCACTCACATTATTTTCTGTTTCGTAACCCACCGAGACCCTTGCACTTGCTGGGATTATAATAACCTTATTATTATCCAAAAATCTGAAGAGAAAATAAACAAACACATATTATTTTAGAATAAAATTACAATGAGATTATTTAAGTGCAAAAAAATTGTTTGAACAAAATCCGTTATTTTTAGAAAAAAAAATATTGCGTGAGCTGAGCAGACAGGCAGATGTTCCACTTGATCGAAAGCGGTTACAATCGCCTATGGACATTTGTAACACCAAAGGTACTGCCGCTCTCTAAAGGGAGACTGGAACCTGGCCACTAATGCTGGAACACTATTCAAGTTTGTTTAATGCGGCATCAGATGCGAATCTAGATCAGGGGTGATCGCCATCCAGATGGACAAATATCGTACCACCTGGCAAATATGGCGTATCTTCTATTAAATAACTCTTATGGTGTTTCTTCTTGTGGTTCCGTAACTAAATAATAACGACAGAGGACATTCATCATCTCATCGAAACCGTTTGTTGTGTTTAGACTGACATACACTGAGCCGATTTTTATCTATTACAGCGACCTAGAATCGCGGCGCGAAGTAAAGAAGGAGGAGGGCGAGGCCTTTGCCCGCGAGCACGGCTTGGTGTTTATGGAGACATCGGCCAAAACAGCCGCCAATGTGGAGGAGGCGTTTATCAATACAGCCAAAGAGATCTATGAGAAGATACAAGAAGGAGTATTTGATATCAATAATGAGGTAAATTGATCAATGGCTTGTTAAAGCTGGAGGCAAACTTATCCTATGCATTCCACATATACAGTGCGTTACGACTTCTAGACCTTAATTTATATGAAGACAGGTGACTTACAGCGTGTTCCATTAGTAACTTACAACGCCCAAAATGATCTGTTAGCCGTTCCACAAGGCGACCGCGGTCGTTGTGGTCGTGGCGAAAACGTCACTAATGACGTCATCATTTTCGATCACACAAAATGCCGATTTGACGGTTTGAAGCGGTTGTCCGATCGGTGAACTGTTATTCGACCCACCTCTTGACATGTCAAGAGGTGGGTCGAAACAGTTCCACTTGGGTTTACGATTGTAACGCCGGTCGGCAAGCAAGTGGAACGGAAAAACCGCGGTCGTGAACGTAGTCGTTGTGAGTCTCTAATGGAACGTAGGCCTTGAAACATACTTATCGTCCTACGCAACAATGAAAATTATTTTTAGCATATTTGAAAATAAAATTATAATAGTATGATAATTTTAGCGCCCGATATTTCAAGTGAAATTTATCTTCAAATTTAATTTAACACTAGTTTTCCCCGCGGCTAAGCCGCGTGAATGGACCTGAGAATTGGCTCTATATTACTTCCATAAAAGCTACATTAGGTTTTTTTTATATATATTAGACCTAAAACTTTATTTACTCTTTCTTGTTAAATTCACTACAATAATAAAGAAACAAGTCCAATAAGTTTACATAACTGCCCAACAAAATATAGAGGCAAGTCGGAAGCCAACCTGATTTGAAGTAATACCATGAATGACATGTTGTTTATGTCAATGTAGGTATTTATTAGTGAATTGAAAAAACGCAGTTGTAGCGCCATCTATTTTGCTAATCCGTTTATGACGTTCTGTATCGGGATAAAATGTATCCTAACTGTTAACTCGAGTTATAAGCCAGTACTGTCGAGTTTCACTCATATACGTTCAGTAGTTTCCAAAACACATGTGTTCGCAGCGACATCTTTTTCGCTATTTTCATCTATCCCACGAAAACCACGTCGTTTATCGGGATAAGAAGTAACATAAATTACGCCCCGGGATATTATAAGCTAGCTCTATGTCGAGTTTCATTTAAATCCGTTCTGTAGTTTTCACGTGAGATGCTCTAACAGCCAGACAAAAACTCTAAAAATTGCATTTTCGGAATCTCCCGGTTCGAATTATCCTTGCTGATTTTTTTCACATTTTTAACGCATTGTACAAACTCGAACTATTTACAGATTTATTATAGTATAGATTGTCATTTACGCAATTGTGTTCCAAATAGTATTTTAAGGGGTGGGCCAATTATTTTTGCACAAAATTTTAATGTCATCAATCACAATTCGTAATAAGATAATTGAAATAATTGTTTTAGGCGAACGGCATCAAGATCGGCCCCCAGCATTCGACGGGCGGAGGCGCTGGTGGGGCGGGAGGCGCGGGTGCGGGGGGCGCGGCCGCCGGTGGCTGCTGTTAGGTGCTTCCCTGCACACACTGAGCCAAGCCCACTGACGATGCGACACAATACATGGGCAATAGAGGTATGTCTCTTCTTTATTTATATATTCTTCTACAGCTATTCAATGTCCATTGCTGTGTGTGAGCCTGAAGCCATGCTGGAATCATTATCTTGATTACTGCTCTTCAGACCAGCTAAATCAGTGTGATACCACACTGTCACAGAATATTGTGACGGTTATCTTTATACTATTCCGTCCCTCTAACCCATCCTAATGGCTGGCAACACATTGGCTTAGCCTCTGGTGTTCCAAACGTCTTTAAGCGACGGTAACTTTCTATTAGATGGGTTGTCTGCATATTGCCAGCTTCGCAATAAAAAAAGAGTCTACGACTCCGCGTATTCAGCCCCTTCCTGCGACCTTACACAGGTTGTCGGGCTACCAGATTGGAGGGCGTCTGTTTACAAAAAATACAACCTCCACTCCAAACTCATTGACCGTCAATTCTGCAACAGATGTGCCAGGCCTAATACCACTTCAATTGACCTATTTTACAAGCTACGGCGGTAATCTTAATTTTTTTATATATTTGTAATTAATAATGTCAATTATTCATTAATTATATTTGGGAATAATCTTTAGGTCAGAAAAGACCAGGCGAAAGCCAGATAGATACACGAAGTACCTCACTTAGGCTTATCAAAATTGTGTTTGAAATCATATTTCATTAACACATTAGGATTTTCTATTCAACCAAAAAATATTACTTGAGAATAAGCACAACAACTATTGTTGAGGCAATTACTTCAATTTTATTTATATCGATCCATTTTCTAGGCAGAGAGCAGCTGTGTGCAAAGAACAAAAGGTATGAGGACTACTATATGCTGGATTACTAGGATTTATATGCTGCAAATTAGCTTGCATCTCAAAATACGATAAATAAATAGACATAGAGTAACGCGCCACTTGGGCTGTCATTAAGAGTTTAAATTAGAACTAACCTTTAAAAATTACAATTTCAATAGCTTCAGTCTTTAAAAATATTTGTACTACTGAACTAATTCAGATATATTCCCAAGGAGCTACAAAAGATGGACGTATTTATAGTACAAGCAAAACTTAAATGCGTTCCTAGAGTTCGTACATGTCATTCCGCAGAACACAGTTATAAGGTGGTAAGTCTAGAGCTGTGAGGGGAAATTGTTGCGCTTTCGCTCTACTGCTATCGGACTAGCATATTGCATCTCTTTCGCATTACACACTATCAGATGTAACAAACATTACATTACCACTTGACTGGACGTGCGCGTACTCTACGAGCGAATCCATAAAACTTACATATTTCTGTCGTATCTAAATATATCGCCATTATAAACTATTTATACGTTTATTGTGATCGATTTCACCATTGCAATTAATTTAAAGAATTCGTACTTTAATTAAAACAAAAATAATACAACAGTACTTTATCTAAATACGAACCGAACTTTTGGTACTCTTCGATAATAGAGAAAATTAAAAATTATATAACTATTTAAGAGGGTTCTATTTTTTGCTGTAATTGCGCTTGAAAATTCGTAAGTTGAATTTAGTTAACAATATTTCTCTTTTCACATGAAGTAAATAGCCTGAAACTAAATAATACAAAAAATGTGTAATGAAATGTGACCCATTCATTAGAACCGTAACATATAAAGGTTTACTAATTTTCCTAAGCCTCGAGATCTCACTTATTTTCAAAATAATCTGCATCTCATTGTAAATTAATTCTGACAAAAATCACGAAAACTATTCCACCATTTCTAATCTTATAAAGGTCATCAGTATGAAATAAATTTTAACAAATAAATTCATCTCTCTAATATTGTCGTCATGGTTTACAATTAATCGGTATAATATATACAGAATAGACGAATTTAGTTTAGATTGGACCATATTTATATTGGTATTACATGTTTGTATGTAATTTATATTGATAGATCCTTCATATTAAGGTTTATTCCAATACGATTTGAAACTTAAGACAATATCCGACGTAAGCACAGCAGACAATTTTAGGACAAAAAATGCATTGCGTATGCCTCGGACTGTTTTTATCGTAGAAAAGATTTAAATAGAGAGGCAATTAACGTATATCCGATAGAACATAAGACATTTATTCAAACTGTAATTCATTGTAACTTTTCTAAAATGTCATGACTGTAATTCGAAACTTGAGCCGATTTCAAATATTGAACATCTAATCTGCCGCCATTATTAACAAACAATATCCCATACACAGGGATACATACATACATTTGCATGTATAAGGCGTCTATTTCAAACTAATAACGACGCACATATATCCACCCTATTCTCGCAACTACATTTTTACTCATACCATCTCTATATAATACTTCATTTACGGTTTTGACAGATTTGAAATCATGTTGGAGCACACCTATAGAATAATTAAGCTTTTATGTAATTTGATGTATGTATTTTTATGTACATTTTTTGAAAAATTATTTTTATTGTCAACCTACATGACACTCTTTTCAAGTCTAAACATCATACTCAGGGCAATGATTAAAAATATAAAAAATATGTAAATTTCTCACACGTAACTCACGGTATCTTTGTAGCACATCAGCTGTGTGCTACGAAGATACGATGAGTAAAAATTATCTTAGTGACGTCACACGCGCTCTCGGGATTGTTCGGGAATTGTTGACATGTTTTTGGTACTTGGTTACTTCGGGTTCAAAAATTTATTTTTAATTTGATATAACTTTTTAATTATAGCGAAAAAAAACAAAAATAGTTTGTTATAAAACTTATAAAAATATAATCTTATCATTTATTACAAAAAAAATAATCTAAGAACCCAATTGTTGAAAATTTTATTTTATTTTTATTTTAGTATTGGTTCGCGTATGACCACAATCTCGCTTAAAGTTAAGCAAATATGTAGAAGATATCGAAATTGTATGCATTGGAAGGTACAGACATGCAAAAAATACCACTCTTGCGATAGACGCGTTTCTACTTTAACCATGTGGGTTAAAGTAGAAGCGCGTCTATCATATAGAACACAAATATTCCTTACAGAAGATAAGTCATTACAGTTTTCTATAAAATTTTCTTAAAAAGTGTGTCATGGTTGTTCACTATTAATCTGGGCATTTACTTATCGTACATCGTGCACGTATAATCCTATCATAGTCTCACTATTGTTAAGTTAGTTTCAGTACTGTGTTATAGACTTATCCACTTATTAATAATCGTTATACGAGGTTTATAGGATCGTAAAATTCTGTTATGGATAAGTGGGTTAAACTGACAGCACCTAAATAAAAAAAGGTTTGATTTGAATTTTTAATCTTTAATATTTTGTATTTACAGAAGATACAAATATGATGGTTCATAACACAGGACAGAAATTACGGTTTATTTTTTGGCTATTTATGTATATTTAAATTACGAGATCGATGTAAACAAGTGATGTGAAACTTTTGTGAAGTCTTTATAAGTGTATTATTGGATGTATCATTTGTTGGTAGACCATAAAACAAGCTGGTAATTAGTTATTTTTTATGTTACAAATATATTAAGAGAATATATTAGCTTAATACTTTATTATTTATGTCAATATTTCGCTTAATAATTATAGATGTAATATGTATGATGGAAAATTCTGTGTTATCAAGGATATAATCATTACTGTAGTATATCAGAGTAATTGTGATTCATTTTCAAACTTTTTATACCTTGCTAGAAGAAATTCGAGAATTTTAAAAGACGATTAACGTAGTTTTTATACTACCTAATGCTGATACTAGATGGATCAATCAAATTGATTGCATGAATTTGGTTGAAAGACAGAACTGAAAGGTCACGTTGGTATTCAATGACATTGAATGATTGAAGTTTATGTTTATATGGGTCACTTAGGATTATTCACCTAAATTGAAAATCAAAAGTCATCCATCTAATATTGGCGTAAGTATGAAACTTTTTCTAGGTGGTGGCCTATTTTAATAATAGTTTGCACAATTTTGGAGGCAGAGTACAAGCTGTTTCTATTGCAGTGTCAACATTGAGAGGACTGCTTGCAAGGTACTGAAATACGTGTTTACAAAATAGTTTTACTTTTAAGTTTAGCACATTGTAATGATATAATAAAATTAATAACATATTTTGTAAGGTTACAATATGCAGACACATTTGTAAGATGTAATTCATGAGAGTAAATGTTGAAAATATAATTTGGTTTTTATTTTTATTCTCTGAATCATTTCACAACTCCTTCATAATTTTCTTCTCCAAGCAAATGATACGTCGACCAAGAGTACTCGTGGGACAGAAACTGGTGACCGCCTTACATTCAAGATAAATACAAAGTGGTACAAACTACCCACCATTAGTAAAAGTTCTTAAGATTCAGCAAATAAAAAATTAAAACAAACACGGTGGCACGTGTTTTGTATGTCACCCATTTTGTTATAAAAATGGTTTATATGGAACTTTAGTTCTAAAAATTTATGCTTTCATAGGATATGAATCTAATGCATTGTTGGACAGATCATCCACATAATTCGGTTGAAAGATGCAAAACTGAAAGAACACGATGACACTCGATGACTTGATTTTGTGTTTACATGGATCACTTTCGATAATTCATTAAAATTGAAAGATAAATGAATTGTCTCATGTGAGTTTTTCGATCTGGTCACGGACATAGGCTTAGCAACGAGCAAAACGAACTGGTTGGTGTTGCGCACGACAGAGTCATAGAATGCTTCATACATTTGTTTTTGTCGGTCACAGCGACAAGTCCGCCACACCGTAAAAATACTGAAAAGCCTTCTTAGGTAACAGAATTTTCACAGTATTAAAATTAGGATATACAAAATTGACTATATATAAAAACAATATTTACACGACGAATTGAGTACCTCCTCCTTTTTTGAAGTCTGTTGAAAATAAGACTTATATCCATTCCAATTTATACAACGTAAGTACTCAAATTCAATTTCATTATTTACTTTATTTTTGTACAAACTAGTCAATGAATTTAATACCTAACTCAACAAGATATAATAACATGAAACGAAAAAGGCCACAATAATCTCTCACCATCCAATCGCACGCCTCAGGTGATTTGCAAATGGTATAGAATATTCTTCTATGCACCCAAGTTTCTATATCTTACTAATCTTTTATTTATTTGCTTTACTATTGGTTAAAATTTGACATAAGCTCTATGCAAGTAATGGTAATGAATAGTATGATGAAGAATTATAGAAGGCCATATGTTTCACATCCAGGATTAGGCCGATCATTTGACATCAAGCTTTTTTTACATTTTTTTAGTTACGAGCGAGTTAATTTGCAGAACTGGCGAGTTGAGCTTTTACCATCTGTTGGACAGCAATTTCCAGTTAAGTAGTCAGTAAAAGTGCAGACCAGTTTCCAACATGTGAATAATATATAATGATCTTTATTTGCAAAAGAAAATTGCAGTGTTGCTCGCTTTGCACCCTTAGCTCTGTTTCATTTACACGATTCGTACACTATCGGCGCTACTAAAATTGGTCTACTGCACAGGTAATCGAAAGGAATAAAGTATGTCTGTCCAAGAGACGACAAGATCTTGGGTTGACAGTTTGTGATTTAACTTACTTTTAAAGTAATACAAATTTAAATCAGGCTTTAGGGTATATCTTAAAAAATATATATTGTATGTATATTTTTATTTTATTTACACAGTTATAATTACAGTATGGGTTCAATGACGAATTGTTAATTTTCGGATCGTGTTTTTATGTTCAAGCAATCATAATTCGTTTTTATTTTTAAAATGCCAATTATAACTGTATCTGCACACCCATGAATCGTGAAAAACCACAAATTATTTGAAAAAATACGAATCTGTTGAATCCATAATGACGAATCTTACAGCCGTGTGAAAAATAGGTTGTTTTTTGACGGAGATCGATTTCTTTGCAATTTGCCTTTAATTCTATTCACTTCGATCAATTCATAATTTAGGTACTTTTAGAAAATCCGCCCATTATTCAAAGAGTTTATAAAGGTACATTACGTTTAGAACAGGCTTCGACACAAATACAGTAAACCTACACACATCATAATGGGTCAAACACAAAAAAGTTTTACATGTCTACAGGAGATGACTACAAATGTTGGAACAATATGTTTATATGTTGTGATTCGCAAACATGGATTGCAATATGAAACATGTTTAATTTTTACATGTTTCTATAATTAAAAAGTTTATTTTTTGTTATTCAATTATTTTTCAACATCTACCAAACTGGGTTATTTAGTATCCGAACAGTCTACAGGAGATGTTTTGGTTTAAACAAGAGCAATAAAAAATAATTTATTTGTTAAAATGCAAAAGACTGTCAAATCTAACATACCCACAACAGATTCTTATATAATAATAAAAAAATACATGAACAAATAATGTACATATGGAATTTATGTAACTTGAACACTTTATCTTCCGTTTTGGTGTTTGACCCTAATATTATCATAGATATGATTATAATAATCAGAATATTTATTTATTTACTCTCACAACAAACACAAATGGCTAACAAATTAAATTAAATTGAGCCAGTCAGAAGGAAATTAGGATAATATATCATTAAATTGAGAATAACAGTGTCAAGCAGTGAGATACTCGTATAGAACATTTTATTATACGTTATGAACTACTACTACTCACACTTGCATCACTACCTATCAGTAAGTCACTGCTAATCTCATTCAGTATTGTGAGCATGCAGTTGACAAGCTCGGGAGTTTTCATTTTCACAACACTGTTATATTTTATTTCTGCTTGAGGCAATTTCACATCCAACAATTCAAATTTTGTTATATCCATCCCTATCATGTGGAAGAACTGAGTTTTTAATATCTGATACGCCCATTTCACTTGTTCTCTGCTAGTTGACACTTCATTTGTGACTCTGAAATAATGATAATATTAAAATGTCTTTGATTTTAATGAACTAAACAAAAGTAATTGATCAAATAATACAATATTAATGTACAGAACTTGGCTTCAGAATCTAAACTAGATTAATCTGTATCTTCTACACAGGAACCTCTCCGCATGGTACAAAAGAATTTTAAACACATGATTATGCATCTGAGTGATAGTTTGTGCGTTGGTGTGTCTCAATGTGTGAGTATGCTGATTCTTATCATGGAGGAAGGATACCAGGGCCCCAATTCTACTATTACAATATCACCAGAATGGTGGACCACTGGCTTCATAATGATTGTTTTTGTATTAAACAGTCATTATGACAACAATGGTGTTGATCAATTCAGAATTATAATAGCATTCTGATGATATTATAATAGCAGAATTGGGGCCCAGGACTGACAATCTTAGTTCTGTTGCCTTGATAGTTTTAAATAAACTCCACTTTGTTCACTAGAAGTCACTAGTATTCATTTATAGTTATATATATTACCCATAACATAATTGTAACTTGCTTAATTTACATATACAATATGTCTGTTTTTCTGCCGATTACTACTACTATAGTCATTTCAAGTACAGAATATTTAGGGGAAATTTTCAATTTAGTTCTGATACACTTTTTGAATGTACAATTTATTAACAACTATAGTTTTGAAAACCCTTTCAAGTACCTCTATTGTATTTACATAAACAGTGATGTAGGATTTTATATATCGCGAGCGAAGTCGCGGCAAAAGCTGATATATATAAAAACCTTTCTTGAAAGATTATCTAACTGACGGTGGAAACCTCTTAAAAATCCATTGCATGGTTTAATAGGAGTTAACAGATATACAGGCACATACAGAAAGCGACTTTAATTTTATATTATATAAAGATGTACCAGTTGGCTGGTTTGCCAATAAAGGTGTCAAAATGGCAATTTACAGGAAGTTACAACAAAATGGCGATTTTTTAAAGAAAAAACATATTATTTTGAATAATGTGGTCTATATATAGATAATGATTGGTTATATGATAAAATGTTGATTGGATGTTTTAGTAGTGATTTTCGTTAAAAACCAAGCAAGAGAATGGTTAGTAGTGTCTTCTGGTCAATTGTCAATGGTAGAAATATCTAAATTTTTACTTATAAAATATATAATGAAATTTAAATATGTGCTCTTTTATTACAAACAACAAAAAACTAAACAAAATTACCTGTTCCATATAACTAATATATCGCCAGCATTACAGGTCAGTGTCAATTTTTCCCTGAGTTCAGATTGTGGATCTGTATAACAAAGTGTGAATGGATCATTGCAGCGAGGTGACCCATTTTCCACAAAGCTGAAGCCTAAATATAAAAGCTGGGTCTGTAAATATAATATGAATGCAGGAATTATTTAGCCATTCCAAAAATAATGATTAAAGAAACATTATGATTGCTAGTAGGCAAACTGGCAAATGTGTTTACTCAATAGAACATGCTTAAAGTTACCCATCCAGGGACATCTGCAATACCAAGGAAGCCAATGTATTGCCAACCACATAGAGTTTGTTTACACCCTTTTCAAAGTCTAAATCTTCAAAGGTTTAGCAAGCAACTTTGAGTTGAACATTGATATTGCAAGGTATGCTATCTGGAGACATAACTGCCTTGTAAGTAAAATAAGTAAGTACTACATTGTTATAGAAATTTTATTTTATTTTAGTTAGGTTTTTCCTAAACTTGGTTATTTTAATAAAACTTATTCATAAGGTAGCAAATTAATTTTGGCAGTAACTGCCCACATTCTACTACCAGTCTGGCCCTCTATCTCTATATCTGGGTGGTATACTTTAAAGGCTGGCAGCATTATCTCAATGAATACAGCAGTTGATTCTTTAAGATCCCATACCCACCTCCAGAATAGACACTTATAATTTACTTAACAGATAAAAGGCATTAAAAAAAACTAAATGAAATACAAACCTGCGTAAAATGAAACCCCTTAATAGTACAATCAAAGGTATTTTGCAATGCAGCTTTAACAGCTGTGCCTAGTCTTTGCTCACCTCTCTCCAGCATGCATAAAAGGTGTGTGGCATTGTCCATATAACTCTTTACACCCCATGACAATAAGATGGCTGTGTAAACCACTTTTAGATTATTATTATTGTTTTCTGAACATGATGTCACTTGTATCTGTAATTTAAAAAAATATTTAATGAAATCTCAAACTCTCATTTTTGAAAACTAAAAGCAATTTTGAATGCAATAAACATTAACAGGGCAATATGGCATTTTAATTTTGTGATTCTATTGTTGAATGATAAAGTGGTGTAAAAAGAGTAAGTAGGTTTCATCTTTAACTAATGTATGATTTTAAAGAATAGTCTCCATTAGAATTTAGTTTGAGTATAAACTCAGTTTTGCATTTAATATTCATGTATAATTATTCAAATGTTTCTATTCAAAATAAGTTCCACTAGAAAAAAATTGTTGAAGGTCATGCATATAAATTAAAATTTAAAATCTACTTCCAATTCTGTATAAACTGCTTCCCAACATTTTGTTACTGTCTAAGAAGAAGCAGCAAGAAACATCCCAGCAATGGTGCTAGCTAAAAATTATTTTTGTACATATATATTAGGTTGGGGAAAAAGTTTCTTTGCATTTTATATAAAAATTCAAAAGGTTTTTTTATAAAGTTTATTTACATTTGACTAAAGTATGTAGATGCCGTTTCGTTGGATAACTTTTTGCCATCTTGTAGGTAGGGACGTGATCCCACTGCTATAAAAATTTTGGGGCTTCTGATCAAAAAACTGCGAGAAGTGGTTTTGGAAGTCCTCTCGTGATGTTAACCTGATACTGCCTAAGGAATTCTGCAGAGACCGAAACAGGTGAAAATCTGAAGGTGCAAGGTCAGGACTATACGGCGGATGCATTAACACCTCCTAGTCAAACTCTCGTAATTTTTGCTGAGTGGCTAAAGATGTGCGAGGTCTAGCGTTATCATGGTGGAAAACCACACCCCTTCTGTTGATTAATTCCGGCCGCATCTCTCAACTTTTTGCTTTAATCTCATCAGTTGTTCACAGTACAGTTCAGAATTGATGGTCCTTCCTGGCAGTAACAGCTCATAATGAATAATGCCCTCCCAATCCCACCATACACACAGCATCACCTTGTTGCGAGTTAACCCGGGTTTCGCCACAGTCTGTGAAGCCTGACCGGCCTTTGACCACAATATTTTTCGCACGTTCTTGTCGTACGTGATCCACTTTTCATCACCAGTTATCAGCTTCTTCAAAAATGGTTCGGTTTCATTACGTCGTAATAAAGAATCACAAATGAGTACACAGTTCATTAGGTTTCTTTCAGTGAGCTCATGAGGCACCTAAATATGGAGCTTTTTTGTGTACCCAGCTTTTTTCAAATGCGCCAAAACCGTTTTGTGGTCAATTCCCAGTTCTCCAGCTACATCGTAACTACTAATATGCCCATCTTGTTCCACTTTTTCAAAAATGGCATCAATTTTGTCCGTAACAGGGCGACCTGAGCGACGTGCATCTTTGATATCAAAATTTCCGGATTGAAAACGCTTAAATAAAATTTGCGCTACTGTCACACATACTGCATTAGGTCCATAAACATCACAATTTTTTTTCGCGGCTTGTGTTGCATTTTTACCTTTTTTGTAGTAAAATTTTAAAATGTATCGAATTTCTTCATTAGATTCGCTTATTTTAACAATAAGAAAAACAATAGAAAATCACACATTTTTCTAATTTGAATTTGGAATTGTCTTCTTTAAAATTAAAACTTTTTAATGATACAAAAACCAGCCAGATACAAATAGTATAGCCAAAGAATAAAGAGATCTTATTACAAGTTCATACATACTATATGTGAAAAGACTTATTTCCCAACCTATTATTATCTATCATGGCTTTTTTTTAAATACAGAAGTATGTTATACAATTACTTCTCGAAGAATTAACAGACTTCAGAATTTATTATAGGAGAAAGATATGGATTTTCATGAGAATTCTTGTAAATAGGCTACCAAGTAATAAAGTACATACAAACTATGTTTATCAACTTGTATTGATCGTAGTATATAAGTATTAGGATCTAATAATAATAAACAATCGGCAGACAATAACACACATAGCACACCCCCAAGCTAAGCAAGTTTCACTTGTGCTATTGGTAATATACAACAGACTAAACTAATACCATTCATAGACAACCAAATCACAGTAAATAATGGAAAGTCTGTTTATGAAATTTACAAAGCCATGAATTGAACCCAAA
Organism: Dendrolimus houi; assembly: GCA_039645545.1. NCBI lineage: Eukaryota > Metazoa > Arthropoda > Insecta > Lepidoptera > Lasiocampidae > Dendrolimus > Dendrolimus houi. Next base: position 12,422,756 of record CM077134.1, read on the forward strand.
CCCCAGCTCTACAGTGAAGAGGCAACCAAAATATGAATATTGGATATATTGGATCATAATATTATTAGAAAAATTTATTACTGTTCAAAATTAGGAACTGTTTACAATACTAATAATAATTATTATTTATATTGTGATAATAGATCAATCTGCAAGATGTACGATGCTTGTTGATATAAGTATCCCACATGACTGTAATCTCGTAAAAGCTGAAACTGACAAATTAACGAAATACCTTGACCTCGCACACTAGATTATGGCCTTGTGGCATATGGAATCAACGATCATCATACCGATAGTGGAATCTGTTAACTGTCTAATAGCGAAGAGCCTCGACCGACACCTAGAGATGCTCTCGCTCGGTAAATGGGTGAAGGGCCAGAAGCAGAAGGCGGTTCTACTGAGCACAGCACGCATTGTGAGGAAGTTCCTGTCTCTGGAGCCTTAACCACAGGTAGCTTGGACCCTAGGCCCCGCTACCGACGGACGCCATCTTTTTTTTAATGTGTATCTATTTTTATATGTATTAAAAAAACGTAAAAAAGAAAAAACAAATATACATGTGAAATAATAAAAATAATCGGCAGACAAACACACATACTGTATATTTCCAAATTAAGTAAGTTATGCTTGGGTTATAGGTAATATACAACAGACTACTCTAGGCCTGATCCCAGACACCCAGAACATAGTAAATAACGGAGAAAATTCGTTTCCAAAATTTATCATACCAGGCATTGAACCTGGAGGCTCTGCATTGCAGTGAAGTATGTCATCAAAGGCTTAACCCGCTGAGCCACAGAGGCCATCGAATACTTAGGGCCTCATACTGCTTTACCAACTATGAGAAAACTTATTTCATCTTCCTTAAACATGGATTTGTATATCTCAAAAGTTAATGTGTCCAGAGGAAAAATTGACTGGAAAGTATTATATTATAGTATACTAGGATATGCCTACAACTTCATCCACGCTTGACTTGAAATTCCCGTGGGTTTATTGGGATACAAAGTACCGCAGCTAATATTTTAGTGAAAAATGTATCAGAATAAGCTAATTTTTATGCACCCAAACAACTACAAACCAGGAAAATTCCCCCGGGATAAAAAAATCAAAATTTTATTACATTAAATTTAAATCAAATTAAATTATTTTATAGTTAAATAATTCTCAGGAAAATTTCCTCAGAATTCCCAGGATGAAAAGTAGCACAGAGTTTAAGTCTAAGAAATAACTGTCAATCAGCAAAAATCGCAACGAAACTAGCCCAGTAATTTTTATGTGAATGCTGAACAAATAGAGAAAAAATCAAAAAAATTGCATGAAAAAACCAATGGAATAGATTATTTAATGATGTAGAATGTCCATCGCTTATATAGTCTATTCCAGTTCTTTTTTAAAATTGCATTAATGTATAGACAAAGCAGATTATTATTGTATGTGGAATAAAAACATACACTCTAAAATAGCTGTAGCTAGATGTCGGAGTTTAGAAACAACCTATCTATAGAGAAAAGTTGTAATAAAACTGCCTTATAGTACATAATACTTATAGAACGCCATACCATTAAGCCATCGGCATCTCCTTCACAGTACTTCAAATATGGTTGAGCCTCAAACTGAACGGAATACTTTGTAGAAGTTGTTGTGGATACATTACTGACGAGGCTCTGACGAATTTTGGAAGCGTACTGTTTCAACTTAATTTCATTGTATTCAAGGTTGTACAACGGGGAAACTTTGTTTACTCGCCAAAACCCTTCATTATAAATCACTGGAATGTAATTAAATAACAAAACTATGAGAATAAAACAAGGAACTTCGGAAGCAATTTGATCGTAGTAGATTCAGCGCCTTCTTTACCCGCTAACGGATCGCCCATAATAGGTTTCCCATATGTGGTCTGGCCTTTTTGCCAGGAATGCCCTAGGGCATAATTAGGATTTGTTTTCTTCATCTTTACATTTATTACAATAAAAACATTGTATATATAATGCACACAAGTACTGCAAAATTCAAACCAAAAACAAACTTTGCGTAACAGAGAAAAACCAGTCAAATTCAAAAAAGCTTTCTTTAGATCTTTCTGTATAAATAAGCTACGGCAATTAATCATACTACCTTAATACTACCATACAAAATCTGTCAGCATTTACAAATTATGTTGAACAAGATCCCTACATAATATGTAGGACACATATAATGTCCACTTAAAATATAGAGGGTCTTCGAAATTAAAAAGGTATTTAAAAAATGGAACTGTAGGAAAACAATATTATGTTTGTTATGTTAAAACGGTTTCGCCGAATACAATCTAAAGGGGCCGCAAACACGAACCTGCATTGCAGGTTTACAATAAACGGATCTTGCAGGAATGCGAAGCAGAACGTGACTCGTACACGCTGCTGCATTGCAGTCCATCGTCAAATTTGTTTCGCTTCTCACTCGAGTCGGTATGCTTACATTGATGTTTCTTACAGTTTAAAAAAAATGTTACTTTGGTATGCCTTTTTTTTAGGAAAAAAGAAACTGACTTTAAGAGTAAATAAAATAAAATTAAATATTTTCACACTTTGAAGTGGGTGCCTAGTAAAACATTAAATTTACTGCATACGTTTATAGAACTACAAGATATTGAAAAATATAGTAATTTTCATGGTCAATAGTTTTTAAATGATAGTCCTTGGGTTGGCTATAATTTTTATTCAAGACTCATATTTATTTGTGGTTTAATTAATTTAAATGGCTTGTCCTTGTAGTAGCTTAATAGGCGATCAGTCGTCTTTTAGATATTATGGCGTATTAAGAACAAATAGTAAATTTACATAGTTTCCCTCAGCTAAGCCACACTCCCTTATATAATGATAGCGAATTCTAAATTTTGGCCAGGAAGAACCATTGTTCTTCCTTTCCCAAGGGCATTTCCTGGGCATTCCCAAGCCTAAGATGGATTATAGAATAAATACTTTTTAGGTAACGTGTGGTGTGCAAAACACCAAGTTCTGGGTTATAGGATCGGCTGGAGGCAGTCATAGTGCCCTGGCCATTATCTGACAAACATTTTGCTACATAAAATCCCACGATTGGATCATTTGAGGTTTGACTAAGATACAGAGGCCTTGAGGAAAATATCGTCTTTATTCATCTCGACTGTAGCTGAACTGTTATGTAAACGTTAAACATCGATCAGACAACAGAATATGCTTTAAATGATAAGAAATCTTATGCTATCCTTAAACCATAGTTTATGGTACACTTTTCATAAAACAATTTAAATGAAATATTGTTTTATTTTAAATAATATCATTAATATCACTACATCGTTAATAAAACATTATTCTTTGAACATTATTTGTTAGATTAAAAAAAATATTAGTGATATATCGTTGATATTTTAGATTGCATTATAGATACTAAAATATTAGACTTTCTTTTTGTTTATGATCATATTTTTCAAATATCAATATTACTGAGTATATAATATACATCAGCATCACTATTCTTATCATAGATCACATATAATGAGTTTTTGGCGGTAACTGAAAGGAAATGTGCTGTGCAATTTTATTTTCTAAAAATGTTCAAAATCACTTTATAATGAACATTAGTTGTAAGATATTGATAGTCTTTGAGTAGTAATTATTGTTTTTGTGAGAAATCTGAACTGTATAGTTAAATGTGGCCTTTCGAGTTGTCACAAGAACTCTGTCAAATGGTGTCAGTTGATAACCTACAGTTTAACAGAGCTATATATATGCTTAAGAAAATGAAGAAATATATTATATTGTAATCTAAGATCTGGCCTAAAGGCCTAGCTCCCAAGCCATAAACCTAAATAAATAATAATAGACCAAAAAAATATAACAGTTTGGCTTAATGGCCTAGCTGCCAAGCCATAAATCTAATTAAATAATAAAAGACCTTAAGCTTGCAGAGTCCTTACTACTCCCCATTCTTGATTATGCTGACGCCAGCTATATTGATTTGACTCAAGAGCAACTTAATAAACTTGAGCGCCTCCAAAATTTTTGTATAAGGTTCATATTTGGGTTACGCAAATATGACCACGTCTCTGAGTTTCGTAAAAAACTCAAGTGGTTGCCAATTCGTTTTCGCCGGAATACTCATATTCTTTCACTCCTTTACAGTGTGTTGTTTATCCCCACAACCCCGTATTATCTCAAAGAACGCTTTGAATTCATCTCTTCATCTCACAATTTACGACCTTCTACGAATCTTAGACTTAATACTCCCAAACATTATTCATCTTATTACAATAATTCTTTTACTGTACAGGCTATTCGACTCTGGAATGAGCTACCTGTTACTGTTAGACAAGCTAAATCACTAACAATATTTAAGAACATGACAAAAAAGCACTACCTGCAACATAGTGATGTTTGATATTTTTACGTATATTTCTGTATATATATATTTATATATATATATATATATATATATATTTATGTATGTGATATCAGTAGGTATAATTATATATGTCTATTAAGTATAATTTTACTCATATAATATTTTACATACTTATATGTTTATAAATGAACAAAATATATGTAAATAACTGCTTATTTTCTAATATTTATGTATACCACCTTTGACCAATATAATCTGTTTTATTCCTGACACGGGTTGTCTGGAAGAGATCGCTTAATAGCGATAAGACCGCCCATTGTGCACATTTAGAATATTTTTAGGCTATAAGGTTTTCTGTAATGGTGTACAATAAAGTGTTATCTATCTATCTATCTAAAGACCAAATATAATAGTTTGGCTTAAGGGCCTAGTTGCCAAGCCATAAACATAAAAAAATCATATATTAATATAAATAAATCCTTATTGCAAAATTTACCATTTCATTCTTTTGTATATCACAGAGCGCAGTAATTATTTATTGTTTCAGTTTTCAGCAATTTTTTAATAAAACTTATTTAATTTCGATTATTTATTGATAAAAAATTGTTTATTACTTGACTACAAGTAAGTATTATTTTAAAGCAAGTCATTTATCACCCATATCATCCTTATCAAACTTGTTTGTTTATAAGTGAAGTTTAGTGCTGTTGAACTTTGGTACCATTGGTACGTAAAATAATCTATTATTTCTTAAAATCTTATTGGAATTAATTCCTTTGTAGTTAGTCTGCCGGCTAGAATGGACCAGCTGCGTTTTGACAATCGCGTTGCGATAGTGACTGGTGCAGGCGGTGGTTTGGGCAAGGCTTATGCTTTGCTCCTGGGCTCAAGAGGTGCTAAAGTTGTGGTCAACGATCTTGGCGGTGGACGGGATGGGTCGGGAAAGTCTAATTTTGCTGACGCTGTAGTAAAAGAAATTAAGGACAAAGGTCAGTTGATCATTAGCATTATTTTATAACTATTAGCTGCTGGTCTGGTTCTGGCTGGTATTAGAAGCTGATTATGCAAACATCCCTCGATGATTTGTAAAGGAAAGTCTGGATAGACTTGTGTCTGAGGTAGAGAACTACTTAGATAGAGTAGAGCTTCTGAGTGTGGGAGACAAAATCTTGCGCAATTCAACCCCATGAAAACATATTTCTGCATATTATCTGCCAAGAAAACCCCTATTCATACATGCGCTTCTTCAGGTCCAATCTAAATAAAACTGAAAGTCTTAAAACAAAATAATGGTTTAAAATACCTTTTGCAACAAAAAATGTACTTAGGTCCAATTGTCTCTTGCGATAAAATGGTGGTAAAGGCTCGACATGTCAAGATGTGGAATTCTCTCAATGATGACAGAAGCGAGGCAAAACTGCCTGTGCATGCTCAGTGTTCATAGGAAAAGAGTAGAAGCGATGACCGAATCTATTGACAAGGTGATGAACAAATTCAGACAGCAACCTAAACAACTTCAGTTATTGTTCAAGTATCTATCTGTGCAGGAATGGAGAAAGAATACAATTTCCTGCGGCCAGGCGGTCTGTCGTAAGAGGCGACTAAACAACCCACAGGCAGGTGGTAGGGTATTTGCTCGACTGGATGGCGACCACCCCTGGTCTAGAGTATGTCGCCATAACAACCTTGTGTTGTGTTCCGGCATCAGTGACTAGGTTCCGGTCTCCTTTAAGAGAGCAGCAGCGCATTTGTAGCACCTTCGGTGTTGCAAATGTCCATAGGCGACGGTAACCACTTTCTATCAAGTGGGCCGTCTGACTGTCTGCTGAACTTCTGCAATAAAAAATAAAAAAAAGTTCCAAGGAACATCACTTACCACCTCTAAGAGTATTGGGATCCTTGGTGTTGACAGTGTAAGTGATGTACAGTTCAGGGCCCACCTTGAAGGCAAGGTAAAACTGGTTTCCAAGAAGCTAGGAGTCTTAAACCAGTCCCAGCAGTATTCACTCCTTGTCAATGCCTTAAGCTTTATAAAGCCCAGGTGAGGCTGGATAGGAGTACTGCTCACTAGTGGGCTATATTTACCAGAGAATTATTTTTATAAGAAACAATGTTAATATTTATTCCTATATATTTTTATGAAACACCTAGTAAGCTATATATAATTAAATTGAAGGAAGCATGGGTTTTTTAATGCATTACAAAGAGTTTTCATTAAATGAACAGTAAAAGAAAACAATATGATTTTATGAATACCTAAGTAGTTTTAATTTTGACTAAATTAAGTAAAATGATTTACATATATATATATACAAATTGTCACACCTGTTTCCCATTGGGGTAGGCAGAGACGATGGATCTCCACCTGCTACGATCCTGACAAACACTTTTCGCTTCATCAACTTTCATTAATCTTTTCATACATACACGCTTATTTAAACTACTTTTTATCTGACCTTTCTTCAAAATATCTTCAATTTGATCATGGTGAGTATGTCTCGGTCTACCGGCACCGACTCTACCAGTTACATTGCTGTTATATACTTGTATTGTGATTCTGCTTTCATTCATTCTCTCTACATGCCCAAACCACCTTAAAATTCCTTTTTCAACTCTTGTACTACATCTTCTTTCAATCCACAACGCTCGGGATTATCACACTGTTTCTTATCATATCACTTATATTAACCTTACATATACTTCTCAAAGCTCTCATTTCAACTGCATTTATCCTACTTTCATGTTTCTTCTGCCATACCCAACTTTCACTGCCGTACATTAGCGTTGGTACTAATACCCCTTGATGGACAGCTTGCCTTTACAGACACTTTCCGGCTGTTCATAAAAGAGTTCAGTGCTCCATTCACCTTATTACCTGCCATTACTCTCCTTTCGATATCACTTTCATGCTTTCCGTCTCTGGTAAACATGCACCCTAAGTAAACAAACTCTTTAACTTGCTCTAGTATTTCATTTTGTATCTCTACATTACACATTGTCATCCTTTCATCTCTTTCAAACACCATAACTTGCGTCTTCTCTACATTAATTTTCATACCCTTATTCTTAAAAGATTTGTCTATAATTGTTACCATCTCCTGTAACTTTTTTTCCGATGATGCAAGTATAATCTGATCATCGTCATAGAGTAGACATTTGATGAGTAACCCATTCATTCTTAAACCACTTTCACTTTCTTTCAAACCATCTAAGCAACTGTTCATAAAAAGGTTGAATAGCCACGGCGATGCTACGCAACCCTGTCTAAGACCTTTTTTGATGTTAAACGATTCGGAGTAGGCCCTGTTGATCCTAACACAAGCACTGGAATCGTCATAGAGAGACTTTAGTGATTGTATCGGGTTGTCTGTTATCCCACACTTAGACAACGCTGACCAGAGTTCAGTTCTTATCACTCTGTTGTAGGCTTTCTCCAGATTTATGAATGCACAATAGACATTTTGGCCCTTGGCCAAAAACTTTCCAGTTATGCACCGTAAGGTGAAGACTTAGTCTGTACATCCCATTCCCTTGCGAAAACCCGCTTGTACATCCTATACTTTCTCATCTGTCATTTCGAAAACCCATTCAATCAATACTTTAGCATACAACTTTCCGACAACGCTGAGAAGGCTAATGCCCCGATAATTTATGCAGTCCTGTTGTGACCCTTTCCCTTTATAGAGTGGAACAATTACGGCTTTATACCAATCTTTTGGTACATAGACTCTCATCCAGCACAATTTGAAAAGGCGGTGCAATTGGCTTGCGACCAGGCCTTGTCCAGCTCTCAACATTTCTACAGTAATGTTCTCACACCCCGCAGCCTTTCCTAATTTCATACTATTTAAAGCTTTCACTATTTCATTCATATCTATACTATCGCTATTATATATTAATATATATAATAGCGATAGTATAGATAGTATAGATAGAGATCCTCTCTTTCTTCCCTTACATGAGTCATACTGTTTACACTTGATATACCTTTTTCAAATAATCCCTCAAAATATTCTTTCCATCGGTTTAGTATACATTCTTCTTATTTCACAATGCATCCATTCTTATCTCAAATTACATTGAGCTCAGAATTTAGAGTCTTTCCTCTGGCTCTTTTTATGGACTTCCAAAAGTATTTAATATTACTCTGAAAATCTTCGGAAATTCTTTCATTAAACTCATCTTTCTGTTCATTCTTTTTCTTTTTGACTATTTCTTTCACTTTATACTCATTTTCTTATATAGATTTCAAGCTTCATCTACATCTTCTTTTCTTGCATTCTTCAATCTTAGATCAGCTTTTAAAGCTAACCAATCTTTCCATGCTTTCTTTTTATCATTCACTACACTCTGTATTTCCTTATCCCACCAAACATTCTTCACGCATTTACCCGTTTTTCTTTTAGCTGTACATACTTCAGTAGCGACACTCACAACTTTAGTTTCAAAAGCCATCCATAAGTCTTCTAACTTGCATATATCATTGATTCCAATAAAATTTTCTTCTAGTTTAGTATTGTATTCCATTTTCACCTCTTCTTCTCGCAACTTTTCAACTTTTATTCTTTGTAGTGTATTAGATTCAGATTTACTCAAATTTTGGTGCCTCCAGAATTTGTAAAGATTCTTTATTCGACATACTACCAAAAAGTGATCTGAATCGATTCCTGCACCTCGAAATGATCTAGTGTCTAAAACATTTGTTCTCAATCTTTCATCCACTATTACAAAATCGATCATACTTTTCCCTTTCGCATTTTCCCATGTATACATATGTATATTCTTGTGACAAAACATTGTATTAGTCACGCACAAGTTACATTCTAAACATATCTCAAGCAAATTTTTCCCATTCATATTTATTCTTCATCTCCATATGTACCTAACACTCTTTCATATCCATCGCGTTTTAATCCTACCCAGCCATTAAAATCACCTAACACAATTATTCTTTCATTTTGTTTACACGTAAGCAGGACATCGCAAATCATCATCTGAAATTATTTATTATATCTAAAAAAATTCCCTCTGTAATTTTTAAGTAACTAAGGACCTATTTTTCAATCATCAGATAAAAGTTATCAGTCAAATGAATTATAACCGGATTAAATTCAAAAATGAAACAATTCAACTGTTTTATTCACGCAGCTATAATTTTTAATCAATTTTTCAATCCCCATGTTGTGTTTTATTCTATAGATTAACTTTTAGCTGGTGACTGAAAAATTGGCCCTAAGAATATGATCAAGTAAAGACAAGTAGCTAGAAATTTGTAGTAGGCATACAATAATAATGAAAATAAATATTTATAAATTATATAAATTATAAATAATATAAATATATATATATATATATATATATATATATATATATATATATATATATATATGCATTATGTTTGCATGGCAGGGAAATTGTTTATTAGAGTCTAAGTAATGAAATATTGTTTCCCTATTGAGTGAGAGTGCTTATTATGCTCTATAAAGTGTCAATATACCCATATATATATAACAATGTAAACCAAACTATTTAACAATTTCTGTGTTTTAAGGAGTTTTTTGTTAAATAGAAGTCAGTATTACTAGTATATAAAAAAACTATTATATAAAAAACTTTAATAACTAATTATACCATACTAGAGTTTACCCCTCGGAAACGCCACGGGTTAAGAGAGCTTAACCCGTGGCGTTTAGACACAGTGGTACACACTAGAGAGTGTGTACCTCTTTTTTAAAGAGCAGGCGTCAATACCTACAGGTTACATTGTGTTAAATTTTATGTTATTACTATTTGCCCCTGAAGATTCACTTCATTTTATATCGCAAACTATCGATCTCCCGGGATGAAAATTATCTATGTCTATTTTCGGTATTAAAATTACATAAAATATGTACAAAATTACACCGAAACCAATCCAGTACTCCAGTAGTTTTTCTGTGAAAGCTTAACAGACAGAAAGATCGAGTTACAATCACATTTTTTTATAGATGATGAATTATTGTATCTTCTATACTTGAGAACTGATTGGTCTCCCATACAAACTTTTATCCCCTATTTTTCAACCCATTCTAGTTTTATTTATCTATCGCCCGTGCATCTAGCATCTATCTGCAAAGTACATAGCTGATAAGCCAAAAATGTCAAAGATGCCAGAATTGCCAAGTGCCAGAATTGCCAAATGCTAGAAATACCAAAGATGACAAAAATGAAAAGTGCCAATAATGACTAAAATGCCAAAAGTACCAAAAATGACAAAATTGCAAAAATGCCAAAAGTGTTAGGTGCCAAAAATGAACATAATGCCTAAAATGAAAAGTGCCAAAAATGACCAAAATGCCAAAAATTACAAAAGTGCCATGTGCCAAAATTAATCATAATGCCAAAAATGACCTAAATTACAAAAATGAAAAAGCGCCAAAGATGACCAATATGTCAAACTTGCGAAAGTGCCCAAAATGCCAAAAATGACCACAATGCCAAAATAACCAAAATCGCCAGTGACAACAAAATGACCAAATTAAGCAAAATGGCAAATCACAAAAGAGCCTATCCTACTTTCTGGGATAACCTTTATATAAATTTGTCCTAAAATCTATCCCATTATCCGGGATAAAAAGTATCTCTTGTCCACCCTAGATATTTAAATTACATATACCAAATTTCGACCAAATCGGTCCAGTAGTTTTTTCGTAAAAAAATTACAAACAAAGAGACAAATGTTTTTATCCCGGAAACTATCCCATTTTTCAGGATAAAAAATATCCTATGTTAATCCTCGGCATCTAATATATATATATATATTATATATATAATATATACATGCATACTGAGTTTCAGCCAAATCGGTCCAGTACTTTTCCATGAAAACAGAACAGACAGACAGTTACTTTCGCATTTATAACATTATAATAGGGACAATCGGGATGAAATGAAACAGAGAGATTAAATGATAATTAATTAATACCAGATAATAAGATTTACTATTATCCAGGCGTATAAATAATTTAAACAAATCTTTTTATCTTTGTTTTTTTGTTGCCTGAAGTAGACAAACACACAGACACGGCTCACCTGATGGAAGTGGTAACGGTCGACTATGCGCCTACTTTTGCAATATCAGGGTTGTCACTAACGTGTTGCTAATTTCTAAGAAATTTTATAATGCCCTTCTTAAAAAAACCCCATGTCATAGCGCAGAGGTAAAACCCCGACAGGAAGTTCCCCTTAGATCAATGTTGTACGCGTATTAATTGTTCTGGAAAACCGTTTCCTGGGAGCTCAGGGAAATGGGCGTGCACTGTACGGTGTCCCCGTGTGGAACCATGCACTCCATCGCCATAACAGGACCCTGCTGAGTAGAGCTCAGCGGATCCTGGCAGTGAGGTCCATACAGGGATACCGTACGGTGTCCTGGACGGCTGCGATACTCTGGACAGGTAATTCGACCTGGAATCTCCAGGCGGAGGTGCTTGCCAAAGTGCGACGCTCCCGACAGGATGGTCGCGCCGAGGGGCCTGGTATATTGCCGAGCAGAGTTGGAAGCGATCAGGACGCGGGAAATCGGGACCATGGTCCAAACCTGGCGAAGAGATTTAGAATCTCCTGCGGCCGTTAATACAGTGAAGGCAGTTCGCCCACACCTATTGCGATGGATCACGCGGAAACGCGGGACTCTTATCTTTAGGAGGACGCAGATACTTACCGGGCATGGGTGCCTCGATAAGTATCTGTATCAGATCGTGGGATGACTGTCTTACTCTCAATGCCGCGAGTGCGGTGCACGAGACACTGCATTCCATACGCTGGTCGAATGCGCTGCATGGCATCGTCAGAGGTTCGAGCTCGAGGCCATAGTAGGGCCGATCGATTTGCTGGGGAACTTGGTTGAGGCCTTGCTTCGCAGCGACGATCACTTGGGGGCGTCATCGGCTTTCTGCGAGGCAGTAATGTCTCGTAAGGAGGCTGCCGTAAGAGTTAGGGAGAGAGGGGCGAATGCGGCATCCGGACGCCGACGACAGTCTGGCCTGCGGAGGCGCAGATATGTGCAAAATCTCTTCCCCTGATTCCATCGCAGGGGTCCGCTTGCATTTGGGGTTGCAGCGGATCTAACCTCTGCTGATGAAGTTGGTCACTCTGCTTCCCGGGGTGATTAAATACTTGATGCGTGGATGAATATGTGTGTAGCTTCGCTCAAGACCTCATTTTCATCCTACTCAAGCGCGGACACATGTGAGAAGTGTGGCGCCGACTTGGGGAGGCCTACGTCCAGCAGTGGACTGCGAATGACTACCGACGAAGCGCGGGCACATGGGACGCAGGTTCAGATTTAGTGGAGTATTTGGGAACGACTGTACCAGAGTCCCCGCACACACTGTGCGACGCGTATGGTACGAAACACATTCCCCCAGCATTAGCAAAAAAACAGTAGTTAATATAAATGGTATTGATGTATGAAAAAGACAGTATTTTGTAAGCTTCAACTCAGAGAATGGACTCCCTGGTGTGCCCTTGGAGGTATTCTGTAACCAGCATCAGCTACTTCATTTACACATCCTAAGTTTAAAATTGACACTGTCTATGTAAACTACACTAAATCATACAAATATATATATATATACAAAATCATATAAAAAATACACAAAGTGACACTATCTAAAGAAACTATGCTAAGTCGATTTATATGTGTAATTGTTAATAGTTGATGATTTAGCATAGTGTATGTAGATGTAGTAAAAATAAAATTTTCTTTCAAAGGTCTGGGACCAGGCATTGTGTTGTACATTCTAATGACACTTAAGTAAACTTTGTGAATAAATGTAACATAAATTTTAATTAAAATAATTATGCTAATTTATATTGTCTAACCTTGTTTTGAACTTGAATTATTTTACACAAAATAAAACTTATTGTATTCACATTAAATATGTAGCAAAGATCAGTCATACTGCTATTATATAAAATCAAACTGCAATCCTGGAATTGGAGTACTATTTCTAACATGATATAACTGGAAATTTGAAAATTTTACTAAATACCTGGGATATCTTATTTTGGATCTCGAAATATGTATACCATATTTCCTATACCATGAGAAATTCCAATGTCTAACCAGAATAAAAATGTTACAGATTTTAAGTTAGAAAATTCGTAGCATAAGCTCTCGTATACATTCCACTTCCACGGCAGCAAGCAGGAAATTGGCAGGAAGGGGCAGCGCGAGTATGCTATGTTCGACAGATGTTTATATTCTGTAAATCTGTGTAGTTCATGAGTAAAGTACTATTTAGAACCAGTTTTTTAGATTACATTACCATATGTTAATCGGTCTATCATTTGACTCACTAGTCAGTGAACTAACAGTCTTGTGTTGTAGTTCATGAACTATTAGGAACCGTGATTCTATTGCTAATAAAGAAGATCGAAAAGTTCAAATGACCGAATAGTACTATGAAGGTGAACTAGTTCAGTGACCGAGTTGTACTAGAAAGCTCACTTGGATGACCGAATAAGCACAAAACATAATATACTAGACATGTGTGTAACGTAAATGAGGTATAATTTGTTAACTGCTGATTCCGCTTGCAAAACGGAGTTGACTATTATAGCCTAATGATAAATTAATTTTTATCACTTCATGTAGAGTGTTACGGGGTTGATGTTAACAAATGTTTTTCGCTATCAGGTGGTATCGCAGTAGCCGATTACAACTCCGTGGTCGAGGGAGAGAAGATTATTAAGACTGCTTTAGATAATTTCGGCAGAGTCGATATACTTATCAACAATGCTGGTATTCTTCGCGATAAGAGCTTCACCAAAATGTCTGAACAGGTACTTCTTATACTTTAGATTAAAATCCATATTGATTATGTAAATGCCACCTATAAATAATTTAATTAATCTTATCAGAATTCTTGTGTAATATCAAAACAATTGACATTGCTGAATATGAGCATCTTATAAACCTATTTTGCTGAAGTGTTACAATACAATCAACTAGGTTTTAGGTTCATGTAACTATTTTGATGAAAACCTTATAAAAATCGTCAATCACCAGTATAAAAAAAACGACAGGGTTGTTATCGCTGAAGAGTGATTTCTTCGAGATTTTAAATATATTTATGTCAAACTGGCTGTGGTACGTAATTTCGTTCTCAATAAAACGTTTTATAACATACTGTTACGAGTTACGGGACTCGAATTAAAATGCCGTTGGAATTATTATAGAGTTTATTAGAACTATACAAACACGTATAATACAGGTACAAATATAACCGAACACAACAAGTCCAAACGTAATGCAATGAAAGAAGGTCGTAATTCAATGAAACGCGCAAAATCCGTCACTATTAGATTCCCGATTGTAGTACACACGTCTCGCTTTGATCGTGGTTCTCGCTCGACTGACTTCCTCCCTCCATCAGGCCATCGTTTTATCCTGCACAAGTGCAATGTGCCCGCCCGTCCACGTGGACCGAATTTCCTAGAATCAGCTTGTACTTTTGAAATCCGTAAAACACCTGGCTAATGATTACAATACAACAATAGGCTCTAGAAACGAATGCCAATAAATAAGTAAACAAAAGAAGACGTTCATAAAATAATTATAATAGTTTCAATGTTATTAGTTCAAATGCCGACGGGTAATAAATGTGCTTTTACAAATCTGTACGTGGAATTTGTCTTTGTCGGCGCTTAGATTGTAGCAATACTGTAGTATAGTAGGCGCAACACTTAAATGCGCTTCGAGTGAAGTTGCGTGAGTTTGCGCGGGTCCAGTAAAATGTTGATGTTTATTAGACCTTACGGTGCATTGTACGAAAGAGATGGCGCACGAGTTTGGATAGTGGTCGAGCGAGAGCGCCACACACTCCCCTCTCTGCTCTGTCTGTGAATCTTATAACTGTATACTGTCCAATGACGCGTACGAACTTCAAGGACGCATTTATGTTTTGCTCCTACTATAGTACTAACATAAAAAAAGTCTTCTGGGACAAAAAGGTGTACAGAAGCAAAACTATGTTTTATTTAATTGCAATGCTGGCAAACAGGCAGACGGCCTAGCTTATGAAAAGTGAATACTGTCGCCTATAGACGTATAAAACCAGGAGCGAAGCCAACGCGTCGCCAGCCATAAGGATGGTGTGAAAAGGATGGAGTAGGAGTATGTTATAGAGGGATCAGACAGGAAGAATGGATTTGAGGGGATGGGATGGGAAATATGGGCTATAGGAAGCGAAAAGAGGCCCGTCGGAAATCTCACTCATCGCACGAAACACGATTAGTTCAAGGCTAACAGCTTTACGCCAATATATATTCTGTGAGAGGGTTCAAATTGTAATAGTATATACGTAAAAACTGCAGTAATTAATTGGGTATATGGTGCATTTTATATTCTAACCAGTGGGCCTATAAATACTTTGTTACTGTGTCTTAAAATATCATTATTAAAATTATTAATTATTATCTTAACAATAATGTAATTAGTAAGCTGTTTGATTCGATAGATTTATAACAACATAGTTTATAAGATTATAGTGAGTTACGCTGTTGTAATGGGTAATATACAATGAACCGGTCTTGGGCCGATCTCAGATACCCAGACCGTAGCAAGTAACGGAAAGGTCGTTTATGAAATTGACAATGCCAGAAATCGAATCCCCAGCCTTTGGGCTGCAAGGAGGTAGGCCGGCAAAGGTTTCATCCACTTGTGAACAGAGTCTTTCAAAATAAATGACGATATGACGTTTTGTAAAATAATAAATACCTAGATCTCAGTTGTTTAGACTGTTACCCTATTCATTTTGTAAATAAAGAACGTCTTCTTAATAAAGAACATCTTCTAAATTAAGATGCTACGATTTAAATTCATTTATAGGATTGGGATCTTATTCATGCCGTCCATCTCAAAGGCGCATTCAAAACAACTCAAGCGGCGTGGGAAACATTCAGAAAACAGAAGTATGGTCGTATTATTATGACATCTAGTAATGCCGGTTTGTTTGGAAATTTTGGCCAAGCTAATTACAGGTAATTGCGTGCCAATAATGTTGTTTTTACTTCCCTTATTATTTTATATATCGAGGTCTTCATAACATATAGGCGTATACTCAAAAATGTCATTTTTTGGTGTTTTCTAAAAACTATGCATGTTACAATTTAGAAAGTCTTACCAGTATGCAAGTTGTACCTAAAAAGAAGGGTATTCCAAATTTCAGCCTTATACAATCTACTAGTTTTGTTTTATTCACAATTTTGTCCTATGTGTAAAATTGAACTTGTCTGTACGCCCATTTGTTACGAAGCCCTCGATATATATTCTTAATACGTTTTTAGAGTCATTGCATTTATATTTAATCCAAGCATAATTATGCATCTATAATCTAATAGTTGTGTCCGAGAAACTTCGTTCGCGTCACGTTTAATTTATCCCACCCTAAACAAACACGTCGGCGTCGTCATGACGACAACGATGGCGTATAAAAAAACAACTGAAACACCATCTATTTGGCTTTATTTTCTATCCCTCAGGAGCAGTACTTATTTTCTTGGTGAAAAGCGTCATAACTATATCTTTTTCTGTACCCCTCATAACGTGCATGCAAAATTTCATGATAATCGATTAAGTAGTTAGGGCAATAAATCGTAAAGAATTCACATTCGCATTTGTTATATTACTTAGGATTTAGGTTTTCTATGTGTCTTGTCTTAATTTTGTTTCGAATCTAATTCTTGAAGCCGTAGATGCTCTAAGTGATTTGTGCTATGTAACATTCTTTCTTTTCAATCTAAAGTCAAATTGACATTTCGAAAGTTCAGGTCATTTAGCAACTGCCATTCCTAATATTCAAGCTCTCACCAAAACCTGTGTTGTAAAAAACATTTGTTCTAGTGCTGCTAAGCTGGGCCTGGTTGGATTAGCAAATACTTTGGCACTTGAAGGCGCAAAATACAATGTAAAAATAAACACTATTGTGCCTACAGCTGCTTCACGTCTCACAGAAGACATTTTGCCACCAGAAATGTTCCAAGCAATGAAGCCAGAGTTGATTGCACCCGTTGTTGTAAGTATTCTAACATTTTTTGACAGATCAGATATCTATGTTGATATACATGTATACTTTTTCATTTCTCATACGCGGAAAGTACTCGTGATGTTACCTGATCAGAGGGATGAAAACAGTACTTTTCGTCCGTGGGAAACGATTTCCCTGCTATAAAAATTTTTAAAATCCATGCGGGCCATAGATAGCATGCAACTCATGTCCCAACTATTTTTACAGCCACTGTTAAGTCTCTACATAAACTGTAATAAAAAATATAAACAATTTTGAAAAATGATTTTGTATTATAATTTACTTTTCACTAAATTATTATTTAATTTACATACATTTGAGGTATTGGAATGTCACAGAAAAAGAAATTTACTTTACGGATATTTTTATACAGTAGCATCTCGATATCTCGAATGTCAAGAGAAATGCAAAAAACTTCGACTTATTGAGTCTTCGACTTAACAAGAAGTATGAGATATGAAGTATTTGATGGCTAATATTTCGACTTAAGAAGGCGCGATTTTTGAGTATATTTTTCTGTTGTTTCTCTGTTGCTGCTTAGCGGCCAAATAAGTACTGATCGAAAAAAAAATATTGGTTTGTTCATTACCTTATGGTACACAACTGTGTGACTTAAAAAGTTTAATTATAGATTCATTCATTGCACTATGTACTAGACAGAAACAATAGAATAAACGCACCAGACATTCCTTTTCGATTTTATTGCTTCTTGTTCAGGGAATTCCAAGTAAATGTTTGACTAACTTTCACTTACAGAGTTTGATTTTTGAAATTATAGTTATCGAGTATTCGTGCAGGAACGGTTAAAGAATACAATTTCCTGCGGCCGGGCGGCCTGTCGTAAGAGGCGACAAAACAACCCACAGCCAGGTGGGAAGGCATTTTCCCGACTGGATGGCTACCACCCCTGGTTTAAAGTTTGTCGCCGTAACAACCTTGAGTTGTGTTCCGGCATTAGTGAACAGGTTCCAGTCTCTCTTAAGAGAGCAGCAGCGTACTTGTAATACCTTTGGTGTTGCAAATGTCCATAGGCGATGGTAATCGCTTTACATCAAATGGGCCGTCTGCCTATCTGCTAAACTCCTGCAATAAAAAAATGTACTAAAATGCCTACGCAGGGAAATAACTTTTGTCGAGTTACAAAGTCTAAATAATTCGACATATCGAGTATTTGGGGGTTTAGTGGAAGGGAACGGCATTTTTTTCGACTTACTGAGGATTTCGAGTTATATAGATTCCACTGTACAATGAGTTTATAAGGTTTAGACAGATATATTTTTAATGCCTGATTTTAGAATAGAGTAGAATATATTTTATTTTACAAAAATTGTACATAAAATCAAGAACATTAATATACCTAGTCCAGCCAGAAGTTCTGTTTGAAATGAAAATATCATTTTTTTTAATGAAGTAATGTAATATTATTAAAATTTATACCTACATATTTATTAAAGTCTCAGCAAAAAATAAAAAAATATTCTATTCGAAATGGCCACCTTTGGCTTTTATACAGGCCTTTAATCTGTTTGGCCACGAATCTATGGATTTACGCACTGTTTCCAAGAGAAATTTCGCCACTGCTTGCTCCAAAGATTTTTTAAGACACTCAATGTCGCCGTGTCGTTTAGAGCAGGCCATGTCCTCTAAAACTGACCATAATTTGAAGTCTAAAGGGTTGAGGTCTGGGCTAGATGAGGGCCAGTCTTCAGCTGTTATAAAGTCTGGAACATTGGTTTCAAGCCAGGCTTAGGTAGTTCGTGCCTTGCGACCAGGTGCAAAGTCCTGCTGGAAAGTCCACGGTATATTTTTAAAAAGTGTATTGCTGAGAGGTTTCACAACATGATCCAAGACTGTATCTTGATACACTTTGGCTGAAGTTTTCACTCCTTTTTCACAAAAATGTAGTTTTATGACTCCTTGATAAGACACGCCCCACCAAACCATCACTGACGCAGGATGATGACCACGTTGTACCTTTCTGAGCACTTGACCAGCTTCTTTAGAACTGTGAGCGTACACTTTATCATTTTGCTTATTGTAGTGTTCTTCAATCGTGAAAATTTTTTCATCGGTAAAGAGGATATTTCTGTGCCTTCCACCTGCATATCGCGACGGAAGGCGTTTTGATCGATCCACTCTCTTTAATTGTAAAGATTGATTTAGGGCATGTCCTGTATTTCGACGATAAGCACTGAGCTTCAGGTCTTGTTTTAAAATATGCGACAGAGTCCTAGCGGGAATTTTTATTTCTCGCATTAAGATTTTTTGCTTCCTAATGGGGTTTCGATGAATTCTGGCTTTAACAGCATTAACAGCCTTTGTAGTTCTAACAGCACGCGGCCGCTCCGATCTTTTCTGGTCTTCGACAGATGAAGTGTTGTTGTATCTGTTGATAGTACGGTATACGAACATAAGGCTGATACCAAGCTTTTGAAGTGTCTGGAATATGACCGACGGCTCCATACCCACTTTGTGCAAGGCGATCACTGCAATTCTATTTTCTTTAACACCCCATTCCATATTGTAATTTGATAATGAACACGAAAAAATATGTGAAATGGCGCAAAATCGAAAGAAGATTTTAAAGTAATATACGTGTTCCAAATTCAAAAGAATTAAAAAGTTGAAAAAATGTAAAGTTTTTATGTAACAGTATTTATGGCCAGACTAGTTACATACAAGTACAATCGGCGGTCTTATCGCTCATGGCGATTTCTTCCAGATAACTTTTGGATTTTTATTAGAGAAGTCGTTGTTTATTTAACTAATCAGGTTTTTATTTACTTTCTCACATTCGAAATGAAAAGCAGAGTGTTTACCTCGGGTGAAAAACCTATTTAGGCACTTTGATTATTAGCGCCTTCGCTTTGCTCGTGCGCCAAACTATCTCGTGTCTAAATAGGTTTCTTTCATCTCTTGTGTAAAAATCTACTATTAACTATCTTCACTTATATGCTATTACGCCTATTTTGCATACATATAGGGAGGGACTAAGGATAGCTACAGGCAATTTTTTTATTAGTCAGTTCATTCACAAGGCAGTGAAGAAACACCCAACAAACAAAATGTACCATTTTATTTGTCCAATACAGGCGTACATGGTACATGAGTCGTTTCCTGACACTGGATTAGTCATCGATTCAACTTTAGGTTTCGCTACCAAAACACATTTGGTTAGAAGCAACGGAGCTCCTTTGAGGTAAGTGATATTTAATATATCTAATTTCTTTTATAGCTAGAAGTTTATTAATATTAAATATTTTTTCTGCATCATTACCAATAGAAAATTCATTATCAATCAATGCATGGTATAATTGACACGTTTTACAATAAATTTTTATACAATTAACTTATAACAAGCCTGCGTCATACACGATACGCGCTGCGAATACTTGAATCTTAATTATAGGTATTATCATAATGACAACTTTGATTACTTCTTAAACATAATGAATAAGATATTTGACTCGTTAGAACTATGACGTTTTGTAACACGATAAGAAGTTTACAAACTCCATATTTTGAAATAATAATATTTCAATGTAAAAATTCTGTATAACTTTAAAAGCAATTCTAAAATACGCTTCTAACTGTGTTAAAAATTATGTAATCTGACAGAGCAATCGACAAAACTTAAATCTCATTGAAAATTTTGTTAGGCCCTTGGCTCTTTTGGAAAAAAATGCTATTTTGATTTGTTACATTTTTGTACTGAAGTAGTGTTTAAACTTGCAAGTATTAGGTTGGAGAAAAAGTTTCTTCGCATTTTATATAAAAATTCAAAAGGTTTTTTTATAAAGTTTATTTATATTTGACTAAAGTATGTAGGTGCCATTTTGTTGGATAACTTTTTACCATCTTGTAGGTAGGGACGTGATCCCATTGCTATAAAAAATTTTGGGCTTCTAATCAAAAAACTGCGACAAGTGGTTTTGGCAGTCCTCTCGTGATGTTAACCTGACACTGTCTAAGGAATTCTGCAGAGACCGAAACAGGTGAAAATCTAAAGGTGCAAGGTCAGGACTATACGGCGGATGCATTAACACCTCCCAGCCAAACTCTCGTAATTTTTGCTGAGTGGCTAAAGATGTGTGAGATCTAGCGTTATCATGGTGAAAAACCACACCCCTTCTGTTGATTAATTCCAGCCGCTTTCTCTCAACTTTTTGCTTTAATCTCATCAGTTGTTCGCAGTACAGTTCAGAATCGATGGTCCTGCCTGGCGGTAACAGCTCATAATGAATAATGCCCTTTTTCGCACGTTCTCGTCGTACGTGATCCACTTTTCATCACCAGTTATCAGCTTCTTCAAAAATGGTTCGGTTTCATCACGTCGTAATAAAGAACCACAAATGAATGCGCCAAAACCGTTTTGTGGTCAATTCCCAGTTCTCCAGCTACATCGTAACTACTAATATGCCGATCTTGCTCCACTTTTTCAAAAATGGCATCAATTTTGTCCGTAACAGGGCGACCAGAGTGACGTGCATCTTTGATATCAAAATTTCCGTATTGAAAACGCCTAAACCAAATTTGCGCTACTCGCACAGATACTGCATTAGGTCCATAAACATCACAAATTTTTTTCGCGGCTTGTGTTGTATTTTTACCTTTTTTGTAGAAAAATTTTAAAATGTATCGAATTTCTTCATTAGATTCACTCATTTTAACAATAAGAAAAACAAATGAAAATCTTGAATGAATTGTCTTCTTTAAAATTAAAACTTTTCAATGATACCAAAACCAGCCAGATACAAATGGTATAGCCAAAGAAATCTTATTACAATTTCATACATACTATATGCGAAAAGACTTTTTCCCCAACCTATTACAACCTATTCATTGGTTTATAGTAACAATCTATAAACGTCACTGCCGTTGTTGGGAAACCATACTTCCCAAGTTGAATTGGATGGTTTCACACTTCAGTAATAATCGATATGCAGATTTCTTCATGATTTTATTCTTTATGCTGCAAGTGCATGCTTGCCGTCCAGGATTTCAGACTATGTCATTAGAATAAGACTGGTGCCTTAGCCATTATGCTACAAGAAAGTAAATTAGTAGACGATGCAAATATTATCCAATGTAAAGATCCTATGTATTTGTACATCACATTTCATCACATCCTTTTGCGTTTATTCATAAGCTCTCCTCTAAAAATTATAAAATTTGTAATAATAATAAAATTACAAATCCCTTTAACTCCATTTTTAGGAAAAAGCCTTCTGACCCGGTAACAATCGAATCGGTCAAGGAGAACTGGTCCAAAGTGGTGGACATGAATGGCGGTAAGCATCTAGATAAGCTTGCCGAAGTCACATTGGATCTCGTTGAGAAATTACAGGTAGACTATTTTTACCACAAAAAATATTATTGATGTATATTGAATATGTTTTGTAACACTTCAGTTCTTACATTCATTTTGCAATCTATCTTATTTATAGTAAGAGCAAAACATAAATGCATTTTTGAACTTAGTATATATCATTGCGCAGAACACAATTATAAGAGAGAGCGGAGACGGGAGAGTGTTGCGCTCTCGCTCGGCCGCTATCCTGTCTCACGTGCCATCTCATGTACACAATACACCGTAAGGTTTACACCTTACGGTGTGTTGTATGCGTAAAGTTGTGCGCAAAACTAAAAAAGTTAGCTTTAAAGTAATTGAAAGCTTTTACGCAAATGTGGATAATGACTATAAATCTAATGTTTTGTAAAAAAAATCTTACAGCGCTCAAATATGAAATCTTTACGTTAGTGGAATATTGTAAACACCGCAAGCTTATATTCTAACTTGTCGGATTATAAACCGTCGATAAATTGTAAACGGATCATAAAGTTTATAATATAAGTATTACGTTACTGATTTGTAATTTGCGATCCCTTTTCTTCAAATTATAAGTTATGAACCGTAAAGTTATGACTTTCCGCTTGGTAAATTGGTGCTATAGAAGACTTCTACTTTAAAGTAATAGTAATTTATTAAATAAGTTTGATAAACACCAAAATGCAGGACTCGTGACGCGGTAGCGACCGTCGAGTTCCAAAACTATATAACACTGTTTGTCCTTGATGGTTTATTTAATCTAATTGTATACCAAGTTTTTGTGCAATTATACGATGATATATACATAATTAAACAAGTCGATACATATGTTTGGTTTAAAGGAGTTCGATGAACGTGCGAAGTTGGACGGCGAACGCGAGTCTTACTGGACTACGTACAGCTACAACTCTAAAGATCTTGTTCTGTACGCTCTTGGAGGTGAGATTCATTTAAATCAATCCACTGTATTTATATGTACCGCTTTAACACAACACATAAAAGAGTAGTCAAATCTAGAAAAAATAGGGATTGTTGTTCTATATTTAATTGAGGGATGAAAATTATTTATTTAAATGAGTTTTTAGGGTGCCGTAGTTAAATAAAATTAACATTGTAAAGTTTGCGGCATTTTTAACGTGTCCTGGGCGCTAATTATTCTGATTTTGTTAGACATAAATTAGCTGAAAGTAATATTTTTTTCTTTCTAGTATTTAATTAATTTATCAAAAAAATTAATTAACACCTTTCCTGAAATTAAATAGATTTCTAAGTAGTACAAAATTGAAACAACTATAAAATTTAATCGTAAAACAACGTAGATATTATATTATCGTCATTACTGATATGGTTTTATGACGCTTTATTCATTGATGTAATAAAAAACTTATTACTCCCTCTTGTTGAAAATCATGCCGGTACTAATTTAGACATGAGAATGTGATTTTGGTTGTATATTGGTATCTATTTCCTTCCTTTGGATTTCTATTGATGTTCACCATGTCGGGTTTCTATATATGCACTCATTTTCCATTGACATAAACTCAGAATGGATAGCATGACAGATAAATGCGGCGTAAGAGAACGAAGATGAACATGGGATGCCTTTCCATTCTACTCGGGTGAAGTGTTTTAATGGTTTTCTACCTCTAACGTGGTAGAAACGAGCTGGAATATTGATTTTACTTACATCTCTTAGGGTTGTCAAGTCGACTGTTGTGATACCACACTCAAAAAAGATCGGCATTAAACAAACAGCCTTGAGCTGTGTAAGCTGTATTTCGTACTGTTAGTCGTTTAAATCCAAAATCACTTTTTTGCAAGGGCTTTTGTTTTATCAAAATATTCTTATTGGAGCCTCAAATTAACAGGACCCAAAGGTCCAAAGGTCTACCGGACCCGGTTCTTGGGAATTTAGTTGGAGCAACCGAGCCGGCAGGTAGAAACTAAGTCCGTAGCTGGAGAGCTTTGGCTAATTACCAGAAGACTCCACTCTGTATTGAAAATATTTAGTACTAGGATGTGGCCGCGACTTCGTCCGCTTGACTTGAAATTCCCGGGACACAAAGTACCGCAGCATTTGAAAAAGAATATAAACTATGGTTTTCGCGAAAATTGTGTCAGAATAAGCTAATTTTTACGCAGCCGAACAACTTCAAACCGCTCCCGGGAAAATTTCCGCGATAAAAATATCACACATTTTATTACATTAAATTTGCTATCAATTAGTGAAAAAATCGCATTGACATTCGAATTCTTTTTCAATCGGGCCATTTTATATCATTCCTAGAAAAAATCCCGCGGGATTCCCAGGATAAAAAGTAGCTCAGACTTTAAGTCTAAGAATTTGCCGTCGATCAGCGAAAACCACACGAAATCGGCCCAGTAGTTTTACGTGAATCCCGAACAAACAGACAATTTAAAAAATAATTGCATCGTGTTCTCCATCGTTTATATAGTCTATTCCAGTTGTTTTTTTTAATAGCTTCAATGTACAGACACGACATGTTTAGAATTTTATAATATTATAGGTTTATAGGCGTTTATTGCTTATCAATGAGTTGTCGACCCGGCGATAACTGCATAGTAAAATAAGGTTATAGCAGTAAAATGACTATGCGTTCCGACCACTGCCCCTTACCCCACCCCATCCTCTCTATTCCTTCTATCCTATGCCATCCACCCATTCCATCATTCATTCATCCACTCATTCACTCTATCTCATTATAAAGACTGGCAATGCGTTGGTTTCGCCCGTGATGTTGCGTCTAGTCTGTAGGCGACGGTAACCGCACTCCATCAGATGGCCGTCTGCCCGTTTGCCAGGCTTGCAATGAAAAATGGAATATGAAAAGAAAAGATTCGCTTTAAAATTTCGTTTTGGTAATTATTTGTGATTAAAGAATGTTTTGAAAATTGAATAGTTATGAATACTTGACACTAGCTATAAACAAGTCATTTATCAATCATAGCGAGCCTTTACCGCCGTTTTATCGTAAGCGACATTTGAACATAAGTTTATTTTTTGTCGCAAAAGGTATTTTAAACTATTACATTGTTTTCAGACTTTCAGTTTTTGATTCCGTAGAGTCTAATCTAAGGAAAAATGAAAGTCTTAAAACATAATAATAGTTTGAAATACTTTTTGCAACAAAAAATATACTTAGGTCCAAATGTCGCTTACGATAAAATGTCGGTAAAGGCTCGATAATCACATACAATGTGTAATTATATGATTGATAAATGATTTGTTCACTTCAGTTGGTGCATCGGTTGTCAATTCGTCCGATTTGAAGTTCCTTTACGAGAGCCACGAAAACTTCGCGCCTTTGCCGACGTACTTCATACTGGCCGGGATGTGCATGGAGTCGCCCATCGTGGCTACTTCGATGCCGCCCGGCAAACACGCGGACTTCACCAATGTAAGTCACATCTTATATTTACTAGTATAAAGCTGAAAAGTTTGTTTGTTTCTTTGAACGCGCTAATCTCAGGAACTACTGGTCTGATTGGAATTATTCTTTCAGTGTTAGATAGCCCATTTATCGAGGAAGGCTATAGGCTATATATCATCACGCTAAGACCAATAGGAGCGGAGCACCAATGAAGAAAGTTTCAAAATCGGGGGTTTTTTTAACTTACGTTTTTTTAACGGATTTACGTTTTATTCCGCGCGGATGAAGTCGCGGACAGAAGCTAGTGGATGATAAAACATCTTTTTTCCATTTTCGAACCGCCATTGATTTCGCCTCTTTGCTTCGATGTTATGTGTTACCTAGAAAATTGAAATTTTAGAAGAGAGTTTTTCTAACTATCAAAAATAATTGCATCGAATCTTATAACGTGGTATCTTTTAAAATACTTTCTTTTGATATTGCACGAGTTCAGCAGACAGGCAGATAGCCCACCTGATGGAAAGCAATCGCCTATGGACATCTGTAACACCAAAGGCGCTACCAATGTGCTGCCGCTCTCTAACAGAGACTGGAACCTGGCCTCTAATGCCGGAAATTTATTCTGTAATTTTTTCAATACTAAGTGACTTTTGACGTGGTAAAGTATGCTACGATCATTATCTTGATCACAGTTCTTACACACAATACCGGCGTGAAACTAAAATTAAAGATGCCTGTGCCTTCTCTGGATCTCTTCAGAAGGTACTGTATTTACATGGCTCCTCTTATCTATAACTCTTTGCCAACTGATATTATAAACGTACGCTAAAGAAAATTCACCGTAGTCTTAAAAAAGTGGCTGATCAAGGAGTGTTTCTATACTGTAGATGAATTTCTTAAAAAAAGTGCTTGTCGTTATTATCTATATGGAAAATCTTAGTGATCTATTTTTTATTTTTTCTTTTGACATTAATTGCTTATTTATTACCAAAGCTTAATTGACATTTTACTAAATTAGAATATTTATGTAAATTTAATTTTAAATTTTAATTCATTTTGTACACCACTATGTGGTAGAATGTACTGTACTGCATCTACAATTGTATAAATCTGTATAAACTACATTCTTGCAAATAAAGATATTGATTGATTGAATGGTTAGCCTTGAGCTATTCATGTTTTTTACGGTGAGTGAGAGTACCGATGGTCCATTTTCCCTTATCTCACCTTTCTATTCCTTTTTCTTACTATCGCATCCTTTCTATTCCACCCCTTCTCCTTTCCCCTGTATCCCATCCTAAAAGCTGGCGTTGGAATCACTTTCCATTAGGTTTACGTCGGCCTGTTTCGTAATAAAAAATCGCCCATTGGTCATGTGCTTTCTTTAGAAGTTAAGTTTTTTACCTGATATCATTATATTAAATTATTATAAATGTCTATATGCCTTTGATCAGAATTCTTAAGTCATGCGAGTGCCTACAAATGGGTGCTTTTTGACGCCAAAAGTCCAAAAACTAAGTCTTATATTTCATATGACGATGGTTCAATCGAATAAAGCACTGGCTTTTTCATAATGAATTTATTTTCTTAGTTACTTTATTCTTATTTTAATCTTGTTAAAAATTATTTAATTATAATGAATTTGTGGATTTTACGTTTCTGTACTACAAAACCATCATACTTAAAATATATTTTCTGGTTTTTTTTAATTCGATTTGTTATCAAAGTGTATATTTTGGTTTTTTATATTATTAATATTATAATTATATCGTGTAGATTCTCCATGGGGAGCAATATATCGAGTTCTTGGGCGATTTGCCCGGCACCGAAGGCACCTTTACGACGCGTTGCTACGTCGCCGACATCCTGGACAAAGGGTCCAGCGCTGTGGCCATCGTCAATAGTGAGTATTTATGACGCAATGCAAGTACAGACGGCGCCTACGTGAAATAAAGCGTCAAACGAAGTGAAGCGAATTTTTGTATAAAATCTTACATAACCCTCTTTCTCCTTCCTATCTTCGTCAACGTTTTGAATTTCTTGTTCCTTCTGACAAACATTGTAGAACTTCTAAATCTCTTCTCAAAGCTCCCACACACTCATCGGCATGCTATAGTGGTTCTTTCTCCGTCCACGCAGTCAGATTATGGAAAGCCCTGCCATATACGATCCGAGATAGTTCATCGGAGAGCAGTCAAAAAGTCAAAAAGCATTATCTGTCTTAAATTTCCTTATATGTCTATATTATACATTATATATTTATGTATGTATCTTGTATATAATTTATGTTTGTTAATTTGTTTATATTACGTGTTATATCGTAAAATATCTTAGTGTACACAACCCTGCCTTTTGCTTTTCTCCTTCTCGCTAGACTCATAGGTTTGCTGGAAGAAAACTCTTTTAGGGTTAAGATCCCCTTTGTATGTACATCACCACTATTCTGTAATTTTGTATGTAACTTTTTGTGTACAATAAAATACAAATACAATAGAATAAAGAACCATTTTTTTAAAACTTATGTGCGTACCTACGTAAACTTATGTAGTATACACGTGGTTCGCGTCTGCGTGGGTAATAGTGATTTATCCACTAGAAACTATTCCACATTTATCTGTACTAATTTGTTTATATATTACTGTGTTATCGTAACGCCCTGCTGCGCGCTTAGCATCCTGTTCCGAAATCCCGGATCACTTTGAGAGTCCAAGACTCGGTCTTTCGAAGTCTAAGGTTTATCTATACTAGTTTATAAAATGCATCGTATTACAATATACGTGTTCAAAGGAGGATGTATATAGTCTATTTATTAGTAATCTATTCTGACACATCATTATGGTGTTTACATATTCGCGTTTCCCACTTGTAGATTATTCTTTAAACAGTAATTAAATGTATTTCTATGTTAAAATTTTAAAAGTTAGATGAGAGCAGTGTATGTATTTGAGCGAACACTCTTATCTTTATTAATATTAGAATTGATTGTAAAATGTCTAATTTATCCAATTCGTTATCACAGGTGAAATATATCAAGACAAACAGTTGATATGTCGAACACAACAACATATATTTGTACTCGGCCAAGGCGGGTTTGGGGGTCCGCGTAACAGCAAGCTTTCGGTCAACGTTGAAAACGCTCCCAAGCGAGCGCCTGATGCTGTAGTTGAGCAAAAAACTGCCGAAGATCAAGCTGCTTTGTATAGGTACGATTGAAACTACTTAAAAAATTATCTGTACAGAGAAGTGTCTGTTTGTAATGTCAAAATAACAGCTTTTTACTAAATGCGTATGAAAGTATATACGGTACTTATATAAAAAAATCAATATTTAAATTTTTTGTCTGTCTGGATATTCCGACTAATCTCTGAAACGGCCCGACCGATTTTGACGGGACTTTCACTGGCAAATAGCTGATGTCATAAGAAATGACTTAGACTACCTTTTTTAGGGTTCAGTGAAAAAAATGTCCACGCTGACGAAGTCGCGGGCACGGCTAGTTTCATATATTTAGGGTGTTTTTTTGTGGAAGACTGGTAGATTGACGGGTACAAATGTAAAGGTAGACCAGAAAAGAGATAGATAGATTGTGTGAAGGATGACATGATAGTTTGTGGTATCTAAGCACAGAGAAAAAATACAATTTCCTACGGCCAGGCTAACTGTCATAAGAGGCTACTAAACAACCCACAGCCAGATGGTTCTTAATGGCTACCACCCCTGGTCTAGAGTATGCCGCCATAACAACCATAAGTTGTGTTGCGGCATTAGTGGCCAGGTTTCATTACCCCCTTAGAGACCGGCAGCACATTGGTAGCACCTTTGGTATTACAATTGTACCACTTTCCATCAGGTTGGGCCGTCTACCTGCTGAAATCGTGCAATAAAAAAAAGATAGAACGTATGTCAGAATAGACTTATTGTGCCAATCCCAAAATAAATGGGAGAAGAAAGTAAAGGAAAAGAAAGGGTATTTTGTTGTGGACTTAAATTTTCTTTTTGACCACCATTATGTTTGTACATCTTTGCTGTTGGAAACATTCCTTGGCGACAATAAAGGCGATATTAGGTGATTCATTACTGTCTTTCAATTTAATAACATGAAATATGTTGGTTGGTAGAATCATTCAATGGCATTGAATAAGGTCGTGTTCTTCAGTTTTATTTAGGTTGGTCTTCCTAATATCTTAGACATTATTTCATATACACATTATACACCAAACTAGAAAAACAGAAGTCATATCCTACTTCTGTTTCTCTATTCTTTGGTGTACAATAAAGAGAATTTTTTATTTATTTATAACTGTGCCATGCGTAGACAGACAGACAGTACGGTTTTATAAAGGTTCCCATTGTTTGTTCCTGGAATGGCGATGGAATTCTAAAATGACAAAAAATATTTGAAACAGGGACTAATTTTTTATGTTTAGGTTGTCCGGTGATTTGAACCCGCTGCACATCGATCCCAATGTAGCATCCGTGAGTGGGCACCCAAAACCAATCCTGCATGGACTAGCCTCCCTTGGCTTCTCGGCGAGGCATGTGCTAGCCAAGTAAGCACCATCATTTTTTAATATATTTTAATAATTATTTGTAGTCATGCCGTCTCCAGTAGACTTTCAATCAACACTTCATTAGTTAAAATATATTTTTAAATTGTTCTTTTACATTGCTCAATGAGTTCTAACTATTTTTGTGGGATTTTTATTTATTTCAAACCACATATGTCTCACTCGGCAAATGTATATGTTGAACTCTCTTTTATTCTCATGTGGACTGTAATCACATAACATTGCTATTTTACCACAGATAACAAAAACCATAAAGAATATATTAAGTAGTTAGTGTTATTTCTCCATATTAAAACAGAAGAAGAAAGACTTGTGCACACTTTAAAAATGTTGGATTTATTCTAGAAACTTTGTTAGCGTTATACAGGGTAATTGTTATTACTATTTAGTACTCTGCCATTGCTGAACTTGTTTTAATTAAATAAAATCTTGAATTCCCTCCGTCAATAGGTTTGCAGGCAATGTACCGGCAAATGTTAAAGCTTTGAAGGCTCGGTTTGTGAAACCGGTGTTGCCAGGGCACACACTGGTCACCGAGATGTGGTTGGAGGGGAAACGAGTGCACTTCCAGACCAAAGTCAAGGAGACTGGCAACACTGTTATTGCTGGTATGTTGTTATCAAACTTCCTGTGCAAGTATTACTTTATCGAGGAAAGAACTTTAAGGATAGCGTAAATAATTAGATTTATTTTTTATGAATATGAAATACAGCCAGTCTTTTTGTTATTGTATGAGTTTATCAGACAGGCAGTAGGCTCACCTGATGGAAAGCGGTTAACATCGCCTGTGAACATCTGTAACACCAAAGCTACCAATGTGCTGCCTCACTCTAAAGGGAGACTTGAACCTGGCCACTAATGTCAGAACATAACTCAAGGTTGTCATGACTGTATACTCCAGACTAGGGGGGCAGCCACTACCACTTGGCTGTGGGTTGTTTTATCGCCTCTTACGAGAGGTCGCCCGGCCGCAGGAAATTTTGTTCTTCGTTTCTGCACTGATAAAAGTAAAGTAGAAGGTACAGTATGAAAGTAAAGTAGTAAAAGTAGTCTTTTCTCCCTTAACAAGAACTAACATTTTATCTATACTATAATAAATCTGTAAGTGTTTCGAGTTTGTACAGTCAGCGTCTTATAGAAAGGAGCGGCCAAGATGGTCAAATAGACAAGAACATCGAAAGTGATCATTAATATCGATACAACCAAGGTTGTCTAATAGTTCGAATCAGCCTTCTTATCCAAAAACATCGATACACGGACAACGCCAAATACATGAGTTCATTCAAGTCATGATTATTATGGTAACAACCACAACGCCAAATGTATCTACCGCATCCAAAGTAGCCAGAAGTGCGTTGCACTCTAGAAAAATGTATTCTATTATAAATGTGATTAGAGTCAAATCGAGATGATTCCATATTAAATCTAAATTCAAATAGTATTTTTACGGTTATAAAAATCTTTTTCATTTTTGTGACGTAACTAGTATTTGCCCTCGACTTCATTTTCATTACTTAGATGGCAAAGATTAAAGTTATTTTATCAATATTTTTCATGGATTTTAATATGACAATACATAAATCCTGGACATATCCATAAAACCCCGACATTAGTAATGTTATTAAAGACTTATTCCACTATAGATGTCTCACTAAGGATTTCTACTAAATACAGACAGTGTCTTGTGATTTGCTAACATTGCGTCAAAGTTGATCTAGTGGTTTGGAAGTAGTAGGAAATCTCGGTAAATTTCACGAGTCCCAATATCGTCTTGTATAAAAATGTCATAAAGGTTCAAACTATGCAATAATAAGAGTAACACGGACTGTTTTCGTACTATTTTTAGGCGTATAATTCCCTAGAAAATTTTGAAACTTTCCGGCACTAAAGTATGGGAGTAAAAAACACGAAAAAGTCAATGCGGTTACCGGAAAAACTACACTAGAATTCCCATGATATTAGCTTTTTCAGCATTTAAGTCAAAAATGTCTGTATAATAGTGAAAACCTCACAGAAATTAACATATATTTATAGAAAAAAACCTTATTTTTTTAAATTTTCCATCAATAAAACAATTTGATCCCAAATGGTTTTTTTTAATAGCTTCAATGTACAGACAAGGTTTTTTTACAATATTAACTTAGTTTTAACATTGACGTAATACACTATGTATATGTGAGTATATTTTCTATGTATATGTGAGTGTGTCGAAATATCTACTAAAGTGTTTCAAAACACAAGAAATTTAAAATTCGAGATAAAACTTATTTTATTACCACTGAATAATTGATGTTTTTTGGATATTGTTTTAATGTCAAATACGTATATGAATTCTTGTGATCTATACTCAAAAAAAACCCGAGATGCCTAGGATATATATAATATACCCCAGTACTAATTGAAAAAAGCGTAAGCTAACGTTCTGGGGAAATCGTATCGGAAACAGCCAATTTTTATGCATTCTAACCACTTTAAACCACTCCCGTGAAATTTTCCGCGGGATTCCCGGAACACAAAGTACCGAAGCGGTCGGAAATTCAAATTCAAAAGTTTATTCAAAATAAATACATAGCTTAGCAACCTGTTATTGCTGTTAAGGAGAAGAAGCGGCAAAAAATCTCAACAACACGACTAGCTCAAAATTGTTTTTATTTATATTTCTTATTCTATTTATATCTCAAGTTTTTTTAATAACTTTTATACAGAAGTATGTTACAGTTTACTACAGGAAAAGAACGTAAACCATTGTTTTAGTGTCAATTGAATCTGAATCAACTAATTGTTATGCAAATAAATAATTTATTCCTGGGAAAAATCCCGCGGGATACCCGGATCAAAAGTACCGTAGTATTTGAAAAAGAAGGCACAGTATGTTTTAGTATAAGTCGTTTCGAAATCAGCTAATTTATATGCATACTAACCAAACCACACTTGAGAAAATTTTCCGTGGGATTACCAGGACACAAAGTATTCCGGTATTAAAAAAAAATTGTATCGTGGGATAAAAAGTATATCAGAAAATTTGCTATCGATGAGTAAAAATGTCGCATCGAAATCAGAAAGCTTTTTTATTCTGGCCTTTTTAAACCGTTCCCGGGAAAATTCCCGCGGGATTCCAGTATAAAAGTTAGCACAGAATTTAAGACTGAGAATTTGCTCTCGATCAACGAAAATCGAATCGAAATCGGCCTAGTAATTTTTACGTAAATCCCGAACAACCAGACAAATCGACTAACAGACAAGAAATCTAAAAAAATCATCGTGCTCTCCATCGTTTATATAGTTTATTCCAATTGTTTTTTTGGAGACATGACATATTTAGCATATTATAATATTATAGACTATATTGTCTTCCCACGAAACTTCCGTCGCGTTTCCATGATGGTGATGCATTTGATAATGAATTGCATGGATGAAAAATTAACTTACGGTCTTATTCATAGAGAGTTAAAATAAGTTTAAACACTTCTTTATTTTATGGTTGTTAAAGCAGCATTCAAACTTACTCTAACTCTCTATGAATAAGACTGTTAGTATTTAGTAAAAACGATAACTCAAAGATGCGTACAGTGTTATCAAGTATAACACTGAATAAATTAAGAGGACTGAAATATCTGGTTACAAAGAGGAACTCAAGACCATTTATAAAATTTGTAAGTTACTAATGTATCTAGCTTTTACTCTGTTCCATCTGAAATAATATTATAGTTAGCTACTGTGGTCAAATGCCTCTTAGTTATAAAGTTAAAATGAACGCCGTTAATTAATTGCTACATTAGTGTATATATGTCACCGTAAATTGTACACACCGTTAGATTATAATCTATCTCGGGAGATTGTAAACTATTGAAATATTGTGAACCGTAACAAATTGCTTACAATTTAACGCATTATTTTCCGATAGATCATAGTCTATCGACGTGAAATCGTTTTATGACCATAAAGTTAGTAATAAAACACAGGTGGGTGTCAGCATAAAAACTAAAGATTCGATCTCTGCCCTTTTGGGTTGGAAGTTTTAACGATGTTTGTAAGTAGTCAATAAATGATGCTTAATTGGAAAAAACTGGTGTTTCTTTCCAATTTCAGTGCTTACCCTCGATCAAACGTAACAAATATTATTATGCTCATATCATCCTCCTCGTCAATCACACTGCTGTGATCAGGAGTTTTTTAAAGTTTTGATTCAAACGCCTTCAGCATTGATTTCGTTAATTTCAGATTGGAAAAGTAAGGCGCTTTTCATTTAATGCAAATTTAGCAATAAGTAATTCAATTTGAAATACAATTTTGATTTAGTATGAAACCATTTCGATTTGACTCTAATCGCACTTAGAATACGGTTCATTTTTCTAGACTGTTACTTTGTTTTGGCTACCTTGTCTGCTTAGTTACATTTGGCTAGGTCGTTTTTAACATAATATGGATGACTTGAATGCACTCATGTATTTGGCGTTCTTGATGTGCCGATGTTTTTGGATAAGAAGGCTGATGCGAACTATTAGACTACCTTGGTTGTACCGATATTACTTTCGATGTTTTTATCTATTTGACCATCTTGGCCGCTCCTTTCTATAAGACGCTGACTGTAAATTGCATTTGAACATGCGAAAAAAATCAGGGGGGCTAATTTGGACCAGCAGATAAATGACGTTGTTTCCATGGAATAGACGGATTAGCAAAACGATGGTGCTGCAATCGCGTTATTTCACTTCACTAACAAATATGTTGTCACAGGAAAGAAGTCATTCATTGTATTACTTCAAATCAGGTTGGCTTCGACTCATCCCTATGTTTTGCTGGGCAGCTATTTAGACTATATGAACTTAGTCTTTTTGTTATTTTAGTGAATTGAACAAGAAACAGTAGTTTTAGGTCAAATATATATATATATATATATATATATATATATATATATATATATATATATATATAAAACCTAATTTAATTTTATGTAAGTAACACAGAGCTACTACCCAGAGCTTTCAGCCACAGGGAAAACTCTGGTACAAAGATATATAAACTAGATTGGCCAAGGATATTTTTATAAGACATGATTGCCGTCGCCATTCCTTCAGAACTTTGATAAATTTTTACAAAGTCATTTGCCTATTTGGTGTATATACTTACTTAAAATTTAATAAAATACTTTCCAGGCGCATATATGGATCTAAAGAGCGTGGTGTCCGGTGATGGTCCATCCGCACCTGCGCCTGCGCAGGCTACCGGTTCATTGAAGAGCGACGCGCTATTCGCCAAGATCAAAGAGGAAGTAGACAAGAACCACGAAAAGGCCAAGAGTGTGGGCGGAATTTTCCAGTACAACATCACTGACAATGGGAAGACTATTAAACAGTGGAGTGAGTATAAATAATCTTTTTTTTACCATAATATACATTTTAATGTTGTATGTATCATCATCTTTTTACATGTGTTTGTTAAAACTAGGTAATTATATGAGTGCTGGTTTATTGATTTCAGTGACTCTTTTCATCTGATACTCCATCTAAAGCTTGTCTGGAAGAAATTGCTGTATGTGATGAAACCACTGATTGTACTTGAATATTTATGATAATTATGTTTTTGATTTTGTGTACCATTTATGCACAACAAAAGTAGCTATGTTTATCTCCACAGTCAACAGTAGAATATTGTATTTGTTTAGTTATAATTTCATGATGGTCTAACCACCCACTTTCACTTTAATTCTGTTTTCTGATCAATACACAAGTTTATCTCAATATGGATTAAAGGCTATGCAATGATATAATAATTTTTATGAAACCACAAACCTATAATATATTAATATATGTGTTAAATAAGTTTAAACTATATATGTGTGATTAGCTAAAAATACACTTTAAGTTGCCAAGCAATGATTGTAACTGCAATTTGGTGTCTGTTTATTCCATGAGCAATAAGTATTATCTATATAAATAAATGACTTAATATTCTTTCAGCTCTTGACCTAAAAGCACCTAAAGTCCATGACGGTCCACCAAAAAGCGGAAAAGCAGACACAACAATGACAGTATCTGACAGTGATCTAGTTGAAATTGCCTCGGGATCGCTCAACCCACAAGTTGCATACATGAAAGGCAAACTGAAGATCTCCGGAAACATTATGTTGGCCCAAAAATTAGGCCCTCTCTTAAAGTCTGAATCAAAATTGTAATATATAAATAGAATATTTAATATTTTTCATGTTTTTTTGGGCTAGGGTTAAAAAATATAGGTTTTAAATGGTAGGTTTTTTTTTATTATTAAATAACATATTTTATTTTGTTGTGTGTTAGAAATTGTTATATTTTAAAGCTGCTAGACTTAATAGTTTAACTAACATTTCTTGTTAATATACTCTGCCAGAGTAAAATACTTATGTATTATGTCACTTATTATTTTAATGAAAGTTGTAATTGTAAATAAACAAATAAGTATATAATTATGACATGAAATATTTTTTTTATTTTGAGCTGAAGTACTTGTATTGCTTTCTTTACATTTCAAAAATTAATCTATTAAAGTTTATACAGATTTATGGAGAAAAAAATATACCTCTAATCCATTGTTTCTTAACTATCTTTATATTGTGACCCATGAGAAAACCAAAAAGTATCAAGTCTTGTGACCCCTTCACTACAAAATTAATAGTTTATATTATATTAATATTATGTTTGATTCATATATAGGTCTTATTTTTTTAACAGACTGCGACCCCCATTAGTAATAAACACGATCCCCTGCAAGGGTCGCAACCGGGTTGAGAAATGACTCTTAATCTATAAAATTCCTGTTATGTATTAGTTTAAACAAATATTGATTTTCTTAACAATAATTTTATTTATATATCTGATAATGCACACAATGAAATTTAGTTTTTCTACTTTGAAGTAAGGATTATTGTTATGAATTTGTTCTCTATTTTGAACTGTGACAAACAAAATAACCAATTTTTAACATCCAACAAGATTTTAGATATTAAAGTTGATTCCAGTGTATTATGTAAGAGAAATTTTTATTATTTGTTATATGTTATGGTGAAGGAAATATACACCAGTTTTTTATATACAAACTTGTTTTATTAACACAAATACTCGGTACTTTATAGCCTATGGGATCCAGTGGTGGAAGTGTAAGCTCCTCTAGTTTACTGAAATGTGGTGGTCCTGAATTTGTTTGCTGGCAGGTATTTCACACATGAATTAACAATTTTTTTTTGATCTGAGTGTCCGAGTTCAGCTCTAGGAGTTCTGTTATAACCATAAAACAAGTATAGCTTACTTAGGTTTGGGAACATTGTCTGCTGATCTATTTATTATATTTGCTGTGCAGTATGCAGTACTAGACTTCTACAAGATTGTATTAAACAGATATACCTACATATTGATCTTGTGCATCTAGTTCATAAATCTGTTGCACATCTATTTGGACACATTTATTAAGAACTATGAGGGTTCTTGTAGAATATTATAGACATGGAGTAACACTTGTGCTACATCTGCACTAACTCGTATTACTGTATTAGTGAGTTTACTTATTCCAAAATTAAATATGTGCTGTTTGCACAACAAGGCCAGCAGGCATAAAGTGTGGGTTGTGCTTACTGCGCCTCTTAAGTCTGTCTAACATTTTACTGCACTATGTTCCAAGTTTGAGTTGACACAAAGCACCGGTGAATTATTGAGTAGATACAAATAATTTTGCTGAGTTTAGGATACATAATGTCAGAAATGTACTAATTTACCTAAGGTTTGTAAGGCTATGTATAACACAATGGCTATACCACCAAAATTTAATTTAACTTAATTGAATACGTGAATCCCTTGTATCAATAGTACCTCTATATTTGTTGAGCAATTGTCATATCTATAATATAAAACTATAATTTCTTTTTTCTACACACTGGTTACAAACTTCCCTTCTAAGAATAACTCTGTCTCCCTAACTTCAGATTCCCAGGCCAATTTCATTTGTGGCTGCAAATGTAAATCAATAAATTTGGTAGCTTGAATTTCTGGTAGTCCTTTGAATGATATTACTGTACCTATTATACAGCAATATGTACCTGTAATATTTATAAATCTATTAAATTAAGGCTTTTCCACATAGATTTAACTGCATACATTTCCAAGATTTCTCCTACAAGATCTATGTTTTCTGGGATAAATTGATGAATATAAGTTAATCGAAATGGTATTTCAGTCCTTGCACATACTAAGATTAACTAGTATGAATGCAAGTAGTCATTTGGGAGTCATTCAAGTAAGGCATTAAATCCTAATATAAGAATATTATTAAGTAAGTAAGGTTCACCTTTTCTGATGTTATTTAAATATTTAAGAAGCTGTCGAATTTGTTGGTCTACAATCAAAGAAATTGGTGACATCATAGTGCTGTATATAATTAATTATTAGATTTTTATTAGAATAAAGTCTTCAAAAACAATCTACTAATTCTAGTATAGCAAACATGTTTTCTTTAAATAATTTAACTTATTATGACGCTTACCTTTTTTAATTGATTTTTTGTCAATAATGCCATCAGCTATCTCGCATTTTACTTTTGCGCGTGCAGTTGTGTCTGATAGAATCAAAATTTTATTTCCAACCGTTTGCTCTATGGTCCCTTGTATCCATACTTCCATTGGATATGTTTTATTTACTAAATCCTTTATAAAATACTTCCTAGGATTTTGAGCCATCAATTTATTGTTTGTTATTAATTTAATCCAGAAAGCATTTACGACCAAGGCTGAAACTAAAATAAGTAATAATAATATACTACATAGACAATGTGTTACTTAATGTTTAATAAAACTTTCTAAAACTTGAAAGATAATAAGATTTTATCATTCTTTTTAAGTTTGGAACTTTTAGTTCGAAAAAGGAAACAAAACAAATG
This sequence comes from Dendrolimus houi, assembly GCA_039645545.1. Taxonomy (NCBI): domain Eukaryota; kingdom Metazoa; phylum Arthropoda; class Insecta; order Lepidoptera; family Lasiocampidae; genus Dendrolimus; species Dendrolimus houi. The sequence continues at coordinate 12,462,387 of CM077134.1, forward strand.
TGTACAATACAAATCGCGCTACTACCCAGATTTGACAGCTGACATTCACTACGTAGAATTTTGCTGTTGCTATTATCAAATTGGCCATAATGGCAGGCAAAAGAATAGTCCACACAGCTTTGATAATTTTTTTAGTATCATCTGGGCTATCTTAAATTGAAGGGAATGAACGAACAGATTTCTTGTGTTCGAAAAAAATCGAGATATTCACAAAAATCTGACTCGAAATTTTATACGTAGTAGCGTCATGCTGGTATCATTATTTTGATTACAGGGTCTCAGAGGTTCTTAGGGTCGGTTCGATCGCTTGGTGTTATACTACGCTTTCACCGAATATCGGCGTGAAACGGTTAACTTTGAGCTAATTGTGTTTCGTACGATGAGTGAGAGTTCCGATGGCCCATTTCCTTCTCCCCTTCATCCTCCATCCCATTTTCCCTATCGCATCACTTCTATTTCATTTCTCCTGTCTAACCTCTCTATACCATACACAAAGCTGACAACGCGATGCCTTCGCCCCTGGTGTTACAGAGGTTTATAAGCGATGGTAACCGCTTTCCATTAGTTGCACTGCCTGCCCGTTTGGCAGCTTCGCAATAGAAAAGATTTTTTTTTATTTTATTGTTTGTTTGTATCGAAAGTCTCAACTTTTTAGTGAAATATTTATTTTGTAGATGCCATAGGAATCCCCTCGACTGATATCATTCTAAGGCTTTTGTAACATGTGGTTATTTAATACATTAAAAGTATAGTTTTGGTACCCAAATCTTTATATGTTAAATTCTTATGTGCGAAGGTGACTGAACTCCTAAAGGGACGGATCGATTTCTATAATTTTTTTGTGTGTGTTCAGGTGGATTGGATAATTGTTTAGATTCACAATGGAACCCGGTAGGTGGCGCTGTAATCGGGTTCTAAATTTTATTTCTTCAGGGCAGGACAACGTCTGCCGGGCAGCTAGTTAGATTTAAAACATATGTGTTTCAAGGTGTAAGCGGTCTGTTTTCATATAAAATATTGGTTTAGACAATCAAATGAACAATTTTTATGATAGCACACTCCCGCATCACTTCTATACACGAAACCCTACCTTAACAACTCAATCAAAGCGATTTTAAAATAACCTTTTTATTGGTATACAATCTACACAAACATTGGTTGCGCTCAACAAAAAAACGAAGGTCTTAATAATGGCTTTCTCGAGAACTCGTTCTCTGTAGACACCCGCCTATCTAATAAAAATAATTATATAGATAGGTTTGTACTTAAAGCTATTATTACCTATGAGTTTGGACTCAACAGAGACCAAAGCTACAGAAAGACAAGAAAAATAGTTTTAAATTAGTAAATAGAAATAGAAATATAACTAAAAGTTTGCATTTCTACAGAAAAAAGGGAAAAAAACACCAGCTTTAAATTAAAATATAAAATTTACGACGTGAAAATCATGTGGTTGGAAAAGGGTATCTATCCTATTCTAAATTTAAACTTTAAAATAATAATTATAATGAAAAATTCTGAATAGCTTATAAACTACACACGTGCTTTAGACATATTGGTTTGAAGAAGTTCCGATGATTCGTTTTGAGATTTGGCGTATTTTTGCGCGATAGTTTTGAAGGCTAATGACAAAAACATTGGACTTAATAAATTCACATCTATTTTACTCTTGACTATGCATGCAAGGGCATGGATGGACGTGGCTGATTTTTAGGGTCCCGTAGACATTTTGGCAAAAATGGAACCCTTATGAAATCGTAATTTTTGCATGGCCGCCTATCTCTATTACAGTTATTTTTCTTAGAACTGGTCTACGTAGATGACATTTTATAGGGATAGGTATATACCTATCCCTATAAACCACGTAGACCGACTACATAGTCGGTATAGTGATACAAAGTGCTGCGTTGAAAAACGGAGGTGAGGGCGGCCTACTGAAAGGTTTTTATTCGGCGGCGTGACAAGCTTAGGCTTTTCCAAGTTAAGTTAGTTTTTAAATTTTATTGCATCTATGTTTGCTTCGAAAAATAGTAATAAACAAGGCTCGAGCACTTAAAAGAGTGAACTGCAAACCGAAAATAAGCATGATTCAAAAATGTTCAGACTATCGTCCGTCTATTCTGCTAACGTTGGTTAATTACAACGTTTCAGAGAGCTAGAAATTGCCTTTTAAAATGATTAAATTGCCTATGCATATAATAACAATACAGAAATTGTTTACAACCCAACCCAGTACCGTACGCGCCGCGCGTAAGTAGCGCCGCACATATAAAGTTATGTAGTGAAATCTTATTTATAATAATATTATAGTGTACTACTATAATATTATTATAAAGAGAAAAGATTTCTATTTTTGTATGCTTGTAATAAACCCAGAAGCTACTGGACCGATTTCAAAGATCTTTAATCATTCGAATGCTACATTACCCCTGATTAATATAGGCTATATAAAATTAGGGATCCTTACTAAAACTTCAATAATGTAACCCATCAATCCAAACAAAATACTTGGCCCTGGAATCGGGTTCTATGATTTTATGTGTGTTTGAGTGGGTCGGATTCTAGATTTCTATTTTTTCAGGGCGGGACAACGTCTGCCGAGACCACTAGTAAAAAATAAAAATAAGAAAAATAGCAAAAAAAGTAATGTTTGATAGTGGCCGCCATACAGTGGGTGGGTGTTGAAAAAATAACAATCTCTATAATAGTGTGGGGTATAGTTAGTCAAGTGTTGAAAAATCTATTTTTATGAAATCAATAGATGGCGAGATATGAGCTCCCGAATTCGTGAAAAATTGTGGTCCTCTACTCTAATTTTAAAAATGTACGGTGAAAATTTCTGAAAAAAAATCGAGCAAAATAGTTACAAAAATAATTTCCCTGAAAATGGTTTTCAAAAATATTCCTTCAGTAGTCTTTGAAATACGGGATATTATTGATTATATGATTTTTTATGGATCATCATGGACTCGTATCCAAATAAGGAAATGAGTAGACGTTTACCGCCTCTACCGCCTTGTAACTTTCGTTGTATACGGGTTGCCGAGCATACCAAATTTATTTACTAGTTTTAATGATTATATATGCATAAGTATAATATTTTACTAGAATAGAATTTCTAAGTGTCTTGAATTTGGTGTCTACGAAATGAACTTGCAATATTTATCGCAACACGTCGACGACCATTATTTGTTTTTATGCCCTTCCATAATCAATGCTAAGAGAAATACAGGAGTGTTGTGTGCATAGAAGGACGTTTTCGCTTTATGAATAACGAATAGTAAAAAACTCATTCAAAAAGTATTTAAGTAGGTATCTTACTTTGGGAATATACTTACATACATCTGTATTTCTAATAAGATTTTCTACGTACTAATTTAAATAATTCACCCATACTGTAATAACATAATTATATAAAAGTGTGCAATTGTCTTTGTTTAGATATTTCTTTCAATAACGGAAATGAATATAGTATACCTTCTTTCCATCCTTGAAACAGTATAGTCTCCGTGGGATACCGAAATAAATATTACACGAGAGAAACCGGGTGGAAAGCTCTAGAAAAATAAAGTTTTCGGAAGCTTAAACGGCGCGAACACGGACACGAACAAACATGTAAATTGTAAAAGCACTCCAAGATGTAAAATTGTAGACGAAAAAATGGAATAAGTAGATACTTAAGCACCTATTTATCAAGGCGGTTCTCATTTCAATTGTGTAATGCAACAACAGCATGAAAAATATATGCCATACATCATCCCGTAAATATTGCGAGTCGAAGACGGTTCATTTGAAACAGTAGGTACGCTCCCGGCACGAGTCATAAAAAATAAGTAAAAAAAATGGAACAAGTCTATTTCGTGAGCTACAGCGGCGTCGCTGGCCCAAAGGGGGATAAGCGGGACAGGACGCGAATGGGAAAGGAGATATTCGTATCCGTTGCTTCCCGGTGAAAATAAATGTAATTGCAAAATGTTTTTACTTATGAGTAATAAATATTCTGTAAGTCATAAATCTGTTTAATATGAAACCCATAAATTACATTATTAATGTTTAGGTTGATACCTAAAGGAAAAAAAACTTTTATCTTTAATCTATATATAATATTATCTATACATGGGTAAGGCCATTAAAATGGATTATTTCAACATGACTAAACGACCAGTATTTTTTAAATAATAACACCGTTTATAGTAAATAGTTTTCGTCTAATTTCTGCAGGCTGTGCAAGTAGTGACACCGGCACAGTGGAGGATTTGGAGCAAAATGTGCCTTCAACAGGGGGTTGTTAGACGAGCCAAAATCGAAGTTGTGTAAGTGTAATGTTTGAAGGTACTTGAAACATTCTTTAAGGTAAGGAGAAGTATATGATATAAATAGTGCAGATCTCAGACGTACAAAATAGGTAGACCGAGCGCCGAGTTCCTAAGTCTGGTATAAGAAGCCGATCGTAGCGCAATGCGTTACGAGAACTTTGTATTAAATAATCGAATTAGTACAGATAAAGATGGAATAGTTTCCAGTGAATACATTGCTATTACCCACGCAGACGCAAACCACAGTTATACGACATAAGTTTACATACACTAGTTTGTAAAAAATGTTTCAGTTCATTTTTGACGTTTTTGTTCACATAGGCTCCGTCTAAACTTCTATACATCTGAGTGTATGATATAATAAATGGAAAACATGGCAGTGAACATGGCACGAAGTGAGATCGGCAACCACTTGAGTTTATAGAAATAAAAACTTATACATGCAATTTAACACGTACTATATATATCAAATATACGTCAATATAGATTTTTTTTAAATAAATGCTTTGATACTGTAGAGATCAAATGTATTGTTGTACTGTAAAGATGAACATACATTCATTACGCAATAAATATATTCTGTTTTAAAGTAACTGTAAGTAAAAATAAAGTAGCATTAAATTACTTATAATTTGAATGTAAATAACAAATATAATTAATTACCGACTTATTCACTGGAGCCTTAGATATTATGAAGCTGTCATCTGGCGGTGCGGTAGGCGCATGCTGAGCGGCGAGGCTCGACTCAACATAATAACAGCTCATCAGCTCAGCCCGACTCGATTCAAGTTTCGAGACTCGAGTCTCAAATCGACTTCTTCGGCTCAATCGTAAGCGCGCGCGCGGCTGTTACGGACGCTGCCGCCGTATTTTAAAGTTCAACTTTCGATATGTAAAACGCAAATAATAAACAATCTAGGATTCTATCAACCCTTACATAATTTTTAGATTAAAAACTTTTTGTGCAAATTAGTAACTTTAGTGATGATTTTATGTGACGTAGCCAGTGATATTTTTGTGGAAGATCGTAAAGTTAACAAAAACAGGGAGTTCTAAACTTTCCAATTAACACAAGCCATGTGACTACGAAAGCAGAGCAGTAATAATTGTAAGTATATTTAATTTTTAAATTATTTTTAACATTATTATATATAGCGGAAAAACAATATAATCTGTGTAATGAGGTGGTCATTGCACTAAATTTGGTAGCTCTTTAATCTTTACAATTAAATAAAATAAGATTTTATACCTACCACTTAAACTAGCCTTGGGTTTCTATACCAATTTTAAGAGTTTCATTTATAAGTACAATCATTTATATATAACATAAGGAACAAACTATCGGAATAAAACCCGCCACCCTTGTTATAAAATAGGTGCGATTTAATCGCTATGCTAATGTGGTAATGCTAATGCATATTATTATTTTATGTAGTTTTTGACGGGAACTGAACTGTTGTGCTATGGAGATTTAGTTCTAAAAATGTATCTATATCACTTTAAATTGAACTACAGCTGTAGGATATTGATAGTTTTAGACTATTTTTTTATGAGATATGTGATCTGTGTAAGTTAAATTTGTTACAAAAACTCCTTTAATTGGCGTCAGTGAAAGACTTACAATTTGTCTGAGCTGTGATGAGGACGTAATAATACCTACGTCAGACACGCTTGTGCGGACTAATTGCATTTGTTGACTATTCTGGAGAAAACTTGCTATTTTTGTTTTATCTGTTATCTATTAGATACTTCTGCTTTATTTTTATAGAAATTATAACATTGTGACCAATTAATTTCTCATTGTATTGTGAACTATTTACTTCTGACTATTTCTGATATCTAATAATCCGATAACTAGTCTGTCTTCCTTCTCAATCACTCCATTTAATTTAATCTGTCGAGATTTGAACCCAGAAAATCTGCGTTCAAGTGAACTAAACGTTTTATACTATACCACTACATCACAGAGAGTCTACTTTTGGTCGACCTGGGCCCCAATTCTGGTAATACTATCTCGTCGAAATCACTGGATACTATCATTCCAATCGTAGGTTTGCCTGATTTTATACGCGTAAACTAGCGAAACAAATGTATAAAATTTTGGTAGCTTCGTATATTAATATTCATTTCGGTTAACACCATAGTTTCTGCTGATAGTAATACATTTTTTTTTCTACTATTATTTCACCGCGACGACATCGAGAAGATATTGTGGATTTAGTAGAATACGAATTCTTAACACTGTAGCAATGGAATCGCACTTTGAATATCTTCGCAACGCCAAGGTTTTGAAATAGCAGAGTTGGGCTCCTGATCATAGCTGAAGAACACCGATTCGCATGTTTACTACGAATTGTTGTTTGTTTTGGTGGAAAAAGTAAGTTTTAAGCCATAAAACGTGAAAATGTGGGAGAAGAAGTGTTTGTCGTTGTTGAATAAACCATCAAGTCGCATAAGATTTTGTAGCTTTCCAGCATTACGAATTTTGTTTTCATGATATTACTGAGTTGGTTGCTGATTTTCATTAAAAAATTAAAGCACAGGAATTTATAACAAAGTTTGCAGCTAAGAACTTTATAATTTTTATGTTAAAAGATCATAAGATTATATTAAATAAATAACCTGACGAGCAGGGTTACCAACAATGAAAAATATTAACACCTAAAATTGCGATAATTACTAGAAAATTTCAACAAAAATGGACTATAATTTACGTTGTGTAATAATCTTTATTCGTAACCTATTTTATAACATGTTATTAAGTGACGTTCATTTTTAGAGTTTGGTAACCCTGCGTGTCAAGTTATCGTGAACACTGAACAGGGAATACCAACCCATTACCTATCACGAAGAACTTGTTAAACAAATCAATGAGTCTGCGGACTAATTTCAAACAGCATACATTGACAATAAAACGTATTCATCGAGTAATTAATTTACGTCAGCTAGTTAAAAGGCCATCTAATTATTTCTTAGCACGTCAAATAAAACTAAGGACACGGGAAAAGCGAGGCCAGAGCCGTTCAGACATCATACTACGATATCTTTAACAATCAATTTCTATGCTATGTCACGATTATACTGATTCGCTATACTAATTTAACAAATACCTACGCCTGTCTGTATATTAAACATTGACGTTCATTCATTGTTATAGGAAAGATTTATATGTGTTTCGAGTTAGCAAATGTCTTATATAAATTATCGTACCATTTTGGCTAAAACTGAACGCATATATAATCGTGGTATGTCTGTCTGTCTAGGAATGTTATAGCCGTTTGTCTGAAAGACTGCTAGGTCTATATATGTTAGTTAGATGAGATTTGGCAGGAGAGTGTATTCTATGTAGTACTACAACAAAACATATTGTTGGCCGCCATGTATGTAAGTAAGGGATTCTTTTCCATAGCGAATAAGGTGTCTACATTAGACAGGTAATGAAAAATCAAAGCGAATTTTCTTACTGCCGATGATATTTGTCAGTATGTTTGGAGATATATAGTTTCAAAGTTCTGTGTCGCTTTAAAATCCTGAATTATGAGGCGGAAAGTTCTGGAAAAATTTAAATAAAAAGTGGTATAGCTTAAAAATTTCTTTCAAGTAAAACTATTATGTTCAAGATTAATTCAGTAGTATTTTTTAATATAAATATATTTTCACTTAAAAGCTTTTGTAAGATTTAGTACCCAAATGACAAAATACCAATGAGAGAGAGAGAGAGAGATATCTACGGAACTGTAGTATATGGCCTGACACGCATTTGCTGTATTTTTCTTTCTTTAATTCATTACGTTTAATTTATTTTTTGTATTGTCAATTAAAGTGGTCTAATTAAATTCTCATTTGTCAACGTGGAATCCCAGTAGTTAAAATCTGTTAGAATAATTGAGTAGGTATGTATATCAATTGTTTTTGTTCATTGAAATCGCATTAAACATAAAGTGACTTCGTTACTTTTGCACGGGCTTTGGAACTATCTTAATATTTATTATCTTTGAATCTATGAGTTAGTGTGTGCATACTATCGATAATGAAGAGGAACGTAAGATTCTTTTTATCATAGAAAACAGGAGATTTTTATCCTCAAGAAATATGGTGAAGCGTACTCTTTCAAGTCAAGCAAAATTGGCTGAAAAGCAATGCGCTACTACAATTTTTCTTGCATATCGTTACAATTGTCACGAATATCACGCTTATTAGAATTTTATCTGTTTGTGCCGGTTTGAAAATTTGTGTCTTTAATTTCGATATATCACTATGTTCATTGTTTTTTTTTATGTCTGTATTAGTTCGCGTTTGAGCGCTGTCTCACCTTATGTTGAGTGATGACGCGGTCTAGGATTGAGCATGCTTACCTAGAAGATACCTATTCACTCGCGATTTGAAGACCCCTAGATTTTATTTGTTAGGAAAAACAGACTCCGGCAAATTATTCCATACTTCGGAAGTGCTCACCAGAAAAGATGAAGCGAAGCGCTTGGTCCTAACTGTTGGTGTTTCCATCATGTAGTGGTGGAGTAAACCGATGCGTCTGGTTGGCCGACGGTAAAACGGGGATCGGGGAACTAGTTCATGCAGTACTGAGGATCACTCCCCGAAGTGTATCCGATAAAAGACCGACGCGGGTCGGAGAGTAGAGAGAAGACTCTGAAGTCGAGCATTAAAAAGACGGTCATTGCCAACCAGACCCCTGGCGCTTTTTTCAATTGACTCCAACGCCTCCAACTGGTATTTGGCTGAGCCGTCCCAAAGATGAGAATAGTACTCCATGCATGACTGTACTTGTGCGTGGTATAAGTTTAGCAGTTGTTCCGACGTGAAGTACTGTCTCACCTTTCCGAGTATACCCAGCTTTTTGGCAGCCACTTACGCTAAAGTAACGCATGGATGAAGAGGCGAGCACAGTTAATAAGCACCTACTTTATACTGATTCGTAGTTTACGTGAGTGAAGTAAAGCCCTATTAACAGCACAAAATGCTACAGTTTAAAATCACCCTGAAATTTCTAACAATTGAAAATTGTTACACAGTGTATTGGTCTCAATTTTAGCAGCTATAGATAAAACAATCTTTTTTGAACTGTGGTTATAATCTACTAGCAGTCACGGCAGACGTTGAAAAAATTTTTGAAATCAGTCGAGTAGTTTTTGTTTATTCGTTACAAACATACATCTTTCCTCGTTATAATATTAGTATAGATTAGCGGATTTTTGCAAAAGAATACCGATGACGCGTATCCTATTCGCATATGGACGGACACGTACCAGACATAAAAAGGTGCTCATTGATTTATGATCTACGCTATCATCGGTGTCCATATTAATGTTGTTTGTCTGTCGCCTAGTGTACCTCAAGTGGAAACCTACTACAGTTATTTGCAGATATTAGGTATATGCTTCACACATACTGCGTAGTTCCCTTATAGCGCTGTGTAAGTTATAGCAAACCTAATAATTGAAATAGTAAGAAATTATGAAACAGTTACGATGGTTCATAGATATCATAATTCTGTTCATCATTTATTATGTTTTCTATGGTCCCAAAACCAAACTTATCTTCATCTTCCGGTCCGGAAGATATGAATATAAATATTTCTAATTATTACTGTTATCTAGCGGGTACCTAGTTACCTATACAGTATACATATAAGCTATTATTACTATTTGATATTATAGCAAGTATCTTCATAACCAACATGTCGTTAACGTGTAGCGAGCAAACAATAAGTGTTATAACAAACATTTAATAAAAAAAATAATTTGCACATACATAATTATAGTTGTCGGCAAGGATCTTGAGCGGTCGGCGGACTTGTTTTGCGCATTGAGGGCAGCCTATATAAACAATTTATCGATAAATCGATAATATTATGCTTTTATTCCTTTACTCGAAACGGACAATACCTCATATTTCGAAAGGGTGACCGCTCAAAAATCATGCCCGGGAACTGTACTTGTTGTTGAATCAGTAAATCGACTTGATGAAAGTTAAAGTAAAAGTTTAATCGGATACTATGTAACAGGTAAAGAAAAACTACTTGCAAAATCTTTTGTAACCAGGAAGCAAAAGTTCCATAGTATAAATTCGCAATGCTGGTCAGGTTTGATGGATAGCAATTATTATAAAAACTGCGCAAAATGGCAGCACAAATTGTTCTCGATTCGAAATAGCATTTTATTTAACAACCGAAACGTCTTTTGGGTTGGGCAGTACGACGCGACAGTGAGCGGAAAATTATGATAATTTCATCCACAATACTTAGAATAATTATAGATGATGGCAGACAATCTTTTGAATATATCGGTACATTCTCTTCACTGTTTTATTTGTATGAATTTCCTTTTCTGAGCATCATTATTTAGTATAATACTTCGATCAACAATAGTTATGATCATTTAATAATTTTATTTTCTGCAGTTTGTAAGAGTAACATATAATAATAAAGATGTGACGAAAACACGTCGTTTTCATATAAACAAAAATGGCTACGGAACCCTAAAAATATATAATATTTATTAATAGTTAGTACTTATAACTAACTATGGTATTGAATTGTATGTATCTATACTAATATTATAAAAAGGAAAGGTTCGTATTTTTGTAACGAATAAACTCAAAAACTACTGGACCGATTTCAAATATTCTTTCCTGAGTAATATACAAGTGACTATATTTAATTTAAATATTCGGGCTCTAAATTCTTTTTAAGGCAGGACAACGTCCGCCGAAACCGCTATTAACGAATAATGGCATGTTTGCGTTGAAAATCTTAACTGTTTAATAAAATGTGCCTTTTCGAACAGCCACGAGAACTTCAGTTAACGTTTTTTTTTTTTTTTAAAGATATTTTTTTAAATTAAAGATTATTTTAAAATGTGAATATACACAAATCACACGGACCTATAATTAAAAAGAAGAAGAATTTTGAAAATAGTATGACCACAAAACTTGTTGAAAATTTGCTGAAATTTTCAACTATCAGAATAAAACGTACATTTTCTTAACAGTTTATTTATCGACTATTTGTTTGTTTTCACTAAGCACTATAAGAAATGGAAGAAGAACAACAGCATCAAATGTCTCTGAACTATGTTTACTTAAGTTTACTCACATAATTAGTTGAGAATGATTTGTCTTCAAAGGTATTAAATTACATGATGTTATCTTAGACTGTACATCACATCACACAGAGCGTATATTTTCTTCATATTATAAGTTTTGTTTATTTAGAGTTGTTGAGATACACAGATTTAACGTGTCACAATTAAGGTAGGTTCTAACAACTTTATGAAAATATTTATTATGTTCTTTCTAAAATGCCATCATTATTTGGAGAAGTAAGTATAAGTTTTTGAATTGCTAGAAGAAATTTCTTGATATTAGATATTGTTCAGCGTCAGATAAAACCTACAGTTGGTTGAGCTTATACTTATAAATCTTATAAAGCGGTGTCTAAGCCTTATGTTTTCCTAATGTTACTTTTAAGTAATAGGTTTTTGCTTAAAACTTGTCATTGGCTTTCTGTTGATGATTGTAATTATTTGTTCAAGTTTATTTGGCTATTTTGACCTACGTTTTCCCGAAAAAAAAAACAAAATTTCTCAATTGTAGTAAATTGAATAATAAAACAATTAAATATGATTACCTACTTATTTATTGCTAAATAAACATACACATTTGTTACAATAAGCTGAATATGGTAATAGTAGGTGCAAATCTGTGGGGAGCTCGGAAACTGTATTTTATGCATAAAGGTATATTATGTCGTTTATATGATCTAAGATATTATGTATCTTGGACATGAAGTACCTAGCAGGCGACTTTTCTTTTAATGTTAATATTTATTTTTACAGAGATACAAATAAGCAAATTTAGATTTCTCCTATTATATTAATGTACTCTGTGTATAGATTGAAGAAAAAACAAAACAAATACGACAAATGTCAAATAATAAAAAGTAAACAATCTAAAGAAGTTCGGTCTTATTCATATTGAGTTAGAGTAAGTTTTGTAGGCTTTTTTAAGGTTCTTAAAGAATACTACAAACTTACTCTAGCTCAATATGAATAAGATCGATTGATTCCAACAAAATCAGTAAATTGAGTAAAACCGATTGGCGACTGTAGGCCCATCCAACAAGTCTTACAAAAGGAATCGTATTGTCAGTATTCTGTATTACCAAGCTATTGATAAACGCGCGGTTATTAATAACGTATGAAGGAAAATGTATTGTTTATGAAGTGTCACATTATGAAACGGCAATATGGTTCCTGTGTTTTACGGTCGTTTTATGGAGGGCGTTACCAAATTCGATCGCGTTATATTTGTGTTTTGTTTTAATTTTGGTCACGTGTACAGACGACCTTCTTCCTGTGTATGGATTTTTCTCAAGATGAATCAATCATTAGCCAAACTTTGGTTAATGTTCCGAGGTGATGTAACAATAATAATGATGCCCTGACCCATGCAGCTGCACGCCACATGTCTCAAATTTGTCTCTGCAACCAACCTTTTCGGTGATTTATTATTGCGTTCGACTACGTTGTATTCTATCTCCATCTTTGATTTTTTTTGTTTAACAATGACGAGATTTTTTCTGTTTCTTTATTCTTATTATGTGTTAATTAAGTTCTAAGTAACACTTCAATTCTTATGAGTTTTATTCTATTCGTTTATGTTAAGCAAGTTATGTTTGCCTGTAAGAGACTCCTCACTAACAACAATACTCTTTATTGTACATCAACAGAAAAAACAGTAACACATTTTCATATCTTCAAATTAGAAGGTAGTAGTACAATGGTTGGCCTTATTTCTTAGAGCAATCTCTTCCAGGCAACCTATGGATGGACAAGGATCTTACTACTTACTACACTACATTTAGTATTATACCACTCAAATTGTATATTTAAAAGCATTCCAATGTAGCAGTTGTTGCTAAGCTTAATTTAAAAAAAAACATTATATTGTTCCTGTTCTACAGGTCCAAGAAGTGTTCCTTACCATGTCAAATTTCCAGTTTTGGGGCAACGAGATTGATATAACAATTGTAACATACTCAATGTTTTGGGGTTATCCAGATGGTTAATAAGTTGGTCTAAATTAGCTGTAAAAGATGGTTGGTAATCGATTTTGAACGAAGTGCTTGTACTGTATAGTGTCTAGACATCTGTGATAAAATAGCTACATATCTGCAGTGGGTACGCTATAAGCAAGCAAAACAGCTTGGGAACAGATTAACTATTGTTGCGAGAGAACACACTATAAGCAACAAACGGAAGAAACTCATACTGTACATACTGCAGTTGAATTTGAATACTTCCTAGTTTGATTATATACTTGTTATATAATCAAAGACTTCCTACTTGTTTGCTATGTGTTATTTCAAAGAGGTGTAAAACTGCTTGCTACCTGTAACACCCGTTAAAGATTTTTTATGCGTTCAACTTTTTTGGCTACAGTATTTTTCTATGGTTCAAAGAAACTTTACCTGCCTTAAGCTATGATTATGCAAGAATTGAGTGTTTGTAAAAGCTGGTATTCATTTAAAATGTTTCCAGATTGCGTTCCAATGAGCTAGACTAAGCCCTTACCAGAAGGGCTTATTATTATAATTAAAGCTGAAATGAGCCTCGTGTGAAAAAGTTTTACAATTCATTCACTTGCCTTACCATAGGTTAAATTTTGACATTACTTGTATGGAACTTATGTTAAATTTTAAACGGTAAAATATATAAGTCGGCCAATAATTGCTAAGCTTTATTAAATTCGAAAAGCATCAGTCCTATTGATAAATAGGAACATACTTATGGTCAGTGCCAAAATCAATATCTGTGGTGCCAAACTGAGCAATAGAATCTCAACATTGGATGTGAATGTGTAAAACTCATTAATTTGCCGTGGCTAAGAGCGCGGCGTCCATATTTCGATTACCCAAAGATGTAAGGTTCGAACCCAGTATACTACGATATTTTGCAATAAATATCATAGCCTTAGACGAATATATACCAACCTAGTATATCAGAATAAAAAATATTTTACAAGTAGACTAGACTATTTAAGATGATAGTAAAATGTTAATATTAGGCGAATATATTTTGCAGTACAGTCTTATTTTATGCGCTTATGTATTATGTATAGCATTTACAGTAGGTACGTTAACGTTGCTCTTATCGTAGTCACACGATCCTAGAATTGCACAGCACGATGTTACAAACTGGTTCCACTTACAGTGCGTTCCTTGGAATGATTCTATCAATATTTTTTGTACCATTAATTACCTATTTATTTTCCTATTATTCCGTATGTTCATGTTCATTAAACGTAACTGAGTAGTATAACATTCGCGAGCATGTTTGCCAATTTTTAAAAACTTTACTAAATCTCTAAACCACTTGATCGTCTTATCTATATTATAATAAATCTGTAAATGGTTCGAGTTTGTACAATGCGATTAAAAATGTAAAACAAATCAGGGGGGCTAATTCGGACCAGCAGATTCCAAAATAGCAATTTTTTAGAATTTTTGCATGTCTTTTTTTCTGTCTGTCTGTTAGAGCACACGTAAAAAACTACTGAACAGATTTAAATGAAATTCGAAACGGAGCTAACTTAGGGTTATCTCGATAAATGACGTGGTCTCCGTGGGATAGACGAAAATGACGAACAAGATGGTGCTGCGATCGCATCTTTTTTGGAATCTACTCAACGTATATGAATGAAACTTGATTTATAACCCGAGTTAAACTTAGGATACATTTTATCTTGACAAATAACGTCGTTTCCATATAATAAACGGATTAGCAAAATAGATGGCGCTGCAATCGTTTTTCATTTCGCTAACAAATACCTACGTTGTCATAAACAATTTCATTCATTGTATTACTTAAAATCAGGTTGGCTACGACTCGCCTCTGTTTCGCTGTGCAGTTGTGTTGACTATATGGACTTAGTTTCTTTGTTATTGAAGTGAACATAGTAACAAGAAACAGTATATATGTAACATAGAGCTACTACCCTAGGGATTTTCACGCGGCGGAGCCGCGGTGAAACCTCTAGTAGTAGTTAATATAATAATAATAGGTCTTATTAATCTGGTTATTCAAGATAACGCAGTGCAGACATTATCACGTCGATAAAATCTTATCTTAATCACATGTTTTCCTGTAATTAATGTTTGCCGCTTGCGTAAAGCGTATTGTGTTTGATATTTGTCTTATTTAGCAGTTGTTCATTAAGATTGGGTATTTTTAGTGAGAAATGCAGATAATTTAGAAAAGAGGAATATAACTTTTCATAATTTAAAATTATTTTATTATACAGGATATCAACCGCACAGAGAAATAGTTTAGAAGATTTTGGCGGAAACTTGAAGGGTTACGTTTCGTTGTGGAGTTTCTTTCTTCAAAATTACTTTATCGAGAATAAACAATAACTGTAGAGCTTGTAGGATATTGATTGTTTTCACCAAGAACTACTAACTTGTATGAAATATTTTAACTGTTTAGTAAAATAAGAGTTTTCGGTTTGCCAAAAGATATCCATTGTATTTGGTTTCTGTAAAAAAATCTTAATTTGGCTATCTCTAGGGTGAGATAGTAATTTGGGGTTCAGCTGCAGTCTGGGGCCCAATTCTGCTATGTTGGGAAATATCTTAGCGTTGCGAAAACATTCAAAGTACGATTCTATTGAGGTTGTGTCAAAAATTCGTATTTTATTAAATCCACAATGTCTTCTCGATATCATCGCGGTAGAATAATAGAAAAAAATTGGTATCACCAATAGCAGAATTGCGTCAGCCGAAATGAATACTGAAAAGATACCAAAATTTTGATCATCTATTCCGCGAGTTTTCGCGTACAGATATTTATAAAGTTAGAGAGACAGGCCACGGGCACGCCGTTTGAATTAACAGGATATCGAAATCAGGTAAACCTACGATTGAGACGATAGTGTCCGCTGATTTTGACGGGATAGTATTAGCAGAATTGGGTCCCTGGCCTGTCAATGTTGGTACTTAGTTAAAGATTAATATTGAGTTTTCGGTAGCGGGGTGAAAGAGTCCGAGGTACGCAACAGCGGAAAAGTACGTGGTTCCTCCTGAATTGGCGAACCTGATGTTATACCCAAATTGAAGTAGCGCGAAGATTTGTGGTCTAGTTGTTTTTTTACCCATTGCTCAGCTTCAACCTAATGCTTATAAGTTTGACGCATATGATTCTGGCTGTTAAACCTTAAGCTTAAATGGATGAACCGATTTCGATGTAGTTTTCTCTGATATCTTCGTCGGAGAACGTATTTATAGTCGTACCAAGATCATTCGTCTAAATCAGAATTGAGCACGACTACGCTTATAGGCTCGCCGTTGGCTAAATATAGGTAGTAGGTGTTACTTAGGTATTCATTCGTTTTTGTTATTCTAGTTGTAGAGACATCAAAATTTATCAGTTAATTTAATATATTGTAATATATTTAAAACTATTTAACGACGGCTTAATTGTGATTGTAAATTATTAAAGACTATTAATGTGATTGTAAATAAGCAAGTAGCTGGTTGATTGTTTTAGTCTTATATGGATTATTTATTTTATGTCAAATTCGTAATGCTTTATCAATAAAATGATAATATATGGTTTTATAATGATGCCGAGGACTTTTTCTTATATTATTATGAATAGAATCGTAAGTCCTTAAGTGCCGAATCGAATTATAAACTATCCGAATATATTTTCAAATCTACTTTCTTTATTCTTAAAAGATAAATTTTTGGATAAAATTTTAATTAAATTGGCTTTAGATGATTAATGTAAAATATTTTCTAGGGTAATATCTAACTTTAGATGCAGCTTAAGTTGTCTAAGATGTTTAAATATTATTAAATAGTGCATTTGTAAAAATTCTGTTTGCAATGTACGAAAACAATATTCTAAGGAAAAACAATGTATACAAAATACGTGATTGTCTGTTTGTTGGAATATTTGCATGGGTGATATACATAATTATAATAAGAGATGCCGCAAACGTGTAAATTGAATAACAAAAACCAATTAAGTGCGAGTCAGCCCATGCACAGTGAAAGGCTTCGCAGAGGTGAAAAGGTAGTCAAAGACAGAAGAAGTTGAAGAAATCGGTATACCCTGTTTATTCGTACAAGATAAATTTATGAATTAAATTTCAGTTTAATTGTGCGTTTTGATTGTTAATTAAAAAAAAATTCTATCTTAATTTCTAAATTTGGTTTCCCCTTCAGTTGTCAATGACATTGAAACACCATTAAGTACTGTTAAGTGATTATAAAAATCCTGTGTGTTTTGTACCGCAGTTATTTCCTAAAGAAAAACAATGTATAACTGTACAAAGATGATGTAGGAACAAGCCACTAATAGATTCACAGAAAATATGAAAATCAAAGTTATATGGCTTATATTCTACGATTATGTCCCTAACGGCACATTATGTTATGTAAGTGGACTTTCAAATATTTTCAGTATAGGCATTTGGCAGGCATGCACGAAAGCCGTGGGCTAGTCCTGGCTGCCCGTATTTACCGAACCAGTTGGCGCCTAACGACATGCAATAATGAGATTCACGTAGGGTTAGAACTTTAAAGTAGCTTTGGTAGTTTTACCATACATACTATTTGTTAAGCACAAATTAAAAATACTACTTTTTAAAATTAATTTTAAATGGAAACTGATAGTTTATTACTAAACAATCGTACACGAAACATTTGTACACTTCAATAGTCTAATCTAATAATGGTTACTGTAGCGATCAAGGTTTTAAAATAAAGTAATTGAATCAAAAAGTTATTTTATTTTTGCGTAATACAAATTAATAAATCATAGATATCGGAAGACCAATAGGTTCAGTGCATAAGGCACTGGATTCTCTGGATTATACACCACTTTGGCAGTTTTTCTATCCAATTTTGCAAATTGATACAGTTCGATAACGTGCAAAACTCGCTAATCCGCTGGGCTAAAATGGGGAGGCCCAAGTTCAGCAGGATTAGAATGATATTATTTTATCGTTTGTATTATATTCTATTGCACAACCCTAGTTCTAAAGTAATGCGTTGTGTTTGCACTCTTAGTTAGAACGGCGCGCGCGCAGTTCCAGATTATTTCTATGCTAATAACCCTATATATGCATCAGTAGCAATATTATCTAGTAATTTAAACATTACGTATGTAAAGATTATATAAAAACACTCGCTACGTTTTTAACCCATTAAGGTTAGATATTCCAATTTGTAAAGTAAATGCTTGAATTTAATATTGTATCAATAAGATAAAAAAGGAAGTTTCAACCTAGTATGACGCGGGTTCGAATCTTGGCTGGAACCATGCACCATTTACAATCTTAAGCGTTTACTTGTCTTAATAATATATAACTATATTGTTACATTTATCACGTGCTAACTAACGGCGAAAGAAAACAACGATGTAATCTGCACATCGAGATAACCGATATGGCAAAATCGCAAAGCCGCATTAAACAAGTGAATACTGCGAAGCTGGCATACAGGTAGGCCTACCTAATGCAAAGTGGTTACCTTCACATATAGATGTTTACAATACCAGGGGCAGCTCAGGAAGCCTACACATTGCTAGCCTTAAGGATGGGATTGGAATGATAGGATAAGGAGAGGGGAAGTCGAACATCTGTACTCTCACTTACCATAAGAAATAAGATTAGCTCGAGGCTAAGAACCATCTCATGTCGATATTCTCTTAGAGCGTGGTATCATATCGATCGAGCGAGTTTGGAAACTATAAACAAGATAATTCCAGTTTTACTGTAGATCAATTAAGCTCAAATAAATTCTAGGTGGCAAAAATTTCCCTCCCAATATAGTTAAAGTACCTACTTTTTGAAGTGAACATTCAACTTTTTGTCGGTCCTTGAAACATTGCGTATACGGGAACAGGCCCAAGTTTGTTTGTCTGTATGTGAGCAATTACTGAGCGCTTTTCACACCTGTCTGTTAACTCGTATGGATTACGAGTGAGGAAATGTCGCAGCGATGCATTTCTTGGATCTTGATTCAGATAATGTTTGGATAAAGCCCCGAAACTGGTCGGGATATCTCGTTTTCATGCATCATGAGATCACGACAGTCCAAGAGGTTAGCGTTTGATTTAAAAGCTATCCACGTTTTAGTAAAAGGTCAAAATCATGCCTGATTTTATGATGAAATACTGATCAATATGTATATATGATTTTATTAAATAAATAAATATAAATTGGAAGAAGACAAAAATGTAAGAAACTCTTTTACGTTAATAAAACCAGGTTTTATGACAACCGTCTAGCTCTATGAGAAGTTGAAGATGGCTCTGCGGGGTACATTAATTACTTAATTATTACCTTGTTACATTTGACATATTTAATAGATTTGCAATTTAAAAAACTTACATTAAATTATAGGTATCAATAATATTTATTATTAGGTATCTTTGAATTTGATGGCGAGAGGCCGGACGGAATGTCACTTATTCTTTAGAAGATGAGACGGACGCTTGTGTGGGACGCGACATGCTTTGATACTCTGGCGGCAACACATCTTCAATGACTAAGTCAGGGGCTGGCAACGCTACTTTAACAGTTGAAGATCTCAAACGGCCCAAATATGGAACCCTAGGAAGGGGTTACATATTTGTGCCGTTTGAAGTTGAAACTTTAGGTCCGTAAGGTCCATCGGCAAAGGGTTTCTTTAAAGAAGTTTGCAAGAAAATCTTTGATACCACCCGTGATCAGAAGGCTGGTTCGTATTCCGTGGAACGAATCAACATTGCCATACAATGTGGCAATGTAGCCAGCCTTCTGGGCACGCTTCCCTCTGGCAGTAATTTGTTACATAGTTTAAATTAATTAATTTGTAACTTAGTTTACTTTTAATATTTAGGTAACTGTATTATTTTAAAGTTAGTTAAGTACGCAGTTTGTTGTTTATATGGATCACTATTTGTTTGACTCATATAAATTAAAATACAATATAATTTGTATAAATAACGACAAATCGCCACTAATTTATTTACCAATGTGTTTATGTTTTACCTCAATTTTAAGACAATATGTGCTTCTATTAAATGTAAACAGGAAAATGTATTCTCTTTTTAAAGTGAAGTAATTAGGTACTTTCTTTTTGCTTAAAATACAGGGATATAATGACTGCTTTCACAGAATCGTGTTACGAAGCTGCTAAGAGTCATAGTGATACAAGGCCAGTAGCGTAGCTTGCCTTAGACAGGCCCTGTATCAAATGTGTTTAGGGGGGTCCAAAGGAAGGGTAAAGTTTTTTATATAAAAGAAACAACAAAATGCTCGAATTGAATTAAAATAATTATAGATTGATTATAAGTTATTACTTATACTTAATGCTCTTAGGAGCTATATCAGACAAACAATTCAGATAAAAGATACATTTTTCACGCCTTTTTTCGGCAAGCTTATTTATCAAATCATCCATAGCTGAAGACGATTTCAGTTTTTCTAGATTTTCTGCCTCTACAATGACAAGTCTGATAGCCATTTCTGTTGGCCTGTTGGTAATTATTTGACAATTGATTAACTTGATTAAAGTAAAAAGAGAAAATAACAGCTATAAGTAAACAAAATATATATATATATATATATATATATATATATATAAGTAACAAATCACTTTTATATAATTGTAAATATTGTGTAGGTGAATTTGACGTGTGATGAGATAATATATTGGCACTAATTGGCAGATGCAAAATATTGAATAGGGCCTTGTGCAGGGACGTAGCTACCGCCGTATCGGCCGTATCCATGATACGGGGCCCCAGGCTACAGGGGCCCCCAAAGTGTGTAAGCAAAAATTCCTAAACTGTTATCTATAATCGTTTATAGATCAATAACATTTTTGAGAATAACTGCTGGTTGTGTTGTGCTCAAAAATGTACAATTATATAAAAGTGATGATTTTGTTTATTTATACCTGTTATTTTTTCTTTTTACTTTAATCAAGTTAATCAAATGTCAAATAATTACCTTTTACTTCGTCTCATTATACAATCTAATTCATAAAACTAACACCCTATTCTACTAATTTAAGGGCAATGCAATCAAATATTACTGAGTTCGAGAGTCATATAAAATGTCCTTCATAAATCATAACAACTGGGAATTATGTAATTAAGAAAATAAATATGTTTCTCATGTGTTATTATGTTGGATGATTAATCCTTATTGCTTCGATCTTAAAGAATATTTTATGAGAATTTTTATCATTTGTTATTGTAACTTAACAGTTGCGCTGAGCTACGTCGAGTAGTGGACATCTTAAGTTGTCACTTTGTTTTCTTTTTGCATCTACGACTCTTTTCTTAGGACGACGACCCTATAAGCTTGCCTGTTTACTATAGGGGTGTAACTTTAATAATATGTTTTGGTGATTTAACGAAATATTTCCTTTTTGATTTATGGCGACTTCGAGACAGATTCCTTTTAGGAAAATTTTAGAAATTAAATATAGGCAGAATACAGTCTGCAACATATTATATTTTAAATTTTTTTTTGTCTGAACCTTGTTTTCGTTACACGCAGTATATCGGGATTCCGTTGTCATCATTCTCCCTTAATTAAAGGAGAATTTTTGTTGTTTAATATTTTTATTACGGTTTCTTAGCTATCTTGGCAAAGTGGAACCCTCATACAATCGTCGTGTCTCTCTGTCTGCCTGTGTATTGTCATAACAATATTTTTCAGAAATTAATAGGTCTATATTGATAAAATTTGATAGAAAAATGTAGTACATAATTATATGGCGCTACACAACAATGGTGTGAACGTAAAAAAAATAAAAATGAGAATTGATCGTCACGTAATATGATACTGAGCGATAATTTTTTCAATGTATATAGTTTATAAAAAAAAATAATGATGTCTCTTGATGAATTTTTATCTAATGCTGATATTAGATATGTCAAGCAAATTGAATCAATTTGAATAACAAGCACAGAACTGAAAAGCCATAACGAGTTTGTGCTTATATGGAACATATATATGGGGTTATACATCAAACTGGAATGACATAAATAATCCGTCTAATATTGACTTAAGTTTATAGGCGGTGAACTATTCGTTTTTAAGGTTAAAAATTGTGTCCCATGTTGTGACTTTTGCACTTAATCACTAAAGGATAATGAAACTTCTTTAAAAGAATATTGGTGTTAATAAGAATCATTGAATAATTTCTGAGATACGAAATATTTGAATTAAAATGTTTTTTAGCGTTCTGTAGTCAAATGATTAATGATGCTCTTTACGTTCATTGCTTTTACGTACACTCACGCGCATTTGGAATGATTTTTATATTTAACCATAAGTGCATGACAACCCTAAAGGTTTGTGTTACGGTAAATGTGTAAGTTAGTAGCAAGTGTATAGTGGACGTGACCCGATTCTGTTTGCTTTCGAGTACGGCCTGCGCGAGCGCAGCGCCGAATACCAGACCGTTCCGAGAACAACGCCTCTAGACAGACATAACTAACTTGTCTCTTGGTATTTTTGTATCAGAAATTTTAGATAAGGGCAGACAATTCGGAGAAAATCTTTTAAAGCTAACTTATTGAAATGTATTCACGATACAGATTGTAGGTTTTAGAGAAATGGTATGTAACTTTAGATGCAGACAGATGTTTTTGTCATAATATTAAAGTTATATCGTATGTTAACGTAACTGCGGAAAACAGTTTTAACAACAAAGCATAAGCAAACAAACACAACTCAAAACATCAATATTTTGTAAACAAAACAAAATATTGATGTTTTGAGTTTGTGCTGGATTGTAGTAACAGCCCAAAAGTATCCCACCACTGGGCTCGGGGCTCCTCTTTAAATGAGAACATATACTCATCATGTTTATCCAAAGGGAAATAACGATGCTGATTGCTGCTCGATTACCACACTAGAACTATAATCTACTAGGGCCCCCGCTTTAATTTGAAGTTGAATGTCCGGTCCTAGTGATCTTTGAAATCCTTGCCAGAATTTTGGAAGAATGCTTATTTATATAAATGATTGTAGACGGAAGATCTCCAATTAGCTCTTTTCAATAGCTAGAGTACATCAATCAGGTCTCAATGATGAAAAGTGATTTACCGTAACCTATAAAGATTTACAACACAGGTGTTATAAATGTTCTGCCGGCCTCAAAGGAATTTTATAACTTTATTTTAAAACTTTTCATCTCAATAATGTGGAATATCTCAGCTGGGAGCTCATTTCAAATCCTTTTTAGCATCGTAATAGAATCTATTAGGTATATATTTTATACCTTGTTTTAGTTTTACGACTTATTTTATTTTATTTTTTATTTTTGTTTTATTTATTTAGGATAATAAACAGATATACACTAAAGTTACATAAAAGAAAAAGTATATAGTATAAAATCAATGCTTATCCAACTACATTATCCACGAACTAAAAGATGGTAGTGTACAATACTTAAAAAAAAATATATATATATATAAAATACGGGACATATACGAAAACTCACGCGCATCCACGCGCTTTTCACGCGCGCACACACACAAACAGACACACACACAAACAGACACACACACACACACACACACACATATATACACACACAAACATACATACTCATGCACGCGCACGTGCAACCAAACACTCACATCAACACGCTTATATACATATTATATATGTGAGGTGATAAAGATAACAGACACAGATAAAAATGATAAAAAAAAGAAACTTTCATAATTAAAGTGCCTTATCCTTAATGACGTTAACGACATCTTTTTTAAAAGCACCCAAGGAAAGTGTAAAGATGTCGATGTTTTCAAAATATATATTGTAGTTGTTGACGAGTTGGTACATTGGGGCACGAAGTCCTGCGTTAGTACGACAGGAAGTCGTAGAAAAAAGCCGCCCAATTTTTACCGCGCGTCTAAGCACTGTCCTTGGGACGCAGTAACATATAGTATTAGTAAGAGGCAAGCAGTCTATATAATTGTGACAAAGTTTATAAAGCAACATAGCACCCAGTAAAAGACGTCTATTAGAGAGTGACAGTAGGTTATATTTAAGTAATAATTGAGAGTATGGGAGATGGCCGCTACTACACCTATAATACATTATACGTAGAAATCTTTTTTGAACTCGTTCAATAGCATCTGCATATTTGTTATAAAAAGGATTCCATACTTGGGTGGCATATTCGACTTGAGGTCTGATAATCGTGTTATAGAGATAAAAATATGTTCGTGGTCTATTAAAGAATTTGCTTGTTCTACTAACAAAGCCTAACATTTTATTAGCCTTACGAATAATCTGTTGTGTGTGAAGATCTAAATGTAATTTACTGTCCAATACCACCCCAAGGTCCCTAACGTCTTCAGTTTGGGAAAGGGACATGTTCATAAGCTTGTAAGTATAATTGATTTTATTAACTTTTTTTGTGAAAACTATCGAGTTGCATTTATTTATACTTAAATGTATATAATTGTTCAGACAATATATAGTGAGGCGATCTAAATCTTCTTGTATATGAACACAATCATTATGTGTGTATGTTCGACAGAAAACCTTCAAGTCATCGGCATAAAGTAGGAACTTAGTATTATGGAAGCAGGAACTAATGTCATTAATAAAGATAACAAATAATAAAGGACCTAAAATTGATCCTTGGGGAACACCTGAGGTGGTGCAGGTGACTTCCGAAAAATGACCAAGAAGGGTGACTTTTTGAGTGCGATTTGTGATGTATGAAACAAACCATCTTAATAAATTACCACGTATGCCATTGTAGGCAAGTTTTTCTAACAACTTCCGGTGGTCCACCTTGTCGAAAGCCTTGTAATCTGTGTATATCGCGTCCACTTGCACGCCTTCATCCATGCTCTCAAATAAGTAGTTTGTAAACAACATGAGATTTGTGCATGTAGAACGTTTTTTTACAAAGCCATGTTGTTCTCCTATGATGGAGTCGTGCAATAGAGGATAAATACTATTATATACAAGTCTTTCAAAAAGTTTCGACAAGGCGGACAAGATAGAAATGGGCCGGTAGTTACAGATGTCTTATTTAGACCCAGATTTAAAAATGGGTATAATATAAGCCTCTTTCCAAATAGATGGAAATACACCTCCGAGAAGGCATTTATTAAATATTATGTGTAGAGGTATACAGATGGAGTCAGCTGTCTTATTTAGGAAAATTGGATGTATAGTATCTGGGCCCGGGCCTTTTGAAGTGTCAAGTCTTTTTAATGCAGTTCTTATTTTAGAGAGAGACAAATGCACATTATTGATTAATGGACTGTTATCAGCATAGTTGTTAGGTGGCTGCCATGTGTTACTATCAAAGTGTGTAGGTTCGTAAACAGAATTTTAAAAAATCGAAAATAAAGTACAGATATCCTGAGGTGTCGATGCAGACTGTGAAAGATAATGCATAGAGCGTGGTAAGGTTTTTTTTTTGTTTTAAATTTGAAACGAACTTCCAGAAGAATTTAATATTTGAGCAGCTACTATTTTGGACCGTATCTATATAGTTCTTATAGCAAATATTACTGTGTTTTTGAATGTCTTTCTTAGAGTTGAGAACCTTTCATATTCGACTCTGTTGTTATAAGTTTTCCATTTTTTCCAAGCTTTCGTTTTATTTTTATAAAGACTAACAAGGGAAGGAGTAAACCATACCTTACTTACTAACTTACTGACTTACTGATAGATGGATATTATAACGACAGTAATATTCTTCTTTTCTTTTATTGTCTTTTTATTAACTCCATTAATTCTTCGAATATTTCTGTAACATACTTCTGTATAAAACTTATAACAAAAATAACTTGATGTATAAATTGAATAAGAAATATACAGAAAACAATTTTTAGCTAGACATGTTGCTGGGGAGTTTCTTGCTGCTTCTTTTCCTTAACAGCAATAACACGTTGCGAAGCGGTGGACATAGAATAGCAAGTAAATTTAAATTTTAACTTATATTTATGACCTTCAAAAGTGTTCTCCCGTGGAACTTATATTGAATAAAAACTTTTTGAATTTGAAGTGAATTTAAAGTTAAATCAATGCCAGTGTTGTCTCCAGGTTAGAATCTAAATATGTCATTTGCTCCAGGTAATGTGGTTCCTCGCTGCAGTGCTTGCCGTAACTGCATCGCTGGCGGCAGCAGTGACGCCCTGCGGGGAAGCGCGCACCCGCTGCGCTTATAGGACTGGTTGCGGCGCTGCACTAAGCAACTACATGTTCTTCTGTGATGGAGTGCTGTCAGAACCAGGCAGCAGTTGCTCAGAGATGTGTGGTCACGCCCTCATTGCCCTTACGTCTACAGAAGAGGGTAAAGAGCTGATGGATGTAAGCATTTTTAACACAATTTCTGGTTTAGAATAAGAACTTTCTGTGGTAGGATAATTATAAATATACATATTCCTATAAGTTACATTTAAACCAGGACCCAATCGGAGGTCATAAAAATATTGTGTTAATTGGGCACTAAACTATAATCATTATACTAACCGACCATTTATGAACATTATTATTTCATCGTAATATATCCACTTACAATTTTGTAGTTTTTACATCATGCATAAAAAGTAAATTGATAGAAGTCAGAGTACTTAAGCGTTCGACAATAAAACAAACATCTTTAGAGGTTGGTCTAAAATATACTTATATATTGCTGTGCTTAAATTTAAATAACACTAGTTGAGGCGTTAACATTGGTATGCCTATAAAAAAGCGACGTTATTTCCATAATAGGTATTCGATCAAAACAAGAGCTCGTGGCACATTTACTGTGTATGATTGTGTTTTGGTAACCATCCAATTTTTTTATCACTAAACAATTAAGATTACAAAGAGACAATGAGGTTAATTACACCCCAGTAAGTGCAAACCAGGGCAATGTTATCTGAGGTTACGTTGACGGCTTTCAATCGCAACTATTTATGGACACCACTTCATTGAGTTGTTTTAATGCAGATTGAATGGTCAGAGATCGCAATTGTCGTAATTATTACAGTCTTTAAAGTCACTTCTCCAAATGAAACTGTTAATTGTTTGATATATTCGTTATAGTTTATGACTGATATCTGAGTCATAATACACCAAGTCAGTCATACTTCAGATGACTGGTGGTAGTTGATTAATTTTAAGCTTTACAAGCCAAATTACCAAAATAGAATCTTTTTATTTTGATCCTGTCCTGTCCATATCACTTAGACGAGTATTGTATCTTGAAGAAAGTAGATAAGATTTGAAAAGAGGTGTTTTCAAATAGCGTGGGTCACAACATTACTGTTACGAATTTGTAGGATTCTAAATTCGAAATACCGTTGGAATTTTTACAAAGTTTACTAGAAGTACACACACACGTAATTCACTGTTCTTACAAGTATAGCCGAATACAACAAAATGAAATCGTAGGGCAATCGTTATCACATAAATCGCGAAAAGTTTGTCGTTGTAAGATACTCGCTCCGAAAGTGCACTAGGTAACGCCTCGTTCACAGTCAGAACACGACTGGCGCATTTCCCTACTGACCGACCCTCATCCATTTGTAAATTAGACATGGCCTCCTAGCAACTTGACGCCCACTGATTCTTGAAATCGTTAAATGTTCAGCTTAATGGCTTCCAAGAATTCGCATGAAATATCCACAGAGGAAAGAAGGTTTTATGACGTCTTACGGCGGCGTGAACAAAGAGATTAGCGCGAACAATAGATCACTCAAATTCAAAGGGGTAATAAGACACCTGCAAAGGATTAGTATCGGCTTGCAACAATACCTACATAGTGATAAGGTTCTGAAGTATCCTTAATGGATATTGAAAATAGATAGTTTGTGGCTTGCAAGACATGCTTAATGCATAAAGAGTACCCTTCTCTAGCTTTTTAAGTATACTAACGGTGGAAAGTTAAAAAAAATTAAAGTGGTCGAATGACTAAAAGTTTAAATAATGTAATTCGATTTATTTTTGGTATTTGACATAATTTTACTTACATGCTACTACGTTCATTGCGCGTGGCTTATTTCAGTTGATATAGCTAATATGAAATGATGAAAGAGATGACTATGAAAGTCGGTTTCATCTCATCGATACTACCGACATATTTTGTGATTTGTCCTCTTTTTTATAATAACTGTAACTCACGGACTTTAGTTGCGTAAATGGTCTGAATTGATTTCGAACTTTTCCAAGTAATATTAATTCATCATTCAGTAAAAAATAGCATTGCCAATGTCAAACACAAATTGAACTTTACACTTATCTGCGTCCAATATTGCACATTGAGTGGTCGTAAGGGAGTTCAGTCTCGCCACAATTGCTTTTCAACATAACAGCTGTTTACAGCTTACACTCAATTGAACGAGACGACCAACGGTTGGAGAACCCTCGATGGTTCTTAGTTGGAAGTTGTTCGTGGACTATGGAAGGGGATAAAGAGTCCTTGTTATGGTGGCATCGTTGGTTAGGTGCGCGTACGCTGACGCCCCGCAATAAAATCTAATTTAGACGTCGTCGGGCAGATTTGTCGGACACGACGGGACTGCATCGTATCCCGGCCCAATAAGGGTCCCGGTTGTCGACCTTACATTTACATTGAGTTTACTCAGTGTCGAGTGATATTATGGCGATTCTGGATCCAGAAAGTCTAGAAAGATGTGATAGCTCTACTACGTTGCTGCTACAAATGTAACAAAGTGTAAATGAGTAATAGTATATCCATTTTTTGATAATGGATTAGAAAGAATAGAAAACACTTTATTGTTCACCAAATAAACAAGTACAGAATAAATAATTACAATACTTTAACGGCAAAACAAAAGGCGGCCTTATCGCTTAAAGCGATCTCTTCCAGGCAACCTGACTGAGAGGATACTTTTAACAACTTATGTCTAGGTATAATTAAATTAAAAATAAGTAAAAATAAAAAAAAGGAAGAACAGCAGAATGTGGACAGTAAACAGCTAAGTTATGAAGAATAGAAAAAAAATTAAATTTATAAACTAATGTAATGGTTTTTGACAGATTTTTTAAATATGGCAAGTGATTTAGCTTTTCTGACATCTACGGGTAAAGAGTTCCAAAGGCAAACAGCCTGCACAGCAAAAGATTTGGAGTAAAATGTTGAAGAATGTGCAGGTGCCTTTAACAGGAGGTTATTAGAGGAGCGCAAATCGAAGGTGTGTGATGTATGAAAGATGTTGAAACATTCCTTAAGGTAAGGAGGAGTGTAGGGTATAAATTGTGTACGATATAATAAATGTAGAAGATGAGCATTCCGGCGAAGTGAGATTGGCAGCCACTTGAGTTTTTTGCGATATTCAGAAATGTGGTCATACTTTTTTAATCCAAATATGAATCTAATACAAACATTTTGAAGACGCTCAAGTTTGATAAGTAGCTCTTGGGTAATGTTAAGATAACAGGCATCCGCATAGTCAAGGATGGGTAGTAAAATTGCTTGAACAAGCGAAATCTTGGTGGAGTTTGGAAGAATTTTTTATAGTCTTCTGAGTGAGGCATAGGATGCAAAGATCCTGCGACTTAGCTCGATAATGTGGGGTCGCCAATGCTCTTGCCCTTACTTACACAGCGGAACTCTTAACCAGTCTGGGAAGATGTTTGGCCCGTCAGATTTGTCTGGCTCATTGCAAAATATTTTAAAATATTATACTTGATAATATATATAAAATTCAGCCTTCCTAAAATGACGTAAGTTCCCACATTTTTTTTAAAAGTGTCTGTCAAAAGTTTTGGCCCACAGGAACTGTCTGGCAACTGTATATCTTTGTTTATAACAATATCGTATATGACATATGTAAAAACTAGCTTTGCTACTTTGACGTAAGTTAGCATAGTTTTTTTCCACCTTTGATACCTGCTACCTGAAAAACGGTCCCGCTTTCAAATTAGTGAGTATCCATTCCTTTCTAAGTTTATGTTAAACTACCGATCTTAAAAATTTCATCTTTCCTAAAATCGCGTAAGTCTGGGGTGACTGGGATCTCAATCCGTTATAATATATTTAAGCTTTAAAACACGAAATTTGAAGTATTAACAAACAAATCTTCAAAACATTTCCAACATTATCTGTATGAGCATGTGTTTAAATTATTAAATATAATGTATTCTATCTCATTCTCTCGCAGGCTTAATCCTATAGATTTATGTATTCATCTCTTTTTAGTCTCGCTTTTTCGTTTCAATGAGTTTCAAATCACAACGATTCTAAAGAAGTTTCATTTGAAAAAAATCCTTTCGGTAGTTCGTATTATAAAAGTAAATTGTCTAGACATACGATAGCAGTCATATTGCTTGAATCTATTTGTGACTTTATTACAAGAATTTTGAAATAAGACATAATTTTTCGAGTGACATGACTTACGATAACTAATAAAAGCACTGACTTTTATGTCTCTAAAAGCTATAAAACTGTAATTTCTCGTGTTTCGGGTTTGGACTCTGGCATTCGTGAAGTTCTCCTTTGGTTTAGGATGTGCGTGCACTACGAAAATTCGGTGCGATTGTTGCTTGCTAATTACACTTTCATATAATACTCAGTATGTGGTTATTATACCTATATGTTACTCAGTAGGTATAATTAAATATACTGGCAGAAAAATTCTCAACTTAAACAATATTGCGTATAGGTACAAGCTGTATCTGCGACTTTGTTCGAGCGGGATTTGGTTAAATAGCTTTTTTTTTTATTTTGCTCTAATAACAAAACAACCGGACCAGATTTTAGTTTAATTTATTAGAAATTATCTAACAATAATTCCATACACGTAAAACAATGTACGCAATGTCTGTATAATACATAATAAATCTTAACGAAAAATTGATAATTTATAAGGAAAACAGAAGAGATATAAGTACATTAAGGGCCGCTTGCGTAACGATGCCTTTAAATAAAAATTATCTAATCATATTAAACTGCTTAAATACGTTTTACACAAAACGTATTGACAGTTCTTTAAACATATTTAATAAACATAGCGGAAAATTTTGCGTTGTGCAAGACGCTAATCGTATTTAAGGGTGTTAAATGCATTTTCTGTTTCTTAAATAAATTTAAGCAACCCTGTGCAAGCCCTGAATTATTATCCAATAGTGTGACACTTCTGACGTGAAAAACAAAAAATAAGTAGGTACTTAAAATTCCTATTACTTACCCTAAATATAAACTTTTCCTTCCTTTTGAAGTACATAATTGACTTTACTAGTAACTAATAAATACCCCTTTAAAGAAACTAAACATGTCTATATCACTAAAATAAATTATGTTGTAGGTATTCAACGACGCAGATATTAATTTTGTCTATAGATAGATTTGGAAACGGGGAGGACGGAATATTGGTATATACTTGCAAAATGGCAGTAATCGATGCAAATATCTACGTTCATATCTTCTTAATCCTCTAAGATATCGTAATGAAACATAATACATATACGACAATTTAATATAAAATTCCTGCGTTCAATTCCAAAAGTTTTCATTAAAATCTTTTGAGATGTTTCGAAGCTACCTAAGAGTAACTTTTAAGGAGACGGTCAAAACTACTAAAAAAAGTCATAAATGATTAAATATCTTATAAATAGCAGATTCCAAATATGGCCTTAAACTTAATAGATGGCGTTTATTTTGAAATTTCAGTCAGACATTTTGATTTTATTTGTTGGTATAGATATCTGCAGTGTATTAACAAAAAGTTTGGTGACACACCCGGACCTCCCTCGACGTGCAGGTGATGTCCTCTTTCCACTAATATACAGAAAATACGCCGAGTTGTTCGTTTTGCTCTTGTAATTATTGCCATGTTGCATACGGAATTACACAAATAGTTCTTTGAAGTTATGCATTATATTAAATCCGACTTTGAGCTCAGCAGTTATCAATTTATCAAAAACTAGCTCTTGCCTGCAGTTTTGCTCACGTAAATTAAAAATAGTCATAGTTTGAGTATTATGTAAAAAAAATTAAAAGGTGAGAAGGGAGGTCTCAGCCATGCAGTGAGATAATACAGGCTCTTACAGTACTTTGAAATGACGGATTTTCATACAAACTTTCATACCCCTTTTCACCGCCTTAGGGGTTGAATTTCGATACACGAGTACATTTAATTCTAATTAGAAGCAGGTATATGTTATAATATTTTTTGGTTCTTACTTTGAAAATGACAGATTTTCATACAAAACTTCATCCCTTTTTTCACCCCTTAGGGGTTGTATTTTCAAAAATCCTTTCTTAGAATGCATCTACAGTATAAAAAGAACCCAATAAAAAGCGCATATACAGTATGCAAATTTGCACGATCATAGTCCAGTATTTTGGGCTGTGCATTGATATGTCGGTCAGTCAGCGAGGTCAAGTAATTATTATACATTAAAATTAATTGCCACTTGCAAATTTTTGGCGAAAAATACAAGGGTCGATGTTTTACTGATTAGTAAAAAACTAAATTTTACTATTTAGTAATATATTAAAAAATAATATAACTAAATTATTTTTTAATTTTTTATTTATTTTATTTATATTGTAATTCACTAACAAAAAACATTTGTGTCTGAAATATTAATATGTAGTCATAATTACATTTATAAAAAATCTAATTTACAATAAACATTATTAATTTTACAAAAATATGTCAATAGGAAGGCATTTTTATATAATCATTAATTATATTATTATTTAAGCACAAAAATAATCATTTCTAAATTAATCACATATAAAAGAATAGGCGTTAAAATAACATATTAACATCTTACTTTTGAAACAAGATAATGTAATTAAATTTAAATACTGTTTAAACTTTAATTATTGCGCTATTTGACTGTTTTTACTTTTGACTAAATAAGTTACTTTTGTACGTTCGTACAAAATATATGAGGTTGCGAAGTTTTGCAAAATTTAAAAAATATTTCATTGATTTCACAGTCTGCTTCTTTATTCCTATTATGTAAACTTTCCATTACTCTAAGCAGAGAAAATCTATCATAATTTGTTGAGATCCTTGTAGAAAAACACTGATACACGTTTTTAAATAAACTTCCCGACTTGCCACGGGCTATAACCAACTACAACACTTGTAGTATTCTATTGTTTTGTTTTGTAAACAAAGGTATCCAGTTTTCTTAATTATATCTTCTATAGCACGCGTAATGACCGGTATTACGGTGGGCAATATTGTATCGAGAGGTAGGGCAAGGAGTGGCCTGCGTCAGCCTTGAGATTTGACGTCTTGATCGGGACCTACCGCAGCGTCTGGGCTTGCGCAGGTGTTGCCGTGCGTCCCAACAAAAAATTGAGCGTAAGACGAGCGGCCGTGTCTTCATTAATCCGCGGTACAATGTTAGATATCGGAAGTGGTATTTAAAGGGTAGCATAACGGATTGTAAGAAATTGCTTATTGGTACAATGTTGTAACAGCTGTGAACCAGTAGTCCATACTATCCTATAAATGCGGAATTAGTTGCGTGTATTAGGTTTGAATGTTTATATATTTATTTATTATTCGCGGTCTTAATATTTGCCCCTTTTTTGTAAATTTCATTTGCTTAAAAAACCGAAGATTCAAAAGAGAATTATACTTACTTTTTTTGTCTTTGAAGATTGAAAATTCTTCATTACTATCTAATATTGGAATTTCTTGATATTATATTTACTTTGACATATTTTATTAGTCTTTTAAATATTCGTTTTATTTAAATGCGGAATGCTTTAATCGGTTCTGTTGAGCTCAATTTAATACGCTTCCTGGTCTGGTTTATTCAAATCAGAACCGTGGAATATTTATGGAGAATTCACAAATAATAGTCGTGTTTTGAAAGAGAATAGACTGCGATGGGTTTTGGCATCGTAAAAAGTTTTATGACCACCATAAGTCGTTATGAAACGTTATGGTTGGCGAGCATTTATGAGTTTTCCCCAAAAATCTTGTAACGTAGAAATTATAACTTAATTTATGTGTTCGTTTACCTAATATTAAATTTCGAATGAATAAGTTTCGCGTATACCTATATATGTTTTCAAATGACAGCGGAGACAGGCTTACAAGCTAATTTACGCCAATAATAACAAAATAGCCAATCCCTATTAGTATTAATAGTAGTGGAAGGTGCTTTTATTTGTTTCTTCTTTAATAGTTTAAATATAAACCGATTTTCGTGATATTTAATATATATTATGTACATAATTTGAGATCAGAATTCAAAACAGATACTTTTTTTATATTATCTCCGAAACAAGTAAAGTTTTGGAGGCATATGGAATAGAGTTTTACGTGAATTAAGACTTACCAGAAACACTTGTATTTGAAATTAAGTTTATATCAAATATGACTTATAAGAGGAAGACCTATCTCAAAAATCAGTTAAATATTAATAGGTATTTCTTTTGTTGCAGTGTGAATGCGAAGAAGAATATTGCATGGAAGCCAAACAGCGTATTGACGTTTGCAGACCCATGGTCATGAACGGAGCGGCTAATGCTACTTCTTCGTGTAGTCTTTCCCAGTTGATATGCCAAGCAGATGCCCAATGCGCTACGGCTCTTCAATACTACCACCAGTTCTGCAGATCTATGTTCAGAGGGAGAAAATGTTCCAATAAGTGCCTGAACTCAATAGAAATATTGAGGAAGCAGGAAAAAGCGGCAGCGTTGACGGCATGTCAGTGTGATGGCAATGAAGATTACGATTGTCCAAAAATGCAGACTAATCTTGCAAGGTTATGTTTTCACAAACATAAAAACCATACCAAAACCCACGAGAGAGGGCATGGAGAGAAACACAGACAGTTGTCAAACGAAGAAAAAAATCCCAGTGGTGCTGGTTGTAGCTTAACGTTATCAGGATTTATAATTTTGTTGTGTATTGCTTCTTCAAAATTCACGTGATAGAAATAAGACTGTGTATTATTTTTAGAAATTTTTGAACAAATACAAAATTATCTTGATGGAACCGTGTGTCATGTATGAGTTTGTTAATTACAGTTAAGGCATATCTGTAATCGTTAACTATACTTTATGTAAATATGTAAAGAATCAGTATTTTAGTTTTAAATGTATATTTTAAATTTCTTGTTAAACTGTGAAGTGTTTTAAGGATGTTTGCGTAATTGTTGTAAAATATTATCAAATTATTAACTAGTTAGGATTGATCGATTTATTGATTTCTGGGCAATAAATCAATCTTAACTTTAACTAACACCTACTAATTAATAAATGTTGTGTATTCTAACTATAATCCTTAAGATTTTAAGTAAAATACTGAGCTTAGGTCATCGTCATCTATGGGTCAGGTGCCCAAAAGGCTGGCTGCGTTACCGACTGGATGGCCATACTAATAGATTATCCGAGGTATGCACTAGACCTCTGATCACCTGAAGAATCGATGATGTTTTGAGAAGTCTATGTAAAGGCACATGTCCAAGCGTCTCAACAGCAAACGGCACAATCAAGCATATCTCTCTGAGGGTTGCATATTTGCGGCATTTGAGTGATTTGATCTTAACAATAAATGGTATTACGAGATGCACATGCACTTATTCATAATGCGTTTCTGAATTAAACGTGTTTAATGAACCTCTAAACTTCGTCAACTGTTATGCATAAGGTGATTCGTGATCAGATAGATTTTGTGCTTTCTATGGTTGTCATAACTACTATTAACTTAATATTAAATACACTATATTCTGGATGACTCCAATTTTATATGAATGTAATATAAAATTGGAGTCATCCAGAATATAGTGTATAGCACCGCCCACGAGCTGCGCAGGCGTCGCTATAAATACGGCGGCGCCGGTGGTCCGGTGACAAATGCTGGCCTGTTCCCGATGTGGCGCCACGCCGATTGATCTAAACTCAGTTCCGGTACGCGTCATCAAACCACATGAAAACACATTCCATCTCTTTCCTACCGGTTGATCAGAAGAGTTACGCAAATGACACGTGGAAGCGGTAGAAAGATTTCAGAGACGCGTGACACAGGGAAGTGGACTATCTAATGACACACTATGTAGTTAATTCCGGTAAGGGCGACACTAATCGCCCAAACTGATGTAGGACGTCGGTTAGCATTTAACAAATATGCGGCGCGGGATGCCGGTGTCGCGTTTTCGAAACTTATTTTATTCTCATCCGACATCCGCTTGAAATATTGAACGGTTTTTTGTAACAGCTCTGAAGATTAGTGACGGTTGTAGCACTTGGATTAGTTCTCTCATCTATTCGTACAACTTCACGCCGAATTATATTTAAAGACACGGTGTGTTATATAAATATTTTTTGCTGCTCTATATTTCTTGCCGCGCATTATTAATCTTTGTTTAAAATAGTACGTAACAATTTATTTTTCTTAGGAGCTTCATTAATCTGAATTGTAGTCAATCTAGACGCAGTTGAGTTTTGTACTACCTAATCGAATTTAGGACGGCTAGATTTTTTAACGGTCAAGGTGTCACGAAATAATCATATATCTATACAGCGTAGATCTTGTTTTTAATTTTCTTGTACTTTTTGTAATAAATATGTTCAAAACCCATGGACTCCGTTCCGAAACTTCTTTTTTAAACAATGTTACTTTTAATTTTATATTTAGTAACATTTGCCCCCTTGCTCTTTCAAAATAATGGTTTCATGAATACACATTATTCTA
This sequence comes from Dendrolimus houi, assembly GCA_039645545.1. Classification (NCBI taxonomy): domain Eukaryota; kingdom Metazoa; phylum Arthropoda; class Insecta; order Lepidoptera; family Lasiocampidae; genus Dendrolimus; species Dendrolimus houi. The sequence goes on from CM077134.1 coordinate 12,499,387, forward strand.
TTTATGAATTCAACAAATAATCTAGCAATCTGTTCTAGTATTTGCATATATCTATCGCAGTATTGGCTTGTAATGTTTTAAAAACTAATTATTTAATTAATAGTTATTGATTGTTTAGCAATGTTGTCTTAAGCCAATATTAGATGGTTCATTTCTGTCTTTCAATTTAGATGAATCAACCGAAGCGATGCATATAAACATAAACTTGAATCCTTCAATGTCATGGAATAACATCGCCTCCTTTCAGTTCTGTACGTTTCAACCAAATTGATTCAATTTTGTTGATCCATCTAATATGAGCGTTATAGCTGAGAGTAGTGAAGATAGTTTTGGTATAAATATATTGTAGAAAGCCGCAGTTTGTCGTGTAGTAGTGGCGAGGCGGTTGCTCGGTAATGAAGAGGTCGAAAACCGGTCCGCGGCAAGGCCTCGCGACCCCAACGCTGCGCCAGCTGATACCACCGCAACCAAATCAGAGCGTTCTATGCCATTTTAATTTCCAGCACAAAATTATACGGCAATACGAAAATTGTCGACTAAGTTTATGAACATTTGAAGCTTAGAACACAAAAACTAGTTGAAAGGTTATCTGCTAAAAATATATTTGGACTAATTTTAGAAAATTGTTTGTAAATTTTTTTGAGCAAATTGTATACTGATACCTAACACTAGGTTTATCTCAAATCACGTAGAGATTAATTTATGAAAAATTTCACAAACTTGAAAACTATACGCTAATTCAATAAAGAATCTGTCGTTAGTTTCTAGTATTGTCAACATAATTATATTATGTGTGTATATAGAAATTGGTCTCCAGTACGACAATCGGGCATGAATAGATGACTAAAATCGGAATATAAAAATATACATCACTGTCTACAAGCTGTATAATATTGGTATAGCCGGATTTCAATATGCCTACATTCTGATGCATTAAAATGATATAGTTATTACTTATTTTGGCATTTAATATGACCTAGAAAAATAAGGTAGGTATGTGAAACTGTACTTGATAGTACAATTGGCGCACTTTATAATTGATGTCATAAATTCCCATGAATTTATAAATCTGTCACATATTCCGAGAGCTTTACAATGACATATTACAATGAATGTCATCGATGTTTAGTATTCCGCTCGCAAGCGATTGCTTACTAGTGTTTCGACGCCGAATGATGTCGTTCAGTCATGCTGATACATTATGCAGACAATGTTAATGCGGAGAATACGAATTACGATCATCTTGCATTGCTGAGGATATTTTTTAAAAGAAAATAAAATAAGTTGATTTATATGTATTTTATACATTCTAGTTTAGAGCGTGAGAAACATGTTCAATGTTACATAAAGCATGGAAGAAGTACTAATATAGTATACTGGGATATGCCCGCGACTTCTTCCACGCTTGATTTGAAATTCCTGCAGGATTCCCGGGACAACAGCATTTAAAAAAGAATGTAAGCTATCATCTTAGTGTAAACTGTGTCGGAGTAAGTTAATTTTTATGCCTCCGAACAACTTCAAACCGCTCCCGGGGTAAAAATATCACAGATTTTATTACATTAAATTTGATATCGATCAGTAAAAAATCACATTGGAATTTGAAATATTTTCTTAATCTGGCCATTTTAAATCATTCGCAGAAAAGAAAATATTCCGCGCGATTCCCAGTATGAAAAGTAGCGCAGAGTTTAAGTCTAAGAATTAGCTGTCGTTCAGCGAAAACCGCGTCGAAATCGGCCCAGTAGTTTTTACGTGAAACCCGAACAAACCGACACGAAATCTAAAAAAATTGCATCGTGTTCTCCATCGTTTATATAGTCTATTCCAGTTTTTTTTAATAGAATCAATGTACAGACGCGCAGCATATTTAAAATTTTATAATATTATAGGTTATTTATGACGTATGTAGGAGTGAAAATCGTCGAGTAACTTTGAAAGCTGCTAAATACTACTAAGATAGTGTCACACATTTTTCTCTTGTTTCCGGATTTTTCATTATTTAACACATATTTTTTAGACAAATTCAATCAAAAATTGAAAAGTAATAGGTATCCGATTTTGACGGATTTGATTGAAGAAAATATTTAAAAAGTACAAGCTGCGTTAGATGGTAATAATCTATGGTGGCATCTAGTCTTGTAGGGTTTAGGCGCTTTTTGAAGTTTGGTTTTTCATTCTTAATATTCTTCTTTCATCTTCTATGGTATAATACCATCCAGAAAACATTGAATAATCTTATTTTGTTAAGGCATTTTTAAATTGTTAGATAAAAGTTACACATGGATCAAATCATAGCCTGACTGAATATAAAAGTGAAACAATATTTTTATATATCTGATAATTTTAATTAATTTTTGTTGCATATTCTCGTATGAACTAAAGTTTGTATATTTACACAGCATTGTTTTTTCTTCATTTTTACAATAATAAAAAAAATATGTATACTACTTATAATCCCTTAAGAATATAAGTAGAATACTAAGCCTAGTTCAGTCTTCTATTAGCAAGGTGTTCAGAAGGCTGGCCATAAGTACCTTTTATTTTCTGATACTGCTCTAAATAAGCTACAAATACCTCCACAGTGTTTCATGTGTTGTTTACTTGGTGTGTTTGTGAAGTGTGATTGTGTGATTTGTGCCTGAGATTTTAGTAATTAGGAAACAATATAATAATTTAGATAAATAAATAAAACTCATTAACCACAGTTTACCAAAGTGAGATTATTAGAATTATGAGGTATTGTATATATTTTTAGTGTTAAATGAAGGAATATGCCACCCGCATTATTTTCTGTAATTCGTACAAAGTATTTTAGGTTGAAAATTAATTATTTATTGAATTTAGAAAAATTGTTGCATTTGTTTCGTTTTTTTCTTTGTAAAATTATTTTTAATATAAGGTATTTTAGTTGTATTTATTTACCTGAATTGCAATAAACTATTTGTTTTCTTACTAGTGTTGTTTTATTTGACTTCTGATGACCGATGAAATTATATTATGCCAAAATAAAACTTCTGTTTTTTCAACAGGCTTACTTAAAGTTTACCCCCTTTAATGGGTACCTAAGTACAGAATAATATAGTAACATTATTCTGTACTTGATTGGAACTATTTTTGGTAGGAAGTTTTACTCCAAACGATGTCGTAAAATTGCATAAAAACAAGAATCAGACGGGCACTGTACAAGGAAATGCGGTATAAAAAAAATATAAGTAGGTTTTTCAATAGAGTCAATAGGTGTAATTAGTCAATATTCGCTTCCAATGTTGTAAAAAGTGGCACTCCCCTAACTTTGAATAGTTGTGAATAGGTGTAATTTAGGTAAAAATTTAAGGCGGTAAAATGGTGAAGGTTACAAAATACTTTTAACAACAATTGGTTTGTACAAGATGCATTGGGTAGTTTTTCGGGTATGAGTTATATTCTATTAAAGCTATTTTAAAGTTTATGTACCTAGCCAAATAACAAAACATGTTCAATTTTTATTTTGAAAACTTGCAGTTGATAGACTGCCTTCCATTTTACACCCCTCGATCCAACTGACTTGTATCCGTTGGATGTTTTTTTTTAAATATTCATATAACTTATTTTATAGTGTTCGGGGGTGATTTGTGGATAGGTCGATGTTTATTTAAAAATAAAAAGTGTAAGCCTAGATCATATTAACGGGTGTAAGGTACCGTTGTTTCTATTACATCACCTACAATATTTACTAATAAACAATATTTAACAGTCTGCCTATGGTTTTAAAATAAATATCAAGATTTAAGTGAAAACTGTTATATTTACGGTTCTGAATCATAAAAAACTGTTTTTAGATTTTTCTAAATTTGTCTCGAATAGGTTCCGATACGGCTCAAAGAATTTCAATAAAAAATTTAGGGTTAAAACAAGAACTTTACAATAATAATCGGCAGACAAACACGCATGGTCCAGTTCTTATATCGTTCATTTGTCCTACTATCGGTTAAAGTTTGACATAAGCTCCATACAAGTAATGTCAAAATTCAACCGATGGTAGGGATAAATGAATGAATAATAAGATAGGAACCGGCCAATAGTCAGAAAATTTCAATAGGCGATTACGTTTTCAGTGATCGAGTTGCAATGATATTAGGTAATTTTCAAAACTAGCATATTGCCTTATAAGGAGGTATAATATAATTATAATAAAGTGTTCGCCATGCGCTGTTTGCGCCCTAGTGCCACGCACTCTTTGCACCCCCGGGTAAAGACGGCCCTGTACATAGTCCAAACCCAGCGCGAACGCTGTCGTGGACATAGCTAGTAAATAATAAAGTGCAAGCAACTGTGCAAAAACTCATGGGATAAATCTGTGGGAAACTTTTTTCTAACATGTTACATAAGTAGACACATCCTTTCCCACGAACCGATAAGTGTATTTCGCCAAAATAATCACGTACATCCCATTAACTGGCTCTTTGTTGGTGTTGCCTGATGAATTTCAGATTTTTCGTTTTAGTAAAGTTTTAACTTTCAGGTCTTATTCAAGTCAATATGATTGACTTAGAGTAAGTTTGAAGGCTTCTTTAAGAACCATAGAGAAACCTTAAAATTTATTCTAACCTAATATTAATAAGACCGTGTTTACACTGATTTACAAATGCGAAAGTAGTTCGTATGCCTGTTACGCTTTTACGACAGAACCACCGAAACAATTGGATGAAACTTGACATAATATACGTAATTTTGATAACACAGATAAATATTGAAATATAATAGGATATTTTTTGCAGGATGGGCTTTAAAATGACAGAGGCAAAGTCACTAGAAAAATTATAGCACAAATATAATAGTAGCATTGTCTTGTCTATGAAAACGAGTGAAAAAAATAAACCATATAATTAAAACATGATAAGTTGATTATCTTAAGAAAAAACAAATTTGTGTTTGTCTACCAATTTAATTTAAAACTTGGAAAAATATATATATACGTACACACACGCTAGCACACACACACATACACAACACATAAATACATATATTTATCTTATACTATTATACGAAGCTGAAGAGTTTGTTTGTTTGTTTCCTTGAACGCGCTAATCTCAGGAACTACTGGTCTGATTTGAAAAATTCAGTGTTAGTTGGCCCATTTATCGAGGAAGGCTATAGGCTATATATCACCACGCTAAGACCAATAGTTGCGGGGCACCAATGAAGAATTTTTCAAAATCGGGCGGTTTTTTTAACTTACTTTTTTTAACTATTCCACGCGGACCAAGCCGCGGGCAGAAGCTAGTATAGTATATATAACTACCTATTGTATACTCTTGAAAGTACGTTATGATTTATTTAAATAAAGTTATTTACTTTTTTCTGTCTTTCTTACATAATTAAATACATAAATAATCACCAAATCACATCAGATCACGGTGCGGTGGCGAGCAATCTCGAAAATTAAATGTTAGCTGTATCACTGCGTTTTACTGGAATGCTAAAGCGTTGACCCTAATTTATTTTTCCTAAACATATTTAATTTTTAGGAACCGAGGGCCGATAGCAGTGGCAACATTATGCAAACTCAGGTGAGGTCGTTTTTGAAGAACCACTCCAGTACTTGAGTTTGAATTGACTCTTGTTCGATAATAAATAGTCTACTTCCTGTCAGACTTTGTTGTCTAAGCATCTCTTATAAAATTGCATGTTCAAGTACTCATAAATTTAAATGACACTTACTTATGTAGTTACTTTTAAAATAGTTAGTTTCGTCTACCTAAGGTTAACTAGGAAACCTAATATTATCACTCCGTTGTCTGTCTACCTGTCTATGTATCATAATGAAACCATAATAATGAAATTCGGTTCTAAGCGCCAAAGTAGTCTCATGTGGCAATAAAAAATTAATCTTTGATTGATATCATTCAAATTAACTAAAGCGATACTTAAAAAAATATTAACGAAAATTACTGGTCTACCTTATTACAATTTGTTTATATTTAGTCACTAAAAGTCCTATTAAGCTCTTTCTCTTCGTTGGACCCAGAATCTGGGTCCAACAAAGAGAGAGGATAGTAGCTGGAGGGTCTGAACCAACCTCGAAATTAAGAATCTCGTGGCCGAGCCCAACATATAAGGAGAAATCAAAGCTCGCCGCCTCCACTGCCTCGGTCACGTAGAACGGATGGGAGATGATCGCAGGGTGGGGAAAGCATATTTGGGACGGCCGGTAGGTCGGCGTCCGGCCGGCCCTTCCAAATATCGCTGGAAAGATTGAACGGTGGCTAACCTGTCTGAGCCGATAATTGGCAAGAAATTGCGCAAGACAGGGAAAAATGGCACTTTGGGTCGTTGAGCCAATGGAGTAGCTCTTTTTCAATTTGGTGAAATTTACGAAATATCTACAACTCGCTGTTTATTCGAAATATGAATGCTTGACTTTGTCTTGGACTATATACCGTACGATGTCATGTCTAAAAAAAAGAAGAAATACTTTTTAATTGATAGAAAATAAATTGCGAAAGTAATGCCGGTAAGCGGAACTGGTATGTTATAATGAGATGTGTACGTGGAATTTGTAAATTGGCTGTTATTCAAATATTTCGGTCACGGCATTTCTCAAGCAACATTCGATAAATTCATTCAATTGATTAGTATTGGACTGGCCTTTTAATCAGATAGAGCAAAGGCCTTTACCACCGTTAACCATGTGAAAGAAATGGTGTTGCTGGTGTTAACTCGAAGTTCATAGTTTTATAAAGACGAGTTTATTTTTCGCAATTAGTATTATTATATGTTCTATATAGTATATGGCAATGGGCTTAATGCGTTATTTGAGATGCGACATTGTTAGTAACGTTAAATATTGACAGATAACGTATGTATATACACTAAAGTGGCTATTCGTTAACGGTATTATCTTGAACGCTTTAAATAAGACGCATTCGGCTACAGTTTAAATCTTTAACATTATCACAGATGCGGTCGCAGCATTACTGCTAAATATCAATGTCTAGAGTAATTAGCAATAAAAATACACATCTACGCATGTAATTATTTTTATAAAGGTGCTCTCTCATCGCGAGCATTCGTGTGTAATGTAACGTTACTGATCCGAGCATTACATCAGTGACGGAGGAGAACCGGGCATTACAGTGCGCAACCCGTATATGTAAGATTTTGATACAACTTTTAACACAACGAGCGATACGTCTGACATTGTGGAATTAATAAATGCTCAAAATCGAATCATAAATGTTTCGTTACAGGCGAATGCTCACCAGTCAAGGAGGCCAGTATTGTAAAATAATGCTCCAAATCGCATTTGTCAATCAGGAAGGCAGTATTGTAGCGTAATGCTCCAAATCGAATAATAAATGTCACATTACAGGTGAATTTTCGCGGTGAGGCATATTATTATTACTTAGGTATAAATATCCTTTCTGTCTTGTCTGGAAAGCCAGTTTCGCGGCACGCAACTTAGCTTATTTTTAATATTTAATTTACTAAAATATTGTAATATTTTAATGCGATCTATCAGTTTGTGTTTTCAAAGTAGTATAAAAGCATATTCAAACTAATACGATATGTAGATATTTTTATTTTTTAAGTCATAACAAACAAACTAGTTAAATTCTTATTTATCTGGCGATGAAGTTGTCTATCCGGACCACCAAAGCTCGGTACATCGTCAAAGCACGACGTTCCACGCCTATTCCCTATAATCCGTATCGCATGCGCACGACCAAGACATTCAGACTTACCTCAATCTAAATGACACTTCCCGTTAAATATCATTTAAAGTGTATTCTGTTATCTGTGTTCACATTTTTGTTCTTTATGGGAAAGAAAGCTAGTCATTTATATAAATTATTATTACTGTACAATTTTAAAACTGAATAAATAGTGTAAGTGTAGACACTTTTCAAAGTACCTCTACTTCAATTATGTATATTATGTATAAATACAACATTTAAAATTCACAAACTAAGTCGATTCAATCTTCCTATGATTGCTTGCTTACAAACCGTATGGTATGTGTACCGTGCAACTCAAGTTCTTTTATCATTCCCTGAACAAGCAACTTTCACAAGCATGATTTTAGTGCTTCCTATATTTACTTAGGTATTCTACGGGAAAACACTTTAATATAATATATAGTCAAGGCTGAAATTAGACGTGCTCCTATTTGATTGTGATTAACGTTAACTACAGAATATTTTTAGCATTGATAAGGGAAAGTAATCCACGAGAAAATTTACTTGCAGTTTTATTTTCTTACATCTGCATTGAGTATTAATTTATACTTTCAGGCATATCCCACGTGAAGACGATTCATAATATTTGCTTATTAAAGCTTAATTTACTCAATACAAATTGAAATTGGTTGTCGCGTCTGGTATCAGAGTGACGACCGATAAAGGAATTAGGGTCCCAACTGTACTATAATATCCTATAGTATCCTACTATATTTAAGCTTTATATAAAATACTATATTAGGAAGTGTACTATTATTCTTAAAAAGTATACCTATGCTGGCCAAAGCATAAAGTAGTAATAAAAACGATTGAAAACTCAATAATGAAATAAGTAAAATATAAAATAATTAATCTATATATTAATACGTGAAGCAAAAACTTTGTACCCCTTTTTACGAAAATTTCACGGACGGAGGAGTATGAAATTTAGCACACTTATAGTTTATATAGAGAAGAAGCGACGAGTGCTAATATTTTTTTAAATTATGCATAAAATATACATTAAATCATTAAAAAAAAATTACACACACTACCATGTATTTGACACACACACGTATATATACTCTTTTGTTTATTGTTAAAGTCAAATTAACAGTACAGCCTTGGCGAAATCAGTGATTATAGAAGTTCGACCACGGCCGACCACTAGTATAAATAAATGTGTACTATTTTTTCTTTTAACTTTCCCAAAAGTACTATATTTTTACGATCAAAAAACAAAAATACTATATTTTCTCCAAAAAAAGGTGGCAACCCTAAGAGTGATAGAAGATTCTTGGAGTAGAGGCTGCGTATTGGTAAACGTAGTTTAAAATTCCGGCTAGCCCGGTAAACGGATTGACGACCTGGGGCCCAATCTACTATTTCAGTATCTTGACGTTTGCACATATATTCAAAGTATGCTTCCATTGCTATAGTCTATTTGTATTCTACTAAATCGACAATATGTTCTCGATGTCGTCGCGGCACAATAATAGTAGAAAATAATTGGTATTACCAGTTGCGGAAATGGCATTAGCTGAAACGAATATTGAAATGCCACCAAAATTTTAAACATTTATTTCGCGAGTTTTTGCTTATAAATATTTATTTATAAACATAAAGTGGCGGGCCACAGTCACGCCGTTGGAATTAATAGTATACCGAAATCAGGCAAACCTACGATTGATACGATAGTGTCCGACGATTTTCATGAGAGAGTATTATAATAGGAGAATTGGGCCCTAAAGCAAGGTTGCGGGCGGGGCCTGGATGAGAAAAGTGGAAAACCGGGATGTGTAGTGTAAACTTAGGGAGGACTACGTGGACTACGACTGTAGATTGGCTGAAAACCACTGCTTAATGTAGCTATAAATAAATTTCTACAAGAATAATGATTCATACAAATGATCTTGAAGTACTCAGAGTATACTCTTAAAAATTTTACTGATGCTCTGAATTATAAGTGAATTTAGCTTTACCAAGACCTACCGGGAAACTGTAGGTAGGCAAAAGAGAGCTGATGTGAAGTCACCATCATCGAAAAGGATCCAGCTATCTTAAGTTACCCCACAAGTCAAGTCCAAGCCAGGGTAAATAAAAATAATAGCACTATAGTAGTAAATTTTTAATTGAGTCTATCTTATCTATTGTCTGTCTCTATATTATCTTTAGTCTTAGGTCTTGAACCCTCTCAATGTGGTTAAAATTAAACGTTGAGCCGTTCTAATTCTGTACAATAATATCTTGTTGAAATATTACTTCTTGCCGTATCAAGAGCGACTAAAATTAGACTTAAAATAGATTCTGTACGTAAATAAATGTGCAGCAATTTGCTTCGATATTTTCGTATCTGCTCCATTTACAACATTGTGTGGAGTTAAAATAGGATTAGTGTCTACAAAATTGTTTCCTGACAAAATACGTGCATGTTTACTTGCACCTAAGGTTTTAATTAACTAATTCGTTTTTCTAAAAACGTACAATCTAAGTTGATTGTAGGACATTGATTTTGAATTTTTTTCTTGTTCCTACAAGAACCTCATTGTTTGGCGTTAGTCAATAACCCAACCATTTGGCTGAGGTTCCAGTATTCGTATAATTGCTTAAATTTTATTTTTAAACTTTAATATTCATAAGTCCTCATTGGTTCAGTCTATAAACAGTGTGAAGTCATATTTAAAAGGAAAAACAATCGTATATTAAACAATACAAAAAATTAATTAAATGAATATGACCTTTTTATATAGAAAAATGCAAGTTTTCTCGTAAGATATTATAATATCGTAACTTAGTAGAGAAATACTGAATGTTTTTCAGAAAAATTAATGTTAAGTTATGTTGTTTATTATATATAATAGTTTTTTAATGATAAATAGGTTCGCGTGTGACCACGATCACACCTAATATTAGACGATGATGCGGCCGAAGATGGATCACGCTTACCTGGGAAGTACTTTTTCACAGGAGTCTTGAGGACACCCGGATTGTACTTTTCGGGAAACACCGACTCTGGTAACGCATTTCACAGCTCTGCCGTACGTTTTTGTTAATAAATACAACGTTAATTAATTAATTACATAATTATTATCAATCTCTCAGTCACTTTAATTTGCAAAACTTTGCGCTGTAATTGTAATTTTTTTACATTTTGAGGCTGCTCCAAATACATTTTCTACTACATGTGACTACCTATTTACAAGTACCTGTCTTACTTTCCAACGGTACATAATATTATTTGGATTGCGATTATCCGGGTTAATAAATATTATTTGGTAGCCGTGGGTGGGCCTCAGTCACCAACATTACGTGCCTTCATACGTAATGATGTCTGATGATGAGACCCAGTAATTATGGCTCCAAACCGAATAGTTTCTTTATTGTTACGCCACAGTTTGATACACGATGTGTGTGGTTTGGTGTTGCCAGTTTGCAATCGCCTAAAATTGATTTTGTTTATTTTTTTCTCGCCACCAGTAAAAACAACAAAACATTTGAAACTTTTTATAAAAAAACAGATTACTTTTTGGTTCAATTTTTATTAACAATATAAACATTAGGGCACAATCAACGTAACATAAGGAAGCACATTTAAAAAAAAAAAATTCTAATATGTTTACATTCATATACAAAAAAATACATATTTGACTCTGGCAGAAACCTCTTGGGTTTATTTGTGCCGCAGACAGTCGCGTCACATGACTGTGAAGATCTCGCTAAATCGGTGTTTTAACTTCTATTTCAAATATTCTAGTATTTAGATATACCTACATAATGATACTACATATCACAAATATAATATATACTCACAAATAATACATATTTTTTGTTTTAATAAAAAAAATTGAAATAAGCCCAATGAAAATAGTTTACACAAAAGAGGATGCCGAAAACTGTTTTTATATTATAAAAACCAAATTGTTTGCATCTGGCTACCCATGGCTCGTGTCCGCCGAAAACAAGTCTGATTTCCTCCACGTTATAGTGGGATTTGATAACCGCATACTAAGCTTTCTTGACAGTTTATCTCGTGTGTATGTTGCGGAGACGTAGTCAGATTAAGAATTAAGCTTAGTATATGCAACATTATGTACGCAGTACACTTGACTTAACCTTGTTTCATCTTTATTCCTCGATTAAATTCCTTGCCGCAATCATATTTAATTTTAATTCATTGTTTACAGATTTAAGTGTAATTATTGTTTAGTTGCAGTCTAAATATGATTAACAGGCGCCGATTGGGGAAAATCGTATAAAAATTAAAATTATTTTCTGTAAGTAATCGAAATAATGATATATTTCACTTTTAGAGGAAAAGGGTAAAATATTATCAAACTGTCGGTCTATCCATGCAATATTTGGTATTGGGTAAACATTTGGAGATACCTAAATGTTATGATGAAAATAATATTTCTAATATGCTGAGAATATTGTAAGACTTTACGCTATGATTTATAAACGTCACATAATAATAATAATAATTATATCATGACACTGTTATTACAATAATTTGTAATAATTTACAGTCTTTAAGCTTTAAAATATGAGCTAATTTATATAAATGCAACAGGTCACTTTATGAATTGATATTAACTAATAGAAGTTAGACCTGTCCTGAATTAGTAGACAATCTGGTTTTGTGAGTGTATGGAATAGTTTTTATGTAATGGCGTAAACGTAGCCATGGTCCTTGATCCTTGGTCCATGGTCAAGATGGAACAAAGAGGTGGCTTAGTTGTTAGATTTCAGTATGTCAACGGGAGTCCAACACTACCTTACCGTAAACCCCGAAGAGTAAGAGTCCATGGCGGATTACACTTCGTAAAAAAAGCATAGTATTTATAAAAAGATTACATTTACATTGATTTTTTTATGCCAGAAAAATGATCACAAAGAATATTTGCCGTAAATAAGAAATCTTTTACCATAACGTGTCCACTTTTATAATCTTTTTCCGTCTCCGAATTCTATTCATTCAAAAACGAGTAAATTTTGGGATTACACTTCGTTTAAGTACCGGCTCAATCAGCTACCGGCGTTACTTTTTATTGTCACTAATACTTATTAGCATTGTACCGTTTCCTGCTTTCGTAATGACCACTTTTCGGCATTTCTGAAGATTAAATAATTCCCCAAGGGTTCCCAATTCCCATTGTATTTATGTGGTAAGGTTTTGTAATCTACAGTGATCATTAGTAAGTTTCACAATACTTTGTTGATGCCGGTTCCGCGTGAATTATTCAATCTGAGTTCTTTTAATGTGATACTTCATTAAGGTTTGATCAATAAAGCTTGTTATAAAGAATTTCTGACAATTACTAGACGTTGTAAAGCCATGTTGGAATCACTATCTTAATTACAGCTTCTTAGGGCCGGCTTGGCGAGTTTAATGGTGTTCCGAACGATGAGTGAGTTTCGCTGGCCTACCTGCCCCTCCTCCTACTCTCCCTCCCCTATCCGACCCTCCTATTCCAATCCTATATCTCGTTGTTTCTAATCCATTCCTCCTGTCTTAAGCCTCTGTCACATCCATCTATCCCATCATCTTTACGCCATCCTAAATGCTGGCAACGTGTTGGCTGGCATTGGTATTGCAAACGCTTACAGGTGAGGGTAACCATTTTCCGTGAGCAGTGCCGTCTGCCTGTTTACGTATTTCGCAATAAAAAAAATGTGTGAGGGTGCAGTTCACACGCAGTAGAAGTGAAACAAAGTGTGACAAGAGGTGGGAGGGATTCTAAATTTCATGACGTCACATTTCATATATTATATCTTTATAATATACTAGCTGTCCCGGCATCGTCGTCCTACCCGGAAAAGCTTCAATCAATATGCCGACAGCAGCGCCACCTACCAGGTCCAATTGTGAACCAACTCAGAAACCTTCTTAGACTCATGCACAACAACTTTGCTAAAGATCATCACAAGATCAAATGTATACTTTATGATTCTATAAAGGACATACAGAGAAACATTCACTTTTATATATCAAGATTTAAGCTTCAAAACACGAAATTTGAAATATTGACGAAAAACTTCAAAACATTTCCAACTCTGTCTGCATAATAGTAGAGTTTAAATGATTAAATATAATGTATTCTATTTTATTCTCTTGCAGGTTTAGTTATTAAGATTTATGTGTTTATCTCTTTATAGTGTCGCTTTTTCGTTTCATCGAGTTTTAAATCACAACGATTCTAAAGAAGTTTAACTTCAAAATTATGTACTACATAGCACGACCTTAGTGAAAACCATTGAGGGTAATTTCTTAGAAAATTACTACAGCAATTCTAATCTAAATTTACGCTTGGAAGTGTTCTTATTTTTATGCTAATTCACAAAAGTGGTCTCATTTCAAGTATGTATGAAACGCCTCTTCGTTTTACATTGAAACAACAGACGTGGGCGACATGACGAGTTTAGGTGATAAACCTACTAAGATAAATTGTCATTCTATCTGCTTGAGTCCGCCCGCTACTTTTCTTTAAGGTGATATTAGAAGGTTCATTTCTGTCTTTCAATTTGGATGAAACAGCCAAAGCGATCCACGTGAACATAAAATTGAGTCCTTTATTGAACCTCGTAGTTTCCTTTCAGTTTTTTAATTTTTTTTATTGAAGGAGTTCAGCAGACAGGCGGACGGCCCACTTGATGGAAAGCGGTTACTATCGCCTATGGTCATTTGCAACACCAAAGGTGCTACAAATGCGCTGCTGCTCTCTTAAGGGAGACTGGAACCTGGTCACTAATACCGGAACACAACTCAAGGTTATTATGGCGACATACTCTAGACCAGGGGTGGAAGCCATTCAGACGGGTAAATATCCTACCACCAGGCTGTGGGTTGTTTTGCCGCCTCCTACGACAGGCCGCCAGGCGGCAGGAAATTGTATTCTTTCTCCGTTCCTGCACGGTTAAAACGTTCAGTTCTGCGCCTTTCAGTCAAATTGATTCAATGTGGTAAGTTACTTATATTAAACGGTTCATTTTTGTCTTTTAATTGGAATGAATGAATCAAAGTTCCATATGAACGTATACTTAAATCATTCAATATCATTGAATAGCGTCGTGTTCTATCAGATTTCTGCTTTTCAACCAAATTGAATTAATTTAGTTAATCTGTCTAATATCAGCAGTAGGTTCGTGCCTTTTCTCCTCACGCGACTTATAGTCCTCAAACGGATTTCCCCTGTATAAAAAAAGGGTAAAACTAGGCCGACGAACTTCACACTCTCACCGTTATGATCATACGGGGACAAGTCCGTAAATGGATTTCTCCTCCCATAAAAGACCTAAATGGTAACTAGTTATCCAATTCTGCTATCCTGCCAGAGACGCGTTAGAGAGTGCTGATTGATTAGGTCTTGCTTATAAAGTAATTAAGTAGAAATGGTAATTGATAACCATTCTAACTAAATGTATCTAATTGACAAGTATTTATTTCTTTTAATAAAGAATATATCTTGATCTTAATTTATTATGCTAAGTAATGTTTATAAATCTGTCATATTATAAAACGAACAAAAGTGTTCATTAATGACAAAATAAATATGTATAGGTATAGTAATAGGTTTTAAAGAGCACCTAACCTACATCTTGTTTGACTAACGATTTCAAGGCTCAAAGAACACTTAAGTAGGTATTTCCGAGAAGTTATTCTATGGTAACCTGTTTTGACAAAACGGAGTAATTTCTCGGTTGTTAAAACTAAAAATTTGATCATAAAACTGATTCAGATCATAATAGGTTGGGGAAAAAGTTTTTTCGCACATATTATGTATGAACTTGTAATAAGATCTCTTTGACTATGCCATCTGTATTTGGCTGGTTTTGGTATCATTAAAAAGTTTTAATTTTAAAGAAGATAATTCCAAATTCAAATTAGGAAAATGTGTGAGTTTCATTTGCTTTTCTTATTGTTAAAATGAATGAATCTAATGAAGAAATTCGATACATTTTAAAATTTTACTACAAAAGACGTAAAAATAAGCCGCAAAAAAAATTGTGATGTTTATGGACCTAATGCAGTATCTGTGAGAGTAGCGCAAATTTGGTTTAAGCGTTTTCAATCCGGAAATTTTGATATCAAAGATGCACGTCGCTCTGGTCGCCCTGTTACGGACAAAATTGATGCCATTTTTGAAAAAGTGGAGCAAGATCGGCATATTAGTAGTTACGATGTAGCTGGAGAACTGGGAATTGACCACAAAACGGTTTTGGCGCATTTGAAAAAAGCTGGGTACACAAAAAAGCTCGACATTTGGGTGCCTCATGAGCTCACTGAAAGAAACCTAATGAACCGTGCACTCATTGGTGATTCTTTATTACGACGTAATGAAACCGAACCATTTTTGAAGAAGCTGATAACTGGTGATGAAATGTGGATCACGTACGACAAGAACGTG
Organism: Dendrolimus houi; assembly: GCA_039645545.1. Classification (NCBI taxonomy): domain Eukaryota; kingdom Metazoa; phylum Arthropoda; class Insecta; order Lepidoptera; family Lasiocampidae; genus Dendrolimus; species Dendrolimus houi. The sequence goes on from CM077134.1 coordinate 12,515,492, forward strand.
CGAAAAAGATCGTGGTCAAAGGCCGGTCAGGCTTCACAGAGTGTGGCGAAACCGGGGTTAACTCGCAACAAGGTGATGCTGTATGTATGGTGGGATTGGAAGGGCATTATTCATTATGAGCTGTTACCGCTAGGCAGGACCATCGATTCTGAACTGTACTGCGAACAACTGATGAGATTAAAGCAAAAAGTTGAGAGAAAGCGGCCGGAATTAATCAACAGAAGGGGTGTGGTTTTTCACCATGATAACGCTAGACCTCACACATCTTTAGCCACTCAGCAAAAATTACGAGAGTTTGGCTGGGAGGTGTTAATGCATCCGCCGTATAGTCCTGACCTTGCACCTTCAGATTTTCACCTGTTTCGGTCTCTGCAGAATTCCTTAGGCAGTGTCAGGTTAACATCACGAGAGGACTTCCAAAACCACTTGTAGCAGTTTTTTGATCAGAAGCCCCAAAATTTTTATAGCAATGGGATCACGTCCCTACCTACAAGATGGCAAAAAGTTATCAACATAATCAATATTATAACAAAATGGCACCTACATTAGTCAAATGTCAATAAACTTTATAAAAATACCTTTTGAATTTTTATATAAGATGCGAAGAATCTTTTCCCCAACCTAATAAAAACCGTAAGCAGCAACACTCAATTTGGGGAAACAATAAATATTTCTAAAGTAATAAAACTAGCTGCCAGGAAGAATATGAAGTTATTAAAATCTACTGGGTAGGGTTGGTGTTATTGATGTGATATGACATCAACATGGTTGTAACAATATTTCTAATTAACTTTTTAGTTGCAGTAACTAGATACATATATTTTTATAGCTGGAGTACAGTTCCTGGTGGGAAGTGGTTACCGTCGTCTTTTTGAAAATTCCCATACCGTAACACTGTAGGCAACCTCACCAAAGAGCTCATTTTTAATCTTTAGACACTGCAAGAAAAACGTTCTTAGAATAGCATAAATTACACACGAATACAATGAAGAATGTCACTACAAGTTTTATTTTCCATAGTAGTCTTCTAGTCTTTTTTCGACGAGATGCTTAGAAGCCTGGTAACCGACGTAACTTCCTGGCATAACTTACTGAAACGTTATCAGGGATTAAAAAACATTACCTGAGGAGGCGATGGAGTTCTTTTTAAGACATACATATTATCACGCCTGTTGCCCATAGGGGTAAGCAGAGACGATGCATCTCCACTTGCTACGGTTTTGGCACAAATCTTTCGGTTCTACTAATTTCATTAATCCATTCATACATGCACGTTTGTTTGAAATATTTTTACCAGTCCTTTCTTCAAAATGTTTACGATTAAAATTTGGTAATGGCAAGTACCAAACACCTGTCAGGATTGTGGCGTTAGCTTAGCAGGATTTTGTAATCACGGTTCGGGTGACTGGAGGAACTCGTAATTTCATTAGGCATCCCGCAATGTCCACCAGTCCCACTACGCCAGTATTTGTGTCCGTGACTGACTGTGCATATACTGTTACATCGACAAAAAATGATGTAATATCAATCTAAGACTTAGGAACTTAATGTCCTAATTAATAGGCAAGTCTTAAGATAGCACTTATACTTGGCAGTATTAGGTAAACAATTGTGTGTCATGTGTGTATTGGTAGAACGCTAAGTTCAGACCAGCCCTATTTCAGCTAATAAAGTAATAAGCATTGCGTAACAAACGTCGCTTTTGGATAGATTCGTCAATAGTTGAATGCTCGAATGGTCGGTATAAATCATTAAGTTTTTATAAAGGTACCATCGCCTCCGTGCTGTCGCCGGGCGGTGCATTCGCCGGTAACATCAAAGCGATCTGTGGCTTTGTTAAGCCGTTCAGCGCGCGCCTCTGAAGGCTTCATTAAAATAAGCTTCGAACTTCGATAGAATTCAGTACTCAACCCTCATATATTTGTCGAATTTGATTTCTCTAGGATAATTTCACAAAACGTTTGGACGCTTATATTTGTAAACTTTGAGGGGAATTAGGGCGCAAGATGTGCATTACATGTAAGTACAAATAGAATGATGCTACAATGGTAGTAGTAGTGTTGTTGAAAGAGAGTCAAACTCAGCAAGTTGGAGTTTATGGACATAGGCTTATTTGTGTATAGTCTAGCATCTGTAAATGCGAAATTAATCAAACTTAATTTTAATAATATCATAATTAATTACACGTTCGACAATTATAGATATGTTTATATATTTCTTTTTTCTCTTATTAAGTTTATTTTATATTTTTTCTGTCATGTGTAGAGGGTTATCAATGGCTCATCTTTACATTCTTTGTAGGTACCTTAGTTATTAAGACTACAGCTGTTAGCCCCCTAAATAAAATAATAATAAAATGTAATATTCTCTATTAGGAAAATGGTAAATGATTAATTCTACTTTACATAATATTTTCTTAAGTTTTCGCGACTTGTATACATAATAAAACTACGTTTTAACGGTTTTAAGCGCGGTAATTTATTTGATTTTTGTTATTTCGATCAGTGACCGTGATCACGGAAGACGAAGATGTCAAGTGTCAACGACACGTTGTAAGTAATATTTTATATATATATACATAGTTTTAAGAATAAACCACACAAGATCCAGTATATAGAAAAAGTTGAAAGAGGCGGTTTGATGTTTGATATGCGAGCGTACACGAGCTCTTGACCGCCTCGCCGCCGCCGATAAAGTCATTATACTCCATTATTCGGCACTGAACATCAAACTTTCAAGAATACTTTTTTATGTATTACTAGTATTTTAGTTTCGGTTTTCCACAAATAAGCAGATTAAATTATATTATGTAAGTGATACAATATAGGAGGAGGAATATTTAAAAAAAAGCAATATTCTCATTTTTATGTAAGAAGTGGTATAAACTATTATCAATTCGCTTTTTTTCACTAATTTATCGAACCTATCTGTTTCAGCGGGTCATATGACAGCGAACGGCAATAAGGTCTTTTTGGGAATTCCATTAAAAACCAGAGAATCTATACTAATATCTTTATCCTCCTCCATTTAGATCTCTGTATTTTTCTCTATTTGGTATTGCTCTTCCACTTAAAATTTAGGAAGAAATAAATTCTTAATATGGCGATCCAGCGAGGAAAGGTAGCCAGCCTTCAGGGCACCTTACCCATAGAAGACGGTGACCTAGACTCTGTATTCTACTTATAATTTTGAGGAACTATGAGTAGATAACAATATAACTAAGTAAAATTTTCTTTTATTGTATTATTTTACTTTTTTTTCATTATACGTGTTTATCTTTTTAATGGAACAACAAAAACATAAAACTAAATTATAAATTAAACTAAATACTTAAAAATAAACTAAATTATAAATAAATTAATATAAAGTATTAACAAAACGCTGCTAGAGGGAAGCGTACCCAAAAGGCTGCTGGATTACCACGCTGTATGACAATGCTGATTCGTTGCACAAAATACGAACCAGCCTTCTTCTGGTCACGTAGGTGATCATACACTTATATTATTTCACTTAAAACAAATATGCATTATCATTTACATATAAAAAACAGATAAACTGTCCAGAAGATTTCAGTCGTATATAGAAATAGTATTTTCAGAAATGTTGACTATCGCTGGCCCACGCTGATTAACTCGTCGAGAACGGTGCTTGCGGCTGCGCTGGTGCAGGCCAGAAAGTAACCCGTACCCGACTAATAACATAGTATTAATTCTTACATTATTTTTTTACGTTTCCGAGGAATACTGTGGTTTAAAAAGTACTACTTCAGCGACTTTTTTCGATAGCTTTGTATTATTTACGAATAACGCTATTATAGAAGTGCTTTCAATATTATTGTCTTGCTTATGAATTAATGGAAAAATATCAATATATGCAATGCAATATATTGCAAAAGTTTTCGGAATATAACGTTGAATAGGCGTTCAAACCTATCCTATCATTAGAAAAACTACAAAGTGCATACCCACAGTTGATCTTTGCTCATAACTGACTGCAACTTTACTTGATTTTTGTTCATAAATGTAACATTTTGTTCCTGCCTTGACACGAAATGACTGTAAAATTATTTACTTTATGTGTATGTCACGAACAATAAAGTATATTCTATCTATCTATCTTCTATCTATCATATTCCGTAGGTACTTATTACTTACCTTCTTATTCATAAAAATCAATGTTTGTCCTTGATATGCTCTTAATCCATTGATCAGATTGTGATAAAACTTTGATAGAGCGCTCTGAGGACGCCCGAAAGGGTTTCTGGCTCAAAAATCTATAAGAATAAAAATCAATGTTTGTATGTTTGTCTTCGATGCATTCCTAAACCATTGATCAGATTGTGGTGAAACTTTGGTATAGAGTGTTCAGAGGACGCCTGAAAAGGATTCTGGTTCAAAAAATCTGTATAATTAAAAATGAACGTTTGTATGTTTGTCCAATATGCGTTCCTAAACCATTGATGAGATTGTGACAAAACTTTGGTGGTGTCCTGAGGACGCCCGGGAGGGTTTTTGGCTCAGGAATCTATATAGAAAATTCTCCTGTTCGTGTGTATGACACTGAACTCTTCCTAAACGATTGAATCGTATTTTGATAAAAAAAATGTGTATTCAAGTAGGTCCCAGGATGGTTTAGATTTACAGTTGGACCCAGTACGTGGGGTCGCTGATTTCCTCCTAAACAGTGGGACCGATTGTGATAATTTTGTTGTGTGTGTTCGAGTGGATTAAATAATGGTTTAGACTAACAATTGGTCCCGGTAGGTAACGCTGTAATTGGTTTTCTGGATATTGATGAATTTTTTTGTGCGTTTGAGTGGGTCTCGGAATAGTTTAGATTCACAATTGAACCAGGTAAGTGGCGCTTCAATCGGGTTCCAGGAAATAGGTGAATTATTTTTGAGTGTTGAAGTGGGTCCCGGGATGGTTTAGATTCACGATTGGACCCGGTAGGTGGCTAAACTCTCCTAAACGGTGGGACCAATTTTGATGATTTTTTTGTGTTTATGTGTGTTCAATAATGGTTTAGATTAACAATTAGTCCCGGTAGATGGCGCTGCAATCGAGTTCTAGATTATTATTTTTTAAGGGCAGGACAACGTCTGCCATATAGCTAGTATTAGGTTGGGGAAAAAGTTTCTTCGCATTTTATATAAAAATTCAAAAGGTTTTTATAAAGTTTATTTACATTTGACTAAAGTATGTAGGTGCCATTTTGTTGGATAACTTTTTGCCATCTTGTAGGTAGGGACGTGATCCCATTGCTATAAAAATTTTGGGGCTTCTGATTAAAAAACGGTGACAAGTGGTTTTGGCAGTCCTCTCGTGATGTTAACCTGACACTGCCTAAGGAATTCTGCAGAGACCTAAACAGGTGAAAATCGGAAGGTGCAAGGTCAGGACTATACGGCGGATGCGTTAACACCTCCCAGCCAGACTCCCGTAATTTTTGCTGAGTGGCTAAAAATGTGTGAGGTCTAACGTTATCATGGTGAAAAACCACACCCCTTCTGTTGATTAATTCCGGCCGCTTTCTCTCAACTTTTTGCTTTAATCTCATCAGTTGTTCGCAGTACAGTTCAGAATCGATGGTCCTGCCTGGCGGTAACAGCTCATAATGAATAATGTCCTTCCAATCCCACCATACACACAGCATCACCTTGTTGCGAGTTAACCCGGGTTTCGCCACAGTCTGTGAAGCCTGAGCGGCCTTTGAACACGATCTTTTTCGCACGTTCTTGTTGTACGTGATCCACTTTTCATCACCAGTTATCAGCTTCTTCAAAAATAGTCCGGTTTCATTACGTCGTAATAAAGAATCACAAATGAGTACACGGTTCATTAGGTTTCTTTCAGTGAGCTCATGAGGCACCCAAATATCGAGCTTTTTTGTGTACCCAGCTTTTTTCAAATGCGCCAAAACCGTTTTGTGTTCAATTCCCAGTTCTCCAGCTACATCTTAACTACTAATATGCCGATCTTGCTCCACTTTTTCAAAAATGGCATCAATTTTGTCCGTAACAGGGCGACCAGAGCAACGTGCATCTTTGATATCAAAATTTCCGGATTGAAAACGCTTAAACCAAATTTGCGCTACTCTCACAGATACTGTAGTAGGTCCATAAACATCACAAATTATTTCGCGGCTTGTGTTGAATTTTTGCCTTTTTTGTAGTAAAATTTTAAAATGTATCGAATTTCTTCATTAGATTCACTCATTTTAACAATAAGAAAAACAAATGAAAATCACACATTTTCCTAATTTGAATATGGAATTGTCGTCTTTAAAATTAAAACTTTTTAATGATACCTAATCCAGCCAGATACAAATGGTACAGCCAAAGAGATCTTATTACAAGTTCATACATACTATATGCGAAAAGACTTTTTCCCCAACCTATTATAAATTATAAAATTCTAAAGTTGTCGTTTGTACATTAGAGAAACTATTTTAAAAAAAACAACTGGAATAGACTAAAACGACGGAGAATACGATGCATTTTTTTATGTTTCTTGTCTGTCTGTCTGTCTGTCGGTTTTCGCTGATCGACAGCAAATTCTTAGACCTAAAATCTGCGCTACTTTTAATCCCGAGAATTTTTCTGGGACTGATTTAAAATGGCCAGATTAAAAAAAATGGAATTCCAACGCGATTTTTTCACTGATCGATAGCATTTAATGTAATAAAAAGTGTGATACTTTTTATCACGGGAATCCCGGGAAATTTTCCCGGGGGCCGTTTGAAGTTGTTCTGGTGCATAAAAATTGACTTATTCTGATACAGTTTTAACAAAAACGACAGCCTAGATTCTTTTTTAAATGCTGTGATACATTGAGTCCTGGGAATCCCGTGGGAATTCCAAGCTAAACGTGGTCGAAGTCGCGGACATATCATAGTTACTTATAAATTTTGAACATAAATCTATTACTAAAATACGACTATCATTTATTCCAATTTTTGTGTTTGTTTGTCCTTTTTTCTTTTCTAGACTATAGATAGATATGATAAACCTGTTTTATTAAAATTTCACATGTAAGCATCACAGAAACTGTAGATGAATGTTTCTTTTATTCTGAAAAATACGAGAATCCCAGTCATTTACAACATAAATTTATGCAAATGAACGAGCGTAGCCTTTTGTGCCTTTAGAAGGAAGTCTAGTGGATCTAGATAACTTAAGCATATTGAACAAAAGTAATACTTTCAGTTGAGGTAGTTGGTTAGGATTAGCTCAGACACTTGTGAAATTAGATAAAGTTCTAAGAATGTTCTGCATAACTGTAGCTGACACTTGATACGGCTTCTGAATATTTATAAATATTATTTCGTGTTGCACCAAACAATGATATTATCTTAATCTCAGTGTCCATATCCGGACACGTGTGAGGCGTAGGATGAGCTTAGCTGTCCACCCACTTAGTTGCCCTTAAGACAAGCGCCTTAGCATCATTACAGTATTATACTTAGTACCAGTAGACCCACGTCTTTAAGCTTATGCTCCGTTTTGTACTATGTGGTCGAAGTTCTTGCAGGCAGACTAAACTTGAATATTTAATTATAAAAAAATTGTCTATCATTATCATGCATTGTCTGAGTAGTAATATGAAACTGAATTTATTTATTTGTTTGATATTTATTTCCTATGATCTGGCTTCATCTAGGTAGTGTTAAAGTTAATGACTGTGGCCAAATGCGTCTTATTTATAGAATTAAAAGTAACGCAGTAAAGAAATAGTCACATTAGTGTATATGCATACATTATCTGTCAGTAATTAATGTCATTAACAACAATAACAATATCGCATCACAAACAACGCATTAAAGCCATCACTACATCTGCGTGTAACGGCCTATAGCCATAACATTATCCTAGATGAGGCCCTGCCTTTAAGCATTGGATATAATTTGCTTTTCATCTGATTTGATATGTAATTGAATATTAATCGATACCTGAACTGTAACCTCAAATATCGTATGGGCCAAACGCTCTTTTTCAGTAAAGCAAGTAAAATAAAATTCCTTTTCTTTATAAACACTGTAGTATTTTTATTTGTAACCGAGTTCTAAAAGTGCAAGGGTAACACTTTTAGAATTTAGTTGGAAATTAACAATTTTATGAAGAAAAAAATAGTATCTACGTATTATTTATTTTTGTGAATAATGAGGGTTTGTTTTTTACGACCATTGAAATTGCAAATGTCGCGATATGTTTCTTTAACTAAGGGCCGATTTTTCAATCATCGGATAAAAGTTATGTCAAATAAATTATAACTTGACTAGATTCAAAAATGAAACTTTATTCATGCAACTCTCATTTTTAATTTCCCCATCTTGTATTCTATTCTTATATATATATATTTTACTGGTGATAGAAAAATTGGGCCTTAATATAAAAAATGAATAAAGGAGCACTTATTATAATTGAATTCAAGAGTTCCTGCTGAATACGAATATTGAATACTTTCCGAGCGATATGCAAGTAGGCAGTTATGGGTCAAGTCATCCATTTCTCGCTTGTCTTGCGTCTTGTGGAACTACTTGTAGTGTTATGTTAAATTGTATACTGTGGCATTAGCCTAGACTAAGAGAAGACTCCTTACCTCATTGTTTGATTGTTTTAATAAAAAGCTTATGGAAATGCAGCTCATTTCCTTTTTAGTTGAGACGTTACGAGGATCATTGTATTCAAGATGAAGTTTTTAACGAGCTGGTTGTGTAACGTAAGTAACTGACTTTTAAATCTTTAAAGAGACACTCTTTGAGATGATGCGATTACTATTATAATACCGATCATAGGTAACGGGTTAATCTGATCGGTCCGTGCTCTGGATCATACTAACACAATTTTCGCAAATATTAGAAATGATCCACACAGTAATAATAGATTTAAAAGTAAGTGTATTTGTATTTCTTTCGTCTTTTTCTTGTTTGTATATAATATTAAGCTGTATATAATATTAGTATATTTTAAATTTCCATTTTATTTTTATGTCAGTTTATTTAATTATAAATATTTCAAAGAGATAAAAATAAGGAGAAAGTAAGTTTTTTTGTAAATATTTTGTACTTTTATTTTTCCTTCATAATTCATGACGTGGGAAATAAACTGCTATCGATACAAATAAAGAGTATGGAACATATCTGACAAAACCGAAAAAAAATATATCCGCGAAATACGTATTCAAAGTTATCCAGATTTAAATTACTAATTTATAATTTAATTATCTAATCAATTTTAAACATGATTAGAAATTTAATTATACAATTAAACTAAATATACAAATTTAAATTAAATTAACTTTGGCATTTCACGTGATCTTAAAAGTGGTTCATATTTCGCCTAGCGAATCAGCTCCAGTGTGATAATGCAGCCAGTGTTCTGGGCACTCTTCTGCATGGTAGTGATTTGCTGGATAATCTGTAAGTTTACTTTTAGTTTATTTCTAAAATCCCGAGATTAGCCAAGTACAGTCCCGGGAATTTCGGGGTCAGAAAACGGTCGAGATCCCGGGATTGTATTCTCTACTTTGATCTTTTCGGGCCGATTTTTCAGTCATCAGATAAATGATATCAATCGACTTAATTATAACCTGACTCAATGTAAAATTGAAACAGTTTAACTCTTTTGTTTGCGCGACTGTGATTTTTAATTGCTTCATGTTATATTTCCTACGAATAACTTCTATATGGTGATTGAAAAATCAGCTCAGCACTTAATAAAATTTATCTACAATTTTTTATACACTTTTATTAATTGTGATAAGTATGAAAGACCCTTAAACTCTGTCATATAATCATATTTAGTTAAAGTAAGTTTTTAGGCTTCTTTAAGAACCTTAAAGAAGCCTACAAACTTACTCTAACTCTATATGAATATGACCGTGTGAGTGTGGTTATCAGAAGCTTAACACTACAATGTACACTGAAATTCATGTTTCATTTGTACACACATTACGTTGGTATGTCGGTAAGTCTTTGCAACTTGAAATTAAGGTGTTATAACAAAAACAGGCGCGGCCCCTCGCATATAACAACTCCATCGGCGCTAACGAGCGGGATCGCGAGGCAAACCAGTTTCATGGTAGAGTCACCAATTTTTCATAGAGAAGGACACCTCCTATACAATACTGTGAAATAAGCACAGTGATTATAACACAATTACTTAAATAATATATACTGCGATACTAGTTCTTATTTTTATTTCTTTTTACATATGGCCGCTGCACAACTAATGTATATGTATGTAATGTATACATATATAATTGCTTGGCCTCTCTGATTGACTGACTGACTGACATCAATGCACAGCCCAAACTATTGGGGCTAGGGATCATGAAAATTTGCATGCGGGTTCTTTCTATACTGTAGGTACTCTCCACAGATCATAGAAACACAGCTCTATACTAAGAAAGGATTATTGAAAATTCAACCCCTGAGCGGGGGAAAAAAAGGGATGAAAGTTTGCTGAAACTATAACTTTTTTATTCTACGCAGGCGAAGCTGTACGTAACAGCTAGTATGATATATACTCCTCGGGAACACTAATGAATATCGAGAAATGTTAAGTGACAAAAAATTATTATAAATAATTATTTCTGTCACTGCTTTTTTGCCATAAATATCAAATTAATTTATTATCTATAATACGTATACAAATATTCTTTGACTACCTGCTTTTAATAACTTTTAAGTTAATTTATTTAAATAGTCGCCTGTGTAAACTTGATTGTTAATAACTTATAAGCCAATGTATTTGTGATGGACCCGAACGAGGCCAAATCATATATATATTTAATTTGAAATGGGACTAAATAAAATTAAACACCATTTTTTTCTTACGTTCGAATCGCAACCAACTCGATTTTCTTTTATTATACTATTATTATCAGTTTTATTTCGGTCCAAATTGGACCTCTGTTTAATCATCGGTCTTATTGACTCTCTAATCTGTGCTGCACAATGTAAATCTCCTATCTCATTCTCTTTCTCGCAAATATAGTCCTATAGATTTATAATGTTATTTTAACGATTCTAAAGAAGTTTCACTTAAATTTTTCAGAATTTTTATGTAATAAAATGTGTGATATTTTTTATCCCGGGAATTTTCTCGGGAGCGGTTTGTTGTTGTTCGGGTACATAAAAATTAGCTTATTCCGGCACAGTTTTCACTAAAACGATAGCTTACACGATAGGTTAAATGCTGTGGTACTTTGTGTCCCGGGAATTCCGCGGGAATTTCAAGTCAAGCGTGGAAGAAGTCGCGGGCATCTCCTAGTAAATAAATAAAAATGTATTTGTTTTATACAGCATGATTATTATAGACTACAAATAAAATATTATATTCTATATTAAATAATTCCTCTTAAATCAGGTATGCCATGGCCCCTATACGATGTACGTTATTATCGCCACCACCAATCGGGTAGCTTTATAAAAGAAAAAAATGTATAATATACTTTTTTTACTGGTACTTTTACGGTTATCGAGAACACGTCGAACCCGAATTGGAAAATCCTTGTTCCAGCGAGGAAGTCAAGTTTGCCGTAACGATTTTATTGCATAAATTCAACAAGGTTGTTGAATAGATAATATTTGTTACATTTATATTTCCTCAATTCAGATAAATAAACAAACGTCATAGGCGTGCGTGAAGCATCGTGTAACTACATTCTTTGGTGAAAGTATTTTTTTGTCAGAAATGTTACATATTACTTACTATATTATACTCGTACCTATAACAATTATGACAAAAAAAAATATTTTCATCAAAAAATATGGTTACAAGATCCTGTACTGACGTCGACGATGTGATGATGTGATTTGCTGTGCACTTTTATTTCAAAAGTAATTATAACTGTTTAAAATTAATAATGGATTAAAAATTAACAATAGCTGTAGAAGAATATCTTAAACATTATTTTAAATTTAAATTTATGTGATTATGTTGATAATCTTGACTGGTCAGTGTGTGTGTCTTTTTTTGTCTGTCATTTGGCGAATTTAGCAATAACAACATTAAATGTTTATTTTACTTTAAATACATTGATGGGAGTAAAAAATACATTCTTAAGTGAGATACACTGAACTTGTGTCAAGCATCTAGATAGTAGTTATTTGCAACATAAGAATAATCTAAAACACCTTTAAAATATTAAACACATTTTATTTGTTCCTTTTGCAAGTATTTCTAAAACGAAGAGTTCAAGCTACACAATACTCCTCACTATATGTAAGTACGCGTTAAACCGTAAAATAGTTATCAACACATCGGTGATTATAATTATACTTTCATAACACAAAGGCATGTATTTTTCTCTATAAAAACTTGTTAAAGTGATAATTTATGTAAAGTACCTATATCTAAAAGCAACTTATTAAAAGATAAATTACTTGAATTAAGATTTCATAGAAATGATAATTGTAGTTTAATAAGAGTAAAAGCCTTTACCTGTGGCAATAGAAGTATACTGCAAGCTAAAGCGATTTACTTTACTTATTGTATATTTTTATTGTTTTTGTTATATATATATATATATATATATATATATATATATAATTACAGAGGCATACAAAAAAGTGGTCTGTACATTTGTCCAGACCCATTCACCTACTAGACATATATTTCGACGTACGAATCCGAATCTATTTGGCTCTATACGTTCAAAATGTCGTGTTTATTACGAAAAACTGCTAAGAATTGTTAAAACTGAGAAAAATTGCAGTTATGGAGATGATAAAAATATTCTGGAGTTAATCGTGTTGCGTGCGATGAGTGAGAGTTCCGACAGCCCGCTTTCCCTCCCTCTATCCCATCTCAAACGCTGGCAAAGCGTTGGCTTCGTCCCTGGTGTTGCAAACGTTTATACCCTCTGGTAAGTTGTTTCCATGAGCTGAGCCATCCGCCTGTTTGCACGCTTTGCAATAAAAAAAAATATCCCTCCTATTGGTTCCAATAAAAAACTCGTTAAGGAACGTAGTTATGATTCTTAAAAACCTGCTTAATACTACCTTACACGCATCTATCTATACTGGAAAAAATCTTATCCCACAGTGTTTGGCGATCACCTTTCATTTTTCTCACGATTTAAGCAGTGGTAGTTTAGTGGATAACAGCGGCTAATTTCTGATTGTACAGGACGGTAATTGTGTTTAAAAATCTTAAATGCATTTAGTGTTTCTTAAATAAATTTAAGTAATGCTACTACATCTGCAAATCGTCGTCCTTAGTACCTATTCGTAACAAAGATTTTACATTGGTCTTATTAGAATCTACAAAGCTGATTCAAAATTCGATTTGAATATAGAGTAATATCGTCTTTGGAAACGCTATTGTGTTGGTCTGTCCGACTCTTCGAGGCTTTACTTTATGGTAGCAACCGTAGACATTTTGATGTTGCTCTTGCGTTGACAACATTTGGTCTCTTATTATCTGTTGTAACAATAATACAATTTAACACGTTCACAGCGGCACTTATTTATCTGTAATTTCCATTCCTGCGATACGGAACGTATTAGACCTTGTATTAAAACTACCTGTATATATATAATAGTTTATGGATTTTTATTTTGTGTTGTACGGTACTAGGGCAAAGTAACCCCGTATTAAGGCAGGTATATCACGGATTGCGTCGGTGGCGACGAAGATACGGCGTTGCACACCCTCCAGGTGGGTCCAGGTTGGGATGAGCAGTGCCATGATCCGTAGATTTATCCCTCCCAGCCGTGGTTAAGACCATGTTTTTGGAGCGCCGACGCGTGGGACGTAGTCGCCACCTTCTGCGAGACTGTAATGTCCGCAAAGGAGACGGCGGACCGGAAGAGGGAGCAGGTCGCCACGTCCCCCTCCCCCAGAGCTGATAGCGGTGACGGAGGGTTGTCCACGATGACTTCCAGCCGCGGTAGGCTACGACCGTGCAGGCGACCGGCGGGAAACCGGAGCCCCCGCACATAAAGGCCGTAGAGGAGGAACGTGCACCAATCTGCGCGCACCCTCTCACCTAAAGGTGAGACCTGAGGTAGCAGGAGATCTGGGTCTCAAATTTAGGGGTCAGCTCGCAAGAGGCCGGTCGTCATTCGTCTGGGCTGGAGGTGAATGCGCAAGTCAACCCACAGCTCGGAAAAGGGACGTTTGTGGCGCAATAGCATACGTGCGGGAAGGCTAGTACCACCCCGACGAGGCGAATCCCATCCACCGGTTGCAACCTTTTCTTCTCGCGCTGCTGGTTCCATTAGGTCCTCAATCGGATTTCCCATAATTTTCATTTAATTTGATCTAACTAGTTTATTCTTCATTGCACTAAAGCAATTGCCTTCATTTCAGGTGCTTTCGGTCCTGATTATCAAAGAACAGACCCTGTAGAAAATGTATGGGGTTGACATATCATTACGCTAAGTATTATTTCATTCCCATAAATTTTTATTCTTTACAGGGCAAGAAAAAATATTTCAAAAGAACTTGTTCAGAACTGGCAGGCCACTGTCATTCCGCAGATGTACAAAATATTCATGCTCATAAGTGACTGAAAATTACGTGATAAAATAATTAAGACTATTATAATTAGTATTATATCAAAATATAGGGGTTATCGGACCAGTAATTTTTGATAACTTAATGATCGGTTTGGTTTATAATAATTATAAAATATAATATATCAATTTTTACCTAACTAAAAAGTTGACGATACATGAAAATGTTCTTCTCGCATCCAGCTGCGATATCTTCATTTGGCGGTCGGCAGGTGTCACGTGGCCATGTTATATCCCTCTCTGTCTAACATATGGTGTAACATTACTTTGTCTCTTTTCCTTTTGTATCCCGCTCCATAGGAGAGCTTTGTAAGGTTGTAACTTTTTATTTTTTATTTCTTTAGTTGAAGGCTTTATTTATTTGTATCAAGTTCCTGCAGTTACAAATAAATAAGAGTGCTTATGCCAGGAAATTCTATTTAAATAAAAAAGTTGTTCTTTAAACGTTTCCCATAATGTGAAATAATAAATTTGATGTAAACTATATATAATAGTTGCTAATTAAGTTGTCTTATATGTACGACGTATACTCGATGTATTTTACTAGATTTGTAATATTTTTCTCTTTAAGTGAATTGTATTGTTCTTTAAGAAATAAACGATTTAAACTTTAAAACCTTTTTTTCTTAGAAAGGGTCCCTGTAAATCGCGTGGTGTAAAAACCAGATAACGAAAACAATGCGATAACCATAGATTACTAATTATGAAACAACTTCCTGTCTTGGGCGGACGTTATAATTGTAAACAATACGAAAGATCAAACAAATTTACTGAAATGTATACTTCGCTACCCTTAAACATAAATACAGATTAGCGATACACTAAAGAAAAACAAAAACGTCATCCTAAACGGGAGCTGTCAACGCAACACATACATTAAGACACAAAATCTGCTTTCTGCTTAGAACACGTTGAAATAATATGATTTCAACCTTAACCCAAAGAGTTAAGAGTAATTCTGTTAATATATACTGTAAGAAATATGTAAATAATAAATTTGTAAAGTTGTAAGATTAGTTTACACAGTGCTTTGAGTAAATATTTGTAAAGTGCGTAGGTAAACAGTGAAGAAATCTGTGTTGAAATTGTGCGGATTATCTCATTTACTGAACTTTTTAAACGGATATTTAAATCAAGAACATAATATCGGCGTCAGTGCAGAACCTTATAACTACATTTTTGGTGACATAACTTTTTCGTCAAAATTGTTACATCTTACATGCCCATACATGTAATATGTAACAATTTTGATGAAAAAGTTATGCATCCACAAATTACGCCACACGAATTTCGTGATTTTTTTGACCTCCCCCGTCCTTATCACAACAGCTAGTCACATTCGTGAGACTCCTCCCTTCCTAGTGTGACATGACATGTTTTGCAATTTTACAGCAAGAAATTATTAAATTAAGACAGCTGTTCCGTAATTAGTTTCGTTTCCATTTAAATTATTTCATAATTATTTAAACACTATTCTTTACTACAGATACAGATAGAGCTGAAAACATTTTGAAATTTTTCGTTAATAGTTCAAATTTCGTGTTTTAAAGCTTAAATATATTAAATTTTGAAATGTGACACGTGAAATTTTGAACTTCTCTTACCCCTTGTCACACTTCGTCGACCCCCTCCTCCCCCCTTAACGTATGACGTAATTTATGGATGGTCCCTATACATATATCACAACTTTGACGAAAAAGTCACTAAAAATGTAGTTACAAGGTCCTGCACTGACGCCGACTATAAGTAGGATTCAATTGATTGAATAATAACATGCCATAGAGCAGGCTAGTGCCAAAAGTATAAAAAGTGTATCAATAAGGTTCCTGGCAAATTCAAGAATCATGCATAATCTGTAAGCTTTTCTGGACTTAAATTAATTTATATAATGCCGTCCTTATATTTTGCGTATCTACTGCTTATTTTTGGCGTGCGCTCTATCTGTACTGGAGGAATTTTCGAACTATAACCCAGATCCTCTGATCAATATATAGAACTTTATTTGTTCCTCTGGGGTCAGACCAGAATATTATAAGTCCATAATAAAACAGTCACATATTATGCAGGTTAAAACTATCTATTTCATTTGATGTATCTACCTAATAAAATGTTATTTTAAAACATCCAGAATAATAAATAAAGCTAAATTATTAATAATAATCGGCAGACAAACACACATTGTATATCCCCAAGCTAAACAAGCTACGCTTGTGTTATGGGTAATATACACAGATCATTGTTTCTATGATCTGTGGTAATATACAACAGACCACTCTGGGGCCGTTTCTAGACACCCAGACCATCGTAAATAACGGAAAGTTAGTTTCCGAAATTTACCATATCAGGAATCGAACCCGGAGCCTCTGCGTTCCAGCGAATTCGGCCGTCTAAGATTTGACTCGCTCAAACACATAGGTCGTTAAAGTCAGTCAAAGTCAAAGTCGTCAGAGTTATTGTTGTGGACTTATACAAATTTTTTTGTCTGAGGTTATGGATTAAAAGATGTTTATAAAACTTTTCATAGATTTTTGTACGTAATCTAACAACTACTTACCTACCTATAATGTATATCTACTGTTCACTTTATACAATACTTAGTGCCATTTTTCATGAAAAATGTCTATGAAATATACAGACAGACAAGTCGAAATTATAAGGGTTCCGTTTTTACTAATTGCGTAAGGAACCATAATAAAAGTTACTACGAAGAAAACTTTTAAGCTGACAGAAAAATAAAAACAAAGATAAAAAAGAACGACATCGATCAAGTCAACCAATAAAATTAAAAAAAAAAAGAATTATAGACAAAAAAATTAGAAACCGATGCCTCAATCGTATGCTTTAAAAATAAAAAACAAATGTTTTTTTTCAATATAACTCGAGAACACATTTGTATGGTGATTAATCATTAAGTCGGTCCTATCGTCATTTAGTATCGAAGCACTGGGACATGAGTGCTGGTCTTTTTGTTTTAATCTTGCGTAGGCTTCTTTGAGTAGGCGTCGAGATGCGCCCATTGTATGTAAAGTTGCTTTGCTAACAAAGAAATTGTTTAATTGGATGAATATGTGTTTAAAAGTCAGCACCTATACGTTTCTTCTCTTATCCTTGTTTGATTCAGGTAATAAGAGATTACAATTGCAACATGTTGATGGATCCACAGCGACTACTATCCCGGAACATGATAGGAAGCTGCAAAATAAAATCTAATTGTTTTATATTATGTATAAGTAGATTTCGAGCGTCATCAGCTCATCACACTTTATGATAAGAGATAATGCGGTCTAGACCTTAATAGAGCACTAGTTGATTTGATTACATTCTTATATAAAGAAATAAAATAATTAGTTGGTGGGACTTGAAAGAACACAAATTGACTTTTTAAGAATTTTATTTTCATGTTATTACTTGTTTTAATTTATTAGACTCGTTCGGTTTCAATATAGTTAAAAGTAGAGAAATTAAATCGTGTAATTCCAAGTTACTTTTTAACCGAAGCTGACAAACAGGGAAACGGCCCAGCTCATCGAAAGTGGTTACCGTCAAATATAGACGTTTGCAAACACACCAGGGGCGAGGCCAACGCTTTTTCCGCCTTTAGGATGGGATAAAGAGGATGGAATGGGGGACGAAATAGAGGGATCTGACAGAAGGACTGGGATGGAGGGGATGGCATAGGGAAAATTAAATAAAGGGAGAGGGAAATGGGCTATCGGAACTCTCACTTATCGCGCGAAACACGATTAGCTCACGGTTGATAAATAGTTTCACGCCGATATTCCGTGATAGCCTGCCTAAACAGCTGTAATCAAGATAACAGTTCCAGCATGGCTCTACATACATATGTCGATAATTACGCAAATAAATATTATATACACAATTACGTAACCATCGGATTGCAGCTCATATTATTCTGTCGAATTCTTTACAACGTTGGCGTATTTCTTCTAAAATATCAATAGATTTATTTCAAATATTTAACTATATAATTTACGATACGTTCGGTTTTGGAAGTTTGTAGCTAATAAAATATTCATAAGATGATAACAATCTGTATTCTGAGAAGCGGTACTAAAATAAAAAATATATACCGTGTCGTATTGCTTTCTGTCCATAACTGGCACCCAGTAAATTGGTGCTGGTAGCCCATTGCCTTCGAATATTTTATGAATTCAGGTTTCACAAATATTTAAAGATTTTACTTTCGCACAGGTTAAAACAAATTCTTGTATTTGTTTCATGACTTAGTTTTATTTTTTTTGCATTTGGCTAAATTTTTAGCAGATATTGTTAGAAAATGACATATTTTATCATTGACATATTTTTATTACAATACTAGGATTTGCCCGCGACTTTGTCCACGTTTGACAGGTAACGTGAATTACAGTTATTGCCAGTACTAAAAATAAAAGATATTTTCACAGGACAACGGATTTTTTTAGTATGAAAATACATAAATTCCCGTAAAATTCCGTTATAAGTATGTTATGTTAATAAAGGCATACAGGCATACTATTCTAAATATTCAAACTGTCATATCAAGCAAGTCCTAATCAAACGTGGTTTCGAAGTTAGGAAGTCTCAGGAAATATAAAAAGTCCCGGATTATACTGTTTGAGTATCAATCGCATCCGAATTAGCTAATTTTTATGTAACTCTCTTTAAAACACTCCCGCACAAATTCCGGCGGCATTCCCAGGACGCAAAATATCAAAGCATTTAAAAAAGAATCTATCATTATCATGAAAACTGTATCGGTATAAGCAAATGCAATTTTTTATGCACCCAAACTACTTCAAACTGCGCCTGGAAAAAATTTCGCGGGATTCCTGAGATAAAAAGTGTCACAAATTTTCCTATCGACCAGTAAAAAACATGCATTCGAATTCGAATTTTCTTTTAGTGTGGTCACTTTAAATCATTCCCAGAAAAAATCCCTTGTATTCCTGGGATAAAAAGTACGGCAAATTTTAAGTCCAACAATAGATATCCAAGTGAAAATCGCATCGAAATTGCCCCAGTAGTTTTTACGTGAATCCTGAACAAGTCGAACAACAGACAAGAAATCTAAATAAAATGTATCGTGTGCTCCTTCGTTTATATAGTGTGTTCCAGTTGTATTTTTAAATGGCTTCAATGTACAGACACGGCATTTTTAGAATTTTGTAGTAAGTTAATAGATTTGTAATTTTATAAACTAATACGATAACGAAAAAGTTAATAAATCTAATACGATAACGAAAATGTTATAAATAAATTTGATTAATTAAAATTAGACAAATTATGTATTTTCAGACTACAAATGGAATATTAACCGTCACCATCTTCTATGGGTATAGCCATCATCATATAGCATCATTGTATAGCCATACTATTCATCCGTTATTCTAGTTAGGCACCAGCTTTCTAAACACCTAAAAGTCGATCAGGTGTTTTCTCTAGTTGATAACCTGAGGACCCCACGGGCCAAGCATCTCAGTGAACGTATTTTCTTCAGTTAAGCAAATTACATTTTCCTTATGAGTAACATACTATAGATGTAGTTGGGAGGATCTTATTAGGCCGTTGACTACTGAAGTCTGTAACTATCAACTCCAGAGTTGATGACAATATTTCACACTATAATTGGAATTTTGCAATAAAGTTCAGAATGATGTATGATGTACCTACATTTTCGAATTCATGCTTGAGGAACTATCCGGATAAATAAAGTTTTCAAACGCGTAATCGCTTCTTCTTCTTTTAAAAATACTGTTTCGCATGTATTTAGTGTCAAGAATTAATGAAGTTTTAAAGTGAGTGTCAAGAAGATTCGTACTACCACGGAAAAAGAAGCAGAATCAGATGCGATAGAAAACATCATTTGTCAATTTCGCGCCAAAGTTCCCAAAGGGATTTGTTTTTACCATTACAAAGATTTTTATCACGCCAAATACCGGCGCAGATCTCGCCAACGAGATGAGAACAGGAAATCAAAAGCCGTGAGAATAATATAAATTAAGAACGAGCGGTCCGTTCGTCCCTACCCAATAATTGAGACGTCAATTTTTTCAAACCCGTCTCGGCCGGTACCAGAACGACTTTGAATATTTATAACGTGACCGGCCCGTAATTTAACTTTACTTCTTGTTATCTAAGTGACTTTATCTACCTCATGTTCTTTTGAACGCATTATTAACAATTGCTTTAGTGTTTTTAATGAGCGGCGTATAGTTTAGAAGGTTTTGGAGACGTACGCCTCTACAGTTTTTTCTAAAATTTATTAAGTAATTCATAGGCTATATATAAGTGAAAAAATACGGAGTTATCAACAAGAGATAAAAACTTAAATAGAATGAAATAACTTAATTGTTCTTGCCTAGCGGAGGTTGGCAGTTTCTCTTTATACAACAATATTATCCAGTGTGCTTAAATCCGCACAAAAGAGCAAGAGAAGGCTTATAGTGGAAATAATAAAATAAGTTAAGTGCGTGGACGAACCAAACACACTAGCCCATGTCTCAATAAGTATTTATAAAATCCTATTCATACCGATTTTTACTGAGTGTTTATTGAACTTTCCTCTTGTTTTTTATAAAATTTCTATTTCATAGTTCAAGTTAAAGGGGTATACAATTATTACAACTTTGGAAGTGAAAAATCTTACAACCTATTGACTGAAATATAAAAAGATGGATAGACGTGAATATCCTATAAGGGTTCTATTTCTGCCAATACAACGACGGATTTAAAAATTGACTTTAAAAAAATCTTATTTGTTAACAGAAAATACCATATCTTTAATCACAGAAAACAACAAAATGCGTAAGATATGGAGCTAAACTTTAAGAAGACAAAGCTACAGAAAAATCCTAGCTTCACATAACATTAATATTTGCCATGGGATTATAAGCGGTCATATTTAAATGTGTACCAAATAGACATAAAAAATAATTCCCTCTAAGAAAATAAAACTTTATATACGCAGGTAAGCCTTTTTTCAATATCTATCATTCAGTCTTTACTTATTACTTTGAATAGATGACGTTTAACAAAAATCCTTTGAAAAGCATCACGTGAACGATTCAGACGTCAATCACTCTACAGTTGTCCTTTGTTGTATGCCACGGGTTTTGTGCAGTTTGTGCGCACACGTACCCCATTTGTACCCTGCGAGCTTTCAATAAAAAGCATTATGCCATCTATAAAGCGTAAAATTATGGGAGCTTCTGTTAAATGAACCTATTATAAACCGTATTGTTTTATGATCCATACATTCTCAAATGACTGAGTTCGTAAAAAGAGCATAATGCAAAGAGATGAATGACGTCGAGCGGCGAACTATGGGGTCGAGTCAAAAAGGCGGCAAACTACTTACTTCTTCTTTCTATGCTTTGACACTTCGTTTTTAAATCTCAAATATTTGAGTTTTTAATAGAAACTTGCGGCGACGTTGTGCTGTGTAGTTTTATTTTTAAAAAATGTGTATAATTAGTGTAAAATGAACAATAGTTGTAGGATATAGATAGTTTTTGAGTAGTAATTATGTGTTTTTGTGAGAAATATAAACTGTATAATATAAATAAATAGTCAAATGTGGCCTTTCGAGTTTTCACAAGAACTCTTTTGAATGGCGTCGGTTGTAACCTACATACACATATACTACATATATACATCAGAATTGGCTGTGTGGACTAAATGATGGTGATTGGCAAACTGGCGAATTCAACTAGTAGTAGTAGCCCTATGGTTTCGTTTACAAAAATGTAATATTTGTAGAATATCTAGGATATTAATATGTTTACGCATGGACTGTGTGATAATGAAAATTTTTAGTGTTAAGTAGAATGTAACTTCCTTTTACATTAGAAAAAAGTTGCATGCAATGGTAGCGACCGGTAAGTATAAGAGCGAAGCGTAATCGTCTAAAATGGAACCCAACCAGACTTTTAACATACTTATTGCTTTTAAGACGTGGTTGTTTACTGTTTAATGATCTTGAGTCCGAAACTCGCGTTTCAAGTAACACGGGTTCAGATTCTCACCGGGAAGCATGCACTACTTTTTTTTATATTTTTATTATCTAATTTATTTAGAGGCTTTTAGTGATGATTTCACCATGTCAGCTCCATCTTACCCTAATCATACAATTACACAAATTTATATAAATGGTTTCACTATTTTATAAATTAAAAGAGCCGCAGCAGACTGTGGCCTCGACAAAATGTTCTTGAAAACACCCACGTCCATCAAATTAATTTTCAGAGCATCCATCAGCCCCTTTCTGCTGTCTCTGGTCCGAACACATTCCACTAATAAATGCTGTACGTCCTCCACTATATTGCATTTCAGACAATTTGGAGTATTGCTCCTCCCCACAGGATGATAGAATTTATTTAGTGGAATGTGACCGGAGCGCAATCTATGAGCTAGAACACAAAGCCGTCGTTCATAGCTAGTATTAGTAAACCAAGGAATACGAGGAGGCTCGCTTTGCAATGTTCTATACCATATGCCCTTTTCTCTTGATGCGAGATCAAAGTACTCTTTCCATTCCTTATAAATACTTTCTTTATATTTTGACAAACATTCAAAACTACTTGCTTGTATATTTACTTCAGTTCCGTCGACGATAGATGCCTTTGCTAAGCGGTCTGCTTCCTCGTTTCCTGGTAAGCCTATATGCGCTGGCACCCATTGCAATACAATATCTATATTGTTAGCCAGGAAATAAAAAAATTACGCAGAATCACATAATCAATCGGTGCCCCTCTGCGGCCAGAGGCACACCGAGCTATATGTTGAATAGCGCTTTTACTATCAGTGAATATAACACATTTTTTGCAATTTAATGATTTAAGATACGTAAGAGCCTCTGATATTTCAAAGAGTTCAGCGGACATTATACATAGATTCTTGATAATTAATTTGAAACAGCCACTAAATTTTTTATCAGAATCATAAAAGGCGGCGCCAAGACTTGTATTGGTTTTTGATCCATCTGTATATAATTTAAGCCAGCCATTATATTTAGTATATAATTTTTCTAAGACATTAACTTTCAATATGTTAGAATTATGTGATTTCTTACTTAATTTGATATTATCTAAGTGTTCACAAAGAAATTTTTCTATTTTAATATTTGACACCCAAGTATTGCGTTGAAACATTTGTAATGGATAACTAGCTGATATATTTTCTTCTTTAGTATTAGTATATACTGTAACTAAAAGTGGTTTTTTCTTATTTTGCCAATAAAAATTTGAAGTAAGACTATTTAGAGCATTAAATAGTTCTATTGTAATGTTATTTTCAAAAGATTGAGCCTTCAAACAACATGCACCACTTAAGCAGTTTTTTGACTTAATGTCTATATTGTTGTTAAAAGTACCATGTGCTAACGAGAAAGGAAAACATTGTGATGAACAGGCACACCGAGAGAACCGATGTGTCAAACCAGCAAAGCCACCTTAGAGAAGCGTGGCGGATTTCCTCATAAAAATTGGAAGACCCAAACCCAACAGTTTACGTTTTTGGCTATTATTATTATTGTATTTTCCAGCAGAAATGTTTAAATTCGAGTCCGACTTACGCACGGATACTTCTTCAAAATATATCACATATCTTGGTTTTGAGGGGAAATTAAGAATTTTCAATGAGATATATTTGTAATCCTTCATTATACGAGGAAGGTCATGAGTCTTGACGACAGCATGCGATAAGATTCTTTCCATGGATCAAAAATGAAAGCAAAGACAACCCGGCCAGCAACAGCACTTCTTTTTGAAATATTAGTTAAGGTAGTGTGAACTGGTGACATCTAGTATTCACTATTTACATCGCAGTAGATTAATAACATAGATGACGCTACGTCAGCCAAGCACATTTGAATAATTTATTAAATAAACTGAACCTTTTTATTATTTTATGAAAATAGAGGAAAATGTTAAAAAAACAAGATGGACTTATAATGGTTACGTTCCACAAGAGACTCACAGCGATCACGTTAACGACCGCGATTTTTCCCGTTCCACTTGCTTGCGGGCGTTACAATCATAAACTCTAGTAGAACGGATTATGGAGCGTTGATGTCATTGACGACGTAATACATAAATATCATTGGTTGATTTGAAAATTGCGCCTTTTTCAATGTCAATCGATAGAGAGAATTAATTAATGTTCCGTGGTCAACGCCCACTTCGACCCAGCTCTTGACATGGGTCGTTGTGAGGGCTGTGTGATCGAAAATATTGACGTCATTAGTGACGTTTTCGCCAAGACCATAACGACCGTGGTCGCCATGTGGAACGGTAGACGAAGCATTTTTGACGTTGTGAGATATAAAAGGAACACACGCAATATGTATCACACTTCACAGATTGCCTATTCTCTGATGGATTAAATGAATGAGTATTTTATAAATACATCAGTGAGTAATAAATAGAGATGCCCGTTTATTCCAAGAAGTACCTATCCAATTAGTTAATGTTTGTGTTCAATTAATTGAACGATCAATTATTATTTTGCACAATGTTACTAAACGTAAACTTTGTGCTATTTCCTATAAACACTTAAGTTTTATGAAATAAAATGTATTTTATGTTACATATTCTATTCGTCTTTTAAAATTTCGTTATTTAAACCAGAAGTAATAAAATAATAAAGATAATGATTACATTGCATGATATTAATTTCAAATTATTTCATGTGAAAATGGGTGTATATAAAGGTAATAAGATTTTGTACAGCTCTAAGATTGCGGACTTATATATTATTAATTTAATGGATCATTATTATGTATTTTTTATCAAATAACTTTAAACGCATGATTCATGATGCATGACAATAATTTATTAGTATTATTCACGCAATTTCACTCACCAAAAATTTTATACTAATACAAAAGTCGATTAAATTATTCTACTAGAATATTATTTAATATTTCAACGTATTTAATTTTTATCTAATTACCACACATCTTTATAAGCGTTTTATGGAATAAATAGTAAATAAACACGGTAAAAATTTCGTTCACGAACAACAAAAAAGCTATGGATAAAGATTATCGTAAATAATTATGCGAAATGTTTTACTATGTATTAATTATTTACTTTTAATTTTACAAATTATTTTAATAATCGTTTAATCTTTTATTTGAATTATCATTACGATATGTTAGGTGAGATGTGTCATTCTCTAGTAGATTGATTGTTGTTGTTGTTAATGTTAAAGTTTGCCACTAAGGTAGGCAAAGGACTTGGTCCATACAGCCTTGTCAGTTTCTAGTAGATTGATTGAAGGCAGCGTCTCCACATTGGGAATTTGTGCCCATTTTGGGGTATTTATTTTGCGGATGAGGAGCTTTTATGGGACGAATTCCATGGAAAAATTATCGGGGCCTAAAATTTCAGCACTGGACAACTTGGGGAAGTATTTTTTCCACATCCATTCCACTCAAAATACGATAAAATATTCGACCTAATGAAAGTTAAATCCAAAAACGTCTATATTGTATAGACAATTATTGCATTGTAATGGTATTGATTACATGTCACTTTTGGTGTTAATTTCATTTTAATTGACACTACGAATTGAGAACCTTCTAATTTTTTTAAGTCGGTTAAAAATAATAAAAGTTTGTCACCACTAGAAAATTTTTAAATTTTTGTGGTCCAATACGCACTTGGACGTATTATCTAATCATTCATTTTTTATCAATTTTTCATCCATTTTTTAGTAACGGTTAAAGCTTTCTGAAATGGTATCATTAGGGCTAAGTTTTTGGCGGATATGGGTTTTTGTAAATTCAATCTGGAGACCCTGATTGAAGGTTATGAGTTTGACAGCTTCTTGGTGCTTTTATTTATCTCTATAATTTTCCAACCAATTTTAGATTGGAATAAGTAAAATCTACAGATTTCAGTGCATAGCATTTATGTAAAACTATAGTCCATATAAGTTTATAAAGTATTCAACAAGTGTATACATTAGTTTTTGACGTTTGGGTACGTATGTTATTGGTTTACTTTTACTCTTTGGCCTACAATTATTACATTCATTAACGCAAATATTTTTTTGTATAACCCCCATATTGTTTATGCATTATCATTCCTTTTTTATCCACATATAATTTAAGCCAAATTTCTATGTTAAAACAAAATTTCAGGCATCTATCGAGTACAGGAGGTAATTTGTTAAATTATTTATTGCCAGACGTAGATCTGCAACACAATTTTACTTTTAGAATAATAGAGAACCTTTAATCCTAATGCACGATAATATTTGGCAACTAGTGAACAATAAATGTCCTCTAATTTGCCACTGTGAAGTAGTATGGTGGTTAAAGATTTTATATTGATATGCAGTTATGTATTATCTTTTCAGGTACCTATCTAGGATGTTCCATTAATTGGATTCTGATATTCTATCTCCAACAGTAGATATGAGCACAGGAGGCCTGCAGGCCATGAACAATTTACCACCTGGTGTTAATCCTGAGAACAATTTGATGCCTGGAGGACCAATTATAAATCCTCCGACAATGAATCGAAACAGAAATAATAATCAAAACCCATTGTTTAATGTGAGGGAAAGGCTATTTCATGCATTGTTTTTTAAATTTGCAGTGGCCTATGCGCGCACCTTTCCGAGGCCTGTAAGGAGGTTCTTTGAATTTCTTGTACTTTTAAAAGCATTAATTGCATTCTTTGTTCTTGCATACATACATATTGCTTTCTCAAGAACTCCAACGACATGCTTAAATCATGTCAAAGATTCGTGGCCTAGGGATGGTATATTGAGGGTGGAGATACTAAGAAATCCAGCTCAGGATTACACTATTGAACAGAGTTATGCGAAGGAACGTAAATTGAAGAAAGATAAAGAAGAACTCAGTTCTATGCTTGGAATGTTGGCCACGGATGGGTAAGGATCATATTTGATTAGTTATCATATCAATTGACTCTATATAATCTTTGTAAAATCAGCCTTATTGAATTTGTATATTTGTAGAGAATTATGACATCATAGTTATTAAAATGTCTTATTAGTTATCAGAAATTATTATTGTTTATTTATTGTTATTTAGCTCTTTGAGCTGATTATTGCCTCATACAATATAGAAGTGTACTTACATCTTATTGTGAGAATATGGGTGATGGTTTGCCATTGAATCATAGACCCTGTTTTCCTAAGCATCATCATAGAGATGCTCCAGTGCAGTTTCAGTATGAGATTATGACATTGACATTCCATCTGGTGCCTCAAAAATTGGAGATACTTATGTGACAGGCTCAACTTTGAAAATTAATAATTAAAATTGTCCTAATTAATTTTAAAATATAACAAGTGCACATTCTTTACTAGAATCTACCAAAATACTATGTAGAAGTTGTGGAATTTATTTTATATTTGAAGGGAAAACAGGCATTTACAAAAATATTTTTGCTCCCTGTGAGATTGGCCATGTCCAATGGAGGGTTATGGCTTGCTGTGTTTGCTGCTTGGACCAAGTGGCATTAGAAGATTACTATAATTTATGACCCATAAATGCTGAAAACATATTATGTAGGTCTATTTTTCTATGGGACTTGTATTATATAGATATGAAATTTTGTAGTGATTCTTAGGTTTATAAAGAAAGAACAAACAAATTTCCATATTGTAATTTTTCCTTAATATGCATGTATAATCCAAATTTAATGTACATATTATTATATAATATAAATATTTTAATTACAGTTTTATTAACATTGAGTCATCATCTAGTGACGATGTAGATGATGATTACATACGTGATGGTACAGATTATGGGAACATAACCCAAATTCATGATGAAATTGATAAAGAGTTGTCCTTGGAACAACTTCAGTCTACTATTGAAATAAAACCCGATGGAGAGACTGAAGAAACAGGTTTTAATGCAACAATAGTGTCAACTGAAGAAGTTGAACCTTCATCATCTATATGGGAAGGAATTATGGGACTAGTTGAAAATATTGATAGAGATTCTAAATTAATGGATGTAAGTATAATATTTTATCATAACAATTAAAAGACTGTAAAGGTACCCATAAAGCATGTAAATAATCATGTCAATGTTTTTCGAATTTATACCCAGCCAAGGTTTAAATACAGTATTACAATAAGTTTCTTTAAAAAATGGTGTCATATAATCCTTTTGAGGTCAACAGTACCTCTGGTGTTGTGAATGTCCCTTTTCATTAGGTCGGTAGTCAACATGTCTTGTACAAATAAAAAAATAAGCAAATAAAAAATTCAGACAATGTCAAGCCATTGCTACAGTGGTTTTTCATATGCAACATTTGTAACTAAATAGTTGTTTTGGTTGCAAATGACATTTTAAAATATTTATTAAATCAATTGTTGTTAGACTAGAGTCCAGTGAACTGTTAATTGTTAATTTTAAAATAATTCTAATGAGCTACTAACTTTAGCACTTACTAGACCAGAAATATCTCCACTCAGTTGAGGTGAGAATGTTGAGATGGTTTTATTGTGTTACAAGAATGGATAACATGAGAAGTGAGTATATAAGATGATGTTTTTAAAGTTGCATCTGTGACTGTTAAAATTGACAGAAAGAAGACAAAGGTGGTATGGGCGTGTAATGAGGAGGGTTGAAAGTCATATGACAAAAATAATATTAAACTGGCAGATTGATGGCTACAAATCGCCACCTCCAAGGATTACTATGCCAACTTAATTTTAGGTATTTTCTGCTTTTAAAGGAAAAGCAGTCATTAATATCTTAATATCATATATATCTAAAATTTCATAAAAAAATATTAAGAATCAAAAAACTTTTTAGTTTCTCAATATATTTCTTATGAAATTTTAGAAACAGTATTAAGACATTAATGAGTGATTTTCTCTTAAAATAGAAAATAACTAAAATCAAGTTGGCGTAGTATCCCTTGGAGGTGTCGAAATGTACAAATAGACCAAAAAAGAGATGGATGGATTGTGTGAAGGATGACATGATGATTTGTGGCATGATAGAGGATGCAAGACAAAATAGATTAATATGGAAGGAAAATACATATTGTGCCGGCCCCAAATAATTGGGAGAACATAAAAGAAAATAGAGAATGTTAATGACTGTGTCAGGCAGATTTAGCCAAGGGCTTAGTGCACTATTTGAGATGCTACATTGTTATAATATTTCTAAGTGTTTATTTTACTTTTGATGTTTGCACGTCTATTAAATTACATGTTTCTTAAAAGTAAAGTCCACATGAAACAAATAATATGATTTTCGTATTTTATTGTTGTGGGTGACATAATAGTGATATTCTGTGAATCATGTCACACACAGACTATTAAACCAGCGACACTATATGTAAATAAATCGAAAGTAATCATGTTCTACTTTAAAGAAAAACAATACACACACAATTATTACAAGTGTTTATAAAATGGCTTATTTAATATATGCAAAATATGTTCATTAAAATGTGGGTATATTTCTGTATGTATATATTTTTAGCAAAAATATACTTGTATAGATAGTTTAAATTGATTAAAACTTATTTATAAATGAAGTAAATTTTTATAACAAATCGAGTTGGTGATGCGTTAGGATATTAATAATTGATCCGTCGTCAAGCTTTCAAAAGTAAAATAAATGCTTGGAAAGGGTATAATGATGATAAAAATTGACAGATAACTCATGTGTATATAATAACAGCCCATAACTGTCCCACTGCTGGGCTCGGGCCTCCTACTATAGGGGGAACGGACAGTATATCCGCCACGCTTGTCCAAGGCGGCTTGGCAGTTTGACACATCGGTTGTCTCGATGTACAGGTTGCATCACGATGTTTTCCTTCATCGTTGCTAGCACGTGGTAATTGTAACAATATGCACATTAGGTCAGAAAACTGCCTAAGTGGTGCATGCGTTCCAGCTAGGATCGAACCCGCGCCCTTTGAGTTTGGGACGCGTGCGCTAGCCACTACGCTACCACGACTCATGTGCATACACTAATGTAACTAATCATTCATTATATTGGCATTACTTTCTAAAGCGATTTGTTTTTCTAAATAATTTAGTCGCATTTTGTCACTAACACCAATTCAGGTGGAGTCCCTACTCCACCTGCACACACAGACACACATTACAGACTTAATTAGACATTTTTTTAATAAATCATTCTTCCTCTTTCAAATAACAGTCCTTTCTCTAGACTATCAATTGTATTATTAAACAACATCAGATTAGCCAAATTAAATTAGCATTACGCTCACGTGCTTTAATCATGTGCCAAAATGTGTAATAAGTAATTCTTGTTAACGAAAATAAGCAGTAATTAAAAGTATTTATGGAATGTTACTTTCCAGTTATTTTAATTCATAGCTCTTTCACTAATACCGTTATTGAATGTAAACACACAACATCCGAACACCTAGATTTATATTCTGTAAAGAACAAGCTATTCCTTATGGTCTCACTAATACCGAAGTGTTTATATAGACGGCATTGACAACACGCCACCACAAAGTTGCTACAGCAGCGTGGTGGTAGTGCCGTGTAGGTACACACGTTTATGATTTTATTATGATATCTGTGTCTACAGCTGATTATCTCAATGACTACTAAGACTAGATATGTATAGTAAATGGAGTTTGGCATACATGTAAAAATCTCGTAGGTACTAAAGGTAGTGTCAAATATGCGTTTTTTCCTGTATGAAACGAAACGAGTTTTTAAAATTTTTTGTTTGGGAAATATTGCGTATGTATCATGCACATTTAAGTAGACCTTATAGTTACGGGCTTTAAAAAATTTAAAATTATAGATTTTAGTTTTATAAAATGATAGGTATATCGGTAAGTGCGATGCAGGCAAGTGGTATGAAGACATACCGTGATGATGACCATCAAGTGTTGTGATCGACTATTATTCATATTATATTTATAGAGTTGAGAGGAAAGTTCCATGTTCGAGTCTAACTCCATATAGTCACTGGATTTTTTATGTACGTGATTTTTTAAAAATTGCATATTAGGTACTATGATTCCAATTAGCACATTAACTCGGCTGGAATCCCTGCAATATTGTATTAAAAGCGTCGTAATTCTGAATCTGTAAAGATTGATCATATCGCATAATATATTATTGGAATAAGTTCAGGGCTAATAGAAATGAATATAATTTCGCTTCCGGTATAGTTTGATATGCGTATATTTGATCATTACTGTTATCTTTGATGGGATTTATTTGCGGCTTTCATTTATATGAATACTGTATTGCGTACTGTACAGTGCTTCTCGTAAATAATACTTGCTTCCGAAATCAGCCTTTCACTAGGAACACTGTTACCTGAAGACTAGAAACAATGTTAGCGAACTTTTACAGGCTTGGGCACAGCTCTGTCGTAACTTGTACTTGTACGCGGACTAAACACAGGCAGACACATTTTACGCCGAATATTCGTAGTACAATATGCTTAGTTCGAAAGTGTAGCTGAATATTTGGTATTTGGCCGAATAACTATTCGTGACATTCCATTAAAACTTAATATTGTGTACAGTTTGTACACTTGCATAGTTGTTTTTTGTTAGTAATGGATGGCAATGGTAGTTGCAGTGTGGGGCTTTCATGTAGCAGAGGCGAAGAAAAACACCTTGAAGTTTCAGTTTCTTCAATTAGTAGTGCTTGAATGGTGAACAACTTAGTAGTAGTTGAAGTCGTATGTTACGATGTTCTTAGCAACTCAGTAGTAACTCGTCTACAAAATATTTGTGAATGATATTTATATTAAAACAGCTTAAATAGGCGGCAGTGTCAGCAACACGCTATACAATGTCTTTCTCAAAATACTTCAAAATAGCCATCGATATATATTTTTAGTAACGGGGTGCTTTTTATACCTGTAAATATGATAGTTTGGATGGTATGGGTCCGAAATGTATGCAAGTAAGATTGAATATACTAGAATAAATGTTTGTTTTTATTTCAGGAATCTCTTGATGAGTCAGCAGCGAACGACTCTTCGAAAGGTATGACGTATTCTGATAGCGTTGTTAATTTCGATCGTTATTTTTACACGTTGTGTTGATAAAGCGTAAATCCGGTTTGATATAACAATGAAAGTAAACGTGGCATATATGAAATTATAGCACAGCAATAAATTGCAAGATAGTGTTCACACCTAATCGACTTCCGTATTCTAACTGATAATTGTATTAATATGACGTCGAAACCTAAAGCATAATTGCTTATAATGTAGATGTAACGTTTTTGTGAAAATTGAGGTTTTCATTTAGAACATTCTGCATAATGGGTCCGCTGTAATACAGATGCTAATAAAACAGGTTAACGTATAATAAGACGGCACACAAAATAATTGGTCTGTACATTTGACCAGACTAACTTATCTACACGTATTTTACGTGCTGAATTCGAATTAGAGATCCGTTTGGCTAGTACAGCTTTAAACCTTTTTTTTAATCTGGTCATTTTTAATTCCCAGAAAAATTCCCACAGAATACCAGGACAAAAAGTAGCGCAGATTTTAAGTCTAGGAATTTGCTGTCGATCTGCGAAAACCGCATCGGAATCAGCTCAGTAGTTTTTACGTGAATCCCGAACAAACAGACAAGATACCTAAAAAATTTGCATCATGTTCTCCATCGTTTATATAGTGTATTCCAGTTGTTTTTTTCGATAGCTTCATTGTACAGACACGGCGCATATATAGAATTTTATAATATTATAGATAGATGACATTCTTATATAATTTTTCTAGACTTCAGATAACCCGAGGCCACTCGGGTTGTCTGACATAAATCTCTCATTAAAGATAAAACCACCCATCGTATGATCGATACAAAGTTCCCTTTCTGTTCTGTTTATTTTGATATACTTCTTGCAATCCAGGAAGGCGGGCTTTGCATGTGGTTAAACGTGTATCCGCACATTGCGATAGTTGCGTGTCTGAAGGAGTGAACATGCCGTCCAATCACACTTGCTTTTGTTCTCACGCACATACAGATACCTGTTTACTACAAGAAAAGCCCGCTCGCCTTCGTCAATTGCAAGAATTACACAATAAATAATTATAATTTTCAGATGAAGACTACATTCTGGAGTACTCCCTGGAGTATGGTTTCCTACGATTATCGCCAAGCGCTCGCCTTCGCCTCAAAATTCCAGTGAAAATAGTGACCTTGGATCCTCATCGAGATCAGTGTTTTGGCGATCCGTTCTCCCGTTTCGTGCTCGATGAATTTTTAGGCTACGACGATCTACTAATGGCTTCCATCAAGTCGTTGGCGGAGCAGGAAGATAATAAGGGATACTTAAGGTAAGGATTTTAGGGAGAACCATATGATTATAGGGGTTGTTCACCAAATCTCTAGCCATACCGCGTCCATCGTCAGATCTTGGTAGAAAGGGTGGGTTAGAATGAGGAATTCAATGGATAGAAGGGTTGGGCTGAGGGATGATATGCATGCAAATGTTCTCATAATAAGGGATGCTAAAGACCGCGAGAAGTTAGAAAAATGAGTAAGAAAATGGACACTCCAAACTTAACCGGGATTAAACGCTAGGATGATAATGATTTCAGGTAAGGACTAAGGGAACGCGCATGTTTCATGTATATTGCAAAAAATCTGCAAGAGAATGACGTTAGTACAGCCAAGTATTGCTACAGCACTTATAGATGGGTGTGTATCTTACAAATATATATTAGGCGGTCGAAAATTTGAAAGATTCAGAGGCATAAAGAGGACGTTTCCCAGATTCATATGATGAACATGACAAGTATCAAAATAAAGTGGAACTTTTTGCTATATCTTACAAATATCCCTACAGGAATCGAGAAACAATAGAATTTCCTGCGGCCGGGCGGCTTCTCGTAGGAGGCGACAAAACAACCCACAGCAGCTGGCTGTAGGGTATTTACCCGTCTGGATGGCTTTCACCTCTGGTCTAGAGGAAGCCCTCATAACAACCTTTAGTTATGTTCCGGCATTAGTGGCCAGGTTCCAGGCTCTCTTAAGAGAGCAGCACCGCATTTGTAGCACCTTTGGTGTTGCAAATGTCCATAGGCGATGGTAACCGCTTTCCATCAAGTGGGCCGTCTGCCTGTCTGCTGAACTCATGCTATAAAAAAAAGTAAACTTTCTATATTTAATTGCATTGCATGTAATTTTGCAAAATACACTTAATTTTTAAAATAATTATCTTCCACAGAAACGTCATCACTGGTGAACACTACAGATTTGTATCAATGCTCACAGCCCGGAGTTCATATATCGCTGCTTTCTTCATTATGCTCGTTTTCGTAAGTATAATGTTGATATTTTCAAAACGCATCTATAATATAATAAATCTTTTGTGGGTATCGAGTTTGTACAATGAATTTAAAAATGAGAAAAATCAGAAGGCTTAATTCAAACCAGCAGACTCTGAATTGCAACTTTTAGAACTTGACTCTTTGTCAGAGTATCATGTGAAAACTACAATGACTAACAAATACGTCGTCGTCATGACAACGTGAACCAAGTTTCGCTGGAAGTTGGAAAGAAAAGAAGACCAATGACGACATATTACATGTGGTAAAGGAAAAGTGCACAATTTTAATAACTAAAGGACAGAAGCGGAAGATGTTTGGCCATTTGCTACGACATGACATCTACTAATCACATTAATCGAAGGCAAAGTGGAAGCAATGAGAGGGAAGGGAAGGCTAAGGTGAACATCGTGTCACACAAAGAATAAAATAACTCGCCCGAAATAGACAAGAATGGAGAAGGCTCTAACTACAAGAGCATAGCTCTTAAATGATACATAGATAGAGATAGTTTATAAACTTCTCAGTGATATGTTCCGGCTTCCCCGTTATAGGGAAACAAATAAATAAATGATTTCAACTCCAACTAGTTAAATCCCTCCTTCCCTAGCTTTCCATCAGCGTTTAATTATTTGAAATTTCTATTTTAAATGAAATCAATAGAATAGTTTATTGTCTCAATAAGTTTATAGTGCCACTCACAAGTTACCTAATACGACCCCTTCTCTTTTAGACTTAATGTTAGTATCCTCCCCCTCTCATGTAATTAAACACGGTCAATATACGGCGAACGCTTTCTCCTACCATGACATGATCTATTTGTCTTACAATGTGCGTCCTCCGAAACCTAAATCGAAGTTGATTATGCAGCGTAATTTTGGTGGCATGAACCTGGAAGAGTTACGTAAGGATGCGAGCGAGTTGGACTGGTCTGGAGTTGTCAATGCGACTACTGTCGATGAGAAGGTGCATGTATTCAATGCAAACATATTGCGATTGTACGATTTACATGTGCCCACACGTCAAATAAAGCTCAAACATCTACCAGCACCTTGGCTCACTGATGAGATTAAATGCCTTATGTCTCAGAAATGTAAAGCTAAGTCTAAATATAAACGTCGTCCAACTGACATTAACAAAGAAGCTTTTATACAAGCACGCAATCGCTGCAATAGAGCATGTAGGGATGCATAACGCCGTTATATTCACAAGTCAGTAGATAATAACAATCCTAGAAAAGTTTGGAAGTTTCTTAAATCATTGGGAGTCGGTAAAAGCACGTCTGTTTCAAATTCTAATAACTTAAGCATAGATCTTCTGAATCAGCATTTCGCTGCCACATCTGATTTCAATTTGACTATTAAGTCAAAAACACTTAATTCGATATCTTCTCTTCCCACTCCACAGTGTTCTCCCTTTTGTTTTAATCAATTTTCGGTTTGTGATGTTGAGAAAGCTATAAAATCAATTACTTCTAACGCAGTCGGCAGTGACGGAATTAGTCGAAACATGATACTCCCCATAATTGATATCGTCAGTCCTACCATTTCTAATATAGTCAACAGCTCCATTTCAACTGGTATATTTCCTACTGTGTGGAAAGAAGCCCAGGTTATTCCTTTACCTAAGAAACCTAATCCCTCAACCTTTTCAGAGTACCGTCCCATATCTATCCTTCCCTTTCTCTCTAAAGTCTTAGAACGTCTAGTACACGAACAACTTAGCATATTTCTCAACACACAATCCCTTATGAATCCTCATCAATCTGGGTTTCGCCCGGGCCACAGTACAACAACTGCACTGATTAAAATCACTGACGATATACGCCAAGGCATGGACCAAGGTTTGGTGACTATTCTGTCACTGCTAGACTTCAGTAGTGCATTTAATCACGTAGACACTGACATACTTACTGAAATTCTCCGCTCTCTCAACATATCTCCATCCGCAATTGATTGGTTTCATAGTTATCTGATTAAACACCGGCAACGTGTTCGTATCGATGATATGTTGTCATCATGGCAAAATCTCTCTGCCGGCGTTCCTCAGGGCGGCGTTTTATCTCCTCTTCTATTTTCTATTTTTATAAATTCTATCTCGAAAAACTTATCTTCTTCCTACCATCTCTATGCAGACGATTTGCAGATTTATACTCAGGCGCCTAAAGACAACTTACATAACGCTATTAAGCTTATCAATGATGATCTGAACCGCATATACAACTGGAGTACCTCCCATGGACTTAGAGTCAATCCCAATAAAACTCAGGCCATCATAATTGGTAGCTCGCGAGCCATAGCTAAAATAGATTTTTCACTGCTTCCCGATGTGATCTTTCATGATACGCCTATTCCTATCAGTGAGAAAGTCAAGAATCTTGGCGTAATAATAGACAAGGAGTTCTGTTGGCGACCCCACATTACTGAATTAAGCCGCAAGATTTTTGCATCCTATGCATCGCTTAGGAGACTGAAAAATTTCCTTCCGACTGCCACTAGAATTTCGCTTGCTCAATCAATTCTATTACCCATCCTCGACTATGCTGATGCTTGCTATCTTAATCTCACTCAAGACCAACTTATTAAGCTCGAGCGTCTTCAAAATGTTTGCATTAGGTTCATATTTGGTTTAAAAAAATATGACCACGTTTCTGAATTTCGCAAAAAGCTCGAATGGTTGCCTATCTCACTTCACTCACTCTTCTCAACTTACTATATCGTATACTGTTTATACCTTATACCCCTCCTTATCTCAAGGAATGTTTCAACTTCCTTCACACGTCACATACACTCAATTTGCGCTCCACTAATAATCTCCTATTAATGGCACCTGCACACTCTTCAACATTTTATTCCAACTCCTTCGCCATGTAGGCTGTCTTACTTTGGAACTCCTTGCCCACTGACGTCAGAAAAGCTAAATCTTTTGCCATATTCAAAAATTCACTTAGGAATCATTATGTAAGTCTTATGCAATGATGTATTTGCTAATTTACACTGTAATCTGCTGTCCATGTATGTCTTTTTTTATTTTTTATTTTCATTTTACTGTGTTGCATAATAATTATAGATAATTTAAGAATTTCATCTGATTCAGGTTGCCTGGAAGAGATCGCTTTTAGCGATAAAGCCGCCTTTTGTTTTACCAAGTAACTATTGTCTTGTACTTTTTTTGTAATTTTTGATTTGGTGAACAATAAAGTGTTGTCTATGTCTATGTCTATGTCTATGTCTATGTCTATTCGACTAGAGCTTGCTTCGGCTTTTGCTACGCCTATTCGGCTACACCGCCCTAGGCAGTAGCTTTATTTTACTTACATAAAAACTTAATTCAGTTTTTTACGTATAATATAATTACATATAATAATAAAAAAGAAACTAATTCCATACAGTCTAGACAACTGCCCAACAAACCATAAAGTTGTGTGGAAGCCAACCTGATTTGAAGTAATCCAATGAATGACATGTAGTTTATGATAACATAGGTATTTATTAGTGAATTGAAAAACACAATTCCAGCGCCATTTATTTTGCTAATTCTTCCATTCTAGGGAAACGACGTCATTTATCGGGATAAAATGTATCCAAGTGTTAACTCGGGTTATAAGCCTACTATGTCAAGTTTCATTCATATACGTTCAGTAGTTTCCAAACAAGAGGCGATCGCAGCGCCATCTTTTTCGCTATTTTCGTCTATCCCACGGAAACGACGTTTTTATCGGGATAAAAAGTATCCTAACTTACCCCTCGAGATGTAAGCTAGCTCTACGTGGATTTCATCTAAATCCGTTCCGTAGTTTTCAGATAATACTCTAACAGAGAGACAGGCATATGTTCTAAAAATTGTATTTTCGGAATCTGCTGGTACGAATTAGCCCCCTGATTTTGTTCACATTTTTAATGTACGTACGAACTCGAATCATTTAAAGATGTATTATAGTACAGATTCAGACCTAAATCAGTAAGTTTCCATGAATGGAAAAATTTACATTGAATAGATATTATAGTTCGTTCGCGTTAAGAATGCAGTGAGTCATCAGTGCAAGTGCAGGGTAAAGGTGTATTCACAGTGGTGTTAAAATTCAAACAAATTATATTTTTAAAGATTAAGTTTAATGAATTTAAAAAATACAAATATAAGTTAAAAATCTAAATTAAGTCATTAATATTTTAATCACTATCACTAGTATCCTCGTTAGTATTTATAATAAAAGAATTTTCTGCAGCGAGTTCCATGACGTCATCTAAATCCCACATGGTATTTTCTTCTTGTAAGACGTGGTCGCAGCATTACTTCCATCGATCAGCGTCTACTAAGCGAATTGCGTCATAAAATATTTTCCTTTTTTTCACTAAGAATACTATAAACTGTTCTCTCGGACACACCGCATGCATTGGCCGTTTTTTATACTATGCTATCCACAGTCACATTTACATCAGACTGTTTAAAATACTTAAAACATTGTAAATTACTTTTCTCTTTCCACTATGAATTACTGAACCACTTTTGTTTTTACGAATTAGTGAAGTATTCATTTTTTTAAATATAAATCAGTTAACACAATTACAGGACACAACCGTCGCGTTCGAAGCTATGCCTTCAACTGATCACTGTGAACTTGAACTTGTAATTTGAAAAGATTTGAATGGTTAGGGGGTGGGGCTAGGCCGGCGAACAATGATGACTCACTGTATTCTTAACGCGAACGAACTATAGTGACATCAAGTGAACAAAGTATAAATCATCTTCAGGACCGCACATTGCGGTACTGGAATTAAATTAGAATCATTTAGGTTGAAATTAGGCAACTTACATACAAATAGCAATATTACAAAAAGCAAAGTAAAACAAAGCTAGAAGAATAATTAAAATGATTTAAAAAAAAAATGTCTTATTAAAACAATAATTATGATCAGAAAAATTCTGGTACGACCATAGATGGCAGTGCAAACACTGCCATCTGTAGTCGTATAGTCTAATTTCTTCCCGAGAATGGTTCTCTTCACGTTCGTTTGTTTTTAAAGTAGTAATTTGACCTTATCAGAATGCAACTGTGTAGATCTAGTGTTGGTAGAATTGACTAGATGGCGCTTTTAGATATTCATATAGAAATCATCCTAATAAAATACTACAAACGGTGCCATCTATTATAAGTAAGCGGTTTAAAATTGTTACAAATAAAATTATCTTATATTTTGTAGTGCGATTGTTACTACAAAAACAAATCTATATAGGGGGAAGAATGCCATTGTTGGCAACCCCAGTGCAATGGTTGGCACTCTATTATTTATTTAAAATATTAAGAAATCTTAATATGTTTTTATTTTTGTACTAGTATATAACCGCGACTTCGTCCACGATTGACTTTAAATTTCCGGGACACAAAGTATCGCAGCATTTAAAAAAAGAATGAAACTATCGTTTTAGTGGAAATCGTGTCGGAATAAGCTAATTTTTATGCATCCGAACAACTTCAAACCGCACCCAGAAAAATTCTCGCGGGGTTCCCGGGATAAAAAATACCACAAATTTTATTACATAAAATTGCTATCGATCAGTCAAAAAAATCACCTTGGAATTAGAGTATTTTTTCAATTTGGGCATTTTAAACCATTCCCAGAAAAATTTCCGCGGGTTTCCCAGGATAAAAAGCAGCGCAGAGTTTAAGTCTAAGAATTAGCCGTCGATCAGCAAAAATCGCATCGGAATTGGTCCAGTAGTTTTTACCTGAATCCCGAACAAACAGACAAAACGACAAACAGACAAGAAATCTAACAAAAATTGACTCGTGTTCTCCATCGTTTATATAGTCTATTCCAGTTGTTTTATAAATAGCTTCAATGTACTGACACAGCATGTTTAGAATTTTATAATATTATAGATATTTTTTAAACTTAAATCAGCATTAAATTAAGAGTCCTAATTACCCCGGCTATGAAATTGAAAAGGAGCTAATTAGGGATTTCAACTTATACCT
The DNA here is from genome assembly GCA_039645545.1 of Dendrolimus houi. Classification (NCBI taxonomy): domain Eukaryota; kingdom Metazoa; phylum Arthropoda; class Insecta; order Lepidoptera; family Lasiocampidae; genus Dendrolimus; species Dendrolimus houi. The sequence continues at coordinate 12,556,297 of CM077134.1, forward strand.
GATTTATTTCTTAATCATGCTGAGTGCCAACCTCATTCCTTAAATTGCGGCATATAATTTTTAAATTTTTATACATTTTTCTGTTTTGTTATGTTAGTACTTGTCTTGTGTATGTCGCTTTTAAAAATAATTAATTTCTCTCTTTCTTTTCTATTTAAGTTTAAAAAATATGTTTTTAAATAATAAGACGTTAGAAAGTTTTGACTGTGACTTTCTACAAAAATAAGAACGGATTGGACATGAATCCATAGAACACGATTGGGGGGCTTGTTAAAAAGAAATGTGAGGTCCACCGCCCCAAAACAATCTTGGTTGGTCTTGCAAAACGCGTTGCTTGACGAGTGGCAGAAATTGCCCCAAGCAAAAAATTGACAACATCATCTGCGGCATGCCAGACGGATGGAAGCTTTAGTCACGGTACGAGAAGGAAACACGCGATACTAAACTTTCATTTATTTACACTTATGTATGGTTTTCAATGGTGTTTGAAGTGAAACTTCTTTAGAATCGTTATAATTTGAAAATCGATGAAACGAAAAAGTAACACTAAAAAGAGATAAACACATAAAATTCAACCTTATTTAATTCGAAATAAGACACATTTCTCTTCACCCGTTAGTATTAATTTTCAAATTGAATAAAACTTAAAAGATTTCAAATGAACTTTAGCTTTATCTGTATATTTTTAAGGCAGATATTCTTCTATATGTAGATCAAAGGAAATGGTGCATAACAGTGCATTGAGTTTTGAACTTTATTCTAGTGATTTAAAGTGTAATTTATATTGAATTTTTTGAATTATAATATCTAGACGGATGTAGGCTAAAGGAATTATATCTATAGGCCGCGGGTCAAACTCTGCGTACCTCTTGTTTAAAGAGCAGGCGTTAATACAGGTTACATTGTATTAAATTTTCATGTTACTGCTATTTGCCTCCGGAAGATTCACTTTATTTTATATCGCAAACTAACCCTTCTCCCGGTAAACTATCCCATCTCGGAATTAAAACTACATAATTGTCAAAATTACAGCAAAACCGATCCAGTACTCCTAGTAGTTTTTCCGTGAAAGCTTAACAGACAGACAGATCGAGTTACTATAGCATTTTTTAATAGATAATAATTTGTTATATCTATAAACTTGAGAAATGATATGATCCCATACAAAATTTCATTCTCTTTTCAACCCGTTCTAGTTTTATTTATTTATCTCCCGTCTATCTATTTGTAAACTACAGAATGACGAAACTGACAAAAACTACCGAAATGGCTGCTATGGCCAAAATCGCCGAAATGACCGAAAGAAATGGCCGAAATAGCCGAAATGGCCGAAATAACCGAAATGGCTGAAATAAACGAAATGGCCGAAATTACCGAAATGGCCAAAATGGTCGAAATTACTAAAATGGCCGAAATTACCAAAATGTTCTAAATAGCTAAAATTACGAAAATGGCAAATCACAAAAAATTCCCTAAAAGCATAACAGAGAGACAAATATATTTTTATCCTGGAAACTATCCCAATATCCTATGTTCATCCTAGACATCGAATATATATATATATATACTGAGTTTCAACCAAATCGGTCCAGTAGTTTTTCCGTGAAATCGAAACGGACAGACAGAAAGAGAGAAGAATTATATGCGAGTATATTCTCTGAAGTTACACTTCTACTGCGTGTGAACTGGACACACACACACTCAATTTTTTTTTACTTTTATTTCTTTCTGTTCCGCTTATTGGGTCGGTGTGTGTATTTATATTGTTACCATGACATATGTATTCTATTATTGTACGTTTCCTAAATGAACTAAATAAAAATAAAAGCACAGAAAACGGTGATAACTCAAACGCAGTGAAGTATTAACTAACTTCCTATGGTATTGACGTCACGCACATTAGAGATCAATTAATAGAGTGTACGGCGGCCGAGGCGCGTTCCCTCCTCCCACTAAAATCAGGACTCTCCGAGTTACAGTTATAGCTCTTTTACAGCCCTTTCAAACTTTATTACGGTGCCAAATTCCACCTCTGACGGCGTACACCCACCCACCCGCCTTGTTCAACCTGTCTTATGTTTGTTTTTAGTTTTAGTAAACCACCAGCTTAGGTATCGATAGTGTTATGTGATGTAACCTATATTATCCATAATACAAGCGTAACTTGCTTATCTTGGGGGGTACACAATGTACACAGTGGCGTAGCTTTCCTTAGACGGGCCCTGTATCAAAATGTGTTAGGGGGGCCAAAGAAAGGGTAAGTTTTTTATAAAAGAAACAAAAAAAAGCTCGAATTCTATTCAAATAATTAAATATTAATTATAAGTTATTACTTATACTTAATGCTCTCAGGAACTAAGTAAGATAAACAATTCAAATCAAAGGTTCACTTTTCTCACCTTTTTTTGGCAAACTTATTTATTAAATCATCCATAGCTGAAGACAATTTCACTTTCTAGATTTTCTGCCTCTATAGACAATAATGATCAGTCTGATAGCTGTTCCTGTTGGCCCAACAGTTACTCTCAAAAATATTATTAATTGAAATTGTGGATAACATTTTAGGAATTTTGTTTGCATAGTTTTGGAGCCCCCGTAGCCTGGGGGCCCTGTATCCCTGATACGGCTGATACGACGGTAGCTACGCCCCTGGATATCCCATATGCATTTGGGTTTGTCTGCGGATTATTAATAGTTATTTATGATACTAGTGCGTTAAGTCGACTTTTACAAACGAGTCGAAACAAACTTTTTCATTAAAAAATCTTTGACGCTTCTTCATAAAAATAGCGTGCATTTACAAATGGTGTCACGTTCACGTGATGAAAATTAGAACTACCTACATCTTTTGTCTCATTTTCTCTTTAGTATTAAAGTGAGATATATGTATTGAAGCGCTTCCAAGGAGGTTTGATCACTCAGCTTATTTATTCTCATAATGTTGAATCCTTGGTGGAATTATTATATATTTTTTATGAGAATTAAAAAAGGCTCTATACAAACGGAGTATGCGGTTAAACAGGTACTTAAATGAGACTACACATTCCGTTGCTTAGTGCGTAATTTTTAATTTTTGAACAATACCGCTTCGTAAATGTATTTTTTGAGCAAATGTGCTGAAAAATAAATATTGCGAAGGTGGCAAACAAGTAGACAGTTCACCTAATGGAAAGTTGTTACCATCGCCATTAGATGTTTGCAATACTACGGATGAAGCTAACGAAGCTAACACGTTGGCAGCCTTAAAGGATAGGATAGATGGGATAGGGTAGCCGAATGGAAAAGTGATGAAGGAATAGGGGGAGGGGGAAGTGGGCTATCGGAACTCACTCATCGTGCAAAAGACGATTAGTTCAAGGCCTACCGTTGACGTCTAGCAAACGAGGTCTAGGTATATATCTAGCTAACTATTAAAGCAACAAGTCAAAGTACCTACTGGGTGTCTTCTTGCTAGTATTTTTCTTTCATAGTATAAAAAATAATTTGGAAGTGACACTTTACACCTGTATACATTCAAATCAGCCGATTGTTTTCACATAAGATTAAATTTATAACGGCGTTTTTATTTAAAGGGTTCGTGTGTGTAGCCCATTTTAGGTACTCGACCAGTGCCACTCTCGTGGGTTGGGCTTAGGCTGGTGTGACGTGGTGTAAACAGCGATTATTTTATTTTAACCGTTGGTTAAATGTCTATGCACACCAGCCTTAGAATCAAACCGCCCCAAAGTGAATAGATGTGCAATTAAATTATCTTTTGATAGAAACAAGACAAGAATCTCTTCTCTGTAATTTATGTACTTGTAACTTATGTAATTTTGTACTTGGCTAAATAGTACAATTTGCAAAGTTTTGATAATTTGGTTACAGTAAGTAGACAGTGTTACAATCGTAAGTAATCAAGCATGACATTTTATTTTTTCTATCTGATTATTCTCGGTGCATTCGGAAATGCCACATCGTTCAATATTCGACACCTAACATTCCTGATATGTATTCAGTTGCTAATCCCGTTGGTTGACGTTGGGAGGTTGAGAAATTGCATTAATCAATTGTCAAACGGTACACGTATTGCCTAACACGTATACACATATATCGGGTTTCATATGCATATGCTAGCCATTACGTGTTAGGTAGGGTTAGCATGCTTTTGGTTCTTAAAATATTGATTTAAGCACAAGAAAAGAAGTTAAAACTACGTTTTAACGGTTATAGGCATGGCATGATTTGATTTTTATTTCGACGTTTTGGCCATCTTTCAGTAGCTGTGATTACGGAAGACAAATATGAAATAAAATGCCGCTCTCAAAATCTATATATTAGGTTGGGGAAAAAGTTTCTTCGCATTTTATATAAAAATTCAAAAGGTTTTTTTATAAAGTTTATTTACATTTGACTAAATTATGTAGGTGCCATTTTGTTGTATAACTTTTTGCCATCTTGTAGGTAGGGACGTGATCCCATTGCTATAAAAATTTTGGGGCTTCTGATCAAAAAACTGCGACAAGTGGTTTTGACAGTCCTCTCGTGATGTTAACCTGACACGGCCTAAGGAATTCTGCAGAGACCGAAACAGGTGAAAATCTGAAGGTGCAAGGTCAGGACTATACGGCGGATGCATTAACACCTCCCAGCCAAACTCTCGTAATTTTTGCTGAGTGACTAAAGATGTGCGAGGTCTAGCGTTATCGTGGTGAAAAACCAAACCCCTTCTGTTGATTAATTCCGGCCGCTTTCTCTCAACTTTTTGCTTTAATCTCATCAGTTGTTCGCAATACAGTTCAGAATCGATGGTCCTGCCTGGCGGTAACAGCTCATAATGAATAATGCCCTTCCAATACCACCATACACACAGCATCACCTTGTTGCGAGTTAACCCGGGTTTCGCCACAGTCTGTGAAGCCTGACTGGCCTTTGACCACGATCTTTTTCGCACGTTCTTGTCGTACGTGATCCACTTTTCATCACCAGTTATCAGCTTCTTCAAAAATGGTTCGGTTTCATTACGTCGTAATAAAGAATCACAAATGAGTACACGGTTCATTAGGTTTCTTTCAGTTAGCTCGTGAGGCACCCAAATATCGAGCTTTTTTGTGTACCCAGCTTCTTTCAAATGCGCCAAAACCGTTTTGTGGTCAATTCCCAGTTCTCCAGCTACATCGTAACTACTAATATGCCGATCTTGCTCCACTTTTTCAAAAATGGCATCAATTTTATCCGTAACAGGGCGACCAGAGCGACGTGCATCTTTGATATCAAAATTTCCGGATTGAAAAAGCTTAAACCAAATTTGCGCTACTCTCACAGATACTGCATTAGGTCCATAAACATCACAAATTTTTTTCGCGGCTTGTGTTGCATTTTACCTTTTTTGTAGTAAAATTTTAAAATGTATCGAATTTCTTCATTAGATTCACTCATTTTAACAATAAGAAAAACAAATGAAAATCACACATTTTCCTAATTTGAATTTGGAATTGTCTTCTTTAAAATTAAAACTTTTTAATGATACCACAACCAGCCAGATACAAATGATATAGCCAAAGAGATCTTATAACAAGTTCATACATACTATATGCGAAAAGACTTTTTCCCCAACCTATTATATATATATGTCAATTGCTGTTCGTTAGTCTCGTTAAAACTCGATAACGGCTGGACTGATTTGGCTTATTTTGAATTATTTGTGGAAGTCCAGAGAAGGTTTAAAAGGTAAGTAAATATGAAAAAAAATGCTTGGAATATAGTAAAACCACAATTTCGCTTTCCCTTAGAAACTGCGTACGTATAGGCGTTGCGAAGTTTGCCGGATCAGCTAGTGGTTATATAATTATGTGCACTGGTCGCGAAAATCTAAGAAAATACTATGTAAGAAAAGTTTTAAATTTCATAACAGTAATCCTTTGTATTAATTTACGACCGTAAAAAAAAAATTTACTTCATATTAACTGTTACCCACAACTTTGTCCGCGTGGAATTTAATTTAATTTGCCTTTCGGTGCTTCCACGGCGGCGACATGTGTGGGTATCTCAATTTGTTTTCTTAAATAAAAGTAGCCTATGTGACTCCTTATAATGTCACATATCTGCCAGTGAAAGCCCCATATAAATCGGTTCAGCCGTTTCAGAGATTAGCCGGAACAAACAGACGGACAGACAGACAAAAATTTCAAAAAATATTATTCTTTTGATATATATAAGTACCGTAGGTAGATACTTTCATATGCATTCAGTAAAAAGTTGTTTTTTTCAAATTACAAATAGACACTTCAATTATTTTTATCGGAGTATTTTCTACGATTTGATTTAGTCTTCAGTACGCTTTGTTACCAAAATTAAAGGAATCTAATTTACATTATAGGTTGGTTGTTTAATCAAATAACAATATGAAGTTTGGGTGAATATAATCCCTATGATGCTGTAATAATAATAAGCTGAAACTTGTGCAAGTTCATTGTGCTTCAACGATGTAACTCATACCTTAATAATTCGGCATTGGAACTTGCGAACATGTGGGAAACAATGAAGCAAGCTGTTTGATCGATCACCGCCTGAGGTGATAATGTAAGCAAGAGGGTGGGTTATTACCCATGTTTAGGATTCCATAATAAATTGGCAAAAACGGAAGCCTTATAAATGCGTCATGTATTTATGTTCCAGTAATTTTTCTCAAAAACTACACTGGTGTAGAAAAAGAACAGAAGAACTGGATTATAAGGTTGAAATTTCGTAGGAATATTGTAGTGAGAGTCGCGTAAACTTAAAAATAAGGGTGGTCGCCATACGTATTATGTAATTTGGAGATGAGTAAGTTCGGTGTACAAAAAAGCGTGTCTGGTTTAAATTTAAAAAGATTTCTTTGTACGACACGACACCTGCTTTTTCCTTGAATTGATCCATGAATGCTCGCCTTGGCCTTCCCCTTCCTCTTGCTTTTTCTATGCCTTTGATGAATGTGCACAAGCAGGTGTCGTGTAGTAGTAGTAAATGGCCAAACATCTCGTTTCTTTCGTCAAGATATTCTTTGTACCTTTTTTTATTTTAAGTCACTAGTTGGTGCGATATTCGTTTTCAAATTCATAAAGAGTGGTACCGTCCCGTCTAACTTAAGAAGGGGTTAGGTGGGTTTCAGAGGTTCAAAAAGAGGGTATTTTTACTAAAAAAAAATTATATATACAATCATATATTTTATTTAAATAATTCAGCATATCAAAGATACATATTTAAACAGTATTTTGTGAAATATTTATTTAAAAATTCTGAAAACTCAGCCGGTGGTACATCATCTCCCTTGACGTCTCAAAAAAAAATGCTCTTGCCGTGGACAGCATAACTCATTATTGGTTCATTTAAAATCAAAAAACCAAAAATATTTCGTTAGTACATGGATAAATCTCGTTATTGGACGAAGAAAAAAAAAAGAATTTTTGACAACCTAAAAAAAACACATTTTTTAGTCAAATTTTCGCCATGTATTGGCTCGAAAAAATTACATAAAAAAATCCTTCGTTTAATGACTAGATAAGGTTATTTGAAAGATATGTGCAAAATTTGAACAAAATCGCTTTATATCTTTTAGAGCAGTGGTTCTTAACCGGTGGTCCGCGGCCCACTGGTGGTCCCTGGAGGCATTCCAAGTGGTCCTCGAAGCCATCGTAATAAACAAGTGACGTGACTTGTTGTGTTGCGTCATCACAACGCAAACAGCGCAAAGAGAATGCAATCACAAAAATATCATTAAATTTAAAATCCGTAACTTATTTTTTTAGATTTTTAAAATAATAAATAAATGCATGTTAGTTCTAAAATTATACGTGCTTTATTAAATAGAGCCAAATACATAGAATCTATACATATACATAACCGACTGGGTGGTCCCTAGGACGACAGAAATTTGGTAAAATGGTCCCTCATGACTTAAAGGTTAAGAACCACTGTTTTAGAGAAATCGCGTCCACCGACTTAAAAAATTGAGTTTTGAGATAAACGCGTAATACCTGCGAAGCGCTGCACTGACGTGGCCTGATGGGCGGAACTTCCGAAGGGTCTATCTCTTAGTATTTTACTCGGATCGATTTGAAATTTTAGGACAATATTTTAAACATTGTACTATTTAGTAAGACAAAAAATAATTTTTTTTTAATTTTCAAACCCACTTAAAAACTACGAGATGAAAAATACTGAAAAAAATTCGAGGTACATTTTAATAATATTTTTCACTTAAGTTTAAAGTAGATCCGTTGACTAATTATTGAGCTATGGAATATTTGCGATTATTGTTTTCGGGAGTCTATAAACAAATGACAAAAACAGTGCGGGTTCGTCTCCTTTACGCAACTTTTCACTGTGCGTGAACTGGACATATACGTGGCCAATTTATTAATATTAACGTTGGAACACCGTCAATGTGCGAGCTAGTTTACGGCTACCGTAAAAACTAACAGCTTGCCTCGTGGCTGGATTACGCACGGCCCATTGCTTAGTCCGCTGCAATACACGGTCCGTCGCCTCTAGTTGCATTTTGCGCTTGCCCACTGGCTATCGACGAAAATAGTGACACGAACAACTTTGGTAGGAACGTAAGTTTATAGGTTTACAAGTAAACGTGTTGACGTACATTTATTGGAGCGGTGAGCATTTAGGAAATTGATCAACGATGCTTGTAACGCGATAGGTTCTTTTTTTCTGTGGAAATATTCATTTCTTACATTTTAATGGAGAATATATGAACGAGAATATATATAATGGCACTATGAGATCTTTTAGTAGTAACAATTTACCTTTTATTACATGTATAGTCTATAATCTATCTTTATATATAAAATTCTTCTGTGCGTGTGTATGTGACTGAACCCCTCCTAAACGGCTGGACCGATTTCGATGAAATTTTGTGTATGTGGTGGATGGTGGATTCTAGAATGGTTTAGATTTACAATTGGATCCGGTATATGGCGCTGCAATCGCGTTCTAAATTTTATTTTTTCAGTGCAGGATAACTTCTGCTGGGACAGCTAGCAATATAATAAAATTCTAAACATGCCATGCCTGTACATTGAATCTATAAAAAAAAAAACAACTGTAATAGACTATATAAGCGACGGAACGACGATGATTTTTTTTTATTTCTTGGCTGTTTGTCAGTTTGACTGTTTGTTCGTCAATCAAGCAAAAACTGTTAGGCCTATTTTGATGCAGTTTTCGCTGATCCGAATTTAAATCTGCGCTACTTTTTTCCTGGGAAATACGCAGGAATTTTTCTGCAAATGATTTAAATTGGCCAAATTTAAAAAAAAAACATTTAAGTACCAATGCGATGTTTTCACTGATCGATAGCTAATTTTATCTAATAGAATGTTTTGATCTTGTCTTACTTTTTTAATCCCGTAAATCCCGCGGGAATTTTCTCGGGGCCGGTTTGAAATTTTTAGGGTAAAAAAATCTCTTATTCCGACACAGCTTTCACTAAAACGATAACTTACATGCTGCGATACTTTGAGTCCTGGGGATCCCGCGAGAGTTTCCCCGGGCATGTTACAAATCAGTTAGATTGCATAAATATTAGCTGATTTCTATACGATTTCACTAAAACCATAGCTTAAGTCCTTTATAAAGTGAAACGATACTTTATATTCCAGAAATCACACGGGAATTTTCCCTAGGGTGTTTTAAAGTGGGAATTATACATAAAAATTAGCTTATTTGGATTCGATTGATACTAAAACAATATAATCCGAGACTTTATATTCCCCGGGATTTTCTAACTTTGAAACCACGTCGTAATATTAGGACTTACTTGATATGAAATTTTCTATGGTTATTAGACACATCTTTAGTAGATTTATATATGTATGCCTTTATTAACGTTTATTCTGGATTTTTACGGGAATCCTCGGAATTCGTGTATTTTCATACAAACATCCGTTGCCCTGTTGAAAATACCCTTTGATTTTAAATTCTTGCTAAATAACTGTAATATATGTTACCTGTCAAGCGTGGAAGAAGCCGCTGGCAAATCCTAGTGTAGTCATAAAAAATAGTGCGCGTCGTTACAAGCCAATTGAAGGGTACGGTAGAGGTGGCGAACGTCTACTGTTTTTGTCATTGGCCTACAAATCCCTAAAAAAATAATCTAAAATATTTCATTTCATAAAAATAAACCAACGGTTCTTGTTTAAAATTTTCATAGCAATTTGTTTCTAAGTTCTACCACCCTGAACTATTACAGTTTTTCCAATAAGAGTTGTCTGGTGTACATTACCCGGAAGACGAGTATTATAATTTGTTTAGTTTAAGAATATAAAATGTTTGTCTTGTGATATAAAAACTCCTTAACTCTATTCAGGATTATTTATTTTCAATTCCCCGGAATTTTTGGCGGAAACTGAAAGGAGATGTTGTGCTGTGCAGTTTTATTTTCTAAAAATGTTTAAAATTACTCTAAAATTAACAATAGTGGTAGGATTAATTGATAGTGTTTGAGTAGGAATTATGTGTTTTGTGAGAAATGTGAACTGTATAGTCAAATGTGGCCTTTTGAGTTGTTACAAGAACTCTGTTGAATGGCCTACTCTGATGACCTACAGTTCAGCTGTGCTACACATAGGCTTAAGAAAATGAAGAAACTACATTTATGTACTATAATCTAAGATCTGGCTTAAAGGCCTAGGTGCCAAGCCATAAACCTAAATAAATAAATTTCAATTCCGCGATACTGACTTTTTGGTTTCATTTGTTCCGTGTATTGCCATCATCGATCTGTTGAAAGTCACACCAACTAAGGTTGTGTGGATATCCGTGAGGCCGCTATCAATCTTTTCACCACATCATTTGCTCGACGCACCGCTCCGCCGCGATTGAATTTCATTAACGAAACGCTTAGTGCAGATTGAATCCATTTAAGTAACAGTGGGATCGCCCCTTGAAATGTTACTGTACTTGTATGTGTAAAATCCTCTATACCTCTATGTGCGATTCAAAGAAATTAAAATTCGTTACTTTCGTACCATCACAACATCATTGTATAGTGAGTTATAGAAAACATCCCTTTTCCTAAGATAATGTAACGATAAGAACATAACATAGACGATTGGAATTTATTAAGGTTCTATTTTTAGAGTTTTTTTATAGAATAGAATATACGTTATTGTAGAAAAATGCTATATAAAACGAAGAACATTAGAATTCGAGTAGACAATCGGTGATCTTGTCGCATATGGTGATTTCTTCCTGACAATCTGGATGGAATGTAAGGAGGGCAACAAAAGTCGTTAGTTGCTAAACCAGCACTTGTCAATAATTTCAGTTTATAAATTAATACATTTTACACCTATAAGAATTTTAATTTTATGTGAGTAAAAACTTATATATAATGTAAAAAGAATATTAAAAACTTTTTTGTTTCAGACCGTATCCATATCGATGTTGCTTCGTTACGCCCACCACCAAATCTTTGTATTCATAGGTGAGTTTTACCAAATCATAATATCAGCCCATATCGGGCAAGAATGGAACCTTCTTAAGATGAACAGACGGTTTTACCGCCCCATTTATCCAAAATGTTTTAGTTTGTAATCTCGGCGTGGCTTTGCCAGTGTTTCTCATCACAGTCCGTCCGCGCGTGGTGGTTTTATAATATCCCAGGACACATTAGATAAGAAAAATCTGCCCCAAGTGGTTTCTGGTATCCGGCCGATATATGATCCGTCATTATTGGTATGAGACGACGACCCTTTAGCCATTAAGATATTACGATGTTTTGGCACCTTAAACCAACTTTTATCATGCAAGTGGTTGGTTCTTATAAATAAGCAATATGAGATAAATGTTTGTCTTTATTAGATACTAGGATAAGCCCGTGACTTCGTCCACGCTTGACCTGAAATTTCCGCGGGATTCCCGGGACATAAAGTATCGCAGCATTTAAAAAAGTGTAATATTTTATGCACCCGAATAACTACAAACCGATCCCGGCAAAATTTTCGCGGGATTCTTGGGATAAAAAATATTACACATTTTATTACACAAAATTTCCTATCGATTAGTGAAAAAATCGCATTGGAATTTGATTTTTCTTTATCTGTCTATCTTAAATCGTTCCCAGAACAATTCCCGCAGGATTACCAGGATAAAAAGTAGCACATTTTAAGTCCAAGAATTTGCTGTCGGTCGAAATTACATCGAAATTGGCCCAGTAGTTTTTAAGTGAATCCTGAACAAACAGACAAACCAACTGTAGTAAAACACTTACAAGTCAATAGATGGCGCTGTGCAATAATTGATGTCCAAACGTTTCCCGAAACATACAAAGAATATAAACAAATTTTCAACCATAATAGATGGGCCTAGGCCTGCGAGGAACAACACTAGCCTCGCTGGAAGATCTTCCTTTACGACGGAGGAGCATTCCATCTCGCTCCTCCACCTTATCCGGAGTACTCTCTACACAACAAACAGACAAGAAATCTAAAGAATGAATCGTAATCTCCATTTTTTATATAGTGTAAACCAGTTGTTTTTTTTTTAAATAGTGCACAGCTGCGACATTTTTATAATAATAGGTTGGGGAAAAAGTCTTTTCGCATATAGTATGTATGAACTTGTAATAAGATCTCTTTGGCTATACCATTTGTATCTGGCTGGTTTTGGTATCATTAAAAAGTTTTAATTTTAAAGAAGACAATTCCAAATTCAAATTAGGAAATTGTGTGATTTTCATTAGTTTTTCTTATTGTTAAAATGAGTGAATCTAATGAAGAAATTCGATACATTTTAAAATTTTACTACAAAAAAGGTAAAAATGCAACACAAGCCGCGAAAAAAATTTGTGATGTTTATGGACCGAATGCAGTATCTGTGAGAGTAGCGCAAATTTGGGTTAAGCGTTTTCAATCCGGAAATTTTGATATTAAAGATGCACGTCGCTCTGGTCGCCCTGTTACGGACAAAATTGATGCCATTTTTGAAAAAGTGGAGCCAAATCGGCATATTAGTAGCTGGAGAACTGGGAATTGACCACAAAACGGTTTTGGCGCATTTGAAAAAAGCTGGGTACACAAAAAAGCTCGATATTTGGGTGCCTCATGAGCTCACTGAAAGAAACCTAATGAACCGTCTACTCATTTGTGATTCTTTATTACGACGTAATGAAACCGAACCATTTTTGAAGAAGCTGATAACTGGTGATGAAAAGTGGATCACGTACGACAAGAACGTGCGAAAAAGATCGTGGTCAAAGGCCAGTCAGGCTTCACAGACTGTGGCGAAGCCCGGGTTAACTCGCAACAAGGTGATGCTGTGTGTATGGTGGGATTAGAAGGGCATTATTCATTATGAGCTGTTACCGCTAGGCAGGACCATCGATTCTGAACTGTACTGCGAACAACTGATGAGATTAAAGCAAAAAGTTGAGAGAAAGCGGCCGGAATTAATCAACACAAGGGGTGTGGTTTTTCACCATGATAACGCAAGACCTCACACATCTTTAGCCACTCAGCAAAAATTACGAGAGCTTGGCTGGGAGGTGTTAATGCATCCGCCGTATAGTCCTGACCATGCACCTTCAGATTTTCACCTGTTTCGGTCTCTGCAGAATTCCTTAGGCAGTGTCAGGTTAACATCACGAGAGGATTGCCAAAACCATTTGTCGCAGTTTTTTGATCAGAAGCCCCCAAAATTTTTATAGCAATGGGATCACGTCCATAGCTACAAGATGGCAAAAAGTTATCCAACAACATGGCACCTACATACTTTAGTCAAATGTAAATTAACTTTATAAAAAAACCTTTTGAATTTTTATATAAAATGCGAAGAAACTTTTTCCCTAACCTAATATTATAGATATATTATATTAATAATTTCAAATTCAAGTTCATCTATTTATATAAACTTATTTCTAGGCCTTAAATAATTAATTATATCTAAAAGATATGGTAATAACACATTTTTAATTATAATAGTTAAAATTAAGGCGCTATATTTTTTGGTGGTGGTTGCTGAACTAGATTCTAGGTCTGTATCGCGGCAACCAACACAATTTTATTATAAGAACTTAAATATAGTGGAATTATTCATTAATTAAAACGTGTTTGCGTGTGTGTGTGTATGTGTGTGATATAGCAACAAGTTTAAAAATAAACCTGTTATTATTTTATCAATCAAATTTAACTTGCTTTTACTACATTGTATAATCATTATTACTTGAGCGTAGCAAATGTAATTTTATTTGGATACAATCATTGATACTTTTTTTCATACAATACACATACTTTCAAGGATTATATATCAATACTATTTTCGACATACTCCGCGTCTTTTATGTTGTTGCATATTTGTATTGGATGTAAATACAGAAGCTATGCTTTCTATATGACCACTATATTTCCAGAGATTGAAACCATTGTTTTAAAATTGTTTGAGCAAGAATATATTTTCAAAGTAATTTCTTATTCGGCGTTGGAAATGTGAGGGATAGAAAACCATTTAACACAGGATAAGAATAGACACAACAATCAGAATTGTCAGAGTATATGAATTCAGTAAAAATTCTCGACTTGTTGTAAGCCGGCTCAGCGGCAATCTCTCTGTAATAAAAAATAATTGCGAATAGCGCCTGCGGCCGTGACCCTCTGCTCCTCTGCTTGTGTCTGAAAAATGTAGTAAATGTGTATATATAAAATTATTAAAGCATATTGTGGTGCATTGAATCAGCACTTAAAATACTAAATTCGGATTTGGGGTGAATCAAGAGTCGCTAGAGTGCGTTCGGTGTCTATAGTAAACACAGGAGTTTGCACACGGTCTCGTATTGTCCCTATTTATATTGTGTCACCAAAATACAAATACATAAAATACAATATATTGTTATCACCTTCAAACAAGGGTATAGTTTCGGCTACATAATTTCCTAAATCTTATATAGTAACTAGTCGGCGCTATATGCCATTTATTGTTGACGTTTCGTTATTTAGATTTATAGTAGTTTAAATATTCTAAGCTACCATAAAATACTGTAATTGATGTTAGAGATAAATTTGGATTTATTTAGATTTCAGAAAACGTCTGATAATATCGCAGACATAAGCAAAGTATGTCTTTCATGATGTGAATATTATATCATTTCACTTTGGTGGAGGTTGCTACTAAAGCGTAAAACCTCCGTGTTACAGATTTCTTTAAATTTCTTGACCGTTACATTTTCATTGGGCGATTGTCATCTTCAATGGTTGGGTTTAGTAACACTTTTAGATATAATTTTACCTATTTCACCATTCTTTATTTTTCAAAATCAATTAATTATTCACAGTTATAATTAATTGATTTTAATGAAGTTCCAAACCGTTTGTATACATAGAAAATATTAACTACTAGAATATGTCCGCGACTTCGTCCACGCTTGACTTGCAATTCCCGAGGGATTCCCGGACAAAAAGTATCACACATTTTATACCAAAAAATTTGCTATCGATCAGTCAAAAAATCGCATTGAAATTTGATTTATTTTTCAATTTGGCCATTTTAAATCCATCCCAAAAAAAATCATGCGGGGTTCCCGGGACAAAAAGTAGCACTGATTTTAAGTCTATGAATTTTCTGTCGATCAGTGAAAGCCGCAATGAAATCGGCCCAGTAGCTTTTTCGTGAATCCCGAACAAATCGACAAACAGTCAAAAATGCATCTTGTTCTCCATCGTTTATATAGTGTATTCCAGTTGTTTATTTTGTAAATAACTTCAATGTACAAGGAATGTTTAGAATTTTATATTATAGATAGATTAACTTTCAACAGTATTAAAACAAAATTCGATTTCTGTTATGCTCGACCTACACTGAGAACACCTAGCAACTTTGCAACATTAACGCTAATAAAAACCCCAATAATTAAAAATAATGCAATCGTTTTTTAAAATACTGGCTCGTTATACATATATTTTTTCTTCTTTAGCTGTCATTTAAAAAAAAAGTTGACAGATTTATTCTCGTTTCCCTCCAACACAAAGTCGAGTAAATCGATATTTTTCTGTTCCGCTAACAATAATTGTGCCGGTGTGTGTATATATTCAATAATGTACATGTGTTCATGTTCAATTGACATATAGACAGACGTAAGCTGACGACTACCAAATACTCTCCGGTATATAATTTTGATTTCCTCCACCAAAATGTTATTTTGTATACTTTGAATAAAAGATGAAGCAGACCACGCGGCAATAGCTAGTTTGAAGCTTGTAGAAAATACACAGCGACTCGGATTTACGCCCCGCCCCGTCCCCCTCTCCCCACTTTGATCTGTCGACAATTAGCCGGATAGAGATAATTTGTTTCTTTCCGCGTTTTCCTCCCACTGGCTTAGTGTTTCAATACGATGATTGTTTTGAATTTTATTCGCTCTCAATTTGTTGGCGGTGAAATAAAAAATTATAATTTGTTCGGTCAATATTGTATTGTGTTTCGCAGTTTTAATGTGAAACAATTTGCTTGTTTGTGTTTCCAAAGAATGTCGGATGAGAAAAATTCAAACTATTATTGAATTTGTTTCTTTTGACCTCATTACGTAGTGATGGTTTAATGATTTAAAAATATGTTTACTGTATTGGTCTTATAACGGAAATAGTATAATTTATTGAGAAATTATATATTAAACTAGGATTTGCCCGCGTCTACGTCCACGCTTGACAAGCAACGTAGATTACAGTTATTTTTCCAGTATTTAGTGTTTGAACCACCAAATTTCATTACAATTGTCGTCAATCTTTACGTTACTTTTCATGTGTACCCTGACAAACATTTTGTAGATGTAAGTCATCGTTGTATGGGACAAACCTATCATCATTATCCGAGCGTTAAAGACCAATTGCGTTTAAGCACCCGCCTCGGAGGTCTCGGTGTTGATACTTACAACATTCTAAGAAATACCTTTATTATTTTTAGTATTCCAATACAAATGAACTAGTTAGAACGGATAATTATAAGAAAAAAATGAAATACCTTTTTTGAAAAAAATAAACCGTATATTTTCCAATGGGCGTGCATTTGGCAAAAAAATAATGTAGGTTTAATGGCTGATTCCTATATCCTATAATAATCGTTGTTTTGCTTTACGAGCGGATACAATTTGACATACTTAAATTACAACTACTCTACCGATGGTAAAGCAAGCGAATGAATGTAAAATATTAGAACCGGCTATAAGAGGATTTTTCCACAATATTTTTGTTACTATGGTTTTATCATTCTTAATACTCTTCTTTCTTGCTCGTTAGTAATCTTATCTTATGGCCACAAGATTTAAAGAACAAGCTAAAAACACGGACATAAATAGTATTAAACCACGTATACAAAAGTAGGATGTTACATCAAAGAATATTACAGATAACTACAAAAGATATATTTTTAAAGCACCTAAAGAACTCCTTTGTGTATCATATTTGTGAGAAAAATAAGAATTTTATCCAAAGAGAGCTCTTAGCACGAGTTTGTAGAATAAACTATTCAACTCACAATATCAGATAAGGGTAAATCTGTTCAATGGAATCCGGTTGGTTTCTATGACGACTCATCCCTGCCTACCCGGATCGGGGGTGATGACGAATATTTTTGTAAAATGTGTAGCCAAATAAAGACAGAATAGGCCGAGAGCTCATGGACCGAAATTATAGTTATAGGAAGACTGGCAATATTAATATTATAAATTATGTTATGTTGATTGTAATATAAAACTTAACATAATTATGTCAGTTAGTTATATATACCAACAGCTTTTAAATTTAAAGAAATATGTATGTGATTTGACTGTATAGATGCAATAACAACTAACAAGCTATGTGGATGCCGCAATAATATGTGGGTATAACTTTGTATCTTTTTCGAAGTCGTTCCCTCGCTGCTGAGGATCGCGACTTTGATGGCAGTGAATAATTGTTCTCCTCCACGGACATCGGTTTTGAGCACGGCGAGGGCCAAATGTATAGACTTATCCGCCTGATCAGTAACCTGATCAATCCATCTGTTAGAGATCTACCACGGTGTCTCTTGCTTACAACTTTTCCCGTGAGCACAAGTCTCTCCATGTTGTCTGAATTCTTGCGGGCTATGTGACCAAAGTACTTCAGTATCCGTTGTCGGCATATTTGTTCGGCGATCTGTCCACGGAATTTTTAGTATTCGATGCCAACACCGTATTTCAAAGTCGTAAATTTTGTTTTTGTCTGATGCCTTTACAGTCCAAGTTTCCGAACCGTACAAAAACGAGAAGACAAGCGCTTTTTTGGTCCCCTTTGAAATCTGTCGGTCTTTCCATATTTTCTTTAGACGGGTCACTGCAGTCTTTGTCATTCCAATGCGTCTACGAATTTCTGGCTCTCAACTTCTCTTGGACAGCGCCAAAATTTTGACATAAGTCTACAATTTTGTAGTCATCTAATGCTGAAGTGTCAAGAAGAGTGTCGAAGCGATTGGCTATCATTATTCTGGGCTTGCACTTGTTGAATTTAAGACCCATCTCTAGACTGGTTAATTGAAGCCGTCAAAGTAATTCAGCCATTTGTGAAGATGAAGAGCGTGGTAACGTCAGCATATCTCAAGTTTGATATTTTGACTCCACCAATTCTCATTCCATTTCCCCATTCTTCTAAGATCTTCCGCATAATATATTCCCCATAGATGTTGAAAAGAATGGGAGAGATCACGCAATCTTGGTGAACTCCTCTTTCAAACTTGAAACTACTTGACTGTATTTCATCCAGTACGGCAGAGCCAGAACCTTTCTCGTAGAGATTGGGGATTATTTCAAATAGATGGCTCAGTACACCGACCTCTGATTGAACCTGCCATAGCTTCACCCATTGAACGCAGTCGAAGGCGTTTTGATAAAGTCTACGAAACACATCATGGAGGGTATGTTAAACTAGTAACATTTTCTACAATTTTACGCACGTTTAAAATCTGTTCTCGGGTCCACATTTACATAATATTGCAAATGTGCTTGTCAACATCGCCCTCAAAATATATTTTCTTTCAAAAATATTTTTTAAATTGTATATTGAGTAGATAATAATATAGTTTATAATATTGAACTCAAAATGTTTAAATGTCTATCTTTTTAAACATGTTGATTTCGGTCACTCTGTTCTCCGACTATAACTTGGTTTCATTGTCACATGATAGTAATAATAATAAAGCCCTTTATTTCCTTAAAAGATAAAACATATTATACAAAGAAAGCGAAACTAATAAAATATTATTCCTCTTTATGCTTTAAAGCTCCTCTTTGGGTATAGGCCTCCTCCATCTTTTCTCCATTCTAGTCTTGTCTTGTTCATTCATCTTTTGCCAGCTGTTTTCTCTATATTGTCGATCCAGTGTTCACTGGGTCGTACTCTCTTTTCCCCCCATTGGTGCAGCCCATGTGGTGGTTGTCTTCGTCCATCTCTTGTCCGGGATTCGTGCTACATGTCTCGCCCACTTCTCCTTCAGAAGTTTAGCGTGTAGGAGGATATCTAGAACTTTGGTTCTTGATTGAACTTTGGACGTGTTTCTAATTTTATATTTAGAATACTCCTTTCTATTTGGCGCTGACATATTTGTATTTTGTCTTTTGTGTCTTTTTGTTGAATATCCAAGTTTGCGCGCAAAACGTCAGGCAAGGCAGTAGGCAAGAGTTCATCACTGTTTTTTTTGTTTTAAGGGAAGTTCTGATTTTTTTTATATCTTTATAGATTCAAAATGTCTTCCAAGTTATGTTTATTCTTTGATCTATTTCCTCTGGGCCTGGATTTCTTTAAGGAAAATTCTTTGCTTAAATATATATAACTTTCTATATACTTTAGTTGTGATCCATATATTGAAATTGGTTCTTGAGTACTGTTCGTACCAATTTTCGTCTTTGATGTATTTAGGTTTAATTTTATGTTTTGACTCACTGTACATAGTTATTTTATCATTTCTTGTAATTGTTGAGATGATCCAGAGAAAATAATTATGTCATCCGCATATCTGAGATTGCTGAGAAATATAACAGAATACATTTTATTTATATTCTTATTTCCCGTTAAGGTATGGTAGTATTGAATCATTTTTTACGAACACTAAAATGCTGTTTTAACACTTGAAAAGTGCGCTTTTGTATAAAAATTACTCATCGACAGCCTAATGCTTCATTACAGTAACGTGAATGTCATGTTGCCTAAATTTTTCTCTATTTTAAAGCTCGTATTGTTACAAATATGATGTGTTAATACATGTGTAGAGCCTCCCAATCCAAATTCGAAAACCGTGGCAGGTTCGTTAATTCTACCTCTAGAAGTCCGAATCAAGCTGTTGGTCGATAGTACAAATTACAATTCTGGAGACTATTTTAAAATTAGCAAAATCACCGTATATCGATTTCCTTACAATTTCATTGCGTTTATGAAAATACGTTTTTTTTGGAAAGAGTTATTTTATAAATTGTCGAAAGAGAAATGATATTCGTATTCTATCTTAATTTCTATGTTTGTTTTAAAAACCCTTCACATAAATATATCTGAATACAATACGAGGCTTATTTTCAAATATACGGTTCGACACGTTTTGTCATAGGATCTTTCGGACGCTTAGAGGATTACCTGTTGTGGTCCAATTGTATTGAACTCGAAGAAAGCCCCCTTTCGCTCGATGTTAGAACATTCTGATAGGACTTATGGGATGAATGTTAGGATTGGCAAAACCGACACGATATACAGCCTAAATTTACATAATTGTCGATTGTCTGTAATAAAGCTATATAATTTCATTAAAGTAGTTTATTTGTGTATATTATTTAAGATTATGACATGATTGTCACAGAGTTTCTAAGGTTTAAGTTTTTGCTTTTATGTGAACGCCCTCAAATTGCATTTTTTTTAAGATTTCAGGAATTATAAAACAAAATAAAACTACGTTTAACGGTTCTGAGCGCGGTAATTTATTTGATTTTTATTATTCCGACGTTTCGGTCACTTTTCAGTAGCCGTGATCGTAAACATAGTTTTATTATGTATTAGCGGCACCGGCAGACGTTGTCTTGCTCTGAAAAATAAAAACGCCACCCCCCGGGTCTAATTGTGAATTGATTCTACACCTTTCTCGAATCCACTTGAACACAAATAAAAAATTTCATAAAAATCGGTTCAACCGTTTAGGGAGTTCAATCACATACATACAGAAGAATTATATATATAAAGACACTAGTCGCGAAAACTTAAGGAAATATTATTATAATACAATTTATGAATAAAGGAATAATTTAGTATTTTATGTAATAGTATTAGCGTTTGACCAGAAGGCGCCACAATTAGTTCTCTAGTTTTTGATATAGGAGAACAACACTAAAATTTCGTTCTAACGTTTTAACATTTAAAAATTAATTTTTTGAAAGTCTTAATAACATAATTTAAATTATGATTGTGTACTTTTTAGTAAGAATTTAATTTGCCAGGTGGTAGGGTATCTGCCCGTCTGGATGACTACCACCCCTGGTCTAGAGTATGCCGCCATAACAACCTTGAGTTGTGTTCCGGCATTAGTGGCCAGGTTCCAGACGCGCATTTGTACCGCCTTTGGTATTGCAAATGTCCATAGGCGATGGTAACCGCTTACCATTAGGTGGGCAGTTTGCCTGTCTGCTAAACTCATGCAATTAAAAAAATATAGTAAGAATGTTACGGAGATGATGTTACCCTAATCGGAGTCGGATCCGGAGTTGGATTCGGAGTTTATCAATTTGATTTAGCGGAGTCTTAATTAGAGCTGGAGTCTGAGTTTGTTGTGGACTACAAAAGAGATATGTTCACATTCTTCTTATTTAATGGGCACTCTGGGCAAGTGCCCTGCGATCTATCCCCCTTAGTTTGCATCAGATTCCAATCGATAACTAACTTCAACTTCATTGAAGAAGATCTATGTAACACTCATTTTGGTTTCATTATTCAATCTATAATTGTCACTCAAATAACACATATAGGTCCTTAATTCACAACAAGCTATTATAAGATTTAATGAAGTTTCGAAGTGCAATGCGCGTAAACTAATACACATCAATACACAGGAAAAACAAACAAGTGCATAAAAACGCGTATAAAGTTCTCGGTCTAGAGAGGGAGAACCCCGCTGGGGTGCAAGCAACAAGGCACATCGAATCTTGTACGCCGCTATACTTCAATCTTCGTAATAATTCCAATTCAAAATTATCGGAGCCTAAGTCGGAGTCGGAGCTGTAAAATCAATCGTAACTTCCGACCTTTCAGAGCCGAGGTCGAAGATCCGTACCATGAACAATAGTTAAGTGTTTCCTATCCTTTATCTAACTACATAATACATTAAAGCCATGCAAGAAGAGTACTAGGAATTATGTTTTCCGTACTCTAGTAGTGGGACTGTCTTTGCCCGTGGCAAAGGTAGGTTGATTAGATTACCTATTTGTCTAAACCTGTGGACTGTATAAATAAATTGTATGCATTGTCCTCTGTAACAATACAAACAATACGTAGATTTATGTCAATGTTTTTTTATAAGAAATAATAAGTAACAGCCCTAAATCAATCGAAAATCAGTAAAAGTTTAGCCTATGAAATCACTATCACTGAGATTGAAAATTATTTTGCAAAAATATTATTTCTAAGAACCTAGGTTAAAACACAAAATTTGAAATTTGAGTAATTATATCCCTGAAAAATTCGCCACATAAACCGCCGTGGCAAGTATTCGTATCCCACAATATAAATTTAAATTTTATTCAGATAATCTAGATAGATATTATAGAAAGAACATAATGTTAGTTCATCATAAGACTTGAACAAAATAAGCAATGAAATCGTAGCGAAAAAACCTAAACATTCATACATAGTACATATTCAGTTTTATTCTATGAAAACATTATTAATTCAGGTACCTATTAAAATCACGTTTTGGTCAATACAAAAGAACCACATTGTGCGTATTGCGACAAACTAACCACGTTTATCAGTTCAAAAGCTGACTTAATTAAGTTGATGTATGTTTTTATACTAATAAACGTGTTTCGAGGTTTTGATTAATTTGGCTCGTATGCGTTTTTGTTATTTTGAATGTTATTATTGGTCCACGTCTTTTCCAACTCTATAAGTGATAGTCTTATATAATGTACATACAGTTTATGGCACATTGTTTTTAAAGGTTCTAATAACTGAAGTTAGAAGGAAGCCTTAACGTACTCGCGTCTCAAACGCAAAGGCAGCAGGTTCGAATCCTAGTCGGAAAGCATGAACCACATAGGTGTCTCAGGTATACCAATTAGGTGTACAAGACTATGTTATTCATAAAATACTTGTCATTTCTTCCTGAAATAACATTTTTAAAGTCTTCACAAATTTGAACGTTGTGTTATTAAAATATTTCGTATGCTGACTTACTTACCTTAATTAATACTTAAGAGGTTTTCATTTGCACTCAGGGAAAAAAGGCTTGAACATTTGCATAATTAAATATCGGAATTAACTCTGTTATCTTGACGAGATAATTAAGTGTTCAACAAAGGGGATTTTCAAAGGTATTTTTTTCTCAATATTTTCCTGTTGTTTCCAGGTATTTTCAGTGTTTGTATTTCCGAATGCTTAAAACATTTTCCTTCGTTTTTTGTAACTGCTAATGGACGACAGCAAAAACAATCGTGTTTCTAAATTCTACGTTAAAATGTTTAGTCTTATTAGATTGAAAATATATTATAGTATTTGTTTTCAAAGAAAAAATGGGACTAAATAAAGATCTATTAATTTATGCTGGCATCAAAGCACACGACCTCTTCATATTTTCCACAAGTCTGTGTAATATGTGATTTTGTATGAAATAATGGTTATTGTGCAGTAATGTGTTATATTTTTTTTAACAAAAACAAAACCGACTTCAAACTATTAATTCATAAATATTTATTTTTGCACATTAGTTTGAAATCGATTTGGTTTTTGTTAATTTAATAATAATAATAACACACTAAATAATATACTAAACATCTGTAAAATTGTACTACTGGTACGCGTATATAATGTTACTATCTCACTCTTCGATGTGGATGCTCGCCAGCAAGGGTTGTCCTCGATTTCCCTGCGATCCACTCATCAGATCCTGTCTTGGTGACCATGGGACCATCTCGAGTGTATACACTTACGACTAAAGAAAAAAATTAAAAATCGGTCGATAATTGATGGAGATACCGTGTAACAAAGAAGTCGGTTAACAATTTTCTAGGGTTCCTCTCGAATTCCCTGGAATCCATTCATCAGATCCTGTCATGGTGATTATGGGACCAATTCGGGAGTATATATACCCTTTCGATAAAAAAATATTTGAAAGTCGGTTCACAATAGACGAAGAAATCGCGTTATATGCATACAATTAAATTAAGCGCCTGTAGAAAATTTAATACTAGCACGCATATACAAGCTTTTTTTTCGACGAATGTAGGCGCTCGGCGTTCTTTATTAACGGCTACTCTCGATTACCCTGGGATCCACTCATCAGATCCTGACTTGGTGACCATGAGAACACTTCGGGAGTATATACTTTCGACGAATAAAGAAAAAAAATGTAAATCGGTCCTTAATTGACGGTGATATCGAGTAACATATATACATACAAACAAAACGTACTGACGAATTGAGAACATCCTCCTTTTGGAAGTCGGTTAAAAAAGAACCGACTTAAGTTTGACCTTTTGAGTGTATTTCGAAATGACTCTTTGTTTTGATCTCGCTTTAAAGGAAGATACACAACGATAGATAATAATACAATAATACA
The DNA here is from genome assembly GCA_039645545.1 of Dendrolimus houi. NCBI lineage: Eukaryota > Metazoa > Arthropoda > Insecta > Lepidoptera > Lasiocampidae > Dendrolimus > Dendrolimus houi. Next base: position 12,581,077 of record CM077134.1, read on the forward strand.
ACTTGCTCACCAAAATAAGGGATACACTATATTAAATTATAGTATTATTAAATTAAATTCCTATATTATTACAATACTTATAATATTTTAGGGAAAACAGTACGTGGCCATGTCGTTTAAAGCAATCTCTTCCATGCTATGTGTTGGCGGTGTAGGTTGTGCAGATGCTACTAATTCTTAAATTTCATCCATACACACCTAGTACTTTCTGAGAAAAATAACTGTCACATACACAGACAGACGAAAAGACTGACTGGTGGATATAATGAATAAAATGATTGTATAAGGGTTCTGTTTTGCCAAAATGGCTATCATACATCATACACTTTACTACATACATATCTACATAGATTTCCATTTATAATGAAGTTCTTAGATGTTACTTTTGCATCACTTCATCTTTCTCGTTTCGCGTTTTGATGCGTTTGACTGAGTGAAATGCATCGCTTGCTCCTTTTCCTATAGCAAATCTGCTTTCACCCTTAAATACAAATAGAAGAGATACCCAATTAGAAAACTGAAATAAATAAATCTGTAGTCTAAATCCGATTTGAATAACAAAGGTTATTTGTGCCACCACCATACATAAATAAGTAGTGATGTAATTAACCTTGTTAATTTGTCAATAATTTCTTTTACTACTCTATCTATGCATACGTAAACTATTGTAAAAAAGCCTTGTTTACAAAACTACATAGGTGAATCAAAAAGTTCTTAGAAGTGCATCTATATAAAACCTTTTTGGTAGAAGTTCGATATTCAAGTTAAGGAGTGTCAATCACACAATATTTATGCCAACTGTCACTTGTTTTTGTCAGTTCGTTCGCACCTAATAAATTGTTTTGTGCAACAAGTTGCTAAAAGCGAAAAATTGTGGATAAAAGTAAGTTATGTGCAGTGATAAAATATCCCAGCTTGAAAAAAATGTCTACGAAAGAAATTTTTTCGGACATTCAGCAGACATTAAGGGATGATGCTGTACACTATTCTACGGTTGCGTACTGTGTGGCTGAGTTTAAAAGAGGTAAATCAAGCTGTAAAGATGACCCACATTCTGGGCGGCCTTCAACCTCCGTTACGGAAGAAAATGTCATACTTTCTATGATCATGGCTTTTTAAAATTGGACAAAACGTAAAATTTACCTGAAAAATTACATTTAAATCTCTATTTAAAACCTTTAAAGGTTCTTCATCTTTAAATTTGAATTCTATTAGTTCCTTCCGACACGGGGATGTCGACCATGACCTCAAGGCCCGTATTTCCGTATTTCAGCTGCTTGGGTCAAGTGGCATAAGGTGACAGGTGGCATTTGTGACCCCAAAATGTCTATAAATCCATCATTAGACCTGTCCTTTTGTATGGCAGTGAAGCGTGGCCTGTACTTGAGCGACAGAAGCAAGAGCTGCGTGTCACTGAGATGAATATGTTGCGATGGATGTGTGGAGTCACGCGGTAAGACTGCATAAGGAACTCCCTCATCCGCGGCAGTCTTCATGTCCGTGACATAGTAGACAAACTGCAAAAGAGTCGCTTATGCTAGTACTCCCACGTTTTCGGAGTCCGGCTAATCACGTGGAGAACAAATGTCTAACTATCCCGCCTCCTCCGGGTACCGGTCGAAGGGAAGACCCAAGAAATGCTGGCTTGACGTTGTGAAGGTTGACATGTGTACCAATGGTCTCCAAACGGGGGATGCTGAAGACCGCGCGAAGTGGAAAGGAAAAGTAGGAAAGCGGACCCTGGGCATTGGAGCGAACGCTCCGAACGCAACTAGTTATTAACGCTCGGATGATGATAATGATGAGACAGCAGTTTCTGTTATACACAGTAACATAAATATTATTACCCAAAATTATTATCTTCAGATACCCTCTAAAATATAGTGTAGTAATGTTGAGCTATTTAGCAACTGATTTTCATGTTGCTCTATGGCTGTTACGAGAATCTATAAGAATACTTTACTTCATGAGACTTTAAAGTACACAAAGTAAGCTTCCAAGAAGGACTTAGTACTATCATGGAAAAATCAGAAATAATAAAATAAATATTGCAATTTTCAGACCTTTTCCACGGAAATGGTAACTTTTAGCCATTGAGGCATAACATGTCTAGAGAGAGCATTGCTAACAAACAACACCGCGAAAAACGGCATCGACAACGAGAAGCGTTGCTAAATTCACTCCCAAAAACTATCAATGTGTGCGTGTTTTGGGGATATCAGCTAAAAAATATAACCCTATTTTTTATAATTTAATATTTTTTATGTAAGTGAAACGTTTAAATGATCATTATGATTTAATCGCCTTATGTGTTATAATTTTAATATTACTCAGTGGTTTTAAAGTTTTTTTTAATAATTTAAATAATAACCAACAAAAGTTGTGTGTCTTGGAACAAGCCATAGGAAATAAACTACATGCACAAATGAGTTTTAGTATATGTATTAGTCATTTTAATTTATATTAAAATGTCTGTATATTTTTTAATATTTATAAGCCTGAATACCAATACTAATGTAATAATTCTAAAAAACGATTCGTAATGAAAAAATATTTTTGTATTTACACAGCAAGTTGACAAAGGTTATTAGAATAGTTATGCCCCAAAGATTATCCCAAGCTAAAAGTCAGTGAAATCAGTTGTAATAATGGACTTGGAACGATTCGATAGGTTCACATAACGCCCACTACCCAGTAGTGGTAATGTATAATTCAAATAAAAAAATGTGTGTGTGTGTGTTTGTGTCGTTTACACGCAGTAGAAGTGAAACAAAGTGTGACAAGGGATGGGAGGGATTCTAAATTCCGTGACGTCACATTTCATATAATTATATCGTTATAATATATTTAAGCTTTAAAACACGAAATTCGAAGTATTAACGCAAAACTTCAAAAGGAAGAAAGAAAGAAAAAGACTTTATTTAAAGAAAATGGCGACCTTAATTACAAGTTTACATAATATTATTATATACATAGCATATTTTCCAAAACCATTTCCAACTCTATCTGTATGATCATAGTGTTTAAATGATTAAATATAATGTATTCTGCCTCATTCTCTCGACGGTTTAGTCCTCTAGATTTATATCTTTAACTCTTTTTAGTGTCGCTTTTTCGTTTCATCGAGTCACAACCATTCTAAAGAATTCATCATTTTCACTTCTAAAATCATAACAAAATTTACCCAAATTTTGGAAACTAACTCCCATCTATCACCTGACAACACACAAGCAGTCTGATTCATCGAAATTAAATTTCATGTATTCATAAAGAAAAGTGTTAAACTTACCGATGAAGTGACATCTTATCTTAATCCTTTCCTCTTTTAAAATAGTTTCGACACATTTTAATAGCGCAGGATGGCATAATTATTTTTTTTGTTAGAGCTCTAACCAGTAAAGTAGTCGAAACGACAATAACATGCGTGGGGAAGCAAGTGCACCAAATTTAGTGCACTTTTTATGGACGTTTTTGTGCAATTCATGCGTTATCTGTAGATAAACTAAATGCTTAGATCATATATACAAACATGTACGTTTGTATATATGATCTAAGCTTTTAGTTTACAAAATCTAAAAAATAACTCTCCTTAAAAAAATACTATCCTATGTAACTTTTGAATTAGGAATAAGCAAACTCGCAAAAATGAGGTTTTTGAACTTCAAAAATACCTTTAACGAAGATTAGTTGTAACTACAGATTAGTACAGATGTGTCTTACAAGATCCTTGGTTTTAACAATATCCGTTATTTTTGAGAGATGAGGTATTTTAGATTTAATGCTATTTTATGCATCCGTAGCCGAATGAAGAATACAATGGACGCTTGTCATCTCTACGGAAACCCTCATTGATCGCGAACTGCCAAGCATTTACCCAATTTGTTTCTTTATACTTATAATGTACTGATAACACTTTTTTTTTATTAAAATTTAATTTAAATTAAAACGGATTGTCTTAACAACTTGATACATCAGGGTACATCTAGGGTGTAAAATTTATAACACAACAATAATGTTAGTTTTTAAATAATCTATTTCTTATTTTATTTCATTACTTACATATAGTATTTTCGTTAACTTCCAACTACGGCTTATCCTTCTACGTTGTAATATTCTTTATGAATTATTAATACCATGCTATTTCTTTTACACATCCAATGTTGCAAGTATATATAGTAACTGTCTTATTACTAAACAAGCGGCTCTGGCAGACGTTGTCCTGCTTTGGAAAAAATATAGAACTCCTTTGCAGCGCCACCTATTGGATCTAATTCAATCTAAACCATCCCGGCACCCACTTGAATACACACTGAAAAATTTATCAAAATCGGAATCGGTGTAGGTGGAGTTCAGTGATATATATACGAACAGAAAAAATATATAATATATATTTAGATTGATTTCGAAAATTGTTTCTGTATGTTTAGTTTAGATTGGTTTCAAATCAAGTTGGAAAAGACCGTTAGTTAATTCTTAACGAACCACTAATATTCCTATCTTATTAATTATAGGTTCCCTTTCAGGACGGTCTTAAAATATTAATTCTTAATGAAAATTTGCCTACTTTATGGGATAAAATGGAAGCCAAAGAATGTTTATAATTTACATGACGTAAATCAATTTCTTTTGAAATATTTTTTAACATTATATTTTCCAATTTAGCATGAACGAATGAAACCTTAACGAGTAGCAAATTCTGCGTAGGTTTGATCTTGTAAGTACCTAATTTGCTATTTCTGCTTTTCGTAAGGCGATTTTTTGCGCAATTTGCCCAATTATTTCTTTCTCAAATTGAGCGTAATTTTCTATCGGAAAAACATATTCAAAGGAGGCGTAACCCAAAATATATTGATAATAAATAAACCTCAAACAGCCATCTATGAAATTAAAGAATTTTCTCTTCAAATTGCTTCCATCGAATTGATTACGTAATTATGGTTAGTTCAGATAATAATATAATGATAATAAGCAATAATTAAAGCATAAGTCGTGGTAGCGTAATGGCTAGCGTACGCGTCCCATATTCAAAGGGCGCGGGTTCGATCCTGACCGGAACGCATGCACCACTTAGGCAGTTTTCTGACCTAATGTGCATATTGTTACAATTACCACGCGCTAATAATGGTGAAGGAAAACATCGTGATGCAACCAGTACATCGAGATAACCGACGTGTCAAACCTGCCAAGCCGCCTTCGACAAGCATGGTGGGTATACTGTCCGTTCCGCTATAGTGGGAGGCCCGACCCTAGCAGTAGGACATTTATGGGCTGTTATTATTATTATATAAGCAATAATGACAGTAAATATTAGGAAAATTTGTTGGAAAGAATACTTAATAGAAGTGAAGAGAATGTTAAAAATTTATACGTAATTATTTCTTATTTCAAATATCGCTGAATTCCTACAGCGCCTCTAAGCACAGCCAAATAGCAGATCATTGACTGATTTCAAATATTGGAGCTCTTCTGGCAACTTAAAGTTATATTTCACCTAAAAATTCAGATTCTCCATACATACACACAATTATTGTTTAAAAATTATTACTTTACTACATCTACTTTTCATTACAACTAGATGTATTGTTTTTGACAAACGATAGTTGTACGACAAATTATCATCACCATGAAAGTGGTTAGAAATGCTCTCTCTCGATTTATGGACGTTTGATCTTAGAATGTTTACAAAATTGGGAAAGTGCTTGGCAGTTGGCGCGCAACAAAATGTTCTGTGGAGATGAAGTACGGCAACCGTTTTAGCTATTTGGCTACGGACCCAAAAAAATAATTTCATCGAAAATACCTGATATCCCAAAAACTAAACAACAGATATTGTTTATAACAATTATAGTTCAAAGTATTTTTATGTTCTACCGCCATGATTTTGTTCAAAATTATACTATTGATACTAAAAGTTGAGGACAGGCTGGGGATCACAATTTTTTGGACTTTGGGAGCTATGTCATCACCTGACCAAAAAAGTCATTAATAAACATCATGTTTTATTGTATTATGTTCTTTCAATGTCTAACTGGCAATAACACGGCTATAATACGGAAAAAATTTCAACGTTATATATGGCGGCCATTTGTAATTTTTATTTTTTTCGCGATTTCACTACTCAAGGTACTTAAATAACTTTCTAGCGATGAATAGACTACACCTTCCTATCAAATTTTCATCCATGTCGTCTCAGTAAGTTCCGAGTAAAATTACTATGACATACACACAAAAGGAGGGACGGACAGGCAAACAGCTGGTTAATGCCGATTATTACATGAGGGTTACGTTTTTGCCAAAATGATTACGGAACCCTAAAAATCTGTGTCTCAAATTTTAAGATAACACACGCTTTATTCATTGAATGTTCATTTTTCGTTATGTCTGCTTAATTAGAGTAAACTCGACGCTTTTCGGCTCACTACCGCTCAGCTTTCAGCACTAACAACAATTTCGAGCACGGCTTAATGCCAATTACCTGCTCACTCTATTGTTCTGAGCGTCAAGTATCGCCTTTGACTGGTTCCCATCCTGGTATTACGTTAAGAGAGATTTGTGCTTCCATCCACGCTGAATTTTCCCCGATCAAATTTAAAAGAGATTTTATAATATTTGTAAAAATATTTCTGTTGCAAATCTTATTTTTATTACCAATAAGAGGATGTATCTCAAGGATCTCGGTTCGAGGAACGCATATTGCATGATATTTAATATTGGCTCCATATTTTGCTACCGATACTTCACGGTAATATGAATCCAGGCAGTAAATCGCAGAAAGTACGCAACGAAACGGGATACGGGGAAAGCGACGGCAAAATTAATTTCATATGATGAATGATGAACGATGACGATGCAATTTACAATTTTTCACGGCAAATATTAAAGATTATTTACAACAGCAAATCTATTTTGACACATGAATGTGCAGGTCCAAACCGCGCATATCCTCTACGCTTAATTACTATATTTCATTCATTTATTACGGTTATGAAATCTTCTTCAATCCAAATTTAATCGATTATTACCCAATTGCTATTCTCTGTAGCAGGTATAGTCTGTCCTTGAGGAATTTATCGCCTCACATTTATTTTTGTATACCTACCACAAGAGTAATTAACTAACCCAAAAATAGTTTTTTTATTCGGGTTTTCACTAATACGGCACGGGAAGGCAAACACGCAGAGGCCCCTTGACAAATTTGATGTAAATGTGACGTGGCACGTTCCGGCGATTATCTCTACCTACACCATAAAAAATGCACCCAAGGACAAGCCCCGGTAAGTGTAGGTCTATTATAGGGAATGAGAACAAAAGTCACCGGGCTATTGGGATGAACGGCTGGTGAAACTACGGAATGGGGACTATGGCGTCTGCCTGTCGCAAAGTTTAAGGAACATAGAAAAAATGGCTAGACCGTGACTAGCCACTCACTGCATGGGCCCCTAAAAATGCCGTACAAGATTGGCGAGGGACAACATGGGTGTGCGTGGCTAAGGGGTGTTGAGAGGTGCGCTGCAGGTTCACCTAAGGTATTTCCGACGCTATGTCATTTATCACTTCCACCCCTGGACATTGAGTCTTAGGTCCAGTGATCTCTACTGCGTGCCGGCTGGTTAAGGCAAGCACCAAGGAAGCGTTGGAGGCGGGGTATTGCCTTGGCCACCCGGAGTCAGTCAGTTAGGTCACCTAAGGCTTCGTCAGAAACCCCCCTGCGGCTTAATTATAAGTTATTATTAAACATAGTTATTATATTAAAAATTGATAACAATAAATTATTTTATAAACTGCTTAGATATTGTATTATGTAAAATAATACTGATGCTATTTTAATCATAACAAACTTATGCTAGACGAGCCCATTATTCCAATTATTACTATAGTGTGTCGTCCTCTTTAAGCTACTGCACTCTAAAGTACATTCAATGTCCTTTATTTGTTAGATAATTGATTATCATATTCTGCTTCACAGCGTTCAGCCTACACGTGTGCTAAGTAGTAAATGAAATATAAATCTGGCACTCACTGTACTTCGTTCAACGTTTCCTTAATTACGTTGTGTGAACTAATAATACCTTAAGGCATAGTGGGCTTTTATTAAATCTCTTTTAGGTCGCGTCGCATCAACCCCTTTATATTGTTAGGCGGCATCAAAAGACGTGGTCGAGAATAAGGGCACCTATATTCGATACGGGAACTGTACCGGGATTATCCCCATCATGGGTAAACAACCGTCCGCAAAGCTCCGACAAACTGAGAGCACACGTGAGCTATGCTAACGGAAAAGAGATAAAACCTTTATCTTATTACGTTTCCGATTTTGCCAAAAACGTGACATAACAAGCTGTGATACTTCGCTCAGTACTCTTTAAATGTCTTTTCGGTCATTTTACGGTCCATAGCGATATAGCAAAACCGGAACTTTTTATGTAATGTCCGACCTTCCGTCTACGAATGTCACAAACATTCTCTCAAAACAACGGCCTATAGTATACTATAATAGACACAGTCGATTGTAATTTCAGTCCTATAGGGTTGAGATTGGGTGAGAAAATGTAATTTATATTAGGGGTTGCCATCATACATGTGTTTTTCAGTATCCAGGAGACTTGTGAGGTATAATCAGACAGATCTTAAAATTATTGTTACAACTTAAGTTCCGACAAAAACAAAATCCACCTGCATATCTGTAAAAACACGTTTTACTACCCGTCGGCATTTGAACTAATTGTAATCCTTTTATGATCGTCTTATTGTGGAGAACAGCCTATTGTACTCGTTTATGGCCGCTTGCAGGCATAATTAGCCAGGTATGCGGACTACGATTTCTAGGAAATTACGTCGACGCTTGCCGGGCGGGCATATTTGCATTTGTGCAAAAAAAAAACGATGGCCTGATGGAGAGGGGGCAGTCGAGCGAGAACCACGATCGAAACGAGACGTGTGTACTACAATCGGGAATCTAATAGTGACGGACTTTGCGCGTTTTATTGAATTACGACATTCTACATTACGTTTGGACTTGTTGTGTTCGGTTATATTTGTACCTGTGTTATACGTGTTTGTATAGTTCTAATAAACTCTATAATAATTCCAACGGCATTTTAATTCGAATCCCGTAACTAGTAACATTATGAAGATATTCTAGTTAGTGAGATGTACGCTTCTAAAGTCGTAAATATTGTGCCTTTTTAAGTTTTGGAGTATGACGTAGAATATCTGAAAAAAGATTAAACAGGTAGTAGAGATTAAGATAAAATAAGTCCACGAACTACTGAAAATTTCGTGAAACTGACAAATATCCACTGTTTTCGTCAATTGCTGACGGAATAATAAAAAAAAATAGTTAAAAATACTTGATATCTCAAAAACCGTTCAAAGTGTTTTTTAAAGCTGTACTACCTTGATTTTTCCAGAATTTTCTAGTACTTAGTTTAAAAGTTAGAGAAGTAAGTGACAATTTTCACGACTTTAGGAGCTATTGTTATATTGTTTGACAGGGCACCAATTTTAAAGTATAGAAAATATTTATTTATTTGTTTTTTAGTTACTACCTCTACCTTTAAAGTCGCTTCATTTTTATAAGGATGTCGTAGTCAAAGGACATAAACGTTGCAGATTTATCGTCCTACGGAACCTTCAATATGCGTGGTGTTGAATGACGCGGCCGATTTTCTTAAAATTAACTACATAGTAAAACGTTAACCCTTCAAGTTTCCACAAAAAATCTCTTTCCTTACATTGTAAAAGGTTAACCGCTGTAAAATATACCCTGCACCAGAGAACGCGTATATCTCTAAAGATGTCCGTTGTCGACTCGTAAAGAATGATCCGACATCTCAGACGGCACCATTACTTCTTGTGTCCCATGAAAAATTCATACAGCAGCCGTTTGATCGCGTTAACGCGTTGCCGAGTCGTGTGCGCACGCCCCGGGGGGACACTAAGCGCGGCTTATGGCAGGACTGCGCTCACCTACACTCATTTGAAACAATAATGTTACGTTTTATATTAATTTAATAAGAGTACCAAATATTATGCAAAATAAGTGTTTATGTTGACTACACCGAATGTGTAAATGCTATTTACTTTAAGCGACATTTTTAAGGATTCGTAGTCATTTTGAAACAAACAAAGAAAGAAAAGGTATTTATTTAGAACTACATACAATACAAGAATACACAATAATAAAAAAAAACCATGAAGTTGAAGTTCTAAATTGGCTCTAGCTCAGCAAATTGCTGGTTGTTAACCAGCGCTGATCTTTCGCTAGGGCCATTTTATTGACATACAGAGACGGAATTAAATACTTAATAACAAAAGTGTACACAAAGAAGAAAAGACACAGACATACAGAGCATAAATTTAGCAACAGATGAAAAAGAATTGCGACTACTTGTACTACACTAAAATTCTACGTATAACTTAAATAATAAAAAGAAAATAAAATTATTAATATGGGTACAAATTTTGAAAAAAACGGAAACCTTATAAAACCATCGTCGACCTTTGCATTACTATAGAACCCTTCATTACCCCTATTATATAATATACCTTCCTGTCAAATTTCATCCATATAGACCAAGTTATTTCTGAGAAAAATGATTGACATAAAAGACACGAATAGATAGGCTGAGGGATTCATAAAGCTTTCGTTTTTGCCATAATTTCTACGGAACCATAAAAATGAATGTTTATTATTGCATGTAATGTAAGTAAGTAAAATGTTATAATATCGTTAACGTGACAATTTTCTTTTTTAGTGGATCTACTTCAAATGTTGGAATTCAACGTGACTGTGTCATTCCCTGCTGCTCCATTGCTCACCGTCATATTGGCTTTAGTTGGTAAGCAATATCTTTGAAATATGTTTCTTTACCTTTTTTATGCATGGGTATATATGGAAAAGAAGTAATAAATGAAATGTGTCGAAAGAAATGGACTGACTGAATTTCAGCTAGGTATAATTGTTTATCATTAGCAGAGAGTAACCTGCCCGTTCTCCCAGATCTGCGATTACATCTTTCGAAGCGGTCTACAATTAATTAGATTAAGAAATCAATTTAATCCTTTAAATTTTTATGTTGCAATAACTATTTTTTTTAACGAAAACGTAGAACCGCTTGCAGAATATTTAATAAAATTAAGTATCAAAATAAACTGTGTTTAGAAAAGGAAAGGAACACTTAAAGCGCAAGGAGAACTTCTTTGGGGAGCTGGTTGACAGACGCACTAAACTTGGTCTTCAAATTTATTACACACTACTATGTCAGTCCTCGCCGCTTCACCAGCTTTAGTGTACTGTATTCGTTGTAGTGTGACTTTTTTTATCTATATAAAAATATCCTATTTTCATCTCAAATTCAAATCTCATAAAAATAAGTTAAGAAGATTATAAACGTTCACACAGTTTCTGAAGTTGGCACAGATTCTCGCAGGAATTATTTGTTAGATCTATAGGTATATTATATTTTATAATAATTTACTGTAGGAACTCGCTTGATGAGACTTGTATTATACCGATCTCCTTTGAGCTTCTTTCTCTTAACTTACTAATATACTTTTGCTACCAACCCCCGTAGCAGAAGTATATCGAGAAAGTCGATAGTCTTCATAGAAACGTTAGTAGGTCGGTCGATTCAACAAGTAAGTCGGGCGCCGCGCCTGTTGCTCGCGGGCTATGTGGAAGCTGGATTGAAGAAGGGAGGGGGGCGGGGCGCCTGTTGCGCCTCGCAGACGCCACTGCCGCCCACTACAGTAACGCCCGTACTTGGGCCCATATAGTCGAGATACTTTTGACCCACATACAATACGGTGGAGGAAAAATCACTTCCTGTCTACAAGATACGGTTGCTGTTAGAATTATTTTCAGCCTTCACAATTGTGTTAGATTCGTTTTCTTTTCTCAAATGTAACGAGTACATAAAGTTTACCCATAAACATTACATAAAGTTAGTTATATACCTGCAGGAAAGGAGAAAGAATACAATTTCCCGTGGCCGGGGCCCGGCCTGTCGTAAGAGGCGACAAAACAAACCACAGTCAGGTGATGGGGTATTTTCACGTCTGAATGGCTACCACCCCTGGTTTAGAGTAAGCCGCTATACCAACCTGGAGTCTTGTTCCGGCATTAGTGTCCAGGTTCCAGTCTGCCTTTAAAGAGTGGTATCAGATTGGTAGCACCTTTGGTGTTACAAATGTCCATAGGCGATAGTAACCGCTTTTCAAAGTGGGCCGTCTACCTGTCTGCTGAACTCATGCAATAAAATAACTAAAATATTGGAGTCTATTTTAGACTAGTCTCTTGGACAGGCTTTCGTGGTTGCTTTCACACACAGATGTGATTGGCGTGAAAAGATTAACATTCATAAGTATGTTCAGGAGAGCGGAACTGAACGGAGACCGTGTCTCGGCAAACGTAGTTTGAGAAACCCTTTAGTTAGATAACTGAACTACTAGCGGCTAGATACTACGGCTAGATAGGAAAGCAGAAAAACCGGCATATGGTGCGCAAACTTGGGGCAGCCTACCTCTAGCTGTGGACCTCGATTTGCTTACGACAGGCAAGAGTAATGAGAATCCTGGGAGTCCATTTAATATTTCTCATCCTATTCAATTTCCGTATCTCTAAGCGTTCCTATTTTCCTCAGTGTACGGTGTCGGCATAAATGAGAGATCTATAGAATATGTTAAAAGTTCACGCCAAACTGTATGGTCTCTCCCTGTTAGCTGCAGAAGATAAAGAAACCGTTATTAAATAACAGTGGTCATATTTTTTAACTGGGACTATACAATCACATGAATCATCCTTTACACGCAAGCGATTCCGCGTAGAAAGTACTATTATGACATTTATATGTAAAAGTAGGATATGCCCACGACTTCGTCCACGCTTGACTTGAAATTTCCCCGGGATTCTCGGGATAAAAAGTACCGCAGCATTTAAAAAAGAATGTAAGTTATCGTTTTAGTGAAAACTGTTGCGGAGTAAGCTACCTTTAATGCACCCGAACAACTACAAACCATTACCGGAAAAATTCCAGTGGGATTCTCGAGATAAAAAAATCATTCGTTTGATTACATAAAATTTGCTATCGATCAATGAAAAAATCGCATAAGAATTCGATTTTTTTCAATCGGGCCATTTAAAATCATTCCAGAAAAATTCCCGCGGGATTCCCAGGATAAAAAGTAGCGCATATTTTAAGTCTAAGAATTTGCTGTCGATCAGCGGAAACCGCATCGATATCGGCCTAGTAGTATTTATGTGAATTCTGAACAAACAAACAAACCATCTAAAAAAAAATGCATCGTGTTCTCCATCGTTTAATATATATAGTCTATTCCAGTTGTTTTTTTTTAAATACCTTCAATGTACAGACACGGCATGTTTAAAATTTTATAATATTATTATAGATAACAAGTAATTCTAAATCGTTGAACATTCGACATACAAATAATCCAGTGGTTACACACAATTTACTCAATGATTTTCTTTGATACCCTCCAAGATGCCACTTTTGATTTGCTTCAGTATGTTTATTTGCCTATCGTGTATAATGATTTGTACAATTTGGTCCCCTCATGCGTTCTTTAATATTATTTATCCGTTTTTAGTGTTCTGATACTTAAGTTAAAAAAGAAAATCCTGCGGTTTCTTTCCGATGTATTATTTGTCTTTGTTATCACTGGAATAATGTATTAAGGCTAGAGATAATATGAAATTTAACACAAATATAGATGTCACAAGTATAGATACACATCTCATTTGTTTGATTTTTTTCTCTTATCTCTTGTTCTTATAATGTACACTAAAGTAATAATTTCTTTCTTAGATTTATACTACAGTTTGACCCGCAGCTGCGCCGCGTGTCTAACCCTAGGCAGTAGCTTTATTTTACTTACACAAAAATTTAAGTCTTTTTTTAAGTATAATAATAACAAAGAAAATAAGTCCATATATAGTCTAAATAAGTGCCCAGCAAAACATAGAGATGAGTCGAAGCCAACCTGATTTGAGAAGTAATATAATGAATGAATGACTCTATGACAACGTAGGTATGTGTTAGTGAATTGAAGACACCCGATTGCAGCGCTATCTATTGAGCTAATCTATCTAATTTATGGAAACGATATAATTTATCTTTATAAAAAGTATCCAAAGTTCGGATTCGGGATATAAGCCAGCTCTGTGTTGAGTTTCATTCATATACATTCATATTTAAAAAGGATGCGATCGCAGTGCGATTTTTTCCGACATTATTATCTGTCCCGCTGAAATGACGCCATTTATCGGGGTAAAAGTATCCTAAGTCACGCCGTGATACGAGCTAGTTTTATGTCGAGTTTCATTTAAATCCGTTCAGTAGTTTTCAAGTGATGCTGTAACAGACAGACATACCATTTTACCACCGGACAAGCAGACGTACGCGCTCACGCCACCGATATATGGCGGAAATACCAACAAAGCAGACGAAACGCTATGCTTCCACTTTTATTACACGTATCGCTGAAGACTGGAACTCTTTACCGTCGTCTGTTTTTCCTGAAGAATACAATCTAGGTGTCTTCAAGACTCGCGTGAACAGGGATCTTCTAGGTAAGCGTGCTCCACCTTAGACTGCATTTCCACTTGACACCAGGGCGCAATCTCAGTCAAACGTGAAACTATTCCATATATAAAAAACTGACAGACAAAAATTCGAAAAAAAATCGAAATCTCCTTGTTCGAATTAGCCCCCTGATTTTTTACATTTTTAAACGTATTGTACAAACCGTTTGAACCATTTACATATTTATTATAGTATCTTAGTAGTTACGTACATCTACTGATATTATTTTGTTTAAGAAAACATAATTTTAACACTTGTGTCAGCACGCTTGGATACCAATGTAGACCTAACCTATTCACAAACTATATTATGTTAATTAATTATTGATTGTTATCTGTTCTACTGTTCAAATAAGTATAAATAAAGCGCGTGTAGTGATTCTGTTTAATTTATATTGATATCTAATATAAAACGACAGTACACCGGACACGTTGTGCGTGAACAAGATGTTAGCGGATTTTCTCTTAAAAAACTAATGGTCTTGCAGTCTGTTTTCTATGACAGACAATACTTACACTTCGCACAAAAATTAAGGTAAAGCAACAAAAAGTATCTACATTTTTGGGTGATTTTCAACAGGCTGGAACTCGAAGATAAATGGTCGTACAGAAAATAAAAAAAATTTGCTCCAAGTATCTATCTTTTTGTATGTGAGCTCAAATTTTTAGGATTTTTATTGGAGTTATTTTGAGAAAACCACCGTCAAAAAATAATATTTTTTTGGATTTTCTTTTTAGTCTATGGGCTTGGATTTTTTTCTTGATTTAATCTCTATATGAACCAGATAACTAGTTTATTTAGCTTTAATTTATTATTTTAAAAACCTCTTGACTATATATATAATATATATAGTATTACAATACTCATCATTACATAAATTTGAAAAAGCATCAATAACGCGGATTTTAGTAGTCTTTTGTAAAACCAGGCGCCTAAACAAAATTATCCAGGAAACCTCTAATGTTACATCTGCCTTTTACAGTTCAATATATCTACAAAAACTACAAAGTGTCACTTTAATAAAGCCAGCCGTTTTTGATGTCCCACTGAATTAAATTTTTGAAAAATTTATGGAGCACTATTTTTGCTCTGATATTTTGTTGTTGTATAAACTCAACCGCCCTACAGATGTATTATAATAATATATATTATTCAATTAGCTGAGGTGCCCTGGCAAAATTTCATTTCATATAAACAAACCTGGTTTCAGTAGCTCACTTTGTAAACAATAACAATAGCAATGCGAAACCAGCGCTCAGGTCCGGTTGTAACGAACAGAGTATTGATTCGAGCAATTATGTAACTCAAATTCAAATTGTATTTTCTTCAACCCGAGCTGTAGGTAACTACGAAACAAATTAAATATAGCGATTGGCAGGTTGAATTTTGTAAATAAATTTGTTTCTAATTTTTACATTGTTATCATTTGAAAATATGCATCTTTAATGCCCGGTTTCTGAGGTTACCAGTTATGAGTTCAATAACAATTGATTCCATAAAGTTATGTAATAGATAAACTTAGGTTAACAACTAATGCCAAAACTCGCCACTAGATGGATCTATTTCAGAAGAAATATCTAATATTTATTTACATCAAACAAAAACGTAAACAACAAAATGTCCAACAAAATATATGGAATAGATAAACGCCTAATATTGGTCAGTTAAGTTGAATCTAGTTTAACTCGCGTTCAAAAATGCTATTTTATAAATTACTAGAGTTTAATCCGCGGCTGCGCTGAGGGTCCACCTCTTGTGCCTGCCTCTTGTTTAAAGAGCAGGCGTTAATACAGGTTACATTGTACTAAATGTTTATGTGAGTGCTATTTGTACCCGGAAGATTAATTTCATTTTATATCGTAAACGACTCCATCTCCCGGCAAGGCCAAAAAGGACATAAATGACAAAAAGGACAAAAAGGCCAAAAAGGACAAAAAGGACATAAGCCAAAAACGACAAAAAGGACAAAGATGACCAAAATGACGAAAATGGCAAATCACAAAAACCTATCTTACTTTGAAAAACCTTTACATAAATCTATCCCAAAATCTATCCCATTATCTGGGATAAAAAGTATGCGTTGTCCACCCTTGGTATTAAAATTACATGTATACCGATTTTCAACCAAATCGGTCCAGTACTTTTACCGTAAAAGCATAACAAACAAACAGACAAATATAATTTTATCCCGAAAACTATCCCATTTTTCGGGATTTCAACTATGTTCATTCTCGGCATCGAAAATACATATATACTGGGTTTCAGCCAAATTGGTCCAGTAGTTTTTCCGTGAAAACGGAACAGACAGACAGAGTTACTTTCGCATTTATAATATTAATAGGGATTGAACCGATAGCGCTCACGAACAGATAAACTACAGTTAAAAAGAACTCAGAAACCGGGCATAAATGGATTACATCCAAAGAGATAGATATTATATAAAGGATATAAAAAGAGGTAACTTAACAATGAAGTTTAAAAGTCTAATGATATCCAATGGACCTTCTGTTTATGTGCCTATGTACTCCTTTTTTACAAAACATTTGTATGTATTTTGTATGTGTGACCATGGAAGAAGAATATAGACTAGAGAATATATAAGGTTGGGGAAAAAGTTTCTTCGCATTTTATATAAAAATTCAAAAGGTTTTTTTATAAAGTTTATTTACATTTGACTAAAGTATGTAAGTGCCATTTTGTTGGATAACTTTTTGCCATCTTGTAGGTAGGGACGTGATCCCATTGCTATAAAAATTTTGGGGCTTCTGATCAAAAAACTGCGACAAGTGGTTTTGACAGTCCTCTCGTGATGTTAACCTGACACTGCCTAAGGAATTCTGCAAAGACCGAAACAGGTGAAAATCTAAAGGTGCAAGGTCAGGACTATACGGCGGATGCATTAACACCTCCCAGCCAAACTCGTAATTTTTGCTGAGTGGCTAAAGATGTGTGAGGTCTAGCGTTATCATGGTGAAAAACCATACGCCTTCTGTTGTTTAATTCCGGCCGCTTTCTCTCAACTTTTTGCTTTAATCTCATCAGTTGTTCGCAGTACAGTTCAGAATCGATGGTCCTGCCTGGCGGTAACAGCTCATAATGAATAATGCCCTTCCAATCCCACCATACACACAACATCACCTTGTTGCGAGTTAACCCGAGTTTCGCCACAGTCTGTGAAGTCTGACCGGCCTTTGACCAAGATCTTTTTCGCACGTTCTTGTCGTACGTGATCCACTTTTCATCACCAGTTATCAGCTTCTTCAAAAATGGTTCGGTTTCATTACGTCGTAATAAAGAATCACAAATGAGTACACGGTTCATTAGGTTTCTTTCAGTGAGCTCATGAGGCACCCAAATATCGAGCTTTTTGTGTACCCAGCTTTTTTCAAATGCGCCAAAACCGTTTTGTGGTCAATTCCCAGTTCTCCAGCTACATCGTAACTACTAATATGCCGATCTTGCTCCACTTTTTCAAAAATGGCATCAATTTTGTCCGTAACAGGGCGACCAGAGCGACGTGCATTTTTGATATCAAAATTTCCGCATTGAAAACGCTTAAAGCAAATTTGCGCTACTCTCACAGATACTGCATTAGGTCCATAAACATCACAAATTTTTTTCGCGGCTTGTGTTTGCATTTTTCCTTTTTTGTAGTAAAATTTTAAAATGTATCGAATTTCCTCATTAGATTCACTCATTTTAACAATAAAAAAAACAAATGATAATCACACATTTTCCTAATATGAATTTGGAATTGTCTTCTTTAAAATTAAAACTTTTTAATGATACCAAAACCAGCCAGATTCAAATGGTATAGCCAAAGAGATCTTATTACAAGTTCATACATACTATATGCGAAAAGACTTTTTCCCCAACCTATTATTATGACATAGTGAAAATCGCACAGTTAATAAAAATAATTTTAAAAAGCTTCTAAATCGACCCTATATGATGACTAAATAGCGTAACAAGTTCTTACTCTTTTCGGTCTTTTATTACTTGAAATACACGGTGAATTTTTTAAGTGGGCTTTCAGGGTCAAATCCTAAACTATACGAAATAGCGAAAAACGCTCAAAGGAGTCGCTACGAGGCAGATTTTGACGAAAACTAAAGTGGTTACATTAAATTTAAAAAAAAAAAACAACTGCCTTCGTCAGGAATCGATTTGGCTGATTTTTTTAAAATAAAATGATTTGGTATTATTATACCAAATCATAGCGTAGCTTGTCAGGACCAATTTCTGTGAAGGAATGCCAAACGTCAAACTAAGGGAAAGGGTTGATTTTCAACAATATTTTCTGTTGTCCGTACATTGATTAAACCACACCCCATTTTAAACAATATGGAAAATATGAAAATTATTATATTTTTAATAGGCATCTACGAATAAATATTCGAAATGCACATTATTTTACCCCAATCAATCAAATCAATCAATGGGTAAACATTAATTGTGTTCAAATGAGGTGCGGTCAAATTACCAGCCGAATTTGATGTTTAATTAATATATGGGGAAAATAAAACTTTGGGTCAAAAACAACCCTTTCCCTTGATTTCCTGTTTGCCATTCTTTGACAGAAATTGATCCTTATAAGCTATACTACGGTTTGATATAGTAATACAGAATCTGTTTATTTTTTCAAAATCTGACGAGAGTTGAGTATTTTTCGCTATTTCATTCAATCTGTATAGTTTTGGATCAAAGTATATGGGTACAATATTTCCATGGGCAGAGCCGCTTCGAATTGTATAAAAAAGTACTATATTAGTACATATATATAGATCTAGAGCAAAAAAAAAACTTTTTAAATTTTCATTGTAGATAATATCATTCATATCGTGGACTAAATTGCATTTCACCTGACTCCAATCATTGTTGCGAACTAGCACGGAATTTTAATCCTGAAGTTGAGCATACGTGTGCCCGCATTGCATATGTCGTCTGATTAATATCGCGACCGGAGCTGGTCCCCGTCGTACGGTTTTAGACAACTTTCTAATCCAAATACCATTGCTGTGCCGGATAACTCGATATGACTTTTACATGGTGGTATTTCATGATGCTACGTCATGTGGCATTTTATTTATGTGGTATAATTTAGCATATGATCAGATCAATATTTTGGTTCATTTTTATCAAAGTATCAGAAGTTACGTATTGGTACTTTTGAAATAGAATACTTATTAGTTTATTGAAATTAGAATCTTTTCTACCTCGCGTGCTCTTCCCTTTCGTTTTTTTTATTGCCTGAAGCAGGCAAACAGGCGGACTGCCCACTCGATGGAAGGTGGTTACCGTCGCCTTAGGACGTTTGCAACACCAGGGGCGTTGCCAACGCTTTGCCGGCCTGTAAGAAATTTTATAACGCCTTTAAACGATCGCATGTCGTAGCGCAGAGGGAAAACCTAGGCGAGAAGTTCTCTCCAGATCATTGTTGTTGTAGTTTTATTTGTGAGAGAAATCTCACAAGGTGAACCCGTGCCACGGTTATATGTAAGGAGCCTGCTTACCCTTACCTGCTAGGGTCGTGGTTTTGGCTAAGCTGTCGCCCTCATGACCATAGGGATGAAAATGACACTGAGGTGGTTTTAGTGGGTATCACAGTCGCCGCGGTTCCCACACCACCTCATTGTGTGTCTACGAGTAGTAAAAGGATTTACATTACCTCGCAAAAAATTAGGAAACCTTATAAAATGTTACAGTCACCTTTTTTACAGTCCCATAGTTATTTTGTCAAAAACTGATCCCTTTTAAAATCGTCATGTTAGTTAGTGATCAGACTACTCTTTGTTTTCTGTACTAAAATATCTTAAATATTACCTCAAAGTCTATTCTATATTTTAGTCCATTGTTAAATGCTTTTTGAATTGAGCATGCAACTATAAGTAAATCTTCCTAGCTACAACTAAATGAGACCCTCCACTAGCAACTTACACAAGCGGTTTGTTAGATATAAGTAGATAGTAAATATGTTAATTTTAAAAAGAATAAGGAAGTAATAAGGTTCTTTTTTAATTTCTCATCTCCTGCAAGTTCTCCTCATTCGTCATTTCGGGGAGGCTTACGCATTTTAAATTTCAATCTCGCTCCGACGATGCTATCGCGCGTCGCTCGTCAGCCATGCCAGGGTGAACTATGAAAAATGACTTTGTACGAAAGAGATTATTTACAATCCGTTCTCAGCAGCCACCGAAAGGTTCGGCATCTTTAATAAGGTCTATTATCTATGTCATCTTGCCTCAAGATAGTAGACGTTTCAATTATCCAAGATGAGATTGTGAACTTTACTTTTCGTTCGTTCCTCAATCTTGACAACCCTATACTTTTGTTCCTGATTATTTCTGCTATGCTTATTTGAAAAGAAGTGTAGGTATAGGTAAATTAGCTTCGAGAAGTTTTTGCGTTTGTAATAGTATTTGTATATTTATAGGAATTCTAAACTTGAAATTTAAAATACCTTGTACAATCAGCAAAAAGAGGTTCGTTACATTTTGAAGAAGAATATTTTTTTTATATATTAGGTTGGGGAAAAAGTTTCTTCGCATTTTATATAAAAATTCAAAAGGTTTTTTTTAAAGTTTATTTACATTTGACTAAAGTATTTAGGTGCCATTTTGTTGGATAACTTTTTGCCATCTTGTAGGTAGGGACGTGATCCCATTGCTATAAAAATTTTGGGGCTTCTGATCAAAAAACTGCGACAAGTGGTTTTGGCAGTCCTCTCGTGATGTTAACCTGACACTGCCTAAGGAATTCTGCAGAGACCGAAACAGGTGAAAATCTAAAGGTGCAAGGTCAGGACTATATGGCGGATGCATTAACACCTCCCAGCCAAACTCGTAATTTTTGCTGAGTGGCTAAAGATGTGTGAGGTCTAGCGTTATCACGGTGAAAAATCACACCCCTTCTGTTGATTAATTCCGGCCACTTTCAACTTTTTGCTTTAATCTCATCAGTTGTTCGCAGTACAGTTCAGAATCGATGGTCCTGCCTGGCGGTAACAGCTCATAATGAATAATGCCCTTCCAATCCCACCATACACACAACATCACCTTGTTGCGAGTTAACCCGAGTTTCGCCACAGTCTGTGAAGCCTGATCGGCCTTTGACCACGATCTTTTTCGCACGTTCTTGTCGTACGTGATCCACTTTTCATCACCAGTTATCAACTTCTTCAAAAATGGTTCGGTTTCATTACGTCGTAATAAAGAATCACAAATGAGTACACGGTTCATTAGGTTTCTTTCAGTGAGCTCATGAGGCACCCAAATATCGAGCTTTTTGTGTACCCAGCTTGTTTCAAATGCGCCAAAACCGTTTTGTGGTCAATTCCCAGTTCTCCAGCTACATCGTAACTACTAATATGCCGATCTTGCTCCACTTTTTCAAAAATGGCATCAATTTTGTCCGTAACAGGGCGACCAGAGCGACGTGCATTTTTGATATCAAAATTTCCGGATTGAAAACGCTTAAAACAAATTTGCGCTAATCTCTCAGATACTGCATTAGGTCCATAAACATCACAAATTTTTTTCGCGGCTTGTGTTGCATTTTACCTTTTTTGTAGTAAAATTTTAAAATGTATCGAATTTCTTCAATAGATTCACTCATTTTAACAATAAGAAAAACAAATGAAAATCGTACATTTTCCTAATTTGAATTTGGAATTGTCTTCTTTAAAATTAAAACTTTTGATTGATACCACAACCAGCCAGATACAAATGGTGTAGCCAAAGAGATCTTATTACAAGTTCATACATACTATATGCGAAAAGACTTTTTCCCCAACCTATTATTTACAATCAAAAGTCAATGGTGAAAGTCAGATAAATAATAATTATTTACATTGCTAATTGTTGTGAGGTCTGATTATTTGATTTTATTTTGATAATTAATTAATTAATTGATTGTATTTGTGGTTAATTCTTGTTATTTATTGTTCAGTGTTAGTATTTGTTGCTAAGTGTTGTTATTTGATATTCAATTTGTTAATAAAAAATGGTTCCGATGTTGAAACGTGGTCGCGGTAAGCTTTTGACTTACCAAACTAAAGAAGTTTTGTATAATTTGTACAAACATTTAAAAAAAAGAGTACAATAGCAATCCGAGCAGTATTATGACTCTCGCTCAATTAGTTGCTAAATCAACCGGAATATCATTGACTTCCATCGGAAAGGTGCTATCAGCAAGCAAATATCATTCTTAAGAACAGGGACCAACAATTTAATATTTATATTTATTATTTTAATATCATTTAATATTATTAGTTTCATATAAAAATATATATAAAGTATTAGTTTATTTATTTATGTGCTGACCGTATACTACTACAAACGCAAAAACGCCTCTAAGCTAATTTACCTGTATCACTTTAAAATGATAATAGCGACATAAATATAACTTAGAAATATAAAATTGTAGCGTTTTCTTGTTTTCGACACTATAACATAACATTTCTGTAGACGAGACTTCTACACGGTTTTAAGATTCATATTCTAGCACTGGTAGTTCCTGAGAGAATCAGCTGTGACATTCAGACAGCTATACCTCAAGGTGACACCATAGGGGTTTCTTTTACCTTTGATAGGTACCCTAAAAAGCAGACAAAAATATTCTGCCCCCATTTGCACATTCGCGAATTCCACAGATTAGGAAAGAAAGAAAGAAAAAACGTTTATTTGTTCTTCACATAGCGAGACACATGACGATGAACTAGTCGATGTAGGTATATACCAAAAGAAGTCTCGCGATGGTACCAAATAGGTGCAGTTCACCAATGCCAGGCAACAGGTGCCTGACGTTGGTTTTCAACTGCACCCTAGGACGGACGGATGTTGCACTGTTATTTATCATCATCCGAGCGTTAAATCCCGGTTGCGTTCGGAGCGTTCACTCCAACGCCCAGGGTCCGCTTTCCTAATTTTTATACTCCACTTCGCGCGATCTTCAGCATCCTCCGTTTTGAAACCACTGGTACGTATGTCATCCTTCACAACGACGAGCTAACATTTCTTGGGCCTTCCCCTTCGACCGGGACCGGGACCTGGCGGAGGCGGCATGGCTAGACATTTGTCCCCCACATAATTAGCCGGTCTCCGTAAAATGTGGCCGTACCAACGTAAGCGACACTCTTGCAGTTTGTCTGCTATGTCACGGACATGAAGACTGCCGCAGATGCGGGAGTTCCTGACACGGTCTTTCCGCGTCACTCCACACATCCATCGCAGCATATTCATCTCCGTGACCCGCAGTTCTAGCTTGTGTCGCTTGATAAAATATTGTAGAAAAATGTTATAATATTATATGATATGAAATGCATAATACATATTTATAAACAGAATAGTGTTTTAGATGTAGAAGACGAAAACAAAATATATAAGAAAGATTGACATTGATGCTTTCTAGCTTCCGTTGCTCATCTGAGAGGTAGTTTTTAAGTGCTTGTGAAAAGTGATAATTGAGTGATTTAATTGTCTTAAAGGGGGCGGTATATTAGGGAGATGTAACACGGTATACATTATGTCATTATGTATATACCTATATAGTGTAACAAAAATCACAACTCTTCCATTAACTGTTTGTTGCATAGAAAACAATAACGCGCGTTGGGTTAAAGGCGTTGCGTATGCATGGGACTATTTCAGTCGCGCCGTAGTTTTGTTTGTTCGCGCATCACATCACGTACCTCGCGAAGCACGTACACCGAATACTACGTTGAATACTAATAGATAGTAGTGGATAGGCGCCGCTCAGGTCGCGCGTTCGAAAATTGGATTCCCATCACATGTACACATTGCACACAGTATTAACGTCGAGCGCCGTCCGAAACAATGCCCAATCAAATGAAGTAACCCGTCTGGTTACCCCCCTTTCCACTCTTGAGTTCTGTTATTTATTATATTGATTTTTGAACTTGTCCAAAACTGTATTGTTAAATACGATGTCATATTGCCGCCCAAAACGGGTTCATTGTGAGTTGGGAATGTTAGGAAGGGTGCTCCATTGCTCCGTTGGGTCCACTGAAAGGAAACACTTTTACGTGGCTAAAGATTTAAATGTTAATACAGATGTTGCCTTCATTAATTAAAATCAACTCATTCTATGTAATGTATAGTTTTGATTTTACAATGTACTACTTATTTAGTATCGCACTTACTAAACAATTTACTAATAGATTTTAGTGACTCGATTACGCCTAAAATATTAAGTAAAAATTAAAACTGTTTTTTACATATTGTGTAATGTTAAAATTCTATGGACGCAAATATAAATGGCATTAAAATAGACCGCAAAGGTTTCCAATGCCATACTTTTTTATTAAATAAATATCTGCCACTATACACCTATGTCATAGAGTTTTGTAAGATTTTTATGGATTTTCACAGAAGGCAAAAAATCGAGAAAATACATTTTGATGTTTGTTAGTATTTCATAACTTTACCTGTGAATTGTGCATGATGAATTATACTCAGCTCTCATGCGTATTCCCCGTGCAATATCGAGAGGCATGAATCGCATCTGTTTGTACGGTGGACCGCGTCGTTCAATATTTCAGGTCAACCGAGTGTCTGGTAATCTTCTATGTTGGAAAAATGGTGTTTAATGAAATTAGTTTACTAGGTCACAATGCAATAAAATTGTATTACAAGATTAGTTGTTAGAACTAGTAGAAGACTAGCTGGAACAAGGAAATTGCTTTTTACTAACTTTAGGAAAATGCATTTCTAATGCGAGCAAGCAATGTATCTATATAATAAATCTGCAAATGGCCCGAGTTTGTACAATGCGTTTAAAAATGTAAAAAAAATCAGGGAGATCAGAGAAATCAGCAGATTCTGAAAATACATGTTTTAGATGTTTTGTCTGTCTTTCTGCCTGTCCGTTTATTAGAGCATCACGTGAAAGCATCACATAGGGTTAGCTATCCCGGGGCGTAACTTAGGATACTTTTTTATCTCGATAAATGACGTCGTTTCCGTGGGATAGACCAAAATAACGAAAAAGATGGTGCTGCGATCGCATTTTTTTTGGAAACTATTGAACGTATAATAATGAAACTCGACATAGTACTGGCTTATAAGCCAAGTTCACACTTAGGATACATTTTAACCGGTTAAATGACTGGTTTCCTTAGATTAGACGGATTAGAAAAATAGATGGCGCTGCAATCGCGTTTTTCAATTAGCGTTGTTGTCGTAAACAATATGTCATTCATTGTATTACTTCAAATCAGGTTGGCTTTGGCTCGCCTTTATGTTTTGCTGGGCAGTTGTGTAGACTAGTATAATATATAGAATTACTTTCTTTGTTATTATTATATGTAAAAAACCGATTTAAGTTTTTGTGTGAGTGAAATAAAGCTACCGCCTAGGGTTTGACTCGCGGCGGATCCGCGCGGCAAATTCTAGTTATTTGAATAATGTAAGTAACTGTATGTAAGCACCATAATATAGAGACCCATTTAGGTATCCTCATTAGTATTTCAGGAGCCAAGAGGTATCTAAGCCTTAGTGCTTGTCTACACGACATAGCCACCGCGCCGCCAAACCGCGTGGACTAGGTGCGATCGCACCGCGATCGTTTTTGAAGTGATAACTTCTTATGGGAGGGTAAACCGCTTCGTTACGTAACGCGTTATGGCGCCAGTCTGTCTGGCTTTCACTCACGCATACGGCAGCGGTAGGCAGGCTCCTCCTCTCTCACTCTAACCCACAGCGCTAGCCGTATTTCGAACAAAATATTAAATATTAAATAGTTCAACTTAGATTAGTTTAAGCTATCACATCTGTCGGACGTCCCGAGACGCACAAGTTTTTTTTATTCGCTCTGATGCCCAAGAGATAGGTACTAAGGTATTTAAGACATGCAGGGTATTTCACATATCGTCCGTTAGTAGTACTACAGGTTATGTCTTGGGGCCTAAGCAATATTATTATAATTTCACAGAAGCGATAATTCCTGTAGTAAGTTATAAACACTGCGCACCTTGACCGCTTGGCTCGCGATGCTTACATACTAACATCCGTTTAACGGCACCTTTAGGTGCACTGTCTAATCGAATGGGGATTTAATTTGCCGTATCCGTAAATACAATAAGCGGAAACCTTTTTGCGTCTCTAGTGGTCCATTCGTGTCCAGTGCAGTGCAACCAAATTTTCAGATGGAAATTGGTGGACAACGAACGTATGAAGATGCAATTTATTTTTCGAATATTTTTATCAACATTTATTTTCAGACTGAGGTATTTACTGTTTAATACATTGGGTACGGTTTTGTATTCGTATGAAATATTTGTCAAACATATGAGATAAAACGCTGAAGAGATTTGTGAAGAATTAAACAATTTCAATAATTTGTGAATGGTGGTGGATTTTAATAATTATAATTTGTCAACAATAAGATGGTTGATTACTTACTTTAGTATCTGTGATTAAAATTTTCAGTTAAATATTCTTTCTTTTTGTACCGGTAAAATTTACGCAAGATAGTGTGATGTTTTATTACTGGCAGTTGAGAAGCCAGGAGCTAAAATAAATGCTAATATTTTAGCATTTATTTTAGCGTGGTGCTCAAAGTTTTAAGGATTCTCTATTCTTTTAGTTGTTACTAGGGTAGGTAAAATACTTTTATAATAAAAAAAAACTGACAGTCCTTGAAGGTCTTTTTTTTAAATGAATAGGAAATATGGTCAGTTTTATTAGCATCATTCCACAACAGTTAGCATTTTGACCACCTCTACCACAGGAATAAATAAATTTTTGAGGGGGTGTAGGAGCATATAGTTAACCTTTACAACGGTTGTTGGTCGCGTAAAACAATAGACTCACGGTCCCCGCTTGTGCGATGGTATGACTGTGCGCGGTCACACGAGACGCCGATGACGTCGCATTAAAATGAAATCCATACGGGGATGATTGATGAGGGCCGCAAACACACTACGCCGAGCCCATTCAATTTACTGTCATCACATCATATATGAGCTGCAGTTTTATTTCAAGCTTTATCAATTTTCCAAACCTTTTTGTATTACATATATTTTGAATGTTATATTAATAGTATTTGATTAGACTATGTGTAAAATATCTGTATTTTCTTTCTTCTTTCCTTAATTATTCTTACCTTGATTATTTTGGACGTTTTCTCTTGTTAAAACTTAACGGGATAAGAATATTCTATTTTTATCCCCGTATTTTAAATTACGCTAGGTATATATTATATATACCAAAATTTCATGATAACAGGAAAATTCTAAGGCCGTGACCGAGATACAAACAGCAATTGATTTACTTTTATGTTTCTATTCGTATACGTAATATAGAATGTAATTTAGTACTTGTATGGTCTCAATCTGTTTATTTCCCCTGTTTGCAATTGATTTGAACTTTAATATCTACATAGATGGTAGAATATGGTATCAACCTCACAAGGTTTTGTTAAACGTAACAAAACCGGGCGTAGTGTTGTTAAAATTGTATGATTATTACCGATGTGTACTGTATGTAGCAAGACGTTCATTCCGAAACCTTTTATAAAATGTAAAAATATTATTTGATGAAATTTTTCTCATCACAGCATACCCAAAAGCTAATACTAAAAATGTGTCCAGCAGTACCCAACTAGACGAGCGCTGTATCTTTACTGTAGATTAGGCTTTAGTCCCCCATTGTCCGACACGTCTGGAAAATTAGCCGGAGTGCTCTTTTATTGCATTTAAGCTGCGATGCGGCCGCGTTAAAATGTAATTTAGTGTGATATCTAATTTTTCCTAGACACGTGTCCAGCCAGTCTCCATACTAATAAAGGAAATTTATCATTTAACATGGAACTCACTTATATAATATTAAAGCGTAATAAACATCTACACTCATTAAACGAGTATTTTGCAGTCGCAATATGTTAATAGATTTTTGCATAGCTAATAGATCTCCGGACAAAACATCTCGCTCTTGGCTGTGGTCCAGGTTATAGGAGCTGAACCGGATGAGACGCCGCCGCCTACTCTTAAAACAATTAATGTCAGCAAAGTAGGTGGCTGTGTAGCAGCGGGTGCTGATCATGAGACTCCTCTTTCTCATACACAGGACTAGATGGCACCAGAGAGTGTCTAACGATCTCTAGCCGTAAATGCACAGACACGGGCGGGGTCACCTCACTAATTGTACTAACAGCACATGTATAAAATATTTATATCTGGCAAAAATGTTAATAATTCATTAATTAAGTTTATTTCCTTTACGCTTTGACTATAGCTGTTATAAGTAATTAACTACTTTATTCAAACTATTTTAATCTTCTTATTTTACTTCCGTATGTCATACCAGATCATGTTTGAGCTTTGTGCGCTTAAAGTTCGCATCATTCCAGTTATCACAAACTTTTGTATAATTTGTAATATCATACCTCTTTTTAGTAGTTTTAAGTTGAAAGTTCATAACTCGGTGCAAGTTTGTAATAAGTGTTAGTGTCTGGGAAACAACTCAACCGAGCAAGTTTGAAGAAGTTTTGCCTCGTTTGTTTGATTCCTCTATCCTTCGATACTTGTACTTCGACAAATCTCCCTCACTGATACTTTTATTATTTCCTTATGGACTTAGTACAATCAAGTTTCTAACTTTGTCTCTGATAATAGAATTTATTGTGTATCTGTTACGATACTTGAAAGAATTGTTGGAAAGTGTAAGTCTACTTATGAAACAACTTTTAATATTGCTTCATAGAACATTTTCCATGCTTAAATCGTTGATATTTTTTTAAAGGTTTTTTTAAGAGAAATTTATCTTGTATTTTGTTCCCTAACCTTTGCTCTATTAAAATATTTGATCTAAGCTATATACAATGTTCTTAGGTTTTCGCCACTGCAATTTATATAATTAAAGTTATGATTTTACAAATAGGTTTGTGTAGAGAGAAAAGTAGAAACAAAACTAATTTATTATATAAAAAGTTAGTTAGACTAAAATGAAAAGCGCACTACAAATCGTAAAATAGTTATAATTTTATAAACAAAATAATCGTAATTTCATTTAGTATTTATACTCAGTATCTAGGCGATAATATAAATATCATTGATACATACACCATTAAGTTAAGTTTGAAAATGCCGAATTCTCTGTTAGTTTATAATTTTATTCATAAACCTAGTAATAATTATATTTTGAATAATAATTTCGAGGCTTTTCCTCAATGACATACCTAACAGCTTAAAGAGAATTCCAGTCAATAGTTATACTTCCAAAATATGATGTTAAAAAAAATCAAACGTGCTTAACTAGTTCTGAAATCGAATCCTGCAACTTGATCTTTTATTATTAATCCACACTGGATAGAATCTGCGCCAGACGTTCAGCATTATCTTAGATGAAAACTCTAACTTTGTGTATACGTTCTTTCTCTTCATTTAATTGAGAAAACTTTGTTAGTGGGGAATTGTTGAGATTATTGTATATTGTTATTCTAACAGCTTATGTAAAGTTATTGGTCTTACGTGCCTTATGTGTATATACAATGCTTCGTTTTTAATAATAAGTTACTTAGAACATTGGTCAAAATACATGTTCGAAATTTATTCTGGTAGAATAATTAATTTAAAAAATAAATTTTTAGATCTTCCGTCCATATATCTAAGTCGTCGACTCTTAATTTGTTATAACTATTTTAAGAAATAACTTATGGAGACTCATATACTAATTAATGATTATATATATATATATATATATATATATATATATATATATATATATAATATATGTATATACCGAAAGTAAGGTCGATTAAGTACATTATAGAGATTTTAGAATACCTCTTCAGAGGCGACGCAACAACTCTTCTTTCTACGTGTACTTCATTTATTGATGTAATAAAAAATATGTTTTAAAAATCTTACATTCCAAATACTATTCGATGACTTTCTGCCTAAAAGTGTTTTTTTTTAGTAGCTACCTTTAGTGATGCTATGCCGTAACTGTAGCGTAGTGCATAGTCCCCGCTGTTTATGGTTGCTCTTTGTTAACGCAGAGGGCTATCATCGAATGCTGGACCTATCCAGCCGACCTGGGGAATCTGGAGGCGCAGGCTGAACACATGCTCAAATCTCTGAAAAGGATTTGCGACGCTGCTATGCCTCGAGCCAAACGACCGCCGCCGCGTACATCGGTCCACTGGTGGACTGAGGAGCTGGCCGAACTGCGGAGGGCAGTCCGCAGAATCAGCCACAGGCTCAAACGCAGCAGGGCGCGGCGTCCTCCAGACTATGTTGAGGAGAATGGACTCGTGGGGGAGTTCAGAGATGCCAGAAAGGCCCTTTCGATCGCAATACTGCGAGCGAAAGCCCGGGCTCGGGAGGAGCTCCTCGAGACACTAGACCGGGACCCTTGGGGGCGTCCGTACCGTGCGGCCTTGCACCTCTACGGTTACGGAAACGCTCGAACCCGAGGTCCTCCGGTCGGTTATCGATGGGCTCTTCCCGGATCCGATGATTGGACTGATTGGAATCGGTCTGGATTGATTGGACTGATCGGGAATGATTGGACCCATATCTTGGGGGAAGATCTTCCCCCAAGATATGGGTCCAATCATTCCCGACACCTCGGAGGTGGAGCCTCACCCCATCACCGAGGAAGAGTTAGACGTCGCCCTGGACCGGCTCCGGGACCCGACGGGGTTCCGGGTCGGCTCCTCTTCCTGGCCGCCAAACATCTACGCGGCCAGCTGCGGGAACTATTCGATGCCTGTATTCGCGCAGGTCAATTCCCGTCACAATGGAAGGAGGGCCGATTATGCCTGATTCCCAAGGGAGGCTGTCCTCCCAACGATCCGTCCGCCTACAGGCCCATAGTGTTGCTTAACGAGGTCGCCAAGGTCTTCGAGAAGATCTTGTGCGGAATGCCTCGTTAAGCATCTCGATACTGTGGAGCCGGGGCTAGCACAGACGCAGTTCGGGTTTCGGCGGAGGCGCTCCACGTTGGACGCCTTCGAGACACTGCGATCTGTAACGGACGACGCAGTCCAAGCAAAGGATACTGTCCTGGCTGTTTCGCTAGACATAGCGAACGCCTTTAACAGCCTCCCTCACGAGACGATCAGGGAGGGGCTCCGTGCACACGGAGTTCCCCCGTACCTCACGAGGCTGTTGGGCGCGTACCTCCAGGACAGGTACATCCTTTGGGAGGGCGGCGAGTCCGAGAATCGCGCGATAGATCGGCGACGCGTCGCGTGCGGTGTCCCACAGGGATCGGTCCTCGGGCCGGTTCTTGGGAACGTCGGTTATGACTGGATCCTTTGGGTTCCGGTCCTGCCCGGAATAGGGCTAATTTTCTTTGCGTATGACACCCTACTCACGGCGCGCGCTGCGTCAATCGCGGAATCCGTGGACCTTGCCAACGCCGGGTTGGCGATCGTGGTCCGAAGAATAGGTAGGCTGGGCTTGAAGGTCTCCCTCCCCCGCGAAAACGGAGGCCATCATGTTCCATAGGCGGTTTCGAAATCCCCCCGCGGACTTGTCCGTTACAGTCCAAGGGGTTCGTGTAGGCCCCTAGATGAAATATCTGGGGCTAATTCTCGATGGGAAATGGCTGTTCAAAGCGCACTTTGAGCAGCTAGTTCCCAAGCTCGTGAGGTCCGCAGGTGCCCTCTCTCGGCTTCTTCCCAACGTGGGGGGACCGGGGACGACGACTAGGAAACTCTACATGGGCATCCTTAGGAGTATGGCCCTGTACGGTGCACCCGTATAGTCCACTGCACTTCACCGCCACAACAGGACTTTGTTGTGCCGCGCACAACGGGTCCTGGCGGTGAGGACCATCCGAGGATACCGTACAGTGTCGTGGACGGCGTCGACACTCTTGGCAGGCGATCCGCCCTGGCCTCTCCAGGCGGACGTGATAGCCAAAGTTCGGCGCTCCCGACAGGATGCCCTCGCCCGTGGCCTGGTCTATGGCCAGGCCGAACTCCAGGTGATCAGGACGCCGGAAACCGCGGCCATGATCCAATCTTGGTCAGCAGAGTTGGAAAACCCTGTTGCTGGCATTGACACGGTGGAAGCGGTTCGACCGCAGCTGTTGCGATGGCTCTCGCGGAAACGCGAGACCCTGACCTTCAGAATGACACAGATACTTACCGGGCACGATTGCTTCGATAAGTTATCTGTGTCAGATTGCGGGCTGCTTGCCTTCACCCCAATGCCGCCAATGTGGCGCGCTAGACACGGCGTTACACACGCTAGTCGAGTGCGCAGCATGGGCACCTCAGAGGTTTGAACTCGAGACACTAGTAGGACCGATCGAATCGCTGGGCGATCTGGTGCAAGCCATGCTGCACAGCGACGATTGGTGGGTGGGTGCGGCCAATTTCTGCGAGACGGTAGTGTCTCAAAAGGAGGCCGCGGAACGAGATAGGGAGAGAGATGGAAGTGCGCATGCGTCTCGCGGGCGCCGACGTCAGTTGGGAGCCCGGAGGCGCAGGTATGCGCATGATCTCCCCCCCTGAAATACCGCTGCAGGGGCCCTCTAGCATCTAGAGAGCAGAGGAGTCTTCACCCTTGTTGACGAAGTGAGTTTGCCTCTCCCGGGGCATTCTCAAGCACTTGTGCGCTAGGATCGGTGTGGGTGTAACTACGTTCTGTATCTCATGCCTTTCCTACCATAAGCGCGGGGCACATGGGAGGAGGGTGGTTTTAATGGGGTATCGATTAGTCGAGTCTCCACACAAGCCGGTTGATTATTGTTTGGATTGCCTCAGTGGAAAGCCTCCATGATCAACAACG
Source organism: Dendrolimus houi (assembly GCA_039645545.1). Lineage (NCBI taxonomy): Eukaryota > Metazoa > Arthropoda > Insecta > Lepidoptera > Lasiocampidae > Dendrolimus > Dendrolimus houi. The sequence goes on from CM077134.1 coordinate 12,614,446, forward strand.
GTCTAACCCCTAGCAAAGGACCCGGTATGTGCGAAATGCATTTCCCCCGCCTGAAAAAAAAAAGAAAAGCTGGTTGCGCAATAGACGCTTCTTCATATAAAATTTGCTATTGCGCAATCCATAAGGATTTATATACAATATTTAATCTTAAGATGTTAATGAAGATGATTTTGATATAGACTTACTTACCCTCATTTTGTTAGAACAGAATCTCTTTAGTAGTAGTATTGTTGCTTTTTACCTAGATACATTGTTTGTTGAGCTTCAGACATCCTTTTGTAGAAGTGCAAAGCAAATTATATAAAATGCAGTCTGCTATGGGTAATTCTCAGCGGGCTCACGTTCCGAGGTGTAAACTTCGGATAGCGTCCAACTTAATCTTACTAAGTGAATTACATTGCTATGTGTTGTGAGAAGTTACTGACCACGTAATGATTTGAATCGGATTATACCCAATAAACTCCTCAGAAAATGTTTTGTTTGTTTTTATTTAGTAGAATGTGAAATGTAAATAAATTGATATCTTATTAGGATAAGCATATGTTTTCATCAATTATCATATATCAATCAGTATCAAATTTACGCATTGCTGAAGTTTGCTATAGATATTCCGAGTAGCAATATCATAGATTTTACAGAGTGTGATTTGTGAGTTAGAATTGAGAAGAAAAAGTGCAGTTTGCTTCTTATTTATTATGATATTTAATAAATAAATTGCTAGTTTTTTTGTTATGTTAGTGGGAAAAGCGGGCTATACTCGTAGAATCTTTAATTCAATTTTTGTTGGAGTTTGATATGTTTCCACTAGCGATTGCATGTATTTCGTAGCGACTGAGTTTTATTTTCTGAGTAATTAGACAGCCATTTTATGGAAACAGCAAAACTTTTAGCATATAATTTTTTTAAGTCTTTGTACGAACAACATAATCAACGTGTATCTATCCTGTATATGTTAACTAAGCAATATAATATACTGCTATGATAATTACAATTGCCTGAAATAGGAAATCAGGTAGATGGCCAACCTGATGATGAGTTGTAATAATTTTTTTGCGGATGTAGGTAAAAATCTAGCTAATCAAATTCCGGTTTCCAATAATGCCACTAAAAATAATATCTCCAGCCATATGATTTCTCCCTCTAAGTCATTAGTTCTCCTGTTTACTGATGATAATGAGGTAAAGCAGCTTATTTTAGGACTAAAAGAAAAGTGCGCAGTAGGTTTAGACCAAATTTCTGCTATGTTAATTAAAAGATATGCCGATATACTAGCTACTCCTATAACGTATATTTGTAACCTAGCATTTTCTACAGGGGAATTTCCTAGGGCATTTAAAACGGCTCTTATTAAACCAATTTATAAAGGAGGAGATAGAAACTGTGTTAATAATTTTAGACCTATTTCGATTTTACCTACACTAAGATACTGGAGCGGTTGATCAACAAACGCCTAACGAAATTTTTAGAAAATAATAATTTACTCTCCGCAAACCAATACGGCTTTCGCTCTGGTAGATCAACTAGTGATGCTGTTTTAGAACTAGTTAGTAATATAGTTACCAGTATTGATGATAAGAAAAAATGTCTCACAGTTTTCTTAGTTTCTCTTCACCTTGCTAAGGCTTTTGACACAGTCTCTATCCCACACCTCATATCTAAGCTTGATCGAATTGGCATTAGGGGATTGCATTTAAAATTATTAAATAGTTATCTGAGTAATAGGACCCATCGCGTAAAAATTTATAAATGGACAAGTGATGAGCGTGTACTTACTTTTGGCGTCCCTCAGGGTAGTATTCTTGGCCCAACGCTTTTTCTCATTTATATCAACGATCTGTGCGAGATGCCAATAACTAATGGAATTTTTTTTAATTTTGCGGACGATACCGCTATTTTTTTCATGGGCAATAACTGGTGTGACTTGTTTGTAGATGCTCAAACTGGTCTAAACAAGGTCTGTAATTGGCTCAAATCTAATTTATTAACACTTAATGTCAGTAAGACAAAATACTTACCCTTTTCTCCAAAATCCAATCTATTTCCTCCACCTACTTTGTCTATTGTTGCACATTCCTGTAAAAACTCGACCTCAAATTGTAACTGCCCATTCCTTCAAAGAACTGAGACAATTAAATATCTTGGCATCATACTAGATTCTACTCTCACTTTTAAACCTCACATTAACTCTCTAATTCCTCGTTTACGTAAACTAATTTACATTTTCAAGTCCCTAAAATTCGTTGCTGACAAGAAAGTAATAAAAATGGTTTATTTTGCACTCTGCCAAAGCATCACTGAATATTGTCTTGTTTGTTGCGGGGGTGCAGGGAAAACCCACCTATTGAAGTGGAGAGAGCTCAAAGGGCAATTTTAAAAGTTAGCTTAGGCCTTCCATACCGTTTTCCTACCAACGAACTGTACGAAAAATGGGGTGTTTTAACTGTCAGACAGATCTTTATATTACTTATATTGCTCAAAAAACATTCACAGTTGCAGTATGATTCACAGCTATTAAGCGACAAGCGCAGAAAAACTGCTGTCTGTAACTTAAGAACCTGTCAGACGAGTCTGGTCCATAGATTCTTTCCCTTTCTAGGACCATACCATTACAATAAAGTAAATAATATTTTACAAGTATACCCTCTACAGAAATACGCTTGCAAAGAAAAAATCACTAAATGGCTTAAAACCTTGAGCTATGATGAGACTGAAGATCAGCTCCACCCACTTATATAAAATACTAAGAGTATTTATGTGTTATTAATTAGAAGTTTTTAAATTATTTTGCCTATACATTCACATCTACATACACCCGTACCCACACACACCCGTACACATCCTAACCCACCCTCACCCACCCACACCTACACGCCAACAGACACGCACAAGCACACACGCGCGCACACACTCACATGCACCCACACACACACACACACACAAACAAACACATACTCTCTTACACACCCACAAACACACACACATACACTCACACACTCATACATTAATATTTAATTCTAACATTTTATTTCTGTGTCTTAACTGTGGAAGACTAAATTTAAGTTAATCTTAAGAATCTTTTATTTTTGGTAGCCATGGAGTGGAGCACTGGTGACCTGTCATACAGATTTCTTATAAATCTATTTCAGGCACCAGTCTCACACACCAGGTTTCCTAGTGAATCTGTTGTGTTGAGAAATAAATAAAGTTTTATTATTATATTATTATTAGTTGTCACTGTCACCTAGGAGTGGTTGTAATACAGGCCCTAATTTCAGCAGTTTCTTGATGAATTGTGTAAAAGGTGACATAAAAATTATATTTAGTATTAGTAATTACAAATTAGTTAGTAGTAGTAATTATAGTTATATCGTATATGCCAGAATAGGAGGGATTTGGGAATATATTCATGTATTTTATCATTAAAATGGCCTGTGAATGTTTTGAAATGTAAATTGTGACATTATCGATACTACAATTGGCTTTTAGTGGAATACACCCAGCAGGCGCTTGTAACCTAATCTGGGGCTCCGTAAAGTGAGCTGTACGAGCTCGCAGCGTCGGACCAATCTGCGAGTAGTGCCAAGTGAATTACCCTCTGCGAAATCTGATGCTATCCGATGGATAGCTACATCCGTCTATAGAAGTGTTAAATAGGTAGATCGGGTTATGGCCTCATACGCACCTTGCGGTCTTTTTCTTTATTTACTAGGATTACAATTTATAAAGTAACAGTTAAAAACACTATTTCAATCTATTAGGTTTTTGGCACACCGTTGCTTCTATTAAAAATATCGCATATTATGTACATATGGTATGTACCTTTTTTATTATTACATGTTAATTTATAACATAATCGCCAAGTTTTAATAATTTTCTAAATTTTTGATACTAATTCTGTCATTGTAACGTTTAGATAGGAGCCTTTATCTGTTTGTCTGTCTGTCCGTTTGTGTTTGTAAGCAACTGTATTTCTCTCGGAAGATACTGGGTTTTTACTCATGAAATCTGTCAGGAAAGTATATTATATATGCAGCTACACAGTAGTATAATAAATAAATATATAAATAAATCGGCAGACAAGCACACACACTGTATATCCCCAAATTAAGCAAGTTACGCTTGTGTTATGGGTAATATACAACGGACCATTCTGAGGCCGATCCCAGACACTCAGACCATAGTAAATAACGGAGAAAATACGTTTCCGAAATTTACTATACCAGGAATCGAACCCGGAGCCTCTGCGTTGCAGTGAGGTAAGCCGGCAAAGGCTTAGCCCGCTCAACCACAGAGGCCGTCAAATGTAATGATATCTTGAAAAATTTAAAATTATGGGTGGCCGCCAAACTTGTGACTGAGTATTAACAATTATTCTTTTCGGTGTAGATAGTCGTGTGAAATTATAGGATACATAAGTATAGGTAGGCAATAAAGAAATATCTAATACCTATCTAGTAAAATGTGTCTCAAAAGATTATTCTGAACGATGTGTCTTGTGGATGGAGATGGACGATATTTGTAAGTTAATATATTTATTATGGGATAAACTGATAAAGGAATCATGCATTTGTCGCAAAAATAAACAATAGAAAGAAAAAATAGGTTATTAAAATATAATGTGATTTTATTTAATATCTAATGCTTACATAACAATGTTTTATTTTAAGCTTCGCGAGGGAATTAACTCCAGGTTGTTGTTATACAGTGAAGCGCGTTTCCGATTAAACCATCTTACGGCCGACAAGGCAATAACCGACGCTTTATGATAAAGTTAATTAGATGGAACATTTGTTCCCTCGAGCGGGTATACACAGATGAGGCGGTGCTGCCGACCTGTCCTCTTGAAAAATGCTAAAGAAACAATAAAAAAATTCAAAGTTCCCATTCAATGTATAAACATTGCCTTTAATTATAATATAAGGAAAATTAGCTTATGTTTTGACTTATAGTTTGTTTATATTGTACTTAACTATTGACTGGTTCTTAAATCTTACTAACCATTCATTTGTTTTATGGCCAGTTTCTATATTGCAAAAACGATTCGTTTTCTTACCGACGGTTAGATATTAATGCCTGGTAACTCTACTGATCTTTTTATAATGAACTGTTCGTAGCTGGATACACATGAAACTACCAATTACCGATGAGAGGGATTTTCTAACCGATCGATAGACTTTTTGTATGGAAATGACAGATGAAGTGTTTCTATATTATAACCAGTAGTTATTAACACTACCATTCGTAGAAATTTTATTACTGCCCGATTTCGGCCGGTTGCCGGTTTATTTGTCATTATTAATGCGTGATTTTAAATTAAATTAAACTCAAATTTTTTACTTCTTTTTTTGTCTTGGATTTAATTGTTATTTATATCTTTCAAGTTTGCTATTTCTATCTTTAACAGTTCTAATACCAATTCCAGTATTGCTTCACTATTCATCCCTATTAATATTATAAATGTGAAAGTAATCTTGTCTGTCTGTCTGTTAAGCTTTCACGGAAAAACTACTGGTCCGATTTGGCTGATACTCAGTATATATTTCTTTTTCGATGCCGAGGATGAACATACTTTTTATCCCCAAAAATGCGATAGTTTCCGAAATAAAAGTGTATTTTTCTGTTTGCCTGCAATGCTTTCACGGAAAACTATTGGACCGATTTGGCTGAAACTTGGTATATATGTAAGTTCAATATCTAGGATAGACATAGGATACTTTTCATCCCAGAAAGTAGGAGAGGTTTTATTTTTTGTGATGTAATTTTTATCGTTTTGGTCATTTACGTCATTTTTGTCAATTTCGTCAGTTTGGTCATTTTTATCAATTTCCGTGATTTGGGTTATTTTCGTCAGTTTGCTCATTTTAATCATTTTCGTAATTTTAACCACTTTCATCAATTTGATCATTTTGGTGATTTTGGTCATTATTGTTATTTTGGTCATTTTGACCATTTTCATCAGTTTAGTCAATTTGTTTACTTTCATATTGTTCGTAATTTTCGTGGTCAAATATTTAAAACAACAAAGTTTTCAGTTCTCAGTTATTGCCAATTGTTAATGCCACCTTGTTAATAATTAGGTCAAAGGTTCGAAAGTCACTAGACTACAGTTTTTTTGTTATGCTTGGGCTTCACCTGCGATAACGTTGTAGTAATTGATTGTAACCTAATGCGTCTTAAATATAGCGTTAAAAATAACACTGTGAATGAATATAACATTATTGACAGATAACGTATATGCGTACGTTATCTGACAATATTTAACGTCATTAACAAGAAATAACAATATTGCTTTAAATAAACTCATTAAATCCATCGCTACATCTGTGTGAAACGGTCCATAACTATAACATTATTCCAAATGAAGCAGTAGCATTACAAAAAGTTCCCTAAAACAATTGAATGAAAAGAAAAAATCGGATAAGGTTTCCCACAAAGTTTTCATCATTTGACTCTGGAACCATAAAAATCATCGTTTTTGGCCTTAATTTATTTAAAAAAAATTGCGATCGTAAACCACAAATCACTAAAACTACCGATAAATTACTGAAGAGACAATACTGTTTCATCTTTTTTTTTTTACAACAAATTCAATGACATCGGAACAATCATTATTTATCTTTCATCCGTGCAGGAACGGAGAAATAATACAATTTCCTGCGGCCGGGCGGCCTGTCGTAAGAGGCGACTAAACAACCCACAGCCAGGTGGGAGGGCATTTGCTCGACTGGATGGCAACCACCCCTGGTCTAGAGTATGCCGCCATAACAACCTTGTGTTGTGTTCCGGCGGCATCAGTGACCAGGTTCCATTCTCCTTTATGAGAGCAGCAGCGCATTTGTAGCACCTTTGGTGTTGCAAATGTCCATAGGCGACGGTAACCACTTTCCATCAAGTGGGCCGTCTGCCTGTCTGCTGAACTCCTGCAATAAAAAAAAAAAGTATCACTAATTGTCAATGAGCTTGTGAAACGCTCTTAACCATTGGTTATTGGCAGAGCTGGGCAAAATACATGCTTTGCTTTAATTGAAATACAAATTAAAAATACTATCTCGCATGTATTTGAAATACAAATTACAAAATACTAGTCAGGTGTTAGATTATGTAAATACAATATTTACAAAAATTAAAGGATAATTAATACTAGGTCCTTACCTATGAAATTGCCTTTTTTTCTGAAATAAGTTAACGTAATTTTTTTATATATTTTTTTACTTCTGTTTATCATACTTTGATTATCACCCGTGCAATGGATGCATCTTTGCTAACGCAGTGGCAGTTTATTGGTGCCCTTCTTGAAGAAATCAGCTAGATGGGAGGCAAAAAATCATAGATAACACACTCAACAAATTATTCAATGGCATTTTTACTGCCTCTCGGGTATTGATTGATTGATTGTTTTCCCGCCAAGAAGTTATCCAAATTCTGTAAAAAGTAGAAGTCTGTAGGCACAAGGTCTGTTGAGTACGGCGGATGACGGAGAGCTTCCAACCCCCAGCTCTTATAACTTTCAGATCGTCTGCTGTGCAGTATAAGGTCGCGCATTGTCGTGCAGGAGCAGCGCAGACGAGCGATTGACCAAAGCTGGTTGAGCTTCTCATTTTTGTGTTCAGTTCTTCACAGTACACATCTATAGTAATGCTCATCCCACTTGGTAAGAAGCTTTGATGAATCACACCGGCGGTAGATCTCCAAACAGTGACCATAACTTTTCTAGGGGTAAGTTTTCATTTAGGGTATTTTTTAGGTGCTGAACTAGGATCCAACCAACTTGGGCGTCAGCGTCATCAGCTATACAGATGATACGCTGATCGCCGCTCGCGGGAGGACCCATGGGCAGGCGTGCATCCTGAGCACGGCTGGGGTGTCACAAATAGTAGGCAGGATTCGGCGACTAGGTCTGGAGGTGGCTCTGCAGGAGACCGAGGCCGTGATTTTTCACCTCCGGACACTAACATCGTTGTAGGTGTCCGCATCGGCATCGGGGAAACCATGAAGTACCTGGGATTGGTTCTCGATAGTCGATGGAACTTTTCGACACATTTTCGACAAGTGGCCCCCAAACTTAAGAAGGCGGCAGGAGTGCTATCGCGTTTGCTGCCCAACATTGGGGGGCCTGAAGCCACGTGCCGAAAACTCTTCGAGGGCATCGTGCGGTCTATGGCCCTATACGGAGCCCCCGTTTGGGCAGACCGCCTGACGGCCAGTAACGTGGCTCTGCTGCGACAAGTGCAGCGAGTGCTGTCCGTCAGGGCGATACGGGGATACCGTACGGTGTCCTTCGAAGCGGCCTCGCTACTCGCCGGATCCTCACCATGGGACCTCGAAGCCAGGGTCCTCGCGTCGGTTTACCAGTGGCGCAAGGAGGCCCTGGCGAGGGGCACGAGTCCGGCGCCTCAGGAAACAGAGGCCTGCCTGTCGGAGCTCCGCGACGTCGCCATGGTGGTTTGGGAAGAGCGCCTCAGACACCCCAGCGCGGGCCTCGCCATCATAGAGGCGGTGAGGCCCGTCCTGCAGGACTGGACAAAACGAAGACACGGCACCCTGACGTTCCGGCTGACACAGGTCCTTTCGGGGCACGGCTGCTTCGGAAGGTACCTGTGTCGCCTAGGCCGCGAGCCAACGTCAGGGTGCCATCATTGCGACACCGGCGATGAGGATACGGCGCTGAACTCCAGGTATGTCCTGCCTGGACAGAGCAGCGCTGAGACCTCGTCGCCTTTACCGGATTGGACCTCTCGCTCCCGGCCGTGGTTCGCACCATTGTCGGGAGCCGTACCGGATGGGACGCCGTCTCCTCCTTCTGCGAGCGCGTTATGCTTGCGAAGGAGGAGGCGGAGCGGGAGCGTGAGCGCACATCACTGCTCCGCTCCCGCCAAAGGAGGACGCGTCGGCGGTGGAGGGCCAGTCAGGACTTTCGGCCACCGTAAGCGGGCGACGCGGATGGGGCCCTCTTGGGGTATAGAGGTTCTCACTCACCTGCACATGCCGCCGAGATGGGGGCGCGGCGTGTTCCGCACGCGCTCACCTCTCCTCCCGTGGGGCGAGTTACAGACCGCCCCCCGCCTAGAGAGCTTGAAGATGCCGAGGGTAAAAGTAGTCCCCCAGCAGTAGAAGAAGCCTGGTGAGGCCCACACCTGCCAGGGCTGCGGAGAGGCTAGGTCATACACCCGTAGCCCTGGCATAAGGCGAAGGACGGAACACCCAGGGGTTTTAGTGGGTATCCTTAACTGGGGAGTGGTAATAACATGGCACCAGTTCTGACTGGGCATGCTAGTGCCACCTCCAATCTGTCGAATCCCACACTAGGTCGCGAACTATCCTCCCAAGGTTCTGCCCTTGTCGCGGCTTAGTCCTCAAACGGATTTCCCCTGGTAAAAAAAAAAGGATCCAACCAACTTGCTGAGCGCTTACGATTGTCAAACAGAATCCATTTTTGTTTGGTCACAATGCGGTTCAAGATTCCTTCGTTTGTGTGCCTGTTGAGCAATGCAAGGCACTTCTCGACGCGTACTTCGCGCTGGCGATCATAGTTCGTGCGGCAAGCATTTGTCAAGCTTTTTTACCTTGCCAATTTGACGCAAATGGCCCAATATTGTTTTGATGCTAACGGCGAAAGCTACTGCTAATTCAGCCATAGACTGAGTATCATCAGCTTCCACAATCGCCTTTAATTCGTCATTGTCGACCAAAGTTTTCGGACGACCACGAGATTCCTTTTTAGGTCGAAATTTCCTAGAATTAAAGCGGGAAATCCAATAGCAAGTGGTACGTTTGTTGTGTTCGCTCCGTAAACGTCGTTGATGTTGCTTGCTTATGCCGCGTTGCTGCCACGACGGTACTCATATTCCATAATTACTCGATTTTTTAACGTATCCATGATGACGAAAAAGATTCAAATGCGTTGAAAACATAACGCTAATCAATAATAAAATGACTATTTTTTTAAAAAAGAATTTCATGTTTTCAAAGTAAAATCTTAGCCAAACAAAAATTATTTTTATTTGAAATGGCCAGTACTGCCGAACGTACCTAATATTTAGCGGTCACAGTTTTACTTATGAGAGCTATCGAGCGCTATTTTCTGAAGAACACACCTATCAATAAAAGATAGCTAAATGTATTTTGAAGCCATAAGTATTTAAAATACTAACTACAAAATACCTCAGCGTCAGGTATTTGAAATACTAATTACAAATTTACATTTTTAAGAAGTAATTGAAATACAAATACAAAATACGTATTTGTATTTCAATTACGTACTTCAATTACAAGTAATTCAAATACTGCCCAACCCTGGTTATTGGTAGCTTCAAAATCAATCAGTTACTATTACGGATAATCGTTGGTAAGATATTGGAACCGGGCATTAAACTAGTTAATTTGACATAAGCTAATGCCACTGCCAAAGGTAAAAGAAATGATTGAATAATTAGATATATGAACTGGCTATTAGAATTGGTATTCTAATTTTTATCTGTAGTTTAAATAAAATATTAAATCATTTTTTAATTTAATGCTACATTTAGTAAAAATATATGTACGTTTTTTCAAATGCTTTTAAGAGGGTATCATAAAAAGTCATGTTTAAAAATGGCGGGCGATATTTTATCGGTCATAACGGTTTTGTAAACGATTAGAAAATATTTAACATTATAGCCTTGACATCTCATAGACACATTCGAGAACATATGGAGTGCGACATGAAATCACTTGATACCACGTCCGGCGCGTGGACTATCCGCATATGAGTCTAGTGATTAATTTCGAAGTTTGCAAAGAACGTACGCGACGCCTGCTCGCCTCGAGGTATAATTAGTTTTGTGATCGGACGCCGCGCTGCGAACGGACCGGACGGGTAAAAGTCAAATAAAACCACGATTCCGCCGCGTAATATGTTCCAATGCGAATTCTAGCTTTCTGCACGGATTGCAGAAATTATAATTAACTGTAATCAAAAGATACGAAGATCTTTTTCCGACTGGGAATAGCTCGTTTTTTTACCTAAAATTTATTGGATGTACAGAAAAATTGGCTTCAAATGAATCTTATTCTATACATAGAATACATATTATATGTAATACTAGAATATATCCGTGATTTTGTCCACGCGTGATTTGAAATCCCCGCGGAGCTTGATATTCCCGCGGGACACAAAGTACACACAGTATTAAAAACAGAATAGAAGCTATGTGAAAACTGTGCCGGAATAATCTAATTTTTAAGCACCCGAACAACTTCTAACCGCTCCCGGGAAAATTCCCGCAGGATATCCATAATAAATAATATCACACATTTTATTACATAATTTTTTTTATCGATCAGTGAAAAACCACTTTGGAATTCAAAATGTTTTTAATTCTGGTCATTTAAAATAATTCCTAGAAAAAATCCTGTGGGATTCTCGGAATAAAATGTAGCGCAGATTTTAAGTGTAAGGATTTGCTGTCGATCAGCGAAAACCGCATCGAAATCAGCCCAGTAGTTTTTACGTGAATCCTGAACAAACAGACAAACAAAGAAGAAACCTAAAAAATTGCATCGTGTTCTCCATCGTTTATATAGTCTATTCCAGTTGTTTTTTTTAATAGCTTCAATGTATAGATACGGCATGCTTAGAATTGTATAATATTATACATTAACAGCGAAAGATGTAAATTTTATTTTAAACAAGGTACTATTGATATTAAGTTGCAGGCATTACATGTCACAAACTTTAACCCCCTAAAAAAGGGAAAAACGTAGAAAAGTTTATATGGGTTTAATAATAATATTTTTGTGAAAGATTCATGTCAGTCCACGTATAGTAAACTTTTTTTTTTATAGAAGTACGTCTTCAATAAAACAAAGTTTACTGTGTCTTCAATAAAATTTCTATATGAAAAGCTTTTAGAATGCTCAAAGAGTAATTAATGATAAAACACCCCGTATAACAAAATCTACTCAACAAATAGTGTTCTAATTATTTTTTAACGGGATTAAAAAACAGGAAGTATTTAATTTGTCGTGTAAATATTTATTTTTATTTGTATGTATTGTTCATCTTTACCTTTTTTTTCTGTACTGACTCACTACGCTGGAGTCAGTACAGCTTCATATAAATTTCTTTGCGATTTAATAATATATGAACTTAAAAGTGAAAAATAAATATTTTCTACAATAACTTGTAGTCGTTGAGATGTAAAACATAAAAATAACTATATTTTGCAAATATGTCTAGATAATTTAATTAAAGATGGATAGAGAAGATATTAAAAGTGATTATTACCTTATTTGGTCACCCCATACTTTTAAAGGTTGAAGGGGCAAAGAAGAAACTCTTTTGAAGACTTTGGAAGTGAAGATCTTCACACCACCACATTGAACTTTATAAAAAGGCCACTAAGAAACATCCGTAAGAACAGAAAATGATTTTTAAGGCCTGTCCCACGATCATAGATAATAATATACTATAATATAAAACCCACGATACTCCACACGCCTTTATACACCGGACAAAATTCACTATTCAGTTGTATGTGTATAGCGACTACCCTTAATTTTTCATTGATTAGCGTACACGTAGCGGCTTATATCTTCCTGTTAAATTTCATCAATAAAAATTAAGCATTTTATAAAATAGCTAGGATATAAAATATGCACACATGGGACGTATATGACAATTGTCTAAATATTTCGTTTTTGCCAAAGTGCGTACGGAGCATTAAAAACTAACAAGTCATATAATCTACGCCGGAGGAAGTTGCTAGCGGAAAGCAAGTGTGGTAAGAAAAAACATTATTTTTGAACATATGAATTGCATCGGGATATCTGTACTTTTGAATTGGAAATATCCTTGGCAAGGGGGGAAGTCTCTAGTACTGCTTTTAACCGCATAACTTTTGATTGAATGCCGTCGAAATCTAGTTTTGATCGCAGGATAACAGAACTTGCCAAATAAACTCCCCGTTCCGTTTGAGTTTCGTTCATTTGAAATTAGATATTTGTCACAAGTTCACGGCTAATTAAAAATGGTTGTAACTTCATATTGAAATTATAGAAGAAAAATATTACTTTGCTTTGTTGACAATTTACTTTACTCAGTAAAAATGTAATTATGACAAATTGGCTCAGTGCTTGGCAATCTGCGCACGACGAAAGGTAAAAGACGTTACCTGTTTTCTTCATTTGGCTACGGAACCAAAAAATAATATTTAATCAAAAATACCCCACATTTCAAAAATCATTTAATTGGATATTTAATTAAAATAATTTTCGTTGAAAGTATATTTTCAGCGCTAACATCACCATTTTTTTCAGAATTTCCACTTCATATTTTAAAATTTACTGGGGTGGGGGGACGATTTTCACTACTTTGGGAGCTAATATCTCGCAACTATTGACTTCGTTAAAAATGTCATTAAAGAAGATAACGACATTTTTTAAAGATCTGACTGAAGATACTTCACACGACTGTAAATGAAAAAAAAAAACATTTTCTACCTTTACACGTATCGTGGCCACTACTAGATTAGATATTTTTCTCCATTTCATACATAAATTTATAGCTTGTTTTCTTTTAAATAATTTTTTTATACCAAAGTACAACTGTATATTATAACTGTGGTTGCTACATAAATGCCTGAATTTATAAGTACTCTTGCAATGATGTCCAACTTTTTTTCTTTTTATATTAGATTTGATATTGACTATGTTTGATACATGTCGTAGTTTTAAATCAAATTTTGCAATACTGCTCGCGACGCACTCCCTGGTGGTTTCGATCTGATATTTTTAATTTAGAAAACCTACAATCAGTTGTTATTTATAGAGCAATGTGTGTATATCACTTGCTGAAGTTTGCAAATAAACGAGAATTTTTCAAGTTTATTCTTATGAAATGTTTTACTTTTTTATATTAGCAATTGTCACCCATATAAAAGAAATGAATAACATGGTTATAAGTACTTTTTTTAACAAGCCTGTAAACCTCATATTATATTGTCACGCCTGTTTCCCATTCGGGTAGGAAGGAGGCAGAGACGATGGATCTCCACCTGCTACAATCCTGACAAACACCTTTGACTTCATCAACTTTCATTAATCTTTTCATACATCCACGCGCGTTTAAACTGCTTTTTATCTGATCCTTCTTCAAAATATCTTCAATTTGAGCATGGTGAGTAAGTGCGTCTCGGTTTACCGGCACCGACTCTACTAGTCACATTGCTGTATATGCATATAACTATCTATAATGTTATAAAATTTTAAACATGCCGTGTCTGTACATAGAAGCTATTAAAAAAACCACTGGAATAGACTATATAATTAAAGGAGAACACGATGTAATTTTTTTAGATTTCTTGTCTGTTTCGTTCGAGATTCACGTAAAACCACTAGGGCAATTTCGGTGCGGTTTTCGCTGATCGAGAGCAAATTCTTAGACTTGAAATCAGCGTTATTTTTTATCCTGGGAATCCCGCGGGAGTTTTTCTGGGAATTATTTAAAATGGGCATTTTGAAAAAAGGTTTTTAACTGGTCGATAAAAAAAATTATGTAATAAAATGTGTCATATATTTTATCCCGGAAATCCCGCGAGAATATACGTTGTTTGGGTGCATAAAAATTACCCTTTTCTAACACAGTTTTCAATAAAACGATAGCTTACATTCTCTTTTATACGCTGCGGTAAGTTGTATCTCTGCTATCCCGCGGGAATTTTCCCGGGAATAGTATAAATTAGACAGATTACATAAATATTTATATATTTTATACTAAAAAATCCGTTGCCCTTTTGCAAATACCTGTAATCTACGTCACCTGTCGTCAAGCGTGGACGAAGTCGCGGCAAATCCTAGTTGTGAATATAGAGAGGTTAATGATTTATTATATTTAACGTATTTGTAACAATTAATTATTGTATAGAAAATTTGCTTTCTGTGCTTCTCTCTCTTCTATATGTATACTTTACTACGCAAATCTCACTCCTCATTGCGCGCAATACGCTTAAAAAGGGTACAAAGATTTTCCTTCATATATTAATAATTATATAGATATCATTATAAACAAAAACAATATTCCATTCCAAATAGACGTCAGACAAAGAAGTTCTTCCAAGTTTATTTTATGTCTCCCATGTAGAAATGTTCTAGGTACTGCATTGAAATAAGAGCGTTTTCGTGCATTTGGCGCGTATCAGTTTCCGTGTCGCGTGGTGTTCAATTGCACGTGGCCTTGATGCACTCGTCCATACATACCATGGCTGTGCGGTCTCGATGATATTTTGAGGTGTTGTACAACGACTCTGTATTTTGATACTGGCATATTATTATGAAGAGGTATTGTTAGAATAATTCTATTTGTTGTTTATTTTTATTCTTGCTGTTTCATTTTCAAGTTTCTTACTTACTTATTTTAACATTGGATTTAATAAATTAATTGTAGGAGGTCACGCCAATCTGGCAAAAATATGTGTAGGTACTATGTTGTTTATGTAACACCTTTTAAACCATGTTTTATACAAATAAATGAAATTTAAATTTGAATTTGGAGCTCACCCGGCGGCTACTTTTTGCTTTACTTTGAAATCGTATCGCTCGAAGACTTAATATTTTTTGCATCATTCCCGTCATCTAGAGTATGTATGTACTAAAATTGATCATAATCGGTTTCGGAATGTTTCGGAAAAAGAATAAACAAACAAATACTTATACAAACATGCATATAAAGTCACCTTTGCTATAAAAGGGCTGTTTGAATACAAACATGCATATAAAGTCACCTTTGCTATAAAAGGGCTGTTTGATACAATAATATATTTTTTAATTAGACTACTAGATAAATGCATATATAATTATATATGTTTGTATATCTTGTATTCTAGAACAGTGCAAATGCACATATACTAATTGAACCGGTCGGCGTCCTCTGACAGTTTGTGCATTTCGGTCATACTTTTCAAGTTGGACGGATTATCACTATAGGCGTCGGTTTTAGTATTTCTTCTAGAACACAGGTAATAGTTTCTCATTCCCAAGGCCGTGAAAAAGTGATAAATAAACATACAAATAACTAAAGTTATATATTAATATGCATGAAATACATACTTATGTTATCATTATACTCGTGGTCGTATATCGTACCTTAAGGCCTTGAGATTCAAAAATCAGATGGAAAATTTACTGCATAAGATCCTTTGTATCTTGCAAGAGGAGTCCCTCAGGGATCTATTTTAGGTCCACTACTATTTATTATTTACATAGCGGATGTTGCCATGTGTTGGAGATGCAGTGGACTGTAGGTTTAGGTCGCTGGTTCAAATATTCTGGAGCTTCCGAAATGAAACGACGAAAAATGATACTACGGGAGGCTTCAACTTCGTAGGCGTCGGCGGGAGGGAGGGAGCTTCTTTCCTTTCTTGGCTGCTAACCGCGAACTACTGCTTGTCACGAACTACGTTGCGCTTTTTTTTTTATTGGACTTGACTTTATGTTGTTGGTCCGAAGACCTCACAACTTTACCGGGGTTTTCGGGGCGAGTGCCTTTGCGAAGCGAAAGGGGGGGGCTGTTTCTCCTGGCGCCCTCGCGGGGACGTGGAGAGATCGTGATTGGCGGCGTCGACGCCGCCGTCTGTGTCTGTCTGTCGGTGCCTGCCAGCTTGCCGTCCTAACCGCGGGCGGGCTGATCCGGGCCAGCCGTTTTGTGATATCGTCGACCTTGTCCGTGAGGATGTTACGCGGTCGTCGCACGAGCGCCTTTCGGCGAGGCTTATAATCGGACGCGGACACGACGAGGGGATTTCGATGGTGCGGCGCTAGATCGAAATACTTACGCGAGAGCAACGTAATGTAGTTTTTGATGGAGGGAAGCTCCAGATCGCGGTGGATGTCGACGTTACGCATATAGAGGGGAGCACCGACGGCTCTGCGCATGAATTTATTCTGAACGATTTGCAGTTTCTTTAAAAGGGCAGGCTTGGCATGGCCGAATACCACACTCGCGTATGTCATGATCGGGCGAATACTACGTTGCGCCTAACAAGGCGCCCTATATTTATAGAAGCCGCCTCCGCCGGCTCCCCGCTTCGTTGTAACACCCCCTTGAATTTATTTCTTACGGTTTTAGATAAAACAAACCTTATTCTATCTTATTATTACTACAAATTTCAGTACCCCATAGATCCTGGTCTATCCTGAGGGTCCTTACATTATTATATCCTATAGTTTCCGCATACGAGACTTTGTAACGGACATTTTACTCGCCCCTCGCTTCACTAGTATAAATATAAAGTGTCGAGCGCTTGTTTACTTATCAATAAATTCATGCGCAGAGCCGTCGGTGCTCCCCTCTATATGCGTAACGTCGACATCCACCGCGATCTGGAGCTTCCCTCCATCAAAAACTACATTACGTCGCTCTCGCGTAAGTATTTCTATCTAGCGCCGCACCATCGAAATCCCCTCGTCGTGTCCGCGTCCGATTATAAGCCTCGACGAAAGGCTCTCGTGCGACGACCGCGTAACATCCTCACGGACAAGGTCGACGATATCACAAAACGGCTGGCTCGGATCAGCCCGCCAGTGGTTAAGACGGCAGGCTGGCAGGCACCGACAGACAGACACAGACGGCGGCGTCGACGCCGCCAATCACGATCTCTCCACGTCCCCGCGACGGACGCCAGTAGACACAGCCCCCCCATAGGATAGACTAGGCGTGTTGCTGGGAAGTTTTTTTCGCCGTTTCTTCTCTCCCAACCATAACACGTTGCGAAGCGGCAGTAAGATAGTATAGGCCACCGCAAACCGCCGATCCCGGTCCGCCGGGATCCTTCCTCTCGGGCTTTATATTACCCGTCGCCCGCTCTCAATTAGTGCATTGTGTCGCCCTATGGTGGGCATTATTAGATTCATCCCCCTCTCATGGCAACAGTCCAGCCGAGGTGAAACTCCCTAGGGAGCCCCCTCGAGCAAGTTGCCCCCCGGGCTCGAAGCGCCTTCGCTTCGCAAAGGCACTCGCCCCGAAAACCCCGGTAAAGTTGTGAGGTCTTCGGACCAACAACATAAAGTCAAGTCCAATTAAAAAAAAAAAAAAATGTTTATTTAACCGTATTGTAAACCCATGCGCCGCCGTGCGCGGACCTCTGCCTGCACTATCATTATAGCCTACTCGCTTGTGGAGTAGGCAGTAGTACAGGCATACCTCACGGTTCCTGGGTTTCAGGTTGCGTTCTGCGTCCCTGTAGTCCGGTTGACGCTACCTTTTGGCTCCCGGGTTCCAGGCTGCGTTCTGCATGCCTGTAACCTGGTCCCGTTTTCATTGAGTCCCGGGCTCCAGGCTGCGTTCTGCACGCCCGTAGCCCGGTCTCACTTACCGGGATCTATCGGGGTCCTACTTTTAATGAAAGACAAACGCTGTAACATTTATTTCCTAGCAACTTAAGGCTATCACAAATTATTACGTTTTTTAACACAAATAAAACAAATTTAAATAATACATAAGCTATACTCGTCTCAGTCCGACCCGTCTCTTTCATGCGCCTAACGGTCGCTTCCATATTATCTACGAGACTTAGCAAATTATATTAATGTTCCTATCGCCTATCTAGACGGGTCGGTGAGTTTCGCCCATCGATGTTGTCGTCGTCAACACCATGTGTATCCAGCACTGTAGGTTTCATATGTATGTTGATGATATCCAACTTTATAATCACTTTATCCCTAATGAAACACACAAAGCTGTTGATGATATTAATGCTGACTTAAAAAGACTAATACAATGGTCTGGAGCCAACTCACTGGTTTTAAATCCAGTAAAATCAAAATTTATGATACTAGGAAGTAGACAACAGGTAATAACAATAATATGCCCCTGTATCCCGCACAATACTAGTTTTGCCAAACGTCATTTTTATGTCATCAGTTCTTTACTGTACAACAAGGTACTACATGATAAATGTGACATTGTATATTTAAACAGACATGAAATCAAAGCAACCAGACAAAAGTGGCTTATGCAACTTGATTACCAAAAAACTGAAAATTTATTGTATAATATTATATAAATTAACCTTATTATATCTAGTCTTGCCATAAATATTGTAACAAAGATTTTTTTTATTCTATTGCAAATAACATTTATAAGTTTTACAGTGTGTTAGTTTAATACATAAATATAAAACAATTTAAAATATGAAAAGCTTATTCGAAGTGGTCTCCATTGGCTGCAATACATTCCTTTAAACGTTGAGGCCAGTTATCAATAGAAGCACGCACTCTTTCCTTGGGAAAATTCTTCACGGTCAATCGTATGGATTGTTTTAGGGACTCCAAATTATCATGTCGTTTAGAGCAAGCCGTACTCTCTAAAACTGACCATAAATCATAATCCAGCGGATTAAGATCCGGACTAGACGACCGCCAATCTTCAGCTCTGATGAAGTCCGAAATGTTCGTTTCCAACCAGGACTGCGTGGACCGAGCTTTATGACCCGGCGCCGAGTCTTGCTGGAAGGACCATTCTTGGTTATTGAACATGGTGTTGTTAAGGGGCTTAACTACCTTCTCAAGAATGGTATCTTGATACACTTATGCCAATGTTTTGATACCTTTTTCACAAAAATATGGCTCAGTCACTCCTTCATAGCTAACATCCCACCAAACCATCACTGAAGACGGATAATGCTCACGTTGCACTCTGTCGACTAATTGAGAAGCTTCCTTAGAGCTTTGAGCATAAAGACGGTCATTTTGTTTGTTAAAATGTTGCTCAATTGTAAAAAAATTCTCATCCGTAAGCAAAATTTTTCTGTGACCTCCCTTTGCGTACCGCTTCAGTAGTTGTTTCGATTTTACCACCCTATTCTTTTTTAAAATTATTAGTTAAGAAATGACCAGTGCGTCTGTTATAGAATGCAAGTCCTAAGTCATCTTTTAAAATATGCGACATGGTTCTAGGCGATATCTTCATCTCCCGAGATAAAATCTTTTGCTTTCGGACAGGATTTCTTCGAATTCTTTCCCTTATTGCTTTGACCACCTTTTTCGTACGAACACTACGTGGACGGCCAGAACTTTTTCTATCACGAACAGAGGAGGTGTCATTGTACCTATTAATAGCCCGGTACACAAGCACACGCACACACACACGCACGCACACACACACAAACAAGTTAACATCTATTTTTAAAAGTAGTTTAATTTTAGAGATAAAAAT
This sequence comes from Dendrolimus houi, assembly GCA_039645545.1. Classification (NCBI taxonomy): domain Eukaryota; kingdom Metazoa; phylum Arthropoda; class Insecta; order Lepidoptera; family Lasiocampidae; genus Dendrolimus; species Dendrolimus houi. The sequence goes on from CM077134.1 coordinate 12,634,634, forward strand.
TGTTAAGTCACTCACACGCGTATTTAGTGTCCGCGATACAGGCTAGTCCTAGTGCGGAACCTGTGTAAGCATTATTTCTGTGTAATTTTTTGAATAAATTGATTTTGATTTTTTGATTTGACAAATAACGCTATTTCTATAATTAAAATTGAAAATGAACAAATTGAAATTGTGAACACTGCACGTGTTGTCTAGGACTGACAATTGACTCTGAACTTCGTTTTGAAAAGCATATTAGTAATATAATGACAAACTGTTTTTATAGATTAAAAATATTAGATCCAATTAGAGGATACATCAATGTGGAAATAAAAAAAGGATTAGGAGAGAGTTTGGTTATTTCTAAGTTTTCCTTTGACACAGTGTATGGGCCTTGCCTTTTATCACGAACGGAGCATTTAATATAGCGCATACAAAATGCTTGTGCCCGTTACTGTTCTGATATACCAAGAAGAAACCATATTACTCCATACTTCACCAAAAATTATATACTGAAGATGACAGGAGAAAGTGACACTTATCTTCTATGCTTTTTGATGTGATCACTTCGCAATACCCTAAATATCTCTACAATAAAATACACTGTAGGAGGGATAGGTCATAATACGGTACCCCGCGATCTGTTACAAAACCTCTAATAACAGCGAAGCACAAGACAGCTGCTTCAAGTATGCTGCCACTCATTGCTGGAACTATATTCCTCCACCCAAGAGACCTGAAATCTATATAGATATATTCGATTTTTCCACTATAAAAGACATTTACTTACATAATATTTTGACTCTGAATTATATGTATACAGAAAAAAACTATGTTTTAACGGTTTTGACCGGTGTAATTTCCTTGATTTTTATTATTCCGACGTTTCGGCCACTTTTCAGTAGCTGTGATCACGGAAGACAAAGATGTCAAGTGTCAATGAGTATTGTTAATTGGATTGTGTCTCGGTGCTAACTTGATTGATAATTTGTTTTTATTTTTCCTCCCACTCATTTTAATATTATATAAAATTATTAGAGCTAGGCATGTTTGCTGAAGAGTTTCTTGCGCCGCTTCTTCTCTTCAAGCCAAAATGTGTTGCGAAGCGGTGGTAAATTAGATTAGGCTCCCGTAGTACTGTCCTTTCTGCAGAGGATGCTAGAATACTTGGAGTATGCGCATCTGCTCAGGATGGCTTCGGAACAGAGTGACCCTGATGCCAGGATGGAGTATACTTATAGCCGATAAGAAAAAGTATTTTTGTGAGATGGATGTGTATTAGACAGAGAATTGAAAAAACGGGAATCTATGAAATTCGTGATGGAAACCTTGATAGGAAGAAGATAAAGTCTAGGGTTATAATAGACAAGGAACATAATTATGTATCAAAACTTTATAAGAGTGTAAAATATAAGATAGACTAAAATGGTCATAAATTATGATGAAAATTTGTGACATTATTGTTCACTAATAATAACCATAAACAAAATTAAAATTAAATAATTAAAATGAACAAGTTGGAGGTAGGCTAAATAGAACTTTAACAATACTCATTAACACTTGACATCTTTGTCTTCCGTGATCACGGCTACTAAAAATTGGCTGAAACGTCAGAATAATAAAAATCAAATAAATTACTGCGCTTAAAACCGTTAAAACTTAGTTTTATTATTTACTTACATTACAAAAAGAAGATCCTATATATTCATTGATAAGTCTTTGAATTATTAAAGTATATTTTAGTAACTTACCTTGATATGAGTATAAGTCCTTGCACAGAAAGCCGAGTACAGTGCAATGTAACGTGAATTGGTTATTCTGATTCAAAATTACACTTTCAACTCTTCTTCTGAAAATTGCAATTTATATTTTTATTTTCATTACGCGATAAATTTACATGAAATAAACAATCTCACAACTTGATAACTTACCTGTAAAACGATTCACTTCGGGGCATGGCCTGTTTATATTTAATTTATATGGTGGGAAAGTAGAATATAAGAACAATTTATAATGTTTATGTTACAATAAGATATCATATGAAATATTTATAGGTATACCAAAGAGAATTATTGCCTCATGTCAGTGACGTGGCAATAGTAGGTAATCGCTGTATCCGATCATATTCGATTAGATGAATCGATACACGTTGTTAAGCGCAATATACAAAGCATGTTACAATATAGAAAAGCATGAGTTATATTTTTTATTTGTGTCATAAAGTTAACAAAATGTTTCTACTGTTTATTCTATGTAGGTATATATTATTATTTATAAATTAAATTTTCAAAATATTCAGGTCGTTTTAGTATTACGCCAAAAGGAAGCACTGAAAATCAACGTTATGTCAGTTATTATGCCGGCACAGCAATAAGCTGAGTGCAAACCTTGTTTGCTGAAAATGCGGCGTACAAATTCTCAAAATATGTTTTTATTTTTAAAATACATGTCAGCAATGTAAGTACGTCGCTATTTATCCAGATCATTTTTTTTTCTTTAATTTTCTTGTATGCAAATTTTAATGTTTAACTATATTCTGCATGTACGCAAATGCTACGAACTTTAGTTGGTCTCAATCTTGTTTCAACTATGTTAGGCATATTTTCCCCTACGTTGAATTAAAACCAACTCTATTAAAAGAAAAAACCATGCTTTCGACTAGCAACTAGTTACATGTTTTATAAATTTCAGCTGTAACATTCGCGACGCGCTGTCTCCTCTCTGAAAGTGGGAAGTATGAGGATATTGAATTAGTGGTGGATTTTGTTTTTTTTTTTAATACCGGACGAAAGGCAAAAAGGCGTGCCCCGCCGTCGGACGCTGAATCAATTACGTTACGTTGACGCGGCGGCGCGCGGTAATTCGATCCGTCGGCAAATGTTGATTCGACCGCGGGGCATGGCCGACACACGGTGCCGTACTACTAGCAGGTCAGCCGTACACAGGCGTGGGTTTTGCGACACGACTATTAACATTAATAGTTGATACGTGGTTGAGCCATGCTGTAATTATTATCTTAATTTCAGCTCTTAGGGCCGACTCGATCGCTGTGAAACCACGGTCTCACAGGATATCGGCGTGAAACGTTATGTGCCATTAGTAAGGGTACCGGTGAATATCCTATTCTCTATTCCATCCTTCCTGTCTGATCCCTCTATCTCATTCCCGTATCCCATCCTGTTTATCCCACCCTAAAATCTGGGTCGCACGTTAGCTGTGCCCCTGGTGTGGCGAACGCTTGTAGCCGATGATAACCACTTTCCGCGCGCTAGGCCGTTTGTCGTTTTGGCAACTTCGCAATGAGAAAGATGCGTCACTGCACCCGCATCTTGTTCCAATGAAGCGGGTTCAAATGCACTGCTTAGTCAGATTTTCAGACATAATGTGGAGATTGTTACAATAGCCATGCGATGACACTGAAGGAAAATAGAAACTTGCATATGAAAATATCGATTTGTGAAAGTCTCTTATCAAATTCAGACCACAGAGGAGGGTGTATACACTCGGATGGGGCAAAAAAATCTTTTTTTTTTACAAGTGACACGGAAAAATGGGTTACTAGACACCTTAAAAAAATTCTCACCAAATATAAGCTCTTAATTTTAATAGGAAGATCCTCCGCATCGCAGTTTTTTATTTTTTTCTCAGTCCAATAGAAAAATTTATATCTCCATTAGTAATTGATTTAGCAGCAAAATTCAACATACTTTTTTGTAGGAAATCGAACGCTCTACAAAAAAGGTTTCTTACATTTTTATCGTAAATGTCACCATTTAACAAATATTGAAGATTAAATGTTGATTATTTTCAGACAAATTTCTTTTTTGCTTATGAATTTTGTAACTCGTGAACAAATAAAGTTTATAAAATGGGCCATGTTTATTTTTGTAGACAATTGAACGTTTTTGAATGTTTATGGGTTAATACTATTATGATTGTATTTTGAGGACTTTTAATTTTAATGACTGGTACTAACATTGTGTTGAGATGGATGTGTCGTGTTACAAGAATGAATGAAGTGAGAAATACGTACATAATAAGGCCTTTTAAAGTGGCACCCATGGATGAACAATTAAGGTGAAGTAGAATAAGGTGTTATGGGCATGTAATGAGGATGGATGAAAATCATATGATAAAAACTATTTTGAGCTGGAAGACCGATAGATCAAGAGTAAAGGTAGAACAAAAAAGAGATAAATTGATTGTGTTTAGGATGACATAATGATTTGTGCTGTGATAACAGACGTATGCCAGGATAGAGGAATGTGGAAGGAAAAAACATACATTGTGCCGACCAACTGAATGGTATAAGGTAACAGAAAATAAACTGGTACTGACAATTGGGAACGTGAAAGTGTAAATAACTGATGCTAAGAAGGTTCTATCAAAATTAAAGTTGTGGGTATACTCGTAGTAATTATTTTTACTGTAAATGTGACAGCCTTACCGCTGCACAGCAGTGCGCACATATCCGCTGATTCACTTTCCACGTTAACGATATAATGGAAATTGCATTTATAGTGGCGCATGCATTCGATTAATGATTTATCTCACGTTGTAGCTTTTAATACTGTTTAGCAACACCATCAAATAAAATCTACTAACATTTTTCGATATATGCTGATTGACATTAGACGGGTCAACCAAATTTAATCATTTTGGCTGATAAACGCATAACTGAAAGGACTTGACGACATTCAATGACGTTGAATGACTCAATATTATGTTTTAGTCATTAGGTCCACCCCAAATTTTTATGTTTTGGACAATTTTATATTTTAACGTTTTTATTGATTTGGCATTAAAAAATAGAGACAACCTTAAATTTTCAATCTTCTACCACCAACTCCTATTTTTTAATAGCAATATTAATACTTTAATAATTTTATACTCTCGGCGGTTGATAATTGATCAGTTACCACCCGATTAGTTATTACCGCCAGGCGTCTAGCGGTGTCACTTCCCACCCAGTAAACAGCACGGAGTAGGGATGAGAACGAAGCCTGTCTCCTGTTTTTCTCACACAATAAGATTTCTCTCACTCACTAAAGTTTAGGGCCTAAACCGTTTTCAGACATTATTATTGATTGTGCGTCGATCGTAGCAGTGATGCTTATACCATTTTACTTTCTCACTGAAACTCTCATATTAAGTATATCCTCATAGTCAATGTATCCTCAATTTGCAGTTTTCTATTTTATTTTCCATACATTTCGAAGATTACACACAAAATTAATTTCTGAACGCACTATAAATAATTGACCACAGGCAATGTGACATATATGTTGTCAAATATTGGTGAACCCGTGGATATCTTCTTTATCTATATGGGCGCATACTTAATATATACTTATACTTACTCTACGATCGACGCACAATCAATAATAATGTCCGAAAACGGTTTAGGCCCTAAACTTTAGTAAGTGAGAGAGAGAGCTTATTGTGTGAAAAAAACAGGAGATAGGTTTCGTTCTCATCCCTACTCCGTGCTGTTTACTGGGTGAGAAGTGACACCGCTAGACGCTTAGCGGGAAAAACTAATCGAGTTTTAATTAATAATTATTGACCGCCGAGAGTAGGAAATTATTAAAGTACTAATATCGCTATTAAAAAATAGGGGTTGGTGGTAGAAAGGTGAGAATTTAGGGTTGTATGTATTTTTAATGCCAAATCATAAAAAAAATAGTTAAAAAATGACCAAAAAATAAAAATTTGGGGTGGACCACCCTTATCACTTGGGGGTATGAAAAATAGTTTACGTCCTATTCTCAGACGTATTAAATATACACACAAAATTTCATAAGAATCGGTCAAGTCGTTTCGGAGGAGTTTTGTTACAAGCACCGTCGCACGAGAATTTGATATATTAGATAGATAAGATTGATCATTTTGGTTGCTTCACCCTAATTGAGGGCCAGAAATGAAGTATCTAATATTGACAACTTTGAGGAATGTATGATCGGTTTATACAATTGTACGAACATATTTCGTTGTTGTAATGTAAGACAACAAAAGCGGCGCTATACTTGAGCCCTAATGTTGGTGAGCACCGGAAAGCGGATTATCGAAATTAACCTCTTCAGCGGCTTTAATGATCGACTGCTCCGCTTGAATACCGAGGGGTACAAGATTCGCCATGGATAGAACGAATTTCCTATTATTAACCTTACGAAAATTAACATCTTTATGATAATTAATTAGAAAATCCACTAAGCAATATTTTTTTGTTATAGTGTACTCTTTTTATGTTTGTTTCAAACTGCTTTGCACCTAATTGAGCGCTAGTGTGGTTTGATTTTACAATTTTGTACTGCCATATCAACCACACTACATCGGTATGTTTGTTATAAGTTATTAGCTTTCTTTATATTAAAAGATTTTATTTTGTTGCTACACAAGATATATATACGTAACAAATTATTTTATATTAGGACATTACACAATTTGGCATAAAGAATTTCTAACAATTTATGGAGTTACAGCGAACAGAACTCAAAACATAATACAATATAGGTAAATTAAAGCAAATAAAATGTTGAACACAACATATATCCGTAATTTCCCAATTTATTTATAATTAATATAAAATTGATCTATACCATAGCAAGTATAATAAAATAATAAGCATTGTAATATATTTTTATTTGTTTTGTCAACCAGCTTCTTTAGCGGGGTTTTTTAATTTGGTTTATTACTAATGTGGTGTAGTTTTAAATTTAACATAGGATTAACAATAATGTTTTAGAGTTGTATGTATGTCCGTCATAAAGCAGGTTTTATAGTGTGTGCGATTAGAGGCATGCAATTTAATTTGAGTAAAATTACTTCCTCCATATTGGGAGCTTAATGCTGTAATATCTTGAATGACAGTGCCTAGACTGGCAGATTGGGTGGATGGATCTCCGGGGCTAATCTCGTAGAGGCAGAGCGCCACAATAGGCTTTATTAACATGCACGTATCTCGTTCGATACAAATTGGCGATGAGTTTGACGTATTTCCTGCAGTATAATGCTTAGCCGCTATTGTTGTGATTAAATCCCAGAAGCTACTTAAGTGCCCATTTAGTTTTTTGGTAATAATAGTGCAGTTACAAAATATCTTTAGGTAGTCACTAGCAAAGTAGCGATGCAACCTATGATAAATTGTATATTAGGTGGTTTTTGTTAATACGCTTGTAAGAAAATTTGTTGAGTCACTATTCAAATTACGTTTACTAATATTACTTAACTTAAAAGTCCTACGCAAAAGAACGGTAGCTAGAAACAACTGTTAATTACAGTGTACAGGTCACGCTAAGGTTTAATTTTATGGATCCAAGTCATCGAATCACTCCCTTAGGATCTGGATCATTAAGTGGGTAAATGGTTAATGAAAATAGAATGAGCACTAAACATCGGAGCGGAATTTCGCCAGTCACCTAGCCGTCGTTAAATGTTGTTATCGTCGCGATTAAGTAACAAAACAACTCTGGTGTGGGACGCGGCGGGGCGTTTGCGGGGCGGGGCCCGCGGGGTCACGTCTCGAATAATAATCTCAGTTTACGACGGCAGCCGAGTGAATCAATAAAAACACTAATAATGCACAGGCGTAATCCGGTTCGTGCAACGCCGCGATTACCGGCACTAAGGAGCTCGTAAAGACGGATCTCCAATGCAGGGCTTATGCGGAATGTAGGCGCATATGGCACAGCATGCGACGGCGGCGGCTTCCGCTACCATCACCGTGTCAATACTTGAATGAAGCTCTTGGGCCAATCATAAAGCTGTGTGTTTCTCTTTACTTTTAAATCCGGATTTAACTAACTCCGTCAGGTCAGCTTCCACTCTGTCGTTCCAGCTATACTTTGTACGGTCAACCGGTCGCCAACCGACTGGTCGCTCCAAGTATGCTTTTTTACACCCCAATTCTTCTCCATCCGAAAAATTCTGATTTATCAGTAATTTATTATTTTGGTGTAAATTGAAATAAGGTTAATTAAGTGTATGAAATATAATGGGAATGAAAATAACCTCCAAATAAAACTGCATAATGAAAAGCAGCCTTGGCCTTGTAAACGTTAACATGGTCGGGGTTATATTAATTAATTTGGCAAATACAAAGGGAAACCTTGATCCAAATACAGTAAAGCCTTAGGCAGTATTGTTCAAAAAGCTTTTATTATCTCACAAAGAGAGCAATCAGACTATTGACTAACATTTTTTTGTATAAAATCCTAAAGCAGTTCATGGGATCCATTATTCTTAATTTGCAGCAAGTCGCAGAAAGTGCGGATGCTCGCCGCCTGGCGCGGCGGGTGTCCCCCTTGATTAAACCTTGGGAAGTAAAGAGTAACCGTTGCCTGCATTCTGGCGTCCGCCTGAGGTTATATTCTTGTTCCTGAATTGCACTTAAACTTATTACCTACGAGCATATTCAACTATGCATTGTTTGAATTTATATACAAGTACTTAAATGATATAGTTGCTCAGAGAGGTGGTTGCAGATACCGAAAGACGTATGCCAATGTAATGTAGTAAGTGGAGAGTCATTGCTCCAGTCTAAATCAATGCAAAAACACACATTTGTTATAATTTATATGTATGTAACTACTAAATACATTATTTGTGAATGGCAAATAAATAAGTAGAACTCATATTTTTACGAAGTTACTAAAAGCGAAAAATTATATTACTCGCTAACGGTTAAGTTATTTTTATACCATATAAAGAAGCTCGAATAACCTGAGTAAATTAAGAGGACTAAAGGATCTGATGAGAAACAGGAACTTGAGGACATTTATTAAAAAATTGTGGTGTAATAAAATAAACCATAACAATGAGCCAAACCATAAGCGTCTCTCGTAATAAATTTTTGATATTGCGCTTACGCGCGAGTGTACTGTTTTCATGGCCTTTTTTTAGCCAGGGGAAATCCGTTTGAGGACTAAGCCGCGACAGGCACAGAAGCCTGGGGGGGATAATTCGCGTCCCGTGTGTGGGATTCGCCAGATCGAGAGTAGCACTAGCGTGCCCAGTCCGAACTGGTGCCACGCTAATGCCACTCCCCAGGTAGGGATACCCACTAAAACCCCTGCGTGTTCCGTCCTGCGCCTTATGCCAAGGCAACGGGACAGCGGGATTGCTGTGACGACGTCTTAACCGGTCACGGAGGACGGGCCTCACCGCCTCAATGGTGGCGGGGCCCGCGCTGGGGCGTCTTATACGATCTTCCCAGATCCCCACGATGACCTGGCGGAGCTGCGACCGGCACGCCTCGATCTCGCGAGGCGCGGATCTGGTGCCCCTGGCCAGGGCTTCTTTGCGCCACGTATACAGTGACGCTAGGACTCTGGCTTCCAGGTCCTATGGGGGGGGAATACAGCGAGTAGCGTGGCCACGTCGAAGGACACCGTACGGTATCCTGAGCTGCGATTCACGCAGTAGCGCAGTATTTTTGGTTGCCAGGTGATTCGGTCATACAGGGGCTCCGTAGAGGCCCATCGACCGTACGACCCCTTCGAAGAGTTTCCGGCGGCACGTGGCGTTGAGCCCCACGACGTCGGGGCGCAAGCGCAAAAGCGCGCCCGCCGCCCCCTTGAGTCTGGGGAGCAGCTGCCGGAAATGTGCCGAAAAATCCCATCGGCTATCGAGGACTAATCCAAGGTACTTTATGGATTCCCCGATGCTGATGCGGATGCCTCATACTATAATGCTACGATCTGGAGATGGACGGTTACGAGGACCGTGAAACATCACGGCCTCGGTCTTCTGCAACACCACCTCCAGAACAAGACGCCGGATCCTGCCTACGTGGACACCCCAGCCATGCCTGAAGGCACGTCTGCCGATGGGTCCCCCCTACTATTTTCATGCCCGGCTGAACACTGGTTCATGTGTTGTGTATGTTCCGTTGGTCAATCGTGCGCCAACAATTAGTAACTTATTTGGCTAAAGGAGGTTATATTCTGTAATTGTTTAGACCTAAAACTTTACAGATAGATAGATAACACTTTATTGTACACCATTACAGAAAACCTTATAGCCTAAAAGTATTCTAAATGTGCACAATGGGCGGTCTTATCGCTAAGAAGCGATCTCTTCCAGACAACCCGTGACAGGAATAAAACAGATTTAGGTCAAAGGTGATATACATAAATATTAGAGGATATGCAGTTACTTACATATATTTTATTCATTTATAAACATATAAGTATGTAAATATTATATAAGTAAAATTATACTTAATAGAAATATATAATAAATACACCTACTGATATTACATGCATAAATATACGTAAAAATATCAAACATCACTATGTTGCAGGTAGTGGTATTTTGTCATGTTCTTAAATATTGTTAGTGATTTAGCTTGTCTAACAGTAACAGGTAGCTCATTCCAGAGTCGAATAGCCTGTACAGTAAAAGAAAGTTTGGGAGTATAAAGTCTAAGATTCGTAGAAGGTCGTAAATTGTGAGAAGAAGAGATGAATTCTTTGAATGAATGAAGCGTTCTTTGAGATAATACGGGGCTGTGGGGATAAACAACACACTGTAAAGGAGCGAAAGAATATGAGTATTCCGGCGAAAACGAATTGGCAACCACTTGAATTTTTTACGAAACTCAGAGACGTGGTCATATTTGCGTAACCCAAATATGAACCTTATACAAAAATTTTGGAGGCGCTCAAGTTTATTAAGTTGCTCCTGAGTCAAATCAATATAGCTGGCGACAGCATAATCAAGAATGGGGAGTAGTAAGGACTCTGCAAGCTTAACTTTGGTGGCTACGAGCAGGAAGTTTTTCAGCCTCCCGAGGGATTTCGAAGAGAGGAAGAGACGTCGATTCAATTCGGTTATGTGGGGTCGCCAAGATAGCTCCCTATCAAATATGACTCCTAGATTTTTTACTTTCTCACTAACCGGGACATGTGTACCATTAAATATGAAATTTGGTAAAGAGGTCCAGTCAATTCTACACAGCATCCGTGAACTACCTATGATAATTAGCTGAGTTTTCTCGGCATTTACTTGTAGTCCATATGATTTACTACATTGCATTATGTGATCGAAGTCGGAGTTTATTGTTAAAACTGCATCTTGTAATGTCGCAACAGGTGATTGTGTATAAATTTGTAAATCGTCTGCATAGAGATGGTAGGAAGAAGTAAGTTGATTAGAGATTGAATTTATAAAAATCGTGAATAGTAAGGGAGATAAAACGCCGCCCTGAGGAACGCCAGCAGAGGGGTCACGCTATGACGAATAGTCGTCATCGACTCGAATCTGCTGCCGGCGACCATACAGGTAACTATGAAACCCGTCGATTACTGTAGGAGATATGTTAATAGAGCTTAGAACCCTAAGCAACAATTCAAAATTTACATTGTCGAAGGCACTGCTGAAATCAAGCAGCGATAAAACAGTCAGTATCCATGCCATGCAGGATGTCGTCAGTGATTTAGACGAGAGCTGTGGTTTTACTATGGCCAGGACGGAATCCGGATTCATAAGGATTTAAGAGGGAATTACGGTTCAGGAAGAAAGTTAACTGTTGATGAACTAGACGTTCAAGGACTTTAGAAAGGAGGGGGAGGGAGTATAGAAATAGGACGGAAATGAGAAACTAAGGTAGGATTTGGTTTTTTGGAAGAGGAATGACGTGGGCTTCCTTCCAGGCAGTAGGAAAAACACCAGAGGTAATAGAAGCATTAAGGATATGAGTAAGGATAGGATTAATGACATCCAGTATGGGCAAGACCATATTGCGACTGATGTCATCGTTGCCGACAGCATTAGATGTAATGGATTTTGCTGCTTTTTCAACATCACTATCAGTGAATCGACTAAGAAGAAAAGGAAAATGTTTGGTGTTGGCATAGAAGTGATTTTGTTTAAAGTGTCAAATTTAGTTACTATGTCAAAGTCAGAAGTGGTTGTGAAATGTCGATTTAAATCATCGATGTTGAATATTTTAGAAATTGGACAATCTGCTTGTTTGCCAACTCCCAAAGTACGAAGAAATTTCCAAACTTTGGTGGGGTTATCGTTTTCAACTGATTCATGGAAGTAACGGCGTTGAGCGTCCCTACACATCCTATTGCAGCGATTACGATTCATGACAAAGGCCGTTTTGTTACAGTTTCTTTTTTAATTCACTACAATTACAAAGAAATTAACTCAATTAATATATTGTAGACAACTGCACAGCAAAGGATAAGAAAAGTCGCAGCCAAACTGATATGAAGTATCTAATACGTAATGAATGACATGTGGGCAACGTGACAACGTATTTGTTACTGAATAACAGCGATGGTTCTCTACATTGCGATTGAAGCGTCATCTTTTTTGTTAATCCGTCTATTCCACAGAAATATCGTGATTTATTGGGATAAAAAGTATCCTAACAATTGACTCGGGTTATAAGTCAGCTCTGTATCGAATTTCATTCGTATACGTTTAGTAGTTTCCAAAAAAGATTCGATCGCAGCGCCATCTTTTTCCCTATTTACGTCTATCCCACGGAAACGACGTCATTTATCGGGGTAAAAAGTATCCTAAGTTACGCCCCGTGATATAAGTTAGCTCCGTTTCGAGTTTAATTGAAATCCGTTCAGTAGTTTTTACGTGATGCTCTAACAGATAGACAGACAAACAAAAATTCTAAAATTTGCATTTTTGGAATCTGCTGGTTCAACTTAGCCACCCTGATATTTTCACATTTTTAAACGCAATGTACAAACTCGAACCATTTATAGATTTATTATATTATAGATTGTTATTTAAAGAAATAATATATTGTAAATTCATTATTTAAGCTAGTAGATACTACTTACAAAAGTGAGGATAGAGCATCCGGTATTATTAGATTTCCGCACTCACATGTTTTTACACACGAACTCGCTTGCGTGGTATTGGATGCGTATCCTATAAAACCTATCCCGCTTTCTGGTACAGTAGCGGAATGAAAAAGTTCGCCAGTTTTCAAATTGACTCATTTAACATTCTGCGAGCACGTGTTACCTTTTCAAACTAAGTCACAGAACATACTGTTCCACAGAAATGTGTGTTTGACTGTTTGACAATAAAGTTTAAAATTACTTAGATCAAAGTTGTTTGATTTCCTATCTTGTCTAAGAAGATTGTTTAGAGATGTAAAACCTTTTTATTGGTTTTGATATTTATGATAAGCGTAATGATTATATCTTCTTTGTTTCTTATTGTTAATCTCAGCGTCTGTCATTGCCGACATTGAAATTTTCTTTTTTCACGCTTCTATCTATACATACAAATAAATAAAATTAAGTGTTTGTTTATAACATTAGAATAATAGCTTCTTATATATACTAAATTCAAATGAAAGTATATACGGTACCCATATCAAAAATTCATTCAATAATGTTTTGTCTGTCTGGATATTCCGGCTAATCTCTGAAACGATTGGACCGATTTTGACGGGATTTTCACTGGTAGATAGCTGATGTCATCAGTAGCAATTCAGGCTACCTTTTTTTAGGATTTCAAGAAAAAAATCCACGTAGACGAAGTCGCGGGCACAGCTAGTATTTTGTAAACGTAATATTTATTAAAATGTTGACAGTACTGTTTCTTGTACACTTGTAAGCAAAAGTCGACATTAAGGTGATGAACATTTTCATTCCGCAAGTGTACAGTAAGTGACATAAGATTTATAAGGTTTTTTCTACGTTATTAAATTGCATTTTTAATAATATTTTATGATCTTCAGGTTAGTAAACAAACAAACCGAGACACATTCAAATAAAATAAAGTATTATTCAAGTATATGTTTCAATATCGATAAGAAACATAAGTTAACGGAATATGTTATAGATATCTTAATAAATGAAAAGCAATTGTATGAGTCTGCCAATCGTATTGGTACTGAAACTGACACTGGTCCCGCCTGCAATTCTCCAACCTGCTGTTGACATGCTTGCGTAAATGTGTCGGTACCTGCCTGTCACAACGCGCCGTACTACCCACATTTCTAAGGCCCTTTTTGAAAAAAGTCGTGTATGTTTTATGAATTGTTAATTCAATTTATACATGGCGTATATTGCTTGTGACAACATACGAACATTTATTATTTAGTGTGAAGCTTTTAAAATTTTAACTTAATATTTAAATAGAAAAACAGAATAGTAGCTTTAATAAATCAATTTAATGTTTTTGATGTCTACTAGTACTTACTATTAAATACTAATTTAATAATACTTCTTGAACTATATGTAATATTATGCAATAACGTATATCCTATTTTAGTATGAAGTTGTTTCGAAACGATTAAAATAATTTTGAAATAATATATAACACTTCTACAATTTATTATTATATAGTCTTCAATGTTGGAGAAACATAATTTGTTTGCTTTAGAGTAAGCGCTTTTATACACATATGTCGAACTCACTGTCCCTGGAGCAAGGTTTTATGTGTTTTCAAAAAAATAGGAATTATGGATGTCGCAGTTTGTGCAATGTGGAGTATTGATTATAAAGGGAACCTGGCTACTGCCAGGATTCATAATTACCAGGTCGAACAAAGTATGCATGTGCTACTATAACATTTGTTATCAGTGCTACCTTTTAATATCTTATCACCTTGTGATGTTAATCCCGTTTCGAATGGTTTTCGGCTCGCGCATTTTTCGTGGTCTCAATAATTCTACACTGATGCAGCATATCGACGGAGAAGCCGCGCGTGCCTTTCGCCCATCTCTGGCGATCTTTGCCCATCTCCGGAATTAAAATTAATAGCAGACGAGCGGCAGCACGTTGCGACAGGGCCCGACCCGGCCCCAGTAATTTGTTTACTCGTCTCGCTCTGGATTACGTCGCATGCTCCACTGAATAGGTAACTGCCAGTGACTTTACAAGTGTCACTCAGCTCCCATTTCGCAGTTAATTGTTTTCATCCGTTTAATAACCTGCTTACTTTACAACTTTGAATATTAATTTAGGCCATTTGTGACGTTTTTGAATTTGCGTTTATAGAATAGTCTGTACATTAAAACAATTCAGATCTGGAGGGAACTTCCTCTCGTTTTGTGCTATTTTATAGATTTATTTAAGAAGGGTGTAAGTTTTTTTCCAGGCGGACGCTTCATTGGCAGCGCCTATGGTTTTACAAGCTTCTCTAGACAGAGGCGCATTTTTTTTGTCTACTTGACAGGCTCTTTTGCCTTTTTCAGGCATAAAATACACACAGGATAAAATTTTACTAAATTGAATGTTATATACTAAATAAATACTACATAAATAAATATCAATAAAATATGATTAGTATATATTATATATATACTAATCATATTTTATTGATATTTATTTATGGCCGGCTCTCCTATATCTTACCTACCGTTTATTTGCTGGTTTGCTAATTATCGGTTAAAATTTGATAATACCTCCATAGAAGTGATGTAAAATTCAACCGATGATTAAGACAAGTGAATGAATATTAAAAATATAGGAACCGGCCATTAGATGATGTACTGTATATTTTTAGACTAAATCAGAAGTGTTGCGTTTTAATATTTAAGGGGTTAGGTGGGTTTGAAAATTTAAATAAATCGATTTCTAATTTCTCTTATTAAATAGTACAATATGTTTAAAATATTCTCCTAAAATTTCAAATCGCTCCGAATAAAATTCTAAGAGATAGACCCTTCGGAAGTTCCGCCCATCAGGCCACGTCAGTGCAGCGCTTCGCAGATATTATGCGTTTATCTCAAAACTCAATTTTTTATGTCGGTGGACACGGTTTCTCTAAAAGTTATAAAGCGATTTTGTTCAAATTTTGCACACATCATTCAAATAACATTATCTAGTCATTGAACGAAGGATTTTTTTATATTACATGTAATTTTTTCGAGCCAATACATGGCGAAAATTTTACCAAAAAATGTGTTTTTTTGTTCAGTCTGTCAAAAATTCAATTTTTTTCCTTCGTCCAATAACGAGATTTATCTATGTACTAACGAAATATTTTTGGTTTTTTGATTTTAAATGAACCAATAATGAGTTATGCTGTCCACAGCAGGAGCATTTTTTTTTTGAGACGTCAACGGAGATGAGGTACCAACGGCTGGGTTTTCGGAATTTTTAAATAAAAAATCACAAAATACTGTTTAAATATGTATCGTTGACAATTCAGCATATTGAATTGTTTAAATAAAATATATGATTTTATATATATATATTTTTTTTTTTTAGTAAAAGTAACCTTTTTTTGAACCTATGAAACCCACCTAACCCCCTAAACGGACGCGATATCGTGTATGTTACATGGACCCCTTAAAGCTTATTTTGTAGTTTACGTTCAATTGCATTATTAAAATTAAAAATACGAAACACTTTATTATTAATAATCAATAATCACGTTAGTTCACGCACTAGGACTGGTCTGGTTTACGGAACAGTGATATAGTATTTATTATCTAATTATGATTACGAAGCTACAGCGTATGAAGTTTAAAATTCTCATAGTAGAAATCTAAACAAATAGCTGTGTATAAACTATTCTTCTATACGTCGTCAATGGCCGTGCATAATTCAAAGCCGGAGTTAATTAAGCATACATAGTTATGAATGATACGGCTAAACGTCGCTGAAACGGGTTGAGTGCCGGTCGGGTGCCGCCGAACTTCCGTGGCCCCAACGTGTTTATTGTATCAGTGTCGAGGCTCATCAAAATGCAAATAAGGCACGCCCAAGCCACGGCGCCGAACAACTGTCGGCCTGCTATTGAGTTATAATATCCACAACACCACCACCTCCCCTCTCTATCTAGCTTTGATTTTGACGAATTGTTTGCACCTATACGCATCCAATTTGTTCCTGTGTACTCTTGCATATTTCACCAATGCTGTATTACCACATAACATGTTTATATCTTACATATTACACAAGCGTTTCGAAAACTAACTTTGGATAAATTAAAAAATTGCGTACATTAAAACAATTTAGTAGAGCTCTGTATGTGGCTTCGATCGTATAAACATCAAATTCCTATCCTGAGGGAACTACCCAAATTTTCGTGATGAAAAGTAAATTTTCATGTTCATCCCGGTTATTGAAAGTACGCATATGCTATATTTCAGGAATATCGATTAATACGTAAGGCCGTAAAGGAGGATAAAATTAAAAACCAAACGAAGTCACCATTTATACGAGTATGTATCTACATGTATATGATGATATATCGAGTTTAACCAGGTCATATGATGGACCTACGTGCCGCCACACTAAGAATAACTGGCAGGTGAAGACAGACATTGTAAACTTAACACTACCAAGTGTGTACGGGTTACGGCGAGACACGATGATAAGAGAATGGTCATAAATGGTATTAAATGATGGTCACTCGCATGGCTGTAATGTTGTATATTAAATAAATGATAAATGCTAATGATAGATTATAAACTTATGAAACTAATGATAATGATTGATATAAAATGTTATATAAAATCATAGTATTAGTGTGCTGTACGCGACACGTGAGAGCGATCGAGTATGTTCGCTACTTGATACGGACTCTGCTGTGTTCGGTTGACACGAACACTTATAAGTATGGGTCTTTTTTATGCAAAACTCATACATAAAGTACGTGGCCCGTACAAAGTGGTTACTTAAATATATCGTCTTGATTACTTTGCTTTGATTAATTTTAATATCCTCCATACAAAATTGCAACTGCTTAGACATAAATTATGTATATTCAAATTCAAATTCAATTCAAAGTTTTTTTTCAAAATAAGTTCCACTGGAGAACACTTTTTGAAGGTCATATAAATATATAAGTTAAAATTTAATTTTTCTTCCTATTCTATGTATTATTTGTATAGTTCAGTTTTAAAAGCTAATTGAAAAATAACAAAAAATCTGAGGAGAAAAACTTGCGTTTTAAGATCCTGCTTACCTGGTTTTGTTACTATCAAGAGTTGCAATACATACCAGACAAATTAACATACGGTATATCAAAAGGAGCTTACAAGTTGCAGCATAAGCCACAAAGACACCGGTCTGAGTATGAATCGTTGGGGTCGTTTCACGTAGTTGGACCGCTCTCACTGCATGTCGACGGTTAATAAGCTCCTAGGTGTCGTCTCTCAGATTTCGGTCGTTAGCGCGTAATTGTCGACATCTAATTAGTCCGACACGACATCCCGACACCCGACAACCGACTCCGGTGTCTCTCTCACATATGACCCACGGATGTTTAATGCGGCGCGCCGACACCAGTGCCAACCTCGACCATCAACCGCTTGCACTGCGGTTCTTGTCGACAGAAATTGTAATGAAATTGAACGACAGTTCAATCTGGATAGAAATGGGATAATAAAATAAATGAACTTAATTTTTATAAGTTTAGTAATAAGTGACGTTTTCAAATGCTTAAAGATATAATAATGGTTTATTTAACTGCGTAAATAAGTGAAGTTACTAAATGTAACTTCACATAATGAAAATTCTTGTAACGATTAAGTTTGTTCCTTTCTTACATGGCTATCTATGCTCCACTTCTATAAAAATTGAAAGCCAGAAGTGAACCCGTGTAATTTCGACTTTAAGTCCGTTTGTATGCAAAAAACTGCCAATTGCGTGTCTGTTAACTGTTCTATAATATTAACCAACTTCTACTGTTTTTATTGTGGATGCAATGTCTACAGAATCCTGAAAAGCATTTACAATAAAATACTTTATATCCTATAAATTATACAGAGGATCTTTTTCACTATATTAAATAGAGACATATTCATCAATTTTGTACACATTTAAATTTTTCTTTTCAGGTATGGAGGCCATTATGTCGGAGTTTTTCAATGATACCACGACAGCGTTTTACATCATTCTGATCGTCTGGATAGCAGACCAATACGATGCGATTTGCTGTCACACTGCGATTGCAAAGCGACATTGGCTAAGGTAAGTTATAGTATTCATAACCTTCATGTATTATTCAAATTAGACATAATATTGTAAACGTCAGACCAAAATATATTGTTAGAATAATTTAACTTAGGGCTGATTTATCAATCATCAGATAAAAGTTATCAGTCGAATAAATTATAACCTGGCTAAGAGCTGACGTTTCAATCACCAGATAAAAGTTACAAGAATAAAATACTACATGGGAAAATTAAAAATGACAGTTGCACGAATAAAACAGTTCAATTGTTTCATTTTTTTAAAATCTAGTCAGGTTCTAATTTATTTGACTTATAACTTTTGTCTGATAATTGAAAACTGATCTGACTGATCTATACAAAAGCAGCCCTAATTTAAAAGCGAAACAATTCAACTGTTTTATTCGTCAACTGTCATTTTTAATTTTACCATGTTGTGTCTTATTCTATAGAATAACTTTTTATCTGGTGATTGAAAAATCGTCCCTAAATTAAATTATTCTAACAATATATTTTAATCTGACTTTTACAATATTATTTATAATTTCATATCAATAAAATTTTCGTGAGTTGGTTGATAAGTCATGTGACAATACTCTGTGGAACAATATATTAGGTACCTTTTTCATATCAAATACAATACTATTCGATATCAAAAATACAGTCTATAAATTTAGCTTGTGTAAGTAGCAATTAAGTAACTGTCAAGTATTCACCAAGTACTTAATATTTTCAACACAAATACACAATTCAAGCATACAAATGATCAATATCTAATCCTCTTTAAAAATATTCTTAACGATTTTTCATTTTAAACATTACATGTTTATGAAATTAATACTGCACTTTAAAACACCAGTTTTCAAATCCCCGGCAAAGTCCTCAAATTACAAATATTCATCATTGTGCTCCACGTATATAATAAACGCCAGAAAATTAAAAGTATATCGACAATATAATATAACCAATTAACGAACAAGCCAATTATTTTATGCTTTAACATACTGAGGAGAGCATCAGTGTGAGCCGCACAAATTAATTAGGTTATTGGCTGTTTGTGCCTGTGCACTAGACTTTAAAAACCATATATCACATATTCAAGCTAATGTGATATTTTACTGCGACATTATATTTACTTCCATGAGCTAATGGCTGATACATTGTTATATTACCTGTGGCCACTGTTCGCGCGTGATCTGAAAAATCTCGAAATGAAACAATACACGAATTTTAAAGATAATTAACATTCTGATTTTAAATTTTAAGATTCCCATAATATTATCTTAACTTTTCGCGACTTGTATACATAATAAAACTACGTTTTAACGGTTTTAGGCAACGGTAATTTATTTGATTTTTATTATTCCGACGTTTCGGCCACTTTGCAGTAGCCGTGATCACGGAAGACAAAGATGTCAAGTGTCAATGAGTATTGTTAAAGTTTTATTTAGCCTACCGCCAACTCGTTCATTTTAATTATTTAGTTTTAATTTTGTTTATGGTTATTATTTACTCTATGGGAGCCTAATCTAATTTACCACCGCTTCGCAACATGTTGTGGCTTGAAGAGAAGAAGTGGCGCAAAAAAACTCTTCCACAAACATAATAACAGCTCTAATAATTTTATATAATATTAAAAAGGGTGGAAGAAAAGTAAAAGAAATTATCAATCAAGTTGGTTTATGTTCCGTTGCACGCAGGCAGAGCTCACAGTGTCTTGAGGTCTGGCAGTTGGTTTTTGCTGGGTTTGGGTTTTAATACTTTTGATGACCGGATCCCAAACAGGTGGTACTTGCCAACCATGTTCTCTATTGAAATTTGGGGATTTTTAATTTATTTTAATAGCCTCACGCATCAATCTAGGTATGAAACAATTCTCTTTCGCCACGATTAGTGGTTTATCGAATCTTATGTAGTGGTTGGGTTTATCCAGCGTCTGTTCACTGATCGCAGACTTTGTAGACCTTTTGTGTTTCATGTCAGCAATGTGTTCTTTTACCCGTGTTTTTATGCTCCTCCTTGTTTGCCCAATGCATGATAATCCACACTCACAATCGAGCTTGTAGACATCTGCATCCTGGAGTAGGATATTCCATTTCACAGGTCTCAAAAACTGGGTAACCGTTTTATGCGGCTTGAAATATATTTTGATTGAAGCTCGCCTGAGGATGTGACCAATTCTGTTTGTGACCCCTTAATGTAGGGTAGGGTAGCAGGACACCGCTCAACTGAAGGTGGTTTGGGACCTTTGTGACGTTGGTGTGGAGTCTTCAGCTGATTGCGTTGTAGGACTCGCGTGATCACGGCTACTGAAAAGTGGCCGAAACGTCGGAATAATAAAAATCAAATAAATTACCGCGCTTAAAACCGTTAAAATGTAGTTTTATTATTTAAGATTCACGTTTAAATGCGTTTAGCTGTTCTAAAGGTCATTTTCTCCTTACTATTTGTGTTTAGGTGATATCATAACGTATTACCAATATTAATAACTCTTTGCACTTAACGACAACGGGACAACTATAGGAAAAGTTATCTTAACTATTCCTATTTTTACAAATAATATGTGTGCTCTTTCGGTTTATTCAATACACTAAGCAGTACTATAAAGTAAGTGATAAGAAGATCACTGAATAAGGATTAATCTCTGTTGGTCATTAAATTAAGAGCAAATTTCTGTTGCGATGACCGTCTTACCTTTTCAATAGGATTGATTAAAAGTTCTGTAGCGAGATACAATGAAATTAACTCCCCTCTTTTAATCAATATTGATGGACTTGAGTGCACTCTGGTGCATAAGAATTGTCCTATCCACAAATTTAACGACAGTTAAGAGTGGTTTCAACTGAGACTAATCTGTACATGGTTCCAGTTTGTACATTGCGTTCAAAAATATGAAAAAAAACCAGGGGTACTAATTCGGACAAGGAGAATCCGAAAATGCAATTTTTAGAATTTTTGTCTGTCTGTTTGTGTGTTTGTTAGAGCATCACGTGAAAACTACTGAACGGATTTAAATGAAACTCGACATAGAGCTAGCTTATATCCCGGGACGTAACTTAGGATACTTTTTATCACAGTAAATAACATCGTTCTCGTGGGATAGACGAAAATAGTGAAAAAGATGGCGCTGCGATCGCATCTTTTTTGGAAATTACTGAACGTATATCGAATCGACACTTAGGATACGTTTTATCCCGATAAAAGACATCGTTTACCTGGAATAGACGGATAGCAGAATAGATGGCACTACAATTGTGTTTTTTCAATTCACTAATAAGTACTTACGTAACCATAAACAACACGTCATTCATTATATTACTTCAAATCGGGTTAGCTTCGACTCATCTGTATGTTTTACTGGGCAGTTGTGTAGACTATATGGACTTAGTTTCTTTGTTATTGTGGTGAATTTAACAAGAAATTGTAGTTTTAGGTTTAAAAAATTACAGAATCTACTAGGCATGGCATGCCTTTTAAGTTCTGTCGTTTCCATATTTCCCGGCAATTTTGAATTTGGAATTGTTCTATATTCGAATGTGTTTAAATTTTGAATCTCAAAACAGTTGAAAGTATTAAGATTAATGCTATTGTTTAGTCACAGCATCGATTGGAATCTGTCAGGTTACGTACGAAAATGAATCTTTCTAAGGAAAATGTTCGTGCAATAATTTTATACAACTTTAGAAGAGGCCTGACACGGCTTCAGTGTTTTGACGAGCTAACATCTGTTTTGAGTGATGAAGCCCCATGTATGCGGACTCGCGAACGCTGGTATTTAGAATTCCAGCGTGGACATACTAGTGTTAGTCACAAATCTCGCGAAAGACGCCCAAAATCCGCCTTTACTGAAGGTAACATCATTGGTGTGAGACAACTAATTCTCGAAGATCGTCATGTGACGTATCGAGAGAAAGAGGCTCTATTAGGCATCTCAGGGACAACCATTCAGAAGATCTTGCATGAAGCGCTTTGTGTGAGAAAGCTAGTTTGCCGTTGGATACCGCATCTGCTTTCCGACGATCACAAGGCGGCCCGCGTCAGATGGTGTAAGAAAACTCTGCAAAGGTTCAACCGAGGAGAGTCAAATCATCTCTACGACATCATCGAATCTTGGATCTATGCCTACGATCCTAATTCTAAACAACAATCTACAATCTGGGTCTTTCAAGACGAGCCAAAGCCGACTAAAGTGGTTCGTTCTCGAAGCACTTCAAAGAAGATGGTGGCCACGTTCGTTGGAAATACCGGCCATGTTGCGACTATTGCACTTGAAGATCGTAGAACGGTTAACGCAGAGTGGTATACCACAGTTTGTTTACCACAAGTCATCGCCGAACTTCGAAAATGTAACTCAAAGTGACGCACCATCCTGCACCACGACAACGCAAGCTCACACAGCGCTCGTCAAACGATTGAGTATTTGAAGAAGGAAAAAGTAGAAATTCTTGACCATCTTCCATATAGTCCTGACCTAAGCCCTAACGATTTCTTTACATTTCCTAAAATTAAGAAAAGTCTTTGTGGTCAAACGTTCCAGTCCGGTGAAGAAGCAGTCCACGCTTTCAAGTCAGCCATTTTGAACATCCCCACCTTAGAGTGGAATAAATGTTATAATAATTGGTTTGAGCGAATGGAAAAGTGTATTAAGCTACGTGGTGAATACTTTGAAAAACAATAAAAAGTACTATAAGGTTCTAGTTGTGTTTTTTTCTTCAAACGACAAAACTTAAAAGGCATGCCTCGTATCCTCCTTTAAACAAATATGTTATTTAGAATAATAGTACCATCAGAAATCATTATTCATATTTCATAAGTTTTTTTATTTAACATCTCCATAGTAGATTATTTAGTTCTTTTACCTGTTATTATACGTTCTTTAAAACACAAAAATGCCAGTTTAGTTCACGAGCTTTTAGTTTAAGCCACTTTTTCTTCTGAGATAATGTAATAGTTATTGACTGTTTCACGCAGATGTAACTATAAGTCCAATGCGTTATTTGTGATGTAATATCGTTAGTAATTGGTGATGACGTTAAATATTGACAGATAACGTATGTATATATAATAATATAGCTATGATTTGTTAAGCGATTTTCATCATTAGTTAGATACATTTTCATTGAATTGATATATATATATATATATATATATATATATATATATATATATATATATATATATATATATATATAAAAACCTAATTAAATGTTTATGTAAGTAACATAGAGCCCACTAAAGGTATTCCACGCGGCGTAGCCGCGGGGAAATCGCTAGTTGGAAATAAGAATAGTTGCTTATTACAATATCGTAGAAAGCCATTTACAACACAGGTCATAACACTTAAATATCATGCAGTTCTCGAGAAAACAAACAAAAAACAAAATCACTACAGAACTCTAAAAATGAACTCTTATGGCTTCGGTACTCTCGCCTCATTTAAATTACGTGGGTTTGAATTGTGACTGAGGAATATGCACAGTTTAGGTTTTTTTTCGGACATAAAGAGCATATTATTCTATTTAACACATACTTACAATAAGGGATGTATGAAACCCGCCAATCCGCCATGGCGAGTATAGAATTTGTTCCTCGGAAATAGGAAGTATGGGTCCAGCGGTGGCATGTTTATGGATGCCTGGATATATTATTAGGATTCAAAAATAATTTAATCCGGTCTTAAAACCAATCCTTTAAATTTAATTTATTGATTGAAGATTTATTCGAATGTTACTTCTGTCGCATGGATATTAATTGAAGCAACCGTTCGTTTTATTTCTGTTTGTTCACACACTTTGTTTTTACACCCACTACCAGTAGCGCATGTAGCCTCCTTAATCAAAAGGCGTCCGGGCACGAAGCAATTTGGCTGGTCTTTCGCGTGTGACTGTGATCAACGTTAAAAGGATACGCTTTACTTTTTCTACTGTGTAGTAGTGCACTCTATTGATTATTGTTAATCAACAAACCGAACTACTTTCAGTATTAAGTCTATCAATCCTAGCCTGGAGTTATCTTGAAAAGAATGTTTATTATGTGTAAGTGGTAAGTATTAGTGGTAAGACCGCTAGTTGTACGATGTAAATTGTTTTTTGTTTGTCCATTTATTTTTAAATAACCAAGAGCATTTATATATCCCACCTATATTTCTGACCTATAAATGCTATTATATATAATGTTATTTTATAAACAAGGTAATAATAATATTTATAAAGTAACCTAAAAAAATATAAATAATAATACAGCATCTTAGACCATGTCTCTGCTCGAGATTGGACGAGATAATAATAAGATAATGGTCAAACACGGACCTATAAAAATAATATAAACAACAATAATAATACACTATGTACCAATCAGCCTGAATTTGTTGCAACGGAGTTCGCAAGGAAAATCTCTGTGAAAACATTTGTAACTTTTGAAAAAAGAACTTGTATGCGTTTCATGTGATGTAAATGTTCTTAGTTAATTGTGTACTTCCTTTTTAGTTTTTAAATCACCTCTCTAGACTACTTACAATAATATAAGAGGTATCTCCCCTAAAGAAACGAAACACATTACTTCAAGACGTGCAATAAGGAGTGAGCGCTATTAAAACAAGCTCAAATAAAGCAAATTGAAAAAGGCACCGGTCCCCCCGGCCTGGAAGAGGGCTAGTTCCACATCCCCCGTTGTCCCGGCGTACACTGAAAAAACAATCTTGTGGTTTCCACGCTTCGTCCCATTCGAATCGATAGATGTCATTGGCTATTTACAAAATTAAGGATATATGCAACAAACGAAAACTAAAGAAGTTTTAATTTAAATAATTAAAGTATAGGTACACATTTGTTTCCAAATTTTATAGTAACGATTCGATTTGGAAAACTTGCAACAACGATACACAGAATAGAGTATGACATACTGATAAAACTAATGAGGTGTCTTTAGGGGGCACCTGGGTGGAACGAAGTTTCGAAGACCATCAAAAACCATCGAAGGCCATCTGAGGCCATCGGAGGTCATCGCAGACCATCAAAGAAATTTTATAGTAATAAGGGTTACAAGACCTATTTTCAAAACAGCGTATTAATGTTTATTATTTTAGATCTTATTTCATTGTATTAAATTTCGAAATTGTATAATGATATAGGTTTGTATTTTTTCTTTGGCTAACACTTTTTTTCGTCTAGCCCCCATCCGCCGTGTAACCTACGATACGGAACTTCGTTCTAAAAATCATCGGTTTGTTAACTATGCTGTATTGTGTAATATCTATGTACCCTATTTACATGTATTTAATTTGTACACCACCGTTATATCCTTTCGATGGCTTTCACATAATCCTTAGCCCGGGTTGTCTGGAAGAGATCGCTCTAAAGCGATAAGGCCGCCCTTTGTTCCTGCCTTTACACGAAATGATTAAATTATTTACTTCACATGTATGAGGTGAACGATTCAAAGTTTTCTATCTTTTATCTCTCTGTCTACCTTATTATACTAGGGCATTTGAGAGACAAATAAGCTGAGACACTTTTATCACCTTCAAAACGTAACTCTCCAGATTTTAAATGAACGTAATCAGTTACATTGTGTATTTAAAGATTGTTTTAGAATTTATTAATGTCCAGTTAGTTTTTACCTACAAAAAAGTTATAGTTTATATAAATGAAATAGTTATACGAGCCCCTTAAACATACATTATGTTAATGTTCTTAATAAACATTCTAATCTAATCCTTTTTCAACATTTCTATTGCTGGGCACGGGTCTCCCCATCTCAAAGAATGGACAGTATACCAGTACATTTGTCATTGTACAGATTGGCGGGTTCCGTATGTGCAATTTTTCTTTTACCGTCAACACATAGTAACATATGGTAATCTTAACAATGCAGAATGCAGTTGTTTTTTACAAAACTTGCAAGATTTCCTAAGCAGTACATGTCATATAGGTAAGTACATGTGAGGTTTCGAACCTACGTTATTTAATTGCTACATAGATCCCTTAGCCAACAAGCCACAACGAGGTTTAATTAACTAATTAAAGAAGTAATTGTCAAACCTTGCATTTTCTCTTTGAAAATGCAGGTTTCCGAGAATCAATTTCATAACAATAGGTATGTTAAATATGCAAATTTTAAAAGTGTATGAAAAATATTTCATTCTTTAGTTCCATAGCATGGACACATTTCGATTCTTTAATAACATTTTGACAGTCTGCATCAAACATCGAACTGTCATATCTCGTTAGCGGAAAAACCTCTACAGTTTGGCACAGCATGGTTAAAATATTGCATTGGACATAGTATACGTTGAATAAATTAACATTTAGATGTACTGTGTAATCTGTGTACATTATTTTAATTCAGTGCTGTACATATTATTGTAATCTTTGCCTGGAAGCTCTAACTATTAAACCGTGTTAACTTAATGGTTAGAGCACGCGTCTCAAAATCGAAGGGCGCAGGTCCGAACCCTGGCCGGACAGCATGTAACCTGCACATCGAGATAATCGATGTCTCAAACCTGCCAAGCTGCTTAGGACGTGGTGAGTATACTGTCCCTTCCCCTATAATAGGAGGCCCGAGCTCAGCAGTGGGATGATTAATCTTAATCTTTGTTCCACAAATGTATGACATTGTATCAAATATTGTACGTTACATTTAGTTATTCGCAACACAAACGTACCTACCTAATTTACCTGACAACATAGAATTGGTCTGCCTGAATTCATACTCGTACATACGTACAAATGTGAAAATGACTTTGTATTTATTTCTTCCTTCACAGCCGTGCAAATGTACAGATTTACATGAATGACGGTATATAATTACATTCGATGATTAGGATAAGTATTAAAGAGAGAAAACCAAAATATTTTGTAATATGAAATCGCCCAGGCGTTCCTCAGTCTACGCACACTGATTGGCAAGTGACTGACGCTGGGTTCTACGTCTTTATAACCATTCGTTTTCTAGAAATGTTATCATTGCTAAAAAATGAATGGTTATATTATGTAAAACTGACATTAATAGTTGTGAGGCGTTTATGTCAAATTGTAACCAATAGCAAGGCAAGTGAACGAGTAGTTAGATATGGAAAGCAGGCATAAGAGGCGCCGAAATCCATTGCCTTTTTGTTCACTACATTATAGCATGCTTAGTTCTAAATCTCACTGATAGAGTAGTAGTAGTTTTTATAAAAATGGTTGCCACATATGTAGGTAGGCGGATGGACGAACGTGACGATTATAAGGGTGGCGTTATTGCTAAAATTGCTGCAGAACCCCAAAATTCTGAAAAAGAAACAACTGTTTACTGGCTATAGATTACCGATTATATTCAGTAAAGCAGAAATGTGACCTTCGTCCCAAATGCTGTTTCCGTAACATGTTCGAAACGTGTTATAAGTGTGTAAGGGCGTTGTTTGCTGAGGGTTGATCATTGAAAGCGGTGTTAAGTTGCGATGCGACGGGTCGGATGTGCGGTCGCACAAAACCGGCGACCGCGTGACGGGCGGTTCTCCGCATAAATCTCCACGACCGTCAATTAAGGCTCACCCCGACAGTTTGTCTACGGTGCCGCCCTGATTGCTTTCACTCAGCCTCTTCGTTGTGCGCGAGGATGCTGGGACAAAGTATATAAATCGAATTTTGATCAAGTTTGTTTTGTTCTTAATATAGATAGATAACACTATTAGCACACAAAAATAAACAACTGCAAAAAAAATATCATATAATAAATTGAATCAACGATAGCAAGTGGAGCAATGTTTGTTGTTAATGGCTATTAAGGCTGGTGTGCATAGACATTTAACCGATAGTTAAAATAAGATAATATCTAAAACTATATTGCTAAACAGCGATTATTTTATTTTAACTGTCGCTTAAATGTCTATGCACCCCAACCTTAATACATGCTGTGAAGAATCTTTGATTTATTTATATTATAGGTAATTCATGTCTATTTTAATAGTGAGAAACAACAAACCTTCTTGGTGTTTTGTTCACAACAAATTGATTGATTAGTTGAAACATCTTTTGACCCTATTAAACATTCGAAAAAAGCTTTTATAAATAAATTAGCAATTTTTAAGAAAAGTGATTTTAATGAGAATTCATGTCTGGTACCAAACTAACACTTCATTGCACACCAAAATAATATGTCTTACAAAAAGATCTGTCTAACAATTCAATAATTGTAATATAACATTGCGCTTTACGTTCTGGTTAACCATTCTGAACCGCTAAGGATTCAATTCGATCAACATCGACTCCCAACAAAACAAGCACTTATTGGTTTTTGTGACGTCGCATTCGCATCTCAAAGGAGGCGCGTTATGAACGACTCAGTGTAAATAATGATAATATGTGTGCGTTTTTTATTTATAAGCTCAGCGTGAGTGTTGCGTTGACGCGCGATGTCGTTAGGGGCGCGCTTCTCGTGTGTCATTTTAAGGATGTGCCAAATTGAAGGCTCCAGCGGGTGTGATCGCGAGGGGAGCCTGATTTATGCCGCCGCCCCATCACGCCCTCGCGCCTTCTATTAGAGGTTTGTTCACTCGGCCGAGGTCAGTTTTCTTATACGCGCCTCCACTACAGACTAATAACATCCAGTTTATATTATTACTCATGGTTTTATCAACGTCTACAGAGATTCGTTCTACGTGTTCTATGTAGATTTTTATATCCGATTCCGTTTTTGTTAAAATGGCTACGCAACCTTAAAACGCAGTTATTTGATTTCAGATGAAATTACATTTATATTATATATCAATTCCCTATCGTGGGAGGCCCGAGCCCAGCAGTGGGACATTTATGGGCTGCTATTATTATTATATATATATCAATATGAATATGGATTGATTCATATGCGAATGAGTATGCTAAGAAGGTACATACACTTGCTATGTAGATCATATTGTATAATAAGTTAATTGTTTGTGGTTTCACGTTTACGAACATGATCAATAAGTTAGTTGTCTATTCAGTTAGTACTTGCCTGAAATCCCGATTGTTATGATTTGATCCCTCCAATATGATTTAACTAATGCCCCGCGGCACAGTCTACGAATTCGTTGTCTTACATATGTATATGTAGGTATGCTCATTACATATGCCAAATATTATTACACGAACAGAAGAGGAATTTACGTTTATATACTTACCTCGTCCTTTAGCCTCTAGTTGTTTTTCAACTCAAAGTTATTCAAAGTCAATATAACTAAAGACCATGCTTAAAAGTACTTCAAACTGACGCATATTGTATGAATAGTCTAATTGAAGTATGTAGATGAAAAAGTAGAAGCGAAATATCATATCAAGTGAAGATTTATCTTGTCTCTGTCTATCTCTGTAAGAAATAATTAGTAAATAAATATATATAATAGTTATATGGTAAATATATGATCGATTAGGCTTTCGTATAATAGGTTGGGGAAAAGTCTTTTCGCATATAGTCTGTATGAACGTGTAATAAGATCTCTTTGGCTATACCATTTGTATCTGGCTGGTTTTGGTATCATTATAAAGTTTTAATTTTAAAGAAGATAATTCCAAATTTTTATTAGGAAAATGTTTGATTTTCATTTGTTTTTCTTATTGTTAAAATGATTGAATCTAATGAAGAAATTCGATACATTTTAAAATTTTACTAGAAAAAAGGCAAAAATGCAACACAAGCCGCGAAAAAAATTGTGACGTTTATGGACTTAATGCAGTATCTGTGAAAGTAGCGCAAATTTGGTTAAAGCGTTTTCAATCCGGAAATTTTTATATCAATGATGCACGTCGCTCTGGTCGCCCTGTTACGGACAAAATTGATGCCATTTTCGAAAAAGTGGAGCAAAATCGGCATATTAGTAGTTACGATGTAGCTGGAGAACTGGGAATTGACCACAAAACGGTTTTGGCGCATTTGAAAAAAGCTGGGTACACAAAAAAGCTCGATATTTGGGTGCCTCATGAGCTCACTGAAAGCAACCTAATGAACCGTGTATTAATTTGTGATTCTTTATTACGACGTAATGAAACCGAACCGTTTTTGAAGAAGATGATAACTGGTGATGAAAAGTGAATCACGTACGACAAGAACGTGCGAAAAAGATCGTGGTCAAAGGCCGGTCCGGCTTCACAGACTGTGGCGAAACCCGGGTTAACTCGCAACAAGGTGATGCTGTGTGTATGGTGGGATTGGAAGGGCATAATTCATTATGAGCTGTTACTGCCAGGCAGGACCATCGATTCTGAACTGTACTGCGAACAACTGATGAGATTAAAGCAAAAAGTTGAGAGAAAGCGGCCGGAATTAATCAACAGAAGGGGTGTGGTTTTTCACCATGATAACGCAAGACCTCACGCATCTTTAGCCACTCAGCAAAAATTACGAGAGTTTGGCTGGGAGGTGTTAATGCATCCGCCGTATAGTCCTGACCTTGCACCTTCAGATTTTCACTTGTTTCGGTCTCTGCAAAATTCCTTAGGCAGTGTCAGGTTAACATCACGAGAGGACTGCCAAAGCCACTGTCGCAGTTTTTTGATCAGAAGCCCCAAAATTTTTATAGCAATGGGATCACGTCCCTACCTACAAGATGGCAAAAAGTTATCCAACAAAATGGCACCTACATACTTTAGTCAAATGCAATTAAACTTTGTAAAAAAACCTTTTGAATTTTTATATAAAATGCGAAGAAACTTTTTCCCCAACCTAATAGTTTCATTATTATTTATGTCTTCGAAAATCTTAATTATATCGGGCGAATAGACTCGTTATATACGAGTATATAGTCTTGCCATAAATATTGTAATAATGAAAAAAAAAATCTATTGCAAATAATATTTATAAGTTTTACAGTGTGTTAGTTTAATACATAAATATAAAACAATTTAAAATATAAAAAGGTTATTCGAAGTGGTCTCCATTGGCTGCAATACATTCCTTTAAATGTTGAGGCCAGTTATCAATCGCACTCTTTCCGTGGGAAAATTCTTCACTGCCAATCGTATGGATTGTTTTAGGGACTCCAAATTATCATGGCGTTTAGAGTAAGCCGTACTCTCTGGCTGGTTATAAACTGACCATAAATCGTAATCCAGTGGATTAAGATCGGGACTAGACGACGGCCAGTCTTCAGCTCTGATGAAGTCCGAAACGTTCGTTTCCAACCAAGACTGCGTGGACCGAGCTTTATGACCCGGCGCCGAGTCTTGCTGGAAAGACCATTCTTGGTTATTGAACATGGTGTTGTTAAGGGGCTTAACTACCTTCTCAAGAATGGTATCTTGATACACTTGTGCCGATGTTTTGATACCTTTTTCACAATATGGCTCAGTCACTCCTTCATAGCTAACACCCCACCAAACCATCACTGAAGACGGATAATGCCCACGGTGCACTCTATCGACTAATTGAAAAGCTTCCTTAGAGCTTTGAGCATAAATACGGTCATTTTGTTTATTAAAATGTTGCTCAATTGTAAAAAATTTCTCATCCGTAAACAAAATTTTCTGTGAACTCCCTTTGCGTACCGCTTCAGTAGTTGTTTCGATTTTACCACCCTATTCTTTTTTAAATTATGAGTTAAGAAATGACCAGTGCGTCTCTTATAGGTTGCAAGTCCTAAATCATCTTTTAAAATATGCGACATGGTTCTAGGCGATATCTTCATCTTCCGAGATAAAATATTTTGCTTTCGGACAGGATTTCTTCGAATTCTTTCCCTTATTGCTTTGACCACCTTTTTCGTACGAACACTACGTGGACGGCCAGATCTTTTTGTGTCACAAACAGAGGAGGTCTCATTGTACCTATTAATAGCCCGGTACACAAACATTTGACTAATACCAAACGTATGGAGAGTTTTAAAAATTGCATTTGGCTCCATACCTACTTTGTGTAATGCAATCACAGCGATTCGGTTCTCTTTATCGCCCCACTTCATTTTAATATCGCAAAATGTTGTACAACGTATTGGCGCCAAAATGAGAAAACACAATGAACAATCATATAAAAATGACAGATTCCAAATTCAAATGTAATATTTTGTTTCTTTTTAATTGTAACTGTATTTATGGCCAGACTAAATATATATTTTTTTCGGCTATTAGCTACTAGATGGTATGCTATATCATAAACCTATTTCCGTGGTATTCTTTTCATATACTTGAATAGGTCAGTGAAAAACCTAAGACCTAGCTCGCTATTTCTTAAATACAACTAAACTAACCTTGTTTAGTATTTACATACTAAATATGTAATATTTTGAACAATTTGTATGACTTGTAATATTATCTTATTCTTGCCGTACAACCAAAATGTACACACTAGTTTGTTATATTTATATACTCGTATAATTTAAAATTACGTAAGAGTAACAAGGCTGTAATAACATAAAAATGAATAAATGTCTATTATCTATATTATATAGGATATGCCCGCGACTTCGTCCACGCTTGACTTGGAATTCCCGCTGGATTCCCCGGACACAAAGTACCACAGCA
Organism: Dendrolimus houi; assembly: GCA_039645545.1. Lineage (NCBI taxonomy): Eukaryota > Metazoa > Arthropoda > Insecta > Lepidoptera > Lasiocampidae > Dendrolimus > Dendrolimus houi. The sequence continues at coordinate 12,667,982 of CM077134.1, forward strand.
TTTTCGTTTTACTGAATAATGTGTCTGAATAAAGTAATTCTTATGCACACGAACAACTACAAACTGCTACCGGGAAAATTCCCGAGGGATTCCCAGGATATAAAGTAGCGCAGATTTTAAGTCTAAGAATTTGCTGTCGATCAGAGAAAACTGCCACGAAATTTGCCTAGTAATTTTAACGTGATGATACACCATCTAACAGACAGACAGAATAAAAAAAATCAGGGGCGATTCAATTCGGACGACCAGATTCTGAAAATACAATTTTTAAAATTTTATCTGTCTGTCTGTCTGTTAGAGCATCACTTGAATACTACTGAACGGATTTAAATCAAACTCGATATAGAGCTAGTTTTGAAAGCTAGTGACTGGATTTAAATGGAACTCGTTATAGAGCTAGCTTCCGGGGTGTAACTTAGGATACTTTTTATCCCGATAAATGATGTTTCTGTTCGATAGACGAAAATAACGAAAAAGGTGGCGCTGCGATTGCGTGCGAATGAAACTCGACATGGTGCTGGCTTATAGTCCGAGTTAACACTTAGGATACCTACATTTTATCCCGATAAATGAAGTCGTTTCCATAGCATAGACGGATTAGCAAAATAGATGGCGCTGCAATCGCGTTTTTTCAATTCACTAACAAAACCTGGTCATGAACAATACGTCATTTATTGTATTACTTCAAATCGGGCTGGCTTCGACTCGCCTCTATATGGCTGATCAGTTGTGTAGACTTAGTTGGACTTTATATATGGACTTAGTTTCTTTGTTATTGTAGTGAATTTAAATTGAAACAGTAAAGTTTTAGGTCTAAAAAATTACAGAATATAACCTCCTTTAACCAAATATGTTATTCATAGTAATAAAATCTCATTAGAAAATATTTCATAAGTTTTTTTCAGTTTACCATTCATAGATTCCATCCATAGGTATAGTTCCTTTGCCTGTTATTATAACATTCTTTAAAACCTAAATTTCAGTTTATTTCATGGGCTTTTAGCTTATACCACTTTTTCATCTGGCATAATGTAATAGTTATTGCCCATTTCACACAGATGTAGCGATAAGTTTAATGCGTTATTTGTGACGTGATATTGTTATTAATTGTTAATGACGTTAAATATTGGCAGGTCTTATCCGTGCAGGAACGGAGAAAGAATACAATTTCTTGCGGCCGGGCGGCCTGTCGTAAGAAGCGATAAAACAACCCACAGTCAGGTGGTAGGGCATTTGCCCGACTGGATAGCTACCATCCCTGGTCTACAGCATGTCGCCATAACAACCTTGAGTTGTGTTCCGGCATTAGTGACCAGGTTCCACTCTCCCTTAAGAGAGCAGTAGCGCATTTGTAGCACCTTTGGTGTTGTTTAAATCTAATTAAGTTTTCACGTAAGTACCATAGTTACTAGTACTACCTAGGATTGCTCACGCGTCGTAGTCGCGGGGAAAACGCTAGTTCTATATAAATCTTGACTAACTATTTCAAAGGAATTTGAAATATTTTAGTTTGCACAAATTAAATATTTGTGTGAATTGTTTATACATTTTTTATTAAAACGATCGACAATACATGAATCGGATCTAATAATTCGATTTATTAACATCTGTAGTATAATAGTAACAAATTGATGTCTCTTTGCTTTTTCTAACACTCCAAAACGAAATTATTTTTAGTCATGAGTCATACATTTTCTGTACTCTTCTTTTGTTTTTCGGGCTGGTGGCTAACGTAATATTTGCCTAGAAGTGAGTATTAGAGGCGGCAATAATAAGTCTGTTTTAAAGAGCGATGTTTTCGCGTGTCGTCGTCGGTTGACTGCGCCCATCCGAGCGTGCTCCGAATGCGGAATGACAACTGCTAGTGAGCGTTAATTACGCTCAACCGAACAACAACCAAACTTAAGTAATAAACGGAATGTTACTTGTTTGTCGCAGTTTTTTCTGACTGTTTAATCTAACAACCTAGATTGTAAAGGAAGCAAAGAAACACAACATTGGCCCCTTTGAAATGTGGTATCGGCGTCAAATTCTTTGATCTTCATTGACAGTTTGCTGAATGGCCACTACCTCCATCCTCGAAGAGTTCGAGATTTAAGATTACCAGAAATTATCAGCATTGCGCCGTCAAACAAAGAGACCAAGTTGTAGAAAAAAGTGGACTAATCACATTTTGGACCTATTGGTAATTTCTTAAATGTGACTCTTACTGTGCTTTAAACAAACCTAGATGGACAGGATGTACATTTACTATCATCGATTGTAAAAAGATAAAAAGATCCCCAACGGCTAAAGAACGACTAACAAGAGACAGTGTGTTTTTTGAGATTGATGTAACTGTCTCTGATGTACGATGTATTGCGCTCAGCGTTGTTCATAGCTTTCAGTTATGATCTTTACAAAAACGCTTCATAAACCTTAATGTGGATTAAAGCAGGAAAATTAATATGACACGTGTTAGTGCCAGCTCACTTCTTCTAGTAAATACGTGTATGGCTCCGCTTTCCATTTAAGTAAGGCAGGGCGCATATCGACTACTGCTTCTAAGCCAAAACTACTTAAAGCACTTTTTTAGCGCTTAAGTTGTTGTATTGTTGCTCGAACGTCCACTCGGGTCGGTTTAATTGAGTGTTGCTTAACAAATTATTTAACAATTTTGTTGTTGAAGGAAAAACCACAATCGCACATTCTTCCGTACAAATGTAGATACGTTTGGCAATAAATACAAACATAGCTGAACTATTGTGTGTTTTTTCTATGAACTGATTCATACTTAACCGAGTGTTTAAGATGTGTTGGATGATAAACGAATAAAACATGGTATTAATACCAATGTCATCGAAAAAGTAATTATTGTTTAAAGGAAAGTAAAAAAAGTTTTTTAAACTATAAAATATTTTCTTATATTTTTGTCTTATAATAAAATGAAAAGTAACAATAATATAATCCGGAGACTCGAGTTTTGATAAATAACCACAATATTTACTGTCGTTTTATAGATGGTATATGTCTAAAATGAAAACAACAAAAATGATAGTCAATCTTGTTACGGGGGTGGTGAAAATAGAGCCGGTGAAAACTTATAAATTGAAGTAAAGATCGCTAAGGTAGTATAAGTAAATCGAATTCACATATCATCCTGATGATCATTGTGAGGATATTAGAAAAAGTTAAGAAATTATTGTATTGTCATCGATACTTGTTACGAGTACAATTTTCAAAATTAATCAGATACCTGGTAGTGGGTGAAAATGACGTTCAAAGATTCTGTTACAAACATTCATACATACATGGGCAAGCTAATAAAAACGTGTTAAAAGAAAAGAGAGATCCAGAAGTATTCCGGAACAGTGGAAAGAAGGCACAAAAATGTCGCATAAACTGTTTTTACTCAAGTGATTGTAGCCAATGTGTAACCAGCCTAAAGTGAGAATTTTGTCCCAATACGCTTCAATGTCTGACTTGATGGCTACGACGAGTATCGAGATGCAAATGAGAACTGTGGCGTCGACGATGGCGCCACTGAGGCGATCGTGCCTCTACTAATAGCAGGGATAGCTGCTACGTCAACCCGCACTTTACAAATTAATATTGCTCGACACGAATATTAAATTAGAAATCATCTGTCGATATGTTTTGTTCACGCTTGATTAAGCGTTCTTGTTCATAGTTATCACTTTAAGAAATGGCCGGTTCCTATATCTTACCGACCGTTCATTTACCTTACCATCGGTTAAAATTTGATATAAGCTCCAAACAAGTAATGTCAAAATTCAACCGATGATAAGGCAAGTGAATGAATAGTAAGATATTTTATACAGGTGAATTTTTCAACTGGGATTTCAGAACGAAATCCTAAACTATACGAAATAGCGAAAAATACTCAAAGCAGTTTGGAAGCCAATTTTGACGAAAACTAAAGTGGTATCATTAGATTTGGAATTATTACACGGCAAAGCAAGGAAAGTGGTTTTTTTTAAACAAAATGTTCTATTTTCCATTCAATAATTAAACCTCACTTCATTTTATGCAATATGGAAGTTGTGAAAATGATTATATTTTTATAGGCATCTATAAATTAATATTCAAAAAGCACGTTATTTTACCTCAATCAATCAAATAAGTCAATGGGTAAACATTGATTAATAACAGAACCCACATAAAATATTTATTTTTTATAAGTTAATAAGTTACGGTTGATTTGTTTCCAAATACGCGTGAAGTGTAACTCTCTCTAGCTTCTGATCTATAACGTGGCAAGTTCTGAAATTACTTTAAACAAAAAATGTGTTGAATAAGGAGTGATTTCGATTAATTTTTTTAAGGGTTCCATAATCAATAACGGTCGATATTAATTAATAGACACAAAGCCAATTTCATATAACGGGCAATGCAATGAAGAACCACTTAGCTTCCAAACATCTTGCTCCAAAGTTGTTTAACAGAACAATTACATTAGTTAAGTTAATCGTCGGCCGACCTAATGAAGTTAAACGTATCTGACGATAGATCAGCGTTCCGACGCCCTCAATTAAAATCACATTATGGATGATGATGACTATTAAGTTTATTATCATTGAGATGTGACGGCGTTGTTTAAATGACAGTCATGTTGTTTAGTAACTTAAGCGTCTATTGTTTCAATAAGCCTACACTTGTATCTAAGAAGAGGCTACCTGGTTTTCTTATATTAATATGTTTACACATTGTTGACCTAAAAAATAAGGGTAGGTATGGTTTTAGATAAAAAAACGACTTCAAGAGTAACTAAAAAGCAAAAAATAAATATCTTCTACAACATCTAGAAGTTGGTGCAACGTAAAACATAAAATACAACAAAGGAGACGTATACGCTTTCATTCTTCTATTCTTCACATTCTTGGGCCCAGAGTGTAAAAAGATCAAGATGTTGTAAACATATTTATTTTTGCTTTTTAGTTAGTCTTGAAGCTCTTGAAGTTGGTTTCTTTTTGTTAGATTTTTTTATTTTTCTCTTTAAAATTTTGTGCATGGTATCTAATAACAATGAAAACATCCTGAAGCTTTTCTGAATCCAACGCAAAAAGAATTGTCAAAATCAATTCTGAAACAAAAAAGTTGTAACTGAACATATATTATATAAGTAAAAAAAGATATTTACACGACAAATTGATAACCTCCTCCTTTTTTCAAGTCGGTTAAAAATATAACACCCTGATTTTACATTGAGTATGTATATTTTCATAAAATACGTATTGGCAGACTGCCTTGCGGTTCATTTGTATATCATTAGCGTGGTGCAGGGGCTCTTGTTTACTAGTCACTTGTGGTCTTGTGCCGCTTTGACATGTTATTTTCCTAATCGACTCTATCGATTGTTTATGTCTTAACACTAAAACAATGCTATCACACAAACATGAACCCAAAACACAATGTCAGTATGCATAAAATCATATCATCATGTCCAAACCCCAATTTTTGTCCGTACAATATATTCTAACGATATGAAAATTTACAGTATGAGGTTTTTGTTATTATTAAACGAATGTAGGGGATCTTCGTTGATGATCTAGTGTTCGAATTGTAAACCTTTTGGAATTCACTGTTTTTTAATATTCTGTAGCTTTTGGAGTAAGGACTATTTACTCTCAACTTCGGACCATAAAATATCTGCGTTTGTTTATAACATTGATCCTTACATGTTTCACTGCTGGGCTCACACCTCTTCTCCATTTTAGGGAAACGGACTATGTACCCAACATGCTTGTACAACGTGATTAGGTGACTTGCATACAATGTATATATCGATGTACAGGTTTCGTCAAAATGTAGTTTGCCGTCAGTGGTACTTGTAATAATAATATTTATTTATTTGCTCTCACAACAAAAATGGTGAGAGCCTGGTGTCAGTAGAAGGAAAAATCCTGTGTGTCCTTCCTCTCCCCGGAAAAATGTAGATATATATACAATTAGTTAATCGATTATATTAATTATTGATTTACTGATTATATTAATTAGAGATACGATGTATTGATTGTAAATAGATGTGCAGTGTGTAATTGTGTATTTAATGAGTATATATATTGTACGTAAATGTGTGTGTGTGTGAGTTTACGTGATTTGAAATGAAAGGAATAAAATAAATTACACTTTATTTCTATGTAATTCTCAACATAGAAATAAATAAATGAGTGAACATATATAATACAAGAAGGTAATAAAAACAGTAAAAAGGAAAATATTTAAGTAATTAGGACTAATAGTGCTTCAGTGGAGTCATAGTCGAGTTTCAACAGCCATTCGGTGAGGGTTTTCTTACAATTGCCTTTAGTCAAAGGAAATATATCAATCTGCTTGTTGAATTTATTATATAGGTAACTCCCTAGAAAGTAAAAAGTATACAGCAAAACGCTGTGCTGACAAGGTTTTGTTTGCAGGGGATGTAGTTCCTTTTAATAATAGAATTGGATGATATAAATGGTGTGATAACATGTTGTTTCAGAAGATTTGTAGGATAACCGAACCGTTAACACTTTCCAACGTTCATAAATGTGTTTGGTGGGGAAGTAGAATGTGAGAAAGACTGACTTTAAGTACTGCTCGTTGTGCACGTTCTTAAATTATATTAAAATCAACAACCTGACCAAGGGTTTTAAAAATATAAATAAACTTTCGTAATCTGAGTGTTAATGAGTTAATAATAATATATGGGTTAAAACTTAGATTTTTTTTATCGCGGGAGTTTAGCAGACAGGTAGACGGCCCACTTGATGGAAAGCGGTTACCATCGCCTATAGACATTTGCAACACCAAAGGTGCTACAAATGCGCTGCTGCTCCCTGAAGGGAGACTGGAGCCTGGTCACTAATGCCGGAACACAACTCAAGGTTGTTATGGCGACATACTTTAGGCCAGGGGTGGTAGCCATCCAGTAGGGCAAATGCCCTACCACCTGGCTGTGGGTTGTTTTGTCGCCTCTTACGACAGGCCGCCCGGCCGCAGGAAATTGTATTCTTTCTCCGTTCCTGCACGGATAAAAATATTTGGTAAATGATAACACCCAAATATTTAATATGTTGAGTTGTATGCAAAGTAAGGCAAGAGTTGCAAGTAGCATGAGAAAGACGAGTGAGCTATTATTTTCAAGGTTTGTATATGAGGTTGATCCTGATTATGAACTATCTAAAAGTCGAATGCTTCCTGGCCATCGTGGCAACGTGGCGCAAGTACCTTATTCAATACTAAAACTTCGTTTCACAGCGTTTGTTTGCTTAGTGTTGATTTTAATATTAGAGCGCTCCACCCAGCATCGCCGAGATCTATTTTGATATTGTGTAAAATTCTTAAAAATTCTTAAAACATTCTTAATAATATTGGCATTCTCAAGGCCGCAGAAAATGAACAGACAAACATGCAAACAAAGTTACTTTCACAGTATTAACGCAAATTTGTAGGACACAAATTCTATGAAGCGATATATATAAGAAACCGTATTAAACATATAATAACAAATACGTAATAATATATATTTTAAAAGGATTTCTCGGAAGCAATGTGTATTGTCGAGTATACCAGTTTTAACAATACAGTTGTCCTGTTAAGCATCGAAATACGGCACTGCGTAGTGGGAATAAACCAAGAAATATTCTTTGTAAGTTTCATGAAATATGGCCGAGGGGTGGCTAGTGTTAGGCAAAGGATGATCGGTCAAGTATTGTTTGTGGTGGGTGAAGGCGCGGTCCGCCGCTCCTCTGTTTGCCGCTCATGTTTGACCGCGTTCTTTATGGCGACAAGGTCCCTGACTGCCTTATGGTGTTACTATTTAAAAATCTAGAGAAAGAGAGAGAGAGTAAGCTTGGTAGATTTGCTCAAAATTGTATCCAAAAATTCGTTTTACAATCTACATTTACAAAAGAATAAGTATTATATGAATACTAGTTTTCGACCGCGACTTCGTCCATGTTAAATATATAGCAAAGGTCAAAGTTATTTTGCCAACATTGAAAATAAAAGAGTATTAGCAGCAGGGCAATGATTTCTTTGTATGAAACATGAATTCCAAAAATTCTCGTAAATTGCCGGGATATATCATGTTTCTACAAATATACGCAATTTCAACTGTTCCATTAGTACAGAAAGGGTCGCAACAAGCATGTCATAAAACCACGTAGCGACTTGAGAAAACTCCGAGGCTGGCAACGCGATGATAACGCTACCGGGTTCCAATCATCTATAGATGGCGGTAAACGCTTTCCATCGGGTGGCTCATCTACCTGTTTGCCAGGTTTTGGCAATAAAAAAGAACCAGAAAAGAGCGGCTGATCGTTTATACCTCCTATATATTCTTATTATGTATAAATTGTTTTAGAATTTAATGGAAAATGGTCCCATAACTAATTGCGGATAAATGAAGCTTGTATCATACTGTAACAATAGGATCTATTTAATATAATTATGTGAATATTAACCGCTGGTACAATAGGGTTAGCGAATAGTGAAATCAACTGAGATACTTATCCCTATTAGTTAGGTTTCCTGGAAGAGATCGCTCTAAGGGACAAGGCCGCCTATTGGTTTGCCTAAAAATATTCTAACTAATGTATTGTATCTGTTGGCACGGGTGGCTACGAACAATGCGGGCTTTGCAGCGACAGGCACGTCTTCCTCGTGATCTTTTCTTCACGTCTTGCGGTTCTTTCGACGAGTGGACCAGCTAGTACGGTACAGGGGGTACCTTCCAGCACGCGGGTTAGTTTAAGCGGGCTTAGAATTCGGCACAACACACAAAACGTGGCGAGATTTTCGCGGAAACAGCGGCGCGATCGGCGGCCGAACGTAGATTATGTCACATTACATATGACAGATGCGGCGAAAAGAAAAAAGAAACAAAGAGGCGGTGACCAAATAGGTCGCCGTTAACAGTATCTGTTATATACTTTGGTTAGCAATAAAGTGTTATTTTATCAGCGTCATAGATTTTGTACGAAGGTACATAGTTATGATGTCGAAATGATTGTTTAAACACTGTTTAAAATTATTTATATCATTATATTATATGTATTCTTAAAGTAACGTAATAAGATATTATATTAACACGTGTCTGTGTACATGTAAATAATGTTAGAATTCATTGCGATATGTGTCCTGTAACAACCCCCTTTTAAAAAAACGATAAAACAGAGATTGGCAGATCTCTCCCTCTATATATCCCTCTATATATATATAAACAATATACATATAAGAACAAAGAGTATATGGATACTCTAAAATTTTTCCGCCCTTAGAATTGTAATTATAAAGAAATCTATTATAGAGTTTCTTTTTGGTTTGATTGGCTGTGATAATATGTCTAGTGATAGGTATCCTACGTTGTGTATATAAATATTGTAATAACTCAGTTCTATGGAAATTTGTCCAAACAAGGAAATCATTTGAAAGTTCAGAAGTTGAAATATCATACCCAGTATTAATGACGGATTGTGATTAACTATTAGATTTACCGAACTACTTGCCTATTTTAGTTACCTATAACGAAACTAGGGTGGACGGAATAATCTGCTTCCGAATACCTTCCTAAACCTATAAATAGAATACGTTATTAATAAGAATTTGATTGATTAGATTTTTATATTAGAATAATATGTGTATGTAATATGTATGTAGAGATGCGTATCTATGTATTTTGTAATACATAAAGTGTAGTGTATGTAAAGTATATATGTAAGTATGTATATATGTAATTATGTAATATGCATATATAATATGGTAGGTAATTTTACCTATGATATTAAGAAACGAAGTAAAAGTATGATTTATACAAATTTAATATAGGTATTATATAGACGTTTGTATGATTGGAGTGGTTATGAACTGAGAGTTTAGTGAGTATATAAATAGAATATAAAATTATGGAGATTGGGAAGGATTTAATTAATGAAGATTTAATAAAAGGTATAATAAACCCAAAATTCCTTCCACCGGGTCAAGAAGTGATCCTCACAATCACTTTTTATTATACCTTCTGGATAAGAAAGGAACTAGTCGATGAACCAATCCCAAAAATATATCCTTTAAATATTATGTGAGTCATTTAGACCGATAATCCAGTTCGGTTAATGTGTGTGTGTGTAAGGCCAGAATTGGGTTTTGAGAGTGCCGAAGCAACTCACAAAAATACATAGCGTCCTTTCGGTACTTAGTATCGTAATACTGCCCTATGAGGCTATCTAGAATAAATAGGCTGTCTTTCTGTAAATAGAATTTAGACGCCGTGTAATTAGTAATATAGCACTCAGGTGGGAAGCACTTACTAGTCACGCATGTATTGATTTGAGATATAGGCCACGAAGACGAGCGTTTTACCAAACATTTCATATCAGCATTTAAATGACTAACAATAATTTATTGAAAGTGCCAATACGCAACTTTCAAAAATACATTGTGAACATGTCAGACGGTTCGAATATTACGAACGTGCACTGCGAGTTACTATGCCTAGGCCAACTATCTATTAAAGAATCATCGACCATAGTTAGACAAGTAAGCTGTATCAGCGCTCAAGCAGATACACCGCTGACGAACACAAGTATTATATAATTTAGTTACAATATAAAATATTGGCTCATTCCCCAGTATGAGGATAGGAAGGGTAGAATATGATACCTTTGACATAACCTTACCTTTTAAGTGTTTTACTTTAGGGCAAATAACTATCAATTGAAACAGTCATTTGAATCAGAGTTAATCCCACTGATAATCAACACAGGAAGGCAGGCATTCAATGCCGAACTGAATTTAACAGTTCATTGGTGAGTCATTTTTACCTCAACACAGTCCAAGTCAAACTAGACCAGACAACAAGAGCCGTTTACTTAAGCAGACAAGACAGTTAGAGCACTGACTCGAGGCACTTCCTGATAACAAACCATTCCGTCGCATTTGTCTAATCGACGTTTGCGAACGACCTATGTGTAAAACACAAACTGTCGAATGAGAATGTCACGATAATAAATATCGTACCCAGGTAGGCAAGAATCATGTACTATAGCTACGATGTACAATTCTCAAGAACTAATCGAGCTATCTGTCGATTTTACCAAGCACTGCATTTATAAGGTAGAAATGGCTAAACAAGAACTTGTAAGTCAAGAATAGAATAAATATGTATAGGGCTTTTAACCCTGATCCAATTTAAACTGGCATGGATTCACCACAAACGAAAACACATTACCTCGCTGAAACTTATAATAAATGATAAGTTACAGCTACTTTACCTTGACATATACATGTATATAATATCTCGTATAGAGTAAAAGATATCAGTGTAAAGTATAAGGATTATAACGTGAACTTCATTTATATAATCGTTGATATAATAAATATTAAAAATTTATATAATGTTTAGTGTTATAAAATGATGTATTAAACGACTTCAAATAAGCGTTAATCCCAGTTGTATTAGCAATCTTTGTCTTAAAGCCAGGGGACTCGCTATCAGAATAAGTAATATATAAACGCTACTATAATTTTTATGATATCAAATGATTTCGACAGGAAACAAAGACCAGTAACTCCGTATTTATCGTTTTATTAATGACGCCCCTTAGACTTATTTAAAGTAAGAGAACTAATATTATAAACGTAGAGTTTGAATCCAACCTTAAAGATATAGTTCGGTCAAAGATGTTAGAAATACGTATATCAGATCATAGTGTTTTGAATAAATAGTCAACGTTATTTATAACATTACGATGTACAACTATCATATAATGAATTAGTAATAATTTTGAATAATATATTCATTCATATAGCTTAAACGTAGGATTGCTCAGCTTAAATAAATCATTATAGAATATATTTTAATACATCTAATAAAGAGATCCTCGGCTATTTTGAATTAGTATAAAATTACGTACATTACTCCACCTGAAATTCAATTGAAAAATCCTGCTTATACATAACTCCGTAGATCCCAGACTAACTCTATTCAACCACCTATATAAAAGCAAACAACTATTAGCAATATGACTACCATGCTAGTCCTCGTCATTAAACGGGGACTCTATTACTCACGTAACCGCTACTATTATTTCAGGATTTTGATGACTGGAATGCGCCTAACTGGAACCACTTTTAATCTATCGATCTCCGCACAGATCGGACTAACAATACAGACTACTCATTTCTAAAACTTTGACGCCTATATAATTTTATTATAGAGAATGATTTATCACGAGATTATTAATTAATTTGTCGAATTGAATCAAAACTGCTACTAATCTAGTGCTAGTTAAGAATTAAATAATGAATTAATTGAACCCCAAAATCTTTAAATCACGTAATCATATGATTTTATGTGAAAGTTAAAATCAACCCACAAATGTAACGATGAAACTCTAACAATACATTACTACTACTTTTGTTCTAGAACCCCGCTAGTATATTTAACTAATTAAAGACGTCTATTCTCATTTAATTCCGCCCCCTTTTTGTCTACGCTTGAATTAGAAATTCAACACTACAACTTCGTTCGCGTAGCTCAACGGCGTACCCGGAGCTATATTTCGACCGCGTGATCCAATGATAATAACCCGATGGATCTCAGACTTGACAGCGAGGCTTCGACTTCTGAACGACGGACTACACAACTGTCAAATCTTCAAGTAAAACTCGCGAATTCACGCTTCGAAAGACTGTCTAGAATTCTTCACGAGAGTCCCTGTGTAAGTCTGTCTGAAAATCTGTCAGAGTTACCCAAAAAGTCTGTGTAAAAGTCTATACAGGAACCTTCGTGAATCCTCGTTGAAAGTCTCCCTTTTCGATCTACTTCGCGATTTCCTCCGATTCGATTAGTAATCCCTCTTTCCAGATCTACCTCGCGATTTACTCCGATTCGAATAATAATCTAATCCTCTCTTTTTCGACTGTGTCGCAGGCTTTTATTCTCAAAAATCCTGCCACCACCACTTCCAATAAAGGGGTGTTCTTTCATTATTTGGACCGCCCCTTTCAGCGATCCTTGATTGTTTTAGCGTTATTTGTAAATTAGACCTATTTGGCCTTAGTTTAAGAGTGTTAGTTAATTAAATATGATTGAGAAATTATCGATCAATCGATCTATACTGCAAATGCAAATATGTGTCTTAACTGTGTTACTATAAGATTCAGATCAGGTAACACTCAATAATGATCAATTCCTTAGAACCAGTAGATTCCTATCGTCATTTCTTTATGCCCTGACTATGTTTTAAAGTATGTACAATTGTAAATTAAAGTTCAATAGAATCATACGCATTATTAGTTTTGGTTTTAAACTTTAATATTTCTTACTTGTTTTCTTTAAAGTACAAAAGTTTTTATTACATAAGTACATGTTTAGTAAGTTATAGTTCAAAATAAAATTCATAAGCATGGTGGATCCGTTACAGTCCGCACCCCTTTTGTGCGAATATCTTTCGCCACTCACGCACGGACAGTATTGTTTTAGATTTAATTGTTTGCTACGTCTATTTTTATTTATAATCTTTTCCACGCGTAAGAGATTTTCTATAAAACCCTTGTTACCCTGATAATAATTGCTGTACTGCGAAACGGTAAGCTTTCACAAGTACCGATTGTTGACAATCATAATAACTTTAAGATTTTTTAGAGATTTGTCATAACATGGAATGTAGGGATTCTGATGGTCTTACGTTGTCACATCGCTTCGATGAACTAGCCGGCGTCCAAAACGTGTGATGAGACTCGCGGTGACGTTACTTTTTCTAGAGGAATTATTGGGAAATAGGAATGTGGACACATGTTTCAATAAATTTTAGTAGCTTTACATATAAAATAATAGATGTCAAAATAACGTCTTATCTAACTTTAATAACTTACTACTCACTAATGACAATAAATTAATGCGCTGACTCTATTTATTTGTACCTACTTATGACTTATTAAAAAGTATCTCAGTTGATTTGATTGTCCGCTCCCCTTATGTTCGAGAGCCGTGAGCAGAAATATATGTATTAAAAATTAAATATTACGTGTCAATTATGCAAGTTTATGTTCTTGATTGTCTCCGTGGTTTAATGGTCTAAGTGTTGGCCCGCCTAGTTCATTGGAGTGCAGAAGTCTCAAGTTCGTTTCCTAATATTTGTAAATTTAGTAGTATAAGAGCGTAATGTGCTGAGCTTGATAACATAGTTACAATGAATGTGATTACCCATTTAAAGCTTTTAATTTAAAATTTCTCAATTGTATAATATATTTATTTTTTATAATTATATGTAGTTGTACAAAAGTCACGGTAGCGTAGTGGCGAACACATCCGCCTCTTATTCCAAAGACGTGGGCTCGAATCTTGGCCAGGTAATATGCATCACTCAGACAGTTTTTAACCTTTATATCGAGATTACCGATTACCGATGTTTAGAAACTATCAATCCGTCTTAGACAAATTTGACCGGTGTACCGGCTGTTTTCCTTAAGGGTTCCTATATCTTACCGGCCGTATATTTGCCTTACTATCGGTTAAAATTTGACATAAGCTATGGAGCTCATATCAAAATTTAACCATTAGTAAGGCAAATGAAGGATTGCGATTTGCCTTACCATCGGTTGAATTTTGACATTATTTGTGTGGAAAAGTACTGTCAATGGTGCCAAGGCAAGTGAATTAATAGTAAGATATAGGAACCGGCCATAAATGGGAATGGCTAATTGAGCCCAACAATGGGACTATTATATTTTCTCTATCAAACTATCTAAATATAAAACTCTTAAAAATCTTACACGTAAATATATAAGTAAAGTTGAATATGTACGCTGAAAAATAAACTTCATACACGTAGGTACCATGACATCTAGTAATGAGTACCATATTTTAAGTAAATAAATTAATTTGATTAAATAGAAATCATTTTTTTAATTTTTACTTTGCTTAAAGTGTGAAGAGCTTTGCCGCTCGTCTTTAAACTTGATAACTATTTGTTTTGAAATTTGCTCACATAGGAACTAACTGCATTTTTGTTAGCGTTAAATATGCTGGAACTATTGCCGGCTTATAACACCTTAGTGCATTCGTTGTTGTGAGAGTGTGATTGCAATTTTTCCCAATAAATATTGGGACAAATGCGGGTGCGTCCGCTCTCTGTTTCCTATGATTTCGTTATTTGCTTTCAATCAGCATTGTCAGCCATTGGACGACGCAGTATCGTTTCGCACCACCCCTACTGTAGGAATTCCCATCTCGAGAGAATCTTATTTGGATTTTTTAAGATGTTTGTTGTCGTGTTAACAGGTGTCGTGGTAGCATATTTCATGCACTCATGAAATTATTATTTTTTTAAATGAAAATTGTATTTTCTGCTGTGAATTATGATTATACGATTAAATATTTCATAGTTACCAGAGTAGAAGGATATGCTTTTCCTGGGCTAATGCGATTTTTAACCTAATATTTGAACGTTTGACTACTTAATTAGTGTTAATTACCACGTGCTGGTGGTGATATTAATAATACTCTAAAAAAAATAGAAATCTTACAGAACAATACTTCGTTCAAATGACCAGTAAACAACCCTAAAATAAATGCGTGACTGAAAAATATTCTTTTCATTACCAACGTATGACATCTACTATTTCGCCTTTAAATAAACATGCCAGATATACGCCCACAGGGGCGGTACAGTCTGAGAAACGGATACCTTTATGCGATCGTATATTTTTTATTTGACCCTTAGATCCTAATTACGTATCCCAATAACAAGAAAACGAAGCAAAGACGTTGATAACAGTAAATATTAAGAAACAAACTACGTAGGAAACGGGAATCACAGGCAGGAAATATGAAAGTGTGATAATTATTGTTTATTAGGGCGGCAGGATATTCGCATCAGTAATCTAAATGTGTTAGTTTCCGCGCTGATCCAATTACAGTGGCAGGCAGTGCATGAATGTCGAACTCTTGTAATATGCGCACTTCCTTATTAATGTTCTAAAAGGTAACTGAAAATAATTTTAGTATGTAGTTCTGATCTTGTTATACTCAATATTAAAATGGAAGAAGAACGTTAAGAACTAGTTGTAGCCTCCATTTCGTTCGCGACTTGGACTGGGATTTTAAATTCATATCTTTTGAACCTAGCAACATATCGAAATGAAACATATACGAACATTTAAGATACAGTTTTAATCTCCACAATCTTTATTCAAACCCCATAAGCCGTTTCGCTATTCAAAACAAACTTTTAGACCGACACACAGTCAGTAAATCTAAAACGATCGTTTCTCATTAGGCATTATATCCCTATTAATGTTATAAATGCAAAAGTAACTCTGTCTGTCTGGTATCCCAGAAGATAAGATGTTTTTTTCTCATTTTTTATCATTTATGTATTTTGCAGATAGACAGACGATGGATAGATAAATAAAACTAGAACGGGTTGAAATAGAGGATGAAAGCTTGTATGGGAAACCAATAATTTCCCAAGTTTATAGATATAAAAAATTATCATCCATAGAAAAATGCGATAGTAACTCGATCTGTCTGTCTGTTAAGCTTTCACGGAAAAACTACTAGGAGTACTGGATCGGTTTTGCTTTAATTTTGTTTAAATGTAGTTTTAATACCGAAAATGGACATAATACTTTTCATGCCGGAAGATGGGATAGTTGCGATATAAAATGAAGTGAATCTTCCGGGGGCAAAAGCATAAAAAATTAATACAATGTAACCTGTATTAACGCCTACTCTTTAACCAAGAGGTACGCACCAGAGATTGACCCGCGGCTAGACCGCGGGGTACACTCTATTATTGCAATAAATTTCGGCAATTATTTTGAAATCATATTCGAATAATTTTGTTTTATTTATTCGTTAAATGAAAATCCAAATTAGTTTATTGAGTTTGCTTTAATAGCTTTCCACTTTTTCGCTAAATACTAGTACCGATTCATAATTAGGTTAAGTATTTCATTATATTTATTATAGAAACTAATGATTTAGTTCTTAGACTAAACTATACTATAAATAAAACTATATTTACCAAATAATATAAAATCTATAAATAAAAAATTTACTCCAAATCGCTGTCGGCGGGGAGCGTACCTAAAATGCTGGCCGCATTTCCGCGTTGGATGGCATGTATATAACATTGGAATTGTTTACATATACATAACATTGGAAAGTAAATTTAATAAAAAATTTAGTATTAGCCTATTTGTTATAAAATACTTTAAATAAAATTAAACGTATTTGAAAGTTTTAGTGATATTTGTCTTTATCAAATGAGAACGTGAAAACGAGAGAAGAATAATGAATGATTAAGACTCAATTTGTGAGTGGTATGGTATAAAATATTTTAAATAATAAAAACAGTCGTCGCAGCATCGTCAAAAAGCGAGAGAAATAAGATCTTTATTAGTGTCATGTGGGATTTAAAAGCTTTTCAGAGTTATGTTTTTTACTTGGTCTTTATTATTCCTAGTTACTTTATTTATTACCCAAAGTGGGTAAACAGGCAGTCGGCTCACTTTGTAGAGAGTGAATGTTTACAACGCGTAGCCAGCCTTTATCCACTGTACGACATATGTATGATTAGTACTCAAAATTAATCATTTGACGCCGATATTCTGTAAGAACGTGACGCCGGTTGAGCTGGCCCTAAGGGCGCTGTAATCAAAATATTGATTCCAGTATGGCTCCACTACTTCCTGAATTGCTATGACATAAAAGAAACAGTTTTTCGTCAAAATAATTATCATGCAAGTAATCATTTTTGCTTGTTCGGTACGCATACATACACTCGAACTAGCAAATTTCGAAACGTTGCAATAACAAAAATCAAATAAATTACCGCGCTTACAAGCCGTTAAAACGTAGTTTTATTAGCAAAATTCTAATAGAATTTGTATGTCATTCAATTTTGTTTCTTCTCGTAGGATAGAGGGTAATTGGTACCACGATATCACTCGAAATGTTTGCTATCATTGTGCCGGGGACTCACAAGTTAAGAAAGGCGAGAAGACCTACGTAAACGCAATTGAAAAGAAGCCTTACAAATACTTTTTGTGGTTTATAAACGACATCAGCGATGTTCGTGGACATATTTTGCACTGTTTTTTTTCTAATACCTTGAAATTCTGAAAATCTAATCGCTGTATTGTTTAAATAAAAAGTAGACGTTCCTCGTGGTTTTTTTTTGTAGTATTCAGATATGTTATATACGAGTTTCATCCCGTGTAATGCAAAAACTTATACAGGTTAAAAAGTAGCTTATATATTAGTTGAAAATGTTCATATTTTTCGGCGTGAAGTGAGTATATTACCCGACCTTGTACTGTACATGAGTTTTATTTTAAAGGCAAAATAAGGTCATCCCGTTTGTTTACTGATTATTAGAAAAAGAACGTGGATTATTTTTTTGTGTATGTGTTTACATTCTAAATAATGTCTTATACACGATAGCAAAAATAGTTAGGAGACGTGTCAGTCACATCGCAATCTCGACATATCGGATTCTTTTCCGTTGAGATTATTATTTCGTGGAACTGAGCAACGCAATCGTATGGTTAACAACTATTTAAACCAATATGTTTATCCGACTTACTTGTTATATTTTCTGACCGAATGCTTTCTGCCAGAAGCAAGGCTACATGATCCTACCTTTTATGTTGAACAACAATTAAGCATATAATATTATAGATTACTTGTTTTATATTTACCATAATACATACTCGTATATTATATTTCGCTCGATTCGATCTCATGGACCATATTCATAAAATTCGCATTGATAGGAAGTTTGATGCAGGCGGCTCCATTAACGACGAACGTACGACAATTGTTGTCGTTTAGGGATCGGGAGTTGAACGCAATATCGATATTCTCGTTTAGTGTTATGCTCGGGACAAGGAAAAGCTCTCACGGCAAGGCACGCGGCCCCTTGTGGTGCCGCGGTTCTATGCAGCATTAGTATCCACTACTATCGAAAATGCATGATCGGTGATTACTGCTTCTAGAAATAATTGTGGTCTTTGATGAATGTGTAACTGTAACGTTATCGGTGAAGTTCTTGTCCGACCACTCACGTTGAAGGGTTTCGTAGAGACGACGTACGTCCACTGTTTTTATCACTTGACAAAGATGCCCTAAAAAGTATTTAATCGAAAGTTCCCCATATCTCAAAAACTAATAAACTAATTTTCTGTAAACCAGTTTTCGGAAAAGTATTTTTTATTTCTACAATCTTGACTTTGTGTCATTGAAGGTATTTAAAAACACCGTTGATTACTGACATAAAACCCGTTATACAGCCTTGGACAAACGTGACAAGTATATCGTCCATTATCCTGAAATAAGGAGACTCGGGTGACCTTATTTCAGGACAATGGACGGTATCGACTCATCATGAGTCCGAGCTCAGTAATAGAACGCTTGAGCTGATAATATAAATACATAGTATACAAAAGTGATTTATCTAAATACCTCCAAAATGTATTGGGCTTTTAGAACCACTAGGAATTAAGGATGTTTAGACCTTATTAATAACAATGAAACACATGACAGTAGTAATTATTGTTATACATACATAGGGAAATAGTATGCATTTGCATAGTATTTGCTATCCATCGTGCTTTCTTTAAAAGTTTCTAGATAGTTTGCGGGCGGGGGTTTCCAGTGTACACCGGGTTTAGTTTCGGTGTACAAACAATAACAGTGCGGCGCCCGCGGGCTTGCCTCGGTTCGCTGTTTGTGTTTTCTATTGAAGATCTATCGCAGCTTCATTTCTGTTCTTAAACTCCCCCATTCACCCTTGTTACCTCCTGTGGCAGGATAGTGCGGCGTATCTTAAATGAGAAGTTGTTTTTCAAACGATCAAACTTGCTTTTAGATATTGTAATATACCCATATATGATTTAGATCCAATAAGATTTAGTGCCACACTCAGGGTATATCAACTTTTCATACGGCCAAAATTAAGAAAGATCAACATAATTTTTAGCAATTGAAATTATCTTATCAAATCTAATAGAAAATGTGAGTGAAGGAGAATTCATTAATTTCACTTTTTACGTTACTGACGCATCAAAATAAATTGCAAAGTAAAAAAATGAGTAACTGTACTATTATTAAAGAAAAAGCTACGTAATTCTGGATGGGAATGCTTTGCAAATGATAACTAAATAATCTCATTAATTGTATAAGAAACGATATGTACGTAATGAAGCGAAGGCAGCTGTATGATGTCGTGGTCGTGTGCGGATCGCTGTCGACAGCGGTGCGTCACCACGGTAGCGTATTGGCGTCCAACAGCGCGACGCAGCGGCGCCGCCCCCTGCCGGCGATCATTGCTCGCCATTATCCCTCCCGTATTAAGCCACTTAGCTCAATCATGATTAATGTTGTACCGAACGCGACCCGACCCCGGGGCAAATAGAAAAGTTATTTACTCAACGTCGTAATTAGGCATTCACGACGAGTCGTTGCCGCGCTGCAGGCTGTCTGCGCGGGTTTGTCGCCGACTAGACCGGCTGTCTGCAACGCTGGATGCGTTTCCTTAATTCCACTTGGTGGCCTTTTATTTTCTTGACATGGTGCCATTAGCGTATTGACTGGCGGAGCTGAATACTGTAGAGTCGTATTACCTTTGTTGCATTATTAATACAAACACTTTTTTATCATAGCATGTTGGTATTTTTACGATTTGAAATGTGTACATTTTTTTATAAAATTGGTTATTTACGCTACCGGAAATTATTTTTTTACACTTATTCTTATTACATACGCTTGTATCCTGCGTAAATGCCCATTTTGCGGGATATAAATTATCGCATTATTATTTCCGTAATTGAAAGTACGTTTACGTTATATTTCATAACAATGGGTTAAGTTAGCCTTGTTTGCATAAGCTTCGAATTTTAAACAGTATTATTATTCTCTCAAATATACCAAATTTCACAACAACTAGCTTGCCACGCTCTTGGATAAATAATAAATGACATAAATAGGAAACTAAAGCATTTCGACTTTTATATCTTAGTAATGCTTTCCTAAGTCCGTTCATTGAAGAATATTAAATAAGTCTTCGAGATACGTGTTTCAGTTATTTAAAAAATACTATGACGTACATAAAAGGATGGTAGGACATGGCAGTTTTATACACGTTATATACGTTTGCTATGAACCTTAAAAATCGTGCTCTTTTTCAATTTAAGAAAAGTATAGGTACCTATAATTCAACTTATTAAATATTACCGTAAAAAATAAAATAACATTTTCCATTCTATGCGCGCTTGTATCCTACGAAGGGGTGTAATTTCGACTTGCTTTCACTAATTAAAGGGATTAAGCGAGACTGCTTGCGATTTAAATAACATCTTTTTCCGATATCAAGTCTTAGTCGTTGTTGACTCACTCTGTCGACTGAAATTGTACTCTTTAATTGTTCATGCTACGATGCACTTGATTATTTATTGAACTATATCAACTGGTGTGAACAACTTGCAGTTTTCTTTATGAGTTTTTTGGATAGGTATTGGAATTTTATTGTTTCAAATATATCGGTAGACATGTAAATTGTATACACTCAAGCTAACCTAGTTACGCTTGTGTTATGAGTATTATACAGCGGAACTCTGAAGGTAATCTCAGATATCCCGACTAGAGAAAATAGCAAAAAGTTCGTTTACGAAAATTATCCTATCAGGACTCGAACCCAGGACCTGTCTGTTCCAGTGAACTTATCTAGTATTTGTTTCTTTTTTTTATTGCTTGGAACAGGCAAACAGACCCCCTGATGGAAATTTAGTGCAACTTATGAATATTCTCAATGTTAACATTTCGTCAAGAAAGTTATTAAGAAAATTTAGATAGATAACTCGTTATTTTACACCAAAGCATAGACAAACAGAAGTAGAAACGGGCGGCCTTATTGCTAAAAAGCGATATCTTCCAGGCAAGCCTTGACAGGGATATATTTTTAATACTAATTTACAATAAACTTAAAGTAGTTTATGTCATAGAGCTGAAAGAAACTCTTGACTCAAGTTCACTGCAGATCCTTATTATTCTTTTACTGGTTTTGCTCTCCCATTTCAAATTAGCTTAATTTGTCATCTTTTTCTACAATAAAATAACGTAACAAAATATTTTAAGGTGGCCTACGTCATCTGCCATTATTTAAATCCTCGTACCACTTTAGTCTCTTCTCATCACATCTGTTCCGTATACGTTATACCGCTTGTTATTATAATTCAAAATTCACAAAAATGTACTCAATTGAATACAAATAAAAACCCTCAAATAACTTTGCTGTATATAACTTGTTCTTTCGAATTTTATTACTATAATTATTTTCCTCTCCTAAGATATTCGACGAAATTCGAGAGGCATAAATCCCCTCCTACTTACATCCTTTGCAAGTATCAAATTATAGCAATTAGCTGATATTTTGTGATAAACATGGCTCTTCTGGAAAAAACATTTGCTATAATGATTTTTATATTTTCTTGATTGTGTTGTTTATACTTATATTTTCAAGACCAGAATAGCTTCTCAAAACGGCTGTCCTCATAATATTACGTCTTATATTTTTTAAGACTTTTGCTCGCTTATAATGAAGTAATTCTGTGATCATAGTAATAAACAACAAAAGCAGTTATAAACTTACCACTGCTGGTTATGGGATCTCCCCATTTCATGGAATCACACGGTATACTCGCTATGCTTGTCCAAAGAGGATTCGAGTTTCTAGTTTTTTGCAATGTTTATCTTTGTTGATAGCATGTAACAATATATAAATTGGGTAAAAAAACGGCCTAACCCGTGGAAGTTATCATTCAGGATACGCAACACACGTCATTGGAATGAGACGCTGACTCTTTAGCCACTATGCCACCACGACATAAAATAGTCTAAATGAAAGGGTTTACTAATTATTATTGAATGCTCTTTATACTTTATATTATCTCCTTGAATCTGAGTTTAAACTGTCAGCTATTCCGCACAGAGGTCTCGCTGCACGTACAACGTGTTCAATTCACGTCACGAACACGGCCGTTTTGTTTGCGCTTCCACTCGCTTTAATACCTAATTTGTTGTGAATGCCCCGAAATTGGCACACTGACAGCCATCCGCAATTGAGAACGTATCATCTGATAAACAATTGCCGGTTTAATAGTGCACTGTCGAACTTAAAGACGTTTCATTAAAAACGTGTTTTCTGCACTCTGTATTGAGTAAATTCTTCGAGTATTTTGTTTTATTAATACATTGCGTATTTCAATATAATATAACAAAGCTACGACAAAGAGCTTCTTGTGATCGTTGTTATTATTGTAAGCATAATACATAATACACACACCGGCACAATTATCAGAACAGGAAAACAAATTAAGAAAGCGATACGGAAAATTTGAAATAATATGGGTTGTCTATAAAATAATAATAATATTTAGGAACTAAGTTACATCTAAACTAACATCTCTTAATGCGGTATTTGTGGAGACTAAAGTATATTTTAAAGAAAAGAAAAAACGAAGTATGGCAAAGAGCGCTTTTATTCAGATTTCATTTTCACTTAGAAAATTTTTAACCTTGAAACCATACATAAGTGTAAAAAAATTGAAGTTTAGTATCGAGTGTTTCCTTCCCGTGCTCTGATTACAGCTTCCATCCGTCTGGCATGCTGCGGATAGTATTGTCTATTTTTTCTTGGGGTAACCTCTGCCACTCTTTAAGCAAAGCGTTTCGCATTTCACCTAGATTATTTAGAGGCGGCATTATGGACTTGACTTTTCTTTTTGACTAGTCCCAAAAACGTTCTATTGGATTTATGTCCGTGGATCTTGCTGGCCACTGTATTACTGTTATATCCACATCGTTAATATATGCTTGAATTTTTGGTGTTTTTATAATTGTGCCGGTGTGTATATAAGTACCAAATTTCAAGATCATTATCAAGGGCTTGAAGAAAGAACTGAGATGATACTTTCAAACAATGTCATTGTCACTTTTTGATATTAGTATATCAAAAATTTTGTTGGCCGACCAGTAATTCATTAAATTCTTAAGTTTGAATGTTATTGAGGTTCTTTTATGAAAGTGAATACATATATCTCTATCGTCAGTATTAAGCTAAATGACAGTCAAATCAAAAGAGATATTTTATATAGAGATTTCTGGTCACGTATTAATGTTTTATATTAGTCACCATTTCACAATGCATAAGCGAACAGAAATGCTTAATGCTCTAAAAGAGCTGTCACAATTCTGATGCGGCGCTTATAACAGACAAATGTGGAGGTCACTACACTTGATAATAAAATCGCAGACGGACCCTCTCGTGTGGGCTCCGGCTCGGAAGTAGCAATTTTGCCATGACATCCGGAGTCCCGCGGCGCTGTCCTCGCCACTGCCCCCCCCCGCCCAGTTCACCCGGACAGCAAGCCTTCATCCCTCTTTCCGACACCGACACTGCATAAAATATTGTTCCACTAATGCTATTCAACGAAATGCTTGAACGCTTTTTAAATGACTTGTCAACTCCTTTTTATGACCGCTTAACATTTATGCGATCGGACACAACTGGAGATTATAAAATTTTATAATGCGTATTTAATGCTTTATCGTCTAATGGATGTATAGGTTGCACAAAGGAGAAAGAAGTATTTTTGGAAATTTTTGACTTTATTTTGAAATGAGCGTTACCTTGTTATAGCTGAAGAAATCCCTTGAATAAACGTGCAAGGGATTTTTTTGATTGCAAGAGTTCAGCACAGGCATACGGCCCACCCGATGGAAAGCGGTTACCATCCTATGGACATTTGTCACACCAAAGGTGCTACTCATATGCTGCCGCTCTCTGAAGGCAGACTGGAGCCTGACCACTAATGCCGGAAGACAACTCAAGGTTGTTATAGCAGCATATTTTAGACCAGGGATGGTAGCCAGATAAATTTCTTCACTCGTATTAAAACCACTCATTGTTAGTGGATTATTCGCCAATCCGCCTCGAACAGGCGTGTTGAGTCCAGCTGTGGGACGTTTATGGGCTATTATAATTTTAATTTCTATTTATCCTGTCGCGTGCATTGTGTTATTATTATTCTACAAAAAAATCTCGTCTGTATTGCCGAGAAAATTATATTTCAGTCTCAAAATTTTGTAAAAGTAGCATTTGTTATTGATAATACTGATTATCTCATTACCGAAAAACGCAAATCTTTCCAAGTTTGTAGCAAATTCATGGCACTTTTTAAAGTTATAAAAGGTAATAAACGAAACTTTAAACGGAAATTCAGCATTAATATTATATATTCTTTCGATAACTAAGATGAATAAACAACATTTCTCATCCCATAAAAATGGAATACACTTGCTGCAGAATACAGATTCAAAGGTCGGTAAGAGTTTACATTGATATATTAATTAACGTCTCGATTACGAAACTTAGTCATTTAATTTTATCATATTTGATGTGAATTAACAAATGTGGTGTAAATGGTTAAATTTATCAACGCTGGCGGCGATGAGGGGACCTAAACCTTTTCCCAATATCTGACCCACTAACCAATAAGCTACGAGTGCTACTCGCACTTCGTTACAAATTCTAAGTGAATACTTTCAATTAATTTCGGTTGTTCGACAGCTTGTTTTAATTAATCATTAGGAACTGTTACAGTACTTTATTCATAAATGGAAATAGCATAACCAAAATATAGACGTTGTGTAAACAATGCAAAGACTAAATTTGCCTGTTCATGGGGTTAAGTTTAGACCTTTTATTACACTTTCAGTATTTATGCGGAAGGCAGGCCACCCTGGCAGAGCAAATAAACAAACGTACTGTTAAATAACACTCAATCGACAAATTATTTTCAATTCTCAACAACATTTTTAATGGTTTGCAAGCCCCTTTTCCTTTTATTTTTGAATTATGATAGAAATTTTAGCATGGTTTCGTTCTCATCAATTTCCGATTCATCACTTGAAATTTGTCACATTTTCCAGGATAAAACATTCCAATGTTACATCATTTTCGGCAATACGTACCTACGTATATACAAAATTTCTTGGCAATTCGTCAAAAACAATCAGGAAAACAAATATCCAAGCAAAGTTTTTATCATATTTATAATAATACTAGATTTCCCCGCGGCTACGCCGCGAGCAAACCCTAGCAACCGACTCTATTTTCGATAATATTATAACATTCTAAAAATTCCGTGTCTGTACATTCAAGCTATTTAAAGAAAACAACTGGAATATATTATATAATGGATGGAGAACACGATGATTTTTTTTAGATTTCTTCTCTGTTTGTTCAGGTTTCACGTAAAAACTACTAGGTCGATTTCGGTGCGGTTTTCGCTGATCGACAGCAAATTGTTAAACTTGAAATTTGCTCTACCTTTTAATCTGGGAATCCCGCTGAAAATTTTCTAGTAATGTTTTAAAGTGACCAGACTGATTTTTTTCGGATTCGAATGCGATTTTTTCACTGATCGATAGCAAAATTTGTGTGAGACTTTTTATTCCGGGAATCCCGCGGAAAATTTACCCGGGAACGATTTGAAGTAGTTCGAGTGCATAAAAATTAGCTTATTCCGATACAGTTTCCACTAAAAGGTTAGCTAACATTCTTTTTTAAATGATGCGATAGTTTGTGTTCCGGGAATCCGGCGCGAATTTTCCCGGGTATGATACAAATTAGTTACATTGCATAAATATTAGCTGATTTCAATCCGATTTCACTAGAACAATAGCTCAAGTCCTTTTTCAAGTGATCCAAACTTTATGTTCTGGGAATCCCGCAGAAATTTTCCCGGGAGTGTTTTAAAGTTTTACTTATTTACACAAAACGGAGCTGATTCGGATCCGGTAAATACTAAAACACTATAATCCGGGATTTTTCTAACTTCCAAACCACGTGATATTAGGACTTGCTTGATATGACAGTTTCTATGTTTCTTAGACATCTTTAGTAGATATGTATGCAGTTAGTAACATTATTGTTATTTGTTTTTACGGGAATCTTCGGAATTCATGTTTTTCATACTAAAAAATTCGTTGCCCTGCTGAAAATACCCTTTGATTTTAAATACTGGAAAAATAACTGAAAGCTACGTTACCCGTCAAACGAGGACGCTGGAAAATCCTAGCACTTACATAAAAACTTATTAGACATTTATATATCACGAGCGACGCCGCGGGCAAAAGCTACTATTATATAAATCTTCCTTGAAAAATTATTTAACAAACTGATAGTGAAAACCACTTTAAAATCCGTTGAGTTAGTTAGCGGATATATAGAAAGCCAAAGAAAGCGACTTTGTTTTATACAGTGCAAAGAAGATGGATTAGTAATTCACACAACACTAATAGTACTTGCTATAAATCACTAGAATACTAGTTAATAGACATAAATAAATAGTTGTATTTTTAAATGTTTAATTTGACATGTAAAATAGACTAAATTTTCCCTCTATTAGAATTAAGTGTAATATATTGCACATCGCTACCGGCAGAATATAGATGTACTCAACGACACCTCCATAACTTACCTATATTTGCGATAAATGATTTGAATAAAATACCTTAATCACATAACATACAAGGGTATAAGTAGAGTTTGTTATGTAATTGAAAACTTATGTTGATATGGTTAGCGGCGCGGCTTGGATCAAGGGTAGTCATGACGATGCCTCACGACCTCTCGCCTCTGTTATTAAGCTGCTCTCAAACAATATGCCGCAAATTGAGTTAACTCACTAATAATGGTATCGCGACTGCAGGGCTCTGCTCGCCCATTGAGGACGCAGCCAATCTTTTCCCTTACCAGTCCTCTATTAACCTTTTATTCGCATTTCCGAGATTAATAGCCACGACGTGTGTACCTTATACTACGATCGCCGGAACACTTCTCGCTTGACTCTAATAAAGTTCTTAGTATATCATTTTGACTTGTTAAATCTTTGAAATTGGAAATTCTTTATTTCAACAGAATGAAAGAAAATTATAATAAAAATAAATATATACACATAAACATAAACTAAAAGTAAATTATGAATAAAATCGGTATTTAATATTTTATAAACAAGTTGTCACGTACCAGCCAGAATCGCACTTGCAAGGTTCTGTCAAATACAATACACATGTCTTATACCGGCAAACTTTTTTTAGTTTGAAGTATTGAAGAATACAACAACTAAAAGTTGGCTCTTATATTCATCTCAACGTTCTCCCTCTGTCATTTGATGTTATTTTTTTTTATCGAAAATCCATGAAGTACCCCAATTTATTTTATCCTAATAACATCTTCATTAGTCTTCATTCAACAGCATATATTTCTCGGTTCAAATTATACTCATTCATATTTAAGGAGCGCCCCCAATGGCTCATCGTTATATTCCAGTACGAGCAATGATTTCTATTACTGTTTGATGTCATTATTTTTCTTGTGTTTATTTGGGCCGCGTCTCTCCATTTTTTACTTCACCCTTCCGCCCTTGTGTTGACTCGCGCGAAATACGACTCGTAGGTGCGCTTCTCAAGTCTTGGTAACTGATATGTTTGTCATGCCACCGTGCTTGAGATACATATTTGCACAATTCACAACTTTCGACATGATGGAATTGGATGCAGTGTCTTTGAGCACATAAAATGCTAATTTTAAAAATTCTAGGGTTTGCGAAGATGTGATATGTATTCAAAACTTAATTACTCAATTTAGATCTTTCCGACTAGTTTTACAATACGAATGTTTCGAGAAACTGTTCAGTATTGGTCGCTTACGTCCTGTTTCTATCAACGAACTGCTTGACATCGGTTACGGGTTTATTCGTATACGCAAAAGTGCTAGACATTTGATAAGAGCTGAGGTTTTTCCGTAAACTGCGATCGGGCTTTCTAAAAATGGTGTAATAAAATACATACGAGACTTGCAGCACATTGCTTGCCACATTAGTGTTCATAATCACAATAACCATTTTCTTTGCTGGCAATAAAAAATAGTCTACAAGAAATATATCATAAGTAATTTTCTAAATTATTGCGATAATTATGCCTGTTAACTTGTTCCAAATCTTATGTCAAATTCCATACAAAAAACTTCAATACACTTGATTATGTTCTGAAAAGCATATATTGTGTAGCCCTTCTGTTGTTAACTAAGAGTGGAAGGCTATAAATGTTAGCATCCTAAAATATATGGCAGCTAATATGTATTTATAGGAGATGCCATGAAACTAGAGTTGTAACAATTACGCATATTATGTCATAATTTAAAAGTAATTGTATAAAATTAACAGTTACTATTATGAAATAAGTAATTGTATTATTATGAACGCATTCCCACTAACGTTCGCTGTGTAAAGATGGCCCCATTTGAGACATATCTCAAAAATATAAAACAGCTAGTGTCTGTTGGGAACGTCATTCGACCGTGACCTATGTATTATATAAAGGTCAAAGTAAAGTGTAAAATTGATCATTAGAATGTTATTTAGAGTTGGAAGGTGAAATAAAAGTGTTCTTATCGTGCATTATATTTTTTGAAGCTCGGCGTCCCACAAAAAGTATAGAAGACTTTATTAAATAACTCTAAAAATAGGAATTCCGCTAGCCAGGTATCCGAAGTGCACGTAAGTGGAGCCGCGTGAAAAGCTTTGTTTCTTTAATACGTCGAACAAAATCTACTTTACCCATAAAGTATTAGTATCGTGTTACCTAGAAGCAAAAGCGTCAAGCTGTCCGTCACGCCCATTGTGTGCTATAGTGTATGATATTAAGAACTTAATGGACTCCACAATGTCACTGTTTTGCCTTCACGTAGTATATTAGCTTACTTTTGATGAATTTACGTCATAAAACTCGCCGGTGATTCTTCATCTGAAATTTACCAAGTGAATGCGGAGTACGCTCAGTGAAGGGTTCTATAGTGACCAAGAACGTTTATTGTTTTATAATCTAACTTCGTAACGTTAAATAATAAGCTGTTCAAATTTATTCAGGTATTTAGGGAGTGGAAACTAATCGACAAAAAAAAAGTATATTATTGCACAACCCGTTGACTTCAATAATAAAAAAATTCTATCAAAAAAAAGAAACCGACTCGAGTAACTAAAAAGACAAAAAATATAATTTTCTACATGTTGAAGTCGGTGCCAAGTAAAATATACTATATTTTGCAATATTTTGTTGTTGTAACAATGTATATAGTAATTTTTATGTTTTGCTTGGCACCGATTTCAAGATGTAGGAGAAAAAATGTTGTTTTTGTTTTTAGTTAACTCTTGAAGTCGGTTTCTTTAGTGTTATTTTTTTTTTATTTTACACTAAGTTACATATTATATGGTATGGTATCCCTTATAAGGTAGCTTCTTGAATGCGTAAACGATAGCTATATGAAACAGAAGCGTATTTAGAAAACGTAGAACTCGGAACGGAGGCAATCTGTACCACACAATGTTTTCACCACACATTGTGCACTGCAGTTCCAAGCTAAATTATATGTACCTACTTATGAACCTTAAATAAATGCCGTTAAATTTCACTAACAAACACGTCATTGTCATGGTAATTGAAACGAAGTTTCGCTTTGGATCAGCGAAAGGATAAAGAACCTGGGAATCCCGTTTTAAGATTGTCATAAACCTAACAATATATTCAGTACGTTTTCAATTTTTTTTAATGATTTTGTGTTACATCTTCAGCATCCAAAATTCCATGGCAATAAAATTTATATGATACCATTTCGAGGCTTTGCTAGATCCAACGCAAAAAAAAAACATCAAAATCAGTCCAGAAACAAAAACGTGATGGGTGAATTAAAGTAAAAATACTAATTTACACGATATATTGAGAACCTCCTCCATTTTTTGTAGTTGGTTAAAAAACTTAATACTATGAATGATCTTAAATATCTAGCTAACGATACCGAAAAACCGAGGCAGGGGGATGTAAGAAGTGAAATAGAACTAATTTAGTTTTTTTTTTAATTTTATTTTTCTCTGTTTGTACCGGCTATTCTCCGAAATGACTGGACCGATTTAAATAAAATTTTGTATGGTGGTAGCTTATATCCCTGCGCAACATATAGGATACTTTTGATCCCGAAAAATTAAAGAGTTCCCGTGGGTTAGTTAAAAAACCGCACCACGCGGACGAAGTCGCGGGCATCAGGTAGTTTCATGTATAGATATATTACCTACTAATAGTCGCCCGTTTAATAGAATACATGGATTCAGTATTTAAAGAAATAGGCCTATAAATAAACACGAATAAAACAAAAATAAAGACAATAGCCAAAAATCTATACACACCAAGCCCAATAAAGTTAAGAGATCATACATTCCAACAAGTAGACAGATTTAGATATCTAGGTAGCCTCATTACATCAGATTCTCGGTGTAAAGACGACATAATAGCAAGAATAATAATTGCAAAAGAGCCTTTATTAGTAAAAACTATTTATTTAGGTCTTAACTTTTTTTCACGGATTGTGCTATTTTACACAATCCGTGAAAAAAAGTTTATTAAAATTTATATCTGGAGCATAGCTTTATACGGGTGTGAAGCATGGACAATGACACAAAGAGATCGCGATAGATTAGAAGCATTTGAAATGTGGTGTTGGAGACGCATGGAAAGAATAAGTTGGAAAGGAAAGAAGACCAATGAAGAAGTATTGGTTATGGTAAAGGAGAAACGCACAATTTTAAAAACTCTGGAGGAACGAAGGGGGAAGATGTTTGGCCATCTGCTACGACACGACACCTTATGTAAATTAATCGAAGGCAAAGTGGAAGCAAGGAGAGGGAAGGGAAGACCAAGGCGGCATTCATGGATCTAATAAAAGAAAAAGTGGGTGTCGTGTCTTACATAGAAGTAAAACAACTGGCCCATAATAGAGAAGATTGGAGGAGGCTCCACCGACAAGAGCATAGCTCTTAAATGATAGATAGATAGATAGTCGCCCGATTAAAATGGACTGTGATAGACACATAGAGACGGATGGAATCCTGAGGAAATTATAAGAAATACGCCTTGTCAATTGGGCTAAATAATCCGCAAAACTGAGTGGGAAACACTGAATTTAAATAAAGAGCAAATAAATGTGACGTTTAGTGAGGCAAGATATATGCGATACGATGCAACAGCTTGATTCACAACATCCTCTCGTGCTTTAGGAAATTCGAACACCTGCGTCTCAACTCTGAAACGACTCCACAAAACCGCAAGTATAACTTAAATGCTTTAAAATAAAGTTTATTTTCAAAAGACACGATGTAACGGTCCGCAAACGCAACACTAAATGACCGTTTCGGGTATTCTTTAAGCAGTGGCAGTAGAGAACATTTTCGTAGCACCGGTGTTTCTCTTTGAAAATTCGCCACCACAATATTTCAGCACTTCACTTAGAAATAACAATGCAGTGTTCCTCGAGCGACGAAAGCACTATAGCAGTAAACTAGAACAGTCACAAGCTGTGCTTCATCATCATAACTGTGTGAAGTGCAATGTTACCTACAATAAAGGGTATAATTGCTAATAAAAAAAGTTATAGCTATATGAAAATCCTTACAAAATAACAAAACTGGTTTCAATTATACTTTTGTAAGAATATTTTTACGGTGCTTTGATATTTTTTCCTTTAGGCTTACGGGTTTGTGTGGCTTCTTCTTAAGTCAAGAATTTTACCAAACAATCTTGAAAGCATTAATTAGAAAGCCACACAAGTTTATGTTGGATTACACATAATGAAGTGTTTCGGATTGAGTGAGAAAAAAAAAGTTCACTAATTTTCTCGATTTGGTTAAGGAATTCATAAATAATGGGTATGTGCCTGGCATTCCGGGCACTATAGGATCGGTTCCGTAGAGATGACTAACCTCTCCCACTGTTTTCATTATTTAGCAACAGAACCAAAAAAAAGTATGACATCGAAAGTACCCCATATCTCAACGGCTATTGTATATGTATATTTTTAAAGTTCAAGTTTGATTTTTGTTACAATGTTACACCAACTTAATAGTTAAAGAGGGGCCACAAATGTTACAACTTTGGGAGCTTCTCAATCTCCCCTCACCATCTATTGTCTTAAATATAAATTTAAAATAAAAATAAAATTTTGGAGTCAGCGCAGTATATATCTATTTGGCTAAGGAACTCTAAAAATAAATGTGAAAAACATTAATCGATTAGAAACGAAAGTTGCGTATATCTTACCCGTCCAATTATTTTAATACGGTTAAAGTAAAATTCACATAATAATGTCGAGAAGAAGTTATTGGGTGGAAATTGTTGCACAATAGGAACGGCCAAGTAGGTACGTCATAAGCTTTCGCAGGTGTCGTGCGATATCCCACACAATACCAGCGCCAGGCGACAAATATATCTAGTGGACACGTGAGAAAAGCGAATTGCGGACAACAGTCGACTTCATTGCTTTTCTACTTCTAACGTCCCACTCTAATAAGCTCGGAACATCAAAAAGTTTTATAGATATATGTATAGATAATTTTATATTTATATTCTAATAATAGCTGTTACACGCAACTTCGACCGCGTGGATTTTTCTCGCGGAACCCTAATTTTAAAAGTAGCCTAACTTACTCTTTATAATATCAGCTATCCGCCAGTGAAAGTCCCGTCCAAATCGGTTCAGCCGTTTCAGAGATTAGCCGGAACAAACAGACAGACTGAGAATGATTTAAAAAAATCTTTTTTGATATAATAAATAAATAATCGGCAGACAAACACACATATTGTACATCCCCAAATTAAGCAAGTTACGATTGTGTTATGGGTAATATACAACGGACTCCTCTGGGGCCGATCCCATACACCCAGACCATAGTAAATAACGGAGAAAAATCGTTTCCGAAATTTACCATACCAGGAATCGAACCCGGAGCCTCTGCGTTGCAGTAACGTAAGCCGGCGAAGACTTAGCCCGCTCCACCACAGAGGCCGTCATACGTATATATACGTTTATACAGTACGTACGTATAGTACCGTATATATTTGGGTTTAAAGAACTTTATTCTCAAAATAACATTACATACAGTTCACTTATATAAGATACAAAAGTTTATATTCTAACAAAGTCCTATAAATCTAAGAGCGATTCAATTCATATACGATTAGTAAAAAGCTGTTATTTTGACAATACAAACAGACACTACAATTTTATTTAGTTGTAATCCCTATACAATCGTCTTGTGCGTCCCGTGCGTTTGTCTTTGTATGCCAAAATCATTTTCCACAGAAACTACTAGGTATAGCTTATAACTAAAATATGTTATATGTCGCTGCATAATGGTATGTATACTGACTCGTCAAAAGTACATATTACTATGTACGAGTATATACTTTATATCACAAAAATCTAATAATTCCCAAAATCTTGAAAATGGAGGAAATTTACAAATGTCATTATTAAAAATAATATAAATAATAGATGAATTTTTTAAGTGGGCCTTGAGGACCAAATCCTAAACTATACGAAATAGTGAAACACACTCAAAGGAGTCTCGAGACCGCCTTTGGCGAAAACTAAAGTGGTATCATTAGATTTTTGAAAAATCAATTACACCCTGTCAGGAATCGAATCTGCTGATTTTGGAAAAAAATTAACATATCTGTATTATTATACCAAATATTAGTGTAGTCAATTACTGTGAAAAAATGTCAAACGGCAAACCAAGAGAAAGGGTTGGTTTTGAACAAAATGTTCTTGTTTCCGTACATTAATTAAACATCAAATTCCGCGTCACTTGACGGCACCTCATTTTAATCAATATGGAAATGATAAACATATTATATTTTTGATAGGCGTCTGTAAATTAATATTCGAAGACACGTTATTTTACCCCAATCAATCAATACAGTCAATGGGTAAACATTGATTGCGTTGAAATGAGGGGTGGTCAAATGATTCGATGTATGCAAAATAGAACATTTTGTTCAAAAACAGCCCTTTCCCTTGGTTTACCGTTTGATATTCCTTCGCAGAAATTGATCCTTACAAGCTACATACTTGTTATTTAATTCTGAACAATGATTTTTAAGTCATGGCAACCCATCTCTTGTTCGAATTTCAGTACACGTCCTTGATACATACATATCCGGGTTCGATTCCTGGTATAGTAAATTTCGGAACCATATTTTCTCCGTTATTTACTATGGTCTGGGTGTCTGGGATCGGCCCCAGAATGGTCAGTTGTATATTGCCCATAACACAAGCGTAACTTGCTTAATTTAGGGTTATACAGTGTGTGTGTGTTTGTCTGCCGATTTATTTTATTTTATACATATTTCCTTCACTTTTTTTATACTGGTATGTATATATATCTATCTCTGTCCTCCTAATTATGACTTACTTCACGAAGATGCCGCCATTGTGTCGTCGGGGTTCGTTTTGCGTTGTTAAATTCACAGACGTACGTATGTAAGAAATACTAAGATTTTTGGCAAATGCAGTGAGTTGTTGAAACAAACTAAATGGCGACCGCCCTGATAAGTGATTGTTATTGTTTGAATGATGGATAAAGCTAGTTTCAAGATATGTGCAAGATATATACTTATTAAGTCAAGGTAGACGTTCTTAGTCAACGGGGGTTTGGGTGAGTCGATATAATAGTTTGTCCTTCAGCATCTAGGGAGCGGAGGAGACATCCCCCTGTTGACGAAGTGAGTCTGCACTGCTTCCCGGGGCATTCTCAAGCACTGATGCGCTAGGATCAGCGTGGGCGTAACTACGTTCTAAGTCTCACGCTCTTCCTGCCATAAGCGAGGGCACATGGGAGGAGGGTGGTTGTAGTGGAGTATTTTTTTTTTCTCTTTTGCCCGGGTGAACGAGATTGCCCGAGTCTATTACTTTAGTGGAGTATTGCCTATGGGTGACCTCTCCACATAGAGAGAGGTACCTTGCCGAGTCTCCACACATGCCGGCGATTGATTCTGGTGACTGCGCTATCTTCAGTGGCTTCACCTCTCATCGCTTTGGTCTAATCCTAAGGACTTAGGACCCGGTAGTGTGCGAAATGCATTTCCCCCGCCTCAAAAAAAATAATAGAGTCTGTATAATAAATAGTCTATTGTATTTATTTTTCTTATAGTCTAAGATCCGAACCTACATCGACCTTCACCGAGCTGATAATAGAATAAAACTTATTTTATAATAATTTTAGTATATTAGAAAATATATTAAAAATGGGTTTGCAAAAAAATTCAGGACAGAAAATTTTTAATTATTTGTTAAAAAATTATTTTGTATTCAATGTTGCAACATCAAGATAATAAGAAAATTTTATCCTGACTTAAAGTATAAAACATATAGAATGTGCCGACGTTGGGTTGTCTATTATTTACGTGGACGAACTACTGGGTTGTCAGGTATAAACAGGTATGTCGATGTTAGTAACTTTCACTTGATTGGATAATAGAATTTTTTTTATATCAACATAAGCGCTGTTTTATTGCGAACACGTTGATATAGAGCTGTCTGCAAAAAATTCGGTCCTAATAGAGGTTTGCGAATTTTAAAGATTTAAATTTCAACGCGTGTGGAAATGAGTGACAGAGAGATCCGAGGTAAGTATACTGTGTAATAATAAAGGACCCAACATTGCAGACGTGTCTGATGGGACCCTGAATATAAGAAAGTGCGCATGCTCGGTACGTAAACTATGGAGGGTAGAGGTAAGATTAAACGTGTTATTTTGGAGCAACTGACATTTGAATTGCAAAAAAATTATTAATTAAATACATAACATCAATTAAACAAATATATATATATATATATATATATATATATGAAATATACAAAAACTTTTCTATTATAGATATATCATTACACTTATAAGTTAATATATGTGTATATATATATATATATATACATACACACATATATATATATATATATATATATATATACATATATATATATATATATATATATATATATATATATATATATATATATATATATATATATATATATATATATATATATATGTATATATATATATATATATATATACACATATATTAACTTATAAGTGTAATGATATATCTATAATAGAAAAGTTTTTGTAACTCATAATATGATAACGTAATTAATGACAATATCAATTACTTACTTTGAAATTTATTTGCTCATTCTGGAACAAAATAAAGAGAAACAAAGTGGATGGACAGCCGAAAATTCAAATAAAAAATAAAAAAAAGATACACTAGAGATCTTGTATTATATTTAAATTTTTTATTACAGAACAGCTAACAAATTTTAATAAATATTTTCTGTTCAATATCTGATTCATCAGAACTAAATTGTGACTCTCGAATTCATTGAATTCATTAGGTTCTTTCTCATTTACTTCCATTTCAATAATGTCCTGAATTTTCAAAGGAGTTTGATCTCCGATAAAACCTGTTGGTTTTAAAAAAACATTTAAATGCCAACCGAAGTTCACAGGGTTTAACTTCGCACATATATAATCAGTTGCATTAAGCCACATAGAATTTACATACTTATGTATTATTGTTCTTAAAAAAAATTGTAGTAGGGAAATCCATCATGGCGGTATAAAGTTGGAGTCAAAACTTTTAATCTTGTTTAAAAATTCGTTCGCTGTCTTCTTTTCTCTCTGTCAGTCATTTTCACACTTGTTGAAATTTAAATCTTTAAAATTCGCAACCCTCTATTAGGACCGAATTTTTTGCAGACAACCCTATATCAACGTGTTCGCAATAAAATAGCGCTTATGTTGATATTTTATTTTTTCTATTATCCAATCAAGTGAAAGTAACTGGCATTGACATACCTGTTTATACCTGGCAACCCAGTAGTTTGTCCACGTAAATAATAGACAACCCAACGTCTGCACATTCTATGTGTTTTATACTTTAAGTCAGGATAAAATTTTCTTATTATCTTGATGTTGCAACATTGAAAGAAAATCATTTTTTAAAAAATAATTTAAAAATATTCTGTCCAGGATTTTTTTAGCAAACCCATTTTTAATATATTTTCTAATATACTAAATTTATTATAAAATAAGTTTTATTCTGTTATCAGCTCGGTGAAAGTCGATGTAGGTTCGGATCTTCTACTATTAGTAAACAAACATTTACACAACAACTGAAGGCAACAAAATTATACTATTATCTTCAGCGGTTCGTGTGTAAGGAATATCCGGGGGATTTTTTAACTTCGGATCCGCGCATACACTACACTACGATTTGGTACAATAATACAGGTGTGTTTATTTTTTCAAAATCAGCCGATTCGATTCCTGACAAGGGTGATTAATTTTTCAAAAGTCAATTGATACCCTTTAAGTTTTTGTCAAAATCGGCCTCGAGACTCCTTTGAGTGTTTTCCGCTATTCCTTATAATTAACGATTTAGCCCTGAGGGCCCATTTATAAATTCACGCTGTATATTATTACTACTTTGAATGTTATAAAACACTAGCTGACCCGTGCCTACTTCGCTGGGCATCAGAAAAAAACTTATTATTAATCACAATCAAATATACCCTATGTCACTCAGGAACAATGTAGCTTTCCACTGGTGAAAGAATTTTCAAAATCGGTTTAGTAGATCCAGAGATTACCCCCTACAACGTCACAAACTCACAAACTTTACCTCTTTATTTTTTGTTGAGTTTAATTACTTACTAAGCGAATTCAAAATATTTCCCCTCCCGTATTGCCCGTACCCCAGTGACGCCTACATCGCAAAAGCCTATCTAGCCGATTAGGGTGCG
Source organism: Dendrolimus houi (assembly GCA_039645545.1). Taxonomy (NCBI): domain Eukaryota; kingdom Metazoa; phylum Arthropoda; class Insecta; order Lepidoptera; family Lasiocampidae; genus Dendrolimus; species Dendrolimus houi. The sequence continues at coordinate 12,706,726 of CM077134.1, forward strand.
CGGCGACCACGCAACTTTTTTCTTATACTTAAATTTTTAAACTCGTGATATCTTTCGAATGAAAAGTCCGAATTGAATAATTCTAAAAGTTATATAAGGGTATTGAAGCAGCCTTGAATATGAAGTAATCTATTTTGATAAGGATGAATGCCGAGATACAAATAAAGAGCCTTTTCTAGCGGCGGCGTTTTAACTAAATTTTTAAAATAAAAGAACAAATATTGTGGCATAACTATAATAGTTAGACAGATGCTGTCGCGACACTTTTTGTAAATAATGATGTGTTTTGCAAAGTCGTAGTGCATTATTTTATTCTATCATCAATAGTTTTCGCAGTGCACGCGATTTTAGGTAATTTTTTTACACCTTGGGTTACATTATTAGAGTTTTAGTAAGGATCCCTAATTTAAAAAAAATATATAGACTATGGCAACCGGGGATAGTGTAGCTTGCCAACAGTGAAAGATTTTTTAATCGGTTCAGTAGTTTCGGAGATTACCCCCTACAGCGTCACAAACTCACAAACTTTACCTCTTTATAAGTATAATATTAGTATAGATTGGATAGAGTAAAATAACTATTTAGTAATGAAAGTGTTCAGTTCATATTTCATTATCGTTTGTAATAAATATTTTCTAATACATCTATTGTTCACCTTAGTAGCAGAATTTTCCATAAGATACCATGTTTGATTTGGAGTGGGTGGAAATGTATTGTTTTGTCTTCTAATGTCCACACAAGTATCATATTGCTAATTTGTTTTCTCCGCCGAGAAAAATAAGATACAACAAAAGACTACACGTAAATATCAATTTCATGGTATGTTTATCGCTCTGATTACCACAGGCAAGTCAAAGATGTTATGACAATGAAAGTGGACTTATTGTTAGTGAACGACCCGATGAATAATATTTTATGAACAAAATATTACACAGTTATTTATATAAAATTATATCTTCTTTTAATACGAAATCTGGTTAAAGCTAGAAGTAAATAAGGGTTGCGTTTCATTTCATTAGCTGCTACTTATATCGGTTCAGTTCATTAGCGGAGCTTTTGATGTTATTAACATTTAATGAATTTTAATATATTTAACATCTTTAACGAATGAATGTGTGATCATAAGCTACATAAATTACTTCCTTCAAGAAGTTTTTGTGTTTCTTGATATCTATGGTTACCGAATAATAAGTATTGTTTTAGGTAAATTAAATACTGTTGGAGATGCAGTGGACTGTAGGTTTAGGTCGCTGGTTCAAATATTCTGGAGCTTCCGAAATGAAACGACGAAAAATGATACTACGGGAGGCTTCAACTTCGTAGGCGTCGGCGGGAGGGAGCTTCTTTTCTTTCTTGGCTGCTAACCGCGAACTACTGCTTGTCACGAACTACGATGCGCCTTACAAGGCGCCCTATATTTATAGAAGCCGCCTCCGCCGGCCCCCCGCTTCGTTGTAACACCCCCTTTAATTTATTTCTTACGGTTTTACATAAAACAAACCTTATTCTATCTTATTATTACTACAAATTTCAGTACCCCATAGGCCACCACGAACCGCCGATCCCGGTCCGCCGGGATCCTTCCTCTCGGGCTTTATATTACCCGTCGCCCGCTCTCAATTAGTGCATTGTGTCGCCCTATGGTGGGCATCATTAGATTCATCCCCCTCTCATGGCAACAGTCCAGCCGAGGTGAAACTCCCTATGGGAGCCCCCTCGAGCAAGTTGCCCCCCGGCTTCGCTTCGCAAAGGCACTCGCCCCGAAAACCCCGGTAAAGTTGTGAGGTCTTCGGACCAACAATATAAAGTCAAGTCCAATAAAAAAAAATGTTTATTTACCATTCGCCCGCTGTCGTTCGTCGCGCGCGCACGTCTCCCGCTCCGCCTCGGCTGTCCGTTATTTGTGTTCGTTGTGTTCGTTCATTCACCCGGTCGATCTGTGTTTTTTCTGTGACAGTGCAGTGAAAAGTGCGTCATCAGGTGGTTTTTCCACCAAATCGTTCGTCCCCCTCAGGGACAATGGACGGCGTGGAGCTCTCTCCATTGCTGTTGGAGGGTTTGCTGTAGTTTTTACGACAGCAATTCCCTCAAGCGCTCGACCAATTTTTGAGTCCCAATCAATGGCGTCCGTTATCTCGGAACTTAATTCCGAGAAACCCGTGTCCTGCAAGTTACACGTGCAAGGGGCCCCCGCACCCGCATCTGCCGCGACCACCGCACCCCCCGCGACCCCCGCCACCGCGTTTATCGCTGACCACCTGCGCTCTGCCTTAGCGCCCGCGCCCCCCGCATCCGTACCCGGCGTTTTACCGGCGCGCCCGCCGCCCGCACCCCCGCTCAACGATGCCCACCGTGTGGCACCAAAATCACGCGCCTCGTTTTCTCGCGGTTCCGCGTCGGGACAACCGCGATCGAGCTCCGCGAGTTCGACGACATCGCGTTCGCGATCGCCCATACACCGCGTAATCGATTCTCGTCGAGAAATCGAATTATCTCCTGACGGTCCGCAATACCTCAGGGATGCCCCTCTTCCACCGGCCGATGAAATCACCCCCATGGATGTCGCGCCTCCCGCGAACATCCCCTTAAACCACGAGGACGATGACGGTTTCATAACCGTCAATCGTACCAAAAACGGAAGACCCAGAGGAGGTCCCCAACCCCGCTCCCACTGCGGGCACAAAACCAACAGCGGCACCTTCCAGCCGCCCTGGGCCACCTTCACAGCGCCCGCCGCCACCCCTGATCATCCGCGAGAAAGCCCATTGGCTTCAACTCGCTAAGGAGCTGCCAGGTAAGGCAATCTCTATAAAAGAAGCCCGTGATACCCAACATGGCATCAAAGTTATGGTCACGTCTTCAAGTGACCACCGCTCCCTAACATCCTTGTTATGTGACCGTAAAATCGGTTACTACACTTATGCCCTGCCGGAAGAAAAACGCCTTCGGGCTGTAATCCGCGGACTCCCACAGGAAATCGAGTGTTCCTACATTCTCGAGGACCTTAAGTCCCAAGCTGTACCGGTGCACGAAGTGCACCGTATGCACAGAGGCGACGCAACAAAGTCTCCTCTAAACCTAGTATTGGTTGTCCTCGACCTCTCCCCAGAGGGGAAAAAAATCTTCGAACTTGAGAAGGTCTGTGGCCTCTCTGGCCTTCGTGTGGAACGCCCACACGAAAAACATACACTGCAGCAGTGTCATCGTTGCCAACTTTATGGGCACTCTGCCCTACATTGTCAATCCCGTCCCAGGTGCGTCAAGTGCCTGGGCGACCACGGGACCTCAGGTGCACACGCACCCGGGACTCCCCGGAGCCACCGAGCTGCATTCTCTGCGGCCAAGCGGGTCACCCCGCTAACTACAGAGGCTGTCCTGCCGCCCCCCGACCCAAACGTAAGTTCGGAAAGGGCAACGCCCAAAAAGGCACTAGAAAAGTGCCGAACAAACCCGCATTCGTGGCGGCCCCCCTCCAGTGGTAAATCACTGGACGGGTCTTCCCACGACGGAAGCGTTCCCTCCACTAAGGACGCGCGCCCCAATTTTGGCCGACCTACCCCCAGCAACCCCTGCCCCCGCCCCCATTTTAAAAGCACCTTCTGGGCCGTCACCCCACCACTCTTTAGCGGAGGACTTAGCCTTGGCGAGTAAATTCGCCAAGAACTTGCCTTTCGACCTAGGAGAGGTCCAACACTTGGCTCGAAAACTGAGACAAGTTGCAGAGTCTGATCAACCCTCCCTCCGGGATCAACTCGTGATCGAAATGGATCACGCGTACCTCCTCCAGGTACTTAGGTCGTTGTAACTAAACAACCTAGTTAAATTATTGTTACCGGTAACAAATGGCGCATGTAGGTAGAAATAAACCACGCTCATTGACTCTGGCGACTTATAACGCCAACGGCCTTCGAAACCAGCGCGACTTGGTCCATGACTTCCTGGTTACCAATCAAGTAGATATACTACTAGTGCAGGAGACCTTCCTGAAACCGAGTGAAAGAGATCCAAAGATCTCTAACTATCGGGTCACTAGACATGACAGGATAGGCCGTGGTGGCGGCACCTGATCTATTTCAGAAGATCTCTACACTGCATGCCTCTAGTCACCCCACCACTAGTAGGTATGGAGGTATCCGCCTGCAGACTAGCAATGACTGGCCACCAACCTCTAGTCATAGTCTCAGCATACCTCGCGTGCCAGAAAACCCTTATTAAGAAAGACCTAGAAGCCCTATTCAACTTAGGCCCAGCTGTTATAATAGCCGGAGATCTGAATTGTAAACACGAACAGTGGAATTGCAATACCACTAACCCCAATGGCAGAGCCCTAATAAATATATCAGACAATCTTTTGTTTGATATAATAACTCCCATGACCCCCACATGATACCCCCCCAACCGCAACTGGGGGACCCCAAACACTCTCGACCTAGCATTACTGAGGGGCGTAACTCTTCAGTTCCATTCGATCGAAACGATGGACGATATAGACTCGGACCATCGCCCGGTTATCCTCAAATTAGGACAACAGACGGACCAGACATCTGAAACTAGGACCTCTGTGGACTGGTTGAGACAGGGACCTCCTCAAGGCAACCGAATCACAAGACCTGGACCGCATCCCGGACCACATCGAATCCCACCAAGACACGGAGACGGCGATCGAGGCCCTCACCAGCCACCTTCAATCCGCAGTGCGGAACTCGTCCAGACAGGTGCCAGTGGAGAATGACCGCCACTTATGCCTGCCGGACGAAGTGAGGGTACTGCTGAGGGAAAAGAGAGCCGCCTCCAGAGCTCACGACAGATATCCCACCGAAGACAACAGAGTCCGACTCCGCCAACTAGAGCGCGAGGTCAAACTACGTATCCGGGAAGTCAGGGAACAACGTTGGGACAGAACGTTGAGAGATATCGAACCAACTCACCAGGCGTACTGGAAGCTGGCTAGAGCTCTCAAATCAGATACCCTCACTGTCATACCCGCGCTAGAAAGAGCCGACAACTCCGAGGCGTTCGATGATGAGGAGAAAGCCGAATGCCTTGCTCAGAGTCTAGAGCTTCAATGCTCCCCCACTACACAAAACGTCGACCAGTCACACCTGACGGAGGTGGACTCCGAGGTTGAACGTAGATCCTCCTTACCAGCGGAAACCACACTCGACCCAGTCACGGTGGAAGAAGTGCAAGATCTGATCAAGACCCTCAAACCGCGAAAGGCCCCAGGGATCGATGGCATTAACAATCGCGTGTTAAAACTCCTCCCCGGCCACTTGATTATAATCTTAGTGAGCATCTTCAATACCGCCATAACAAACTGCTCTTTCCCCGCGATCTGGAAGGAAGTAGACGTCATCGGTATTCACAAGCCTGGAAAACTGGCTAATAAACCGTCCAGCTACCGCCCAATCAGCCTACTGAGCACACTCAGCAAGCTTTACGAGAGGGTCATCCTCTCTAGACTTAGAGATTTTGCCATCAGCAAACATCTACTACCCGATGAGCAGTTTGGATTCCGTGCCAGACACTCATGCGTCCAACAGATGCACCGCATCACGGAGCACATACTATCCCACTTTGCCCATCGCCCTCGCCCTATAGGAACAGCCGCACTGTTCCTTGACGTAGCTAAGGCCTTCGACAAGGTCTGGCATAACGGTTTGATTTACAAACTGTACCAGTTCGGTGTACCAGACTGACTCGTGCTCATCTTGCGAGACTTCCTCCTAGGCCGTAGCTTCCGTTTTCGAGTGGAGGGAACACGCTCGTCCCCTCACCCACTCACAGCCGGTGTACCACAGGGCTCGGCACTATCTCCACTACTCTTCACGCTGTACACCAGCGACATTCCAAAAACTCCAGATGTAGAGTTGGCCCTCTTCGCGGATGACACCGCACTCTATACATCAGATCACAACCGACAAATGGCTTGCGTCCGGCTACAGGTAGCTGTAACAGAGCTAGGCGAATGGTTTCGCAAATGGAGGATAGAGGTAAACCCGGAGAAAAGCGCAGCAATGTTCTTTTCCCCGGGCACGCTTCGCTCTCCCAAACGCGCTTGCCTTCGCTTAAAAGCCATCTCGCTCTATGAACAAGAGATCCCCTGGGCAAAGTACACCAAATACCTGGGTGTCACCCTAGATCAGAACTTGCGCTTCAACGAGCATATCACTATAGTCCGAAATAGAGCGCGATTTGTGATGGGTCGTCTAGCACCCATGATAGATAAACGAAGCAAAATGTCCCTCAGACACAAGCTTACTCTATATAAAACATGTATCCGCCCGATCATGACATACGCGAGTGTGGTATTCGGCCATGCCAAGCCTGCCCTTTTAAAGAAACTGCAAATCGTTCAGAATAAATTCATGCGCAGAGCCGTCGGTGCTCCCCTCTATATGCGTAACGTCGACATCCACCGCGATCTGGAGCTTCCCTCCATCAAAAACTACATTACGTCGCTCTCGCGTAAGTATTTCGATCTAGCGCCGCACCATCGAAATCCCCTCGTCGTGTCCGCGTCCGATTATAAGCCTCGACGAAAGGCTCTCGTGCGACGACCGCGTAACATCCTCGTAGACAAGGTCGACGATATCACAAAACGGCTGGCTCGGATCAGCCCGCCCGCGGTTAGGACGGCAGGCTGGCAGGCACCGACAGACAGACACAGACGGCGGCGTCGACGCCGCCAATCACGATCTCTCCACGTCCCCGCGAGGGACGCCAGGAGACACAGCCCCCCCATAGGATAGACTAGGCGTGTTGCTGGGAAGTTTCTTTCGCCGTTTCTTCTCTCCCAACCATAACACGTTGCGAAACGCCAGTAAGATAGTATAGGCCACCGCGAACCGCCGATCCCGGTCCGCCGGGGTCCTTCCTCTCGGGCTTTATATTACCCGTCGCCCGCTCTCAATTAGTGCATTGTGTCGCCCTATGGTGGGCATCATTAGATTCATCCCCCTCTCATGGCAACAGTCCAGCCGAGGTGAAACTCCCTAGGGAGCCCCCTCGAGCAAGTTGCCTCCCGGGCTCGAGCGCCTTCGCTTCGCAAAGGCACTCGCCCCGAAAACCCCGGTAAAGTTGTGAGGTCTTCGGACCAACAACATAAAGTAAAGTCCAATAAAAAATAAAAAAATAAAAATGTTTATTTACCGTATTGTAAACCCATGCGCCGCCGTGCGCGGACCTCTGCCTGCACTATCATTATGGCCTACTCGTGGCTTGTAGATTAGGCCTAGTGCAGGCATACCTCACGGATTCCGGGCTTCAGGTTGCGTTCTGCACCCCTGTAGCCCGGTTGCCGCTACCCTTTGGGTCCCGGGTTCCAGGCTGCGTTCTGCACGCCTGTAACCTGGTCCCATTTTCATCGAGTCCCGGGCTCCAGGCTGCGTTCTGTACGCCCGTAGCCCGGTCTCACTTACCGGGATCTATTGGGGTCCTACTTTTAATGAAAGATAACGCTATAACATTTATTTTTCTAGCAACTTAAGGCTATTACAAATTATTACATTTTTAACACAATTAAAACAAATTTAAATAATACATAACTTCATACACAAGCTATACTCGTCTCAGCCCGACCCGTCTCTTTCATGCGCCTAACGGTCGCTTCCACATTATCTACGAGACTTAGCAAATTATATTAATGTTCCTATCGCGTATCTAGACGGGTCGGTGAGTTTCGCCCATCAATGTCGTCGTCAACAATACTGTTAATTAAAATTTTAGGTAAATTGTACACATTAGCGGAAGTGCGTTATATAAGCGTTATATATGTAGCAGAAAATCCAGGTAGGCTGTTACAACATAGAGAGAAAAACCTGTAGGACGACCTATTTGGGTTGGAAAGCGTTCGGTAAGCTACGCCCGATCTTCTCGTCGACAGCCCAGAAGAGTTTTTGAAGAAGTAAGTTTTTAGGAATGCTTTCAACCAGACATGACCAACAGGGCCGAGATGTGGAAACTGATAGTAAAATTGGTCCTCAAATTCCAAGCCGCTTAGCGAGGCATGCTTATGAAGCAATTCTATACTCGAAGTCGTTCTTATGAATAAAGCTAATATAAATACATCCGTAATAGAATTAAGATAGTTTGCAAAAAATACAAGCCGAATATATATATATATATATATATATATATATATATATATATATATATATATATATATATATATATATATATATATATATATATATATATATATATATATATATATAATTCTTCTGTACGTGTGTTGACAGTGAACCCTCCTAAACGGCTGGACCGATTTTGATGATATTTGTTTCGTGTGTTTGAATGGGTCCCCGGGTGATTTAGATTCACAATTGGAACCGATAGGTGGCGCTGAGATCGGGTTCTAGAATCCTCCTAATCACCTGCAGCGATTTTGGCGATTTTGTTTTTGTGTGTTTGAGTGGCTTACCAGATGGTTTAGATTTGCAATTAGAACCGGTAGGTGGCGCTGAGATGGGGTTCTAGAATCCTCCTAATCATCTGGACCGATTTTGGTGATTTTTTTTTTGTGTCATGAAACAAAGTCTTTTAGGAATTCAGAAAATATGGGTTGTCTGGAAGAGATCTCTTCTTAGCAATAAGACCGCCCATTGTGCACATTTAGAATATTTTTAGGCTATAAGGTTTTCTGTAATGGTGTACAATAAAGTGTTATCTATCTATCTATCTAAAATATGGCGGTACGAAGTTCGCCGAGTCAGCTAGTTTAATATAAATACATTTCCATTAGAACAATGGGCGGCCTTATCGCTTATAGTGATCTCTTCCAGGCAACCCGGTATCCAAGGAGACACTAAAAGGTAAATTAAATAATATTTGGTGGTATAACTAAATAAAAACTAATTCAATCGTAGTCAAATATAATTAAAGAAAAAACAAAAAAGTAATAATAATAAACTGCTATAGATATACATAATTAAATAGATTATAATAATATAAATTACATATATCTACATGCAAACAATAATATAATTCTATTTATTGCAACAAATTACCTTTAATTATCTTATTCTTTTTTAATACAAAACTCAAGTGGTTGCCAATTCGATTTCGCCGGAATACTCATATTCTTTGTCTTCTGTATAGTATTTTATTTATCTCGAATACTCCTCATTATCTTAAAGAACGCTTTCACTTTATTTTGTGCACCTATAGTTTACGCCCTTCCAATAAACGGAAACTAAACACCCCTGCGCATAGTTCAACTTTCTACAAAAGTTCTTTAACGGTCAAGGCTAGACAGCTTTGGAATACGCTGCCAGTTGCTTCAGATAAGCAAAATCGCTGCCGATATTTAAATCAATGATCAGAAAATATTACCTGTCGTTATGACATGATGAAATTTAAAGTTTATAAAAATTGTATGTACATATTATATTCATTGATAAACATATATTTTTGTAGATATGTATTTTTATGTTATGTATATCTTATCTATCTATAATAATATTATACAATTCTAAAAATGTTGTCTGTACATTAAAACTATATTTAAAAAAAACTACAGGAATACACTATATAAACAATGGAGAACACGATGTAATTTTTTTAGATTTCTCGTCTGTTTGTTCGGGATTCACGTAACAACTACTGGGGCGATTTTGATGCAGCGTTCTTAGACTTAAAATCTACGCTGCTTTTTATTCCAGTAATCCCGCAGATTTTTTCTGGGAATGATTTAAAATGGCCAGATTAAAAAAATAATTTTATTACGATTTTTTCACTGATCGATAGCAAATTTTATGTAAGAAAAGAGCGGTTTGAAAGAAATTATTTGGGTGCATAAAAATTAGTTTATTCCAACACAGTTTTCACTAAAACGACAGCTTATATTCTTATTTAAATGCTGTGGTACTTTGTGTCCCGGGAATTCCGCTGAAATTTTCCCGGGAGTATTTTAAAGTGGGTAATATACATAAAATTAGTTGATTCGGATCCAATTGATACAAAACGCATATAATAATCCGAGACATTTCCCGAGATTTCGTAACTTCGAAACCACGTGATATTAGGACTTGCTTAATATGAGTTTCTAAATTTATTAGACGTCTTCAGTTAGAACAGACGTAGTTATGTATGCCTTTAGTAACATTACTTATCCCGCATTTTTACGGGAATCTTCGGAATGCATTATTCATTTAGTATTTTCATTTAAAGAAAATCAGTTGCGCTGCCCTTTTAATTTAAATACTGGCAAAATAACTGTAATCTGTGTTACTTGTCAAACGTGGACGAAGTCACGGGCAAATCCTAGTTAAATATATATACACACATCTATATATATATATATATATATATATATATATATATATATATATATATATATATATATAGATTGTGTGTGTAGGTTTCAGTTATGGTGAACAATAAAGAGTTTTTATTTCATTTCATAAGATAAAAACATCTTAAAACGGATGTGGGAACAAATAGCTAAAATTAATAAACAGGAATTTTAGGGTGGTAGATGTATCGGTGCCTATTATTAGCGGGGGGTATCCGGTGTCCGCTTCGGGTCGGAAAATAATGCTATTTCCGATGGGGGCCCACAGGCCGTGATGACAACGAGATCAGGGGAAAAGATGGCAATTTAATAACACTACCCACCAAAAGCTACTTATGACAAATACTGGACGCGATAAGCTGTGCCACCGACTGAGTTTCGTAGTCTTGCTTCGTTTTATACATTATAATATATAAAAATATTCTTAAAGAAAATATTATTTTTCTGTTGTCACCTTTTTATACAATTTTTTTTATTAGATCTCACGTTACAATTAAACTATGTTACTGTTAGGGGTTACGGGACTCGAATTAAAATGTCGTTGAAATTACTCATACCGTAATCATCGCTTGACTGCGCCCCCAATTCGGGCATTGTTTTATACTAAACGGTACCATACAACAATCGACCGCGTGGACTGAAGTTTTCCAAGAACCGCACCTGGCTGACGACCACCATAAAGGATTACAATACACAATAGGCGGCTTTTCTAATTACAAATATTAAATACAAAGTAAACAAAAGAACTCCAAATGCGGGGAGGTAATAAACTGTGCTTTATGGCCGGCAGGTGTGCATCTACTTTTGTCAGCGTGCTTCGTGGAATTTTGGGAAAGTTGTAACATTACTATATGTTATGACGTATGATTGAAACCGTATGACGTATGATTGAAACCGTATGACGTATGATTGAAACCGTATGAAGTAGGTTACAAGGAGCGCCTCATTTCACTAAACAGTTGAGATTTTCTACGCTAACATACAGTTCTTGCTCGAAAAGCAATATCTCAATATGACTTTGTAACCTATTCGTCTATTCAATCCCTTTACCAATAAATTTTGCTAAATAGGAACGTAATAAATGCAGTACAATTTTCAATATGTAGAACGCATTTCAAATGAATATAAATTTTAAGTGAAATATTTTAAAAAATGTAGCTAATAATATTTCGTCTGTAACATTGGAACGTGATCAGTTCAAAAACGGAAATGCGGTAAAAAGGTTTCGTGATCGTCGGGCACGTGCCTAGCCTTGCCTCTTGAAAGTACTATGAAGTATTTATAGAGAAGACAAAAATTGAACAAGTGCATATCGTACTATGAACAGTCGAGTTTTGCATAAAAGCAAATATTTACAATGATTTTCTTAATTATTTTTACTTAACAGTGGGTAGCTGAGAATAAACCATATTATAAAACATGGACCACCATAATATAAACAAACAACTCGACACAGATGTCATGTTCTTAAGTATTTTTAGTTCCGTATTAGCCATTTTGGGGCAACGTAAACCTCATTTCGTCCGTCCGTCTGTCTATCTTAGAATCCTGGCCCGAGATGTTGGACCCCTAAAACGGTTACTCTGAGCTAATGTGTAACTCGTTAAAACGATTGCATATCGACGGGAGAAAAACATTGAGGGAATCTGGATAACCGATATATAAAGCTTTAGACCAGGGATTCCCAAACTATTTTGGGCAAGAGCAAGAGACCTCTTTTCCAGAATGAACTCATATCTCAGACCCACCCCCATAGCCGAATTACTTTCAAAATCCTGTCCCTAGTTTTTTTCATGTTGATACAAAATATTTACCAATTTCAAAACTGCGGTTGGGTAAGAGAATAAACTTGACACCATTTTCTCATTTCAAAACGCAGATGAACTTTCAACCTAGGTGCAAGCTTTTATATAGTAAAGTATCACGAGCAAGTTTGGACTTGAACTTGATCGTAATTTCGTTCGTGTTAGTAAATCGCGTATATGCGTTAAATACAGGCCAAGTGAAAACGTGCCTGAAAGACTTGTACGCTCCAACCCATTATCTTGCCCGAACTTGTGCATGCTTATCGACTTGTTGAATTTTTTAAAAGTACAACAATGATACTTCCTACTAAAATATGAATCATTCTTATAACAAGTTAGTACACGTAACACAACTTATATAATATCTAGAAAGTTTCAAGTAAGAAATTGTGTTAATTAATATGGGTCGATTATTAGACCAGCAACGTGGTCGATATCCACCAATAACGCCACTTTGGGAATCCCTGCTTTAGACAAACGTGGCGCTTGTAACTATATAATCATTCGTTTCCCTAATATAGAGCCCAGCAGTGGGATGTTTATTTGTTAATTTTTTTAAACATATTCTATAAATGCGAATAGTTTTCCGATTTATCTCTTTGCTCTTTGCTTCAAGACGGAATTGATACTGCGACCCTGAATGAAAGCGCCGCTGAAATCTGTCCTAACAAAGTCACTTTAAAATAGAATAGTTTAGAAACGACCCTACAAGTTATGCCTATCTTTGTAATACCGAGTTTCCTTGTGACGAACCGTGCGAAATATTTCGCTGAGACGATTTTCGAGTGGCCTAAGTTATACTACTCTGTCAAAAAAGTACCGGGAAAAGGTCAATAATACACAAAATGTTAGTTTTTAATTCAAATTTATTTTATCACGTTCAAAGTATGCTCCTTCAGAAACGATACACTTACGCCAACGAATAATCCAATCATCAAAACATTTTTTAAACGCTTTTTCTGGAATTGAGTTTAGTTCTCGTCGCGAATTCTCCTTTATGTCTCCTACCGAAGGAAAACGGTTGCCACGAAGTGGTAATTTGAGTTTAGGAAAAAGAAAGAAGACGGCTGGAGCCATATCTGGTAAATAAGGTGGCTACTCGGTGATATTTGTTGAGTTTTTGGTCAAAAATTCGTTCACAATGATGGTCTTGTGCGAAGGCGCATTATCGTGCTGCAAAATCGAAGAATTTTCTTTTTTTTAACATCTGGCCTTTTTCGTCGCATTTGCTCTCTTAAACGCCGCGTGACGCTCAAATAATATACTTTATTTACTGTTTGACCTTCCGGTAAGAATTCTGAGTGCACAACACTGCGATAGTCAAAGAAAACAGTCAACATGACTTTGACTATTGATCGATTTTGGCGTAGTTTTTTTGGTTTCGGTTCAGTTGGAAGGCAGCACTCCGAAGCTTGTTGACTAGATATAGATAGATTACACTTTAATGTACGCCATTACAGAAAACTTACGAACTAGAATTATTCTAATTGTGTACAAAGGGCGGTCTTATCGCAAAAAACCGATCTCTTTCAGACAACCGGTGGCAAGAATATTGGTGATTAGGAGTGGCGATGGTGGTATACATAATTATTGTACGATTACTTACATTTTAATAATAAATATATAACTATACTATATATACAAATATACACATAAATTATATAAATATACAAGATATAGTAATTAAATGCCACTATTTAAATATAACAAACATATAGCTATATGCAATATAATACTCATTATATAAAATTACATATCTTTATATTGCAGATAGTATTTTCTGACCATGTTTTTAAATGTTATTAAAGATTTTGTTTGTCTGACACCAACAGACAATATATTCCAAAGTTGTACAGCCTTAACCGTGAAAGAATTATTGAAAAAAGTTGTATTATGAATAGGAGTAATAAGTCTATGTTGACTGGAAGGGCGCAAATTGTGAGAGCAAGAAATCAATTCGAAGCGTTCTTTAAGGTACTGTGGAGTAGTAGGGATTAATAAAATACTATAAACCAATGTAAGAATATGAGAATTCCGGCGAAAACAAATTGGCAACCACTTGAGTTTTTTACGAAATTCAAAAACGTGATCATACTTGCGTAACCCGAATATGAACCTTATAGAAAAGTTTTGGAGGCGCTCAAGTTTATTAAGTTGTTCTTGAGTTAAATCTAGATAGCTGGCGTCGGCATAATAAAGTATGGGTAAAAGTAGCGACTCTGCCAGCTTAATTGTGGTGGCGATGGGCAGGAAGTTTTTTAGCCTCCAGAGTGATTTTTGGAGGAGAGAAACAACCGCCGACTCAACTCCGTTATATGGGGTCGCCAGGACAGGTCACTATCAAATATAACTCCAAGGTTTTTGACCTTATCACTGATAGGGATAAGCGTCCCATCAAAAAGAAAACTTGGTATACAGGTCTAGTCAACTTTACACAGCATACACAGCATCCGCGAGCTACCGATGATAATTACTTGAGTTTTCTCGGGATTCGCAAGAAGTCCATTCGACTTACTCGATTGTAGTATGCGGTCAAAGTCAGAGTTTATTGCTGCGACTGCTTGATTTAATGTGGCAACCGGTGACTGCATGTAAATTTGCATATCGTCTGCATAGAGGTGATAGGATTAAGTGATATCATTGGAAATTGAGTTTATAAAAACAACGAATAATAAAGGAGATAGTACGCCGCCCTGTGGAACACCGGCAGAGAGATCATACCATGACGAACAGTCATCGTCAACTCGAATGCGCTACCGGCGTCCATACAGGTAACTATGAAACCACAAAAAAAAAACCAGTCGATTACTTCAGGAGATATGTTAATAGAGCGTAAAATGCCAAGTAACACTTCAGAGTTAACATTATTAAAAGCACTGCTGAAATTGAGCAGCGATAGCACAGTTAGTAAGCCATTGTCCATGCCATGCCGGATGTCATCTGTAATTTTAATGAGGGCTGTGGTGGTGCTGTGGCAAGGACGAAAACCAGACTTATAAGGATTTAATAGGAAATTACGGTTCAGGAAAACACTTGCTGCTGTTGAACTAAGCGTTCGAGAACTTTGGAAAGGAAAGGTAGCATGGAAATAGAACGAAACTGAGAAAAGGAAGCGGGATTGGGTTTGTTTGGAAGAGGAGTAACCTGGGCTTCCTTTCCGGCAACTGGAAATAGGCTATCCTAGACAAGAGATTATGGATGTATTAAGGATATGGGTAAGGGTAGGTAATGACATCCAGTATGGGTAAGATCATGTTGCGACTAATGCTATTACTGCCGATAGCATCTGATGTGATGGATTTCATAGCTTACTTAACATCACTGTCAGTAAATCGATTAAAAAGAAAAGGAGAATGCTTAGGTGTTGGCTTGAACGAGATTATTTTCAAAGTTTCAGACTTTGTTACTAAATCAAAGTCAGAAGTGGTTGAGTAATGCTGATTTAAATCATCGATATTGAATTTTTGACTGACTGGGTTTTCCGTTTGTTTGCCAATCCCCAAAGAGCGTAGAAACTTCCATACTTTAGCTGGATTATCATTTTTAACTGATTCGTGAATATAACGCCGTTGAGCGTCCCTACACACTCTATTACAGCGATTAAATTCTCACATAAGCCGCTTTGTTTGCTTCGGTTGGCTTCATTTTATATCGAGTTGTTGTTTTAGATTTCTTGTGCATCTGCGTTTTAATATCATCGGTAAGCCACGGTGCAGGCCAATGTTTGAACTTGATACGGCGTAAAGGTGCAAGAATATCATACAGCTTCATCATCAAGCAGCATGAAACAGATGAACCTTCTCATCAGTAGTGGTTGCACTGACCACCCCAGACCAGTCGACTTCCTGAGCGTCCTTAAGTAAAGCATCTAGGCTCATGCCACCAAAATTACGCTGCAGGATGATTTTGGGTTTGGCTTTCAGCGGATGTAAGTTATATGAGAGAAAAATCATGTCACGATAGGAAAAAGCATCCGCCGAACATTGACCATAATGAGAAACGTAAGATAATGATGAAACCATTATTAGGTCGAGAAGAGAAGGGGATGAATTAGGGAATCGATGAGTAGCACTCAGAGGAAGAATATGTGTCTTAAGAGATCTTGTTAAAGTTTCTAAAGTAGAAAAACGATGGTCTTGTTTAAGGAGACAAGTGTTGAAATCACCCATGATAATTCATGTTCGGCGGATATTTTTTCCTATCGAGACATGATTTTTTCATATAACTTACATCTACTATGCGTATATGAAGGAGAAAACTTTTCTAGTAGGGTTTCAAAAAAGGAGAAGTAATTAATGCGAACCGAAGATGCGTAAAAAACTCAAATCTTGGTATGCTCAAGTTCTACTTCTATAAGTAAATACTCGCCGTTATCTGGTATTGGCGGTTGTGAGGATGCACTTAAGATTTTGTATGCTAGATGGGAGCGCAAGTTTATAGCAACGCCTTCACCACCAGTACCGACACGGTCATTTCGGATTAGACGATATCCTGGCAAAAAATATGAAGTAGAGGACAGGCAAGGTTTTAATATAGCGTGCAATTTATTATGACTAAATGACGTCAGCATATCGGGGAAATGAGCTGGAATACTCTGAACATTTATGTGTTTGCATTAAAATTACGAAAAAGACCTGAAAATTAATTTTCGATTACTTCTTGCAGTGAAAGTAAATTGGGGTTGGTGCCATGTGAACTGTCAGATGAAGACAAACAGGAATGAAAAACTGAGTCAGAATCACTAAAACTCTCATAATTATCCATAAAATAAAATAAATACTTTTTATAAATAAATTACAGTTTCAAATATATAAAAAATAAATATATAATTATACAAAAACACTATGTTTATACAAAAAATACAAATCAATCAGAATGTATCTGCCAGGTGTGCGGATGAGATAGCGGATATAAATTTGAGAGTATAACAACACAATTAAAGAAAAAACAAAACGCAACAAAATGTCGCAGTTAAGGGAAAAAATGAATGACATGACAATTTTGACAAAATTAAATTAAAACATACAAGAAAAAAGGTAAACAAAACAACATCATTAAATTAATTAACATAAAATCAATGTGCGTAAAGTATAAAAGAACAAAAGTTATAAAAATATTAAGATTTTCTCATAATTTATAAATTTAAAAAAAAATAAATGGAGTACAGAATAATTAATAAACGGAGATGTATGAAGTGGACAGAAATAAAACAAGCAAAAGGCTCGTTTGAGAATCACTATTTCTTAGCTCCTGCTGTCGGACGACGAGTTTTGGGAACAACAACAGGTTGTTTGGTCACTGCCTGTGCTACTCCCTCGTCTAGATTAGACGAAGTGGGGAAGCCTTCCAGGTCAATTTATTTATCAATGCGTTGGCGAGTACCGTCGCGGGCTAACACATAGATAGTGCCTTCCCGCGTCCAGCAATTCCTCACTCCTAAGCGCTGCCTAGCTTGGGTAAAGAATTGATGTCGTCGGTTACTCAAAAACTCCAATGTGGTCACCCAGATTTTGCTACGGTCTACTGCATCACAGAGCTTGAATAAGATAGCTCGAGGACACTCGGCTGGAGCTGGTGCCTTACCCATTCTGTACGACTGGCGGATGTCAGTTTCTTTGAAGCCTTCTAACTTGAGTTTTTCACAAATGATGTTAGTAACAATAGTTGTGGTATCCTCTTGCTTATTCTCGGGGACTCCATGAAACAAAAGAATTTTTCTGCTGGACCGTATCTCCACCTGGTCAACCGACTGATACACAAGATCTATATGCTCCTGTAGAGCCCGAAGAGACTTCAATATAAAAGTCTTAAAATTGTAGAAGTCACTACTCAGAGCAGAAGTAGAAGTATTTGATGTTGCACCCTTGTGTAGTTCACCGTCCAGGGCATCCATGCGTTAAGCAAATGTTGTAGAAAGCTGATTCATAGCTTCCTGTATAACATCCATATTGTAGAAATTTGTACTTACAAGAAAAAAACGTGAAATAAGTATGTTATGTTGTGAATTGGTAGGAGATAACACCTGACAGATATTGTTGCTACAAACTGTGAGTAATCATGTAATAATCACTTACTTATTCTTGTTTAATTAATTAATAATGTGAAATAATTGCACAAGTTCTTTTCAAAGATGTTACTTTTTCCAAATCTACCCACAAAAAAAACGACTAAACTAGTTTACATGTCAAATTCGTAAACCCACGTCTCGTATCAATAACAATGCGTTTCATGAATGTTGGGTCGGAATTGACTCGTTCTAGAATGTCTTCAGCGACACTTATGCGATTGAGTTTTTGGAGAAAATTCAGGTGGTTTGGGCCTAGCCGAGCAACAACATGTTTCATACCCAAGCGATTATTTAAAATGATACGGATCGACTCGTGAGACACAGAACGTTCACCGGCTATTTCTCTCAAATTTGAATGAGGATTTTCAATCACTGTTTCCTTTACTTTTGCGATGTTAACTTCAGTTGAAGACGTTGATGGCCTGCCAGGGCGAGGCAAATCTTCCAGCATATCTCGAGCGCTTTTGAACGCTTTGTACTACTCATAAGCACGTGATTTTGATAAAGTCGATTCACCGTAAACCTTTCAGTGTCTCCGAACGAAATTCCAGTGGCGATGCAAAATTTAAGACAAACTTTTTGTTCGGTGTTTTTGTCCATTATGAAATTCGCAATACACACTAGATATCATCTAACTAAATACAGAACTGTATTTAATCTAAATGACAAATGCAACTCAAACTCCGCGCTAAAATGAAAAACGCTTAAGAGAGCAAATTCGACGAAAAAGGCCAGATTTGTGCAAAGAAAATTCTTGGATTTTGCACCACGATAATACGCCTTCGCACAAAGCCATCATTGTGAACGAATTTTTGGCAAAAACTCAACAAAATCCATCGAGCAACCACCTTGTTCACCAGATATGGCTCCAGCCGACTTCTTTCTTTTTCTTAAACTCAAATTACCACTTCGTGGCACCCATTTTCATTCGGTAGAAGACATAAAGGAGAATTCGCGACGAGAACTAAACTCAATTCAGGAAAAAGCATTTAAAAAATATTTTGATGATTGTATTATTCGTTGGCGTTATTCTATCGTTTCTGAAGGTGATAAAATAAATTTGAATGAATAACTAACATTTTGTGTATTATTGACTTTTCCCGCTACCTTTTTGACAGCGTAGTATGTAAAAAAGCGAATTATTTTTTTGTGTAATTAAAATACACGAAAAGCTAAATACTGCCTAGTTTAGACACGTGGTGTAGCCGCGGGGCAAACTCTACTAATATAGTAATTAAACATGCACGTGTGGATATATTAACTATTTAAAAGAGAGAAAAATATACAGATGAAAAAACAAAAGAACATCAATGTTCCATATTTGAAAATATTATATATGGCCTGTAATAAACTTTATCAGCCACAATAAAAACTTTGGTGGAGATTCCAACACAAACATAAACTTGAATCATTCAATGTCATTGAATACCATCAGATGTGTTGTGTGTTTTGTGCTGTTCAACCAAATTTATTTAATTTGATTGATTCGTCTAATTACTAATATCAGCATTAGAACGTTAAAGCACTCAAAATGATCTGTAAAAAATATTAAAGCCTTAAGAAAGTAATCAGTCTTTGTTTCAAAAACAGTTACGAATCGTATTTTACATTTAAAATTCATCCCTAGCCAAACTTAGTGATTCTTCGCTAAATAAAACCCGACTATATCGAGATTAGGGCTTCCTGATACTCCCTCCCCCTTGCGCACTTGGATTGCGATACAAGTTTGTGTGTCGAACCACTTTGTCGAGTTCTGTAGCAACTTCCGGCCTCCATTGGTATCCGCACAAAGTGGTTTCACAACCGATATCGCTGCCCGTTTCTTATGTTAAAATATCTTCTATAGTTTTAAATAATCTGACGTCAAATTAGGATATTTTTTTAAAATCAAGCACAGTAATTTTTCGTTTTATATTGCTTTTAAAATTCTCACTGAAACTCATTTTCACATTTATATACATATTAAATGTGAAAACGAGTTTATGTACCTGTATATTTTTCGTACCCCCATCACAGTCTTAGACATTAACCGATTTTCTTTAAATTCCGTACTTTATACGTGCTAATTACGGCACGATAGAAAACCAAAGTTACGTGCAAATCCGGAAAGTGTTTGAAAAGCCTTTGTCTAAACGTCTAAAGTAAGGTTGTAATAGAGAAAGTTTAATTTTTTGAATGTTTATATACTAAAACAAAAAATAAACTGTTTTATTTATGTGTAACATTGAGAATCTGTAGGGTTTTAATTAACGCTGTAGACGACTACGTCCGTTACTTTTAACGATTTTAGCTATTATGACCCAAAATGAGTCCTAGTCTCCGAAATGAATACCTACTCTATCCTTTCTGTTTAGCTATATACTTATATATAATATTGTATATTATATATGTAATGAAATATCGAATTAAATATGCTACTGTGAATGTGAATGTGAGTATCTGGCTTGTTTTATGAATGGGGGAAATTATAGTGAATAAATAGCATGTGTTGTTAATTAATGTAAATAACACTATATACACTTAGCTTAATATGTAAACAATGACAGAATAATTAGGGCTGCACACAATTTATTGTATTAGCGTAATTGGGGTTATATTTACGTTTATTACGTACTTACTAATTTAGTTTGACGTGTTTTAAAATAGTACTTATTAAAAGTAATCAACGTTTCTTTGGTATAACACTGGTTATACATATATTATGTGTTTTAGCTACGATATTGAAAGTATACATCTCTTAGTGGAAATTGTGAACTCCTACAATCCATTTTCAATATAAGTATGTAAATTGCGCCAAGTAAGTCCGTTCTTTAAACATCTCTTTATTTTGGATGAAATTAAAAATTATTTATCATGAGATATCCTAATCATGAACATAATAATCAGTGATGGTAACTTTTCTATGCTTTAATGCACATTAAAGAGTTACTTTTTGGGCTGAAAAATATAAGGAAATCAGAAATAAATAAATAGGTACAAAGTTTTCTAAAAGAACAAAGCCAAGGTTGGTTTGGAATTGCGACAAATTTCAATTTAATTTTTACTAAAAATTATAGTAAGTAGGTAAGTGTTATTTTGTATCCTGGAGATAAAAACGATTCATTTTAATCTCACAAATTGTAATCTTTTGAAATGAGAAGCTGCAGTATCATCCATATCCATCATACAGGTACGTGCATCCAAAACTACCGTCTAAATTACTCTAAATTGACCCTATTTTCTCTTTATTATATACAGTCTACTTATGTATAAGTATATCCATTAAATCCAGCCCCGCTCCATCATTTATAGGGACTTTTTTACCGAGTAAATTAAGCCACAAGCTGGATTTAACTGCTTATCTTTTTTGATGCCCAACGTATGTCACAAAATATATGTATCTATACTTCTATTATATATATTATATTCTATTTTTATATGTTTGTAACGAATAAACTCAAAAACTACTGAATCGATTTAAAAAATTCTTCCACCATTAGACTGCTACATTATCCCAGATTGTAGACTATATTTATTATTAAAAAAAATTAGGGATACCTACTAAAACTTCAATAATGTAAACCCAAGGTGTAAAAAAATGAGTGTTGGAGGGAGTCCGGGGATGGTTTAGATTCATAATTAGACCCGGTAGATGGCACTGGAATCGGGTTCTAGATTTTTATTTTTTTGGGGCAGGACAAGATCTGCCGGAACCGCTAGTGTTTAATACGTTCTATATACATATAAGCATATGCAGTAATATTATTATCGAATAGCTTATACTGTTGTAGTGTAACAATAGTATAGTCGCGGACGCGACTGCTGTGTGGAATGTCGGTGGAATTTCATTTCGTTAGTGGCGTGCTCAGCCCGGCCGGGGTTGCGGATTCCTGTGGTCGGCCGCACGACCTCTCGCGGCACCCGTATACGTTCGGCTGTCGTTTTGTTTCATCTGACAACTAATAAATTGTCTTCATCTCGCTGTAAACTGTCATAGAGATCACAATCGCCCTTTTATCTCTGGGATATGTTATACTCGTAATATTATAAGTACAGTCGAAATTAAGCGTTAAAATTATATTTCACTAATAAAAAAGAATACTCAGGAGGGCTTAGCAGTACTTTGCGACGGGACATGGGTTTCTATAGTACAAAGCTAAAAGTTTGACGTCATGTAAAGTATTGTTCCCATTTCTGGGCTGGCACACCCTAACGCCAGTTGCTTCCATTTAACTCATCGAATCAGGTGAAGAGGGGGTTAAGCAGAGGGCGAAGAAGCTGCGCCGAGCCGCAGCTCTCGCCGCCGCCTCTGCTCCGGCGCCTAAGCCCGGGCCACCGGCCCCCAGGCTCATGGCTAAACCGGCGGCCGCGACACCGGCCGTCGCGGCACGCGCCGTCGCGGCACCTGCCGTCGCGCCACCATCGGCTGCGGTGGCTCCTGCCCCCGCCCCCGTTCCGGAGGGGGGGCGTGGTCCACGGTCGTCCGAAGGAAGAAGGGCAGGGGAGCGGGGGCGGAAACGCCCCGCCCCCCTCCCTCGGCGCAAGCACCGGCTTCGCCATCGGGGCGGAAACCGGCGCGCAAGCCACGGGCTACGAAGCCCGTGGTATTTCAGGAGCCGAGATCGGCAGCAATTATCATTAAGTTGCTGCCGGAATCGGCCAAAAACGGTATTGGCTACCGGGAGGTCTTCGCGAAGGCCGCCTCGGTGGTCAATATCACCGAGCTAGGCCTCAGAGAGGGGCTGAAAGTGACGCGGACCGCCCGGGACGCTCGACTCCTGGACTTCCCCAGGACCCGAGAGCGCGACTAGGGCGAACCGCGTCGCCGAGGCCCTTCGAGGGGCGCTCAAGGGATGGCCGAAGTCATCCGCCCCGTAAAGCGTGGGGAGCTTTACGTCTCAGGGCTGGATGAGTCGGCCACAGTAGATGGGCTTCGCAGTGCCATCGCCAGCGTGGGCAACTGCCTGCGCGACGATGTTAAGGCGAGGCACATCGGCATAGGACCTGGGGGGGTGGGCGCATCATACGTGATGTGCCCCGTCTCTGCAGCCAAAGCCATCGCCGAGCGGGGCCACCTTTTGGTGGGCTTCACCTCGGCGAAGGTGGAGGCTCTGGAAGCCCGGCCCATACGTTGTTACCGTTGTTTCAACGTCGGCCACGGCACCCAGACTTGCCCGGACTCGTGGCCCGGACTGGACCGGCTTGTGTCTCCGCTGCGGTAAGAGCGGACACAAGCAGCCGGACTGCACAGCCCGCGACCCCCACTGCGCCATCTGCGCGGCGGGCGGCAATCGCGCTACCCACCTGACGTTGGCGAGGCACTGCCAGCCCCCCATATGTCAAGGGTAAATTCGTCCACCCGAGGGCGAATAAACGACCGGTGAGTGGAAAGGGGGTACCTATGGACACCTAAATGCCCAGTACACCCCTAACACTCTTCCAAGCTAATGTTAACCACTCCCCCGACGCCAAGGACCTGTGCCTGCAGGCGATGGCGGAGTGGCAAGCAAACTTGGCCGTAATAAGCGAACCTTATTACGTACCCCCAGCCAGGAACTGGGTGGGGGATCTCGACGATGTGGTAGCCGTGGTCGCCAGAGCCGGATCTGGCACACCGCTCACCAGTCTCGAAAGAGGAAAGGGCTACGCGGTGACGGAAAGCGGAGGTTACGTCATCATAGGCGTGTATCTCACGCGGAGCCGCCCCCTGGCGGAGTACGAGCTCGCCTTGGACTCCATTAGGGCAGCCGTCGGCAGACTAGCGCCGAAGACGATATTCGTCCTAGGCGACTTCAATGCCAAGCACCAATCCTGGGGGAACGCGATTACCGATGTTATGGGACGGGCGGTTGAAGACTGGGCGCTTCAATCCAACCTGTCCATCCTGAACCAGGGGTCGGTCCAGACCTGCGTACGTGTGCGGGGTGGATCGATCATCGACTTGTCATTCGCCACACATGCGGCCGCCCGCAGAGTGGTAGGATGGAGAGTGCTGGAGGAGGTGGAGACACTGTCTGATCACTTGTACATCAGATTCGAGCTCTCCCCCTCGCCTAGCGCTAACCCTGTTCAGGGCCCCTCCCGGCTCCCGCGCTGGGCTCTTACCAAGCTCGACGCGGAGCAGGCCGAGGAGAGAGCTATCATCGAATGCTGGACCTATCCAGCCGACCTAGGGAATCTGGAGGTGCAGGCTGAGCACATGCGCAAATCCCTCAAAAGGATTTGTGACGCTGCTATGCCTCGAGCCAAACGACCGCCGCCGCGTACATCGGTCCACTGGTGGACTGAGGAGCTGGCTGAACTGCGGAAGCAGTCCGCAGAATCAGCCACAGGCTCAAACGCAGCAGAGCGCGTCGTCCTCCAGACTATGTTGAGGAGAATGGACTCGTGGGGGAGTTCAGAGAGGCCAGATAGGCCCTTTCGATCGCAATTCTGCGAGCGAAAGCCCGGGCTCGGGAGGAGCTCCTCGAGACACTGGACCGGGACCCTTGGGGGCGTCCGTACCGTGCGGCCCGCAACACGTTGCGGCCCTGCACCTCCACGGCTACGGAAACACTCGAACCCGAGGTCCTCCGGTCGGTTATCGATGGGTTCTTCCCGGATCCGGGGATCTTCACTCCCCCCGATATGGGTCCAATCATTCCCGACACCTCGGAGGTGGAGCCTCACTCCATCACCGAGGAAGAGTTAGACGTCGCCCTGGACCGGCTCCGGGGCAGGAAGACGGCTCCGGGACCCGACGGGGTTCCGGGTCGGCTCCTCTTCCTGGCCGCCAAACACCTACGCGGCCAGCTGCGGGAACTGTTCGATGCCTGTATTCGCGCAGGTCAGTTCCCGTCGCAATGGAAGGAGGGCCGATTATGCCTGATTCCCAAGGGAGGCCGTCCTCCCAACGATCCGTCCGCCTACAGGCCCATAGTGTTGCTTAACGAGGTCGCCAAGGTCTTCGAGAAGATCTTAGCGGAACGCCTCGTTAAGCATCTCGATACTGTGGAGCCGGGGCTAGCACAGACGCAGTTCGGGTTTCGGCGGAGGCGCTCCACGTTGGACGCCTTCGAGACACTGCGATCTGTAACGGACGACGCAGTCCAAGCAAAGGATACTGTCCTGGCGGTTTCGCTAGACATAGCGAACGCCTTTAACAGCCTCCCTCACGAGACGATTAGGGAGGGGCTTCGTGCACACGGAGTCCCCCCGTACCTCACGAGGCTGTTTGGCGCGTACCTCCAGGATAGATACATCCTTTGGGAGGGCGGCGAGTCCGAGAATCGCGCGATAGGTCGGCGACGCGTCGCGTGCGGCGTACCACAGGGATCGGTCCTCGGGCCGGTTCTTTGGAACGTCGGTTATGACTGGATCCTTCGGGTTCCGGTCCTGCCCGGAATAGGGCTAATCTGCTTTGCGGATGACACCCTACTCACGGCATGCGCTGCGTCATTCGCGGAATCCGTGGACCTCGCCAACGCCGGGCTGGCGATCGTGGTCCGAAGAATAGGTAGGCTGGGCTTGAAGGTCTCCCCCGCGAAAACGGAGGCCATCATGTTCCATAGGCGGTTTCGTAATCCCCCGCGGACTTGTCCGTTACAGTCCAAGGGTGGACATTCGTGTAGGCCCCAGATGAAATATCTGGGGCTAATTCTTGATGGGAAATGGCTGTTCAAAGCGCACTTTAAGCAGCTAGTTCCCAAGCTCGTGAGGTCCGCAGGCGCCCTCTCTCGGCTTCTTCCCAACGTGGGGGGACCGGGGACGACGACTAGGAAACTCTACATGGGCATCCTTAGGAGTATGGTCCTGTACGGTGCACCCGTATGGTCCACTGCACTTCACCGCCACAATAAGACTTTTTTGTGCCGCGCACAACGGGTCCTGGCGGTGAGGACCATCCGAGGATACCGTACAGTGTCGTGGACGACGTCGACACTCTTGGCAGGCGATCCGCCCTGGCCTCTCCAGGCGGACGTGATAGCCAAAGTTCGGCGCTCCCGACAGGATGCCCTCGCCCGTGGCCTGGTCTATGGCCAGGCCGAACTCCAGGTGATCAGGACGCGGGAAACCGCGGCCATGATCCAATCTTGGTCAGTAGAGTTGGAAAACCCTGTTGCTGGCATTGACACGGTGGAGGCGGTTCGACCGCAGCTGTTGCGATGGCTCTCGCGGAAACGCGGGACCCTGACCTTCAGAATGACACAGATACTTACCGGGCACGGTTGCTTCGATAAGTATCTGTGTCAGATTGCGGGCTGCTTGCCTTCACCCCAATGCCGCCAGTGTGGCGCGCTGGACACGGCGTTACACACGCTAGTCGAGTGCGCAGCATGGGCACCTCAGAGGTTTGAACTCGAGACACTTGTAGGTCCGATCGAATCGCTGGGCGATCTGGTGCAAGCCATGCTGCACAGCGACGATTGGTGGGTGGGTGCGGCCAATTTCTGCGAGACGGTAGTGTCTCATAAGGAGGCCGCGGAACGAGATAGGAGAGAGATGGTAGTGCGCATGCGTCTCGCGGGCGCCGACGTCAGTTGGGAGCCCGGAGGCGCAGGTATGCGCATGACCTCCCTCCTGAAATACCGCTGCAGGGGCCCTCTAGCATCTAGGGAGCAGAGGAGTCTTCACCCCTGTTGACGAAGTGAGTTTGCCTCTCCCGGGGCATTCTCAAGCACTTGTGCGCTAGGATCGGTGTGGGCGTAACTACGTTCTGTATCTCACGCCTTTCCTGCCATAAGCGCGGGGCACATGGGAGGAGGGTGGTTTTAGTGGGGTATTGATTAGTCGAGTCTCCACACAAGCCGGTTGATTATTGTTTGGATTGCCTCAGTGGATAGCCTCCATGATCAACAACGGTCTAATCCCTAGCAAAGGACCCACCCGGTGAATGTGAAATGCATTTCACCCGCCTTAAAAAAAAAAAAAAAAAAAAAAATCGAATTTGTCGGCAACCTCTAACTTCTAGGCGGTTTGAAACCGCTGTCTTAGAAAAGACATTGGATTTCGTAAGTGTTTTCTACCGTTTCTGCAGTGGCGATTGCCATCGTCGCTATTCTATTACATAATTTATTTCCTGGCACACATCCACTAGCCGTGTCGCTCAGTTTTGTTTGCTTCTTATCGTAAATCTGCAAGCTGGCGAATGAACTCTTTCACGCGATTTTTCCTAGAACGCTGATTACATATCGATGTAGCTCTACAAAAAGGGCTTAATCAGATATTTAAATTATTATTACTTTCGACATTAGCTACCTTTTTATTTCAGATATCCATGAGCGATGGCAATCGCTTACCGTCTGGTAGCCCGTCAGTCTATTTTCAAGGCAAACAAATTACATTACTTAAAAAATCTTGCTCAGAAATAAAGTGCAAATAAAATTATTATAATCATATTTGAAACTTAAATATCTGTAAATAAGGAAATCTCTTTTAAAAAGAAAGGTATAAATTAATTTATTGCGTAAGAAAATGCCATTTTGAATTGTTCTTGAGAAATATAAAGGGATAATTAATTATCTTTTTACTATAAAAAATCATCCTTTGTGCATTTGAGAAGAGCAACAGGCTTGTAGTAAAAATTTCTAATTTACGCTATATTAAAAGTTTATCTACCAGGGGAAACTAAACGATGAGCGATCGGAGATTTGGCTGGATCGGAAATAATTCAAAGCATTTTCCGATGCTCGCGAAATATTGTAGAGAGTGTCGTCGAGACGGCAGCTGTTCTCCATAATATTGTGTTATACCTTATCGAATTTGCATGTTTTTACTGGAAAACATTCCTTTGGCGCAGTCGAGATCAAAGGCCGAGGCGAAAGTGATTTCGCACTGAGTTAGTTCAACAAGATTCCGTTTCGCCCCTGCTCCTATCCGGCTTCTGTATAATTTTGATGTAATAAGGAAAATTGTAAATGGGCATTCGACTCTTGATGTTTTATACGGGCTTCGAATGGCGCGCGGGCGACGTGCCCCAGCCTCTCTACACCACCGCACTTCTTGTAATGGTGTGAAATGAACACGTGACTTATCTCGTACCTTTAACTCATGAATAAATTGCTTCCTTCCAGGACTCGCTTAAGCCAATGCTTTACGACTAACGACTGAACAGGACTACAAAGCGCTTTCTTCAGCTTTATTTAACAGTGTTCCTCTGTTTAAGCTTTCAAGATTGTGTCTGACTTTTTATCATGTTAGCTTCTTTTTAATCGGGATGAAATTAAAATTGTATTATTAACGAGTAAATATTTATAATACTAGTTACTCATACTCTTCTAACAACTGGGTTTAGAATTCCCTTTATTTAGAGGAACGGACAGTACTCTTGCCGCGTGTTCACAGCGGTAGGCGGTTATCACACATCATGATGTGCAAGTTTTATCATATCAGATAGTCAATATTTAAGGCAACCGAGTTTTATTCTAGTAACATGATATTTAATCCTACCCAGGGAGCATGTACTTGTTTATAGGCTGGTTTTTTGACGCAATGTACAAATTACACAATTACCATGTGCAAAGAAGGTGACAAGAAGAGTTATTGACTTGAATAAAAAGCTGAATAGTAATTTTTACGCTATAGATAGATAGATAACACTTTATTGCTCACCAAATAAACAATTACAAAAATGCACGATTACAATATTGTCACAGTAAAAACAATATAGGCAATCGCTTAAAGAAATCTCTTCGAGGCAACCTAACTTAAAGGATATTTTAAACTAATCTGGCGATGTAGATGGTGCGGACTGCAGAGTATTAGATGGTACTTAAGTACATATAATAATAAGAACCCTAAAACACCCCACTGCTGGGCTCGGGCCTCCTACTATAAGGGAACTGACAGTA
The DNA here is from genome assembly GCA_039645545.1 of Dendrolimus houi. Lineage (NCBI taxonomy): Eukaryota > Metazoa > Arthropoda > Insecta > Lepidoptera > Lasiocampidae > Dendrolimus > Dendrolimus houi. Next base: position 12,735,700 of record CM077134.1, read on the forward strand.
TACCCGCCACGCTTGTCCAAAGCAGCTTGGCAGGTTTGATATGTCTTAAAATTATTGTAATTATTCATTTTATAATTGTTTATTTCGGTGAACAATATAGTGTTATCTGTCTATCTAGTTTGTAACGTAAATACACATATTTAAACTACCTACTGTTATTACTAAGCTTATAGTTGACTGACCGAGTTGTGACGTCATTTACATTTTCCATTACTAGGCGATAAAATATTTATGGACGAAATAACATTAGGAAAACGACAGTTGTTTCTTGTAAACATGTATGTTTAATGCGTTCGTAATCTCACGGTGTTGGCCGCGTCGTTTGATGTCCCTCAAAAGCCCGACGCCTTCGGAGCCGCTTAGCGCTGGACGCGTCGCACCCCGCGTGCCGCTTTCCGCTCCCGCTCTTTAAATTATTCCGGAGGCGATTTTCTGGTGAAATTGTTACTTAGGAACTTAATCGACGCATCGGTCTTTGTCTTTGTTACAGATGTATTACGATACAGAACATTTTATTAACTTCAAATTTTGTCTTTGTACAAAGTTAGTTTTTATATATATATATATATATATATATGCATAGTTTGAACAGCTTTTAACGTAAATTAGACTAGGCTTATTTTAAAATCAAATAAAAGGTCTTTGTCAACTTAACTATTATTACCTGACGGAATAAAAGAATAAATAATTGTTTTTCAAAATCATTTTTGATGTCGAAATAAAGGTAATTAATCAATGTGGCGATGAAACATCTGATGTAATTTATAATAGGTTGGGGAAAAAGTCTTTTCGCATATAGTATGTATGAACTTGTAATAAGATCTCTTTGACTATACCATTTGAATCTGGCTGGTTTTGGTATCATTAAAAAGTTCTAATTTTAAAGAAGAAAATTCCAAATTCAAATTAGGAAAATGTGTGGTTTTCATTTGTTTTTCTTATTGTTAAAATGAGTGAATCTAATGAAGAAATTTGATACATTTTAAAATTTTACTACAAAAAAGGTAAAAATGCAACACAAGCCGCGAAAAAAATTTGTGATGCTTATGGACCTAATGCAGTATCTGTGAGAGTAGCGCAAATTTGGTTTAAGCGTTTTCAATCCGGAAATTTTTATATCAAAGATGCACGTCGCTCTGGTCGCCCTGTTGCGGGCAAAATTGATGCCATTTTTGAAAAAGTGGAACAAGATCGGCATATTAGTAGTTACGATGTAAGTGGAGAACTGGGAATTGACCACCAGACGGTTTTGGCGCATTTGAAAAAAGCTGGGTACACAAAAAAGCTCGATATTTGGGTGCCTCATGAGCTCACTGGAAGAAACCTAATGAACCGTGTACTCATTTGTGATTCTTTATTACGACGTAATGAAACCGAACCATTTTTGAAGAAGCTGATAACTGATGATGAAAAGTGGATCACGTACGACAAGAACGTGCGGAAAAGATCGTGGTAAAAGGCCGGTCAGGCTTCACAGACTGTGGCGAATTAACCCGAATTCGCAACAAGGTGATGCTGTGTGTATGGTGGGATTGGAAGGGCATTATTCATTATGAGCTGTTACCGCCAGGCAGGACCATCGATTCTGAATTGTACTGCGAACAACTGATGAGATTAAAGCAAAAAGTTGAGAGAAAGCGTCCGGAATTAATCAACAGAAGGGGTGTTGTTTTTCACTATGTAAACGCTAGACCTCACACATCTTTAGCCACTCAGCAAAAATTACGAGAGTGCGACTGGGAGGTGTTAATGTATCCGCCGTATAGTTCTGACCTTGCACCTTCAGATTTTCACCTGTTTCGGTCTCTCCAGAATTCCTTAGGCAGTGTCAGGTTAACATCACGAGAGGACTGCCAAAGCCACTTGTCGCAGTTTTTTGATCAGAAGTCCCAAAATGTTTATAGCAATGGGATCACGTCCCTACCTACAAGATGCCAAAAAGTTATCCAACAAAATGGGACCTACATACTTTAGTCAAATGTAAATAAACTTTATAAAAAAACATTTTGAATTTTTATATAAAATGCGAAGAAACTTTTTCCCCAACCTTATATTATAATTTATAATTCTATAAACGTGATACTATTAGCAACGAGCCCTTCCTCGTTTAAGATGAACTGACTTTTATGCACTGCGTTTGTCCAAGGAAGGTTGGTGACTTTCACCACGTCGGTAGTCTCGATGTTTCTTTACTATCTATCATCCCTATTAATATTATAAATGCGAATTTCGAACAGACAGACACAAAGTTACTTTAAGTAACTTTGTGTCTGTCTGTCTGTCTGTTCCGTTTTCACGGAAAAACTACTGCACCGATTTGGCTGAAACTCGGTATATATATATATATATATATTTTCGATGCCGAGAATGAACATAGGATACTTTTTATCCCGAAAAATAGGATAGTTTCCGCGATATTATCTCGAGGTTATCTCAAAAAGTACGGGAGATTTTTTTTGTGATTTGTTATTTTTGTAATTTTGGCCATCTTGGAAATTTTGGTCAATTTGGTGATTTTGATGATTTTCGTCCTTTTGGTGAGTTTGGCGAAATTGGTAATTTTGGTAATATTGATCATTTTGGTAATTATGGTGATTTTGGTCGTTTTGGTGATTTTGGTGATTTGGTGGTTTTGGTGATATTGGTCATTTTGGTGGTTTTGGTGATATTGGTCATTTTGGTGATTTTGGTGATATTCGTCATTTTGGTGATTATGGTGATTTCGGTGATATTGGTCATTTGATGGATTATAGTGGTTTTGGTGATATTGATGATTTTGGTGATATTGGTCATTTCATGATTATAGTGGTTTTGGTGATATTGATGATTTTGGTGATATTGGTGATTTTGGTGATTATGGTGATTTTGGTAATATTGGTCATTTTGGTGATTGTGGTGATTTTAGTGATTTTGGTCCTTTTGGTGATTTTAGTGATTTTGATGATTTTTGTCTTTTATGTAGTTTACGTTGACGGGGGATAGATAAATAAAACTACAACTAATTGAAATAGAGGATAAAAGTTTGTATGAGACTAATGATTTCTCAAGTTGATAGATATAAAAATTCATCATCTCAAAAAAAGCGATAGTAACTCGATATGTCTATCTGGTAAGCTTTCACAGAAAAACTGCTAGGAGGAATACTGGGTCTGTTTTGCTATAATTTTATTTAAATATAGTTTTAATACCGAAAACGGATATAAATAGTATTAACATAAAGATTTAGTACAATGTAACCTGTATTAACGCCTGCTTTTTAAACAAAAGGCACACACTCGAGGTCGACCCGCGGCCGCGCCGCGGGGTAAACTCTAGTATTATATATAATATCGTGTGATTAATGTTCACAGTATATGGTGATCGCTGTCGAATCAATTTGAACAGTAGATAGATAACATTTTGTTGTTTACCAAAATAGATTCATAATTACAAAAATGCAGTGTTATAATACTTTTCACTTACAAACGCCGGGCTTGGCGCTTAAGGCGATCTCATCTAGCCTCCAGGCAACCTGAGTGAGAGCACAGAACAGTATTATAATTATTATTAGAAACAAATTCTCAAACTAGTTTACGAGTAAAAGTTACATTCATGACTTGTGATTGAAACTGTAATCGTGTTGAAGGCGTACAAATACATTTTAACACGTAACATCAATATGTGGAATTAATCTGAACATACGTAGAGCTAGGTCGGGATTAATCTCAAGCAACTAATTAGCGAGCGTTGTGCTGATATTAACATGTTAATCGCATCCCTTTGCGTTTATACGTACTCGCTCCTCGATGTGTTAACGGCGTACTTGTTATGTTATAAACAACGCATGGTTTCTTTATTTTTTACTCAACATCACTGCTAATTTATTATTAGCTATGAAATCGACTCATCAACTTTCCGAGTAATCAGAAGGATGGAGCCTACCTCCGTCAACGGATCAGTATGGCATCCAGCGAGGTAATGTAGCCAGCCTTCTGGGCACCATTGACTTTACCCATTGACTGAAATTGACGACGTCGGAAGGCTTTATAATGGTTGAGGTATTTTTAGCTTTATTTTGTTTGGACCCTGAAATATCCAGTTATTAAAAACGTACATGAAAAATGTTCAAAAACTCGTCATATATCTTATCATTAAAAAAAAGTTACAGGCCACTTTAGCCTTACCTTTTTACCTTAAAATTTCATAATTATATGGAACACATTAAAACAGTGTATAAATATTAAATTTATTTTTCTGTTTGTGATTTATAGAGGTATATCTCAAGACTGTTTGTTCTCTTGTTGCAAATCTCATCAAACTTCAAATAATGTGAAATACTGGCTTTAGTTGGCTTCTTTGACTATATTCTGTATGAAGAAATTCTTTGTAGCAATGTTCTTCAACAGCAAGCCTTATAACAAACCGTCTGCGTGCTACAAAGGCCAACGCGTTGCACGAAAAGCCGTCTTCTTCTACGGATTCGACACAATGGCCAAACAAAAATGTGTATATCTAAGTGAATATCGATTTCAAATAAAATTGCAACCTTTTCAGATAACGAGGTGACATTTCCCCTTTTCCGAGGCCCCGTTTGTCGCCCTCGACGCACATTGGGAATTTATCCATCGAAATAAGCAGATAACGAACCTAATGGTACCAAAGTGTATAGACGGTGATATATTCGATTGGCTGCCGCGACGCTCGTACGGACGCGTTTTGTCTGAGAAGCTTCTGGCCAGAATATGTACATATTCCATCTATAGAATATTATTTTACATCTATGAGGTGTTTTTGTGTAAGGGTTCCGTAACCTTTTTAACAAAAATCGAACCTTTAGGAAATCATTACGCCTGTCTGTTAGTCTTTCTGTTTGTGTATGTTACAGCCATTTTTCTCAGAAGCTACTGGATCCAAATGGATCAAATTTGTCAGAAAGGCATAATCTGTAATTAGCTATAAATATAAAGTTCATAGTAAAATCTCGGAAAGAATAAAAAAGAATTAGATAAAGATTAGAGTAAGGAAGATTTAAATAAAAAAGTTGTTAAAAAACATTTTACACTGAAAAAAATGTCTACCTCTCAGTTATACGTATTACGCCTGATCTTCATTCGCGATTTCACAACAAAATTGCATACTATACAGACTCAGTTTCTTGTTCTAGCTAATTTCCCAGAAAAAATGACAGCTTACAAGACGGATGGACATGACGATTTCATAAGGGTTTCATTTTTGTTAAAATAGATGTGGAATCTTAAAAAAATTAACGTCCTATATCAAACATGTGTATTTTTTGTTTTTCTTGATGTATAGAAAACAAAATTGTTATGTCGAGTTTTGAGCGCCCTTGCGTTCTCAACGATAAGCCTCGTATTTCATAACATTTTGGTACACTATGAAAGCGCTCGCTAGAACATCACTTAAGTGCTTCACTCAAAAATAAAGTGAGAGAGAATTTCCAACCCACTTCAATAACGTAATGAGCTTCTTGAACCATCTTGTAGACTTGATAGCTGTAGTATTTATTTAAGCACATTAAGTGTTTTTGTTTGTTTATGGGACTTATAATGGATTATTATATTTGTAACAACAGTAATCATGCCCATGTTTAATAATAAAATAATGAGATCATTGAGAACAATAGTTTCCTTTTTTCTGTACAACACAAAGTTTGGCTACACAAAACTATACGTTTATAGTATTTATCCATTGTTTTGATTAGTACTGGTATAGAATTGATATCAGCCCATAAACGTTCCGCTATTGGCCTTGGGCCTTCCCATTGTTTTAGGGAACTGATGACATATCCGCTACGCTTGCTCAAGGGGAATTAGCTGTTTTACCCTTGATGATAATTGCTTTAGTAAGCAGTTGTAACAATGTGCACATTAGGTCAGAAATCTCCTAAATAGTGTGTGCTTGCCGGTTAGGATTCGAAATCGCCTCATAGAAATAAAACGCGGGTGCTTAACCATTAAAGTGATGTGAAAACAGGGTTTAAAGAAATAACGTACTCTTGGAATTTCGTTTGTGTTTTATAATTTGTTTTCTTTTTTGTTACCTCTTCCCGGTCTTGTATATGGCTCGTTTGTGAAGAAGTTTGCATCCCAGACTGAGATAGGTTTCCGCTGAATATTGATTCAAAGTTTACAGAAACCAATATTGTTGAATATCTTTAACATTTTGTTACTTTTCACATACCAAAGACTTTTGTCTTTGGTATGTGAAAAGGGAGGGAGAAGATTTATGATTTCTTTTTGAATTCGATTAGCCGATACTGTCTCGTTATAGACTGTGTGGTCTCATATAGAAGCAACAAGTATTTGTTACGCGGCCGGCGCGGCGCCTTACGTACCTTCGCCCGGTGGGCAGACATCATTAGGGGCTTATTGAAACCTAATGCACCGACCACGCAGTGTGTCGGCCGTTTCAAATAAAACACATGAGATTTTTTAAAATATAATGTTAACATAGTTGTAATTATTACGCCTCATACCTAAATGTAAATTATATTGTTACGAGTTACGGGTCTCGAATTAAAATGCCGTTGGAATTACTATAGAATTTATTAGAACTATACAAACACGTATGAAACAGGTATAAATATACACTACTACTAGTAGTACTACTACTACTAGTACAAACTGCACAATTCAATAACACGCTTAAAGTCCGTCACTATATCGCTTATCGAATGTACGTCTTGCTCGTATCGTAATCCTCGCTTGACTGCCCCACCCCTCCGTACGGGCATTGTTTTATACTGCACGGTGTAATATGTCTACCTCATCGCGTGCACCCGATTTCCCGGAATCACACCTGACCACTGCCTACCGGAACAGATTACAATACACAATAGGCGGCTTTTCTAATTACAGATATTAAATACAAAGAAAGCAAAAGAAGTGCAAATGCGGGCGGTAATAAAACTTGGGGTTTATGGTCGCAGGTGTTCATTCGCATTTGTTGTTGTGCTTCGTAGAATTTTGGCTAAGTTATAACAATATAAATAAACTTTTACTTAGTACTCATCTGTTAATGTTTCCATATCAATACCATATTCGAAAGATATAAAATTAATCATCAGAAAGTAACATGCCCTGTTCATCGCAAAGGTTTCCTATAAACCAAGGCTTTCTAATTTTTCTATTAAACATTTTAATTTTTTTGTTCACAGATTTTTCTACCTGTACCACTTTTCGTTCTACGCGTATCACTATCGATTCAATGGACAGTACAGCAGCCTTGCCCTCGTCACCTCGTGGCTGTTTATACAGGCGAGTACATCCTTTATTACCAGTAACCCCTATTTAATACCTTTGCGCCTTTCCCAACTTAATGATAGCTAATGCATTGGGCATAAAGTATGTAATGTTTGTAATCATAATTGACTAAAGCATAATGCCAATTGATGGCGTTATTTATGACAATACTAGGCTCTGTAGTTTTATCAGCTTTAAAATACCTACAGCTACGTTATGTTGTGTCGTACTGTAACCTTATGTTGCTCACAAAATTTCACGATGACAAAAATCCTTTTTAAAATTGTAATAGAACATAGTGATTTTAATATTTTTTTTACCACATATATAGAATGAATAGCAAAGTTATGTACTTAAAAAATCGAATATAACAAAAAATCATATTATTGTACAGTAGGGAGTGCCAAAAAACGTCGTCATTTTTTCGCTCTCACCCCAAAATATCTCAGGAAATGCCCAAACAAAGCTCCTGTTAAGTTAGTGGACCTCAAAATTCCAATTTTAAGAGGTTCTCCGTGGAACTTTAAGTTTTCCGGTCTAAATAACATGGTAAACAGGGTTTTTAACATTTTTTTTTGCCCTGCAAGCAGTGACAAATTTCTTTTTCAAAAAAATTAATAAATGGATTCTTCTTAGTATTAAATTTTGTACAAAAATTTCCATTGAGTCAAATTTCTATCTTCTATATTTGATTTTTTATAGAGCTTTGAAGTTCAATTTTTCGGATTTTTTGTATTTTTTATCTAAACTATCAGAGTTAGGCAAAAAGTTAAATGGCAACTTTGTAGTACGTTTGACATCATATAAAAAATGTCTATCTTCAATATTTGATTTTTGTAAATATTGAAGATAGAAATTTGACTCAATGGAACTTTTTGTACTAAATTTAATACTAAAAAAAGATTCATTAATTCATTTTTTGAAAAATAATTTTTACACAGATTGCAGGACAAAATAAGTGTTAAAAACCCTGTTTTCCATGTTATTTAGACGGGAAGACTTAAAGTTCCATGGAGAACCTCTTAAAATTGGTATTTTGAGCTCCACTTTTAACAGGAGCTTTGTTTGGGCATTTCTTGAGATATTTTGGGGTGAGAGTGAAAAAAAAATATATTCGTTTTTTGGCACTCTCATATTATACAGGGTAAGATTTTCAATTAAGCCTTCAGGGCTTTGGCCAAATCGTCTCTTTTCTTTCACCTTCTCCCGATTACTAGGGGTGGCACAATATGTCTTTCCCTTCCACACTCCTCTCTATTCTGACAAACACTCTTTGTCACACCACAAATCATCCTTCACAGAATCTATCCATCTCTTTTTTGACCAAATCCTGAACTATAGAAAATGGCAAAAAACACTCTGAAGAGTCTGGGGCCGATTTTGACGAAAACTAAAGTGGTATTATTAGATTTTGGAAATATCTATTACCCTGTTTGAGGTTTTTGCCTATAACGTATAGTTTAGGATTTGGCCCTGAAGGCCCACTTGAAAAATTCACCAGTATGCAGGACTGATTTTAAAAGCATATTTAAATATATATAATAATTGACTACGCACTACTAGTTCGGTGTTTACGATGTATACGTGAAGAACTTGTTTTTTTATCAAATTTGTCCAGAGCTGTAGTGAGTTTTGTATAAGTTAGTCAATACTTTTACACTGAGCATATTAAGGTTTTAAATCTAGATATACAATTCTGCCTGACGGGTTTGTTTTGTGATAAATATTCTATGTGCTTTACGGAGTACTTTGATGTCCGTCAACGTAGCTGCGGGCGTTACGCGCTGGCCACGCCACCGCACCTTACGTTGGTTTTATAGATATTTTTTTTGTCGAAAGCAATATTAGCTTTCCTGCTCCCATTGACACAAAAATATATTTGTTTACTTAAAAAAATATGTACCGAGTCTGTAACGGGTTTATTCCTTTGAAAATATTTGATTTATGAAATGGTTTTTCAAATGCATTGATTCTCTTGTAATTCACGCGTAAATTTCGATTCACCGTCTCGTATTAAAAGTAAGAACAAAATTATGGTAATATTTTATTCCTGATAATGTAGCTAGATTATCAGGAATAAAATATTATCATAATTTTTCTATCATACCAGCTATAAGCCTATTTTTAACATAAGCAACAATATACTACACTAGAGTTTTCATCGTCGCTACGCAGCGGGTCAAACTCTGGGAAGTCGCTCTATGTTACTTACATAAAAACTTAATTAGGTTATTTATATATATAAACCTTTAGGAAAAAATATCTAACTGGTGGTAAAAATAGCTTAGAAATCTGTTGCGAGCTTTAGGAGCAGTTAGCGGATATATAGACCGACAGAAAGACAGAGCGACTTTGTTTTATAGTATGTATACACGAAATTGCGTTCATGCTATATAAAGCGAAGCGAATAAGGGACAAGCAGACTTTCATATTTAACAATGAGTACGGATTATACATCGGTAACATTTATAATTCAAATGTAATTATGTAAATTTAAAGACTAGGTCCGTAATAAATTACATAATTTGCTATTAGGTAGGTATATTAGAATATTAAGATAAGATTGTCACGATGTAGTTTCGTCCAATGTTCTATTAACGGTCCATTAACTTGAAGCAGAGTAGCATTTTATTTTATTAAGTTTGATCTTTTATTGTTATGTGGTCAGGCAGACTATTGCATAACTTATTTGAAATTATGAAAATGTTTACTAATTAAGTATCAAGTTAATACCAGTTTCTGTATGTACCCATTGTACAAAGCATTTCTGTTGTAACCTTAAAACAGGTTATAAATAAAATAAAACATTGCAGAAAATATAATGACGTTTTGATAACACGAGATTGGCCCGTCTCCCCGTTCCGCAGGGAGTCACTGGTGTAGGTATTCATCAGTTGTGATTCTACACACACAGGCACAATATTTTACCAAGAAGCTGAAACTCATTCATATTATTTTTTTAACCTGAAGGGAGAAATCCGCTCCCTTCAGAGTCTGATGCCGGTTGTGAGCATTTGTCAACACATCACGTCCTTGGGTTGGATGAGCCTACGTAACACTATTCCTGTGCTTGCTATCATAATATGTATTTATAATCGTCTAAGTAAATTTATATTCTAAATCACTGATTTATATGTTATTGACGTAAATTAAAAGAAACCTGGGTTGGAAACCGTGTTATCCGTGCACGAACGAAAAATAATACGATTTCCTGCGGCCGGGTGGCCTTTCATGAGAGGTGGCAAAACAACCCACAGCCAGGTGGTAGGGTATTTGCCTGTCTGGATGGCTAACACCCCTGGTCTAGAGTATGCCGCCATAACGATCTTTAGAGAGCGGCAGCACATTGGTAGGAGCTTTGGTGTTACTAATGTCCATAGGCAATTGTAGCTGCTTTCCGTCAGCTAGGGCGCCTGCCTATCTGATGAACTCATGCAATAAAATAATTTAAAAAAAACACAGCAGGTTAAGTTTTGTAAAGCGAACTTCCCGCTATTTACTCTGACTTAGGTGTCTGGGTCAACCACAAAATTGTTAGTTGTATATTAACCATAATACAAGTGTGACTTGCTTAGCTTAGAAATCCATGTATGCTAATTATATTTGAAGTAGCCGTTTGTGATTTCAGAATAAATGCCAAAATTTAAGTAAAAACTGATATGTAGATGTTTAATCATAAATGATGATTTTTAGAAGTCTTTATCTCTCAGCCTGTCTAAAAGTATGTCTCAAATACGCTCTGAAAGGGCTCAAAACATTTAAATGAAAATTTTAGGCATTAAAACAGGAATTTATTTTCAAAGGTTCCTGTGTTATCTTGGATGTGTGTGTGTGTGTGTGTTTGTCTACCGATTTAGAGGTACACGTAAAACTTGTACGTTTGTGTGAACACAGATACGACGCCTTGCCGGATCCACTTGGGCGTCTATTTCCGGTTGCTCCGATGCACGGAAGTTAATAATAACATATACCGAGTGGACCGCGCTGTCTGCTACAATATTTTTCTGCTGGCCATTTTTCGGTTGAATATGAACATCCAAACTTTTGAGTTATGAATACCGAGACACAAGGACATTAAACATGGATCGACTCTGCTTCCATAATCTTAAAAATTGAAATCTTGGAAAAGAGTTTTTTTAACCTTCAAAAAATTATAATGTCGAAACGAAACTTTTTTCTGACAATGTTTTTTATGTTTGCTTATAGGCAAACTGGCAGACGGGTCCACTTGATTGCAAGTGGCTACCGTCGCCCATGGACATCTGCAACACTAAGGGAGCCGATGCGTTGCCTACCTCGTTGATAATTTAAATATCTATTTACGCCTTTTTTGATGAACCCCATATTGTAGCGTTCTGGGAAAACCGCGGGAGGGAGCTCATTCCACAGCTTACCCACGCATGGCATAAAGGAGCGAGCGCCACGTACACATATACAATGTATTTTAAAAGATACCACGTTATTCGTTGCAATACAATTATTTTTTGAAAGTTAAAAAACTGTTCTAAAATTACAATTTGCAAGATAACTCATTATTGAAGTAAAGAGGCGATATATTATTTGGAACGCCTAGCTCGTTATGCCTTTTTAAACTCAAATTTAAACTCTAAATATTGTATTTTTAAATATAGTATAAATATTCATATTCTTTCTGAAGTAAAAAATGAAATAAATAAATACATATATGTATTACTGCTATCCCAAATCCTTGGGTGTCTACCCTAGGTTTTGGGTTGCGTACAGTAAATTGGACTCTTAAGAAGATTATCTACCATATATCATGCATTTTTTTTTCAATTGGACCTTGGAAATAAATAAACCTAATAAAGTTGCATCATTATACATTCCTAAGAAGATTGAAAGTTATATATATCTTTGTCGAAATCAATTTTAAAATGTCTTTTTAACACGTCTCCTTCGACTCGTATCTAATTATGAATATTTATGGCACATAATGCTTAGACGCGAATGTCGGAATAAGTACAGAGATCATTTTGTACACGCCTTGAGTGAACTCAACATCAGCCTGTGAGTAGGCTCTACCGGATTAGTGGAGCAGGGGTGACGGCGAAAAACATGAAGCCCCTTCGGAATGCAAAGTGGGGGGGGCTTATCTTATAATCATCGAGCGTGTCAACTTATTAATAAAAATCATATTTCATGAGGTTGCCCGCTTCTTCGGCGAGGCGCGGCGGGCGAGAGACCGGCGACGCGTCGAGCATAACTTTGTCAACCAACTCAAGAACATTACTTACATTAAATTTAGCGGCGGAACAACTTGTTGACACCAAGCTTAAAATAAGCTTTACTTTCACTTAATAATTACTTGAACTCATACAAATTCTTTCCATCATAATGTTCTACTTTTGCCGGAAGGTAGCTAATAAGGGATTCCTATATTATTGTGAAGTTTTAATATCGGCACTTTGCTGTTAATCTCTGTCATGTCCTAAGTAAACACAAAACGTTCGCCACTATGGGAATCTTGTAGAGTGTTTTAATCTTCCAGATCTCTGGGAAATTATAGTTTTACTCAAGTCAAACACTCTCAGCGGCTTACTTTGCGGTGTACAAGTGGCGGATAGCTTAAGAGAGAAGTGTATTTTGTTATAAATGTTTGCTAATAAGATTTCTAATTAGTTTATTGTATAAATTTCCATTCACACTAATGAAGAACTGAGACAGTGACTTATTTTTAATGTTTGGTTACTAATGTTTGATAACTAATTGATTATCAGGTTTACATAATATGAACATATTTCACACAACGGAAATGAACGAAGCATACTTTATATTTCGGAAAGTGGTATAGTTTCCGCGGAATATGTATTTGTAACTGACTCGGTTGAGTCAGTGTGACATGAATCTATTTGGTATAACCACATCAGGATTAGTTAAATGGAAAGAAAGGGGCTTTAAAAATGCGTCGCCTAAAGAGGGTCCGTGCCCACCGTTCGCTGTTTATTCTTTGCATTTTAAATCAAAATAACTTCATGTTCGTGGAAGTTTGTAACCGTGTTGACGTAATCAATGTTCCCGTAAAGAATTTAAGACAATTTTTTGTTACAAAAGTTATCATAAACGTATTTCGTGATTTATTAAAACTACATTTTAATGGTTTTAAGCTCGGAATGTTAAGAAAATTCTATAATTCTTGATTTATTTGCCTTTGGAGGTTCACTAGTACTGTTTTAAAATCATGCTGTCGTTTGACCACAGGATTGGTCAAACGACCGCATGATTTGCATGAATTTGCATGGATCGCGTGCGAAGCAGTGCTCTTTCTATTTAGAAAATATATGTATACGATAAAGAGCAGTTCGTTACACAATAATCCTAAAGTATTATATTTTATATCGTTTGTAACTATTGATTTTCACAAAGTCCAATTTATTAAAAGAAAAAATACCGATAAGAAGGAAAAAGATTATCTTAAGCCCTTCGTTAACTCATTCAAAAAGGTTTTTCACGTTTATGTTTAAATATTCATCAAAACGTTCAGATACCCAAATCTGTTCTTGACTTTATATTTTCTGGGCGTAATCTGTTACAAACGATCTGAAAACAGATAATAATGGCCCAGATTTTTTTTCACTTACCTACCTATCTAATAGGGCGGGCGGCAAATCTCAAAGCGGCTAATTTTAATGGATGTATAAAAGGGCATCATCTCCGTCCATTAAATACCTTTTAAACGTTTGATCCTTTTTTATATTTACCATAGCGATGATCTGCGAACAAATTGGGAATACTCATGGGTCGCGATAATTAAGGATGTACTGTCCGTGCTTTACTGCATATGCTCAGTGCTCTAATTATATGTTATAACCATATGCGTTTTATTTGCATACTCTTCATTTATTTTTAGGTACTAATTACAAAGTGTATTTTAGATATTCTACACATTCTTCATAATCTAACTCAAACTGGATACAAATAAATAGTACAATAATGTTTGCTACGCTCCGTGAAACGCGAATAATAAATCACGGAGGTGTCGCAACTTGTCCTCGAAGGCAACCCGTTACACTGCCACCACTCACGAAAAAAGAATCAAAACGAGGGATCAGAAAATATAATTTCAAATAAAAGTTTAGGTGGGGAGCGGTCACAAGTTTCTTAATTAAAACTTACATTGGAAGTCGCGAAGGGGAGGTAACTTTGACCTAGAAATAAATAAATACAGGCGAGAGAACTGACAACTTCGTCACGATTCGCTCATTTATTTATCCAGAAGAGTTTTGTTCATTTCTACGGACGTATCTCATAATCTGTATGCCCCAGCATTAGCTATTCCCTAACTATCTAAATATCGTTGATTAAGTTTCTGAACTTACTAATTATAAGTAATATTTTTATTTATATCTACCGTAATTAGCATCTCACAGAGACTTTTTGTTACAGCACTCCATGTTGTATTTCTTCCATCACTACGAATTGCCGGTAATACTACAACAGGCACAGCTGCAACAGCTGCTACTGCGTACTCACCGCGGCATGGCTGGCATGATGGGATTAGCTGGTATCACAGCCTTAGCTAGTGGAGCAGCGTATCATGACGCCCCCGGCACTGCTATCCAGGCTACTCCTCCAACTACCCAATCCACAACTCAAACTGTGCAAAATACTGCACAGTCCACAACACAGACATCACCATCTGTGTCAACAGCGCAGACTAATACTACTCATACTGGTGAAGTAGTATCTACGAGACCTTCAGAATCGACTACCGCCGAAAACAACACTTCAGTCACCGAGGAAGAAAGACCTATAGTTCCATCGCCTACTGTTGAAACACGACATGCAGGTAAAGATACTGTGACACCTAATTCAGATAGTGCAATGAAAATCGAAGAAATTGCAAGAAAACATACTAATACAATCAAAGTTGAACCTAGTAGCAATTCTCCTAATCATATTGAGCCGAATATTGCTCTCAGTGGGTTTAATAACGAAAACACGACTAGTGCTGCAGTTGATGTGGAAACTCCTACATTAGATCGGAGACGAAAAGAGAATTCGATAAGCGAGTTGACTCCTGGTCATCCGCCTAATGCGATGGAGCAACTTGAACTTACTACAAACACAATAGTAGCACCCAGAGCATCTCCAGAAGCTGATGAATTAGATTAAATATGTATTATAGTTATTCTTTAGACTTTCTGGATATCTACGTTTCTGTGGTTAGGTCCGGTCTGCAACTTCTGCTTTTGTATAAGAATCATAATATCGCAAAAATATTAATAAATATCATTAAAATAGAAGCACTTAATTGTGAGAACATGTTAATAAAATTTTGTTATCTTATTTAAATAATAATAAATAAGAAAAGGAGTCACAATCTAAAAAGGATAAACTAATCGTTTATGAACAAATGTTAAATATGTAGAAGATAGTTATTTTTTAATTTTCGCAAAAGCAATATGTGCATTTATGCGAGGTGTTTATAGTATTTAAGTCGATACTATGCCATTAATTTAACAAAACATGTAAATATTAATAACTACATTCTATGATTATGTTTTTTCCTATTGAATTGTGGAATTCCTAAGTTGTGTTTCTGTTACTTAAGCTTAGTGAATGGCGCTGGCTGTTCGCATCATTGCAGTGATTTAGTGTATAGTAAATAAATATTTTCGTTCATTCAGATGTATTTTTCTTTCCCATCCAAAGTATAAAATTCATAATTCAATAATATGTAATGTGTTTTACATTATAAAATAAAAGATTTATTTAAAGAAAAAATATTTATTCGTACAAAAAAATTGTATTACAATATAATTATGATATGGAGTATATGCTTACATTTATTTTAGGTTACATTTACTTTACAAAAATGAAACAAAATAGGAACCACATATTACAATAAACATAATCGGAACAGGGAACAATTGACAAAATATTCTTACAAGACTATAATGTATTACAGCATTTATATTAATCTAAAATTGTATGCACCCTAAAACATAAGTAAGGTTTCGTGACAAAGAGGAAGTTTACAAGGAATAGGCAGTACAAAAACTATCAATGTATATATATGTTTTTGTTTCAATTAATAAATAATATTTAGACATATATTATTAGGCTGATGTTTATTATATATTTACATACCATAATTAGTTTTTTTATATCGTTGACCTAGTCTCAATATGACTAAAAAAAAAGTAAAATATTCGGGAGAATTTTTTCTGGATTTCAAATTACAAATTTTGATTTTTATAATTAATTGGTTAACGAGACATATCGAAACGCCTGGTAGACGTCTCACGTGACCAAAAGGCTGGTCTGTACCTCGGACAACGCATTAGCGTTGCGATACAACGAAGTAATGTGGCCAGTCTTTTGGGCACGTTTCCAACTGACAGCGGTCTGGCACTAGATTTTATAGTTTAATTTTAATTTGTATATATACTTATTTATAATTTACTTTAGTTTTTATTTAATTGTTAATATTATAATTAAAATGATTTAATTGTTAAAAAAAATGTTTCTAAAAAGAACTAGATATTAGATTACAGTATTCTTAGATCACTAGACAATTGGTTAACCTTCCTTATCTATAATTTTTATATAGGTATTTATTTTTGTCGTAAAATAATATGACCACTTTCGGCAGAGAAATAAGTAGATAGATAGACCACCAAATACCTAGGGCTCACCAAAACAAACAAATACAAAAATTCATAGGTACAATTCGACCAAAATGTCTAGAAAATGAACAAATTTTTTTGCCTTCAGGCAATATTTTATTTTATCTGTAGTCAAGGGTAGTTAATCATAAAGAAAGCGAATTTATCCATGTTATTTTAGTTTTAGCATTGATCCGAGTCTAAAATCCGCTAAAAAATAAATATGCATGTAACAACGCCGAGTTTTACGTGAGCAGTGATTTTTAAAGTTTAACAAGGATGTCTAGTGGAATTTGAAGGAATAATCTTTTCGGTATAATTCGACGATATTTACCAAAGAACAGCCGACATGATAGGTTAGTAATTGTTAGTTTAGCTTCTTTTAATCAAATAATTGTTCTGTTAACTATCACAAGGTGTTAATAAAACACTTGCTTATAAAATTATAGTTATAGTCATCATGATTAAATTAAACATAGGCTATGTTGACAAAATGCGTACGTCGTAACTGAAGCAACTTGATACTTACACGATGTTTCATGTCGTACTAAAAATTACTAGTAAATATCGAAATTACTCTCGACCTGATATTATAATTGCTAGTGTTTAGACTTTGCGAAAGTAGCGCCCGTATTATTTTCTACTTTATTTTGACGTCCTATACAATATTTATAAAACGAAAAATCGCAAGTATTTAGCAGGACTGTATTGTGAGGATAAAATTTGTTTTTTTTCTTAGATAAACATTTATAATAACGACATGGTATACGAAGTGTTCAAGAACAACTTTTACTTATAAATAGTTTTTATGTTTCGATATTATTTTCTAAAAATGTACAATCTGTGAAAAATATACTATAACATACAAAACTTTACTTCTTAACTAAATTTTTATTTCAAAAAGTTTTAAACATTTAGGAAAAGAATCAATACTACATTTTTTGTGTTCTGTCTTCTTTGCCTTCTTGTTGTTTGTCCCCTTGTCAGCTACGTGTATTCTCAAGCAATAACATCTCGTAATGTGTGTTAATTCCCCAAGAATACACGTGACCTCCAAGCAAGAACTAAAGAAACTTCGGGAGTCCCTTGAAGAAAGATCTGGTATTGTAAGAACCAGTAGAACTTCTGAGATGTAGCGATGCGATGACATTAATGGACCAACAAAGATATGAGAGGTGATGGAACACTTTATATCTTGTTGATGACATATCAGCTGGTAAACAAATACACATAATTAAAAGTACTTTTAACGGTTTTAAATTCAGGACAATAATTAAAGCTATAAATATCGTGCTATAAAAGCTGAGTATAAGCTTTTAGTTATTAAAGTAATACAGTATTCATGTTTTTTATTGCTGGATTACAGCAGATAGGTTCACAGCTTACTCGATGGAAATGATTATCGTCGCCTATCACATTTGCTACGCGAGAGTTGTTACTAATATTTTTTAATTATTGTTCTGAAGTTTTAAGTGTACAATTTTAATATGAGGTTTCTATTAGTTTTCAACAACAACCATACTTGAGCAGTTCCCAAATTACTTAACCATGATTTAAAAATTATTTTCTGTCACTTGCCTTTCCGATTATACGATACCACGCCATGGTAAGAAAAGCAGAAGCAACGAACTCACTTCAAAAAAATATATTGTAAGCGGATGCCTTTAAACTATTAACGTAATAAATTCTTTGAAAATAATGAAAACAATTGAGTAAAATTATTGTGATATCATTGGGACCAGTAATTTTCGAAACACTTCGATTTCCCGTGTATTTGTTTTTGTCGTTTCTTAACAAAATTGACTTACGTTTTATGTGTTTTAATATTTTATTATTGATACAGTGAAACTTGGTTAAGTAGGACCTGGATAAGTGAGAAACCTCCATAACTGGAACTCTTGCTGAGGTCCCAACATTTTGCACTGAATTACCCCTGCTAGTGGGACGAAGCAAACCTCTATATCTGGGATTCGTTCTTTCGATTTATCATCATAGTTACCTCTATAACTGAGACAGCGAGTGAATTTTATATGCATAGACCTGTGTAACTGAGATAACATCGTTTAGTTTGTTTTTACTTACTTATTCTTATTCTACCCGCAAATTCCGCACTTAATAACTACGTAAGTAATTTTGAGACTCAATGACCTCCAGTTTTAGTTTCGTTTTACTATCATACGGATGTTTATTTGAAAAATGTCACAACGAACATTTGTATGATTGATTACCTTTATTAATTCTTTTCAAATTAAAACTCATTTATAATATTTACATAACACGTTATTTTGTTTAATAATCGCACGTCTATAACTGAAATAACCTGTATTCTGACCCTGACCTCTATTAATGGAACCCTCTGTAAATGCGACAGATATTTATTTATACCTGGATATCTGAGACACTGGGTAAGTGGAATACCGCTATAAGTGAAACCACATTGCAAGTCCCTTGATGTCTCACTTAACCAGGTTCGCTGTAATTTGTTAAGTTGTGTACTGATCAAGAACAAATATCGACCTATATCGTTAATGAGCTATTATTTATTCTTTTGTGAAAATGTGAGACACCGGTATAATTATTATGGTCAACAATTCTGAGAAACATTCACTTATTTATAAAGCCTTGATACCTCGAGTCATTATGACGAAGGCTGTTGAAAAGAGGTCGAAATATTAGAATACAAATTAAAAATATACGTAAAATAGTCCAAATACACTTATATCGCTGTTCTCATAAACTACGTAGTAAATTTTTTGACTTTGTGGTTGACCAGTGCTCACGAGGATTATCTACAACAATTTTTTAACTTAGTAGATACTCAAGTTGTTTGTCCATTATTATATTAGTAATATCGAAACATTCTGGAATAATAATATTCATACACTAACTGACGCTTGAGATATTAATCCATCGAAATTAAAAAGTGTTTTATTTATTACGCAGGCCAAGCACTAGGCGATTTGACTGCGGCAGCCAGGTGGCCTAGTGCGGGTTTCGTGTCGATTTTGGAGCAATTTGACAAGAAATTCTAAAATACTGTACATAAAAGAGAGCCTGCGCTTAGGTTGCTTTATTATCAACTTTTGAAATGTTATGATATAATTTTTTTAAATTATGTATTTGATTTGTTAGGCCAACCCTACGATATCAAGTACTTAATTTCAAAATGAAACTGCAGAGAAAAACATTACGTTTCAAGTTCCTGGTAAAACCCGGTATATCATAAAGACGTCTCCTTGTGCTACTTACCAAAAATCGACACAAACTTTCCAGATTACCGAATATTTAAATATGTGGATTAAAATCAAATAATTTACAAAGCAGCAAACATGAAATTTAATTTTTACTGGTTATCACCTCAAGCGTCGGATCGTCAATAGGTATCTATTATTTTAGAATAAGGTACACTGATTACATTTTATTAATTGAACTTTAAGGTACCTTTTAATTAATTTCATTTTATTCCTAAATTATATAATTTTGTGAGTGAGCTACTTCTACATTTATTATATTACAGAGTGGTCCTTATTTATTATAAGATAGTAACTTTGGGTATATTTTTCATTACAAATCGATATAGTCAGGCAATGTGCCATGGAATATAATTAAAAATAATGACAAAATGATCACTCTTCTCTTCCTTTTTGAATTGATGACGTTTTATTATTTTTTGACCAGATTAATAAAGTCTTAATATGGTTAAAAAACGCTAGAAAAAAATGACATTGGCACCATCTAGATGTGAGATTTAAAAGCTTTTCAGAAATAGATTTTATAATAAAGCTTTACTTTTACCTACTCTAATAATTAGAATTATCACCGATCCATTATTATGTATTTACAGTATTTGTTCATTTTCCATGGCATAATACATGATAAAATTGAACATCGCCATATGCGATAGGTTAATTATTAATAATACACAATGACTGTCATATTCAATATACCGTCGCAAGTCTAAACACAATAACACAATCAATATTTGTTTCTACTTATCTAGTTCCGTTTATCCAAGCATGACCCGGCTCGAAATTTCCGACATGAAGGGCAGTAGGACTAATCGCAGGGGCGCGTGCGGCGGCACGAACGATCCCGCTGGCACATCCGGACATAGCCGGGTAATCCGGACAGCAGGACACACCCGGACGCCGTGCACCGGCCGGATTTAACTGTGGAACGAAACAGACACGGTTGATTGTCGAGATTAAATGGTAGGCTCATCGTGTTTTAGAGATCTCGATTGATATACGTGTTAGACTGTTAGCTAACAGTGGTTAAAGGTTTTAATTATCTGTCTTTGTTGCGTTTGCATTCAAACGCGAAATATACTATTCATTCATAGCCTATGAGAGGCGAGAGGTAGAGTAGAAAGTAAACTTGCTGATGATGATCAGCTAGGTTTTCTTTTCCAGTGATTAAAAGGATCTGTCCTGTTGAAATTATGATATTTCTTTGGATAAAAGTATTACGTCCAAAGGGCCTATCTTTGCCAAATATTATCTATAACTGGTTCACATGCAAGGCCTTTACAAGGCAATAGAAACAAATTTATTTTATAGTATAAGAATTCATATAGGTTTATAAATAAATATGAATGACAGATGTTAAGTAGCGACCACAGTAGCCTTAAAAGAACTAAAGAAAAAGCAGCTTTATACTTTCATAAATGGCTTAAAAGTAGAAGCGTAAATGATCTTCAATTGTAAAGATTTTTCTCCCCATTCGTACATTTTCTTTAAAAATACGTGAGCTTTTGATCGTATTATAAAAGATTTGTCACAAAAGACTCCGTGATACTTTTGTAGCCTGTATCTGTAACACCTTTTGAACGGGTGGTTGTGGGAAGGCGCGATCTTAAACCGACAATCAGATATCAAACGGCGCTCACCCGATAGAGGTTTTATCCAGCTTGTGTTATCTGAGGGTCGACGCTTTGATCCGTGCGCCACGCTTTGAAGTCGCACGCGCCTTTTGTGCCACACGCTCGCCGCTCATTGCCCGCCTCGCCTAACCGGCGCCTGTATACGGTTAAACGTTACATTAAATTTGCAAATCATTGTTAAGTGGTAATTATGTATAACGTCAGAGGGTAATTAAACATGTGTTCATTGAATTCTGTTGTCATTATACATACTAAAAAGAATACATAAATACTAAAAAGAATATATAAAACACTTTTCAAAAATAAATTATCTATAAGAGTAATTATTTTACATTTAAAAACCATAAGAGTGCACGACTATCATTTTGGTAGGAGGATATTTTTCTATTAAACGAAAAAATGCTTAGTAGTTACCTCGTCATGATCTTTTGAACAAAGGAGTTAGCAATTTTTCTTACAGATATGCTTATGTCAAAGTTCGTTATTCGATTCCTACGATAATTTCTACACTTAAAAATAATTGTCACATACAAAAACATCCGCTATCCGTGCAGGAACGGAGAAAGAATACAGATTCCTGCGGCCGGGAGGCCTGTCGTAAGAGGTGACAAAACAACCAACAGCCAGGTGGTCTTCGCCCGACTGCATGCCTACCACCCCTGGACTAGAGTATGCCACCATAACAACCTTGAGTTATGTTCAGTTACTGTATTAGTGTCTAGGTCCCAGTCTCCCTTTAGAGAGCAGCAGCACATTGGTAGCACCTTGAGTGTTATAAATGTCCATAGGCGATGTTGACCGATTCCGTCAGGTGGGCCGTCTGCCTGTCTGCTAAACTCATGCAATAAAAATAAAAAAAGTATTCTCTATTTTTTGAATTGAGAAATTTGTTTATGAGAAAATTCCTAAAGACAATCAAATCAAATCGATTAATAATTAGTGCTCACTAATTCTTTTCATTGTTTGAATAAGGCTGCGAAGAATTCAAAATAACATTACTATACTTGCCCAATTTATTAAAACTTTAGTATATTATGAAAGCTCCAATTGTTCTCAAATTATTAATACCTGTAAATTGAAAGCGGATTTTATTGAAATTAATTTAATTACCTTAATTAGCCGCTCTCGAGTTACTGTTACAATTTTCATAATACTGCGGATTTCGTCCGAATTTAATACTCGATTTCTCCGGTCATTTGTTTAAAATTATTTAGCCCAGTTAAGTGTCGATCTCAGTGAAATTGCCTAGACTTTATAACAAAACATATTGAAAAATGATAGTTTCATGAGTTAAAAATGAAATGAATTGTTAGTTTTATTAAGACAGGTCAGTATAGGTCCTGGACCTATATTGATATAGAATGAAAGCAAGATTGATTAAAGATATTTCTAAGTAAGAACTTTTACCGTGAAAATTGTACCTGTACGTATTTTTGAAGAGATAATCAAACCACGTAATTATTTACTATGTCATTACCTATTCCACCTTCTCTTCGTATCGCTTTCCTCACTTGTGCTTATTAGATTATTAAACTGCATAAACAGTGTCTAAATACAAATCTTAAAACATTCACGTGAATAAAAATAAAAATTGTGTCGCAATTGAATTGCGATATAAAACGATTTAATGCTCGCAGTAGATAAACTAGCTTCATGTAAAAAGCTCACAACTCTCATAGATATGAACGATAATTAGGTAGCATCCGACTCCGAGCAGTGTCTGGGGGCCACCTGTAGAACACACTACGGCAAAGAATTGCTTCGCTTTGTGAAGTTTTATTTTATTTCTTTAAACATTTTCTCGTGAGGTCGCCGCACTCTTTTATGGATTAAAATTAGTTTTTTCTTTCTTAGACCATTACTTTCATTTATGATTTTAAGAAGTAGTGTTTATATTTATACAAAAAAACTGATCTTAAAAGGAAAAGCAGTTTTTAGTTATTACTGTAAGTATCTTAAGACGGTACTGCAATCGCGCAGATCAATAGATACAAAGAATAAGAGAACTATATCGTAGAAACAATAAAATCAGCAAAACAAAAAATGCATGATAATATACCTACACTAGCTGATGCCCGCGACTTCGTCCGTGTGGTGCGGTTTTTTAACTAACCCACGGGAACTCTTTAATTTTTCAGGATCAAAAGTATCCTATATGTTGACCAGGGATTAAGCTACCACCATACAAAATTTCCTTAAAATCGGTCCAGTCGTTTCGGAGATTAGCCGGTACAAACAGACATACAAACAGAGAAACTTAAAATTTAAAACAAATCTAATTTAGTTCTATTTGACTTCTTACATCCCCCTGACTCGGTTTTTAGCATTTTTTTTCATTGTACAGAAATTCGACCTCTACAGTTTTCTTATATGTATAGATATATCAACAATATAACAGGTTATAACATTTTAAGATAGTATAAGATCGCGCGCCGATTTTATTGTGCTTTTTTATTGAATAGGTACATCAGACGGTAACTAAGCTATCAGCGCTTGAGTTGATATATTTCAGCATAGTATTCAGCATGAAGAACATATTTACGCTATAAGAAAAAGTTAAAAAATATCTATATAAAATAAAATGCCTCACAAATAATCACGTGAAACTTCATTATTACACTAAAATAAGTAACACTACTGTACTTAATGCTTTCATTGCACAGATCATCCACAACTCTAGTGCACTGATTCAGTTCTGGTGAACCGTTTACATTATGTTACATGTCCGTAACATTTACCTACATAATACTAGCCGGAAAACCTTTATCCGTGCATGCACAAGGAAAAATAGAACGTACATCGGCAACAATAGGACTTAAAATGCTTTCCTGCAACTGTCACTTGCATTTACAGTCCTATTGTACCACCGGGAGATCATTTAGGTTTATATTAATGCCCTACCACGGATTTGTCTGAAAAGTTTCTCAATAATATGACTATTTTAGAAAATAATAAAATATTGACAGAACATAAACTATATTAATGATATAAATGTTTGCGTTTGACCATGATCTCGCCTGATGTTATGCGGAGATATGGTCTAAGACGGAGCACACTTACCTAGAATATAAATTTTCACGGGACTTGAAGATACCTAGGTTGAATGTAGATACCGGGAAAATCCGGAGATGATGGTTAGAATAGAAGGTAAGAGAAAAGTTTCACGTCACTATTTATCATTTAATAAAATTTAAATAACTCAAAAAGTTCTGTAAAACACAGCCAATTCTGAAAATCAGACAGTATAATCCAAGTGAACAGACAAATAAATGATACCTGCTTCGATATTGAGATTTAATGACATCGTCTTCATTTTATAGCGTAATCCTATTGTAATAACGTTCTTTTTTGAATATCTGTAAATATTGTACGACTGCTTTTCACCGATTCATTTTACAGTTGCACTCGCGCCACCGCCGCCCCGTATGCCGATTATTGTGCGATGCATTTATCCCGTTTTATTGTTTAAAATAAAATATTGTGACAAGTAACAGCGCGCTTGTATTGCCTATAAAAATAAACATTATTACTCTTATTCATATTCCATGAAAACACTGCTACAGTTCAAAATTCGGTGAAGTTGTAAGTGTGTGTGTCAGAACACGCACAGTGAAACGTTCTGTAGTAACGACTGCTGTTTTTGCTGTTTGGCCTTAAAATAAATAACCTTAATAAATGATTGTTTAAAAAAACTAATCGTATTTCGTCAATAGTTATTGACGAAAAGCGTGGGATGTTTGATTTTTTAATATTACAAATATTTCATCGGTAGCTATATATTCATATCAAGCACGTAATGGCTTTTTTAAAATAAAATCATTTATAGGTAGTATATACCTCAATACTTAAAATTATTTTCTACCTATTAGTTCGGTTTGTTATCAAAGTGTGTTTCATCAGTTTTTTAAACATATTTTTTTCTTACTTTTGATGTTGAAACGAAATCAAGTGATAGTATTCAGATACTCGAGTTTCGATAAAGAAGGACAATATTTACTGTCGTTATATGTTTAACACGCAAAGTTGACAGTTGACGGGCAAACTAACGGGTAGGCGGGTGTGAGAGGTCTCAATCGACGGGCTGGAGAAGTCTAGTCAATTGGAACACAGAAAAGGGGGTCTCGTTTGCTAAATAAGGTGAAAACTGCAATAAACTGATTTTTGCACAAAATTTGGAAAAATTTGCTGCTAAAATAACTGTGTAGGCTTTTACGTTTACTTTACTTAATTACTTTTACTTTTACAACAAAGCACAGCTTAGTTCTGAAATGACAAGGATAAACAGAACAACAGACAAATGCACGTACATTAGCACTCAAACACACATTTGTAATATAGTGATTATACAAATTTAACGCTCACTGCACTCATTACTCTGAGTAAGTTTATATACGAAACCTTAAAAAA
This sequence comes from Dendrolimus houi, assembly GCA_039645545.1. NCBI lineage: Eukaryota > Metazoa > Arthropoda > Insecta > Lepidoptera > Lasiocampidae > Dendrolimus > Dendrolimus houi. The sequence goes on from CM077134.1 coordinate 12,761,859, forward strand.
CTTTATGTTCGCCTTTAAACAAGCACAAATTATTGCAAAGCCCTAAAATGTTCAAAGACCAATTCTCCATTTTTCCGCGTTGTTATAAACAAAAGCTTTACCGTTCAGCCGCTTACAATTCGTCCTGAGGCGTGCGGTTGCCACAAAAGCAAAATTAATTTTAAAATATACCAAAAGAAATTAACTTTCATTCCGTGTCTGGAGGAAAGGTGAAAGTTTCAAACGAGGGAACACTCGGAAGGACTTAAAAATAATAAAGCAGCCGTAAATGTGGACTGCGTATCCCATGTTTATAGTATAGCTTTGTGGGTTGAATTGTTTTGTAAGCCCCATTTATGAACACAATGTTGAGCCGTGTTTTATTATGTTACAATGAATTAGTGACAAAAAAATTAGCAAATTGGACAAAAATTATAATACACCGCTTGTTTTATTTGATAAATTTTCACATAACATATACGTATGTGACCCCGTTCACTGTATTGGTGTGCAGTAATTACGGATTTGTTATTTCCAACTAGGAAAATTGATTAATCAATTTTTTTCAAAGTTGAATTGTCCATATTTTCCTTTCAAAATTGTTTGTTTCTTCTTATAGCTAGAAATTAGACCGTAAAGGTATAATACATTCGCCTATGTCTTCTAGTCGCTTCTAAATTCCCACAAGTAAGTCTTCACCGTACTTCAAACCTTTCTGCTAAATAGACGACCACACCGAATCTAGTTGTTGCTTTTCCAAATCCACTTCTCCGTTGATATTCTGCAACAAAAAATAAACAATGATGCAAATTGCAACAATCGATTGCATCCTGAACAGTTAATTACCAATAACAGGGTCTGCGAGGGTAATAAGCGGCGATCATTTTTCAGAAAGCCACGCAGATCGTATTTCAGATATTTTAATTTGCCGGAGCGCACCTACCGCCTCCCCGCGGAGCGCTTTAGCAGTCTGAGACATTACAGACTATTTTTCATACTTTACTTTTTACAAGCGCTAAGAGGATAATCGAACTGCCAATCCAGTTTTGAACAAAGGAACGGCTAAGCTATTAGAGTCTTGTAATAAATCAATTTCCTGTTTATCTATTTTACATTTTACCTCAACATTCAATTTTATGTATTTTAACTAGACTTCTTATGAGTCACATTTTATAATAATTCGGATAAATGTATGTATAATTTGATATTGCCGTTAACTTCCATTTAGCCTATGTATAACTAGCTTACCCGTGCCCACTTCGCTTGGTGTCATTAAAAAATATTATTCATCACAATCAAGTATAGCCTTTGTCACTCAGGAATAATGTAGCTTTCAACTGGTGAAAGATTTTTAAAAAATTCAGTTGTTCAAGAGATATTAGTTCCTACAAACAAACTTGATCTCTTTATAATATTAGTATATATTTAAAATGTTGCCAAATATGGGTAATATCAACTAGGAGATACCCATATGAAGCTCGAAAAGAAATATAAAACATGTGTGAACTTCGGTATTCACCGTTCAAAAGTGTATAAATCTGGATTACCTATATTTATTGTAGTAGGCTTTAGCGTCCAAACATATTTATTAATCTTCCTCAGGTTATTCACATTTAGTACAAACAAGACAAGATTTCTTGTCTGTTTGTTCGGGATTCACGTAAAAACTACTGCGTCAATTTCGATGCGGTTTTCACTAATCGATAGCAAATTCTTAAAATCTTAAAATCTGCGCTACTTTTTATCCCGGGAATCCTACGGTAATTTTTCTATGAATTATTTAAAATGGCCAGATTAAAAAACTAATTCAATGTGATTTTTTTCTGATCTATAGCAAATTTAATGTAGTAAATGTGTAATAGTTTTTATCTGCGTAAAATTTCCCGGGAGCGGTTTGTAGTTGTACGGATGGGTAAAAATTAGCTTGTTCCGACACAGTATTCACTAAAACGATACGTTACATTCTTTTTCAAATGCTGCGGTATTTTGTGTCCCAAGCGTAGAGAAAGTCGCGGCCATATCCTAGTAATATAATATAAATCGACACACAAACACACGCATTGTATATCCCCAAACTAAGCTAGTATTGCTTGTGTTATGGATAATATTGTTACGAGCTACAGGACTCGAATTAAAAATGCCGTTGGAACTACTATAGAATTTATTAGAACTGTACAAACACGTATAAAACAAATACAAATACCACTGGATGCAACCAGTTCACACTGCACTATTCAATACAATTCGAACGCACAAAGTCCGTCGTTTATATCGCTAATCGAGAGTACTAGAAAACGTCTTACTCGCTTCGTAGTCCTCGCTTAGCTGCCCTCCCCTTCATTCGGGCCTCGTCTTATACTAACTACACAGTACAAAGGAAAGAAAGGAAGTTTCTAAGATATTTAATTTGCACACCTGCGAACGTCCACAAAGTCGAATACAATAACAATAGGGATTATAGTTCGACGCTAATGATGGTTATAAAACAAGTAAAAAGACAATAGCATGTTTTTCTTAACTACAAATTCAAAAGACAAAGGATTCTCTAATCCGAGAAAGGATAATAAGCTGCGCTTACAATAGGCTGTGCGGCTTATCTTTGACGGTATGTAACAATATACAAAAGACCATTCTGGGGCCGATCCCAGACACCCACCCGAATCATGGAAGAAGAATACTATTTTCCAGGACTCAACCATGGCAAATAACGAAAATTTCGTTTACGAAATCTACCATGTCAGGAATCGAATCCGGAGCCTCTGCGTTCCAGTGAGCTCGGCCAGCAAAGGCTTAGCCCCCTCAAACACGGAAGCCGTCAAATATAATAATAAAAGATATTAGTTAGTTTACAAGATCCATTCTAAGTTTATGTTAAACTACCGATGCTAAAAATTTCATCTTTCTTAAAATCACGTAAGTCTGGGGTGACTGAGAGCTCACTCTATTAGCTATTCGCTGATATATTTAAGCTAAATTAACAGCAAATTTCTTATCCCAGTTGTCAGTTGAATAATAAATTGTAAAGAATGTTGTCTCTTTGTGGTAGCAGTCGATCGTGAAAGTTCAGCGAAAAATATGCATAATTGTCATACAAAAGTGAGTTGAGATAAAGGGCTGGATAATGCTGAGCAGAGGGTGCAGGTGGCGAGGCTGCGTCTGGCGACGGACAGGTAATTAAAATGCTAATGAAGCGCGAGCTCCACTCCGCCAGCAGACTGGGTACGGGCTCCGAACGGGGCGTCCCGGCCCGCCTTGCAACCGACATTTAGCCTCTTCCCAATAAACAAATAGATATTCACCCTGTACACATTTAGTGAGCCGCATTCCAAGTACACTTTTGTACACAATAACAGTTGTAGCGCTATCTATAAAGAGCAATATTTTGTACAAAATAAAAAAAGTAAAATAAATTGGCATATCAATACAAAGTTATATTATACTCCCTCCCAAACCAACCATGTTACACATTTATGTTGTAATAGAGAAAGCTTACCTAACAACAAAAGACCGTGCTAAATAAAATTCAAATTTGTAACTATTAAACGCTGTGCTTCTGACTAATAATAAGCAATATAGATTTTTTTAATGGTCTTAAGCGAATGGTATATCCCAAGATCCGTAGCGAATGGAGATTTATTTTCTCTGTATATTCTTATTACCATCTCTTAGGAGTTTAATAAAATATCAGTCTTATGAAATTATGCAACTAACTTTATTAAGTACTAAAATGTAATTTGACTAAAAAGGTACAGAATTTTTAAAAGGCTTTTTTTAAGAACATTATAAGCATGTCAGTAAGATAAAATTTTCAAAGTAAGCGAAAGTTACGCTTCTGTAATTATTGACTTTGTGATTACAAAAAAATATTGAATGAATTTCTCTTTATTGTACACCAAAGCAAAGACAAACAGAAGTAGAAAAATAGAAGAGATAATAAAACGGGCCTGCCGCTGAAAAAAGATCTCTTCCAGGCAACCTTGGCAGGGATTGATAGTTTCTTAATATTGACGGTGGTGCAGTGGAGAAAATGTGACCAGGGTGCTTGATATGAAATAAAATTCATTTTGTTTCATTCCATATCGCATCGGTGTGCGATCAGCCTTATGGAACAATTACCCGTGTGGCATTTATTGGAGCTTCTGAACTTTACGGAACGTCACCAAGATGGTCTCTCCTTAATATTGTTAAGTGGTTTACCGTTTTATAATTTAAGCAAGTTTGCCAGTATCATTAATCAAACTAAACTTGATTTAAATTAGGCGGTGACGTGTGAGTTGATGCTGAAAACGCGAGCCCCCAGCCGCGACCGAACCGCACACATCAAAGGGTCTGAGGGTTACACCGAAATAATTCCGACGATAACTTTAAATGAATTCATTAATTACACTAGTGTTGATTCGCTAAGAAATACACCCGGGGGAGAGGCTCACAAATTACCTATCAACAAAATTAAAGCCATTCCTACGGCCTCAGACATCTATCCGCTTACTCGCTTACAACAGTGTGAATGTTATTTATATGTAAGTAAAGCTCGTAATTAATTTTGCTGTTTAACCCGATTTCTATTTCTATCGCTAATTAATGAAGGTTTAGCAACTGTTAATCACTGTTTTAACCTATTTCGATTATAGTGACCGCTATGTATTCTGAGCACTCTGATTTCTAAAGCAGTCGTATGACCACGTATGACACTCTATTTTGTTCAGGAATGTGTGACACTTCAGACGAATCAAACTGCTATGACTATAATTACGTATATTAGGAAATTACGTATATAGGAAATTACGTATATTAGGTTATGGAAATAGACGGACTGGCCTTTTTTGTCACATCTGGCATAGCTATTTTATTTGCTTTTTTAAGCTTTTTTTATTGCATGAGTTCAGCAGACAGGCAGACAGCCCACCTTATGGAAAGTGGTTACCATTGTTTATGCTGGACATTTGCAACACCAAAGGTGCTACAAATGCGGTGCTGCACTTAAAGGATACTAGAACTTGCCCACTAATGCCGGAACACAACTCAAGGCTGTTATGGCGGCATACTCTAGACCAGGGGTGGTAGCCATCCAGACCAGAAAATACCCTACCACCTGGCTGTGGGTTGTTTTGTCTCGCCTCTTACGCCAGGTCACCTGGCCACTGGAAATTGTATTCTTTCTCCGTTCCTGCACGAATAAGAGGCTTTGGAATTCTTATATTACCAGGCACTTCTACCCCAACCTCCAGTCCACTAATAGATAGATACTGTGGCTTAAAATCTGTGACCTCTAAAATCATGCAATTAATTTAACTAGTGGTCGAAATTCGACCATAATTAATGTAATTTTTAAGTTTGAACATTATTCAGGTTCTGTTGTCAAAGACTATACTTCTATAATCACAGATTTCACCAAGGCTATACTGTTAATTTGACTTTAACAATAAACAAAAGAGCATGTATGCGTGTGTGTGTCAAATACATGGTAGTGTGTGTAATATTTTTTTTATTGATTTAATGTATTTTTATGCATAATTTTTAAAAAATATTAGCATTCTGCACTCCTTCTCTATATAAACTATAAGTGAGCGAAATTTCATACTCCCCCGTCCGCGCAATTTTCGTAAAAAGGGGTACAAAGTACGTTAAGCAAGTAAGTTTTGCTTCACGTATTATTATAATCATATGCTTCTTTGTTTATTTGTACTCTGTATCTAATGTAGAAGCTCGAACGTATCAGTAGGAACTGTTTTTTAACTACAGATTGCAACCTATAGAAGGGGCCATAATCCAACTGTAGGTTCATATTGTAGTATCCACATATTACATTCTTGTCAGAACGTTAGTTGAATGTATATATATAAGTATATGTTTACTCGTAAGTTTATAAGTTAAAGGAGGTAAAGGTAGAATAGAAATATGAAATCAAAAACCTATCTTTATAATATGTATATGGTGCATTAGACGATCGTATTCGCTCCACGGCGGGCCGGTCCGCACCGAGCTAATCTCCTCGCATGTTGACTCTACTCAATAACTAACTTCAAACATAATTATCTCCCTCGATTTCCCCTAAAATTGGCGATGCCCTCGGAGGGATTCCCGCGATATTGCCCCGACAAATTTCTTATGCCAACACGACCGACGATATCAGGATATTATCGAGGGTCATTGTTTGATTATCTCATTATAGGATGATTGATTCCATCAAGCATTCATTAAGACGTCTTTCCGATATGGCTATGCCGATTTTTGTTAAAGCTTTTTTTTATTAGATAAACATATTACGCTTTGATATTTCTTAATAATAATTTTGAATGTTATTGTGACTTATAGACTCATTGTAAATATTCCTATATTTGTCGGTAAGTTTGAGAATGCCTATATTCAAATAATTTGGATCTAGTGACTTATCAATTTTACGCGTTCCTCCACTAGATTAGGTAAGCATAATAATTAAAATCTTCTTTTAAATTTGTTACACAATCTCCGAACTAGATATTAATCCTAATTTAGAGTATGTAAGTATATGTATTTAAGTGACACACATGGTTAATCTAGTCAAAAACTCGCTGAATTGGCTTCACCGATGGATGACCTTGGGCTATTTTTTATTCTTACTATACACTAGAACATTACTGGAATCTTGTTAGCTTGACAAAATCGTAAATAAGAAAGTCATTTTGTTTTAAAACCATTTAAAAAGGTACAGTAGTACTTGATGGCGCTACATACAATTTTTTGCGTTTTTTGACATATTACCCATGAAGGTAAACATGTATCTATACTATAATTATATACATGGCTATGTAATAATATATACATTACTATGTAAACCAACAATGTAAAATCTAACCTTTAAAAAAGGAAATTATGAAAGCGCCAAAATAGCGAGAGAACAATCAGGAGAGAACAACCTAATTTCAGTTAGGAGCTTTTTACAGTTACGTGTTTCATTGGGCGGTTGCCATTCCTGGTAATGTTCTTTTTTTTAATTACGTGAAACAGGTAAACAGGCACACGGCCGACTTGATGCTAGATGAAAGATCGCCTATGGACGTTTGCAACACCAGGGCCGTTGCCAACACGTTGCTGGCCTCTAAGAAATCTTATGGCTCCCTTCTTAAACAACCCCATACCGTACTACAACCCATCAACTCTTTTAAACAAACTTCTGCTACATTATTATTGAATTATCTCATCTTATCTTCTTTGTATAATAAAAAAGTAACAGGAATGCATATTGAAGACAATGCAATTTCACGAGACACCGCCGTCGTTGTTAGTAGTAATAAATATAAAATATGTGAGACGCGCCTCCGGCCACACTCTTGAATACCAAGTGGTTTGCACTACAAATTATTTTCAATTCTATACTGAGGAATGTCAACGCCTGTAACTCGTTTACTGCATTATATTATGTATTTAGGGTTCCGTAGTCGTTTTAGCAAAAACGGAACTCTTATGAAGTCGTCATATCCGTCCGCCTGTCTTTTTATATCACATACATTTTACTGAGAAACTACTGGGTGAACACTGAACAGAAACAGCTGCTGAGCGTTACAAAGTTATGTAGTGAAATTATCAAAAAAACAAAGTGTGGCGGTAGCCGCCGTATACGTAACTAAGGATTGATAACATTTTTTTAGAGTGTACATAGTCGCGTGGGGTAGTCTTTAGTCGGATTTGGAAAAAGTGTAAAAATGTTTTGTAAGTAATGATTTGTTAGTGAAGTCAATAGGTAGCGAGCGAGACATTAGCTCCCTAAATCGTGAAAGCTGTGCTCCCCAACCTTTAACTTTTAAACTATAAAGTAGAAAATTCGTCGTACATTTAGGATTGTAGACCAATTTTTAAGTGTGTCGGTGAATACAGGTATCGTTAGATAATTTAATTTTTCCAAGTATCTGATTAACGATACTTCACAGCATAACATTAAAAAACATTGATTTTTTAACCCCTAGTTACGTGTATGATGATCACCGCAATTTTAAATGTTTTCGCAATTTTACTTTACAACTGTGTAGTAAAATTGCTATACAGACTACACTTTTCTATAAAATTTTATCTGTCAAAACTCAATAGTTTCTGAGAAAAATGAAGGTGACATACAAAGACGGATGGACGGACATGACGATTTCAAAACGGTTCCGTTTTAATGGCTATAAAACCCTAAAAAATATATCAATGAAAATTGATTTGAACTAGTTCCGATGAAACGTTAGTGAAATATAAAGTATTCAATGCTTTTTATAGTTCTGTAGCGAAATGACAAACACCATGGGCGACGGTAATCTTTACAGCACCATCCATAATTCGTGGACTACTTACCACGCTTTTGGGCGATTTTTACTTATATGGCAAATCAAGAGTTTTCCCGTCTTCTTTTTAAATATATTAAACATCATTTTAAGTTTTGACAAGGCAAAAATATACACACTGTTCACTAATTAAAATTAACATGAGTTTGTGTTTTTTAAAATAAAACTGTCACAAACTCGAGACGAGTTGTTCGAAACAATTTTAATTGCCTCACATTATTCCTGTCATCAAATAAAAGTTTGATTATTATCAACTTTTGAGGCCTACAACGACACCGGCAATATTTGGAGCGTCGGCGACAAAATTAAACAACAAAATGGCTAAGTTTGTCATCCATCAGTAAACGTCACTCCAGAGAGATCAGCCGGCAAATTTTAATTCTGAACGTACCTCTTAAGAGCGCAATTTAGTGCCATTACACACCAGACGACTGGTCGCTAGTAATGGTAATACGATCGCTAACAATTAGGAAATACGACTTTAAAGACCTATTGATAAATAAGGTAACTTTACAGCCTGATGAGTAGAATGAATGAATACACTATAATTTCTAAAAAAATATTAGTATATAGTTTGAATTAAACATCTGGGCTTATCAATAGGTTATCCTTATTTAGCTTTGTAACATAGTTATTAATATTTAGCTGTTAGCTCCCCCCAATAAAATAAATAAAACAATATTTCTGTTCAAAAGGTCCAGACAAAAATTCTTTTCATTTCTCGTATTCTGAAAGTACGCTTGGATTTGCCTGATCATAAGGAGGAAAACAGTACCTTTTGTCCCTGAGAAACGATTTTCCCTGCTGTCATAAATTTTTAAACATAGATTGTACATGCACTTACGTACCGACTTGTTTTATAGCCACTGCTAAGTCGCGGCATAAATTGTAATTAAAAAATATTAATAATTTTGTAACATCATTTTATACTTATAAATTATTTTTCACTAAATTATTATTTAATTTACATACATTTCAGCTAAATAGTTACTATCATCAGTGAAAAAAAAATACTAGCTGGTATATACCACTTGACGTTTCATATGTGACGTATTAAATGAGTTCATCAAATTTAGATATGGATTTGAGAAGTAGTTGTTTGTTTAACTAATCTGTTTTTATTTACATTCCCCATGTGCGAATTGAAAAGCAGAGCATTAACCTCGGGTGAAAGGACTATTTAGACACTCGAACGATTAGCGCCCTCGCTATGCTCGTGCGCCAAACTATCTCATGCCCAAATAGGTCACTTTCAACTCTCATGTGAGTTATCAACTATTAACACCCTTGGTTATCTCTCCTTAATTGTGACTTATCTGTTACTAAAGCAATCATTAACACAATTCTTAATTAAAATCTTTAGTAATCTGCAAGCGTTATTTATTTTGAAGGAAATGTTCACGTTTTTGTAAATAAAACCCAAAAAGATATCACTCTTTAATGTTGTGCTAAAAACTTCAACTTAATTGTTTATTTCATTTTATCGTTAAATTAATAGTAAATGTACTCGTCAATAAAGTAATAGCTACTTATATATATATAAATACACACTGTATAATGGTATATAGTGTGGCGACCGAGGCTAGAACTTTCTGAAAGCGTAAATCGGTCTCAAGACTTTTAGAAAGCGGTAGAAGTTTCTGGAAGCAAAAGACAAGGACAGATACATTTTAGAAAGGGATAGATGATGAACAAAAGTTCTAGCATAGAATGTTCGGGAAGGAAAAGATAGAGATAGATAGATGTTTAGAAAGGTAGTGATAGAGAGTGAATAAAAGAATAACAAAAAGAAGATCGAATTATGGGTTCCAGAAGATTCTTCCGGGTATATACATATATATAAGCAGCGTAAGGCGCGCCTACCGGGGTTTTTTTTTTTCAATACGGGGTAATGCATTTCGCACATACCGGGTCTTTTGCTAGGGATTAGACCGTTGTTGATCATGGAGGCTTTCCACTGAGGCAATCCAAACAATAATCAACCAGCTTGTGTGGAGACTCGACTAATCAATACCCCACTAAAACCACCCTCCTCCCATGTGCCCCGCGCTTATGGTAGGAAAGGCGTAAGATACAGAACGTAGTTACGCCCACACCGATCCTAGCGCACAAGTGCTTGAGAATGCCCTGGGAGAGGCAAACTCACTTCGTCAACAGGGGGTGAAGACTCCTCTGCTCCATATATGCTAGAGGGCACCTGCAGCGGTATTTCAGGGAGGGAGGTCATGCGCATACCTGCGCCTCCGGGCTCCCAACTGACGTCGGCGCCCGCGAGACGCATGCGCACTACCATCTCTCTCCCTATCTCGTTCCGCGGCCTCCTTATGAGACACTACCGTCTCGCAGAAATTGGCCGCACCCACCCACCAATCGTCGCTGTGCAGCATGGCTTGCACCAGACCGCCCAGCGATTCAATCGATCGGTCCTACAAGTGTCTCGAGTTCAAACCTCTGAGGTGCCCATGCTGCGCACTCGACTAGCGTGTGTAACGCCGTGTCTAGCGCGCCACACTGGTGGCATTGGGGTGAAGGCAAGCAGCCCGCAATCTGACACAGATACTTATCGAAGCCACCGTGACCGGTAAGTATCTGTGTCATTCTGAAGGTCAGGGTCCCGCATTTCCGCGAGAGCTATCGCAACAGCTGCGGTCGAACCGCTTCCACCGTGCCAATGCCAGCAACAGGGTTTTCCAACTCTACTGACCAAGATTGGATCATGGCCGCGGTTTCCCGCATCCTGATCACCTGGAGTTCGGCCTGGCCATAGACCAGGCCACGGGTGAGGGCATCCTGTCGGGAGCGCCGAACTTTGGCTAACACGTCCGCCTGGAGAGGCCAGGGCGGATCGCCTGCCAAGAGTGTCGACGCCGTCCACGACACTGTACGGTATCCTCGGATGGTCCTCACCGCCAGGACCCGTTGTGCGCGGCACAACAAAGTCCTATTGTGGCGGTGAAGTGCAATGGACCATACGGGTGCACCGTACAGGGCCATACTCCTAAGGATGCCCATGTAGAGTTTCCTAGTCATCCCCCCCGGTCCCCCTACGTTGGGAAGAAGCCGAGAGAGGGCGCCTGCGGACCTCACGAGCTTGGGAACTAAGAGGGCGCCTGCGGACCTCACGAGCTTGGGAACTAGCTGCTCAAAGTGCGCTTTGAACAGCCATTTCCCATCAAGAATTAGCCCCAGATATTTCATATGGGGGCCTACACGAATGTCCACCCCTTGGACTGTAACGGACAAGTCCGCAGGGGGATTACGAAACCGCCTATGGAACATGATGGCCTCCGTTTTCCCGGGGGAGACCTTCAAGCCCAGCCTACCTATTCTTCGGACCACGATCGCCAACCCGGCGTTGGCGAGGTCCACGAATTCCGCGAATGACGCAGCGCGTGCCGTGAGTAGGGTGTCATCTGCGAAGCAGATTAGCCCTATTCCGGGCAGGACCGGAACCCGAAGGATCCAGTCATAACCGACGTTCCAAAGAACCGGCCCGAGGACCGATCCCTGTGGGACGCCAAACGCGACACGTCGCCGACCTATCGCGCGACTCTCAGACTCGCCGCCCTCCCAAAGGATGTACCTGTCCTGGAGGTACGCGCCCAACAGTCTCGTGAGGTACGGGGGAACTCCGTGTGCACGAAGCCCCTCCCTGATCGTCTCGTGAGGGAGGCTGTTAAAGGCGTTCGCTATGTCTAGTGAAACCGCCAGGACAGTATCCTTTGCTTGGACTGCGTCGTCCGTTACAGATCGCAGTGTCTCGAAGGCGTCCAACGTGGAGCGCCTCCGCCGAAACCCGAACTGCGTCTGTGCTAGCCCCGGCTCCACAGTACCGAGATGCTTAACGAGGTGTTCCGCTAAGATCTTCTCGAAGACCTTGGCGACCTCGTTAAGCAACAGTATAGGCCTGTAGGCGGAGCCTACCGGGTAGTTTGAGTTCAGTTGAAGATAGCGAAGCGTCACGTGCGTTACAAGAGAGTTAGAAGAGAAGTTTAATAGAAGATAGTGGCAAGTTTAAAGAGTCGAAAGAAGAGTTTAGTAGAAGACAGTGACGAGTTTAGTAAAGAGTTTAGTGGTGAATTTAGTGAAAAGTTTAGTGGGCAGTTGAATGAAGGAGGAGTGTAGCGTAGTTAAAAAAAGGTCCAGAAGCGAGCTACGCGTGGTAAATTCGGGGGTAAACACCGCAGCAGCAGGAAGTAGTCTACGCAATATCGGCGACGGTATTGTGAGTGAGACATCTTATCGTCGGGACAGAGCGTCGTTAGTTGTGCGTGTAGGGGCAACCCTGCAGAGAAGACTCACGTACTGCTATGTAAGTCAATAAAAGTGTTTAGTTAAAAACTAGTATTGTCTTCCAATCCTAAGTGCGTACCTCCGCTCGCACGTAACAATATTTATGTCACTCATAAGTCAGAATTAAGAGTTGTAGCAACAGGACTGTCGCAGTTCAGTCGCTCATAGCGTAACAGCTTTTAAGGGCGCGGTTTATTATAGGGTGAACTTAATGTTTCGCGTGACTCGAATACTGAGATATCATTTTAATTTTAGCCCCCTCCATGGGCCGCTATCTGAGGTGTCTCGCGCGCACAGCCTCAACTAATTTTACATGTTTTTTAGACAGAATAAATCTCGTTTGATGGAAAAAGAATTTCACTGTAAACAGAAGCCGGTTAATGGAAATTTGCCTTTAGTATTCAGGAGCGCTAAATTAAGAGTTTCGGGTCGCACCCGGTGGAGACGGAGACTGTGATACGAACGCCCCATATATCATGAATAAACAACACACGTAGAACCAACTTGATACTTTAACTTACGCTGTAAATAATCACCGTTATTTGAGATATTTGGTTCGTGTTAATTAAATTAAAAATAAAGAGTAATCATTAAAGTAAACTTACTAATCTAGTAAAATTTCCTCCACCACCACTAAACCACCATTTTTTTAGTTTTTGCTTTAGTGCGTTGGCGTTTATATATTACACTACTATACAGTTGGATTTTTTGAAGACCAAATCCACTAATTAAATAATCTACACAAAATAACTAAAAACATTCAAAGGAGTTTCGGGGTCAATTTTGACGAAAACTGAAGTAGTATAATTAGATTTTTTTAAATCATTTACCCTAATCAGAAATTATGTATGAAGTATTATGTCACCAACCCACAGTGTAGCTTGTAAGAATTAATTTCTGTAAAGGAATATCAAACGTCAAACTATTACTACTTTGCCAAATTGTGTATATATATATATATACTAGGATATACCCGCGACTTTCGTCCACGTTTGACTTGAAATTTCCGCGGGATTCCCAAAAAAAAAAGTACCGCAGAATTTAAAAAAGAATGTAAGCTATCGTTTTAGTGAAAACTGTGTCGAAAGAAGCAAATTTTTATGCACCCGAACAACTACAAACCACTCCTGGGAAACCTCCCGCGGGCAACCCAGGATATTAAGTAGCGCAGATTTTAAGTTTAAGAATTTGCTGTCGATCAGCGAAACTTACATCGAAATCAGCCCAATGTTTTTACATCAATCCCGAACAAATAGACAAGAAATCTAAAAAAAAATACATCGTGTTTTCCGTCGTTTATACAGTCTATTCCAGTTTTTTTTATTGCTATAATGTACAGACACGGCATGTTTAGAATTTTATAATATCATAAATTTAGCAGTGGCATGGACTTCATACAACTCGTTCCTCATAGCGTACCTTTAAAAAACTAGCGAATAGGGACCGAAAGTTCGAAATCACCATGCATTCATTGGCGCGTTCTGTCCAAACATATTATTACTAGTGTCTTTATAAATTAACTAGCGACTAAGAGGTTGAAAGCTAGTGGGGCCTTAATTCTACAACAACGGTGTAATCGGCGCTTGCATCATACGGTATATTTTTTCTACCGGCTTACCCTAACCGAATTCCCCACTCCACCGATATGTAGCGTTTTATGAAAAATAAATACTATTTCCTATATACTACATAATGTAGAAAGCTCAACACACGTTACGACTTTATTAGTAATCAAAATGTCTACGAGACTGAAAAATATCAAATTATATATTATTTTCCACATTATTCCGAATTTATGTGCACTTATTTATATTTATGAATCTCTAATATTATAAATTAGCATTGTTAATATAAAAACGAGACCCCTCCATCAAATAGAACGAATCAAAGGACACTGCCGAAATTCGCAACAATTTTATTATTCAATTATGGCTCAGTGGTGAGCAATATGCCAGCGTGAAAATGACACCCCCGCACGTCCCTTCCTCCCTCCGCGTACCCTCTAAGCCTTCAGATTAAGGCCGACTCGATACTGTATCTCAACCGGATAATAAACATGATGGTTAAGAAGATTACTTTATAGTACAAACTTGTTCATGAATTAACCAAAATAAACGGCGGCGAGCGTGTAAGCCCCTGACGTTTCGGCTAAATTAAATATACATAGGAGCAAAACTTCGAGTCGTGGAGTTTGTATGCGCTGCTCACAATATTCAGAGGCATCTTATACGGACGTGCGCGGTTAGACTAATTTCTGGTGAGGTATAAGTTGGCTGTTTCACCATATGCAAGTTGGGACTAAGTGGCTACCACGATTCACAACAAAACTATACAGAACTTAAGCGTCTGGTATCTAAAGTATGTACAACACATACAAATGCGGAACCAACTACATTTAGTTCATATATTTGTAACCAAAATAACAACTACTCTTGAATTTAATAATTAACAAACATATATATGAAATCTGAAAAATCTCTAGTCTACACACTTATTAGCCACGGTGAAATTATTATCTTGATTACAGCGGGGCGGTTCGATCACTCTGATATCGCACTCTTGTAGAATATTGGCATGAAATGGTTAACCTTGGGGTATTTGTGTTTCGTACCATGAATGCGGGTCTGGTGATTAACTTTCCACTCCCGAGCGCCTCCTCCATCCCATATCTATGCCAGTCCATCCCCACCATCTCATATCACTATCCCATCCTCCCTATCCAGTCCCCTCTATATCAGCTCATCCTTGAGGCTGACTACGCGATGACTTCGCTCCTGGTATGACAAACGTCCATGGATGACGGTAACCACGTTCCAAGGCAAAGTGGACCGTCTGTCACTTTGCCCACTTTAATCAATAAAAAAGAAATTAAAAACACAACGACCCATTCAACTTACTAACGAGGGTTGTTGTTAATTACAAGCCTAATAGCTTATTGTACACATGCAATAAAATAATGACAAATCACAAAAGACGTAATGCATACGACCATATTTTATACTGTCGTCATTACATATGTCTCAAAATGGTCGTAAAACTCATGTCGTCTCACGACCTAAACTACTCCGCGACCACGTGAAAACGTATCTACTGAAAAGCGTCCTGTGTTAGCCGGTAGATTGCGATCAGCTAGGCTGCCACGTGCTAAGTGGATTGGAGTGGGACCTCATCTGTTCGCCGTCAGCTCTGTAGGGTGGCCCCCCAAGCTCTCCCGCTTGCGAATTGCGTTAAATAAAGTCAAATTGAGCAATAAAGGCTGGCTCCCCGCAGTAATGCAATAGAATTGCGGTCCTACGACGCTGAAACTATACCACTAATTTACACCCATGCTCTGTAGAGATTTGCCCATAAGCTTCCATCTTATTGATAGATTGGTTCGTGTCTGGTGTCGGTTTTAATTTTTTTTTTATTTACAGAAACTAGAATTTTAACAATAAAAAATTAAATATTACTTTACAAAATGTATGTCTCAATAGATACATGTATGTCTAATTATATTAGCATCTAATGATACTAATGGTTTTTTGTTTATTAAGTATGTAGTAAAGTAATTTAACTGTGTTAGAATTGTACGTAATTACTTTTTTAGTCAATTTATAACCTCGTTTAGAGGAACTTCCAAAGCGCGTCCTACTTGTACACGGCCACTTTTTTCTAACTAGTGAATAATTTTACAAATCATTCTTGACAACCTAATGTCAAGAAGGATTTGTAAAATTATTCATTTAAATTATTCACGTAGGAACTTGTCATATCAACGTCTTCTGTGATTTAGATGCAATTCGTAATTAAATTTGAGTATGTAACATTTCTGAGAACGTAAAAGTAAATAATAGTTTTGGTCATTAATTAATGAATTTATTCATTGATATGGTTATGGTTAACATATTTTGTTTTGTTTATGGAACCTATTCGATAAGTACAACAAAATGTGTTAACCATTTTTATGTGTATAGACAGTAAGTAAATATCAATGAATAAATTCATTAATTAATGACCAAAACTATTATTTACATTTACGTTTTCAGAAATGTTATTACTCAAATCTAATTACGAATTACATTTAAATCACAGAAGACGTTGATATGACAAGTTCCTACGAATAAAACGTCTCAAACAATCTCGGAGAACATCAAACAAATCGCCTTAAATGCGGGCTCAACAATTTCAGTTTATTGCAGTTGAACTCTACGTACCTACTTATGGATATATTTATTTAACAAAGTTAGCGAAGTGACGAGGGTAGACGATATTTTATTGTTATGAAACGGCCGCTTTAAACCAAGAAATCATCGCTCCCATTACACCATGCTAACTGCTTAAGGGCTGACAAAGTTGTGTTTGATATCGCTGTTCTAAGACTCACCTCACTTACTGTTTTAAGATATTGTTGTACATGATATTTAAGTGTCTTAATTAAAATTAACTTACGAATAAAAAACACGGTGTACAAAGATATTATCAAACAATGACAATTGTAACATCTAATGGTTATAACTAACCTATAACAGACTATAAACGTCGCACGGCTGGGCGTACATTAATTTAATATTTATTTTATTATCAAATATATTTAATTAAAATTATTTTTAATACTAATGTCGCGACACGAAAATGATTTGTTTTTGTAAATTCGGATAGATCACGTTCAGATGTTTTTATTTATAGATGAAATTAAGTTTTCTTTTCTAGGAAAGTTTATTGCAATATTAAAGATTTATCAGTCTATCTATGCAGCAAGACGTTGTTCTATAATAGAATAATTATATGGTATTGTTAAATTTAATAGTCTTGGAAATATTTATGTAGATTATTTTTATTATTATATCTATAAATATGAAAGTAAGAACGATGGATTCACATTAAATTAAAAATAATAAATATGTCCCAAATCACTGTCAAATGGAAAAGTTCCCAAAACCCTAGCCAGCCATTTAAATTTTTATAATGTATGAAAGAATATTTTTATGATATGAAGAACGTAACGATGTTCGTAACAACCCTGTTCGAACAAACAACCCTTTAGGCCTGTCGCGGTTCTTCATTTTGTTCGCGTCTCGCCGCGCCGTATTCGGGCGAAGCTACTAGGTTTAAAATTCAATTTATATCAATTTGTGTGTAATCAGCGGAGGAGCGTTTAATATAAAAATACGTGGAGATGTTGCCTCATAAAGGCAGTATTGCGGTTGGAACGGTTGCCATGTTAAGTATGGAAATGAGTTTCTTGCGGATTTTTAGTATCTGCTAGCATACGTTCCAATAAACTTTTATACAACTCTTTGCTAACATGATTTTTAATATTATATACTTGCTGTGGGCGCCATTTTGTCCGGGTGAGATTACAAATATTTATATCTCCTGAACAGTTTAAAATAACGATGAGAAGAATAAGACGAAAGACGAAAATATAAGTTTTTTCTTAATTTATAAAATCTTCATTGAAGCCCGCCCGTTGATCCATTTGAGGTCCTATTTCAGATAAACATTAAACCGAATCATAAAAAAGTTATTTATAATATAATAATACCTACATCGTCTAAATGACAGTTTTTTTATATTTATTTATTTAACAACATACTATTTACAAGAAAGTATTTTTAATTTTTATGACATTTTAATCTACTGTATATAAGATAATTTATATTAAGTTTTATTTTGTCATTTTTATGAAATTAAATTAAAGATTTAGATCTTAAAATTTCGTGCATGTTTCACTTTAGGTGCTTGCAACTCATAGTATTATCAGAAATTTGTGTGTATCTTCGCCCATCAGGAGTCCAACATAACCCTCGGTGACCTTCCTCGGGACTCGAGGATATGCGCAAAAGCGTTCCCCCAGCGTTAACAAAAAAAAATACTTCAGGAGATAAAGCGCAGACGAAGCTATGTACACAGCTAATCTACAAGATATTTATAAAAAACCATTTGAGAATGAGATATTCCGTTTAAATTTTGTACTAAAATACCTAAATCACAAACTCGAATACAGTGCCCCCGCACGCCTGTCAGGATAAAATTTCAAATATCTTGCACTTATACGCACTCTTCGCTCTCTTTTAGAAACGTTTTTAATATTCCCCAGCCGTCTTTGGCCGGTACAATTCCTTGTTTTAAAGCGAATTGTGCTTTTTTGTTTATACAAGTTGCGAACAGTTGGAGCATAGGTAATCTCTTTTACGTTTGTTGGATTTGGAGACTGAGCAGTTTTTTCATTCGTTTCATCAACGCTTTTTACTGTTTGTCCACGTTTCGCTTGTTTTGAAATACAAGCAGAATACCTCACGGGTGGACGCGCGCTCGCTATGCGTTCAAATTGCTCTATGTTTCTTGCGCAATTTTGTTTTGTTCTTCCGTTTAAAAATATTTTACAGTTCATAAACTTTTCAAATTCATAAATTTGAAATGTGCTAGCGCTGTAGCGGCTAGCATGCCACCGTCTCAAACAAATGACGTGAGTTAGAAAATTATGCACCGCTTAGATAATTTTTCTGTACATATTCTTATGAAAGAAAACGTTATGAGCAAACCAGCACATCGAAATTATCAATGTTGAAAATAGATTGACGTGGCATGTATACCGTTCTGTCCCCTAAAAATAATTATGCCTAAACCCAGCAGTGGAATGTTTACAGATTGGTTAAACACGCAGTTGATTTGTATTTTATATTATAAAATTATTATATCCTAAAACACATGCGATCCCTTGCAGTACAAACTGTACATTTTCTGTACAAAATGCGAATCCTGCGTCTCAATTACATATGGTATCAAATAAACATTTTATTATGTCTAAACACGACCAATCTGCCTCATCCTATAATCTACACCTTGAACACTATAATACAAATTAATGCATCAAATATCACATTACTAAATAACATGTGTCGCCTCAAATCAATAGACACTAGACGCCTTAATTGTGACTATGAATAATTATGCAATTACTGGCTTACATTCACATATCAATTAAGCGCGTCAATGCTACCGAGATACGGAATGGTATTAACATCACAAGGCATTCGAACGTGTAGTAACTGACGAATAGCAGCCTAACTTAAATCAACATTCAACACCGTTGCATGCGAATAAATCAATCGGTAACAACTGAATTTGTCTGTTGATCAATTATGGATAGTTATAATCACTTTAACTTTTGTTTGAATAAACAACTGGTAGGAAGGTTGTACAGCTAATATTCTTACAAAATTTCAACATCTGCGCTTTTACGTTTCAACATTAAACTCTAGTTCTTTACAGAGAATATGTTTTACATCTCTAGGAACGGTTTTCTTCTCTATGTCGCCTGGTCTTCGGCATTTTTTACTATAAGAGCACTGGCTATATATCATCTTTCACCACTTCAAGTGTTTTTTGGACCTATCCTTTCTACTGGACATGGCTAGATATTTGTTCTCCAAATAATTTGCACATTCTCGTAAAAGGTGAATTTGAAAGCCTAGTGTAGGCTGCTGTGTATCTAGGTGTACCATACATAGTTTTTCTGACCTAATGTGCATATAACATAATTTGTAAGAAGCATAAGGAAATCTACACGACGATATAATTAAAGTATGAAATTCACCTACACCTTGTCCAAGCGTAATGGATATATCATCCGTTACCCTAAAACGGGGAAGCCCGTGTCTATAATAAATAATATAACATCTATTGGTTGATATTATAATTTTGGTTCATTTCCAAGAGATTATGAAGAGAACCAATTGTTGCACAGGCTATGATGAAAACTATAATCTTTAATAATACATAAAAAGCTTTGAGAATAAAATGGTCAAATAAAACGGCAAACTAAATATTAACTCGTGTTATTAATGCAGACAAGTGCGAGGGGCAAAGGGCACGCTTACACAAAAAGGCCAAAACCAAAATACAATTTAAAAGAGAATTCTTAAAAAGCAAAGACGTTCGTTGGCAAAAAGATAATTTGTCCATCCTTTGCCCGGGGCCCGCGTTTGTCTTTGCTATTGTGAACTTTGTTGCCTTCATTTTTATGAATTATTTTTCAGTTTGTTTTTATCACCGGATAATTTAAATTAATTCTACCATAAGACTGGTCTTACAGTTTTGGTTCTGTTTCCAGATTTGCCTCCGCATTCTAGAATATAATTTTAATTAAAACGATTTTCTAATCCGCGAGGCTTTAATAGAATACGCGATCATTTAATTGCAGTTCCGTGTGAATATTGTCTTAGAATACGAGTATTCTTTCTGTTATATACCTATATAATTAATAATACCGGCAACTATTAATACTGGCTGTTAATACTACTAACTAAAACAATAATCAGATAGAGATACTGGCTGTTGCTGGGCCCTTGCTTTTTTGAGGGCCAAGGAGATCTCGTCACAGGTATAATATCATGGCATTTTATTGATGACTTAGTCCTCAGGCTTAGGTAAGTTCTATTATGATGGACAAAGCTTTCCTGGTAATTACTAGTTTACTTTTAATACACTCAGATTGTATGAATAAAGAAGTACAAAATCCTTGTTTAAATTGTTTTAATTATGTTGACGGCCTTTACGGTAGAGCAGGCTAAGCCTTTGCCGGCCTACCTCACTAGAGAGGATCCGGGTTCAATTCATGGTATGGTAAATTTCGGAAACGATATTTCTCCGTTATTTATAATAGTCTGGGTGTCTGGGATCGGCCCCAGAGTAGTCAGTTGTATATTACCCATAAAACAAGCATAACTCGCTTAATTTGGGAATATACAATACGTGTGTTGGTCTGCCGATCTGCCGATTTATATTAAAATTAAAATTAAAAAAATTATATACCTACCTATAAATGTTCAGCTTCAGTAATACTTATGTTTGTGGCTGAAAAACTCAAAAAGTAGTATATGGATTAACCAGATTTTTTTAAATAGCGTTGCATTATAATTGTCAAGTGTTTTTATATATTTTTTACAGTTCCCGCAGGAACAAGAAATTACAAGGATGTTGTGGGGTTTAGATAAAAATTATTTGGAAAAGGTGAGGATTGAGCCACAGCGAAATTATAAAACTAAGTAAACCCGGACACGTTTCACTTAGGTTCAGTCTGATTTTAATTAAGGAAAAAATACGATAATATCTATTATTTTCTTAAATTTTCGCGACTAATACACATAATAAAACTACGATTTAGGTTTTAAACGCGATGCTTTATTTGTTTTTCTATTCTGACGTTTCAGCCACTTTTCAGTGGCCGTGATCACTGAAGACAAAGATGTCAAGTGTCAATGAGTAATATTGTTATAATAATTAAGTTTTTATGTAGCCTACCGCCAACTTGTTCATTTTAATTATTTAGTTTTAATTCTTGTTTATGATTATTATTTACTCTATGAGGGCCTAATCTAGTTTATCACCGCTTTGTAAAAAACTTTATCTGTTTTTTTGATACAGCGGTTAAAACCGTTAAAACGTAGTTTTATTACAATAACGTCTATTTAAAAACACACTTCTATTAAAATACAACGTTATGTAAAATTTTTAATCAATTCATCAACTAGTTATAAAGTTTTGTTTTCATTGCATGTGTCCAGTAGAAAGGAAGACAGCCCACCTGAAAGAAAGCGGTTACCGCCTATGGACATTTGTAATTCAAAAGCTGCTACCAATGTGCTGCTGCTCTCTAAAGGGAGACTGAAACCTGAACATTAATGCTGGAACACAACTCTAAGTTTTACTGACAGCATACTGAATTGTTATATATTTAGATGTATCCATATATCCAATTAGCTTGTTTATTTTCCAAGAAAATTACCAAGAAGCTTATTCCTTTTAAAGAAACAACTAAAACAAGGGAGAGCACATTTCTTCGGTTGTTTCGCAACCCTTCAGCGGTGGAGTCACCCCTTCGGCGAGGTTGTACCGCGTCTTATCAAATGCAAACACTCACTATTCGTTCCGGCCATTGGGCACGAGTGTTCACTTCTATTATTTTTATTTTCTGGGTTCCGTTTTAAATAAGAAGAATCGAAAATCAAATAATAACATTAATAAATACAAAACGATGGAGTAACACACATTATTGAATATTTCCAAATTAAGGAGAATATGATGTGGTGGCTTAGTTACCAATTTACTAGCTTCTCATCTCATTCTATTGACACCGTTCGTTTTCTGGCTGGGAGACATACGAGCCTTTAGCAGTTTTTCTGACATGATCTATAGATAGATATTATCATTATTTACGGCCTCTTATTATTTACGCCATATTTTGACGGCCTCTGTGGTTGAGCGGGCTAAGCCTTTGCCGGCTTACCTCACTGCAACGCAGAGGCTCCGGGTTCGATTCCTGGTATAGTAAATTTCGGGAACGTATTTTCTCCGTTATTTACTATGGTCTGGGTGTCTGGGATCGGCCTCAGAATGGTCCGTTGTATATTACCCATAACACAAGCGTAACTTGCTTAATTTGGGGATATACAGTGTATGTGTTTGTCTGCCGATTTTATTATTACAATTAGCACATGCTGAAGGCAAGTGATGTGAAGTAGTAATGGTGAAAACATCGTGATGAAACCTGCAGCTTGAGATTAACAATTATATATTATGCTAGTTGAGCCGGCAAACCATTTTACCATTTTTTTACCATTTAAATTATTACTAGTAATTTCAAGTAAGTTAAATTATTAAAGTACTAATATGTAGGTTGATTGTAGAAGAGTGAAAATTAGAAGTTGTATAGATTTTTCAATGCTAAATGATAATAAAATATAACTAAGAAATTATGTAAAAAATATATTTAAGGGTGGGTCACCCTTATCATTTAGGGGTATGAAAAATAGATGTTGGCCGATTCTCAGACTTACTCGATATGCACACAAAATTACATACAAATCGGTTCAGCCGTTTCAGAGGAGTTTGGTAACAAACACCGCGACACGAGAATTTTATATATTAGAGAAGAAGATATAATATAACCTACCAAGCCATCTAGAAAAACATTTGTGGTCTTCGTACTTTCTATTATAAAATAAATAAAGGCCCATTTTGCATAATTGGACTCGCGCTTAGCCGATTTTTCACACATTTTCCTCCAGCCAGATACAATGTTGCGGATTAAATCGATGTATCAGTTACACGCTCTTGGTTTAACGTCGATAGTGAGAGGTTTGAAAAGGGTACTCGAGAAACAATAAACAAAACGCTATAAATGTTTTACTCGTTGTGGTGTTACGTGAAATGTGTGAAATAAACTGGGAGTTTTTAGAGTTAAGATGAATTATGTAAAATTATTTCTATTTTATCGACGTGTATCATCTCGTTTGTCAGAGATTTCACATGGCGAAAAGGCTGGCGTGTATTCAGAACTAATGCATTAGTGTTGCCATCCAGCGCGGAAATACGGTTAGCATTTTGGGAACATTCCCAGCGAATAATGATTTGGGATATCTGTTTGTAGTTGACATTGTATCTCATTTTATTTACTTTCATTAGTCTTATTATTCGAATTGATCTTAATTTATAGAATAGTAATATTTACTAAAACATAAACTAGTACAATGACGGAAATTTAACTCGTATTGTATATATAACCCCTTGACTACAAGTTTCTACTTGTAGTCAAGTCAAGTCAGTATTCCTACTGAGCCTACCTAAGTCATCGAAGTGAATGGGTCAGGTTCACAAAAGGCAACGTGACCTCAAATATAAAATATTAGTATAATTTAAGTTTCATTTTTTGTAATGTAAATAATTTCTTATAAATATATTGTTAAATACAATACAATTGATCTATTATTCTTTTTTATATATTTATTCGTTTATTATTATTAATTACATTACATTACTTGTTTGCGTACGGAAACCTTTTTAAATATTAGAATTTATTATGATATTTTATAGTATTACTGAAGGAAATAGAATTCTTCAAGTGGGCCTTTAAGGTGAAATCCTAAAGAACATATAGTAGTGAAAAGTCGTCAAAAAAATCTTGGGGCCGATTTTAATGAAAACGAAAGTGATATAATTGAATATTTGAAAAATGAATTATCGATTTCAGAAATCGAACCGGCTGATTTTGAAAAAAAAAACATATGTTGTATTGTTACACCAAATCATAGTGTAGCTTGTAAGTGTCAATTTCTGTGCAAGAATATCAAACGGCAAATCAAGAGAAATGGAAAAGGAATTGGAATAGTTAGAATTGTAATGTCATAAGTTGTAAACTCATTACTTCTTCTTTTTTGGAGAATTATGGCTCCAACGCTATTAGCATTGATTTTGCCAATGTCGCAGTGGATGATAAAGTCAGGTGCATATATGTATATAAAATAAAAGAAAGAGAAATATTTGACCGGTAAATTCAAATTCTGGACATAACAGACATTATGCCCGGTTTCTGAGGTTACCAGTTATGAGTTTAATAACAATTGATTCCACATAAAGTTATGTAATAGATAAACTTAGGTTAACTGTTAACCTACAACTATTACCAAAACTCGCAACTAGATGGATCTATTTAAGAAGGAATATCTAATATTGATTTACATCAAACAAAAACGCCAACAACAAAACGTCAAACAAAAGATATGGAATAGATAAACGCCTAATATTGGTCAGTTAAGTTGAAACTAGTTTAACTATCGTACGAAGGTGTGTTCAGAAACTCAATTTTATAAGTTATTGAACCGATAGCGCTAACGAACAGATAAACTACAGTTAAAAGTACCTCAGAAACCGAGCAATAGAGGGTTAAATTAACTACACTATAGATATATTTTATTTGAACGCGCGGTTTAAATATATTGACAGGAGCGATGGTTAAAGGGCTTGTCCGTCTTCACAAATTCTTCAGTGTTAAACGTAATATAATAATATAATATAATAACGTAATATAATATATATATATATATATATATATATATATATATATATATATATATATATATAATATATATTAAACGTAATATAATAATATAATATAATAACGTAATATAATATATATATATATATATATATATATATATATATATATAATATATATTAAACGTAATATAATAATATAATATAATAACGTAATATAATATACACAATTAGCTTTATCAAGTTTTTGAAATTCAAATATTACCTAAAAGAGTATCCCCATCACATTTAGTACCTTACAAGAACCGCAAATGTACTTCAAGTAAGCGAAATATAGTAAACCGAGCTTTATTAGAAAGTAATTCAGTACTAGTGATACGGTTGATAATCTTTAGTGAAACCTTGCACCATGAACGCCCTTTACGGCTATAAATAAGATATATAAAGGTGTTGAATATCAGTATAATATAACGTTAGGTCGTAACATAACACGCTGTTAGTGAGAGCCATACGCTCGCGTCCTGGGGTCCCGTAAAAAAGTAATAAAAACCAAATAAATCCAGAACCCCCACTACGCACCCTCGTGTCGCTACTTCTATTATTATTATGAACATCAAAATATTACTTCGCAGATACTTCAGAGGCGCACCACACAATGAGGGTAGTCGTGGTTTTGTACCTCGTCTATACGAGTTTAGTTCTGAAATAGCGCTTGTATGAACACTTCATATTATATTGTAGACTACCTGCGCCCTCCAGTACATTTGGGCTTTATATTCATAACTAATTAATCTTAAACGTACATTAAAAACAAAATGCACAGGAACATTTAAGGTAAAATATCTGTTTTAAACTCAATTTTTTCTTGTAATCCGTTGACCCGTTTATAGCTTATTCGAGACAAAATTTCCGATAGACTGAAAAATTAAAAATCTAAACAGCTTTATAACTAACTAGGCATCTAAACAAATAACAGATTTCATCGAAATTTTGTTCTTGTTGCTTTTTTGCACATTATTATTATGAACATGTTACTTTGTGGATACATCACAGGCGCACCACACAATGAAGGTAGTCGGGGTTTTGTACAACGACTATACGAGTTTAGTTCAGAAATAGCGCTTTAATGAACATTTCATATATTTTAGAATACCTGTGTCCGCCAGTACATTCGTAGGTTAGGGTTCCGACATTACATTCATTTCTACTAAATCCTGAATGATATTAAAATAAAATTTATATGAACATTTATCATAAAGTACATGTTTTTAACTCCATGAACTTTGTTCAAATTCATTGAGCCGTTTAACAGTATATTCGGAAACATATTTCAAATCGATTAACGACACAAAAACTTGAAATCGTTTTATGAACTAGGTATCAGAAAAATAGTAATAATAAATAAACCAGCAGGGGGGCTTCGTGATAAAGCCTTAAGTGAGTAGCGGCACCTCGGACCTAACTCCAGAGGTTCAAGGCAAGGCCCCCACCTCCGTGCTCGCCTTAGCCAGCCGTCACGGAGTGGAGATCGCTAGAGCTAAGACTTAAGCTCCAGTAGTGGAAGTGATAAATGGCATAACGACGGAAGTAGCTTCGGTGAAGCTGCAGGCGCACCTCTCGTCACCACTTCGTCACTCACACCCGTGTTCCCCTCGCCAATCTTGTACGGCATTTTAGAGTCCCATGCAGTGAGTGGCGAGTCACTGTCTGCCCATTTTTTCCAGGTTCCTTGAACATTGCGTCGCGCAGACGCCATGGTCCCCATAGTTCCCGATCCGTAGTTTCACTAGCAACACATCCCAATAGCCCGGTACTTTCGGTTCTCATTCCCTACAATAGTCCTACACTGACCGGGGCTTGTCCTTGGGTGTATTTTTATATAATGTCGACAGGAATAATTGCCGTTCAGTGTCACGCCACATTTAGATTAAATTTGTCAAGGGGCCTCAACGTGTTGGTCATTCCATGGCCCCACACAAGCCCTCCAAAAGTTCGGGCCATTTTTATGGCCCGTGGACTGCAGAGACATACATAATAATAATAACTTTGTTTCCGAATCACATGGCATTTCATACACACATTTTAAATATTTACATTAAAATTAAGTTATTAAAACTAATTACTAGGATATTTCACCCGCGTCATTAATTTAAAGATAATACCCCCGAATCAAAAAAACACAATATATATACAAAAATCGTGTATACATAGACTCAACCCCCGGGCCGTGAGACAGGTAAAAAACTAACATACTTTACATTTAATTGGGTGTGGAGTTGCGCCATTTCTGTAGCAGCGGCGAGTCCCATCTATCTGCAAAAACTCTGAGAATGGTGTTGGTGCTGCCACGGACTCGGGCCAGTACGGATGCGCATCTCTGTAATGATGGCCACAAAGCTATCGAATCGCGCTTCTGCGAACACCCCTGACGCGCTTCACTGCCACCGCGGCCCCAACAACTCCCTCAGCCCATTAATGTACTCGACCCGTAAGCTGCTGTACTCCCTTTGCATATGACTGACCTACAGGATGCATGTGTAGAAGTACTGACAGTGTACTTGAAAAAGTGTCTTCTTAACCTCTTGCGTACAACGTGCGAACTTGCGAGCCAGCATGTTACAGCGGACAGCCAGCGACCTCCACTCCCGTATATATCACAATTGTCTCTAAGTCCTCGGTAATCCAGTGTTCCAGATATTTAAACTTGAAAACCCTTGCTTATCGGTTTACTACAGAGGTATACTTCAAGGGCCAATTCTGCTAGTATTATCTCGTCAAAATTGCTGAATACTGTCGTCTCAATCTTAAGTTTAACTGATGTCGGTATTCTGCTAATCCCAACGGCGTGCCCGTGGTACACCATTCTATCTTTATAAACATTTATAAGCAAAAACTCGCGAAATAAATGTTTACAGTTTTTTAACTTTTCAATATTAATTTCGGATAACGCCATTTCTGCTAATAGTAATACGATTTTTTTCTACTATTATTCCGTGGCGACGATATCGAGAGGAAATTGTGGATTTATTAAAATACGAATTTATGACATTACCTATTGAAATTGTACTTTTAATATCTTCACAAAACCTTGATATTGAAATAGCAGAATTGGGACCCAGGTATATTATCATAATAATATGTTTTATTGCCCGCTTTATGTAATAAATTAAAGTCATTTTTATCTACATTTTGCTCGTGTTACTTCTTTTATTATTATTATAATATCATTCTTCGAATTTCTCTTCATTTAAACTTTCAAATTTATATTATTATACTAGCTGACCCGGCAAACTTCGTACCGGCTCAGAATCAATTTTTTTCATATTTACTCACCTTTTAATCCTTCCCTGGACTTCCACAAATAATTTAAAACCAGAATTAGCCGTTCTCGAGTTTTAGCGAAACTAACGAACAGCAATTGCTTTTTATATGTATAGATTTGTATTGACAACTTAAAGTAAGAGCATATTAAACTGTTTTATACGAACTACCTGTCATATACATAAAATACTAGTTACATTAAATAACCAATTTACTAAAACACAATGTCGCTAAGAATAGAACAGATGTGTTAGTATAGCTTGCGTCAACAATTTACTGTAAATCTGTGTTCGGCGCTCTATTTAAATTTGTTCATAAATAGATAATGAATAAAGGGTGGCTAAAGTTTGAATGCGGTTTACTAAACTGCTTTATTCGATAAAGATTGCGGAGGCTACGACGCGACGGCTAAGTTTGCGAGCCGCGAGTGAGCTACGCGCCTCGAAGCCCCACCACTAATTCATGCTACGCCAGACTGCCGCCGTACTACAAATTTTCGATAGACGTTCACTTTCATAAGACATCAGACAAATTAGCTTCGAGAAGTTTTTGTGTTTGTAGTAGTATTTGTATATTTACAGTTAAAACTCCTTATACAACCAGCAAAAAGAGGTTCGTTATTTTAAAGAAGAAAAGATATTTACGATAAAAAGTCAAATAAATAAGAATTATTTTACATTGCTAATTGTTGTAAGGTCTAACTATTTGGTTTTAGTTTGATAATTATTTAATTAATTGATTTTATTTGTGGTTCATACTTGTTATTTATTGTTCAGTGTTATTATTTGTTGCTAATTGTTGTTATTTGATATTAAATTTGTTAATTAAAAATGGTTCAGATGTTGAAACGTGGTCGAGGTAAGTTTTTGACTTCCCAAAGTAAAGAAGTTTTGTATAATTTGTACAAATATTTAAAAAATTAGTGCAATAGCAATCCGAGCGGTATTATGACTCCCACTCAATTAGTTGCTAAATCAACCGGAATATCATTGACTTCCTTCAGAAAGGTGCTGTCAGAGAGCAAATGTCATTCTTCAGAAGAGGGACCAACAATTTAATATTAAAAATTATGTTTAATATTAATATTTATTATTTTATTATCGTTTAATATTACTAGTTTCATATTAAGCACCTGCTTATAAAATATATAAAAAGTATTAGTTTATTTATTTATGTGCTGACCGTACACTGCTACAAACGCAAAAACGTCTCGAAGCTAATTTACCTGTAATCGATTTTTTGTAAGAACAGAGGGGCCTAAAGCGGTCGCCTTAGGAATTTTGCAGGAAGAAGTTTACTAGATTTGAAAATTGCATAATACGAAATGTAAGTAAATAGCTCTTAAACATTTCATGGCAATATAGCGCCACAAGTGGTTTTCACTTGCTTTTTTAGGTTTCATAATCTAAAATATAATTTTCAGACCAAATAAATCAAATTTTGAAAACGAATTTATTAAGAATTTCGATTTTTGACAGATTAGGTCTAAAAATGTGTATAAATATTTTTTTAATTGACAATGTGCACAATATGTCGGAACACTGTCTAAGAGTTGCAGGCTTTCCGGCAAGGATTCGAACCGATGTCTCTTTTGAAACGCCAGTTTGAGAGTCGACAGCGTTCACCACTAGGCTACCGTCATTTTTATTTAGAAAAATTTACCTTTTTTATTTTGAATCTTTAAAGTAACAATATTATGACATACATATTCATAGAATTTTTTTTTTGTCAAGATAAGAATATATATTTTTTTAAACCACCTCTACGGGACGAACAAGATTTGTCCGGCCTTTTATATCTTTTTGGCTGTATTCTTTTTTTGTATATAGTTTTTCTTGTTTTTTGCCTTTTCTTTTTATTTTATCTTTTTTCTTATTTATTTTACTCTTTTCAGAACGATCGGAATACATTTGAAGACCGGCGATCTGCGCAGTCACCGGTGGGGGCTGAATGAGAACAGCGGACGACCGGCATAGGTGGCGCAAACTTGGGGAGGCCTACGTCCAGCAGTTGGCAACGACTGGCTGACGATGAGAATACATTGTACAAACGTCATTGTCAGAGACATACAGCGAAGCAATATGCTTGCAGACTTGCAGTGACTGCCGAATATCCATTGGACGGGTGGATGGGTATCCACTGAAACCATTTCTGTCTTCATGATCCAAGCCTGAAACGCAGGACATTAGCTGATGCCGCAAAGTGAGGTTATTAACCAACATTTAACAAATTGACTTTCACAATAATATCTTAGTAGGGACCTATTATGTTGAAATCTACTTCCATGGTTTATATAGCTTTTAAATGAGGATTATAATCCGTGGACTTATATACATAATAATTTGATGGTCAGAATTGTGAGCTTGTTTAAGATTTAATTCGTTTAAGTGCTCGTTCACCAACGCACTGTATTGGGGCAGTCATAGAATGTTTTTGTGATAAATTCTAGGGGCCCATCGACCGCAGTATTATGTTACGAGGCCTTTCGTAAGACAATTTTATTTTCCGCTTTTTGGGTAATCAATAGGGGAACTCAACGCCCTTATACAACCCAACAGAAATGTACAGGTGTAGAGTCGTATTTTTGCTATATATACTAAAAGATTTCTTTAAAAGTTTAATTGCATTAGTTTTATTTTTGTACTTGTATATTTATTTATCTCTTGTTCATGGCCTTGGGATTGAACTAGTTATCGTAGTTTTTTATGTATAGTTTTTGGGTAGCCAGTAAAAATAAATGTGTTCAAAAGATAGGAATACATAATACAATAGTTTACATGAATAAAGTCGCGTGGCAAGCCACAATAGACAAGTACAGTTGTTTTGAACGGATTCTCTATTACAATATAATGAAGATTTTGCACTTGGTTTTTGAAAATGTTTTCGAATTCGACAAAATATCTTAAAATACCATGTTTTTTGCTATATTACTTTTAATGATATATCTAGACGCTCAAGTTTTCTGTTATACTTTAGTAGTAATGTAATATAAATTTTTATTTTTATAATAATAATATAGTATGGTACAAATTAGGAAATGTATTTATTCCTCAGACAGGTCACCTGCTAAACTATAGTTACAAAAAGGGTTGTACCATAAAAAAATCCATCTAATGGGTATCATTGATGTGATTTGGACCCAGATTGACGGTTGGAAGATAATATGGTTTCCAGATGCTTGATCTAATATTAATTTTCTTTTAGTTTATCAGTTAGAATACAGTAAGTAATAAGAAACTTGACTAGAGTTTTATCAAAGTAGATGTAGAAAGTAGATGATGTGAAAATCTGAGTAGATCGATGATATTAAAGTCTGATTAAAATCTAATAACATTCTTTAGGTTTATGAGTGATTTTATTAAATTATATATGTAATATGTAAAAACATACAATGTACGATATCAGAATATTTTCACTGTCATCTAATCATATAACACTAATTAATAATGAGAAAAAAAATCCGATGGTATGGTATTTTTTTCTCTAATTTGCATAAATAGTAAACATACCAGGAAAGCTATACTGCTAATGAAATTAAAATATTAAAGCTCAGTCTATACGAAAAAGTTTACTTCATTGTAGATACTAAAGTTAATAACAAAAAGAAATTCATATTTGGATAAGACTTAGTCGTCTCAACACATTTCTCTGTTTCAATAGTAAAATCTAATATTCATTCCAATGATAGGTAAGTATTTATATTGAATGAGAGTCCTTCCAAGTTTGCCTTGAAAACCCGACCAGTTTTAATAGTATTGATAGTCCCGATTATTTAACCGTACCCTGAACATTTGTTATTTGATCGTAGAATATCTGTAAAGTTTTCACACAAATTATATTGCTAGATTTCATTATGTTTACTCTCAATAATTTAATACTGTCATATATCTAAATATAACGCGCCAAATTTAGTGACCACTCTTGTTTAGTGACAGAAAGACTGCAATAGGTGGTTTATCATATATGAATGTTTAGTGGATGGAACTTTCAGTAGGTTATATATAGAACATTATACTTTGTATTTAACGCTGCCTGAAATAATGTTTTCTAGACTAAGATTTTCAAATTACAACCATACTAAACTATACTTCAAAGTTACATTAAGCATAATTTATGTTAAACTTGGTCCCTGTTTTAAGATGCTTAAGTCGAAAATGTAGCTATTTATCACACATTAGTCACAGATACGTACAAAAGTCTTAACCTATGTATTAAGTTACTTTTCCGAATGTAGTGAGATAATCAATTTATTTATTGGTCTCTGATTCATAGTGTTGTTAGTAATTTTTTTCACAAGTATTTAGCAATGATCTTATAATAAAAACGCACAATTACAAATAATTTTATCATACGAAAATAATATTATGAGAAACTCTAACCAACATTAAAATTTATTTATATTGTGACTTTTACAATCAAATTTTACATGATAACTAGTTTCATAATACTTAACTTACTATAAATTATAATTGCTTTACTTTAAATAAATAAAGTAAGTAAAGGCAGTATTGCTGACGTTAAAAATAATCTCCAAGACATTTCGGCAAGAGAAAAAGTTAAAAATCGTTCTATATTTACAAATGTCTGGTGCGCAATTGAACGATAAAAGCAATCTGCTGGTCGCAGACAACAGTATCGTCTCGAGTGGATGATTGAGCCGGAAAATAGGTCCCCACTCGTTATAGGCACTTCTAGTCTGGTATAGGGTAAGCCTCTGATACACGAGGTAGCACTGTCCTCTGATATATAATAGAGCGGACACTCAAATCAATTGAGATACTTTTTATAAACTTACAAATACGATTACTTACATTATAAACACATAAATTACCCTAATTAGTAATTTAGTATTTATAATATATTTATTTGAAAATACAACACTTAATATTAATTTAGATCTAAGAAGATACTAAGAGCCTTGCCAAACAGAAAGAGTGTCCCGGCGAAACAGACCTTACAAAATTCAGCCTGATAGATTTTGTATGAGCGTACCTGCTTATGACGTTATAAGGTACAAGTAAAAGTAGCCAAATAGAGTTTCAATTGTTATTTGAAAAATAATCAAAACTATTTTTATCACGATATTGTAACAATTAAATGATGAGATATTATTTTAACACCTGTTCTTTTTTTATATGTAAAAATATTAGAATTTATTGTAATATGTCAGCACGAAGCATCCCTATTGATATTGTATATACATAAAAAAGACAACTTTTGTTTAGATATCTGATCAATGTATAGAACTCTTACTGTTTATAGTAGATACTTTTTTTCTAACTTAATTTTAGAAATGTTTGAGAAATTAATATTTTAACTTGCATATACACGATTAAATAAAATTGAATTGTCTTTCTGTGATGTCTAAATACATGTCATTTAAGTGAAAATTAGTTTTCGTACGATAACTATTCATAAATGACCGAATTTGAAGTTCCTTAAACATTTTTACAAAAACAAAGCCGTTATGAAATAGTCTTTTTCGTTCGTATGTCATAGTCATTTATCTAGGAAATTTCTGGATCCCTATTAATGAAATTTATTAGGAAGCTCTATGCTGTCTGGCACTACATAGTAACTATGTAATGAAACTGTGAAAAATAAAGACTAGTGGCCACCATACACGTAACTGAGATTTCAAAAAACTTTCAATGTAATTATTTAGGTCTTGAACAAACATTAAAATGTTCCTTAAATGTCTTTTGCAATTATGGCAATATGTAGCGAAATAAAAGCTTAAATGTAGGAACTCTATTGTACTACCAATTTACATGGGAGTGGATAGTTAAATTTTAATATGCATATAATAAATCAGCGATATTGGGAACGCATGCTTCGTTATAAAGCGATTGAATAGGATGTAATTTCACTGAGAGCGGATTACAAATATTCTAGTTATTGGTGGAATTCATTCATATCGGCAATGTCCCAGCTTTGTGCGAAATATACTCTATTCATACGTTCGAATAATGTTACCTCAAAGTAAACTGTATGAAATAGTCACGCTTTTCATTATTTCTGTTTTGTATTGAAACTAACATGACTATGAAAATGGATTTGAGGAAATATGAATAGATTCAAACCGACTTCAAAAAGGAGGAGGTTCTCAATTTGATTGTTTTTTTTTTAAATATATTTACACCGATTACGCTTTATGAGCTTTATGATCCGATTGACATGATTCTGTTTTTTCTAACACGATTTAATCAGAAATTGAAGATTAAAGAAAGAAATACTTATTTTTTGAAGTATTCGGAAATACCTGTGGCGTACTTTAAATTATCAAAAGTTGGTATTGGTTACGTTTAAAGTAACCAATACCAACTGCAAGACCTAAATTACAATTTAAAAAAAAAATAGAAAAATATATAAAAATATCCCACATCTCAAAAACTTACATAACAGATGTTAGTAAAATCAACTTAATTTAAAAGTATTTTTGAAACTATCATTTTGTTTTTTTTAGATTTTTTCCACTTCATACTTCAACAGTTAGATGGACACGCACACTTTATAAATTTGGATGTCAATATTTCACTAATTATTATCTAAATAAATCGTCATTTTTTATTTTATATATTTAATTTTAAATAATTAAAATTTTATATCTATAAAAATAAATAAACAAAGTTATGTCTCAATTTTATTAAACTAAGACATTATAAACTAATAAAATAAAAATATACTTAACTTATTTATATTGTATTCTATCTATAATCCTTCAAGTCTATAAGTAATATACTGAGCCGACCTTCTATTATATTAAATAAAAAAAATTCTTTGAAACACCGTTATAATAATCTGACATGATTTCAGTTACATAAATATATGGAGCCACCGCTATTTAATTTTTTCTTCTTCATTTTATTATAATATTGTGTAGCAGCATAAGGAATACATTTTTTGGCAATTTTAACTCACATAGGCTCGGTAGTTTTTAAATAAAATGCCTGTGAATGCTGTAATATACAAAGATGGACAGACATCACGTAAACGACCATAGTAAGCGAACTCTAATAATTGCTTCTTTTGATTACCAGTCAAAAAAAAGATATATAGCAAACTACCAAAATCGGAACGTTAAACTTGTAACAAGAAATAATATTGTACAAAAGATCTGTTTTTGGTAATTATTATTTATTGTGTGCTTAATTAATAACTATGTAATATAATATATTATATTACATAGTTAAGTCGTGGTAGCGTAATGGCTAGCGCACGCGTCCTCGACTCAAAGGGCGCGGGTTCGATCCTGGCCGGAACGCATGCGCCACTTCGGTAGTTTTATGACCTAATGTGCATATTGTTACAATTACCACGTGCTAACAACGGTGAAGGAAAA
This sequence comes from Dendrolimus houi, assembly GCA_039645545.1. Classification (NCBI taxonomy): domain Eukaryota; kingdom Metazoa; phylum Arthropoda; class Insecta; order Lepidoptera; family Lasiocampidae; genus Dendrolimus; species Dendrolimus houi. Next base: position 12,797,913 of record CM077134.1, read on the forward strand.
CATCGTGATGCAACCTGCACATCGAGATAACCGATGTGTCCAACCTGCCAAGCCGCCTTGGACAAGCGTGTGGCGGGTATACTGTCCGTTCCCCCGCTATAATGGGAGGCCCGAGCCCAGCAGTGGGACATTTATGGGCTGTTATTTATATATATATATATTATAATATATTATTGCCAAATTCAAGAATCATAATGAGACTTGTTTTTAGTATAATATAATTCTTTGACAATTTGACTATAATGTAATTAAGGCATGAATAGTGTATCTATTAATTAAAAAGAGATTAGATGTCATAAACATGTACGTCCGAGAGTCCTTCCATTATCACATTAGTTAGTTGTCTAGTAATTTAGTTGTTGAGGCAATAAGTGTTTAGGGCTTTGCGTATAGGGTTGTTGCTAAGTCTTTTCTGGAAAAATAATTTATTATTTATTTATTCTATCCGTATTTTATTTTTCTTTATTTGTATGTAATTTTTGTGATGCCGTAACTATTTTGGAAAAGGGGACCCTTATGTTTTTATTCCTCCGTCCGTCTGTTTATTTTTATATGTCATAGTCATTTTTCTCCAAAACTAGAACTCCATATAAAATATAACTCATAGTGAAAGTTTTTTAATCAACTTCCAAAAGGAGGAGTTTCCCAATTCGTCTGTATGTTTTTTTGTATGTTTGTTAAGAGATTTCTTCCTCAATTGTGAACCGATTTTTATGCGAAAATATATGCGTGCCAGTCGTATAATTTCTACAGGCGCTTACTATATTATTTCTATAGCTATACAAATATTTGCACAATTAGAAAGTTTTTTTTGTAACAAAATCCAAACCGACTTGAAAGTAAAGATGAAAAAAATATTTAACCGCTTTTTGCTTTTTAGTTTGAAGTCGTTCTTCAGTGTATATAATTGTGTGGAGTATGTCAAAGTATTTTAATTAAAAGTGTCTTATAAAATAAATTTAAACTTTTTTATTGCATTTTTCATTTAAGTAAGTATATATAGGTGTTGAACTATTTACTTACAAAATCGTAATAATGAATTAGCTTCTAATATAGGTAATTTAATATGATCTTCGGCTTGTCGTACTTATTAGCCAAACGTTAGCCACCGCAGGCGAAACCACAAGAGTAACTCAATTAAATACATAAAACCTAAGAAGAGAGCAGATATTTAGTAACCCTATTCCCGTATAAGGTGTAAATTAGAGGTGGTCTCACTAATGAATGGAATGGACGACGACGGTATGACAAATGTTGGGGTGCGGTCGCGATTCACTCTAGTAAGTGGATTAATGTGGACTTAATACTAGGTCGCCGGACGTTGTTGGGTTTTGCAGGAGCTTTTGTACTTTTAATTGTTCTAAAATGTAAACGCATCAAGTGAAAATTAAATATAACCGACATCTATTTTTTTCCGTGCAGAAAAGGATAAATAATACTAATTCCTGCGACCTGTCGTAAGAGGCGACAATACAACCCACAGCCAGAGGGTAGGGCATTTGCCCGACTGCATGGCTACCATCCCTGGTCTAATGTATGTCGCCATAACAACCTTGAGTTGTGTTCCGGCATTAGTGACCAGGTTCCAGTCTCCCTTAAGAGAGCAGCAGCGCATTTGTAACACCTTTGGCGTTGCAAATGTCCATAGGCAATGGTAACCGCTTTCCATCAAGTGGGCCATCTGCCTGTCTGCTGAACTCCTGCAATAAAAAATAATAAAAAACAATTTCATAACAATAGCACATTGGCAGCACCTTTGGTATTGCTAATCCATAGGCGACAGTGACCACTTTCCATCATAGTTGGGCCGTCAGTCTATCTGCTTCAGCAATAAAAAAATGTATGTTTAGTACAACATTTTAGCGTAAATATTACTTTCCTAGAATAATAGTAATTATATACTATGTAGTATGTTATAATCATCGCTATTATTCCGCTTTATTCTTTTGATTATTAAAATATTTACCCCGTAAACTTTCTCTAATTGGGTACAATAAAGACCTACCTAATTATGTACCTCATACTCAAAGTACTCCTTTGTCCGTGACGTGGTGAGCACAGTCTAGCATCGCCCTTTGGGTATGGAAAAGTGTGCACCGAATGGCATGCACCTTCGTTGTTTCCAGCCGCCTAATAGGTGAGGGAGATGTGAAAGGGAATTTACAACTCTGACGCTGTTAGTCGTTGCATAGGGGAGAAGAGAGGAGCCGGAGGTGTCTTATCGATTTGGACACAGCCAACCTTTACCAGCCGCGGGTGAAGCATTGAAAGATGTTTGATACCTGCATCAAGACTACTGAGAAGCAGACGTGTAAGTATTTTGCACACGTTTATCTCACTGTTATTGGCTTGTTGGTTGGATTTAACTGGGGTTTAGCTATAGGTTAGGATGCAGCACTTCGTTTAAACAAAAAAGAATGCAACGTTTAAACATGAAACTAGTTTTATTAAACACGTGTATGTGGCCTGTTGTGGCAAGAGGCACACCCGACACCCTTGCAAGCATACGTTTAAGTGCTAATTTAATTAATTGATCCATTTCCCTATATACAGCGAGAACACGCACCACTCGCCCTCGCAGTGTACCGCCTGCCCGCTAACCATCCACAATATTATTTTTCAGTTACGATCTCTACAAATCGACCCTCTTTATTAGCCACCTTCGCTACAAAAATAATAAATCGACATACATGGAAATAAAATTCACGCGAAGTTAAACTCGACGATCATGTAAACGAATTTATCTCAACTAAATTTTGGAGAATTGTTATGAATGCCACCTGTAGCCGTATCCCTCGTGCACGACAACTTTGCCAATTTAACTTTATTTGTATCGGGCCAATATTCGAGACTTAAATAACTTTTTGCGATATACTTTGTCGTCCTTAAATATTGTGTAGGAAATGAAAAAACAAGATAACTGATTACATAAGAATGCTATCGATATTGGACGGAGGGTGCGTTGGGAGCGGAAAACGCGGAGCCTGCGGGGGTGACAAGAGGCGTCGTGAAAAGAGATCCGCCTCGAGGCCGGATTATTGAATTATCAACAAAACATCGTACGCCTGAGAGGCTACGCGCCTCTAATTACTTTCTACTTTCGCCGGCGCGGTGCGGCGTATCATCTTAAAATCCGATGAGATTTGACGAATAATCGAACGAACCGATTGCGGTGGGTAAATTACCATCACGACCGTTTGTTTGTAAACGGTATAAAAGCGGATGGGGAAATTTACACACGCAATAAAAATAGGCGTATTAAAAGCGGACAAGAGCCTTAAATAGAGAGCTTTCAGACGACCGCCCGCCGGGATTTTCCGGGGAGTGTTTTTAGCGATCCCGGCGGAGCGGACGATCCGATATATACGTTCGGCAAATTAAAAGCAGGCCATGCGTGCGGGCATTGTGAAGGAGGCCCACGTTTTATTGTTACCGATTTGTCTGCACGGAAAAACACAAATGGCGCGGAGCGGGGTTAAGCTCTTTGTTAATCGAACACGTTGATGTAAGCGATAGCGTCTGTGGTCGTACATCGTACCGCGGCTTGCTCATGTCTTCGACCTGTCCAACAATGTCCACTCAACTCGCTGGGGCACGTCAATCCACCTGGCTGTTTACACCGCATGCCCCTATTTACATATAGTCATCCGTAATAATGTTTAATACCCTATATTCTAGCCAACAGTTAGGCGGTGACGTGACGTGACGGCTTCATAACGATGTTTAAATGTAAACAAAAGCAATGTTTTGTTACATCAGTTATCTACACCTTTGTGAGCAGCAAAGTCAATCAAAGTAATACAATTGATTGGCCTGATTGGTCTACATGTAGACCATGTAGGCACTCAGAGAACTGTCTTCTTTTTATAACTTTAATAAATTATGAAAAAATAAGAATCATTCTCATGTCGTAACTTCTGAATTTGTGCAAAATTTCTTAACAAGAAAGAAGCGTAAAAATGTACAACACTCATAACAAAATCAGGAAAAAAATAACACGACTTCACTTTTTGCCGACTAAATATTTAAACGGCAAAGTTGGCATTGTCGTGTTCACATTGGGAGCGGAGGAAGGCTCTCGTGTGAGAAATAGCTCTGAATATCTCGCGACTATCCGAAGGATTCTTGCCCCTATTTCCACGGGATCGCGTCAAAATGACAACAGATTTAGGGAAAGCGCCAAGCGAGGTGTGAAATGTATCCAAGCGCGCCTCGCGTTATATGACATTCTTCACATTGGCTATAAATGTAAGCGTTGAGCCGATCACCTAATCTGCCTTTTATTAAAAACTTGTCGAGTTAGGCCTTGCCTGTCACACCTCAATCTTCATCTTATATTATCTAGAAAGCAATATGAGCTTTTCGGAGAAAAGTTTGTCGTATATCATTGTTGTTAAGGTGAATAATAACAGCTTTTCATGACGGGTAACTAGTAACTATTTATTATACAGTACGTAGGTAATAAATAGTTATTGAGGTATGGAAAATCCAAATTAGGTTACATCTAATCCTAGTACTTTTTGTAAGTATTTTAGCATCAGGCACATTAGTGGAAAATTCTTGCAAAACTAAACTAAAGATAACTTCTGTCCATACACATTATTAAGCCACCATATTTTAACCTAGTCAAACTGTAATATTTCTAGGACGTTGAAATATCGCACTGTCCAGAAACGCCTCGAAGGTTTGAAAATATTTGTTTTAATTTGTAGAGATTATAATCTGTATATTGGCAATATGCGCGTGAGGATAATTTCAGGACAACAATCTACAGAGTAGAACTTTTAGTATGATACTTCTGAGTTTTACAATATTCTCTGAAAATCCTAGGTTTTATATAAAAATTGGATATGCTACCAAATAAAAGTAACTGAAATAAAATAATTGTGTTTCAATAGTATATTAGAAAATAGCACTGAGTCGAAAGAATAAAGGCCAGAAGAGCCGAAATAATAGCAAATTGTATTTAATGGTAAAAATTCTGAAGTAAAGGTTCACATTTATTCATTCTTTCGCTTGTCGATAGTTTGATGTCTGTTTGAGTATTTGATTTAGTTTTATATAGTACCTTATTATTTATAATACAGGAATGGCTCATTCGATAAAGAAATATAATAGTAACAGCTCATAAACGTACCGCTGCTGGGTTCGGGCCTCCCACTATTGGCAAACGGACAACACACCCGCCATGCTTGTCCAAGGCGGTTTGGCAGGTTTGACACATCGGTTATCTCGATGTGCAGGTTTCATTGCGATGTTTTCCTTCACCGTTAATATTAGGTCAGAAAACTGCCTAAGTGGTGCATACGTTCCGGCCATGATTCGAACCCGCGCCCTTTGAGTTTGGTACGCGCGCTAGCCATAACGCTACCAAGACATATAGTCGATAAAGAAATGCATTGGTTTATTTCTTGGTTTTCGATCAGAGGAACGAATACTCCACTCAATACCCTACATGATGATATACAGTGCAAATATCATCTCTCTTTTGCGATTTCACTACATCATTATGAAACTAGATATAGAATACGGCTTTGAGAAAGATAAAATTCATCTTTATTATTCCCGTAGTTTTGGATTTTTTATTCCAAAACTGGTAAGCTGGCAGACGGCCCAATTCATGGAAAGTGGTGTTACTATCGCTTATAGATGTTTGCAACACCAGGCGCGAGGTCAACGCGTTTCCAGCCTTTAGGACGAGATAAAGAGGATGGGCTACGAGTGGCGAACCTTTATGTATGTATCAACGTGCCATTTTTTCTAAAGAAATGCTTAATGTGGCCATAGACATGCTGTCAAATAATTTTGACTTCATGATTTTGGGAATGTAATAGTAAAAATACTATAACTTCGTGAAGAAAGAAAAAGAAAAACTAAGTAAATACTTAGATCTTGTTCACGAGGTTACCGCTATGTGGCGTCTGGAGTCAATGAGCATAGTGCCGATAGTTGTCAACGTCAACGGTCTTATAGCGAAGAGCCTCAACCGTCACCTAGAGAGGCTCTCGCTAGGAGACTGAGTGAAGGGCCAGATACAGAAGGCAGCTCTTGGACACGACACAGATTGTGAGGAGGTTCCTGCCTTTGAAGCCCTAACCACCGGTAGTTTGTCAAAATACAATTTTGATCAATTATTGTATTTTGAACGTTCTTTTTATAAAATAATATTATCTATTATGCATTTTTTTAACGAAAGTTTCTATACTGTTCTTTCAAAAAATGTAATATTTTTGGATATGAATAAATACTTGAATAATAAAATATTATATATTATACTCTAAACTATGTACTACGAAAAAAATACATTTATTATTATACATTGCAAAATGTATAATAAAAATGTATTTTCAGTTCAGTAATTTAAATTAAAGTAACATTAGTGTGACTTATCTGCAACCACATATGGTTGCAGATTAGATAACAAATCATTTATATTATTAGGATTGTAAGATGTTACTTTTAGCAGAATGTATGTTGAACTGGAGTCATCTGTGAAACGGTTTCATCGGTGTCGTAATATAATATTTCATAGTGAACTTTGTGTTCGGTGGCGTGCCCAAAATATTGTGTCGCGTGCCTCTATTGGTCAAACCAATAGAGGCATGCGACACAATATTTTGGGCAAACCATCCCTGGGTTGGAGAATTAGACACAAGGAATTGTTGACTTACATAACCAAACGGTCATAACGATTTTATAACGGCTTTGTTATTACTACAATAATTACAGAACCTTAAAGTTGAATGCGTTTAAATCAGTTAAAAGTAATTTAATCATGAATAACAATTGCCAAATTCTAAGAAAATACTGTATATTCTACTTTTCTCAAAACAAATAACTATAAACAGAGCTGCGAATTTGTTAAAGGGAGGGATCTCGTAACGAACGCCACGACACTTGTAATTAGCTTTGTAACCGGAGTCCACCGATTGTGAAGGGAACCCTAACCGCGGAACCCTAATTAAAAATTAGCGATTCGGTTACCGCGGATCCCTGTTAATAAAGTTCCACGATTAACAATCCGTTTTTTTGAGACAGTCACTTGTTTAAGGAAGGTAAACCAAGATAAAAAAGGATAACTCTTAATTTCTTTTAATACGGACAAACGACTTTTTTTAAGGAATACTTTTAAAAGACTCAAGGCAAACTTTTTAACATGATGATTTAATTTCAATTCATACTAATAAGTATTATAATTACGTAATACACAAGTGAAATCTATGAGTTTACATAATTATGACGTCATAATGTTGTAAAAGTAAAAGGAATCGAAAAGCACATTACTTATTGTTTAAACAGTAATTGTAATTATTTATATGATTATATATTAAAAGTAGGATGATAAGATGGTATTTTAAAGCCTGTTTTTGCATGTAAATAATGTTAGAATTTATTTTAACATATTTCACCTACTCAATTGTAAAAAATGAATTACAAAATTATTGTAATATACGTATAAATTTAGATTTATTAAAAACTAGCAGTACCCGGCAGACGTTGTATTGCTCTTAAAAATAAAAATTTAGAAACTGATTGCAGCGTCATCGACCGAGACCAATTATTAATCTAAACCATTCTCGAATGTAGTTGAAAAAACACAAAAAATTTCATCAAAATCGGTCCCATCGTTAAAGAGATGTTCAGCGCCGCCACCTACCGGGTTCAATCGTGAAACCATTCCGGGATCTACTTGATCACATACAAAAATAATTTCACCTAGATCCTGGAACCCGATTGCAGCGCCATCTACCTGGTTCAAATTTAAATCTAAACCATCCTGGGATACCCACTTGAACACACACAAAAATAATTCACCTAAATCAGACAAATGAAAATGAGTTTATTTGTGCAGTCACCATTGTCGAAATCGGCCGGGAAACATCATAACAAATGAATGGCTAGACTGGTGTTGTGACTGATGGTTTTTTTAATGGTCATTTTTTTATAGATGAATATCATATTTTAATGCTTATTATCCTATTCTGGACGAATGCAATTCCAAAAACACAAAAATCATAAAAATTGTTCCAGCCGTTCTTGAGTTATAAACGGTGTAACTAACACGACTTTGTTTTATATATATTTAGAAGGTTTTCGTGTAGGGTAGGTAGTGCGGCGTGGCGCGTCAGATGTGCCGATATCCCGCGATGGGCCGCCGTTACCCGCGCGGTCGACTTGAATGCCCACAATCAAGCCTGTACCCTTATTTAAATATCAAAACAGCCTCTTTACGCGCGGTTAGGCCCGGTCTATCTCCGGCAACATAACACAAACAAATTAATTCGAATAATGAACCCTAATAAATAGGGATCTGTTTACCCCCATAAAGAATAAATGTTATAATAATTGGGGCAAGAAGCTACAAATTCAGTTTTGAATTTATAATTAAGCGTAGGGGAAATTTATTGGGTGCTTGTTGATGGAAAGTTTTAACCTGACTTATTGTGAATAATGGGGCATCCACATCTGTATTGTTATATTTTTCATTCATTTTGTTTCGGATCATCGGATCCTTCTGATCTGGATAGATCACCGTGGAAATGCGCGGTCAGCATTTTGGGAACGCTCCCCTCTGACAGCCATCTGGAATATGTTTTTTACCTGTAGATACGTTTATAGTAGTACTTTTCAATCCTTAAGTTTTTTTTATTACGCTTAGTAAAATGTTTTACCAGTATTAAAATCAAAGAAATCGCATTAGGTATTCATTTTTAACTTGTGAATTCCTTTGTATTTTCCATATAATCTAGATCTGGGATCTATGCAAAGTTGGTCCAATTCTGGGACTCTGATTATGCCGAAATTAAGCGATAAAAATTGGGCGTTTTTCTAAACATACATGTATAAACGAGCTCGTTACTTCTTTTTTTAGCAGTAACTTTATTAAATTATCAAAAATATAATAATAACTTTTTAACTCCTTAATAAGTAGTTAAAAAAAAACGTCACTTACGAAAATTTCTATCGAAATTAATAGGCACAAATAGACCCGTGTAATTACGCCTTTAAATAGGCGTATATCCTTCTATTAGGGGTCCAACAGAACTGTACTCTTAATACCTCGTCAAAATCGCGAATCGTCTCAGTCGTAGCTTTTGATGATTTCGGTATTCTGCTAATTTACTGTTCTTTAATTTGCTGTTCTTATACGCTAAAACAATGCAACGCAGGGTCACTGGCACGTGAATCGGTATTCTGCTAAAACTTTGACAGTTCTTATTTGATCGACTGACGTGTATAACTGCACTTTTGAAACCAAAATTTCACGGATCATTTGCAACGTTATGGTTAATTTATTAGAGTTTTATGGAAATGCTATGTATGACAATGGAAGAAAATTACTAAGAATAATAAAAACACAAAAATAACAGTAAAAAACTTAACTGAAAAGTTCTTAAATCTTACAGGACTTCATAGCTGTTACATTGGACGTCCATAATTTTCTCGCTTTTGGCGTTATATCTATACATATATAACTGCTTGGCCTCACTGACGGACTGACTGACATATCCACGCACAACCCAACTTACTGGAGCTAGGATTGTGAAAATTTGCATGCGGGTTCTTTCTTTACGAAAGAACCCGCTTTACGCTGCGCACTAAGAAAGGATTTTTGAAAATTCGACCTTTAAAGGGGTAAAAAAGGGATGAAAGTTTGTCATTTTCAAAGTAAGAAGCACGAAATTTTATATAGGTACGTGCTTCTGGTTAGAAGTACACTTAAACGTGTATCGATGTCTCAAAAAGGGATTAAAGTTTGTCAAACTAAGTCTATTTTTAATCTACACCGACGAAGCCGCGAGCAACAGCTAGTTGCTTATATATTCTATCTGCATACTGAGCCTAGGTCCCCGTTTCCTAAGAGTAATGTGCCTAAGAAGTTGGGTAGCATTTTTGTTCCCATATTCTACAATAGTCTAACTCTGACTGGTGCTTGTTCTTGCATGTCTATATAGAGCATAGAGGGATTTAGTATTTTTCGACAAATAAGTCCAAAATTGAAAGAATTAGTAGGCTTCTTTTAAAATATAATAATTTGTTTTCATTTCAGATATTACACCAAATTTATTAATATAACTATAAATTGAACTATATATAAATAAATACAGTATATATAATGGCTTTTTTCAAATCTTTCACTATGATATGGTTTAAAATATTTGATAAGAAGAACACTGAACAGATTTTTTAAGTAACTTAAAAAAAAGAGAGAAGAATGATTTGTGACGCCATCTAGTCATATAGGATTTAGATGGTGTTTACATTTACATTTTGCTGGGTAATTTTCATTCTTAGCAATCTTATTTCATACTATATACTTATATAACCTATCAATTTTTATAAGTACGTTTATAATTTTATAAACCTTTTCCCACTTCCATAAAAACGGTGTATTATAAACGACGTAGGCCTCCATTTAAAATGTAAATAGATACATTTTCTCTCCAAGTTATAAAATTAAGTAGGTGTCGCGTATTTGAAAGCCGAACAAAGCGAGTGTCAAGATTAAGCTACTTCGACCGAGGAGGCTGCATGAAAATACAGTGTAAAATTGTTCACAGACTATAAAACTGCACAAAGGCTTTTCAATTAAAACTTTCAATGGCGTTCTGGCGCTAATTATGGCGCGGCCAAGGGACATCTATTAGTATAAAATAAAGCCAGAACCGACAGCGCACGACGCTGCGGCTTGGCTGGCGGCGCGCGGTGTGGCCCTGCGTGCCGCCAGCGTGCTCGACCCTCCACTAAGTGAATTCCGTTAATTAAACCATAAAAACTTCTATAAATTAAGATCCCAGCCAATTCCCCTCTCTAATATAGTCCCGCCTCGAAAGATTTCAGATGCAAACGACATCGATACTAGCGGCCGGTGGGAAATGGCGACATAAATTGTTTGGAGGCACCCCAGCCTCCCCTCTACATTTGTTTGTGGCTTCATTTAATTTTAGTTATTGTACTGCCGGCGTAATAAAAGCAATCGTCCAGTTATATAATAAAGATTTAACCATTATATTGTTCACGGCGGTGTCTTATTTATATTGTAAATGAATATTAATTTTCAAACAATTACCGTTTTCACAAAATGTAAATTTATGTTGATAGCAAATAATTTTACTGATGTACATTTCAATATAAATATTTATGTTTTACTTATAGAATAGTTTTGAATGTTGTGTTAAGTAAATATATTTTTCTCTTAAGTTTTACAAATGGTCAAGTTAATATATAAATACCTTGTGGAATAAATTTTCACTTATTATTTTATTATAAAATTTGGCTCTTTTAGGTTTAGATTTCAAATGTATCGTTATTAGGTTTATTTCTCAATGAATGCAATACAATCACTTAATAATATATTAGTACAAGTTTAATAAATTACATCAAGAAGCTAAGTTAATTACTATTTATTAATTACACATAAATATATAAACAGAAAAGTATGGCTGTCATGTTCGATTGCTTCTTCTTCAATGCTTTAAGAATGTACAGATCTTAATGAAGTTTGGTATATTATATTCTGTGGATGACAGAGATGAACTAATAGGATACATTTGCGGGAAACTGAACCGAATTTTACGTCAGCGAACTCGCGTGAAACTTTCTATGTATAACTAAAGTTCGAGTTTCAAAATAATCATCAGTTAAATAAGCTCTCTGAGTGGTGGATGCAATTAGTCAATCATTCAAACAGGGCCGAGCATTAGATCAGCCGACCTATTTCGGCATAACACTAAAACACCATACGTTAATTACTGAACTGACGGACAAAGGCAATCCACAGATAAATGATAAGGCGCACCCTGCATTTGCGAACTTATATGGAAATTTTCATTACTGAAATTTGTTCGTAAGTGGTTGTGTGTTTTAGTTAATTACTCTGTGTTCGGCATGCCGCTGTTTGGCTTAAACAAACGATCTTTCTAGGGTCCCGCAGAAATTCGGCAGAAACTGATCCGTTGAGAAAGAAATCTTCACGTCCATCCATCTCTGTGGGTACGCTACAGCAATTTTTCTCAAAAAAAAGTAGGTGTGTATGCCTCTACACAGTTATGAATTAAAATAATGCATATTTTACATGAAACTTAAAAGTAGAGTTGGGCGAATTTGTACATCATGTTACTGGGAGATGAAATTCGTATGTGTGGTATCTTTAGTCAGACGTTATCGATTACTTATTGTGAGGTATACTGTTTCCAAGCTTATATTTTACTTTTGACGTTTGCACGTCTGTTACATATTTCTAGACGGTAAAGCAAATATAAATCAAATGACATAATTGTCGTACTTAATTGTTGTGGGTGACGTAATAGTGATGTTCTATGTATGAGTCATGTCACGCACAGACTATTAAACCATCGACACTACACGTAAATAAATCGAAAGTAATCGATATGAAAATAAAAAAAGTTGTACTTTAAAGAAAAATAATACCGCAATTATTATAAGTGCCGTTTCATGTTGCCGAATTAAATACAATAATAATTTTACGTTTATTTTACTTTTGACAACTGATATATAGATAAATTAAATCGATTAAAACTTATTTATAAATGAAGTCGATTTTTAAAACAAATCGAGTCCGTAACGCGTTAGGACATTACTAATTGATCCGTCATCGAGCTGTCAATAAAAAAATATTGCTTGAGAATACACATAAGTTTATAGTATTTTCTTAAGTTTTTGGGCTTAGTACACATAATTAAAACTATGTTCTAGCGGTTTTAATTGTTGATAATTGACATCTTAGTCTTCGGTGATTACTGAAAAATGGCTGAAACGTAGAAATAAAAATCAAATAAAATGACGCACGCCTAAAATCGTTATAACATAATTTTAATTACATGTCTTTGACTCATAACATATTCACACACTTTATATCGCGACTATTATTGTTTAAAAGTTTTTTTAAAGCAGTCTATCTTACATTATTTCCATTGAAAGAATCTTAAAAGAGTTTCAAGAAAAAGCTAAAGAACTGACAGTGCATGAAACGCGATTCAGTAACTTGAAAAGCGCTCTTAAACGAAACTTTGCGGAGAGCAAATTTCTCCACAGAACATCTGTCGTCGAAAGCCAACATTTTCCACCAATAAAAGCCTTTTCGAGAAGATTCGTTGGCTCCGAGGGAAACACGAAGTCAACAGGTGGCTCCTTTTATCAATTTGAATGTAATTGCCGTTTAGTTTTGCTTTTCTACGTTTGCTTTGCAGTACACTTACCGTATTCTGCAGAACCTATCATATTTTTCAGGACATAAATATAACTATCCTCATCCTCATTATTAAAAGCATCTCTATAACAAATTAATGACTATTAATATGTTCCTCTCCTAATACCGTGAAAAAGGAACCAACAAACTCGTAGGTCATTAAAGATCTTGGCTATTCCAGAATACTTTTTGTAAAATAATAATTATTATAGGCTCTAATCATGTACTAATGTCTACCCAAAATCAAGGAGACTTTTCCACAACACTTGACAAAAACGTGTTATCGAGTTTAATAGGTATATCAATTATCTTAAGGTGCTAGTAGTTGGAGAGAAAATAAATAATGAATTAAAATAATGTTCTCTGTATTAAGGTATTCTGAAAGACTTTTCTATATGACATGTTTCATTATTTAAAATATTAAATTAAAACTAAAAGCAAATAAATCCTTTTTTGTTGTAAACAGAAGTGGCTTATAGTGTTTTGTTTTCTGTCTACCTCTGTACATACATTAGATAAAATAAATAAGCATTGCAAGCTTTTAAAAAATTCAAATATCAAAAACAGTAATAATTCATAAAATCATATATTATAAAATGGAATATATAAAGTGATTATAATATTTATTAGTATATGTGCAATAGAGATTTATAAAGATTATTTCGAATCAACATTTTCATAGTGGCAGCCTTTAAAATTGACGTCTGGAATTCGAAATTGTTAGTCCCTTCTTTGGTGTATGTAATAGTTCCGTTTGTGAACTAAAAGCCTCTGTGTGCAAGTGTCAATCAAGCCGGAAAGCCACTTAAGCACCGGACTACACCTAGTGCATTATCCGTGGAAAGTCCGCGAGGCACAGCGTTCTATAATCCCTCTCATATGCCACAAACATCAACACTTTAGCTTTCCGTCACTGCAAACGATTCTGGCCGTTATGTCAATAATGCAAAGGTGTCAATGGCATAACACGTTTCGACTGTATCGCGATGTGGATAAGTTTCTTCGTCGCCCGCGGCGATGGGAGCGGCGAAACCTAAGACGCGTCAAGATTTAAGTAGTTTACGCCAGGAAGTCCGCCCGATGTCGTCTTGTTTGGTCTGTGGAACTCGCTAACTCGATATTGCGCTCACTTTATGCCCGAGTTTAATGTCACGCCCTGCCACCGACTCAACTCTTATATTCGCCACTGGAAACATTTATTAGTTTTCTCTCCACAGCAACAAGTTCAGCTTTCTGTTTGGCTGCCTTAAGGAATAAAGATTCCTTTGTTTTTTAATAACTACACTGGATTTTGTAATGCTGCTTCAACCTCAAACCTTTTGTTTGAGGTTGAAGTTTTGTGCAAGCGTTTTTAGTTGTTTCTCACAAAATAAAAAATAATATAATAAAGATTATTTACTCTTTACGTTATTCCGTGGATACCTACCTTTAGAGGGAAAGTGCGTAATTTTATTTTACTATTGCACCTTTCTTTTAGCATAGTGTTATGTACTCTCTGATTACTTAATTTTACTTAACTACTTAATTTTCCAGGACAAAAGGTTTTTTAAGATCATCGCCGTTATCAAAAGTAACTGAATTTCATGGCAATCTATTATTTTTCAAAGGCTTGACGAAATAATAAACACACATTCAAATAAGTCTGTTTAATGTTTTCGTTCATCATGCGACGTCGAATGCGTGCGTTAGTTACTTTTTTACCTGATCCACCATGCGACTTTTCATAATAATTTTAAAGTCACGCAATGTTTTATATGTGTTACATTTAAATTGACTATCCCAAAACTAGCTTTGAAGACGTTTTTATAAAAAGGCAATTTAATGTTATGTGAGGTCAGAAGGCCTAAGCGGCCGCTTTCGCAGGATCGTATGACGAACATAACAAGTATCTAAACAAATTGAAACTGTCGTGTTTTACATCTACTAGTATACATCTAGATACGTGTTAATTTAACTAATAATAAGCAATTGTCGAAAGGCGGCCGCTTTAGAATACCCGGTGTATCGTTAATTTTCAAGAGCACCTTGAAATTTTTAAATCACTGGAAATGCTTCAATTTTCTGCCAACCAATAAAGATATTAATCTACCGTTTTAAAAGTGGTTGTGATCGGTTAATGTTATGCGGTCATTAGGTGTAAAAGCGAACAGGCGTATTAAAGCGCTACGGGAGTAAAGCGATCTTGTTTAAATGGCGAGCGACTCAATCTGGGTACATGGCGTAAAAGCGGTATTAAAACGGCCCGCAACGTCTGCGGTTAAGACGAGCTGCTACTGGGATGGTATAATACAAGTCACAGGAGCCAGCGAAAACCTATTCATAGATTTTAGATGTTTTAAAACATTTTGTCAAAAGGTAGTTTTTGTAGATTCGATTAATTATTCAGATCAATGAATGAAGGAATCTTTATTCGCAGAAATACAAGTATATTAACAAAAGCTGGTAAACAAGGTCACTAGTATCACCGCATCTGACCTAGAAGTCAGGTCAAGTCAGAATGATCATAGAAGGAATTTAATATTTATATACAGGAGTGGTAGCCATCTAGACAGGCGAATACCCTATCACCTGGCTGTGGGTTGTTTTGTCGCCTCTTCCAACAGACCGCCCGGCCGCACGAAATTGTACTCTTTCTCCGGTCCTACACGGAGAAAATGCTTATGGGCTGATAAAAATTACCCCGTGAATAGTATTTTTAGTGTAAAAAATACTATTCACGGGGCAATTTTTGGTTACATTAACTGCAAACGGAACGCGAGTAGACCGAACGGCTTCTAATCGAGAGTCGTTGTAAGACGCGCGGGCGCAGGATGTCTTTACATAACCTTAGCTACGTCTCACTATGTGGCGGTAACAAAATTATAACTACCTTGTTCTACTTATTTTTTTATTGTAGGAGTATCAGAGTCTTAATAAACCTATGTGATAGCTGAATAAAGCTTAGCTAGACTCCGTTTGCAAATATATATATACATAAAGTGTACAGAAAAACAGAAGCATAAAATCATGAATCATGCGATTCAAGAACGATCTACAATTTGATGCTAATCTGGCAATCATGCTAATTATTGTAATATTATTCGTATTAAAAATCTCTAGCACTGGTCTATGGTTAATCTGTCAGCTGTCATTTTAATTCGCCTATTCCTTTCCGCTGTAGTGAGTTACCAATGTGCAACTTACAATTCCGCTAATAATTTTTAATTATTTTCAACGTGTTAAAGACCTAATTTTGAAATATATGTCACCCTGCAGGCCTATAACCCGAAACAGAGGGTTAACGAAAGCACCATTCAAAATACTTCCAAAGAAAACTTCTTATTTTAAATTATTTTCACTTGTACCACACAAACATACGAAGGTGTTATTATATCCCAATAATAATGTGATCTCGTTCAGTTTGCATAATGCTCGCTCATGAAAGCGAGTGGTTAAAGTTTACCGTCTGATATTTGAAAAGTTGCAAAGTGAACCAACCTCAACGTCAAACTGCATCCCGACTTCAGCTATATGCTAAACATCCTAGCTATTTTGCTGTTTACTACATTTTTGCTTGTATTTTCATGACTGCATTTATGTTCCCTTACTTTTCAAGTACAGTGTCGTGTTTATAACGAACTAGCTTCACGCGGCTTATATTGAATTTATTTTTTTTACAAATTAATTGAAATGAAATCGGAACCAATGTAATTTTATATTTCTTACTAAAAACTTAAATGTCAACTTTTTTATTCTCAGCTGGAAATATGGGTTGCGCATAATAAAATGTCTCCTAATTCAGCGTCTTCCTTTAAAACAAGATACCCATATGTCAAACTCGTCAATCCGCGGCCTTGGACAAGCATGACGGGTATACCATACCGCTCGTTCTCCTATAAATGCGCAGATCCGAGCCCAGTTGTGGGACGTTTATGAGCTGTAATTATTATTTATTTAATAGCCCATCCTTATGAAAAGTGCTTACTGTCGGCCATGGTCATTTCCAAAAATTATTATGAAGTTTGGCATATTTTATATGTAGGATACTAAATAAATGATTTATAAATCTTCAAACTCGTAATTAATTAAACCCAATAAAGTAAAGAAATATTACAATGCTCGTCTGACAATCCATCTATCAACCACCATCCTACATAAGTATATATAGAGGAACTGAAACATAGGATAATTTATATCCCGAAAATGAGATAGTTTATGTAGAATCTGAAGTTTACGCAAGCAAAACTGATTAAATTGCTTAACGTGATCTTTAGATTAAAAAAATAACTTTCGATAATGATGGTAAACATAAGACTCCTTTTATCCCGTAAAAAAGGATAGTTTACTCGGGATACAAACCTGACATCTACAGAAGCGTAATTACGTAAAAAGCTGCTAGTTTTAAATTGTACATATAACAAGTAGTAAAATAGTAAATAATACAAAATATTTATTTGGAAAATACGACAAACCCAAATCTCTGTTAACAACAAATCGAGACATGCCGCGAATTAACCTAGTGTTCAAAAGCGAAAAAGATGAGAACACATGGAGCACGTTTTATAGGAGCGTGATACAAACGTAAAATAAAAACCTAAAGCGGTTTCACACGTCGCATCAGCTACCTGTACTCGTTCGTCTTAACGCGACGTAAAAGTCTACGTGACATTTCATGCTACAATTTTCAACTCAGATTTGGGTAGTTTTAGATTTTTGTTTAAGAGGTGTAATGTAATCTATCATATAGGTCATCTTTTCGAAAGTGGAGTTATGTTATTGCATCATTGCTATTATATTAATATAATGCTCGGGCTCCATCTGAGATAATGTTATAGTTATTGACCGTAGCCAATAAGTAAGATGTACGTTTTGTTTATAGCGTTAAATAAGCTTTTTTAAAAAGGTTTTTAAATATAAGCTTTTGAGATCCTGGATATCATGTAGCAGCAGAGTGCTAGCCATGACAAGTAAAACGAGCCCAAACACGACGGGTCTATCTTGTTTAGTATAGGAGGAGTTCCTATGGCCACCTTCCGACTCCATCATCAGATGAGCTCCATGGTACCATATTATTGCATTGTCACGCGATATACATATGCGTGCAAAATTTCAGCTCAATCGGAAACCGAGAAGTTGGTCAAATTTAACTTGCAAGATTCCACCCGAACTTACATACAACTTACAAACGGTCCATAATTATAACATTATCCCAGATAGAGCAATAGGGTAGTTAATACACGTGAGTCCTATTAACTGCTAAATTAAAAGCACAAATATTAGATATCTATCTACACATAACGTAGTAACGCATTGATAAAATATGTTTTAGCGTTAAGTAACTATTTAAAAAAATGAACAAATTATAAAATAGTCAGTAATTAGCTTACTAAATTAATTGTAAAATTCCAGCCACTAGCGTGTCTGCCGACACAGCTGCTGTACAACAGAAGGCCCTAAAATGCCGCAAAAATTCCGCCATCGGAAATGGCTACATATTTGCGGCTTTTGGGGTCGAGACCCTGGGACCATAGGAGCCTGAAGCACACAAACTTTATCGAGACAGCGAAATGCCTAGTAGACGTCTCACGTGACCAAAAGACTGGCGTATACCTCGGACACTGCCATTCAGCAAGGTATTGTGGCCAGTCTGTTGGGTTCGTTTCCAACTGACAACTTCTGACACTAGATTTTATAGTTTAATTTTAATTTGTATGTATAGTTTTGTTTACTTTAATTTGTAAAAATTGTTTATTAAAAATTAATTAATTTTATTATTATTTTAATTGTAAAGTAGGACTAATTTTTAATACATAAAAACTTTAAGAATTAGAAATGACTTCCAGTAAAAATTAGTTTGGACTATATTCGTTAATTTTTGAGATACAGGATATCTTTAATATTTCTTAATTCTTCTTTGGGCTTTTATAGCTAAATGACAAAACCAGTACGAGTGCATCACTTCTATAGAACCACTGTGCATAGATTGATACTCACTTGGAGGTTTATTTTTTGCAAGCTTTCCTTTTTAATAAGAGTTTATATGGCAACACTGAATTCGTTACACCGGTGTGCAGTTATCAGACGAATATTTTTCCATTTTTACGCAAACCAAATAGAGGAATAAGAACATTTGTTTCTTATGTATTTTTATAGCTTTATTAAGATAAGTCTTCTTTGGGTGCTATACATAAGTATTTTTCCAAGTATTTTCTAGAATTTTCACGACAAGTACACACAATTCCACGATCACGGCTACTAAAAAGTGGTTGAAACGTCAAATAAAAATAAAAATCAAATCAAATGCCGCGCTTAAAACCGTTAAAAGTAGTTTTAATTATATCTCAGTACCGTTTTTAGACTATGTTATCACCATTTACAACAATTATAAAAGTAGCTTTCTCCTTTTAAATATATTGCAAATACATAATAACACAATCTTTTGGTTTGCAACTTACACAAAAAGTTTTCTATATTGATTCTTGCATATAAGTTTGCAGACACTTATTGGTTCTGCAAGGACCTCAATCTCGGTTCGGGTTAGTAGAGTGGTTTCAGTGTCACGAAATATCTTTTTCACGAGTGCACTGTGGATACAGTGAATAGTTTCGAGCACAAAGCGGGCCCATATCGATCAGCAAACAATTGCGGGGCCCGCAAAAAGCAGGCAGGTGTCCCCCGCGCAAACAGCGGGCCGCCGGAGCCTACTCCCGCGCCGCCCCGGGCCCTACATCAAAATAATGACGGAAATCCCATATTGCCTACATCGGGGACGGAAGCACGATTTTATAAGTTAAGGGATTTGTGTCAATATTTTACTAGGATAGCGGATACCCGCCGAGGTTGTGCGCTACAATATGCCGGCTACAAGCAAGAACCCTCGCGCACTGCAATCCAAAACTTTATTAATCTAAGTCGTTTCCTCCAAAACGTAGCGTCGCCGGCACATTTGTTAATCGACCGCGAATTCTCCAACCAATTTCTTAAGTAAGTATTTTTGTTCGTTCTCTTGTTTGAAATTCATAAGTGTATCGTGATTTATGGAATACATTTAAAACGTTCACGCTTCACAGCACCGTCAAGAAAAATACGAAAATATGATCGTTGAGTGAAAGATAAACTTTCACCGGGAAAGTTTTGCCAATGTTTCAAATGTTTAGATAGCTCCGTGATATGATGGGCTCGGTTCAACGAAAGTACATGCGAGTGCCTTCACCAAACAGTAATATTTTCTACTTCTAATTTTTTTAATTTAGCTCTGTACGGTATCTAGCTCTGTCATAATTATTCAACTTTCACCTTCTATTTAAATATGTATGTTTATTCAGCGATATCTAACATGATATATGACATTACTTCACTTAGTGACCATTTCATCTTTAAATTAAAATTAAACTTTCTTTTTTTAATTTGTGGTTACAAAAATTTCGAAACGGCTTTTACATAGGACGAATGGTATACATCCGATCTTCAACAAAATTATAGGTCTGACTGTGAAAAATCGAAGTCATATTTAACTAAACGGTTGACATTTTCTTATCAAACTCACAAGTTTTCTATAAAAGCAATTATTATTCAAAACCTAATTATAGTTCTAATTTAAATTAGTCGTCATAGTTGAAAAACCAAGAAGAAGCTCCTTTTCTTGTAAGAAACAAGAAAAATTACATGTCAATATTGTTAAAAACTTTATTGACTTAATACAGATTTACAAGGATAAGAAGTTTTGTCTTTGAAATTATTTGTAAAACATTATTCCCACTCAATTATCCCATATTTTGTATACATGATATAATAATGTTCATTAAAATCTGTACATCGCATCTCAATTACAATTTATAACTCGCGTTGTGTACTTACATGAAGCAAATAAAGCTCTCAAGTTTTCGTATTTACCGAGCAAGCAGGTGCCCGGGGCAGTGAATGCCAAAGTCTTCTATTTTATTCTTAAAATATATATATTTTTTTAATAATACATTAAATTTTAAACCAGTACAATGAAGAAAACTTAACGTATATTGTATTCTACCTATAATCCCTTAACACTAGAAGTAGAATACTGAGCCTAAGTCATCGAAGTTAATGGGTAAGGTTCCCAGAAAGCTGGCTACGTTCACCTCGCTAGATCGCCTTGCTGAACCTTTGTGCAAGGTAAGAACCAAAAATTGAGATAAATTGAATACATTCGTTTTTAGGAAGTGATTGCGATTTTCTTTATTTAGATATCTATAATATTATAGAATTCTAAAACGCCGTGTCTTTACATTGAAGCTATTTAAAAGAAGCAACTGGCATAGTGGTTTTCACTGAACGAAAGCAAGTTCTTAGACTTAAAATTTTCGCTTGTTATCCTGGGAATCCTGCGGGAATTTTTCTGAGAACTGTTTAAAATGGCTAGATTGAATAAAAAATCGAATTCCAATGCTATTTTTTCACTGATCGGTAGCAAATTTTATGTAACAAAATGTGTAATATTTTGTGTCCCAGTAATTCCGGGAGAGGTTTAAAGTGGTCTATGTGTATAAAAATTTGCTAATTAGGAGAGGCTTTACTAAAATAATATTTAAGTTCTTTTCCAAATGCTGTGGTACTGTGTCCCGGGCATCCTGAGGATTTTTTTTCCCGGGAATGGTATAAATTAGTTACATTGCATAAATATTAGCCGATATTGATACGATCTCACTAGAGCGATAGCTAAATCCTTTTTGAAATGATGCGACACAGAAAGTGTGAACGAAGTCGCGGACAAATCCTAATTATACATAATTTTAGTTATTTGGATAAATTTAAAACATTAAATCTATGAAATTCATTCACAACTGCATTAAAATTTTGTCTTATGTGTAATCTTAAGTTTTTACCAGAGCACTGCCAGATATACGAGTATTTGTCCAAGACTGACAAAATTTTAATGCAATTATGAGTTTATTTCATAAATTTAAAAGTACCTAACAATATCATGCCAAATTTAAAAGAAATATTTTCTCTTTTTAAGGTTAAGGATAGGAACGAATTGAAGTTAAATTTGGTATACTTTACAGGTAGAAGATGGGCATAATAATTATAAATAAAATCAGACTACTGTCTTTTACTCTAATTCATTCCACCTAGTAATAAGCTACAAAACAAGCTGTCCTACGCAAAATTTGCACGCAAATATTAGATCGTGTTTGGAAACAGTTTTAGCATGTAGCTATGGTAGCTATTATATATAAACTTTGAGAATCACTTTCTAAGGGTACAAGCGGATTGTAGGTTGTATCGAGGTAGCGGTTAATTAAATATTTTGAGGGTGTGTTGTTTAAGACAAAGAAATTCAGGACCGCGTTTTGCTGCTGGCGTAGCAAGCTTTCTTAATACAGCAGGTTGGGTGCAACTAGTATGAATATATTATAATATGTACACTTAACCTGAAAACAGTAGCAAAACATACGTTTACTGTACAAATATAATTTCCTCCTTTAGATTTTTTGTACGAAATACCTTTCAGTCATAATGTGTTTTTTTTTGTTAACATTTTGTATTTATTTAAACCTAAATTTTATTCTCTTTGTAAAAACTAAAGAATTATCTGTATACCGCCTATCTATTATAAGTGTTATAGTAGGGTTCGATACATTTGTTTATTAAAATTAAATTTATTAATTAACACTAACACTCCCAGAAAGCTTAAAGATTGATTAACATAATGAATAATTAAAATGTATTATTAACGTTCAAATAGAGCAGTAATCTTTATCATAACGTCGAAATGTTGAAATAAAAACGTATGCTTTAATTACTGAACAATTAAAAAAAATATCATTAAACTAGTAAGAGAAACTAAATATAATACATTATTTTAGGCTAATACATAATAAGCCAAGATAGTTGAGTAGGTAAGGCAACACCGTTACATGACACACAACATTAATCTACTGACATGTTGAATACTGGTCGGTAACCATGCACTGCTTAAGCTTCTGATGCAATTATTTAATAATATAAAAATAATGCACACACATACATAATAATCGTAATTATTATGTATGTGTGCATTATTTAGCAACAAAAAATATTTTTCTTTCTTTTTTCTTTTCTTTTAACAGGTCGCGGATGGAGGACATAAATAACCCGTATATTATAAATATATATAATTTTCTGTTTAATATTTATATAGCCGAAACAATTAGTAACTTTTGTACAATTAAATTAATAAGGATGTAAATATTTAATAAATAATATATATATTTTTCGTGACGAGTTTGATATCTCTCTGTGTAATTGTCAGAGTTGTTCACAGTTGTTAATTCCAATATCATAAAAACTGTCCTATAGGCCAGTGGGCAAAAAAGTTTGTTTCGCCACACTTTCATGTGCTGACGGTGAAGTGGTACTCTAAGGCACCTTGCATATTGAAATAATTTATTTGTGAAACGCGCCACTTTACCTTGGACAATCGTAACAAATATACCGTCACTTCCCCTAAAATGGAGGCTCGAGGTCAGCAGTAAGACGTTATATTACTTAATTTTACATTTAAGCGCCTAGCTATGCCAATTTTTAATATTACATAATTAAAATCCAATATCTCTTCATTACCTCGGTGTTATACCTTAGTCCCCGACACCGATGATTTTTCGATTTAATGGACTTAAAATGAGCATTTCGAAGGCTTTGATAGGGCCACGCCGTGACGCGCCCCGCGGTGCCGACAAACAAAGTTAACTCAGGAACCGCGTCGTCCTTACTTCTTAAATTATTCTCCAAAAGATTTTCTAATTTGTTCGCTCGTCTCGACTCCTTTTACGAGGGTACGGGAGCCGCAAGCATGAACACATGCGGTTACGGTACCCTCCACGAAAGGACTTATAATAGGCCTAACGTCATCCCCCGAGAGTGCCTTATGGTACGTCTTACGTTTGCCCTTTATCGGCGTTACGCTGTACCGTAAAGTGAACTTTAACACCTATTAATATGATACAAAACATTACGACATATGTTCAAGACTTGTATTCGCGCCGCGTTCGTCCTTTGGGTAATGTTACGTAATAGGCAAGAGAGGAGCCGTGATTTTGTCAAAGGTAAGAAAATTGGTTATGTTAGTGGGTAATTTGGCGACCGAGATAAATGTGAATTATGTGTCTGCGAGTTAAGGCTATGGAGGGGATTTTGTGTTCTGATGTTTGGATCTAATTAGATGGCTTGTCTTCTCAGAGGCCTTGGGCGTAGTTTGATATAAATCTTTAGTGACTTATACGCCAGATTTTATTTTAGGTGAAACAGAATAACCGCAAATGGCTACCCGTCAAAGATAATCATCCAAAACCCAAAATGCCACAAATGCAAACGACTGGCCAACTAAGCCGTTGAAAAACTACCGTTACGCGGAAGACACCCACCCTAACGATTCAAAATCTAATCAATAACGTTTATTTGCTCGTTGAGGTAAAGCTGGGACAAAGAAGTTCACCCAGAATCCAACCTCCTGATCTCCTGTAAAGGCTATAGATACATATACATTCGGTAAGATATAGGAACCGGGCATGAACCAATTCAATCTAAGCTATGTAAATTTAGTATTTGTGAACGCAGAAAATGATTACATGAACAAAAAACAAACAAACAAATTCGTATGAAATATATACAAGTAATATAGTTTTAAAGGTACCTATTCACTTTGTCAGTTTAAACAGTTAATTATTGCTCAGGCAACTCCGTTCTGAAAAAATAGGTACAAAATATGACTATAGAACTCTTTATTTATCAAAACTATAGTTTAGATACCGATTTACAATAAAATCAAATAATTGGAGAATGAATAGCCTCATTGCTCACAGCAAAGGGCCGTGAAAGTTAATAATTATTTTAAGAGATTGAGTGAGATTTATTTATAAAATCTTATAAATATATTATATATTACAAAACAATACTGTTATCTAAGATTAGAGTTAGTTGGTAATTCCAAAATTTATTCACGATATTCATTCTTAAAGACTTGTTTGTAATTTCGTAGGTAACTAAAAACCGCTTTAGGTAAGTAGTTCAGTAAAACCGAAAGCTTACAAAGGAGAATCGCAATACAATTTTGTTTTAATAATAAAAATATTGAAGGGCCTACATTTTTAACGTAACAAAATTACGCGTCAAAGAGAACACGCCACAAGTACAAACGTAAACGGCGTAAAATTTAAAAATTCAAAATTTAATTACATTAACCGCGGTGGCCATGCTTCATTTCTATAAGGACATGCAGCAGCGCTCAAAGTCGCACTTTGGTTGCGTAGCCTAATATAAGAGAACTTTATTTTATTCACTTAATTTGCCTTATTCGTGTTTGCTCTTAGAATGAAGAACCTTTGCCGCGACGAATTTTTTATTTTTCTTCCGCGGGAACTTAATTGAGTGGGGGGTGCGGTGACATCCTCCGCCTGCGCCCTACGCCCGGACAAGCCTCAGCAATACGTTCCTACCTCTATAAACATTTATTGTCGCTCTACATCTCACTAACTTCACTTTTACAGAGTTTTATGTCCGAAAAATTTACGCGAGGAACGTTACTTTGAGGTCTTTATTGCGACGCTGGAATGCCGCGGGCACAGTGCCGTAATTGAATGTAATTTCGTTAGCTTCTTTCGTTTACCGCTGTAAAATAAAATTTTACGTCTTATTTATTGTCACGAGCAACAATATCTTTGTTGTAGGGGCTTCCGTTCCTTTCTATATGAGTGTTGTTATAAAGCAGGGATTCCCAAAATAGGCGATATAGACCCCCTAGTATCGAAATTGGTTTCCTAGGGGTCGAAATAAACGAAAACTGATTTTGGGGGTCGATGAGGTCTTAAAATCGTCCCCTATTAATTAACACAAGTTCTTAATTTAAACTTTCAAGATACTGAACAGTATTGTTTTACGAATACAAATGTGTTTTTTTTTTCAAATATAATTACCTACATAAGTATTTTTACGTAATTTGTATTAATTTAATTATTAATAACATTTGATATTTACTGAATTTTATGTATATTTATTTTGTTAAATTTTGATGAGAAAAATATGTCTAATAGTTTACTCACTTAACCAACCGCAAAGTTTTTAAATTGGTAAGTATTTTGTATCAATATGAAAAAAACTAAAGATAGGATTTTTAAAGTAATTTAGTTATGGGGTCTGGGTCTGAGGTATCGGTTCATTTTTGAAATGGGGTCTCTTGCCCAAAAAAGTTTAAGAATCCTTGTTATAAAGCCTCAAAAAATCCTACGTAAATTCATTTACAAAAATAAATAACTCAAAAGAATAAACTTACTACTACGTGCTAGCTTCTTTGTTACAGGGGAATGAACATTGAACAAGCATTTCATTTGATTCATGGCTGGTTCTTATACCTTACTATTCATTCACTTGCCTTGCCTTCGGTTGAATTTCGACATTACTTTTTTAAATCACGTATAGATTCGTGTTTTACCATTATCTCGCTCGACTTGTACGGAGCTTATGTCTAATTTTAACCGATAGTAAAACAAATAAACGGTGCCTAAGATATGAGAACCGGCCATGAATGATATCGGATTTGCGGTTTTCACTCAACGATAAGGAATTAACTTCTGTCTATTGATGATTGTTGTTGTTATTGGCATTTGACTGACTCTGTGATTGATTGGGCTAAGCCTTGGCCTACTAAAACACAGATTCTTCGGGTTCGAATCCTGGCAGATAAATTCATAAGCAAATTATTCGTTATTTACTATTCTCTGAGTGTCTAGGATCGGCCCCAGAGTGGTCTGTTGTATATTACCCATAGCACAAGCGTAACTTAATTAGCTTGGAGATATGTGTGTGTTTGTCTGCCGATATTATCGAGTAGAAATTAAAGAATACGCGCTTGGTGAAATCAAATCCAATTTTAAAATTTTGAAATATTACTTAATTTTTTGTATACATTCCATTTGTTGTCTAGCGAAATTCAAAAGTTACGAATATAAACTCAAACAAAGTAGCAGGAATAGCTAGTTGCAGCTAGTATCACATAAAATTCGAATGATATTACTGTTGACACTCAACAATATGAAGTATTTCGAGCAAGAACATTTTTATCATCTATAAAACTAAACGAATCCGTTTCGTGGCGAGTAGCTCCCAGTGGCGTGAGTTTAATTAACTTGAACGACATTGGTATAAATATACAAGGCAAATTCAATTAGTAGTTAAAAAAAAGTAAATAGCCTATTGATTCCAATTCGAACTCGCCGACCGAATTCGGCTCGCTCTTAATGAAAATTGAAAGACATATTTTTAGCTATCAATTTTAGTGTTCGATGTGGTTTTACATGGAATATACAGAAAGAATGTAGCTTGTAGATTTTAACTCTATGGATCCATGTTTTCTATAGGTCTATAAATGCACTAGGCGGCTAAGTCACAGCGGCTAGGTCGTGGCTTGTGGCGGCCAGTGAGATTTGATGCGGCACAGTGGTTAGTCATGGCGGTTGTATTTTAACATTACTTGTGTGGAACTTATGTAAAATTTTAGCGATAGTAAGGCAAATTAACGGTCGTTAAAATATAGGAACGGGCCAATAAAGAATAATCGTAAGTTTACTATACCATTATTTTTAATAAAAAAAAATTCTCATATGTTTTTATCTTTTGCTAACGTATTATTCATATTATTAAAAAAAAAAACTGATTATAAGGATTGATTGGTGTGATTTTAATACAAGACAGATGGATTTTTTTTACATATAAAACATCGGCCGCTAAAATACAGTAGGTATTACTATCGTTTTATAAGTTTAAACAAGAAATTAATACGCTATTTGGCTGTTAAAGTTATGACATGATGTCTGTATAAATAATGTTTCAGTTTATTTTAATGTCATCTACCTTATTTTTTACTTTTTTACTACAAATTTTAGGTTAACTACATTGATACAGCTGATATTATTTTCTATAAGGTTTATTTATATTATTTTTATATTTATTGAAGCTATTACATGTTTCTCTTGTATTAATTAATATGTACCTAATCTTATAATATTTATTTTATGCGTGTCCAAATAAAAAGATTACAATATTGTTTGCATTGATGAAAATCAAACAATAACTAGATATGTAATGAGCCTTTTTAAATGCAGCCGTTTGTTATGAAAATGTAAACGAATGGTGAAAATTTATTTACACTTTAATAATCGTATCGGTTTTAAGCCTTTTTGCTATAACCATTATTCTCAATACGCTTTTGCGAAAAAATCCGCATTCAATATTTTACACTACAACCTTGTTAGTGTAAATTTTAATCCTCGTTTTTCACTATAATTAATCTATTAGAACTTTATTTTAATACAACTACATTTAATCTTTTCTATATAAGTAAACATTTTATGATACCATCATTGAATGCCCACAGAAACCCAATGCTAATTACCTGTGTTCAGATATAACTTAGTACACACCTATTTGCATTACAACAGTAGCAGATGCTAGGACACTAACGCAGCACTTAATTTCCGCTGTACCTATAGGTAGGCACGGAATGTTGTGACCACATTGTTATGCAGCCCTTTGCTGTACAAAATTACGTCGAGTTGCATTGTTGTTTATATATTGGGATCTTGTTTAATCCCTTTTAATCTGAGTATTAAAGTATACAATGTAGGTATTATAACAATAGTGCTTAAATAAATATTATAACACCAACTAACCAATCAGAGGTTCATGTTTTAAGTGTATAACTTATATATATATAAGTTATAATATATATTCTGCAACCTGCTTTATCTTACAAGATAAACTTTTGTTTCTTTTAAATCGTATATTTAGATTATTTAGAATACTTTAATATCTATGTATGTTTTAATCACAAAATTTTTAATGAAATCTGTTAAACCTTTTAGAAGCATATTCAAGGCAAATTTTCAGACAGATTAACAGAAAAATTTCTGAATAGATAAATAGACACTTCAATTTTATTTAAATATAGAAGATTTTGTAAATATAATGAATGGATATAAGAATTAGTGAATTTTTTTCTTCAAACCTAAAATTATACATATAATAATATGCCATGCCGCAATAAGAATAAGATAATTATTATACGCAAGAATATGACATATGGCATGGTATACTTTTGAAAATAACACAAAATAAAAAATTACTCTGAAAATAGGGCGACAATAGTAAAAATCCCTTTTTAGTTGTCAAAAGTGCAATGTAACCCTTGAAAACACAAAAAATGATATAAGACGCCACGCGCGCAGTCAGCTGCCATATTTTGTCGCGTCATTATTTCTCCTACACTTTGACTCTTCACGGCGGGGTTTGGTTCAAGGGCCCTCGTCGCCATAGCAACGCCGACTCCTCGGATTTGGCGAAAATGCGACGCACAGCATACAGATTATCCCATATTTCAATGTACGAAATACGCTCGAGGCATCCGGTCGGCATCCGAAACTTGTTCACTAGGTAAATAGTTTGAGTTCGCGCTTGGTTTTGTTCTACGATATTCTGTTATAAAGTCATTTGATGTAATGTCAGCGGGCGAGGTAGCAACTTTATGTAGGCAGTGCGCCGGCGCTTCGCCTAATCGCATAAGCTATCTAATAATTATGCTGCATGTGTTTTAAATAGACCACAAATGGTGAACCAACTTTAACATGCTGTAGATGACACGTGATCAAACAATTTCGGCATGGCATTACTTATTATACTTATTAATACAATAATGGTTTTAGAACGTTGATGGGGTTGCGCCGATTCTGCAATTCATCAGGTGTGTTTGCAAAGCACGAGTAGACGACCATTACGCTATTGCTAGGAATCGAGCTGCCTCATTGCTGCTATGCAGGATTTGGGCCACCGCTTACTAAATCCTAAAAGTCCTGGTTGACAGGTTTGATGTACCCGCTATCAATTGTTGTGCTAACAAATGAAAAGCTAGCACAATAATTGTAACAATACTTTAGGCCATAAGTTCTACTAACACTAGTTTTAAGTATTTCTGTTTTGTGTAATTTTACTAACCAACGTGTGAATTGTATGATATAATTCGAAATAAATTATTATGCTTGATTATTGCACAGACTTCAAAAAAGTGAAATTGCCATACAGCATGGCAATGCAGCCAACCTCTGAACACGCTAGAAGAGATTTGTTATATAGTTTATATTAATTTATTTATAAGTTAGTTTACTTTTAATATTGAATTGTATTTCTTTATAAAGTTAGTATAGTCCTTTTAAATATTATATTCAAATTTTCAAATTCAATTTTTTTTTATTCAATATAAGTTCCACTGGAGAACACTTTTTGAAGGTCATACATGTAAGTCAAAATTTAAATTTACTTCCTATTACATTGCTGTACACAGCTTCGCAATGTGTTATCGCTGTTCAAAGAAGAAGCGGCAAGAAACTACCCAGCAACAAGTATAGCTAAAAAAGATTTTTTGTTATTGAAAAATATGATTACTCAAGATATTCATCATCATCATCATGGATAATATATCCATATAAGGTAGACACGGATATTAGCTGATCACACAATAATAATACTGTTTAAAACGATTTCGATTATAGCAGCGGTTATGTGGGCACTGTGAATATTAAAACTTTTATTTTCAATACAAAGATTTTTGACCATACTTTTGATAGGACGAAATGTCACCACGATATTTGTAAACTATTATATTATAAAAGGAAAGTCTTATTTCGTCGAGTCTCACACGAAGCTTATATAGATATAAGAGAGAGATATAACTTATATAGATATAAGATTCTCTTGAAAGCTCTGGATATGTTGTTTTATTAAGGTCGCCTAATAATTAAAACAAAGAAGTAATTCCACCGTTGTCCACTTACCAGTTAATAAACAAATACGAACACTAATAAAACATTTAACGTGGATGGAACAAAAGGAGACCAAAAAAGAAGCAATTAATTCAGGTGGGGCCGCAACAGTTGCAATATGTGAAGCCATTAATTTAATTCAGTGTACGTGCGGGCTCCGAGACACGGTTTTAACCTTAATTGAGATTTAAGAACGGCCTGAGGGTGGGATGTTTTTGTGTTTGGATGCAAGCGCCTCGGGCGAGACGCTCCCTGCTCACTTGGCCCACTAAGCCTCGGTGCCGGTGAGATATGTGCCTTTTACCAGCCCTTACCATCGGTTCATGTCTCATCTACTCGCCTAATAAGACACGTGTTTTCTACTTACGAGTAAACTCATCATGTTATTTTTTGTGTAAATAAATTATTTTTCTTTGTTCTAACGAAACAATTCCTATGTCGAAGTAGAAGCGTTGTTCAAAAAATGTTTCTAAGTAAGGCCTAATGAAAATTCAATATAAAGTGTTTATTGGTTATGTTGGTTAGTTTGTTTGGTTATGTTAGATGGATAGTAGATAGAAGCATAGACAAAAGAAGAAAAACACCTTATAGCTAAAAAGCGATCTCTACCAGGCAGCCCTAAGCTAGAATTGATAAAATTTTAATACTGACTGTGGTGCTGTTTATGATAAATATACACAATACTTACTTATATATATATATATAAACTAACTATGACTATACCAAAATATTACATTTTAATAGTATTACTGGAGGTAACAAACAATACTTTGGTACTAAAATTTCAGTAGATATAATTTTATAATCCATAATATTAAAAGTCTTACACATTAATTATAAACGTCCAAAAAAGCACAATAAAGCAAATAATTTTCAAAATTAAAAGTTATTCAACAAATCTTTCAACAACAGGTTTCAAATTAAAACCTTAAGTAACTTCAGATATTTGTATTGCATAATAAATTAATAACTTAACTCTCGTTCAAAATGAAAGTAATATTAACCTACTTAATATCATAACGCTCGCTTAAAAGGTTTTTGTTAAACAAACTCCAATATTTTATTCTCAAAGCAAAGATAGAAGGCGCTTAATATCTTTACAACTTCATACAAAATTCGTTGTATCTAATTCGAGGCTTATCTTGCCATCTGTAATCTCCCTGCGCCTCCTCTCGCTGGCAAGGAGATTCCTCGAATACCTTCTACCCCATCCCGCTCCATCCCGCACCGCAAAGTGTTGCCATATTTAGGGTTCATAATAATCAACAAGCCAACGAGTCCGAATGTTGAGCCACTAGAATACTAGACCAGATACGTCCTACTTAGCTGAAATGAATGTTGAGATGGATGTGTGGGAACAAGAATGGATAAGGTGAGAAATTAATACATAGGGATCTTTAAAAGTTGCACCCATAACTGAAAAATTGCAAAGAAGAAGACTAAGGTGGTATAGACATCCAATGGGAAGGGATGAAAGTCACGTGACAAAAAGAATATTAAACTGGAAGATTGATGAGTACCAATGTAAAGGTAGACCATAAAAGAGGCGGATGGATTTTGTGAAGGATGACACGATGATTTGTGGTGTGCCAAAGGACGTATGCCAGAATAGACGAATATGAAAGGAAAAGACATATTGTGCCGACCCCAAATAATTGGGAGAAGCTAAAAGACAAAAATAAGAAACAGCCCTTAAACATCCTAATTCTAAGTTGGAACCTCTCTGGAGTATAGACGATATACATCATTTCCATGCATGTCCAAAGCGGACCAGCGAGCTCCTTAGGTAGGTATATTGGTAATTTTGATGTGAATATTTCATCACGATGCTTTTGTTAAACTTCAACATGTGGTAAATGTAAGAATATGAATTAGGCCAGAAAAACTGCCTAAGCACTACGTGCTTCAATTTATGTTATTAAAATAAGACTTGGCTATCTTTATAAGTAGAACTAGAATGGCCTTTGGACATTGGATACAGCGTAATGTAGGATAACCTCCCATTGAAGGTCATCCCACATCACATTACATTACAAACATACAGTGGCTCCAGACAAAGGGTGACCTGCGGAAGGTCGCCGGTAGGAGTTGGATGAGGACAGTGACAGACCGGGATATTTGACGCACACTTAGAGACTTATGTTTAACAGTGAAATCCGATAGGGTGACAAGCATGACTCAAAAACTGCTCCCGAACCCGAGTTTTTCTGTTTTAACTTTTCCCTTTGCATCCTAAAGTATAAAAATATGTACCCTCTGTATATAAATTTGTCAGTTTTATAATCCAGCTAAAAATCTAGACATTGTTACTTTTCTTAGGTAATGGTAACCCAGTTCGAGACTTCCTCGAGCACCGTCAGCCCTTGAGTTCTTAGTCGAAGTTCATAATACCCTATTAGTGGCGCACAAGACCACGAAACATGTTGCTTAGTTGACTTGGGGGTCTCTCAAAATTATTACCTGCAAATAAATAACCGTTCACTAACTTTTAGTGTACTTTGTATTACTTTCTTACAACTTTTGATTACCTGATCTAGTGGTCTAACCTTTGGTCACTTAGTTTATTGGTTTATGGGATCGATTCCCATAATCAATGTGGCTAAGTAATTTACCTTTAAAGAGTTCAGGTCTGCCTTTGGTACATGTATGTGAGAGTGAGTTAATTCGTGTGTTTATTGTTTCCTTTTTCATAGCCTTTGGAATTACTATACCTATACTTTCGATAAATGGGAGATCATATTTTTTTACCTAGGAAAATTAGATAGTTTCCGTGTCTAAAATGTCATATATAGACTTTCCAAAAAGGACCAAACATTTTTTTTACAGAAAATCTTTAGTATTTTTTTTCATTTAAGCATTACCTATATCAACAGAAATATTTATAATTGAAATAAATTAATTCGAACATAAAATTTCGATTTACCCATAAAAAGTTAAACTTAATAATATAAAAGAAACAAAATGCACTGTGTTCTTACAACTCAATTATCAATTAATTCAATTAACACAAAAAGTCATATTGAAATTCAGTTAAAATCAAGTAACTTTATGCTTCCCGAGGTTTTTCCCCAATAACTTTAAAAAATTCCGCTTCTGTATACAAAAGGAAATTGTAAGATATACCTGTTATAAATATATAGATAGATAATGCCCAAGGGAAGTGGGCTCCGAGTTCACTGGAGCGAGTAATAAATCTGTTGACAATCTTTAATTCACCCGCTTTCATTACGCAACACGGACTGGAGTGGTCATTTGCTTCTTCCATTATTCAAGTCCAATTTGGAATAAGATTGAATAGTAATCAAACTCTTTTCTCTTTAACCAGCCCTTCTTTTGATAATATTTTTGAATCGATGAGTGAGCCTGGGCAAGTTGTTGTACAGTACTTATAATCAATAGTATCAATTGCTTAAATATTTGTTTGTAATGATGTAGATGACACTTGTTTTAATAAATTACATATTATAAATACAATTTAAACTATGCCTACTATAAATACAACTATACTTGTAAAATAACATAAAGCTATAAGTAAAAAATACACCCCGACCGTCCGGAAAAACGTCCGCCCAAAATGCTGGCTGCATTTCCACGTTATATATAAAAACAGACTTAGAATACCATCTTATCGTGTTATTATATAATATATTTAAATAATTTAATTATTATTTGAAAAATTAATACGCTATTTGACTGCTTGTACTTGTACAAAATTATGACATCCTAATTTTGTACTTTCGTACAAAATAAACGGGGCTACGATGGTTTGCAAGATGTTAAAAAGTATCCCATTTGATTTGTCTGTCATCTACCCTATTGTACAAAGCTTTGAAATTCATAGCACATTATAAAATTAGTATGTTATTTGATACACTAAGTCTAAAATTTTGAACACCTTCTATCGTACAGATTATACCATTGTACTGGAGGACTTTGTTATACGTAATATATTTTTCATTCTAAAAAAAATATTATATCTATTTATACTTTTATTTTGTTTAAGCGACTCGTCTGTGTGCTAGACGCTGTTACTCTTTGATTTCTAAAGCAGCTGTGTGTTAATAAAAACGAGATCCCCTTGAGGTAACACTTCGCCAAAATACCAACCTGCAAAACTTAATAATACTTTATTTTGTAATTTAACACCTCAGACGAATATAGTATAGAGCCTATGTGAACAAAAGCGTCAAATGAAGTGAAGCTTTTTTTTTACTAACTTGTGTGCGTAAACTAATGTTGTATAGACGTGGTTATACGTATACAATATACACGTGTGAGTAATAGTAACGTATCCAATTGAAACTATTCTTATTCTTTGATAACTTTATCTTTATCAAGTTGTTGTAATGCATTTTGGCGCGATCAGCGTCCTATTCCAAAAACGGTTTCCTTTAGCTGCCTTCATTCCGAAAGCTCCGGGGTTCGGTCTGCCTATCTTATTCGTCTGAATTTAAAACACATAAAATAATTTTCGATGGCTGTTTTGATAGCCCCCGAAATTAAATGCATTTATAAAAATGCGATATAATAAACATAGATACAACTAATCTATATATATATATATATATATATAATTCTTCTGCACGTGTGTTGACAGTGAACTCCTCCTAAACGGCTGGACCGATTTTGATGATATTTGTTTTGTGTTTGAATGGGTCCCCGGATGGTTTAGATTCACAATTGGAACCGGTAGGTGGCGCTGAGATCGGGTTCTAGAATCCTCCTAATCACCTAGACCGATTTTGGTGATTTTGTTTTTATGTCATGAAAATGATGTCTTTTAGGAATTCAGAAAATATGGCGGTACGAATTTCGCCGGGTCAGCTAGTTTAATATAAATAACTAAATAAACGTACTTCCACATGTATGTATTAGTAAAGTAAAATATTTCAGTGTTAGAGTAAAGATTTTCATTACGTCTTTAAATGCTTAGTTTCAAACAATTTCTCATGAGCAAACCAACATTTGACACATTTAAAAATTAGGTATTATTAAATCTTTTTAGGTTAAAGGTAAAAAGAAACCCGTTTGTTCTCAGTTCTGTGTCTGTTTTTATCTGTGATCAAAATATAGATTAACTATTTCTACTTCTATATTTTGTATTACGAATGCAATTTTTTCAAATATTTATTATATTTATCTGGCAGCGATTTGTTGCATAGTCTTTAATCTCTATTTATAAGTGAGTTTATTTTTAGTGTTTAATTATATTTTTAAGTCAGTTTTAGTTTGATATTGTAGCTTATAATTATTGTGAATTTTTAATAACAAAAGAAGTAAATATTATTTTATAAAATTTTGTTACAACTGTACCTTATAATATTTCGACGAAATTTTATAATAAAATATAAGAACGCTTGGCTTCCACATGCATACCTATTTTAGTAGTAGTGCGTCCATATACAGAGTTAACGGCCGGTGAGGGTCAGAACCGCCAATCCATTTTGCCTATTTATTAATTTTACAAACTTGTCAAAATATCTCAATTTATAGCTTTAATTGAACCGAATTATAACTTTTAATATCCATTTTATATTTTATATAGAAACTCCATGTGCGAGTCTAACTCACACACAGACCTCTTGTTCAATTTGAAGCGTCATTGGTGCATTTTTTTTAAATATGTGAGTAATGATACTCGTCTAAAGTTACCAAGAGAATAGAAATAAAATTTAAAAGCTACCACGATTATATAGTAAACCTGCATACACGCGTTGAATTAGTACAGAGCAATTGCTTTCAGCGTCCTCTGGCAATGGCACAAATTACACCGTGTCCCATTTACCCCGTAATTCGGGTTTTGTCCACCCATATATAGCGGGCATAGGCTACAATTTACACCGGGCGCCGGACGCGGCCACTCATCCACAGGTCGTGAGCATGTGTGCTTAAACGCACCCTGTGCTTTATATTGGGATGTGTCAGTAGTTTTAACAGATATTTACGTTTATTCTAATCACCATCTTGATTACAGATCTTATTGTCGACTTGATTGGTGTGTTACCACGCTCTCATAGAATATCAGCGTGAAACGGTTTCGTACAATGAGTCAGAGTTCCGATGGCCCATTTTCTCCTCCCCTATCCAATTTTCCCAATCTCATCCCCCTATTCCAATCACAAATCTCATCCCTTGTAACTAACTAGTAAAGCACTTTCTTGGCTGACTATGTAATGAGAGATAATATTAGTACATAAATTACTTGATACTGACTTCATAATTTTTTATATAAAAACAACAAATAAGCATTAAATTGTAGTAGAAATACATTTTTTTTTATTTTGTATATTTATTGAAATCGATTTTGTGTTTTTAATACCTAATTCTTTCATACATATGTATAGGTATATCTCCTTAGGCGTGTAGTTTTAAACCTTTCGTTACAGCATTATCGAATCATGATTAAAATTGAAGAATCTCTTTGCTCACATTTTGCGAACAGATACTGAATTCGTTGAAAGCCATGTAACAAAGGGTTCATTGGCCATTAGCCCGGATTCGACGGGACTTAGTACTATAACGTACATACAATTGATGTCACGTGGAGAGCTTTACAGTTAAAGCTGGATCACCACGTGAACTGCCCATTGTTACTAATGAAACAAGATTACCATGCTTTCATATAATTAGAGCAATATTAATCTCGTTACAAACCTTGTGATATATATCTTATATTTTGGGTGTCGTAGTCATTTTTAAGCCCTCTGTAGCTAGTAGTGCCTTTGCTGCCTACCTAGGATCTATTCCTGGAATGGAAAATTTCCTAAACGACCTTTCCTTAGTTTATTATGGTCTGGGTGTCTGGTCTGGGATAGGCCCCAAAGTGTATCGTTGTATATTACCCATAAGACAGGCGTAACTTGGTTAGCTTGTGTGTGTTTGTCTGCAAATCTATTTGTTTTGGCATAATATTACTACAGGGAAATAGTAGGTGTTTATCATGCTATGAATAATTTCTTAATGTTTCACAGTCGTGTAGGGATTCGTATTCAGAAGACTCATGATATGTTTAATGACTTCTTTATTTAAATCAGTGATGACAAAATAGCTTCCAAATTTGTAAAAATGGTATTTCCCCCAAACCACTCTAAAAACCTATATTTGTACATAATTATTTATAAATTTATGGAAATACATACATATATTATTATAATAAGTAGAAAGCGAACATATACTATAAATGTCTATATTTCATTACCGTTTATATTAAAGTCTGCTATATTACATTTGTAAAATTTAATAATTCACTGTCACTGCCACTAGGGATTGACAGAAAACTAAAAAAGTCTTAAAATGTTGATGTTTTTCCACAGACCCTTAATTCTCAAGAGGATGAATGCTGTTGCGAGTATTTCTTTCTACGCCAAGTTATTGGCAGCTTTCCAATAAACAACTGTTGCACAGAGTAGTCTCTATGTAAGTAGCGATAGAGTGGTGTAAAACTTTGCCTCAATAATATTCGTTGACGAAATTCTTTTATCCTCGACTTAGCATTTATTTTTTTACTTGGATTCAGAAACGTAAAGAATGCATCTAAAGAATACCTAAAAATATTATTCCTCTAACTCCGTCGCTTTAGCCAACCAATTGGAACCCAATTATGCTATTACAACATCGTCAGAATGGTCTACTAGTGGCGTCATAATATACCGTTTTGAAAAAGCAATTTTTTTCCTTGACAGTCACTAATGTAAAAATTAGAAAGTTTTTCTGTTTACATGGTCATGTGAGGTCATGTGTTAGTCCAGTTTTATAAAAAATATTGCAATGATCCTTAATTATTTTTTCGTGAAGTCAATAGGTAGTGAAGCAGGAGCTCGTAAAATCGTGAATATTGTGTCCCCTCGCTAACTCTTAAACCATGAAATGCAACATTTTGAAAAAAGCATATTTGTTGTGCTTTGAAAATAGTTTAAAAGAAAATTATTACAAATGATATTCGTTAAATAGTTCTTGAAATATAGGATATTTTCGATTAAATGCATTCTTTATGATTCTGTAGCCAAATAACCAAAACGGTGGCATTGAGGTCTAATGTACTACGTACCAGAGATGTCATCGGTAACTAGCTTATTTGAGCACTCGTTGTGGTCCATGGACTATGATTCGTTCAGTCTTTAAGTGTTTAAGTGAAAATTAGCTATTAAAAAAATGTAAGTTTGTTGATGTCTCGATAAAACGTCTTTTTTTAATTAAATTGTATCCATTTTAACGTTTCATCGCTGCGGCCATGTTCAGGCGAATTTCATAGAGTAATAATTTGTGCCTACGCAAACAAGATAAATTACAGTATTGATGTATTCCTAACTAGTGTTTACAGACAATGAAATTCTTTTAATTCCCTGAGTTGTTTTATGAAATGCACAATTTATCCGACTACGCAAAGTGAACAATCGGGCATTTTTGTAATGACGTATTATTTTATTATAATGTGTTTTAATTTAAAAGTTTCCTCGGCCGGACCATGAGAAGCGAGAGGAAGAATTAAATTTGTTAAAACAAATCGCAGCGAATGAGCGTGACTACCTTCTGAGTATACACACATATGTTCCGCGCATTTTAAGGATAAATAAGGACGAGTTTATTTTAAAAAAATACTGCAATAAAAAACTAACAAAGCTGATATTGTTTAGTATATATTAAAGATATTTTTTGTATTTTTTTAACTTGTTTTATACTCTTTGTACACATTAGATAGTTATATATAACCATTTGTTGTTATCATCCAACAAAATTGTAAATGTATGAAGTAAACTGAGATATTCATTAATTACGACACTGACTGAAGTGGCTCTTATAGACGCTAAAGTGCACACTTAATTCTTTAAATGTAGATACTAATT
Organism: Dendrolimus houi; assembly: GCA_039645545.1. Lineage (NCBI taxonomy): Eukaryota > Metazoa > Arthropoda > Insecta > Lepidoptera > Lasiocampidae > Dendrolimus > Dendrolimus houi. The sequence goes on from CM077134.1 coordinate 12,837,764, forward strand.
TATTTATTTTTGAAGTGAAACTTCTTTAGAGTCATTGTGATTTCAAACTCGATGAAACAAAAAGTAACACTAGATGAGATAAACATACCAATTTAGGCCGAAATAAAATTGATAATGATATTGTTTAGATTAAAACAGTGAAAAATTGCAAGTGATACTTAAGAAGGTTATTTTGGATTATAATATGTTGACGGATGTAGGTTAAAGGAATTAATTATATTTTTATTAATATTAATAAAAGTTACAGAATAATTATCTGTGAGTATATTCACTGAAGTTTCATTTCTACTGCTGCACACACACACAATTTTTTATTCAATTTGATTTTAAACTATTGTTAATCTATTTAAGCTTAAATAAACGCATAACAATTGATTTTATTTTTCTTTTATACTTTACCATTTGTTTATTTATTTAACTACTTATTAATAAATTTTGAAATAAATTATGAATTCTAATTAAGTTTTGTAGGTACAAAAGCTGTAACTCGTCACTTCTGCGGTGTATAACCTATATAGACGACATCTTGTTACACTACGATACGATCTAGCTCTGCATGTTTTAATAGTATGGTTAGAAGTCATTTAGCGCTGCAGCAAATACGTGAGTCTACGGCATGCTCCCCCGCGCAGGCGCCCCCGCTTTCATCAAGTTCGAACTTTTTTGTTCTACATATAACTCAACGAACGGTGGACGGTTTTGATTTATACAGAACCCTTTTTTGTGCACTGACCTTAACCAATTCAACTTATTTCTTACCAAAAGCCTATAAATGAATTTCATTTTCATGTGAAGCAAAGGAATTGCTCAAACATATGTTATTAAAGCCTTTAGCTCTCCGCATGTCACATTCAATGTGTTTTGAATTCAAGCTTGGAGTCAACAAACACTTTAAAACCGCATCGTCAGCAAAAGTACTAAGCCATCCCGCTGCATATTAAATTTAAAGCAAATTTTGCCGTAGTTTGCAGTGCTCTGCATTATGTGTCTTGCGAAGCTACCAACAGTTTTAATATTCTCAATATTCCAGGAAAAATATTAATTTTTTCATTTTTAAGGTGATTTGAAAAATTCTAACAAATTAAAGGCAAATATTAAGTAGGATTTCGCAAGACAAGTGAGACCTTTTTTTTACATATTTTCAAATTATAAGGCCTTGTGTAAACCGTAAATAATTCGTTCTTTCTATTAGATAATTATAAATATTTTAACTACATATTTTATTTTAAAAATCGTCAAACAGGTCTATTTAATTTTCCTTAATAAAATTGGAAACTATTGTTATAACAAAAACAATTATTTTTCCGTATAAACTAATTAGAACATAAAGTAGCGGTTTCCGAAGTCATACTTTATTTTTTAAAGAGATATGCTAAAATAATATCGTACCTGTGAGTCAGTCTAGGGTGGGTGACTACTTCTCAATATTGCTAGAGAAAGTAAACACTAGAAAGACAGAGTGATTGAAGTATTTATTAGATTTTTTAATTTATAAAAATTGTTCGTATCAAGATTCTCAAGACGTCAATGTTCTTACGAGTTGCCATAATACCATGTGGCGTCACCATCAATGCAAATTGCATTTGCTAATTTATTGATATAATATAGATGCTTTATCATACAGAAAACCATCTAGACAAAGTTGCAACCCTGTAGAAAGTGGATGTGCCGAGGCACATGTCTGAGCTCTCGACACAAACGAGTTGACGTATTTATTATTTATTTGGGAATTCTCGTAGCGCGCCCGGCCGACGCCCGCACCACAGAATTATGGAAAAATAACTCATCTCCTACGACATATTGACTTTGCAAACAGATGGGGAAATAGAGGTACGCATCCTTTAGGGAATTGCATCGATACACCCAGTTTGTCGGTTTCAGGTGCTTTATATTTGTACGTGTAGAAAATATGGACAGCAAATGTTATGGTGTATTATAATGATATATTATATGTCTAACCAAACACTACTTTTATATTTAAACCCATGAAACAATAGCCACAAAATTATTTACTTTAACAAACAACGTTTAAAATCATTATAGTTTAAAAACGTCTACAAATAATTGCAATATTCAGTTTTGTATCCTTAAAATGTTAATGTACTAAGTTAACATATTAAGGTGAAAACTCATTTTCTACCTTTTGTTTTTAGCAAAAGGCCTTCAGCCGCACTCAGTGCCAGATAGTGAGTGATCTTTTAAAAATTAATACTCATGATTTATTTCCTAACTTTACTCCATTAATTCTAACACCCAGATCAGAATAATGAACAGAAACAGAAGAGTCGTTTTGATAAGACCCTGCCAGGAAAGAAACCCATGACATTTGCGTTCTGTTATGAAAATGTTTTTTATATTGCCTGAAGCAGGCAAATAGGCAGACGGCCTTCCTGATGGAAAGCGGTTACCGTCGCCTATGGACGTTTGCAACACCTGGGGTCTCGCTAACGCGTTGTCGACCTTTAAGAAATTTCAATTTTATCTTAAATATGTATTTTTATTGTGTATAAAACAAATTGTTATTGAATTACCAGAGAGAATTGATTTGTCTGCAATCCAGGCAATACGTGTGTTCGGTAATGAACTTTTAGTTAAGAAAAAGTGTGTTTCTCTTAAAAACGACCCCACTAGTCACCGTTCAAATAGTTCCAAGCAACTAGACGAGCGAAAACTTAGACCACAAACGCTATAAATATTTATTTAGCAAGAGGTAGGCAGATAAAAATGCAGACAACATAAACGAAACGTGATCGTTTGAAAATATACATAAAAAGCAATCAGGGCGGCAACAAAGGATGCGATACAGACAAAACCGCCGTTTTATTCCCCGTCCCATAAGAAAAGGCTACTTTAACCGAAATGCCGATTTCAATAACAGACGAGTTCATTGAATAGAGTTACCTCATAACATTTTTATTGTACAATAAGAATTTTTCTGCCGACAGGGGTGCGTGAACGACCTGATATTGCCTATATCAAGCGTTTATTTGGCATCGTATTCGAACGAGCGGAACTGTACTATTCGTACGATGGTCTTACCAGTGTACAGTGTGTACAAATCTCACGAAATTTGGTACTAATTTTATGACTCTTTGTAGAAAATTACAATAATTTCAAACACATTGTTCAGAAACCCTGATAACTAAAGTTTATTGTAAAATATGACAAATTAATCTCCGATTCTGGATCTAGCGTTTACGAAAGTAGTGAGCAATTAATTCAAATGATATAGCATACTTACAACTTTATTAATCGTATATTTAGTACATAAATCAAAAAATTTGACTAAATCAAACACATTAAGCAGTTCTTAGTGAGCTTTTAAAGGTTTCAACATTCCATTAAAGAACAAAAAAATATTTTCCAATTATCTTTATACGCCAACTTAGCTAATAACATGATATACCCCTTACCAATTAATTTAATGATTTATTATAAAATAAAGATTGGTACAAGTTTAAAACCATATCATATATTTATAATAGAGTAGGAAGTACATTCAATTTCTGAATAATCAAATTTTAGATTATTTTCTGTATAAAAAATATATGTATTGACTAAATATACTGAAATATACGCGAAGAAATAGATCTACTACATTCTAATAGATTATATGCATTATGACTATGGGACATGTTTTTCCTGAAATAAATATTACTAAAATAAGCACCTTTTATGGGTTATACAAATGTTTCGGTTTTATCTGGAAAATATTACCATACACTGGCAACTCTAACACGAAAGCCGTGATTCCGTGGTTCACTCGTTCGGGTTAAGTGACTTAGAAAACTGAGATTATTGGGTTATATAGTATACTTATAAGCGTACCCAAGGATACAGTTTTGTATTAGATTATTTGAACTTCATGAGATTACTTCACGTATTTATAAACAATACCTACATATTATATTTTCATTATGATAACATTAAAGCTTTGCAAGTGACTTCGCTCCCGTAAACTTCGGATCCATTTCGTATTTTACTGGGGAAAAAGCAACATATTATGTTTGTGAAAGTTTAGGTACATGTGCCATTGTCAAAGGTACATGTATCAAATTTCAAAATTTTAATATAGTTTAAACACCTTGTATTTCGACTATGCTACAAGGTTATTGTTGAAACATCATCACACCTGATGATAACACACGGACCTATATAACCACCATACTTTTCAAACATCATGGTAAGATAACTGTAATTACTGTAAGTAAGTAATGTGTTTAAACAATAATTTATACGCTGACTTGTTAAAGATATGACGTCATAAATTGCTAAGCTGGTATAAAATTTAGGCGGCATCGGCGTTTAGTGAGAAGATGAAAAGTAGGACTTGTATGTGAAAAGTATCACGTCTTGATTTGACTGACAACTACCCTAGTATACCTACTGATTTTTAGAGCATTTTTTGAAAATAAAATAACGAGACGTAGTAAAAAGAATGTAAGTCTTAAAATGTAAGCAAAACTAAACCGAAAGTAATTAAACAAAAAAGTACCCAATTAAATCCTCTACCAAACACTAAAAAGAGACCACTCAAGAAACAACTTAAACACTTTCTAATCGGTAACGTTCACAAACAACTCATTAAGCATTTAAGCTTTAATTCCGTCTACAAAGTGATAACCGTAAAAACGCACCCCAAAAACGGTGTATAAAGTTTTATTCTTGAGATTAGAGGAGATGCGGTACTATCGTGCAGTAAAGTGGAGATAAACAGAGTCTGTAATGTATAGACACGGCCTGTAAACTATTTTCCATGTCAGCGAAAGTGCGCGTTTATGAACGGCAAGTTTATGATCTCGACGGTTCCACAGATCTGCAATAAACTCAGCTGAGTCCAGGTGATAAAGCGAGACGGGGCGGTTAGTAAATTCTAGCTGCATTTTAACGAGTGCTCTTTTGAATTATTTCACGGCTTTTAAGCGCCAAGTGAGCACGGTGCAGATTGCCGTTTGTGCCTTTTATGGCGCAAGGCGCAACGGTGCAAAGCCCACGGGGTCGCAACCAGATGAATTTATTAAACGTGTTTCCCCCTATTTTTATGAGGGCTTTAATATTACATTAATTGCTATATAAATAAAGATGAACAATATTTAGCTAGACGTGTTGCTGGGGAGTTTCTTGCCGCTTCTTCTCCTTAACATCGATAACACGTTGCGAAGCGGTGTACATAGAATAGGAAAAGGCATTCAATTTTAACTTATATGTATGACCTTCAAAAGTGTTCTCCAGTGGAACTTATTGTGAATAAAAACTTTTGAATTTGAATTTGAATAATAGTCTAAAGACTGTCTCTTATTTTACGACAAAAGCACTAAAGATATAGAAGTTTACTTTTGCATTTTTAAATAAAACTTTAATTTCTATCACTTTTTTAGGTTTCGTATTTATTTTTACAATAACGGAACCTTTTAAAAAAATATATCCGTCTATTTGCCTATTTATTGTATGGATAAACATTGGTCGAAACCTGTAATCTATATACATTCGAATAAGGGCTTTGTACTTTTTATACGTTCCTGCATGAGGTAGAAACCAAAAACAGGCGAGCAAAGTCATGTGAAAACCTGTGGTCAACAATAAATAATGAAATATTTCAATAACATTCACATTTATGTTTATACAAAATTAAATACATTTTAAAATTGTCTTCTGATGAGGTACCTGATCCATAGAAACGGTGACCTAGGGTCAGTATTCTACTTATATAATTATTATAGTCTTAAGCAATTATAGGTAGAATATAATATAAGTAAGTTAAGTTTATTTACTGTATTAGTTTAGTAAATATGTAACACATTTTTGTTTTTATATTTCCTAATCATGTTTGAATCCGACGAAGGTTTTCAGCAAAACAACAATATCCTACGAAATCATGTTATTTTCCTTTACAATCAAGTTCACGTATTCCGTGAACTTGTGACACATACACACATGACTGGTGCCTGACGATTTCCGCCGGCCCGAACTCCATTTCCGGCCGACGATATGCTCCACCGTATTGTTCTGTTTGAATAGCAAATCTGTACGTGCAATTTTCTTTATATGACTTTCATTACCATAAAGTTTTTGAAACATTTTATATCTTTTCAAAACTATTATTTATATTTTTTATAATACTAACAGTCCTTTGACTTGTCAGGGCTTTTTTCTATGTTCAATTTTTAATTAATTTTAATTATCTTCAAACGGTTTTAAAGAAAAAAATTATATCATAGAAAAGCATGCTATTTATCCTTTACAATCGCGTTCAAAGATGCGTATATCTGGCATTGCCACCCATTAAGCGTATAACTCACTATGCAGATACGGCAGGACATCTGTATCTGAGCGCATATCATTCAATATCTATCTCTATGTAATTCTATCAACTAACACAGACCGCAAATAATATATATTGTGGTATAAAGTATCTGTAGGCACCGAGCGATATCGTAAGTTGGTGACAATATTATCTGCTTATACAAATATATCTGCAGAAACATGGTTGCACGCCGTCCCAGAGAACTTACTCTCAAGCGTTTTTCGTTGTTCGTTTTGGTTTTAGAACTTTTAGCATGGTTTTTTTAAATATTTAAGTAGATTTTTCATTGTATATGTTTCATTTATTTTTGTGTTATATAGACTGTATGATTGTAGTTTTAAATAAATCTTTGTTCATTCTTACTTCTATATATTGTTCGCGTTCGTTGTGAACTCGCTGCAAGCTCGTTGCGCACTCGCCTTGCTTTGAACTTGCTCGCAAATCGCCAGTGTGATATCAGCCTTAGCTTGAAGAATTTCGAAGGAATGTATCATTTTGTATATTATCGTATCTGCGTATTGTGTAGTACTTTCAGATAAGTAATTAAGTTTTTATACGCAGTTAAAATATTATCGTATCTGCGTAGTGTGTTGTGTGGCCCATACACGCATAACTGTTGTATGACGATTTCCGCCAGCGCGGACTCCATTACCTGCCGACGGTGTCCCACCATCTTGTTGTATTTAAATGGCAAACGTTTACAAGCAATTTCCTTTATAACGCCTTTGATCAATCTACAATGTATTAGAATATTTAATTTCTTTTCAAAATTAATATTAATTTTATGTAGCAACAATAATTATAATAGGCTGGGGAAAAAGTCTTTTCGCATACAGTATGTATGAACTTGTAATAAGATCTCTTTGGCTATACCATATGTATGTAGCTGGTTTTGGTATCATTAAAAAGTTTTAATTTTAAAGAAGACAATTCCAAATTCAAATTAGGAAAATGTGTGATTTTCATTTGTTTTTCTTATTGTTAAAATGAGTGAATCTAATGAAGAAATTCGATACATTTAAAATTTTACTACAAAAAAGGTAAAAATGCAACACAAGCCGCGAAAAAAAATTGTCATGTTTTTGGACCTAATGCAGTGTCTGTGAGAGTAGCGCAAATTTGGTTTAAGCGTTTTCAATCCAGAAATTTTAATATCAAAGATGTACGTCGCTCTGGTCGCCTTGTTACGGACAAAATTGATGCCATTTTTGAAAAAGTGAAGCAAGATCGGCATATTAGTAGTTACGATGTAGCTGGAGAACTGGGAATTGACCACAAAACGGTTTTGGCGCATTTGAAAAAAGCTTGGTACACAAAAAAGCTCAAAAAACCTTGTACTCATTTGTGATTCTTTATTACGACGTAATGAATCCGAACCATTTTTGAAGAAGCTGATAACTAGTGATGAAAAGTGGATTACGTACGACAAGAACGTGCGAAAAAGATCGTGGACAAAGGCCGATCAGGCTTCACAGACTGTGGCGAAACCCGGGTTAACTCGCAACAAGGTGATGCTGTGTGTATGGTGGGATTGGAAGGGCATTATTCATTATGAGCTGTTACCGCCTGCCAGGATCATCGATTCTGAACTGTGAATTCTGCGAACAACTGATGAGATTAAAGCAAAAAGTTGAGAGAAAGCGGCCGGAATTAATCAACAGAAGGGGTGTGGTTTTTCACCATGATAACGCTAGACCTCACACATCTTTAGCCACTCAGCAAAAAATTACCAAAGTTTGGCTGGGAGGTGTTAATGCATCCGTCGTATAGTCCTGACCTTGCACCTTCAGATTTTCACCTGTTTCGCTCTCTGCAGAATTCCTTAGGCAGTGTCAGATTAACAGCACGAGAGGACTGCCAAAACCACTTGTCGCAGTTTTTTGATCAGAAGCCCCAAAATTTTTATAGCAATGGGATCACGTCCCTACCTACAAGACGGCATAAAGTTATCCAACAAAATGGCACCTACATACTTTAGTCAAATGTAAATAAACTTTATAAAACAACCTTTTGAATTTTTATATAAAATGGGAAGAAACTTTTTCCCCAACCTAATATATGACAATTTAAACTGTCTTCGCGCGCTAAACAGGCCAAAAAATGGGAAACTAATTAATATGTTGTCATCCTACATGTATTATATCTAGGATGACAACATGTTATATAAGTACAAAATGCCACTTATAAGTAAGGTGCTCTTACAAATACTAGAATGCAAGATACTTAAGAAACTGAATACCTAAAACATGCGGATGTCTTATGATGACGTATTCATGCCTTTTGAGTTTCTCAAGTAGTTTCAACATTGTACGCCCAAGTGCCCGGGGGGCCCGGGTTAGTTTTACCATTTGACCTCACAGAAAAATGAATTGTTCTGTCCATTATTAGACCGGCCGGACATTCTTGACATATTATCAGAAGGTCTTAGCCGAGTAGGGTTTATTATTATTTTATTAAAGTAATTGGGTGCGTGTATTCAGTTCAATTCAATAGGAAAGTTACGAGTGTACTCGAATTGTTTTATTGTTGCCATAGTTTTAATGTGTACTGTATACTAGTTGGCTATATCAATTATACTGTCAAATTCTTGAACAATATTCGTACTGTTAATGTACCTATGCAAATATTTACTATATTATATATAATATTTCCATAATTTAATCAATCTGTACTAGTTTCAAGTTTATTTATCCAACGCGTTTAAAAATGTGAAAAAAATCAGTGGCACTAATTCGGATCAGCAGATTCCAAATACACAACTTTCAGTGTTTTTCCGTCTGTCAACTGTTAGACCGTCTCGTGAAAAGTACTGAACAGATATAAATTACCTATATAATTAAAATATTGTAATAGTAGCCCTTAATTCCCAATTTTTAGAATACCCACCACTCGTGTCCTAGGCAATTTGGCGAGTTTTTCATATCGGTTATTTTGATGTACCGGTTTCATCACAATGTTTCTTTTCACCGTCAATACCAATTGTCAACACGTGATAACTGTAACTTATCGGTTGTCGGGCGCGGTATTGTAATCGGATGTCGTCGCCTCTATTCACTCTTGTCGGTGGTCGGACCCGATCGAGGCTGGAACCACGATATGTGTGTGCGCGGTCTGCGGCAGAGAGCAGTGCAGCTAAAGACGGGCGGAAGAAGGGGGAGCGGGGAGAGTTTTGCCGGGCTCGACATCCGACAAGTGTGAATAGCGTCATACTTACTCATAGGCGAGAGAGATCCGACACGGCTTTATTACGGACGTAGAGGGCTGGCAAACTGGTCCGAGGTAGGCACCAGTTCTCTGATCACCCGAAGAATCAATTAAACGTTTTGGTAGCTCTTTATAGAGGCTCATGGCCTCAGGACCCCACGGTTCAAGCGTCTCAACAGGAACGGCGCAAACAAATAACTCTCACTAAGGATGAGAGAAATACTAAATTAAAATGTAAATTTAATAAGTCTTTATCTTTCTCTACCTCTATAAATAATTTCCGTTATGTAGGCCAATGAAAACATATAGAACGTACCCCACCAAAACAAACAAAATGTGAAATGTGAATTAAAACGAAGTTTTCCAACTTATCCATGTTATTTTAGAGGGTCGATCCAAAATACTATACGAATGCAGATTGTGTTTTCCCTAGAAATTTAAATATCTTTGGAATTTTCATGTTACGTGATTGAAGTTTGAAAACCAGCTAAAACCACTACGACTACAGATTCTTTGTAGTCAATTTTAACTATGGTATACGACCGCAGCTCAGCCACGACCTTGAGCTTAACGAAGGGCAAAGCGTCGAGTGACGCGATAATTTTAGCACTGCTCCGTGCGCGACGCGACGACTCGAGACATCTTTCACACTTTTAGCGTCGCGCTTAGCTTTCGCTCACACACAGCGACAAAGTCGTGTCCGGACAATACTACCACGTGCATCTCGGGCTCTTGTTATTTAATGCATATAAAAATTATAAAATTAAGCTTTATAGCTGATGCTTTCCAAATCGTTTCGAATTTTATACTTTAAGAATTAAAGTAATGAATTACACCGTTATGTTATCCACTAAGTGATTAATGGATGGATGACTTGTGATGATTAACTATTATTTTGGCCGTATATCTTGAAAAATATAATGCCAAATTTAGGTAAGCTTAAAACCAATCAAGTTTCAATCCAACAAAGTACTCTTTTAGTTAAACTTCGGTATAAAACAAATTGTCGATGTGCATTTGGTATCGGTTCATATTTCCTGCCATGATGCGTTCTAGTGATAAAAGGGATAACTGTTTGTTACTGATAATGATAGTATTGATCGTTGATAAAGGAAAATTCATATCATAGTCCATAGACCCACAATATTTTGTGTAAAATTTCTAGCCAATAACTTTATTAATTTTTCAAAGAACCGGTCCTCACGCTAAGCTTCTAATCAACGGAGTATTACAAACGTAAATGAAAGACACAATGACAATATACTATACCCAGACCAAAAACCAATGACATGTAGTCATTGAATTCAATGTACTCTTGTTGCACATATCTTAAAGTTGTAACCGTATAAACATTTATCAGTTATAAGACAGACGGTCATATCGCTAACAGCTATTTCTTTCAAGAAATTAATACTTTGTTAGCATAAAAAATTCTTAGGTTTCTGTTGGTGAGTAAGAACAACTTTAATTATATTTTGAACGTATCTTGCGTGCACGAGGTGGATTTTCAACCGTCATAAAAATACGATGCAGGCATCGATAGTCTGAACTACCAAGGTTTTTTTTATAGCCAGAGTACAGCGGATATGTTGACCACAGACTTCATGGAAAGTGGTAACCGTCCGCTATGGACGTTTACAACACCAAAGCTGTTATCAATGTGCTGCCGGCCTCGGATACATATTTTGACAACTTTCTTAGAAAACCTCAGCTTAGCTCATTCCAATTACCCACGGTACATACATGAACTAAGTGGCTTAAGGAAATGAGGATAAATGCCCAGCCCATTGTGAATGATGCGGCGGCAGAAGGAAGACGAAGTCACCATACTAAAACGTTCCTCGGAACACTCGCTATTATACAGACGGTAGAATACGCAGAGAGACGCGAAGTCTCTTCATTTGTATCGTAATAATAAAATTAACCTGTAAAAACGTACGAATAATATAAAAATACATAGACGTAACAACGTAAACGAAGCCACTCCTACGTACACAGTACAATGATGTACAGTGCGACAAATTTATTGCTCTCATCGGCATCGAGCAGACGTATCGCGTCACAACTCAAACAAGCCACTTGACATAAGTGAATAAATGGGTAATTCGACACGGGTATTGCCGATATTTCTTGGAAGTTCCCTGATACACCCCCGTTTCCGTACTTGATAGGTACTTGTGGAAAGTCGATCAATCATCGTACACCCCCGCCCGTCGACATTGAACTCTTTCATTTATCTAATGAGTTTGTTACTATAAACAGTAAGGTTGGAAATATTCTGAAAGAATGATACAGTTCACACAAATGTGGCGATCGGTGTAATACGTTATTGTTTTTATTTTTTAATAATGTTACATATCGACAGATATCGTATGTATATACACTAATGTGGCTATACAATAACGACGTTATTTTTAACGCTTTAAAAAAGACGCATTTGGCCACAGTCAATATCTATAACATTATCGCATGTGCAGCCCCAGCATTACTTCATTACTTTATATGTGAGTGAGTAAATGTAGAAAAACTTTTTTTTTCACTAAGTGTAAATTATTATTATTATTGTGATTATTTTATATATAATTATAAAATAATCTAGTGATGCTGTGATTTTATAAGTGCTGTGCTGATGAAGATGATGAATATGCTGTGAGTTTATACAAAAAAATCACATATAATTGTTATTTCTCAATTGATTTAAATGACATGAACATTGAATGTTGACCCAAACTTAGCACAATGCATTGCAGAAAACTGAATTTAAATTAATGGAGTTACTACAAAAGTTATCACAAATTTATGCGAACTACGATTTATTGTAAAAAATATTTAAAAATGATACAGATTAGATTGCTCATTAGTTTAACGAATCTTTTAAACCATTTTTTATCTTCGTAAAATCCTCTCATTGGTAAAAATTTCAAAACAATATTCATTCAAGTTACGCTTGTGTTACAGATAATATGCGCCAGGCAACTCTCGGGCCGATCACAAAAGTCTTTAATTCAACGGAGACAAAGATAGACTGATCCATTCGATGCATGGTTATTTAATATTTGGAATCAATATTGCGTAAATTAATTAAAAATCACGATAAAAGTAACCCAACGTTTCTCCATTGAGGCTTACAGCCCTACTCACCCACGCTTGTTTACACGGGGGGTGTGCTTCGACAATCCTTGATGAATTAATCGAACGGAACCAAGAGCTGTGAGTTACGTCATCACAAACCTTATTAAGTAACAATTTTCTTGGTAATAACCCAATATGGAGAACTAATGAAAAGGTTAGGAATTCCACCTTGAAGTTGTTAGACAAAAAATAATTAAACGATTTATTTATTATATATATTTTGTCACACGTTATTTTAATTTTTGGGTGAAATTAGAAAGTTATATAAGTTCATATTTATAATTATAAGCAATCAATAATACATTGTATACTGAACTGTGACTGTTGGAGGCAATGATCTTATAATAACTTATATGTATATGTAAGTTCACTGGTTGGAAGTTAATAAACCTTCAAGAGTTCTTGTTAATTTGTTTTATTAGTTTTATTTATCGTTAAAAGTAATATCAGTTTTGATTTCCAATTAAAACTTGTCTGATTTGCGAGTAAAATAATTTAATGAAATTCTTATACATTCTAAGAAGTGCAACTAAGTTTTACGTTAGACTTAATGTTGGGTTCAAGCTTAACCAGATCTGAAATGCGCTGGCCTTAATCCACTTAGAATAACAACGGGGCTAATGTCCCGCCGTGATACCGCGTCGTTTCTTATTGTGAACGGGATTTCGAGCCAATTTATACCGGGTTATAAATAGGCACTGCTTTAAGTATATATATATATATACAAGGTATACGCACGACAGTGAGTCAAAATAGATGTTTGTATATTATTAATCTTTAAAACTTAAGTAGAAAATTCAAATATCGTACTTATCGGCAAGCTTCGTTATGTAGGCTAGGTAGGTAGCTAGATCTATCCAAAGAGGCTTTTAATCTTCATCAGATAATACCTCAGGTATGGATTCGCAATTGAGCGTTGCTCTTAATACGTTACGTAACTGTGATTTAAATTAAGTAAAAAGGTATACTAATTAAAAGTTTTATTCTTAAAACAAAACGCTAAGTGGCTCGTAAATTTTTGATGATAATTTAGTGCTTGAAATTAATATAAAAAATCATAATTGCGAAAGCTTAAATGTATAAACAGAATTTATAATTAACGCGTCTTTAACGTTATGTTGTATAATTAAAAATAAACATTTACAAAACCAAAATTTAGAACAAGTGAAATACTTTAAAATATTATACTCATAGCCGAGTACAGTTCCTAAACTGCCTATACGCGTAGTTCCGTTGGAGAATTCGTTTGTCATCAAAATTGAAAGTTCAATAAATACATTGTTTTTATGGTCTGTAATTTTATTCAAATCTACATATTTGTATAAAATATAATCACCAATACTTTCAATCCGTGTGTTTTGTTTTTCACTCCTAATTACCCACACTGTGGTCGCTTTTACCGCACAACGAAAAATATGATGGCAATTTCACTAGTTAATTAAATAAACCCTTTTAGTTTACGATATTCGTTTAAAGAGAGTGCGGTAGTTTTATTATTTTAATTTCTTTTATAGCGAGTTAAATTTGTAAAAGCTTTTATAATGTGCCAGAGTGAGTAAAAAAGTTTTGTAGAAATAATTTGTTTTTATTTAATTTAATTAAATAACAAAGAATTTTCATTTATCATCCATTTATTGTAGAATACGCTTTTACAGATGTATTCTATATTATAATTACAAGTCAATTTAACATTTACCTTCAAATTATATTAACTTAAAAAAAACTTGAAAATAACAAAATTACTGAACTGTATATTTGTCATAATTTAGTGTTACATTCAAATTCAAAAGTTTTTATTCAAAGTAAGTTCCACTGGAGAACACTTTTTGAAGGTCATGCATATAAGTTAAAATTTAATTTAACTTCCTAGTATATGTACACCGCTTCGCAACGTGTTATTGCTGTTAAGGAGAAGGAGCAGCAAAAACTCCCCAGCAACACGTCTAGCCAAAATTGCTCTTCTTCTTGTTTATCTAGCTCAAACTCTTTTTTTTTAATAAATTTTATACAGAAATATGTTACACAATTACTTTTCGAAGAATTAATGGAGTTGTAGCAAACAGTGCATATATTATATTATATTAAAACGTAAAGCAAAAATGTAGCAATAAATTTGTACCCCTTTTTACGAAAATTGCGCGGACGGAGGAGTATGAAATTTCGCACACTTATAGTTTATATAGAGAAGGCGTGCAGAATGCTAATAATTTTACAGCATAAAAATACATTCAATCAATAAAAAAAACCAATTTGACTCACACACGCATATATACTTTTGTTTATTGTTAAAGTCAAATTAACAGTGTAGCCTTGGCGAAATCTGTGATTATAGAAGTATAGTCTTTGACAACACAACCTTAATGATGTTCAAACTTATAACTTAAATTAATTATGGTCGATTTTCGACCACTAGGCGACCACTAGTATATATAAATAAATCACAAAAGTACGACCCACAGATGGCAATTTGGTAATTTCGGCACATGAATGATGAAACACATATTATATACCTACTAATGACCGGTTTCTATATCCACTTGCCTTACCATCGGTTGAATTATGACATTACTTGTCCATAAAAGTCGTGTCAGCTTATGTCAAATTTTAATCGATACTAAGGCAAATGAATCGTTGGTAAGATTTAGCTGCCGGCCATAAGTAAATAAAAAAAGTAAACCTTGGAAACCACCCTTGCGGTATTTTTGCAGGAAATGTCGTTTGCATTATTATCCTAGGCATTGATTACTATTAATTGTATATACATTCGTAAGCATTATGACGTTATAACTCACTACGCTCGTACAAAATGTAGGAGGCTGTCACGTTTTGGAGCTATGAAAACAAGTACCTTAATTGATTTGCCTATCAACTGTCGTATTATGTAGGTAGGTATATAAAAAGTATATGCTAATAATTAGACCTGTCTTCTAGCGAAACATTTCGGGGAGTGTTCCTTAGAATTGCACGAGCTGATTCCTCCATCCCCATTTTACCATCGGACAACCAGACGCACCGGTTTGCGCCACCCTTACATGGTGGAAACACCACCAGTCAGAACCAAGCGTTTCGCTTCATCTTTTCTGGTGCGCACTGCCGAAGAGTGGAATAATGTGCCGGAGTCGGTTTGTCCTGAGAAATACAATCTTGAACTCTTCAAGTCACGAGTGTCTTCTTCTAGGTATGCGTGTTCCATCCTAGACTGCGTTATCACTCAACATCAAGTGAGACCGTGGTCAAACGCATTCCATTAAAAAAAGACCGTTTCACAGTACTACTCATCTACCGATATTAAATTTAGATAAACAAAATACAAACTTTTATAAATATAAGGGTTCTCAAAATTCGTTCAATTAAAGTTGCCTAGAACTTAATTTGCGAGTTTTGAACGCTTTTAACAGCAGGATGTGTGGTGTTCGGTGCTCGAAAGCGATTCACACTCGAGGGACACCAACAGCTTGACAACTTGAGAAGCACTTAAAACTAATTTACACCCGAAAATCTAGGAGACACTTCGCATTTGGTGAATTACACATTTAAAGTCAATGTCGTAAAAGGTAATAAAGGGTTCCTGGAGAGATTCTACTTTTCTCCTCGACTGCCTATAAATAGAAATAATTAAAGAAAGAAAAATATTTATTGTCTGAGACTAAATGCACGTAAAATTAAAAAAACGCCAACAAGACTGACGCGTAAAATATGAAGACATACGTATTTTTGAAACATATAAATTATTTAGAAATATATACACATTCCGGGCATAAAGCTGGCATAAGTATCACCCATAACTACTTTAAACTTGCATTTTTTTCAAAATCAAAACTTTTTATGCACATTAAGCTCCAGTGTAAAACATTATATAAACGGCATACATATTAAAAACTAGCTGTGCCCGTGACTTCGTCCACGCGGAACCCTAAAAAAAGTTGCTCAAGTTGCTCCTTATAACATCAGATATCAGCCAGTGCAAGTCCTGTAAAAATCGGTCCAGCCCTTTCAGAAATTGTCTGGAACAAATTACGGTTTTAATTTTTTTTCGCGGAACCCTAAAAACAAGTAGCATAAGTAGTGACTTATGCTACTAAGGAGTGCCTTATAATATCAGCTATCTGACAATGAAATTCCCGTCAAAATCAGCCCAGCTGTTTCAAAGATTAGCCAGGCCATCTAGACAGAACGATAGACAAAAATTCTAAAAATTGCATTTTCGGAATCTCCTGGTGCGAACTCTGATCTTTTTCACATTTTTATTTTGACATTACAAAGAGACACTTCAATTTTATTTATCCGTACAGATTATAAAAATTGTTTTATTTTATTTTTATCTGTCTCGGTCTTTTTATATGTAAATATGTTATACGATTTCTTGTGCAAGTAACACGTCTCGGAAACCCACTGGTGGGCCAGCTACTAAACCCTAACAGAACATGTAACCGAAAATGCCTCATACCACTAAAACTACTGACTATTCTTGTTCAAATTGAACTTGTTTTTAGTCCAGCATTGCCAATTATTCAAAATTTATCATCCGATAAAAGTAAGATATATTTTTATAATCGGCAGACAAACATACATATTCTATATCCCTAAATTAAGCAAGTTACGCTTGTGTTATGGGTGATATACAACGGACTACTCTGGGGCAGATCCCAGACACCCAGATCACAGTAAATAACGGAGAAATTGGTTTCCTAAATGTACCATGCCAGGAATCGAACCCGGAGGCCAGAGATAGGAGAAACTACACGATTTTAGAAGCGCTTATGCCACTAACTATTGAGTTAAATAACAAAATCTTTAAGAGACATCAGTATGATTTTTCATAATCGGTCTGGACAAGTCCATGAGTAATGTACCTAAGTATTGTGTAGCGGCTCACAACAACACATTTTCTAATCTCTAAATTTCATCCGTATAAAGTACATTATAGAGTCTGAGAGACATGGTGGAATTATAAGGCGCGATTTAAGAAAATACTAATCAGCATAAAATACAAAATAATAATGTTCTTGCAAAGCAGCATTCTACTGCTTTTATCCTCAACAAAAGGGTGTATGTGTGCGTGGGAAGTTGTTATGAGCGATCGCTACATTGCCCAACTTCGCCGACCGGTGTTCATTAGAACTTAAGACTTGTATGAATTTTCACCAACTTTCCAACGTAATGAACACTAAAAGGAGGCAAGTTTGAACGCTTCAAATTTTAATACTCGAGCGCGGTGCGGTTCGCCGCGGACACAGTTTAATACAAAATTGTCCGTATGTTGCTCAAAGAGGCTGATTACACGACCAGGTTACCGTCAATCAAGATATGGATTGAAGTTATTGAGGGTAACTTTAATTTAGGTTTGAACCTCTATGTCAGAAGTTCGGACTGTATATTAACAAGAAATTAAGCTGAATTATGTGAACACTACAAAAAAAACTTTGAAATTATATACTATTATAAACATATTTACAAGTAAAAGATCGCTGTCGGTGAGGATCTTTCCCAAAATGCTGGCCGCATTCCCACGTTGTATGGCAACGCTAGTCCGTTGCCCTAAATATAGGCCTGCCCTTTGGTCACGCGAGACTTCCTTCAATCTCCTTGAAAAGTCTCGATAAAGTCGATGAGCCTCACGTCCACATGGCCCCAAAGTCTCCACCCCGAAAGTCACAAATATGAGGTAACTTTTATTTCTGTTTTAAAACAATAATAACATTTGCATCTGTGTAGGAATGCAGAAATAATATTAAATCCTACGGCCGACTGGCCTATCGTAAAGGTGACAAAACAACCCACTGCCAGTTGGTAGAGCATTGGCCGTCTGGATGGTTACCACCCCTGATCTAAAGTATGCCAGTTCCCAGTTCCCCATTTGAGGCCAGCAACACATTGGTAGCAGCACCTTTGGGGATGCCAATGTCCATAGGCGACGGTAATTATTTTCGATCAGATCAGTCGTCAGTTTATCTCCTATACTTAGTTATAAATTTAGTACGTCATGTCTTTATATTTAAAACTGTAATAATATTTTTCTTTCCTTTTATTGTGTTTTGGTCTTATGAATATGCACTGTTTGCTACAACTCCATTAATTCTTCAAAAGTATTTCTGTAACATACCTACTTCTGTATAAAATTTATAAAAAAAGAATTTGAGATATAAATAGAATAAGAAATATATAAAGAAAAACAATTTTTAGCTAGACGTGTTGCTGGGGAGTTTTTTGCCGCTCCTTCTCCTTAACAGTAATAACACGTTGCGACATGTTAGTTAGTAGACATATATACATAGACTAGGAAGTAAAATTAAATTTTAACCTATATGTATGACCTCCAAAAAGTGTTCTCCAGTGGAACTTATTTTGAATAAAAACGTTAGAAATTGTATACTCTAACTGTACAAAATAAAACTACTTTTCGAAGACAGAAGATAAAAAACGTCGTGTTGTTTTGACCAAAAAAAATAATTTTGGAACATTTTTTTTTTTTCTATTGTTGTTCAGAATAGAGATGATTAGGTAGATATACAGAATTTCTATAAATGAGGTAAATATCTCTAACCTTAGTAACCCATTATCAAATGTTACATACAAATATTAGTAACAGAGCGAAATGAGACCATAAGAGTGGGTTTCTTTTTACTTTCAATTATCAAAATTCTAAAAATGAACGATCCAGTTGACCTATATATATATATATTATTTCCTTTCATATAATCATCAATTGTTTTTCAATCTGAGTTCAGTACAAGTTGATAGTCTGCCAAGGGTCTTTGTTACTTGCAGAGTTAGAAATCCAATATCCTCTCTAACTCTGTTTAAAACGTTTTGTTTGCCTGGTTTTTGAACTGTCTTCATTTCATGCATAAACGGATGATGTGCCTCACAAGGCTGACATTCGTTTGATCTTACTTAAATTGACCTTACTCAAAACGCCTGGTGAAAAGGATTATACTAAATTGTATATTTTAGTTTATTTTAAGTATTGTTGCGAAACGGTTTATTAAGGTGTTTTATTATCCTTTTAATTTAAGTGATCTATATTCGCGCTAATCTCTTTGTACGCCATAAATCCTTCTGTCTATTGTTTGGATTTCTTGCCTATGCTTAGAAGCCATTAAGTTGACAAGTTAAGATTTCCACGAACCAGTGGGCACGTTGCTAGGCTATTTTAGAAACATATAAGGTCGATTAGTCGGGGACTGAGTTAGTTGAGTTTCAACTGCGATCGATGCGTAATTTCAGACCGTGTATTTTGTAACGATGGACCTTGCGCTATTTATGTCATTACAATTTACTGCTTTACCGTTTGGACTTGTTGTATTCAGTTGTATTTGTAGGAACTGTAAATTACTTGTATGTACTTCTAATAAACTTTGTGATAATTCCAACGGCATTTTAAATTCACATCTTACAAATTTATAACAGTATTTTTAAAGATCTTACCTTTTTTCAGAACTTTCCACTTCATAATTTAAAAGTTAGTTGGGGGAGGAACAATTTCCATGACAGACTAATCCCCAGCTATTAACTTCATTTAAAAAAGTCATAAAGAATCCTCATTATATTTCTTCAAGACCTGACTAACAATATAATAATCCACACAACTATGTACTATATTATAAAAAAACATTACCCATAGTTACATGTATGGCGCCCACCACTAGCCTTTATTTTTTCATGACTTCACTATATAACTTTGTAAAGATAAGTACTAGGCGTAAGGCGCGTAAGAATTCATTTTTGCCAAAATGGCTACGGGATTCTAATTTTTTTTTTAAATAGTGGTAAAACTTTTTGAAATATGTCTAAAGATTACTTTTAAGTCTAAGCGTACTGAATTTTTTCCCCTCAATTGTATATTCTATATGTACATGTATAAAATGCCATGCCTAAATTATTCGTAATAGCTCTGCACCATTATACATAAAATAATGCAAAGGAGATCATTTCCTTCCATGTTTTATCCATATGGAGCCATTAATTAGTCTTCTAAAGGGTAAATCAAAAAGTTCTTAGAAGTGCATCTATATATATAAAACCTTTTTGAGAGAAGTTCGCTATTCAAATTAAAGAGTTTCAATCACACAATATTTATCCCAACTATCACTTGTTTTTGTCAATTCTTTCGCACGTAATAAATTGTTTTGTGCAACGAGTTGCTAAAAACGCAAAATTATGGATAAAATTGAGTTACGTGCGGTGATAAAATATCACAGTTTGAAAAAAATGTCTACGAAAGAAATTTTTTCGGACATTCAGCAGACATTAGGGATGATGCTATACCCTATTTTACGATTGCATACTGGGTGCCTGAATTTAAAAGAAGTAGATCAAGCTGTAAAGATGACCGCGTTCTGGGCGGCCTTCAACCTCCGTTACGAAAGAAAATGTCAAAAACCTTGAGAATCTGGTTTTGGAAGACAGAAGAATAACTATAAAACATATAGCTGAAATCTTAAAGATATCTTTTTTGGTAGCGTTAAATCCATTTTAATTGATTCACTAGGCTTTAAAAAAGTGTCGGCAATATGGGTGCCACGAATGTTAACTGTGATGGACCCGAACGAGGCAAAATGATATATATATATTTAATTTGAAATGGGACTAAATAAAATGAAACGCCTTTTTTTTCTTACGCTCGAATCGCAACCAACTCGATTTACTTTTATTTTAATAACGTTAAACACCGAGCTGCCTGTACTATAATATCTAAACAAAATGTATTCATTCCACAACAGTTAACCGACGAAAAATAAAAGGCCACGTTTGGAAATTTCTAAGCGTAATCTCGAAATGTTCCAGCGTGATTCCGATCATTTTTGTCACCATGGGTGAAACATGGGTCCACCATTTCGATCCTAAAACTAAGAGACAAAGCATGTCTTAGAAACGACCATCCTCTCCATCCATTAAGAAATTTCGAGTTGCTCCTACCGCTGGAAAAGTTATGGCCTCAGTGTTTTAGGATAGTGAAAGAATCCTTTTTATTGATTACATGCCAAAAGGCCAGACGATTACTGGACCCTATTATGCACATTTAATTCCGAAAGTGCGTGAAGCGATTAAAGAAAAACGTCGTGGAAACTGTCGTTGGGAGTGTTGTTTCTTCACGATAACGCTCCCGCTCATCGATCGGAAGTTGCGCTCAACGCAATCTGCTGTGCTGGCTTGAATCTCCTTGACTTGACCATATTCTCCGGGCTTAGGTCCAAGTGATTTTTACTTATTCTCAAAATTAAAAGAGGAAATTTGTGGAACTAAATTTTACGATAATGACGCGGTTATGGCTGCCGTAGAGAAGATTTTCGAGACACAAGAAAAAGTTTTTTTTCGCAAGGAATAAGGAAATTAGAAACGCGTTATTTTAAATGCATTGTATTGGACGGAGATTATGTAGAAAAATTAAATATTTTTATTAAAATTTTTGCATTGTTTAATATTGATTCCAAGAACTTTTTGATTCACCTAGGTTTGTGGCACAAAGTAATCTATACTCTGATATTTAATTGCCTGGACTTAAAACGACAGCTGTGATTGACCTTTTTTAACTGACTTCCAAAAGAAGGAAGTTCTCAAGTCGTTTGTATGTTTTTTTTATATGTGTGTTATTCGATTTCTCTGACAATTGTAGACAGATTTTCAAAATTTTTTTTAGCCGAAAGGTTATACTCCCGAATTGGCCCCATAGTCACCATGTCAGGATTTGATGAGTGGATTCTAGGGAATTAGAGAAACTCACGAAAATTGTTAACCGACTTCTTCATATCACGATATCTCCTTCAATTGTAAACCGATTTTCAAATTTTTTTTTACTACTAAGTGTATACTCCCGAGACAGTCCCATGGTAACTAAGTCAGAATATGATGAGTGGATCCCAGAGAAATCGAGAATAACCCTTATTAAACAACGCCGTGCGTCTAAATTCTATTCTTGGAAAAAAAGCTTATATCCACGTGCCAGTATTACACTTTGGTCCGTTGTATATTACCCATAACACAAGCGTAACTTGCTTAGTTTGGGGATATACAGTTGTGTGCTTGTCTGCCGATTTACACTATCTACAGGCGCTTAATTTTTTTGTATGAATATTACTCAATTTCTCCCTCAACTATGGACCAATTTTCAAATTGTTTTTTTTATTCCAAACAGTATACCCCGGGGTGGTCTCATAGTCACCAAATCAAGATGTGATGAGTGATCCCCAAGGAATTCGAGAAACCCTCGAAAATTGTTAACCGATTTCTTTGTTACCGTCACTTGTGGATCGACTTTGATTTTTTTTTCTTTATTCTTAAGTATATACTTCTGAGGTGGTTCCATGGTCACTAGTCAGAATCTAATTAGCGGATCGCAGGGGAATCCAGAGTAGCCCTTGTTGAAGAGCATATACAATGGCAAATTTGTAAACGAGTGTCAGTTGTACAATTTTTACAGGTGCTTACTATATTATTTCTGAAGTTGATATATATAAGTATTTGCGCAACTATAAAGTGATTTTTTTACAAAACAAAACCAACTTAACACTAAAAAACAAAAAATAAATATTTAACCGACTTCTTTCTACAACATCTTGAAGTCGGTGCCAAAAAAAACATAAAAGAACAACAACTTTACAAAATATAGTATTTTAATTTATTTTTGGATAATTAAATAAGTTAATTTGTTTTTTAGTGTGAAGGCGGTTTTGTTTTTGAAAAAAAAAATAGATTAATAAGTGAGTTGTATGAGTTGAATCAACAATTCACCACCGTGAATTGAATCCTACAGAATTTCTATACAAACTCTATAGGATTCCACTCACAGTGGTGAGTTGCTCCAAGCTTGCAACATAAAAAAGGTCGATCACAACTATCACCTTAGTCCAGGTAATTAAATCAGAATATATGGTAAACTATACCATTATTAGCATCCAGGCAATTTATCCAAGATTATAAAAAACTTAACATTTTCTATTTTGAAGCCATATTATTATTATACTAATGTTATTACTGTCGTCGTATGGCTACAAAGTAAATAAAAAAATAAAATTTCTTAATGTTTTGAATAAAATAATAGGGTGTCCATCATTGTACTGGGATGCAACAATACAACATTGTACAATGGTTATAATTTTCCGTATGTCTTTTTTTATAATTTATGATTTCTCAATACCAATCGTTTTACTGTAATACTGTAATGGATAGTCGGACTTTTTACTATGTATAATATAATATTAATACTGATAACTATTTCATATTACTAAAATGATTGACGTAATTATTTTAATAATTGCATATTTGTTTGCTCCTTCTTTAGGTCGTTCAATATAAACGTAATTTCACGAAACGTTATGTACTAACCTTTTAAAAACCTTAGAGAAGCCTACAAACTAACTCTAACTCAATATGAATAAGACTGTTAGTATTTAACCACAATCTCAAAAGTACTTAAAAACTTTGTATACAAATAAAGAATAAAAATATTGTAAGTTGTTTTTATTACTAAATTGACGTTGCAAAAATTCAAAAGAAAATTTAAAGAAAAATGCAACCTTTTTCTGGAATTTCGAAGGGTGAAATTCTTTGTAATTTGAACGATGCTAAGGTAAAGCTGTTGAATAAAACTATTTAAAATATTTTCTTTTTATACGTGTGTATAAAATAAAATAAAATTTATGAAATCGAATTATTCCTTTGGAAATAATAATTTCAAAGGTAGACTTAAAAATACAAGTACGGATTAGTCTATTAAAAATATCCAAATTTCTAAATCTAAACATATAATAAAATTGTAGAGGACAAATTTCTGTACAATTAAAAAAAAATGCTAAAAACCGAGTTAGGGGAATGTAAGAAATCAAATAGAACTAATTTAGATTTTTTTCAATTTTTTTGTTTCTCTGTTTGTCTGTCTGTTTGTATCGGCTAATCTCCGGAACGACTGAACTGATTTAAATGAAATTATTTTGTATGGTGGTAGCTTATATCCCTGGTCAATGGTCCCTGGGTTTTTACGGGTATCTTCGGGATTCACGTATTTTCATACAATAAAAATAATTCGTAGTTAGTACTCAATACTTAATGCATTTTCAGTATAAGCAGGTCGCGTAAAGCGTTAAATCAAACGCAGCCCTTTAGAGCGCAGCAACGCATTTGTAGTACCTTTGGTGTTGCAAGTATCCATAGGCGATGGTAACCACTTTCCATCAGGTGGGCCGTTTGCCTGTTTGCTGAACTCGTGCAATAAAATAAAATAAAAAACCTATTGTAACAGTCTATGCCAATAAAAATATTTATTTATTTAAAGAAAGAAAATGTTAATTTGAAGAAATAATGATGTTTGATGATGATGATTTACATTGCTTACATGTGATTAAAAAATTGCATGTTTTGAGAAATTATGTGCCGCATTTCCAGCAATCAAGGTTTGCACTCAGCTTGATATTTGTTGTCCACCCAAGTGCAATGTATTGTCACGTAAGTATAGGATGTATGTGGGCAGTAATATGTGAGGCAAAGCACCCGCATCGTGTTATCGCCGGTGTACGCGCGGGGACTTGCTAATGAGAGCGATCGATATATTCTTATCAGCACTTCAACGTTTTAGTTATGATAACTGGTGTCCCGTGAGCTCACTGGATTAATAAAACAAAAGGAACTCAAAACTATTTTCAAAACCATCACTGCGAAAACCCAAACATTGAATATTCCTAAGATAAGCAATTTGCATTACATCTTGCAGTTTTATGATATAAATTTTTCATCCCAATGTGGTTTGGCCGTACTTCTCCGTTCTGCTGACGGTGCCGTATTATGCCGTCGGGGGTTGGGGGTGTTGGGCCGTAGCTGGTCCCATCTCCTTCCCCTTTTTCCTCCGCATGACCGTGGTCCATAGGGGTGGGTGCAGTGCTTACAGCCGCGGGAGATGACGCAGTTGACGCTGCGGGTCCGAGCGTCGATTTAGAAACCAGCGCGGCGGGTCCGTGAGCAAGAATGGAAGGGGGGGGCCTCCACGGGCGTCTTTCTCTTTTATTTGCGCCCCCGCGCTTCTTCTTCTTATTGGGGGACAGTGGTGGGGGAAGGGCCGCACCACTTCAGGGATGTAGGGGATATGCACCACGTCCATCGGGTCCAAAGGAACTAATTCCTCAGGGTCCCAGTGGGGGTCGGCCGCCCTCTTAACCGCTCGCAGTGCCGGCTTCGGCGTCTGCGGCGGCGCCGGCGTCGGTGCCTTCGCCCCCTTTCTGCTGTCCACCGCTTAGGGCGAACAAAGAACAGGACGGGGAAGCAGGCGATCCTCCATCCCGGCGAACCGGGTGTTTATGAGGTCTATACTGGAAAGCTATGGACGTGGTAAACGTGTAATTTCAACTGGCACAAAAGTACTCTTTGCTGGCACCATAGTTAAAACTTATGTGTCTTGCACCACGTGTATTGTTTTTCAGTAACGCCGCAATGACAGGAAAAGGAACAAAATACATATAGCTTAATCACATGTTTCACATGTAACATGTGTATATAATAAGTACTTTATTTATTTTTTTACTTATTTTTTTTTATTAATTATGTTATCATTGTTTTCTGTTTTTTTTCTTTGTTATTGTTCCTTTCACGTATACGTTGAGAATGATTTTAATTTTGCTTGTTTTTACCGTGGGTCGCATGACTTTTGTGATTAAGGACGTGGGCACTGAAAATCAGTGCTGTGTCAAACTATGTTTCGGCACAGTAAAAAACTGATTTTAATTGATGTTGGCCTCTATTTAAACAAAATTACAGTAAAACCGATCTAGTAGTCCTAGTAGATTTTCCGTGAAAGCTTAACAGACAGGCAGATCGAGTTACTATCGCATTTTTTTATAGTTGACAAATTTTATATCTATAAGACTTGAGAAATAATTGGTCTCCCATACAAACTTTCATTCTCTTTTTTTTATACACAGCACATCTGTTTGAGGACCGTGA
The DNA here is from genome assembly GCA_039645545.1 of Dendrolimus houi. Lineage (NCBI taxonomy): Eukaryota > Metazoa > Arthropoda > Insecta > Lepidoptera > Lasiocampidae > Dendrolimus > Dendrolimus houi. The sequence goes on from CM077134.1 coordinate 12,864,333, forward strand.
GTCGCGTGAGAGGGAAAGGTCGCGGCCCGTGTGTGGGATTCGCCAGATCGGGGTGGCACTAGCATCCCACTTTTGTGAGATATTATTGCCACGCCGCGGTTAGGGATACCCACTAAAACCCCTGTCCGATCCCGAGCGTCCTTTCTCCGGGCTGTGGGCTCGCTCGCGCATTCACCAGCCAGGACGGACGACGGCCGGCCCCTTTGCGGGCTGACCTCACCGTTTAATAGCCGGAGATCTGGGTCTCTCCGGCTCCTCAACCTCACCACGAGGAGAAAGGGGCGCGCGGATCGGAGAGCGTCCCTCCTCTCCGGCCTTTGTATGCGGGCGGGTCCGCCCTCCCCTCCCCGCACGACCGTAGCCTACGGCGGCTAGAAGTCGTCGTTGACGACCCTCCGACACCGCCGCCGTCTCTGGCGGGGGGGAGCGTGGCGGTCTACTCCCTCTCCCGCTCCGCCGCCTCCTTCGCGGACATGACGGTCTCACAGAAGGAGGCAGCTGCGTCCCACGCGTCGACGCTCCCGACCATGGCCTTCACCACGGCCGGGAGGGACAAATACGCCCCGATAGGCGTGACAAGATCGCGGCGCTGCTCGTCCCAGGAAACTTTCATCCTCTATTTCAACTCGTTCTAATTTTATATATTTATAAATGACGATAATGGCAAAATGATCAAAATGACTGAAATGGCCGAAATGACCGAAATAGCCGAAACGACTGAAATGGCCGAAATGACCGAAATGGCCGTAATGAACAAATGACCGAAATGGCCGAAAAAACCGAAGTGACCAAAATGACCGACATGGCCGGAAATTACCGAAATTACGGAAATGGCCGAAATTGCCTAAATGGCCGAAATGGCCGTAATGATCGAAATGGCTGAAATGGCCGAAATGGCCGAAATCACCGAAATGGCTGAAATCACCGAAATGGCCGAAATAACCGATAAAACCGAAGTGACCAAAATAACCGAAATGGCCGGAAATTACCGAAATGACCGAAATGATCGAAATGGCCGAAAAAGCTGAAATGACCGAAATGGCCGAAATGACCACAATGACTGAAATGGCCGAAATGACTGAAATTGCCGAAATGGCCGAAATGACCAAAATAACCAAAATGACGAAAATCGCACTTCACAAAACAACCTGTCCTACTTTCTGATATAACGTTTACATAAATCTATCCCATTATCCGGGATGAAAAATATCCCTTGTCCACCCAATCGGTATTAAAATTACATATTTACCGAATCTCAGCCAAATCAGTTAAATAGTTTTTCCGTAAAAGCATAACAAACAGAAAGACAAATATATTTTTATCCTGGAAAGATTTCATTTTTCGGGATAAAAAATATCCTATGTTCATTCATCGTCGGCATCGAAAAAAAATATATATACTGTGTTTCAGCCAAATCGGTCCAGTAGTTTTTGCGTCAAAGAGCAACAGACAGACAAAAGTTACTTTCGCATTTATAAGATTAATAGGGATAACATTACGGACCTTTCACCGATTTACCCCCCTATTCATAATAGATATACGAGGTTTATAAACTAGTTAGTGTTATCAAAAAATATTTTCGTAATTGGCTTAATAATGCAAATATGATTACCACTTTTTGTAAAACTTTTTCAACAACCGTACACTCGTCGTATAACTATTATGAATAAGAGACAGTCGTGTAAAAGGTAACAGTGTTTTTAAACTTTTACATTTATAATATTAAAGTATGGATTCCAACAATGAAGATTAACAACTCGATATGCCTAGAAATAAGTTTAAAGTTAAATAAATCAAATTTCATTTATTTAATTGTAACTTGTAAATTTACGATTTTCTCCGACTTGAAAAATTGTTATTATAATCTATATATAATCTAGAAAAAAAACTGAAATATGAAATATTAAAACGATGGAGAACACTATGCAATTTTTTTAGATCTCTTATCTTTTGTCTGTGTGTCGGTATGTCTGTTTGTTTGGGATTCATGTAAAAACTACTGGGCCGATTTCGATGCTGTTTACATTGATCGACAGTAAATTGTTAGACTTAAAATCTGCGCTACTTTTTATCCTGGGAATCCCGCGGGAATTTTTCTGGGAATTATTTCAAATGGTGAGATTAAAAAAATCTAATACCAATGTGGTTTTTTTATTGATCGATAGCAAATTTATTGTAATAAAATGTGTGATTTTTTTATCCCGGAAAACCCAAGGGAATTTTCCTGGAAGCGGTTTTAATTGTTCAGGTTCATAAAAATTAGCTTATTCCGAAACAATTTTTTTCGAAATCAATAGCATACATTTATAAATGTACTTTGTGTCCCGGAGGAATTTTAAGTCAAGCGTGGACGAACTCACGGGGATACCCTAGTTATGTAATATAATTGCATGTGATTTTTAGGATTTTTCGTACCAAGTAATATCAGATAGTTTTTATGAATTATTACAACATAAAATTTAATTTAATGGTTCAAAATAAAACTACGTTTTAACGGTTTTAAGCGCGGTAATTTATTTGATTTTTTTTATTCCGAAGTTTTAAAAACGTAAAAACGTAGTTTTATTATGTATACAAGTCGCGAAAACTTAAGAAAATATTAATGGTTCAAGTTATAAATTATTTAGTATAAATAAGTTTCCTTTGCATTTTCTTTTAGAAATGGAAAAATTTAGAGGTTTTAACGTAGTCAGCAAATCTAATATTTTAAAACCAACATTTTAGATGTTATTATAAGCGTTTTGAATTTAAATTTCTAATAAGTAATTATAATTGAGTAAATACTTAGTAGATGTTTGTTTAAAAAGTTGTGCAATAATTTGATTTTTAAAATTTAAATATGTTAAAGAAATACTTTTGCATTCATAATATTTAAAAAAATTCAACGACAATAACACTTTTACACGTTACAAACTTATGTTTTTAGTACCGATTTGGTAGTTTGTTGAAATATAAGAATTTTAAAATGAATATTTTATACTGAGAAAACTTATGAAAAGTAGAAATTTTCCAACGTTAATTTTTAGTCAAAATTTAAGTTGTTGCAGAAAATTTTAAAACTTACATTTTTCAATATTTTTAGAATTTCACACTTCAGAAATCTGAATTATAATTATATTATCTGATATTATAATCTGAATGACATATACATTTGTTTCAACAAACTATTTGAAGCATTTCAAAGGAACATAGAAATTTCAGTTTAGACCGTGAGAATTTCCGGACTTGCAACTATGTCTAACCCTCGAAATGTTAACATTACCTACAAGAGATTGTACTGACCGACACTTGCGTTTTTTTCTCCTTTACTGGTGTAAAGGAAAAGAGTTGCAAACAAGACTTGTGGTCTTTATTGTTCTCAAACAAAAAAAAAATTGTACCCTAAAATTAATTACGATTTTACAGAGGACAGCGCTGAGGGATGCAATTTATATTATCCTCGTTTCATATTGCAGAACAACAATATTTCAGTGGAATTTTCACTGGAAATGCCGAGATATTTAATATTATGAGGCCCTTATCGCTAATTAGGGAAGAAGGTTGCTATCTGGGGTGTTTATTAACAGTTAATAGAATTGCAGAGCTTGGCAGGCGGGCTATTCCGACGGTTCCGCGCCCGACGCCCGCCGTCGACCGCTGCGAGCTCTGCAACCTGTTGCCGACGGGACCGCCTTACGCCCATCTGCACTTGACTTTTCACCACCTTATTTAATTCCTAATAAAATCTGAAAAATATATATTTTGATACATACTCACCTTTTAAAGTCTTCGTCGCGCAGGAATGTCGGCAGCAGTTTTATTAATACACAAAATTAATTTACAGAAAAACAATCAAATCTTTTTTTGTTTCTTGAAATATTTGTTTCATAATTAAAATAATAAAATTTAAAATTACACTACAAATAAATTTTCGACGAAAATTAAAGGTGTATAATGCTTAAAAGAAGAAATGAAGAAATAACGAATATTAAATTTTTTATCGCGTGTGGCGGTAGAGTTGTCGAATGGAGTTAGGGTACTAGGAGTGTGTAAGGGTTGGGAGATGTCCACGAGAAGACGCGGTACCGCCACCGCGGCCGACTACAGAATGACAGCGGGCTGAACGGCTACAGGCACCACCCCTAGCGCAGGCGCCTTTCAGCTCCCCGAACGCGCATGTCCAACATCCTACCGAAAAGTGGAAAAGTGACTCCTCCAACGTAGATACACCATTATGTACTAAATAAATATTGTATCGTGATAGATGCCTGATACATAATTTTGACCTAGTTAAAGATCGCTATATTCAGTTCCAAATATGTTTGCATTTCGAATACCACACTGTAAGAAAACTATATCATGGTTATCATAATTGTATTCGCAATTTAAGAGAACACAATCTTGTGCAAGCCTGAAATAACTAAAATTTAAATAATGAACACTTATATGAATTGAATGCTATTAACAATTCTTTAATAAAGCCTCCCGTATTTCTTCTCGTTAGTGATGACGTTGTAAAACTCCTTAATACCACTGAAATATCCGCTCCTCAATGAGTTCTCGTAGCCCCGCGGCAGAGCCTGAAACTTGGACATAATGAAGTTGTCATAGCCAAGGAACACGCGCATTTCGAAGGATAAAGGTATACCCATCTCATGTGCGAAGTCGACGTTATGACCGCAATGCGGTTTGCCCTCAAAATCATAGATACTGTTATTGACGAATAGATGTACACCACCTGCTTTTTGATTGACTTTTGAAGCCACTTCTGCGGTAATTTTTTCCAGGTGGATATGATTACTGGGTTGATTTATTGTATACGCGTACGGGAATAATATTGCGTGTCCATCACGTTTTATTGAAAGATATATCTTCGCGTCCTTTTTGTACTTGTTTAAAGTATTCTTTACGAAAACAGTTTCGTTCTCAGACGAAGGCGCAAGACCAGGGAAATTAGGTGCAAATGGACTGTCAACTCTAAGACATGATCCCCATTGTGAGTCGAAATTTCTAGATATGTCAACACCGATGCCGAGTCGTTCCTCTGAAGGTCTTGAATTTTTTCGCCATGTGCCAACAAACTGAAAGTGAAATAAGTAATTTCATCAATATACATAAATGTATATCTATAACATCTTCTTCTTCTTTTTCAGCCAGTCCCTGTCCCCTGCCGGGCGCAGACCTCACCAATTTTGCACCACATGACCCGATCTACCGTGTTCCTTATCCAGCCCCTGCCGGCGACCTTGTGCAGGTCATCAGTCCACCGGGCTGAAGGGCGTCCTACGCTACGTTTGCTTAGACGTGGTCTCCACTCCAGGACACGCTTACTCCATCGTCCGTCGGTCCTACGACAGACGAGACCGGCCTACTGCCACTTCAACTTGCTAATTTTGCGAACTATGTCGGTTACCTTCATTCTCTTATGGATATCCTCATTTCTGATTCTATTCATAAGAGAAATACCTAACATTGCTCGCTCCATAGCCCGCTGAGCGACTTTGAACTTGTGGATCGTTCCACGATGTGTGAAGACGGAAGTCTTCAAGCATCTATTTATAACATACTAGTTATTATTCGTTGTTTCGTCCCGCTTTATTTTTTTTACTTACTGTATTAAATCAAAACGCACCTGTAAGGCTAGCTAGTTTTGATGACAAAACTACTCAAGTCTATTCAAGTCATATCAAATATGTTCTTGGTTTTTACGCAAAAGAAGCATTTACATGTGCATAGTGCACATGTAAATGCTTCTTGACATTCTTTGCTCTAACTAAATTTTATCTAACACATTTTTTTCTTTTATAATATGTATATAAGTAGCTAAGTAGCAGTTTTATCTTGGGGTGGGAAAACATTTTTAATAAATAAAATTCGGAAGTTATATTTAAATGGGTCTGTAATAAATTATGTAACACAAAAATTTACGTCATTATAATTTATTGTAATATTGTTTCAGGTGATATAGGATATAGGCTGTAATGTTACAGCTGGCTTAACGCTGATATATGTATTTCTTTATATCTTACCAAAAGCCTTGAACATAGTTTTCTTATCACCGACTTGAGGAACTGTGGGTTGCCCATACCGAATTTCATCAACTTCAAGATTTTTAAACAAAAAATGACCGTCCCTCTTCAGGAAACAATCTATATCCTTGCCAAATATTATTAAAATCTGGTCATTTGTTTATTCGTGAAAAGGTAACTAATAAACAGACTTACGTTTGACTTTATAATATTATTATAGAATTTTTTGTATAAATTTTTACTTTATTTACATACAGTACACCAGACAAGCTGACGGCCCACTTGCTGGAAAGCAGTTACCGTCGCCTATGGACCTATGCAACACCAGTGATGTCAACAACGCACTGCCGGCCTTAAAAAAAATTATGACACCTAATTATAAAATATGTTTAATAGTTGATATACATTTTATTTGCTATTACTTTTTACAAAGGCGTTTATTGGCTCTTTAATTTCTATAGAAATTAATGTTGAACTGAAGAATTACTAACCGTGCAAAGCGACTTTTTAAAAATAAAAAGAGATTAGTATGAGATGATTCACCAACCTTATTTGGGGTTAATTAACAATTTAAGGTTAATCGATTAATTATCTGGCTTTGAAGGCAGTTAGCGCTATTAAGAAAATACATCTAGAAACTTTACTATTTTAGTTAACCTCTGAACTAGATTGATACTAAGTTCTACCTAAATAATAAGACTTACAAAGGCGTCATGTTCTAATCCATCAGGATTAACGCAGGGGAGTATGACCCATCTGACTTTTTCTATCATTTCTTCATATTCTTTGCACGCAGTCAATTGTTCAATTATGTAAAGGCCAAAATTAGTAGAATCTGCTCCACCCTCCATGCCAGAGTCTATAATTATAACTGGTTTTTGATTCCTCTGTATTTCTGGTGTATTGTGTTCTATTGTTACCTGAAAATAATTGCACGACAATATAATATGAAAGGAATCGTGGGTTAGTGGCTAAGGTTTCACCTAAATGACATAGGTTCGTATTTTAACCGAAAAACATGCATTTATAGGTCCGAAGATACATATCCAGCTTGAAAGACTACGAAAGATATTGAACGGATTGTGTCTGTATGCGTGGGTCCAATAAATAATTAATACTTGCAATATTCACACATTTCATTCTGATTTTATTGCGTTAGAGCATTCATCTGATTTTAGACGGTTCACTTCCGTCCTTCAATTTGAATCTTGTATCCAAAGCGATCCATGTAAACATAAACTTGAATAATTCAATCTCATTGAATACCGTCGCGTCCCTTAGGTTGCACGTTTCATCTAAAATTTATTCAATTTAGTTGATTCGCCTATCAGCATTACATAATGGTTTAGTAGCAACTGCTATTAGCCAATGTTTATATAGATTTCCTACATTTAGACAGTTTTTTGGACTTGATGGGCATATAATTACAATTACCGCGGACTGACACTAAAGGAAAACTAACTAACTAACTCCGTTGGCTCAGCGACCCAAAATGTGTCTTGGCCTCCGAGACGAGAAAACGCCATCTGTTTCTGTCCTGTGTGATTTCTTGCCAGTTATAGGCTTAAAGCTCACACAGGTCAGCCTCCACTCTGTTCCTCCACCGCTACTTGGGGCAACCGACCGGGCGTCACCCATCCGATCGTCCCAAATAGGCCCTCTTCACGCTTTGATCCTCTCCCATCCGTTCCACGTGACCGAGTGAACGAAGGCGGTGAGATTTTATCTCTCCTATAATGTTAGGCTCGGCCACGAGATTCTCAATTTCGACGTTAGTTCGAACCCTCCAGCTGTCATCGTCTCTCCTTGTTGGGCCCAAAATCTAACGGAGAACCTTTCTGTCAGCCACTAACAGCTGGTTCTCTTCCTTTGGGGTAAGCGTCCAGGCTTCGCAACCGTGCATCAGGTTGGGCCGTATGACGGTTTTATAAATCCCGATTTTGGTTTTCCTACTTAGAAGCCGGGACACCATTACCTTATGTAAGGCTGCACAAGATGGAAAGCATCATAATGAAATAAACAAATTAAAATAAAGTCAAAAATACATACGCGTATTAGGTCCGTATAGTTAATCAGATCTTTAAAAATCAATTTGATGTTCTGTGGTAGCATTTTTAACTGACTTAAAAAAAATATATATATATATATATATATATATATATATATATATATATATATATATATATATATATATATATTTATGTGTTGGATTCAGAATAGTTTCATAATGGTTCCATATAAATTTCATTGCTCTTAAATTCTAGGTTCCGAAAGTATAGCAGAAAATTTCTCAAAATTAAATAGAAAACGTATTGATCCTAAAACCAGTAGGTACCTAATTAAATCAATAACGTGCTGTGCTAGACTCGCTAGGACTAGGAAGGCGTACAATGGAAATCCGTAGCAATAAACAGCACGACCGCGTAAATAGAGTTAAGAGATCCGTTGTATTTCGAACACATCGACGATTAGAGTTGAGATTTAAACGAAAATGCTGCCTGATGGAACCAGATGACGGATGTAATTATTAAACAATTTACCGTCAAGCACTTCACCAATCGGACTTTTAAAACAAGGCATAACTATGGGTTGCGAGACGCGACAGAAGGTCGCGTCGAGCAGTCGGTTATCTGTAAACCAAAATGCAAGAGCCACGCCGGAGCAGCGGCCGGCGAGTGCTAGTACCGACTGATATACATTTATTCACTGAGCAGCATGTGCTAGTAAAACTTTGTTTGAGTTACCATGATAACGAGTGTTTGTTAGTGAAATTTGACGGCACTTATTTGAGGGTCGTAAGTACATGTAATTTATCGTCGAGCTGTGCTCAACCACGTTTTCTAAATACGTTTCTGTTTCATATACCTATCGTTTTCGAATTTGAGAAGCTACCTCAATAGGAATATCATAAATGTAACTTAAAAGTGTAAAATAAAAAAATTCTAACAAAAAACAAAGAGACTACAAGAATAACTAAAAAGCAAAAAATATTTTTTTACAACATCTTGAAGTCGGTGCCAGGCAAAACATAAAATTACCATATACATTGTTACAACAACAAAATATTGCAAAGTATAGTAATATCATATTTATGTTTTACGTGGCACCGACTTAAAGATGTTGTAGAAAACATATTTTTTGCTTTTTAGTTGAAGTTAACCTTGATATCGGTTTCCTCTTTGTTCGAATTTTTTAATTACATATTATTTAACTGGTATTTTATTATATTTTAATTTTAGTTTGTATATTTAGTTTATTTTAGTTTAATTTATGGTATAGTTTAATTTATTTATAATTTAGTTTATTTTTAATAATTAGATGTATTTTTTTAAAGTTAGTTTAGTATATTGTTATAATTTGGGCCACCTGCATATTTGTTAACAAAGCACATTTATTACCTGCCGGCGTTTGAGCTAATAACATTGTAGTTCTTTCATGATTGTCTTATTTTGTTTAGTTATAAAATATATTCTAGAGTAATTCCGACGGCATTTTAATTCGAGTCCTGTAACTCGTAACAATATTTTATAGTGTAGACTAATAAATATAATTTATAAATAAGTGGTGATATATTAGGTTTCAAACACCTACCAACCTAAAAAGTCATGTGTTATCATTTGTGTGTTCCTAACTTTTGAAATATTGACTGAAAAATCCTTCAGGGACGCGGCCTAATATACACTTGTTTAAAATTGAACTACGCACACAAAGACAATATTTTTCCAGTTACAGCCAAAACCCAAATATATCATTAATTGCGTTTCATTACACACTATTAGAGCTCAATTACATTTCTATTTCTATAATAATATTGTTAAAGTATATAATATAGTCTTTTGATTAACAGAAAACCTACTTGGGCCGAATTCGATACGGTGTTAGCTGATCGACAGTAAATTCTCGGACTTAAAATTTGCGGTACTTTATATCCAAGAATCCTACGGCAATTTTCTTTGGAGAGGTTAAGTGGCCAGGTCGAAAAAAAAACATCCGGGTACGAAATTTTCACTGATCGATAAAATCTTTAGTAAAACAATTGCCTTTAGTAACATTACTTATCCCGAGTTTTTACGGGAATTTCCGGGATTCATGTATTTCCATACTAAAAAATTCATTGCCCTGCGGAAAATAACTTTTGATTTATTTTTTATTGTAATAGCAAAATAATTGTAATCTTTGTTACCTGTCCAACGTGGACTAAGTTGCGGGCAAATGCTAAAAAAATGTAATTATCCAAAACAGTACCTCATATAGATGTCTACTCTCAAAAGTTTTGTATTCATATTGGACTTTGATTATGTCACCGCAAAACTGAGTAAGCGCCTTTAAAAATATAACAACCTGAAAATAGATAAAACGCAAAATGATTTAAAATATTATTTTATTGAAATCAAAGCTAAAATTTAAAAAATATATCATGTAAATAATTCCCATCTAACATAATAATAGTAAAGTTGATAGTAAAATCAATAAATCAACTGAGATACTTTTATATTTGCTTGTAGGGAAACAGGCAGACAGACCATCTGATGGTAAGTGGTTACCATCACCATTTACATTTGCCAGATAAAAGGAGCCAATTCGTTACTACTTCATCGATACCTTAAACATTATGTTATACCTTTTACACCCTATTAACATACTGCATACTTTGTATAACTACTAATAACTCATTTTGTATAAGTGTGATGAGTTACGACGCCATAGTTCACTTGAGTTAAATAGCCTATTAAGTTATAAATTATTTTTAAACAGTCAGTAAAATTAATAATATTATGTTAATATATTAAAATTAAGGTGTCTAGTTGATTATACATGACTATGTATAATCAACTTTTATTCTTTTATTCGGAAATTGCTTTAGCAATTATTATAAAATGTATCACATATTCAATGTGATGCTTTCTTTAATAAGTTAGTTTAAATCACGAAAAAAAAATTGTAGGAATAACAAACTATCAATAAAAACGTAACCCTGGGATCCTCTAAATCTTACTTGACTAGATTGCTCCACTATGTACCAGTCACTTTTCACTTTTTGCCCTTTTATTACTAAAACATATTTATACCAATCTTCAGCCAGTCCCTGTCCACTGCTGGACATAGGCCTCCCTAAGTTTGCGCCCCATATCCCGGTCTCCCATTTTCCCCATCCAGCACCTGCCGGAGACCTCTCCGATGCGAGCTTATACCAAATAAGTCAAAAATTCTATAAGCCTAATATATACATGTTTTATATTAACAAAACATAGTGTCATCTAATCATACCCGTATCATTATATTTTTAAAAAATCAGTTACTCTTGTTAGGAATCGAATCGGCCGATTTTGATTAAATATACACACTTACATAGCCCGTATTTATTATACCAAATTATAGGGTAGCTAGTAAGGATCAATTTCTGTGAAGGAATGTCAAAAAACAAACCAAGGGAAAGGGTGTGATCAAAATATTATTTTTCCATACATTAATTTCTGAGCATTATGTCAAATTAAAAAATGTAGGGACCTTTGGGTACTAAAGTAGAAACTTAGGGCGCAATTAATATTTTGCCTGAGGTTGACGACGAGTAATCTATTACAATAAGAATAAATAAAAAAATACTCAAACTGAGCTTGATCCTATGACGGCATCTTCTATACACGTTTCTTCATCAACATGTCTAAGTGACTCTAACATTTGACTGTAACAGGGCCTTAGAGATTTGCAACTGTAAAAAGCAACAATAATTAAATAATAAACATACCTATAAAGGATCACATAAATAATAAACATTTACTTACCCACATTCTGAAGATTTAACTGCTAATATATTTACTAAAACACAATGGTGGTAGTTAAAATCGAATATTCATGTGAAGTAAAGTATCTACTATAATAATATTTACCTATAACATAAAATCCTGCACAGAATTTCACTTCGAAACCTTTCATATCGTCTTTTATTAACATTCGCTCATATTGCAATATTGCTACAAAAAAGTTATAACAGTCGTAAAATGTTGGATTTGAAATAAAAATAACTTATACTATTTTAAAATGCTTTTAATTCCATTATTTTAAGAGTTTGTGATCACTGTATCAGTCTTCAAATCAAAATTTCAAACGTCCTTCAAAATTTCATGTTAATTCACCCCAAACTCGTCTCTTATTTGTGACCCTAGTACTCTAAAACCTTCATAGAATTGTGGCAATACTTTCTTTAATAAATGTTCAGGGAATATGAACTCATATCCATCTGTTAACTCCATTGTATAAGAGTATGGTACTCCTACAGCTCCGAAAGCGAAATCATCGCTGCCGCCAGCCGCTGGATACCATTTCCCAGCACTTAAAACTTTAAACGGTAGACCTCCAGCTCTCTGTACTGCATCAGAAACAGATCTGGCCAAAGAGTCCAGTTTCTTCCATTCTTTAGGAAGAAAGTCTCCAGTATAGCCCCAAGGGTAAACCAAGTACTGTCCGTAAGAATGAATAGAGACATAGAGCTTCAGTCTTTTGGCATTTTGCATCATGATGTTTCGGACCATTTGGGTTTCTGGTTCAGAAAATGGTTTCGGTCCAGCATATGTTTCTTTATCACAGGGGTTGCTTGAAACACCACTGACAGCCCATTTGAAACCATAGTTCCTGTTTCCGTCGACGCCATAACAGTTACTGTTCTTTGATCTCGTCTTTCTCCAGAGGCGATTCTGTAAACATTATTTGTAAATTAAAATCAATTTTAAAATTTATTTACATATGCGAGATAGGCTGGATGAGAAAGACGGGAGACCGGGATATGTGGCGCGTACTTGGAGAGGCCTACGTCCAGCAATGGACAGAGATTGGCTGAAGAAAAATATATATCCGAGAGGAGGTGAAATGAGCCACTAAGCTACCACAGTTTATTTACTATTGTCTATTTCAAACAGGACGCTATGGATGACAACTGACAGATGACATCGATTTGATAAGTCTAGATAAGTCTTTGACGTTCTGCATATCATGAGTTGATATTTGATTAACGATTATTTCGGAGTATTAACAATAATTGATTTCATAAAAATGTTTCTGATATAACCTTACATATATACAACTATATAATATCGAAAATAAAAAAAATACCCGAAATTAATTAATTTAACATGGCGACTGTTTGTAGTTCTATTTTGTGCCATTTCACAAATAACTTGGTACATCAGTATCTATTTCAATCAATTAATAAGATTTTAATATATTATCTAAATATGCGTATACTTACATACTTTTCACTACTCTCAATGCCCTTAGTGCGTAACTTTAAAACGTTAGGTAAATAATAAAATGTTACATGAAAATGACGTAAATAAAGAAAAAAACATCATGAATTTAATTATAATATCACTTTTAAACAGTAAGAAGTTTTAATTTATTTATATATAATTAGAATTTGTATCTAATTCATAGGTCAAGTATAAGATATTGCTATAAGTTACGTTCTATGAGATGTGTCAGCCATACCATCGTATTTGAAATAGACCTTAACATATTTTTGATGGTTGGTTTGATACAATAAAAATAGATATAAACGACATACGCTTCTGCCAGTTCTCGTATATTCATAGCCATCGGGGTTGACCACAGGAAGGATGTACCAGTCCACTCCATTGAGATCCTTCGTACGGGCTTCCGGGTCATTGGTTAAGCGATGAATAAGATACAAAGCCATTGCAGGCGCCACCCATTCTCTCGCGTGGATACCTGGCAACAAGGATATTTGCTATGATTATCATAAAATATTCAAGTTATTCAAGTTCTCGAGTAGTGGCATGTAGTGCAACGGTACACCTGCAATAGAATAGGCTAAATGCAGATAGACCACGTTTGATAGTCGCTTTCAAGTTATTGTCTTACTTCGAAATTCTTTAAGCTAGTATTTAAATGAACTTCTCTAATAGATATGGCTTAGACCGTTTTGTAAAGAATCTATTTTGCCGGAATGATCATAGAACCCTAAAAAGGCACTTTCACATTTATTTATATATTAATATGAATTTAAATTACAAATGTATTTTCGATTATGTGTATCCAATACCAGTTTAATTTCTAACGCATGGCTGGTTTAATTTCGTGCTGTCCGAGTATTTAATTAAAAATAGATTACTTCAACCACATATGGTAGATGTTAAACGATAATTATCTGGCTAAGAAAAATAAATTACTCTTTGTTTGGTCTAAATGTCATAATCGTAACATTTAATTATTCAAGTTTAGTATGGATCACTTTGGTTGATTCATCCAAATTGAAAGACACAAATGGAGCGTATAATAATAATAATAATCATCATCATCGGCAGACCAACATACACATTGTATAGCCCCAAGTTAAGCAAGTTACGCTTGTATTATAGGTAATATACAACGGACCATTCTGGTGCCGATCCCGGACACCCAGAGCATAGTTAATAACGGAAAGTTCGTTTAGAAAATTTGCCATGCTAGGAATCGAACCTAGAGCCTCTGCGTTGTAATGAGGTCTGCCGGCAAAGACTTAGCCCGCTCAACCACAGAGACCATGAAATATCGACTTAACTCGGAAACTCACATTCTTTAACAAAAACCCAAATAAAAAATCTCTAACTGTAGTCGACTATACACATTTTCATCCCATATTTTACCGCCTTTGAGGTTTTTATTGAGACAAAAATTGTCCTGTGTCCTTCCCCAAGAAACACAAATTCTGCTTAGCCATGCTCATGAAGTACTTAATCGGGAAATTTAAACAACAGAAATACATTCGCATAATTGTATTGATCTAAAATAATATATTACCCGCGTCTATGAACACAATAGGGTTTCCAGCGCTGGGGTTTGATGAAATCTTAACAAGTTTCATCCTCCTGCCTTGATAGCTTTGTCCCACATCCTGTAGGATAACTAAGTCGGGGTGCCTTCTCGCTGTCATCTCTATGTATTCTCGAATCTAGAAAACAAGGCAGGAAATTGAGTTACTTACATGAAAGCGTCGCATGTACAGGGTTGCATTATTTTTAAAATTCTGCAGCTAATTTGATCAAAACGAAACCTTTTTATAACCGACATGTGTATAAGTCTGTCCGTATGTCTGGTGTCTATGTATATAAAACTCATTTTTTTCAAAAAATTCGTTCCTATATGGACATGACAATCTGGTAGTAAGATATACACAGTGGTATAGTAAAATCCTTTAATTAAAAATAGAGTTGTCCGCTATACAATGTCACTGAGTATTATAATTTGTCCACTGCACATAAGTGTGTGAGAGATCGTTACATACTTTTTAAAAATTGTAATGATATTATTTGAACGATTTTATAATTTATGTTAAATGAATAGGTGCCAAAAGTACTATAAGAACTGTTGAACTACAAGATGGAAATTTTGAAAAAAATACAAGGTGGTAACTTATAAACATTTTAAAAGAACATTGATTTGAATAACATTTTTTGAATAGTTTTTGAGATATATGGTTTTTCGATTAGGATTCCGTAACTAGATGTTAAAAACATTGCTCACTCATCTACTTTACAAAACACCCTAATGTGAGATTAAAACGCATTTGACCTATGGTCCAAGATCCCAGTCACCCCAGACTTGCGTGATTTCAGGAAAGGTGAAATTTTTAGGATCGGTAGTTTAACATAAACTTAGAAAGGAATGGATACTCGCTAAGCTGAAAGCGGGGCCGTTTTTCAGGTAGCATGTATGTGGTGGAAAAATTAGGTGGAAAAAACCATACTAACTTACGTCGAAGTAGCAAAGCTAGTTTTTACATATATCATATATGATATTATTATAAACAAAGATATACAGTTGCCAGACACTTCCTGTGGGCTATAACTTTTGACAGACGCTTTAAAAAAATGTGGGAACTTAAGTCATTTTAGGAAGGCTGAATTTTATATATATTATCACGTATAACATTTTAAAATATTTTCCAATGAGCCAGACAAATCTGACGGGCCATACATCCTCCCAGACTCGTTAAGAATTCCGCTGTGCAAGGGAAGCGCGATAGCATTATTCAAGTCGATTCAATGTTATTTATATTTAAATTATATACATATTATATATACTCACGCATCAGAGTGCATCTCACTTGTACTTATACGCTTGAAAAATGCTCTAATGCTCTCGCGCTTCCTCACACAGCGGAACTCTTAACGAGTCTGGGAAGATGTTTGGCCCGTCAGCTTTATCTGGCTCATTGGAAAATAGTTTAAAATATTATACTTGATAATATATATAAAATTCAGTCTTCCTAAAATGACGTAAAATCCCATTTTTTTTTTAAATTGTCAAATTTAAGGCTCATAGCAAGTGTCTGGCAACTGTACATCTTTGATACCTGCTACCTGAAAATCGGCTCCGCTTTCAGATTAGTGAGTATCCATTCCTTTCCAAGTTTATGTTAAACTACCGATCCTAAAAATTTCATCTTTCCTAAAATCACGTAAGTCTGGGATGACTGGGATCTCACTCTACTATTTTTAAAGTAGTCTTTAAAAATTTTTCAAAAATAAACTTAATGTTTTATACAATCGATTCATCAAGGATCTTTTTGTAATTTTCTTTAGGATTTTTTGTGACTAATTTATAGTTAAACTGTCAACGATGACTCACTTTATCATTAAGGATAAACTCTAAACAGGTATAAAAAATTTGAAGTAGCTTTGTTATGTTGGTTACTTGTCTTTTCAAGACTGATAGTTTTTGGATCAGAAAGTATGGGTTATACAATTTTGTGACTTACCGCTCCAAAGGAATTATATCCGTAGATGTTGAATCCATGAAGCACTCTCCTCCTTGATTGGCGTTCTGGAAAGGCAAAGGACCTAAACCAGATTGAGAATTATTTTTTAAACTTGCTGACAAAAGTTCTTGTGAAAGGTTTTTTAAATTTATTCACCAAAATACGTATATTCATATACTTCCTGATATATTTGGAAGTTCATATACTTGGAACAAGCTAAAACACCAAAACCTCTTATGTTTGTTGGTGTCGAGAATTTCACTGAGGCATTTTTGTGCATATTGTTTACAATACTGACACTGAAGGAAATCGCGACCACTGATATGTGAAATCCGCTAATCTTAAACAAGCATGACGGTTATCGTTTTCTCATACCGATGGGGAAACTCGAACCCAGCAGTTCAGCAGATGTTTATTAGTTTCTCATAGTCGGCTTTACTCTGCAGTAGCAAATCGGGCTATGCCTAAATTAAATAACAGGCATTCAAAAAAATCTATAAATAACTTATACCTTCCATAGTTATTCTGTTTAAGTTCCAACGTCAATTTATTTTCTTTGGCAAAGTCTTGAACAAAGTCGAGTTGGCTTTGTGGTACTAGTACATCTAAGCTGTCATTTATACCCCGACTGGTCTTCAGTACTTCAATCTGTTCAGTGGGCTCTTTAAAATGTCTGATTGCTTCCAACTGCTTCGTATCATGTGGGAATAATCGAATAAGGGTGTAGCTGTAAGAAATCAAATCAATTACTAAATAGATAAGCAACACTTTGTTAAAACAGAGAAAGAAAAATATTTATTTAGAACAAGATACAAAGATAGAGGCAAACTGATATACATAACAATCAAATTATGGTGTCCTAAAAAGGCCTATGCTCAGCAGAATGCTGGTTTCATAACCAGCGCTGATATCCCAGCAAGGGTCTCTAAGTAATACCACGACTTAGCTCTGCAAATAATTAGTTACCTAATACATATTTTGCAAGTAATTTGTATAAACAATATTATAATTACAAAGAGAAGAACATATGCTGCCGAAATTAAAACTTACAAAAATACATGTTTACAGTACTTTCTGGCAAAAATAAGCCTTATCGCTTCTAGGCGCTTTACATTCTCGAGAGAAATGAGGATGTGGAACTGATCCTCACATTCCTTACTCGTGTTCATGCAAGGTTCTCGCCTCTCGCGATGTCCTCGCCGAGAATGTGGAACGTCTATTTTAAGAGGCAATTAATTTCTATAAATATTTTGTGAAAAATAACTATCTGCCTGACGTCATTGTCTTAATAGAGGCCCGCAGGCATTGTATAATCAACTTTAAAATCTTGTGAAGGCTCAATCAATTAATGGCGGGTTCTTTAAGTTAATAACTTAATCTTACTATTTATTCACTTGCCCTACCATCGGTAGAATTTTGACATTTCTTGTATGGAGCTTATATCAAATTGTAACCGATAGCAAGACAAATGAACGGTCGATAAAATATAGGAATAAGGGAATGAATAATAAATACCCTTCAACTAATAGCGTTTACTCCGGTTATGGAGCAAAGTTACCGGATGTTCAGTTACCCGTTCCATCGATATAACGTATCTGCAACATCGATAATTAAATTTCCTTATGTTGTGGAGGATGACTACAACCACTAGTAAGACGCTAATAGGTTGAGAGAAACGCTATAAATACCCTAATAATAGAGTTTTCTATGATGGTCATGTATTCAAAGCAATTGAATACCTTGGACAAGTCACAGAATACATTAATAGCATTTTGTGACTCCTCCCAAACACCATAAATATGTTTTAGGAGAGCAACTCGGTAGCTGATCGACCTTTGGTAGACCCGAACTGCTTACCATGAAATAATTTATTAATTATAAAATGTGAAACCAATTGGTGTATTTTTTCACAGACCTTACTTACGTTGGTAAAATAGAAGTTGGCCTAAAGTTAGAAGGATCGTTTTTGTTTCCCTGTCTTAAATATAGCAATAACTTTGCTATCTTTCATTAGGTCAGGAAATACTCCTCTATCTACATATCTATTATATATTTCTAGCGATGATGGTGCAATAGCATTTATTATATTTAATATTTTTAAAGATATACCCCAAAAGTGACCTATGTTTTAATGTTTAATTATTTAAAGACTTTTACAATGCCATCTGTGTCTATATGATTAAATTTGAATGAAATATTACATTCATCTACACAGCGTTTCATTGGCAGTTCAGCTTCCAGTGGCGAAGATAAAAAGAACTGGTCATTAAAGGCTATACTATACTAGGCCACTCTTAAAGTATTGCGAAAAAAGTTTTTATGTATGGGAGACTGGCCAGTTATAATCTATTTTGAAAATATGATTATTTATAACTGAAAATAGTTACTTTCCAATTTCAAAATTTCCTTCCACATTGTTTGAGACCTAATTTAAATTATCATGTCTCATTGAAAAATGTATCTGCGCCGGGAACATTTTCGCGCTATGATTTTCTACGATTTCAAGAGTCGCCTGAAACCGGATGACTCGTACGATAGACTTCAAATGGCATTCATGTATGAAGTAGGCCCTTCTAAGGCAATCGTCTGTCGTTAGTTAAACGATTTCAAGCGCGGTAAAACTAACTTTGGGGGATGAAGAAAGAAATGGACGCCCTTTGACCGCTGTTATAGAAGAAAATGTGCTAGCAGTGAAAAATTTAGTCCAAGACTATAGACGAGTTACGTATCAAGAGATGCAGCACGTACTGCAGATTGGATCGGGAAGCCTTCACTAGATTCTACACATGCATCTTCGCGTGAGGAAGATAGTTTCACTCTGGGTGCCGCACAACCTCACCGATGCTCAGAAGCAGGCCCGGGTGGAATGGTGCCGTGATATGATAAACAAATTTGAAGCAGGCTCGTCTCGGCGTGTTTACGACATCATTACAGGTGATGAGTCCTGGATTTATCAAATCGATCCAGAATCGAAGCGCACGTCGACGGTTTGGGTGTTTCAAAACGAATCAACACATCCCAAAGTGAAGCGATCTACAAGCGGGGGAAGATTTTGATTGCGATTTTTTTCAATTTGACTGGATACTTGGTGTCAATTCCTTTACGGAATCAAAGAAGCATCAACGCCGAGTAGTATACTACCAAATGCTTGGCAGAAGTTTTCTCTGTTGTGAACAACAAGCGACCAAACACAGGGCTCCGCGGGCTACTGCTCTACCACGACAACGCGCCCACCCATACTGCGCTCAAAACAAAGGACTTCCTGGACAGTACGCCGGTCAAACTCCTGGGTCACCCTCCTTACAGCCCTGACCTAGCACCGTGTGACTTCTTTTTATTCCCGAAAATAAAAAATCAGCTCAAAGGGATACAATTTTCGTCGCTGGCAGATGCGCTGTCAGCGTTCGAGCAAACGAGGTGTCTGCGGCAGACTGGAAAAAGTGTTTCAAAACTGGTTCAAACGCATGAAACTTTGTACAGAGGCTGGTGGAGAGTACTTTGAAAAGATTTAATAAAAAAATATTTTCTTTCTTTTTCTTTTTTTCTACTTATAGACATGTTAAAATATTATAAAAAAATATTTACTCAAAGAACATTTTATTTTATTTTCGCAAAACTTTCTGAACGTCCCACGTACATATACGTAAAAAGATTTATATCATTTATCGTTGACTGAAAGTTTGACGATACATTTCAAAATTGATAGACAAATTAAAGTAGCATGATCGTTTCTTATTACATATAAGTAAAATTAAACTAGGACTTACTTGTCATATGCATTATCATCACAGCCGACTTGACACGACAACGCGAAAACACCTGCAAAAGTAATAGCAAAATGAATGCGAAGTGGGCTAATGGGTATTTAAATTAGATCATATCTACAGTATACATAATTATTATATTAATTTTTTTGTGATAATTTTATCATCTGTAGCCTAAATACTTGTATTAGTGTTTAAGTGTTATGTATGCCTAAAGGGCCTATAAGCGTACATAAGGTTTTTATACATATAAACCGCGTGTCATATACATGTACATTGTGTATTGTTTTAGTTGTTAAGAATTATTTTTTGTAATATACACCAGGCTTCTGTAACATTTATGTATAAAAGGTATTGTTTCTTATTTATCGTGTCGGAGTTTTGCTGACGAGGCGATTATCAGGTAAAAGTAAAAAGTCGCAAAGGCTATAAAGTCAAACATTAACATATTTACTTAGTACATTGGTCCACACAATTTTTTTATACAAGGCAAATCCGTTTGAGTACCGTGAGCCGCGTGAGGGGGAAAGGTCGCGGCCCGTGTGTGGTATTCGCCAAGTCAGGTTAGCACTAGCACCTCACGTGTGAAGTACTATTGCCACGCCGCGATTAGGGATACCCACTAAAACCCCTATCCGATCTTCGAGCGTCCTTCGTCTGGGCTGTGGGCTCGCTCGCGCATTCACCTCCAGCCCGGACAGACAACGGCCGGCCCCTTTGCGAGCTGGCCTCACCATGGAATAGCCGGAGATTTGGGTCTCTCCGGCTACCTCGATCTCACCTCGAGGTGAGAGAGGGCGCGCGGGTCGGTGCACATCCCTCCTCTCCGGCCTTTATGTGCGGCATGGTCCCGTTTCCCCGCCGGTTGCCCGCACGGCCGTAGCCTACGGCGGCTGGAGATCGTCGTGGACGACACTCGGTCGCCGCCGCCGGCTCTGGCGGGAGAGGAGCGTGGCGGACTGCTCCCTTCCTCGCTCCGCCGCCTCCTTCGCGGACATGACCGTCTCGCAGAAGGAGGCGGCTGCGTCCCACGCGTCGGCGCTCCCGACCATGGCCTTCACCGCAGCCGAAAGGGACAAATCCGCCCCGATGACAGCGACGAGATCGCGGCGCTGCTCGTCCCAGGCTGAAGACACCTGGAGGGTCTGCAGCGGCGTGTCTTCGTCGCTCCTATTCCTTACGCCAAGCATACAAGGAGGCCAATGTTCTGGCCTCCAGGTCCCGTCAGACTATAACACATCTTTCCTTAACATCAGGCAAGATTGTGGTGCAACATAAACATATATCTACTAAAATTAAAGAATTCTAAATACTAAGAATGGTTCCAAAAGTGTACAACTGTTAAAATAAATAAGTAAATATACATATTAAAACCAGCAGACATGAACTTCTAATACTGTCTTTCAAAGGCACACAGAATAAGAAAGCTTTTTAAAATCAAACCACGGCACTCTCTACCTAATAAAGTATGGAGATTAATTGAGAGCATAATAGACATGTTTATAGAGAAACGTTGTACTAATAAACGAAGTAAAGACTTTCTCTTTGACCGGGCCCAGAAAAGTAGTTCCCTTAAAACGCCTTCGTTAAACGGCAGGGATATTTGTGCCACATCTAGTGTTGCAACAAAATATTAAAAAATCGATCCCAAAATACCGATATTACTACGAATATTGATTAGCCGGTAGTATCGATTTTGAAATATGTATAACTATACTAGGTACACTACTACTGCTAATAATACTACTAATTGTCATCATCACGCATTCCTTAGTTACATCGAATCGAAAATTGATTTGGAAGATGTGAATTCGTAGTGTGGTAAATGACCAAATTATTGACAGTCACACGTCCATAACTAATTTATCTATATATTTTCATTGATATTCTTTTCAAATTTTTTTCTTACAACGTGGTACATAAATATGAGACGACATAAGATCTTTTTTAATATATTTATTTGAATAGTAGATTTTTTTTTTTTTTCATTATTATTTTAATATTCTGCCTTTGATTAAAAATTATAATATCAATACTTATACAATATCGCGTTGAGAACACGAATGTCTATAACATCTTCCTCATGGCTTCTATGCATAAGAATTCATCAGCAGACCAACCCACACATTACATGTTCCCAAGTTAAGCAAGGTACGTTTTTGTTGCAGGTGATATACGATAGACAATTTTGATTTCGATCTCGAAATCCAGAACAAGGTTTTAAAAATGACGAAACATCCGGTTATTGAGTTCCAGTGAACCAGGAGGGCTATCGTTTAGACCATATTATAAGTTGACATGTTTTACCATTACATCCCTATTCACGACTCTTAGGGCAGATTATTTGCTTGGAACGATTCTTTAATTTGTAGCGACATTTATCGATCTTATGAGGCTTCATAAAATTGAGCGCTATTTACATCGGCTTCAGCGTGGACCAATTTTATACTAATTGACATAATTGGAACCGTCTTTGATTAAGCGCGATGACTAATAGAAACCTCAAGATATTTTAATTTACTTAGAAAATCATTATGCTTCGAGTTTCAAATTAGCTGCATTTGTACGCCGCATAAAAGTAAATTCAAAGAGAACGTCTCTTTGATCACAGCCGATTCGCGGAGCTTCAATCTGACTTCAATTTTTATAAGCTCGGCAATCAATCAAAAGGTATTATAATAAAAAAAACAGGCACGTGTAGGCAGATCATTTATTTCATAGAAAGAATTTTTATTACTTCAAGTAATTGCTAATAATCTTCTTCAATGTTAAAGATCGTTTCTAAGAAGAATTACAAGTATACTTTTTAGAACTTAAGATTCTTGTAACTCATCGATCGTGGGTTTAAAAAACCGACTTTATAATTTAAATTAGTTCTTAATAAAATCATTCCAAAAAATATATATCTTCTGAGCTCAGGCTTCTCCGTTTTTAACGGTCTTTAAAAAAGGAGAAGGTTCTCAATTCGTCGTGTAAATGATGGTTTATGTATTCTATGTATTAGCCATAACTATTTTGATTCTGAACCGATTATAATAATTAGTTTTGCATTAGATTCAATGAAGATTAAAAATTGTCCCATAAGTTTATAAGTTTTATTGCTATTGGACTTTGGGTTCCGAAGATAAAACAGAAAATTCATTAAAATCAGAGAGAAAACATGTAACATGTTTTTGCGGTTTTTTAGTCACAACTTTTGTTTCTGAATCAACTTTGATAAAAAAAAATGCGTTGGCTTCAGTACAGGATAGTTTTCCAAAAATGGTCGAAAAATCGAAATAAAAGTAAATATATAAATATAACGCAGCGCTTAAAACCGTTAAAACGTAGTTTAAATTACTTAAGAAAATACCAATTTAATCAATTTGGTTGAAAGTCATAGAACTGGAAGGACACGACGTATCTATACAATTACTTTGAATGATTCAAGTTTCTGTTTATGGATCAGTTGGATTGATTCGTCCAAATTGAAAGACAAAAATGTTGCGTCCTATATCGGTTTTAATCTTATTTCAATACAAGATACTAGAAACAATATACGAGATCATAAACAGGCAACGCATCTACTCCTTGAGTGTTGCAGGTGTCCATGAGCGACGCCATCATCTTTTTTTATTGCATGAGTTCAGCATAAAGGCAGATGGCCCACTTGGTGGAAATCGATCAATGTCGCCGATGGGCAGTGGTAACACCAAGCGCGGTACCAATGAACTGCTGCGTTCTAAAGGGAGACTAGAACCTGGCCACTAATGCCGGAACACATCTCAAGGTTGTTATGGCGGCATACTAGACCAGGGGTGGGAGCCAGATGGGCAAATACCCTACCACCTATGCTGTGGGTTGTTTTGTGGCATCTTACAACAGGCCACCCAACCACAGGAAATTGTATACTTTCTACGTTCCTGCATGGATAAAAATTTACGGATTCCTGGGCCGTATACCGGTTTGTTCTAACAAAAAATATTAAGTGTATTCCATTATATTCTACATAGTATGTATCATTTTATAATACATAGGAGAAAATATACCACTGTTGGCAAGACAAGTAATTGGCACTGTATTATTTGTATCTACAATATATTTAAAAAATCTTAGATAATATTTTGTAGCCATATAATGATTATAATAATATTATGGCTACAAAATAAGATTTTTAATATCTTGAAAAAGTAAATTATCTGGATGCCACCGATAATATAGTTTACCCTAAGTATTTATTAAAATACAATATAAAATAATTAAGTATGACTCATAACGTTAAATCTGAAAAATTCCAAGAGGCTTTACACTTTATTCGTAACATACGCGCTCGTATGAAAACGAAAGTTTGAAGAGGAAAATGCCGAAATTATTACTCATCATGCCCCAAAATATTTAGGAAACAAATATTAATTTATATGTGAACCTCTTAAAGCAGCTTTATTCGTTTGTCATCATTCAACGTAGTGGAAACCATTGTTTGACGTACGAACCCTTTTTATTTGGGTTAAATATTTAAATATTTAATAAAGCGATCCAAAACGTGTGTTGATCTTCGAAAAGAAAACATGTTATTCTTTATTAAGTACAAATCTCTGTAATGGCAGGCTTGAATTTTTTAATGCTCAGCTTCCATTCTGATCTTCTAGTCGTATTTCTCTCTCCACGTTTTTTGCACTTTAATTCTTACAAATGCAAACTTTGTAAAAAAGCTAACAGCAGCTTAGATAAGTACCTATATAGGTACTTATCTAAGAACTCTATTATCTTCGATTTTATATTGGTAAGTTACTATAACTATATAGTTATACAAACACACCAATATAAAATCGAAGATATTTTTGAAGAAAAGTTCAGAATGAATAGATGAATGAAAATATATGAATGGTGTTTGTCAGGATCGTAGCAAATAGAGATCCATCGTCACTGCCTACTCCTATGGGAAACAGGCTTAATAATATGTATATATGTCGGCATGTACTATCATCCCATCTGATTCTCACCTCACAATCTTCTCTTACTTCATGACTTATTATTTGAATTATATTTTTATTTTTAGACAAAATCAGCCATACATTTTTAGTCTTAAAAATTAATTTTTAATGTCTTATTTAAACAGAGTATCAGAATTAAGTCAGTAAGTGTCACAGATATTACATACATACATATTTTATAATTACAAAAAAAACGATGCTAGCGACATCTAGCAAACGCCTTTAAATTAATCGTCATGATCACATTTTAAAATACAGGTACACACCCCGCCGACAGCGATTTGGAGTAAAATTTTTATTTATACATTTATGTTTGTCAGGTGGTAGGGCATTTGCCCGACTGGATGGCTACCACACCTGGTCTAGAGTATGCCGTCATAACAACTTTGAGTTGCGTTCCGGCATCAGTGGCCAGGTTCCAGTTTCTCCTCCAAGGCCGGCAGCATATTGGCAGCATCATTGCTAATGTCCATAGGCGACGGTAACCACTTTCCATCACAGTTGGGCCATCAGCCTGTTTGCTGTGTTTCAGCAATAAATAAAAAAGTTATTTTCTAAGTACAGTTTTATTTATAATTTGTAATTAGGTTTAGTTTTTTTTTAAGATTGTTAATTATCATTTATACCATCATAATATTTACACAATTGTTATCAAGTACAGGTATTATCTTACTTACAATTACAATACAATATTTTTGTACCATAGTAAACTTCAATCTGACATCTTGTGATCATTGTTCGAAACAAATTACTGGGAAATGTAATATAATATTATATAACGTTATATAAGTAAAAAGGAAAGGACTGTGGAAATTAAAACTCGGAAGTTTTATGAAGTGTAAACAATCATACACACGTTTTTGTCAGAACAACACAAACAAATAAATTAACAAATTAAACAAATTGAATTATGTGAACATTGACTTATTTACAAATAGTCTAACATCAGCATATGCGAAATTATTCAAAATTTATTTTGATGATTATTAACCCGTTTGTGAATTTTAGATACGTATAGGTAGTTTTTTTTCTAAATCCGTCTTGAATATTCATGTTTTTATGTCACCTGAGGAGGCTTATCAACAGCAGGCTATCTATCTTTGTAACTTAAAAACTACAGCTGTTAGCCCCCTATATAAAATAAAAACAAAATAATTAACTTTCATTTAGATACAATTCATAATAAACTCTAAATATAAAATTGACTATATATCTGTCTGTGTCCTCGTCATTGTCCTAGAATTGTTCCGATTATGATTCCTGAACAGCTATGCACTTGTCAGATCTTAACACAAAAATATTAAAAAAACAAACGTTCCATTACTTGCTCTCGTATGGATGTTATTGAGCAAACAAGGAGTAAATGGCGGCCTCACATCACCGATTTAAGTCGCAGAGTCTTCTCATCTTCTAGATCGCTCAGAAGATTAAAAAACTTTCTGCCCACTGCTACCAAGATTACGCTTGCTAAGTCTTTCTTGCTTCCCATACTTGATTACGCTGACGCCTGCTATCTAGATTTAACCTTAGAACAGCTGAATAAGCTTGAGCGGCTACAGAATTTTTGTATTAGGTTCTTGTTTGGATTGCGAAAATATGACCATGTTTCCGAATATCGTAAAAGACTCAAGTGGCTTCCTGTTCATTTTCGCCGGAATACTCACATTCTCACTCTCCTTTATAATATATTATTTACTCCTAATAGTCCCCAGTACGTTAAGGAACGTTTTAAATTCCTTCGCCTATCCGCTGCCCACAATTTGCGCTCTGATACGTATCGAAAACTTATGACACCTGCACACACTACATCCTATTATGATAATTCTTTTACAGTGCAGGCTGTCAAGCTTTGGAATATGCTGCCTCTTACTGTTAGAGAGACCAAATCCTTACAAACATTTAGAAATTTACTCAGAAAACACTATTTGTCCATAAATAGCTATGTCTGGTTAACACAATATAATCATGCAAATACATTTATTATAATAGCTTATGTATTTTGAAATATATTATTGTATATATGTATATATATGACTATGTATATATGTATGTATTAATATATTTATTTCTTAAATTGGTTCTAGTACTTCTGTATCTATTGCCTTTTTCCTGCACCACCTACGTCACCTGATTCAATTTTTTTTAAACTTAGGTTGCCTGGAAGTGATCGCTTTGAGCGATAAGGCCGCCTATTGTATTACCTACAAAATATTGAAAATATGGTCTATTTTTGTAATTGTATATTTTGGTGTGCAATAAAGTGTTATCTCTCTCTTTCTCTCTAAATGGATTAGCTTGGGAATATAATCTGAACTCTGAAGTTTATATTTCAGAATTATAAAAAAAAAACCTTATTGAGTTAGCATCAAATCAGCATTTGTTTTGTCACCACTTACACACACTTACAGGCCTACTGCTTTGAAATGTAATAATCTATACGCATATTATATAAAATGAAAGATTTGTATTTTTGTATGTTTGTAACGAATACATTTATGCAAAAATGTATAAAAAATGCGCTAATGAGAATGTCTTTAGTAAACAACGCCAATTAGAAGAAATTTGCTTCAAAACTAAATTTTCAATAATTTTTACTTACTTAATACAGCAATCCAGTAAGCCATCATTGTTCACACTGATTAAATACCACTTAAACTAGAAAAAAGTATAATCAAAATTAAAGATGTAAAAAAGACGTGTTTGATTTTCACGTGACCGAGTTGCACATGAGATACAAGCCGCCGCTGTGCGGCCGACGCGATGTTCTTTCGCGCACTGTGGCAAGCTGCGCGTGCACACATCGGGCGCGGGAGTATCTTCCAACCGTAACGGTAACTCAGCAGCCCTCTAATGCCGGGTTTCTGTATCTAACTATCCATTAATATGCCTTAAACAAAAGCAAATCTGGTTGAAAAACATAAAGATAAGTAAGGCAATTTTCTATTAAA
This sequence comes from Dendrolimus houi, assembly GCA_039645545.1. Lineage (NCBI taxonomy): Eukaryota > Metazoa > Arthropoda > Insecta > Lepidoptera > Lasiocampidae > Dendrolimus > Dendrolimus houi. The sequence goes on from CM077134.1 coordinate 12,892,779, forward strand.
GGTAAGGTAAAAGAATAGATACGAAACTGCCCCATATCTCGAAACTATTGAACGTATTTTGCTCAAACGAATTTACTGGGAAAGTATTTTTAAAGATCTACCGCCTTGATATTTTTCATAAATGTAGAAACCCGGCGGTAATAAAATCCAATGAATAAGGATTGTGATTTGATATTTTTCTGGTGACATATATACGTTACATACGTATTTTAATGTCTTGTAATAAGATAATACACCGGCCAAGATAAAATCGAAGTCTACAGAAATAAATATTTTAGTCTACGCAAGCGAACCAGCTAGAAAAAGTCTAGTTTTTGTAAGATGGAAATACTTTATGCAGATTTCATTGGCCAGAGACGTGGTAAAGTAGGTGTTGGATTTGCGGCGACTGCTTGATAGTAACTATAACCCCGGTGTTTTTATTATAGTGGAATCCTAACCTATGCGTTATATTACAGAAAAACAGAGTACAGGCTAGTCTGCAACTTTCTACAAGAGGCAGGCCCCATCTATATTAAAGTTAGCTTCATCTCACAAATTGACAAGAATAGAGGTGGAACTCCTGCAAGCCTCAGTCTCAACAACTTTGATACAAGTGACAACATATGTTGTTATTCGTCTGTTGCGATAGACATAATTTTGCTGCGAACCTGCCTATTAAGCTTACAATACAAGGTTGTTCAATTAAAATTCGCTGTATCAATATGCATTTACGCTTGACCATGATTATGTACTGAAAAAATGTATTTTCATTCGTAACTAATTTTTATAGATTGGCCGTGAAATTACTTATTTTACTTATACATACACACATATACAATGCTTGCTTCTTACAGGATTAAGTAGAGACAATAATTTCTAGTGAAAACCCTTACTGGCTTAATAAAAGAAGATCAAATTAAAGGTTTTCACCAGAAAACTTCTCTTGGGTTGGTCGAGAAAGATTTACATGTAGTAATAATCACAGATTTAGTACTGGTACTTTCATAATTTTTTAGGTACTGATACGTTTTTACACTTAGTTTATTAGGTAGGTACTGTTACCTAAAAAATTATAAATGTGGTACAAACAGCAACATAATCAACTATCAAAAGCATTATGAGTTTAATGAACCGATGTGACACTAATGGTTGTTTTATACCGGTTTAGCGTGTGAGAACACCCACGCGTATTCTACATAAAGAGATCCAATAACGGGTCGTCATTGTTATCAGCCTTCGGAGAGTAATGACGTGTTTGATTTAAGGCTGTTTGATAGTTTTTACTCCAAGTAAGTTTACTCTTAACATCGTTATAACTATAAATAAAATTGGTTTATCTTTAGTTGTCGCGATCTCGATCGTAACTTTACATCAAATGTCAACATCAACTTGACAAACGTCAATGTCACAACGGAAGAAAAGAGTTCATCAATTTTGAATACCTCTTCAACAACTTGACAACAAATACGACTTCAAACCAACTACTTCTTTGTAACCTTATAATAAATTAGAGAATTCTTCAATAATTAGCGCCTATGATTTCCTTTGCAAACCCTGAAAGCTTAATCAGTGATCTCCAAATAGGTAGATGGACCAGGTTGCTAACCAGTTGGTCATGTTAATAAATTCGGACCTCCACCGTGCTCAAAACCGATCTCGATGGAGGAGAGTACCTAATTATTCATTGCCATTGAAGTCACGATCCTCAGAAATGAGCGAACGATTTGGAAGAGATCTGTAATTTCGAAATTTATACGATGCCTAATTACAAAATTATTACAACTTTCTTCTGCATGTCTGTCTGATGAGTATGAGCCTGTATTTGTATCCTAAACACATTCAGAATATATTGCTTCTTCTTTTAATACAAAATATTATTATTTTGATGACTTTTTAGAACTGATCGCGTGATCCATATTTTGTACAATTTTGGAAACGTACATAATATCTTACCATCTAGGAGTATTTATTGACTTAAATACATCATTTTGCACTGAACTTTACAATTTTTGAGACCGTTTTTATTATTCATTACACCATTGTGAAGTAGTATACAAAAATACCTTATTGCCAACATTCATCCTTGTAACTGAATAGTATTATAAAAACTTAGCTATAACATAAATAGACAGACAAATGGACATGATGAATTTATAAGGGTCGCATTATTATTGAACACCGTGCGAAATGGAGAACAAAAGCAGAAAAGTGGACCCTGCTTCTGCTGCTTCGAAGCACACACTCCAAACGCAACCAAAATTTAACGCAAGGATGATGATGATGCGTTATTGCCATTTGGTTAGAGTACCCTAAAAATGAAAGTAAATATGTTTTTAGAATAAAATCTGAATATACGTTTAGAACACCTTCATTATAATTCTAAGTAAAGTCTTTGTACTTCTAATAATAGGCTGAAACGGTATAATGTAGTACTCAATAGAGTTGTTCTTATTGTTGCTTTAATGTTCTTTTTGTTCGACTATAGACTGTATCGAATCGCTTCCAAGATCTAGTCCAGTTAAGTCTAAAGTCAATGAACTAAGAATTAAGTGACATTTAATTGTTCCTATTCTCTCTAACGAGGTATGCAACGGAGGCGTACCTTAAATTGTATTACTAACGAACGATTCAGTAAGACATTTTTTTTTAATTCATACATAAAGGTAAGTTTTAGATAATAATTTAAGGTTCATGGTCCATGATCTAACTTTGGCCGTGAAAGAAGAATACTATGAATGACAATTTGTATCTATTAATAAAAACTTTTGATTTCATAATATAATATTTAGTAAAAAATTAACTCCATGATACTTCTAGATCTTAAACGGCTAAATGATACTTCAGGTTGTTTATTCTAAAAGGATCTTTTTAGACCAAAAGAGATGAAAATTGAAAAAGAATTTACTCTCAACTAATTTTTGTTTTCTTATTTACAGCAAACAAACAAAAGGAGAAGATATATAATAGTTAGTCAAAGAGCTTTCTAGATTTCTTTCGCGAAAAACTTAATATGTAAAGTTAAAATATTAACGGTCTTATTTATATTGAGTTAAAGAAAGTTTGTAATCTTCTGTACGAACCTTAATAAAGCTTACAAACTTACTCTAAACCAATATCTATATACCAATAATTATGATATGAATAAGACCGCAAGACGCCAAAAATTTACAAATTGGTCACACAGAATTAAAATATCAACATACTTTACTTTGTTGTATAAACAAACGCTTAAAAATATGTAAAGTAGTTGTATCAACAGGTTTGTTTGACACATAAATGCCTATAAAAACCTTTTACCGAACATATCACTCCATTCCGAAGCCTATAGATTGAATGATCCGATCATGTGTACGTGACACCGCCCCGGATTCCACTGTGAAACCAGAATCGCATAAAATCCTATCGTAAACATAAATAATGTAAAAATGTATACTCTTTTTTATTCAGTACTTGAAGGAAATCGAAACTTGGTTGAGTTTTTAGCTAGACATAGAACTAGGCCGTGTTCTATTTTGTTTAGTTCAGTTTTAATTTTAAACAAAACCCAATTGTAATTAAGAAATGTCTAGAGGCAAATCTTTAAGTAAACATTTGAACTAAAATATCCCATATCTCAAAAACTACTCATTGAAGTATTTTTCAATTTCTGCCATATTAAAGTTTTTCAAAAATTTCCATTGTTAACTCATAGTTCAAAAAGGAAGAGTACTTGTTACAACTTTGAAACTGAATAACTAATTTTCCACTGATTGATTTATCCATGGTTCAAATAAAAGAATCATTAAAGAAAATCGTTTTCAAAACTCGTGTAACGATGATCTACACGGTTATATACGTTAGCTTGTCTAGATTTAAAAACGATCTGTAGTTAAACGTATGGCACCTATCTCAAAGCTAGATCTTTCGTGATTTCACTACGTCACTGTGTAGCAAAAAACAGGATACCTACACCTATTTGCAAGATGTATTTTATATAGTGTTACAGTTATTTAGTAGCATAGTTGTTCTTGTCATGTTTCTTTTTAAAGTTAAAAATTATTTATTTTATGTACCCTCTTATTTCTAAAGTTTACAATCGGTCATGTCCTTAATTGAATAATAATGTTATATTTTTATTTATTCTGTGATTAGCGCATGTTTTGTATAGAGAGTAGTTGTCTATAATTTACCATAATTTTATGTAACAATATTTATCCTTTGTATGATGTGGTAATTGTGTAGATTATAATTCAAAATGTCTCACTTGTATATAAACGGTATTCATAGCACTTCAATCCGCTATCGGTTGTGCCAATTTGCTAAGTTTCACATACTGTTAAATTGTTGGAGGTGTTTTAAAAATGCTTGTAAAGTGTAAGAAGTCAGTGTATTCAATGTGTTAAAACCGTAAGGTTCTCTGATTATAAATATGTGACCAGCTGCTGTTCTTTTATTACCATAAACCCTTCTGAGTTGTTGCAAGTATTAAAATAGACCGCTGGTTTCCTGGTTCCTTGTACACAAATTCAAAAACCTACTTAACTATTTTTATTATTGCAAAGCTGGCAAACTGACAGACGGCTCACCTCATGGAAAATGGCTACCGTCGTCTATAGACGTATGCTAATGCGCAGTCAGCCTTTAGGATAAGATAAAGAGGATGGGATGGAGGATGAAATAGAGGGGATCAGGGAAGAGGAATGAAATAAAAGGGAAAGTGATAGGATGTGGAATTGGAATAGGTTTTACGCGGATATTCTCTGAGAGCGTGTTATCACACCAGTCGAGTCGGACCTTAGAGCTGTAATCAAGATTCCAGCGTACTTATTACAGTTTTTGAGTATAAAATCACGTTCACTTTCTTTATTCTATATGTTGTATTTTTGTATGCACAACCTGTTGCCGAACGAAACGCGCCTGACATCGGTGACATCCGCGGGTGACACACTTGCTGGTCTCACTGACACCTACTCGGTTAGATTAATGACATTACAAGCTTAGAATATAATAAATAATATATAAATAATTTCTTAAATGAAATAATTAGTGGTTGTGCCAAGAAAATCTCTTATTAAATTCTCTATGCACATCCTCCCAACAAGAAAAGGTTTTTTTAAACTTGGAGTACACTGAACGACAATATAAAATTTAAAGGAGTATTTGGAACTTACTCCTTAGTTTAGTTTTCAAAGAATGTAATCATGTTGGTTAAAAGTGAGCTATAGTTGTAGGATGTTGATTTTGAACGAATAATTGGGTTTGTTTTGAAAAATTCACCTATTTAAAAAACATGCCTTTTCGAGCTGCTATAAGAACTCTCTCATTTTGGGGCCTGTTTCTGAATATTATTTTATGAAGGATACCAGTTCACTAGGTAGATATGACCAGTGTTAGAAGGCATTTAAAGAAATAATTGTTTCAACAACGAGAGGTCTATGATAATGTTCTATACTTGCTTGTGTTCTTTTTTATAGTATTCGCTCTTTTGTCATAATAAAAAATAAACTAAACTTATTAAATTAAAGTATATTAATTAACAAAACCGGGTCAATTAAAGACTTACTACCATTTGACTAAGGCTTTTGCTTGAATATCATTCGAAACTTCAATACTCATGGATACTTGCTTGACACTAGCTAGATACATAAATCTTACGGAACTATATTTAAAAACAGAAAAATAAAGCAATGGGTGGCCTTGTCGCTTAAAGCTATTTCTTACCTTCGAAAATACTTTTTTATCTGGTGATGTAAGTGATACATAAAATTAGATGCTACTAATTTTTAAGCATTTAAACCCATAAGCATGACATGAATTGTATTGGGATGCAAAGCGAATGGTTTAATCATTGAGCAGCCATGTTTATTACAAATATTCTTTTTAAAATTAATCGCCCTATAACCTCCTCAAGTACATAAGTCGATGTAGTCTATAGTCGTTCATCAATAAATCAAGTGTATCGAAGCAATAACAAGCAGCAACTGCAACAAGCAGCTTAAGTGAGAACTTCGTTTCTTTGTTTTATGATCACTAAACATAGTGACAGAACATATGACATGAATCTGGTGACGCATTAATTACGAGTCGGAGAACGTGACTTGGTAAATCGACGACAGTACAATCATGCCAACAGCTGTAAATATTTAAAATAAATGCCAACATTTAAGTGAAATCAACCAAAAGTGATCCATATAAACATAATTCTGACTCATTCAATGTCATGGAAAACCGTCATGTTTCTTCATATCTATGCATTTGAACCAAATTGTTTTATTTTGGTTGATTTGTATAATATCAGCATACTATTCATATATTCAGCATACGATGCCTAACTCATTAATGAATATTTTTTACTCTTTTAACGTTTTTATCACCTTTATATGGCGTCATATGGAATAAACATTATATCAAATTTTATCGAAACAGAATTGTAGAGTTCTTTCTGAAAAATTGGTTGTAAAATGTATATATAAACAGACAGTCAGAAATGGCTATTTCATAACTGCTCGGTTATTATCATAATTGGTACGGAACTCAAAAAAAGCTTAATTCAATAATATAACTAAGATTTAAATACTTATAAGACAAGTACTAAAATCACATAACCAAATCTAATTACGCACACACAGGTACTTTTAATTCTCTTTATCAAATTTTAATTAACCAGCATGTTTATGATTATAGGTAATTGAGATGGAAGCACTAAGCATTTAAAAATATTTATGTAATATTAGTACAGATACTAGCTACACGCGCCAGTTACTTTGCCTGTAATTTTATATTCGTATCCTCTAAGCCCTTTAAGATATCGAAATGAAACTCGAAGAATTCAAGATATTGTGTACCAGGTTTAGAGGAAAAATGCCTTATGAAACAGCCAAGTATTGTGAAAGTTTTTTATTTTTGGCCATCTGTTGTGGAGTGTGTATTCTTCCAAATATTGTTAAGAAGAACATCAATCACCCGTTTCCATACCTCATTCAAGGCGTTAAACGATACTCTCTCAATACTTTTATTAACTAGATCGTTATCTTCGTATATCTGCATTACTAGCTCCATTGTGTAAGGGATACCGTATACCTAGAATTAAGATTTCACCAATATGAGTAATCTTTCTAGAATTCTCTAACGACACCTTTATTTTCTCATGTCTCAACGGTGAACCCTTGATGGCCATCGGAAACCGCTGTGTGGCCAACTGAAGTGGCCAGTGCAAGCCGGTAAGGCATCTCGTGACCTAAACCCAGTCACCAACGGGTAGTTGTCCGCCAAGTCGAATCTAGGGTAAAGAGAAACCCCTCGAGATACCTAACTCCTCCATGAAAACCCGATAAAGAGTGTCTGGTTCTTAGATAACTATAAGTGGTTGATGTTTGATAAGCTATTTTATATATCTTTAGGGCCTCTATATGTGCCATGTCTAAGAATTTCAGTTCTCTGGTTCTCTGGTCTGGGTATCCAGAATCGGCCCTAGAGTAGCTCGTTGTTTACTATCGAGTACCCAAGCATACCTTGCTTAGCTTGGCTGTTTACAGTATGTTGGTTTTCTTATTTTACAAAAATAGGTGGTATCAAAACCGAGACATGAAATAGAATTCAATACATATGGGCGCGCATGTGGCAGGGGATGTATCATGAGCTTTTTGGTTACGCTTTTATAAAGTTCCGTTAATATATACCTAACATATTTACCAACAGAGGAGGTTAAGTATTTTGTAAAATATCTTAAATCTCAAAGTCAAACCTAGCCAACAACAGTGATTAATAATTTCCAGTACAGAATATTTCGAATTTCGAAAAAGTAAACATTCCGCAAACAGGAAAACCATATAAACAAATATATAATTTAGTCTATGTTACTTAAATTAGTATTGAAATAAATACCGTAGCAGCATAGTCGACACTCGTTCCAGACACCTTCCCATACCAAGTATGCAAAGTATCAACTGTCACTGTTATTACTTGAAAACTTGCGTTCTTCATGGCCTCATCGATTTCGCCTTTCAAATCTATGTATTTGTCATCATCGGATTGGACATCTGTGTATCCTTTAGGATACAATACCGCATCACCCTAGGATCACAAAATGAAAATAAAAAATATTCATCATTATAAAAAGTAATATGTCGATCATAAAAGCAAGATATTGATTGTATTTTACACCTAAAATACATACACATATAGTTAAGGTTGGGAAGTCCATCAGTGGGGTAAGTTTATATACCTCTCGCTTTTTACCTGTTTTTTACCGTCAACTAAAATTTTAAAATAGAATTAAATGGTGTCCTAGCTTTACCATTTGATTTGTTGTCGTCGTTGCTATTCGAATACGGATATAACGAGAGATGGATGGAGTTCCCTCACTGACCGACCTTGACTATATATATATATATTTATATATATATATATATATATATATATATATATATATATATATATATATATATATATATATATATATATATATATATATATATATATATATATATATATATATGTATCTCTCTCTCTCTCTCTTATATATAAAAATCAATTGCCGTTTGTTTTCTCGCTAAAACTTTTGAGAACGGCTGGACTGATTTCGCTAATTTTGGTTTTGAATTATTCGTGGAAGTCCAGGGAAGGTTTAAAAGGTGAGTAAATATGAAAAAAATTGATTCTGAGGCGGTACGAAGTTTGCCAGGTCAGCTATATATATGTGTGTGTGTGTGTGTGTGTGTGTGTGTGTGTGTGTGTGTGTGTGTGTGTGTGGGTGTGTGCGTGTGAGTGTGTGATTTATTGAATTAAGACTGTGGTCATAAACCATTTGTAATAATCAAAGATCTTTTTGTAATTAAAGAAATACAAAGTACTTAAGTTTTTATAAGAGTAAATACATAATAAATACATAAATTAAGATATAATTTATACCTTGAAATCGTTGTAGCTATAAGTGCCACCATGTACATTTAAATAAGCAATAATCTTGTGGCTGTAGTGATGAAAGACATCCCTTATAGCCCTAGTCTCAGGCTCAGAGAAGGCGCTTGGGCCAGGATACTGCGGACTACAAGGACTGATATTGCGCGAAGAGTTCCAAGCTACATCGAAGTTCCGATCAAGACTCACGCCTTGACAGGCAGCTTGAGGCGACAAGTTCTTATTCCATATTTTGTGCTATAAATAATTATATATGAGGCGAAATATCCGTTTTACAATATAAAAATAAATAATTAACAATGTTGCATTGATGATTCAATTATAAATTTATCTGCAATACAGCGAGTAAACATTGGCGTGTTGATTTGAATTGGCACTTCGATTTTCAATTGTCAACAACTTAAATTATTGTCAATCTTCTCCGGTTCTGTTTGGGATAATCTTATAACCACTCATCTCTTGTGAACAAACAATAATGATGCAAGTATATAATTCACATAATAACATAATATTAATATTATTATCGAACCGCTTCGAGTTTTCAAAGAATATTAATAATGTATTGACAAATCTAGTAAAATGAGACGCGGATCCATTAGCCACTAAGCTACATGACTTAGGCTTATAAATGTGAACGAGTATGAACTTAGCGAAATGTAAAACTACTTACACGCACAGTCACACCGTCTGGATTAGCCATCGGTATTAAGAAAATATCAAATTTGTCTAAATGACCTAAATAGAATGACAGTAGAATCCTGAATCTCTTCTCGCCAGAGAGACAACTGAGTTCTTGGAACCCCATAACACTTAGTCCATGGACTATGAAGATGATTTTTTTCTCTGGTACTTCATCAATATATTTGCTTTCTTCAGCTCTAAAGTATTTGCCTATATCATTTTTTACTTCGGCAAATTTTATTAGTATTATGTCATTATATTCAGCGGTACGTCCAATTATTTCAAAACTTGCGTTTGCTTCTGGGAAGTCTGCAACTATATTCCTTAAGGTTTCTTCGAGCTGAAATAAAAGTTGAAGATATGTATATACTTTTGAGAATTAGAGGCTTTCTTACGTTCAAAGTTTTCTAAAATTTAATAAATAAATAATACTGATATATATAAACAAGTACAATTAATATTTTTGCTATTATTTTATAATGTTTTAGTAAATAATTATTTTTTAATGTTACATAAATTAAAATAAGAGTTCACATTAAAAAATTACACTGTATGGTGATAATGTTGTGGGGTGAACTCTGTTTTCTTCTACTCCACTATATCTTGTTGTCAATCTGTAAATAAAGTAAACACAAATTTTTTGTATAATAAATAAATTCATCTAAATATTTGATTAATATAAGCTTTCATCGACTAAAAAATCTTAATAATAATCTAGCTTGTTTAAAAAAAAAGGAATGTAGGTAATAAATAATACAGAATGCACTCGGACATGTATACTTATAACGTAACAAAGGATGTTTCTGTTATAATGTTTAATGAAAAATATAGTGTGTCGATATGTCCTCGAGCCAAAAAACATAAAAACTGTAGTAAAGAGTAAAAGAAAAAGCTTTCGCGATAAATAGACACAATCGCAGAGAACTGACATGTCTCAGCATCAAAAATGTTGTTGCGTACCAAATATTGACAGGTGTAGTCTAGATTTTTGCTACAATATGTGGTTATTAATTTTTTGAAGGATTATTTAAAATTATTGAGATGTTTACTTTACTACTTGTAAAGTAAACAACTCGATAAAATTACAAAAATCAACACTAGGTTCTCGGGTGATATGTTTAAATAAATGGGTGATATGTGTAAATTTCTCGTCGTCGCCCAATATGATGAACTACAGGTTGAGAAACATGTTGCGGGTCAATTTGAATGAATACATGGCTTAAAACAAAATTTACTTGTCTTGCTTATTTTCTAGATTCTCATCAGGGGATTTTTGCATGAGATACATAGGCGTCATTCTCGTAGACCTGAAAAACATTAAATGATTATTTATTAAAGTATAAAAACATCAAAATACATTTCTGTGAAACTGATTGCTACAAATGTGAAACCTCACACAAATAATGATGTAAATTAATTGTAATGTCATTGTCAGATTTGATCAATCTTAATTAATGTGAAAGTGACTTCAATCATTAATTATTTATTTATAACGAACGTCATTATCTTTCAATTATTCATTGCTTATTAAATAATCTTATAGTTAAAATGTTTTATGTCAATATTTAATTCAACAATATGGAGCTTTTGTTACAGCTTTGAAATCCTATTTTTTTTATTGCTAAAGCACATCAGACAGGCTGTGATGAAAAAGCAGTTACCGTCGCCTATGGACATTAGCAAGTGCTGCCACAATGTACTGCCGGCCTTGAAAGAGAAACTGGAACTTGGCCACTGATGCCGGAACACAACTCAAAGTTGTTATGGCGGCATAATCTAGACCAGGGATGGTAGCTATCCAGTCGGGCAAATGCCCTACCACCTGGCTGTGGATTGTTTTGTCGCCTCTTACGACGGGCCACCCGGCTGTAGAAAATTGTTTTCTTCTTCCGTTCCTGCACGTTATTTCAGGACAACGTTGATATTTTGGATCCATACACACAATTTTCGTTAAAAACAATAGACATGCTTCAACTACAGCTTATTTTTAACAAGTTGTATGTGAAAATAAAACTGTATGCCAAAACATCACCAATTTAGCCCCCATAAAATACGCGTCATATTTCTTAATAAATTTTATATCGTTTTTGGAATCATTTAAAAGTCGACCCCAAAAGTTTGCGTCATTGCTAAAATTAAATATTCTGTTGATACAACGTCAATTTGGGATATGACTATACAATACACATATAGCCCTACCTAATTAAAACTTATAATTATTAGGACTTACGCGGCATGTTCTCGTCGATTCTTGAACTTCAGCGGTCTAGGCCTTTGATAAGACTTCTTTGAACTAATATGATTCCAAGTTCGTAGACCATTTCTTTGTTCCCGAAACTTTCTTTTCAGACTTGAATTACGTTTGTTAGGACTTGTATCTATATCGTCTTCATTAGTGGTTCGGGCAGTATGTCCTGTTGTAATGGTTTTATAAGTGCTACGTGTGTACCTAATTATAAATAAGCTATTACAAGTTTAAGTATTAAGGACTATATCCAACCTTTACCGTCACTTTATCGTAAGCGACATTTGGACTAAAGTATATTTTTTGTTGCAAAACATATTTTAAACTATTATTTTGTTTTCAGACATTCAGGTTTAGATTCAGTAGGGTCTAATCTAACTAAAACTGAAAGTCTTAAAACAAAATAATAGTTTAAATTACCTGTTCCAACAAAAAATATACTTAGGTCCAAATGTAGCTTATAATAAAAGCTTGATATTAGAATAAATATTCTATCACCCCACAAGGGCCCGATATTTATAAAGAATGTGCAACTGGACGATTGATGGGTACAAATGTAGAGATAGACCAAAAAGAGATAGATGTAATTGTGTGAAGGATGACATGATTTGTGATATGGCAGAGGACATAGGCCAGAATAAAGGAGTATGAATGGAAAAAACAAATTGTGCCAACGCTAAATAATTAGGAGAAGGTGAAATAAAAGACAGAGAGAGAGAGAGAGAGGGAGAGATTAAGGGTCGATATTATAACAAAGAAATGTTCAGTTAAGGCTCACTAATTATAAAGTTGTAAAACCGACCAAGTACGTAGTAGTAGGGCACAATAGAAGTTTCCTTAGAGATGATGAATGTTAACTATTTTGTTTGATCCTTTGGCTACGGAACCGTAAAAAGTTTATATGTTTAAAAATACTCTATCTTAAATACTACTGATTAAATGTTTTTAAACCTAACTTTTGTTGTAAGTAATGTTATACTCCACCATTTTTAATTTTTTCAAAAATTTCCGCACCGTTCAGGTCACTTATTTTTGTTGCGATTTCAGCACATTATGGTGCAAACATATGAACAAACCACCCAAACATATGAAACAGATCTTTCTGATGAATATTGTGTACCGGAGCTTTTTCCACAGCTACGCCGCGGGTCAAATCCTGGTGAGTAACTCTATTTTTTTTACATAAAAACTTAGTTACGTTTTATATATCGCGAGCGCAGTCATGAGCAAAAGCTAGTATAATACAGACGGTCTCTGTTGTTGAGCAGGGTAAGCCTTAGCCAGCCGAGCTCACCAACTAAGTCGTAAATGAACTTCTGTTTATTACTATCATCTGGGTGTCTGGGATCGGCCCCAGACTGGGCTGTTGGGCTATATTACCCATACCACAAGCGTAACTTGCTTATTATTATGCTTGCGATTTTTATTATATTATTACTATATATAAAACTTCCTCGAAAAATTATCTAACTGGTGGTGAAAACCTCTTAAAAGTCCGTTGAGTAGTTTAGGAGGATTTAGCGGATATACAGATAGACAGACGTGTAAAGCGACTATGTTTCATGCTATGTAATAAAGATATGGCACCATTTAGCTATTGAAGCAAAGGTCTGTGACATATATCGTTTGATAGTTATACAGATGGAAAAGGGGACGAACGGCCAAGATGACTGTAGAAGGATTAAGTTTTTTCCCAAAATGGCTATACGATTTAAAATCAAACCGCGAGTTCCACAAAGCCGCTAACAAGCAACTAGAAGCCACAGATGGCCACCCAAATGCCGATGCGGCCAACAAACGCCGGTGACTGGCGGATGAAGCTGCAAACGAAGCCAACGCAAAGGCCTTCATACCCCGCAGATTGGCCAACGGAAGCTGTAGAAAGACCACCATTATGCCAGAAGGCTCCAATGGCTCCGAAACACAGGCCCCGCGGTGTATTTGTCGAGTTAAAACCTGGGCAAAGATGTATTCTTTGAGGTTACCCAATGTTCTTGTCGCCTCTATTGGCCATAAAGGAAGAAAATCACCGAGAGCACAGAGAATATATGGGAAGAACTTTACCTTTTTATACATGCATAAAACTCAAAAACGTGTAACCAATCTCAAATACAAGATTTCACGAAGTATTTCGATTAAAATAACTTTTATTGAAGATGTTTGAATATCTTAGGTAATAGACAAATTTCCGGCCTACTCAAAGCTACCTAGTGCTGAACTTAAATTCAAACCATTTTACTTCCAATAGTCGTGAAGGAGCAAGCTTTGGGATCTTAAATACATTATGAACTAGTGTAATAAAATGTACCTCTTAGTTTGTCTTCCACGATTGTAGTGAAAATATTTTCCAAAGTGTATCAGAGTCGTATTTTCTTTAGATACTATACTCTCACGTGGGACCATTCTTCTGCCATGTTCCATTCCTTCATCACGTACCCTATATTTTAAAATTGTCATTAATTATTACATAATAAGATCCTTAAAATTTATTAGATGAACATACATATTAATTAATACCTATACATATTATTTTCTTAATTTCCTCTTTTAGATTCATTTTTAATCTTTAAATATAAGAAGTGTACCAAAATTAGAGCAAAAGACACGCACCTAATAAAACCTTTAGAAACCTAATAAAGTTATGCGTCAAATATAAGTAGGTACTAACATTGAGATATTTATAAGATGGTTGAATTGCTATTTGTATTAATTAACGGAATTTCCTTGTAGAGCCCATTATGAACCAAAGCTATTGTTTCTGACATCAAACATTTCCCAACATGCTATGCAATACGATAGATTCTTCTTTAGGCGTAGTACCACACTTACGGTTGTTCGCTGTTTTCATGGAAGAAGCATACCTAGAATACCTACTATGAATGGCAACTATTTTATTATTTAAAACATTTTTAGATCAAATTATTCAAAACCTTGGTCAGTTATATTATATATTATAACACAGGTAGGTGATATTACGAAAAACCGTTACTAGCATGAAAATAAGGTGATAGGATTGTTCTTCCTTGTATTCCGTCCATAGTGTTTATAACACAATTAATTCAATTGTATTTAAAATGCTGTTTACAAAAACTTTCTTCTGACTTTACCTATACGTCCCATTCGTATAGCTAGCTACAATAATAATGAATAATAATAGACCATAATTGTCCCACTGATGAACTCGGGCCTCTCAATTTTTAGGGGAATGGACAGTATATTATTTATTATATCCGCTACGCTTGTCTAAGTCTACTTGGCGTGTTTGACACATCAGATATCACGATGTGTAGGATTCCTTACGATGTTTTCTTCCTACATTCATATCCTTTAGATAAACATCTTCACAAATGATAAGATTGCGAATAACCAATAACTGCAGACATCAGTGTGGAATTCAAAGAATAGTCTAGTACTCGTGGTGTGGACAATAACTTACCAAAATTTCAATTCATCCGCAGAAGCCACTGCGAAACATTTTTTTTAACAATTAACTCACTTTAGTAAAGAAAACCATTTTAAATAAGTCAATTTTCATCTATTTTTACCCTAGCTACATATGTATATAATGTTTATAAACATAGCATCTCAGAAGCTAAGTCTAGCGACGTAAAGTGAGAGGTGGCATTTGTAACACTAAGTTACAGGATAGTTGAGGGTAGATAAGTTCAAAGAAAAGATCTGCAAAAATACCATTATACCTGTAATTTTGAATATCAGTGAAGCGCGGTCTGTACTTGAGTGTCACTCAAGTGTCAAGAAAGGACTATCACACAAAGGAATATAATTATAATGGTGCATGTGTTCGTGATATAACGTTGGTGGGTAGTAGTACGGTTTAAAGATATGGGCTAGTGAGATGGGGAATAAATGTCTAGCTATTCACGTCCGCTAGATTCCGGAAGAATGGGAAAGACCAAAAAATACTAGATTCTCAATATGAGAGATAAATTTGCATGCCATTTCATGATAAGAGATGCCGGAGAACGCATGAAGTGAAGATTCAAAGTATAATATGTGAAAAGTAGGAAATCGGGCGTCGAGTTCTAAAGCAGACTCTTCAAAGTGGGAATTAATGCTAACATGATAATTAATTTTAAATATATAGGTAAATCATACGTATACCTAGTTCACTTGACTTCCTTTGATACTACTGGAACAAGTTTAAAAATTTGTTTCTTATGATATTTATCTCCTAATTGGAATACCACCCTCATATTTCTTTCAATTTGTCACAACAAGAAGTTTCCGATAAATTTATGTATTTTTTCTCTCAACCTACATCGAATGCTCTTTAGAAGTACGCGTAGAATAAATTCCCACCCACATCCTGTTTCTTCATATTTCAATAGAAAGTTATTTGTAGATTTAATATAATATTATAATGAATTTCATTTTAGCGTTGTGGCATACACTGGTTAGTAGCTTTCATGCTTACTAAGGCTTCCTATACATTAGGGCCCAAAGTTTTGCAATCAAAACATTTGGTGTAAAGTTGTACTGTACCTCTGAGATTTCAAAGTCAAGGAAATGCTTGGGTAGTGGAACTTTAGCCAGAATTCATAATATGAGGCCACAATAATACACTTAGGTAGAAATAAGTAATAAACAATTAACTGGGTTACTTTTTAACATATTATAAAATGTTACAGTTTATTTTAAATTCCAACGGTGTAGACAATGCATCGACTCCGTTGGTGTTGCAGATGTCCAGGAACGGCGTTAACTACTTACCACCAGATAGACCTTCTGTCAGTTTACTTACCTGCGAACATAAATAAAAGTTGCAGCGTATTTTGTACGTCTATGAAATCATAATTGTATCGATTCAAATAGCTTATTAACTATTAACTAAACAGTTTTTAAAATCTCGGCTGCATTTGAATCATCCGCTTTAGAACTCGTGATCCGCTTTCTACTCTCTCTATTTCACTTCGCTGTCTTGCGTATCCCTTATTGTTAGACGATTAACATGCATATCGTCTCTCATAATGTCAAGCTAGCGTTTGTTAGGCGTACCTCTTTTACTGGGACCTACCAGAAGCGGTATGGAAAGATATTTGTTTGTTCCCCAAACCAACGGCGGTTTCGGTAAAACTTGAACGTACGAACGTTTGTCTATTAGTGATGGAAATGACGGCTGCCGCGAACAGGGGGATTCTTAATTAATAGTATCTACACATCAATCACAACATACGACTGTGCTATTTCTGATGATGATATTAATATTAAACATGAACTATTTTTTATTACAATTTATTTAAATTATTTTTAATGAAGATCTAATACTAAAAATCATTCTTTTTAATACGAATTTAGTATCACAAAGAATTAAGCCATTTGTTAATTAAGTGAGCCCATGCAAATACAATTTCGCAGCAAGTTCACATACTCCGGAATATTTTATTTTGTCAGAGATATACTCGTACTTGTACAGTCTCGTACTGATATATTTTCAGTGACCAACCATTCATTACCTTACCTTCAGTTGGACTTTGGAACAACTAAGATGTTGCACAGCTACTCGTTCAAGAAGCCGAGCCGGTTCGAAATTTTTAAATTTATTTACCAATAAAAAAGGACTTCAAA
Organism: Dendrolimus houi; assembly: GCA_039645545.1. NCBI lineage: Eukaryota > Metazoa > Arthropoda > Insecta > Lepidoptera > Lasiocampidae > Dendrolimus > Dendrolimus houi. Next base: position 12,910,171 of record CM077134.1, read on the forward strand.
AAACAAATTTCAAGTAAGATTATCTTGCAAATTTTACTCTACCTAGATTAATAACACAAAGAAAACACGTAGTTGCTACTGTTATATATGATAAATATTTGTCGGACATATCTTTGATTTGAAATTTATAACACTACTTCGATAAGCCACGGGTTGCAACAATTGTTTCAACTGCAATAAAGTAATATGTGTGCAGCAATATGAAAGTCTATAAAACTCATATTATTGATGTCGAGTAAGTATATTGTTTGCTAGCATTCAATGATTTATTCGCAATGAAAAATAAATGAAAATAATTCCGTGCTTACGTTATGCAAGTCACATCATGCATTGGCGATAACACTTGGTGAACGTAAATGCAAATTTATTGAAAACAGCAGTTTCAATTATTAATTAATTATAATGGGGAAATTAGCGCTTATTAAAATGCAAAGATGCAAAATCTATGCAAAGATGATACCTCAACAATCTAAATTACGCTTAGTTGCTTATTCTAATTCTAATCAAAATTACGATATCTGTATCTGTTTCCTAAGTAGTCATTTCTCTGGTTTCTCAAATAACTTAAAAAGTACCCACATCACACACCACACTTTCATAAGACTATTAAAAACCTGAAGAAAATATGTGTCACCCGTATCAACTCTGGAGAAAATTGTCCCTTTATATCTACTTCCAAAAGAAAGACTGAACTTCAAAGTAGGTGGAAGTATGTGCCACCAAAAAAGATCAATTTCTGAATTTATTAAATTATTTACCTTTTTAACCATAGATTACACAATGCCGTAATAAAAATGAACTATTACCGTGTACGCACCGCACCCTTTAAATCTTGACCGCGCAGACATTAAAAATTTCACGATCGTCTTAAAAGTGTTGTTTTACTCTACATGGCTATTATGGCAAAGGTCTGGTAAGGGTTCGAGTCACAGAATATACATTTTTAATCTTATTCATTCTTATTTATAACTAGACTTATTAAGTCTTTAAATCTTTTTCTGTTGAATCAACTGTAAAATCCCGAAAAGATAAGACTGGGCTCTCTCTGTGGATTCTTTTGTCTGTATAAGGGGGAGTACTGTGAAAAGCTCTTTGAGCTCATGGCTACGTCTTTATTCAACCGTCAGAGAGATCATCTACACTTCCTCAAAACTAAGCTATCGTTCACTGTATGTGGCACTATGTGGCGCTTAATCACTCAACTATATGGTTATATGTAAGCTATCGAATGAGCCCCTGCTACAATTTTACCAAAGTTCATAATATGTAGGTTTTCAACAAGGACCTAAATAGATTTTCAAAGTCTCAACTAAATAAGCAACAGAATAGCTGCCTTGGTGTTGCAGATGTTGTGAATAATAATAACCTACCTACTTACTTTCAAATGAACCGTCTGCTAGTTCATCTGTAGAAAGAGCATATAAGGTGTCTTAAATGGAAGACTGTATTTGATTTAATGTAAAAGATAGGTTGACATAATTAGTTAGAAATAGTTTTAGTTACTAAAATATAGTTCAGAAATGTATTTTTTTAAATAATGTCTTCTAACACTCAAATTTATTTTATTTAATAAGGAGGCCATTTTAATATAAACTTTCTTTTGAACCAGTCTATGTAGTAGATGTTGCGGCGCAACACTAGTTCAGTGGCGCGGCACTAGCTTCGCGTCTGCGCCCTGCTTTGTTATTTTTTCATTTGTTTTTTCTTTTGTTTATTTTCCCTAGTTACCGTAATGTATTGAGCACGGAAAACATGTTTCTGTTAAAAATTATCTATATTATAGTTTTTCCAATTGTTATACGTTTAATTACTGATATCATTCATAAACATTTTTGGTGACCCCGACGTGATAAAGGAAAATATCCTATGACATGGAGGAAAATGTTATAATATACTGAAGAAGGAAGAAATATCATGAAAATTAATACATTTTATTAAAGCGGATTTTGACTGCATTACTTTTAACCAGCATTGCATTGGAATTCTGTCCACGCCCAGTATTGTGCCTGAAAATCAGCTGCTCTTCGCGGGATAAGTACCCTCAGCGCTTGACTGCCGCACTACTACCTGGGTGTTGGAGCGTGAGCTGGTCAAATTTACGTATTTTGTTTTTCTTTCTTTATCTTTTTTGTCTAATAGCTTGTGTTTCGGTTACAATATTAATATGTCTACTGAAGGCGACGTACGTTTAAAAGAACTGAATACCAAACGTAGTTCTATAAAGGGTCGCATTACAAAATATAGAAATTTTTTAGTTCCATATTTAGAAGTAGATTCCAAAGTGGTCACGCGAACAGAATATCATATAATTACTCAGCGACTTGATAGGTTCCGTGAAATGTTTTTAAAATTTGGTGAGTTACAGTCTGAAATAGAATCCTTAAACCAAGATTATTTGGATAATGAGCTTAATATTAGAGAAGTGATTGAATCTGAATTTGTTTTGCTTATTGCGCAGACTCAAAGTTTAATAGAAAATCAAGAACATTATAAATCGAATCGGTCCGAATCAGGGGGTTCTGCCTCGAACTGTAATATCACGTGTCAAAATAATCATACTATGGGTTTCAAATTACCAACTATTAAAATTTCAAACTTTGATGGTACTTATTATAAATGGCTAGAATTTCGCGATACATTCTCTTCGCTTATCCATACTAATGATAGAATCGAACCGATTCACAAGTTCTACTATTTGAACTCATACCTTGAAGGAGAAGCTTCTCGTGTCGTCAGCAATTTGGAAGTTAGTTCAGTAAACTACATACAAGCATGGGATATCCTCTGTGAGAGATACAATAATAAAAAGCAGTTAATAGGTAATCATTTGAATTCTTTGCTTAATATTCAACAAGTACATCGTGATTCTGCTAAAGGTTTACGATTTGTAGTTGATCATGTGTCTAAGAATTTACGTGCATTAAACTCGCTGGGTGAACCAACGGAATCATGGGATACCTTGGTCATCCATTTGGTCTCAGCAAAATTAGATAGCCTCACTAGTGTAAAGTGGGAAGAATATAAAAACAATTTTGATAAAATGCCTTCTTTAAATGACTTCTTTGAATTTTTGAAAGGTCGTTCGGATGTTCTAGAGTCCATCCATAATAATAAGCCCGAACGTCATGTTATTTCCAAAGGCGAGTCAAACTCGTCAACATTTTGTTACAGACCTGAAAAGTCTCATGTCAAATCTTTTGCAATTTCAGCTGAGTCAGCAACCTCATCAACTTCTTCTATGGCATGTGTCCTGTGCAACGGCAGCCATCTCCTTTATGACTGCGCTTTTTTGGCCAAGCCCGTTAACGACCGAATCTCTGAAGTATTGCGGTTGAAGCTGTGTCTCAACTGCTTACGTAAGGGACATTTCTCGTATCAATGCAGGTTGAGTCCTTGTTCTACTTGTAAAAGACGCCATAATTTTCTGTTACACAGGAACACTCTTCAGGCTGTAAATATGTCTAACACTAACACTATTATAACCACCACAAATGAGGCTGAGGTTGAGCAAGAGTCGGGTGACAATTTAATAAGTATGTCAATGACCTCCAAAGATTGTAATAATAATATTTTGCTTTCAACGGCTTTAGTTACAGTATGTAATCCAGTCACAAATGAGAGCTTGATTGTCAGATGCTTGTTGGACAGCGGAAGTCAAACGTCTCTAATAACAAACAAATTGAAAAATGATTTGAACTTGACTTCCACCCCAGTCCAGGTGAACATTCTAGGGGTAGGTAATAAACCTCTTTGTAATGCTTTGCATCGCTGCGTTTTAAAATTAAAATCAAAGTACGATGATTTTGAGACAAACATATCTTGTCTTATATTGCATGAAATTTCAAGTAATTTGCCTAATAAAACCTTTGATGCATCTGTAATAAAGTTACCTAACAATATTCAACTGGGCGATCCTACATTCAATCAGAGCGCACCAGTAGATATGCTTATAGGTGCCGATATATTTTGGAATCTTATTGAAACGGAAAAGATAGTTCTTGGCCAAAATCAACCAATTATGTTGAAGTCAAAACTCGGTTGGATATTATCAGGGCCATTTTCAACAAATGACAAATGCAATGTTGGTTCAGTACGTTGTCATCACCTAGCTTTAGACTCAATTATGAAAACTTCTGTTTCAAATGATGCACTGAATAATGAACTAGTTAAATTTTGGGAATTGGAGCAAATTCCTGAAAAGGCTATTCAGTTATCGGATGAAGATATTGAATGTGAGAATCATTTTGTAAATAATACTTATCGCGATCAAGAGGGCCGTTTCTGTGTTAAGTTGCCACTAAAGTCGAGTCCAGAATGTTTAGGAAGTTCATTCAATCAAGCTAAAAGACATTTTCTTTCACTTGAAAGACGTTTTGAGCGAAATCCACAGCTTAAAAATATGTATTCAGAATTCATACAAGAATATGCTGACTTAGGTCATTTATCTGAATCTGGTGTGCTCATTCCTACTCATTCCTATTTCATTCCGCATCACGCTGTTTTACGTCTTTCTAGTGAGTCTACCAAGTTGCGTGTTGTGTTTAACGGAAGTGCAAAAACTACATCCGGTTATTCTTTAAATGATTTGCAAATGACTGGTCCACACATACAAGACTCTTTATTTAATATTTTGCTTAGATTCCGTCAATATTCATATGTATTATCAGGTGACATAGAAAAATGTATAGAATGATTAATGTTCAAGATAGCGACCGCAGTTTACAAATGATATTGTGGCGCAATCATTATACAGAACCGTTAAAGGCATTAAAACTCAATACTGTAACTTATGGTTTAACGAGTTCAAGCTTTTTAAGTACTCGTTGTATATGGCAGCTTGGAGAGGAATGTGAAGAAACAAAAATTAAAACTATTATTCAAAACGATTTTGTAGTAGATGATTTACTGACTGGAAGCGATAGTGAGAATGAATTATTGCACATTAAAGAGACAGTCGAAGGTATACTTGCTGCTGGTTGCTTTAATCTGCGCAAGTACCGCTCCAACTTACCGTCCGTGCTGCCAAAATGTGAAAATACACTGAAAAATCTTATTATTAGTTCATCGTCTCATACGTTAGGTGTAGGATGGAATCCTGATGAGGATTTCATACATTTTCCTACTAATTATGAGAATAAAAATAGTTTTCCCACCAAGCGTTCGATATTATCACAATCTTGTAAAGTTTTTGATCCACTTGGCTTGTTAAGCTTATTCACTATTAAACCTAAAATATTAATTCAAAAATTATGGATTGCAAAAATTGATTGGGACGAACCAGTACCTGACGACGTGAGTCAGGCGTGGTTGTTATTTGTCACAAATATGAAACAACTGCATGAGCTACGTATACCAAGGCATGCCTTGTGCCAAAGTCCTATGCATATTGAATTACACTGTTTCTGTGATGCAAGTCAGAAGGCCTACGCAGCGTGCATATATCTTAGAGCTAAAAACGAACAGGGCGACATCACAGTGAAGCTGTTACGTGCGAAAGCTAGGGTAGCTACTGTCAAGCCAATAACAATTCCCCGTTTAGAACTGTGTGCTTGTCTTCTGGGGGCCCAGCTCGCGGACGCTGTAGTTCGCACCCTGCGATGTGTAGTTACTCGTAAGGTATATTGGACTGACTCGTCTATAGCATTAGCTTGGTTAAGTACAGGACATGACAAATTAAAGACCTTTGTAGCTAATAGAGTATCCATGATTTCGGAATTAACAAATAATTCTCAGTGGCGTCATGTACCCTCTCACCTGAATCCTGCCGACTTAGCCTCGCGTGGTGTAGACACAATAAAAGATGATAAATTAAACTTATGGTGGAATGGTCCTAGTTATTTATTGAAACCTGAGTCTTTATGGCCATCTTCCGATTTGAATAAAATGGCTAATTCTTATGAATTGCCAGAGGTCAAAGTGAATGTTAGTACAGTAAATGAAAATGGTAAACAATTTCTAATTCATTTTGACAAATATTCTAAATTAATGTTTTTGCAACGAACAATGGCTTATTTACTTCGTTTTATTCACAATTCTAGAAATCCTAAAAATAAAATTTTTGGTGTTTTACAGCCTGAAGAACTCTCAACTTCATTTCGTAAATTAATTTTTTTGTCTCAAGCTGAGACGTTTGCCAAGGAGCTCATTATTTTACGGTCTAAAGGAGTTCTTCATCCAAAAAGTCAATTGATCGCTTTGAATCCCTATTTAGACAAAAATAACATAATAAGAGTTGGTGGACGCTTATCGTTGTCATGTTATTCGTATGAGAAGCGCCACCCAATGCTACTTCATGCTAAACATAAACTGACTAAGTTGATATTCCAACATGAGCACTTGCGTCTTCTTCATGCTGGGCCACAGCTTCTATTAAGTTCTGTAAGAGAATTCGTTTGGCCCATAGCCGGCAGAGACTTGGCTCGTACCATCGCAAGACAATGTGTAAAATGTAGGAAGGTTAGCGGTAAAACCACTAGTCCTTTAATGGGTTCATTACCTGAACAGCGTGTTAATCCTGGGTTTCCCTTTTCTAGTGCGGCTGTTGATTTTGCAGGGCCATTTTTAATAACTGATAGAAAGGTAAAGGATATAAGATAACTAAATGTTATCTATGTATTTTTGTATGCCTTAGGTACAAGTGTGTGCATCTAGAAGCCGTAAGTGAGCTTTCTAAGGATGCCTTTATTTTATCTTTACGCCGTTTTATCTCTCGCAGAGGAAAACCAATCGAGATCTTTTGTGATAATGGTCGTAATTTTGTTGCTGCCTCTAAAGAGATCAGAGATTTTTCAACTTCTCATGCTGACGATATAAGTGAGTTTACATCTGGAGAGGGTATTAAATTCCATTTTCAACCGGCTTATGCTCCTCACTTTGGGGGGTTAGCAGAAGCTGGCGTCAAGTCAGCAAAATACCATTTAAAGCGCATCTTAGGGCAGACACACTTGACATTTGAAGAGCAACACTATTTAGTCAGATTGAGGCAATACTCAATAGTCGTCCCATTTGTCCTTTGTCATCTAGCGCCGACGATTATAATCCGCTCACTCCAGGGCACTTTTTGATTGGAAGGCCATTGACATCTTTACCTTATCCAAACTTAGTTGAAGGTAGATGGAACAAGTCTGATCGCTTTCTGCGACTAGAGTCACTACGTCAACATTTTTGGAGTCGCTGGCAGCTGGAGTACATTACTGAACTACAACAGAGAAATAAATGGCGCGTTCCTAGTAGACGATTCCATATCGGAGATTTAGTTCTGTTAAAAGAAAAGAATGTCCCACCCATGCATTGGAGGTTGGGGCGTATTACGACTCTGTTCCCAGGGAAAGATGGAGTAGCCCGTGTAGCCGAAGTCAAAACTGCGATTGGTACATACAGAAGAGGTGTCAAATACTTAAGTCCCCTCCTGGAGCAACAAGAGGAATCTGCATTGGAAGCAGCAGCTTCCAAGGCCCCGGAGGATGTTGCGGCGCAACACTAGTTCAGTGGCGCGGCACTAGCTTCGCGTCTGCGCCCTGCTTTGTTATTTTTTCACTTGTTTTTCTTTTGTTTATTTTCCCTAGTTACCGTAATGTATTGAGCACGGAAAACATGTTTCTGTTAAAAATTATCTATATTATAGTTTTTCCAATTGTTATACGTTTAATTACTGATATCATTCATAAACAGTAGACACATACAATCTTGATTTATATATTTATTTTGTAGGTTTTTTTTATATTAAGCCAAATCATTAAACGAGTTAATTTTGCTATCGCTTTATAATATCACCATAAAAATTTAACACATGTTTTTGAACGAAACAGCTACAAAAAGTATATTTGAACGATGAAATTCTCAATTTGGGTATCATCAACGCGTAAGAAGCTTATTTTCACGAGCCTATAACGATAGGATTACAACAATTAGGCCCCAAATTATATTGAAAATATCTATTGTCAGTAAAAACGTGGGTAGTCCTTTGAATTTATACTTTTATGTACTTTGAGAAAAATGATTTTATAAGAAATTTTTACTTCATTTTTAAAGCTAAAAAATGTGTTTTTTTTTTATTTAGAACATAATAACACTTGTGAAATAGCCTAATAATAGAATGATGTGGATTAAAAGACGAGATTACAATAGTTGAAGTAAGAATGTTAGAGCTATATAGACATGCCAAGCGGCAGATACAATACACACAATCGTGCAGGGATGGACGAAGATGTAGAAGAAAGACTATGTAGTTCTTGCGGCATAGCGTAAAAGGCGTCAAAACAACCTACAGTCAGTTGATAAGGCATTTGCCCGTCCGGATGACTACCATCTAGAATATGTCACAATAACCAACTTGAATGGTGTTCTGGTATCAGTGGTTAGGTTCTAATCCCCTTATAATATTTATAGTCGACCACAACCACTTTCCATCAGGAGTTTCTCTCATACGCTTATTAAAATGATTTCCTCTTAGGTTCGTTTTGTATAATATAACATTGGCACCAGGTTTTGAGGCTTAATTTTATTAAATTTCGCAGTAATAAAATACCATCGAAGAAGAACACTAAAAATGACATTACAGTACGTCACATTACATGAAGACATCACAATTTAACGAACATACAATGACATCTATGGTTATTAATGTAGTTATTTACCTTTTTATCCATAGACTACACAATGCCGTAATAAAAATAAACTATTAACGTATCCGCACCGCACCTTTTAAATCTTGTCCGCATGGAGTTATTATTTATCAAGTTGTTAAGACTTTCAAGTTTTGATTTTGGCAAAAAGATAATCTTTATAAAAACATAATTAATTGAAAGTCTAGTGATGACCTCCTTTTCTTATTATGTGATCAAGAAACCTCACACCTTGTGAAAAAAATGATACGACGACTTGTGATGTGACAGAAAATAATTGTGGAAGCCGGAGGGAGACACAGGTACTGTACCAATGCAGAATGATCAGGTAAATGTGAAAAGAAAACAAGAAAAAAATTCCAAGTAAAATTCATGTATTTTATTTTATTTTGTTATTCTTACAGCACCCACCTCCCAATTAAGAGAAAAAAACTAATCCGATTTCAGGAAAAATCTCAGAATCAAAAATAACTCCCAATTAAGGAGTTGTTTACGTTCTTAAAAGAATCGGAGAAATACTGAAATTTGTATATTTATTGGAAAAAATACATTTTCGTTATATTTCCATTATCCTTTTACGTCTTAGATTGTTTTTTTAACTCATTATCTTATAGGATTAAATTAACCCACGACTAAAGCCAAGGATTTCGTTAATAAGAAGCACGCTTTAGAGATCGTCTAAACTGAAGAATAAAAGGTAGAATGTGAACTTTAAGCCAGGAACTTATCTCAATTCAAGTACAAATAAGCTATTTCTTTCATTTCAATATAGACCGAAATTAACCCGGGATAGAATTTTCGAAAAATAAAAAGTTTGTGTAACTTGATAGTACCAACTTGGTGGCACCTACCTCCGTTGTCAATATTTAAATTCTTTACACCACCGTTTTCTGTTCGATTAGGGTTTATCTTTTCATTTATGTCCCATTCCTATATCTTACAGACCGTTCATTTGCCTTACTATCGGTTAAAATTTGACATAAGCTGCATACAAAAATTCAACGGATGGTAGGGCAAGTGAATGAATAAAAGATATAGTAACCGGCTATTAATCGTGCAATATTCTAAATTATACACGTTTGATAAATCTATATTCTCAATTTGCTCATTTAAATAATATCAAACACCAGCCCACTGCGTATCCTGGACTCTCTACATGGTAAAAAGTCATAATAATATGTAAATTTAAAAAGACTTGTTAGTTTTACCACTGCCTTGAATCCTAGGCAGCTTTTAATATTTAGCTAAAACGTTTTTTAGAAATCATACATAAACGTATGGCACTGTTCACCTAAGACATCGAAATTCATGTTCGGCGACTGGCTGAAACGTCGTAGCCTGTGTATACATATATACATCTTTATGATACTCGGCTTCAAAGCCTTAAGCATCGCCGCAGGATAGCAGGTCTGTCTGTTATCTATCGGATACACTTTCGAGAGTGTGCTATGGAACTTCACGATTTGGTTCTCCCAGCCCCTTTCTATCATCGGACAACCAGATGCACTGGTTTGCGCCATCGTTACATAGTGGACATACCATTGGTTAGAGCTAGCTTTTGCGCACCGCTGTCAAGTGGAACAATTTGCCAGAGTCTGTGTTCCCCGATTCATACAAACCAGTCGACTTCAAGTCACGAGTGAATAAGTATCTACTAAGTAAGCGTGCTCCATCTGAGATCGCATCTTTATTTAAAATCAGGTGAGATAGCTGTCAAACGCGAACCTATACCACGATAAAAAAAATCTACTATATATCGTACGAGCAAAAATTTTTCGGAATAAAAAACCGATCATGTAAGTGAATCTGCAGAAAATCCGCTAATAGATAAATAAAATTTGCTACCGCTGCCACTCTTCGCGTGGTCCAAATGCGCGGCCTCGTAAACTGACCTTAAGATTTACACCTACACAAAAAAACTGTTAGGGCTCCCGGTTCAATCTTCATCTGAAAGCCGAGTTCTAAATCGGACCCACCAACTTAAACGCTTGCCAGGGAAGTACTGATTGTTATCACCTCGTATTAGTGAAACTATACTAGCCCTTCATTTCTTTATTACATTAAGATGTTTAAGCAAGCACGTGATTTATTATTTTTGTTAAGTTTTCGCGACTTTTTGCCATATATGTAGGTAATCGAAATCAACATTTTAACGGTTTTGACTTCTCATATTTAATAGACTGTTAAAAAGTAGTTTTAAATCCCTATTAATATTATAAATGTGAAAGTAACTCTTGTCTGTTCCGTTTTCACGGGAAAACTACTGGACCGATTTGGCTGAAAATCGGTATATACGTAATTTTAATACCGAAGGCGGGCAAAGGATACTTTCATCCCGCATAATGGGATAAGTTTTGGGGTAGAATTATGTAAACGTTATCCCAGAAAGTAGGATAGGTTTTTTGTGATTTGCCATTTTCGTCATTTTGGTAGATTTGGCCGATTTGGTCGACTTGGTCGATATGGTCGATTTCGTCGAATTAATCGATTTGGTCGATTTCGTTGATTTGGTCGATTTGGTCGATTTCGTCAATTTCGTCAATTTCGTCAATTTCGTCAATTTCGTCGATTTCGTCGATTTGGTCTTTTTGGTCATTTTAGTGTACATACATATGTAGTTTTAATACATAGAAAATGGGCATAGATACTTTTCATCCGGGAGATGGGATAGTTTGCTATATAAAATGAAGTGAATCTTTCGGGGCAAATAGCACTAACATAAAAAATTAATAATAAAATTTAACCTGTGATGTAACCTCTTTAAACAAGAGGCACGCAATAGAGGTTGATCCGCGACGCAGCCGCGGGGTAAACTCTAGTATACCATATTTCCGTAACTTATTTTATGGTGGTGCTTCATCTGCGATATTGTTACATATATAGGCCGTTTCGCACTGATATGACGATGGGCTTAGTGTGTTATTAGATAGGCGACATTGTTAATAACGAGATAACGTATGTTTGTATATTAATGTGACAATTCGTTAATGCCGTTATTTTTTAACCCTTTAATCAGATACATTCGACCACAGTCTAAATCTTTAACATTATCGCAGATGAAGCCGCACCATTAAGCTAAACATATAGAATTATAGATTACTACTAAGTACTTAACAAGTAAAAAAGGAAGGGAATATAATAATATCTATTATGGAACATATTTGTGGCATTGATAGACCGCAAGGGTCTGTACTTGAGACAGCACATTTTTTAGAAAATTGTGTATTATTAATTTATTTTATATGTAATATGTTGCAATAGTTAAAAAAAATCTATTAGCGTAACAGATTTTTTTAAGTATCGTAACAGTGGTATTAAAATAAAATCTTTGAAAATCTTCATGCAATGAGAAAAAACTTGATGTATTTTCACGAAACCAAAGTTTATATATTTATTTTAAGCAAGCAGCCTATTATGCATTGAAGGACACGTTCAAAATGTACATATGTAATGTTGTACATATGTTCCAAGCATAACTATAGAACTAAAGTGTCCGTTTTGACAGAGGCAAATGTAAAAACTGAAACCACTTACTGTAGATTATGAATTAATTATACAACAATAATAGGAATAAGGGCGACCGGATGCATCGAAAAACCACGACTTTACCACCTCCGATGTACTTTATTTGAATGGGAAGAACTCAAAGACAAGATCTAGGATATTATACAAGTCGCAAATCGGGTCAGCTGTTAAAATTCTAAAAACGTCGGGATAAAAAATATCAAATAAATTACCGCGCTTAAAACCGTTAAAACATAATTTTGATATGTTAAAATTCTGAAAAATTCGTCCACGGAGGTGACCAGAACTCTATCCAAAAGCGACGGTTCACCTTCATTTCCTGGAACTCCCGCGCTCAACTACGCAACGGTTCTCTAGAACGTTTATTCCACGTACAACAATAATCTGGAGGGAAATTCCCACCGAGGTTTTCCCTCTGTGCTCATGGGGTCGTCCAAGAAGGGCGTTTTAAAATTTCTTAGAGGCCAGCAACGAGTTGGCAACGCCCCTGGTGTTGCAAACGTCCGTAGGCGACGGTAACCACCTTCCATCGAGTGGGCCGTCCCCCGGTTTACCTGCCTCAGGCAATAAAAAAAGCAAAAAAGAGAACACGATGCAATGATTTTTTTTACAAAATTGTCATCATTAGTAAATGATACGAGAAAACACTAGGTATTGTTTTCATTTAGTGTAATATTCTGGGGAAATTTAACTAACAAACAATTAGTTTTTAAAGCCCAAAAAAAGATGCATAAGATCCATGTTTGGCTTAAAAACGACTGATAGTTGTAAACTGTATTTTAGCAAATATAAAATTTTGACACTTCCTTCTCTCTATATCATGGAAATAGCAATGTTCGTCAACGATAACCCTAATTTATTCCAAACACTAGCACAAGTAGTAACACAGAGATCAGAACAAACTCTGTCTAGAAGTATCAAAAACAGAACTCATAAACAGAAGCATAATTTTTAGGGCTCCAATCATTTACAATAAGTAACCTAAAGACTGGAAAGACTTAAAGCATGACATATATAAACAAAAATTAAGGACATTTTTATTAAATAAATGCTATTACGAATTACTGGACTTTTTAAATATTACCTTTTGATCATTTTTTATAGTTTACTAGCTGACCCGGCCACGCGTTGCTGGGCTCAGTAAAGTAAAAAATATTATAAATTGAAATGAAACCTATCCTATCTTTCAAGTTGGATCAAACTGCACACGGTGTGCAAATTTGATTAAAATCGGTTAAGTAGTTTAGGAGTCCACCGCGGACAAACAACGTGACACGTAATTTATATATATTAAGAAGATACATATAAATGTGGTATTAATATATTAATAAAATAATAATTGTAAACAACAGTTAGTGTACTAAATATTATTATTATATGTCTCTAGAGACCACGGGCCATAAAAATGGCCCAGACTTTTGGAGGGCTTGCGTAGGGCCATGGAAAGACCCGTAGAGGCCCCTTGACAAATTTAATCTATATGTGGCGTGACACTGACCGGCGATTATCCCTGCCTACACCGTATAATAATGCCCCAAGGACAAGCCCCGGTCAGTGCAGTACTATTGTGGTAAATGAGAACAAAAAGTACCGGGCTATTTTGGTTTTTTTTTTTATTGCACGAGCTCAGCAGACAGGCACACGGTCCACCTGATGGAAAGCGGTTACCATCACCTATGGACATTTGCAACACCAAAGGTGTAACAAATGCGCTGCTGCTCTCTTAGGTGACACTGAAACCTAGCCACTAATGCCGGAACACAACTCAAGGTTGTTATGGCCGCATACTTTAGACCAAGGGTGGTAGCCATTTCAGTCGGGCAAATGCCCTACCACCTGACTGGGGTGAACTGCTAGTGGTACTAGGGGTCTGGGAATATGGGGCTATGGCGTCAGCCTGTCGCAATGTTCGGGGAACACGGAAAAATGGGCAGACAGTGACCCGCCACTCTCTGTATGGGCCCCTAAAAATGCCATAAAAGACTGGGGCAACATGGACGTGAGTAGCTAAAGGGTGTAGAGGTGAGCTGTAGGTGCACCGAAGCTACTTCTGACGCTATGCCATTTATCACTTCCACCCCTGGAGCTTGAGTCTTAGATCTAGAGATTTCCACTCCGTGCCGGATGGCTAAGGCAAGCACGGAGGCGGGGGCCTTCCCTTGGCCCCCGGAATCAGGTCGGAGGTGTTATTATTTTTTTTTATAACATTCTTTTTAGGTTATTATTATGACATTGTTTATAGGACTTAAAATTATATTTATCACTAGAGTTTAACCCGTGGCTGCACCGCGGATCAACCTCTAGTCCGTACTTCTTGTTTAAAAAGCAGGCGTTAATACAGGTTACATTGTACAAAATGTTTATGTTAGTGCTATTCCCACCCGGAAAATTCACTTAATTTTAGATATAAAATTAAGTCAGTTTTCGCAAACTATCCGATCTCCTGGCATGAGTATATGTGTCCATTTTCGCCATTAAAACTACATTTAAACAAAATTACAATACAACCGATCCAGTATTCCCAGTAGTTTTCAGTGAAAGCTTAACAGAAAGATATATCGAGTTACTATCGCATATTTTATAGACCATTAATTTTTATGTCTATAAACTTGAGAAAAATTGGTCTCATCCAAACGTTTATCCTCTATTACCAACCGTCCTAGTTTTATTTACCTATCCCCCGTCTATGAAAACTACAAAAATGACAAAAAGGATAAAAAGAGCAAAAAGGAAAAAAAATCAAAAAGGATCAAAAGATCAAAGAAGCAAAAAGGACAAAAATTACAAAAAGAGCAAAAAGGACAAAAATGAAAAAAAAGCAAAAAGAGCAAAATGACCAAAATATCAATAAAAGCAAAAAGAACAAAAAGAGCAAAAAGGACAAAAAGAGCAAAAACGACAAAAGAACAAAAAGGACCAAAAGAGCAAAAAGGACAAAAGTACAAAAAGGACAACTATTTGTCCTTAAATGTCCTTTGAGCAAAATAGCTAAAGTACAAAAAGGACAAAAATACAGAAATGACCAAAATAATCAAAATGACAAATCACAAAAAACCAAACCCACTTTCTGAGATAACCTTTACATAAATCTATCCCATTATCCGGGATGAAAATATCCCTTGTCCAACCTCGGCATCGAAAATATATTTAGGCTGAGTTTCAGCCAATTCGGTCCAATAGTTTTGCCATGAAAACGGAACAGACAGACAGACAAACAGAGTTACTTTCGCATTCATAATATTAATAGGGATTGTAATTTTTGTATGCCTAACTGGCCAAACAGGATGCAGCTTTACTTTTATTGGTATAAACTGCATGATGATTCATGCATACTCTGATATGTAAATACTCATGTTTAAGAAATAAATAAAAATAATAATCTATCATAAAAATAGTACACATCGACGCCCCGTACTATATAAATCCAGTATTTGAAAAACTTTACAGGAAAAAACATTTTGTGTTTTTTGGACAATCCAAAAAGTTCCGTGAAATAAAAATATCATGAGGATATTTTTCATGAGTAACAGTAAGAACAACCTGAAAAAATTGCACATATTGATTGTGAATATACGGATCAAGTCACGGATGCTAAATTTGATATAACATTTTATGTCAGTAACATTACATTACTGGATTACAGTAATGTAGTATTTACTGAATCATTGTATGGGTGCGTCGACATAAAAAACACATGTTCCTGTATTTGTTAATATGGAGCAGGAAAACTCAAGAATGTAAGGGCAGTACCGAAGCAAAAGTGACAACATTGTATACTTTTATGTCGAGATTTATAAGGTGTTAAACCCGACAAACTGGACGCGGTCACGAAACATCTACTCGTACCACCACTTACCTACTCGTGCCTTTAAAAGTGTTGTATTGACTACCATACTGCTCTCATTTTCTTTGATAAGTTAGGTTATTAGAAAAAACAAGGAACGAAAAAAAATGATTTTTTTTATTGACTGAAGCGTTCGATCAGACAGACGACCTGACGGAACGTGGTTACGCCATGCCAGCCTCTATATATAGATAGAGATAGAGCAAACAGGGTAAAGAGAATGAGATGGGTGGAATGCAGTGCGGGAACGAAGAAAGAATACAATTTCCTCCGGCCGAGCGGCCTGTCGTTAAAGACGACAAAACAACCCACAAATGGGCAGTAGGGTATTTGCCGGCCTGGATGGCTACCACCCCTTGTCTAAAGTATGTCGCCATAACAACCTTGTGTTGTGTTCCGGCATTAGTGGTCAGGCTCCAGTCTGCCCTAAGAGAGCAGCAGTGCATTTGTAGCACCTTTGGTGTTACCAATGTCCATAGGTGACGGTAATCACTTTCCATGAGGTGGGCTGTCTGCCTGTCTGCTGAACTCATGCAATAAGAAAACATAGGAGGGATGGGATAACAGGGGTGAAATAGAGGGGTTGATATAGAGGGGATGGAAAAGGATGATGAGAAGACATTAGAGCTGTTATTCACCATGTAAAACACGATTAGGCCCAGTGGCCTATATTTAATGTAGGTATATAATAATTACAGCATGGCTTTACTGCATTAAGACCTCTATTCCACCATGTTAAGATATATAATATGCCGGAACTATTCAAGAGGAACGATAACCGCCAATAAATTGAAACTGAAAAAGTCTCTTAATCCTACTTTTTGAATGACCAGAAGGTGCCCTCTTCTCTTGTTACTCTTCTCTTGTTTTTCCATATAATATAAACAAAAAATAGCACCAAACATTTAACCTACGTTATTATATTTTTGCAGACTAATTGAAACGAAAATTGTAAGTATCATCTTTTGAATTCTTATTTAAGCGTAGTATCAAAACTATATAAACTAAAATAACTAAGTTTTCAATAATGTTACTACGTTAATTATGATGAACTGATATTAACGATATCTAAAATACTTCCAGAACATAGTCGCAAGTCACAACATTTCGTAATAAACAAAGTATGACATTTATAGATACAGAGGTAAATAAATAAGTACAACAACAAAATTATTCTAAAACTTATTCCTAATCCGGTAAAAAAAACATAATGAGACCTCCCTTCGGCAATTTAGCCGGTAATATTTCACAACTGAAGCTTGCATTCAAGTCTCGTATTATGAAAATGACTCTTCCTTATGACTGCATAGAAAGTGCTATATTCATTAACATCTTTCGACAACAATAAAACAAATCGTTAAGCCTGAGGGTGAAGTACACAAAACACTTTAAACGCGGACAAAAATTATTATTATTATAGTAATTCAGGAAAAATAAGCGTTTTATATAAACGCATTTATGTATAATGGAAAAAATATTTCGGCAGACTGGCGATGGACAGTGTTGATATTTTATCGGCATAATCAATGACGATTCGATATCCCATCGATTTTGGTTTGCTTATCCGATAATTATATCGGATTCACATCTATGGGTCGTCAATTTTTACAATCTATACCTAGTAGTAATCGTACATTTAAATTTATCTGAGTGATTTAGGCTTTGACAATGTTAGCGCAGAAAATTTTTCATCGTGCCGACAACGGCGGCCACACTTCGCTGCACGGGATCGCCCCTCTGGCTGCTGACCCTGACCTGTCTGATCGGGGTGATGTTACGAGGTTGCGAGGCAGCTAACAGGCCAACAGGAGCCACAGATGGCCAACCAAATCCCGAGATGGCCACCGAATGCCAACTAAGCCACAAACGAAGCCAACGCAAAGCACACGAAGGCCATCGGACGCCGCAGACTGACTAACAAGAGCCGTTGAGAGTCCACTGTTATGCGGGAAGGCTCCAATGGCTCCAAACCCCGCCACCGACGGGTAGTCGCCCATCGAGTAGAAGTCCGAGCAAAGAGGTTTTCCTAGAAAAAATGTAGTTTAGAAGAAGGCGCATTATTTATCGATTAGATTTGTCTAATTCTATCAATATATATATATATATATATAATTATAATTATATCGATGGTAATAATTGGTACTATTGTGTGTTTAAATTATTTAATCCTTGTGTAGGAAATTAGGAATTATACTAAAAATGGTATAGAGTGAAATTAAATTATTTATTTGTCACAAACATGAAGATGAAATACGTTATAGGTAAATGCTTGGTACATGTTACATGGCATACATTTTTTAAAACTTAATAATAATAATTAACATTAACATAACTCAAGGTAACTATAGGTACAATCTATAGTCACATTTTTTACAAATATCGATCAAATAAAAAATCTAAATTGTTTACGACAAAAATTCAGATACAGGTAAATGGGTCTGGGTAGATTATTAAATTTGAAGATGTACCTAATCGAGCAATTTGAAGATAAAAACAACTGATGGTTATGAAAATGTTTGAAGCAAAAAAAAATATCGGTTGAAAACAAAAACACCCTACCGGTATTAATACAAAATATATTACACAATTAAGTCCTAAAGAAGTTCCCTTCGTCAACGACCGAGTTAAGTTCATTTTTTCCGTTTATTTCATGTGGAGAAATTTATTTTCATAACTGATAATAAACGTCAAGTCATTGTGGTAATAAAGTAAGTGGGACTCGGGGCACCCTTCTATGCGTCTTGTTGACGCCTGTGAACCGCTTTTTAATGAAGAACAGGAGACAGTGGAATTTTATACTTATTTTATAAGCATTGATAATGCCTATTTCGAATAAATCAAATTTGAATATGATTTCGCATATTTATATGTGTTTGTATAGTTTTTGTATCTGTTTAGTAGAATTGGGAATCTAAACCATCCCGGGACCCATTCGAACATACAGAAAAAATTTCATCAAGATCGGTCTAGGGGTTTAGGAGCAGTTCAGAGACAAAGATGTAACTTTAGAATTTTATATACAAATAGAATAAAAAGCATTTTAAATACCTACATATGTCATTACAATTGTTTTAATATTCATTTTTTATATAAATTGTTCAGGATTTTATGTGTATATAATAACAGCCCATAAAAGCCCCACTGCTGAGCTCGGGTTCCCCCTATAGGGGAACGGACAGACAATATAGCCACCACGCTTGTCCAAAGCTGCCAGCTAGGAGGCGTTTGACACATCGGTTATCTTGTAGTGCATGCAGGTTTCGTTACGATGTTTTCGCTTCGCTACCACGACTATCATACACATATTATATATATAATGCGTTAATAATTATTACGTCATTATAGTTATTTATGATACTAGTGCGGTAAGTTGGTTTTTACAAACGAGTAGATAAATGTAAGCCCGAGACGATAATAATCGCACGTGTGTAATACAAGGTTTTTAAACACATTTTCGAAAAAATAGTACAATAGGTAATGAAACAAATATGAAAATTAGAACTACATCTTTCGTCTCATTTTCTCTATAGTATTAAAGTGAGACAAATGTATTGATCAAAAACGCTTCCAGGCAGGTTCAATTATTCAGCTTATATATTTTCGAAATGTAAAACGCCTTGGAAATCTTTTTTTCACCTAAGTACCCGTTACGGCGTGGTGCGGTTAAATAGTTACTTAAGTGAGAGAATCTATTTTACCGCACGTTTCATTGTTTGGTGCGTCATTTTTAACTTTCGAACAATATATACAGCCTTTCTAAATGCAATTTTTGAGCAAGTATTGAAAAATAAGTATATTTTATAACATTGATTTTTTTTATTACTATAATTTAGTCGCCATTCGGACCTCAATCCAGGTAAATGTTAAAATGTTATGTTTACCAAGATAAAAAGCATCTTTTTTCGATATATTTTTAAAAAACATCTATAGTCTACATCGTCTCAAAAATGTCGGTTTATATCCAAAATAGTACTGTTACATTTCATATTACATACTATAGAAATATTCATAACAGAACCACTTTAACATACGATTATAATTATAAAATGGAACGTTTTGACATCGCTATTGATGTAGGTAAGTGATAAACATGATGTGTCATTTGTTTTTATTACTTCGTATCGTGCCCTTCCCCTGTTTTGTACTCCAAAATGGTAACAAAAATCAATAGACTAGAAATTAATATCAATTTAAACGAATTATTAGATTATATCGATTTAGGAAACAAATCTATTGCTGTCTTTTAT
The DNA here is from genome assembly GCA_039645545.1 of Dendrolimus houi. Classification (NCBI taxonomy): domain Eukaryota; kingdom Metazoa; phylum Arthropoda; class Insecta; order Lepidoptera; family Lasiocampidae; genus Dendrolimus; species Dendrolimus houi. The sequence goes on from CM077134.1 coordinate 12,930,411, forward strand.
TCTCTTTTAAAATGAAAAGAAATTAAATGCCTATTGTCTTTTTGTTAAGATAAACGGTCAATGTTTAACATTACAGTTACGCTACGCTCAAAAGGGCCACCGCATGGAACTGCTTGTCGCTGGCCACGGGTGGCTGTGGTCGGTGGCCCGTTTGCGCCCAGCCTTATGTTACTGAAGGACTGCTAGATCGATAACAGAGATTAAAATTCGAAGGAAGGTAAATGCATAGTCAAATGACAAAATTGTAATATAGATTTTTTAATTAGTTACCTTCATTCATGTATACAAGATATTATGAACCTTGACTCTGTTATTAATTATTGTAATTGACATCATTGAAGTTTAATAGACAATTTTATAATTTATTGTTTGACATTTTATTAGGTAACTAATTAATTAAATAATTAGATAAATATATATAATACCATACAAATTTAAGCAGGATACTTGTATATATGCATGCCGAAAGGCGGCATTTCGAGAACTATACCACATTAACACCTTTGTATATACCCATTTTCGTATTAAATAAATAAAACAAAATAAGTGTTTTGGTTGCGATGTGGGAATGCTATGTCCACACCCTATGGGGAACGTCTAAAGCTCGGGACTAGGCAGTGCGGTTAAAATTAGAATGGTGTTGCTTTCACCACCCTAAATTAGGACCAAGTGAGAACAGCTTTGCCAGTGCCACAAAACGTGCAAATTCGGGCCCGTAGGCAAGACTCTTTCATATTGCCAGGGATTGGCCCCCACAGCTAATTTGCTCTCACTTATAGGACGAAACACTGATGTTGTAGAACTTCATCCACGACTTTTAGTTAATACTTTACACCGACGTTGTCTAATCTTCTGCGGTAGCCGGGACATCTGCTACCTCTCCCGCCCCTCAGTCTATCATACATTACTTCTTGCAAAAGGGTCAGTTGATGTGACTGTCATCTAACTACACTGACTATTACGTGTAGTGAAGAGATGCTGAAAAATTTAACACGAGACTTAGTAGCAGTCGATATGTCCATACAGCTCAACTCTTTTTTTTTAACGACGGAAACAGGATTGATGGCCATCAGCCGCGCGTAGGGGGAATTTCGCGGACGGTGTGTGAGGATTCTCCAGGTCGGGGTGGCACTAGCACCTCTAGGCAGAACTAAAGATGCTATTGCCACACCACAGTTAGGGATACCCATTAAAACCCGTCGGTATTCCGTCCTTCGCCCTTAATGCCAGGGCCATGGGTTTATGGCATAGCCCCTCCAATGGCCCTGGCAGGCGGTGGCCCGTCGGCGTCATCCACTTCCGGGGAACTACTTTTATCACCCGGCATCTTCATGCTCATACAGCAACATTGCTCTAACCATCTTCGCTCAGTTTCAATAATATACCCCAGCAATGCAGCCGCTATTTCTTATTTTATTTCGATGTTGGCAAACAGGCAGATGGTCCATCTGATGGAAAGTTATTATTTGCAACACCTGGGGTTAAAGCCAACGCGTTGCCAACTTTGAGAATGGGTTAGAGTAACTCATCATGTTTACATTTTTATCCATGCAGTAACGGAGAAAGAATACAATTTCCTGCGGCCGGGCGGCCTTTCATAATAGGCGACAAAACAACCCACAACCAGGGGGTAGGGCATTTGCCCGACTGGATGGCTACCACCCCTGGTCTAAAGTATGTCGCCATAACAACCTTGAGTTGTGTTTCCGGCATTAGTGGCCAGGTTTCAGTCTCTCTTTAGATTGCGACAGCACATTGGTAGTACCTTTAGTGTTACAAATGTCCGTAGGCGATGGTAACCGCTTTCCATCAGATGGGCCGTCTGCCTGTCTTCTTAACTCATGCAATAAAAAACAGCTAGGATAGAGGGATCAGGCACGAGGAATAGGTTAGAGATAGAATAGGGGGATGGCATAGTGAAGATGGAATGGGAGAGGGAGACATGGACCATCGGAACTCTCACTCATCGCGCGCAACACGATTACCTCAAGACTAACACGTCGACATGTTGTGAGAGCGTGGTGTCATACCGATCTAGCCGACCCTACGAGCTGAAATCAAGATCAGGGCTTGGAAGCGGTTTAAAATTAACCGGCTTTAATCGGCTATACTGGTTTTAGTGAACTATTTCATTCGGAGTGAGAGAAAAGAAAGTATCATTATATGTCTCTCAATATGTGTTTGTATGCGATTGAAAACTTGCAGTACATGGCTGCGATTTGACGTTGTAAAATCGTTCGAAACCGGTTTTTTTACAAAACTAAAAGTTGAAAAATAACCGAAAAGAAAAGTTTCTATATACTTAGGCTGTAACCAGTTTTATTCGGTTCGGTTCTTTTTTTAACCATTTCCAAGCCTTGATCAAGATAATGATTTCAGCTGGGCTCTCCCATGTAGAAAGTCTTCTCTCTGTCTATCTTTACTTTATTAGACGTGGAATGAAGAGCCGCAAAGTACTGGTGAATATTTCCTTTGTTCTCTTGTTGTTGCTTACCAAAATATAAACAAGAGAATGTAACGCAATATTCATATTTTTCCAAACAATATTCCCAACATGTCTTGTCACATAAAACCTTCATGTTTCTATTAGGTATCAATTAACAAAGACTTTTTTGTCTCTGCTATGATCAAAACAAGATGTTTTCGCAAGATAATTATTGGAAAATAAGAAAATACTGTTATTATGTTATGTTTTCGGGAACGTAATTTGATAACAAACCTGACCTTATGATCTTCGGAAAGGTGAAATAAAAGTGACACGTGTATGTGTCGGTAGGAGAATTTTTATCCGTGCAGTAACGGAGAAAGAATACAATTTCCTGCGGCGGGGTGGCTTGTAGTAATAGACGACAAAACAATCCATAGCCAGGTAGTAGGGTATTTATTCGTCTAGATGGCTACCACCCCTTGTCTAGAATATGCCGCCAGATTCCGTCTATCCAGTCTGCCTTTAGAGAACGGCAGTACATTAGTAACACCTTAGGTGGTACAAATATCCATAGGCGATGTTAACTGCTTTCCACCAGGTGGGCCGTCTGCCTGTCTGCTGAACTCGTGCAATAAAAAAAACCTCTCTTTTATTTCAAAGATTCTCTAAATCTATCCATTTTTGTTGTTCACGGAGGAAGAGAAGATTGATGGGAATTTTCAGTTTACTTGTAGGCAAACGGGCACACTATAGAAAACCGTTACCCGTGCCTATGGGCATTTGCAACACTTAGCAACCCCATGGGTTGTATTCCTCATGAAGACTTTAAATAGCGCTTTAGGAAAACCACAACAGTTCATTCCACAGTTTATATTATGATGGAGAGCTGGTGACGACGGCTAAATTTCGAAGAAACATATGTTGGCAACCTAAAATTTTGCCGGCTAATATATGTTTATAGGAGATATTATGAAGCTACAGTTGTAGTTACTTGTATAATAATCTCATAATTTAATAGAGTATATTAGGTATCAAGAAACAATAGCTATTTTAAGGCAAATGTTTATTGATATTTTACAGTGAATAAAGGATTAGTTAGTAAATAACAGTAAGTAACAGGTATTAACAAATTGCTGGACATTTTAGATTGCGAACCTTTACTTGACAGTAGTTACAAGTAATGTATAGAATCATTCGCCAGGCGCTACGATCTTCAGAAAACTGAGTAAGTGTTACATTTGTTTTTTTAATATGAAATAACAGTATATTTACATAATTTACAATTATAAAATTACATATAATCGAATTCAATAAAAGAAAACTTATTTGTATTGTATTCTACCCATAGTTCCTCAAGACTATAAGTAGAATACTGAGATCACCGTCTTCTATGGGTAAGGTGCCCAGAAGGCTGGCTACGTTTCCTCACTGGATCGCCATACTGATCCGTTGCCCGAGGTAAGCACCAGCCCTGTGATCACCTGAAGAGTCAATGAGTCGTTTTGATAAATTTTGATAGAGGCTCATAGCCTCAGGACCCCACGGTCCAAGCGTCTCGACAGCAAACGGCACAAACATATAACTCTCACTGAGGGTTGCATATTTGCGCCACTTGAGTGATTCAGCTGTTTCTGCCGCCGAATCCGCTGATCTAGACGTGTTTAGTAAATGGGATGCGGCCAACGTGTCTACGCAAGTCGCATCACACACCAAAGGCTTGCCACGTTGCCAGGGAATTAGAGTCATTCCGTCGGGACGCCTACCATCGTCACGTGCAATACCGTTCAGCTCTAATAAAGCCGGCACGTTAGCGGTGGCAAGCGCCCTCCGTAAGACATCATTCAAGGCAGCGTGGCGTGACCATCTGCCGGCACTGCGGCGGCAAGAAAGGCCGTGATATTTCAGGTTCATTACCTCTGTTCCACAGACGCATGTGTGTGGTGCACATATGTGAGAACCCAAGCGCAGATTTATAGCCAAAGAAAAGGAAGTATTATCCATCAATGTACCTATATTTGGGGAGGGGATAGCTTGGAGCCAGAAACGAGACTCTTTACGGGAAACGGCAAGGACGCGGGCACGTCCTGTAGAGAATTTAAAAGTTCTGTATTTAATCTTCTACAAATAGGTTCATCCCAGCATCCTTGCGAATTCAGAATTGTGGGAATGTCTTCACCAGAGCAGGCCATTTTCCAGGCGTTTAGTGCTTCATTTAAAAATTATGTACTAGCATTATCCCAGTGTTGCATATGTTTTTTAAATAATAGGCTAGTGCTATAGATAGATGAGAAAAAAGCCGGTAGAGCAACGCTAGAGATTTTGCGGATGCCTAAACCTCCATACCTAATGAGTAGGGAAGCTTGGATCCAGCAGCTGTCTGAAAGTTCAAAATTTAAAAATGTAGTAAGTACATTTTTAATGCGGTCATCTAGTGGTTTTATAAGATTAGAAAATTTCCAAAGCGGGGCGCATCGTAAGACATATGTTAATTTTGGTACAAACAGACAATGTCTTATAATGTGATATGCAATTTGAGAGTGAATGTCGAAAGGTTTAGAGCATGATAGATCAAATTTGGCTGATTGCTCGGACAGATAATTTGGTATGGCCTCATCTAGAATAGGGGCTCCAAGCAAGCGAAGAGAATCCTTCTCCAGGACCTTAATACCGGGTGCGACGACATTGAACATATTGCTAATATTCGTCAGTCACTTTCGTTTTTAGATAGATTATCGGACAAGAATATTGGTATTTAGAAAAATTTAACTCTAATCCTATAGAATTAAATTTTAAAATCAAAATAAGTAGGTCTTGGAGTACAGTTTCTGCATCGCCGCCTAGTCTCCCATCATCATGGATGCCATGCTGAAGATGGCCGGTCCTAGCGGGTCGCTCTGTTGACAGCGCACAGACGATAGATTAAGGTTGTTTTTATACATAAGATTTGTGGGTTTTGAATAGTTTTCACAAAGATAATTTGATATTTCTGGAATATTAGATAACATAACGGACCTGTCGACAGAGTTAAACGCATTCTTTACATCTACTTTTAAAATAACTTCTCCGAATTTATTGTTTATGAATGACCGCAAAGAATGTAGGGCTGCTTCACAGCCTCCTTTAGAACCGAAACCTAATTGTAAGGGTTGGAATTTGTTTTTCAATTTTGTGAATATATGGCGGCAACAGACCTTCGAGGCTATTCGTCGTAACGAATTGCCTACGGCGATTGGCCTGATGCCGCCATCTTTCTTTTTTAAAGCAATTAAATTTGCGCCGTATAGGACCTCCCTTATTCAGTTAAGTTAAACTTGATGCTTGCAGGAAAGGTGCCCCTTTCCTGCAAGCATCAAGTTTATAATTTGGGTAATGTGTTTTAGAAGAGTTTGGCCAATGTTGCCTGTAAAACCGCTAATAAGGTCTTTCAAATGTTGTGGTGAAAGGCCATCTATTCCAGCAGCTGAGCCAGTTTTAAATGACATTATTGCTGAATAGACGTCTTTAGTTGATGCTTGTAGAAACTCTGTTTGTGAAGAGGGATGATCTGGCGGAGAAGTCGGTGAAATAGTTGGAATAGGACGGATGGATTTTCAAAATAGATGTTTATAAAATTGTTTGTGTGTGTTATGTCTATAATATTGAGATCATCTCAATATTATAGACATAACACACAAATAAAAACTGAAATAGTGAGTTTTTGCAATTGCGAGGCTTGGGGAGACTTGAAGGGGAGGTTGGAGTTCTCCAGGCCAGTTTGGGCCCATTTTTTATGTCATCTTAGTAATATATCTGATTGTATGGCTATCAAATAAGTGAATAGAGTTATTCTTTCTCATGTTTCTGTGGTTACGATATATGTATTTATTATGTAAGATTTCGATGACGCTTACACGTAGATTAAATGAATAATAAGATTATGTTTGTAATGACTACATTAATTTTATTTTAATCTTATGCATAATAATTCAGCTCGTTATTGGCACGTGTGTTAAATGACTCTAAAGGATCATAAACACAGAAGAATTAAAACACACCTTAGTAAGTTATCTTTTACAATATAAAAGTTAGATGAATGAATTTGTCAAATCTTTGGAATTCACTCCTGAACAACACCTAAAATAACCTATAAAAAGTTCAATGAAATAGTACGTAATTTTTCAAGGATGTCGGTTTTTTATGGCGGTTCACGGCGATCCAATCTGCTAATACGATGGATTGGAACTAAATCTCAAAAGGACGACCAATATTGTTTGATACATAGAAAAGGTACGTCGCAGTCCACTCTAAATTTTTCAGTATGATGTGAAATGTTTTACAACAATATGAGGTTGTATAGCAGAAAAACAACCAATGAAAATTGGCTTTATAAATATCCGCTCCGTAGTTTATGAAATATGTACTATTTTCTATTAAATACTTCTTAAGGTGCCTTAAGCAAATGTGCGGACCACAGTAAATATTTTTCACCTCTACGGAAACCTTTACGCGTGGGCTGACACGCAATAGGCCATTTAAGCCTTGTACGAGACATCTTCTATTAATAAAATTACTAAAAAACAGATTGTATATAATATGGCGCTGCATTTCAGTTCACTTTCAATATTAAAACAGAATGTTCCGACTCTTTATCGAATTGAACGACTTTAGATCGAGTATAAATACTAACTTATTTTCACCGTCAATTACATTAGAAATCTTAGTCCGCCGGGGCTACCGCATTTACATACGAGTACATGCACTCGGGCTGATTGGTGCGGTTCAAGTGTGGAATTGAAGACCCTCGGCGGCCGCTTCTCGGCTCACTGCCACCTTACGGCGCACTTCAATAAGTGGACCCTAAAAGAAATATCACAAAAAAGGATGATGCAACTCCGCGTGGTACAATTTAAAAACATATCGATAGAAAACTGCTCCATCAAAAGATTAATTAAATGGTTTTATATAAGGAAGGCAAATATTCTTAGTGTTGCGGCGCCGCTGGATTTGTGATAAGCGAACTGTGTCAATTTTACAGGAAAAGAAGTGAGACAATTTGGACGGGAAATTGAGAACAAGCACGCACTTGCCTGATTAATGGGAATGAAATGCAGCTGCTCCTCTGCTCCTCAGTCCACTTCACTTCACCTTTGTTAATTTTGTTTATAGTTTATTTAATGTACATGCGGTGCGAGTTATAGTATATTTTATATATATTTGTAGTGTGTTGCGGGCGCGACATATTTTTATGTTAAACTATGTTATTTTATTTTATATATTTACAATGCGGAGCGATTTTAATTTAGTTTATTGATGACATGGCAATGAATTAATTATGGTGACGTGCGAAGGGGGAATACGCCGTCAAATTTAAAAGAAGAATTTAGATATGTTAGAAGAAAAGATCGTATAGGTCGAAAGGAGGTTTATATGGCGGTACCACTTAGAATATCCTCGAATCCACTAGTACTAAACAGCACCCTCTTCTAGTTCTTGTGACTCCGAGTCCTGGTCTTGGAAAATATTTTACATAGGCAACTTTTCTACCGCCTTGAATTTTTCCATAAATATTCACATTATAATTCAAAAGTCAGAGGAGGCACATTCTGTACAAGTTTAGAAACAAATACCTCGACATATTGAACTAAATATAAAACGTATTAATAAATAATTAACTAAGTATGCCCTCCATAATCAAAGACTTTTGTGCATACTTTTTTTCATTTCTCAGTTAGGTACAGGTCCGTGGTTATATAAAGTTCAAACACAAAGGTACACGCCCACGCCTATTCTTAATTTTTTTCGCGATTTAACTACATGGCTCTACTGCAACACATAAAAGTTCTTCATTCCGATCTAGGAACCAATGTCACCTATAATATAGAACCTACGAAAAAATGGTTTTGACACCATAGTGACACGAAGAAACAGATGGATGGAAGGACATTGTGAAATTATGAATGTTACGTTTTACATCATGATTATGCTATAATAGCAATTGCCATTGAGCGAATTATGTCATTTTCAGAAAGATCTGCTCAACTACTACCTATTTTAAAGAGCTTTGCTCTCAAACAACTACAATGTCAGAAAGCTATTATTTTTGCATCTGCCTCTATTCAGATCCCAGAATAGTGATGAGCATCTATGTAATACGGACTTACAAAACCACCTATCCGTTCCATAATATCACAACTTGTTGAATGTACAAGGAGCAAAATGGAAAGCTTTAAAACGGGCTGTTACAACGTTCTCATTTTCCAGCTAAATAATAGCCGTGTCAAAAGCACTGCTCGACTGACGCGAATACTTTCCGACTGCTTGGCTTCATTTTATTGCGCATGTTTTAATATTAATTGTAAGTTTTCTGCCTCGATGAACGGCTGTCAACTTAATGCAAATGTACACGCTTGTCAAAATGTTTAAGGTGGATAGAGAAATTCATGGCAGTTTGTGCGCACAATTTCTCTCGTTATAAATATAATGACGGAGCCCGTACAAAGTGGATTGTTTTGCCTCAACTTTGTGAGGCGGGCTAAGTTTTGCACAATAGACCTTTAAGTTTTAAAAGGGAATTTAAAAGCTATAATTTTTATAGAAATTTTAAATAACGGGAAGTTCCACAAATGACTGGGTCTCGTGGTGTATCCACGTGACGACATTGCTTACGTCAATTCTGCAGCTATTAGCTTAATGGTTATGACTGTACATCTGTCGAAATTAAGCCGTTGACTTTAATTTAGTAGTACAGTCGTATCAATTTATATTGTCAACCTAATTATTTCTTTTTACAATAAAAAAGTAGCACCTATTTAGAGTAAATAAATAAATATTAGATTGGGGAAAAAGTTTCTTCGCATTTTATATAAAAATTCAAAAGGTTTTCTTATAAAGTTTATTTACATTTGATTAAAGTATGTAGGTGCCATTTTGTTGGATAACTTCTTGCCATCTTGTAGGTAGGGACGTAATCCCATTGCTATAAAAATTTTGGGGCTTCTGATCAAAAAACTGCGACAAGTGGTTTTGGCAGTCCTCTCGTGATGTTAACCTGACACTGCCTAAGGAATTCTGCAGAGACCGAAACAGGTGAAAATCTGAAGGTGCAAGTTCAGGACTATACGGCAGATGCATTAACACCTCCCAGCCAAACTCTCGTAATTTTTGCTGAGTGGCTAAAGATGTGTGAGGTCTAGGGTTATCATCGTGAAAAACCACACCCCTTCTGTTGATTAATTCCGGCCGCTTTCTCTCAATTTTTTGCTTTAATCTCATCAGTTTTTCGCAGTACAGTTCAGAATCGATGGTCCTGCCTGGCAGTAACAGCTCATAATGAATAAAGCCCTTCCAATCCCACCATACACACAGCATCACCTTGTTGCGAGTTAACCCGGGTTTCGCTACAGTCTGTGAAGCCTGACCGGCCTTTGACCACGATCTTTTTCGCACGTTCTTGTCGTACGTGATCCACTTTTCATCACCAGTTATCAGCTTCTTCAAAAATGGTTCGGTTTCATTACGTCGTAATAAAGTAAAAACAAATGAGTACACGGTTCATTAGGTTTCTTTCAGTGAGCTCATGAGGCACCCAAATATCGAGCTTTTTGTGTACCCAGCTTTTTTCAAATGCGCCAAAACCGTTTTGTGGTCAATTCTCAGTTCTCCAGCTACATCGTAACTACTAACATGCCGATCTTGCTCCACTTTTTCAAAAATGGCATCAATTTTGTCCGTAACAGGGCGACCAGAGGTCAGAGAGGCAGACGTGCATCTTTGATATCAAAATGTCCGGATTGAAAACGCTTAAACCAAATTTGCGCTACTCTCACAGATACTGCATTAGGTCCATAAACATCACATTTTTTTCGCGGCTTGTGTTGCATTTTTACCTTTTTTGTAGTAAAATTTTAAAATTTATCGAATTTCTTCATTAGATTCACTCATTTTAACAATAAGAAAAACAAATGAAAATCACACATTTTCCTAATTTGAATTTGGAATTGTCTTCTTTAAAATTAAAACTTTTTAATGATACCAAAACCAGCCAGATACAAATGGTATAGCCAAAGAGACCTTACAAGTTCATACATACTATATGCGAAAAGACTTTTTCGCATACACACACATATATATATATATATATATATATGTGTGTGTGTGTCGGCGCAAATACAATGATTAACGTATTACGAAAACAATAATCATTTATTTAATTACTATGAGTTTATTGTATTGTGAAATTAACGTAAAACAGCAAGATTTTATTGTAATTTCACTACTTAACCTAAAAATTTGTGATCACGTGCACGTACTCCGACACGTGCACTGAGCCCTATAGATACGGCCGCACTGTGGACATTCAATCATTATTGCTCGAGCCGCTGAACGGGACGGACCTCTTTGGGACGTCGTAATGCTCTTGAAATATTATATACGACACCGAGTACTCTTGAAATTCTATTTCGAGGACTCAAATATGGGTCGTCACCAGGAAACCAGCACTCGTTCGGCATTGCTGACGAAAAACTGTGAAAAAAAATTAAGCGTAAGCGAGTTTTTAAAATTAAAATAAAGCAAAGGCTCTCGCTTGGTATCTGTGTGAAGGTCGGATGTAGAAGGCAGTCTTGTTGGACACGGCCCGTATTGTGAGAAAGTTCCTAGCTCTGTCGCATTAACCAACGGTAGCTTAGACCCTAGGCCCACCTGCAGGCAGAGTTCGATTTTTTATATTTTTTTATAAACGAATGTATTGTTATTTATAAGAAAAATGTATAAAGTTTGAAAATTAACAAATGAAAGTAAACGAAGATATATTTAAAAAAATCAACCATCAGCTTTGTGCACGTATAGTGGCTTCGCCTGGTTCAAAGTATTATTCGCTAGTTTTATTACACGATTATTAGCGCTATACAGAATACATCAATATGTCAAACATTCACAAAACTCAATAGTTTCCGAAAAAAATGACTGTGACGTTGAAAGACAGACGGAAGGACGGACATGAAGAAAATATAAGGCTTTTGCTTTTGCCAAAAGAAAGCCAGCTTTGGTTAAAATAATAATTATTTTATATCTTTCGCCTTTCATAATGTACATTATTTGTCATATAATAGACGTACAAGATTAAAATCTCGAAACAAGAATAACGAGAGGGCGGCCATTGGGTTGTGGTGAAATAGATCAAGCCCTGAGATAGAAGCTGTCAACGTCGCATGTGTCAGAGAAGCGTGACAGCTTGTTACAGGCGACGAAAACACGCCGAGCTTTGGGAATATCAGCATATGCGCGGACCAAAGACAATGACGGTACCTACATGAGACCTCGTGTTGGTAATCAAAAGTGAAATCCCCTTATTGTTGGAACGAAAAACCTTTCGAGTAGAAATAAACATACCGATTTTGTTGAGGTATTACATTTTTGAGTTTTGGGATATTACAAAATTGTTTACATTTCGTCTGAATTTTCTATTATAATAGCAGCCCAACCATAAACAACACACTGTTGGCCTGGAGTTTCTGTTGAAATCTCCAACAAAAGTTTTTAATGCGATTAATAAGGCTTAGGACCGGCCACGATATATAATTTTTGAATTGGGAACTTTATTTATGGTGTTTTGTTTTTTAAGTAAAATATTTTATTTGCATATAAAATCGTCTTATACGCACGTGTAATTATTATTATTAAAATACTGACAGTCCGCTAACATATCCATATTTAAAGAAGTGTGTTACAATCTCTCCGTTCCTGGAAATTATGGTATGTACCTATACCCAAAGAATCTAAGGGTATATCCAGCACATAGGCCCACCATAAGCTGATGTGTATTGCAAGCTTGCGAGACCTTCAGGGTGCAGCAAATCGAGCAATCGATTACATAATATTCAAAATCATTAAAAAGTCCCATCAAGTGTTAAAAATTATAAAAATACTAGGATGAGCCTGCGGCTTCGTCCACACTTGACTTGTAATACCCACGGGATCACCGCAGCATTATAAAAGAATGTGAGCTATCGTTTTAGTGAAAACTGTGTCGGAATAAGCTAATTTTTATGCACCCGAACAACTTTAAATCGCTCCCGGGAAAATTTTCACGGGATTCCCGAGATATAAAGTGTCACACATTTTATTAAATAAATTTTGCTATCGATCAGTGAAAAACCGCATTGGATTTCGAAAAAAAATGAAATATGGCCATTTCAAATTATTCCCAGAAAAATTCCTGCGGGATTCCCGATATAAAAAATAGCGCAGATTTTATAAGTCTAAGCATTTGATGTCGATCAGCGAAAACCGCATCGAAATCGGCCTAGTAAATTTTACGTGAATCCCGAACAAACAAACAAGAAATCTAAAAAATTTCGTCGTGTTCTCCATCGTTTATATAGTCTATTCCAGTTTTTTTTAAAAATAACTTCAATGTATAGACACGGCATGTTTAGAATTTAATAATATTATTATAGATTTCTTTTATTACTTCACACTCTATGAGATTACACTAAAGACTTTCTGATAAGCTTGGGGTAGATTCATAGGGTGGTATACTCGGTGTTGCACACGAATATTCAAAGTTTCAAACAGCAGTGCCATCCTTACCACGCTTGCCAAAAGGGCATTGGTGGACACAACAGTAATCTTGATGTACAAATTTACCATGATGTTTTCTTTAAACATCTGTATTTTCTCTTTTTTATTATGAAGCTGACAAACAAGTAGACGATCCATCTAATGGAAAATGGTTATCATCCACTATAGACGATTACAGCTACCAGGAGCGAAGCCAACGCGATGTCGGCCTTTACGATGGTATAAAAGGGACGGGTAGAGGGAATAGGATAGAGCGGAGGGGATAGAGGGAAAATGGGCCAACGAAAAACTCACTCATCGTACGAAACACAATTAGCTCAAACCATTTACGCTGATATTCTGTTAGAGCGTAGTAACACACTGATCGAGCCAGCCCTGAGAGCCGTGGTGGAGATAATGATTCCGGCATGGCAGTGTGTGGTTATTGTAATGTATTAAATTTAAAAAACTGCTTAAGCAGTGTATAAGTCCTGCCACAATTGGGCCTATGTGATTTAAAGAAGACGCAAATTCTTTAACCATTATCCCAGCACTCCTTATCGAATAAATTGTGTTTATACTAAGCTCCTTAATTGTTGAACTGATATAAATATGGTTCAGTAATGATGACGTCGGTCTTTGTTCTAGAAAAAGCTCTAGCACAAAGAGCGGTTGGTAATAACCTTTTAAAATATAAGTAATTACTCTAACCGGTTATTATGTCAAACTCTTTAGACTGTTGCGATATTGCAATTTTACCAACTTTGACACCATTTTTGAAAACCCACACTGTAACGCTGTGGGAAAACATCTTTTGCGGTGCAGCCGATAGTGAGTGATGTGATGGTAGAAATAAGAAAAGGCTCTGTTCTAGTATGGTTCTAGACAATATTTGAAGAAACGCCAGGAGACGGGAAATCTCTTCAAAGGCCAATATGGCTAAACAGTTAGTGAGATGGGGTCGTTGACAGTGCCAACAACGCGATGTGGAACCGCATTTGCTGATAAACGTACAAGTACAAGTACACAGGTGATAAGCAGTAAATGTGCCACATATCATCTTATCTGTGGATAGTACAGTACTTAGTCTTGCCACATTGTAGGGTACTGCTTGAACTGGTTCAGAGCTGTTAGCTTCTTGGACGCAAGTTCTAGGAGAATCAAGACAAGTAAAAATATTTTCAGTTATGCTCATTTTAAATCTACTAGTGCCATCTATAATTTAGTTTCAAATACAAAGCATTTACATTAATCTGCCATCTATGAGGTGACTACTAAAACTGTTAAAGAAAGTATCGAGTGTTGTCTATAAAAAGGTACCATCTTGGTATTTTCAGGTTTTCACCGTTTTAGCTAGTTTCTTCACAAAATGCATGGATTTCATAGCACGTTATATCAGCCAAAAATTTAAAGTCATAATATTATATATCAATGAAATAGTAGTAATATACATAGCTTGTTCTATTCTCTATAAAATAACAGATTTATAAGTTCATAATTATAACGTTTTATATAAAAGAATAACTAATATTAAATGGAATAGTATATTAGTTATTCTTTATAGAAATTTATAGAAATTATATAATTTAGTAATACAAATGTTAATACGAAAGCCTAGTTTCCTAGTATGGAAAAGAGTTGTTATACAAAAGGACATTTTGAAACGATCTTAATTATTTTATGAGCATAATGGCGCCTCGTGACATTCTTCTATCGTTTTTAAAGATTTATTATTTAAATCTAAATTCATCTTTCACTTTTTAACGATTTTTTTTACTTTTAAACATTTGACAGTTTCTTTATAATTTCAAGTACAACAATGCATGCTATTGACATCTAACGAACACAGTGGGGCTGACCAACAACATCAAAGCCATGTACTATCACTGTCTATCACATCTATGAAACAGCTTTTTACGGCCAGATGGGGAAATACAAATATCTACCACTGATATCACATTATTTTGGTAAAATAAAAAATTGTAAATCTTACCAAAACAATAAAATTGTTCTTCAAAAATAAATTGTAATAATTAAGAAACACATTCATTTTTCTAAGAATGGTTTACGTGAGACTACAGTTTTTAAGCTCACCATATTATGAAACTACTTTGTAACGCTAGATGGCAGAAACACAAGGCTCATTTGAATGACATTTAATACATAAATAGAATAAAAAATTACAAAGTTCTAGCTTTAAATAACACTAAAATCAATATCGTACAACTACCTACATATTTATTTATTATTAATTATTTAATTAAAATTATTATTATTGCCTGCTACATTAAAGAAACGAATCTAAAATGGCGACGGTGATCAGGCTCTCACGCTCGTATAATGGACTCACTCTCGAGCGTAGCGTGAGCAAAGTAATCAATTTTGGTCATTTATTTAGGTTGGGGAAAAAGTTTCTTCGCATTTTATATAAAAATTCAAAAGGTTTTTTTATAAAGTTTATTTACATTAGACTAAACTATGTAGGTGCCATTTTGTTGGATAACTTTTTGCCATCTTGTAGGTAGGGACGTGATCCCATTGCTATAAAAATTTTGGGGCCTCCGATCAAAAAACTGCGACAAGTGGTTTTGGCAGTCCTCTCGTGATGTTAACCTGACACTGCCTAAGGAATTCTGCAGAGACCGAAACAGGTGAAAATCTGAAGGTGCAAGGTCAGGACTATACGACGGATGCATTAACACCTCCCAGCCAAACTCTGGTAATTTTTGCTGAGTGGCTAAAGATGTGTGAGGTCTAGCGTTATCATGGTAAAAAACCACACCCCTTCTGTTGATTAATTCTGGCCGCTTTCTCTGAACTTTTTGCTTTAATCTCATCAGTTGTTCGCAGCACAGTTCAGAATCGGTGGTCCTGCCTGGCGGTAACAGCTCATAATAAATAATGCCCTTCCAATCCCACCATACACACAGCATCACCTTGTTGTGAGTTAACCCGGGTTTCACCACAGTCTGTGAAGCCTGACCGGTCTTTGACCACCACCTTTTTCGCACGTTCTTGTCGTGCGTGATACATTTTTCATCACCAATTATCAGCTTCTTCAAAAATGGTTCGGTTTCATTACGTCGTAATAAAGAATCACAAATGAGTACACGGTTCATTAGGTTTCTTTCAGTGAGCTCATGAGGCACCCAAATATCGAACTTTTTTTGTGTAGCCAGCTTTTTTCAAATGCACCAAAACTGTTTTGTGGTCAATTCCCAGTTCTCCAGCTACATCGTAACTACTAATATGCCGATCTTGCTCCACTTTTTCAAAAATGGCATCAATTTTGTCCGTATCAGGGCGAACAGAGCGACGTGCATCTTTGATATCAAAATGTCCGGATTGAAAACGCTTAAACCAAATTTGCGCTACTCTCACAGATACTGCATTAGGTCCATAAACATCACATTTTATTTCGCGGCTTGTGTTGCATTTTTACCTTTTTTGTAGTAAAATTTTAAAATGTATCGAATTTCTTCATTAGATTCACTCATTTTAACAATAAGAAAAACAAATGAAAATCACACATTTTCCTAATTTGAATTTGGAATTGTCTTCTGTAAAGTTAAGACTTTTTAATGATACCAAAACCAGCCAGATACAAATGGTATAGCCAAAGAAATCTTATTACAAGTTTATACATACTATATGCGAAAAGACTTTTTCCCCAACCTATTATTTATATTTTTAACCAACATCATTATAAATGTTATCTATGTTCTATCAAAATTTTGATGGATCTATAATAGGTAGGTAGGTATGCAAGTAATCTTCTAAACACTGAGGTAGGTGTAGGTAGAACTCGTATATGTATTTACGACTTTGGTAAACTATTGATATGATTTAATTGGAAATAGTTTTGACAGGAATATACGTAAGTGTCATCAGAGTCGGTTCAGCAGGTGTTTGAACAGAAAGGTATTCTTTTCATATAACTGACAAGTCTTACAGTCTAGTTTAAGGTTGCCAACCCCAAATTTAAGAACTAGGATTTGAAGTTGGTAGACCCAAGACCATTCAGCTTAAAAACAGGACGCAGTAATAGAGTGGCAATAGTTAAATTAAATATTATAAAGTAGTGAAAATAGGTTAAATGAAATTCAAGTAATGATAAGAAACATATTTTTTAATAATAAAAGTATTAAATAAAATTACTCAAGTTGAAAGTTCGACACTCACGATCTGTGAGGCCGCCTGTAACATAACAATGGTAAAAGTAGCGCGTGAATTTTAAAAACAATAACCTTATCAGAGCGCTCTGAAAACTCAAGATGCTGCTTAAAACTCTCCAGGACATCCCAGGGCACTACAAAAATTAAGATATATCCTGGGAAAACAGCACGGTTGGCAACAATTGGACAGTTTTAAACCAAGTTAAATACGGCCGGCCACACTATGCGACATTAGGCAATTTTAGGATTTAGACCTAGCGGTCTACATTAGCATTTAGCCTAGGGTTACAGCACTATTAAAAATTGAGTAGTCTTTTCTAGGGTGAGTAATTACATTAAAAAGTTTTATAAATATTAGATTTAGGTGTCGACTGTTACTTCATTCAGCCAAACACGTAATATTTTGAAACCGTGCTAGCTCAAATAAAAACGAAAGAATTTGCTACTTCATATTAATTTAAAATAAGTTCAAACAGACTTTTTTTGCAACGAAACTTCTTTAGAATCGTTTTGATTTAAAACTCGATGAAACGAAAAAGCAAAACAAAAAAGAGACAAACACATAAATCTATAAGACGCGAGAGAATGACACATACGAGTTTTACATTATGCAGCACAGATTGGAAAGTCAATAAAACCGATAATTAAACATACATCCAGTTTGGACTGAAATAAAACTGATAATATTTTTTAGACTAAAACAATGAAAAATTGAAGGTGATACTTAAGAAGTTTATTTTGAATTATAATATGTTGACGGATGTAGGCTTAAGGAATTATATTTACATAAATAAAAGTTGAGCATAATTATCTGTGAGTATATTCTTTGACTTTACGCTACCGCCTAAGCTACGACTGAGAAGTCGTGGTAGAGTAATGGCTAGCGTACGCGTCCCAAACTCAAAGGGCGCGGGTTCAATCCTGACCGGAATGCATTTACCACTTAGTCAGTTTTCTGATCTAATGTGCATATTGTTGCAATTACCACGTGCTAACAACGGTGAAGGAAAACATCGTGATGCAACCTGCACATCGAGATAACCCCGATGTGTCAAACCTGCCAAGCTGCCTTGGACAAGCGTGGCGGGTATATTGTCTGTTCCCCCCTCCTATAATGGGAGCCCCGATCCCAGCAGTAGGACATTTATGGGCTGATATTATTATTATTATATTCTCTGAAGTTTCACTTATATTGCGTTTAAACTGCACACACATTTTTTGCTGACTGTGGTGTCTGTCAACGCAAGTACAAGCCACCATTTTAGATTCGTTTCTTTATTGAATCGGCTAATAATTATAACCAAACATCAAGTGCCCGCCAAAAACTTAAATTTATAACGATCATAGCATGGCAGCACTCTAATAATATTTCTGGTAGATTGTTTTCTGCGACTCTGAGCCACTGGAAAATTTACTCAAAGCTTTTTAAATCATGGTGTTATACAATTAGGGTTGCCACCCGTACTTTATTATAAAGTATTTTACGTTATTCCAGATAATTGTACTCTATACGTTATGAGAACAATAAAGTTCACAAAAATACTTTATTTCGCATGATTTGATTTCTTTGAGATTTTTAAAAGTTTCGTCGATTATTTTGTTAAATAAAATTTATCGATTGGTGATTTGGTGCTGAATCGATGTCGCCAATCGCCAGCGCCACATCACTCAAGCACTCGTTTTATACAATTTCTGAACGCAACCTAACCTCAAATGTCAATGATGTCAGTGTGTCAATCATTGTCACAATTTTTTGTTTGTTTTGTGCAAAGCGACAGTTTTTGGCGGGAACTGAAAGGGGACGGTGTGCTGTGCAGTTTTATTTTCTAAAAGTGTGTAAAAGTATTTTAAAATGAACAATAGTTGTAGGATATTGATAATTTTTGAGTAGTAATTATGTATTTTTGTGAGAAATGTGAACTGTATAGTCAGATGTGGTCTTTCGAGTTTTCACAAGAACTCCATTGAATGGCGTCGGTTTTAGCCTGCAATACAACTGCGCTACTATACTAAGACCTATACACATCAGAATTAGCTGTATGGACTAAGTATCCTTTGCCTGCCTTGCTAATTTGATACAAATTGCAAAAAGCAATAAAGAATATGTTTAAACGTAATAATAAAGAAAAATAAATTCTACTTTATTTTGATACTATGTACTTTTTTCTCACCTATAATAACCAAGGTACTTTAACTGCAAAAAAAAAGGTGGCAACCCCTGTATACAATTGACAGCTTTACAAATTTTATTTTCTAACCTACATTCTTAACCATTAGACTTGATTTGTAGCATGAAAAAAGAATACCTACTAATATAATATAGTATACTTCTTCCATGTTTCTAGTACTACAATCAGCTTATCAGAGTCGACTCTAACCTCAACGATGTAAATTAAATATTTTATGGATACCTTATACTAGACCGTCACGACCGCGAGTCGAGCTACGAGTGTGCGAGTACGTCCAGTTGTAGGCTGTTAGCTGTAAAGCCTTAAAGACTAGGGCAGCCAGGCATGACCGTACTCAGATGCCCCACGATGAACGGTGTAGCATGAATTTCTTTCATAATGTTCTTATAATTTTAAATCTAGGCCCCGTCGTAAGAGGTACGGCTCGTGTTCGCACGATCTGTATATCATCTGATCATCTCTAAATCGACTTTGCCAGCCGAATCGCATGATCTAATCAGGGCCGGCACTAGTTGAATCGAAATGTGAAATGTGAATGTGAGGGAAGAAGAGAAGGTATCGGGAGTAGGCATACATGCAATTTTGCTTATGAAAACATGCTTATTAGGATATCGATATGTTTACAAGCGATATATCTATATTTTTGAAGTGAAACTTCTATATAGACGGGTGGTATTAGTAATTTTTCAGTCACGGAAAAGCGTTACGGCCTCGTGGAGGGGGCAGAAGGTATATCGCGTTCTGAGAGACGACATAATTTTAAAGTAAACTATGGATGTTTTTTTTGGTTGCAGATCGAATTCAGTTTTATTGTTTGAAAAAATAAAATATGTTTAAATAAAAAATGCATTCATTAAAATGTACCTAACCTAACCAAATCATAAATTGCAGTAAACTTGCGAAAAATTGAAATGTGTAGTGGGACACATAGTAGAAGTGAAACTTCAACGGAGTAGTGGAAAACCGAATCGCAACGGACAAGTGGAAAAATGAATGGCAACGGATAAGTTGAAAATAGCAGATTGTTAATGTACTTGTCCAATTTGAAAAACTGCCCGTAAAACAACAAGTTAAAATTTAGTTGCGATTCATTTTTTCATTTGTCCGTAGAAGTTTCACTTGTACTATGTGTCCCAGTACACATTTCGACTTTTTTCTTTAATATAGAAAGAATTGATTTAAAGAATTTTAATTTTTAACAGTAATAATTATATCATATTAAATTAATAATATCAACCTACAAACGCATTGACAGTAAGGTCACTGCGGCTAAATCCCCAGCGAGATTGATCGTAAATTTCAAACGACGCATGCAATTACAACAAGTAACCAGCGGCGATAATTAACCGCAATGGCAATTTTTTTTTTCAGGCGGGGTAAATGTATTTCGCACATACCGGGTCCTTTGCTAGGGATTAGACCGTTGTCGATCATGGAGGCTTTCCACTGAGGCAATCCAAACACTAATCGACCGGCTTGGGTGGAGACTCGAACCCATGGACGAATGCCCATGGGCTAATACCCCACTAAAACCACCCTCCTCCCATGTGCCCCGCGCTTATGGTAGGAAAGGCATGAGACTTAGAACGTAGTTACGCCCACGCCGATCCTAGCGCAAAAGTGCTTGAGAGTGCCCCTGGAATCAGAGCAAATTCACTTCGTCAACAGGGGTGAAGAGTCCTCTGCTCCTTAGATGCTAGAGGGCCCCTGCAGCGGTATTTCAGGGAGGGAGATCATGCGCATATCTGCGCCTCCGGGCTCCCGACTGACGTCGGTGCCCGTGAGACGCATGCGCACTTTAATGTCTCTCCCTATCTCGTTCCGCGGCCTACTTTTGAGACATGACAGTCTCGCAGAAATTTTATCCCGGGAATCCCGTTAAAATTTTCCCGGAAGCGGTTTGAAGTTGTTCGGATGCATAAAAATTAGCT
Source organism: Dendrolimus houi (assembly GCA_039645545.1). Lineage (NCBI taxonomy): Eukaryota > Metazoa > Arthropoda > Insecta > Lepidoptera > Lasiocampidae > Dendrolimus > Dendrolimus houi. The sequence goes on from CM077134.1 coordinate 12,951,673, forward strand.
TGTTCCGTTTCCACTAAGACGATAGCTTACATTCTTTTTTAAACGCTGCGATAGTTTGTGTCTCGGGAATCATGCGGGAATTTCAAGTCAAGAGTGGTCGAAGTCACGGGCATATCCTAGTTTATTCATAAAATTACGTTCAAAAATATCATTCGCAAGAGCGATATATCGTAGATATTACGGATTCCAACATCGATATTATAATATCGATATTTCTGTACGATATTTTAATATATCGAACATCGATATATCGTTCATCCCTAATCGGAGAAGTATTGTAAGATTTTTATCAAATTTTTTATGGTTAGCCGTGTTGTAGTTTTGTATGATGTGTGTCTAATTTCTGAAAATGTTAGTGTCTTGTTTATGAATTAAAACTGTTTATTTTTGTGTGATTTGAATATCGAACACTGTAATACACACGGTAAGTGTCTAACTGCAAATCTAAAATGTTTAGTTTCACCAGCTGAGAAGTAAGTACTTAATTAATGGTGACCGATCATGTATGACATTTTTTGAGTAAATAATAGCGTCATATCATACTTTCTCACTCACGAAAATAACATTACATTTATTTAAGCTATTCAGAATCAATCTCATTAAACGTCCTATAAATTAAGTAAATGTTTTACTCTATTACCTGTAACTACCACAACAATAGGTATTTTGTTGAGATATCTTATCAAATTTCCAATAATTGTTGTATAGTGTTTATATTTATTCTTCATTACACCCTCACATTTTTGTTTCCCTTTTATTTTACCTACTTTTGATCAAAAACCTGTTAATTTTCTACAGCACCTGTATTCAAGAAATAAGGAAAACTCTCAAACATTCTTCTATTTTTACGGTCTTATTGATATTGAGTTAGAGTAAGTTTGTAGGCTTTTTAAGAACCTTAAAGAAGCCTACGAGCTTACTCTAACATATAGATTCCGTTTTAAAACTTTAGTTATCAGAGATTACCCATTACCATTAGAGTATGATGTTGCTTCTTAGTTATAGTTACTTATTTATAATTTACAGATCAAATACACTAAATTTATGTTTATACTCTTAATTCAGAATATAATCAACAAGTATTATGTTATTTATACAAAACACCAATTTCAACATCATTGATTTAATAAACCGGTTACTAGTTACTTTGTAATAATTTATTAAATGTAATGTATGTTATCTATGCAGGAACGGGGAAATAATATAATTTCCTCCGGCCAGGTGGCCTGTTGTAAAAGGTGCCAAAACAACCTATAGCCAGGTGGTAGGGTATTTACCTGTCTGGATGGCTACCAACCCTGGGCTAGAGTATGCTGCCATAATAACCTTGAGTTGTGTTCCGGCATTAGTGGCCATGTTCCAGTCTCCCTTTAGAGAGTGGCAGCACATTGGTAGCACCTTTGTTGCTAATGTCCATAGGCAATGGTAGCCACTTCCCATCAGGTGGGTTGCCTGCCTGTCTGCTGAACTCACACAATAAAAAATAAAATAAAAAACATTATTTATTAATTTTCCATAAAATTTAAAATAAACTTAGGTCACTTTTTGTCTTTTATCTGAAATTTGTGAAAGTCTCGAGATTTAAAGTATATGTTGTTGGTTTAAACCACACATAAGCAACAGTGTATACAGTAGTACTAAGGGTGGGGTATAGATATGTGCCCATTTTGTTATTAAGAATTTGATGGTGATATGTGCTTAGGAGTATATTTATGAGTTATTTAACAACTAATACTGTTTATGGTTATAGAAATAAGGTTTTTAATTACAGGGTTACCTTTTATTTATTATGAACACATTCAAATTTTTTTAAAATATAGATTAGAAGGCTAAGGTGGGAGGGAAGGAGTGTCATATCTATATGATACCCCTCCACTAATATAACATAAAATATAGGTGTATATAGTAAGTATAAAAGAAGTGTTACAAACATGTAAATATTACTAAAAGGATCCCTAAATTAGGAACAAACTACTTTCACTCTGAATGGGGATTAAACTCACAAGAGTGGTAAGTATACCTAATAATTTTACATCACAGACTTCAGCAAATAATAGTTATATATTTATTTATTATACCCCTTATGGATGACACCTGCCAGTGCACTAACTTGCCAACTTTATTGGAGCCAAACAGTATTATTTATTATATGTGACAATGGTAGGTGTCCTGATGGAGTGACTCTAATTCTCTGCCATGGTAGCAAGCCACTGTGGTATGGGATATGACCTGCATATACACATTAGCTACATCCCATTTACCAAATATGGTTAGATCATCCAGTTTGATAAAATAAACTAGACTAGACATAAATTACAAAATGTAATCAATATAATAAAGGTATTATATAATATATAATTAATCAAATAAGTCTTACACAGTGGTTTTATTGTTTTCCTCTAAATGATAAGATTAATTAAAATTAATATAAATTCTGATTATATTGGTGGAGTTTAATTTATTTCTTCCTCATAATAGTAGTATTTTATTTATAAATGAATTCCTAAACAGTTTATTGTGGATTTAATATTAGTAATACTATAAAAGAAAATGAAAAACAATTTCTTAATTGATATATATATATATATGTTGTTAATTGCAATAGACAATTAATTATCTCTGTTATATCTACATTAATTTGATGACAATCAAAGACCTACAATTTGGCTGAGACTTTTGCTTGAGGATTATTTTAAACCTTCTAAATTATCTAACCACTAAATAAATGTAGTAGAATTTCTAGTGTCTTAGTGGGTAGATCTAGGTTCTTTTAGGTCCATTTGCCTTCAGTGCCTGACTGAAAGTAAATGGATCTAAAAGAACCCTCCTCCCTTGAAATTCCATCATAGGGGACCTTGGAGATCATGGGACCTTTCCATGCTATCTATGGATGACATAGGATATTCTGAGGCACCCTAGGATAGCCATACGAAGAGGTGTCACGGTGGCGTATCCACGGCGTTAGTTCCCCTGGCACCTCATAAAAGCGTGGATTAGGTTTAGTGGCTAGTTTGATGATGGGTTCCTCACGGCTCAAACGGAAGAAGCCGCTTGGAAGACAGCGTGGAGGACTGACCGTTAGGAGTCCCATACACCCTCCTATATTCTCTCCCCAGGCCCCGAGATAGTATAGAATTCCCTGGTGTTGTCAAAAAAAAGGTGCCTTTTTCACACCCTCGAGGGTTCTTCCGCTATATATTTATATCCATCTGGTAGGAGGCTCACAGGTATGCGACATAGAGTTCCTTGAGCTATTATTGTTACATTTCCATTGTTCCGTAGCACTGGTATCCACCCTTATCCGCTTAGATACTTATGGTAGGTCGCATGACGTTGGTAGGTTTAGTACCCGCTGCTTCTTCAGTGAATGTGTTTGCAGATATGGTCCTCTAGAAGCCCCATACCCCTCGGTCTAAAACCCACCCTTATCAAAGAAGGTCTTAAGAGTATGATAGTATAAACAATCCTTCTTCCCTAACTTGCAAACCGTCTGGCCTGTGTTTACACCGGGGGGGAGGCCTCATTTATTTGATTAAATAGGGTACTTTTCAAACCAAATTTGGGAGATACTAATTAACTGTCATAATTCATGCCAAATTTTATGTTCTCTCTATTATTGCCAATTTAGTACCATTCGTTAGATTTGATGTTGTGTATTTACGCGGGAAGTAAGAGGGGTACACATCGAGAAACCCGCGCGCGACTTATGCATAAATGTCTAAGCTAGTGAAACCGTTGACACTTCTGTGTATGTCCAGATTAGTTGCAGAATGCTGCATAATAATTAATTTTATATTTAAACTAGCTGTGCCCGCGACTTCGTCCACGAGGAAATTTTTTTCGCGGAACCCTAAATATAGTTGCCTACGTTACTCCTCATAATATCAGCCTGCTGCTAGTGAAACTCCCGTCAAAATCAGTCCAGCCATTTCACATCCAAACAGACAAAAACAAATGATATTTTGATGTAAGTATCGTATATCCTTTCATACGCATTTAGTAAAAAGCTGTTATTTTGACATTACAAACAGATACTTCTATTTTAATTATCGGTAATGCTGATAGGAACTGTAGAGTTTGACGCAGGCTAATAATATAATTAAAGTTTTATAATACTAAATATTTTGAGAGTTTTGATGGCCCATTTCCTACTCCCCCTATTTAATACCCGATAAAGGGATATTAAAGGGATAAAGGGAAGATGTTCAGATGTTCTCCTGTTTCATCTTTCTTATCCTATCCCTTTTACCCCATTCCTCCTATCTCATCCCCTCTATTCCATCCTAAAGGTTGGCAACGAGTTGGCTTTGCCCCTGGTGTTGCATACTTCTATAGACGACGGCAATAATTTTGGGCCGTCTGCATGATTTCCAGATTCGCAATTTAAAAAAACCAGATAGAAGGGATGAAGAGATCGATGAAAGTAGATGAAGCGAAAGTAGTGTTTTTCAGGATTTTCGCAAGTGGAGATCCATGATTTCTGCCTACCCCCATGGGAAATAGTCGTGATAATATATATTTATGCATCATGTATGCAAAAACTAAATAAAAAGAGTCTATGCATAGATATTATAGTCCCTAAATATATCCACAAATTACGTAAACCCTCACCTGAAATATCTGAATACATATTGCCGCGCGTGTAGTTTGAATGTCAGTTTGGATATGGGTCGCATGCATAAAAACATTTAGGACAAAAGTAAATATCAAATGTTACTCTATGCCTACGTTAACGTTGATATGAGCTATCAGAAAACAATTGCTCGCATAAAACCGCCATAACGTTATAATAAATCGTGATCTCGCTTTTGACTGCGCCGAGAGCCGTCTTGTTAGGTGCGTAGTTTATGTTGAAATTGAAAAAGGAAAATTTTAACAAATTGAAAGAACAAATAAAAATAGATAGATAGATAGAAACTATTGTTCACCACATACACATAAAGTAAGTCATTTACAGTCATTTCGTGTCAAGGCAGGAACAAAGAGCGGCCTTATCGCTTTAGAGTGATCTCTTCCAGACAACCCGGGTTGTAAATTGTGTAAAAGGAATCAAAGAGTGTATGACGGTGGTGTGCAAAAAAATACATGTAATTAATAGGATACATAGATATTCTACAATACATACAATTAATAAAAATAAAAAGAAAAAATCAATCACACATCAATATTATATATATCCAAATATATACATTATTAATATATGTATAGCAACAACAATAGCTATACAATATTAATAATAACAATAACACAACATATCAATATTATATATATTAATATAATATATACAATATTAATAGATATATTAACAAATTAAGAATAAATTAAAATTAAGAATTAAAATACAAATATTCAAACAAATTCACTCATACATTTAGTAAGTGTGAATAAACAATATAATATGTAGGCAGTCTTCTCTCTGAAACTTTAGTTGCTAAGGCCATGTGTATTCTACATTTTGTAACTAACTGCTACAGAGGCTTTTATCCAAGAGCCTTTATCACTTCTTACTGTTTACCGAGCACCCACGATAAATCCATCCAATTTTGAGATTACTTGGCGGCATACGTAATTTATATAGGTATATCTGGACATAGGATATATATATATATATATATATATATATATATATATATATGTGTATATATATATGTATATATATATATATATATATATATATATATAAACAGATAGAATTTTATTGCTCATCAAATTAAACAATTACAAAAGTGTATTGATTCGGTCTTGACAAATTATTAGGCAGCCTTGTCGCTTAAAGCAACCTATCAGGCAACCTAATTTATGGCCGGATCCTATATCTTACCAACCGTCCATTTGACTTATCGGTTATTTGACATAAGCTTGATACAAGTAAACTCAAAATTTAACCGATGGTAAGACATGTGCATGAATAGTAAGAAATAGGAAACGGTCATCAAAGGATTCTTAATTATAATTTAGGTGTCTTATTCACAAGTACGTTACATAATATTTTTTACGCTGCGGCATAAAATCTCCACATGGGCCAAGATGGGATAATTTCAATGCTCTCCCCTGGTGTGAGTCATAAAAGCTAATTGTTATTGTTATAACCAGACAGTGCTTTGAACTTTAGTGTATTAAGTCATCAATGTGGTTCATCTTCATCAGTAACTTATTTCATAAGATTTTGAAGTGAAAATTATTTAGAATTGTTGTGATTTGAAACTCGATGAAACGAAAAAGCGACACTAAAACGAGATAAATATATAGGACTAAGCCTGCGAGAGGTAGAATACATTAAGTTTAATAATTTAAACCTTGCTCATTCACATAGTCGGAAATGTTTTGAAGTTTTTTGTTAATACTTCAAATTTCGTATTTCAAAGCTTAAATATTGTTACGAGTTGCAGGACTCGAATTAAAATGCCGTTGAAATTATTATAGAGTTTATTAGAACTATACAAACACGTATAACACAGGTACAAATATAACCGAACGTAATGCAGAAGATCGTAATTCAAATATACGCGCAAAGTCCGTCACTAAATAGATTACTGAATGTACACAAGCCTTGCTTCGCTCGTGGTTATCGCTCGACTGCCCCGTCTCTCCATTGGGGCCTTGCTTTATACTGCACAGATGCAATATATCTGCCCGGCAAGCGTCGTCACAATTTCCTGGAAATCTTTATCCGCACACCTGGATAATGACTGCCATGAAAGATTACAATACACAATGGGCTGTTTTCTAATCACAAATTTTAAACACAAAGTAAACAAAAGAAGTCCAAATACCGAAAGTTAATAAAATCTGTTTCTACAGGTATGCAGGTGTGAATTTGTTTTTGTGTTTTTGTCGGCGTCTAGGTCGTAACAATATAATATAGGTTAGGGAAAAAGTCTTTTCGCATATAGTATGTATGAACTTCTAATAAGATCTCTTTGGCTATATACCATTTGTATCTGGCTGGTTTTGGTATCATTAAAAAGTTTTAATTTCAAAGAAGACAATTCCAAATTCAAGTTAGGAAAATGTGTGATTTTCATTTGTTTTTCTTATTGTTAAAATGAGTGAATCTAATGAAGAAATTCGATACATTTTAAAATTTTACTACAAAAAAGGTAAAAATGCAACACAAGCCGCGAAAAAAATTGTTATGTTTATGGACCTAATGCAGTATCTGTGAGAGTAGCGCAAATTTGGTTTAAGCGTTTTCAATCCGGAAATTTTGATATCAAAGATGCACGTCGCTCTGGTCGCCCTGTTACGGACAAAATTCATGCCATTTTTGAAAAAGTGGAGCAAGATCGGCATATTAGTAGTTACGATGTAGCTGGAGAACTGGGAATTGACCACAAAACGGTTTTAGCGCATTTGAAAAAAGCTGGGTACACAAAAAAGCTCGATACTTGGGTGCCTCATGAGCTCACTGAAAGAAACCTAATGAACCGTGTACTCATTTGTGATTCTTTATTACGACGTAATGATACCGAACTATTTTTGAAGAAGCTGATAACTGGTGATGAAAAGTGGATCACGTACGACAAGAACGTGCGAAAAAGATCGTGGTCAAAGGCCGGTCAGGCTTCACAGACTGTGGCGAAACCCGGGTTAACTCGCAACAAGGTGATGCTGTGTGTATGGTGGGATTGGAAGGGCATTATTCATTATGAGCTGTTACCGCCAGGCAGGACCATCGATTCTGAACTGTACTGTGAACAACTGATGAGATTAAAGCAAAAAGTTGAGAGAAAGCGGCCGGAATTATTCAACAGAAGGGGTGTGGTTTTTCACAATGATAAAGCTAGACCTCACACATCTTTAGCCACTCAGCAAAAATTACGAGAGTTTGGCTGGGAGGTGTTAATGCATCCGCCGTATAGTCCTGACCTTACACCTTCAGATTTTCACCTGTTTCGGTCTCTGCAGAATTCCTTAGGCAGTGTCACGTTAACACTACGAGAGGACTGCCAAAACCACTTGTCGCAGTTTTTTGATCAGAATCCCCAAAATTTTTATAGCAATGGGATCACGTCCCTACCTACAAGATGGCAAAAAGTTATCCAACAAAATGGCACCTACATACTTTAGTCAAATGTAAATAAACTTTTAAAAAAACCTTTTGAATTTTTATATAAAATGCGAAGAAACTTTTTCCCCAACCTAATATTATAACGATATAATATATGAAATGTGACATCACGAAATTTAGAATTGCTCCCACCCCTTGTGACACTTTGTTTCACTTTTACTGCGTGTAAGCTGCACACACATTTTTTTTTACTCTAAAAGTTATTAAAACTAAATATGCTATTTATAATTCAAAGGGTAAAGTATTAAGTTCTGAGATACCTAGACAATTAATGTAAAGTATATAAACTCAAACTTGAATATTGTGAATGGTATAATTATAAGATTGTAGGACAAAGAATGTATGCCAAGATGGGCTACAAAAAATATTTGAAATGGAATGTGAAAATAAAAGGTTATATTTTACTAATTAATTTTAGGTATTTAACTTTTGAAGCATACACAACTGCTTTCTTTTATAATTTCATACATATTATAATCTCCTTAATCCGTGCATACATATCATTCCAGTTTCTGTTAAGGGTTACGTAAAGAGGGTACTTATTGTTAACAAACAGAAAGAAATAAAAGATTTCTACTTATGTATTTGGCATATACTTTCTTTTTCATGTAGTTTCATAAATCACGTGTGTGAACAATTAAAGTACTGGCCTACAATGCCTACAGTAAATAACTCATACACAATCTAGTGGTGAATATTTTATTCTTATGGCATTCAAAATTCTGAATATTCAACACAGGGTTCAGTATAAAACGGCATATTCTTTTGCTTATTGTTTTTGTGCTATCGGCTTGTGAATAGATACGGTTAAAAATTACGCACTGCTCAGGCATTAATAAATCTTTTAATCTGCATCTTTGACGATATTATATACTTCATCAGTGTTTAAGCCATCTTGATAAAGCTCGCGGCTTTATCAAGCATATTGATTGGAAAAAAATAAATTCGTAGCCGAATAAACGACCATATAATTTAAAAGTTATACGTATTGTGTTCTATATCGATCATATAAGGTAGAAAGTCTGTTGAAAGACTAATTTATTTAAAAATAATTAGTCTACTACTAAAATACTTAGTCTGGAAGTTATATAATTTTCAATAAATAAAGTCCCGTTTATTCTACTTCGTTTATTTAAAATAATTATAATAATGGCCGATACATGTTAGTGTAAACCACAATTATTTACGAATAAGTATGTAGATATATACCTACATCTAACTTTATTCGAGCTCAAAAATGTAATAAATGTTATGGCAATATTCCCACTGAACATCTATTAAATTTCGCAACGTCGAAATTGTAATTTCATCGTGTTACATTTGCTACTAGCAAATTTACCGACTCGTAAATGTAGCAATTTCGTTATTATTAGTCTGCGTGTCTGTCTGTCAGCGCGAATGGATCTCAAGCAGTAATAAGTACACAAATTCATGAGTCAGATGAATAGCAGTTGTGTTTGTTGAGCAGTCCGAGGTCAAACCGGCGCCACTGAAACACATTAGCATGTAATTTTACATAACCCCATCATAAAAAACATCAAAAAACAATTTAGGACAAAAAACGTACATACTAAAATCCTTCTTCTTTTTTAATATCGCTTCGCACAGTTTATGGATTTAGCCACTATCCAATGTGTTTACAACCAAATAGGCCCGACGATAGCTGGACCCATATTTACTGATTATGTTAAACCAGTTAAACAATTACGTTCTTATGGCAGCTCTAAAAATAAAAGTTCATTGAACAGTTGAGATTTTCAGCGTAATTACAATGTTAAATACAAGTATAGCTTATTGCTTTGATTATCTAAATAAGTACATAATCAAAGGTTTAATTCTTAATAAATTTTAAAACTATTTTGAAAAAAAAATATACAGGAAATCATCATCCTTCGAGTTCTTGCCAAAACCAACCCATTTAATAAAATCGGAATGAAACTCCTTAAATTTGTTTACTTTTCGAATAGAGCAGACAAAGCGTGCGCTCGCGTTCATCCGTTGAAATCACAAACGCATCCGATATTCTTTGTATGGTTATCATTCCGGATCGCTTACGGCCGCAACTGACGTCATCAGTAAACATTAACAAGCTGTTTCTCTTTTCCTTCAAAATAAATCATCGAACACGTCAAACAACCATTACATTGATAGGTCATTGCTTCGGTTTGATTAACAAACGTATATTTTGGATATTTTACACACACCTTCACTAACAAAGATAAGAGTGTAAGCATATGGAAACATTGCCCCACATGACTCATAGTTTTAAATCTATTTCTATAATAGGTCCGATAGTCTATTAATAAGGCGAACAACCTCTCTCGTTTACGTGATCAAGCCTCGGCTAGACTTGGGTAGCTCGCGAGTGACAGATAAAAATGAGCTATATTCCATTTTAAAGTTATCTCTCAATTTTTTTTTTCAGGCGGGGGAAATGCATTTCGCACATACCGGGTCCTTTTCTAGGGATTAGACCGTTGTTGATCATGGAGGCTTTACACTGAGGCAATCCAAACAATAATCAACCGGCTTGTGTGGAGACTCGAACCCATGGACGTACATGGGCTAATACCCCACTAAAACCACCCTCCTCCCATGTGCCCTGCGCTTATGAGTAGGAAAGGCATGAGATACAGAACGTAGTTACGCCCACACCGATCCTAGCGCACAAGTGCTTGAGAGTGCCCCGGGAGAGGCAAACTCACTTCGTCAACAGGGGTGAAGACTCCTCTGCTCCCTAGATGCTAGAGGGCCCCTGCAGCGGTATTTCAGGGGGGAGATCATGCGCATACCTGCGCCTCCGGGCTCCCGACTGACGTCGGCACCCGCGAGACGCACTTCCATCTCTCTCCCTGTCTCGTTCCGCGGCCTACTTTTGAGACATTACAGTCTCGCAGAAATTGGCCGCGCCCACCCACCAATCGTCGCTGTGCAGCATGGCTTGCACCAGATCGCTCAGCGAATCGATCGGTCCTACTAGTGTCTCGAGTTCAAACCTCTGCGGTGCCCATGCTACGCACTCGACTAGCGTGTGTAACGCCGTGTCCAGTGCGCCACACTGGCGGCATTGGGGTGAAGGCAAGTAGCCCGCAATCTGACACAGATACTTATCGAAGCAACCGTGCCCGGTAAGTATCTGTGTCATTCTGAAGGTCAGGGTCCCGCGTTTCCGCGAGAGCCATCGCAACAGCTGCGATCGAACCGCTTCCACCGTGTTAATGCCAACAACAGGGTGTTCCAACTCTACTGACCAAGATTGGATCATGGCTGCGGTTTCCCGCGTCCTGATCACCTGAAGTTCGACCTGGCCATAGACCAGGCCACGGGCGAGGGCATCCTGTCGGGAGCGCCGCACTTTGGCAATAACGTCCGCCTGGAGAGGCCAAGGCGGATCGCCCGCCAAGAGTGTCGACGCCGTCCACGACACTGTACGGTGTCCTCGGATGGTCTTTACCGCCAGGACCCGTTGTGCGCGGCACAACAAAGTCCTATTGTGGCGGTGAAGTGCAGTGGACCATACGGGTGCACCGTACAGGGCCATACTCCTAAGGATGCCCATATAGAGTTTCCTAGTCGTCGTCCCCGGTCCCCCCACGTTGGGAAGAAGCCGAGAGAGGGCGCCTACGGACCTCACGAGTTTGGGAACTAGCTGCTCAAAGTGCGCTTTAAACAGCCATTTCCCATCGAGAATGAGCCCCAGATATTTCATCTAGGGACCTACGCGAATATCCACCCCTTGGACTGTAACGGACAAGTCCGCAGGGGGATTACGAAACCGCCCATGGAATATGATGCCCTCCGTTTTCGCGGGGGAGACCTTCAAGCCCAGCGTACCTATTCTTCGGTCCACGATCGCCAACCCGGCGTTGGCGAGGTCCACGGATTCCGCGAATGACGCAGCGCGTGCCGTGAGTAGGGTGTCATCCGCAAAGCAGATTAGCCCTATTCCGGGCAGGACCGGAACCCGAAGGATCCAGTCATAACCGACGTTCCAAAGGACCGGCCCGAGGACCGATCCCTGTGGGACGCCGCACGCGACGCGTCGCCGACCTATCGCGCGATTCTCGGGCTCGCCGCCCTCCCAAAGGATGTACCTGTCCTGGAGGTACGCGCCCAACAGCCTCGTGAGGTACGGGGGAACTCCGTGTGCACGGAGCCCCTCCCTGATCGTCTCGTGTGGGAGGCTGTTAAAGGCGTTCGCTATATCTAGCGATACAGCCAGGACAGTATCCTTCGCTTGGACGGCGTCGTCCGTTACAGATCCCAATGTCTCGAAGGTGTCCAACGTGGAGTGTCTCCGCTGAAACCCGAACTGCGTCTGTGCTAGCCCCGGCTCCACAGTATCGAGATGCTTAACGAGGCGTTCCACTAAGATCTTCTCGAAGACCTTGGCGACCTCGTTAAGCAACACTATGGGCCTGTAGGCGGACGGATCGTTGGGAGGACGGCCTCCCTTGGGAATCAGGCATAATCGGCCCTCCTTCCATTGCGACGGGAACTGACCTGCGCGAATACAGGCATCGAACAGTTCCCGCAGCTGGCCGCGTAGGTGTTTAGCGGCCAGGAAGAGGAGCCGACCCGAAACCCCGTCGGGTCCCGGAGCCGTCTTCCTGCCCCGGAGCCGGTCCAGGGCGACGTCTAATTCTTCCTCGGCGATGTAGTGAGGCTCCACCTCCGAGGTGTCGGGAATGATTGGACCCATATCGGGGGGAGTGAAGATCCCCGGATCCGGGAAGAGCCCATCGATAACCGACCGGAGGACCTCGGGTTCGAGCGTTTCTGTAACCGTGGAGGTGCAAGGCCGCAACGTGTTGCGGGCCGCACAGTACGGACGCCCCCAAGTTATCTCTCACTAGGTCAGGTCACAACAACCCAACACAGCACGATGTCGTCAAAACGTACAGTACAGATAGATGTTTTTGCCTATAAAAATAAAGTGAAGAATATTTAAGCATATATTTATTAGGTTGGGGAAAAAGTTTCTTCGCATTTTGTATAAAAATCAAAAAAGGATCTTATTACAAATTCATACATACTATATTTTTTATAAAGTTTATTTACATTTGACTAAAGTATGTAGGTGCAAAATTTTGTTGGATAACTAAATGCGCATTTTTGTTTAAAGAGTAGGTTACAGGTTACATTATTATTAAATTTTTATGTATTTGCCCCGGAAGATTCACTTCATTTTATATCGCAAACTATACCATCGCCCGTCTATCTGTAAATTACATAAAGGTACCCCGTGTAGAGCCTGAGTGGACCCCGAGCGGACAGAGTGGACCCCGAGGACGAATGAACCGAGTGATACGAACCCGATTGCTAAATGGATAATGTGAAAAAACTCAGCGAAGAGAAATGTAATGACTATAAAAGTCCTTTCGCATATAGTATGTATGAACTTCTAATAAGATCTCTTTGGCTATATACCATTTGTATCTGGCTGGTTTTGGTATCATTGAAAAGTTTTAATTTTAAAGAAGACAATTCCAAATTCAAATTAGGAAAATGTGTGACTTTCATTTGTTTTTCTTATTATTAAAATGAGTGAATCTAATGAAGAAATTCGATACATTTTAAAATTTTACTACAAAAAAGGTAAAAATGCAACACAAGCCGCGATAAAAATTGTAATGTTTATGGACCTAATGCAGTATCTGTGAGAGTAGCGCAAATTTGGTTTAAGCGTTTTCAATCCGGAAATTTTGATATCAAAGATGCACGTCGCTCTGGTCGCCCTGTTACGGACAAAATTCATGCCATTTTTGAAAAAGTGGAGCAAGATCGGCATATTAGTAGTTACGATGTAGCTGGAGAACTGGGAATTGACCACAAAACGGTTTTAGCGCATTTGAAAAAAGCTGGGTACACAAAAAGCTCGATATTTGAGTGCCTCGTGAACCCACTGAAAGAAACCTAATGAAGCGTGTACTCATTTGTGATTCTTTATTACGACGTAATGAAACCGAACCATTTTTGAAGAAGCTGATAACTGGTGATCAAAAGTGGATCACGTACGACAAGAACGTGCGAAAAAGATCGTGGTCGAAGGCCGGTCAGGCTTCACAGACTGCGGCGAAACCCGGGTTAACTCGCAACAAGGTGATGCTGTGTGTATGGTGGGATTGGAAGGGCATTATTCATTATGAGCTGTTACCGCCACGCAGGACCATCGATTCTGAACTGTACTGCGAACAACTGATGAGATTAAAGCAAAAAGTTCAAATGTTTATAAAGATAGAGTGGCGTGCTACGGGCACGCCATGAGCATTAGCAGAATACCGAAATCAGGCAAACCTACGATTGAGACGATAGTGTCCGGCGATTTTGCCGAGATTGTAATAGCAGAATTGTGCCCCAGTAGTACTCGAATTATACATTTTTGTCACTTTGAGCCAGCTGCATATTTTTGCTGAAGATTAGCTCCATCAGCTTTGTTAATCACCATTACGATTTTGTATTTCACTACTATATCACATAAAAGCATATCATCACTAGTTGTGAAATTGTGCGCACGTAAACCCGGCTTTTTATGCATTAATCTTAAAAAAATAACCTACTTTATAACTTTCACACAAAAAAAGTTAATAAATGACATGACAAATAAAAATCTTCATCTGTCATACAATGCAACATATTTAAGGAATCCTATATACAGTGTGCTGTATTGTCAAAGAGATAAGAGATATTATAAGTTTCGGTTCAAATCTCTGGTTGGGTTAGAACTAAAAAAGCAAAGACCTTTCAATGTTACCAAGTAAACAAAAGAAATGTCAGGTTAGTTAACCCCTGGTATTTTTTAGTGGCGCAAAGGACAATGGGAGTTAATTTTTAATCAATTAACCCCGAGTTTACAAACTCAACATTTATTTATTTATCCTGACTATGCGTGCAAGTGGGCCTTAATGAATTAAAATATATTTCGTGCGCGTCATAACACGGTTCGCTTTAGTTCTTTCGGCTCTTGAAAGAGCGAGAGGCGTCGTTCAGATTTCTACCCTGTGTCACTATTGAGTTAAAGGAGTGATATAGTTTTTTAGAGCGAAAGAGCTTATATCTGCTTTGCACAAGTCTACCGGCTAATAATTCGGTCATCCCACTCATTGTCATAACGTTTGTAATTGTAGGCAATAAAGTGATTAATTCAGCCTATAAATGTATTCCACGGATCCATTACGAATTAGGGTCAGTGTTGCCACCCTATGCTATTGCAGCAATTTCATACCAGTTGGTCAATTGATGTTGAGATAGGATGCTTTATGGACATCCTAGTTTCAATAATGGGAGTGATGATTGGCCCAGTTGTTTTACAATAGATATTGATCTTATTCAAGTAACCCACTTGTTTATACTTTTATTTAGTTGTTAAGTACAATATAGACAAAAGTAAAATTACACTATTGCAACACTGGTCAGCTATTATTAAATGGCCGAGTGTCTCTTATGTCTCATTTACATTATGCCTAGTTCTACAGCAGCGAGCAAGAAAGGTGGAAGGAAAAAGGCATCGCAATTAGGAAAATAGAACATCTGTCGAAATGGTATACTAGAAGCCCATTTCCCTTCGCCGCTTTTTTGCTTACTGCCGTGAATTTGGTCATAATGTAAAGAAGAGATTTGTCCGTAGTCTGTATAGCGCTTACAACAATATTTTTTGTTTAAATATAAATGACTATATCTATCGTTTTTAGGATGTTTTTAAAATAAGGAAATACATATGTCTATGTAGACTAATGTATAAAAATATATTTGACATAATTCACTATCGCTATGTGCACATTAACTATATTTTTATAAGGTTTCCCAAAAACCTTTTAACCTTAGTAGTTCCTGAGATAATTCGCTGTGACACAGGCAGAGACGGCGGACTGACATCATAAGGGCTCTTATTTTATTTTTCGTATTGGGACGATAATATGAGACTGTCGTCTTTAGCTATATGCTGTCCGTCTTTGGACGTATTTAGATAGTAAAATAAAATATTTGAAATTTAAATAACTGTCCTAGACTTATAAACAAAAATTTTAACTTGAAGTTTTACGGGTAAATTGTTAATATACTTGTCCTTTGAAAACCTGCCCGTAATACTTCAAGTTAAAATTTCGTTGCTATTCGTTTTGCCACTTATCCGTTGAAGTTTCACTTCTACTATGCGTCCCAGAACACATTTCGAATTTTCGCAAGTTTACTGCAAATTATGGTTTGGTTAGGTTAGGTACATTTTAATGAATGCATTTTTAATTTAAACATATTTTATTTTAACAAACAAAAAACTGCTTACAGCTTACCATATTTTGGGGTAACTCAGCCAATACAAATACTATATTCTTAATGCAGAAACGCTGTATACGAGCAATGTTCAAAATACACATAACTGAAAGCTGTAAACCGCTATTCATCAAACATAGTTTACTCACTGTTCCATCGCTATATATATATGAAGTCACAATGTTTGTACACAAAAATCTACATTTGTTTCCAAATACATCCGACATTACGGTTAGGATATTCGTAATAAAGAAAAACTTTGTATGCACCCTGCAAAAACAACTTTACTGTATAAGAGTATAGTATGCATGGCCCCAAAGATATATAATAAAATCCCAAAAGAGCTTAAAGCTCTGAAAACTAAATTGTTTAAATCACATTTAAAAAAAGTACTAATAAGAAAAAGCTACTACAGTGTAACTGAGTTCCTTAATGATAAGTTTTAAATGTAAGTGATAAGTTAGAATGTTAAGTGTTTAAATATATTTATAATATTTGTACCATATAAATATCATTAGAAACATATATAAATATAAATTGTGTGTCATTTAGTATTTGTTAAATTTAAGGATATACATAATTATAAGATAAAATAGATAACATTATTATAAATAATTATAAGATGAAGATAAAATATTAGTGATAATAATTAAAACCAAATAAGTGTACCTCCATGATATAAAAATAAAAAAATAAAATTGTACGCCCAACCGGCAAAAATCATGTGCTCTGTATAAAATAACAAGACCTATTGTATAACCATGTTTTTATGCAATAAATGATTTGATTTGAACTGAATTCGATCCAGAACCAAAAAACGCATCTATAGTCTACTCTAAAATTATGCCGCTTCTCACCACATCTAGTCTAAATTATGCCGTTCCTCCACGCGGCCGTAACGCTTTTTCGTGTCAGAAAAATCCTCAGACCCCCCCGTCTTTATAGAAGTTTCACTTCAAAAAGTTTTTTATAGATTTGGTGACGAATTTTAAAGATAATAATTATGGTAGTAGAAGATGGAATCACTGCTTCTTGAAACAAAAGTTTAAACTGTTCACACAGATGGTTCGAATACTATAGTCACCATTTGGCCCGCGCAGACGTGGAATTTCTGTCCGTCGAGGGCAGAAATTGACAAAGCGTAATTTGAACGCTTTTAGTTCCTCATGTGCATTATTTGATGCAATTATAAGCGATATATTTTGACGGACAAAAAGTATCTTGAAGATAATCCCTCGTCTGCGTAGGCCATTAACATCTTATGCGTCGACAGCTATACGACTGTAAAAAAAAAAACACTAAAATAAAGTGCGTTATTTGATTTTAGGACTATTTTATAAACATTTAATGCTTCAAAAACCCTCACTGTCCATTAAATACGTCATTCAAAAGTTTACAAACGAGAGTGTTATAAACAACATTCATTAGGGAACGGACTAAATATTATCATAACTGTCATAAGTTCTATTTAGGGAGTGCGTGTTTTCTCGTTGTGAGTTATCTTCTATCTAGCTGTTGGTGGGTGCAACGAACTTGTTGAGAGCCCGGGTGAACTCGTGCCCATACATCAATTTTGAAAGTGCACTTCAGTCTTGTACTAACAGATCTTACCCAGTAAATGTTTTTTAGTCCTTTAATGCCATGATTTTTAAGGTCCCGTATTTATTTGTCTGCCTCTTTCTTCTAGTGGGCTAAGTTTTGGATTGACTAGTTCACTGAAGTGCAAAGCTCCTGCGTACCATTCCCAGCAGGGTGGATTTCGTTAGCGAACTTTTCGCTGCGAACTATACTTAGTTATGTTCAAAGAGTACATTGTTGGAAAATTATTTAAATTAAAAGATACTATTCTCCTTTTATATTAATATACTCTATAGATTCTGTCCTCTGTTCGACTTTTTTTATTGAAGTAAGGAATTCAAATTAGAATTTCACACAAAGAACATTTGTCTATGACAGTACATAATGAGGTTTTACAACATATGTGCAGTATCATTATACAACAGGTCTTGAAAAATTATAACTATATTTGGTAACGACTATTTTTATTTAAATCAATGGATGGCAAAAGGTTCGCTTTAATAGTCGTAAAAAGTGTGTTCTCACTTTAACTTTAGGTATAGAAAGTGGATTTCTGAAAAAACTCAAGGTGGTAAGCTTAAAAATACTTGCGACTAAAATTGTTTTGATCAAGGAAGTGGTTAGTGAGATATAATGTATTCTTGATTAAATTCCTGAGCCGTCATCATGATAACATGGACGTTTGTCGCTTCTACGAGACCCTTTAGTGTGCGTGGTCCGACTTGCACTTGTCTGATTTGAAATTGTTGTATTAAGTGCTTTATTGATTATTGAAGTGAAACTTCTTTAGAATCGTGATTTCAAACTGGATGAAACGAAAATTCAACAATAATAAAGAAAACACATAAATCGATAGGACTAAGCCTGCGAGAGAATGAGATAGAATAAATTATATTTGATCATTAAACACTATGTTCATACACACAGATTTGGAAATGTTTGAAGTTTTTCGTTATTACTTCAATATTCATGTTTTAAAGCTTATACATATATATATATTATATGACGATATAATATATGAAATGTGACGGCACGAAATTTAGAATCCCTCCCACCCCTTGTCACACTTCATTTCACTTTTACTGCGTGTGAACTGCACACATATACGCACACACAATTTTTTATACATTATTTTTATATTTTATATGTTTACGGCTTGGCAACTAGGCCTTTAAGCCAGGCGCAGTTGTATTGTAGGCTACAATCGACGCCATTCAACGGAGTTCTTGTGAAAAATCGAAAGGCCACATTTGGCTATACACTTCACATTTCTAACAAAAACACATAATTACTACTCAAAAACTATGAATATCCTACAACTATTGTTCATTTTAGAGTAATTTTACACATTTTTAGAAAATAAAACTGCATAGCGCAACATCCCCTTTCAGTTCCCGCCAAAAACTCCTTTTTATACGTTTTATTATAATGTAACTAACTAAAATAAATTAAAAAATAACCATTTACAGACTCTTTATTGTAAAATCTGCTATCTCTTACCAAATAAATTTTAGAATATAATATCAACTTTTTTGTGTAATTGATTGCAAAAATCGAACCAAAACGATCTTCTAGTGTAAAACAATGCTATACTTACGCTAAAGTATAGACAAACAAAAAAGGTTGTAGATACGCGAAGGAAAAGTAGTTATTAAGTACATATATTTTGATAATACAGCCGTTGTTATTAGTATCATTATGAGTTCAGCCTTTGTAATTGTTTCGTAAAATACACACACATATATATATATATATATATATATATATAGTTGTTCACTTGAATGTATTCGCATTGAAGTCAACAATAACAAGAAATCTTCGAGTATTTCGCGTGTTTTATCCACACGAAATCCCTTTCATAAAGTGACTTCTTATCCCCTAGCCGAGAGCACCAAGTTCCTCGCCTACGCGAACGACATTTCTAACAGGTTATTACATACTCCGCTATACTTATTTTTATTCTACCTTAATATGAAAGTGTTTAATTTACTAAAGGTGTCTAAAAGCATTAAATATACCATTTATATCTTAATCAAATTACAATAATTGGATCTAATTACTTTTGAATTGATTATGTGTATGTAGAACAAAATCACTAGTGTTAAGAATGCCAGTGCTTTAAAGTTGTATTGATGGATATTTCTCATCATGTATATTTCACATACGTAATCCAGGTAGACGTGGAAACTGGAAACTTATTGATTTACTTGGTTTATATATGACACTAGCTGATGCCCGCGACTTCGTCCGCGTGGTGCGGTTTTTGAACTATCACACGGGAATTTTTTAATTTTTCGGGATCAAAAGTATCCTATATGTTGACCAGAGATATAAGCTACCACCATACACAATTTCATTTAAATCGGTCCAGTCGTTTCGGAGATTAGCCGGTACAAACAGAGATCATAAAATTAAAAAAAAAATAGTTCTATTTCACTTCTTACATCCCCCTGACTCGGTTTTTAGCATTTTTTTTCATTGTACAGAAATTCGACCTCTACAGTTTTATTATATGTATAGATGAACATTATACACTTATTTTTCTATTTTAGAAATTAAGAGACAAAGTGATTTATAGCCCATATATGGTCAACAGTAAAAAATTTAGATCTAGGGTTTTTTTAAGAGTGTAACTTTTTCCTGGGTCATCTATTCTATAATAATATTATAAAATTCTAAACATGCCGTGTCTGCTATGAACATGATGCTATTTAAACAAAATAAGTGGAATAGAAGACTATATAAACGATGGAGGACAAGATACAATTTTTTAGATTTCTTGTCTGTTCGGGATTTACGTAAAAGTTACTGGGCCGATTTCGATGCGGTTTTCGCTGATCGACAGCTAATTCTTAAACTTATAAAATCTGTGCTATTTTTTATGCTGAGACTCAATCCCGCAGGAATAGTTTTGGGAATGATTTAAAATGAATTCCAATGTAATTTTGTTACTGATCGATATCAAATTTAAAATGTAATAAAATGTGTGGTATTTTTTATCCCGTGAATCCCGCGGTAATTTTCCCGGGAGCGATTTGTAGTTGTTCGGGTGCATAAAAATTACCTTATTCCGATACAGTTTTCACTAAAACGATAGCTTACATTCTCGTTTGTTTTTGTGTCCTGGGAATCCCGCGGGAATTTCAAGTCAAGCGTGGAGGAAGTCGCGGGCATATCCTAGTTATGAAATAAAATCTTTGATGTTTCTAAAAGTATATTTGAAGAGAACTTGAACAAGTTTTGCTGCATAGATTTATAATAAAAAATATATAAATTTGTCCAAAATGAAGAATAGCTGTAGGTTGTTAATGCACCAAAAACTGTAGGTACTATGTTTTTCTGGAATAACTCTACTGTTTTTGAGCAGCCAAAGGAATCCCCTTTTTGCGTCAAACAAAGTCTTCCTATTAGCTGTAACAAGTGGACTGACTGAATTAAATAGACTTAGCTTAAAGGTCTTTGTTACCAGGTCATATAATCCTTAAAAATAATACTTGCGATTTATATAGATCAAAATCAATTACAAAGACTTTGAAACAATATACACTCTGCTTAAAAGACATTAGATTCTACCGCACACCCTCCTACTATCAGTTGCAGCAGACGTACATAATTCGCCATTTTGCTTTCAAACTCAAGAAGTTAGTAGTTATTTTGATTCAGCTTAACATGCCATGACTTGTTTTTTTTTTGTGCCATCTGCTTATAAGACTGACGAGAAAAAATATTTTTCTTATATTTTAAAGCGAAACCATTTTGTCACAGTATTGCTTTCGTCAACATCTGGTGTACTCATTTCACACTTGTCGCCCTTTACTAATTCTTTACAATAATAGATTTATTTTTTGCCGTCGGTCATCTATGGTTACTTCTTATGCTTTAGGGAAATATTTCATGGTTAATGTATTCTTTTTTTTTAAATAAAGTCCCTTTTAAATTCATGTAATATAATTTGGAAGTATATATTTACGTATGGAGTTGTATTTGAGTTTTTGTGACTGTTAGATATTAATAAAACTAGTGTACGTATTATTTTAAAGTATGATTTTAATTTTATTAATTATTTTACGTTTTCTATGTGTACTAGAAGGCTTAGAGGCCACATTTAAGAAGCTGTGATTAGAGAATTATTTAACTGTCAAGCGGGAACCTTAACAGCTTGGATCTATTTGGGAACTCAGTATGATTTACTCGTGGATTAACTCGTAATATGTTGATGAAATATTCGTCTAGTTAATATATTCGCACTAAATTTTATGGCCGCTCTTAGTACTAGATAAATAATTTAATTAACGCTTTATCGCATGAAAATGATTATTACGAACGTCTGCAGTAAATCTTGATAGATCATACAGTTCAACTCGGGCTGTAAATTTTGTAAACAAAAGCCGTATTAGATATTTTTGGACACCTAGAACAAAATATTCAGACAAAAGTTCCACTGCGGAGAAGTGTTAATATAGTTTTAAATTCGGTAATTGACTCGTACTGAATGCCTTTCCATATAGCTAACAGCGTATCATAATCTCGCTTTCGAATGTTCACGGATTGTTACATCGCTTTCTTATTATAGATTTCATTTACACCAGCGATCATATTTCCTGTAAATTGTACCTGCAAAGGAAGTAAGCGATTAGTGTTAAAAAATGACATGTAATATTTCATCTTTATCTTACGATAAAGACTTGTGTTAAAGTGTATTTTGTAATAAATAATACCTTCAGTATATTGACTATACAGTATTGTATGAATTTAATACTTTCACATTCTCGCGAGGGTATTAGAGTAATTTCGGGTATGGACCGTTTTCTAGTCGTTATGATATCGATGGCATAAAATCATCAATATAAAAATAAACAAATTAATAAAAATTCCTGTAATATTTTTATTTAATTATGGCTAAATGTGTCATTTCAAAATTATTTTTAAAATTAAATGTATATTTTTTGTTTTCAGTGGAAGTAAATGAGACAATGTGTCAAGCTTCGTCACATATCAAAGAAGTTGGTGAACTATTTGATATTTAAACTATGGTATTGGTTATTTATATCGATTGCACAAAACAAGATTTCATTTTAATTCTTCGCTTAGTGTTATTACAAGTATTCAGCAGTAGATGTTATGCTGTTATAGTATAAACAAGGCAACGTTTCAAAACTGGGTCATCGTTAGAATACAATAGCGTTATGAAAATAAATAATCCAAAATAATTACAGATAGGCACTTCGGTTTTTGTTTCATTAAAATTCAGTACAAAACATCGCTATCATTTTACTATCGATATAACCATGTAATAGTAACAACATTTTCGTGGTAACACTGGTAACCGTAGATCGTTCGTAAACGAGGTCAATCGAATCATAAATATTATGTATGCACGTGGAGATTTTACTCGACGCGTTCAGTTGGATCGAATGCGATAGTTTAATGACTTTTTAAAAAGCCTCCAGACATTTTAAGCTATAAGGAAATTGTTTAATCGAATTGTGGCTTACTTATACTGCTGTATTTTTATGCGTCATTAATCTGCGTTCAAAAGAAATATTGTTTAGTGGCTTGCAGAGAGATCATTAACAGTGTATCGAGCCTGGTTGCAATCTTGAAACAACTACAGTGGATTGGATATATAAAGACCCCAGTTGTGACGATTTTGTAGTCATAGACACCTCAGTCCCTTGAACTAAGAGTATGCATATAGAGGAAAGTAATTTAGATATAGCGACTTCGAATGCGCCAATTTCGGGTATAGCGACTAGTTTTTATGAACCAGTTGTAACAAGTTCCTAGAAATTACTTGCAGATATTGCGACCGAGTCAACAAACAAACACACAAAGGTTCATTCGTAGTTTCATAGCGACGGAATTATAGTGGTCCCTTCATCGAAATTCACTGTAGTACTTTTGAGTTATTTGGCGTTGTAGTTGTAGAGTTTCCTCGAAGCCAAAGAAAGTCTGGAAATTTCATAAACTTGGAGAGGTCCAATGTCTAGCATTGGAATGTCGATAAGATTTGTAGTGTATCTCCTTGTACCATTAAGACGTCAGCAGTACTGTTCGTAGGACTTCGCACAAGCGTACTGATGATTTACTACAGCCTTGGCGGTCGTGCATAGACTGACGATATCCCTACTTTTGATTGTACCTTTATAGGAAATAAGATTCACTTATACCTGCACATATACTACTATACCATTGTTTTAGTTAGTATTTAAAGAAAACATTTCGTACGTAATACAAGCGCAATATTTACCTGAAAGAATCACATACCTACCTCTGTACATCATAGAAAATGACGCAATAAACTGAACAAAGTTTCTCTGATTCAAATAGTCGTTTAGAAGTGTATAGTGATTTGAATAAATTTCCTTATAAATATAACCGTAATGCGGGACGCGTATGAAATATGAACGCGCGCGAACACATAAAGCAAGCGTTCGGGTGGAACGACAAAACGTGCCGGAAGGAATTACTAATATGACGCGTTACGTATATTAACCGCGGTGACATCATTAGATACCGATACCTCGTTGATACGTAAGGATTAATCACGGCCACGCCTTCAGGGATAAAAATAATTGTAAACATATTATAATTTTAAGTTATGAAAATTTAAATTATCTCATATACATTTAACGACACATTTTGATTGTTTTGTTAGTTAATTGGTTACCCTCTCTAAGTTTGGCAGTTATTAAAATGATAAATACATTAAATATAATGCAAATAATTAGGGTAGTCAATAATCAAATTTACTAAGACACAAAAGTGTCTAAGGTAATAAAAATATTACCTTGCAAAATGTTTCAGCCTTCTTGGTTTTAAAACTATATGTGTAGAAACGACATAGGTAAGAAAAATAGTTGCAAAAATCGGATATTTACAAGCGTTGTCATTTGATTGAAAGAGACGTCTTATTTGTTTTATACCTTAATCTTTCTATGGTACTTTCGTTGGTGGTATACTTTGTAACATACAACATGGAGTAATGATTTTTATTCCCGGAAAAGAAGTTGTTGCAGCCGTATATTACGAATCCAAATATTACGAGAGTAAAGCCGCTTAGAAATCATAAAACTTCTTTGGTTATAGTTATGAAATAAAGAATGCATAATTAATAAAAAAATACTCAAAATCCTATTTACAATTTATGATTTCATCACTAGGTATTGTTAAACAAATTTACGATTGTAGCTAATATAATTAGTATTTGTATGCATGTGCCGTCTGATAACTTTTGACAATCTTGTCACGAAGGAAATCTGAATATGTTGTATTCAAAACTTCACCTCTATCACTGTCTCAAGGGCTTTGAGTAGTATAATTTTTAGGGTTCTATTGTGCTGTTGACAAAAATAGATTCCTTTTAAAATAGTCATCATGTCCACCTGCCTGCGTATGTCACACGCATTTTTATCAAATACTAATGAGTCTAATGGACGAAATTTAGTAGGAATATGTAATCTATATCCTGCTATAACTTTAAACTATCAATGCGCTATTTGATTCTTTTTACTTGTACAAACTTATGACGTGATAAGTTTCGCTAAAATGAAGTCGTGCAAAATCTATGAAAATGCGTCCTTTTGTAAAATGATAAAAATATATTTGATTGTCCCTTCCGTTTTAATATCTATAATATTCTAAACACGCCGTGTCTGTATATTGAAGCTATTAAAAAAACACCTGGAATAGACTATATAAACGAACGAACACGATGCATTTTTTTTTAGACTTGTTTCCGTTGGTTAATAGCAAATTCTTAGACTTAAAATCTGCGGTACTATTTATCCTGGGAAACCCGCGGGAATTTTTCTAGGAATGATTTAAAATGGCCACATTAAAAATTCTAATTCAAATGCGATTTCTTCACTGATCGATAGCAAATTTCATGTTATAAAATGTGTGATACTTTAAATCCGGGGAATCCCGTGGGAATCTTCCTGCGAGCGGTTCGATATTGCTCGGGTGCATAAAAATTAGCTCATTCCTACAGTTTTCACTAAATCGATAACTTACATTCTTTTTGTAAATGCTGCGATACTTTGTGTCCCGGGAATTTCAAGTGAAGCGTGAACGAAGTCGAGCGCATATCCTAGTATAGTATACAATGTTCGAGCACCCTTTTGTTTGACGTGAAGTGTACGGCAAAGGAATCAAAGCTCTCTGTAGGTGTAGGGTTATAAAAGTGCCGACACCTCTGTGGGCCGTTGCCAAGTCGGACACTATATCTTGTTGCAAATGTCGCAAGACGACAATAAATGGTGTGTCAACGCCATAATGAAATAGTACAATGACCAACTATTTATAATACGGCCTTTACTTTATAGGTGATCAAGCCAAAATGATTCTGTGTGATCTAATAAAAAAACAGATACGTATATCGTCGTATGTCTTCATTAATAATAGTTCGTTTTAACTTTTATCTTTTAATAAACACAAGTTCAAAATCTACATCCAGCATTTGTGAAAAATAAATATGTTTAAAAGGGAAGCCGCACCAATTCTTAATTATAATATTTTTTAAACTTATTTATATTTTTTGGTTGATAATCGATTTGTGTGAGTGTAGTTAACCAAATAACAAAAAAAATATCGTTAAAGCAATAATATTTTTTTTTAATTTTTTTATCATATTTTCAAAACATGATTAAAGCAAGGCGTCTTAAAGCTGCTTTTTTATATGTTTATTATATTTTGTTACGTAGAATAAAGGAGTAGGTACATACATGCAGGGCCGTCTAGACCATATTGGACGCGCGCCGGGTTGAGAAAATCATTCTGCTCCTCTCTATATGAAATAAAAAATTAACTTTATCGTTTAATTTTTTAGGGTTTCGTGGCCATTTTGTCAAAAATTGTGTCCTTATGAAGTGATAATCTGTCTATACGTGACACGGTATGTTTACCTATAGGTAACCTACTAGGCGACTGGCTTACGCCCCCTTACACGCCCTTATACATATTTTGAACTTTGCTATAGATTAATCTACTTTATCAAATGTATTTATGACAGATAATTAATGAATACTACTCAGACACGATTGAAACAGACTTTCATTGTTTTCTTTGTAGCGCATTCCCCAACATGTGTTCGTAACAGACTTCAATTTTTGTTAGCTTCGTTGGGTCTTACTTATTTTTTATTTAGAAAATAATACTTTGTCTTTCAAATGCCAAAAGATTTATTACATTTTTTATTTTTCTTACAAGCTTTATGATGTTACGCTAGAGAATCTCATGGAATTATTAAAATGTCAACCTCAATTATTTTCAAGACAATAAACTTATTAATTAAGTGATAGAAAGAGGGGCCATGTGTTTCAGATCACAAAGTAAAAGGTTCCGTGGTGGTGAAGAATGTTCATCGTTTTTAATATTTGACCATGATACTATAATAAACGTGGGTATCTGAAAATATATATATTTCAAAAACTAGTCAACAGTGTTGTTCAAACTAATTTCTTTCAGTTCCATCTTTCTATCAAATAGTTTTTTTCGAGACCTATACTTTGTAGTTCAAAATACATACACTTTTTATAACTACAAAATATCCAATCCATTTGTCAATTTGTCTACAAGCAAACATAAAAAGTCCAACTACTAACTTAAATAAAAAATGTTTTAAATAATTTTTATCTATAACAATTCACAATATCGCATATTTGAACATACAACATATTTTTTTATAATTTTATTGCAGGAGTTCAGCAGACAGGCAGACGGCCCACTTGATGGAAAGCGGTTACCATCGCCTATGGACATTTGCAACACTAAAGGTGCTACAAATGCGCTGCTGCTGCTCTCTTGAGGGAGACTGGATCCTGGTCACTAATGCCTGATCACAACTCAATGTGTCAATGACGTGACCAATTAGTATCAGTTTCATTATACCATTTGATTGTAGAATCCTAAATCAGTTCATAAGGCGATAAACATATTATTTATTGAACAAGGGTCTAATAATACATTATTATTATACAGTTTACAAATCCAATAAACATGTATTTTTGGCCACATGTTTCGGTTTTTTGTTACAACGAAAAACTTTCAACTCTGCCATATTATGACGTAAACAAAAACTTTAGACAAATATTTATAAATGATCTCTTAATATATTATGGTATTCTGAAAAGAGGTTTTAAATCTTAAAACAAATACTTGCCTTTGGAGGTTGAAGACCACACGCGCGGCATCTGTGTTGCGTGACTCACGTGCAACCAATTTGATGCATTGACCAATAAGTTGTGGGCATTTTAGTAATTTCCATCAAAGAAACTTAATATAAAAATTGTAACAAACTCTTATCAGCTTATTCATAATATTCATACGAGGTTTAAAGGCTTGATAAAAAAAGTGTTTAAAAAACCGCGTATAACTACATATTATGAATACTGGAGTAAGACTTATAACTTAAGAGGCTATGTAGACCTGATTCAAATCGGTGTTTCAGAAAATCAACCCCGCACGACCGATATTTACTTCGATGAAACAGCGCGTAATAAAAGTTCGAGCGTGGCGAAATATTGCAACTGAACATTCCTACGCGCACCGTGTCCATACCAACTTGATTCAATTTATTTCATTCTAAGGCTGACGAGCACGAGAGCGAGACAAAATATCCTAAAGTGAGACAGATCGTTTATAAGCTTAATAGGTATTGAAATTTTGACGTAATTTCCTAATCGTCTTTAGCTCAACGGTTCACGGAGCGTAATAGTAACTAGGTGGTACAGGGTTCGAATCCTCCTCAGGTTATATGTTTCTTTTTATTTTTTAATAATTTTTTAGACGAATAAACTTTATTAAAATGATGTAATTGTATTATGGAACAACAATGAATCCATATATAGGTATATATTAATATAAATGCGAAAGTAACTGTCTGTCTGTCTGTTCCCTTTTCACGGAAAAATTACTGGACCGATTTGGCTGAAACTCAGTATATATATATTTTCGATGCCGAGAATAGGATGCATTTTATTTATCATATATTTATTTTCTCCCGGAAAATGTGATAGTTTCTGGGATAAAAATATATTTGTCTTTCTGTTTGTTCTGCTTTTACGGAAAAAAACTATTACATCGATTTGGCTGAAATTCGGTATATATGTAATTTAATAATGACGGTGAACAAGGGATACTTTTCATCCCGGATAATAGGATAGATGTATGTAAAGGTTATCTCAGAAAGTAGAACAGGTTTTTTTTTCAGTCATTTCGGTCATTTCATTTTATCATTTAGGCCCGTTCGGCCACATTTCACATATTTTCATCCCGGAAACTATCTCATTTTTCGGGACGAAAAGTATCTCTTGGCCACCCTCGGTATTAAAATTACATAATAGGTTGGGGAAAAAGTCTTTTCGCATATAGTATGTATGAACTTGTAAAAAGATCTCTTTGACTGTACCATTTGTATCTAGCTGGTTTTGGTATCATTAAAAAGTTTTAATTTTAAAGAAGACAATTCTAAATTCAAATTAGGAAAAATGTGTGATTTTCATTTGTTTTTCTTATTGTTAAAACAAGTGAATGTAATGAAGAAATTCGATACATTTTAAAATTTTACTACAAAAAAGATAAAAATGCAACACAAGCCGCGATAAAAATTTGTGATATTTATAGACCTAATGCAGTATCTGTGAGAGTAGCGCAATTTGGTTTAAGCGTTTTCAATCCGGAAATTTTGATATCAAAGATGCACGTCGCTCTGGTCGCCCTGTTACGGACAAAATTGATGTCATTTTTGAAAAAGTGGAGCAAGATCGGCATATTAGTAGTTACGATGTAGCTGGAGAACTGGGAATTGACCACAAAACGGTTTTGGCGCATTTGAAAAAGCTGGGTACACAAAAAAGCTCGATATTTGGGTGCCTGATGAGCTCACTGAAAGAAATCTAATGAACCGTGTACTCATTTGCGATTCTTTATTAGGGCGTAATGAAACCGAACCATTTTTGAAGAAGCTGATAACTGGTGATGAAAAGTGGATCACGTACGACAAGAACGTGCGAAAAAAATCGTGGTCGAAGGCCGGTCAGGCTTCACAGACTGTGGGGAAACCCGGGTTAACTCGTAACAAGGTGATGCTGTGTGTATGGTGGGATTGGAAGGGCTTTATTCATTATGAGCTGTTACCTCCAGGCAGGACCATCGATTCTGAACTGTACTGCGAACAACTGATGAGATTAAAGCAAAAAGTTGAGAGAAAGCGGCCGGAATGAATCAACAGAAGGGGCGTGGTTTTTCACCGCTAGACCTCACACATCTTTAGCCACTCAGCAAAAATTACGAGAGTTTGGCTGAGAGATGTTAATGCATCCGCCGTATAGTCCTGACCTTGCCCCTTCAGATTTTCACCTGTTTCGGTCTCTGCGGGATTCCTTAGGCAGTGTCAGGTTAACATCACGAGAGGACTGCCAAAACCACTTGTCGCAGTTTTTTGACCAGAGGCCCCAAAAATTTTATAGCAATGGGATCACGTCCCTACCTACAAGATGGCAAAAAGTTATCCAACAAAATGGCACCTACATAGTTTAGTCAAATGTAAATAAACTTTATAAAAAAACCTTTTGAATTTTTATATAAAATGTGAAGAAACTTTTTCCCCAACCTAATAGAAAAGTATTTTTATTGCATTTTATAAAATTATTTAAGAGAAAAAGACCATTTTATCAACTTTGATATAAAAATAAAAAATTCTACTAGATCAAGTGAAGCTAGTAGGATTCGAACCCACACAGTCTATGATTTAGACCAGCCCTCTACCGTATACGCCAAATAAGTATAGCTCGATCGGTTCGAAATGGTGGTTATTATTACTCCTTCATTTATTTAAAATTTAATTTCGAATAGCACGCTCGAGCAGAGCGACGCGTGTACACAGCACCGAGCTATCCGGCGTATTGATAAATTCCATACTAGAGATGGCGTTAACGGTTGAATTTATTTATCTGTTAATTGGTAATTGATATTTTATTTTACCGATATTTTTATTGGTTGAAAATATCGGTAAATCTTTTCGTTGAAAATTTAATTTTGCTAATGTTAACTCGAATGGTTGTGTTTCTTAAATTATTTTTGATTCAATGAACTTTCCTTCATACTTCTACAATCTACAGGCTTAGGACTGACTAGCTTACATAATTACTACGAAACACATCAGTATAGCTAGGGGTATTTAAGATGATATTAAATGATCCCATATTTCTGCATTGCTTTTCGGCATTTTAAGTTAGATATAAAATTTAAAAATCCACAACAACAAAGTAAACTAAGTTTCAAACACACAAAAAAAAGTCAAAACACAAACACAAAGTACAAATCTTTTGAAATACCAAAACACAACTACCAAACAATATATTACGTTTAAAAAATCTTCGCGATCGATAAGTTAAAAATATCGTTTCATTTCAATTTTCTAACAAATAATAATATCATTAACTCTAAAAAACACCAAGTTAAATATTGTGCTTTATTTTGATAGCCATAGAGCATACAATCAAATCATCAAAATTCAATATTTACATGATAAGTTGAAAACATCTGCAAAGCGAAAATAAATCTTATGTGTTGAGGATTATAAAGTTGAAACTTGCATGTATATAATTTCCAATAATTACCTACGCGACTACACGCGGTGTATTTGTTAAATGGTATTTTTAACCGTTTTGCTTAATTTTATTTATCGAATAGAAGTGTTAATTTTTTTTACCGGTAAATTTATTGGTTAATGGTTATATTTGCCAGCACTATTCCATACATTGGGACCGGCAAGCGTGATTTTTGAAGTCATTTATAATAAAATAATTAATTATTTGCAAATTCTCTAAGTAACCGAATAAAAAAACTATAATGTGTATATTTCTTATAATATGTTATGTTACTGTTATTTATTTTAGCGATGTACGATTAACAGTAATAACATGACACAAGATTGAAGAACACGTTTAGAGGTTACTTTGCAATTATTTTCTATCGAGAAAATTTATCGAAAATGCGTTTTGAGTACATAGTTTACCTCAGAAATATGATCAAGATTGACATATTTTTTTTTCACCACAATAAACTATGTATAATTACTGTAACAAGGGCTGAGAAATCGATCAAAAAACGCTTTTTGTCTGTAGACTCGCTGTTAAGTTTTATTATTATAGGCTTCTTTCCAAAAAGCTTATAAATATTGATTAAAATTGAAAAATAATTATAGTAATTTTATTGTTCTTATTCAAGTATTGTGGTTATTTATAAAAAAAACCCGTTAAATGTATTTTCGAGCTCCATTGTTTGGATCACTCCGAGAAGTTCATCGCTTGATTGTCAAGTCATAATAAAAGAAACCAATAAATTAAGTATTAATTAACTTATCATTGTGCAATTTATGTACAGTATTTTTTTATGAAAACGCCTCCATTGCGTAGCTATTTGTTGCTACCGATCGGTCATATCACATAACATTTGGCACGCCTGTAATTTAAAAGTAAACAATATTTAAAAATCCAGGTTCTCTTGATTTTAGAAAAAAATATAGAACAAAACTACGATGAAGTATTTAGGTCTTTATATATGAAGGATGTTGTTTCAAAATCCCTTAAAAACACCCTTCACATCTAAGTTCATAATATCTTGCTGACTTAATACTCAATTTATTCTCATAATGTTAAAGCAATATTGCGTGCTTGGTGGATACAGCGCGAAGTTTTACGTCAAATGTAAGTTGATACTGCTGTATAAAACCGATAAAAAGTTTGTTGATTAACCAACAGAATTTTAAACTGTACACTGCTTCAAACACGGAATACGTTTTAAGAGCCCCGCTCTAAGGTAATTTAGTTTTTTCTTTTTCTAAAATATAAAATGAATCCATTATGAATTCCTACTGAATTATATTTCTCCAATACAGTAACGTTTGATGTCAAGTTAGCGTGAAAAAGATTACTTAAGCTACCACGATTTTTATCGCGTATCCTGAAAAATTACAAAAAGCTATAACGTTGAATTCTCTTCGCGTGTACAAACAACGCCGTCCGGGTTTAATAAAAGCAGATAGGCATAACGCAAAGACTAAAGATAGAGCTACCTCATCAACGTGGGGCCGGTTGTTCCAATATAAACTAGCGATGACTGGAAGTTTAAGTCGATCGCTTCCATTGTTCAAATATATCGATTATTTTCACTCGTAGTCGACAGTTTTGTGTCTGACTCGGGAGTCGTGATCATGGGCTGCGTCGATTAACCGACATGAAGTACGAGTATGAGTAAGGATCAGCTTCGTCCGGCGGTCGGCCATCAAGTAGTATCGTTTACTCGAAAGAATTAGAAAGCACCTCAAATTCTCGATGGCTCGGTGAAGGAATAAGGCAACCGTTAACTCGATTGTAATTTTCACCCAATTGTTTAAACATTTCGGAATCTTCCATGGCTGGTATAAACACTAAAGCTCTTATTTTAATGTCATCACGCTCCATCTATCACGATACAATTTCTTGGACATTTCGATAATAAATGTAGCTTTTGGAATAGGTTTGTTATAACTTCATTATAAATTTTAAATGGAAAGAACAAAACACGTTAAGGCGATACGTTGAATTTATTTTGTTTCAAGAGCCAGTATGTCTCTATGTGTATCTTTATACTTATTTGTATATCATCTGTAACTTGCAAGACATCGAAATTAAAGTAAAAACTGCTATTTTGATCCCTAATATTATCACACAGAACACTGATATTATTAGTAAGTTGCGTACAAAGACAGACAAAAAGCTCACACGACGACCTTTGAAGTTTATACTGGATATTTTTATTCTATATTTTCATAAACAAAAATTTAAAATCGCGACTTAAATCTACCGTCCTCATGAGGCATGCAATTATGAACCCCACCGTTCATCCCTAATGGGGATCAGACTTATCTCATAATTAGGACGATCAGGTTTAAGTCCAAAGCACTTTAAGTAGATTTTTTATTGACACCTTTACCTTTTACAAAACGAGTGTGTACGGCACAAAATGAATTTTTCAAGGCCGCTACAATTCCCGAGACGCATGCTGAATCAAATATTCAGTAATATTATGGTGTAATATGTAAGATTGTTTCGAGTTGATGTACCTTGCCCGGACGCACTTCCATTATCCAGCAGATATTTCAAAAGTACAGACATCTTCAGCTGTGTACGTATCTGCATCATTAATAATCATAACTGTAACAGAGAACACAAACTTCGCACCTTTACGAGTAGTCTGTGCGAGAAAAGTGAAAAATATTTTTTGTGAAAGCCTTTTGTGCTCACTTTGAATTCTAACTTTACTAACGTTAAGGTGAATAAATTGCTGACATTTATTTCCCTGAAATATTGTCCAAAGTCTTACTTTAAAATAAACATTTCAGTACAGAAATGTCTTCCTACTTTAAATTAACAGTTGTGTATCTATCGCTTCAAAATTAATGTAGGACCCTTCGAATTTATTAACTCCTAAATTTAAGTTTTTATTCAAATAGTCGCAATGGCAGACTAAGGCTGGTGTGCACCGACGTTTAACCGATGGTTAAAATAAAATAATCGCTAATAATGTATGCATAAACAGTGATTATTTTATTTTAATCGTCGGTCAAATGTCGGTGCACACCAGTATAAAAGATCTAAATCCACACAGCCTACACAGATGTTTTAATTATTATTATCAGGTTAACCAAATAGAATTAAACAGTTGAACTTCTCCACACAAACACACAGTACTTGCTTAAAAATATATATTGTTAATATATCAACAAGATTTAGAATTTGTTTAAGACAAATATGCAGCAAAAGTATCATCATGTCTTTTTTGATTCTTCAGACAATTATTTTCAAAGATTTATTTTGCTATAATCTGGTATGCAATAGTGTCAATACAATTAAAAAAGCCGCCAAGTGCATATCGGTCAACGCACAATGACGGGTAAATTTTTAAGTGACTCGATATAGCATCATTCTTAAGTAATGTTTGTAATACTTAAGCTAAAGGCATTTGGTATGTAAATCGACTGTTAGGAATTTAATCCCAATCCCGTTTACACAAGGAACTTACGACCTCGTCGACAAAAGGGCATGGGTACATACATATATATGCTCGAAACTCCAGTGCCTACAGATTGTTATATTTGGAAGACCTTTATTTCATATAATATAAATTATCGAGGCCTGTGGTGGGTGGAGCCAATTCAGATTTTACTAACATACATTCAGGGGTATGTGGGGTCAATCGTGAATGGCGGAGGTTGTCCCCAAAGTTAATTAATGAATCATCGGCACTTTATTAATATCCACGTTTGAAGATTATACCTATAGTAGTTTTTAGGGTGCCTTAGTCAAATGACAGAAACGGTAGTGTGATAATTTTGTTACACGATTTTGTTGGTACAATATATATGTATTTTTTTCGAAGACTTATTGGAATCTGAAAGGATAATGTCTTCTGTATGCTGTTACACAATGTGTAATAATAAGGGCTTGTCATACTTGAATGAAATAAAAATAAATTTTAGTCGACTTAGGCATCTAAGGTCTACAAGTGTTCAAAAACAATAACGATGTTTCTTAAAGACTTGTTGTAATATTGTTTATATAATTGTTTAGGTGTGTTTCTAAAGCGAGACGAAGAGTGCGCCTTCCGTAATTTTTTTTTAAACACAATGTTAAAATCAGAGCATAGGTATTGAGGGTTGTGGTAGTTGAAAACCATTATCAATGAAATAAGATTTGAACAACAACGCCTTAAATTGTTTTTGGAATATAAATAAATACCCCATTAATCAAGATTTCGCAATTAAATGGCATAGACATTCGTCGTCTCTACAGAAACCGTACATTGCATCGGCCGAAAATCATTTGACCCTAAATGTAAAAACAATTGATTGAGAAGAAATTTGTTTTTTATACATGTACACATCGTCACATGGTATATGTATGGGATACTTTTTATCCCAATAAGGGCCGATTTTTCAATTATCAGATAAAAGTTATTCATCAGGATAAAATACAACATGAAAAATTAAACATTAGAATTGCGCAAATAAAAGAGTTTAAGTGTTTCACTTTGAAAATTAATCAGGTTATAATTTATTCCATGTATATATATCATCTTTTATCTTTATATACATATACTTACTTATTTTATCTTTTATCTCATGTTTGAAAAATCGGCCCTAAATAAGCTATTTCTCGCGTGATACGAATCTAGAATTTAATATATCCAAACCAAATAAAACGATTGTTATAAAATTTAGTAAATTACTTTAAATAATGAGGATGAACATAGCATAATTTTATCCTTATAAATGAAATAATATTTTTTTGAAATTTGGACAAATGTTTACGCCAATAATTCCGTTAAAAACCCCTAATTTGCTAAAACCGAAACATAACGCCGTAATAAGCCATGGCATTTGTATTATTAGGATAAGTCTCACAAGTATTAACTGCTGCGTCCTCCTATTATTCTCTCCGCGGGAAATCCTTTAATATTGCCTCAACTATTACTTACAACAAATTGTAGACTATTACTTGTTGATTGGAATTTAATGAAATTCCCGAGCTCCGTTTGATTAAAGCTTGATACGTTTGTCAAAAACCGATAGCGCAACGACCCTGTTATTTCCTTAACAAATTAGAAATTCCAAGAATTATCGGCATTACTTATTGCAATGCAAAAAGAAACGGTATGTGTTACGCGAATTTAATAACTTTACATGTAAAACACTCCTTTATTTTACTATGTTTCGAATAAATTGTAATATTTTAATAATTAAAATTACACATACAAGTACGAAATAAACGAACTTTATATGGAGATATTTTTTTGACATAATATAACAGAAAAGAACATGAATTAAGTTCTTAATTCAAAAATTACATATCGTGGCCAGTCCTAAGCCTTCAATCATATTAAAAACTTTATTGGAGGTACCAAAATTACATAATAATAGGATTTTAAAAGGATTACAGATTCTTTTACGAAAAAGGAGGTATATAGTACGCGTCAAACTTTACGACCGCTAGTTTAGCAATGAATGGTTAGCAATAGACGCTTTTTAGACGGAATTGGGTATACGCAGCCTTTTACTGTTAATGTTGAGAGGATGATGATTTAATTCTGTTAGTAGGTTTGTAGTAATTTGTATGTAAGAATCTTGGAAAAAGAATTTATTCGGAAAGCGCTGGAATTATATGTATATAAAATCGTCCATATTCGTATTTCATTTGGCCTATGGCAGTCAATAAAACATTTAGTTTTAAATAAGTTATACAAACAATTTTCTGTCTAATGTAACGCCAAAACTGAGCGAATGAAAGTGAATGTATTTATTTCAAAATGGAATCTTAAAAGGTATCTTATTGAAAGTCATGAGGCTACCACCGCTTCTAGCAATTTTAATTACTGTTAAAGAAAAGAAGCAGCGCAACAAACTCCCCAGGAATATATCTTTATATATATTATATCCCCAGGAATATATACTTAAATGACAAAAATTCATTTACATAGCAGCTCACTCTAACATCTTATACTATATTTTGTATAATGTTATCTTGCCAAGCTTGTAAGGGATTTATGGAGATATATTGCAGCATAACATTTTAGTACGTCATATCATTATTATAACTTTCATAATATTTTTCTTTCCTCTTATTGTGTCTTGGTCTTATTGAGTATGCACTGTTTGCTACAACTCCATTAATTCTTCAAAAAGTAATTCTGTAACATACTTCTGTATAAAACTTATTAAAAAAAAAAATAACTTGAGATATAAATAGAATAAGAAACTTAAAGAAAAACATTATTTAGCTAGACGTGTTGCTGGGGAGTTTCTTGCCGCTTCTTCTCCTTAACAGCAATAACACGTTGTGAAGCGGTATACATAGAATAGGAAGAAAAATTAAATTTTAACTTATATATTTATATGACCTTCAAAAAGTGTTCTCCAGTGGAACTTATTTTGAATAAAAAAAATTTGAATTTGAATTTATTTCATAATAATTATAAAACACTTTATTAAACCTTGTGTTATATAGTTTATATTAATTATAATGTACGTTAAAAAAAAATGTATATTTACATTCGGCTTTTTTAATGTAGTTTATATTAAGACAAGATTTAACAGTGGTTTTTTTTTAGGAACTATTACTGAAAGAGCTAAGTAGCGAACGCATTATTCCTATTCGGTAGTGTGGTCTAGGATATTTGAATACCTACCTACATATCTATGTCAAAAACGCTACTGATATATGAAAATACATTTAGAGGAAATGTAATTTAAAACCATGCCGCTGTCACGTTACCCGTATACATCTGATATTGTTTACGCCGTCATAAAGAGATACCTTTACGTTCTTACAATCATTTCGTAGTAAAAACACGTCGATGTTTTGGTGTTAAAATGTTTATGTTATCGTATGTAAGCTTATATTTATTCATGTGCTATAAAAATAAAATTGCTTTTAACCTGTACGAATTAACTTTAAAATATTTTATACCTGTTACATACGTTAATGTGTTTATCTAAGAAAACTAGGAGTTACAGTCGCATATTGCAACATTCCAAAGCGTATATGTATAGATGGCGCCACAGATCATTGTTTTCTAACTGATTGATATTTTGTTGTTTAAAACATATTTTTAAACGAAATGGGTCACGAATTTAAAGTCTTAATAATTTCCAACTTTTGACTGATTAAGCCTGAAAATATGCATTAAATAATAAAATATCGAACAGAAGGACCTTTAGCGTTGTATTATATCGAGCCTTTACCACCATTTTATCCTAAGCGACATTGGGTTTTAAGTATATTTTTTGTTGCAAACGGTATTTTACACCATTATTTTGTTTTAAGACTTAGTTTTAGTTATATTAAACGCTACTGAATCAAAAACCGAAAGTCTTAAAACAAAATAATAATTTAAAATACCTTTTGCAACAAAAAGTATACTTAGATCCAAATGTCACTTACGATAAAATGGCGGTAAATGCTCGATATATTGAAACAGAATTTAAGAGTTTTGTAAATAGGTTACAACTTTACAAGTAATATTCTTCCTTCCTTTTTTCCCCTAGTATTCTTATTCCAGGTTACTACTAACGTAATACTAGTGTTACAACTCAGATCCCGACAAAGACAAAATCCACCTGCACATCTGAAACAAAGCACATTTATTACTTGCCGGCATTTAAACTAATTGTAACTATTTTATGACCGTCTTCTTTTGTTTACTCATTGGCATACGGCCTATTGTTGTATTGTAATCATTAGCCAGGTGTTACGGATTTAAAGTACAAGC
The DNA here is from genome assembly GCA_039645545.1 of Dendrolimus houi. Taxonomy (NCBI): domain Eukaryota; kingdom Metazoa; phylum Arthropoda; class Insecta; order Lepidoptera; family Lasiocampidae; genus Dendrolimus; species Dendrolimus houi. The sequence goes on from CM077134.1 coordinate 12,990,902, forward strand.
TGATTCTAGGAAATTCGGTCCACGCGGCCGGGCGGACATATTGCATCTGTGCAGTATAAAGCAATGGCCCGGTTGAGGGAGGAGTTAGTCGAGCGAGAACCACCAGCGAAGCGAGACGTGTACTACAATCGGGAATCTAATAAGTGACGGACTTTGCGCGTTTTATTGAATTACGACCTTCTGCAATACGTTTGGACTTGTTGTGTTCGGTTATATTTGTACCTGTGTTATACGTGTTTGTATAGTTCTAGTATACTTTATAGTAATTCTAACGGCATTTTAATTCGAGTCTTGCGACTCGTAACAATATGTAAACGTCATAATACGTCAAACGCTTCTCAGTTTGGTTATAGTGTGTGTACAGACTCTTTGCAGGTTTTTAGGGTCGTTTGACTTAATATAGAAAAAACATTGTGAAATGTAATGTCAATTGGTAAAAATATATATGGGTGATTTAATATTTTTATTTGGAGTTTCCTTCATAAATATATCGAAATTCCATATAAGCGTCGCACCTACGTCCACGGTGTAGTTAGAATATTTTTAATATATCTAACTAGCGGTCCGCCCCGGCTTCGCAAGGCTATCTAAAAATAACTTTTTTGTTGAGTTTGATTACCTATTAAGCGAATTCAAAATATTTCCTCTCCCGTACGGCCCGTACCCCAGTGACGCCTACATCGCATAAGCCTAGCTAGCCGAGCAGGGTGCACGGTGACCACGCAACTTTTTTCTAATACTTACATTTTTAAACTCGTGATATCTTTCGAATGGAATGTCCAAATGGAATAAATCAAAAAGTTATATAAAGGTATTGAAGCAGTTTTGAATATGAAGTAATTTATTTTGATAAGGATGAATACCAAGATACAAATAAAGAGCCTTTTCTAGCGGCGGCATTTCAATTAAATTTATCACTTAGTAATTTGCCGCGACACTTTTGTAGATAATGATGTATTCTGCAAAGTAGTACATTATTTTATTCTATCATCAATAGTTTCCGCAGCGCACGCGATTTTAGGTAATTTTTTTACACCTTGGGTTACATTATTGAAGTTTTAGTAAAGGATACCTAATTTTTTGAAAATATAATATCGCCTATGTCACCCGGGGATAGTGTAGTTTGCCAACAGTGAAAGAATTTTTCAAATCGGTTCAGTAGTTTCGGAGCCTATTCAATGCAAACAAACAAACAATCAAATCTTTCCTGTTTATAATATTAGTATAGAGATGTACATACTTATTACATGTACCGTACTTCCACTTATTATGTACTTTTAATTATTCCAGGTTACAAGCATCATACAACAAAATACATCTGCGAATATATGTATTAGGTAAGTCAGTATACAATATTTAAGTGCAGTTATGTTACCAAATGGGGTAGGTAATTAATTGATAATAAATTCTTAAACAATATTTGTATAAAAGAGCAGGATTTAAAATACCTTGCCATCAACTTATTTTTAAAATTAATGATAAAAATAGTTTTCGAAACTGCTTAAAGAATAAGTAACGCGTTATTTTACTCGTCAAAGATATGATCTCAAAACTTCCTATGCTGGTACAAAATGTAGAAGGCTTCGGCGTTTTGTACGGTGTTTAAAAGAAAGTGTCTCCAGTGTAAGAATACTAGGAATGTCAATCTCAGTAATTGTAATCTATTGTCTCTATGGCTAGTTAAACTTTGTACCTACGCTTAATCTGACTCACTAGTTTTGATTCATTGTAATACATACGTATCATTTGTAAGAATATACCTATTGATTTAGTTCTGATATTGGAGCTTAAATTTAAGATTATAACTGATTTAGTCTAGGCATGTTTTAAAGAATAAAACATTGTCTAAAATTTATATAATTTTCTACATCAAATACCGAGAGTAAATATATAGGGTTTTTGGGGTTTTTAAAGATAGTTTATTTACTAGGATAATTGTATGCAATCTATAGTTTTCTTCTACAGCACTTTACATTTGTATTATTTAAATATGTCTCATATTTTTCACCACATTTTCGGCGGGGGGGATCTTAAGACGTTTAATAATACAGACCGAGAAGAGAGATATAGACCAACACTTTCTTTCCAAAATGTATTTCAGTAGAACTAAGGTGGACAAAAAAACTTTTTAATTTGAGTTTGACAACTCTCCTGGAATTTTTCCTCGAGTGTGGAAAATCACCCTTCAGAAATAACACATAATTTATATGATTTGTTATTGAACAGTTATGAATTATGTACGTATAAAAATATTATTAAAAAATCTTCGAAAGTAAGGCATTAGAATAATCCAGCTGACTTATCTTAATAATGCATCCATTACCGACCTCGAGCGTTAACCTTTCAAATGCTCACTTAATATGTACAGAATCATATTGCTTACAGTTATGTGAGCGAAACTGAAAACCTCATGAGATTTGATTACGTATGCTGCTCCTACTTTAAGTCATGCATACTAAGCATTGGTTTACGTTATAGGTCAATATTGTTGTTTCTTTACTCCGAAAGAATACGGTTGCCAATCTTAAATGGAAATATTTAAAACTGTTTTATTGGGTATGATTTGTAATTATAATTACCTAATTACAGCTACTAAAGTGTGGCCGATTAGTCATATTGTTACAACTTAGGCTTTGACAAAGACAAATTCCACGTACAGTCTGTAAAAGCACATTTTATTACCTGTCGGCATTTGAACTAATTGTTATCCTTTTATGATTGTCTTCTTTTTGTTTATTTATTTATTGGCATACGTTTCCAGTGTTGTGGAGAAGAGCCTATTGTTCTATTGTACTCGTTTACGGCCACTGCAGGCTGCATCATTAGCCAGGTGCTACGGATTAAGTACAACCTGATTCTAAGAAATTATGTCGACAATACGGGCGGGCATTTGCATTTGTGCAGTATAAAACGATGGCCTGATTGAGAGAGGAGTGCAGTTGAGCTACAACTACGATACGGGCGTGACTTGTGTACATTCGGGAATCTAATAGTGACGGACTTTGTGTGTTTTATTGAATTACGACCTACTGCATTATGTTTGGATTTGTCGTGTTCGGTTATATTTGTACCTGTGTAATACGTGTCTCTATAGTTATAATAAACTCTATAATAATTCTAATGGCATTTTAATTCGAGTCCCGCTAATTCGTAACAATATTATAATAAAGACAAATAAAAATCGCGCTAAAACTCATATTTTTTTTAGCTTTTGTATTATATGTTAGTTTATTGGTAAACGACCATGATTACTTTCGCCTTTGACCGGTGGTTTTAATTATGTATGTCCAATAGTCGACAACACCTAGTCTATAAAAATATTATTTCTATGAGTATTGGCCAAGTCTTTTCAATAGTAGCTTGCATTAAGCTTATGTGTAGATTGAATTTCATCAAAGCCAAAAATAACATAGGGAATTTAATATAAAGCAGTGGTGGGTTAAATAGTAAAGATCCTTCTTAACCATTGAACCTAACAAAAGAAGAAAGAAAAAATATTTGAAGAAATAGCGACTACTTTAATATTAAATTCGATAATTCACTTGCGACAAATTCCAATGATGCAGAATCGCATCCGGACAATTCACCATTTTATACCACGGCAATATGCGCCACACTTGCCCAAGGTATACAAGCATGTGGAGTTCCCATCCTAGTAGTCAGACAATTGACAATATTTCGATTTTATAATTAATTGTCTAGTATATTGGATCGCAGTAAACCCTGGTAGGATAACTTTGTACATGAGCTTTCCATTATCAGATCTGATTTGTGTGCTTAGCATTATCTCCAGACTTGTACATATGTATTAAATTATAACTACAAACTAAATTATATTGCAACTGAATAAATAAAAAATGCAGTTAAAACAACGAACAGGGTTGTCATTATATATGCAATAACTTTTTCATGTTTTATTTAATACTAACCAGTTAACCATATATCAGAAACCACACCTATGGAACCTGTGACCACTTATCCGCTTAGTTTTACTATTGAGTATAAATCATAAATTAACAAACAAAACAGCACAGTGAGGGCTAACCACATCAATTTGCATAATTACACATTAATATTGTACAATTTTCGTCGACCTTTGAAATCCCTACAGAGCGTATTGTCTCCATATTTAATGTAAGCTAACGGTGTGTCTATTATTCTAGGAAATGTAGGTAAGTTTGGTTGTGGAAATTATGAGACACAGCTTTTAGTAATAATGTATAGACAATCTATCCAAAATTGTGTTGCGCACAAATAATGTAATGATGATATTGTTACGAGTCGCGAGACTCAAATTAAAATGCCTTCAGAATTACTATAGAGTTTATTAGAACTATACAAACACATATAACACAGGTACAAATATAACCGAACACAACAAGTCCAAACGTAATGCAGAAGGTCGTAATTCAATAACATGCGCAAAGTCCGTCACTAAATAGACTACCGAATGTACACAAGTCTTGCTTCGCTCGACTCCCGCGTCCCTCAATCGGGGCATTGCTTTATACTGTACAGATGCAATATGTCTGCCCGGCCGCGTGGACAGAATTTCAGGTATGCAGGTGTGAATTTGTTTTTTGTTGGGCGTTTAGGTCGTAACAATATGATGTTAAATAACGAAAATTTATTGTAGACACGTACTTCCTGTAAAAGAAAAAATTGTAAGAACTCTACACTAAAAATATATAAATACAAAAGAGCTTGTTAGGTCTTGAACAATAATTATAAAATCAAATGTTAATATATAAATATTCGCTTCCGGAATCGTTAAGCCGGTGTCCTCCTTACTAACTTTTAAATATCAGATGAAAAATTCTGAACTAATCTTAGTAATAAGACTTAAAGGACGTATTTAGGCAATAAAGTGTGTTACTTTTTATTTTGTTGGTGTACAATAAAGATTATTGTATTGTCTTAGCTATTACCTTAAAAAAAACCTGGTTGTAGATATTGATTTGAGAGAAATCCTTTGAGTAGTTTTTAAGATATGCTGTAATTTCGATTAAATAAATACCTTTGTTAGGGTTCTGTAGAGAAATGACAAAAACAGTGGACGTTGGTCACCTTTTTCTATGCCTATTCGAATCCTTTCATTTTGTGTGCACTGATCCGCACTTGACCAATTTTATATGGATACTGAAGAATTTTTAAGTTTACATTAAATCCGCTAATCTCAGGAACTAGCAATATTATTGATTAAACATGGAATATTATAAATATTATTGATTAGACATGTGTTAGGTCACCTATATCTTGAGAAGGGTTGTGGGTAGAACCTTTTTTTAGTCAGTGGAAGTCTGATTGAGGACCATAATTCGCGGTGTGTGTGGGCTTCGCCAGATCGGGGGTGGCACTAGCACTTCTAGACAGAACTAAAGATGCCATTGTTAACTCCCCAGTTAGGGGTACCCATTAAAACCCATGGGTGTTCCGTCTTTCGCCTTATTTCAGAATTCCGAGTACATGTCCTAGCCTCTCCGCTAGCTCTAGCAGGTTGTAGGTACAACCTAACCTAACATCATCAGACGACCTAGTAAGGGCCAGTAAAGCCACCTTACACAGTTTCATCTTCTTATATATGAAAATCAATTTCTGTTCGTTAGTCTAGCTAAAAATAAAAATGAAAAAACGGAACCGGTAGGTGACGCTGAAATCGGTTCCCAAGAATTTTATTTGTGTGTTTAAGTGGATATCTGGATGATTTAGATTCACAATTGGACCTAGTAGGTGGCGCTGCAATCGGGATCTAGATTTTAATTTTTTCAGGACAGGACAACGTCTGGCAGGCCCACTAGTTATAATTGTAAAATGTTTGTAACCATGTATTTTTTGTTGTATTAGTCCGCTCATACCTCCTTATTCATATAAATTTCTATTTAGTAATTTAAGCTTTTGAATAATAAAACACGAAGTCCGGGAGGCTTGCAACTTAAGTCAGGACATTAACTTCCGAAAAATTATGTTTCTTTTGTAACGAACAGGAAAAATGTCCAATTTTCAGAGTCAAGTTCTGAAAAGTTAGTGAAATGAGGCGGCGAAATGGGTTCTTGCTATTAATGTCTTGTGTCGAAAATTTCTTGTTGATATTTGTCTGGTGTTTATTGAAATGTCAAGAATATTTGAGCGTAATTTAAAACTTTTTGACGAATAATTCATTGATATTTTATATTAAAAGCATATCGCAAGAAGGTACCTAGCAACACTGCATTAATAGTTGACAGTAAATTTCACTGAGTTCGGTTTTTGAGTCGCAGTCCTGTGATTACATCCGTATTCTTCGACATCAAAATTGATAGCCCACTGTGGTGTTGTTTTTACGATGATGTACGATGAAGCTTTAAAATAAAATCAGTAGACAATGTGTCATTCATATTCATGTGTGTCCACCCTTTATATTGAAAATTAACACATTTAACCATTTGTAAAACTTCCCAGTACTTACCTATTTCAAACAAATTGTAGAAGAAGAAATTGAAAGAGCGCATATTCTAGCTACCAGTGGGAACGGGGCTCTCGTCGTCACGGAAAAGGTTTCCTTGGACAATAAGCGTATTTGTACGCATGTAATAAGCAGCGGTGCAATAAAAAAAAAATCGTACAGAATCGCAACGGTCCCGCCACGCATTCGTGCGTTGTTGGTAAAAAAAACGCAAACTCCTAAAAACGAGTACTTAACGAATATCGATTCTTAACATTTTTTTAATATTCATAGTATTGATCTGTCTAATATTGCCCTATCTCTATGGGTATGGCTTATCTTTTGTAAGGCAGTACATCATTACTAGTGTTATTACATGTTTTCATATCATTTCATAACGTCTATTTCGTTTCTTTTCGTTTTTATTTCGTTGCTTTCATGTTTAATTTCTCCAGTTAACAAGTAGTCTGTCTTCGAGACACAAGTTCAACTATTTTGTCCAGACATAGTCTTACGTTTTATAGAGGACAAATTGCCAAGAAAAGCCAAGTTTTTGGTAGAAACTCCCACGGGCTTAAGAAGTTCTGTTAAAACTTTCAATGTTAACTGGATTTTGTAATACTTGTTGTTAGCTCTAGACGATATGTGACAAATGTCTTGTGTTACGTATTCATGGCTAAAAGGAAATTTATAACTATTTTATCTGTGACCTATAAGTTAATGTTGCTAAGTTTTAAAAGAACTATTTGTTATGTAGGGTAAAAGGCTTACCAAAATACGATGTTTTAAACTATCCTTATCTTATATTTTCCTAAATTCAAGCATTATAAAAGTTCTTCTTTGCTTGTCTTTGCTTTAGACTCCTTTTGATAATTTTCCAGGCAAAAGTTGAACACTTACGTTTCAGAACATAAACACTAAAAAGGTAGAAAATCAGCACGTGTAATCTTGAAGAACAAAACAAACAATAATAATTATGATAATTCATAACTTTCATATATTTTCTAACATCATAACATCTCTTTGAATTTTGCAGAATTTTTAAGCCTCGCCATCAAAATGTTAACCTGTTTGCTATAATACTTACTGATGATAAATCCATTATATGTAGTTCAATGTCAATATTTAGTAGTATGATACGCGTAGTATGTATGATACGCTATGCTTATTAAGCATTTAAAATATTTAATTAATGGAAATTTATTTATAATAAGTTTAGCTACTTGTGTATGGAACAAAGCGGCGAAATTACATATATCAGCACAAATTCCTTATGTAACGTACGGATCACGTTTCTCTTACGTATGTCATAAAGAATGTTTTAGAGCGTTATTATTAAAAAAAGCGTACGTTACATTTTTATCTCTTCGTATATATATCCCGAAATGGTTTATCTCACTTGCTAAGACCTCTGACATTTTGCATACTGATAAGCTAACACATCATATATGCTTATTCTATCCGCTAATCTGTTGATTATTCTAAAAAAGCAAATATTTGAGTAGTGTAGGTGTATTTTGCGGCATCCGGCCACGCCAAAGAAGCCGCACTCAAACGCCGGATGCTTAACGTATCGCCACACGCGCATGCCCACTCCGAACGATCCACAAACGTCAATCCATCAATGTCCATCTTTGTACCGGAAGACGTAGCGATACAATTAATAAAATACTATTTTGAGGCTATAAAGATATTGTTACAACTTAAGTTCCGACAAAAACAAAATCCACCTGCATATCTGTAAAAACATATTTTATTACCTGTCGGCAGTTGAACTAGTTGTAATTCTTTTATGGTCGTCTTCTTTTGTTTACTTATTTATTGGCATACGTTTCTAGAGAACAGCCCATTGTTTATTGTACTCGTTTATGGCCACTTGCGGCCGACTCATTAGCCAGGTGTTTCGGATTATGTCGACTACGATACGGGCAAATTGCATTTATGCATTATAAAACAATGGCCTGATTGAGGGAGCAGGAAGTCAAGCGAGAACCACGATAAAGGCGTGACGTGTGTACAATCGGAAATCTAGTAGTGACGGACTGCGCGTTTTATTGAATTACGACCTGCTGCATTATATTTGGATTTGTTGTGTTCGATTATATTTGTGCCTGTGTTATACGTGTTTGTATAGTTCTAATAAACTCTATAATAATTCCAACGGCATTTTAATTCGAGTCCTGCAACTCGTAACAATATTAAACAGAAAAACCATAATCAGAAATTATAAAACTGTGATACGACCCACCTTGATTGTACGATTGTGAAGCCTCTAGAAAAGAACCAGCTGTTAGTGACAGAAAAAAAGGTTCTTCAATAGGTTTTGGACCCAACAAGGAGACAATAGCTGGAGGGTCCTAACCAACATTGAAATCGAAATTCTTGTGGACCACTCTGACATGATAGGAGAAATAAAATTTCGTAGAACGGATGAGAGGATCAAAGCGTAAAGAAAACCTATTTGGAACAACCGGATGGCCAACGTCTGGTCGGTCGCCCCAAATATCTGTGGAAGGACAAATTGTAGGCTGACCTGTGTAACCTTTAAACCCATAATTGGCAAGAAACCGTCCAGGATAGAGAAAGGTGGCGTATTCTCGTTTCAGAGGCCAAGACCTGTTTTAGATCGATGGGCCAATGGAGTTAGTTCGTTAAATATATGACTTTTGCCTAAATATTGTATTTTTATTTTTACGCAAGTAGTACAATAAAACACTAATTTATCTTCGAGTTGACGTTATTTTACAAGATCTTGCAACAGAGTTCTGGGTTTTTTTTGTTCGAGGCGTATAATTTACAACCTGCGGGAAATTGTCGGTAAAGGCCAGATGAGGAAATTGGAGGACAGAGCTTAGTGGTGCAAACTTGAGGCTTGTGCTCAGGAACGGCTAACGGTTGGATGGATGGATGTATAATCCAATATATCAAATTACAATTTTTCTGGCAGAGTTCCAAAACTATCCATAAATTTAGCCAAAATGTATGATATAAGACCAGTTTAATATTCTAATAAACCATTCCAGCGTGAGTTTTTACTTGGAGATTTTAATAAATATTAATGATAGGGTGGTTGACAGTCAAATCGACTGAGGCACTTTATCATCTTACAAAACGTCACAGCCTACTTGATTCTGTATGAGTGTAGCGTGACGACAAGTCAATTGGAACTAGTCAAATAACTTATTATATGTTCAATCATCAATTAAACTTTTTCAGATGATATCAAGGTTTTAAACGCTGAATTATTTTTAAAAATTGTTTTAGAATTTATGTTAATTACTTGCTAAATTAAGTAGTGTTGCTGTATTACCATTACCTATGCATACTAAAACATGTATATTAAGATTAATCAGTGGAAATACATGTCTTGAATTATATAGGTAAACAAATCAATTTCAAAATGTATAGTATAAGAAGTGCGAATAAACCTTGAGAGTTATCGTTTAAATAAATATCGCTGTGCACATACATACCACAAAGAACGTTATTCTCTTTTGGCATTGATATTCTGAGTCAACCAATTCTCGAACTAGGGCACTGATACAAACAATTAGATGTTCATGTTTTAAAGAAATAGTTAAATTTCCTCCGGTTCTTAAAAGCGTTAAATCCATAAACGGATTTAAATATAAATTTAAAATGTTTCGGATGAAAAAATCATATTATTCTTCTGTTCGAGACTATGACTTTATATAAATATAATTAATATTGTATACAAATAATAGAATAAGATTTAATTTTAATTAGATATATAAATTTATTATAATATTTGATAAATTACATGTCATACGCATATTCCAAGGGGGTTAATGTATTATTATATATTATTTTTTTAAAGACATTCTCATATATTATGTATGGATAAAGTAGAAAAGTGCATCCCAAGTTCCTATTCAAACACTTCTGACGTAATCGGAAACTCTTGCAGTACTAAAAATGCAAAATGTCTAGAAATTTTGAATTCCAATCGTTTTAAATTATTTTAGAACACATATTTTCTTAGGGTTTCTTAGAGTGAGGTCATGGTTACTGAAAAGTGAGCTTGAAATGAAAAATCACAATAAGAATAGTAAAATATTAGGTTTAAGATTTTTATTATATGTACCTGTCAGGTTGTTATCTATTATAGCAACAGGGATCTTTACATTTTATATCTATATCCGTTTCTTCATCCCCATAACATAAATATCCCTTTTAGATTTACAATAAGTATGAAAAAGTAAATGTTGTTTTTAGTTCTTAAGAGCTAGGTTCTTAGACCAGCCTGGTTCGTTAGTAGACCTTGCCTTGTCCTTATTAGGTTTGGCATGTGGACAAACATTTATTAAGGAGAGAAGAGCTTTTCCTGTCCTTTAATAAATGCCCTCTTTTTCATAGTCTATTAGTTTCTATAAAAGATTCTGAATTTAAAGATCTCAGTGTCTATACGGGTGTTAAGGTTGTTACAAGTCTCGAATTTACAGAACATATCCAGTAATTTATTTTTTGTCTGGAATGCATTAATCAGACAAACTATAACTTAGTTATTATGTATTACAAATAATTCCATATTGTTTCTCTAATATCCGGAGTTTTCCATTGTACCCTTGGGTCTTGCAATCTTATATACACCTTATTTCAATGACACATTACTGAAACATTTATTATAAGACATTTCAAATCCTTATCATCACCTTTTCTCAGAATTAAGTTAACATTCATTTGAGTTTAACAATAAATACGTTTGAGTTACAAACAGCAAAACGTGGTTTATTTTCAACTCGATCCTTATTGAACTTGCTTACGAAGAGTGAGTCACGCGATATTTCGAGATCTTTGATGCACTAATGCCTGCTTATATATACAAGTCGTCGTCATCAGCCAAGATCTATGCTTGCCCAAGTTTGTGGCACATTTCGTGGTCCTCGCCATCCTAACCCGGCAATTACCGGCGACCTTGTTTAGATCGTCGATCTATCTTCCGCGGAGAGAGGCGTCTATTACTACAGATACTTTACAGCTCATTTTAAGTTTGCGGACTAGCTCCAGTGTGAATAAGCATGTCTCGGCACCTTACGTCTTAGCGGTTTGGATGCAGAGCTTAATTTATTAACGCACTACTTGACTAGATGAAGGTCGTCTAAGCCGTCCAACTCAAGTGGATTCTATTGTCATCCGCTTCAGGGTTATGGTTACGTGTTACCTAAATTTTCTATTCTAAATATATATATTCCTGCATAACTTCCAAAGGGGTGCCAATGATAACTACCACCCTTGAATGATAAAGTGATATACATCTTATCAAAGCTCGCGCCGAAATAGGTCCTTCGAGACGACTTATTGAAGTTGCTCAGCATGTTGGTTAGTTCCTTCAAAGCAAAATATGTATCTGAGAGTATTTAGCAACATTATTCAAACTATCTAATTTAGTCCATTGCTTCCATGAATGCTATGCATTGTAGCATTTAGAAGCCGCTCTGGGTTGCAATTAAGCCAATTAAATAGCATCGACAGAGCCGACACGCGTGAGGACTCGTATCATTATAGTAATATATCGTTTATATTTGATCGCGAACAACTGAACTGGGGTCGGTGACATCGTAACAGCATTCTTTGCTAATTATTGCATGTTGTAACACTACTAATTATTTTGTTATATCTATCTCTAATAACTTACAATCATGTTATAAACATAAGAAATAAATAACTTTTCATTAAACTACAATCCTCCTAGTATTTTAATACTAATTCAGCTGAAACAACAACCGAGTATTCGATATAACTTTCACGTTTATAGTTTATAGTACGGATAGATAAATAAATTTTCAATATACAATACTCCCGGACGCTGTACATATATATTCAAATGAAGGTAAGGAAGTTACTTTAATAGATGAATTGAGTTTATATATATATATATATATATATATATATATATTACGTTGGGGAAAAAGTTTATTCGCATTTTATATAAAAATTCAAATGGTTTTTTTTATAAAGTTTATTTACATTTGACTAAAGTATGTAGGTGCCATTTTGTTGGATAAATTTTTGCCATCTTGTAGGTAGGGATGTGATCCCATTGCTATAAAAATTTTGGGGCTTCTGATCAAAAAAAACTGCGACAAGTGGTTTTGGCAGTCCTCTCGCGATGTTAACCTCACACTGCCTAAGAAATTCTGCAGAGACCGAAACAGGTGAAAATCTGAAGGTGCAAGGTCAGGACTATACGGCGGATGCATTAACACCTCCCAGCCAAACTCTAGTAATTTTTGCTGAGTGGCTAAAGATGTGTGAGATCTAGCGTTATCATAGTGAAAAACCACACCCGTTCTGTTGATTAATTCCGGCCGTTTTCTCTCAACTTCTTGCTTTAATCTCATCAGTTGTTCGCAGTACAGTTCAGAATCGATGGTCCTGCCTGGCGGTAACAGCTCATAATGAATAATGCCCTTCTAATCCCACCATACACACAGCATCACCTTGTTGCGAGTTAACCCGGGTTTCACCACAGTCTGTGAAGCCTGACCGGCCTTTGACCACGATCTTTATCGCACGTTCTTGTCGTACGTAATCCACTTTCCATCACTAGTCAGCTTCTTCAAAAATGGTTCGGTTTCATAACGTCGTAATAAAGAATCTCAAATGAGTACACGGTTCATTAGGTTTCTTTCAGTGAGTTCATGAGGCACCCAAATATCGAGCTTTTTTGTTTACCCAGCTTTTTTCTAATGCGCCAAAACCATTTTGTGGTAAATTCCCAGTTCTCCAGCTACATCGTAACTACTAATATGCCGATCTTGCTCCACTATTTCAAAAATGGCATCAATTTTGTCCGTAACAGGGCGACCAGAGCGACACGCATCTTTGATAGCAAAATTTCCGGATTGAAAACGGTTAAACCAAATTTGCGCTACTCTCACAGATACTGCATTAGGTCCATAAACATCACAACTTTTTTTCGCGGCTTGTGTTACTTTTTTACCTTTTTGTAGTATAATTTTAAAATGTATCGAATTTCTTCATTAGATTCACTCATTTTAACAATAAGAAAAACAAATGAAAATCACACATTTTCCTAATTTGAATTTGGAATTGTCTTCTTTAAAATTAAAACTTTTTAATGATACCAAAACCAGCCAGATGCAAATGGTATATAGCCAAAGTGATCTTATTAGAAGTTCATACATACTATATGCGAAAAGACTTTTTCCCCAACCTATTATTATAATATTAATATATTTGTTTTTATAATATAATCACAGTATATATACAATATTTTTGAGATGTTACTGGGTCAAGTGTATGGAGGTTGGCATTGAAAATCAGCGCAACATCGGGTTTCTTTTTTAAATTTCGGTGTAGCACAATGCTGAGTTGCCAACCTCGTTAACTAAAAAAATCGACGTACAAGCCTTATTTATTTATTATATATGTCTTTGTGTTTTGTGTATTTTTTTGTGAATGTATTATGTGTTTTTTATGGATAGCGTCGTGTTTTTTAAGTAAATATATCTTTTTCTTTCTTTCTTCTTCTTTCAATTTGCATACGCCTCCCTGATATTTTCTTTTCTGATCAAACCCCAAAATCGTATCTATCGCACATCTTCTGTTCTGTCATACTAATCAAATCAACGACAACCACTCTTCCGCTGAGCCAATAAAATGTCTCCACCGCAATCATTATGATTAATTATAATTAAAAGAAAGATACGATGGTGACGCCATTGTTACTGCAGTTTCTCTGAACACTCCACATTATAGAGACGGTATAAAAGGCTTTCCAAAGGTCAAACATATTTAGGCCGTCTGTAAATTTCGACAATATTGTAAACTTAAGAAATAAAACAAATTATGCAAATCAAACATTTTAATTAAAATAAACCAAATATACATACAGTACTTTACTTTGAAACAAAATGGCCCGCTCGCTCGGTATTTGGGTCACGGTGATTGCTCCAGCGCCCAGATTCTCAACAATGCCCTGTCCCACTCATCAGCTACCCCTTTTGTCTTGAGTATTATTCTTATTTATCCCGTGTATTAACGTAACTCGAATTTGTTATAGATATAAAATGAAAACATGGTAAATATATTGAAAGTTTCAGAAGAAATCTCTCTTTTTGGTGATTTCACTTTAAATGTTGAGCCCAAAATCATAAACAAACGCGGTAACTTAATCCAAGCATTTAGACAGTGAAAGTAAAATCAGAATAGAATCTGATATGTACATGTAACTTAGAATGATAGAAAAGTATTCTATTCCATAAAGATTGTTCATTTATTTCTTCGACAAGGTCTGAGTTGCAATATCAGTATTAATGAACTTACCCAATAATTAACCTCCCCCAAGAAGGTTTGTAGATGATATCTTCTTAATTCCGGCACAGCAATATGCTGACTGCAAACCTTGTTCGCTGAAAATGCGGCGTGCAAATTCTCAAAATATGCTCTGTGTATAATAATGTATAACGAATGTAATTACGTCGCTATTTCTTCGAATAAAGTTTTTCTTTCTTTCTTTAAAATAAATATTGGATTTCAAAACCGTTGTAAACTATGATCTTAGCTTAAAGCTTCGTTTATAATCACGCTGCGTGTGATACGGGGTGGTGGATACGAATTTTACTATTATAATTCTTAACATACGATGTTGAACTAAGCAGCTGAAATACCTAATTGAAATAGTATGAACTGGAACATAGAGATCCTGGGTTCGAATTCTGGCATAGTATAAATTACAAAGTAAATGAATTTTCCGTTATTAGCACCATACAAGCGTAATTAGCTTAGCTTAGGGATATACCTATTTAAGCGATTATCATAAAAAAGAATACTACCTAGTATTAAAATGCAGTGTGTTTAATGCAATTGCGAATCTTTGCACGTATTATGTGATTTTGAAAGTTCTGCTTTTGGCGTTCAGCTATAGCATCTTAAAAATGTTAAGGTCGCACTGCCAAGCAGCCGATTCATGTAATAGCAAAACTTTTAGGTACATTTTGGCCTGATATTTACTTACCTCATCCGCGCCACGCGCCTCTCTAGGAGTCGCGTTGCGTCCCTGTAATCGAGGCCTAATTCGTGTCGAGATTCCAGAAATCGTGTCTTGCAAAGTTGTCTCCAAGCTACTTCAGCTACTAGTAACGAATGCAAAGCGTGGAATATTAATCTTAATAGGTGGGGGAAAAAGTCTTTTCGCATATAGTATGTATGAACTTGTAATAAGATCTCTTTGGCTATACCATTTGTATCTGGCTGGTTTTGGTATCATTAAAAAGATTTAATTTTAAAGATGACAATTCCAACTTCAAATTAGGAAAATGTGTGATTTTCATTTGAATTTTTTATTGTTAAAATGAGTGAATCAAATGAAGAAATTCGATACATTTTAAAATTTTACTACAAAAAAGGTAAAAATGCAACACAAGCCGCGAAAAAAATTGTGATGTTTATGGACCTAACGCAGTATCTGTGAGAGTAGCGCAAATTTGGTTTAAACATTTTCAATCCGGAAATTTTGATATCAAAGATGCACGTCGCTCTGGTCGCCCTGTTACGGACAAAATTGTTGCCATTTTTGAAAAAGTGGAGCAAGATCGGCATATTAGTAGTTACATGAACCGTGTACTCATTTGTGATTCTTTATTAGGACGTAATGAAACCGAACCATTTTTGAAGAAGCTGATAACTGGTGATAAAAAGTGGATCACGTACGACAAGAACGTGCGAAAAAGATTGTGGTCAAAGGTCGGTCAGGCATCACAGACTGTGGCGAAACCCGGGTTAACTCGCAACAAGGTGATGCTGTGTGTATGGTGGGATTGGAAGGGCATTATTCATTATGAGCTGTTACCGCCAGGCGGGACCATCGATTCTGAACTGTACTGCGAACAACTGATGAGATTAAAGCAAAAAGTTGAGAGAAAGCGGCCGGAATTAATCAACAGAAGGGGTGTCGTTTTTCACCATGATAACGCTAGACCTCACACATCTTTAGCCACTTAGCAAAAATTACGAGTGTTTGGCTGGGAGGTGTTAATGCATCCGCCGTATAATCCTGACCTCACACCTTCAGATTTTCACCTATTTCGGTCTCTGCAGAATTCCTTAGGCAGTGTCAGGTTAACACCACGAGAGGACTGCCAAAACCACTTGTCGCAGTTTTATGATCAGAAGCCCCAAAATTTTTATAGCAATGAGATCACGTCCCTACCTACAAGATGGCAAAAATTTATCCAATAAAATGGCACCTACATACTTTAGTCAAATGTAAATAAACTTTATAAAAAAACCTTTTGAATTTTTATATAAAATGCGAATAAACTTTTTCCCCAACCTAATATAATACATTTAAAAAATGTGCCGCCTTAGTTTGCATACAATATATCGTTTTGAATGGCTTCTGTAGCACGCGGGACGTATTTTAACCGTTCCATGATATACGTGAAGAGTTTACGTTCACCGTAATGAGTTCTTTAAGCTACGAACAATTTTATTCTTAAAAATCTCTTTGTTTTAATATTTAAATTAATTTTTTTACAATGGCATTCGCTATACTTTCCGGCTTCTGAGCGTAATTAAACCTATAGTTATGTGATGACTGAAAGATTTTTATAATACTTTATTGATTTAGAGACTTCATGTTAAATATTTTCTTCTCCATGGTCTAACTAATGACACATTAGACCGTTTACTAATTTTTCTACTATACATCTAAAATCACTCAGAAAAACAAATTTGAATGAAATAACATCGAGCCTGTTATGAAAGAACATCGTAAGCGACGTCTATACTAATATTACAAAGAAGAAAGATTTGTATTTTTGAATTTTGTATGTTTGTAACGAATAAACTCAAAAACTACTGAACCGATTTCAAAATTCTTTCACCATTAGAATGTTACATTATCCCAGATTAACATAGGCTATATAAATATAAAAAATAGGGATCCCTACCAAAACTTCAATAATGTAATCCAAGGTGTAAACAAATTTGTGTTTGAGTGCGTCCGGGGATGGTTTAGATTCACAATTAGACCCGGTAGGTGGCGCTGGAATCGTGTTCTAGATTTTATTTTTTCAGGGCAAGGACAACGTCTGCTGGAGCTGCTAGTAATATATATTTTATAGGAGAGCTACTTTATAAATTATTTATTAATACGTTACTCATAGATCTCCGATTTTTAGTATAATAATATCTTTCCATTAAACTAAATATGAACCAAAAGATCTTTGTATTGTTAGGATCTAAATTATTTTAGCTGTATCTATCTTTCTATAATATTGTAAAATTCTAAACTTGCCGTGTTAATAACATTGAAGTTATTAAAAAAAAACTACTGGAATAGACTATATTATAAACCGTTTAATTTTTTTTTAGATATTTTGTCTGTTTCTTCGGGATTCACATATAAACTACTGGGCCGATTTCGATGCAGTTTTCGTTAATCAACTAGCTGTTGATTCTTATACTTAAAATCTGCGCTACTGTTTATCCCAGAAATCCGGCGGGAATTTTTCTGAGAGTAATTTAAAATGGCCAAATTGAATAAAATATCGAATTCTAATGCGATTTTTTCACTAATCGATAACAAATGCTATGTAATAAAATATGTGATATTTTTTATCCCGAGTATCCCGCGGGAATTTCCCGGGAGCGCTTTGTGGTTGTTCGGTTGCATAAAAATTAGTTTATTTCGACACAGTTTTCACTAAAAGAATAGCTTAAATTATTTTTTAAATGCGTGAATGAAGTCGCAGGCATATCCTAGTATTATAATAAAAAAGTGAAATACTTCAATTCTATCACTTACGTTGTTCTTCCATAACAGGTTCAACAAGTAAAAATATAATTTAAAATTAATTCTATACATTGATTGTAAAGTATTCATACATAGTTCATCAAAGCGGAAAATGTTTTAAAAACTTAGGCAAAGAATTTCCTCGCGCAACTCCTTTAAGAGTCAGCTCACGTTTTATTCATTTTAAATTTCAAGGTGTTGAAGAGGAATTTTGCATGTTACAAAGAGAAAATTAAAAGCAAGAAAATCATTTGCCATGTAATTATACAAATTCGTAAAAGCGTTACAGGTATATATAAAAAGAGATGAAGTTATGCAATGCCCATTGTATAATTTAGATAATATTTTTTATAAGAACAGAAATTTTACGTTTTTAATATTTAAAGAATCAGCCGGCTGTGTCTAATTAACGGCTCTTGAGGAAAGGGGTGCCTTTCCATTTACATTATTTTATTATAATACATTTTGAAATATTTTAGTTTCTAAACACCGCCGCTGTTTAATTTAAGGCTACGCCATACTTATTTTTCATACTATATGAAACGTTAGCTTAAGTATCAAATATATGAACATTTTTAAGGAGAAATGATCTTTTAATTAAATCTAATAATGATATACCTAATTTTTCCCCATCTATTGATTTAAATCTATTCATTTATTCAATTACAATGTAAGAACCTTATTCTTAGTCTATAGCTGAAAAAGTATATATTTTTTAAACAGTCATAATTTTTCATATCTGACTAATATCCACGTTAACGCTATTCCAACTAAAAATGGAATAGACTAATGTCTAATTTTATTTGTTTTGAAGTTTAATTCCACCATTGTCTAGCGCCATATAGACTTCATTTTCCTGTGAAATTTTAGTCATATAAACCTAGTTGGTCTAAACGGACATGAAGAAAGCAAGAATTCCGTTTTTGCCCAAAATTGATCGCACGGAATCCTGGAAAATGGATAATTTTATTTTATATAAAATACAGTTTTTAATGAAAAAAATGCAGGTTTAGGCCTAAAAAAAATATATTGATTAGAAAAAATATATCTCTACATATTATTTATGTATGTAATATTAATAGGTGTATTTATATAATACGTCTAGTAAGTATAATACTTTACATACTTTTATGTTTGTTATTGAATAAAATATAATGTAAGTAACTGCATATCGTATAATATTTATGTATACCACCTTTGAAAAATATAACCTGTTTTATTCCTGCCACGGGTTGTCTGGAAGAGATCGCTTCTTAGCGATAAGACCGCCCATTGTGCACATTTAGAATATTTTTAGGTTATAAGTTTTTCTGTGTTTTCTGTAATGGTGTACAATAAAGTGTTATCTTTCTCTCTCTCTCTCTCCATTATTTTTTAATGCTCTAGTCTAGAACAGAACTACTACAACAGAATCAATAAAAAAAAAGATTTGTAAGTTTTTAATGTGTTGTTGTAATATTTATGTCACCCGACTCATATGAAAACCAACTGCGACGTTTGGCCTTAACATAAAACTTGTTACAATAGATGGAGATCGTTTACAGAATCTACAATAATTCGTCGTAATTATAAAAGTGAAAATTGCGTATATAAATTAGGAGAAATTGTAATATTTATACTAGACACATTATAAAAACAAATTTTGGTAAAATTACGTAGATATGTAAAAGCGGTTTAATGTCAGTATGATTTAAATAAATTAAAGTTCATTACCTCAGCACAATTCTAAGAATAAGCAGTGTGTACCTAATTATATTTTTATTAGCTAGAGATTAGAAACGTATGGCAGGATGTTTTTGCACATATGTGAACCAAATATACCGCCCACCTAGTGGCGTTTGTAACAGTATAGGCCTGGGTTAGTTAACTTAGTAAACACATTGGCCTCGGAATCAAATCCTCGAAGGAAAATTTTTGGTCTTTATTTTGGCTTAAGTGTAACTCTGATCGGGTCTACATTAGTGCCTTATATCATTAGACATTATTGTTACTTATTATATAACACAAGTGGACTTGGTTAGATTAAGGATGTTTGTCTACCGAATTTAAATTAAAATCCGATTAGTACACATAGTGAAGTGACCCATATGTATTTGTTATTAGACTACGAACTTTTAAAACCTTATTATATAAATATTATATAAATTCTAAACATGCCGTGTACATGTACATTGAAGCTATTTTTAAAAAAACAACTGGAATACACTATATAAACGATTGAGAACACGATTATTTTTTTGTCTATTTGTCTGTTTATCTGTTTGTCGCTTTGTCTGTTTGTTCGGAATTCATGTCAAAACTACTGAGCCGATTTCGATACGGTTTTCGCTGGTCGACAGCAAATTCTTACGACTTAAAATCTGTGTTACTTTTTATTCGGAAATGATTTAAAATGAGGAGTGTTAACGCCGACCTATTTCGGCACCGCCTCTTTGTTTCCTTTTTTTCTTTCGCCGCATCTGTCACTATGTAATGTGACATAGTCTACTTCCGACTGCTGAACCCACCGCTGCTTCCGCACATACCTCGCCGCGTTTTGTGTGTTGTGCCGCATTTACACCCGCTTATATCAACCTGATTTTCCACAACAGACCATATACAAGTACTGCAATAGGTAATGGAGAAATACAAGGAGTTTAACAGGCCACTATACATTGCTTTCATATATTACGCCAAAGCGTTTGACACTATCTCTCACGGAGCTATTTAGGAAGCGCTGAATAAATGCCACATAAACGAAAATTATATAAGAGTACTCAAAAACATCTATGAGGGTAGTGTAAGCCAAGTCAAACTAGAGACACGAGGTCCCGATATACCGATTTGTAGAGGAGTGAGACAAGGAGACCCCCTTTCACCCAAGCTGTTTATAATGGTACTACAACACATTTTTGATAATCTTAACTGGCAGTCAGAAGGGATTAGAGTGAATCAAGATCGACTTACACACCTCAGATTCGCGGATGATATTATCTTATTCGCTGAAACAAGTAAAGTACTAGAAAAAATGATAAGCACTTTAAATGAAGAAAGTGAAAAAGTGGGCCTCAAAATGAACGAGAATAAAACTAAAATACTGACAAACAGCCATATAAACGCTATAAACCCAAACGGGAAGCCGCTTGAATATGTGAACAATTATATATATCTAGAGAAACAACTGTCATTTGAAGACAAAAGTGAAGAACTAGAGGTAGAACGGTGTATTAACATGAGCTGGAAAAAATTTTGGTCCCTGAAGGAAATCTTAGAAGGGAAATTTCCTCTTCACCTAATGAAAACTGTCTTGGACACCTGTATCTTGCCTACTCTTACATATGGATGCCAAACGTGGACATACAACACTAGAATAAAAACTAAACTAGTAGTGTGCCAGAAAGCAATGGAGAGAAGCGTACTGAAATTAAAAAGAATACAAAAAGTAAAAAGCGAAAAAATAAGACGAAAAACGAAAGTTATAGACGCCTTACAATATGCCCTAAAGCAGAAGTGGCAGTGGGCAGGACATATAGCAAGATACACAGACAAAAGATGGACACTAGAGACAACTATATGGAAGGGACCAAGAGGAAAAAGGAAAAGAGGGCACCCTAGAAAGAGATAGAAGATATAAAAAGTATAGCAAAATATGAATGGAGAAAGAAAGCTATGGATAGAGAGTTCTGGAAGAAGCTGGAGGAGGCCTTTACCCGAGAAGGGGTTCCGATCAATGGTACTGAAGAAAGTAACGATAGCGAGTAAAAGAAAAAAGAAAACTTATATATATATATATATAGACTTATATTTAAAACTTATCACTACACGTTATATTTGTAACATACTATTTTAGAAGAAGCATGTAATAACAATTGTAGATTGGAAATAAATAAACGGGCTTTATTATTATTATTATATCAACCTGCACTCTGGAAGGTGCACGCTGTATCGTTTAAGCTGGTCCATTTATCGAAGGAACCGCAAGACGCGAAGAAAGGATCACGAGGAAGAAGTGTCTGCCGCTGCGAAGCCCGCATCGTTCGTAGCGTGTCTGGTACGGCGACCTTATCCTGTAAGTCCTTTCTTTCTCTTTTATACCCGCTCCTGCCAGCGCTCACATGCAAATTGTAAAAAAAAAATTGGGATTCCTAAGCGATTTTTTCACCAATCGATAGCAAATTTTATGTAATATAATTTTTTTAACAAAAGCAAAACCAACTTCGCACTAAAAACCTAAAACTTAATATTTAACCGACTTGTTTCGGTCATCTTATATCATCAAACATCTCGAAGTCGGCGCCAAGTGAAACATAAAAGAACAACAACAAATTTACAAAATACAGTAATTTTTACGTTTTACTTGACACCGACTTCAAAATGTTGTAGTAAGAAAGCGGTTAAATATTTATTTTTTGGTTTTTAGTGTGAAGTCAGTTTTGTTTTTGTTAATAAAAACGTTTTTTACTTTTTACTTGCGATAATACTTCAGTAGCTTTAGAAATAATATATTAAACACCTGTAGAAATTGTATCTACTACTGGTACACGTATAAAAATTTGCCATCACACTCTTCGGTGTATATGCTCTTCAACAAGGGTTGCTGTGGAATTCCTCGCGATTCACAAATCAGATCCTGACTTGATGACTATGGGACCATCTCGGGAGTTTAAATAAATTATTTAGAAATCGGTCCACAATTGACGGAGAAATCGCGTAACATGCCTACAAAAAATTAAGTGCCTGTAGAATACTGGCACGCTTATACAAATAAGCTTTTTTTTAATATAGGTTCTCGCTGTTTTCTTAATAAGGATTACTCTCGATTTCTTTGGAATCCACTCATTAGATCCTGACTTGGTGACCATGGAACCACCTCAGTAGTATATACTTACAAATAAAGAAAATAAATTGAGAAACGATCCACAAATGACGAAGAAATCGTGTAACATACATTTAACAAATTAAGCTCCTGTACAAAATGTAGTAGATACACGCGTATAAAACTTTTTTCAAAAAATTTAGGCGCACGGCGTTTTTTCATAAGTAATGGTCTCGATTTCCCTGGAATCCACTCACCAGATCCTGACTTGGTGACCATCGTACGCCCTCGGATGTAAAGACTTACGAGTAAAATAAAATTGAAAATCGGTTCACAATTGATAGAGACATCGAGTAACGAAAATACAAAAAAACAACAAACAGACGAACTGAAAACCTACTCCTTTCTCCAATCGGTTAAAAATGTGGGTACTTTTTATCCCGGGAATCCCGCAGGAATTTTCTCGTAACGGTTTGAAGTTGTTCGGGTGGATAAAAATTTACTTCTTCCGATACAGTTTTCACTAAAAAAATAGCTTACATTATATTTTAAATGTTGTGATACTTTGTGTTCCGGGAATCCCGCGCGAATTTCAAGTCAAGCGTGGACGAAGTCGCGGGCCTAGTATCTCATAATAATCTCGAAAAGTACCTTTCATCCGTGCAGGAACGGAGAAAGAATACATTTCCTGCGGCCGGGCGGCCTGTCGTAAGAGGCGATAAAACAACCCACAGCCAGGTGGTAGGTAGGGTATTTGCCAGACTGGATAGCTACCACTCCTGGTTTAGAGTATGCCGCCATAACAACCTTGAATTGTGTTCCGGCATTAGTGACCAGGTTCCAGTCTCCCTTAAGAGAGCAGTAGCGCATTTGTAGCACCTTTGGTGTTGCAAATGTCCCAAGGTGATGGTAACCGCTTTCCATCTAGTGGGCCGTCTGCCTGTCTGCTGAACTCCTGCAATAAAAAATAAAAAAAACCTTCAAATTTCATTGAAAATATTATAAAGTTATAACAGCCTTCCTTCAGTTTATTTGTATTTTTTCGAACTATTTTGAAAATATGTATAGTGGTGCGTAGTAATCTTTTCCACAATACAAGAATTTTGGTATTTTTTCATTCCACAATTAGGTATATGTACCTACTCGTATGGTGGCTATCACTTATATTTTTTGAATTCACTTAATCATTCTGTAGCAATATATTTATACATATAAAGTCCTTCTAAAGTCCAATCATATAGTTTTTAAGAATATTGGCAGTGATATACTCGTAGACAGCTTGACAGGCGGATATGACGATTTCATTAGTATAATAAACAAATATTAACTAAAGTTACATAAAAAACAATATATAGCACAAAATCAGTGTTTATCCAACTAAATTATCCACGAACTAAAGGAAGGTAGTGTACAATACATTAAAAGTAGTATAGGCCATATACAAAAATTAAATATTTAAAAAAAAAACACTCGTTTATGCCGGAATGGCTACGGAACCCTAACAAATGACTTCATATGTAAACAAAGGTTTCATATATGCCAATCAATAAGCACGAAATCAATTTTCTTTCAAAAGACATTGGTGTATTTTGCGACAGTGATGAATCGTGATCAAGACAGACTATCTAGATAAGCATAATTTATTATACGGTGAATACATACAACCATACTAATTAGATCATTCTCGATTTACTGCTAGATTGAAGGGCGAATGAGCTATTAACCTCATCTGTCGAAAATGTGTCATGGCTCTAGGTAGATTTTTGTGGATGTGTCATGTTCTCAGATTAGTCTAGATATGAGACTCGTTAACAAAAGATTATTTCGGTTTATTTTGTGAAACACATTGCTAAAATTGGCTTTTTATCGCATCTATTTAAAGAACAATCACACTATTTAAAATTTAAACGTTGATTAGATCGAAGAAATTAAGATAGTACAGGACAGGACACAAAGCGATGTCAACTAGAAGTTTTGCTAAATAAAACATTAGGACTTCCAATATTTGACTGTTTTGGTCAAAATAGTTTTTAAATAATATAAGCTTTTTTAAAAAGGTTTTTAAATACAAGCTTTTGAGATCCTGGGTATCATGTAGCAACAGAGTGCTAGCTAAGACAAGTAAAACGAGCCCAAACACGACGGGTCTATCTTGTTTAGTACAGGAGTTCCTATGGCTACCTTCCGACTCCATCATTAGGTCAGCTCCGTAGTACCATATTATTGCATTGTCATGCGATATATATATGCGTGCAAAATTTCAGCTCAATCGGAAACCGGGAAGTTGGTCAAATTTAACTTGCAAGATTCCACTCGAACTTAGATAATAGGTTGGGGAAAAAGTCTTTTCGCATATAGTATGTATGAACTTGTAATAAGATCTCTTTGGCTATACCATTTGTATCTGGCTGGTTTTGGTATCATTAAAAAGTTTTAATTTTAAAGTAGACAATTTCAAATTCAAATTAGGAAAATGAGTGATTTTCATTTGTTTTTCTTATTGTTAAAATGAGTGAATCTAATGAAGAAATTCGATACATTTTAAAATATTACTACAAAAAGATAAAAATGCAACACAAGCCGCGAAAAAAAATTGTGATGTTTATGGACCTAATGCAGTATCTGTGAGAGTAGCGCAAATTTGGTTTAAGCGTTTTCAATCCGGAAATTTTGATATCAAAATGCACGTCGCTCTGGTCGCCCTGTTATGGACAAAATTGATGCCATTTTTGAAAAAGTGGAGCAAGATCGGCATATTAGTAGTTACGATGTAGCTGGAGAACTGGGAATTGACCACAAAACGGTTTTGGCGCATTTGAAAAAAGCTGGGTACACAAAAAAGCTCGATATTTGGGTGCCTGATGAGCTCACTGAAAGAAATCTAATGAACCGTGTACTCATTTGCGATTCTTTATTAGGGCGTAATGAAACCGAACCATTTTTGAAGAAGCTGATAACTGGTGTTGAAAAATGGATCACGTACGACAAGAACGTGCGAAAAAAATCGTGGTCAAAGGCCGGTCAGGCTTCACAGACTGTGGCGAAACCCGGGTTAACTCGCAACAAGGTGATAGTGTGTGTATGGTGGGATTGGAAGGGCGTTATTCATTATGAGCTACCGCCAGGCAGGACCATCGATTCTGAACTGTACTGCGAACAACTGATGAGATTAAAGCAAAAAGTTGAGAGAAAGCGGCCGGAATTAATCAACAGGAGGGGTGTGGTTTTTCACCATGATAACGCTAGACCTCACACATCTTTAGCCACTCAGCAAAAATTACGAGAGTTTGGCTGAGAGATGTTAATGCATCCGCCGTATAGTCCTGACCTTGCACCTTCAGATTTTCACCTGTTTCGGCCTCTGCAGAATTCCTTAGGCAGTGTCAGGTTAACATCACGAGAGGACTACCAAAACCACTTCTCGCAGTTTTTTGATCAGAAGCCCCAAAATTTTTATAGCAATGGGATCACGTCCCTACCTACAAGATGGCAAAAAGTTATCCAACAAAATGGCACCTACATACTTTAGTCAAATTTAAATAAACTTTATAAAAAAACCTTTTGAATTTTTATATAAAATGCGAAGAAACTTTTTCCCCAACTAATACATACATACTGTTACAAGCTACAGGACTCGAATTAAAAATACCGTTGGAACTACTATAGAATTTATTAGAACTGTACAAACACGTATAAAACAAATACAAATAAAACTGGATGCAACCAGTTCACACTGCACGATTCAATGCAATTCGACACGCGTAAAGTCCGTCGTCTATATCGCTAATCGAGAGTATTACAAACGTCTTACTCGTCTCGTAGTCGTCGCTTGACTGCCCGCCCCTCTATTCGGGCATTGTCTTATACTCGCTACACAGTACAAAGAAATAGGCCGCGCGCTGAGTTTCCGAGAAATAGCAATTTGCACACCTACGAACGGCCAGAAAGTCGAAAACAATAACAATAAGGATTAGTTCGACGCTAATGATGGTTATAAAACAAGTAGAAAAACAATAGCATATTTTTCTTAATTACAAATTCAAAATACAAAAGAATTATCTTTGACGGCATGTAACAATACATTACATAGGTACATCCATTGCAAGTTAAATAAAAGCTTGTAACAAAACGAAAGAAAAATGAGAACAGGGAAGACTTTCAAAGTTTTTGTTCTTTACTGTGCTATTCACATTCTTATTATTAATATTTCTTCCATTATAAAAAATAGTCATATTATGCTTGGGCTTCATCTGGGATAATGTCATAGTTATTGAACGTAACCAACTGCATCTTACTTCTAGCGTTAAAAATAACTCCGGTAACGAATAACTGTATACATACGTTATCTGTCAATATTTAACATAATTAATAGAAATATCGTATCCCAAATAACGCATTAAACCCTTCCTTGCCCTATATCTTCGTGAAATAGTCAATAAACATAATATTATCCCAGATGAAGTAGTAGCAATAAAGCATCGCTGTTAAAAATTACGATAATAATTATATTAATTAGGTTATGATAAAGAGTCATGTTTTCCTTTATTCCTCTGTAGTTAATCTATACTAATACATAAATGCAAAAGTGGCCTTGTAAGTTACTTCCACCTTCACGGTCTTGGGAATGATCCAATTATAATGTTTGGTACATGTATGTACTTTCCATTCATAGTGTTTTCAATGGGGTCTAATATTGAATACTTCTTAACTCAGAAAATTGGAAAGTTTTCGTGAAGTACATACATCCACAGTTTACACGAGTGAAGTCGCGTCGTAAACCTGTTATAATTGTACTTATCATATTTTTACTCCATAACGTAGATACATCTATAAAGTTCTTTTTAGAATAGAATAGACATTGGGAACATCGGGGCCAAGGGCCCACAGACTTTATAAAAAACATTAAAAAACTGCTACTCGAAGCCACAGGCGACCGGAAGGCTGGAGCTTACTTCGCTCAAAGGATCAGTGTATATATTTCGCCAGGTAATGCTGCCAGCCTTCTAGGCACATTGCCCAGCGACGGCGGTCTGGTCAGGCTGTACCAAATGTAGTTTATAGTGTTTTCTTCTTAGTGTATATATTTGTGAGGGATTTATTTATAGTATAGTTTTATTTGTAATGAACTGTTAAAAAGAATAATAGGAATCGCATACCATTTATTTCTGATAACTAGTAATAACACACATTTACCTAACTTACTTGTACCAAATCACAAGAGTAAACGAAGGGTGACCTATAATAAATAGAACCCTCGTAAAAACACGCACCGAAGTTCAATCATTGCATGGGTTCGCCACTCGCCCCTGCAGGGATGAGGGTTAAAGCATTGTCTCGATTTAAATCCAACGTAGAGCAGTGCGTCGTACTAGTCTCATCCACTCTCTCTCGGGAAATCGTAGTCTGAGCGTTTAATCTACTAATACATTTCGCACAAACGCTTACGAAATCCCAGCCAATTACTTTTTTACTGTCGTACTTGGTTATTTTTCTTAGCAGTTAGGGCTGTTTGGTGACAGGTTAATGTCTAACATTCACTTTTTTGTTCCAAAAATTAATCCTACTAATATTATAAACGCGAAAGTTTGTAAGAATGTATGTGGATATATGATTGTTACTCTTTCACGCAAAAACTACTGAATGGATTTTGATGAAACTTTACAATAATATAACTTACACATCAAAATAACACATAAGCTATAATTTATAAAGATATAGTGTGAATTATCCAAAATATAACGATTTTCCATCACCACGCAGGTAAAACCGCGGGGCGTAGCTAGTAGATCGCTATAAAATAAGATCTAATACTCTTTAATCTTTATTGTATAGTGTACACGAACATAGTAAAAAGAAAACACTTTAAAATATTACACACATCACTAACACAAAGGGCGGCCTTATTGTTTAAAACAATTTTTTACACACAAACTTTAGACAAAAAAGAAAAACATGATTAATGTGATCCTACTTTTAGTAACTAACTTCGGCGCTCAAACGAATAATTGATAAAATATAATTAAACCTCTGATGCCCGAATCTTATATCTTACGATGCATTCATTTGATTTACTACTGGTAGATAATTGTTATTATATGTTTGGAGTTTATGTCAAATTTTAACCAGTAGTAAGGCAAATAAATGGATAATAAGACATAGGATCCTAAAGTTCTTTCGTAATAATTATATAAGTACAGATATATTAGCTTCGAGACGTTTTTGCGTTTGTTAGTAGTATTTGTATATTTACAGGAACTAGTGGTTGCCCGTGGTCGAAATTCGACCCTAATAATTAATGTCTATTACACTTTTTATTTATTGTTATAACACTTCTATAATCACAGATTTCGCCAAGGTTACACTATTAATTTGACTTTAACAATAAACAAAAAGTACATTATATTATATTGTTACGAGTTACAGGACTCGAATTAAAATGCCGTTGGGATTACTGTAGAATTTATTAGAACTATACAAACACGTATAACACAGATACAAATATAACTGAACACAATCAGTCCAAACATAATACGCGATTAAATAACACGCGTAAAGTCCGTCACTATATAGATTATCGAATGTACACGTGTCTTGTCTCGCTAGTGGTCATCGTTTGACTGCCGATATCTCCATTGGGCCATTGCTTTATACTGCATCGATACAATATGGCTGCCCGCCCCCGCGTAGATCGAATTTCTTAGAATCAATTCGACACACCTGTCTGATGACTGCCATAAAAGATTACAATACACAATGAGCTGTTTTTTAATCACAAATTTTAAACACAAAGTAAACAAAAGAAGACAGTCATAAATAGTTTCAATGTTATTAGCTCAAACGCCGGCGGGTAATAAATGTGCTTTGTTGACAAATATGCAGGTGGCCCAAATTGTAACAATATTATAATAGGTTGGCGAAAAAGTCTTTTCGCATATAGTATGTATAAACTTGTAAAAAGATCTCTTTGGCTATACCATTAGTATCTGGCTGGTTTTGGTATCATTAAAAAGTTTTAATTTTAAAGAAGACAATTCCAAATTCAAATTAGGAAAATGTGTGATTTTCATTTGTTTTTATTATTGTTAAAATGAGTGAATCTAATGAAGAAATTCGATACATTTTAAAATTTTACTACAAAAAAGGTAAAAATGAAACAAGCCGCGAAAAAAATTGTGATGTTTATGGACCTAATGCAGTATCTGTGAGAGTAGCGAAATTTGGTTAAGCGTTTTCAATCCGGAAATTTTGATATCAAAGATGCACGTCGCTCTGGTCGACCTGTTACGGACAAAATTGATGCCATTTTTGAAAAAGTGGAGCAACATCGGCATATTAGTAGTTACAATGTAGCTGGAGAACTGGGAATTGACCACAAAACGGTTTTAGCGCATTTGAAAAAAGCTGGGTACACAAAAAAGCTCGATATTTGTGTGCCTCATGAGCTCACTGAAAGAAACCTAATGAACCGTGTACTCTTATTACTCTTATTATTATTTGTGATTCTTTATTACGACGTAATGAAACTGAACCATTTTTGAAGAAGCTGATAACTGGTGATGAAAAGTGGATCACGTATGACAAGAACGTGCGATAAAGATCGTGGTCAAAGGCCGGTCAGGCTTTTTTTTTTTTTTAAGGCGGGGGAAATGCATTTCGCACATACCGGGTCCTTTGCTAGGGATTAGACCGTTGTTGATCATGGAGGCTTTCCACTGAGGCAATCCAAACAATAATCAACCGGCTTATGTGGAGACTCGACTAATCAATACCCCACTAAAACCACCCTCCTCTCATGTGCCCCGCGCTTATGGCAGGAAAGGCGTGAGATACAGAACGTAGTTACGCCCACACCGATCCTAGCGCACAAGTGCTTGAAAATGCCCCGGGAGAGGCAAACTCACTTCGTCAACAGGGGTGAAGACTCCTCTGCTCCCTAGATGCTAGAGGGCCCCTGCAGCGGTATTTCAGGGAGGGAGGTCATGCGCATACCTGCGCCTCCGGGCTCCCGACTGACGTCGGCGCCCGCGAGACGCATGCGCACTACCATCTCTCTCCCTATCTCGTTCCACGGCCTCCTTATGAGACACTACCGTCTCGCAGAAATTGGCCGCACCCACCCACCAATCGTCGCTGTGCAGCATGGCTTGCACCAGATCGCCCAGCGATTCGATCGGTCCTACAAGTGTCTCGAGTTCAAACCTCTGAGGTGCCCATGCTGCGCACTCGACTAGCGTGTGTAACGCCGTATCTAGCGCGCCACACTGGCGGCATTGGGGTGAAGGCAAGCAGCCCGCAATCTGACACAGATACTTATCGAAGCAACCGTGCCCGGTAAGTATCTGTGTCATTCTGAAGGTCAGGGTCCCGCGTTTCCGTGAGAGCCATCGCAACAGCTGCGGTCGAACCGCTTCCACCGTGTCAATGCCAGCAACAGGGTTTTCCAACTCTACTGACCAAGATTGGATCATGGCCGCGGTTTCCCGCGTCCTGATCACCTGAAGTTCGGCCTGGCCATAGACCAGGCCACGGGCGAGGGCATCCTGTCGGGAGCGCCGAACTTTGGCTATCACGTCCGCCTGGAGAGGCCAGGGCGGATCGCCTGCCAAGAGTGTCGACGCCGTCCACGACACTGTACGGTATCCTCGGATGGTCCTCACCGCCAGGACCCGTTGTGCGCGGCACAACAAAGTCCTGTTGTGGCGGTGAAGTGCAGTGGACCATACGGGTGCACCGTACAGGGCCTTACTCCTAAGGATGCCCATGTAGGCCGGTCAGGCTTCACAGACTGTGGCGAAACCCGGGTTAACTCGCAACAAGGTGATGCTGTGTGTATGGTGGGATTGGAAGGGCATTATTCATTATGAGCTGTTACCGCCAGGCAGGACCATCGATTCTGAACTGTACTGCGAACAACTGATGAGATTAAAGCAAAAAGTTGAGAGAAAGCGGCCGGAATTAATCAACAGAAGGGGTGTGGTTTTTCACCATGATAACGCTAGACCTCGCACATCTTTAGCCACTCAGCAAAAATTACGAGAGTTTGACTGGGGGTGTGTTAATGCATCCGCCGTATAGTCCTGACCTTGCACCTTCAGATTTTCACCTGTTTCGGTCTCTGCAGAATTCCTTAGGCAGTGTCAGGTTAACATCACGAGAGGACTGCCAAAACCACTTGTCGCAGTTTTTTGATCAGAAGCCCCAAAATTTTTATAGCAATGGGATCACGTCCCTACCTACAAGATGGCAAAAAGTTATCCAACAAAATGGCACCTACATACTTTAGTCAAATGTAAATAAACTTTATAAAAAAACCTTTTGAATTTTTATATAAAATGCGAAGAAACTTTTCCCCAACCTAATATATGCGTGAGTGTGTCAAATATATGTAGTGTGTGTGTAATGCTTTTTTTATTCATTTAATGTATTTTTTATGCATAATTTTTTAAAAATATTAGCATTCTGCACGCCTTCTCTATATAAACTATAAGTGTGCGAAATTTCATACTCCTCCATCCGCGCAATTTTCGTAAAAAGGGGTACAAAGATTTTGCTTAATTTTTGCTTCACGTATTGATATATAAATTCTAAATTTGAAATTTAAATTTCCTTGTAGAATCAGCAAAAATAATTTCGTTACATTTTGAAGAATATTTATTTACAAAAGTCAATGGTGAAAGTCAAATAGATAATAATAATTTACATAGCTAATTGTTGAGAGATAGGACTATTTGGTTGGCACCGTTTAGCGTTATATCAGCCTCAGTTTAATCCAATTGAAAATAAATAATACGAATA
Source organism: Dendrolimus houi (assembly GCA_039645545.1). Lineage (NCBI taxonomy): Eukaryota > Metazoa > Arthropoda > Insecta > Lepidoptera > Lasiocampidae > Dendrolimus > Dendrolimus houi. The sequence continues at coordinate 13,023,695 of CM077134.1, forward strand.
TAATAATTAAATGAAATGAAAATATACGGGGGATAGTGAAAACTTACGTCGCAAAAAATCACAATGAACATGAATGTTATAATGACATTAGCTGAGGAAAAATTTAATAGCATAACTGTAGTGGAATAGAAAAATGTTTGTCTATATGCTATTGAGAAGGAAAATAAATTTCAGGGTAGAATGAGGCTTTAGATATAATATCAGAACGAATTAGAATAAACATAAATGATTCATCGGATGAACGTGAGGATGAGTACGAAATGTCTGGAGTTGAGGAAATTTATTATTAAAATTATTGCTGCTGACCGTACACTACTACAAACGTCTCGAAGCTAATTTATCTGTACGCTTAGATCATATATAATATGTCTACGTTTCATTCTTCAGATATAATAAGAATACATGGAAGTACTTACTACATGTGCTCGTAATATATCTGATAAACGAAACGCACGAAATATAATGGTCCTTAAATTATAATATTAGACCATAAACGTCACACTGCTGTGCCTTCTTATTTTTATGGGAAAGGACGGAGCCTGGGGAATGCACACTAGTCCAAGCGAATTGGGACATTCACAACTGGATGATGTATGTCCCCATTGATATACAAAAAACCCATGTGGTGTCCCCTTACCGGTGAGCATGTGGCAATCTTATAGGTATGGAACTAAATTTTATCACTGAAAAATACAGTCGAAGTCATTAGAATAATATGATAGATAGATAGATAGATAACACTTTATTATACACCAATACAAAAATGAACTTAAAGACTAAAATTATATCTAGTTGTGTACAAAGGGCGGTCTTATCGCTAAAAAGCGATCTCTTCCAGACAACCCCACTATGGTGCATGTTTAAGCCACTAAACTGCCACTTACTAGTAAATTGTCTTTTACCTTAAATAAACAACAATTTTTCGCGTTAATATTATTTATCTTACAATTAACGTGATAGAGTCATGCTAGAATCATTATCTTAATTACAGCTCGTAGGTCCGGCTCGATCGGCGTGATACCACGCTCTCACAGAATAACGGTTACCCTTGAGCTAATCGTGTTTCGTGTGATCAGTGAGAGTTCAGATGTCCGACTTTTCACTCATTCTATCCCATCTTTATCCACCTCCTTATTCCAACCCCATATCCCATCCCCTCTTTTCCATTCCTTCTGTCTGATCCCTCTGTCTGATAAACCAATCCCATCTTAAAGCTGACAATACGTTGACTTCGCCCCTGGTGTTGCAAAACTCTATAGGCGACGTTAAACACTTTCCATTAGCTGGGCCGTCTGCTTGTTTGCCAGCTTTGCAATAAAAACGCAATTTAAAAGTTTATCATTAATTTAATAAGTGACATTAACTAAATCATTATAGCACGCCGTGTGGCAGGACTGGAGAGTCCTTCAGGAGGTGGAGACTATCGGATCATCGGTACATTCGGTTTAGCGTCTTCGCCCGTAGCTCGGACACGAGGGCCCTGGAGCGTCCCCCAGCAGAGGAATATCCGCGCTGAACAATAAAGCATCTGGACCAGGAGGCTTTCCGTGAGGCCCTCATCGTCAGCCCTTGGGCGGTGGGCCCCGAGGGAGTGCCACCTAATGTAGACATAGAGGCGGAATCCCTACGATCGCTAATGACGTCGATCTGCGACGCAGCGATGCCTAGAATAGGCCCTTGTAGGCCTAATAATCGGGTGTACTGGTGGAGTGAAGAGATAGCCGGGAAACGAATGACTTGCATACTGGCACGCCGCCAGTATACCAGATACCGGAGAAGGCGTCGCCGCGCCGAAGACGCAGTGAAGGCCAGGTTGTACGAGAGGTATAGAGCCGCCAAGAAAGAGTTAGAGGACGCCATCAGGGCAGCCAAGTCAGCGGCATGGGAGGAGCTCTCGGGAACGCTCGATCAAGATCCTTGGGGCCGCCCATATCATCTGGTTCGAAACAAGCTCCGAGCATGGGTGCCGCCGCTGACCCAGAGTCTCCCTCCGTCCCTGGTGGTCGACGTAGTTAGTGCTCTGTTCCCCTCGAGGGCCGAGCATCTACCTCCCGCAATGGCTCCGCCTTTACCGGGGTCCAGCGCCGAGCAAGAAGACGACGAGATGCCCGCAGTGACCCGGGAAGAACTGGGGGTAGCGTTGTTGAGGCTCAAAGCCAAGAATACCGCCCCCGATCTCGACGGCATACTGGGACGAGCGTCGGTTCTGACCCACCACGCCCTGGAGTTACGCTTCACATGGCTCTTTACGGCATGTTTGCAGCAGGGCCGGTTCCCCACCCGGTGGAAAACTGGAAAACTGGTGTTGCTCAAGAAAGACAGGCGACCGGCGGATTCTCCGTCCGCTTACCGGTCTATAGTGTTGCTGGACGAGGTAGGCAAGCTGTTCGAGCGTGTGCTTGCAAATCGTCTCGTCCGGCACCTCGCTGGAAATAGGGCCAAACCTGGCGGAGAATCAGTTTGGTTTCCGTATGAAAGCGGAGGCGGAGGCGTATGAAGAGCCAGGCGGAAGAAGTGACGCTCCAGGGGGGGTGCTGTTGGCAGTATCTCTCGATATCGCTAACGCCTTCAACTCCCTGCCTCGGACCTGTGTCAAAAAAGCACTCCGATATCACGGAGTGCCGACCTACCTCCGCCGAGTCATCGGAGACTACCTCTCACAGAGGGCCGTCGTCTACCCGGGTCAGCTATCCAGCTGGAGTCGGCGAGCGATGATATGCGGTTTCCACAGGGATCGGTGCCGGGCCCGCTCCTGCGGAACATTGCTTACGACTGGACGATACGCGGTGCGGTCCTCAACGGTGTCAGTATAACTTGCTACGCTGACGACACGCTGGTTGCAGCCCGTGGACAGACCCATAGGCAGGCGGGCCTACTGGCCACGGCTGGGGTTGCGGGTGTCGTTGAAAGGATTCAGCGGCTCGGCCTAGAGATGGCCTTGCATAAATCCGAAGCCGTCGTGTTCCATGGACCTCGAAATAAGCCACCTCCCAGTCTAAGCATAACAGTGGGAGGCACCACTATCGGCGTCAAAACGACGATGAAGTATCTCGGGATCGTCCTTGACAGCCGATGGCAGCTTTCTGCACATTTGAAGCAGCTGGCCCCCAAACTCAGGGGCGGCTGGCGCCTTATCACGGCTCCTACCCAACTTGGGGGGGCCTGGCACCCCGTGCCGAAAATTATTCGAAGGGGTCGTACGATCCATGGCCCTATATGGGGCCCCGATATGGGCGGAGTCCCTGACGGCCAAGAATGCTGCGTTGCTATGCAAACCGCAGCGCGCGCTGGCTATCAGGGCTATAAGGGAATATCGCACGATCTCCTTCGAGATGGCGTTCCGCCAGCGCCTCTCAATCACGGATTGAAGCGCAGTAGAGGCTTGCCCGTAGGGGTGGGCCCACGTCAATTGGGGTCGCGGCGAAAAGCTCGCGCACGTCCCGGGGCCCTGATATATGGCGACAGAAGGACACCAAGGGGTTTTAGTGGGTATTCCGGCTGCCCATCTGACCGGTGAGTCCCACACTGCCCCGCCGTCGTCTCCGTGTGGCAGGGTGTCCGCAAACGGATTCCCCTTGAAAAAAAAAGTTTTACTACCAAAAATAGGCTTATATATAATACTTTTTATCCCGGGAGATGGCATAGTTTGCGATATAAAATGAAGTGAATCTTCCGGGTGCAAATACATAAAAATTTAATGTAAACTTGTACTACGCCTGCTCTTTAAACAAGAGGTATGACTATGACACTAGAGTTTGACCGCCGCGGGGTAAACTCTAGTAATATATATAAATCTATACTTTATACAGATAAGTAAAATTGAAGTGTCAGTTTGTAATTTCAAAATAACAGCTTTTTACTAAATTCATAGGAAAGTATATATGGTACTTATATCAAAAATCAATTTTTAAGATGTTTGTATGTTTGTTTTGTCTGGATGTTCCGGCTAATCTCTGAAACGGCTGGACTGATTTTGACGGGACTTTCACTGGCAGATATCTGACGTTATAAGGAGTAACTTGGCTACTTCTTTTAGGACTCTGTGATTTTTTTTTTCACGTGGATGAAGTCGCTGGCCTAACTTGTTAATACTATACTTATAATGTTAAATCAGGATAATTACATGTAATTGTGATTAAGATTGACTATTTTTATTCCAAGGAAAGTATAATAATATGGCTACTGTGGATTATGTAGAAGACTACATTTACTTAGATCAAAATATAAGTTAAGTGAAATTTGTAAAAAAACATATCTGAAATAAGGGCTTTATTATTATCATTTATAATATAGCTTTAAAAGGAAAAATGTTTCCAAATAAAAATTTATTATGAAAATTAACTCGTATTCTCTTGAAATGAAATTAATTTTAACTTCACAGTGCAGCTTCATTTTGCAAATTGACTTTCGTTAAAGAATAATTGTGAATGAGACTTTGTTAAAAAGTAAATGAGTTGACTATTCAATTGTGGCTGCCTTTTTTGTAAAATAGGCCAACACGACGGTCGATGACCTACGTCTCCCATTATGAAACTCCTGGAATTGTCGTAAACATTGCCACTTATTATTTTAACCCCAATATTATTGAACATGGGCTAAGGGAGACCATAGACATTGTTCATTGATCACATTGTTGACAAATTAACGAGATGTAGGGACGAATTGCTAAGTAAAGGCAACGAAAGACATGGAACAGGCCCTGCTCAACCGCATCGATCTATTTCTGGTAAAGACGTTGACCTGCTGCTAACTACATCAGTTATACATTCACTCGTCGCAATTAGAAGATTAGTCACTTAGAGTTGTAGTAGTGGAAATATCACATAAACACAAGTCTAAGCAATGTATGATTCAGCATCATAATTATAAATCATCATTCATAAATCATATCCATTGTTTAGAAAAATAATACGTTTCATCTGCAATTGTTTGGACAGAAAATTTATTACTTCCCAAAAAATCTTTTCTTTTTTTAACAAGTTCCTCGACGGCGAGCGGCGTGTGTTTTGAAAGAAAACAGTTAAAAAAGCTTATACTACATTTCGAGCTTTTCGTCGCCTGAAATAGGTATCAAACGGAAATGATTATTTCTAAATGCTCCGATTCCGGGAACAGACGTGAATTTGAATTGGTTGGGAATAAGCAAACAATATTTGGAAGGCCGCGGTTTATTCTTACTTTGTTCCATAGAGGTCGTCCGCTTTTGGTTGCCGCACGTGTATTGATTTACTTACTTTTGCCTGTGTACTTTATGTCAAATTGCTTACTATTTGTAATTTATTAAAAGCTGTTTTAAGTGTCGTTTACTGCACGAGTTTTTGAATGTAAAAAATATTTTAATAAAAGTTCCTCTGCTGTTGGAAATGAGCCTCCTAAAGTTTTTATTATTATTAATTAATATATAATGTATACTACTGCTAAACTAAATTGTTGTAAATATTATGGAAAGACTTCGAAAGTAATTTGATGAATTCCTTGAAGATACTTAAAATAACCGACAAAAAATTTACTAGTGTTCTAAAAAAAATGTTTACATTAGCAAAGCTCATTTGAACATTCTATGAATTATTTCCTGTTTACAGACAGAAAATTAATCAAGGAATCTTAATTTCATCACGACCTTTGATGTTGGAAATAAAGGAGATGGCTTGATTAATGCTATTCACATCTGCATTTCCGATGTTTCCATGGGTACAATTGGGAATTTTATAAGATTACCGCATGACCCAACCGCTGTTCCTCCTAAATTAACATGTTCGCTGATTGCGGACGAACCTTCGAGCGTGTTAATCTAGAATATTATTTAGTTAATCGAATTCCAACGTTTGGTCTGGGGCAAAACCGTCTATTTCCTTAAATTCTACAAACCCGGGCTCAACGTCTGCGGAACAGTTGGTAGAAATTGAGTTACATCTTTAAACTGGACGACCAGATTTCCGCCGCTTTGGAAATATCTATTTATTCAACCTCCGGGTTGAAATTGTTGCTATTTTAAACTTCACGATCGCTATAATATTAAACGCTGTTTTCGATAATTTATGATTTTATAATAACAGTATATTTTGTATTTTAAATGGAGGTACGGTTTCTGAGGCTGACGTAATTAAAATATGATCCTTAATAGCCTTATAATTGAAATGTGATAGTGCCTTTTATACTAGTAATGCTGCTGGAAACAATTATTTAAAATTGTTATCAATTTTAAATAATAAACACGCTATTGCATATTCAGCTTAACATAGTATTCTTCTCCATGACTTTACCATGCAGCCTTTACTTGTGGGTTCTTCTTGCAACTATCATATAATATGATCCCTTCCTACTCGCAGTGCTATTCAATTACGCATTATTAAAACAAAGCATTGAAATTTTAGCTGCAACCGCAACATTTATGACCTGTTGTGTCCTAACTGTTAGTGTTTAGTACTTACCTTCTTTGAATAAGCCTACTGCTTTTATATAATCTACTTTTACAATTACTGTATAATCGTTGCGTAATGTAATGTCATACAAATTAGATTACATTTCTGGCGCTCCTGAGCAGAAATTTCATCAGGCAGCGCCATCAGTAACTCACGGTCTTGTTTGAGTTGTCTCGTCTGGCCTAAATTTTCCAAGTTGATAATGAAAAAGCTTCGTCGCCTCAGCCCGTCGTGTAATTTCACTTCAAAGCCGCCTCGGAGGCCCGTTTGTTATTTTCTGTAATCAACAAACACAAAATATATTGCAGCCGCTTCCCTGACATCATGTAAAATCATAATGATTTCGAGGTGTACCTACATCGATTTGTTGAAATTTATTCAGTTCTAGTTTCTTACTATCATAGTTTATAAATAATCGCGTTTTGTTCTCGCTTTTTGTGATCTCTTATTATTTATAGTACAAATGTCCGATCATTAAACTTCATAATTAATCAAAAGATCCTACTAATATTATAAACGCGAAAGTTTGTAAGTATAGATGTATGGATGTACGTTTGTTACTCTTTCACGCAAAAACTACTGAATGGATTTTGATGAAACTTTACAGTAACACAGCTTACATATCAGAATAACACATAGGCTATAATTTATACAGATATAGTGTGACTTTTTCCAAAATATAACGATTTTCCATCACCACGCGGGTGAAACCGCAGGGCGCAGCTAGTGCATAATATTATTATATCTTTGAGGCTTTTGTTGTACCACATTGTTGCTGATAATTCGAAACTTATCCATGGTTAGAATTCCATGAAAAAATGGCAGTAATGAAACCCTTATACATTCATCAATTTGTTTACATTTGACATTAAAACAGCCAGAGAGGGGGGCACATAATTAGATCCAGCAGCACTTTTCTTCTGCCCTTTAGGAATAAAGGGAAAAGTTCAAAACTTCATACAGTATGGCTCAAATAAGTTTTTCCTTGCTTGTTAACATTTAAACGTCCGCTTGCTTTTAAAAGTTATTTTTTCATTTCAACATTTTCACGCAATCTGGGGCTTTGTTTTTTTGTATACCTACTTAGTAAAAGTTTTTATAGGTTTTTGCATTGTTAATTTGAATTCTCAATCTATTTCTATGCTGATATTTTTGTTTGAGAGTTTAAAACATTTTACGTCGAAATGAAATCTTACGGATACTAATGCTTCGAAAACAACTTTAGTTGCTATTGAAAGAGGTAAAAACGGAATAATTATAGTAAAATACTTTTTTTATTATATTTAATTGTTTAAAGTTTTGCGAGGAATGGAAACTGTAAACACATGATATTTTTTTTGGAAAAAGGTTTGTGTGTAAGGATTTGGCACTTTAGATAATTATCTTGTTACTTGACCGAATAATTTTGATTATCGAACTGTAACATCACTAAACCGTAAGCTAAAATGCTGACAGTTCGAGTCAGTTCGGATCGCGCCACCTCTAGAGTTGAGATATTCTTAATATCCTACATTTTTAAGTAAACAAATTTTATTCCTTCATGTAAAGTAAATAAATCTTTTTTTAAAAAGAGCATTCTTTTAACCGGTACAACAGAACGTATGGTAATTATTAGAACAATACAAGTTACAAAAACGAATACAAACAACTACCTGCTTTAATCTGCCATTTTCATAGAGTTAAGGGAAAACCAACTTTAAGGACAATCAAAATTTCTTCAAATTCAAAGCTCGTCACTTATTATATAATTAAAAGGTTTTTACTAAAAATTATTTTAATTATTCATTTTCACAACTACACCTTCTTTACCTACTCATAGATAGATATATGAATCACAGGCCAAGTCACTATTTGTCTGTGACAATATTAGCTAGAAATACGCAATGAATATGTTCATTGATGTTTGTACCACGCTCTAAATTCGAATCAGCAATAATGCCACGTAAAAAGGTTTTATACAAAGGTCCAGTCAATCCATTATGTCGGTAATTGATAACTTATTCTAAAAAGAGACTGTTCGTAATACAAGTTTTAGGTAGGCACTAGTTACGGTCATATGGTTGAGTATAAAAAAGCATTAAACCATATTCGACCACCACTCCGCATTGTGTAGTAAATAAAGGAATAATTCATTATGGAAAAGTCCTTTTGTGTAACATATGTATAGGTTGTATCTCATTGAAGAGACGGTCGCCGGTTGTATTAAATTGTTTGTTTCGGCCATTTTGTTTATTCTCGGTGAATCTATTGTTCATATATTAAGGTTCCGTAGTCAGTCGAGGAAAAATGGAACGAGAATCTGTAAAAAATATTATATTCGTTTATACATCTGCCTGTCTATCTATATACGTAACAGTTATTTTTCTCAAAAAAACGTTTCTGGGTACATTTTACGGAAACATAAAACTATGTATCTTCACAATGTTATTGGAATCGTCAAAAAATAAATTACGACTAGCCACCATACATGGAGGAAAATTGGTTTGTCTATGAACATAAGTATGTAGGGTATTCTAAAAAAGAAGGCGAGATCTTCTAAATTCATAACGATGTTTACAAGTTTTTTTTATTTAGGGCAATGGATGTCGAGATCAGAGGCGTCTTTACTCGGGGGTACAAGGGTTGCGGTGCACCCGGGCAACAACCTAAGGGGCACAAGAAATTCGTTAAGGAGCATCATGATTTTTCAACTTCTAGCTAACGACATTTAAATATACTACGCCAATGTGTAGCGCCATATAGACTTCAACTTCCTGTCAAATTTCATCCACATAAACCCAGTAGTTTTTGAGAAAAATGACTGTGAAATATACAAAGACAGACATGACGAATGCATAAGGATTTTGTTTTTTCCAAATCGAGCCTTAAAAATGAAACAAAAAAATTAAATGCTTTTTTGTTATTGGTGCTCGGCAAACAATAGGCTTATAGTCCAGTCATCTTAGTAAGTTCACCTCGGAATTTGAGTTACCCAGCTATAAACTCGTATGAGCTTGTATTTTGACATCCTAAAAGTTGTCTCAAAACCTACCTACGATAGGGTGTACGCGACTATTAAAATCCTTAGATTTTTGTGACCTTAGTTTTCTAAGGTCACCACAAAAATCGATTTTTTGCAAATATCTTTTGTAAACAAATTGACATTTTTATCTGTTCTGTGACTGAATTCACAAGAACTGCGTATTATATTATATGTTATGACAACTGAATATGTATATATGTATCTATAATGTATTATTTGTACCACGCTGTCGTATTGGTGACAACTGTAATGATAGCGTTGTTTGTAAGTTAATAAGTTTGTAGGTGTTACTTTTGAACTAGCGGGTGGAAGATTCTGCAAAAATTCAAAATGATCGCGCTTGAAAAACACTTTCAACGAAAATTGGTTTGAACATTATGTTAAGTAGCTTTTCAGGTATGGGGACTTTAATACGATTAATAGCATGAGAATAGTGAATGTTCGTCAGCTCCACGGAACCTCTTACAGTGCGTATTCTGTCATGAACTTGACAGATTTTTCCATTTTATAATCTAAATTTTAGTTGTCATTAAACATACACTTGTCTAATTAGTAATAATTTAGTTTGAATGTATAATTCAGTCAGCCTATAGTAACAGCCCATAAATGTCCCACTGCTGGGCTTGGGCCTGCCACTATACCCGTCGCGCTTGTCCAAGGCGGCTTGGCAGGTTTGACACCTCGGTTATCTCGAAGTGCAGGTTTCATCACAATGTTTTCCTTCACCGTTGTTAGCACGTGGTAATTTAACAATATGCACATTAGGTCAGAAAACTGCCTAAATGATACATGCTTTCTGGCTAGGATTCGATACCGCGCCCTTTGGGTTTGGGACGCGTGCGCTAGCCATTACGCGACTTAGCCAGCCTAAGTTATTAAATTTATTTCAAATATTTTTCTTAGATGATTATTACGAATTTTTCTCGATACAAATGACAAGTAATTATTCAAAGTGTTCAATAATATTTAATTTTATTTGTATTCTTGTTTTTTTAAATCTAAAATGCTGAGCCCTATATTTTATACATCTTAAAATCCAAAGTTTCTTAATGTAAGGATCATGACGCATTCATTATATTGTGTAGTACATATTCAATTTACAGTAATTGGGTGTCAGATAATGATAAATTATCCTTAATAATCTAATCCTTATGTCACCAAAAACATATAAAGACAAAAAAGGTTTATTTTTAATCGTTCAAGAATCATTTAATACTATTATTTTTCACAAGATAATATTCATTATAATAACAACATAACGGAATCTTTAATTTAAAAGCTCTAAGTAATCCCGGTGGTTATTTTGAACTGAGTGTTAATTCATTAGTCATAAAAGTCGCTAATCACTTTCGTTTGTCAATCGCTCAACATGCTTAATGAGGCATTACAGTTTAAGTTTTGTTGGTTTTTCCATAATCATATATTAATTATGATACCTTGAGCATAGCTAATTTCAGGGGATTAGACTGGTATACTACTATCTACGGTATTGTTATGAAATTATGTATTCACCATTTTTTACTGTACAAATTAATTGTCATTCAATTTATCGGAGAGCGTTGATTTGACTGTAGTGAAGGCAACACGTTCAGAAATAAACCTTTAGCTACAAAAAGATGTGTTTCACTTAAAAAAGGATGAGACAAAACAAGCTACTATCGTAACAATATGTATAATGCGATAAATATGAGTATCTGCAGCGTGACAGCTTATGTATGGCAGAATTAGTATAGAAATTACTTCGTGTAGGGAAACGCATATTGTGCATGGTTGGAAAATACCTAAGTAAAGTGTTTTATATGATAATAATTTTACATAAGTTTAAGTTGATCGTACGTTCGTCAAATAAATGTTCTTTTCATAAGCAATAAATATTAGTTTGAACATTGTATGTATGGACATTATGGTCTGCAAGTTGTAGCTGAGGTAATATAAATACATCAATGTGCATGAGGTTGTGAGGCCGCTGTCTGCCACAGTACCATGAAATTTTATGGTCTAACTTCGTGTAACCTGTTTAATAGGCGGTTTTTATACAAAAAAACATCATCATCTAAAATTGATGTTGTATGATGACCTATCCACATATCCATCCTACCTGCTATAATTTATACCAAATTTTAGGATTACCCCTAGCAGCAGACCGCGGCGCTTTCTGTAGCTACTCTCGAATGGAAGACTTGAAATTGTCATGATTTGGTATAACCAAAAAGGATGTTTTTAATATTTGCCACTATTAAGTAAAAAGCGGGCTGATACGATATAAAAACAGCAAATGGCTTGAATAACTTAATTTTCATACTATCAATTTTCTTAATGAAATCGTTGTCCGTAATATATCTGAAATTAATACAAGGATACATTCGTTTGCTTCTGATTATATTTCATCATAATGTATACAATAATTGATCATAATATTGTAAATAATATAACAAATAGGTTTTCAAAAAAGCAAAGTGCATTTAATTAATGTTAGGGAACACATTTAATAACTTCTAAATATCCAATATCGCTTTTTTGAATAAACCCGTCAGTCGTTTGGATAGAGTAGTTAACGGAATCCTTAAATGTAAGACTACTCGTATAATACAAAGATGAGAGAATTTACAACTAAAAGTCTAGTTCAAATTTAAAAATTGATTAAAAAAGTAATATTTTAAAATTTGAAATGTATATAGTGAAAGTATATTTTTTTACTTTTTATTATTAGAAGTAATTAATTAAAACAATAAATGTTAGGTGTATGCAGTTTTGTATTAATATTTTCATCGCATTTGTACTAAACTTCCCCACTAGACTGACTTACCCTGCGTATGACCGAGGACGGTCGGTCGCCGGTTGGTTCACAGAGTGCAGTCAGTTCGTCGTCTCGCGTCTAGATCGACGCATGTTCTTAACGTTAGTAATATTATAACTAACACTAGCATATATTTAGTGATTAAAAGTAATTAACAAGTACAGTTCTGTAGTGATTGGAATTTAGTGTTTAGCATTATAGTGGTATAAGTGTATATTTAAGAGAAATTAAGTGCTGTATTAACCAACTTGGAGCGGTATTAAACAACTTTAAGGTACTGCTTATTTGCATTGTAGTATTATCTTATACTAATATATAAAGCTGAAGAGTTTATTTGTTTGTATGTTTGTTTGATTGAATGCGCTAGTCTCAGGAACAACTGGTCTGATTTGAATAATTCTTTCAGTGTTAGATAGCCCATTTATCGAGGAAGGCTATAGGCTATATATCATCACGCTAAGACCAATAGGAGCGGAGCACCAATCAAGAATGTTTCAAAATCGGGGGGTTTTGAAAACAAATTCTACGCGGACGACGTCGCGGGCACAGCTGGTCTATATTATAATATAATTTCACTATTACTGAAAATTTAAATTGGCGTGTTTGTGTAATGGAAATATCTCTCGTATGCCTAATATTAATTACTGTTATTTCATGGTAGTTATGTCATTCCAGGCGGAGCGCCGCCTGGAATGAATATTTCCGGTAAACCTAAACTTTCAAGATACTTCGAATCTTCGTGTAAACGTTGACTTACTTTGAATTCCATAATAGTTTCTTCGCAAGACATTTATAGATTCTAATTCTAATGTAAATAATTTAATTTCGAGTGTAATTATGATATTACCCTTCTAAAATTAACAAAATCTGTCGACAGCTAAGTCACAAAACTAGTGTTACCAATATGGTTAAACCTACCTATATAATCATTTTTTTAATGTATTCAACTAATCATTCAAGTTATCGATATTCATACAATTCCTTGCACGGTGCTACTTAGTTTCATTCTGATATTAATTAGACACTGGCTTTGTTGTATCTCGCAAAAATTATAAATTTTTGGGTTAGTCTCTGGGCTGGAAGGTACATCAAATTTTATCCAAATTGGCAAATACAAAGCTGTGAAGAAGATAAAGTCAAACATTCAAATAAAATCCCTTCAACATTGACACATTCGAATAGATAGTAAATTGTCATAATTCTTTAATTTGTTCTTGAGTTTTATCTAGCATTTTTTTCCAAGTCTATAACTGCGAAAAATCTGTTAGTTACAAGAGAAACGATTATAAAGGAGAAAAAATTGGGTTATATGGGCTTAGGGAGTAGTTAAACCTTGATTAAAACATTTAAATTCCAAGCAACACACCAAGGGGAATTAGGTGTATTTTCTTTGTAAAAACTTAAGTGTGAAAGTCTCAGTTTAAAGGTCCACGTTCAGTCGCAAGTTTTACTTTACGACCTATTTGTTAAAAATACCTACTGCAATATAATAATATCAGTTTATATAAATATCCCATTGCTAAGTGCGAGTCGACCTCCTCATTTCGAGGTGTGGTCGTTATACCCGACACGCTTGTTCATACTGTTTGGCATGATTGGTGAGTTTCACACATAAGGATTTCTCCTATACTGGTCTGAAAATTGTTTAGTTCGAAAAGGATGTAAAAGATTCTTGAAGTCCTAAAGAAATAGAAGAGGAGAGGACAGAGGCCAATCAGCTCAAGTCCCTCGGTAATGCAGATGTCTGTGGGCAATGGTAACTACTTACCATCTGTGGACAGTTTGCCATTTAGCTATTTGCAAAAATTAAGTGGAGTATATTCTTTGATAGGATTTAAACCCACGCATTATAAACGAGACGCGGATACTTTACCTACTGACCTATCATTTTTTACTTTACTATAATTCATATAGAAAATATGTTCCAAAATGAACAAATTAGGATAAGTTAAAACACGTATGCACCTATTGCCAGGCAATTCAATAAAAAATGCCTGGAAATGCTTTCATTTTGTTGATCTCTTCATTATCAAAGAATTATTGGATGGAAAATAGAACTGTATACTTACAACAACTGGTCATAGTAATATTAGAAACTAATGTAAATGTATACTATAAATTCTATCATCCATTCACAATATAACGATGTTTATAATCTGATTGGATAAATTTTAAACTTACGGTTTTCGCAATGTTACATTGATAAAAAAATATTATGATGTAACAACCGTCAAATTATGTCCCAAAATTTTCTTTTAATTGAAGTTCATAAATATTATAAAGGCAGTTGAAATATGTGAAGGAAGCCTATTGATTCGCAACCCTAATAAAATTGAGAGTTGCCCCATTCCATAAACCGGGAACTCATATTCGCCTGGGGGGTTTACTTTGAATGAAGACTAGTTCCGAGAGTGTCGTATATGAGAAATTGTCAACTTTATTATTAAAATATGCCCTTAATCTTTTTCCTTGCACATATGCGTAAGCTACGCATGAGCCAACTGTGGCGCTCAATAAGCTTAAGGGACTATCTTATTACTTGAACTTGTATTGAAATTTTAAAGCATCGACTAAAACAGCTTCTATAGATCAGTTTGTTACATCCAAAATAATTTTGGTTATAACAAACTGATCTGTAGAATATAAGATATTAAACAGTAGACAGATAAAGATAAATGTGACTATATTATTATGTAATGAATGTATAGACATAAATAACCAAACCCATAGAATTTCGAGCTAAGGGAAAATGAAGCAATAATTTAAAACAAAAGTCATCATGATTAGAACACGAATTTTAATTTCGAAACCTTCTAGGGTTCAGAAGATATTATATCCCAAGTACGGGCCGAACGAAGTAACGACCACAGCTAGTATTAACTAATTTTTGAATTTCCTTATTTATATTATATACGAATTGAAGGTATCATTGAACAATTTTGATCAGATAACAAAGACATCCTTATCTATGCATTCTAACTTGACAGCTAAGATAACACGCACGGATGAAGTTTGGTATATCTCAAGTTCATCGCCCTGCAGTCATGTTTATCCGACATGAAAGACAAGTTATAAATTATGGAACACCTAACAAGGCTCATGTTTCAAGAACAAAATTAAATCGTGATTCAAAACTTAAGAAATAATTCGGTTCAATAATTATGAATAATCGACACTGCTAAGTCCAGAGAAATAGTCAAAGTATTTGATTTAGGAATAAAAATTTTGACGTGCCAGCATTGCTTGAAACATGTCTTGTACTAAGCTTCTTTCCCAATCTGTATTGAGATAAATGCCGCTTTTATTTAGCAACATTTGGTTAGTTTTAGACAGGTTTTCTTACATAATCTATTATTGCGCATGATTTTGCATCTGATGTCAATCGGTCATTGAATATGTTAAGAAGTGGCTCTCTGTATCTTAGAGGCATATTTCTGTGACTTCAAAATGTACATTCTCGGGAATGCCAATTATAATGATATGCCAACTAGCTGCGCGCCGCGGTTTCACCCGCGTGGTGATGGAAAATCATTATATTTTGGATAATTCACACTATATCTTTATAAATTATAGCCTATGTGTTATTCTGATGTGTAAGCTATATTATTGTAAAGTTTCATCAAAATCCATTTAGTAGTTTTTGCGTGAAAGAGTAACAAACATACATCCATTCTTACAAACTTTCGCGTTTATAATATTAGTAGGATTTTATAGCAACTTATTAATTCAAACTATTATGAAATGAAATTTTGGCTTCATTTCGCAAATCGTCGAACATATAGGTTGTTATTAAATTAATAATTACATTTAATCGGCTCTCCTGAAAAGATATATTATCAAGTTAGATCAGGTCTCTTTAAAAAATAGAAATATTACACTAGTCAGTAGCACTAACTTACTAACATTGAATGAGTACGTTGATATAGCACGATGAGAACATAATATTGTGTATCGTCTAGAAAACGGTTAGTTGCCACAACAACAACGAGAAGACACGCGATGCCGTCATACACTGATGGATCACAATTCCTGATACGCATTGACAAACATTCCCATTGGGGGACAAATCATCTTTACTGTCTCGAGTGACATCATATTATTGATTTCAATTTAGCATACATTTATTCGTAATAAAGCATTGAATACTTGTTACCTGGGATTTCGGGGTAAATATAAAAACAAAACCGGGTTTCAGGATAACAAATTTTTATTTAGACAATGTAAAAAGTTAACAAAAGTGCAGACTAAAATAAGTGAAAGCGTCTCAGCCAGACAATTTACAATTGATTAAAGACCATTTAAAATTAGGTTTTCATATACAGTTTAAAGGAAAAGTAAACTACACGATGGCTCTTGTAAGGTAATCAGAGGGGTAGAGATGAGACAACGAGTTGGGGGAAAAAATTGTGGGATGTCAAGCAAAGCAGGCTGGTTACAAATTAAAGAGAGTTTCGTACGCTGTATCATGGGGAGATATTACTTATAAATACTAGTTTGATGAATAATTAGAGTTCATTGATGCTATTAGCCGATTTTTGGTAAGTCGCTGAGTAATAAAAGAAGGCTTAGCTGTGCTCCAGGTGAAGCAGGCTGGAACCACAGGATGGCTAGGAGGTAGTACACCCAACCAACGATGCTGTTCTGGATAGTCTTAACGGTTTGTAGAAGATAGACAGCTCACCGCTGTTTAAGACCCCGCAAACCTGGAAACGCGTCGACACAAAGGTTTGAGGCATGGAACTTAACGTTTATCAGCTGAGGTGGTTAAAAAAAACGAGACCACTGAAGGTGAATAGGTAGATTAGATAGATTTCGGTTGACTTCCACTGGAATCTCATTTAAGTAAAGAGATGTAGGTATGTCGTATGTTTTATTTTACATGGTTGAAATAAATAACAGCAATACAAGGAACGTCATGATTATTAAGATTACGTGGCGTGCACGACGGCGTTTATATAAAAGGGAAGAGTATAGAACGTCTCAACCTAGGTCGGGTCTGATACTTTGAAGGTTAAAAGACATTAATGTTTTTCTAAAAAGAACACTTACGGGGTTATTAAAAGAAGAAGGCAGAGGCAGCTAGGAGACCGAGAGGCGACGAATTACACGCCCTCTGGGGGTCGATCGGCGTGGGCGAAACGACGATCTATTGCCCCGAACATGTCTGGAAGTGAAGTGCCTTCAGTCTTGGTAGGTGGACGATTCACAAAAGAGGAGTGAATTGTATGTAGGTGTACTTACTTTAAAAATATTTGAGGGACGGCTCCCAAGGAAGTACTGGCTTACTACGTCTTGTCTGTACGGGGATCTTCAGCGAAAAGGGCCTAAAATGGCTGCCGTCGCTTTAGGAGCTACTTCGTGATGTTAGAAAATCCTTTTCGGATAACTTTACGGTAAACGCGGCGCTCTGTCATCTGTTCTGTCAAGGAATTGACGGAACAGGTATGACATATATGAAGGCTAGGGAACAAGTTCATACAGCCGTGTTATAACAGAACAAAATTGGCGTAAGGATTTCATTAAGTTTAGGGAACGATTTTTATGTAAGAAAATGAGTTTAACGAATTAAAATTATATTTATTCGCAAAGGAGACGAAGTAGTTTAGAGTTAATGTTAATGTAAGGATTGAACGTTGTGTACGTTCGGAGAACGAATGGAAGTAGATTCGAAGTTTTATAGGCGGGAATTTGAATGTGAGATATTGGTGACTATGGTTGAAAACCACTACGTCACATACTGTTGGCCCTTAACATTCATCCTTTAAAGTATCCAGACATGAACAGTAGTTTATTATGTCCACCAAGTCAATCATACCCAAAATAAAGAAAATAGACGTTAAAATAAAATACTACTTGCTACAGATATAGTTTTGAGGTCATCGTCCTCGTTCATCAAAAGTATTGAAGCAATTATTGGGTGAATTCAATTATAGAATTGATTTATAGTTTTGTAGCTTAAACACAAGAAGCATAAATTACGGTTCTAGGCAGTTAAATCAAGCTTCAAGCATTTTAATTTATTGTAACCTTAGAAATTGTGAACTATAAGTTATCACTTATTATAATTTTTTTATTGGTCACTATTTTTATAGCAGATGAAAACTGGTATTACAGAACTTTACAACGTTCTTACGTTGTATTATAGTACTTCAATATCAGTTTTCATTTTCTCAATAAATTTTAAACGTTGGTTGTTACTTATTGATAAGTCTTAATTATTTTAATATGTATTATCTATAATTTACTAAATACTGGTAACAAAAACCTCGTCAATAATCTGCAACTATTTTCATCTGTATAATATGATAACGTACTTTGAAATTTAATATAATTTTATTTTGTCGACAAATTTTGTTTTATAATATTTCATTTAATTTCTCCCAGCGCAAGTGGTCTGATGGGGCTGGACGGGCTTCGATATAGGTTTTTTTTTAGTTAGTGTTATTTATAGGATCGTTTTACCATTTATTACTTAGTTTATTTTCGTATTTAATCTTAATTTTAAGTTAGTTTAGCCTTTTTGCCCTATCTGTTCGTTTGTATAGTTCTCATATTTTAGTTTGTATATATAGTTTATTTTTAGTTTAATTTACTGTTAATATATTTAAACGTAAGGTTAAGACATTTTTAATACAAAAAGCATATTATACAGTAAACGAATATCCAGGACATTTAATTTGTCATTATTTTAATAATAATGACAAATTAAAATCAAATATAAAACAATTTTTTATTTTACAATTACCTAAAACTACAGTTTTGCAGAAATAAAAGAACAAAATAAACACTTGAACAATACATGTAATAAAAATACTATTCTATTGTAATAATAATTTAGTATAGAATACTTATATTTTTTTAAATTAAAAATCCGGATCATTTACGGTCGTCTGTCTAACAGTACATAGTTATCTGGTATGCCAAATGAATTTACATGTTCTTTAACCTGTTCTGTACGAAGTGTAACCTCACTCGGCGTACCAAAATCTTTCTGCAAACGTCATGTTCGCCGTATATCAATCACGCGAAGCATGAAATCAATAGACGCCGCAACATCAACGAGATCACGAGACTCACGTATCGATTCTATAAACCCTCCTTTTCCATTTTATTTTGGTGCAGGTGGCTTTGTTTGTTTATTCACGGTCTTTAGTAGAACAGAAAGGAATCGTCGAGTTTCGTGTTTATCGTTAACTGGATATCGAACAACGGTCTAGTGTCAGTGAGATTAGTAAGATCTATTATAGCGACGCCGGCTGAATATTTATTCAATGCTTAATTAAATAAACGATTGTAATTTCAATTCTTTCAAATTTATTCATTAGCTTAAAAATGTAGTTTAAAAGTACATATGCTCCCGTCAGATGCGCATGCAAATATATATCAAGAAATTAATTTTGATTTTTAACCTAATCATACATTACTAGCAGTCCCGGCAGACGTTGTCCTACCTTGAAAAAAAAAATTAGAACCCAATTGCAGCGCCACATAGCGGTTCCAATTGTGAACCCTAACGATTCTCGAATCCACTTGAACACACACAAAAAAATTCATCAAAATCAATCCAACCGTTTAGGAAGAGTTCAGTCATATACACACGTACTGCATAATTATATTTATATCAAGATTAATTCTAATTGTCTATAATAATTTAATACTTTTAAATAGCATTTCCTCTGATTATAGCTGGAGGTGAGTTATATAGTAGGTTTTTGGCGAAAATATGACTTTTACTGTACTGTTTTTACCATCAATTATAAATAAAATCCCTGCAAAATACCTCAACGAATACACAAAAATATCTAAGATAGACAAAAGTCTATAAGCCTAAAATACTAAGTACAAAAATCTTAGTATTTGAGGATTGTGTTCGTTATACAAAAGTACAGCATCACAAAGTTTTTAAAACATTACCTTTGGCACACATACTAAAAAATTCAAATCTAAACATTTAATTCATAACACACATTAATCGTTGTTATCATAAATCATCCGAGTCAAAACACGTACATATTACTACATCTGCATATTCTCTGCTGTAACAATTTATCTTGTTATTTGGAATGGTATATAAACTATAAAGTATTCATTTGAAACATTTTCTCTGACTTGAAAATAGGTTACGTTGAAACCTCGCAATGGTTTTTGTTATTGTTTTAATTGGTTGTTACGGTAGCTACGGTGAAATAATAGAATAGCTGGATCCAGTTTTATTGAAATAGACGTTTTATAAGTTCAATTAATTCGGTCTATTTCATATGGTTTTTAATTGTGTTCCTTGGAAGTTTTTGGAGAAGATATGAAGGTTTCGCCGTGATGTTTTACTTTTATAAAGTCCAGAGTTCCGTAGAGATGTTTATCGTAAACTATTTCATTTATATCAATGGGTTACAGAAGAATAAGAAAATGTTCTAATCGAAAACAAGACTTACTACAAATAAATTAATTTAATTAGAAGTATTCCTTAAGTTCTGTCAACTTCATTTTTTCAGAATATTCCACTTAATTACACTATATTCAAAACTTTGTCATATTTCAAACACATGCCGAAATGTTCCCGTTCTTTTCCTCGTTTTTAAGGCATTTCTAATCTAATAAATAAATGTACATCTTGTAATTAAAACAGACCATCCATTGAAGGTTTACAACGTTCTTTAAGCGGTTCAGTTAGTTTAAAGCGATAATCCGCTTTTATCTAAGAGAATGTTGGTCCAACAAACTCATTACCAACTTCCGAGCTTATGTGTATAACAATACAAGGTTTTAGTCGTCGTATATAAAACTACAGATAAGTAGTGCATACATTGAACAGAGTTTATTCAATCACAGTGTATCAAAATCTTATTCGACATTTATTGCGTATGTAACTATTTTTTTTAAAGAATCATCGTCCAAATCTTAAATTCCGGTGATTTTGGATTCTTTGCCATCTCTTTTTGTCAGACTTATGAAACGTATATCACGACGACAAACCAGCTATATCTTAGATCTACTACTTCTACCGGGACCTAGCGAATACGGCGGCCAACGTAAACGACTCTTCTGAATTTTGTCTACTAAGTACAATTAATGCCTAACAACACTAACTTCCTTTCTTTGACACGTTATTACGTCTTATAATAAACAATGTTATTACACTGTTCCTTACCATGTATGTCTCTTAGCATCACAAATATCTCAAAGCTTATATTTACCGGAAAATGCTTTTTGTTACAAATCCTGCTAACTTTCATAAGCGTGATTTAGGCGATAGACGGTCATTGTTCCGTTAATCCTATTTACGATTTAAGCGTGCCCGGTTAACAAATATATAACGTATACTTTGTACAACATTGTCATAGCGGTGAATGGTCAGAAACGAAACTATTATGATAAATCATTGCATAATTCTAGTTGCGACGAACGTTAACTGTTTTTTCGGCTTTGAAACCTTAAAAAATACAATCCAATAGTATTTGTGTTAAATTTGTACGACCAGTACACATAATTACGTCTTAATGGTTTTAAGCGCGCATTTTATTTGTTTTTTTTTTTATATACTCCAGTCTCGGAAAGTCTTCAGCGTATCTTGTCAATTTTTGTTGATTGTTTAAGTTGCAAAGACTTGAATTCTTTTCTATACTTCAAAAATTAGGTGGGGGTGGGAGAGGTCACTTTTACGACTTTAGAAGCGTGTCTAGTGTATATCTCGCTACCTAAACTTAAATATAAACCCCAATATTTTTGTTTATAAACTAGGATTTTCCCCGCGTTTACGCCGCGTGAAAAACCCTAGGTGTTAGGTCTATGTTACGTATATACAAATTTAATTAGGTGTTTTACCTAAAACTTTACTGTTTCTTGTTACTAAGTTCACTACAATAACGAAGATACGTAAGTCCATTTAATCTACACAACTGCGCAGTGAAACAGAGGCGGTCGCAGCCAACCTGATTTGAAGTAATACAATGAATGAGTTGTTGTTTATAACAATTTAGGTATTTATTAATGAATTGTAAAAACGTGATTGCAGCGCCATCTATTTTGCTAATGCGTTTATTCCATGGAAAATACATTATTTATCAGGATAAAAATTCTTCAAAGTGTTAACTTGGGATATAAGCTAGCACTATGTCGAGTTTTATTTATATATATACGTTCAGTCGTTTCCAAAAAAGATGCGATCGCAGCGCCATCTTTTTCGCTATTTTCGTCTATCCCACGGAAACGACGTCATTTATCGGGATAAAAAATATCCAAGTTACGACCCGGGATATAAGCTAGTTCTGTATTGAGTTTGATTTAAATCCGTACAGTAGTTTTCACGTGATGGTCTAACAGATAGACAGAAATTCTAAAAATTGCATTTCGGAATCTCCTGGTTCGAATTATCCCCCTGATTTTTTTCACATTTTTAAAGGCGATGGACAAACTCGAACCATTTACAGATTTATTTAGTATAGATGTATAGATTCATTGTAAGTCATTAACCATTTTACATTAATTATTATCTAAGGTAAAAGTTAAATAAAATAAACACAACAATAAATATTTTGAAAGGCATGTTAATAACAATTCTTGATTTTAGTTGCCATAATAATATGCAGCAAGGTATAGGTTTTTAAAGATATGTAACGCAAATGTACTTCACACACGTTGTGTAAGGTATGCCTATACTATTGGGTAGTACTTGTTCATCCCTCAGTTACATATATAGAAGAATACACCTTCGTGACAGATTTTTTCTATATAAAACTAATAGTCTTCAAGGAAAATAGCTGTAAAATAAGTAAAAATAATAAATAACAACACACAAGCGCACGAATGGATAAGGGATCCATTTTCTGTTACTAAAAACGACTTTTAAAAGCTACATAATTAATATATTTCTCAAAATGTAATTAAACACTCATGTAATATTTATCTTTGTATATTTTTTGTTTAAAGTATACTTTTTTTAATTATATCTCATTCGTCGTCTGTTAACTTTCAACTTGCTTTCAATTACAATTAAGTAATGAAAGTTGTTAATGTTTACTTAACAAATGGTAAGAAATCATTTTAATTAACTAAACGTAGTCATTTGAATTTCAATTGGTTTTTATAGAATTTCGCATTTTGTCAGTGGTCAGTCACTCGGTATGCAGGTTTCCTTACCGTAAGCACGCAGTGGCGACATATAAGCTCCTCCTTCTTGCGATGTAATTGCTGCCCACTGTTGGTCTATTTAAATCAATTAATTTACTTAAAACCATGGTACTGTGGTACATAAATACAAGATGACATAAGGATACAAGGCTCACGTTTTACCCATGAGGCGTGCAAACTTTTCTTAACATTATTAAAAATAAAAAATACACTAATTACAGAAATAACCAAAAAAATACTTATAATATTGCGTCACATATCGCTGTCTTCAGAATCTTTAAAATCGATTCATAAACAGGTAGTCAGGCCCGAATATGTATAAAAGAATACACGCAGGATTTTCTTTTTATTGCCAAAAACTGGCAAAAAGGCATACGGCCTACCTGCACCTGATGGAAAGTGGTCACCGCCGTCTATGGATGTTTGCATCGACAGGGGTGTCTCCCACGGGTTGCGGGACTCGAAGAAATTTTATAACGCCTTTCTTAAATGACCCCACGTCGTAACGCAGGCAGAAAACCGCGGGGAAGTTCCCTCTAAATCGTTATTGTAAGAATTGAAGACTTCTTCATATTTGATGTCGGTAAAATATATAACATAGGACTAGTCCTATGTTATATATTTTATCAGGCAACCTAAATCTAGATTTAGGTTGCCTGGAAGAGGTCGCTTTGAGCAATAAGGCCGCCTATTGTATTGCTTGGAAATATTGTAAATATTGTTTGTTTTTTGTAATTGTATATTTTGGTGTGCAAGTGTTATCTCTCACTTTCTAGATTTTGTAAACGGTTGTTCAGTAAAGCGAAATAATTTTATCACGGGCGTTCGCTTACATAAACAAAATTTTGAGATAGCATTTGGCTTCTTTTTTTTCGATAACCTGTTGAACTTATTTATAATTTTTGATAAGGAAAAGTGCCTGTGCAACCCATTAAGCCGCCTTATGAAACCACTGTTAATTATACTTATATTTAGTATGTAAACAACTCGATAAACGTGAACTGTTTATCTGGTTATATAAAATATTATTATTGATGTTTATTCATATTTGTTGTATAGGTCAATCACATTAGTCTAGACATGTCACGAAGTCAGGGACATACTATAGCAATTTGAGTACCGACTTAAGAATAAATGAGAAAAACTCGTTAAGTGCGTGTTGGAAGTTGTGAAACTAAAAAAAATCGTAGTGAAAAATAACGTTCATGGTTTATTTCACTAAAAAATAAAATCAAAAGTATAACTTTGACGGAATTTGTACAATTCAATTATTGTCGAAACTGTTTTTCAGCTACTAGCGTCGGAAGTTCGTGCAAAATTTATCACTTACGCATACTTCTAAAGTTAGAAAGGAACATTGTTTTTACGACTTAAGAATTGCATATGACGTCAACTATTTATTTAAATAAAAAAGTCATCGAATCGTTCGCATCATTTCCAAGAGCTACATAGTTATAAAAATAACGCATGTAATTATGGACCGATTTTTTTCATTCCTCTACATACATGTGCGGTGTTCATAACCTAATCATTACATCTATAATATTATAAAATTCTAAACATGCCGTGTCTGTACATTAAAGCTATTAAAAAAAAAACAACTGGAATACACTATATAAACGATGAAGAACACGATGCATTTTTTTTAAATTTCTTGTCAGTCTGTTTGCCTGTTTCTTCGAGATTTACGTAAAAACTACGGGGCCAATTTCGATGCGGTTTTCGATGATCGACAGCAAATTCTTAGACTTAAAATCTCACTACTTTTTATTCTGGTAATCCCGAGGGAAAATTTCTGTGAAGGATTTAAAATGGCCAGATAAAAAAAATCGAATTCCAATGTGATTTTTTTACTGATCTTTAGCAAATTTTATGTAATAAAATGTGTGGTATATTTTTTATCCCAGGAGCGGGTTTAAGTTGTTCGGGTGCATAAAATTAACTTATCCCGACACTGTTTTCACTAAAACGATAGCTTACATTCTTTTTTAAATGCTGCTGTACTTTGTATCCCGGAAAATTCAAGTCAAGCGTGTATGAAGTCGCGGGCATGTCGTAGTTATAGATATAATTTCAGTATAGCAGTTATAAAACTACACTTTCATCTACGTAATATGTACATAGTGTCCATGTAAAAAGGCTGTTATATACAGAGACGGACGGACAGAATGAAACGATGACGGCTCCTTTATTATTATTTTGGATACAGATCCCTAATAACGTAGCAATAGTCAATAGAAACCAACCTGTCTAGTAACCTCGTTATATATCGACATGGCACAGGGTGGAGCACGCACTAATCCTATTAACCCTAGTGAACTCGAAACGCTATTATCTCATAAACCTTATTCGCTATGCACTTTAATAGTCTTAGTAATCTGATCTAATAGGACTTTGTTGTCAACATACGGCATGTAATTAGTAATTACTGAGTATAAAAGAATTACTTTAGTTGTTAGGTCTTAGGCTAAATAATAGTACTTCTTGGGGACCCATAGTAATTTTGATAAAAATAGAAAGAACCATTATGAAATCGTCATGTCCGTCCGTCTGTGTCTGCCACAGTAATTTTTCTCAGAAACTAACGGGTGTATTTTGATGAAAATCGACAGGAGGATGTTGTCTATTTAACACTAAGTTATATAATTAAATCGCAAAAAAGTAGCCAATCTAACTTTTAAACTGTGAGGTTAAAAATTGTAAAACAAATCAAGGTGTAAAGTTACAGTTTCAACGAAAGTTTGTTTTTTGAAAACTCCTAGTAGTTCGAGGAACGAGCAATGGCACGAAATAACAAACCAGTACGTACCCGTAGCGTCATACCTTAGTCAGTAACCTCTTATAAAGGTTCTCTCACGTAGACGAGAAAACGGCATTTCGTGAAACTAAAGAAGTTGGCTCACTTTATAGTGTGCTTATATTCCTTACACTGTTAATATAGTGTGCTCACTGTAGTACCTACATAAAGCGTGATTCACATAAAACTGTAAAGTACTTTTTGTTCCATTACCTACATTTCTGGCCAGTAATTTGTAAATGCTTTATAGGTAGCACACGTAGTGGTTGGATTGCGTGACTTTAGACAATTTTTCAATTTGGGTTTATTTCACAAGAACTTTCAAGAAATATAAGTTATCAGATAATATGAAAGCGCGAATTTTAATTAAAATTTTGTCCACCACAACTCTGGAGTTAGTGAAGTCATCTTTATGGAATATAGTATAGTAGAGAGCACGCAAGAAAGTTGGATAGCTTAACCAGTCTTAGCAGTAGCTGCAAACCCTCTGTCGCATCGAGTATGAGTTCTGTAAATCAGCACAAATAAGTACACTTCTAATTATGGAGCTTTTTGCCATTTGGTATTCATAATCTTAAGAAGTATTATTCGTTTATACTCATTGCCTTATTTGAACGAGCAATTTTATTAATCTTGTGTCGCCAAAGGGGAATTGACACCAGATAAGTATTTTTAATTAATTGAAGATAAATAACTGAGCATTGAAGTTAATTAAAATTTTTATCTTGGCGAACATTAATAAGTCGTTAATGTTTTTCTCGCGCAATTACTTTAATAATGATTGCATTGGTACATAGCATTACCTGTTGTCAATCACTGGTTATTGGGATTTGTACTAATTCTTGCTCAAAAGCCATAAATCTACATAAAATATATCCTTGAGTTATAATTATAATTTTTAATTGGTCTTTTTAAGTATAAATACGGGATGGGCTCTGAATGAATGTATTTAAATGTACCTTTTACTTATAAGTACTTATATATACAATTAATATACATAGTTGGCACATAATGTGTTTGTATCTTATATGTACCTACTGTCAAAAACGGGGATTAGTATAGGTTATTTATTAACTATAAAATTAAATTCGTTCTAGTGCGGTATTTTTATTTCACATTCGTTTAGGTAGTTTGAAGGAAAATCATCATAAGGAAAATTGCGAATTCGCTTACAAATTTGTCGAGTATAGGCACGTCTTTAACCCAGCAATTGGAAGCTTTTAGGCTGCCATTATTACAACAGGATGTGGATCCAAAGTTTACACGAGCGGAACGGCGTGTAATTCCCTACTAATTCATAGGGTAATCAACAGGACCGAATAGAGAATGTATAGTGCGTTACTCACTAGTAACAAATAACAACCGAAAAGAGGTCAAAGCACCGACAAAGGCTTAAATGCATTATATATGACGAATCGCGAGTCGTCGAGTTGAGTGCATGACAGTTCAGTCACACCGATTAATTTACCCACAGAGGCGGCCAGCGACGCGTGAAGTCTTGCCCTCCTGTTCGCCTACTCACCGAGATTAGAACATCTAAAGAGGATGCCATTACTCGGATCAACTTTCGATTGCCTCGCTCATTCCAAGCCTAGATTTATTTCCACCACTTAAGTAGTTTTGCCCTGGAATTAATCGGATGTTTTAGCAGACTCGCATTTAATTAGAGATGCTAAATGTAATACACCTTCTGTTATATCTGTAATATGCAGCGTTGGGTCGATATTTTGTAGACTAAACGGTACCTAACTGAAAACTCGGCCACAAATGCATCATAAAACTTTTCAATTTACCATAGATAAGTTTTAAAAGCTACTTTGTATTCAATATTTGTTAATTCCTTTTTCAAGGCCTTAGAAATTGGTTGATTATATATATATATATATATATATATATATATATATATATATATATATATATATATATATATAAATATATATACGATATTAATCGTATAGGTATGTATGAATCGAGAACGGTGTTGAAAATACTTATTATCCTAAAAATCTGTACGTATATATTTACTAAATCTATCTAGGTTACTGGTAAGCAGTAATATTGAAAAACTTTTTAGCTATTTCAGAAGTAGGCTCTGACAGCATACTTTAAATTATCTGAAAATTTCTCTATATCAGAGAGATGTAATAAAAGTATGAATTCTCACCCTTTGCTATCTATCATGTTCCAAAATTAGTGCAATGCAATAAGGACATTATGATTTTAAAGACCACAAAACAAAAAGTATGGGGTCCTCTTTTACCTTTAAGTAGCAAAACTCTTATAAACAAAATCTATACCCACAAAGGCAGGCAGGTGTTATCCTTATGACAACAATTTACAAAACGTGGCGGTATCCCCATTTGATCTAGGCGAAATTGTCGCAATTTATCTATTACAACACCGTTTGGCATTTGGACTTTTTGCGTGTTCACATCCCATGTTATTTTAGGCAATACTAATTTAACACTTATTACTCGAACTTTTTATTTATATTTTAAAATGACGATTCGCCCATTCGTTTGTGTAGCAGAGTAAAACTGGGTGCAAAAAGTAACTTAATAGTTGGAAAACGTTTCAAATAAACTGCAACGGAAAACCACAGAGAACTGCTAAAAGTTTCGGAATGAATAAATGTGAACGCTTTTAAAATGTTCGGGCTGCAGGCGTTGCGATAAGCAAAGAACTTACTACTGAATAAATGGTTCTAGTGCACGTATAAACTAAAAATTGAAAGATGCTTTCATTTTTACCAATAAATAAAATTGAAGTGTCTATCTGTCATTTCCAAATAAATGCCTTGATTTAAGTAAGAGTTATCAAAATATTAATACAATACCTAATCATATAAACTTTTTAGAGATTTTGCCTGTAGATCTGTCTGAAACTTTGTCTTCAATAGGCTCTGAGGTGGCTCAATGAATTCAAATGAAAATTTTAGGGAATTTTGTCATAAACTTTCGAATATGTTTCATTTCAATATTTGCAGGGTTTAAGGCATACGAATATAAAGTCCATGTTCCATATGAAATAGTGGGTACAACTAGTTTAATATATGTATTTTTATCCTGACTTGTTAAAATTACCATGCTTATTCGAATTGCTCCGTAAATTCGAAGGAGGTAGGGCCGTGATGTCATCTAGGCCGACGGTCAATTGTCACATCTCGATGAGCCTGCGCAATGGGCAAGGGCTATAAGATTTCAAATACATAAATTATTCTTCGGCTCGCAATGTCTTATTGCTAAATCGAAACTATTCCTCTTGCCAACCCTTCGCTCGCACTTTTGGGTCAGCCCTTTTAGCCCTTCGGTGCACTTTAACCATTTACTTTAGATCCGACAATTGACCGACCCTTATGATGTCTATGTCGTAGCCTTACCTTGATTTGTAGATTTCTAATACACTGAAATTTAGATGAGATTAGAATAAGAGAATTCGGCTATTCAGTATATTCGATAGTCTTATTTATTTCGTTGTTTACAATTAATATGTAATTTTAGTAAAGGGTTTGGATTTAATTAAATACATTTTGCGATATTATTTTGACTTTTTTTTTTATTTTGTTTATGAATATAATGACTTTTTATATTAGATATATTACGATTTATGACATGATAATTATGACTTAAGAATGATACAGTTAAATAGACATATTGTATAGTTTTTTGTGTGGTCTTGTATAACGTAATTTAATTTTTTTAAATCTATTTTCTAATATTTTGTAACCAATCTATATTAATATTATAAAGAGGAATGATTTGTATTTTTGTATGTTTGTAACGAATAAACTCAAAAACGACTGCACCGATGTTAAAACTTCTTTCACCATTCGAATGCTACTTTATCCCTGATTAATATAGGGATATAAAAATTAGGGATCCTTACTAACACTTCAATAATGTAACCCATCAATTTAAACAAAATACTTCGTGCTGGAATCGGGCTCTACGATTTTTTGTTTTTCAGGTCAGGACGTCTGCCGAGACCACTAGTATATTATAATTTTCTTATAGTTATAATTGTATGAGTCAAATGTCTAATATGAATTATTTTTACTCGAAACTTAGTTGATATGTGTATTAATTATATATTTTATATTGTAAGAATGATAATTATTCTATGTTTACCAAATAAATAAATAATTTCAATAATTATACTTATTACAAACATAAATTATAAAATAATTTATTCTTAAGTTTTCGCGACTTGTAAGTTATAAAATTGGTTTCCTGTTTTTGCAATTATTTACAACCTTCAAGTGCAATTTAAGGGTTGTTTATTTGGCAGGGAAGTAAAAAAATATTAAAAATGTAATTTTTCTAACTTCAACGTAATCTATATCATCAAGAAGTTTTAAACTTTATTCGCGTTCTTTCCGTCCGTTTTGTAAATTACCTACTTTTATTCTGGGATGCTTACTACTTGGCAACTACAAGACCATATTATTATTGTTAATAATTTTAAACATCCGTATTCGGAAGTGTTTATTGCAGTAACATGGCGATAATTTGTGTGGGTTTGCTTTTGAGT
Source organism: Dendrolimus houi (assembly GCA_039645545.1). Taxonomy (NCBI): domain Eukaryota; kingdom Metazoa; phylum Arthropoda; class Insecta; order Lepidoptera; family Lasiocampidae; genus Dendrolimus; species Dendrolimus houi. Next base: position 13,054,390 of record CM077134.1, read on the forward strand.
TTATACTAACGCTTGTTGCAATTGTATTCATCTCCATTTAAGGTTATATGGAGCTTCCGTATTAAGTATTTCCTTAGCCGTGTTAAGTTTATTTGAATATTTAAAGTGTTGAATTTTTAACAATGAATCCGGGGATAGTTTTGTATGCAAGTTAACACGTCTTGAAAATGAAATGGAGATGTATATAAAACAAGCAAATACGTTAAAAGTCATAAGACATTTCGATTTTTTTTAGCGTTCCACGGCCATGTATAAAATAGGTGCCCTAAATCGTCATGTTTGTGTGTCTTTGTATGTAGCAGCCATTTTAACGGAAACTGCTGGAGCCTACATATATGAAAAGTAGGAATATGACCTATTATAGCGTAATCTATATACCGTTACAACATACTGTAGTGAAATTGCGAAAAAAATCAGATTAGGCATGGCCGCCATAAATGTAACTGAGGGTTGAGTTTTTTTTATCATTTTTACATAGATGTACAACTTAAAACATCCTCCTTAATCTAAGTATGCTTCTTAAAGACTTTTTTATTTAAGACAATAATAGGTGGAGAGATATAAGCTCTCAAAGTAATCCCCTCTCTAACTTTTGAACTATGAAGAGGAGGGGAATTCTGAAAAATATAAATCTCACAAAATGCAGTATTTCATACAAAACTAGTTTGAACAAGGTCTGTTGAGTCGTTTTTTGGGTTATGGCGTATTTTCGATTAAATGTTTTTAAGCTTACGTAGCTAAATAATAAAAACAGTAGACTTTCTTCCCCTTTACGAAACCCTTTATATGCGTAGACTGACACTAATAATCTTGTGCAAATATTAACGAAACCCAGAACTCCTGCAGTTATTATACTATTAAAGATGATTTAATCATCTTTAATAATTGTCATTAAACATTTAAATTTAACATAACAAACACAATGTTATGCAACGTGTCTCATATTGTATCTCTGTTTCTGATACTCGTACAGAAACACGTAATGTACTGTGACATATGAGAAATTCGTCAATGTCACCGACTGAACGGGCTGGGTAACAAGATACAAGTATGAACGTTAAACTATTCATAATAATTGTCTGTTCGTTGAATTGAATGATCGTGATTGGTTTATGGTGGCGATGGGAAGCAAAACAATACTGAAATTTGATAAATACTTTTAATATCGTCGTCGTCAGCTAACTGTCCATTAATACAGATAAGTCTTTTTATTTTTATGATTTATGACATTTATTTCTCAAATGAATTTACAATTCACTAACAGAGAAATAGTTACATTAAGTGCACGTTCAACCTTAATTTAACGCATCTGTCTATTCATTATTATAATATTTAAAATTTTAGTTTCAAATTGATTTTTAGTTTTATTATTTACTGGCTGACCCGTCCCCACTTCGCTGGTTGTCATTAAAAAAATAAAATATATTATTAATCACAATCAAATATAGCCTGTCACTTAGGAACACTGTAACTTTCTACTGGGGAAAGAATCTTTAAAATCGGTTCAGTAGTTCAAGAGATTACTTCCTACAAACAAACTCACAAACTTTGTCTCTTTATATTATTAGTATAGAAGTATAGATAATAATACAATAATTATTTAATGGTTGTATAATTATTATGGGGTTGTCTGGAAGAGATCGCTTATTAGCGATAAGACTGCCCTTTGTGCATAATGACAGACAGACATAGTTTTAGTCTGTAAGTTCTTTTTTGTATTGGGTGCACCAATACAAAAAAGAACTTAATAAAGAGTTATTGATTGATTGATTGATTGATATATGTGAGGGTCGAAGCGGTGCAAGTTGTTTATCAAGTTCACGGATTTGCAGATACAGAAAGAAAGTAAACTTTTTAGTTATGTATTTTATGTTAGTCAGTCTATCTGTTAATACTAAGTAGCTTTACAATAATAAACAGTGCAGTGAAAAACAGAATGATAGCTTAGGATAAAAAAATTTAAAATTAAATTTATAGTACTAGTTTAGTTGAGCAAATAGTAGTCCTTTAAAATTTTATAGCTCTTTGAAAAATAAGAACAATTTTACTTCTTTAAAATTATGCGCTACTTATCTCAGTGGTCCAAGTTCTTCGGTTTCTTTATGCAGCCTCAAACAGCGAACTTGCGCAGATTGTTCACAGGCTGGACGGTGTCCTGTACTAAGTTTACCGAGATGTGTATCCACTTGGACATTCGTCTGCTCCATCGACCATCACAGTTCTTCAACAAATGTGACAAGCTCACTGACATTCACTTTACGAATGTTGCGATCTATGTTATGTTGGTTAACATGGTTCTCTTACAGAAGTCTTCGTTGCTGATGCTTTCCATAACATATCTAATACAACTCGCTCCATAAGTCGCTGAGCCATTTTCAATTTGTGAACAAGTACCACCGTTAGTGTCCACGTACATACGTGGACACGAACGGTGGGACTTATATATACATACAGATACGCCGATTACATAATCGGCGTATCTGTATGTATATATGCATCCAGGTCTATAAACATTGATGTTTGAGAACATGGCAGTAACACACATGACGACAGATGAAGGGTAATTTTCCGAAAATTTTCAAAACATGAAAACGTTTCATATTATTTATCGAAAAAAGAAAAAATAGAAAACAATTATTTTAGTGCAAAATTTAGGTACCTATGTACAAATTTAATGTCAAACAAAGCAACTTGCGATTGAGTAGGCAGAATGATAGTATGCACACAACGAATTTATAAGTTCCGGTTTTACTATAATATTTAGCTACGAAATCCAAAAACTTAATTACTAGCGTTACAAAATCATGCAACAACAAACAAAAAGAGCGTTTACGCCTATATTCTTCAAGTGGGTCAGGACTGAATCAGGCATGGGGTAGTTTTCAGAAAACGGATGTAACACCGGCGTGGATTGTTCAACAAAGTCGTAATAAAGCCTCGAAGCGCTGAATGTTATTTACCAAACAGAGTACAGCTTTGTTGTACTTCACGAAGCTAACAAAGAACATATGACACATCCGTGGTGATCTAATGTAACCAATAGTGATAGAGTACTGTAAACGAAATAAACACAAACCGCAAAGAATGCAATCATCGTGCTTAAAACGCTTTATTAGCAACGTTTTAGAATTAATCATTAGGCAAACTTATCTATTTATTTATTTGCCTTTATTGCTGAATCTATATAAATAAAAAATATATTTATGATATGTTAATATATCCAGTGTGTCATGTATGTACGTTTGTAGACCTCTTTCAATATTTTCCAACCACTTGTCCTCACTATCGTACGCTATGTAACCCCTGCTAATTTTCTTATGTCGTCTTCCCATCTTCTGTGTTGCCATCCTCTCCTTCTTTTTCCACCAATCGGTTGTCGTTCTATCCATCTCTACTTTAGCTTAACATACTCCTCCTTTCCATCCCCCGTTGACAAGTTCTTAATTTCGCCAAGTTTAATTGAATATAGCCCCCTGTTTGGCACCCATAGATAAAAGGCATCGCAATATGCAACTATTAAAAACTCTTCTTATGACTACAATGGGAAATTTATTGCACATCATAATTTCTACCTATTCCAAACGCTAGTTACTCTCTTTTCTATTATATTTCCTTGTCTACAATGACTGTCTTGGTCTTTAAACGAAATTATTTGTCATATTTCTCATTTTCTTTACAAATCCAGAACCAAAAAATATATCAAATAAGCAAAAAACCACAATATAAGTGGATGTCGAGAATATAGAATTTGTAAATAAGCTTATCTATAGTAATCTATAATATTATAAAATTGTAAACATGCCATGTCTGTACATTGAAGCTATTACAAAAAAACAACTGGAAGAGACTATATAAACGACGGAGAACACGATGCAATTTTTTTTAGATTTCTTGTCTGTTTGTTCGGGATTTACGTAAAAACTATTGGGCCGATTTCCATACGGTTTTCACTGATCGATAATTCTTAGACTTAAAATCTGCGCTACTTTTTATCTCCGAAATCCCGCGGGAATTTCCCCGGGAGCGTTTTGAAATTGTTCTGATGCATAAAAATTAGCTTATGCCGACACAGTTTTGACTAAAACGATATCATACATTATTATTAAATGCTGCGGTACTTTGTGTCCCGGGTATCTCACGGGAATTTCAAGTCAAGCGTGGACGAAGCGGCGGGCATATCCTAGGTTTTAAGTTTGTTTGGAACATTAAAAAAAGAATTACTAGTATTGTAGAAATCACTGAGTAAAACATAACTCTAAAAACCTAAACCCTATATAACTTAATGCTAGTAGGGCCATTCTTTTGTCCTTTTCAATTTTTTACTGATTTTATTTATACATAAAAAAAATATTTTTAGTAAAACGCTATGCAACTGGAATGTTCTGCTTTAGGACGCCGTCTACGCTTTCATTATTTTTGGTTACCTTGAGGTCCCCTCACTCTAAGGCCAGCTACATCGAGGCATTGTACTGCACATTCTACCCTCGTAGTCCTCATGTCGACGCATAAAGTGGAATCACCTCAGGTGATTCGTTTTTTTTTTATTGGGACCGTATAGAAGTAAATTATTATATTGTAGTATCTACTTATATGCAGTTATGTAATTTATTATCTACATGAATAATTTGTTGCATAATTTTTTTCTTTTTTACAGGTCAAAAAGTTCCTGTAGCGCCGTCCAACCCAGCTTTGTTTAAACAAGTGAGTGTAATATTAATATACATTCTATACAATTATAATTGTAGAAACTGCTTCCGTGGACTGTGATCTAAGCATTCACCTGCTTAGTTCACTAAAATGCAGAGGACTAGGATTCGACTCCCGGCAGGGTATACTTTGTAAATATGCTTCAACAGTTCTCCATTGCATTTTGCCTACAAAACTGTTATATTTCAGGTTGAGAATTAATTCAATACATGGACTTGGTTAATTTTTTGTATTCACTACTAGTTTTACATTAATATGGATGTTTAATTTATTTACACCCGATAAGTTTTCGCTATTATAATAAAAAAAAACTACATCATTAACGCTATAACGAACTGATAAATAAAACATGTTTAATGAGAAATTTACATTTGTAATTAAATTCTAAGCTTTATTTAATTTTACTTCAAACATTTGTAAGTGGTATGGTACAAAGAAAGAACACGGTACTTTTATAAGTTTAATACTGGGTTGCTATATGGCCAAAATTTTCGAGACTTGTCAGGTAGGTCTTTGTACGACAAGCGAGGGAAAATTTCATATTCGTTTAGAATTTCTACATTTAACTAAAAAAATCAAAGTGTCAACCAGTGTGCTTAACATTTTAATATGCATATAGTGCCAAGTAATTGTTTACCATAATATACCTAGATGAAGCTAGAACTACTGAGTCTATATGTATGAAATTTTACAGGAAGATGTAGTCTGTATAGCGATACAGAGTTGTGTAGTGAAATCCAGAAAAATATTACGATTGGCGTTGTAAGTAGGAAATGATTTTTTTTCACTGTACATAGACATGGGGTGTATCGAAAAACATATTGATTTTCTTTAATGACTTTTTTATTTATGTCATAAATAAAGGGCGGGATACTAACTCACAGTCATGAAAATAGTGTCATGACTTTTCTATGCTTTTAAACTATGAGGTAGAAAATTCTTAAAAAAATGAAGTTTAGTAAAGCTTCAAAAACACTTTCCCTGAAAATTATTTTGGATAATATTCGTTCAATAGTTTTTGAGATATGGGGTCCCGTAACTAGTAACGAAAACAGCTCACGTTTGTCACCTCTACGGAAGCTTTAGTAGTACATGAACTGCTAAACACTTACCCAATATATTTATCACTAGGATTTGCTTGCGACTTCGCCCACGTGGGACTGGTAACGGAGATAACATTTATTTTGCCAATATTTAAAATCAGAGTATTTTCAGCGCGCCTATGGATTTATATGAAAATTTGAAAAAGAACGTAAATTATTATTTTTGGTCTTATCTAAATCAGCTGATCTTTTATACTAACCACTTTAAACCACTCCCGGGAATATTTCCGCGGCATTCCCAGGACACAAAGTATCGCAGCATTTAAAAAAGTATGTAAGCTATCGTTTTAGTGAAAACTGTGTCGGAATAAGCTTTTTTTATGCATCCGAACAACTTCAAACCTGTTCCCGGAAAAATTCGAACGCGAATTTGTTTTTCAGACTGGCTACTTTAAATTATTCGAAAAATTCCCGTGGGCTTGCCAGGATAAAAAGTAGCGCAGATTTGAAGTCTAAGAATTTGTTATCAATCAGCGAAAACCGTATCGATAAGAAAAAATCTAAAAAAAAGTGCGGCAATGTTCTCCGTCGTTTATTTGTTTATATATGATATGATATTCCAGTTGTTTTTTTCAATTAGCTTCAATGTACAGACGGCATTTTTAGAATGTCGCAGCTGCATAAATTTTTGTGATCGTGCCTAATTCGGCACTGTCATGCAATATCAAATGCATCATAAGAAATAAGTAAAAAGACATAAGTATGATGTCATAAGTAGGTACACGTAAAAGGAGTCAAATAACGTAATAATTATAGTTTGATTTTTTTAAATTTCTATTATGATATTTTAAAATTTAGATAATAAGATGTTATGTTAACGCCTTCTCTTTCATATCTGTAGAAGTTTTAGAATTTATTGTAGATAACATATATCCGCATCTCTAATGTACCTTAGATACCTATGCATCTCTGGTCCTTAGGATACCTGTATCAATTTTATTGTATAACATCTACTATATTTCTAGTTTGGGCTGCCGGCTTTTCCATTTATAGTTAAGATGTTTTCCTTCATTATGTATTGTGGAAAGGAATATAAATAAATAAGTTCACCGTCATTATTCTCATTCTCACTTTACCCATTTTTTATACGTGGTTATTGTCGGTAAAACGAAAGCTTCCGACATTTATATACGTATCATTACATAAATGTAAACATAGCTATCGCAGTTTCGATTTTAGTGCCATTTGTACTGGAATTCGCTTCAATGGCAGCCACAGTAAAACATCTCGTTAACGTTGCCTGTCTATGCGATATCGGGAGCAATATTCACGATGAACCTGCGCTTAGTGCCTGCATCGAAACGAAATATCTAATAGCTGCCACCTTTCAGGTGCTGCCTCTTTGGCTTTTGACACCTTCTGCAGCTTTATTGGATTTTGAATTCACACATGAAATATAAAAATTCTAAACTTATTTTATACTAGAAAACGCAACTTATAGATTACAGTCTCAATGTTTGTTTATTTTTTGTCTGGTTCATTTCAAATGATGCATGCATGCTGTACTATTGTTATTAGTTTATGGTAACCCATTAATTTACAATATATAAAATAAATAGATAACTCTTTATTGTACACCATTACAGAAAACTTACAAACTAGTATTATTCTTTTTGTGTATAAAGGGCGGTCTTTTCGCCAAAAAGCAATATCTTCCAGATAACCCGTGGCAGAAATATTGCTGATTCGGAGTGGCCATATTATTATTAAATTTATATAAAAAATAAGCTAAACGTAGCTATTATTTACAAGCAAATTTGAAACTCAGTATCTACTGAATATCTGATATGATATGAATATGATTTTATTTGTGATAAAATGTGTATTTAAAAATTTCAAACATAATATTTTATCATAGTCTAACCATATAATAATTAACCAATTCGAATATGTTCATTTTCTTTACAAGCTTAACTTTTAGGTATATCCAACAATTATGTCGTAAGTACATTATCTGGAGCTTGATGACAAAGTCGTTTTTAGCATTATAGTCCCTATAAATGTTGTATTAAATTAGAAATCTGTTCTGTACAGCTACTGGAACTTAATATATTATGTTCCCTCAGCCATAAACTATGTAAATTAACGTCTGCATGATCGTAAGTACGTAGTTCGGGGTACAATATGTCGTCAGTCTAGACAGACGTTGTGCTATCCAAATCCCTAACTAGTGTACAAGACGTTGATATTAGGGAGAAGTTTCACTTGTGTTTGTACATAGTTGTTAATTGGGGTCTATTAAATAATTTCTGGCGTTAGGGCGGCCTGTCATAAGAGGCGACAAAACAACCCACAGCCAGGTGGTAGGGTATTTGCCCTGAATGGCTACCACCCGTGGTCTAGAATATGCCGCCACAACAACCTTGAATTGTGTTCCGGTATTAGTGGCCAGGTTCCAGTCTCCTTTTAGAGAGCGGCAGCACATTAGTAGCACCTTTGGTCTTACAAATGTCCATAGGCGATGGGTAAACGTTCATGCAATAAATAAACAATATTGTAACATTCAATATTTTTTTATACGATTGATATATAATACAGTTGGCGTGGAAACAGCTTACCATATTACTTATTCGTCTTTCAAATATCACAATAAAAATAATTTCAGTGTTTGAAAAATATTTACATCTACTACGCCCTTTATAAATAAAGAAGGCTTTTTTTAAAGTGATCGAAACAATTAGTTTATTAATAAATAATGAAATAAAAAATCTTTATCTTAGAATATTTTATGTATCGTACATTTCTCATTGACAACCCTCCATATCAATACACATAAAACAATTTTTAATACATATATAAAACTTTTTATAAGTAACTGTAATAAACATAATACCAGACAACTAACTTCCTCCACGCGGTAGAGATTCAAAGAAAATCGCAATTTAGCCAGCAAAACCAAACTTATAAACTCATTTACTCCACATAACATAACTATGCTACAGATTATAGTTATATTATTATCATTATGAATTTACCAATTATAATACACTAATAAACATAAGCCTTAAGTTAGTGAACCATAATTTATATGAGAATTTTGTTGAAGATCGTATACGTCATTTAAGTCTGGCAATAAAGTCAAAATTTCATATTTCCGGTAAACACTTTAAACTTATCACTGAAAATACTTTTGTTTTGGTTCTTGAACCAAATATACCTTTAATTTGTATGTTGATAAAATCTATCTACAGCCAGACAAATAAATTGCAGTTCCTCGAAATGCCTGCCATAAAGGGAGATGTGTTTTGGGACCGCTGTCGCGTAAATCACGGGCGGCGACCGCCATTCCCGCTAAAACATACCGCAGCATTATTGTTACAATGTTTCCAGCGAGTCTATCAATATAATAACTTATAGCGTAGTTGCCGAGACCTTACAGTTTGCAAATATCTAATTTACAAATAATGTAGATAGAGTGCGTCTCACGTTTAAATTCTCGCGGCAAAAAATAGAACAAATCACACAGATGAGTCCAGCGACGTTGTTATGTTGTTTTTATCAAGTGTTTTAATGTAAATGATATATTATTATTTTATTTACTAGGATATGCCCGGGACTTTGTCCATGCTTGATTTGAAAATGCCATGAGATTCCCGGGACACAAACTATCGCAGCATTTAAAATAAGAATGTAAGCTATCATGTTAGTGGAAACTATGATGGAATAAGCTAATTATTATGTATTCGAACAACTTCAAACCGCTCTCAGGAAAATTCCCGAAGGATTCCCGGGATAAAAAATAACACATTTTATTACATTAAAGTTGTTATCGATCAATAGAAAAATCACATTGGAATTCGATTTTTTTAAATCTGGCTATTTTAAATCATTCCCAGAAAAATTCCCACGAGATTCCCAAGATAAAAAGAAGCGCAGAGTTTAAGTCTAAGAATTAGATGTCGATAAGCGAAATCCGCATCGATATTGGCCCAATAGTTTTTACGTGAATCCCGAACAAACAGACAAACCAACAAACAGACAAGAAATCTAAAAAAAATTGCATCGTGTTCTCCATCGTTTATATAGTCTACTCCAGTTGGTTTTTTTAAATACCTATCTTTAATGTACAGACACGGCATATTTACAATTTTATAATGGCATCGATTACTAATACTATTAAATCGGATTCTTTCTAACATTATTTTATTTTTCAAACATTCCACTGCGCGCTCGTAGTGCCCGGTTTACGAGACAACCTTAAGACAGACTTATTCATTTTGAAATTTTTAATTGTCGATTTAATTAAAATCTTACCTTATGTATAGTAGTATCATATTTGACAGGATAACAAGTTATTTGTTTCTTATTCATTGAGAAATGTCTTGAGATTTTGTCTGCTATCTACTTTCAGTAACGAAGTTCTCTTCGTTACTGAAAGTATATAATACTTTTTATCTTGGAGAATGGGATATACGAGGAATTATGATTCGAAGTCTACGCTAGCGAAACCCGTTGAAAAGCTCTAGTCATTAATAAAAACAAGCAATTTGAGTTATCTCAAAGATGTGAACGAAAATTTGTGTAAGAAAACGTTTGACCCAGTTACAGCACAGCAATTTTGTGATTTACCCGGCAGAAAGCCACGTCTTTTCACAGTTCGCCATAACACTTTACGCCAAACGTTTCACTATACAAAAGCTCCATGAAGAACTATTGTTGGAAAATCTTTAGGTAACAAGTCGAAAAATAGGACGCTCTTCTTATAGCAACATTTTTAGATTTTTGTTGTTTTACCAAATCATTCTATAATTTCCCTATATATATAATCGGGCTTAAAAATCGATTTTGAGTAGGTAATTCATGAAATGCATGGTATATTCGATTAAATTATCTTATGTGATACCGTGACCAAATAGCGAAAGAAGGGGGAGCGATATTTGTCACCTCCACAGAACTGCCAAGCACTCACCCAATTTAGTTTTATTTATTTACTAAAATTAAACTAACAAAAAATGATTGCCTAACTTTATTTCAATACGTGCCTGAAACACGTCATGAAAATATTATTAATGCATACAGTCCATAGACGTAAATAAGGCTATAGTTACTTTTCCGCTCCATTAAGTCAGCTTGATATTATATACCTTAATATGTTACTGCTATTATAATATGACTATCTAAAGCAGAAAGACTTTTCTTATCGAACTGAAAGTGCGTGTGCAAACCATAAAGTTAAGATTTTATTATACGTATAGAATAAATAATAAACATCTATAGTAATAGTTTTACTGATATTTATATGATAGGGAACGTAACATCTCAACTGCTCCGCATATATTTTATCTCCAATATCTAGTTTAATACCACCTGCTTTTAACAGTTCTTTCACAAAACATCAAACAGATGTTAGAAGTAGGCAAAAGCAATTTACTAACTACAATTATTTATCTCGCAAATTGAATCTTTGATCCTAAACCCGTTTAGTTTACTATTGTTCTCTATGCTTTCGTAATTTTCTTTAAAGTACTGTGTACACAGAATCGGTAAATTCAATATATTTTGTTTTATTGAGACTTTGGATGATGGTAGGCGTATTGTTTCAAACAAGCCTAAAAGCAATTCGATATTATTATTTAGGGGAGTTGCCAAATGAATTTTTTGTTTAAAATGTCGCCTCGTTTCTCTTTTTAATATCTTTGATATTGTTACATGCCGTCAAAGATAAGCGCACAGCTGCCTGTCGTAAGCGCAGTTTATTGTCTTTCCGGATTTAAGAATTCTTTTGTGTTTTGAACTTGTAATTAAGAAAAACATGCTATTGTTTTTCTACTTGTTTTATAACAATCATTAGCGTCGAACTAATCCTTATTGTTATTGTTTTCGACTTTGTGGCCGTTCGCAGGTGTGCAAATTACTATTTATCGGAAACTCAGTGCGCGCGGCCAATTTTTTTTGTACTGTGTAGTGAGTATAAGACAATGCCCGAATGGAGGGGTGGGCAGTCAAGCGACGACTACGAGACGAGTATGACGTTTGTAGTATTCTCGATTAGCGATATAGACGACGGACTTTGCGCGTGTCGAATTACATTGAATCGTGAAGTGTGAACTGGTTGCATCCAGTTTTATTTGTATTTGTTTTATACGTGTTTGTACAGTTCTAATAAATTCTATAGTAGTTCCAACGGCATTTTTAATTGGAGTCCTGTAGCTCGTAACAATATATTTGTAACTAAAAGCTATCCTTTGTTACAAATGGACCCACAAGTACGGCCATAAATCGATTTATTGTGTATCGTATAATCGCAGTCATGACTAGTGTATTAACCAAACTTATTATCAATGTAAGTCATTAAAACAATAATCAGTACTTCATGCTGACATGCATCTACGAAGAGAAAACTGAGTGTAGCAATTGTGAATGGTACTTTTTGCCTAAGTGGAAATGCTTTGTACACCTTACTATCTGGGAAGGGTAGGACTTACGGTGACCGCTAGATAGAACTAGCTCGACTAGACTCACTAGAACCATCCCGGTGTTTCTTTTAAACCATGATCTCGGAACAATAGGTGCAGTTGGCCTGTATCTTGTTCATTCTTCGGAGAATCTGTCTCGGCGAACTAATAGACCGACAGGACGGTCGAGTGGACATGAAATAAACATAAGATTCCGTTTTGGTTAAACGCCTACGAAACTTTAAAATACCAACAATGTTATACATTACCGTAATAGAAGGAACACGTTGCAAAATATTGTACATACAGTAGGAAAGTGACTTTTACCTTCAAAAATGTCCTTCAGTAAAACTTAGTTTGAATGAAAACTTTGGAATTTAAATTTAAACGAGTTGTAGTAATCTATACCGTGTTAATTAACCTACAAGAATATTTCACTACTGCAACAACTGTCACGAACGAAAATATTATCTTGGCTCATTTCTTGTTGTGAAATAAAGCCGTGGCACAGATGTGTCATTTCAATTCAGAATTAGCTGTGACACCTGGATCTAGCTGCTGTTCTAGATACAAATTTGTTTTTCACGAAGTGTTACATTTATTCCTTTAACAATTATTTAAAGATTACTTGTGTTTACTGGAATTAAATGTAGCCTATGCCTGTTTGTGGTTTCTAATAAATAATAAATATAATAAAAATCACTCTAATTTAAAGATCATGCAGTAGAAATATACAACATCAAGAAAACACTTATTTCATTTATGTGTATGATTTTCGGAATTACCTCAGATACAGATCGCGTTTATTTATTTTATTCAAATAATCAGCAAACAATCGAAAATTGTATTACAAGCAATGCAACTTACACTTATATTATGGGTAATATACAACGGAAAATTCTGGAACGCACCTAGATCAATGTAAGTAACGAAGCATAAGTTACGAAATTTGCCCTGCTAGACAATAATTTCGAAGCAGAGTTGCGTATGAATTAATTAGGTGAATCAGAGCTTAGACCGCTACGCCAACGACTTCGTAAAATTTTCCGTAAGAAAAAAACAATGTTTTATTATAATAATGGTTTTGTCGTCGGTATAACTAATATACCTCCTATCTATATAAAAACAGCTAAAGAAAGTAACATTTATTAAGATTGATAGATTTTATAGGTTGGTACTACTATCGACTCTTGCTAGTATAAAACTAAATTGAACTTTGTGCAAAATTCTTAAACGTTTGTTTTAAACTTTCTAAACGACTTCTAACACCTAAATCACCGGACCAGGTAGTACCCGTCCACTCAAACTTTAATTTATTTCATTACCATGTTAAAGATATCAAAAATTACGCTTATGATAATGGTCCATAATATTCAATTTCGACTTCATTTAAGATATTATTTACTTAGATCTTATAACGGAAATTACCTACGCCTCTACTAACATAAAAGAAGGAGTACGTCTGAGCTATAAAATTTATTGGTAGTTTTGCGGGATCCTTATTTTAGTACGAAACTTTCATACTTATGTGTTTTAAAGAGCTTTTCTTTTTCCAAAACTTTCTTGTATGATTATTTTAGTTGGATTATGTGTAAGATGTTAATGTTGCTTTTAGGACGGTATTGTGTTTAACTCTGGACAAAGAATATTAGAAATTATTATAAGATAAGACACCAGCGTGTTAACATTGGTAAGCTTTTCGGTAAGACAAATTATCCCGCTACGTCTCTTAGATTGTTACGAATCAGTTAATTTGGTTTAAGAATAGCTGGAAATACTGTCAAAAGCCGAGTGCATGATATTTATTGATCACAAAAAATCCAATCTATTCGCTTCACTGTCGTACTAATAGAACTAACTAAAAGCGCTTTTGCGTTTCATTTCACCCAAAGGAAATAATTGGCTTTGAAGTCACCGGATCCAACTTCCGTTTAGCTTCCATATATCCATTCGCGTTTCATTAACTGAATACACAATTGCTGACCTAATTTAAACCAGATTTAGAGTTTTAATAGTTAAAATGATGCAATGTATTAGGATTTTTTTTATTAGATGAATGGGATGCCAGGTGGCTACCACCCCTGGTCTAGAGCACGCCGCCATTACAGCCTTGAGTCCCATCTACGAATCCGGCATCACATTGGGAGCACATTTAGTGTTTCAAATGTGTATAGGCGACGGTAACCACTTTCCATCACAGTTTGGCCGTCAGCCTGTGTACTGTACTTCAGCAATAAAAAAAAAAGATGATTTTTTTACATGGGCTGTGGGTTCAACTAGTCTCAATTATTAAAAAAAAATGATGTTTTGGAATAATCTTTCTATATAATAAATCTTCTAATAAATAAGCTAACACGAAACTCCACCTATATGTAAGTATATTTTATCTTTAGTCAAGGGAAGGGGTCTTTCATTGACGCTGAAGAAATCAATATTCTGCAACTATTATTTTCCTTACGATGTCTAACTCTTCGTGTTCAAGTTATATTTCCAATTGTTTCTTTTAGACTTACTTGTTATAATTAATAAAATCGTAAAGAACCTGTGCAACACTACATGTGTGCTAATTTAATGTATCTGGTCTCTGTAGTTCCTATGCTGTAACACACATACAGCCACCGGGGGAGGAACATATGGGTCCTTTTGATCTTTAATTATTTATATATTTATTTCAGGAAAACATTTGCAATAATTGCCGTACACAAAAATTGAGGTATCAGGCCTATAATCCGTAATACCAATAATCATATAAAATTCGTTAACTTGGTCTTTTATACATACTAACGTTCCCATAATGATAATGTGTTCTTACCAAATGAAAAAATGTCTATATTCAAAACCAACATAAAACTTTATATGGATGCTACAACAATAATTTACGATACATTTTTATAGCATTAAGCCCGTGAAAATAGGTGTGCCATAGCAGTCATAAAAACTCATAGGTACAATAATGTGGTTTCCATAGCGACGACTGAACGGAACTGTTCAATGTTCTCAGCTTCCAAAGCAGCAGTCATTATTACCACATAAGCTTAAACGTTATTGTCTGTGCAAACACCGCTATTCAGGACTGACGCTCCTTGAGAAACTCAATTAAGTCTCATCGTAAAATGTCGTACCTTAATTCCACCCTACAGTTACACAAACCGCAAATTTATTAAATGAACCATTGAACCGTTTGAGCTATCTTCGAGAACTATTTACGCTTGTTTGAAATAATCCTTCGAATAGGTGTAGATCCTAACTTAGGGCTGGTGTGCATAGACATTTAACCAACGGTTAAAATAAAATAATCCGTGTTTAGCCATATAGTTTTAGCGATTATTTTATTTCAACCATTGGTTAAATGTCTATGCACATCGGCCTTAGAATGTAAACTGTCGCTTAGTTGATCAATAAATGGAACTTGAAAAGTTTACAAACCTGACGCTCGTGTCGTATCTGTTTTAGAGTTCCGGGGCCAATGGTAAGACTATATATAAATTGTATTATGTTCATCTGTCTTTTGTCTGTCCATATGTTACAGTGGCCACCTTATAAACTTCACTGAGTTATTCACTAAAAAAACCGTGTAAATAGCGTGTGACAGTGTGAAGTATCATTAAAAAGACTTAAAAATAATAATGATATTTCATAGCGAGTTCTTTTTTAAGGCGATAAATAATATTGATGAGATATTCCCCTCCAAAGTGTTAAAAGTTAAATCTTTAACTATATACTCTAAAATTCAGAAATAATTAACTGGCTTAACTTGATTTTTTCTGAGTTTTCGAAAGACACCTGTAATCGTTTTGAACAATACATCATTGTTATTTTTGTAGTACATGCTTTTCTTAGATATCCGTAGCCAAATGTAAAAACAGTAAATGTTTGCTACTTCCTACGGAACCCTTCACAGGGCGTAACCCGACATGCACTTGGCTGGAATTTACGATCGTCTGGACATAATAATTTATCAGAAACGTCACCTGCAATGCGTCCCCTAGCAGCCACATACGAGATGGAAACAATGCCTCCTCGGCCTTTTGACATTACGCACAATAAACGCTTGGGTGGGCGTATATCAATGGCGACAGTCGAAAACTAAAAACGGACGGTTGCGTGAGACGTGTGCTTATTTATAGAACCTGAATTCTGAGAAGCATCACATTTGGATCAGTGCAGTCTCCAGTTCGTGACTTCCGCTGTCAGAATAGATTGACGCTGTGTCTGCATCAGTTTTATGCACTCATCAGATATTCCTAGAAAAAAAAGCTGCCACTTGTTAATTATGCGAGCTAATTTTAAATTAGGTGTTTATATGTACATATGAGGATATCTTCGTGTTAGTTTTTGAAGTTATATTAGTCAGCTCCCACTGCGGAGTTTCTATTAGAACAGCCTCATTAAACCTTTTTTTTTTTACAAAGGCCACATAGAAGCATTAGTTTGGTGCCGCGGGCTGTGCACTATTGATTTAATTCATAACTAGGCTGATGAAATGACATATTTATTATATTAATTTTTCTAGAAGATATGATGTCAGACGTGATTTATTAGTTTTTATATGTAGTATTCAATAATATGCTTTATATGTATTTTTATTGCTTGAATACAGCAAATAAGTTTGCAGTCCACCTGATGGAAAGTGCCTACCGTCGTCTATGCACTGGCAATTCCGGAGGTGTTAGCAATGTAAATCAGGGCCACTCACAAAAACTCAACGGGCCACTGGTTGAGTATAGTGATAGTAGATGGTATACTAGTCAGGCCTGAAGTCCTGATAGTCTAGTAGCTAACGTACTCGCGTTTTGTATGAAGTTCGTTGATATCCTGGTTGGGAAGTAAGCAAGAATTACTAAGTGTTCATGTTTTTTACAATTACCATGTGCTGAGGTTAAGAAAAATATCGTTATAAAACCTGCACATCGAGATAACTGATTTGTCAAACCCGCCAATTCAACTTGGAAAAGCGTACCGGGAATACTGATTGCTCTCCTAATTATGAGAATACCCTTTCCGCTCTGCTATCACAACTCCACGTGTACATTTTCATACTAACAATTGCAATAAACATTCATTGTCTTTTATTGAACAAATTGAAGAAAATAACTTACTCTATTGAACAAACATAAAGGTTAATAGTAAGATCACTTTGAGTGCAGTATGCAACTTTTTATTGGGTACACTTTTAATAGAAATGTCTTTTTTCTATGATAATAATCATACCGGTTTATTTAATAGATACAGTTATTGGATTGAAAGCAATAATGACTTAGCCCATTCCCCATGTTCCAAGTACGCCAAAAGTATTACATCAACACATCTCCAGTAGTATCGGAACCTTTGACGTGTACATAATGAACGACAAGCAGTTTCGGAGTCATTTGAAGGAAACTTAGACTCTTACGCACTTGGTAGTTATTTTCAAAAAGAGATGCGTCTTAAAAATGTGTAATGAGTAATGATTATAGATACAGATTTCCTTATATTTTATCATTCTACGTAGTAATTATACGCGTTATAGAACTGCGGCATCAGATATAGTGAATGAGGCAAACTATGTAAACTTATTACCAGTTGACCTAAATATGCGGTACAGAATGTAGGACTCTCGTTCTGGCGTCAAACACGCCAACTCCGTGTCATAACTTTATCCTTCAAAACGATATAAACTGAAATGTCCCGTGAAAGTACACTGGCTGAATTTTTCAAGGAAAAATGATTAACTTGTATAAGTTACTGAATACTATGGCAGAAGTCACAGAATTGAGCCTAAAAATAATGCGGAGCCTTCCATAACGAGAACCCGACTCACCTTGTTAGTTATTGGAATGATTATTGTTCTAAACAATGTTGGAAGGTAAAACTTTTTGAAATCAATCCTTTATTTAGTTGTCCACAAGTTATTGCTTTCCAAAATTCGATCACAATTAGCAACATAATCATATTTTACAATGAAATGGCTGAGTATTTTTATCCAAAGTACAAAGTTCTGTTATCGTAATGAACACTAATCTTATTGTCATATCCGATACACAAAATATAGATTTGCCAATATCCAAACGTTTGATTCGCCAAAGACATTTGATGTGAACCTAATCTATGTTCTCTCCACTCTCTGCCATTTTGTTAAACGAGTGTGCTCAGAAAAAGATATTGAAATAAAACAAGGAAGTAATGAATTATCCTTTTATTTTATACACAACACTTATAATCTCATCTATTTCTGGAATATTTACCTATAATTTCACGTTACTGGACGTTTAAAAACTAAGAACGCTGTTTTAGATTTTTATGAAATGGTTTGGACTCTCATTATAGCATTTTAAGGTTCCATATCCAAATTTCTAAACCAGAACCCTTAAAAATGAAGTTTGAGAGGATAAAGTCTTCATGTGCCACTAGTATACAATGACATTGTGAACTTGTTGTAAAATGTGTAAATGAGGGTGCCCACCGATATATTGTATTTGAGGGGTGAAGAAAATTGCAGGGGACAAAGGCGTGTAAGTATTATTACATTGATTAAAAATGATAGCTTAGCGATGTTTCAAAATGAGTTTTTAATTTATGTTAATAAATAAAGCCGTGTAAAATGCGTATCAATCACTCACAATTTGAACTATTGGGTAGAAAATTTTGCAATAATCTTCCATCTCTTACATTGTGTACAACTTTAAAATAGTTGTCAAATGAAAATTGACTTGAATAATATAGGTCGAATTTTGTAAATAGGCAATTTTTTGTTACAATATTTATTAGAATTTTTACAAGCATGGCAAAGACGTTCTGCGCTATTGCGCAACTTGCGCAACGTGGTTAGATAGTTAGCCGATTCAAATCTAATTTTTAAGGTCCCCTTACGAAAAATCGACTTTAGATAAGGTGAAAAAACATTAAATCAAATATGATGAGGAGTAATGTTTACATTTAATTTTGTCCAGCTTTCCATAAAATGAGGCATTGAAATGTGTAACTAACAATCCAAAAGTAAATTTATTTTAAACAGTTTTTTTGTATTACTCAATCTGGAACCCCAATCTTGATCAATATGAAATAAAGATGACGAGTTCTAAGTTTTAATAGAATGTATTGTGTTTGAATATTGTTTGCACCCAAAATATGGAGAGGGAGTTCTCGGAGCCAAGAGTTTTCGATAGGCAGACACCCTTTGTAAGTTATATAAAGTTTGATTATAACTTCTAAAAGACTTGGTGACGAGTTATTTTCTAAGACTGGCTTATTTAGCGAATTATAAACTTGTTTTACATAAGAAAAATTGTAAACATGCTAAAGAACTGGGACATTATAATGTGGTCAAAATAGATCTCTTGGCGGACCACGATATCAAGAGATCGCGTATATCACAAATACTTTGACAGGCTAATAGAAGCAAGTTATGGTTATCTAAAGCCCAAAACAGTTATCGAATGCTAATGGCTGACAAACTAAGCCACACACGAAGCTAACAGATGCCTAATTTACCAGCCATGGCTGCTGAGAAGCCATCAATATGTGTGGATGGCTTTAACGGCTCTAATAGCCATATAGGAAGAAGACCTCGTCATCGATCACATATTCATTACTTTGTCATGCAACTGCTCTCGCCTTACTAATTGAATTAATTCAAAGCTTGAATAACTGTATGTTACTATTATATAGGTCAAGATTGAAAGCGCTAATCTTGGAAACTATTTTTAAAAACTGTTTTGGTGGTTTATTATTGTTACTCGCAGAATTTATATTGTTACGAGTTACGGGAATCGAATTAAATTGCCGTTGGAATTATTATAGAGTTTATTAGAACTATACAAACACATATAACACAGGTACAAATATAACCGAACACAACAAGACCAAACGTAATGCAGAAGGTCGTGATTCAATAAAACGCGCAAAGAACGTCACTTGCCGATTGTAGTACACGCGTCTCTCTTCGCTCGTGGTTCTCGCTCGACAGCCTCCCCCTCCATCAGGTCATCGTTTTATACTGCACAAATGCAATGCCCCCGTATCTAAGTCGGCTTTATCCGCTACACCTGGCTAATGACTCGGCCGCAAACTGCCATAAAGCAATACAATAAGAATGGGCTGTTTTCTAATCACAAATTTTAAACACGAAGTAAACAAAAGAAGACGGTCATAAAATAGTTACAATTAGTTTAAATGCCGGCAAGTAATAAATGTGCTTTGTTTCAGACATGCAGGTGGATTTTGTTTTTGTAGGAACTTAAGTTGTAACAATATCTATTTATTTATTTTTTGTCTTTATTTAGAGAGGTTTATTTACTTATTGTATAAATGTATTTGACTACATATATTTATTTATAAAACTATTATACTTTTCCTTAGATACTTTACTCAAGTATAGGCTATATATTATTTTGCATTTTTTCTTTGTTCAAATTTGTGTTCGTCGCTTAAACATTTTTCGTTCAGAATCAATATTCCGGAAGGGTTCGCTGTATATAACACCACACTGCCACCCAAAGGAACAAGTCAATAAATATAAATGTAAACATAATATTAAAGTGTTATAATCATCTGACAGGTATAACTGTTGAATATTTCAAAGAGAATCTTCATCAAATTGCTATAAGTAAAGAACATTAGTCATCTAGTAACATAACAAACATTACGTAATTATACTCATAATAAATTGTTAGGAAGGTCGTTGGTAACCGAAATAAGTTTGTTAAATGACTCAGTAGCTCGGTATAAGATTACAAGTAAAAAAGTCTGTATGTTTATAAGAACTACGACGTAACACAAAGAGCAAAGGTCATGCGTTGCATGATCGGTAACTTGAAGTATATATACGAATCAGATGCTATTTTAATATCATTGCAATTAATAATAATACTACTAATTTATTTCAAGTAACACAATCCTTGCGTATAAGCCGCGCGCAGAAGGTATGCGGATGACTACTTACTATTATTGTATATACTTATGTATAATATATACAATAATAAATTTATTGCCACAACTATTTATGTAACCTTTTTTGTCAACCGTACTGACCATCGACGCGTGACATTATGAGGCTATCGGCAAACCTTCTGCGCACGGGAAGTAAGTCATTTGTTCTTATCAGGGAATCAATATGATGAAAAACATACGTTATTATTTATATAGGTAGTAGTTCGAAGATTTTATTTGGGAAAAAAACATAATTATAAGTAACTCATAATTACAGGTTTTAAACTTATTTTGTCTTTGTATCCGAGTATCTCAGTTTAATATGAAAAAAGTGCTTTTGCGTTAAATAGTAAAAGTAGACTAACCATCAAGCTATAACCTAAAGATACAAGATATTAAGTAAAATAATGTTTGGGGCAAATATTGTCACACAATTGAAATAGTACTTAAAATGCATTTTTAATTGAAATTGTTTTGATTACCGGTGTTTTATTTATGTTTAACTCAAAATTAAATTCACGTCGTTCCATTTACATATATAAACTACATAATTTGATATAATGTAACACTCGAAAATTATATATTTTTTTATCTAAAACTCGATTGCTATAAAATGCAAATACATCGAGATTACATATATCTTCCTATTTGTTATAACATTGGTAATGAAATTATCTTGTACATAAATCAATTTCTATAATGGACGTAATATGTAAATATATTTCATAAACTTAATTAAATCCGCACAAAGTATTTCCTGTTACTTTCTTATTTGCACGGAACCCCACAAAGTCGTACAAAGCCGCAGTACATAGACATTAGGTACTTGTAAAGATTTTGTTGGGGGAAGGTCCCATTGTGGCCGCCCTCTTAGTCGGCAGACCCCTTGAAAATAGCAAGGGTAAGCTGAGTTTTGCAGCTTCAATCTAACATTGACTGCTAATAATATTTTTCGTAAACATCTATGGAAATAAACTTTTATTTCGTACTGTTGATCGCTTTTTCACTTTATGAGGCTTAGCTGTTTTAGCAAAAAGAGAACTCCAGAAACTATGTATACAGTTTTGCACTTTTCTCATAAAATACTGGATTAATGAAATGAATATGCGAATAAAAATACTGTAGCAAAATGTCGGATACAACTAGGAGTGGCAAATTAAAAAAAAAATAGATGATAAAAGATTCTGTTATATACTTATATAGTACTATACTGTTTCCATCTGAAAGCGGTATAGTACTAGATTTATATATAAAATTAATATAATTTAATTTTAGTTTGTATATATAGTTTATTTTCAGTTTAATTTATAGTATAGTTTAATTTTATAAGTTAGTTTATTTTTAATATTTAGTTGTATTTTATCAAGTTAGTTTAGTATATTTTATAATGTACACGAAGAGCCAATTAATTAAATAAATAAACAAATATATTAATAAAAGATGCTTCCAATAAAAAATGGTTGATATTTTGTCAGACATTTCATCAGACATGTAGATATTTTGCTTAAATATTTTTTTTAGGATCTTGTAGTCAAATCACAAAACTAGTGGTGAACCGCCAGGGCCGGATTTACCTTAAGTGCCCGCCCCCCTAGCGCACCGTGAAAAAATACCGCCCTATAATCTATGCACTGTAACTAGACTTCAAAATGTAAATATCCAATGAGAACTTGATTTTTAAGATTTGGAATGAAACCAATAATATCCCTATTTTTGAAAATCATTGATTTTTATAGCAGAAAGTTGATTTTTTTTGCTGACTCTCCAAATTTTGCCGCCGTCGAAATTTTCGCTACCCTGGGCACTAGCCCCTAGTGTAAATCCATCACTGGGTGAACAAGCGTTACCTCAACAAAACTCTTCATTTAACAAAAAAATTACATACTGATTTTAAAATATTACTGAAAAACACGGTTAATTTCTTTCATAAATAAGGGAACAATATGAGAGAAATCTTGAAGCTTTGTACAGGGTTGACGAAAACACAATTATCCGAGGATGTCGACGTAGGTTGTTCCTTAATATTACTCGCAAGAAGCTCCATTCGATGCGAGTTCCACTCCACAAAGTAAAGCGCTTACCATGAAAGTTACTCGTGCAAAAAACGCTTTTCCTCGAATATTCCTCCAGAAAATAGATACAATTTTGTATTTTACATTACATAAGAGGTTTCTGAAATAATTTTCGTCTGAACTCTTAACATTTATTAAAACGTTTACTAAGTGTTTTTATTTTCGTTTATTATATATTATGTTATTGATTGATTGCTTGTCTTAAGAATTAAAATCAGGGATTTAATAGCGGTGTGGACAGTCAACTGCGTACGTACATCTTATAAATCGTCGCAGCCTGATAGGCTTACGAGTGTATAAACTTATAAAGTCGTAAGGTTTTATAAGGAAAAATAGTCAACTAACTAATTCATTATTGTTTAAGCAGTAATTAAAATTATTTCTGTCATGAAATTTTATAGCTAAGACGTTAATATAACACATGTCCTTTTAATAATGTAAATAATGTTATAATTTATTGTAACATGTGTCCGCATCAAACAAAACATTTTTCGTTGAAAATGAATCCATTAGGGATAAATGTAGTTTTATTGCGAAGAAAAATGTTTTTAGTCATACGTTAATTAATTGCTGTATGTAATAGTTAATTTATTTAATAAGGTTAGTACTCCAAATGCTTTATAAATAACTAGTAAAAAATCTGTCGCGTGAGCACCTCACTGACCTTACCTTACCTTTGAATGCCGCATTTGGGGTTCCGTAGTCATTTTGAGAAAAAAAATCTTGTAAAATTATCTCGTGCGTCCGTTCGTTTATTCCTTTGTCTATGTAAGCGGCAACTTATTCCTTAGAAGTTATTGGGTCTGTGTGAATATTAAAAAAAATAAGATTTTGGTTTGGTCACTATAATATATGAACTTAGAACACAGACGTTGGGTCTCGTTAAACAAAAAAATACTATCAATCGTAATCAAATTCTACCGAACCCTACACTTCGTGAAATGACACGCACTTAGCCGATTTTTAAGTGGGTATTGCATGACATGAGCTATTAAATAATAACATAAAATTGAAACAATTTTTAACTTACAATTGAATAATAGAAGAAGACGAAAAATAAGTGAATTTAATTAAACAAGTAAGTGCTCTTATAATTAAAACTTTACGACAATTTGAAGCAACCTTGAGAATTTAAAGCGCCTGTAATAATAGTGTTAGTACTGGGCCGTTTACATGCAAACACGTTTTGCTACGAAATATTTTCACGTTTCTTTCTTGAAAATAATTGGAGAGGCCGACTTCCTCCAAAAATTTATGGAAGATAATATAAATCATTCTTAACGAGTTTGTTTACCTTTGATGCTATACTCCATATTTACATTTTATCTGTTATTATACGCACTTCCGACTCGCGTCATCCCTCCATTTATGCGAATGGCACCGTCGTTATTTTTCTTAACATCCTTGTCTCCCCACATTTGGAAATGGGTCTGTACTTAGAAATGCGTGATGTCGAGATGTAAAAATCGATAGTTTTGATTAGTGATGTAACGAATATTCATATTCGCATTGGTCAATATTCGCATGATTTTTGACATTCGTATTCGCAAGAAACGTTGCGAATTTTTAGCGAATGTATTTGACAAACAAAGAGGCAATTAATAATTGCCAATTATATATGATGTAATGATATATTATTCCATATACGGGGCTCCCAACGACACGGGACACGGAGGAAAACTACGTAATGTTCTAATATTCATAATCTTAGTTAATCATTGATTTAAAATTTTCATTAAACTCGATTTTTAATCTATATTTGAAATGAATGTACGCTGTGTTTCAAAGGCCAACAATTCGTATTCGCATTCGCGAATATGAAAATTTCGACATTCTTTACATCACTCGTTTCGATTGTTCAAACATCTCAGTGCCTCTCGATTGTTTTCATTCGTAATCGATTGTTTCGATTCCAACACGAACGTCGTAATCACCTGAAACGCATTTGAATCAATGCGACTTCAAGTATGAGTCACAGCTAGTCGACCACTGGAAGGGTATCAAATGAAATGAGTTGGTTCGAAATAAACAGAAATCATCTTGATATTTTGTTCAGTCAACGAACCAATCAATTGTTAATTTGAACTAATTTTGGCTCGATTGCGATTATTTCGATTATTCAAACATCTGAGAATCTCTCATCGCTACTGTGCTCTCAAAATCGTTTACCTTGAGGGCTATCAGTTTCAATCTGAGTTAACGACCGAAAATATGTTTCCATTAAACTTGATACTTATGAACACAAAAGAAAATTGTATTCAAGTCTCCCAACGTTCCAGAGTATAATTATATCGGACTAAAACGAATTTGATAGCTTTCCTTCGCATTACTTAAGTGCTTTTGAGTCGGATGGAATGCTGCATTAATTCTAAGAAATCGGTCAAGTTTGTGTCCATAGTAACGAATTCCGTAGAGATTTAGTCATTTGGCGTAGATTCGTAAATTTTTAGGGTACCCTAATTTAATTGGAATTATCATATGCTCTAAAACTGCTTAACTGATCTCGTTGAATTTAATTACCGTTTGTAGTCGTTTTTAAACCACTTAAGATTTTGAGTACTTTCTACTCCATAGTTTCAAAGAGACAGAGGTACACTTTTTACGACTTTAGAAGAGAATAACTTAGCATCTATTATTAACTCAAATAAAGTAGTAATATGTAAGTATAAGATTTTTCATAACCTGTCTAATGACAATCCGCACCATACGCCTACCAGATTGATTTTTCTCATCTCTCTTTTCCATGTATGGTGTCACCCCAAAATTTGTTTTTCTATTTCACTATATTATCGAGTAATATTTTTTTTGCTAAATATTACCTATAAAACCAGTCGTTTCTGAGTAAAATGGTTGTGAAATACCAAAGCAGACGAACTTAATTGAATAAGGGCTATTTTTGCAAAATAACCACGAAAACTTAAAAAGTTCTTTTAACATACCTAGACGGACATACGAACGGATAGATATGATGAATTTATTATCTACCCGTGCCAAAGAAACTTCATACACTTCATTTAATAATGAATTGCAACATTGGTAAAAAAAACGATCGCAACGCCATCTTTTTTAGCTACCCCATGGAACGACATCATTTATAGTGTTACGTGCGAGCGGGATACGCACTTAGGATTGAAAGAAAACACCAGCTTTTAACTAACGCTTTTATTGACTTACACAGCCGTGCGTGATTCCACTCTGCAGGGTTGCCCCTACACATACAACGAAAGACGCACTGTACTGACGATAAGATGTCTCACTCACAATACCGTCACCGATATTCCTTAGACACACCTTCTGCTGCTGCAGTGTTCACGACAAAATTAACTGCGCGTAGCTCGCCTTTGGACCTCCTGTCGAACTACGTTACACTCCTCTTTCACTTAACTTTCCACTACACTTTTCAACTAAATTCACCACTAAACTCGTCACTGTCTTCTATTAAACTCTTCTTCCAACTCTTTCGTATCGCGCTTGTCGTTTTCACTGTCTTGAACTGAACTCAACTCTAAACTGCCCGGTAGGCGCGCCTTATGCTGCTTATATACCAGGAAGAATCTTCTGGAACCCATAATTTCGTTATTCTTTTATTTACTATCTGTCCCTCTCTAAACATCTATCTATCTCTGTCTTTTCGTTCCCGAACCTTCTATTCGAGAACTTTCGTTTATACATCTATCCCATTCTAACATCTATCTATCTCTGTCTTTTCCTTCCCGAACTTTCCATTCTAGAACTTTCGTTCATCGTCTATCCCTTTCTAAAATATATCTGTCCTTGTATTTTCCTTCCAGAATTTCCTAGATTTTTCTAAAAGTCTTGAGACCGGCTTACGCTGGCGGAAAAGGTCGCCACAATAGGAATAAAAGGCTTGAGTTTTGACCCGATATAAGCAAGCTCTGTGTCGAATTTCATGTAAATCCGTTTAGTAGTTTTCACGTGATGCTCTAACAGACAGAACGACAAAAATTTTAAAAGATACATTTTCAAAATTTGCTGGATCGAATTAGCCCCCTGATTTTATTCTCACTTTTAAATTAAATTATTTGTAAAAAAATCAAATTAGATTTATTATATTATGGAAGAGATAGATAGATTATTACATGTTTCGCGGTATCCATTTGACTACGGAACCCTAAGGAAGGAATTTAAACGTGTTCGTTAAAGTGGTTTCGCGACAGCATGCTACGAAGGCGGGGAGCGTTCAAAAGCTCATTTCTATTTGTGTCCAATCATTATGCACCAACACGCGCCTTTACTGTGTAACAGTACCCACGTCGTTTCCGTTTGCCGTGCCTTCTCTTTCTTCTTTACTACCGAGTTATTTGTACGGGATATATATTTTAGCTTAAATTTGTTTATTCAAATACATGAACACGCGAGGAACGACTGTGACTAATCAGACAAACATGTTGCAGTAAATCATTTGTCTTGTCTTGACACATAACAGATTGTACTGATGTTAATAGTACGCGCCAAACTTTATTACTTTTGCAGAAGTCTGCGCAATACCCTCAGTATCCTCCGCGCAGAAATGGTGAAAGAATACAAATTCCTGCGGCCGGGCCGCCTGTCGTAAGAGGCGACAAAACAACCCACAGCCAAGGTGCTAGGGCATTTGCCCGACAGGATGACTATCAGCCCTGGTCTAGATTATGCCGCCATTACAACTTTGAGTTATGTTCCGGCATCAGTGGCCAGGTACCAGTTTCTCCTTCAAGGCCGGCAGCACATTGGTACCACCTCTGGTATCGCTAATGTCCATAGGCGACGGTAACCATTTTCCGTCACAGTTGGGCCGTAAGCCGGTCTGCTGTGCTTCAGCAATA
The DNA here is from genome assembly GCA_039645545.1 of Dendrolimus houi. Classification (NCBI taxonomy): domain Eukaryota; kingdom Metazoa; phylum Arthropoda; class Insecta; order Lepidoptera; family Lasiocampidae; genus Dendrolimus; species Dendrolimus houi. Next base: position 13,082,400 of record CM077134.1, read on the forward strand.
AAAAAATTAAAAAGTATTGTGCAGACTATCATTGCGGACAGGATGGAATGCTCTTGCAGAAATCTGCGCAATACTGAGAATAATTGCAGACAGGATGGAATGATTAATAGTCAGACGTTATAAGAGCCTGGGTTTTTTCTGCGTATGAGCTTGCCTGTCATAATGTTGTTAATATAAAAGTTTTATAACAACATTTATATTATGTCCAGGGAAACATCCGAAATTCAAACAGCATATTTCTAGTGCTACATCATCAATATTGTTATTATGGGACAAACAGTGGGGCTTGTCCTTTTAAGCTTTAAGTTAGGGCCACCTAAGGGCGCTACGCTTGTTACGTAGCGGATATATTTATTATTTAGACTTCATGTACTTGGTTATTTTTTGCCTCATGCACTAATTAATAATAAATCTGGGTGGGTCTCGAAGGTGTTACACAAACAGACAAATAACGGATACAAATTACGCCCAGACTGGAAACGAACTACTTATATACATGTGTAATGTCATTTCACAATCATTTAACCTTTATGTTAATATCGATTTTAGTAAATTAAACTTTTAAAATTTTACTGACGTTTTATTGTTAAAAAGTAATTTATCTATAATATTATAAGATTCTAAACATGCCATGTCTGTAAATTGAAGCTATTAAAGAAAACTCAACTGGAATAGACTATATAAATGATGGAGAACACTGCATTTTTTTTTAAATGTTGTTGTCTATTTATCTGTTTGTTCGGGATTCATGTAAAAACTACTGGGTCGATTTCGATGCGGATTTCGCTGATCGACAGCAAATTTTTAGAATTCCGTTAGTTACTTACATTTCATAGTTACATTACTTATTTAAGTGCTGCGATACTTTGTATTCCGAGAATCCCGAAGAAATTTGAAGTCAAGCGTGGACGAAATCGCGGGCATGTCCTAGTAACTTATATAATTTTATATTTTTGTATAACTATGGGGGCAATAGTTTTTACCTTTGCCTCCACTGAAACGTTTATTTTGTGCGGATTAAAACATGCTGTACTTTTTTCGTCGATGTTATTTATGCTGTCAGCGTGTTTTGTATAAATATTTGATTTTAATAGTATTTTATAAGCTTAACTTTACGGCTAGTCAGCAACAGTATGTTGCGTATTGAAAGTTTTTTTATACAAATTCAATGTATTGCTTAATTTTTAAAAGTGCCATAGCATTTGGCGGTGACTAGGACTATGTTAAATAAAACTTACGCTATACTCCAAACAATCAGTAGACAAAGGATACCTGCGAATGTTTACCAAACACTGATTTTTGTTATATTGCTGTATTGTCCACAGATGAGTATGACGAATTTATGAGAACGTCGAAGCTGGGTGAGGCACTTAGTACGGGAGGTGCAATGGGCCGCGTCGGGTACATTGCGTGCGCGCTGCTCATGCTCTGCCCACTCGCGCTAAGTCGCCACGATGACGACTTCGCATTTGATAACAGTGAGGAGTTTCAGGTTAGTGCAATAATAATATGAACCTACATCGTCCCACTAGTGGGGACGCCCCATTATAGGGGGAACTGACAGTATACCCGCCTCGCTTGTTCAATCGGGTTTCTGTATCTTACTGTCCATTGATTTGCTACCATTTGGTAGAATATTGACGTTACTTCTATAGAGTTACAATTACCACGTGCTAACAGCGGTGAAGGAAAACATCGTGATGCAACCTGCACATTGAGATTTTTATTTTATTTATTTATTTGAGAAAATTACAATTATAATATACAATATATATATATATATAATATCAGCCCATAAATATATATATATGGGCCCATAAATATAAATATATAAATATATATATATATATATATTATCTATGAAGTTTACGTCAATTTCAAACCAGTAGTAAGGCAAATATGAAAGGCTATTAAGGTATAAAAACATAGTAGTCTAAGTTTTAGCCCACCTAGTTAGTGGATATCAAAGCTCTCGGATTCGATTTCCGATATTTCCATAAATGACTTCTGTTATTTCTAAGTCTAGAATAGAGTAGACACCAAAGTTACTTGTTACACAGGTACATATACAGTTATTTTGTTTTCATTTATCAAATATTATTCCCTCATAGACTAACAATGCCTTAAATAAACCTTTAAAGAACAAAGAGAACGCAAAATTTAAATTAAAATAAAATATGTGTGTGTGCAGTTAACGCGCGGTAGAAGTGAAACAAAGTGTGATAAGGGGTGGGAGGGATTCTAAATTTCGTGATGTCACATTTCATATAATATATTGAAGCTTTAAAACACGAAATTTAAAGTATTAACGAAAAACTTGAAAACATTTCCAACTCTATCTATATGAACATAGTGTTTAAATTATTAAATATTATGTATTCTATCTCATTCTCTCGCAGGCTTAGTCATATACATTTATGTGTTTATCTCTTTTTATACTATTTCCATTTCTTTATTTTCTCGATGACAGTTCTAATTTGATATTTGTAGTGATGTGACCAAATAAGTAATGATATCGATCGCATATATTTATTATGTTTTTAACAAAGACAAATACAACAAAATCATTCAAATATATTTTTTCAAGCTGGGAACACCAATAGCCCACCGCCATTTTGTGTTTGTTTTAATCTGTCACTCGCAACAAGACGGTCGTGCTATATAGTCACTACATTTCTGTTCGCTGAGTTTTTTCACATTATCCATACGTTACGTTGTGTATTTTGTTTTTCTCCGTGTTGATTGCTGCCCAGCTGTCAAATATCAAAATGCCTAAAGAATCTGTTCTGAAAGGCAGGCGAGAGAACTGGTGATCAAGGTTCGTAATTACTTTGAAGCAGAGCAGCGAAATGGTGGCACGCTATTACCACTGTCGCAGGTGCGAGAGCGTGTTGCCGCGGCCTAGGCGCGGCTAGCGGCCGCATTAGGAATTAGTGGACCTACGGTTTCAAAACTTACTACCGAAGCTTACCGTACAAGCGGCTTGCAGGAAAATAAGCTTCGTACGCCGAAGAAAAAACGCCAACTACGTCGTGTGACATCGGTTGACAACTTCGACGCTGACGCTATTCGCCGTCGTATATGACTATTACTTGCGCAAATAAATTCCAACACTTAGAAAACTTGTTGTTTCTTTACGTGAATATGGTTTGTTCCATAGCCAAAAATTGTCATTAAGCTTGGTTTTGAAAGAAATTGGATTTTTTATAAACAATCGGACAAACGTAAAATATTCATGGAGCATCACGACGTTGCTATGGCTCGCTGCGAATTTTTGAGCGAAGCCAAAAAGATATCAGATTGGTCAAATGTTATTTTCACTGACGAGACTTGCTTAAATGCAAACCACACAGTATCTAAGAACTGGACTGACGACACCGCCGCTTCCACTAGTTCAGCGCCAATGGGAAAAGGTGAACGCCTTATCATATGCCATGCAGGGTCTACGAAAGGATTCGTGTCAGATGCTTTACTGGCCTTTAAATCCAAGAAAACAGTGGACTACCACGAAAAAATGGACGCGGAGATTTACGAAGGATAGTTTAAAGAAATGGTGCAATCTCTGGAAGAACCGTCGATAATTATTATGGACAACGCTACATATCACTCTAGGCAAATTGATAAAATTGTCTGTTGACGCAGGCCAATAAAAAAAAAGAGATAATTGACTGGCTCCAACGTCATGGCGAAAATGTGGATAATACTTTATTAAAAGTACAATTAGTGAATATTTGAAAATCGAAAAAAGCCTCCCTAAAAGATATATTACCGACGAAATAGCTGCCGAATCTGGTCATTGGGTTCTTCGACTTCCGCCGTATCATGGCCAGTACAATGCTATAGAACTAATATGGGCACAAATCAAAGGACACGCCGCTCGAAACAATACCCATCCCCCTTTTACGGCAAACAAGATGTTAGATTTATTAAAAAATGCATGTCCCTAAGTAACCGCCGAACACTGGGAAAAAATTGTGAGAAGAACCCAAAAATTATAGCGTCGGATTGGGAAATTCATGTGACATTCGATAATATAGTACAGGAACTTATGATAAATGTTGGGAGAGCTCATCGAGTGACAGTGACGATTCATCAGATTTTGAATAAAATAAATAAATAAAGAATCAACATAATATAATTACCTACATCTTGTAATGAAATGTAATATTAGTTAATAAATTTGTACAAAATTATCCGGCAATAGTTTAGTTTCTTACACTTTGTAAATAAATATCAGGTCTGTTATCGTGTTACGTTTATCGATAGCTCCATCCCTATCAGTTTCTCCGACTCTGCTATGACCTTGTACGTGCGTAAGCGTCATATTTTAATTAAATAATGTATACATAATGTAAAAAAGACGCTCGTTCAAGTTTCCACAGGAGCTGTCATCGAAAAAATAAAAAAATGGAAATAATATAGTGTCGCTTTTTCGTTTCATCGTGTTTCAAATCACAACAATTTTAAAGAAGTTTGACTTCAAAAATAACTCTGATTTTTAATCTCTTTAACTTGACTATGCTACATGTGTTGGTCAGTTAATTTTATTTAAAACTAGCTGACCCGGCGAACTTCGTACCGCCATATTTTCTGAATTCCTAAGACTTTGTTTCATGACACAAAAACAAAATCACCAAAATCGCTCCGGGTGATTAGGAGGATTCTAGAACCCGATCTCGGTGCCACCTACCGGTTCTAATTGTGAATCTAAACCATCCGGGGACCCATTTAAACACACAAAACAAATACCATCAAAATCGGTAAAGTCGTTCTCAAGTTATGCTCGTACATACATTTCTACGATTCATTTTATATATAAGATAAAGACGTTGTAGCCATAATTTATAAAAAAATCATCAGGGATATATTTAAAGATAAGAGATAATATTACGAACTTTTTAAACAGTTACAAAAGTTGAATAAAACGGCATAACCCTAATATGGAAACGAAATAAAACGTCTGCTTGATGTGACTTACTACATATTTCAAGAACTTGACATAACGTTGCAAATTGTCTTCAAAGCAATTTGTTGCCGCAGAATACCAAGTGCTTCAACTTAGTCACATCCTCCATTCCGCAAAGTGATCGGAAGACGTTAAGCCATTCCTTGAGTTTTAATGTCGCGTCCTTATAGGACTTTTGATAACCTGATTCTAAAGAATATCTACGTGGATTGTTTTGCTGAATAGCTTTCGTAAATGGGGTGAAGACTATTAATGCACTGCAACTGGGATTGTAATTTTGCATTTGTTAGCAGACCGTTTGTAGGAATATAACAAATAAAAATTGAATTAATTACACCATGGTCATTTTATTATTTGTTACATGGAACACAAACGCCACAGAGGGTACATCTATCTATAATATTATAGTTCTAAACATGCCGTGTCTATACATTGAAGCTAATAAATAAAACTGGGAATCCCGCGGGAATTTTTCTGGGAGCGATTGTAGTTGTTCGGGTTCATAAAAATTAACTAATTTTGACAGTTTTCGCTAAAACGATAGCTTACATTGTTTTTTAAATGCTGCATGCAGTACTTTGTCTCTCGAGAATTCCGCGGGAGTTTTACCGGGAATAACATTAATTAGTTAGATTGCATAGATATTAATGTATTTTGATACTTAAAAAATCCATTGCCCTGCTGAAAATATCCTTCGAATTTAAATACTGGCAAAATAATTATAATCTTGGTTACCTGTCAAGCGTAGACGAAGTCGCGGGCAAATCCTAGTTGTATATATGTAAAAAGCCTATTTTGTTCTAAAGACGACTGGCGGTTTTCGGCCTTAAGATCTACAAAGACAAAACTTGTACTAAGAAAAAGTAGATTTTTACTTATTACCTTTTTAATTAGTATGTACCATATTTTAAGAACCTCGCTAACCTGAGAAAATTTGTGTTGAATGTTTTAAGATTCGATACTCGCTTACTATATAATTAATTTGAGAAGCATTGTTATCCGATTCTTTAAAACATTATATTAATAAGAATCTAGGTATATTATGGGACAAAATATTGGTACACCTGCGTAATATTCTTTTGCTTAATACTTTTTTATTCTGTTAGTGGGTTAATTGATTATTTATTCGTTATCGATATCTGTTGTTTTTACATTTTTTTCAATGGCAATACAAAACATCTAAACGTCTACTATGTCACTATTAAATCTCATACGTCAAACGAAGCCGTATGGACCTTTGCCTGATATTGTGACGAATAAAACATAAATACATAAATGATTAGTTAGAAACAATAAATATCGTACAAGTACTGTTCACATGTTCAGTTATAGAGAGAACTAGCTGCGCCTCGCGGTTTCACCCGCGTGATAATAGAAAATTGTTATATTTTGGATAATTCACATTATATCTTTCTAAATTATAGCCTATGTGTAAGCTATATTATTGTAAAGTTTCATCAAAATCCATTCAGTAGTTTTTGCGTGAAAGAGTAACAAACATACATCCATACATTCTTACAAACTTTCGCGTTTATAATATTAGTAGGATTAAATATTTTTTGAAAATATTTTTTTTATTATTAATTAGATATTTAATTTTGCAATAGTTATAAAGAATCATAATTAATAAACTTTTATGAACATTTATCGCAGGATCTTATGAAGTATATATGTCAAAAGAGCTCCACGAAGTTTCAAATTTATAGGCCAATTATTTTATTTTTTTATTTATACCTTTTATTATCGTTCTGGAAATTGTTATTATAATTTATTGTTGGTTTTATTCAAATGTATTTATTTATTTTTACTAATTAAATATTATATAAGTAGACTTAGTTTTATAAATTATTATTATTATTAGTTATTTAATTAACAAATTTGGGTCGTTTTGGTTTTACGCTTAAAGGAAGGTTTGCACTGAAAATCAACGTTGTGTTGGATATAATTCCGGCACAGCAATATGCTGAGTGTAAACCTTGTTCGTTGAAAATGCGGCGTACAAATTCTCAAAATATGCTCTGTGTATAATAATGTATAACGAATGTAATTACGTCGCTATTTCTTCGAATAAAGTTTTTCTTTCTTTTTCTTTTCTTTCTTTCTTTTATCCCATTATTTATGCCAACGGATATTAGGAAAAAAATTGTTAGTTAACAATTGAATAACTTTTTAAAAACGGAGATTAAACTTTTTTTCCAATGGGACTCGATTCTTTCAAGTGGTAAGAACATACTAGATTTTTTTCAAATTTTTAAAATGACATTTTATATTATGAAAAATATATATTTGATGAACTCTCTTTAGCGGCGGCTCGCGCATGCCATAACAGCCGCGCGTAGCCCTATGTTCAACGTCAAATTAAAATTATAAATAATGCAGATAGAGTTCCGGGAGTTAGGACTTTTTATCGGAAATTTCCTCTTCTAACGAGCTTTTTTAAAATTGCTTAAATATTAATATTTTTCGAGTTCTTAACGAAAAACTAAATACCATTTTTTTTAAATCTTATTTTGTTAATAACAATTGCATTTTTTTACCTGCACCAAAATCTGTCAATAATATTTTTCTAGAGGTGATTCCGAAACAAATGAGCTATCGCTTATACCTTTATCTCTATTTTTCACGTTTTTGACCTTGTTGACTAGACTATAATTATGGCCAAACTCTATTTTCATCAAAGTTCTTGTAGAAAATGACAATCACTCATGGGTTTTAACGAAATAAGCTATATAAACACATTTTAATTATGCTCGAAGGTGACTATTCCACGGCTCCTAAGAAACCCGCCAGTCTCCTTTAAGCATTAAAATGATGATTTATTTTTTAGAAAGATTTGTGGTTCGGCCTATAAGGCTTTTCGAGCCAGTATTTCATGCACATAGTTTTGAATTTCAGTTACTCGACCAAATTGTAAGTCAAAGTCGTTTGGAGCTATAAAAGTCACAGACATATTATTAAACAGTTGAGATTTTCCACATTAATACAAATTGTTTCAAAATAATTAATATTTTTATACCTACTATGTAAGTATGTTATTAAAATCAGTTTGTTGAGATATTATTTCTGCCAGACTTAATGGGTATGAACAGATTTTAGATAATTCTATATGAAAGTATACCTTGAAAACCTTGTATAAATGGGTATAGTATATACAATCACAGATGATACTAGTTCCTCAGCGATACAGAAACAGAAACATACGCAAGCGGTTCCACTTGAAAAGCTTTACTTTTATACATATATATATGGAATAAAGCGATCAGAATCTTGAATATTTTACTGACGACCACCTTGATTTGTAATATTGAGAATATCCCACTATCTCCATTTTCACTTGAAATATGTTCCATTCCTTTTCGTCAACCAAAACTTCAACGATATTAAGTTTCAGTCTATCGTTTTAACTAGACCGCTAAGCTTATGCCATCTCTAATATATTTCATTTCACTTTCGTCTTTAATAGAACTTTCATTATGTATCTTTCAGGTTGAATTAACAGCGAATCATTCAGAAATAGCGAAAAATGGCCTAAGAAGGTTATGGGGTGTCCCTGACACGTCGGCCTATGTAGGACACCTTTTCCGCATGGAAATACCCAAAGAAGCATTTTCTGGAAATGTTTTAGCTTATAAGGTGAGATTCGACATCATCCTATTTTCGTATCGACCGTTCTCTCAAAAGCATTAGATACCCTACCCAATTTTCTCTACAGTCTTCGACGTCCCTAGTCATGAAATCTGTAAATATAGTTTTTTATAATGTTTTCTTATTTTTAGTTTACAATTATACACTAAGTGGAGAATACAGCTTTTACTTATATCAATGACAATTGAGTATTACACTTGCTTAATGATTTGGCATTTTCTTTACGAGTTATTAACTAATGGAACATGACACACATGAAACATGAACAAACATGAAAGTCAAGTTTTATAATCATATAAAAAAGCTCAAAAGCTTTTTAAGCCGTCAAAAATGTAAAAACGATCATCAAAAATGTATATTTTAAGACTTAAAAGAATAACACCAAAGCATCTAACTTTATTTGCATGGATTTTCGATTATCGTCGACGACCCCATACTAACAGGCGGTTTAGAAGCGCCTTCGAAAACTTCGACTTTGCGTCCCTTTTTGAATTTTGCCACCTGTATAACGGGGAGTGTTCCGAGGAATTGTTTGATCTGGTGCCGACGCCTCACTTTTGCAACCGCACCGCTCGCCAGCGACGGGATTTTCATCTCCATTTTCTTGAGCTCCCACGCTCAACTAAACAACGGTTCTCTAGAACATTTATTCCGCGTACAAGAATTATCTGGAGGGAACTTCCCGCCGCGGTTTTACCTTTGCGCTATGACATGGGGTTTTTTAAGAAGGGGCGTTACAAAATTTCTTAGAGGTTGGCAACATCCCTGGTGTTGCAAACATCCATAGGCGATGGTAACCACTTTCCATCAGATGGGCCGTCTGCCTGTTTGCTTGGTTCAGATAATAAAAAAATATTCATTTATACGATATCATTGTAGACCAGGCGATGTCGAGTGTCTCACCAGCTTTTGAACAAAGCCGGTAATACGACGTCGCGCGATGTTTTATCGTCTTGTGGGAAATGTATTAAAAAAACAATATTGACTACCCAGAGAAAACTAATGCAAATACATAGAATAAAATACAAGCTACAACCGAAATTAAAATATAACTCCATGATTGATTTTTAAATATTTATATTATTTTTATTTTATCAACACATATAAATATAATAATAAATATTGTGTCACTTTTCACAACAAAGTGAATTAACAAATAAATAAACTTTGCAAAGGAGCAATAAATTGATTCTTATTGATTTCTCCGGGGTTGGCACGCTACGTCGGATTAGTAAACATTACAGAAATAAGGAAAAAATAGCCGTTATTCCCGAAGGACCCCAGAGAAATCATTTATATAAAGGATTTATCGACAAAGGATAACGTAAAACACTACTACTTTTCTAAGATGGGATAAAAGCGCTTTTGCGTATTAAGGATGCTTTTTCTACAGGATTTGGCGTAATCAAAAGAGACTTTCAAAAAAACAATCATAGAAGAAGAATAAACAGAAAATGCACAATTGGGTAGATGAAACATATATTACAATAAATTCTAAAAAAAAACCATAGAAAAGAGCGGGCGCTAAAATACCATCTTACTTTGAAAACATCACAATAAAAATAATTTTAATCTCTGTTTAAATAGTAATTAATTATTTAACTCGTTTAAATCGTATCGTCATAACTTGCTATTCTCATACAAATACTAAGGGCTGCAGAGTTGTGTAAGATTTTAAAAAGTGTCTCAATTGACTTGACATCTTGTCAAAAACAGAAAGCTTCCGAAATCCTCTTGTGTGGGAGGTGTATTCTATATGGTGCTAAAAAGTTATGAAATAAAATCGTGAAAAAAATGTAGACGGGTGACCGCCATACCATATATACCATACCCCATATATGTAACTAAGGGTTGAATTTTTTTTCACCCTACATAGTTGTATAGGGTATCGTTAATCGTTAGTTAGATCTTGAAAAACAACTACGTTCTTGATGACTTTTTTAATGAGGTCAGTAGGTGGCGAAATGAATTACTCCCAAAAAATTTCAAAAATGCTTTTAACGAAAATTTATTTGCAAAATTTTCCTTGAGTAATTTTTGAGATAGGTGTGAGGGGTGTTCGAAGGTGACAAGGACAGTGGGTTAGGTTACGTTATCTGCAGACCAATGACCACGATCCGAGCGAGCGTGCCGCGGCAGTGGCCGGCGAGTGGCAGAACCGACTTTAACTTTTGTTTAAATTGTCAACGTATAAATGGAAACCAGTCGATTCTGCGATCAACTTCGATTAAATAATTTTTAATGAGGCCTTGTTGCCTCTACGGAACCCTTTGTTGTGTGCGGACTGCCAAAACCCCAGTATTTACCATATCATTGTAGTGTTAGTATTAAATTTTGAGGATATATTTTCCAGGTACATAGTGAAGATGGCAGACACACGCCCGGCTGGCTGGCCGTGGACTCGCGGCACGGCCTGATCAGCGGCGTGCCTCAGAGGCAGGACATCGGCGCCCACACCTTCATGGTCACCGCCCATGGCAACACGCGAGGCCTCACTGCCACAGACTCTTTTACTATCGAGGTGAATATAGCAGTTAAAAATATACGCTACCTAGTTTTTTTTTTTGCATGGCTTTAGCCGACAGGCAGACGGGCCGCCCGAGATCGCCTATGGACATTTGTAACACTAAAGGTGCTACCAATGTCCTGTTGCTCTCTAAAGGGGGACTGAAACCTGGCCACTAATGCCAGAACACAACTCAAGGTTGTTATGGCGGCATACTCTAGACGACGGTAGGTAGCCATCCATAAGGACAAATACCCTACCACCTGGCTGTGGGTTGTTTTCTTGCTTCTTGCGACAGGCCGCCCGGCCGCAAGAAATTGTATTCTTTCTGCGTTTCTACTTGGACAAAATTAGCAAACTCAAGATAAGAATGAACATTATGTATGTATATTGAAGTGGTCTATACACCGCAGACAACGATCCTTTTGGTTTTTATCTTACAAGATAAAAACCAAAAGGATCGTTGTCTGCGGTAACACACAGTAAACAAGTGAGCACTACAGTGCTGACTTGTTTACTTCACTGGAATGCAAAGGCTCCGAGTGCGATTTGGCAAATCTCGCAAAACAAACTTTCATAATCTGAGAATCGCTTAGTTAAATTGAGACGTGTATGAATATATTGGTATTTGTAAGACATGGCATAACTTTCACTTTATTTTGATACTTGTCGTGTTCTGTCTTACTATTACGAATCTGAGAAAGCGACTGCTTCGGGCCCCCTGGTCTATCTTTGATCAGCCGCAGTGTTGTCTGTTGTACATATGTTACCTATAACACAAATATTTATTTATTTATTTATTGAGAAAACCAACAGCGAATACACAAATATAATATAAAATCGTTTACAATAAAAAGTAAGGCCAATAACAGGTTTTCCTTATAAACTACCAATTTAGTAACAAATTTAAAAAGCAAATGTTAATTTGAAATTAAAGAAATAAAGTCGGGTTGTGTTATGTAAAATTCTGCAAGTCATCAATAATGTTACTTTTAAATTTGTATTTGGAAGACGCAAACAGATCGATTTTACAAAATTTAGTATTATAAGTACGAGCCATACGAGAAAACAAAGAATTTTGACAGTAGTTGGTAGAATTACAAGGAACATTCAGCAAGGATGTGTGACGAGTGCGGTATCTGGGTACATTATATGCCAATTTCGAGACGAGCTCAGGACAGTCAACACGGCTGTGAACTATATCAAAAAGCAATGACATATCTAAAACTGTACGTCTTTCAACCAAGGATAGAAGCCTATGTGAACTACAGCTGTCTTTATGTGAATTGGGACTTATACGACTAAGATAGTTAATATGATTGCAAAAAATTCTTTGTATTCTCTCTAAGCGTTCTTTGTGAATGACATATTGTGGAGACCATATGGGACTTGCGTATTCTAAAATACTCCTAACAAAAGAATAGTAAACAGATTTAATAACTGAAATATCTGAGAAGCACTTACAAATGCGTAATATGAAACTTAAATTTTTGAAAGCTTTATTTACAATGATATCTATATGATTAGACATAGTCATTTTGTCATCAAAATAAACGCCTAGATCGCGTACGTACCTCACTCTTTTTATAGGCGTTCCACTAAAGTTATAATTATAAGAAATTGGTTTAGTTTTCCTAGTAAAAGATATACATTCACACTTTTGTATGTTAAGATTAATATTATTTTCTGCATAATAGGCACTCAAGCAGTCGAGATCATACTGTATCCTTAAACAGTCAATTTCAGATTTAATTCTGAAATATATTTTTTTGTCATCAGCATACATAAGGTATTCTGAATTTTTCAAGCAATTATTAATGTCGTATATGTATGCATTATATAACAGGGGGCCTAAATGGGAGCCCTGTGGTACTTCAGTTGGAATTTTTATGAAGTCTGATCTGTATCCACCAAGTACGACAGCTTGAGATCGGCATGAAAGATATGATTTCATCCATCGCAATAAGTCACCGTGAACTCCCAGTTTATTAAGTTTATCTATTAAAATATTATGATCCACATGATCAAACGCCTTTTCAAAGTCAGTGTATATTACGTCCACTTGACCACCCCCCTCCATATTCTTTAATACATAGTCAGTGAAATATGCCAAATTCGTGATGGTTGAACGTTTCTTTAGAAAACCATGTTGTCGATCGGGCAAAGAGAAAGAGATGATGGGATATAATTCCTTGTAAACTATTCGTTCGAACACTTTGGCAACTGTGTTGAGAATTGAAATACCTCTATAATTTTCAATATGAGCTTTAGACCCCTTTTTATGAATAGGTATGATATGTGCAGATTTCCATTTACTAGGAAATACACCACGTAAAGAGCGATTAAAGATGGCACATAAAGGTGGTGCTATAGATTTATAGCAAGATTTCCAAAATATCGGAGGAATACCATCACTGCCAGCCCCTTTGTCTTTGTCAAGTTGCTTTAGGAATAGTTCTACAGTAGAGATATTAGTTTGAATTCTATACAGTGCTAATGTTTACAGAGACCTGTTCAGATTGAGTACGATGTTGATAACTACTAGGCTCGACAAATACACTTGAAAAATGAATTAAACCTATCGCAAATATCTTTTCCTTCTGAAAATGTTTTTTGACCCAAACTCATAATCTTAGGATAACTAGATCCCCCACGAAGAGCTTTAACATATGTCCAAAAAATTTTTGGATGTGATTTTATGTTTTTCTCACAACTAGCGATAAAGTTGTTAAAACATTGTTTTTGTATTCGGCGTTCTCTTGCACGTAATAGAGAAAATTCATCATAATCTAGGCGATTACCATTTTTTTCCATCTTGAATGGGCTTTAGTTTTTTCTTTAATAATTTTAATTAGTGCAAAAGAGTACCAAGGTGGATACGACCGTTTAATGCCTTTTCGAGATAGAGGGACATATTTATCTACACAGAGTTCTAGAACATCATAAAAATTATCGAGAGCCTGATCTATATTATCTGTACTGAACATAGCCTGCCAATTCAATGAAGAAAGATATATATTAATTAGTTCATAATCAGCCTTATTAAAGTTATGTTTAGGTACCAAAGACTCTTGTAATGGCTTCGATTGTAAATCATGGATTTCCATACAAAATGAGGGATGGGCGGCATCCTCCTTCAGAAGTGGTGCAGAGCTAGAAACTAAAGTTAAGGGCAAGTTACAGAAAGCGAGATCCAGAGTGTTACCTGCAGAGTTACAAAGAAAATTATATTGAGTAAGGCTTAAATATTCAAACTGTTCAAGTAACCGCGCAGCTGCATTCTGAACCTCAATGGGACCTTTTTTAAGAAATAGTGGGATGCCTGTTTTCCAATTTATACAGGATAAATTAAAGTCACCAATTATTAAATAATTATCTTTTGGGAGTGCAGTCACCGTTTCCGTCAATATATTAACTGCTATATCAACATCGCGTGATATTAGATAAGGGTCTGGAGGCACGTAGATAACGCAAAGATGTAAGTCAGAGGTAGTAGAAATTGCTTGAGCTGAAAGTGTTACCCATAATAACTCAGTGAGGTTGCACGAGTTGAGCTCACGCTGCGTACCACAGAGTGTGCGGCGTGTCAGAATCATTACACCACTTCCAAATTTTTTTTCCACTTATGACTACATCTCGATCCCTTCTTAATACATCATACCTATCATCACACAGCTCCCCGTTAAAAATTCCGCTATGAAGCCATGTTTCCGTTATAATAATTACGTCATAGTTATTACACAGAATACTATGCCGTAGTTCTAAACATTTGGTTCTAAGTCCACGAACATTCTGGTAAAATATACTTCAGTTATGAGAGGACATTAGAGTTGCAATAATTTCCATTAGTATTATAGTATATATAGTCTAGCCAGAAAGTGTGTAAAAAACTTAATTTTATTATTTTTGTGTATTATAATTCCATACTTTAAAATCAAAATATTTAAAACAGACACTTCGTTTTTTAATTTACATTGCTCCTGCTTTAGTTTTTCGTGTGAAGATTTAATACTTTCTACCTGATCAATTACGTGTTTTAAATCGACAGACAAGGACGACAGAGCCTGGGAATGAGTTTTAGTAAATTCTTTAAAAGACGATAAAATCTCCGCACGAAAATCGGCCAACGCCTCAGTAATTTCATCCTCTTTTTTTTTCTTTCTTCCAAGGCGAGTTCCAGAGGAATTATCCTGCTCTCGCAGTTTAGATGAGTCAGGTTGAGAGCCCGATCCATGCGATGATGATTGTAGAAAATTCATCGTTGCGTATTTAGTTCCGTGAATAAGAAGGTAGTTAAATTTCACCGGCAGTATATTACGATAGTCAAGGAATCTTGCACTATTTGATCACTGTTTAAAACGATATACAGATAAAATAATCTGTTAATTAATATGAATCACTAATCAGAGTCACGACGTAAATAAAATGCACTAATTTTAACTTTCGACTTTAGTTGTGGTATTAGGTCAATATTTAATAAGCGATACGCGAGTGTTCGCCGCGCGCGCTCCGCGATAATAATTGTAAATATTATGTACTTAACTTTAGAATATACCATGTTTTATCCACTAACAAGAGTTTTCCCCGCGCCGGCGCCGCGGGTTAAAGCCTACTATATAGTTCTATTTAATTTACATGAAAACTTAATTAGGTATTTATATATCGCAAACGAAGCTGCGGACAAAAGCTATTATATATATTTATAGACGTTCCTTGAATAATTCTCTGATGGTGAAAACCGCTCAAAAATCTGTTGCGTGGGTTAGAAGGAGAGCGGATGTATAAACGAACAGACGCGGTAAGAGACTTAATTTTATACTATATAAAGATATAAAAATCTTTTTCTTTTTAATTTTACTTTTATATTTTCTTCTATTAGTTATATTTGGGGTTATCTTTTAGAGTTACTAAAAAACGTCGTAATCGATCTTTAAAATTGATTAGATTTAAAATAAAGCTCATCAGGCTCCCTGGTAGTCGGCTAAAGGATAGTCTAGAGTTATTTCAGTCTTAACTTCCATATTTCAGGTAAGGAGAGCAGAAGAGAAACCACATTCAAAATACGGCTTATGTATTGGTGAAGAGAATAGGCTAGTGTTGGTCATCCTTATCGATGGCAGCTTTAATAAAATAGCACCAAGGCAGCGGATTCGAGCACTAATGCAACTAGCCACCTTCATGGCAGTCGATGGGGTAAGTTTTATAAAGTTAATTTTTGCAAATATAATTACTTATTGCTGTGGAGGCTTGTATGGGACAATATTATATTTATAACCGTTGGCTTTCATCAGTGATAATGTTATGGTTTTTGATTGTGGCCAAATGAGCCTTACTTACGAACCAATTAACAAATAGACACATTAGTGTTATATATATGCGTTATCTGACAGTATTTAACAATGATAACACATTAAACCTATCGCTACATCTGCGTGAAACGGCCTATAACCATAACATTATCCCGGATGAAGCAGTAAGGTTAAATTTAAAGATATTATATATACTGTTTTATATGTACAACTTTACATTGCCACTGTTTTGATACCAAACTATATTTTTAAACCTCAGATTTTTCTTTAGAAATACACAGTTTATATAAAATAATATCGTTTTAATATGGTAACTAAAGTAAGCATGTTCTGGTTTTTTTGTCAGGATGAATTTTGGATGGAACCGTACAAGACTGATTTAACCCACGCTGATACAATACTCAGCGGGGCTGGTTCATCTCAGAGGAGGCGAGATGATGCCACTACAGCTATTTATTTGAATGTAAGTTTACATTACTACACACTTTTTTTGACAATATTTGTAATTATCTAGAACTTTCCATATGATTTTGTTTGCTTTCTTTAAAGAAGCGTTTTGTGGAAACCATGACATATTACAAAAAAATCATACATTCATTTTCTTTATCTAAACTACATTTATTATGTCGGCCTCGATGGTTGAGCAGGCTAAGCCTTTGACGTCTTACCTCATTGCAATATACCTCTACATTGTCCGGTCCGGTCCTCCGGGTTCGATTCCTGGTATAGTAAATTTCGAAACGAATGTTCTCCGTTGTACATTATCTACCTATAACACGAGTGTAACTTGCTTAATTTGGGGATATACAATATTTGTGTTCGTCTGCTGATTATTTATTTATTTATTACTTATGTATTCATCTTTTCCAAGGCCTTGAATAAGTGAGAAAACCTTATTGTAATATTTTGTATGTACATTAATGGATTGTTTGTACTGGCTATGCTCCGTGGGTAGTGTTGTTAATTTATATGATAGGCATTTTCTATGAAGTCTGTCTTTATTGCCTACCGGCCGTCTGCTTTTTTGTCTGCTTCAGGTTATTACTTCTTATTAGAAGAAAGAAAGAAAAATATTTGGTATAAGTACGAATAATAATAATCATGTACATGTATGTATACATAGGAGTGGCGTGTCACCGTCTGCCATTGTTTGCATGTTCCCTCTAACATTGCGACAAGCAGACGCCATAGTCCCCATAGATCCAGATACCTATTTCCACTAACACTTCATCCCAATAGCCTGGTACCTTTTGTTCTCATCTCCTGTATAGTCCTACACCGACCGAGGCTTGTCCTTGGGTGTACTACTATATGGTGTAGACAGGGATAATTGCCGGTCAGTGTCACGCCACATTTACATCAAAGTCAAGGGGCCTCTACGTGTTGGCCTTCTCATGACCATCACCATCCACGCAAGCCATCCAAAAGTCTGGACAATTTTTATGGCCCGGGTCTTCAAAGACATAATAGAATAACAATTGGTTACGCTAGGAATATAGGAGGGACTTACTGATTGATGGTGTTGTTCTGATGTTCTGAAGTTCTGATGATGATGATGAGAGCTGATATGTTCACTTGATTTATTTAACTGTAACGTAACCGTCGTGTGCGCACTGAGCTGCGATAAATTTGACACTGACGGGACGCGGTTTTCGGGCTGATAGTTTATTTATTTAGGTTAATGGCATGGCAGCTAGGCGTTTAAGCTAGATCTTAGATTTTAATGTAGTTTCTTCATTTTCTTAAGCTTGTGTGTAGCACAGCTGAACGGTAGGTTATCAGCTGGTGCCATTCAACGGAGTTCTTGTGACAACTCAAAAGCCCACATTTGACTATACAGTTCACATTTCTCACAAAACACATAATTACTACTCAAAAACTAACAATATCCTACAACTATTGTTCATTTTAGAGTAATTTTACACATTTTTAGAAAATAAAACTGCACAGCACAACATCTCCTTTTAGTTCCCGCCAAAAACTGGTCTGATAGTGATGTGACATGTCCGATAGTGATGTAACATGTCCAGTAGTGATATGCGGATTTACGTCGCGCTTGGCGCGAACAACATTAAAAGTTTATAAATATTTTCAAAAGTTGTGACCAAAGAGAAAAACGATATATGCATTGGTTTTCAATAATTGTGAAAAGTATGGAATGCGTTTTCTTAAAATTAAGAAGCTCGAAAATAGGACGTTTGTAAGCTATTATTATTTTATAGATAGATAGATATTTGTATTTTGCTATTTGTTCTCTGCAGGTTGGTTGTGGCAACAAATTGTGGAGTCACCATAAGGTACTGGTGGCTGGGTTGAGGGAGCAGTCGCGGGACGGCACCCTCGCCCACGTCCTGCAATTGCCGGTCATCGGCTGGAGGCTGATGGCTGTACAACCAGCGCCCAGGGTCAAGAGACAGGTACAAAAATTCAATGTAATCATATCTGGACAGTGAAGGAACTAAAACGGTCGCTTTTAGTGAACCACTTTTTGAAATGTACACGTGTCTACGCGTCCTGTTTTTGCTTACAAGATACATTTTTGGATAAAATTTTAGTTAAATTGTGTCTTTAGATGTTTGATATAAAACATTTTCTGCTGTCATATCTATTTTTAGATGTGTCTTAAGTTGTCTAAGACATTCAAACATCATTAAATAGTGTAATTCATTGCAAAAATCCTCTTTGTAATGTACGAGAAACTGATCTTACAAGGAAAAACAGTGTATACATACAGGTGTATTTTTCAAGTGAACCTCTATGGCTAAATTCAAAAGGATAATATATAATGAAAAATAGTCGAAAGTAGTCTCTGGACCGGTTATGATTAAAACTAAAGGTTTACTAGTAGAAAAATCAACCCTGTTCCTTAGTACAACGGTTGACATTTCTTTACAGAACTTGTTCCTTGGAAGCTACACTATAGATTGGTATAGTACTATAGACTATTATTTTTTTTCAAAAACAGCCGACTTGATTACTAGACTTTTCAAAAAATCTCTTAATACCACTTAAATTTTATTTAAAATCGGCCCCGAGACTTGAGTATCTTTCGCTATAGCTTATTACTATGACTATTTTTAATCAATGCGAACGAATCTGCGGGCAACAACTAGTGATGAATAGTTTCGTCACGTAACTCGCCTTTGTGAATCGCAACTATTTAATCCTCTATATAATTCTTTTCTGCGCAATATATCTTATCTATATATATTATAATAAAACTGTAGAGGTCGAATTTCTGTACAATGAAAGTGAAATAGAACTAATTTAGTTTCTTTGTTTAATTTTATGCTTCTCTGTCTGTTTGTACCGGCTAATCTTTGAAAAAAACAACCGATTTAAATGAAATTTTGTATGGTGGTAGCTTATATCCCTGGTCAACATATAAGATACTTTTGATCCCGAAAAATTAAAGAGTTCCAGTGGGATAGTTAAAAAATAGCACCACGCGGACGAAGTCGCGGGCATCAGCTAGTATATAATAAATCAGTAAATGGTTCGAGTTTGCACAAAGCGTTTGAAAAAATAATCAGGGGGCTAATTTGGACCAGCAGATTCCGAAAAAACATATTTTAGAATTTATGTCTGTTGGTTAGAGCATCACGAGAAAGCTACTGAAAGGATTGAAATGAAACTCCAGAAAAAGACCTAGCTTATATCCCGAAGCGTAACTTAGGATACTTTTTATCCCGATAAATGACGTTACCGCGGGATAGGCAAAAATAGACAAAAAGTTGGCGCTGCGATCGCATTTTTTTTGGAAACTACTGAACATGTATGAATGAAACTCGACATAGTGCTGGCTTATAACCCGAGTTAACAGGTTACATTTTATCCCGATAAATGATGTCGTTTCTATAAAATAGACATTAGTTAAATAGAGGCGCTGCAATCGCGTTTTTTTAATTCCACTAACGAATACCTACGTTGTGATAAATAACATGTCATTCATGGAATTACTTCAAATCAGGCTGGCTTCGACTCATCTCTATGGGCGCGTTCCTTTAGTATCTCATAACGTTCAAAATGCTCCGTTTGCCGTTTGCCACATGGCGACCACGGTCGTTATGGTCGTGGCGAAAACGTCACTAAAGACTTCATTATTTTTTATCACGCAGCGCTCACAACGACCCTTGTCAAGAGCTGGGTCGAAGTGGGCGTTGACCACAGAGAATTAATTCTCTCTGTCTATTGACATTGAAAAAGGCACGATTTTTTTTCTTCGTTATTATAGTGAATTGAGCAAGAAACAGTAAAGTTTTAGGTCTAATATATATAAAAACCTAACTTAGTTTTTATGTGAGTAACACTACCTAAGATTTTTCACGCGGCGTAGCCGCGGGGAAAACGCTAGTAAAGAATAATAAAAGATATAAGCAGTCTATAATCAACAATTTGACTCTGTAGTCGCCGAGTACCGATGGCTCCGGCGACGACGACATGTACGACGCGGAATACGACGCCGATGACGACGACGACTACGGCGACTACAGCGGCTACCACGACTTGGGCCACGGCGACGACCTGGAGAACACCAATCCGACCCACTTTATCGACACCGCGGAATCAGTGAGTTTTAATCATTTTCTCTATATAAACTGTATTGTACTTAGTAAAATCCTTTACTCTTCTCGTATGATAATAATGCTCATCGACAAAATCCCAGTAAACATTCAAGAGCTTTCGGTAAACAAGTTTAAAAAATTAGTAAAGCTATATATGAGCGAGAAAGACTATTATATAACGAAAGATTTTCTAGAGGATTGCATTGAATGGGAATAATGCGATCGCTAACAAGCTCTTCCAGCAATTATTTATAACAATTACATTGTTAAACCTTGTATTAGTATTTAAACTACATAAAAAAGACCAATAATAATAATTATGAAGTAAAGATATGTTGCGCCACTTCTCCTTAACAGTAAATGAAATTACTTTGGAAGCGGTGGTAGACTCATGACTCTATAAGTAAATCTGTAAGATTCTATTTTGAAGTAAATACTTTACATATACATACATTATCGTGGGAAAAGATTACTACAATTGACAATGGTTCACTAAAAATATAACTCTGAAAAAACATCTACATTGCATTTTGGTTATAACGACGATCAAGGGACTTCTATAATACCATCGCTACATCCGGTAGTTGCTATGTAAATACATAGGTAAAATGAAAGAAAACAATATCTATTGCCAGACAGTACAGCCGCAAAATACGCATATATTGCCTAATATCGACTTATAATACTGATTCTTAGTTTTAACTTTACCTATCTGAACATTTATAAATAAAAGCATATTATTACAACTGCTCACGCTATCTGTGGATGTAAGATAGGATAAGAAAACTTTATAATTCTATAAACGAACCTTTGTGTGTTTCTTTTTTGAGTCGGTCTTTGTGTGTTGTATCTGCAGGGAATATCTAGAAACATGTTACATAGTTCATTAAAATTTGTTGTATGTATAGCCGAAATCGACGTTACACCCAAAGTCTCTATAGCCATATTATTTTCCTCTAAAAGTATACATTGAATTAAAGGGATTTAACTGTTACGTCGCTGTAACCAAAAAGACTTTACAGCCGAGGTCGTTATAAATGAAATTCACTGTATATAGAATCTAGAAATCAGTTTCGAGAAGTTTTTGCGTTTGTAGTATAGTGTATACAATACATATATACACAGTAACTATACTTATTAAAGTACTTTGATAGTCATTCCTAGTATACTGTTTCTACCTGAAGTGGACAACACGTGAGGATGTTACTTTTTACGAGGAAACGCTTAATCGGTTATTACACCATGGTGTATATGAAGACTTTCTCAAAATCAATATTTATGTCAATTGACCTTCAAGAAAATATCCTTTAATGGATTTTTTTAAATACAAATGTCGCCTATCGGACAGCACTTCTCTTCAAGTTTACGGATTCTACACGCAACTTAATTAAAAATTATCCCATTTTGAAAAACGGGCCTAATATACGTTTTAATATCGTAATTTCTAATATCATATTTTAAATTCATATTCGATACGAATGTTTTAGAACCTCAAAAAATATTAAGAATTCTCGTTGTGGTATATTAACAAAACCACTTTATTTGATCGTTATTGATTTGATTTATACTGTGTGTCATAATTATTTTTGTTAACATTGACTAATTATTTTTATCTTTGTTATTCTATCATTGTCATCATTATCCTAAGAATGAGACTGTCATCCATACATATTTCATAGAAATGCATCGTCCGTTTTATTCATTGGGAAATTAATTTATAATTTGTAAATATTTCTTAAATTCTATTGAATTTAAGAAATATTTATACATTATATGTTATGTTTCATTTTGAACTTAATAATTTGTATAAATTTTCGTTCATTCAATAAATAAATAAGTTTATACAGATATTAATTACACTTAGTCGTTTTAAACAATATATTTATTGCTCTTATACACAGTTCCCAAGTATTGATATTTACTTTTAAAATGTATGGTGTCCTCGGGTGGTAAAAGTAAAAATATTTTATACAATTCGTAAAATACTTTATATTTTCCAGTGAATAAAAAATTAGTCGATCCATAATTATTACTGCGCATACTCTTGCACTTCATTGTCACCTCATATCATTATCATAGAAACATAAATGGGAACCATATAGCATGGTATGTCGAATGAATTTACGTTCCTTTGAGCATCTGTATTCAATGTCTATACAAATACTACTTCCCATCGAGTAAATACGACGTAAGAAACTGTGGAAAGCTTGTTCGTCAAATAATAAAATCATTAATGATGACTATGACTGCATTAGCATACATAATCGTTGTAGTTTAAAGATATTTTTTCAACATGATCAACATTAGCTAAATTCACAAACCGTGCGAATCCTTATTTAAAAAAAATCAAATCGTCCAGTCCATACCTTTTCATCAAACAAACATTACATGTGCATATCAATCACTTAATATGACAATTTATTTTTATGTTTCTATTTATTTATCGATTGGATAACATTTTTTAATATTATAATAACAAGTTTAACAGAACGAAAATTTGTGGGGTAACAATAATTGGTTTTAGGATAAAAAGGGACACTGATCCATAATAATTAAATTCCAAACATTAAACGAGCTTTGTGTGTGGTTATTATAAATTACTAAAACTAATTTTAACTTTAAACTGAACTTTTGAAATTCTTTAAAGTCACTGCTACATAATCTGACAAAACTGTTATCTTCTTATTCATGATAGTTATACCTACGAGTTACATAGGCTTGTTAAAAGAGAGTTGTAAAAAAGGGTTTTTATAATCGCATTCTGAATGTGATTAACGGACAACACTTTTTTTACTATTTTTTAACTACCCTATAAACCTCGAATAAATAACTATTATGAATAAGGGTTTATCTTGTGCCTACAGACCATAGAGTATGATATATATAATCATATAAACCGTATTTACTGGTTTCAGGTTTGCATGTAACTAGAGGGGTTGTCTTGCACTTTTTACTGAAGCTTCTTTCTCTCTGAAATCTGAACTGTCACCAAAGCGTTTCCGGAAGCACAATTTTGAAGTAAATGTAGCCACAAAACCACAGACAATGCTCTTTTTCAATGGTTTTTAACCCTTATAGTACTAGCAAAAACCTCGTATATTGTCTTATAGCACTTCTATATTCTAATGATCTGTGTTGGTTTTCCTAGTCCATTGGAACCTAAAGTCCTAGTAGGGTGAATTTCGTAAACAAATTTTTATTTGTTACTTACTTACTTACTTATTCTGCTATGAGTGCTTAGGAGCGACCCCAAAGTTAGCCGTTGCATATCTATATAATTATAAATTTGTAGTATTTTGATTTTAGATTTTTTTGTGTTTGTTTTTTCGGGATTCACGTAAACTATTGAGCCGTTTTAGATGTAGTTTCCGCTGACCGATAGCAAATTATATCCCGGGAATTCCGCAGGAATTTTTTTGGGAGTGGTTTAAAGTGACCCAGATGAAAAAAATACTCAGTCATAAAATCCACGATACTTTATATCCTGCGCATTATTTATTCCGGGTTTTTACGAGAATCGTCTGAATTCATGTATTTTAATCCTAAAACATCCATTGACCTGCTAGATTTTACATATTGGCAAAATAACTGTAACCTTTGTCACCTGTCTAATGTGGACGAAGTCTCGGGCAAATGCTAGTTTCCCATAAAGTCGCATACATACAGAGCCCACGATCGTTTGTTGGAACATTAAAGGACTCGACCCATTCGACCGTTCTACGAAACGTATACACAGAGTCGTCGAAACCCATTCACTAGTCGTCGTTGGCTCTATCTGTACCCATCATAACACAAGCCTATCCTGCTTAATTTTGGAATATACACACATAAACTGAATATAAATACAGTGTGTGTTGTTTGCTGATTTATTTATCTTCAATGTGGCTAATATATAGGCGCTGTGACCTATATTAGCCGCGCTTAGAAGGTTTGCCGACGAATACTTCTCCCACTTCAACAATCACGATCCGTACTCGTCTACTTCGTGATACTAACTAGACAAGCGTGATTCGTGGTTGTAATGGAAGCACGAGAGATGGCCATCGGCATACCTGCTGTTCGCGACTCATAAGTACATACATTTAGAAGTGTGCAGGGTTAAAAACCATTGAGTCGTAGGGTATGTACGGCAATGGGTGTGTGTGTACTAACGTAGTGTGTGTGTCGCGGCGGTTGCGCCAGGTGGAGCCGTTGACCGCGACGCCCACCCCCGTCCCCTCCGCACCCCCGGAGCCACACCCCCACCGGCACCACCACGGCGAGCCACACACCACCACCGACACGTTTCAGAACGAGACCGCGCCGCGACGCCCCCACCCCACTCCGCACTCCCTCTTCGCTCCCCTGTCCCCCCTTACCTCAATCGAACCAGAGACAGTCCCCCCAGAAACACCTTCGAGCGAGTCCTCGACCGCCGCGCGCGACCCGGACACAACCCTCGACACCTCGTCTACTAATACGTATACCACGGAGGTTTGTCGTAACCCGCTCTCAGGCTTTTACGATTTGCATGCTCGATTACTCCTAATCCACGTGTAGTTTAGATAGTTTAGTTTTAGTCAATAGTTTAAGTGATTAATGTCCGTTCATTTGCCATACTATCGGTTAAAATTTGACATAAGCTCCATACAAGTAATGTCAAAATTCAACCGATAGTAAGGCAAGTGAATGAACAGTAAGATATAGGAACCCGCCGTAAGATAGCGAATGCTGCGGACTTTACTTTTATAATTTACTTATATTTCTTGAAACCGGCTTTAATTTGAGAGCATGCGTATGCGTATATGAATTTAGGAGCATGTCTGATAAAATGTAACGAGTATGTATTTTTATATATTAAGTACAAGTACTTATTATACTACTTTAAAAATATTTATATAGTAATGACGCTATATTATTTCTTATTATTCGCTCTAATTATAACATCTTGTATGTCAAATGTGTTAGTTGATTCTTTAAAACAATTTAACATTAGAGTAAGTACTCCGTAGGTCCAGCGTTTTCCATAGGAGCTAATTGAAACGTAGATGCTAGATGCTCTAAAACATTTTATATATCTTTTTATCATTTTAAACAGCAGCTACATTGGCATGATAGTTTACTTTATATTTCTTACAGCATGGTTTAATTAAGTTTAATATAAACTCTTTTTTATTATTATTTCAACAAAAGAAAAATAATTCGGAAATCATTATAGATTCAAGATTCAGTTTTCAGTATAAAACTCTGTTTTAATATTATTCAAAATACCCAATGTTCTGTCAAGTAATCAATATTCAGAAAATTTGTGTTTTAAAAAACATGTCGAACATATTTAAACAACATTTTCATTTTAAAAATTCTCCCTCACCAGGAGCACAAAGTCAAAATCACGCCATATTCGGAAACCGCTTCAGAGTCCACGGTTAACTTTTCAATAGATCCCGTGTCACCAAGGCGACTCGATGAAGTTGTCATACATCCTGAAGACCTGCCAACAACCACAGAAACCGAAATGGTACGTAAAATAACAAATTTAAATATAGAAGAGAAGATAACCATAAACTTAATACAATAGGTCTAACTCACCGTTTTGTAATGTCCAAATTTACTAATCGTGTGTGGTTTAATGTTAACATGGGTTTTTTTGAGTTATTAGATAGATTTTTAACGATTGTTCATATGCCATTGTAATTATGTACATATCTTTACTAATTGATAGACATTAAGACAACGTTGATGGAACTCTTACATACACAGTGCAGTTTCTTAATATTTAAAATGCTTTTTAAGAATTGTAAGTAAATGTTAACTGCATTCAAATGAAAATAAAATACAGTACGCGCAAAACTTAAATGCGCTTCGAATGAAGTTAGTTCGGCGAGTTTGCACAGGACCAGTCAGATTTAACGTTTATTACACCTTACGGAGTTGTTCGAACGAGATGCTATACGAGTCCGGGTAATCGCCGAGCGAAAGCGCAACACTGCTTTCTCCGCTCTGTCTGTGAACCTTATAACTGTGTTCTGCGTAATGACTTGTACGGACGTCAAGGACGCACTTAAATTTAGTTCGTACTGTAATTAAAATATGGTTAACATGTTTTGCAGATCTTAGTATTTATTGAAGGGTGTAAAATAAAGTTTAACTGGTAAATTGGAAAGAAATTCTAAAGTCTACCATAACTACTGTATCAATACTGCTTCCAAAGCTTTGCTTGTTACGAAGATAAAACACAATTTCTTAACTACCCTACGTTGTCTAAACGTCTATGCACCTTTCATTTCACACCGTGTGAGCGTCCGCATGGCACTTTCAGCAAACGGTAGTTATTCGAGCATCGAACGAACTTCCACCTTCGTCTACCGAACGGGCCACCTCTGTGACGTCACCAAGCACGTCAACAGAGGCGCCTACAACATTGTCATCGACAACAACAACATCAACTACAACTACGACGACGACTACGACAACAACAACGCCAGTGCCAACGACAGTCGCGACGACGCCAAGCACGACTTCGACGACTGTTGCAGTGGTTACGATGACACCGGTACCAGAAACAACGTTGCAAGAGGTTACTGTACAGGTCCGTTGGGGTAGAGCCGTGTTTCTATATCTTATCCTTCCATTCCTTTTACTCGTACCACTAGTAAGGAATGTATATAGCAAGATATAAAAACAGGTAGTAGGACGCTTTGCACATATTCGCGGTTGTTAACAGCTATATTATCGCAACGTATAAAATATACCACATACTAAAATTTTTTCAGATACAGTCGCTGATAGTTATTGAGGTGTAAATAAAAATAATACTCAATTATAACAGTTGAGAATATTTTCAAAATTAACTATTATAAGATTAGATATTAATCACGTGATTTATTATAATGATTGCGTGTTTATTGTGTAAAAGCCATATTGAAATTCGAAAGGGTTTGTACTTACACATTAACATGTTAACACGTAAGGTGGTCAATGTAAAAGCTTTATTAAAAGTATTATTACTCGTACGTAATATAGTTGTCATAGAAATAAGATAAACTTTTTAATAAAAATACTAGTTGATTGCCAACCGTGATGTGTAAGGACGTCGAAATCATTTTACGCACACATTAAAACGCGAGAAAATAAATATCATTCGTTTATAAATTATATTTGAACTTTATAATTACATTTCCATCCCAATATTTTCTTAATGTGTGTGTTGAATTTGCCTAAGATTACTTAAAAGAAATAAAATAGATATAAACGCAATTTGGATTTAGGCCCTATTAAGTTTAAAAGAAAATACTTAAGAACTGAAAATATGAAACAAAAACGTATGAATGATGTTCAGTATTAAATAACTCAAATTTTTTTAATTTCTAATTGAATCTGATTAATATAATAATAGTTTCTTTATTAATACAATAGAGCCTATATCTATGATGCAGTATTGGAGTATTGAAAATATCTTTGTTGTTGTTACTGCGGGTTTCAAAACTAATTAATTGACATCCATTTGTAACAAATTGTCTTTTATTGGAAATTGTTGATTGGCTGTTGTGACTTGTTTTTCTACTAACACGAAATTCAAAATTTACTCTGTATAAAGCAATCTAAATTATTATACCGGCACATGCTGTATAGTGTATAGTGGGAGGTCATTCGATTTGGCTTATTTCTCGCACATTTTTAATATATTGCACAAAATTTGGTTAGAACCACTATTATATTTTGAACAGTGTAAAATTAAAAATTGTTTACAATCTTTCAAAATGGATTTACAGCTCGGTTGATCGGTAATCAGCGTTATTACTGATACATATAAGGCCTGTAATTAAGACGCACTGGGCCCCGTATAATTTACTATTTTGGTTCTATATCTTAAAGGATTGAATTCCTGAAATGATTATGTATGATCTACAGCTAAAATTGAGTCCGTTATTTGAATGTATTTACATGACACGAATACCAATACAATATAATAAATAAATATGGGGTGTAATCATTCTATACTCAAGTGTAAGAAATTATGAATAATATAAATACTCAAAAAATCTCAAAGAGATATAATTTATAATTCACTTAACGTCACGCATTTAATTTAATAAATAAAATAAATGTTCAAATATTCCAGGAAACGAACCCCACTGAGCCTGGCAAGAGCACAATAATCGGTCAAACAACCGAAATTGTTACAATAGCAATGCCGGTCAACCAACCGCCTACACTCAAACACCACATGAAGAAATTGGCCATTATTGCTGGCAAGGCTTTCAGGTACATTTTATTACTATTAAAATTGCTTAATAAAACTGTTATATATAATAGCAGCCCATAAATGTCCCACTGCTGGGGGCTTGGGCCTCCCACTGTCGGGGAACGGACATCATACCCGCCACGCTTGTCCAAGGCGGCTTGGCAGGTTTGACACATCGGCTATCTCGATGTGCAGGTTGCATCTCGATGTTTAACTTCATCGTTATTAGCACGTGGTAATTGTAACAATATGCACATTAGGTCAGAAAACTGCCTAAATGGTGCATGCGTTCCCACCAGGATCGAACCCACGCCCTTTGAGTTTGGGACGCGTGCGCTAGCCATTACACTACCACGACTTATAAAACTCTGAATATCACTAATATTTTGCTTTTCTTACCATATAAAAATCCGGCATAAAAAATAGAAAGTCATTTGTCTTGAAAAATTGTTTTGTCGTCCATTGCAGATATATTATTCCGGCTGGTTTGTTCACGGATCCCGAGGAAGGCACCAACCTTACATTCACCATGTACGAAGCGGAGAACGTGCCACTCAGCAAGAACTCATGGATACAGTTCATACCCTCGGACAGAGAAGTTTATGGACTGTAAGTCTTGAGGATTCTAATCAAACTATTTCTTTTAAACAACTATGCATTTCTTTAATCTTCCAAAATATTGTGCTAAAAATTATTTAATACTGATTTGGTCCTTTGATGTTTGAGTTAGTTGTCATATTTTCCCTTTTATTTATTTACTAGCTGTGCCCGCGATTTCGTCCGCGTGGAATTTTTTTCGCGGGACCCTAACAAAAGTAGCCTAAGTTACTCCTTATAACATAAGCTATCTGCCAGTGACAGTCCCATTAAAATCGATCAAGCCGTTTCAGAGATTAGTCGGAACATCCAGACAGATCGATAAAAATTCTAAAAATTGCATTTTCGGAATCTTCTAGTCCGATTGTCCCCCTTGATTTTTATTTTAGGAGTCATAGTTTTTCATTATCATTTCTATATATAATATAGATTATGTACTATTTCTTATTCTACCTTAATTATTTATACTCTTTTGTTACTACTTATATGTACCAACCACTCCTACTGCTACTCTTACATTATTACTAATCATATATTATCGTTTGTAAGTACTTTATATTACATCCTTTCGTATATTTAGGAACATATTTTATTTCTTTCTGTCAACCTCAGCAGTATCTAATAATTTATCATTTTAATATTAAACATTTTTTTTGTTTAACATGGCTAAACTCTTGCTTTTATACTTTCATCAACAAACTGTAAATATTAGTTAATTTGCATATGAATGAATAAATGAATCTTTATTTCTAAAATACAGATAATAGTTGTACATAAGATAGTAACAAAGTCAAATGTTCTCGCTCTATTTGACCTACATATGGTCAAAAACAAATATTTGAGTATACGTCAATCTATGAACAAAAAAAAATATGACAACAATTCTAATAATTATAAACATAAATCAATTAATCAGTTATATGATGATGAGTCTGATTTTTTTCTTTTCCAGACCATTAGAATCGCATGTATCCCGCTGGAATTTCATAGTAGAGGCGCAAGACAGCGAAGGCCTTTATGCCAGAGGACCATTGGACATAACAGTACAACAGCACAAGAGCGGACGGACCATCAACCACCAATTCATCCTACAATTCAAGCTTCTCAGAGAGTTCCCAGCTGCAATCGATTGGCAAATACGAGCTCTCGAAGGAATTGTCAATCTGTTCCGGGATACGGATATGGACCATCTGACAGTTTTGAATGCAACTCAAGTCGGTGATACTTGTGAATTTGTTTGGACTAATGACACATTGCCGAAAGATGCTGCGTGTCCAATGGATGATATTAAGAGACTGATGAAGGTAATATACATATTTGGTTTCTGTCTCCCATTAATTATTTTTCATTTTGATTAAAAATTATTCTTAAATGTATTAAATTTATTTTAACGAAATAATTCTTTTTAATTTAATTAATTTGAATGAAGAAATATGTTCAGTTATGTGTTTATTTGTAACTAGCTGCCCGTGCCCACTTCGCTGGGCATCAGAAAAAAAACTTATTATTAATCACAATCAAATATATATATATATATATGTCACTCAGAAATAATGTAGCTTTCCACTCGTGAAAATTTTCAAAATCGGTTTAGTAGATCCAGAGATTACCCCCTACAACGTCAGAAACTCACAAACTTTACCTCTTTATTTTTTGTTGAGTTTAATTACCTACTAAGCGAATTTAAAATATTTCCCTTCCCATACTGCGCGTACCCCAGTGACACCTACATCGCATAAGTAAGCCTATCTAGCCGATTAGGGTGCGCGGCGACCAAGCAACTTTTTTCAAATACTTACATTTTAAACTCGTAATATCTTTCGAATGGAATGTCCGAATTGAATAATTCAAAAAGTTATATAAAGGTATTGAAGCAGTCTTGAATATGAAGTAATTTATTTTGATAAGGATGAATACCAAGATACAAATAAAGAGCCTTATCTAGCGGCGGCGTTATAAATAAATTTTTAAAAGAAAAGAACACTTTATGTGGCATTACTATAATAGGTAGACATATGATGTCGCGACACTTTATGTAAATAATGATGTGTTCTGCAAAGTCGTAGTACATTATTTTATTCTATCATCAATAGTTTTCGCAGCGCACGCGATTTTAGGTGATTTTTTTACACCTTGGGTTACACTATTGGAGTTTTAGTAAGGATCCCTAAATTTTTTTAAATATAATATAGCTAAATATGGAAATGCTCAATTTCTGAAATAAATGAATTATTATTATTATTTTAGCCTACGTCAACCGGAGATAGTATGGCTCGCCAACAGTGAAAGAATTTTTTAAATCGGTTCAGTAGTTTCGGAGATTACCCCCTACAACGTCACAAACTCACAAACTTTATCTCTTTATAATATTAGTGTAGATATATACATACTAGAGTTCACCCCGCGGCTGCGCCGCGGGTCAACCTCTAGTGCGTATCTCTTGTATACAATATAGGCGGTACAGGTTACATTGTATTTAATATTTTATGTATTTGCCCCCAGAAGATTCACTGCACTTTATATCGCAAACTATACCATTCCCCATCTATCTGTACACTACGTTATCTGTCTAAGTGACAAAACTTGACAAGAATGACAAAAGTGAATCAAGTGGACCACGGGGACTAACGGGACCAAGTGGATGAAATGGTCAAAATCACAAAAAACCTATCCCACTTTTTGGGATAACCTTTACATAAATCTGTCCCATTATCCGGGATGAAATGTATCCCTTGGCCACCCTCGGTATTAAAATTACATATGTACCGAGTTTCAGCTAAATCGGTCCAATAGTCTTTCCATAAAAGGATAACAAACAGAGAGACAAATATATTTTTATCCCGGAAACTATTCCATTTTTCGAGATAAAAAGTATCCTATGTTCATCCTCGGCATCGAAAATATATATATACTGAGTTTCAGCCAAATCGGTCCAGTAGTTTTCCCGTGAAAACGGAACAGACAGACGGACAGACAGACAGAGTTACTTTCGCATTTATAATATTAATAGGGATAAAGGACATTATCAATTAAAGAATGTATTTAAAATGCTGTAAGTACGCTTAGAGGCTAGCTAAGAGGCAAGTTTAGTTGTCGAGACGCTTCGATACATAGTGGCCATACTACCTGGCTACAAAACTCGTGTCTGGTGATCTAAAGTATGGTTGTAGACGTATTTTTTTTGTGCTAAAATGTCTCCCTCAAAATTATCTAAAAAATTGCTTCTTACTGAAAGCACTATCCTCAAATTTCATTACTTAACCAAAGGTATCGAACATGTTGGGTACATGATATTAACATGTTGAGATCCAGTGAAGGCGAATTCGTAATTTACTACAATTTTATGTAACACATGGGAGGGATTCCACAGTGGCCCCCTTTTATAAACAGAGGCTATTATTAATTCTTCCATGATGCATCCATCCATGCAAAAAACCAACACGACTGTTCGCGTCGCTAACCGCTAGACGACTATCGAGGCGCCAAGCGACCCACTCAGCGAGCGGCGTGGCCGCGCACATAACGTGCCTTCTGTTGGTTCACTAGGATGAGTCATCGAAGCGATCAGCTAACCTATTGCCGCTAAGCGTGCCACCTGCGGTGGGGCCTTGGCCTTAAGGATATCTTATATCCGTGCAGGAACAGGAAATAATACAATTTCCTTCGGCCGGGCGGCCTATCCTAAAAGGTGACTAAACAACCCACAGCCAGGTGGTAGGGCATTTGCCCTACTGGATGGCTACCACCCCTGGTCTAAAGTATGTCGCCATAGCAACCTTGAGTTGTATTACGGCATTAGAGACCAGGTTCCAGTCTCCCCTAAGAGAGCAGCAACGCATTTGTAGCACCTTTGGTGTTGCAAATGTCCATAGGCGATGGTAACCGTTTTCCATCAAGTAGGCCGTCTGCCTGTCTGCTGAACTCTGCAATAAAAAAAAAATCTTTTACTAACATATTCAGGTCTTAATAATCTACTTGTATAATTCATGTACATTCTTGAGTCAGGCCAAACATAAATTAATTAAATACATAATTATTAGTATTTTTTTAAGTTTTCACGACTAGTAAACATAAAAGTTGGGAGTAGACTAAATTATAACTTTAACATTATTATTATTGCATAAAATTATTTCAACCTTAAATTATTTTCCTATTGTTAAATAAATAAATTACTCATTGACACTTAGCATCTTTATCTTTCTTGATCACGGCTACTCAAAAGTGGCCGCAACGTCGAAACTTTCGATAAAAATCAAATAAAATTCCGCTCTCAAAACCGTTAAAATGTATTTTTAATAAAAAAATTGTTTTTTTAAATTTTCTAATAAATGTCAAGTTCCTTCTGTGCTTTAGGTGCTCTCGGGCTGGGCATTTTACTCTCTCTGGCATCCTATTGTTACACCACTGTTTGCTCGGGTTTCGTACGTCTCACGTTCTTATATAAATAATCCGTCACTTCTTTATCAACCCATTCCAGATTATGGAATCGGAAACAGAATCTGGGAACCCATCAGCGAACTTAGTCCGCGCCATGTCGCCAGACCTGAAAGTGAGCAGCGTGTCGTGGCGAGGGATGGGCAACTGCGCCGGCGGCGTCCCCGCCACGAAGGCGCCCGACACCTACCCACCGGTGACGAGGAACCAAGTGGACCATCTCACCGCTACCGTCGGACATCTCCTCGTCTACAAAGTGCCTGAGGTGAGGTGTTTGTTTATTTTATACTAGCATGTGCCTGCGATTTTGTCCACGCTTGAATTGAAATTCCTGCGTGATTCCCGGGGCACAAACTATCGTTTTAGTGAAAACTGTGTCGGAGTACGCTAACATTTATGCACCCGAAGAACTACAAACCGCTCCCGCATTACGGAAATAAAAAATATTCCACATTTTATTACATAAAATTTGCTATCAATTTAATACGCCCGTTTTGAATCATTCCCACACAGATTTCCAAGATAAAAAGTAGCATAGAGTTTAAGTCAAAAAATTAGCTGTCGATAAGCGAAAGACGCATCGAAATTGGCCCAGTAGTTTTTACATGAATCCCGAACAAACAGACAAAACAAGAAATCTTAAAATATTTGACGTGTTCTCCATCTATAGTCCATTCCAGTTATTTTTTGAAGTGATACGTCTATATAGACAGTTTTCAAATTTGACAAGTACATTAACAATCTGCCTGTAAAACTTCAACGTAAAATTTTGATGCGATTTGTTTTGCCACTTGTCTGTTGCCATTCGTTTTTTCACTTGTCTGTTGCGATTCGTTTCTCCACTTGTCTATTGAAGTTTTTCCACTTGTCCGTTGCGATTCGATTTTCCACTTGTCCATTGCCATTCGTTTTTCCACTTGTCCATTGCGATTCATTTTTCCACTTCTCCGTTGAAGTTTCACTTGTACTATGTGTCCCAGCACACATTTTTTTTAAATAGCTTCTGAGTACATACACGGCATTTTTAGAATTCTATAATATTATAGATTAAAATGGGTGGGAGGTAAAATAATACCACCCACCCATTTCCACCCATCTAAATAGGTCACTTTACCTCTCGTGTAACTTGTAACAATCTACTATTGTACTGGGTGACTTTCGTTCCATAGTATTCTTCCTCCGTGGTAATTACCCTATTATGTACAGGACACGTTCTTCGACCCGGAGGACGGTGGTACGAGAAACCTTGCTCTGTCGCTGCGGTACAGCGACCGGTCTCCGCTGCCCCCCGGCCATTGGCTGCAGTTCGATGCCCGCAACCAGGAGTTCTACGGGCTGCCCGCGCACGGGGATGAGGGACAGGTCTCCTACCAGCTGGTAAGAATTTTGATATTTCTTCACACAGTCTCTGATACTAATCTCTGTGTCTAAGTGTGAATACTAATTTCTACAGCCGGGCGGCCTGTCCTAATTAGCGAAACAACGGCTCTACTCTACAACTCTCCAGTAGTCATTAAAGAAGTATTTGATGTCCAACTTAGCGCTTAGCGCCATATTTGACCTCCAAATATATTACTCTACATTCTTTAATCCATGCAGGAACGGAGAAAGAATACAATTTTCTGCGGCCGGACGGCATGTTGTAAGAGGCGACAAAACAACCTACAGCCAAGTGGTAGGGTATTTGCCCCTCTATAGTAATAATAATGTTACGAGTTGTAGGACTCGAATTAAAATGACGTTGGAATTATTATAGAGTTTATTAGAACTATACAAACACGTATAACACAGGTACAAATATAACCGAACGCAACAAGTCCAAACATAAAGCCGAAGATTGTAATTCAATAACACGCGCAAAGTCCGTCACTAAATAGATTACCGAATATACACAAGTCTTGCTTCGCTCGTGGTTATCGCTCGACTGACTCATCTCTCCATTGGGGCATTGCTTTATACAGCACAGATGCAATATGTCTGCCCGACCGCGTGGACCGAATTTCTTAGAATCAGTTTGTACTTTTAAATACCTGGCAGTGATCACAATACATCAATAGGCCGTAAAAGATTACAATACACAATGGGCTGTTTTTTTAATCACAAAGTAAACAAAAGAAGTCCATATGCCGAAAAGGTAATAAAATGTGTTTCTACAGGGCTGCAGGTGTGAATGTGTAGGTCGTAATAATAATAATGTCTTTATTTCAGGAAGTTCACCCATATAAAATCACAACACAAAATACAATTAAAAGTTATTAAATTAAATTCAAATAATACTAATGTCATTTCATGTAAATGTGTATTATGCATTTACGTTACGGTGCACAGAATGCCAGCTCCTAAAAATAGGGTTGTCAAGGCCATCTGAAAACATGAGGAGAATCCCATTGCCCGAAGCACGGAGGCGAGCCCAGAGCCCCGCTATGTGTGTCCTCCTTATCGCAAAGAAATCTGCAATCCTGTGGATGGCTACCACCCCTGTGCTATATATCTGGCTTACCCCCTGATCTCCATAGAGTATGCCGCCATAACAACCTTGAATTGTGTTCCGGCCATTAATGGCCAGGTTCCAGTCTCCCTTTAGAGAATAGCAGCACATTGATACAGCACCTTTGGTGTTACAAATCAGGCGATGTCCACAGGCGATGGTAACCGCTTTCCAGGAGGGCCGTCTGCCTGTCTTCTGAACTCATGCTATAAAAAACAGAAATATTCTATTCTGACGCTTTTCAGGAGTTGACAAAGCGCTAAGAATTGGTATCATAGGTTAGAAACGAGTTGACCGTTTTCTTTTATCTCCTTTATTACATACAATTATTACTTCCGACAGATCGCCGAAGATTCAAGCAAAAAGAGTGCATACGACAGTCTAATAGTGGAAGTGGCGAAAGCGCCAACTATTAGGCCCACAGTTGAATTCCAAATGACAATGGAGTATCCATTTATGGAACTTGCGTATGGCGCGAATAATAAACGGAAGGTTATCGAGAAACTGGCGGCGTTATTCGGACAAAAGGAGACAGACAATATAAGGATACACAGCATCACTAATAATCCAACAACTATTATTTGGTAAGTATAATTTTAAAAAGTATACCTATAGTTATTATTATATTGATGCATGTTCCAATTTTAATGCTCTCCCTATATAGGTGAATTTTTAAGTGGGCCTTTAGGGTCGGCCAGAGTTTCGAGGCCGATTTTGACGAAAAGTTAAATGGTATCATTATATTTTTGAAAAATCAATTACCCTTGTCAGGAATCGAATTTTGAAAAATCCTGTAATATTATACCAAATCATAGGGAATATAGAATATTTTATTCAAAAACCACCCTTTCCCTTGGTTGGCGTTTAATATTCCTTTAAAGCAATTGATCATTACAAGCTACACTGATTTTGTATAATAATACAGGTGTGTTTATTATTTCAAAATGAGCCAATTGGAGCATTACGCATTCATGAAGAATGCGCATGAGCATGAGCTATTTGAGCATTACGTGAAAACTACTGAACAGATTTAAATGACACTCGACACAGAGCTAGCTTATATCCCGAAGCGTAACTTAATATACTTTTTATAAGTCGTCGTCGTCGTCGATAAATGACGTCGTTTCCGTGAGATAGACGAAAATAGCGAGGAAAATGACACTACGATCGCAACTTTTTTGGAAACTACTGAATGTATATGAACGAAACTATATAGTGCTGGCTTATAACCCGAGTTAACACTTAAGATACATTTTATCCCAATAAAGGTCGCCGTTTCTTTAAAACAAACGGATTAGCAAAATAGATGGCGCTGAAATCGCGTTTATCAATTCCCTAACAAATACCTATGTTGTTTTAAAGAACATCTCATTCATTATATTACTTCAAATCAGGTTGGCTTCGACTCGCCTCTATGTTTTGCTGGGCAGTTGTGTGGACTGTACCTATGGATTTATTTTCTTTGTTATTATAGTGAATTTAACAAGAAACGTCGAATGAAATTTTTATGTAACACAGAGCTACTAACGAGGGTTTTCACGCTGCGCAGCTGCGGGGTAAAGTCTAGTATTTAATATAACTTCATTTTATGATTATATAATAATTTCTTCTACAGGTACAACACAAGTCTACCAATGGACAGATGTCCAAAGAAAGAAATCGAGGAACTGCGCAAAATGATTATAAACGACGAACGCGGCTCAACAGGCAATCTGAAGGAGAAAGTTGATACAGTTTTTGATAAAGATTTGAAAGTGATGTCCATCCGATTGATTCCACTAGGCCTTTGTGCGGAACAAAATACCAAAACGCCAAAGACAACACTCCAAGTCGTACCTAGAGCACCGAACTTGCAGAACAGTAAGACTAGTAGTGCGGAGGACCAAAGTTATTTGGTGACCTTCATTATACCTGCAGTTGTGATTGTTTGTATGATATTATTGGCTGGTATTATTGCTTGTGTGCTGTACCGAAGAAGGAGGACCGGTAAGGGTAAATACTCTTTCCATTTTTTTATTTTCTATTTTTAGTTTTATTGTTTAACCTTGTTTTGAATATTCGTTCCCAAACCAAAATTATTGTTTATCGAAATTGCTAACTTATTTTTTTATGGTTCCATAGTAATGTTTGCAAAAACGGAACCCTTATAATCCCTTGTGTTTATGTCTTGTCCATCCGTCTGTCTTTGAGAGTTACAGTCAATTTTCTCAGAAAATACTAGACCTATATAGATTAAATTTGATAGGAAAGAGTATCTTATATAACATATATAATATGTTGTAGTGAAATCATTGTGAATCCATGATTTTAAACAATAAGGTAATCTGTTTTCATGTTTTGGTTTTTCATGAAATAATTAAAAATTATGGATGGTCACCATAGTTATTTCATGCGCCTATATGTTACTGACGCTGAAAAAAATATTTTCACTGCAAATAGTTTTGTGGGGTATCGTTAGTTAGATATTGGAAGTGAACAGATGGCGACATGTTAGCTTCTAAAGTCATGAAGATTACGACCCCCCCACAATTTTATTTTCATACTTAACACATAACGGTCAGAAAAGCTACCTAATACGTGCATGTTTCTCAGCCAGGATTCGAACCTATGCCATTATAATGAGACACGATTATCATAGTTATTAAGCTACTACGATAGTTATATTAATATCTTCACCAATATTATGTAAAATATATTTTGTTTTAATTTTGGTTTTTAGGAGGTGCAACCGCATAAGGTGATATTAACGCGTTCAAAATTTGGTTTTAGTGTTCACCGTTTCGTTTTACATAACATTGGTACATTTGCCGCTATAATCACTGCCAATGTAATTTTAAATGTCTAAAACACAAATTACCACATAAAGTACACAATGTATAATTGAAAATTTTTATCTTTGCAAGTTCATATAGTTTGCTACACAACCACACAAAACGGGTACACATTATTATAGAAATAAGATGCCGATTTGAATTTGTGCATTTTAATGTATTTTTAAGATTCTTTCGCCATATGGCAAAAAGGGGTTCTTCCAATTTTGTCATGAATTTCTGTCTCTTCGGTTACACGCTTATTTTAGGGTTTCGTCGCACAATAGTAAAGACACCGGACATTCGTCGTTATCACGTAACCCTTCACTATCCGTGGTCTAACGGACATCTGGTCCTTATAGCGGCTATACGGACCAGATGTCCCTTAGACCACGGCTATACTATAGCCGAACATGGATCGATATTGATTTTTGCTAAAAGCTGGCACACATGCAGACATCCCTCTTGATGGAAAGTGGTTACCGACGCCTATGGGCGTTTGAAACACAAGGGGCGCTGCCAACGCGTTGCGGGCCTCGAAGACATTTTATAGCCTTAAAAGATTCCATGTTGCGCAGAGTGAAAACCTCGGCGGGAAGTTCCCTCTTAGTCGTATTTTGTGCGGAATAAACGTTATACAGAACCGCTGCGTAGTTGAGCGTGGTAGCTCAATATATCGCTATTATCAGAAAATAAAAGAAGGCACTCGCTAATGAAACTTATTTACTTAAAGTATTACTTCCGCGATGATCGCAGCAAGATTACCGATCTAATTTAGTTCAATTAATTATATATTATGGTTCTCGCACAATAATTAGACACCCTAGAGTACTAGAACATGTGCATCAGAACCGAACGCTATTATGATATTTAATGCTTGCAAAATGATGACGATCCTCCTTTTCCTTCAGTAATTTGTTTTTTCTCACCATACCATAAAGCAAACTATAAAAAATCGTGTTAAGACCAATCTACTGCTAATTAAGAAAATTCCAAGGAAAATATAGAAAATGCACAAATTTAAATTAAAAGTCCTTGCTCAGATAGCGTTTTGTATGCATACTGTCTCGCGTGTAATTGACATTCTAAAATTGTCTTAATTTGGGGTATAAAGCACTCGTAGCAACATGCCTCAGAGGCATACGGCATTTGTCCGCTTCAACGAGATGGCATTGTGGTTGTTAAAACCACGAATATGTTTTGATATATTTTGTAATGTATAACACCAATATAACACAATATAACAACAGAAAATTCCTTACGTTTAATTTGCTAGGATTCGAACCCGGAAGCTCTGCGTACTAATGAACTAAACTAACCAAGACTTACACTATTGCCACAGAGGCGACAAATATATAGAATGAGTTTTTGTAGTTTCCTCTTTCTCTCAGTTTGACATTTGATATTCCTTCACAGAAATTGATTTTTACAAGGTACACTGTGGGTTGGTGTAATAATATAGTGAACTAGTACAAATAAAAAATTTGAACATAGATGTAAACCACAATGTCATCTCATTATCTTCAACTAGACTTAAAATGATTTTCAACGTGATTCCTGAACAAGGTCTTAGTGACACCACCAAGCTTATTTAATTGCTAGCACTCGCAACTATTTACAGTGCGTGACAAATATCTTGAACGATCACAACATTATGTCTACAAAATACTGTGGAAACTCAGATTTGAGTCAAGATATTTGACACGCATTTGTTAAAATTTTAATTGGTATTAACAAATGTTTAACTCTGCAGGTAAGATGAGCGTTGGCGACGAAGAGGAACGTCAGGCATTCCGTTCCAAAGGTATCCCGGTGATATTTCAAGACGAGTTAGAAGAGCGTGGGGATACCGAGCCTGTCCATAAAAGTCCTGTGATAATGCGGGAAGAAAAGCCTCCTTTACTCCCCCCAGCTCCTGATTATAGGTCTGGGGAGGACGCCCCATATAGGCCTCCCCCGCCCTTTGCCGCTACGCGAACTCCCCCACGCCCCAAAGCTACTCCCACTTACAGAAAACCACCTCCGTATGTCCCACCTTAAGAACGTCACTGCCAATTAAAACTTAGAATTTAGATCGACCGCGTTTCTAATTTCTTACTATGCCTACATCCATGGCTCATATTTCACGTCTAAACTTTCAACGAATTTTAAATATAACTTTTATAAAGAAAAAAAGTATAGTATTTTCTAAAGTTTTCACCGATGATAGAAATACAGTTGAATGGGGTGAAGCTAGTAACAATGTAGTGTTGTCATCTTCTAATTAAAATTGAATGTAATGGAATAAAATTGGTAAACGATCTCACAAAATTAATTAATTTATACATTGTTTTTCCTTGGAAGATCATTTTCGTACATTACAAACAGGACTTTTGCAATAAATTACACTATTTAATGAAGTTTAAATATTTTAGACAACTTAAACCGCGTATAAAGTTAGATATTACTGTAGAAAATGTTTTATATTAATCATCTAAAGACACAATTTAAGTAAAATTTTATCCAAAAATTTATCTTGTAAGAAAAAACAAGGTATGGTAAGGTAGGTATGTCGAATAAAGCATTTTGCCAAAATGGCTCATAAAATTATACAAAGGAGTGAATTTATATTGGGCAAACTCCCTTTCACGCAATGCAAGTAAAGATAAAAATGATAACATTTTTTAAATATTTTAAAGAATTTGTTTGACTTTAAATACTTTTTAGTGGGATGGTAACTTTTACTCGAATGACATATCAATATCTTTACTATACTTAAATGAAGAACATATCATCCAAGATCCTATTGGTCTAAAATCGTCATTTCACATATGGGTTGATGATATAAAAACAAACATCAAACCGACACATGATTAATTTTGTTCTATACTTTGTTTTTTTATTTACAGAGACCGATCTGACAGCTTACAAATATCAAACTTAAAAATAATATTATTTTGAAACAAATTTGACATTTTCAATTATCAATTTCGTCTCTGTAACTAAAAAAACGTACCGTAGATGCTATAGGTGTTCTCACAACAATGAAATTGGCAGCCATGTATGTGGTTATGGTATTGCCTAAAATCTCGATTTTTTACTAACTAATATTTGTAAAGCGGTGAAAAAAATATTTATAGGCTGCTTATTCATTCACTAGTCGACACGAAAGCAGCAGCTAATTTCTCATAATATTTGTTATATAATTATAAAAGCGATTTCTGATGTCGATCGATTGTTCACATTATTGAGAATGCATTTATAAATTAAGTAAAGAAACCTCATGACTCAAAAACAAGGAATTGTGCACAGTTTTGATGTGGACTACGAATTTCTTATACATTGTTAATGAATATCACGAA
The DNA here is from genome assembly GCA_039645545.1 of Dendrolimus houi. Classification (NCBI taxonomy): domain Eukaryota; kingdom Metazoa; phylum Arthropoda; class Insecta; order Lepidoptera; family Lasiocampidae; genus Dendrolimus; species Dendrolimus houi. Next base: position 13,125,285 of record CM077134.1, read on the forward strand.
TTAGGAGTTTTAAGTCTTATAACAAGGTTTGTGGTGTTGATGTTTCAATTATTTAAAAACTGAAGACTACACAAAAAACATGTATCTAGTTATTGTTCAAGTAGGAAATTAGCTTATAGGGTTAAATTGACTTAAGGATGACTCACATCGGGCGAATTACAAGGTAACTTCATATATCATGTATTTATTTACTATGAAACCATTCATATTACAACGAACGGTTGTAGGGTACTAGACGATAAATAAACAAGCCTCAGATTCCAGGCATGATGCCTGAACAAAGTAATGTGAGTCATCTTTTAAGGTAAGTGCGAGATTACCTTTAAAGTGATCTTTATATGCCTGCATTTTGCAGATCAAATGAATTTGTCAATATAATTATATAATAAGCAGTTGACACGGTGTAATTTGTGATATCTTCTGCATATTTTACTCTCATAAAACTCATGTATAAATCACTGTAGCCATTTTTCTGAAAATATAGTGATTTGTGATATAAAGTAAGGCGGGTCCTGTATACAGTTTGATAGTATCACGCCGAATTTAATAATTTTACATAAGATGTAACATTACAAGATCGAACTTAGGTAATGTCAGAATGTTTTAGTGCAGAGTAATTCATAATAAAAAAAATAATCTGATGGTCTCTGTGATATGTGGCCTAAGCGCTGGCTTGCTTAGTTCAATAGAACATAGAGATCCAAATTCAATAATGGATAGGGTGAAAATTTCATAAACAAAATATTTACTACATCAAACCCAGCGTTATCCTTTATTAAATATTTATAACACAAGCTTAACTTGATGATATTGGGAATATATGTTGTGTGTGTTTATCGATTTAATAATCAGCTAGGAGTATTTTGTACATTATTCTGGTCCTGCTGTCACTGGCATACTTAAAATTACATTATAAGTTACATCGTGTGAACTACCCTTAACAGAGCTTCTAACGCACACTCGCTACAATGAGAGACTATAATATAGTTTGACATTCGCATGTCAATTACAATATATGAAATATGTTCAGGATTGATTTTGCAGTAAAGTAATATGGCTGAATGCGTGCCATTGGTTTCAAAGTTGTTAGAAATGTAAATTAATTAAAACATATCGAAAATGTAACATCATAGCCTTTAGCTTTAGATCTTCCATACATAAAATTTCAATTTAAATGGTGTGTATGTGCAATTTATTGTGAAGGAATATTGGATATTTCAAAGCCAACTGCTGAACTCAGAGTCAATGATGAATTTAATGGGTAATCTTTGTTTTTATTTCATACCATTTCATAATTCATTGTGAACAATATGCAATGGAAGAGGAATACTAGCCGCAACAATTCCTCAGTAAAACTTACCTCTGCAAAGCTTCTAAATACCTACATGCCTAGATGTCGCCACAGATTCTTATGATTTTGACTTTTTATTATTTACTTCATTTTTTTAAACAAATTTAACTTAAAATAAAGTTACAGAGACTTTCAATTAATAGCGAATATAAAGCTATTATCAGCAAATACAAGAGGTTACTCGTTTATAAATAAACCATATGTATTCTAAAGGTGGTTTTTCCACTGGAAAAACCACCTTGTACTAGAATGCCGATCTAATTAATTAAGTACATTATTATTTTTATGTTATCTTTTAGGTTATGAGTCTCTTACAATAATTAGTCACCATAGAGTGCTACTATGACATGTGCATGTGCAATGTCGGACTGTGGTTTCATCACTCTAATAATATTTAACTACCCTCTAATATGATTAACGCAAACTCATTACAATAGTACAATAATCTAACAGAAGATTTACTGATTTAATTTAAAAAATAAAATATCATAAACTAGAGTAGAATGATCTGTAGCACCACATAGTGATGTAGACTAGAAGTTTTAGGAGGGCTATTAACTTATGTTTTTTGCTCGTATTATTTTACCATTATAATCCTTTCAAAAGTGATAATTACAGAAGATTTTATTTTCTATAAGAAAAGAAGGTTTTTTTAAACAACATAAAATGTAATATAAATGTTATTAACAAAAAATAATCACAAAAATTCCCTATTTCAAAATATGAATCTGTCCTTAGTTCTAAATCTAATAAATCTTAGAGCAACTAGCAGAAGAGCAGTGTAAAATAAGTTGAATTAATATTTAAACTTCAATATTCTACTTGTAGTTCTTAAGTCTTCAAGTAGGGTACTGATTTTTTACCAATAAAATGCCCAGGAAGCTAGTAACATTACCTCGTTACTATTTAATAGGTACTCTCCTATAAAAGTATAGGGGAACGGATGCTTTACAAATGGCTGGTTCCTATATCTTAGTATTCATTCACTTGCCCTACTGTCATCTATTGAATTATGACATTATGTCTTGAATAGAGCTTAGTCAAATTTTAACCAATAGTAAGGCAAATAAACGGTCGGTAAGATATAGGAACTGGGCCAAAGGTGCATTGACGGGGTTTACACAGCAGTAATCTCGGTGTACAGGTGTAATTTATTTTTTACTCAATTGTCTCTTGATCCTTGAGTACACCAGCAAGAGACCGGAATCACTAGGATAAGTGCATGGAATGTTCATGATTAGGTGGTGTGTACACTATAAACATAAGAATAACTTAATTATGTAATGAATGAAATATACAACTGACTCTAGTTTTTAGGCTACGACTAGATATATTTAAGGATGGAATATCATTTTGTACTTGTCTAATTATATTACCATAGTTAATAAGGTTAACAATCATGTAAATTTAGGAGAAGTATCAAACAAAATGAGCTATTATTAAAACAACTTTTTCTTTGGATGTATTTTTTTCTATTGTATACTCATTTAGAGTTTTGCATTTATAGATCTTTTTAGTGTATATTGATACTATAGAATTTTATAGGACAGCTAAATCGAGTGAACAATTTGATTTTATTGTTTTTTTAGATTCGTTTATAGGCGTACTTAATATTGTCCATAAAACTGTACCATTCTTATTTGGTAGACTATAGATTGTTCATGGAAGTTATTTTTATTTACACACATGTCATTATACGCACATAATTTATGTAATTAATGAGCTTTTTATTTTAAAATAAAATGATCTAGTAAATGTATGTGTATTATTTCAATTTACCTATAATAACTAAAACGTTCTATATAGCGAAACGCAAAATAAATATATAACTCTCACCACACGAATAACACTTATTGTTACAGTATGAAAAACAATCCCTTTTCGCATCAGGTGCTTACAATTTTCGTCTGGTGCATATTAATGCTTGAAGACAGTTCTAAAACCTGAATATTTGTGAATACATGACATTGACTATAACCATAGTGATCGTGCCAAATTTTTAAAAAAAAAATAACATGTTCAAGTTCCCGCCAAAAACTTCATAAGAATGGCAGTGTTTGGCGATAAGTTTAAAAGTGATATTTCGCTATAATTTTTTTAAAACTAGGATTCGTCTTCATTGAACTACATGAGTACAGTTTTATAATATTATAGATAGTTAATAAATGTATAATAAATATTCTGAACTGTTGAGTGAAACATATTTTTTTGAGCTGGTACAAAACTTCGTTCAGCGTTAGTCAAAAACCTAAAATTAGTTGAGAATTTTGCTAAGATTATTCTAAAACGAGTAATATTAATAATAAAGTGATGAATTTCATACTTGGTACTGGCTAGATATATAAGCCATGCAGAGCCATACTTTAAAGAAGACAATTGGTTTTTTTTTAAGTTTTATGACTTCAACGCATTCGGCATTGATTTTGCCAACGTCACAGGTTATAAACGACAGATGAATAAAGAAGCATTATTAAGCTTATTTACGAGAAATTTGGTCAATATTCATAATGTTTTCGGTTAACCTGTGGACAATACAAATATATGTTATAGCATAAATACATATATTATAGATAGATGTTATTAATAGATAGAAATTTACTTAATATATTATATACATGTTCTTTATTAGATAGGGTTAGATAGAAGGTAGTTCAGATTGACAATTGCTTTATAATTTGACATTACATATGCTGACACTGATAAAATTTGACAGTAATCAATCAATTTGGAATAACAAATTAGCTTTCATGAAATTGGAATAAAAATGTGAAGATCCTTCCCCACTACGTAGTACCTATCTATAGTAGTCTGTGCTTCCATAGGTATACAGAAAACCTTACTGTACAATGTACCGGTCAAAAATAATTTGCTACGCTAGTTCACCCGTCACTTTTCGTATTTACGGTGATATTGTCAAAATTAATGGCAAAGGCGTTGGAGCCAGAATCATAGATAAAAGTTATTGGCCAAAATCAACAAATATATATATATATATATATATATATATATATATATATATATATATATATATATATATATATATATATATATATATATATATATATATATATAAATTTTGTTTTTTGTATGCAACAAAAATCAAGTCCACAGACTAGTATGATACTATGAGCGCGTTCCTTACGATCTCACAACGACCAAAATGCTTAGTCTGCCGTTCAACAAGGCAACCACGGTTGTTCGGTCGTTACGGCGGTGGCGAAAACCAATGTACTCTTTGGCGAAAACGTCACTAATGACGTCATGATTTTCGCTTACGCAGCGCTCACAACGACCCATTCACCCATGTCAAGATGTGGGTCGAATAATCGTTCCACCTGAGTTCACGCTAGTATCCATAGTAGTCTATGGTTTACGATTGTGACGCTGGTAAGCAAGTGGACTGTGGAACGGGAAAAATTGCAGTCGTGAACATGGTAGTTGTCTCTTGTGGAACGTAGCTAATGTATGTCAAGTCAAGAAAGTACCTAAATAAAATGTTTAAATTTGTGATTTTTTTGCAAATTACAAAAACTATTATTGAACACTTATACAACTAGAAAGCTCCATAAAGCACAACATAATGACGGAATCTCAGAAAAACAAGACCTCAAAAAAAGTACGCCGAGGCAACTTCAATCTACGAAGTTTACGACTTTCATTGAAATATCGACCAGATATTATGAAACTTATTCTTAAAATGAGACAATGCATAAGAAAGAGAAATAGTTTAGTATCAAAATTGAAACTTAAGCTAAAAAAAACGGTAAGGACAAATATATTTTGCTACACTTTCATCATGGTTTCTTTATCATGAACAGATTTTCCGGTGACAATTTTTACCTTTTCGGGATTAACGAGCATCTTTGTTTCTCCTTTTTTTTTATTATTGGACTTTATGTTGTTGGTCCGAAGACCTCACAACTTTACCGGGGTGTATAGAACAAAAATAAATAAACGAAAAAATGTATCGACATGCCATTTTCACTAAGAACTAGTAAAAGGGGAAGGTCCAAGAGTTCTTGGCTTGACGTCGTGAAGTATGACATACTTACCAATGGGTTCAAAAAACAAGGAGTGCCAAAGGTCATGCTAAAGGGAGAAGAAAAAATTGGAAAGGAAAGAAGGGACCACCGCTAGACTTTGAAGCTAAAATATCCAGGATTTAATGATAGGATGATGAACAATTTAAGGAACATCTATATCAGGTATTGTTTATTGTAATTAATTTATTTTAGGAATCCAAAACCACTTTAAACAACTTGCCTGTAGATAATAATGGCGAAGTAAAAATTATTGAGAATAAAGACTATATAACAAATGATAATAATCATGAAAATCCAAATCCATCTATTACTGAACATGAGATAATAGCAATCATAGATAAACAAAAGACTAAAGATACATCAACTCAAACAGAGGACCTGGCAAAAGTCCATAAAGAGATTCCTAATGTAGAAAAAGTTAAGGGAACTGAATGGAATGTAAATGACAAAGAGAAAGGTAAAAGTATTGCAGAACAAGTTAAAGAAGTAGCTCAAAGTGCTTTACAACAATCTGGAATGGTGTATGTTGAGTCTGCTGGCATGTACTATGATTACAAAACTGGATACTATTATAATTCAGTAAGTTGAACATATCTTTATATTTTAAAATGATGAAAACACTTTAAATTATTTTGTTAAAAGTTGTGGGATATTCACTTCAAATTATATTATTTAATAATAATAGCCTAGCAATAATGTTGGCTTGGGCAACCCTATTTTTAGAAGACTAGATGGCATACCTGTCAGGCTTGTATGCAACAAATTGGCAGGTTTCCTTCATCAGCTATTACAATTTCATCCATGCAGGAACAGAGTAAGAATACAATTTCCTGAGGCCGGGCGGCCTGTCATAAGAGGCGACTAAACAACCCACAGCCAGGTGGTAGGGTATTTGCTCGACTGGATGGCGACCACCCCTGGTCTAGAGTATGCCGCCATAACAACCTTGTGTTGTGTTCCATCAGTGACCAGGTTCCACTCTCCTTTAAGAGAGCAGCAGTGCATTTGTAGCATCTTTGGTGTTACAAATGTCCATAGGCGATGGTAACCACTTTCCATCAAGTGGGCTACCTGCCTGTCTGCTGAATTGCTGCAATAAAAAAAACTACCATAATGTGCAGCTTTCATCACAATATTACAAAATGTAACAATAATATTGTTACATTTTACCATACCAAACCATAATTGTTCAAATTAGTTGTGATAGTTGTTTAATATATAGAATAGAATAGAATATACTTTAGTGTACAAAAATGCTACTATAAAAAAAACCAATCAAATTGAGAACCTCCTCCTTTCTGAAGTTGGTTAAAAATCAAGAACATTAATATCAAGTATAATTGGTGGTCTTATCGCCTATAGCAATTTCTTCCAGACATCCTTTGGATGGATTAGAAGGATAACAGAAGTTGGTAGTTGCTAAACCAGCACTCATATATATAATAATAATAGCAGCCCATAAATGTCCCACTGCTGGGCTCGGGCCTCCCACTATAGGGGAACGGACAGTATACCCGCCACGCTTGTCCAAGGCGGCTTGGCAGGTTTGACACATCAGTTACCTCAATGTGCAGGTTGCATCACAATGTTTTCCTTCACCATTATTAGCACATGGTAATTGTAACAATATGCATATTAGGTCAGAAAACTGCCTAAGTGACGCATGCATTCCGGCCAGGATCAAACCTGCGCCCTTTGACTTTGGGACACGTGTGCTAGCCATTACGCTACCACAACTACAATAATTAAACCAGCACTCATACAATAATTATATATGTATGTACCATATTTTATGCCAGTTGGTTCTTTTTCAAGGCCATGAAGATTTAACAAATATGCTTTCACATTTGTATATTATGTATTTCTTTTTTCAGGAACTTGGTCTCTACTACCACACTGATACAGGTTGTTATTATTACTACTCAGAAGAGAAACAGTCATTTGTGTTTCATTCATACCCAGACAGAAGTGCTCAAAGCCAGATTGCATCGTTAGCTGCACATAATATGAAGAAGGCAAAAAAACATAAAATGGTTTGTTATAATACATTTTTATATGTATTAATTAGATAAGGTTAATATAATAAGACTATGTGAAGACAGTAAGATTTTATTGCATATTTCTTTAAATAAAATCATCAGTTGAAAAACTAACTTATGTTATCTTTGGTTGTGTCTGGTCTTGTAGGGCTTAAAAAATCATCAATAAATAGGTTTTCTATAATTATTTATTGTTAAATTAAGATATATGATCATTAAACTGTTTCCATTTGAATAAACTGACTTATGGGTGGTTCCTATATCTTACTATTCATTCACTTCACCTCCCATCGGTTAAAATTTGACATTACTTGTATGGAGCTTATGTCAAAATTTACCTGATACCTGCCTGTAAGGCAAATGAGCGGTTGGTAAGATATAGGAATGTGTGGTAAGTGGTTCTAGACAATGCTATTTTGTGGTACAGTGATGACATTTGAACCTTAAATATATTGTTTGTCAAGTTTTCCCAAATAAGGAGCATATCATTTAAAATAACTTAGACAATATATATAAACCATTTATTTATAGAATTTTTTTAAATATTATTGTAAAGTTGAGGCTTAATCTGGGCTAGTGTTAGTTAAATATTTAGGCCATTTCATGCAGATATGGTAATATGAGTTTAAGGCATTATTTGAGATGCAAAATTGTTAATGATGTTAAATATTGTCTAATAACTAATGTGGCTATGCATTAATACATTATTTTTTAACACTTCAAGGGGCTAGATGGGTTTCAGAGGTTGAAAAAAAGAGTATTTTTACTATTTTTTTAAATATATACAATCATTTATTTTATTTAAACAAATCAGCATATCAAAGATACATATTTGAATGGTATTTTATGAAATTTTTATTTAATAATTCCGAAAACTCAGCCGTTGGAACCTTATCTCCCTTGACATCTCAAAAAAAAAATGCTCTTGCCTTGGACAGCATAACTCATTATTGGTTCATTTAAAATCAAAAAACCAAAAATATTTCGTTAGTACATGGATAAATCTCGTTATAGGACGAAGGAAAAAAAAAAATTTTTGACAAACTTTGAACAAAAAAAAAAACGCATTTTTGGTCAAATTTTCGCCATGTATTGGTTCGAAAAAATTAGTTGTAATAAAAGAAAAATCCTTCGTTCAATAACTAGATAATGTTATTTCAAAGATGTGTGCAAAATTTGAACAAAATCGCTTTATAACTTTTCGAGAAATCATGTCCACCAATTTAAAAAATTGAGTTTTGAGATAAACGCGTAATACCTGCGAAGCGCTGCACTGACGTGGCCTCATGGGCGGAACTTCCGAAGGGTCTATCTCTTAGAATTTTACTCCGATCGATTTGAAATTTTAGGAGAATATTGTAAACATGTAATATTTAGTAAGAAAAAGAAATATCGATCTTTTTAAATTTTCAAACCCACCTAACCCCTTAAATGAAACACATTCGGCAACAGCCTAAATCTTTCACAGTAATGCACATGAAGCCACAGCACAATGTTTATTTTAGTGAAGGAAGTTTGATATTTTAGTTTTGTCATACTAAACATTATAATACAATCTATGATTATAGAAGTAGCCAATTATTATAAATTTGTTTATCATAATGGTCTAGTCTGAGGTAGTTTGATGACTGTTACATATATGTAATCCCAGTTTTGTCAGTTACCTCACAATGTTTTCCTTTACCATCAACAAATGGTAATTTTGACAATATGCCGTTAAAAATTATTTCTCTTGTTTTACAGGAAAAGAAAAAACAAGACGACATAGAAAACCTGACGAAAAACTTAGCTCAGGTTTCACTCAGTGGCTGCAATGCCTTAGGTAAATAAAATGATAGCAAGTTACTCCCCAATACCAAAATTCAAAATGTTATATTGCAGGAAAAGGGAGCTAACAAGCCTAAGAAACGGAAGATTGCAAAGAAGCCAAAGGTAAATGAGCTTAGTCAGAAAGAAAATAAAATTGAAAATCCAGAAACAATCAATAGTAATAAAGTTGAAGATAATATTGAAAATACTGAAGAAGAAGTTCATAAAGAACCAAAAGAAATGGAAGATGGTGAATGCAGTGATACAGAAAATGAACAATCAAATGATGAAGCATCTGATGATAGCACTTCAACTGCTAGTGATGATGGTAAATTAAAGGGGATGTTTAAAATTACATAAATTCATAATCATAATTTTCAGGAAAATACTGGCACTAAAAAAGTCCACTTTTATACAATACTTATATGGGGCCATCCATATAAAATAAAATAAAAATAATATCAGCCCATAAATGTCCCACTGCTGGGCTCGGGCCTCCCATTATAGGGGAAATCCTCCTATCCGTATATCCATATAGTCACACCACATTGTTCCTTTTTGGACTCCTCCCTTGTCATGATGTGTTACTTTTTGGGATCCCTCTTATAAAGTTATAAAGTTATAAAACAGGAACTAGAACTAGAATAGGGATGCAGACGCAATATATTATAACAATAAATTTAAAAAAAAGTACATATGAAAGAACAGGCATTAAAATAACATCTTATCATCTAACTTCAATATCATGATAGAAATAATTTTAACTACATTTCAAACAATAATTAATGCGCTATTTGACTCCTTTTGCATGTACCTACTTATAATGTAATAAGTTGGTAGCTCGTACAAAATCTATAAAGGCTGTGAAATTCTTTAAGCTTATAAAAACTATCTCAGTTGATTTGATTGTTCGCTTCTCTATTGCGAATTCCCTTATGTAAACTGCTAATTTTAAAAATTAATATCCACACCCGATCTTTTTAGTTTGACTGATCATCTTGTATTGCACTAACATATAAAATAAGTTTTAAATAACAAAATTTATTTTTTTATATTGCGAAACTCGCAGCACCTAATGGACAGTGATTACCGTCGCCTATAGATGTTTGCAATACCAGAGCCATTGACAATGTTGTCAGCCATCTCTTTCTGCAAGCGGGCAATTTCCACCACTTGACGCCGTCTATTTTGTTTGTGTGCGAGAGTGGATGAGAGGTTACTCCATCTAGTCCAGCTCCTCCAGAAGGTCCACCAGCTTTTTAATGTTGCCGAAGACTTCTCGGAGGCTGTTGCCAGCCTTTATAGTGGAATAGTAGAGATGGCATAATGAAATTGTTTAAGAGGGATGGGATAAAGAGTATGCCATAAAGGGATCAGACAGGCGGAATGGAATAGGATATGGAAGATGGGGAGAATGAAGTAGGTCATCGAAACCCTCACTCTAGTATGAAACAGATTAGCTCAAGGTTAACCTTTTCACACTGATATTCTGTGAGAGAATGGTATCACACCGATTGAGTTACCCCAGTAGGCTGTAATCAAGACAAAGATTCCAGAATGGATCTACCAGGTCAAAAATACCACGTTTGTTGGTATAGTTATTACATCATCATTATCCGAACGTTAATCTCGGTTGCGTTTTCGGAGCGTTCCCTCCGATGCCCAGGGTCCGCCTTCCTGCTTTTTCTTTTCCACTTTGCGGTCTTCAGCATCCATCGTTTTCAGACCATTGGTATGCATGTCATCCTTCACAACGTCAAGCCAGGATTTCTTGGGCCTTCCCTTACGATCGGGACGCGGCGGAGGCTGCATAGCTAGACATTTGTTCCCCACGTAATTAGACGGTCTCCGTTAAACATGGCCGTACCAGCGTAAGCGACTATCTTACACTTTGTCTGCTATGTTACGGACATGAAGACTGCCGCGGATGCTGGAGTTCCTAACACGGTCTTTCCGCGTGACTCCACACATCCATCGCAACATATTCATCTCGTATAACACGCAGCTCTCGCTTGTGCCGCTCAATTATAGCCCACGCTTCACTACCATACAAAAGGACAGATTTAATGATAGATTATAAAATCTATCATTAAATCTGTCCTTTTGTATGGTAGTGGTTAGTTTTGTATGGTCTATAAAGACCTGCCCATTCCACTTAACCAGCATTTTGGGGTCACAAAGGAGAGCTGTCACAAGGTTGACTGTTGGCCCAAGATGTTGTGATACACGCCTTGACGTCATGGTCGATATCCCCATGAGATATTGTGATTTAAATAGTTACCACATGTATGTAATTTACCATTCTAACGTCAAATCCCGTCATTCGCTTTTATACTTTTCTCCCCTACATGCAACTTGATGTTTATTATCACAGAATCTGTGGCGAGGCAACATCCACCGTGTATGCGAGTGATTGTACGCGAAACGAACTTGCCCAAACTGAAGGTTGGCAGTTTGTTTCTTATAACTAAAGATGGCGGCACCGTCGGCAGGGAGGGAGAAAAACACACTATAATCATCAGGGACCATAATGTATCACGGGTGAGCACTTTAATCTATAATATTATAACATACTAAACATGCCGTGTCTGTAAATTGAAGCTATTTAAAACAAAAACAAATGGAATAGACTTATATAGACCATGGAGAATACGATACAATTTTTTTTTATATTTCTTGTCTGTTGGTCTGTTTGTCGGTTTGTTTGTTTGTTCGGGATTCACGTAAAAACTTGGGCCGGTTTCGATGCGGTTTTCGCTGATAGACAGCAAATTCTTACACTTAAAATCTGCGCTACTTTTTATCCTGGGAATCCCGCTGAAATATTTCTGGGAATGATTTAAAATGGCCGGATTAAAAAAAACGAATTCCAATGTGATTTTTTCACTGATCGATAGCAAATTTTATGTAATAATATGTGGAATATTTTTTTATTTCTGGAATCCGGGAGCGGGAATTTTCTTGGGAACGGTTTGTAGTTGTTCGGGTGCATAAAATTTATTATTCCGTCATTCTTTATTTAAATGCTGCGATACTTTGTGACCCAGGAATCTCGCGAGAATGTCAACTTAAGCGTGGACGAAGTCGTGGGCATATCCTAGTTTTAATATCTCTCTTAACGACACTAGACTTAATCTAGTAGATTCAACTGTATTCTTAGGCATTAACCTAAATCAGAAGCTCCACTGGGGCGGTCATATATCTAGTCTCTCAGGAAATTTAGTTCTGCTGCATATGCAGTCAGAAGAGTTAGACAGTTCACTGACGAAGACACTACTAGACTAGTTTATTTTAGTTATTTTCATAGTGTCATGTCCTATGGTATTTTACTTTGGGGCAACGCTGTTGAATTAGAGACCATATTTGTTTTACAAAAAAGAGCCGTAAGATCAATTTACAACCTCGGCCCTCGGGAGTCTCTTAGAGAATGCTTTAAGGAAATCGATATTATGACGGTCGCCTGCCAATATATCTTTAATAATATAATTTATATTCGTAATAATTTGAGTGCCTACAAGCAGTATAAGGATGTTCACAATTTCAACACCAGGCATTGTAATAGACTGATATTGCCATCTTTTAGATTGTAAAAAGTACTGTCCTTTTTGTTGGGGGTTGGTATACGCTTTTTCAATAAGATTCCGAGTGAAATGTTAGATCTGCCTTTCACTAAATTCAAAACCAAATTAAAAAGTATCTTGCTAAAAAAGGGATACTACACTATTGAAGAATACTTAAATGACAAAATTTCATTTACATAGCAGCTCGCTCTAACATCTTATACTATATTTTGTATAACATTATCTTGCTAAGCTTGTAAGGGATTTATGGAGATATATTGCAACATAACATTTTAGGACGTCATATCATTATTATAACTTTAATAATATTTTTCTTTCCTTTTATTGTGTCTTAGTCTTATTGAGTATGCAATGTTGGCTACAATTCCATTAATTCTTCAAAAAGTAATTCTGTAACATACTTCTGTATAAAACTTATTAAAAAAAGACAACTTGAGATATAAATAGAATAAGAAACTTAAAGAAAAACAATATTTAGCTAAACGTGTGTTGCTGGGGATTTTCTTGCCGCTTCTTCTCCTTAACAGCAATAACACGTTACGAAGCGGTGTACATAGAATAGGAAGAAAAATTACAATTTTAACTTATATATATGACCTTCAAAAAGTGTTCTCTAGTGGAACTTATTTTGAATAAAAAAACTTTGAATTTGAATTTGAAGTTGAATATAAAATTACTGTACTTGATTTTTTTATTTTTATACCTAGCCCCACGGTCACTAGACGAGGTAGAGTTTTTTTAATTATTGTTATATTGTTTTCTACTTTCTAATTTAACAATCTTTTACTTAAATCTATTAGATAAGATATATATTGTGTACTTACTATTAAAACATACAAAGTACTTGCGACTTTCCTAAAATTCGCAAATTGTGTATACATTTACATGCCTATTTAATATTATAAATGCGAAAGTAACTCTGTCTGTTTGTCAGTTCCCTTTTCACGGAAAAAGTAATGGACCGATTTGGCTGAAATTCGGTATGTATGTAACTTTAATACCGAGTGTGGACTATGTGAATGTTATCCCAATTTTCATCGCGGGAGATTGGATAGTTTGCAACATAAAATGAAGTAAATCTCCTGAGGACAAATAGCATCAACATAAAAATATAATACAATGTAACATGTGTTAACGCCTGCTCTTTAAACAAGAGGTACGCACCAGAGTTCGAACCGCGGCGCAGCCGCGGGGTAAACTATAGTACATTATACATAACACTTTCCCTTACTGACGTTTGACATTTCTTTAAAAAAAAAACCATAAAAAAATTATTGGTTAGTGTGATAATCCAATATTTTATTAAATCAGCTGGTTAGATTCCTGATTTGGGTAATTGATTTTTCAAAAATGATTTCACTTTAATTTTTATCAAAATTTCTTCGAGACTTCTTTGAGTATTTTTCATTTTATCTTAGTTTTGGATTTGATCATAAAGGCCTACTTGAAATTCCTCTGTATATAGAAACCCAAAAATCCCTTTGATGGGTTCGTACCTACCCATTTTATGGGATTCGACGGTATCCCCGTTATGCTTATCGAGGGCGAACTGGCGTGTTTCACACATAAGTAATCGGTGTGCAAGTTTTCCCCTGAGGCTTCACGGCCAACGCGTTGTATCTGCATTATAATGCATATCAGAAAGACTGCTTAAGCGGATTTAAAACAACTAAGATTTAATTGTAGTTTGTGCTTTATGAAAATTTAGTACTCGTCATTTTGTTACCTAAGTATACAATATAGTGGAGTATGCTGTAATCACCAACTTTTACTTTTAACAATTCATTTTCATAATGTTTATTTCAAAATTGTGATAATAATACCCTATTAAACGATTCCGGTTACTACAACGGCTATTGTATTAAATTTTTGTTACAGAACCATCTGGATATAGAATATGATATGGCTAAATCGGCGTATGTAGTGACTGATTTGGGATCGAAGAATGGGACCATTCTGAATGGGAAGCGGATGTCAGACAACCAGGAAATCAGCAAGCCTATGGAGGTAAAAGTTCAAATTGCAACTAGGGGCCGACTACAAATTACGTCACACGAATTTAACGATTTTTTGACCCTTACTCCGTCCTTGTCACAGCTGGTCACATTCGTGAGACTCCTCCCTTCCCCCTAGTGTGAGAACGCATGTTTTGCAATTTTACATCAAGAAATTATTAAATTAAAACAGCAGTAATAATAATTAATTTTATTTCCATTTAAATTATTTTTAATAATTTACTCGTACAAATACAGCTGGAAATATTTTGAAAATTTTCATTAATAGTTCGAATTTCGTGTTTTAAAGCTTAAGTATATTGATTTTGAAATGTGACGTCACTAAAATTTGGGACCCCTCCCACACTTGTCACCCCCTGTTTAACGTGTGACGTAATTTATTGATGGCTCACTAAGAACTCTATCAATGACTTATGCCCGGTTTCAATATTGAAAAAACGATTCGTTTTTGATACCGACGGTTAGAATATTACCGCCTGGTAACTCTACTGATGTTTATATAATGAACTGTTCGTAGCTAGTTACTCGTGAAAGTAACTACCGATGGGAGGGATGTTCTAACCGATCGGTAGACTTTTTGTATGGAAACGACAGATGAAGTGTTTCTATATTTTAAGCGCTGGTTGTCAACACTACTATTCGTAGGAATTTTATTAATATATTATTGGTTATTAATATGTGATTTTAAATTAAATTAATCTCAATTTTTTACTTCTTCTTTTGACTTGGATTTAATTCTTATTTATATCTTTCAAATTTACTATTTTTATCTTTAACAGTTCTAGTTCCAATTCAAGTATTGCTGTACTATTGATCTCTATTAATATTATAAATGCGAAAATAACTTTGTCTGTCTGTCTGTCCGTTACCCTTTCACGGAAAACTACTAGACCGATTTGGTTCTAACTCAGTATAATTATATACTTTTTTTGATGCCGAGGATGAACATAGCATACTTTTATCCCGAAAATCTGTTTGCCTGTATTGCTTTCATGGAAAACTATTGGACCGAATTTTATTACCGAATTATTTGGCTGTAACTTGGTATATAATAGGATGGGGAAAATGTCTTTTCGCATATAGTATGTATGAACTTGTAATATGATCTTTTTGGCTATAACGTTTGTATCTGGCTGGATTTGGTATCATTAAAAAGTTTTAATTTTAAAGAAGACAATTCCAAATTCAAATTAGGAAAATGACTGATTTTCATTTGTTTTTCTTATTGTTAAAATGAGTGAATCTAATGATGAAATTCGAAACATTTTAAAATTTTACTACAAAATAGATAAAAATGCAACACAAGCCGCGAAAAAAAATTGTGATGTTTATGGATCTAATGCAGTATCTGTGAGAGTAGCGCAAATTTGGTTTAAGCGTTTTCAATCCGGAAATTTTGATATCAAAGATGCACATCGCTCTGGTCGCCCTGTTACGGATAAAATTGATGCCATTTTTGAAAAAGTGGAGCAAGATCGGCATATTAGTAGTTACGATGTAGCTGGAGAACTGGGAATTGACCACAAACGGTTTTGGCGCATTTGAAAAAAGCTGGGTACACAAAAACGCTCGATATTTGTTTGAGTGCCTCATGAGCTCACTGAAAGAAACCTAATAAACCGTGTACTCATTTGTGATTCTTTATTAAGAAGCTGATAACTGGTGATAAAAAGTGGATCACGAACGACAAGAACATGCGAAAAAGATCGTGGTCAAAGATCGGTCAGGCTTCACAGACTGTGGCGAAACCCGGGTTAACTCGCAACAAGGTGATGCTGTGTGTATGGTGGGGTTGGAAGGGCATTATTCATTATGAGCTGTTACCGCCAGGCAGGACCATCGATTCTGAACTGTACTGCGAACAACAGATGAGATTAAAGCAAAAAGTTGAGAGAAAGCGGCCGGAATTTATCAACAGAAGGGGTGTGGTTTTTCACCATGATAACGCTAGACCTCACACATCTTTAGCCACTCAGCAAAAATTACAAGAGTTTGGCTGGGAGGTGTTAATGCATCCGCCGTATAGTCCTGACCTTGCACCTTCAGATTTTCACCTGTTTCGGACTCTGCAGAATTCCTTGGGCAGTGTCAGGTTAACATCACGAGAGGACTGTCAAAACCACTTGTCGCAGTTTTTTGATCAGAAGCCCCAAAATTTTTATAGCAATGGGATCACGTCCCTACCTACAAGATGGCAAAAAGTTATCCAACAAAATGGCACCTACATACTTTAGTCAAATGTAAATAAACTTTATAAAAAACCTTTTGAATTTTTATATAAAATGCGAAGAAACTTTTTCCCCAACCTTATATATAAAGATATAAAAACCGTTGTTTTTAGTCTTAACTTATTTAAAAAAATTGCGACCAAAAACCACAAATCACTAAAACTATCGAAAAATTTCTGAAGTGACAACACTGTTTCATCTTTTTTTTTAGAACAATCATTATTTAAAATATGTTGTTTACATTACTGCGTTTTGTTCACGCAACATTCATATAAAATGACTCTGTAATTGTAAGTATTTTTAAAGCAGATTGATTGAAATCTTGATTTTTAATGACAATCGTATATCCCAAAAGATCTTTTCTTTTGAAACTGTATTTATTTTGTACTTATACCTAAATTCATTGAATTAACTTGCGTGTACTACGACCACAGCTATGTAAGCGTTAGCAAAACGCTTGGGAGGGAATTAGTTACTGATAACCGACAGTATTTCTAATTGTCAATGAGCTTGTGAAACACTCGTATAGCCCTCTCAACCATCGGTTATTGGTAGCTTCAAAATCAATCAGTTACTATAACAGACAACCGTCGGTAAAATATAGAAACCGGGGTTAGAGACTGTTTTAGTGTTGAGTCAATTTCAAAGATAAAAAAGAAAGACTTTACTTGAAGAAATAGCGACGTAATTACGTTCCTTATACATTATTATACACAGAGCATATTTTGAGAATTTGTACACCGCATTTTCAGCAAACAAGGTTTGCACTCAGCATATTGCTCTGTCGGAATGATATCCGAGCCAATGCTCATTTTCAGTGCAAACCTTCCTTTTGGCGTTTTATTAAGTAGATAATAATCAAATGTTTATATCAATAACTTCATTAAATATTCATATCCATAGTATGAAGTGAAAGAAGTATTTTCTATCTAATGCTGGTATTAGACCAAACCAACCAATCTCGGTGACTTTCAACCAAATTGATTTAATTCGGTTGAAAAACACCGAACTGAAAGGACACAATGCTATTCAATGATATTGAATGATTCATGTTAATGTTGACACGCATCACTTGTTGATTCATCCAAATTGAAAGACCGAAATGAACTGATGAAACCTGCACATCGAGATAACCGATTTGTCAAACCTGCCAAGCCGCCTTGGACAAGCATGGCGGGTATACTGTCCGTTTCCCTATAATTCCCAACACTGGGACGTTTATGGGCTGTTATTATTGATTATTATTATAAATGTTTCTTGACATCATTGTTTTTTTCCTGAGGATTCTTCAATGTTATTTTTTACATATTTTCGGTTTGTTACTTATTACGAATTCTATTCGTAGGTTCTCCATGGCAGTACAATACAACTTGGTGAGACAAAGCTCCTGTGCCACATACATCCTGGAAATGACACGTGCGGACATTGTGAACCGGGACTTTTGATGGAAAGTGAGTAAATTGTTTAAATACAAACATTTTTATTAACATCACTTTATATTTTTTATAAACTTGTTACCTTTTTTCACGCTGGAGTATAGCAGGCAGGCTCTCGGCCCATCTGTTGAAAAGTGGCTACCGTCGTCTATGGACAATTGCAATACTAGAGATTATTACCAATGTACTCGTGGCCTCGCATCCCCCTTCCCCTATCCAACCTTCCCTATTCTATCCCCTTATTCTAATCCCATATCCCACTCCCGTTTTATACCTCTATATCATCCCCCTATCCTATCCTCTTTATCCCACCCATCCTAAATGCTGGTAACGCGTTGGCTTCGCCATTTGTGTTGCAAAGCCTATAGGAGACGGTAACCAGTTTCCATGAGCTGTGGACCGTCCGCCTATTTACCAGCTTCGCAATAAAAAAGGGGGAGGAGGAATTGGAACTTGCCACTATTGCCGGAACACAACTCAAGGTTGTTATTGCGGCATACTTTAGACGTAACCACCCAGACGATTACTTGCACTATCATCTAGCGATATCATAATATTAGATTAATTGGTAGGTAATAGTTTAATTTACATCAATATAAAAAACTATATTTTGATAATAAATGTTGCCTGGAACAGATAGATCCCTTTGCAATAAGAGCACCTGTTTTATATTTTTTCCAAAAAAACTATTGTTTATTTAACTTTGAAATTATTTATTATGGTAAATAATAACGTGCTATGTATGTATATATAATAATTTTATATTCTACTAGCTGTTGCTCGCGGCTTGCTCACATACTTAAATTAAAAATAGTCCTAGTTCGTGCAAACCTTAACCCCCTTAGGGGTAGAATTTCCAAAAACGCCGATACACTTGTACATTTATTTCTAACGAGGAGCATCAAAATGATGAATTGTCATACAAACTTTTATACCCTTTTTCAACCCCTTAGGGGTTGAATTATCGAAAATCGTTTCTTAGTGCGCATCTACAGTATAGAAAGAGTATGCATGCAATTTTTTACGGTCCTAGCCCTAGTAGTTTTGGCTATAATGGAACTAAAGAAATGAGCTAACAAGAAACCCTCCTAACCGTATGGTTAGGAGGGTTTCTTGTCGTTATTTCTCCTTTAAACAACAATAACACGTTACGTGTAAATAGAGTGTCGTCTCGGAGATCTAGACACAGCGACGGAGTTAGTTAGATCTTAATTTGAATTTAATAGGCCTGGTTCATTGACTTCACTATTGTTATTGGAACATGATCCCCTGTTTCTGTCAAGCAAATATCAACTTTGCAGCACAAGAGAAAGAGAAGAAAGTCGCCTACACGCGCACGTGTAGCATCCAAAAGCAGCACGAGCTCGAATTGGCTCGCCTGAAGAACAAGTACGCGCCGCAGCCGCTCATGATCGAGGAGAAGGTGTACAACGACCGGGCACAGGCGAGGCGTGACGCGGTCGGTTCTTCACACCACTCGGAGAAGACCCAAAGCACCGATTTAGAAACGTTAGTCTCTTTCTTTCACTTTCTCCCAATTATTTGGGGCCGGCACAGTATGTCTTTTCCTTCATAAACACATTTATTCGTAACTATGTTACACGTCAGGGTAATTAATCTTATACTAATATACAAAGCTGAACTACTGGTCTGATTTGAAAAATTCTTTCAGTGTTAGATAGCCCATTTATCGAGGAAGGCTATAGGCTATATATCATCACGCTAAGACCAATAGGAGCGGAGCACCAATGAAGAATGTTCAAAATCAGGGGGTGTTTTTTAACTATTCCACGCGGAGGAAGACGCTGGCAGAAGCTAGTATATTATATACTGGGATTTGCCCGCGACTTTGTCCACGCTTGACTTGAAATTCCCGCGCGATTCCCGGGATACAAAGTATTGCAGCGTTTAAGAATGTAATCAATCGTTTTAGTGGGAACTTTTTCGGAATAAGCTAAGTTTCATGCATCCGAAAAACTCCACACGACTTAGCTATTGACCAGCAAAAACCGCATCGAAATCCGCCCAGTAGTTTTTACGTCAATCCCGAACAAACAGACAAGAAATCTTTAAAAAAATTGCATCGTGTTCTTCGTTGTTTATATAGTCCACTCCAGTTTTTTTTGTAATAGCTGCAATGTACAGATACCCTATGTTCAGAATTTTATAATACTATAGATATACATAATTTGTCATCGATCTTTGTAATCCACGAATTCCTTCAAGCCATAGAAGGTGTGCCTGAGTATATACTTCTTAAGCTGGCAATAAATTGAATTTAAACTGCCGGAAAGTGTGAGTTTGTTTCATAGTTTACCTAGTCTTGCCATAAATATTGTAACAAAGATTTTTTTTTCTATTGCAAATAACATTTATAAGTTTTACAGTGTGTTAGTTTAATACATAAATATAAAACAATTTAAAATATAAAAAGATTATTCGAAGTGGACCCATTGACTGCAATACACTCCTTTAAACGTTGAGGTCAGTTATCAATAGAAGCACGCACTCTTTCCATGGGAAAATTCTTCATTGCCAATCGTATGGATTGTTTTAGGGACTCCAAATTATCATGGCGTTTAGAGCAACTTGTACTCTCTAAAACTGACCATAAATCATAATCCAGCGGATTAAGATCGGGACTAGACGACGACCAGTCTTCAGCTCTGATGAAGTCCGAAACGTTCGTTTCCAACCAAGACTGCGTGGACCGAGCTTTATGACCCGGCGCCGAGTCTTGCTGGGAGGACCATTCTTGGTTATTGAAAATGGTGTTGTTAAGGGGCTTAAACTGCCTTATCAAGAATGGTATCTTGATACACTTGTGCCGATGTTTGGATACCTTTTTCACAAAAATATGGCTCAGTCACTCCTTCACAGCTAACACCCCAACAAACCATCACTGAAGACGGATAATGCCCACGTTGCACTCTGTCGACTAATTGAGAAGCTTCCTTAGAGCTTTGAGCATAAATACGGCCATTTTGTTTGTTAAAATGTTGATCAATTGTAAAATATTTAACATCCGTAAACAAATTTTTTCTGTGACCTCCATTTGCGTACCGCTGCAGTAGTTGTTTCCATTTTACCACCCTATTCTTTTTTAAATTATGAGTTAAGAAATGACCAGTGCGTCTGTTATAGGCTGCAAGTCCTAAGTCATCTTTTAAAATACGCGACATGGTTCTAGGTGATATCTTCATCGCCCTAGATAAAATCTTTTGCTTTCGGACAGGATTTCTTCGAATTCTTTCCCTTACTGCTTTGACCACCTTTTTCGTACGAACACTACGTGGACGGCCAGATCTTTTTCTGTCACAAACAGAGGAGGTCTCATTGTACCCATTAATAGCCCGGTACACAAACATTTGACTAATACCAAGCGTATGGAGAGTTTTAAAAATTGCATTTGGCTCCATACCTACTTTGTGTAAGGCAATCACAGCGATTCGGTTCTCTTTATCGCCCCACTCCATTTTAATATCGCAAAATGTTGTACAATGTATTGGCGCCAAAATGAAAAAGCACAATGCACAATCATATATAAACTACAGATTCCAAATTCAAATGTAATATTTTGTTTCTTTTTAATTGTAACAGTATTTGTGGCCAGACTAAGTATTATGTATAGTTAGACCCCATAAAATGCGTTAGCGTGTTAGATTTTTCCAATCGCCTCTGCAACCGTGCAATCCTGTGTTTCGAGTCTGATATGAATGTATGTCGCTCTGCTTTGCGTACATGGAATGGAATCATTTACTCTAACGTATTGGGCTACTTGAAATACCAATAAACAAGGTAGGGTAAGAATTCGTAACTTGAAATGGGTTCTAGCGGATTCACTATTAAGTAACCCCAGAATAGCACGCTCGGCGCTCGATACTCCTCTGTACTGACATACGTACTCTGTCACACCACAAATCATCATGTCATCCTTCACACAACCCATTCATCGCTTTTTTGGTATACCTTTACATTTGTCCCCGTCAATCTTCTTGTCACATGACTTTCATCCCTCCTCATTGCCACATGCCTATACCACCTTTGTAGTATTTTTAATAAAATATATTTTAAAGCCTTCAGTGGTTTTATTTTACAGTACAATAATAGTATTATATTTTAGCAATCTTAGTATTAGTATCATGGAGGGTCCACATACGAAAACCCAGGGTCTCCTTAATATATGTCACGGTTGACGCGCCTGTCAAACTCTGCTCGGCTAATGACGTCGACAGGCGCGTTCTGTTTCTATCAACCTTAGTCCCCTTCCTCTCAATTTTGCAGTCATTTAGAATTGAGAAACGCTAGTGTCTCTTTTCTTTCACTTTCTCCCGATTATTTAGGCGACCCAAAAGGACAGGACAGGAAGTTTCTGAACGGAAAAAAGATTGGAATATTTTCGATTAAATATTTTTTAGTCTTAGTCAAACAGCGGAAACGGTATACGTTTGTAACTTTTACAGAAACCTTAATAGTTCCTAGATTGGCACGCATTTGCCCGATTTTATTTTAGTGCACCGTAACCAAATGACTAAACAGTGTTGGTTCGTCACCTTCACGGAACAGGGAGCGGACAGTCAAATCAACTGAGCTACTTTTTATAAACTTTCAAAACGTCGCAGCCTCACAGATTTTGTATGAGTGTACCTGCTTATGACGTTATGGTAATAGAGATGAGTTGTAACAGGTCAATTTAAATTTCTGTTACTCCTGTTACTGTTATCCAAAAATAACAAAATTAATTATCTGTTATTTAATAACATATTGTTACTTACTTGTTATTGGAATGAAGTTCCTTTACGCAACTTGCGGTGCCTACTGTTGCCAACTTAGCGCTTTCAGTGTTACATTTTTATCTCTATGTACACACGAAAGTTATTATTCAGCGCGTAGCACCTTATTTAGCGCTTTTTTAAATTCTGTAACTCTTCACTGAAATATCGACGTGTATTGCAATATTATCGTCGAAAGATCAAATATTTATAATAAAGTAAACTAAAAAACTACCTAGTCTTAATACTTTATTTTTAGCGTTTTTTCCAAATCCGTGCCAATCTAGCGCTTATTAAGAGTTCACGTAGCATGTTTTCTCTAAGGAAAGGTGGTGACACAAAAGCCGCGTCCGATTTTGGGCGTGCACATTGTTTCCGGACGCGTCCCGTAATGTGTGCGCATCTTAAATGATTTGCATTCTGTTACCTTATAAATATTAGGTGCGTCTCGTTTTAGCCCGTATAAATCCTTGAAGTGTAAATGAGACACTGATATGAATAATAGGTGTATCTCTTTTTAGTTTAATTATGATTTGCTTATCTAAGCAAATTCTTATTCGTTCTATCTAGAACGAGAGAAAAAAAATTAATAGAACAGTTAAAAGACTTAAATAGGTAGATAATGCCTTAACATTTGTTTATCTATGATTTGTTATGTGCCTATTATCGAGAGAACAGGTATTGTGTTCCAGAAATAACAAATGTTATCTGTTGTCTGTGAATATCTGTTATTAGTAACTGTTAGCATAAATATGCCTCACGCCTACATGGTAATAGTAAAAGGAATAAGCAATAAGTCCAATAAGTAAAAGTAACAAAAGGAATAAGTTAAAAATTAAATAAAATAGTGCATTAATTATTGTTTGAAAAGTAATTAAAATTATTTCTGTTATGATATTTTAGAAGTTAAGTGATATAAGATGTTATTTTAGCGTCTGTTCTTTGTCACATACATATTTCCGCATCCCTGTTCTTCATAGTTCGTGAATTGTCACGTGTCTGGCTTTATATTCAACTAGAAGTCCCGGCAGACGATGTCCTGCCCTGAAAAAATAAAAATCTAGAACTCGATCCCAGCCCCACCATATCGATTCCAATTGTAAATCCAAACCGTCCGGGGACCCACTCAAAAACACAAAAAAATTTATCAACATCGATAAAATCGTTCTCAAGTTATGCCCGTACAGAATTTCTACGATTATTGTTTATTTAATTCAGGTTAAAAAATCAACAAATAATAAGGTAATTTCATATAGTGTCACTAACAAGAATCTTAATAAAATGTTATTTGAGACATGTTTCCTTTTGACAGGTCCATAGCTCCGGAGAACAAAGGTTTCAAGCTGTTGGAGAAAATGGGCTGGTCCAAAGGCGAAGGGCTCGGCAAGGACAACCAAGGGGACACTGAGCCGGTAAGTACATGCTACTGCTTTAAACCGACTTAGGTTATAGCGACCACGGTGTATTTCGAAGATTTGTGTTTGATGCTCGCCTGTGGCCTAATACCCGACGAAGTACATTCTAATATTTGATTTGTATTTTTTATATTAAAATTTAAAAAAATCAGGATATTCATTTAAAGATAATACGAAATACAATTTATTTACACCAACAAATAAAATTGAAATATCAGAATATGATTTTAAATAAATGCCAATACTTAAGTGAAAACTGCCATTTATACCATGCCTAAATGGCTCAACGGATAAAGAAATTTTAAGAATGAAAACAAGAATTTATGTCTTAAATTTTTTTGCATTTTGATCAAAAGATATTTTAATAACTTGTCTAAAGAAGTTACAATAATTTCTGTCTATATATTAGTCTTCTTTTCTTTCACCTTCTCTTAATTATTTAGGGTCGGCACAATGTATTTTCCTTCCATACTCCTCTATTCTGACATACGTCCTCTCTGTCACGTCAAATCACGATGTTATCTTTCACACAATCCATCCATCTCTTTTTGATTTACTTTTACATTTCTTCCCATCAATCTAACTATCTATTTTTGTTTAACATTCTATTTGTCGTGCTTTTCATCCCTCTTTATATACTCATACCATCATTAATTTCCGTTCTCTCAATTTTTCAGCCTCAGGTGCAATTTTTAAAGATTCCTTTATGTACTCATTTCTTACCTTATTCATTTTTATATCACCACACTTTCATCTCAACATGCTCATCTCAGCTGAGTGGAGAAGTTTTTGGTCTATCACTGTAGTAATCTAACATTGGGACCCGTATAGCATGACCGGTCGTATTACAGATTGATCTATCTGACATTTTAGTTTTACTGGCATCAGTTTGTCACATTTCACACTCGTATCTATATATTAGTAAGTTCATATATATTGATATGAATCAGTATAGATTCCTGCAAGCATACCAAACGATGATATAATAAATAATATACCCAAATCGATAAAAGCAAATAAAACGGTGATTGCAAAAACTAAAGGATGAATTATACAGCTCCATTATGTTTCTGACGTGACTAATTAGTTCAGACGAATGATGTCTTTAACCTTATTGCAGAATCATCAAGTGCATACAATGGCGGCGAAGTGTGATACAATGGCTGAAGCTTTTAGTGGTTCCGTAGCCATTTTATCAAAAAGGCGCTCACATGCTATCGTCATGTTCATTCGTCCCTCTGTATATCACGTCATTTTTCTCAGAAATCACTAGGTGTACTGGGTGTCGCGCCGTAGCCCGTACACCTAGTGATTTATGAAAAAAATGTTAATGGTGATGATTTGATGATTAGAGAATGTGGTGATAAACGATTGTCACTTGGATGGCTATAATGATGTATAATGAAAAAATCCTAAATGATAAATCCTCAACTTGATAACTAAAAGTAAAATTTATTATAATATTATAAAATTTTACACATGCCATAGGCGATGGTAACCGGTTTCCATCAAGTGGGCCGTCTGCCTGTCTGCTGAACTCGTGCAATAAAAAAATGCCGCGTCTGTACATTGTAGCTATTTAAAGAAAAAAACTGGAATATCCTATTATAAACGATGGCGAACATGATTTTTATTTCTTGTCTGTTTGTTCGGGATTCACGTAAAAATTACTGGGCTGATTTAGATGCGGTTTTCGCTAATCGACAGCAAATTCTTAGACTAAAGTCTGCGCTACTTTTTATTTTGGGAATCCTGCTGGAATTTTTCTGGGAATGTTTTAGTCAGATCAGATCAGATAGAAAAAAAATAGAATTCCTGTACGATTTTTTCACTGATCGATAGAAAATTTTATTCAATAAAATGTGTGATACTTTTTATCCAGTTTGAGAGCAACCGAGCGTGTTCGCTACTTGATACGGACTCTTATGTGTTCGTCTCACACTTTTAACTAGAGGTTTTTTTTTTAAATATAGATCCAATAAATAATGTATGTTGCCTGTACACTAGGTCTATCTATGGGGTAGTTTTTGAGATAAAGGTTATTTTATATTACATGTTTGTGTTCTATCAATCACTTATACGGAATCCTTCTTTGGGCATGGCTACATGGTTTTTGGTCGTTTTTCATCGATATGAAAACAAGTCTAATAGTAGCGAAGTTTCTACAGCAGCACATCGATCGTCTGTTTTCTTTATCATACAACGTTTACGAAATTTCTTAACTCTTTTCATTTCATTTACGTAATTTTATACTAACTGAAATCTAAAGCAACACATTTTTGTGAATAACATCTTTGTCCATTCAAAAGTTGTCTGGAAGAGATTGTTTTAAGCAATAAACCCGCCCATTTTACTACCCTCTAATCTTAAGGCAAGAAAATATGTTGGTATTTATATATTTTTTATTATTTAGGTTTATGGCTCGGCAGCTAGGCCTTTAAGCCTAGCCAGATCTTAGATTACAATGTAGTTTCTTCATTTTCTTAAGCTTATGTGTAGCACAGCTGAACTGTAGTTTATTAGCTGGTGCCATTCAACGGAGTTCTTGTGACAACTCAAAAGGCCACATTTGACTACACAGCTAACATTTCTCACAAAACACATAATTACTATTCAAAAACTATTAATATCCTACAACAATTGTTCATTTTAGAGTAATTTTACACATTTTTAGAAAATAAAACTACACAATACAGCATCTCCTTTCAGTTCCCGCCAAAAACTCCTTGGTATTTTTATATTAGTGTACAATAAAGAGTGTTGTTGATAATTATTGTTGTAACACCACGCATTTGTCCAAAACCAATATTTTGAATTAAAAAAATAACAACATTAAAAGTGAAATGAAATGACTTGGGTATAGATTTTAATATCACTGTTCATCTACCGCCTACATAACCTGTCTTTCTAGTTTAAAGTTATGTACCTGAAAATTAATTGATTAAAGCTTCTTTGACAACAGTTTCAAAACTATTAACAGTTGTCAGCCACGACCTAAGCCAAGTATTCTATACAAGTGTTGGACCGCCTAGTTCACTGGAATGCAGAGGTCTTGGTTTCGATTCCCGGCATTTCATAAATGCACTTTTTATTATTTAGGCTGATCTGGAGTCGACCCTGAAATTAACATAACACTAAGTTACTTGTAATAACATGCATAAAGTTGTCATTAAACTGAAAACTCGTATCGTTACCTTTTTATCGAATTATAAATGTTTTTTAATATACAACCAGACAACACAACTGAAATCAGTTCCTATACAAGCAACAATAAAAAGTGCACGTAAGATTTTTTTATATGTAGTTCAGTTACATTTTTCGTTTTACAACTTCAACTGTGGAACTCTGAAAGAGCATTAATATTTTTTTGATACTTTTTTGGCAATAAAGCTGTCTGTAGGTCAGCCGGGCGTGGGCCTACCTGCCATTTAAAACAATTTGTGCACTTGTTTTTTTCGGTTGCGTTTCGCATTAGACTCGGAACGAATGCTGGGCCGCTATTAAACTGCGCTGCGTCCAGACTGTCGTTGCCGGGTGGAATTTAACTACCATTATTTTTAGCATGTTATGGTAAAAGACTTGGTAGTAGTGGTCAGCGCATACGCGTTCCGAGTTTAAAGGTTTCGAAACTTGCCTGGAAACCAAGCACCAATTGACAGTTATCTGATCTAATGTGCATATTGTTACAATTACTACGTGCTAACAGTGAAGGAGAACATCGTAATGAAACCAGCACTTCGAGATAACCGACGTGTCATACCCGCCAATCCGCCTTGGATAAGTATGGCGGGTTTGTCACATCGGTTATGTCGACGTGCAGGTTTCATCATGATGTTTCTCTTCACTATTAGCACGAGGTAATTGTAGCAATATGCACAGCAATAGGTCAGAAAATTTCCTGCTCGGTTTCTGTCTTACTTTTCATTCAGTTACCTTTTCATCTCATGAATTTTGACATTACTTGTATGGAGCTTATGTCAAAATTTAACCGTTTAAGGCAAATGAACGGTCGGTAAGATGTGAAAATGGGCCATAAGTGGTGCGTGCTTACCGGCCAGCTGGCAGCAACGTATAGAATAAAAATGTATGGGAATGGCATAATACTTAGCGTAACTATATGCCATTTGTCTAGGAGGGCAGGAGTCGAATCTTAGAGTTTGGTATGCGCGACTACGCTTATCACTAAACTACCGCGGCTTTTTTAGGCTTCTTCCATGCTATACTCTTATTCCTGGAGTTTCAATTTATTGTTCTTTATTACTATTATTGTATATCTTTCAAGACCACGGGCCATAAAAATGGCCCGGACATTTGGGGGGGGGGGCATGGGAAGGCCAACACGTAGAGGCTCTTTGACTTTAATGTAAATGTGGCGTGACACTGACCAGCGATTATCCCTGTCTACACCATATAATAATGAACCCAAGGACAAAACCCCGGCCAGTGTAGGATTGATGTGAGAAATGAGAATAAAATGTACCGGGCTATTGGGGCGAACTGCTAGTGGTATTAGGGGTTGGAATATGGGGACTATGGCGTCTGCCCGTCACAGTGATAGGGAAACATGGAAAAATGGGCAGACGGTGACTCGCCACTCCCTGCATGGGCCACAAAAATGCCATAAAAGACAGGGGCAACATGGGTGTGAGTGGCTAAGGGGTGTAGAGAGATAGGCTGCAGGTTCACCGAGGCTACTTGCGACCTTGACCATTTATCACTTCCACCCCTGGAGCTTGAGTCTTAACTCTAACGATCTCCACTCCGTGCTGGCTGGCTAAGGCAAGCACGGAGGCGGGGGCCTTGCCTTGGCCCCCAGAGCCAGGTTCGAGGTGTCGCTATTCACCTAAGGCTTCGCCACAAAGCCCCCCTGCGGATTTATTATTATTATTATTATTCGTTATTCATCAGACATTAAATTTTACATAAATTGTGTAAAAGTTAAATAACTTTTTTTAAGTTTTACATAGTATTTGAGCGATGCAACGATCACTCGGTCGTATACCTTTTACAATCCAGACAGTCTTAAGAATATATTTATTTTTCACAATGGCCAAAAACAGCAATAATAATCACTCAAAATGCTGAGTTTAATTAATGTTATGTCTGTACCTAACCCGCGGGTGGCGTGTTGACTCATTATATTGTTTTTCACGAAATGCATATATTTGTATACCTACATACAAATATTGCAAGTTGGAGACTTAACTTCATCCACCAAAGACCAATGAGGTTGATAATATCCTTAGTTTGCACACGTGATGTGTCAGGCACACGTTGTGGTACACAGATGAAGAATATTATTAAGCTAATATTAAAATTAAACAAACAAATAAAATCGTTTTTTGACTAAAACATAATTCACATTATAAAATAACCAAAACCCCAAACTAGGTCGACCAACCCGTATCTTGAGACCTTATTTTTTTTTACAGTATAGTAAATCTGTAAATGGTTCGAGTTTGTACAATGCGTTTAGAAATGTAAAAAAAAATCAGGGAATAATTCGGACCAAGAAATTTCAAAATTATTTTTTTTGATTTTCTGTTAGAGAATCACAAGAAAAGTACTGAACGGATTTAAATGAAACTCGACACAGAGCTAGAGCTAGCCCAGGACGTATTTTAGGATAATTTTTATTTCGATAAATGACGTCGTTTTCGCGGGATAGACGAAAATAGTGAAAACGATGACGCTGCGGTCGCATTTTTTTTTGATAACTACTGAACGTAATAGGTTGGGGAAAAAGTGTTTTCGCATATAGTATATATGAACTTGTAATAAGATTTCTTA
This sequence comes from Dendrolimus houi, assembly GCA_039645545.1. NCBI lineage: Eukaryota > Metazoa > Arthropoda > Insecta > Lepidoptera > Lasiocampidae > Dendrolimus > Dendrolimus houi. The sequence continues at coordinate 13,155,764 of CM077134.1, forward strand.
GGCTATACCATTTGTATCTGGCTCGTTTTGGTATCATTAAAAAGTTTTAATTTTAAAGAAGACAATTCCAAATTCAAATTAGGAAAATGTGCGATTTTCATTTGTTTTTCTTATTGTTAAAATGAGTGAATCTAATGAAGACATTCGATACATTTAAAAAATTTATTACAAAAAAGGTAAAAATACAACACAAGCCGCGAAAAAAATTTGTGATGTTTATGAACTTAATGCAGTATCTGTGAGAGTAGCGCAAATTTGGTTTAAGCGATTTCAATCCGGAAATTTTGATATCAAAGATACAGCTCGCTCTGGTAGCCCTGTTACGGACAAAATTGATGCCATTTTTGAAAAAGTGGAGCAAGATCGGCATATTAGTAGTTACGATGTAGCTGGAGAACTGGGAATTGACCACAAAACGGTTTTGGCGCATTTGAAAAAAACTGGGTACACAAAAAAGCTCGATATTTGGGTGCCTCATGAGCTCACTGAAAGAAACCTAATGAACCGTGTACTCATTTGTGATTCTTTATTACGACATAATGAAACCGAACCATTTTTGAAGAAGCTGATAACTGGTGATGAAAAGTGGATCACGTACGACAAGAATGTGCGAAAAAGATCGTGGTCAAAGGCCGGTCAGGCTCCACAGACTGTTGCGAAACGCGGGTTAACTCGCAACAAGGTGATGCTGTGCGTATGGTGGGATTGGAAGGGCATTATTCCTTAGGAGCCAGGAAGGACCATCGATTCTGAACTGTACTGCGAACAACTGATGAGATTAAAGCAAAAAGTTGAGAGAAAGCGGCCGGAATTAATCAACAGAAGGGGTGTGGTTTTTCACCATGATAACGCTAGACCTCACACATCTTTAGCCACTCAGCAAAAATTACGAGAGTTTGGCTGGGAGGTGTTAATGCATCCGCCGTATAGTCCTGACCTTGCACCTTCAGATTTTCACGTGTTTCGGTCTCTGCAGAATTCCTTGGGCAGTGTCAGGTTAACATCACGAGAGGATTGCCAAAACCACTTGTCGCAGTTTTTTGATCAGAAGCCCCAAAATTTTTATAGCAATGGGATCACGTCCCTACCTACAAGATGGCAAAAAGTTATCCAACAAAATGGCACCCACATACTTTAGTCAAATGTAAATAAACTTTATAAAAAAACCTTTTGAATTTTTAAATAAAAAGCGAAGAAACTTTTTCCCCAACCTAATATATAAATGATACTTGACGCAGATCTGGCTTAGAACTCGAGTCAGTAACACTTACGATACTTTTATCCCGATAAATGATAGCGCTGCAATCGCGTTTTTCATATCACTAACAAATATGTTTTTCATAGAAAACAAATCATTCATTATATTACTACAAATCAGGTTGGCTTCAACTCATCTCTATGTTTTGCTGTGCATTTGTCTAGAATATAATATGGAGTTAGTGTAGTGAATTGAACAAGAAACAGTAAAGTGTCAGGTCTAAAAAATTCTAGAATATAACCACCTTTAACCAAATATATTATTTATCGTAATAAAATCTCATTAGAAATTGTAATACATAAAGGGTTATCCATAAATTACGTTACACGTTAAGGGGGGGTTCACGAAATGTGACATTGTGTGACAAGAAGTGGGATGGGTCCTTAATTTCGTGATGTCATATTTCATAATCGATTATCTATACACACGTATAATAAAACAGTAGAGGTCGAATTTCTGTACAATGAAAAATTACTAAAAACCGAGTCAGGGGGATGTAAGAAGTGAAATATAACAAATTTAGATTTTTTCAAATTTTTTGTTTCTCTGTTTGTCTGTCTGTTTGTACCGGCTAATCTCCGAAACGACTGGGCCGATTTAAATGAAACAATTATGGTGGTAGCTTGTATCCCTGGTCAACATATAGGATACTTTTGATCCCGAAAAATTTAAGATTTCGCGGGCATCAGCTAGTTACCTATCATAACAAAACTTGAAGTATTAACGAAAAACTTCAAAATATTTCCAACTCTATCTACTCATAGCATAGTGTTTAAACTTTTAAAAATAATTTAAATGGAAATGGAAACTATTTACGGAACTACTGTTTTAATTTAATAATGTCTTGATGTAAAATTGCAAAATATGCGATGTTACACTAGAGAGGGAGGAGTCTCACGAATGCGAGCGACCAGCTGTGACGAGGACGGGGAGGGGTGAAATATTGTGAAATTCATGTGACGTAATTTGTGGATGGCCCCAAGTTATCGGTTATCATCCATAGGTATTTGGTTCCTTTGCCTGTTATTGTGGCGAACTGAACAGGCTGTTCACTATTTACATAGTATAAAACAAAGTCGCTTACTCCTATACCACGCAACGGAATTAAGCGGATTTCACCACCACTTAGATAATTTTTACTGGAGGTTTATATATTATACTAGAATGTTCCCGCGACTTCGTCAACGCTTGACAGATGACGTAGATTACAGTTATTTTGCCAGTATTTAAATTCAAAGGGTATTTTCAGCAGTGCAATGAATTTTTTTGTATGAAAATACTTAATGAATAATAAATTCTTAAGATTTCCGTCAAAACCCGGGATAAGTAATGTTACTAAATGCATACATATGTTCCACTAAAGATGTCTAATAAATATACAAACTGTCATATCAAGCAAGTCCTAATATCTCGCGGTTTCTCAGTTAGGAAATCCCGGGAAATATAAACAGTCCCGGATTACATACGGTTTTAGTATCAAATGGATCCGAATCAGTTCATTTCTAAGTATACTATCCGCTTTAAAACAGTCTAGAGAAAATTCTTGCGGGGTTCCTGGGACATAAAGTCCCGCAGCATAAAAAAAAATGTAAGCTGTTGTTTTAGTCAAAACTGTGTCGGAATAAGCTAATTTTTTTTGCACCCGAAGAATTGAAAATAAACAAACCGCTCCCGGGAAAATTCCCACGGGATTCCCGGGATAAAAAATATATATATTATTACACAATATTTGCTATCGATCAGATCGCATTGGGACTTGATCCTTATTCATGCTGGCCATTTAAATCATTTTCGAAAAATTCCTGAGATAAAAGTAGGGCAGACTTTAAGTCTAAGAATTTGCTGCTGATCAGCGAAAAGCGCACCGAAATTGGCCCAGTAGTTTTTACGTGGCTCTCGAACAAACAAACAAATAGACAAGAGAAATCTGGAAAACATTGCATCGTTTATATAGTCTCATTTCAATTGTTTTTTTTTTAATAGCATCAATGTAAAGACACGGCATGTTTAGAATTTTATAATATTATAGATATAAAAAAAACCTAATTAAGTTTTTGTGTAAGAACAGAGCTATATCCTAGCGTTTAACCCGCGGAGTAGCTGCGGCGAAAACTCTCTTAAATGTAATGATGTACAATAATGACTAATTTATTTGGTAGATATTCAATATCGTTAGTGTGTTCCTCTAACTTAGTGATTTCTGAAAAAAATATACTTGCAAACCAAAAATTACTAGCTTCTTAAAAACTCTTGACTATCAGTCCACCAAAGACCTCTTGTATATTGCTACAGATACACGGACAGCACACAACACCTAAACATTTGAAGGGCTCACACTAACACAATTATTTATAATAATTATACTAGTAATTCTTTTCTTTCTTTTTCTCTCTTAACTGTACCACAGGTTTCTTTTTAACCTAATTCAGGCACCAGCCTCTTACTTAATGTTGTTACTAGTATTAAATTTCACAGTGTACTTGAAGAGGAAATAAAGAATTATGTTATTTCTTGTAATTTTTCTCGTGTATTTTTGGGTCACAGTTTGAAGAATCCACCTTGCAAAAATATGTTTATAAACAGAAATAATCTTGGTCATTACTTTTGAAAAATAATAATTATAACTTCTTAGTATATGAGTATGTGGGAGTTTGGATTATACGTAAAGCGGTTATAACGGGAAACCTTAAGGGAAACATGTATCTTATATGGTGTAAAATATTGCGTTAATTATTTAAGAAATCTAGTGGCTATGTAGAATCATATATTATGATAAAATCATATAAGATGTGAATTATTAGAGTTACCATGTTCTATTGCTATTAAGGGAAACTCATTTTTTTTAGGGTATTTAATTTAAAGGAACAATTCATTTTTTTGACTAACTAGTAATTATAGTTAAAAACACTGGTTATTGTATGAGGTTATTATTGGTCAGTGTTTTTAACTATAATTTACAGAACTGTTAGCTTAAAGTATACAGGATTAATTTTTCAAGTGGAACTCCAAGGCCAAAACTCAAACTATAAGATATAGAGAAAAATACTCAAAGGAGTTTTAGGGCCAATTATGAGGAAAACTAAAGTGGTATAATTTCATCATGTGGCAGAATTTTGAAAAATCAATTACTTAATATAGTTAATCAATAACTGATATTGTAGCTCATAATATCAATTTCTGTAGAAGAATATTACATCAAACTACTACTAAAATGTAGTTATCTATAATATTATAGAATTCTCAACGTGCCGTGTCTACATTAAAGCTATAAAAAAAAACAACTGGAATAGACTATATAAACGATGGAGAACACGATGCATTTTTTTTCAGATTTCTTGTCTATTTGTTCGGCATTCACGTAAAAACTACTAGGCCGATTTCGATACGGTTTTCGCTGATCGACAATTAATTCTTAGATTCAAACTCTACGCTACTTTTTATCCTGGGATTTACCTGGGAATTATTTAAAATGGCCAGATTAAAAAAACGAATTCTAATGTGATTTTTTACTGACCGATAGCAAATTTAATGTATTATAAAGTGTGGATTTTTTATCCTGGGAATCCCGCAGGTACTTTCCCTAAAGCGGTTTGAAGTTGTTGTGTGTTGAAAGCATAAAAATTAGTTTGTTCCGATACATTTTCCACTAAAACGATAGCTTACATTATTTTTTTAAATGCTGCGTTATTTCGTGTCCCGGAAATGCCGCGGGAATTTCAAGGCAAACGTGAACGAAGATGCGGGAATATCCTAGTTTTAAATATAATTTAAAATACAATACCTTTACGAAATTGGTCGAAGGTTAGATTTCACATTACAATGTTGCCCTGTCAGGTAATTTTAAATTCCGGTGGCAAGTAAAATGAAAGAAGTGTGCAATTTTAATATTATTAAAGAAACTCCTAAAGAGATTGTGTCAATAGGAAGTACGCGTGCGGAGTCTCAATTCCATCTATAGCTTTTTTGATCTGTAGGAAATACTTTACCCAGTCAAATACTTGACACGATGAACACAGATGAACATAATTTAGCCTACAAATCGAAAACAAACAATACACCAGTTCATTCTATGGCTTCCAGTTCCATTGATCCATTTGAAGTTAAAGGAATTGTTGCAAATTTAAAGTCAAATTCTGCACCGAGTTGGGATATAATCAGTACGAATCTTATTAAACAAAATATGAATATTCTTGCTTATCGTATTTGTTATCTTTGCAACTTAAGTCTAGAGACTGGGACATTTCCCAAAGTATTTAAAAGAGCCGTAGTATGCCCTATTTTCAAGTCTGGTGATAGGGATAAGCCTACCAATTATAGACTTATATCGCTATTTACATTTATTTCAAAGAGTACGGAGAAATATTATTCTCCATTAATAAGGTTATTACCTTATTAATTCTAACCAATATGGTTTCAGAATAGGTAAATCTACTGAAGAGGCTGTTCTTAACCTAACTTCAAATGTTACCTCAAACTTAGATTCTGGTCATAGAAGTATTGGAATCTTCCTTGATTTAAAGAAAGCCTTTGAAACCGTATCGATTTATATTCCTTTAACTAGATTGGAAAAATTGGTATCGGAGGTATGATTTTAGATTGGTTTAGGAGTTATCTGTTGGATAGGGAGCAATGCGTTCGTCTACAAAATACTCAGTAATATAGACACATGCAACATTGGCGTGCCGCAAGGTAGTACACTAGGGCCAACTTTATTCCTGATGTACATAAATTATCTCTTTAATAATAATTTAACAGATATGGAAATCGTTATGTTTGCAGACGACACTTCTCTACTTTTTCAAGGCAATTTTTGGAGTGGAACTTACAAAAGGGCTGAATTGGGTCTATCTACAGTCACACAATGGCTTGAAAATAGTTTATTGTCAGTAAATACAACAAAAATCAAGTACATATGTTTCCATTTATCTCATCTGACATGTCCTGATTTAAACAATGAACTTAAAATTCATACTTATCCTTGTAATAAAGGCATTCAAATTAATTGCAGTTGCCGAACATTATCACGCGTCTCCTCAATTAGATATCTGGGTGTAATGATTGATGAGAATTTTAATTGGAGCATCCATTTGAATACTCTTGCGTCTAGGATTAGAAAATTAATTTATATCTTTAAAAATCTTCAAAACGTTGCTAATCATAAACTACTTATACAGACGTATCAGGCGCTTTGTGGTTGCTTAAATAGGTATTGCTTATGTGCATGGGGCAGTGCGCCTAAATCGCGTGTGGTTGTACCTGAACGAGCTCAAAGAGCTTTGCTAAATGTGATGATATACTTACCATACCAACATCTAGCAGTGGATGTATGTAAGAAGGCGTATGTCGTACTATCTATCAGAAAAACTTATGTATGAAACGCTCATATTATAGCACAGGAAATCTGTACAAATCATAATTTCAAAAGTTTTATATTGAAATGGCTTATAGAATTAAATTACGATGCTGTAGAAATTTTTCTGAAAATAGGCATATAATATTATATAAGATATTTATAAAACTTCATACACATAGGCAAACACACACACAATCACACACACACACACCCATACACTCTTTTAGAAATTTCGTTATAATAATTATATGTTGTATATATTACATGTTTATATAATATTTATTATATGTTACAGTGTAATGTTAAACATATATGATGTTATTGTGTTTAAATTAAGGCAGAGGACACTAGCCACTATCATATAATGCGAACTAGTTTAAGGACTAATAGAATTTTAAAAAATACTGACTGATCAATATATAAATTTGAAATAAAACAATAAATAATAAATAAAATTATATAATTCCTATAATAATAACGTTCACTTGGTCACTCCTTAAAACATGACAGCCTGTATCCATACATGTTGAGCATATTTGCGATGGAGTCGCTATCGCAATAATTAAGACAAGCTGTAATATCATCGATGTAGTGGTAGCTCAGTGGCTAAGATACTTCTTTTTGATTCCAATGCCATGACCAAGCTGCTAGCCATTATGCATATAGGTATGCCGGGTAATACATGTATCTTTCCCTCAAATTAGGAGGTCATAAAGATGATATTTATGAGCGTATATTATTATGATAATGTATAACATTAGCCTATAAATGTCACTGCTGGTCTCGGGCCACTCTATATCAGGGGATTACTATAAGACGATCTTTATTGTAGTTTTTTTTTAATTATAAATATGTATACCATAGTCAGTATAAAATATATAAAAGTAAATAGTTCTTACTAAAAAACACCATATGGCCCGAAATATGGGATACGCATGTGATGTTCACGCGAGTGAAGCTGCTAACAATATATATTGTATACCTAAATGTTATAGTGAGTTTATTTGGATACTTAATTTTGCTTTCTCCTTCTTTCACGTTCTTCGGCACGATCGAATTATCATGAATTTTAATGTTTACGGAATAAAAGTATTTTGTTTATTATAAATTATCCAAGATGATGTAATTGAATCTGTGTTATACGGATCCGAAGTATACGTGACTAAAACCGCGTGAAAAAGTCTGATGCCATATAGTGATTAAACTACATATTTTCTGAACACTAATGAAACTAGACCAAAAATGTATTAGTGATACAACTCTATTCTTACTACAATATTCTATTCTCAAAGACAAGGCCTCGTATCATGTTTATATCTAGGCTCAAAATGATTAATTATTTGCCAGATTTACACGTCCTTGTCGTCTCCACGATATAATTATTCAATGATCTCGCATAAAGTATTACTCACAGTTATTGGTTCCGCGGTAATTTAGTCATTTGTCGGCTGTCTGGCGGTTCACTTCAAACTGTCAGCAACAATGTTGCACTCTATGGTCCATTCCATTTGCCTTGGCAATATAGTACATTGACCCTTACGTCGTGCGATCAGGGGTGGCAAAGCTTTTTTACTAGATCTTTTATTTAATTATTGTACAAAAACATGGGACGTTATCTTGAATATAATTTATTGATACAAAGATTACATTTATATTTTTTCAATACTTGAATCTTCAGATCCAGAGCTATGAAGCTATCTGTGACATCTGTAAAAAATGTATCCGTATTTTAATCTATTATAGTGTCAATTCTACTCATTTTTTCTTCTTATTTGATGATGTGCATGATACAGTTATTCCATTTTTATGGTATTACGCGCCCTAAACCATTAGTCAGTATTTTTTTTTACATCGTCTAATTTAAATGTAGTAATATTACGAGCAACATGACCTTTCATATTGGCCCACACGAGTGGGGTTAAGCTCACAATGATATGGAGGCAATCTTAGCACTGTAATGTCCTTCTCCTTCGTCGTTTCGTCCGTAACAAATTATTGCTTATAATTGTTTTTCACTGCCTTAACTATTTTTTGTATCAAGTGAGCCTTCGTATCCAAGGGCACGTAATCTAGGTTTCAAGTGTAGCCCCTCTTAATTTTTTTGTTTTCGCCGAGACATTGTTGGAGTTTTTTCTAATTGTCTGCAATAAAAATGATATTGCGATGGAACAGGCACACCTGCAGAATCTTAGTTTATTAAGTCTTTTATGAACCATTGTTTCAATGACGAAGATTCTATGGCAACTCTTTATTAATAACAATAATCGTATCTCGCGGATATCACTTAATCCTTTTTATATTTATTACAAGCAGGTGGCTTTCTACAAATTCTTTTTGGATTTACAGTGTAGGAGTTTAAGTAACCTTATTATTCGCATGCAGGTAGGATTCGAAAAATTCTTGTTAATGGCAAATATGAAATGAGTAACAGTAATAATTTTGTTTATTTCATAGTATTTGATATATGTCGACTATACTGACCATGAAGTTAAACCTATTTCAAGACAATTATTGGGGACGAAACTTAAAAGTATACGTACATTTACAGTATAGTATTTAAAATACCTGGAACGGTAACTTGCATTATCCATCACGATACTATTCCGCAGTTTTTGGATTATTTTTCCTATCCATTCTTCAAAATGAAACGCGTCCATGCTTTTGTGATAATCACCCGTTTTCGATTATTCGAATATCCATTTCATGCCCTCTAAAGAAACCTTCTTCATTCCCTATGTGGACTAACTACTATAAAACGTTTCGCTTTTTCGGTGCGATTTCTTGCGCCCGTTGTTAAAAGTATGCAAATTTAAGAAATAACCCGAGAAAGTACACACGAAAGCGCTATCCGAACAGGAATGAGTAATACATAAATAAATAAAGTACGGATGCAGGACGACCCAAAGACGACGCACCCCTGGTGTTTATTATAACATTTTATGGCGTCTCTTGTAAACAATTTTTAGTATAAAGTAGCATAAGTTCGAACCTCGTGTTTTTGTTTATTTTTTACGAAAAAATAATTTTAAGTGTAGTAATAGTTTGTTATAAGTCTTGTATTATATTTATTTGAAATAGAACTATTCTAAAAAGAAATATTTCGTTCCTGGTTATGAAATAAAATGTAAAATGACACACTTTTAACGTAGTGAAAAGTATTTTATAAATACCAAAATCAACAAAATGAGTATATCAAGAGCTGCAAAATAAAACAAACAAATCATGTGTGTTTCTAGTCTTACGTAAAATTGTAATTTCTTATTCTTTTTAACTTACGCCATTTCGTTTTTTGGGAGAAACTGGGTTTAATGCAGTAGTATTGCCATCGAAATTGAAAAGACTTATACACGTTTTACACTCCATATGTTACCGGTCAATAAGCCGGAAACATTAGACCCGCCTATATTATGTATCATTAAATCGTGTTCCATACATGTAATTTATTTTAATTTTACATTTATGTGACATGAATATTATGTTACTTTTTTATTTAAACTGTTCGTTTATGAGTGAATGGTGTGGTCGGGCTCAACGAATTATAAGTTAAAATCAAATACATCATTACATGCCTGTTGTGCACGTGCAGCAAAAAATACGATTATACATAGTGCGTTTATTTTTTTTATGAAGTAATATAATCTAAATAAAATTTATATGTACGTACATACAATGCACATATTTATTGAAGTCTTGGAGAAAAAAGAAATAATTTTCTTCAAATTGGCCACCTTTGGCTTTGATTCAGGCCTTTAATCTGTCTGGCTACGAATCTATAGATTCACGAACTGCTTCCATGTGAAATTTAGCCACTGCTTGCTACGCAGATTTCTTAAGAGATTTAATGTCGACGTGTAGTTTAGAGTAGGTAATGTCCTCTAATGTCGACCATAATTTGTAGTCTAAGAAGTTCAGATCTAGGCTAGAAGAGGGCCAGTATTTAGCTCTTATAGAATTCAAAACGTTAGTTTCATTTTAAAGTGAAACTTCTTTACAATCGTTGTGATCAGAAACTCGATGAAACGAAACAGCGACACTAAAAAGAGATAAACACGTAAATCTACAGGACTAAGCCTGTGACAAAATGAGATACGAGTTTTATATTGTATAGCAGTTATAGCACAGATTAGAGAGTTAATAAGACGGATGATAAAAAATAGGTCCAATTTGGACCGAAATAAAACTGATAATAATATTTTTTAGACTAAAACTGTATAAAATTGAAAGTGATACTTAAGAATTTTATTTCGAATTATAATATGTTGATGGATGTATGCTAAAAGAACTATATATATATATATATATATATATATATATATAAATAAAAGTTAGAGGACCATTATCTGTGAGTATATCCTCTTAAGTTTCACTTCTACTGCGTGTGAACTGCACACACACACACACAATTTTTTATTCATTATTATATAGACCGCTTCAAGTGTAGGCGTGCCTTTCCTAGAACTCAGAAAACTTTGTAAACTGTGCGCCAGCCCGTTATTGAGTTTCTGGAAGTCAAAAATCGGCTCCAGACTATCTATTGCTTATTATCCATAACAAAAGCATTCGATAGTTTGAGAATTAACAATATATGTTGTTCTTTTATTTATTACTATCTGAATAAAGTAAAAACGCAGATGTATCTTTGTAGACATAGACACGATCAATATAGTATATAGTCCTGACTAAATTATATAGAATTCAAGAAATTATGGATTGCATTCTATCTCCTTACCAAATTACATCTATCGTCCATGAATGTTCTTTAGAAAATTTGGACGCATGAATTTATTTTATTGGTGGAGTATAGCAGATATTCTAACGGCCTACCTAATGATGGAAATCGGTGCCGTTGCTTAAAAACATTTGCATTACTACAAATAATTTAATATGCATCATGCGTTTCGCATATTTGCAAAACACTCTGAAATGTTTGAAATGCACAGACGAAGCGACAGTGGAGTTAGTATGTATGGCTTTCGCGAATGTGCAAAATCATGCATAGGACAATACGCTTGACAAACACCGTTGCGCAGAAGGTAAAAGCAAAGCAAACAGCAGTCATTCTAGTGAGTTGACTCTGTTTTTGGTGATGGAAGATACGTTACGAATATTATTTCTAGCGATATTTGTCAATGCATTAAGAAATAACAACGACACGATCTTAACACCACCTATTTTAAAAACCTTAATTATACATAAGTTTAAATTTTAAGTTATGTATGTGAAGGTTTAAAAAAAAAATGAAATCGCATCCATAAAGAAGATATATAACCACCACTTCATTAAAATTTAAATAAACTGATGGAATTGCTTAATTTCTAAACAAGAATCTCGTACATAGATTACGTAATTCTACACTTATTATTTAAAACTGGAATATGCCCATGACTTCGTCCACGTTTGACTTGAAATTCTCGCGGGATTCCCGGGACACAAAGTACCACAGCGCTTAAAAAAGAATTCAAGCTATCGTTTTAGTGAATACTGCGCCGGAATACGCTAATTTTTATGGACTCGAATAACTATAAACCGCTCGTAGGAAAATTCCCGGGATGAAAAATATCACACATTTTGTTACATAAGATTTGCTATCGATCAGTGGAAAAATCACATTGGAATTCATTTTAATCTGGCCACTTTAAATAATTTCCAGAAAAATTCCTGTGGGATTCCCAAGTTAAAAAAGATTTTAAGATTTTAAGTTTAAGAATTTTCTGTCGGTTAGCGAAAACCGTATCGAAATCGGCCTAGTAGTTTTTACGTGAATCTCGAACAAACAGACAAGACGACGAACAGCCAAACATACAAAACATCTAAAAAAATGCGTTGTGTTCTCCATCGTTTATATAGTGTATTCCAACTGTTTTGTTTTTTAATAGCTTCAATGTACAGACACGGCATGTTTATAATATTACTAGATTTTACTCGCGGCTACGCCGTGTGGAGATCCATGGGTAGTAGATCTATGTTACTTACATAATAATTTAATAAGGTGTTTATATATACTTAGTCTTGCCATAAATATTGTAACAAAGAATTTTTTTTCTATTGCAAATAACATTTATAAGTTTTACAGTGTGTTAGTTTAATACATAAATATAAAACAATTTAAAATATAAAAAGCTTATTCGAAGTGGTCTCCATTGGCTGCAATACAGTCCTTTTAACCTTGAGGCCAGTTATCAATAGAAGCACACATTCTTTCCATGGGAAAATTCTTCACTGCCAATCGTATGGATTGTTTTAGGGACTCCAAATTATCATGGCGTTTAGAGCAAGCTGTATTCTCTAAAACTGATCATAAATCATAATCCAGCGGATTAAGATCGGGACTAAACGAAGGCCAGTCTTCAGCTCTGATGAAGTCCGAAACGTTCGTTTCCAACCAAGACTGCGTGGACCGAGCTTTATGACCCGGTGCCGAGTCTTGGTAGAAGGACCATTCTTGGTTATTAAACATGGTATTGTTAAGGGGCTTAACTACCTTCTCAAGAATGGTATCTTGATACAGTCGTGCCGATGTTTTGATACCTTTTTCACAATAATATGGCTCAGTCACTCCTTTATAGCTAACACCCCACCAAACCATCACTGAAGACGGATAATACCCACCTTGCACTCTGTCGGCTAATTGAGAAGCTTCCTTAGATCTTTGAGCATAAATACGGTCATTTTGTTTGTTAAAATGTTGCTCAATTGTAAAAAAATTCTCATCCGTAAACAAAATTTTCTGTGACCTCCCTTTACGTACCGCTTCAGTAGTTGTTCCGATTTTACCACCCTATTATTTTTTAAATTATGAGTTAAGAAATGACCAGTGCGTCTCTTATAGGCTGCAAGTCCTAAGTCATCTTTTAAAATACGCGACATGGTTCTAGGTGATATCTTCATCTCCCGAGATAAAATCTTTTGCTTTCGGACAGGATTTCTTCGAATTCTTTCCCTTACTGCTTTGACCACCTTTTTCGTACGAACACTACGTGGACGGCCAGATCATATACGTTTAGTAGTTTCCAAAAAAGATGCGACCGCATTGCCATCTTTTTCCCTATTTTCGTTTATCCCACGGAAACGACGTCATTTATCGAAATAATACTTATCCTAAGGTACGCCCCAGGATATAAGCTAGCTCTGTGTCGAGTTGAATTTAAATCCGCTCAGTAGCTTTCACCTGATGCTCTAACAGGTAGGCAAAAATTCTAAAAATCGCAAATTCGGAATTTGTTGGTCCGAATTAGCCCCCTGATTTTTTTTCACATTTTTAAACGCTTTGTACAAACTCGAACCATATACATATTTATTATAGTATAGATAGAAATTCTTTTTTATGACAAATACATAAAAAAAATCTATTTTTTAAACAAAAATAAAAGAACTTAATCAGTAAATTCTCACCATTGTTACATACGTACAATTACGATGAATCGACACTAGCGACATCTAGTAAAGAAAATGAAATTAACGATCAAGGCAACCCTTTAAACCGTTGAGATTGTTATTCCTAGTAATCGTCTCTATGTCAGTAGGAAGGATCAATCAAGATTAACTGTTACTCTTTTGTACATGATTGATATCTATGTCCAATCTTTACTCGCTCAAAGACAATATCTCGAATTAAATATATTTATAAGAATAAAATGATGTTATAAAATTGTTGATATTTTTTTATTACAATTTATGCCGCAATTTAACAGTGGCTGTAAAAAAAGTTGGGACTTGAGTCGCATGTATTATCTATGGTTCGCGTAGTTTTTAATTTTTTTGACAGCAGGGAAAGTCATTTCCCAGATACGGAAAAATACTGTTTTCATCCCTGTGATCAAGCAACCCCAAGTGTACTTTCAGAATATGAGAAAGGAAAAATACATTTTCCTGATTGTACGATGTAATTTCAGAATTCTAAGAAATGTTTAAAATAACCTAGCACTGTATATAGTTCCACCGTCCTGTACGTTGTGACCCAAATCTTTGTGAATAGGGAAACGTGTGGACGTTTTTACTGGAAATGAAAGTTCCTGTTGAAACACTAAATGGTTTTAATGAGTTGGCACAGGCATGTCTTGCAGGAATGTTTACTTTGACAACAAAATTTTAACAGTTCTAATTAAATCTGTAGGTAATATGACAGTTTTGTGAGAAATACGACATTATTCTCTAATATAATTGGTGTTTTGATATTACATGTAGCTTTGATCGCATAAACTCCGGATCTGGTTCTCGCAAATAATAATACTTCTCTTAGACGATTCTAGTTAGTTCACAGCGCATAAATATACGCATTGTAGATCAAACTACGACATCGTTAGTATTCTGATATGTGATTCATCTATTTTGTTTTCGCTTAATCACCAAAATAATTAGGTATAGTTTATATAACATGCAACAAGAATTCTAAGAATATAAATAACCCTTTGTGCTCTTTGTTCAATCAATGTTGTAATTTGTAAGTAGCTAGTTTTTAAATGATGCTGAACAATAATTTGGCTTCATTTCATTCTTTTTTTCGTCGTCCGCTAATCGCAGTCCATGCTGGACATAGGTCTTCCCAAGTCGGCGCCACTCATCCCTGCCCTCCGATTTCCTCATCCGTCCATTCATTCATAGTCCATTTAAAAATGTAACTTTGCAAGTCATTCTTCTTTCGTAGTTTTATTAATAAGAAATCAAAAATACATGACTAAAATTTTAACGAACATTTCATTATTAAATTTGTGATTTATTAATCAGGGGGCCTAAAGCGGCCTCTTTAGATGAATCGCTTACTGAAATTGCAGTGTCTAGATATACTATTAGATGTAAGACATAGCATAACGTTCTACTTTATACCAATCTGCGAAAGCGGCTACTCTAGGCCCCCTGATCTGATTTTAATAAAAAAAATAGTTACAACGGATGAGGTAAAATTTTAAAACAGTTTTCGATAGCAACTTATATTAATATTTTTCAATTTACAACAGACAATGTCATAGTTCAAAAACATAAAGGAAAAGTATAATTTTCAAGAATTTTCTCTGTCGTCAACAACAGTTAAAAATTAAGTCGTAGTAAATCTCTTTATAATGTTGTTCACGCCAATGCCACAGATGGTGGCATTGGCGTGAACAACATTCACAAAATTCCCCGTTACCGCCGATAGCTCCTTAATTTTAGAACAATAGAACCAAGGCGGCGTGGGCACGTTACTCCATTCATCCCCATTCTTCCCCATTCTTCTTTTATATTCATCCTTTGAGGACTAGACTCTACATATGCCACAAGCCAATTCGCGCTTTAATCTATTTGTACTATTAGAGACTATTTTCAAACTGTTAATTGAATATTATACAAAATAAGTAATAGTTAAATATTTTGCAAACAAAAACCTTGTTTTATATGTACCACCCATACAATAGCATATTTCAAACAGAGTATCAGAATTAAATCAATAAGTTTCTTATTTATTTTAAACAAGCAGTTAATTATATTTATATTATAAAGTCGAATGTAGGCAGTTAAAAAATTCATCGGTTTTTAGTCTGGTTACAATATCAAGACCGGATGCAAAGCCGTCTAGATATTTAAGCAAAATAAAATCCGCCCCGACCCACGCCAGGCGGCAATAAACTTTATTTTGGGACTCCACTAAAAGCGATGTCTTCAAAAATATTTCCACTTTTTTTACACTTTTACTGCAACCGGTCACAGAGGTGCAAAAATGCATGAGATTTAAATTTTTGTAGGTGTTTACAATCAATCAGACGTGGTACATACCTGACCGGATGTAGATAATAAATAATTATATGTTATTATATTAATGTCTACTTTGTATATATAATGTTATGTTAAAAAAATCTATTAATTATCTAAACATTCTTGCGGTTTTATTTTAGTACATAATTTTACAATACGGTCATCTATATTTTATATAGTCTCGTGTTATAATTAGAATAGAAACCAAAAATGATTTCGAAATCGGTTATTTATTTATTACGTTACAATTATTATATTTTAACAAAAATATTTCCATACGTTTTTATATACTACTCTTTAAGTATTTAATATATTTACTTACATTATATTACTAATCCACTATGAATTTTAATTATTCGAAATAAATGATTCTTATTATATATTGACTAGCTTGAATTATAGTCAAAACTGACTGTGTTCATGTGAAATCAAAGATTACATTAACATTATTATAAAAAGTGTTGCAGCCGGTCTGGGTATTAAAAGCCCCATTTACTATATAATAGTTAATGTCGCAACCGACAACGTTGCGATGATCCGCTGTTAAGTACCAAGATAATAATATACATAACGGCGATATTGCACCTCGTTATATCCAGGGTCTTTAGTGTCGGACGTTTTGTATAACGCACGTCAACGCAACAATGTTTCATTCGTGTTATGTAAAGGGTTGTATTCTGTAATTATCTTATTATAATAATAACGGAGAACCATCGAAGTATTTATGCAAAAATATAAAGAGTAGCCGACTTGATTTTAAAGGTTTTAATTTAGAACACATTGAAATTAATTTTCACAGAGATAGTAGTAAAGTAGGCGACACTAGAATATGTCATATGTCTTGTCATTGTCAAAAAAAATCTTGTTAATTGTTAACGATTACTTGACCCGAGGACTGAGTTTAAATTCAATTTTATGTACAGTCCACGTGTAATCGCCGTTTCAGGAGAAAAAGCGGTAAAAAACTCTGCAGCAACATGTCTAGCTAAAAAATATTTTACTTCATACCAGGTCACTCAGAAAATATTACGAAAAGAGTTTTTATGTATGAGACACTGGCCAGAGTTATAATCTAATTTGAAAATATGATTATTTATAACTAAAATTAGGTACTTTCCTATTTGAAAATTTCCTTCCACATTGTTTGCGAGTTAATTTAAATATCGTGTCTCATTGAAAAATGGAACTGCGCCGGGAACATTTTCACGCTATGATTTTTTACGATTTCAAGTGTCGCCAGAAACCGGACGAATCGTACGATATACTTCAAATGACATTCATAGATGAAGGCCCTTCTAAGGCAACCTTATATCGTTGGTACAACGAATTCAAGCGCGGTCGACTAATTTTGGGGGATGAAGAAAGAAGTGGTCGCCCTTTGACGACTGTTTCGGAAGAAAACGTGCTACCAGTGAAAAATTTAATCCAAGACAATAGGCGAGTTACGTATCAAGAAATTCAGCACGTACTGCAGATTGGATCGGGAAGCCTTCACGAGATTCTACACGTGCGTCTTCGCGTGAGGAGGATAGTTTCACGCTGGGTGCCGCACAACCTCACCGATGCTCAGAAGCAGGCCCGGGTGGAATGGTGCCGTGATATGATAAACAAATTTGAAGCAGGCTCGTCTCGGCGTGTTTACGACATCATTACAGGTGATGCGTCCTGGATTTATCAAATCGATCCAGAATCGAAGCGCCAGTCGACGGTTTGGGTGTTTCAAAACGAATCAACGCCTACCAAAGTGAAGCGATCTAGAAACGGCATGAAGATTTTGGTCGCGACTCTTTTCAATTTGACTGGCTACTTGGTGTCAATTAATTTACGGAAACACAGGGCTCCGCGGGCTACTGCTCCACCACAACACCGCGCTCGCCCATACCGCGCTCAAAACGAGGGACTTCCTGGACAGCACGCCGTTCAAACTCCTGGGTCACCCTCCTTACAGTCCTGACCTAGCACCGTGTGACTTCTTTTTATTCCCGAAAATAAAAAATCGGCTCAAAAGGATACAATTTTCTTCGCCGGAAGATGCACTGTCAGCGTTCTAGCAAGCTGTAAACGAGGCGGACTGGAAAAAGGGTTTCGAAAAGTGGTTCAGACGCATGAAACTTTGCATAAAGGCTGATGGAGAGTACTTTGAAAATATTTAATAAAAAATATTTACCTATAGAACATTATTTTTTATTTTCTCAAAACTTTCTGAGTGTCCCACATATATATCTATCTCAGGATTTTTTTAAACAAATACAGAAGTTTAACAATGGAAGGTTTATTCCCTGCTATTATATTACTTTCATGGTTTTAAAAATGAAATTTCTCAAATATCTCTCTTTTTTAATTTTTGACCTAGAATCCACAATATTTAGATGTTTGTTCCTTTTAGAGGGCCACAGAAATTAATCGATTTTTCTGAAAATTTGTATGTAATTATGTTGGTTCGGCGACGGAGCTGAACGTAGGATAGGTGGATCGGGTTGTCTGGAAGAGATAGCGATAAGCGATAAAGCCGCCCATTGTTGCTGCCTTTACTGTTTAATGTGATTACTGTAAATTGATTATTTTGTGTGTATGTGGTGAACAATAAAGAGTTTTCTATCTTTCTGTCTTTCTAGGATAATATTTACTCCAGAAAATAAGATTCAAGCTATTCAAGCTATAGCTTATAAATACTTATACATAAATTACACGCGAAGCCTCGTGGACAGCTCTAATGTAAATAAATGTACTAGCAAAATTGTATTTACCTGGACGACAATATATAATTTTGCACTATTCAAATTCAATAATAAATGTCATCGTATCAGACTTCGTTACTTGAAGTACTTGTGTCAAGAGCTCTCGTAATACGTTTTTTGCAAAATGGGATAGCCGTCTTATACGTCAACCACCATTAGTACTATTGTGCAAATGTAAAATCTGCCCCAGATTTCCATTACAAAGATTTGCAGGCACGTCCGAGATTTATCTCGCTGTATACAATTCCGTCAAGCCAAAGTTACAATACGGAATTGCATTCTTATGAGAATTTCTTGAGAATGCCTTGGTAACAAGTTTTCATATTTAGAATACCTATAATTTGGTTATTTGTGAACCGGCGTAATACGATTGATGTTCAAGAAAATAGATTCAATAAAAACCTGCTCGAATCTATTTTATGTCTACTGATAATGTCGCAATTCCTATTTTATTTATTCTATATTTATTTATTATCCTCACTCGAGGAAATTAGTATAAATATTAGATTCAGCAAAATATGTAACAAACCTTTTTACACTTCAGAATCCTACTTTCTTTCGACGCCGCCCCAATTCAAAAATAATCACCCGGATTCAGACTTCAACTTGTACTGACAATTCGACACACGATTACTGAGCGTGACGGAAACAGGCATCTAAATGAAGATTTAGCAAAGACGTGTGAGGTGAAGTGTTTGCTGAGTAGATACACTGACAGCATATAACAGCCGCTACAATGTTGCAAAGTCGGCGCGCCGTCAGGTGGTCATTTTTAAGACTTGGATTTTAATTTTTTGTCGGGATAAATCGGAACTTTATAAGTTATTAATTTGGGGTTTTGAGTTACGTGTAGGTTTAAGATTAAAACCTGTAGGTTTAAGATTAAAACCAAACCAGAAAAATTCATTTATTTCTTATTTACTCATGAAACAGGTTACTGATTAGTTGAATATTCATATAAAATTAATTGTTGTACACATACTACTCTTACCGGTACATTTTTTCAGTATAATTTTCACCGACTTCTTGGTAGATAGACATAAGATTCTCATAATGTACACCAATTTATCTAATACAAAGATCGTAGCAATCTATCTCTGATATCGCATTGCATTACAGTATCTATGATATGTATGTAATAGGTTGGAGAAAAAGTATTTTCGCATATAGTATGTAAGAACTTGTAATAAGATCTCTTTGGCTATACCATTTGTATATGGCTGGTTTTGGTATCATTAAAAAGTTTTAATTTTAAAGAAGACAAATTCAAATTAGGAAAATGTGTGATTTTCATTTGTTTTTCTTATTGTTAAAATGAGTGAATCTAATGAAGAAATTCGAGACAATTTAAAATTTTACTACAAAGAGGTAAAAATGCAACACAAGCTGCGAAAAAAATTTGTGATGTTTATGGACCTAATGCAGTATCTGTGAGAGTAGCGCAAGATCGGCATATTAGTAGTTACGATGTAGCTGGAGAACTGGGAATTGACCACAAAACGGTTTTGGCGCATTTGAAAAAAGCTGGGTACACAAAAAAGCTCGATATTTAGGTGCCTCATGAGCTCACTGAAAGAAACCTAATGAACCGTGTACTCATTTGTGATTCTTTATTACGACGTAATGAAACCTAACCATTTTTGAAGACGCTGATAAGTGGTGATGAAAAGTGGATCACGTACGACAAGAACGTGCGAAAAAGATCGTGGTCAAAGGCCGGTCAGGCTTCACAGACTGTGGCGAAACCCTTTTTTATTACTTTTTTTTTTTCGCCAGGCGAAATCCGTTTGAGGACTAAGCCGCGACAGGCACAGAAGCCTGGGGGGATGTTCGCGACCCGATGTGAGATTGTGGGATTCGCCAGATCGGGGGTGGCACTAGCGTGCCCGGTCAGAGCCGGTGCCACGCTATTGCCACTCCCCAGTTAGGGATACCCACTAAAACCCCTGGGTGTTCCGTCCTGCGCCTTGTGCCAGGGCTACGGGAATGGGATTCCCAGCTCCGTTGTGCCCTGGCAGGCATGGGCCATGCTAACTTGGCCTCTTTCAATGCCGGGGACTACCCCCCCCGGCGACATCGTGGTCCAGTCCGGCGTGGGGCGGTTTGTAACGCGCCCCACGGGAGGAGAAATGAGCGCGCGCGGAACACTCGCCCTCTCATCTCAACGGCATGTGCGGGTGAGTGAGAAACCCCTATACCCCAAGGGGCCTCCCCACCCGCGCCGCCCGCTTACGGTGGCCGAAGGTCGAGTTCCCACCTCCGGCGTCGGCGCGTCCTCCTTTGGCGGGAGCGGAGCAAGGACGTACGCTCACGCTCCCGCTCCGCCTCCTCCTTTGCAAACATAACGTGCTCGCAAAAGGAGGAGACGGCGTCCCATCCGGTGCGGCTCCCGACCATGGTGCGAACCACGGCCGGGAGCGAAAAGTCCAGTCCGGTATGGGCGACGAGGTCTCGGCGCTGCTCCGTCCATGCAGGACATTCCTGCAGGGTATGCAGCGCCGTATCCTCGTCGCCTGTGTCGCAATGATGGCACCCTGACGTTGCCTCGCGGCCGAGGCGACACAGGTACCTCCCGAAGCAGCCGTGCCCCGAGAGGACCTGCGTCAGCCTGAACGTCAGGGTGCCGTGTGTTCGTCCAATCCATGCCGGCAGGACGGGCCTCACTGCTTCGATGGAGGCGGGGCCCGCGCTGGGGCATCTGAGGCGATCTTCCCAGACTCCCACGGCGACCTGGCGGAGCTCCGACCTGCACGCCTCGATTTCGCGAGGCGCGGGTCTGGTGCCCCTGGCCAGGGCCTCTTTGCGCCACACATACAGTGACGCCAGGACCCTGGCTTCCAGGTCCCATGGGAGGGATCCGGCGAGTAGCGAGGCCACTTCAAAGAACACCGTATGGTATCCTCTTATCGCCCTGACGGCCAGTATGCGCTGAGCTTGACGCAAAAGCGGTGCGTTTCGGGCCGTCAGGCGATCCGCCCATACAGGGGCCCCGTAGAGGGCCATCGACCGTACGATGCCTTCGAAGAGTTTTTGGCACGTAGCGTTCGGCCCCCCGATGTTGGGGAGCAAGCGCGAAAGCGCACCCGCTGATCCTTGAGTCTGGGGAGCAGTTGACGAAAGTGTGCCGAAAAATCCCACCGGCTATCGAGGACCAATCCCAGGTATTTCGTGGTCTCCCCGATGACGATGCGGATGCCTCCTACTATAATAGCGGTGTCTGGAGGTGGACGGTTCCGAGGGCCGTGGAAGAACACGGCCTCGGTCTTCTGAAGCGCCACCTCCAGTCCAAGACGCCGGATCCTGCCTACAACTTAGGACACCCCAGCCGTGCCTAGAAGGCACGCCTGCCGGTGGGTCCTCCCTCGAGCTGCGATCAAAGTATCATCTGCGTAGCACAAGATGCTGACGCCGGGGAGGACCCTACTGCGCAACGTCCAGTCGTATGCGATGTTCCACAGGAGTGGACCAAGAACCGACCCCTGTGGAACACCGCACACCATGGCTCGCCGTTTCCATCCCTCGTGGACCGGGTAAATGACGGCTCGTTCACTTAAATAAGCCCCGACTATACGGCGGAGGTAGGACGGCACCCCGAAGTACCGGAGTGCCTCCATGATGCAGGCCAGGGCAAGGAATTAAAAGCGTTGGCGATGTCTAGAGACACCGCCAATAATACCTCGCCCCGAGAGACTGCTTCCTCCGCCAGGCCTCTCAGGCGCATGACGGCGTCGATCGTGGAGCGCCCTGCGCGGAAACCGAACTGGTTGTCCGCCAGGTCCGGCCCCGTCGTCGATAGGTGCTAGACGAGGCGGTTGACGATGATACGCTCGAAGAGCTTGCCAACCTCGTCCAGCAGCACAATGGGCCGGTAGGCGGACGGTGAGTCCGCAGGGTGCCCCTCCTTTCGTAGCAGGACCAGTTTTCCGGTCTTCCACCGTTGCGGGAACTGGCCCTACTCTAAGCATGCGCCGAAAAGCCTCATCAGTCGGGGCTCCAGGGCGTCGTAGGACAGAACCCACGCACGCCCTGGTATGCCGTCAAGGCCGGGGGCGGTGTTCTTGGCCTTTAGCCGTAGCATAGCCACCCCCAGCTCTACCCGGTCCACGGTGGGCACAGGGTCTCTATCCGCGCTGGGCTCCGCCTCTGGCGGGGCCATTGCAGGAGGCACGTGCTCAGCCCGTGAAGGGAACAGAGCGCCAACCACGTCACGTACTACGTTCCTGGGGAGAGACTCAGTTAGCGGGGGCGCCCAGGCTCGGAGCTTGTTCCGTGCCATCTTGAATGGGCGCCCCTAAGGGTCTTGATTTAAGCTTTCCAAGAGCTCCCCCCAGGCCGCGTTCTTCGCATTGCGGATCGCGACGCGCAGGTTCTCCCTGTCGCTTCTGTACCCCTCGTACAGCTGAGCCTCTACGGCCGCTGTGTCCGCTGGGCGGCAAAGCCGTCGTCTGTATCGGGTGTACTGGCGGTGCGCGCTATTGCACATGCACCTTAGCCCCTCCAGTACGGACTGTGGCGAAACCCTTTTTTTTTTTTTAGCCAGAGGAAATCCGATTGAGGACTAAGCCGCGACAAGGGCAGAACCTTGGGGGATAATTCGCGACCTAGTGTGGGATTCGCCAGATCGGGGGTGGCACTAGCATGCCCAGTCGGAACTGGTGCCATGCTATTGCCACTCTCCGGTTAGGGATACCCACTAAAACCCCTGGGTGTTCCGTCCTTCGCCTTATGCCAGGGCTACGGGTATATGACCTAGCCTCTCCGCAGCCCTGGCAGGCATGGGCCTCGCGAGGCCTCTTCCATTGCCGGGGGACTAAATCCCCCGGCATCATCATGCTCTCTATGCGTGGGGCGGTCTGTAACTCGCCCCACGGGAGGAGAGGTGAGCGCGCACGGAACACGCGCCCTCATCTCGACAGCATGTGCAGGTGAGTGAGAACCTATAGAGGTCTGGGGTATAGACCCCAGGAGGCCCCACCCGCGCCGCTCGCTTACGGTGGCCGAAGGTCCTGGCTGGCCCTCCGACGCCGACACGTCCTCCTTTGGCGGGAGCGGAGCAGTGATGTGCGCTCACGCTCCCGCTCCGCACTGTGGCGAAACCCGGGTTAACTCGCAACATTATTCATTATTAGCTGTTACTGCCAGACAGGACCACCGATTCTGAACTGTACTGCGAACAACTGATGAGATTAAAGCAAAAAGTTGAGAGAAAGCGACCGGAATTAATCAACAGAAGGGGTGTGGTTTTTCACCATGATAACGCTAGACCTCACACATCTTTAGCCACATAGCAAAAATTACGAGAGTTTGGCTGGGAGGTGTTAATGCATCCGCCGTATAGTCCTGACCTTGCACCTCCAGATTTTCACCTGTTTCGGTCTCTGCAGAATTCCTTAGGCAGTGTCAGGTTAACATCACGAGAGGACTGCCAAAACCACTTGTCGCAGTTTTTTGATCAGAAGCCCTAAAATTTTTATAGCAATGGGATCACGTCCCTACCTACAAGATGGCAAAAAGTTATCCAACAAAATGGCACCTACATACTTTCGTCAAATGTAAATAAACTTTATAAAAAAACCTTTTGAATTTTTATATAAAATGCGAAGAAACTTTGTCCCCAACCTAATAGATATGTATCAAATCGGCCGCAGCCATACTAAAGTTTTTTTACAAAGCTATCTTAACATTTAAACGATTATCCCCTATTGAGAATCTGAACAATTCCATTACTTATAATACTGATTGATTTGAAGCAAATGTCTAGCTTGACGTTAGCGTAGGTGGCCGCAAAAGCTTTTCATACAAATGATATTGGAGTATTAGATAAGGCAACAGAAATGACACCACGATTACTTTATTCTCTATAAAGGCTGTATGAAACGCCAGTCTGGATTATTCAGTGGCCTAATGACGATACAAACAACTTCACAATGTATCTTACAATGTTGCAGTAATGCGAGGTATTTTATTTACCGTCTTAACATGGCGTGCAACAAATCATCGATCAAGTAGAGCGATATCGTGTGCACTCGGGCTATTTGTTCACTTCTTAATTTTTTGTACTTAACATTAATATTATTTGAGCAATTTTGATTTACGAAATATCTGATTCCTAACTACTTGTCTCGTTGCCTTTTTATAATTCAGTTTTAAACTATCCTTTGCAATAGACAGTATTTGTCTATTAATTAATTATATATTAAAGTTGTAATTAACTTTTTCTTTATTTTTATTAAAAATATTGCTAATCGTAACTGCCCGTATCAATTTTAGCATATTTTAGTGTTATCTTAATACATTTAAAATAGTGCCTTCACATTTTTGTTCAGTTGCATAATTACAGTCATAAGTAAGATGTAATTAATACACGATCACGTGTCAATACACGTATATTATTTTAAATTCAATTACACTTTGCGTCTTTCATGTAGATACCAGGAATAAATTCTAGCAGGTCGTTAGTGATATATATGCGTGTCGGTAATGTTAGCTTTTTACAAATTATACACGACGTATGGGAGTCTAGAATTATTTATTGCACAGGTCGATGTACTAGCTTTTAACTCCCGAAATATCTAGTCATGCTGAATTTAGGCGTCTGTATGATGATGTAATAATATGCCTGCAAAATAGCATTTCAATGGTTTTTGTGTGCGATGGCTAGACTTCGTCTGTCTGTAACGGTTGTTACTTTTAATTTTTATAGCTTTAGGCGTCAAGTTTTTATTGGGATAAACTAAGCTTTAAACAAGTGTTGTTATTTAGCAGGTAAGGGTTTCTCAAAGGATTGTTACTTATTTTTATGTCATAATCCGTTTTGCAGAATAAACAGAATATTTTTTCTTCTATATAAGTAGTGCGTAACAATAAGAAGTTTGAAAGTTATGGCTGCTTTAAAACTTATTATCATAGATTGGATTCTTTTGGATAGATTAGATTGATCTTAATTGAATTAAATATGTGACAAAATGGGTATTATATGGATGAACGTAAGAATATAGACAGGGCAAAAAGAGATGGGTGGATTATGTGTATATATCATAAACATTTGCGGTTATAACGGTAGATCTGTGAAGTTACGCGAATGAACTGTATCAGGTAATTCATGCATCCGCAGAAACCTTTATGTCCGTGTAATAGCATACAAATTGTAAGAATGATGTCCAAGATGGTAGGGTCACGTTTTAAAGAAATCAGCCAGTTAGTGAAGAGCAGATATAGCCATACGCCACCACCAAGGCCCAGTAGGAATAGCGGGTACAAGAAATGCTGGTTTGGAGTAGTGAAATTGCTATGCATGTCTAACAATAAAGTATACTGGGAACCAATTTAAGTGGATAATAAAAATAGGAATTTAGACCCTGCATACTGAAGCGGACTCTCTGAGTGTAATCGCAATTTGACGCTAGGATAATGATGAATGAAAAGTTTGATATTTATGAGGCTGTATACTAGAATGAAAAGCCCAAATAAATTGAAAAGGTTGAAAGGGCAGAAATGTATAGATATGTGTCTCGATTGCAATAGATTTATACAGGAGATAAGTATTTGTACAAGTGTAGGTTATATTCGGATGTTTATCGCCGATCGCGCGTCTCGACGTATTATATCATTATATCATATATATATTATATCATATTGCATAGGCATGACGTAAAATTTCTTATTTTATAAATTCTACACACGAATAACCCCGTTCACGATATTAATTTTAATCCAATGAAAGATACCGAACATGCCGTACATACGTACACAAGTTACGTGCATCAAGAACGTCGTAAACACAAGGATATTATCATTTATATTTTAAGCATATTTTCATGAAAAAGATTTTATGTGCATCGTTGTCTTAGTCCAACCCATTAGGGAGTAAACATGACTTGGTGCATGTCAGGTGTTTTACCATATTTGATATTTAGTATTTACTATTCTGAATTACATTAAATCTGTAGGAGGTTCCATATTGTCGATTCGTAAAGATTCCAAGTAAAGCCAGTCTATGCTAGATGTAGTTACTTTTAAAGTTAAGAATGATCTGGAGGGAACTGCTCGCCGCGGTTTTCCCTTTACGCTATGGGTTTTTAAGAAGGGTGTTAAAAAATTTCTTCGAGGTCGGCATCCTGTTGACGACACCCCTGGTGTTTGTTGCAAACGTCCATGGGCGACGGTAACCACTTTCCATCAGGTGGGCCGTCTGCCTCTTTGCCTGCTCCAGGCATTAAAAAAAATGCTTAGAAATGAGAACATGTGAACAATGAAATCATACAATCTTATAGACGGGCTGGATACTCTTGGTCTTCGAAGAGACTTCGTGTCTCTTTACGTTTTCTGCCGAATTTACAATGGGGACGTTCCAAAGAAAATGTTTAGAATACCCTCCTTGTACCAGAATTACGATATGGATTTTTTAAAAACAGTGATAAATTTCTTTCAAAGCCGGTAGCACGTTTATAACTCGACTGTATTGCAAATTTCCATAGGCGACGGTAACCACTACTCTATAAAAAAACTACCAGAACAGAAAACGAAAACAGTGAACGCCCGACATCTCCACGAAACCTTTCAGTTAACGTACACGCACTGTTTACACACGATTTTTTTATTTGATGTTGTATTATAACATAGTATATATAAATGTTGACATATTTTGAATTAGCTATGAAATTTATTATTTCTATCGCTCAAATGCGACCTGTTAAATCTTCCTTTAGCCGTTAAGTGTCTTTAATGCCGGGTTTCTATGTATAAATAATTTATGTCTACTATTGGTAGAAAATTGACAATACTTATATGGTTTATGTAAAATTTTAACAAGTAGTAAAAAGAAAATGAATTTATAGCATAATAAGATATAATAAAAACCTGTCAGAAATCATTCGAGCTACTCGAAAAAAATAGCATATTGTCGACTCTAGGGTAAGACGGTCAATTTAAATCGATACCTTACTACCGTTGGATATCAGTAGGTGCAACTCAACGCATAAATGTAAAAACGCTGATATTATATACACCTTTCATAAGGAACATTTGTTTTAGATTTCTTTGCTTTTTTATTGCATTGCTGAGAGTGTTGTAGTTATAACATTGCAAATCTGCCTATGTTACAAGTTGAAACAGCCGATTATGGTTATAAATTAAGGAGTTATTTTCTGGTTTCTAACCTACTGTGTAATTTTTTATTTATTTAAATTTCAATCAACTTGTTTATTGGTATTTAAATAAAGGTGGCCATTGTAAGACGAATTGTTGCCAACATAAATACATTTTATCCTTATCAAAATGCGATTCCGCGAGATATGAATCCAAAGATTACGCGAGGGAAGCCGTAGTAAATAATAAGGTTACACATTTAATCAAATCGTAGATTGCAACATTGCATATGTCTGGTGAAAAGCTTTCATTTTTCATTTACATGACTCGTCTCGGTTGTAATCAGTAGGTGCACAGAATATTTGCATGTCAGTCAGTGTGCACGCTCTGCACATTTGTGTGCAATGGTCATAAAGCGATATAACCAGAGGTCTGGCAATTCGTATGCAGATGTGGAAACGCTGCGACCACGCGAACCGACCGCGACGCCAACCCAAGCTGTTTTATTCTCTTCAGACGGAGTTATTTTTAGGTGACATTGAAACTAATGATCCCTTACCCTCCCTTAATAAATTCTTTATACTTGTGTTCGAATATTCCAGTTTTCGTATACACCTAAAGACGTGTTAGGCTTCGTATTGTCTTGATGGAACTCTTACGAAACTATTGGAGCTTGTTTGGGATGTGATGTCGCATTCGACATATAGATAGAATAGAATAGAATAGATAACACTTTATTATTTATACAATTACAAAAATGCACGATTACATGATTATTATTGTTTTGGTAAAAACAATAGACAATTTTACACCATCCCATTAATATTAAGGTCCCCAAATTTTTAAGGGATCAAAGTAGCGAAGGAACCTCCCGCCGAATAGGTGATTGGATGATTAAAGTTAATTGTTTGTATACACAAAATTTGTTTTAATATTACACTAGAAACCGAAAATACTATATATAATTCAATGTTTTCATTTTTATATAATGTAAATAAGGCATTATCTTAAATATATGATAATAATCCAAATGAAGAATAGTGTACCTATCATTTCCAACACAGTGTAGTGTACACTGAATGAAGTGATTATTGAGATTTCGTAGCAAAAATGCAAACAATGAGGGTAGTTGACATATCGCAATAAATTCTGAAACAAATAATAAAATATTATTTAAAAAAAGCGGTTCAAACATCATCATAACTTTAAAATATTATGATAGATATAATTTTATTACTTTTTAACTATAATTAATGCACTATTTGACTCGTTATAGAAATGACGTCATTATTTGCACCACTTGTACAAAAGGTGCTAGATGGCATCGGAGTTTTGTGATAATAAAGTCTCAATTGCTTTGACTGTTTACTATCCTGTTATATATATAGATGCAATAAACAACTATTTTAGCATATCTTTTTTATTAATGCTAATTAATATTTAATAAAAATTAGGTGTTTCTCTTATGGATAGAATCAGACATGAAGATATCCGTTAGAGACCCAAGGTAACCAACATAGCTCGCAAAATTAGCAGGTTGACGCAAAATTAGCAGGTTGAATTGGCTGTGGGCCGGTCACATCCATCGCAGGACCGATGACTGATAACAGACGACTCCTGGAATGCAGACCGCGCCTCGGTAAACGTAGCGTCGGACGGTCGCCGGTAGGCACTGGATGAGGAAGGCGGAGGACCGTGATGAGTAGCGCTGACTGGGAGAGGCCTATGTCCAGCAGTGGACTATGATTGACTGATGACGAAAAATTGTATACTTATATAAGGTTGGGGAAAAAATTTCTTCGCATTTTATATAAAAATTCAAAAGGTTTTTTTATAAAGTTTATTCACATTTGACTAAAGTATGTAGGTGCCATTTTGTTGGATAACTTTTTGCCATCTTGTAGGTAGGGACGTGATCCCATTGTTATAAAAATTTTGGGGCTTCTGATCAAAAAACTGCGACAAGTGGTTTTGGCAGTCCTCTCGTGATGTTAACCTGACACTGCCTAAGGAATTCTGCAGAGACCGAAACAGGTGAAAATCTGAAGGTGCGAGGTCAGGACTATACGGCGGATGCATTAACACCTCCCAGCCAAACTCTCGTAATTTTTTCTGAGTGGGTAAAGATGAGTGAGGTCTAGCGTTATCATGGTGAAAAACCACACCCTTCTGTTGATTAATTCCGGCCGCTTTCTCTCAGCTTTTTGCTTTAATCTCATCAGTTGTTCGCAGTACTGTTCAGAATCGATGGTCCTGTCTGGCGGTAACAGCTCATAATGAATAATGCCCTTCCAATCCCACCATATACACAGCATCACCTTGTTGCGAGTTAACCCGGGTTTCGCCACAGTCTGTCAAGCCTGGCCGGCCTTTGACCACGATCTTTTTCGCACGGTCTTGTCGTACGTGATCCATCCACTTTTTATCACCAGTTATCAGCTTCTTCAAAAATGGTTCGGTTTCATTGCGTCGTAATAAACAATCACAAATGAGTACACGGTTCATTAGGTTTCTTTCAGTGAGCTCATGAGGCACCCAAATATCGAGCTTTTTTGTGTACCCAGCTTTTTTCAAATGCGCCAAAACCGTTTTGTGGTCAATTCTCAGTTCTCCAGCTACATAGTAACTACTAATATGCCGATCTTGCTCCACTTTTTCAAAAATGGCATCAATTTTGTCCATAACAGGTCGACCAGAGCGACGTGCATCTTTGATATCAAAATTTCCGGATTAAAAACGCTTAAACCAAATTTGCGCTACTCTCACAGATACTGCATTAGGTCCATAAACATAAAAAAAAAATCGCGGCTTGTGTTGCATTTTTACCTTTTTTGTAGTAAAATTTTAAAATGTATCGAATTTCTTCATTAGATTCTCTCATTTTAACAATAAGAAAAACAAATGAAAATCACACATTTTCCTAATTTGAATTTGGAATTGTCTTCTTTAAAATCAAAACTTTTTAATGATACCAAAACCTAGATACAAATGGTATAGCCAAAGAGATCTTATTACAAGTTCATACATACTATATGCGAAAAGACTTTTTCCCCAACCTATTATATATCGCACATATTATTAGACGAGTTAGCAGAGGTGTAAAACATTATACATCCACCGTTGCTTCACAACAAACTAGAATATGTATATGAGATAGGTGGGGCATAAAAGACAGACTTATTGTCATTTTCTTAGCAATTTTACTCTTTGCTACGAGTAGTTTCTTTACAGATTATCAGTAGATAATCTATTGATTATTTATAGTTATACTAATAAATTGAAATGTCTGTCTATGATTTCTAAATAAATGCTAAAATTTAATTGAAAACCGTTATTAATACAATGCCTAATCATAAATGATCGTTTTTAGAACTTTGTCTCTCGTCTGTCTGAAAGTTTGTTTCAAATATGCTTCAAAACGGGTCAACGGATTTCAATGAAAATTTTAAGAATCAAAACAAGAATTTTGTCTACATAACTTCTTTCGGTTAATCCTTCCACAGTATGTGACGTCATCGAAAGATATCTTTTGATACAAAATGCATTGTGATATTTTTGATTGATTAATATTTTTATATTATACCTAGTCTTGCCATAAATATTGTAACAAAGATTTTTTTTTTCTATTGCAAATAACATTATAACTTATAAATAACATTATAAGTTTTACAGTGTGTTAGTTTAATACATAAATATAAAACAATTTAAAATATAAAAAGCTTATTCGAAGTGGTCTCCATTGGCTGCAATACAGTCCTTTAAATGTTGGGGCCAGTTATCAATAGAAGCACGCACTCTTCCCATGGGAAATTTCTTCACTGCCAATCGTATGGATTGTTTTAGGGACTCCAAATTATCATGCCGTTTAGAGCAAGCCGTACTCTTTAAAACTGACCATAAATCATAATCCAGCGGATTAAAATCGGGACTAGACGACGGCCAGTCTTCAGCTCTGAGGAAGTCCGAAACGTTCGTTTCCAACCAAGACTGCGTGGACCGAGCTTTATGACCCGGCACCGAGTCTTGCTCGAAGGACCGTTCTTGGTTATTGAACATGGTGTTGTTAAGGGGCTTAACTACCTTCTCAAGAATGGTATCTTGATACACTTGTGCCTATGTTTTGATACCTTTTTCACAAAAATATGGCTCAGTCACTCCTTCATAGCTAACACCCCACCAAACCATCACTGAAGACGGATAATGCCCACGTTGCACTCTGTCGACTAATTGAGAAGCTTCCTAAGAGCCTTGAGCATAAATACGGTCATTTTGTTTGTTAAAATGTTGCTCAATTGTAAAAATGTTCTCATCCGTAAACAAAATTTTTCTGTGACCTCCCTTTGCGTACCACTTCAGTAGTTGTTTCGATTTTACCACTCTATTCTTTTTTAAATTATGAGTTAAGAAATGACCAGTGCGTCTCTTATAGGCTGCAAGTTCTAAGTCATCTTTTAAAATACGCGACATGGTTCTGGGTGATATATTCATCTCCCGAGATAAAATCTTGTGCTTTCGGACAGGATTTCTTCGAATTCTTTCCCCTGCTGCTTTGACCACCTTTTTCGTACGAACACTACGTGGACTGCCAGATCTTTTTCTGTCACAAACAGAGGTCTCATTGTACCTATGAATAGCCCGGTACACAAACATTTGACTAATACCAAGCTTAAGGAGAGTTTTAAAAATTGCATTTGGCTCCATACCTACCTTGTGTAATGCAATCACAGCGATTCGGTTCTTTTTATCTCCCCACTCCATTTTAACATCGCAAAATGTTGTACAATGTATTGGCGCCAAAATGAGAAAACACAATGAACAATCGTATAAAAATGACAGATCCAAATTCAAATGTAATATTTTGTTTCTTTTTAATTGTAACAGTATTTATGGTCAGACTAAGTATACAACAAAGAGTTTTCCTCCTAATTCTTGACCACTTTATATTCACCAGAATGTTTCTTATAATCAGTTCTATCTGGCTTTAATCGGATCACGATCTGAATTTTGAATCGAGAAGCCTTAAAAGCGATCATTTACAACTGGTGTACAATATACTGATCATAAATGTATAATTTCTACTTTCACTAATTTTATGATTGGTTTTGTTTCGTAGAATTGGTAGGGAATAAATCATGTGCGCGTTTCATCATACTAATTAAATATTTAATTTTTAATAAACATGTTGTAATTTATGTTCGTAAAGGCATAGGAAAATTTAAGAAATTTAAATGACAAACTGCATTTTGTTTCGTGTGTTATCTGCTTTTAGGTCACTTTATGTAGCCGTGATCACCGAATGATTCAGATGTCATACGTCAATCAGTAATATAAGTTTAATAATATTAGTTTCTTTTTTTTAATTCTATCATCATATAAATAGTTTCTTGATGGAGTACAGTTGTTAGGATCACGGCCCACTTGATGGTAAGTGGTTTCTATTGTCATTCATTAGACTATTTACAAAACTAGAAGAATATCAACGTAGTGCTGACCTTAAAGATTATGTATTTTTTAGAAACTCACATCGTAGCGCTGTGAAAAAATGTCGGATAGCAGCTCATTCCAAATTCGTACATAGCGTAACAGTACAAGGGAGTGAGGATAAACATCTAGCCGTTGTCGAAACAGTAGTACCGTTCTAGGGTTCCTAAAAACATGTTATATAAACGGACCGAACTCTGCATATTTTTCAATCTGTACAGAATGCATGTACGAATTCGCCATCACACGACTGGCTCACAATACAAAAGACACAAAACTGAAGAAGGATGGGGCCTGCATGGAGTCTCCTATGGTGTTAAGCTACATTAGAGAATATATGTATACTGAAATGAGACGGAATTTGAAGAGAGCGAAAATGAACGCGCGGGAAAGAATCCATGCACGTAGCACGCAACTCTTCCAAAGTTAGGTCTATACGCTTTGAAGTAGGTAGGACAATGAGTCGATAGCTGGAATGTAGAGAGACGTCTCTGTAGAGAGGAGAGAAGTATTTCCCCGAGCCTAAGCTTATCTACTTAATGTGTAAGCATAAGATCGGCAACATAAAAACTCCTTCCACTTTTAAAAAATAATTTAGATAAAAATATACCGACAGCAATTTTTCAAAAAGTGCTTGCAGAATGTCCAACTGGGCCCATTAAGTAGTCAAAACAAGGATGCATTGTCATCTGATAAGGATGACGCTGGTAGATTATAATCGTAACTACAATAAATATTCCCACAGAGTCTAATTTAAATGGCCTCATGCACGTCAGTTTAACTGCCTTTATTTGTATCTCATGCAGTCCTTTTCTGAAATTTATTTTATTTCCAATTTTTAAATGCCCTTTGAGAAGTCTTTAAAGTTGTTGTCAAGAACAATTAAGAAGTTAATAGACGCCTTGGCTAGACTAGGGCATCTGAGGTCCTACTATAACTCTTAAAGGTAATTGTAGTTTTTTGTTGTTGTTGTCGTATTGTTAATGCAGTTGTCTAGCTATATAGTTTGGACACAATTTAATTTTTAGTCCAGCATTAAATAAGAACCGACTGTGATATAAAGGAATAAATGTTGAAATTTTTAAAGAAAACTTAGCGTCATAATTTGATAACTTTTGTAATGTGTAATTATAATAGTATAATAACAGTCCATAAAAGTCCCACTACTGGGCTCGTGCCTTCCACTATAGGGAAACGGACAGTATACCCGTCACGCTTGTCCAAGGCGGCTTGATAAGTTTGACACATCTCACAAATCTCGATGTGCAGGTTTCATCACAATGTTTTCCTTCACCATTGTTAGCACGTGGTAATTGTAACAATATGCACATTAGGTCAAGAAACAGCCTAAATGGTGCATGCGTTCAGTCCAGGATTCGAACCCGCGCTCTTGAGCTTGAAACGCTTGCGCTAGCCATTACGCTACCACGACTTTGATGGAGTTTAATTGATATGGGATTTGTATTAAGTTTATTAATTAAATTTAAAATTATTTTCATTCAATTTTATTTATAGTTAATGTTCACTTTACGGGAGTCTAATCTAATTTACTGACTAAAACGTATAAATTATAAAATTAATTTAAATTTTACTTAAATGTGTTATTTATGTTTGTACATAACATAACAACCAATTTTGTACAATTTAGACTACCACGACTGTAGTCAGTCGTGGTAGTCTAAATTGTAAGGCTAAATGGAATTGCCATAAAATATGTATGATTTTTTAATTGTTATCGGTCCTGTATGCACCATGTAATAAACGCCCAGGTAGGTGCAGCACATCAATTATGACAACAATTGATGTGTGTAAAAACGGCAGAGACACCGCGTCCAATGCAACAAAGCGGTATTATGACGGCCCAGCAGCGGCTATCTAAAGTGCATCGTGCGATCTGCGCCCGCGCAGAAACATAATGCATCACCGCAATCGCTTACGACTCGCGGCCAACAGATGTAATTGTCTTTAATGCCCATATTAGGGAAGCTTTAAATTATGTCTGTATTATAATACTGTTCCTTATAACTCTATATTATTATTTTTACTTGTTTGTTCAGTTTTATATTAAACATAGAGCTGCTTGTTGCAAATGTATGAATCTTGGATATATTAAACTTTTTGTATTTAAAACACGTTTTAAAATTTCTTTCCATTTTTTCATTTGACGTGTTTTAATATACGTGCGTGTTAAATAGTTTGTAGAGTTATTTCGTAGAAGTACCCACAAATTCAAGTTATTTAAATATCAGAAAAATTGTGTGGAATATTTAATTCTTTTTGAAATATGGCTTTGCACGATTTGTGTACCGAACCAGTTTCAAGTATTCGTGAGTATTCAAGTTTAAAATAATGGTCAAGCTGCTTTTGCAGCAAGTGAAATCTGGACCCATAAATTAGACCTCCACGAGTCTCCAATCCCAGGCTAAGTCAAGTTATAGGTATATGTTTGTTAAACAACTGATTAATATCTCACAATATCATATTTTATAAAAACAATATAAATTTTCTACACAAACATAATTCTGGTGTAACTGTTACTAACGCCATAAGATTTAGTGCGGATTTTATTAAATATCCAGCATAAAAGGTTTTTTACAATTAATAAATGAATATTTAATATTGTAGATGTATCTAGGAATTATGTAGTTTCCCAAACAGGCCGATAATCTTATCAGCTGGTATATCTATGAATTTTAATGTTCCAATTAACATAATCTTCATCTCTTTCGATTAACCAATAAACTGTCATCGATGTACATAAATGTGCAAAAAATGTTTCCATTATAACCCCTCATTACCGGTGAGATAACATCGGAACCGTAAATTATAAATGAGACGATATGCAACATTGTCGCGCGTGGGATCTTGAGTGAATGGTCCTTACCGCAGACAT
The DNA here is from genome assembly GCA_039645545.1 of Dendrolimus houi. NCBI lineage: Eukaryota > Metazoa > Arthropoda > Insecta > Lepidoptera > Lasiocampidae > Dendrolimus > Dendrolimus houi. The sequence goes on from CM077134.1 coordinate 13,192,300, forward strand.
CTGAAGGCGAGAAGTTAGACGGAATATCAAATTACTGTGGTGGCTTTCTAATATATTGAGATATAATATGACATTGCAAGAGCCTCAGTGTTGACTTTCTATGACTGTGATAAAGATTGATTGATTGATGAACATTTTCCCGCAACGTTTATGTTGCAAATGATTAAAAAGCGTGTATATTCCAAGCTAATTCTTATACCTGCTCGTGGTTAGCAATTATGGCCGGTTCCTATGTTTTACTATTCATTCACTTGCCCTTTAGTTGGTTGTGAACTACTGACAAAATTCAACCATTTGTTGAATTTTGACATTAGTTGTATGCAGCTTATGTCAAATTTTAACCGATATTAAGGCAAATGAACGGTCGGTAAGATATAGGAGCTGGGCCTTAGTGTATTGTATGACTGTTGGTAGTGGCTCAACAATTTGGCAAAAATGCATCTTTATAAATCATCATGTCCGTTTGTCGATACAACAAGCATATTACAATCTTTTTTTCTTACCAATTTGGCAGGAAGGTGTATCCTATTTATGCTGCTTCACAATCTTGTAGTTAAATTGCAAAAAATATGAAATAGGAAAGATTTATAACAATATGTAGACGCAAGGGACACCTATAATACTTTTTTAAACGTTTTTTATATAAGCGAATAGCTGGTGAGATATTCGCTTCGAAAAACTTAAGTGTATTCTCCTATAATATATAACATTTGAAATGGAATATCCTGAAAAAGATGAAAGTGATAATACTCAAAAAATCGACAAAATTCGTAGTTTTTGGGAGTTGTCATGTTAAACCGTTTGTCGTGAATTTTCTTCTATTATGTACTCGCACTTTCGATAACGGATAACGAAATCGAAAACTTACACGAAACTGCGTCTAACTTATGTTAATAATATTGTAATCTATGTTAATACTGTAAAGCCACTGTCGTGCTAATAACTAAATTTACGTACATACAGCATGTTTCTATAATACATACTAGTAGCTATTCCTGATAATCTAGGCAATATGATTTCATCTACCAAATTGGGATACGATATAATCGAGTCCTTATCATGTACATAATCGACATTGAATAGATCCGAACATGTACTTGTTTTGTTGTGAGACATTGCCCCCTCAGATCACCATAGCACCATCGATGCGCGTATGGTAGTTCGCACAGGAAATCTAGACTTCCGTCCGTCTAGGATGTTAACCCGGCTAGACAATGAATCGCTAATAACACATTGTCTGTGCGTCTGTCTGTTGTCTCTAATTGATGCGTATTTGCAGCTCTTTTACGGTCTACTGACTCGTGTGCCCTTTTTTTTCTAGAACTATTATTATATTGATGGTTCTAGGAAAGAGTGTTTTTGCTCCATATATGGTGTCGAAGAGTGCTGCCATCCGTTTATGCGTCACTTCATTGTATGTTGTGTGTGGACGGATGTAGTTTAGGATGGTACTAGTTGTACGTGGCCAGTTGAAGTATGCGTAACAGGAAGTGACAAAATTGGTCAAGTTTTGAATTCCGTTGTACAACACGTGGCGGAAAACATGTAATTGTTCTTGTGTTTATTAATATTTCATATTTTTTTAATTCTCTCAAATAATCATTCTCTAATCATTAAGTAAAGTAAGGTAGTTAAACATTAAGTTCATCAAAGTATCGAGACTGCGCTCTTTTCCGGCGTAAACTTGGAGAGCGGTGATCATGTGATCGTGATTAACCCTTAGGATTAACACTAAGGACCGGCAATATGTCTAAAACAAACCAACGTTTAGGTTGACATTATTTATATTATTAGAATTATAATAATATAAATAATATCAACCTATAAATAAACACCCTTCTCGGTCTAAGTTGACAAGAGTTTTCCGGTTCACCCCCCAGTAGTGTCCTGCTTGGACGTCGCCTTCACCGGATTTGACCTGTCGCTCCCGGCTGTGATCGTACCATGGTCGGGAGCCCTACCGAATAGGACGCCTTTTCCTCCTTTTGCGAGCGTGTCATGCTTGCAAAGGAGGAAGCGGAGCGGGAGCGTGAGCGGACGTTCTTGCTCCGCTGCCGCCAAAAGAGGACGCGCCGGCGCCGGAGAGCGGCTTTCGACCTTCGGCCGACTGGAGCGGGTGGCGCGGGTGGTCCCTTGGGTATAGGGTTCTCACCCGCCGTTATGCCTTTGGATGTAACCTTAGAGGCCCCGCCTACCAGGGCACGCGGAGTTGGTCGGGCTTCCGATTTCCTGTAGCCCTGCATAAGGCGCATGAAAAACACCGAGGGGTTGTAGTGGGTATCCCTAAATGTGGCATGGCAATAGCACTTTTAGTTCTGGCTAAGAGTGCTAGTGCCACCACGATCTGGCTAATCCCACACATCGGCCGCAACCTTTCCGCGGCTGACGGCCCTCAATCTGGTTTCCCCTCTTTAAAAAAAAAGAGTATTCCGGCCACGTTAATCAAACACGGATTAACGGATTACATGCAATATTCTCGACGTTCAAGTTTGCTTGATGTGCAGGTTTCTTTACATTGTTTCTTTTACTGTCAGTACATGGTACTTGTAACTATATGCATATTAGGATTCGCTTGCATATTTACTTTGTATTAAATGAATGTGTAAAACTAAAAGGTTTACGTTTCCTTACTAAGATTCCAAGTATTCCATTCTATACCCTTTCCAAGCATTTATTTTACTTTTGACAGCTCGGTGACGGATCAATTAGTAATGCCCTAATGTGTTACCGACTCGATTTCTTATAAAAATCGACTTCATTTATAAATAAGTTTCAATCAATTACTTTAAAGTGGAACATTTTAAGTTTTCAAATCTATTACTTTTGATTTATTTACATATACTGTCGATGGTTTATTAGTCTGTGAGTTACATGACTCACAGAACGTCATGTCACCCACAACAATAAAGTACAACAATTATGTCATTTGTTTCATTTGGGCTTTACTGTCAAGAAATATGCAACTTGATAGACGTACAAACGTCAAAAGTAAAATAAACGCTTGGAAACAGTATAGGCTCAATTTTACAATACGAAGCCAACTGTTCCTGTCATATCTAATTTGTGCTCATTATTACACAATTACTGCTTTTTAAATAAATATGTAAACTTTTGCAAATTCTTTAATAACCTTCAAAAGCATTCACAAATTCAATTTGTACGTCGTGCGTCGTCAAATTCAGACTTGGATTTTATGAAACGCTCTCGACCCGCTATCTAATCAAAGCAGGCATAAAAATGTCAAATAACAGGAAAGTTCTCTTTATTATGCGCACTTGATCTGCTATTCATTCCGATCCCCTGATTGCCTCCATTTAGATAAGGATTAATAAGGTTGATTTAAATTAAGTGTAGCCACAGTTTAACTACTACCAGTTAACCAGTAAATTTACACGCTCAAGCAACGGCGAAGACTTTATTGACAAGTATTGCCATACCTCAAACATTTGTATTTAAATAACTATGACGTTGGAGGTGATGAATGTTATAGTAAAAGTAAGTTTGTTAAACCAAATGTAACTCATATGAACGTAAACATAAACCATAAAAAGTGTGCGGTGTGACTACGCGAGGGTTTGTGATGTGACAGAATTTTTTGTTGTAGGTATATTTAGTTTAGATTGATCATGAGCTGAGAAATTTTTCTTTTTCCATTTTGATAAAGATTGAGTTTTTCACAGCAAAAATCTTGCTTATTTAATTTTTTCAAAAATTCAATCGAATGGGACTAAATAACGGCTAGCTGGAATAAATTGAAACTCTGTGAGGTTTATGTGGGTATACTGAACTGGCATAAAAGTACAAGGCACAAAAAAGGTACACTTAATATTAGTGGTTTCCTCGATATTTTTGATTAGGCGCTTGGTTTTCCAAAAAAACTACGAAAAGCCCTTTTTTGTGGCATTTTCAAATTCATGTAATCATCGAAAACAAATGTTTTTTTGAAGAATCTGTGACTAATTCTTGTAGAGAATTTCTTTAAGTTTTTGAAACCCACCTTGAATTTTCTGTGCAATCATTTGTTGCTGAAATATTGATATTCAAAGCCAAAATGATCCTCTTCCATCTAAAGACCGATATCTTAGTGAGAAGTGCTCGTATCGAGGTGTTTAATAAAAATATTAAAACTAAATAAACTAGTTATTTGGTCCACATAGAGTGAGGCTAACTTACGAATATTTTTTCCAAGTCCATACACCAAAAAGGAGAACTAAAAAAAACGAAATATATACTGTCGGTGGTTTTCTCAAAATTACTCAAAAATTTTTGGAAAACAATTTTGAAGTTCACAACCAAAAACTAGACACATAGAACTACAAGTGGCTTTTTTAAATTTGCTGTATGAACATTTTTCTTCAAGTTACAGCCTATTGAAAATCACCTAAAAATGTTGATATTTTTTGCTCCTTTAATTTTTGTGCTTTATAATGCAAATATGAATCCATGACGACAGCTCTAGCGGTGTTAATCAACTATTTGATAGTTACATTGTGGCTTTGGATAAGTAGTTAATCCAGTTTCTAGTCGTTATATTTATCTATATAGGAATATTCAATATGAATGATACCTTAAAATCATAAGATATTTATTGTCAATACCTGCCCCGTGTCACCCATCCCATTTTAAACAAATAGTAAGTACTCAATGTTAACCCCGTGACCGAAAGTACAAAATGTTTTGATAACCGCTAAATTTCCAAGATAATGAAAGAGGAATAAAGTAACATTCAAACAAATTTATATTCTATCCATAATATATAATAACAGCCCATAAACGTCCCAGTGCTGGGCTCGGGTCTCCCATTTAGGGGAACTAACAGTATACCCGGCCACGCTTATCCAAGGCGGATTGGCAGGTTTGACATGTCGGTTATCTCGATGTGCAGGTTTCATCACGATGTTTTCCTTCCCCGTTAGCACGTGGTAATTAATTGTAACAATATGCACATTGCAACATGCAGAAAACTGCCTAAAAAGTGCATGCTTTCCGGCCAGGATTCAAACCCACGCCCTTTGAGTTTGGGACGCGTGTGCTAACCATTAAGCTACCACGGCTTCTACATTCTATCTAATAAGGGGTTTCTCATAATAGATATGTGAGGTTTATAGGCTCGTTACAATAGAGTTTTGCTCATTTCAACTTTTTCTTTACGATTCATAAACCGCATACAGTTACATATTATGAATAAGGAGTTTATGTTTTCGTATTTTAGCGCGGAATCAATGTGGCCTCTAACTCGCCTGTGGCTTAATGCAATCAAGCTCAGCTCATCTTAGCGCTAAGCGCTGTTTTTGGTTATTTTACGTGCATCTGCTGCTCCATAAATAGTCAGTTTTTCTTAAACCTAGCCATTTTAATTATTGTTTGAAAATATTTTACTTTAGAAATTATAAAATACTAGATTTTAATTGAGACTTTCGATTGTTTTAGGTACCTATAATTTCAAACGAAGGCACTTCGGGACTAGGTGCATCGGGTACTTATAGAAAACCAAATATAATGCCAATAAAAATGAAAATAAACAACCTTGGGCCTGCAACACTTCGGTTGGCGTCGAAAACGAAAATGCTTCAACCACCTGCCCAAGCGTTTCTAAATGACAACGAGGAAGAAGAAAGTTTGGATAAGAAGCAAACAGAAGATTCATGAGATACTTACGGAACTGATGTATTTTGACAAAGATGGCAATCATTAGCAATAATAACCATTGGCTTTGTGCGAGTCGAACTCGCGCATGTAGGGTTCCTCTATAAAATAAATAAATATCTATATATACCTATTAAAAGACTTGTTTAAGTCTAATTCTGTAAAAACTACTTTTAGTTTTTATAAAATTTTAAGTTACATCTATTACGAGTCAGCTTCTAGTGTATTTACACTACTAGCGCGCTAAAACATAGCGTAGCGCGAATGTAGTGGTTTCTAGATTTTATACTATCGTGTCTAAATTCCTTAAATTAATATATTCATTTAAAAGTCCGTAATAATATGTATATGAATATAGTTTTCACAAGAATCATAAATAGGTACGTATTAGGTAAATTACTTTAACAATATCACGTGCTATCCGTGGAGGAACGGAGAAAGAATACAATTTCCTGCGGCCGGGCGGCCTGTCGTAAGAGGCGACTAAACAACCCACAGCCAGGTGGTACGGAATTTGCCCGACTGGATGGCTACCACCCCTGGTCTAAAGTATGTCGCCATAGCAACCTTTGAGTTGTGTTCCGGCATTAGTGACCAGGTTCCAGTCTCCCCTAAGAGAGCAGCAGCGTATTTGTAGCACCTTTGATGTTGCAAATGTCCATAGGCGATGGTAACCGCTTTCCATCAAGTGGGCCGTATGCTTGTCTGCTGAACTCCTGCAAAAAAAAAAAAAAACAAGCAAAAGTTTTCGCTAATTTGACAGTACCCCTCTTATTCATAATAGTTATACGAGATTTATACACTCGTTAAAAATAAGTTAAAAAGTTTTCAATGTCATTAATGCAGTTATGAGTAACACTTTTTATTGAGCCTATAAACATCATATCCCTATTATAAATAAGTGGGTTAGTTTTTATAGAAACATGAGACTTCCACAAGTGCCGAATATCATATTTGTTAACTATAGTAGTTCATAAGATAATTAAGTGAGACACATAGGAACATACTGAAGAGAGGCTATAAGGGTGCGTCTTTACCTTGGGTATCGGAGCCCCAATAATAATACACCATAAGCAATCAATTTTTACCCTTTGACCGATTAGATTGAATAGGGTAAAATAATTTGCATTTCGAATATTAATTAATAGATGTCTATTAAAAAAGGAATAATTTTAAATTCCATATCGAATAAAATAACGTGAGGTTTAAATAATGTATGGAAAATAGAACATTTTGTTCAACTTTGCCTTGGTTTGTCGTTTGACATTTCTTCACAGAAATTGATTCTGACAAGCTACATTATGATTTGGTATAATAAATAATACATGTGTATATATTTTTCAAAATTAGCCGATTCAATTCCTGACAAGGGTAATTAATTTTACAAAAATCTAATGATACCCACCACTTTAGTTTTCATCAAAATCGACCTCGGGTCTTCTTTGAATGTTTTTCGCCATTTCGTATACTTTAAGATTTGGCCCTGAAGGCCCACTTGAAAAATTCACCTGTTTATGTCAACTTGATAGAGACACTAATAGAATTTAATATTTTTATACATTTGTATTGAACACATTCAGAAGTTAGGTAAATAGATAACACAAACAAGAAGTTTTACATTAAAAGTTTGTGTGTGTGTCAAACTACATCGTTTGGCAAACTTCAGATATATTATCTATAAAAAATAACCCAATTTCTACGAGCAAAAATACTCTATGATACATTTATATACCAAATTTCATGATCATCTTGGTGATGAAATAACATATAAATTTCTAAGCAAATTCACTCTCACATATACCTACATATTACACGGTGTATTAGAAATTCTACACAATTTACGAATTCGAAAAACATCAAAAATTAGTTTAAAACAACATACATACATAACTCATTATAGCTTAGTAACATTGACGCACCAGTTTCAGTCAATAACGTGAATTAAGATCCTGGCCGGAATTTAATTCATCTATACTGCATGTGTAAACTTGCACACGGAACCCACGTGTAAAACCCGTTAATCTGCCTGGAATAAGTGGGTATAATATTTGTTATTCTGAAATAGCGGCCCCTGCCCAACAATAGGACTTTTATGAGCCACTACTATTCTGCATGTGAAGTTACGCGAGCTCAGTCATGTGAAATGCCCCAGTGAATAATATAGTTATGTACTTAAATAAATCACAGGAACACATAAAAGCATTTAGTTTCCACCTTAAAGTACACTTATTGTTAATAATATAAACCGAAGATAAAATTGTTTTATTTATAAAAATGTATTTAGATTGTACGTATAGTCCTTATACATAAGCTCTTGGTGGTAACATTAAAATAAAATGCCTACCAATAATCATAAATATTTTATTTCACCGTCCAAAAATATTTACAAAAGTAAATTGGGACTTTATGTTTTCAACGCAAGCACTCGCAATGATGTTCTCGACGGTGTATTTGTGAACAAACATAAAAAGTCACTTGATGCACTTAGCAGTTGAAGGTGATACGTACGAGTAGTATTCTTTTCATTTTACGACTGTGAATGAAAGGTCAATGGCTGTCTAATACTTTAAAGGAGTTTTGTGGTCCATTCAACGCAGATTTACGTAACTATTATGGCAACAGAATAAAAAGTTTAAAAACCGTAACCCTACCGGTAGTCATGGTGGCCATACACCATGCTGCCTGTCGTATAATCGGCATGACCCTACCTATTGGATCAGGTAGAACTGGCCGTCTGTGGGCGTGGATCGGCATAACAGTTATTCTTGTCAGTAAAACAATTGGACCGTGTACGGTCGTCGCGAACGTCAGTTCAGTTGAGTGAAGATTTTTTTTGTTCTTTACCATGAGTAAAATACCCAAGACGGTTAAAATATCGTCGTCCATAGACAACCAACCTTGTACAATGGGGGAAATAAAAATTAACTAATGAGAAAAAACAGCAAAAACATAATCCTTTCTTTTGATTTTGCCGTAGTAAGGTAAAAATAGGATACTTATGAAAGCGTCATATCCGTCCGTCTATCTGTCATTGTATATCACTCCTTTTTCTCCGCAATTACTGTCTAAGGTCTAAATAGATGATATTTAGTAAGAACGCTTCGAACGCAAGCGGGATTTAACGCTCGGAATATAATGTCTAAAAGGCCGCTGTATAACTGAGGATTATTTTTAATCGTGCTGAGTTAGATCTTTAATAATCATATGGGTGATAAATTTTTAATCAAGTCATTAAATAGCGAAGTATTTACCAACTCGTAAAAATAGTACCCACCTCTCTCTAACTTCTGAACTGTAAAGTGGAAAGTTACAAGAAAAACCACGGTGGTATTGCTTAAACTAATATTCTATATATGTAATTTTATATAATTAGTATTATATTGCATATAGCTATATATTTATTATGTTTAAATACTTGCATTTTATCACTATATCTTGTATATGTATATAACTTATGTGTATATTTGTATATATAGTATAGTTATATATTTATTATTAAAATGTAAGTAATCGTACAATAATTATGTACATCACCATCGCCACACCTAATCAATAATATTCTTGCCACGGGTTGTCTGGAAGAGATCGCTTTTTAGCGATAAGACCGCCCTTTGTACACAATTAGAATAATACTAGTTCCTAAGTTTTCTGTAATGATGTACATTAAAGTGTTTTATATCTATCTATCTATTCTCAAGAAAAATTGGTTACAATATAATTCGTTGAGTAGTCTTTGATATTATGAGGTATTTTCTATTAAATGGTTTTATTAGTTGGTTAACGAATGTTCGTCGCGTCTACGGGACCTTTCATAGTTGGTGGATAGAGCGCTTGCCCTATTCTTAGTCATGTTTGCTGATGGGCATTTACGTTCGTGGACAATTGTTAAACAGGATCTAAAAACCAATCGACGTTTTTTAATAACTTTTTTTAAAGTCAATGTATTGTGAAATAAGCTCTTATTTCGCATATTCCCTCAAGCTGTTGAAGAATGGCGTGGAAAATTTAAAAAAAATCAGAGACTGCACTAAAAAAAGTCAATGAAAATTGCTTTAAATTATATTGCACAGGTTCGAAACTCCTGGCCGGCAAGTATGCACTACTAGGCAGTTTTCTAACATGATATGTATATGTATATTGTTACAATTACCGCGTGCTAACGGTGAAGTAATTGATTTTAACAAAAACAAAAACACTGCACTGATAACCAAAACATAAATATTTACTTGGCACCGACTTCAAAATGTTGTACAAAGAAGTCGGTTAAATATTTATTTTTTGGTTTTTAGTGTGAAGTCGGTTTTTTTGCTAAAAAATATTTTTTTACATTTTAGTTGCGCAAATACTTCAATAGCTTTAGAAATAACATATTAAGCATCTGTAAAAATTGTGCTACTGGCACGCGTATATAAATTTGCCATCTCACTCTTCGGTGTATATGCTCTTCAACAAGTTTTGCTTTCGATTTCCTTGCGATCCACTAATCAGATCCTGACTTGGTGATCATGGGACTACCTCAGGAGTATATACTTACGAATAAAGAAAAAAAATCAAAATATATCCACGAGTGACGGAGATACCGTATAATAAAAAGTCGGTTAACAACTTTCGAAGGTTTCTCTCGAATTTCCTGGAGTCCATTCATCAGATCCTGACTTTGTGACTATAAAACCATCTCGGGAGTATACTCTTCCGAACAAAAAAACCACTTGAAAATAGGCCTACTAAATCGCGTAACATGAATACAAAAAAAAATGCGCCTGTAGAAAGTTTAATATTGGCACGCGGATATAAGATTTTTCCTAGAATTTAGGTGCACGGCGTTCTTTAATAAGGGTTATTCTAGATTTCTCTGGGATCCACTCGTTAGATTCAGTCTTGGTGACCTTGGGACTACATCAGGAGTATACACTTACGAGTAAAGAAAAAATTTGGAAATTGGTTTACAATTGACGGAGATATCGTGTTACGAAGAAGTCGGTTAATCATATACATTGGTTTCTCCAATTCTTTGGTATCCACTCATCAGATCCTGGTATGGTGACAATGGGTCCAATTTGGGAGTATAACCTTTAGATTACAAAAAGTATTTGAAAATCGGTCCACAATTGACGGAGCAATCGACTAACACACATACAAAAAAAGTTACAGACGAATTGAGAACCTCCTTCTTTTGGAAATCGGAAAAAGAGTATGCTGATGAAACTTGCACACCAAGATAATTAATGTATCAAACCCTCTAATCCGCCTTAGACAAGCGTGGCGAGTGTACGTATTGCCCGTTGCCTTATAAATGGGAGGCCTGAGCCCAACAGTAGGATGCTTATATGCTATTATTGTTATTTATAACGAGTACTTTCCGAAAAAAGAATCTATTATATGATTTTTAAAAATCTGTATCCACATGATAAAACCGGTGGGCCCTTCACTCTGTGTAGTCCGACACACGCTTCATCGGTTTTTAAGTTGTGTAGTCTTTAACAAAAAATAAACCTACCTTAGTTACAGACGTTTCTTCTAATTTTCATGCCTAATGTACTGTAGAGCTCAGTACAGTTGTGGTTGTTTTAAGTAAATGACACAGGGCACGTCAGCGTATCCACGGTGTTTCCTAGAACCGCAAATGGCTGGGCGCGGCTTAAACGCCTTCGTCCTGTTTGTTCTCTGCATTCTCCGCTCGCCAATTAAGCTGCTAATAAAAAAAATCGCAAATCTTTCAACACCATGCGTTAAATGAAGGTTCTGTATTTATTTGTATCTACTAGCATTAGCCCGCGACTTTGTCCACGTTGGACATGTAACAAATATTACAGCTATTTTGCTAAATATAAAATCAAAGGTTATTTTCAGCAGGGTAATGGATTTTTAGTATGAAAACACATGAATCCCGGAAATTCCCGTTAACATTCGGAATAAGTAATGTTACTAAAGGTATATGGTTTACACAACTACATTTGTTTCACTAAAAATTTTATTAATCGGTCATAATTTCGCATCGGAATCAATTTTTTTCGACCTAGCCACTTTAAACCCCCTATTAAGAAAATTCTCGGGAAATAAAGTAACGCAGATTTTAAGTTCGGGAATTTACTATCGATCAGCGAAAACCGAATATCGAAAACGGCCCAGGAGTTTTTACGTGAATCCGGAACAAACTGACAAACGAAAAAAAAAGAAACAAAAGGCTATACAATATATGTAGGCTGTTACAATTTTATAATATTATAGATTATATAATAAGAGGCGGATTTCTTGCGCTTGTTCTTAAAAATGCGACAACTCGATGAGAATACATAATATTTCACTAATGTACAGATAAATTAGCTTCGAGACGTTTTTGCTTTTGTAGTAGTGTACGGTCAGCACATAAATAAACTAATACTGTCTATTTATTTTTAAAGCTAATAATATTAAACGATATTAAAATAATAAATATTAATATTAAACATAATTTTTAATACTAAATTTCTTCAACTTCAACATTTCGTACTCATCCTCAGCCTCACTTTCATCCGATGAATAACATAACATAATTCTTTATTTCCTCTTTAAGTACACCGTGAAACTTAAAACTAGTAACAACATTAAATAAGAGGCTGGTGCCTGAATTAGGTTAAAAAGAAACCTGTGGTCACCAGGATCAACCCGTTGGCTAATTAAGAGAAGAAGAAAAAAATACTAGTATAAGTAATAAATTATTATACACAGATACACAGACTACTATACATATACACAGACAGATCATACTATACATAGTTTTACACAAAATTAGTAATAAACTACACTACAATAATTCGATGTCTCATTGTTCGAAATAAAAATAAATGTTTGTCCTCAATGCGTTGCTAAAGCATTGATCAGCTTGTAATGAACTTTGGAGGTTGTTCTGAGGACGCCCTTTCTGGCCCAAAAAACAGAATATACAACCAAACAATTTTTACATTACGTGGACACAGAATACATGTACTCTAACGAGCACGTGGCATTGCTAAACATGCCGCCGGGTGAAGTCAGTTTGTCGACAAAAGTTCAAACTAAAAAAAAATATGATAATATTAGACACTGATATCTAGGCTCCTCACTACTGGTAAGGTTTATCTATTATTGTCTTCAAGTTTTTGGTGGGAACTGAAAGGAGATGTTGTGCTATGCAGTTTTATTTTCTAAAAATGTGTAAAATTACTCTAAAATGAACAATAGTTGTAGGATATTGCTAGTTTTTGAGTAGTAATTATGTGTTTTGTCAGAAATGTGAACTGTATAGTCAAATGTGGCCTTTTGAGTTGTCACAAGAAGTCCGTTGAATGGCACCAGCTGACAACCTACAGTTCAGCTGTGCTACACATAGGCTTAAGAAAATGAAGAAACTACATTATAATCTAAATCTAATAAGATCTGGCTTAAAGGTCTAGCTGTCAAGCCATAAACCTAAATACATAAAGATTATTGTCTTATTGTATTTTTAGGTTAAATAAGTATTTTCTGAGTCAATACTCTGCCCATCTAAAGAAGCGCTACTATATACATTAACAACAGACTGGAAAATGATTCAGCTTCTAATTGTATGATAGCGAACCCTAAAAGTTACAGTCATATGTAATTGAACAGTAGGCATGCATTCTGTCGTAATACGTTCGAGCGAATAATTACATCGCTCACGGTGCTGACTGCTCACTGATGAAGGAAATGCAAATTATGCAACTCTGCCTTACTTCACAGAAATTATGCAATCAAAAGAAACACAACAAATCGCGTTTCCGAATAATAATACCTTCTTAATTGCGTCGCCGTAATTACAGTTTTCCACTAACCGTTTCAATATAAACGCTCATTGTGCTTCCACGAGATCCCCCTGTCATTGCTACGTTCTTAGAATATAGTCTGCTAGGTCTCTGAATGTATCCACAGTTGTCAACATGCTGACAATTCTTCGCAATAATATTACATACGAATAAGCTAAAACTTCATTAGTGTAGAAATCACATGACCTGATGCCGCCGCCCATACTTGCGTGCTTTTGTCGCTTCGTTCGACGACGGTAACTAGAACTCAATATGCACTTTCCTGGGTAGCCTTGTTATTATGGCGAATGGAAATGTTGGGCGGCTTTCTACGCTTGCATGTGATCACGCGAGTACATATATATTGGTGTGTGAGACAGTCCAATGAGTAATAAATACCTAGTTGTAAAATAGACATATTCAATTTTGTAACGCACTAATGCAATTGCATTGCGTTAGCTAGTGCTTTACAGAACGGTTCGTTGAAATTCGATGCCAACAGTCAATACTAGTAAAAGTAGCATTCCAAAATATTAAAGTCAATACTAGGTACTCTGCTAATTCAAAATTTAAGATTTTATTTCCTGTAAGAATTCGAATATAAAACCTTACTTTTATTTTTAAATGCTCTGTTTCAGCGAAGACAATTAACCGTGGGCTATATTAATGTACTAGAGTTTAACCCGCGGCTCAACCTTTAGTCCGTGCTTCTTGTTTAAAAAGCAGGCGTTAATACAGGTTACATTGTACAAAATTTTTATATTAGTGCTATTTGCAACCGGAAATTTCACAAAATTTTATATCGCAAACTATCCGATCTCCTGGCATGAGTATATATGTCCATTTTCATAATTAAAACTACATTTAAACAAAATTACAATAAAACCGATCCAGTATTCCCAACAATTTTTCCGTGAAAACTCAAGAGAAAGACATATCGAGTTACTATCGCATTTTTTATAGACGATGAATTTTTATATCTATAAACTTGAGAAACGATTGGTCTCATCCAAACTTTCATCCTCCATTTCAAACCGTCCTAGTTTTATTTATCTATCCCCCGTCTATGAAAACTACAAAAATGACAAAAAAATCAAAAGGGACAAAAAGAGCAAAAAGAGCTAAAAGGACAAAAAGAGCAAAAGGAGCAAAAAGGACAAAAAGGACAAAATGATAAAAAGAACAAAAAGGACAAAAGGGAAAAAAGAACAAAAAGGCAAAAGGACAAAAAGATCAAAAAGGACAAAAAGAGCAAAAGGGACAAAAAGGACAAAATTACAGAAATGGTCACCATAACCAAAATGAGGAAAATGGCAAATCACAAAAAAAACCAAAACCTATCACACTTTCTGGGATAACCTTTACATAAATCTATCCCATTATCCGGGATGAAAAATATCCCTTGTCCACCCTCGGTATTAAAATTACATATATACCGAATCTCAGCCAAATCGGTCCAATAGTTTTTCCGTAAAAGCATAACAAACAAAGAGACAAATAATTTTTTATCCCGGAAACTATCCTATTTTTCGGGAAAAAAGTATCCTATGCTCATCCTAGGCATCGAAAATATACATATACTGAGTTTCAGTCAAATCGGTCCAGTAGATTTTCCGTGAAAACGGAACAGACAGACGGACGGACAGACAGAGATAAGACAGAGTTACCTTCACATTTTATAATATTAGGATTATTTAGATTAACTCCTCCTCATCATTATTTCTACACTACCAAATATGAGATAAATAGTGCATTCTATGCGGTATCTTCTTTTAAATTGTGCGTGACGTAAAAACTATATGTACGTTGTAAATGGTTAACATAAACGAGACTAAACTCGTAAAATTTTGTGTACCTACGCCATCGTAACATCTTAAAAGTAAACATTATAAATTGTTAATATTATACAAGTGGTGTTTTTAGATGATTTTTTATGTCTATTAATATAATATACTTCTTCCACAAAAAGCTTATATTTATGATTAGCATTCTTTGCCAATAATACGTGCATGTATCCGTAACCAAAATGTAAGTTCTATAAAGAAATAGGTATTTTATCCGAAGCATGAAACCAAAATACTACACAACTACTCCAATTTAATGAAGTGAAATTATATCGACGATATATATGTATATATATCCCTATTACTATTATAAATGCGAAAGTAACTGTCTGTGTTTCTGTTACTCTGTCACGGAATAACTACTGGACCGGTTTGGCAGAAATTCGGTACATTTTTTTTAAATAACGAGGGTTGCCAAGGGATACTACTATTCATCCCGGATAATGGCATAAATTTTGGGATAGATTTATGTAAAAGTTATCCCGGAAAGTAGGATAGGTTTTGTGATTTTTGTCTATTTTGTCCATTTTGTCCAGTTCGTCCATATTGTCCATTTTGTGTATTTTGTCATTTTTGTCATTTATGTAGTTTACAGATAGACGGGGGATGGGATAGTTTGCGATATAAAATGAAGTGAATCTTCCCGGTGCAAATACATAAAAAATAATACAATTTAAATTGTACCGCCTGCTCTTTGAAGAAGAGGTACGCACTACAGGTCGACCGGCGGCGCAACTGCGGGGTAAAAACTCTAGTAATATTATAAAGAGGAAAGGTTTATATTTGTGTATGTTTGTAATGAATATATTCAACAACTATAGGACCGATTTCAAAAATTCTGTCATATTCGAATGCTTTTTTTTTGAGGCGGGGAAATGCATTTCGCACTCTACCGGGTCCTTTGCTAGGGATTAGACCAAAGCGATGAGAGGTGAAGCCACGAATAGCCACCAGAGTCATTTGCCGGCATGTGTGGAGACTCGAATACTCAGTACTCCATTAAAACCACCCTCCTCCCATGTGCCCCGCGTTTATGGCAGGAAGAGCGTGAGACTTAGAACGTAGTTACGCCCACGCTGACCCTAGCGTATCAGTGATTGAGAATGCCCCGGGAAAGGCAAGCTCACTTCATCAACACGGGGATGACTCCTCCGCTCCCTAGATGCTGGAGGGCCCTGCAGCGGTATTATGGGAGGAGATCTTGCGCATACCTGCGCCTCGAGAGTCTATCGAGAGTATGCTGCCATAACAACTTTGGGTTGTGTTCCGGCATCAGTGGCCAGGTTCCAGTTTCTCCTTCAAGGCCGACAGCACATTGACAGCACCTCTGGTATTGCTAATATCAATAGGCGACGGTAACCACTTTCCATCACAGTTGGACCATCAGCCTGTCTGCTGTGATTCAGCAATAAAAAAAAACTTAAATTGCTTTTTAATGTAACGATTTCATTTTGACAGCATCTGTCAGTAGGTTAAATGCTCGCCTGCCTAGTTCATTGAAACGCAGATGTCCCAGATTCGATTCCCAATATAAATTAAATTCCGTACACAAACTTTTGGTTCTTTACTCTCTTCTAAGTGTCTGTGATCGGTCAACCCCGCTTCGTTGGGCGGTACTCGAGATAGGCCAACACATTACTTCTTGATTAGTCAGTGCACGCTGATAAATCAACGCATCTGCCCGTTTTTCTCGGAATTGATATTTCACACGAAAAATATTATTAATCACAATCAAATATAACTTACATCATTCAGAAATAAAGCGGCTTTCTACTGGTAAAAGAATTTTCAAAATCGGCTCAGTAGTTCAAGAGATTACATCCTACAAAGAAACTCAAAATCTTTACCTCTTTATAATATTAGTATAGATACAATGTGTGTTTATCTACCATTTATTTATATTAACTATCTGTTATCTGTTTGTGACTGTGGCAGTTCGTTTATATAGTCTTTATTAATTCGTTTAAATGTATTGAAGAAATCATTATGATTCAGTGTCCGGTCACCTACCTATTAAAATGCATTCTGGACCGAATTCAATACAATTCCCGACTATCAAATTGCAGCGAACATGGCCGATCGTAAATAATGCGGTTTATATTACTCCGACCCGAATTCGACACTAAATTTATTTCATTATCAGTATCTTTAGGTATAAACGAGAGGAAAGGGGCTAGGGACTTTGAAAACGAATGGCCGGTTCTTAGCTCTTACTAACCGTTAATTTGCCTTACTATCGCTTAAAATTTGACATTAACTCCGTACAAGTAATGTCAAATGTCTGTCGATAGTAAGGCAATAAGTTCATGAAGTAATGAGAATGAGAACCAGCTATATGATCTATCTATAATATTATAAATTTTAAGCATGCTGTGTCTGTACATTGAAGCTATTTAAAATAAACAACTGGAATAGACTATATCAACAATGGAGAACAAGATACATTTTTTTTAGATTTCTTGTCTGTTTGTTCGAGATTCACGTAAAAACTACTGGGCGGATTTAGATGTGGTTTACGCTATTCGATATCATATTTTTAAAATTAAATCCTGCGCTACTTTTTAACCCGGGAATCTCGCGGGAATTTTTCTGGGAATGATTTAAAGTGGCTAAAATAGAAAACTTTCCGACGTGTTTTTTTTACTGATCGACATCAAATTTTTTATCCCGGGAATCCCGCGGGAATATTCCCGGCAGCGGTTTGTGATTGTTCGGTTGCATAAAAATTTTCTTATTCCGACATAGTTTTCACTAAAACCATAGCTGCGGTACTTTGTGTCTCGGAAATCCCGCTGGGAATTTCAGGTCAAGGGTGGACGAAGTCATATAGAAATATTAGTTATTTTATAAAAGTAATTTACTCACTTCTAATGAATGGAAGATTTTGAAGTAGATATTACTTACTATTGTTTGTCATGAACAAGTTTTCTTTCAGATTATTCATACGGCGATTGTTTTGTTATTGTTCGGCACATACGTTAATAGCATGTAAGTTTGAGGTTTTTATTCTACAATTTATCTAGAGTTACATAAAATATTAACCATACAAAATATTTATTTATAATAATTATATATAATCACTTCGCTTGTCAGTAAGTTTGAGATAAGGGTTATGTTCGGTTTTATAGAGTTCAGTATACAAATAACGAAAATAGGTGACGTTTATTATTTCTACAGAACTCCTCATTGTGCGCGAGCTGCCAAGCACTTTCCCAATTTATTATATTTTAAAATATGAGGGCGTCATTAAAGATCTAACAAATCTCAAACATCTTTTTTCCTTCTATAATAAATAATAATAAAAATAATTAATAAATAATAAATATTTCATCGTCTTAACTAGATTGAAATGGTCAGCAACACCATTCCTTGAAATAGTTTTTCAAAGTTATAAAAGAATAATTGAAATCGGTTCAGAAAGAAAAAAGTTGAAACAATACCTTAATGACTACATATTTTCTTTTTGAATTTGAGACATTTTCTACTATATCTTCAAAGTGCTAGGTCGTAGTTATATAATATATGGGTCAATTTTGAAGTTACTGAATCCAACGCAAAAGAATGATCAAAATCGTTTCAGAAACAAAAAGTGATAACTGAATTAATTTACACGACGAATTGAGAACCTCCTCCCTTCTTTGAAGTCTGTTAAAAAATTAATTAAAAATAAATAATAATTCCAATTTTGTTAGGTTTCATAATAATGTTACGAGCTACAGGACTCGAATTAAAAATGCCGTTGGAACTACTATAGAATTTATTAGAACTGTACAAACACGTATAAAAACAAATACAAATAAAACTGGATACTGCACGATTCAATAAAATTCGACGGCGCAAAGTCCGACATTTATATCCCTAATCGAGAGCACTAGAAAACGTCTTACTCGCTTCGCAATCGTCGCTTGAATGGCCCGCCCCTCCATTCGGGCATCGTCTTATACTAACTACACAGTACAAAAAAGATTGACCGCGCACACTGAGTTTCTAAGAAATATTAATTTGCACACCTGCGAACGTCCATAAAGTCGAAAACAATAAGAATTAGTTCGACGCTAATGATGATTATAAAACAAGTAAAAAGACAATAGCATGTTTTTCTTAATTGCAAATTCAAAACACAAAGAATTCCCTAATCCGGGAGGAAGACAATAGACTGCGCTTACAATAGGCAGCTATGCGCTTATCTTTGACGGCATGTAACAATAATGTGATATCATGACATTGACAGGTCGCTCGTAACAACGCATCTTTACGACATAGGTGTAAAATTACAGATTATTAGACGACACAAAATAACTGTCGGCACAGAGTACATTGTGTAACTGTCGGCAATACATTATTTTACAGCTCGCATAATATAAAATTGGCTAACAATTGTTGAACATTAATTTATTACACGAATATCCTTTGTTTATATTTTATAAGACCCTGTCTAGACTTTACGGTCGGCGGTTACCGCTATAAAACACATTTTACGCGTTTTCCGTTTAACCGGGCTTTCCACTGAGGATTAGTAGGCTTTTCTATTCAGTACAGGCTGTACAGAGTGAAAGGTCAGGGTGACCTCTATCCGCTTAAAAGGTTGCCACATATACAAATTTTGCAAGATTTTATTGGCAATTTCATGCAATTAATTTGTGTTGTAATAACAGCCCATAAATGTCCCACTGCTGGGCTCGGGTCTCCCATGGGGAACGGACAGTATACACAGCGGTTATTCTCGATGTGCAGGTTGCATCACGGTGTTTTCCTTCACTGTTGTTAGAATGTGGTAATTGTAACAAAATGTACATCAGGTCAGAAAACCACGACTTTGTGTTGTAATATTTCATAATCGTAATTATTTCCCAGTTTATCTTGATTTTATAGTCCCTCCCCTATATTATAAGAGAATATAATACGTATAAAACTAAGAATTAATTTAGTCTATGATAACATCAAAGAGTTGCAGAATACTTCGGTAAAAGCAGTAACATTTACACTTAAACTAAAAAAAACCTGTTGTATAAGAAAATAACGCGTAGAAATAAGCAACGTTATGTCGTAGTAGCTTAGTGGCAAAAGCACCTGCGTCTCATTCAGATGATGATCCAAATTCTATCCGGCAAGCAACTATCACTAAGCAGATTTTATAAGCATGTGTTTATATTGTGCATCGTGAGCAAACCTCCACGTCGTGATTACTGGTATGCGAAACCCGCTAATTTACTTTAGACAAGCGTGGCGGATACACCGGCCGTTGCTTTGAAATGGGGAGGAAGCCCGTAGCCCAGCAGTGAAAGTTTAAGAGCTGGTAACATATTAAGTAATGTTACTTTAGACTTTTTGACAACTTTGAAAAATCAAATTATCTGCAACAAGATTTTTAGTATCTAGCAACCCTTTTTAGAGGGCAGGTGGCGCCCGGACCGCGCATTAGTTATGCGCCGCCGGCGGGTGCGCTGTCTGCGGCGTTTCCTGTGAACCCCGTCTCCCCTCACCGCATAGCACCCTTAGGCTGACCGTACACTAACTACTATAGTGTGCATGATATTATTACGTTTTGCTATTGCTTTATCTTTTTATGACTGATATTAAGTAAATATTACCTAATTGAAGTGAAACTTCTATATAGACGGGGGTCCTAAGGATTTTTCTGTCACAAAAAAGCGTTACGGCTGCGTGGAGGAGCGGCATAAATTTAGACTAGACGTGGTGAGAGGCGCCATAATTTTAGAGTAGACTATGGATGCGCTTTTTGGTTCCGGATCGACTTCAGATTTGTTTGATAAAATAAAATATGTTTAAATAAAAAATGCATTCATTAAAATGTACCTAATCTAACCAAATCATAATTTGCAGTAAACCTGCGGATAATCGAAATGTGTGCTGGGACACATAGTAGAAGTGAATAAGAAAATTTTAACTTGAAGTTTTATGGGTAGGTTTTCAAATTAGACAAGTACATCAACAATCTGCTCGTAAAACTTCAAGTTAAAATTTTGTTGCTATTCGTTTTGCCACTTATCTGTTGCCATTCGTGTTTCCACTTGTCCGTTGAAGTTTCACTTTTACTATGTGTCCCAGCACACATTTCGATTTTTTTTGTGACTTAATACATGTAAAAGTTGACTTCAGTAATAAGTTGCACTAAAATTTATTTATCTATTTGCTTGCCATAGCTGGCAAGATAAGAAAAAAGGATATATGTTGAAATTTTTGACAATAATATTTGGAAAAATATGAAAAAATCATCTTTGTAAAGTCGGAAAATTACTTTAAAATGTATATAATTCTAATTATTGAAATCTGGAGTTTCCCTGTATAGTAAAGTGCAAGTTTTTCCACTACTTACGTACCTAATACGTGTAAACCGGATATCAGCAACTGCCCTGGAGCTAAAAACAATGTTTAACTTCTGTCGAAATTTCTATTGCTGAAGCTAACCATCGGTGGAATACGTGTCTGGGTGCTTCTCCCGTGCCCAACCGTCCGCATCATTAGCCACAAACATTTTTTTAAAATATTAATACCTTTTAGGAATCTTTCTGTTTCTAGAGTTTTATTAATTACAATGAGCGCTAATCAGTTAATTGTAAGCAAACATGAATGATCTAGGGCTAGTTTTAAAAAAACCTGGTTGCCGCCAATGATGTGCGTTGGTTATCTAACAAACAAGGAAAATTGCCTGTTTGTGCAAATGTGTAATATGTAGAAGTGGAATAATTAGTTAGTTAGTCTCGTTTACCACTTCAAGTTTTGGCAGTATGCAAGCAGACTTCCACCTGCCTGTGCCATCAAGAATATCCTATGTGAAATTTTCATACAAAGCCCAATTAACACATCACTACGGTAAACCCGCATTTAGAGAACGTCGTGAATTGTTGTTATTCTTTAGTTTACTATTATTTAACTGACGTTATATCTAGGTATATTTTACATATAGTTGTTTTTTTTTAAAAGAAACCTCTAATTTACGTGTACATAATATGAGATTAATGAAAGTAGATAAAGCTAAAGGTGTTTGTCAGAATCGTCCCAAGTGGAATTTTAAGCACTACGTCGCCTTGACATTTTTTTAATTTTCGTCCAATAGTTCAAAAGTTAGAGTACTGTTTTTACAACTTAATTTTTTTTAATAATTACATATTTTATGACATGTATTTCTTAGTTTTAGCAAAGCTTACCGGATAGTCATATAAATTAAGTATATAAATGAAAAAAATGCCAATTACACGCCACACATATAAAAACTATATCTCTCCAGTTATAACGAAATATAAATAAAAGGTATCCAAGGATATAATTACGATATATAAGACGTGTCTAATGATATCTTACAAGTGTATGATACATGTACACTGAATTTTACACGTATGTATTTAGGTACGTCCGCTTCAATCTAAAGAGGCCATTGTGCAAAAAGATCTAAAATGAACAAACAAGTGAAGTAAATGCATTGCAACAATCAATTAGATCCTTGTCTTTGTCCGTTTCCAGACAACTCATTAAATGTCTATTTTGTTGTTGAAGCAAAAACGTCAACTAAACCCCAATTAAATTGTTAACAACACATTAGTGTTGTTGCTTTAAATCACCGGTCATTCTGGACATTACGAACAATGGGACACCGACCACTTATTATTTTAATTGCAAGTGTGATTAAGATATGCTCAGCATAATCTTTGCTGTATTCAACTGGAGTGTATTCTTCAACAATGTAGGGCAACGGAAATTCAGACTTGAAGATTTGGAATCAATTCGGGTCGTAGCTTAATATATTTTTCTTTTGGTGGAGGCTTCATTTGCTATAATGTTACAGATATAGGCTGTTTCAAGCACATATGGCGATGGGTTTAATGCGTTATTTGAGATGCGACATCGTTAATGACGCTAAATATGGACAGATAATGTATGTACATACCTACGTTAATGTGGCTATTCGTTAACGACTTTATTTTTTTTACGTTTTAAATAATATGCATTCGGGAACAGTCTAACGGTCTCATTCATATTGAGTTAGAATAACTCGTAAATCTTTAGCAT
Organism: Dendrolimus houi; assembly: GCA_039645545.1. Taxonomy (NCBI): domain Eukaryota; kingdom Metazoa; phylum Arthropoda; class Insecta; order Lepidoptera; family Lasiocampidae; genus Dendrolimus; species Dendrolimus houi. Next base: position 13,215,599 of record CM077134.1, read on the forward strand.
TATCGCAGATGAAGCTTCACCATCAACCATGTAAGAAATAAAATGTAAATAGAGTTCATTAATAGATAATAAATAACAATTTTTTAACGTAGAGTCATAAAAATATCACCATGCATAAATAAAGCTTTTCGTATTTTTTGCCATACTTGGCTCGGCACGATTTGTATATCTAGCCAATGTTAAGTACGTATTCATGAATTTTCATATTTTAAAATAGTCGAAAAGCCAGCAGGCGAAAGTTGCACCAAAGTGACAGAAGTCTCGGCCAAATTGTAGATGATGACGGACACCCAAAACGAGGGATTTCTTGTGGTAGGTAGCTTGAAAAGATACAATTCACTACACAATTCAGATTATCAATACTCATAATTCGTGCTTCAAAACAATCGATATCCTACAAATATCGATCATTTATAACCAATATTATATATTTATTTTAAAATAAATATTATATTTTTCATACCAAAATATCGGTAAACTTCGTTTAATGCAATCGTTATTTTACTAATGTAAGTAAATAAATCTTTAAGCAGTGTAAAGCTCACTAGATTTGGCAATTTTTAATCAATCTGGAGAATGAAAAAATAAAGGAATAAAAAATGGATCCGGTATAGTAAATTGGTTACGTTTTCTTGTACAAAATGACATCACATCCGTGCGATACAAGCATATCTTAGAAACCATTAGATTCGGCCATCCATCATCGGCATGCTTCCTTTTCCATTTGTAACTTGTAAAATGTGTTTAAAAAGTCAACACTTTAATTTTATTGCTGGTGGTAGACAGGCTAATGGGCCATTTTTTTTAACGAGGTGCAATCCGTCATTGAAACACTACCGCCCAGGGACAGCTGTAAGGTAGTGTTGGACTCCCTATGGCATGCTTGAAGCTACCAACTAATCTACCCCGATTTCATCGCAACGCCGTAATGTCAGGAACTAAAGATATTTCCGATAAAAATGACGGCGTCGACCCATTGAACCCGTATTCTTCCAAGCTAATGGTCCACCTGATAAACCTATAGATATTTGCAACACCTAAGGTGCTACCAGCTCCGAACAGTTAAAGCAGTTACGAGTATTTCAGCTATTGTATATACATAATGTAATATTAGAACAAAATTTCATAGATACAAAAATAGTTTTGGTCGACTAAACATTGTGTTACAAGATGTCCACCACAGTAGTCATGAGAACCATAGCGTATATTAATATGACATAGACAATCGTCATAGATAATACTTTTAGTCGATTTATCAGATGATTTGATTTATAATTAAATTACCATTTTCTACCGGTTAGTTAATTTTATAAGCCCACTAAATTATCATATAGATAATTTAGTGCATCAGTAACTAATTATTATAATTGTTTTTATGACCCTGGCAACACTATGATGTAATTGCTATTTTTAGCAATGATGCAATGTTATTGTTTTGTAGGGTAGCATTTTTCGTATAAAAGGCGTAGTGGCGTTTAGACGGTGTTCATCAGTCCATTCGCCCGTTGTCGTTCGTCGCGCGCACGTCTCCCGCTCCGCCTCGGCTGTCCGTTATTCGTGTTCGTTGTGTTCGTTCGTTCACCCCGTCGATCTGTGTTTATTCTGTGACAGTGCAGTGAAAAGTGCGTCATCAGGTGGTTTTTCCACCAAATCGTTCGTCCCCCTCAGGGACAATGGACGGCGTGGAGCTCTCTCCATTGCTGTTGGAGGGTTTGCTGTCGTTTTTACGACAGCAATTCCCTCAAGCGCTCGACCAATTTTTGAGGACTCCGGAGTCCCAATCAATGGCGTCCTTTATCTCGGAACTTAATTCCGAGAAACCCGTGTCCTGCAAGTTACACGTGCAAGGGGCCCCCGCACCCGCATCTGCCGCGACCCCCGCCACCGCGCTTATCGCTGACCACCTGCGCTCTGCCTTAGCGCCCGCGCCCCCCGCATCCGTACCCGCCGTGTTACCGGTGCGCCCGCCGCCCGCACCCCCGCTCAACGACGCCCACCGTGTGGCACCAAAATCACGCGCCTCGTTTTCTCGCGGTTCCGCGTCGGGACAACCGCGATCGAGCTCCGCGAGTTCTACGACATCGCGTTCGCGATCGCCCATACACCGCGTAATCGATTCTCGTCGAGAAATCGAATTATCTCCTGACGGTCCGCAATACCTCAGGGCTGCCCCTCTTCCACCGGCCGATGAAATCACCCCCATGGATGTCGCGCCTCCCGCGAACATCCCCTTAAACCACGAGGACGATGACTGTTTCATAACCGTCAATCGTACCAAAAAACGGAAGACCCAGAGGGAGGTCCCCCCAACCCCGCTCCCACTGCGGGCACAAAACCAACAGCGGCACCTTCCAGCCGCCCTGGGCCACCTTCACAGCGCCCGCCGCCACCCCTGATCATCCGCGAGAAAGCCCATTGGCTTCAACTCGCTAAGGAGCTGCCAGGTAAGGCAATCTCTATAAAAGAAACCCGTGATACCCAACACGGCATCAAAGTTATGGTCACGTCTTCAAGTGACAACCGCTCCCTAACATCCTTGTTATGTGACCGTAAAATCGGTTACTACACTTATGCCCTGCCGGAAGAAAAACTCCTTCGGGCTGTAATCCGCGGACTCCCACAGGAAATCGAGTGTTCCTACATTCTCGAGGACCTTAAGTCCCAAGCTGTACCGGTGCACGAAGTGCACCGTATGCTCAGAGGCGACGCAACAAAGTCTCCTCTAAACCTAGTATTGGTTGTCCTCGACCTCTCCCCAGAGGGGAAAAAGATCTTCGAACTTGAGAAGGTCTGTGGCCTCTCTGGCCTTCGTGTGGAACGCCCACACGAAAAACATACACTGCAGCAGTGTCATCGTTGCCAACTTTATGGGCACTCTGCCCTACATTGTCAATCCCGTCCCAGGTGCGTCAAGTGCCTGGGCGACCACGGGACCTCGGAGTGCACATGCACCCGGGACTCCCCGGAGCCACCGAGCTGCATTCTTTGCGGCCAAGCGGGTCACCCTGCTAACTACAGAGGCTGTCCTGCCGCCCCCCGACCCAAACGTAAGGTCGGAAAGGGCAACGCCCAAAAAGGCACTAGAAAAGTGCCGAACAAACCCGCATTCGTGGCGGCCCCCCCTCCAGTGGTAAATCACTGGACGGGTCTTCCCACGACGGAAGCGTTCCCTCCACTAAGGACGCGCGCCCCAATTTTGGCCGGCCTACCCCCAGCAACCCCTGCCCCCGCCCCCATTTTAAAAGCACCTTCTGGGCCGTCACCCCACCAGTCTTTAGCGGAGGACTTAGCCTTAGCGACTAAATTCGCCAAGAACTTGCCTTTCGACCTAGCAGAGGTCCAACTCTTGGCTCGAAAACCGAGACAAGTTGCAGAGTCTGATCAACCCTCCCTCCGAGATCAACTCGTGATCGAAATGGATCACGCGTACCTCCTCCAGGTACTTAGGTCGTTATAACTAAACAACCTAGTTAAATTATTGTTACCGGTAACAAATGGCGCATGTAGGTAGAAATAAACCACGCTCATTGACTCTGGCGACTTATAACGCCAACGGCCTTCGAAACCAGCGCGACTTGGTCCATGACTTCCTGGTTACCAATCAAGTAGATATACTACTAGTGCAGGAGACCTTCCTGAAACCGAGTGAAACAGATCCAAAGATCTCTAACTATCGGGTCACTAGACATGACAGGATAGGCCGTGGTGGCAGCACCCTGATCTATTTCAGAAGATCTCTACACTGCATGCCTCTAGTCACCCCACCACTAGTAGGTATGGAGGTATCCGCCTGCAGACTAGCAATGACTGGCCACCAACCTCTAGTCATAGTCTCAGCATACCTCGCGTGCCAGAAAACCCTTATTAAGAAAGACCTAGAAGCCCTATTCAACTTAGGCCCAGCTGTTATAATAGCCGGAGATCTGAATTGTAAACATGAACAGTGGAATTGCAATACCACTAACCCCAATGGCAGAGCCCTAATAAATATATCAGACAATCTTTTGTTTGATATAATAACTCCCATGACCTCCACGATACCCCAACCGCGACTGGGGGACCCCAAACACTCTCGACCTAGCATTACTGAGGGGCGTAACTCTTCAGTTCCATTCGATCGAAACGATGGACGATATAGACTCGGACCATCGCCCGGTTATCCTCAAATTAGGACCACAGACGGACCAGACATCTGAAACTAGGACCTCTGTGGACTGGTTGAGATTTGGGGACCTCCTCAAGGCAACCGAATCACAAGACCTGGACCGCATCCCGGACCACATCGAATCCCGCCAAGACACGGAGACGGCGATCGAGGCCCTCACCAGCCACCTTCAATCCGCAGTGCGGAACTCGTCCAGACAGGTGCCAGTGGAGGATGACCGCCACTTATGCCTGCCGGACGAATTGAGGGTGCTGCTGAGAGAAAAGAGAGCCGCCTCCAGAGCTCACGACAGATATCCCACCGAAGACAACAGAGTCCGACTCCGCCAACTAGAGCGCGAGGTCAAACTACGTATCCGGGAAGTCAGGGAACAACGTTGGGACAGAACGTTGAGAGATATCGAACCAACTCACCAGGCGTACTGGAAGCTGGCTAGAGCTCTCAAATCAGATACCCTCACTGTCATACCTGCGCTAGAAAGAGCCGACAACACCGAGGCGTTCGATGATGAGGAGAAAGCCGAATGCCTTGCTCAGAGTCTAGAGCTTCAATGCTCCCCCACTACACAAAACTTCGACCAGTCACATCTGACGGACGTGGACTCCGAGGTCGAACGTAGATCCTCCTTACCAGCGGAAACCACACTCGACCCAGTCACGGTCGACGAAGTGCAAGATCTGATAAAGTCCCTCAAACCGCGAAAGGCCCCAGGGATCGATGGCATTAACAATCGCGTCTTAAAATACCTCCCCGGCCATTTTATTATGATCTTAGTGAGCATCTTCAATGCCGCCATAACAAACTGCTCTTTCCCCGCGATCTGGAAGGAAGCAGACGTCATCGGTATTCACAAGCCTGGAAAACCGGCTAATAAACCGTCCAGCTACCGTCCAATCAGCCTACTGAGCACACTCAGCAAGCTTTGCGAGAGGGTCATCCTCTCTAGACTTAGAGATTTTGCCTTCAGCAAACATCTACTACCCGATGAGCAGTTTGGATTCCGTGCCAGACACTCATGCGTCCAACAGGTGCACCGCATCACGGAGCACATACTATCCCACTTTGCCCATCGCCCTCGCCCTATAGGAACAGCCGCACTGTTCCTTGACGTAGCTAAGGCCTTCGACAAGGTCTGGCATAACGGTTTGATTTACAAGCTGTACCAGTTCGGTGTACCAGACAGACTCGTGCTCACCTTGCGAGACTTCCTCCTAGGCCGTAGCTTCCGTTTTCGACTGGAGGGAACACGCTCGTCCCCTCACCCACTCACAGCCGGTGTACCACAGGGCTCGGCACTGTCTCCACTACTCTTCACGCTGTACACCAGCGACATCCCAAAAACTCCAGATGTAGAGTTGGCCCTCTTCGCGGATGACACCGCACTCTATACATCAGATCACAACCGACAAATGGCTTGTGTCCGGCTACAGGTAGCTGTAACAGAGCTAGGCGAATGGTTTCGCAAATGGAGGATAGAGGTAAACCCGGAGAAAAGCGCAGCAATGTTCTTTTCCCCGGGCACGCTTCGCTCTCCCAAACGCGCTTGCCTTCGCTTAAAAGCCATCTCGCTCTACGAACAAGAGATCCCCTGGGCAAAGTACACCAAATACCTGGGTGTCACCCTAGATCAGAACTTGCGCTTCAACGAGCATATCACTATAGTCGGGAATAGAGCGCGATTTGTGATGGGTCGTCTAGCACCCATGATAGATAAACGAAGCAAAATGTCCCTCAGACACAAGCTTACTCTATATAAAACATGCATCCGCCCGATCATGACATACGCGAGTGTGGTATTCGGCCATGCCAAGCCTTCCCTTTTAAAGAAACTGCAAATCGTTCAGAATAAATTCATGCGCAGAGCCGTCGGTGCTCCCCTCTATATGCGTAACGTCGACATCCACCGCGATCTGGAGCTTCCCTCCATCAAAAACTACATTACGTCGCTCTCGCGTAAGTATTTCGATCTAGCGCCGCACCATCGAAATCCCCTCGTCGTGTCCGCGTCCGATTATAAGCCTCGACGAAAGGCTCTCGTGCGACGACCGCGTAACATCCTCACGGACAAGGTCGACGATATCACAAAACGGCTGGCTCGGATCAGCCCGCCCGCGGTTAGGACGGCAGGCTGGCAGGCACCGACAGACAGACACAGACGGCGACGTCGACGCCGCCAATCACGATCTCTCCACGTCCCCGCGAGGGACGCCAGGAGACACAGCCCCCCCATAGGATAGACTAGGCGTGTTGCTGGGAAGTTTCTTTCGCCGTTTCTTCTCTCCCAGCCATAACACCTTGCGAAACGGCAGTAAGATAATATAGGCCACCGCGAACCGCCGATCCCGGTCCGCCGGGATCCTACCTCTCGGGCTTTATATTACCCGTCGCCCGCTCTCAATTAGTGCATTGTGTCGCCCTATGGTGGGCATCATTAGATTCATCCTCCTCTCATGGCAACAGTCCAGCCGAGGTGAAACTCCCTAGGGAGCCCCCTCGAGCAAGTTGTCCCCCGGGCTCGAGCGCCTTCGCTTCGCAAAGGCACTCGCCCCGAAAACCCCGGTAAAGTTGTGAGGTCTTCGGACCAACAACATAAAGTCAAGTCCAATAAAAAAAAAAAAATGGTGTTCATTGCTTAGTGTGCTGTGTGAATATTCACATCAAAGGCTAAACAATAAGGGGAAACCCTGCCCAAATAGTTAAATATTTGGTATAGTTGGTACTTTCTTACCCAAATCTCTCCTTGCATTTTACAATTGTCTAAATTTAGATTACAAAACATTAAACAGTACTCCAGGACGCGACCTCAACCGTGTTTGCTTGCTCGCATCTTGAATACGTTCCCCCCGCAGACAGACAAGTAAACAGACCAAAGAATGGACATTATTTATACAATAACCATGTATTTAATTTAATATATTTTCAGCGGGTGAAATACAAATCTTTCATTGAACAGACAACGAATTCAAAGAATAAAGCTATAATCTATACATATTGTAACAAATTGGGCCAAATACAAGGGATGCACATCTGCCTGCAATAAAACCTGGTTTATTGCCCTTCCTCTATTCGGAGTTCTTTTGTTTAGACAATAGCCTATTGTTATTGTACTTGTTTATGGCCGTTTGCAGACATAATACTGTAGGTGCGCAGAATTATGTTTTCTCGGAATAGCGTCGATGGTGGCGCAGGTGTGATTCGTGGAAATAAGCTAAGTATAACAGGTGTCCAAACGGAGAGATGGGCAGTCAAGCGACGACTACGATACGAGTAACACGTTTGTAGTACTCTCGATTAGCCATATAGACGACGGACTCTGCGCGTGTCAAATTTCATGGAATCGTGCAGTGTGAACTGGTTGCATCCAGTTTTATTTGTATTTGTTTTATACGTGTTTGTACAGTTCTAATAAACTCTATAGTAATTCAAACGCCATTTATTTTAATTCGAGTCCTGTAGCTCTTAACAATATAATAAAACTGCAGAGGTCGCATTTTTGTACAATGAAAAAAAACAGATTCAGGGGGATGTAAGAAATGAAACAGAACAAATTTTCATTTTTTTTTAAATTTTATGTTACTCTGTTTGTACCGGCTAATCTCCGAAACGACTGAACCGATTTAAATGAAATTTTATATCGTGGTAGCTTATATCCCTAGTCAACATATAGGATACTTTTGATCTCGAAAAATCAAAGAGTTCCTGTGGGATAGTTAAAAAACCGCACCACGCGGATGAAGTCGCGGGCATCAGCTAGTAATGTTATAATAGCCTTTGAAAAATAAATATATTTAAGGGTCCCATGTTTCGAATACATAATTTATTTATTTTTCTTAATTAATTCAAAATTTATATTTTTGTAATCAATATACAACTATTCCGAGGTATATACTGTTAAGAGCTTTTTACAAATCAGTAGATGTTTATATTTTAATATGTTTAAGAATAAATCGAATATGTATAACAATAATAAAATAAATAATATATAAACAAAATAAAATAAAATGTATTTTTATGCACTTCATGACAGTTGCATGTTGAACGAGCAACTTTGAACCGGATTTCTGTAGTCGTGCTAAAAAAATTCTAAAGTAACTCTAACCTTTACGCAAATAATATTATAAGTATCATAAAGGATAAGTTTTATGTTAAATACGTTCATTGCTATGCAAACGATTAGCAACTAAGTCTTCTTCCCCGTTTTTATCATCTGATCGTAAAGCTGTAGGTACAATTATAATACCTAGCAAATGGAACCCAAGATATTACACTACACATTATAAAAATATATTCACGAACTTCAACGATATGCCATTTCACATATTTTATTTCTTAAGCTTATTAGGAGCAATATAGCCCGGCCAATTTGTCTGTGAAATTGTAAAAAATTGAACTACAGCCGCCATATTGAAATTTTATACGAATTAGAGCTGCCAGTTCTGAAAAAAGTTGTTTATTTATTAACGACGTTATTTTAAATGCTGTAAATAAGACGCGTTTGGCCACAGTCAATAACTATAACATTATCCTAGATAGAGTCCGAGCATTATAATATATGATTATCTTAGATTAATGGGATATATTCAAACGTCTTAGATGATTAATCATAGATTGGCAACACGGGACTAACCGGAGCGAACACATAGACGCTCTTCATTTTACAGGTAAGTTGGGAGCACTATTCTATATTTTGATACAGTTTTCACATATATTGTTATTTATGACAATGAATGCACAAACATTCATTAAAAAACAATGTGAGGTCATGGAAAAAGATAGTATCTTCTTCCTTGGTAAGATACTAGGCTTTGAAATTGTACAGCTGATTTGCAACTGATACAAAGATATGCCCTGTTTCGTCCATATATTAATATACGTCGCTATGCAGCATGGTGATGATTATATTGACTAAAAAGTACAGATGAGGAAACAGCATTACACATCCAAAGGCATTGATTGAATTTCGATAACGACTTTTTGACGGGAAGTGAAATGTTAAGTATGCTATGCAGTGTCTTTTAAAAATAATCGGCAACGTCCGTGTTTGCCCACACACAGCGAAAATTTTCGTAGATTTGTCGAAACTCTTTTTATTTTATTCCACTTTATCTCAAAAACTCCTTAGTGTACAGATCTTCAAACTAATTAATGTTGAAATTATTAGTCTTCCATGATTTTTCAAAATTGTTCACTTCGTAGTTCAAGTTAAGAGTAGGTAGATAAACAACTTATAAATTTGGATGTGAATATTTCGCCACCTAATGACTTAAATAAATATGTCATTATTAAATATCATCATAAATATATTGCAGGCCTGACATATTTAATATGTATATATGTACACAGTAAAAAAAAATATTCGTGCAGGAACGAAGAAATAATACAATTTAATGCGGCCGGGCACGTACAATGGCAGCCGCTGTTGTACGTGGAACACTCAGAAAGTTTTGCGAAAAAAAATGTTCTATAGGTAAATATTTTTTATTAAATCTTTTCAAAGTACTATCTACCAGCCTCTATGCAAAGTTTCATGCATCTGAACCAGTTTTCGAAACACTTTTTCTAGTCCGCCCCAGACACCTCGTTTACAGCTTGCTCGAACGCTGACAGCGCATCTTCCGGCGACGAAAATTGTATCCTTTTGAGCTGATTCTTTATTTTCGGAAATAAAAAGAAATCAGACGGTTCTAGGTCAGGGCCGTAAGGAGGGTGACTCAGGAGTTTGACCGGTGTGCTCTCCAGGAAGTCCCTCGTTTTGAGCGCGGTATGGGCGGGCGCGTTGTTGTGGTGGAGCACTAGCCCGCGGAGCCCTGTGTTTGGTCGTTTGTTCCTCACAACAGAGAAAACTTCTGCCAAGCATTTGGTAATATACCATTCGGCGTTGGTGCTTCTTAAGTTCCGTAAAGGAATTGACAAAGTAGCCAGTCAAATTCAAAAAATTCGCGATCACAATCTTCCCCCGCTTCTAGATCGCTTTACTTTGGTAGGCGTTGATTCGTTTTGAAACACCCAAATCGTCGACTGGCGCTTCGTTTCTGGATCGTATTGATAAATCCAAGACTCATCACCTGTAATGATGTCGTAAACACGCCAAGACGAGCCTACTTCAATTTTTTTATCATATTACGGCATTATTCCACCCGGGTCTGCTTCTGAGCATTGGTGACGTTGTGCGGCACCCAGCGTGAAACTATGGCTGGCGTCAGCATAATCAAGGATAGGGAGTAATAGGGACTCTGATAGCTTAATTATTTAAAGTCTAGTTTGAATTATATAGATATAAAAATATAAACAAGCTTACTTTTACATTTATGTTTTAATACTTATTCTTGCCTTTTCAAATAAGGTCAATCATCGTCGGATAAGCATCGTTGGGATTTTTCAAGAATGCAACTTGCATACTAAGAAACTGTGATTCACTTATAAAACGTCCTTTCTACGTTACTTTAATAATTTCTTCGTGCAGTAACATAAGCTATCCGTTAGTCAGCGATGACGAAATGGAAAAATTAAATGATGAAATAATACTTTACCTATTCTTAACACGAGGATTCAGACAGTCATTAATAAGGTACTACTTGGAAATACGAAATGTAAATGGATACATATCCATCAGTATTTTAAAGAGCATTACAGTGAAGATGACCCATTAAATTTGAAGTCTTAAAAGTATATCATGTTTTCAATAATAATACTGTTACGAGCTACAGGACTCGAATTAAAATGCCGTTGGAATTACTATAGAATTTATTAGAACTATACAAACACGTATAACATAGGTACAAATATAACTGGATACAACCAGTACAAACTGCACGATTAAATAGCACGCGTAGTGTCCGTCACTATATCGCTTATCGACTGTACGTCTTGCTCGTATCGTAATCCTCGGTTGACTGCCTCCCCCTCCGTTCGGGCCTTCCTTCTATTCTATACAAATACAATATGCCTCGACGCAAAACAATAACTTCTTAGAATTAGTTCGAAACACCTGCCTAATTATGCCTGCGAACGGCCATAAACAAGTACAATAGGCTGCTCTTCACAACAACCAATAAGTAAGTAAACAAAAGAGGACGATCATAAAAGCGCTTCTATGTAATTATCTGAAACATCGAGCGGGTAATAAATGTGATTTGTTTTCAATTCTGCAGGTGGCCTAATTGTAACAATACTAAACTAACGCAAAACGAAACAAAGTCCACATTTCTAATAGATCTTTATGAACAATATTTAACTTATTCAAGTGTCCCCTCTGCTCCTAAAAGCGTGTTTAATCTGTGTCTGTGCGCGACTGTCTGCAACAGGTGCCCGACAAGGACGCGCCGCCGCCAGGATAACGCATCTCCAGGGAATGCGTCTGTTTTACGACCTTCGGATGTTGGGCCTGTCAATTATTTCACTTACTCGTACGTGGATTGGACAAGTACTAGAAGTGGCATTGTATTAAAATAGTAGTTTATGTTTACACCAAAAGGTTTTATTTTTAAGTCGGATATTTATAATATGTATTTCATGTCAAATTAAAAAACTCATTCACAATATTACACTAATACAAAAACCTTAAACTTTTCATTAATTCGATATTTTATTCTCACTGCAACATATTATATATATATATATATATATATATATATATATATATATATATATATATAAACGTACGGTTAGATAGTCCGCCTTCAACTTGGTCCGAATTCTTTCATGTAACATGATTTTTATTTTTAAGTTAAAATAAATAGGTAATGTTCCTATCAATAACTTAAAGAATTATGGGTTGCCCATATAAATGATCATCGCTTACTTCACGTCTTGCAATATTGTTTTTTTAATAGAAGTTTGGTTATGAGAGGTAAACTCTCAGATACAATCTATTTATTTACCAAATTTGATTGAAATCCTTTCAATCGCTCAGCGGCGAAAAAGTAATGAACGGAATCAAACGTTTTCGTAAGTTGTAAACTGTTATATTTTTATAGAAGATGATAAATTGAATATTGTTAAAACATTTTGTCTAAAAACACTTTATGCCAACGTTTGTGGTGATTGGTGAAACTATGTTGTTGTTTAACAATCTCATACACACCATCTTTCATTTTTATACATACATATGTATATCTATAGATAATAACACTGCACCGAACTTTAAGCCGGCGAAGCAATTGGGAAGGTAATGTAAAAAAAGACTTATTTTAAGATAACCATACCGTTGGCTTTACATCTATGTTGTCTGATTACAAATCGCCCTTCCTAAGTCCCGCCGCGTAATAAGTGCAGGGTAACAAGTAAATCCGAAGGTCACGAGGCAGACGGAGACGGTGCCTCGGGGCTCGTTACGCCGTCTGCCCGACGACCTTGCCACGCACCTGTACTAGCCTCCATTCACTAATACGTACTATATAGGCCCTTTGCACAAATGCACTTGTCTCCGTGCCTTTTTTATTTCTTTTTTTACAGCTTGTTTTATGTTGGTTACATTATATTGTGACTTTGTTCGAGTGAATAAAATCGGTAATTTTCTTGTCTGTCTATTAACGGTGAAGCGCTCCATCGATGTAATGAACATCAACTGTTTGGTTTTTGTCATATAGTTACATAATCCTAGAAATCAGGTGTAGAACTTACTTTTCAAATCATCACCTTATTTTTAAATCAGGTTGTGTTCAGTGCGTTTGCTTTGGCATTCACTTTCCTTTTTTTTCTTCAGCATTTTTTAAAAATAAATCTCTTCCTCCAGACAAACAAGACATATCAGGGCATTCTTCACCATTTAGCGCACTCTGGCATCCCATATTCTGATACCACTAGTATATACGTCATCTTTCACGACGTCGAATCAATATTTCTTGGCTCAATTACTAAGTATAGAATTTTTATTTACAATAATAAAATTATAATATATTATAAATGACACAGAATTTCTTTTGCAACATTTCCTGTCAAAATTAAATACTAAATCAGAGAGAAATCAGTCTTGTTTAAAATCGCCTTGACTCAAAGACATTTACAAGTCAATATTACGATGACCGAATATTATTAACTTTTTGCCACATGTCAAATGCCAGACGAAACGTTTAAGCCAGTACTTCAATTTATACTGAAATTAACATGAGAATTAACATATTACACTCACGATTATGCATTTATGCATTCAATGTTTTTATGAAGTGCACATGAACACAAAAGAGGTAGAAATGATTTTAATTTTTATTTAATATATGTTTAGATACATTTTTAAATCGTGTTTTAACGATTAATTGTCCTCTAAACAAGTAGTATCTGAGTTCAAATGGGTAACGCTTGTTTTATTGACTTGTTACTATGGAAAATAATCTCTTGGCAAAAAACGAAATTTGAAAAATTGCTTATTAGATTTACGTTAGGTTTTTTTACGGTGATGAGATGAAACACAGGAGTGGTTTAGTTGATAGGTCCGAGCATGCCCTCGGGAGTCCAACACTACCCTACTGTTATCTCCCCAAGCAATGGCATGTCCATGGCGGATTACACCTCGAAAAAATTATTCTTATTGTCCAATTGTCTTTCCCAATATTGTTCTTCTATTATTGTAACTTCAATGTTCTATCACCTTCTTCGTGTAACAATAAGGGTAGCTATCAAAATTAGTGGTTAGTGGCGAAGTCTTACCATCCATTTTTTTTATTGCATGGGTTCAGCAGACAGGAAGACGGCCCACCTGATGGAACGCGGTTACCATCGCTTATGGACTTTTGTAACACCAAAGGTGTTACTGTTACTGTGAAGGTTACCAATGTGCTTCCGTTCTCTAAAGGGAAACTGGAACCTAGACACTAATGTCGAAACAGGACTCAAGGTTGTTATGGCGGCATACTTTGAACGGGAAAATGCCCGACCTAACTGTGGGTTGTTTTGTCGCCCGCCTGGCCGCAAGAAATTGTATTCTTTCTCCATTCCTGGATGGATGAAACACTACCTACTTCATTATAGGGAAAGATCGAATAATATTATTATGGCATATAATTTCCGCTCCATGTAGATATTTGCATTAACCTCTTCATATATGTACCACTGCTAAAAGTACTTACACCTGGCGTCTGTTCTTTGTGCTCACAACACTGACGTATAAGAATAGAATAGAATATACTTTATTGTACAATAAAATTAATGAACTAATACACAAAATTAAACATCTTAGAATTGGGTACAAATGGCGGTCTTATCGCTGACAGCGATAAGACAGATCTCTTCCAGACAACCTTGGGATGCAGAGAAATATGGCACAAAAACTAGGGAAAGGTTTGGTGTATAAATATTTTATATACTAATATTGTTGTATAAAGTAGTAGAAGTAAAAATAAAAACTTATTTATGACAATATTTCATTGCTTAAATAGTTAATGTATATAGATGCTCATCCATCATTTATGTATATGTTAACAAATCATAAAACATTTTCATTTACAACAAAAATCGACAGTGATTTTCTGTCTTACATAAAAATAATGAAGTGTTTATTACGCACGTAAAACGTACATATAATTAGCATTAAAAAAAGCCTCATTTCGATTATAATTTTTTGCTGTTACACGAATTTATATCCATGCCAAGAGTATTTGCTAGAGGAACACAGTAATTTGTCACGGCTGTTATCTGTCATCATTGTGTTTATCTGAGCATTGAACAATCAGCGTCTTTGTGAGCCGTCTAGGTCTACGAGGCTGTCCTACCTATACATGTACGTACTCACTCACTTTAAGTCCATCCGTTACACAGATGTTTGTAGAATTCACACGCTTCTGTAGATGTGGCATTCTAAAGTATCTTGAATATTTTTAGGGTTCCGATTTATATATATATATATATATATATATATATATATATATATATATATATATATATATATATATACACAAATGTAGAAAAGAGTACTCTTATGATCTCACTTCGCTCTATCAGTCCAATCCATCGATCCAAAAGATTATAGATATAGATTTGTCACTTATATAAGTGTTGTGTGCTACGTAAGTGTAGTGTAAACAATATATATATATATATAACAATATATCTTTTAATATTGAAAAGGGCACTTGCAGAAATATTTGACATGCCAAGTTAAGGGATATCATAGAAAGAAGTGTATTTGTTTTTATTTTATTTCGCTGTTTAGATTTATAGCCGAAAATGTGTAAAACATTAATAACCCTTATGTGTGCTTATTTTGTCCTAAGTAGTACTCACGTATTATTTTTTATGTAATGCAGTGTTCATAGTTATAAGTTTTTATAAGATTTCCAATGAATATCGTCATTTAGTTACACAAAATTACAACATCATCAAATTTTATCTAGGTGTAAGCGTTTGGGTATCGGCGCCGGTCTCTGGGATTATGTCGTTCGTCCGTAAGTGTCAGAACTGGGGTCATAATAATTATAAAATGAATTATACTTTTATTATTCATATTGTATTGTACAGACAAATCCTAATGTTCACGCTCTTATCTGCGATAGTGTTATAGTCATTGACTGTAGCCAAATGCGTCTTATTTATAGCGTTAAAAATAACGCTGTTAACGAATAGTTTCATTAGTGTATTTATACTATGCGTTATCTTTCAATATTTAACGCGTTAAAACCATTGCTACATCTGTGTGAAATGGTCTGTAACTATAACATTATCCCGGATGAAGCCGTAACAAAATAATAATTCCTTACAGTATGATGCACTCATTACCACCGAGACAAAATTATATTATTCTGTAACGTATCTAGTGATAATGGGGGCTTGGGTTCTCTGTGAGTGTTGTGCATGCGGCATGCGGCCAGACGTGCACTTAGCATGTTCGGCCGGCCGAAACGTGATCTCGCAAATCGCAATGCCCTGTCTAGACACCGGAGGCCGACTGTCTGGCCTAGCCATACTCGGATGGCCCATACAAAGCCACCAATTACCAGCCCAGTAGCTGACGGCTAACTACATAGTCATTATTCATATTTTCCATGCGTTCCATCCGTTTACATTTACAACCATTTTATGTTTTATGCATCGCAATTGTTTGTACTCTTTATTGTTTGTTAAGCTTCTTGTTATCATGTCATGTCATAATGAGACATGTATGATGATTAAGGTCAAATTTACAATGAACACCTAGATGTCGACCTACTAATGATATACTTAAAAATGTCCTATATTTAATTAATAATTGACACTAGATACATATTAGTGTAACAAGCAAAATTGGAGGAGATAGGTAATTTACCTTTTTTTTGCATAATTTAATCAGTTCTGGTATATATTTTCAAGTGTTTTTTAAAGTAATCAGAAATTATAAGGAAAAAAAATGTTAAAAGAAGACCGAGGGTCCAAAAGGCTTGTCAGCTAATTAAAATGTGTTGTATTAGCGACTAATGTCCACTATTTTTGGCTATGGTACTAAATATTTTGGTATGGTAATAAAAGTTTTGTCGTAAAATGCCATATATTTCAAAAACTGCTCTTCTTGAAAAAGGCATATTTCACTAATTATTGACTAAATAAAAAATTCACTTTAAAACATTGTTTTGATTTATCACACACCTATGTGTATTTTTTTAATGATTGCTTGTAGGCAAACTGGCAAACAGGTCCACTTGATAGCAAGTGGTTACCGTCGTCCATGGGCATCTGTACCACCAGAGGCGAAAGGCGATGCGTTGCTATCTCGTTGAGACTTACGTTATGTGTTTACATCCTTTTTGAATAGTCCCATATTGTAACTCCGGGAAAACCCTCCCGCGGTTTTCCCAGAATTCATTCCCAGTTCATTCCATAGCTGATTGAACAAAAAAATGATCCCTCGAGTACATATATGATGGTCATTATTTATTTTTAGGTTATTCACGATTTTAATACACCATTTTACAGTGCCGTGTAAAAGGTATTTTATTTCCAACTTTTTCATCCATATAGGCCATGTAGTTTTAAAAAAAATGACTGTGACGCGCATAGACAGACTGACATATGAACGTAACAAAATTAAGTCTTTCGCTATTACCATTTGACTACAAAACGCTAGAACACACGCGTGACTTGATGACAAACTACCATAAAACTTATGCAAGACAAAATGAAATACCACAGTTTAGAAAACCATTCGTCATAGAAGAGAACAACAAGAAACGCGTATAAAATAAATTCAAATAATAACCATGTCATTATACGAATTGGTTGCGGTCAAAGTTCTTTTTGAAGTGGTTTAGACCACTTTATGTTTTAACTGCCATGCTACTGTGATACGCAATGTAGTAATTCTAATACAACCATTGAGCTATATGCTACAATAAAAAAGACGCTTGCCGATGCCCCAGTCAATAGCGTTACAGCCAATAGCAGTGGCCCAAAATGGTCCATTTCATTCCAGTGGTCGAAATTCAAATTTAATCATTTTTTTGTCAGAGAGTTAAAACTCTTTAGCATTGTCTGTATATATAATAATGCATGATTTATTTAATTTAAAGTAATAATAATAATAATAATAATAAATCGGCAGACAAGCACACACACTGTATATCCCCAAATTAAGCAAGTTACGCTTGTGTTATGGGTAATATATACAACGGACCATTCTGGGGCCGATCCCAGACACCCAGACCATAGTAAATAACGGAGAAAATACGTTTCCGAAATTTACTATACCAGGAATCGAACCCGGAGCCTCTGGGTTGCAGTGAGGTAAGCCGGCAAATGCTTAGCCCGCTCAACCACAGAGGCCGTCAAGTATTATTAACATAATTATATTACACATAAATTGTAACTTTCTGCAAATCTTTTCATAAAATTTAATTATGTCAAATTGCACACTCATACATACATGCTTGCAGTATGTTTAAAAGACAATACAAAGTATTCTCTTCGCGTATTAATAATACAAAATTGTATATAAATAAGAATTGAGTATCTCCTTTTTGTATTTAATTAATAAAATTGGTTGTGTTTATTAACTAAAAAATATTTTTAGAGAAAACGTACTACGTAGTTATAATCGGGTCCAAAGCTGATAGGTTTCTAAGTCAACCATACAAGTATGTACGTAAAAGGTTCTAGTGTTAAAAGATTACAAGAAAAATTAATAGTATTAAAAGTCAAATCTGTTCTGTTATTCTTTGTCATAAATTGGCATCTTTGTCATATACAGAATGGGACCTGGTTTAGTGAGCATACTTTTTGTATATTACGTCTCCCCTAGTACACCATATAGCACTATGAATACAACAGGTATCGTATAGACGCCGCAGACGGTCGTCAATCGAAAGCCAGGTGAAAAACATGTAGACGCAGAGGCGGGATAAAAACTAGCGCAGACGCGGATGTGGCTCTTTAATAAAAACAACTGTCCTCGTGCGAGTTGGACTCGCGTTTCAAGGGTTCGTTTGTGAATAGAATTCAACGAAATTGAATCAATTTGGTTGAAATGACACGACGACATTCAATGATATGAATGACTCAATTTACTTTTACATGGTTCACTTTGACTACTTCATTCAGATTGAAAAACAGAAATGCATCGACTAATATCAGCTTGAGATGTAAAAACCTATGTATAATCGGACTATAACACGCAAATAAATAGATTGCCTCTTTACTTCAATAATGTGGATATCTTAAAAATTGAAAATTTACAAAATAGTTTTCTTAACCTTCAAAAAATGATATAGTATCTATCTACAATGTATTTCAAAAGATATCAGATTCGTTACGATACAAGTATTAACAATTAAAAACTTTAAAAATTTCAATTTTCAAGATAACATATTATTGAAGCAAAGGGGCGAAATATTGGAATAAGACCATAAGGATTCTTTATTTAAAAGTAGTTATCGATTCTCTAAAAACTAGTTGCATTCACTCCTGCGCAGTGCAGTGAATACATTTTAATACGTACATATAGCGTAGATGCGACTGCAGTTGTTTACAATTCGATGTGAGGATGACGTATTATCCCAACTTTTCTCCCAACGATCCGTCCGCCTATAGGCCCATAGTGTTACTTAACGAGGTCGCCAAGGTCTTCGAGAAGATCTTAGCGGAACGCCTCGTTAAGCATCTCGATACTGTGGAGCCGGGGCTACTATCCTTCGCTTGGACGGCTTCGTCCGTTACACTGCGAGCTGTAACGGACGAAGCCGTCCAAGCGAAGGATACTGTCCTGGCTGTATCGCTTGACATAGCGAACGCCTTTAACAGCCTCCCTCACAAGACGATCAGGGAGGGGCTCCGTGCACATGGAGCTCCCCCGTACCTCACGAGGCTGTTGGGCGTGTACCTCCAGGACAGGTATATCCTTTGGGAGGGCGGTGAGTCCGAAAATCGCGCGTTAGGTCGGCGACGCGTCGCGTGCGGCGTCCCACAGGGATCGGTCCTCGGGCCGGTTCTTTGGAACGTCGGGTATGACTGGATCCTTCTAGTTCCGGTCCTGCCCGGGATAGGGATAATCTGCTTCGCGGATGACACCCTACTCACGGCACGCGCTGCGTCATTCGCGGAATCCGTGGACCTCCCCAACGCCGGGTTGGCAATCGTGGTCCGAAGAATAGGTAGGCTGGGCTTGAAGGTCTCCCCCGCGAAAACAAAGGCCATCATGTTCCATAGGCGGTTTCGTAATCCCCCTGCGGACTTAACCGTTACAGTCCAATGGGTGGACATTCGTGTAGGACCCCAGATGAAATATCTGGGGCTAATTCTCATTCTCAAATTTAGCTAATTCTCAAATTTGAGCAGCTAGTTCCCAAACTCGTGAGGTCCGCAGGCGCCCTCTCTCGGCTCCTTCCCAACGTGGGGGGACCGGGGGAGACCACTAGGAAACTCTACATGGGTATCCTTAGGAGTATGGCCCTGTACGGTGCACCCGTATGGTCCACTGCACTTCACCGCCACAATAGGACTTTGTTGTGCCGCGCACAACGGGTCCTGGCGGTGAAGACCATCCGAGGACACCGTACAGCGTCATGGACGGCGTCGACACTCTTGGCGGGCGATCCGCCCTGGCCTCTCCAGGCGGACGTTATTGCCAAAGTGCGGCGCTCCCGACAGGATGCCCTCGCCCGTGGCCTGGTCTATGGCCAGGTCGAACTTCAGGTGATCAGGACGCGGGAAACCGCAGCCATGATCCAATCTTGGTCAGTAGAGTTGGAACACCCTGTTGCTGGCATTGACACGGTGGAAGCGGTTCGACCGCAGCTGTTGCGATGGCTCTCGCGGAAACGCGGGACCCTGACCTTCAGAATGACACAGATACTTACCGGGCACGGTTGCTTCGATAAGTATCTGTGTCAGATTGCGGGCTGCTTGCCTTCACCCCAATGCCGCTAGTGTGGCGCACTGGACACTGCGTTTCACACGCTATTCGAGTGCGCAGCATAGGCACCTCAGAGGTTTAAACTCGAAACAATAGTAGGACCGATCGATTCGCTGGGCGATCTGGTGCAAGCCATGCTGCACAGCGACGATCGGTGGGTGGGCGCGGCCAATTTCTGCGAGACTGGAATGTCTCAAAAGGAGGCCGTGGAACGAGATAGGGAGAGATGGAAGTGCGCATGCGTTCGCGAGCGCCGACGTCAGTCGGGAGCCCGGAGGCGCAGGTATGCGCATGATCTCGCCCCCTGAAATACCGCTGCAGGGGCCCTCTAGCATCTAGGGAGCAGAGGAGTCTTCACCCCTGTTGACGAAGTGAGTTTGCCTCTCCCGGGGCACTCTCAAGCACTTGTGCGCTAGGATCGGCGTGGGCGTAACTACGTTCTAAGTTTCATACCTTTCCTACTCATAAGCGCGGGGCACATGGGAGGAGGGTGGTTTCAGTGGCGTATTATCCCATGGGCATTTGTCCATGGGTTCGAGTCTCCACACAAGCCGGTCGATTATTGTTTGGATTGCCTCAGTGGAAAGCCTCCATGATCGACAACGGTCTGACCCCTAACAAAGGACCCGGTATGTGCGAAATGCATCTCAGCGCCACCTACCGGTTCCAATTGTGAATCTAAACCATCCGGGGACCCATTTAAACACACAAAACAAATTTCATCAAAATCGGTTCAGTCGAAATAAAAAGTATTCTATGCCCGTCTCCTGGATCTAAGCTACCTCCCCACCAATTTTCAGCCAAATTGGTACAGCCGTTCTTTAGTTATAAATGGTGTAACTAACACGACTTTCTTTTATATATATAGATTCTGGGTTTATGTATGTACATATATTATATAAATAAAAGCTCAGGAAAATGAATTATGTATACAGGTCTACGTAATCGTTGGTAAAAGGTTTCTTCAATCGAATTTTTCGTAAGCATAAAATAAATATATTGGACGTTCTATACCGTATGGAAACCTTCACTTTGCGTTATAGTATGTAACCCGCAATTTGGTCGATATTTTGGACTTAAAATTCTGTTAATAACGAAAATCAAGGAGGTTTATTTTTTTATTGCACACATATTTAATTTTTTTACGAGCCTGGGACCTCGCTTTAATTTAATTAAAAATTTAACTACATTGCATATAAAAATAATTGAATTTCTACAAAAACGTGCATCGTATTCATTAACTTCAGGGTTTCCTTTTTATTCCGATAAACATTTAATATTGCTACACTGTGAACATTTTAGTATCGTATCGTTGTATTTTCAATTAATTGAATATTGATACGATCCAGTTTAGTATCATTAAGGTTATTTCAAAATTCATAGATAATAACGTAGTTTATGGGTACAGCTTTATGTTATTGGTTTGATAAAGTCCAAATGAAATTAATGCAATATGCTGAATGTTATCGTGGAGTTAAATTACCTATATATACAGCTTCAATAATCAACGCTCTATTTGCGCAAACCAGATAATTGTTGTTAAAAAGTTGGAGAATCCTGTATTTTTTATATGTAGAAACGGAATGAAAGTATATATCTTGTTTTTTTTTCAAAATAAATTTTTGGGTAAAATTTTTGTTAAATTGTGTCTTTAGACGATTGATATAAATACATTTTCTATTGTAATATCCAACTTTAGATATGTCTTTGTTTAAAACATTTAAACATCATTAAATAATGTAATTAATTGCAAAAATTCTGTTTGTAATGTACGAAAATGTTCTTGTAAAGAAAAACAAAGTACAAGGTACCTAAGAGTACTCAGTCAATTTTAATTAGCGTAGATTTTGAACGCAAGACAAAATAGTCAAATCGGCCCAGCCGTTTTTAACTGATGATGTTCCTACTAACGCCATTTCATTGCTATGTACATAAGTATACTAGGATATGCCCGTGAAGTCCTCTACGCTTGACTTAAATTAAAATCCTGCGGGATTCCCGGGAAACAAAATATTGAAAATGAAAACTGTGCCGGAATAACCTAATTTTTATGCACCCTAACAACTACAAACCGCTGTCGAGAAAATTCTCGCGGGATTCCCGGGATAAAAAATATCACACATTTTATTACATAAGATTTGCTAGCGATCAGTAAAAAAATCACATAGGAATTCGTTTTTTTTATATCTGGCCATTTTAATCATCCCCAGGATAAAAAGTGTCGTAGATTTTAAGTCTAAGAATTTTCTGTCGATCAGCCAAAACCGCATCGAAATCGGCCCAGTAGTTTTTACATAAATCCCGAAAAAACAGACAAATCGACAAACACAAGAAATATTTTCTTAAGTTTTCGCGACTTGTATACATAATAAAACTATGTTTTAACGGTTTTAAGCGCGATAATTTATTTGATTTTTATTATTCCGACGTTTCGGCCACTTTTCAGTAGCCGTGATCACGGAAGACAAAGATGTCAAGTGTCAATGAGTATAGTTAAAGTTTTATTGAGCCTACCGCCAACTTGTTCGTTTTAATTATTTGGTTTTAATTTTGTTTGTGGTTATTATTTACTCTATGGGAGGCTAATCTAATTTACCACCGCTTCGCAACATGTTGTGGCTTGAAGAGACGAAGCGGCGCAAGAAACTCTTCAGCAAACATGCCTAGATCTAATAATATTTTATTAAAATGGGTGGAAGAAAAATAAAAGAAATTATCAATCAGATTGGTTTGTGTTCCGGTGCACGCAGAAAGAGCTCACAGTGTCTTGAGGTCTGGCAGTTGGTTTTTGCTGGGTTTAGGTCTTAATAGTTTTGATGATCAGATCCCAACCAAGTGGTACTTGCCAACCATCTTCTCTATTGAAATTTGGGTGTTTTTTGATTTCAATAGCCCACGCATCATTCTGGGTATGAAACGATCCTCTTTCGCGAGGATTTGTGGTTTATTGAATCTGATGTAGTGATTGCGTTTATCCAGCATATTTTCAATAAAAATCAAATAAATTACCCCGCTTAAAACCGTTAAAACTTAGTTTTATTAAACACAAGAAATCTAAAAAAATATTTTATACGTAAGTATTACGTTTATATAGTCTATTCCAGTTATTTTTTTAAATAACTTCAATTTACAGTCACGGCATGTTTAGAATTTTATAATACATACTATAGATTCTCTTTATAGTTATTTTGAAACAACCACTGTGATGCCTAGTTAAATAGTAATACAATAATTTATATGCAAAGTAAGTAACTAGGCATAGCGACTAAAATAATGAATAAATGTATAAAATTTACAAATTTTTCTGGGTATAATAAGTTGCTAATTCACAAAACACACACACGCAAACCCACACATAAAATCACATGATTGCACACACACGCATGCATACACACACACAATCTGAGCAAACACTTGAATAGATATCTGCATTTTGTACGACTGCTTTGATATCTAGTGTATTAATTTGTTATTCATCTGAACCCCATTAGTACAGTATTCTGGAATAAAGTTGAGAATTTCAAAATTTCGTTATTTTTACTTTAGCACTTATTGTGTTTTTTGTTTTTCTGCATTCACAGGTTGAGCCCTAGTTGGGGACTTTGGTAACTGACGGACTACACAAAGTTATTGTTCTGTACTGTGGCTATGAACTAATTATTATTATTTTTTAAAGTTGGGAACCATTACATTTCTTTAATTTGTGTCGATGCTTTATAATTGCTGAACAATAGGTGAAATTACATGTTATTACCCCCTCTGTAATGCATGCAATCATTATTGCTTTTATCGGAAGACGGTAAGCGGTCGCAGTTCTAGTCACGTAGACTGGTAATGAATTCTAAGTATCCCTTCTATAAGCTCTTTGTTAATTTTTATGTGGTCGCACTTATATCATTTGCTTCGTCTTCGTAAAAACTATGATTGTTTTAAGTTATCCGTCTACTGCATCAATGATGGGTTTATAATCGATTTTTTGCACGTCTGCCATAAAAGATATTCTTCATCGCTCGTCATAATATAAGTATTCGACGTCTATTATATGGTTCGAGAAGCTACCTCAATAATAATACAGAGAAATTATAATCCAATAAAAATTAAATCGGACTTATAGTTAAATCCTTAAGGAATTCTGCTTCAGACATTATTAATCTTATTCATATATTGTTAAAAATATACCTATAAGTCCTTTAGAGACTAAAAATTAATGCAGTGGATACTTGGATATATTCATATCGCAAGTGTTAGTTCTTATGGAAGAATTTTGTTCAAGCGAAGCAGCGAGGAAAGTTTAGTATGTACACAATATATACCTATACAATGTACATAAGGTCAGTATCAGAATAGATAGATAATACTGTTACGACCGACAAAGACCAATGTACACCTGCAGTTTATTACCTTTTCGCCATTTGGACTTCTTTTGTTTACATTATGATTAATATTTGTAATTAGAAAACAGCATATTGTGTATTGTACTCATTTAAGACCGTTTGCAGGCATAATTAGGCAGGTGTGCAGATTGCGAATTTTAAGAAAGCCATATTGTATCGGTGCAGTATATAGCAATGCCCGATGGAGAGTTCGGAAGTCTAGCGATGGTAACAAGCGAGACAGGACGTGTGTACATTCGATAAGCTATATAGTGACGGACTTTGCGCGTGTTATTGAATCGTGTATTACGTTTGTACTGGATGTGTCCAGTTATATTTGTACCTGTGTTATATGTGTTTGTATAGTTCTAATAAATTCTATAGTAATTCCAAATGGCATTTTAATTTGAGTCCCGTAACTCGTAACAATACTTTATTACTAAATGTAATAAACAATTACAAAAATTTATATTTACAAACAAAACATTAGGCTGCTTTATCGCTTACACTACGTTCACACGGAGTCAAGTTTTGCCGACACCGAATGCTCTGTTCATACGGCATTCGGTTTTGTCTTTCCGCAAAGTCAAGGAATGGTGTGTCACCGTGGGAATACACAATTCGGTTTTTTTTCAGGAAAATGCTCAGTCTCTCACTACCATTTGAAAGTACTCTAACGCCCCACCGCGTGACATGCCGTATGATCGACTCAGATTGCAGTTGCAAAATCGGATGTTAAGTTTTGTCCATTTTGATTATTTGTCGGATCTTAAAACAGAAAATACATGTAAACTCATACATAGAAATTATATCCTGCAAAAATCAAATCCGGCTTAGAAATTAATGTCTCCGTGTGAACGCAGCGTTAAAGCGGTCTCTTTAAGGCAAACTAAAGCCGACATTAATCTGTTCATTTCTGTTTTTCAATTTAGACCAAACAACAAAATTGATCCATAAAAACATAAACTTGAATCATTCAATGTCATTAAACGCCATTGTGTTCAGTTTTGGGCCTTTCAACCAAATTAATCAATCTGATTGATCCGTTTAATATCAGCGTTACATAAAGATTGTTATGCCGAAAATAGACTGTTCATTTCTGTCTTTCAATTTTGAATTCTTATATGATTCTTAGTATGTCATTATTGCGACGGTAACAATTTTTTTTTGTTACAACTCCATTAATTATTTGAAAGTAATTGTAATACAACTTCTGCTAGACGTGTTGCTGGTGAGTTTCTTGCCTCTTCTTCTCCTTTAAACAGCGATAACACGTTGCGAAGCGGTGTACATATAAACAGGAACTAGATTTAAATTTTGACTTTGATTTATGACCTTCAAATAGTGTTCGCCGGTGGAACTTATTTTGAATAAAAACTTTATATTTGAAAGCCTTCCGTAATAGTCTTCCATAATCACGGCTAGTGAAAAGTAGCGGAAACGTTGTAATAAAAATCAAATAAGTAAAATGCCGCATTTCAAATCGTTAAAACTTAGTTTTAATTACTTTTTATCGTGTCTCATTTCTATACAAATTGAAAGACGGAATAGAACACGTGTAATTTTGGTTTTAGATAATCTGATGCTGTAGGTTGTGTAGAAATTGAGATAGGACTAAACATTTTGATTGTACGTACTTACTTACTAATATTAAATTAAAGTGTGCCAAAGCTATAATTAGTTTGTGGTCGTTACCTTCGATACTGAAATAAAGTTGCACGGTGATGTAGTTGAGCAGATACACCTGCCAACTCATGTGACGCATCCATATTCGTACTGTCATCGTCATTTGTAGGAAGGTCAATTAGTACGAAATAATGAAATTCTATCGTAAATCGAAAAACGTATTCTCGGAATATTTGAAAATACCTGTCTGGATTTTTTGATGACAGATATGAGATATTGAGTATATTCCATTATTTTAGATTTACGCCTTATTTATATCAGTTATTTCTCTTGCTACGGGCTTGGATATTTCATTAAATCTATTTCAAATAGGACGGTATTGCTGACACTTCCATTCCTTGTTGCTGACATTCCACAAACGTAATTTGTAGCGTTATCGTAAACTTTCCTACGAAATAAATATTGATTTTTATTATTTAAAAATATATTTAGGTATTGCTGTTATTTCTGTAATTTAATAATAATAATAATATACTTAGAATCACAGTGTTCAATTCTTTATTTACGTAATTTCTGTCATACGGTCCTATTTAAAATATACTTTTTGTAGTAGTTCGTTCTTTTATAACTCAAGTTTTGGTGACTGCGCATCTTTGCCAGACACTATATGCCTGTAACGTAGTTAATAGTAGCCTAAAATTGATTACAATAGTTGAACATACAATCAAATCTATTAAGATACTTTTTAGTATCTTGTATAATGTCGCAGTTAAATAAATTTTGTATAAGCATACATGTTTACGACGTCAAAAGTATGTACAAGTAAAAGGAGTCACATAACGTATTACTTGTGATATAAACAGTAATTAAAATAATTCCTGTCATAATTTGTAGGTACTTTTTATTTACACAAATACAGAAAGTACACTTGGAGTTGCATGATCACAGGAAAGAAAACAGTAGGTGCTTTTCGGCCCTGGGAAACGATTTTCCCTGCTGTCAAAAAATTTAAAATACTATCCAAACCTATAAATAGATACATGCGATTCATGTTCCAACTTTTTTACAGCCACTGTTAAATAGCGGCATAAATTGTAATAAAAAATATCAACAATTTTGTAAAATCATTTTATACTTATAAATTACTTTTCACCAAATTATTATTTTATTTACATAAAGAGCGAAATATTTACTATCGTCAGTGACAAAAAAATACTGGCTGGTAGAATGTCACAGGAAAAAAATTACTTGACGTTTCATATGTGAAATATTAAATTAGTTCGGCAGATTTCGATAGGGATGTAACGCCTGATTTCATTTGAGAAATAGTTGTTTGTTTAACTATCAGTTTTTATTTACTTTCCTCATATTCAAAATCAAAAGCAGAGTGTTAACCTCGGGAAGGTGAAGGTGGTAACCAGAGTGAAAGGCTTATTTAGGCACTAGAACTATTAGCGCTCTCACTACGCTCGTGCGCCAAACCATCTCATGCCTAAATATGTCACTTTTACCTTTCGTGTAACAATTTACTACTAAAAGTAAGACGATGAGATGTAATTTTAACGGTTGTTCTTTTATATGTAAATATTGTTAAAATTTATTGTAACGTGTCCGTATCCTTAATTATACTAATTTTCTTGTGAGACCATAGAAAAAAAGAAATATTTTTAGTATTTTCCATTTTATTTTGTAAATGCAGAGGCTTTTAAAAGGCTTATTTAAGTTAGAAGAAGTTATTTAAGTTGTAAGAAACATTGGCCTTTGTTGGTAATATTCGCTTGATATTTACAAGAACAAATTGAAATCATCAATTTTCAGATTAAAAATGACATAATTTTTCTACTTTATACTTGTTTAATAAATTGTTAGTAATGGATAAATATAAAGTAAAAACCAAACCAAAGATTCAATTAGATCCAGTACAAATTATTTTCTCACTTTACTACGAGAACAAATGAACATCAAGAAAAAATCACTTTTATCATTAATTAAAAATATCTATGAATTATAAACACCACGAAAAACTCGCATCAAACCCAGTGTGAAGTATTAGTTTTATATATTATGATTACGAAAGCGACAGGACTGATATACTATAAAGAAGTAAAATCTTTCATAATTTTTTCTAATCTTCGGTTGTAAGAGATCTGTTGTGGGCAGACATCGAACCAGCAATAAATTAAAATTGTCTTAACATATTTCTCTCTAAACGGCCATGACCCCGCACATTCCGACTGCTACTAGCAAAAAGTTCATTATACATTATATTCATAAGTGTTCGCAAATTAATATAGAAAAGATTTATTGCTTTGCAAACACTCTCATGGAAGCATACGCGAAGTAAATCGTTGCTGATATATTACTTGTTAAATGTACACTCGTGTATATCGAAGACGCTATCTTTTATTTGTTTCATTTGTGTTCTGTTCGCTGCAAGTCCATTATTATCACAAATTATTTCGAAGAACACGTATTTATTTTAAAAGAACTATTTTGAAAAAAGAATACATGGGGAAGTTACTCCACGGATAATAGAGATGACAAATGTCCACCGTTTTAATCTTTACGCTATGGAACCATACTCTTTTTTCTTTCACCTTCTCCCAATTATTTGGGGTCGGCACAACATGTCTTTCCCTTCCATACTCCTGTATTCTGACATATGCTCTCTGTCATACCACAAATCATCATATCATCCTTCACACAATCCATCCATCTCTTTTTTTGTCTACCGTTACATTTGTACCCATCAATCTTGCAGTTTAGCATTCTGTTTGTCTCGTGAATTTCATCCCTACTCATTACATGACCTAATTACACCTTAATCTTCTTCCTCTTAATTTTTCAGTCACCGGTGCAACTTTCAAAGATCTCCTTATTTACTCATTTCTCACCTTATCTATGGAAGGATGGTTATGGAACCATACGTACATGAAGTATATAATGAAATATCTCTAAAAGAACTCAACGGATCTTGTGCATATTAATTTTCCTTGAGACTATTTTAGAAACTACAGAAAATATTCTTTTCAGACATTTTTACTTCATAATTCAAAAGTTAGAAACAGGGGTCGCTGTCGAAATGATTTTTCATGATCTGACTAATAATAATAACACAACCATCGAAAACATGTACTGAAAAAAAGTTTTTCAACGATCAGTAAAATTGATCTATCGTCATATACCTTCTAGTTAAATTTCATCATATTCATGTCGACCTAATAGTTTTTGTGGAAGTTGATTATGATATACAAAGACAGGATATAACGAAAACACAAGGGTTTTGTTTTTGCTAAAAATGGCTATGGAACCCTATAATTATACTAACTCTCCACAAAGCATTTACAATTTTCTTGCTGCGTAATAATATCGGAGTGTAATATAAAATTAGGTCCAATTTTTCCAAATAAATGATAAGACGTGCTGTGCTCCATTAGGCTAGCAAAAATTCGGACCACTATTTGATTTGAAGCATTAGATGAATCAAAACCTCTTTACCTTGATGTGTTTCGTTTGTTACTATGCGAGCTACAAAAAACTTCAAGCCTCCTACACATGTTTGATAAACGGCCTCTTGAGTTATGTTTTAATGCTAATACTTACTGGTAATTTCAGATATATTCTATGATATGAATTACAACACGGCTTCACCCGCTTAAACTTCAGATTCATATCCATATAGACTATTCCATTTTTCAGGATAAAATTGTATTCATTTGCGTTATCAAAATAGGACTATGGAAAAGCCCTTTAAGGACATATGATTGGAATGAAGTTCTTTTCGCGGTTTACAATACAGTGAACTGACATTATCCTCAGGTAAGAAAAAAGCGTTTAACGAAAGGAACTTCACTCCGACGTAAATCACCCAAGCGCACAATACTTTAATCTACTATCTGTTAACTTATAATTAAAACCTTACTATAATTTATGTATCATGTAACATGATTTATCGCCTTTTGCCCGAAAACGAGTCGAAAATTTTGAAAATATTAAAATTGTTTCACAGTTCTACATTTTAAGATTTTTATTTAAGATATTTTTATTATTAGCGAATCTAATTACGTCAGTTACAATAATTATACCCACAAAACTTATAATTTTAATAATAAAAAGTTAATAATACAATTTTGTATTAGTTTCTGTATAATTGTATATTTTTATTATAATATTGATAACAATAAAATACCTGTACTAGAATTTAGTACAGAAAATGCAAATCAGTTCTATAGACCGGCCGGTTTCCACGATTCTCTTGTTATAAGAAGCTTGACAACCTAAACATATCGTGTGGCCGTCTCGACTAGCCCATTGATCACACATGTTCGTGATAATTGAATGTAATGTTGTGATTTCAATTGTTACTACTAGAATTATTGTCTTGATAAAATGTCTGGTATAATAACGTTTGATATGTGTTTGTCTTGTGAAGTTTTGTTTCTTTAGTGGTTATGTCTGTCTAGTAAAAATCACATTTTTTAAAAACATCTTCAAGTCAATTTGCGGCCTGCAAACTTCTGCCACGAGAAAATCATGACTATATTTTCAGACAACTCCTTGCACTACAAGACGCATTACGCCCACAGTTCAGAATTCGGGGGTGCTCCAAATATAATTGCCGGCCACTAAGTACACCTAGAGTGAAAAACACTACTTATAGGTGGGGATTAAATCCACAGCTTGCTGTTATGTTAATCGTCCTTTATTAATACAATAAATAATTCCTTAGACAACCGACAAACAAGATTTAAACCTTGTAACAGAATACAGAAATTCTACTATCCAAATATTTTCCTGTTCATTACCGTCATGGAACTATCAAGCCTCGTTCGCACTTTACCGGACCGACTGTTTCGCCGGAACGGCAGTACAGTCAGAAGTGAAAATATCAGAACAATTTTATTAAAATGGACGCTCTTAACATTTATTCAAATTCGGATTAACACTTCTGTTTTGGCTTGGAATTAGCATTTTGACGGTAGTATACATTTTAAAGGGAAAATCTGGAGTTACAGGATTATGCTCTGGATATTTAAAATATTGTAATTTCCTAAGTTATATACAAAAACTTCTAGGTGAGTCGTTGATATTTCCCTTTGCAGAACGATCATTCAATCTTTGTAATAGCATGGGCAGGAAAAATTCCTTTTATCCAAAGTAAGTACCATTTTTGCTAATTTCAAATATAAATAATATCAGAAAGGCGGGCTATCGGTAAGGTGTTCATTTAGATCTATCATGTTCAACTACACAAAAATTCTTTGGGAACGTTTATTCCGCGGATTTCCTATATAATAACGATTTGGAGGGAAGCTCCCGACAAGATATTAATTAATTTTTTTTCCTTAAATAAAATTAATTAAATATATTCTAAGTTACTTACCTGAGTAAGTTCAAATGTTAAGGCTTGTAATTAGCAATGTTTTTATTTATATATATACTTAATTTATATGAATGTTTGTCTATAAGCCTTACCAAAATAAATAAATATATAAGATTTTCCCTCTGGTCTATGATATAGAATTGTTTAAGAAGCGTCACAAAAATTCTTCTAAGCCAGCAACATATTAGCAACGCCCCTATTGCTGGTAATGTTCTTAAGCGTCAGTGACCACTTACATTAGGTAGACCGTCTACCTAGTTGCCAGCGTCAAAAAGAGTGAGTCATAAGTCTATAATGTGATAATTGTGCTGCTTTATGGTTTTCCTCGCAAGCGGTGTCAATCAAATTCATGGGGTGCTTAGACAAGTATGTATCTGTTTAGCGTCACTCTTATAAAGCAACTGCCAAACGGGCGGTACAGGATCTTTAGCACCCCGTATGCGGGCTCTATCTACTAATGAAAACGGCTACCGCAAACGGGCCCTGTGGTATGAGTGAACAGAAATCTCCAGGGCAGTTAATGCGGACGTTAGTAACAATGAAGATTAGTCCTTAAGGTGCGGCTTTACCTGTATTCTTCTCAGCGTGCGATAGTGTTACAGATATATGCCGCTTCACGCAGATAGGGTAACGGGTTTAATGTGTTATTTGAGATGCGGCATTGTTAAATATTGACAGATAACATATGTAAATACACTAATGTAGTTATATGCTTTAAATTATCGAGAGCCAGTTTCTATATTGCGACAAGATACGTTTTTCTTAGACGGTTAGAATGTGTACACGTGGTAACTCTACTGATGTTTCTATATTGAACTGTTCGTAGCTTGTTACACCATGAAATTACCAATTACCGATGATAACCAATCGGTAGCCTTTTTTATGGAAACAACAGATGAAGTGTTTCTATATTATAACCACTAGTTGTCAACACTACTATTCGTTAGAATTTTATTACTGCCCGATTTTGGCCGGTGGCCGGTTTATTTATTATTAATACGTGATTTTAAAAGAAATACGCATTACTAAATATTGAAAAAATGTTTGTAGAAAGTGACAGTGACAGTGATTTAGAAATTATGAGTTTTTTATCTAACGTTATAATTATTGATTGTGACCTAATGCGTTTTAAATATAGCGTTAAAAATAACGCCGTGTATGAACATAACATAATTGAAAGATAACGTTTATACGTACGGTAAACCAAATTCCTCCTTGACCTGTTCTCTAACATTTTGTATTGAATGATTCATAAAGTTTCGACATCCACGCACACACTCTCAAATTTCATATACACCAATCAGGACGTTTCTGAAATGTTTAAACTAAAGAGTACAGAGTCTGCTTGATAAAGGCTGATGATGATGTACCTATGACGTATACGAATTTTTATTTTTTATTAATAAACTAATTTATCTATATATGTAATTGTGTATTCTATCACGAATATATAATATGATATTGTTTAGCTTTTTATATTCGTATTATCAATATTAATATTATAAATGCGAAAGTAACTCTGTCTGTCTGTTCCGTTTTCACGGAAAAACTACTGGACCGATTTGGCTGAAACGCAGTGTATACATATATATATATATATATATATATATATACATTAAATGGCGAGAATGAACATAGAATACTTTTTATCCCGAAAAATGGGGTAGTTTTCGGGATAAAAATATATTTGTCTGTTTGTATGTTATGCTTTTACGGTAAAAGTGCTGGACCGATTTGGCTGAAAATCGGTATATATGTAATTTTAATACCGAGGGTGCACAAGGGATACTTTTTATCTCGGATAATGGGATAGATTTATGTAAAGGTTATCCCAAAAAGTAAGATAGGTTTTTGTGATTTGCCATTTTCGTCATTTTGGTCATTTCGGTCATCTTTGTCCTTTTTAGCCTTTTGACCTTTTTATCCTTTTTGACCTTTTTGTCCTTTTTGGCCTTGCCGGGAGATGGGATAGTTTGCGATATAAAATGTAATTAATCTTCCGGGTGCAAATAGCACTCACATAAACATTTAGTACAATTTAACCTGTATTAACGCCTGCTCGTCGAATAAGAGGCCCGCGGCGCAGCCGCGGATTAAAGTCTAGTTGTATTATATATTTCAAATTAAATTTATATGATTAGTGTTTACGCATGTCGTGGTCTCCAGTAATTGAAGGAGCAGATTGATTAAAAATTTAAGGTTATGTATATTTTTACAAATCTGTTATGTGTATCCTTTGTTGGAGAGTTGAATAATAATAAATAAAATAAAGGAAACAATTACTCGTGTTTAGTTGCAATAGCAATTTAATTAATGTCTCAAATACCGATTTGTTCTTGAACGAATGAATGAAAAGACTTTGTTCACCATAAATTAAAACTAGGATACCGGTCATCAACTGCTAGATAGATTCATAACATTAGTTATTTATATTTGAGTATGCGTCTAAAGTGGATCTCAAACGTAACTCTTCTTCAATATTATTCTAACAATATGTACATATGTTTGCATTTCCATTCAGACGGTCCCTTGTTTTCAAACTTTTGCACCGACGGCATACAGTAGTCACAATAACCTGATATTAAGTATTATGTACATGTCGTATTACCATACATTCCATTTCTTTAAGAAATTTCAATATAATTATGCGCGCGACCATATACCATGCACCACCGTCGCTTAGATATATTTTGATAAAATATTTCCGCAAAATAAGGCAATAAGAATATTCTATCGTGTTTATTTTTAAGGTTAAATAAATGTATGTCGATTATAGTGCAAAATCGCGTTGAATTAGTCGTGGTCAGCCAACCGTTTTCCACTGCTGGACGTAAGCCTCCCTATGTTTGCGCCACCTATCCTGATCCTTCGCTGTTCTCATCCGGCCCCCATCGGCGACTTTGCGCAGATCGTCGGTCCATCGGGCTGGAGGGCGTCCTACACTACGTTAAGATGATCTAAGAGGAAAGCGATCTAGCACCTAGCAACCGTCAACCCCAACCGTCAACCTCGCCTGCCCGTGGTGCGCATTGCAATTTACTGACGAGACAGTAACGACCGGCAGTATAACCATCCGAGTTAGCAAACTAAAAAATCCATAGACTGGGAGCGGGCAGTAGCTCTCCTAGTACAAATAGTTGGCCCCGCGATCACCAACACGCCTGCCCACCGCGGTGACTAGGGTAAATCCTCCCCATGAAAGTGAAACCCAGAAAACGGCTCCCAGTTCCCGGTAGCCCCACTATTCCTGGCCAGCGGCAGCGGTCGCAGTAACGGTAGGTTGCCAAATGCAAAGACTATTCAGCGACGTATAATAGAAGCTCGATTAAATTGTCCTAAATAAATAATTAATTTCCTCAGCAAAATACTTTTGCTGTCAAGCTGGCATCAGCGGCGGGGTGGCGCTATGGGAGTAGGTAGACAACATTCGCAAATATATACAGATATTGACAAAATAACAGGGTGGTGCCATCTACACGAGCGTTTAGAGAGAGATGACACAAAATTTTTGAAGCGAATATCTCAGCACTTTTTAATGTTCCTAAATGTGACTAATAATACGCCACACGGCTAAATATACTGAGAAACAATTTATTCCTCATTTACATATATGGTAGCTAACCTTTATTTTTTCTCCCACAATTTTACTACAGCATTATTTAGTGGCATATACCTGTAGATGATATATTTCTATTAAATTGTGTCCTTATAAACCCAATATTAATTGGGAAAATCAATTTCTCAATAACTGAGTTTATAAGGATGCGACACACAGAGACAGACACCAGATTTTTATTAAAAAAGCCACGGAACCCTAAAAACTCGATTTTTAGAATCTGAACATCTATAGTAACTTTTTCGTGAACCTCCAATTATCGATATAAACACAGATGACATGTCCAAGTATACATTTATATACGTTTCTCAGACACTAATGAGATGATAATACATAGTCATTATAATAATTTGACAAATGTTGCACTAAAATACACGTCAACCAAAATAGTGGACAACAAAAAATTAATTCTTAAACGATCGCAAAATTGCAGCATTCTTTGTTCGGGTAAAAATCAAGGGTTGGCTCTTTTTAATTTTAATAATAATAACAACTATAAAAAAATAATATCTGGGACTATGATTCTTATTGGCAAAAATAATACGACAAAATATTCTTGTTCCAGATAAAATTGTATAGATATAGATTAACATTCTGGTGTACCGCCACATCATTCCATTAATCATTAGCATATAAGATAAATCTATCAATAAACAATTTTATATTATCTATCATTATCATTCTATGTACGGACGCATCCTACTAAAAATGTTCAAAAACAATATTATTATTTTTCTATTTGATATCTTGTACAAATTGATATCTTTGTTCAGTAGCGGTTTAAATGAAAAAGGAAAATAAATTTAAGACACGAACAAAAAATAGAACTATAATAAAAACTACCAAATTTTGCGTAACATGATATTGTACCGTGCAAAATGTTAATATATTACATACACTTCATGTCGTTAGTTCCTTCTTTGTACGTTGCACTTCTAATATAAATTCTATAGTTATAAAATACTTTTAATTTACTGCAGGGCGGGCCATTGTTTTGAAAAGTACGATGACCCTGTCTAATATTGTAGGCAAACATCGGGTGATATTTGTTTGTCAACTCCTCGTCTAGACATGATGACATAATGATTGTGACCGTGCGCCGCGCGTGCAGCACCCAGTCTTCGCCGACTGAGGTGCATCCCAAATCAAACACTAAAATATTAGTTTAATTTAAAGATACATGAATACTTTACCCAGCAGAAACTCTTGTTCGTTATTTAAACGTGGACTAAAATTTTATAACAAAATTATAAAACTTTAAACAGTTTAAACTAATAAATTCCAGTTATTCATATGGAATTAGAGTAAGTTTGAGAACCATAAAGAAGCCTTCAAACTTAGGGTAAGGTAAACTCAATATGAATAATACCGGAAGCATTATCTATGTTATCTAAATAAATGCAAAAATCGAAACGAAAAATTCCCTTATTTTAAAATGTCTTTCTGCTTATCAGACTGAAAGGGTATTTTAAATAAGCTTCGAAAGGACTCGACAAACTTCAACAAAAAATTTACTGAATGAAACAGGTTTTTTTGTGTATTATATCTCTATTCAATGTAGTGCGGGATAAAATGTCTTATTTACCCACGAATGAGTGGTAGCCACAGGTAGTTCTACATACATTTTAATTCGAGGTGGATCTGTTGTTGATATGCCAAATAAGTAGATATTATTACATCTTCAACGGGGTAGTTGATAGTCAAATCAGTTGAGCCAATTTTTGTCATCTTACAAACTACACTTCACTCCAAAACCACTCCAGGACTCGTGTACAATATCGGCTATCGGTCTTGGAACAGACAGAGCTGACCCACTGGCACTTCACAATTTTACGATCTATGTTGACAGTCTTAGATCTCTTACGGATCCTCGTTTCGGATTTTATCCATAAAAAGACACTCTTTTTTATAATTACGGGAGAATGCATTTACCAATCCTCTCAGGGCTTGGCGGGACTTTAAACGGACAGATCTATATATGAAGTTCCCAGTAGCCAGCTCTGCAAACACCTTCACTAAATAAGGAGTTGTAAGATAGAAACCTAAACATTCACTGAGCCTCCACGTCTCGGTGAGGGGCCACGGAGGCCTACTATGGGTATTTCACCGTGCAGGGTCCCCTGACCACCTTCGGTTTCACTACGTGAATGGAACCAGGTAAACGTAGTGGCGATTCCGATTTCTTATTCACCGTTAGCGACAAGTATCCGCTCGCACATCCTCTTTTCTCTGCCATTCGGTGATATTTCGCAACATGGCATCCTCATAGAACGAAGCAGAAAGCACATTTTTTTAATGAGGGGAAATCCGTTTGTGGTGTATCCAGCGCTGGAGAAACGTGGTGAGGAGGAAGAGTGAAACGTGATGGACGCTCCCATCCTCAATACACTCGCTTTTGATCTCTTTGGAAGAAGCAATTCAAGTTATAACGATCTGCACGTTTTTTATACCAACGTAATCGATTGGCCCACGCACTAATTTTTTGTTTATAAAAGTCAATGCGTTCTGTAACTCGAACTGACATTAATCCCAGTGACTAAATAGTCACTGGGATTAATGTCAGTTCCAGTGAAAGCCCGATTTACAAAACGCATGACTTTTGGCCTGGTGTTTCCGCCCTAAAACAAAGTAATTATTATTATATACTGTATTTATTTATTCCCAAAAATTTTACATTTTTTTAAAAATATATAAAGACATTTTCTATTAAAAAAAAATAGATAACATTATCTTGTATAAAAATACATCATAAAAAATACATATTCAATAAAAAAATATAAAATCTTGCAGCTCACCGCCAGCGGGGCCTGGGGTCTTAGGGCTCCAGAGACAGGAACCTCCTCACAATTCGTGCCGTGTCCAAGAGTGCTGCCCTCTGTATCTGGCCCTTCACCCAGCTTCCCAGCGAGTTTCTAGATGACGGTCGAGGCTTTTCGCTATAAGACCATTGACGGTGACAACTATCGGCACAATGCTCGTTGACTCCAGACGCCACATAGCGGTAACCTCGTGAGCAAGATCTAAGTATTTACTTAGTTTTTCTTTTTCTTTCTTCACGAGGTTATTGTCATGCGGGATACTGTTGTCAACGAGTATTGCTCGTCGCGCAGATCGATCTATTATCACGATATCAGGCTTATTGGCTACAATAGTCCTGTCCGTGATAACTGATCGATGCCAGTAGAGCGTGGCACGACTGTTTTCAAGAGTTGGCTCCGGCGAGTACTGGTAATAAGGCACCTCCGTTTCCACAAGACCATATCGAAGGGCAAGTTGCTGGTGGATAATCCTGGCTACGAGGTTATGTCTGTGCAAGTACTCGCCGTTAGAAAGATGTGAACAATCAGAAACAATATGCCTGAGGGATTCACCTGGGCGATGACATGCCAGACAGATTTCTAAGGTGCCATCCTTCAGGATATATTTCCGGTAGTTATTAGTCTTAATAACTTCGTCCATAATTGCAAAGACAAAACCTTCGGTTTCTCCAAAGAGGTTACCGAACCGTAGCCATATGCCGTTAACCGTAGCATTAACAGGGCCCGATAAAACCTACCATGCATCTTCTTGCTCTTCCATATGTTGATGCGGTCGGAGGCGCTCAGTACTGCCAGATCGCACCAATTCTCTTTAGCCAACGAGAGTGTGGTAAGACCTTTGTCTACTGCCACAACATCTTTATACAAGCCCACGTCCATCTTAAGGAAATATGCCTTGAGATTGTTCACCTCGCGATTTTGCAGATCCTTGGTATTTAGAAAGCCCGGCCTCCACATCTTCGCGAGATGTACAATCTCATTACTGATGAACGTGGTTGATGCATACGATGTTTTGTCAGTAGGCAACGGACCCTTCGGTCTAGGGCGTCCAACTCCGTTTGAGTCCATCTAAGTATGCCAAAGGAGTATGCCAATATGGGCATAACCCAGCTGTTGAAGGCTCTGACCTTATTTCCACCTGAGAGAAGGCTGGTTCAAACCTTCCTCAGGCGTAAAAGAATTGGTCCTTCACTGTCTGTTTTACGTCCGCGTCGGCTATACCTAAGGACTCTGACATACCCAGTTACTTGTATGTTTCGGTTTCAGAGAGGGATTTGAGGGACATGTTCTCTGAAAGTTATAAATTCGGTGAATTCACAACTTTCCCTCGCCGCAAATGCATGACCGCACATTTTCCTATCCCGAATTTCATATTAATTGACTTACTGAAGCGTTCAGTTGTCTTCAGTAAATCAATCAAGCCTGGTTCGTTGGATGCGAAAAGTTTGAGGTCATCCATATACAGCAAGTGTGACATGATCTCACCCCCTCTTCGAAACCGGTAGCCTAGCTTTGAAGACTCTAGCAAAGTGTGAAGAGGGTTCAATGCTAGGCAAAACCACAAGGGACTCAAGCTGCCACCCTGGAATATTCCACTCTCTGTATTTATCGCGCCTCCGGCAAAGCAACCCCCCCCCTGGAAGCCTAAGGTATGCGACCCATTGCCTCATACATGCCTGAAGAAAGGTTCTTAGAGTTGCATCGACTTTATACAACTCTAAGACTCATCAACCATGTATGCGCCACTGAGTCATACGCCTTTTTGTAGTCAATTCAGGCAACGGAGAGATTTCTTCTATTCCGTCGGGCTTGTTGGCTAACAGTTGTGTCAATGAGAAGCAATTCCTTCGTACCACGTGGCGATTGCCAAAATGTTATTATTATAAAAATAATTTGATAAATTTTTCCCAAAATGGACGTAAGGAGCTTGTAGATAGTGGGCAAGCATGTGATTGGTCTATAATTTTTGGGTTCAGTGGTACAGCTAGATTTGAAGAGTAAATGGGTGACGCGTATTGTCATAAAGGTTGGAAGCTAACCACGATCAACAGCTTCTTGGAATTGATTAGCCAAGCAACCATGCGAGCTTTTGAACCACTTGATCCAAAAGTTATGCAATCCGTCCGGCCCTCGACTTTTCCAGTTATGTGCCGAACGAATTGCATTACCAACATCAAGTGGTTCAATGGTAATACGTTCCATATCTGGCACCTGTTCGCATGATTGCTTGACCACTTCAAACCAGTCCCCTCCGTGTGACTGACAGGCACCGACCAGATACTACCCCAGAAAGAAGCCATGGCATCAGTATCTGGCATTTGCCTGTCAGCGACACTATCGCTAGATTTCTCCCAACCTCTATAAACCCTTTTCTCTTTGGAAGGACCGATTCAAGAAATATCTATCCGCTCGCTCTTTGTATCGGCGGATTCTATTTGCCCATGCATAGACCTTTTGCTTCCAGAAGTCTATACGTTCCGTGGCTCTGGCCATATATTCACTGGGACTGACGTTAGTACCAGCGAATGCCTGAGCCATGGAACGCATAACTCGAGGCTGGTAATTGCCAGCACAGAAGCAGATTAATTTGGCTATGAAAATTCTGGCCCTGTCGATACGCCGCTCGATCCGTATTTGCCAGGCAGGTTTGCCGCTTGCAGGTCGGGTAGGCTGCGTATTTGGAAACTTTACACCAGCCACCCGATATACAGCTACGGCCCCGCAATATAGGATTGAGTGCGTATCGGCAAGGCTATCGGTTAGACCTAAAATAAGGCGCTAGCAAACAATCCAGAGCTCCCATAAGCAACAAATTAATAATAATAATAATAATCCCGCAGGGGGGCTTTGTGGCGAAGCCTTAGGTGAGTAGCGACACCTCGTACCTGACTCCGGGGGCCAAGGCAAGACCCCCACCTCCGTGCTTGCCTTAACCAGCCGGCACGGAGCGGAGATCGCTAGAGCTAAGACTCAAGCTCCAGGGGTGGAAGTAATAAATGGCCTAACGTCGAAAGTAGCTTCGGTGAACCTGCAGCCCACCTCTCTACACCCCTTAGCCACTCACACCCATGTTGCCCCTGTCTTCTACGGCATTTTTTGGGGCCCATGCAAGGAGTGGCGAGTCACCGTCTGCCCATTTTTCCATGTTCCCCGAACATTGCAACGGGCAGACGCCATAGTCACCATATTCCCAGACCCCTAGTACCACTAGCAGTTCGCCCCAATAGCCCGGTACTTTTTGTTCTTATTTCCCACAATAGTCCTACACTGGCCGGGGCTTGTCCTTGGGTGTATTATTGTATGGTGGAGACAGGGATAATCGTCAGTATCACGCCACATTTACATTAAATTTGTCAAGGGGCCTCTATGTGTTGGCCTTCCTATGGCCCCACGCAAGCCCTCCAAAAGTCCGGGCCATTTTATGGCCCGTGGTCTTCAAAGACATACAGTATAATAATAATAATAATCGGCATACAAACACACATATTTTATATCCCCAAATTAAGCAAGTTACGCTTGTGTTATGGGTAACATGTATGGTAAATTTACCATACCAGGAATCGAGCCCGGAGCCCCTTCGCGTTGCAGTGAGGTAGGTCGGCGATGGCTTAGCCCGCTCAACCACAGAGGCCGTTACATTATTTCTATGCAGGGGCAATTTTGGAATGCGTGGCCTATTTAAGATAGGCTGATCTCGGAATTCTTGAATCGAATATTCCAAAGTCCTTCTCAATTGCTCATTAATCTGGATACTTATATTATCTACCGCTAGGCCATCTGACACGACGTCCATGGTAAAGTTCACCGACTACTGCGAGTCCGCAGGCGGTGCCGGTGACGTAGGCGTGTCAGTACTTTCGCGGTTGATCCGTACAGCATTGCGTAGACGATCAACTGCAGCAGGTGTAACCGCTGGATAGCGCGTACTTGATCCGATAGTCGTTGCGCCGTCACGGTGAATGCTGGTTGAAGGGTCTGA
The DNA here is from genome assembly GCA_039645545.1 of Dendrolimus houi. Classification (NCBI taxonomy): domain Eukaryota; kingdom Metazoa; phylum Arthropoda; class Insecta; order Lepidoptera; family Lasiocampidae; genus Dendrolimus; species Dendrolimus houi. The sequence goes on from CM077134.1 coordinate 13,257,869, forward strand.
AACAAAGACAGCAAACGGCCACGATACGAAGTGAGTTTAGTTCCTCCCTCTGTCGCCTCAAAGTACGCATGCATGACGCACTCATTCAACCCTTGAGTCCATCTCATGCGGCGCACTACACCACCGGTAGCGAGGGCCGGGCGCGGGTGCCGACGGTGGCCGTCCACGGCCCCGCACAGGTCTTCGCGGCGGGGCGGACGGCGCTGACCCCTCCTCGCTGGTGTTCGACGCCCCGGTGGCCGCCGGTGTCATGCACTCTTCATCCATCCGACGACCGAGGAGTGGAGCCGGGCGAGGCGGGTGCAGCAGATGGTAGACATGCGCGTGTCCGGCTTGTTATCTTGTCCAAATACCTTATCGCATCTCAATTGTTACATATTTTGTATTTTTATTATTTTTTTCTTGCTTCTGTGTGTTTTTCATTTTGACATTTGTTGTCATGGTTATTGATCCAGTTGTCTTGATGTCGATATTAATATGTATTGGTTTATTGTAATTTTACTATTTATTTATTGTTGCACTTCTAAGTTAATATCGATAAAAATAGGTAATAATTATGAGTAATTTAGTTGTTTTCGGGAATAAAATGTGATAAGAAAAATTAAGACAACTGTCTGTGACAAGCTCTTTTTTTATTTTTATTATTATTATTAAAGTTATTATTATTATTATTTACGTGAATCCCGAACAAACAGACAAACGAACAAACCACAAGAAATCTAAAAAAAATTGCGGCGTCTTCTCCATCGATCTTTCTTCTATTCAAAAAATATTATGTAAATTGTACTTATTATACCTATCTATATATGAAGTGATAATGAAAGCAATTACACGTATAGCGCTTTTGATTTGACACATTTGATCTGTTTTATTCTTGCCTCAGGCTGTCTGACATAGATCGCATAATATCAATAAAACCGCTAGTTGCGATATTATCATAATACGTTAACATTATTATATTATAGGTATAAACGCAACTCTCTTCATTTATCAGGAATACTTTTTGCAGGTTTTATGGTGTCACCTTTTGTTCTTCACCTGCGCAAACGTATGACATATTTCCTGTCAGGAAGTTCTGTGCAAAAACATTACTTTTAAAACTTATCGTGTTATATTAATTAAGACTTACCGGTACGTAAGGGTCAAACTGAACTTTTCCACGATAGACATAACTCCATATAAGTTTGCAAACTCATCGATAACCCTTAAAGTAAGATCTGCCGACAAGAAAGTCATCACAGATAAGGTCCTTGCTCAAAGCCGCTTAAGGCTAAAGCGGCTATGAGCCGTCAATCATCAATTTGTTTTATTAAACAAATTGATGATATCTGGCATAAGTACCGCATCAAGTAAAGTACAGAAAACTGGTTTGAAATAGGAGTAGTCATCATTACGCATCATTAAGCGTGGTGGGTATACTGTCCGTTCCTCTATAAATGGAAGGTCCAAGCCCAGCAATGGGACGTTTATGGGCAGTTACAAACAAAATTGTCATCATTATATTAGCGTTAAAGCTAATGCAAGCGTGCGGAAAGTACGCTTTCCTACTTTTGTTTCTTTACTTCAAGCGGGCTTGGCAATCTTGATTGCTGGTTGGCTTGGTTATTGCTTGGTTGATTAACATGCTTATTTAATCCACGACGTCGAGCCAGTATTTCTTGGGCTTACCTACCCCTTCTACCAGGACCTAGAATAGGCGGCATAAACAGATATTTGTTCCCCACATAATTAATCAGCTTCTGATAAACGTAACCGTACTCATATAGACCACGGTTTTGCAAAATGTCTCCTAGATCAAGGACATGAAGGTTGTCGCTGATGCGGGAGTATTCCATATTTTTTTAAATATTGTATTATAGTATATAATATTCACGTCGTTGCTGTTTAGTGGCTAAGCCACCTGTGAACCCACGATTTTCTAAATGACTCCTTATATTGTTACAATTTCTTCATAATGGCAGTGAAGAAAACGACATCTCAAACCCTTCAATCCGACTTGGACAAGCGCGGTGGGTTAATACTATTTGTTCCCCTGTAATAGAATTTCCCATGCGATGACGTTTATAAGGTATTCGCTAGTTAGTTGGTTAACAAATGCAGGAGTAAATCTAGTCCTGCCATTTCTACCAGGTTCCGGTAGAAGGAGTAAGCTCAAGAAATTTCGCTTGACGACATGAAGAATGATATACATACATACGTCTCACCAAAAGACCGCGTGAAATAGAGATGAAAAAGTAGGAAAGTAGATCACAGGCTCGAAACCGATGCTCTAAACACAACCAAAAGCTACCATTAGCGGCCAGTTCCTATATCTTACCAACAGATCATTCGCCTTACTATCGTTTAAAATTTGATATAAGCTCCAGATATGTAATATCAAATTTCTACCGGTGTAGATTCTAAGGCAAGTGAATGAATAGTCTGCTGAGGAGAGCTCGGAAGGTCCTGGCGGTGAGGTCCATTAGGGATTACCGTACGGTGTCGTGGACGGCGGCGACACTCGTGGCAGGTGATCCGGATTGCAATCTCCAGGCAGAGGTGCATGCCAAGGTGCGCCGCTCAAGCAGGATACCCGTGTTAGAGGCCTGGTACTATGCCCAGAAGAGACGGAAGCTATCAGAATGCAAGAAACCACCACTATGACCCAAACTTGGCAAAGGGACTTGGAATCCCTGAGGCCGGCGTGGAGACAGTGGAGGCCATTCGTCCCCACCTAGCGCGATAACGCGGGGCCCTGGCCTATAGGATAACGTAGATACTTGTCGGACACGGGTGCTTCGATAAGTATCTACACCAGATCGTGGGATGTTTGTCTTCCCCTCAATGCCGCGAGTGCGGCGCGCTCGGTTCTGCTTTTCACACGCTAGTCGAGTGCGCTGCATGGGAACCTCAGATGTTCGAACTCGAAGCCATTGTAGGGCCGATCGATTAGAGTTAAAGAGCATGGTCGAGGCCTTGCTCCACAGCGACAATCATTGAAAGGCAGTTTCTACCTTTTGCGAGTTAATAATGACCCAAAAGGAGGCCGCCGAGCGAGAAAAGGAGAAGGGTCTGCGCATGCAACAGCGGGTCGCCGTCGTCAGGTTGGCCTCTGCAGGCGCAGATATGCATAGACCACTCTCCCGTGATACCATCACAGTAGAACCGACTGCAAATTGGGGGAGTGCAGTCGGAAAACTTCTGTTGGTGAAGTGGAGAACCTTAGCCAATCCCGGGTGAACGAATATCGTGTATAGGATAACGCAGTGCTTAGTAATCACTAGTTACTGTTTCGTCCCATATCACCTATGCGTTATTTGAAAGGGGCGCAGGTTTAGGTTTAGTGATATAGTTAAAAAAGCCTTTACCAGAGTCCACACTCAGCAGTCTGTGACGGGTTGGTTCTTTTTAAAGAGTATTTTAAAAGAGATTCAAGAAGTTCAGCTCCCTTTGTACCCAGACTCACGACCAAGTGTATTCCCCCTGCGTATTAAAAAAAAAGAATAGTAAGATATAGGTACTGGCCATTAGATGATGATAATTCCCAAACTGGCAATTTTTTGTTTGACCTTTTAAGCTTCTGGTTCTTATTAATTTCTTTTAGGTAAATCACAGAATGTGCTTTACCTTTTTTATTCTCGTTTCCAAGATATTTTTTTTTTTTTTTATATTTAACTTATTTAATTTGCACATTTATTAGTCAGGAGTTATTACTAACTTTATTACATTATATATAATAGGTTGGGGAAAAAGTCTTTTCGCATATAGTATGTATGAACTTGTAATAAGATCTCTTTGGCTATACCATTTGTATCTGGCTGGTTTTGGTTACATTAAAAGTTTTAATTTTAAAGAAGACATTCCAAATTCAAATTAGGAAAATGTACGATTTTTATTTGTTTTTCTTATTGTTAAAATGAGTGAATCTAATTAAGAAATTCGATACATTTTAAAATTAAATTTTACTGGTCGCCCTGTTACGGACAAAATTGATGCCATTTTTGAAAAAGTGGAGCAAGATCGGCATATTAGTAGTTGCGATGTAGCTGGAGAACTGGGAATTGACCACAAAACGGTTTTGGCGCATTTGAAAAAAGCTGGGTACACAAAAAAGCTCGATATTTGGGTGCCTCATGAGCTCACTGAAAGAAACCTAATGAACCGTGTACTCATTTGTGATTCCAAAAGTAAGGCCAATTACAGGTTTTCCTATATATTAGGTTGGGGAAAAAGTTTCTTCGCATTTTATATAAATATTCAAAAGGTTTTTTTATAAAGTTTATTTACATTTGACTAAAGTATGTAGGTGCCAATTTTGTTGGATAACTTTTTGCCATCTTGTAGGTAGGGACATGATCCTATTGCTATAAAAATTTTGGGGCGACCAGAGCGACGTGCATCTTTGATATCAAAATTTCCGGATTGAAAACGCTTAAACCAAATTTACGCTACTCTCACAGATACTGCATTAGGTCCATAAACATCACAATTTTTTTCGCGGCGTGTGTTACATTTTACCTTTTTTGTAGTAAAATTTTAAAATGTATCGTATTTTTTCATTACATTCACTCGTTTTAACAATAAGAAAAACAAATGAAAATCACACATTTTCCTAATTTGAATTTGCCATTGTCTTCTTTAAAATTAAAACTTTTCAATGATACCAAAACCAGCAGATACTAATGGTATAGCCAAAGAGATCTTTTTACAAGTTCATACATACTATATGCGAAAAGACTTTTTCCCCAACCTATTAAACTACCACTCTAGTAACAATGTTACAAAGCAAAAATTAATTTTGAAATTAAACAAATAAGTTAGGCTGTGTTATGGAAAATTCTGCAAATCATTAATAATATTATTTTTATATTTGTATTTGGAGGACGCAAATAAATCCATTTTACAAAATTTAGTATTAGTACGAGCTATACAAGAAAACAAAGAATTTTGACAGTAGTTGGGAGAATGACAAGGAACATTCAGAAAAGATGTATGTATGGCGAGTACGGTATCTAGGTACATTATATGCCAATTTCGAGACGAGCTCAGGACTGTCAACACGGTTGTGAATTATATAAAAAGCAATCACATATCTAAAACTGTACGTCTTTGATCCAAGGATAGGAGCCTATATCAAATACAGCTGTCTTTATAGGAATTGAACTTATACGTCTAAGATAGTTAACATGATTGCAAAAAAATATTTCTACTCTCTCTAAGCGTTCTTTGTATATGGCATATTATGGAGACCATATTGGACGTGCGTATTCCAAAATACTCCTAACAAAAGAATAATAAACAGATTTAATAATGATTCTATATGATTAGACATAGTAATTTTCTCATCAAAATAAATGCCTAGATCGCGTACGTAACTCATTCTTTTTATAGGCGGTCCACTTAAATTATAGTTATAAAAAATTGGTTTAGTTTTTCTTGTAAAAGATATACATTCACACTTTTGTGTATTAAGATTAGTATTAGTTTTCTGCATAATAGGCTCTCAAACAGTCGTGATCATACTGCATGCGCTTAAACAGTCAATTTCAGATTTAATTCTGAAAAATATTTTTTGTCGTCAGCATATATAAGGTATTCTGAAATTTTCAAGCAATCATTAATGTCATATAAGTACGTATTAATAAAAGGGGGCCTAAATGGGAGCCCTGTGATACTCCAGTTGGAACTTTAATTAAGTCTGATCTGTATGCACCAAGACCGACTGCTTGAGATCGGCTGGAAAGATATGATTTCACCCAACGCAACAAGTCATCATGAACTCCCCGTTTATTAAATTTCTCTAATAAAATGATATGACCCACGATGAAACGCCTTTTCGAAGTCCTTGTATATTACGTACACTTGTCCACCCCTTTCATGTTCTTCAATACATAGTCAGTGAAACATGCCAAATTATTGATTGTTGAACGTTTCCTTAGAAAGTCAAATCAAAGAAAAAGTAAAGATTAGATGTGACCACCGTACATGTAACTCAGAGTTTTAAAAAATTGTGTGCGTAGTTAATTAGTCGTGTGTACTTTTAGTGAGATTTTGAATAATCATAACGATGTACCTTAACTATTCTAGTGCTATTAACGTGGCGAGATATTCGCTTTCAAAATCCTTAAATCGTCCCTTAACTTTTGAGCTATCATGGACGTGCGTACACTCTTGGGTTTTTTTGTTGTTTATATTATTATAGGTTTGCGTTTAACCACGGTCTCGCCCTACGTGGAGCGAAGATATGGTCTAGGATGGAGCACGCTTACCTAGAAGATACCTATTCACATAGGACTTTAAGACAGACTCCGGTAATGAGTTCTACTCCTTTGCGGTGCATATGATGAAGCTACATGCAAAGCGCTTCGTTCTTATAGGTGGCATTTACACCATATATTGGTGCCGGAAAGCCGGTGCGTCTGGTTGTCCGGTGTTGGAAGGGAGATGGCGGGATCAGATCGAAGAGCTCAGCTACAAAATCTCCAAAGTGTATCCGGTAGAAAATCGATAATCTGACAACCCTGCGTCGATGTTCGAGACTGAGTTTTGTCGTCGAAAAGCTGGTCGTTGCCAGCCAACCTCTTGGGTCTCCGCTCAATAGACTCTAGTGCTTCGAGTTGATATTTGGCTGAGCCATCTTACAGGTGAGAGCAGTATTCCATTCATGCTTGTACTTGTATTTTGTACAACATAAGCAGTTGTTCCAATGTGAAGTACCGACTTACCTTCGAGAGTATGCCCAGCTTTTTGCCGCAGTTTGTGCTATATACCTGATGCAGGAGTCAAACTTGAGAGTCGATGTCAAGGAGACGCCAAGTAGTTCATCGATTATTGGAACGGGCACTCCTCGGAAAGTAGGAGTTAGTTCAAAAGAACTCCTTTTTGTATAAAAGACACGCCTGGGTCTTAGAGGCATTAAACGTAACTAAGTTGGCATTTCCCCAATCGGAGACTGCCTTTAAAGTTACATTCAATCGCTCTACCATTGCCAACCTAAGTGTGTGGATTTCGACTCTGTCCGCTCGCGCGATGGATGTGTATCTCTCTACACCGGTGCTATCTTCTGCATACCCATAGATACCGGAGTTAAGCAAGTCGTTGATATGTAGCACAAAGAGCGTTTCAGAGAGAACCGACGCCTGAGGAACACCAGCGTTAATTGGCATAAGATTGGAGGAATTGCCATCTACAACCACTAGTATCGATCCATCAGAAAGTCTGATATCCAGGCGCAGAGAGTGTCTGGTAGACCAAATGCTGGAAGCTTGTAAATAAGGCTGTCGTGCCAGACTCTGTCGCAGGCCTTAGAGACATCCAGTGATACTGCCAGGACACACTCTTTACTGCACTTCTCAATCGCCTCATTACAGATGTGTGATGCGTACGCTAGGAGATCTCCAGTTGATCGGTTTCGGCGGAAACCGCATTGTCGATCGCTCAGAAGATCATTGGCTTCTAGGTACGCCAGTAGTCGGACATTCAGTACACGTTCCATGCTCTTGCAGTAAAAGGACGTGATTGAGATGGGCCTGTAGTTAGCAGGATCAACAGAACTAACTTTTTTGGGTAGAGATTGTACACTGGCAAACTTCTATGATCTTGGTCCTTTACCATTACTCAGGTAGAGACGAAACAGACGCGTCAGTATAAGTGCAAGCTCAGGCGCACAGATTTTCAGTACTACGCCTGGGATACCATCCAGGCCGTTGGCTTTATTCACATCCAGACTTCGCAGTGCTCTGCGGACCACAGTCTAAGGGTGCGTATTTCAGACACGATGGTTTCGTATCGAATCGCATGGGCCAGCGATCCGTCAGCCCTCAGCATTGGGGGTAGTGAGGGGCGATAGAAGTTTGATTCAACCGACTTCGCTAGGGACCAAAAAGCCTTACTACCTGTTGAATATTTAGCAAGTTTGCTCCAAATTCAGCCTATATGGTTGAATCTCGCTGTCTGCAGCACCTTTTTGGAAGATTTGGTATCCTTATTAAAGGCTCTCTTCTATGTGTTGTGGTATAAAGATTTGCTTCTGCGAGCATTAACCCGAACTAAGTATGCTTGATGTTTGAGTGCTTCAGCACGTCTGCATTCGGCACTGAACCAGGGCTGAGCTTTGTCTGACATACACGAGTCAGAGTACGGGATGTCATATTCCATACACTGTCGTATCACGTCAACCACGGCTACTGCACAAGCTGAAGAGTAGGTAGAAGAAAAGCAGATAGACTGTCAAGAATAAGGACGCGATATGCTCTTCAACAAGGATTGCTCTCGATTTCTTTGCAATCCACAAATCGAATCCTGACTTGGTGACTATGGAACCATCTCGCGAGTAAAAAAAAAACAAGTTGAAAATCGGTTCACAATTCAAGGAGATATCGTGTTGCGAAGAAGTTGGTAAACAATTTCAGTGAGTTTCTATAATTCCTTAGAATCCTCAACTCAACAAATCCTGACATTGTGACAATGGAACCAATTCGGGAGTATAATAACCTTTCGATTGAAAGAAAAATATTTAAAATCGGTCCGCAATTTCCGGAGAAATCGAGTAACGAACATGCAAAAAAAAACATACAGGCGAATTGAGAATCTCCTCCTTTTTGAAGTCAGTTAAAAATGTATTTTAGGGATTCGTTCAGATGAAGAAAATAGTGAGACCGAAACCCGAGATTTCAGAGTGAAGGCGGCTAACAGAAGCTGATCGCGCCGCAGTATGTTACGAGAATTTAGTATTAAATAATTGAATTATGGTATTACGGATAAAAAGAGAATAGTTTCCAGTGGATACATCACTATTGTCCACACTGACGCAAACCACGTATATACTACACAAGTTTACGTAGATAAGTGTGTATAAAATGCTTCATCACTTCATTTGACACTTTTGTTCGCGTAAGCTCTCTCTATAACTTTATTCGTCTGACGGGTTACGTAGCGAAAATGACAAAACCAGTGGATGTTTCTCGCCTCTACAGAACTCCTTAATGTGCGTAGTCCATGAAATACTTGACCAATTTATTTGCATTATTAATTATAACACTAAAATAAATCTTCATTTAATTACCACATTTTTATGACTATGTTTAATAATTTTGGCACAGCAAGTAAAATGCAGACTCGTAATTAATTTTTTTGGAATAAATTAAGAAAACGATTTTAAGGTAAATCCGAGTAATTTTAGTCTATACAAATAGATAACACTTTATTATACACCAATACAAAAATGAACTTAAAGACTAAAATTATATCTAGTTGTGTACAAAGGGCGATCTTATCGCTAAAAAGCGATCTCTTCCAGCCAACCCCAGGAATGAGTTGAGATGATAATGGCGATGGTGGTATACTATTACAAATATATTGAAATGAAATTTTATGTCGTGAATGTGATCGTTATCAACGTGAAGCATAGTAAGTTTGAAGGCTTCTTTACCAATAAAGAAGCCTTCAATAAGTCAATATACATAAGAACAATATAATAAGAATAATTAGTATTTAATGTAAAACAATGAAAAAAATTGTGTGTGTGTGTGTGCCGTTCACACGCAGTAGATGTGAAACAAAGTGTGACAAGGAGTCGGAGGGATTCTAAATTTCGTGACGTCACATTTCATATATTATATCGTTATAATATTTTTATACTTTAAAACACGAAATTTGAAGTATTAACGAAAAACTTCAAAACATTTCCAACTCTATCTGTATGAGTTTATGCTCATACAGATAAAGTTGATTTTTTTTTTAATTATAGAATGTACTTAATGTATTATATCTCTATTCTCTCGCAGGTTTAGTCCTAATAGATTTATATGTTTATCTATTTTTGTGTCCCTTTTATTTCGTTTTATCGAGTTCCAAGTCACAACGATTCTAAAGAAGTTTCACTTCAAAAAGTTAAGAATAAATATATATACACACAATATGCAATATAAAATAACATGTACGTCTAGGTATATTTAACTCCAGATAGGTAGTGCAACTGGTTATTCTAGACCTGGGATGTAGAAAGCCATTTCCAATGACTGGCTGAGGCAATTTACAAAAATTATGGTAAATTACTTTAAGAAAGTCTTACTAAAGATCGCTTTGGCAAGTAAATTGTAGGAATGTTACAATCACTCAAATTACTGTAAAACATTTAAAGTACTTATGCTACGAAATGTTGCAGATCCATTGAATATGTTTATTAAATGAATATTTTATGGTTTTTTGTCAGGAATTTGAAGGGTGTATTGCTGTGCAGTTTTATTGAAAAAATATTGGTTAAAATGGACACTGGTTGTAGAATACTAAATTTTTTAAAGCAAGAGTTGTATGTCATTTTTGGATATATCAATCTGTGCCTTTCGCGAATTGCCACAGAGACTATCCTATTTGATGGCAGTGAAAATCTGGCTATAGTTTTTGTTACATGGTCCGGCATTTGCCTGGTGCCTATTTACATTTTAAAACCCGCTCATAATGTGTGCATTACATAAATAAATTTGAATACTATTTAAATAATAATTGACAATTTATTGTACGCATTGGAATAACAAAAAGTCATCATAACTCTACGTTACACTGCTACAAAATTACAGTTAGTGGCAATTTATGGAATAGTAAAAGTGTCAGTTGTTTTTTTTATTAGATATAAACTACTCTACTGATATCATAGAATGTTAATTAATCAACAAACAAACAAAAGTTATACGTGAAAATGAGTAAAAACAACATAATTTTATTCACTAAAAAAAATAAGGACAAACACAATAATGCTTGTTCAGTAACTTTGGCTTAAACTTTTTTATATATAAAAAATCGTCTTGTTTCTTTTGTTTGCATAATATAAACATTATTTTCCAGTCACGTGTGTGAGCTTACCTGTTTATCTTTATTAATGCCGTGTCACCTTATAATTTGTTGGAATTACTTCATGTCAACGGATATCGCCGTAACACTGATTTATCGAGGACGGGTGTCTACACTGGACTAATATATCAATTTTGTGATATCAATCAAATAAGGCGTTTTACAAACTTAGCCAATAACCGCTGTCCTAATGCTTTAAGAATTTATATGTTACTGCTCCGCTTGCAAGCATGAGTTCATATAAATCTGGCCCGTCTTGAATATTGAATAATGTCTTCCATGCAGATTTGAAATCCATGTGTTTTTATTTCTAGAGTACAACGGACAGGCTGACCCTAATAACTCACCTGATGAGAATCGGTTACCGTCGCCTATGGATATTTGCAACTCCATAAGTGCTACTAGCGTCATGCTGCCGGCCTCGTAGAAATTTAATGACACTTTTGAGTACGGTCTCGTACACGAGTTTATTAGCTTTAATAAAGTCAGGATGAACGCCCAGCCGATGGCGGGCGATGCAATGATAGAAAAAAGACGAAGGCACCATTCTAAACAGTTCCTCAGAATACTTCCCATTATGCAGACGGTACAAAACGCAGAGTTCTTTCATCTTCAGAGGCTACGGATTGTGTACTACAGCTACCTCCAATTATTAGAATGAACTAACAAGCTCGGACAAAACATGTTCGTGTCATGTCTTAAGTCATGTCACAAAGTAATGTATGACAACTTCAGCTCGCACTCGTAAATCTATCGACCTGCACAACCACACAACAACGTATTACTTCGTTTGGTAGTTTACGTACTGCTGTATTGAGTCTGCATACTTCTAAATCTCGATCAACATCTTTTATATTCCATCCTTGTAAAAAAATATTCTCGAAAATTTTACACCACACGCAATACTTCTATGTTTGCTAAGTTTCATTATGTAACCTTAATTGTTCCTAAACTAATCAGCAGTGATACAAAGACAAACACACCAGTGCGGGATTAAAATAATCTGTTTTTAACTCTAGGTATCAGAATACTAAACATACTTTCTATTACCTTAGGCATGTGCCGTGCCTTTGCAACTCTGCATAATGACGGGTTAAGCGAATGGCAAGCCGATACGCATTCAATTCCATGTTACTATCAATATTGATGAATACCTTTGAAGATAGTATTGATTAATATACCATCAGATTCTATTCAGATAAAGCTAGAGACTATGTATTTAATATCGTAATTAGAGCAAGTAACTGTGCTACTACTTCTAACCGTTCATTGGGAAATGGTAACAAGTCGAAGACAGTGAGATTTAAGAGGTTTTCTTACTTCACAGGACATTATTTTTCTTGGCTTCATTGAAGTCTGAATTTTTACCAATTTATTAGGGGTTGTTTGTTGTTTAATATTATAGTCGAATCGTGAATGCTCGGCTTGCATCCATACACACACTAACAAAAACATACTATATATACTTCTTCTCTATCGATCGTGTTAATTTGTATCTATATTTATCTGCCTCCATCACTTTAATTGGGGCGACGTATTTACTGTAGAGTCAGTGTGCTAAAATCAACTTGCGGCTAGAGAAAACCTATACGGCGTATTTAATAAATGTGAATGTTGTTTAAGACCATTACTTCAGGGGTGAATTTAGATTAGAAGTTAATTTTATGTACTAGCATTTATGTTCTGTACACAAATCAACTGATAACAGTAAAGGAAGACTATTGGTTTAAACAATACTATAACTTTAACTACTATCACTATAACTTTAGAGAGTGGCAGCGCACTGGTAACACCTTTGGTCTTTACAAGTGTCCATAGGCGATGGTAATCACTTCCATCTGGTGGGTCATCTCAGCCGTCTGCCTGTCTGATGAACTCATGCAATAAATAAATTATTGCTAGAGAGAAGATGCTAACGCGTTGCTATCCTTTCGGATGGCAACGCGTTAGCATCTTCTCTGGTGTTCCAAACGTCCACAGACGACGATAACCACTTCATATCAAGTAGGCCATCTGTCTGTTTGCATGTTCTCACTAATAAAAAAGAAGAATAAGTTACCATCCATCGATGACAGATGTATACTAGGCTGCAGTTTTTGTAGTAGAATTGTATTTTTTTTAAAGAAACAGATTCATTAATCGCAACTCTTAGTGGCAATGTGTTGAAAAATAAGACGGATATACTTAGTCTGGCCATAAATACTGTTACAATTAAAAAGAAACAAAATATAACATTTGAGTTTGGAATCTGACATTTTTATATGCTTGTTCATTGCACAGAGTACATTGAATATATAAAGATAGAGTCTTAAGTCGCGAAAATGGTGCTACTAACTCTATCTAGAGTGTACAATTAGCACTAACTCGTATATGAACGTACCTATATATATTAGGTTGGGGAAAAAGTTTCTTCGCATTTTATATAAAAATTCAAAGGCTTTTTTTATAAAGTTTATTTACATTTGACTAAAGTATGTAGGTGCTATTTTGTTGGATAACTTTTTGCCATCTTGTAGGTAGGTGATTCCATTGCTATAAAAATTTTGGGGCTTCTGATCAAAAAACTGCGACAAGTGGTTCTGGCAGTCCTCTCGTGATGTTAACCTGACACTGCCTAAGGAATTCTGCAGAGACCGAAACAGGTGAAAATCTGAAGATGCAAGGTCAGGACTATACGGCGGATGCTTTAACACCTCCCAGCCAAACTCTTGTAATTTTTGCTGAGTGGCTAAAGACGTGCGAGGTCTAGCGTTATCATGGTGAAAACCACACCCCTTCTGTTGATTAATTCCGGCCGCTTTCTCTCAACTTTTTGCTTTAATCTCATCAGTTGTTCGCAGTACAGCTTAGAATCGATGGTCCTGCCTGGCGGTAACAGCTCATGATGAATAATGCCCTTCCAATCCCACCATACACACAGCATCACCTTGTTGAGAGTTAACCCGGGTTTCGCCACAGTCTGTGAAGCCTGACCGGCCTTTGACCACGATCTTTTTCACACATTCTTGTCGTACGTGATCCACTTTTCATCACCAGCTTCTTCAAAAATGGTTCGGTTTCATTACGACGCAATAAAGAATCACAAATGAGTACACGGTTCATTAGGTTTCTTTCAGTAAACTCATGAGGCACCCAAATATCGAGCTTTTTTGTGTACCCAGCTTTTTTCAAATGCGCCAAAACCCTTTTTTGTGGTCAATTCCCAGTTCTCCAGCTACATGGTAACTACTAATATGCCTATCTTGCTCCACTTTTTCAAAAATGGTTTCTGTTTTGTCCGTAACAGGGCGACCAGGGCGACGTGCATCTTTGATATCAAAATTTCCGGATTGAAAACGCTTAAATCAAATTTGCGCTACTCTCACAGATACTGCATTAGGTCCATAAACATCACAAAAATTTTTCGCGGCTTGTGTTGCATTTTTACCTTCATTGTAGTCAAATTTTAAAATGTATCGAATTTCTTCATTAGATTCACTCATTTTAACAATAAGAAAAACAAATGAAAATCTCACATTTTCCTAATTTGAATTTGGAACCAGCCAGATACAAATGGTATAGCCAAAGAGATCTTATAAAAAGTTCATACATACTATATGCGAAAACATTTTTCCCCAACCTATTTTGTGTGTGCGTGCGTGTGTGTGTTCGTGTGTGTATGTGTACGTATGGCGGGTTTGTATATACACTTATTATAGTCTTATTCATAAAGAGAGTAAGATTGAACGCTTTATGATTCATAAAGAAGCGTTCAAACTTACTGTCTATGAATAAGATCGATATTCTATATATTGTATGCCTAGGTATGGCGGTTTCTTCCACCATGAATTCCAACTGTTTTTTAAATAAAATTTCATATTATTTAAAAATTGTATATAATTTTCATTAATACATTTCACTGCACATCAATTTTTGTGTTAATATAAAAATCAGTAGTGGGCTTGGTCGGTCGAATGAAACAAATTCACAGGTCACAAAATATAAATCAGTAACATCGATATCCAGAAACAGTTTTCCTGAACAGATTCGTCAGAGTCAATACTACATATAGATTGTTAATAATAATCCACTTAAGAAAACAAACCGAAAACTATCTCAGAAGTTAACTTCTGAGATAGTTTTCTGTTTGTTTATTTTCAACTTATTTATTTAAATAAATAAGTTGAAAATATGACGAAAGTCAACACTTGATTTAAATATTTATGTTTATATAGAAATATTTGATATTATTATGTATATTTGATTGGATAAAAATGGTTTTCATTTGAGTTTTTTGATAATGTCATTAATGACAAAATAATGTTAAGCAACGAGCTGCTGTCTATGGCAGGTACAAAGAGTTTATTATCGAACATATAAATCTTGCGTAATGTAGAACCCATTTCAGTAAGGGTTCAATCGATAAATAAATCGATTCAGGAATTTGTAAATTTTAAAGATAATAAGTAATAAAAAAAGTTACAGTAAAACCCTTCTGAGTGAAAAAGACTTTTCTGATCAGAGTTCTAAGGAAATGAGTTCTAAGTATCTTTTTTCTAGGCATAGGTATCTTACGACTAACAACAGATAGACGGAATCTCGAACACCCACAGTAAAGTAATCTAAAGGAAGGCGATTTTGGAATATGAAGCTATATTAAGAGTTACCATCGCAAGGACGAGATTCCCCTACTTGGGTCGGGACTTCTGCAAAACGGCTGACTAAAAATAAAAAAGGGATATAGCTCTTTCGCTCTATAGAATTGTACTACTCCTTTAGCTCAGTAGAGACACATAATAGAAATTGAGCCGATAACTCTCACTCTAGGCCATTCAAGAGCCTATAGAGCTAGAGCGAGTCGTGTTGTGAGACGTACGACAAATTCTAGATCATAATATCACTTGCGTAAACAAAATATTTTTCATCTATTTTGAAAATATTGAAGATAATTATGTAAGTAATATTTATTAACGTTTTTCGCCAATAAAAAGAATGCCATCATATACAAATATATGCTTAAGTATATTAAGCGCGCCACTTTACTCTGTCCTGTACAGTGTCTAGTCTTCCCAGGCTTGAAGTTCGGTTTGGTCATCCACTCTATCTTTCTAGTGATATTATACTTACGACGGCCAACGGGTTGCTGATCGACTGACCACCCCAAGTACGCTTTCTTAACATTCCGATCCTCCTCCATCCGTTCTACGTGACGGAGCCAGCGGAGATAGTGAGCCTTTATCTCCCCAATTATTTAGGCTCAGCCACGAGATTTTCTATGTCGGAGTTGGTTCGGATCCTCCAGCTACTATCTCCTCTTTTTGTTGGACCCAAAAAGTAAACTTGGCAATAACTTATTGTTTTAAATTATATATTTTTATATATTATTACTAGGCTACAATTAAAACTACATAGTTTAAAAAAAGTTGCACAGCTTTTTAATGTTAAAATTGGTAAGAATATTTGTGCATTATGATCCTTTGTTGTTGTTGTTAAAAATTCCATTATGTCTTAATATAACAAATAGATTATTTTATTAATACATCTAAGTCCGTACAATATAGTACATTAATATGTAATAACGATGAAATATTTTGCATTGGCAACATTTGTGTTACCCAGACGCAAGCAATGTGTTATATATACTATATAAGTTAACGCACATATCTTTGTAAAGAATGCTTCACCTACACATTTAACACTTTTATTTACGTAGGGTTTGTCTATACATTAATCGTCAAGGTATCGATTAACTTAATTTAATAAGATCATATTAAGCCATCCCTAACTACATTAATAAGTATTGACACTGACGTTATTTGGCACTTTTCCAATAACCCCATTTACTTTGGTTAGTTAAAAAAGTCTTATTTAAAGGTATTCAAAAATATATTAAAACATAGTTAAATATATTTATTTATTTTAAATATTTATGTATTTATAAATATTTATTTAAATAGTAATATCTTAAAAAACAAATATATGAGAAGCAAAACTAACAGTGCTATTTGTCATGTAGAATTTTAATCATTCTACGAAAAACCTGAATAAATTAAAAGGACCGAAAGATCTGAGCATGAACAGGAAATTGAAAACATTCATAAATCTATAAGTTAATAGCGATTTAAAAAAAAATCCGGACTCATTTGTTCTAAGCTTAAAGGGCATGGTTCATTGTGTTTTCTCATTTTGGCGCCAATACATTGCACAACATTTTGCAATATTAAAATGGAGTGGGACGATAAAGAGAACCGAATCGCTGTGATTGCATTACACAAAGTAGGTATGAAGCCAAATGCAATTTTTAAAACTCTCCATACGCTTGGTATTTGTCAAATGTTTATAGGTACAATAAGACCTCCTCTGTGACAGAAAAAGATCTGACTGTCCACGTAGTATTCGTACGAAAAAGGTAGTCAAAGCAGTACGGGAAAGAATTCGAAGAAATCCTGTCCGAAAGCAAAAGATTTTATCTCGGGAGATGAAGGTATCACCTAGAACCATGTCGCGTATTTTAAAAGATGACTTAGGACTTGCAGCCTATAAAAGACGCACTAGTTATTTCTTCACTCATAATTTAAAAAAGAATAGGGTGGTAAAATCGAAACAACTATTGAAGCGGTACACAAAAAGAGGTCACAGAAAAATTTTGTTTATTGATGAGAAAATTTTTACAAAATTGAGCAACATTTTAACAAACAAAATAACCGTATTTATGCTCAAAGCTCTAAGGAAGCTTCTCAATTAATCGACAGAGTGCGACGTGGGCATTATCCGTCTTCAATGATGGTTTGTTGGGGTGTTAGCTGTGAAGGAGTGATTGAACCATATTTTTGTGAAAAAGGTATCAAAACATAGGCGCAAGTGTATCAAGATACCATTCTTGAGATGGTAGTTAAGCTCCTTAACAACACCATGTTTAATAACCAAGAATGGTCCTTCCAGCAAGACTCGGCGCCGGTTCATAAAGCTCGGTCCACATAGTCTTGGTTGGAAACGAACGTTTCGGACTTCATCAGAGCTGAAGACTGGCCGTCGTCTAGTCCCGATCTTAATCCGCTGGATTATGATTTTTGGTTAGTTTTAGAGAATACGGCTGGCTCTAAACGCCATGATAGTTTGGAGTCCCTAAAACAATCCATACGATTGGCAGTGAAGAATTTTCCCATGGAAAGAGTGCGTGCTTCTATTGATAACTGGCCTCAACGTTTAAAGGACTGTATTGCAGCCAATGGAGACCACTTCGAATAAGCTTTTTATACATAAATATAAAACAATTGTTTTATATTTATGTATTAAACTAACAGACTTTAAAACTTATAAATTATTTGAAAAAAAAAATTCTTTGTTACAATATTTATAGCAAGACTAGGTAAATATAAACGTAGACAAAAAAGAGGCGGATGGATTTTATGAAGGATGACATGAAGATTTATGGTGTAACAAAGGAGTTATGTCAGAATAGAGGAATATGGAAGGAAAATACATTTTGCTGATCCCAAATACTTGGGATAAGCTGAAATAAAAGAGAGAATGTGTTGAAGACTATGCAAGTTACATCAACTAGGATTCCTTGCATAACAAGGGTCATTTTCACTTATAAGCCGGTCGATATACAGAATGTGGGGAGTTATTGCACGCGAGGTAAAAACTAATAAAAGTACATTGATAATGTTTGTAGTAGTTACAATATTTTAAGGGTTGAATTTTGCTATGGAACTATAAAAATGTTTAAATTATAAACCATATCAAAAAAGGCACATGTCGAGCTTGTTGTAAACAAATACTTATAACTTATACGGTACTATGAATTCCAAACACTGTTTTCGTGAAAAACAACCTAGATCAAAACCTCTTTATTAAAGTGGAAGTAATTCAAAAGATACTTAAAGTTAACGATATAAAGATTGAACGTGATAAGAGGTAAACAATCGCAGCTTTATGTGTTTGTACGTAAATAGCTGGAGTGTTTATGGTAGGAGCCGTCAACGGGTTGCGACGCATGATGTTAATCTCATTGCGTCCACGAGTAGCTCTGATGAGTGTATGAATAATAGTGTGAGAGGACAGCGTTTCTTAAACTTTAAGAGTTCTAACCTCTCATCGCTCTCCTGATGTGGGTTTTCGATTAAATAGAGTCCATACAATTATGAAACTAATTGAAAAAAAATACAAGGATAATGAGGAGAAACGGGATGGTTTTTGTAACGTCTCTGAGTGCTCAGTCCATTTAAACATGTGGCATAAAAGAGGCACCGAAGAATCTTTCTGGAGACTGCTTATCGCGACCTAGTAGCTGTCTGGGTGTTTAAAAATTGCTAATTGTTGTTAATTAAAAAGTGTTTACCCTAATTTTCTTGAACTGTCATTATATATTTAACGATGAGAAAATCGTTTACGGACTACCCACTGCCCGGGGATAGCTGTGAGGAAATGTGGGACGCACCAGCTTACTGCGAGAATACCCAGAAAAACTTCTCGGCGTTCCATAATTTGCTTTATGCCAGGGTGGCATTAAAATGGCATGCCTAATACCGCGAACCCTAACAACGCTTGAATTTGAATCTTTTTTATTTTTTTGTCGAGGAGAAGTCCATTTACGGACTTATTATGTCTAGGGGTCACGATGAGGGCGTGTGGAGATTCCCAGGGCGGCGAGAAATGGCAAATGCGTGATTCGCATTGGATCCTTGTACTACAACACTCAACTACGCAAAGGTTCCCTACAACGCCGTTGCAGATTTCAAATCTCCTATGTAACATTTGATTGAAAACAAGTTTTTCAGATATTTAGCAAAGCATAAGTATTTAAATAGCCACGCGTAGCAAAAATTTTGCGCATCCCACACATCTATCTTGATGTTAACGAGCACTGTGAAGCAAAATGGCGTTTTCATAGGTTTGTTCTATAACTAACTACCAAATTTCCCAAAGCACTAAAGCTTAGAACAGACTGTACCTACGGCATAGTTTTAGCGTGTATGTACGTTTTAATGGTACTACGTGTTGTTCGTTGTAAATATAGCGTACATTCGGAAATAGCGTTGCCGCACGAGGTAAACAAGTACCGTGTAAAGTTGCCGATTCGACCAAATTCTTGGCATCGCATGCCCCCGCATATTTCTGCACGGTTAAGCTTTGCCTTGCCTTGTCTTGGAATTTGTTAATGGTCACTATTGAGTTATATGGTGAATGGCGAATATAGCCACGACCTCGACTGCTGTACTATGCGCCTCTACAAAAACTGCAGCCTACTATACATCAGTCATCAATGGATGGTAGCTTCTTCTATTTTATTAGTGAAAACGTGGAAACAGACAGATGGCCTACCTGATGTGAAGTGGTTAACGTCGTCTATGGACGTTTGGAACAACCAGAGAAGATGCTAACGCGTTGCTGTCCGAAAGGATAGGATTTTTTTTAATACATGAGTTCAGCAGACAAGCAGACGACCCATCTGATGGAAAGCGGTTACCATCGTCTATAGACATTTGTTACACCAAAGGTGCTACCATTGCGCTGCCGCTCTTTAAACTAAACTAGAAACTAGAACTTAGCCACTAATGCCGGAACACAACTCAAGGTTGTTAAGGCGGCATACTCTAGACCAGGGGTGGTAGCCATCCACACCTAGCTGTGGTTTGTTTTGTCGCCTCTTACGACAGGCCGCCCGGCCGCAGGAAATTCTATTTTTCTCCGTTCCTGCACTGATAAAAAGAGAAGACGGGTAAAAGAGATTTTTTTTAGCATAGAGTCCTGTCTATCCTATCCTTTAGGATGGCAACGCGTTGTCATAAAAAATCGATGCTACAGAGGAGATGGGATTGGTGGATGAAATGGGAGGGAAGGGCTTGGGGGTTGGGATATGAGGCGAGAAGTGGGCGACCGCAACTCTCACTCTGCGTACGAAATAATGTATGTAGCGTATGCTAATCATCTTTAAGTCTGTATTTTTTTTACTTTCCACGCACTACCATCTTTTATTGTGAAACCAAGGTGCGTATATCTCTCACAATGTTCAGCCAGTATTATTCTGGTCTAAATTCATAATTTTCACATAATTCAAAACTAGATGCTTAAATAAAAAATACTTAAATAAACTTTCAAGGGGACGTAGTGGAAGCGGCAAGGCTAGACACTTATTTCCCACAAAGTCGACGGCTTCCAAACTTTAGAAGAAATTCGAACAAGGGAGTTTACGTTTTACGACTTTAAAAATATCATCATCAGCATATCTTTCCACTTGTGGAATAAATTAAAAAGTATGAAATTTAAAAAAAAAACAGGACAAAGTGAAAACGAAAAGCTACTACATCTATAGTGACCACTTGCAATTTAAGTTTTTTTTTAATTATTTCACTATATTTTTGTATATCAGCCGGCATAATATAAAATGTATTTATCGAATTTAAAAACGAAAGATAAATGTTATATATTCAGACAGATAAACAGTTGGGTAGATTAATAGGACGTAGGTAATTATAAAATTTTCGGTTTTTTCCAATTGAAAGAAAAAGCAATTAGGATGAACTTACATTATAAAAATAACTATATTCAAGGTAACAAAATAAATAATAATAGAAAAGGAAACAATATAATAGATTATTATTAAGTGGTGTTAAAAATTGGATCAATCTCAGCTTAACTTTTGGTCTAGAGCTAACGCTGTTCTTCTATTTCAATCTTTGTTCAACCTCAGCTGTTCGAGCCACGTTCACGGAAGTCTAAAAATTTGGTATATGTTTAATCACAAACAAGTAGCGAATCAATTATAAATACAAAGTAAACAACGCTGTCTGCTTACAGTGTTGCTAAACACGTTGGTCGTAACTAGGATTTGTGCCAAAACGTCCGTCATGACGACGCATCCAGATGCACCAGTGCATCTAAATCTCTGCCTACTCTCATTATATTTGGATCGATGAGGTAAATCTTGCTCATGCTTATGGCTCCAATTCTCAACTCGAATCGACAATACATGTCGATCGATTCATTATTTTTAGGGTTCTGTAACAATTATAAATGCAATGTATAGTTATAGTTGTCTTTGATCATAAAGATTTTTTTAAGAAGTTCAGTTGGTGGTGAGATGTTAGCTCCTGAAGTCGCAAAAATAATAAAAAAAATCCTTCTAACTTTTAAACTAAAATTTGAGGATGTAGAACTTCAAAATTACTTTCAACAAAAAAGGTTAAAACAATATCCCTTGAGTAGTTTTTGAGATATAGAATATTTTCAAATAAATGATTTTAATGGTTCCGTTGCAAAATAACGGAAACCTTTATTTTATTTTATTCGGAAAACAAACAGTTTATAGCTAAGTACATACTACTAAAAATCTATAACCATTTAATTGTTTCCACATATAGATATCTATAGTGCTTGCTAGTAAATACTTTACAAACTATTAATTAAATCCCAAATAACATAGCAATACTATATATAGACAATACAATGCAAGAAAACTTAACTTATTCGTATTATATTCTACTCATAGTCCCTCAATACAATAAGTAGAATACTGAGCCCAGATCACCATCTTCTATGGGTAAGGTGCCCAAGGCTGGCTATGTTTCCTCGCTGGATCGCCATACTGATCCGTTGGTCGAGGTAAGCACCAGCCCTCTGATCACCTGAGTATAATTAATTAAATTATATTATATATATATATATATGTGTGTGTGTGTGTTTGTGTATATATATATATATATTATTTAATTTAATATATAAGAGGATATATATATATATTTTGTATTAGTAATAAATAAACAAATCATAGGTATGTTTCTTTCCGCATAAGCGGAACGAAAGCCAAAGATGGCCAATATGTATTAAAAGATATTAAAATAATATCAGTGCATAAATGTACATATAAATAACCTAACTGCTGGGCTAAAGACTTACCCTCGTCTAGGATCTGTATCTACACCATTATGGGCAGTTTTAGAGGATGGCTTGCCCTGAATGACACGCTGAGAAAGAAACAGTGCTTATTCTATATGACAGTATATACCCGCCACTCATAGGTATGTCCAAAGATGGCCAATATGTATTAAAATAATATCAGTGCGGCTCGGGCCTGGACAGTATACCCGCCACTCTTGTCCGAGGCGGCTTGGCAGTCCTTCACCGTTGTTAGGGCGTGGTAATTGTAACAATATGCACATTAAGTCGGAAAACTGAGCATGCGTTCCGGCCAGATCGAGCCCACGCCCTTTGAGTTTGAGACGCGTGCGCTAGCCATTACGCTACCATGACTTCATTCGTTTTATGCGTTTTCATTTGTAACAGAACTTATGGCTGGACTATGTATATATATAATATTTTGTATGTACGATCCTTTATTGTCGTAGTGTTGTTTCCAAATATATTTGAAGACGAGTAGCATTAGTTTATTATATTTTACGTGTTTATTTAAAAAACGTACACAATGTATGTGTTTATAGTTGGTAGTGGCGCGGGGTGGAAATTCGGCTAGGGTAAGAAACTCGCGATATATTTTCTTATCATTTTTTTGAATATATTGAAATATTTTGCATATTTTGAAACAAAAGCAGTGCCCGGTCGGGTTATGAGTTGCTATTTTATCCAATACGCGTGGAAAGCCGAGCATAAAAGAGTAATACAGTAATAACACATGTTTACATGTACGAATAAAAAATGTAAGCACCAATAAATTCATGGCGCTTTCGACCTTTTTAGTCGCTAGTTTCTTAAAGATAGGCTATGGGGAATCGAGTTGAATGAACTCCACACTACTGATAATTAGAATGCAATATAACTA
The DNA here is from genome assembly GCA_039645545.1 of Dendrolimus houi. Taxonomy (NCBI): domain Eukaryota; kingdom Metazoa; phylum Arthropoda; class Insecta; order Lepidoptera; family Lasiocampidae; genus Dendrolimus; species Dendrolimus houi. The sequence goes on from CM077134.1 coordinate 13,281,456, forward strand.
ATATTTATTCATTTTGTTTAAGGTTAAGTTTTCTTCATTGTATTCGTTTATAACATTTGTTGTAAAAACAATTATTAACTAATTAATTATGAAGTTATATATAATATAAATTGGCAGACAAACAGACACATTGTATATCCCCAAACTAATCAAGTTACTCTAGTGTTATGGGTAATACACAACGGACTACCCTGGGGCCTATCCCAGACACCCAGACAGTAAATAACGGAAAGTTCGTTTATGAAAAAAACATGCCAGGAATCGAACCCGGAGCCTCTGCATTCCAGTGAGCTCCGCCTGCTAAGACTTAGCGCGCTCAACCACAGAGACCGTCAATACAAAGTCAATACCTATAATATAATATGAACAATGTCTTTATAAAAATAAGCTATACTGTTACTCAAGATATAAACTGCGATTACGTGAATTTGCGTCTTTCTTGTTCGTTTCTATTACATGCAGCTTTAAAAATACTCGTAAAAGACTGTTAATAAGATATTTATTTAAACAAAGGCAGAAACAGAAATAAAAATAAATGTCAAAAAGAACTAAAAAATCTTAATTAGACTTATCGCGGTGCATTTGCTCGCCGCATCTTCAAATTAAAACAGCGATGACTCGTCGCGAAACGGTTAAAACTTATTTTTGAAAAAAAAAGGGAAGCTTCAAAGCGATTGCATTGCGAAACGGTTACGTTTGTCTACGAAACCCTAAATAAAGCCTTCAACCGAACATACCTAATTTCTCAGAAACTATTCAACAGGTCTCGCCTCAAATCCATTTTCCTTGAAACATTTTTTTTTACTTTATGCCCCTGCTACACCTAGAACAAAGTTAGTGTTAGTGACTGTGTCACGCAAATGTAACCAAGGGCTTAATGCGGTATTTAAGATGCAACATTGTTAGTGATGTGAAACATTGACAGATCCCCAGACTCCTGTATTATACTTAAGTAGCTAATTATCAACAGCGTTATTTTTAATGCTACAAGTAAGTCGCATTTGGTCACAGTAACTAACACTAATGCAAGTGGAGTAGTGGCATTGGAAGCTTAATATATTGCTTTTTATCCAAAATTTCTACCTTATTTAAAAGACAGGGGAAAGAAACTTTTTACGATTTATAAATTTTAGAACGCATATATATTTTCATCCATTGCTTTAAATAAATAACTCATTAAGTAATACCATTATGATTTTTTTAAATCTATTTGACCTGTCTGTCGATTACATAGGCTTAATGTAGCAGGAAAATTAATTATCCCCATTTGCATGTATTATTATTTTTAGTTATTCTACCTAGGTGAATCAAAAAGTTCTTAGAAGTGCATATGTATAAAACCTTTTTGGAAGAAGTTCGATATTCAAATTAAAGAGTTTCAATCACACAATATTTATGCCAACTGTCACTTGTTTTTGTTAGTTCGTTCGCACGTAATAAAATGTTTTGTGCAACGTTTTGCTAAAAACGCAAAATTATGGATAAAAGTGAGTTACGTGCGGTGATAAAATATCTCAGCTTGAAAAAAATGTCTACGGAAGAAATTTTTTCTGATATTTAGCAGACATTATGGGGTGATGCTGTACCCTGTTCTACGGTTGCGTACTGGGTGGCTGAAATTAAAAGAGGTAGATCAAGTTGTAAAGATGGCCTGCATTCTGGGCAGCCTTCAACCTTCGGAAGAAAATGTCAAAAAGGTTGAGAATCTGGTTTTGGAAGACAGAAGAATAACCATAAAACATATAGCTAATATAGCTGAGATCCTAAAAATATCTTTTGGTAGAGTTCAATCGATTTTAATTGATTCACTGGGGTTCAAAAAAGTGTCGGCAAGATAGGTGCTACGAATGTTAACCGACGAAAACAATAAGCGAAGTTTGGAAATTTCTAAGCATAATCTCGAAATGTTCCAGCGTGATTCGGATAATTTTTGCCGTCGCCTTGTTACCGTGGATGAAACGTGGATCCACCATTTCGACCCTGAAACTAAGAGATAAAGCATGTCTTGGAAACGACCATCCTCTCCATCCATTATGAAATTTCGAGTTGCTCCTACCGCTGGCAAAGTTATGGCCTCAGTGTTTTGGGATAGTGAAGAAATTGTTTTTTTATGATTACATTCCATATGACCAGACGTTTACTGGACCCTATTATGCAAATTTAATTTCGAAAGTTCATGCAGCGATTAAAGAAAAACGTCGTGGAAAACTGTCGTTGGGCGTGTTGTTTCTTCATGATAACGCTGCTCATCGATCGGAAGTTGCACTCAACGCAATCCGCTGTGCTGGCTTCAATCTTCCTGACCACCCACCATATTCTCCGGAATTAGCCCCAAGTGATTTTCACTTATTCCCAAAATTAAAAGAGAAAATTCGTGGAACTAAGTTTCACGATAATGACGCGATTAAGTCTGCTGTAGAGGAGTTTTTCGAGACTCAAGAAAAACAATATTTTTCGCAAGGAATAAGGAAGTTAGAAACGCGTTATTCTGAATGGATAGAAATAGATAAATAAAATATTTTTGTCAAAATTTTTGCATTTTTAATACTGATTCCAAGAACTTTGTAATTCACCCTCGTAGTAAGGCTATTTTTTAGGTTTTTTCGATATCACTACATCATTGTGTAGCGGGATGTAGAACAAATATATATTTCTGCATTGATACCGGCGTTTTCGTTTTCAAAAAAATAATTGCGACGTACATTGACAAACAAGCGAACAAGTCGACTTTATAAAGTTTCCGTTATTGCCAAAACAGATACGGAATCTTAAAAAGTTGTAAAATATTTTAATCAAATTATTAATTATAGCGGAATAAACTGCTCTTTGTCTCTAAAAATAAATTCGTATTTTCAATGGTATTTATATTTCGCGAATATGTGATGAAAAGGAAATAAATACTTTACGGTTTAGTGAATTGCAGTACAAAAATGCACATATTTTAGATTTATTAAACTGGAATTTTGGACAATTAGCGGAATTCCTAGCGTATCTGTCTGGCAATTCGCTAAAAATCCAATTATAAAATAAGTTAAAAATAATTAAACGCTAGAATTTGATTTGAAATACTAGGATATGCTCGCGACTTCGTTCACGCTTGACTTGAAATTCCCGCGGGATTCCCGGGACACAAACTATTGTAGCATTTTAAAAAAGAATGTAAACTATCTTAGAAGATTTCTTAGTGAAAACTGTGTCGGAATAAGCTAATTTTTATGCATCCGAACAACTTTAAACCGCTGTCGGGAAAATTCCGAATTTTTACTTTTAATTTAATACCGAAAATGGACATAAATACTTTTTATGCCGGGATAGTTTACGATATATAATGAAGTACATCTTCCGGGGGCAAATAGCACTAACATAAAAATTTAATACAATGCAACCAGTATTAACGCCTGCTCTTTAAACAAGAGGTACGTACTAGGGTTTGACCCGCGGCACAGCTGCGGGGTAAACTCTAGTTTTAAAATAATATTAATACTATATGCATTACAGCTATCCATCAGCGAAAACCGCATTGAAATCGGCCCAGTAGATTTTACGTGAATCCCGAATAAACAAACAAGAAATCTAAAAAAAATTGCATCGTATTCTCTATCATTTATATAGTCTATTCCAGTAATTTTTTTAATAGTTTTAATTTACTGACAGTCGTTGTAGTTTAACATTCTTTTTGCCACGTGACTTTCATCCCTTCTCATTATATGCCCATACCAACTTAATCTTCTTCCTCTCAATTTTTCAGTCACGGGTGCAACTTTCAAAGATCCCCTTATGTACTCATTTCTCACCTTATCCATTCTCGTAACACCACACATCCATCTCAACATTCTCATCTCAGCTGAGCGGAGACGTTTGTGATTTATCACTTTAGTGGTCCAACATTCGGACCCGTATAGCATGACTGGTCGTATGACAGATTTAAGGTAAATAAAGCTAAATAGTCAATAAATAAGTCTGGAACAATCGCTTAGCTTAACACTCATAGTAATACGCTTTATTTTTCTTTTAATTTCATTTCATTTGTGCATTTTAGCGAATATGAGTGCCACTTCAGTAAAAGTATAGTAATTAATGAATATCTCAGTTTCCTTCATATATTTACAATTTTGTTGGATAATAACAACAAAGTTATCAATGCGCAACATATGGTTATATATAACTATGTAATGTGTACAAAGAGTATAAACAAAAATTAAAAAAATACAAAAATGTCTTTAATATCCACTAAACAAAATCATTTTTATAAGGTTTTTAAAAGTTTTAGTATTGTATTTGTCGTCATTCTGAAAATGCACGGAACACAAAATATGTGTATATGCTCAGAAGGTAGCCTCGACCCTTCGCAGCGATTCTTTTGAACAAATGTAATCAATTCCTTTCGCTTTTCATTGCCCGGCCGAGGAAATCTTTAAATCCAAACAGATCATAATAAAAATAACTTGATTACAAAAATACCCGATCGATCACTTTGCGTAGTCAGATAAATTGTGCATTTCATAAAACAACTCATGGGAATTAAAATAATTTCATGTTAAACATTATATTAGGAATAATGAATACTGTAGTCTATCTTATCTGCGTAGGCACAAATTGTTCCTCTATGAAATTCGCCTGAACATGGCCGCAGCGATGACGCGTTAAAATGGATAAAATTTAATTAAAATAAAATGTTTTATCGATAACACAACAAACTTATCAGTGAAAAGTTACCCCTGGACATTTATTTGAGGTTCTTGAGTGGTATAATCAATACCTTAGTACACATGAAGGCATTTTTTTAATAGTTAAACTTCACTCATACACGTAAGTATCGACAATAACCCGGCGCAGACTAAACGAGTCATAGTCCATGGACCATAACGAGTGCTCAAATAAGCTAGTTACGTATGACTTCTCTAGTACGTAGTACATTATACCTCAATGTGTATATACCTGCTAGACATGTACGCCACGCCGCGCCGGCGCTTCCTTTTAGAGCGCCACCGCCGCCGCCGCCACTTCGCACGGCGCGCAAGAATTTGGTTGAGTTGTATACTTTGAGCACTCGCTCAAATAAGTTAGTTACGGATTTACTTCTCTAGTACGTAGTACATTATACCACAATGGATGCAGCTAAATTAAATGTTAAGTTGTGATTTTAAATCGCAGTAACTCTGAAAATGTAAAAAGGAACGGTTCATCTAAATTAATGTCACCCGCACCATGCTACAGCGCAAAAGATATACAGTGGACCCTCGGTAATCTGACAAACATTTTGCAGGGCGGTGTCGGACTATCGAATTTGTCGGATTATAGAGTACTCCTACAGACCGATATTTTTTTTAAAAGAGTTTCTTGTAATCCTTCAAATTACAAATCAAAGTGATAAGATTCTATCTGAACTACAAATCATATTACATATGTATATAATGCATATTTGGAATTTAGTAGATTAAACAGCACATATAAAGCTTACATTTTATTATATTATTCTCTGTGCAGAAACGGAAAAGAATACTAATTCCTGCGGCCGGGCGGGCTATCTTAAGAGACGATAAAACAACCCACAGCCAGCCAGGTGGTGGGGCTTATGCCCGTTTGGATGGCTACCACCCCTGGTCTGGTATGCCGCCATAACAACTTTGAATTGCGTTCCGGCATCAGTGGCCAGGTTCTAGTTTCTCCTTCAAGGCCAGCAAATTGGCACACCTCTGGTATTGCTAAGGTCAGCCTCTATGCTGTACTTCAGCAGTAAAAAAAGAAAAAAAATAAGATCATTAATGCTATAGAACTTACAAAAAATTATATCTATTATTTACGTTAGTAAATAGAAATTAATTTTATTTAGAGTGATAGGTATGTGGGATTACAGAGGGTGCCGGATTAGACAGGGGCCGGATTACCGGAGGGCCATTGTAGTTACAAATTTTCGTTATTTTAAACACGTAAAAATATATGGAAACTTAATAATATTTTTTTATTACATATATCAATGGACAATACAATGCAAGAAAACTTAACTTATTCGTATTATATTCTACTCATAGTCCCTCAATACTATAAGTAGAATACTGAGCCCAGATCACCGTCTTTTATGGGTAAGGTGCCCAGAAGGCTGGCTACGTTTCCTCGCTGGATCGCCATACTGATCCGTTGGCCGAGGTAAGCACCAGCCCTCTGATCACCTGAAGAGTCAATGAGTCGTTTCGATAAATTTTGGTAGAGGCTCATGGCCTCAGGACCCCACGGTCCAAGCCTCTCGACAGAAAACGGCACAAATATATAACTCTCACTGAGGGTTGCATACCTGCGCCGCTTGAGTGATACGGCTGTTTCCGCCGCTGTACCGGCTGATCTAGACGAGTTTGGTAAATGGGATGCGGCCAGCGTGTCTACGCAAGTCGCATCCCACACCAAAGGCTTGCCACGTTGCCAGGGAATTAGAGTCATTCCGTCGGGACGCCTACCATCGTCACGTGCAATACCGTTCGGCTCTAATAAAGCCGGCACGTTAGCGGTGGCAAGAAAGACCATGGTATCCCGGGCCGATTATCTCTGTTCCACAGACGCACGTGTGTGGTACACATATACGTGAACCCAAGCGCAGATTTATAGCCTAAGAAAAGGAAGTATTATCCATTAATGTACCTATGTTTGGGGAGGGGATAGCTTGGAGCCAGAAACCAGACTCTTTGCGGGAAACGGCAAGGATGCGATCACGTCCTGTAGAGTTAGAATGGAAATTGAAACTTAAATATGTAGTTCTCATGTCTTATTTAAATACGAAATTGAAAACTTTTGAACACTTTCAAAATGTTACTTCCTATTAAAATATTTTCAAATCAAATCAATAATAAAGGGTAAAAAACGTGAGAACTATATGGCGTCGTCTAGTCTAATATTTATTAAAATGATTCCGACACGACATATTTTGTAAGGGTTAAAAGATAAATAAAAGTTAAGGTTAAAGATAAGATAAATGGTAAGAATGATGAATAAGAATATGGTATTCATTTTCTTATTGTTTTTGCGCGTAATATATGGCATAAATACCTAAAATAAATAACAATGTCTTATTGTTTTGCTATCTGAAACATCCCCATACCACAGTTGAACAATCTACGCTAAACTGAGCCCATAGCATTATAATTACGAATCTCCATTTTATAATCTCATCGCAAAAAAATTACAACTTGGCAAAGACATACTCAAATCTGTTTATTCTTAGACAAAAAAGCAACACTCAAGTGAAAAACACTGTGATCACGAATTTGTGTTTGTATCAATTTTATTTGACACTAACTAATGGCTGGTGCCTCGATAAGGTACCTAGCGGGGCTAATCTTTTAATTTGGCTTTGATTTTATATTCCAAAAAGATAAGATGTTGAATTATTTTATTGCATATGTTTTGACCATTTGATATTCAAAATATATAATTCTTTGCTAGGGTTTATCCGAAATAAAATTGATTGTATATTTTCAATGCATTTTTTATTTAAATTTCAGATTTATATAAATGCCGGCTAAACTAAAATGAATTCCATATTAAATGTAGGTTTTTTTTAAATAATCGGCAAACACACACATTGTGTATCCGTAAGCTAAGCAAGTTCGCTTGTGTTATGAATAATATACAACGGACCACTTAAGGGCTGATCCCAGACACTCAGACCATAGAAAATAACGGAAAGTTCGTTTACGAAATTTTCCATGTCGAACCGAATCGAAGGCTTAGCCCACTTGACCACAAAGGCCATCATACAATATTATGAAATTGACGCATTGTCACGAAAAATATTTTGCGTGCCATGAGGCTAAGTCTGTAGAGACTATTATATTATAATTCGTAAGACCACCGACCACACTGACTACATTGTAAAAATAAACAAATAAGGACATATAAATCTATTATTAGGCCTGTTGTATGGCAGTGAATTGGGGCTTACGCTTGAGCGACGTACGTAAGAGGTGCATATGAGATGGAGATGAACAGCTGCAGTGGATATGTGGAGTCACGTGCATGAGCCATATTAAGAAGAACCGTGTGAAGAAAGACAAGAGAGTCGTCTGCACTTATTCGACCTCCTTCCGCGGTTTAAGTGTAACTGTTTATGTGGGAAACATATGCCCCAATAGAAGGATATGCCCAAAAAGAACAAGCTTCACGTTGTGAGGAATGATATGCCAATGGATTAACAATAAGAGGCATCCTGAACTTGGAGCTAGTAATTTGCCTTTATCGCTAACTCATATTTATGTCAAAAACAAGAAGTTTTAAATACTTTTTCTTCCGGTGAATAGTTTTGACACTATAACACTATTCAATACCTGGATGGATTACCTGCTTTCCATGATCACAGCCACGGAATAGTGGCTTAAATATTAGATTAAAATCTAAAATCAAATAAAAAATTTGATAAACATTAACACGTTCACAAAGGCAGTGATTTATATGTATATACTAGGATATGCCCGCGACTTCGTCCACGCTTGACTCGAAATCCCCGGAACACAAAGTACCGCCACATTTAATAAATAATGTAAGCTATTATTTTATTGAAAACTGTGTCGGAATAAACTAATTAATTTTTATGCACCCGAATAACTACAAAACGCTCCCCGGAAAATTCCCGGGACAAAAAATATCGCACGTTTTTATTACATCAAATTTACTATCGAACAATGAAAAAATCACATTGGCATTTCATTTTATTTAATCTATACATTTTAAGTGAGTAAGTAGATTCTTAGGTTAAAAAATAGTGCAGATATATAAGATTTATGTCTAAGAATTTGCTGTCGATCAGGGAAAACCGCAATACGTGAATTCCGAACAAACAGACAAACCGACAAACAGACAAACAGACAAGAAATCTAAAAAAAATGCCTCCTGTTTTCCGTCGTTGATATAATCTGTTCCAGTTTTGTTTTTAATAGATTTTATGTACAGACATGGCAATTTTAAAATTTTATAATATTATAGACTTTCCATTCTGAAATGAAATTAGACATTTTTATGCATTTGAAGTCAATTTCTTGGAACTTCTTAATTCTTCAAAACATAAATTACGTTGAGAGTAGCACCACGTTCTCATAATAATCAGTAATTTCCAAACACTGAGACCATTACGTGAAAGCAGGAAATCGAACAATAAACCGCAACGTGAATAAGAAAACATCCTGTCACTCTCCCAGAGTAGCCACACGTCGTTGCAGGTACTGGCTTACGTATGCGGCGACCTGCAATTAAGGCGGACTTCTTGAACCTTTACTGTTTATAGCCCGCGGGCTGCTACTGCGCATTTTTGAAATCATCGGTTAAAACGGACCAAATTTTTGAGAGCATGTTTGTTATTATACCTTTAAAATATTTCTTCGATATTATTTTAAACTTTGACGTTCCATTTCTTAATTATTGGAACTGCGTGTATTACTTTGATGTACGTTTATTAAATTAATATTAATAAAAACTTTATAGATCTCTTATCTTCTGTATTTTTATACAAAGTTATTTTTTAGAATGTAACTTAATAAGCGCCCTTGAAAAGACTTCAACGCTTAACCGACATGAAGTTCAATGATCCGCGCTATTATCGAACACGTTTTAATCGGATTAACTTCTTTGTAGCTAAGAGAATAAATATTATATAATCAGTGGCCTCGTTTTGTTCTCTATAACATCGACAATATCGCTTGAGGGCAATTAATTGTAGTAATGATGACGGTGACATGTTACCTCGCTCCTTCCTCACCTCAGTTTTGTGTCTCCAGCGGCCAACTTTTGTTGTCAATCGGAAGACTATGGTAAGAGCAAGGCGGAAAGCAATGGGTGGCGTCTGTGGCTCGGTCGTCGACACGGCGCACGGCGTGCGGGTGCGGAGTGCGGCCGGCAAGGGCGAGGCGCGCGGAGCGGCGGCGGCGCGGCGCGACGGCGGCACTCCGCACCATTCGCTGCACTTGCACTCGCGACTCGCCCCGGCCCGCGGCCGCGGCCGGCTGACCGCGCTCGCCGGCCGGCCTCGATCTCTCAGCTCAGTCCGCGTCGACTCTCCGATAGGGCAACACCGACCGGCGTCAGAGGCGTCGGATGTGTCGCGCGGTATCTCACGAGCACGGCGTCGACGGTGCAGCGGCAACGGTCACTTGTTGCAGGAGGCGCGGCACGTGTCGCGAGTGGGTGTGCGCGCACGTGCCGGCCAGCACGCGGCCCCCGCGGCGGGCCCGAAGCACCCGCAGTGCCGCGGCGGCGGCTGGCGAGCGTAGAGCGCCGCACGCGCCGGCACCGGCATGCGAGGCTAGCCAGAGCATGCGGCTGCCCCTGCTGCCGCTGCTCGTGCTGCCGCTCGTGCTCGCGCGCCCGGCAGCAGGTGAGATACACACACTATGCAATCACAAATAACCCATCCATATTCCAAACACGATACCGGTGATCGAACTCGCTCCTACACTCGAAGACTGTACTTCCCAAATTATTTTTTTGGCAAAACTTTTACTGCTTTATTATTTGTAGATAAAACACCGTCAAACTGCCGTTGGCCACCTGTCATGTTTACAACATTGGAAGATTAAATCTTTAAGCGTGAAATTAAAAACTTCAGAACAAAGTTAACTGAACCGCATAATCTGCGAGCACGTGTAATGCTGGTATTTTATTTAATAGTGTGTGTTGTTAGCGGCGCGCATTAGACACGTGTAGCAATTAATATCATATAATTGTCAGGTATAGTTAAATAAATGTTATTTATACGGACGTGTGATAATTTCGCCGGAGCCGCCTGACCGGTGAGGTGACTTCCGCCTCGTGTTACGCGCGAAACACGCTCGTAAAAGTACACTTTCAGTAAATTATTTAAACATTTTATATTATTTAAAATCTGTCTCCAATTGGACGGTATAGGAGAAATTACGTAAATAGAGAAATATGCATTATGATTCTATTTATTAATAATCCTATACTTAATAGGATTATTAATAAATAGTAACAGGATTAAATGTATTTTTATATAATTAAAACTAATATTTACATCATAGAAAAGTTTACGATAACGCTATTGGGTACATTATATCCATGTGCCAGCTACACCGTCCTATTTGAAATATTTAAGCGATCGTGATAGTCGTGTGTATTAATTGAAACTTTTTTTTCAGAATATAATGAAACTAATATGATATTGTACAAAACGAACTGTATTTGCTAGTTTATTGCGAAGCTGGCAAACAGGCGGGCGGCCTACCTATGACCGGTTCCTATATCTTACTATTCATTCACTTGCCATACCATCGGTAAAATTTTGACAGTACTTGTATGAAGCTTATGTTAAATTTTACCGATAGTAAGGCAAATGAACCGTCGGTAAAATATAGGAACCGGGCCCTAATAGAAGGTGGTTACCGTTGGCTATAGACCATTGCAACACCAGGGGCGAAGCTACCTCGTTTCCACCCTTTACGATGATTACTTAGTAGAAATTGTATTCCTCCGTGATCAAGGCTGAAAAGTGGCCGAAACGTCGAAATAAAAATCAAATAAAGTAGTTTTAATTATTTATTGTTGATTTACAAATAAAATGTACATCTACATTAAACAACAAAATTAAAATATACAAATATAATATTTATTTTGTCATGTTTCTCGTCATATTATTAAAAAACTGAAATAATTTATTTTTGTTAATTAAAAACTAAAGTATTAAGAAGTAATCTTTCGATTTATTAAATAGTCGTAAACATGAGCTACGTAGATATCCTTACTTTAATACTCCATTGAAAAAAGGTAAAACTACATATGTGATTGTAAAAATTGTACTAAGTACGGTCAGACGCGAGCTTATAATGGAATAGAAAAAGCAGTTATCTATATTTTTTAAATACATCTATAGTAAAGTGCCATTTATATGAAGAGAGTTTATCGCACGTTTTGGAGCGAAAATTTTATATAGCGATACTCTTTTGACAATGATCGCATTGACGTGTTTACATTCAACCAAAAAACACGTGACGTGACGACTTTAATAGCTTTGTACTTCAAATTCAGAAGGTTTTATTCAATTTAGGTTTTAATAAAAACTATTCAAATATTATGGAAATCCAATGTTTTCTAAAAATTCTAATTTAAATTATCCAATGATATATATACTTTACAACTGATCGTAATATTACTGTGTAAGAATTTTAATTTTTTCTTCACCCAAGTATAATGCAAAGAGGAAGAAAATGTCACTAATGTATACTAAATAACTTGGCAAGACTCCAAGAAATAAATGAATGGTTCTATTTTAAAACCCAAAGGTTAATAGCAATTTATATAAGTTCCGTGCTTATATTTAATTAATTCTAATGAAATATTCTTCATTCTAATGTAATCTCTGAATCATTCATCAGTTTAAATCCGATTGTGTCTTTCTGATCTACAGTATTTTAAGCTTTGAAGTTCGGGATCCGCTTGCACACATTTTTTTCTCTAGTTCGCGAGATTCCAGGCATCCTTTATTATGAGACTAGAGATATCCATATCATCATCTAGCGTCAATTCAATTGAAAATCTTTTGGGTCTACCTATTTTACTGAGACCTAGCGACAAGACTACATTGTCTTTTCTATTTTTTCCGCATTCATTACAATGAATATTGTGAAGATAGACTTGATAATCGCCCGGTAAAAAGCGAAATTCTGAAAACTCCTTAATTCTATAATGATGGTCTTCGTCCGTTCGTGTGTTCGTCGATGACTCACGGCGACTATTTATGTACATTTTTTTATAAATGACGTATTTAAAAAATACCAAATTGATATTTACCATCTAATCTAAGAAGACTAACAAGTAATTTAAATATCATCTAAATTATCTCGAAAGTATGCATATTGAGAAAGTGTGCATTAGTACTTTTCTTACTGTCTCTATTAAAGCGATCATAGTTTCATAGTTCTTTATTAATAGCTAGCAGATTACACTATGTTTTATTTATAAATAAAAAAATCTATTCTGTTCATACGCTTTTGCGCAGTCATTTGGGGTCGGTCCAGTGCGCGTTTACCTCGTATACTCATATATTCAGAAGTACCGTTATACCACAATTTTCCATAATATCTCTTTGTTAGCCTACATTTAAGGGTCATTTACATGGAGAGTTTATCACACATTTTGGGGCGAAAATCGTATACTATTTTCGTAGGCGATACTCTTTAGACAATAATCGCATTGACATGTTTACATTCAAACAAAAAACTCGCCTACGGGTATGTCATACGATAATCGTAATGTAATTATCACCCAGAGTTTTGTTTACACTACGACACAAATCACATTGAAATATTTGCCTACGATTTCTCGACTAGTCTAAATTAGAACTCGTATGACATTTTTTCAGCGATTCTCATGCGAGTATCGTGCAAATCAGTTTGAACCGATTTTAATGCGAGACTTGCCATTCGAGCTCTGTGATTAGCACGTTATTTTGTATTTTGTTTACAATGATACGTCAATATTCAATGACCAGGTGATTATCGCCCTTCCACGTACGATATCGTATGTTTAGTTTACATGATAATATATTTTTATTTTGATAATCGTATCTTGGAGGCGAGAAACTCTCCTCGTGTAAATGGCCCTAATCTATAAATGGTTCGAGTTTGTACAATGTGTTTAAAAATGTGAAAAAAATTAGGGGGGCTAATTCGGACCAGTAGATTCCGAAAATGCAATTTTTGTCTGTCTGTTAGAGCATCACGAGCAAGCTACTGAAAGGATTTAATTGAAACTCGACACAGAGCTAGCTTATATCCCGAGGCGTAACTTAGGATACTTTTATCCCCATAAATGACGTTGTTTCCGTGGGATAGACAAAAATAGCGAAAAAAATGACCCTGCGATCGCATCTTTTTAGGAAACTACTGAATATATGAGATTCGAACCAGTGCTGGCTTATAACCCGAGTTAACACTTACCTTTTATCCCAAATAATAACGTCGTTTTCTTAGAATAGACGGGTTAGTAAAATAGATGGAGCTGTAATTGCGTTAAATACTTACGTTGTTATAAATATCATGTCATTCATTGTATTACTTCAAATCAGGCTGGCTTCTGACTATATAAACTTAACTTCTTTGTTTTTATTATATGTTTTTATATTATATGTAACAAACCGTACCTCCATGTAAATAGCCCTTAATTCTTGTTTTTATTTAATCTTTCATATTAATTTTCTTTTGAATGATTTTTATTCCTTCTCGTTACGTACTCTAAATCTAAAACTTCTTTTTAGTTTTTCAATCACTAACAATTAAATATACTTTAATTATTTAAAAAACAACTCGCACACAATACACTAATCTATCTAATGTATAAACCATATTACAACAACGCGATAATTCTAATTTTAAGTTACAAGTCAAGTCTTTGTAAAGAACTAAGTTGACTCAATTTCACGCAGATTGATGTTGTGTAATCCTGTTCTTTTCAGTTTTGTTTTCCCTGTAACTCATGTTACTCATGAAAATAATCGGGAGTTAATCCTAAGATGATGATATCCTATCATCATCTTAGGATTAACTCCCGATTATTTTCACAGTGAACGCTCCGGAACCAAAAGTTCGCTTTCCTACTCTTTATTTTCCAATCTTGGCGATTTTCAGGTATACTGTTAGACCATTAGCCTGCATATCATTCCTCACAATGTCAAGCTTGCATTTTTTACCCTTTTACCAAGATCCGACGGAGGTGGCATAACTAGATATCTGCTCCCCCCTTAACTAGCATGTTTCAGTAAATTGTATTTGCCTTTTTACAAGGTAGATATAGATGTATATAGATACATATATGTACATATAAATTAAAAAGTAAAACCTTACCTAAATGCAAAACTTGATCCTATTAGTCACAGCAATTTCCGAGATACACCAAATAAATAGATGCAAGCATAGCTCATTTAAAGTTATAAGATATCCGTATAAGCCTATGTAACTCTCTTACAGTTTGTTTGCTATGTCACATAAAAGTTGCCGCGGAGACGAGAGTTCTTCATGCAGTCTTTCAGCGTGACTCCTAACTCCTAACATCCACCGCTGCATATACACCTCTGTACGTAACTCAGTATAGGTCACGTAATTTTACTTACAAAAATAATCTCAAATCGACTAAAGAATCTTGATTTCTACATTTCAAACGTCTAATGGCCCGTTTCTATATTTCACCAACCGTTCATTTGCTTTACTATCGGTTAAAATTTGACATAAACTACATACAAGTAATGTAAAAATTTTAGCGAAGGCAAGACAAGTGTATTAATATTAAGATATGGGAACCATTCCAATAACATGTGTTCTTGATGTATACTTATATATAGGTTTCGTCGCAATATTTAGGTACAACAGCATATATATAATTATAGCAATATGTTACGTTAGGCTAAAAATTGCTTAACCAAAGCACCACTACTATGATTCGAACTCACGTCATTAAAAACAGAAACGGGTACCATGGCCACTATACAACAACGATTCATAATTGCATAGTTTAAAAAACGCCTTTAACGTAACGTGATAATTTTCTTGAACTAATATCTGTCTAAACACGCAAGATATTTTCTAATCATGTCCATAAACGTTTAAAATGATTAGAACCAGCAATACTTTGCGAATAAATTTCAAATTTTCCTGTCGTTACTACTTTAATACCTAAGAATATATTACACGGTCTATAATGGGCATAATTTCGCGACACATTTGAATTTTTTTATATAATTCACTCCAAATCAGTTGGTTAACTTTGTTACTACATAGTTATTTGGTTCTCTGGATAGGTAAAGATAACTACAGATAGTCATGTTGTAGGAATTTCATACCTAAATGTAAATGCGTAGCAGTTCACGCAGAATTAAGGGTTGTATAGAGATGATGTTTATATAGGCGACTGTTTAGTTTCTGTCATTTGGCTAGGGATCCCTAAAAACCATTTAATCGAAAATAACCAACATCTCAAGAATTATCTTATAAACATAGATATCTTATGAAAAAAAATATTTTAAGTTCTACCACCTTGACATTTTTTCAGAAATTTACAACCCCTTTGTTCAAAAATTTGAAACAGGTCGCTTTGTACAACTTTAATTAATTAAATTGAATAGTTCAATAAACAATAGATTTTTTAATAATTTTACATGGAGACCAACGCAGACAATTTATATTTACATACTAAACCAATTGCGATTTTGGATAATATACCTACCTACAACAGAAAACTAAGAAAGAGGCTGGTCTCATTGATACTTAGACTGGAAAAAAAATCGTTGACAAAATACATTGAAACGAGGCACGTGTTTTACGCCCGAAATTAATATCCAATTCTTATGCAAATTTTGCAATTTAAGATCGACATTACAATCCATTTTTTGAAAAAACGCTTGCCGAATACTCTATCCATGGATTGAAATTTTTATCTTATCAATCTGTCCTTGGGGGGGCCAAATCGAGATTGAATATTAACTTTTGTATGAAAATTACGGTTTGAGCGTGCCAATAACCTACACACTTTGACGTTTCGTTACATTATTGTAAACAATCTAGGAGTACAATCTATGGAATAGCTAGGATTAGGGTCACGGATCAGTTCAGAACTTATTTCTGGAACAGAGTTTTTGGTAATTTTCGTTAGTATTAGGTATACCTAATTTATTATTAGATTATTAACAACGATAATAATCTATCTATATCTATCTTCTATATATCTTCTTCTATCTATCTATACTATAATAAATCTATAAATGGTTCGAGTTTTTACAATGCGTTGAATAATGCGAAAAAAAGTCGGGAGATAATTTGTACCGGAAGATACCGAAAATATATTTTTTAGAATTTTTGTCTATGATCACGTGAAAGCTACTGAACGGATTTAAATTAAACTCGACACAGAGCTAGCTTATATCCCGGGGCATAACTTAGGATGCTTTTTATCCCGATAAATAACGTCGTTTTCGGGGATAGACGAAAATAGCAAAAAAGATGGCGCTGCGATCGCATCTTTTTTGATACTACTGAACGTATATAAATGAAACTTGACGGCCTCTGTGGTTGAGCGGGCTAAGCCTTCGCCGGCTTACCTCACTGCCCTCACTGCAACGCAGAGGCTCCGGGTTCGATTCCTGGTATAGTAAATTTCGGAAACGTATTTTCTCCGTTATTTACTATGGTCTGGGTGTCTGGGATCGGCCCCAGAATGGTCCGTTTTATATTACCCATAACACAAGCGTAACTTGCTTAATTTGGGGATATACAGTGTGTGTGTTTGTCTGCCGATTTATTATTATTATTATTAAAAAAAAAAGCAACTCGACATAGTGCTGGCTTATATCCCGAGTTAACACTTAGGACTCATTTTATTCCGGTAAATTAAGTCGTTTCCTTAGAATAGACGGATTAGCAAAATAGATGGCGCTGCAAACGCGTTTGTTCAATTCAATAACAAATACCTACATTGTTATAAACAACATGTCATTCGTTACATTAGTTCAAATCAGGTTGGCTTCGACTTACCTCTAATGTTTGGCTTTGTCTAGACTATATGGACTTAATTTCTTTGATATTATTATATGTAAAAAACCGAACTAAGTTTTTATGTAAGTAAAATAAAACTACTAGCTAAGGTTTGACATGCAGCGTAGCCGCGGGGCAAACTTTAATACTAAATAAAAACAAATGAACCCCTAGGACTCTAAGGTAGGTATAGACAGAACGTACGTAAAGGAAAGTATCAAATGAAATGTTTATTTTTTTACAAACTTGTTTACGTAAACGTATGTAAGTAGTCAAAGTGAATGTCAAAGTTTATTTATTTCTTAAACATGAGTATTTACATATTAGAGAATGCATGATGGTATAAAAGTAAATGTGCGTCATGTTTGGCCAGTTAGGCATAGAAAAATTAGAAATATAAATTTAATTAAAAATCCTACAAACAATGTCATTATAATAACTCAAAGTAAAACTCAAAGTAGTACATGTGTTTTGCATATGTGTGTTAAATAGTAATGTATTCACTGGAAAATACTTCACCTTTATCCGTGCTAATTTGATTATTTAATACAAGTTCTCGTAACACACACCGGCATGATCGGCTTCCTATTCCAAAATCGATTTCCTTCAGCCAGCTTTGCTCTGATGCTCGGGACTCGGTCTATGTATTTTGTTCGTCTGAACCCTAGTATCGTTAGTAGAAGACATGAATAAAGCGTCTTCTTTATGTTCATCCTCCCTTCGTTCAGCCATTACGCTCACGTGCGCAACGGCTTTTAAGAACTTTTCTCGCATGCTTCGTTCCGTCCTTTAAGATTAGAATTGAGCTCCCACTTGGTTTTCCTGAGCAATACGATACTGGTTTTTTTTAAAGGTGTCACGGAAATTCCTTCTACGGTGACCACTTAACCGCCAGACCACAAAGGCCATATATATACATAATTAGAATTAGAGTGTAGCACTTAACAATTAATCAACATTACACTAAATTACATCTTAAATTTTTCAATAAATAAAAATAAATAAATAAATCTTGTCTAAACTATTAGTTTTAAGGTTACTTGCAATGCTTTTTTTATTGGTTCCGTAGTCACATAATGAAAAGACGGGACATTTGTTATCTCTACGGAACTCTTCGTTGTGGTTGGGCTACCAATTTTTTATTTTCATCATTCGACATTTTGGATATATAAGTATAAATTACAACAAACAAAATTATCTTTAATATGACATTAGTATAGTCAATAAATCGACAGACAAACTCACACATTGTATATTCCCAAGCTAAGCAAGTTACACTTGTGTTATACCCATATAAACAATAAACAACTCGGGGCCAATCCTATAATAGATACCTAGGCAGCGGAAAGGTCGTGTACGAAATTTACACTGCCAGGAATCGAACCCGGTTCTTTTAAGTTCAAGTGAACTAGCCAACACTAACAACTAGAAGATAGATATGGGAGTCAAAAAATTATGAACATGCTACTAATCACTAATAGAATATGACGAGAACTACTTACGCCGATACGGGTATTAGGCGGACCATTTTCAGTATATCAATTTGAATGAAACAACCAAAATGATCCGTAAACTTAACATTCAGTTATTTAAGGTCATTGAATTTTATCGTATCGTACCTATGTGTTATAGTTGTCTGTCTAATATCAGCATAATGAGCTTAGTAAGCATATTATAGGATAATAAAGAAAATTCCATGATTACTGTTATGTTTTGCTTCTTATGTTGTTCTTTTTAATTGTCTGTTCGGGATGTCATATGTGTCGGAGAACCGGTGTGCCGCGATGTTTTGTTGCTATAATTCGAGAGAAACCGTGTATCGGAAGATCACCTGCGGGCTAGTGATGTCAACACCTTACATCGATAAACGTTAAACTTCAAACTTTACGATTATAAACAATTATTATAGAATATGAAATAGCTTCCACTCAAATAATTTAAACAGGTTATCGTTAACACAATTTATGTACTTGAATAAATATTATTATACCGCATAATAAAAACGTCAAATAGTAGCTGCTACTTAACTTTATTGACATTAAATATGAAAATAGTTTGTGAGTAATATTCACTGACGTGTTTTGAAATAGTCACTAAATATAAATCCGGCAAGTGCGTGCGTCATGCACTATTACGGGTTCCGTACTGGTGAAAACATTCTTTCTTGTCGTCATTTGCTACTAAGACATAAAAAGTATTATAAACTGGCTGTATTATACGTCTAAATGGACAAACTATCGTTCCTATAAAGAAGACAACGTCATTTATTTGCATAATTATATCTATTTGACAGTTTATGAAACAAATAATATTCTATTCTAAAAATATCTCATATCTGTCACAAAACCTACTAATCTTATATTGTGCAAACCAGTTTTCGGTACAAGTATTATAAGTAAGTATCTTTGAAGCTCTATACTTCAATTTTTTCAAAATTTTCTATATCTTAGTTCGAAAGTTACAAAAGTTTTTAAAACTTTGGAAGCTAATAATGCTAAAATAGACTTAAAAATTCAATCCTCAGTTATACATGTGTATACATAGCACACCATTGTGTAGCGCCATGCCATATAAATTACACCTACCTGTTGAATCTCGTCCACATAAACCTAGTAGTTTCTGAGAAAAATTATTATAACACTAGCTGTGCCCGCGCTGTCGTCCGCGTGGAATTTGGTTTCAAAACCCCCAATTTTGAAACATTCTTCATTGGTGCTCCGCTCCTATTGGTCTTAGCGTGATGATATATAGTCTATAGCCTTCCTCGATAAATAGGCTATCAACACTAAAGAATTTTTCAAATCGGACCAGTACTTCCTGAGATTAGCGCGTTCAATTAAACAAACAAACAAACACACAAACTTTTCAGCTTTATATATTAGTATAAGATAGGTACAGACAGACAGGACATGACGAAAACATAGGGTCCAGTTTTGACCAGAATGGCTACGGAACCCTAGTAATACGAGGCATATGGGTTATTGTTCACCAATATGCACATTACGTCGCCTGTAACGGGTTTATTGCTTTGGAATGAACGCGGCTGTCTGCATGCCAAACGGCGATTCCTGGTGATCGCCCCTTTGAATTATGCGCACGGGCACGCTTACGCGTCTGCATTCAATCGCCACACGAGATTTATGTGTGTCCCGTCTGTATGCCACATACAAATGTTTGCATGAAATTCGAAATGAGAAGTTACGCTACCAGACTGACTGTCTTAACATACAATTCTCATTATATGTGTGTTGTACCATGATTGAAATTGTATAGAGATTTGAAGTACAAGTGACTAATTTTCATGTAGAAATATATTTTTATAGTGTACAGAATATTCCTTATTGCATACATATTACTAAACTAATAAAAAGGTACAATTTTTGTGACAAGTACGATATAATTATATAGAAAAAACTTAAATTAAATTTATACATACATTTATTGTTTTAAGCAAGAATTTTGCCTTACTATGAAAAAGCACAAATGTTTATGAATATGACTTTTAGAGTTGCCACAAAAATTCCGTTGTTTGACGTACAGTTTGGATGCGCTGAGCCAGCGGGTTATAAAAGTATAGTTTTCGCCTTCTGACTATTTGATTGAAAATTATTCTACAGTTAGATTAGATACACACTAACACTACTTGATAGTGACTCGATCCATAAATCGTACGAAGTCATATAACTGTGTCATAGAGTCGTGGTGGCGAAGGTACATATATTTCAATGATGTGAGTTCAAAATTTGGCAGACAATATACACTGTTTAGCTAGTGTTTTATTCATTTACATAATATTACAATCACCACGTTAAGAGAGTAAAGAACTACATCGAGAGCAGACTTGCACATAAAAAGTTATTGATATTCCAAAGTCTACAATCCGCCTGAGATAAGTGTTGCGGTTGTACTATTTGTATCCTTAAATATCTAGGTAAATTAATTATTTAAAAACTATTACTACTATCTTCGTTGTTTCGTACAAACACTCCTACAACCAAAAATATCTAATAGTGTTACTACTTGTTATTGATAGACTTATTATTATTTTGCTTGTTTAGTCAACTAACACAATAGCTTTGGTGTTGGTTCCGTAATTAAAGTAAAAACAATTTTGTAAAATAACTCTTTCAAGATAAATAAATACCTCTTGCTAGCTATAATTAATTATGAATGAGTAGTTATTTTATTCTTGGGAACCTAACTGGTTTGAACAAAATATAATATGATATAAAAATATTATATAATTTGTTTTCCAGTATCTTTACTAAAAACATCGTAAATTTTGAGGTTGGTTAATTTAATAGTTCCACTAATAAAAACTAATGTACATTTTACTAACGGATCTATATTTTTTAATTATTATACTTAGAAACAGTAAAAATACATAAATGTTAATGCTTATTGCCATATTAACATAAAAATGTTATCGTATACGTAACATCACTATCATTTGTGTTACGAGAGTATCGAAAACTCGTCAATGCATTGCAATGACGAAGCGCTCCTATAATGTCGGGCTTATATATTTTACTATCTATTCATTTGCCTTAAGATTAAAAATGAACATAGGCACACTCCATACAAGTAATTCTAATTTTCTATTAATGGTAATGCGAATATTAGACGGATCAACCAAATTGAACAAATTTGGTTAAAATGCACAGAACCTGAAAGGACATGTCGCTATTCAATGATATTAAATGTTACAAATTTATGTTTATAAATATGGAACACTCTGGTTGATTCGTCCAAATTAAGACATAAATAAGCTGTCTAATATCGGTTTGAGGTAAAAGAATAGTTTTTATAAATTTATTTGATTTTGTAGCCATTTTCGCAAATATTGTTATATCCGTCCGACAATAATTTCGTCTAGTTTTTTATATCACAGTCATTTTTCTCGAAAGCTACTAGGTGTATATGGATTTTTGTAAGAATACGTATGTAATATATGTGCCGCTACATAATAATGTATTAATTAGGGATAACCCTTTATGTATGCATATAACCGCAGATGGTTTTTTTTCAATGTGCATATTCGTATGCAGGTTCGTTAGATGATGAACTGAACATAAGTTTCTTAATTAAAACTATAGATATTAGTTCCTGAAATGGAAAATTCAAAGTGTAATGAAAAACTTTCACCGATAAAATTCGTTTAAATAAGACCCGTTGTTTATTTTTTAGATACAAGATATTTTTCATTAAACGTGGTTAAAAGCAGTTATTTGTCAATTGACCCTGACAGGTCTCAAATCCTGAAAGGTCTCGAGTCTGTAAACGTTGGTCGCGTCTACGGAACCGTGATCCGGTTATAAACTTATCATATTTTATTTTAATCTCTTGAAAAACTAATACGTTGTATAATTGTTTATCAGTTTTTCAACTTTCGTTCAAAGTTTTTTAAGTGTTTCAAAGAAAATCGTAGACGTAAATTATTCTTAAATATTATTCAACACTTACAAAATGTTGACAAGTTACATATTAATGCTCGTTTTTAATGTTTTTTTCTTTCTTGGCAATGGGGAGGAATTCACACGGTTTTAGATGTGTCACTTTATATGCAGTGGTTGACAGGGTATGTATGACATTTCGGTATTTTCTCTAATTAATACGAGGCCTTGGACGTAAATAAAATGAACTTGCATAAGTATAGGAATTAACATGTAACCAGCCAATTATTTACTGTAACCAAGTGCATTTTAATATATTCGTTTTTAATATAGCAGTAGCTCTGTAAAATAACTTTTATTTGTGTAACATCGATAGTAATATGTAATATCAACACACACACAGTCACACTTACTCATATACACACACAAGCCTACTCACACAAAAGCTCTCACGCATTTGTAACATTCAGCAATATTTTGTGTGATTAATATTTTTGAATTTCTAGGGAGATGGCCTGATCAGTTAAACTGGTTTTGAACCTAATACAGACACTAGGCAATTAATATGCATAATTACTTGTCGTAATTGTGCAAATTGTTTGTTTTTTTGAGCAAATAAGTATATTATTGTTAGTAATATACAGATCTGAAATTGGTTTTGTTTGGTAAAGAATCTTATACTGGATATTATTGGATATGAGGTGAATAGATTGTGTAAATGATAATATGATGATTGTGATATAATTATGCCGACTTCAAATAATTGAAAGAATATGAAAGAAAAAATAACGAAATTGAATGCAATTACTAGGCCTGTCGCTGGGAAATTTGCTGCCACTTCTTGTTGCACAACTGCAAGAGGTAGACTTAAGGCTTGTGGTCGTGAGGGATGATATGCATGTAAATATCTAATAATAAGTAGAAAAGAGAATGCAGTACTTCGAAAGGGACGCTTGGAATACAATCATTATGGGCAATATATGTATATATTTTAATTAAAAGTTATGTTTATCAGAACTTTGAAAGCTTTAATATAATTTAAATTTCCAAATAACGTCAATAGGAGAACATTGAATCATTTTTAAGCTCATCATTTTGTGTATACAAATAAACGCAAAACAAACTATTTTAGGTCATAACATTTCATCGTGTATATACCAAAGTTGAAATAGTTTAATTTCGTGTATATGATTAATACATTAACTAGACTAGACAATAAAATATTCATATTAAAATGTATTCAATTTATATGTGAACTAGTTGATACCAAATCCGTATACATTAAAATACAAGAGACCTAACTTAATATTGCCATATCTGTATGCCAAAATTAAAATAGTTTAGTTGCGTATATATGATTAATACATTAACTAGTCTAGACAATAAAATAATCATATTGAAATATATCTGTACTATACCAAACACTATACCTTTTTTATTGGATGAGTTCAGCAAACAGTCATACGGCCTACCTGATGGAAAGCGGTTAACATTGGCCATAGACATTTGTCACACCGAAATTGATACTAATGTACTGCCGCTCTCTAAAGGACTGGAACCTGGCCGCTAATGCCGGAACACAACTCAAGGTTGTTATGACGGCATACTCTAAACGAGGGGTGGTAGCCATCCAGACGGGCAAATACCCTACCACCTGGCTGTGGGTTGTTTTTACGTCTCTTACGAAAGCCCGCCCGGCCGAAGAAAATGGTATTCTTTCTCCGTTCCTGCACGAATCTGTCTGTACTAACCTATACTTACAAAATTATAAACGCGAAAGATTGGATGGATATTTGATGCTCAAGCACGCCAGAATGGGTGTACGAATCGTGATGAAATTTGGCATAGAGATAGATTACAGTCTGGAATAGCACATAGGCTACTTTTTATAACCCAAAAATGTACGGTTCCCGTGGGATATATATATGTTTCGGTTTTGACAGAGGACGTGTGGTACTCCCAGTGACCGTTCCTCCACTCTGTCTATAAAATTTACATTAATACGAACGAAGTCGTGGGCAAAAGCTAGTACAATTTATATCTACGTTAAATAATTGGTACCAAATCCGTATAAATTAAAATACAATAGAACTAAATTAATATTACAGAAACTTTCGCAATGTTAATTTCCCGCGACCTATCCAATTACCAATCAACAAAGATCGCCGCATTAATTAAAATCCAAATCAAATGGCTAGACAGGGTTTATCATATTATGCAAAACATCATTCTAACCCAGACACCTGTTAAGTTCGTCCTTCATTGTCCGAAATGAGAATTGGGTCGACTAAAAGCTTCCAGACAATCACAATTTTAAATTAGGGACCCTTTATATAAACCACCAAGTTTATATACCTATCTAAACGCATTTCACTACATTAGACTATAACTTGTATACTTGTAAGGCTAGCCACGGACTGGCACCACACAGCACATGCACGCTACATTTTTATTTTATTTTTTTATTATTTAATATAAGGATTAAATGTGATACAATACTGGTCTGGTCTGGTTAACAATAATTATTTATTCGCGATTAATGATTAATTAATTCATGCTACTTATCTCAGGAACTATAATACTTTGGATTAAGATACAAAGTTCGGTTTACGTATAGAAATATTGTTTATAATTATTTATAGAGGTGAAAGGGCTAACAAATTTTAAATTTTGAGGGATATCATCGAGTGAGATATCAATCGAAAGAGCCCTTTTAGCATGTTTTGCTAATATTTTCTTCATTTTCAGCTATTTTTAATTTATGTCGTATTCCTTCCTTCGACTTTTATCAGCGGAAAATCTTGGAAGTCTTCCTACTTAATATGCAAAGATTGTATCTTTAGCTATTAATTTTCAAATATTATGTATCGTATTTAATTATTTTCTGCTTCACATTCGCTGTGGCACAATTGTCGTGAGACATATGTATGGAACTATGTGCGACAAGCTTAAATTATAAATTGTGTCTAGGGATTTCGCTAGGCCCGTCTGGGATATCTGACGGCTGGGTATATACCTGATTTTATTACCAGACGGACGCTAGTTGAAAGTTTATCGTAATTTTATGCTTTCGCTCTAAACTCACTTAATACTATCTTTGGAGGCTATTACCATAGAATGCTTAAAATGTTTTCGAGAAATGTATATAATAAAGTCGGTGTAAAATTTTATGACCACTCTAGATACCTGATTTGGTTATGTAAAATCGGCCGTATAGAAGTCAGTACTGGTTCCGTAAAAATAGTGAAATACACTGTTTTTGTCAATTTAATATAAAATGTTTCTTATCTCGAGAATTATTCACCGAACCTAATTAATTTTCGTTGCAAGTATTTATTATCTTTTAACATCTTGATGTTTCAGACTTTTTTGCTTTATATTTCAAAAGTTAGATGAGGGAAAACTTATCACTTTAATAGGCATTTAACCCCATCTGGATTAAATAAAAGAGTCAATATATAGTAAAAATTCATCTCAATTACATGGATGTATTTTTATGCATATATTTATTTTTTAGATATGTAAATGTACATTTAGGTAAAAGTACTTATGTACTTATGTATTTAAAATTTAATGTAAACAATTACCTACCCTACCTCTTGTTTTCACTCTCGCTAGACCCATAAGTTTGCTTGAAAAAAACTCTTTTTAGGGTTATGCTCGCTTTTGTACATCACCACTATTTTGTAATTTTAAATGTAAATATTTTGTGTACAGTAAAGAATATATGGCGGCCATCCCTAATTATTAATTGATTTGCGGTTCTACATTTTATGTAGCGAAATACAGAATAAACTTTCCTGTTAAATTATCTCAACGTATGCTATAATTAAATACTTAATTTAACTCTAACAGAAATCACTGAAAAATATTATATATAAACATAAAATTAAAGAACACAACATTATATTTCATAATAATATACTTAATGACTTTGCTTATTAAATATTTATAAGCTTTTGTATCTCACACATAATTTCCAATTAATTTAAGACATTAAATTCGGTAAATGTAATAGCATTCTAATACAGGAATTTTAAGTAGTGGGGTGGTGAAGTGGGGAGGAGGGAGGGGGAGGCATACTTACCTTTACTACAACCCCTAAGGTCCGGAGATCTCGAAATATATTTTTTTTAATAAACATAGCCTCACTTATTTTCACTGATTTTTTCGCTAATATTGCACTTCTATCATAAGTCCAAAGTTGAAAAATCCTTTCAAAGTTAATAAAAAAAGCCAGTAATCAATATAAAAAGAGCCAGCAAAAACCAGCTTAATTGGATAAAAATGAAGAAAAAACACAATAGAACACATTCATATACAATACCAGAGTAACCATTCAAAATGGCGACCAATAGAGGCAATATTTTTTTTTTACGTAATCGCTTTCATTTATATTTAACCTATATAAAAAAAATCAGCAATGTATTTAAAAATTGATGTCATTAATATATTGATTCATTGTCATATTTAAAACCAACTTGCTAGTCGTCCACTAAATTGATAAATAAAACAAATGTTTCATACGAGACTTTTAAGGCGTCATACTGTTTGTGTGTATAAAATAAATAGTAAATGGTAACCAGTCGGTTCTGGCACTCGCCGGCCGCTGCCGCGGTACGCTCGCTTCGCTCGCTCGACTCTGTTATCAGGTAAAGGATTTCTTTAAATAAAATATGGTGCCTATATCATTTAATTAGCTTTAAAATCACATTCACTTAACTGAAAAGGAATAAAATGGCGGCAATGAGAAATGCAAAATATTTGTCAATATTTTCTTTTTATAGAAATATGTCGATTTCCGAAAATTATATGAAACAATATATTAATTAAAACTTTAGATTTCTAATTTCTTAATTAAAAATCGATAAGTATTATTAACATATCGATTAATTTATTTTTATCATCACACCTTGTTAGCCAAGCCATTAAAAACAAAAGTGACGGTAAAAACTGTCACTTTTTATCAATCGATTATATGTCTAGCATTAATTTTGTAGTTATGCCTCAATTAAATTTAAATCCTTATTTCTACGTTAAAAACAGTTTTAGTGTTACAAAAAGTTCTGGCGGTTATATGTAATTCGTGAGTACATTCATAAACTCAAATCACGGTATGTTATTATCAAAAAGGACACAATTTTACAACAAAAATAAGTGAGGTTATGTTTATAAAATTAAAAAAATTTAAGACCTCCGGACCTTAGGGGTTGTAGTGGGGGTAAGTATACCTCCCCCCTACCCACTACGCCCCACCCACTACTTCAAACTTGTGTATCAGATTGTTAAGTCGTAGCCTTAAATTTTAATTAGTAAAAGAAAAAATCTGAATTCGATATTAATGTTTAAATCAAGAACCGAATTAAATTACGACAACATTTTATTTATCATTTCAATGCAATCACTAATTATAGTAAATATTATTAATTTTAAACGTTATCGTTTTTAATGTACTTAGGTACATTAACATGTCAGAAATATTCATATACTAACCCATCGGCAAAAAGCTTTTTTGCAAAAGACTAAGTTGACTAAAAGAACACTGCGGTGACAAAAGGAACACTGAAACCCAGTAAATATCTGACAGTCATCCAGAGTAGCTATACTTCACTAGCTTTATTGTTTGTCGCCAAGTTTTGGAATATGTATAAAGCCCTCCCCCCTCGCAAAGAAACCACATAATAAGATGACAATTATTTCACTTAACAAAGAGATTCTTAGTATTATTTCTCCACGGACCCGTATAAGCGAATTTCAACGGAAATACTCAATTAATATTCTCAGCAATTCATGGATTTACCTCACATTGTTTATCCCGCAGTGCTGCCAAAAATAATAAAGCAGTTTGCCATAAATCAGTTTAATTTTGATATTATTGAAACGGATACGATACTGCTGTGGCGGATGTTGCGGATGATTCGTGGATGGATTAAACGAGCATAGGCCATTATAATTAAACGGACCGTTTAAAATAATCTATTCTGAGACCATTCAAGTGACCAATGATATTGTGAAATGTTAGGGTTGTTCAGTTGTGAATTTTTATTCTTATATCAATTCTGTGCTGGGTGTAATTTTTTTTATCCTACCTTCCTAAAACCCTGTACAGTTCCCTGCACAGACAAAGAGTTTGGTTTCTCATCTTCAGTGTAATATTCGACAAAAACGCGGCTTTTTAAATCAAATTACAATTAGCTGTTACCTACAAGTTCGTCTGCATTTACCTATTGTTTTATTTTCTGAATCCGTCGAATACTCGACTGGTTCCCTTTAATAATTATGTATTTCTCACACAAACCTTTAAGTATGAAATCTTATTATTACTATATTATATTATTATTCATAGCCGGCTTTATCTCTTCAACATTGTCTTCTAAAAACACAAAGCCTACCTTTGCTAGAATACAATCTAGCTCCTTGCCAATTTGTATTAAAATCTGTTTAGTGTTTAGTCATGAAAAGGTAACAGTTACTTTCGCATTTATAAATAATATTAGTATAGCAGTATAGGCTTAATTCTCGCCAAATATGCGCCTCATGCTTTTACTTGAATCCAAATTTTATAAGTTATCAGGATGATGTCGAATTGATTAGATCTATACATTTTTGGAGAATGATCGATTTGTCCAAGGCAAATTTTCTGGTTTGAAAGATCTATAACCTCTATGTGCAGGTATACTCACGATATTTTCTTCGCCGTTAATACGTGGTAATTATTATAATACGTACTTTAGGCCAGAAAAAACTAATAAGCCCACGTCATTAGAATAAAATGCGAGTGCATTAGTCACACCCTATAAAAAATTAAATGTAAAAACTACGACAGCATCTCTTTGAAGTAGGTATTCGATCCGATCCGGTTATCAGTATTTCGGAATAAGTAACGAGTTAAGCAAGGTTCTGCTTCCTTGGTGTTATAGATGCCTATGGGCAGCATAACTGGGTACTTACTCTCAGATGGTCCGTCTACTAGTTGCTCACCATCAATAATAAAGCTATATGTGCTAGGAATCCCAGCAAAAATAAGTGGGATATTCTTCGGCACATTGCTGCTAAAAAATTTCAATAAAAAACGTGTCTGTTGGAACCAATAGTCTACATTGGCTATGTAAGTTGCTTTGTTTACAGAATATCTGTAAATAAACATAACTTATAAAAGTACACTCACCCCTAAAAAAAGGTGTATAAAGCCATCTCGGCTTTATACACCTTTTACATATATTAAAAATCACCGCATAGGTTTAAAGTTGGCGATGCCGCGAATTGTTTTTGGCACATTGGCTTTTAATAGTACTGACGTTATCCCAATTAGAAGTGAATGACGGCGTTAAATATACGCACAACACACTAACAGAATAGAAAGAGAACAAGTATACTCTATTTTTTGTTAGAGTGTGTGTATCAAGTTGAGTATTCATATTTCCATTATAATATAATATGAAATAATAAATACTATCATTTTTCCCACATAAAACTTTAAATTCCAGCGTGGCACCCCTACAATTGTTGACAGTTAATTCGAAAGCCATTGATCTATTTAAGGCAGCACACGCACATGAATCGCGAGTTGTTTGTTTTCGTATTCATTTAGAATTTGCACGCTAATTCGGTTCGGACGTCGACATTAAAGTTGAAAATAGTAACGCCAATTCTAATGTATATCTTGCTAACATAGTCCTGTTCCTGAGACGGCTTTTTAATTGAATAGTCTATGACCTATGACCAGAGATTCTCAAACTATCTTGGATTAGAGATTCGTTTTCGACCCCCATAGTCAAATTACTTTAAAAATCCTTTATCTAGTTTTTTCGTATTGATATAAAATACTTACCAATTTAAAAACTTTGTGTTTGGTTAAGTGAGTAAGTTTGACATATTTTTCTCATCAAAATTTAACAAAATAAATAGACATAAAATTCAGTAAATATCAAATATAATTAATTATTATTAATACAAATTACGTAAAATACTTCATTAGGTAATTATTTCCTGAGAAAAACACACATTTGTACACGTAACACAACTTATACAGTATCTCGAAAGTTTTTTTTTAATTTTATTTTTTTATTAACTACTCTACGGACTCAAGTTCCGTACCCTTTTTTACAACTTAATTTCTATTAAAGTTTTTAGGTTTATACACGCTTATTGTTTATTTTGTTATTGTGTGTGACATTAATTTAGTGATTTTTATGTGGTAGTGTACCTTAAGAATAACTTATAATATTTTTTATTTTTAATACTGAACTTATACTAATGTAGAGTGTATCTGTTACATACTGGTGTTGTGAGGAAGTGCATGTGCAGTGTGTGCCTTATATCTATACCTATATATATCTTAACTAGTGCCATTTGTGTTGCTTTTCCTTTCTGTGCCTAGGTTATTAATTTTTAAGCTCTTTGTATGTCTTGGCTTGTTTGTAAAGTGTGCGTGTAATGCAATGCGGTGGTAGTGCGCGTTGGTGTGAGTATGTGTGAGTTTTGTTGTTGGTTGTGTGTTTGTGACTTTGTGTGGTGTTATAATTTATTGTTTAATTGTTGTGTATCTCACGTTATCTCGAAAGTTTAAAATAAGAACTTGTGTTAATTAATAGGGGTCGATTTTTAGACCTCGTCGATCCCCAAAATCAGTTTTCCTTTATATCGACCCCTGGGAAACTGATTTCGAACCCAGGGGTCGATATCGACCACTATGGGAATCCCTGGACTAAGCCTTTAGCTGCTTACCTCACTAAAACGTTAAAGTCCCAGGTTCGATAATGGGATACTTTCATAAACTTTTCGTTGTTTACTATTACAGGCTGGCTGTATGAGACGATCCCAAAGTTGTACCTTGCTTGAGATGGTTGAGTGATCAGTTTGTCTGCCGATTTAATATTGATTTATCTTTTACATGTATATGTTTTAGCATAAATGAATCCCGAACAAGAGTAACGTACAAAAGCGAACCATATCGTCTTATTTCTATAATATAATATAACAGCATAATTGTAGCATTTGTTACAGGTATTGAATATTGTTATTGTAGACAGTCCTTTCTGGTTTTTAAAAATACCATAATATTAGGAAAGGATTCAGTTCTATTTTGAAAAAATATTAATCAAGTAACGTCTGTCGCAGGACAGTACAGAAATGTAATGTGGAACGCTCTCCAGCTGGATGGACCGACGACTTCCGTAAGGTTTCCAGTAGGCGCTGGATGCACGCGTAAGATCAGAATATGTGACCTTGGACAAGCGTGGCGGGTATACTGATTGTTCTCCTTAAAACATGGAACTGTCGGAGCCCAGCAATGGGATGTTTATGGGCTGATATTATTATTGAATGATTTACCTCTTGATTTTAGGAACAGTAGTACGCCTAAAAATATTAAAAATAAACTAAAACTGTACTTTATATCAAGTTAAGTAATTAAAAATTGTTTAATGAAACAGTCGCTGCAACTATAGTATAAAAATAAACCCTAGAGGTTTCCAATATACTATAAAAAAATCGATCCATTGTAAATTGTTTTTTTTTTTGGTTTTTGATAAATGAGTTTTTTTAATGTTATGTCATAAAATGTTCATAGCTCCTCCGTGCTAAAATACACGTTAGATGATTAAAATTGGAATTGTTTAAAGTATGAGTGTACGCGTTATTTTTTGCGGCGAGTGACGTGTGTGATCTGTAGAGCCGGATCTGATTCCGTCTCCAAACTATGGCGCCATAGCGGACGCAATCGGCGTCCGATAATTATTTATAAAAATATAAGGCTCCGTACACATAAACATTTCAATTATATTAACTATGTATAATTGTATAAAAATAAAATTATAACCTCCTCGTTGGTAAATAAGTTTCTTGCTATAACCTATAGGTTGATGACACACTTGGGCCCCAATTCCATACAAAAACAACCATTATGACGCCAGTGGTCGACCATTATGACGAAATTGTAATAACAGAATTAGGGCCGTTTATTCGTGCAGGAACGGAGAAAGAATGCAATTTACTGCGGCCGGGCAGCCTGTCGTAAGAGGCGACAAAACAACCCACAGCCAGGTGGTAGGGTATTTGCCCAACTGGACGGATGCCACCCCTGGTCTAGAGTATGTCGCCATAACAACCTCGAGTTGTGTTCCGGCATTAGTGACCAGTTTCCAGTCTTCCTTAAGAGAGCAGCAGCGCATTTGTAACGCCTTTGGTGTTGCAAAAGTCCATAGGCGACAGTAACCACTTATCAAGTGGGCCGTCTACCTGTCTGCTGAACTCATGCAATAAAAAAAATGTTTTTTTAATGGTTCTAATGGAAACTGCTTACCGTCGCACAACACCAAAAATGGTACCGGTTTCGAAACGGGACTAGAACATGAGTACTGATGTTGGACAACAACTCATGGTCGTTATGGCGGCGTAGTCTGGACCGGGAATGCTAGCCATCCACACGGGCAAATGTCCATCCACCTGGCTGTGTGTTGTTTCGTCGCCTTTTATGATAGGACGCCCCGCCGCAAAAGTTAGTATACTTTCTCAATTCCTGCATTGATAAAACACGTCACTTCATAACAGCCGGGGTGATAACGGTAATATGTAATATATCGTACTCGTGACTGAATAAAATTTTAAAGGAAAGAAAATTAGACAGCTGTCTGGAAAATACATATAGTGTTTTTTGTGTAGGTTTTTTGTATGAACGCAAAACTCGAACAATGCATGATTCTTTTTTGTCTTTTTCGTTATGATCATGGAAAAGTTTTTAGAAAAAAATGAAACTACGATCTTAACTGATGATAGTACCGACCTATTTTATTGAATCTTTTTTTATTAATGATGCAATGAAATATTTCAATTATAATGTAAAATCAGGAATATTTGGAAAACGCATTCCAGTCTAAATTAACAGAAAATTAGATTTGGTTTTTGACTTTTAGTATTGTATCGCGTCTAACCAAAACTAGGGCAGGGCAATATACGTCGGGTCATAAAGTTATTTTAATATATACTAGTGTTTCCGCAGCAGAGAGTAGCTTTATTTTACTTACACAAAAACTTAAGTCGGATTTTTACATATAACAAAGAAACAAGTCCATATATTACAGTCTACACAACTGCCTGATTTGAAGTAATACATTGAATGTTGTTTATGACAAAGTAGGTATTTGTTAGTGAATTAAAAAAACACGGTTACAGCGCCATCTATTTTGATAATCTGTCTATTCTAATGAAACGACTTTATTTATCGGGATAAAATTAATCCTAAGTATTAACTCGGGATATAAGCCAGCACTATGTCGAGTTTCATTTATATACGTTCAGTAGTATCAAAAAAGTTGCGATTGCATCCCATCTTTTTCACTATTTTCGTATATTCCACGAAAACGACGCTATTTATCGGGATAAAAATTATCCTAAGTAACGCCCCCGGATATGAGCTAGCTCTATGTTGAATTTCATTTAAATCCGTTCAGTAGTTTTCATGTGATGCTCTAACAGACAGACAGACAAGAAGAACAAAACTGTACAGACAGAAAGACAGACAAAAATTCTAAACATTGCGTTTTCGGAATCTCCTGCTCCGAACTAGCCCTGATTTTTTTCACATTTTAAACGCACTGTACAAACTCGAACCATTTACAGATTTATTATAGTAATAAATAGATAGATACAGTTAGTAGAATTTATATAATTCGAAAGGAATTGTGGATTACTATCCATTAATTTTAATTTGGGCTTATTGTATTTCTTGTTTTATTCTTTTATTTAATTTTGTATTTTTGTTTATTAATGACAAAGTAAACAATAATGTGGGGCTATTTATTATTTACATTGCCGGCTTAAAGTCTAGTAGTCGTTTTTTTGAAATTCACTGATAGTCAGCTATCCCAAGTTCGATCCTCAGCAGAGTAAATAAATTTTGTAACCGAGCTTTGCGTTATTTACTCTGGTCTGTGTCTGATAAAAATAAGACATTTGTAGAGCTCATAGTAACTCGTTCTTACTGTTGTTCCACGACTCTACTGAATGAATGCTTTCATAATACATAGAGATATATCCAGTATGTATCTATCTATTTACTCAAGTGAATTTTTTAAGTGGGCCTTCGGGGCTAATTTCTAAATTATACGAAATAGCGAAAATCACTCAAAGATCGAGACCGATTTTGATGAAAAGTAAAGTGTTACACTTTAACGTTAACTATTAATAGATTTTTTTTAAATCAATTGCCCTTGGCAGGAGCCGAATAGGCTGATTTTGAACAAATAAACACATCCCCTGTTTTATACGAAATCATAGTATGTATAGCTTGTCAGGATCAATTTCTGTGAAGCAATATCAAACGGCAAACCAAGGAAAGGGTTGTTTTTGAAAAAAGTTCTATTTTCCATACATTAATGAAATCTCACCTCATGTTATTCAACATGGAAATGATGAAAATTATTCTATTTTTAATAGGCATCTAAAAATTAATATTCAAAATGCACGTTATTTTACCATAATCAATCAAATCAGTCAATGAGCGGCGCAATTTGATGTTCAGTTAATGTATGGAAAATAGAACAGTTTGTTCAAAAATAAATATCTCTTTCCCTTGGTTTGTCGTTTGACAAACATTCATAGAAATTAACCGTTACAAGCTACACTATGATTTGGTATAATAATACAGGCGTGTTTATTTTTCAAAATCAACCGATTTGATTCTTGACAAGGGTAATTGATTTTTCAAAATTCGTCATTATCGTCACAAATGTTTTTCGCATATAATATAATCGTTCAATTATCATCTGTTATAAATTAACTAGTTCTATCAAACAACTGCAACATTGTCAAAATAAGATTTTCCATTCTACAATCATAAACGATATATTCCGCCTCGATATTTAAATGAGATTAAATAATCGCTCAATCGTCTAGACATGCATGTGTCGTGGTCCTTACGGGCATACCTTTCCGCTCGATCAGAGTCAACGCCCGCGCAGCATTCTCGCCACACTAAAATCATATTCTATATATTTACATACCTGCCAACGTTGACGATACGTAAGAAAATCATAATAGTAGATTGTTACATGACAGGTGAAAGTGGCCTGTTTAGACATGAGATGGTTTGGCGTACGAGCGTAACGAGGACGCTAATAATTCGAATGCCTAAATAGACCTTTTATCTTTAAATAGGATAACACTCTGCTTTTCATTTCGAATATGACGAAAGTACTCCAGGACGCAGGTGTCTACAAGCTCGATCGTGAGTGTGGATTGGGCAAACAAAGAGGAGCATAAAAGCACGGGTAAAAGAACACATTGCTGACATGAAACACACAAGGTCTACGAAGTCTGCGATCAGTGAACACACGCTGGATAAACCCAACCACTACATCAGAGTCGATAACCCACAAATCCTCGTGAAAGAGAATCGTTTTATGCCTAGAATGATGCGTGAGGCTATTGAAATAAAAAAAACACCCAAATTTCAATAGAGAAGATGGTTGGCAAGTACTACCTATTTGGGATCCGATCATCAAAACTATTATTAATACCCAAACCCAGCAAAAACTAACTGCCAGACCTCAAGACACTGTGAGCTCTTTTTGCGTGCACCGGAACACAAACCAACTTGACTGTAATTTCTTTTATTTTTCATTCCATCCATTTAATATTGTTACGAGTTGCGAGACTCGAATTAAAATGCCGTTAGAATTATTATGAGTTTATTAGAACTATATAAACACGTATAACACAGGTACAAATATAACAGAACACAACAAGTCCAAACGTAATGCAGAAGGTCTTAATTCAATAAAATGCGCAAAGTCCATCACTATTAGATTCCCGATTGTAGTACACACGTCTCGCTTTGATCGTGGTTCTCGCTCGACTGGCTCCTCCCTCCATCAGGTCATAGTTTTATACTGCACAAATGCAATGTGCCCGTATAGTAGTCGACATAATCCACAACACCTGGCTAATGAGTCGGCCACAAGTGGCCATAAACGGGTACAATAAACAATGGCCTGTTCTCTAGAACGTATGCCAATAAATAAGTAAACAAAAGAAAACGATCATAAAAGAATTACAATTAGTTCAAATGCCGACAGGTAATAAAATGTGTTTTTACAATACTGTACGTGGGATTTGTCTTTGTCGGCGCTTAGGTTTTAACAATATTATATAAAATTATTAGAGCTA
Source organism: Dendrolimus houi (assembly GCA_039645545.1). Taxonomy (NCBI): domain Eukaryota; kingdom Metazoa; phylum Arthropoda; class Insecta; order Lepidoptera; family Lasiocampidae; genus Dendrolimus; species Dendrolimus houi. The sequence continues at coordinate 13,318,528 of CM077134.1, forward strand.
GGCATGTTTACTGAAGACTTTCTTGCGCCGCTTCTTCTCTGCAAGCCACAACATGTTGCGAAGCGGTGGTAAATTAGATTAGGCTCCCATATAGTAAATAATAACCATAAACAAAATAATTAAAATAAAGAAGTTGACGGTAGGCTAAATACAAACTTTAACAATACTCGTTGATACTTCACATCTTTGGCTTCCGTGATCACGGCCACTGAAAAGAGGCCAAAACGTCAGGTTAACAAAAATCAAATAAATTACCGCGCTTAAAACCGTTAAAACGTAGTTTTATTATGACGAAAGTAACTAAAAATTGATTAGTTAAACAAGCAACTACTTCTCTAATGAAATCAGGCGTCAAATCCATATCTAAATCTGATGAACTCATTTAATACGTCACATATGAAACGCCAAGCAAATTTCTTTTTTTGTGGCATTCTACCAGCCCGTATTTTTTGTCACTGATAATAGTAAATATTTAGCTCAAATTGAAGTAAATTAAAAAACAATTAAGCGAAAAGTAATTTAAAAGTATAAAATAATGTTACAAAATGGTTGATATTCTTTTATTACAATTTATACCTCTATCTAACAATGTCTGTTGTAAAAGTTGGGACATGAGTCGTATGTATTGTCTATGGTTTGCATAGTTATTAATTTGTTTTAGGAGTTTTTGGCGGGAACTGAAAGGAAATGTTACGCTGTGCAGTTTTATTTTCTAAAAATGTGTAAAATTACTCTAAAATGAATAATAGTTGTAGGATATTGATAGTTTTTGAGTATTAATTGTGTTTTGTGAGAAATGTGAACTGTATAGTCAAATGTGGCCTTTTGAGTTGTCACAAGAACTCCGTTGAATGGCACCAGCTGATAACCTACAGTTCAGATGCGCTACACATAGGCTTAAGAAAATGAAGAAACTACATTATAATCTATGATCTGGCTTAAAGGCCTAGCTGCCAAGCCATAGACCTAAATAAATAAATAATTTTTGATAGTAGGCAAAATCGTTACCTAGGGTCGAAAGTACTGTTTTCTTCCATGTGATCAGGCAACTGCAAACGTACTTTCAGAACATGAGAAATTAAAAATAAATATCACACCTTCAAAGATAAATCTTTACAAAACAAATATATCAAACAGAACAAATACAAAAAAATTCAATGATAATTAATGGGTAGACAAACAAAATAAAGGCTAAGCAATTAAGCTTGTTTTATGGGTAAATATGACGGACAACTCTGGAATCGATCCCAGACACCCGACCCTTAGTAAGTGCATTGTAATAACATAAAGGTCGTTTACAAAATTTTTCATACCAAGAATCGAACCAGGAACCTCTGAGTGCCATTGTTCTAAGCTGGCAAAGACTTATCCAGATCAATCAACCACACAACTTGTATTATTTTTGTTTTTCAATACTTTTCTTGCCGTGCCGCCATGTTTAATAAATAAACATATTCACACAATGTTATTTATCCGTACAGGAACAGAGAAAGAATAGAGTTTCCTGTGGCCGGGCGGCCTGTCGTAAGAGGCGACAAAACAACCCACAGCCAGGTGGTAGGTAGGGTATTTGCCCAACTGGACGGATACCGCCCCTGGTCTAGAGTATGTCGCCATAACAACCTCGAGTCGTGTTCCGGCATTAGTGGCCAAGTTCCAGTATCCCTTAAGAGAGCAGCAGCGCATTTGCAGCACCTTTGGTGTTAGAAATATCCATAGGAGATGGTAACCGCTTTACATCAGATGGGCCGTTTACCTGTCTGCTGAACTCACGCAATACAAAAATAAATAAAAAAATGTTGAATATGTAGCATATCAGTGAAATTTTATTTGGTAATGGAAAATTTGAACACTATACTGCCTCTTATTCATAATAGTTATACAAGATATTTAGGCTTTAAAAAATTATCTTGAAGTACTATTGCTATATTAATGCGATTATGAATAAATAATACTTTATTTTAATGAGTCTAGAAACCGCGTATACCTGTTATGAATAAGGAGGTATGCGTCCAAGAAATGATAAACTCATCTTGTAGCTACGTAATTTTAAGATAGACACCGCATTACTTGTAATTTTTCATAAAGGAACGACTTCTCTTTAAAGCACAATATTTACTAATTTTACTATCATCATTGCCGGTTCACGTTAAATCATTACAAAAACAACATTACGTAATATTCTGAAAATTTGATTTTGTAATTTGTGTGTAGTAACACCACACGTGAAGAACTAACTTTTTATGAACTGAGTTTATTTAGTATGTTTTATTTTAAAGCAATTCAAAATCAAGACCGAGAAAATTTTATTACACGTTTATTTATATATTATACGTACAATATAATATTATATTTGTCAAATGGTAAAGCATTTGCCCGTCTGGATGGCTACCACCCCTGGTCTAGTATGCCGCCATAACAACCTTGAGTTGTGTTCCGATAGTAGTGGCCAGGTTCCAGTCTTCTTTCCTTCAAAGAGTAGCAGTGCATTTTTAGCACCTTTGGTGTTGCGAATGTCCATAAGCGATGGTAACCGCTTTCCATCAGTGGGCCGTCAGCCTGTCTGCTGAACTCATGCAATTAAAAAATATATAGACACAAAATTTTACTAATTTACATATATATTGTATAATGTAAAATGTACTGCAAATGTTACATATCCTAGTGATAGGCTTGCCACATGACTTCACTTACTAAAACTTTAGTTCTTTTCTTCTTTGTTTGTGGTTATGGCTCCAACAAAAACTTTGGTTCCTCTTTTAGGAAAAATCTTTCGACATCTTCTTGATGCAATATCAATAATAAAACTAAGTCCCACTGGAAAACATTTAATGAACGTCGTATACATAGTTCGGCGAGTCCCAGCGGGAATCTTCATTTATCGCGATAAGATTTTTTGTTTCCTAATAGGGTTTCGGTGAATTCTGACTTTAACCGCATTGTAGTTCTGACAGCACGCAACCGCCCCGATCTTTTATGTTCTTTGACCGAGGACGTGTTGGTATATCTGTCGATAGTACGTCACACGAACATACAGCTGATACTAAGCTTTTGAAGTATCTTTAATGTGACCGACGGCTACACCCGCTTTCTGCAAGGTTACTGCAATCCTATTTATAACATATTGTTATTATTTATGTTTGCGCCATACAACCTTTCTAAATAAACGAGCTAGTTAATGATCAAACTTTCTTGATTTCAACAGACGAATAGATATAAAGTCTCGATCTACAACAGCATATGCTTGTAAGTTGTATACCCATGTTGGGTGAACTCCGTCCGGTTGCGCGGGCGCTTATCCCGACGCGGCGACCATGAGCCCCGCGTTGAAAAATAGTGTCTGGCGGTCGTCTAGCACGCCTTAACAGCCGCGCCATGACTCATGCGAAGGAATCTCACCGAATACGGCACTCTCTCGGAAGCTCACGGGTTTAGAGCTCATACACACTATGTGGCTAAGGGAATCCGGTTAGCCGCCCGATTATCACAAGTGAGAAGGGATGTATACATATAAAACTGATTACTATATGCTATACTATACTATATATGAATTCTATGTTTTAAAAAAATAGTATTCTTCTTGCATGGTTTTACTATATTTCTTTTGTTTTACCACTGGTGGAAAATTTACATTACATGTATGGAGTTCATGTCAAATTTTAACTAGTAATAAGTAAGATATAGAATTTATTAAGTTTAAACAATTGTAGCTGCATAGCGAGACTTCAGACGTTATCGAAGACAAACCGCTCCCTCCGGTTACTCGGAATCTCAGCGTCCGCATCGGTAAGATCCACGGTTGTTATACGCACTATGCGGTTAAATCAACGATCGGGTTCTCAACCGCACGTTGCGGTTACGATCGCAGCTCAGCCGGATAGTTCGTGTAAGAGTTTAGACGATCACGTGCTAGCCAGACTCCAAGCGCATCTGTTTTCAATTAATGTTTAGTCTGGAATACGGGAACCAACAGTTTTATTACGTCTACTAACTATAATTTATGTGCAAACTTGTTATTTGTTTACGCATTACCTACATGAACGAGTGTACGTCGTGAATGAATATGAATTAAGTAATGTAGGTTACTTTTGTAAATGTTGTTTGGAGCGCTGTTTACTTTTGACTCTTGCACTTAAACCTAGAGAGAGAGAACCTTTGCTCCATACAGATGTCAGATGGGACGAAATAACAACTCAGTCCGATTTTAGGTTACGATAGTATTAAGATTTAAATACTTTTGTTACTAAATAAGTTAGAAATTAGCTAAGAAAATCATTTAATTTAGGTTGCCTGGAAGAGACCGCTTTAAGCGATAAGGCCGCCTATTGTACTCGTATTGCCTAAAAAGTATTGTAAATATGGTTTTATTTGACCTTTTTTTATTTTGTTGTGCAATGAAGTGTTATCTATCTAAATAGGTACTACAATAACTTTTTTAGTTAAAACTGACTTGTTATGTTGCGGCTCAACACGTCTCTAGCACCTACGTTCATTCAAAAGGCGTGGGTTCAAATCCTAATAAGCGCATTTTCTGACTTAATGTACGTATTGCTACTATTACTACGTGTTGGCGATCTAGGAAATCATATGAAATATATTTTAAAAAAATGACTACCGTAAGTGACCTTGGTCATATTTTACTTGATCTTAAGGGAACACTCCTCTTCTCATATAGAAGAAAAAGCTCATCACTAGATAAATCGATAACTGCTGGCAAAATTTGCCAGCATAAACATTCGCTAACATAAACAAATTTCCTCATTATATTACTTCAATCACCATCATCGTCTTAACGTCAAGTCCCGTTTGAGTTTAGAGCGTCCACTTCGAACCCCGAGGTCCACTTTCCAACTTTCTCTTCTCACTTTGCTCAATCTTCTGCTTTCTGCATAGTGATAGTACCATTGGTATGCTTGTCATCCCTTACGACGTCAAACCAGCTTTCGTTGCGCCTACCTCTTCTACTGGAACCTAGTGCAGGTGGTATAAATATTTGTTCATCACATAACTAGCCGGTTTCTGAAAACGTGTTAGAACCAGCATAGGCATCATTAAAGCAGTTTCCATTTTATATTTAAAAATTACTTTTCACTTAATTGTTATTTAATTTTAATAAATTTGAGCTAAATATTTACTATCATCAGTTACAAAAAATACTGGCTGGTAGAATGCCACAGAAAAAGAAATTTACTCGACGTTTCATATGTGATGAACTCATTTAGTTCATCAGATTTAGATATGGATTTAACGCCTGATTTCATTAGAGAAGTAGTTGTTTGTTTAACTAATAAGTTTTTATTTACTTTTCTCATATTCAAAATGAAAAGCAAAGTGTTAACCTTGGGTGGAAGGTTTATTTAGGCACTAGAGCTATTAGCGCCCTCGCTACGCTCGTGCGTCAAACTATCTCTCCTGAATAGGTTACTTTCACCATGTGTTTTCACCTCTCGTGAAACAATCTACTATTTATCATCTAACTTTTAAAGTATAAGGGCAGAAGTAATTTTAATTACTTTGCAAACAATAATTGTTGCGATATTTGACTCCTTTTACTTATAGTACCTACTTATAACGCCATAAGTAGATACGCTCGGAAAAAATCTTTGCGGCTGTGCCGTTCTGTAAGTTTATAAAAAGTATCTCAGTTGATTTAAATGTCCGCCGTATTCAAGGTAGTTTTGGCGGCATGCTCTAGCTAGACCACGGGTGGTAGCTATCCAGGCGGGCAAATGCCACCTGGCTGGATAAAAATACAAGTTTAAGTAATCATTAATTGTGTTTGTTGTGCAGCCGGGATGTGCTGGACGGGGATGGACCGCGGCGGGCGGTGCACGTCCGTGGCGTCGATGCGCGTAGGCCGCGCCGAATGCTGCGCTGGCGCGTCACGCACCCCCGCCGCCTGGAGCCCCCTCGACCTCGACAGCGGCGAGATATTCTTCTACAAGGCGCTCTCAGGGGGAGTACCCTGTACTGCGTGTGCTGGTAAAAAGCATATTGTATTTACCACTGATTGGTTTAAAAACTGAACGAAAAAAATTTATCGCGGTGTCATTGAGACACCTGGTTGGAGCGAAGTTACTTTCGATATATAATTTATTTTACAATTTTTGAATGACTATCAGCTATTCACATTATAATAATAACACATTAGTGATACTGAGCTATTAACAAGTCACCACAGATAGAAATGAATTAAGGTATCTAATCAGAGATCAGAGAACTAAAAAACACAGAGAAAAGAAATAGTAATTTAAACATAAAAAAATTATCTAACATACTAAGAAAGCCTGCTCATTACACACTAAAAATCAAAATATAGATCATTGAGTTTATTCCTAAAACCAGACACTGAGGTACCCGTTATATCCAAATCATAGCTGCGAATTAAATTATTATAGGTAGTGCACGATCGACACAGAAAACTATTTTGGCGATAGTTCGTGTCAACCGATTTCAAAGCAAAATAGGGAACTATGACGGAAAGAGTGTCGAGGCGTATATTATATATCTATTTTCTTAAGTAATCCAGGACAATCGAATTGCTGTGAGTTTACAATACGAGCTAGGAAGGTTAAATCAGCGATTTCCCGACGCTGTGCAAGTTTTAGAAAATGGTGATTCTTACATGATATAGTAACATCTTTTAATTTAGAGTTGGTCCTAAAATTTAGATATTTAATAAATTTTACTTGTATTTGTATTTGTTCAATGCGTTTAATGTATCATCATATCTTGGATTCCAGACTTGAGAAGCGTATTCTAAATGAGATTGAACATATGTAGAATATAGAACTTTGAAAGTTTTAGCCTGAGTAAAATCTTTCGAGAAACGCATAAGGAACTCTATGCTCTAGAAGCTTTATTAGTAATAGCAGTGCCATGCCTATCAAATAATAGTTTCGAATCGTGTATAACACCTAGATCTTTGACTTCTTGTACTGATTGCTTTTGCCCTTTTAAAAAGTAGTCAATTAATATAGTGCCTTTTCTTGTGAAAGTTGTGTTTAAACGAACATTTATCAGCATTTAGCTCTAACCTATTTAATGAACAGTAATTATCCAACTGAACTAGATCCTCTTGTAATGTTATAGCATCATCTACACAATTCACAGACTTGAAAACTTTCATATCATCAACAAAATTTAAGATAGATGAATTCATGAAACAACTGTCCATATCGGAGATAAAAATTAAAACAGTAAAGGATCTAGCAATAAGCCTTGAGGTACCTCACTTGGAATATGCATCCATCTAGATATGTAATTTCCTAAAATAACGGCTTGACTGCGATGTATAAATATATATTAAAATAAGAGTTTGATCAAACTCTTGAGCGTTTACTGGGATTTTGTTTATCATAATCTATACTATTATAAAATTCTAAACAGGCCGTGTCTGTACATTAAAACTATTAAAAAAAAACTGAAATAGACTATATAAACGAGGGAGAAAAACATATCATTTTTTTAGACTTCTTCTCTGTTTGTTCGGGATTCACATAAAAACTACTGGGGAGATTTCGATGCGGTTTTCGCTGATCTACAGCAAATTTTTAAGACTTAATATCTGCTTTTTATACTGGAATCCCGTGGGAAATTTTCTGGAAATGATTTAAAATGGGCAGAGAAAAGAAAATCAAATTCCAATGTGATTTTTTACTGATCGATAGCGAATTTGATGTAATAAAATGTGTGATATTTTTTATTCTGTAAGGATAACGATGTTTGTGTAAATAAATAAATATAATTCTCTTAATGCCACTTTCGAATTTATAATTGTAAATGAATGAATGAAAACTTTTTATTGTTCACCACAAACTTAAATCTAGATTAAAAGCAAAATTATTTAATACAAAAGACACCAACACTTGTTTAGGGGAAAGTCGGGTAGCCCCGGACAGCAGGTAGTCAATTCAATTTCAATTCAAAATTAGGTTCAATTTCTAAGAAACTAAACGGGTTACGTAAACAAAGCGTGATTGTAAATGTGCACCCGTTCAAATAAAAATAAATGCAGTACGGTTAAGTTAGTCGTGAGTGAGTGTTTTATCCTAACTAAAAAAATTTCGTCGCTTCTGTCAAATTTCATTGCACATTATCAAGTACAACACGTAAGTGTGCATTCTTGTCTATTTTTCAATATTTTAGGAAATCTTATATATTTAAAGGTTCTAATCATATTTCTAACAATTGTTGTACTACTTGAGAGCTATGTTTAAAAATGTTGCATGATAACGATCGGGTATGCCCGGACAGAATAATGTCGGGTATCCCCTGACATGATTTTACGTTTTGAATTTCGCAATATTATTTTAACAAACTACAATTGCATTATGTTGCTTATTTATCGAAAGTACCTTAAAATATTGTTACTGTTGTTGCAGATATACTTGAAATATGGCGAAATGTAATGGTAGAATTATTAAACGAGGCAAATTGTATGAAAATAAAATGAAAGAAGCAGTTAAATGTGTAATGATAGGCAAGTTAGAATTCAGTGCCAGGAATACAAAACTCAGCCCACGAAGAATGTGTTTATATAAAAATATCGTATTTTTATTATAGTTGTGATGTTAGTAAGGCCAAACAGCGGTTGGCTCACCAATTATGACTATGTCCGGGGCTACCCGCCGTTTTTATGACGCTAAAAAACAAGACCAAATTATTCACAATATATTCTGTTAAAAATGCGACATCATTAGTAATATTTAATTAATATAATTAAAGTTCCAAATATTGTTTTAAGTATAAAATACTAAAAGAAATTTAAAAAGAAACAAATTATTTATATATATATATATATATATATATTAGGCCCTATTTGTCACTACAAAGTTAGAATTCATTCCAAAGGTGTTACAATAAATAACTTTTCATGAACACTACTATAATTTTACTTAATTAGTTTATGTCATTCTTAAAATCATTTTCAGTAATTATGACAGTGTATTAAAAGCTTGTCACTCCATATAAATGCCCTATTAACTAAAATAATAAAATCATAGCGAAATTATTATTGTCTCGAATTAAGTAAATAAACAACTCAAAACAACAAGAGTAATAGCCCAACCTTAAATTACAAAGTACTCACACAACCACAATGGTAATAACCAACCATTATCGTTATTTGTGGTACTAAAACAGCAATAAGTTTTATGATAGTGTCAAGCAATTAAGATAAAGAAAACAGGAACAAACACGGTAAGCCTCAATTAAATGCAATTTCCATAAGTGTCGAGTAAACAGATAAACTATTGTAACAGCACGTAATTAGAACAGAGTGCATCGCACGATAGAACGGCCACGGCAATGTATTAAATTAAGAGAAATGCCTTGGCACGATGACAAGTATTTTATTTTAGAGGTAAACAAATAATTTCTCATGGTAAACAAGTTTTGGCAAAGAATATATCGCTTGCGTAATTTTGCATTCAGTGCTACGTGCAGCTTTAATTTTGGGTTAAAATACCGTTTAAGGGGAATTATTGGTTTTGATGTTTTTCAAAACCGGTCTAATATGCGTTTTTAACTTTCACAAATCATTTATTTTACTCCTTTATAATTTACGACTCATGGCTAATTATACTAAATAATATACCTAAGTATGTACAAATTAGTATACGCTCCATGCAAAAAAAGGAATTGTGAATCGCCCAAGAAAAAGGACGTAAAGGAAACGCTTCTAAATGAGGAACAATGAATAATATCCTATTCTTGACTAACGCGTCTATCTATACTAATATTATAAAGAGGAAAGATTTGTATTTTTGTACGTTTGTAACGAATAAACTTAAGAACTACTGGACCGATTTTAAAAATTCTTTCACTATTCGAGTGCTACATTATCTCTGATTAATATAGTCTATGTAAAAATTAGGGACACGAAATAAAATTTCAATAATGTAACCAATCAATCTAAACAAAACACTGTGCGCGGGAATCGGGTTCTAGATTTTTATTTTTTCAGGGCAGGACAACGTTATTAATAAAAATAAATATTTAAATAAATTAAATTTTTTAATAATTTTAATTTCATATTTAAACAGAGTATGTAAACTAATGGCGGGTTCTTATGTCTTACCGTCCGTTCATTTGCCCTACTATTGGTTAAAATTTGATATAAGCTACAAAAGTTATAAGACAAGTAATGTCAAAATTTAACCGATGATAGGGCTAGTGAATGAATACTAAGATATAAGAATCGGCCATCAATCAGTAGGTTCCCACATATGTAATGGTACATACCTACGTTGTTTAATTGCAAAGACTAATGACCGGTTCCTATATTTTACTATTCATTTATTTCGTCTACCATCGGTTGAATATTGATATTACTCGTATGGACCTTGTGTCAAATTTTAACCGATAGTGGGGCAAATGAACGGTCGGTAAGATATAGGAACCGGCCATTAGTTGACAATTGCAAATGTCAAACTTATGTCAAAATGTAAACCAAACTGACAATTTTCAGGTTTGATCTCTGTAAGCTGTGTCTTAAAAACAAGGTATAATTATGATAAATCGACACTAGTAACATATAACTAATAACGTCAAAGAAACCAATCAAGACAACACATTAAAATATCTATTGGGTTGTCATTCTTAATATACTTTTCCAGGAATAATTCTTTATTATAAAAATTAACCATATAACTTATTTGAAGTTATTTGCTCCTTGAAAAAAGCAGGTATTAAAGTTGCAATAATGTTTATACCCTTATAATAAGGTATTAAATGTTAATGGTTTCCTGCAATTATTCTTTGTTTTATTGTTGTAGCGGTTAACGGTTTATTCATACTGAATTACAGTACGTTTATAGGTTTCTTTAAGAATGAATCTAAAACAACATTTGATACCAAACAATTATTATACAAGTCTAATTACAACAAATTGTTAAGAAACTGAAAATAGAAAAGAGAATTCCGCGTAGTTATGTGAAAGCATCTCGACAAAATGATGGTAGGAGGCATTATAGCATGGTAGACCGACATCCTTTTTTTTTATACAGGGGAAATCCGTTTGAGGACCATAGGCCGCGTGAAGGGAAAGGTCGCGATTCGTGTGTGGGATTCGCCAGGACGGGAAGGCACTAACACCTCACGTGTGAAGTGCTATTGCCACGCCGCAGTTAGGGATACCCACAAAAATCCCTGGCCAATCCTCGAGCGTCCTTAATCCGGGCTGTGGGTTCGCTCGTGCATTCACCTCCAGCCCGGACGGATAAACCGATATCCAGCGTTAAGTCACTGGTAGGGGCTAATGGAGGAAAGTGGACCACCGAGTCATGTGGGGCAAAATTGGTATGTTCCAATAGTTCCAACAGTGGATTGGGATTACCTGACGACATATAAAAAGGAAGTAACTCACAGGATGACTGTTTTAAGAGGGTGACAGTTATACGAAACGTTTTATTTAAACAAATAAGATTTTCATAAAAGGCTGCCTGCTTTTTTCATATCATCCAAGTAAAACAGTTTTCTAAAAATATGTTTATATCTAATACATATTAAAAACAAAAATAGCCTAGACTTTTTAGCATTATAAATAATCCGTGAAGGGTTTATTATGCGGTTCGAAGGCTTTTTACGAACTTTTTACTTATTAAAGATTTAATGTATCTATTTATTGACGTAATCATAGTGGTAAAATGGTCCATTAATATTAAAGAGTTACAATTGAAATTGAGCGTGTTATTCAAACCGGAATCAACCAACTTTCACTAAAATTGAGTTTAAACTCAAAACTCCCACGGGGACCGTACATTTTCCGGGATAAGTGCGCTATCCCAAACTATAATCTATCTCTGTGCCAAATTTCATTCAGATCCATTCAGCCGATCTGGTGTGGTTGAGGAACAAATATCCATCCAAACATGCGCATTTATAACATAAATATTGACAGTTATAGATGGCGAAAAAAGAAGCGAGAGCGAGAGCCTTCGAAACGACTGATAAACTCTTAACATAAGCTGGTACATATCTTCATTAAGTTTCGAATGTTTTCATTATAGAATCGTGCGCAGGAGTTTCATGTGGTAACGGTCGCCGATGCGTGGTACGAGGCGGCCGTGCGAGGTGCGTGTGCGCAGCGGCGTGCAGGCGCGTCGGCGCCGTTTGTGGGAGCGACGGCAAGACTTATCCTTCGCTATGTAGACTCCGGCGGCGCGCCTGCAGACGCCCGGCGAAGCACTTGGTGCTCGACTACCCGGGGCCGTGTCAAGGTAATACAGCACTTCCTAAATAGATTTCGCTCTCTCGCTCACGCATTACCACATTTTTAAAGATCTAAATTGACAGAATTTATTTACGACAAATCTGTACTCTACGAATCTCAGCAATATTATTATGACTGTTTTATATTTTTTTCATATAAAAAACATTTTATATGTGTATTAAATCTTTGTGAATAAAATACCTATGTGTAAATACCTTGTCTGAATCAAAATATTTTATCTGTGAAACATTCGGAATTTTATTGTTACTACAGTCGATCTCGATAATTTGAAATTTCCCGGTCCCTTAAAAAATATTCGATAAATTTAATAAAAGCAATAGGTATTAATTGGTCCCCTCGGTAATTTAAAGTTAAAGGAATAATACTTTACCCACCAACATGCAATAATTTGGAGTTCGGGCTTCCCAGAGAGTCCCGGGCAGAGTAGGGATACTCTGTATAATTTGATGCTACACTAGACTTCTACGCCCTCTGAACCGACACAGGTGACGATTTCTCCTTAGCTCTCACCACTATCCAAAATTCATTGGACGATGATAGATTGAAGTCGCTGATTCAACAGAAAATTACGAATTCCATTTCAAAATGAACATTTGTGAATAATTGTACAAAAGTTTAAAAAATAAATTGCGAATTTTGATCAAACTATTGTATACTTGATTTTTTCCTCTCTCCCTCTTGGTTACAAACTCCTGTTATTATGAACTCTCGATAATTTGAAAATTTTCTCTGGTCCCTCGAGTGTCAAATTATCGAAAGGCGACTGTATTTGTTTAGGTAGGTTGGTACTAAAGATTTGATGTAAGTAAATTCTGTCAATTTATATCTTCAAAAATATGGTAATGAGCAAGCGAGATAGCAAACTCCATTGCGGTAGCTTCTTACTCTATAGTAACTTCGCATTTCATATCACCAATGATCTTTTCATTTCTCATATTCTGAAAGTACGCTTGGAACTGCCTGATCACAGGGATGAAAACATATATAGTGTATTTATCTATGATGAAAACAGTACTTTTCATCCCTAGGAAACGATTTTTCCTGCTGTCAAAAAAACATTTCTTTTTTCTTTATGGCTTGGCAACTAGGCCTTTAAGCCAGGCCCGGTTGTATTGTAGGCTACAATCGACGCCATCCAACGGAGTTCTTGTGAAAACTCGAAAGGCCACATTTGGCTATACAGTTCACATTTCTCACAAAACACGTAATTACTACTCAAAAACTATCAATATCCTACAACTATTGTTAATTTTAGAGTAATTTTACACATTTTTAGAAAACAAAACTGCACAGCACAACATCTCCTTTCAGTTCCCGCCAAACACTCTCTCAAAAAATTTTAAAATTATGCGAACCATAGATAATACACGCGCCTCATGTCTCAACATTTTTACAGCCAATGTTAAATCGCGGCATAAATTATAATAAAAAATATCAATAACTTTGTAACATCGTAAAGCGTAAAAACGCTTCTCACTAAATTATTATTCAATTTACATAAAGTTGAGCTAAATATTTACTATCATCAGTGACAAAAAATAAATACTGGTAGAATGCTACAGAAAAAGAAATTTACGTTTCATATGTGAAATATTAAATGAGTTCATCAGATTTAGATATGAATTTAACGCCTAATTTTATTTTGAGAAGTAGTTGTTTATTTAAGTTGTTTTTTTTATTTACTTTCCTCAAATTCGAAATGAAAAGGAGAGTGTTAACCTTGGATGAAAGGCTTATTTAGGCACTCAAACTATTAGCGCCCTCGCTACGCTCGTGCGCCAAACCATCTCGTGCTTAAATAGGTCACTTTCATCCCTCTTGTAACAATCTATTATTAACAACTTTCTTGAGAACATTAAAGAATAAGGTTGTCAATCGAGCCAACTGAGACACTTTATCATCTTAAAAAATACGGCAGCCTCTTAGTATGTATGATATTTTATAAGCATAGCAAATTATATAACAGCATAACTTTAATGACTCAAATAGTTTATAATATTAAAAATATTTTATAATGACATTTTAAAACAGCTTTCACGGAGCTATTTTAAGTTTTTTTTATGACCATTGCTTTAGATTTTATTGTCACCCACTCAATTATTATTAAATTTAATTACAATTAAAGTATACGCTCGTTCTCGTAAAGTAACCGTAATCCACATCTAATTATATTTTTTTTTTTAATAGCAAGAATTAAACTTAGAACAGTCTTAACTAGCACTTGTGTACGTGCAAATTGTACCTGGGTAATGCGGGTTCCTCTATTATTATAACGTGGTATATAACTAGAAACGTAAGCAATATATATCTTAAAATTTACTCAACATTTTATTCAAACTAAATTTTGATTTTGTTTATTTTTTAAGTTTTTATCTTATAGTTAACCCGTTAAAGGGTGCACACATATTTAAGACTAGAAGTACATGTCTTTCCAACTGTTAAATAAAAGTCATTACCATATTTCGTGACCTATATCTAATATATAAATATACCTACATCACCTATAAGCACTAAAATTTTATCAAGATTATTTCTTCAGCTATATAGCTATACTTGTAACAATATTGTAAGTAATGAGTGTTCGACGTAGTGTTACTGCTGATTTTTATTTTTGTCGTAATTTCATAATAACGTCATTATATGCCATTTTATAGAAGGCACTTTCTTAATCATTCTATTTCAAACGTTTTATTCAAACTAAGTTCCAATGGAGAACGTTTTTAAAGTAAAAAGTAAAGTAGTATAACATTTTGTATAAGTTAAAATTTAAGAACCGGTTCCTATACTTATCTTACAGACCGTTGATTTGCCTTACTATCGGTTAAAATTTGATATCAGCTCCATACGTCTAATATATGTAGTGAATGAATAATAATAAACATTAATAAATAAGATATACCGGCCAAAAATCTACTACCTATTCTACACCGCTTTGCAGCTTGTCTTCGTTGTTTAAGGTGAAGAAGCGGCAGGAAACTCCCCAGTAACACGTCTAGCTGCAAATTCTTTTACTTCATATTTATCTTAGACTCTTTTTTTAATAAATACAGAAGTGTGTTACATAATTATTTTTCGAAGAATTAATAGAGTTGAAGATACTAAATTTCGTCAATAGCTTCAAGTGACTATGACATACCCAGACAGGCAAATGGATGGACGGCGAATTCTAAAAAGTGCATTTAAGTGCATACCGCAGACTACAATTAGCACTCAATTATAATCGACAGGTGTATATAATCGCATATTAATGACCGGCTAGATGTAACCAGTCGGAATAGACATTGACATAGTGATTCATCGGCCGTCCACTTAGCAACAGGTTTGCAATCAGTCATTGCAGCTCGGACACCGTATCGTTACCTGCATAATGTCTACGACCCATCAGAACTATTCGCTAATTATTAGAGCACTCAAGCTCGACCAAGGCGTCGCGTCACAAGTATCGATAACTTATTTTATAATACAATGTTGTTTTCCTAATGCCTCTGCAACACCTGGGGTATTATTAGTGTTAGTGATTGTATCACGCAGATGTAGCC
The DNA here is from genome assembly GCA_039645545.1 of Dendrolimus houi. Classification (NCBI taxonomy): domain Eukaryota; kingdom Metazoa; phylum Arthropoda; class Insecta; order Lepidoptera; family Lasiocampidae; genus Dendrolimus; species Dendrolimus houi. Next base: position 13,334,302 of record CM077134.1, read on the forward strand.
GATGGTTTAGTGCGTTATTTGAGATACGACACTGTTAATGACGTTAAACATTGCCGGATAACTCATCTATATACATTGAGTTATATGTACTACGTACTAGAGAAGCTATACAAAACAAAAAATTTCGAACTTCATTAAAGCGAGCGCTTGCACGGGGCGAGCGCGCCTTGGACTCATGCATGTATTTGCTGCAGCGCTAAATGACGTCAACCATACTGTTACGAGCTACAGGACTCGAATTAAAAATGCCGTTGGAACTACTATAGAATTTATTAGAACTGTACAAACACGTATAAAACAAATACAAATAAAACTGGATGCAACCAGTTCACACTGCACGATTCAATACTATTCGAACGCGCAAAGTCCGTCGTCTATACCGCTAATCGAGAGTACTAGAGAACGTCTTACTCGTTTCGTAGTCGTCGCTTGACTGACTCGCCCCTCCATTCGGGCATCGTCTTATACTAACTACACAGTACAAAGAAATTGGAGGCGCACACTGAGTTTCTAAGAAGTATTAATTTGCACACCCGCGAACGTCCACAAACTACGAAAACAATAACAATAGGGATTAGTTCGACGCTAATTATGGTTATAAAACAAGTAAAAAGACAATAGCATGTTTTTCTTAACTACAAATTCAAAAGACAAAAGAGTTCCTTAATCCGGGAGGACAATAAGCTGCACTTACAATAGGCTGTGCGGCTTATCTTTGACGGCATGTAACAATACTATTAAAACATGCAGCGCTAGATCGTATAGTAGTATAATAAGATTTCGTCTCTATAGATTATACATCGCAGAAGTGAATGTGTCACAGCTTTTGTATAATGGTAATGTATGAAAGAAAAAAAAATATTCATTATTATGCGTTTATTTAAGCTTAAAAACGTTAATAATAGTTTAAAATCAAATTAAATATAAAATGTAATTAATTGGTACATTTAAAGAATTAAGTGTGCACTTTAGCATCAGTTTCATCATCACTTCAGCAGCAAGACGATCATAAAGGAATTACAATTAGTTCAAATGCCGACGGGTAATAAATGTGCTTCTACAAATCTGTACGTGGAATTTGTCTTTGTCGGCGCTTAGGTTGTAACAATATATATTATATTTAATAAATATTTATTAATTAATTTATACGTAATTTATTAATTTGTAATAAAATATAATATTTTTATATTAAATCTTTTCAAAGAGCTCTCCACCAACCTCTATACAAAGTTTCATGCGTCTGAACCAGTTTTCGAAACACTTTTTCCAGTCTGCCGCAGACACCTCGTTTACAGCTTGCTCGAACGCTGACAGCGCATCTTCCGGCGACGAAAATTGTATCCCTTTGAGCTGATTTTTTATTTTCGGAAATAAAAAGAAGTCACACGGTGCTAGGTCAGGGCTGTAAGGAGGGTGACCCAAGAGTTTGACCGGCGTGTTGTCCAGGAAGTCTCTCGTTTTGAGCGCGGTATGGGCGGGCGCGTTTTTGTGGTCGAGCAGTAGCGCACGGAGCCGTGTTTGGTCGCTTGTTGCTCACAATAGAGAAAATTTCTGCCAAGCGTTTGGTAGTATACCATTCGGCGTTGAAGCTTCTTTGGTTCCGTAAAGGAATTGACACCAAGTAGCCAGTCAAATTGAAAAACTCGCGATCAAAATCTTTCCACCGCTTCTAGATCGCTTCACTTTGATAGGCGTTAATTCGTTTTGAAACACCCAAACCGTCGACTGGCGCTTCATTTCTGGATCGTATTGATAAATCCAGGACTCATCACCTGTAATGATGTCTTAAACACGCTGAGACGAGCCTGCTTCAAATTTGTTTATCATATCAGGGCACCATTCCGCCCGGGCCTGCTTCTGAGCATCGGTGTGGTTGTGCGGCACCCAGCGTGAAACTATCCTCCTCACGCGAAGATGCACATGTAGAATCTCGTGAAGGCTTCCCGATCCAATGTACAGTACGTGCTGAATCTCTTGATACGTAACTCGCGTATTGTCTTGGATTAACATTTTCACTGCTAGCACATGTTCTTCCGTAACAGCCGTCAAAAGGCGACCACTTCTTTCTTTTCTTCTCCCCAAAGTTAGTCGACCGCGCTTGAATTCGTTGTACCAACTATACACGGTTGCCTTAGAAGGGCCTTCGTCCATGAATACCATTTCAAGTCTAATCGTACGATTCGTCCGGTTTCAGGCGACACTTGAAATCGTAAAAAATCATAGCGCGTAAATGTTCCTGGCGCAGATCCATTTTTCAATGAGACACGATAATAATTTAGCTTGCAAACAATGTGGAGGGAATTTTGAAATTGGAACTTACCTATTTTTAGTTATAAATATATTTTTTATGTTTATGGCTTGGCAACTAGGCCTTTAAGCCAAGCACAGTTGTATTGTACGCTACAATCGACGCCATCCAACGGAGTTCTTGTGAAAACTCGAAAGGCCACATTTGGCTATACAGTTCACATTTCTCACAAAAACACATAATTACTACTCAAAAACTATCAATATCCTACAACTATTGTTCATTTTAGAGTAACACATTTTTAGAAAACAAAACTGCACAGCACAGCATCTCCTTTCAGTTCCCGCCAAAAACTCCTAGTCATAAATAATTATATTTCCAAAATAGATTATAACTAGCTAGTCTCATACATAAAAATTTATTTCGCAATACTTTCTGAGTGGCCTGGTATTTACAATTTTCTTGGATGATAACGAACTTATCAGTGCACAACATACGGTTTTTTATTACTATCTAATGTGTGTACAAAGAGTATAATACAAATAAAGGAAATTAGTTTGTTGTTGCAGATTTTTTTAAATAAACTCATCCTGTTTTATTATTGTATTTGTCGTCATCCGTAAGTTGCACGGAACATACTGTGTATGGTCAGAAGGTAGCCACGCTCCTTCGTTGCAATTCGTTTAAACAAATTTAATCCATTCCTCTCGCTTGTCATGGTCCGGCCGAGAAAACCTTTAAATCCAAACATATCATAATAAAATAATACATCATTACAAAAATACCCGATCGTTCACTTTGCATAGTCGGATAAATTTTGCATTTCATAAGCTCATGGGAATTAAAATAATTTCATTGTCTGTAAATATTAAGAGGAATACATTATCTGCATAGGCACAAATTGTTAGTCTATGAAATTCGCCTTGACCTGGCCGCAGCGATGACGGGTTAAAATGGATAACATTTAATTAAAATAAGATGTTTTATACAGAATACAACAAACTTATCAGTGAAAAGTCATCCCTTGACATTTATTTGACTCTATCGAGTGATTTAAATTGAACAGTACTTTAGTACACATGAAGGTATATAATAGTTAATTTTCACTCTAACACTTAAAGTATCGACAACAGCCCGGCGCAGACTAAACGAGTCATAGTCCGTGGACCATAACGAGTGCTCAAATAAACTAGTTACGGATGACTTCTCTAGTACGTAGTACTTATATCGTAATGTGTATATATACCTGCTAGAGATGTGTGCCACATCGCGCCAGCACTTCCCTCTAGCGCGCCACCGCCGCCGCCGCCACTTTGCAAATGGCGCGCGAGAATTTGATTAAGTTGTAGAATATGCATTTCCGATATACAAACGGTCCGTACAAACTGTATGAAAAAGCGAGTCAACTCCTTGTCGCTGGGTACCGCTGGCTATGGTCGTTGGCCCGTTTACGCCCAGCCTAAGTTGTATTAATTCGTCACCCGTCACTGACAATCAGTGACGAATTTACCAGCAGGCGTAGTAGATTAGAGCCTATTCATATTTATATACATAAATTTTACTAAATCGTGTAACGGTGTAACGTTTCACCACGTCAATATATTTTTTAATTTACGTAATTGCAACAATCATACGGGCATAGGTGATGGAATTAGGAAAAATAAATCATAAGGGTACTTTTTTTGCCAAAATATTGTACTTGATATGATTACGAACAAGGGTTTCGAATTGTAGAGTTCAGTAGGGGCGGCAAAATTTGAATAGCTACAGGCAAATGTATAAATCTGCCACTACTAACATAGCGAGGGTGGAGCGTATATATTGAATGTATATATTCTAATATATACTGTTACAAGTTGCAGGACTCGAATTAAAATGCCGTTGGAATTATTATAGAGTTTATTAGAACTATACAAACACGTATAACACAGGTACAAATATAACCGAACGCAATAAGTCCAAACGTAATGCAGAAGATCGTAATTCAAATACACGCGCAAAGTCCGTCACTAAATAGATTACCGAATGTAGACAAGTCTTGCTTCGCTCGTGGTTATCGCTCGACTGCTGATCCCTCCATTGGGGCATTGCTTTATACTGCACAGATGCAATATGTCTGCCTGGCCGCGTGGACCGAATTTCTTAGAATCACACCTGGCTAATGACTACCATAAACAATTACAATACACAATGGGCTGTTTTTCGAATCACAAATTTTAAACACAAAGTAAACAAAAGAAGTCCAAATGCCGAAAAGGTAATAAAATGTCCATAGGTATGCCGGTGTGAATTTGTCTTTTGTCAGCGTTCAGGTCGTAACAATACATTGGAATATAATTTTGGTACAACACACACAATATTTTTGCAATCGATTACTGTTTTTGGCCCTTTCCTAATTGTTACCGGCCGTTTATTTGCCTTACTATCGGCTAAAATTTTCAATAAGCTCCATAAAAGTAATGTCAAAATTCAACCAATGGTAAGGCAAGTAATTGAATAGTAAGATAATAGGTCTAAACATACAATTTAACTAAAAGTTCATTCCAAAATTTGTCTTGTAAAAAAAATAGTTTTAGAAGCTGTTTTTTTTACAAGTTATTTTGTAATTACTTTTTGACGCATTTCATTGGTGTAAATAAATATTGCATTTATTGTCAGTAGGAGTTAAGCTTCCGGTCAGGATTTGAATCCACGTCATTAGAATGAGTGTCGTAGCCACTAAGCTACCACGAGTGTAGCTGTTAATATTATAAATGCGAAAGTTTGGATGGATGTTTGTTGCTCAATCACAACAGAACAGCTAAACGAACCGGGATCAAATTCCGCATAGAGATAGGATATATACAGACTGGAATAGCACATAAGTTACGTTTTATTCCGGAACGTGTACGATTCCCGTGGGAAAACATTGACGCGACCAAAGCCGCGGGTAAAAGCCAGTACTACATATTATCTAAAGCAAAGCATACCGGTGAATGATCATTAATATGTAATAGGATTATTATTTCGTTTTAATTGTTTTCAGTTGTAAAGTGCAGTCATTTTCTTAACGTCGATTCGTAATGAGAATCATTAATCGTTGTTCAACAATAACCTTTTTACAATCTATAAGTGGATTCTAGTGCAGCTATTGATGTATCTGCAATATGTTATTAGAGCTGAAAATTGGAAATCAAAATTAAATAAACTCATCATTCATAATAATCATACGAGTTTTACAGGCACTTTAAGAATTTGTTATTCATTATCGCATTCAGAATGCGATTATAAAAAATAATCTCGAATCTGTATACCTTGTGTAACTATTATGAATAAGGGTATTATATTATTACTGTCGTAGGTACGAGTACTTAAGAAATCTGTTAAATTGATGAGAAATATTTTTTTTTATTAAAACTACATTTGGCGTTGTGGCTTGGGTATTCTAATGTCGACTCCGAATACTGGGCTTAAAATATCTTTACATGCACCGCTTAAGCAGTTTGTCTGACATTATATGGTGCAGTATTGTTACAATTATCACAGTTTGATGGTGATGACGACGTAGTGTGACATTGTATGACAAGAAGTGAGCGAGGTCCTAAATTTCGTAACGACACATTTTAAAATCTAATATATTATATTTAATCTAATTACGGAACTACTGTTGGTGTAAAATTGCAAAATATGTGATGGCACACTAGGAAGGGAGGAGTCTCACGAATGTGACCAGCTGTGGCAAGGACGGGGGAGGGGTCAAAAATTGTGAAATTTGTGTGACGTAATTTGTAGGTGGCCCCATAGCGATATGTGCAACCATCCAATCCGCTATGGACAAGTGTGGCAGGTATACTGTCTATTCTCCTGAAATGAGAATGCAGCTGTGATGTTTATGGGCTAATATATTTCGTATCCGTGACCTGTCAGATAACTTACATTAGTGTGGCCACTATTTACAGTAATTAATGTCTAGCTAGTCACCTCTGCAAGTCCCTATAAAAGAAATTCTGCCTTCGCGTCGCAGTCGTGATGCTTTATTCTAAATTGTTCATTTGCACAATTGAACGCGTAGTTTTTGTTAACATTTTGATACGAGAACTACCACAACATAAAACTTCAGTATGCAAAGAGGTCTCTTAATACCAGTCAAAATCTGTTTACAATAAAAAAAACTGTCATTCGTAAGACTGCGCATCAAAAGTGAAAACTTTGTATCTGACGATCACGTGAGTTCAGTTTTTTCCGCATCTCAAAGTTTTCACTTCAAAAATCTTTAAATAATTTTTACGCAAACCGGGCAAACATAATAGTCAAGTGGAATCATAAATGGCTATTAATTCCTAGAAACTTTTCTATTGGAATCAATGCCCAGTAATTGACAGTGCCGGCTTTACCTATAGTGCAGGGTGTGCAGCGCTCACGGGCGCCGGATCTTAAGGGGCTTCGACGCCCGCTCGCGAAACCTCCGAAAACTATGCGTAGCACGCAGTGCCGGTATCAAGTTGTGTCATAGGGACATTGAAAAACAGTATCTATGCAGTTGCTATTTTAGCATGGTTTATATGAGAGTTCTTGTTCTCAACGTGCATCTAGTGTAGGATTGCCACCTTTTTTGAAGAAAATATAGTATTTTTGTTTTTTAACCGTAAAAACATACTACTTTTGAGAAAATTAGGAGAAAAAATAGTACATATTTATTTTTCATTAATTATTTTATAATTTATTTATTTCATTACTGAATTTTCCATGTGTACTGCTTTTTGCGTTGGCCAGCAAAGTTATTATTTTTAAAATAATAAGAATCTGAATAAAAAGCGCGATAATTGAATTAACGATGAAAGTATAGTACATTTCGTACTATAGCATTTTCTTATAATACATATATTACATTAGTACAATTGGATAAAATATAGTACGACTGTACAATACTACAGTTGGTAACTGTAACCTATTACTTTCCGACTTCGTTTAAAATTGCACCATTTGCACCTGAATTTCTGTTTACTGGTAAAAACTTAACTACTTATTCCATTTTGACCGCGTGCCTACAGGGGATGCCAGGGTATTCATTGCACACGGGCGCTACATGAGTTAGAGCCGTCTCTGGTAATGGGTGATTGAGATGCGCGATAGGTCTGGCCGAACGCGTCTTGCCCCAAGTGCATGCATGTGAATAAGTCCTTTGCACGCACAGCGATAGGGCTGTCAGTTTAGCTTAACCTAGCACTTGGTACAGTTAATTGCTAGGATCGATGCGAAGTCGTCGATTACCATTTCCCGTATCCGTGGCTATAGGCGAATGGAAGGAACGCAGACAGTTTCAGTGAATATTCTGGGAGTGGTAACCTACCTCCACTAGGGTAGAACCAAGCCAATGAGTCGTATACGGTAACACGTCCATAAACGGTTCACCTCATAATAAAAAGCTATTTTAATATATTTTTTATTTCATGAGTTTAGCAGACAGGCAGACGGCCCACCTGATGGAAACCGGTTACCGTTGCCTATGGACATTTGTAACACCAAAGGTGCTACCAATGTGGTGCCGCTCTCTAAAGAGAGTTCCAGACTCTCTTATGCCGTGACCCTGGTCACTATGCCGGAACACAACTCAAGATTGTTATGGCGGCATAGTCTAGACTAGGAAAGGTAGCCATCCAGACGAGCAACCTACCATCTCGCAAAGCCACAGCCCGTCAAAAGTATATTGGCGCGTGGTATAAAAAGTAATTTTAAATATTCTCACTTTCTGTGTGTACTTCGTTGTTTCCTTGTGACTTGTAAAAATTAACTGTCGTACAACAATTTGTAATCACGGTTGGCGCCGGCAGTCCGTTTTCGTTTTAATTGAAAATCTCAAAACTTTAAATCAACGTCTTACCAATTTATAATTTTTAAAATTAAATAAAATTGTAATTGGGTTTAAAGATATTTATTCTCAAAAGAACATTACAGTTCACTTATATGAGATACAAAAATTTATATTCTAACATAAGTCCTATAAATCTAAGAGCGAGTAGACATAGAAAAGAAACAATAATAATAAATAGGTTAACATAGAAACAATAATTAGATTTTCTGAGTAGCCTCCTATTGATATATAAGTATATATCTTTTATTTTTTACTATTAAGTTTTTGAAATACAATTTTTCAATTTCCTTTTATAGGATATTTATATTTTTACACTCCTTTACTTCATTTGGTAATTTATTGTAGATATTGGCTCCTTCGCATATTTTTTTTTTGCCATATTTTACCGTTCTAGGTGCTCGAATAATAATTTGGTTAGTGTGTCTTAAACTGTACTTACATATTTTACGAGTGAATTCAATGTTTGTTTGTATGATATTTTCCATGATATTTTTTACTAATATGCATGTATTATATTTATATAGTTGATGTATATTTAAGATTTTAGTTTCTTCGTATATAGTTTTAGTCGGCGTAAAGAAGTTGTAGTTATATATATAGGTTTTTAATTAATTTGTTTTGTGTTGTTTGCAAGGTTTTCAAATTTGTTCTTGAAGCTGCTCCCCAAATTTCGATAAGGTATTCTAAATGTGGCTTCGCTAATGCATTATATATTGTATTTCTAATTTTATGTGGTATACAGTTTCTTGTTTTGCGTAGTGCTCCAGATAATGAGGATAACTTAGATCTAACGTGTTCAATATGAGATGTCCACGTTAATTTATCGTCTAGTAACAATCCGAGGTATCTTTCTTGATTTGACTTTTGAATAGGAATATTATTAATTAGTGGAGGCGTGAAATCAGGGAGTTTTTTATTTTTCGCTGTAAATATCATGTACGATGTCTTTTTGTATTAATTGTGAGTAGGTTATGCAAAAAGCATTCATTTAATAAGATTAGGTCATTTTGAGCTTCAGCTACTATCTCATTTATAGAAGTACCAAAGTAAAACAAACTTGTATCGTCGGCATATAATGTGAGATATCCTGTCAGACCTATTTGATTAATATTATTAACGTAAATAAGGAAAAATAGAGGACTCAATATTGATCCTTGCGGGATCCCACATGTAATTTTGCAAGGAGTACTTTCAATATCTGCCAATTTTACTACTTGTGTTCTATCAGTAAGGTACGATTTTAGTAAATCATAAGCTACACCATTAATACCTAAGTTTGTAAGTTTTTGTAATAGTTTTTCATGGCTGACGATATCGAACGCTTTTTTAAGATCAATAAAAATCCCTAAACTAATATTTTTTTTTTATTAATATTAGACTTAATTTTAGTTATCAAATCAATACTAGCTGAAAGAGTATTTGGTTTTTGTCGGAATCCATATTGTTGGTCTATTAAAAAAATTTGTCATTCAAGAATCATTTAGCCTTGTAAAAATATTTTGTTCAAAAATTTTGCTGATGACAGGTAGTACCGATATGGGTCTATAATTACCGGTGTCGGATTTGCCCACCTGATTTGTAGATATTTACTTTACTTTAAGAGTATCAGGGAAAACTCCAAGTTCAAAACATTTATTTAATTATTAAAACCATATTTTTCAAATTTAATTTTATCATAAATTAAAAGGATTGATTAACTCCTTTCCAGTTTCGTAAATATCGTGATTCACGACTTTTTAATGTGGCTCTAACCCCCCTATCTATGAGGTATTTCGTCTGTCAGGTTATTTACCTGCAAATAAAAAAAAACTGAAAGATACTTATATAACGTACCAATTAATGACCAGAAATTCCGTAATTAATTTGTTGTAACAACAAAAATCCACAATTGTAATCAACAAAACAAAATTAACAATAATACATTTTAATTTAATAAAACAGCAATGGTTTTTTTTCATTTATAATACTGTACTGTAACTACGTACATGAATGTGCAATGAAAATATTTTTATTTGTAATGCAAATAACATAAGCTTACATGCTATTGGAAATAAAAATAGGACTTTAATATAAATAGCAAGTTCCATAGCCTTGTTAATAATAAAGTACACTGTTAATAGATTCAGCCTTCACTGTATAATTTTAATAAAACTTGTATGGATTTACATATTTGAATATAAAATTATAAATCCGTGCGTTTACTTGCAAAATAGTCGTGAATTTCCTTACAAATTGATAAAATTAACGGCGCATAAGAAAATTAAATAAAACGAGTTAACAAAATATACCTACGAGAGGCGACGAAGCGTATAAAGTCTAGTCTTTTACCATTTACTGAAACACATTTTGGTCTGATAATAATGATAAATAATTCACTATAATATTATTGTTCACATATATTTAGAGGTCGGCAACCTTAGTTTTTATTACCTATAATAAAATACCTATATTTTATTATGAGATATCCAATATAGCAAAATATGTTCTTTAAACAAGAATCATCTCTCCCTTAGTTTCTTTCCTTTACATTCCTTTACAGCAAATGATTCTCATATGCTACACTATGACTATGATTTAGTGTAATTAGTACATTGTTTTTTTTTCAAAACCATCCAATTCGATTCTCACAAGGGTCAATGAAGTCAATGATATATATGTAAAATATTTTTTTAATTATTTTCCCAAACTTGGGTCTTGGTTCCGTAGTCATTTTATAAAAACGGAACTCGTTGTCATCAGCCAATGGCAGTCGACTGCTGGACGTAGGCCTCCCCAAGTCGGCGCCACTCATCCCTGTCCTCAGAATTCCTTATCCAGCGAATACTAGCGACCTTGCGCAGGTCGTCGTTCCACCGAACTGGAGGGCGTCCGACATTACGTTTACCGAGACGCGGTCTCCACTCCAGGACTCGTCTGCTCCATCGGCCCTCGATCCTGCGACAGACGTGACCGGCCCACTGCCACTTCAACTTGCTAATTTTACGAGCTATGTCGGTTACCTTCGTTCTCTTACGGATATCCTCATTTCTATTTCTATCCATAAGAGAAACGGAACTCGTTTAATATTTATTATGTTCGCAATGTCACAGACTTTTTTCTTGAAAACAACTAGGTCTAATTTGACACGTTCACTATCATATCATTATAATAAAGTTGCGGTAAAAATAAATAAATATTAGGGTTAGGGCGTCAAATAACTAAGGTTAAAATATTTTTATGCAGGTATTGTAGTTGTATATCGTTAGTCAGAAAATTTAAACTAAGAGGTGAAAATCTCGAAAACAATAAATAGAACCATGTTCAACGGCATGTCTTTGAACCGTCGTTTTGATCTGTTTCTCAGGCTTATGTTTATCGCATGAAATAAATACTCGTCTCCAAGTATCCCACTGGCAGGATGTCACCAGAGAGCGAGGAATGGGTGCATCTGCAATTACATGGAGGCTCGCGAAACCGGCTCGCGCGGACGTTGTCTCGACCGTTACGCGACGGCGACTCGAGTGAATGGGCTCGGTGAAAAAAAATTAAACTACCTCATACCATTAAGTGTCTGCTTTGATTTACGAACTTAAAGCAGTTTTATGCCCTGACTTTGAATAAACGTATACCTATATTTAATACAACTGTTAATATAGAAATAGAACTAAACCAGTTAGTGTAAAGTCCTACTAATCTTACTAATATTATAAACGCGAAAGTTTGTAAGAATGTATGTATGGATGTATGTTTGTTACTCTTTCACGCAAAAACTACTGAATGGATTTTAATGAAACTTTACAATAATACAGCTTACACATCAGAATAACATATAGGCTATAATTTATAAAGATATCGTGTGAATTATCCAGAATATAACGATTTTCCATCACCACGCGAGTAAGACCGCGGGACGCAGCTAGTATGGCAATAAAAAAATAACAAAAAACAAAATCAACTTCAAGTGTAGGTAACTAAAAAGCACTATACTAAAAAATACTATATTTTGCAAATTTATCATTGTTATATTATGACTTCAAGATATTGTGGAAATATATGAAAGACGTTGTACGTGACTGTAATTATAGGGTTGTTCTCAATTTCCCTGGAATCCATTCATCAGATCCTAACTTGGTGGTAACATTGGGACCTTTTAAATAAAAAAAAATGAATATCCGTCCACAATTGACGGAGATATCGCTAACAAACACAAAAAAAATACGAAAACTCGAATCGAGAACCTCCTCTATTTTGAACTTGGTTAACAAAAGTTATTCAGTGACTTTATTTTATTTTTATTTTACAATTTTTGGATGACTATCAACTATTCACATTATAATAACAACACATTAGTGATAGTGAGATATTAACAAGTCACCACAGATAGAAATAAATTAAAATATCTAATCAGAGATCAGAAAACTAAAAACAAAGAGAAAAAAAAATAGTAATTTAAACATGAAGAAAAAATATCTAACATCCTAAAAAAACCTGCTCATTACACATTAAAATTCAAAATATAGATTAGAGTTTATTCCTAAAACCAGACACTGAGGTACCCGCTATATCCAAATCATAGCTGCGAATTAATTTATTATAGGTTGTACACGATCGATACAGAAAACTATTTTGGCCATAGGTCGTGTCAACCGATTTCAAAGCAAAATAGGGACTATGACAGAAAGAGTGTCGAGGAGTATATATATATCTATTTTGTTAAGTAATTCAGGACAATCGAATTTCTGTGAGTTTACAATACGAGCTAGGAAGGTTAAATCAGCGATTTCCCGGCGCTGTGCGAGTTTCAGAAAATGGTGATTCTTACATGATATACTAAAATCTTTTAATTTGGAGTTCGTCCTAAAATTTAGATATTTAATAAATTTTACTTGTATTTGTTCAATGCGTTTAATGTATACAGCATGTCTTGGATTCCAGACTTGAGACGCGTATTCTAAATGAGATCGAACATATGTAGAATATAGATCTATGAATGTTTTAGCCTCAGCAAAATCTTTCAAGAAACGCATAAGGAACCCTAGTGCTCTAGAAGCTTTATTAGTAATAGCAGTGATACAAGAAAGATTGCTGCTTTCATAGCCTTTTTAGTAATTTTAAAATTACTTTCAACAAGAATTGGCTTCCCTTAAATAGTTATTGAGATAAGAGGTATTTACGATGAATTGCTGTTGAGGGGTTCATGGAAAAATGTCAAATACCAAACAGTTTATGATGTCGATATGTTTTATAATTCTACTTAGAAATGTGTTTTTCCAAATCATAATTGACACTGCACTGCAGTGTGGTGCAGGCAACAATATAAACTGGTCCCGTCACAAACCAAGTTGTCATAACCGCAATCGGCCCTAGACCCGACCCAGACGTCCCCATTCCATATAATGAATAATATACACCGATATTATTCAGCGTAAAGTCGGCTTTTAAAGAAAAATGCCCAACCGTCCCGGATTTTGTTGGACTGTCTCAGAAGAATTTAAATATCTCGCCGTATAAGTTACAGTAGGCCCTTTATAATCCAAACAGGCAAAAACAAGCCCTTTTGCGGATTATCAAGGCGTCCTGATTGTGATCTGCAATATTGTACTCGTAATAAAACACATGTCCAGCCTTAGTTTCTTTTATTAATATCGAAAATTATGTAAATAAAAGTGAGGCAAATAAGATAGAAATACGAACATAAAAATGTACATCTTGGGAATTACAAACATGTCATCTCCACACTTGACATGAATTTAAAAAAGAGAATTGAAATATGCTTCTTAAAAAAGAATATATTTTTCTGCTTATAATTTTCGCACTTCGTTTCAAAAGTTCGGAGGCGATGCAGAAACATAACTTCGTGGCTGCCAATTTCAATATTTTCCGCTCGTTTTAAATTAAGCGTAGGTTCTGATTAACAAGACTGTATTGTATAACTACTTACCATTAGTAGGAGAAGTCGAAGACCGCGCGAAGTGGAAAAAATACAGTAAGAAAGCAAACCCTGGGCTCCGAAGCAGACACTTCGAACACAACCGCGATTTAAAGCTAGGCTGACGATGACTGAGCTAGTAATACTAACTAAAAGGTAAATGTGTTCTGCCACGCTTTGAATCCACGTTTTGGATTAGACGTGGGCGTCTTGTAGTGAGTAGTCGGAAACCATCACGATTTTAAAAAATTAACGATTCAAAGAAAGTTTAGACAAAAACACGAGAGAAAGAACTATATGTGTCTTCGAAATTTTAAAATCGGAAACGATGTGAAATATCTCGTATTACCTTTTCAAAATCATGGTTAACGTAGTCCCGACGTTCAAACGCATTTCGCGAGCGAATAGGCCCAACTCCAACCCGCGACCACAACACAAATTCCTATAATAAAATACCCACTACAATTTGTCTGCACGTCCATGCGCTATAATTTGTTACGTTTCAAATGTATTCTGAAATGAAATGCTACTAACCAGTACTTTTATGGAACTTGGTGCTTGTAAACGTTGGATCCGTATCCCATGAAGGCTATCCTATTTTCTGGCATATGTATTTATTTAAAACATCTTTTTTATTTATGTAAATCAATCAAGAATAGACTCTTAAGAAGTTTTTTCTAATTACTATATTTTCCATCTTGTCGCCTAGGAGCATGATGTAAGGCGGTCATAAACGCTACGGTCTACGGGAAAGGTCTACCTTTGCAGATATGGGTGCACAAGTCAACTCTATCGTATCCTATTATAAAACTGCACAGGTTTATTCGTATACATGCATCGGTATATTTTTAATTTTGTTAACACTGAGCGAAGGCATTTGTGGATCCCCTCGGGGGTCACCAGGGGATATGTGGGACTCCCGACGACTAAAGCCACACAAAAGCTTCGGCTGATATAAGAGGTTGCATGCGCCGACCGCCAGACGACTCACTAAACCTTCCAGCGTCCTGCCGTATTGTAATGAGGGGCCACAAAACGTAATCATGGGTATGATCTGCCTTGACGCTTCGATGCAAGCCGACAAGATGCGGTGAAGAAGACCAAGACACCCCACGACACTGGGTGTCGCACTGGGAGAGTCCCCAGTCCTCCCAGACCCACTACGTTATAGGGAGGAAATGGGCAAAGCGGCGCCTCAACGCCCTCATCGCCCTCTGCTCATCATTTTCCCTTATTCTCCTTCGCAAGCCTCCTTCTGCGACATAACGTCCTCGCAAAGGAAGCCACCAAGGAGGTATACTTGCGCAATCACACCTGTACAGGAGGAAGACCTGTTCGGTGGGCCGTAGTGTATGACCACCCTAAGGACCTTCTCAGATTTACATTTTTTTCCGGACGATTGACAGTCCAGAGTATCAAACTCTTGTTCCATGCTATAAAATCAAATTAATGTATTTTTAATACAGAGTGGCACTCGTTTGCCGTCTGGCCAGGCTACTAACTTAACACTAGCCCGTAGCCCATAAACTGCAATTCGATACAATCGACTGGGAAAAGCTCCGGGATATTTACAGGCCTCGCTGCCTGTTTATCTGATTGCTACTTCATTATTATGTTGCATTAATCGTCGTATTTCCGCGTTTACGACAACCAACCGCTCGTAAATAGTTGGTTTGGCTGCAACTACCACTACCAGTTTTGTTTCTAATATGCCTTCAGGTTGCAGATGGCATATGCAAATCGATGATAACAATCATGTTAAAGTCTAAAGTGATGGGATCCGTGGAGGTGGTAATATTGTTTCATTTAATTACGGAACATAAACAAATTAATTAATGCAAACTACTCAAAAGAGGCAAAGTAATTTTTGGCTTATGTTGATTTTTGTTTAGAATTTTCACTGTTTTCCTCATAGTTCAGAAATTGGAGAGGAAGACAATAGAGGAGCGGACAGTTAAAACAACTGAGATAATTTTTACAAAATTACAGAGCGTCGCAGATCCATAGATTTTGTATGATCGTGCCTACTTGTGACGTGCATAAGTAGGAACAAGAAAAAGGAGTTAAATAGAGCATTAATTATTGTTTAAATAATAAATAAGTATTCGGTCGACAAACACACGTTATATAGGTATATCCCCAAATTAATCAAGTTACGCTTGTGTTATGGGGTAATTAATATACAAGTGACCACTTTGGGGTCGATCCCAGACACCCAGACCATAGTGAATAAAGGAGAAAATTCGTTTCCGAAATTTACCATACCAGTAATTGAACCCGGAGCCTCTGGGTTGCAGTGAGGTAAGCCGTCAAAGGCTTAGCCCGCTGAACCACAGAGGCCGTCAAGTTAGAAAAGTAATTAAAATTATTTCTACTACGATATTTTAAAAGTTACATGATAAGATGTTATTGTAACGCCTATCATTTAAATGAAAAAATATATACATACGTATTATCACGCCTGATTCCCGTGGGGATAGGCAGAGACTATGGATCTCTATCCTAACAAACAATTTTCGCTTCATCTAATTTCATTAACCTCTTCATACTGGCCTCTCTTTAACACTTCGGCTATTTGATCTAATATGTAAAAAATAACAGCGTTTAATGTGACATGTGGCCGCTATGTGGAAGAGAATAACTCATTCATTTAATAAGTATTATTACTAATTGATTTAAAACTTATTAAAATATCGGTAAATGAGTTTTGAAGACCTTTCTTACAATATCGATATCTCACTTATGTACATGCATGGTCACCACCACGAACTTTTTTAAAAATCGAATCGTAGTCGACTACATATTTTCATCTTTTCGCGGCCTTAAAGTTTGTTTTTAAAAGAAAAGGAGTTTTAGTCCACTAAACATGATACTTCTAGAAAAATAGCCGTACTCATTTTCTTGTAATATTGAATACTTTACCTTAAATAAGATAAAGTCTAGATTTATAATAAGTTCATAAGGATACAATTTTATATATATATATATATATATGTCCTAAATTGCGTATACTAAGAACATCATCATATTATATGTTTCTTTTCATGTTTCAGAAGGGTCATGTGAAGGTGTGAGATGCGGAGGAAGCAAGAGATGCGTGCTGGATGCAGAGTTGGGTGCGCATTGCGTGCGATGCGGCACGTGTAATGTCGCAGGCGCGCCGGTTTGTGCAGTTGACGGCAAAACTTATGCCGGTGCGTGCGCGCTGAGGAGGGCTGCGTGCGAACGCGGTAGAGCACTGCCGCTTGCTTATAGAGGACAGTGCATATGTGGGTACTTTTATAACAATAATATGGTCTGAACCATTGTTTACGATTTATGGCCGGTTGCTATTTTACTATTCATTCACTTGCCTTACCATCGGTTGAATTGCATTACTTGTATGGCGTTTATGTCAAATTTTAACCGATAGTAAGGCAAATGAACGGTTGGTAAGATATAGGAATGGGCCATTAGTCGAATAGTAATGGAATAGAATAGAATATATATCTTGTTGGAAACTGAAATAAATTGAGTTTATAATTATTGTTAAGAAAAATAGCTACTTTCATATTCTTAAACTTCGTAACGTTTAATGGGTGGCAGTACACACGAGATATTTTTATCATAAGATAAACGCAAACTTCTCTTGTTAACAAGAGCATGTTATCAAAAAATACTTTTCAATACATTTGCTCAAAAAATGCATTTACGAAGCCTGTATATATTCTTCAAAAATTAAAAATTATGCACCATACAACGGAACGTACGGTAAACTAGGTAATTTTACCTAAGTACCTATTTTACGCACACCCTGTGGTAAATAGGCATTTAGGTGTAAAAAATATATAAGATTCCACATTCACTTTTCAGTTCAGTTACACGAGTCATCTCGTTTGTAAAAACCAACTCACGGCGCTAGTATCATAAATAACTATTATAGACAGATCTCCAATACACTTAAAGAACAATAATAAAATTGGAATAGAAAAATTGTAATATAAAAATCTTTTCATACATGATATTTACTTCGAATTACCATGAAGACTCGCAACTTTTCTTAGTTATATAATAAAAAAATGATGTCAATCGCTTCTTCTTAAATGCAGGAAGCGGGAGCAGACAGCATCAGCCATATAAGATCTAAAACTAGTTTCACGTTTAAACAAGTTTTTATTGGTACCAGTTCTTAATACTATTCGTAAAGTTATACAGTTTATAAAGTCTCAATTGAAATGCATTTGTACAGCGAACGCTACGTGCGCGTCTATAACTTGCGGCGCCAGCCAACGGTGCGTGTCCGGCGGAGCAAGCGGCGCGCGTTGCGTGTCGTGCGGCGCGTGCGGGGCGACGGGCGGCAACAGGCGGCAACTGTGCGGCAGCGACGCAAGGACCTACCCGTCCTGGTGTCGGCTGCAGAGGGCGGCGTGCCACGCGGGTCGCGTCGTCGACCCACTGCACCCCGGACCGTGCAAAGGTAACTTAGTAGAGCCATGCTGAAATTATTATCTTGATTACAGCTCTTAGGGCGGCTGGATTGGCGTAATACCACGCTCTCACGGAATATCGGCGTGCAACGTTTAGCCTTGTGCTAAATGTGTTTCGTGAGATGAATCAGAATTCCGATGGCCTACTTCACCCTCCCCCTTTTCCAATCCTATCTCTTCTATCCTACTCTTGCCTGATCGTTCTTTCTCATCCCCCTATACACTCCTCTTTATCCCGTCCCAAAGGCTGGCAACGCGTTGGCTTTTCGCCCGTGGTGTTGCAAACACCTATAGGCGACGATAACCACTTTGCATTAGATGAGCCGTCTGCCTGTTTGCAAGCATACCTAACCTACGTTGCACATTTTCAGACACGTGTACATGTAAGAACTCTCGTAGGAAACGTGTCATAGTTCCACGCGGTTGAAACCATGTATAAGGCCTTATAAAAGCTAATAATAATGTAGGTATTTGTTTTCTTTTGCAGGCAAAAATGTAACAGACAATAGTGCGAGTGTTGCGCGAAGTACGAGCGACGTGGAGACGACTAGAGTTCTATAGTCATAGACTTTCTAGCTTATCGTAGCAGTGTTCTGACTTCGTAGTATAGGAATTCGACGCGGCTGAAGCGTGGCTGGTGTCACTCAGTCGCCGCGCAAATTGATCTCTATACCCGGATTGTAAGGTCCAAATTGCCGAAACGATTACCAGGGTCAAGCATAATGCGACTGAGCTTGAATCCAGGCTCAGCAATAGCCCACTGGACATGGAATTAATCAACATCCGAATGGGCTGTAATCGTTCCCATTCAGATACGTGAATGTTTTTCGAATGATCAGTGTGCCAGGTTAACTGAAGTTAAAAATCGTATTTAGCGTAGGTCTAGACAAATCTATTGAACCTGATGCACCTTTTCGAACTTTGTAGATAAATAATAATTATTATAGTTATAATTAACATTTACATAATTAAATTTGAGCACCAAATCGTACTTAATATTTAGTCAAAATATTTAACTAGGGAGTGTAGTTAGCACAATGTTTGGAAATTAGCTACTTCTGTTCTATAGAAATTTCTAATTCCTCGTTGGTTGTCTTCGGTCGCTGCATACTCGACATATGGAGCTCGTATTTTGATGAAATGACGTAACACTTTCATCGGACTGACATAATTGTTCTTAAAATGTTTAATTAACTTTTAGTACTTTAAGACTTAAATAATTTTACTACACGAAATGTGGTTAACGCTTATGCAATATTTATTATTAAGTTATCGAGTATAAAGTTTAGTGCAATAATTTTATTGAAAATTGTATGAAATCTATGTTATGTTTTGTTTTGTTAAATTTTTACACGTGAATCGAGTATCGCACGGATCGTCAAAACGTAATTCGGATATCTTTAGAGTGTTATAAAATATGTTCTCAGTATTATGTGTATGTAAGATTTTTAGAATATCCTTTATTTTCGAAACATTTTTTACATAGAACATTAAGTGATTTTATAGACTGTAGATGAAAAAGAAGTAATTTATTGTTACTTTTAAATTATTTCCAAAATGTTTCCAAGAATATTTGTATGTGAGTTATTATTATCAACTATTTGAGAATTTATTAAAAATGGAATCAAAGCAAAGTGTGATGTCACTGTAGGAGAATTTCTTGGCGTCCTAATTAGCTTTAAATAGTTTAAAATTTCGATTGTTTTTTTTCGATTTAAAAAATGGACACAACGCCACGTTACGAACCTTTCGCTGATTTAGATATTTTATGTTTTTGTGCCTAGTGATACCAAAACTAGTTTTCGAGTAACGCTTAAAATTAATTTTATTATAATATAATCGATTTAATCATAAAGCATATTATTTGCCATAAGCCATGACAGATCCGAAAAACTTGTTCCCTATTATTTTTCTAATTAAATATAATGTTCTACTCCAAATTTACTTTAAAAACGCACATTATAATTATAATATCAGACTGCGATCTTTATTAAATCCAAAGCTCTGTTAAATTTTTCATTAAAAATAATAAACAGTGTATAACCGTAGATAAATAAAAAGTTTCCATTGAATCAATGTAATATGTACTTACTATAATGATTATTTTATTCATACATTCTTCACACATACCCAAACATACGATAGCCTTACAGCTAATCATAATATCAACTATATTGCGAAAAAGGCTCTGTAAAATTGCAACATTCAATTATCACATAAATAACATAATGATTACAAATGTTCACAACATTAAATATAATGATAAAAATATCATTAATTAAATTTGTTTTACAATTAATAAAATGGGAAATTCTTAATAGGCGGCTACCTGAGAAATTGCTATTTTACAAAAACCTATTTTAATTTTGTACAATCGATATGTTATGTAATTTATTTTTATTATAGAACAGCCTGTGTAATATCTGAAACTATATATGTACAGATTGTGGGAAACTCTAACAAACAACACATACAGGGCGTTCCATTAGTAGATCAGAACGCCCAAAATGCTCCGTTAGCTGTTCCACAAGGCGACCGCGGTCATTGTGGTCGTAGCAAAAACGTCAATAATGACGTCATTATTTTCGGTCACACAACGCTCACAACGACCCATGTCAATGGGTTGGTCGAATAATCGTTTCACTTGGGTTACGATGGTAACGCCGGCAGGCAAGTGGAACGGTCAAGATCGTGGTCGTGAACCTGGTCGTTGTGAGTGTCTAATGGAACGTAGCTATAGTAAAGTCTACTTAGCAAATTTTATCAAATAAATGTCGTTCGCGCCTTTTAATTTGCGCTGACATCATCGGTTCTTCACCGAATCAATTTGAATATATATATATATATATATAAATATATATATATATATGCCCTTTTTTAATTAAATTAGAAGCAACAAGGATAAATTTTAAAATGCTTTCATAGGTTATATTAAATAATGTGAACTTCTTGTAGATCAGTAATGTATAGACGGAGTCTAGGACTTTTAAAAGTGAGGCCGGCTAATGGATGCCGATCGCGCTGCAGTGCGTTAAAAGTATAAAGACGCGCTACAGATGTTTGTAAAAAAAAGTTTTTGTCTACGCTCCGTCTATGGTTAACTTTAATGGTCTGGGAATGTAAATTGATTTAGTTTAGTCAGTCTTTGTTAGCAACGATAGGTATGTGTGGAGGGCAAACTCAGCTCTTGTCAATTATTTCCTAGTGCTAATTAATCATGTTGTTAATCGTATGTGACTATAATACTAAATTGTTGTAGTTGAACTCATTGCGAACATTAGATGTTATTTGCCTTTGTTTCTTCATAAATATTTTACACCGGTAATTTTGTGGTTTTATTTTATATACTGAAATACCTGATTACCGTGTGTTCCCGGTTCCTACATATCGAGATTAGCTATGTTATAAACCTTCAGTCCTTGGAACTTTTTCCTATAAAAGCTAGAACAAGCCCAGCAGTGAGACTTTCATAGGCTAGTATTGCAATAGGGAATTATTTTCATTTCACTTTAAAACCTCCAAAAAGAAAATCAAGTATTTTAAATAAAAGCAACAAATTATTCGTAGACATTGTATTATATCAATTGAATACACTAGAATAAACATACACAGTTCATTTTACGATGGAAATAACTCCCATGAAGATAAAATAAAGTCATAATTAGATGGTGCCTTATTCTCGTACGCACAATGTGAAAAATTACTATATACTGTTACTGTATTCTATACATCCACTACTTACGAGAAAAAGAGAAACAAAATACGAAAGTATATAGCATCACTTTAAGAAGGTAAATATCGTTAAATTTTAAATTGCAAATTCAGATGCCCCTTTAACTTTAATAATAATAATAATTTTCTAAATAAAACATTGTTTTCGGAATAAGGCGGTAATAATACAATCATACCTACCTCTTGTCCATAGGGGACAATAACTTCACAAATGTTTTTGTAGAATAAATACAAATATTTAAATATGAATTTATTCATTATGATTATACTGATAACTTCATTATCCCAATATTCATTACAGCTAAAGGTAATCGAGCAACGAATCGTATGGCGCTCCAACGAGGTTAAGCCAGCCTTCCGGGAACCTTACAATTGACTTCGATGACCTAGGCTCAGTTTTTTACTTATAATCTTAAGGGATTATAGGTATAATGCGATATAAGTTAAGGTTCCCATCATTGTACTAGTTTAATAAATTAATAAATTTGTTATAGACAATTTGTCACCTTCAAACGTACATTCATATTATAGACCTTACCCTCCATAATTCATATTTAATACAAAATAATTCCAACTTATAACTGCTCTGTTTCCAACTTTGATAACGGTGCATGTACTAAAACAGAAACACGCCCCATCTGAACACGGCCTTACATTGTAAGTACTATTTATTTTGGGAATGTAATTCATAATACAAAAAAGATCGTAGAGTTTGAAATACATCTTAATCGTAACCTTATTCTAATGTACGGTTCTATAGCAGTACGAATCAATAAACACCAACATTTATATTACTCTAAGAGACAAATTCTGAGTGCTTTTTGTTGATATTTAAATATATTTTTTTAATTTGACATATTTATGAATATTCAAATTATATTATAATTAGAATAATCTTAAAGACAAACATCACACGAAAATCGGGCTTTTATACATAGCACCCACACAAGCCACAGCTAAATTGTAAGGGCTAACTGACACTAGGTTGAGTATTTTGTGACAATTTAATGTCACATTTCACAAAAATAAACTTATTTACCACAGAACACAAGAAGGTCGTGTATAAACAATGAATATCTTACACCCGTTATTCATTTTCAACAAAATGCTATATATACATTTTCGAAAATAAAACCATATAGTTAAAACATTAGTCTTCAAGCTCCTTCCAAAAACAACATACATTCAGAGCATAGGGGAAACTATACCATTATTGGTACTCCATTACAATGATTGGCACCCTATTATTTTATTAAAAATATTAATCTTATTATTTATTTTGTAGCCATAGAATGATAATAATATTATTGTATGGGTACCTACTAAATAGAAAAGTCTTTTTAATGTGGTGGTGGGGTGCCAACAATGGTATAGTGAACCTTATTCAGTTTTAACATCGTGAACAACAAAAAACACTCAAGAACGCCTAATTAAAGAAATACAAAGAATACTTTGTTCCACATCATGCTCTTAATTACTTTTTAATTCATACACTACAGATAAAAATTAAATCTACTTCACCAGAGACAAAATTTAATGGAGAACCTATATATAAATGTATGTACGCGCATACTTGAGAAGGACTTTACCGATTTCGATAAAAAAATTGTGTGTTTGATTGGGTCCCCGCATTAATTAGATTTGGAACACAATTGGAACCAGTACGTGGCGCAGGGATCGGATCCTAGATTTTTTCGTTTTCAGTGCAGAACAACGTCTGCTGGGACCAATACTTATTAAATAAAAAACACGAGAGTATCTGTTAAACTATTAATGTCGATTTTCCTAACACAATTTGTTATATTCTTAATGCAGATGTAAATTAAGCTTAAGATATAACTATCTTTAGCTCGATTTATTCCTTACCTCGGGGTACGCATTAGCGTTGCGATTCAACGAGGTAATACGACCAGTCTTTAGGGGACGTTTCAACCTGACAGCGGTCTGCCAGTAGATTTTCTAGTATTCATTTTATTTTTATAGGTATATTGTTAAATTTTAATTTGTTTTCATAAAATGCCTTCATTATCTTAAGCTTTATTTCCATCTGCATTACTCAAGTAGTTGGTTAACTTGAGAATAAGTCCTTATTATCGTTTGGTTAGACGTCTACTAAATCGTCAACTAATTACTTAAGTAGAAAATGATTTGACTCGTCTGTTTCGCGAGCGAATTACTTAACTAATGCAAATGTAAATTAAAATTCACTATCCACTCTTTTACCTTGCCATTGGTAGATAATTAATTGACATTACTTACATGGAGTTTATGCCAAATTTCAATCAGTAGCTTACTATTGCCTTAGCAAATGAATCCATAGTAAGACATAGGAACCCGGCATAGGAGGAGTCTTGTAAGAGTATTTTTAGTACTTCTTTCAAGATTGAAGACTTATGGGGGTTTCCTATATCTAGCCGAGCGTTCATTTGTCTTACTGTCGATTAATAGTTAACAATAAGCCGCATAAATTTGACATAAGCACAAGTAATGTCAAAATTCAACCGATGGTAAGACAAGTGACTGAATGGTAAGACATAGAAACCAGCCATAATTAATACAGGTCAACGAACACCTATCCACATGGTAAGAGATACATACTATAAATACAGCATTTGCGAGCTTAACGCACGTGTAAATGTGCGTTCACCTCAAAGTATTAAAAAAATAGTACATAAAAAAACTTGATATTTAAGTAGCTATTATTATTTTGATTATAAACGTGTTTTTCTATGATATATACCTTTTGATTTTATAGAGTATCTCCAATACGATAACATGTAGCAAAACTTACAACATCGTACAGTTTTACACAACTAATAATTCCTCCCAATGTATCAGCAGGAAAACGTCCGACAGTGTACGAATCGTGTAAGCGGAACAGAGCTAAGAATGCATAGCAAGCAACACTGCCATTTCCGCTTGCGAGTAGAGTTCAATATCGATTATTGACATGTCGGAAGTCGGTCTGCACTTTTCTGCGCAAACGAAAACTGCCTAGAGGAATTATAAGTTGTGTAAAACTGTAATCAATAAATGGTGCTGTAAAGTTAATAATTCTCAAATAACAAACAGGAAGATTATACTTTATTACACTTTTATTGCCGCGCTCACGAGTCGGTTAATGGATCATCAACTTTAAATAAGCCGTGAACATGAATAAAAATTATGACAGTAACAATTTCTCTGTTACAAATTTAAATTGATTATCGTGCTAATTGCCCGTAAATCTCTCTGTGTGTCAGAATAAGTTAAGATTAAGTTTAAGGAAAACCTAATAGCAATAGGATAAAATGAAAGTGATAAACCACTTTCGGTTGTCGAGCTACTTTCTGTGACACTATGTAAGAGCCGTACGTTCCATTCAGCGGTCACAACCACCACGCTCACGACCGCGATTTTTCCCTTCCACTTACTGGTGAGTGTTACAATCTTAAACCAAGTGGAATGTATTAAAAGGAGTTTTATGTATTGTTGATGTAACATTGCAAATGGCGACTTTGAAAATAAATTAAATTTAATGACATTACGTTATAATTTGTAGAACTTAATAATAGATTTTAATAATTAATTGTTTAACTTGATTTATATTAAAAAAATATTTTTACGCCAAATTTCTCAACTCCCTCTTCTACTCACCGCTTCAGATAAGTCGTAGTGAGCTCGATGTGAGCGTAAATTATGACGTCATTAGTGGCGTTTTCGCCGTGGCCGTAACGACCATGGTCGCCATGTGGAACGGCTGAAGGAGCATTTTGAGCGTAGTATGGATCAAGTAGAATGCGCCCTATATTAAGTTTATTGACGACAGAGAGTTTTGACAGGAACTCAAATGAGATGTTGTGCTGTGCAGTTTTATTTTCTAAAAATGTGTTAAATTACTCTAAAATGAACAGCAATTGTAGGATATTGATATTTTTGAGTAGTAATTATGTGTTTTTGTGAGAAATGTGAACTGTATAGTCAAATGTGGCCTTCCGGGTTGCAAAAGAACCCCGTTGAATGGCGTCAGTTGATAACTTACAGTTCAGCTGAGCTATACATAGGCTTAAGAAATTGAAGAAACTATATTGTATTCTAAGATCTGGCTTAAAGGCCTAGGTGCCGAGCCATAAACCTAAATATATAATTATATTGACGACATATGATACGTCATCGAATGATAGCTCCAAAAGACAATGCTCAAAAAACCGAAGATAACCAATTTTAGATGGATATCAAACACTGTACTACTTACACATCAAGTGCAAAGTACTGCATTTTGCTACTAACCGATACGAAATTCTAAAATCACTATTTGAAGTTAATAGACCCTTATCAAACTATGAGAGCAGCATTTATTTATACAACTAACACACACATAACATGAAATTTTAATTTATTTTAATATATTCGTTCACTCAACAGGTTGTATAGTAGCTTTGGTAAATAAGTCCATAGTCAACGCACTAAGGAACAAAGGTATAGACCCGTGCTGGTGCAAATGCAACTCGACCAATTCGGTCAGAGTCGTGGAATATTCTGTGTGCACCATTTCTATGCCATCGTCGCAAAGCGTGAATGTAAGATATTCGTCCGACGATTCGGCGTACATATTTGATATTCTGCAAAACAAAACAATTCTGTCACATGGTGGCAAAATAAAGTAGAATATAATAGGGGGCGCCACTTTCGCAAACTCTAAACTCTAGCAACTCCAATATTATACCGTGAGTAATTTTGATACTTGCTAGTAATTTTCAGGTATCACGTAAAACAGCGTGCAAGTATCAAATTGATTTATTGACGACATACGCATTTTGTTAACATAATCTATAATATTTACTTTAGCAATAATGACTATAATTTTGTAATCAAGAGCTTTAACAACTTCTCATAATTAACAAAACAATTATTTGATTAAAAGAAGCTAAATGAACTATTACAAACCTGTCTTCTCGGGGATTCTTTGGTAAGTATTGTCGAATTCTGACAAAAACATTTTTCCTTGAAAGACATGCTTGGTAAACTTCAAAAACCACTGCTCGTGTGAAACTTAGAATTCTTATATATCCGTATTTAGTTATTTTAGTGAATTTGAAAACTTGGATCAATATTAAATTCAAAATAACATGGCTTTAACATTGACTATAGATAAGAAAACTTAGTTCTCTTTTTAAACATTATGGTCAGGTTATAACAAGATAACAAATAATAATATTTGCCTATGTCATGCGGACCATAAAAACGAATCGATTCAGCACAGTCATTGAACGAGTAATCTAGACGCTACGGTAGTAGTACAGTAGTTACGTAGTACTACATAACTACTGTACTACTGCCGTACTTTACAGTAGTACGGCAATAGAAGTAGAGCAGCAGTTTAAATAGGTAAATAAAAAAACTGAACGAATTTAAATGAAACTTGACACAGACCTTATATCCTGGGTACAACATTTAGGACACTTTTTACCCCGTTGTTGTTTCCGTGGGATAGACGAATACAGTGAAAAAAATGGCGCAGTATTAACGTTTTTATGGTGTCGCCTTTGCAATTCACTAACAAGTACGTCGTCGTTATGGCAAAGTGAAGTTTGTGAGGATGGATGAATAACCGAATGAATGAAAACTCTTTATTATTCACCATGAACTTAAACCTAGGCGAAATTAATACGCAAACATTTGCATTGGAATTATGTTGAATGGATTTTCCATTCTTTCACGCAAAAAGTAATGAACAGATTTCAATGAATACTCGTTTTGTTATTGCTAAGCTGGCAAACGGGCAGACTGCCCTGCTCATGGAAAGTGTTTACCGTCAACTATAGGTGTTAGCAACACAAATGGCGAAGCCAACGCGTTGCCAGCCTTTAGGACGGGAGAGGGAGGCTAGACGAAGGACAGGCAGGAAGAGAGGTTGGAATAAGGGATTGGAATGGAATAGGGAAAAATGAATAAGTAATAAATTGAAGGTGGGGAGGAAGTAGGCCATTACAACGCTCAGTCATCGCACGAAAGACGACCCTAAGAGCTGTAATCAAAATAATGATTCCAGCATGGCTTTTCCACGGTCAAAGTAATATGGCTTCTCTGTTAATTCTAATCATCAAATACATCTTACCTGTAATTTTTGTGGCCAGTCCTATCAATCTTATATCCTAGAAGCATGTAACATACATCCCTATACTCTTGAGCAGACGACATGAACTCTTCTTTCATTCTGTAAATAATGTTTACCATTGATGTTGTTTGAATTAATATCAATAAAACAAGAGGAATCACACATTTTGCTTACAACAACAACTGGCCACGGCTTAAGCGAGTGTAGTTCTGGAAAATTAATCAGTTATTTATTAATTTCGCTAACTACAGATCTATACAACAACACTACTTAAGGAATACCAAAACTTTTATTAGAACTCTCGCATT
This sequence comes from Dendrolimus houi, assembly GCA_039645545.1. Lineage (NCBI taxonomy): Eukaryota > Metazoa > Arthropoda > Insecta > Lepidoptera > Lasiocampidae > Dendrolimus > Dendrolimus houi. Next base: position 13,362,912 of record CM077134.1, read on the forward strand.
TGCAGAATGAGAAATATCCTATATTAATCGTGTCTTTGATGTATAGAGAAACATAAAGAATTGTTTTATTTCAGACAATTAATACACTATTTAACAGTATCGAAAAAAAGACAATGTAACTCCTAAAATTTAACCCAAACTCAGCATAATGCTGGCTATTATGACAGGCGCTGTTCTTCCGAGATCAGGTGAAGTCACAGAGGACAATACAAAAGAAATTAAAAAAAAACTTTTTTACAATAAATCGGCAGACAAACACACACATTTACATCCCCAAGCTAAACAAATGATGCTTGTGTTATGAGTAAAATACAACGACCTACTCTGGAACCGACCCGAAACACCCAGACCATAGTAAATATCAGAAAGATCGTTTACGACATTTACCACGCCAGGAATCAAATCCGGGGCCTCGGCGCTGCAGTGAGATCGACCCGCTAAGATTTAGCCCGCTCAACCACAGAGCTCGTCAATATTAAATGAATTACATATATCAGTCGTCAACTAGTCAAGGTTGTCCAAGGCGGATTGATGGGTTTTACACATTACCATGTACAGATTTCATCAAAATGTTTTCTTTCATATTGCGTGGGTACATGCACGTTACGATAGTATACGTGTATGACGGAATGACAAGTTGTCAACATGCCACCCAATCAGACCCCCTGTTGAGTGCCTTTAGTCACTTTTGGAGAATCGCTTAGTCACATTGAAACATGTCTATATATATTGGGATATGTAAGATACATCATACAACATTCCACTTAATTTTGATCCCCGCCATGTCTATAATAAGAGTCTACGAAAGCGGCTGCTTTAGGTCCCCTGATCTCACTTGCATTGAATTGCAAACACTATAACTGTGAAAAATATATGCATGCTTTCCTGCTAGGATTTGAACCGACGAAATTGAAATGAGACCCGGGTTCATTTACATATGTCTAAACCGAATTTCATGAAATCAATTCACACCCTACCCGTTAAAAAGAAACAGCAACAATAAATAACAAACAAATACATCTTTGATTTTATTTGGATTTTTTAAATTAATTTTACTTACAATTATTTGTGAAAGGCATTTAAAATTGTTAAATTGTGTGCATATTTATATTACATTAATAGCTTACAAAAGAGATTTGTCTAAACATAAAACCAAAATTACATAACTTTTGTTGCTATTTATATTTCCAATTATAGAATTAAAGTTATTTTTGATTTAGAACAAAAAATCCCTTCCGTCACCTGTATTGTGACTTATATAAATTCAAACCGTAACATAAATACATTAGGAACTTCATTTATTTATTAAATTTCTCCAGGTAAAAAGTCTTTATAGCCAGGCAATAAAATAAAAACAAAACAAACACTCCCAATATTAAAGGATCTGTGAAAAAAAATCTGTTACCTTTTGAGCTTAATTTTACTATTTTCAAGCTGCTGTTTCAGGTGCTGAGTTTCTTCGGGACACGATCGAGATCCGCCCTCGCGCAATGCCGCCTTCAGTCTTTTTATCTGTAACAAAAACGAAAATTCCCTGGGAGTTTTTGGCGGGAACTGAAAGGAGATGCTGTGCTGTGCAGTTTTATTTTCTAAAAATGTGTAAAATTACTCTAAAATGAACAATAGTTGTAGGATATTGATAGTTTTTGAGTAGTAATTATGTGTTTTACGAGAAATGTGAACTGTATAGTCAAATGTGGCCTTTTGAGTTGTCACAAGAACTCCGTTGAATGGCACCAGCCGATAACCTACAGTTCAGCTACGCTACACATAGGCTTAAGAAAATGAAGAAACTACAATAATGTAGACTTGGCAGCTAGGCCTTTAAGCCAGATCTTAGATTATAAAATCTAAGATCTGGCTTAAAGGCCTAGCTGCCAAGCCAAAAACCTAAATAAATAATTCTCCGTTCACGATAACTTGACGCGTAGGGTTACCAACAATCAAAAATATTAACAACTGAAGCTATAGTAAAAAAATCTATAATCGCGATAATTATTAAAAACTAACAAAAATTTAGAATAATTTACGTTTTGTAATAATCTCGATTTATCTTATATATAAAAATCAATTGCTGTTCGTTAGTCTCGCTAAAACTCGAGAACGGCTGGATTGATTTGGCTAATTTTGGTTTTGAATTATTTGTGGAAGTATAGAGAAAGTTTAAAAGTGAGTAAATTGAAAAAAAATATTCTGACGTGGTACGAAGCTTGCCGGGTCAGCTAGTAACCTATATATATATATATATATATATATATATATATATATATATATATATATATATATATATTTCTTATATATATTATATATATAAATATATTATATATAGGTATATTAATTGGGGAAAAAGTTTATTTACATTTGACTAAAGTATGTAAGTGCCATTTTGTTGGATAACTTTTTGCCATCTTGTAGGTAGGTGATCTCATTGCTATAAAAATTTTGGGGCTTCTGATCAAAAAACTGCGACAAGTGGTTTTGGCAGTCCTCTCGTGATGTTAACCTGACACTGCCTAAGGAATTCTGCAGAGACCGAAACAGGTGAAAATCTGAAGGTGCAAGGTCAGGACTATACGGCGGATGAATTAATACCTCCCAGCCAAACTCTCGTAATTTTTACTGAGTGGCTAAAGATGTGTGAGGTCTAGCGTTATCATGGTGAAAAACCACACCCCTTCTGTTGATTAATTCCGGACGCTTTCTCTCAACTTTTTGCTTTAATCTCATCAGTTGTTCGCAGTACTGTTCAGAATCGATGGTCCTGCCTGGCGGTAACAGCTCATAATGAATAATGCCCTTCCAATCCCACCATACACACAGCATCACCTTGTTGCGAGTTAACCCGGGTTTCGCCACAGTCTGTGAAGCCTGACCGGCCTTTGACCACGATCTTTTTTGCACGTTCTTGTCGTACGTGATCCACTTGTCAACACCAGTTATCAGCTTCTTCAAAAATGGTTCGGTTTTATTACGTCGTAATAAAGAATCACAAATGAGTACACGGTTCATTAGGTTTCTTTCAGTGAGCTCATGAGGCACCCAAATATCGAGCTTTTTTGTGTACCCAGTTTTTTTTCAAATGCGCCAAAACCGTTTTGTGGTCAATTCTCAGTTCTCTAGCTACGTCGTAACTACTAATATCCCGATCTTGCTCCACTTTTTCAAAAATGGCATCAATTTTGTCCGTAACAGGGCGACCAGAGCGACGTGCATCTTTGATATCAAAATTTCCGAATTGAATACGCTTAAACCAAATCTACGCTACTCTCACAGATACTGCATTAGGTCCATAAACATCACAAATTTTTTTCGCGGATTGTGTTGCATTTTTACCTTTTTTGTAGTAAAATTTTAAAATGTATCGAATTTCTTCATTAGATTCACTCATTTTAACAATAAGAAAAACAAATGAAAATCGCACATTTTCCTAATTTGAATTTGGAATTGTCTTCTTTAAAATTAAAACTTTTTAATGATACCACAACCAGCCACATACAAATGGTATAGCCAAAGAGATCTTATTACCAGTTCATACATACTATATGCGAAAAGACTTTTTCCCCAACCTATTATATATATATAACATATTAATAATATTAAGGCCGCGATGAAACACATGAGGCTGACAACGACCACGCTTACGACCGCCATTTTTCTCGTTCCACTTTCTTCCGAGCGTTATAATTATAAACTCCAGTGGAAAGGATTATGAAACGTTGATGTCATTAAATGACGAAATACAGAAATGCCATTAATTGATTGATTTGAAAATCGCACCTTTGAATAGAGAGAATTCATGTTCTGTGGTCATCGCCCACTTCGACCCACCTATTGACATCGGTCGTTGCGCTGCGTGATCGGAAATTATGACGTCATTAGAGACGTTATCGCCACGACCATAACGACCCTGGTTGCTATGTGGAACAAACGGTTAAGGAACATTTTGGGCTTGGTGAGCCACAAGTGGAACATAGCCTAAGTGATGTTAATTTTAGAATTTGGTAATCCTGAGAGTCAAGTTATCGTGTATAACATTTTTCTTCTCGACTACCTCCAACTCTGTAGTGGTGTTTTTATGTGCCTTCTTTTTTGAATATCTTATGTTTTTTACTTTTTAATGTTAAGTGTATATATAGTATAGTTATATCAGGGCTTTTACTCTTTACCCTATAATCAACATTTAGATCAACAACTGTTCAATTTAATATATTAATTTACTTAACCCTTTTGACTAGTCATCTAGTCAATGTGTTATGTAGTCGTATAAGTGCCTTAGTGCCCATTCTTCTACACTGCTATTGGTATTAAATTTATATTACTTGCATGGATTTTGTAAAGTTTCAACCGGTAGTAAGACAAGAAACCTGACATTTATTGTATTTTAATTACCTCTTCTTGTGCAGCTTCTAAGTCTGACTGAACTTGTTTTTGTGCTTCAGCCGCAGGATTATCAGTTAAGTGTAGCACCTGTAACAACATTTTTAAAACATACTTTCAAACAGAAATTATTTAAGCACATAGGAACCAAGTTTATTTTGTCAGTTTTTGGTGGGTAAGCTTCAAAGGATGATTTTACGCTCTGTTATGATTTTATTATAAAATAAAATACATAATACTGAATGATAGTCGTAAGATATTGTTTTTGATCAAGGCTTATTTAATGGCAAAAATCCAAAGTCTTTGGTGACATATTGTAATACTTGCAACAACTCAGAAGGGTTTATGGTAATAAAAGAAAAGCAACTGGTCATATATTTATAATCAGAGAACCTTACGGTTTTAACACATTGAATACACTGACTTTGAACGTTCGTCGCGCATTTTTAGAACACCTCGCCATCCCCTCCAACAATTTAACAGTCTATTAATCTTAGCAAATTGGCACAACCGATAGAGGATTGAAGTCATTGATAAATTATTTTAATTAAAGGGTTATTTATGCATGACAACAATTTAATACATTATTGTTTGGAAATTTTAGATAATTATATAAAATATTATACTTAAAGTTTTACATGTGATAAAATAAACCGAACACAATATGAATCTATCGCGTGTGCCAACACGAAAATAAAATGTAATGAATACCGTATATACACAATTGAGAGATTTTGAATTATAATCTACATAATTAACATCCCTATTAATATTATAAATGCGAAAGTAACTGTCTGTCTGTCTGTCTGTCTGTCCATCTGTCCGTCTGTCCGTCTGTCTGTTCTGTTTTCACGGGAAAACTACTGGATCGATTTTGCTGAAACTAAGTATATATATATATTTTTCGATGCCGAGGATGAACATAGGATATTTTTTATCCCGAAAAATGGGAGTTTTCGGGATAAAAATATATTTGTCTCTCTGTTTGTTATCCTTTTAGGGAAAGACTTGGACCGATTTAGCTGAAACTCGGTACATATATAATTTTAATACTGAGGGTGACCAAGGAATACTTTTCATCCCAGATAATGGGATAGATTTTGGGATCGATTTATGTAAAGGTTATCCCAAAAAGTGGAATAGGTTTTTTGTGATTTTTGTCAAGTTTTGTCACTTAGACAGATAATGTAGTTTACAGATAGATGGGGAATGGTATAGTTTGCGATATAAAATGAAGTGAATCTTCTGGGGGCAAATACATAAAATATTAAATACAATGTAACCTGTATCGCCTGCTTTAAAGAGCAGGCGGTACAGGCTATATTGTATACAAGAGATACGCACTAGAGAGTGACCCGCGGCCCGCGGGGTTAACTCTAGTATCATATAAAGGATAAATATTGTTATATAAAATTATGGTAAATTATAGACAACTACTCTATACAAAACAGGTGCTAATCACAGAATAAATAATATAACATTATTAATCAATTAAGGAAATGGCCGATTGTATCGTTTAGAAATAAGAGGGTACATAACAAAATTATTTATTAACTTTAAAAAGAAACATGACAAGAACAACTATGCTACTAAATAACTGTAACAATATACCTTTATCGATCTGCTACAATAAGTATATAGTTGGGACTCATTCAAAAATCTTCTATTCGACTGTACAGACATCACACATGTCATGTAGACATCTCATGAATCAAGCAAAAAAAAATACCTAATTATAACAGATCAGCCCAGTCATGATGTTATCAAGTGTTTAATGTAAATGTCATATTATATTATTTTTTCATTTACTAATAGAATAAATTCGTAATAATATTAAATAAAATTTTGGTGACTATTGTTCGTTCGCGTTAAGAATGCAGTGAGTCATCAGTGCAACTGCAGGGTAAAGGTGTATTCACAGTGGTGTTAAAATTCAAACAAATTATATTTTTAAAGATTAAGTTTAATGCATTTAAAAAATACACTTAAAAGTTAAAAATCAAAATTAAGTCATTAATATTTTAATCACTATCACTAGTATCCTCGTTGGTATTTATAATAAAAGAATTTTCTGCAGCGATTTCCATGACGTCATCTAAATCCCACATGGTATTTTCTTCTTGTAAGACGTGGTCGCAGCATTTCTTCCATCGATCAGCGTCTACTAAACGAATTGCGTCATAAAATATATTTTTCACGTCAGTCATCTTAAAACTTGTATTGTTGGCAGCAATGTATTTTTTTATTTGGGCCCACACCAACTCAATGGGGTTCAGTTTGCAGTGGTACGGAGGTAAACGGAGAATTTTCTCTCTCCACTATGAATTACCGAACCACTTTTATTTTTACGAATTAGTGTGGTATTCATTTTTTTAAATATGAATCAGTTAACACAATTACAGGACACAACCGTCGCGTTCGAAGCTATGCCTTCAACTGGTCACTATGAACTTGACCTTGTAATTTGAAAAGATTTGATTGGTTAGGGGGCGGGGCTAGGCCGGCGAACAATGATGATTCACTGCACTCTTAACGCGAACGAACTGTAGTAAAACACTATAATTAGACTAACATTCTGTCAAACGACCGCAGCTATCTATCTTTTTTTTAATTTTTTTATTGGATGATTTCAGCAAACAGACAGATGGCCCACTTGATGGAAAGCGGTTACCATCGCCTATGGACATTTGCAACACCAAAGGTGCTACAAATGCGCTGCTGCTTTCTTAAGGGAGACTCGTATCTGGTCACTAATGCCGGGAATACAACTCAAGGTTGTTATGGTGACATACACTAGACCAGGGGTGGTAGCCATCCAGTCGGGCAAATACCCTAACACCTGGCTGTTTTGTCGCCTCTTACTACAGGCCACCCGGCCGCAGGAAATTGTATTCTTTCTCCATTCCTGCACGGATTAAAATTTATCTACGAGATCTACGAGACATCTGTCATGAGACAGAGTCTGGCAAGGTTTTAACACAGAGTAATGATTATATGAAATACTAGGATATGCCCGCGACTTCGTCCACGCTCGACTTGAAATTCTCGGGATACAAAATACCGCAGCATTTGAAAAAGAATGTAAGCTATCGTTATAGTGAAAACTGTGATGGAATAAGCTAATTTTTACGCACTCGAACAACTACAAACCGCTCCCGGGAAAATTCCCGTTGGATTCCCGGGATAAAAAATATCACACATTTTATTACATTAAATTTGCTATCGATTAGTAAAAAAATTACATTGGACTTAATTTTTTTTTAATCTGGCCATTGTAAACCATTCCCAGAAAAATTCCCAGAATAAAAAGTAGCGCAGAGTTTAAGTCTAAGAATTAGCTGTCGATCAGCGAAAACCGCATCGAAATCGGCGCAGTAGTTTTACATGAATCCCGAACAAACAAGAAATTTAAAAAAAATTGCATCATATTCTCTATCGTTTATATAGGCTATTCCAGTTTTTTTTTTAATAACTTTAATACAAAGACGTGTTTAGAATTTTATAATGTTATAAATATATGAAATAAGACTTGGCTCAAAGGTCTTTGTTACCAGACCAGAAAATCAAAAAATCTTACCTTGGTCTGCTGTGGTGTAACAGCGTCGATCCTCTCTATGTGCGCTTGCAACGCGTCCCTTTGCGTCTTTAACTTGACCACGTCGCGTTTAGCGCTCTCCGCCTCATCGCGCCACTTGCTCACCTCTGCTCGGAGATGCTCCACCGCTGTAATAATATTACAGCACGATATATAGATATTCTGTAAGTCCTGTCTGGAGATGCCACGAAAATTCGGCTGCTATTCGGCATTCGGCCGAAAACCGAATACCAACCAAATGGTGAGAAAAAAAAGGACATAGTGCTCAAAAATATATATATTTCCATCAAAAATTTATAGTTAAACTACGTTTGTATAGTGTTAAATGCGATTTTAATATTTTTTTTATTTTAACATTATTTCGACCAAATCAAATAAATAAGCTTTTTTAAAAAGGTTTTTAAATACAAGCTTTTGAGATCCTGGATATCATGTAGCAGTAGAGTGCTAGCCAAGACAAGTAAAACGAGTCCAAACTCGACGGGTCTATCTTGTTTAGGACAGGAGTTCCTATGGCCACCTTCCGACTCCATCATCAGATCAGCTCCATGGTACCATATTATTGCATTGTCACGTGATATACATATGCGTGCAAAATTTCAGCTCAATCGGCAGTTATAGAGACTGCCAATAGAAGTGAAAACTTAGAACTTTTAGTATTAAAATTTGAAATTTCATAATGTTTGAATTAAAACACTATTTCAACAATGCACAGTATATACACATTGATATTTTCACTAAATCCATTAAATTTCACTTATAAGATATACACAGCACGAATGTTGCACAATACGTCAGCTGTATAGCTACAGATATACTGCTATAAGCATGTCGGTGACGCGAACGCACGAGATTTTACCCATACATAAAGCGTCTACCGCGCGCAGCACACGGCCGCTGCGCATGCGCCAATCATGGGCATGTCGGTGACGCGAACCCATAAGATTTTCCCCTACCAAGAAGAGTAGTGTAGTGTACCAACGCGGCTAAAGAAGTTTTCACTTCAAAAAATCATTTAAAATCGTACTTAAAACCATTAAAACATAGTTTTAATATGTGTACCTATCATTAGAGAGAACGTAAGAAAATACCTTATGAGTTATTGCTTCAATATTAACCGCACATTTAATATTGCACATATCCTACGGCAGACGAATATTCACATTTTGTTACATTCAATTTGCTATCATGGATCAGTAAAAATTCACATTATAATGAATTCACATTATCAATTATAGAATCCGATTTTTTTTAATCTGGCCATTTTAAATAATTCCCAGAAAAATTCCGGCGGGATTCCTATGATAAAAAGTAGCGCAGAGTTTAAGTCTAAGAATTAGCTGTCGATCAGCAAAAACCGCATCGAAATCGGCCTAATACTTTTGACGTGAAGCCCGAACAAACAGACATGAAATATATTTTTAAAAAATGCATCGTGTTCTCCATCGTTTATATAGTCAATTTCAGATGTTTTTTTTTCATATTCAAATTCAAAAGTTTTTATTCAAACTAGTTGATGCCCGCGACTTCGTTCGCGTGGTGCTATTTTTTAACTTTCCCACGGGAACTCTTTAATTTTTCGGGATTAAAAGTATCTACTACTATATGTTGACCAGGATTTATAGCTACCACCATACTTAAAATACCACCATTTAAATTTCATTTAAAGTCGTTTCAGAGATTAGCCAGTACAAACAGAGAAGCTTAAAATTAAAAAAAATCTAATATAGTTCTATTTCACTTCTTACATCCCCCTGACTCAGTTTTTAGCATTTTTTTTCATTGTACAGAAATTCAACCTCTACAGTTTTATTATATGTATAATAAGTTCCAGAGGAGAACACTTTTTGAAGGTCAATACATATAAGTTAAAATTTAATTTGACTTCCTATAGTAGAATTATTTTGTCCGTGCAGTTTGTGTCATAAATCATAGCTCGGCCTCAGGCCGGCTAGGGCGAGAGCATGTTGCGCGGAGCAACGCCATTATCGATAAAAACAAATGAGTCATCGAAGGCAGGTACACGGCGGCAGGTACACAATTTAAGATATAAGTTGTTATAATTATTATCTTTCTTTTCTGTTCATTTTAAACTTTAGGTATAAGTATTTATATTTATTTCTAACATAATTTGTTACATTCTTAACTATTGTGCTTATAACTTTTTCAATACATATTAATAATTTATTTTTATATCATTATTATCTTTTTTGCTGCTATTTTTAAGCTTAGATATAAGTATTTATATTTATTTTTAATATAACTTGTTACATTCTAAACTTTTGTATTATAGTTTTTTAATACATAGATACCTGATTAATAATTGATTTTAAATCATTATTATTCTTATTTTAATAAACACGTTGTTTTATCTATTTTTTTTCTTTCATTTTTATCACTAACCCACAAAATGACAAAACTAAATACACTACGATAACGCTTATCGACAACAATAATGCGCATCACTATGCCCGCCCATAAGGCCCGTGAGTGGAAGAGAGAGCGAAATACTCGCTTCACCGCTCCGATTATTATATGACCCAAACTGCATGGACAAAATAATTCAACTATAGTCTATGTACACCGCTTCGCAACGTGTTGTTGCTGTTAAGGAGAAGAGCTTTAATGTACAGACCTGGCATGATTAGAATTTTATAATATTATAGATTACTTTTGGCATGCGAAGCTTGATCGTGTGTGGCGAGCAAATCTCGATATCCCTGCAACGACTTCTCGAGTTGCTCGACGCGCGCCGAAAGCAGAGCCGCACTCCCCACCCCAGTTTCCCCGCAGAGAGTCACCGTTAACTCCTTCTCGAAACAATCTAACTGTTGCCTAGAAAACATTGTAAACTGTTGAAGTAAAAAATACACTACACATATATATTTGCATGGAAGAACACTAGGAATCTATTGCAGCTTATTTCTATATATCATTGATACAGATGTCCAGAAATAGCAAATTATTCAGGAGAATGATTTGAAGTTACAAAACAAATATTTTTATATTCTCCTAATTATTTTATTAACTTCATCTATACATATATTTAATAAAATTACTATTATGTCATAAATACGAGTATTTCAATTAGAGAGACTGCATGTTTTTAGCTATTTTTAACTATTTATACAAAATCTAGGAAGCTGCATTGTTTTGTAAGATAAAAAATTCTGCCATGACAATTGATTTAACTGTCAATTATCACACACTCGAGTTCATTTTCTTACTATCAATCTATACATTATTTTACCTTAAAATTAGTAGAAAACTAACATACGGTGAAGGAAAACATCGTGATGCAACCTGCACATCGAGATAACCGATGTGTCAAACCTGCCAAGCGGCCTTGGACAAGCGTGGCGGGTATACTGTCCGTTCCCCCTAAAATGGGAGCCCCGAGCCTAGCAGTGGGACATTTATGGGCTGATATTATATTATATAACATTACTAATATGGAATTTAAGCCAGCAGTACAGCAAATGAATGGTATAGTAAGGTCTATGAATTGGCTGTTCAAAGAAATGAAGAAAGAAGATCTGGTAACAAAAATAAGTAATTAATAGATTTTCTAAATGAGTGATAAAATTGAATGAGCGATAGAAGTGAATGAACAGATGTGAATAATTAAAAAGACTAATGTAATTCACAAATTCTTACCTATAACTGTCCCTCTCTCTAGTGACAAGTAGCAGCCGCTTCTGTAACCTATGGATGAGACTCTCTTGATTCTTGCGCACTGTTTGCAGATCGTTCAACTTGCCATTGGCCTTGTCACGCTCATACTTGACAGTTGCTATTTCCTGTGACGAAAAGTCTATTAAAATTATTATTATTTATTATTAAGTCTTTTATTGTATTAAAATTACATTATGGCGGTTATTCTATAATCATGACAATAGACGAGGTGTCAAAACGTGTAGTTTTTTATTGTGAAACTAGCCAACACGCAAATGGCACCTATTGGAAAATGGTTAGAATCACTTATAAACATCAATCACTTTATTGTACACATACAAAAAAGAAATAGGACTAAAACTATGTCTCATTATGCACAAAGGGCGGTCTTATCGCTAAAAAGCGATCTTTGCGATCCAGACAACCCCAGGAATGAATTGAGAATATAATGACGATTGTGATATATATAATACATAGTACAATTTCTTACACCCTAGTAATAAATATATAAATGCAATATATACAGATGTTTTATATATTAAATAGATATATACTTAATATACATAACATACAAATACATATCTACAAAAATATATAAATGTTTATAGATAAATATATATATGTACATACATTTAAATATCATCATATTCCAAGGACAGGTAATATTTTCTGATCATTGTTTTAAATATCGGTAGCCATTTTGCTTGTCTGATAGCAACTGGCAGCGCTTTCCAAAACTGTATAGCCTTGACGGTAAAAGAATTGTTGTACAAAGTTGAATTATGCGCAGGAGTGTTTAGTGTCAGTTTAGTGGAAGGCCGTAAACTATGGGAGCACGAAATAAAATCAAAGTGTTCTTAAGATAATGAGGAGTATTCAGGACAAATAAGACAACAACAAGGGAGAAGCCAACGCGATACCATCTTTAGGAGGAGATAGGAGCGATACCAGGGATGGGAAAAAAGCATCAGACAGGAGGACTGGATACAAGAGATGAGATAGGGGGAAGGGGGAAGTAGGTCATCGAAATTCAATCAGCACATGAAACACGGCTAGCTCAAGGCTATAACCCTTTCACGATGATGTTCAGTGAGAGCGTGGAATCACAGGGATCGAGCCGGCCCAAAAAACTGTAATCAAGATAATGATTCCAGCATGGCTCTGACACGTCAAACAAAATCAAATAACACAATAATATATGCAAACATGGCATGCACGAGCTTGCTTGCCACTTTCCTGTTAACTGCTAATAAATTAGGCATAATTTAGTATTTGACAGTCAAATTAACTGAGTCACTCTTTAACATCATACGAAAACTTCACAGACCTCTTGATTTTGTATGGGTATGTTGCCTTATGATGTTACAACTCTTAACGAGTCAAGTAACTTGTCGAAACAATAATTAAAATCGTTTCTGCCGTGTAATTTTGAAATTATAATGATAGCAAAGTCTATAAACACACGTTATTTTATATGTATTACGTTGTTTTAGAATTTTTCATAAAGTGGGTCGAATATCTTATTTAAGCACGAGAGTAGAGAACAGTGGAACATTACCTCAGTGAGTTGTGCCAACTGGGACTGTGCGTCCGAAGAAGCTGTGGTGGCGGTCAGTTGGCTGGAGAAGGCCGATTCGAGCGCTGCGGACAGAGCGCGCGCGTGCTCCACGCCGTGCGCACGCGCAGCGCTCTGCCACTCCTCCAAGGAGGACTCCAGGGACGCCAACTTCACCTATAAAATGTATCACAGTTTTACAATGCAAGCCTGCATTGTACCAATACCCATCTTCATATCATATTCAGATGCATATAACAACATATTTTCTACAATTGATACATTTTCGAAAACAAATAGTGAGCATACTTAAAGAAGTCTAAATACAAAAAAACAAATATAGATAATCTAATAGTAATTTGTGAACAAAATAGTTAATAAAAACAGTGCGGCAATATTTGTGCTGGAAACTCATTTATTGTATGACGAAAAATTTTCATGATTCATTGAATATGAATAATGTTGATTACTATGCTCTTTTAAGATTAATATGCATAAAATATTTTTTTAAAGGATATATATATCATTACTATTTATTACCTACAAATAAAATTATATTATAAATAATGAATAGATGTTTAAAACCAATAACTGTTTTTGTGATATAATTTTTGAACAAGAATTATAAATACTTTGAAACTGATCATAAAATCGTGACTTCCATAAGCAGCGATTCTGAAATAAATTATTTTATTTTTTCTGACCTTAGCTTCATGGAGCTCCTGTTGTACAGGCTGTAAAGCGTCGACCCTTGAAGTCAACTGATGCACCTGTTCCTCCAACAACAGCTTGTTACAAACCGCATCCCGTAGTGAACGTTCAGTGGCGCGTAATCTCGCTACTTCCTTCTCTAACTCCGCCATGTTTGTTAGTCGTTTTTGGGCAGTCTATGAATAGAAAGATCACTTTTGAACTATGAAAATTACCTAAAAAATATTAATCTATGCCCAATGTGAATAGTATTATAAATAGTATATTTTTGTATGTTATTTCTTCCCTCTTCAAGGATTCTTCTAGTATCCAATTGCATAAAACAGCACAAAGTTTTATCTTTGATATATACTTTCAGCAGACAAACACACACATTGTACAACCCCAAGCTAAGTAAGTGATGCTTGACTTATGCGTAATATATAACTGTCTACTCTGGGGCGAATCCCAGACACCCAGACCATAGTAAATAACAAATATTCATTTACGAAATTTATCATGCCAGGAATCAAACTCTATATTGCAATGAGCTTGGCCGGCAAAAGTTTTGCCCACTCAAACCACAAAGGTCGTCACTTCGATGTTTAGGAAACAAAAATACATACTTATTTTTAATTTTTTAATTTATTTTTATTGCAGAATTTCAGCTGACAGGCATACGGCCCACTTGATGGAAAGCGGTTATCATCGCCTATGGACATTTGCAACACCAAATGTGCTACAAATGCGCTGCTGCTCTCTTATGGGCGATTGGAACCTAGTCACTAATGCCGGAACACAACACAAGGTTGTTATGGCGGCATACTCTAGACCAGGGGTGGTCGCCATCCAGTCGAGCAATTATCCTACCACCTGGCTGTGGGTTTTTTTGTCGCCTCTTACGACAGACCGCCCGGCTGCAGGAAATTGTATTCTTTCTCCGTTCCTGCACGGATAATTAAAAAGACAGAGACAAAAAAGAAATAAGAGAAGCTTAGCTAGAGATGTTGCAAGGGAGTTATTTGCCACTTTTCAAAATGCGAAGTGGTGTAAATATCGGAGAAAGTATTTAATGTTCTTCAGTAAAACTTAGAATGAAAACTTGAATTTCATGTTGCAGGAATATTTACTCAAAAAATAGTAAATATTCCTACATCATAAAATTCAGAGTGAAAATTGTATTATCATTCCCTTTTCCCAAGTCTATACTAAGTATTATGTTCCTATTTCCTACCTTGGCTTGTTGTTGCCAGTCTTTATAAGAGTCCTTTTCATATTCCAACTCCTTCAGTTTGTTAGTAATCTGCTGCAACTCAAATGTTTGCTTCTCCAACTGGTTTTTCAACGACACACATTGTTCGGCGCGACTTGTCTGCTTTGTTACTTCTTTCTTGAGCATTTCCACTTCAGATTGAGCACCTTCAAGAGCCTAATGGAGAAGTTCTAGTGAAAAATATAAAATTAACATGCTTAGGTCGCGACCTATTTAGATCATTTGCATTTATTACGTGGATGAGTTGCTGATAAAGTCATTGCTAAGTTGTAAACCAGTAACTCCAGGTACCGGCATCTAGTCCAATAGGATGTTAATAATAATAAAACTACGTTTTAACGGTTTTACGCGCGGTAATTTATTTGAATTTTATTATTCCGACCTTTCGGCCACTTTTTAGTAGCCGTGATTACGGAATACAAAGATGTTGTTAAGTGTCAATGAGTATTGTTAAAGTTTTATTTAGCCTACCGTCAACTTGTTCATCTTCATTATTTAGTTTTTTGAACAAATTGGCGGTAGGCTAAATAAAATTTTAACAATACACATTGATACTTGACATCTTTGTCTTCCGTGATCACGGCTACTTAGTTTACCGTTTGATATTCCGTCATAGAAATTGATCTTTATAAGCTACTCTATTTACTGGTGTTATAGGAAGTTATTTTTTATTTTTTTTAATCAATTGATTTGATTCCTGACTAGGGTAATTGACTTTTCAAAAACCTAATGATATCACTTTAGTTTTCATCAAAATCGATCTCGAGATTCTTTTGAGTAATTTTCGCTATTTCATATATTTTAGGATTCGGCCCTGAAGGCCCACTTGAAAATTTCACCAGTATAAGAGACAGATTTTGTGAAAGGCAGTCAGACGATAAACTAATACTATTCATCATGAATTTTGTACTAAGTAGTATATCAAAATCTTTCCTCTTCCGTATATCCTATCCTATCAAATTTCTCCAATTGAATAGTTTTTCAGGGAAAGTTTATATATGCAGGACATATAAACCTTTCTTGAAAAATTATGTAACTGTTAGTGAAAACCGCTTGAAAATCCGTTTTGTGGTTTAGTGGATATACAAACAGAGAGACAGATGCGGAAGCGACTTCGTTTTATACTATGTAAAGATGCTCAAATGCAAATGAATAAAATATGATATAGTAGGGGAGCCCAAGATGCTAATTGTGGAGTTACTCGAGCGTCGCGGGGACCTTTTGGATTGTGAAGATTAGATACTAAAAAGAAAAAAGGTTATATGATGTATGCCTTTTCACAGGTGGGGGTTTTAAAAAAGAATCAGACAGAAATACTCAAAAGGGATGTTAAGTAAACCCTAAAGGAACTCCTATTCAAATGACTAACGATTTGGACGCGACCAAAAGTCACGCCCGATTTTTGAAAATGCAAAAAAAAACGTAACATTGAAGTACTCGAGCGCGTCCGATTAATATACAGACGGTTCGGCTTGATGTCCTTGTCGTGCTGACCCATAATCTGACAATCATGTGGAGGAATTTCCTTAATATGACGGTTTGAAAAAAATTTGAAGAATAAAAATACCCCCCACCTATATGACGGGTTAATACATGGTGGGCGTACATAATAGGGTGCAAGGTTTCTCCCCTTATGTTATTCTGTCGCGCTCGAGTAAATCCCAAAATCACCACTTGGCCTCCCTTACTAATATTGGAAAGTTAATTAATAAACTCAACTAAACCAAAATTCAATCAATTAAAGTCAGTTCTTATTTCGTAGGAACATTTTCGATAATACTACTAGTTATGTTTTATGGATGTGTCTGCCATACCGTCTTATTTGAAAAAGACTAACAGATACATTTAAAGGCAAGAAATGATAATGTACCTGTAGCAATTCATCCATATCCCTTTTCATTTCAGATATTTGGTCCTTACTGCTGACATTGGCTTCAAGCAGCTTATCTTTTAATTCAGCAATTTGTTTATTAAGTTCACACTTCTCTTTATCCCAGTTGGTTTTGTTCTCTCTATGTTCTTTAAGTACCTTTCAAATAGAAATGAACACATTAAAGACTTTCTAACTTAGCTTAGAAGTATGATCTTTCCAGATGGGCCACAGAATGCTGCAGCATACATGCATTATGTTAAAAGCTCCCATTGCATGTGATATTAATTAGTAACTATGAGTGACTATATTAAGTTTGGTGTAGACTTAGTAATCAGTAGTTAGTAAAGGAAAGAGACTATATGGATTGATAAATCTTTATTGTACAGCAACACAAAATAAACTTACACTACTATAATTACTATGGTGTGGGATTAAACTTTAAAATTATTATGGGCCAATATTTCAATGATTTTTTATCAATCAAGTTATTCTTAAGATGAAATATAATATGAAAATATTTAAAAGTACAGTTATATACATACATATTATCACACCTATTTCTCATACTGGTAGGCAAAGACAATGGATTGCTACTTGACATGCATCTTTTGCTTCATTTATTTTCATTAATTTCTTCTTACATATGTTTATTATAAGTGCTTCTTACCTGGCCATTGTTTAAGACATCTGCGATTAGATTGTGGTCAGTATGTTGCAGTCTACCAGCGTCAACTCTACCACCCGCACTATTGTCATACACTTCTTTTGTCAATCTACTTTCATCCATTCTCTCTACATGTCCAAACCACCTTAACATTACTTCCTCAACTCTTGTGTTTACATCTTCATTTAATCCACAACATTCTCTTATCACTCTCCTGTACAGTAGTCTTCTTTATCTTTATTTAGAATGGGCATTGCCGCTTAGCGGCCATGTCACCCTTAAAGTACCCAAATCCTACATTTCTAATAATATCTCTAAATAATTTAAACTAAATATAAAATCATACAGTTTACAAAACATCTTGGCATCTCTCGATAACAAGAACTGGTATGCCAAGACGCTATTGCATTCTCTACAGACAGTACAGTTGTGTAATTAAAACAACTGACTTGTTCCAGTTTTATATTCAATCAGGTTATATTTTTTTAGGTAATAGATAGAAAACTTTTATTATATAACTAGAAAATCTTCAATTGATTAAAAATAGCACATGCATATTCCCAATTGAAATATATTAAGAAGATACCTGATTGTATTCATCTTTAAGTTCCTGCTCTCTCCTCCTAACAAGTTGGAGCCTCTCTTCCATGTCCGATAAAGCTCTTTCGTCCCGCTTATGCTGGTCTACCAATGACGCTTTTTCTTCTTCAAACAAGATTTGCATCTCTTTGCGTATTGTGTGTTGGTGGGTCAGTTTTATAATCTATCATAATTTTATAAATCTGTCATAAATTATACCTAACAATTACTATACTAAAAATAAACTTAAAATAATAATGATGGCTAATATTTAAATAACTAAAAGACTAGAGTAACATGCTTTAACTAAATTAATTTACAATAATCAGCATACCAACAGATGCATTGTATATCACCAAGCATAACAAGTTAAGCTTGTGTTTTGGGTACTGTACAATGGACCATTCTGGGACCCTAACCAGGCCCTGACCCAGACCAATCAAATGAACCTGGAACCTATGCATTGCAATGAGATAGGCCGGCAAAGGCTTAGCCTGCTCAACCACAGAAACCAGCAAATTATTATACAATTTCAATTTATTAGACTCAATTACTTCTTACATAGTTTTCATAGTGTCTAATTTATAATATTAAGCACTACTAAAACTATGTTAGTATGATTTAACTTTATATATATTAAATTTAACAATATATATACACACACATATATATATCATTATTGAGAATTACACAACCAATTACTAATTGAATTCAATATTGACATAGTTTAGGAAATCACATATAAAAAAGTTCTCAATGACTCAGTAAAACTGAATGTACTTGAAGATATACACTGTTTATTCATAATAATTAGCTTTAGTCTAGACTTAAAGTGATTTGGAACATGAATGTATTGTAAATCAGAAAACCATTATTATTACTTTTGTATTTTGACTCCAACAATAACAAATGTTGATACATTCATCATTCTGATTCATAAAAATGATCCATAAAAACTAATTCAAAACATACCTGAGCTTTGGCAGCAATCAGATCAATCTTAAGACGTTTAGATTCCCAAGGAGAAGGTGGGGCAGACGCATTTGAGTCAGTGCGTACCCTCTTTTCAGGTGTTGCTGCATCCTTGGGATCAATACTTGATTTTCTTTTACCTAATGAAAGAAGATTTGCCAAACCTGCAATATATTTTATATCTGAGAGAGAGATGATAGATTTTAAGATAAGATGTTCAATTTGACAATATTGGCAAACCAAAACACTGCATATTTCCCAAGTAAGGAGGTTATTTTTTATCATGAAGCTGGCAAACAGGCAGATGGCCCACTTAAACAGGTGCAGAGCCAACATATTACCAGCCATTAGGATGGTATAGAGAGGGAAAATAGGACATTGCAACTCTCACACATTGTACTAAGCATGATTAGTTTAAGGCTAGCCATTTCACAACAACTCAGACACCAATATCAGATACCCAGAGCCAAGTAAATAATAGAGAGTTCATTCGTGAAATTTATCCAACTGGGATAAAGTCCCAGAATCTCTGGGATCCAATGACTTAGGCAGGCCAAAACTTATACTTCAGAGGTCATAAAATAATAATGATAATATTTTTTACTAATAAGTATAACTTTGCTTGTCTTAATTTCTTATTTGCATCATCATAGGAAATTTTGAATTTTTGGATGTACGAGGTAATAATTGTAGACATGTGAAATTTCATAAAAATCACTTAAAATACAAAGCATTGAAGAAAAAACAAAGAAACAAATAAATTCATAAATTACTAACATATAAGATTCACATACAATTATCTGACTTTTTAAAGTGGTAGTCAGACTTTTAAGAATATTACTGTAAATGTAATAACTGAAACTACCTTATTTACTTCTAGACTCTAATTCATTGTAATGATGCAGTAATAATCTGGCCAAACAAATTGACTATCTTCTAATTATTAAGATAGACTAGGATGAAATTGAGGGTGGGGTATAGATATAGGCTCACTTATGTAAATAATAGGAGGAGTGTACTAGTCTTAGGTCACCATTTATTCATTAATAACTATTTAAATGATGGTTACAAATCGGTTGTGACACGCGTTGACCACTGTTGTGGCACACTTGTTGCCTCGGTAGGCTTGTCAGTTTAAGTTGGTGTATTGTTTTAATTTTTTTTTTATAACCAGACAAAATTAATATTAAATCAAAAATATATTAGAACAACATTTGTCATGGCTTAAAGGCCTAGTTACCAACCATAAACTTCATAAAAAGACATATACATTATCTATGATTTTCATATTTTAGTTGTGTTTTATTTCATTTTACAATAATTTTCTTGTCTTTTTGGACTATTTTGAATCTTTTTATGTTGACTTCTGGATTTTGATTGGATTTAGTAAATGTATAGCAATCTAATACAGGAATTTTAAGTAGTGGGGTGGTGAAGTGGGGAGGGGGGCAGGCATACTTACCTTTACTACAACCCCTAAGGTCCGGAGATCGCGAAATATATTTTTATTTTAAAAACATAACCTCACTTATTTTCACTGATTTTTTCGCTAATATTGCACTTCTATCATAGATCCAAAGTTGAAAAATCCTTTCAAAGTTTAAAAATTAGCCAGTAATCAACATAAAAAGAGCTAAAATAACGAAAAACCAGCTTAATTGGATAAAAATGAAGAAAAAATACAATAGAATACATTCATATACACTACAAGAGTAACCATTCAAAATGGCGACCAATAAAGATGATTTTTTTAATGTAATCGCATTAATTTATATTTAAACTATATTAAAAAGAAAATATTCAGCAATGTACTTAAAAATTTATAGCATTAATATTCATTGTCATATTTAAAACCAACTTGTTAGTCGTCCACTAAATTGATAAATAAAACAAATGTTTCATAGGAGACATTTAAGGCGTCATACTGTTTGTGTATAAAATAAATAGTAAATGGTAACCAGTTGGTTCTGGCACTCGCTTCGCTCACTCGACTCGTGTTATCAGGTATGGGATCTCTTTAAATAAAATATAGTGCCTATATAATTTAATTAACTTTAAAAGCACATTCACTTAACTGAAAAGGAATAAAATGGCGGCAACAAGAATTGCAAAATATTTGTCAATATTTTCTTTTTATAGAAATGTCTATTTCCAAAAATTATATGAAACAATATATTAATTAAAACTCAAGATTTCAAATTGCTTAATTAAAAATCGATAAGTATTATTGACATATCAATTAATTTATTTTTATCATCACACCTTGTTAGCCAAGCCATTAAACTCAAAAGTGACAGCAATAACTGTCACCTTTTAATCCATCGATTATATGTCTAGCATGAATTTTGTAATTATGACTTATGCCTCAATTAAATTTAAAACTTTATTTCTACATTAAAAACAGTTTTAGTGTTACAAAAAGTTCTGGCGGTTATATGTAATTCGTGAATACATTCATAAACTCAAATCACAATTTGTTATTATCAAAAGTGACACAATTTTACAAAAAAAATAAGTGAGGTTATGTTTATAAAATAACAAAATTTAAGACCTCCGGACCTTAGGGTTTGTAGTAGGGCTAAGTATACCTCCCCCCTACCCACTATGCCCACCCACTACTTAAAATTTGTGTATCAGATTGTTAAGTCGCAGCCTTGGATTTTTCAAGCTACCTATGATATAAGTGCAATATTAGAAAAAAACATAAGTGAAATTACATTTACAAAAACATTAATATCTTAAGAACTAAATATACATTTTCTAAACAGGGAGTTGTAGAAGGGGTGAGTATGACTCCCTAAACTCCCCCTCCGCCCCTCCCATTAGATAAAATAAGTGCGCCCTATACCTATCCCGCACCCGAAATTGATTATATCTTTTATATATATTATTACGTAGGGCTCTCACAAAACTGAGGTTAGAACGTAAATGCCGTATTAGTGGTAAAATTAAATAGTTAATACGGTAATATTAAAATTTATAATACAAGAAAATTTACGAGAACCCTTGAAAACAGTTACCTTCTTTCAAAGACTGGTTATTATCTGAGAAATTTAACTTAGCAGAAGCTTCTTTTGGCGGGTCGCTGTTTATAGCTCTCCTAAATGGTTCGATCACATCTTTGAAAAGAGACATATCACCGTCTTTTGCCATTGTTATTTTGTAATTAATAGAGCTTTGTTTAATTAACAGTCATATTTTCAGTACTAAATCAAAAAATTAAACAAATCGAGACTCAGAGATTCGACACTTCGGCAGTAAAATCAACACAGAAGAACTCAGAACATCATACGCTGATAAGTATAACAAGACACTTCTTTTGACAGGCTGACAGCAGTGACATAATAGCATGACAACGGCAGCTCGGCAGCAGCCTCACAGGTAAAGGAGCCCATTGAAGATCCTTCATGGCAGTCCGTTATGTAATGCAGGACTGTGAATTTGTTCCACTCGCATTGTGTACTGCAACAGCGAGCAGAATGTCTCTTGAGATCTGCAAAAAAAAAAAAAAAAAAATGAAATTATTAGAAAGTGATGGCAGCGCTTCACTTGGCCGATGTTTGCTTAATTATTGATTATTCGTTGTATTTGCTTCATTTGTGCAGATAAGGCAAATAACGCCAATAGCAACAACGCCTTTCCCTCGACTGTCGGTTTTAACAACATATAAATGGACTCAAATTAGTCGAATATTTCCCGCGGCTGCCCGACTTTGTTTGCTCACTAACGTCATTGCAGCCGTCGCGTTTAAACGAGTGGTTTATGAATTTTTAACTAACTTTTTTAATCAACTTTATTTTTGAACTTTAACTTTAATAAATTTGGTAAACTTTTGAATATCCACTTCTTCTACTTTCACACACACACTCGACTTTTACTATGTAGGTTTTTAAAAATACAAGGTGTTGTTATATTCCACTAAAGTAAAATTAAGCTCTCCTATTACACTCTTCAGATTAATAAATTTATTCTGTGAATAAGCAGTTGCTGCTGACGACACGTCCATATCGTACCTTATCACGTCAATCTGAAAAACAAATATATTTATACCTCGGGTCAGAATTCAATGGAAAAAATGTAAAGAAAGGTGTTGACCAAGGAAAAAATAACCAAGTGGTAGTAGGTTGCAAAAAAATGTGAAAAGTAACGTATTTTTAATCATTAAACAAAGTAGTAGGCGGCATTAAATATTTTACTAACAGTACGTCATTGATCTTGTAATAAGTTTAATTATTTAGGTAAATAAAAATACCTGAAATTCTAGTGGTTGATTTTTAAAATTTTAACTGGTAACATTTCTGGGGTTGACAACTTTTTCGCCATTTTGTTTATTCGTGTTTCATTTCTTGGACTCGAATGCGTGTCTCTTTGCTTTTTTTTTGTTGTTTTGTTATTTGCTGTTGTTTTTCATTTTTATTGTTAAGGTTGTTTTCGTTTCGGTTATTTTTTATTATACAACTTGTTGTTAAGTTTGTTTTTCTTTGGAAAAACTTGACTTCAGTGCTATGGAAGGTAAAGGTGCTCTACCGGGGCCGTCAACATCAGAGAAAGTAATGTCTCCCACGAAAAATCGCCCGCGCAAGTCATTGAGTGTTGCCGAAAAAATGATGGTGATGAATGTGTATAAAACAACTTATTCGTTGTGGCCAGAGGACGAATCTCTCTCTTTGACAGACTTCGACTCTGTCTTTGACAGAGTGTGCCAAGAAAACGGCTCACGCGCTTGGGATAGCAGTATCTACTGTTTATGAAGTCGTTAAAGAACATAAAACTAATGACGAATTCGTATCTCCAAAAAAAAACTGGACCGAAACAATCATTTATTGAAAAGTTCGATGGATTTACATTTCATGCCATAAGACAGATTGTCCATCGGTTTTTCCAAGAAAATGAAATTCCCACTCTCGATAAGGTTCTGGAAGTCATTAGAGAAGACGGAGACCTACCTAACATGTCAAAGAGCACACTAAGAAGAATTTTGAAAAATATAAATTTTAAGTATGTAACTCGCAAACGCCATAGCATGCTAATTGAAAGGCAAGATATTGTATTGTGGCGACAAAATTATTTAAAAGCTATTAAAGAGCATCGCAGAAATGGCAAGTTAATATACTACCAAGATAAACGTGGTTAAATGAAGGTCACACGATAAAAAGAGCTTGGGTGGATATCCAAATAATATCAAAAAAGCAAACATTTACAGAAGGACTGTCTACAGGATTGAAGACACCTACTGGCAAGGGAAGGAGATTTATTATAAGTCACATCGGCTGTGAAGAAGATTTCCTTGAGAGAGGCCTTCTTGTTGTCTACCAATAATATAGATTACCATCAAGAAATGAATGCAGACTGCTTTGAAGAGTGGTTCAAAAGTGTTCTGCCAAAAATGAAACAAAATTCAATTTTGGTCATGGATAATGCGCCATGTCACAGCCGAAAAATTACTAAATTTATCATGGAAAAAGAAAGACATTCGAAATTGGTTGAATTCAAAAAATATTACTTGTGAAACTACAATGATAAAAGCTCAATTGTTACAAATTGTTAAAATTCATAAAAATGAATACAATAAATGGACGAAATAGCTGCCCAGCATGGTGTCACCATCCTGAGACTACCGCCTTACCACTGCGAGCTCAATCCAATTGAATTAATATGGGCTGAGGTAAAGGGGTATCTTGCCCGCAGTAATAAAAGTTTTAACATGGCTGAAATAAAAAAATTAAATGGGCTTAAAAGCGTTGACACCATAACAATGAGTAGATTGTATCAACCATGTTATAAAAATTGAAGAAAAAATGTGCCACCTGGACCATTTAATAGATAATGTGACAGGTTTATAATAAGTGTAAATACGTCACACTCCGAATCTAAATCAGAAATAACATCTGAATCGGATTAATTTGTTTTTATAATGACAAGTTATATAAAATAAATAAATCAGATTCTGAGGTTGTTGTTTTTGTTGATAAATTATGTTTTTCATTTCATCCATTTCTCTAGGGTCTATTACCTCTGAAAGTTATATGTTTGTAGACTATAAATAGTGAGCTGATTTGTTGGTATTAATACCTTCAACTAATTTCGTTTTAAACTTTGAATAAAGACTAAGTCACAACAAGTTTAAATAATAATAACTAAATGATATGATGAAAATTACTGTATACAAATTTTTTTCAATCCAAATTTGGATCGATATGTCTGGCGAAGATGATGATTAATACATAAATAAAATACATGAATAAAACTGGTGTAGTACACCCTAACTGCCACTTTGACTTTGACATAAAGTGACATTTCTTTGTTTACATTATTTCCGTCGAATTCTGAACCGGACTATAGTATGTTTGAGGTCTCTGCTCATTTAGGCCATGTGTATATGGCATGATTGTGATATTTGCAAATGTTGGTCAAATACAGTCACAAATACCATTAAAATAATAAAATGAAAATAATTCTATAAGATTGATTTTTCATTAAAAGTAACTAAAATAATTTCTAATTACAGAAACTCGCAAAGGTTACAAGTGGTCTTATCTATTATATACGTATAATTATAGTATTCCCCGTGCACGATAACTTGACATGCAGGGCTGGTTACCAACAATCAAAAATATTAACAGCTAAAGCTAGAGTCAAAAACCACCCGCCCATTTTTGTATACTTATCTCTTCTTAATTCATGACCTAATCCACTAAAACCGCGGAATTCTGATGAACCTGGCCATCTTAACTTCTCGTCTCGCGTTCTCAGCTCCATAAGCTCCATTGTCTTGTGGGCAACAACACGAGAACACGAGAAGGGCATTAACATTCTCACTTCTCAGTTTCTCGCGTAGTTCTCACGAGAATGTGGAGAAGCCTATGTGTTGTGATATTATCTATCAGTTGAAGGGTGGAGTGGAGGAGCGGAGGAGGTTATTTTTAATCAAAATAAATCTAAATATTTCATATTGACATGTGATAATTTACTTTCAATAACTAGCAGAGCGTAAGATATAATAAATTAAGTCAGGGTTTTCAGCACTAAGAGTTGGTTAATAAAACTGATGTTTTAATTATTATAAAATGGAAGTTGAAAAAGAATCAAATGAGTACTTTTCAAGTTATGAGGATTTAGAGGTAATTCATAAACTGTGGTAACCTAAAAAGTTATTTGATTATTAAAGTATGTGTTTTATTATGATAGATTTCGCACATAACTATGGTGTTATATGGCTGATGCGTTTGAACTTGTCTACCTTATCTTTGAGCACAAACAAACAATATAAAAAAAACAAACACCACAAACTGGGTCAGATCGGGAAAAAGGTGGTAACATCACAAGACTAAAATAACATCTCACAGCAGAGTTTTGGCTTTGTGTTTGTATATTATAATAATTTTATGACTTAGCAAAGTTAAATAGGTGGTGTTCATTTCAGGTCCACAGACTTATGCTAGAGGATGAACCCAGAACATTGGCTTATCAAAATGCTATCTTAAGTAATGAAGCATACTTTAAAGATAAAGTGGTAATGGATGTTGGCTGTGGAACAGGAATACTTTCAATTTTCTGTGCACAAGCTGGTGCAAAAAAGGTTTATGCTGTGGAGGCAAGTGATCTCGCCAATTTGGCTAAGGAAGTTGTGAAGGAAAATGGCTTTGATGAAATTATTGAGGTATTTACTATTATAATATCATAATATGTTGGAGCTTTTTCTGTCACTTCCTAAAGATAGAATAGGGAATGTGCTTGTATTATTTTGATTAATCTAATCAGTATTCAAGACTATTTGTTTTATTCTAATTTTGAACCAAATAGACCCTGGCTTAATGAAACCAAAAATGAAGGCCTTGTGGCAACTGAACAATTGTATTTTCTACAGAAACACATAATTCTTGCATAAACACAAAAGAAGACCATATTTTGCAAATAACAACTTTTTAAAATAATTTATATAATTATCTATATATATAAAACAAAGTTGTGTTAGTTACACCATTTATAACTCCAGAATGGCAGGACAATTTTTTATGATTTTTGGAAATGTCTTCGTCCAGAATAGGATAATTAAGTATTAAAATATGATATTCATGAATAAAAAAATTATCATTAAAAAAAAATCAGTCACAACATCAGCCCATATCCATTCATTTGTTATGATCTTTCCTGGCCAATTTCGGCAATGGTGACTACATAAACAACATAAAATAAAACGCAACTGACAGCTCACATAATATTCTCTATGGTTTGTCTAAAAATACTGTCAAAACATTGAAATTGAAGTGCCAATGTGTTTGTTTTGTGCGAGTGTCATGAGTTTCTACAAGTTTTATTATAATAAATATGTTTGTCCTCAATGCATTACTAAAGCATTGATCAGATTCTGATAAAACTTTAGTAGGGTATTCTGAGGGCGCACGCAAGGGTTTCTGGCACAAAAAAATTATATATAAAATTCTTCTGTTCGTTGTTACTGACCTCTTCCTTAACAATTGAACCTATTTTGATAAAATTTTATGAATGTGTTTGAGTGGGTCCCGGAATGGTTTATATTCACGATTTGACACGGTAGGTGGTGCCGCTGAACATCTCTTTAACGGTGGGACCGATTTTGATTAAATTTTTTGTGTTTCTTCAAATAGATTTGAGAATGGTTTTGATCAACAATTGGTCCCAGTTGATGGTGCTGCAATCGGTTTCTAAATTTTTATTTTTTAATGGCAAGACCATGTCTGTCGGGTACAGCTAGTTGAAAATAAAATGCACAACTGCCAAAAACTTCCAACTGCCTACACTACTTTCTAACAGTTTTACAGAGTGACAATTTGCAAATGGTTATAATAATATTCAGTATTATAATTCTGCATGCCAGGTGATACACAGCAGAGTTGAAGATGTCATCTTGCCTGATAATATGAAAGTAGATGCCATAATTTCAGAATGGATGGGGTTTTATTTACTGCATGAGGGTATGTTGGATTCTGTGATAGCAGCAAGAGACAAGTTCTTGAAGGATGGTGGAGAAATGTTCCCAGAAAGTGCTACTATTTATATTGCCCCATGTAGGTAAGATGCTTTTGTTATAAATCTCTATTCTGTGACCATGAAAGAAGAATACTAGGAATTACAATCGGCTAGTTGTTACGGGCACTTTTTAATGTAGCAGTGGAAAAGCTCCTAAATACTACATTTCCAGAGTCCTCCACAAAGCCTTTTGGTATAGCATAACATCTTTAGATTTTCAGCAAATGTTTTATTAGTTAAAACATAGATGATCAATCTCAGTTTAGTCTTAGGGAGCTACCTAAACAAAGTTCGCTCTTTCACTAATCTTACTTATCTTAATCTAATCTAGCTTTATCACATTTTTAATTAAATCAATTGACAGAATTCACTTACAAGTCTGTATTCCACAAATCATAACAATAAAATTATGAATGTTTCAGAAGAAATCAATTTGATTCAAACAATATTTCATACATAAAAATACATTTTTCACAAATATTACAATTTTTATAAACTTCCACAAAAATATGGAAAAAAAAATCTGCATGGTGATTTTCAACAGGCTGTAACTTGAACAAAAATAGTCTTACAGCAAATTTAAAAACTGCAAATTGTAGCTCCAAGTGTCTAGTTTTTGCATGTGTACTTCAAAAAGTTTCCAATTTTTTCCCAGTAATTTTGAGAAAACCACCAACAATATATATATATATATACAAATATAATTTTTTTAAATTTTTCTTTTTGGTCTATGGACTTGAAAAAAATTCGTGACTTAACCTCTATATGCGCATATATTAGCATTAGTTAAATTTAGTTACTATTAAAGTGGGTTTCTTTTTCTTTGAATTTTTTATTTTTCACTATTAAGTTACGTATTTGATCTGACGCAAAAAGAGTAATCAAAATGGCAACAGTCCAGCCGAGGTGAAACTCCCTAGGCAGCCCCCTCGAGCAAGTTACCCCCTGGCTTGAGCGCCTTCGCTTCGCAAAGGCACTCGCCCCAAAAACCCCGGTAAAGTTGTGAGGTCTTCGGACCAACAACATAAAGTCAAGTCCAATAAAAAAGAAAAGTAATCAAATAGTTTCAGAAAAAAAGTTATGGCTGAAAAACTGCAAATATTTCACATTTTCTGTCCGATTTTAATGAATTTTCTACTATATCTTCGGAACTCATAGTTCCATAGCAATAAAATTTATATGAGACATTTTAAAACTTCACTGAATCCAATACAAAAATAATCATTAAAAATTCCATCTCTTATGTTAAAGATTCATCATGATCACATTAATTTCCTAGAATTCAAAGTATCCCATGGTTATCTCTGTCATTGAAAGTCCATATAATATATGCCACATACCAAAATTCATTAATTCTAGGCCCCTGCTTAGAATTAGTGAATTTTGCTATGTGACATATATGTAGGAGTGAAACTTTCTCTACCTATATGCATACTTCCCTAATTAGGAACTATGTGTATAGCTGGAGAGAGTTTTACTGTTATTGCTAACTTTCGAATTATTTTTTTCCAGCATACCCTCACTATATGACAAATGGGATAATTTATATGGCGTTTCAATGAGCACTTTTGCAAAATGCCTGAGACAGAATAAAAGTAATAAGCCCGAGATATTGAATGTCAAACCGTCAGATTTATTGGGCCCACAAGTGGCATTGTGTTGGATCAATTTGAAGGAAAATAAAACGAGTGACTTAGATAAATACAGTATACAACATGTTGTTGGTCAGTAGATTGATAACCACAAAGAAAGCTTAACTATTAATGCTTTTTAATTATTAAAAATACAAAAGCTCATTTAAAGACAAATCTATACATATATTATTTGACCTCACTGACATACTAAACTACTAGGGTTAGGACGTAAAAATTTGCATGTGGGGTTCTTTCTACACTGCAGGTATGCTAAGGACTAAGGACTTTTAAAAAGTCTACCCCTAAGGTGTTCCAACCCCTTTTTGCAAAAAGGGATGAGTTTTTATGATAATTCATCATTTACAAAGTAAGAAGCATGAAATTTTATTTACCTTTTTCACATGTATCAATCAGCCTTTTTGGAAATTCAACTTCTAAAGGGGTTAAAAAGAGATTAAACTAGAAATTTTGTCCAAACTATGACTGTTTTTAATCTATGCGAGAGAAAATATCAACTTGTACAGGAGAGCAAATAGCAAAAATATTTTATTGATTGATCAATTGTAGCATTGATTATTTATAGGTGCAAGGAAATCAGGATTTTATCAAGGCCTCTGTGTGTGGTTTGAATGTAAATTTCCTGGACAGTTAAACAATGGTGAAAATGGTGCTGTAGTTTTGGACACGAGTCCAGAAAGCCCGGCGACACATTGGAAACAGACTGTAATTGTTCTGCCACACAGTTATGAGGTGGAAGAAGGAGATCCTATTGCATTCCAACTAGATATGACGAGAGATGCAATTAACAGGAGAAGGTATAGTGGAACATGTTCATTTTGTTTTTTAAATCATCTAAAAGTTATGTGTATTTATTCTTCTTATTTTTAATAAAGAATTTTGTGTTGTAAATCTCAATCTGTTTAGGGTCTTGTGCTTTTTCAAACTGCTACAAGAACTCCCTAGTTTGGTGTTAGTCAACATGCTTTTATTTAAAAATTCAAGACTTTGAATACATACTTGGCAATTTCTGGATACATAAAATCAAATGTAGATTGGATAATGGATTGATGTTTATTACTGTTTTACACAAAACTCTTTCTGTTCAGTAGAGTCACAGATTTTGATAAAATTACATAATTAGCTTATATACTAGAACTAGCTGACCCTTGCCCACTTCGCTGGGTGAAAAACATTTTTACTTTTTTGATTTATTAATCACAACATTCACAACCAAATATATCCTATGTCACTCTAAAATAATGTAGCTTTCTACTGGTGAAAGAATTTGATCAGTAGTATCGGAGATTACCTCGAACATCCAAACTCACAAACTTTACCTCTTTATAATATTAGTATAGGCTAGCTAATGCCCGCGACTTCGTCAGCGTGGTGCGGTTTTTTAACTATCCCACGGGAAGTCTTTAATTTTTTGGGATCAAAAGTATTCTATATGTTGACCAGGGATATAAGCTACCACCATATAAAATTTCATTTAAATCGGTCCAGTCGTTTCGGAGATTAGCCGGTACAAACAGTCAGAGCAACAAAAAAATTGAAAAATATCTAAATTAGTTCTATTTCACTTCTTATATCCCCATCCCCTGACTCGGATTTTAGCATTTTTTTTCATTGTACAGATATTCGGCCCTACAGTTTTATTATATGTATAGATAACACAAGCTATAACTTATTATATTGTTGAAAATTACAACATGAAGGGTCAAGAAGAAACTCCGCTTAATAGCGACATTCATAACTCATGTTAGTCTGGCCAGTGAGTATCGTGGCACAGGTAAATGACAGCAAATTCAAAATCTTCAACTGGCAGCATTAAATATAACATTGAAAACCTGATTTGTACTTTTATATTAATGCAACTACTTCGTTTTGGTTTCACCATTGCTTATTGCAAATTTTCCACAAAAACAACACAGGAAGAGATGTTTGTGACTATTCATTCCATAGAATGAGTGTTGCCATAGGAAGAATCTGAATAAATAGCTTGTGACACCACTCCGGCGGAGCGCAGTGACGGCAGATCGCGGGGCGACACACATAAGACGTGTCATCGCCGAGAATCCGTAGAACACTACTTGACGACTCTTGTAGAGATCAAAATTAATTCAATAAATTTTCGTTTCAGATACAATCTCCAAGTGACCATTCTTGACCCTGAAACCGTGGATCATCCCCTTCCGTGCACCTGTCATATGACCAGATGTATATTAATCAAGATATTTATGGAACAACAAGCTGAAAAAGAATTGGAAACACATGCAAAGTATGAAGGAAATGTTATAGAAGATGAAGATATTGATGAAGTTTGATTGATTAATTATTCTGAATAAACTTTTGTATAAGTTTAGCCATGAAATTCAGGGCAACATTTTGTGGAAGTCTTGTTCTGGAGTAGTCTATTATTTAAAGTAAATAAATTGAGTTTTTGGCGGGAACTGAAAGCAGATTTTGTGCCGTGCAGTTTTATTTTCTAGAAATGTATAAAATTACTCTAAAATGAACAATAGTTGTAGGATATTGATAGTTTTTAAGTAGTAATTATGTGTTTTGTGACAAATGTGAACTGTGTAGTCAAATGTAGCCTTTTGAGTTGTCACAAGAACTCTGTTGAATGGCATAGGCATAGGTGATAACCTACAGTTCAGCTGTGCTACACATAGGTTTAAGAAAATGAAGAAACTACATTATAATTTAAGATCTGGCTTAAAGGCCTAGCTGCCAAGCCATAAACCTAAACAAATAAAAGTAAATAAATTTAGAGTACGCCATAATTCCATGTTCATATATGGTACTTATATGAACATAATCCAGTAGAGATGGAAATGGTGAAGATTCATTGTCTCTGAACAAATGAATGAAAACATATGTTAATTTAAACTTTATACAATATAAGCTGGGTTTGTCTTAACCAACTTTCTAGCAATGATAGATAGAGATCTATCATTGCTAGAAAGTTGGTGTTACTTGTATGGAGTACATTAGGTTGGGGAAAAAGTTTCTTCGCATTTTATATAAAAATTCAAAAGGTTTTTTGTAAAGTTTATTTACATTTGACTAAAGTATGTAGGTGCCATTTTGTTGGATAACTTTTTGCCATCTTGTAGGTAGGGACGTGATCCCATTGCTATAAAAACTTTGGGGCTTCTGATCAAAAAACTGCGACAAGTGGTTTTGGCAGTCCTCTCGTGATGTTAACCTGACACTGCCTAAGGAATTCTGCAGAGACCGAAACAGGTGAAAATCTGAAGGTGCAAGGTCAGGACTATACGGCGGATGAATTAACACCTCCCAGCCAAACTCTGGTAATGTTTGCTGAGTGGCTAAAGATGTGTGAGGTCTAGCGTTATAATGGTGAAAAACCACACCCCTTCTGTTGATTAATTGCGGCCGCTTTCTCTCAACTTTTTGCTTTAATCTCATCAATTGTTCGCAGTACAGTTCAGAATCGATGGTCCTGTCTGGCGGTAACAGCTCATAATGAATAATGCCCTTCAAATACCACCGTACACACAGTATCACCTTGTTGCGAGTTAACCCGGGTTTCGCCACAGTATATGAAGCCTGACAGGCCTTTGACCACGATCTTTTTCGCACGTTCTTGTGTCGTACGTGATCCACTTTTCATCACCAGTTATCAGCTTCTTCAAAAATGGTTCGGTTTCATTACGTCGTAATAAAGAATCACAAATGAGTACACGGATCATTAGGTTTCTTTCAGTGAGCTCATGAGGCACCCAAATATCGAGCTTTTTTCAAATGCGCCAAAACCGTTTTGTGGTCAATTCTCAGTTCTCCAGCTACATCGTAACTACTAATATCTTTGATATCAAAATTTCCGAATTGAATACGCTTAAACCAAATTTATGCTACTCTCACAGATACTGCATTAGGTCCATAAACATAACAATTTTTTTTCGCGGGTTGTGTTGCATTTTTACCTTTTTTTGTAGTAAAATTTTAAAATGTATCGAATTTCTTCATTAGATTCACTAATTTTAACAATAAGAAAAACAAATGAAAATTACACATTTTCGTAATTTGAATTTAGAATTGTCTTTAAAATTAAAACTTTTTAATGATACCAAAACCATTTGCATGTGGCTATACAAATGGTATAGCCAGAGATCTTATTACAAGTTCATACATACTATATGCGAAAAGACTTTTTCCCCAACCTATTATATTATAAGTTATAACACTTGTAATTCTACATTCTATTCACATGACGAAAGTGATAAACTGCTACACTCACAGCCTAATTCTGTAAATCTTACAGATTCAGATCTTACTTATCTACATTAATTTCCCTTACTACTGGTTAAAATCTATAATATTATAAAATTTTAACATGCCGTCTGTTCATTGAAGCTATTAAAAAAACTGGAATAGACTGTATAAACGACGGAGAACACTGTTTCCACTGATCGACAACACATTCTTAAACTTAAGATCTGCGCTACTTTTTAATCTTGGGACTCCCGCGGCAATTTTTCTGGGAAATATTAAAAAAAAATCGAATTCCAAAGTGATTTTTTCACTCAATCGATTCTATGTAATAAAATGTGTGAATTTTTTTATTTCGGGAATTTTCCCGGGAGCGGTCTATACGGTTCATAAAAAAATAGCTTATTCCGACAGTTTCCTCTAAAACGATAGCTTACCTTTTTAAACGTACTTTGTGTCCCGGAGATCCCACAGGAGTTTCAAGTCAAGCGTGGACGAAGTCGCGGGCATATCCTAGTTTGACATAAAAGTCCATATAATATTTATTTTTTCTACCAATGGCAAGGTAAAGGAGACAGTTTTAGCTAAAAAATTAATATATCTTTCGAAATTATGTTACAATTGAGGATTTCTCATTACTCATTACTCATTCCTCTGTCTGCATTTGTTTTTAGTTGGTAGAAAAGGAAAATTTAAATGTTACAATTACAATTTTTTAATCAGGGCCCCAATTGTGCTATTTTATCGTCCAAATGGTCAACCATTAGCGGCATAATACCTGTTTTTCATACAAAAATGGTATGACGCCAATGGTCGACCATTGTAATAGCAGAATTGCGGCCCAGATTAATTTTAATTTATCTATTTATAAATGCGATATTAAATGTTCTTCACATTATTTACCCTTCTTCAGTCACTGAGTACAGCAGAGACTTGGATTCAAAACTGTATATTAGATATTATGGTTTAAAATTTAAATAAACTAATGTTTTGTTATAAAATGTTTTATTTATAATTGCGTCTTAATACAAGTTGTTATGTCTGTCTTTACATTGTTTTCCTTCTGCCTGGTAATTATTACTTTGCAGTTCATTCGAAGTTCAAACACAATACAAGTATAAACGTTGGGTGATTTTTCTAATAAAATTTATGTGAGGCAATTCTTATAAAAAAGGGAGGAATGAATAGGTTATTTCGCTCATATTCATTATAAATTCGCTGCCGTCGAATGTTTTACTTTCTTTAAGCAATGAACTCGCATTTTATTAAATCTGGGATTAAACAAGGGTTTGGAGATTTTTAATAGATCACGAAATCCTTGAATTTTGACATATCTTTTTTACTAAACTTGCGATTTATAAGATGCTTTTTCCTAGTTTACAATCTTGCTTATTGTTTAATATCTTAACATGTTAGTGACGGACTGTGTGAGTTGCGCCTCCCTGCTGAGCCATCTGTTATAGTCCAGCCTCATGAGCAGCCGGGCCAAGTACACGCCGCAAGGCTGATCACGCAGCGATACTAACAACTGCATTAGCTGCTTCACCAATTTATTGTATCTATTTAAAAAACATTTTTTTATATATTTCCCAGCTTTAACGACGAACAATAATACTAACGGAGAATAAAAAATAGAATCGTTTTTTTTCTATATTGTTACATGCCCTCAAAGATAAGCGCACAGTTGCCTGGCGTAAGCGCAGTTTATTGTCTTCCCGGATTTAGGAATTCTTTTATGTTTTGAATTTGTAATTAAGAAAAACTGTGTAGTTAGTATAAGATAATGCCCGAATGGAGGGGTGGGCAGTCAAGCGACGACTACGAGACGAGTAAGACGTTTGTAGTACTCTCGATTAGCGATATAGACGACGGACTTTGCGCGTGTCGAATTGCATTGAATCGTGCAGTGTGAACTGGTTGCATCCAGTTTTATTTGTATTTGTTTTATACGTGTTTGTACAGTTCTAATAAATTCTATAGTAGTTCCAACGGCATTTTTAATTCGAGTCCTGTAACTCGTAACAATATTTTATTTGTTGTCCAGCCGTGTTTATCCAAATAATTAAACTATTCCCTCAGACGAACAATATAGGTAGACCGAGCCCCAAGCTCTCAGAGTGAAGCCAGCTAAAAGAAGCCGTTCGCATTGTGTAGTGCATTACGAGAACTTAGTATTAAATAATCGAATTAGATTTTTTTTATAAACAGGTTTGCGTTTGACCACGATCACGTCCAATTCCGGACAATGATGCGGTCGAATATGGAGCACGCTTACCTAGATAGTACCTATTCACACGAGACTTGAAGATACCCGGATTGTACTTTTCGGGAATCACGGACTCTGGTAGTGCATTCCACAACTCTGTCGTACGTAGAAGGAACGTGGAGGCGAAACGTTTAGTACCACTGGTAGCGTTTCCACTGTGAAACGATGGCGTAGACCAGAGCGCCATATTAATTAGTACGGTGGAATAATTTCCAGTGGATACTTTACTATCTATACCACGTGTATATTACATAACAGTTTAAAAAAATCAACACTTTATTTGACGCTTTTTTTCACATACTGTCTGTATTTTGTATTTCGTTCGTCTGAGACTACTTCTTTAAAATTTTATTATCAACTAGGATATGCCCGCGACTTCGCCCAGGCTTGACTTGAAATTCCCAGGGCACAAAGTATTGCAGCCTTTAAAAAAGAATGTAAGCTATCGTTCTAGTAAAATTGTGTCGGAATAAGCAAATTTTAATCTGGCCATTTTAAATCATTCCCAGAAAAATTTCCGCGGGATTCCCCGGACAAAATAAGCGCAAATTTTAAGTCTATGAATTTGCTGTCGACCATCGAAATCGGCCCAGTAGTTTTTACGTGAATGCCGAACAAACAGACGAGAAATCTAAAAAAAATTGCATCGTGTTCCCCATCGTTTATATAGTCTATTCCAGTTGTGTTTTAAATAGCTTCAATGTACAGACACGGCTTGTTTAGAATTTTATAATATTATAGATTTGGAACAAACAACGTTACAACTGGTATAATTAGAAAATAATAATTGCAAAAGACAGAAATTTTTTGATATTTTATACTCGTCATTCATATTCGATTTACCTGTCAGTATATCCTCTGATGTAGTAATCTTCAGATTCTTTATCAGTAACATATTCACTCATACTACAGAACGAATGACAGAGTTTCAGTAGTTCCATTATATTGCAGAACACAGGATTGTTTAATGAGTCTGTCATTTCACCAGAATGGTCACTGTCAGCAGACTGAAATAATAATAAGCACTGAGGGCCGGTTCCTATATCTTACCAACCGTTATTTTGACGTAGGTCAAATCTACTACTATCAAATTTACTATCCGTTAAATTTTTACATCAGCTCCATACAAGTAATGTCATAATTCAAGCGATGGTAAGGCAAGTGAATGAGTAGTACGATATAGGAACAGGTCATAAATGATGACATCCAGAGTTTAAACATTAGACTTCTTTGATATCTACTACCATGGACGATAAACTTGCATTCTAAGTGATGAAGGCGTCTATGGTTGGGTGGCCTAAGCTTTTGAGGGCCGAGCAAACTGAAATGCCGTGGGTCTGGATTCAATTCCCGGTATGGCAAATTTCGTAAACGATTTTTCAGTTATTTACTATGGTCTGAGATCGGCCCCAATAGTCTGTTGTAGTGCTGTGGTATTACCCACAATACAAACGTAACTTAGCTTGGGGATATACAAATTTTGTGTTAGCTGCGATTATTATTGCTAGAAAGTGCTCCAACTTTCCAAGTTTATCTTCTCTGACATTTTGATACAGAAAAAAACCAGTAAATTGTAAATCAACATTTCATTATTTTTATCTTTTCAATTTAAATGCATTAAATTTTTGACTTATTTTAAAATCTATGTTTTAAATAGAAAGAAAAAGACTTTATTTGAAGAAAAGCGACGTAATTACAATCCTTGTACATTATTACATGTGTAGCATATTTTGAAAATTTGCACGTCGCATTTTCAGCAAACAATGTTTTGTTTGCACTCGGCACATCGTTGTGCCGGAATTATGTCCGACACAGCGCTAATTTTCAGTGCATACCTTATTTTGGCGTGGGACTTACTTATAACTTATAAATAACAAAATGTTGATTTCAAGTTTAGTGCAGGGGTTACTCAACCTTTTTTTATAGTCCCACATAGACGCATAAGATGAGGTGCCTCGGGCCACAACATTATTTAGGCGTTTTTTTACTAGTAGAGGTACATACATAGCAGAGCCTGACAGCCCACCCGATGCAAAGTGGTCACATCCTCTATGAATATTTACTAGGGATGTTACTCTAAATCCAGTATTATAGAACTATGTATTGTACATAGTATGCGGGCTGTTCACAAAAGCTGTGTGGGCCACAAGTTAAGTATAGCGGGTTTATTGGTTTTTCTATATCTAAACGCATGAGAAGTATGACTTGTAAGGCCGTCTAGTTTTTCTTTTATTGTGAAGATGGCAAACAGGCACACGGCCCATCTAATGAACAGTTACCGGCGCTTATAGACGTTTACAGAACCAAGAGCGAAGCCAACGCGTTGCCAGTTTATAGGAGGTATGAAATATAAATGGAATAGAGGAATCAGATTGGAAGAATGAGATAGAGGGAAGGGAAAGTGCGCCATCGAATCTCATACATTGTACGAAACACGGTGAGCTCAAGAGTAACTGTTTCACACCGATATTCTGTGAAGGCGTGGTATCACACTGATTTAAATTATAAAGCTCGTAAAGAAAAAATGCTCTACGCACTTACCGATGTGACAGTCAAAAAAGACTGGCTCAGTACATCGGCGAGAAACGTAGCGTGGTACTTCTTAAGTTTCTCAAAGTCATTAGTCTTGTTCACGTCATCCATGAGACGTGAGAAATTCGTTTCCAACACATCAGCCTGCATATAATGTTGCAAGTTGTCCATGAGGAACATTAATTTATTATGCAGCTGGCACATTGCAAAGCTGGAATTACATGTTTCAATCCTATTACTATTTTAAACGGGAAAGTTTATGACGATGAATGTCTGTTACTTTTTCACAGAAAAACTAATTAACGGATTTGAATGAGAAACTTTAGAGCATCGTGTCTCAATCTGCGGGTCACGACCCTTGTGGGGGTCGCGATTGTTTTTAAAGGGGATCGCAATCTGTTAAAAAAATAAGACTTATATACAAATCAAACTTATAAATAAACTATTAATTAAAATATTATTATAATCTTGTGGCGAAGGGGTTGCAAGACTTTTACTTAACTTTTGGGTTATTTTGTGGGTCGCGACGTAAGAATCTTTGAGAAACAATGCTTTAGTCATATAGTTTATAGAAAGAATAACACACAGGCTATAATAATAAGTATCAATCCCGCACGAAAGAAGTCAGGAGCACCGTTCGATTAATTCTGAAACCATGATAGTTTAGTGCCTAACGCAATCACATCTTACCATGATGATGTGCGTTTGAATTCTGGCTGGGAAGCATGCATAGTTTAGGATATTTTTCTATCCACCATGTGCTGATGATGAAGGACAGGAAGGACATCGCGAGGAAATCACGACCGCTGTCCTTCACACAACGATAATCTTGTTAGATTATCATTGTTAGAATTCTACTCATCCACCTTGGATGAGTGTGGCAGATTAATGCCTTTTTTCGGTTATAAGGAGCCCTGTTCAGCAATCGTTTAACCACCAATTGCACTAAATTGTGGAGGAGGAAATATAAAAGCTCTCAGTAATAAGAGACACTTACCTAGATGACTGTTTGTATGTTTTCCACAAAGCGTGCAGATCATGTTGAGTCTTCTTAATTCTTAGCAAAAGTCTGAACATATCATTGTATCGGGCTAAAACTTCTGGAGTAAACAAAAGGTGTAATGGCCATTTGAAGTCATACTTCAGAATTATACTCGACCACCCGTCAGCAACTGAAAATATGTGAAAACAAAGTAAAGTGAGCAAAATGACTAGTATCGAGACCAGGGTCCCCAAGGTCATCATTATTAGATAAAACTTAAGGCTTGGCTCGAACTTATGTTTGCGTTTTGTGCTAAACTAATTTAGATTACCGTAAATTGTTGTTGTGATATGAATTTTAACGAAATCTTGAATCATCATCAAATGAAACAAAAAAAAGTTGTTTATCGTAATTTTCTCGTCACTACAATGTTATACGTCCATATTCACGAACTAGGAACGCATTCTAAGAGCGGCTAAAGTGTAGAGACAAAATTTTATATCTACACCAAAAATTATTGAACCTAAACAATTTTTTTTTTTTAATGTCTCTAATCTCGATATCCTAATTAATGGCCGGTTTCTCCTACTGTCCATTCACCCGTGTTAGCATCTGTTGAATTTTAACATTACTTATATGGATCTCATGTCTTTTAAACCACCAGTAAGGTACATGAACGGTTGGTAAGGTATAGGAACCAGCCAAAAGACCACGTTAATACATTCTATAATTATTTTCGCCTTACACCGTTTGTTAAGAATATATTCTAATAATTTTGTTATTGTATTTTAGATACACATTTGATGCAATTTTAAAAAATATCCTATTCTATTCATTACTTACAGAATACATATGCAGACACGAC
The DNA here is from genome assembly GCA_039645545.1 of Dendrolimus houi. Taxonomy (NCBI): domain Eukaryota; kingdom Metazoa; phylum Arthropoda; class Insecta; order Lepidoptera; family Lasiocampidae; genus Dendrolimus; species Dendrolimus houi. The sequence goes on from CM077134.1 coordinate 13,403,695, forward strand.
TCATGCATACATGCACATTCTCATTTTCAATTAGTTTAGATGCTAATAATAAGCCATCATCTATATCGAGTCAATAGATTTTAAGAACACACATAAGACAGATAGATAGATCCTAAAAATGAGAATTAAATTACAAAAAAATATCGCTTGCTTTGACCTGGGTACTGATAGGAAATAGATGTAACATGTAACAAAATGTTTTCCCATACATTTTATTATCTTTTCTCATGATTGATAAATAATAAATAAAATCTATTTTTTTCTGATTTGATGTATTATTTGAATACCTGTACTACTGTTGTCATCTTCAGTGGAAGAATTAGCAGAAATGTTAGGTTTCACATAAGGTAGTTCAAAGCTGAACTTTTCAATGTCTGAACTGTTACTTAAGAATACTGCTCTAGCTGCCAGCTGGAATGCATGATTCATATCTGTAATGATTTAGATATTTGTTATTACTCTTGCACTCTTGCTTAATTACAGTGGTACATTTGCATTTAAATACAGTGCTATTTTACATTTAAATACAAAGGTAATTCTGCCTTTAAATTCAAAGAAAGAAAGAAAAACTTTATTTGAAGAAATAGCGACATAATTACATTCTTTATAAATTATTAGACACGGAGCATAATTTGAGAATTTGTACGCCGCATTTTCAGCAAATAAGGTTTGCACTCAGCATATTGTTGTGCCGGAATTATATCCGACACAACGCTGATTTTCAGTGCAAACCTTCCTTTTGGCGTAAGACCAAAACGACCCAATTTTGTTATAAAAGTACTTTTGCATTTGAATACAACATGCATTTGTGTTTAAACACAATGGTACTTTAACATTCAAATACAGTTCCATGCTTGCATTTACATTTATAATATTGGTGTGAATCAACCACTAGGTAAAGGTAAAGACCTTTCAAAAAGAAAGCAGACTAAATTTCTTCATTACTAAAATCAAAGCAAATAGGCAGAAGGCCCACCAAATTTGCCACATTTCAATATATAAGCCATTTGAAATCAAATTTTACATTGATTTCACCACTGGTATAGATTTACCTCTAGTAGAAGTCCGCGTAGTAGGTTTATCTAACATGTGCGAAGTTAGCCTTAAAAGTTCCAAGAACAATTCACCGCGGCCCAACAAATAGAAATATTTCATTAATTTTAGTTCATGTATCAACTGAGCTTCCTCTACCGCTACCGTCCAAAGGTGCTGAAGATATTTAATAAATAAAACAATTGTAGAAGAATAATTAATAATAGGCATATTAGTAAGTCGTGGTAGCGTAATGGCTAGCGCACGCGTCCCCGACTCAAAGGGCGCGGGTTCGATCCTGGCCGGAACGCATGCACCACTTAGGCAGTTTTATAACCTAATGTGTATATTGTTACAATTACCACGTGCTAACAACGGTGAATGAAAACATCGTGATGCAACCTGCACATCGAGATAACCGATGTGTCCAACCTGCAAATAATATAGTGAAAACCTAATATAGTGTTAGATGAGCTGATCTCTGTAGTGGGTTGATTAAAAATGATAATAGCATAAACGATGACACAGCCTATTAATAAGGGCAGCTTATAGTCCTCCCGGATTCCTCCCGGATTAAGAAGCTCTTTTGTCTTTTGAATTTGTAGTTAAGAAAGAAACATGCTATTGTCTTTTTACTTGTTTTATAACCATCATTAGCGTCGAACTAATCCCTATTGTTATTGTTTTCGACTTTGTGGACGTTCGCAGGTGTGCAAATTAATATTTCTTAGAAACTCAGTGTGCGCCTCTAATTTCTTTGTACTGTGTAGTTAGTATAAGACGATGCCCGAATGGAGGGGCGGGTGGCAGTCAAGCGACGACTACGAAGCGAGTAAGACGTTTTCTAGTACTCTCGATTAGCGATATAAACGACGGACTTTGCGCGGTCGAATTGTATTGAATCGTGCAGTGTGAACTGGTTGCATCCAATTGAATTTGTATTAGTTTTTATACGTGTTTGTACAGTTCTAATAAATTCTATAGTAGTTCCAACGGCATTTTTAATTCGAGTCCTGTAGCTCGTAACAATATATTAACGTCCTGAAGAGGCTTTGAAAAATATTATAAGCTAAATGATTACTTTCATTTTTATTTCTAATACATTTTGGTATCTGCATATTCAATTTTCTGGAGAAAGGTGAATGGAAAGAAAGAGACCATCTGAAAATGATATAAGGGAGCACCTTCGTGACACATTCTTTTATTTCCCTAATGACTCCTCTCAAATTACACACTTCAAAAAATTCGGGTTTCTTAAGTGTTTGCAGCTTTTCGTGAAATTCCGCTTCCTTCTCCTCCCATATTGTAAATCTGTAAGAAACAATCACATTAAAAAGAACAAGAAATGTAATATTCACCTCTAAACATCAACACATTATCTTTTTATATAATTATACATACACTTTAAAATTCATAGTGCTGCCAAAAACACAACAGTCAATTTCTTATATAAAAAACCAGCGAGCTTAAAAATAAATTTTAAGAATCAGTTCCATGTAATAATGTCCCTGTATATTAAACTTTACACACACACACTCACGCACGCTCGCACGCATTCATGCACGCACACACGCACCCACACACGCACACACTGTATTATAATTATATTTTGAATAAAAAAATAATCCGTAAAAGTCCTTGAAGAAAATTATGATTATAATAAAATGATTAATTTTAATACATTTGTGAATCTATGTAATCGTTATTGCGTAGTATTCAATGCTAAAGATTAATCTTGGTTTGAACAAAATATGTCGATCAGTTTTTGAGAAATGAAGTAGTACTTTAATATAAATATTGTCTTAAATTCGCTTCTTTAATAATACACATTATTGTAAATAATCACAAGATAATATTATGTTGATGAGTTTTGCGACATTTCGCAAATTTCGCATAATATTTCATTAAATAGTTTAGGATTTTAAGTTTAATGTAGATCAAATTCATTGTTTCAATACACTATTATTGTAAATAATAATATTTTTTTCTATTATATGTCAAATACTGTAAATAAGTTCTTTTCTTACAACATTTAGAACAGATTTCGATTACCTTCTTGAGTCAATCCCGCACCTCTGCAATGGCGTTAAAGATCTTTGTGCTAGAAAATGACTACTCTTCTTAACCTTAGGGTCAAAGCCGAATAATATCACTGTCTTGCCAATAAATAATATCTCTTGGGCGAGTGACAGTGGGACAAAATATGGTATCATATTGGGATTAAGCATGAAGCCACAATCTAACGCTGTATCCTGAAGCTGAAATAATACAATTCATGGTTGTAGCAATCAGTTTTTGTCTATGAATTTTTTTTCTGTTCTATTCAATATCATAATGAATAATAAGGAAACCACATTTTACAAATAAAATTATACATCGTCTTATTCTTAAAATAAATTAAATTTAAATAATAATCTTGTTAGCTTAAAGACTAATAAAAAAATATTATTTTAAAATTGAAAAATACTAAAGTATAATATTATACATTTTTGTCAAAAATAGAGACACACTATAGAAAAATAATTAATAAACAGTAAAGATGTGTTAGTTTAAAATATGGCTATGGAATTTAAAATGAGTATATAATTCTATATATTTTGTAAGTGTCCCCATAACACCCCCCCAATTGCAAGTGTTCCAAAACTCTCGAGTCATCATTATCCTAGGGTTAAATCATAGTTGCGTTCAGAGTCCTCTTCGGAACTTGCGGTCCCCTTCTCCTACTATTCCTTGTCCACTTCAGGCAATCTTCGGCAACCCTCATGTATACCATCATATACATGTCAACTATTGCGACGTCAAGACGACATTTCTTGGGCCTTTTCACCAGGACTTAGGGGAGGCGGTTTTGCCTATTGTTCATTGTTTCCCCACATCCAGTTAACAGTTTTCCACAAAACATGTGGTCCGTGTCAGTGTCACAGTGGATTCTCTTATGAACTACTGAAGCTAGAGATATGAACTTTGACAAAAACGCGAAATCTCATGTCTCTATATAATGTAGTGCCAGATTTAAAATGTGTTTTAATTCACAAACAATAATTTTAGTTTATCATAATATTTGCGATACATACTGTGGAAGCAAGAGATCTATCACACGTGTTTGTAGTTGATGGTGACGAAACAAATGTGTCAGACGCATCATCCTGGCTGTGGAATACGAAGAACTCTTTATAAGGGTCCTTCAGTTCACCGTAGAGCAACCAAGTAACCAACTGGTTTACAAACACTTCATTTATACAGGAAAATATTCTGAAACAGGTTTCAGTATTTATTATCATAGTATTTCCTTAATTTTTGTGACTAGTACATGTAATAGAACTAGATTTTAACAGTTTTAAGTATGATATTTTATTTTTCAGTAGCCGTGATCATGGTTGAAAAGTGGCTGGGACATTGAAATAAAAATCATAAAATACCATGTTTAAAACTGGTAAAACAGTCAGCAAAAATATTTTATAAATAAAAAATGTAATTTAGACTTCTTAAAAGATGTATGGAAAAAGATGATGCGATATCTGTTTTTGAACAGTATTAGACAGGATTGATTGCATAACATTTTGTTAACTTTTCATACAAAATGTATGGGAAATGTTTTTTTGCAAATTCAAACGTTTTTAGCACTCCAACCTGGGTCGGTTCCATAGAAGTTTTTGATCAATATTAGAAACAGGATTGATTGGCATCAAAATAAAAATCATCAAAATTGCAACAGTTCAACTACTTCACCTTACTGTCCTACTAATTTTCATCCTGTATATATTACATCATACTAAACATGTGTATATCATAACAATAAATCAATAATGGAAACCACAAAACTTCTTAATGTCCCTGCTACACTTGGGATACTATAGCGTCACACAGATGTAGCTATGGGTTTAATGCGTTATTTGAGATGTGACAATCCCGACAGGCTGTTTTTTATTGTATGTAGAATTATCTCTTTGTATCCGAGTGTGTCAAAAGAGTGATTACAAAAAAATAAAATATAATATCTATCTCTGTACAAACAACAACTAATTTACTTCCATCTTTCTACTATATATAGTACCAAAAGTCATTGTTAATGTGTAATACATTGACATATAACTCATGTGTATACACTAGCTAACCATTAATGCATTATTTTTTAATGCTATAAGACTCATTTGACCAAAGTGACCACAACTAACACAGATGGAGTGGGACCATAATGGAATTTATCATTAAAAGATACTTCCTGTTTGCCATAAAGGCTGCTGACTCAATGCAGACGCCGAGAAGTGACTTCAACTTCTGCCATTTACATGAAGTCAGTGGTCTTGATTGTTTATTTACAGTGTACACAGTAGTACACACATTGCTGAAGTCAGTAGGGATAAATAAGTTTTTTAATACTGCAGAATTTGCTGTTAGAAAAGTTAAAAGAAATATTAGAAGAAGAGATATACAACGACTTGTGTTAAGAAAATGGAAAGACAATAAAATCGAAACTGGAAGTCTGTTTTGTTGTTAAAGCAATTAAGATTTGAAAAATCTCAGCTGGCTGAATATCGGATACAAAGAGTGACAGTAAGATAGTCACAATATCAGTGAGTATCTTACTACTGACTTCGTCTTACAGTTGTCCAGCATCGTTGGCGCGGGTCCAGGGGAGAGTAGACTGTCTTCAAAAATGCAATCGCGAATTTTGAACTCAACACTGACTTGTTAGGGCCGTACTGACTTCAAAACCAATAACACAGTGGCAAGATGAATCCAGCACTGGCTTTTTTCGAATTTGAAGTCAGTAGCTGGATCAATGTAATGTATGTGTATCAATCTACAGATACAAATGTAAAGGTAGACCAAAAAAGAGATGGATGGATTGTGTGAAGGATGATATGATGATTTGTGGTATGACAGAGGATGTATGTAAGAATAGAAGAGTCTGGAGGGAAAAGAAGGGAAAGGGAAAAGACATATTGTGCCGACCCCAAATAATTGGGAGAAGGTGAAACAAAGAAGCTGGATCAATGTAAAGCAGCTTCTATTATTAAAACCTTGTTTCAAATATAAATAGAAGCAATCTATATACAGTCTACTCTCGATAATTTGACACTTTAATTTGAAACTCTCAATAATTTGAATTTTTTTACGGTCACTTGAAAAATACTCGATAAATTGAATAAAATCAATGTTAATTGGTCCCTTCGGTAATTTCAAGTTGAAGGAATATTATCTTGTTCGCAAACATGCGATAATTTGAAGTTTTGAATTCCGGGCTTTCATACTCTCTGTAATTTGAAGCGTTTATCATGCACATACCTGTCGTTTGTTTACATACATGTACAGACCCGTTGATAGTTTACATAAATGAGATATGAGTAAGTTTGCATTCCTGTCTTCTTTCAAATGTTAATGAGTCATGTTAATGTTTGATTTATGCTATTAAAATGAGATCCAAGAAAGAACAAAATTAAATGTTTTTCCATAAGTTCCATAAGTATATATGCTTGTTATTTTCAATTTTTTAATTAAATAACATTATTAAAATTTAAATTTAAATTTTTATAAATTTATTAAAATTATCTCTAGTCCCTTGAGTTTCAAATTACCGAGAGTCGACTGTATAAGACATTATAATATATGATATAAAAAAATTATGTGAAGAACCAGTAATAAAAACTGGTTGTCAAAAATTTACAGTTTTGATAGTTACATTTTTCACCATTTTCTTTTCATAGAATATTAACAACGAGATCAGCTAGTGGATTCTAAGAAATTTTACACCACAGCACAAAAACATATATCATACTTCAATGATAAACCATTTCAAAACTATTTATGAAGCTTATTGAGAGGAATATCAATCATATTTTGATGCAATCTTTACATGTTTTTGCTAACAAAATATAAGCAAATGCCTAGTAGCAAGAAGAACACACAAATATTCATTAAAAAAATAATGTCAGTTGCTAGATTCTGAAATATGTACATTTGAGATGTGTTCGCAATTTGATGGTAAGCTTATTTTACATTATCGTCAAAAAAAGCAACTCACATAACAATAGCCTGGTGAACTCTCTCATTTCCATTCAATATATATTGATGTATCAAGCTTAATATCTGACATCCATTCAACCTCCTCTCTCTAAAAGTTGTGATTATTTTATTTAAGGTATTGAACAAGCCATGGTACTTCTCTACATAGCTGTAAATAAAGGCCAGTGTGTAGTTGTGATTGCTTATTACTAAACTCTCCACTTCCACCAAGGTTTTCTTGTAAGACTGGAGTACTTCAGATATTCCTTCACTTAATGCTTGCATGTATAAACCTGTAGTTCTATGTGTAGATGCTGAAAACAAATTAAAGCAATTATTGGGTGGTGGAAGAGATCATTATGTATGTTTCTCCAAAATTCATTACCTGATTGTGTTTTTCTAGAACGAAATCCATTTCCAAGTACAAAATTTTGAATCCTATGATGACATTTTGCAATTTCACATATTCTACCGAATATCTCTGCATCACCTTGTACAGAAAATGCCAGCTGATTGTTCTGTGAAGGCTTATAAATAAGTTATAATTTTTTTTTCTTGGCTGCTAATTAGTAGCATTGAGTTATATGTACATACTACATACTAGAGAAGCTGTTCAAACCAAACAAGTTCATACTTGATGGAAACGGCCTGCTTGGAGAGAGTGTGCCATGGGCTGACTCATGTATTTGCTGCAGCCTATAATGCTGTCTAATGAAACTATTAAAACATGCAGTGCTAGATTGTATCCTAGCGTAACAAGATTATAGATTATACATCCCTATAGATTATACACCACAGAAATGATGTGTCACAGCTTTCGTACCTACAAAACCTCATTACAATTCATACTTTATTTCAAAATTTATTAATAGGTACTTAAATAAATAAACATGGTAAGGTGTAAAAGAAAAAGAAAATGAATTCTTATGCATCTATTTAAGCTTAAATACAATAACAATAGTACAAAATCAAAATCAAATAAATTAGTATAAGTGTGCGCTTTAGTGTTCATGAGTGCCACATCAGTAAAAGTATATTAATTAATGAATATCTCAGTTTCCTTCAAATGTTTACAATTTTGTTGAATGATGGCATTTCATGGTCTGGCCGAGGACATCTTAAAATCCAAATACATCATAATAAAATAATACATAATTACAAAGATACCCAATCATTCCCTTTGCTTAGTCAGATAAATTATGCATGTCATAAAACAACTCACGGGAATTAAAATAATTTCATTGTGTATAAACATTAGTTAGGAATACATCAATACTGTATTTTGTCTTATCTGCATAGGCGCAAATTGTTACTCTATGAAATTGCCCTGAACATGGCCGCTGCGATGATGAGTCCAGACTAGTTAAAATTAATAAAATTTAATGAATATAAGATGTTTTATAGAGAATACAACAAACTTAAAGAAAAGTCACCCCTTGACTTATGAAATTCAAGTGTGTCTCAACTTGAGTGGTTTGAAAAGTACTTTAGTATACAATGTATATATACATAGAATTTTTTTAATACTTAATTTTCACCGAAACACCTAAAGACGTCGTATCGACAACAGCACGGCATAGCACCATCAATGTACTCTTTGGCGCAGACTAAACGAGTCATTGTCCATGGACCATAAAGAGTGCTCAAATAAGCTAGTTACGGATGACATCTCTAGTACGTGGTACATGATGGTTAGTAGTTGCTTTCTTATAAATTAAGTAGGTAGGTACTTACTTGGTCAGAATCATTAAAATGAGAGCAATCCCACAAGATTAATAAAGCATCGTGAATCATGTTTTAGTCACTATAAAGCGATTAAAATACTATTTTAATTAATATTATAAAACTCTGAGTTAAAACAGTAATTAAGTTTATGACAATTGAGTATAGTTATGGGATTTTGGCTTCAACGCAAAGTTAAAACTTTAACAAAAACTTGAAAACATCAATAAAATTGTCTTTTCTTTCTTTCCTTATTTAGTTTTTTGAACTTATTTGGCAATAGATTGATTGTTCTATTCTATTTTTGGTCGGCGATGGCTCCAACGCTTTATGCGCGCGTTGATTTTGCCAATGTCGGAGTGACTGTGTAAAAATGACAGGTGTAAGGCGATCAGATACTAAATTATAATAATAGCTTTGAGCGGTGAAAAACGGCAAGACGTTTTCTGATAACCTGAGGACAACACAAAACAATAATTGTATTAAACTAACTACGTTATAAATAAATATTATTAATATATAGAAATTTACATAAAATATATACAAATTTAGTATGAACAAGAGTTAACAGGTAATTGACATTCACAGGACGATCACATTCTGAAGGTAATATATCATATATATGGGTGGTAATTTTAGGACAGTGAAAGAATATATGTTCCACTGTTCCCTCTTCCAGGCCGCACTCGCACAAAGAGTGATCGCGTATTCTTAATTTTGCTAAAAAGGTGGGAGAACATACATGTCCAAGTCGAAGGCGTATTAGGGTAGATGTAATTTTTTTAGGTAAGAATCGGTGGCGGAAAAACCATGGAGTGGAGGGGATGATTGGTTGTAGGGAGCCGTAATATTTACCAACTGACTGACTAGACTGCTGCCATTGTAGATTCCACTGATCATGCATTTCAAGAGATGAGAGAGCAGATAAGTCTCTGGGGAAGCATTTATTATACTTATCAATACCTAGAGAAATAGCCTGTCTAGCACAATTATCGGCAGTTTCATTTCCTAGTATACCACAATGTCCAGGTATCCAAGCAAGTGCTACTTCAAGGCCCAAAGAATGGCAGTGGTGTAAGACTTTCCTAACTTGGAGAATGAGGGGAAAGTTTTGTCGGGAGTGAAATGGGGGCTTCAGAAAGTCTTGCAGGCAGCTGAGGGAATCAGTGAAAATGATGGCTTTTTAATTTGGTGTGATTCTATATAAAGAGCGCCCTCTAGAAGGGCAATACACTCACCAGTAAAAACTGAGCTGTAAGATGGAATTTTAAAGTTAAGGATAATTTTAAATTTAGGGTTCCATAGATCTGCACCGACCGGGCAATTTGGGGTTATTTGATGCGTCTGTGAAGATCGGGAGCCATTCAGACCATTTCTCTTGGAATATTTGATTGAACTTTTCATTAGCTATGATAGAATCTTTGTCTATGCCAAAATTAAGTATGATATTAGGGATAAAGAGTAGACTGTTGAAGTTTATTTCGAATAAGGGATTATGATAATTTTGAAAAAGTTTAAAGGGGATATTGTTAAGTTTTTGCAAGGATTTTACTAAGAGAGGGAGAGGCCTGTGATTCCAATATGTAGATAGAAAGGTTATATCAGAAAGATATTTGAGAGAGTCAAGGAGAGGGTGGTTAACTAATTGAACAGCTTTATAGAAGAAACGATCTGCAAGGAGTTGTCGACGAAGGGCTAAGGGGGGCTCTAGGCATTCGACCTGGAGAGCGCTAGTGGGTGACGACTTCATAGTGCCAGTAATAATCCTCAAACACTTTGCCTGTAACCGATCAAACTTAGCAAGGGCGAGCTTATTGCATGGTTCTAACAAAAAACTTCCGTAATCAAAATGGCTCCTAATTATAGCATTGTATAATAGTTTCTGATTATATGGATGGGAGCCCCATTTAACACCAGATAGAGCTCGTAAGATGTTAATGTTCTTCTCCACTTTATTTGCAACATAATTTAGGTGATCTGTGCCAGATAATTTGGAGTCTAGAAACAGACCTAAAAATTTTACATTATCTTTAACTTCTATAGGTTGATTATTGACATTTATATCTAATGGAGGGATAGATCTTTTGCGAGAGAAGACAACGGCGGAACTTTTGGGGGCAGAAATTTCAAGACCATGGTCTGAGAGCCAATTATTAAGATAATATAAAGCCCAGTTCAACCGTTGGCAGGAATCACTGAAGGAGTCAGATGAAACATATAAAGCAATGTCATCCGCATATTGTAAAATTTTACAAAAGCAATTAACGGAAGACTCTAAATCAGCTGTATAAATGCTATAAAGGAGGGGGCTTAAAACTGAGCCCTGAGGAAGACCCTTCCAGACTTGTCTAGGGGGAAGAGGGCACGCAGGAGAACGGATTGTAATACTACGTTCCATAAGCATGTTACATATAATATTTATGATTCTTTCCGGTATACTCAGCTTGTGCAGTTTTTGCCTGAGGAGAGGAAGATCCACATTATCATATGCTGCTGTAATGTCTAGGAAGACACCTACAACATGTTCATTTTTTGAAAAAGCGAGTCGTATGTCCGATGTAAGGAGGCTTAGACTATCTGCGGTACCCATCCCCCTTCTAAATCCGAATTGACTTCTTGCGAGAAGGCCTCGATTTTCCACAATCCATTCTAGACGATTTTTAAGGAGGTGTTCCACAATTTTACATAAAACAGAGGAAAGAGCGATAGGTCTGTAGGAGTTAGGATCTAAGGGAGATTTTCCGGATTTCAAAATAGGGACAATTAATTGAGTTTTCCAAGAATCAGGGATCACACTGCTTACAAAAAAGTTATTAATTAAATCTAGGAAAAAAAGTTTAGTACATTTGGAAGACGTAGTTATGAAGGAATAAGGGATTCCATCCACGCCAGGAGTAGAACCATGAAGATGGTCAAGGGCGCAACAAAGTTCCGCAAAGGAAAAGGGAGAGTTCATAGGGTCTGTACTCAATAAAGAAGTTAAGGAAGGAGATGGAAGACAATGTTCGTTAGGGACAAAGGGGGGAGCGAGTTTAGAAAAAAAAATAGGAAGCCATAGTGTTGTGTCATTTGAATTAATATTAAGATCAACCTGAGATTTACGGAAGCATTTAATTTTTTTCCAGATTAAAGTGGCTGGAGTTCTAGGGGCTAGGGACTCACAGAAAGTCCGCCAGCCTTCAGTTTTTTTCTTTCGCAAAAACCTTTTGGTCTTCGCAGAAGTTTTTTGGAACACTACAAAATTTTCAATGGTAAGTGAACTAGCAAAATTATGTTCCGCTTGTTTCCTCTCTTTAACTGCAGATGTGCATTCTGAATCCCACCAAGCTGGTGATAGGATTTTGTCAGGGGAAGAGTTTTTAAGGGGGATAGAAGAATCCGCTGCAGAAGTAAGGGCTGAAATGAATTTTGAATATAAAATAAGTGCATTTTCATTGGTTACAGTGGGCAGTGTCTAACTGAATTTGAACTAATTTTAAAAATTTATACCAATCTGCAAGTTTTAATTTATATTTTAAAATAGGGGAAGGGCCAGGATTTGGAAGATAGGAATCAGCTATACAAGATTGATTGTTCAGCCAACGACCATTACTGCCAAGTCTGCCAATGTCAAGTGTGGAAAAGGCAGTTTATATGTCAAAAAAATTTAATTTAATAAAATCGGAAGTCAGTTTTCCACATTTACAAAAACTGCATCAATCTCTGGTTCAAAATAAAAACCTTTTTATTTAAATTAAATTATCTTGTTCACAATTGACATAAAAAATAAAAAACGATTCCGTCTGACTCCGTTCTTCCATGTTAAGTTGTTGACATTTGACATAAAACATAATGTATTAACAATAAAAAAAAGTGTAATGGTAGATTCATAATAGAAGTTTTATTCGACTAAACATCTATCTTTAGATATTTGTAGCGATAATAACTATTTCTACAATGTGTTTTATTAGTACCGTTATGTGGATCTATAATTTTTTTTTTTTTACCTGCAACGTTTAAGTTGTTTTCAAAAACGTCAAAAATGTCACAATCACATACAATCCTCTCCTGCCAATATTGCCTTGCGCCTGCGCAGCACGCCTTGATTGACTAAATGTGCAATTGTTTCACTGGATTGGTGGAAAAAATTATGACGTTATTCATTAATATTTTTATACAAGTTTTAACTTATTATCTATGTTATTAAACTACATCCGTTGATGCTAGCTCTAGGTTAACGTCATTGTTAATAAAACAAGGCGAAAAGTCAATGTTTTTTTATTTCAGTTTATGTATGAGATAATAGAATGGCGGAAGCTTGTAGACTTAGAAAATTTAACGTAGATAGTAAATCTAAGAGCCAAGATGAGAACTATTGTGTTTTTAATGTTATGTGTGTATTTATTTCTCTTGTAACAATTCTTGCCGATTTAACGACAGGTGTGTTAAACTTGTTTTACAAATTAATATTAATATGATTTTGTGAACTAATTATTTTATTGTTTGTTTTTCAGATATCATAGTTTTTGCAGAATATTGTAAGGTCTATCACTTATATTGGGCACTTGCTACAATAATTTTTATATTTACTCCAAATATTCTAATCAATATCTTTTCCATGAGATGGTTCATTATAGACCAAAAAGTTAATATAAGTCACTGGGCTGCGCATATTTGTATGGTTGGGTTATTACAGAGGTAAGACATATTTATTTTAACGATATAAAAAATATTAATGATTGCTTTTAACTCCTTTAAAATTCTCTGTTGTTTTTTTCAGATATGTAACATTTCTGCGAAAAGTGTTTGTTTGTAAAAATTTAGAAACTATTAAAACACATGAATTAGTCTCACAAAGAAATGATCTTAGTTTATTACACTTTTTATATATATTTACTGGGACAGTGCCACAAATAATTCTTCAATTATATGCAATCATATCATTGAATGAAAATAATCAAACAAAAGGTATTAATTTTATTGATATTTAGGTGGCTACCAAATTTATTTTGTGTTAATTACACACACACGTTTTGTGAAGTTAATCTTCAATTATTATGTTTTCAGTTTTTGGTTTGACGGCATCCATAGCCTCGGTAATTTGGGGTTGTATGACTTATATTTACAGCATTACTGCTTTTACAAATGATACATTTCAGTGGAGCTCCTTATTATTAAAATTAAGCTGGCACTTTGGAATGTTAATTGCTCGAATATCAGGAATTTTATTATTTACAATAATGTTTGGGATCTGGACGTTATTGCCATTAGGTAAGCAAACTCAGTGACATTAATTATTTTCACATTATTAAAACCTGGTTACATATTAAAACTAGTTAATTTAATTTAATATATTTACAGGTGTTCACTGGTCAGCCATGACTTTTTGGATTATGATACAGAAGACTACATTTTGCCCAAATAAATTAGAAGAAACCCTTTATAATGTTGTAATGGGTTTTGTATATTGTTTTTGTTATATAAACTTAAGGGAAGGACATACAAGATATCGTTTGATGATGTTTTATACATTAATGGTATCCCAAAATTTTGGTAGCTTGCTTTTATATGTACTTATTTCAGAAACTGAAAAGCAAAAGGAAACCTGGTCAATTGGTACAACGATTTGCATAATTTTTGGCACAATTATTGGTAAGAATAACAAATTCAAGTTTATGTCATATCTAATGGAAATTCCAATCACCCAAAATTTAATTGTAATGTATTACTTTTGCAGGCTTGTGTTGCATGATCTCTTATTATAGGTATTTTCATTCCAAGGGCCCAATAATATGGAAAAATTCTAATAATGATATCGAACTGAATAACAAATCTGTGATACAAAATTCAAATGTAAAAAATGAAAATGATATATTAAACCATGTGCGGTCATTCAAAAGTTTGGCCAAAAATAATAATGATAATCAGAGGTAAGTATTATTAGTGTTGTTATTAATATCACATGTTCGTTTTTAAAATTTTGGTATTAAAATATAATCCTTGTTTGTAGCCAGGAAATTACTGTGGTTCAAGAAAAAAGGGAAACTGACAATGCAGATAAAAAGTTCCTACTAGATCACTGGATAGCTAGATCTGGTACACCCACTTTCATATCAGCTCCAATTAGCAACAATAGTATAGATGTTTCAAGTGTAGAGATTTGTACAGTTGAAAATACTCCCCAATCCATTGCTGTTCAAGATAAAGAAAAGTCAATTTCTTCGTCAAACATGAATATGAAACTTAATAAAAAAAGAATCATTTGCTCCCCTACAGAACTTACACTAAAATTATCCTTTGTTGAAAGTATTGAGAGTTCTATAGATGAAATTACATCTAGCCAAATAAACTTGCATAAACGCCGTGGAATATGCTCATCAGATGAACTGAGTGAAAACTTAACAAATCTTAATTTAGATTTAAGCAACATAGTCAATGAAGATTACATGAAAGTGTTGAAAACTGATCATAGTTCCATAATAAGTCATGACACAGATGGTTCTAACAAGAAAACATCTTCAGACTCTATAGATATGGATTTAGATTTAAGTTTCAGTGATATTAATAGTTCCGATATTAATACTTTTAATGAAAACATTGTACAAAAATTATGCTTGAGCGCACTTAAAAACATTAAAGTAGGTAATCAAGATGCCGATATAGAAAATATACAAAGAATTGCCTTAGATATTCTTAAGGAAATGTATTCTAGAAAAGGTAAAAGTAGAAATGGTAGTAACCAACAAGTCTTTTCAAAATCTCGCGATCTAGATACTCCTACAGAAGTTTTGTCTGTGCATGATTATGAAAATATATGTGCTGTAAATATTGCACGAGAAGCTTGGGGTCTGCGATCATGGAATGGTTATTGTGATATTGAAAACTGGCTTCATGATGGAAGTGTTGTTAGAGATAGAAGTCGAGATACGTTTACTTCAGGAAGCTCCGAAATCAGCAGCTGTTTATCTCAAGAATTAAAGAATGCTATATTGTCAGCACCACCATTTCTTAAAAAGGCACATACGTACTCAAATGTTTTCGTAAAATTCG
The DNA here is from genome assembly GCA_039645545.1 of Dendrolimus houi. Taxonomy (NCBI): domain Eukaryota; kingdom Metazoa; phylum Arthropoda; class Insecta; order Lepidoptera; family Lasiocampidae; genus Dendrolimus; species Dendrolimus houi. The sequence continues at coordinate 13,419,484 of CM077134.1, forward strand.
ATAGGACCAATCAAGAAGATTATGCTAATACACTTATTTGTAATGAAGACACATTTTTGGCCAAACCTTGTTTGGTAGAAGGTAACAAAGATCCAAATCATTTGGAACCCATCTTGGAAGAATTAGATGATTTGGGTGACATTGACCCAACTAGTAAAAAAAGACTCAATTCAGAAAGCTCTTTAGTTGCTACTATTGATGAAATTCGAAAATCTACTGATACAAATTCACCAAGAAATTTATATCACAGGAGAGAGCAGATATGGGATTCACCGCAACTTAATGTGTCTAATAAACTTGATTCAAATTTAACTAAAGCACTTTGGAAAGAACCTTGTAAATTCAATTCTAGTAACATCATGGAATCTTTACCTGAAAAAGAAAGCATAATGAACTTATCGCACCGAACAAAGTTTGACTCAAATAGAAAAGATATTAACATTTCAGGACCTTCCTGTGTCGATTTTTCCCATGTAACTGAAAATTTACCATCTTACAATAAAAATACAAAACGTCGCTTGAAATCAAACGCAAGTAATTTGAAATCACAGTGTAAAAAAAACAATGGCAAGCACGAGCATGTAGATTTATCAAACAAGAACATAGACTTATTATGGCAATTAGTCTCTGAAAATTCTAGGCCACATGAATCTAACATTGAAGACTGTAGTACAAATCGTATTTCAACTTCTCTACAATCACTCATTCAGGAAGATACACAAACATCTCAAGTTAGTGAGACAGCAACAAAACTTTCAAATATTAAGAAAGGGGCAAGGTTGAGACCGAGAAGAAAATTTTCTATATTACGGGAACGCTTTGAACCCAAACTTCAAATAAACTCAGATGAAGAAATCTTGTGTTATTCATCAGAAAATATTCTACAACCATGGGATGCAAATAATATTAAAAATCAGTTTGATGCTACACAAAATGTCCCAATGAGAAGTGGTTTTACAGAATCAACAGAAAATATTCTTACTTCAGATTCTGCTGTATCAAAAAACATTAAGGAAAAACGTTCTATATTTATGAAACAAGTTCTAAGCCCACCTAAATTTAATACCAAGTTAAGACATAAAGTGTAAGCTAGATAGTTGATGTTCTTAGAACTATTTAGTAGTTATAAGTCATAAAGACTATGGATCTCACAATGAGTGTAGTCATTTTAAATATGAATTATTTTAGTATTCTTAAGTAGCTAACTAGGTACCATAACTTTACTTATTTCCCTGTTAAAAACCTTGTTTAAATGGTATTGGTATTTTAATAACTTTACTTTTGTGTGTCTCAATGAAACAAAATGATTTGGTAAATAATAAGTTTTTGTCAAAAATAGTCTATTGCTATCATGATAATTAAATACTTTAGTATTTTATTTGAATAGTTTAAGTTACTGTGATGTTTGTGCCTTATTTTATAAGCCAGTATTGTATACAATAAAATTTGTAAAGATTCCCTATTTACTTTAATTTGATGTTAGAGGGAGTATGAAAACACTGAGATAAAGATATAAAAAATATATATTTCAAAGCTGCCATACAAATAGGAAAATATTAAATAATTATTATTATAACTAGCATCACTAATTACTTGTAGTAATATGCATTATTAGCATTCTAAATGCTGAATAAATATTTTATATCTAAGACTAAATTTTTATCACATTTTTAATTGACATTCAAGGTTAAAAATGCAATTGTGCCCTGAAATCTTCATGTCAATGTAACTGTTCAAAATTACTGAGTACAAATATTACATTCAATTATCTCTTAATATTGATTTATTTCATTTAATAAAAAGTAGATGGACATATGGACAGTGCAGCCTATTCCTATTGAATATTATACTATGGATTTCTGTCTTTAAATATGTATACATATTTATATTTATATGATTGATTTGCTAGTGTTAAAAGTTTTATATTAAAATAATAGATTTAAAGGAAAATTTCTAATAATATAGTATATTAAGATTACCTATAGTAATGAAACATAAAATTTAAAATGCAATATAATAAAATAGTAATTAAAAAGCTTGGGATAGCTTTAAAGATCAGTTGTCATTACATTTGTCAAATGGCGAATGCGATGTGCGTTGCAAGTCCTACAAAGAATATGGTCATCAAGTGGATAGCATCCTCTGCCTTCTGCCTCTGATGACAGTAAAAGACCGCAGTCTTCACAGCGGTAGCATCTAACATGAAAACTACGATCCAAAGCAACCACTCTTACAGTCTCCTCTTCACCATCTTCTGGCATTATAGGCAGTTCACAGACACAGCAGCGTGGAGCAAACTTTTTATGGAAATCTTCAATACAATGAATTTGATTCATAGCATCTACTGTAAAAGGTATGCCATCAAGGCTTTTACCACACTCGACACAAGTGAAACAGTTAGGGTGATAAGGTTTGCCAGTAGCCCGCAAGATCCTATCTAAAATAGGGTTAGTACAAACACAGCATTTCTCTAAAGTTTCATAGTAATCAGTTTCACAATATGGCTGATCTTCAACAGCATAGAATGGTTTTCCTTGCAAATTCACATTACATTGGTGGCAGCAGAAGCATTTAACATGATACATATTCCCCATGGCAGTACATCCAGAATTTTCTCCAACTACTTTGCCATCACATTTCACACATATTCCAAATACATCCAAATCTTGACTATCAGTCATTGATTTAACAAGAAGATTTGTTAAAGCATCAACCTCTTCTTCTTTATGATGACTAGTATTTGGAGTGAGACTCTCAACACTTTTTCTTTGATTTGACATGGAAAGGGTTGCAGGTGAAGGAACATTACTTGGTGAACGTGGAATAATAGGTTCATAAAGAGATTCATATGTAGATACTTGTGAAACACCATATTCATTATATTCATTCTGGTATATTGGGGGATAAGCTGATCTTTCTGGATTATAGTTCATGTTTGCTGTTGCTCGAACTAATTCACTATAGTTTGAGCTGACGGGAGAAGGCGGCGGTAAATATTCCTCATTATTACGACTTATATTTAATTGTTTTGGAGATGATGGTTTAAGAGACGACGGTGGGGGTGGAGGTGGAGGAGGCAGAAGGTCATTATCATTATTGCGATGAGGCATGACATTACTATATGTAGTAGTATTAAAATTCTTCACAGGTATCTCTATATTATGTTTCAAGCTTTCATTAGCAGTTGTGCTTATATTCATATGGCTGAGGTTTGAATAATCTTTGTTTAATATATGGATATTGTTAGGCAGTGAGTTACCGTATGTTATGTTGTTATTTGAAACTGTGGTAGGTAACTTTGTGGAATATGATGGCTCACGAAGTGTACTTACAATGGCACTGTGTGGAACTTGAGGTTGGGCTTTCTTTTTTGGTGGAACAGCTGGTGGTATTTTCTTCATTTTATTAGGACTGCTTAATTCTCTAGCCAATTGTAACTCGGCTAGCTGTTTTTCTAAAGCGTCGATATTATCGAGTCGAGACATTTTTGTGACACAGAACCTGATAAGGTATACTGACAACTCTGTACTTTTCCAAGAATTCACTAATAGTATATTAGTTAAAGACTTTTTAATGGCTATCTAAATATAATGTGAATTATTCAGAAAGTTTACCGTGTTTTGGACTATTAATATTTATTGCTCTTGCTGAAGTAAAACTTGCAGTTCAAGTGTTGCAACTTGTATTAGGTATATAGTGTATCATCTATGGGTATATGCTTGAACTTTGGAGTTTTTTGATGACATGTCACGATGTCAATGGCATTCTATATATCCATGTTTATACATCTGTAAATCTGCACTTTGCAATAATATAATTTTATATAACTGTACATAAAAATTTAAAACAAATAATTTATTGGTATTTATTAATAATTAAATACTAGTGAGTAATGACTACCAGCTTTTATTATAGCTAATTAATATCTGGTTTTTAGGTTTTTAATAAATTTACAAATTCGACTAAACAAATTGTATAAAGAACATCACTAGTATATTAAAAAAAAAATTGTTTCCTTTTTAATTTAGCTCAGATTAAATTTCTTTATCCTTGTTTAGGAAATAATCTGCAGTTATTCATTTATGTGTTACAATGTGGTCAAATTTAATTGGAAGGTGCTGAGGACCGAAGGTACAAGATTATTCTTAGTTTCGGTCTTAGTCACTAACATATTTATGCTGTACTAAAATCTTTAAAAAAGTAAATAAATATTTTCTGAAGCAGGCAAACAGGCGGACGGCTCACTTGATGGAAGGTGGTTACCGTCGCCTATGGACGTTTGCAACACCAGGAGCGTTGCCAACGCGTTGCCGGCCTCTAAGAAATTTTATAACGCCCTTAATCGACCTCATGCCGTAACGCGGAGGGAAAACCTCGGCGGGAAGTTCCCTCCAGATCATTGTTGTACGCGGAATAAATGTTCTAGAGAACCATTGCGTAGTTGAGCGTGAGAGTTCCAGGAAATCTAAAATTTTTGATATACTACCTAGGGTTATTTTTATTGAAAATAAAGTTATTATAATTATTAATACTTTGTTTACTTATTGTACGTTACATAAATATTCAGCCTCTTTTCTAGGCTATTAATTGTGAAATAAAAAAAACTGACGTTGTCAAATGTCTGACTATATGTTATCCCCTCGACATGGGTCTAGGTCTATCTAATCCTGCTACCCCCGAGGTGGAGCCTCACTCTATCTCCAAGGAAGAGCTTGACGTCGCCTTGGACTGTCTCCGGGACAGGAAAACGGCACCAGGACCCGACGCGGTTCTGAATCGGCTCCTCTTCTGGCCGCAAAACATTACGAGGCCAGCTACGGGAACTGTTCGACACCTGCATTAGGACAGGTCAGTTCCCGTTGCAATATAAGGAGGGCCAAATATGGCTGATTCCGAAGGAGGGTCGACTTCCCGATGATCCATCTGCCTATAGGCCCATAGTGTTGCTCAATGAGTTAGCCAAGGTCTTCGAGAAGATTTTGGCAGAACGCCTCATTGAGCATCTAAACACTGAGGAACCGGGGCTCGCTGAGACGTAGTTCGGTTTTAGGTGGGGGCCCTCTACTCTGGACGCACTCCGAACAGTCAGGGACGAAGCCATCCAAGCAACAGATAGTGTCTTGGTGGTATCGCTCGACGTAGCGAACGCCTTTAACAGCCTCCCTTATGAGACGATCAGGGTGGGGCTCCGGTCACACAGAGTTCCCCTGTACCTCACTAGGCTGTTACCGATATACTTCGCGAGGGTGGCCAGACTGGTCACGGCGATAGGTAGAAGTTACGTCGCGTGCGGCGTTCCGCAAGAGTCGGTCCTCGGGCCGTTCTGTGGAACGTTGGTTACGACTGGCTCCTTCAGGAACCAGTCATGCCCGGGATAGGGTTAATTTGGTTTGCAGATGAAACTCTACTCACGCGCAAAAATACGGGAGTCGGACCTTTAGGATGACGCAAATACTTATCGGGCACGGGTGCTTCGACAAGTATCTGCATCAGATTGTGGGGTGTTTGCCTTTCCCTCAGTGCCGCGAGTACGGCGCGCAAGACACTGCGTTTCACGTACTAGTTGAATACGCTGCATGGCAACCTCAGAGGTTCAAGCTCGAAGCCGTCTTAGGCTCGAACGATTCGCTGGTCATAGGTCCTTTTGCGAGGCAGTACTGTCCCGCAAAGAAGCCGCTGAGAGAGTAAGGGACAGAGCTGCGCACGCGCTCCCCGGACGCCGTCGTCAGATTGGCTTCCGGAGACATAAGTATGCGCAAAATCTCCTCCCATGATTTCATCGCAGGTCCGCGCATCGTGGGGATGCGACAGGTGCAACCTCTGTTGGTAAAGTGGGTCACTCTGCATCTCGGGGTGACCCAAGCCTGTCGCGCGGTTGAAAAATGGATGTAACTTCGCTCGTCGTCTCATGTTCTTCCACACAAGCGCCGGGTATGGGACGCAGGTTTAGGTTTAGCGGAGTAGTTGGTTCCGCCCAGAGTCTTCACACACGCTGAGTGGTGCTCATCGCCGCAGTCCAGTCCCAACCCGACAACCGAGAGGGACTCAACATAGTACGAAATGTTTCCCCGGCGCATCGAAATTTTTTTTATCTTTTAGTTGGAGGTTATTATTATTTATTTAGGTTTTAGGTTGCGGCGGGAGAGAAGCGCGGACTCGCGCTCCCTCTCCCGCTCCGCCGCCTCCTTTGCGGACATTACTGCCTCACAAAAGGAGGCGACGGCGTCCCAGTTAGTGCTGCTCCCAGCCATGGACAGAACCACGGCCGGGAGCGAGAGGTCACGTCCGATTACTGCGCCGAGAGCACGACGCTGTTCATCCCACGTGGAGTACTCTTGAAGAGTGTGCAGCGCCGTATCCTCGGCGCTGGCACTGCAGCGGTGGCACCCTGTCGTCTGCTCCCGCCCTATTTGACACAGGTACCTCCCGAAGTATCCATGCCCCGAGAGGACCTGCGTCAGGCGGTACGACAGGGCGCCGTGCCGTCTGTCCAGCCAGGTGGATAAGGCGGGCCGAATCGCCGCAATGATGCGGTGGCCAGCGCTGGGGTGCGCTAGTCGGGTCGCCCATTCTGCCACGAGATCACGCCGGAACTCCGCCCTTTTGCCCTCGATTTCTCGGGGCGCGGGTCGGAGGTCCTGGCGGAGTGCGTCCTTGCGCCACTCATAGAGGCGCGAGAGAACTCTCGCCTCTAGATCCCATGGCAGGGATCCAGCAAGGAGGGAGGCCGCCTCGAAGGAGATCGTGCGATATCCCCTAATAGCCCCGACGGCCATCACGCGCTGCGGCCTGCGCAGAAGCGGAGTGTTTTTGGCCGTCAGGTGCTTCGCCCAGGTTGGGGCCCCGTACAGGGCAATATTGACCTAACCTAACCTAAGGTAAATTAAACAGACATTTTATGTAATTTTCGTATAATTGTATTTTTTTGTAATTAACTATTTGAGCCAATTTTTTTTTTATATAAATAATTTTTTAGTGGAAACTTGATTGATATATGTATTAATTTTGTGTTTTAGATTTAAGAATATAATTTATTGTATGTTTCTCAAACAAATTAAATAAATACATACCCCTTGTGTAATATTTAGTTAGTAAGTCAAATAAATTAAAATAAACCAACAATAAAATACTTTAATGGTTAAATAAATACCCGTGTAACAATTTGTATCGAATCATCATCATCATAAAGGTATGCAAACGTCATTAAGAAAAACATCGACGTACCGAAACATCGATGTTTTTTAAAAATGTATGTTATATATATATATATATATATATATAAGCTTAAAGTCGCAATTTGTACTTCTATATTGTATATTATATTTTTGTATATTCTATCTATAAGTAATATAAAAATCTATATGATATGGTCGAGTATGTAATACATTGAAAAAAAAACAGGCTGGCTAATACGGACCAGTAGATTCTGAAACCTTTTTGAAGTTTCGTCTGCATGTCTATATGTTAGAATATTTTTTTGAAGGGGAAATCCGTTTGAGATCTCCCCGCCGTACGGAGACTACGCTGACTACGGCGGGATAGTGTAGTACTTGTGGCCAGAGAGGCTGCCTTAATACCCACGAAAACACCTTTGTGTCCTCCTGTCATCATAGGTAGAGGTCGGGGCTGACTGACGTGGGCCCACCCCTACGAGCAAGAGGGGGCCCTCTAGCATCTAGGGAGCAGAGGAGTGTTGACGAAGTGAGTTTGCTCTGATTCCCGGGGCACTCTCAAGCACTTTTGCGCTATATTGGCATGGGCGTAACTACGTTCTAAATGTCATGCCTTTCCTACCATAAGCGCGGGGCACATGGGAGGAGGGTGGTTTTAGTCGGGTATTAGCCCATGGGCATTTGTCCATGGGTTCGAGTCTCCACACAAGCCGGTCGATTAGTGTTTGGATTGCCTCAGTGGAAAGCCTCCATGATCGACAACGGTCTAATCCCTAGCAAAGGACCTGTTATGTGTGAAATGTATTTCCCCCGCCTGAAAAAAAAAAGAAACCCCTAGGAGCAAGCCTCTTCTGCCTCAATCAATTAAAAGGCAGATACATAGTATCTTTGTTTAGCCTAAACTCCTATTAGTGAATTTATTTAGGTCAAGATTAGGTCAAAAAATATGTTACTATGACGAGATTATAAATATTAAATGACGTTACTACTATTGTGGAAAAAATCACCATAAGCTTTCATAATGTTTCAAACAAAACATCGATGTATCGTTTTCATCCTTAATTCGATAACGTAGCGACGTGAAGCGTCATCTGTCTTATAAAAATATAGGGACAAAAAAAGTAGAATAATAAATATTTGGTTCGGCTTAAAAAACAAAATTAGTATTATAAAAAATATTTTAATTGTTAAGTTAAATAGTGTATTAGGTGTATAAAAATGTCTATGCAGTGTCAACTGTGGATGGGTAGTGTAAGTTACCAAATTACAGTTTTTCGTACTGTTTGCAGCAATGATTTTTAGCTTTATTTATTACATATGATGGAAGAATGCTATTAGTATTTTTCTTCAATATCTTTGTGATTGTATTATTCACTATGCTATGCCTGCGATTTCGTCCACGCTTGACTTGAATTGCCCGCGGGATTCTTGAGACACAAAGTACCACAGCCTTAGATCTTATAAACGTCATGACCACAGCATTTAAAAAAGAATGTAAGCTAGGTATCGCTTTAGTGAAAACTATGTTGGAATAAGCAAATTTTTATGCACCCGAACAACTACAAACCCGACCCGGGAAAGTTCCCGTGGAGTTTCCCAGATAAAAATTTGACACATTCTATTACCTAAATTTTGCTGTCGATCTCTGAAACAATCACATCGGAACTGTTTTTTTTTTTAATCTGGCCATTTCGAATCATTTCTAGAAAAAATCTCACGGGATTCCCAGGATAAAAAGTAGTTCAGATTTTAAGTCTAATAATTTGCTGTCGATCAGCGAAAATCGCATCGAAATCGGCCCAGTAGTTTTTTCTTGAATCCTGAACAAACAGACAAGAAATGTAAAAAAAATTACATCATGTTATACCTCGTTTATATAGTCTATTGCAGTTGCTTTTTTTTAAATGGTGTCAATGTACAGACACAGCATTTTTAGAATTTTATAATATTTTAAATATATTCTGAAAGTTGTTTTTTTCTAGTTGAAAGTTTTTAAATTAATCTAGTAATCATATCATGGCTATTTATTAGCATTTACATCGAAAAGACCATACTTAAGCATCTCAAATTAAAGTCTGTAATGGCCATTGTGATTCTACTTACATCCTTAAGTTAGTTTGGGCATGTAGACAGAACTCTACATGTCCAAACAACATTAAAAATCCTTTTTCCACTCTTGTTATTACATCTTCTTTTAATCCATAATGTTCTCTTATTGCACTGTTTTCTATCATATCATACATTCTTATCACATACATACTTCTCAAATTTTCTTATTTCAACTGTGTGTAGCCTGCTGTCATGGCTCTTCTGCCATAGGTACCCAACTTTCACTGCCATACATTAGTGTTGGCACCAACATGATGGACAGCCAAGCATGCTTTTACAGACACTTTCTGGCTGTTCATAACACATGAATATTTTATGTATTTAATTTGTATACTAGTGGTCGGCCATGGTCGAAATTCAACCATAATAATTAATGTTCAAGACTGTATTTCTATAATCACAGATTTCACCAAAGCTACACTGTTAATTTGACTTTAACAATAAATAAAAGAGTATATATGTGTGTGTGTGTGTGTGTGTCAAATACATGGTAGTGTGTGTAATGTTTTTTTTAATGATTTAATGTATTTTATATGCATAATTTAAAATAAACTATAAGTGTGTGCAATTTCATACTCCTCTGTCTGTGCAATTTTCATAAAAAGGGGTTTGCTTTTAAAACATAGTTTTTGCTTCACATATTAATATATAGATTAACTAGTAAGTTACCTAGATGGATGAAATTCATATATTTTTATTTTTATTTACACATTTATGGGTTACAAATAGTGTAATGTGTGGTAGATACAGATATATGATGGAGACAGATTAATACACAGTATATAATGGCAAGTTTGATGGTGAAATCTATCTTACCAGGAATTGAGTTGTACAGATGGCTGCATGCATTAATACACTTATCAAAAGAACCCACACTCAGACTACTATGCTGCAGATCTAGTTCAATTAGTTTTATTATATGAATTTTAATGTCCACAGTTGGAGCCCAATATGACTGAGAGTTTCATAATGGCTGCTTTCAACCGACTTGGTCAGCGTCCATTGACTGTTAAAGTTATGAGGAATAAATTTACTGGTGAACCAGCAGGATATGCTTTTGTACACTTTCAGGTATATATTTGAAGCATTTTTTCCCTACAGCTTTGTGTAAATTTTTGTGACATATCATGTTGTAGCAATGTGGTTGTTAACTATAAATCTCTAAAGACATTACAATAGTAAATAGGATGGGTCTCCAGAATGGTACATTTTTCTCCAATTTTTTTTATCTATGGTCAAAAAATGTTCAGGTAGGAATTTTGTGTCTAGCCTGTAAAAATTCAAGTAAAGTATTTAATGTATCTGACTCAGTCTGGAGATAGACCCTGGTACTAAAGTTTATGTAAGTTTGAAATCCAGGCTGTGTTTTTTTATTACAGTACAGTACATTATGTTGTACATACAGATCCTCGACATTAGAATTTATTACATAATTATGTTTAATAAAACTAAACGGTTTTAAGAGTGGTAATTTATTTGATTTTTAAAAATTAAATATTTCGATATTAATGTACTATTATTTTATTAAATACTTTTTTTCTTATTTTGAAATATAAATGGAAAGACAGACTAAGATACATTAATATTAGGTTGGGGAAAAAGTTTCTTCGCATTTTATATAAAAATTCAAAAGGTTTTTTTATAAAGTTTATTTACATTTGACTAAAGTATGTAGGTGCTATTTTGTTGGATAACTTTTTGCCATCTCGTAGGTAGGGACGTGATCCCATTGCTATAAAAATTTTGGGGTTTCTGATCAAAAAACTGCGACAAGTGGTTTTGGCAGTCCTTTCGTGATGTTAACGTGACACTGCCTAAGGAATTCTGCAGAGACCGAAACAGGTGAAAATCTGAAGGTGCAAGGTCAGGACTATACGGCGGATGCATTAACACCTCCCAGCCAAACACTCATAATTTTTGCTGAGTGGCTAAACATGTGTGAGGTCTAGCGTTATCATGGTGAAAAACCACACCCCTTCTGTTGATTAATTCCGGCCGCTTTCTCTCAACTTTTTGCTTTAATCTCATTAGTTGTTCGCAGTACAGTTCAGAATCGATGGTCCTGCCTGGCGGTAACAGCTCATAATGAATAATGCCCTTCCAATCCCACCATACACACAGCATCACCTTGTTGCGAGTTAACCCGGGTTTCGCCACAGTCTGTGAAGCCTGACCGGCCTTTGACCACGATCTTTTTCGCACGTTCTTGTCGTACGTGATCCACTTTTCATCACCAGTTATCAGCTTCTTCAAAAATGGTTCGGTTTCATTACGTCGTAATAAAGAATCACAAATCAGTACACGGTTCATTAGGTTTCTTTCAGTGAGCTCATGAGGCACCCAAATATCGAGCTTTTTTGTGTACCCAGGTTTTTTCAAATGAGCCAAAACCGTTTTGTGATCAATTCCCAGTTCTCCAGCTACATCGTAACTCCTAATATGCCGATCTTGCTCCACTTTTTCAAGAATGGCATCAATTTTGTCCATAACAGGGCGACCAGAGCGACGTGCATCTTTGATATCAAAATTTCCGGATTGAAAACGCTTAAACCAAATTTGCACTACTCTCACAGATACTGCATTAGGTCCATAAACATCAAAAAAAATTTCGCGGCTTGTGTTGCATTTTTACCTTTTTTGTAGTAAAATTTTAAAATGTATCGAATTTCTTCATTAGGTTCACTCATTTTAACAATAAGAAAAACAAATGAAAATCACACATTTTCCTAATTTGAATTTGGAATTGTTTTCTTTAAAATTAAAACTTTTTAATGATACCAAAACAAGCCAGATACAAACGGTATAGCCAAAGAGATCTTATTACAAGTTCATACATACTATATGCGAAAAGACTTTTTCCCCAACCTATTATACAGTAGACAACAATGTGGTCTATCTGAAACACCCAGACCAAAGGTAAGAACTTTTAAATTATTTAATTAATTTACTCTGCCAGGAATCAAATATGTAGCATTTGAATAAAATAAACTAGGCAATCTTACTTTGACCACAGTGCCCATTATATATGTGTCAGGGAATAAATACACTTTTCATTTCCTTCTACAATAAATAGTATTGTTAAATTTTAACTATTGTGCATTACACACATTTTCTATGTGTTAGCCCATGGCTTCGGCACTGAGTATTTAAATTTTTTAACAATAAAATAAATCATAATACTCATAGATTTCCGATATAGGTATAGGTGTATAACATATACGGTTTTCATATTAAATTACAACCTTTCAGACATAAAAATTTATCTTCGCTAGTAAGTTAAAAAATTAACAAGGTGGTAGGGTATTTTTCCGTCTGGATAGCTACAGTATGCCGCCATAACAATCTTGACTTGTGTTCTGGCATGAGTGGCCAGGTTAGAAAGCGCCCTGCGCTTTAGAGAGCGGCAGCACATTGGTATCACCTTTGGTGTTACAAATGTGCATATGCGATGGTAACCGCTTTCCATCATGTAGGCTGTCTTCCTGTCTGCTGAAATAAAGCAATAAAAGTAATCTGATTTATAAAAATTTCAGACTGATGAAGAAGCCATAGACACAATGCACAAATTAAATGGCAAACCAATACCAGGCACATTCCCAGTAGTGAGGTTCAGATTGAACACAGCATCGCGTGAAGCAAAGAATATACAGTTAGAACGGGAATTCTCAGTATGGGTTGGAGATTTAAGCCCAGATGTTGATGATTATTCTCTGTACAGGGTTTTTGCATCAAAATATTCCTCTATTAAAACAGCTAAAGGTTTGTATTGTTACGAGCTACATGACTCGAATTAAAAATGCCATTGGAACTACTATAGAATTTATTAGAACTATACAAACACGTATAAAACAAATACAAATAAAACTTGGATGCAACCAGTTCACACTACACGATTCAATGCAATTCGACACGCGTAAAGTCCGTCGTCTATATCGCTAATTGAGAGTACTACAAATGTCTTACTCGTCTCGTAGTCGTCGCTTGACTGCCCACTCCTCCATTCGGGTATTGTCTTATACTCACTACAGAGTACAAAGAAATTGGCCGCGCACACTGAGTTTCCGAGAAATAGTATTTTGCACACCTGCGAACGGCCACAAAGTCGAAGACAATAACAATAAGGATTAGTTCGACGCTAATGGTGGTTATAAAACAAGTAGAAAAACAATAGCATGTTTTTCTTAATTACAAATTCAAAACACAAAAGAATTCCTTAATCCGGGAAGACAATAAACTGCGCTTACAACAGGCAGCTGTGCGCTTATCTTTGACGGCATGTAACACTATGTTATAACATGAGGCAAGACTGGCAGGAATGACAGTTGCTGAGTAAAAATGTAATTTTGAACAAGTGTCTAAATCTTTGTAGACTAGAGGGCGCCACAAGTAGTTCTGATGCTTTTTGATATAGAAAAATACTAAACTAACAATTTATTAAAAAAAAAAATTAAAGCAAATTATTCAAGTTTTTATAAGATTTTTTTACTTTTCATAAATTAAGTATCATAAACAAACTGATAAGTTTATTTAGATGTTACAACATCATTACTTTTATTACACATTATACATGCTGTCCCAAGTCTTTTTCAATTTGGTATGTCAACACTCAACAGTAGCAACTGTGCGAACACAAGCAATGGTAGGGACACTGAAGTTCTGCCGATTACTAGCTCTGTCCTTGGAAATTCAAGAGCTATAGAGGGCTTCATAGGAGCGTAGCGTGCGTGCTGTAAAACAATAATAATTCTGCCTAAGAAAATGGACATAAATACTTTTCATGCCAGAAGATGGGATAGTTGCGATATAAAATGAAATTAATCTTCCGAGTGCAAATAGCACTAACATAAAAATTTAGTACAATTTAACCTGTATTAACGCCTGCTCTTTAAACAAGAAGCACGCACTAGAGGTTGATCCGCGGCGCAGCCGTCTAAGAATTAGCTGTCGATCAGCGAAAACCGCATCTAATAGGTTGGGGAAAAAGTCTTTTCGCATATAGTATGTATGAACTTGAAATAAGATCTCTTTGGCTATACCATTTGTATCTGGCTGGTTTTGGTATCATTAAAAAGTTTTAATTTTAAAGAAGACAATTCCAAATTCAAATTTGTGATTTTTATTTGTTTTTCTTACTGTTAAAATGAGTGAATCTAGTGAAGAAATTCGATACATTTTAAAATTTGAGTACAAAAAAGGTAAAAATGCAACACAAGCCGCGAAAAAAATTTGTGATGTTTATGGACCTAATTCAGTATCTGTGAGAGTAGTGCAAATTTGGTTTAAGCGTTTTCAATCCGGAAATTTTGATATCAAAGACGCACGTCGCTCTGGTCGCCCTGTTACGGACAAAATTGATGCCACTTTTGAAAAAGTGGAGCAAGATCGGGATGTTAGTAGTTACGATGTAGCTGGAGAACTGAGAATTGACCACAAAACGGTTTTGGCGCATTTGAAAAAAGCTGGGTACACAAAAAAGTTCGATATTTGGGTGCCTCATGAGCTCACTGAAAGAAACCTAATGAACCGGGTACTCATTTGTGATTCTTTATTACGACGTAATGAAACCGAACCATTTTTGAAGAAGCTGATAACTGCTGATGAAAAGTGGATCACGTACGACAAGAACGTGCGAAAAAGATCGTGGTCAAAGGCCTGTCAGGCTTCACATACTGTGGCGAAACCCGGGTTAACTCGCAACAAGGTGATACTGTGTGTACGGTGGTATTTGAAGGGCATTATTCATTATGAGCTGTTACCGCCAGACAGGACCATCGATTCTGAACTGTACTGCGAACAATTGATGAGATTAAAGCAAAAAGTTGAGAGAAAGCGGCCGGAATTAATCAACAGAAGGGGTGTGGTTTTTCACCATGATAACGCTAGACCTCACACATCTTTAGCCATTCAGCAAACATTACCAGAGTTTGGCTGGGAGGTGTTAATGCATCCGCCGTATAGTCCTGACCTTGCACCTTCAGATTTTCACCTATTTCGGTCTCTGCAGAATTCCTTAGGCAGTGTCAGGTTAACATCACGAGAGGACTGCCAAAACCACTTGTCGCAGTTTTTTGATCAGAAGCCCCAAAATTTTTATAGCAATGGGATCACGTCCCTATCTACAAGATGGCAAAAAGTTATCCAACAAAATGGCACCTACGTACTTTAGTCAAATGTAAATAAACTTTATAAAAAAACCTTTTGAATTTTTATATAAAATGCGAAGAAACTTTTTCCCCAACCTAATAAATCAGCCCAGTAGTTTTTGCGTGAATCCCAAACAAACAGAAAAGAAATAAAAAAAAAATTGCATCATGTTCTCCGTCGTTTATATAGTCTATTCCAGCTGTTTTTTTTAAATAGCTTTAATGTACACACACGGCATGTTTAGAAGTTTATAATATTATAGATTAGAAGTACACATAGTGGAACTAACAATTAGGATAAAATATGAATACTACTGGTTTTGTCCTTCCTAGTATTATTTTGCAAAGGTTTTGTAGTAAATAAAGTTCTTTTTTTTATTATTTTAAAACAGTTTACAAAATTAATGTTTTATTAAGCATTTTTTTTGTTATAAATCTGTATGGATTCTTGCAAAGCTGTTTCATAATCATACGCAGTTTATCTGGCTTTTTGTCTTCATGCTTTACCAGCTATAGTTAGTTAAGAGTACTCGTATAGTTTCTTTCATGTGGCCTATATTACTATAATTTTTCTTGTATATAATTATTTAAGTTTCGTTCTTTTCTTTAAATTTTAATAATTTTGTATTTTGGTTGAGTGCTCATATAAAATAGCTTTCTTGTTTTACACTGCACTTTAAAATGTTGCTTTTTCAACTTTAGAAAGTTAAAATTTAAATATTTAATATTTCATGATATTTAAGTGAATATATTAAAAAATAAACAATTTGTCAATGTTCCAGTAATCCTGGATGGCACAGGCTATCCTAAAGGTTATGGTTTCGTCCGTTTCGGCAATGAGGACGAACAACGCAATGCTTTGCACGCAATGAATGGTTACACGGGTCTCGGGTCCAAACCCCTAAAAATATGCACAGCAGTACCCAAACCAAAAAGTGTTGTGACAACACAAAACAATACCACACCAACAACTATGACACCCTCATACAGCAGTGGAACGGTATGTCTTGTTTGTAATTTAATGACAAAAATGTTTAGTGTTTTCTAGTCTGTAAAGTTCTACAGGGAGGGATGTATGGTTACGTGCAACAACATAAAGTTGTATGTTGTATTATATTACTAACGAAAAGAAAATTGTTGTGCTAAAAAAGTTTTAGCTATTGTTGAACTTGTTAATTTTGATTGTAATTGCACCTATATGAGATTTATTATTTGCAATTGTCATTTATATGTAACAGTAGAACGCAGTATATAAGTCTTATGGTATTAACAATGCCAATAATCACTAAAAATTGTGACGACATACCTAAAGTATTCTAAAGGTTATGTCAAACATCTAAATCATTATCTACTGGTGTACAGTTTTACACAAAGGATAAATCCGATCAGCAGATTCGTTAGCGTAGAAAAGCGCAGCCCGGTTCGCGACATGTAAATAATCTATATTGAACTTTATTCATAAGGGGAAATGGCAGTGTTGCTTTCTGTACATTCTTAGCTCTGTTCTGCTTACACGATTGGTACACTATCGGCGCTACTAAAATTGGTCTATTGCGCAAGTACATTCGAGAGGAATTATTAGTTGTGTTAAATTGTACCTCCAAGTTGTGACGTCGAGTTATAATTTTTTAAGAGTGCGTTAATCAACATAGCAAGTAATAGTTGTGTTTTAAGAACTTAATCTAACATAATATATTTAACTTTGCCAGTGCCTTGCAATATTAATCTTGGACAATCTTTATCATTAACAACCAGTATAGTTAAAAGGGAGAAATGTATCCATAAAACATAAAACAAAAGCACTGACCATTTATAATCGATAATTCCATGCAAATGTCCATTTAGTTCATTATATTTAAATGAATATATAATTCTCCTTCAGAAACAATTAAATTAATTGCGATATCTTTTTTGCTTAAATATCTAATTCGTGTCTTCTTTGCACTAGTCTTAGCCATAAAACATCGACGGACTCATTATGAACAATATTATGATGTGTTGCTCTTATAATAGCTTGTGTCAATCGATTGACAGTGTACTTCCTAGAGATAGCTACGATTTCCGCTCATAAATCAGCTTGCAGTGCAACGTCATGCTCAACATTGTTAGCGCTTTTATACAATGAACATGATATACATAGATCGTGTCGACTATAACACGCTAACAATAATACACAGTTTGGTATGTACAAAGCTTGAAGATTCGCTTCCAATTAGCTTGCTTGTATATGGAAGTGTTTTTTTTAATAAGTAATGAGTGACTAGCGGGTTGTTGATTGTAGGAATACAACCAATATTATGATCCGTCAGCCTATTGGCAAAATTATTCAGCGTGGTCTGGATACTATGGGCAGGAGCAGGCGGCGACGGTGCCGCAGACGCCGGTTGCTGACGCGACGCACGCTGCCACCACCAAGGCGCATAACGACGATCTAGCACTTGTCGGTGAGTATCAGCTCTAACCACTGACCTCTGTTTTATTACTATCGTTAGACAGGCTATTGTCATTTTATTTTTGTGCCTGTTTTATTGTCATAGTCAAAGCGCTTAGTGCTGGGAGTCCCTCCCAGTGAACTAAAAATTATCTTCTACTATTAATATTAATTCCAAATATTGTCGTAATTGGCCTTTCAAATAACACAAAAATATGCTTGTTTTTTATGCAATAGCTAGTACAGTGGTAATAATAATTTAATTAAATCACATTGTATAAATCCGAGCAGGCAGGTAACGCTTGTGTTATGTGTGGGTCATATCGTGGCTTCATATTATTATATTATGTATTCAAAAATATTCTTTATCGGAACTGAAATAAAAACTTTTGAATTTGATGAAGTTGAATTAAAAGAAGATAATTATTTTTATTGAGCGGTGGAAATTATTTGTGCACACTACAATGCTCGGGGGGCAGGCAATGGGCAGTTTATGGCAGTTTCGGTAACTGCCAGATGCCTTAGTCAGGCTACCAGGCTTATGACCTTAAATTTTTTATTCATCATCGGATTCTCGTATGTAGTTTTATTAGATGAAGTACAAATGCTTTTAGATTTTCCAGAAGGCTATTGAAAATAAGATAAACGTGTCAGTTTGCTTTTTTTGAGTTACGTAGCGAAATGTTATTTCCTGCGGCCGGGCGGACTGTCGTGCAGCCAAGTGGTAGGGTATTTGCCCGTCTGGGTGGCTGCCAGCCCTGGTCTAGAGTATGCCGCCATAACAACCTTGAGTCGTGTTCCTGTGTTAGTGGCCCGGTTCCAGTCTCCCTTTAGAGAGCGGCAGCACATTGATAGCACGTTTGGTGTTGCAAATGTCCATAGGGTATGGTAACCGTTTTCTATCAGTTGGGCCATCTGTCTTTCTGTTGAACTCGTGTAAAAAAGCTAGATATAGCAACTTTAATGTCATTTTTTACGCTTTAGATCACAAAAAAGTAATTGACATTGAACAAATGAATCAGGAGTTCCTTGATCCAGAGCTGTCTCTCTGGGACGGTCTAGAAGCCTCGCAGTGGTTCCCGCATGAAGTCGTAGATGCACAGTGTTAAGTATATTATAAGTATTTTGTAACGGGACAAAAATTGTAAATAAATGCTTATTCAAATTTTTAATTCATGTTTTAATGTCATCACTAACATTCATGAGCAAGTTATTTTATGCAACTTTATTTTATTGAAAGTAAGTTTTGTACAGCAATTAAATTTTGTTGTAATGTTGCTTTAATAAAGCTATAAGACAACGTAAATCTATAAGATTTTCTGATGATCCATAATATATCATATAACATATTCGATTAAGATCCAATTTTCCATAAAAACCTATTTTCAATGTTTCATATTGTAAGATGCCATATTTAATATTTCACACTAAAAATAAAGTCGTATAAAATAATTAATTTGTTCTGGGAATTTCCAAAAATATCTCCTATTACATAATTCGGAAGCAAATGAACGAATGATTTTTATTGAATGCAAAGTGATATTAAAAAGGGAAGCAGATTCAATATTTATATAACATAAATATATCGAAAAAATATGTAATTACATAGTCGATATCATTAGAAAAGCTAAAAAGAAATAATATAATGTTGATATGTTTTCTTTTTGGAGTGTCGTCGTACCTAAACTATACCATTGTTGGCACCTGTTCACGTCTTCACAAAAGCTGTGTCGGAATCAATACACGTAAAATTAGCTTTATCCAGTTTTATCGATTGACTATTACCAGAAGAGTATCTCCATCATATTCATTAGTCCTTCGAGCCGAGTAAGCGATCCAATTAATATATTTAAAATTTGTAGCTATACAATGATAATATTATTATTGCTGTATCGTAATGTTACTTCTAATTAAAAAGCTTAAAATATATAACAAAATTAATAAACGCAAGCACCGCCGAGAGTTCACACTACTTTGTCGTGGCGTAGATACCGGTCGAAGGTGGTCCGGGCGCGTCGTTGTCTTGCTAACAGTACAACAATGATTCATTGGTCTCAAAACTTGGTTAACCAACACGATTGATGCTTTTTTTTAAACTTCTCAACTTTTATTAAGCTTTTCTAATTGATAAAAATTCGTTCATTTCATTAAAATTACTTGATTGTAACTCGGTCTGCCCTTCGCTCGGCCACTTCACCAGCTTATGGTCTTTCGCTCTGTTTGGCAATCTTGCCGAGGTGACCGACCTTTGGCCTCATTTTGTCATGCTGGACGTAAATTCCAGGTTATTTCGGGTTTAATTTTTGGATTACCTAATATTGGAAAGTAACTGAGGTTGAAGAGTCGCACGATTCTGTGTGCCTGTGACGTGATTAACGGCTGTCGAGTATACTGACTTTAGCACCGTCGACGTCATCTCTAGACCCGCGTGACCGTTCAGGGACGTACCGCCTCGAAAGGCTACAATAGCCAGGCCATACGAATTTACCCCTTAAAAAAAAACATAATATCTATGTGTGCGTATGATAAAACTTCTTTCATTTATTAACGCAATATTGTAATTTGTATGACTACAAAACAAAAGATATTAATATTTCTTAATACCTTTAATTTATTGTTGACAGAGTGCCAATGTAATGGTATAGTTTCCCCCAATTCGTTTTCCCGAAATTAATTGAAATGATAAATAAAAAAAAATAAAATTCAATTAATGTATTTTGAACGCATTTAATGAATACATAATAAAATACTACACATTGTAAGGCATAAAAACGAGGTTAAACATTTCTCGCACGTATAAAACATTATTGCTCATAATTCACATTCATTCGAATCTACAATATAATACTTGTGGGTAACATGAAGTATATGTATTGAATTGATTTTTTTTTAAAACAAAAAATATAAAATTTGTACTTGAGTAATGTCTCGGAAATTTAATGGCCGCTCTTATTGAGAAATAGATAAATGCGCAGTTGATAGTTTTTATTACAAATTTGTTACTGCGTTAAATAAGAGTGGGCGGGCGCATAAGTTTGGCGAGAAATTAGATCAAATCTTCGTCCCCATTTCAAGGCATTGAGATAAATACATTTAAATTATTTAGTTTTTGAGTTCGGTATTAATTAATTCGTTGTAATAATATTAAAATAGAGGTATAAATAATTCACAAAAGTGATTTATCTCAACGTAAGAAATAATTCATTAAGTGCCTCGGAATTCCAGTATACAATATTTCTAATGGCATGCTCATGATAGATAAATAGATTGCATAAAGGTGTCTGCCCACTACACCGTATCATGACCGTCCTAGGAACGTAAGTGGCAAAAAATGTTCTTGAAAAGTATTAGACTATGCACACTAAACCGTTCCGTCACCGACCTACACCGTCGCGTGCCATGCACGGACCGTTAATTGTCGGCGAGAATATATTGATATGTTATAGTGGGCATAGTAGACCGTATCGTATTTCTTACCATGCCCGATACGTTCTCATGATACGGTGTAGTGGGCCTTTAAGTTTGATTCTGTTAGGCATGCAATTGCGACGAGGGGCTAGAAAACGCATATTAAAATGCAACAACGGGGTCGACCAGCTGATGAATGTATGTGAGGTATCGAAACATACTTCAATGGCTTATAATCGGTAAGAAGATTTATGGCGTATACAGTTAAGAAAATATTAAAAAATCTTAACTAACATGAAGCATGATAGAAGTACGAAGGAATAACTATTGTCCAGTAAAAAAAATCGTAACTTGTAACACATTCTTGCGACACACGTGGCAACACCAATCCGCTGTTATCCTTGGTATTCTTTATCCATAATAGCGAAATAAATTAAGATACAATTAAAACTACATTTAAACGAATATACAATATAGTTGAGCAAATTTAAATGTCGTCTTTGAAGTCAGTACACGTCATTATGTAGAATAAATTGGCTTAATTGACGGGTAAATTAAGACATTTATCAGCATAAAAAAGAGAAAACAGACATTGTATGAGCATCGCAAGATATGACTTCAAACTTTAATGACTCAAATAGCGTACCTATTTATTATTATGTAAACAGTAAATAACATTATTTTAACATGATATGTTAAAATTAAGACAACAAGGTATTTTAAGGCCCAGTATATAAATATTGTTTTAGAATTAATACGGGTCAGTTAGGGCCTAATTACACTATCATATATTTATCATATAAATATGATGTCATATCTGACAAATTCTATGATCATATTTATATGATGCTATTCGTCATTTTTACACATTACACTTAAGATCATATAAACGTCATACTTTATCAAGATCACAGACTACCGAGGAGATACTATCAAGATGGATAACGATTTCCGTTGCTATGATTGCAATTTTATTAATTGCATTAAAAAGAAGATAAAAACGGTCCAGAAAACAAGAAAAAATAAAAGACATATTTGGGTTGAATCATAAGTAGCAAGGCGATCAGAGAGAGGGGTCCATAACACCTTACTCCAAGAACTTAGATTGGAAGATAAAAAGTCTTACAAGATATCCTAGTCGAGATTTTTGCATTTTGACGCCATTTTTGAGGTTAGACGGATAATATGATCACATTTGTACGCTTGCTGTCAAATAGGATCTCTTAACTATGATAATAGAGAATATGAATCAATATGTAGTTACTAGTTAATTCCATTGTCATAGTTTCTTCATATAAACATGACTCGTACTTCTCTGATCATATTTCTATGATAGTCTAATATGGCCCTTACCCAATTATATGGGACACGAGGTGGAACGTACTGAGACAGGCTGTCGCCCTCTCGCTCGGTCAGTATCTAGCATGGCATCTCTTTCACATTATTGTTAGTGACTGTGACCAAATGAGTCTTGTTTATAGCGTTATAAATAACGCCGATATGGATTTGCTACATTTGTGTATCTGTATACATAGTCTATCTGTCAATGTTCAATGTCATTAACAATTAATACCAATGTCGCATCACAAATAACGCATTAAAACCATCGATATATGTGTGAAACGGTCACCAAAATTATCCCAGATGGAGCAGTAACATTAACAATTATAACGATCTGCGCACACAGAGCCGATTTCGCTCGAGGAGCTTTTAAGTTTAATGAATACTCTACGAGAACGTTACGTCTTGACATTTTGTATTGTTGAATTTCGGGGTACAGCTGACAGTGAAGTTATGTATTGCATGTATAAATAAAAAATTTGGGCGTATAAAAATTTGTTTGCGGGGGGGTAGGTATTCCATACATTTATTTCCGGGTGATTCTCTTGGGTCCAACCGCGCGTTGCTTGGCGGCCAGCAGGTTTTTAAAAAATATAGATTTTTAAGAATCTTTACGTTTCAACTGCTTTGATAATAGCAATAATAAGCGCTAATCAGTTAATTGTAATCAAACACGAATGATTTAGCACTAGTTAAAAAAAACTGGTTGCAGCCAATGATGTGCGTTGGACAATCGCCCGCCAACAAGGAGAATTGTCTTAAAGGCAATTGTAGTGGTGAGTGGGAATATAAAGTCAAGTGGACAATCACAAACTTCAATAGATAATTATAACATTAATATTAAACGCAGTACTTGTTGCTTGTCGAACAAAATTACAGTCATGATTCTGTTTTGTCTTTGTCTGTTGTCATGACGAGTATTAATTTCAAAATTGAATCTTACAGTTTACTAATGAAAATTATGAGATAGAACGACGTATGTGCCAATGAGTTGTCTTTGGTTATAGTACCTATATTAATCCCCCTAAATGTTTTTAGGTCTCATCTATTATGAATTATAAATGTTAGGGACTGTATGAATTTAGAAAGAACTAATAATTAAACTAGTAAATAAAAATGTCATTCTCTTATATGTAAAATAAATTAAGAACAAAAATACGAAAGAGGTCGTAACAATAATAAAAATCAAATTACTTCCGTCTATAGTCCATACCAAGTAGCGGATATTATTTAGGTACGAGTTATTGTATGAAATTATTTACTCTGCCATATTGGTTTATTTTTTTGCATTGGGATTAATACAGCATTAAAAAGTACTGAACTTATTATAGTTAGTTTTAAGGAAATTTTGTGATCGTTTTCATTACATTTACAGATTCTATCAAGTGGCGAAATCAACGGTGTTACGGAATAAAAATAGAGTGTGAAGAAACCTTTTTGAAAAGAGTTTTGTAACATTTTTTATTCGTAACTAAAAAGCAGTTATAAAAAAAATGTTTTTACTGTTTGTGTTTAATTTAAACATGTTTATTAGATATTTTTCTGAATGTTACTTTAAGACAAATATACCAATGGGAGTTTTTAAATATTCTAATTACATTTGTCTATAACAAAAATGGCTTTTAAACTATGCTTAGCTATATATACCATAAGTTATTTAAAACTTAAAAACTTCTTCGTCCACAATTTATGATTACTGTTGATTGTGAATTGATTTCCATGGAATTGTGGTATCTCTAAATTAAACACTTAATTATCTAATTTAGAGATACGGAATTGATATTTAAAATACGTGAATCCCTATATTGACATAGAACCTACAGGTATAAATGGTAAAGCTAATAGCTTCATATGTTGAATAAAACTCAAATTTAATTATACAAATTAACGAGTACAAGAAACAGTTCTGCGAATTTTTTAATAAGGGCCGCTTGCACAAGTCTGTTTAAATTTATTTAAGAAACACAAAACGCATTTAACACCCTTAAATACAATTAGCATCTTACACAACGCAAAATTTGCCGCCGCATATGTTTAAAGAACTATCAATACGTTTTGTGTAAAACGTATTTAGATTAATTATTTTTTATTTAAAGGTGATCGTTATGCAAGCGGTCCTAAATGTTACGTTTACAAAATATAGAAAGGTGAAAAAAGAAAATTGCAATTTTGACAATGACAGACACTGAGATTAATAATAGTTTTAATAAAATTAGGATATAATCATTATACTTATTATAAATATTAAAACCAATAAAAAGGTTTTACGTCTCTAAACAATCTTAGTAGACAAGATAGAAAATGCAACAACTTCAATCTAAGTAACTTTAAACTTTATTGTCAAACAGTTAAACATAATTTTCTGTGGATTTTCACGTCTTTTCTGTGACTTAGTTTGAGAACGTAACACGTGCTAGCGGAACGTTAAATTAATCAATTTCAAAACTGGCGAACCTTTTCATACAGCGACTGTACTTACATAATCTCTGTGGAAAATTATTCATTAAGTTTTTATGCGCTGTTCAAATACGATATTGAAGTCAGAAAACTGCCTAAGTGCTGTATGCTATCTGATCAGGAATCGAACCCATACCTTTTGAGTTTGGGAAGACAGTACGCTAACAACTGATGGCCTGTCCCTATATCTTACCAACCGTTCTTTTGCTTTCCTATCGGTTAAAATTTGACATAAGCTCCATACAAGTAATGTTAAAATTCAGCCGATCTTTGGGCAAGTGAATGAATAGTAAGATATGAGAACCGACCATAAGCTACCACGACTTTAATTTTTGAGGGCATTGGTTTAAAAAAAACATGCTTTAAATAAACTATCAATAATTGACAAAGTAACCAAGGAATATGTTGTGATGTCGTAGTCATCTAAGATTTAGGCTATTTAGGGTCATTACCCACTTATGTTTTTTAATAGGAGATTGTTATTCCATGTTACTTTTATGGCTTAAACAAATTTATATAAAAATACGATCAAAAATTATTATACCTAAAAAAAAACACCGTTTTTAAGAAACGAGTTTAGAGACAATAAAGCCAAGGTGTAAATCGCTACTATTATTAGTAATTATGGATCCATTCATCTTTTTGGTTATTCGCCTATATTTAACCACCTAACCTAACCACTCTCAGCCGTTTATTTGTATAATCTTGAAATTAATAGAAAACCAAACTAAAATCTTACTTTACGTTAAATTTAGCCCAAATCTAGAGAACCATGTTTGGAAATCTCTTATTATGCCAACACTTACAAAATAAATACATACCTACTAAAGTCGTTGTTGTAATACCACACAATTATCTAAAACCAAATTCTTTCAGAAAACAATGTAAAAATTTCGAGATCAATGTTGGGCCTCTTAAAATTGACAAAAATATACACACCCACTTAAAAATAAGTTCCTTATTCCTTAAATATTAGGAGCATTTAAAACTTTAAATCCTTTTAAGCTACTAATAAAATAAATAACTACGCTCATTTAACTGTATACTGGATTGTTTGTACGTGACATTCCAATGGTAAGGGGGCGACATAACTACTAAAACATCCGAAGATACTAAAGGTTGATATGGGGCGCTGTAGCCCACGGGTTATTTGCTGGTTCTATAGTTATGGACTGTATGAAAGAGATATGACCTAGATCCTTGCACTAGAAAAGCAGAAGCTCCACCAACCTTTCAAAATCGGAAAGTCGGTCGGTTCAAAATGCACACAGGCACAGCACACGGCACTAAATTCCACTTTGGAGCTAACATTATGTACAAAGTCCAAGTATGGTAAATGTTCTTGGCACCGCCAGTAATCACAATGACTTGAGACAATCTTACCCAAGAAAAGGATGAGCGCACGGCACGTTGTTTCTCGTCAAAAGTTGACAGCGAATGAATGTCCAAAACAGCTGATGCGTTAGCCGTCGCATCACACAAAAACAAGGTATATAATAAATATATAATAACAGCCCATAAACGTCCCAGTGCTGGGCTCGGGCCTGCCACTATAGGGGAACGGACAGTATGCCCGCCACGCTTGTCTACGGCGGCTTGGCAAGTTGGACACATCGGTTATCTCAATGTGCAGGTGCATCAAAATGTCTTCCTTCACCGTTGTTAGCACATGGTAATTGTAACAATCAGATTGCGGGCTGCTTGCCTTCACCCCAATGCCGCCAATGTGGCGCGCTAGACACGGCGTTACACACGCTAGTCGAGTGCGCAGCATGGGCACCTCAGAGGTTTGAACTCGAGACACTAGTAGGACCGATCGAATCGCTGGGCGATCTGGTGCAAGCCATGCTGTACAGCGACGATTGGTGGGTGGGTGTGGCCAATTTCTGCGAGACGGTAGTGTCTCAAAAGGAGGCCGCGGAACGAGATAGGGAGAGAGATGGAAGTGCGCATGCGTCTCGCGGGCGCCGACGTCAGTCGGGAGCCCGGAGGCGCAGGTATGCGCATGATCTCGCCCCCTGAAATACCGCTGCAGGGGCCCTCTAGCATCTAGGGAGCAGAGGAGTCTTCACCCCTGTTGACGAAGTGAGTTTGCCTCTCCCGGGGCATTCTCAAGCACTTGTGCGCTAGGATCGGTGTGGGTGTAACTACGTCCTGTATCTCATGCCTTTCCTACCATAAGCGCGGGGCACATGGGAGGAGGGTGGTTTTAGTGGGGTATTGATTAGTCGAGTCTCCACACAAGCCGGTTGATTATTGTTTGGATTGCCTCAGTGGAAAGCTTCCATGATCAACAACGGTCTAATCCCTAGCAAAGGACCCGGTACGTGCGAAAAGCATTTCCCCCGCCTAAAAAAAAAAAAATGGCACATTAGGTCAGAAAACTGCCTAAGTGGTGCATGCGTTCCGGCCAGGATCGAACCCGCGCCCTTTGAGTATGGGACGCGTGCGCTAGCTATTACGCTACCGCGACTACGACACGAAAAGAAGGTAGACAGCGAAAATTGATGTAGCAATGTTCTACCTACTTAAACTAGGCAAGGACCGAACAGCTGACTTACACGTATTAAGTACACAGTAAATTTTAAGTAAAACTTATTACTAAAACCATCGTTTACATGCATTAAGTTACTTATAATTTATTTATATTTAGTAAGTGTAAGCCTCAGGGACCAAAAAGAAACAGCGCCTAGCGTCTTGTGTATTGTGATCACTACTTCGGTATAAAAACCTACTTAGCTTCTCAACCATAACTGATTAGTCTATTTCAAATAGGACGGTATGGGAGAAACTACGTAAATAGAGAAAAAAACGTAACACGGTTAAAAATATTTATATATAATTAAAATTAATATTTATTTTTAGGTTTACGATAACGCTACAAATTTTACGTAAATTTTAAGTTAAGAAAAAATACTATAATTAGACAATTTGAGACTGGCCAACGAATCATAGCTTTACCTAAATGTCAGTAATCTTTAGCTGACAAAGTAGCGGCTATCGTCACAAATTGCCGGTTTGCCTGATTTCGGTATTCCGTTAATTACAATGGCGTGTCCGTGGCACGCCACTCTATCTTTATAAATATTTATAAGCGAAAAGTCGCGAAATAAATGTTTAAAATTTTTGGTACACTTTCAATATTCATTTCGGCTGACGCCTATTCTGCTAATGGTAATACCAATTTTTTTGTACCATTATTCCGCCGCGACGATATCGAAAACATTTTAGTAGAAATCTAATTTAAACACTACTAACACACAAGATATTGAAGTAGCAGAATTGGGCTCTAGGACGCTAGACGCTTTTAATTATTTATTGGACCCTTTATACTATTCCAGACGTTGTAGTGGTTAAGCGTTACTATCACCCACATACTTCTCTACCATTTCATAAGTATCCAATCGCACGTGGAGCATGCAAGTGTCATGAACTTCCCAGCCTACAAACAAAGACTACCTTATGGCATTGCGCGTGCAAACATCCATTCCATATCCTACAAGAATATTTCATGTATAAAAGCTGTTCGATATTATATTATTAGAACTAAGATTGGCCCGCGTCTTCGTCTACGTCGGAAAGAATAAACTAATTTATACGGGTCGTAACAGCTTAAGTCCACTCCCAGAAAAAAATCCCCCTGGATTCCCGGGATATAAAGTATCACAAATTTTATGACAGAGAATTTGCTATCAATCAGTGAAAATATTACATCGGAATCAGAATTTTTTTACAACCGGGCCGCTTGTTTTGCGCTCGCAGGAAAATTCCTTTGGGATTCCCGGGATATAAAGTACTGCAGATTTTAAATCGCATTTCCTATCGATCAGCGAAAACGGTCCAGTAGTTTTTACGTGAATCTCGAACATACAGACAAACACAAAATATCTAAAATATAAAAGACAATACTATACGTTTACAATTTTATAATATTATAGATTTATTTTTAGGTTTAGATTTGTTACTAAATTTTTCGTTTTTAATCTAGATAGATTTTTAATATTTTATGATAAATATACTTCATGTAAGGTTCCCTTTATATTGTTATAAAACTAAGTAGCTTTCAACACGGTTTCATTATTATGCAAAAAACTTTAATGTCACTAGATTCTATGATGGGGCAGTGGCGTAGCGTAGTGGGGGCGGCAAGGGCGGCCCGCCCCGGGTGGCACTTTTAAGGGGGCAGCAAAATTTCACAATAAATAATATAAATATTTGAACCATTTCATATTTTTATCGCAACTACAAATTCGGACCGATTGAAGAGCAATTTTTCGGGCGGGGCGGGCGACGGCTCAACACGGGCAGATTTTTCATTACCACTCCGCTCGTATTGGTCCTAGCATGATGTTATATAGCCTATAACATTCCTCAATATGTGGGCTTTCCAACACAAAAAGAATTTTCTAAATCGGTTCAGTAGATCCAGAGATTACCCCCTGTAACGTCACAAACACTTTACCTCTTTATAATATTGTAGATATAGTATGCATTAAATTGAAATACCTAAATAAAAGGACGGCAAAATTGTCTTCCGCCCCGAGCGGCCGTCACTCACGCTACGCCGCTGTGATGAGGTATTTTGATAATTCAAATTTTAATTAATAGATAAACGCATAATATCTTACTATTCAAGAGACTTGGGCGGTACGTTGCTATAACCAAAAAGTTGTTACAACCGAGGTTGTTATAAATGAAATTCACTAAACTTTATAAACTAAAATTCACCTTCCATATATTTGTGTCAGAAAAAATGCAGAAGTAAACATCTCGATTTACTTGAACAGGTTTTTATATATTAGATGTAACAACTGACTTTGTCCACATCTTTTTATAAGGAGTATGCACTCCATATATCCTCTTTAGATGTTTAAAGAACAGCTCTTACCTTCTTTACGGATGCTTGAAGGCTTAGCTATAGGAAAGCATGACCAGAATTAGCTAGTAGTATAATTCACACATGCACACACACCATAATAATCATATAACATAAATTAACTATCTCAATTACTAATTATAATTACAATCAGAGCTGTGTCATGGTATAAGAACTGTTCCGCTTACGTATAACAGGACTTACTTGGATGACACCCGGAGTACCTCTCCCTTCGTGAGTGACAACACCACTTGGCGAAATTACCGATGGTGACGACGCCACACTGATACTCGATTTTGGCGTACCTTTATTCATATAACCAACTACAGAATTTAATAAGTTACTCGGCAAAGATATCGGTGTTAACGAGCCTTTATCATTCGAAATGTATGTTTGGAGTATTTTCTTTGTTGGAGCGTTTGGATCTTCTACGGTTAAAACCACCAACGAACCCGTCTCTATGTTCTTTGGTACAACAGACGAAATATCATGTGACGGTGTTCTATTATCTCTTGACGTAATTTCAATGTTGCCAGCATTTCTCGGTGTTCTATCCTTCGTAATTTCATTTTTGCTGTATGTCCTTGGTGTTCTTTCTTTTATAGCATCAATGTTGCCATTATTAGGTGTTCTACTGTCCCTTATTGCTTCCGTGTTGCCAGGATTTAACGGTTTGCCATCCAGCGATATTGTATATTCACTGTTGCTTACACCTCTTGATACTGAAATGTTGCTTAAAATTTTGACGGTTCTTGATGGAGAAACTGGTGGTTGAGAGTGCACATTTTTGAGTTTATCCATTTGCATTCGTTCATCTCGTTTTCGCTTCCGTCGTTTCGATACGACATCTTCAATGATTTCTTCGGCCGACACGGGTGCATTAATTTTGTAATACTTTTCTGGGAGAGATGAAGAGCCCAACATCCGTGAGCTTTTAGCTAAAGAAACAGAAATCAAAATTTTATGACAATTCAGTCTATATGGTTTTAGTTGTTTCGTGGTTTTACTACACTACTGATTAAGTGTTGTATAAACACACCACCCTGTTAAATTTGTTTCATATAGATATTGAATTTTTCAAGAAATTAGATGTATAATAACAGCCCATAAACACCCCACAACTGGGCCTCCCAATATAGGGGCACGGACAGTATATCCACCACGCTTGTCCAAAGCGGCTTGGCAGGTTTCATCATGATGTTTTCCTCAACTATTGATAGCACATGGTAATTGTACCCATGCATATTAGGTCAGGAAAAGTGCTTAAATGTTGCGTGCGTTCCGGGCAAGATTCGAAACCCCACCTTTCGAATTTGAGACGCGTGTCCTAGCCATTACGCTACCGCGACTTCCCTTCATAAAAATAGGTGCAGTTTACATGAAAAAGTGTTTAAATATTTCTGAAATTAAAAATTATGAACCCATCGCAAAGTGGTTTATTTTTATATTATAATATTAACTGCGTCCCGCGGTCTCACCCGCGTGATGATGGAAAATCGTTATATTTTGGATAATTCACACTATATCTTTATAAATTATAGCCTATGTGTTATTCTGATGTGTATGTAAGCTATATTATTGTAAAGTTTCATCAAAATCCATTCAGTAATTTTTGCATAAAAGAGTAACAAATATACATCCATACATTCTTATAAACTTTCGCGTTTATAATATTAGTAGGATGTTAGTATGTGTTAATTTGTTCATGTTGCCATGATGATGAAACATTTGTTGGTGCATTGCAAGGCGGCACCAGAAAAACGTGACCGCAGTCGCTACTTATTGGGATATAAAGTATCTTAAGAATTGTCTCGAGGTGCTACCTAGTTCTGTTTCGAGTTTCATTTAATCCCGTTTAGTAGTTTTCATGCGATGTTCTAACGGACATGAAGACATAAATTTTATAAGTGACATTTTCGCAATCTGTTGGCCTGAATCAGCACCCCTGATTTTATTCTCATTTTTGAATTAATTGTACGATCTTGATCCCTCTACAAATTTACTAATAGGTTAGGGAAAAAGTCTTTTCGCATATAGTATGTATGAACTTGTAATAAGATCTCTTTGGCTATACCATTTGTATCTGGCTGATTTTGGTATCATTAAAAAGTTTTAATTTTAAAGAAGACAATTCCAAATTCAAATTAGGAAAATGTGTGATTTTCATTTGTTTTTCTTATTGTTAAAATGAGTGAATCTAATGAAGAAATTCGATACATTTTAAAATTTTACTACAAAAAAGGTAAAAACGCAACACAAGCCGCGAAAAAAATTTTGTGATTATTATGGACCTAAGCAGTATCTGTGAGAGTAGCGCAAATTTGGTTTAATGCGTTTTCAATCCGGAAATTTTGATATCAAAGATGCACGTCGCTCTGGTCGCCCTGTTACGGACAAAATTGATGCCATTCTTGAAAAAGTGGAGCAAGATCGGCATATTAGTAGTTACGATGTAGCTGGAGAACTGGGAATTGACCACAAAACGGTTTTGGCGCATTTGAAAAAAGCTGGATATACAAAAAAGCTCGATATTTGGGTGCCTCATGAGCTCACTGAAAGAAACCTAATGAACCATGTACTCATTTGTGATTCTTTATTACGACGTAATGAAACCGAACCATTTTTGAAGAAGCTGATAACTGGTGATGAAAAGTGGATCACGTACGACAAGAACGTGTGAAAAAGATCGTGGTCAAAGGCCGGTCAGGCTTCACAGACTGTGGCGAAACACGGGTTAACTTGCAATAAGGTGATGCTGTGTGTATGGTGGGATTGGAAGGGCATTATTCATTATGAGCTGTTACTGCCAGGCAGGACCATCGATTCTGAACTGTACTGCGAACAACTGATGAGATTAAAGCAAAAAGTTGAGAGAAAGCGGCCGGAATTAATCAACAGAAGGGGTGTGGTTTTTCACCATGATAACGCTAGACCTCGCACATCTTTAGCCACTCAGCAAAAATTACCAGAGTTTGGCTGGGAGGTGTTAATGCACCCGCCGTATAGTCCTGACCTTGCACCTTCAGATTTTCACCTGTTTCGGTCTCTGCAGAATTCCTTAGGCAGTGTCAGGTTAACATCACGAGAGGACTGCCAAAACCACTTGACGCAGTTTTTAGATCACAAGCCCCAAAATTTTTATAGCAATGGGATCACGTCCCTACCTACAAGATGATAAAAAGCTATCCAACAAAATGGCACCTACATACTTTAGTCAAATGTAAATAAACTTTATAAAAAAACCTTTTGAATTTTTATATAAAATGCGAAGAAACTTTTTCCCCAACCTAATATATTATTATTGATAAGACATTCGCTTACATTGTTTCAGCTTGAAGTCTCTGACAGCCTGCTGTCTCGCTTTCTCTGCCATCTTCTCTTTTATCAATCTATCACTTTGTTCTTTGATCGCTTTTCGCGTGGCTGCTCTTTCCTCAATGAATTCTTCACACAATTTAGAAACATCCCATAAAGTCCCGGCTTTCAATGCTCTATCCACTTGCGCTCCATTTAATCTTTCTTCTTTTTTGAACTGAAAATATACAAAATTAAACACGTACAAAATGAAAAACCGAAATGGATTATCATTGACAATGGCATCTGTCTTCATTTACAAAAAATGACAGATATACAAAAATAAATTTGCTTTGAGGTTAATTTCCTTGGTCCACTAGCATTCCCTAAATCCTATCCCTCCATCCCATCTCATCCGCCACATCCTATCCTCAGATGCAGTGCATTGGCATTGCCTCCAAACATTCAAGGCTGTTAGCCTGCCTCAGACAATTAAAACAAAACACATTCGATTGAACATCCGGTTTCAACGGTAACATACTATCCCTGTATCCCATGTTGGAGGCAACAAATTGGCAGTTGCTCTAGTGTTGCACACATCCATAGGTCGTAACCACTTTAGGTCACATGAGCCATCTGTCTATTAGCCAGCCTCAGGCAATTAAAACACAAAGCATTCAATTGAACATCCGGTTTCAACGGTAACATACTATCCCTGTATCCCATGTTGGAGGCAACAAATTGGCAGTTGCTCTAGTTTTGCACACATCCATAGGTCGTAACCACTTTAGGTCACATGAGCCATTTGTCTATTAGCCAGCCTCAGGCAATTAAAACACAAAGCATTCAATTGAACATCCGGTTTCAACGGTAACATACTATCCCTGTATCCCATGTTGGAGGCAACAAATTGGCAGTTGCTCTAGTGTTGCACACATCCATAGGTCGTAACCACTTTAGGTCACATGAGCCATCTGTCTATTAGCCAGCCTCAGGCAATTAAAACACAAAGCATTCAATTGAACATCCGGTTTCAACGGTAACATACTATCCCTGTATCCCATGTTGGAGGCAACAAATTGGCAGTTGCTCTAGTTTTGCACACATCCATAGGTCGTAACCACTTTAGGTCACATGAGCCATCTGTCTATTAGCCAGCCTCAGGCAATTAAAACACAAAGCATTCAATTGAACATCCGGTTTCAACGGTAACATACTATCCCTGTATCCCATGTTGGAGGCAACAAATTGGCAGTTGCTCTAGTTTTGCACACATCCATAGGTCGTAACCACTTTAGGTCACATGAGCCATCTGTCTATTAGCCAGCCTCAGGCAATTAAAACACAAAGCATTCAATTGAACATCCGGTTTCAACGGTAACATACTATCCCCGTATCCCATCTTGGTGGCAACACGTTGATATTGGCTCTAGTGTTGCAAACATCCATACGTCGTAACCACTTTCCGTCAGATAAGGCGTCTGTCTATTAGCCAGCCTCGGGTATTTAAAACACAAAGCATTCGACCGAACATCCGGTTTCGAGTGTAACGCACCTTTTTCTTAAGGTCCGCTCTCTTCCGTCCGGGGAACAGTTGTTCCATCATAGTGAAGTCGGTGCCGAGCGCGGCAAGCGCGCGGTAGAAGCGCACGGTCTCCTCGTCGGTCCAGTCGGCAGTGCGTTTCGGGCGACGGTACGCGCCGCTCGTGCTGCTCCACGCGCCCTCGCGGACCACGCCCGACACTTGCCGGCTGCCGGAGTTTTTTATTACCTACAACAATTTCATATTTTTTGGGCCCACTCATTTGCACCAGGGAAACACCTTAAGTGCTTACGTATTCCTGCTGGTCATGGTTGCGGTGACCGCAGGGGTACAGGATGAGACCCCCTGGTGCATGCTTTTTGGCAAATGATGAAAATCACCACCACTAAAATTGAATACCCGTTTTACGATTTCGGCGAAATCTCTAGTGATCTAGTGCCTCTTAAACTACAATTAGCCAAGAAAAATATCTATTTTTCTATAATCGGCAGACAAACACATTGTATATCCCCAAATCAAACAAGTAAGGCTTCTGTTATGGGTGATATAGAATGGGGCCACCCTGGGGCCAATCCCAGATATCCAGACCATAGTAGATAATGGAGAAAATTCGTATCTGCAATTTACCATGCTAAGAATTTAACCCGAAGCCTATGCATTACAGCTATCAAAGGCTTAGCCCACTGAACCACAGACGCCGTCATGTCAATGTAGCATGGCTAAAGTGGAGACAGGTAATTAGAGTGACATGTACAAACTAATACCACTGAAATTAAAGACTCAGATAATATTATACCACTGTAATAGGATAGGTCATTTTATATGGTTCTGAATGTTGGTCCATTAATGTTAGGCCACAAACATCTCCAACCACCTAAGTTGGGAGTGTGGTGTTACAGGAATAGATAAAGTGAGAAATAAGTATGTAAGGCGGTATTTGAAAGTTGCATCTTGTGACTGAAAAACTGAGAAGGGGAAGATTAAGGTGGTAATCATATAATGAGGAGAGACTGGAAGAGTGATAAGTGTAAAGGAAGGATAAAAAAGAGATGGATGGATTATATGTAGGAGATGATGATTTCTGGTCTGACAGAAGATGTATGCCAGATTAGATGAGTATGAACTTGAATGAGTGGGAGAAGGCGAAAAAGAGAGAGATAGAGATGATGATATTTCGAGGATTGCCGACTTCTGTATCTAATCCTTGCCCGATACAGAAGGCGGCAATCCTAGATATGGTACATAAGAAGATTCTTATACCTGGAGCCATATTTAGCTGTAGCATGGACCCAAACTCCACTGCCAGCGACTGCGTACAAGCTTTTGTGTTTTGTTTATCAAAATTATTAAATATATTACCACGTGTTATCGCCGAATAGTTTAGTGTGCGATATTTGCATAAAAAACAACTTACCAAACTTTGCTCATCTAAAACTATTTCACCGTTGGGCCCCAATTTCATTTGTGGCACAGGCGCAGCGTCATTAACCGGAGGGTCGTCTACTTCTTCTTCTTGCTCTTGTGCTGCCTTGGCATCAAGTTGCGATGCTTCTTTGGCTTCAATCTCATCTTGGTCAGGTCTGAAGTAAGCATAATTATATGAGATATATAATGTAATTCACAATTTAAACTCACAAAATGTGTAACCTCCACCAATAAAGAAACGAATCTTAAATGGCGGCACTAATCATTCCCTCTCACTATCACATTATTCCTGTTTTTACTCACACACGTCGGTACGTGCAAAAAAATATTACAGGTCAACATGATTTTCGTTGTTTAACATATTGTTAACTTTTTAAACAATTTGTTTATGCTGATTAAGAATTTAATACTTGTTTTGTTATGTTACGTCAGAATTTTAAGAAAATAACTACAGTGGTATTTTTTTCTATGAAATAGTGTTTAAACTATTAAGTTTTGGCAGTCTTTTATCAATTTATGGGACTTCTTCTGAGAAAGTATGTTGGCTAAGAAAGCAATAATTTATTCACAAGATATTGTATTAAAATAAGTCATAATACTGACTTCATTTACAAAAAATGAAGTGTTCATTTGGTAAAAGAATAAAGGTTATAATTAAAAAAAAAAGAATTACAAATTCTCCACATAAAGTAAGGTTTTATGAAGCAATTTACTAAAGCTCTAAAAGTCTAAATAAAAAATGAAAATTAAGTAGTGCAAAAATTTACAAGATTATCTGATACTATTTTATACTACTAAATTAAAGAAGCAATTTTCGTTGGAGCATTAATCAAATCCGTGATGACTGATGAGAAATTTGAAGAAGTAGTAATTTTCTCTAAAATGGAGACATAACATGCAGTCAAAAATATTGTATACAATCTTAAGAGCAATATCGACCATACAAATAATAAAATGTGTTATGGGAACTTTATTAGATAAACATCAAAAATTGGGGTGGAATACAAGTATAAATTTCACATTATAGGTTCAGGTTTGAATTTTTTTCTGAAAGTCTAGGTAATTTGAAGAAAAAAGAGAGTGACACCATCAAGACATGGAAGTTACAGAAACATATAACAGAACTACAATATCGGTCGATGGAATGTTAAATATAACAGCTGGTCACTTAAGCGCGATATTTCAAATGAAATCCACGCTCAGGCTTAATTTTTTGGAAAAACATAAATATATTACTCTAAATAACTTTATTGTAGTAATTGTAATTGATATTATTTTTGCAAGTATTTGAAAAACTAAACTTTTCCAAAAATATCATAGCAAAAAAACCGCATATCTGGCAACTCTGTTTTGCTGACGGTCCAACCTGTTGTTTTAAGTATTGTCCGCCATTTTAGATTCGTTTCTTTATTGGAGGAGGTTATATCAATGTTTGATGCTAACATAAATGAAGAAAAAGAATACAAATGTATAGAAAAGAAATTTGACACAGGGGACAATTTTATTCTTGAAAAATGGAACTTTTGGCGACCACGCTTTAGTAAAATCTAATAAAACGAAACAATACTTACACAATAGGTTTAGTGGTAGGATTGTAGAATATCAAATCATACATGGTCAGTGTATCACGTTTTACAGTTTCCCGTCGCCGCCGCATCGCCGCCATGCGACGGTTCATGTACTGTCTTCGAGATCTGAAATTACCAGAATAATGTGGTACTTGATAGTAGAATCAATTAAGACACTTTTTATCAAGCAACAGTTGGTATCATTATCTTGATTAAAGCTTAAGGCCGACTCGATCGGTGTAATACCACGCTCTCACAGAATATTGGCGAAAAGTCACTAATCTTCTATATGTACTACTACATTGTGATGTTATATTTTTAAGGAGTCAAATAGCCGACTGATTATAGCCTAAAAATTAACTCAAATTATTAATATCATGATATTTTGATCATGTAAGTTG
Organism: Dendrolimus houi; assembly: GCA_039645545.1. Classification (NCBI taxonomy): domain Eukaryota; kingdom Metazoa; phylum Arthropoda; class Insecta; order Lepidoptera; family Lasiocampidae; genus Dendrolimus; species Dendrolimus houi. Next base: position 13,457,652 of record CM077134.1, read on the forward strand.
TGATAGCTTAGTCCTTAGTTAGTGTTACTAGTTATTTAGTGACTCGCGTCCCAAATCCAAAGGGCGCGAATTCAACCCTGCTCGGGAAGCATGCACCACTTGGGCAGTTTCTGGCATAATGTACATATTATTACAATTATTACGACGTGCTAACGATGACGGTTAACATCGTGATGAAATATGCGCATCGAGATAATCAATGTGACAAACCCGCCACTCCGTCTTGAATAATGGCATGGCGGGTATACTGTCCTTCCCCCCCTATAAATTGTGAGGTCCGAGCCCGGCAATGGGACTCTTATGGAATGTTATTATTACCACTCGGGTTATTATTATAGTTAGAGAATTACTTGCATTTCTTTAAAGAAAAAAAAAAGGCAGGGAAATTAGATATAGGGTGTTATGATTTAATTTACATAATATCAGAAAAAATACTATATAAAGTAGATCACGCATTTAAACTCTAACAAGTCTAACATAATATGTAGTTGCAAATAATTTTGCAAGAATCCTCAACAACAGTCACATATGTTTTGAGGTCAAATCTGAGTCACAAAGTTACATATTAAATTGCAAACATATTAATAATTTATGGCAATATAAAAACAATATAGCATATAAAATTGACAAAATTAAAATTTAAAATACCAAGCATAAGAGCACTTTAGTTTAACGGCCTCTGTGGTTGAGCAGGCTAAGCCTTTGCCGGCTTACCTCACTGCAACGCAAAGGCTTCGGGTTCGATTCCTGGTACAGTAAATTTCAGAAACATATTTTCTCCGTTATTTACTATGGTCTGGGTGTCTGGGATCGGCCCCAGAATGGTCCGTTGTATATTACCCATAACACAAGCGTAACTTGCTTAATTTGGGGATATATAGTGTGTGTGTTTGTCTGCCGATTTATTTATTTATTTACTTTAGTATGAAGTAAAATAAGACAAGAAATAAAAAAATAAATGTATCTGAATAAGAAATTTCCACTTACTTGCCGTAATTTTTGTCTTTAACAGGCGAGCCTGCTGCAGGCTGCACAGCCGCCGCTTGGCTCATACTTGAACATACAGAATCGTTTCTCACTCGATTTACTTCCCTGGAAAAAATTGATTCACATAGTAGAAGAGACTTACACAAAAAATCAAATGGACAGTAGAAATTTAAGTCATTATTCTGTTAGAGACACAAATGTTTTCGACAAAATTATATAGTGTTACATGAATCGTGGCATTGCAAACTCGTGTCTCATGTCAAGCGGGTTGTTCAAGCAGTTTTTCGATTTAAGACATTCACTACAAAATGGGATCTAAATTGTTCCGTACATATCTCACTTGCGGTGCAGCTAAGAAAAATCTAGACTTCTCTTTGGTGCAGAGGGCGTAACTTCAATTTGGTTCAGTGTAGAGAGAAGATGAATTTACTTACCTACCATAATACAGGGTTATCTTGACCCAGTACTACACAACATAAAACAAAAATCCATAGACTATTTTATATGTATATAAGCCAATAAATGATTTTAGTTTTTAAAATGTTATGGGGTCTATAGGCCTCGTGCTGCCATAATGGTAGTTTTAGTACAAGATCTAAAAAGCCCCATACAGCAGGAATGAAAAGTAAAGATAAATCAATGCTTCTGTGAATGTGTTAATGTGAACATTGTTACAATTACCACAAACTGACAGTGAAGGAAAACATTGTGAAGAAACCTTTATATAGAGATAACCGATGTGTCAAACCCACCAAGTCACCTTGGATATGTGTGGCGGGTATACTGTCCATTCCCTTAAAATTAGAGAGGTCCAAGCTCAGCAGTGTCACAGTTATGAGTTGTCATTATACTATTTCTATCACTGTATCTATGGAGCAGACAAGTCCTAGCGCAGAGACTGTATTATATGCAAATGAGGTGTTAGGCATCCTCTTTCTTAATAGACTACTATCTGCCGTGCTAGTAGAGGCTAGACAAGGAAAGCAAGCCCAAAATATGTGACGCTAACCTGGGCAGACCTACCAATAACAAAATACTTATGGCTGACAATGACAAAGTATTATATATATTTTATTACTTGTTTAGTTGAGAATTTAAAGTGCTGTGAGATGTATGGGAATCCTTTCTCTGTCTTGGTGCTGTTGGTGTGGCTGGAACAGTGCTGCCAATGAGTAGAGCTCGCCGGTTTTCATCTTCAGATTCGCTGGCACTACCCTGAGCATTGAGTGATTAATATCTAGTTATATCAATTACAGCTGGGAACATAGGGTTTTAAAAAGGATTTACAGTATTAAAGCATTTTTAAGTACAGCTTATTTGCTAGGAATACCAATACCTGAAATTGTTTAAAACATGTAATATAATAAATAGAGTGGAATAATATTTTGTACTAGCTTCTGCCCGTGACTTCATCCACGTGGAATAATTTAAAAAACCCCTGATTTTGAAATATTCATTATCGGTGCCTCGCTCCTATTGGTCTTAGCGTGATGATATATAGCCTATAGCCTTCCTCGATAAATGGGCTATCTAACACTGAAATCATTTTTCAAATCAGACCAGCCGTTCCTCAGATTAATGCATTCAAGCAAACAAACTCTTCAGCTTTATATATTAGTATAAGATATATAATGTAAAGAAGCTTAGAGCAACAAATCTTACATTAGAGTAAGATTTGTAAAAGACAAGAAAGTTTTAAATAGCCAAGAAAAAGACCATGACAAGACTTGAGACTTGACATCAAGGGATCCTAGAACTATGTATAATTGTATATACCTTTGACTTGTATGTTAAAATGAGCCAATAATTGTTTCTACTTAACATACACCATAAAGCTATCCAAAGCAGAACTGCCTGGGCAATAAAATATTTTTGGTCATAGATAGAATTTTAAATCAAGTTATATGATGATTTTAATCCAATTTCTACTATTTTATAACAATCTTATTTTTCTAAATTTCTTAGTCCATTCCGATTCAATGGCAATTGCTTTAGGTTAAATTTTTAGTACATTTTGTATGTCTCTAAGACCATTGGCTTCGGGCTTTTGGAGGGCTTGCATGGGGCTATGGGAAGACAAATACATAGAGACCCCCCTTGACAAATTTAATCTAAATGTGGTGTGACACTGACCAGTGATTGTCCTTGTCTACACTATAGAAAAATGCACCCAAGGACAAGCTCCGGTAAGTATAGTACTATTGTAGGGAATGAGAACAACAACAGATACTGGGCTATTGGCATGAACTGCTAGTTGAACTAGGGACCTGGGACTATGGCATAAGCCCATTGCAATGTTCAAAGAACATGGAAAAAATGTGCAGACGGTGACTCACCAGTCACTGCATGGGCCAAGATTGGCGAGGGGCAACATGGGTGTAAGTGGCTAAGAGGTGTCGAGAGATGGGCTGCAAGTTCACTGAAGATACTTCTGGCGTTATGCCATCTCACTTCCACCCCTGGAGCTTGAGTCTTAGCTCTAGTGATCTCCACTCCATGCCGGCTGGCTAAGGCAAGCATGGAGGCGGGTCTGAGGTGTGGCTACTCACTTAAGGCTTTGGGTTTTCCACCTGTGGGTATAAAATTATATTATTATTATGATAATAATAATATTTTTCTTTCCTTTTATTATGTTTGTCTACAACTCGCATTAATTCTTCAAAAAGTAATGGTATAATATACTTCTGTAAAATTTATTAATAAATAAAGATCTTGACATAGATAAATAGATGAAATACAATTAGCTACATATGTTGCTGGAGAAGGCATGTTGCTGCTTCTTCTCCTTAGGAGTAATGACACCAGGAAGTAAATTTTAATTTTAACTTATATGTATGACCTTCAATAAGTGTGAAATGTTGAAAGATGAGTCATACCTGCACACTATTCCTTCTCAAAGGTCCAAGTCTTGGTACAGGACGCAATTTCGGTCTCACTTTGCTCGGTGATGGTAAAGGCACAATTGGATCAAATAATACTTCAGCATTTTCAGATATAATTTCATTTTTCAATAAGGCTATCGGTTTGGGAGCATTACTGGCTGTCTGTAGGGGAATGATTCCATCCATAACAGCATCTTCTGCACCACTTGCTGGTACAATAGGCACAATATATATATAATCTGAAACACACAAATTTGACAAATAAAACTTCACTTAAAAGACATAAGATTTCACTTAAGAGCTTTGACTAGTTTTTTATCTTTATAAATTTGATAATATAATTTATTTGATTTCTTATGTAAAATTAGGTAATTATGAGTACATTACAGCTGTACAATTTGCTTTACTATGTTAAAATTTGACATAATAGCAAATTTCTACCAATGGTAAGTCAAACGAATGAATAGTAAGATAGGAAGCAGCCATTAGAAACCACTATTTACTTGGTTATGTATTTTATATTACTGAATATATTCTGTGAAAATAAATTAACTCACCATCTTTATCTGTGCTCTCTTTTGTAGCAGAATTTTGCACATTTAATTTAGTTGTATCATTTTTACATACACCATCAGGATGCTTATTTCCTTCAGAAGTAACACTTATTTCTTTGTTTTTTGATTCAAGTTTAGGTGTTAATTGTATTACCTTTCTTTGAAGATTGGTTCTGACTTGAGGTGACAGAAATACAGACTTAGTAATAGAAGTTGAAGTTATGACAGGCACTTTTTCCGCTAACTCTTGTGTGGATACACTAGACCTTTTATGTGAAATTGGAGTACTATCTTTTGTTTCTGGTGTAGATATATTTACCACAGTCACAGGTGTCCTGACTCTTACAGGCGATGGCACAGCTTTAAGTGGAAACGACTCTGCCACTGAATGCTGTTTAGTAGGTTGTGGAATTCTGGGACTTTTTGTTTTTTCTGAATCATTTTTCACTGCGTCCAGTTGTGGTTTATTATTGTCATTATTTTCTATATTTTTACGTCGCGGGGGCAGTGCTGTTACTGCTTTTATTCTCGCTCTCCTTGCAGACATGGTGACTGATAAAATTCAACGTGGTAATAATGTTTTTACACGATATTATATTATAGATATTTCTTGTTGATTATTTTATTTAATTATTATAAGTGACATGTTTTCACTCATAATATTTTAGAAAATGAAACATATTTTACAAATTATTACAACCGTATTTGCCATATGACATATGTAACATACACTACGAATACCAACTACCACAAACTACTATGGAATGGATACTACGTATTTTTTTTATGTTTATGACTTGGCAACTAGGCCTTGATAGTACGTATTTAATATAAGTATAGTGTATCTGTATACTCAACGCGTTCCTAGCTACAACGCCCAAAATGCTCCGACTGCCGTTCCACAGTGCGACCGCGGTTGTTGCAGTCGTTACGGTCGTGGAGAAAACGTCACTAATGACGTTATGATCTTCGCTCACGCAGCGTTCACGATGACCCATGTCAAGAGGAGGGTCGAATAACCGTTCCACTTGAGTACTTGAGTTTACGATTGTGACGCCTGCAAGCAAGTGGAACGGGAAAAATCGCGGTCGTGAACGTGTTCATTGTGAGCTGGAATGGAATGCGCTGATTACTAGTAGTAGAATTAGCCATAAAAGCAGGCAAGGAGTCTTTAGTCAATACAGCCAATTCTGAAGCATAAGTCTTTGTTCTCCTATTATATTAATGTACCCTATGGTCTTCGTATAGCGCAGTTGTATTGTAGGTTACACCTATAATTCAACGTAGTTCTCGTGAAAACTCGAAAGGCCACATTTAACTATACAGTTTACATTTCTTTCAAAAACACATAATTATTACTCAAAAACTATCAATATCCTATAACTATTGTTCATTTTAGAGTGCTTTTAAGATTTTTAGAAAATAAAGCTGCACAGCACAATGTCCCCTTTCAGTTCCCGCCAAAAACTCCTTACCATATATAAGTTTGTGTATACAACGTATTGCAAGTGCCGAATATCCAAAACAGACTTGGCTTAAAGGTCTAGAAATCTAGCCATAAAAAAATACAACATATTACTATGGACGCGTTCGTGAATTAACTCGCAACACCCAAAATGCTCCGTCTGCTGTTCCACAAGGTGACCGCAATCGTTATAGTCATGGGCAGACTTCACAAATGACGTCATCATTTTCGATCACACAGCGCTCACAACGACCCATGTCAAAAGGTGGGCATTGAATTGATATACTAGCATATTGATGTTTTCATCAGTGAAATATCGATGCTGAAAAAGCTGATATGAACGATATTTTATATTAAAGAAAATGTATCGTTTAAGTACGTATCAAACATGTACATTACATTTTGTAGGGTTTCGAGGCGACAAATTTCCACAGTTATTGCCATTTGACTATGAAATTAAAAAATGCATTTAATTGACAAGCTTAGACCATTCTAAGTTGACAAGGTATGATATTGAAACGTATTTGAAAAATAATAATTTATTACATTTTCATTTTAAAAGTCGCATTTCTAAAATGAATCGGTTTGACAGTTGAATCTATTACGGTTGCAATGATAGATATTGCTATAGTTTGTGGAATCTCTATAAAGGAATGAACCTACGCTTTCAAATGTGCGTATCATAGCTTCTCGGCCTAGCTTAGGTTATGATGATAGATGGCGTTATTTTAAGCCCTTGTTTACATAACATTTATACTAATCCATACTTCCATTATATAAACAATGGATGAGTATCACATATGGACCATCCACAAATTACGTCACATGAATTTCATGATTTTTTTGACCCCTCCTCCGTCCTTGTCATAGCTGGTCACCATAGATGATACACTGTATATAAGGCTGGTCACATTCGTGAGACTCCTCCCTCCCTGTGACTCCTGTGACATCATATATTTTGCACTTTTTACATCAAGAAATTATTAAATTAAAACAGCAATTCCGTAATTAATTTTGTTTCTATATAAATTATTTTTAAATAATTTAAACACTATAAATCGTACAGATAAGAGTTAGAAATATTTTGAAGTTTTTCGTTAATAGTTCAAATTTCGTGTTTTAAAACTAAATATATTAGATTTTGAAATGTGAAGTCACGAAATTTAGGACCCCTCCCACTCCTTGTTACGCTTCGTTGACTACCACCCCCGCTAACATGTGACATAATTTATGAATGGCCCCTTATACCTAACCCGTCATACATGGACACCAGCCACGTACGGGCCTGACTTATATTCGTGTATCTATTAGGTAAGGCAATCTGTAGATTGAATACAATAGAATTAATTTATTTATACCATTTTATTACATAAGAGCTTTATGTGAACCCTTGGTTGTGTTACGATAGAGTGGCATGACTAACAAAATGAGACCCCCCCTTTCTCCCGGTCGGAGGGACTCTAGGCTAGAGGGCCTCGAGCACTTTTCATCCTAGCCATAAATGCCGGTTTCGTTTGGAACGTCTGCTTCGGGTATGTGTACGTTTTCCTACTTTGTTTTCCACTTCGCGCAGTTCAGCTTTACTTTGATATGTCTCATGTCATAGAGCCTCACGTCAAGCCAACATTTCATTTATTGGGCTTACCTCTCCTATTATATTAATATACTTTGTGGCTTACCCCTTCTATCAGGATTTGGCGGAGGCAACAGACTAGACACTAATTTGTTACACTCATATTAACTGGCAGGGTCTTGATATATATTACTATAAAATGTATTGAGGTTTGTAAGCATTTGTAACGAAACAATATCATTTAATTTTGTCAAGTACTTGAAAATCAACAAAAAAACACACACAATAATTGTTTTTACTACGTTATATTCTAAACATTACATTTATACGAAATTATTTATAATTGACGAACTGTAATGTTGATCGAGTTTCACATTAAGAAAAGGTTAAACCATGGAGAACGTAATGGTCACAACCCAATCAGTTTGGTTTACAGTAGAGTTATTGCCTTCAATCTGCCTTGAAAAACTATAACGGATGATTCGCCTAATTGGGAATTATCCGCTGCAATCCAAACTAATTATTAAGTAATCGTCCTGCCAGTTGACGATACAGAAACCTTTGAAGATTAATATAAATAGATATTCGACTAGAAAAACTACAGGATGGGTAATGAAACAACGGGGCAATTTTCTTCATTCTTTAATGCAATTTTTCTAATTTTCTTGACAGCGATGAGCACTTTTGGTGAAAATAGATACCAGAAATTAATAAAATATTAACAAATAACAGTTCACAAAAATCATTACTTTGTTTTCGTATAGGTTATTCTTAATTATATCCAGTAGAACAACTTCACAATAAAAATAGATCTCTTCTATAAAATTTATATAATTTATAAAAGCAGTAATGTATTGTATTAGACAAAATAACAACAAATAAATGCTTCTGGGAATGAAACGCAATTTATAATTTCTCTTAGATGATAAATTGACAAATGTCACTCTGCTAAGATCAATTTATTGTATAAATACCTTAAGAGTATAAAGTATCTATTGGTGTTAATCGCCAAACTGAACTGCATTCATCTACGAGTAAGCTACTGCGTATTGGTTCGTCGTTCACTAACTAGATTTTGGCTAAAAAGTCAACATTTGCAAAACCGTCTTTATAAATTCTCATGACACTATCAGAATAGTCAACTACGATTCGTGCCAACGTCGTCGCATCGCGCCTCCCGCTCGGCATTACTCCCGCATATCATCTACTTCTCAATGAGCCCCTCTAAGATATGTCGCTCGTTGTATTTTACCTAATATATTATTGCTATTATAATACTATTCACTTCAAATTTCATAAGCGGTCGCTATAAGCCGTCCTCAGTACCAATTCTAAATAAAAAAATTACGGAATAAATGATAGAAAAAAGAAAGAAATAAAGCTTGTGGCCATGCACTAGAATGTGTTGACCTTCGTCTACTTAGTGCGTGGAATAATGCCAAGCGGCACAGAGCGGCGGCTATGCGCAGTCGAGCACTACTCTATCACAATATAATGTAATTTCTTCAAACTTGTAACGCTCCGGCTTACTAACTACAAAATGATCACTATCGACAATAAATTATTTTCACCTACAATTAAAATCATGGTAATGAAGTGTAGTAGTGCATCAAGAACCGAAACGTCCATCTCGCACAGAGAGGACTCTGATTATAATTGACTGGGCCGCTCACCCGCTTGCGAGTCGGCCGCTAAACGCGAATACTCGATATTACAATATTTACATACAGAAATGATTCTCAAAAGATTCGAAGCCCTACTTATTCACCTCTACTTAGGAAACTGAGACGATCGTTTGCGCTAATTATGCCGATTTATCGGCAGATATGACTACTTATAATTAAAATGAAGAAAGCAACCGTGTGCTATTGGAATCATTCGCTGGTGAGTGGGTTCTTTGTGCATCCGAGGCGGGACCCCGTCTCCCGCCTCACCACGATCCAACATCTGTATAATTATTTTTATAAAGAACTTTCATTTAAAATACAATATTTGAATCGTGATAATCAGGAACGTTCAAACGCTTCAAACTCTGAACATTCGCGATCGAATATTCCGTATAACAATAGAGGTCTGTTTCATACGCCAACAAAGAATAAAATAGTGATATCTTTACATGTCAGTCTAATCTATATAATTATTTTCTTTTTTATTTAATGGCAAGGATTCTATAAAGATTCAATAGTATCATTCAATATATAACAGGTATAATCTATACAAACGGAGTACGTCACGTATCCGTCGATTCCTCACAGCGTCAATGATATAAAATTTAACCTAAATTATAACACAGGAGAATTAAGTATAAGATCACAAAATGAGATTCAACGCGGGCGGCGCGGGACGCGCGCTCCTCGACGTCCGGCGTCCGGCGCCCGGCGCCCGGCGAAGTCGCAGCTATAATACTCGGGTCTACGCTACAACTAGCGAGGCGGCGCAGGCGGCGACGGCGGTCGGCACGGCGCCGCGCCGCGCGTCCCCGGCGGCGGCGGTTCGCACTAAGCCTAGTATTGCTATTAGTCGGGCTGGGCCACGGCAGCACTAGCACAGCGTACGGCGTCAGGGCGCGATACCCGCGTCCGACTTGTGAAACGCGGCGGCAGACGCCAGCGGCGGCGGCTGTGCCTGCGCTGAGCTGAAATCGTGCTCGGACTTGGGCCGGGGCAGCGCAGCCGCCGCGACGCCCAGCCCCGGGAGCGCCACGCCCGCCATGCGACAGGACGCCGCCTGAAGCGGCTGCAGCGCCAGCCCCAGCGAGCGCTCCGACAGCCGTGCCACGCTGTCGTCCGATAGGCTTACGTGCTCGGCCTCCGCAGCCAGCGCGTTTACCACTGCGTTTATCGTGTTGCCCTCAGATGTGGTGTCGTCTTCGCGGTGCGCCACCAAGTTGGGGTTCTTGCCTATCTTGTTGAGCCGTTCCGCGGCAACGCTCTCCATCGTGCGCCGCATCAGCGGATACTGATCGAGCACTGCGTTGAAGTGATCTACAGACAGCGAGAACAGGTTACAGTAGGTCTCAGCGCGGACGGAGGCCACTCGGCGAGCGTTTGTCAACAGACAGATTTCACCGAAGTAGGAGCCGTCCGATAGACTGGTCGCTACTTCACCGTTCGCCATCACTATGTCGACGATACCTTCTTGGATGAAATACATTTTATTACCGATGGTTCCTTCTTTTATGATGATATCACCTGTAATAAAATACACGTTTATAATTAAAACTTAAAATATATAATAATTTATATCAACAAAATTAAGTAACAAGAATATCGTGTTTTCTAACCTGGCTGGAAGACTTCATATCTCAGTTTTGTGACGACGTCGGATACAAAGTTGGAGTCAGCGTTTGCGAAGAATGGTACTGACGCTACAAGCGACCTGCAGTTGTAGTTGATGACGTCTTCTCGAAGCTTTTCGCTTAGTTCTCCTAAAATCAGCTCCTCGTCGAAAAACTTTCCTTGGTAGCGATGTTCGAAGTATTCTGTGATCCTTTGTCGCATTTCACGTGGCAGTTTGCGATATGCCATGTACTCTTCAACTTGTTTTACCTGGAAGTCGAATAAGCTTAATTATATATTGAGTATATTTTCTAAACTTGCTACCAAAAACACAACTCAAACCCCTAATTACAGGAGTGGCCAAAGCCGATTCAAAGTATACAATCGACTATAGTAGACTCCGTGGTCTAGTCTTCTGCGTATCTGATATGTAGGTCTCCAGGATATCTTTAATTATCTATATCCTTAATATTGTAAATGTGTAGTCTTTTGTTTTTTAGATTTTTTGTGTTTGTCTGTTTGTTCGAGATTCACATAAAAACTACTCAGTCGATTTCGATGCGGTTTTCACTGATCGATAGCAAATTCTTGGACTTAAAATCTGCGGTACTTTTTATCTTCCGAATCCCGCGGGAATATTTCTGGGAATGATTTAAAATGGTCAGATTGAAAAAAAAACCAATTCCAACACGACCTTTTCACTGATCGATAGCAAATTTTATGTGATAAAATGTGTGATATTTTTTATCCCGAGAATCCCGCGGGATTGTTTCTGGGAGCGGTTTCAAGCTGTTAGGTCACGTATAAAATAGCTTATTCCGTCCAACGTGGACAAAGACGCGCGCGAACTTAGTAAACAAATAAAACTATTTTATGTTAAGAAAGCATTGTTTTCTTTTATTAAAATAACTTAATATTGATTTTTTCGGTAAGGTAGTTGTTAATCCCGACTGTTGCTGCGATCTATAGTATAATAATTTATTTATGTGTACAGACAATTAAGGTGATTTTCTATTTCACACTAAAAGGCGGTCTAATAGGACTTGCCTTCCCACTCCATCTTACTAAGTTTTGCACGGTCTTCAACATCCTCAAAACTTACTACATAATTACCTACACTAACTACTGTTCGAGTACAAATTAAAGTATTTGGAAATTTTAAAGTTGTATTTTATATCAGAACCTTTTCTCCGCGAGTGCGACTTTTACAGGGCGACTTGTTTTTGGGTTTAACATGTAAATTAATCTAATTGTAACATTTACGACCTTATTCATAATAGCTGTATTAGGTTTACAGACACTTTAAAAAGAGTTAACAGGTGTTATTCATGATCGCAGTCAGAATGCGATTACGAATATATAACTTTTTACCCCTTTTTTAAGGAACATATAAACCTCGTATAACTATTATGAATAAAGGGTTCAGATGTTGCCACATCGCGGCGGCGCTGTATATGATAGAAACAAATCGCCCGCAATGAAAAAACACAGTGACCAAAAATTTGGCCACCCCTGCTTTATTATCATGCAATATCACTGTGTTATATCCGAATATTACTATATACCAATATTCCCCGTTCACGATAACTTGATACCCATGGTTACCAGCTACAAACAAATTAACATTACTTATATCATGTAATAGAATGGGTCATAATAAATAAAGAATATTATAAAACGTAAATTGTTCTTTGTTTTTTGCGTTTTCTAGTATTTTAAATATTCGAGTGTTTTTGGCTTTAGCGGTGAAATTTATATCATATAGGACCGCTAACACATCCATAAAACGTAATTTGTAGCGTTATCGTAAACTTTCCTACGAAATAAATATTAATTATAATTATATAAAAATATATTTATTTAACCCTGTTACTATTTAATCATTTTTAATTATGTTTGTCCCGTTCCTTCCTATTCGAAATAGACTATAGGTTTAATATTTTTGATTATTGGTAACCCTGCGTGTCAAGTTGTCGTCAACGGTCTATAAGCCGCGCGCAGAAGGTTTACCGATGACTTCTTACTATTACAGTATTGTATTACTTATTAAAGTGAAACTTCTATATAGACGGGGGGGGTGTCTTAGGAATTTTCTGTCACGAAAAAGCATTTACGGCCTCGTGGAGGAGCGGCATAAGTTTAGACTAGATGTGGTGAGAGGCGCCATAATTTTAGAGTAGACTATGGATGCGTTTTTTGGTTCAGGATCGCATTCAGTTTTTTGTTTGATAAAATAAAATATGTTTAAATAAAAAATGCATTCATTGAAATATACCTAACTTAACCAAAACGAATGGCAGCGGATAAGAGGTAAAATGAATCGCACAAAATTTTAACTTGAAGGTTTACGGGCAGGTTTTCAAATTGGATAAGTACATTAACCGTAGAAGTTTCACTTCTACTATGTGTTCCATCAATTTTTTTATTGTATATACTTGTGTAAAGTATATACAATAAAAAATTATATAGTTTAGTTTAATTTTTAAAATAATTTTAGAATATATTGTAATAAATTTTGTGTAGGTAATTGAAAAAAAATGGGAAAGTTATGTAAAAATATCAAAAATTAAAGTAATAAATTTATTGCAACAACTATTTACGTGACCTTTTTAGTCAACCCTACTGACCATCGACGTTTGACATCATCAGGCTGTGGGCAAACCTTCTGCGCACGGGTATTATATGTACACATTTATAATTCTATTTATACATTTTTGACAACATAATATTTATAGTCAACATGAAAGATGTCCCTGGCAGCGAAAGTTGTTAGTGCGACCCATGATCAGTAAACTGTTATGAACACCCGTTAATGATATACTACTTAACATAATTCGATGATACTTGTTATAATGTGAACCGTGACAATGGTGCTGATGAATTTGTTCATGTTGATCTCTATGACAAACAGTGAAAACACTAAACAAACATTCTTCCTGTACTCACGTCTAATCTCTGAAACAGGTAAGCAAAATTTAGTGATCGATTAATTAGACTGATATGTACCTTGGAGACGTCTGACAATTTTTTATATATTTTTTTCATTGCTGAATGAAGCCCAGCAGACAGGCTGACCGCCCAATTGTGACGGAAAGTGGTTACCGTCGCCTATGGACATTAGCAGAGGGGCTGCCAATGTGCTGCCGGCCCTGAAGGAGAAACTGAAACCTGGTCTCTGATACCGGAACACAACTTAAGGTTGTTATGGCGGCATACTCTAGACCAGGGGTGGTAGCCAGTGGGGCAGATGCTCTACCACTTGGCTGTGGGTTGTTTTGTGGCCTCTTACGACAGGCCGCCTGGCCGCAATAAATAGTATTCTTTTTCCGTTCCTACACGGAGAAACAGGGGTAATGACGCTCACTAGGTAATGCCGCTCACAAGCATATCTTTGCAAATTCAGTGCGTTGGACTAAAAACAAGTACGTCTGTTTGTTTTCGGTCCCGCTAACAAAATTGTTGGCTGAACGTTTTTACTGGTAATTTTAATATTTGAATATTTTTTCATGGTTACTACTATTCATTTAGATAATTATTTGTTGTATTTAGCAACAATTCATTATTACATTAGTATAGGTTTCATTCATTTTTATCATATAGGCAGCTTTTGGCGTCAATATGCTTTTATGTGAGCGGTATAACCCATAGTCAGGTACTGACGCCCAAGAACGTCTTTTTTTTGCTTAATGCCGATTATTAAGAAAAGTTTCATACGTTTCGTATCGAAATAGTGATTAATGAATAAATGTATAATTATTATAAGTATTATTAAGTCCAAGTTTTAATATAGTTACTCAGAATAAATGTTGGGGGGATTTAAAAGAGATAGAATAGAAAAAGTGGGATAGAAGAATTAAGACAGGAAGAATTGGATAGAGGGGATGAGATAGGTAAACGGAACAGGTTCATGAACGGTAAGGTCGGGATGCTTATCGTTCAGGTACTGGTATTAGAGATGGCACTGCGCTGAATTCCCTCCCGCACGCGCGACTTATTGATAAAGGTGGTGGATCAACATTCCAATCTATTTAGGAAGGACTTTATGAGCCGTCGCCGTCAGGACCTGACATACGGTGTCGAGATGGACCAAAGAGGTGGTTTAGTTGGTAGGTCCGAGCATGCCATTGGGATTCCAATACTACCATACTAATGTCCCCGAGCGGTAGGGTGTCCATGACGGATAAACCTCGAAAACACAGGGAAACGGAACAGGGGCCATCAAATTAATTTAAATTTAATTAAAATTATTTAGATTAATTCGAAGCTACCAGTTTCACGCCGATTTTCTGTGAGAGTGTAGTATCACACTGATTGTTCCGGCCCTAAGAGCTTTAAACTTTAACTTGACTTTTGACATTCGTTTACAGAAATTTATCTTTACAAGCTGTAGTGTAGCTGGTTTGGTATAATAACACGGTATATGTTATTTTGAAATCGGTCGATTGTACTCTGTATTGGTCGGTACTCATCCAAGCCACATGGCTTGGATGAGTACCGGAGGTATAGGTGAACTTGTCCAAATTTCTCCTCGTCAAAACGCATTAAACTATGTCGATTTGTTGGAAGAATCAATGTTACCGACAGTGCGAATAGTGTACCCACTTGAAGAAGTCCCTGCATTCTCCTACGTTCACGACAATTGTCGAGTACATATCGCCAGAATTGTCTCGAATTGGTTTACTCATTATGAAGATGAAATTACTCTCATTCCATGGCCGCATAGGTCACCAGACTTCAACCGAATAGAAAATTTATGGGGTTTGATTGTTCAAATGTGGGTTAACAGAAACGAGAGGAGAAAGGAAGCAATTGAGCAGCACTGTAATGAAATTTGGAATTACATGAGGGGGAACCCACATCTGCAATCGTCTAATCGGGTCGACGCGTAATCGACTATTGAGCGTAATCAGAGATATGTACAAGATACCCTACACAAAGTATCTGAATACAAAATACGTATCTTCTAAATAATTTTAAGGATAAAAGATACTTTTTGAAAGAAATCCCAATTTTATTGAACTTAAGTTTATTAAGTGAATTATGAATAGATCGCGCAAATGTGACAAAATATTATATTTTTAACGTTTTAATTGTAACCTTTCTTCTTCTTCTTCGTTCTTTAAATATTTTATCACTCGTTTTTCTTCGTTGAGGTTTCAATATCATACCCCCAAAAGAGAATAATCGCTACTTAGAGGCAGATCTCAGCAAACAAAAAAATATATATTTATTGTAGGATAAACATTTAACTATAAAAGACAAGACAAAGGTATAAGAAAGAACAAAACTGAGTAGCAAACCCAGTCGCAGTCGCAGCGAGTGGAAAAGGCAAAAAAGAGCACCAAATAGTGAACCGCGCTCTACGCTTCCTCCAGTCAAACCTGAACCATTGCGTCGCAGCCGAATGCGTATTCAGGTGCTCGTGGAATGGGCGATCGAGTTCAGTCTTGTGGTTCTCAAACAGACTTTGCTTACATGGGTGTACGCCAGCAGGGTGGGTTAGGTTGGCAAGCCGTGGACCGGACGGTACAGACGGGAGTGGTGGCGCTATCCGACCATATAAATCGTATGTACCACATACGATTTAGTGTCTCCAACTGGAGCTCGGCCTCTCAGGCTCTGGAACCTCCCCCAATCAAGGACTATCCAGACCAGTAAGGTCGCCCAGACGTCGGGCAACCTGAAGGGCGCATACGTGCGCCGACTGAAGGAGGCTGCCTCCCGGCTGTCCGACATAGTCGACACGCTGGTGACGCGGAATCCGGAATCGGAGGCCTAGAGGCTCGGCAACGAGAACTCCAGGCTGCGCGCCGAGCTCAACTCTTTGCGGGAGGAGAACCTCTCCTACCGCAAGGAGTTCGAGGAGATGCGGAAGGCCATGAAGGCCTCCGCTGCGGATGCGGCTTCGGCTCCCGCTGTAACGGCGGAACCGGGTCCCGTACCCGCCAAGCGGAAGGCCAAGGCCGCCGCGACGG
Organism: Dendrolimus houi; assembly: GCA_039645545.1. Lineage (NCBI taxonomy): Eukaryota > Metazoa > Arthropoda > Insecta > Lepidoptera > Lasiocampidae > Dendrolimus > Dendrolimus houi. Next base: position 13,474,366 of record CM077134.1, read on the forward strand.
AAAAAGTCCCGGCCCCGGACCCGGTTCATATATCCGCCGCGGTCCCAAAAACGGTCCCGGTTCCCGCCATCGCGGCGGAGCCGGTTCCTACTGCACCAACCAATGCGCACGGCGGTGTGGACTACGATATGCTCACGCATATCATCGCCCGCACCCTGGGCGCTATGTTGGACGCCCGGCTTACCGGGATTGAGGAGCGGCTGCCGCCCGCGGCTATTCTTCGTCCGCTGCTCGCGGCGGACAGGAAAAAGGCTGCGGAGGCACAACCGCTGCCTAAAACGGCGGGAGCTCCCGCCGCCACCCACCGGGCTCCGAGGGAAGTAATTCTCCCGGTACCGATGGAGGTGGTGGTAGCCCCCGTCGTTGGGGTGGCGGACTCCCCACCGCCACCTCCTCCCCCCAAGAAGAAGGTGAAGGGGGGGGGGGTGAAGCAGAGGGCAAAGAAGCTGCGCCGAGCCGCAGCTCTCGCCGCCGCCTCTGCTCCGGCGCCTAAGCCCGGGCCATCGGCCCCCAAGCCGACCCCCAGGCTCAGGGCGAAACCCGCGGCCGCGACACCGGCCGTCGCGGCACCCGCCGTCGCGGCACCTGCCGCCGTGGCACCTGCCGTCGCGGCACCCGCCGTCGCGGCACCTGCCACCGTGGCACCTGCCACCGTGGCACCTGCCGTCGCGACACCATCAGCTGCGGTGGCCCCTGCCCCCGCCCCCGTTCCGGAGGGGAGTGTGGTCCACGGTCGTCCGAAGAAAGAAGGGCAGGGGAGCGGAAGCCGAAACGCCCCGCCCCCCTCCCTCGGCGCAAGCACCGGCTCCGCCATCGGGGCGGAAACCGGCGCGCAAGCCACGGGCTACGAAGCCCGTGGTATTTCAGGAGCCGAGATCGGCAGCAATTATCATTAAGTTGCTGCCGGAATCGGCCAAAAACGGTTTTGGCTACGGGGAGGTCTTCGCATAGGCCGCCTCGGTGGTCAATATCACCGAGTTAGGCCTCAGAGAGGGGCTGAAAGTGACGCGGACCGCCCGGGACGCTCAACTCCTGGACTTCCCCCCAGGACCCGAGAGCGCGACTAGGGCGAACCGCGTCGCCGAGGCCCTTCGTGGGGCACTCCAAGGGATGGCCGAAGTCATCCGCCCCGTAAAGCGTGGGGAGTTTTACGTCTCAGAGCTGGATGAGTCGGCCACCGTAGATGGGCTTCGCAGTGCCATCGCCAGCGTGGGCAACTGCCTGCACGACGATGTCAAGGCGAGGCACATTGGCATAGGACCTGGGGGGATGGGCGCATCATACGTGATGTGTCCCGTCTCTGCAACCAAAGCCATCGCCGAGCGGGGCCACCTTCTGGTGGTCTTCACCTCGGCGAAGGTGGAGGCTCTGGAAGCCCGGCCCATACGTTGTTACAGATGTTTCAACGTCGGCCACGGCACCCAGACTTGCCCGGACTCGTGCCCGGACCGGACCGGCTTGTGTCTCCGCTGCGGTAAGAGCGGACACAAGCAGCCGGACTGCACAGCCCGCGACCCCCACTGTACCGTCTGCGCGGCGGGGGGCAAACGCGCTACCCACCCGACGTTGGCGAGGCACTGCCAGCCCCCATACGTCAAGGGTAAATTCGTCCACCCGAGGGCGAATAAACGACCGGCGAGTGGAAGGGGGGTACCTATGGACACCTAAATGCCCAGTACACCCCTAACACTCTTCCAAGCTAATGTTAACCACTCCCCCGACGCCCAGGACTTGTGCCTGCAGGCGATGGCGGAGTGGCAAGCAAACTTGGCCGTAATAAGCGAACCTTATTACGTACCCCCAGCCAGGAACTGGGTGGGGGATCTCGACGATGTGGTAGCCGTGGTCGCCAGAGCCGGATCTGGCACACCGCTCACCAGTCTCGAAAGAGCAAAGGGCTACGCGGTGGCGGAAAGCGGAGGTTACGTCATCATAGGCGTGTACCTCACGCGGAGCCGCCCCCTGGCGGAGTACGAGCTCGCCTTGGACTCCATTAGGGCAGCCGTCGGCAGACTAGCGCCGAAGACGATATTCGTCCTAGGCGACTTCAATGCCAAGCAACAATCCTGGCGGAACGCGATTACCGATGTTAGGGGACGGGCGGTTGAAGACTGGGCGCTTCAATCCAACCTGTCCATCCTGAACCAGGGGTCGGTCCAGACCTGCGTACGTGCGCGGGGTGGATCGATCATGGACCTGTCATTCGCCACACATGCGGCCGCCCGCAGAGTGGTAGGATGGAGAGTGCTGGAGGAGGTGGAGACTCTGTCTGATCACTTGTACATCAGATTCGAGCTCTCCCCCTCGCCTAGCGCTAACCCTGTTCAGGGCCCCTCCTGGCTCCCGCGCTGGGCTCTTACCAAGCTCGACGCGGAGCAGGCCGAGGAGAGGGCTATCATCGAATGCTGGACCTATCCAGCCGACCTGGGGAATCTGGAGGCGCAGGCTGAGCTCATGCGCAAATCCCTCAAAAGCATTTGCGACGCTGCTATGCCTCGAGCCAAACGACCGCCGCCGCGTACATCGGTCCACTGGTGGACTGAGGAGTTGGCTGAACTGCGGAGGGCAGTCCGCAGAATCAGCCACAGGCTCAAACGCAGCGGAGCGCGTCGTCCTCCAGACTATGTTGAGGAGAATGGACTCGTGGGGGAGTTCAGTGAGTCCAGAAAGGCCCTTTCGATCGCAATTCTCCGAGCGAAAGCCTGGGCTAGGGAGGAGCTCCTCGAGACACTGGACCGGGACCCTTGGGGGCGTCCGTACCGTGCGGGCCGCAACACGTTGCGGCCTTGCACCTCCACGGTTACGGAAACGCTCGAACCCGAGGTCCTCCGGTCGGTTATCGATGGGCTCTTCCCGGATCCGGGGATCTTCACTCCCCCCGATATGGGTCCAATCATTCCCGACACCTCGAAGGTGGAGCCTCACTCCATCACCGAGGAAGAGTTAGACGTCGTCCTGGACCGGCTCCGGGGCAGGGAGACGGCTCCGGGACCCGATGGGGTTCCGGGTCAGCTCCTCTTCCTGGCCGCCAAACACCTACGCGGCCAGCTGCGGGAACTGTTCGATGCCTGTATTCGCGCAGGTCAGTTCCCGTCGCAATGGAAGGAGGGCCGATTATGCCTGATTCCCAAGGGAGGCCGTCCTCCCAACGATCCGTCCGCCTACAGGCCCATAGTGTTGCTTAACGAGGTCGCCAAGGTCTTCGAGAAGATCTTAGCGGAACGCCTCGTTAAGCATCTCGATACTGTGGAGGCGGGGCTAGCACAGACGCAGTTCGGGTTTCGGCGGAGGCGCTCCACGTTGGACGCCTTCGAGACACTGCGATCTGTAACGGACGACGCAGTCCAAGCAAAGGATACTGTCCTGGCTGTTTCGCTAGACATAGCGAACGCCTTTAACAGCCTCCCTCACGAGACGATCAGGGAGGGGGGCTTCGTGCACACGGAGTTCCCCCGTAACTCACGAGGCTGTTGGGCGCGTACCTCCAGGACAGGTACATCCTTTGGGAGGGCGGCGAGTCCGAGAATCGCGCGATAGGTCGGCGACGCGTCGCGTTCGGCGTCCCACAGGGATCGGTCCTCGGGCCGGTTCTTTGGAACGTCGGTTATTCGGTTCGCGGAATCCGTGGACCTCGCCAACGCCGGTTTGGCGATCGTGGTCCGAAGAATAGGTAGGCTGGGCTTGAAGGTCTCCCCCGCGAAAACGGAGGCCATCATGTTCCATAGGCGGTTTCGTAATCCCCCCGCGGACTTGTCCGTCACAGTCCAAGAGGTGGACATTCGTGTAGGCGCCCAGATGAAATATCTGGGGCTAATTCTCGTTGGGAAATGGCTGTTTAAAGCGCACTTTGAGCAGCTAGTTCCCAAGCTCGTGAGGTCCGCAGGCGCCCTCTCTCGGCTTCTTCCCAACGTGGGGGACCAGGGACGACGACTAGGAAACTCTACATGGGCATTTTTAGGAGTATGACCCTGTACGGTGCACCCGTATGGTCCACTGTACTTCACCGCCACAATAGGACCTTGTTGTGCCGCGCACAACGGGTCCTGGCGGTGAGGACCATCCGAGGATACCGTACAGTGTCGTGGACGGCGTCGACACTCTTGGCAGGTGATCCGCCCTGGACTCTCCAGGCGAACGTGATAGCCAAAGTTCGGCGCTCCCGACAGGATGCCCTCGCCCGTGGCCTGGTCTATGGCCAGGCCGAACTCCAGGTGATCAGGACGCGGGAAACCGCGGCCATGATCCAATCTTGGTCAGTAGAGTTGGAAAACCCTGTTGCTAGCATTGACACGGTGGAGGCGGTTCGACCGCAGCTGCTGCGATGGCTCTCGCGGAAACGCGGGACCCTGACCTTCAGAATGACACAGATACTTACCGGGCACGGTTGCTTCGATAAGTATCTGTGTCAGATTGCGGGCTGCTTGCCTTCACCCCAATGCCGCCAATGTGGCGCGCTAGACACGGTGTTACACACGCTAGTCGAGTGCGCAGCATGGGCGCCTCAGAGGTTTGAACTCGAGACACTTGTAGGACCGATCGAATCGCTGGGCGATCTGGTGCAAACCATGCTGCACAGCGACGATTGGTGGGTGGGTGCGGCCAATTTCTGCGAGACGGTAGTGTCTCAAAAGGAGGCCGCGGAACGAGATAGGGAGAGAGATGGAAGTGCGCATGCGTCTCGCGCGCGCCGACGTCAGTCGGGAGCCCGGAGGCGCAGGTATGCGCATGATCTCCCCCCCTGAAATACCGCTGCAGGGGCCCTCTAGCATCTAGGGAGCAGAGGAGTCTTCACCCCTGTTGACGAAGTGAGTTTGCCTCTCCCGGGGCATTCTCAAGCACTTGTGCGCTAGGATCGGTGTGGGTGTAACTACGTTCTGTATCTCATGCCTTTCCTGCCATAAGCGCGGGGCACATGGGAGGAGGGTGGTTTTAGTGGGGTATTGATTAGTCGAGTCTCCACACAAGCCGGTTGATTATTGTTTGGATTGCCTCAGTGGAAAGCCTCCATGATCAACAACGGTCTAATCCCTAGCAAAGGACCCGGTATGTGCGAAATGCATTTCCCCCGCCTGAAAAAAATAAATAAAATATGGCTCTTTTTTTTGGTTTATATTTGTGGAATCCGTACCGACAAGTAGGAGGACGTTCTTATTGAAGATACAGTTTTGATATGAATATGAATTATAAGACTAAAAATTTTTGACTGACTTGGTCTAAAACTATAATATAAAACATTGGTTGAAAATTAATGTGGATATTGATGTTTTTATATATTATTGTGTATGTATATCAAAACGCAAGAAAGATTAGCGATGTGGCAGCCTCTAGAATGTCAGATTTAGGGGCTTTTTTTAAAGTTGCACTTTTTACTAGACGCTTGTTCTCAGTGTTGTTCTTGCATGACTAATTTGACTATACCTATGGAATAATTGAGGAAGCTTATACAGACAGTCTCCAAGGTACGATTATTATGTACCTTGGTATACATGGCTAATTGCTAAATAACTTTAAAGAATTTGAATGTAATTCTAACTTGGTGTTCATAACTTTTTACCTACACAAAGACACTGATATAGTATATGATATAATTTAATAATTACTTAATGCAATGGCTGTTTTACAAATTTCAATGTTATATTTACTAATGATATTAAAAGTATTACATTAATATTGAATGAAAATTATTACCATGTTGATGACAATTAGTGCCACACTCAGAGTAGATTAATGGACATTATATTTAATCAAAATCAGATTTCTGTGAACATTCGTAATTTTTTTGTTAATATTCTCTGAGTACAGATTTATTACGTAAGTAAATTCATTCAGTTTATATTTTCATAAATGCAAGATGAAAATTTCAAAATGTAAGAGAAGATTATCTCATCCATTCATGTAGGGTTTAGGACCTTTTTAGAGTTGCATCTTTATTGGTAGATCGGCTTTCTTAGTATTCTTTTTCCATAGAATCTAATACAAATACATATTAAAGATGGAAGTGCGTTTTTAGCAGTATTAGGTTACAGAAAATTTCCTTTGCTACCGAAGAAAATATTTGGTACGAGCGTTAAATTAAATGATTTCTTCAGAAATGTTTCTTAAAACAAACCCTTCTTGGTAGTATTAATTGTTTTCAAATTTCATCGTCTTTAAAACTCTCTGAGTATGGCAGTTAGAGATAAAATTGAAAAAATATTAAATGTTTCTTACCTTTTCACGATATTGCCTTCGCGATGAGTCAAGACTCTGAATGAGATTGGTCGCGTGACCAAGGAAGAGTGCATAGCAGGTCGCACCGGATATCATGGAAAGCATCGTCAGCCACATGTCTGTCAGGGACTGCGGTGGAAACCGGCCGTAACCGATACATAGCATGTGGGACATTGCCTTGAATAACGCCCACGAGTATTGTTCCAGCCAGAAAGCTTCCTGAAATGATTTGATGTGAGAAGAGTTAATAAAATCGAACAAGTGGGTTTTTATAAAAAAAACATTTATTATTGCGAAGCTGGCATATGGCCCACCTAATGGAAAATGGTTACCATTGGCTATAGATGTTCGCAATACCAGGGGTGAAAACAAAGCGTTGCCAGCCCTTAACATGGGATGGCTAAAGTAATAAACCTAGACAGATTAGATTTTAACAAGAGGTCTCCCTACAGTTTTCCTTTTACCTGATACGTTCTTACTGATTTAAGAAAATCTACTAAATAAGACTCCGTGCCTTTGACTGACTTTGATATAAGTTATTAAGTGAAGATTATATCCCACCTGTAATTCGTTTATGGCAACCCATGAATTTGCTGGGAATCCTTGGAGCATTGGGACGAGAAACTGCAAACAACCGGACCAGTGGCCGATCAGTAACATCATGCAGATGAGGTTGAATATCCGCATGAACACCGAAGCCATGTTGAGAAACTGTAAAGATATGGAATCGATTAATATTTGATCGTATGCTCGTGATCGCCTCTAAAGGAAGCCGTGCGGACTGCGCGCGACAAGGACGCTCGAGGTCAAGCATCGCGATGATTCTCTACCGATGAAATCGTAAAAAAGTGAGAAATAAAATATGAACGCGTGAGACGAGTCGTCGAGCGAGCATGCGTGGTGGGCCGGCGCGGCGGCGGACGCGCGCCCGCAGCCGCCGAAACGGGCGTGCGGTCGCCGCCGCCTCGCGCGCCTCAATCCGCGCGGCCGCCGGCGGGACGTGGGAGGAACGGAACGCCAACGAAAGAAGAAGAAAGCGAAGCGGACGCAGCGGTCTAGAGGACGCCGGGTGGCGCCGCCGGCAACATGCTAAGCGGGCGAACGAGCACATGCACGCCGGCTCGTGCCGACCCTGGTTACCTTGAAGATCAGATTGCTTTTCGTGTCACCCTTCTTTTTGGCAACTTCGGAGCTGAGACGTCCCCTTCGTTCCGTGCGCTTTTTTTGTAGGTTCTGCAAGATCTAGAAAACAAGCGAGAAACACGAGATAGTAGGAAGAGAGCCAGGCGCGCCCGGAGCGCGGGAGGGATCGGCGGGCGGGGTGTCGCGGGTGTGCAGGTGTGCGGGGTGGGGCGGGGCGCGCGTGCGGGCATACTGGATGCACTAACACCGAGGGCAGCGGGCGCGGGCTAGGCCCCTACGAGGCTAGGCGCCTGGCGCGAGGCTCTGGGCACGACATGCGGCACCTGCGTGGCGAGGTCGCGCGACCCTCCATCCGCGTCGCCTGGCTCGTCGCGGGGTTGCGGAGCGGGGCTCATCTGCACACAACACCGTCACTGCGATGTCGTCACCACCACCCTCCCCGTACTTCACTTCTCACTGACTCTCCGCAGTTCATTTATGGCGACAAGTGTTTCATAACCGATGTTATTGCCAATTACCGATTCCGACGTTCTCTAATTACAGGAGTTACTTAACAGTAGATAGGTCTCGAACTAAACTGATTTTATACTTTGTGATCCAATAGAACCTAATTTCATTTAGATTTTCTATATAAATGTCGTGTTAATAAAGTGTCGCGGTATGAAACACGATGCGAGTGTCCAGTTTCGTGATCGAGTGTAATTTCTAAAATTTTGAATAACGGCGTCAGCGAATCGTATCTCAGGTTTTGTAGAAGCGGCAACATAACTTTAATAAATTTTGCAAATAATACAATGTTTATGTGTATATCGGCGTGTGTAGTGGTTTGGGTCTGCAGACGCGGCGATCGCGACGCGGGCGCATAGAGATAGAATTAGACGTCACGAGTGAGAGCGTGCTCAGGCAGAAAGAAGCTTGCAGAGAAGCAGTAGAGAAGTGCAGAGCGGGACGTGGGGCTGACATAGAGTGGGGGTGGGATCTTGGTATAATACAGGATTACAAATACAACAAAATTCCACTTTACACCTCATTAGGATCACTACTTGCTAAAACAGTATTAAAATTTATTAATTTTGTTACATTTTTCACATTATTACATATTTTCTGTAATCTATTGCCAATTTGATTGAAATGAGGTTACATGGTACACAACGTTTCCCCAAGCGGTAACTTAATAAATAATAAACTTAATAAACCTGCTGAAAGTGTATCATGTGATGATATTTTACATCACACCCACACTTTATGGTGTGCCACAAAGTTATAGATTACGACTTGTTAAGATTTTCTTTGTCTTTTTTCAAGCTACAACTTTCATTTGCTTAAATTAACTGAATCCGATATTATATTTGTTCATGTAGCATTTTTGTTCATGTTATGTTAGTAAATGTGAGCATAATGTAGTTAGAGCAGTGTTAATGATTCAAGTATTTTAAATAACCCTGTTGTGTGGGTTAGAAGAGATGAGGGCTTACATATACTTCCTCCCATTGTGAGACATATCGGACGAGCCTTGAGAGCCGCAGAAGTCGGACCAGCGATAACAGTTTCGCTAACCGCAGTATCCTTAGCGCTCGACCCGCGTGAAGAATTTGAAAGTTTTCATTAAAGTCCTGTCAAAATAATACAATATTAATAAACAGTAATGATTTATCAGATGCCGCTACAAAACCTAAAGAGTTTTTAGAGCATCAGAATAAACGACGTTGTCTTTATACAAGTGTTAAAAGACATGCTGTATTTAAAAATTTGTCAGCCAAAGAAAAGTGCTGAAGCATAATCAACATGTTACAATTATGTTTTAACAATATATAGTCTAAAGATACTCCAGTGGACAGATCGCCTATATTAGTGAAAGCTTCATAGAATTAATGAAGACTCATAGAACAGGCTTTCTATTTAAGAAAAAGCTTCTTATTCAATGCATTCGAGAAAAAATGTTGTTTTACTCCTTAGTTGCTAATTTGTCATTTAGTGTTTTATGTAAAATATTAGATATGTTACAATTTGGTCGTGTTGTCAGTTGTATTAAAATAAGTATTACAGGTTACCAGATTGATAAAAATCAAATAAAATAGTAAGACAACAAACACAAAATATTAAAGTAAAACGTTAGAAAAGCGCAATTAAATAAAAGAATACCATGCCGAGAATATTATTAAAAATTAAAAGAAGAGGTGGTGAAGGAAATGAAAGAAGACGACATGCCACTGTTGATAGAATGCAAAAAGGGAAAACAGTGTTTGATACAATTTGTGAAAAGTTGAATACGAATGCATTTTATCATATTTCTGAACAGCCGGTGCATGAATATGAAAAAGAGTGAACAATCTGTATTTCCAAGAAAGTACCCCATACGATACAAACACATCCAAATATACGTAAACAAGAAAGAGGAATATAGTCCAGAGAACGAAAGAACATTGTATGGGCTACCAAGGGCATTCAACGTGCATGTGACAGAGCATATAGGGTGCCAAAATATACCTAAATATAATAAAAATGCAAAAGTTGTCAATGTACATGAAATTGTTGTGCTCATTCAAACCTTTGGACGTTATCTTAGACCCTGAATAATGAGTAACTAACTTAACACACGATGACGCACAGGTTCTCGGAGCGGTTGGGTATAAATTCACAATGAGGAACACAAACGAAACTAATAAAATCATAAGATAGGATATTGCCTATTAAAAAAAACAAATGAACACCCAAGCTGAAACAGAATATCAACAACATAAAAGATAGAATTAAAACTATTTATAAGAACAACACGGCCAAATTGCAACGTACGTTTACCTGATTGAAGATCAAAAATATATAATCTAGTGGTATACTAGAGATGAGGTCCAGGAAGAACCATGTCCTCAAATAGTGTTTCGCTATTAACTTGGGATCTAATATCACTTGTTCTGCATTATCTTGCTGCATTATTCCTGAAAAAAAGTGTAAAATTATATTTGATTTTTTAAAGTTCCGGTACGTAGAGGTAAAAAACAATCGTTGTGATTTCATTTTGATAACTACTTGTGCAAATAAACGATTGTGTGATCGTCGATATTAGAAATTTTATAAAAAAGTACCTTTTCAAAGTTAGATTGATGATTTCACATCCACGTTATGATTTATAGAAAAATCCTTCATATGGCCAATTTGACTCGCACACGTTTATGCAGAGGTTTATTACAGTACTTTATCATTATTATATTATTATGTTGGTTATGGTCTTTGGTTATAAGTTTGTAAGGTAAGTAAAATCATTACTAACGTATCAGGGCTTCGATTTGTTGCAAGTGAAAATGTACTAGAAAAAAAATAATGTAACAGTATCTTGCTCACCTGTTCTAAAATTAACAACGATATCTATAAGAAATATGGTGTCGGATAGACAATTGAAGGCAATCCAGCGCGTGCTGAGGTCATCATTGAAAAAGGAGATTGCGACTGGCAGGATGATCAGGTTGGCTACGAGTAGTAGTAACATACAGAGGTCCCAGTAGAATCTGTAAACAATACAAAGTAGATACAATGAAATTTACATGAAATAAAAGTATATGTCCAAAGATATCGTTTCGTTGTTAAAGAAAGGAAGAGTAAGTTACTACTGATTTTTCATACAGGGAATATATCGTATTTTAATTTTGAATATGAGTTAAGCAAGCGTTAATCGGCGATATATATTTATTTCTGTTTTTAAATATATAGTTAACTATTAAAGATAATTTTGCAAGTCATATCATTACTTTTCGTTAATCCAGTGTTAAAGCCTCAAAACAATTAATTGGCTTTAGTTAGTTTGCTACATTCAAAACTGTGCATAAAACTGTAAAACAGTTTAGTTCTGCAGATGAGTATATTTTCATAGTATCATAAGTTATAGTTGTCAATGTAATAGGAATGCGGACACATGTTACGATAAATTCTAATATCTTTATATATAAAAACGAGTTAGCGGGACTCGAATTAAAATGCCGTTAGAATTATTATAGACTTTATTAGAACTATACAAACACGTATAACACAGGTACAAATATAACCGAATACAACAAATCCAACCGTAATGCAGAAGGTCGTAATTCAACAAAACGCGCAAAGTCCATCACTATTAGGTTCCTGAATGTACACACGTCACGCCCGTATCGTAGTTGTAGCTCAACTGACCCCCTCTCTCAAACAGGCCATCGTTTTCTTCTGCACAAATGCAACTGCGCCCGCCCGGTAATATCGACATAATTTCCTAGAATCAGCTTGAACTTAATCCGTAACACCTGGCTAATGGATACAGCTTGCAAGCGGCCGTAAACGAGTACAATAGAACAATAGGCTGTTCTCCACAATACTAGAAACGTATGCCAATAAATAAGTAAACAAAAGAAGACGATCATAAAAAGATTACAACTAGTTCAAATGCCGACAGGTAATAAAATGTACTTTTACAGACTGTACGTGCAATTTGTTTTTGTCGGACCCTAAGTTGTAACAATATAAAAGAACAGGCGTTAAAATAACATCTGATCATCTTACTTTGGAATATCATGACAGAAATAATTTTAATTTCTTTTCAAACAAAGATTATTGCGTTATTTAACTCCTTTTACTTGTACCTTTTTATGATGTTATAAGTGGGTACACTCATACACAATCTATGAGGCTATGAAGTTCTGTAAGTTTAAAAAAACTATCTCAGTTAATTTGATTGTCCGTTCCCATTTGCTGGGTAAATCGACAGGACAGGTGAGTAATGGAGTGACAGTATGAGCATTGTTGTCAGTGGGAGGAGAGCAGGACGCGTAGCGTGTGCATATCCACAATTATCTAATAGAGAGGCGATTGAGCTCGCAATTGCTCGTGATATGATCTCATTTGTCGTTTAATCTGAACGCAGATGACACATTGAGATCCCCTCGAGATTCTTGACTATTTAGCATCGTACAAAATTCGTCGACCCTAAACCAAAGATGTTCTGAACAAAGCCCTCGGACTGTAGCAAGTGGAAATCTTTAGTTTCTGTTTAGCCCTTAGATAATAATGATTCATACGTTATAGTATGTAACTTACCCCTTATTAAGCTACAAAAATAACAGTGTGGCATTTCATGCAAATTGTTTTCTTACAGGTGACAAATTTTAATATTCGTTATTTACTACGATAACATAAAAATAATTTAATATCTCAAAAATTACTCAACGAATATTGTATCAAAGAGATTTTTATTCATTTAAATATTTGTAAATTTTCCGCCACTTAGTTTAAAAGTCGTTTAAAATTAAATTGTAAAAAATGTAGTCATTCAGGAACGTAGTTGTGATTTTTCTAAACCTGTGTAAGAACCAACAAGGCTATTTAGGTTGAAAAAAAATGAATAGTTCCGTTTTTGCCTTAATGGCTACGGAATTCTAATCTGTATTCTATCAAGATACATATAAAATAGTAATCTTATCTTATACTAATATATAAAGCTGAAGGTCTGATTTGAAAAATTCTTTCAGTGTTAGATAGCCCATTTATCGAGGAAGGCTATATATCATCACGCTAAGACCAATAGGAGTGGAGCACCAATGAAGAATGTTTCAAAATCGGGGGGTTTGAAAACAAATTCCACGCGGGCGACGTCGCGGGCACAGCTAGTATTTTATATATACGTCCTTTACATTGACAATTGACAATGATTCTTAATTTTAGGAAGTCATAACATAATACCGTTGTCACATTAAAGTCAAGCCTTGGAGAAGCATACAGAATTGTTTAAGGTTGCTACTATTAACTCAAAAAACGTTTCTTTACGGCCGGCATTCAACTGTAATGTGGTAGAAAATAAAGAGGCAAAGGACCGCATTTTCCGCAATAAGCTAGAAAAATTTACACAATAAGTCGTCTGTCGGAGAAACTGGGACCTTTCTTTCATTATTGCTTTAAATGTAATAGAGGGATTTGAAGAAAATGTCATATAAGCTTTCACTACAATAATTACGAAGTGAAGTTAACAAATTGCGTTAATAATCTCAAATAAAACTTATCACGGAAGTTGAATGCTTTTGCATGTTCACGCCATAAGTGTCACTGACCTCTATGGCGACCTCAGTTACCGGTGACCCGAGGGCATTGGCAACTGAGGTCACAGAAGACAACCACAGAACATATTTAAATCTTCTATAGTCCGAACGGATTCACTTCTTGTTTATTGTGATAACTGAAGTAAGCGCGGCGTAACGCTCGAGAGCAAAACAATGCGTCGCTTAGTTAACAATACCGCACAACTAAAAAAATTGACATATTATGTTTTATATGTCATTAGATAATCACTTTCGGTGTGCATCCAATGATGGTACAAACATAATATGTCCTATTTTTGACTTGTGCGGTATAGTTACCTAAGCGACGAATAGAAATATGCTATTTTAAGAACTCAATAAATATGATTTAAAATGATTTTTCATGTTAATTTTTTTTTTTATTGATTATCAAAATTAAAAATACTTTAGGAAACGTATCGAAACTGAAAATACACATAACAGTGAAATCATTTCACTTCACAAAAGCAAATGCAGAGCCGAGGTAGTTAAAAGGATCTGGGGCGATACCTATGTCCGATAAGGACACTGTTGTAGGTAATGAAAAATTAAATTATTACCTTCAATGGGGGCCACCGTGATTGGTGTTCTTAAACGCTTTTTTGTTACAATTACGGAATCTTTATCAATATAAATGATCAAGGTACACGTCGTATGCGCTGATATAATCATTGTCATATTATCGTAATGGCGGCATTTAAAGAGTTAAGACATTAAGATTTAATACAAGCAACGATTACACTCGTTGTTAATTCCTACATCATTTACTTAAAATTAATTCTTAACTGAGGCTGATGTGCATAGACATTTAACCGATGCTTAAAATAAAATAATCACTAATAATAACATGGCTAAACACTGATTATTTTATCTTAACCGTCGGTTAAATGTCTATGCACACCAGCCTGAACATACTAAAACCGAGCGAACGAATGAAGTCCTCCTAACCTATTGTTTTTATTAGTTCTGCTCCAAGACCACTCTTGGTTCAATTTCATGATAAAAGTCAATAACATGAAGTATTTTTTCAATCTGCTACAAAATTATATGAACTTATAAGTGTTTGGATTTAATACGTTCTAGATTCAATACTGAAAGAAAATAATAATTTATTTGAAGAAACAGCGACGTACACACTATTATATGTTAAAGATGAAATTAATAAAAGAGCAGGTAGTCTCGAATTTATACGCTGCTTTTTCAACAAAATTAAATGAGGTTTGCACTCAGGAATATATAGTACTGTGGTGGAATTATTTACGACACAGCGCTGATTTCCTATCTGTAGCGGTACCATAACGAGCTTAAAATAAGAATATTAAACCTGAATTTTATAAAGTTATTAATTATAAACACAAATAAATATTACGTTAATTCTACAAACGTGTTCATATTAATCGTATACCTATGCATCAAAATGCTACTAGTAATTGCCCTATTTAAGTCTTCATTATTTGTTATTGATTGATATTTTAATATCGTATAAACATGGAAAATAGTTCCTGTTTACATACACATGGTATAATGTATAGAGGAAGTATGAAATATAAATTTTAGATTGCGGGTTACTTAGTCCAACTGAATATGAATAAGAATTCATATTGAGTTAGAGTAGTTTTGTAGCCTTCTTTATTCGTTTCTAGGTTCTTAAAGAAGCCTACAAACTTACTTTAACTCAACATAGAAAATAAATAAATAAAGCATAGAAAGGAAAAGCACCTTTTCCCAAAAAGAATAAAATACAAAAAAGAGACAAAATATAAAAAGATTTACAGATCTTGCCTTAATTACAGAGGAAGACGCCTATTAAAAAAATCAATAAGACCGCATGACTATACAGAAGTCTTATCGGCTAGGTACGTGATATGAAAGCATATGTTCTAATAAACGTACGTCTATGAGATTGGACATATATAGTGGCGAAGATAAACTTAGTGTTATCTGCAACTCTAACGGCGATATATGTTTACTATATTGATGTTGGGCCACGTTCGTGGAATGATTATACTTGTAACCATGTTAATACAGCAAATTCATCAATTTCAAAATTTTAAATTTTAACCCCGTTAAATATACTAAAATTATGTTTTCTATACTGTTATTAACAGATTTAGTCTAAAAATATGGTTTAAATAATACAACGTTAACGAGCGGCAGAAGAATATCTAGTTATGTAGGATCAGCGTTGCCATAGAACGTGGTAATGTTGCCAACATTTTGGGAACGCTTCCTGGCGATAGCGATCTGGACTACATTTTTTACTAAGCAATAATAAGCAATAACATATGACATATGTTGCAGTAAATTCTAAAATAATGTGAATATAAAAGAGCTAAGTGCTAAACATAAATACACTATCGTCTGACTTTTGTAAATTATGACTAAAATAATTTTAGTTAATGTTTAAACAATCAATACACTATTTGACACGTTAAAGATATGACGTCATAACATGCTACGTTTGTACAAAACCAAGGCGACTTCGGCGTTTTGTAAGATGATAAACAAGTATCTCAATTAAGTTAACGGTCAACTACCCTGTTGTCATTTCTAGATTCTTCCATACACGTAAAGTAACACGGACCATACTAGAGTTTCCTTGCCGTAAATAAAAACAAACAAGATGTTTACGGTATTGATGTATATCATAAACAGTGTAGCCACAGAGACTCCATAAATTTTAGCTACTAAAATTAAGACAGATTTCAGTGGCAATCAACTCCCGTTTATAGAGGTGAATGAGATTCGCATTTCTTGCTGGTTTACAATGAAACCTGATTTCTCCAATTTCAGTCGAATCTTTTAATTGCTTGTGTTTACTCCTTCTAATTATTAACAAACTCCGATGGCTCAGCGGCTCAAAATGTATCTTGTCCTCCAAAACGAGAACACGCCACCTGTGTCTGTCCTGTGCGATTTCAGGGCAGTTATGAACTTGAAATTCACACAGGTCAGCTTCTGTTAACCAACGACGGGTGTGGTCCTCCAGCATTTTGGGGATTGTGTAGAGGGTTAACACCCCACTCACGGTAGAAACTCACTGTTACGAAACCGAAAACGAGAAAACGTTTACTCCTTCTGAAGTATCTTATCTATACTATAACAAATCTGTTAGGAATATCGAGTTTGTACAATGAATTTAAAAATGAGAAAAATATCAGGGGGCCTGATATAGACCAGGAGATGCCGAAGAAACATCTTTTGGAATTTTTATCTGTCTGTCTGTTAGAGCATCACGGGAAAACCATTGAATGGATTTAAATAAAACTCATCAGAGAGCTAATTTACATCCTGGGGCAATAAATAGGATACTTTTTATCCCGATAAATGACGTCGTGAAATTAAATTAAATGAAATCTTTATTTGTTTTAAACATGGATACAAGGTGTAAATGAAGGTGAGATTACGTTTCACCACTTTCTGTAATTTTTTCTTAAAACTAATTAAGGAAGTATTATTTAATCCAATTATTTTGACATTAGTAGTAGTGGGAAAGACAAAAATAGCAAAAAAGATGGCGCTACAATCGTCACTGCTAACACTGCAATTCATTATCAAACACGTCGTCATGACAACGTGAATGAGGTTGTAAAACGCTGGTAAAACTACGCTATATCTAGACACGGGTTCCTTCTAATATTGATAATGTAGACAATCATGTTGCGACACAAACTCAACACCACACAATAGATTACAATTACAAGCAAATAAATTAAAAATTATGAAGTATCCTTTTTCATTTCTTTATTTTTTCTTTTATCCAGATCTCTGCAAAATGTGGACTGGTACAATTATTATTAGAATAAAAGTGTTTAAAATGTTTAATATAAAACACTGAAAAACATATTGCTAAAAACTAGTCAGAGGGAAATGTGTCTAGAAGGCTGGCTGCATTACCACCCTGGATGGAAAATTCGCTGTACGAAGTGTAAAAAACCAGCTTTCTGGTCATGGGTGATATCAAAAATTTTCCTACTTTCTTGTTTGTTCTTTAAATTTTAAAATTTCATTTCATAATTAATAAATGTGTTCTCATTATCACGATATAATGGCAAAGATTTAATTAGGAGTTTAAATTTATTTATAAACTCCCTTTGAGATTTAACAATAACATAATACACAAGTTAATTTACAAGGCACGCTCCTTGTTTTGTGTCGACGGTAATCTTTTGAAAACTTAACAAAGGAAGTAAATTGAATAATGCTACTCTAAGGATGAGGGACTAATGTACCGTACCTCGAAGAAGATTATTCGAAATACAATGTCCATAATTAAGTTTACCTTACTTTAAATTAGAACAAGGATGTTTTCAAATGAGGACATAGTTTTTTGTGGCAACTTGAAGGGTAATGTTTTGCAGTGCAGTTTTATTTTCAAAACACAGTCTAATCCCATTTAAAATGCACTTTATTTGTAAGATCCTGATTGTTTTTAAACAAAAATTGTGTGCCCATTATGTAAAACCTTCACTGCTAATATACATTAATAAATACTTTTTGCTTTACCCAAATAACTTTATGGTTTGGCGTTACTTACAGATCTATAGTTTAGAATGGCCACGTAGGCACCAACCTACCTATGATAATATTTAACACTGGATAGATTCACAAAGAGTATGAAGCTATATTTAGAAAAGTTGTGATCAAGAGAGTTTCATTAACGAAATTAATTTCATATTTATGTAACAGTTCTGTTCAAACCTGTTTGAACATAAACTTTATTTTGTTATTTTTTTCTATAATTAAAAGTTTTCTTTTATTTTTTGTTCTGTCAAATATCTCTGGAAAAATAACACATAATATTAATATCACAAACATTGTCTTATATTTCAATTATATTTAATTACAGTCCGCTATACATAACTATTTATACAGTTCTGTAACGTTACATTGGACGGTTTGTAGTGATTGCTATTACATATGGGGGAAATTGTCTCATTACAATAGCAATACTGGTCCATACATAAATACTCATTGGTTTAATTAACCTCAATTCGATGCAGTTACACACTGAGTTGCATTCAAACATGCACTCAACTGAACATTATCATTTGTGTGTGATGTATATTAGGTATTATACATCGCACACACAATAATGTTCAGATTTCTACTTATTCGTAATTACTTTATAAGCCTATAAACGTGTGTTGAAGGGACATAAATTTTCTATTTATCTATACAATACATCCGGATGTAACGAGTAAACGAGTAAAATAGAAATGATGAAGGTTAAATTATAGATTATACTTGCAGATAATTTTTTATTGTCAATGTGGATGATGAAAATCAAACAAGTTCTATAAAACGGAATCGAACGACGAACGACTTTTCAGTATAAGGCCTCTGCTTCGATATTTTAATTCTCAGGTCTATCAATTAAAACCTATGCCACCAATCTCTGACTGACGCGAAATAACTGGCAACTCGAAAAGTTATATGGCAACCCGATGTATTAAATTTCACAAAATAACTTTTTTGGGAGAAATTTGAATGTTTTGCTGTACATCTTAATTTCGAAAAAGAAAAAGGTACCTTTAATAATATGTATAGTTGTAAGATATTATTGTTTGCAAGCAATAATCGTGTGCGTGGAAAATTCAACTGTTTCGGGATATGTTCATGATGAATCCAATTCTTGGTATGGTAAATTTCGGAAACGAATTTTCTATGTTATTTACTACGGTCTGAGTGTTTGGTATCGGACCTAGAGTAGTCCGTTGTAAATTACCCATTACACAAGTGTAACTTGATTAATTTGGGGATATACAATATGTGTGATTGTCTGCCGATTATTTTCTTTCCTTATTTATAAAATCATTTGCCGTTCGTTAGTCTAGCTGAAACTCAAAAACAGTTTTACCGATTTCGATGAAATATGTAACATTTCCGTTTCCCACAAGAAAACAACGCTTTTATGCGTTTGTCAAAGATCACCAATTTAGCTTACACTGGGTTTCGTGACCGTTTGTGAATTTTATAAACATATTGTTACAACCTAGGCCCCAAACATAAATTCCACGTACATATCTGTAAAAGCACATTTTATTACCTGTCGGCATTTGAACTAATTGTAATCCTTTTATGATCATCATTTTTTTGTTCACTTATTTATTGGCATACGTTTCTAGTTATTGTGGAGAACAGCCTATTGTACTCGTTTATAGCCGCTTGCAGGCATCATTAGCCAGGTGTGTGAATTACGATTATTAGGAAATTGGGTGGACGTTGCCCGACGGGCAGATTCGCATTTATGACTGTATTTAGCGACAGTAAATTTAACGGGCAAATAAATGATTTGAATAATCAGTTGAGCGAGAGCCACAATCAAGGCGCGGCGTGTGTACATTCGGGAATCTAATAGTGACGGACTTTGCGTTTATTGAATTTTATTGAATTACGACCTTCTGCATTATGGTTGGATTCGTTGTGTTCGGCTATATTTTTGTATAGTTCCAATAAACTCTATAATAATTCCAACGGCATTTTAATTCGAGTCCCGCAACTCGTAACAATATAATTATTAAAAAGAGGGTTCTACAGGCATTGTATCCATAAACGTATGACGTTCTCAAAATAAAAAAAATCATTTCACTGAATACTTAAGATTTTCTACACATATGCACAAAATTGTTTTTAAAAATACCTGGAACTTATTAATACTTCAATAGCTTTAGAAATAATATATTAAGCACATGTAGAAATTGTACAACTGGCACGCGTATACAAATTTGCCATCTCACTCTTCGGCGTATATGCTCTTCAACAAGGGTTGCTTTAGATTTTTTTGCGATCCACAAATTAGATCCTGACTTGGTGACTATGGGACTATCTCGGGAGTTAAAAAAAAACAATTTGAAAATCGGTCCACAACTGACGGAGAAACCGCGTAATATGACTACAAAAAATTAAGCGCCTGTAGAAAATGTCATAGCTACACGCGTATACAAGCTTTTCCCAAGAATTTAGGCGCACGGTGTTCTTTAATAAGGGTTATGGTCGATATCCCTGGGATCCGATCCATTCATCAGATCCTGACGTGGTGACAGTGGGACTATTTCGGGAGTATAACTATTCGATTAAAAGAAAATTTTTGAAAATCGTTCACAATTGACGGAAGAATCGAGTAACAAACATACAAAAAAAAACAGACGAATTGAGAGCCTCCTCCTTTTTGACGTCGGTTAAAAATATGTATGGTTTTTAAGAAATTATTCCCCTTCAAGTTCCCGTTAACAATCTCACTATAAATAATAACTGTATTTAAATTTTCTGAGTTTTAGACCAAAGGTTTTGTTACAAGCGTACAATTTAATTTTGAAGTTATTTAATACAAGTACTAGGATTCACCCGTGACTTCATCCACGTTGAACGGAATAAGCTAATTTGTACGTGTCTTAGCAACTTAAAACTACTTTCGGGAAAAATTCTGCGGGATTCCCGGTATATAAACTATCACAGATATTATGACAGAGAATTTACTATTGATCAGTGCAAATATTACATCGGAATCCGATTTTAGGTCTGGCCACTTCAACTGCTCTCAAGAAAAATTCGGTAAGATTCCCGGGATATAAAGTACCGCAGTTTTTAGGTTCGGGAATTTGCTATTGACCAGTGAAAACTGCATCAAAATCGGCTTAGAAGTTTTGCTTGAATTCCGAACAAATAAACAAACCCAAAAATCTAAAAACCGAAAGACTACACTTTACAATTGTATAATATTATATTTATATTTTAACTTAGATATACTTAAACAGATATCATTTATATTAAACAGATAATATCGCTTTTTTGGAACAATATTTATATTATACGTAATCTCTTAATTATGAAAGAAATAAATTATATTTAAACATTTACATAAACTAAGTGTCTAAAGTAATTAACCAGAGATATCATGTTGATTCACTGCTGTATAATATATACAACATAATTTACCCTATTTACACGAAGAACATGTAATTAAAACTCATCTCTAAGAGCTTTACACATATTTCTTGTCCGAAACAAAAGCATCATTAACGTGTATATTTTAGTACATCTTTTAAGTACCTAATCACTAAGGCATGGTCATGGCGTCGTTTGAACACATATGCGACTTTCATCAGAAAAAAGAAAGAGATTTATTGACTTAAAAACGACCAACTACATAAATAGAAAGAAAAATAATTAGACTTTTGTTGTGGAAAATAAATTAGGTAGTACTCTCCGCGTCTCAGATTTAAAAAAAATGTGTGTCAGCTCCGACGCACGATTGGAGTTTACTCCTTAAGTACTAAATGAAAGGTGCGCAAGATACGTTCCGTAGAAAACTTAACGCTTTTGAGTTAACATTTCTATTAATTTCACTTCCTAGAATCCTATCCTTTTCATGCTGCGATCCTTGTATGAAAACGGATTGTGAAGGAGTAAACTCAAAAAAGAAACATTGTATATAATTTCATTTTACTGTATAGAATTTGAATTGAGACGAAAAATAACCAGACCAAAGACAACAATGCCGGGGCCTTAAGCAGTGGGCTTAAGGTGCTGGCCTGTTACAAACGTCGTTGGCTGCGTATGGCGTGACATTATAATTTTTACGCCACTGAGGAAGGCTTATTATGAAAATATATGAGCAATGTCTATATGTCGTACGCCGCGTCCGCTGTCATTCTCAAGCATTCCAGCGTAAAGAAAGGTTTTTTGAAGCCAATTAATCTGTCAAACAAATCTGCCTAATCATAGAGAGTAAGTACACCGGAAAATTGTTTACGACTTATGAACGATAAGTAATTTTGATTTATTTTACATAATTATGCTGTTAATATTTCATACCTTGTTCGCTAGATTACTTGCAGGACGTTCTATTACACCTATAATCAATATTACATACTTCTATACAGGGTGGAAACTTTCAGCGGGGCAGTAATGGGAAGCACTTTAATCGTTGCAGCTACACGAAAATGGTCTGAGGAGACTATCCATAATTTTTTCGATAGAAGTTTTTGATCAGTATTAGACTGTTTCTAATACTGATTCGATTGAGTCGATTGGTATCAATTTTTTTTGTGTAAAATGGACATTTTATTGTTACATTACTAAATATCAAGAAGTAGGCAACATTATAGGCATACATATGTCAAAAGTAAATTAACCGATTAGATAGAGTATAGTAGCATAAAATCGATAAGCATAACATTAGTAAAAAAGAATTTCAATTGGCACTTCGGAAACCGAAATCCTGAAAGCTATTTAAGAGGCCGTTAAGCGAAATAGCCAATCCGATAATGACAAACCATGAAATGTATTATGGCTATTTCGTATGGCAGTAACTGACATTTATAACAGTAGGTACTTATGTGGTAAGATTGCGGATTGTTAACATTTACGACTTATGTTAATTCTATTGACAATTAAAGTCATATTAAATTATAAATTAGCAATGTAAAAGGCATAATCATTAAACGTGTCTTATATAATTATTTTATATAATAAAGGACACCAGCAAATAATGATTAAATTATTTAGCCCTTTTGGTGGGACGATACAATCTTTTTAGAGTGCTCAAGTTAGTGCTTCCATTTTTGAAACCCCTGGAATGATGTACTTTTTTTCGTAAAATGAGGTAAACAATAAATAATATTATTGGTAAAAAAACTTTTCAGTTGAATTCTTCATTATATTTCAGAAGAAATGTAACCAGTGGCATAATGCGGGACTTTACCATTGCCCAACAGTGGGCCCGCAACATGAGGATAGTTAAAAAGTTCACCACACGGATGGTTGTGTCAGATCCATTTAATTCTCAAGGACTTGAAGGAAAAGCAAACAGATTTTTAAAAAAAACCACTTTCACATTTGTGTATATATACATATGTACATGTACCTACATTGTACATATTAGTATGGATTTATAAAATATATTATTAGGTTGGGGAAAAAGTTTCTTCACATTTTATATAAAAATTCAAAAGGTTTTTTTATAAAGTTTATTTACATTTGACTAAAGTATGTAGGTGCTATTTTGTTGGATAACTTTTTGCCATCTTTTAGGTAGGGACGTGATCCCATTGCTATAAAAATTTTGAGGCTTCTGATCAAAAAACTGCGACAAGTGGTTTTGGCAGTCCTCTCGTGATGTTAACCTGACACTGCCTAAGAAATTCTGCAGAGACCGAAACAGGTGAAAATCTGAAGGTGCAAGGTCAGGACTATACGGCGGATGCATTAACACCTCCCAGTCAAACTCTCGTAATTTTTGCTGAGTGGCTAAAGATGTGTGAGGTCTAGCGTTATCATGGTGAAAAACCACACCCTTTCTGTTGATTAATTCCGGCCGCTTTCTCTCAACTTTTTGCTTTAATCTCATCAGTTGTTCGCAGTACAGTTCAGAATCGATGGTCCTGCCTGGCGGTAACAGCTCATAATGAATAAAGCCCTTCCAATCCCACCATACACACAGCATCACCTTGTTGCGAGTTAACCCGGGTTTCGCCACAGTCTGTGAAGCCTGACCGGCCTTTGACCACTGTCTTTTTCGCACGTTCTTGTCGTACGTGATCCACTTTTCATCACCAGTTATCAGCTTCTTCAAAAATGGTTCGGTTTCATTACGTCGTAATAAAGAATCACAAATGAGTACACTGTTCATTAGGTTTCTTTCAGTGAGCTCATGAGGCACCCAAATATCGAGCTTTTTTGTGTACCCAGCTTTTTTCAAATGCGCCAAAACCGTTTTGTGGTCAATTCCCAGTTCTCCAGCTACATCGTAACTACTAATATGCCGATCTTGCTCCACTTTTTAAAAAATGGCACCAATTTTGTCCGTAACAGAGCGACCAGAGCGACGTGCATCTTTGATATCAAAATTTCCGGATTGAAAACGCTTAAACCAAATTTGCGCTACTCACACAGATACTGCATTAGGTCCATAAACACCACAATTTTTTTTCACGGCTTGTGTTGCATTTTAACCTTTTGTGTAGTAAAATTTTAAAATTTATCGAATTTCTTCATTAGATTCACTCATTTTAACAATAAGAAAAACAAATGAAAATCACACATTTTCCTAATTTGAATTTGGAATTGTATTCTTTAAAATTAAAACTTTTTAATGATACCAAAACCAGCCACATACAAATGGTATAGCCAAAGAGATCTTATTACAAGTTCATACATACTATATGCGAAAAGACTTTTTCCCCAACCTATTATTTAAATACTTTAAGTAAGTATTTATTTGAATAGTATCAACATTCTTTGCCATCGAAATGTAACAATATAAGGATTCATAATAAAGATGGCTTAAATAAATTTGCTTGCGTAGAGGAATAGATTGTAAGAGTATGATGACACAAATTGTGATTGGCAAAAACGTGCATAGTAACAACGTCCGTTCATAAAGCAGAAATGACAATGTCCTATTTCAACGAAGATCTCTTCTCGTTAGCGCAATAAAAAACAATTGCCTAAATCCTTTTAAGTCGTCAAACAAGTCAAGGATAATGGCAGGTTCTTGGATGATATCCTCCTCCACAATATTAGTGATAACTCCAGTTCTTGGATAAATCTAATATTAGCAGCTAATTATAAGGGATACAACGGCCTATAAAGTGAGGCATGTTGGGCGTTATTTTTGTTGATAAAATTCAAACTGCAAAATTAGTAACTGACGTGGTAGGAGAGGTATGTCTGTCGCAGGATCACTGTTTTAAGAAACAAAGCCTTCTAGAAAACGTTATCTGCCATTCTCGTGGATTGACGACGTAAGGTTAGGTTGAGGCTAAATAAGAAAATCGGATAGCCGGGATTTATCACACAAACTTGGTCAGGCTTATGTCTAGCAGTAGCCAACGACTGTTTGATAACAAGGACAAATGATATAGTAGACATTCAAAAGGCGACTAAAAGTAATATTATTTTATAACTTTCCATCTGTACTTGGAAACTTGTGCTAATCCAACTAGCGGACATACGATGGAATTCCAAGACGTAGTATATATAATGCACGTAGCAATGAATCGGAGTTTACAGGTTGACACATTATCAATACCTTTGAAACTACACATAAATGTTGAGTTTCTTCTTAACCCTGCGTTAGTTTATTTAAAGGTTTGGGAGCGATAATAAATCCTATTATAATTTAATGATATTCAGACGAAGCGAATATTACATTTAGATAGAAAAGTGTGATATGACAAGACAATTTGGAAATATACTTTTTATGTATGTATTTATAAACGAATGACTGCCCTAATTTACAATGCATTATCCACTAATCAGGGTTTCCATTGAACAGGCAATAAATTTGATGCATATATAAGTTAATTAATTACATTAATATTGTAATTATTTATGTGTGTGATGAGTGTGTAGATTCCAATTTATCGCAAATGATCTTTAATCATATCCTGATTTGGTAGTCAGGTTATGACTACTGGTTGGTTAGTATGGTTACTGATTCCTTATTTACATTGTAACAATTGTTGAAAAGTGCTAAATTTCTTTTGCCACATCGATGGTATCCCTTATAATCAATGGTCATAAATTGGATTCAACAAACTCTCTTAAGAATCACTGAATTTATAAACTTATACCTTGATCTTTATATTATATGTATTGATT
Organism: Dendrolimus houi; assembly: GCA_039645545.1. NCBI lineage: Eukaryota > Metazoa > Arthropoda > Insecta > Lepidoptera > Lasiocampidae > Dendrolimus > Dendrolimus houi. The sequence continues at coordinate 13,500,396 of CM077134.1, forward strand.
CATCTACTTCCAAAATATGATGTACCTATATGGTATGTTTCAGGCCAGGAGCATGCATCACATTGGCTATTTCTTCCCCATGTATTATGCATGTTGTTACTATTAACACTCGGCGATGCAGGAAAACATCGTGATGAAATCTGTATATCGAGATTACCGATTTATGAAATCTAATTATACATGTATACATATACAAGGACGAGAGTGATTAATATACTGTCCGTCCCTCAGGTAATGCCGCCTGAATTTTTCTTATAATGCAAGTTGCATAGAAAAAGATTTCCACGAGATATTATTATAAATCAATAGGTACCATTCATTTTAGTTTCTTAGAAAAAATAAAGTTACAAACAAGCCTACACAGTAGTGCTAATGTAATTCACCAAGATATATCTTGTTTAGTTTGTTCCACAAAGAAAGTATTTGCTAAAGGAATTTGTTGAAAATTTTCTACGGATTTACCTGTCCGCCACATATTCTGGCCCGATATCTTGGTAAATCCTACTCATAAGTAGTCTGAATTTACGAGTTATACTAGACCTGTTGAAGTAAAATAAATAAAAGTTTGATTAATTAAATAGAGGGGTGAATCTATATATATAAAAATGAATCGTAGAAATATATGTACGCGCAGAACTTAAGAACGACTTTACTGATTTTGATTACATTTTTTGTACATGTTTGAGTGGGTTTATTTTTTAGATTCACAATTGGAACCAGTAGGAGGCGCTGGGATCGGGTCCTAGATTTTTATTTTTTTCGGGCAGGCCAACGTTTGCCAGGACTTCTAGTCTTTATATATAAAATTCTTCTATGCGTGTTGTGACTGAACTCCTAAACGACTGGACGTCGCAGGACGTCTGCGCGGGACAGCTAGTAACATATAAATCGATATGCAGATTGCGCAGATCGAATGTATCAAATTCCAAGTACATCCTGATGATTATGGTTAGGATATCAAGACAAAGTTTTGAAATTATTGTTATCGGCTCTTAATGTGTGTGCAAAATTTCAAATTATTCAGACGTCTGAAAGTGGTGAAAATGATGTTGAAAGACTCCGTAATGATTATGTTAGACGTATTAAACAAATGTTATTAATTTACACATATCTGAAAGGTCGCAACGGTATTCAATGACATTGAATGATTCAAGTTATATTTATATACATCACCAGAATTTTCCCCGCGGCTACGCCGAGTGATAGACAGTAGGTATTAGTAGCTCTATGTTACTCACATCAAAAACTAAATTAGTTTTTTTATATATTAGACCTAAAAATTTGCTGTTATTGGTTCAATTCACTACAATAACAAAGAAACTAAGTCCATATAGTCTAAACAGCTGTTCAGCAAAACGTAGAGGTGAGTTGAAGCCAACCTGTTTTGAAGTAATACAATGGATGACATATTGTTTATGACAAGGTGAATTGAATTGAAAAAACGAGATTGCGGCGTCATCTATTTTGCTAATCCATCTATGCTAAGGAAACGACGTCATTTATTGGGATAAAATGTATTCTAAGTGTTAACTCGGGTGATAAGTCAGCACTATGTCGAGATTCATTCAAATACGTTAGTAATTTTCCAAAAAAGATACGATCGCAGCGCCATCGTTTTCGCTATTTTCGTCTATCCCATAGAAAAGACGTCTTGTATTGGGATAAAAAGTATCCTAAGTTACGCCCCGGGATATAAGCTAGCTCTATGCCGAGAATTATTTAAATCCGTTTAGTAGTTTTCACATGATGCTGTAACAGAAAGACAGACAGACAGACAAAAATTCTAAAAATTGCATTTTTGGAATCGCCTGGTCCAAATTATCCCTTCTGATTTTTTTCACATTTTTAAACGCATTGAACAAACTCGAACAATTTACAGATTTATTATAGTATGACTATGGTTTATTCATCCAAATTGAAAGCCAGAAATGAACCATCTAATATCGGCTTAATGCTAATATTAGACTGATCAACCAAATTGAATGAATTCGGTTGACAAGTACAGACCTGAAAGAACACGACGGTAGTCCATGACATTGAATGATTCAAGTATATGTTTATATGGATCACTTTGGTTGATTCATCGAAATTGAAAGAAGAAATGAATTGTCTAATATCGGATTAAGAGACACACAGTAGTGTAGTGTGTTATAGTATTAGTGTATACCAAATATAAAGTTTGATTAGTGCATGCGAAAGCTTCTATGCGAGGTTTATGTAGATTTAAAAATCCTAGTGAAGAGGGTCTTAACGGTGGCATTTCACGGGGATATTTCAGCCTGGATCCAAATTTGCCATGAATAATAGAGCAACTCTATGTTCGGTTCAGCTGAAGTCTAGTCAGGTAGCTTTAACATCCCGAGGGATGTTCGGGATGTTAGTATTTTAGCAACATATACATGTAGGAATGTTAAAAATGGGTTGGATGTGTATCAGAGTGCAAGTGTACATTGAATGAGATGAATGATATCGTGAAGCATTATTACCTCGGGCTCTAAAGTCAATCATAACATCTTTATCTCCCATATTTACGTAATTCTATACAATATTACTATGATTATTATTTTTATATACATAAAATTTTATATACGTATTGCAAAACCCACATGTTACACAATTTTTCTCTAATCCATCCTAAGGTTGTCTGGAACAAATTGCTTTTAGTGATAAGACCGCCTATTGTCTTCTGTACTTAAACAAGAAGTTTAATGAATTGTATCTTAATGTTATGCAATAAAGTATATTCTATTCTATTCTAATGATAAAGATTGAACGAACGGTAAGCTGGGAGTCGTGAGTTAAAAGCGTAAGAGGGTGGTTGGGTGCGTGTGTTAGACTAGGTTGTTTTTTAAAGTGTTTTCTAAGGTGTGTAAATTAAAGTATTCATTCGAAGATCTGTTTTTAATTCAAACGAGCCAATTTTTAAGAACTACGCCCCACCTCCACATACATATACATAAAATATATACTACACTAGTTTGGTGAAACAAGGCATGAATGCATAATAAATAAATCTTCATGACGGGTTATATAAATTCGAAATTTTGTGACACATTTACAGATTTATTATGATACTTGTAGTAGCAGCGAAACTTCGTTGTCTTTACCGTGGTGACGTGTTTGTTAGTGAGATGCAACGGAGGCACCAAAAGAAGGTAACCGCAATGCCATCTTATTCACTATTTTCGTCTATACCAGAGAAACGACTTCATTTATCGCTCTAAAAAGTATCTGTTAACGCCGACCTATTTGGTCACCGGCTCTTTGTTTCCTTTTTTCTTTCGCCGCATCTGTCACTATGTAATGTGACAGTCTACGTCCGACCGCTGAACGCGCCGCAGCTTCCGCGCAAACCTCGCCGCGTTTTGTATGTTGTGTCGCATTATACACCCGCATCAACCACCCATATCAACCCGCACGCTGGAAAGGTGCACGCTGTATCGTTCCAGCTGGTCCACTTATCGAAGGAACCGCAAGACGCAAAGGAAGGACCATGAGGAAGAAGTGCCTACCGCTGCGAAGCTCGCATCGTTCGTAGTGTGTCTGGTGCGGCCAGCTTTCCTGCTCGTCTATCCCCGCTCTCGCCCGCGCTCCCAGTAACCAAGTATTGGTCCGGGAAATAAGCTAGTTCTGTGTCTGTCGAGTTTCATTTAAACATGTTTAGTAGTTTTCACGTGACACTCTTAACAGACTGACAGTTACATTTTCGGAACTTGTTCGTTCAAATTAGACGCCCTTAGTTTTTTAAATTTTATGTTTAAATTCGTCCCTTCTGCAGATTTATTATATTATAGAGTATTTTATCGATAAATAAATAATATGACTAAGAAATTGATAATAAAAGATACGTTTCATAAACATAAATCAACAAATAATAGCCATTTTGTCTGTCAACTTATAAGAACTATTTTCAATATTCGCCCGTCACATTTCCGGTGAAAGTCAAGGAAACGTTTTAGTTGACCTTTACGAGGGACGCGCCATTGCCGGAGGGGATATGCAAATTGTGACAGATTGCCTGCTTAATATTAGTTTCGTATTTCATTCGAAATCGTACGGCAGTACAGTATATTTCGCTTGTGTATTCAAAACCATTTTTTATGTATTACAGTTTATTAGAACATTTTCGTAAATTTCCTAAACAGATTAATGGATCTAATTAAGACATTTCTCTTCAGTCTTCCGATAATGATCTCATGTGACAACGTCAACCAAATGTCAAGATTTTTGTGGCAACTCATGAATACTCACCTTAATAGTTTAGCTACTTTTAGATTGGGATTTATACAGCAAAATATATATTACTTGGAGAACTGTTTAATTCGACTTCCGAATGAAGAATGCCGATCTAAAGTAAAACTAATTATAAGTTATGATTATTGTTAATTAGCCACCCTAGACAGCTGCTATGTCCAGTGCATCCGACCAGTCGAGGTGAGAACGATCGTTCATCACTACGCCCTCTCGCTTTTATGTATATCCGATTAGAAAACACAACTACCCGCAAATATTACAATAGTACAATAATAGGTTACACTATTTGGAACATTAACACTACTTTTCCCTATTTTTACCATATGGCTTTTCCATACAATCAATCAATTAGCATTGATTGAACTTATGTTCTCATTTTTCATCTTTGTATATTTTATTAACCTGTTTTTAAGTATTTGAAAATAAATCACGTTACAACTACACCAATACCCCAACGAAACCTCGTAAACGTGATGCACTTATATATCTTATGGTAACAATAAAAAATATTTTCGGCCGAACTAGCAGAATTAGGTAAAACACAGTATAAACCATTTGTTCCGCTTGCATGCCATTGCAGTGCTATACAGTGCACTGGACAGTGCTGTCTGGTTTTGGATCGTTAACTTCAATATATTATGAGACAGATAGATGTGTTTAGGTTGTTACTCAGTCATGCTCGCTAGCCCGGTTCTAGGCTTTTGCATAATAGGATAATGCTTGGCTGGGAGGTACACTGGATTATACAACGAAATAGTGTATCTATTAAAATTTATGTGCATGTTTCATATAGAACTTATTCATAGCTTTTTAATTTTTGACCTTGGCTATATGTTGTTAGTATTATGGATAATAGCCATTGTAGCTAGGGTAGAAATATGGTGAAGAGTATAGACAAGCTACATATTAAAAAACCTCTGTCAAATCCCTATAATGTACTTATATTATGTTACGCAACCTTAAGACTAATAATTAGTTTTTAAGTGTTTTGCGTAGGTAACTAATATAAATTATGGACCAAGTCTGACACAAATATTATTTTGTATGTCTCTGTAGACCACGAGCCATAAAAATGGCCCGGACTTTTGGAGGACTTGCGTGGGGCCATGGGAAAACCAAAACCTAGAGGCCGCTTGAAAAATTTAATGTAAATGTGGCGTGACTCTGACCGGCAATTATTCCTGTCTACACCATATAAAAATGCACCCAAGGACAAGCCCCAATGAGTGTAGGACTATTGTAGGAAATGAGAATAAAAGGCACCAGGCTATTGGAATGAACTGCTAGTGGAACTAGGGATCTGGGATTATGAGGACTATGGCACCTGCCCGTAGTAATGTTCAGGGAATATGGAAAAATGGACAGACGGTGACTCTCCACTTCCTGCATGGGCTCCAAAAAAATTCCATAACGGAGAGGGGCAACAGGAGTGTGGCTAAGGGGTGTCGAGAGGCGAGAGGTGGGCTGGAGGTTCACCGAAGCTACTTCCGACATTAGACCATAGACACTTCCACCCCTGGAGCTTAAGTCTTAGCTCTAGCGATTGTCACTCCGTGCCGCCTGGCTAAGGCACATTCATGCCACGAAAAAAGTCCCACGGAAAATAAAGTAACTAAGAGTGGCAGCTCCGTTATTTATTTTTGTTCGTAAAGTAGCCAGGAAATAAGTTTACAGCTTTAATTATGGAATATTTTGTATTTATTATTTAATAATTACCTACGACGATTTAGGATTATTAAATAATTATTAAATAAATAAAAAAAATGTGCATATTGTTACAATTACCACGTGCTAATAACGGTGAAGGAAAACATCGTGATGCAACCTGCACATCGGGATAGCCGATGTGTCAAACCTGCCAAGCCGCCTTGGACAAGCGTGGCGGGTATACGGTCCGTTCCCCTATAGTGGGAGGCCCGAGCCCAGCAGTGGGACATTTATGGGCTGCTATTATTAAATAATTACTCTGGCAGGATTAAGTACGGCCATTGCAGCGCCGCGTCTGTGGGACTTCTTTTGTGGCGCAGACTCTAATTATTAAACTAATTGCTTTTGTTGTTGCATTATAAATAAATAATTTTACTTTCTTTATATATATTATCAAAAACAAAGCTTGTAAGTTTTTATCTATTACTCATTGTTTTTAAAGAAGTATGTGAAACTATGATAGCGGTGTCCTCAATGAGCGTTATTTTTCAGAGTACTGGAACTGAAGTGTTCTCAACTCGGCCGGCGAAACGTTGGCTTCGCAGTGATTAAAAGACCGCCACTGCTGTTGTACTGAGAGAATTTTAAAGATAAAAGTGGTTCTGACTTTTTGATTCGGGAGTTTTACTGATTTATGTTTCAAGATTTAAATATATATATATACCTAGTCTTGTCATAAATATTGTAACAAAGATTTTTATTTTCTATTGCAAATAAAATTTATAAGTTTTACAGTGTGTTAGTTTAATACATAAATATAAAACAATTTAAAATGTAAAAAGCTTATTCGAGGTGGTCTCCGTTGGCTGCAATACAGTCCTTTAAACGTTGAGGCCAGTTATCAATAGAAGCACGCACTCTTTCCATGGGAAATTCTTTACTGCCAATCGTATGGATTGTTTTAGGGACTCCAAATTATTATGGCGTTTAGAGCAAGCCGTACTCTCTAAAACTGATCATAAATCATAATACAGCGGATTAAGATCGGGACTATACAACGGACGGCCAGTCTTCAGCTCTGATGAAGTCCGAAACGTTCCTTTCCAACCAAGACTGCGTGGACCGAGCTTCATGACCCGGCGCCGAGTCTTGCTGGAAGGACCATTCTTGGTTATTGAACAAAGTGTTGTTAAGGGGCTTACCTACCTTCTCAAGAATGGTATCTTGTGATACACCTGTGCCGATGTTTTGATACCTTTTTCACAAAAATATGGCTCAGTCACTCTTTCATAGCTAACACTCTACCAAACCATCCCTGAAGACGCATAATGCCCACGTTGCACTCTGTCGACTAATTGAGAAGCTTCCTTAGAGCTTTGAACATAAATAGGGTCATTTTGTTTGTAAAAATGTTGCTCAATTGTAAAAAATTTCTCATCCGTAAACAAAATTTTTCTGTGACTTCCTTTGCGTACCGCTTCAGTAGTTGTTTCGATTTTACCAAGCTATTCTTTTTTAAATTATGAGTTAAGAAATGCCCATGCGTCTCTTATAGGCTGCAAGTCCTAAGTCATCTTTTAAAATACGCGACATGGTTCTAGGTGATACCTTCATCTCCCGAGATAAAATCTTTTGCTTTCGGACAGGATTTCTTGGAATTCTTTCCCTTACTGCTTTGACCACCTTTTTCGTACGAACACTACGTGGACGGCCAGATCTTTTTCTGTCACAAGCAGAGGAGTTCTCATTGTAGCTATTAATAGCCCAGTACACAAACATTTGACTAATACCAAGCGTATGGAGAGTTTTAAAAATTGCATTTGGCTCCATACCTACTTTGTGTAATGCACTCATCACAGCGATTCGGTTCTCTTTATCGCTCTACTCCATTTTAATATCGCAAAATGTTGTACAATGTATTGGCGCCAAAATGAGAAAACATAAATAACAAATAAATAAATAAATCGGCAGACAAACACACACACTGTATATCCCCAAATTAAGTAAGTTACGATTGTGTTATGGGTAATATACAACGGACCATTCTAGGGCCGATCCCAGACACCCAGACCATAGTAAATAACGGAGAAAATACGTTTCGGAAATTTACTATACCCGGAATCGAACCCGTAGCCTCTGCGTTGCAGTGAGGTAAGCCGGCACAGGCTTAGCCCGCTCAACCACAGAGGCCGTCAAAACACAATGAATAATCATATAAAAAGACAGATTCCAAATTCAAATGTAATATTTTGTTTCTTTTTAATTGTAACAGTATTTATGGCCAGACTAAGTATATATATATTATTATATTATGTTGGGGAAAAAGTTTCTTCGCATTTTATATAAAAATTCAAAAGGTTTTTTTATAAAGTTTATTTACGTTTGACTAAAGTATGTAGGTGCCATTTTGTTGGATAACTTTTTGCCATCTGTAGGTAGCAACGTTATCCCATTGCTATAAAAAATTTGGGGCTTCTGATCAAAAAACTGCGACAAGTGGTTTTGGCAGTCCTCTCGTGATGTTAACCTGACACTGCCTAAGGAATTCTGCAGAGACCGAAACAGGTGAAAATCTGAAGGTGCAAGGTCAGGACTATACGGCGGATGCATTAACACCTCCCAGCCAAACTCTTGTAATTTTTGCTGAGTGGCTAAAGACGTGCGAGGTCTAGCGTTATCATGGTGAAAACCACACCCCTTCTGTTGATTAATTCCGGCCGCTTTCTCTCAACTTTTTGCTTTAATCTCATCAGTTGTTCGCAGTACAATTCAGAATCGATGGTCCTGCCTGGCGGTAACAGCTCATAATGAATAATACCCTTCCAATCCCACCATACACACAGCATCACCTTGTTGCGAGTTAACCCGGGTTTCGCCACAGTCTGTGAAGCCTGACCGGCCTTTGACCACTATCTTTTTCGCACGTTCTTGTCGTACGTGATCCACTTTTCATCACCAGTTATCAGCTTCTTCAAAAATGGTTCAATTTCATTACGTCGTAATAAAGAATCACAAATGAGTACACGGTTCATTAGGTTTCTTTCAGTGAGCTCATGAGGCACCCAAATATCGAGCTTTTTTGTGTACCCAGCTTTTTTCAAATGCGCCAAAACCGTTTTGTGGTCAATTCCCAGTTCTCCAGCTACATCGTAACTACTAATATGCCGATCTTGCTCCACTTTTTCAAAAATGGCATCAATTTTGTCCATAACAGGGCGACCAGAGCGACGTTCATCTTTGATATCAAAATTTCCGGATTGAAAACGCTTAAACCAAATTTGCGCTACTCTCACAGATACTGCATTAGGTCCATAAACATTAAATTTTTTTTTCGCGGCTTGTGTTGCATTTTTACCTTTTTTGTAGTAAAATTTTAAAATGTATCGAATTTCTTCATTATATTCACTCATTTTAACAATAAGAAAAACAAATGAAAATCACACATTTTCCTAATATGAATTTGGAATTGTCTTCTTTAAAATTAAAACTTTTTAATGATACCAAAACCAGCCAGATATAAATGGTATAGCCAAAGATATCTTATTACAAGTTCATACATACTATATGCGAAAAGACTTTTTCCCCAACCTATTACATATATATATATATATATATATATATATATATATGTATATATATATATGTGTATGTATATATATATGTAGGAATCGGAATCGTATTTTTTATTATAAATTAACCATATGACGGAAGTAGTCAATAACCGTCGTATAACCGGATGTCAACGTAGAGGCATTTATTATCGAGCGACAAATATCGGAAATGGAGTAACCGGAAGTTGGAAGTTAATATGGATGGCGGAAGTTGGTTTTATGATGAAAGCGAAACTGAAGTGGAGCCAGAGCATTACCGGATATTGTCACTACGGCGCGCTACGAGGACCTTAAATACGCGGTGTTCGGGCAGAGAGGACAGTCTGTTCTGTGAATACACTGTGTACGTGTATTACTGAATAATACTGTGAATACAGAACAGACGCCGGAGAGCCCCCGGCTCGAATCGTCTCTCTCAGGGTTAAGACCCACCAATCACTCCTCACTCATTACAGACACATGTAGCCATACAAGATTAGCTTAGGCGTGTTGCTGGAGAGTTTCTTCCGCCGCTTCTTCTCCTCCAGCCATAACACGTTGCGAAGCGGTAGTAACGATAGACTAGGATCGGCTCCGCCGGCGGAGTCGATAACGAGTCCCCAATAACAATCATTTCAGCCTATTGGCTTAGCTCATTCAGCCTCTCACGGCTAACTCCTATGTAGAGTCAATCCCCCGCAGCGGTCGAGCCGAGGTCGAACCTCACAGGAGGTGCCTCCTCGAGCGCGCTGCCCCGGGCTGAACACCTCCGCTCCCACGGAGTCGGGAAGCCCCCAAAGTCCAGTATCGCTGAAACAGCCATCTGCGGCTATTCAGCTGGATCCAGCTCAAAAAAAAAAAAAAAAGAGAGGACAGTCTTCAACCGACCACTCTACAATCAAGTCGTCTTGTGGTCAATAATTACTGCTTGATAATTGCAGTATTCTTGGAGGGCAAATTGCTGCTCGACGCCTGACAAGCGTGTATTATTGTGCTGTATTTAATATTGTAATTGTAATAATTCTAGTGTAATAAACTTTGATTATAATATTTCAGATTATTATTGTGTTATACTCGGTGTAGTGTCGTTCGCACGCCATGAATCCGACATATATATATATATATATGGTTTAACAATTAAACTGCAGATAGTTTAAAATGTCAGTACAATAATATAATAACAGCCCATAAACGTCCCACTGCTGGACTCGGGCCTCCCAATTTTATGAAAGAACGGATAGTATATACTCCACGCTTGTTCAAGGCGGATTGGCGGGTTTGATGCATCAGTTACCTCAATGTGCAGGTTTCATCACGATATTTTTCTTCACCAAGTGTTAATTACAACAACTAGTGGTCGCCCGTGCTCGATATTCGACCATACTAATTAAGGTCAAAGACTATACTTCTATAATCACAGATTTCGCCAAGGCTACACTGATAATTTGACTCGAACAATAAACAAAAGTGTATATATGCGTGTGTGCGTCAAATACATGGTAGTGTGGTTAATGTTTTTTTTATGGATTTAATGTATTTTTTAGGCATAATAAATAAAAATATTAGCATTCGTCGCTTCTTCTCTATATATAAGCTATAATGTGCGAAATTTCATACTCCTCCGTTCGCGAAATTTTCGTAAAAAGGGCTACAAAGTTTTTGCTTCACGTATTAATATCTAGATATCAATTATAATACATTATAGTGGGCGTGCCTTTTTTGTCACATGTAACATAAAGCTATATGCACTTTCAATAACAGGGAGAGAAACATAGGATATTTTTTATTTATTTAAAAATTAGTCGGTTTTCACGGGGTGCGGATGTGAAGTTTACGGGAGCAACATCGCATATAAAGCTATGGTTAGTTATAAATACATGCTACGACGACAGCTTAGATAGTGCGGCCAAATTTTTAGAATGCCAGACACCAGGATATTCTTTACTCGCAGTTTATCTCGGACAAATAGAAATAAGGTGAGAAGCGTCTACGATGCGAGGTTGTACCTTGGAGGATCTACTCAAGAGCACATGGAAAATCGATACACCGATCCATAGAGATGAAAGCATCAACCACTAAAGTAGGTTGAAGTGGAGGCACTTCATAGAACAAAATATCCACAGCTTTGAAGAGAGAGGAATAAAGGAGACATGCCAGATGCGACGAAAAAAGGCCCGCTTTCTTATTATTAATTGTGGTGGCGCTTTGACGTATCAACACTGTGATCCCACATTCCTAACCAGAATATAAGCCATACACAAGCGCACGATTAGCTCGAAAATTACCGTTTTATTGTCCACACTACATGCGGACGTAGTAACCGAAATCTGTTTTATATACTATTATGTAATTATGATTTAAATAGGCTTTAAAAATTAAACTAAATATTGATTATATCTTCACATTTTATAAATATTTTTAATAATATTTGTTCTAAGTAGTATAACCTTTTATTGTACTATTTTAATAAAATACTTGGGGATTAGTTGTGATTAATTGGATATAAAAGCGAGTGGGCGTAGTGACGAAAGATTATTCTCACTTCGACTTTGGTCGGATATACAATTGTACATGGCACAGTAGCTCTCTAGGTTGACTGATCTATAATATTATAAAATTCTAAACATGCCATGTCTGTACATTGAAGCTATTTAAAAACAACACGGAGAACACGAACTTCTTTTTTACATTTCTGATGTTTGTTCGGCATTCACGTAAAAACTACTGGGCCGATTTCGATGCGATTTTTTCAATGCTGCAGTACTTTTTGTCCCGGGAATTTCAAGTCAAGCGTGGACAGAGTCGCGGGCATATCCTAGTTAACTATAATTGTGCGAGAATCATAACTTATAATTAATTGTACTTTAGATCGGCATTCTTCGTTCGGAAGTCAAATAAAACAGCTCAGTCTCAAAGTTCTACGTGTTCCGTTAAATAAATCCCGCACTAACAATAGAAAACATCATAACACCCACGCTATAATCTCCACATTATGATCTTCAGAAGGAAATTAAAGTACAATATCCAATATTCAAAGTGGTCCTCCAAAGTCCGCCGGTCTCGATTACGTGTAATATTCGACATAAAACTCTTGTAACAGTGGTAAGGGGCTGGGGAGGAGAATTTAGAGAACACTGACACAATATTCGAAAGACGTCAAGGGGGCTTGAATCGAGTGATCGAGGGTCTTCAGTATCGACTGGCAAGACTGCCGAGCTCGTACTTACCTGATGCTTGTGCATTTTCGCACAAGCTAATGTCTAAGCGTTCTTTGAAAGTTCCAATAAAATGTTTTTTTTTAAATTGTACATATTACTTTTCTTAAAATGTAACATGGAAGAAGTGTGACGCATGAAGTTTATTATTCTTTCCTAACATTTATCTATATGTGCGTCCGATGGGGCAAAACATGTTCTACTTTATTACTGTTTTCATCTATGATGTCACAATGTTTCTTTAAGTCCTCTTTTTTTGGGATTTTTGCTCATATGCACATGCCAATCGCATTAGGCTACACTACTATTTACTAATGCTCGGTTCCTATATCAGCCATTCACTTTCCTTATCATCGGTTTAATTTACACATTACTTTTATGGAGCTTGTGTCAAATTTTAACCGATAGTAAGGCAATTGACCGAAGCTAAACTTACTTCTAATTTAAATACAGTTCACCAAAATATACAGGGTTTAGTAGGTAAAAACTTAGAAATTGAACTCTTTTTAAAAGAACATAAGGTTCATGTCATTGGCTTAAAATTTTTGAAGCCATAAACTTCATAGAGCATTATACAGTGATAAGTGCATTTGTAAGGAAGTCCGCTATACATGGCGGATCACTTATCTTTGTTGCAAATGACGTAAAATGTAAAGAGTGTAAAGACATTATGTCCCTTTCTGTTGAACGTACTGTGGAGGTTTCCTGTATTGAGCTTGAGCGCTATGTAATTGCCTGCGTCTACCGACCCACCACAGGGGATTATAGTGTATTTGAAAGCACAATGGAGGGCTTGTTAAGAAAACTAAATAAAACTAATAAATTGCCTATAATTTGTGGGGATTTTAATGTTAATTTGTTGGATATGTCATCAACTCGTTCCAAGATCATTAATCTTTTCAAATCGTTCAATATTATACATGTATTTAATGAACCTACTCGTATACTGCAAATTCAGCTACCTGTTTAGACAATATAATTTGTAGTTGTGAAATAATCGACAAATCAGTCATAGATGTACTACGGTCCGATTACCGTAGCCAGTTAATATCAATACCTTTTGATAGTATTAAAATCACTTCCAAAATAACCTGTAGGCCGGTGAATAATTATCGCTTAAGAACCTTTAAAGATAATCTAGCCAAAAAACTTACTACCTTGGATCTCAACAGCGATGACCCAAACAACTTATATAGTAATTTCTTTGACCTTATACAAGCTGAATTTGAAAACACATTTAAAACTAAAACAATTAACAAAAGTAATAAACTTAAGTTTAGTGATTGGACTACGGAAGGTATATATAAAAGTCGAAGAAAACTGTATGAATTATATGGTGAAAAACAATTAAACAAAAATCCAGACTTTCTTGACTATATTAAAACTTACTCTAAGACCTTTAAAAGAGTGTGCATCACTGCGAAATCTTTATATTATAATAATAGAATTAAAAAATCAACAAACATCATTAAGACAACTTGGACTGTCATAAATTATGCTTCCGGCAAAAGTTCACGTCGAGATGATAGAATTAAACTTGTGATCAACAATAACACCATTAGTAATAACTTTCAAATTGCACAAAAATTTAATGAATACTTTAGGGATATACCAACCATAACAACTAGCTCTTTGTCTAATTTTCTTTGCTGCTAATGACACAGTGCGTAGATGAATGTAATATTTCATTCAAATTTAATCACATAGATACAGGTGATATATTGTAAAAACGTTTAAATCATTAAATATTAAAAACACAGCTGACTGTTGGGGTATATCCTTAAAAGTATTAAATGACATAGTAGACACTATTGCACTATCACCAGTAGAAATATTGAATCGATGTGTAGATAAAGGAGTATTTCCTGACTTAATGAAAGTTAGCAAAGTTATTCCTATATTTAAAACTGGAAATAAAAACGACCCCTCCAACTTTAGGCCAATTTCTATTTTACCAACCTAAAGCAAGGTCTTTGAAAAAATAATTTTAAATCAACTGCTCTCACATTTTAATATTAATAAATTATTTCATGCTAAACAGTTCGGGTTCACCAAAGGTCGTTCTACTACCGATGCAGGTGTTGAGCTCCTAAAACACATTTATGATGCTTGGGAAGGGTCACGGAATGCCATTGGTGTATTCTGTGACCTGTCCAAGGCATTCGATTGCGTTGAACACGTGACCCTCCTAAAAAAGCTCCATTATTACGGTATTCATGGTGATTCTCTCAACTTATTATCGTCTTACTTAAATAACAGATCCCAAAGCGTTGAAATTAACAATGTCAAATCTCGTGAAACTGGCATATCTATGGGTGTGCCCCAGGGCTCTGTTCTAGGTCCCTTCTTGTTTTTGATATACACTAATGATTTGCCATATTTTATTAATGATATATGTGAGGCAGTGTTGTTTGCTGATGACACGTCACTTATATTTAAAGTTGACAGAAATAAACAAAACTTTGACGACGTAAACAACGCCTAATATCTAAATGTTTTACAGTAAATAACTTATTACTCAATCCGAATAAAAAGAAATGTGTTAAGTTTTTTATGCCCAATGTAAAAGAATACGATGTTAATATCTCTCTTAACGACACTAGACTTAACCTAGTAGATTTAACTGTATTCTTAGGCATTAACCTAGATCAGAAGCTCCAGTGGGGCGCTCATATATCTAGTCTCTCAGGAAAACTTAGTTCTGCTGCATATGCGGTCAGAAAAGTTAGGCAGTTCACTGACGAAGAGACTACTAGACTAGTTTATTTTAGTTATTTTCATAGTGTCATGTCCTATGGTATTTTACTTTGAGGGCAACGCTGTTGACTAGAGACCATATTTGTTTTACAAAAAAGAGTCGTAAGGTCAATTTACAACCTCGGCCCTCGGGAGTGTCTTAGGGAACGCTTTGAGGAAATCGGTAATATAACCAAATGAAAAAGTATCTTGGTAAAAAAGGGATACCACACTATTGAAGAATATTTAAATGACAAGACTTCATTTACATAGCAGCTCGCTCCGGCCTCTTATACTATATTTTGTATAACGTTTTCATCTTGCCAAGTTTGTAAGGAATTTATGGAGATATGTAGCAGCAAAAAAAGAAAATAAAAATTAGTACGTCATGTCTTTATTATAACTGTAATAACATTTTTCTTTACTTTTATTGTGTCTCAGTCTCATTGTATATGCACTGTTTCCTAAAACTCCATTAATTCTTCAAAAGTCATTCTGTAACATACGTCTGTATAAAACTTAAAAAAAAGAGAATTTGAGGTATAAATAGAATGAGAAATATAAAGAAAAACAATTTTTAGCTAGACGCGTTGCTGGGGAATTTCTTGCCGCTTCTTCTCCTTAACAGTAATAACACGTTGCGAAGCGATGTACATAGACGAGGAAGTAAAATTAAATTTTAACCTATATATATGACCTTCAAAGTGTTCTCCAGTGGAACTTATTTTGAATAAAAGCTTTTGAATTTGAATGAACGGTCGGTACCTAAGATGTAGGAATCTCTCATAAATCTGTCTAGGTTATATTTTAATTTCAAGAATACTAACAGTGACAATAACCCAGTAAAACATAGAAGGCGACATGGCCGCTAAGCGGTATAGCTCTTTCTAAATAGAAAGGAAAAAAATGTGAAACAGGCCCTACTGTAGATATATTTCTAGACCACCACGATTGATACTTCCCTCGCGTTTTGATATTTTAAAAAAATCACTAGACTTTAAACCAGCATTTTATTAATTAATATAATTTATTTTAATAATTTTTACTCCAAATTAATAAAAAAACAAGAAAAAGTTTATTGAAACTTTTAATAGTTGTCTGAGGAAACGACGGTGCAGTATAGACAACAGACATACGGTGAAAGCTTTTCATAGTTACTTTTGTACTAGGGCCTAGGCGATATTTAATCCTAGTTATTCCACGTTTTTAGTTCCTTTTTTATCCAAAAATTTCAAGAGCTTTCACAAAATATGGAGTCTAAGTAGGTCTAACTGAGTAATGCTCCAGTTTATTATAAAAGGACGATATAAGCATAATTGTCCAAACGTTTTTGTCAACAAGCCTGATATGTCACATGTTTCAAATCGTGATCTCTTATTTAGAGATAACTCGTTAAAATGAAATAAATAGCTGTTTGTTAGGAAACATGTCAAGGAACGGAATATAAATAAACAATTATATGCTAAAGAAATTGTGTGTAAAAACGTAAATAAATTAATTCGCATGATCTGTTTGATCAAAAATGTTTACTATATTCATTTTTTTATTTTATTTCAAATAAACACTATAATAATACCTAATACCCGACACTTCGATTTGGACAAGTGTATAGTCAATTACTCTAAAATGGAGAAACCCGAGTTAAGCAGTGAGACGTTCATAGATAGATATAGCCTAAGAATGGTAATATAATTAGGTTGAAAAAGGAATGTTAAGGTGGTTTGGGGATGTAGAGAGAATGGATTTAAGTAGAATCACAAAACAAGTGTATGATAAGTTTGTGAAATGGTGGAAATGGTGCCGGTAGACCGCGAGTACCGCGACGTACACAAAATGATCTAATAGCAGAAGTGAGCAAGAGAGGCCAGGTAAAAAGAATCTTAAATAAACGTGTATATATGAAGAGGTTAACAAAAGTAGATGAAGCGAAAGTTGTTTGTCAGGGTCGTGGAAAGTGGAGATCAGACCACGATAGGAAACAGGCCTGATAATATGTACATACATATTGTAACATACGTAATATGTACGTACATAGTAATTATACATACATATGTATAATTAGGCTTAAAATTAGAAAGAGCATTATTATTGTATTAGTGATAAAAACAACCTTGAAGTGGGTAGTTTTTCTAATGTTTTCTTTCGCATTTCTGTAACACTGGTAATAGAATCTGGCATATATTAAAACCCGAGCAGCGAGGAAAAATTCTGTTTGTGGAGGGAACTTTTCGAGCAATGCATCCGACACGTCATTATGTGCAGTGGTGAATCGTGTAGGTATAGTGATAGCTAGACTGGTCTGTAATCTTATCGAAGTAGGCTTTGAAGCGAGTTATGTTGGTGGTTTCTGTTATAGATATAATACGTAACGAGGATATTTGTAAGAGAACCATTTTCAACGTCTGTTCGCAGAATTATTTCGTTACATTGAGTGGTCACATCTGACGTGTGAAGTAGACGAGTCCTGGAATGGAGACTGCGTATAGATAAATTAGTGTATGACGATCTGCGCAATATCGCTAGCAGTACCTGGATGAGAAAAGAAAAGAAAAGGAAGACCGGAATACGAAGCGTAAACTTAGGGATATTTCGATCCAACGGTGAATTTTTATTAGCTGACGACATCTATCTTCACAGAACTAGCTAAATGCAAGTACGGAGAAAGTATACTAATTCATGCATCTGGGTGGTCTGTCGTAAAAGGCAACAAAACAACCAAGGTGTTTGGGCCTGATCCTGTCTAGATTGGTACCGCCCCTGGTCTTAAGTATGTTACCATAATAACCTTTAGTTGTGTTCCTGCGTTAGTGGAAAGATGCCAGTCCTCTTTTCAGGCCGACAGCAGATTGGTACCATCTTTGGTGTTGTAAATATCTACAGGCGACAGTAACCACTTTCCATCAAGTGCACTGCCAGGCAGGCAGGCACTAGCAATAAAAAATACATTGGATAGCCCACTTCCCTCTCCTCCTATCCCATTCCTATGTGGCCACTCTATCCCATGCCATCCCCAAAAACAAATCCATTTGTGAGTTATGTATATAATATAGACATTTACAAAGGTGATTTCAAAACTATCGGGTGGAATATTTTCAATGCCGCTCGTAAAAAGCGCTAGGAATGCATTAATATCCGAATCGGGATTCGGAACGTGTCCCCAATGAAAAATAACTTATTCCGCTCCAATGGAGGCAGTTGCCGATTTATTGTTTGTTACATAACGTTGGAAAAAGCCTATTATTCAGTGACGTTGAAAATAAAATCTAGCTATAAAATTTGACGTTACAAATTACGTCACTTTTAATAAAAATTGATGCTTGACGTCCATCATAAAGACTCGTAAGGTACGGCAATCGTTTAAATCAAGAACTGAGAAAAATATACTACTTTTACTGTTTGTCTCAGTTCTTAAATTAAAAAGAATTCTATATTTGTGTACTTATATAATATTTTAGACATAATGAAAATTGGTAAAAGTTACCGACTCAACTCTTAGCTAATCTTATTTTTTCCCTTAGCTAATTCATTGGCAAATTGCCGATAGTATAATGATAAATCAAACAAGTTAGAGTTATAATTTTTATAATGATAAATCAAACAATGAATTAAGCGCGTTACCCGATGAAGCGAAGAGTATTTTTATATATTAGTGGTCGCCTAGTGGTCGAAATTCGAACATAATTAATTTAAATTATAAGTTTGAACATTACTCAGGTTCGGTTGTCAGAGACTATAACTTCTATAATTACAGATTTCGCCAAGGCTAAACTGCTAATTTGACTTTAACAATAAACAAAAGAGTATATTTGCGCGTGTGTGTCAAATACATGGTAGTGTGTGTAGTTTTTTTATTGATTTAATGAATTTATTATGCATAATTTAAAAAAAAATTAGCATTCTGCATCCTTCTTCATATAAACTATAAGTGTGCGAAATGTTATACTCGTTGTTCCGCGCAATTTTCGTAAAAGTTTTGGCTTCACGTATTAATATATACATTTATACGAGACTGGCGTTTACCCAGACCCTAGGCAGTAACTTTATTTTATTTACATAAAAACTTAATTTAGTTTTTTTTATATATATAAACCGTCAGTGAAAATGTATATAATTGATGGTGAAAATCGCTTAAGGCGACGATAAGTGAGTTTTAATTATTTCAAAAGTTTTAATTATTTCAAAAACTGAAGATCACGTCTAAACGGGTAGTTTTAATGATTTGGAAAAAATATATATTAAATTAGAGCATTTTCTTAATTTTATTTTATTTTATTAAGGATCACCAACAGTTTTGTACATTTGATCAATTACTAGACTTATGACAGGTTTAAAAGGCGATGTAAAAAAAATTATAGGTGAACACAGCTTGCAGTTTAATTTCTTCACTGTTATTTAATTAAACTCTAATAATAAAAATAACAAAAATATGTAAAATAATGAAATTAGTATGTCCGTCAATCTATGTCTAATTAGTGTCTTTTTGGGCTAAACGAATCTTTTTATAAAATGAATGTTTGGAGTCAAAGTAAATGTCATTAACATTACTGCTGCTGTTGAAAACTCTACACATTCTATAGATAGGGGAGTTAGCACCTAGTACTGTTGTTCTTAATGGGGGAAAGAGGGGGTTATAGGTTGTCGCGGGGGTTTCAAAGCGATTCTTAGGCGGAATTGGCTTAACAATTGAGGGGAACCTATGTTATTATGAAACAACTTATAAGCAAACATGACATCTAAAATAATTCTACGTGTCTCCAGGGAATCGATTTTGAAATAAATTAATCTTTCGAATCTTTTTTTTTCTTTCATTAATTTAGTATGTAAATATTTTAGATTATTTTTATACTTCATAATGTAATTAATTTGTCAATTTATGTCAAACGTCGATAAAAAACTGAGAATCACGCAAAAAGTACAAAGCGCATTTTTATGAAATTTTCACCATATAAAAGACAATTTAACTATACATCTTTTAATATACTTTTTTTTTCAATGTGAAAGAATAATATCTAGTTGTGGTTTTTCGAATAATCTTTATGCCCAGATTAGCCGGGGGCCCTTGCGGGCGACGGGCGACAGTGCCATAGATAACATACTATATATAAAATAGATGAGCGTCTCTGGAATAAAATATCAAAACATCATTTACCTTGTCCGATAGATGGCGCTACAATCGGTATTATATTCCCATATATACCACTAGATGGCGCTACAATCGATAATTCTATAAATTCAACTAAATGGTACTAATCAGTTATAATTTGTTCTAAATTGGAAAAAAGGGAAAGACAATAAAATTAGTTTAAAAAACTTATATATAACGCTATAATTTATACCAAAAGTAAAAAATGGTTCACATAAATCTTCATGAAAAAGTGTATCACCAAATATGACCATAACTAGTGGTTTTATTTATGCTCTTAAGATCTCGTCAGCACGATGTATTTATTCAACGACATTGCACAGCGCCATCTTAAGTGAAGTTAAGTGGACTAAATGGAAACTAATTATAATTTTTGATGTTCCTGGACCACTTGATGGCGCTAGTTTCCGTACATTTTTTTATTTTTCGATTATGTAGGGGAGATCCACTGGGATAGACAGTGCATCGCTGACTACTGTCACGGGTAGACGTTGACGCTCGGAGAAATCACAAAACGATTAAACTCTATTATAAGTTTGCGCTAAAATGATAACTACATATTACTAAAAAAGTCGCGGGCATATCCTAGTCTTTATATATATTTCTACTGTTCGTGTGTATGTTACTAAACTCTTCAGTCAAAAATGAAAGTGACTATGTATCTGAAAAATATTACAGTGACAAATTAAATCATTTTACATTTCCGCTTCCTTGTTGAGTCATGCTAACTGAAATATAAGAGGATTATGCGGACCGCTGAAGTGGGATTGTCGTGATATTCTCTACAAAGCGATTTGGGAAGTTACACCGCTTTAATCTCTTTAATATTGTACTTACTGTATTGTATAAAGACCGAAAATATACCAGCAATGACAATTCCAGTACCTTAGGTATTGCCTTGATAGTTAGTTATTTTTTTATTCTTCCTAAAGGCTTGCCACAACTTGGCTATGTCGCCTTAAGAATTAACAATCAACTTATATTATCGTAAATTAGGTGGCGTGTGTAAGATGTTTATATTTTTTCTGACACAGTCTGATAAGGGTTCTGTCAAAATGTTGCACCAGCCTACATTAAATTAATTGACCATTTCTAAGGCTCTTAGTTTGGACACATTCCACTAATACACGAAAGTCATCACCTATCTTACATATGTGACATGAAGAACAATTTGGTGTAGATGCTAATCTCATCATGTGTAAAAATTTGTTACGGGGAATGTGTCCAGATCGTAATCTTAAAATACTAGAGAGTATATTTTCTATTCAACACTTGATTATTAACCCAATTTAACCGTTAGTTGGTTAGTAGTTATCTACAAGGATACCTCAATTATTATTTCTGCCTACTCTAAACAGTCTTACTCTATACTTAAAGAATATTATAGAAATGGTAGTCACCGAAGAAGGACTCCAATCAAATCTAGCCGTCAAGATATTTCAGATGATGTAGTATCACACAGAGTAAGTGTTTGCTCTTGTAAATAAATCGCACCTAAATACAAAATAAACAGAAACAAAGCTAAACAAAAACAAAATACGGGAGAGGTTACAGATAAAATAACATTGTTTTTGTTTTTCAATACTATTCTTGTCGTGCCGTGGTTATCTCAATCACATTATTTCCTTAAAATTTTCATCGCAACACCGTATCATATTTAGCAAGCCCGTCTTTTTTTTCTGGTAACGGAAAATATTCACACCATCTAGGTTGTTATACGGAATCTTAATGTGCGTGTATGGTGTAAATTAATCTTGTATAATTAATTTCGCGATAGATGACATTTATAACGTAATTTTTGAAAAATATTAGGTATTATTATGTATATTATTTGAACATTTATATATTAAGTTTGCACTTATCATTTAAAATACATACTACATTATAATATAAGTTAAATTCCACGCACTTTGTATGCATGTTCAACAATATGGCTGTAAAACGCGAGTCCTTGATTTTATTCCATGTACAAGTGTTTGTAAAACAAAGACATTTAAAATATGACGACACTTAAATCGATAATGCCATAACTTCTGGTACCATCTAGTGCACGTCATAAGGTATTCGCATCTGTGATTTGAATTCGAAATGTATACAAATACATACATCAAAATAGTTTTGAAACACTAAGACTTGTCGTGTTGCTAATCATATAACTGAATACAATTTATATGATTCGCAACACAAGTTTACCCGTGCAGGAACGTAGAAAGAATACAATTTCCTGCGGCCGGGCGGCCTGTCGTGAGAGGCGAAAAAATAACCCACAGCCAGGTGGTAGGGTATTTGCACCTCTGGATAGCTACCACGCCTGGTCTAGATTATGCCGCCATAACAACTTTGAGAGAGTGGCAGCATATTGCTAGCACCAACAAATATCCATCGGTGATGATAACCGCTTTCGCAAACGTACGAGACCATTTTTAAAAATCGTCCTTAGAATTTGAAATGGGATAATAAATGACAATAACAAATAAAGCCCTCAGCATTTAAAAGGATGAACAGACTATACGCCTGTCATGTGTCTCCAAGGCGTATTGCAAGGTTTTACACATCGACTTTTTGGATGTGCAGATTTCCATGTAGTAAATGTAAATTTGTAACAATGTATACATGGGACATTTAGAAAGTTTTGCGAAAATGAAAAAAAAATTTTGTCTAGGTAAATATTTTTTTATTAAATCATTTCAAAGTACTCTCCACCAGCCTCTATACAAAGTTTCATGTGTCTGCACAAGTTTTCAAAATACTTTATCCAGTCCGCCGCAGACACCTCGTTTACCTTGCTCGAACGCTGACAGCGCATCTTCCGGCGACGAAAATTGTATCCCTTTGAGCTGATTTTTTATTTTCGGGATTAAAAAGAAGTCACACGGTGCTAGGTCAGGGCTGTAAGGAGGGTGACGCAGGAGTTTCAACGGCGTGCTGTCCAGGAAGACCCTCGTTTTGAGCGCGGTATGGGTGGGAGCGTTGTCGTGGTGAAGAAGTAGCTCGCGGAGCCCTGTGTTTGGTCGCTTATTGCTCACAACAGAGAAAACTTCTGCCAAGCATTTGGTAGTATACCATTCGGCGTTGATGCTTCTTTGGTTCCGTAAAGGAATTAACACCAAGTAGCCAGTCAAATTGAAAAAAACTCGCGATCAAAATCTTCCCCCCGCTTCTAGATAGCTTCACTTTAAGGCAGTCATTGATTCGTTTTGAAACACCCAAACCGTCGACTGGGGCTTCGTTTCTGGATCGTATTGATAAATTCAGGACTCATCACCTATAATGATGTCGTAAACACGCCGAAACGAGCCTGCTTCAAAGTTTATCATATTATGGCACCATTCCACCCGGGCCTGCTTCTGAGTATCGGTGTGGTTGTGCGGCACCCAGCGTGAAACTATCCTCCTCATGCGAAGATGCAGTGTAGAATCTCGTGAAGGCTTCCTGATCCAATCTGCAGTGTGTGCTGAATCTCTTAATACTTAACTCGCCAATTGTATTGGATTAAATTTTTCACTGCTAAATTTTCTTCCGTAACAGCCGTCAAAGGGCGACCACTACTTTCTCCATCACCTAAAGTTAGTCGACCGCACTTGAATTCGTTGTACCAACGATACACGGTTGCCTTAGATGGGCCTTCATCCATGAATGCCATTTGAAGTCTATCGTAAGAATCGTCCGGTTTCAGGCTACACTTGCAATACTACAAAATTATAGCGCGAAATGTTCCCTCACGGCGCAGATTCATTTTTCAATGAGACACGATAATTTAAATTAGCCCGCAAACAATGTGGAGGGAAATATTGAAATTGAAACGTACCTATTTTTAGTTATAAATAATCATATTTTTAAAATAAATTATAACTGGCCAGTCTCTCATACATAAAAACTTTTTTTGCAATACTTTCTGAGTGGCCTAGTACATATTAGGTCAGAAAAGGCAAACAGCGCATGCTCCGGCAGGATTCGAACCCATGTTATTCCAATAAGATGCATGTGAAGTTAGCCACTAAACTATTAACTATAACGCAATTAAAAGATAGCTGCGTTTTCCAACCATGTATATATTACTGTTGGTAATGCAATTTTAAATGACTTTTAAACACAACCAACAATGTATAATTCACAGTTTTTCGTAAACAAACCGTTTTATTGTGTAATTAAATTATTTCCAGCTTTCATGTCCCGAGTTTTCCAAAGTTAATTAACTTTTAGAAAATTCTTTTTTTTTTGCGATAGTAAAAATGTGTTTTGGTATTTTATTTTGTTTACGTTTGTTTGCCTACATGATTCTTTTCATGGATGCTTGTGACATTGACTTTCCTTGAAATATTCTTTGTTTGCATTTCAGTCATTCAAATGCTTACATTTCATGGTCCTAGTGAATCGTTACACTTTAAACATTTGAATGGAATTTCTAAGAATTTTTAAACGGTTTCCGTCGTGCTATTTCTCAGTATTTAATGATAGACATGAAAATGAATGTTATTTGCTAGTAGATACGCACAGGAACGGAGTAAAAATAGCTAAAATATAGATAGATAGACAGACAGACAGGTAGACCTATACCCAGGTGGTAAGGTATTTGTCCATCTGGATGGTTACCACCCCTACTCTAGAACATATTACCATAACTATCTTGAGTTGTATTCCGGCAATAGTGGCCAGGTTCCAGTCTCCAGTTCGAAGCCGGCAGCACATTAGAAACACTTTAGCAAATGTCCATAGGTGCCGGTAACCACTTTCCATTAGGTGGGCCGTTTGAGTGTTTGCCTGCTTCAGGTAGTAAAAACAAATAAAAGTTCAGGTCAGTTTGATATTTTGTACGTGATAGAGACATGCTGGACTCATGATTACAGCTCTTAAGGCCGGCTTGGTAAGATATCACGCTCTCGCAGAATATCGGCGTGAAACGGTTAGCCTTGAGCTAATCGTATGCTGACTGAGTTTTGATGGCCTACTTCCTCTCGTTCTTCCAATCCAATCTTCCCCATCCCATTCTTCCTGTTTGATTCCTCTATTTCATGTTGATTCGGGGGAATGTCTTTTCTTGCGACACCATCCTCGAGCCTGGGGGATAAGCTTTGCCCTAAGGGATGTGTCGGACTCCTGATCAGCCGTATGCCCAATGTCGGCCGTCAAACTACCTACTAAACCAAAACCTGCGCACCTATCTCACTAGCTTTCACGGGGCGCCAAAGGAACTAGACCAGAAGGTACTGCATCATTGACGCCCAACGCTATATGACGGGCCCAGGGTGTCCTGCGGGGGAGGACACCCACTTCTACAACAGGGGGGAAGTCCTCGGGATACCAAACCTCTATCTCATCCCCTATCCCAAACACTTTATCACATCGTAAAGGCTGGCAACACGTTGGCTTCGTTATTGGTGTTGCAAACGTCTATAAGCTAAGTAACTACTTTTCATGAGCGGGCCATGTGCCTGTTTACCAGCTTCACATAAAAAAAAATACCCTATCTTAGTAATTTTAATTTTCTGTTCTTAAGATCTTAGACAATGTATCAGTATGAACAGGTAAGAGGAATAGGTGTTAGGAACGACAATAGTCTATTAAATAATGTATTTCTAAAAATCTTTTAATTCTTACATAAGTACAAGCCATTAAAACTTAGTTTTAGTTATTTAAAATATAGTTATATATAGTTAATTTAAATACAATACTTATGTTTGTAGTTAGTATTCCAAACCTGAGAATAGTTTTTATTTTGAATACAGCCAACTTTTTCAAGCCGTATAAAGCGCTTACGTAAGCAGATTGAGATGTCAATATTTATAAGCTTGGCTCAGCGCGATCTCGGCTCAAGGAGTTGGGGCGTTTCAAACCCTTCGCACAGCTAGGGCTGTCTAGTTTTCTAATTGACCTTCAATTACAACACTTTCTGAAGATCGCTGTGTACATATATAGATCAGGGCCTATTCGGGTTTCAGTAACAACCTTTGGGGGGTTTTTTTTTTCGCACATACCGGGTCCTTTGCTAGGGATTAGACCGTTGTCGATCACGGAGGCTTTCCACTGAGGCAATCCAAACAATAATCGACCGACTTGTGTGGAGACTCGAGCCCATGGACAAATGCCCATGAGCTAATACCCCACTAAAACCATCCTCCTCCCATGTGCCCCGCGCTTATGAGTAGGAAAGGCATGAGACTTAGAACGTAGTTACGCCCACGCCGATCCTAGCGCACAAGTGCTTGAGAGTGCTTCGGGAGAAGCAAACTCACTTCGTCAACAGGGGTGAAGACTCCTCTGCTCCCTAGATGCTAGAGGGGCCCTGCAGTGGTATTTCAGGGAGGGAAATCATGCGCATACCTGCGCCTCCGGACTCCCGACTGACGTCGGCGCCCGCGAGACGCATGCGCACTAGCCTCTGGGGGTGAGTTACCTAAGGCTATGCCTGCTTAGCTTAATGAAACGCAGAGGTTTCAGGTTCGATTCCTGACATGGTAAAGTTCTTAAACGAATTTTCCGTTATTTATTTTGGACGGAGTGTTTGTAATCGGTCCCCAGGGTTGTTCATTACATATCACCTATTACACAAGCTTAACGTGCTTGCGTGCTTTACTTCGAGGATATATAATATGTGTTTGTCTAGCGATTTATTATAAAAAACTACACAATAGGACCATCATTACCGATTCACAATGTTCCGCTTTTTTATTTTCTGGAAGATACCATTCATTTCTTTTAAATAGGGTTACGTGACCCTCGCAGTTTAATGATTATAAACTGATGATATAACAATGATGATAACTTTCCTAATGTATCCGTCGACGACAATCTATTTTATGATTTTCTGGCATGGGCACGAGACTGGCTTGCAAAACAACTTATTTTTGAAATATCACTCGCACAAGGCTGTTATATGTATATGTGAAGGAGAGTAAGACGCGCTCCGCGGATCGGGATTCTGACAAAAGGTCTTCAGTTCTATCTAGTATTAAGTACTTAACGCTATTGTTAACTGCGGTTTGTCATTCCGGTTTCTGAAGTACTTAGTAAGCAAGTAACTCGCACTAGTCATTCACATTGTGATAGAAATACATAGTAAAATACAAGAGATGCCAGTTTTTTGAACGCCTTGTTTTAAAGTAGAGCCGACTTTTCCTCCGTGCCGGAAGGTAGAAAGAATACAAATTCCTGCGGCCGGGCGGCCTGTCATAAGAGGCGACATAACAATCTACAGCTAGGTGGTAGGGCATTTACCCGTCTGGATGGCAACCACTCCTGGTCTAGGGTAAGCCGCCATAACAACTTTGAGTTGTGTTCCGGGATCAGTGGCCAGGTTCCAGCTACTCCTTCAAGGCCGGCAGCATATCTGGTATTGCTAATGTCCATAGGCGACTGTAACCACTTTCCATCACAGTTGGGCCGTAAGCCTGTCTGCTGTGCTTCAGCAATAAAAAAAGGAAAATTCATTTTTAACTTTATATTGCAAGATTTGCAAGAACATAATTTTCTCATATGTCGTACTATCCACAGAGTACATTAATATAATGGGAGAAATAAGATACAGAAACGCGCTATTAGACATCCTTGCAAAAGAGGAGCCATTGTTTAATTTAAGATGAAATCGAGGAAACTCTACAGATCACAACCCTGTTCTCACCTCATGATTCATTCAGAATATTATCTCGAGGGATCTGAAATTATGTTCTATTTCAGACATCCACAGTAGGCCCAGCTCAGATTACCGTTGTTTTAGTCAGTTAGTAAAGCGGATGTCGCAGATTTGTGGCCACTCAAATTTATATAGTAACCAGATACGGCATCTTAAATGTGCCGGCGCATGACTCAAGACTGATGTCTACCATAAGGTATACTCCTTTGGCAGTCCCCAAAATTGAGTCAAATAAATTTTGAACGTAAATATCAAATTGATTTGATAGTTTGCTATTAAATTTATAAAAAAAAAAAACTATTAAATATATTAAATATTCTTAATTCAATTTTGTACATCTCTGTGATATGTACGTGGTCTTTTCACCCTTACTTTTGTTCAATTTCATTGCGCTATGTAGCGGCGGTATACACCCTATAGCATACACCTTCATACTAAATTTACGATAGACTGACGGCTAAATTGATGGACAGTGGTTACCGTCGTCTATGGACATTTGCAACACTAGAGGTGCTACAATGTGCTGCAGGCCCCGAAGTGTAGTGGAACTTGGTCATTGATGACACATACACATACTTTAGACTAGCTGTAATACTCATCCAGAGGAGTAAATGTCATACCACCTGTCTGCGCGTTGTTTTATTGCCTCTTATGATAAGCCTCCCGATCGCAATCTAATCCATTTTGTTTTTAATAAACAGTTTTGTGATCACAGAATAGCCTTACACCAATCTATCTATATCAAAAGTTCGTATAAATCACAAAATCAATGTGTTCGCGAATTTCTTTTCATTAGATATCTGATATATTTTTCATATAGAGATAAGAATAAGTTAGTACCATCGCTTAGTTTCGTTTACTTAGGCACCGTTCCAGTTCCGCTCCATAAGACAAAGTGGAGGGTAAACTAAGATATCTGTCGAGGGAGAGGACATATTTAATTAAAAGTTTCGCAGCATTCCGATTAAGTCCAGACGGGGGTCTGGGCACAATGCAAACGATGATGATAATACAATTTTACGACTTTGTACATTAATGCTTTTCTTTTATCCGATACATGGTATTGTACTCTGTTGAATGGGGTTATTGAACTTAGGAATCTTTTAGTAAATGTTATTGTTTTTTGTAAATTCGTCGTCTGAATGTGATTGTGATTTTTACTTGCAGTTTAAACAAATATAATTAACCTTATGATTACAAGCAATATTTAAATAATAGAATTAAGATAATGTATTCTACCATAAACTGGTAGGTTTATTAATGATTAAACAATTCTATTAATAGATTATAAGAATGGTCAATTTGGTTTCCTCTTTCTATAGTCAAAGTAGCTAAAAATTATTTACATCGGTCATCATAAATCTATTGACTGTCGCAGTCACCACATGTTTGCTTATCATGGAAGTCGCTTAGGCATTTCGAATTATAATTCTATTTACTATAACTTTCTACGCGACTTCACTCGCATAATCTTTTGCAAATCTTGCAGAAATTATCTTATTTTCCAAAATAAAGATACATTATTCCATGTTTATCTTCGATATCCAAATGCGCTTATACAATCAAAAATCAATAAAACGTTATTTCGAAAATCGATAAGAAGGAACAAACACAACACAATCACAAAAATACATCTATTTGTTTACATTTATACATTTAGTTGCCTAAAAGAGACCACTTTTAGCACTAAGGCCGTCGTATATTGTAATTGTAGAACTAGGTTTCGAGAACCTAGTTCTGAAATGTGGTGAAAAATAATATAAGTATTTTCATGCATTCATTAATTGTAAATATTAACGTGAAGTGTATTAGGAACAAGTTCTGTGCTATTAGAAAACTAAGATTGATGTTTTTTCTGCAAATTAATCGGATTTCTTAAAAATAAAATCAGTATCTAACGGAATCAGTCAAAAATTTAGGCCTGTAGTATTTATTAAAGAACAATGTAACATAAAATCTGGATACAGGCGGGCCAAGTTTATAGGGGCATAGATAGTTCATGCAATATTGAATACGTTTCACGTAACAGCTGCCTACCTGCTCCTGAATTGTGCATATGAAAGGTTATTACAAAATCTTTCTGTCTATACATAAAAGCTGAGTATGTAGCTTAAACTAAAAGTTCTATCATGAATAGTAATTGTTTATAGAAAAAGTTTTTTTCTCATATTTGGAAACTCGTGAAAGTCATTTAAGACTATGCGGAAGAAAATAATACTGCGGAAAAAATAATTTGTTGACACATAATTGCCAAACCAGCTAACACAATTTGAGTGGGGTTTTTAGGAGACACCTAAAACGTAATATTTCTTGTATGTGCCAGGTGGTAGGGCATTTGCCCGACTGGATAGCTATCACCCCCGGTCTAGAGTATGCCGCTATAACAACTTTGAGTTGTGTTCCGACATCAGTGGCCAGGTTCCAGTTTCTCCTTCAAGGCCGGCAGCACATTGGCAGCACCTCTGGTATTGCTAATGTCCATAGCCGACGGTAACCACTTTCCATCACAGTTGGACCGTAAGCCTGTCTGCTGTGCTTCAACAATAAAAAAATATATAAGAACAATCTAAAATACCGTATAATAGCTCTTAAATCCTATATGATTTGGATGGCGCTAAAGGTCCGCTTTTTCACGCTTTTTGACGTTTTATTATTCAAAACATATTTTTAGACCGAATTAATATCGTTTGAAAAGACATCTTAATCGGCAATTTATTATGTAATTGGAAAATTTCTGTCCAAACGACAATAAAGACTTAAATTGCCGGATTCTTAAGTTAACTATTTAACTAATGCAAATGTAAATGAGGCTTTTAAGAAACAATAACGAGCAGCAAACAAAAAGTGAAACGGAAATTGTATTAGTGATTTAGTTAAAAGTAAAGAATTGAATTCAATTTAGGCTAATTCTAATCAGTGACCAATTAAGCTCCGAGATTGTATTTGGGCCTATAAAAGTGGAACGATGATTTAATTGTAGGCAACATACCTAATAAGAAAAGTCATGTGAACATTTCATGGTCGTCTTTCATTTGATTCAATTACAAGTCGTAGGGTTACTCATAGACAAATTTCGAGAAAGCACGAATATGTTGTGAAAGTCTAGAGTACAGTGCCTACTGTACTGCTGACGGTCCACTTGAAGGAATATATTTACTATCGCCTGTGGACACATGTAACACTAGAGGCGTTACCAACGTACTACCAACATCGAATGACTTTTTGAAATGAATTAGTATTATACGAAAATAGATAGTAATAAATCTTTGTGATAGTAGTATTCAAACGAACAAGAGCTCTATACCCTTTGAGATAGACGAGGCGAATTATATACAAAAAATATTTTTATGAAAAATCTCATTCCGTAATGCTGTGGGAACAATTCAGCTGGAAGCTCACATCCAGTTGTCAGAGTGTGCAAGAGTACTTTAAGGAGAATAATAAATTTTTCTCTTTCAAGATTCAGAAGAAAAGTAACATATTTTGCAATGCATAAATGTAGGTTTTGTAGCTATTTGTAAGCACTGTACGTTATTGCCCGTAGTCAATGCAGAATAATATGTATGTATACTGTACAAGACTTGTAACTAGGCCGGTCATTCCCAATAGACCAGTGGTCTCTATATACCTAAGTATATAAAACGAATATTAATATCCGGTGTTCTCTGTAACGTCCCGAGTAAATATTAAATCGACTTCAATATGTTTAGCTTAAATAGATATTTAAATTAATTATTAAAAATTAGATCATTCAATGTACATCGGTTGTGTAATCTTTGGAACTCTTTTACGGTTAAAAGATTGTTTTTGGGGATAAAAAGTATCCTATACTCATTCCCGTTGTCAAAAGTAGATAAATACCATCAAAATATTCCACATAATGTAGAGTGCCGTAGAGGTCACTGGTTTTATGACTTGATCAAGTAAACCTAAAAAAGAATTTTTAGACATATCCAAAATATTATCTCCAAACCTACTGTTATCGATTTAGTTCGAACTAATTTTTAAAGTATTTTTTAAGCATTACTATTTTGAAATTGTCCACTTCATAGTTTATAAGTTAGAAGGGACATTATACTTATTATCATTTTGGAAGCGAATATCTCGCCTCATTTCTGTTCTGAATAAAAAATACACTAAGAAATATCGGCATTCAATATGATTTCTAAAGATCACGTAACAATATAGCATACGACTATATACAATAAAAGATTTGGACGGAATAATTACTATATTTGGACAAAAAATATTTAACCCCTTGATCTGTTTTCGATGTTCACGGTGACTAAGAGTTCTCTGTGCTATTGTAGTTCTTTCGTGGGTTGTGGTTAAGTATTGTATTTTATTGTATTTAAGTAATCATTATAAAATAAAAGCACTCACGAATACTTAGCCTCCCTATTAATAATAGTTATACGAGGTTTATAGGATTGTTAAGACATGTGTTATTCATAATCGCGTTATTCTTCGTCTTCATCTACTGTCATTAATCTTTAAATACATGCACGTTTGCTTGAGGTGTTTTACCTGACCTTTCTTTAATATTTCTGCTATTTGAGCATGTTATGTACGTCGCAGTTTACCGGCACCAACTCTACCATTTACAATGTTATCATACACTTGTTTTGTGATTCTATTTTCATCCATTCTTTCTACCATTTCTAACGAGCTTATAAAACTCTTATAAGTATTATGAAAAGTAGTTATCGAAATACTAACGAGACAAATAAAATGTATTGGTCAGTTATGTTCATGTATTCTGCAAACAAAACATGGCAGTGCTATTGTAAAGCCACTTAACATTATACTTGACTCCTTGTTTCGAGTAATGTCGGCTACCCAATGGGCATGTTTATAAACATGCCTCGAGCGGTCGTCGTGTAGTCGTCTCAAACAATATCGATAAGCTTGCTAATCGGTCTCATTTCTAAGTTAATTATAGCAGTGATATCATCACCCTGATATTGTTAATCCGGGCTGTATTCAGCTTTCGTTTTGGAATCCGATGTCGTATTTTCTCCTTCACGCAGAACTCTTTGATAATTTATTATAGCAACAATTAAATAGTTAAAAGATGGCGTTATACGAACGTGTCAATGAATGATCACAATTAATTTGTGTTGCTTATACACTTCACCAACTTGAGAAATAAGAGAATATGTGTAACAATGTGACCTACTATGGATAGTATGGAGGCATGTGGAATATACCAGTAACTCCACATTCAGAGACAGAAGAACAGTCGTACTTACATATGAGACATTGAATCCACAACATCGGAGTGAAATTCTGGTGCTACTCATGACCGGTTCCTATATCTTAATATTCTCTTGTCATACAATCGGTAGAAACTTGACATTTCCTACATGTATGGAGTTTAAGCAAAATTTTAATCAGTAGAAAAGGTAATGAACGATTAGTTAAATATAGGAACCGGCGATAAGCCACTACCAGTATTATATTGTTACGAGTTTGTGGAACTCGAATTAAAATGCCGTTAGAATTATTATAGAGTTTATTAGAACTATACAAACACGTATAACACAGGTACAAATATAACCGAACGCAACAAATCCAAACGTAATGCAGAAGGTCGTAATTCAATAAAACGCGCAGTCCGTCAATATTAGATTCCCGAATGTACACACGTCACGCCTAGATCGTAGTTGTAGCTCAACTGACCCCTCTCTCAATCAGGCCATCGCTGTATACTTCACAAGTGCAAATGTGCCCGCCCGGCATTGTCGACGTAATTTACTAGAATTAGCTTGTACTTATAATCTGCAACACGTGGCTAATGATGCTCCTGAGTGGCCGTAAACGAGTACAATAGGACAATAGGCTGTTCTCCACAATAACTAGAAACGTATGCCAATAAACAAGTGAACAAAAGAAGACGATCATAAAAGGATTACAATTACTTCAAATGCCGACAGATAATAAAATGCGCTTTTACAGATCTGCACGTGGAATTTGTCTTTGTCGGAGCCTAAGTTGTAACAGTATTAATATAGTTGCGCAATTTTGTACGACAATCTGCGCTGACACTTAATTTAAACAAAAATAATAAATGAATACGATAAAAATCCCATCATCGGACTTGTTGTATCCAAAATAGATGTTGAATATCAACTTGGGCCATTCGCCCGTGATTTCTAAATCGTTTAACAATGAGAATGTGTATGTTATGTTTCAAATAATTAACGTAAAAATATAATTTTTGGGTTCCCGTAGACATTTTGTTAAATAAGGAGTCGTTATGCAATCAAAATGTATGTCCGTCTGTTTATGTATGTCGCAGTGATTTTTCCGAAAACTACTCATCTATGTAAATGAAATTTGACAAGAAGGTGTAATCTATATGCGACTACACATAGCCATACTGAAATCCAATTAGGGGCGGTTTTCATTACGAACATTTACCGTTCTCATCTTTGGATAACTCAGTCATACCAACTCGAGACACTAGAGTCAATCAAGCTGAGAGCCAGAAGTTGATAGGCTATTCAAGCGCAAAATTCAAAATCTGAAACATCGACGCAGCGTTCCAGCCTGTCGGTTTTCTATCTAAATCTATATTCTTTTTATATAAAAAAAAAACGGAAAAGAGCGGGCGGTAAAATACCGTGCTTTACCATACTTTTAAAATATCAAGATAAGAATAATTTTAATATGTATCTAATTGATTTGTTTAAATGACGTAATAATTAGTTATTTTATTATAAAATCTAGGGGGTTTCGGCGTTTGGTACAATGATAAAATATGTTTCAATTGGGTATTTGACACGTATTACAATAAATTCTAAAACAATATACTATGCACTAGCTGCTCCGGCAGACATTGTTTCTGATCTGACGAATTAAAATCTAGGTCCCGAATGTAGCGCCACCTACTGGGTTCAACTGTAGATTTAAATCATCGAGAGACCCACTCAAATAAAACCCAAAAAAATCGTCAAAATCCTGGAACCCGATTCCAACTAAGTCGGAATAAATCCACAAAATAAAAAAAATATCAAAATTCGGTTGAGTAGTGTCGGAGTTCATCGCGGTCAAACAGTGTGACATGTAATTTTTATATCTATAGATACATAAAATAGAGCGCGCGTTAAAAATACCTTATTATCTACTAGCTTATTATCTTTCAAAATTTCGTCACAGAAATAATTTTAATTACTCTTTACACAGTAATTAAAGTGATTGGACTCGTTAGAATTATGTCATAACGCAGTACATCCATACAAAAACAAGGAGACTATAAAGTTTTTCTTTATTGACGATTAAAAGTATTTCTATTGAGTTGGCTGTCAAGTACCCAATTGTCTTGACTGTCCACTAGCTTATTATATCACTGACACAGTCACATGGATTGGCACCTTTCGGGATCAAGCCAGTGAATACCAGGTGAGACCTAGAAATCAATTGATATATCCAAACCCTTGACATTGCTGAGATTAGTCCACAGTTTGAACCAGTTGTATCTACATTCAATACAATCGTTTCCTGGCCGTGTACAAACTGTATTGTTGGCACATAGTGGACTGGAATGACTTGCGCGTATTGTTCGGTTATGCCATGCCATGTCGGCTGGCATTGTTCAGCCAATAAGCCGCAATAGCTTTTGATGAACATTGTTACTTTGTTGATTTTATTAATGGAGGTGTACGTTCCTGGCTATTTTTACTACGTTCGTTGATAGAGATTTTTGCTGACATGTTTTAAGTAGATATTGTATAATGAAATTTTGTTAACAGTATAGTAAAATTATAGTTACGATAGCCCACTTCCCCTCCCTCGTCGTCCCGATCGTAACAGTCTTATTCCCATTGTGGCCTCCGAGCGGAGGACAGGAGGCTGTCAGCCATCAAACTATCCACTAAACCTAACCTGCGCCTCTCTCCTATGTGCTTTCACGGGTCGCCAACTACTTCCCCTTTCTCCTACCCCATTCACTTTATCCCACCATGTATTTCATCCCGTCTTAAAGGCTGACAACGCGTTGACTTCACTCCTGGTGTAAAAAACGTCTATAGGCGACAGTAAGCCATTATCCATAAGGTGGGCCATTTGTCTGTTTGTATAAAAAACATTCTAAAATAAAATAGTAAGTTTGTGTAAAGACACAGAACTGAACATGACGATATTCAGTGATATTAAATCATCCATGTTCATGTTTATATAAATCACTTTCATTGATTCATCCCAATTGAAATAAAGGAATGATCCGTCTAATACCCGCTAAAGCATTCATCCGCTTCGTTCACCGGAATCTATATGTCTCATGGCGGGTTCATAAGAACTTACTATTCATTCACATGCTTTATCATCGGTTGAAGTCTAATATTAATATCAGACTGTGCTAACAGCAATGCGTTGCTGGGGTTAACTAATATACAATATAAATATAAAACATATAAAGTGGTTGATATTCTATTATGTCACTGATAAATTCGATATCAAGTTTCGAATCGCCATTGTATCGAACGCCTTTATGTTGACGAGTCGTATCTCGACCAGCCGGAAGTTGACAGCTTTGACACTACACGATAAAGCTTAGGCTAGTACACATGGACCAAATTATATTATTTATATTAATTTATCAAGTTTAGTTTTTATATCATTGCTATAGTATATAACTTAGAATTCTATTGACGAAATCTAGCGTCAGACTGTTAGTTAGGAACGTCTAACTATCCATTACCTCGTTGAATGAATATTGTATTAAATTACAAGTTGTAACAATACAAATTGTAATTTGGATTTGGAATTTAGTTTATTGAGGTAGTCATACTGCTAAGTAACATAGTATTGAAACAATATAATATTTATCTACATTTCTACAATAATATGAAGAAAAATACTAGTAATGACTGAATATAAGATTTAGGACATTTTTAGATTTACTTTTTTATTGGGCGATTTTTATTCCTGTTATTTTTCTTATTTTATTTGAGGGACTAATCGTTGTAGTTTTAATAACTAATTACAAAGGTAATTAAGGATAAGCTATTGATATGTTATTGTATCAGATTTTTTGGCAATAATAATTTATTTATTATATTATTTTGAATAAAAACCTTTTTTTGATAAGCCTCCATAGATGACAGAAAAAATAAATGGAATAGTTTGTCTCCCGATTTATAATTTACAAAATTCTACAGACAGAACAAACAGGTCAGTGAATGAATGATAATACATTGTCAAGTAAAATGTCAATAGTAGGGCTAAACAGGGCTGCCATATTTATTAGGTTGTCCCATTGTCCACAGGCCCTCAGAAAAGACTGAAAAGTCGACCGGATAAAAAATTTCTTACTCCAAACCCTCCGCCATCCCCGCATAATTATATTTACTATATGCACCTGACATTTTTTCTCAGCACTGTGGCATTGGTAAAATCAACACTGAAAGTGTTGGAGCCATAACTCCAAACAAAGAAGATAGTTATTAGGTAATTAGAGTCAGTAACAACATAAATAAAATAGTCACTGATGGCGCGTTCCTATATTTTATAGACCGTTCATTTGCCCTACTGTCGGTTAAAATCTGACATAAGGTCCATATAAGTAATGTATATATGTACTAGTAGAGCAAGTGAATGAATAGTAGTATATAGGAATCGGACATAAGTAGGTAATCTTTAAGCAGAAAACCTTGTAAAGCTGAAATATTAGTATATAAAAAGTACGATATATTTTTGGAACAAAGGATATATATATATATATATATATATATATATATATATATATATATAGTCAAGGCGGCGAAGTCCGTCCATGGGGTAAGTTCATACAAAGCTCGTTTTGTAACTTTTTTAAACGGAATTTAGCGCCAACTACAATTCGAAGACAAAATTCAATGATGTCTTAGCTTCAATGAGTGATTTCTTATCGTCGTAACTATTCAAACACCGAAATAATGAGAGGTGTATAACTATATCTAAAATATTCAAAGCGAGTATAATTTTTTTTATCGTTGTTGTTCGTTCTATAATATTTGATAATGCATATGAATTAAACCTTAAAATGGGTCTGTAACCATCGAAGCGCAATTTACTCTATTGTAAATAATTGTATGAAATGATTATGTTCCATTGACAGCGGTCACAGCTGACATTGAGATAAAACCGTAATCTGTTTGTAAACATAATAAAGATTATTCTAAATAGGTTTTCTATTGACAGCTGTTTGATGAATAACGGTACAATCATGATCTCATATGAATAATTGAATATATTGTTAAAATACTTATTTTTTCCTCAATAAGATAGGCAAAGTGAAATATTAATTACAATCGTTGTTATTCGAAATAATAGGCTAGCAAGATGTTTAAGATTTAATCAATGACATCCAGTGTGAAATAAATAAGTGACAACACACCAAACATACTGTTACAATTTGGGACACCTCCATATTTGTAAACAAAGCACATTAATTACCCGCCGGCGTTTGAGCTAATAACATTGTAGTTCTTTTATGATTGTCTTCTTTGTTTACTTATTTATTGGTTATTATACAGAGCAGCCTATTGTACTCGTTTATGGCCGTTTGCAGGCAGGTGTGCGGATTACGATTTCCGGGAAATTGCGTCGACGCTTGGCGGGCAAACATATTTGAATTTGTGCCATACAAAGCAATGACCCGATTGAGGAAGGCCAGTCGAGCTATAACCAGCCGCGAGGCAAGACTTGTGCACATTCGATAATCTATTTAGTGACGGACTTTGCGCGTGTTATTGAATCGTGCATTACTTTTGGACTGGTTGTGTTCAGCTATATTTGTACCTGTGTTATAGGTGTTTGTATAGTTCTAATAAATTCTATAGTAATTCTAACGGCATTTTAATTAGAGTCCTGCAACTCGTAACAATACAATTCTGTAAAACAATCGTGGCGCCAATAAATATGAAGCATAAAATTGTAACATAAAATCGTAAATACAGAAAGTTTACTTCAAACGATACCTGTTGTCAAAATAGTACATCTTTATATATAAAATTCTTCTGTGCGTGTGTATGTGACTGAACTCCCCCTAAACGACAGGACCGATTTCGATGAAGTTTTTTGTGTGTGTTCAGGTGGATACGAGAATGTTTTAGATTCACAATTGGTCTCGGTAGGTGGCGCTGCAATCGGGTTTTAAATTTTATTTCTTCAGGGCAGGACAACGTCTGACAGATACAGGGACAGATAGTTATTTTGTATATTTTATGATTTATCGTAATGTTATATTTCATGAGAATGGTGAGTTTTGTGTATTGCAAAAATGTTATTTGTATAAATACGAGTCACATTTTTTAGGTTTTTAATTATAAAGTAATTATTTAATGCCTAGTAATTTTTTATATGTAAATACAGTGGAAGTATATTATTCTAATTTGATTGTTTTGATAAATTAGAATTTTAATTTCTACATACACTTAGTGTTTTATAACACGGATATAGCAGAATACATATATCTCTGTTTTATATTCTATGTTCGCTGTAACCATGTAACAAAAGTTTTAGTATAGTATGTACACAGCAGATAAAACAGAATTATATTTTTGAAATGTAAAAGGAAACCATGTAATACAAATATAATTTAAAAGAATATTTATATAACTTAATATTAAAAGTAATCATGCTTTGAACACATATACCTAAATTAATTATTTATTCAACCGCGTCGACTACGGTTAAATAAATAATCATAACGAGATTTACACACTTAACAAGATTCTCGCATTAAGGAATATTGTGCTAAAAGGGAATTAATAATGCTCTTTCTACTTCTGCAAAATGTGACCTAAATATGAGGATAATTTTGGCCACATTTTAGATGCAATTAAGTTAATAACTAATAATTACAAACCAATATTGTAAATCGTGGTAGCGTAATGGCAAGCGCAGCCGTCGCGAACACAAAGGGCGCGGGTTCGAACCTGGCTGGAACGCATGCACCACTTGGCAGTTTTCTGACCTAATGTGCATATTGTTACAAATTACCACAACAACGGCGAAGGAAAACATCGTGATGCAACTTGCACATAACCGATGTGTGAAACGTACTCTAGCCGCCTTGGACAAGCGTTGCGGGGGTATACTGTCCGTTCCACTGTAATGGGGAGCCCGAGCCCAGCAGAGGGGGACATTTGTGGGCTGTTATTATATTATATTATTATTGTAAAACAACATACAATACTTACACACAGTGTAAAGGTCTAGAGTTCCAAACAGGAAAATTAAAATTCTAATTTATGAGAACAATAACAAATAAGATCAGAACAATTTAATGTGCGGCTGTGAAGTATAAATAATTGTTTTTATAGAAGAGAATCAACTTCTACTTACAGAGGGGATCGTTCTGATAAAGGCTTGGAGTACTGCAATAAAGAAGAGATGATCTACGGAATAGAATATCTTGTGACCCAATTCAAGATAAGAAGAAAATAACGTCCGTTGCTTGCGCTATGTCGGTCACTTAGAACAAATAGAGGAGGATTGAAGTTTGAAAGCGTTCTAAGGCGACCAGTCAGTCGATGTCCGGTTACTGGTCTAAACTTCGCCGAAGGGATATAGTGGAAGCTGACCTGAGTAAGCTTCAGGCGTATAATTGGCAAGAAACTACGTAGAATAGAGAAATGGCGCGGACACGAATTTTGGATGCCATATATAGGGTTGCCAATCATAGTTTATAATAAGACACCGTACCTTATTTTTGGTAAATATACTTTTGCATGAAAAAAAGTATATAAAAATACTGTATTTCCAATCTTTACTGTGATGCGTAAAATGAAAGATGTAGGTATATAGATAATGATTGAACTATTATCGATCGAGCTTTCACTGAAAGAGTTTTTTGAGTAATGAATCTAAAATGGCGAGAAGAAAAGAAGAGTATATCTATAAATGTATTAAAAAATGAGTTGCTTATTTAAATTTACATCGGGAATGTAAAGATAGCATCCAAAAATTTAAGGATAATGAAAAATTATAGTGTGTGCACACAAAAATAGTGTCTTTAAAAATACTTTTGTTTTTCTTCCAAATACTTTATTTTTGCCCTAGTTAAAAATGTCATACGTTATTTTTCTCAAAAACATTTGGCAACCCTACTAGCCATATGCCTGACAGAGTTCAATAATCCGCTCATCTTTGTATTACACTGACGTTTAATGATATTACAGTTTGGACGCAAAACTGATGTAATTTGCAAAACTTAAGTATACGATACGTTTCGTAGATGATAATTGCGATGACACAAATGTGGATCTAGGCTTGTTCTGAGTATTTTCAAAAATTCTGAACATTATTTCCAAAACAAGCTCATTAGAAATTCTACCATATCCCTACTCTTTATTCAAATATTCTCCAAAGAATAATTACATCTTGTATACAACTGGACAGTAAAAGCCCATATCTTGTCATAAATATAAAATGCTTAGTAAACAACATAAATATACATCTCATCATCGTCAACCATTTGCAGTCCACTGCTGGACATAGGCCTCCCCAAGACGGCGCCACTCATCCCTGTCCTCCGGCTTTCTCATCCAGCATATTACATTTATGTGTAATATACATCTATTACACATAAATATATATAATTACATATATAATATGTACTTTTTCTTGGAATTTTATGCTACTGAGACACTTAAGGACCGCTACGTAGAAGCTTTATAATATGTCAAATTGATTGGACGTTCCTCATGGAAATATGACGTCTTAAGACACTTATCGTCACCTACATAATAATATAATATGTATATTTATAATTTCAATTACGTTAAAATATCTAGCATTTGTTGAGATAAAGTCTGTTTTGCTACGTATTTATACTCTAGATATATTAAAAATAGATACGTCATTGATAGAATTTAATAATATATGAATTTTCTGCATTATTAGTACGTGACTGGTGTTACGTGTGTACTCGTCACAAAAAGTAGCGCTGTTGGTTTTATATGAAACATGTCATAGGGAATGACCAACTGGTTTGACAAGATTCGAATAGTAGGGTGACATCGCACAAGATTTGATAAAATAAGGGCCCCAATTCGTCGC
This sequence comes from Dendrolimus houi, assembly GCA_039645545.1. Taxonomy (NCBI): domain Eukaryota; kingdom Metazoa; phylum Arthropoda; class Insecta; order Lepidoptera; family Lasiocampidae; genus Dendrolimus; species Dendrolimus houi. The sequence goes on from CM077134.1 coordinate 13,542,657, forward strand.
GATTATCTTAAACTTGTTTTGTGCGATGAAATAAATTTTATTGAAAGTGCCATAAACTGCGCCGTATCTAAAACTTATTTTCCTTACTAAATTTGTCAAAAAATTCATTTTTATACTGACATATTGTTTCAAATAAAAAACAAAACCGAGAAAATACTGATTTTTGGTGCCCTCTGATCGCAGTAGAAATGTAAGCTTTACAGGCCTTTCCAAAGTTACGTTTTCCATTGGTTGCTTGTAGTTTCTTGTATTATTCTGTCATTTTGATAGGGAGGCGTTGTGTTTCAACCTTACTAAAGCTGTATATTTGCCAATTCACCTGTAATAACAGGCGTTACAATACGCCCTATATTTATAAGTTAGGTAATTAGTAGAGTGAATTAGCAATACAGTGCCTGTGTAAATTTCTAGAGCGCAACGTGACGTTTGGTTTGAGACCATTACGTTTTAGCTAAATGACGCGTGCCACCCAAATGCCAACGCGTGGATCAATCTATCATGTTGTACATGCGTGTACTAAACTTCAGTTACATACACGTTTGTGTAAACTTGAAATTTTATAATGTAATTTATTTTTATGACTGTTACAAATTACAAATAATTATGTCGTGATAGCTAAGACAAGAGTTTTCGCTTGAGGAGAAACCACCGCGAGGGAATCGCGGTGAGGCCTGTGGGATTTGCCTCGGGGTGGTACTAGCACCCCCGCAGGAATATTGCCACGGCGGTTGGGGATACCTACTAAAACCCTTGGCCAATGCTCGTGCGTCCCTTGTTCGGGCTATGGGATCGCTTGCGCATTTACCTCCAACCCGGGCGGAAGGAGTACTAAGCCTGAGCGGTATTATAACCGCGATGCATAGATTTTCACTGTCGTAACTCTATTTTTATTTTTGAAGGTAAAATACAATTTAACCGCAGTGTACTGTTCGGGGACTTGTAAGAGGATACTATGCGGTTTCCAAGCTAGGTTAGTATATCCACTTAAATATCCCAGTGTTCTTTTTGCCATGGGCAACGACTCTACGTGAAATTAAAGGCATTACCAACGCGACCGCAACCACCGAACCACTAACGAATGGCGGGACTCTTCATGGGTCGAAGGGAGTTAGAGCTGTATAACATTCTAGGATTATTTTTTGTTTTGTTTTTTAATCGTCAACTCCTCCGTCATATTTCAAGACAGAGCCGTTTTCTTTTTCATATCTTGTTTCTTTAAAAATCTATTCTCAAACACGCGATAATTAGGAGTATAATCTTTTTATGTTTTTTTCTTTTTTTTCTTTTCTTTCTCAAATGCCAAAACTTATATTCTATGTTATCTTAATTGCTAATACAGTTTTATATCTATTTGTTTAAATTCTATGTATTATATGCTTGTTTTAATTTTACATTTATCTTTCAATTACATGTTTTGTATCCTATTATTATACATACATACAGGTGAGAGCAGTACGCGCGGATTCCTAATATAATTCAAGATAAACCGCTTTAGGCTTTAGTATGCAAAATTTCGGTCATACCCTTGCCTAGGTAATAATTCTAGGTTTAGCCATGAATTCAGGTCTGAGTTTACGACATACTGTTTATTAAGTAACGCTACAGCCTAAGTAATTTCAAGTAGATATATTATGCGAGTTTAACTAGTGCCAAACCACATCAAAATTAGGTCAACTAGGGAGTTTATGTACATTATTACATGACCTATATCGCGGTATTTCGGATAATGTTTAATGTGTTTCTCAGTTTATGTCTTGGTTAGTTGGAAATTGGCAGATGTATGTTGCCAAATGACGGCTAAATTAATAGTTATTATAATCATAACTATACACATAAGTAGCCTTTGATCTTTCCAAAACATTCATATATAGCATTAAATTTAAATACTATTATGAACTTATTATTTGTACTATATTTCTATGGAATAGATACAATAGGATTCTTTCTATATGTAATAGGTACTTCATAGTTCATGAGCCGCCGTGCCTTATTTTTACTATAATTATTAGTCTTAATTAGGATCCAATTGTATGTGAATATCTGAGACTTTTAGGAGAGTTACAACATATAATTATGTCTAGTTGACCCTTATTCATAATAGTTATACGAGGTTTATAAGCTGTTATAAAGAATTAAAAAAGTGTTATTTGTAATCGCATTCTGAATGCGGTTAGTAATAACATTTTATTCGCTTTTTTAAAGAGGTTATAACCTCATATAACTATTATTATAAAGGGGTAGTAACTTGCTAATTTATCAATGTTGCCTAGCATTTTAACCTAACCAGTTAGTTTGTTTTTCGTATACGCTATAGTTATTCATCATCATCCGAGCGTTAAATCCCGGTTGTGTTTGTAGCGCTCGCTTCGACGCCCAGGGTCCGCTTTCTATTCCACCGCGCGAGGTGGAATAGAAAAAGTAAGATGCGGCTTCAGCATCCCCTGTTTTGAGACCATTAGTACGCATGTCATCTTTCACAACGTCAAGCCAGCGTTTCTTGGGCCTTCCCCTTCGGCCGGGACCTGGTGGAGGCGGTATAGTTAGACATTTGTTCCCCGCATAATTAGCCGGTCTCCGTATAAAACGGGGCCGTACCATTGTAAGCGACAAACACTATAGTTATTAATACAAGATAAAAAGTCATATTTAGTTAAAATGAGTAATGTTCATAGACAATTTCATTTTATAGAGTGCCAATGTTCAACACACCATTGTCAGTTAATTATAACATACCATAGATACCACATCCCACGCTCTGCTGGACTAACTGGAAATAATGTTACAGTAATTTGTACCTGTATTATCGATTTAATATTGACGTCAATATTGTTGTCAGCCTTCATAAGTTTGCTCGACCTATCTCGGCTTTTGATCCTGTCTTCTCGAACTTGACGGCCTCTGTGGTTGAGCTGGCTAAGTCTTTGGCGACCGACCCTACAACGCAGAGGCTTCGGGTTCGATTACTGGTATGGTAAGTTTCTTAAACGAACTTTCCGTTGTTTACTTTGGCCTGGGTGTCTGGGATCGGCCCCAGAGTGGTCCGTTGTATATTACCCATAACACAAGAGTAACTTGCTTAGCTTGAAGATATATAATATGTGTGTTTGTCTGCCGATTATTTAAAAAAGACAACGAATAAAATAGGTAGAACGAGCCCCGAGTTCTTAGAGTGAAGCAGGCTAAAGAAATCGATCGGGCTGCATTGCGTTACGACTATTTAGTATTAAATAATCGAAAAAGTATGGAATAAGGTGAAATAGTTTCAGTGTACACATTACTATTACCCACAGAGACGTAAACCACGTGTAAAACTACAAGTCGACGCACACACGTTTATAAAAATGCTTCACTTCTATTGACGCTTTTGTTCAAGTAGGCATCGTTTAATTTTCATTCGTCTGAACCTGTCCTCTTTGACTTCATTGTAAGGAGTTCGAGTTATGTAAAACGTATACATAAAAATGATAGTATACTTTATTGTTGACCTATACTCTGATTTTTAATTACCAGGACTGAAATGACAGCTGCAATCGACCTCTTTTATGTTTAAGATTAGGGTAACTGATCACTGTGAGTTGTATTTTATAGAGTAGAGTGGTTAATTCAACTCACACAACGCACTTATGAATAAAAAAAGGTCAATTGCAGCTGTCATTTCAGTCCTGGTAATTAAAAATCAGAGTATAGTAGGTTCGGGTTCTCAGGCTTGTTTCATATTGTTTGGTTTGTTTATAAAGTTAAACAAAGTTAAAGTTGAAATCGGATACTAACTGTCATAGTTTTAAAATAAAACCTTTTAGAATTTAACCGTTCACTAACTTCCCCGGGAAGTAATAAATCATGAATGGGAGATAAATATCATGCAAGCAAGGTTTTTTATTGAGTAAAGTTTAAATATAAATAATTATATGTATTATGTCGAGTACATTTAAATATATGCACGTCAATTATTGACTTCTGAACAGGTAATTTACATATGGATTATTTGAAACCTGTTTTTTGTATAAGTAAACATCATTATTTTTATTCGATAACTGTACGATTAGTGGTTATTTACCCAATTTATTGAACACTTTCGTTTTCACTATTTTGTTACTGACACACCCATATTTACTTAATATGTATGTTATATAAGAAAGACTTTTATATTAGGTAATATAATTATTACAAAATTATTAGTGTTTCGATAGACATTTGTTAGATAATTTATAGTCTTTCTCTAAATATGTACTATTAGCATTTAGATACAACATCTTTTCCGAATTAAAATCAAATAAATGTAAGTAATCCTATATTATAAGAAATGATTAAGCCTGTACTTATGAAAAATATCTCATTTCCATGTTAATATAATTGTACGAATGAACAATATTTTTTATCATATAAGAATATGTAGATACGTATATATTTTTTTTTATGTTCGTATAGGTTCGCGTTTGACCGCTGTCTCACGTGATGTTGAGTGATGACGCGGTCTGGGATAGACTTACCTACACATTTGATTCTTACAAAGGAGTTTTTTAATCAATAATTCCAACAAAATAAACAACAAATACGCTTTAAAAGGAAAACGAGATTTTTTCAAATTGGTTGAAAGGTTCAGAAATGAAAGAAATCGACGACATTCAATGATAATGTATGACTCACTTTTATGTTTACATGAATCTTTTTTTTTATTGCATGAGTTCAGCAGACAGCCAGACGGCCCACCTGATGGAAAGCGATTACCATCGCCTACGGACATTTATAACACTAAAGGTTCTACCAATGTGCTGCTGTGACTGGAACCTGGCCCCCTGGAACACAACTCAAGGTTGTTTTGGCGGCATACTGTAGACCAGGGGTGGTAGCTATCCAGACAGGTAAATACACTACCACCTAGGAAACTTTTTGATTTGGCTTGATCGAAACTGACAAACAGATGAACCGTTTAATATTAGCTCAAACTTTACATTTCATGATGAAAATTTTTTTGTAAAAATATATTCTTTCTAACAACTACAACAATTAACTGTGTTATTTATTACAAGTACGTATTTTTGGAACAAATACGAGTATACAAAATTCTGTATCTTACAAATACTTATTTCAAATTTATTAACGTTCCCTAAATCTATAGATAGGGTTTAGATAAAGAAATCACAAACCATTTGAAATGTAAATATTTGATTTGAGTATTCAATTTGAATAAATTCATCCCTCAATTTCAATAATGTAATAATTTTATTCAGATATTCTTCGGATGTTCAAGAACAGAGTTGTTTACATAACCAATCCATGGTTATTAACCCAGATGTTTCGCTTACTCAGTGTGTTGAAGCTCTGGAAACAATGGTTAAAATAAAATTTTACGAATATTTGGGCTTTTAAGCAAAGTGGTAGGGTTGCTAAAACCAATGTGTATGTATACAGCGTATGTAGCCTCCTTTTTGTTATATTTTGCAAATGGAGAAAAAAAATGATAATATAATAAAAATCCACACTTAAAGCTTATATATGCGATTTATTTCTTACTGTCTGAATTCAAAAGTAAAGTTCAAGTGTTTTACTTATGCAACAGATATTTTTAATTTATCCATGTTTAACTTTATTCTATAAATATCTCTTATTAGATTGAAAAATCGGCCCATATACGATTTTCGACATTCTCAATACATAATTTCACATGGATCATACAAAACATGAAATGGTATTACAAAGCTAAAAATAAAAACCAAGGTTTCGTAATTACCACGGTTTACATTCATGAATGTTCAATAAAGTTAAAAATAACCAAATCGGCGTTTAACTAATACTTGGTGGATGTAAACGAATGTTTTAATTAAACTGAAATTATTTCTGGTTCGTTAGTTCAGAAAATAAAACGATTTTGTATCATATAAATAGGAAGAAAGTAAGAAGAAAAAGAAAGAAATTATTTGTCAGAAAATCAACAGTAAAATCAAAAGAAATAAGATAGTATAGACATTGTTATTAGCTTGAGTGTTGTATACTGCATTTCCAACAAATGACTTTTGTCTCTTAAAAGCATAAATGGGGAATAGTAGATTGGTTACACGAGGGTGAAAGTGACCTATTTAGGCATGAGATGATTCGGCGCTAATAGTTCGAGTGCCTAAATATATTTTCACCCGAAGTTAACACTGCTTTTCATTTCGAATATGAGGAAAGTAAATAAAAACTAATTAGTTAAAAAACAACTACTACTTCTCTGATGAAATCAGGCGTTCAATCCATATCTAAATCTGATGAACTCATTTAATACGTCACATGAAACATGAAGTATTTTTTTTGTTTAAATTAAAATTGATGTAATTTAAATAATAATGTAGTGAAAAGTAATTTGTAAGTATAAAATAATTGTATAAAATTATTGTGAAATTGTGTATTTATAGTGGCTCTAAAAAAAGCTTCCTCGAAAAATGGGCTATCTAATACTGAAAGAATTTTTCAAATAAGACCATTAGTTCCTGAGATTAGCGCATTCAATTAAACTAACAAACTCTTCAGCTTTATATATTAGTATAAGATTCACGCGTCAGAGTGCATCTCACTTGGACTTATACGCTTGAATAATGCTCTAATGCTCTCGCACTTTCTCACACAGTGGAACTCTTAACGAGTCTGGGAAGATGTTTGGCCCGTCATATTTGTCTGGCTGATTGGAAAATATTTTAAAATATTATGCTTGATAATATATACAAAATTCAGCCTTCCTAAAATGACGTAAGTTAGCATGGTTTTTTTCCACCTTTGATACCTGCTACCTGAAAAACGGCCCCGCTTTCAGCTTAGCGAGTATCCATTCCTTTCTAAGTTTATGTTAAGTTTAACAAGATGAAATTTTTGGGATCGATAACTATCGATCCCAAAAATTTCATCTTTCCTAAAATCACTTAAGTTTAGGGTGACTGGGATCTCAATCTATATAATTCTGTATTTTTGAAATTGTATATTTGGTGAGCAATAAAGTGTTATCTATCTATCTATCTATATTTATTCTGTAAAGATTTATCAAGAACATGTTTTATGTATTCCTATATAAACTGTATAAAGGCATTTAATACTTATGTTGGAGAACTTTCAAAATTTATGTAAAAAACGATGATAAATATATTAGTTATTTTTATGAATATCACGTTTAGTACGATAATATGTAAATAAGTCGTATTGTATTATATTAGACAGGATTGTGATGTGAACTCAATATATTTACTGTGTAATATTATTAATAATTTGTATTTTTTATATATTCTCTGTGGATGTTAGATCTATAATATTATAAAAATGTATGTAGTCATTTTTTTTAATTATGGTAGTTTTTTAAACAATATGCTCTATTTACTAACTTAAAAAATACAATTAAAAACTAAAAATAAACTAAGTTGTTTTGTTTTGCTTTTTTATATTTTTCGTTTTGTCTGTTTGTTCGGGATTCACTTAAAAACTATTGGGCCGATTTCGATGCGGTTTTCGTTGACCGACAGCAAATTCCTGGACTTAAAATATGATTCCAATGCAATATATTCACTGATTCAAATTCTCTGTGTAAAATAACTGTGCTCTTTGCTACTCACGTTGGATGGGTACTTATTCAACGAGGACGAAGTCACAGGCAAATCCTAGTTATAAAATATAATTAAACTTTCAACCACATCTTAAGTAGGTTAGCAGACATAGACAGTTTATTTTGCACATTCCCACAAATATCTTAAGAATGTTCACAGTGTCATAAAAGACGTGCTTAAAATTGAAATACCGTGTGCTAAAACAATCCAGCTGCTCGCAGAACAATGTTTTTGGAACGTGCAAATAAATTTAAGTTATGAAAGGAGAAATCTTTTCAGCCGGTAAACGATGTCTATTTTATAAATGAGAACGTTGTGTAAGATACTGCTCATATTTTTTCTGTATTACGAAATTTTTTTAATTATCGTATATTATTCGCTCTGCGTCAATTTTTTTGTTGGGTCGACTTCTGCTAGAAATATAATATTTGTATGATCTATAAATACTTGTATCTATTTGATTATTCAAAACGTATTTATTTTTAGAAAAAACATTACATAATAGAACGTCTAAAATAACCAAGATAGACTTTATCATTAATGTATGAAATTAAACAAATCGTCGTAGCTGCAACTATTTCGGTGTCTGACATTGCTTACAGTCAAGCGCGAAATGAGTATCGGTATCCTAGCAGCATATCAAGACTACTTGAGATGTTGACACAGTTAAAAATTGAGAAAAGTGTAGATGACCGTCAAATCAACTGAGACACTTTTTATCATCTTACAAACGTTGCATCATCCTAAATTATATACGAGCGTACAAAGCTATGACGTAATAAGTATAACGAGGCAAATACCGATACCATTTAAACAGTAATCAAATTATCTTTTTAATTTTACAAAACTAAAATGATTGTAAGTTACCTATTTTAACTTACACTCCTTTTTATGTACCTACATAATTTTACAATATTATTCCATCGTAACAAGTATCTTCTACTGTACCATATTCGGCAGCGTCTTTCTTTCAGCGACATTTCTCTTCGCACCGTGGGAACTTAGAATGAGTTCTCAGATGAGGTTTTCCCACAATGCTAAAATATGTTTTTTTTTAAATGTCATAAAATTCCTTCGAGGTCGGCAGTGTTTTGGTAACACTTCTGTTGTTGCAAATCTGCATAGACATGCATAGGCTTTAAAATTTTGGCGTCCTTGCGTCCGTGAAAAAATGTTGATCTAGGCCTAGGCCTCACATGCCTATAAATACGAAAATCAAACAATCCGTTCCCTATTTTTAGTCAATAATAAAGCATCGGTGCTGAATGTAAACGAGGAATATATAGTAAAAGAGACTCACCTAAAACTACTGCACGGATGAATGACCCAATGGCCGGCCGCTTTCTGCCGGATGCGCTCCTTCATGAGTGCTTTCTTTGAGCCGAAGAGTTTCATCGCGAGCTTGTTATCGGTGGGTTGGAATAGGGCCTGGAGTTGGTTTCGAAGGAAGCCTTGCTTGGCGTCCGGGGCCGGTGGCGCGGGCTCCACTGGCGTGCCGTACAGTGACACATCGTCCAAACCACCGAAGTGGACCTTGCCGGTGCCGCTGCCCTGCTTCAGCGACATATCGGCGTCGCCTGCAAATTTAAACATCGGTAATTAGCAGATGATTCCTTTAAAACACATTTTTACTTACGAAACTAACTTTTATCTCTGTACATGTACGGAGAAAGAATACAATTTCCTGCCGCCGGGCGGCCTCTCGTAAGAGGCGACACAACAACCCACAGCCAGTGGTAGCGCTATATACTATTATCATTAAAGACTTGATTTTTACAATGGTCGTTTATTTCCATAATATGGAACATTATATTTTAGCCAGGAATATAAAATTTCGAAAAGGTCAATATTCATAACAATCAAAGGTTACGATAGTAGAGCGGGCGTTTTTTTATCTGTTGTTGATTTTTCTTCAAAGCTCTGGAGATTTTGTTTTACTAGTAGCTTCTACTGTAGCTTATTGGTAGCAGCTGATTCCTACTTATCTTTAACCCTGTCCACTGTGTTTGATTATCTAATAGAGTACATAAGTATAAGTAATAATAGACTCAGTTTAAGGAATGTCGAAGACTGCAAAGTGATGGACAAGAAGTAGGAAAGCGGACACTGGGCTTCGAAACTAACGCTTCGAACGCTTACGTAACAAATGATGCCTCAAACTTCATTAAAATTCAAGAAATATTATTCTACAATTCTGAAGCATCAGCTAAATAAAAGGCATTTCATCCACGAGAATTAAATAGATCACATTGTTAATTTTAGTCACCAATTATTTTAATCTAAAATCGTCATCAAAATTAATTGAACATTGAGGAGACCAACGTCTTAATTGATGCATTTGCATGAAATGTGATCCTCACTTGATATTATATTTACTGTTAGGGTTACGTAGACATTTTGGCGAAAACCCTTATGTTTTGGTCAAGTTCATCCTTCTTTTTACGTCTTTGTATGTCATAGTCATATTTATTAGGAACTACTGGGTATATATTTTGATGAACTTTGGCAAAACGGTGTAGGTATCTACATAGCGTTACACAGTTGAAAATAATGAATAACCATCATACATCTAACTCAGTATCAGATGCTCCCACTTGACTCCTTTCCGCGCCGAGGGGTCCGGGTTGTCGACGACACCGAAATTACAGACGCATAAAAACTCTTAGCCTTACAAGGGCCGCTGGCGCTTTAAGCCTGTTCAACTTCCTATAAAACGGGGAGCCTTCTGATGAACTGTTTGATTTGGTACCTACGTCGCCATTCTGTCATCGCACCACTCGCCGGCCATTGGGATTTCATCCACACATCGTAGACACTTGGAAATCATCCACTGCACTTGGCGAACGCTCCTTCATACCATATGTGTGCATGTTATTTGAGCGCTACAATATGGGGCTCTTCAAAAAGATCGTAAACAGATACTTAGTCTTTACGAGGTACGCAACGCATCGGCTCCCTTAGTGTTGTAGATGTCCATGAGCGACTGTAACCACTTACCACCAAGGGGTCCGTTTGCTAGTTTGCCTACAAGCAAACATTAAAAAAACTAATGATAGAAAAACAGATTTTTTTAGTGGTCATAGTCGTATGGGGGATCGTTAATTAGATCTAAATAATAATAAAAGACGCAATGATATTAATTTGTGTTTTTATTTAAGATGGTGATATTAATTTTCTAAGACATGAAAATTGGGCCCCCCTAACATTTAATCTATGGGGTGGAAAATTCTAAAAAAATGTAACTTAGTAAATACTTTCAATGAAAGTGGTTTGGACAATGCGCGTTGAGTATTTATTGAGGTATGGGGTATTTTTAATTAAATACCTTTATAAATTATTCTGTAGTGAAATAACGTCAACAGTGGACCTTTGTCAGCACTCCGGAACCCTCCATAGTTCGTCATCTGTCACCCACTTACCTGATTTAATTATAAATAGCTGTTGAAGCTAGTTTGAATATAAAGTGCTGAGCAATATAACCTGACTTTAGAAAGTTTAACGACTCAAAGTTATTGTTTATTAAATAAGTTACATATTAATACTATACTAAGTAGTACTATCATTTCGTCGTTTTTAAATTTGGCTTCGCACCGTTTGTTGTGAATTAAATTGTGACAAGTATTCAAGTTTGAAAGTAATTTTCAAATACTTAGGTACTAGCGGAAAGTCGAACACAATACATCACTTTCCATCACAGTCATAGGTGTTATTAGAAAGACTAATAAAATTGAATCAATTTGGTTGAAATGCATAGAATACGATTGTATTCAATGACATAGAATGATTCAAGTTTATGTTTACACGGATCACTTTGGTTGATTCATCCAAAATTGGAACACAGAAATGAATCGTAAACAACAATGTCTACGTCAACAAGTCAATTTAAACTAAACTGTAAATATGATTTTTTATACAAACACAAAATTATTGTATAAAATAATCGGGCAAGTGGAGTTAGGACTATGCAAGTGTAAGGATTCCGTAGAGGTGATAAGGGTCCAGTGTTTGTCATTTGGCATTAAAACCTTACAAGTATCTCAAAAACTACTTAAAAATACTTACCTACAACCAACGTTTATACTAACTCAAATTAACTGGAATAAATTTTAAATTAATAGAATGAAAGGAAAGATTTATTAACATGAAAAGTGATGCACATAATACGTATAAAATACATAATAACGATTCACTTATTTTTTATCAATTATTAAATAATGCATAAATTTTATAAAATATTGTTACAACTTAGGTCCCGACAAAAACAAAACCCACCTGCATATCTGAAACAAAACACATTTTATTACCTGCTGGCATTTAAACTAATTGTAACTCTTTTATGATCCTCTTCTTTTGTTTACTTTGTGATTAGAAAACAGCCCATTGTTTATTGTACTTTTTTATGGCAGTTTGCGGCCGAGTCATTAGCCAGGTGTGGCAGATTAAGCCGACTTAGATACGGGGACATTGCATTTGTGCAGTATAAAACGATGACCTGATGGAGGGGGAGACAGTCGAGCAAGAACCATGAGCGAAGCGAGACGTGTGTACTACAATCGGGAATCTAATAAAAGACGGACTTTGCGCGTTTTATTGAGTTACGACCTTCTACATTACGTTTGGACTTGTTGTGTTCGGTTATATTTGTACCTGTGTTATACGTGTTTGTATAGTTCTAATAAACTCTATAGTAATTCCATCGGCATTTTAATTCGAGTCCCGTAACTCATAAGAATATATTACAAGAAAGTGGTATAATAATTATGGAATTGTGCAAAAATTGATTATATAAAAGCTTGGACCCTTGAATAAAACGTTTCATAGTTCCAATTTCGAACAATACAGACTCATAAGTGCTTTAGGTTCGGAATCGTTTCCAAAATCAATAGAACTGTGGAGGTTACAATGCTCAATGTGACCGGCAGCTCAATCAAGGTAAAGCTATTGTTCCATTATTCAATCCCCTTGTGCGATGACGATTGAAATAAAACCTTCCCCAAGTTTACAAACTCAAGCCTAGTCGATTTGGCCTTACGTGTATAGTTTTCGAGAGAATGAAAAAGCTCTAAGGAACCTTTTCAAGCACCGTACTAACAATATTTCTTGAGCAACCACGCTCAATTACGCATCGGTTCTTTAGAACATTTAATCCACGCACAATAATAATCTAGAGTCTAGACTCTAGAGGGAACTTTGTACTATGCTAATACATGCAGTTATTTAAGAAGGGCGTCATAAGAATAACATTTTTCGAAGCCAATAAAGCGTTGTTAAAGTCCCTGTGTTATAACGTCCATATGCGACGGTAACCACTTTCCACGTTGTGGACCATCTGCTTGTTTGCCTGCTTCAAAAAATGTATGCGTGAATTGTCGCATGGTATACTTTATTGCTGTCTCTGCCTTCCTAGTCCTATCTACTTTTGCAGTTTTTAATATTCTCAATTGTAAGTCGATTATTTCGCATATCATGTTCAAGTCGTCCGTCCGGTTATCGTCTGCTTAATATTACCAATTGTAAAAGAATAATGCCTCTACAGCTATCCATACAAGTAATTTGCGCCTTATTATTGGTTGACATAGAAGGAATCAATTCAAAGTTATACCAATGGTAATGCTGATATTGGACGGATCAACCAAATTGAATTAATTTGGTTGAAAGGCACCGAACAGAAAAGAAACGACAGCATTCAAAGACATTGAATGACTGAAGTCTATATTTTTAGAGATAATTTGATTTATCCAAATTGAAAGACATAAATGAACCGTCTAACATCGGCTTACGGTAAAACAATGGACAGTAAGAAGATATAGAAAACCGACATAAAATGTTCGCTGCAGATACGATAAAATACAACATGAGTATCAAAATCAATTTACATCGATGTAAGCGTGCATTGATTGAGTGCCGTCACATATACGCACACTACGATCTTGTTCATTACAGTTGATAAAACAGACGATTAAACAATGAACCAATGGCACTTCATTGATTCAAGTGGCGTCAACTCTGTAACGGGAGACCGCCAATCAACAGTCTCTTTGTATCGAAGAGAAATTCTAAACCACCTGATTATGTATAAAATATCAGATGTCAAGTAAAAAGAATACTAGTAATGTCAATCACCCATTAAATTACATTCAGAACAGAAGGCCTAAAAGGGCTGCTTTCGCAAATTCTTATGGCGAAAATGATAAGCATCAAAATAAAGTGTAGCTTTATGCTCTCTTACAACTATCAGTATATTTACACAAGTGTCAATTTTATTAAATGGAAGTCCAAAAGCGGCCGCTTTAGGCTCTCAGCTTTTAAATCATTCATGGTGCAACAGGTCAATTTTCTCTCCTATTTAGACGGTATTTTAATTAACATATTTATTAAATCTAACTAGTTAAAAATTAAAAGTCTGAATACAAGTTATTAATTTGTGACTGTTTTGGTCTAAAATAGTTTTTAAATTGTAAAACCTCGAAAAGATAGATGAAGTTGACCTGTGGTACCATTATACGTAGGATTTAGTAGCTTTCAGACTTCCTTTTTTTTAATGAGTGATTGTCATTTAAACATGCCAATTTTTTTGACAATTCTTAATAAGAACTAAGTACTCTCTATTAGGTTCTTCATACTACACCTGTTGCTACGCTCAGTAAAAAATGTGACTAGAATACCCCGCGAATCCCATTTTTAGATAGAAATTTTAATTTATTAATGTTTAAGGATGCCTCAGCACTACAAACAGATGTGTATGAAGACCATGGGAAAGAGGCGATATTATTTAATTAGATAGTTTCATTGAAATAAGTAAAGGAGAACCAAAGTGGGCGTAAACAGAAATAGATCTGACTGCGTTTTATTTTGCACCTTGTATTCGGCAATGACGGAGCTTGTGAGAATTCTAGAATACTTTTCATTCAATAAACAGTGCAAAAATATGTACAGCGCTTGGCTTAGATTCGACGCGACCTTCTTTTGTGTTTTAATGTCTGTCTGAATATCCGGAAACTGTAATTAAACGGCAAGCTTCTCACAAAACGTTACTGTTTACAGCAGATGGGATCGCTTAGGTTCAAAGATGAATTTATTTTCAAGAATTAATAATATCAGCTCATACACATCCCACTGACGCGCTCAGGCTTTGACATTTTTAAAATAACAGACGGGGTGTACCCTTTATCCCAGATCAGTTATTTCGATGTGCAGATTTAATCACGATGTTTTTTCCTTCACCCTCCGCAGGTAGTAATTGTAACATCATACACATTAAGTCGGAATAGCTACTTAAACTACTTAGTTAGAACCCATGTCATTGGGATGAACTGCGGAAAGCAACTGAGCTGCTATAACTTATATACTGTTTCGGCAGTAGCGGTGGGTGCCGCTTTTACTAGAATCTGACGGAAGCAGAAATTGTTGCCCACGTAGCTGAACAATTTCTATAAAATGTGGTTGTACCAACGAAGGCAAATCTTACAATTTATCTGGTATGTTATAGAATTTACGGAGTTGTAATTATTGTGTATATGTATATTCGAAGCAATTTGTATACGTATACGTGTATTGATTTGATTAAATTGTTTAGTAACACTATTATCTAGATCAGTTTCTTTGCAGGTAAAGGTTTTCAAAATTCTAGATATAGTTTCAGGAGAGTTGTTGAACAGAAATATCGGATTCTAATCAATGAAAGCTTTTGTAAACTACCAGCGACAGGAAATTGCTTTCAGACTCAATAGTACACCCTTTTCTCTCATTTCATTTATGTTTGGGTACTATTTTGCTTTCTATTATATTTTTCTATATCACGACGTTCAATATCTTACCCTTCCTAATAGTGATAGCACAGCAACCAACTAGGATATGAGGTAGAGGTAGCGCCTGTATCTGGCTTTTTTCTTTTATAATGTTATTTTTTGTTAGGTATACACTATACATATTATGTATTTACTTCTTACATTGAAGTTACAATGATGGGGCGTCGCGCTTTTTCTTTGGCTTGCGCTGAAAACCATGTTATGGTTATTTCACTGAACTCTGAATATTTTGACTCTAATCATTTAATTTGACATATTATACTTAAAAATGATACTGCTGCTTAAAGATCAAGTTCCAGGGACAAAAATATCTAATCGCCGAGATTTCTTGTAGAATTTTAACTTCAAACATAATTCGTCACGAATTCCATCCGCAGCAGCTTTACTGGCCGTGACAGCAGATAAACTGCAAGAGAGAGTTGCTTACACTGGAATGGCCTTATTTTACGGAATCTATACCGCTTCCGCCAGGTAGAAGAGTTAAGCTGAAGAAATGTTACGACGAAAGACCACACGAAGTGGAGATGTGGTATAACAGACCCTGGGCTTCGAACCAATCAAATTTTAACATTAGGATGACGATGATGATGAATTGGTTTCAAACATACCATACTTGAACTATATTACATAATAAGGTTCATTATACTGGATGATAGATATCGTTCACTGTGCAAATGGTTAATTATTTTTTTATAGAGGCTTCATTTGATTTGCGGCGTTTGTTGATTATTGTGTCAACCTTGGAATTGACTGTTGACGATTTTATTTACGGTAATGTCACGAGATGTCGACACGTGAGCTCTAGTTCATATAGAGTAAAACAACTCATAGTATTTATAAAATATAATCCAATTCTTCTATTATCCCTATTAATATTATAAATGCGAAAATAACTCTGTCTGTCTGTCCGTCTATCTGTTCCTTTTTCACGGTAAAACTACTGGACCGATTTGGCTGAAACTCAGTATATATATATATATATATATATATATATATATATATTCGATGCCAAGGATGTACATAGGATATTTTTTATCCCGAAAAATGGGATAATTTCCGGGATAAAAATATATTTGTCTGTGTGTTTGTTATGCTTTTACGGAAAAACTATTGGACTGATTTGGCTGAATTTGGTACATATGTAATTTTAATACCGAGAGTGGTCAAGCGATAATTTTCATCCCGGATAATGGGATAAGTTTGGGGATAGATTTATGTGAAGATTATCCCAGAAAGCGGGATAGGTTTTTATTTTGTGAATTGCATCTGACCAAAATCGAAGTGGGAATGAGCTTTCGTCACTACGCCCACACAACTACCCGCTAATATCACAATAATAGGTGGTATTACTTGAAACAGATGTTATTAAATAAACTTTCAAACAAAAATCAGTGCAGATGGCAAACGATTCGTCAACAATACTAACAATTAATTTTAGAAAATATTTCAGAAAAGCTTAATAAAAATACGATTAAGATGAACTATATAGATGTAATATGACAAGAAGGTGTAGTGTTTAATATGCTACTATTGTATAAATGTGAATTAAAATCGCCTAAAAATAAAAAACATTGGGGTGGCCCGCAGGCATGAGGGATATCGTTAGCTAATTGTTAATTTGTTAAAACCCTTCAATATTGGTGGTCCGATAAGCACTTGGTCGGTATATATTCATTATTTGTAATACTGTATTCATCTTATCTCATTACGTAAAATGATTTCAAATACATTATACTAACAAAAGAAACTGAAGTTTCGAAAGAGCACAAAGTTTTGCCATAAGGAAAAGGCATGATACTCGTAATTATGTTCCACTGCAATAAGCGATTGCTAACATTTTAATAATTCCATTGACCTGCATATCTGTTTGATTATATAGTTCCAAGAATAATTTAATCATGAATGAGCTTTATGTGGTCAGACAACTAAGTTTCTTTCAAGTAAAAATGCGTCAAAGATTATGTTCAACTAGCGACTGTCTGGCTTTTTTACAAGCTTTTATTTAACTTGCAATGTTTGTATATATATATGTGTGTTCTTCGCTTATTTCTATTTACGTGTCTTATTTCTAGATACACACTTTTTACATGTTATTGCCGTCTTTTTTTGTAATAAGTATTACTATGTTTTTCATATCGTGAAGAAAAAAAAGTATGATATGATTATCCTTGTTAAGGCAAGTTCATAAATACTAAACATGATAATTCCTCAAAGGCGTGATTATAAGGGTTCAGTCTTTTGTGGAGCCTATTTGCTTGAAATTTAATTTAACACTTGAATGTTCTATGAATCCACGAACAGTGCGGTTTGTTAAAATTTCTTGAAAAAGTTGAGTCTTGTAATTGGGTATGTAGATGATATACGTTATAGTTCTTGCAATTCACGATAGCGAGAGAGCTTTACGGAGGTGGGTATCTATTGTAAAATGTAATTAGCGGTTATATTTTCTTACGTTTTTGCGTATAGTAGGTATACAGAATAAAACTACATTTTAACGGTTTCAAGCGCGATAGTTGATTTGATTTTTATTATTCCGGTTTCGCCCACTTTTCAGTAGCAGTGATCACGGAACACAAAGATGTCTATTGTCAATGAGTATTGTCCGAAAAGTGGCCGAAACATCGAAATAATGAAAAACCAAATAAATTACCGCGGTTAAAACTATTAAAACTAGATCACTAAATAGCCAGGGCTAAGTTATCACCCACTTTGCCGACTGGTTAATGGTTGTCGATTGAAACCGAAAACCTACAAGTTTAGTTTTAAATTGAGTGGCAGTAATGAACCATCTAATATATTATAGATATTACGTTTATTTTATTATATTTTCACGAATATACAACTTTAATTTTAAACTAGATTTATAATAGGTAATTTTAAGTAGTATAATTAGCCCGAACAGTATCGGGGGTGATGCAGCGACATTCCATATGTATATATCGGCATGATCGTAAGATACGGCCTACGTGGCGTCACAAAACATTCTCTTCTCGCTTTTTAACGTTATATATATATTTAAAATATTTTTTTTAAAGAAATCAGTCAAATATTGAATAGATACGTACGAGAGCCTTTTCGCGCTTTTTATTATTTAAAGTTTGGGTTTTTAAACCAGCTCAAAATCCTTAATTTTTCAAAAAATTCTTTTACCTGTGAATCGTCTAGTCATATCCGAGATGCTTTTTCAAATTCATTTTTTTTCCGGGTGATTGTAGTACCCAGTCTTCAATGATTAATAATAATTAGGAATATTTTTTAGGTATGTTCCGCTACAACTTTTTTATTTCTAAGCCGATTTTGATGATTCTCTTTACCTTGGATTCAGTAAAGCTTCGGAATAGGTTTATATAAATTTCACTGTAATTCGATACGTAACATAAAAGTGTAAATAAAAAAATTCTAGCAAAAGAGAAACCGGCCTCAATTGTAACTAAAAAGCAAAAAATAAATATTTTCTACAAGATCTTGAAGTCGGTGCCAAGTAAAACATGAAAAACAACAACATATTTGCAAAATAATAATTTTTATGTTTGGTTATTTATTTATGATTACGAAGTAAGTTTCTTTTTTGCTAGAACACTTTTATTTGGGTTAGTTTTAGCTTACGACAATAAATGACTTACCTTTAGGCATCTTAATTATTAAATTTATTCCCAGTTAAGTCGACCTTTGCGGTTAGTGGTTAGTTATTTGACTTCACATGTCTCTCCATGCAGTTCCAGGACACATCACATATCACAATAAATGAATACAACACAATGGCACTAAATTCACGATTAATATTAACTAAGCGATATTTTACTGCTTATCATAGACTATTCGTAATTGACTATATCGTTTTGGCATTCGATTTGGCTGAAAGCAAACGTATGCAATGTCGATGTGGTATAAAATGCATTGCTATTATTAACACAGTTTAAGTGTAATCAGTAAGTAAAGTCATTTAAAAAACTGGTTATACTCGAATTTAATTCTGATGTTCCTGCGCCATCTGGGATAATTTTATAGCTAGTGATTGTGGCCAAGTGCGCATTGTTTATAGCGATAAAAATTATACCGTTAATGATTAGCTACATTAGTGTAAATAAAATAAATACGTTGTATTTCATTAAAAATTAATAACAATATCGCATCACAAATAATGCATTAAACACATCCTAGATGGAACAGTTAAGTAACATAAAAAAATAACAATTATTCAGATGTTTATTGACCATATAATTTATGAGCCAAACAGTTTTTTACGAATTAAATGGGTGACAAACGTCAATGTTTTATATACATACCAGCTGTAAACGTTGTCTAGCCCTTAAAAAATAAAAATCTAGAAACCGATTGCAGCGCTATCAACCGGGACCAACCGTGAATCTAAACTATCCCGGGATCCACTTGAACACACACAAAAAATAATTCACCTAAATAAGACAAATGAAAATGAGTTTAAATGCAGTCACCATTGCTGAAATTGGCCGGGAAAGAATGGCTACATTAATGTTGTGACTGGCGTTTTTTTAATGATAATTTTTAAATACTTATTATCCTATTCCAAAAGACGAAGACAATTCCAAAAATACAAAAATCATAAAAATTGGTCCAGCCGTTCTTGAGTTAGTTATGTAAATGGTGTAGCTAACACGACTTGCAAATTAGTATGCAAATTTTAAAAACAGTCTATTATACTCTGGGACAATCTATTTTATCCTATTGCATTACAGCCTGGGGTGGAGAGGCTAAATCAACTCTCTTAAGACTTGAAAGAGCTCAACGAGCAGTTCTTAAAGTAATTTTGTTTAAGCCAATACGATTTAAGTAATTTTGTTTAAGCCAATACGATTTCCGACTTCCGATCTATACATTCTGTGCAAGGTTCTTTCTGTAAGGAATGCAGTTAGTACTTCATAAGCACCGTATTTTACCGTTTGATCCTATTATACACAATAAAAGAAGATACGATTTAGTTTGTACACTCGTACCATGCCGACTTCGATTAGCTGACCGACATGCTTACTTTCTTAGTCCCAAAATTTACAACAGAGTTAATAAGTTACTAAATATATACTCTCTTACTCATCGCGAATGTAAATCAAAGTTATTCAACTGGCTAATAGAACTCTCTTATGACGACACCGAGAAATTACTAAACTGACTACACTAGTTTACTAAGACACACACACTTACTCGTTCACTTGTACACACATACACACTACACACTTATACACATACATACATATACACAGCCATTCACACATCTATACATTTAAAATATAAACACGAAAAATTTCCAAATGTATAAACTTCAATATAATTTTCTTTTTATAATGTATAACAAATGAATTGTCTGAAGTGGGCGCTAACAACTGCAACACAGTATTATACTACAGCAGTTGTTTTCTGACACTAAATAATTTCTGTACACTATGTTAATGGTTTCGAATAAATTATATTTAATTATATTTGATATTTATATATTATATATATATATATATACACACACTGTATATATATATATGCTATTCACCCCGGAAAATTTACTTTATCCCGGAAACTATCCCATCTACCGAGATAAAAGTATCTTAGGCCCATTCTCGATATAGAGACTACATATATGCTAAACAGCAGAAACGGTCAATTAGTTTTTCCGAGAAAGCGTAACAGACAGAACTACTTTTGCATTTGTAATATTAATAGGGATAATTTTGCTGACGTTGTTACGTCAGTATAATTTTGAGGTCGCACTCAGATCGTAATGAATGCCAGGCGTAATAGTTGTTTAAATGTCAAATATGTAATACAACAGTGATGCCTATAGTTTTTACCTATCGTTCTAAACTATTTTGTAATTATAATGTTTGTCAATAGATTATGCAGAACGATACACGAGTAAGCTGACGTGCTTTGTACAAGACTTGGTAATCCATCGAACGTGTCAACTGACAGTTGTTTTTATCTACTGTACTATTTTACTCTGCACAATCGTTATCGCCTAGTACTTTGCTATTGCTCTAGAAATCGAATTAAACTGATCAGATGCAGTAATATATATGTATCGTATAGCGATTGGAATAAGTCATAAATCAATTTGATGATCATTGTTGCTCGGCAATAATTGACGGGAGTACATGAATCAAAGAATCAGATGCATTTGCGTATAATTTATAACTACTTATAGACTATTGTGAAGTTTTGAAACAATTGGTTGTGAATTTGTGATACAACTTTTTCATCGGTTTTGTTATTAGTTACTAGTTCTGTCCGAAACATTGTCCATGTTGAATGAATTCTAGAGGTGTATAAGTCTTCATTAAACAACGGCGTATTTGTGCGGAACACTTTCAAACATGTATGTTCGCATAATTTTTTATTATAATTTTATTTTACAATAAATAATAAACCGCTGATTGAATTATATATAAATTTGATAATAAAATAGTTTGTACTCTGGGGGAAGTATAGAGACTGATGTTTTTTTTAAATAAAGTCAGTTTGAAATAGGGGTTGCAAAATTGTATAATAACAATCCATAATGAATATGAAAATTCATGTATAGACTTTGGTAAGAAAGAAGCGTTTCAGTGTTTTTGTAAAATCATCTTTGAAGGTATAAAGAAATATAAAGTAGAGGATCAAATTTTAAGGTTCTTTGTAACTTATATAAGACATCTATAGTAGTTTTTTCAGGCTCTTAAAATTGCAGTTGCAGTATGTCACCTCAACCTAGGGGAGGCTTCGGTGGGTATATAGGACTCCTGCGCAATATAATATTAATAATAATAACCTGCAGGGGGGCTTTGTGTTTTAACGTAATGCAGGGGCATATTTTCGTTTATTATTGTTGTATTCCTCATCCGTTCCTACATGTTACCGACCGTTCATTTGCCTAACTATCGGGTACAATTTAACATAAGCCATACAAGTAATGTCAAATTTCAACCTATGGTAAGATATATTAGGAACCGATCATTAGTAATTAAGTACATATATGACAATTATGCTACAATAAATTTTAAAATTATATATATATATATAAAAAAATCACGATAAAAATAACTTTATTAAATTAAATAAACTTAATTTAATTAACCCGTATGGGTTGTGGCGAATTCTTAGGTGAGTAGCGACACCTCGTACCCGACTCCGGAGGCCAAGGCAAAGCCCCCGCCTCCGTGCTTGCCTTAGCCAGCCAGTACGGAGTGGAGATCGCTAGAGCTAAGATTCAAGTTCCAGGGATGGAAGTCATAAATGGCCTAACGCCGGAAGTAGCTTCAGTGAACCTGCAGCCCACCTCTCGACTCCCCTTAGCCACTCATACCCATGTTGCCCCTCACCGACCTTGTACGGCATTCTTTAGGGGCCCATGGAGGGAGTGGCTAGTCACCGTCTGCCCGTTTTTCCATGTTCCCCGAACATTGCGACGGGCAGACGCCGTAGTCCCCATAGCCCAGATCCCTAGTACCATTAGCAGTTCATCCCAATAGCCCGGATTTTTTTTTCTCGTTTTCTACAACAGTCCTACACTGACCGAAGCTGGACCTTGGTTGCATTTTTATATGGTATAGACAGATATAATCTCCAGTGTCACGCCACATTTACATTAAATTTGTCAAAAGGCCTCACGTGTTGGACTTCCCATGGCCCCAATCAAATGCTCCAAAACTCCGGGTCATTTTTATGGCCCTAGGTCTGAAAGCACATATATTATTATAAAAATAATTTATCTATTACAAGACAACAAAGTCCAATATATATACACAGATAAACACACACAATAATGTTATTCTCTATAAATATTATAAACGCGACAGTTTGTCAGAATGGATGTATAGATGTATGTTTTTTACTCTTTCACGCAAAAACTATTGAATGGATTTTGATGAAACTTTACAATAATATAGCTTACACATCAGAATAACACAGGCTATAATTTATAAAGACAGAGTGAATTATCCAAAATATAACGATTTTCCATCACCACGCGGGTGAAACCGCGGACGCAGCTAGTTAGTTATAATCTTTTTCTTATATCTTTGTTAGTAATTAATGACTAGCACTGATTTGGTCCTCTTAATGAAAGACCAAATCAGCGGGCAGTCAAATTTATTAGCTATTTATTCCCCTCAGGATGCTGTTGCTGCTACCATGCAATCTGCTTAGTAATGAAGCTGGTTTTTTACGCCATAAAGCAATGAAGCTACAAATTTAACCCACTAAAATTAAGATTGACCATCAGCGTTTACCTGGCTAAAATAAATTACTTTGATTTTAGCCAAGTTCAGAACTATCCTATCTCGTGCACATCACCAGAGGGCCTAAAGATGTCGTATTCGCAGATTTATATGATAAACATGACAACTATCATAAAGTGGAATTTTATGCCATGTCTTAGAACTACAACTATATCTAGACACGTGTCAATTTCACTAAGCGATTCTCTAAAAGCGACCGCTTTAGGTCTACAGACTAATTAAGAATTTCCTTTAGCTTAGATATTTCGGAAGAGATCACTTTATGCGTAAGGCCGCTCTGTTGCGTCTGTTGCTCTATGCGAATTAGTTATTTTCGTGCGAATATTGTATTAGCTACCTAACCATGCGGAAGAAGTCGCGGGTAGCAAGCTTTTACACTATAAACATCTTTACAAAAGTCATACATCCATTGCAAAGGAATGGAAACGATGGTGTCCAGTTTGGCAGTTAATGCTTCCCGAGTAAAGCACAAAGGTGCAATTCGACATGAGGCGTTAGTGCAAATTGCGTCTGAGAATAGAACCGAAGACGTCCCCGACAATTACCGACCAATTGAGACAAAAGGATAATGTTTGGCCGCGTGTCAAGGTCAGCTCGATTTATTCGTTCAATTGAAAATAAAAATTGACACGCTAGATTTATTGTATCAAATTATTACATATATAAAATAAGAATATACGAGTAACTGTGTTCGGTCTAAACAATTTTTGACAGACAAAACAAAGTAATGTAATCGAAAGCCCCTGTGTTTGAGTGTTTGTTAGTGTTGATGTTAAGCTTTTGGCAGCTTAGATTACTGGAACATATGTTCACATCCACGGGCTGTTCGATTCCTGGCACGGTAAATTGCGTAAACGAACTTTCCGATATTTACTATGATCTGTGTATTTGGGATCGATTCCAGAGTGTTTTACCCATAAAACATACATAGTTTGCTCACTTTGAGGATGTAGAATATATGTGTTTAAAAAACAATTAATTGGAATGACATTCGGCAAATAAAAACGTAAGTGTGAAACTTGTAAACTCTTAAATAATTTAAGAAGAAATCTCAATTTTTTCATTTAATTAGTTTAATAAACATTTTAAATAATACAACGTCAAGCCAGCGATTTGTAGCACCAACGCTTCTAAGAAATTAGGATATTTTTAAAGTAACGTTTTTACTGGACGGTTGTTATTTCTAGTATTGTGCTCCTATGTATCTAGTATTATATATGTATGTATAAATAAATTTATTTGATAAAATATTCACAGCAAGTGTTCAGTAACCAACATCTCACTACGTTATTTTAATATATTTGTTTGGGCGAATTATATAAGTATACTTAGTTCGTTCTGGTTCTACTTCACAAAGTTTCCTTCCACTGTTAGGGTGAACATTCCTTCGATGATCGTCAACTGTACTATTGAACGTATAAAAACTAGGCAGAGAGATGGATTGTAAAATGAGTTGCGCACTGATGTTATTGATAAGGAGATATAGGAAAAAAAACAAATAAGATTTTGCGATGCGTCGTACGAGCTCGTAGATTTCTACAACGCGACGTTGCATCACAGTTTTGTGTTTTGGTCCTTAACTATTATAATATTTTGTAAACAGTCAAGAAACTAATTATCCATTTATTATCTAACAGCTATAATTAGCAACTTAAAAAAATATTGGCATCGGTATTAGTACTAACAAGACAACTAAGGATTACAGATCCTTCATCCTGGATCTTTAACAACTTATAATAATATGTATATAGTCGTGTCTCAACTGCATGGCACCATAAACACGACTTGTTCTAGAAGCAAAATTAAATCATTTGTCATTTAAAGCTCTTTCTAGCATATAAGTAAAGTCTATTTAAAATAGGATGGATTGGCTGACACATCCACAATAAACTTGTAGCGTTACCGGAAACTTTCCAAGGAAATAAATATTAACTTCAATTATATAAAAATATATTTAATTCTGATACTATTTAATAATAATCTTATACTTTCTAAGTATAATGTTTTTTTCTCCAATACCGTCCTATTTAAATAGACTTTAACCTAATGAACGCTAATGTTTAAGCGGCTATAGTCTGCAATCTTCTGCCTTGAAAAAGTTAGCAGAAAGTTTTAAGATTGAATTCACGAGAATTGAATGGGATTTTTTATTTGAATAAGTAAATACGCCTCTGAATCAAAGTTCAAACTGATTAAATATAGCAACGTCTATTGTTTTTATATTTTGTGAACCATAAAGAATGGCTTACTCGAACCATTGTGCACTTATTCAAAACTAGGTGAGCAATGCATGTGTAGGTTATTATTTATTTTTATTCAAATTAATGTTTATAATTATACGAAAATGTTGACAACACTTGTTTCTGGCGAATTATTACAAATTGATTCGTATTGTTATTATTATTAGTCAATAGCACAAATTGCCGTTGGTTTTCCTCATGTTTACTTTCCGTAAACTCAGTAATTTAATGCACAATCTACATATTTTAGTACGATATATGTACTTTAAGTGTTATAATTATATATAGTAACAAGGATATGCCCGCGACTTCGTCCTTCGTCCACGTCCGTCGATTCCCGGGACACAGTATTTAAAAAAAGAATGTAAGCTATCGTTTTAGTGGAAATTGTGTCGGAATAAGTAAATTTTTATGCTAACTTCAAACCGCTCCCGTGATTCCCAAGATAAAAAATGTCACAGATTTTTTTACATAAAATTTGCTATCGAGCAATGAAAAAATCGCATTGGAATACGAAGATTTTTTCAAACTGGACCTTTTAAATCATTCTCAGAAAAATTCCCGCGGGATTCCTGGGATAAAAAATAGCTCCAATTTTAAGTCTAAGATTTTTCTGTCGATCGGCGAAAACCGCATCGAAATCGGCCCAGTAGTTTTTACGTGAATTCTGAAAAAACAGACAAACCGAGAAACAGACAAGAAATCTAATAAAAATTGCATCGTGTTCTCCATTGTTTATATAGTCTATTCCAGTTGCTTTTTTTTAACAGGTTTAATGTACAGACACAACATGCTTAGAATTTTATAACATTATAGATTAATATAGTATATACATTTTAGTATATGAAGATATAATATTCTGTTTGTTGCAATTCCATGAATTCTTCTTTTGAAAAAGAATTTTATTATTATTATACATGTACGTCTCTGCAGACCACGGGCCCTAGACCCGGACGACTATTGGAGGGCTTGCGTGGGGCCATGGGAAAGCCAACACGTAGAGGCCCCTTGACAAATTTAATCTAAATGTAGGGTGACACTGACCAGCGATTATCCCTGTCTACACCATATAAAAATGCACCCAAGGACAAGCCCCGGCCAGTGTAGGACTATTGTGAGATATGAGAACAAAAAGTACCGGGCTATTGGAGTGAAGTGCTAGTGGTACTAGGGGTCTGGGAATATGGGGACTATGGCGTCTGTCCATCGCAATGTTCGGGGAACATGGAAAAATGGGCAGACGGTGACTCGCCACTCCCTGCATGGGCCCCAAAAAATGCCATAGAAGACAGGGGCAACATGGGCAACAACATTATTATTATTATTGTATAATATTATTTACTTGTACATAAAAAAGATACACAGATAATACAGATAAAAATTAAATTAAAGTGTTTTAGCTGTACGAGTACGTGTTGCCGAGTAGTTTCTTTGCGCTTCTTCTCCTTAAACAGCAATAAATAACACGTTGCGAAGCGGTGTCTATAGAGTAGGTAATATTAAGTAGACTTAACTTGTAACATATTGTTACGAGTTGCAGGACTCGAATTAAAATGCCGTTGAAATTATTTATAGAATTTATTAGAACTATACAAACACGTATAACACAGGTACAAATATAACTATACACAACCAGTCCAAACGTAATGCACGATTCAATCACACGCGCAAAGTCCGTCACTAACGTCTTGCTTCGCTTGTGGCTATCGCTAGACTACCCCGATATAATATGGCTGCCCGACCGCGTAGACCGAATTGCTTAGAATCAGTTCGACACACCTGGCTAATGACTGCCATAAAAGATTACAATACACAATGGGCTGTTTTCAATTACAAATTTTAAACACAAAGTAAACAAAAGAAGTCAAAATGCGGAAAGGTAATAAAGTGTGCTTTTATGGTATGCAGGTGTGAATATACTTTTGTCGGCGTGTAGGTTGTAACAATATGTATGATCTTCAAAAAATGTTCTCCAGTGTAGGTACACAGCAGGTACATATTTTGAATTTAAAGGATTGCTTTTCTTTAGTACGTAAAAGCAATGCAGTCCCTTAAGTCTTGGCAAACTGGCAGTCATTGTTGGGTCGCTAGAAGGGACGAGATGAGATGAGACGCTGCAGGGAGGATCAGGACATATGGCATAAACTTGGGGAATCCTACGACCAGAATTGGATATCGATTAGTTGAAGATGCGGTTGCTTTTACCCTTCAAATGTCTTTTAGATCCCAAATAATTTAATATTTAATCATAGAAAATATTTCTTTAAATAAATCAATCCAATGATGAATTGTATATTTCCAATGTAAACATGTTCACATTATCTATAACACAACGTTTGTGTCATAGATAATGTGCAATAAAATAACTTTAGAGCTGATTCAACACACTCACACCAAGTAAATAATGGAAAGTTCGTTTATGAAATTTACCCTGCGGAAATTGACCACAAGACATGTGTCCCAGTGAACTAGGCGGGGCAGCATTTAAACCATAAAACTAAAGATCGTAATTTTAATACAGCAATTAGGTTAGTTATACAAACTATTTTAATTGCAGTACATACATATATATATAACCATTTTAATGATATCCCTAGAGTATATTCTTTATATATACAAGCATGTAATGGTGCTTATTGATTTAAGGCAATGAATCAATGACACAGCTGTGTGTATCTAATTACCTATGTATAAACACGAGACGACCTTAAAGAAATACACAAATGTCCCCTATAACATTTTTAGAGCTCCGTAGTAATTTAGACAAAATTGGATCCTTTTTTCAATCATCTGTCTATCTCTTCGTCTGTCTATCTATGATGACACAGATTTTTCTTAGAATCTACCACTTATATGTATAGATTAAATTTCACAGAAATTTGTATTCTACCGCTATACGATGGTGTAGGGAAATTGAGAATAAAATAATATTTAGGACAGGTCGCCATACATGTAACTAAGGGATGAGAAAATATTTTCAGTGTACATGATCATATTGGGTGACGTAACATCTTGTCAAGTCTTGATAAATTATAACCATGTTTCTTGTTTACTTTCTTTATTGAAATCAGATTCGCTATCAAAGTAGTAAAAAGTGTATATTGTGTATATATATATATATATATGAACTTTTACACTTTAAAACTATTAAGGGAAAAATTGTGGAATATAAAAACAGGTTCAAAAAACTGTTAACGAATATTAGTCTCAAAGAGATCTGCACAGATAATACACTATATATAATAACTATATAGAGTTTATCCCGCCGCTGCGCCGCGGGTCAACCTCTAGTACATGCCTCTTGCTTATAGAGGTTACAACACAGGTTACATTGTATTAATTTTTTACGTAAGTGCTATTTTGTCCGTAAGATTCACTTTCATTTACAATTTCACTTTTTATATCCCATTTCCCAGAAGAAAAGTTTCTCATTTTCGCTATTAAAGCTACATATGTAGACCAAATCAATCAAATCGGTCAATTCGGCGAAATCGACCAAATAGACATATCGACCAAAACGACCAAATCGATAAAATGACCAAATCGGCAAAATCAAGACAAACATGCCCAAAATTATGAAAATCACAAACTCAAAAAACAAAACCATACCTACTTTCTGGGATAACCTTTACATAAATCTATCCCACTATTCGGGATGAAAAGTATTCCTTGTCCACCCTCGGTATTAAAATTACATATATACCGAATTACCGAAATTGGTCCAGTAGTTTTTCCGTAAAAGCAACACAAACAGAGAGACAAATATTTTTTTTTCCCGAATACTATCACATTTTTCGGGATAAAAATTATCCTATGTTCATCCTCGGCATCGAATGTATACTGAATTTCCGCCAAACCGGTCCAGTAGTTGTTCCGTGAAAACGGAACAGACAGACAGAGTTACTTTCACATTTATAATATTAATAGGGAATAGGGATAATATGGATAATGGCAGACAAACGCACGTATTCTATAATATATTCCCAAATTAAGCAAGTTACGCATGTGTTATAGGTAATATACAACGGACCACTCTGGAGCCGGTCCCAGATACCCAGACCATGGTAAATAACGAAGAAAATTCGTTTCGGAAATTTACCATACCAGGAATCGAACCTTTTCGTTGCAGTGACGTAAGCCGTCAAACGCTTAGCCCGCTCAATCAGAGGCCGTCATAAGATATCTGTTTTAGACATTTGGAGTAATTGCAATCAAAAGCTTTCTTATGACTTCATAGTTAAATGACCGAAATCAAGCCGTTGACGGTCATCACCTCTACGGAACCCTTCATTGTGCATAGACTGACAAGCACGTGGCCGATTCTACATTTTGCAGCTAAAATTTTGTAACATTACATTGCTTATTATTCAAGTTTTACTTTCAAGTGAGCAACTGCCCATGAGAAAACGAAAAAGCTTTTTTAAAAAACATTTATGCTGCAGTCAACGCTTTTCGTTTTTTTATCAGACTCGTACATATCAACAGTAGCCTCGGTTTATTTAACCGTTTCACATTTGGATATATTGTGTTTAGAGAAACATAAATTCTAAGAAAACATTCTAGAAAGTTTCTTGGACGACGTGTGGTGACTTTACTAAAGAGAGTTGTTTGTTTTGCAACAAGTACCACAAGTACACGTCAACTGCTTTATATACGTCCGCAAACCTTGGTTCGTACACAACTAAACTAGACCCATTAAAATACCGTTAAACATTGTATTTAGTTAATGTTTACTTTGATAATATTGTTTCAGCAGTTGTGATGTCTGTTATCGTCTAATTATAGAAGCTGGATCACCAATGGTACGGGGCGTGTGGTAACAACTACTTACTTTCGCGACTGGCTAGTCCACATGTGTATTTCACAACACTACGGAAGAGGTAGTTGGTGAACCTCGCACAACACATGGTGAACGTTTACGTCAACTTCAAACTAACATTAGTGTGTTAAGAATGTCATTTTTGCAATTAGTGAGAGGCGCGGGCGATGCGATTGCGGCGCTGGGATCACGAACGCGACTGTTCGACGCACATAGCACTTTACAATGACCGGCCAGAGGTGGTAGGGCTCGTTTTCGATAAACCACACCACGACCGAACGCCCCCCAAAACACGCGTGTGGAGCTTACATCAAAGTGCGTATGCGCCGATTGTCGGCCAAACGGCTGACTGACTCCGCACTCCACCATGCACTGAATGGCACTGATATTTTTTCCATTACAGAGACCAATTAATGTCAATGACTGACGAAACCCGGAGCAGATCACTGGTGTTTCTCTGTCAATAATGGTTTGTTTATGTACTGATAGCTTTACGACTTGCACTACAGCTGGGCTCGGTGGGTACTTACTTATAACGCACTAAATTTACATTTATTGACTATCTCTCGCCGTTTAACTTCTGGATTGGATGTTTGTTTAAATGTTTTTGGTTATTCACGGTGAAGTTCACTTTCCATCTCTATTTGTATTAAATAAAATCGTAAATCTGCTAAGTGTGTGTATACTTACCACAATAAAAGATATTGTAGAAGTGTAATAACTATTTATTTTTTGCAATTTGGTTACAGAATACAAAATACCTCATATCGCAAAAACAATTCAAGGGTCCAAACTAAATTTTGTTCAAAATACTTATTAAGCTCTACCACCTTGAACTTTTTGAATTACTCACCTTCCAGTTTAAAAGTTCGACTACGGGTGGCACTTCTTATGACTTTAAAATCGATTATCCCGAGCTGCTGACTTAAATAAAATGTCTTAAGAAACTTCATTATTAATTTTAAAGATATGTCTACTGATACCCCACAAGACAATGTTTATGAAACAGGTTTTTTCTCTTCAGTTATTTGTATAGTGACCACCCCTAATTTTAATTTTATCTCATGCCCTTGGCCATTTTGAAATTAATTAAATGTGTTTTTTTGGCTTTTATTTCTAATATTTTTTTTATTTAACGAAGAACACTCTGTACCATTTTTTATGTATTTAGTTAACTTATGTCATAGTATAAATATATTGTTAAACGCAGTTTAATTGATATTAATTAATATGATAACAATATAATCAATCTATCAATAATAGTATGACAATTTCATTTCGAAGTTCAGATTATTTGATTTGACAACTTTCCATACCAGTTATCCAATTAATGGTTATCTAATTTCAAACATCTAGACCAAATATTGCCAACCTTTTCTGAGTCATCGGCCCCTTTGCAAGAGAACAAAAATGTCAACGCCATCTGGACATAATAGTTAACTTTATATGAGACTAGCGTTTTCCCCGCGGTTACGCCGCGTAGAAAAACCTATCTACGTTGAATAATAACTGAATTAGGTTTTTATGTGTACATGTATAATAATTATGTATGTATAATAATTACTGTTTCATTTTAAATTCACTAAAACAAGAGAGAAACTAAGTACATATAGTCTACACAATTGCCCAGCAAAACATAGAGGCGAGTCGAAGCCATATCATAAGTCATACAATGAATGACATGTTGTTAATGACAACGTAGGTATTTGTTAGTGAATTGAAAATAAGCGATTGCAGCGCCTTATTAAGCCGTTTTATTAAGGTCTATTTATTATCTTAATTTTAAGGAAATTACGTCATTTATCGAGATAAAATGTATTCTAAGTGTTAACTCGGGTTATTAGCCAGCACTATTTCGAATTTCATTCATATACGTTCAGTAGTTTCCAAAAAAGATGCGATCGCAGCGCCATCCTTTTGGCTATTTTCATCTGTCTCACGGACAATATGTAATTTATCGGAATAAAAACTGTCTTAAGTTACAACCTGGGATATAAGCTAGCTCCGTTTCGAGTTTCATTTAAATCCGTTTAGTAGTTATCACGTGATGCTTTAGCAGACAGACAGACAAAAATTGTATTTTCGGTATCTACTGGTCCGAATTACCCCCTGCTTTTTTAACATTTTTAAATGCATTATACAAACTCGAACCATTTACAAATTAATTGTAATATAGATAGATAGATTAGCATTTGCAAGTCCCTGAATTCGCATACCGGAACACTCTTATTCAAATATCGGATAAATATTAAGATAGGGACACCCCACACCCTCGCGGTCCTTGCATGTTCTACTGACTGTACACAATGGAGAGTATTCCGAGGAACTGTTTAGAATGGTGCCTTCGTCTTCTTTCTACCACCTATCGCTCGCCATCGCATTGGTTGGTCATCTATCCTCATTTCCTTGAGCCGCTTCGTACATATACCTATGCAGTTCTTTAGAACGTTTCTCTTGCTCTTCGCACCGTAGGGATTTGGAATGAGCTGAGTCACAGGCGACGGTAATCGCTACCCATTCAGTGGGCTGTCAGCTTGTTTGCTATACTTCAGCAATAAAAACTAATCAAAATAGCTTGTGTTATACTTGATACGTTGTTACATGAAAAAAATTGACTATGTCAAAATTGTTTTCTTTATATAGCTACGATGCGTTACTATCCCTATGGAAAACCCCAGTGCCCCATAGGTGTCGGTAGCAGCTCCTTTGGCAATCTATGATCTAGACGATTGATATTCAATAGGTAGTCTAATCAATTAGTCAGTATGAAAGGTTGGAGAGACTAGCTTGTTTAGAAAGTTGTCAAGACTTTAAAAGATCAATGACCCTCAGTCTTTAATCATACAAAGCGAATAATTTACGGCATGACTTGTACGCCATTTTTTTCTTATTAAGTTTTGAATAATTCCAGTGAAGGTATTTGAAGTTAATTAAAAATTAACTAATGTCATATGTACCGTGACCTCAAAAAGTAAAATGAAATAAAACTATTTACATAAATAATGAGGCAATCCAAATACTAAGCAAATGGCCTCGTTAGCCTAAACAAAGTAATTAAAACAAAATCTTTATTTTTGATTTTTACGTGTTACACGAATTTAGCTTGATTTATCGCCGATTCTTATATCTAATGCTGATATGAGATGGACCACAAATCCGAAAGCGGTTTAAGAATAGGAATCCCAATAATTTAATATGTTGATTTAATGAATAGTTCCACGTTGTTTGCTAAATGTCACTATCAGTTTATCCTAACTACGCAAGTAACATTTGTGCGAACTTGTTTAGTTCTCATACGCTATTTAAGTGTGAAATTAAAAGAAACTTGTTAATTTTTGACTGAATTTGTCGAAAAATATGTTTAAATATAAAAAACGTCAAAAAGTAAAAGAAACGTGTTAAGTGTTAAGCGCATATAAGATGCAGGATTTACCTTTTAAAAGGTAATTTGTTTCTAGGGAATTGCCGGTCCTAGTATTTTTCTTCCATTATTTAAATATACAATAAAATGTTCTATATTTAAATATACTTATTTAGGATTTTATTAAATTGTCGCGAAAGTTAAACATAATTTTCAAATTGTGCTATGAGTAATAGACAACTGAGTTCTGTATGAGGCCGAACCTAGACAGCAAAACCAGAGAAAACACTGAAAGTTGACGAGTTTTAGTGGTTGGTCTAATTGAAATTATGAGCTAACCTCTCTTTTAACGAGAAGGATAAGATTTATTCAAGAATGGCCGTGGAATCCCTGTACTTCTTATGAGGTACTTGTAAGTAAGAAGGTACTTATAAGAAAAAAAAAAATCTTGTATTTGTTGAAGTTGTACAAAAATGGATTCGTTTAAATTTATCTTTAATACTTATTTCTGAACACTGACTGTTTAGTAGATACATGGATATTCAGAAAAAAAGACCACGATTGTGTATATACATAATAATTATATAGTAAAAATATTAATGAATGAATGAAAATACTTTATTGTTCACCAAAAATTAAAACTACGTTCTTAAAACTAAGTACAGTAAATGTTGAACAAAGGGCGACCTTATCGCTTAAAGCTATCTCTTCCAGGCAACCCCCTAAAAATATGTTGCTGGAGAGTCTGTTGCGCCACTTCTTCATCTTTAACAGTAACTAAAATTGCTTTGGAAGCGGTGGTAGATTCATAACTTTCAATAAGTTATCTGTAAGATTCCATTTCGAAATAAATACATTTAATTTTATTTTCATTCTAGATATCATGTTAATTGATGTACACAATCTAATAGAAGAACTTCTAGAATTCGACAACCACATATGTATGAAAGCGAACGAAATATAAGATCGCTCCTTTCTTTTTAATTAACAAGAATTATAGGAATTGATTAACAAACGCGTGTTTTATTAGAGAGTCTACAAAGTCTTCTATTTTGACTAATTAATTTTTACTACCCATGCCACGAAGCGTATTCACATAAAAACAGTTACTGTAGAAAACTCTCTCAGGTATTCTTATCGCATTGAGTGGTTAACAAGTAGGATAATCTCGGATTCAGGTTTAGAAAGATCTTGAAAAAGTCGGTTTATTTATCATGAATTTTGGCACGTATTCAGTGCTGCATTACATCTATTTTTTACTATTCTAGCTTTCAAGTTGCGATTTACATATTTATGTCTATGATAATATATTGTATGAAACAAAACAAGAAAATACTTATATATTTTTATTAAAGAACTAAGGCATTGTATAAAGCTTCGTTCACGTGAACATCATTTCATATAAAAGTTCAATTTAATTGAAATATATACATCAAACTCAGGAAATATTTTTTATAACAAAATAATAATTTATTTTGATCTTTAAGTTCTTTAATTCGTATAAATAAAGAATTTTTTTATCGCAAAGTAACATTTTCAATCAAGAATATTTATGATCCAAAGAAAAATCTCGACTAATGTTTCTTTGGAGCTATGTCGACAGATGCCACAATTTATTGCTTGACGCTTATGATTTATTTATTTCGACTACGACTTACTGTGAAAACAGTCTATAATATGTTAAAGGCGGAAGCAAAGTCGCATATCTTCCTATGCTTCCTTTGGTTTACAAATTCTCCGCTTATATTCCTAATTTTCCCATTTTCACACTAAAATGGTTTTATTTTTCATTAGATAGATCTTCAAAAATCATAATGTTTTTTATTACTTTTTCTTTGAAGTCGATAGGTGGTAACGTATTAGCTTTAAAATTGGTAGAAAGTGTCGACTCTAATTTCTAAATGACAAGGTTGAAAACGCCTTAAAATAGTTATTAGGATTTTATTAATAAATTATATGACTTAATGGTAACAGAGGCTCTGAGTGTTCCTTTTCTGTATTTGTTACAAAATTATGATTCTGATAAAGTAAATGTTGCATCCGTATGTCGCGTCACTTTGGTGTACGGTCAACGTTAAATGTATTACCCACACAATGCATGTATCGTATGTGCAACACACACATGTATTGTACGTACTATGTGTGCTATACAATACACGTAGAGGCATTATGTTTCATAATCACATTCGTCCGTTCACAGTACAATCTCAATTACACCGAGTTTATATTCCAATTGAGCGTTAAATAGAACATAGAAGGTAGGTCGTTATCATCCCTCGACTACAGCAGATATACAATACACTTTACACTGTCAACATGACAAACAACCAGCATTGTTGTATGTGCGAACAGTGAGAACTCTGTTATTATTTATAAACTGTGAATGATTTATGAGAAGTGTTCATTTAAGAGTAGCAGTTTTTCATATTTATTATATAAAAAACTAGCTGACCCGGCGAATTTCGTACCGCCATATTTTCTGAATTCCTAAAAGACTGTTTCATGACTTAAAAACGAAAGCACTAAAATCGGTCCAGGTGATTAGGAGGATTATAGAACCCGAACTCACCGCCACCTACCGGTTCTAATTGTGAATCTAAACCATCCGGGAACCCACTCAAACACACAAAAACAAAATCACCAAAATCGCTCCAGGTGATTAGGAGGATTCTAGAACCCGATCTCAGCGCCACCTACCGGTTCTAATTGTGAATCTAAACCATCGCGGAACCCACTCAAACACACAAAAACAAAATCACCAAAATCGCTCCAGGTGATTAGGAGGATTCTAGAACCCGATCTCAGCGCCACCTACCGGTTCTAATTGTGAATCTAAACCATCCGGGGACCCATTCAAACACACAAAACAAACATCATCAAAATCAGTAAGGTCGTTCTCAAGTTATAGGCGTACATACATTTCTACGATTTACTTTTATATATAAGATGTTAATATTGTTCATATGTTTATTTGTTTTATTACAATATTCTTAAGATTAAACTGAATATGGTGAAATTTGGTATCTTTCTCTTATTTACTCTTGACCTTACCTCTAATGTTGCGGCCGCACCTGCGATTATGTTAACTATATCAACTGTAGCCGAATGCGTCTTATATATATATATATATATATAATAAATATATATATATATATATAATAAAACATATATATATATATATATACGTTATATGTCGATATTTAACGCCATCAAATCGCATCTCAAATAACACATTACACACATCGCCACATCTGCGTAAAACGGCCTATATCTGTAACATTATCCCAGATAAGGCCCCACTATAAGAAATGTTGATATTTTGGAAAGTTTAAGGATAGTTATCATCTTGGAAAATAGAAATTGTTACTGCAGGATAAGAATGCGAAGTTTATGCGAGTGAAGGAACGAGGAGGATTGGAGGCTTTAAAGTAGTGTTTCTCAAAGTTTATTGGTGTACCGCACACTAGGAAAAATTGGATACCCAACGCCCCTCAGAAATTCTTCATCTAAATGTTTTACAGAAATATGTAGAGAAATACAATAATGGTTTAGGTTGAGTTATTTTGTATTTTCAAAAAATTACCAGCAGATACATAGTAAAAAAGAAAAGCTTCATTTGAAGAAACAGCGACATACTTGGATGATGATAATTAACGTAATATATTATTTATTTATTAAAAAATGGAGTTTTCACAACAAATTGAATGTGAGCCTGATGTGTTTGTACCAATTTGTTAACCTTCGGTCCATTTTTGTTAACCATTCCGTTATACTTTTCACTGCCCACCGATTTTTATTTAGCGCCCCCAATATTATTTGAAGTTTCAATCGGCCCCTCAACTAGCCTCAGCGCTCACTGGGAGGCCATACAGACTACTGAACCTTTGCTTTTAACTTAATATTTTGAAACAAATAAAATTTTATCAATTAAGATAGAAAGATTATAAGAATAGATTATATGATTTTCTTTCATAAAAAATTGTGTGTTCTTTATGATTATGACTTCGCATCATCGTTTTGGAATAATTTTCATATAAACAGGCATTATGCGAAAATCGGAATTATGTATTCTACATTACTCTCAACTAAATAGGTTTTTAACTGACATTTAATAACGCACTCCTTGTGGCTACTCCAAAAGTCACATTTCACTGAACAATTGAGATTTTCTACATACACACACAATTATTGACTAAAAACTGTCAGTATCCTACAAATATTGTGGAATAAAAATTATGGGTATTTCGAAAGTAAAACTACACAGCAGTACATCATTATTCAAATACCCGCCCATAACTCATTTTATGTTATGTTCCCGAGTAATTCCTTACATTTCTTTTAACATACGAAAATATATACTTCAATATATAAGTAAAATAAAAAAATTCCTCCCCTAGTTAAGATTTACACAACACTTCCAACAAAGCACGAGTATACAAAATCTTAACTATTTGGTTGAAAAAACAACGAAACGTTATTTTAAGAGTTTCAAAAATAATTACAATAATGTTTTTCCATGGTAACAATAATGGCTACTGGCTAAAGTTATTATAATTTGAGTAACATTTGCTTAAATATACTTCAATTAAATAAATGACAAACTTAGAAATATTACAAAACTGGATACTTATAGAAAAACTTCAAAACAACATTCCTGTAATAACAAGTAACACCAGCACGTATTTTATTGTTTAATATTATGTTTTAAAAATATATAATTATGTTTTAGAACCTGAAATTAAACGTCGTAAGCTTTTTGCTAACCTTGAGACATTTAGTAATATCATTCTAGTTATAATAAAAATAATAAACATTGTTTAACTTTACTGATGTTATTTAAAAAAAAAAATTGCATGAGTTCGACAGACAGCCAGATGGCCCACGGGACACCACACCAAAGGTGCTACAAATGCGCTGCTGCTCTCTTAAGGAAGACTGGAACCTGGTCACTAATGCCGGAAGACAAATCAAGGTTGTTATGGCGGCATACTCTAGACCAGGGGTGGTAGTCGGGCAAATACCCTACCACCTGGCTGTGGGTTGTTTTGTCGCCACTAACGACAGGCCGCCTGGTCGCAGGAAATTGTATTCTTTCTCCGTTCCTGCACGGATAAAAATACTTATACGTATTATATCATATATTAGACTCTTATGCCTCTTTCCCTCAGACAGTGATTAAGGATCTCCACGTGCTTCGATTCTGAGATACACCTGGCAAAAGGATGATGTTAGACTACTTCAATTAAACTGGATAAATTAAGGTTACAAAATTGTATTTTTCTTTAATGCTGGATATTTCGACGCGGTTTTACTCGCATGGATTTTTTCTGGGGTAAAAGTATCTTATATTCATCCCTATTAGCAATAAACATTTGCTTTATCGGTCATTGGTCTTATGAAAGTTGTGACCGGCTTATTACCACTTTAAATTACTAATTTTGTGAGCTATGTCGGTTACCTTAATTCTCTTACGTATGCATACTTATTTCTGATCCTACCCATATCCATTAATTCCTAACCTAACATAGCCTGTTAAGTGACTCCTCATAGTTGATGACTATGTCTTGGCACCAAAGAACGCACTGTTCGAAGAAGAGAAGTCAATAAGAAGACATGACGAATCATACCGAAAACTGTTCAACCTAACATGATCCTCTTATTATCTTCTCGTTAAAGTTGTGCTTGCTTATATTTAGTACTATACGTCTATTGATATAAATACTATAATTATAGTAGCTGATGACAACGATAACCTTTTTTCATTAATCACAATGAGCCGTGAAATCCATCGATAAGCAGTGATCAATTAAACGTCAATAACGATGGTCAAGGTGAAACAATGTTAATTCTCTAAATAGCGATTATTGCCGACATGAATTTGGAATTATAAAAAAAAACCCTGTTTAGATAAATAGCTGATGAATCATTTCCATAATGTGTTAGATATTTATTACAAATTCTTTAAGCGATTTAAGAGCGAATGTAGTGAAGAATGGACTGAACTCCAGATTCATTCAGCGTCGGTCTCCGTATTAGGAGAGGGGGAGGATATAGTATAAGTCTTAATTGACCGTCCTCTAAATAATCGATTTTATGACTTTGCCACCTGTAGTAGTATTATCTTCTAAAACAATACTCATGCCCAAATTGATGACTGATATGATAATAGGCGAATTGAAATGTACCTAATTATGTGGGGTCTCATGCGACAGAAAATACAATAAGCAAAAGTTTGTCCACTTTGCGTCCTAGAATGCGGGCTTGAGATGAACCTGAATGAAACAAAAGATAAACCTGGATTTTTGTTATTTAGTATGCTTCCTTTTCTTTCAATATTATTTCGTAAGGATTGTGTCAGGAAAAATTCAAATTTTAGAATAATTTTCAAATTAATACGCAGCAAAAGAAATTTTAGTTCTTTGATTGAAGCCAAAAACGACCATTCTTTAAGTATCCATTTAAACCTCTAAGAATATGCTTTTTGATTACAGACAGCATAATATTATTAATAAAGTGAAACGATAATGAGTTGAATTTGAAATATATAGCAAATATCTACTGCTTCAATATTTAAAGAACAAATTATCTAATAACCTAAGTTTATGTTAATAATTATTTCTGTAGAAAGCGTTTCACGGAATCATTAAAAACCATGCTACGAGACGAAATTAACAATGTTGGCAATTCGTTTACACTTTTACATTTTAAGCTGCTTAGATTACACTTTAACATCGAACGGTTTATACACGCAAAGGAGTGGTAACGTAACAAATTAGTAAACGAAGAAGCCTATTTAAAAATATGAGATTGTGTGTAAATGGAAATTAGGTACGCACGTCACTTTGGAATAAATGAAAAGGCAGACAGAACGTCTGACACGCTTCTGAAAAATTCAATAAGCGGAATTCAACAATGTGATTGTGATTTCAAACGTATGCCATTGTCATTATAATCGCGTGGAAATAAAGACTAAAATGCCTTGCCTTTGTGACTGTACAGAATCTAGAATATACTTAGACTACTCATTTTACCTGTTATTTGTATTTAAACAGATGTAAATGTGATTTAACAAATGTAACTATGTGTAATTAATTAAACATTTTTGTAGTTCTGCATAAAAATTCAAGTTATTCGAGTGTATTGTGGTCTTGGTATACGGAATTTGAGATACTATAATGAACAAAATGTGTAGCAAATTCTATAAGCTGACATTTATATATTTATAGCACCAATAGCCTTAACTCGACGCCATAACCATAGGGTAGTTGATAGAGAAATGTACTGAGAAACTATGACTACTAAGTGTCTTGTAATTTTAGATATCTTACCTTAAGGCCTAATTTTTAACCACCAGATATAAGTTATTCAAAGGATAAAATACAACATAAAAAAATTAAAAACACTTCTACAAATAATAGTTCAATTGTTTTACTTTTGTTCCACTCTTAGATTTGACCATTAAGTCAAATTCAAGAGTGTACCTTATTCAGATCCAACTTAAAGGATAAAATTTTATACATGTATTTCGTAAACGCATATATGAAGAATAACGTTGTATATACATAAATGGTTGTATATGTATGTTGGACTCTGTCATTTGTTCTTGAACAGACATTAAACGCGGGCATCCGCGTGTTTTATTTCACGTAAACTCTTGTAACTATGTCTTAGAAATGTTGTACTCCTCTAAGTATGACGTAAAAGTTTAAAACCGTCATAAACCGGTCATCAAAGGAGCAAGTTGAAACGCTGTTACAAATGTGAGACGTCCAAATTTTCTTTACACTAATAAAATGTGGTTTTCATTTTTATTTTTACGAGTATAGAGATGTTTTCACAAGTAGACCAAGGTCTGAGTAGACTCTGTACTGATCTAATATAGGTACTAGTAAGCTATGTATTAAAATTAGTATACTTCTTGCATTGGAAGCAAAGAAGCACAGTAGTCTGTTATATTCAATTTGATTATAAACTTAAAATTACTAAAAACAATAATAGAATATACAAATGTACAAATGAAATAAAAATATTCCCTTAACAATAGGTTAAGTTTTAAAAGTCCTTACAAGTCATAAACAAATTTATAAAAAAACGAAAAAAGTGAAAAAAATACAGTTTTTATAAAAATTTGTGTATTTTTATCTTAAAAAAATATACTGTTTGTAGGATACGAATTTATTTTTCTATTTTGTACGTACTCACATAATTATACGGGTATGTGTTTATAGTTCTAATTTGTAAGAGTCCGTTTATAATTAGTAAGGGCAGACATGCATCATAAGAAAATAAATAAAAACTTGCAAAACTTAATGATATTTATCCAACGTTTTTCATTGCAATACTTATACCACATTGAAATCACTTGCAAGTAATCGAGTAAAATATTGCCAGATAAACTGAAATGTCTGATAAAATATTCCACTTAGATAATTATTTATATGGGATCGCGAATAAACTGTAACAAAATAAAGAGATCGATTTGTCAGTTGTTCTAAATGTATTTAGCGAGCTAATAAGTCTTTACCTGTCTTGAGTTTAATCTATAAATGTTTTTAACACGATAACAAAAGTGGATTTAGGACTTCGGTATGAATAACTAATATCTACAAAGTCGTAAAAATCGTTTACAGATTTCTTTGAAATCTCGTAAAGATGCGGTTATGAAAGAATGTTTCTTTTGAATAGTTATGCAAAAGAGGTTTTTAGTTCTATAGAGTACTTACCTATAATAGTGGAAAAATTAATGGATACCATCTTGACGTGATAAATTATCATGATCTGGATT
This sequence comes from Dendrolimus houi, assembly GCA_039645545.1. Taxonomy (NCBI): domain Eukaryota; kingdom Metazoa; phylum Arthropoda; class Insecta; order Lepidoptera; family Lasiocampidae; genus Dendrolimus; species Dendrolimus houi. Next base: position 13,585,481 of record CM077134.1, read on the forward strand.
ACAGCTCTTAGCGCCGGCTTGATCGGTGTGATACCATGCTCTCACAGAATATCAGCGTGAAACGGTTAGAATTGAGCTCATCGTGTTTCATACGATGAGTGAGAGTTCCAATGGCCCACTTCCCCGTCTTTCTGTCCCATTTTCCCTATTCCATTTCGCTATCCCATCCTCTTTATTTTATTTTATTCGGAAAACAAACAGTTTATAGCTAAGTACATAGTACTAAATATCTACAACCAGATAGATTAGTGACAAAGATTGAATGTATGTAGCAACAAATAGGAAGCGAATAAATACAAAATAAATATTAGTAACATAAGCAATAGTAATAAATAATATAGCATAATTGATACTATAGATATATAATCGTATATATTTTCATAGTCTCAGAATTAATAGTATAAATTATAAACAAATTAGCAATAACACAAACTTAGAAAGAATACGTTGTTACATATATAAATAAGGATAGGATATCAGGTATAGTCGATCTGTGTTTCGGAAAATAAACAATAATTATAAAATTATATATGTATACAATGTCATATAAATACAAATTGTGCATTTATTATATTAAATAATATAAAATATATAAATAATATGTAATATATAAAGATTTAACCTTATGCATACTTACATAAGCGCTTACATGTACGCTTACTTACACACACACACACACACACACACACACACACACACATATATATATATATATATGTGTGTGTATATGTGTGTGTGTGTGTGTATGCGTGTAAGAAAGCATCTTCTAGACCCTAGTTCCCTCTTCCATGAACCAAGAGAGACTTTAAATTAAAAAAAATGGTACTACAATCATTTAGTTGTTTCCACATATAGATATTCACAATGCTTGCTAGTTTACAATCTATTAGTTAAATTAAAAAGAGGAAATTAAAGAAGAAAAAAGAAAAATTGATTATTCTAAAACATACCTATTAAATGCAACCCGCTAGTATTCAGACCAGTGCTTTACCAAGACCGTCTTGACATTTTGTGGATTAGTATTAAATAAATCTATATCATGTGTGAGAGCTAAAAGATTATAGTTAAATGATACATGGTTAAAATAAGAATTTACCCTATAATTACTAAATATCCGGGGAACAAACAATTGTATTAGATTCCGGAATGGTCTTGTTGGCACTTTTAAACATATTGTTATGAGTTACGGGACTCGAATTAAAATGCCGTTGGAATTACTGTAGGAGTTATTAGAACTATACAAACACGTATAAAACAGGTAAAAATATAACTGGACACAACCAGTGCAAACGTAATACACGATTCAATAACAAGCGCAAAGTCCGTCACTACATAGCTTATCGAATGTAAACACGTCTTGTCTCGCTGGTGACCATCGCTAGACTGACGATCCCTCCATTGAGGCATTGCTTTATCCAGCACCGATACAATATGGCTGCCCGCACGCGCAGATCGAATTTCTTAGAAATTATAATCCGCACACCTGCGTAATTATACCTGCGAACGGCCAGAAACAAGTGCAATACACAACAGGCTGTTTTATGGCAGGCAGGTGTGCATCCACTTTTGTCGGCGTGTAACAATATTTTCGGATTTATCACGTCTTTCTTATCCCACTCACTTTAATCACTTTATCCCGTCGTTCCTATCCTATCCTAAAGGCTACGATTCTATCCTAAAGCTACGCGTTGGCTTTGCCCTTGGTGTTGCAAATGCGTATAAGCGACGGTAAAAACTTGTCATTAGGTGGACCATCTGCCTGTTTGCCAGCTTCGCAATAAAACAAGTATCTAGGTTATTTTTATAACCTACAGAGGCTACGTTCTATTAGGAACTCACAACGACCACGTTCACGACCGCGATTTTTCCCGTTCCACTTGCTTGCCGGGGTTACAATCGTAAACCCAAGTGGAACGGCTATTCGACCCACCTCTTGACACGGGTCGTGTGAGCGTTGTGTGATAGAAAATGATGATGTCATTAGTAAGGTTTTCGCCACGACCACAACGACCGCGGTCGCCTTGTGGAACGGCTAAGGGAGCATTTTGGGCGTCGTGAGCTACTAATGGAACGCCCTGCCAGTGGCCCATTTCTGAGTATAATTGACGGACTGTAAGGGGTGAGACATCCAGTAATTCCGTAATTGATTATGCTCTCGGTACATGCGAACTGATGTATTTTATCCGTATTTCTCGGATAAAAGATCTTTTTTTCTCACAAAACAATTTTTACAATTTACTTAAACTATGAGAATCATTAATAAGTAAAAAGATATATTATAACGAAATAGAAAGCACAAATACTAAAATTTATAACTTCTACTTCTGTTTATATAATTATTGTTCTGCACAATTTCTGTGTAGGTAGGTCTATTAGCATTATTAGCACTATTTGTATTAGGCAGTGTAGCATCTAGTATCTATTAATATTCAAGTATTGTCCCTAAATAATTTTAAAACAAAAGTCTCGGCAATATTTTGTTTAGGTCTTTGATTGACGCCGAACGTGGGAATTCTTGTAGCAGCTTGAAGAGGGATATTTCACTGATGAGTTGAGATTTTTAACACAAACCCAAAATTTCTGGTAAAAACAATTAATATCCTACAACTGCTGCTCACTGTTAAGGATTATAGCATATTTAAAAAAAACTTCAAAATCCTGCCAAAAACCTCAAACTGAAATTTTAGTTTCATTTCACGTTTCCGCTATTTTATCACCTGAACTAAACTGCTTATATATATACCCTCCAGCTCATCTGCCTTAAAAAGTAATGCATTAACCATTATCTACTTAGTGTATATACTTGAATTATCTGTCAATATTTAACGTCATTAACAATGGCGCATCTGAAATAACGCATTAAGCCCCTGAGCTAGAATTGCGTGGTACAGTCGCTAATCTATCTAAGTAGAGGAATTAAATTTATTGCAACATCATTAGCAATAAAGGAAAGATACTTCATCAATCAATACATCACAAACACTTAGTCACGGTATGCATAAGATAATTTCAATAAAGTGCGAGTGTTGTACAGGAAGGAAGGAAATCACACTCAAGTGCCCTTGGCCTTTTGTGCACACTGTAAGCTCGTGGGAATGACCGCCCTCCACACAACCGGCTTAAGGTGCGTTCATATAACTAAATATCCATTTATATTGTTTAGATAGTATTATAATACACAATTAAATATCTACGTAATCGTAGACTTTTAACAAAAAAATTCAATGTTTAAATACTGTAATAATATAACGCAAATTAAATGACATTAATTAATTAATTAATTATGTCATGATATTGTTACAATTTAGGTTTCGACAAAGACAAATGCCATCTGCATATCTGTAAAAACACATTTCATTACCTGTCGGCATTTCAACTAATTGTAATTCTTTTATAATCGTCTTCTTTTGTTTACTTATTTATTGGCATACGTTTCAGTAAAATAGGCTGTTTTCCACAATAAGTAGAAACTTATTGTGGAAAACAGCCTATTTTACTCGTTTATGGTCGCATGCAGGTATCCATTAGCCAGGTGTTACGGATTAAGTACAAGCTGATTCTAGGAAATTATGTTGACATTACCGGGCGGGCGCAATTGCATTTGTGCAGAAGAAAACGGTGGCCTGTTTGAGAGAGGGGGTCAGTTGAGCTACAACTACGATACGGGCGTGACGTGTGTACATTCAGGAATCTAATAGTGATGGACTTTGCGCGTTTTATTGAATTACGACCTTCTGCATTACGGTTGGATTTGTTGTGTTCGGTTATATTTGTACCTGTGTTATACGTGTTTGTATAGTTCTAATAAACTCTATAATAATTCCAACGGCATTTTAATTCGAGTCCCGCACTCGTAACAATATTTTAAATGAAAGTAATAATATGATATTTTAAAGTCTGTTTTATATGTAAATAATGTTAAAATTTATTGTAACATGATGTTACAAACTAAGAGCTTAGAATCATTTTCATATTTATCGTATCCAATAAGTCTAAACAAAGTGTTTTGCGGGAAGATGCCTATAAGATCAAAATTATTAACAAATAGCTATACATAACTTATACGTGCTATTTGAACTGATCTTTACATTTTTTATCGTCAAGCAGAGGGTATTTGTATATCAATTAATTGTAAAGTTATTTATAATTAATTGATATACAATTAATTATAAATAACTTTACAATATATGACTTGGTCATTCTTATTTGTTACTTTATATTATGGTTAATCATATGTATTCTCCATATAAGTATATGGTAATAAGCATTTTTTTATATAAAAACTATGTAAAGGTCATTGTTTTCATCTTCAAATTTATATGTATAAGACTTTTATACTAAATTTAGAATTCTTGATTAGTATCCGTGTTACACATAGCATTATAATATTGTTACGTGCGAGTGGGGGTACGCACTTAGGATTGGAAGAAAACACCAGTTTTTAGCTAAACGCTTTTATTGACTTACACAGCCGTACGTTATTCCTCTCCGCAGGGTTGCCCCTATACGCACGACTAACGATGTACTATTCCGACGATAAGTTGTCTCACTCGCAATACCGTCGCCGATATTGCGTAGACCACCTCCTGCTACTGCAGTGCTCGAAATGACAGCGCGTAGCTCGCATCTGGATCTTCTCTCGAACTATGCTACAGTCCTCCTTTAGTTAACTGACCACTAAATTCACCACTTAACTCGTCAGTGTCTTCTATTAAAATTCTCGTAAATAAACGAAACATAAACGAAAGTTCTCGAAATTCGAGAACTTTCGTTTATACATCTACCCCTTTCTAACATCTATCTATCTCTGTCTTTTCCTTCCCGAACATTCTATTCTAAAACTTTCGTTTATTGTCTATCCCTTTCCAACATGTATCTGTCCATGTCTTTTCTTTCCAGAATCTTCTACCTTTTTCTAAAAGTCTTGAGACCGGCTTACGCTGGCGGAAAGTTCTACCTTCGGTCGCCAAAATATATAATTCTATGTGTAAAACGGAGGTATTATCCAGTAGCATCAACCTCCACTAACGCTGATAAATGTTCACGATGTCAAATAAAGACAATGGTAGCTTCAAACATTTAAATTCAAATTCAAATTCAAAAGTTTTTAATCAAAATAAGATCCACTGGAGAACACTTTTTTAAACTACTATATATGTATAATTTTCTCATAACTTATATACATGTATAAACTTCGTATAAATAGTAACTCAAAAGTCATATTAATAAGAGTCAAGTCATAATATTTTAGAAAAGGTTTAATAAAGATTTAACAATCAAAAGGTTATTCGATTGTTCGACTTCCGCAACACATCAGATAGGCATAACATATTAAACGGTACTAATGGTAGGGGCCGGAACTACTGCAGAATAGCGATCAAATGCCCTCGTAAACTTCGGCTCGTCGACCTTGCTACAGAATAAAGCCCTTGAGGCACCTGCTGACCTGATTTTGAACGACCATCGGCTTTGTTACCAAAGATCGCTGTGTAGTTTGAGTCGATAAGACTTCTGTTGCAACTACATGTAGGCTCTTATGTGCATCAAGTTGAAGTTACATACATAGGCATTATATTACCAGTATTTTAATATACTGATTTTAGGGTAAATACCAGTTTGTTTACTGTGGATATTCATTGATTTACTTCTGATTTTCTATTTAAATAAAATAAACTTTTTAAGACTTCAATTTTTGGCTAATTTAATCTAGTATCATTTAAATAATAAAAGGTTAACAGAATAAAAAACTAGAGAAGAATGGTTAACAGTAAAAATATAAAATTAAGATGCTTTCAAATTTTATTTCACAATTTCAAACATTTCAGTAGGCGTTATTATTCTGTTTTGTTCTATGGTTTTCATTAATAGTCGGTTCCTATATCTGACTACTCATTCGTTTGCCTTATCATCGGTTGAATGTTGACATTGCTTGTACGTAGTTTATGTCAAATTTTAGTCGATAGTAAGGCAAATAAATGCTAGGTTATATATACGAATGAGCTATGAATAAATTGTAAGTAAAATTTCTCTATGACTAAGTTAACGTGTATCATAAAGGAATTTTAAAGTTATAATAACAGGTCTATATCGTTTTGATCCGTTCATTACTATGAGGCTCACGAAGGAAAGCTAAAAGCTTAAAAGCAATGTTCACTTTGTATTGTTATACCATTTGTTGAAACAGATGGGCTTTCGTATAAGTAAATGAGAGGGTGAATATTTGTTTGAGACGTGTTTATTTTAAGCTCAATGGACACAATACTTGGAATGTTTCAAGAATAGTCCATAAACTTTGTTAAATAAAACTTGGAAATTATTTTTGCAAGTAATTTTTTTATAGAAAAAATTATTTATTTTGATATTTATAATTATCATTTACATTCATACAAAATTAAAAATAAAATATACCTATACTAATAATATCTACATACAGCTTAATTTACAAAAAAAAACACAAATAGTAAATGGGTCCCAAATCACAAATATAGAAAAATATATCATAAACACGGAGTTGGTGCTTGTTCACATTGACTCGCGGGAGCACCGTGCGGGCGCGATCACTAAGTAATAAACATAACATGACAATTATTATCAATGTGTTCATGTAAGAAATGTTGGTACGGTATAAGAAGCGGGCAAACTCGAGCTGGCTGCGCGGCTCTTTAAAGGTAGTAGTAACACGTTGTAATTTTACGAGTATCAATGGCTGCAAAATTGGGTACATACAACAGTATGCGATAACAAAACAATAACAATTCGGATATTTGAAGAAATCTATGGACTACTAAAACAAATTACATCGATTGAATTGCGTTAAATGAATAAAAAGTATATACTCTAATATGACACATGTACAATTCAAGTGTGTAACTTGAATTGTACATGTGTCATATTAGAGTATATACTTTTTATATTATATTTAATATTAGGCATAAAAGTAATAAGCGTATTATTTTAATACAAAATATTAAATAGTTATTGTTTATAGTATGGCTGTTAAATTAAAATCAAAATAAGTCATATTAAATTTATTGGATTTTTTATTTCTTTTTACCTTTTGTAATAATAATATCTCTCCCCACTTTACATTTACGAATATACATAAAATGAAAATTTTGGACATGTATCACAACTCTTTAGTAATCGGTCAGGGCGTTTACTTTTGAATTTGAATTACAAAAAATATTTATTTATCTTCGCTCTACACTTGTACAAGCATACATCAATTTCTGCAATGTTCATTTAAAAATAGAAAATCAAATTTAACAAATTAAATCATGCTTTGTGAAGAATAAGCTTTGAACAAAAGACAATATACAATAATTCAAGGAACTGAAACATACCAGTCATGACTATAACCTAAAGATTACTAGATCAATCCTCTTTTCAGACCGAAACGGTGTAAATCTTCCACCAGCCAGATAACATTATTTATCTCTGAAGTAGGTTTAAAGGTGCCGTGGGGTCATTGGTGTACATTTATCATGCAAATGGCTTAGGTACAGACCTTTCTTCCATTAGATCACACCTACTACTGTTATGACGACAAACTTGTAATCCTAAATGCCTATTAAGCTGTACAAATCAATGTTCGAACTTGTACTACTTTTTTGTTTTCATCGAATGATCATTGAAATGACGTCTGTAGGGCCGGTTCATATACGAGTATATTACAATTCAATCATTTGCCTTATCATCGATTGAATTTTGACATTACTTGTATAGATATTACGTCAAATTTTAACCGTTAGTAAGGCAAATAAACGGTCGGTAAGATATAGGAACCGGCCCTTAATCCAATATACTTAATGACAGAGATAGTAATAGCACGTAATAGCATTTGTCAGATGTTACACACGAGTATAGTCGAGTCTCTCCGATCTGTTTAATACAACGTAGTCAGTAACTGTCAATGTCTAATAAAATTATAACAAGTTCGTTACCAAGGAAATGTATGTTCAGGCGAATTTCAACCTAATTGTATTTCACAACTGTAGGAAAATGACCTTATGGTGGGTCATGTTTCAATTGGTCTGATAGTACTTAATGATTTTTAAAAGGACTATCAAAATAAATTCTCAAATATTTATTTATCTACTACATATAAAACTATAACACAAAAACATTGTTTTGATGATCTTAAAATCTCTAAATCATATTCAATTATATTAACTATATACCTATATAATTAATATACCTAAATTAATTGTGCCATGCGTTACGGATAGGTTAAAAAAGAAATTAGATTTTACGCGTTTCTGAAGCTTTATCTCACAATGCTTATGTGGATAATTGGGTATACAATACTTTTGGTTGTTCCTAGTGTTTAGAGGTTGTCTCAGATATTGTCAAAATCCGCACATAAATGCATTTTATGTAGAACAACATATAACTGCCCACGTGAGGAGCAGTCAGTGTTTATATCTGATCTGCATAACTAAAAGGAATATTATCGGATTAAAATAATTAAAATTATCGGAAATATTGTAAAATGTAAGTAACGGTAGCTATCAAGAGACTGTTGGGCATGTTTCATGTTTGATTTTACGTCCAACAGATGGCGCTACATATTCGTAAGAAATTAAAACTTTCATGAATTTAAAATTTTGTCCAATGTCTAAAAAGACGGAGTCTCGGACCATTAAAGTGAAGCCGGCTAAAGGATGCCGATTTGGAATAGGATGGTGAATTCCTCACAGTGCGTTACGAGAACTCAGGATTAAATAATGAAATTAGTATGGATAAAGGTGGAATAGTTTCCAGTGGATACATTCCTATTTACCACACAATCACAAACCACGTGTATATTACAAATGTAAAGACATACATTTTCAAAACATACTTCACTTTCATGTGATGATTTTGTTCAAGTGGGTTTCGTCCTATACTTTTATTTCGTCTTAGCTAAATGCAAATTTACATACATACGTAGTGGATATAAATTATTAAAATAAACTCTTGACGTGTACTTGCTAACTAAACAATTACTGCTAAATCATTGATTATGATATTACTTGCCATTCAAAACGCTTTCAAGTTGCAAATAAGGAAAATTGCTACGACAACATGCTTGTAGGTAAATAATTGAATTAGTTTTGAAATATTACGCTTTGTAAATGCTGAAGTCATTACTAATAATACAAACATCCTACAGTGATTAGTGTTTGTTGCAAATATATCTGTGTACATAGTATTGTTATTACCAATTACAATAGAAATATTGAAATACTGAAATGAATTGATGTCACTTGAACTTCCTAATTGCATCTTGCAGAATTTTTGAATTCTATAAAGGTTATTAAGAATTGGACTGTGAGTGTTAGAGCTGTGGTTTGCGAACAAAGTTTATTCTCTCAAATACCTTAAAATCTATAGATTTTAATGTATTTGAGACAATAGCCTCTCTCCTTAAGAGAGCAGCAGCGCATTTGTAGCACCTTGGTGTTAGGCGATGGTAACCGCTTTCCATCAAGTGGGCCGTTTGCCTGTCTGCTGAACATATGCAATAAAAAAATAAAAATCTTAAAACAAAAAAATCTTATACGGCTGTTGCTGTACCCAAAACCTGTTTAAACAGCAGTAGTGTCCAATTCTTAATAACCTTTATAGAAAACTATACAAAATTTTCTGTTATTAAATATATCAAAAATTCTGCAATATACAATTAGGAACTTTAAGTGACATCAATTCATTTCAATATTTCTATTGTAATTGGTAATAACAATACTATGTACCGATTTTGGCATTTAGGAAATGTGCGATCATACTTTGAACAAGTCAAATCTGTACCGTATTAATAATAATTATAGGTTACCTCTTCAAATCCCTTAGCCACTCACACCCATGTTGCCCCTCGCCGAAATTGTACGGAATTTTTTGGGGCCCATGCAGGGAATGGCGAGTCACCGTCTGCTATTTTATCCTTGTTCCCAAATATTGCGACGGGCAGATCCCTAGTTCCATTAGCAGTTCATCCTAATAGCATAGTGCCCTTTGTTCTTATTTCCTACAATAGTTCTTCATTGTCTAAGGCTTGTCCTTAAGTGCATGTTTATATGGTGTAGACAGGGATAATAACCGGTCAGTATCACGCCACGCCATCTGGTAAGTATAACACGGAAATTGGTGCGTTTTACTTTACTACAAGCTAATCTTAACACAATTTTGAATACCGAAAACATACACGAAGCAAGTCATGGTAATGATTTTTGACATTTCTTTTTTTTAATGGAGCGTAGAGATGCGTGAACAATATAAGCTAATGGTAAACTGGCGTCAACACTGTCAGATGGAACGAAAGCTATCAACCGAATTATTCACGTCTGTCAAACGATTTGCAAAATAATAAAGACATTTCGCGCCGATAGCACTTCAAAGACGTTGTGCCCAATCTGTGAACGCAAGCACCATGTATTTGTTACAATATTTTTAGTGTTCTATCAAACATGGAAAAATGTGTCCTTCAATAAAACTACGTTTGAACGGTTTTAAGCGCGATATTTATTTGATAGTTAAAACGTATTTTCATTATGTATACTAGTTGCGAAAGCTTAAGAGAATAAATACTACGCGTCCTGTACTGTGTAAAGGACACAGTGTTGTCTTGAGGGGTGAAAACATTTTTACGGCTTAGACCACGTTTTGACGACTCAGATTTAATGTTTTAAATTACTGAAAAAAGCGCATCATCAAATATTAACTATTATATATTACACTAGTTGAGCCCGCGACTTCCTCCACGTCGACATTTATCTGCCAGTGAAGGTCCCATCAAAATCGATCCAGCCCTTTCCGAGATTAGCCGGAACATACAGAGAGACAGACGAAAATTCTAAAAATTGCATTTCCGGAATCTCCTGAATTCCGAACTATCCCCCTGATTTTTTCACATTTTCATTTTGAAATTATAAACGGACACTTCATTTTTATTTATCTGTATAGATAGTAAGTAGTACTGACTACATTTAATCATGTGTCAAAAGAGATTTTTAGAAAAATATAGATTCTTTATATTTTTGTAAGTTTGAAATATCCAGAACGGTGCGCAGGACGCACTATGGCGTCAGCTATCATTACGTGGGTCTAGCCCTATGGTGACCTGGTAGAGGCAGCATGTTCGTTCCTCACAAAGTAACAGGCTAGTTTCCATAAAGCCTGTACCAGCGTAGGCCACACTCTTGGAGTTTTCTGCTATATCACGGAGATGAAAGCTGCCGTGGATGCGCGTGCTTAGGCACGAGCATCACAGTATTTCCGTGTGATTCCACACATCCACCGATGCATATTCATCCCTGTGACACACAGCTCCTGCTTATGTAGTTCTAGCACAAACCACATTCACTGCCTTACAAATAAACAAGTCTAATGATGAATTTTCAGATCTGTTCTGCTTAAATACGGGACTTTCAGGCCTGTTCAGTATAGATCTCAAATAATCCTCTAAAGATGACATTTTCTAAATTACAAAACCAAAGAACACTACAAAGATTTAAAAGTTACATTCATAAATTAGTCCCAATATTGTTATGCCTACCAAAATAAGATAAGTTAAAAGGACGCAAAAAGATAACCCTCATTTGAAATATGCCAGCTAAAATGTCTTTTGTGTTATTTTAGGACTAAAATAATTTAAGTTCTAAAACTTTTGTGTACATTGTATTAATTTATTTCAACTTTGTTTTCTTTCATAACATATAAAAATGTTTTGATGTGAAAGTGAGTTTGTTTTACTCCATATTTGTTTAATCTTTATGACTGATATTGTAATTAAATTCTCGTACAAGTATGAAATAAAAAAATATATTGACTGAAGCGGGCAAACAGGCAGACGGCCCTGCTGTATATACCTAAGTATATATTTGGCATTATAATTTCTTTACTTTTTCATTTATATTAGGTATACGTGTTGTGTAATGTTTATATATCCTAGGCAGTAGCTTTATTTTACTTACACAAAAACTGAATTCGGTTTTTTACATATAATAATAACAGAGAAACTAAGTCCATTAGTCTAGACAACTGCCCAGCTAAACATAGAGGTGAGTCGAAGCCAACATGATTTAAGTATATACAGCGAACGATATGTTGTTTGTGATAACGTAGGTATTTGTTAGTAAATTGAAAAAACGCGATTGCAGCGCCATCTTTTCATCCGTGCAGGGACGGAGAAAGAATACAATTTCCTGCCGTCGGGCGGCCTGTCGTAAGAGGCGACTAAACAACCCACAGCCAGGTGGTAGGGCATTTGCCCGACTGGATGGCTATCAACCCTGGTCTAAAGTATGTCACTATAACAAATTTGAGTTGTGTTCCGGAATTAGTGACCAGGTTCCAGTCTCCCTTAACAGAGCAGCAGCGCATTTGTAGCACCTTTGGTGTTGCAAATGTCCATAGGCGATGGTAACCGCTTTCCATCAAGTGGGCCGTCTTCGTGTCTGTTGAACTCCTGAAATAAAAAAAAATAAAAAAATCTATTTAGCTAATACGTCTATTCTCTGGAAACGACATAATTTCTCTCTCTTTTCTTTCACCATATCCCAATTATTTGGGGTCGGCACAATATGTCTTTTCCTTCCACACTCCTCTACTCTGACATACATCTTCTGTCACACCACATATCATCATATCATCCTTCACACAATCCATCCATCTTTTTTTTGGTCTACCTTTACATTTGTACCCATCTATCTTGAAGTTTAACATTCTTTTTGTCACGTGACTTTCATCCCTCCTCATTATATGCCCATACCAACTTAATCTTCTTCCTCTTAATTTTTCATTCACGGGTCATTTCAAAGATTCCCTTATGTACTCATTTCTCACCTTATCCATTCTTGTGACACCACACATCCATCTCAGCTGAGTGGAGACGTTTGTGGTTTATCGCTTTAGTGGCCCAACATTCCGACCCATATAGCATGACTGGTCGTATGACAGATTTTGAAACGAAACGAAACGAAATCGAAACGAAACGACATCATTTATTGGTATAAAAAGTATCCTAGGTTATACGCCTCATTATATGAGCTTGCTCTGTGTCGAGTTTCAATTAAATCCGTTCAGTATTTTTCACGTGCTACTCTAACGGACAGACAGATTCAGAAAATTGTATTTTTGAATCTCGTGGTCCTAATTATGCCCCTGATTTTTTTCAAATTTTTAAACGCATTGTACAAATTCCAATCATTTACAGATTTATTATAGTATAGATTTACATGTATTTAATTTGCACGCCACCGTCATACACTTCCGATTCTTTTCATACAATCTATAGCCGGGGTTGTCTGGAACAGATGGCTGTAAAGCGATAAGGCCGCCCTTTATTTCTGCCTTTATATGAAATTATTGGAATTTATTTATTTTATGTGTATGTGGTGAACATAACGAGTTTTCTATCTATTTATCTATAAATGAGCTTTTGAAATTTTCAAATTTTCGGGTGATCAGAGAGCTGGTGCATACCTCGAATCAAAGTGGCAATTTGACGTATTTATGCAAACAAAAACCAACGCAAAGTATGATGATGTTTATCTAATCAAAATATTGCATAAAGCACTTTTATGGTTGAATTTAGTATATTAACTAACAATCATACATACACTAAAATTAAAGAAATATAAAATAAAAACTAGATAATAAAAGGCTATATGTGGCCCTGTGTTTTTAGACTGATGTCTAAAACGTGTAAAAAACACTAGGCTAATATTCTACACGGCTTCACTTATTTAAACTTCGAATCTGTATCTCGTGGAATCTGTCCCATAAAGCATCCTATATTCATCCCTATTATGTAAACTATACCAATTTTAATTAGAAACAATTAATTTCTAAGGCGATGAAGAACAAACTAACAAACGAAGCCAATTTCATTTACATAATACATATATAATTAATATGGATTGTATAAAGTAAATGTAATGGAAATTGATTGATAAATAAACTATTTGATTATGAGTTCTTTGTCCAATGAAAACTATTTCAATAGCAATTTTTCCGCTTGATTTGATTCACTTGCTAGATATTATCACGGAAATCGGATTTGATTGTGCTTGAATTAGTTTTAACTGTAAATAGAAATATGAACAAATATTGTCAATGTTATTATTTATTCCAAACTAGCTAAAGGAGTTTATATCACCACTAGCTTCTGCCCGCGTCAATAGTTACTTTGGGCTAACGATAACTTTAACCCGCGACCTTGTTTACGTAGAAGGTGCCCCACCGCCCTTCCCCCTCATGACTGCCCGCTGGCCTTGCACATCATAAATGCGCACGCAGTACTTAATCATTATACCGAGTCAGGTACTCCCGCGTCTGCGGCAGTCTTCATGTCCGTGACATAGCAGACAAACTGCAAGAGTGTCGCTTACGCTGGTACGGCCACGTTTTACGGAGACCGGCTAATTATGTGGGGAACAAATATCTAGCCATGCCGCCTCCGCCAGGTCCCGGTCGAAGGGGAAGACCCAAGAAATGTTGGCTTGACGTTGTGAAGGATGACTTGCGTACCAATGGTCTCAAAACGGGGGATGCTGAAGACCGCGCGAAGTGGAGTAGAAAAAGTAGGAAAGCGGTCCCAGGGCGCCGGAGTGAACGCTCCGAACGCAACCGGGATTTAACGGTCAGATGATGATGATGGTGAATACTTAATCATTATCTTGTTGCGATGTTATTTTAAAACTGCGATATCTCCTAAGATATTCATTGAAATCGAATGATGTAAATGGCAATTTTGTTTTAAATTAAATACTTGGGATGAATAACGTATTTATTTGGATAAGGATTAATATCATGTTTATAAAAATACCTTCGCAAATAATGCATTATTTTAGAATAAATTTGGTTAGCATAAAAAAGGGTCTAGTGAGCCAACCTTAAAAGATAGACATATGCTGTCGCGGTCTTTTAAAGCGGAACAATTCTGTTGCACATGATTTTTGCGAAACTTTAACCGTTTACGCAGCGCACGCAGTGGATGCTCGCAAAAGGAAAAAAAACCCCAATTTTGAAACATTCTTCATTGGTGCCCCAATTCTATTAGTTTTAGCGTGATGATATATAAGCCTATAGCCTTCCTCGATAAATGGGCTATCTAACACTGAAAGAATTTTTCAAATCAGACCAGTAGTTCCTGAGATTAGTGCGTTCAAGCAAACAAACAAACTCTTCAGCTTTGTATAAAATCGGCAGACAAACACACACACTGTATATCCCCAAATTAAGCAAGTTACGCTTGTGATATGGGTAATATACAACGGACCATTCTGGGGCCGATCCCAGACACCCAGACCATAGTAAATAACGGATAAAATAAGTTCCCGAAATTTCCTATACCAGGAATCGAACCCGGAGCCTCTGCGTTGCAGTGAGGTAAGCCGGCAAAGGCTTAGCCCGCTCAACCACAGAGGCCGTCAATATATATTAGAATAGATTAGTTTTCTTGTGTAAAAGAGATTTCGTGACAAGTTTTCTATCTATCTATAATGCATCACAAGTATAAGCATGCCGTGTCTGTACATTGCAGGTATTAAAAAAAAAACCCAACTGGAATAGATAATATAAACGGGGAAACTATATAAACAATGGAGAACGATGACGATCAAAACTATGGGAATAATTTAAAATGGCCAGATTAAAAAAAACTAATACAAATCTGATTTTTCACTAATCAATAGCAAATTTTATGTAGTAAAATGTATGATATTTTTTTATCCCGTGTATTCCGACACAGTTTTCACTAAAACGATAGCTTAGATTCCTTTTTTAAATGCTGCGGTACTTTGTGTCCCGGGAATCCCGCGAGAATTTTAAGTCAGGCGTGGGAGAAGTCGCGGGCATATCCTGGTTATAAATAAACTTGTCTAATGTAACGGAATGATGGGTTTTATGTACTTCAATGTTGAACTTTTTATTTCCTTATTAAAAAAAATTTTAAACGATTTTTTTAAAATATTTTTATTAGTTATACTAGATTTGTGGTTTCAAGCAGAGTTGCATTGCCTGAATTTTCAAAGGTTGACGAGGCTTGTTTTGTTTAGTGGGATTCTAAATATTTCGGAATTACCTCTGGGTTATAAATGAAGCACTCAAGCAGGCATCTTGTTACATAGTATAAAATTAAAATCTTTTATGAAAAGCGAGAAAGTGCCTGTAAAGGTACGCTTGGCTGTTCATCAAGGGGTGTTGGTGCCAACACTAATGTATGGCAGTGAACGTTGGATATGGCAGAAATGGCATGAAATTAGAATAAACGTAGTCGAAATGAGAGCTTTGAGAAATATATGGGAGGTGAGCATGAATGATATGATACGTCGTGAGCCATTTGCAGTCCATTACTGGACGTAGGCCTCCCCAAGAATGCGCCACTCATCCCTGTCCTCTGGCTTCCTCATCCAACGCCTACCGGCGACCTTGCACAAGTCGTCGGTCCATCCGACACTACATTTACCGAGACGCGGTCTCCACTCCAAGACTCGTCTGCTCCATCGGCCGTCGGTCCTGCGGCAGACGTGACCGGCCCACTGCAATTTCAACTTGCTAATTTTGCGAGCTACGTCGGTTGCCTTGGTTCTCTTACGGATATCCTCATTTCTAATTTTATTCATAAGAGAAACACCCAACATAGCTCGCTCCCTAGCCCGTTGAGCGACTTGAAATTTGTGGACCAATCCTGCCGTCAGTGTTTGTGTCTCGGCTCCGTAGGTCAGGACGGGGAGGACGCACTGCTCGAAGACTTTTGTCTTCAAGCATTGCGGAATGGTCGACGAAAAGACTTGACGAAGTTTACCGAATGCTGCTCAGCCCATCTGAATCCTCCTATTGGCTTCCCCCTCGAAGTTGTGCCTGCCTACCTGTATTTTCTGTCCAAGGTAGACATATTCCTGCAAAACCTTCAGAGGGACGCCATCGACGTTTACTGGTCTCGGTATGACGTGTTCATTGAACATGACTTTTGTCTTGTCCAAATTCATGCCGAGACCGACTCGTCGGGAAGATTCATTTAAGCTGCCCAGCATTTTGGCAACTTCCTCCAAAGTCTCTGCAAAGACAACGATATCGTTGGCGAAACGGAGGTGAGAGATGCGCTCGCCGTGATATGTATGATACGGAATAGTGTAACAAGGGAATGTTGTAGATTGAAAGAAGATGAAAGAAGAATAACAAGAGTTGAAAAAGGAATGTTAAGGTGATTTGGACATTTACAGCGGATGGATAAAAATAGAATCACAAAATAAGTGTATGACAGTATTATGAATGGTACAGTTGGTACCGGAAGACCGCGACGTACACATCATGATCAAGTAGGAGATGTGTTAAAACGAGGTCAGGTAAAAAGCATCTCATATAAACATGCATGTATGAAGAGGTTAATGAAAATAGGCGAAGCGAAAGATGTTTGTTAGAATCGTCGCAAGTAGAGATCTATGGTCTCTGCCTAGCCCCATGGGAAACAGGCGTTATAATAGTATGTTTGTATGTAAAACAAAGTCACTTTTCACATCTGTCGGTATATCCGCTAACTCGTAAACTACGGAACGGATTTTTAAACAGTTTTTACCATCAGTTTGATAATTTCTGCACTGAAGATTTATATATTAATTAAGCCTAGTTAAATTTTTATTTATGTAAGTAGAAAACAGAATATTTTGCAAGGGTTACGTACTAGGGTTCGACCCGCGGCTAAGCCGCGAAAAAATCCCAGATGGTTAAATATTATAATAATATTTCAAAGAAAAGTCACTCGGAGTAATACGTGTTTGTCCATAACGATATGAACTTGAACAGGGATTGTAGATAAACAAAACCGTAACCAAAGGTTAGCAAATTGAACTCACAGTTTGAAAGCAACGATAATGCATCACAAATTACTATTTTTAACATTTTCTGTGCGTGTGGTATGTTTAAAATCCCGGTTTTTCCCTCTATCAAAAAATATTTTATCTTATTTCCTGTAACGATAAAAATAAAACTAAATTATTGTACAAACGTTTATAGCTATATTTATTGAAAGCCAATAATATCTTATGAAATTCATTGAGGTGTAATAAATATACGATTTTATAAGGCATAAAAAGGCAATATTGTATTTATGTACAACTCTGATCGTTGGTACATATTATTATATTTATTTATTGGGAAAACGTTTGACTGAAAAAAAATCTTTATTTTAATTATTAGATTAATAACAACAACATAAACACGACATACACAAGCTGTGTAAATAATCTAAGCGGTAAACATGTAATAATTGCTAACATAAAGTAAGTGGAAATTGTTATTAACACCCAATGTAAAAGTCTTTAAGCATCCTTAAATAGCGTGTAAGAAATAAGTAGTAGTATTTTTGTTATTCATTAGTTGCAGAACAGGCAAATATTCTAGACCCTAGATATATATGTCGTCATTTATATTTCCTTCTCCAATAGATATCATGTTGGTAAATGAAAGCTAATTTTACAAGGCAAAGCCTTAATATTTTATGTTATTTTAATAATGGCATAGACTTAAAGTCCGTAGTTTAAAAAAAAAATAGTTTTGTTCCAACACGATTTTAAACCAACCAAAACATTAAAACGCACACTGCAAGGTATCAATGACACATTTCAACATAAATACTGAAACAATGTTCACGTAAAAAATAGATTGGGTGTTGAAATTATTTACTATCATCTTACTGTTAAAATATCATAACAAAAATAATTTAAATATTTATTGAATATAATTATAATCAATACGCTAATGGTCTCGTTCAAGTTAGGACATCATAACTTGCTAAGTTTGTATAAAATCCGGGAAGCTACAACGTTTTGTAACATATGTTACAAGATGTCCACCACAGTAGTCATGAGAACCATAGTGTATATTAATATGACATAGACGATCGTCATAGATAATACCTTTAGGCGATTTATCAGATGATTCGATTTATAATTAAATTACCATTTTCTACCGGCTAGTTAATTTTATAAGCGCACTAAATTATCGTCTAGATAATTTTGTGCACCAGTAACTAATTATTATAATTGTCTTTATGATCCTGGCAACACTATGATGTAATTGCTATTTTTAGCAATGATGCGATGTTATTGTTTAGTAGGGTAGCATTTTCGTATAAAAGGCGCAGTGGCGTGTAGACGGTGTTCATTGCTTACTGTGCTGTGTGAATATTCACATCAAAGGCTGAACAATAAAGGGGAAACCCTGTCTAAATAGTTAATATTTGGTATATTTGTTACTTTCTTACCCAAATCTCTCCTTGCATTTTACACATAATAATATCAAAAGTGTCTATAAGTTGATTTGATTATCATCTAGCTTGCTTTAGACGGACCTTGTATCAAAATATGTTGGGGGACCCAAAGAAAGGGTGAACTTTTTTTGATAAAAGAAACAAAAAATGCTCGAATTGAATTAAAATAATTATATATTATACTTAATGCTCCTAGGAGTTAATTTAGACAAGCAATTCAAAACCAAGATACATTTTCTTTTCTGGCCTTTTTTTTGGCAAATATATTTATCAAATCATCCATAGCTGGAGATGATTTCAGTTTTTCTACATTTTCTGCCTCTCTAGACAATAATAACTAGTCTGGTAGCCGTTCCTGTTGGCCCAGCTGTTATTCTCAAAAATGTTATTATTCTATAAAAGATTGTGGATAACATTTCAGGAATTTTTGCCTACACATTTTCGGAGCCCCTGTAGCGTGGGGGTCCCGTATCATTGTTACGGCTTATACGGCGGTAGTTACGTCCTTGCATCTATTCAAATTAAAATTAAATACCAAAAACAAGTTTTAGGGCCTCCTATTTTGCAGCAGCTGTACCAGCTGTCATGCTAGTGGCTGGGAGGTGGGACGCCGCGAGAGTTATTATGTCATTGAGAGTCGCATGGCGTGAAATTCTACATTTCTGATCCACAATAAACCATGGTGACCGAGGCGCTCCACTTTATATCACCGCATCCACTGCGGTGTGAAGATCTATCACATGTATCCTATTTTTCAGTTCGGAAACCTACTACGCGTTTGATAATTTACTAATGGTTTCAAATCATATCGGAATTTGGAACAGACCTAATTTTTAGTGGTCAGAACGTATCTATATCAAGAAAAGTAAAAACGTATTGTTAAAGATACTGATATTTACTATATTATACATATGTAATAGGTGAATGAAATGTTTTTGTTCTTCTAGAAAAATAATGAACTATATTTACGATTTATTTATTTATTTATTATAGGCTGAAGTGGGTCACTAGTATGTTCCAGACAATTTATTAACTAGGTAACAGCAAAATTGGACGTATGAGATTATTTTTCTCTTATACAGTATCTCCTTACAAAGTCTTTGAAAGATAAATCTTCGAGAATATAGAGATTTGTTTTAAAAGTACATTTTTTTTTCTTCTTTTTATTTAGAAAGGGCTTTGCCGCTTAGCTGCCACATTGCAATACAAATTGTACTCGCGGCTTATACTTGTGTGTTAACAGAATAGGAAGTAGATTTGCTTATTAAATTATTTGTATGACTTTCTAAAACTGTTCTCCTGGGGAACTTAGTTTGAATAAAAACTTTTAAGAATTTTGCTTGGAAGGCATACACCGCTCTTGGAAGTTCTTCTTAGCTAATGTGCAATTTATTGCAATTACCATGTGCTGGCGGTAAATGTAACATGGCGAGAAATTGGCACGGTGAGATTAGCGATATGAGAAACCTCTTTATCTGCCTAGGCCAAGTGTGGCGTGCATTGTACATCCTCTTAAAATAAAGAGGACTTGGTCTAGTAGTACGAAATAAAATAATAAAATTAAAACTGAATGAATCAATAAAAAAGACATGTGTCATTATATTAGAGGAAGTATTAAAAAAGTCTAACCACGCGATGTTTTAGATTTAGACTATCAGGTATGTATTAGGCCGCGTACATACAGAGCCAACCAAGCCCAATCGGTTTTCGTTGGCCCTATGTATACATTGCATCAAACGATCGAATGTTTGCTTAGTTAGATTCATTCAGTGTTACCGCTACGGGGTGTACTACCAGCCAATGTTCGTTGGCTCTGTGTGTACACAGTTTTATCAATTTTAAAAGTCATGTTAATGGTTTGGAAATTCTGTATTTGAAACAAAGTTGTTGAATTAGTGTGAAAATTTTATTTACAATACATATTTTAAGTGTGTTTTTATTGTTTAACTTTATTTCAACCGTAACATCACTGACTGAGATTTGAATGTTTTTATTACGAGTACGTCATGTTTGTGTGTTTTAATTTAGAAATTCTTCTTGTGATGTGCGGTTCCTACAAAAGATTGAATTTTAAATATATATATATAATATTAATTAATTAATGTATTCGAATTTGAAAAATATCTAAAATAGACATAAATAGACTTGATTATTAGCCAATCTGACAATATAGATAGTGTATAAATTTAGTTCCCGCAAATTTTTATATTATATACAATTATGAGTGAATCTCCTGAGCGGCATCGTTGTCTGCTACACCTTTTTTTAAAACTCTTGCAAGATCATTCAATTTTGATTACATTATCACTGATTAATATTCAAAAAACCTGTTTAGTACCAATGATGCGCGCCAATGGATACGGGAGATTCACCCTACATACCGAGGTTTGAAATCTAATAATATAATATATATATATATATATATATATATATATATATATATATATATACTCATGTCATCTTTCTTATACAATAAATTGTAAGCACAGGCAATAATTGCATAACTATTTTAAGTATACTTACTTCAGGAAAGATAGTAAGTAGAGTACTTCCCGGCTCTATTTATAAAACTCAAAATAACTTTCTGGACTTTAAGGAATATGTAGTAACATGTTACTTCTCTTAAAACAACAGTTGAATAAGACAAAACGTTAATTTTGATTGTGGTGTAATAATTTATTTTTGTTAATACAATACACTTGTTGTTTGGCGTAAGAGTGTAGCGGTTATATAAAATAAGATTGACGCATTGCAACTTTGAAACGTAATTTATTTATTTGTAACAAATAGTATTAAAATGATTTAAAATGTATTCGTTTTAAAGTATAATGACTAACGTATTATTCAATATTTCATTGCGAAATCCAACAGATTGTTCTCGAGTTTCGGCTTACAAAACAGAATGGAAATGTTAGATAAAAACAAAAAAACTTACTTGGCGAATATTCACCACAGTTCACTCGTAAAGACCTAGCAAAGTTCTTAGTCTTTCTAAAACAGACACTTACAGACGAACCACACTCTCTCAAACATTCCATTTTCGTCAACTACGAGTTCTTAAAAAAATACCACACTTCGAACACAATATGTAATATTTTTTGATATCACACTCACACAACATGCTTGCGTCAAAGCAGCTATAATACTGACTTGTAGGTTTATAATGTCAACCGAACTGAATTAATTTTATTTAAATTAAACATACATTAATATACTATATATGAGTGAAGCGCACGTGTCTCTACGGAAACGATTAGAAGACGGTTTGTTTACAAATTTTGGGTTTACATTGGGTCAAAGGTTTATATCTATGGGGCCGCGGTTGACGGTTCTACAGTCCTCTAGCCATCCCGTCGAGGCACCAGTTGTATCCCGCACAAAGACTTTGGAAATCGTCAGTAAGTGTTCCGCATGCGCCTATCTAACTTCGTAAGAGGAAGTTTGTTGAGGAAGTTGACCTGCTAACAAAGTGGCAAGGTCTAATCACTGTATTAAGGCGTAATGTAATATTATAGGCGGACCAGCGCCTACTGGGATTTTGGAGTACGCCAAGAGATCTGATGCACTAGTAGTCTAAGACTAGTGGACCCATTAGACCAAATGGTCTATGAAATTATTCAATTTACCAATGGTTAGTTCACTTGGATGCGTTACCCAATCCATCGACTGGTTGATAGGTATGTATCTATCTGTGTATTCTTTTAGTGTAAAGGTAACCAACCGATTTCAAGTAACGTTTCAAAATCGATGTCGTACACGTTCACTATTACAAACGAGACCGGATAGTTTCTAGGCGACCAGGTACTGTCCAAGATATTAAACTTGAAATGAGACACAGAATTGGCCTAAGCGCGCTGACATCTGACTAGTGTCCAGTGATCTTGAATTTAGACTACTAGTGCACAAGATCCCTAAGCTACTGTCCTACGAACCGGAATAATGGCAATATAAGTAACATCGAGAGCAATTTAGTGGATACCCGGCAGTCATTACGAGCCCTACACTACCATGCTATTTGTCCCTAGAATATTTGCATAAACCAGTTCAGTGGAGCGTCGATAAAGTATTTACACGGCGCAAAAAAAAGGTTCGCGTTGATGGCGATTTGTCATTAATGCCGCGCATTGGAGGAAACTGAGTCCATTATTGTATCGTAATGAAATATAAAAACCTATCTTGTATTTTTGGTACTATTTACATTTACTATTTTATTTAGATATTATGCATAATATTCGCAAGGGTGTAGAATATAGATCAGTCGGTGTGTTGATTTTGCGTCCAAATTAACGCATGATACGCGTAGAAGAAACGAGACTAAGCAGTACGCAAATTTCCTATTGCCCTCGGAATTTTTTTTTAATACAGGAAGGTGACCGCTTTTCTCTAGTCATTTTTTGTTATAAAGACTTGGCCTTATAGTGTGAAATCAACCGTGACAAATGAAATGGCTGAAATAGTGCGTAAACTTGAAGAAAACTCGGCGTAGTATAAGATTCAGTACTGCTTGGATCGACTATTTAGCCAGTCACATAATGTCGCAACTCTTTGCTACTCTCGCGTCTCGACACTCCGCCAATGAAATAAAAATCGAATATTGCCCTGGTTAGATAGATAGGAACTTGTTTATTGTTCACCACATACATATAAATTAAACAATTTACAGTAGTCGCGCTAAAAACAGTAAAGGCAGGAACAATGGGCGGCCTTATCGCTTTAGACTATAGAGCGATCTCTTCCAGATAACCCGGGCTATGGATTTTATGAACGGAATCGCGAATGGATGACGGTGGTGTGCAAATTAAATACATATATAAATAGGATATAATATAATCCCTGGCTATTAATAGCTATCACCGTTCTAATCTATCTGTTGTTATAAGACAATAACTGTTACTAGATTTGCACCTTTACAACCAGTGTTCATTTTATTGTTACAACTTAGGCTTCGACAAAGTCAAATTCCACGTACAATCTGTAAAATCACATTTTATTACCTGTCGGCATTTGAACTGATTGTAATCCTTTTATGATCGTCTTCTTTTGTTTACTTATTTATTGGCATACGTTTCTAGTATTGTGAATAACAGCCTATTGTTCTCGTTTACGGCCGTTTGCAGGACATTTGCCAGGTGTTACGGATTATAAAGTACAAGCTGATTCTAGGAAATTCGGTCCACGTTGCCCGGCGGGCATATTTGCATTTGTGCAGTATAAAACGATGGCCTGATGGAGAGAGGGGGCAGTTGGGCTATGACTACGATACGGGCGTGACGTGTGTACATTCGGAAATCTAATAGTGACAGACTTTGCGCGTTTTATTGAATTACGACCTTCTGCATTATGTTTGGATTTCTTGTGTTCGGATATATTTGTACCTATATTATAGTTCTAATAAAGTCTATAATAATTCCAACGGTATTTTAATTCGAGTCCCGCACTCGTAGCATTATCATTAACAAAATTTGCTCTCTTCCTTGCTTAGCTACTTTTACTAGCTCTTTTCCTTGTTTAGATAGATTGGTTGAGTGATTGCAAGGTAATATAAAAATACATTAAAGAACACATACAGTATTAAATATTTGTAAATCAGTTCTCGCACAGCAATTAAGTTCATTGAACCTATTAATGATGACCACAATAAACACAGTTAAGTCCTAATTACTTTACGAATCAAATTCAAATAACTTGCTATAATGTCAACAAGAAAGTTTAACCCAAAATGTAGTATTTATTTATTGCTGGAAGACAGCAGGTAGGTTGACGAGCTACCTGATAGAAAGTGATTGCAAAGGATACTGATGATAATGAGTATACATTTGTAATCTATAATATTATAAAATTCTAAAAATGCCTTGTCTGTATTTTGGAGGTATTAAAAAATCAATTGAAATACACTATATATACAATGGCGAAAACGATGCAATTTTTTTTAGATTTCTTGTCTGTTTGACCATGGTTCACGTAAAAACTACAAGGCTGATTTCGATGCGATTTTCAAATATAGACAGCAAATTTGTAGACTTAAAATTTGCGCTACTTTTTATCCCGGGAATCCCGCGGGAATTTTTCTGGACTGATTTAAAATGGCCAGATTGAAGAAAAATTTAGAATTCCAATGTGATTTATTCACTGATCGCTAGCAAATTTTATGTAATAAAATTTGTGATATTTTTAATTCCAAGAATCCTCGGGGTATTTTCCCAGTAGCGGTTTGTAGTTTTTTCAGGTGCATAAAAATTAGCTTATTCCGACACAGTTTTCACTAAAACGATAGGTTACATTGTCTTTTTAACGTTGTGGTACTTTGTGTCCCAGGAATCCCGCGAGAATTTTCCCGGGTATAATATAAATTAGTTAGATTTGATTTCAATACGATTTTACTACAAGAATAGCTTAGTTCTGTTATATTGTTCAGAATTCCAGATTAATGAAAAACACATATTAATTATAAGATAACTGTATTTCAAAGTTCTTGCAAAGTTTGTACAAAGATCCATAACTAAAGTAGTTTACATTTTGACAAAGCCAAGGAGTACAGACAAACAAAAGACAAAATACAAAATACCACAGACAAGTAATATAATAGTTTTAACAATTAACATTCACAAAAAGTTCTTTTTCAAGTGATGCAATATTTTATATTTCGGGAATCCCGCGAGAATTTTTCCGGATGTGTTTTAAAGTGGGAAGCCTATATAAAAATTAACTGATTCGGAACAAATTGACACTAAAACAATATAAACTTGGAACTTTAATATTTCCCGGGATTTCCTAACTTGAAACCACGTGATATTTGGATTTGCTTATGACAGTTTCTATAATTATTTATTAGATATCTTTAGTAGAATAGATGTAGTTATGTATGCCTTTAATAACATTACTTACCGCGAGTTTTTCGGGATTCTTCGGAATTAATTATTCATTCAGTATTTTCATACTAAAAATCCGTTGCCCTACTGAAAATATCCTTTGAATTTACTGGCAAAATAACTATAATCTACGTTACCTATCAAGCGTGGATGAAGTCGCGGACAAATCCTAGTATCAGATATATTTTTTACTTTCTCCTCTCCGGCTATATACATACATGTTTATTGTCTAACTTCTTTTTATATCTTTTATATTAACTTTGTCTTTTATCCGTACTTTATAATACAGTTAATAACCAGAGGATTTTATACTATGTGCTACAGGCCTATTTTAATGATATTATAATAAAAAAATCTCCATGCGGTAGCGTTCTGGGAAACATTCGGACGTGTACCTATTAGAGAAATATACGGAAAATATTTTTAAATTAGTCAGATAGGTACATACGTTGTGACATAGCTAGTTGAAGTCACTTTTAT
Source organism: Dendrolimus houi (assembly GCA_039645545.1). Taxonomy (NCBI): domain Eukaryota; kingdom Metazoa; phylum Arthropoda; class Insecta; order Lepidoptera; family Lasiocampidae; genus Dendrolimus; species Dendrolimus houi. The sequence goes on from CM077134.1 coordinate 13,612,079, forward strand.
TTATTACTAGCTCCTGCCCACGACTTCGTTCGCGTGGAATAGTTTTAAAAAAAAGTAAGTTAAAAAAGACCCCCCCATTTTGAAACATTCTTCATTGGTGCTCCGCTCCTATTGGTCTTAGCGTGATGACATGTAGCCTATAGCCTTCCTCGATAAATGGGCTATCTAACACTGAAAGAATTTTTCAAATCAAACCAGTATAGTTCCTGAGATTAGCGCTTTCAACCAAACAAACAAACAAACTCTTCAGCTTTATATATTAGTATAAGAAAAAAAAACCTGATTTTGAAACATTCTTCATTGGTGCTCCGCTCCTATTGGTCTTAGCGTAATGATATATAGCCTTACAGCCTCCCTCGAAAAATGGGCTATCTAACACTGAAAGAATTTTTTAAATCAGACCAGTAGTTCTTGAGCTTAGCGCGTTCCACCAAACAAACTCTTCAGCTTTATATATTAGTATAAGATGATATTTTAAATCGTGAAAGGGTGGATATGCATTGTTTAAGTTTACTATTGTAATATATATATTCATTGGCTTGCCTTACCATCGGTTGAATTTTGGCATTACTTGTATGTAGCTTATGTCAAATTTTAACCAATATTAATGCAAATGAAGGGTCTGTAAGATATAGGAACGGGCCATAAATCAGACCCTTTTAGTCGTTTAGCCAATTCATCACAGACGCTATTGTAGAAATCAATTATTGTTATACTACCCCTGTTATTAACGGGGATTCAAAATACTTTAATAAATTGGTCCATTTCATGCGGGTCTCTTCGTTATAATAGGGTCTAATTTAAACAAACCCATTATTAAATTGTTGGTGTTAGGGTTTTATCTTTTTTTGCGAGAGTATATTTTACAAAGCTTTCCTTGTGAGTTAGAATCTCCGGTCTATAGAGAATATTGACACAATATTTTATGAAAAACGGCAATATTGTTACGAGTTGCAAGACTCGAATTAAAATGCCGTTGGAATTATTATAGAATTTATTAGAACTATACAAACACATATAACACAGGTACAAATATAACTGAACACCACCAGTTCAAACGTAATGCATGATTAAATAACACGCGCAAAGTCCGTCACCATATCGATTACCGAATGTACACACGTCTTGCCTCGCTTCTGGTTATCGCTTGACTGCCGATCTCTCCATTGGGGCATTGCTTTATAATGCACGATGCAATATGTCTACCTGGCAAGCGTCGCCACAATTTCCCAGAAATTTTAATCCGCACACCTGCCTAATTATGTCTGCGAACGGCCATAAACGAGTATAATAGGCTGCTCTCCACAACAACTTATAAATAAGTAAATAAAATAAGACGGCCATAAATGTGCTTTGTTTACAAATATGTAGATGGCCCAATTGTAACAATATTAAACTGTTGAAAAAGAACAAGCTAATTGGTATAATAAGAATTGCAAGCTATTATAAAACTATTTTTAGAAATAAATTGCGATCATAGTAAGAAATAATTATCTAAAGGTGCACTCTTTGTGTGAATAGGATAAATCGATTAGGTTTATAGCGATGGTATTTCCATTGATGACTTACACAGTCAATTGCTGTATGATATCTCATCTGTACTTTTTGCATATAATATAAACCAGTGAGGAGTAAGTTCCTGCAGGATTAGCATAGCTAGTGGGAGCGTGAGCTCACCAGCCTGCTCCACTCTCGCCAAAGGAGGACGCTTCGGCTTCTGTGAGCGAATCGTGCGGGTAGGTCTCTGGGAATGGCTTCCCATCCTCCGTTAATGCCGTTGAAATGGGGGCGTGCCGATGTTCCAAACCGCATTACAAACCGCCCCATGACAAATCGGGTATGAAGGCGCCGGAGGCTTGCCTCCCGACAGCACTGGAGGAGGTCTTATGTGCTGCCGCCTGCTAGGGCCTACGAAGTGGCTAGGCCAAATATTTGTGGCCCTAGCATAAAAATGAAACACGGAACACCCAGGGATTTTAGTGATCGTGTTTTGGAAATAGCATTTCTTACTTGCGGTGGTAGTGCCACCCTGACGTGGCGCAATCCACCGCGTTTCCCCCGCAGTGGAAAGTACTGAAATGGACTTCCCTCGTTAAAAAAAAAGAAAGCATTGACATAGCGTAGCCTTGTTTTGCATTAATTTAACAAGACCGTTTTTGTCACTTTGCGTCACGTCTCTAACATAATATAATTGAAATTAGTGAGTGACAAATTAGCTGGGGGAGGGCGGTCTGCTCAATACCCTTTGATCTTACAGAATTCGCGTGGGTGCAGACAACGTGTCAAGGGCTTCGAACTGATATCAAGTCATCAATGAAGATGTGGCTGACTTGATTAATATCCCTGTTGTATACAAATAGACCTAGAAGGGTCAATGATCTAATAATCTTAGTCGACATATTGTATATGAAAAAGGAACTCACAGGCGCAATAATAAGTCTTATCGAGAATTACTGGATATTGCTTAGAAAGTAATAAAAAAGTTAATAAACGATTTATTTACTTATAATTATTGAGTAACTAGCTGTACCCGGCAGACGTTGTCCTGCCTTAAAAAATAAAAATCTAGAAACCGATTGCAGCGTCATCTACCTGGACCAAATGTTAATCTAAACTTTTCTCGAAATCACTTGAATAACAATTTTTTTTTATTAAAATCGGTCCTACCGTTTAGGAGGAGTTTAGCGGCGCCACCTACCGGGTCCAATCGTGAATCTAAACCATCCCGGGACCCACTTAAACAAACACACAAAAAATAATTTCACCTAAATCCTGGTACCCGATTGCAGCGCCATCTACCTGGTTCAAATTTAAATCTAAGCCATCCCTGGACCCACTTGAACACACACAAAAACAATTCACCTAAATCCTGGAACCCGATTGCAGCGCTATCTATCTACCTGGTTCAAATTTGAATCTAAACCATCCCGGGACCCACTTGACACACACAAAAATAATTGACCTAAATCGTGGAACCCGATTGCAGCGCCATCTATCTACCTGGTTCAAATTTGAATCTAAACCATCCCGGGACCCACTTGACACACACAAAAATAATTGACCTTAATCTTGGAACTCGATTGCAGCGCCATCTGCCTGGTTCAAATTTGAATCTGTACCATCCCTGGACCCACTTGAACATACACAAAAATAATTCACCTAAATCCTGGAACCCGATTGCAGCGTCATCTATCTACCTGGTTCAAATTTGAATCTCAACCATCCTGGACCCTACTTGAACACACACAAAAATAATTGACCTAAATCCTGCAACCCGATTGCAGCGCCATCTACCTGGTTCAAATTTGAATCTAAACCATCCCTGGACCTACTTGAACACACACAAAAATAATTCAGCTAAATCCTAGAACCCGATTGCAGCGCCATCTATCTACCTGGTTCAAGTTTGAATCTAAACCATCCCGGGACCTACTTGAACACACAAAGAAATAATTCTGCTAATTCCTGGTACCCCATTGCAGCTAACCCAGTAGGTGGCGCCGCTAAACTTCTCCTAAACGGTGGGACCGATTTTAATAAAATTTTATTTATGTTCAAAAGTTGAGATTATTAACATTTGGTCCCGGTAGATGGCGCTGCAATCGGTTTCTAGATTTTTATTATTATGGCAGAACAACGTCTGCTGGGTTCAGCTATTGTTTGACAGCTAGTTTTTATGTGAAAAGAAAAGTTTTGTTCTTATTGTGTTGCCCACGCATTTTTTTTTATTAAAACTTGCGTGTGACTTATGGAATATCGAATAAAAAATTGCCGAATTGGTCGAGACGTTTTCGAGTTAATTATTTTACATGTATTTTATCAATAAAACAACTCCGAACGAAGCATCTGTTTTAAACGATATTCAGTTTTTTACATCCTCTTTGACGATATATGCAGGACGCATTCTATCAATTCTATGTCAATCGTCATAAGGTTACATTAAAAAAGTTTATATTGTCTAAAGCGCTAAGGTTAGATTAGAAAGACTTTTATATGGTGGTTAAGTATTCTTAAATTTAATAATTTTCTGGGGAATAAGAACCTTCTCCTGACAATAATAAATGCAACAAAAAAAGAATTTGCGAAATCGGTCCAGCCGTTCACGCGTGATGGCGTGACCAAGGGAAATAGGGATCCATTCATATATATATATATATATATATATATATATATATATATGTACATATAGATAACATAGTTCTTTCTAGGCAGTTTTTAAATAGTTAATCTGACCCGCATACTCAGTTTATTATTTAATTCAATGCTTGCGGTTCATGAATATTGCAATGTTTAATTCACCAATGCATGTTTAAGCAAATTTTTCCCTGATAAAAGATGTTCATTATCCCGTTTCATATTTAGATGATACATATCCAAGTTTGTTTGTCTTACCTAGTGATTTAGATAAATTAAAGTCCGAAAACACCATCCAATTTAAATAAGTAGGTGTTATATTCAGGCGTCCTTGTTTAGTACAATGTTCATATTTCTTACTCATTTGCTTTGTAACTTAGTTATTTTCCACCTTTGATAGCTGCTACCTGAAAAACGGCCCCGCTTTCAGCTTAGCGAGTCTCCATTCCTTTCTAAGTTTATATTAAACTACCGATCCTAAAAATTTCATCTTTCCTAAAATCACGTAAGTCTGGGGTGACGGGGATCTCTATCTATGAAGCTTTTGTCCTTTCGCCGAGATAGAGGGCAGACGACTACATTTATTTTTCTACATATTTGAACCATATTTGATCAAGATTATACTAAAATGTAATTGTTTCTTAATATTTTGAATTAAAAATCTCAATACACCTAGTTAGTATTTAAATTGATTATTTTCAGAAATACTTCAGTGAATACATTCATGACAATTATAAAATCTAATAGATGAAATCAAGCAAATAATATTGTACTAGTACCAGTAATAAATCGAAATAAAGACTTAGCATGGCCGTTCAAATCAATTGAATTCAGTTACAAATGATTATGAAAAAATGTGAAATATAAACGGCAAATATTTAAACTATGTAGCAATCAATGCAAATTCGACACACGTTAGGAAGAATAATTATTTCACGTGAACTGTCGCATTTTCCCTTATCTTCAACTTAGTTATGGCTAAGCGATAACCTTTCTGTATTAGCTGGTAGCTTGATGCAACATTCCACATGAGAAAATGATAATTTTAAAAATCACTATACAATTAAAGGATGTTTGTATATCACATCCTGTTTAACATATTATACATTCATTTATTTATCCATTGTTAATATAAAATGCTTGTCATATATAATGTTAATAAATATATTTATTTAGATAATTTTGTATATGCGTATATGTTGGTATTTTATATGAATCTATGTATGTATTAAATTTATAAATTAGTGTTAGTATGTATATTTAAATTGTACAGTCCTATCTTTTTTCTGATCCACCTAAATCGCCAGATTAGTTAAGAATTTCTTTTAAGCTAGGTTGCCTGGAAGAGATCGCTTTAAGCGATAAGGCCGCCTGTTGTTTTGCCAAGAAGTATTGTAATTATGCATTTTGTTTTTGTATTTGTTTATTTTAGTGAGCAATAAAGTGTTATCTATCTATCTGCCTTTTTACAAATGTTCTTAAAAAGTGAAGGCGATAAAAACTCCATAACAAATTTTCAATTTATTGATTTCTCTAAATCTCAATTTAAATACCAGAGCAAGTTACGAGATTTGGCTTGAATACAAGTTCCGTATTCTTTCGGATTACGAGTCTATCATTAGCGTCACAATATCATCTTCGATTTCTAGTATGTATATCGATACAATGCAATTCATATAAATCAGTTTAAATATAAAGCTGATCATAGCTTTATATTTACTTAAAGTTTAATATGTGGAAATATGGAATAGTAACTGAGATCGAAAATTAGAATGTCCAAATATTTTGATTAAACCTTTAAACATTATAAAGTTTCACGTACATAATTTAGTCTTGATGATGTATCATCAGATCATCGAACTGATATTTATGATACCTTCGTTTTTATGATTACTTCAAATAACTCCTCATCTGTCAAACAATCACCAACCACTTTCGGCCTTTTGATTTGTTTATTATTCATACCACGGATCATTTAAGTGTTATCGTCAGTAATTAGTTGTGACGTGTCTAATACGGTATCGGTATCTTTAATTTGTTTAATAAACACGAATTAACCGTCGGAAAACGTTATCGCCACGTGATTGTTAATGGTAAATTATATTCTCTCAAGAGCTAAGTGGTTGTAACGTATATGGAATGTATCCATGAACATTATACTGCGGAATTGTGGATTAGTATGAGGCTGTCTTCATTAATTCCATTGTAAGTTGAGATATGGTTGAGTAAATTATTGAGTCAAGTATAAACGACTTCTATTATTTATGCCCTTGGTGTATTCTCTTCAACTCGCAACTATCGTTTTAAAGTTACACGTAGAGGTGTTCCGGCGTACACTCTAGGGGAATGAAGCAGATTGGGCTTCAAGCGTAAGCCCTCTTACTCGTACCTTCAGTTCACTATTTTACGACCCCGACGGTAATGAAGTGTCAAAGTTAGTTCCGTTGAATCAACTCCATGAACAAAACAATGATCAACATAATATAAATAATGTTGCAAGCCGATACTAATCTTTTGCAGGTTTGTTATTACTCCTTTGAATTTGAGTGATCTATTGTCCGCGCTAACCTCTTTGTTCACGCCGCCGTAAGACGTCATAAAACCTTCTTTCCTGTGTTGGTATTTCATGCGGATTCTTGGAAGCTATTAAGTTGACCATTTAACGATTTCAAGAACCAGTGGGCGGCATGTTGCTAGGAGGCCATGTCTAATTTACAAATGAATGAGCATCGGGAAATGCGCCAATCGTGTTCTGACTGCAAACGAGGTGGTACCTAGTGCAATTTCAGAGCGAGTATTTTATAACAACGAACTTTGCGCGATTTATATAATAACGATTTTCTGCCCTACGGCTTAGTTTTGTTATATACGGCTATGCTTGTAAAAACTTTTAATTACGTGTGTGTACTTCTAATAAACTTTATGATAATTCCAACGGCAATTTCGAATTTACATCCTACAAATCCCCTACAAATTCGTAACAATAATATTTTATTGATACAAATTTCTCCTATCGGAAAATAATATGAGCGTAACGTAATGATTTTCAATCTCTATTAATTGAAGATCGTAGTAAAAAACAAGGTCAACATCATATAATATTATATGAACGCTATATAGTTTATTTTTATAAAATATCTCTTAGATAACTAAACATAATGTTAAAGTTAACACTTAAGGTTTTATTTATACTGAGAAATAACCTTTATTTGTTCCATATCGTAGGTTTATATGAAAATATTTTAATATAATAAGATATCGACTGTTTTCAATATCAAGTGGAACATCTGTTTCACAATTTGGTACAAACAACATTACGGTCTCAATGAGCATTTCATATTCATACATTTTTTTCATTCAAACAGCAATTTTCCATATTTGATTTGGATGTTTGAATTGGTTTTAAATTACTTTAAAAATTAAAAATATCAATTAATATTTTTGTGTGATAATGAAGGACACAGAAATTTTTATGATACGTATACTGTGAATGAATGAATGAATAACTTTATTGCACATACATTAAAGTACAATGGGCGGTCTTATCGCCAAAGGCGATCTCCGCCAGACTACCCTATACAATTGTGATAAAAGCTATGCTTATACCTATATAGGTATATACCTTGTTTTTTTACAAGAGAAAACATTGGTTAAAATTTAGTTAAATTGTGACATTAGATTATTAATAATATAAATCATTTTCTACTGCAATATGCAATATACCTTTAGATATTATTAAGTTATCTAAGACATTCAAACATCATTAAATAGTGTTAATTAATTGCAAAAATATGGGTTGTCTGGAAGATTTGTACACAAATAGAATAGTACCAGTCTGTAAGTTTTTCTGTAATGGTGTATAAAGAATTATCTATTTGTCTCAGTATCGGTATGTTTATTATTCCTTCGTTAAGAGAAGACTAAGAATTTGTTGTACTTATTAGCTTTGCTACACTTTGTACACATGTATTTGCTATTGAATACTTATTACTTACATTTAGGATGCGTTCGAAAATTATCTAAAAAATAAAAAAATAATCTGGACAATTTTCAAAGCTTCATTTGAAAGACCTTTACACATTTAAAAATAGAACAAATTAATGATCACATGGAAGGAATGTTTTATGCCATGAACATAAAGAATAATCTAGAAATGATTATATTGTAGTATCACCGCGAGTTCTCGAGGTCTGTTGCAGATGAGTTATTATCATCCAATGAAGAAACTAAGTGGTGAACTGATGATTGTGGAAGTTTGTGTGAAGTAACCGGCTTATGAGAAATGAAGCCTTATAATAAATATTTCCTTTTTCAATTTGTAACTTTTTCACGTATAGTAAGGTTGTCTTAGTAAAAGAAGTAGTAAGTCGTAGTTTCAATTAATCCACTAAATACGCAATGCGAGTGTTATTATTATATGGATAATCTATTTTAATTTTTGTCTGTTTTACGGGCATTATATACTGCATACTTCTTCTACATTCAATGTTTATAAAACGTATAAAATCAAGTATTTATTCTACATTTCGGATCAACTTTAAAACCGCAAAGAAAACTAAAAATAAAAAGTTACATACACATTTATAGATAGAAAATTAATCTCAAATCGCTATCGGCGTATAGCGTTTCAAAAACGCTAACTGCCTATTTACGTGGGATTGTAGAATACAAGCTACTTCATATCAGTCGTATATTTTTCTCTCACCTTATCCCAATAATTTGGGGTTGTTGGCACAATATGTCTTTTTCTTTCACAGCTTTCTATTTTGGCATACGTCCTCTATCACATCATAAATTTTCAAATCATCCATCAAACATTTCACCTGTGGTCAACCGAATATTCCTTTAGAATTTCAAAAACTCGTTTACATTAAGTGTAAAGCGTAAGTAAGGTTACAAGAAAGTGGCGACGGTCTGCAACGCGAGTATGTAAACATCATACATTATTTTTATTTATTGCACAGGTACAGCACACAAGTTGACGGCCCACCTGCTGGAAAGCAGTTAACGTCGCCTATGGACATTCGCAACACCGAAGGTTACCAACGCGTTGCCGGCCTCGAGGAAATTTTATAACACCCTTTTTGAAAAACCCCATATTATAGCGCTGTGGAAAAGCCTTAGCTGGGAGTTCATTACAAATCCCCGCGATACTCAAGAGAAACGTTCTAGAGAACCATTTCGCACACGAGCGAAGCGGCTTATGGAAGTGAGTATGCACGCCGAGATGATGGCAAGCGGTGCGGTGATAGAAAGAAGACTAAGACACCGTTCTAAACAGCTCCTCGGAACACTCCCCATTATACAGACGATAGTATACACAAAGAGTTGCGAAGTCTCTCCGAACACCAAGTGCTTTTTTTAACGAGAGGAAACCCAATTGAGGTGTAACCGCCGTAGGGTAAACGCGGCGGGGGCGTGTGGAATTCGTCATATTGGGGTGGCAGTAGTACTACAACCCGAAGAAGTATTATTGCCATCTGAGTTAGGGATACTCACTAAAACCCCTCAGTATTTCTTCCTTCGCCTTACGCCAGGGCTACGGGAAAGCAGAAGCTCGAGTAACTCAGCGTGCCCTAGCAGATACCAAGTGTATCTAGGCCGTCTATGCCTACGGGATCTTCTACGACGTGAACGGCTCGACGTTGAATACAATCCAGGGGTTACACAGCATACGTTGAACATATCGTGCTCGCGTTGCCCAATTCCTGCGCCACTTTCCTGCACCATGCACTGGATGGTATTATGTAAACAAGCGGTTATATTGCCTTGAGAATTTCATTGCTCCGTTTGATTTTCAAAATAACCGATATTTAAAGTAAAACTGTTTTTCTAACAATTTCCTGTGATACACTGCCAATCACTGTTTACATTGGCACTCTTGATGCTTCTCATGAACTTCAAAATAATAAATTCCATTAAACAATTTATGCGATCCAATTTTTTCATGCCTTTTGATTCCATACCCAGTGATGTTAATTTTACATGCAACACGATTTATTCATATATATATACATTCACGTAAATAAAACAATACGAATTGTTAGTTGTATTACATTTACAAATTTACAATTTAACAGTTCATAAGTATAAAATACACCTAGATTTTTAAATAAATTTATTTAATAATTATTTAAATATTTTTATAAATATATGTTATTTGAATCCAGGTATATTTTGTTATAAACATTTGTAATTGACATATTAACCGTTTAAAGGATGGGACTGTTACCTAATGCTTCTCAAATAATACCACATCGACATTGCATTGTTAGACCCCCACAGATGAACCGAGACAAATGTAAAATACTCGAACACAGAGACAACATGTATAAACATTTAATAAAGCTTTCACACTCAAATTCAAATTATCTACGAACGTGACTAAATTCCCGGCGCGTCATTTTTTCTTTCTTACGCCGAACTATTTCATAAACACAGCACACTAGGATTTGTAACGTGTTTTTCAGTATGTAGTGTCGAGCTTCGATCGTGTGTACTTAGGTTTATATAAGGGTAGCGAGCCGCATGTCAACGCGCGCGGCTGTGCGGCGTGGAACTGCATGATCGCAACTAGCGAGAGCGCTCCGCTTGCGGAAACGCCATGCGCGCACTCTCAGTCACATCTAGACGTGTCCCGCATTCATGGTCAATGTTAACCGCGCGGTAGCTCGGTTCCTGATGCCGAATTTCGCGTCCTCGTCTCGGACTTATAATATATTCGAAGGAAAATAACCATGTATCACAAACACTAGACACTTTTGAAAAAAATATAAATACGTAAAATGCAAACTTTGCAGTAGCTGGTCATACATAATGTATATGTATTTTAAGTAATTATTATAATATTTTGGTGAAAATTATTGAAGCAAAATACATACAACCTTAAGTTGTGCTCAGGCGTAATCAGATTCTAGTCACTACTTCGGGTGGCAGTATATTGGTGTTACAAAAGTCCATAGCGACAGTAGCCATTTTCAGTGACAGTGGCCCGCCCTACAACCTGTCTAATGTATTTCAGCAAAAAAAAATATTACGCTGACCTTTAATGAGTGTAAAAAGATAAAACAAAGAGTGCATGCAGTATAATGTGCATGCAATAGGTCTGATAGACACCATCGTCCTTCAGGTATTAAATATCAAGAATTTTTAAGTGTACCATCAATATCAAATCGCAAATAAAGTAGAAGTGGCAGAACTATGAAAATGGCATTAAATTTTTTAAGAATCAAATTACTTTAAAAAGCAATTCAACAATTTTGCATCAACCAATATTGCCAATAAGAATACTTCTTGGAAGTAAATGTCCTGTTACATAGTTTGTTTCATTAAAAGTATAGTATATTGTGCTATAAGTCTACAACATATAGATTTATTATTATATTTATCCGTTAAGTCTACTTGAAAAATACATTTGGCCCCAATTCTCCTAATTCCATTGACTTGGCATTGTGAAGTGATTCAAAGTACAATTCCATTGTTATAGTGCCAAACATTCGTATTCTACTAAATCCGCGAACATCTCTCGCTACCTTTGCGGCGGAATAATAATAATTCTCTCGACATGCATCATTGCACTTTATGGTTTATTTTATCACAGATTTGAGAATGAATCAATTACATCTTTACTACGCATTACTTTCGCAAGGGACGATAGTGTATACTTTTATTTAATAATGTATGTTTTACAAATACAATAATAATAGTTTTGGTATTCTATTATTGTCTTTTTATATTTCATATTGTTAAATTTTCCATGTTCCTCGAACATTCTGACGGGCAGACGCCATATTCCCCATAGCCCAGACCCCTAGTACCACTAGCAGTTCATCCCAATAGCCCTGTACCTTTTGTTCTCATTTTTTACAATAGTCCTACACTGACCGGGGCTTGTCCTTGGGTATATTTTTATATGGTGTAGATAGGGATAATCGCCGGTCAGTGTCACGCCTAGGGATTGGATGGACCTGGATAACTTAACTTTCCTTTTTCGTTCCAACATGGGCGTTAATGAAGTGTAAAAATAAAAGGATATATATACGAAATCAATTTTGTTATGACTAATTTTAAAAAGAAAAAATAATTAAATTCTTAGTGTCAAAACAAATAAAATCACCAATTATTATTAAAAGTCAAATTAAATAAAATCTCAAAAGAAAAACAGAATCTTTATCTTCAATGTAATAAAAGTTGTGGTTCAGTGTTCTTAGATTTTAAAGATAAAGTAGAAATCGATATTATAAATTAAAATTATAAAATTAAACATAACATAATAATTAATCTTAACTGCGATCACAATAATATCAATAATTAGCTACCTTATTTTAGAATGCTACTCAGTTTTATTCTTATATATTAGGTTGGGGAAAAAGTTTCTTCGCATTTTATATAAAAATTCAAAGGGTTTTTTATAAAGTTTATTTACATTTGACTAAAGTATGTAGGTGCCATTTTGTTCGATAACTTTTTGCCATCTTGTAGGTAGGTAGGGAAGTGATCCCATTGCTATAAAAATTTTGGGGCTTCTGATCACAAACTGCGACAAGTGGTTTTGGCAGTCCTCTCGTGATGTTAACCTGACACTGCCTAAGGAATTCTGCAGAGACCGAAACAGGTGAAAATCTGAAGGTGCAAGGTCAGGACTATACGGCGGATGCATTAACACCTCCCAGCCAAACTCTCGTAATTTTTTCTAAGTGGCTAAAGATCTGTGAGATCTAGCGTTATCATGGTGAAAAGTCACACCCCTTCTGTTGATTAATTCCGGCCGCTTTCTCTCAACTTTTTGCTTTAATCTCATCAGTTGTTCGCAGTACAGTTCAGAATCGATGGTTTTGCCTGGCGGTAACAGCTCATAACGAATAATGCCCTTCCAATCCCACCATACACACAGCATCACCTTGTTGCGAGTTAACCCGGGTATCGCCACAGACACACCCTCCAGGTATGTCCTGCCTGGACAGAGCAACGCCAAGACCTCGTCGCCATTACCGGATTAGACCTCTCGCTCCCGGCCGTGGTGCGCACCATGGTCGGGAGCCGTACCGGATGGGACGCCGTCTCCTCCTTCTGCGAGCGCGTTATGCTTGCGAAGGAGGAGGCGGAGCGGGAGCGTGAGCGCACATCACTGCTCCGCTCCCGCCAAAGGAGGACGCGTCGGCGGCGGAGGGCCAGTCAGGACCTTCGGCCACCGTAAGCGGGCGGCGCGGGTGGGGCCTCTTGGGGTATAGAGGTTCTCACTCACCTGCACATGCCGTCGAGATCCCCATCTCGGCGTGTTCTGCGCGCGCTCACCTCTCCTCCCGTGGGGCGAGTTACAGACCGCCCCACGCCAAGAGAGCTTGAAGATGCCGGGGTAAAAGTAGTCCCCCGGCAGTGGAAGAAGCCTCGTGAGGCTCACACCTGCCAGGGCTGCGGAGAGGCTAGGTCATATACCCGTAGCCCTGGCATAAGGCGAAGGACGGAACACCCAGGGGTTTTAGTGGGTATCCCTAACTGGGGAGTGGTAATAGCATGGCACCAGTTCTGACTGGGCATGCTAGTGCCACCCCCAATCTGGCGAATCCCACACTAGGTCGCGAACTATCCCCCCAAGGTTCTGCCCTTGTCGCGGCTTAGTCCTCAAACGGATTTCCCCTGGATAAAAAAAAAAAAAAAAGGGTATCGCCACAGTCTGTGAAGCCTGACCGGCCTTTAAACACAATCTTTTTCGCACGTTCTTGTCGTACGTGATCCACTTTTCATCACCAATTATCAGTTTCTTCGAAAATGATTCGGTTTCATTACGTCGTAATCAAGAATCATAAATGACGACACGGTTCATTAGGTTTCTTTCAGTGAGCTCATGAGGCACCCAAATATCGAGCTATTTTGTGTATCCAGCTTTTTTCAAATGCGCCAAAACCGTTTTGTCGTCAATTCCCAATTCTCCAGCTACATCGTAACTACTAATATGCCGATCTTGCTCCACTTTTTCAAAAATGGCATCAATTTTGTCCGTAACAGGGCGACCAGAGCGACGTGCATCTTTGATATCAAAATTTCCGGATTGAAAACGCTTAAACCAAATTTGCGCTACTCTCACAGATACTGCATTAGGTCCATAAACATCACAATTTTTTTTCGCGGCTTGTGTTGCATTTTTACATTGTTTGTAGTAAAATTTTAAAATGTATCGAATTTCTTCATTAGATTCACTCATTTTAACAATAAGAAAAACAAATGAAAATCAAACAATGGAATTGTCTTCTTTAAAATTAAAACTTTTAATGATACCAAAACCAGCCAGATACAAATGGTATAGCCAAAGAGATCTTATTACAAGTTCATACATACTATATGCGAAAAGACTTCTTTCCCAACCTATTATGTCAGACTACCGAATCTATCAAATGAATAGCACAACAATCACAGTAATTATTATTTTTAATATTTATACTCTTTAGTTTTTAAACAAACAATCAATTTTTGGTTTGAAAACACGATCTTGGGAAACAAATTGTGTTGATTGTCTCATCTACCAATCGACTTCTAATAAAGCTACAAATATAGCTTGCGGCCGAGAAAGCTCTCTCAGCTTCTACACTTATCGGCTTAATTGTCAGCAAATAATCATGAATAGCAGACAAGTATTCTCCTCGAACTCCTTCACTGTCAAATACCGTCATTTCCTTCTTTAGTATTTTGTGAAAAAACTTCTTTTTACAGTTTGTATTGTATTAGATGCTACTTCTTGCTGGATCTGTAATTGTAATACTGCCTGTAATTTCAAGTTTTTTTTCAGTCATTGTGAATCTAAGTTTTTCTCTACTATTTCTTCCACGAGTTCCACATTATCGTTAGAGCTATTTATTATCTTGGTTAATTCTTTCCAAGACTTTTTTAATTTCTAGTCGCATGTCTTTTTTCTTTGGCATAGTAAATGCATTATCAGCGTCAAACGACTTGCACGTACAAGCACCACGCGTTTAAAGTACCTATTCGTGCCACGCGCGCTTATTTTGCCAAACTAATCGCGCCTTGTGGATTGTCACCGGATCCGTTATATTTGTACCGGATCCGGTAAGTGCATATTGATGCTGGATCCGCCGGATTACCGTATCCGGTTTGCAATCCCTAGTCACGCCACATTTACATTAAATTTGTAAAGGGGCCTCAACGTTTTGGCCTTCCCATGGCCCCACGCAATCCCTCCAAAAGTCCGGGTTATTTTTATGGCCCGTGGTCTGAAAGGACATACAATAATAATAATTTATTTATTTCAGAAAATTGAGTATTTCTTATAAAGTTATCTTCTAAATCATGACATAATAATGTTTCCTGTTAAAACGCTAGAACCGTGGGGTCTTTGTGAGGATTCTTCTTAACTAAATTAGATTTTGAACATTATAACGCATTGGATCAAAATGTTCAATGCGTCATCGATAGTTGAAACAATTGACACTCGTTTAACGGGTAACGAGTGTGGATAAGTTGTAAATATTTTGTAAAGTGGAAAATAGCAGGAAGCAATGTTGTAGTAGTAATTTTAATTAAAGAACATCTCATGAAGCCTACACGAGTAATTGTGCGAATTGAAAGAAATATTAATCTACAATAATAGCTTGTACGCACTTGTAATTTTAAACTGAATGTGTCATTGCGATCACGCTGTTCAGAAATGTAGGTATATTTGTTTTCTAAAGATTACACAGGTCCACATAAAACAAAAAGTGGTTCGTACTTTCCACAAGACCCATCTATTTTTATGTATTTCGATGCGATGAATCCGAATGTAGGGTTAGTTTGGTCCATACACTTAAAATTTTGAGGGTTTATGGACCAAACCGACCCCAGATTCGAATTCAGCGCATCAAAATATATAAGAATATATGGTAATACAGATCTGGTCAAAAGTACGTCCGTACTTTTGATCAGATTTTATTTTTTGTGGGCCGATGTTATTACAAATATTTTAATTACATAAAGATTAAAGAAATATGTTTTTCAGCTTTATATTTACGGTTTCATATCGTTAAAAATATAATTTACTTTTTATTGCGAAGCTGGCAAACAGGTAGACAGTCCACTTATGGCCGGTTCCTATATTTTACTATTCATTCACAAACCTACCGTCGGTTAAATTTTAAGATTACTTGTATGGAGTTTATGTCAAATTTTAACTGATAGCAAGGGAAGAACGGTCGTGTCCAGTAAGATATAGGAAAGGCCATTAATGGAAAGTTGCTCCCTCACCTATAGACGTTTGGAACTCCAGAGGCGAGTCCAGCGCATTGGCAGCTTTTAAGATGGGATAGGAAGGACCAGATAGTATTATTAGTATATTATATATAATAATATTAGCCCATAAATGTCCCACTGCTGGGCTCGGGCCTCCCATTATAGGAGGAACGGACAGTATACCCTCCACGCTTGTCCAAGGCGGCTTGGGAGGTTTGACACATCGGTTATCTTGATGTGCAGGTTGCATCACGATGTTTTCAGAAAATTCACTAAGTGGTGCATGCGTCTGGCCAGGATCGGACTCGCGCCCTTTGAGTTTGGGACGCGTGCGTTAGCTATTGTGCTACCACGACGTACGCTACATATCATAGTAGAAATATAGTACATCATTATTTTCCACGATCAAAGAGCCATACAAAGTAATATTAAATATTTATGTACCTACTTCTGTGTCATAAGTCTTGAGGGTATAAACAGCGTTGTTACTGAATGTTTAACATCCGGCCCAAAGCGCCAAAAACAGTACAAATTTAATGCCTACAACCTGATTGTTTTGCAAAAAGGGCACGGTTTCAGCATTACGGAACCTATCGTTAGATTAAACTGCCGTTTAAAACGACCTTCGGGTATTATTTTTAAAAATAAACAATATTAACTGCCACACTCAGTGTCCGGTAATGGCACCTTAACCTTTAAATAGCGTATTTTATTTTGTTTCCTGAATTTTTATTTCCAGTTAATAGCAAATCTCGTATAACAGTGATCAAATGTTGAGAAAATTAGCTAGAAGGATAATAAATAGAAATAGTACTAATTAATGGTAACATTTATCTTCCAATATATTATAAAATGTGTTCAATTTTGACAAATATTAAAAAAGAATGATAATAAAAATGCACAGTAAAAAACTTAAAATGCGGGATTCCCTTGAAGTTCCCGCTAAAAAATCACGTAATCAAGTTTATGACTCCTTAAGATCTCTTGTGCAGTACACTTTAACTAAATAAATATATTTAATACTATCTGAGTGTATGTTTCAGCAGTTATTGTGTCGAGGGACTTTTTTGTGAATCACTTAAACCGTTAACAATGATGAAGTCATATTATTATTATTGTATAGTTTACCTCGGTTTGGTCGAAACCCGTTAGCCCGTCTATTTATCTATGTACATATGTCTCAACAAATTTTCTCAAAAACTACAGGTTCTATAGGAGCCGGGCTTACAAGGCCCTATACAAATCTTGGTAAGATTGTGTGTTCTATATTTATATCAACTGGAAGTGGCCACATTGCGCGTAACTGAACAATGAAAAGTCTAGTGTTACAGTGGAGTACCATTAGATTTTAAAAACTATCATTTGCAATTATTACTATTTAATTAAGTTAATAAATAGATGGCCAGATATTCGCTTCCAAAGTCGTAAAAAGTGTGTATCGCTCTATTTTTTCTATTTGACAATTTTAAAAAGTGCATACAGCATAAAAAGTATTTTAAATGAAAAACAAATAAAAATATTTTGAACAAGAACCGTTGCTAGTATTTTTTTGCTATTCTATTACAACACACTATATAGTCAGAATATATAATATAGGCATCTTTCTGCCAAATTATACCAATATAAACCCAATAGTTACAGCAAAAAATAGCTGTGATATACGCACATAGATGGACAGACATGGTATTTGTACAAGGGTTTCGTTTTTTTCAAAATCACCACCGAACCCGACAAAACGTAGGTAGTACTAAACCCTAAAAATCTATTGAAGTCTTCTTACAAATCTTCTTAATATCGTTATGGAGTATTTAAAATATCAGCCAAGTTAGTAGCTGTCGAATAAATTATATGAATAAAGTGTGGATGGTTTATGACAAAAGAAACAATTGTTTGAGCTGTTTGAAAGTATAATTTTATTATTTCCTTGACCTCTTAGTATGTGTATACCTAATGTGGCACGAGAATATTTTTTGTGAATTCTGTAAATAATCTTTAATAAAAGATGAAAATCCATAACGACAAAAAATGAACTAGTAACCAAAATAGCAGTCGAGCTGTTAGCCAACCTTGAAATCGTTTACGTGGGTAAGAAGCATATGAAATGAGTGTTATGAATAAACGCTAAAAAGCGAATAATATTACTTTGTTCTTTATGAAAGCAGTTCTTCTCATAAATCTCTTTTAATCGAGCAATAAAACGATGTCGTCATTCACTGATGAAAGTAAAGAAATAATTGTTTGACTCATTTATTCATGTCACTAGTACGATAATCATAAATGATTTAAAATGTTTAAGTAGGTATTCTTAAATAATCGACAGACAAACATTGTAACTACACACACACAAGCTAAATAAGTTACGCTTTTATCGGTATATATTACAAAGGATCAACTTTGAGGAAATTGAATTATAAGGTGATAACATTTTCCTTATGCTACACCGAAAGTGAAGTTGCAACACTGACTGACGTTACCAAAACTTGCACCTTTTGAAACGAGCAGTTAAATGCATTAAGTAAATTGCTCTGACATGTCTATCCCAGGAACTAATAATAGCTTTGTGCTTTCAACATTGGTCTGCTTAGCTTAAAAGAATCAAGAGTATATTCGCTTTTGTTTAAAAGTAACACTTAATTATCATTTCATGACCATAAAACCAGGCATTAGAAATAATCTCTATAATATGTGCTTGCATTATGCTTCATAATGTGTTTTTTTTGGCACTCATTAAAATACTTTGCCTATCTACAAAGTCTATCTTTAGATTATTTATTCTTTTCTTTAGAATGGTTTTCATTTCCTATACAATCTATCACACTACGCAATTTTATTATGTCGCAGACGTAATTCAATATGCTCTGCAATAAAAAAACTGTACACTTATGCAATTCAATTGATTATTATCATTAGGAGATTACGACACGTAATTATTGAGTTAATCTTTTAGTTATACAGGTATAATGCCCCGGTGTATTTCTTAGAAAAATTCTGATGTTTTACCTGTTGCCACATTTTACGGACGCTGCGAGTTTGCCAATATAAGGATAGATTCTGACGAAAAAAAGCTTCATAACTATTATTATAATAACTATTTTATCTGAGCAGTGAGACAGACGTGATAATTTTTTTTTTTACTGTATATTTCATACAGGAAAAAAATATATTATTAAAAACGCCCATATTTCTGCCTAAAATAGAAAACAATAAGAAAAACCTAATCTCAACATAAATTAGCTGTCACCTCAAGGTTATATATAGACTTTCCTTGAACAAAACATGATTTTGCGTGTATTAAGTAAGAGTAATTTCTAATTCCAAGAACGTTGTTTTTTAATTACATTCATCGAGATCTACACTTGTCTCTAAACACAAACATATACAATAAAGGTAAGAAGTAATTAAATGTTTCTCTCAAATTATATAAGTAACATCGTCGTCATATGGAATTTAGATTATAGTGTGCTAATTGCTACACAAAAGTCTTTACCCTAAAATACAGGGGTCAATAAATATTCAGCTGTTAGATTAAAATTACTTTTCTTAGGTCGCCAGGGGAATGAATTTGCGCATCCTCTCGTTTCCTGGGGAAGGTCTACGAGAGGTATCTAGGGCTCCCGGGAGCCGGTTCTGCACACAACTTCACAGCGGAAGGAGTTGTGAGATGCCACGGATTCTGATTATTGTTAGAGATCTGATTATTGTTAGAGTACGCCTATTTTTGTCCTGCTTGACCATGGTTAAGACGTGTTAAAGGATTTATATAAAAATATTAATTCCGCCAATGTTTTTCAGTTAAATTTTGAGATTAGTGACGCAATCTAACGGCAGCTTTGAAGCGTGGCAACTGAGGTTTGACGCATTGCTATTTCATATTTGACTTTAAATACAATTACTAATATTTCTAGGGTTTTTCCCAATGATTCGTTGGTTAAGAACATCTATTTATTCGTTTTTATTAATTTGGTTCATATGCATTAGAGGATTGAGAGGCGAAACAAGGAAACCTACCTTTACATTTAATACCAGAGCTTTTTACGTGGTTATTATTAGTATTATATGTTTTACATTTTAGTATAGATGTACATGTATTATTAAAAATATCAACTGGAATAGACTATATAAACGATGGAGAACACGATGCATTTTTTTTAGATTTCTTATCTGTTTGTCAGTTTGTCTGTTTGTTCGGGATTCACGTAAAAACTACTTGGCCGATTTCGATGCGGTTTTCGCTGATCGACAGCAAATTCTTAAGACTTAAAATCTGCTTTACTTTTTATCCTGGGAATTCCGCAATTTTTCTAAGAATGATTTATAATGGTCAAATTAAAAAAATCGAACTCCGATGTGATATTTTCACTGGTCGATAACAAAGTTTATGTAATAAAATATGTGATATTTTTATCCCGAAAATCTTGCGGGAATTTTCCCGGGAGCAGTTTGTAGTTGTTCGGGTGCATAAAAATTAGCTTATTCCGACACAGTTTTCACTAAAACGTTAGCTTACATTTTTCTATTTAAATGCTGCAGTACTTTGTAACCTGGGACTCCCGCGGGAATTTCAAGTCAAGCGTAGACGAAGTTGCGGGCATATCCTAGTATTAGAATATATTTTAACATTGTGTTATCTACCAAATTATTATTATTATTATTTTACGTCACGTTTAAGTGTAAGAACTAACCGACAAACAGTACCATAAAAGATGCTGACTCATAGAGTTTTATTGTAGGTCATGGTTTGAGAATAGGTTTACCAAATAAAAAAGTAAAATCCCTGACATGTGTAGAAATTTTTTGTAGAACTAAGTATGGCGTTTTGCGTACATCTCTACGCTAGATCGAGTCGAAGTCAGTGAGGAACATGTACGTGTATTACAGTACATAGATAAGAAATATAAATATATAAAAATTATAAATTTATTGCTTGTTAGCAACAAATTTATAATTTTTATATATTTATATTTCTTTTGATTTTTTATCCGTTGATTTTTTAATAAAAGTATTAGATCTAATATATTGTATTTAATTAACTAAATTCCAGAAAAAATCGAACGACTTAAAATTGTTCTGCCTGCCGGACAAATATTTATATTACCGGATACATCAAGAAAACTTCAGACGTATGGCAATTCTACTTGGGAATCTCTGTATTTCTGTAGTTTACCCACTACAACCGCAGAGATCCGTTGCGATCCCGTTTGCAGTAGAGCAATAGCTTTTATTTAATGTACCTAATTACAATTGTGTTTATAGATAGTGTGTTAAAAGTACCGGTTATGTTTATGACTCAGAATATGTTTAAGAAGAAAGATTACTGTATTAAAATTATTAATGCTTAGTAAAGTAATTACGTCCTATTATTTTTTCCACACATGCTATTTACGTAAAACTTATGTTTCTTGTAGACTGAATGTGTCAACGATTGCGTATTATAAGAAATTCGATTTAGCTACGGTTCATTCCTATTACTTACCGACCGTTCATTAGGCTTATTGACGGTTAAAATTTGACATGAGCTCCATACAAATACTGTCAAAATTCAACCGATGGTAGGCCTAGTGAATGAATAGTATGATATAGCAACCGGTCATTAATCAATTTACAGTCGGACGGACCATGGATCGAACTATATATTATATATACCTAACATAGTTCGTTGCATAGTGTGTTTTATGGATACAATCAGAAATGAGAGCATCTGTAACAAAACCGAGGAAATCAACATAGTTCGCAAAATTAGTAAGTTGAATTGGCAATGGGTCAG
Source organism: Dendrolimus houi (assembly GCA_039645545.1). NCBI lineage: Eukaryota > Metazoa > Arthropoda > Insecta > Lepidoptera > Lasiocampidae > Dendrolimus > Dendrolimus houi. Next base: position 13,634,196 of record CM077134.1, read on the forward strand.
TTAAGTCTGTCGCAGGATAGACGGCCGATGGAAATGTGTTCCGGAGTGGAGATGATGTCTATATATGAGCAATTACTTTCCAGTCCGGTAGACTGATATATCCATTTATTGGGAAGGCTTCGATGAGAAAAGCGGACCGGGATATACGATGCAAACTTAGAAAGGCTTTTTTTAGTCCAGGAGAAATCCACTTGAGGAAAACCACCGCGGGGGAAGCGCGGTGGGGCGTGTGGGATTCGCCACGTTGCAGTGACACTATTGAACTACGAATACTATTGCCACCTGCGGTCGGGGATAACCATTATAACCCTTGGCCGTTCTTCTAGACGTTCCGTGTCCGGATTGTAGGTTCATATACCTCCAGTCCAGAGGGACGATGGCCGGCCCCTACAAGGGCAAGCTTGGAAAGGCCTACATCCAGTAGTGGACATCGACTGGCTGTAAATGAACTGAATTCTTACCTAAAAGCAGCGTTTCGTCATCGAGGGCAGTGACGAGGGAGTCGGTGCAGCATGTATTGGTATTATCGATGGAAATGCGAACGGATGCACAGTCTGCGGGCGAGTGTGGGAGCTGCTCCGCCGATTGCGCCGCGACCCGCCCATTTGCGAGTCGAAGCGATGCCGCCCGACCGCCGTTTCCTGTCGCCGCGCCGCCTCCACCATCTTCGCATCTGGAACAAGATATTTTCATTTGAAACTGATATTCTTTTATAATATTGAAATTAAATAAACGTTCATCCCTATCATGGTAACCGCTGCACTAAGTATCAAATAATGTCTTGTTAATCTTCAATATTAAGAATTTAATTGGTACTGAATTACAAAGGACATGCAGATTGTATAGACTAAATTTAATTTTAATAAAATCGGCCAAGTGCTTGTTAATCCACGAACTAAAAGCGGCTCTGTACAGGCGATAAATTGTTTTCGTCATTTGAAACCACAAAACAAGCATTTAATCGAAAATACTCTATATTTAAAAAAATATCAATTGTGTTCAAATAAATTAAACCTAGTTGAAAATATTTTTTTAAAATTCTACCAAATTAATTTCTTTCCCATTTTTTTATCTCATAGTTCAAAAAATGGAGAGCACAGCATATAAAACAGACTGAAAAACGGTGTAAACCTGTATAATTATTATAACAATTATTTTTCAATTTCATTTAGATCTGGACAACGTTTTAAATAAACCGATTTAAAGTAAAATTATTAATTTTCCTCTAAGGAAAAGAAGAAATAGCGAGACGCTCAAGAGAAATAACAGTACAATGGGAGGGATAAATGTGTAGTATGTAAGCATTTGTGTTGTTCATTGTAAGGGGAGCCAGCGCATACTAATTAAGTATTTGCACACGTAGCATAAATGTAGTATATAAGGCTTTAATTTTGTTAAACGTGACAATAAAAGTATCAATCTCATTGGGACAATGTAGTTTTAATAATACAACCACCTCAATACTACGAGCAGCACCCGCTCATACCACAAATGCGACACTTATACTTTTTTATTTGTGCTACATAGTTTTTGTCAAACGCCCAATAAACCCTAAAAAACATTCATACTTTCGAAGTTTGCTACTAAAAATAATCTAGTGACAAAAACTTTTAACTCAAAGCAAAAACCAAAGACAGAATAATCGGCAGATATTTTTTATAACACTGACAATAGATAAACCGCACGATTTATGGGTGTTGACTAAGCGTCTTGTATTTTACGTACTGTCCTTAGACAAAAGCTAGAATTCCTTTTGGAAGAATATTACTTATTCTTTCCCTTTCTAAGACCATATCTTTACAATAAAGTTAACAATATTTTACAAGTATACCCTCTACAGAATTACGCCTGCAAAGAAAAAATCACTAAATGGCTTAAAACCTTGTGCTATGACGAGACAGAAGATCAGCTTCACCCACTTATATAAAATACCAAATGTACTAAGGTGTTATTTAGAAGTTTCTAAATTAGTATGCCAATTTAAAGTTATTAATATATATACCCACATATACTTGCATCTATACACACTTGCACCCAAACACACACCTGTGCACATCCTCACCCACCCACGCCTACAGGCCAACACTTACGCACAGGCACACACGCGCTCACACACACACACACACACACACACACACACACACACACACACACACACACAACATACATACTCATATATATATCTTTCATTGTAACATTTTTTCTGTGTCTTAAGTTAATCTTAAAAATCTTTTATTTTTGGTAGCCGTGAAGTGGAGCACTGGTGACCTGCATACAGATTTCTTATAAATCTATTTCAGGCACCGGTCTCATACACCAGGTTTCTTAGTTAATCTGTTGTGTTGAGAAATATTTTATCCGTGCAAGAACGGAGAAAGAATACAATTTCCTGCGGCCGGGCGGTCTGTCGTAAAAGGCGACTAAACAACCCACAGCCAGGTGGTAGGGCAATTGCCTGACTGGATTGCTACCAACCCTGGCCTAAAGTATGTCGCCGTAGCAACCTTCAGTTGTGTTCCGGCATTAGTGACCAGGTTCCTGTCTCCCCTAAGAGAGCAGTAGCGCATTTGTAGCACCTTTGGTGTTGCAAATGTCCATAGGCGATGGTAACCGCTTTCCATCAAGTGGACCGTCTGCCTGCCTGCTGAAAAATTTTATGAAAAAAATATTACAATTTATTGTAACATATCAATGTGGCCGCATCCCTATAAAAGAGGGCTAAACTTATGACTTTAAAACACGCTTTTAGTCGAAACCACTAAAAAAATTGTAAATAACCAAAACAATTTACATCCTCTATCATTAACAGCCTATGTAAAGTAACAAGGTTTCGTAATTATTTTTTATTTATAAGAATTGATTTCTATATATTATAATTATAGAAAGAAATGTACATGAAATCAAAATCAAATTTCCCGTTTGCAGGAATTAGTATTCCTTCTCCGTTCCTGCACAAATAATCAGAGAAGAATACCAGAAGTAAATTAATAACTTCCCACAGATGTTATGTAGTTACCAAACACCCATACTAGTATAATGTAGCGAACATGGTAAACAATTTCATCAACGCAACATTTTAAAGGACTTATTTTGTCAATTCTAAACCTAATTATTCTTCCATGATAACACGAAGTATTAAATTCTGTTATAGTTTGGATTGTCTGAACATTAAAGCGTTGACCTAGTTGGGTCCTAGAGTACTAGAGTTCTCGCGGTTGATGCAAATGGTCATCTTGACCCCCTCTTGCGATGGAAATTTTGGTGTATTTTGGGGCAAGCTTGATGTTAAAACGAAACTTTAGACGGCTTGTAATTATCATAACTCACTACTTCTTCTTTCTATAAGCCTATATTAGATATAGCACGTTTTTAAGCATGGTGGTCTGTTGCATGGACACCTTATAACGTGATACGTATACATTGGTTGCATAATAAGTATAACAATGGGCTTCTACATAATTATTTCTATAACATTGGGCAAATGCGAGGAATTACATGCACAACAATAGGTTTCGTCTAGGTGACAAGTCCGATCTTTAGGTTAATTGAGGACGAAATCATAAAAAAGACTTAATAAAAAATACCCCACATTTCAAACTGATCAAATGGTTATGTACTAATTGCCGTTGGAATTATTTTTTTAATTGTATCGCCTTAATTTTGTAAATTTCTTTATAGCCTGCGCTGTTTTTATAGCGACCTTACAATGCACTTTTCTCCAAAATGTTATCCATAGAAACACAAAAAGCAAAAAATGGATCCCGGGCTCTGAAGCGGAAGCTCCGTCCGCGGTTTAACGGTAGGGTAATAATGGTAAAACCCAGATCAGTTGGATTTCCGAACAGTTCCAAGAAATATTTAAAATAAATATTTATAAAATAAATACATTAACATCCGTTAACTATTGGCGAAGAGTGTAAAAGCCCTAACCGCATCTTTTTAAACATTGCACATCCTTGAACGTGATACTACTGACAGCGACCGAACCACAAACGAGGAAATATAAAACTTTTCGGTTCGGAACCCCAGACAATTTATTTACGTAACTACCTTATTTTTGATTGATGGAAATCAGCAGAACGGCTAACTGACAAACCACGTGATAGAACGTGAACATAAACGTAGTTCCGATCTCGAAGGAGCTTTATGACGTCTCTTAAAATACGGAACGCTTCAACTGAAACCTCATCTTCTTCATTGATCAGATAGTGATGAAACTTTGATAGGGTGTTCTGAGGATGCCCGAAAGGGTTTCTGGCTCAAAAAATCTATATAAATAAAAGTCATTATTTGTATGTTTGTCCAGTATGCATTCCTAAACCATTGATCATATTCTGATAAAACTTTGTTAAAATGTTCTAGCTTAAAAATCTATATATCTATAAAAATGAAAATCAATATTTATATGTTTGTCCTCAATGTGTTTCTAAAGCATTGATCAGATTCTGATGAAACTTTAGCAGGATGTTCTGAGGCCGCCCGCGAGGGTTTCTGGCCCAAAAATCTTTGTATATAAAATTCTTCTGTTCGTGTGTATGTCAACTCTTCCTAAATGATAGAACCGATTTGAATGAAATTTTTGTGTGTGTTTAAGTGGGTCCCGGAATGGTTCAAATCAACAATTGGACCCGGTAGGTGGCTTCGCTGATCTCCTTCTAATCAGTGGGACCGACTGTGATATTTTTTGTGTGTGTTCAAGTGGATTAGAGAATAATTTAGATTAACCATTGGTCCCGGTAAGTGGCGCTGCAATCGGTTTCCACAATTATGACGTAAATTTTTGTGTGTGTTTGAGTGGGTATCGGGATGAAATTCACAATTTAACCAGATAAGTGGCGCTACAATCTAGGTCCAGGATTTAGGTGAAATTATTTTTGCGTGTGTTCAATTGGCTCCCGAGATGTTTTAAATTCAAATATGAACCAGGTAAGTGACATTGCAATTAGGTTTTAGGATTTAGGTGAGATTATTTTTGTGTGTGTTTGAACGCGTCCCGGGATGGTTTAGATTCACAATTGGACTCGGTATATGGCGCTGCAATCGGATTCTAGATTTTTATTTATAAGGGCAGGACAGCGTCTACCGGCTAAAGCTAGTTCTAAATAATATTTTCATAAGTTTTCGCGATTAATAAACATAATAAAATTACGTTTTAACTCAATAAGTTATCGGTAGGCTAAGTAAAATTTTAACAATACTCAATGACACATGACATCTTTGTCTTCCGTGATCAAGTCTACTGAAAAGTGGCCGAGACGTCGGAATAATAAAAATCAAATAAAATACCGCACATAAAACCGTTAAAATGTAGTAGTATCATTCAAAATCCCTAGAGTATTGAAAAGAAACGTTCTTAAGAACTTTTCCGTATATGAGCGTAACGGCTCAAGAAAGTGAGGATGAAGATCCAACCCTTGCGCATTACAGGTCAAATAGTCATTTACATCCTAAATAATATTATACAAGCAAATGTGAGTTTGTTTGTGATGTTTTCACGCTTTAACGCTACGCTCCAGATCGTCACGAACGTTTGCATACACGTTATCAAGGGTATAGCATAGGACATAGGGTACCTTTCATCCAGAAAAAGGACTGTTCCCGAGGGATAGACAAGTATAGGCCTAAAGATGGCGCTTCGTCCGCGTTAACACCTTCGCTAAATGGTGTTGCGGGTATTTATCATTAATACTGTTACGAGCTACAGGACTCGAATTCAAAATGCAGTTGGAACTATTATAGAATTTATTGGAACTGTACAAACACGTATAAAACAAATACAAATAAAACTGGATGCAACCAGTTCACACTGCACGATTCAATGCAATCCGACACGCGCAAAGTCCGTCGTCTATATCGCTTATCGAGAGTACTAGAAAAGTCTTAGTCGTATCGTAGTCATCGCTTGACTGCCCCATCCCTCCATTCGGACATTGTTTTATACTAACTATACAGTAGAAAAAAATCGGCCGCGCGCGCTGAGTTTCCGAGAAATAGTAATTTGTACACCTGGTTATCTATTCCTGTGAATGGCCAACGAAGTCGAAAACAATAACAGTAGGCTCTTCTCTAATTGCAAATTTTAAATACGAAGTAATAAAAAAAGAACTCCGAATGCGGGACGGGCAATAAACAAGATGCGCAGTATGTCTTTGTCGGTATGTGACAATAGGTATGCAGGTGGCCCAACTGGTAACACTACTTTTAATGAAAAAAACGACATTTCTAAAAATTATAAATGCCCACTTGATGACATACATATCCTTTTATATTTAGAATTATGCTATGTAATGGTGTAATGTCTGTGGTGACGATACCTTATGGACTCAGCGGAAGATTAGTGCTGGTCGACAGACTAGCATTATGCTGATGCTAGACTGATGTCCCTTTTAGGACAAGTTTTGTTTTTAAGTCTATTTTTGTTAACACCTAGTTTTATATTAGTTTAACTGTCGTAAATAACATTATTTGCTTTCTTTCTTTCCTTTTTTAACGCGAGCGAAGCCGCGAGTAAAAGCTAGTTGATTATAATAACAATAGCCATGTTCTGTTAGATTACGTTAAAAAGACTAAGCCAAAATAATAACAACTATAATTATGACTGATGATAAGCTTGCTAATGGTCTCATAACTAATGCCTGCTACATACCTAACGATAAATCGTAGCGATTTCATACTGTGCAGTTAAATCGAACGCCCCTAGTGTCTCCATGCACCACCGATATCGGCGTCGACCGTCAGTTCTCCGCAGAAGTTCGCGCAAGAAACATGTCATCCACGATGGAAGATGATGACGCATTTGCGTTATTGGGCCTGATTATGTGTTTAAATAAAAAAAAGTCGCGAGGTGTGGTGTAAAGACTGGCTCATTAAAAGGAAGCTATTTTCTCATACCAACTTATTAAATGAGTTGAAATTCACTTCGAAAGATTGGCATAATTATTTAGGGATGAACGAGAAGGTATACTTTAATTTGCTGACTTAAGTATTTGCACTTAAACTGTGCAAACACATCGACAACGATTTATCGATTTTTTTTAACCAGGGGATATCCGTTTGAGGACCTAACCCACGACAAGGGCAGAACCTTGAAGGTATAATTCGCGACCCGTGTGTGGGATTCACCAGATCGGGGGTGGCACTAGCATGCCCAGTCAAAACTGGTGCCATGTTATTGCCACTCCCCAGTTAGGGATATCCACTAAAACCCCTGGGTGTTCCGTCCTGCGCCTTATTGCCTCGGGTACGGGAAAGCGGAAAGCTGTCTCTACTCTGCGCGCCCTGGCAGGCGGGAGGGAACCTCACGCACAGGCCTCTTCCACTGCCGTGGGACTTCTCATATCCCCCGGCATCGTCTAGGTGTAGATGATAGCTGTGACAACTTAAAACAGACAGGCGGTCACGACAGAACTGTAACTGTAGGGTTTTGTTTTAGCCTATAGATCCAGAGCCCAAAAATTATCCAAGCAAGCGTAATGAAATGAAAATATATAAGACTACTGCCGCAAAATAATCTAAAAGAATAAATCTTTTCTTGAATTAATTCGAAGCTACATGAGTATAACAAAGACTTCGCCACGTAACGAATTTGTGTGTATGAAACCCAGTACATTTGATTAACAATAACGTACAATATTTTCGTCATATTTCGAATAACTTTTTTTGTTTTGTTTTAACGATTGTTTCTCAAAGAATATAGGTATAATACACTGAGCAGCTAAAATCGTATTATTCCAATTAAACGTGTTTTTAGAACGAGTTTTATGTTAAATGAACCTTTTTATTGGTATACCACCATCGCCATTATCATCTCAATTCATTCCTGGGGTTGTATGGAAGAGATCGCTTTTTAGCGATAAGACCGCCCTTTGTACAAAATTAGATATAATTTTAGTCTTTAAGTTCATTTTTGTATTGGTGTATAATAAAGTGTTATCTATCTATCTTTTTTTGAAAAACCTTGTAGCGGATGCGATGAAAAAGACGGGTTTTAATTTCTCAGTAAATATTTAATATCTGGATTAACAATATTTCAAGAAAATAATTTTGTATTGAGCCGACAAGATGAATGACAATGTCAATTTAAAGTAAAAATGTATAGTAAAATAAAGGTATAAAATGGTTGTTCTGCAGGAACACAGAGACCATCCTAGGATGGGAGATAATAGTCAGGGAACAAAACTCTCTTTCCCGACCGCGTCCTTGTCCTAGGTTCGTCTTTTTGTTATAAACTTATAAAAACGTTGTCCTATAACCTCATATCACAGTACTGCGGAGAAACCTCGGCTGGAACCTCATAAAGCAGCTAGAGAAACATTTTTCGAAATCGCTATGTAATCGAGCCTAACGGTTTAAAGAAGTGCGGAGAGATGGGCAGCGGATTAGCAGTGGTGTGCTGGTAAAAAAGAGTACGAAGGCACCATTCAAAAGAGTTCCTTGAAACTTTTACTTAAATTTTCACGTAGAGCCATGCTGGAATTATCATCTTGATTATAACTTTTAGAACCGGCTTGACAGGTGATACCACGCTTCCACAGAATATGAGCGTGAAACGTTTAACTTTCAGGTAATCGTGTTTTTCTTACTGTTCCATTTCTTCGATCCCATCCCCTTCATAACAGCTCTACTATCCCATCTTAAATACTGTCAACGTGTTGGCAACTGGTGCTGCAAATGTCTATAGGCGACGATTACTACTTTCCATTGGGTGGGCTGTTTCCCTGTTTACCAGCTCTATAAAAAAACACTCCTCATTATATACAGACGGTTTTATATCGTAGCGGGGCACGAAGTCTCTTCGAAAATTAGGCGTGTTCTTGAACAAGCTTTAGATGTAGTTACAATTTAATATGGAAACAATCTTGAACGAAATAGAAACGTGATGAATCAGTTCTAAGAACCTATCCATGCATTACACACTGATCGGTAAAATATTGCGCAACTTAGAGCTAAAAGGTTATCTTGATTCATTGCAACTAAATTACTATTCACGGAAAATGGGGATTCAACTCTCTAAAGAGTTCTCAGAAATCCCTCCCACGGGCATTACGCAAACGATGAATTATAAAAAAATTGCAAAGTTTATCTGTAAAAGGAAGTGACTAGATTGAAAATAGGAACCCTTGTGACCCAAGTCCCATTACTCGGGTTATTAGGGTTTCTATAACTAAAGGTTCAAAATTGGGTAAGTTTTTGGCACTCCGCGCACAACAAAGGGTGTAATAGTGTAGACAAACGGCGACTGTTTTTTTAAAATAAAAATTTGGCTTAGATACCAATATCCTTAATCGAAAATACCCCATATATGTAAAAGGAAGTGACTAGATTGAAAATAGGAACCCTAATAACCCGAGTCACGAGACTTGGGGTGTATACTCCCGAGGTAGTACTATAGTCACCAAGTCAGGATCTGATGAGTGGATCGGATCCCAGGGATATATATAGATATATAAGTATCATAAGTACGCCATGCGTTCCTGGAGCTTGTATACGCGTGTAGGTATTACATTTTCTACAGGCGCTTAATTTTTAATATGCATGTTAAACGATTTCTCCGTCAATTGTAGTAGATATTTAATGTTTTTTCTTTATTCGTAAGTATGTAAGATCCCAAGGCGGTTCTATGGTCACGAACTCAGGATCTGATGAGTGGATTCCAGAGAAATCGAGAGTAACCCTTATTAAAAAAGGCCGAGACCCTACATTTTTCCAAAAAAAGCTTGTATACACGTACCAGTATTACACTTTCTACAAGCGCTTAATTTTTTGTAGGCATGTTACGTGATTCATTTGAAATAATAAATAATTAATGATCACACATTTAAAAGGTCCGTATTTCACTTGTATAAGGCAGCGTGCATACTATAACTCCAAGAACCAATAAGGTATTCGTACAATACGGTCTCGTGGGCACATTATGCTTGTTACAATACGAGGCTGACCCTCAACAAGTCTTCGCAATCCCGAAAAACTCGGTTGCCTTTTAGAAATAGAAATAGAATTTAATATAATAGCAAACATGAAAATCGATTTCTTTGTGAAACATTACACAATATAATTTAGTCGTTTTTTTTATTGCGAAGCTGGCAAACAGGCAGACGGCACAGCTAGTGGAAAGTGGTTACCACTGCTTATAGACGTTGTGTTTATTCTGCCATCCAAGGAAGCGCTCCTTTCTAGTACAATGCAGTCACTGACTGGTTGACCTTAATAGTGATACCTTAATAATAATAGTAGTATTGTTCGGCCTTTAGAAGTTTTCCTTCTTTTTTGTTACCAATTGAATCATGGATTTCAGTAGTTCATTGTTCATGAAATACAGCAGTCTGTAGGATTGGTGCGCTGAGCGTTGACCGAGTGAACTAATAGTCCTATATTTTGGTAATGTCAAACGTTTCTTTTAATATAGAGCAGGGAATCGGTTCCTAATAGTAAATCGTTCAAGAACTACACCAGACTACTATAATTTATATTTATTTTGAAATAGAAAAACAGTAGTAAATTTTTAAGCAACTTTTTACGGAACGTAGAAGCCATACTCGTTCCCGCGGGCGGGTGGTTGTCGCAAGAGGCGACAGGCTGCGACTTAACAATCTGATGCACAAATTTTAAGTAGTGGGTAGGGGGGAGATAAACTTAACCCTACTACAACCCCTAAGGTCCGGAGGTCTTAATTTTTTTATATTTTATAAACACAACCTCACTTGTTTTTGTTGTAAAATTGCGTCACTTTTGATAATAACAAACCGTGATTTGAGTTTATGAATGTACTCACGAATTACATATAACCGCCTGAACTTTTTGTAAGACTAAAACAGTTTTTAATGTAGAAATAAAGTTTTAAATTAAATTGAGGCATAAGTCATAATTACAAAATTCATGCTAGACATATAATCGATTGATTAAAAAGTGACCGTTATTGCTGTCATTTTTGTTTTTAATGGCTTGGCTAACAAGGTGTGATGATAAAAATAAATCAATCGATATGTCAATAATACTTATCGATTTTTAATTAAGAAATTCAAAATCTTGAGTTTTAATTAGTATATTGTTTCATATAATTTTCAGAAATCGACATATTTCTATAAAAAGAAAATATTGACAAATATTTTGCAATTCTTGTTGTCGCCATTTTATTCCTTTTTATTTAAAGAGATCCATTACCTGATAACAGAGCCGAGCTAACGAAGCGAGCGTACCGCGGCAGCGGCCGGCGAGTGCCAGAACCGACTGGTTACCATTTACTATTTATTTTAGACACACAAACAGTACGACACCTTAAAAGTGTCGTATGAAACATTTGTTTTATCTATCAATGTAGTGGACGACTAACAAGTTGGTTTTAAATATGACAATGAATCAATATATTAATGTTATCAATTTTTAAATACATTGCTGAATATTTTTTTTTAAAATATAGGTTAAATATAAATTAATGCGATTACGTAAAAAAAAGTCGTGTTTATTGGTCGCCATTTTGAATGGTTACTCTTGCATTGTATATGAATGTGTTCTATTGTATTTTTTCTTCATTTTTATCCAATTAAGCTGGTTTTTGGTTATTTTGGCTCTTTTTATGTTCATTACTGGCTTTTTTTTTGAACCTTTAAAGGATTTTTCAACTTTGGACCTATGATAGAAGTGCAATATTAGCAAAAAAATAAGTGAGGTTGTTTTAAAAAAAAAAAAAATTGCGGGATCTTAGGGGTTGTAGTAAAGGTAAGTATGTCTCCCCCCCCCCTCCCCACTTCACCACCCCACTACTTAAAATTCCTGTATTAGATTGATATACATTTACCAGGTGATAAAACAAGCTACAGCCAGTAGGACATTTGCCCATCTGGATCACTACCATCTCTGTTCTAGAGTATGTCATCATAACAACCCTGAATTCTGTTCCGGCGTTAGTACGCATGTTCTAGTCCTTTTTCGAAGCCGGCAGCATATTGGTAGCACGTTTGGTGTCCCAAATATCTATAGATGATGGTGAGCATTTTTCTTCAAGTGGATCATCAGCTTTTCTACTGTACTTTGGCAATTTTCTTCAGCCAGGCCCTGTGCAATGCTGGACGTAGGCCTCCCCAAGTTTGCGCCACATATCCTGGTCTTCCGTTTTTCTCATCCAGCCCCTGCCAGCCACCCTGAGCAGCTCGTCAGTCCACCGGGCTGGAGGGCATCTTACTCTACGTTTCTTGAGACGTAGTTTCCACTCTAGGACACGTTTGCTCTATTGGCCGTCAGTCCTGCGATATACGTAACCGGCCCACTGCCAGTTCAACTTGCTAATTTTGTGAGCTATGTCGGTTACCTTTGTTCTCGTACGGATATCCTCATTTATTATTCTATCCATAAGAGAAACACCTAACATAGCTCGCTCCATCGCTCCGAAGACATTCGTCTTCAAGCATTGCGGAATGATCGACGAGAAGACCTGTCGAAGCTTACCGAATACCGCCCAGCCTAACTGACTAAGGCAATAAAAAAGCACCTCAACATTCTTTTTTAACTCTTGTTACTACATCCTCTTTCAATACATGATTCCCTTATCAAACTGTTTCTTATCATATCACTTACATTAACCTTACACTACTTTATCATATGAACTTCATATTTGTGGAATGACCTAAAATAAAAACTGTAGGCTGTTCCAATCCCACGGGATGAGAGGTAACGTCGGTTTGCATGAGGAATGACTACGGCTGGTACTGGAACAAGCGTGCATTGGGAATACCTCTCCATTATAACTTGACCTGCCCTGCCTCTCCCTGAACGACTAAAACACAAAGGCCACAGAGACGCCTATTTCACGGTCAGAGGTCAAACCTAAATGGACGTTAATAAATAAACTTTTAGCAAATTGCATTATATAATATACGTTTTGCGAACTGAAACTGTTACGACGTACGTTATATATTTTTATTATTATATCTCTGTTGTACATTTTTAATTGGAAGCGACTGAAAGTTCTATGTTTTTGGGTTGAAACAATTAATGTTCACAAATTACTTTCCTTTGAGTTGTTTCCTGGTTTTGTTGTATAAATTAAAGTGTCATTAACCGATGTAAAGAAATTATATTATTCAATTATATACAAAATATACTTAATTAAAAATTAAATATAGCCTGAAGAAAATTATATAATGTTATCTCTTCAGGAAGTATTTCTATAGCTTGAAATAAAATTAAAGTATCTGTTTGTAACTTAAAAATAAATGCAATACTTAAATGAAAACTGTTATTTACGTGATACAAGATGTAGTGGTTTGTACTTGCGTCCCAGAGTCAAACGGTACGGATTCGTATCCTAGCCGGAAAGCAGTTTTCTAACTTAATTTGCATATTGTTACAATTACCACGTGCTTACAATGAAGGAAAACGTTGTGATGAAGCCTGTATGTACAACGAGATGTGTCAAACCCGCCAATCTGCCTTAGACAAGCGTGGCGGGGATACTATCCGTTCCCTTATAAATGGGTCACTCGAGTCCATTAGTGGGACGTTATGGGCTGTTATTATTATTTACATGATACCTATTCCGCAATGCTTGAACACAAGTCTTCGAGCAATGCGTCCTCCCCGTTCTGACCTACGGGGCCGGGACATGGACACTGACGGCCGGATTGGTCCACAAGTTCCATGTCGCTCAACGGGCTATGGAGCGAGCTATGTTGGGTGTTTCTCTTATGGATAAAATTAGAAATGAGGATATCCGTAAGAGAACTAAGGTAACCGACATAGCTCGCAAAATTAGCAAGTTGAAGTGGCAGTGGTCCGGTCACGCCTGCCGCAGGACCGATGGCCGATGGAGCAGACGAGTCCTGGAGTGGAGACCGCGTCTCGGTAAACGTAGTGTCAGACGCCCTCCAGCCCGATGGACCGACGACCTGTGGAAGGTCGCTGGTAGGCGCTGGATGAGGAATCATAGGACAGGGATGAGTGGCGCCGTCTTGGGGAGGCCTACGTCCAGCAGTGGACTGCGAATGGCTGACGACGATACCTAATCTAAAAGTATTACCCTTTTTAAATAGATAACTCTTTATTGCACTGTTCGCTATTCCTTCACAGACATTGATCTTTATAAGCTAACCTATGTAGGTACTGGTGTAATAATACAGTTATTATTATCAAAATCAGCCGACTCGATTCCTGGCTACGGTTATTGATTATTCAAAAATCTAACGATACCACATTATTTTTCATCAACATCGGCCTTTAATCAAACATCAGTTTAGGATTTGGCTCTGAAGACCCACTTGAAAAATTTGCCTGTGTAACGAATTTGTAACCGACGCGTTCATTCATAAAGCGTAACGTTAATAAGGCCTCTAAAGAATACTCAGGGTTTCTACTTGACATATTGGAGTACTCATTGAGAATTACCTACATTGCAAGAAATGTTATTATATCAAAGGCTCTTGAACCTATTTAATTCACGGTATAAATTTCTTTCTGAATATAAGTGCTGTACTTATCGAATTGTTCTAATGATTTTATGTGAAATTTATGTTTTTAACGTGCCTAAAACGTCCGCTGATTTTACTTTGATACATTCGTACTAACCGTGCGCAGACGGTTTGCCGATAGCCTCACGCGTCGATGGCCATGGTAGGGTTGACAAAAAAGGTTACATAAACAGTTGTTGCAATAAATTTATTATTGTATATACTTACATAAGTATATACAATAACAGTAAGTAGTCATCGGCAAACCTGCGCGCGGCTTATAAAGGTATTTATTTTCACAGAATATTCTTATTGATAACAGTAGTAATGTGACAATGCACTTGTCATATTATACGAATAATAGGGTAGGCCACAATGTGATGAACTGACACACTTTTTACTATTTTCCGAAGACTAAGATTTTCTACGAGAATAGGAACTTACGATGTCACAAATTAAACAAGTCAAATAGTGTTATTTGTTATTTTTATTTTAATATGTAAAATTGCTATGGTATTTTAGCGGCCGTATTTTTTTTTATATGTATATCATTTTTTAGAATTTATTGTAACACGTGTTATTCACCATCATAATAATTCTAATGACTACATGCCCTTTATTAATCAGAGAGTCAATCAGGTCCCAACCACCCATCCACCATCAGCATCTTAGTCTCAGTGACTGAATAGGCCTGGTTGGGGTTCGTACTGGCTTTAAAAAGATTGTAGAACAAGTAGCATTTATTATCAAAGTTGCCAACCATACCCATTCTGCCGGCACTGTTCCGATTTCGATTGGATACATTGCCTCGTGTCCCAAAAACCAGTGTTCCGATTATTTTTATAACAAGCGACGAACGACTATAACAAACAACTATAAATTAACAACCAAAAACTATTTTTGTATCCGTGCAAGAACGGAGAAAGAATACCTACTAATGCCTGGGGCCGGACGGCCCATCGTAAAAAACAACAAATCAACCCACAGCAGGTGGTAGGGCGGGTCGGTACTTGTCCGTCTGGATTCCCGCCACCCTTGGTCTAAAGTATGCCACCAAAAAAATCTTAAGTTGTGTTCTAGTATCAGTAGCCAGGCTCCAGCACCCCGTTACAAGACCAGCAGCACATTGGCAGCACCCTTGGTATTGCAAATGTTCATAGGCAACGTTAACCACTTTCCAATAGTTTGGCCGTCTCCTGTTTTATCTCCTTCAGCAATAAAAAAACAAGCTTCGCTGTGAAAATTGTTATGTTGAGATTTTATAACCATTTATCATCTTCTACGTCAAAAAATAAAAATGTAAAGAAATTTGTAACTTTTGCAAAATTGAAGAGGACTGAGTTCAAACCGTAACAATAAAGTGGCTGTATTTTAATTTTATTTTGAATATGAATAAACTATTTTCTTTGTATCTAATTTGCATATTGCTCGGATCGACCAACTGTCCCGACATATTTTTTTCATAGTTGGCAACCCTGATTATTACTTCTTTTATCTCCTATTATATTAATGTACTCTGTGTGTGTATCTTATAATTTATTACTTGAATTATATTATAATGGATTTGAAACTACTTTAGAGGAGTGTATTCAAAGTTCTGGCATCGAACTAATCAATGAATCGTAAAACAATCGATATCTTTGCATATAAATCAAAGTTTATTTTGAGGTATTTAGTCTTTGATTGTAGACCCTGTTAGCTTAAAATACAACAAAGAAAGAAACACAATTGAATAGATAAAGTATTGAGAAAGGGAGTTTATTTTAGATTTTGTATTAATGAACTATTTTCCTAAAATTTAGAAAACTATCAAAATGGGCCTGTCACACTACTGAATTACGGTCTCCGTGTTTTAAAAAGTAACCATTATGTAGTTCCCTTTGATGTTTGTTTGTATGCCACAGCTGTTTTAAATATCAGTAACCAGCGTCTACTAATTAATTATTTAATTTAAATCCAAAATCTACAAAAAATACTTATCCGTGCAGGAACGGAGAATAAATGGGTATTTCTCAAAATAAATCTACATCTATGGAAAAAAAGTGTGCCTCGAAATAGTAAACATATTACATATATATTTTAAATTATTCATACAATAAAAATACACAGTTGTGAAGAAAAAATATTAGTCTTTAAAATAACGAAGAATAAACAGTATTCGTATTATATTAACAAATTTTAGAATTATTTTTTAAAACAATGTTTTTTACCTTTCATACAAAAATCAAATTGCCACCCTGCCTACCTGTGTATAAAATACTTCATAAAATACGACATATTACGTGAATATTATGCATTTTTGAGTAATAAAGACCTTGATTAAATGCAGTTTCTTTATCAAAGATATTTTTTATGGGTTTTCATAATAAAATAATAATTTAAATGTAAAAAACAAAATGAGTTGTATTCAGTTACTTTTTAGTTACTACTCTTTAGTTACTTTTTATTACTACTTCCATACCATTTCTCAACGCATCCGTTAAACTTGTACACGGGCAACACCAGCTTCATTCTGATTGGTTGTTGGTCTGACGTCTCAGCCAAAGTTTTAATGTGAAAACCAGTAAGAACGTGCTGTGTTTAGTGGAACTACTTTTTCGTGACAGGAAATGTTATAGCTTTTTTCACAATACAGTAAGTCTTGATTTATTCATCTTTTTGATAAACGTGTGGTATAAACATGTGATAAGCTTACACATCTCCAGTTTTAGGTTATAACAAACCATTGAATTTTTAGAACCCTGTTTTGTCTAATACTTGTTACAATTTCGTAACGGTTTTTATGAATTTCGTTACGTTACGAAAAAGTACAGCATAAAGCTGAGTGCATACAGTTACAACCTGATTAATAATGGTTATGTGGTAGTATAATAATTTCTTCATTGTTCCTAATTTAACTCAGACGACTCGATTTGAGATCAGATATTATAGAGAAAACGGATTTCAGGGTCAATGACAAGAAAATACAGGTAAAAAATAAGTAATAGACAAGTCTAAAAAAGTAATTTATAATAAACTAAAAAAAAATCAAAACATTATTTTAATTTTCAGAACTCATCTAAGAAGGAAAAGGCAAGACACGAGAATCTACCGAAAAATAAAAAGTAATAATATTATCTTCAACGAGATTTATGTCTGCAAACTGTGCTTTCTGAAGTGGAATGCCTTAAGGCAGAAGGATTGACAACAAGTAAAGACGAAACATATTCTACAATACAAGGCAAAGAAAAAATAAAAATTAAAGGGAAAGGAAAAGGGAAAACGACAGTAAAACATCAACAAATTATCAAAGAAGAAAAATATCCGATTGATAGAACTAATGAATTAAAACAAACAGATGAGACAGAAAATTATCAAAGTAGTGAAATAAAAAGTCATAACGAAGAAGGATTAATAACTGATTCCAATTCAATGCGAATAATTTTCCTCGAAGATTCAGTGAGTGACGAAGTTATCATTGGAGATGATAAATATGTGTGTAATGCAATGTCATTTAATATCAACGATTTTGATGACAAGAACAGAGATGTTATAATAGAAAATAATAATGCGATAGAAAATAATACTCGACATGAAAATTTAAATAATGAAAACGCAACGAAAATTGTAGATACTCACAAAATCAAAGGTAAAGCAAGTGGAATGACTATTCTCAAAGAAGAAAAATTGGAAAAGAAAGTGTTTTTTAAGGAACTTAAACCTCTATCACTAAATAACTATATCCATATGCCAAAGCCAAATAAACAAAAGTCTGAAAAACTGATTGCAAAACCAAAGGTGGCTCGGAATTTTTTTAATTATTATAAAGATGAGGAAAAAATTTATGAAGCGCTAATGGATAGTGATTAAGGAAATTTTTCTTAATGTTTAATTTTTTTCATGTTTATATAACAGACACTATTTTTATTTCAGAATGTTTATTGAATAATGTTTCTTAAATTTGGAAATCTTTTTAATATGATTATAATAAGTAAATGAATATTCCTTTGTTTTATTTCAAATTCCTTATAATAGGTATAACAAAATACAGGTAGGTACTTTTTACAATAAATCCCGCCTAGTGGTTCCGGTTTAGAATTAACCTCTACATATTCCCGTGGGTATTATAAGGTGACTAAGGGAAAAGTGAAATATATTTGTGGACGAAAGGCTAGCCATCTATCACCACTTACACTTCATTCCATCTTGAAACGTTTAATGTGCGAAGTTAGTTTTGCTACAACTACATGTAAGATAGCCGGTAGTTGTAGCAAAGTTTCTAGCCACCCTAAGAGAGATTTAGGCCGTGTCGTGAATTAAATGTATATATTTATGTACAATAAATAAATGAGAAGACAAATACACAAAAATAATCATGAATATTAGATAAAATAAATTATATATTTACCATTATGTATAACAAGCCTATGTTTACTACTTAGTTATATCCTAGGACTATTTCGTAACATATTTCGTAACAACTTTTTCGTTACGTACATTTATTTTGAGAAATACTCAAATATGCTTTTCTGCGCCCGGATGGCCTGTTTGTTGTAAGAGGCGACAAAACAACCCACAGCCAGGTGGTAGGATATTTGCCTATCTGGATGGCTACCACCCTTGATCCTGATGATGGCCAGGTTCCAGTCTCCCTTTAAAGAGTCGCAGCACATTGGTAGCACGTTTGGTGTTACGAATGTCTATATGCGATGGTAACCATTTTCTATTAGTTGGGCTGTCTGCCAGTCTGCTGAACTCGTGCAATAAAAAAATCTACAAAATGTAAATATGGATACTTAAAATACAACGCCATCTAGTTAAAGAAGACTGCAGTTTATTCAGTTTATATAAAATAACCTCTTATCATTTAATTGGATTAGTAACAAGCCATCACACAAATGAAAAAGATTTTCAGTACATAAAATTAATGTTTATATAAATTATTCTTATAATAATTAATTAAATTTATAAACCCCATTTAAGTTATAAATCAAAACACGTTGCCATCTAGCGGTAAATAGCGGTATTATATGGAATAACGCCATCTATGTCTATTATGAGTAAACCTTTTTATCATAAAAGAACAGACTGGTTCGTACTATTGACCATTTGACGTGTGGCGCTACTGTTCTTATGAATTTTTGTCAATGACCCAGAATAATGAATGAAAGTGATTGTAGTAATTTTTAATTGTCTGTGTTTACATTCAACAATTTTTATTACACCTAATTAGAATGCGTGATCCTGCGTGATAATATCTGTTCAAATTTATTGTGATTGAAATTAATCTGTTCTAGGGTACACCAACATAAAAACTTCTACAAAAAAGACTACTAGTAGTCCTGGATAACACAATCATAATTTTAACTTAAAATTTCAGGATTTATTTAATATGGAGCAAAACTCAAGATTGATACCAGAATTAATGGGGCTCAGTTGTGGCCCATTAACCCACATGTAGGAGTACGGTGGGACGTAATCGGAAGGGTTTTGTTGCCCTTTTGACAGTTTATGAGACTCTTTATATACGACCTGCTCGTTGGCTTGAAATACGTCTCGAGATATGTCTTACGACGCGGTTGTTGGATTTATTTTTAGTTTATTACGCAGGGATTGAAGATTCATGAGGCCTGATTTTAAATAAGTTATTTTATATTATTTCTCTATGTTTGTTGTCTAGATATATACGTAAATGTATATATATAGCGCACCTTCTTATATTTTAAGTTTGCACACCAGAAATGGCAATGCAATCTCACTGTAATTTGTTAATTGTGAAACCTTATAATTATGAAATGCTTGCAATTAAATTATATCTAATTTTATGTAATGTCTTGTCTCTTGCGTCGATGATAGTTACCCCGTTGGATAGAGTGACACGCCACTGAAAAGAGCCCATGGCTGGGCTCCACCACTATTGAGGGGAGTACAAAATAAGATTGTCGAGTTACGTACTCTGGATGCATTTGCTTGATTAACTAATTTAACATTAAACTTAAGATTATATATACAGAAATCTTAAGTGCTACGTGAAAATATGTAAAATCCAAACCTATTCGTAGACGCGTTTTGTCTGTTTTCTGTATTGACATATTTTGGCACGTACATAGACAGTTTTAACCTTGTTACTCAGGTAGTAATAAATTATTCCATGGTAGGGACGTAACATATCATTGTAACAAACAGTAATACATTTTATTTATTTCCGTGTACTATAAAGACTCGAAAGGGAACATCTCGTCGAGGTTTATTTACCCTTTGCGCTACGTTATAGGGTCATACTTAAGAAAGGCGTTATAAACTTTTTCAAATCCTTTTACGGATTAGCAACAAGCCTAGGGTTACAAATACCTACAGATGATGGTAATTACTTTCCATCAGGTGGGCCGACTGCCTGTTTGCCCGTTTTAAGAAAATAAAAAGTTACAAACTTTTTCATCAACTGCAAATGTTAATTTCATAATACGGCTAAATTACATCTTTTTAGTATTTTATCGTTTATTTTTTTTTAAATAAAATGTAGTTTATTTCTACTATTCCTTACTCTGGCGGTATCATAAGTTACCGTAGAACAAACAAGTTTTGTAGATTGTAGGTGGATCCTATATCGTACTAACCGTTCATTTGACTTACTGGTTAAAATTTGATATAAGCTATGGAGCTTGTACGGACAAGTAATGTCAAATTTCTACCAATAGTAAAGGCAAGTGTATGAATAGTAACATACAGGAACCGGCCATAAATTAATTTACTGTAATACGTAGTTTAGGTTATTATCTGGTCTTGTATATTATATACTATTTTTGATCTGAAAAATAAATAATAAGGGACCAAATAAAATAGCTTCAAAATATATTGAGAGAACTTGCAAAGATATTTTTAAATAAATAATGAATCGATCCGCTGCTTCACAATGCCCTATTAGGGTCATTATGAACTGTACCACTGTAACATTGTTTCATAATATAATTATTTGTAATCAATGATTGAGTATTAATTCATGTTGTCCTTTGATATTATTAATATTTACTAGACGGCCTCTGTGGTTGAGCGGGCTAAGCCTTTGCCGGCCTACCTCACTGCAACGCAGAGGCTCCGGGTTCGAATCCTGGTTTAGTAAATTTTCGAAACGTCTTTTCTCCGTTATTTACTATGGTCTGGTTGTCTGGGATCGGTAGTAGAGAGTAGTCCGTTGTATATTACCCATAACACAAGCGTAACTTGCTTAATTTGGGGATATACAATATGTGTGTTTGTCTGCTAATTATTAATAAAAAATATCTTGTAGATATTCAACGTAATTTGTATTAATCACTCGGAGCGACCGCGTAATAAAGGGTCGGAGAAGAAACGTGCTTAGCGTCCAGATTATTACTTCATCTGCTACTCCGGAATAAAACCCTATTAAGCTACTTAATAGTAACAATTACAATAAAGACACATTTCTATAACTAGTACGCTGCACGGCGTGTTTATTTCCTGCCTCCCGTACTAAAATCACTAGACATAATAACGATAGCGTTTCATAGTACTCCCAAATAAGCTATGAAATTCGCAGAAACGTCGCCGCTCTAAATATAGACGGGTCAATATCGTGGGCGAACCAGCAGCGCTGCGTCTACTGCCTACGTATACTTATTCGCTATCAAATTTGAAGCATTGCGAATACTTACAGTCGCTCCAGATTCTCGTGAGTACACCGCGAAAACGCGAGAAACGAAAATGACGAATGAGGTCTCTTGACTTCTTGTGATTTCTCGAGGTTCTCGACAGAATGTGGAATGGAGACCTATTAAGCAGTTTTTACCTTTGTTATTGCCAAATAGCTGATCTGATCGATATGGAAGTTTGTAACACCAGGGGCACTAAAAATGCGTTGGCAACCTTGAAGAAATTTTATAACGCTAAGGAAGTTAAATGACCTCATATCATAGCGCAGAGGCAAAATCTCAGTGGGAAGTTCCCTCCAAGTGGAATAAACGGTCTAGAGAATCGCTACGTAGTTGGGCGTAATAGCTCAAGGAAATGAGGATGAGCGTCGATGGCGAACGGTATGGTGGTGATAATGGGTCGGTTGAACCATATCAGTTCCTCAAAATACTCTCCATTGTTTTTTTTCTTTTTTTTATCCTCTACGGACTCGAGTTCCATACCCTTTTTTACAACTTAATTTCTATGAAAGTTTTTAGAGTTCATACACGCTTATTGTTTATTTTTGTTACTGTGTGTGACATTAATTTAGTGATTTTTATGTTGTAGTGTACCTTAAGAATAACTTATAATATTATTTTTTTCTAATTTTAATACTAAACTTATACTAATGTAGAATGTATCTGTTGCATGCTGGTGTTGTGAGGAAGTGCATGTGCAGTGTGTCCCTTATGTCTATACCTATATATATTATCCTAACTAGTGCCATGTGTGTTGTTTTTAGGCCTGTGTTTTGTAGGCCATAATTTATAAAGATAGATAACACTTTATTGCACATTAAATTAAACAATTACAAAATAATGCATATTTAGAATACTTTTTAGGCAATACAATACGCGGCCTTAGCGCTAAAAGCGATTTCTTCCAGACGACCTAAAGATTGTTTATATTGGTTCGAACGAAGTGGCGGGCATAGCTGGTAAGGAAGGTATTATAACATACATAGGTCAACGAATCATGTCAATCGCCACGTGTTCCACGAAACGTTTGTCATAATCGATAACAATGGTTATTATCACGGGGAATATATTGGAATACAGGTCGTTGTCCATTAAATGGCCCATTTGCATTATTTCCCACGTTTCGGAAATAATAACATTTATGATTTAAGTTATCATTTTAATAGCATCAAAACGGTTTGAATCAATAAAAAAAGTTTATTGTTCACCATCGATTAATATTACATTTTTTTTTTAATTTTAGGAGCGACTTTAAGGTCGTAATCATTTCTAATTTCTTCATTTCAAATCTTATTGTCATATACAAAAAAGTCATTAAATAATTATTATGCTTTTAAAAAAAAATCTCTAATAATACCGCACACGCTTATATACAATAAAGAAGAAGTCGTCTCTCAATTCCGTGTAAGTATAACGTCCACCCCGAATAATTTAACTAGTACAATCGGCGGTCTTATCGCTAACAGCGATTTTTTCCAGACAACCTTCTGGAGATAATTTCACATTTCTAATAGTGGGTCGGTATTCAGTGCGCATAGTTTAAATTATATACAACCAAAATAAAAATACATATTTGAATACAATTATATGTACATAGGGTTACATATACATACATAAATTACTGTTCACAAATTTGGATAGTATTCTTTGAGGAGTTTACCTTTTAACGGTGTAAGTGACTTTGCACTTCTCATGCTTTTGGTAATGCATTCCACAACCTTACAGTCTGCACATTAAAAGAATTCTGACAAAATTGCTTAGAATGTATTGGCGTCATTAGTCGCAGATTTGCTGATGATCTTAAGTAATGTAAGTGATGTTGAAGTATGTAAAATATAGATTGGATCTATCAAAGGTGAGGCAATACTTCACGCCACTTCAGTTGCTGAATCTTTACCAAGCACAAGTACGGTCTTGCATGGAATACTGCTCTCATATTTGGGATGGCTCAGCTAAATACCAGCTGGAGACACTCTAGTCAATTGAGAATAGAGCTAGGAAACTGATAGGCAATAACCGACTATTCGATGAGAGGTTTCAGAGTCTAAATCATCGACGTAAAGTCGCTAGTTTGTCGATATTCTATAGGATACACCCCGGGGAGTGTGCCACGGAATTACATGAATTGGTTCCTCCCTCACCATTTTATTACCGGACAAGCAGACGTACGTGCTCACGCCACCGATATATGGTGGATACCAACAAAGCGGACGAAACGCTATGCTTCCACTTTTATCATACGCACTGCTAAAGAGTGCAACTCTTTACCGTCGTCTGTTTTTCCTCAAGAATACAATCTAGGTATCTTCAAGTCTCGCGTGAACAGGTATCTTCTAGGTAAACGTGCTCCACCTTAGACTGCATTTCCACCTGACATCAGGCGCAATGTCAGTCAAACGCGAACCTATTCATTATAAAAAAAAAAAACAATTATCATCCAATGTTTAAACAAGTGTTGAGAAATCTAGCTGTCAATACTTTGACATACGAACAGACGGATGAGCGAACAGGAATTTTACAAGGGTCACATCTGCCAAAATGTCTCGGAAACCCTAAAAAGATGAAGATTAACCATCACCCATGTCAATTTAGTTACGGAAGCAGAACACACAAACAAAACTATTATTTACTAACTAGAGTATATCCAAACACCATAAGTTCTCAGGTCAATTTACCCATTGCTCTAGTATTTGTATTCCGGCTTTTCCCGTCTCTAATCAAATGACACGAGTCAACGCAACTTTACGCCCCGAACGGTTCTATTTACTCGATCAATTGAACCGTCACAATATTCAATCTGCGCAACGTTTCGTAATAGGGTACGGTTTTCATATTTCGACAACTTTACATCATTCGATATGATGTATGTGAAGTATGATAATTTTATTTCATTATAACTGCCGCACTTAGAGCAGAAAGCTTCAAGTATATTCAATAACAGCCGTCTTAACCATATTGATTGCCAGGGTGCGAAAATCTACTAATAATAACCATAAACAAAATTAAAACTAAATAATGAATAAGTTGGCGATAGGCTAAATAAAACTTTAACTATACTCATTGACACTTGACATCTTTGTCTTCCGTGATCACGGCTACTGAAAAGTGGCCGAAACGTCGGAATAATTAAAATCAAATAAATTACCGCGCTTAAAACCGTTTTAACGTAGTTTTATAATGCGATAGTAACTCGATATGTCTATTTGTTAAGCTTTCACGGGAAACTACTAGGCGTACTGGATCGGTTTTGCTGTAATTTTGTTTAAATGTAGTTTTAATACCGAAAATGAACATAAATACTTTTCATGCCCGGAGATGGGGCAGCTTACAATATAAAATGAAGTGAATCTTCCAGGGCAAATAGCACTAACATAAAAATGTAATAGAATTTAACCTATATTAACGCCTGCTCTTCAGACAAGAGCCCGCGGTGCGGCCGCGGCGTAAACTTTGGTACACATATATATGTAACTGGGAGTTGAATTTTTTTTATAGTCGTGTTGTATTCTTAGTTAGAGTTCAAAGTTATGAACATTGTGTCCTCTAAGTTTGGAACTATGAAGTGAAAAACTTCAGAAAGAAAAACAATTTGAAAACGCTTAAAACACTTTCAATGAAAGTCTTGTTAAAAGATTATGCAAAATTAATCCTTTCTTCGTGTTTGATATCTATTTCCTGTATTGACTTTCGATCATCATCATCACCATCATATGCGAAGTGATAAAGATCGTATCCATGATAAATTATGCAAGCGTAAATCTAACTTAAAAATATATATACAATAGTAAAAAACTAAAATTAAAATAAAAACCTATATTAAAACCCGTCCAGTCCCACCAGATCACTGTCGCTGGGCATTGTACCTAGAAGGCTGGCAGCATTACCTCCCTGGATACAGAGGCTAATCCGTAAGAGCGTAAAGTGATACATGTAACATGAGTCAATACTGGACTATTATTTTTAAACTCATAAACTGATTAATACGTAACTATATTACACGTGAGGGTTATAATATTTGAAAAACAATGCCATTGATACAGGAGCATCGTAATAGTTTAACTAATGCACTAATAAAGACATCACGCAGATGTAGCCGGGGTTTTAGCGCGTTATTTGACATACAGTATTGTTAATGACGTTAAAAATTAACCAATAACACTCATATATATTTTGTACTATAATAAATTTGTTCTATAACGCTAAAATAGTCCTTTCTGGACAAAGTCACTAATTCTGACATTAACCCAGGTGGAGCAGAGACACTATAGTATCTAAAGAGAAAAATAAACATGATGTTTTCGGACATTTTCTTTGTTTTAGTAACTTCATACCAAAAATAAACTAGCTTTTACTTTTACTTTTGTAAATTAGATCCATTTAAAAATACTGAAGCAAATATTACTCCATTTTCGTGGTTAATCTCGGCACGCGATGTTGCAAAAAAGTTCCCCCGACGCCTTCTATTTCTTCGAGAAAATCTTCAATTTGCTTCAAAGTACAATATTACGCGAAACGCAATTTAATCAACCTTTACTGTTTACTCTGTGCTTAAATTAAAACTAATTTGAATAATTATCTTCAAATATGACGTTAAAGTCAGCTATTTTGGGCCTAAAGCTAGTACTTATGTAAATTCAACTGAGGTTTTAGGTCTAATATTTAAATTGTAAAATACAAAAGTTTTACACGTGGTTCCACTCGAATGAACTTCAAATTTATATCCCGCAAAAATAACACTTATTTCCGGCATAAATAATATACTATGTTCATCCCCATTATGAAAGAATATTTTTTTACTAATTACAAGTTATAAACTAATAAAACGAAGAAAATTATATATAACTTATACTAATCCAAGTTTAATATTATAATATAAATGTAATGAATGATAAAATTGTTAAATACTACAGAAGTACACCTCCATATCATTAATATAAACCCCAGAAGTTTTCTATGTTATATATAAATAAACCCTTGGTTAATGCTTTTTCGTTGTCTTGCTAGATAGATACAAAAAACGAATAAGTTTATTTTTTGCTTACGCTTTGACGCCATAACTACTCAACCGATCATCATGAAATTGAATATACATTGCAGGGTTACAGATTAGGACATAGGCTACTTTTCATCCAGAAATTAGTACTATTTCTGAGGAATATAAAAATTACTTTTAGACGGTTGTTGTGCAAATAGTTATAGTATGGTTATTTCATGGATTGAGTTAATTGATATGTGTCCATGGATAGTGAGTACGTATTTGTAGCTTTCGTGTTCGAGACCCTGGGGGCATGGGGGCCTGGAGCTCATCACCTCTATCGAGACCTCTTAGCGCGTCTAATTGAGGTCTCGCATGACCAAAAGGCTGGCTTGCACCTAGGGCAACGAATCAGAGATGCCATGCAGCGGAAATGCGGCCAGCATTTTGGGCACGCTCCCCGCCGACAGCGATTTTGAGTCAATTTTTTACTTATAGATTTATGCTATTGTATTGTAAGTATAGTTCTATTTAATTTAATAGTTATTCAGCGTTCTTAATTATGAGACCAGCCAGTGAGAAGTAATACTAGGTTCAGATCTAATGTATAAAGTTTATCCATTTATTTTTTAGCCAATCATGTGTATCAACAAGTTAATTGATTGACTGAATTTACATTACCGCGAGCAAAGTCGCAGGCAGAAAGTAATTATAATATAATAGTAACTAAATATTTTACCTACAAAATGCAAAAGAGTAGACTAAGCTGGTACAGCCACGATTTACGAAAACTAACTATTTATGCAAGGACCTTTTCTATTCATTTCGCAATAACTGCACATAGATATGATAGGTCAATTAAATATATGTCTTCAATCAGGAAAGTATTTCATCAAAAGATACCAATAGACGATCATAATAAATCCATTATCAGGTTTGTCATCAAACCTGTTCCTAACCTTGTTTTAACCTTCAGAAACTCATCAGGAGAAGTCTGTGCCCATGTTGTTTTCACTTTCAACAAAATCGCGTGTTGACCTCGTGCCTTTCGCCTCGCGCCTCTGTGTAATCACTAAATCAATATTACGGATTCCGAACACCTAACCTGTTAACCTTGTAAGTTACTGATACAATAGGTTCGATGTTAGATTCCCTTGGAACTAAACAGTTTCGCAAACCTTCAAGTGGTTATAGACCTTCGTAACAAAAAAATAATATAAATTTTAATCTAATTTCATATTCTGTTCTAAGGTTATAATTACTTTGCAACAATTATAACCTCAGAATAGAATATGAAATTAGAATGAATTATTTGTGAACAAACAAACAAGACCACCTCTTGTTTGTTTGTTCACTAAACAAAGTTTTAATAAAGTTTAGACTTATTTTTATCCGACTTCCAAAAGGAGGAGGTTCTTAATCAGACTGTATGTAATTTTCTTTGTATGTTTGTTACGCGATTACTCCGTCAATTTTGGACCAGTTTTCAAATATTTTTCTTTATTCGAAAGAATATACGCCCAAGGTAGTCCTGTTGTCACTAAGTTAGGATCTGATGAGTGGATCCCAGGAAAATCGAAAACAACCCTTGTTGCAGAGCGCCGAGTGCCTACACTCTTCGAAAGGCAAACCTTGTATACCTGTGCCAGTAGTACAATTTCTACAGGCGCTTAAAATATTATTTATCGAGCTATTCAAGCAACTAAAAAGTAGAAAATACTTTTTTTACCAAAACAAAACCGACTTCAGACTACAAAGCAAAAAATTAATTACAACATCTAGAAGTTGGGACAAATAAAACGTAAAAAAATAACAACAAAATTGTAAAATGCACCAACTTCAAGATGTTGTAGAAAATATTAATTTATTGCTTTTTAGTTTAAAGTTAGTTTTGTTTTTATTTAAACTAGAAAATTCGCTAAAATTATTTCGTCCCTCTGATAACATTTGATATATTATGGAATGGACAATTTCTGAAAAAAAATTAAGGTAAAATAGAGCTTAAAAAAGTCGTTCAACAAAAATTGACTTGAGTAGATTTTGGAATATGGAATATTTTTAATTAGTTCGAGTGTGGTAACTAAACGGAAAACAGCTGATACACTTACTACTTTCGAACCCTTAACTGTCTCTTTGTGTGATCTCACATATACGTGACAAATTGTAATTAATTATTTTATACAAGTTCTATTTCTAGAATTGATGAAGATGCAGCTAAGAGTATATAATAATAAACGTGTTACCATCATACATATATAATACAATTGGAATAAACTAAAATATTCCAATTTAATATATCCATAAATTCTTAAGAATACGCAACATCGACTACAGTAAAGAGTCAGCGTGATCATATTATATTGTTACGAGTGCTTGATTGGAATTAAAATGCCGTTAGAATTACTATAGAGTTTATTTAGAACTATACAAATACGTATCACACAGGTACAAATATAACTGAACAGAACTAGTACAAACGTAATGCACGATTCAATAACACGCGCAAAGCCCGTCACTATATAGATTATCAAATGTACACACGTCTTGTCACGCTTGTGGTTATCGCTTGACTGACGATATCTCTATTGGGGCATTGCTTTATCCAGCACGATGCAATATGTCTTCCTGGCAAGCATCGACGCAATTTCCCAGAAGTCGTAATCCGCACACCTGCGTAATTATGCCTGCGGACGGCCATAACAAGTACAATAGGCTGCTCTCCACAACAACCAATAAATAAGTAAACAAAAGAATATAGTCATAAAACAGCTTCAATGTTATTAGCTCAAACACCGGCGGATAATAAAGTGTGTTTTTTATGGTAGGCAGGTGTGAATCCAGTTTTGTCGGCATATAACAATATTTTCTCGTTAAACTAGGCTTTACAATCGCATGTGCTTACACTTTATATAAGTCACTGTAAAGGATACTACTTAACACAATAATTATTGCTCTGAAAAATGATTTAGTAATCATTTGAAACTTCCTAGATATATAGGCATTGCTGTACCAAGTCTAAACATAGCTAAAAGCCAATTCATAATAACCCAACCCTCTACGGCATATCGCAGTTCGTAGAAGTTTGCTACGTGAGACGCCTACGCGCCGTAGCATTAAATCATTTTCAATTTACTCCCGGACAAAATAGCTTCCTATATATTTATATACATATATACTAGGATATGCCCGCGATTTTCTCCACGCTTGATTTGAAATTCCCACGGGATTCACGGGATACAACGAAGAGAATGTAAAAATAATGTAAGCTATCGATCAGTGAAAAAAAATTGGAATTCTTATTTTTTTATTTGGCCGTTGTAAATCATTCCCAGAAAAAATCCCGCGGGATTCTCAGAATAAAAAGTAGCACAGAATTTAAGTCTAAGAATTGGCTGTCAATCAGCGAAAACCGCATCGAAATCGGTCTTGTAGTTTTTACGTAAATCTCGAACAAACAGACAAGAAATCTAAAAAAATTACATCGTTTATATAGTCTGTTCCAGTTGTTTTTTGAATACTTTCAATGTACAGACACTGCATGTTTAGAATTTTATAATATATATTATAGATATATGAATATATTTTTTTTTATTCGCAGCCTTACACTGAAACAATCGCTTAATCTTAATCCATTTAGATAATGCTTTCATCATTTAAATAGTATGAATAATATACATGTTAAAATATATATAAATAAATACAGTATAAAAATTAGAACTAAATACAGGTTCAGTTGGTTCATAAATTCAGTTTTTTTTGGCGAACATTCTAGACATTCAAGATATGATTGTTATAGATGTCCCAACTACAAAATTGGTTAGTAAAACACATTTCAGATATAGAGAAAAATATCTACACCTATCTATATTAGTATAATATTAGTTCTATGCTAAGAACTATTTTTTAAATTAGTTTATTTGTTAAAGTTCGATGGGCATTTGTTTTATTGCGAAGCTGGCAAACAGGCAAACGGCCCAACATATGGAAAGTGGTTATCGTCGCCTATAGGCGTCTACAACACCAATTTTGTTAGCCTTTAGGACTGGATAAAGAGGATGGGAGGTTGAGATAAACGGATCAGACAGGAGATATGTCAAGAATTTACCGCCGTTTTATCGTAAGCGACATTTAGACATAAATATTTTTTTTTGATGCAAAAATTATTATGAATTTTTTTCTTTTTTTAAGACTCAATTTTTGAATCAATAAGGTCCAATCTAACTAAAACTCAAAATCTTAAAACACAATAATAGTTTAAAATATTTTTGCAACAGAAAATATCGAGCCTTTACCGCCATTTTATCGTAAGCGACATTTTGATCTAAGTATATCGTATGTCGTAAAAGGTATTTTAAACAAATATTTTGTTTTAAGACATTCAATTTTAGTTAGATTAGACCCTACTGAACCAAAAATTGAATGTCTTGAAACAAAATAATAGTTTAAAATACCTTCTGTAACACAAAATGTATTTAGGTACAAATGTCGTTTACGATAAAATGACGGTACAGGCTCGATTTTATAGAAGGTATGTGATATGGAATTTTGATGTAAAACTTTAAAAAATCACTTCAGTTAAATGCTTTTTTTTATTTACGTGTATTGTCATGTGGATTGAATAATCATGCAAATATGCTCAGTTGTAAGTCTAAAGGAAGCTTCAACATTCAGCTTACAAGATTTGACTTAAACAAAAAAAGAAACAAACAAGCTAACAAACATTGCACGTTAAATAAAAGCTTGCAAACAAGATAAAAAAAAACAATTTGCCTCTTTATAGACTAAGAGTTCTTAAAATACTGCGCAAGTATTTTTAAATCTAACTAGCAGAAGTCTAGAATGTTGGACCCGTTTCCGAAATCGACTCACGTTTATGAAACCCGCCCCCACTATTGCCACCCACGCGACTTGCGAGAACATTGCTAATTTAGGTTGCCAGACGGTAAAAAATAAAAGCGCCAATGTCACAACAATAAGGTAAAATTCGGGTAAGTAGGTTTCGGACCACGTACATTGAAGGACGGAACCCACACTACATAACAAGTGAAAAACATATTCGATAAGTGCTTGAGAATTTGCGAACAATAAAAGTATCCAAGAATTGGCAAATGCCCTACCCTCCCGTATTCGATATTTGGCCAAGGAATCATAAAAAAACTTTTTCATTTCTCATATTCTGAAAGTACGCTTGGAGTTATCTAATCACAGGGACGAAAACAGCACTTTTCGTCCCTGGGAAACGATTCTCTCTGCTGTTAAAAAATGTAGAAAATTATGCGAACTAAAGATAATACACGCGACTCATGTTCCAGCTATTATTACAGCCGCTTTAAAATCGCTGCATAAATTGAAATAAAAAAATATCACATAATTTTGTAACATCATTTTATACTTATAAATTACTTTTCACTAAATTATTATTTAATTTACATAAATTTGAGCTAAATATTTACTATTATCATTGACTATAAAATATAAGCTGGTGGAATTCCACAGAAAAAAGAACTTGACGTTTCATATGTGAGATACAGAATAATGTTTCTTCAGATTTAGATATGAATTTAACGCCTGATTTCATTAGAGAAGTAGTTGTTTGTTTAACTAATCAGTTTTTATTTACTTTCCTCATGTTCGAAATGAAAAGCAGAGTGTTAACCTCGGGTGAAAGGCCTATTTAGGAACTCGAAATATTAGCGAATTTCGTGCCGAAATAAGTCACTTTTACCTCTCGTGTAACAATCTAATATTTTCTATTGTGAAGCTGGCAAACAGGCAGATAGCCCAGAGGGTCGTCTGTTTGTGTTTTTTTGGTTGTATTTTTTTATATTTAAGTGCATGTTCCATTGGATATTCGTCGATTATTTTTGTGTTATATTATTGTACTTTTTTAAAGCAATTTTTGTTCTTTCGTATTTATCAATTTTCATTGACCCTTTCAGGCTGATCAGACAAAATGAACGACGAAAGGCGTTTGAGAGTAACGCCTCTGCTCATGGAAAGTAGTTACCGTTGCCTATAGACGTTAGCAACACTAGCAGTGAAGCCAACTCGTTGCCAGCCTTTCGGATGGAATAAAGAAGAGGGGAATATGAGATTGGAATAGGGTCAATGGAATAGGAAAAATTGGATATGGAGGAAGGTAAATGGGCCATCGAATCTTTCACTCATCGTACGGAACACGATTAGTTCAAGGCTAACCGTTTCACGTCGATTTTCTGTGAGAGCGTAGTATCACACCATTCGAGACCGCCCAAAGCTGTAATCAAGAAACGATTCCAACATGGCTCTACTACCTCAGAACTCGGGCTTTGGAACTATAAAAATAAAACCTTTTAAAATTAAAATCAAAACTTTTCAATGAATTCTTTAAGGATATAAATATGATGAATGTGTGCCTATAAAAGTAAATTTTGTCATTTATCAGAAGTCTTGACAAATTACCAGCTGTAAATCGTGACTTGGCGTTATTTATTCACGGTAAATTTAAGAGGAATTATACTTTTATTACGGTAACTTATTTTATGAACCGTTCGGTGTTGATAAGTTGTTCTACAATATTAGTATTTACTCATGTTGCGGCCACACCTGAGAAAATGTTAAAAATATTGACTGTGGCCGAATGCGACTTATTCAAAGCATTAAAAATAACGCCGTTATCAAATAACCACATAAGCCACATTAGTGTTTATAAGTACGTCATTTGTCAATATTTAGCGTCATTAACAATTAAATGCCTTATCGTATCACAAATAGCACATTAAACCATATCTGTATAAAACGGTATATGTCTGTAACATTATCGCAGATGAAGCCCCACCCACCTTCAGGCTTTTTATGCAAACAGTTAAACGATGTACTTGATGGAATAGTTACCTTCCTGCCAAGGGCGTTAACGCTTTGTCGGCCTTGAAAAAAAATCTTTACACCATTCTTCTTCAGAGTTTTGCGACTCTTAGACATCTTAATGGTACTTTTTACCTGTTCTTCTTATTAATATAGCTTTGATATGTTTGTAGATCTACCTATAGTTAAACTGACACTGAGATATTTCAGTTTTTAATTTCTCTGTTGTTAATATATATTATTCAATATATATTAACTAATATTATAAAAGCGAATATTAAATGTGTGTTTCTTTGTTTATGACATTTTCACGCCTTAACTACGCAACAGATTGTCATTAAGTTTTGTAAAGCTACTTCTTGGGAAACGGTGTTCTTAATTCTTTTAAGTGCAATTACAAATTTATTTAACCTTGTGCAAACACTATCAATCTGTGCCTTCCAATTATATGAACTATCAATTAGTAGTCCTAGAAATTTTACAACTTGCACTTTATCTATATTATTACTATTTTGATATTGAATATTAAGTTTATTTCTTAAATGGAATAGCATAATATTAGTTTTAGTTATATTTACTTATAACCCATTATTGTATAAAGATTATTATCGTTTAACCAATGAATTACATGTCCTATTGTTTCATTGATTTATTTTTCCAAAGGGTTTGTATTATTTGATTTAACTAAAATTATTGTGTCATCTGCATATAAGATCAAGAAGTCATTTATGTGGAGCAGAAATAGCGTGGGGCCAAGTATACTGCCTTGTGGCCATCCATAGCAGTTATCCCTGCATTCAGATATATATGCAACTTTTCTATTATTGACCATACTGTCCTACCATTAAGATAACTTGCAAACCAATCATAAGCAACACCACGAATATTAGCCGTACTTATGTAACTTGGGTAAGAGCATATTGTGAAGAACAAAGTCAAAAGCTTTGCTCATGTCTATATATATAGCTGCAACCATGTCGCAGTTTGTTAAAGTTTCAACTACTTTAATAAGTTTGTAAATAGCAAGAGACGTTGATCTATTTTTACTAAACCCATGGTGTTCAGTACATAATATCCGTACATTTATGCGTAAATACTAATAATTTAGTCCTCATAGATTTTTCTATTATTTTCGAAAGTTTAGGTATTAAAGTAACTGGCCTGTAATTTCCCATATTGCTTGGATCGCCTTTTTTATGTATAGGCTTGACTATGGATACTTTAAGTTTTTCCGGGTAACGCCCTCAGAAAATGACAAATTGTTTATGTGAGTCGGAATTGGAGCAAGCTTATATGAACATGTTTTTAATAGCCATGTTGGGATATTGTCATAACCCACAGAACTTGATTTTTATAATGTCACAATAATCCGTAATATTTCGTCAGGTGATGTAGGTCGTAGAAAAAATTGAATTAAAACTGTCAATATTAGATTGGTTGTTAATTATTGTTTTTAATTGATTAGTAGTTTCAATGAAGTAATTATTGAATGATCGAGCAATTTCTACATTACCGGTAATGATTTTTACTTTTCTCAATCATTTTCATCCTACACTTCGGATCACAGTGGTTTTGAGCTTTAATTAGACTCCACACTGCTTCTCTTTTATTTTGTGATTTCTGTATATAATAGGTTGGGAAAAAAGTCTTTTCGCATATAGTATGTATGAACTTGTAATAAGATCTCTTTGGCTATACCATTTGTATCTGGCTGGTTTTGGTATCATTAAAAAGTTTTAATTTTAAAGAAGTAAATTCCAGATTCAAATCAGGAAAATGTGTGATTTTCATTTGTTTTTCTTATTGTTAAAATGAGTGAATCTAATGAAGAAATTCGATACATTTTAAAATTTTACTACAAAAAAGGTAAAAATGCAACACAAGCCGCGAAAAAAATTTGTGATGTTTATGGACCTAATGCAGTCTCTGTGAGAGTAGCGCAAATTTGGTTTAAGCGTTTTCAATCCGAAAATTGTGATATCAAAGATGCACGTCGCTCTGGTCGCCCTGTTACGGACAAAATTGATGCCATTTTTGAAAAAGAGGAGCAAGATCGGCATATTAGTAGTTACGATGTAGCTGGAGAACTGGGAATTAGACCACAAAACGGTTTTGGTGCATTTGAAAAATGCTGGGTACACAAAAAAGCTCGATATTTGGGTGCCTCATGAGCTAACTGAATGTAACCTAATGAATGGTGTACTCATTTGTGATTCTTTATTACGACGTAATCAAACCGAACCATTTTTGAAGAAGCTGATAACTGCTGATGAAAAGTGGATCACGTACGACAAGAACTTGCGAAAAAGATCGTGGTCAAAGGCCGCTCAGGCTTCACAGACTGTGGCGAAACCTGGGTTAACTCGCAACAAGGTGATGCTGTGTGTATGGTGGGATTAGAAGGGCATTATTCATTATGAGCTGTTACCGCCAGGCAGGACCATCGATTCTGAACTGTACTGCGAACAACTGATAAGATTATAGCAAAAAATTTAGAGAAAGCGGCCGGAATTAATCAACAGAAGGGGTGTGGTTTTTCACCATGATAACGCTAGACCTCACACATATTTAGTCACTCAGCAAAAAATACGAGAGTTTGGCTGGGAGGTGTTAATGCATCCAGCGTATAGTCCTGACCTTCACCTTCAGATTTTCACCTGTTTCGGTCTTTGCAGAATTCCTTAAGCAGTGTCAGGTTAACATCACGAGAGGACTGCCAAAACCACTTGTCGCCGTTTTTTGATCAGAAGCCCCAAAATTTTTATAGCAATGGGATCACGTCCCTACATACAAGATGGCAAACAGTTACTCAACAAAATGGCACCTACATACTTTAGTCAAATGTAAATAAACTTTATAAAAAAACCTTTTGAATTTTTATATAAAATGCGAAGAAACTTTTTCCCCAACCTAATATTTATAAATTTGTATTTTTTGTGACGTATTTATAAGTTTCTGTGACTTATATTGTTGCGACTTTGCGACTGATATATATGTTTGTTTTATTATCTATTGTACTGTTTCCTCGCGAATTGGTTGAAAAACGTATGACACACGTACGATTGTTGGTTTTTACAAACTCGTGACTATGGTAATCCGTCGACTTTGTCTCGGGCTTACATTCGTCTACTCGTTTGTAAAAACCAACTTACCGCATTGTATCATAAGTAACTATTAAATACTACGTTAACCATCGTAATTACTTCATGAATTTTAATTTCATAAAAACAGAACATTGAACTTTAGACAAATATTGTAGCATTGCCAGGAATATTTTGGCATACATTCTCCTCGGCCGTGATAGATGGCCTATATGTAAAGCAATAAAAACCATGTTATCCTTGTCCTACCCTTGACCCGAACAATGCAACCTAATAAAATGACTTAAGACTTATCACGTCAAGAATGACGTAATATATTATGATTATACGAAATACAATCTCGTTATATTGTATATCCAAAAATATTAAAAAACATTCGACTCTCGATAATTTGACATTCATTAATTTTAATCTCTCGATAATTTGAAATTGTTTCCCTTGAAAAATACTTGATAAATTGAATGAAGTCAATACTAATTGGCCCCTCGGTAATTTGAAGTTGAAGGAATTGTATCTTGCCCGCAAATATCTATAATTTGAAGCACTACCCTACGCTTCTACGTCCTCATAATCAACACAAGTGACGAGATCTTTTCAGCTCTCACCACTCTCGAATATTCATTGTTCTTTTCACAAGGAACATTTGTGAATAATTGTACAAATGTTTTAAATAATATACATCACGAATTTTTGGATCAACTATTACTGTTGTTTACTGGATTTTTTCTCCCTCCCTCTTGATTATGAACCTCTATGAAATCGATATAAAACACCTGTTATTTTGAACTGTTGGTAATTTGAAAATTTTCTCTGGTCCCTTGATGCGGAAACATGTTACAAATAATTCCAATTTTTTTTACATACAAAAAACAGGCATTCAAATAACATCTGATCATCTAAATTTTAAATTATCATGACAGAAATAATTTTTATAACTTTTCGAACAATTATTAGGTAATGCGCTATTAGACTCAGTTTAGTTGTACCTACTTAGTTTTATAACGTCATAAGCAGATACTCTATAGCTTATAGAGTACCTGCTTATGACGTTATAAGACTAAGTAAGTATAAGCTATAAGTCTATAAGCTGCGACATTCTATAGGTTTATAAAAAGTATTTCAGTTGATTTGACTGCCCACTCCTCTATTGCTATATGCACTTTGTTCGCTAGATGTCGCTAAAATAGATTCCTTATAATTTTATACACACAAATTAATAATTTATTTCTGATACTCTGTTTGTGTATTAATAACCTAATTATCGTAAGGGATCAACCGTATTTTGTTCAGAAATTCAAATAAAACTTTCTAACAAATAAAACTCTTTTCTTCTTAAAATGATTGCATCTTTTTCAATTGTAAATAAATTCTAAGCGTTCGTGTAGACGACACTGTCAATGGCCGCCGTTGCGTTACTTTTTCACCACTACACTGCCCCACCACTGGGCGTCATACGTGTGGTGGCGGCGCTTTTTTTTTATTACCTGAAGCAGGCAAACAGGCGGAAGGCCCACTTGATGGAAGGTGGTTACCGTCACCTATGGACGTTTGCAATACCAGGAGCGTTGCCAATGCGTTACCAGCCTCTAAAATTTTTATAACGCCCTTCTTAAACGACCATGTCGTAGCGCGTAGCTGTGGCGCATAGTCTACACAATTTAGTAGCGCGGCGGCGATAACGTGTACACAATCGCTAAAGGTATCAATAAGAGTTTTAGAATCGTTTACAAATTAAAAATGTTTCTACAGTTATAAAAAGATACAAAGAGTTATATTTGCTATTATGAAAAATGAGGTTTGTTCCTAAGGACATCTTAAATTATAAGATCGATGCGAAATCCAAAAGAAACTTAGTAATACTTATTTTTTTTTAATAATTAGGTCTAAAAGTATGTTTTACAAGCATCATGTCATCGTTGTAACCATTCTTTTCCCTAAATGGGAAGAGCCGAACTTTAGCAACAGTAGGTAAGACCTAAAATCTGTGTTTTTATCACATTCTCCCAATTAGTTGAGATTGGCACAATATGTCGTTTTCTTTCATATTCCTTTACTCTGGGACATGTCCTCTGTTTTGTGATGTCACATATGTTATTCTTCGTACAATCTATTATTATTTTTTCTGGTTTACCTTCACTTTTATATCTAACAATCTTCCAGGTTTTTGTCACATGATTTTTCTACCTCCTCAAATATGTATACGTATACCACCTTTATCGCCTTCCTTTCAATTTTCACTTACGGGTACAAATTTCAAAGATCTCCTGAATACTCATTTTAGAGATAATATGAACTAATATAATTACTGTGGGATTATGAATATTTCCGAACGCCTGAGTGGATATTTTGTAAGAAGTGAAATAGAACTAATTTCGATTTTTTTTTTTTTTTGTTTCTCTGTTTGTGTGTTTGACTGTCTGTTTGTACCGGCTAATCTCCGAAACGACTGGACCGATTTAAATGAAATTTTTTATGGTGGTAGATTATATCCCTGCTCAACATATAGGATACTTTTGATCCCGAAAAATTAAAGAGTTCCCGTGGGATAGTTAAAAAAAATTTAATTACTTAAACAGCTTATTATACAACTTATGCACCTAATTAAGTATTGATATTGCCGGTATCATCATCATACAATAAAACAATTTATACATTAAAAAACAATTAGGCTATATATCATCACGCTAAGCCAATAGGAGCGGAGCACCAATGAAAAATGTTTTAAAATCGGGAGGTTTTTTTAACTTACTTTTTTAACTATTCCACGCGGATGAAGTCGCGGGCAGAAGCTAGTTATAAATAAGATGTGTTATTTGAAGATGTTGATAAGACGATTTTAAATATCATGTTAAAAAAAGATTAAGGATTTGTTTAACGTATTGAAATAGTTCTGCTTATTACACCTCCATATCACTTTGTTTCTCGCAAACATGATGTACAGTGCTAATAACAACATTAAGGTGTTTCGGTGGGCTGTCTATTAAATTAAAACTACCCTCAGGAGACTACATTGACCTTCTTCGTAATGCATAGTACAGTTTCATGTTAATTAATGTTATTCATAGTTTTCATTTTACATTATTAATATTTTCGAACATTGGCAAGAATGTTAGCTTACACATTACGGGATGTATAAATAGATGACTAACAGGCTATAGATCGCCACAATTAGACATTGAAGGGTTCTGTATAGATGATGAAAATAAACAGTTTATTTTTTGTTATCTAACTACGAAACTCTAAATAAGCATTTACTCTAAAACACGTCATAATTCAAAAACTACTTACCGAATTATGTTCAAAATGATTTTCATTGAACGTGTTTTGTAAATTCTACCCACCTTGTATAGTATTTTTTCGGAATCATCGTCAGCTTAAGTCCGGCCTTACAATAATTGTAAGTTTTGTTTGCGCAAGTCTCTGAAACTAAGCTAGCATTACGATATATCAACATGGACTCGAGTGTCGACGACTCGACTCGACTGTGAGGAGGATGACACCGGTACTTATAAATCAGAGCGCGCTTAGGCTTAGAGTCTTACGTGAGCAAAACTTACAGGTTTATTTGTTCCTACATTTAATATGACTATAACACACAAAATACAGACGGACGGCTGAATAAGATGACATCAAAGGGCTCCGTTATTTATATAAAATGACTATCTAACACTTAAAGTAGATTTATTAGCAAATATAGATTTATTACTTGCTAATTTAGTTTAGTAAGTTATTTATATTGACAGTACATTAAGCATGAATAAACTGTACCATTGTTGGCACCCAGTCAATTGATTCAAGATATTAAAAACCTTAATATTATTTATTTTGTACCCATACAATAATATTATTATTATCATTGTATGGCTACATAATAAACAAATAAATTAATGTATTGAATAATAGGGTGCCAAACATGGTACTGGGGTGCCAATAATTTAGTTTATCCAATAGGATAAAGTAAATTGTTGGCACCTAATTGTCTAACAAGACAGTTAATTTCGGTCTTTCAATTTGTATGAATCAACCAAAGTGATCGATATAAAAATAAATTTAAATCATTCAATATTATTAAATACCATCATGTCCAATAAATTTCGTGCCTTTCAACCAAATTGGTCCAATTTGGTTGATCCATCTAATTTCAGCCTTACGAGATCGGTGAAAGGTAACATTGAAGGCATAATAAAACAACACTGGTGATATTAACATTTATTGCAACAGGCACTAACATACATGATTGGATTGCACACAGGGGTCGCACTGAAATGAAAAAAATGGAAAGATGGAAATAGAAGCTGAAGAACATTTGGCAGCCGGCACCGAAAGTAAACAAAGTAAAATATGAAAGCATTACGGAAGTAGATTTCGTTGGACTCTTTACAAATTCGACTTGTTTTAGTTTTATGAAGCTTTCTCTGTAGTAAATATAATCATAGTCGGTTTCATTTTGCAATATTTTATGAACATTTTATCTTAAAGTTAAAACGGGGTGTCTGTATTTGCTTGAAACGAAAGCGTTTCTTTCTTTGACGCGAATCAATTCAATGAAAGAAACTAATTTTATCAATTTACTTATTTAAATGTTTAAAATTCAACTTTAACCTTGAATCCATTTTGTAATAGCATTTAATAAACCATAGAAGAATAATACTAGCAGTGACAATCCCCCAGTAATATTATTTAAAATTAGTTTTTATAAACCAAATCAGTCACAAATCAAAAAGGACATGTATGAAGACTTTCAATTTAAGACTGATTTAGTATTAAAAATTATGTTATAAAAATCGTTAAAATCGAGAAGAATATCCTATGGTGCTCTTTAGTTATTTAAAATTTAGAAACTTTTCGGAGGTATGTTTCTTACACGATGATTCTTATTTCAATCACTTTTTTGCCATGGATCTATTCATGTTAATAATGAAAGCTAGAACTAACCATAAGGCTACGCTCGCTTAAAAGTCAAATCCCCGTATTCAACAACATAACAAAGATTCAATACTCATCTCCGCTACTGAAAACACATACATACTAAATTGTACAATAAATCGATTAATTCAACTTCGCTTGACATTTTCCACGGATCTTATTTAATCCCGTAGAAGCTATTTAGAGATCTGAGATAAAAAGCATTCATTATTCCCGTTATCACAGCTATATATTTACTACTTACTATATAGCCTTTGATTCAATAACGTTAAAATTTAAAATTTTAGAAAAGAGTTTTTTATAACTATCAAAAAATAATTGTATCGAACGAATAATTTTCTGCTATCAACTACGAAGTATTTTAAAAGATACCACTTATTTTTTTGTTAGTTAAATAAACTCTAACTCTTCTAAAATTAAAAATTTAAAGATAAGAACACATTATTGAAGCAAAGAGTCATTATAGATATAGGTATACAAAGTTTCATGTTAAACCATATATTCAAATCATGAAGGAGAAACATCCTAACGAAGTCAGTATCACATCTATGTATTTTATTTAGTATAAACACAAAATTAATACTTTTTGTATTACCGTTTCACGACTAAACCCTGAACCGATCGTAGTGATATTTAATACTGACATTCATCATAGACCGGAAATGGAAATGGGATACCATCTATACCAAAAATACAAAAAAGTTCTCGCAAGATACAAGTCTACACTGATCTACAAAAGTTTTACGGTATAACTCTAAGTTTGCATTTCCTGAATCATTGAACACAAAAGTGTGAGTTGTATAGTTTCAAATATTAAAACAACCTTCTTTAATGTTCATGAGAGTAATGACCTGTGAAGAAACAAGG
Organism: Dendrolimus houi; assembly: GCA_039645545.1. Classification (NCBI taxonomy): domain Eukaryota; kingdom Metazoa; phylum Arthropoda; class Insecta; order Lepidoptera; family Lasiocampidae; genus Dendrolimus; species Dendrolimus houi. The sequence continues at coordinate 13,676,995 of CM077134.1, forward strand.
AATGAATGGCGATAAGTGAAAATGAAAGAACAGAAGCATTGCAAGACAGACAGATAGTGAACAGTGAAGAGAGAAAGAAGAGACGTACAGATGGTTGTTCTGTTCGTGTTCATTGTTGTCGTGCGTCGGCTGGGAGCCGGAGCGCCGCAGCCGCCAGATGGCGTGGCGGGCAGCCACCAGCCGGGCGAATCCGTGACGCGCCACAACGGGAGCGCTAAGCGCGCATTATCACCCCGCGATCAACAAGTCCCGCGCGACTACCGAAGAATCAAGTGCTCGCCTTACGCCACAGGAAGAGGAAAGGAACGGACAGAATTACTCCAGTTATCTAATAAAAGGGCGGCTCACGACCCCGTTACAACAATTTCAATAACAATGGTGCTAAACTGCTAACACCAAATGACACTACAAGCAAAAAGCTAGCCTAAAACAGATATAATATCACAACCGAATATCACAATAAGCGGTGGCAAGCGAAGCTTCGTGGACGGCGGCTTACGTAACGCTAACCTAACTACGCGTGTAAAACGTGCAAAAATGTATCGATCACAGAAAAAAGCCTTAACACTAGGTTTTGAATTTTGATGCCCGCCGGGGGTTATTATGTAACGGAACCGTGTGGAAACTGGAGTGAAAGGTTTGTAGTGTGGGACTTGCGCGCGGGTAAGGGTTCGGGCGAGCACTGCCTCTGCCTGCCGGCGTACTGAGCGGGGCCCGCCACCCCCGGCCCGCGCAAGTCCATTCACCACCCGACCATTAGTGAAAGTTGCCATATTTCCGGTAATACTCAATTATTCCAGTATCTCATAAAATTAAAATACGTTATTTAAAAACTCTTAAACTAATTATTGGTTTATGATTTTTTTAATATACATTATATTACGTAGTAGAATAGTTATCTTAACAATCTACAGTACGATGTTTACACTATATAAAGAGCTATTTATTTACCAATACGCGACCGAGCTGATTGCCGTCACGACTGAAGTTACATGGACTATGTATATTATAATAGATTTTCTACTTTACAGCATCGACACGGTAGAAATACAAATAAAAGTATAAAATTATTATTTACGTCCCGTTTTTAAGCCCGTTGCAAATCAATTATAGCTATAAAGTTCAGAATAAAAGCCTCTTTCGTTGAAAATGAATCGACATATTTCTTCGGCGACTGATTTATTATTTTTTATCATTACAACATGGCAACCAAATATTTTGTATAATATAACTATGTAATTTAAAACCATGCATAAGCGTAAGGGACAAAAAGTAGAATAGCAGATCATGTCTCTGAAGCAGATTTTCCGAACACAGCCGGAATGGTACGGTAGGATGACGATTATGAGCCATGCCCAAATCTCACAGAGTAAATTCTTTGTTAATCAGGCAGATTAAAATATAATAAATTTAAAACATTAATATTTCTAATTTATTAATTAAAAATATTATTTAATAAATTCATTGTATTCGTTTAAAATTATAATATTGTATAGCAGCGGTATGAAAAGATTCTTCACCTTAAAGTCGACTTTTGCTTGCACAAGTACAAGAAACAGTACTGCTAACATTTCAATAAATGTTACGTTTTGCCACGTTAATAAAATATAAACACGTGAAAAAAGAAAATTTCAATGTTAACAATGACAGATACTGAGCTTAACAATAGTTTTAATCATCAGATACATAGAGGGTATAATCACTACGCTTATCATAACTATTAAAACCAATAAAAAGTCTTTACATCTCTAAACAATCTTCTTAGACCAAATAAAAATCAAACAACTTTGATCTAAGTAATTTAAAACACACTAACACTTTTCATACCACAACTGTATATAAGTTTTACTGTATTCGAAAATTTTTAAAAATAAATAAATTATTTGATTTATGTTTAACCTCTCCTATTATATTAATGTACTCTATGGTTTAACCAAAAAGTTGATTGATTGATTGTATTATTCTTTTGTTGCTTTTTTTCTTGCATGGCAACCCTGTCAGCCACCCTCCGCCCACAGACGTGCTCCGAACGGCTTATTTGACATTTGTGCATTTATGCCCATCTCAGAACAAATTATGCTCCTACTAAGCTCTCAGGATAAACAATTCAGAAGCTGCGTGCTTCATAATTGAAAGATCACCGAAGGCTGCCTGTAGATTTTATTTCCTTGAAAGGAAAGAAAAGATCCCTACTAATATTTTTACAAATGTGGTAGTGCGTTTGTTTACTTCATTTTATGTCCTTCGTCTTTCAGTCTTTTTCCAATAATTTGGAAACAGCATAATATTGTATACTTCCTCCCAAACTTTTCTATTTTGGTTTATATTACCTGCAAATTCAACCAGTCACTCAATATTATCTTCACTTCACAGATCAGAATGGTGATCTAGCGAGGTAACGTAGCCAGTCTTCTGGACACCTCACCTATGGAAGATTGCGACTTATGCTCAGTAATTTGCTTACCTAAACAGTTTATGGGTAGGTATAATACGTAATTAATATTGATAAATTAAGTTTATTTAGATTTAAGATACAATATAATCATTTTATTATTTCCTAATTCATTCTTCTAATTCATAAATGTAGTTTATTTCAATACGTAAAAATTTAAAAATATATGTTGTAAATTAATATTTGTGGTTGAAATATGGTATAGATGACCTATCATGCTAAGTTTTAAATAGGCAATTGTGATTTCTAGTATTCATTTTCCATGCTAAAATATAAAAATTGAATACACTAGAGCAACAATTGTAGTATCAAACAACGACATCTATCCGACCCAACCGAAAGTAGAACAATGTTAAGGTAAGCCTATTTTTGACAGCTATTCTTATCGTTGTACAGTGACGAACACTCGAGGTAAAAATGTATACGAAGCCTAATCAGCAATATCGGGGTCTTTATAAGCAGCCTTCGAGGTGCCCTTGAACAGTGCCCTTTGTGTTCGATACAAAAGAAATGGCTTCTTTGTAGCTTATATAGGCAACAAACGCTTAAATATATAGTCACTAACGACACTGAAACTGTCGCATGGGATAACGCGAAAAGCTTTGATTGTAATAACGAAAGGAAAGTAGAAGAGTTCTCTTAAGTCTTTGTTTTTCACTCTTAATTGTTATTTATTTAGGATTCATTTCAGGTTGCTTATATAAAGCATGTACGTTCACATATGTCTATATTTACAGCCTCTGTGGTTGAGTGGGCTAAGACTTTGCCGGCCAATCTCACTCTAACGCAGAGGCACCGGGTTCGATTCCTGGCATGGTAAATTTCGTAAATGATCTTTCCGTTATTTATTATGGCATGGGTGTCTGGGATCGGTCCCAGAGAGGTCTGTTGTATATATAAGCTATAACACGAGCGTAACTTGCTTAGCTTGGAGATATGCTATGTGTGTGTTTGTCTTGTCTGCCGATTCTATGTAACGAAGAAAGGTAAGAAATTAATATGTAGACAAAGCTTATAAATTGTTTTCAATATATGTAAAAATAATCAAACTTAATTTGCTAAAGTCACATAATAATATAATGTCAACATAAAATTTACGATAAAAAACAACAACCATAATTCTTGTTATAAAATAGCTCGAGAATAAGGTTCATAATTCCTTTATGGCATTTAGTCTTTTCGCGTAATTCGCAAAAGCGCAATATTGTGTTGCTTGATAGACACGCCTTATACATTAGATTTATTTTTATGTTTTGGCGCAATATTATCTCAACCAACAATAATTATTGAAAAATAAGCGTTTTTCTAATTTCGAATCATGATACAATGAACATTTTAAAGGATAGTACGGACAATAGTGAAACTAACTAACAAAGAGACTATTGTTTGGCATAGTATATGCTACTACAACAAAGATGGCACTACGAGTACTAAAAATAAGATAAATTTAAAGTTAATTTTAAATGTTTTATACAAAACATTGTATCTAAATATTGCATATACATTTACTGTCAAATAACTTGATTACAAAATAAAAATCGGTTAAGTGCGTGTTAAAAGATTTCGTAAACGTGACGAACGTCCATTATTTCATTATTTTCTTATTTCAAATAAAATAATTTAATTATATAATAACACTACGTTTGAACGGTTTTAATCGGCAATTTATTTGATTTTTATTAAATAAATTAAATTAGGCTCCCATGGAGTAAATAATAACCATAAACAAAATTGAAATTAAATAATTAAAATGAACAAGTTGGCGGTAGGCCAAATAAAACCTTTAACTTTACTACTCATTGACGACATCTTTGTCTTCCGTGATCACGGCTACTTAAAAGTGGCTGAAACGTCGGAATAATAAAAATCAAACAAATTACCCCGCTTAAAACCGTTCAAACGCAATTTTATTATGTATACTAATAGCGAAAACTTAAGAATCATTTCATTATAGTTAATAATAAAACTATGTTTTGACGGTTTTAAGAGCGGTAATTTATTTGATTTTTATTTCGACAGTTCGACGGTTTTCAGTAGCCGTGATCACGGAAGACAAAGATGTCGTCAATGAGTAGTAAAGTTAAAGGTTTTATTCAGCCTACCGTCAACTTGTTGATTTTAATTATTTAATTTTTGTTTATGCTTATTATGTACTCTATGGCAGTCTCTTCCAATTTACCACCGCTTCGCAACATGTTGTGGCTTGAAAAGAATACGCGGCGCAAGAAGCTCCTCAGCAACATGCCTAGCTCTAATAATTTTATATAATATTGAAATGGGTGGGAGGTAAAATAAAAAGCGAAAATTGTCCATCAAGTTGGGTTTTGTTCCGGTGCACGCAGGAAGAGCTGAGAGGTCTTAGGTTTGACACTCGTTATTTACTGGGTCTTAATAGTTTTGATGATTGGATCTCAACAGATGGTACTTGTGGACCATCTTGGAGTTGTGGCTTATCCCAACTGATGTAGTGGTTACAGTTTTTGTAATCCATGAAGGCAAGCGGGCTTTACTAGTGATTGAAAGTTTACATGCATATTGCACTGAGATAGATATGACGTGCGCGCGTGTCATTCACTCACACCCGCTTTTGGAGTTACGCACGTGTTTACCACAAGTAGAGTCCGATCGCCTTTGTAAGTTGCAGATCTATAATTCAAAATATACCGTATCTCAAAAAGTACTCAATAGTAGGACCCATTTAGTGTAGCCCCCCTAAACAAGCTTTAGCGCTAAATGAATAGAATTACGCTAAGTATTATGTCATTACCATACATATTCATTCTGTTCGTTTATTGCAAATGCCACTTGTCTAGGGAATCAGATGATCAGTTTTTCCTGTGCTCTACAACTTTGAATTTGATCAGAACTTTCAATCTATATTTTTAAAATTAGAAGGGACACAAAACGCTTTTTACGACATTGGAAGCCAAAATCTCCCCCACCTTTTAAATTAAATAAAAAAATCATTAAGAAATAATATTATGCTTCCTATTTTCTGTCTAGTAACAGGTCTACATAAAATAAAAATAATTGTTTATACTTAATGAAATCTATGTCGACAAAACTGCCAAAGTACACAAAGAACAAAGCAACATTGCTCATTTCTCAAGTTCCCGTGCAACAAATAATTGGCACTTATTTAAAATTCATTCATTCATTGATAAAGTTAAATATTTACCTGCAAAGTTAGGCGGGTGGATTTTAACTAAGCCTCAGTAAAATAATGTCTTAGGCAGGTTGTTAGAATATCAATTTAGGACTCAAATAAAAAAATATGATTTAAAATTCATAGATATGTATTTTATTTTCATTATTTTAATTTTGATTTTTTTTTTTGTCTTTGATTTTAATGACTTGATATTTGACATGTATCACGATTTTTTATGATATGATATTATCACTTGACAATCGCTGCCATCTCGTAGCAAATTGTTACATAGTCTATAATCTATATTTATAAGTTAGTTTATTTTTAGTATTTTATTATATTTTTTAAGTTAGTTCCAGTTTGATAAAGTACGATAGTTTCTATTTTGCCATAAATAAGCTTTTAATTCATTATAATCTATAATATTATAACAGTCATACTGAAACAATGAGATCGTTAAATAGACATGTTGTATATTTTTTTTGTGTGATCTTGTATTAACTTACTTAATTTAATTTTTTATCTAATTTTCCAATATTATGTCAATTATATTATAATTTTTGATGTACGAGCCAAATGTCTAATATGAATATTTTTTTAGTGGAAACTTAGTTGATATAATGTGTATTAATTATGTATTTTTGTATTGTACGAATGATAATTATTGTATGTTTTCCAAATAAATAAATATCATTGTTTTACGATTCTCATGCCCCGGCTAGGTTAATGTTAGTGATTGTGTCCCAATGTGAATTATTTATAGCGTTAAAAATAACGGCGTTAATGATTAGCTACATTAGTGTAAAGATACGAGTTGTTTATCAATGTTTAACATTATTAACAATGTTGCATATCAAATAATGCAATAAACATCTGCTTCACTAAGTCTCGAACAGTAGAATTATATCAGATGTAGCAGGGGCCTGGAGGTGAATACGCGGACGAATCCACAGCCTGGACAAGGGACGCACGAGGATCGGCCAGGAGTTTTAGTGGGTATCCCCAACCGTGGCGTGGCAATAGCATTCCTGCGGATTCCCGGGATTCGCCTCGTCGGGGTGGCACTAGCGAATGCTAGAACAACGAACATCCGTGCAGGAACGAAGAAAGAATACAATTTCCTGCGGCCGGGCGGCCTGTCATAAGAGGCGACAAAATAACTCACAGCCCGGTGGTAGGGCATTTGCCCGACTGGATGGCTACCACCACTAGTCTAAAGTATGTCGCCATATCAACCTTGAATTGTGTTCCGGCTTTAGTGACCAGGTTCCAATCTCCCTTAAGAGAGCAGCAGCGCATTTGTAGCACATTTGGTGTTGCAAATGTCCATCCATATGCGATGGTAACCGCTTTCCATGAAGTGGGCCATCTGCCTGTCTACTGAACTCCTGCATTCAAAAAGAAACCAGGCGAATCCCTGCAGGTATGCTCCACCGCAATTCCCACGCGGTAGTTTATCCTTAGCGGAATTCCTATGGTACAAAAAAGAGTGTCCTCGACCCGGGTGGCTAATCTGCTAAAGTAGAATAAGAAATAGCTATAAACTTATATGAAATTATAAGTAGGTACGTATAGCATTGTCTTATGTCCGCTACTATTATTTTCTTGAATGGTTATGGAAACTACTGACGCAAATATTATTGGTTTTGTGAATTCATAACTACCCAAATCGTATCCTATCCAAATATAGCCGCAGCTGGTCGATAGTCCCAGAGAGGATTGTCAAAACAAAACAAATTGATTGAACTGGTTTCCCGACCGAAGCGTGAACTAAAAGTCAAGTTTCACGACGAAAGATATTGTCCGAACCAGCGATTAGGAAACTACCGACTCTAAAATGAATTATATAAAAAAGAATTCACTCATATTACAAAATTTTAAATTATTCTTATCACAGAAGAAAATGCTAGGGTTTCCAAAATTTCCAATACCATAATGAGATGCCTGAACCATCAGTTCCATTTCGTTCCGTATATGTCACCAGTAGTAATTAATTTATTTATTTCTTACACTTTGTTTAAATTTGAAATTGGAAAAAAATTGTACAGTTTGACTTTTCATTCTTTTGAATAATAAATTGTTGGTTAATAGTTACAGTTAACAATAGGGCTTCCATATTGGGCAAGTTTTTCTTAAGTCTGAAATTTTTTATCTGGGATGTATAAATTCGGGTCAAGCAATAAAATTTATCTAGTAATGACGACGGTCTGGATGATACTTTCTGGCATAATAAATTAATCAAATTAGTGAAATTTCCGAAACTCTAACCCTGACAGTAATTTAGTATTGCTTTTCTATATCAAAAGACGAAAGAATAACTTTTGTGTTCTGTGGTCAACTGTAGAATATGTAAGATAAAAAAGATATGGGTTTCTTTCTGAGTAATGTTTTTATTAAAAGATTCCCAGTTTTTCATACTAACGCGTAATGTATTAACACGTAGTGACCGTGAGACGAATGATATGTAGGTATAAATATTATCGACTAATGATGCTTGCACGCTATCTTGCGCCGTATAACGTACCCTTAAGGGATTTACCACCGAGAAATTGGTAATTTACCTATCCATTCATTGTAATCACGTACATTATTAATACGGCTGGATCTTGGTGTGTAGAGTGGGAACGACTCCCTTAATTTTCCGTTTTCCACTGAACTGAGTAACGGAACCCATTGGAAGGTAATTTCGATTAGAATGACTAATAAATTAGCTGCTCCATTGTTCAGGCAAATATAAAAGAATTTAAAATCCATACGCAAAGCTTTTTAGTATTATTTTTTTAAAACTCGCACAGTGAAGGCTTGTTGTAGATGAGGAATGTCAACTGTTATTGTCATTTGATTACGGAATTCTAGACAAACCATTCAATCAAAAATATAAAGTTAAAAGTATTGTTCAAGCTTAACCGTATATCATGCACATACAATATGATGCACATACAATATGATGCACATACAATATCATGGACATACAATGTCGTGCATCTACCAATATCATGCACCTGCCAATATAATTATGTAGATATGTGTGAAATTCACAATATGATTCTTCAGGATCTTCTACTATCCATATTATAAAAGCGACATTTTTAAAGCTAGCCCGTAGCTTCATCAACGCTTTTCAATGTATCATTTTACAAACTGAAAGACTTCGATAAGGAATGGATACCACAAAAAGTAAGAAAAAATATTCATATTTCTGAGGTAGAATATAAAAATAACTTTGGAACTTCTTACAAAAAAAGCGTGTGGAGCTATTACATACGTCAGCAAAGCAGCAATAGAATTATGTTTGATTGTGAATTCTTGCACGTGCAATATACCGGCCTTGGCTACGCATGAATGCTTGATCACAGAGGGCTTTATTAAACGGTAAAAAATCAATATCGGCACCAACAATGGATATGAAAGATTAGATACGGCATAGGTTTCAATGAGAACTGGCAACTTGAGTCACTAGTTTTCGTGACTTTGACTATAGGTCATATACCTGAAACGCTCTTTTGCATTAGATCAGACTGTCCAAGGTTGTTTTAAAAGACATTTGTGATAGAAACATTAGATCAGCATAAAATAAAGAAAAAATAGTTAAAGACATCTGGCGAGGACTTTTCACATCACTTTACTATACATCTTGAAAATTCTGACATAATGTACATGGACATTTGTACATATTATTTAAAAAAAGTGCTTTAAACAGATTCGGAGAATATAAATTGACAACTTTATTATTTCTATTTATTACTTTGGATAATTTAAACATTTTGAGTAATGTCATTTTTTATCGTAGTTGCGATTTTATGTGTAGTAGGCAGGTTAATATTTGATTAATTTTAATTTGTAAGTAATCAAAAAATCTAAATGACTATTAATATTATAAATGCGAAAGTGTCAGTCTAATATTTTTTCCGTTAAAGCGTAACAGACGTTTTAACGGAAAAAATATTAGACCGATTTGGCTGAAATTCGGTTTATATGCAATTTTAATACCGAGGGTGGACAAGGGACTTTTCATCCCGGATAATGGGACAGATTTTGGAATAGATTTATGTAAAGGTTATCCCAGAAAGTTGGATAGGTTAATTGTGATTTGCCATTTTCGTCATGTTGGTTATTTTGGTCTGGTCGTTTTGGTCATTTTGATCATTTTGGTTATTTTTGTCGTTTATGTCGTTTATGTCGTTTACAGATAGATAGACGGGGATAGATGAAAATGCGATAGTAACTCGATCTGTCTGTTAATCTTTCACGGAAAAACTACTAGGAGTACTGGATCGGTTTTGCTGTAATTTTGTTTAAATGTAGTTTAAATTCCGAAAATGGACATAAATCCTTTTCTAGCCGAGAGAAAGGATAGTTTGCGATATAAATGGAAGTGAATCTTCCGGGGGTGAATAGCACTAACATATAAATTTAATACAATGTAGCCTGTATTAACGCTTGCTCGTTAAACAAGAGGTACGCATTATAGACAGATCCGCGGCGCAGCCGCGGGATAAACTCTAGTAATATTATAAATGCAGATGTGAGTCCTTTTATGACGTTTTCACACCTTAACTACGCAAGAGATCGTCACGAAATTTTGCTTATACGTAGCCAGGATTATAGAATAGATCATAGAGTACCTTTCATCCAGAATAAAGTACTATTCCCGAAGGATAGACGAATATAGCCGATAGATCGCGTTTTATTAGTGCCACCGTTATAATTCATGAATAAATATATCTCATAGTAAATCTCATAATGATAGCGACAATTTTAATGTGGTGCTCTCATTGTTAGTTCCACTTTCGAATTTCGAATTTCGAATTCGACATTTCTAGGAATTTTATGCACACCTCACAACATATATAGCCCTTTTCAACACGGACAAACGCTAGTGATTTTTTTTTAACAACTACGGACTCGAGTTCCGTATCCTTTTTTACAACTTAATTTCTGTAAAGTTTTTTTAAAAGTTGATACACGCTTATTGTTTATTCTTGTTACTGTGTGTGACACTAATTTAGTGATTTTTATGTTGTAGTGTACCTTAAGAATAACTTATAAAATTATTTTTTTCTAATTTTAATGCTAAACTTATATTAATGGAGAGTGTATCCAGTGTAACGCTAGTGACTTATAAATCAGCACTTAACACTTTACCTGTAATATATTTTAAAATCAGCTTTAAAAGAATTTATATTTGTACGCCGAAAATATAAAGTTTTAATGATTAAAGAAACTAAGGGAAAAATAGACAATGACCCAGTTTCCTTGTTATATCTATCCTCATCAACCATTTCGTCTAAGACAGTAACCGTGTTTTTTGCGTATTATTTCTAGGTCCCTGGACTAAATTGATGGCATACCCCTTGTGAATAAAGCGTTTTGTTATGAATCATTCGAATATTCATGTTTGAAAGATGTTTAAGGTTTACATACGGGGTAAAATTTAATTTGTTTAGGCTGAGAATTTAGGTTAATTACTAACATTATATTTCACACCTATTTTAATATTGTTACAACTTAGCCAAAATTCCACGAAGCACGCCGATAGAAGTGAATGCACACCTGCCGCGGCCCTAAAGCACAGTTTATTACCTGCCCGCATTTGGAGTCTTTTGTTTACTTTGTGTTTAAAATTTGTAATTAGAAAAGCCGCCTATTGTGTATTGTAATCCTTTATGATGGTCGTTAGCCAGGTGTAGTTCTTGGAAGATCCAGTCCACGAGGTCGATTGTTGTATCGTATAGTTAGTATAAAACAATGCCCGAACGGAGGGGCGAGGCAGTCAAGCGACGATTACGATACGGGCAAGACGTGTGTACATTCGATAAGCTATATAGTGACGGACTTAGCGCGTGTTATTGAATCGTGCAGTTTGTACTGGTTGCGTCCAGTTATATTTGTACTTGTGTTATACGTGTTTGTATAGTTGTAATAAATTCTATAGTAATTCCAACGGCATTTTAATTCGAGTCCCACACTCGTTAATAATATTAAGGTATTACTGGTATCAAAATTAGACTGAACTTTAATTTATTGTTTCTGTAAGTACTTGTTTGGTTTATTAAACTTAGTTTCGCATGGTTTGTGTATTTAGCTAGTGTAATGGTTTTTGAACTTTCAGATTAATCGTCAAGAAAATACGCGCCAGGAGAAAGTCAGCCCCATCAAATCTCCAATCCAGCCTCAGCTAAATTATAGGTTAAGTCTATCTACTAGTGTAGATTAAGGATTAGTATCCCATAGAAACTATTTCAAAACGCCAGTATAGTATGTATTCTATTCAATTACTGCTAGCGAGGCAGTAAGGGGAAGTAGGTAGGTACCTGAACCGTTGCAGCTGCATGAAAATGGTCTAATGCCCGGTTTCTGAGGTTACCAGTTATGAGTTCAATAACAATTGATTCCATAAAGTTATGGAATGGATAAGCTTAGGTTAACTGTTAACCTACAACTAGTACCAAAACTCGCCACTAGATGGATCTATTTAAGAAGGAATATCTAATATTTATTTACATCAAACAAAAACGTCAACAACAAAACGTCAAACAAAAGATATGGAATAGATAAACGCCTAATATTGGTGGGTTAAGTTGAACCTAGTTTAACTATCGTACGATGGTGTGTTCAGAAACGCAATTTTATAAGTTATTGAACCGATAGGGCCAACTAGCAGATAAACTACAGTTAAAAGTATCTCAGAAACCGGGCATTAGGAGGCTATTACTTAAACTGAAATTTTGAACCCCATTCTCAGATTTACAAAAAATGTATAGTTAGCAAGAAAATGGTCATTTTAAACATCACTCCGTTTTCCCATTATTAAAATTTGAAACAAATTCATGCTGCATATATTGAATATGAGGAATATGTTAAAAGACATTATGTGTGAAGTACAGAAAGGAACACGTTGTATTTATTTAAGTATTCGGATCGACCAGGCGTCGCATCCGGCCTCTCCTGAATAAATAAATAAAGAGATAGGCGCCTTAAGCGAGGAATTAGTTTCAACAATATTATTTGCACAATATTAAATCTGAAACATAAACTAATTTTAGTTTGACGAGAAAATTATCTCGATTATTAGTGTATTATATATTTTTGTACGTACAAAGTATAAACTTTATTTTTAAATGTATTCCGTTAGGGTCGTTGCCTTCTTTCTGGTAGGTGTTTAATTCCGAATGTATAGAACTCCTGCTGGTCTTATTAGCATAAAAATTTACTAACTTAATTATTGCCAAGGATTATATGAAAGATGCTTTTTAGCCCCGTTATACGAACTAATTATCTTTTCAGAGTTCTGATATCAAGTGTTTAAAAGAAACTTTATGGATTACTTAATAGTCTGTCTGTCTGTATATCAGTCACTCTTTAGAATATTGGGAATTCCTATGTAGAGATATGAAATTTAGCACATATGTAAAGGCTGATATGTTTACAAAAATGTAATGTCTATGCTTTTTTATATTGAGAACGAGGCCGGGAGGTGAAATTTAAAAGTTAACCAATATGATTGAGACGGGTATCCAAAGTGTAATGATAGAGCAATCATTCAAGCCCAGATCCGACTCGCACACAGCTGTTTACTTGTCTATTGCTTGGTGTAAGATAAAAGATAATCATCTATCTATACAGATAAATAAAATTGAAGTGTTTCTTTGTAATGTCAAAATAACAGGTTTTTACTAAATGCATATGACAGTATATACGGTACTTATATCAAAAATAATTTTTTTAAACTTTTTGTCTGTCTGAATGTTCCGGCTAATCTCTGAAACGACTGCGCCGATTTTGATGGGACTTTCACTGGCAGATAGGCGATGTTATAAGGAGTAACTTATGATACATTTTTACTTTTTTGGGGTTCTGCGAAAAAAAATCCATGTGGACGAAGTCGCGGGCACGGCTAGTTTATAATAAAGATTCTATATATCTATCAAGTGGATACTGATATGAAGATTAGATTACCATAAATTATTACCATTTAAAAATGTGTTGTAAACATACAGTTGGTACTATATGATAGATGCGACAGAGCGCAAAGCTCCAATAAATTCGTATGTGTTCCAAAAAAACGCCTCACAAAAAACTAACAACTGTTACAATTCCCATGAGTTAAATAGCAACGTATGTAAATGAAGTAGCTGACGGGTTGACAGTGCCTCAAAGAAACTGAGTTGCCTTAGAGCAAGTGCCCTCGGGTGAAGTGGGGGTCTCTAATTAGTGCGGACACCGGGTCACAGCCGCGCGTGCCAAAACGACCCAATCTTTTCACGAAATGAGACCAAATATATGTAATTAAAACTTTACACTTATTTAACTCTTGATGATATATTTAATTCCCAGACAAATCGACAATATATATTGGTTGTATAAGTTGTAAAATTTGTCATGTTTTAAACTATTTAAATTGACTTTGCTCACATGTCTTGTCATTTGGAAATCATCATTGTAGGCTTTTAGTTCATAATAGAGATGGGTAGGTCCGGAAGGATACTAATCCTTGGACCTGCAACAGTCGTATTATATGCCTTGTTTAAAAAAAAACTTGTAGGAATCGAAACTGTAATACAATAAATCATATCATAACATAAGTACTAAAATTTAGAGGAAAGATACCTACCGTTTTAATATTCATCGTGAGAAGCTGTATAATTAAATAATCACCCCGGGTTAATTACTTTTGGAATTACCTACCTTCATTTCGGGAATTGAGTATTTTCATAGACCTTACTAGTTTCGATTTTAGTTTAGTTCTTGTTCTTAAGAGGATCTGTAGGTATAAGTAGGCACCCAATGTGGGTGCCTACTTATACCTACAGATTATTATTTTTGTGATCAATTCAACAATAGATAAATTATTGATGTGATTATAATTTTTAGTTATATAATTGAACAAGTATATTAGTAATGACAATTGTATAGCGAAAAAAAACCGACTTCAAAAACTAAAAAGTATAAAATAATTTATTTCTAACGCTATTTTTAATTATAATATCTTATTTTTAATATATATTATCTAAAACATCTTAATGTCGGTGCTTAGTAATTTTCAAAATATAGTAATTTTTATATTTTACTTCGCACCGACTTCAAGATGTTTTAGATAATATATATTAAAAATAAGATATTATAATTAAAAATAGCTTTAGAAATAAGTTATTTTATACTTTTAGATTTTTGAAGCCGGTTTTTTTAAACGAAGTTTTTTTATTTGTTAATTTTTAGTGTCTAGCTATGGGTAGGCCTACGAAAGGTGTCGCGTGTCTTAAAAAATATAGGTTCCAAGAAACGGGAACGGAAATTATTTCATAAAAAAATTTTCATATAATGAAAACTACCGGGCCAAACTATGTTAAATAGGGGACCAAATGGCAACTATTCTGCATCGAACTAAAAAAGAATCACGTAAATCGGATCATAACTCTGAGTAATAGGTGTACATACATTAAAAAAACCAATCCAGTTGAGAACCTCCTCCTCCTGGAAGTCGGTTAAAAACGCTTGTATGCAAAACTCTTAAATAACACATAACTACAAGTTATTGTTTTGTCGCTTTCTAAAGTTTATTGATAACATCCCATAAATATCCCACTGCTGGGCTCAGGGCCCCCAAATTTTATTTGGGAGAACGGATAGTATGACTGCTACGCGTATTCAAGACGGCTTGGTGGGTTTGCACATCGCTCATCTCGATGTGCTAATTTCATCACAATGTTTTCCTTCACTATCAGCACGTGGCAATTGCAACTACATATATGCACATTAGGTCGAGCATGCACGCGAGTGCATGTTACGTGCTATCACGAGTTGATGCCAAAACTTTAGGACATAACAGTCAATAATTTAAAGGTCTTAATAAGATTTTCCTGTGTAAAAGAGATCTCGCGACAAGCTTTTATTATTGGATGGTTAGTGTAACTTAGTTTATTTTTTTGTATTTACCTTTGTTCATTGAGGTGGCAAATATTGAGACAAAAGCACGTTAATTTGCTGTATTTTAAGGTGTAGTAAAGTAAGCTTGTCTGTCTTTAATCACAGTTCTAAGTAACGACTATATACTGTATACTCATCTTCGGGATGGCTCAGCTAAATATCAGCTGGAGACACTCGAGTCAATTGAGAAAAGAGCTAAGAAACTGATAGGCAATAACCGACTATTCGATGAGAGGCTTCAGAGCCTAAATCATCGTCGTAAAGTCGTTAGTATGTCGGTATTCTATAGAATACACTACGGGGAGTGTGCCACGGAACTACATGAATTGGTTCCTCCCTCACCATTTTACCACCGGACAAGCAGACGTACGCGCTCACGCCACCGATATATGGTGGAAAAACCAACAAAGCGGACGAAACGCTATGCTTCCAATTTATCATACGCATCGTTGAAGAGTGGAACTCTTTACCGTCGTCTGTTTTTCCTCAAGAATACAATCTAGGTGTCTTCAAGTCTCGCGTGAACAGGTATCTTCTAGGTAAGCGTGCTCCACCTTAGACTGCATTTCCACCTGACATCAGGTGCAATGTCAGTCAAACGCGAACCTATTCAATATACAAAAAAAAACAATTATCATCCAATGTTTAAACAAGTGTTGAGAAATCTAGCTGTCAATACTTTGACATACGAACAGACGGATGAGCGAACACGAATTTTACAAGGGTCACATCTAACACACACAACTATGTACCTAGTGGTATATCTGTAAAATACTCAGCTACAATTTACTGCTATAAGGAGTTTCCAAAAGTCTAAGAAAGTTACCTCGGATCTATACTATATACAGTCCTACTGATCTGAGAGCTATAAGTAAGTCACAGATTCGTGAGAAATAACGCGTTCGAGCGGAGAGTTTCTGTAAAGCTAAAGGCATCTCGATGTAATCTCTTAAGGATTCCAAGGTAATCCCTTGTACTTATCCACCATAGGTCCCCAGGCGGCCGAACGCGATCGACCTCCATCCTAATGGGTTTTATATATATAGTAGTAGTCTTCATTCACATAAAAAATTCACTTCATTCACTTTCAATAATAACCGTCATAAACTTAAGGATTAATGTTTTACTATTCTGAATTTCTTTATAACTCTTTTCCGGAATTAAACGTGTCCTTTGCTAAATAAAATAAGGATCGTAACTTGATAAGGCACAGGAAATTAAAGATCATAGTAATGATAACAAAGTAACATTTTTAGATTCTGTTTCGCTTACTCCTCTATATTTGTTCAGGGCAGAGGGTTTTGTCATCTTTTGGTATGTATTTCTTTATTTTCTTATATAAATTATATATATTACGATCTTAGTCTATGTTCACTATTTCTAAAAATACTATTAATTTATTACAATGTGTTACAAGATGTCCACCACAGTAGTCATGAGAACCATAGTGTATATTAATATGACATAGACAATCGTCATATATAATATTTTTAGTCTATTTATCAGATGATTCGATTTATAATTAAATTACCATTTTCTACCGGTTAGTTAATTTTATAAGCCCACTAAATTATCATCTAGATAATTTAGTGCATCAGTAACTAATTATTAAAATTGTTTTTATGATCCTGGCAACACTATGATGTAATTGCTATTTTTAGCAATGATGCAATGTTATTGTTTTGTAGGGTAGCATTTTCGTATAAAAGGCGTAGTGGCGTGTAGACGTGTTCATTGCTTACTGTGCTGTGTGAATATTCACATCAAAGGCTGAACAATAAAGGGGAAACCCTGCCCAAATAGTTAAAATTTGGTATATTTGGTACTTTCTTACCCAAATCTCTCCTTGCATTTTACAAATGTTTATATGAAAACTACTCTAATGTTCCGAGTTTAAATGTTAGATATGAGAATAATAATATTCAAAATGTGTTTACTAAATATTAACATGCGATATTCTTTAAATGTGGTGGTAATACAGTTTTCACAGCCTGTCAAGGAAATGTTGTTTTTACAAAATTAGTCATGCACGCACATTGTAGGCCATTAGCAATTACATTACCACCTAATAGGTGGTAATACAATTGCTGATTAAGGGTCTTCAGGTTGGGGAAATTATTTCCCAATTTTATTTGTCGTGAATCGAAAAGTTTTGTAAATGATCAAATAAATTTCGGCATGACTCACCACGGGATAACTAAAATTTTCTATATATTCAGAGAAATACAACACCTTAGTACCTAACTATAGTATAGTATCAACATAATGCATAGCGACATAAAGGTATATACTCTCGTGTCTCGTGAACCAGAAATGCAAACCTTCAAAGATTGAACGCGGTGACCTCTGCCTATATAACTATACTAACTATACTCGTAACCTATAGCGTACACCTGTGCCAAAAACTAAATGAAGAACAGAACGCCAACTCTTTATATGATTGCAGTTCTTAAATTTTCACTTATTTAATTTTTTTATTAGGTTTGATTAAGTCCTAATTCCTTTATTTGTTTATGTTTCATTATTTTTTGTATATTTCAGCCGACAAACACATACATTATACTATATTGGCAAACTTAGAAATTTATAGTTCTGTTATGATTAAAATACCGGATATCTTTGGGGCCAATATCAAAATTAGAGTAAATTAAAATATAATTGTTTACAACATTTGGTTTATAGCGAACCAAACCTAGGACCTCTGTGTTGCAGCGAAAGACTTCGCGTTTTAGTGATAAAACCATAAATGATATAATTATAGTTTTTAGTGTTCAAGAAGGAGTTCTTTATCGATAAATAAGACGGAGAATTTATTTGAATATTTAGATTAAATTGAAGGAAGCCGTTGTTATCCCTTAATATAATATGCTACGGGTATCATAATGCAATGATAATGTACCTATCTTTACTGAAATATTTTTTCTCTTGAAATTATTATATTGAGTAAATTTGAATCGAATGAAATCGAGTTGCCTTTACTCAGAATACTAGTCATCTTAGATAACTAATAAATCGAATTGTTCAAGCGACTGCCTATCGCTTGGTCGCCTGACTATGGCCGTAACTTCTGAATCAACAGAGATATCGTCATGGAATATCTGCTCTATTTAGTGACAGAAATGCAATAGTTATTCTCCTATATTACCATCTAGACCGTAACAAGAGAGCGGACTGTCAAATCACTGAGATATTTTTTATAAAATTACAGAACTTCGTAGCCTCATAGGTTTTGTACGAGCGTACTAACTTATGACGTCATAAGTACGTACAAGAAAATGGAGTCAAATAGCGCATTAATTATTGTTTGAAAAGTAATTAAAATTATTTCTATCATGGTATTTGAAAAACTAGATGATAATATGTTATTTTAACGCTTGTTCTTTTATACGAAACAAATTCAAATTTATTGTAACTTTTGTCCGCTCCCCTATTGTTACTTCAATGCAAAATAGATAGGTCAGGAAAAGTTTTAAATGATATTTAGTTTTTGTTGAATTCAATAGTTTCCTGCATTATGTTAGGTAATTGTTACTAGGGTATTTTAAAATTGTTCTCAAGGATAATTATGATATTTTACATAGATGATTACGATATTTGTGATATTTTGATCATAATGCAAAAGTGATCTAGTATTGTTTTTATAATATTCATGTCAAAATTGGAAATGAATAAGAGCAATTTAAAATACGAAAATTTTAGAATTTTAAGTTTTTGGAGTAAAATCATTTTTTTGTGATCTTTTATGTGTTATAGCAGTGAAATATAAGACAAACGCTATTAGAACGTTTTACTTGTAAAAACTTAAATTCTATTTTCTATTGGAACTCAAAAACAACACACAGTTTAATAATAACTAAAATTGCTTTGAAAGCGGTGGTAGACTCAAGAATTTCAGTAAGTAATCAGTAAGATGCCATTTTGATGTAAATAACTCATTTTAGTTTTTATGACTGTAAAATATAAAAATGTAAACTTAAACTTCACTGTTATATATTTTTCATAATATAAGCCAAACAAATAAACATGCAATTATATAAGGACAGTGTCAATACCATGAATGTTAAGCAACACAAATACGCGTACAGTACAGAGTGGACTATCTACAATCTCTATTCAAACTTGCGCCCTTTACGACCAGAATATTTTGAACCATCGACCCCCTACTTTTGATAGGCAATTGGGAGAGATAAACCCGATATTGTTATATTTGTAGCGCAGCAAAGCAACGTTTATTGTATATTTACTGTGTAATATAATCAGATTATATCGTGTGATATAATCATTATTACACATACATACTACTATTTGTTTCAATTTTCGTCACATTGATCGTGTTTTAGAATATCCATATTTGTTGATATTTTGGTAATTTATCCGCCATAATAACCCAAGGTGGGTTAGTGATTTTAAAATTATCCGTAAACTTGTTTTATAGGTTTTAAATCTCGGTTGTGATCGGTTTGTCTGCCTTGAAGCCTGGACTCCGGTTTCACATTATTACTTTTCCAGTTCGCATAGTCTTCGATTATTATGAGACTAGTAACACGCTAATCATTCCTCACGATGTTAACATTTCTTAGGCCTACTCTTTTCACTGAGACCTGGGGAGGTACATGCCTTTTTTTATTTTATTGCCCAAAAAAAGCTAATAGGCAGACGGCGCACCCGATGAAAGATGGTTCCCGTCGCCTATGGACGTTTGTCACTGATGTCGGAACATAACTTTAGGTTGTTATGGCAACATACTTTAGACAAGGAGTGATAGCCACCCAAACGACAAATGACCTACTACTACTTAATATAAACAGTTTCATAAAACGTGGACGTATTAACGTACATAGCACTTGTAGTTTATCTATTGCTTCATACTCATAAAGTCTGCTGCGAATCCGGGAGTTCGTGACGCGATCTCTCAGCGTGACACTCCACATATCCACCGCGATATATTCTTGCAGTTCTTGCCTCTGTTGCTCAAGTATAGGCTACACTTCACTGGTATACAAAAAGACAGATATATTTATGTATTTATAGATCTGTCCCTTCAAGTCAATCGGCGTTTTTGTGTTACAAATGAAATCAATTACCTCACGCTATTTGGCCCAAGCTTCTAAGATACTTGCCTTGCCTTGACATCGCAGTATATGGTTCCGGACGCGGGAAGCATAGAACCGAAGTACTCAACCTGATTAATTGTCACCGTGTACATAAAATATGAATACTAACCCTATACTGATTTCCGTCCAAAAATGAATAGGACAGTAGATGCTATTACCATAATTTTATTTCCAAACTAATCTCGATTTGGGTTTGAAACAAAAGAGAAAATTTATTACACAATTTTAGAAGGTAAGGTTATTATGAATTGTGTAATTGGAAATTGTCGCAGGTATTCAGGATTCTCCCATTTGTCCTAGAATTTAGATGATTTATAAATTCAAATTAACAAAGAATATCTTTTATATTCAGAGTAAGATAATGCTCGGATGCTAAACATTCCATGGACAGCTCGCCGAACAAATGCCTCCATACTGGAAGAGCTCGAGATTGGAGATCACCAGAGGCTATCAGCAGTAGTGTCAGCAATAGTTGTGTGCCGACAACGTATAACTCAAGTACTTTGGCCACATAGCCCGAACGAATCCAGATAATATGGAGAGACTTGTGGTCACTGGGAAAGTCGAAGGCAAGAGACCTCGCGACAGATCTCCAAATAGGTGGATTGACTAGATTGCTGGCCAGCTGGATATTTCAATAAACTCTGCCTTCCACTGTGCTTAGAACCGATCTCGGTGGAAGAGAGCAATTTTTCACTGCCATGAAAGTTACGATCCTCAGCAGTGAGGGAACGACTTAGAAGAAGAAGATAATGCTAAATTAACCTTAGAAATGAATGAATAACTCCTATGTAGGGTTGTGGCGTGTAGGGTTGTGGCGTAGCCATTTTGGCGAAAACGAAACACTTATTTTCACATAATTTTTTTTAAAAACTGGTGAATCTAATCATTAATCATAAACCTCTATTCAGTTCGTGCAATGTTATAGACAAACTATGTAAAACTGTAAACAACATAACCTAGTATCATATTATTGTTGCGTAGTTTATTTAACATGACCATGTGTTAAAAGTGGGTCATGTATGCTAACGAATTGTAATTTTTACTACACTTGTTTTACAACTGAATTATTTACTTTATGTGATCATACTAGCGACATGGAAAAGAATTCTAGAACTAACAATTGCTCTTTATTTTGCAAGGGGAAATCCTTTTGCGGACACCCTGCCGCACGGAGACTACGGCGGGGCAGATGAGCTGCCGGAATATCCACTTAAACCCCTGGGTGTCCTTCTGTCACTATATATCAAGGCCCCGGGACGTGCGCGAGCTCTTCGCCGCGGCTCCGACTGGCGTGAGCCAGTATAAAAGGAAATTCTAGAAGCTCCAAAATTCTATAAGGTGTAGGTACCGCAAGTTACTTTTTTCTCGTTTTTGGTGATTATTTTAAAAAAAGTATTTACTGCAATTTTTAATGCTAAAGTAGGCATAGCAGACGGGCCAACGGCTTAATTGATGAAAAGTAGTTACTGTCGTCTATAAACATTTGCAACACCAAAGCTGCTACCTATGTCCAGCTGGCCTCGAAGTGGGACTGGAACCTGGTCGCTAATGTCGTAACACAACCCATGGTTGTTATGGCGGCATACTCTAAACTACGGGTAGTTGTGCTGTCACTTGGCTGGTTGTTTTGTCTGTCTCTTCTGACAGACCAACCGGCCGTAAAAATTAGTAATATTTCTCCGTTCGAGCACGGATGAGACATGCATTGTTTTTTGTAATGTGTATTTTTGTATGATTTTATTTTTATTGCAGGAGTTCAGCAGACAGGCAGACAGCCCACCTTCTGGAAAGCACTCTCTAAATGGGAGACTGGAACCTGGCCACTAAAGCCGAAACACAACTCAAGGTTATTATGGCAACATACTCGTACTTAGGACCAGGGGTGGTAATCATCCAGTCGGGCAAATGCCCTACCTGTGGGTTGTTTTGCTGCCTCTTATGACAGGCTACCCAGCCGTAGAAATTAGTATTCTTTTTCCGTTCGTGCACGGATGAGTTCTGCATGACATTTATAAGGTGAATTTTGTATGATTTAAAAAATTTCTTCTATGCTAAGATAAAAAAACGTTAATTTTACCGCACGTTTACATGGACACTTTCACGGCAGTAAGCAGGAAATTGGCGAGGGAATTGGGCAGCACGTGTAATTCGACACAGCATAATTCTTGAACAGCATACTCGCCTTGCCCATTTCAATCGCCACTTTTCTATCGTGAAAATGGACAAAGCGTAAACAAGGACTTACATTTTGTGTATTTAAATCTGTGTGATTTATATAAAGTCCAATAAAGCAAATACAAAAAAAATATGTAATCATTATAACTCTTTCAAGTGAACGTCACTAACCTTCATAACGTTTTAAGACTTCAAATTTTATGATTTTAATATTATATAACTTATGATGTAACACATACTCAACATACATATAAATATTTGTACGACCGTAGGTTAGGTACGGTGAGACTAGTGACATTGTTTTTTTTTTTTTTTTTCAGGCGGGGGAAATACATTTCGCACATACCGGGTCCTTTGCTAGGGATTAGACAGTTGTTGATCATGGAGGCTTTCCACTGAGGCAATCCAAACAATAATCAACCGGCTTGTGTGGAGACTCGACTAATCAATACCCCACTAAAACCACCCTCCTCCCATGTGCCCCGCGCTTATGGTAGGAAAGGCGTGAGATACAGAACGTAGTTACGCCCACACCGATCCTAGCGCACAAGTGCTTGAGAATGGCCCGGGAGAGGCAAACTCACTTCGTCAACAGGGGTGAAGACTCCTCTGCTCCCTAGATGCTAGAGGGCCCCTGC
Source organism: Dendrolimus houi (assembly GCA_039645545.1). Lineage (NCBI taxonomy): Eukaryota > Metazoa > Arthropoda > Insecta > Lepidoptera > Lasiocampidae > Dendrolimus > Dendrolimus houi. Next base: position 13,700,452 of record CM077134.1, read on the forward strand.
AGCGGTATTTCAGGGAAGGAGGTCATGCGCATACCTGCGCCTCCGGGCTCCCTCCCAACTGACGTCGGCGCCCGCGAGACGCTTGCGCACTACCATCTCTCTCCCTATCTCGTTCCGCGGCCTCCTTATGAGACACTACCGTCTCGCAGAAATTGGACGCAACCACCCACCCACCAATCGTCGCTGTGCAGCATGGCTTGCACCAGATCGCCCAGCGATTCGATCGGTCCTACAAGTGTCTCGAGTTCAAACCTCTGAGGTGCCCATACTGCGCACTAGACTAGCGTGTGTAGCGAATGACGCAGCGCGTGCCGTGAGTAGGGTGTCATCTGCAAAGCAGATTAGCTCTATTCCGGGCAGGACCGGAACCCGAAGGATCCAGTCATAACCGACGTTCCAAAGAACCGGCCCGAGGACCGATCCCTGTGGGACGCCGCACGTGACGCGTCGCCGACCTATCGCGCGATTCTCGGACTCGCCGCCCTCCCAAAGGATGTACCTGTCCTGGAGGTACGCGCCCAACAGCCTCGTGAGGTACGGGGGAACTCCGTGTGCACGGAGCCCCTCCCTGATCGTCTCGTGAGGGAGGCTGTTAAAGGCGTTCGCTATGTCTAGCGATACAGCCAGGACAGTATCCTTTGCTTGGACGGCGTCGTCCGTTACAGATCGCAGTGTCTCGAAGGCGTCCAACGTGGAGCGCCTCCGCCGAAACCCGAACTGCGTCTGTGCTAGCCCCGGCTCCACAGTATCGAGATGCTTAACGAGGCGTTCCGCTAAGATCTTCTCGAAGACCTTGGCGACCTCGTTAAGCAACACTATGGGCCTGTAGGCGGACGGATCGTTGGGAGGGCGGCCTCCCTTGGGAATCAGCCATAATCGGCCCTCCTTCCATTGCAACGGGAACTGACCTGCGCGAATTCAGGCATCGAACAGTTCCCGCAGCTGGCCGCGTAGGTGTTTGGCGGCCAGGAAGAGGAGCCGACCCGGAACCCCGTCGGGTTCCGAAGCCGTCTTCCTGCCCCGGAGCCGGTCCAGGGCGACGTCTAACTCTTCCTCGGTGATGGAGTGAGGCTCCACCTCCGGGGTGTCGGGAATGATTGGACCCATATCGGGGGGAAGGGGTGAAGATCCCCGGATCCGGGAAGGGCCCATCGATAACCGACCGGAGGACCTCGGGTTCGAGCGTTTCCGTAACCGTGGAGGTGCAAGGCCGCAATGTATTGCGGGCCGCACGGTACGGACGCCCCAAGGGTCCCGGTCTAGTGTCTCGAGGAGCTCCTCCCGCGCCCGGGCTTTCGCTCGCAGAATTGCGATCGACAGGGCCTTTCTGGCCTCTCTGAACTCCCCCACGAGTCCATTCTCCTCAACATAGTCTGGAGGACGACGCGCTCTGCTGCATTTAAGCCTGTGGCTGATTCTGCGGACTGCCCTCCGTAGTTCAGCCAGCTCCTCGGTCCACCAGTGGACCGATGTACGCGGCGGCGGTCGTTTGGCTCGAGGCATAGCAGCGTCGCAAATTCTTTTGAGGGATTTGCGCATGTGTTCAGCCTGCACCTCCAGATTCCCCAGGTCGGCTGGATAGGTCCAGCATTCGATGATAGCCCTCTCCTCAGCCTGCTCCGCGTCGAACTTGGTAAGAGCCCAGCGCGGGAGCCGGGAGGGGTCCTGAACAGGGTTAGCGCTAGGCGAGGGGGAGAGCTCGAATCTGATGTACAAGTGATCAGACAGAGTCTCCACCTCCTCCAGCACTCTCCATCCTACCACTCTGCGGGCGGCCGCATGTGTGGCGAATGACAAGTCGATGATCGATCCACCCCGCGCACGTACGCAAGTCTGGACCGACCCCTGGTTCAGGATGGACAGGTTGGATTGAAGCGCCCAGTCTTCAACCGCCCGTCCCCTAACATCGGTAATCGCGTTCCCCCAGCATTGGTGCTTGGCATTGAAGTCGCCTAGGACGAATATCGTCTTCGGTGCTAGTCTGCCGACGGCTGCCCTAATGGAGTCCAAGGCGAGCTCGTACTCCGCCAGGGGGCGGCTCCGCGAGAGGTACACGCCTATGATGACGTAACATCCGCTTTCCGCCACCGCGTAGCCCTTTCCTCTTTCGAGACTGGTGAGCGGTGTGCCAGATCCGGCTCTGGCGACCACGGCTACCACATCGTCGAGATCCCCCACCCAGTTCCTGGCTGGGGGAACGTAATAAGGTTCGCTTATTACGGCCAAGTTTGCTTGCCACTCCGCCATCGCCTGCAGGCACAAGTCCTGGGCTTCGGGGGAGTGGTTAACATTAGCTTGGAAGAGTGTTAGGGGTGTACTGGGCATTTAGGTGTCCATAGGTACCTCCCTTCCACTCGCCGGTCGTTTATTCGCCCTCGGGTGAACAAATTTACCCTTGACGTATGGGGGCTGGTAGTGCCTCGCCAACGTCGGGTGGGTAGCGCGTTTGACCCCCGCCGCGCAGACGGCGCAGTGGGGGTCGCGGGCTGTGCAGTCCGGCTGCTTGTGTCCGCTTTTACCGCAGCGGAGACACAAGCCGGTCCGACCCGGGCACGAGTCCGGGCAAGTCTCGGTGCCATGGCCGACGTTGAAGCATCTGTAGCAACGTATCGGCCTGGCTTCCAGAGCCTCCACCTTCGCCGAGGTGAAGCCCACCAGAAGGTGGCCCCGCTCGGCGATGGCTTTGGATGCAGAGACCCCCAGGCCCATCCCCCCCAGGTCCTATGCCAATGTGCCTCGCCTTGACATCGTCGCGCAGGCAGTTGCCCACGCTGGCGATGGCACTGCGAAGCCCATCTACGGTGGCCGACTCATCCAGCCCTGAGACGTAAAGCTCCCCACGCTTTACGGGGCGGATAACTTCGGCCATCCCTTGAAGCGCCCCTCGAAGGGCCTCGGCGACGCGGTTCGCCCTAGTCGCGCTCTCGGGTCCTGGGGGGGAAGTCCAGGAGTCGAGCGTCCCGGGCGGTCCGCGTCACTTTCAGCCCCTCTCTGAGGCCTAATTCGGTGATATTGACCACCGAGGCGGCCTTTGCGAAAACCTCCCGGTAGCCAACACCGTTCTTGGCCGATTCCGGCAGCAACTTGATGATAATTGCTGCCGATCTCGGCTCCTGAAATACCACGGGCTTCGTATTTCATGGCTTGCATGCCGTTTTCCGCCCCGATGGCGGAGCCGGTGCTTGCGCCGAGGGAGGGGGGCGGGGCGTTTCCGCTCCCGCTACCCTGCCCTTCTTCCTTCGGACGACCGTGGACCACGCCCCCGTTTCAGAGGGGGGGGGGGCAGGGGCCACCGCAGCCGATGGTGGCGCGACGGCAGGTGGCGCGACGGTGGGTAAAAAGTTAATGCAGTTTTATGAGAGTAGGCATATTTCTTTGCAAATGAGACACTAATGAAAAAGACAGGAAAGTTCGTGTCGTACTAAATTAAATTTAACATCTGCCTAAGCCGGGCGTTTCACAATATCCTGCTGTTTTTGAATAATGTAAGCATGAGAGTCGCGTGTCATGCTACACGAGCTCGCGTGACAACTACATTGTTTACGTCGTATTATGTTTACGGCGTCAATGTTGGCAGTTTTTTGGCGCACAATGTGCATTTTTACTATTTTGACTGACAGTACTGTAGGCTTTTTGAAAATATTTTCTTCGTTTTTGTATTGTGAAGCGGACAAACAGATAGATAACCCAATAATACTAAGAAGTTACCAATGCCTGTAGACGTTTACAACACCAGAGGCGTAGCCAACGCGTTATCAGTCTTTAGGATAAGTAAAGGGAATGAGATAGGAGATGAAATAAGAGAGGGATAAAAGAGATGAGATAGATGGATCAGACAGAAGGCATTCCTTCTAAATAGAGGGGATGAGATAAAAAGCTAGAAAAAGGGGAGAATGAAGTGGGCCACGGAAACGAGAGATCTCACTCATCACACGAAACACGGTCAACTTAGGCCTAACCCTTTCATGCCGATATTCTGTGATAGCATGGTAGCACACCGGTCGAGCCTACCCTAAGGCCTGTAATCAAGATAATTATTTCAGCATGGCTCTACCACACCAGGTTACATTTCAAATTCACAATAGCATTCTACAAAAGCGGAAGCTTAGCCCGTATGCCTCTTCTCAATAATATTCTCTAGTAACATCAGATCAGTTTACTCTATTTTTGTGTACCTATCGTCGCACGGTTCAATTTACCCTGTGGTAGTTTGTGTAGAATTTGAAGTTTCTTTAATGAATTTACCAGGTCAAAATGGACCTAAGAAAATGCAGAGTAACGGTAAACTTATAAGGTTTGAGGTTGAATTTAATAATTAATATCTTGCAACAACCCCAAAAGTTATAGCGTTTAGGGAATAACAATTATTCCCTGAATAATTTTCATCAGTTAGTTACAATATTATTAAACTAAAAACTAGTGCTGCCACTTAATGAAATATGTATAACCAGTATTCTCCATTTTCAATTTGTGTTTTATCTCAACTGTTTTAATTCTGACATTTTTAGAATTTTCACAAGAATTCGCTTGTAATACATCAGTCAAAGACTAAATTGGCTGGGTCTGGTGTGGGGGACTATAAGTGTTTGGCTTACCATGATAACCGGTTGCTTTAATATTATTGTAAAACATAAATATTCATGAGTAAATATAGAGGCGAAAAACGTGCGAAATCATTAAAAAAAAGAAAAAACACGCCGCTCTTAATATTACGTTCGTAACAGCGTTTCCTAAAATAATAAAATTCAGTACCCAACAGTGTCAAAATAATCATAGTCAATATCAATTTTAGCAATGTGAATTCGTATCTTTTAAAGAAAAGGCTTGAAAAATCTAGAACTTTCTTTTTAAATTTTTTACAACTAACCTTGATTCACTACGATGCGGTTGCGCATTAATTCGCTCACAAGGGACATTGATAAACATGCTATAAAATACAAATAACTGTTCTAAAACAATTATACTATGGTCCCAAAGGGAAAATTTAGGTGTTTTGCTCATATACATATAACTAACTAACTAGCGCAATTGTCGCTTATCGTTATATTTCGAGCAATTTAAATATCTGTAACCAGCCTTGTGGCGGGGAGGGGGGGCGTATCCAATGACTTCGATGACCTAGGCTTAATAATCTACTTATAGTCTTAAGGGATTATATGTAGAATACAATATAAGTTAAGTTTCTTTCGTTGTACTACATTATTTAATCAAATAAATTGCATCTACGGTATAATATTATAAATTAGTAAAAAATCTTTATAAATTCTACCTTGTGTTATTTTTTCTGTTATATTTATATTTTATTCCAGGAAAACATGTTCAGTAGTTATAATACAATACATAAAATAAACTTACAATCATAAATAATTAATTGAACATAGGACACATATTCACATACATACACAAGCTCATACATACATTCTGTTATATAAGCCATCACTGTAGTTTCATCAAAATCGGTACAGTAGTTTTAGCGAAAAAGATTAACGAACAGCCATTCTCATAAACTTTCACCTTTATCGTATTAATAAGAGAAGATATAAACATTTTGGCCATATTTTTTAAATGTTGCTTTATAAGTTTTAAAATGTACTTCGAATACCAGCACAAAGCCGAATCTGAACCCATGTAACTTTATCAAATGTAAATATAGTGGGATTTCATAAGACTTTTTAAATCGTATAGTGATGTGAAAAAAACTCGGTTAAGAACTTATTCTAAAACCTTAAAGTGAAGGAAATAAAAACTGTTCTTGAGAGCCGTTGCGTACACGAGCAAACCGGCACAATTAAGTGAGATTATCGTACTAAACAGTCCTATTATCTCATATATCTTTTTATTTCCAAGCCGAAGGGTGCCCAAAGACTACTAGGAAGTTTCAATTAAATAACTATAACAATCATTTACTCGACGCCTCGTTCAGTTAACGAATTAAATTGATAGTGGTGAGAGTCTGCTCTATGCTGTCGTAAGACAAACTACTGTAATTGAGTCAATTAGCTTCCTATATATCAGGAAAACATGGGAGAAACAAGGAACCGTTTATACACAAAATGTGTTCATAAAAGCCAATGTTAGACGATTCAATTCGATCTTTCAATTTGGATTAATCAACCAAAGAATATATAAACATGAATTATATAAATATCATTGAATACGTCGTGCCTTTTACAGTACCGCGCCTTTCGACCAAATAAATTGATTCAGTTTGATTGATTTTACGTAGTAGAGCCATGCTGGTATCATTATTTTGATTACAGGTTGTTAGACAGACCGGATTGATCGATGTGATACCACGCTCTCACAGAAAATTGGCGTGAAACGGTTAGACTTGCGCTAATTGTGTTTCGTGCGATGAGTGAAAATGCCGATGGCCCACTTCCCCCTCCTCTATCCCATTCCTCCTATCCCTTCCCTCAATCCCATTCCTCCTATCCCATCGCGTATATCCCTTCTCTCAATCCCATACGTACTCTTTTTTCCATACCTCCTATCCCATTGCTTATACCCCTTCCCTCAATCCTATACATACTCTTTATTCCATTCCTCCTATCCCATCCCCTTTGCCAGATCCTAAAGGTTGGAAGCCGTTGGTTTCGCTCTGGTGATGCAAACGTCTATAGGTGACGGTAACCGCTTTCCATTAGGTGGGCCGTCTGCCAGTTTGCCAGCTCCGCAATAGAAAAAATTGTGTGTGTATGAAGTTCACACGCAGTAGAAGTGAAACAAAGTGTGACAAGGGGTGGGAGAGATTGTAAATTTCGTGACGTCATATTCCATATATTATATTGTTTATTATAAAACACGAAATTTGAAGTATTAACGAAAAACTTCAAAACATTTCCAACTCTATCTGTATGAGAATAGTGCTGTAATGATTAAATATAATGTATTCTATCCTATTCTCATGCAGGCTTACTCTTATAGATTTATGTGTTTATATCTTTTTAGTGTCGCTTTTTCGTTTCATCAAGTTTCAAATCACAACTATTCTAAAGTTTCACTTCAAAAATCTGTCTAATAATAGCATTGGTGAAACTTGAATTGAACATGAAATCTGTTAGATCTAACAAAGAAAAGGTTGTCGCGTTGTATTGACCTCGCCAGTGTAGTCACGGGTATATTGACTTGAGGTGCTAAATTTTTAAGCTCAATAAGCAATAACTTATCGGCATATTTCAAGTGTTAAAACGATTTCCATGAACAGTGGACTCTTTTATGCGTGTATAAAATCACAGACGTGGATTATTTTAATGTTTCGTTATTCAAAGGTATATTTTATATTCAGTTGGCTATTATATATATTTTTTTCATTCTCGTCGCTCCAATTACCTTAAATACCTTGTCTATAAGTTCATTTATCTTCATATATACTTCATATATACGCCCAACCGTCTTCTGTTCGTGTGTGTGTACACACACGAACAGAAGACGGTTGGGCCCATTTTGATTACATTTTTTGTGTGTGTTTGAGTGATTCCCCGGATGGTTTAGATTCACAATTGGAACCAGCAGGTGGCAATGGAATTGGGTTCTAAGATTTTGATGAAAGTTTTGTGTGTCCGAGTCCCGAAATGGTTTAGACTCACAATTGGACCGGTAGGCAGCGCTGCAATTGTTTTATAGAATTTGTGATGTTTTCAGAGTAGGACAACGTCTGCTTAACCCGATAATCTCATTATAAATATTGTAGGCGCGGGCGGGAATGCGGGGATAAAAGAGAAGGAAATAACTTACAGGATAACTCGCCGCACCAGACATGCTACGAACGACGCGGGCTTCGCAGCGGCAGGCACGTCTTCCTCGTGATCCTTCCTTCACGTCTTGCGGATCCTTCGACGAGTGGACCAGCTGGTAAGCTGGTCCACTCGTCGTCGCTGATCGTCGAAGCGTCATCATAGTGGGTGCCTTCCAGCAACGTGGGTTAATATAAGTGGGTGTAGAATACGGCACGACACACAAAACGCGGCGAGATTTTCGCGGAAGCAGCGGCGCGATTAGCGGTCGAACGTAGACTATGTCACATTACATAGCAACAGATGCGGCGAAAAGAAAAAGTAAACAAAGAGACGGTGATCAAATAGGTCGGCGTTAACAAATATATATCAATACATAAATTTATAATTACTTGACCTAACTGATTGGCTGACTGAACTGATATACTGAATTAACCAACGCACAGCCCAAACTACTAGGGTTAGGACCGTGAAATTTTGCATGCGAGTTTTTGTTTATTCTGTAAGTGCATACTAAGAAAGAATTTTTTGATAATTCAACCCCTTGGTGGTGGTGGTGAAAAAGGGGTCGAAAGTTTGTATGAAAGTCGTAGTTACAAAAATTCTTTGTATACGTATATAGATATGAAGCCTAGAAATAAAATTATAAATAAATAAATTATCCCGATAACCAACGTCTAAAACCTCTGAGTGTTTTGATGGTGTTAAAATAAATTACACTAAGTCAGTCGCAACTTCACTCTTCTTTACTCGTATAGTACATACAATATACTGTAATAAGATTCAATATATTTAAAAGTACCTTTACTATGTGTGCAATAACGATTTGGAGGGAACTTCCCGCCGAGATTTTCATTTTGCGCTAAAATATGGAGTAATTCATTTTTATTTAGACAGCAGTAACCACTTTCCATCAGGTGAGCCGTTTGCCTGTTTGCCAGTTTTTGACAATAAAAAAGAAAAAGTTACTTCCATAAACCTTAGTTTAAGTATAGAAGAATGCCATTTAATTTCCGTCTAATGGGTGCTCACTTTAGCAGCAAATTATAACGATACATGTGATGTATTATTCTTTAATGTCGGATGTTGTATCCTGTCATATTAAAATGTTGTTAGTGTACAAGGTTGTTTAATTTGCATGTTCATAATTCGTGTTGTACTGCATCTAGGGGTGAAGTTTGAAAATTTGACAACTAATAAAGGCTGGCAAGTTACCGATTTTATCCTCAGCCATTATAGGATGGTAGAACAGTTTCTGTTTAACTAGAATATTTTTTTTGTGTATTGTGTCATTAATTTCATTGTACAGTAGCGTTATGAAAAGGTTCACCATTTTTAAAATTGATTCATTTAACGTTCCGCGAGTACATATTACCTTTTCAAACTAAGTGACAGAACACACTATTCCATAAATAAATTGTTTAACTGTTTGACAATAAAGTTTAAAATTCTTTGATTTTCTATCTTATCTAAAAAGATTGTTTAGATATGTAAAACCTTTTTATTGGTTTTAATATTTACGATACGCGTAGTAATGATATTCTCTTTGTTTCTGATAATTAAAACTATCGTTAATCTCAGTGTCTGTTTCTTGTACTCGTGCAAGCAAAAGTCGACTTTAAAGTGACGAACCTTTTCATACTGTGACTGTACAAAAAAGTATATTCTTTCTAAAGGTATAGAAGAAGCCTTGCTAACATAGAAACTAAGTAACAACGGCTTTTTTATTCATATAATGAAGTACAGTATAGATACATGAATATGACTAAATCGATAAAAGATTAAAGAATTCTATTTGGATTTTGTAAGTTTGTAATGAAATAACTCAAAAACTACTTGACTGATTTCAAAAATTCTTTCACCATTATAATGCGACATTATCCCTGAATAATATAGGCTATATTTATTATCTAAATATTTGGCGCTGGAATCTGGTTCTAGGAATTTGATGAAATTTTATATGTGTTTGATTGGGCCCCGGAGTGGTTTAGGTTCACAATTAGACCCGGTAGGTGGCGCTGCTGTCGGGTTTTAGATTTTTACTTTTCGAGGGCAGGACAACGCTTACCGAGACCGCTAGTTGTTTAAATATTGTGAGCAATAGTGTATTTATTTACAAACATCAGTGATGGGAATAGGATATACTATACCTACATACATTATGGAAGTATTATAAAATATATTCTTCAAATAAGTAAATCAATTGATTTCTTGATATTTTTTGAGTTCATACATTTTGTCAAATATCGAATCCTACAAGGGTTATAAAAGTAGGTAGAGGCAGGTACTAAGACTAGAAAACATTCAGTGTAATTATGTTTACATAGGCAAACATTTTGCCAGTAATTATTATTATACTTCAAAATTATTTCCTTTTGAGGCCTGCGCGAAATATTTCCCGTAAATATTATTTTATTTTTATGAATGCCAGCATTGAAATTATTCTCCTCGTTTTTAATAATGCTTTTGAAATTGTAAAGGCAGCCCTTGTTATTATTTTGTACGGGTTTTAGAGTTCCTTACAATTTTATATTGGAACTTTGTATTTTTCTTTAAATTATAGGTAATCTATTTATAATATAATAAATGTGTAGGGGTTGAGTTTGTACAATGACTTTAAAAAAGATAAAAAATCAGAGGATAGAGCCCACGTGATAGAGCTATGCTGCAATCACTGTCCTGATTACAGCTGTTAGCTTAACTCTTAACTCTTCTCACATTCTCACAAAATATGGGCGTGAAACGGTAAGGCTTGCGCTAATCGTGTTTCGTGCGATTAGTGAGAGTTCCGATGGCCACCTCCCCCTCCGCCATTCCAACTTTTCTAATCCATAAATACTAAAAACTAAAAAATGTAACAAAAATAAGATAAAAATGTAAAAAAGCAATAAGTAAATACTATAAATAGTAAAAAATTGTAATAGTACTAAGTTTTGTTTAAAAAAGAAAAGAAACAAAAAAGTTATTATCTCTGAGTTGCGGATACAGAAAATAAGTTAAAAAAGAAAACAATACAAATAGCCTCTTTTCTGACATTAGAAGGAGGAGAGCGAATTTAAAAAAAAACCTTTCCAATTTCATTCCCTATTCTAATTCCTTATGCTATCCCTTCTACCCCATTTTCCTATCTGATCCCTCTGGTCCATCTCCCGATCCCATCCTAAAGGCTGCCAACGCGTTGGCTTCGCCATCAATATTGCAGACGCCTATAGGCAACGATAACCACTTTTCATCAGCTGGACCGCAATAAAAAAGAGGGAGCTAATTCGGGCCAGCAGATTCCGAAAATGCAATTTAAAGCATTTTTGTCTGTCTGTCTCTTAGAGCACCGCGTGAAACTACGGAACGGATTTAAATGAAACTCGGCACAGAGCCAGCTTATATCCCAGGACAGAACTTAGGATACTTTTTTATCCCGATAAATGACGTGGTTTCTGTGGGATAGACGAATTGTTAAAAAGGTGGAGATTTTTGGCGCTGCCGTTACAATTAAGTGACAAATATGTCGTATTCATGGCAAAGAGAACGATGTTTCGGGGGCAAATACTGGTTTATAAATAAATGTTAAAGTATTATTTAATCGAAGGTTGCTAGTACAGAAGTTAAGCTTATATAATTTAGTCGTCAGTTCTTCAATAAAGAAGGTGGTTCTAAAATGTTTCATGCCATTTTAAGTGCAGTTTAAGGAAACTTGGGCACAGATTGCGAGAAAGATTTATTACCAACACCTGACGTAGTTAGTAATTACTGTATAATATTATATTTACTGCAGATAAATACATCATGTACCATGGTACATGATGTATTTATCTGCATGATGAATAGGTATATTATGCATGCATAATATACCTATATTCAAAACTGTGACATCTTTGATAACAATATTTTATAAAACGAATTAAAAAACAGAAAACTTAATTTTGACTAAATTATTAATGTATTTTTGTATTCTACCTATAAAAACTGAAACTATCAATAGAACACTGAGCCTAGGTCATTGTCAACTGTAGGTAATGTGCCTAAAAGGCTGGCTAAGTTATCTAGCTGGATTGCCATATCAATCCATTTCCCAAAGAAGGTATCAGCGATATGTTCACCTGTAGAGTCCATTAGGCGTTTTTACTATCATTTTTGTCATTTTGTCACCTAGAATTTCAGAAGGTTAAAGTACTCGTTCAATGTAAAAAAGTTTATCGAACTTATACTCTACAAACAAAATTTAGTTACATCAACGATTTGGTTTGCCAAAAAATATATAAAAGCAATCTTTATATTTCAACCAAGCATAGAATCATGTTATATTAAATGCCCCATAGAAACTCGCAGCCCTGGGCCATAAATTAGATACAAACTTCGCCAGTTTGTCGTCAAATGCGAAAATACGCGACCGACGCGACCTTCTTTTTATCGGTCCCGGGACTACAATAAATTCAAAAGATTGACAGCCACGTTGACCGTTGATCGTGGTGCCTCATGACTCACGTATTGCGTTATCCCGTATTCAGTTTACGTTTTCAAGCATCCAACATGTTTCCCTAAAACTAGACGAAAGTCATTGCTCCTACAGATCAAAGAGGTAATGTGGCCAGGCTGAATACCTTGTTCAGAAATAGCATTTAAGCTATGAACAATTCTTGTAATATTGTTGAGAAGTGAAGTGTAATACGATAGTTAGTATGGATGCAAAATATAGCAGGCCGTCAGTCAATATTTCGACTAGCGCAATCTTCAGACAACCTTCAAGTTGATGTAACTGTCTGTCGTTTTTTCCTTTTGATTGATTTATAACTTTTTTTTAATAATAAAATATTAATAAAGGAGAAAAGACTGATCATAGTATAAACGAATGAATGAGTGTATGAATGGCGCCGATTGTACATTCCCTTTTTTTCTTTCACCTCCTCCCAATTATTTGGAGTTGGTGCAATATGTCTTTTCCTTCCACACTCCTGTATTCTGACATATGTCCTCTGTCACACAACAAATCATCATATCATTCTTCACACAATCCAACGATCTCTTTACCTTTAACTACCTTCCTACTTCTTCTTGGTCTACCTTTTTAAATTTGTGTCCATCAATCTTCTAGTTTAACATTCTTTTTGTCATGTGACTTTCATCCCTCCTCATTACATGCCCATACCACCTTAGTGCTCTTGTTGTAATTTGTTGCACGTACCCAACGCGTATATACGTAATTGGTGGTTGCGCTTAGACTCAGTTCTCGCGCGTGCTGCTTGCCTAAATCTACACTACAAAAGTCCTTCTGATGTAACATTGACTTTTAAATAATATAGTGTCTAATTAAAAGTATACGACAGAAACAATGTTTTATTCCCTGTCCACGTTCAAGAGGAACATACACCACTCAATGTTCACATTCGACGATATTCTCACTATAATGTAGATTATTTAACATATGTTTTTTTATGGCTGGAACACAGCAGACGGCCCACCTGATGGAAAACGTTTACGGGTGCCTATTGACATTTACAACACCAGAGATGTCACTAACGCACTGCCGGCCTTGAAGAAATTATAAGACACCCTTTTTAAAAAACCCCACATTGTAACGCTGTGGGAAAACCACGACCAATGTTTAATTAAGTATTCAATAACAATAAAACATTTTCGGTTAAAATATCTTACAATTAACAAGAAAATACGAGTTCAAAATTGGAAACCGAAACGAAAACGATCGTTCGATCGCCAAATTCCCTGAAATAATCTTTGTTTACATTCAATTAGGTTAATCTACGAACAAAACTTGGTTAATCCGAATCCGCTTAAATGTTTACTTACGGCGGCAAATAATGATTTCAGTGGTTATTTTGAGTTGGAAACTATATTAATCAGCCTAACGCCCTTCCACGTCGTATAGCGGAGCAACTATTAAAATTGGTTGAACAGATTGTGGTTTCGTATTAATTTAGAGTTACGACTGTCACCTGGAAACTGGAGTATCAAGTTTTCATATTACTGGCTTAGAATCAAACCAGGTTTATAATACAAGATATGGCAAAATTGTGTTTTTACTGCCATGTAGTGAAACCACAATTTTACGTTACGTTTTTCTAATATATTATTTTTACCCAAAAGTATAAACAGCAATTATTTAACGTCGTTTCTATGTGTTTTGAGTTAAAATCAAATGAGTAACTATATAGTAAAAATAAGGTTATGTTAAGAAACAGTTTTTATATATTCATACTGTTCCACCACTTCATAATAAATGGAAAAAGAATCATGAATAGAAAGGATTGTATAACGCATATTCTAAAAAAAATAGTGATAAGTAGTTTTCAAAAGCTAGATAAAAATATTTACGTTTTATTTTATTTTTTAATAATCGGCTTTCCGGACATAAGGCGATTTAAAAAAAAAATTGTTTAATAAAAATATTTTTCCATGTCTTTTACTTCCAAGTATTGCTGAAAAAATGGCAATGTATTATTTTGTAATTTTACTACTGACAAAATAAATAAAAACCGAGATATAGGTTTAAAAAAAAACCTCAATAACTACTTAAGATAAAAATCTGAAGATTTGGGTGAATTATTCTTATGTGATAACAAACCGATCCCCATAGTAAAAATACAAAACGCCGCGGTGTCAGATTTCTATAAGAAATTCGAATATTTTATATTGTCAGTCAAACTATGGATGTTTCGATATGACAAGGTTCCCAAATTAAGTTATTTTCCTATTTATAAATCAGTATTTATATTATCGGCCTATTTACACCTGGTGACTATAGTCTATGACTTACATGTATGTACATACTTGTACAGCATGGAGTAGCTACACAGGCGTATTCAGTTATCGACAGCCTGCTCTATTGGATCGTGGCCAAATTGGCCCCGCACCACCATATGTGGTCGGGTGGACTATATAATTGTTCTACCAGCACATGCCTTGTAACACGATGTATGCTTTCACTTTCCATAAATTATTTCAGTAAAATGCAGTTTCTGAGGTTCCCTAGTAACTATTAAGCAATCTACATGACCTTCTGTCTGTGTAATCTCACACATAACCTTTGACTCGAAATTATTAGGTCTGTACGGATTAAATAAGACTGATGTGATCGCACAATAATTATATTCTACCATCGCCACTCGAAATCAGCAATATTACTGCCACGGGTTGTCTGGAAGTGATCGCTTTTTAGCGATAAGACCGCCCTTTGTACACAATTAGAATAGTACTAGTTCGTAAGTTTTCTGAGATAGTGTACAATAAATAGTTCTGTCTACGTGAAAATCACGACAAAATAAAAATTATGACAAGTTTAACAAGTATTTTTTAACTTTGTAAAGGGGCGCGTATGACCGCTGTCTCATGATGTTGAGTGATCACGCGGTTTATGATGGACGACGCTTACCTAGAAGATATCTGTTCACTCGTGCCTTGAAGATCAATAGATTGCATTTGTCCGGCAAAACAGACTTTTAAACGGACAGATTAATATTTATTATATGTATTTATATTTATTATTTTTATAATAGTAATTATTATATTATGACTATGTATTTTATATTCAGACACAATTTTTTTTGTTAATGAATTAATATACATAAATAAATAAATATCACCTATAAAAATGTTCTCTAGTAGGATTTGGTTTAAATATAAAATTTTAAATGTTACTGAAGTAGATACCGGTAAAATTCAGGAATATTACTAAAAATACCCATTACAATGGAATTTACAGTTATTTCATACATACTGTTAGACTGTGGCAGAGCACTTACCTGAAAGAAACAGGAAATACATCATTATTATTTAAAGATCTCAGTACTTATTAACATTTAATTTTCATAAACATAAAATGGCCGCTGCTTATTAGCTTTTACTCCTTTATTTTAAAACATCAATATTAGTTATTTTAGAAGCGATTTAATATAGTTTTATCTCTTGCCCTAACTAGAGAGAAAAAATTATAAAATCTTTTTTTATTCATATTATATTAGGATTCCGTAAGTATGTTGTCAAAAATGAAACCTTATGAAGTTGTCATGCTGTGCACTCAAAAGTGTGGTGAAAAACTGATGTTGTAAACCTTCAAACATACTTGTAACAAAAATTAATTTTGAAAAGTTCTGGCGAATAGTTGAGATAAGGATTTTTTCGATGAAATGTTTTTTTTGGTATCATAGCCAAACAACGAAAACAGTGACCGTTCTTTTTTATCTCTGAACTCTTCAAGGGTCGTGGATTGCCACATACTCATCTATTTTTTTAAAATAAACTATAGTTTATATTTATTGTTTGATTTATAATAGATGTTATAACATCTATTATAAATGAAGCAATAAAATGTCATCTAGTTTAATTTATTAAGTAATCAATCAATTCATATCAAGTAATTAATTAATATTATATATATTTTTAATTTTATAAAATTCTAAAAATGCCGTATCTGTACATTAAAGCTATTATAAAAAAAACGACTGGAATAGACTATATAAACGATGGAGAACTGGAAGCATTTTTTTTTAGATTTCTAGTCTGTTTGTTCGGGATTGAACTAAAAACTGCTAGGCTGATTTCGATCCGGTTGTCGTTGACCGACAGCTAACTCTTAGACCTAAACTCAGCGCTACCTTTTATACTGAGAATCCCGCGGAAATTTTTCTGGAAATTATTTAAAATGGCCAAATTAAAAAAACCGAATTCCAATGTGATTTTTTTACTGATCGATAGCAAATTTAATGTAATGAAGTGTGTGAGCGAGAGCTTATTCCGACGTAGTTTTCACTAAAACGATAGCCTACATTATTTTTCAAATACTGCGGTATTTCGTGTTCCGGAAATCCCACGGGAAGTTTAATTCAACCGTAGGTGAAATCCAGGCATATCCTAGTCAAGCAATAAAATGTAACTTAATTTAATTAATTAAGTAATCAATCAATTAATATTAAGTAATTTATTAAGATTATACATATATGGAAATATAAGGCTACAACTTGAATACTGAGAAGTATGTGTTATTTGCCCAGAGCGCTGGATACATGTAAGACAGTTTGTTATACTGATCGTACTCGTCCGTTGTCTAAGATGGGCAACAGCCCTCTTCTGATAGCAATTAATCAAAATTCTTATTAACTTTATCCTTTCTTAGACACAAAAAATAGGTAAGCAGTCAGTACATAATGCAACCAATTTATGGGTTTGAAATAATAGATTGGGAACAGATATGCCTAGCCAAAGTGGAGTCATCGATACTGAACGTGCCTGCATAATAGCCAAGTCTTACGACATCATTAATAAGGCCATTGCTCTGCACTAAAAGATAATCCACATTTTAGACTTGGAAGTGGGACGTCGTTTAATCTCAGCATGCTGCAGTCTTTTTTTAAATTTTTTACATGTCGTAAATTGCGAGGCAAATTTTCAGCTTGGATATCTTGAAGAAGCCTACAAACCTACTCTATCTCAATATGAACAAGACTGTAAATATTTAACACTAAGGCATATGAAGCCCCAGCTATACGGAATCCTTTATTATGTTTCAAATGACGCGCACATAGCCCATTCAGTTATTAAGTTATCTCACCTTATCGTTGCTAGTACCTTGTGAATATATTATCAAAGCTACTATAAATTTTTCACAACTAGCTGTACGCATAAAAAACAAGTCTACCAATATTGTCTAACCTATCTACAAAATCAATAAGAGTTTATCCGTCGCCACTTGTTTACTCTATAGCTTATTGTACAGTCGCGGTATGAAAAGGTTCGTCACCTTAAAGTGGACTTTTGCATGCACTAGTACAAGACAACAGTACCGCCAACATTTTAATAAATCTTACGTTTTATTACGTTTATAAAATATAGGAACGTGAAAAAGAAAATTGCAATATTGACAATGACAGACACAGAGATTAACAATAGTTTTAATCATCAGAAACAAATAGGATATAATCACTACGCTTATCGTAAATATTAAAAGCAATAAAAAGGTTTTACATCTCTAATCAATATTTTTAGACAAGATAGAAAATAAAAAACTTAGAACTAAGTAATTTTAAACTTTATTGTCAAACAGTTAAACATATTTTTTTTGTAATAGTCTTTTCTGTGACTTGAAAAGGTAACATGTGCTCGCGGAACTTTAAATGAATCAATATGAAAATTGGCGAACTTTTTCATACCGCAACTGTACCTATATTTTTTGTCTACACCGAATTACCTAAATTTTGTTATCGTTCCAAAATTCAATTAAGCCCTGGAACATTGGCTCGGGCCCATCTACCTTTTGCTATCCTCTGAATATTTTCGTGATGAGAAAATATACACAAAATGTAAATCGGTTTGAGTACGGGTAGGCAAACTGGTTAGCTTTGGTTACAATATAGTTTTTAGGTTTTGCGTTTTTCACTAATTAGTGAACGACTCAGACCCAGAGCTAGAAATAGCAAGTACCTGAGACTTCGTCCGCTTTTATTGTTTTACTTTCCGAATGAAATAAAAACGCAACTGTCAAGCTAAAAGACGTATTTATTACCAAGAGTCTAAATATTAACATTTATTATCTGTACGTCATTATTTTAATACGTGAAGCAAAAGCTTTGTACTCCTTTTTGCGAAAATCGCGCGGACGGAGGAGTATGAAATTTCGCACACTTATAGTTTATATAGAGAAGGAATTCGAAATGCAATTTTTTTTTAAATTGTGCATAAAAATACATTAAATCAATAAAAAACATTACACACACTAGCATGTATTTGACACACGTATATATACTCTTTTGTTTATTGTTAAAGCCAAATTAACAGTGTAGCCTTGGCGAAATCTGTGATTACAGAAGTATAGTCTTTAACAATGAGACCTCATTAATGTTCAAACTTATAATTTAAATTAATTATGCTCGAATTTCGACCACTGGGCGACCACTAGTAACATTTAAATTTTCATTGCTTATTTCATCCCTTTCATAGCCTTCTGATAAAACCTTTATTTAGACTAACTACCTTTTGTCTCATAAGACGAAAAGTAGACTATTTTCTTCCCCAAGGCCAAGACCTTTTCCTCCTCCTACTCCTTACCAAGTTTTATTTAAGATCTGTTCAGCCGTTTAGTTGTGAACAAGTAACAAGCTGACAAAGTTGCTTTTGCATTTATATATTAGTATGGTAAGTATTGATAAATACTCTGAACAACATTGAATTCAAAATTAAGATAATTGCTTAAGAAAGTGGGAAAGTGGTCTAAATTGCGGATTCCGGTTTGCTTTTTATTCTACCCTTGTTGATAGTACTTTATGATAATGATATGATAATGATAAGATAATGATAATGTCTTTATTTCAGGCAATACACATATGAAATCACAACACAAAATTAAATACTACACAACACAAAATACAATTAAAAGTTATTAAATTCAAATAATATTAATGTCATTTCATGTAACTTGTATTATACATTTATGTTACGATGTACAGAATGCCAGCTCCTAAAAATAGGGTTGGTCGAGGGCATCTGAAAACATGCGGAGAATCCCATTGCCCGAAGCACGGAGGCGAGCCCAGAGCCCCGCTATGCGTGTCCTCCTTATCGCAAAGAAATCTGCAATCCTCTGTTCGGCGAACATGTCCGAAGCGCTACAGAATCGAGGCAGTTTCATTAGGATACGATATGCATTATTATATTGCACCCTAATGGTTTTCAAAGCTTTCTTGGAGCATTTCACCCAGAGTTGACAAGTGTAGAAATTTTGACAGAATGCTCTAAATAGTGTCACTTTCACTCGTTCATTGCATCGCGAAAATCTACGCGAGATCATATTGCACCTCACAGCCAGAGCTCTGCGCTCGCGCTCTATGTCTAAATCGTCAATGAGATTCTCCGCAAGTATGTGTCCCAAATATTTAAATTGGCTTACGTATTTAAGCACAGTCCATAATTAATTTAGTAACATTTATATTGTTACTAAATTAAATTTACCGAAACATATCTCTAAAATATTAAATTAAACAATTGATACAAACGTTCGCAAACATTGTCGCATGACAAACAGACTGCCAGTTTAGACAAATACTACGTAATTGGTCTCGCGTCTACGCCGCTCGTAGCCAGACGCGTAGCGTAGAGCGTGTCCTATGCAACAATCAAATCGATCGATTTTTATGATCAACTTTTAGGATTCTGTAGTCATGTGACAAAAATTGACTTTGTCATGTTCGTCCGTCCGTCTATCTTGGCATGTCAGGATTATTTTTCTCAGAATCTACCGGATCTAATATCGCACGTTTAATCCAATACTATGTAAAATTTTGCAAAATTTACTTTTTAATATCACCTATCGTAAAAAAAATCGTGTAATAGCGCTAATCGTGCTTTAAAAATATCCACTAGGAAAGTATTATAATAATACATGTATTTATATTGATATTCATGTTAAAAAACGTTTGGCTCTAATGGCTCTCCTTTAAAATTAACTTATTGGGATATAGTTAGCATTGGATTAAGCGTGCAATATGCAGGTGAAAACTGACAAAAAAGGGGCATTGTATTGTATATGTACATTATTGTGTAGCTAGCGGTATACAGCAACGTAATAAAATCGTGAAATAATTAAAAAAGCACTAGCCGCCATACATGTACCTGAGGCTAAAATTGAAGTTATTCAAATATTGTACTCCTGAATTCTTAACGATCTTTCTAGTGCTCTTTGTATTTAAGTCAATGGGTGGGGAAATGTTAGTTTCGGAAGTCGTAAAATTTGTTGCCTCACTCACTTAATTTTGAACATTATAAAGTGAAAAACTGATCTCCTTTTCGCAACCTCAAGTTATATATATTTATATCAAGATGTGTTTATCGCAATTTCACTACAAAAAATTGTAACAACTACAAGTTTTTGTAAAATTTCATCCTTGTAGTTACTGAGAAAAATTACTGTGACGTACACTGACAGACGGATGGACGGATATAATGATTTCGTAAGGATTAAGATTTTGCCCAAACGGCTGGGAAACTCTAAGTAGCATAGATAATTGAACTCTAAAATGGAAACACATGATTACATTTTATGTTATATCGTGTACACTAAGGACTAAAGAAACGAATTGAGCTGAATTGTATGATTGATCTGTTCAAAGAGTACGCGTACAAAAATATGATGAAACAAAAAAGGGAAAATCGTTTTACATGTCGGACTCCATTTCCTAAGGGAGCCGACCTTTTAGTGGTATTTACTGGGTATTGTTTTCTTCCGTGTTTATTATGGCGTAGTTGGTCATGTTTCGTAGGACTTGAAAATACATTTATGGGTATATTAGATATGCAACAATATGATCACAGAACTGTCTTTATATAAATCTTATTAGTGTAACAATATAAAAAAAATATTATATTATTTTATTAAATTATAAATAAAGGTAAAAGAAAGCAAATAATTATATTTAGGACAAATTACATTAAACTGATTGTTAGAAAAAAATAGACAAACTTATCCTAAAAGGGGCATCAGTCTCATTACAATGCTGGTCTGTCAAAACCAGCGCTGATCTTCCGCTAAACCCTTAAGGTATCGTCACGGCAAACATTACAATATTAAGTCATATTGTTTTGCTTTTAATATTTATTTTATTATTAAAAACAGTAAATATAATATAAAACTTATATAATATTTTACATACTTATATGTTTATAAATGAATAAAATGTATGTAAGTAACTGCATATCCTCTAATATTTATGTATACCACCTTTGACCAATATAATCTATTTATTCCTGTCACGGGTTGTCTGGAAGAGATCGCTTCTTAGCGATAAGACCGCCCATTGTGCACATCTAGAATATTTTTACGCTATAAGGTTTTCTGTAATGGTGTATAATAAAGTGTTATCTATCTATCTATCTAAATATTATTTATTATCTATCGAAACACCTATCGATTACAGGGCTGTTACTTACCTCAAACAACGACGATCTAACGAGGTTATGTAGCCAGCCTTCTGGGTCCGTTACCCATAGAAGGCGGTGAACCTAGCTCACTATTCTACTTATACTCTTAAAGAATATAGCTACGGACCAGTATGACGATCTAACGAGGTTATGTAGCCATCCTTCTGGGTCCGTTACCCATACAAGGCGGTGAACCTAGCTCACTATTCTACTTATATTCTTAAAGACTAGCTAGAATACAATAAAGTTATATTAAAAAAATTGATTTACTTAAGGTTAAGTTTTCTTTGTCGTATTAGTTTATATATTATTACCCTAAAAATCATAATAAGATTTGCTTTTTCTTTTAAATTCTATAGGGTCGCGTTTCACCAACATTGCAAATGACGTCAGCCGGATAATGCAGTCTAAGATGGAGCACGCTTACCTGAAGATATCTGTTCACGCGAGACTTGAATACACCTAAATTGTATGTTTCAGGACAACAGTAAAAAGTTACACTCCTCAGCGTTACGTATTGTTACAAATCAGGCTTCGACAAAGACAAATGCCACCTGCATATCTGAAAAAACACATTTTATTACCTGTCGGCATTTGAACTAATTGTAATTCTTTTATTATCGTCTTCTTTTGTTTACTTATTTATTGGCATACGTTTCTAGTTATTGTGGAGAACAGCCTATTGTACTGGTTTATGGCCGCATGCAGGTATCATTAGCCAGGTGTTACGGATTAAGTACAAGCTGATTCTAGGATACTATGTCGACGATACGATACGGGCATATTTGCATTTGTGCAGTATAAAACGATGGCCTGATGGAGAGAGGGGGCAGTCGAGCGAGAACCACGATCAAGGGGAGTCGTGTGTACATTCGGGAATCTATTAGTGACGGACTTTGCGCGTTTTATTGAATTACGACCTTCTGCATTACGTTTGGATTTGTTGTGTTCGGTTATATTTGTACCTGTGTTATACGTGTTTGTATAGTTCTAATAAACTCTATAATAATTCCAACGGCATTTTAATTCGAGTCTCGCACTCGTAACAGTATTATATAGAATAGAATAAAAATTAAAAAAGATTTGCTTGGACCTAATACACATTCCGGTCTCGGCGCTCACACAGTGCGGACGTGTTCGCACCTCGTGACGTCACACTAGAGCCAGTGTGACGTCACGAGGTCCGTCCGCCCGATATTAGGTACTTTTGGTCGGTCAAGTTTTGCACACTTGGTCACTGGAGTATTGCCCACACTTTTAGTAGGTTGGTCGGTATATACGCACACTAGTTGGTATATACACACACAAGGTTGCGTCATCGCAATTTTCATTGCGCTCTGACGCGGGGTTGTTTCCACCCCACACCCGCGTAGTTCGTTTGCGCGAACCCTCGTGGTGATTTTAATTGTTTACCCAATTTTAATTGCCACTAGGTCAGCTAGGGGACACCTAACGGTGTTAACGAACCTAGTTGGGGCGTGACCCGGGCGCCCGCCGATTCCCCTTCAGGGAAACGGTAAACCCGGACGGGCGTGGAACCACCGGCACAGGGGAAGTACCCTTGCCGACCCCAGGCATCTTCAATTCCGTCCTAGATGACCTCCTCCTTTTTTCCCATCCTTTGTGGTTCTGTCTACCCACAAAGCAGTTAGGGACCCCTTTGCACAATAAGATCGGCAAAGGGGCTACAAGCTTAGGGCTCACAATAGGGCGCACTCCCCTGCCTACACCCGGCAGGGGGACTAGGCAAAACACACCTACACAAATCCCTCGGGCTGCTCCCGCCTGAGGGATGGCCACCCCACAGGATTGGTGGGTACAAACACTCCATTTACTTGAGAGCCGCGACCCGGCTCTCAAGTCATGGTACTGCCAGCAGATGAAGGGATACCTCCCCTTGATGGAGATTATCCCAGCATCTCCGGCAGCCACCACCGCGAAAGCCGCGTCTTCCGCGCTGCCTCCCAAGGCCCCTAAGGCCGCACCTCCGAAGGCTTCCAAAGCCGCCACCCCGGCCCCCAAGGCCCCCGCGACCCCAGCCCCTCAGGCTGCAACCCCATCGGCCACTTCGGCCACCCCCACCGCGGCCCGGCCCGCACCCGCCCCCGCCCCCACCACGACCGAATCTCCCACTGTCGCTTCAGCCGCGTCTGAAAGCGACATGGAGATCGACCCCTCCACCCAAAACGGTGACGATGACGGCTTCCAAGTCGTCACCAATCGCAAAGCCAAGAAGAGGCAGCTCAACAGCTCTCCCCAAGGCCACCTCAATAAAGAGGCTAAACAAGTCAAAACCAAGGCCGCTAGCCAGCCCCGCCGCGAGCGACTACTGATCATCAGAGACAAACATCTCTGGAGAGATGTACTTACCTCTCTCCCCGCCCTTAACATCGTGCTGAAAGAGGCACGTGATATTCAGCACGGTATCAAAGTTACCGTGCAGACCCCGGCCGACCATCGCGCCCTAACCCGTCTTCTAGTTGACAGAAATGTCAACTATTACACATACGCTCTCGAAGAAGAGAAGCGTCTCCGCGTAGTCATACGCGGCCTCTCCCAGGAGCTTGAGACCTCCTACATACTGGAGGACCTCCAAGCCCAAAACCTCCCAGTGCATGAAGTCCATCGCATGCACAAAGGGAAGAGCGATAAGTCTCCATACAACATGGTGCTCGCAATCCTCGACCGCTCCGACCAAGGCAAGGCGATCTTCAACCTGAAGAGCGTCTGCGGCCTCACAAATCTCCGCTTCGAGCGACCGTACAAGAACCAAAACCCCCGGCAATGCCACCGTTGCCAACTATACGGACACTCGGCAAATCACTGCCACTCCCGCCCGAGATGCGTGAAGTGCCTCGGGAACCACGGGACCAGTGATTGCTCACGGACTCGGGACTCCCCCGACCCTCCGGCCTGCATACTCTGCGGACAAACCGGACACCCCGCTAACAACCGCGGGTGCCCGGCCGCTCCAAAGTTCAAAAAGAACGCTAAGCGTTCTCCCCCTGCCTCCAAGGCTGCCCCCAAACGTCCGGCGTTCGTGCCCGCTCCTCTCCCGGTGTTCAACCCCTGGACAGGTTTCCCCGCTCTACCCACCCAGGCTAGAGCCCCGATGCCCCTTCTCAGGCCCCAACCCCAACCCGTCGCTACGCCACCCCCCTCAAGTGCTCCCTCTTCCATCTCGGAGGACCTCGCCCTGGTAAGTTTGCCAAGACGCTGCCCTTCAACCTTGAGGAGGTAACCATCCTGGCTAGCTAGCTCAAATCTCCACCACCATACAGGCTCGTCTGCGGCTCGTGATGGATCACGGCCCGCTGATGAAGGTCCTGTACAACCTGTCCTAACTTAACCGTCTCAATGGCTACCACAAGTAGGGAAAAACCCCGCTCATTGACTTTGGCTACTTATAACGCCCACGGACTTAAAGATCAACGCGACTTGGTTCGATTTCCTGGTCACCGATAATATAGACATTCTCTTAGTGAAAGAGACCTTCTTAAAGCCGAGTATTAGAGATCCCCGAATCACTAATTACAACCTGATCAGGCACGATAGGTTAACCTCCCACGGCGGAGGGACACTTATCTACTACAAGCGGTCCTTGCACTGCCTCCCCATTGATACCCCCCCTCTAGAGGAACTAGAAGTCTCCGCCTGCAAACTATCGATGACGGGCCATCAGCCCATCGTCATAGTTTCAGCGTACCTAAGTTGTCAAAAGCCCATACTAGAAGACGACCTCAACGCCCTATTCAGTCTGGGTTCCGCGGTTATAATAGCCGGGGACCTAAACTGTAAACATCCCAGTTGGAATTTCGCAAATGAAACCGGCAAAGGGAGGGAGCTTCTCCGCCTCTCGGACAAGCTCC
The DNA here is from genome assembly GCA_039645545.1 of Dendrolimus houi. Classification (NCBI taxonomy): domain Eukaryota; kingdom Metazoa; phylum Arthropoda; class Insecta; order Lepidoptera; family Lasiocampidae; genus Dendrolimus; species Dendrolimus houi. The sequence goes on from CM077134.1 coordinate 13,725,974, forward strand.
TCTTTGGCATTCTAGCCCCCTTGACCCCCACTAGATACCCCGACAGACCGGACACACAAAGACCGAGCGTTCTCGATATAGCGCTACTGAAGGGATTCTCCCTTCAGTTTCGCTCAATCGAAACACGGGACGAAATCGATTCCGACCACTTGCCGGTCGTACTCCAGTTAGGCCCCCCGACTGACTCGACGCCACCGACGAAACCCGTCATAGACTGGGCCAAAGTCCGGAACTTGCTCGCAACGACAAGCTCCCCGGACTTGAACCAAATCCCAGACCCGATTGTCTCAGCCCAGGACAACGATGTTGCCATCGAAGCCCTCACCAGCCACCTCCAGAGCATGGTACGGGAGTCCACTCGGCAGGTACCCCTCGAGGACCGCCGACTGCCACTCCCGGACGACGTCAGAGAGCTGATGAGGGAAAAGAGGGCAGCATTTAGAGCTTGCGGCAGTTTCCCCTCTCTCGAAAATAGGGCTCACTATAGAGCACTACAAAGACAGGTCAGATACCGTGTCCAGGAGATCAGGAACCAACGTTGGGAGCGACTGCTGGAGGACATCTCCCCAACACACCAGGCTTACTGGCAGCTGGCGAGATCTCTGAAAGCAGAAACCCTCTCGAACATGCCACCCCTCGAGAGGCCCGATAACACCAAAGCGTTTGATGACGACGAAAAGGCGGAATGCCTCGCCGAAAGTCTAGAGCTCCAATGCTCCCCCAATACTGCCAATGTCGACCCGTCTCACCTATCGGAGGTAGACGCCGAGATCGAACATCGGTCCTCCCTCCCGGCGGAAACCACACTCGAACCGGTCACGGTTGAGGAAGTACAGGATTTCATCAAAGCCCTAAAGCCCCGCAAGGCCCCAGGCAACGATGGAATCAGCCATAAACTACTAAAAATCCTCCCCGCCCAACTTATCTTAATTATGGTAAGCATCTTCAATGCTGCTATAAATAACTGTCAATTTCCCAAGACCTGGAAAGAAGCGGATGTCATCGGTATCCGCAAACCAGGCAAATCGGCCTCCAAGCCCTCCAGTTACCACCCCATCAGTCTACTCAGCTCACTGGGTAAACTGTACGAGCGAGTCCTACTCACTAGATTAAGAGATTTTGCCTTCAGCAATAATCTCATCCCCCAAGAGCAGTTTGGATTTAGAGCTAGACACTCTTGCCCCTAACAAGTGCTCCGCATCACGGAGCACATCCTCTCCACCTTCCAACGCGGCGGTCAAAGATCCTGGCCGACAGGCGCAGTGTTCTTCGACGTCGCCAAAGCTTTCGATAAGGTCTGGCACAACGGGCTGATATACAAGCTGTATCAGCTTGGTGTACCAGACCGACTCATTCTCATTCCACGGGACTTCCTCAAAGGCCATAGTTTTAGATTCCGAGTGGAGGGCACTCGATCCTCTTCTCACTCCATCGCAGCGAGTCCCCCAGGGCTCCGCGCTCTCCCCTCTACTCTTCTCGCTGTTCACCAGCGATACGCCGAGGCACCCCCACGTCCACCTAGCCCTTTATGCGGATGATACCGCCCTTTTCACTAGCGACCCCAGCAGATACAGAATCTGCAGTCAGCTCAACGCCGCCGTCAAAGAACTAGGCGACTGGTTCCGTAGAGGCGGATAGAGCTGAATCCCGAGAAAAGTGCAGCCATCATGTTCACACGTGGCACTCGCCCACTCAATACTCGTCCCACCAACCAACTTACGCCCATCATGCTATTCGACCGAGTTATCCCATGGGTTAACGAAGTCAAATATCTTGGCGTAACCCTCGACAAAGGTTTGTACTTCCACAAGCACACCAAAGCGGCCAGGAACAGAGCATACTGGACCCTAAGCCGACTCTATCCGTTGTTAGGCAAGAAAAGTAAGATGAGCCTTAGAAATAAGGTGACTCTATACAAAACTTGCATCCGCCCTATCATGACCTATGCGAGTGTGGTCTTCGGCCACGCCAGCGATTACAACATCTGGAAATTGCAAAAGGTCCAGAACCACTTTTTACGCGCTGCAGCCGACGCCCCGCCATACATGCGGCTCGTCGACCTGCATCGCGACCTGGAGCTTCCCTCCATCAAAGACTACATAATCTCCCTTTCGCGCAGATTCTTTGACCTTACCCCCGTCACCCGAACCCTCTGATGACGGAGACGGTCAATTACAAACCCACTCCGAACGCTCCCACGAGTAAACGACGCCCTCGCAATGTACTCATTGACGAGCCGGATGAAATCACCCGAATTCTCGCCATAATGAACCCCCGAGGCTCAGAACATCAGCCTGGCATAACAGACGCAGACAGAACAGACGCCGGAGAGCCCCCGGCTCGAATCGTCTCTCTCAGGGTTAAGACCCACCAATCACTCCTCACTCATTACAGACACATGTAGCCATACAAGATTAGCTTAGGCGTGTTGCTGGAGAGTTTCTTCCGCCGCTTCTTCTCCTCCAGCCATAACACGTTGCGAAGCGGTAGTAACGATAGACTAGGATCGGCTCCGCCGGCGGAGTCGATAACGAGTCCCCAATAACAATCATTTCAGCCTATTGGCTTAGCTCATTCAGCCTCTCACGGCTAACTCCTATGTAGAGTCAATCCCCCGCAGCGGTCGAGCCGAGGTCGAACCTCACAGGAGGTGCCTCCTCGAGCGTGCTGCCTCCGGGCTGAACGCCTCTGCTCCCACGAAGTCGGGAAGCCCCCAAAGTCCGTTATCTCTGAAACAGCCATCTGCGGCTATTCAGCTGGATCCAGCTCAACAAAAAAAAAAGAATTGGACCTAATAGTAAAAGGTTTTAAATCTTAAAAGTAAATTTTCAATTTTTCAACATCGTAAATAGATCTGCAAGATTTTTCCAAATGTTTTCTTGTATTATAGACAAAAGGTAATCCTAAACATGTGTGTACATGTGTATCCAGAAAAAAGTGCCTAACCTGTGCATGATCCCTTCTGCCAATACTCAAACCAATAATTTGAATACTCGAATATTTAGAAAAGAACCAAACCAAAAATTTCACTCATCATTAAACTGATAGACGATTTCTCGGATAACCTGAATAAATCGGATAAGTCTGCCCGCACTTGGATGTAGATTGTATACAACATAGGGTTGTCACTTTCCTAGAAGCGCTACGAGACCTTTATTCAATACAGTAAAGTAACAAAAAAATTTTTACTTTACTATAGTAAATATATATAATATACTAGCTTCTGCCCGTGACTTCATCCGCGTGGAATAGTAAAAAAAAGTAATTAAAAAAACTCCCCGATTTTGAAACATTCTTCATTAATGCTCCGCTCCTATTAGTCTTAGCGTGATGATATATAGTCTATAGCTTTCTTCGATAGATGGGCTATCTAAGAATTTTTCAAATCAGACCAGTAGTTCCTGAGATTAGCGCGTTCAAGCAAACAAACGTACAAACTCTTCAGCTTTATATATTAGTATAAAATTTAAGGGAGAAAATAAATAAACATTTATTTATTATTTATTCTCTATAAGGCCATAGCCACACCTTGCTCTATCTATTCATCCTGTGTCTTCAATCTTCAACTCATCTTAAATTAAAGCTTTAAGATTCAGCGACAAGCGCTGTCATACTACTAGTTTTAACACATGTACTATATACAGTGTTACAGAAATATGTCAAAGGAAAATACAATATGAACATGAAAACGTACTAATGTAGAATGTTTCTCTGGCTAGCAGTGTTTTTGATAAAATACAGGCCTGGAGCTCGTATTAACCATTCTTCTTTTACCTTGTTCCAGCGATATCCGGGACCACTAACAGGTTAGTCTCAGGTTGATTACCAGATATAGGCACTCTTGATCTCATGATCCTTCACCATGCTTTATAAGTAGCCAAGTCATTATAGAAAAAAAAAGGAAAAGACTAAATAAAATTCATGAAGATTACTCAAAACTGTACGCTAACAGGAGATGAAAGCGAATAATATTTAAATTTAAATTACTACTTTCAATAAACTTCAACTGTCAGTACTATTTGCAATTTTGTTTCTTTAGTGCATTCTAGAAAGGGAACGTACCCATACTACGTGACCCGTTCAAGGGCGAGGGAGGGAGGTATTCAAAATACCATACTTGGTCACGGGGGGAGGGGACTTAGATTTTCGTCAGGTAGTCAATATCCTATAGGGAAATCTCGTGCTTTTTCGAGCTACTTTACTTACTTTTAACTTTCTGTTTGCAAAAAATTATTAAAATCCATTTATGAAAGAAATAAAATCCACTATAAATTACTACGTGAAAACTACAGGGGGAGGGAGGGAGGCGAGGGTATTGGCGTATACTACAAGTGGTCACCAATGGGGGCGAGAAGACAAAAATTTTAAAATATGGGTCACGTAGTATTTAATTTAATTCAGTACGTCCCTAACGCACTCGAAAAATTTGGACTATTTTTACTTAATACATTTTGATTTTACATGGAAAAGATACTATAATTAAAGTACAGTATTATAAGATAGTCGATAATAATTAATACATATATAAATAGAACTAATCATAAAAGACAAATACTTAAATATTTTTTAGCACTTCCAGTGTGTTTATGCGACCGCAGGTGTGTAGAGGATCATAAAATATTCAGGCCGCGTCTGCGTTGAGTGATGGTCAGTAGAACCACCTTCTAAGAATATGAGCGACGAGTCGCCTATTAAAATTGATGAAAATAGCTGAAATTTAATACGAAAACGTGACTCCATTATTTTTTGAGGAAATGTTTTTAAGACACTGTTGAAAGAGTATTATGAATGTTTAGGGTCCTAAACTTTAGTTTCGAGATCCATGGTCCGATTTCTTACTTTATCATCCCCGATTCTAAAGCTTTCAGTATTACTCATTAAGCCAGAATGTGGGCCTATCTCTTCTATGGGATACAGATGAAAGGAATTTGACTAAAAGTTTGTTCCCCCATATCAAATTCATGATATTAGTGCAACGTGAAACTGCACAAGTACATAATTATTGTTAAGTTTGTTACGGATACTAGAGGTCCCTCTGCCCATCAAGCATACTTAGCGCTAAAATCCGCAGCATTTTCTTAATCACTCACATGTTGTACTTACAATTGCTATAAAAATGGAATGGTTCAATGGATTACATAGATTTCGCGACTCGTCCATTCAGCTGTGATTTACGTACGTACTACACTTCTTCTGAAAAAGCAATAAAGGGATAGTAGTCAAATTAAACCTTACCTAGATATTAAATTATGTATTCTGCTTACAGCTCTCTGAGATTATTTAGAATATTGAGCGTAAGGTGTCTTCTTCTATAGATAAGGTACTCAGAAAGTTATTAACATTATCTCGTTATATCGATATGCATAATGATCTATTTGTTCGAGTTAAAAAAATAACACCTGAGAGGTCGATCTGCTATACAGAACACACTATATAGATAATTATGCTATTTTCAGTTTAGTGGAGTATTTATAAGCAATACCTATGTATGACTTAAGTGTTTATCCCTCATAATGAATAAACGCTACTATATAATTATATGTATTATTTAATTAATAACAATGAGTATATGAGTATATAAATAACCTACATATTGTTTTTAATACAATATGGCACTTGCTATGCTGGCAATTAAAATGTACCCATTATATTATTTAGTTCGCCACCCGATTTACTAATTTAAACACAATAGGCGATAATTGTAGTATTTCACGACTCCAATACGAGTTCCAGCTAGCATTTTTGGCTATTGTTTATTGTAGTATTTGCAACAATGTATAAAGCAGAGAGAAGTCACTGAAGTAGGTATTCTAGTAATTAGTTTCTTAAGATTGTTTTTAATAAAATCCAAGAAGTATATATAACACGTACTTAAATAAATTTAATAGTACATTTTATAAACGAATAATAGTCACGAGGAATGAAAAAAATACCTACTATAATTAGTTTAGGTTTTACTATTAATTCAATCTAGTCTCTAGACCCATGTACGGAAATCCATCAAACTAAAGTTTACGATGAGATAAAAGTCCTACACTGTACGAACACGTTGGTAATCTCCTATCCACAGCGTCAATCGGTGTCTTCGGTTACAGTGACGAGCAATAAGGTCCGTACGGCTTACTCATTCACTCGATCAATCATTGGAAGCAGACGAATCCACCCACCTCGTTTGAACTTTATTTTTCTTATTGCTTCATTTATCTTATTTTTATTCTCAACGTTTTCATCAAGATGCTTTTATCGGTTGTTTTTGTCGTTTAATTAATTATGTCTATTTCATCTTCAATTTTTCTGGTTAAGTAGTTAATTAGTTTGAAATATCTAGCGCCTTGCTTTGATAGGGTAATGCAAAAACTGGCGACTAATTTAACGTATTTTCATTAAGTTATTTCTTTCAAACAGCGATATATTTTTTATTATTGGTGCATATCAGACGTAGCAGTCCCAGGGCTACCTCTGAAAAATTTATACCTACTTCTCAGACTACATCCAGCGAGTTCTGCTAAAACAGGGTCACCATAAGTCGTCGTCACCTTGCACTTTGATCACGGGTATTCGCTATGACTCCTCTAAGGTGTGATATGAGTTGTGTATTATTAATAATTGGGATAGTATAGACGACAATAACATTTATTGCATAAACTGCCACACACATAACTATATATATATATTTGAACAAAACATGTTGTCATCTTCGTAGGAATGCCAATTTAATTTACGTACGTAAGTATTATTTTATAGGTAAACATTCTAACGCCCGATCTCTATAGCATCATTTTCTTAAATTAAGAAATATATTTGACGAAGTCAACTACATAAAGTTGTGACGATAACACCCATAATAGCTTTAAAATATATGTGTATTGAAGTTGGAAAAATAATTAGTAAAAGATGTCACTGATTCTTCGAAGCCTATGTAGGTAGTATGTAGGTAAAACCCGCTGCTGTTAAAAATTTCTACATGCAACCGTAACCACTTTCTATCAGGTGAGCCGTTAACCTATCTAAAGTACTTCAGCCAGCAATAAAAAATATCCTGTAAAAATAAGAGTTGAAAATAATATCTGAAGTACTAGACTTGTCACTTTGAACATTTACGTTCTCATTTTTCGCGCAAGCTCATGTATGGTAACATGACGCGTGTCTGAAGAACACAGGACCTCAATGTATATCGTCTTACTACAATCTCCGCCTCGAAGGTTACTCTTTCACAAAACATGGCTTCATTTAGTGAAATAATTTCTATTATAAGTTTATGGAAAAATGTTATTTATATCCACGCATAATTTAAATTACATACATATTATCTCGCCTGTTTGCCATGGAGGTAGACAGAGACGATGGATCTTCCCTTGAGACGATCCTGACAAACAACTAATCATTATGGGCAATTCGCATCACAATAGAAGGGAGATCAACAACCCGGCGCAAACCCGCCGGTCGTACTCAATCCACTGCAAGCGTTGAATTGTGTGAATTACACTGACGGCTGAAACAAAACAATATTCCCTTTACGGGGCTCATTGTCAGCAATTTGTCAGTCACATCATTGCGTTTAGTAATGAAACCATCCGCGCGAGGCGCGATGCGTTCGACCGGCTTTTATGGCAGGCTTAGGGTTGTCATTAATCAAAAAATAAAATTCGTTAATTTTTTATCACGACTGTTTAAAACGCTCTCAAACTTCATAATTGACTCTTACCTCGAACAACGATTCGGTGGCGTTTACGCTAAGTAAGGCAGCCAGCCTTCTAGAATAGTAGAATATAATATAAATAATAAGTATTCATTATATTAATTAGGTTAATGTTTTCTTCATAGTTATTACTTTTTTTGTTACCCGAAAAAATCTGATTACATAATAAGCAAAACCTACAATACAATCAAAATGTGGATTGGTCGTTTAATAATAAGGCGTAATCTTAGAAAAAGAAATTGTATACTAGGTATAACGGTCGCTTATAGACTGAGACTCTGAGAGGCTCCTAAATCCGATATTCCAATTTAAAGTTTTATTGAGTTTCTTTTCAAATTTTGATTTATTTCGTCTAAAAATATATTTTAAATCATAAAAATTTAGAAGCCAGTGAAAAAAGATCTGTGGTGTCATCTAGTATATTACGCAACATTTAGAAGCTTTAAGAGTTCATTTTTTACTGGGCAATTATAATTATTTTTCTGTAGTATTGCTTTAAAACACGGACAGTAGTTTTTCGTTTGTCAGACAGTAGGTATGTGTTGTCGATGACTGCTTGGAATTGATCGTTTTGAACTGATAGTAAGTGAGCTTAAACAAAGGTACACACATTCCTCATGCGGTGAATCCCACATTGAAATTTACGATCAAAGCTTTTTTCCACAAATTATGTGTAAATAAAATATTTATTATTAAGAGAAATTTATTATAACAACATAATCTAAACAGTTACAGCCCTATGCCAGGTACACTGAAGCGGCTGTCAGGAACATCGTAAACTTAATTTTTATTCTCTAGATACTACGATGTACGCCGCATTATATCCTAAATGATCTCGGTGATGTGCGAGTTTTGTTGGTTCTCTAATTCAGACTAGGTAATTCACGCGATGCCGCTCACATCTATATGAATAAAAATAAATGTGTCTGTCCTCTATTCATTCCTAAGCCATTGATATGATCTTCATAAATCTTTGGTAGGATGTTCTGAGAATGCCCGTGAAGATTTCTGACCCAAAAAATGTATTTTTTTCCTTGTTTAAAGTCATTACATAAATTCGGGGTGTCAACATATTTATTATTTATCAAAACTATGTTTAAAAAATACTAGATTTATTATTATTATGCGGCTTGTGATATTTTTTATTGTAAGAACATAAAATAATTTAACTATTTGATAAATGGTGATCTAATTACGGCGGTAACAAACACTTTAAGCTTTATAATATTCGCTCATAAATGTCCCAGTGCTGGTTGAGCCTGCCCATTTAAGGGGAACGAATGGTATACGCTTGACCAAAGCGGATTGGCCATTTTTACACCTCATTGAAATGAGAGGAGGGTCTCTAAGTAAATGAGGTACTATGTTGAAATACTCAATTAAATTATTTTCACAGTACTTTAAAGCAGGGCTTTGTAATTGCAATTTCGGGGCTGACTGCCTTCTATCGGATACATTTCGGCGAGTGTTCCTTAGAATTGCACGAGCTGATTCCTCCCTCCCCATTTTATCATCGGACAACCAGACGCACCGGTTTACGCCACCTTTACATGGTGTAAACACCACCAGTCAACCACCAACCAAGCGTTTCGCTTCATCTTTTCTGGTGCACACTGCCGAAGAGCGGAATAATTTGCCGGAGTCTGTTTTTCTTGACAAATACAATCTTGAAGTCTTCAAGTCACGAGTGAATGAATAGGTATCTTCTAAGTAAGCGTGCTCCATCCTAGACTGCGTCATCACTCAACATCAGGTGAGACAGTCATCAAACGCAAACCTATACTTCCATAAAAAAAGGTATCGGTAAAAATTAAACTTAACATTATTTGTAGACCATTTTACCGTTAAGTTAATACAACGTTAATAGTTATGTTATCGATAATTTTACCGTTATAACTATGTTTTCTTACCATCCTCGTTCCCTTTAATAGCAAAGATCGTCAAACAGCATTGATACTAAAGTCGCGTACTCATTCGCGAGCCATAGTAACCATTACAGTTACTGTAACTAAAAATAATATTGTGTACCAGGCTCGCGAGATTGAGACGAGCGGCACGCGGCACGCTCGCAACGAGCTAACAAAGCGAAGGTTAATGTCGGCGTACACATTAGAGCACGCTACTGTATGCGTTCGGTTACAGTTACGGCTCGCAGATGAGTACGCAGCTTAAGAGCGCGCAATAACGTAATTAATTTTCAAATAATATTGCAATTGATTTATGTTTGTTCATTGTTCTGGTGAATTATTCCAGTAAGGTAACGATATATATAACGTTAAACATACGATTGTTAACGTTATATTTAACGTTATAATTATAAATGTTGCTTCAGTAGCGGTACAAAATCGTACCGGTATGGCAGTAAGTATCTTTTTCGAAAATACCGATAATTAACTATGTTTTTAAAGTGATTTAAGATTTTAAAGCAGTTAAAGTATCTATCTATCAACAAATTTTCACATATATAAAATTAAAAAATAACTTCACGAAAGCTTTATTAAATATGAAATTTGTTATTCAACATAATAATGTTGGAAACGGACAAAGGTGTGAATTACCTACTAACACGATTTCACCGTTCGCTGACTGTTGTTAAACTTTTTGGGCAGCGTTACTCAAAGCGTTTACAGTGGTACAAAATTACCAATCAAAAGCCACAAGCTTTCCAAATACACATATATAATGTATGGTTAGGCTACCTTAAAGTTAAAGAGAAATTTTGCAAACTATTTAACATTTTGTTGGCTAAGGGATAACAGATAACCTATGTATAGTATACAGTAATGAACATAATTATTAACAGCGTTAGTTTTTAACGCTATACGTAACATTTGGACAGTCACTAACATTAACGCAGATGGGACAGGAGCCTTAAGATATGTGGACTTCTTTTACTTAATATAACGGTAAATAGTTGTCATAATTAAACTTTAGCGGTAGCATAAGATTAGCGCTTTCAAACATCCATCCAAAAAATCTCGTAACTTTATTTATTTATTATTTACTCTACTCTGAAATAGAAAAACGTGACAAAAATGACCTTTTCTGACCCCAAGCGACCTCTATTGGACAGTGACAAAATCCAAGATTAACCACGTCCAAACCGTAGTCCCATTAGAAGCTAACTGAAATTACTGAAGTTAGGAATCCACGGAAAGAGGCCATTTATTTCTTCACCCCACTTCACCCTGTTAGTAATTAATGTCGCGTTCCGTAGCTAGCGGGATATGTCTATTAGCAGTATGCTTCCTGTTATCTGTACAGTTATAAGCAATTTTAAAATAATAAAGGTTCTTATATCTTCTTTCACACATTTTTTAAATTTAATATTTCACCTGGAACCTCATTACAGCGCCACCTACCGGGTCTGATTGCGAATCTAAACCATTCTAGTATATCACTAATTTGCAGTGAAAATCAATTATTACAAACAAGCTATTAACGCCCGTGACGTGCGCTGTTAATTGCGGAAGAAGCCCGAGTTATTTAATTAATTAATTTTTTTATTGAATAAAAAAACCAACAGCGCATATCAAAATACAAACAACAACAAAAATTACTTATAATGTAGGGCCAGGTTTTTCTGAATTCATTTGTAAACTAACGAGCGAACTAAAGTTTAAAAATGCAATAAATATATACATAAGTGAAAATAAGTATATACTTACACACATATATACATACATAATAATAAACAATTAGAATAAATCTAAATAAAATACATAGATAGATACATGTAATATATATATATTATACATTAACATTGAAATATTATAAAAGCATATTGATATTAACTAAACATATTACTTGATATATTGTTATTTTCATATGATGTGGTGGTGTCTGTTCCAACGATTGTTTTGAAGATTAACCTCTTGAATACGGGCTTAGAGTAACGAAACAAGTCAATATCACTAAATTTAATGTTGTAAGTCTTAGCAATTCGAGTAAATATGCTAATGCTGGCGTGATTCGTTCCATGAGAAGGTATTATTTATTTTTATTTATAATTGCAGAGTTCAGTACACAGGCAGACGGCCCACCTGATAGAAAGCGGTTACCATCGCCTGTAGACATTTGTAACACTACAGGTGCTATAAATGCGCTGCTGCTCTCTTAAGGGAGACTGGAATCTGGCCACTGATGCCGGAACAAAACTCAAAGTTATTATGACAGCATACTATAATCCAGGGGTGGTAGCCATCCAATTGGGCAAATACCCTCCCACCTGACTGTGGGTTGTTTTATCGCTTCTTACGACAAGCCGCAGACAAATTGTATTCGTTCTCCGTTCCTCCACGGATGAAGGATGAATTAAATCCTTTTTTTTTAATAATTATTTTTCGATATAGTCATAGTTATTCTGCTATTTAGGGTGGAGACAAATCCAACAAATTAAATATTATAAAAATTAGTTCACCCGTTCTTAAGTTATAAATGTAAATAAATGTATATAAACTAACCCTACTTTTTATATTATAATAAGTAAATACTACATTCTAAGAAATAAAGCTATTGAACTAGGATTTATATTCCTGATTTTCCTATTCCATGGCAATAGTATGAAAGAAATGAAAGCTAATAAGAACCTCTTTTGATATCATTCTCTTGATATATTCTAGGGGTAATTACACCATTCATATTATTGGGTTGTTATCTCAGCAGACACGAGCTTCTATACAAAACTAATTACATTATTAAGGCATATATATATGTACACGGGATTATCACAAATTGACATTGTTTGCTTTTAGTTAGTATACTAATATAATTGTAAAATAATAATATTTGTATTGAGAGTATATTGAAATTCAGACAATGCTTGGCGATGGATAGTGCGATTATTATAACTAATAAGCGAAAGTGAAACATTTTGGATTGATGAGTTCGAAATTAGACGTGTTCATTTCTGTCTTTCAATTTCTGCAGAAATGAGACATAAAAAATGTAAAAATATTAAAGAAGTTTTATTGTAAAATAGGTTTTACAGGTGACTAAACTGCTTTTTCGTTCCTTTTGTTCTTTTTTATTTTATTATAAAAAGTACTACATGTTGGTATTTCTATTAATTATTTATACACAGCAATATTTTATAGTTACTTTAAATACAAATTTACATACCGCATAATCTAAAAAATATTATTAAATAACAAATAAGCAGATACGCGTTTATAAACGGTAAATATGAAACCAGTTTTGATATATTTTTAAAAGTTGACAATGTCTCATTTCTAACAATTGAAAGACGGAAATTGTCCATCTATTTTTGGTGAACGTTATATAGCGTATTATCTATGGTTTATTGCACACCTGACAGTGTGTAATGGGAAAGAGACGCTATCTGAATTTAGATAGCGACCCAGAATTAATGCAAAACTTTCAGCTTTGTACTCGTGAACATTATAAGTGTTCTGCGCAGTGGACGCGTACGAACTTCAAAGACGTATTTAAGTTTTATTTGCTCTATACGTATCACTACAGATATGACCTATGACTTAGACTATATATACCTATGACTTAGTATATGTATTCATCTGATATTTTACATCGCCACTATTTTATGATATTGAAAAATGGTAGGAATGTTAATCGCTAGTACCTAAACTATACTTGAATATATGGTACCACAAGTTTTTGAAATATCCACCTCTTACTCTTTGACATTTTATTATTTTAATAATAACCAATCTGTTGCTTTTCGACATTGTATGATTTAAAATATGTATTATAATATAACTCTATCATTGTTCACTGATTTGGATTAAAAATACGTTTTCAATAAAATAAAGTTAAAAATTAAAATTTACTGGAGCGACTCTAGTACTTTTTCTAAAATTGTACGTATGTGTACATACATCAATATCGAAACAAATTACAATGTCTCCGATTACGTCATAAATCTTCAGACTAAATCAAAGTTCGTACATGACCTACGTCACCAGAAGGCAACACCTGCCAGTTCCCGGCACATGTCGTGTTGCCAACTTACACGTTGTTTCGAATAAACTAAAGCTATCTTACAAGTTTCGGCGCCCTTATTAGATTATGTAACATGTCTGCTTTAGTGTCTTGATCGAGCTGGTGTACCTAAACTTTGCACTAAGTAAGATTTGGAATAAATGTGTGAGCAAACATTTATATATATATATATATATAATTCTTATATTCGTGTGTATGTCACTGAACTCCTGAACGGTTGGATGTTGAATAATTTTTTGGTATGTGGCGCTGATTCGGTCCATAGATATTCGTTTTCAGAGCAGGACAACGTCTGTCGAGCCCGCTAGTTTGTTTATAAAGCTCTTAGTCTCTTTATTTGCCTATATAGGTAAGGTTTTTCTTTTAAAATAAAGAAGTTTTGAGGGCTTTGCAGCCATTTTAGTAAGGAACCCTTATGGGATCGTCATGTCCGCTTGTCTGTCTTTGTATACCACAGAAACTGTGGGTCTTTAATACGTAATCACTACACGGGAGTAGTGAAACAGAAAAGACATTTTAAGTTTTTTCGAGATTTATTACATTTTTTTACAGCAACACATAAAATACGCCTTCTTGTAAGATTTTATGCATATAGTCATACAGTAGATAGTTTTTGTAAAAAGCAAGCAAGTTATGGACAACTATAATAAACAATGAAACAATTGTGTACAAAATTTATCATATTTATTGTCTACACACTACCACTATTATGTTTTGATATTTTCCTAAGTTTATGGTTCTCTTGACGAGATGGCTTTAAGCGATAAGCGTGCCCTTTGTTCGACCTAGTACCCTTATAGTACCTAGTTTTTAAGATCGTAGTTTTAATTTTTGGGAACAAGAAAGTGTTTTCATTCATTCATATGAAAGAACCACCCGAACCCTGTAGTCTAGTAAGTTGGGTAAAAGCTTTTATCACTCAAACACAAAGGCCGCCAAAATGACTGTAATATATTATATAGACAGAGAGGGACAAAACAAACAGGCATTACAAATGAGTCCCGTTTTTACAAAAATGACCAGGGATCCGTAAATACTAAGTTTGTGCCGTAGTTCAAGTTTGCCGACTACTCCCCTTATTCATAATGGATATAGCGATGAGGTTTAATGTGCTACGTACTATAGAAGGCGTCCGTAACTAGCTTATTTGAACACTCGTTATTGTCCATGGACAAGAACTCGCTTAGTGTGCGTGCCGGGTTGTTGATACTTTATGTGTTCGAATGAAAAGTAACTATTAAAAAAGTGCCTTCATGTGTACTAAAGCACATTTCAAACCATTCAAGAAATCCAAATAAGAGCTAAGAGGTGACTTTTCACCAGTAAGTTTGTCGTATACTCGATAAAATAACTTACTTTAATTAAATTGACGTGTCATCGCTGCTGGTATCGTCATAATTGCATTCAGAATGCGATTATGAACAACACTTTATTTAACTATTTTTCCGAGCCTATATATACATCTTGTATTAAGAATAAGAGGAATGTTTAAATATTATGTACTCAGTAAGGCTTGACCTACCTGGAAATTCCTTTCATCCTGTGGCTATATCACAACAGTTCACTTTCTGTATATGACACACCGCGGCGCAATTTAGTTACACACAACATAACTGTTTCACGTTTAAGCCCTCTACCCTTACACTTGAATTACGTACTTACATTAAATTGATATTTAGACGAAAATTAAATACATAGCTCTCCTAATTTTATTTTAAATATGTATACATAGTAATTCGTAACGTAGGTAGTTAAAAACAAAAGCGATATAAACAAAACCATATCAGTTTATAACAAATACTTACAATAAATAACTTACGTGTGCGACAGCTACCCATTACTCATAATCTTTATTTTTAGCAGTTATACGAGACCAGTCATATTATATAATAGACCTAAGTGTTAAATTTTATTTATTTAAACCTTGAAGTTTCTGAGACACTTATTTAATGGAATAGAATCCTTTATTGAACAACAAAATTAATGAAACAATACAAAAAACTGTTTAGAAGTAGGAACAAATGGCCTGGAGAGAGAAATATGGCAGAAAAGCTAGGGCAGGGTTTACTTGCACAATATACTAAAGATATTATAAAAATAAATATTAATATTATTATATATATAGATAGATTTTTATACACCTATAATAAAATACATGAAACATAGTAAAATTATTTACGTCTATTAAAAGCAATACATATTAATGACTAGCTTCTGCTCGCGACTTCGCCCGCGTGGAATAGTTAAAAAAAAGTAAGAAAAAAAAAGCCCCGATTTTGAAACATTCTTCATTGGTGCTCCGCTCCTATTGGTCTTAGCGTGATGATATATAGCCTATAGCCTTCCTCGATAAATGGGCTATCTAACACTGGAAGAATTTTCTCAAATCATATCAGTAGTTCCTGAGATTAGCGCGTTCAAGGAAACAAACAACCTCTTCAGGTTTATATATATTAGTATAAGATTGTGAAGTAGAAGGACAGATGGACGGACATTACCATTTCATAATTTTCTGTCTTTGCCAACATGGCTAAGGATTCCTAAAAATATAGATTAATTAAAAATGACGCACGAGCCGATCTACTAAAGTTATGAATTGAGACTTGTACCCATCAATCACAATCCTTCGTACAATTTATACGAAGCCGGGTTTAAATAAGTAGAAATATTAAATTACTTTTAACCTCATTAAGGTTCTTAAAGAACCCTTCAAACTTACTCTAAGTCAATATGAATAAGACCGTAAATCTTCAACATTATCCCCTCCGTGCAGGAACGGAAAAATAATACTTATTCCTGCGGCCGGGCGGCCTGTTGTAAGAGGCCACAAAAAATCCCGCATCCAGGTTCTAGAGTATGCCTTCATAACAACCTCGAGCTGTGTTCCGGCGTCAGCGGCCAGGTTCCAGTTTCTACTTCGAGGCCGGCAGCTCATTGGCAGCACTCTGGTATTGCTAATGTCCATAGGCGACAATAACTACTTTCCATCACAGTTGGGCCGTAAGCCTGTCTGCAGTGCTTCAGCAATAAAAAAACATAAAGGCAGTTGAAGCCGCACTATTATTATTACAAATATTTACAGAACAAAATCTGAAAATATGAATAAGCTATAAACTCTTCAAAATCTCCAGCGTTTTCAATAAGTAATTAATTATCTGCGGTTTAGAGGGGCGTATCGATTCCTAAACGAGTCAGATTGAAATATCCAATCAGGGCCAACGGATACTGGCTTATTACAGGGATGACTAGCTAGCGTGCTATAGGAAACGGAAATGATATTTGCTTCATTGGATAATGTTTTTAGGGTTGTCTAGCCATTTTGTCAAGAAGCAACTAACACTTTGTAAAATCTTCATATACTTTATATACGCCCGTGCGTCTTTCTATGTGTGGCATTTCATTTTACTCAGATACCATGGGGGTTTATATAGATGAAATTTGACAAAAGTTATCTATGCTGTTTAGTATTGCAATACTGAATATGACCGTCTGTATGTTATACTTTCACGGAAAAATTGCTTTATCAATTTTAGTGACATGTATTCTCAATACCGAAAATCAATATAGCATACTTATTATCCAAGAGAATGGGATAGCCTGCGCTAGATACGGGTCGGAACTTTATGCAGATGAGGCCGCGGGCAAGACCCTAGTATTATATAGGCAGCTACACAACGGTGTAATGAAGCCCTGAAAAATTAAAGACCAGCTAGCTAGCACCCCAAAAAGTTTCTTTCAATCCCCAGTACCAAAACTCGGTATACATAATCGTTTTGGTTATCATCAGACAGACAATGAAAATGATAATGATGTTCCTTACTGTGCTTTTTATTAAGTCATTAGATGGAAAAATTGCTTCCAATTTGATAATTGTCAAATTGTAATATAAACCTACGAAAGCGGCCGCTTTGTGCCCTCAGGAGGTTGATTTATGACACTGCTCTTTGACTTTTTATTATCTTTCACCAACATACAGCGCACCCCGCCTTTTATTTGCTTGTAAACTGGTTAAATTAATAAGACTCTCAGCATTTGTTTTTACGAGTATTACGAACACGCTTTATGGTTATGTTATGTATGACATTTACCGTATACGGTTTTACATAACCCTGTTTGCCTCTTTCATGACTGAAACAGCCGATCCTGTATAAGATTTCCTTTTACAAACTTGCCATTGCAGTTAGAATATACAGATGGGATTTACTCTATCTTTGTGTGCGTTTGTTTGAGGCTAATTCGGACCAGCAGATTCCGAAAATGAAATTTTTAGAATTTTTGTCTATCTGTCTGTCTCTCTGTTAGAGCATCATCACGTGAAAACTACTGAACGGATTTAAATGAAATTCGAAACAGGGCTAACTTATATCATGGGGCGTAACTTAGGATACTTTTTATCTCGATAAATGACGTCGTTTCCGTGGGATAGACGAAAATAACGAAAAAGATGGCGTTGCAATTGCATCTTTATTGGAAACTACTGAACGTATATGAATGAAACTCGACATAGTGCTGGTTTATCACCCGAATTAACATTTAGGATATATTTTAAGCCAATAAAGGACGTTATCTCCTCAAAATAGACGGATTCGCAAAAAAGGTGGCACTACAATTGTGATGTAGACAGCCATCGCTGTAATTCAATATCAAAAAAGTGGTCATGTTAGCCACATGCCATTCGTTACGTATTAAGTACTTCAAATCAGATTGGCTGCGATTTTTCTTTGTTTTGTTGTGCAGTTGTCTACACTATATTGACTTAGTACCTTTGTAATTGTAGTGAATTGAACAAGACACTAAAGTATTGAAGGTAGGTAAGGAAGTAGGTACTATATATATATATATATATATATATATATATATATATATATATATATATATATATATATATATATATATATATATATATATATATAGTACCTACTTAAATTTGTATGTATGTAACATAGAGCTGCTGCCTAGCTTTACACGCAGCGTAGCCGTGGGGAAAACTCTTGTCTATAATATATGTCTATACTAATATTATAAAGAGGAAAGATTTGATTTTTTGTTTGTTTACATTGAATAGGCTCCAAAACTACTGAAACGACTTGAAAATTTTTTTCACTGTTCGCACACTACCGGGTCCTTTACTAGGGATTAGACCAAAGCGACGAGAGGTGACACCACGAATGGGCACCAGAGTTAAATCGCCGGCTTGTGTGGAGACTCGACTACTCAATACTCCACTAAAACCACCCTCCTCCCATGTGCCCCGCTCTTATGGTAGGAAGAGCATGAAAATTAGAACGTAGTTACGCCCACGCTGACCCTAGCGCATCAGTTTTTGAGAATGCCCCGGGAAAGGCAAACTCACTTCGTCAACAGGGGTGAAATCTCCTCTGCTCCCTAGATGCTAGAGGGCCCTTGCAGCGGTCTTACGAGAGGAGATCTTGCGCATATCTGCGCCTCCGGGATTCTCTCCCTTTTTCGTTCTGCGGCCCTCTTTTGAGACATTACTGCCTCGCGGAAATTGGCCGCACCCACCCAATGATAGTCGCTATGCAGTATAGCTTGCACCAAACTGCCCAGAGAATCGATCGGACCTACGAGGGTCTCGAGTTCATGTCTCTGCGGTGCCCTTGCTGCGCACTCGACGAGCGTATGAAACGCAGTGTCTAATGCGTCACACTGGCGACACTGAGGGGAAGGCAGGCAGCCCGCGATATGATTCAGATACTTATCGAAGCACCCATGCCCGGTAAGTATCGACGTCATCCTGAAGGTCAGGGTCCCGCGTTTCCGCGAGAGCCATCGCATCAGGTGCAGGCGCACCGCCTCCACCGTCTCAATGCCCGCCACAGGAGTTTCCAACTCTCTCGACCAAGTCAGATGCGCTCATTCGGACAGCAGATTCCGAAATGAAAATTAGAATTTTTGTCTGTACCATCTTTTATAACATCAGGTGAAAACTACTGAATGGATTTAAATAAAACTCGACATAGAACTAGCTTATATCCCGAATCAACACTTAGATACTCTATATCCCTAATAAAAGTACGCTTTAACGGTTTTAAGCGCGGTAATTTATGTTATTTTTATTATTTATAAAACCGTTAAAACGTAGTTTTATTTAGTACAGTATTCACAAAGTACTAAAATGCCCTACGCGACTTCGATTTCCTTAATTTTGAATTAATAACCTGCAAATCCTACTTTCCAGAATAAATAACTCACGTTAACCTCTACGTGGTTGATTTTGTTAGTTGTGTTTTTTACAGATATTCAGAATAAATGACATTTAAGTATCAAACCTCAAAATGCTCAAAATATCTTTCACCAATTATGAAGCGTACAAGTTAATGAAGTAACTGATTAATTGCATGT
Organism: Dendrolimus houi; assembly: GCA_039645545.1. Classification (NCBI taxonomy): domain Eukaryota; kingdom Metazoa; phylum Arthropoda; class Insecta; order Lepidoptera; family Lasiocampidae; genus Dendrolimus; species Dendrolimus houi. The sequence continues at coordinate 13,746,015 of CM077134.1, forward strand.
CATTCCATAAGCGAAGGTTTAGACAAATGTCGATTTATGACTATAAATAAAGCTTGATCAATTATGAAAAATATGTATAGTTATTATTAGTTTCTCTACAATGGAGAAGCCCGGATCCAGCAATGGAAAATTTATGTTCTGATCTCACATTGATGATACATCTTTAATGAAAATAATTAGGAAAAAAATAAATGTTACAACTTAAATAATAGTAAATTGGTAATTTTAATTCACAAAAGGGTTCAACACCACCATAAGTTAGAATGAGGAAAAAAAAAAATTTCAAAACGTGCTGACTGTTTATAATAAAAGAGAGGCAAAACATTGGAGCAATTATTTTTAATTTCTTCGTTCAAATTTGTATCCATTTCGTTTCTTTCCAATTTCAAACAATTGAATTATTCTTTGTTCCAGCCAAGTCCAGAGCGATTGTTTTCAATTACCAACCGTAGAGTGACAACGTCCATAAAACAAAGAATTTGGGTTCTTTTTTACAACGATTTTAGTGAAGTAGAAAATTTTATTAATGAGTTTAATCAACGTAAAAGTTTTTGACGAGAAATATTTAAAGAATATCAAAGTATGTTTGGCTCAAAGGTCTTTGTTACCGGGCCAGAAATTCCCTCAACAGCAGTAACTAGGAGTAACAATACCAGTGTTTTAATGTGCTGCTCCCTTAATGATTAGTTCCTCTTTATTCGCTACATCTCACTAATATAGACTCATCTTAATTTTACGAGTGTAACATCCGTGAAAATTGACTGAGTTAGTTCTGCTACTCTGTTCATATGTGAAATTGAAAAGAAACCTAAAATAAGACAATTGTTTGACTTACTTGGTCTAAAAAATATTCACATATCTAGAAATACAACGTTCTTTAAAACTTTTAGTAATTGGTGACAACACCAACATTAACTTGAAAACATTTTGTGTTGTTTTTTGTTTTCGATTTTTTGTTATTTTTCGTTGTTTTGCAACACAGGCGCCTTTTCATTTTTCTCAGTTTTTCATTTATTAAATCCAAGAAATCAACACGATAATCGCACACAGTCCACTGTTTCCAGAAATGTAATAGCCATATTATTTTTCGCAGTAGTCATTCTGTACGACAAAACAAGAGAATATTTTTTTCTTGTAACACCAAACATTATAACTTTATTTTGGATTTTATTAGGTATTTGTCAATCCTATTAAATAATTAGAAATAGAAAACGTTCGTAAGTTACGGGCCACACAAAACGGCTAAAATCAATATTTTTCTACCGTGACCTTAATTAATAGAAATATGAATAGACCCGGATGTTTTCTTGAACATTTATCTTCATTCCACGTTATAGATACCTATCGCAGTCTAGCAACATCCTCGCTGCTGATTGAAGTAGGTTATTGCATTTGACAGCGGGTAATACGATCAGACGCTAGACGGTTCGATCTCGCGACAAAGCGTTCAAAAAGTTATTTCTTCTTTTATTATTCATGCCTTAGATAACATTACTTTAAAGATTAAAAGAAAATATTTTTTTAATTAGGCTAGTCAGAATGTCTATAAATATTTGACTAAACGAGAATGTAGTAAAATAAATTATACGAACCAATATATTTGATTAAATTTTCTTTATTCTTATCTATCTTTATTGATTAGTTTTCGTTTTATATTTCATCGTCATTGAATAATAATTAAATTACTTTAAGAATTTTAAATTAGTACCAGGGGTTTCCACATTGCTACATTGGTCTAGTAGTATTTACCCCTCATTAAAAATATTTAAGTTATACGAGGTTTGCCGGCTCGTTACATTGAAGTTATTTTATAAAATAATCGTATTAATAATGAGACTATGAATTTATTTTTTTATTTTAAATAAGGGCGCTTAGTTCGCCTACCATACTAGAACACAAGAGGCACATGCCAGAAAGCGTATTTACTATTACCTGGGCTTCAGAAATCGTCCTTAAAGTTGATATATTATATTGAGATATAATTATGCATATTATGTACTGAAAATTATGTTTATACACGTAAAAAGTTATATACATATAAAACTGCCTATCTCAAAATATAAAAAGTAACTATATCACGTCTAAAATGTTACAATTAACTATTAAAATATCAGAAAACTCTGTACAAAATACACAACTTATATTTTTATCATAACAATTGTTTCTAATATGTATAATTATAATAAGGCAAACTAAATTATCGTTCGCACTCTATCCAGTGATTGATTGGTTGGTACTCTGCAAATTTAGTCAAAATATTAAAAAATCTCTTATTTTCTATTTTGTACCCATATAATAAAATTATTACGATCAATATATGTCTACAAAAAAAAAACAGATTTCTTAATGTTTTGAATAAAATAATAGGATGCCAACAATGGTATAGTTTCCCCTGCTAAATTAATTATTTAATACTGCTGATAATAAAATTTCTAAACTAATATATCCTTCAAGCAACGTTCAAATAAAACGTTAGAGTATTTCAAACTAAAACCAGAGTTCAACTTAATAGTTAGTTTGTACAACGTACTGTTGCTGTCCCGGCCCGCTTTTTATACGGCAAACCGCTCTCGAGCACGTAAAGTTTGCAAATCTATTTACTGTTATGTACAATTGAACCAACACATACTTCTGTGGCCGCGCTAGTGCGAAATGCAAAAGCTGTTCAGAAATATCCTACTAACTTTTGCTGTCTTTAAACAATACTTGTTTGTGAATACTTTAGTATTTCTTTAATACTTTTTTGTCTTTTTTTTGTTCATTATACATATTTTTTAAAATTCACTATAACCTGTGTAACATTAATAACGAAGATACCTAATCGGACAAATATAATTGTATCTCTTAATTATTTTTAAACTATCATTTAGGGACATTTTATGATAATAAAAATTCCTTTGCTTGATACCAAGTATATTAAATTCATTAAAAAGTCTAAAACTCGATTCTACAGTGAATCCCCCGATAACCATGGGATGGGATGCTTGTGATCTCACAATAAGGAATAATTTTCACGGGACACTGAGAAAAGTGTAGTACCATTTGAAATAACTTAGATTAAAAATAAGATTAATACTATAAATTTTTGCAATCTTGGAAAATTTGAAATCTGTAATATTAATTCGGCAGCATCTGACTTAGTTCAACATCTGTTGGTTGCATAAGAAACGCGGTCGATAGTTAGTATTGAGTTGTAGTTAAAAATATTGAGATAGATGTATGTCATTACAAGAATGGATAAGATAAAAAAAATAAATAAAGGAGTCTTTAAAAGTTGCACCTATAACTGATAAATTGAGAGGAATACGATTGAGGTGTTAAGCATATAATGAAGAGGAATAGAAATTATGTGACAAAGAGAATGTTAAATTGGAAGATCGATGAATGTCAAAGTAAAGGTATACCAAAAAGATAAGTGGTTTGTGAAAAGTGATATGTGTTATAATAAATAGGTCCTTTATTCTGACACACATCACTTCATGGAAGGAAAGGGCATACTGTAACGACCCCAAGTTTTTGGGAGATTTTTATTTTTTTATTGGTGAAGTACAGCAAGCTTGCGGCCCATCTGATGGTAATCGATTACCGTTGCTTATGAAACTAAACTAAAGGTACTACCGACGTGCTACCATCTTCGAATAAGGAACTGGAAAATATAACTCAAAGTTGTTATGGCGGCATAGTCTAGACCAGGGGAGTATATTCATAATTTGATGTTTCATACTGGTTTATAAGCTGGTTAAAGAAGTATATTTTATAATCGCATTCTGAATATAATTATGAAAAATTTAAGGCGCCTGCAATCCTCGTATAGATATTATGAATAGGAGGATAAACCTTTATTCAAAATTTCATTCAGCCAGCCATTACCTTTTGGGAAAAGTCATTGCCGCATACGTATATGGACTACACGTGCAGTGAAATATTCTTTCATCTCTTTGTTACATATATGGCACAGTGCATCTAATTTATTTTCATGATGTTATATTTTGTAATAGTAAGAAATACATCTTCATTGTAAACTTTATCTACAAAAAAAATGGCCCTGACATACGTGGACACACAAACGGACACGAACGGACCTTTAATTAAGAGTTTTGTTTTTGCCAAAAAGGCTGCGTAACCGTAAAATATCCAAATTTAATTCTAAAAGTAATTTCGTATACAACTTATTAGGCCATAACTCTCCTTAATGGAGACCAGAGAGAAAAATAAATTAACTTACTAACTTGAATAAAAAAAGGGAATAAACTTTACAACAAAGACCCGATTGAAAAAGTTGATTAATAAAATAGGTCAAGTGGTAAAATTTTATCAAAAGTCACTGCAGACCTGTCAAACGTCAAGAGACTGATAATTAAAAAGTGAAAATTGGGAACAGCTATATTTTGGCTATGCGCCAGGAAGCATCTGGGCCATATAATTGGTCAGACAGAAGTTTTGAAAATGTTTCAACGATTATTTGCTATGAAATGAGTTTTACATCGTTCAAACTTTAGTATTGCTTTAACTTATCATGTCTTTTTTTAATGTATTCATAACAGTCAGTTAATGAAATAGCGGCTTTAAACGGTTTCGTAGCTTATATTTTTATAGCAAATCTGGCAAAAAGACAGACGGCCCACCTAATGGAAAGTGGTTACGCTCACCTATACACGTTTGCAACACCAGGGGCGAAGCCAACGCGTTGTCAGTCTTTGGAAGGAGATAAGAGGAGAGAAATGATAGAGAGATCAGATAGGAGGAAAGGAATAGGGAGATGAGATAGGGAAGATGGGATATATGAAAAGGGAAAGTGGGTCATCGAAACGTTTATTCATCATACGAAACGTGATTATCTGAAGGCTACTGTCTCACGTTGATATTCTGTGAAAGTTTGGTATCGCACAGATCAAGTGAGCCCCATGAACTCGGCAATTTCAAAACCTAGCAAGTGCTTCCCAAACAATTTCACTTCACGACAAAATATACAAAATACAAAAATCTCAAGAAGATGCTATTTCATAAATCTTTATTATTAAACTTATTGCGAGCAATAAGTAGTAATAATATTGGTACAGATTTCAAATATTTTGGTAAACACAATACATAAGAAAATTCGTAGCAGGACAATAAATGCACAAAAAACGATTTAACAAACTATGTCAGTTGCTAGGTTTTGAAATTTTACAGCTGAACTCCAATTAAGACAAAGGTTCCAGCAAGGCTCTGTCACGCCCCTACCTGCTCTTTGGCTAAAATAAAACCCTTATGATTTCGTCAAGTCCGTTCATGAGTCTGGCCCTCTGTTTGTCTTTGTAAGCTAGCGTCATTTTTCTTAGAGCCTCTAATCACCCAGTAGACTATTTTTCAATATTAAGATTAGATTTTTGTTTTTAAAAATATGTATAAGTTTCTTAAAAATAAAAATCACCCTCCACGTTCCCGCTAAAAACATTTTAGATGAATACCAGCTATGGCTAGTGTTCGCTCTTTGCATCAATTTGAATTAGTATTTGAGGGTATAATAGCTCCGAATTTCATATTCAATTTAGATAGCAACGTAAATAAAACGTGAATATACATTCTAAATGCAAATTCATGTCAATTAGTTTTACTCTCTTTTTATACATATGAACCTATTTGTAACATTTGGTTTTTTTGATTATTTGGTGTTTTGCATAATTATGCTACATAGTTTTCGCAAATATTTTTTCATTATTTATTTTATTGCATAACAGAATTTAAATTATTATTTCTAAGAAGCTTACATCAGACTTATTTTATCTACATACATACATATTAACACGCCCGTTTCTCATAGTGGTACTCAAATACTCCTCTAGAGTATAGTTCTCTCCACAGAGACTATGGATCTCCACTTGCTACGATCCTGACAATGCACATTATTTGAATACCTTTCTTTAAACTAACTGCAATTAGATCATGATGAGTATGTCGTGTTCTACTAGCACCAACTCTGCCATTCATATTGTTGTCATACACTTGATTTGTGATTCTGCTATCAAAATTTGTCTCAAACATACCCAAACCACCCTAACATTTCCTCTTCATTTCTTCCTCTCTCCATCCACAATGAACCCTTATCACACTATTTCTTCTCAAATCTTATCACTATTCACGTTATATGAAAAGTTACGTTAGCATATAATGTGCAATAACATCGCCGGAGTAATCACTACAACATTATTGCATGAAGTTTTCTTTACAAATAATGAAAAAGTATTTCACTTTATACTTTATAATGGAGTTACGTTGTTCATTTGAAAAGAAAAGAATTGCACTAAAGCGAACAGCTTTTCTAGCCATTATACCTAATTGAGTACAGTTTTAGCGCGGCTTTTGAATTCAAAAACCACGAGAGGCCGGCAATCGTGGACCGTTAACTTTTTCGAGCAGTCAACTGGAAACCGGCCGTGACGTGAACTACGGTTTAATTGCTCATAACCAGCACGTTAACGTTGCTCAATTGGCGAATAGCTGTATGTTTTATTTGCTCATCGTGAAATTTAGCTTCAGTTTTTTCTGAATTTAACCTTCACCTTCTCTCAATTGTTTGGGGACGGCACAATATATGTTTTCCTTTCATACTCCTCTATTCTGATATACGTCCTCTGTCATACCACAAATCATCATGTCATCCTTCATCCTTCACACAATCCATCCATCCATTTTTAGTCTACCTTTACATTTGTACCCGTCAATCTTCCAGTTTAACATTCCGAGTAATCCGTATTAATATTATAAATGCGAAAGTAACTCTGTCTATCTGTTCCGTTTTCACGGAATGAGTGCTGGACCGATTTGGGTGAAATTCAGTATATATGTAATTTTAATACCGAGGATGGACAAAGGATACTTTTTATCCCAGATAATGGGATCAATTTATGTAAAGGTAATCTCCCAAAAAGTAGGATAGACTTTTTTGTGATTTGCCATTTTGGTCTTTTTTGACCTTTTTATCTTTTTGTCCTTTTCTGTCCAGTTTGTCTTTTTTGTCCATTTTATCCTACCTTCCTTTTTGGCCTATTTGTCCTTTTTGTCCTGTTTGTAATATTTGTCCTGTTTGTCTATTTTGTTCTTTTTGTCCTGGTCGTCTTTTTTGTTCTTTTTGTCCTGTTTGTCCTTTTGTCATTTTTATCATTATTGTAATTTTTATAATTATTGTAATTTTTGTTATTTATGCAGTTTTCGTAGACGGGGGATAGATAGATAAAACCGTCCTACGGTTTGAAATAAAGGATAAATGTTTCGATTAGACCAATCTTTTCTCAAGATTTTAGATATTAAAAATTTATCGCGTATAAAAAATGTGATAGTAATTCGATATGTCTTTCTGTTAAGCTTTCACGGAAAACTACTACTACTAGGAATACTGGATCGGTTTTGCTGTAATTTTGTTTAAATGTGGTTTTAATACCGAAAATGTACATAAATACTTTTCATGCTGGGAGATGGGATAGTTTGCGATATAAAATGAAATTAATGTTCCGGGTGCAAATAGCACTGACATAAAAGTTTAGTACAATGTAACCTGTAGTAACACCTGCTCTTTAAACAAGAAGCATGCACTAGAGGTAGACCCGCGGTGCAGCGGCGGGGTAACCTCTAGTCTATAATATATTATAAAATTCTAAACATGCCATGTCTGTGCATTAAAGCTATTAAAAAAATAACTGGAATAGAAGACTACATAAACGATGAAGAAGACGATGCATTTTTTTAAATTATTTTGTCTGTTTGTTCGGGATTCACATAAAAACTACGGGGCCGATTTCGATGTGGTTTTCGCTGATCGACAGCTAATTCTTAGACTTAAACTCTACGCTACTTTTATCCTGGGAATCCCGCGGGATATTTTCCCGGTTTGTTCGGGTTCGAGTACAGTTTCCAGTAAAACGCTAGCTTACATTATTTTTTTAAACGCTGCAATACTTTGTGTCCCGGGAATCTCGCGGTAATTTCAAGTCAAGCGTGAACGAAGTCGCAGGCATATCCTAGTACTTATATATTTAACTTCAAATTTGCAGAAAACAATGTATAAATTACTGGACAAATTGTTCGTTTTTTTTTTCTGTTCCACTTGCCTCTTCATACTTGGTGACATTGACAAAATCAATGCCATTTGCATTAAAGCCAAATATTTATAAAAGTACTTTCCGATTATGTGAAATGAAAACACTATTTTCATCTAAGTATTATAGATTTCGAGCTTTCGGGGCGGAAAATATAGATGTAGCTGGGATTAACTATGGTATTGTATCATGTCGCGTATTATCATCCATAAGATATTAAATAAGTATCAAAGCAATTTAACAATGCTGATATTATAAATTACCCATTAATTGAAAATTATTGACAGGTCGATTAATTGAGATCACGCTGCTCTGTATTGTTTTAATGCACAGTGACACATGTTACTTTCGTGGAATAGGAAGTGGTGATAAATAATTAACCGTTGAAATGAAGTCCATAATTTTAATTTTTGTAGTTTATTCTATTCAAGGTAAGGTTCATTATTATTAAAATGAAAGCTAAAATAATAATTATTGAAGTAAATTTTAAATATTTTGACTAATAGAGATTTTTATAGTTTCATAGTAATCTTGTTAAAAATTGAATTACTGCAAATTCGTTTCAACTGTTTGAATTTTATCGTTTTAGAATCCGTCTTACTACGTAGCTATAAGCCGTAAAAAGATGATAATGAAACAGAGTAACGTTCACATTTAGGTATTAGTACGCAGTACATAAATTGTTTTATTTTTCTTAAAATTCATTCAATATTTTACAGGTAAGGGTCTTTCTGCTTTCTTTCTTCCTAATAACATGGGCTTGCTATCACAATTTCCAAATACAGCGCAGTTGACAGAGCCTGTTCAAGTTGGAACAGTTCACGCAAGAAATAGTTTAACTTTGAACGGACACGATACACTAAATCAAGTAATACGTTATGATCAACGACCGAACCGTTATTATAACGGTAGAACATTTACAAATGAGAATTATGCCAACACTGGAGGGTTACTAAATAACAAGATATATGAAACTACTGAACATAAAAACGCGGCAAATAATAAGAATTCTTGGATTCGCACAGATAATATAGATGTTTCAGGTGATACCGATTCGGTTAGTGGTGTCGGCATATTTAGAACTACAACCCACCCAACAGAACCTATTTACGAAAGGCCTCATTTCAATAATTATGATATTAACGACAGAAATGGCTTACAGGTTACTACCGAAAGCAATAAAACAACTGACATACCTGTTTTTAGAAGTAAGGTAACCACCCCTTCAAATGAGTTTGAAACAGTGAACTCAGAAAAATATATAGGATCAATCAAAATCTACTATGAACATATAAATCCGGGAAAAGATGTTATAAAGGTAATAATATCAAAGAAATTAGAATAGTACCTGAAAATGAGAGAATAAACTCTTTTAGATTGATATATTACATGGAGTAAAGTATTATGTTTGCTATCTGTTGATTTTTATTGGTTACAGCAGGTGCCTTAATTATATTTAACTATTTATTAAAATATGTTTTTTTTATTCAGTTCCTAAAATTTTGTTTTATGTATATTTGTAAATTCAAATGAAGTGTAGCCAAATGAAGCCGCTTAAATTTAACCTGGGCTTAATCAATTAAACACGTATAATTACCTCTATATGCACACATAAAATAATCGCATAATGACATTTAACTCTTGTTTACAGAATTTATTAGGCCCACTTGAACGCATAGTCCTAGGTTAAATAAATAAATGTAGAGTTTATAAACTCGGGTTTAGTTAATTAAAAAAATTACTCTCATTGTCCTTTGCGCCACTAAAAAATACCACCGGGTAACTAACCTGACATTTATTTTGTTTAGTTGGTAACATTGAAAAGTCTATACTTTTTTTGTTGTAACCCCACCAGATATTTAAAACGAAACTTAGATCTCTATCTTTTTTACACTACAGCACACTGTATATAGGCTTCCTTAAGTATCTTGCATTGTACGCCAGTTGAAGATTTTTATTTTAACCGTATTGTCTCATGTCGTTTATTTCCTTTTTTTGTGTGAAAGTTATAAAGTACATTATTTTTATAAGAATAATGCATAAAAAGCCGGGTTTACGTGCCCACAATTTCACAACTAGTGATGATATGCTTTTATGTGGTACAGGAGCGAAATACAAAACCTTCAGCAAAAATATGCAGCTGGCTCAAAATGACAAAAATATACAATTCGAGTACTACTGGGGACCAATATTGCTATTATTATCTCGTAAACGATATATTTCTTATATTGTCTATTGTATTGCATATACCACAATCACCATTATCATCTCAATTCATTTCTAGGGTTGTCTGGAAGAGAGAGAGAGAGAGAGAGAGAGAGAGAGAGAGAGAGAGAGAGAGAGAGAGAGAGATAACACTTTATTGCACACCAAAATATACAATTACAAAAACAGACCATATTTACAATATTTTTCTAGGCAATACAACAGGCGGCCTTATCGCTCAAAGCGATCTCTTCCAGGCAACCTGAATGAAACAAAAAATTTGAATCAGGCGATATAGGTGGTGCAGGAAAAAGATAGATACTATAAAATAGATACATAAATACTCAAACTAGTTTAAGAAATGAATATACAAATACATACATATATACATAGTCATATATATACAATAATACATAAGTTATTATAATAATAATGTATTAGCATGATTATATTCTGTTAATCAGACATAGCTATTTGTGGACAAATAGTGTTTTCTGAGCAAATTTCTAAATATTGGTAATGATTTGGCCTCTCTGACAGTAAGAGGCAGCATATTCCAAAGTTTGACAGCCTGCACCGTAAAAGAATTATCATAACAAGATGAAGTTTGTGCAAGCGTCGTAAGTTTTCGGTACATATCATGGCGCAAATTATGGGCAGTGGATAGGCGAAGGAATTTAAAACGTTCCTTAAGGTACTGGGGACTATTAGGATTAAATAATATGTTATAAAGGAGAGTGAGAATGTGAGTATTTCGGCGAAAATGAATAGGAAGCCACTTGAGTCTTTTACAAAATTCGGAAACATGGTCATATTTTCGCAATCCAAATATGAACCTGATACAAAAATTCTGAAGCCGCTCAAGCTTGTTCAACTGTTCTACGGTTAAATCTAGATACCAGGCGTCAGCGTAATCAAGTATGGGAAGCAAGAGAGACTCAGCAAGCGTAATCTTGGTAGCAGTGGGCAAAAAGTTTCTTAATCTTCTGAGAGATCTAGAAGATAAGAAGACTCTGCGACTTAAATCGGTGATGTGAGGCCGCCAAAACAGCTCCCTATCGATGATTATGCCGAGATTTTTGACAGTATCGCTAAGAGGAATATGTGTCCCGTCAAAAACAACTTATGGTAAGGAGGACCAGTTAACTTTAGCATTCATCCTAGGGCTACCGACGATTATCAATTGAGTTTTCTGAGGGTTTACGGTAAGACCAAACTTTTTGCTCCATCTTAGAACGTGATCCAGGTCAGTGTTAATTTTATTAATTGCAATATTTAGTGCATTAGTGTCACTTTGTGTGTAAATTTGTAAATCGTCAGCATATAGGTGGTAGGAAGAAGTCAATTTGTCAGAGATAGAGTTTATAAAAACAGCGAATAAAAGGGGAGATAAAACGCCGACCTGGGGAACACCGGCAGTTAGAGAAGAAATCGCTTTTTAGCGATAAGATGTGCATAATTACGTATTGTTTTAGTCTGTAAGTTCATTTTTTTTTATTGGTGTACTATAAATTGTTATCCATCGATCAATTGTATAGGCTTGCGTTTGACCGACATTGCACTTGATCTGGTGGATATACATCCTAAGATGGAGCGCGTTTGCCTAGAAGACACCTGTTCATGCGAGACTTGCAGACGCCTAAATTATACGTTTTATGAAAAACAGACGACAGTGTCGAGTTTTATGATTATTTCCTCAGCGGTCCGTATTTTAATGTCGAACTTTTCGTTTTTTTTTGTTTTAAATTTTAACTTTAATAAGCCGAGCAAGCAAGCATCGACTAACTATGATTAATCTCAAGATGAGTATTATTTCTGTGGTGTATGTTATTTCAATTATATCATTAATTAGTATTTAATAAAACAAATTTATTTTGGTGAACTCCCGTTTGCCATTTATTAAAGTGATGATAGTAAAAGACAAATAACAATATGTCACTGTCACTGACAAAGTTATTGACGTTTATATTTATATAGTTTAAATTAACTCTATGCTATTACAATTTCTCTCCACTTCTGCTTATTATTTAAAGAACGATTAGAATTTCTGAACATCTAGCTCCCACAAACGAACTGAAGTGGTTATTTCAGTTATCAGTCCTAACTACTCGCTCCTATTAGATACCGTGCTGATATATACAACTTTGACAAACAGGTATAAATCGGGTGAGAGACGTGGGAGCTAGTATACGTACTTTGGGTCGAAGAATTTCTACACTCCTGGAAGTTTGTCGTCATCGTTCGTCGAAAGATCGTCGAACCTCGGGTTTTTTTTTGAGAAACGCAAACGTGCGATGAAGCCCGCCCTAAGAGCTGAAATCATGCTGATAATTCTAGCATGGCTCTACCACGTCAGTTCCGTACTTAAACAACGAACACGGCACAATTTCCATTCGCGCCATGCCATGTACCCAACTTTTCCACAGAAAGTTCCTATAATAATAGGTGGCGTGTGAGGTTTTACAGTTTCCATTCGCCGAATTTATGAATATTTAAAACCTATGTGCGGCGACCCACCCTCATCAGATTCATTCAAAAACTCAGATGAAATACATATATTATACAATTGATGCATACGCTAGTTGTCAATAAATACTCGCCAAGCCTTTAGTTACGTAAGACTTCTATCAAACGTGTTGATAAGTCCAGATAAAGCCATTAATCTTCAGGAACCTATTATGGTCCTTGAATCTGGACAACGAAATCATTTAATATTTTATTTTTAATGACTGCTTCGACCAATACGCTATTTAAAAAAACTTACCTATAAAATTGTAAAAAACTCTAGAATGTAAATTTATTTCCACAAATTAAATAAACATCTTTACGTAAATGAGAAACGTGCTTAATGATTACAAATTTTCATGATAAGCGTAATTAAAACATGCCTTGTACACGCACTATAAAATATATTGTAAATATACCATATTGTAAATATATATATATTACAAAATAGTCCAAGATTGGCGTGCTAAGATCGAAAGCTCACCTCAAGATGTCCTCTTAACCTTCCCAGCGAAATGACATAAGTTGTCTCGTTCATACATACTACGTTTTATACTTCTGTCTCGTTTACTCTATGGGTATTTAATTCTTTTTTGGGTCAAACGGTTTTATAGAACAACCACATAAAGTACATATTTTACATATCGTTTTGTAACACACGTTGTATAACTTTCATGTAGTTCATATTACTAAAATTTTTATAACTATTATTCTCATTTAGATTATTACCTACTTGAATTACATTAGGTATAAAAATAAATACGTAATTGTAAACGATGTTATGTAATATAATAAATAAAACAAACATATTTAAGAAAATTTGTTTTAAAATTCGAGTTGAAATTATAAAGTATAAATAAAAATATAAACATTTTGTATGTATTCCAGAAATGAAAACAATTTGGGAAGTTACGGAATCATTCATATTGTGTTGCATTTAAGCATGAGTTCGTCGAGATAAGGGTTCGAGTACACACTCGCAAAACCATGACGTACTTATATATTCCAGAATACAACAAAAACCAAAGGACGTTGAATTATTTTCATTCAGGCAAGGCTGCGCTATGCAATATTCATGTTGGACATTGAATAATTTGCAAGCTAACCGAATAGACAACCGAAGTCGGGCGGGAAGTGAGCCAAGGGCACGTGACGTCACACTTAACACAATGACGTCAGCGTCTATTCTCATATTTCTGGTATTTATTTCGAAGAGATTCCGAACTCCCACTCACTAACACAGGGGCGGATTAAGACACTTGCCGCCTGTAGGCTATTCAAATTTTGCCGCCCCTACCAACCCCTACAAATCTATACTAGAGTATATATTCACAATCACATTAATTACATTTTTTTACACAACCTTTTTTTGCCGTACTTATTAGATTGTGAAGCAGGGGATCAAAGGGTTTATTTCTGTTGTAGCCAAGAGTTCAAAATCTCACTCAAATTGTAGAAAAAAATATATAAATGGTTAAACATATTACACGTTGAATTGTTTGTGTGAATTTAATAAGAATTATCTTTATTAAGTTTTAGAGTTTAAGTAAAACATAATTTCTCTAAGACGCAAAGACATATTGGCCTCAAATTTGATGCCCCTCCAAAATCTGCCGCCCTAGGCTCCAGCCTACACAGCCTATTGGTAAATCCACCACTGCACCAACATTATTGAATTCACAAGAAAATTTATCATCTGAGTTTGCATTTTGATTAACAAGTGGTTTAGACATCCGAGGGTGATTTTTTTTAGTAATTCGTAGGCATAATGGGGAAATATCCCCTTGTATAATCTTCATCTCTGTCCGTCCTTCTGTCTGTACATGCTACAGCCATTTCCCTAAAAAAAACTGTAGATTTATATAGATTAAAAATACAAAAGTACTATACGAGTATTTTACTATTTTGTGACAAATAAGTTCGCCTTTGACCACGATCACGCTTAATGATGTACGATGACGCGGTCGAAGACTGCGCTCTCACTTAAATAGTACTTATTCTCAGGAGACTTAAAGACACCCAGACTGTTTTTTTCGGGATATCAGACTCCTGTAGTGCAGTCCACAGCTCTGCTGTACGCAGACCTCTATATGAAAAGTATTTTTTTATTGTATAAGTTCGCATTTGACCGACATTGCACCTGATTTCAGCTAAAAGTAGTCTACAGTCTTAGATGGAGCGCGTTTACCTAAAGGATACCTGTTCACGCGAGAATTGAAGACACCTAAATTGTATGTTTCAGGAAAAACAGACCACGGTGAAGAGTTCCACTCTTCAGCGTTGCATATTATAAAACGGAAGCAGTAATTCTATAACATACATCTATACTTAAAAAATTATATGTGTGTGCAGTTCACGGTCAGTAGAAGTGAAACGAATTGTGACAAGGGGTGGGAGGGATTCTATTTAGGAATTTCGTGACGCCACAATTCATATATTATATCGTTATAATATTGTTACGACCTACACGCCGACAAAAGTAGATTCACACCTGCATACCATAAAAGCACACTTTATTACCTTTCTGCATTTGGATTTCTTTTGTTTACTTTGTGCAGTGCAGTATAAGGCAATGGCCCAATGGAGAGATCGGCAGTCTAGCGATAATCACGAGCGAAGCAAGACGTGTGTACTACATTCGGTAATCTATTCAGTGACGGACTTTGCGCGTTTTATGGAATTACGATCTCGTGCATTACGTTTGGACTGGTTTTGTTCAGTTATATTTGTACCTGTGTTATACGTGTTTGTATAGTTCTAATAAATTCTATAATAATTCCAACGGCATTTTAATTCGAGTCCTGCAACTCGTAACAATATATTTAAGCATTAAAACACGAAATTTGAAGTATTAACGAAAAACTTCAAAACATTTCCAACTCTATCTGTATGAGCATAGTGATAATGATTAAATATTAGGTTGGGGAAAAAGTTTCTTCGCATTTTGTATAAAAATTCAAAAGGTTTTTTTATAAAGTTTATTTACATTTAACTAAAGTATGTAGGTGCCATTTTGTTGGATAACTTTTTGCCATCTTGTATGTAGGGACGTGATCCCATTGCTATAAAAATTTTGGGGCTTCTGATCAAAAAACTGCGACAAGTGGTTTTGGCAATCCTCTCGTGATGTTAACCTGACACTGCCTAAGGAATTCTGCAGAGACCGAAACAGGTGAAAATCTGAAGGTGCAAGGTCAGGACTATACGGCGGATGCATTAACACCTCCAAGCCAAACTCTCGTAATTTTTGCTGAGTGGCTAAAGATGTGTGAGGTCTAGCGTTATCATGGTGAAAAACCACACCCCTTCTGTTGATTAATTCCGGCCGCTTTCTCTCAACTTTTTGCTTTAATCTCATCAGTTGTTCGCAGTACAGTTCAGAATCGATGGTCCTGCCTGGCGGTAACAGCTCATAATGAATAATGCCCTTCCAATCCCACCATACACACACCATCACCTTGTTGCGAGTTAACTCGGGTTTCGCCACAGCCTGTGAAGCCTGACCGGCCTTTGACCACGATCTTTTTCGCTCGTTCTTGTCGTACGTGATCCACTTTTCATCACCAGTTATCAGCTTCTTCAAAAATGGTTCGGTTTCATTACGTCGTAATAAAGAATAACAAATGAGTACACAGTTCATTAGGTTTCTTTCAGTGAGCTCATGAGGCACCCAAATATCGAGCTTTTTTTGTGCGTCCAGCTTTTTTCAAATGCGCCAAAACCGTTTTGTGGTCAATTCCCAGTTCTCCAGCTACATCGTAACTACTAATATGCCGATCTTGCTCCACTTTTTCAAAAATGGCATCAAGTTTGTCCGTAACAGGGCGACCAGAGCGACGTGCATCTTTGATATTAAAATTTCCGGATTAAAAACGCTTAAACCAAATTTGCGCTACTCTCACAGATACTGCATTAGGTCCATAAACATCACAAACTTTTTTCGCGGCTTGTGTTGCATTTTTACCTTTTTTGTAGTAAAATTTTAAAATGTATCGAATTTCTTCATTAGATTCACTCATTTTAACAATAAGAAAAACAAATGAAAATCACACATTTTCCTAATTTGAATTTGGAATTGTCGTCTTTAAAATTAAAAGCTTTTTAATGATACCAAAACCAGCCAGATACAAAAATGGTATAGCCAAAGAGATCTTATTACAAGTTCATACATGCTATATTCGAAAAGACTTTTTCCCCAACCTATTATAATCTATTCTATCTCATTTTCTCGCAGGCTTAGTCCTATAGATTTATGTGTTTATCTGTTTTTAGTGTCGCTTTTTCGTTTCATCGAGTTTCAAATCACAACGCTTCTAAAGAGGTTTCACTTCAAAAAGAGCCTAACATAGACAAATGAGAACCTTTATTAGCTAGACGTGTTTGTTAGGGAGTTTCTTGCCACTTCTAGTCCTTAAACAGCAAAAACTTGTTGCGAAGCGGTGTGCATACCCGTAGTATAGGAATAAGCCTTAATTTTAACTTATACATATATACAACATACAACAATGTTCTCCAGTGGAACATAATGAATAGTTTTGAATGTGTGTAAATTTTACTCAAAACTAACTTCAAGTGAAATTTTGATGCAACTGTATAAACAGATACCGTAGTTATGTTAGTTTCTAACAATCGTTTCGGGAAATACATTCTACGCGGTTTGAAATCCAGTTTGCGGTGTGACCCCATGCTGGCCAAAGGCCTAACCCAGCATAAGTTTTATACAATCAAATGTGCACCTCTCCGCATCGTAAATAAGGTGTAAATTTAGAAAGAACGAAAGAAGAAGAAGAAAGTAGTACTAGTACGGGTGAAATCGTAGTCATGGTATTACACGGTCTACGTTTACTACGGCTATTTGTGTGAGTTCACTTTAGTGGTAATTTGGAAAACATGTATCAACATTTGCGTGTCGTCACATTATCAAAAACAAAACACTGCACACAAAAATCTGCAAAAGGATACGGTCACATGTTAAAGCAAATTCTAATAATTTTACTTATAAAAAAATAACATCTCATCTTACTTTTAATATATCACGATAGAAATAAGTTTAATTACATACTTTTCCAACAAAGTTTTTTTTTAATTTATTGTCCAATATGCTTACATTCATATACATTAAAAACACATTTGACTATGGCACAGAAACCTCATGGGTTTATTCGTGCCGCAGAGTCGTGTATACAATATTGTTATATATATCAAAAATAGGAGCAGAGGCGAGTAATTGTTATCATCAATCTAGTGTATGGTTCTGTTTTAGTCCCAGGTCTGCACATGTGAGCCTGATGGTCCAGTTTGGGAATCAATATAGAATCTTTTCAGATTATATTTAAATCGCTATTAATTAATTCGATATTTGTATGTATTTACTTGTACATACTTATTATAACGCCATAAGTAAGTACGCTCGTACAAAATCTGTGAGGCTGCGACATTCTATAAGTTTACATCTAGGAAGTTTCTTAATTGATTTGATTGTCCCCATTGTGCTAAATATCATAATATATCTTACTATAATCTCAGAGAAAATATCTAGTAATTATTATAATAGTTTTGTTTTAATAGACTAATAATTCAATTATCAGATAAAAGTTATCAAACGAATAAATTCTAACCTGAGTGAATACAAAAATGAAACCATTCAACTGTTTTATTGGTGGAACTGACATTTTTTATTTTTTCATATTATACTTTATTATATGAATAACTTTTATACGGTGATTGAAAAATCGACCCTAATTAAAATTATGTTATTCGATACATTTACATTCATATACACAATAATATCCAAAATCGAAACACATTCCGAGCGTGGAATTAACCCATTGTGACGTATTCGAAATGTTTAATCACAACATGATAATTTCTGAAGCATCATTAATTGGTTATTAAATTCAGCTTATTAAATGCATATTGTGTTTATGTACCAAATACTAATTATTGCCTGCAATCATTCGTGGTTATACACAAATGTGAATGTGCTTGAATGTCTCTTTATTAATTTTTTAGTCTTGGGAATATGATTAACTTGAAAGCTGGTATATAGGGGTAACTTTGCAATTGTTGGCACTCTATTAATTCAATAAAGATATTAAGGAATCTTAATATTTTTTTATATTTTTCAGCATTATATTATATAATTGTATGTATGGCTACAAAATAATAACTATCAAGATTCGTTAATGTTTTGTATAAATTAATAGGGTGGCGATCAATTTTAGCGGTGCCAACAATGCCACAATTTACCCTATATACTATTGAATTATCAATAACGTGGATTCATTATACCTAACCGCGAACAACTATTGGACGAAGACATCCCCAAGTTTACGCCATACGTAATATCGCCACAAGTCGGATGTGTAAAACATACTTTTTACAAGAAAACTCTTCAAAGTTCCTAATGTAAATAAACAAAACGAAGTTAGTTTGTGATATGAAAACCTATGTGAAACCTATGGGATTCTTGCCATATACAAGAATTCTAATAGACAAAAGTCTTCTATACTTTACAATAGTACCAGAGCAACTTCACTGCTCGTTGTCATGACGTATTTGTTAGTAAATTGCAACGGTGGCACCAACAAAAGGCGTCAGCAGCGCCAACATTCTGATTTTTCGTGCATTTCACCGTAACGACGTCATTTATCCCAAGTAACAGTATTGTTAACTGTTGCCCCGGATGTGATGAAGTGATCTCCTAGCTCTATGTCGAGTTTCATTTAAATCCGTTAAGTAACTGTCACGTGATGCTCTGACAGATAGACAGACAACAATTCCATAAGTTGCATTTTTGAAATCTGCTTGTCCGATTTAGCCTCCCTGATATTTTTCGCTTCCTTTTTACCTTTTAAATTCATTGTATAGACTCGACACAAATTTATTATAGGTATTATATATTTTAATAAGTTATTTGAAGGCTGTTGATGAAACAAAAAGAATCATGAAAATGTAGTAAACATTGTTAATAGGGAAGACGATATCACAGTCTTCTGCTTTTCCCATTCTGTTCCTAGTGGCGATCTTCCGCAAGTCATCGGACCACCGGATCGGAGTGTTCTACACTACATTTATCAAGACACAGTCTCCACTCCAGGACTCGTTTGTCTTGTGACAGACAGCTCACTGCTTGAAAGGGCACGCTTTCCGCGTGAAATGTTTTGATGTACAAAAAAAGTTAAAAATCAGTTTTATTGTAAACAAACCTATTGATGCGACATTTGATAGTAAATTGCGGCAGTGCTCACTCCAATGCGACCTTGTTCAAACATCAACCGGCCCACCCTTTGACGCGTCAATCAAAATGATTAATGTGTATCCAGAAAGCGTTACACCATCAACATTTAGAGAAAATAGTCAAAACTAATCCAAATGAGACAATGTCAAAAATAGTTTCATAAAGGGCCGATTACTAATATTAATAAAAAAAACAACTCTTAAAAATCTTCCTAAGACTGTGGAGTTTCGATTTCTCAGAATAAATAGACCTAATTCCGCCATGCGCCAACGCGTATTGGCGAGTTCCACAAGATACTTACACCTCTATGTGCATTTAGTATATACATTTTGATCAATACAATATATCCATTAGGCAAAAAAAACAGGTATTTTAAGCCAGTGGTAAGTGTACCTACATATTGTTAAATAGAAAATTCAAAACAGTTACTGCCATCTGTTGTGAAAAACTGTAAGATCGATATCGTATTTATGTTTAAGAATTCATGGTCGACATTTTAAAATAATTATTCTGTTGTACCTACTTAGCTTCAAATTTAGAAAACGACTAGTCAGTCCTCATAGATCATGAAAATAATTTCAGAATTTCAGAAATTGCTAGTTAAAGTATAAAGTTTAAAATCCAATTTCATACCCAGCGCCATCATTTGTCCAATGAAAAACAACCTTCTAGAACATAGGGTGATTAGTGTAATCTGTCTACCCGTGTAAAAGCTCGTACTGTTGCGGGTATCCGTTCATATTAACAGAAAGCGGCGTCCATTCATTTTATTATTATTAAAATCTCAGTAACAAACGCTCAAACCAACACCACATAATAGCATTCAATAGTCTATTGTCAATATAGTCTAAGATCCCAGACACTCAGACCATAGTAAATAACGGAGAAAATATGTTTCCGAAATTAACTATCCCAGGAATCGAACCCGGAGCCTCAGCGTTGCAGCGAGGTAGGCCGGCAACGGCTTAGCCCGCTCAACCACAGAGGCTGTCAAATATATAATCAATAATTTCTTTTAGTTTAAATAAACGGTGTAAGTAAGGCTATATCTTATTTTATTCATATCTGTCTCATTTGCATTACATTCTTTCTTTACAATATATTTTTAGTGGGACATACAGTAAATCTATATATAATATTATAAAATTATAAACATGCCGTGTCTGTATAAAAGCTTTTTAAAAAAAACCAACTGGAATAGACTATATAAACGATGGAGAACACGAGGCAATTTTTATTTATTTTTTGTTTGTTTGTCGGTTTGTCTGTTTGTTCGGAACTCGCGTAAAAACTACTAGGCCGATTTCGATGCGGTTTTCGCTATTCGACAGCAAATTCGTAGACTTAAAATCTACGCTACTTTTTATCCCGCGAATTTTCCGGAAGCAGTTTGTAGTTGTTCGGGTGCATAAAAATTAGCTTATTTCGACACCGTTTTCAATAAAACGATAGCTGTTGTACTTTGTGTCGTGGGAATCCCGCAAGAATTTCAAATCAAGCGTGGACGAAGTCGCGGGCATATCCTAGTATATTAATAATATTCCTTCCGTATTATATCTATAGTCCTTGAAATCCACATATTACTGTTTCAAAGTTAAGAAAAAGAAAATGAGATTTACTAGGGAATTTCTTCCTTCATTTTTTATTGAACATTAATAACACGTTACGAAAAGTTGCTAGTATTAAATTATTACGATAAAAATATTGTTTATTAAAAACATAATTTGAACGAAATATTAACTTTTTCATTACATTACATAATCTAAAAATGTTCTGACAGAACACAAATTTAAAATAAATCTTGTACAATATTTTAAACTATATTGTTGTGCCTAACAACACTGTAAGTTGTACAGTGTCTATTGTGTTTATATAGTTGGTCAGATAAAAAGCTTTTTTATTACATGAGTTCAGCAGACAGGTAGACGTCTCACCTCGTGGAAAGCCATCGCTACCATCGCCTAAGGACATTTACAACACTAAATGTGCTACCAGTGTGCTGTCGCTCTCTAAAACGGGATTGAAACCTGGCTACTAATGTCGGAACACAACACAAGGTTATTATGGCGTTATATTCTTGACCAGGGGTGGTAGCCATCCAGACGGGCAAATACCCACCCTACCACCTGGCTAATTTAATACCACCATTTTAATAAGCGTGTATGTGTGAAGAGATTAATGAAAATTGATGAAAAGTGTTTGTAAGGATCGTAGCAGGTGGAAACCCATCGTCTCAGACTACCCCCTATGGGAAACAGGCGTGACAGTATACATACATTGATTTCCTTAGAAAATCATTTTCGTACATTACAAACGGGACTTTTACATTGAATTACAAATATTTAATGATGCTTAAATGTCTTAGACAACTTAAGCCACGTCTAAAGTTGGATATTACAGTAGAAAACGTTTTATATTAATCATCTAAAGACACAATTTAACTAAAATTTTATCAAAAAATTTATGTGTAAGAAAAAATAAGATATGTATGTTATTTGTTATATTTTATAGGACATACATTAATATAACACCCTTATGAAATTTATACGCCTGTCCTATCCCCTAAATTATCGGTTAATAGGGATGCTAATATCTACTTACATTCACTAAACGGTGCTCTAATTTTAGTCACTACGCGCAATTGGCTGCTGTTGAAAATGTCCAAAAAGCAGTTAATACCATCTACAACTGGACAAAAAAAGGAGTATTAATCTCAATGAAGCCAAGTCGATCCACATTGACTTCACTAACAAAATGGCAAATTATCACCCGATATACATAAATGACACCGTAGTACCGTATGAAAATACCGCAAAGTACTTAGGTATGACACTTGACGCTAAACTGCACTGGAAAGCTCACGTCAAAAAGAAACGCGAGGTACTGGAGGCTCGCTACATAAATATGTACTGGCTGCTCGGAAAATATTCAAAGTTGTCCGTACCTAACAAACTGCTTCTTTATAAACAAGTCCTGAAGTCTGGACCTATGTATGGTGTACAGTTGTGGGGCTGTACTAAACCAAGTATTGTAGAAATCATACAACGCTTCCAAAGTACTGAAAGGCATCGTAAACGCGCCATGGTACGTTAGATCGAGCGACCTCCATCGGGACCTGAAAGTGGAGTTTGTCACCAGCATTATAGGAAGTACGCGGAAGCCCACGAGCATCGGCTTCATCATCACGTGAATGTCGAGGCAATCCAGCTCCTCGACAGCACGGACATAACGTTTTTTTATTTTTTTATTGCAGGAGTTCAGCAGACAGGCAGACGGCCCACTTGTTGGAAAGTGGTTACCGTCACCTATGGAAATTTACAAAACCAAAGGCGCTACAAATGCGCTGCTGGTCTCTTAAAGGAGACTGGAACCTGGTCACTGATGCCGGAAAACAACACAAGGTTGTTATGGCGGCGTACTCTAGACCAGGGGTGGTCGCCATCTAGTCGAGCAAACACCCTACCACCTGACTGTGGGTTGTTTAGTCGCCCAGGCCGCCCGGCCGCAGGAAATTGTATTCTTTCTCCGTTCCTGCACGGATGACTAGTGCTATAAACCAAAAGTGTAGTGTATTGTACTAGCGTGTGAATAATGTGCTAGCTATTAATAAAGAACACATAAACAAAGTGTCTTCGCCTTAATAGAGACAATAATAAAAGTGTTAATGGACACTTTCTTAGTATGAATACTTTTAGTTAATTTAGGTTATATTTAAATTACTTATTATTCTTTATAGATTAGATTGTAATATTATATTTATATTGAGGTACCTCTTTGTTTTTAATTATCATATTAACAAAAAAAAACTTGACGCAATTGTAGAATGTAACACCAGGTAAAAAGAAGGCTGGAACATTAGCGTTATGGGTTATGCGGCCAGCTTTCATACTTTATAAAAATATTGACTTTTAATTTAAAAAAAAATAACAAAAACAAAACCGACTGCAAACTAAAAAGCAAAAAGAAAATTTTTACAACATCCTGAAGTCGATGTATTTTGCAATTTTGTTGTTTTACACGTGTTGGCTGTTCTTTCATATGGCAAAGAATATATGCCTAAGGACCAAGTAATTATCAAATTATTACCTATTCTTAAATTTAAAAATTCTATATTGTTAAGCTATAGGTGCATAAATAGTAATTGTAGTGTGTATACAGTTTTAGTTTAGGAGGGAAGGGTAAAATGTACGAAATACCAAACCCAACGAGCGTTGTAATGACACTGATTTTATTACTAAAAATGTATGAATATAAATGTGTTGTTAAGCATTAGGCCGCAGTTGTTTATATGTAAAATGCTGACTATTGTACATACTTTGTACACTAATCATTATATATTTGAATCTAAACTTATAAGAAAAATCGTTAAAAGGAATTGCGATCAACTTTAATATGCGCCCGATAAGAACGTGCATTGCTTTGTAGTTAGTTACCCTTAGATAGCAACAGATGGCTGCGTTATAAATTTTTTTTTGAATGTTATCAAATATTACGGAGCCTTTTGCTATTAATGTAAAGAACCTGTAATGTCTAAGTACCAATATATATTAAACTAAGATAATATAAACTAACACAATAACGAAAACTGAACTCTCAATGCGTTACATTGTTTTCTACCTAGACTATAAATTGAAAAACTATTAAGTATTTTTCTTGTTTATATGTTTATTTTACTTTACATTTCTAAACTATAATATATATAAGATATACTGTCTATCTTAGTTTCTTGCAAAACCCACATTTTTCACAATTTTTCTAATACATCCTAAGGTTGGCTGAAAGAAATTGCTTTTAGTGATAAGACCACCTATTCTCGCTACCTGCTTAAACTTTATCTTAATGTTATTCAATAAAGTATAATTATTCTATTATATTTATATATGTTGATGTTACTTACGTGTTGTTGGCGGAAGATAGCCGCCGATGCAGGCTGCGCAGCGACATGGCGTACCCCTAGCAGGGCGGGCTACCGCTGCCCTTGCCGCGCGGCCGGCGCAGCGCGCGCGCCCCGAAGAACGCGCCCTCCTCGTTACAGGATTGCGAGCGCTGCGAGGCCAACATGCCGGCCGCGCGGCTCAGCGCGTGCAGCGGCCGCACGCGCGCGCGCCTGCCCCACCCGCACCCGGCCACCACCTCAATCTTGCCGCCGCCGGCGCACACGCGAACCACTCTACCGGCCGACGACCGCGACGGTGCCGACCGCGCGCGCGCGCATCGAGCGTCTGATCTTTTTGTTCCGAAGACACACGCCACTTGCCCGCGATCGCTCCTCAGTCCAACACACCTCCGGCACTTGCGTGGTTACACTTAACTACGATAACTTATAATTATACTATCTAATGCGTAATTGAAAGTATTGGTTTGAAGGCGCTTAGTCGTTTGTTCGTTTTCTATAAGTCTAATTATTCTTAAATTAGTATAAAGTAATCTTGTGCCTCCGGTTTTGGTGTCTGAAACAAATTAAAATTTATAATAAGATCAATGCGAAGATACGGTTGAATCGAATCGTGGATAGGATAATTGGAATTGGTCGACCCCGCGACGATTAAATTACACTTCTAACTAAATTTGTAACTGTGCCACTTGCTGAAGAAGCGTTATGTACTGATATAATAATCGTTTGCATGTTTGGAATGACTACTCCATTGGCTCAGCGACCCAAAGTGTCTTGGCCTCTGATACGAGAATTGGAATTGGTGCAAAAAACTCACTTCATCATAAAGCTTCATTATGGTTAATGTAAGGATGACTCATTAAATCATACGTTCATTTAATCGAGTCACGAAATAATTTTTGTTTCGGATATAATTAGTGCGGTTCGGGGTGCGGAAGAAGTTTTAATGAAACGGTCAGGCGAAGGTCCGCCCCAGTTAATCCTTTGAAAGCTTCTAATCCAAACACTTCGGCCTAGGTATGAAATACACGCAGAAATACAGTAAATATTTCTAAATTGTGTCGAATATCAAAGATATGAGGTCAAGCAATAAAATGTAATAAAAGTCAATATCCATAATACGTAAGGCAAAAGTCACGCGGATAAGACATCACGAGGACTTAGCAAAAGCGTGTTTCTTGTTCACTACAAACACGAAGCAGAAACAATATTTTACAAGTTAAGATATACGGTCTTAGTCACATTGAGTTAGAGTAAGTTTGTAGGCTTCTTTAAGGTTCTTAAAGACACCTAAAACTTACTCTAACTCAATATGAATAAGACCGTATGTCTATATACTATAGATTCAGTATATACCTATAGACAGATAGAAATTTCTTTGTTTTTCACAACATACACATAAAGTAAATTATTTACAGTCATTTCGTTTAAAGGCAGGAATAAAGGGATGCCTTATCGCTTTAGAGAGATCTCTTCCAAAAAACCCAGACTGTGGATTGTGTGAAAGGAATAAAGTGTATGACGGTGTATATAGTATATATCCTGGAATCATTATCTAGATTACAGCTCGTTGAGCTGGCTCGATCGGTGTAATACCACGCTCTCACAGAATATCGGCGTCTCTGGCATATGTTAATTTATTGTTATCAACAAACACATGTTATATAATCTAAACTACTGTATGGTATATTAATTACATAACGCTATATCTGTATTTTAAATTCCCTTTATTCACATGTTTAGGATAGATAGATAGACAACATTTTATTGTACACCAAAACATAGATAAACAGAAATAGAAAAATACAAGAAATAGTACAACGTGCGGCCTTATTGCCAAAAAACAGTCTCTTCCAGGCAACCCTTGGTAGTGATTAATGGATTTTAATACTGACGGTGGTGCAGTTTATAAATAATGATAAATGATAAGTATACACAGTACATATAATGTACATATGTATATATACACATACGTATACGCACACGTATAGTATATACACATGACAATCCAAACATACATACATATATATATAACAGTATTAGGAATTATTATACACAATAGAGGAGTAATGCTTCTGAACCTGATTTTTAAACCACTGTAAGGATTTGGTTTGTCTTGTACCACTTAAATTCTAAAATTATATTAAAAATATTCAGATGTATTTATGGTTGTATTTGCTGTGTGAAATAAATAAACGGCTAGCCTTGATCTAATCGTGTTTCGTACAATGAACGGTTCGTTCCGATGGCCGACTTCCCCCTCCACTTATCCCATCTTACCTATCACATTCTCCTATCCCATCCTTTTTTTTTTGCCAGGGGAAATCCGATTGAGAGGCACAGAAGCTTGAGGGGATAGTTCTCGACCCGTGAGTGGGATTCGCCAGGTCGGGGTGGCACTAGCATGCCCAGTCAGGACTGGTGCCATGCTATTGCCACTCACCAGTTAGGGATACCCACTAAAACCCCTGGGTGTTCCGTCCTGCGCCTTATGCCAGGGCTACGGGTATATGACCTAGCCTCTCCACGCGTAACACGCCACGCTCACATCTCAACGGCATATGTGGGTGAGTGAGAACCCCTATTCCCCTCCTATCCCATCCGCTCTAACCCAGCCTAAGGGCTGACAACGCCATCTGCCTGCTTGCCAGCTTTGCAATAAAAATAATAGTCGAAAGAGATCAGGACTTATGACCGTTTCGATACATCACTATTCATTCACAGTCCTTACCATTACGATCGGTAGTTTGACATTGCTTGTATGAAGTTTGTGTCAAATAACCACTCGTAAGTTAAATGAACAGTTAGTAAGATTGATAAGATGAACCGTTCATAGCCGCGACACTTTTTTACACGACATGGCAACGTGTCTGTTTTTTTCAGTTTAGTTTGTGCTTAGGAGGGTTAGTTTTTGTGGAAATTATTTTTATCAATACTTTTTGTTAATACACATTATGTGAGATTAACAGTAAAATATATGTTCTGTTGGAACAAGAAAACTGTTTTTTGATCTAGTAATATGGACTATGTATTCTCTTTATAGATGTAACGAATAAAACGATAGAATTAAGTAGTTTTGAGAGTTATCTTACAACAACAGTTTCATGGTTAGTTAAACTTATAATACAAATTTCCCTTTTGTTGTCTAGAATACTTGTCAACCTTCTACCGAAGAAAGGTATTGTATTCTAAAAGCGAAATAAAACATCCGCAAGTAACCTTGATACGTTTATAACCAAATTACTGAGACCCCTTACCCTATTATATATTTCTTTATCCCTGAAGTTATTCTATAATGGTCAATTTCATTACATTCATTAGTACTAAACCAAAATTTTACTGAAAACCATTTAATAACAACTTTAGTATTAGACTTGTAATATTAAAGCAAAAATATTCCCAAGCTATTATTATTACTTTATACACATAAAGGTGTCTTTGTAATAGTCTGTAGAGTTTTAATTTATTTCCTCTTTAAGTATATGATCCGAATTTTAGGCTTCCGTAACTATTTTGGCGGAAACAGAACTCTGAAAACCAAATTGAATTGAAAGCAAATGAAAACTGAATTGAATTAAAAATTGAAAGGGCAAATCATCCTGTCCGTCCGACATGCGCAGCGATATTAGCAGGCATTAATTACATTATCCAATTAGCAGAGCACTAGGTGAGCTAGCATGCTAAAATTGAATGGTGTAAAGGCAGTTATAGTTCGTTCGCGTTAAGAATGCAATGAGTCATCATTGTTCGCCGGCCTAGCCCCGCCCCCTAACCAATCAAATCTTTTCAAATTACAAGGTCAAGTTCACAGTGACCAGTTGAAGGCATAGCTTCGAACGCAACGGTTGTGTCCTGTAAATGTGTTAACTTATTTATATTTAAAAAAATGAATACCTCACCAATTCGTAAAAATAAAAGTGGTTCGGTAATACATAGTGGAGAGAGAAAAGTAATTTACAATGTTTTTAAGTATTTTAAACAGTCTGGTTTAAATGTGACTGTGGACAGTATAGTACAAAAAACGGCAAATGCACATGCATTGGTGTGTCCGAGAGAACAGTTTATATTCTTAGTGAAAAAAAGGAAAATAATACATTGAAATCGCCAGTGAAAAAAAGGGCCAGGAAGTCTATGATTGACAAATTCGATGAATTAGACAAATATGCTATAAGGAGAAAAGTACACTTAATATATTTAAATAATGACTACCCGATATTAAATAAAATTATGACAATTTGTGAAGCTGATGAAGATATTCCAACGTTTAAACATACCACACTTCACAAAATAATGCATGAGCTGGAATTTGACTTTAATAAACAGGATAATAGAACATTATTAATGGAAAGAGAAGACATTGTTTTGTGGCGGCGTAAATATCTCAGGCAAATAAAAGAACACAGAAAAGCAAATAAAACCATATACTTTCTTGACGAAACGTGGGTAAACGCAAGACATGTTAAATTAAAGGCGTGGTTGGATACAACTATAAAAACAAGAGATATGCTTTTCAAGACGGCTTATCTACCGGTCCAAGAGTTCCTACTGGAAAGGGAAAAAGGTTAATTGTTTTATACATTGGTAGCGACAAAGGATTTGTGGAAGGAGGTCTATTAGTTTTTGAGTCAAAATCAACCAAAGATTATCATGAGGAGATGGACGGTGACAGGTTCCTTGAGTGGTTCAAAAATATAATGCCTAAGTTAGAACCAGGGAGCTTGTTGTCATGGACAACGCTCCCTATCATTCTGTCAAACTCGAGAAAATACCGACGTCCGCTTGGAACAAACAGCAAATAATAGACTGGCTAGAAAGCAAAGGGTCATTCATGGACATGAGTTATTTAAAAAAATAATTGTTAAAGAAAGCCGCTGAAATCGCCCCACAATATGATAAATATTTAATCGATGAAATGGCTAGGAGTAACAGCATTGAAATGCTTCGTTTACCTCCGTACCACCGTTCACTGCAACTGAACCCTATTGAGTTAGTGTGGGCCCAAATAAAAAATTATATTGCTGCCAACAATACAACTTTTAAGATGAGTGACGTGAAAAAAAGTGCACTAGTTAGCGCACCAGATTTAGCGTTCTACAAATTGGGTAATGGTGGCCATACACCATGCTGCCTATCGTCCAATCGGCATGACGTTGCCGATTGGATCAAATAGAAATGACCATGTCTGAGCGTGGATTGGCATGACAGTTATTGTTGACGCCGACAACAACGATGTGCGAAACTCACCGAGCCGTCTAGACAAGCGATAACAACATTCGTAGAATTCGCAAGTCTCTCGTAGATAAAATAATGGAAACCGTTAAATGCATAACAAAGATGATGTCGGAGTGAGTGAATGACGGCCATAGTTTATGTATAAAGTTATGTATTATTATTCTAATTTGATTTTACTTATGTTTAGTTTTAAATTCATTTGTAACAGCTTTAAGTTGGTAGGAAATACATGTTATAGCGTTTGTCTTTCATTAAAAGTAGGACCCCAGTAGATCCCGGTAAGCGAGACCGGGCTGCATGCAGGCAGAACGCATCATAATTTCTGGTGGTTTTATTTCCAGGCTCCAATTTCAGACCAGCGAAAGATCTACAGTCCTCTCGCATCTCCAACTTTACTTGACAGAAAAACCGAAATTAAATTATTTTGTCTTGATCATGCCGATTGGACCATGTATGGCCGTCGCGATCGTCAGTTCGGTTGAGTGCAAATTTTCTTGTATCTTGTTTTTTTTTTACAACGAGTAAAATGCCCAAGGTAGCTAAAAAATCGTCGTCCGTCGCTGGTGACGCCATAGCTTCGACTTCCGATTGGACACTTTAAATTGATCGTGTGTGGTGTATATGACCGAACTGCAGGTTGGATCTAGCCTACAGCATCATGCCGATTGAATGAGAAACAGCATGGTGCATGGCCACCTTTAGTAATGCTTTAGTACCACGCATCATTTAGGATTAGGGACATCCCTAATCCTAAATGATGATGAACAGCGCTCATGTAAAACATCGAAGTAAGAATATTGATGTTTTCAAATGTGAAACATCGGTGTATAATAAACGATGTATTGATGCTTATTCGGTATTTTATGAAACATAATGAATAAAAGCATTTTTGATATTCATTAATTAGTATAATAACCCAGCCACGCTTCACTGTGGCTCTGTCCGATGTTAATTAAGAGGGAAACAAAACTCATGACTACTTTTCGATTTTTACAGACACAGAGATACGGAATCTAAATTTTTATGTATAAACTAAAGAACTTGACACAGATTGCGCTATTTTACTAATCAAATGACGTAGTAGGTACATGAAGAGCGACGTATCGATGTTTTATTCGGTAAAACGTTGATGTTTAAATATCGACGTTTAATAATGATAACTATATCGATTTTTTAAACATCGATGTATCGTACGCATCCCTACACATGACGTGTTTTGCAGATTACATTTTATTGTTAAACAAAAAATATAACCGGTTTAAATTTTTTGCACTTATCTGAGTACCGTATTAAATTTGCAATGTACTGCTATAAATGCGGATCGTTGTCCTCTTGCCTAATCGTTGTTTATAATATGATAATGTTATTCCAAAAATCACAATAACATGAATGGAACTTGTGGTTTAAATATTTATTTTGATTGATTATATTATTAATGTCTTATATCTTTAATATTTATTGGAATAGGCAACTGTTTTTTGCATTGGAAAGTAGTTTTGATAAGGGTGCGACAATGGGTGATTACAATAATGTATTCCTGGCCTATATTATTCACTAGAGATCAATGACGGCCTGTAACAAGTTCAATGACCTGTTACCTGTACAAGTTCTCTGTACGTAGAACTGTACACGTTTATGACCTATTCTATGACTTAATTTTAATTGAGACCATGGTTATTACACTAATTAAATTACGGTGTAACATTGTTATGAATATAAAAGATTTCAGATATCAATAAACTAAAAAGGATCAAGTTATAAAAACTAACTGTTAAACTTCGAGAAAATATACAATATTATCTCGATGCTGTTATCTGAGACTTCGTGAATATATTATTTACTAGCGGTTCGCCCCGGCTTCACACGGGTATCTTCTAAAAATATTTTTTTGTTGAGTTTCATTACCTACTAAGCGAATTCAAAATATTTCCCCTCCCGTACGGCCCGTACCCCCGTGACGCTTACAACGCATAAGCCTAGCTAGCCGAGCAGGATGTGCGGCGACCACGCAACTTTTTTCTAATACTTACATTTTTAAACTCGTGATATCTTCCGAATGGAATATCCGAATTGAGTAATTCAAAAAGTTATATAAAGGTATTGAAGCAGTCTTGAATATGAGGTAATTTATTTTGATAAAGATGAATACCAAGATACGAATAAAGAGCATTTTCTAGCGGCGGCATTTCAATTAAATTTTTAAAATAAAAGGACACTTATTGTGGCATAACTATAATAGTTAGACATATGCTGTAGCGACATTTTTTATAAATAATGATGTGTTATACAAAGTCGTAGTACATTATTTTATTCTATCATCAATAGTTCTCGCAGCACACGCGATTTTAGATATTTTTTTACATCTTGGGTTACATTATTGGAGTTTTAGAAAGGATCCCTATTTTTTTTGAAAATATAATATATTCTATGTCACCCGGGGATAGTGTAGCTTGCGAACAGTGAAAGAATTTTCCAAATCGGTTCAGTACTTTCGGAGCCTATTCAATGCAAACAAACAAATTTCCTCTTTATAATATTAGTATAGATAAATGAAATGCAACTGTAAAGCGATTGATAGATGTGCGAGGAAGTACACATACGTAATCTTCAACGCTTCTGAAATTTCATCGCGCTTATTCTTATTATAGACAATAAAAATTATTTACTACAATAGATTAATGGGCTATGTATTGTTATCAAACAAAATTATTTTTTAGTTCGGTTTGCTATCAAAGCGTGCTTTTTTGTTTTACTATTAACTATAATTTATTTGAAACCAATATTCTACATTATTAAAAAATAAATAATTAAACACATCAAAAACCCAACTGCAAAAAAAGAAAATTTAAAAGTAATGCACAAAAGACCGAAAGAAGATTGAGAATAGAAAACAAAATTAAAATAAACAAAGTAAACTATAGTTCGGTTTAATAGACTATATTATGAGCTGAAAGCCTAAGTTAAATACCCGCATTAAGTTTAGTAGCAAGACGAAAGAATTCATTTTCTTTCGGTTTATAATTTGCTATTGGGTCCCGTTTTATATATTTTTTTGTAATCCCTTTTTAATTTCCTTTATTTTGATACCCTACTCGATAAGTTTGGTTAATTTTTTTATTAACGTACTATTATTGCGCGCCAAAAATCCGGCATTTGTTTTCAAACACCTATCTAAGGACACTTGAGTTTTTAAGACGAATATAAAGATACCTTAACTGTCGAAATCCATCAAGCCGTTTGGAAGATATGAGGTAATAAAGAAATTTACAAAAATACAAGATACGCGCGAAAAACCTAACCCTTCCTTGGCAGTCGGGTAAAAACAGAAATAAGCCAAACCAACCTTTAAAACTGCATATTTAGATCTAAATACTAGAACACACGAACGCTACCGTGAACAAGATTCAGGGCGTCGAAAACATACAAAGCAATGGTTTAGAGCGACTTAACTACATTTAATGTGCCATTATCCAACCTTTCTTTTGTTCTATTAAGAATGCAAGTGTTGGCTGTTGAGACAAAGGTAATTTACGCGTATATACGAGAACAAAACACCCTTTCACGCTTACAATGTCGAACTTTCGTGAAACAAAGCAGAAAATTTGGTTTGTATTTGATTTCAGTCGTAATTTCCAGTAAAGGGATATGATATACACAGATGAAAATAGTATACTTTTATCATAATAATATAGACTTACTTAACAGGTACTTCATCGTTTAACCTTATGTACAATGCTTACCGTCGCCTATAGACATTGCCAGCCTCTAGGATGGTACAGGGCGGATGGAGAGTATGGGTTAGGAGTGATGAGATAAGAAGCATAGGATAGAGGGGATGGGATGGGGGGGCAATTAGAGGGATGGGATAGGGTAATAATAATAAATAATAACCCGCAGGGGGGCTTTGTGGCGAAGCCTTAGGTGAGTAGCGACACCTCGGACCTGAGTCCGGGGGCCACGGAGTGGAGATCGCTAGAGCTAAGACTCAAGCTCCAGGGGTGGAAGTGATAAATGGCCTAACGTCGAAAGGAGCCTCGGTGAACCTGCAGCCCACCTCTCTACACCCCTTAGCCACTCACACCCATGTTGTCACGTCTTCTATGGCATTTTTTGGGGCCCATGCAGAGAGTGGCGAGTCACCGTCTACCCATTTTTCCATGTTCCCCGAACATTGCGACGGGCAGACGCCGTAGTCTCCATATTTCCAGACCCCTAGTACCACTAGCAGTTCACTCCAATAGACCGGTACTTTTTGTTCTCATTTCCCACAATAGTCCTATACTGACCGAGGCTTGTCCTTGGGTGCATTATTATATGGTGTAGACAGGGATAATTGCTGGTCAGTGTCACGCCATATTTACATCAAATTTGTCAAGGGGCCTCTACGTGTTGGCTTTCCCTTGGCTCCACGCCCTCCATAAGTCCGGGCCATTTTTATGGCCTGTGGTCTTGAGAGACATACAAATAATAATAATAATAATCGGCAGACAAACACACATTATGAGTAATATACAACGGACTACTCTGGGGCCGATCCCATACACCCAGACCATAGTAAACAACAGAGAAAATAGTGTTTTAAAATACTACTTAAAGCCAAATTCATGGTGATGGTATCAGATTTCCGTGTGACAATCATTCACAGAAATCGATCTTTATCAGTCTCACTTAGGGTTGCCACCTTTTTTTGAAGTAAATATAGTATTTTTGTTTTTGAAGTGAAACTTCTTTAGAATCCTTGTGATTTAAAACTCGATGAAACGAAAAAGCGACACTAAAAAGAGATAAACACATAAATCTACAGGACTAAGCCTGCGAGATAATGAGGTAAAATACATTATATTTCATAATTTAAACACTATGGTCATATAGATACAGTTGGAAATGTTTTTAAAGTTTTTGAAGTGAGACTTCTTTAGAATTGAATTGTTGTGATTTGTAACTCGATGAAACGAAAAAACGACAATAACCATTAGCTAATCAT
Organism: Dendrolimus houi; assembly: GCA_039645545.1. NCBI lineage: Eukaryota > Metazoa > Arthropoda > Insecta > Lepidoptera > Lasiocampidae > Dendrolimus > Dendrolimus houi. The sequence continues at coordinate 13,781,150 of CM077134.1, forward strand.
GTTGGTAATTTTGTATTGTTTGTATTAAATAATTTTAACTTAGGTCACTTAGGTCATTTTGATCATTTTGGTAATTTTGGTAGTTTTGATAGTTTGTAAATTTAAGCGTTGTAGGTATAAATATGTTCGCCTGTATATTCTCTGAAGTTTCACTTCTACTGCGTGTTAACTGCACACAAAAATATAGTATCAACACATTTATTTTTCATGAATTATTTTATATATTATTTATTTCATTGTGGAATTTTTCATGTGTATTTATTATCACTTTTTGCTGTAGCCAGCAAAGTTTTATTATTTTAAAATAATTATAAGAATCTGAACATAAAGCGTGACAATTGAATAGCGATGAAAATATACTAGTACATTTCGTACTATATTATTTTTCTATAATATATAGAACAATTGGCTAAAATATAGTAAGATACTATATTATAATACGGTCAGAACTCCTAGTCTCACTATGGAATACTGTAACAATACACACTACTGTAACACTACTTTAACAATAACAATCTGTCTTTTTGTTCAAAATTAAAATACAAATGGGGATACAAACCCTGGTTAGGATAACTGATTTTTCAAAAGTCTAATGACACCATCAAAGTTTTCATCAAAATCGACCTCAAGATTTCTTTAAATATTTTTCGTGGTTTCCAATAGTTTCAAATTTGGCTATCGAGGCATACTTGAAATATTTATTATCTTTTATATAGAATACTATGATTTGATTTTTCAGTATTTTTATATTCAAAAAATAAAATATCAAAAAGCGAGAAAAGACCGGTGGTGCTATCTAGGCATGTAAATTTTAAAAGCTTTTCATAATTAAATACTATTCAATTGTCGTTCCTAGTATTCTTTTTCCACGATTTTATTAAACATAATAGCTATCAAGATATTTTATAAATTTTAAGTGTTTTGAAGGCTAACTTCAAAGATATAATAAATGTGCCTATAAACCCTTTAAATATTATAATTTGTATGTATTTGTTAATTATTAAGCTTTAGGCCTAATTAAGTGGATCTTGCCCATCCAAGGCAAGACGTGTAAATCAGTGTGAAATGAGGGCGGATGATTGATTCGCTCCCGAACTTGATTGATTAATGACTCAGCGGCCCATGAGCTAACTAACGCACTTTGTTGCTAAACTCACTTCATTTCGTGCTTTTGGTACTGTCACATACATCGCGAAGGCGTGCCGTTTAAGTTTTGACGGTGTGATACGGTGATATATATCGTCATTGCTTTAAAATCTCTTGTTTGATATCTTGTCGCAAATGAGTTTTTCAGATAGTTAATAAGCGCATTTGAATACCCTATAAGGAGTAATAATTCCCATGTTTATATCATGTTACTTCTTTAAAGTATGTGTCTTATTAGCAGAGAACATTTTATTGTTCATTCTCATCATTATTATGGGAGATTTGAAGTACTTTTTAGTTCATGATTTTCTAGTTGCATAATCAAAAAATCAAAAGAAGAACACGTAGACCTATTTTCTACGGAACTCTTAACTGTGCGTAGCATGCGTGTACTATCACACGCGTATTTTTAACAGACTTCAAAAAAGGAGGTACGTCGAATAATAATTAATAAAGTAGGAGGTCCTGTAAATATTTCTTATATTTTTTTAAATTATTGTCATATCAGAGATCAATTTACTCAAGACTATACATAGATAAGAGCTTAAAAACGTAAAGTTTATGGTAAAATATAACGTAAAAGGCTATATCTTACGTGTCGCCTCTACGGCCTACGGCTATTGTACTAGCATTTTAATCGTTTATTTATTACAATTTTATTTTAAAAAAATACCAAGTTATTGTTAATAGGACCGCTACCTACTCAAGTTTTGCATTAGAGCTCCACATCTATTGTTAAAGATTTACTACTATTAAAACTATTTTTTGGAGTAAGTTTGCAAGCTTCTTTAAGAACCTTAAGAAAGCCTACAAACTTACTCTCAATATGAATAAGACCATAAAACTACTATTTGTTTTATGAATATTTGATAATTTCTGTAATAACTAATCAGAATAAACTGTAGAAATGTTTTATTTTTTTAAATAATAAAGGTACTTTTGTATTAGACTGTCAAAGCTGTATAAATGCTGCAAACCCGCTGTGAATCGGGTATTCTTCGTTCGAAAGTCAAATAAAACAGTTCTCAAAGTTCTACGCGTTTCTTTATATAAATCCCGCACTAACACTACAAATAGTCCGAGGATTCAATTATTAGATGTTACTTAAAGTATTGAAAAACAATCAAGAAGCAATCAAACTAAGTACACTAGTGACACTTAATAATTGTAGATTTTACTTCTAGATATAATAATATTGTTTACTAAATGTTTTAGGAATAATCTCATAGAAAGAATAGTATCAAATATCAGCTGCGAATCTCAATTCTGAGAAAAGAAAAAACAAAGACTTTTCGCGAGGAGAACGTAATAAAACTTGACACAATTTTGAAGAGCAAGCAAGTACGCGAGCTCAGCACCTCCATATCGATTTTCCCTAAGTCTATTTTCGCGGTGCTCGTCTCGGCCCGAATACGTGCCTATTGTACGCGCAATTCTTCACTTCACCCCACTAAACTTGCACTTCGAGATATTGCAATCCCTGTTACGTACTGCTATATAGCATCTTAATTTTTATTATATAAATATTGTCGAACGAGCAGCTAGTATAATTGATTACAAAAATGCCTATCGTCAACTATAGATAACAATTTATTACAGCTGTAATTCATTTACCAGGGTTTTCTGAGAAATCATCACAACAACTCCTATATACGTAATGGATGCCTTTTACTGGAAGATCTCGAGATTGGAGATCAATCACCATAGGTTATCAACGACGGATACTGAAGTACTTTGCATTAACTTAACTACATAGCCAGCAAGAATCCAGGCAATATGGACAGACCTGCGGTCACTGGGAAAGTTGAAAGTAAGACACTTCATGGTAGATCTCCAAATACGTGTATTGACTAGGTTGCTGACCAGCTGGACATGTCGATAAATTCGGCCCTCTACCGTGCTCAAAATCGATCTCGGTGGATGAGTGCAATTGTTCAGTGCCATCAAAGTCACGATCCTCAGCAGAGAGGGAACGACTTAAAAAAAGAAGAAAAACATAATATTTAAAAATTACATTGACTGCAGCACTCATAAAGCATAATGGATTATTAACACTAAGTTTTTAGACATACAACAGTCTGCAAACTGTAAGATATCGAAATGAAACAAACTAAAAGATAAGATAAAAATCATCTTTTAATCTCTAAAGTAGACATTCATCACTTCTACAGAACCATAACACTGTACGTGGAAGACAGATACTTGACTGATTTTAATAGTGCTAATCCATTTGCATTGAATTTTGATTGGAGCGTTTTACTGCAAGTCATAAACGGTAATAGGAATTAAAAAACCCCAGAAGCTGCGGTGAGTCATCAGCTTTATTTACGTATTTTATGAATGAGAATAAAAACGATTGAACTTCGTTGAGCAATATGTAATTAATTCAAATTAAAATCCATAACCCTCGCAATATACATTGTCTCAGTGCAACTCATCGGTGTGGCAATTCGTGTGGGAGTCGTGTATAAATTATGACCAAAGGTAATAAAGGCTGCATACAAGCCATGAAAGAAGAGTATGACAATCCCAGTCAGAGATGTCGATAGTCTGTAGGTATTTGGCACCCCAATACTTTAAAATGTTATCTTGGTGGTTAGTTTCATCTTTAGAAGTCGCTAGAATCGATTCTTTGTAATTTTACGAAACTACTAACTCCTGTGGAAACTCAATTATTTAATTCTGATACTTGTATTTAAAAATGAAATTGAAAAGAGACTTATTGTGACTTGCAATTATTATTGACTGATTTCGTCCGGAAAATCTACCTGCATACATACACACATGTATGTGTATATGTAAATCTCATGTGTGTATAAATATTTATATTTAGTGTAAAATCGGCGAAAACATTTTTTATAAATATTCGATATATCGATGGCAAAGACCTGTATTAGAAGTCATCGAAAATATTTTTATCAGTTCTACAGATTTTTTTATTTAAAAATTACCATTCCCCGTTACTATAAAGTTTACCGATCGCAAAGTTTGAAAAAATCAAAAGCATTAGCAGTTGATCTATATTTTGAAGAACAAAATATCATGAAATTATAAATACTTAAAATTTTAGAGAAAATTTTTAAGTGTATATTAGGTTGGGGAAAAAGTTTCTTCGCATTTTATATAAAAATTCAAAAGGTTTTTTATAAAGTTTATTTACATTTGACTAAAGTATGTAGGTGCCATTTTGTTGGATAACTTTTTGCCATCTTGCAGGTAGGGACGTGATCCCATTGCTATAAAAATTTTGGAGCTCCTGATCAAAAAACTGCGACAAGTGGTTTTGGCAGTCGTCTCGTAAACTGACACTGCCAAAGGAATTCTGCAGAGACCGAAACAGGTGAAAATCTGAAGGTGCAAGGTCAGGACTATACGGGGGATGCATTAACACCTCCCAGCCAAACTCTCGTAATTTTTGCTGAGTGGCTAAAGATGTGAGAGGTCTAGCGTTATCATGGTGAAAAACCACACCCCTTCTGTTGATTAATTCCGGCCGCTTTCAACTTTTTGCTTTAATCTCATCAGTTGTTTACAGTACAGTTCAGAATCGATGGTCCTGCCTGGCGGTAACAGCTCATAATGAATAATGCCCTTCCAAACCCACCATAAATACAGCATCACCTTGTTGCGAGTTAGCCCGGGTTTCGCCACAGTCTGTGAAGCCTGACCGGCCTTTGACCACGATCTTTTTCGCATGTTCTTGTCGTACGTGATCCACTTTTCATCAGCAGTTATCAGCTTCTTCAAAAATGGTTCGGTTTCATTACATCGTAATAAAGAATCACTAATGAGTACACGGTTCATTAGGTTTCTTTCAGTGAGCTCATGAGACACCCAAATATCGAGATTTTTTGTGTACCCACCTTTTTTCAAAGCACCAAAACCATTTTGTGGTCAATTCCCAGTTCTCCAGCTACATCGTAACTACTACCGATCTTGCTCCACTTTTTCAAAAATGGCATCAATTTTGTCCGTAACAGGGCGACCAGAGCGAAGTGCATCTTTGATATCAAAATTTCCGAATTGAAAACGCTTAAACCAAATTTGTCCTACTCTCACAGATACTGCATTAGGTCCATAAACATCACAATTTTTTTTCACGGCTTGTGTTGCATTTTTACCTTTTTTGTAGTTAAATTTTAAAATGTATCGAATTTCTTCATTAGATTCACTCATTTTAACAATAAGAAAAACAAATGAAAATCAGACATTTTCCTCATTTGAATTTGGAATTGTCTTTAAAATTACAACTTTTTAATGATACCAAAACCAGCCAGATACAAATGGTATAGCCAAAGAGATCTTTTACAAGTTCATACATACTATATGCGAAAAGACTTTTTCCCCAACCTATTATAATATTATGATGTTTGACACTGTTCTGAATTAGCTTTTCTATACATGCATATATGTTTATATTTTTCATAACCCTCGAACAGAATAGATAGTATCGTTTAAAGAAGTTAAGTAAAACATTTAGATCAAAAATCTAGTTGTAAGGTTTGTACAGAAATCTGCCGCACGTCCCTGTCGTGACGACGGCCAGCGAGTCTTATGATTAATTTTTAACATTTTTTACAAAAGAGTTTACTCATTTCCGAAATTTAATTGTAAAGACTTGTAAATTCTAAATTTACGAGCATGACTCACACATATTCATTTATCTTAATTATTCACCCCTCGTCAGTCATGACCAGTATTATTAATACATATATAAATAATAACAGCGCATTATGCTAATATTTCGATTAAAGTTGCAAAACTTTATTTAAATTTATGGTAAATAAATAAAAATATTGTTAAACGGATCGACTGTAGCTTCGAGGCATAAAAACCCACTCTGCGACTGAAGTGTCATTTCACTCCGCTGTGATTCGTGCCGTCCCGTCTATAACGTGCTATAATTTATATAAATGGGATAAAAACGATCCTAACTCACAGACCCTTCAATAATGGTGGCTTTTAGGTATATTTTGCTTATATTTTAGCCTCGCATAAAACGATATTGCGTTCGATATTAGGCTTGGGTAACTCGCGAATGAAAGATAAAAATGAGCCATTTAAAAAAATCTCATGCGCTCATTATATAGCTCAACGGCTCAATCGGCTCACTGGCTTAATCAGCTCAGTTACCAACACAGAGCACAATGTCGTCAATATGTACATACAGTGCAAATAGATCTTTGTGGTTATAAAAATAACGTTGAGAATACTCAGCTAAGCATATATTTATCTATGACATATTTTTCTGTTAAATGAATGAAAATGAAATAATAAAAAACCTTGCACAATCATCTTTATTACCATTGAAGTAAAGTCAACATTTGTTTGCACAAGTGGGAATATTAATTAAAATTTCGGCGTGCGCGGTACAACACGACTCGCTCCAGCTTTTTCAAGAGGTCGAAAGGCGAAGAGGCGTTGTTCCGATTTCTATAATGTGTCTCTACTGAGCTAAAGAACTAAAGGAGTGTTACAGTTCTTCTGAATAAAAGAGCTATATCTCTCTTTCCTTTTCGGTAAGCCGTTTTGCAGAAGCCTTTCGGATTCGACATTGTAATAAGGCCTTTCTTCAAACACTAAATGTACGTGGGTGTAATATTAACAATAAAACGAATTCTGTTGTTTACCGTTTTGTTAAAGAAACTAAATGACTTTCATATTGAGGGCGTTCTGTAAATTTGACGACCGGCAACTATTTTTGTCATTTAGCAACGAAACTAAAAAAACATTAAATCGAAAATATCCCACCTTTTAAAAACTACTCCACTGTATTGTTCTAACGTTCATTTAAAGTTTTTTATCTGTACTACAATGATGATGATGATTATTTTCCGAATTTTCCATTTGGAAATCAATGAAAAATTATGATTTTTCAAGAAGCGATCAATAATAATTTTTTCAACCACCAGTTGCACATATAGCAAGCCGCTCTTAATATTTAAAAATTCCTACTTAATTTCATGTACATAGACGAAATAGTTTTAGACTTTGAAATACAAAAACAGACTGACAGACGGGTGGAGAGAGATAACTATTTTAAGGTTCAATTCACATCTTGTTGCCGTTCATGTACAATCTGGCTTCGGTATCGGTACGTACCCGGTCCGACCAAATATCTTAAATTAGACAGAATCAGCGTATTCTCACTATCGTATTGCACTAGTTCCGATCCGATATGACACCGGTATCGGTTCATCGAAAATAATATTTGACTGAAGCAACACAAACTAACAGCATACTCGTATCAGTATATGTACAGCGAGATTTGATCGGATCGCAACCGGAACGAGATTGAACCGTGAACGGCATCATAGTGTGAAGCGGGCCTTAAGGGTTCTGTTTTTCCAAAATGGCTAAGGAACCCTAATAAGGGCATTGTTCTACAGTTGAATATATTTAACTATCCTAAAAGTGTCCCCGTGACGTCACTATATCCCAGAACGTTATATCATTTGCATAACAAAACAACTAACAATGGATGCATTGTCCTAATTCAATACATATATTAATCAGATAGACACCTGTCATATTAAAGTAGTGTCAATGAATTTAGTTGCGCCCATTTTTATAAGTACCTACTGTCATTGGGTCTATAGAAACAGGTGCGGCAAAAATTGAAAAATGTGACAATTATTTTACTGAAAGCATTCCAATGAAACTACACTATTTTTCATTTGGAAGAATTTATGCGGAGAATCAATAAAAAAGCAGGTGATCGAAAAATATTAGATAGAAGGCTGGTCTTGACATTTAAGTGTCGTTCGTTATAATTGGTCGGGCAATCTTGATCAAATCAATTGCCGTAGAGAGCAAGAATTTTTTGTAGAAATTAAAACTATGAATGAATGAATGAATGTTTTCATTCATTCATTCATTTATTGTTCACCAAAATTTAAAACTACGTTCTTAAAATTAGGAACAGTAAATGTTAAACAAAAGGCGGCCTTATCGCTTAAAGCGATCTCTTCCAGGCAACCGCCTAAACTAAGGAAAATATTAAGACAACAGTGGCGGTGAAGACAATAAATAATATGAAACATTCCAAGAATAAATGAAAAATAATGAATAATATACTTTATATACTATACAAAAATTCAATACTGTATATAAAATCAGCAGCATGTTTTAGACTTGTGAGGACCAAAGATATTTAGTAACCATCAGTTTATAAGACAATATGGATTTAGCTTGTCTGATGTTGAGTGGCAGTGAGTTCCATAAACGGACAGCCTGTACCGTGAGAGTTATCAACGAAGGAAGAAGTGTGTACAGGTGTCTCATTAAGGAGAGATTATTTCTAGAGCGCAAATAAAGGGTATGAGAAAGATATAGGAAATCAAAACGTTTCTTTAAATACGGAGAGGTACGAGGATCAAAAAGGATATTGTACAAAAGAGAGAGTAAGTGAACACTCCGGCGAAGGCGAATAGGTAACCATTTAAGCTTCTTGCGATATTCGGAAACATGGTCATAATTGTACAACCCAAATATGAACCGTATACAGACATTTTGAAGTCGATCGAGCTTGTTCAGTTATTCTTGTGTTAAGTCGATATAACTGGCATCAGCATAATCAAGTATGGGTAGTAACAGAGATTGAGCAAGCATTACTTTAGTAACAGTAGGGAGGAAATTTTTAAGTCTTCTAAGCGAAGCTGCCGACGCAAAGATTCTTCGGCTGAGATTGATCAAGTGAGGTCTGCAAGACAGTTCTCTGTCAATAACAATCCCAAGATTTTTTACAGTTTCACTGATATCAACTACCACGCCATCAAATTCAATCTGAGGAAGATTACTCCAGTCTATCTTGGAGATTAGCCTGGAACTGCCAACTATTATAACTTTTGTCTTTTGAGGATTTCTAGATAGACCGTAAGCTTTACTCCATTCAATTATTTTAGAAAAGTCTCGGTTAGTAGTTGCAATCGCTTTATGCACACCATCTAAATTGCTATGCTGATAATTGCTGAAACTATGCTTCTACTAATGATACAACAACGCAAAGTTCAGAAGATATGAATATATAATATAGTTCCCGTACGAACTGTTAGGAAAAGGATACGGTTTATTTTTAATAACTTAATAAAGTACAATATTTAAAATACTCTATTATTATATTTTCAAAGAACGCCACGTAAATAAATTACGTAATTTCTGAAAGCAACCGCTCACGAACGGGATTGAAAACAAACTAGCGTCCAAGCTCTGTAATGGGGTATATCAAGTAATAAGGCTGCTGAGTTATCTCAGCAGTTCTTGCAAGCATTAATTCTTGCAGTGGATGGGTATAACAGAACGAAGTGGCACTACAAGTACTCACTAATAATTTTAATATAAGATGTCTTATAAGTTTTTAGTGGTTTTAATTTGTTTCCTTTACAGTATAAATAATCTTTCTTATTTTAACAAACTGGTCTATTACCATTTATTCACAGCTCCACGAACAGTGAGGTGTGTAATGTCACGTTTGACACGCCTGTCAAACTCTGCTCTGCTGATGACGTTGACAGACAGGCGCGTTCCGTTTCTATTATAAGTAGTATAGTCATTCTTAAAAATACGAATAAATACCAACTATTACAACCCGGGCGATAATCCGATCGGTTTTTCGCCGCCCTTGTATCAAAGATTTGGTATTAAATCTCCGGAGAGACCCATATAAGCTGGGGCTAAAAGCATTAGTTGACAGGTGAACAGTTTTTTGAGCCCGTCAATTTTAAAAGCTACGTGCCTGCCTTGCAGGCTTTAAAGGTATATTTACCTTATTTAAGCACTTCTCAGCGTTATTACATACATTACATATATAAATTTAATACCCTACTAAATTTTTAAAAACATCAAACATTTTCGAGAATCCCTAAAAAAACTATTATAGACAGTTTAATTTAAAAATAAGTTTAAGTTACGTATGTGGTATCTAATAACAATGAAATTTATAGATATATAAACTGATCTGAAACTGTACTGAATCCAACCAAAAATAAATATGTAAAAATCGGTTCAAAAACAAAAAAGTTTAAGTAAGTTTTCGCGACTAGTCTATCCATAATAAAACTATTTCACATCTTTCTCTCCCGTGATCACGGCTACTGAAAAGTAACCGAAACCTCAGAACAATAAAAATAAAATCAAATACCGCACTTAAAGCCTTTAAAACGTAAAAAAGTTATGGCTGAACAGTGAATATACAATAAAAAATATATATATAATTACAGCATAATAATGAAAATAGATGAAGTGAAGGCAGTCTGTGAGAATGAGTTTTTTTTACTTATGTCTTATGCCAATATAACACGACCAATTCGCGGAAGGCTTGGAGCACTCTCTATGAATCTACCATTTGACTATAATAATAGATAGCAGCAACAAGTCGCCCACTATAAGTATACCAACATCCTATCTGATACAGTGCGTGACGTTATACCTATACCGAATCTATCTGAATAGCGCAGAAAATCCTAATTTAAAATATACTAAGTTAACATCTTTATTATTTATTGTAACGCAAAATATTTACATATAAAACTATAAAATAGTGATGATTTACAAAGGCGAGCTTAACCCTTAAAAAAGTTTTCTTCCTGCAAACGTATGAATCTAGCGAGAGGGGGTAAACAAGAGGCAGGTTTATGTACACTAAAGTTTATTTGTATAATATAATGTAACATTTTCAAAGAAACCAAACACAAAATTCATATGACGTTTACATTAAATACGTATTAAGTAAACACGGCAAGTCTCACCCCGATGTTATCGTCATTACGGTAATGAGATTAACAATTAACCGTCAAGCGTCACTAAATAATTGGGTACGCTGCCTCCGGTTGAGAGCGGGGGTTAGAAATGTAGGATATGGGCTTGTATGAACAATATTAAGCTGTTGTTCTACACGTTAATGAGAACAAAACTTTAAAATATGGTTCTGAAAAATAATCCCTGGTAATTACAGTTCAAAATAATATATAATGAATGAGTTGTTGTGGTACGATGTTACTAAAGCTGGCTTTATTTTCAAGTAGTTAATAAACTTGCGACACTGGCGACTTAATTTCTTCTGTTGACGCAGAAACGGAGCATATCCAAAAATAAATTGTGTCGTGTGATTTTTAGAAAGATCATTTTTTTAGGACAACAAACTAATATAAAATTAAGTGTTAACAAATGTAAACTAAAAAACGGAACTTGTCCTAAAAGGGGCATCAGTTTCAGCATAATGCCGGTCTGTCGAACGACGGTGATCTTCCACTGAGCCCATAAGGTATCGTCGTGCAGACGTTACACAATATAATCTTGGTATGAATATACAGAGTAGAATCTTTCAACTGAGCAGTAAGGGGAAGTATTACATTACTGTTGCAGCATCACGAAAATGGTCTTAGGAGACTATCCATAATTTTACGTGAAATTTTGATCCACATTCACAGATTTTCAAAAAATGTATAGTTAGCAAGAAAATAGCTATTTTACGTATAAAAAAATACGACGATCAATCCTTTTTCTAATACTGATCAAAAACTTCTTTATATAGGACCAACCGTCGTTGGAGTACTAAGAGTCAGAAATCACAAAAATCTTTTCACATACATCTTCTGAGACGTCCAACTCACCTTTTTTAATTTATTAAATCTTTTTATTGACTGGATAAATAGATAGATTAAAAAAAACAATTTCTCTAACTCGTTATTATTTTAATTCCAAACAAACAACAATCTTGTTAGTTTTTTGACAACAAGAAAAAGGAAAAAGAGGCAATTATTATGCAAACTTATATTTGCGGCAGCCATACTCTAAAAATAGACCATAGATTGATTTGAAATAGTTGCATAACGTTACATTATAATAAAAGAGTAATTTTTACTTTTTATTTTTAAATTTTAATACCAGTTAGTAATACCAAATCCGAAAGCGGACTTACGTTCAAAAGTACCCACAGATTTTGGAAAAAAAGGAGATTCTATATCTATAATATTATAAAATTTTAAAAGTGTACCTCTTGTTTTTTATATTTTTTTGTTTCTCCGTTTGTTCGGAATTCACGCAAAAACTATTGGGCCGATTTCGATGCGGTTTTCGTTGACCGACAGCAAATACCCGGACTTAAAATCTGCGGTACTTTTGATCCCGGGATTTTTTATGTGAGCGGTTTAAAAAGGCCAGGTCGAAAAAATCCGGTTGCGATGCAATATTTTCACTGATTCAAATTATCTGTGTAAAATTACTGTAAAAGACCACAGTTGTTTTACATGTGCCACCCATCCAACGTACACGAAGTCGCAGGCGAACCCTAGTAATTTATAAAACTACAAACTGATACGATTATTGGATGAAATGAATCTAAAATCTTACAGGTCCGTATAAAATGAAACTGGACAAGTATTAACGTTGGTTTAAAAATTAAAATGTATCGTATAATAAGACATATATGTATATAATTGTTGGTGTAAAGGAAACCACTTTTCAGTGAGTGCCTTTTGGCAAAGTAATCCCCTGAAATCCTTTTATGGTTCGCTGTTGGCATATTTCAGTTATTTTATTGTTATACCGTTCTTAAGTGGGAACACTTTCCACTAGATTTTATATTCAAAATGTTCAAATCAAACCGAGTTCTGCTGAAGAATATTTTTCATATACACCTGCCACGGCACCTAGCCACCAGTTACTTCAAAAGTAACTGTAAGCCTAAAGCCGCACTAGGATGTATCAATACCGGATTCGGCTTTGTAAGGATGTGTTTGGTATTGACAAATCGCAGTGTGCGCTTAGCTTTAGATGCCTAAGTGTGCAATACTCACAGGTGAAGACTGAGATTAAGTCTATGTATGGCACTTCGCAAAGTATTATTGCATTTTAATGAATAAAAAACTTGTACATACTAGTTTTTTTTTTTTTTTTTTTTATTAACAACTCTACAGACTCTAGTTCCGTACCCGTTTTTTACAATTAAATTTAAGAAGTTGTACACGCTTATTTGTTACTTAATTATTGTGTGTGTGATTAATGTTTAATGAATATATGTTTGTGTTGTGGTGTACCTTAAGAATAACTTATTATATTAATTCGTACATATTACAATTTGTATATATAGTCAAATGAGTCAAATACCGCATTAATTTATTATTTAAAAATAATTGTAATTGTTTATATAATGTTATTTTGAAAGTAAGATGACATTACTTTTAACGCCTATATTTTTAAATGTAAATCATGTTTGAATTTATTGTAATGCTCGGGCTTCACCTGTGTTAATTTTATATAATTGACTGTGGCCAAATGCCTCTTACTTATTGCGTTTAACATAACGCCGTTGACGGATACTATCTAGATGCTAGCTACTTCAGTGTATATAAATGCGCTATCTGAAAATATTTAACGTCATTAACAATTAATATAATTATCGCATTACAAAAAAAGCATTAATCCCATCGCTACATCTGCGTGAAGCAGTAGTGTTGTGTTCACATCACTATCATCATTCATATTCTTGTTTCATAATTCTAATTCACTCTCATTCTATTACTCTACAGGTCCAAATGTTTTTGCAATAAGAAAATGTTTCTGAGTGGTCAAGTTACATTATCATTATAGCAAGGGACGTGGCGACGCACTTTTACGATGATATCTGCTACGTTAATGGTCTTTTAATGCTATCTTTCCGGACGTACCGACACCGTGCCGGCTGTTTCGCGCCTTGTGGTTATAATTTTGTAATTAGAAGCATTGTAAGTATGGTGTGATTTCAGGTTCCCATGTCTTAAGTGTCTAGTCTAAGCAATGAACGGAAAACGCGGTACAAATCAATGATGACTGCAATAGAATTAATTATTTTTAATAGCAGAGCGGACAGTCAAATCAATTGAGATACTTTTTATAAACTTACAGAAAGTCTCAGTCTCATAGATTTTGTACGAACGTATTTGCTTATGGCGTGATGATTAGGTACAAGTAAAATGAGTCAAATAGCACTGTAATTGTTTGGAAAATAATTAAAATTATTTATGTGATGCTATTATGACAGTTATATAATAAGAGATTCTATCCGTGAAGGAACGGAGAAAGAATACAATTTCCTGCGGCCGGGCGGCCTCGGGCCTGTCGTAAGAGGTGACAAAACAACCCACAGCCAGGTGGTAGGGTATTTACCCACTAGATGACTACCACTCCTGGTCTAGAGCATGTCGCCATAATAACCTTGAGTTGTGTTCCGGCATCAGTGACCAGGTTCGTCTCCCTTAATAGAGCAGCAACGCATTTGTAGCACCTTTGTTGTTGCAAATGTCCACAGGCGATGGTAACCGATTTCCATCAAGTGGGCCGTCTGGCCGTGTGCTGAACTCCTGCAGTAAAAAAATAAAAAAGAGCATTGCAGTATTTATTTTTTGTAATAAAACTACGTTTAACGGTTATAAGCGCGGTAATTTATTTGATTTTTGTTATTCCGACGTTTCGGTCACTTGTCAGTGGCCGTGATCACGGAAGACAAAGATGTCAAGTGTCAACGAGTATTCTTAAAGTTTTATTTCGCCTACCGCCAACTTGTTCATTTTAATTATTTAGTTTTAATTTTGTTTATGGTTATTATTTACTCTATGGGAGCCTAATCTAATTTACTACCGCTTCACAACATCACGGCCACTGAAAAGTGGCCGTGATGTACCACGTCACGAAAACGTGACGTCCTACGAAACGTAGGAATAACAAAAATCAAATAAATTACCGCGCTTAAAACCGTTGAAACGTAGTTTTATTATGTATACAAGTCGCGAAAACTTAAGAAAATATTATGTTATTTTGTATTGAAGATGTTATTTTTTATCTTTTATATTTAAAAATATTATAATTTATTGTAACACTGGAAATTTCCCCACAGCTACACCACGGGTCAAACCCTGACAAGTAGTTCGGTTTTACTTACATAAAAACTTAATTAGGTTTTTATATATAGCGAGTGAAGTCGCGGGCAAAAGCTAGTATACATACTTATAAACCTTCCTTGACAAATTATCTGACTGATGATAGTGGTTTAGGAGAACTTAGTAGATATACAGACAGATAACCGCATCAATCGACTTTGTTTTATACTATGTATAAATCTGTCCGCATCCCTATGACTAACTAACTATTTTTCTCCGTACAGGAACGGAGTAAGAATACAATTTCCAGCGGCCGGGCGGCCTGTCGTAAGAGGTGACAAAACAACCCACAGCCAGATGGTAGGGTATTTGCCCGACTGGATGACTACCACCCCCGGTCTAGAGCATGTCGCCATAACAACCTTCAGTGGTATTCCGGCATTAGTGACTAGGTTCCAGTCTCCCTTTAGAGAGCGGCAGTACCTTTGGTGTACAAGGTACTGCCGCTACAGTATAAATGTCCATAGGCGATGGTAACCGTTTTCCATCAGGCGGGCTGTCTGCATGTCTGCTGATCTCATGCAATAATATTTTTAAAAAAACTAATTTCTGTTCCCCGTAATTCTATAAAGTTGACTGTCCACTGATAAGTTAATTTCGCATTTTTTTAGTTACCTATCGTAATAACAAAAAAAAGGTATATTTTGTAAAGAAACACTATATTAACATTAATTAAATGCTAACATAGTTAGAATTTCCACATCCGACTCCTTAAGAATTGTCCTTCGGTTTGTTACGACGACATTGTACATGCTGAAGAACCGTTCTGTGTCTACACTGTTGGTTGGACTCCAAACGCTCTGTAATGCTGCTTTAGCAACGGATGGAAAACAGCATTGTGCAGCGAGAAAAATGTCTTTCACATTGGTATCTTCGTTTCTGTGTGTCGATTGAAGGATTAACCTTCGAAAATGTGGGTTTATCCATTTATTTGCTTATTTTTGCGAGTGTTCTGAAAAAAGGAATTTTAGAAAAACTTTCTAAAAGTACATCCGGGTTTAAAGCCAAACTTGCAACTACAGATGGGTAAAATAATTGGCCAATGAGAAAGAATGCCTCGTTTGTCTCGTTTAATGTCTTTTTTCGTTTGCTTTTATTAGCATTTCTTTTAGTGTTGCATCAATTACTTCGTACTCATTGAGTAAACGTGATGTTTTTCATCAAAATCTTGGCGGTGGCGTTCAGGTGATGACTTTAAATCATCTCATATCAAAATCATCTACAGTTATTGTTATTGTTTATGTCGCGGAAAATACTCAAATATTTTATATTCGCATTTACATCAAAATTTTTGCATAAATTCGCATCTATTTCGTAAATACGAAAATTCAGTACCTCTACTAATAACCTTAAAATAAACTGGGTGAGTGGTTAAGAATCCGAGAAAAACAAAAGATTCCGTACAGGTGACAAACGTCGACTGTTTTAATCATTTAACTGCTGAACTATAAAAAAGTTGTGTTTATTGAATATCTCCACATCTCAAACAGATCTTTAGAATGAATGAATGTTCTTTATTGAACATAAATATTCTTTATTGCATATATGGTATACCTAAATCATTAATACAATAGGAGCTCTTGTCGCCACTTATAAGGTTCTGAATTTATCGTGTAAATATTTTTTTTAGTTCAAATCTATTTTTGTTGAAATTATTTTCTAAGCTCTATACTTGAAATTAATTTTCAAAATTTCAACCTCATTTCAAAAGCAAAAGGGGGCGAATATCTCTCTATCGCATGAATAAAAATTCATTACGCAACAACTTTATAATTTTGCTATACCACTGACAATAAAGTTACAACAAGTTCAAATCATATAAATAATAAAATATCTATACATATAATAAAACTGTAGAGGTCGAATTTCTGTACAATGAAAAAAAATGCTAAAAACCGAGTCAGGGGGATGTAAGAAGTGAAATAGAACTAATTTGGACTATTTTCAATTTTTTTGTTTCTGTGTTTGTCTGTTTGTCTGTCTGTTTATCTGTCTGTTTGTACCGGCAATCTCCGAAACGACCAGGCAGATTTAAATGAAATTTTGTATGGTGGTAGCTCATATCCCTGGACAACATTTAGGATACTTTTGATCCCGAAATATTAAAGAGTTCCCGTGGGATAGTTAAAAAAACTTTCCACGCGAACCAAGTTACGGGCAGAAGCTAGTATATCATTTATAAATGATAACCATTTTTAAAAGAAAAGTTAAAGAACACTATCTCTCATAATTAACTCATATATATATGTATATGTATTTTATATATGTACATGTAGTTTAAATTGTAATATTTAATTTCAATAAGTACTTTTATGTAATAACTTTAATTTACACAACCCTGCCTCTTGTCTTCCCAGTCTCGGTAGACCCATAGGTTTGCTTGAAGAAAACTCTTTTTAGTTAAGCTCGCCTTTGTATATCACCACTATTTTGTAGTTTTATTTGTAACTAATTTGTGTGCAATAAAGAATAAAGAAAGAAACCAAGTAATGAAAATAAATTCAAGAATGCAAATATCTATCTAACAATAAAAAGTATCCAATTATCTGTACTTTGTAATTTAATAATTACCTACGCTGTACTAGAAACGATTTTCAAAACTACGATAACATCAACTATCTTTTTGAATGGGTCGACAAACTGCTTCTCAGCTCAATAACGATAAATAAAAGCCATCAAGGCTTAAATTGCAATGTGTTTAATTCCAGCCTATCATTTGTCATTGATGTTAAACCCCTGTTTGCTTGACCATGAATTATTTATAAGGTCCTTCGAACCCATGTCTTGAATATTCCAATAATTTTTAACTGTAATGATTTTACATCTGAGGTCTGTTATAAAAGTTATGTCTTTAGCTTGAGATATTTAAAATTTCTTTATGCGTTTTCTTGGTATGAAAATCACCCGACTACCCCACGGTATTTAATAAAAGATTCACCTTTCCATGAAAGATATTAAAACCCTATCTTAGGACAAGTTACTATTTAATTTAAATCTTTATTTACTCCTAGTCTTAAAATTATTATATACTTGAATTTTTCAAGTGGGCCCCCAAGACTTGAAGGAGTCTCGAGACTGATTCTGATGAAAACTAAAACTATCATTAGATTTTTGGAAAATGAACTAATTCCGGAATCGAATCCGCTGATTTTGACAAAAAAATTACTGTTATTACACCAAACCATAGTGTAACTTGTAAGAAACAACTATTGTATAAAAATGTCAAACTAAGGTTGATTGGATGTTAGGAAAATAATTTAGAACCAAATATTCTATTATTTTCCTAACATTACCTGTTATTTAACCGCATCTCATTTTATCTCAAATAAATCATCTCATCATCAATATGTCCCAAATAAATAATGTTTTGTTTCTTTAAAAGAATCTCTCAGGTAAATATAGTCGTAATACAAATATACTCGTAACACAAATATCATGAACCGATATTTATATACTGGAAAAAGAAGATCACCCATTGATTTTATTTGAAAATCTGCTTCTTTATATTTCCATAAGTTTGAGACATCAAGATGAAATAAGTCCAACATGTTAAGTCTGCCAGAAAACGACATTAAAAACATGCTTTTCACCCCTCGATATATAATAGGTTGGGGAAAAGGTCTTTTCGCATATAGTATGTATGAGCTTGTAATAAGATCTCTTGGGCTATACCATTTGTATTTGGCTGGTTTTGGTATCATTAAAAAGTTTTAATTTTAAAGAAGACAATCCCAAATTCAAATTAGGAAAATGTGTGATTTTCATTTGTTTTTCTTATTGTTAAAATAAGTGAATCTAATAAAGAAATTCGATACATTTTAAAATTTTGCTACAAAAAAGGTAAAAATGCAACACAAGCCGTGAAAAAAATTGTGGTGTTTGTGGACCTAATGCAGTATCTATGAGAGTAGCGCAAATTTGGTTTAAGCGTTTTCAATCCGGAAATTTTGATATCAAAGATGCACGTCGCTCTGGACGCCCTGTTACGAACAAAATTGATGCCATTTTTGAAAAAGTGAAGCAAGATCGGCATATTAGTAGTTAAGATGTAGCTGGAGAACTGAGAATTGACCACAAAACGGTTTTGGCACATTTGAAAAAAGCTGGGTACACAAAAAAGCTCGATATTTGGGTGCCTCATGAGCTCACTGAAAGAAACCTAATGAACCGTGTACTCATTTCTGATTATTTATTACGACGTAATGAAATCGAACCATTTTTGAAGAAGCTGATAACTGGTGATGAAAAGTGGATCACGTACGACAAGAACGAGCGAAAAAGATCGTGGTCAAAGACCGGTCAGGCTTCACAGACTGTGGCGAAATCCGGGTTAACTGGCAACAAGGTGATGCTGTGTGTATGGTGGGATTGGAAGGGCATTATTCATTATGAGCTGTTACCGCCAGGCAGGACCATCGATTCTGAACTGTACTGCGAACAACTGATGAGATTAAAGCAAAAAGTTGAGAGAAAGCGGCCGGAATTAATCAACAGAAGGGGTGTGGTTTTTCACCATGATAACGCTAGACCTCACACATCTTTAGCCACTCAGCAAAAATTACGAGAGTTTGGCTGGGAGGTGTTAATGCATCCGCCGTATAGTCCTGACCTTGCACCTTCAGATTTTCACCTGTTTCGGTCTCTGCAGAATTTCTTAGGCAGTGTCAGGTTAACATCACGAGAGGACTGCCAAAACCACTTGTCGCAGTTTTTTGATCAGAAGCCCCAAAATTTTTATAGCAATGGGATCACGTCCCCTACCTACAAGATGGCAAAAAGTTATCCAACAAAATGGCACCTACATACTTTAGTCAAATGTAAATAAACTTTATAAAAAAACCTTTTGAATTTTTATATAAAATGCGAAAAAACTTTTTCCCCAACCTAATATATTCAGGATAAAGCCAAAGTTTTTAACGAAAATCTTGTAACCGCTTACAACGTAAACGCATTCGAAGTAATCGTGCAGTTTAAGATAATAATCTGAATGTGGTAAACAGGCTTCGTTATTAAAGGAAATAACACATTTCCGTCAAACATAGTCGTAAATCATACGCTTGTTTTTTGTGAGATTCTATGAATATCGTGAGAAAAATTGTTACAAATTGTTCTAAACAATAATTATGATTATGTTCTTGCTTATTTAAAAAAGATTAATATACGTGACATTAAAACTTTAAAACCGGCATTGGTTTTTTATGGCTAATGTTTCAACAGCTACATCAGTTTCGTTACTAATTCTCATAAAATCTGCCAAGTGGGCATGCATTAGTTGACGAATTGTGAAGAGTTCTGTAGTTTACTGTTTTTGTCATTTGACTACAGAACCGTACAAGAACATTCATTCGAAAATACACCATAACTCAGATACTACTTAACCGATTTTGTTCTGAATTTTTTTATTGTAATATCTTGAAATTCTGCCTTGAAGTATTGTTATCAATATTTTTTAGTTTTATTGCAATATCACTGCATTCGCCAATTTTTGGCAAATTGCTTCCATATGGACCCAGCGTTTCTAAGGAAAAATATTGTAACATATAAAGAACGTTCTAGAATAATAATGTCTGGGTGACCGAACTTAAATCTGCATTTTTGTGTACAATAGCATGTTTTTTTCAGTGAAGACATAGATAAAGCAAAACTTAACCTAAATAAAAAATTAATCCAAATCGTTAGTGCTCTTTCAGAGATACACGAAATAAACATATTCACATAGGGATATCGAGAATTGCTAGTTTAAAGTTATAAGATATACAACATCTCTGACGTTATATAGACAGATAGTTGGACATGACGGCTGTATAATCCATCCATCCGTTATCCATTTTGACAAAAACTTAAACCCTAAGTATATATAATAGTACAACTATTGTATACCTTTAGGGTTTAACTCTCTTAGGGATATCGTTTGTGTAGAAAATCTCAACTGTTCCGTGAAATAAGGTTTCCAGTTGCCATAAGAGTTTTGTTTTCGCGTCAATAATGAGCCTAAAGTTTTCATGGGACACGGGGATCACATTTGTAGTTTTGGTTTTCGTCAGGTCCGTATTTGTTTGAAGATTACATGAATATTGAATATTCATCTATATCTATCATGATTATTTAGATTAATATCTGAATATTCATGAGTACTTGACACTCACTTGATAAAAAGATTCGCAGACTTTTTTAAACAGAAAACAAAATGATTGTGAATTAAAGCCGCGCTGAAGGGTTTATTGCAGTTTGTTTGTGCTTACAAATTATCAAAACTTCAACATTTACGAGCAGGCATATTGTATTACCAAATACTACAAAGGTACGTTCAGTAAAGTTTGCATGTGTTCGCTAACTTCGTTGTTGAAACTTGAAACCATATTTATAAGTTGCAACCCTTTAGTTAAACAGGAGTGAAAGTTTCTAAAACCAACTTTACCTACATTTTGTAACAGGTTATAAACTTGCTAAACCTTGATGTGATGAATAGCTTTGTATTAAGAACTTTCTTTTAAAAAATGGTTTTACCGCGTCTGTCTAGAACTCTAGAATCTAGATAACGTTACAAATTGTCTTGATAAACTGAATTATGTCAAGTCGCGTTATCCAAATGTTGTCGCTTGAGAAATTATGTTTAGCAAGTCAAAAAATAAGAAATATTAATCACAGATAAAGAGTAGCTCAATGAACTCAGGAACTCTTTTATTCATAATTATGTCACACGTCAGAATTATAATGTTAAAAATATTAATAATGCACATGCTTATTTATGCTAGGAAACATGCACATTTTCGATTTTCTCTTTCGGGTATCCTTCTCAATTTTCATTTTTTTTCTATTTTTTTCATAATTTTTTAGACTCAAGAGACTTCCACAAAATATGTGCTAAATATATACACACACACACACACATATATATATATATATATATATATATATATATATATATATATATATATTATATCTCAAGCCTTAATAGATCTTGAAATAATCAGCTGTGACACACAGACATCGAAGCGTGACAATAATGGTTTTTTTTACCTTTGTGTATCACAAACCTAAAATTAGGGGTAGCCGTATATGAAACAGGGGGATAAAAATGTTTTTGTAATATACTATTGTGCGGGGTATCATTAAACTGGTCTTCACAAAACATAACGGCGTTCTTCAATAAAATAAAAAAAAGAAGTCAAAACACTTGAAAAGTTGTAAAAAATAAGTGTTGAACATTAAGAACAGTGAAATGGAAAATTTTAAACAAATTCAAGATAGTAAGTTCAAGTACTTTCAAGGAAAATTGGTTTGAAAGAGGCTTATTGAGTAATTCTTGAGATATACTAGTACATATTTTCAATCAAATAAATACATTTAGGATTTAATCGTCAAATATCAAAAAATTGCGCATTGGTCACCTCTACGGAACCCTACATTGTATGTAGACTCACATTCATTTGCTCGATTTTAATTAACCTATAGTTTCCCATAAAGAAACATTTGAAGTATGTATTTTTGTAGCAATTGATAGTGCACGGTATCCAGAGAATTCGCTAAACTGTTCCACGTATATCGATTCACGTCACAAGCCCCGGACGGTCGGCCACTAGCCACTAAGTACCTTAATTCCTCTTCCAGCCTCAAACCACTTTTTCCCAAACAAAAACGAAAATTATATTCCGAGAAAATTTAATTGTACAAGGTCCTAAATTGAGGCAAAACAAAAAAGTAACGATCGATGAAGGCCGAATTCTTCGAATTACAAAATTCTAAAGTTACTTGATTAATGGTGCTATGTAATAGCCGCATAATTTGAAATACCGCCTTAATACATAATACATATATCGATTGAAATTCCAACCTTGGCTACCTGAGTAAAATCCTATCAAAAATATAGGGTTTAGTTAAAAGATAAAATGAAATAATAACACATCATGATATATTTTAATAGCTTCGGATCTCGGAATTTTCGGACACGCAACTCCGTCTGCTTTTATTTTTAGACTTTCTGACTTAAGTAAAAACGCAACTGTACCACTGTAAGAATTATTTCTATATTTCTTCCCAAAAACCGAAATAATTTTCATATCATTCATTGTGGCCGCTTTCTGATTTGTTGGTTGCTGGTACAGAATAAGCACTCACCGAGCAAATTAGGAAACGTTTATAGAAATACAGGCGTTCGGTACTGCGTATACCGATTCCGCACCGGTGCTCCACCGACAAATCAGAAAGCAGCCTAAATCATATTACAAAAAGATTTGGTAAACGGCAAAATTGACGCATATAATGGTAGAGGTAGGCCAGAACAAAGAAAGGTCAGCTAAATATCACTTTTAATACAGGTGTGCTTGAAGATATTAATAAAACTAGATGAAGCGAAAAAGGTTTGTTATTAGGATCGAGCAGGTAGATATCCATCGTGTCTGTCAACCCCAATGGGAATCAGGCGTGACAATATGAATGTAGGCAGACCAAAAATGAAGCGAGTAGATTGTGTGAAGGATGAAATCATGACAGACAAACTGTGCCGACCCTGCATGATTGGAAAAATGTGAAAGGCAAAAGAGAGAAATGTACGATGTTAATTAAAAAAATAAACATCAATAAAACAGACTACAAAATTCAATTTTAAGACGGCAAAATAACCACTATAAATTTATGAAACCAACAAACTCCTTACGCCGACTGAAAATTCCATTAGCTTCATAAAAACTGAATTACTTTTGGAGCAAATAATAAAATCAACGAAATGGGTTATTAAACGCTTTGACTTCTTAATAAAAACAACCATCATAATAATTGTATTGGATACCACAATTTTCGACCATTTTTTGCTACTGATATAACAGATGTTTATATGATCTTGTAAATTAAGCAATCGGATACCATAAAATATTTAATCAAATGATAATTAGCGACCTTCTTAGCAATAATAGTAACCATATAAGTTCATTGTGTTTTTGGTCTATATTCGACATGATTTTAGAAGAATTGCTACAAAAATAATAACTACCATAAAGCGGGCCTAAGGAAAATCGCTTAGTGAAATTGACACGTCCAGATATACTGGTAGTTGTAAGATATAGCATAATGTTCCACTTTATTTTGATACTTGTCATGTATCTCTCTGGTGTAAATTATAGGCATTCAATTTTTAATAAACGTGCAATAGCAGCCTTCGTTGCGATGAGGTTATAAGTCCGTAAAATCGGCCAAGTGTGTATCGGATGTCGTACATTAAAGGGTGTTGTAGAGGCGACCAACATCCACAGGTTTTGTTATTTGGTTACGAAACCCTTAAAAAACATTTTATCGAAAATACCCTATATCTGAAAAACTGCTCACCGAATCTTTTTTTTTTTTTTTTTTTTAATTCATAATTAAAGGGCTTTGTCGCTTAAGCGACCATGCTGCCCTGGTAAGTACAATTACGTAGTATAACAAAACATAGTATCTAATCACTGATTTCTTATATCTACCAGTTTATATAGAATTCTGGCGTCATTCGAAGATGGGTCTGCCAGAATACTATTAATTTGTCCTAATAGCCTTAAATTGACTCCACAACTTTGTCTAAAAGTCTCATTCTGGTCACATTCTATCAAAATATGATACAAATCATCCATAGTCTTGCAAGTTTCACAACTTGGGGAGTTAATTCTGCGAACTAAGTACAAAAATTTGTTGCATGGAATGTGCCCAGATCTGAGTCTTAACGCTGTGATTAATTCCTTTCGAGTCAAAGTTGTGTTGCCAATCCAAGGAGAATTTAAAGGCTGTGGCTGGATCGTGTGGTACCACAAATACCTTTTTCTAAGGACCTTTCATTAAAATATTCTTGCCAGATATTGTAACATTCTTTTTGTAATTTATTAATGTAATTTGGAAAAGAAGGGAGAATATCAATCGTTACACCGTCAGTTCCACCCTGTTTCGCTAATCTATCTACTTGTTCGTTGCCAACCAGCCCTATATGCGATGGGATCCATTGTAAAAAAATGTTTTTGCGTGCAGATTCTAAATTCATGAGAAGCTTCAGAATGGTATAGGCTACCGGTCGCCCTCGAAAAGTCGAGGTACACTGAGCCAGGTGTTCAAGACCACTTTTAGAATCCGTCAGTATTACTATGTCTGAGTAATTCGTTGAATTTAGAAATGATAGTGCCTCTGAAATTGCTACAAGTTCAATTTCCATAATGGATAGACTAGGATTCATTTTAAAACTGCAGTGATAATTTGAATTTAAAACCAGAAAAGCCCCTCCAGCTGTATTGACTTCCTTAGAACCATCTGTAAAGATCTTCACATAGTTAGGATAATATTCATTAATATGTTTTGTGGTTAAATTTTTAAGAATATTGGGTGAAACTGGCGTTTAGACTTATCGATTCCTTCAATAGTAGTTCTTAAGAATTTTGAAATATTAATATTATTTATCCATGTTTCTAAGGAGAACATACCTATTGGCATACTGAATTAATTGCAAGATTTTCATAATTAGGATATATTAAAGTTAAACAAGGTTTCTTCTTAGTATTCCAGAATCTGTTTAGAGTAAGTTCTGTTAATTTTGATATAAGTTCTATACAATTATTAGACATAGATTTGGATTTAAGCCAAAATTTACCACTTAGGTATCTTCTCCTTATATACAAAGGGCATAGATTAAGTTCACTTTCCATAACGTGTATTGGGCTACTTCGTATAAAGCCCCCAATAATTCTCATGGCTTGATTTTGTAGTCTGTCTAGCTTTGCTAATGTGGTTTTGCAACAGTTATCATATAAAAAGCTAGCATAATCTAATCTACTTCTTATAATCGATATGTATAGCCTACGTAAATGTACAGGATGCATCCCCCACCCTGAACCTGCTAATATTTTGAAAATATTTAATAATTTAAGGATTCTTTCAGATAGTTCGTTTACATGTTTAGTCCACTTAAGGGAACGATCCAGCCCTAAACCAAGATATTTAACCGTTTGAACATTTTCAATACAAGTACCATTAATATTTAAATTTATATTATGTGTTTGATATCCTTTCCTAAAAACACAGATTTTACTTTTAGTAGGTGATATTTCTAAGCCAATGTTAATCAAACATGTATTTAATTTGTCTAGGGCTAATTGAATTTTTTCTGCAGCTTCATACATATTGTTTGAAACTATATACAAGACATAATCGTCCGCATATTGTGAGATATGGATATTAGGTAATATGGATATAGCTTTACAAATATTAATTGTTGATATATTAAATAACAACGGAGAAATTGGATCACCTTGCGCTAAACCACGACCGGTATTTCTAGATAATTTATAATCATTGCTTTCAATAACAAGAGTTCTGTTTTTAAGGAACTCCCATAGATAGGCACATACTTTGGATCCTATGTTAAGATTGTCCAGGGTTAAAACAAGGCTCGTAATATCAACATGGTTATATGCATTACTAATATCAAGAAAACACCCAATTGTTAATTTGTCTGTAGAAAAACCAATTTGAATATTTGTTACTAGTTCAGTTAGATTATCTAAACATGAACGTCCTTTTCTAAACCCTTTAATTTCGTCTGCAAATAATTTCTGACTCTCTAGATACCACTCTACTCTATTGTTTATAATAGCATGAAATATTTTGGATAAGCAAGAAAGTAAAGAGATTGGTCTAAGTGATGATCTACAATTTAGTTCTTGACTAGCTTTAGGAATAGGGATTATTCTTATCTTACGCCACTGAATAGGTACAAAACTAATAGAAAAAAACATATTATAGATTTTGAGTAATATATCTTTGCCAATATCAGGAAGATTGAAAATCATTGAGTAAGAAATCTCATCACATCCTGGCGAGGTGTCTTTAGGTTTTAAGCATTTATTCAATTCTTGGAGGGATATTTCTATTTCTAATTTAGGATTAGAAGAAACAAAGCTTGGGCAACTTGATTCAACAAAATCGGGCGTAAGACTAGTTAAAAGATTTTCAGCTGCGTTTTGGTCAGTATAAGTCTTATAGTATTTGTGACCCTTAAGCCATCGCATGCGCCGCCACATCTCGATTACTGAAGTAGTTTCATTCAAAGAGTCACAAAATTGTCTCCAGCTCTTACTTTTAGCATTTCTAAGTAAACGTTGAGATTCACGAGTCTTTTGTTGCAACTTCAATAAATTATCTGGAGTGGGATTGCGTCTAAAATTGGTTAATGCCAAACGTCTCTCAGCTATTGCTTTTGACAAAATAGGAGTCCAGTACGGTTTGGGGATAAATTTACTATTAGGATTTTGACATATTTTAGTGAATGGTATACATATATCTGCTACGTAATTTATAATATTAACAAAGGTATCATAAGCAATTTGTGGATCGTTAGGAATAGTAATATTAGTGAGTTTTTGAGTTGCAATTTGTTTATATTTATTCCAATCAGCGCATTTGAAATTACGTTTCTTAGAATAGACAGGATTATAGTTATACGATGTTGATGTTTTAATAATTAAATGATCGCTTCCTAAACACTCAGATGTCACACGCCAATCGAATTTTAGGGATATATCAGATGAAACTATTGTAATATCTGGAGCTGATTGCTGAACATTGCCATTTACCAGTTTGAGACGAGTTGGTGATCCATTGTTTAAAGTGACAAAATTATGGTCAATAAGTGAATCAAATATTTGAGTACCTCTGACATCCCTTTTATTAGACCAGTTAGGATGATGACCGTTAAAATCTCCAAGTATAATTGTTTTACGATTATTAATTGAAAAAATGGTATCCCAGTTTGCAGGTAACGTATTAATATTTGGAGGACAATATAAAGCTATTACATATTCAATAAGTTCGCAGTTAGTGATTTTAACTACTAATAGCTCAATCGAAGAGTTAATGCATGCCGTACGATATAATTGAGCTTGGAAAGACCTATGTATCAAAACAGCCACACCTCCGTACGAATCTAATCTATCTCGACGAAATATGTTATAATATTTTAGATTTATATTTGTTTCATTATTTAACCATGTTTCACTCAACGCAGCAATATGAATCTTCTCTTGAAATAAAAGTTGTTCAAAAGCTATGATTTTAGGCATTAAACTTTGTGAGTTCCATTGCAAAATATTCAAATCTTTTTTAGCCATAATCAATCAAAGAAAAGTTTAAGAAAAGGCATGCTTGATATACATCTCATTATGTAGGTACTTAGCCAATCAATACATAGGTGCGTTGCTTTCTCAATTCTACATTGCCATGAATCATTGTCATTGTAAAAAATAATATTTTTAAGTTTTTCTAGTAACTTACTAAAAGATATAAAACTGTCCCTACGTTTCCGTCTTATCTTCCTCTTTCTGGTTTCTGTATCCAAATTTTCATTATTTTCATCCAAATTTGTTGTATTTTCGCTGTTAATAAAACTAAATTCATCTAAATTATTTTCCCTATTTCTCTTTTTCTTTTTTGTCTGTGGCTCTGTCTGCGTAGATATCCTGTTTTTATTTATTGTATAAGAAGTTGACGCTACTTCAGCATAAGTCGGGATGTCTTCCACTGGAAGAGTTGAATCAAAATATTTTGATGTAGAAATTGCATTATTAATTGGTATAGTGGATTTTTGTACTGAAATTTCAGGTGGAACATACATAGTGACAGCTTTACGGTATGTAACATTAAATTCCTTCATAATGTCTCTAATTTTTCTTTCTCTTAAATATACTGGACAACTTCTGTCTAAAACAATATGACCGTTGGTACAGTTTACGCATTGAGGCCTAGTAGTCTCACAGTTTGCATGTTTACCTCCACATTTGGGACAATAAATCCTTTTAGATGGACAAAACTTAATTGAGTGGCCAAATCTCCAACATTTAGAACACTGAGTGACTGGGAAGCTGTACGGTTCTATTTTGGTACGCGAACCAAATATATAAATATATGGAGGTAGTTCAGGTCCTTTAAATCCGATACGCACTGATTCAGACTCTTCCCAGCCATTCTCATCCCTTTTTCTTTGTTTTAAACGTTTTATATTAACAATTGTGTAATTTCCCGTAAAAAGGCCCTCCATTAAATCTTCACTCGATAAGTTTAATTCTATATTTTTAATTACTCCGTACGATAACCCAACTTCTAAAGGTTTTTGAAAGTTCCATCCTAGTTCCTGTAAGTATATATTATTTATAAATTGTTCGACGCTGGTTTCGCAACTAAATTCCACGGCGATCTTATACGGATTCAAATATTTAATATTAGCAATATTACATATGTTTTGCGAATGAAACAATTTAGCTAAGGAGAACTGTTTTGGAAAAATATTTTTGGATGTCACATATATTTCAAAGGTTGGATTAATCTCCTTTTGTTTGCCTTTTCTTCTTGAAACTTCTATCCATTCTTCTCGTATTCTTTTATTCGTCAGTGTATTGGTTTCCATACCTGAATACTCGTTTTCTACTTGTACTTCATTATTAATTTTTCTACCTTCACTCGCGATCGCCATACTTTGCTCCGCAGGTTCATCACTCAATAAATACTCACTTTCCATGTTGAATAAGGTTGAAATTTAAACGCACGGCCCGGCCAAACGCAGGCCAGGCCGATAAAGTAAACAACTATTATGTATTTAAAATGAAATCCGTGGTACGCGTCAACTCCTCACGCTTGCTATCACGTGAATGTCACCGAATCTTGTTTAAGCTAATTTACGGTAAAAGTATTTCATTTTAAACTATACCTTCTTGATTTTTATTTAATTTTTTTTTATTGCATAATTAGAGAGGACACATTTCTTCAGCCATTGTTATCATAAATTCTTCATAATTCTCCAAAATCCGTTTAACAATATACCCCACATGATTATGAGAATTAAAAAAAAACCATTCATATTCGTGGAATACCGCGGAATTGATATTTTTATTTACTTATATTTTTTTTTATTTCATAATAATTACACTCCTGTAGGGCGCTGTATAGACTCCACCTTCCTGACAAATTTCATGGGTATAGACTCATAGCCGGTTTCTATATCTTACTATAAGTTTGCCCTACCATCGGTTAAATTTTGACATTACTTGTCAACATTGGAGCTTATCTTAAATTTTTACATTTTAACGGACATTTTGTATAGGCCGGCCATCAGTGGTTTCTAAGGGCCGGTTTCTATATCTTACTGACAGTTTATTTGCCTTACTATCAGTTAAAATTGGACATAGCTCCATACAAGTAATGTCAAAATGCAACCGATTGTAGGGCGAGCGAATGAATAGTAAGATATAGGAACCGGCCATAAGAAGAATGACCGAAACAAAGACAGATGGATAAACGAATATCGAAAATTTGAAGGTTCTGTTTTTGCTAAAGGATCCTTAAAAAGTAATCAACGTAAAAAACCAATCTACATTTGATTTATTATTTATATGCACAAATATTCGCACCTTGCCGTACAATCTAAAAATACATCGCATCGTAAAAACTTGATCTCTCGACTGGTTAATAGTTACTTTGGCCTGTCCTTGTGGAGGAGACTTGAACGGGCCTTTGTATTCTTGGCATTACATAAAAACCTTTTGATGTTTTTATTTCTGCAATATTTACATACAATGTAGGGCAGTTATGCCTTAATTACTCACTTGAGTACTAGGAAATGAGTATGACGTGTAATAATTGTAACAAAAACAGGATCTGTTTTTATGAGAATTTTAATTGATAAAATTAACTTTACTATTTTTCGGGCCCCGTAGTTATTTTTTCAAAAACGGAACCTTTATAAATCCGTCTCATTTTTATAACAAAGTTATAGTCATATTTATATTTTATATATATAAACAAAATTTTGCGGGAAAGTGTATTTTATATATAAATACAATATGGTGTACTAAAATCGGTAAGAAAATTAAAATATGTACAGTTAGACTCAGATCTTAAAAAACATAATGATATTACTTGACGACATTTTTATTTAAATCAAAATGTGGGGAAATATTCTCTATCTCTTGAGTTAAAAAATGTTCCCCCCTATAACTGTTAAACTAGGTGGAAAATACTGAAAAATCAAAGTAAGAATTGATCTTGAAGATATTATCAAATAAAATTGTTTTGAACAGAATTTTGAGATTATTAGATTGTTTATGGTTCTGTGAGCAAATGACAAAAACTAAACAGTTGAAGTTCATCATATCTACAGAACTGCTGCTATACACTTGACCGATATTATTCACTTTTCACCTACGATGATCGTAGATATATGCGAGAACGATGTCCCGAAGTATTCCCCGTATACCGATCTGGTAAGCTATTCACGTCGAAATATTCTTAGATTATCCCGTTCAGTGGTTTCGGATATAAGGGAGAGGACATTATTTACATACATAGCAATGTATCCCGAAGTTATTGCCTCGAAGAAATATATGTATTATTGAAAGAAGAACATTCCTGTTATGAGAAATTCGAACACGTCCTTGTAATTTTGCCTTTATAGAATTATATCGTATATTATTTCCATTCTATGGCGTTTAATAGTAATATATTTTATATGAAAGATATATTCTCGAATATACATTTCTTCGATTTGCCTATAAAATGTAAAATTTCTAGTTGCTTTATAGGGTTTCGTAGTAATTTTTCCGGAAAGTGAGGAGATTAAAGAAAAGAGAATTTTGCAAAAACGTACTTTCCGTCCGTCCGCCTGTCCACGTATATTAAAATTAGTGGTTTTAAAAGCATTAAAATAAAAGGATATATAAATGCCGCTACACAATGGGATATTTATATCTTGAAATGTCAACAAACTTACTTAGGCCTCAACAAGAGTGAGAAAAATATTTCACCGTAGGTTCATTGCACTGAAATATGTTATATACATATGTATGCAGGTCTTAAAACATCGTAAGTGTTTTAGTGACCTTTTTATTGAGGTGTTTTCCTCAAAGAAGTGGTTGAAAAATTCTGAAAAATTCAAGGTAGAACTAGAAAAGTACGATGCAATGAAAATTTCTTTAGATGTGTTAAGTTTTTAAGATATTATAGTGTACTGGGATATGCCCGCGACTTCGTCCACGCTTGGTTTGAAATTAGCGCGGGATACCCAGGACACACAGTACCGTAGCATTTAAAAAAGAATAAAGAAGATTGTAAGCTATCGTTTTAGTGAAAACTGTGTCGGAATAAGCTAATTTTTATGCACCCGAACAACTTCTAACCGCTCCCATAAATATTCCCGCGGGATCCCCGGGAAAAGAAATATCGCACATTACATAAAATTTGCCGACGACCATCTAAAACCGCATCGAAATCGGTACCAATAGTTTTTACGCGAATCCCGAACAAACAGACGAACAGAGGAACAGACAAGAAATCTAAAAAAAATTGCATTTGTTTTCCGTCGTTTATATAGTATATTCCAGTTGCTTGTTTTTAATAGCTTTAATGTAGAGACACGGCATGTTCAGAATTTTATAATATTATAGATTTTGGATTAAACACTTTTTGGGGTAAGTAACATAAACATGAATTATTCAATGTCATCAAATACCGTCGTGTCCTTTCAGTTTCTGTACCTTTCAACTTCAGGAAAACTGATTCAATTTGATTTATTCGTGTCTGCACGACTATATTAGATAGGTTCTCGACGATCTCACTTAATGTTAAGTCAAAAAGTACTGTCCTCTTTCTTGGGGGTTGGTATACGCTTCTTCAATAAGATTCCGAGTGAAATGTTAGATCTGCCTTTCACTAAATTCAAAACTAAATTAAAAAGTATCTTGCTAAAAAAGGGATACTACACTATTGAAGAATACTTAAATGACAAAATTCATTTACATAGCAGCTCATTCTAACATCTTATACTATATTTTGTTTAATGTTATCTTGCCAAGCTTGTAAGGGATTTATGGAGATATATTGCAGCATAACATTTTAGTACGTCATATCATTATTATAACTTTCATAATATTTTTCTTTCTCTTATTGTGTCTTGGTCTTATTGAGTATGCACTGTTTGCTACAACTCCATTAATTCTTCAAAAAGTAATTCTGTAACATACTTCTGTATAAAACTTATTAAAAAAAAACAACTTGAGATATAAATAGAATAAGAAACTTAAATAAAAACATTATTTAGCTAGACGTGTTGCTGGGGAGTTTCTTGCCGCTTCTTCTCCTTAACAGCAATAACACGTTGTGAAGCGGTATACATAGAATAGGAAGAAAAATTAAATTTTAACTTATATATTTATATGACCTTCAAAAAGTGTTCTCCAGTGGAACTTATTTTGAATAAAAAACTTTGAATTTGAATTTGAAAAGACACACAGAGACATCGCCTAAGGTGCGAACATTAGTTTTGACATTAGCTATGGAGAAATGGATATAAGATATACAATGGGGTCGAGACCCTGGGACCATGGGGGCCTGAGGTGCACAAACTTTATCGAGACATAGCGAAACGCCTGGTAGACGTCTTACGTGACCAAAAGACTGGTCTGTACCTCGGACAACGCATTAGCGTTGCGATACAGCGAGGTAATGTGGCCAGTCTTTTGGGCACGTTTCCAACTGACAGCGGTCTGGCACTAGACTTTATAATTTAATTTTAATTTGTATATATACTTATTTATAATTTAGTTCAGTTTTTGTTTAATCCTTATTGTGGGGCGCTATAACCCACGGGTAATATGCTGGTTCGGTAATTGTGGACTGTATGGGAGAGATATGACCTAGGTCCTTGCACTAGAAAAGCAGAAGCTCCGCCAACCTTGAGATCCACCCTTTCCTGGCTCGGTTTAGGTTGCACACAGGAACAGCACACGGCACTGATTCCACCTTTAGAGCTAACACTTCATCCTTCGTACAAAGTTTTTAAGATAGTAAATGTTCTTGGCACGGCCAGTAATCACAACAAATGGATTAGTTTTAGAAAAAGGAGCGCACGGCGCGATGTGGTTGTCGTCAAAGCGTTGACAGTAGTGTCCAAAATGGCTGCCCTTACTCCGCTGTGCATTGGCCGTCACCTCACACAGAAAGAGGGTAGATAGCAAAATTTATGGAGCGATGTTCTACCTACTTCACTAGGCGAGGACTGAACACTTATAATTATTATTGTATGTAAAATAACAAGAATAGGTATCCAACCATACTTACTAACATTATAATTGCTAAAGTTACTTACTCTATTACCTTTTCACAGCTAAATGACTGAACGGATCTTCATGAAATTTGACAAGGAGATAAATTGTATCCTGATGAAGGACATAGGTTACCTTTTGTCTTAAAATGATGATTAATTAATTAATTAATTAAGTGATGATGAAAATGTATACGTGTAATTAATAATATACTAGCTGAAAGTGAAACCTACAGAGACACCTTTTATCATCTCACAAAACACCGTAGCTGCCTAGATTGTATATGAGTGTCGCAAGTTATGATATCATAATTATCTTTAAACGAGTCAAATAGCTATCGATTATTTTTTAAGCTTGTTATAAATATATGATGGTTTTTTAAGTGCAAAAAGGTGGTAGTGAAGTGGTACGACCACATTTTATAGAAACCGGCTAGTTACGTGGGGAACAAATGTCTTGCCTTGCCGCCTCCCGGTCGAAGGGGTAGGCCCTAGAAATGCTGGCTCCGAAGAGATAACGTGCGTACCGATGGTCTCACTATTAAGTATATCGCAGACCGCGTGAAGTAGAGAAGAAAAGTAAGAAATCTGACCCAGGGCTTTTAGCACCCGCTATTTTTATGTAATAGTTTTAGAAGTTATTGTACCATGCGTCTGTCATCCTTAAGTTAGACAGGAGATGAGAATTCATATTTTATTATCTTTTAATAAAAAAAACATGTGTTTTAACGATACAATTGCGTTCTGATTTTGTTCAGAAAACGAAAATTAAAATCGTTCGAAATTGTGGATAAAACCTAATAACTCATAAAACAGTTTTATTCCAAATATTATAAAGAATATACTTAACTTGTTTTAAAGTTTCGCGAAAATTATTAAAAATATCATCTTCGTTATTAACTTCTAAAACCTTTTTAAAAAGCTTACAAGTGTAATAATAAGCATTTATCGTTTGTCAAAAATCTCAGAGTACAAATTGAGAAAGCCTCCTTATTAATCTAAAAGAGATTAATATTGTATCTTACCGCAAAACCTTAAGACAAAAAATCCGTCACGTGGATGTCCATTTATCATGATAATGTCAGCGTCATCTGCTAAAATTTATTTTTTTATACAAGCGCAGGAACCTGTTTTATAAGAAAAAGAACCATAGACAATTCTTTATTCCAAGATGACATTAGAACATTAGGATTTTGGATCGTGATTAATTACTGCGTTGTTTCACTTATCTATGGATTCATAAGAATATGCAAACCTTCAAATCATGGATCATCCATTTTTCCAGAATTTCGCATCAATTTTACGATTTTGAAAGTGAATATTTCTCTACCTATTATAGACTTAAATATTACAGAACATGGTTATATTAAACAAGAATGATATATAGTATATAGTTAATGATATATAGTTAAACTTTGTATTTAGAGTTCAAATTGTTACTTTTTTGAGAACTATAAATGTAGATATATAGTTTATATTCTTCTTTTTCTAAGCTTTTTAAGCTTAACTTTATATATTCATTTTTATTTTTTCTGTCATTTGTGGAGGTTTATCAATAGCATATTTTATTTCTAACTTACGAAGTTATTTATAATAAGTTAGAGTAAGTTTGTAGGCTTCTTTAAAAGTTCTTAAAGAAGCCTACAAACTTACTCTAACTCAATATGAATAAGACCGCAACACTGACAGCTGTTAAGTTATTCTAATAAAACGAAATCTGTGACCTAATTTAAAAAATTTCGCTATTTCAATAAAGCTTTATATAGTAGCATACAATATGTAGAATAAAACCTTTTTCCAAATTTCATCCATACAGATAGGGAGGCAGACTAACGTACGTAACCATTTCATGAGTGTGCAGTTTTTGCCAAAATGGCTACGGAAACAGAAACAAACAGACAGATATTATTAAATTATACTAATTCTTGTGACGATTCTACACCTTGTTTATATAACGGTTCTTTCACAAATAATTTTATATATTTACTTCAAAGATGAGTCTAATTGTGTAAGATTGTAAATGTAAATAGTGCGTAAAGATTCTGCTAGTATATTTTAGTAGGTTTAACTAAATAAACATACCTATTTTGTTATTCTTCAACAGATTCGTAGATACTTAGTCTTATTAGACGAGTAAAGTAAAACATGATTATAAGGAACTACACTACTACATTATCTACACATATATAATTGCTTGGCCTCACAGACTGACTGACTAATTGACTTACTGATACGTTGTGGGTTGATAGCTACCCAAACTTCTAGGGCTAGAACCATGAAAATTTGCATGTGGGTTCCTTCTATGTTGTAAATGAGCACTAAGAAGGGATTTTTGACAATTCAACCCCAAAGAGGGTGAAAAAGGGGTTAAAATTTGTTTTAAAATCCGTCATTTTCAAAGTAAGACGCATGACATTTTGTGTACCTGCTTATGGTTAGAAATAAATTTACACATGTATCAGTGTTTTTGGAAATTCGACACCTAATGGAGTCAGAAAGGTACAAAAAGTTTGCTCAAACTATGACAACTTTTAATTTACGCGGGCGAAGCCGCGAGTTAGTGCTAGTAATTATAAAAAAAATAAACCACGGGAAATACTGTTAAATATTGTGTTATTTTTACCTTAAAATTTTATACATATTTCTTAATATGTTCAGGTTCTGATAGTGAGCAAAAAATAAATATTATCAATGTGTATAGAGATATTGTCACTAAAATTCTTCAAAAGACTTCTGTGAGACGCTTCTATTTCAGATAAAGAATCATGTATGTTATCCAATGTAAAAATACTTAACCAACAAAAATGGATTAAGTAAAATGTATCGCTTATATAAAACCTTTATCCTGAACCGTAATTTTCCACTTTCGACGAATGAATAGGTTTTTTATGTGCGCCCGGCCTCCCAATTAGGCAACCTCATATTCTAATCTTTTACCTCTACTTTCTTCGCTCAATTTAGAAAGGATAATTTATAAGAGTACCTGAAGAAATATTTGGTCCAAGTATAAAGGAAAAACACAAGCTTTTAAGAGACATGCATTATAAAAAGAGCTCACGCAAACTAGGCTCTTAGAGACAGTTGTGTGTGGAATGAGTGCTCGCATTTAGCGAAACGATTATCATTAGGGACGAAATCACGTGACATTCTGCCGAGAAGCGGAGGGTTCATGTCGCTACTTCCTGCGACTTAAACGGCGTCTTCCGAGCGCCGGGTGGCCGAGGCCGGACCGCTACTCGGTTTACTCGTCACATCTTAGCTCCCGTTACATAACGCACCTGCAGCATTCCGTGAATATTCTCACTCACCGAACACCGGTACTTACTGCATCGATTATATTATGCCTCTCAGCTGACGGTAATTGCACAACGTGGGGGTTATGTCGGGGTCCGGTGTCTATGGTTATCAGTCGATATGAGCCGCGCGCGCCAGACGGATAGCACGAGCGCGTGGGTTGAACGCGGGGTCGCCGGGGGTGGGGGTGATCGGCTCGGAGGCTGCGGACTCACCGTGCGGATGGTTATATAAGTCGCGAGGCGGTATGAAAACACGTGCAGCCCCTCCGGGGCTAGAGGCGCGACTGGCGCGAGCCTCGGGCGCCGCCCCGCACCCATTGAGCCACGCGGGGCGCCGTCGCCGCCGCCTTCCACCTCAGATGCGATTAATACAGCCTTCACGTGAGTCGGCTCACACTTAAAAGCGCAACACTAATAAATCTTATCTAAGCTTCAATTTCGAAACTATTCACCGCATAAATTACATATCACAAAATATCAAAGCCTTCTAGGTTTTGAGTAAATTAATAAATAGTCAACAATTAGTAAGAAATAACTTATTAATTATTTACTAAACAGTTATTTAAATTATTTAAGTTAAGTTTGCTTCATTCTACTAGTTTCAATTATTGTAATGGTAATATTCCAAAAGTTAGAGGCCATCAAAGTATATCACAGCTGGCTATTATAAAACAAAAGCTAAATCGTTTTAGGATTCATTGTAAAATGTAGGATACCACATACTTACTCAGTTACGTAAATGTATGTTAACTGAATAATAATTACAATTGATTTAATAGACAAACCACATTTGGAATCTTGGTACGTACGTACAGATTACTTCGACAAATTATTCATTAGACGTAATAAGATTAGTTAAGAAACTTTTAAATACGTACATACACACACCTAGGTACTTCCATGCCGAATACGATATTCACATAATGAAATCTATATACCCCTTTAGTACTCATGTAATTATTGTAGTTTCATATAGTACATGTCGTTACTTAAAAGCAATCTCATAAAAGCTTCCTCATATCTTTAACGTCTATGTCCTCGGTCATAAAAATCTACATTAAAAATAAGTACCGCGCCATCTATTGTCAAGTAGCTATATTTACGGCTTTCAAGTTATCCACATTGTAAGCTAAGCTACAAGTGGATCACAATTCAAGAAGAAATAAAAAGCTTGAACCATATGATCTTAAATTGAAAGCAAAAAATTTTTCAGCGAGAACCTAAAGGGTTTTGTTTTATCGTGCATTTCTGTTTATGAAAAGCGTATAACTTTCATTTTAAAAAAATGTAGTAGTAGATTTTTGACGTGATAAAACTATACTGAAATTATTATCACGATTTCAGCTCTTGAGACAGGCCCGATTAATGTGATACAACGCTCTCACAGAGTATCGGCGTGAAACTTGAACTAAACGTTTTTCGTGTAATGAGAGAGAGTTCCCTCACTTCCTCTTCCCCTATCCTATCTATCTATTCCCTATCCACTCTTAAACGTATTATTCATTCATCTATAAACATTTAACTATATACTTTTTTTATTACTTACCGTATAGGTTTGCGTTTGACCATTATCTCGCTCGATTTCGATCGGAGATATGGTCTAATATCGAGCACACTTACCTAGAAGGTATCTTTTGCGATGCGCGTAATGAAGGTGGACTTAAAGCGCTTTGTTCGTATAGGTGGTATGTCCACCATATAGCGGTGCCGCATGCCAGTGCGTCTGGTTGTCATGATGGAAGGATATGTATTTGTATGGTATGCATATTAAGTATAATATATTTAAAGTCGGTATACAGAACATTTGTGTATTTATTACTAAAATGTAAGTAGTCGTACTGTATAGTTTGCGTACTATAGCACCATCACCATTATTATCTCAATTCATTTCTGGGGTTATCTGGAAGAGATAGCTTTTTAGCGATAAGACCGCACTTTCTGTATAATTAGATATAGTTTTAGTCAGTAAGTTCATTTTTGTATTGGTGTACAATAAAGGGCTTGTTGTATCTCACAATGCCCAAAATGCTCCGTCTACCGTTCTATAGGGCGATCACGGTTATGGTTATGGTCGTGGTAAAAACGTCACTAATTATGTCATCGTTTTCGATCACACGGCGCTCACAACGACACATGTCGAGAGATGGGTCGAAGTGGGCATTAACTACAAAGCATTAATTCTCTCTATCTCTTGACATTGAAAAAAACGAGATTTTCAATACAACCAATGACATTTGTGTATTTCGTCGTTTATGACACCGACGCAGCATAATCAGTTCCACTATAGTTTATGATTGTAACTTCTGCAAGCAAGTGGAACGGGAAAAATCGCCGTCGTGAATGTGGTCGTTGTGAGTCTCTTGTGGAACGTAGCCAAAGTGTCATCTATCTATCTCTTTCTCTCTGAACCTCCTAAAACACCCCCTTTATTCCATCTCCGCATCCCATCCCCTCTATCCCTTCCCAAAGGCAGGCAACACGCTGGCTTCGCACCTCGTGTAGCAAACGTCTATAGACGACGGTAAGCACTTTCCAGTACGTGCGCCACTCGACTGTTTGCCAACATCACAACAAAAAATACAGGTAACATTAATCGTTTTCAAACAAGAATAGGGAATATGCATGCATTTTTGAATCATCGTTTCGTTTTATCACAGTGAAATACGGTTTGGCAATGTCCAATTAATTTTTTTTTAATATTTGAAATCTCGGATAAACTTTTCGCGGGCTTTTGATGACGTTATAGTTCATTCTCAGTGTATGTTTACATGTTCATCTTTTTCAATGTTTTCAATTTTAAACTAGATTTCATAGATACAGACCATGGAAAAAGATATAAAAACCATCTTATAGGTATGGTATTGTGCCAAACTGAAAACAACATTAAAAATAATCACAATAAAGTATTTTTTCTGTTACAAAATATGCGAACGTACGACGAAAATGGTGTACGGCCATGAAAAGAGAGGAAATATCTTCAACAATATTTCTCGAAACTACAGTAATAAATTACGATAAACACAATCACAAAACTAAAAGCACTAAGCAGTAAGTTCGCGTTTGTTGACAATGTGAAAATGTCAAAATGAAAAATGACGTCACGTTTCCACTGAATCGATAGCATTGCGTTTTGCGATTTTAAATATCCCGCTAATTTTTATCACTTTTTTTATTATTTATAATCTGTAAATTAAAGGAATTCAATAAAAAAATAACGTTAGACATGTAATTCTATAGGAATAAAAACATCATAATAAAAAAATTTACTCGTATTTGAATTATATGCATATTCCCCATTGTGTCTGTTTAGAAATCTTACCTGTTTAGTAAAATGTGACTTTTGGATAAAAGCTGTTGTTTGGCGTCATTATCTCCAATTTGGCCTAAACTGTATTTGTTACAAGTGAAAAGATAAATTCCAAATAAAACTTAGCTCAATATAAATTTATTAAAACAGGACTAATAAAAGACAAAATTAAATTTCATATTAATTTAATACATCAGAAAATATACAAACAAATCTTCTTAAGCCTTAGACATTAGATAAAGAAGTAACAATATTTGATTGATACTACAAAACACTTTAGACGATCATGTAGACAATTAAAATACAATATATCACTTAAATTATTAGGCTTTCTATGTATGTATAAATTGACTAATTTATGAAATAAAAACTGCAAAGTGTTGTTTTTGTACACCAAAAAAACCTACACAACAAACAGGATTTTATAGAATGGTCATATAGGTAAGTATTGTATGTTTACTGTCCATACATAGGTTATCATATATCGAAATTCAAACTAAATATTTCAAAAATAATTACGTATTAACGACTACGATTAAGAAGCTTACTTTAAAAAAAAATCGTTTCGTAAATTATTATTCTGCTTGAAATATTCGACCAAAACAATCGACGAAAGGTGTTTAAAATTAAGCCCTCGGAACCGGAGCTAAGAGGGAAAGTTATAAGGGACACCTGGTCCAGACAATATATTTATCGTAATATTTTTCCCGGAGGAAGTTATTGCATAATAATATACTCATCAACATCGTCTAGGGATATTTTTGTATAAAGTACTTAAACATAAAAAATACTGACAGGTTTTAAAATCTTGAAGAAAGCTTATTTTGTACGCCTTGTTGAATGATTCCAAATTCGAATTTAAAAAATTAATTAAAAACAAAATATTTGTGTGGTATATAACTCTAGCGCAATTTGTAGGTTTTAATTTACCTACCATAGTTTTTGTATTTTTTGTGTATTCAATTTAAATTTTAAAACAAATTAGCCCTTAATTTCGAATTTATGCCACTATTCGCATCATGCAGCGACGTTATTTAATGAGTGAGGAAATGTTAAAGGCAATAGGCATGCTCAAAGCTGGGGAGGGACTACTACTTAAGGAGTATTGTTGTGGAGATTGGAACAAAACAAAACTTGATATCAAAATTATGGTTACGTTATCGTGCTACTGGTAAAGTGACTGAACACCCAGGCGGGAAATGCATAACCAACTAACGACGAGACCGATTTTTGCGAGTTGGCACGAGAAAACCACCAAATTTTACAGCCATACATTTGGTTCAAAGGTTTTATTCAGACCACCAGTTGCTTGTGAGCGACCGAACTGTGAGGAGAAGACTGCATAAAGCTAACCTTGATATTCGTAGACCGCTTCGTACTCCAGCACTACGCTGAAAATCCTGGACGAAGAACACACTAGGCTCTTGAACATTTGCTACGGGAAGATAACTACTAGTTCGTAGTGCTGTTTACCGATGATTTCCGATAGGTTTCCATCCCGATTCACGAAGAGTACATGTATGGCGAGTTCCTCGTCTTGAGAACCGTATGCAACACCATACGGGAAGGCCATCCATACCACGACGCGACAATTATGGTTTGGGCAGAAATTCATGTTGGTGGAAGAACAAACCAAGCTTAGATCAGAAATTCCATGACTGCTGAAAAATAGCGTAATCAAGTTCTAGTACCAATAGTCTACCCCCATCGAGTACAAATGGGCCGAAAAATTCACGCTCATAGACGACAACGCACATCCACACACAGCGCGAGTGGTGACCAGCTGGATGCAGGAGCACGACGTATCGGTCTTAGACTGGCCCGCGCAATCACCGGGCCTAATTCCCATAGAACACGCGTGGGGGGAGTATATGCGTTTTCTTGTTATTTTCAATATTACATAGATGTTATTTACAAATTATTAATATAATGCAAACCGTCTGCATCAGTGCAGGACCTTGAAACTACATGTTTTGGCGACATTATATTTTTCGTCATAATTGTTATATATATCATGCAGGAAATGCAGTGGAGGAACGGAGAAAGAATACAAATTTCTGCGGCCGGGCGGCCTGTCATAAGAGGCGACAAAACAACCCACAGCCAGGTGGTAGGGCATTTGCCCGACTGGATGGCTACCACCCCTGGTCTAGAGTATGCCGCCATAACAAGTTTGAGTTGTGTTCCGGCATCAGTGGCCAGAGTCCGGTTTTTCCTTCAAGGCCGGCAGCACCTCTGGTATTGCTAATGTCCATAGGTGACGGTAACAACTTTCCATCACAGTTGGGCCGTAAGCCTGTCTGCTGAACTCACGCAATTAAAAAATATTACAATATTGACGAAAACCCCTAAAAAATGTAGTCCTGCACTGACGTTGACGAAATAGACCTAATGAATTGTATATAATTTGACACATTAGATATTATTAATGTATATATATAACTAATACACAATTATCAACCGCCCGAGCCCAGCAGTGGGGGACATTTATGAACTGATAGTATTAATCTTCAAGTACCGTTTTGTAAATACAAGTCATAATTTATATTTTATGGCATCGTTAAGTCCGAGCGAAATAATAAGCAACATTAAAACTTACTAAAGACGAGAGAAATATTATTGAATCAATTACAACATTAAAGAGCTATTTTTCTTTACCAAACGACACTTTCATAAAAGAAGTAATAAAAGGGAAGTAGTCACCATGATTTGCATTTTTTATTTAAATCTATATTTGTAGAGATAGGCGCTTCGAAAGTTGTAGAAAGTTTTCCCCCATCTAACTTCTGACTAAAGAAAATTATGAAATAATGTTTGGAACTTATAATGCTTTCAGTTTCAAAGCATATTAGTTTGGGTACTGTAGTGTAAGTGCGGGTGTAGATTGTCATTACTTTCGCTCAGTTCATAATATACAAGGTACTGATGAGATCTTCATAGGTTGTTATCCAACCGCCAGGGTGGCAGCAAGTCATGCTGTGGTATATTATACAGATGCCGTTCTAAGGATAGAACAACATACAGTACAGAAAACCATTGGGTGATTTTGAGATATGAGGTATTTTGAACTCAATGGTTTTAGGGCCCCGTAACCAAATTATAAACACATTAAATTTTGCTATGAGTAGAATTACATGCACTTACCGATTTTTTCTATAATTAATAACAAATAGAGTGGACCTTGGTCACTGCTACGGAATCCTAGATTGTACGCGAAGTACACACTGAGAAGGATAAAATATAAGTACAATTTCAATATAAAGAGATTATAATATAACCATAAATATAGGGCATTAATAGACATTTTCATACAACATGAAGTAATAGGTTGGGGAAAAAGTCGTTTCGCATATAGTATGTATGAACAAGATCTCTTTGGCTATACCATTTGTATCTGGCTGGTTTTGGTATGATTAAAAAGTTTTTATTTTAAAGAAGACAATTTCAATTTCAAATTAGGAAAATGTGTGATTTTCATTTGTTTTTCTTATTGTCAAAATGAGTGAATCTAACGAAGAAATTCGATACATTTTAAAATTTTACTACAAAAAAGGTAAAAATGCAACAGAAGCCGCGAAAAAAAATTGTGATATTTATGGACCTAATGCAGTATCTGTGAGAGTAGCGCAAATTTGGTTTAAGCGTTTTCAATCCGGAAATTTGATATCAAAGATGCACGTCGCTCTGGTCGCCCTCTTACGGACAAAATTGATGGCATTTTTGAAAAAGTGGAGCAAGATCGGCATATTAGTAGTTACGATGTAGCTGGAGAACTGGGAATTGACCACAAAACGGTTTTGGCGGATTTGAAAAAAGCTAGGTACACAAAACGGTTTTGGCGTATTTGAAAAAAGCTGGGTAAAAAACTCGATTTTTGGGTG
This sequence comes from Dendrolimus houi, assembly GCA_039645545.1. Taxonomy (NCBI): domain Eukaryota; kingdom Metazoa; phylum Arthropoda; class Insecta; order Lepidoptera; family Lasiocampidae; genus Dendrolimus; species Dendrolimus houi. The sequence goes on from CM077134.1 coordinate 13,825,789, forward strand.
CCTCATGAGCTCACTGAAAGAAACCTAATGAACTGTGTACTTATTTGTGATTCTTTATTACGACGTAATGAAACCGAACCATTTTTGAAGAAGCTGATAACTGGTGATGGAAAGTGGATCACGTGCGAAAAAGATCTTGGTCAAAAGCCGGTCAGGCTTCACAGACTGTGGCGAAACCCGGGTTAAACTCGCAACAAGGTGATGCTGTGTGTATGGTGGGATTGGAAAGGCATTATTCATTATGAGCTGTTACCGCCAGGCAGGACCATCGATTCTGAACTGCACTGCGAACAACTGATGAGATTAAAGCAAAAAGTTGAGAGAAAGCGGCCGGAATTAATCAACAGAAGGGGTGTGATTTTTCACCATGATAACGCTACACCTCACACATCTTTAGCCACTCAGCAAAAATGACGAGAGTTTGGCTGGGAGGTGTTAATGCATCCGCCGTATAGTCCTGACCTTGCACCTTCAGATTTTCACCTGTTTCGGTCTCTGCAGAATTCCTTAGGCAGTGTCAGGTTAACATCACGAGAGGACTGCCAAAACCACTTGTCGCAGTTTTTTGATCAGAAGCCCCAAAATTTTTATAGCAATGGGATCACGTCCCTTCCTACAAGATGGCAAAAAGTTATTCAACAAAATGGCACCTACATACTTTAGTCAAATGTAAATAAACTTTATATAAAAACCTTTTGAATATTTATATAAAATGCGAAGAAACTTTTTCCCCAACCTAAATTTTAAACAATTTTTCAATTCCTATGCATAAACACCAAGATTTTTAAAACCTTAATTACTAAACATTCAAAAATCTAATATAGGCTCTATTAGTTTTATTTTACTTTATTTATATATTTTATTTGACGCATAGTTATTTTTATTCTTACATATAATTGCATTAAAATCTTTATCACATTAGTAAATAACTTTATTCCAAAAAAATCTAAGTTTTATATAGACGTTGGTACATATATGCATTGACTTCAAATTGATAATTCTTCATTGATATTTTATCGATAACCCTATCTATATCAATGATATAGTCTCCGGCACGATTCTTGGGCAGTCACCTTGGCCTAACCAGTCTTATTTCGGTTCTTCTTCAAAGTATGAGATACTTTCCCTTTCGAGTAAAGGGGTAAAAACAATGTTATCGTTATGTTATTATTACTTAATTAACAATTACCATCACGCCGACCACTCAAGATCCGTGCCGGGAACTATACCTACCTACTTCTTATTCTGATTAAATATGAAATTTTGTCAAATAACCTTCAAAAATAGTGAGCACTATAATATCTCCTCGTGAGAAGCATTTGACTGTAGCTCTAAATGTGCATTTTACAAAATTACGATTAAGGGTAATTTTATAGCAAACTATGAGTTACAAACATTGTTTTACTTTATTTTATTTAGGGGGCTAACAGCTGTAGTCTTATAAAATAAAGTTACAGAGATAACTAAAGAATAGCTATTCATAAACCTCCACAGATGACGGAGGAAATAACAAAATATAAATATCCATTAATTTTAGAAAAAAAGAACATTAATATGAAAAATTTTGACCGGGAAACTAATTATTATTAAAAGAGACTGATTAAATTCGCATTTACAGATGCTAGACTGTGCACAAACAAGTCAATGTCCACATAATCCGACTTGCTAAGTTTGTAGAATTCATTTACTGTTCTATCAAAAAATGAGTGGCGTCTGTAGGCTACGTGTCAAGGGCGAAAGAAGTCATTTTCTAGGGCGAACAGGACTAGGGGAAACATAAAAATGGAAACAATTTTGTCAAATTTTACCAAGAAACGTTTATAAAGACAACAGAACGGTATTTTGAATTTTAAAATTGATAAATCTAGTGAAATTTGTTTGAATAAGTTCTAATCTATTGGAATGAAGTTCAAAAGAAGGATTCCAAATTACTGAATTATAAAATATATAGAATAACAGGCTAAAAACAAATTCAGGTAGCAAAGGATTTTCTTCGAACTACATAAAGAGGACGTCTATAGGGTAACACACAGGGAGCTGGTGCATGCCTTACTTCTTTGGGACTTTAAGAATCTGTTTACACGATGTCTGACATGCTCCATTAGACTATTGTCTAAGATTAGATGCTCATATAGGAGTGGTGCGGTAGTAAAATGACGTCAGGAACTCAAAATCAACTCTTTTAGAGTACTGTCTTTTATAAAGACAACGGAACAAAATTAATATATAGAAAACCGACGTCTATAGAGCAAGACTTTATTAGACGCTCTGGTATGTATTTATAAATTGATCTTAATTCAAACTTTGTTTATTTTGTCAGAAATTTGAAGCACAAAATACCTACTTTTTTCTGTAAAGTCATTAAAATATCGCATAAACCTTAAACCAAATGCCCATTAGCCATTGATATACATTTTGTTCCACATCATTTAAAGGCATGTTACGTGCAATTGGTACATGGCAATTGTTAATTAGGTACCCTTGGATTTCAAGGTACCTATAATCAGCAGTTTGCATAATAATTTTAGGCCCAGAATTGATTACACGTTTTCATCAGAACCTAAGACAAGAATTAACAATTAAATATACAATAAAAGAAATTCAAATCGCGATAAAAAAAGACCGCAGTACAAATCATTCCTTATCTGGACGAATCATAAAAAAAGAATATCAAGAATGATAATTCCAGTATTTTAATGCGTTGTGACGATTATTTCACTTCACTCTCTAGTTCAGTTTTATATATATAAGTTTTATCTATGCGTTGTCAATATTTACTATTCATTATAATTTGTCGTACGGTAATACATTTGTGGAATTATTCTGAACTGATACATTATTTAAATATAAAATAGAATAAAATAATTTCAAGTTAAAACTGATGTGCTAAAAATGTTCTAAATAATAAAACGTTGGTTGAAGGTTTTAGTAATGTTTAAAGAAGAATTAGTTGTGATGCTGATCAGAAGTAGCTAAGCAATTCTAGATATAGGAACTTGTTCAGAGTCAGTTTTTACTGGGTGACAGTCATTGGTACTATTTTTATTCCATGCTCTATATATACATAATATTTTAAAATATTTATCTTTCTTTGAAACTCTTATATATCTACTTCTTCATACAACAGAATAAATTACTCAAAATTCTTGGAGTTTTTGGCTTGCCCTTTTTTGTGGATGAGGTCGGTACCCTTTGGTATCTCGAACTTTGCATTGGTATGACTAATTCAAGAACTGAAGCATCATCATCCTCATCGGAAGCTGTTAGCTCTACTTCATAGAGAGGCGGAGAAGCTCTATCAGAACTGCTTGCGTCATTCGCCACCTGATCTTCAGATGTCACCGGCCATTGTTGCAAAGCAGCGTACCCCTGGTCAGCTTCTCCATGATCCATTGCTTTCTGTAAATGTGAAATGGGTTCATATCAGATGAATAGTTACTGTAGTGCTCAGAAGACCAAAACGACAATTAGGTTAAAGAAAAAAATAACATTTCATTTCGAAAAAGAAATTGAATTTTTACTAATCACCTTATTATTCACAATTTATCAACATTGCTGAATTCAAATACAAACTTAAATAAACAAGCAAATAGATCGCTGCTATATTTACTCTCATTGAGATAGTTAATTTGAATGTTCAATTTGAACTTAATACTTGAAAAATCTAAATCCAAGTATTGTTTAAACACTTTTGCTTGTTCTTGCGAGTTTTTAATTTTGCTTTTATTCGCACTATCAGTTCTGTACTGTGATACTCACCCTAAAATCGTTTTCACTCTTTCCTATTCGCTCCTCCCAAAACGGCCTGTCGTCGTCATCGCTGCTGCTTGCATCGGTTGCCTGTCAAGATTACGTTATACAGTTATATATATATATATATATATATATATATATATATATATATAACTTAACCAAAAACAAGTATGTAGACGCTCAATTCAACTCACGTATAAAATTTGTCGAAAGTTGGTTTGAAACTCTGACGTTCAATCAATGAATGCATCGTCATTTACGAATGCAGAGTAAAAATGAAAGAAGAAATTCGGAGATTTCTGAATAGTAAAACTTTGTAAATTGTAAATTTCGTGTAATAAAATGGCGTATTAACTATCTCCATCTGTGTCATTGGTTGATAACGATAACCACCACACTCATAGTCAGTTATTTTTTAATTTTATTTTATTATTTAAGTTTGTGTTTTGCGTCTCGTCTGAAAGAGAGTTAAGATAAAAATAAACTAAAATATGCATTTTATCTTTTCAATTAACAACCTAATAATAACAATTATATACTTTTCTATAAATTGCTCTTTCTTTAAGTTTTTTGAGTGTTTCCGTAAATCTTCTAACCTCTTATTACATGAAGGAATGTCCCATACCCGTTCCTCTCCGCGTCCAACTAGCCGGGACCCTTGATCACTGTCAATCCCACTGTCGTCCGGTTCACCATATGCTGGTACTGGTGCATTGATCATAAACCCCTGCCGAAACTCTTCAGCCGCCAGCTTGACTGATGTATTGTATTCGTGTCAAAATAAGTTTACCCTGAAATAATTCAATTCATTCATCAATAATTTGTTAGTATTAACAACTGATTTGTGAATAATACATAACATATGGACCGAGGTTTACCGCTCTACTTCGATGATACAAAGTGCTGTACTAGATTTTCAATATTGTACCAGCTAAAGTTTTACCTCAGCACTACACTATATGGAATTTTTAACGAAAAGTTTTCATAATTTTTCTCAGGACATTTTTGACCTTCTTGACCTTTGATATTGCAAATATTTATAGGTGACTGTAATCACTTTCCATCAAGTGGACCGTTGTAATCTCTGCTTTACCTATTATAAACGTTGATAAAATATATTAGGAACCACCTATGGCGATGTGGGAACAGCTGGTAGTAGGATGTTGTATAACTGGTTAGTTAGTAATGATCAAACTTAAAGAATAGCCCAGTAAAAAATGTAAAAAGTACTCATAATAATAATCCTTTGATGGTATTTCAGAAAAGAACTATTTCTTTATATTGTCATATGTCGTCTAAAAATAGACACTTTACAGAATAATCTTCGTATAGATACTCGTAATGTCATGAGCTATGCTATCTCTACACTTAATAAGATACTCTTAGCTACTAAATTACCGTTAAATTAGAAAAAAGACTATCGATTGACTAGTTGTTGGGAAGATTGGACAAAATTTAGAAAAAACAAACGCACTGGACCATGACACTATACAGGAATAACACTTAATATTTACATGTAAATAATGATTATAATTAGCAATTACACAACTGGAGAATGTTGCAAATAAGAAAACATGTTATATTTAGTATAAGATATATGTTACCTTATCAGGGATGTTGAGATGTCTCTATAACACCTGAATTATTGGCAACACGTCGAACCGCTAAAGTAGTCGAGGTGAACTATGGACTATGTCTGGAAACCCCTACTCCGTTGCTATGACAACGAAGCCCTGCGCGCGCACCACACCAGCCACACATAAGTCGTCAACATCCATTTACAAAAATTGACAAACTTTTTCAACACGACATTTTAAAACTAAAATTATTTTATCTTCAATTTTAAGATCGAAAACCTACTATGGCACCTAAAAAGGTAAGTCTAGAGTAAGGCGATTTAGTAAGTCTGTGTGGTGTTTTATAGTAATTATGTGCGATGTAAATAACTCATAAATAATGATAGGGAAGTTCTTAAACTTTATACAATTATAATACGATTTGCTGAAAGTCCATTGGTTACTCTTGTAGAGTTTGAAAATGGAAACCTTATCAATAATTATTGTTGTTGTATGCGACATAAACTTTGTATTTGCATTTTTACGTAACAAGAAATCTACCATCGATCAAACCAAATGGTATTGGATGGTTAGTTATTAATACATAAAGTCGCATCATTCTTCGATTAAAATAGGCAGGTAAATAATTTAATGTTTGTATAGATTGTGGTATACTTGCAATTTCATTGGCACCACCTATCAGTATTCATAACAACCATGTACCTTATTAAATAGTCATCTCATTATACTGAAATTTGGGATTCTTATAATTTTAAGGATGCAGAAGATATAGGTAGGTTTATTTATTTTGAATATACCATAATATACAAACTCCCTCAAAGAAATTATCATAAATGTTAGCGGAGAGTTGTGTTTAAACAGTTCTATATTCATTCATTATAATGATTAAAACTAATATTCTTTACTCAACCTTAACTTTTTACCTGAGAGTCTCTCAATTAATTATTGAAATAAACTTAAAAATCAATTTACTTCTTTAAAGTTAACGAACTAATCAAGCACAGTCGTAAATGGAGATGGTTCAACTCAGAATCAAACAAACAGCATTTTGGTAGAGCTTGTAATAGACGGCCAAAAATATTTACTTTTAAATGTATTCCACACTCCACAATGTGGATTGTGATTATTACATTTACTTTTGATTATAAAAACGACATAACCAAATCAAGGATTTATATTTTTTAAAAACAAACAAGCCTACATCAATTTTGAAATAATACAAAAACTTTAGTCGACATACTTTTTACGGTGACTGTGTAGTTGTTTGTTTAAAACTCGAAATATAACTGTAATGATTGTGTCCTTTGTAGAAATACATGCATAATTGGGTGCTTGACACATTTAACAATAAATTCTAATACGTACCATGTACATAAAAAAGATCGTCCTATTAAAAATCTTGCTATAATCTCACTTTTAAATATTTCAATACGAAAATAATTTTCATTACTGTTTAGATAGATAGATAGATAGATAACACTTTATTGTACACCATTACAGAAAACCTTCTAGCCTAAAAATATTCTAAATGTGCACAATGGGCGGTCTTATCGCTAAGAAGCGATCTCTTCCAGACAACCCGTAAACAATAATGAATAAGTTATTTGACTCGTTAGAAATATGACGTCATAACGCAATACACCCGTTCAAAATCAGAGACGTTTTGTAATAATAAAAAGTATCTCGGTTGATTTTACTGTATTGTATAAAAAAAATATTATATAAAAAAATTTAAACTAACAAATTTCGTAATAATCGTCACGTAAATTATTTATGTTTTTTTTATAATTCTACTGGATTAGCTCTTTAGCCCACAAGGGATGAGTAAGCCAGTTACATTACCAGATCTATGGCGAAATAAATCTCCAGAAAAATCCCTAGGGGTTCTACTCAAGCGTTTAAGAGTGAGTATTTATGAGTCCGCATGGTTCGTGTGCGATCCATTGTATATATGTTCGTTGGCTATGTGTATTTGTGATCGTCTGGCTTTGAAGCCGCTGTTTGTGACTGTCTTTTGAAAATTACCCGGCTATTGGCTTGATCAAAACATATTGAAAATTATTTGTTTTACCACCTGGTTAAGTATACGCTGCAGTTTTAAATATATATTAACTAGAGTTTACCCCGCGGCTGCAGCCGCGGGTCAACCTCTGGTTCGCATCTCTTGTTTAAAGAGCAGGCGGTACAGGTTACATTACTATAAAAAATTTAAGTATTTGCCCCCGAAAGATTCACTTTATTTTATATCGCAAACTATACCATCCCCCGTCTATCTGTAAACTACATAAATGACAAAACTTGACAAAATACGCAACATGGACAACATGGACCAAGTGGACCAAGTGGACCCCGAGTGGACCTCGAGTGGACCCCGAGTGGACCGATTCGACTGAGTGGACCGAGTGGGAGAAATGGTTAAAATCACAAAACCTATCCTAGTTTCCGGGATAAACTTTACATAATTCTATCCCAAAATCTATCCCATTATCCGGGATGAAAAGTATCTCTTGGCCACCCTCGGTATTAAAATTACATATGTACCGAGTTTCAGCTAAATCGGTCCAATAGTCTTTCCATGAAAGGATAACAAACAGACAGACAAATATATTTTTATACCGGAAACTGTCCCATTTTTCGGAGTAAAAAGTATCCTATGTATCGGCATCGAAAATATTATATACTGAGATTCAGCCAAATCAGTCCAGTAGTTTTTCCGTGAAAACGGAACAGACAGACAGACAGATAGAGTTACTTTCGCATTTATAATATTAATAGGGATTTGTATGTTTCAACGCGGAAAAATATACTAGGAATAATAATCCCATTATTCAATGTTTTGTTTTGATAGTTATTTTCACTTTGTTCGTTAGAAGTCGCTAATAGATTTATGGTCGGTTCCTATATCTTCATATTCATTCACTTGCCTTACCATCGGTTCAATTTTGACATTACTTGTAAGGAGTTTATGTAAAAATAAAACCGATAGTAAGGCAAATGAACGATCGGTAAGATATAGGAACAGGCTATTATTCATTGTAATTTTTAGTACGCAAAACCCATGGAATCTTGCTAATTTAGTTCTCAGATGTTATGTTTAATATGTAGCTAAAAAGAAACTTATCAATACCTATAATTTATTTACTGATTTGGTCTATAGTTGTATGATTATATTGAAAAGTTTAGTGATATATCTTTTCTATATCAAAAAACTTTTTATAAAGGTGGTAAGGAATAGCTAAAAGCGCCTTCTGGTCATTAATAAAAATATTTATTAGAAATTCATTTACTAAACGATTATCATTCCTAGTACGTACCTACTCTTCTTATAAGGAGAAAGTAATTAAAAGTAACGGAGTATAATTGTCCATGTTAAGTAGAAAATATAAAATAGCTTTGTTGTTATATTAACATAATAATGTAACATAGCTACAACAGATATAAATACCTACCTATAAAATGATAATTCTATACATATATATATGTTTTACTTTTTACGACCTTTTAAAACGAACCCCTTACCCTTAATAAATTGAACGTACTTTGTGTATAATGCCTTTTGTTCACGTATTGTGTATGTACAAGACGAACTAAAAATTAACGTATTTGGCGTTGATGAAAACATTTTCCCATAAACATTGGTAATTGTTCTAAGCTCACCTTCGAGTTGCTATAAGAACTCCGTTATTTGGCGTCATAGCCTTTGCTTGATTTGGTGAAATAAAAATTTGCTTAAATTTATGGTAGTTTTGTCATGCCAAAAATATTAGATATAACTTGCAATGAAATTCGAACGTGAAATGTTCTAGAAAAGAAGCTATATACTTGTAAGACGCCAAATACGTTGTTACTGTATAATCGTATGTAAAATATAATACAATACCTACACATATGATCTGTCTACGTCATGCACCTCCTGTGACCCCGTCTTTGTATCTTTGCTAGATGGATTTCCCCCAGCTTCTCTGTGTATCGTGAGTGCGTCTTTTAGGAGCATCTAAATTTGTAAATACCTAGTATGGCTTTCATTGCTACGTATATAGCAAAATTAGAGATAATTTAGTAATTAATTAAAAATATAACATGTGATTTTTGACGATTAGGTCGATTTATTTCATTGCATCTGTAGGGCTTTTATAAGTATATTGGCTAAAATAAATATAAATATTATAAAATACCATAAACACCACGGGCAGTATGGGACACGGGCTCTCCAACAGGGCTTGGAAACAGAAAAATGACGCAGGACATTATTTAAATTCCTTATTAATTAGCTTTTAATAACTTAATTTTATACGCAAATATTTTTAATTTTTTTTTATATACGCGGGCTAAATAACCTTGTAGACATGTATGTATATAATTCGTACAAAATTGTCAGAAATAAAATTATCAAATTTACATGTGTAATAAATGAAATTAACTGCATTTCTTACGCGTGTGAATTTAGTAAGTATAATAAATAAATATGCCTAACTTATAATACGTGGTAACCCATTTAGTAAAGCATCTACGTCCTCTAAGTAATTTTCTAACCTAATGTGAATATTATTACAATTAGCACATGCTGAATGAAGGTGAAGGAACGTGACGATATCCGCAAATGCAAATAATCAATGTTTAAAACCCATCACAATCCATCTGGAACAAGCGTGGTGAGTCTACGTTCCCCAGAATTAGGGGACGCCTGAGTCCAGCCGTGGGGCGTTTATAAGGTTCCTTTAATATACTTTGAGTATAATAATGAAACAGTTGTTATCCATTTGTGTCTTATTTAACATTATAGGAAATCCTCTAACCCCCTTAGTTACTAGTTTAAAATTGTTACATACAGTAAGTTCGTTTCTAGAATCTACAAAATAAATAAAAATAATTATTAACATATATTTAATTTATAAAATCAAAAACAATCAGCCAAATGCTTTTCAGTTCACCCACAATAAAGGGTTCCATAGAGGTGACAGACATGGATTAATTATCATTGTTACAGAAACCTAAACAAACAGTCGAATATACTTTTTTTTTTTTTTTTTTTTTTTTTTTAAGGCGGGCGAAATGCATTTCGCACATACCGGGTCCTTTGCTAGGGATTAGACCGTTGTTGATCATGGAGGCTTTCCACTGAGGCAATCCAAACAATAATCAACCGGCTTGTGTGGAGACTCGACTAATCAATACCCCACTAAAACCACCCTCCTCCCATGTGCCCCGCGCTTATGGCAGGAAAGGCGTGAGATACAGAACGTAGTTACGCCCACACCGATCCTAGCGCACAAGTGCTTGAGAATGCCCCGGGAGAGGCAAACTCACTTCGTCAACAGGGGTGAAGACTCCTCTGCTCCCTAGATGCTAGAGGGCCCCTGCAGCGGTATTTCAGGAGGGAGGTCATGCGCATACCTGCGCCTCCGGGCTCCCAACTGACGTCGGCGCCCGCGAGACGCATGCGCACTACCATCTCTCTCCTATCTCGTTCCGCGGCCTCCTTATGAGACACTACCGCCTCGCAGAAATTGGCCGCACCCACCCACCAATCGTCGCTGTGCAGCATGGCTTGCACCAGATCGCCCAGCGATTTGATCGGTCCTACAAGTGTCTCGAGTTCAAACCTCTGAGGTGCCCATGCTGCGCACTCGACTAGCGTGTGTAACGCCGTGTCTAGCGCGCCACATTGGCGGCATTGGGGTGAAGGCAAGCAGCCCGCAATCTGACACAGATACTTATCGAAGCAGCCGTGCCCGGTAAGTATCTGTGTCATTCTGAAGGTCAGGGTCCCGCGTTTCCGCGAGAGCCATCGCAACAGCTGCGGTCGAACCGCCTCCACCGTGTCAATGCCAGCAACAGGGTTTTCCAACTCTACTGACCAAGCTTGGATCATGGCCGCGGTTTCCCGCGTCCTGATCACCTGGAGTTCGGCCTGGCCATAGACCAGGCCACGGGCGAGGGCATCCTGTCGGGAGCGCCGAACTTTGGCTATCACGTCCGCCTGAGAGGCCAGGGCGGATCGCCTGCCAAAAGTGTCGACGCCGTCCACGACACTGTACGGTATCCTCGGATGGTCCTCACCGCCAGGACCCGTTGTGCGCGGCACAACAAAGTCCTATTATGGCGGTGAAGTGCAGTGGACCATACGGGTGCACCGTACAGGGCCATACTCCTAAGGATGCCCATGTAGAGTTTCCTAGTCGTCCCCCCCGGTCCCCCCACGTTGGGAAGAAGCCGAGAGAGGGCGCCTGCGGACCTCACGAGCTTGGGAACTAGCTGCTCAAAGTGCGCTTTGAACAGCCATTTCCCATCAAGAATTAGCCCCAGATATTTCATCTGGGGCCTACACGAATGTCCACCCCTTGGACTGTAACGGACAAGTCCGCGGGGGTTACGAAACCGCCTATGGAACATGATGGCCTCCGTTTTCGCGGGGAGACCTTCAAGCCCAGCCTACCTATTCTTCGGACCACGATCGCCAGCCCGGCGTTGGCGAGGTCCACGGATTCCGCGAATGACGCAGCGCGTGCCGTGAGTAGGGTGTCATCCGCAAAGCAGATTAGCCCTATTCCAGGCAGGACCGGAACCCGAAGGATCCAGTCATAACCGACGTTCCAAAGAACCGGCCCGAGGACCGATCCCTGTGGGACGCCGCACGCGACGCGTCGCCGACCTATCGCGCGATTCTCGGACTCGCCGCCCTCCCAAAGGATGTATCTGTCCTGGAGGTACGCGCCCAACAGCCTCGTGAGGTACGGGGACTCCGTGTGCACGAAGCCCCTCCTGATCGTCTCGTGAGGGAGGCTGTTAAAGGCGTTCGCTATGTCTAGCGAAACTGCCAGGACAGTATCCTTTGCTTGGACTGCGTCGTCCGTTACAGATCGCAGTGTCTCGAAGGCGTCCAACGTGGAGCGCCTCCGCCGAAACCCGAACTGCGTCTGTGCTAGCCCCGGCTCCACAGTATCGAGATGCTTAACGAGGCGTTCCGCTAAGATCTTCTCGAAGACCTTGGCTCGAATATACCCTATATTATGCGGCGGAAACTTGAGAAGGCCTACGTCCAGCAGTTGACAATGGTTGGCAGACGACGACGACCGTATATTATGCAGTAATTTTGATTAAATGCATTTTTACAGTTCTGTAGCCAAATGGCGCAGTAGACGTACTTCACCTCTACTAAACCTGTCAACGTACGCGACCCGACATGCTCTTGTCCGATTTAATTAATTTCACGCCTTCAATGAGAGCCATTAAGTGGCCACTATTATACGGGAAGACTTAAATAGCTCCGAACCCAGCCGCCAGCATGGCGGGTTGAACCCAGGGCAAAGAGATATTTCTCAAGGCGCCAGCCTCCGTTGCCTCTAACGGCTATAGAGGAAGAAACCTTCGCTACGTTTGGATTGTCAGACACTGGTCTGATATTCAAAATTAAAATCAATAGCGTATTAATTATGCAGTGCATATCGCCTCTGCTTCAATAATCTTCTTGAAAATGAACGTTTTCTTAACTTTCAAAAAATAATTGTATAGAAACGAATAACGTGGTATCTTTTAAAATATATTGTACATTGACAGAAAAATGTTATCTAAAATTATTTTTTAAAGGTAAAAAAAATATTTTCTGGAACTCCAATTTAAAAAAAGTAGAGTGTCAATATAATATATGTATTATTATAAAGTGAATGCAGTACTTGAATAAAGAACAAATGTTCTCTTGGAACCAATCACGTCAAAACATAACACAATAATGAAAGTCGTCCTAATATTATCAATGATCTCATTATTAAGCAGCGTATTATCACGATAACTTATCAACAAAATACCTATAAATTGGGACATCGATCGGGAATCGTGATGTCCTCATTATGCATAGCGTAAAAGAGTATAACAAAAGAGGGATGGGATAGAGATAGCAGACGAGAGGAATGGTATAGGAAAGGAAATTTTATCCATGCAGGAACAGAGAAATAATACAATATCCTGCGGCCGGCAGCATGTCGTAAGAAGCGATAAAACAGCCCACAGCCAGACGATAGGGTATTTTCCGTCTGGATAGCTACCATCCTGCTCCAGAGTATGCCGCCATAACAACCTTGAGTTGTGATCCGGCATTAGTGGCCAGGATTCAGCATGCCTTTAGAGAGCGGTAGCACATTGGTAGCACTTCGGTGTTACAAATGTCCATAGGTGATCCTAACCGCTTTCTATCAGGTGGGCTGTCTGCCTGTCTGCTGAGCTCGTGCAATAAATTAAAAAATAAGGTGGGATAGGGGAGGGACCATCTTAACTCGCACTCACAGCACGAAACATAATTAGCTCATAGCTAAGTGTTTCACGTCGATATTCTGTGAGAGTGTGATATCACACCGATCGAGCCGCCCGACGGCCCAGCGAGCTGTAGTCAAGATAATGATCCTAGCATGTCTCTACCATGTCAAAAAACCACAAGTAAAGCCCGCTAGCATCGTGGATTGGAAGAGCTACAGTACATATTACTATAGCGCTTCCATTATATCTTACTATCCTTTATTTGTCTTACTACTGGTTAAAATGCAACATAAACTCCATACAAGCAATGTCAATTTTCTACTAAAGGTAAAGTAAAAAGATAAGTAGTAAATTATAAAAACCCAGCTCTACTTAATTTACTACAAATATGAAAGTATTTTTATTTAAACAAATTAGCCCATTATAAATTGTACCACTGTAAAATATTTACCTATACTGTGCCATCGATTAGAATATCATCATTTTACGTCAATCACGCAACATTGACGCATAGGAAATACAAATCGTAAAGTTTTTTATATTTCGTGGCCGCGCAGAAATTGATTTCATGCTAGTTTAGATTTAGTCGAACCACTTTAGGGTATTAGGGAACCAAAAATAGTTTTAAGACATTGTAGCTGTTAGATACTGAATTCCTTTACGGAAAACCAAACGAAACTCATGAATTATTAAAACTACATCTAAACGATTACTAAAGTTTATGGAAACACATGAATGCCCGTTTTGTTGAAATATAAGTTACATAGAAGCATATTATCACGCCTGTTTCCCATGGCGGCAGTCAGAGACGATGGATATCCACTTGGGACCGAGACAACTTTCGCTTCATCTACTTTCATTCATCTCGTCAGACATGCCACGTTTATTTGAGGTACTTTTTACCTGACCTTTCTTTAAGGCTCCTGCAAAAGGTCGAAAGTGATGCAAACGAAAAGTCTTTTCGATGGTAATTACTGATCAATAATTTACAAAAAAAATATCATAAATCTTCACGATATTGGACGTAACGTGTTTTTTCCGGAAATTTCCATAGTTATTTTAAGTAAGAAAAAAATTCACCAAATCGCCTCCAATTTATTGTTATGAAACCATTTTACTCCTTAAAATTTTATGAAAACAGGTTAAGGATATATTTATAAAAGAGAGATAAAAAAATTTGATACATAGATAACACTCTATTGTACACCATTACAGAAAACAGAAAAACTTATAGCCTAAAAATATTCTAAATGTGCACAATGGGCGGTTTTATCGCTAAGAAGCGATCTCTTCCAGACAACCCGTGGCAGGAATAAAACAGATTATATTTGTCAAATGTGGTATACATAAATATTAGAGGATATGCAGTTACTTACATATATTTTATTCATTAATAAACATATAAGTATGTAAAATACTATATAAGTAAAAATTATACTTAATAGAAATACACCTATTAATATTACATACATAAATATATACATACATATTGTCACGCCTGTTTCCCATTGGGGTAGGCAGAGACAATGGATCTCTACCTGCTACGATCCTGCAAACACTTTTCACTTTATCAACTTTCATTAATCTTTTCATACCTACACGCTTATTTAAACTACTTTTTATCTGACCTTTCTTCAAAATATCTTCAATTTGATCATGGTGAGTACGTCTCGGTCTACCGGCACCGACATAAATATATACATATACATAAATATACGTAAAAATATCAAACATCAGTGTGTTGCAGGTAATGCTTTTTTGTCACGTTCTTAAATATTGTTAGTGATTTAGCTTGTCTAACAGTGACAGGCAACAGATTCCAGAGTCGAATAGTCTGTACAGTAAAATAATTATTGAATAAAGATGAATAATGTATTTAGTTTCATTGTTTTTTTAAAATACTACTTTATATTATTGAGAATAAAATAATAATGCACCTGAAAAACGTACGCGTCTACAAAATCCCCGCCTTCGTCCGAAAAATCTTGTAAAGACGTTGGCGTTGCTATTTGGGATTTTTTTTTCTTGGAATCCTAAAAAATTGTAGGCTAAGTTAGTACTTATAACATCAGCTATCTGCCAGGGAAAGACCAATCAAAATCGGTAGAGCCGTTTGAGAATTAGCCGGAATATCCAGACAGGCAAAAATGTTTAAAATTGATTTTTTGGTATAGGTGCCGTATATACTTTCATATGCATTTAGTAAGAAGCTGTTATTCTGACGTTACAAACAGACACTTAATTTTATTCATTTGTATGTATAGATAGAATCGTGAAAAAAGAATAATCTAATTTATACGTCACTTATGCTGGCAATGACATACGCTGAAATTAACAATAGAAAACAAGGAGCTTATCATAAATATTAAAACCAATAAAAAGGTTTTTAGATCTCTAAACAATCTTCTTAGGCATATAGAAAATCACACAACTTTAATCTAAGTAATTTTAAACTTTATATCAAATAGTTAAACGGAACGTTAAATTAATCAATTTGAAAACTGGCGAACTTTTTTTCCGCCACTGTACTTCATGGTCTACCGGTACCAACTCTACGATTCACACTGTACATACATAATCATTTCTAAATAATAGTGTTCATTGTTTTTGCTAATACTGTATTTGTTTATTTCTCTGTGATTTTGAATATGTATAGATTTACTTGAAATTCGATATCCCCATGTATGATTTAAGAGGTAGAGGGTGGGTATAGTTATAACAGCCCATAAACGTCCTACTGCTGGGTTCGGCTTTTATTACCTTTTCTTCATGATACATCTTAATTTATTGTTAATCCTTTAGTTCCAGTACACAGTGCTCTGCATATAAATTTCAACTTTACTATCTTGGTAATAAACAAACTTCTACAGAAATAAACTAATAACACCAAATACCAAACAGTCATTAGCGATTGGATAAAATGTTTATATCTACCTATAGCATCACCTATTTAGACCTGTTTATTTCTTTTGGCACGTCAACCAAAAACGTTTGCGTACTATTTTACTTTTCTACCGTTTTTACTCTCCGTATTAATGTTTATAGCCTCCCCTGAACAGCCACAGAAAGTTCCATAATGCAATTTTCTATTTAAAAAAAAAAAAATTTGTACAACCGACGTTGCAAAATGCGTTCTCGTTATATTTATCTACATTATGTAATTAGCAAGATTTTCTTATTACAAAACTAAAACTTTATACTTTTGTTACATAATAATAAATAATCACATCATATATATATATATATATATATAGAGGATTATCCTAATTGCAATCGACAAAAATCAAGAGAAGACCAAGAAGTGTGTTCACTAAATGTCTTTCTTTGTGTTAGTAAACATCCATAATCATCTCTGGTGATCCTTAATTATTATTATTCCAACGGGCTGGAGGGGTTTCTGCACTAGGCTTGCCGAGACACGGTCTGCAGCCCCTGGCCTCATTTGGTCCATCGACTTATGTAGCCAGGTCATTACTACTTTAGCTTGCTTATTTAGTAAGCTACGTCTTGTTTGTAAGAACTAATGAATATAATAATTGGAACAACTAACAATAATATCTTTGATATGTCTTTGTTTATAGGTAGGTACCTAACACAATGAGGTAGGTGGCACATTCTACAAAAAAAATCTAAAACAATGTTTGTACTAAACAGACATTAAAATACCTTGTTACAGTGATGAGAAAATATCATGATAAAAATTATTTTAATTATCGGGTATGTCTTGACGTCAGGACTTACTAAATTTATACAAAAGGAGACTGTGGCGTTTTTTAACATGATAAAAAGTGTCTCAGTTGACTTTCAACTACCCTATTCTGCATAATGTATAATTTGGGGTTCAATATAAGATGTTAAGAATAATAAAAAATAGTTACCTCTTTGGATGACGTACTTAACGTAACAACGTGACAAACGGGACGTTATCTCGTGAGTTTTTTATTTCTCACTTCGCTACTAAAATTAGAATATTTAACATTAACAAAATGTTATTAAAAGCAACGTTGTACGTACGCAGTGTTCTCGATACAAATGGCAAATAGTTGTTGATTACTAAAGCTTACTAATGTATACAGTTTGCGAGTCGTACTGTTTCGTGATTTAGTTTCAGTGCTACCTTATGCCAGACACGGGGATTAATTAGAATTTGGTGACACGCCCCGCCCCGGAAAGTCATTACGAACTTTGTACTGGCGGCAGAAAAATCCAACCTCGGTTGTTGAAAAATATTCAGGCAGCAAATAAAATTAACAGAATATAAAATACATATTTTTTATATTTACAAATTAAACTACAATACTGTTTTTTATTAATATTAATATAATATTATAAAGAGGAAAGATTAGTCTTTTTGTATGTTTGTATATTTGTAACGAATGAACTCAAAAAGTACAAGACGGATTTCAAAAATTCTTTCACCATTAGAATACTACATTATCCCCGATTAATATAGGCTATATTTATTACTAGAAAAAAATAGGGATTCCTCCTTTAAACTTCAATAATGTAACCCAAGGTGTGAAGAAATTAGTGTTTGGGTGGATCCCGGGATGGTTTATATTCACAATTAGACCCGGTAGGTGGCGCTGGAATCGGGTTCCAGATATTTATTTTTTCAGGGCAGGTCAATGTCTGCCGGAACCGCTAGTATTTAATAATATTCACTAAACAAACCTAGTAAGTAATATAAGACAGCTTAATATGGCGATGAAATTTAACAAAGTTCTTCGGCAAACATCATATTATTTAAGACGATCGCGATAAAATTCGTTGTAGAGGAACGTTAAAAAATCGCAATTACTTGATAATTCTCGAATGTGTTGTAAGTAGTAATATTATGGCAGAAGATTTGATACAGAGGCATAATTATCTTCATACAGGCCATATTCCGAAACGGTATATCGAAATAAACTTCGCGTAGAATATGTAATCAAGTTTCCACGCTGGATACCTAAAAATTAGAAAATACTATTATTAAAGATCTTATAGGATCCTTGGTTTTAATATTATTACGTCGGATATTTTTCCAAGTGTCAAATCAGGTTTGTATTCTACATGGTACCATACTCAATCGCTGTTCAATGTTGGAAATGATATAATTAGTAAAAATTACGTTATCTCGTGGCCTTGCGAAGCCTTGTGCATTCGAATAATACTTTTAAGTTGGACATAGTTTTACATCTTTTTTTTCTCGTAGTATAGTGAAGATGCGATCTAAGATGGAGCACGTTTACCTAGTAGATACCTATTCACTCGATTTGGAGACCACTGATTTGTATGATTCAGTGAACACAGACTCCGACAAATTGTTTCACTCGACAGCGGTGCGCAAAATAAAAATCGAGGCAAAACGTTTAGTTCTAACCAATGCTATGTGCACCATGTAACGATGGGGCAAACCGCTGCGTCTGGTTGTCCGATGATAGAAAGGGGATGGGGGAACCAAGTCGTGTAGTCCCATAGCACACTCTCCAAAGTGTATCCGATAGAACACGGACAGACCTGCTGTCCTGTGACGATGCTCAAGGCTTTGAAGCCGAGCATCAAAAAGAATATTATCGCTAATCAGCCTCCTGGCTCTCCTATCAATCGACTCCAATGCATGCAATTGGTACTTAGCTGAACCGTCCCAAAGGTGAGAACAGTACTCCATGCATAATCGAAATTCTATAAGTTAATAATTATTCTGGCGTAAAGTGCCGTCTCACCTTCGAAAGTACACCCAGCTTTTTGGCTGCTACTTGAGTCAGAGACTCAATATATGAGTCAAAATTGATTGTTGGAGTCAAGGAATACCTAATAGCTGAAACCGGTCGGTTATCGACACTGATACACATCGAAAAGTCGGAGTCATTTCGAAAGAACTCTACTGCTATGTTTATTCAAGAATTACGAGATCAAATCTCTTCCAGTTTGTTCTCCAACACTTCTCTTTTTGCTATACCAAATAATAAAGTTCTTTTAAAGTTTTCAAATTACAATGTGTGGAGTGATTAAAAGGTATGTTTGTAGAATAAATTTTCAATCAAAATCAGCATAAGTTTAGATTTTAACTTTTTTAGTCGGCCTTACCAAAATGCTTTAGTTTAGAAAGAAAGTTTGCTGAAAACTAAATATATTAGTGCCTTGTAATGGCAGTGCAGTTCAGTTCACTGCTGGTTTTAAACTATTGAATTAAGGCAGTAGTCCAGATTGCAGCCTAAGCTTAATAAAATAATCACTGGAATAGTATTCCTTCTAAATTTTATTATTTAAAAAAATGTCGTTTGAATCAGAAGATGATTTTGATGTAAGTACAGCTGTCAGCTCTACATTGACTTATAAAACCAAGGCTCAACAAATTAATGTATTGAGATACAATCCCCCATGCCTGAAGCACGCAACGGTATAATTATTTGTTTACGCTTGCTTCGCTTGCCTAAAAGTGCCTTGTTTTATTTACGACTGAGTTACATGATCGTGCCCAATAAAGACCTATCAAACAATATGCAAATATCCGTAGAATAGTTACTCGTAAACCCTCACAGAGTTCTGGAACATTTAACAAAACTGAACAGTGTTTCATTTGCTGCTAGCCAACGCTTGAGTGCTTACGTATTTTTTAGGTGTTTAAAAAGCTTACTATTTTTTTATAAAAATGTTGAAGGCAATGATAAAACGGGCCATGAATGTAAATGAGGAGAAAGTTCTTCTAACAAAAACACTCAAGTGCATAGATGTACGTAATGGCATTAATTTTAAAAACAATTGCTAATTTCATGTTATATCATAAAGCCATTGTTTAGCAGAAAGAGGCGGCTAGTAAGTCACGTGGAAATTTGGTTGAAGACGAAGGACTTGACTGGCTCAAACCTCGTGCGCTGCTCAAACCCGACGATCAGGAAGAAGTTCCCGATGCTGTAAGTTATGTCTACAACCTACATTAAAATTGTAAATCCCTGTGAAAATTGGATTTTTAAATTATTGTCAAACTTTTCCTCATTTATAATGACTTACAATTTATAATCGTAGTTAGAAAGTATAAAAAAATATCGCCTTGGAAACTCCGTTTCCTCATTAATTTATAATATGAAACTTATTGTTGTGATAGTGTGTATAAAAATAAAGTTAATAAGTTTATCAACTTGAAGTAGAAACTTCAATTGTGGACTAAAACTTAGACCATTAATAGTCTAAGGAGTAAAATAAGTATTTCTGTAAGCAGAATTTTGTCTGACTCGTTTGTGTTGCGTTTGGTGTTCTTGGCAGTATGCTTTAAATATCTGAAATCCCTAAAGATATATCTACCTAAACTATTAATTTTTAAAATAGAATTTGACTCTAGCTACCACGTATAGGATATTCTATTTTAAATATATAAAAGCTAAGCAAATAACCCGTTGTACAACTGCATTTACTTAAATATAGATAAAATTTTTTTCAAAAAACCGACTTCACACTCAAAACCAAAAAATAAATATTTAACCGACTTCTTTCTACAACACCTTGAAGTCGGTGTCAAGTAAAGGATAAAAATTACTATATTTTGTAAAGTTGTTGTTGTTCTTTTATGTTTTACTTGGCACTTGGTTTTGTTTATGTTAAAAATAAATATTTTTACTTGCTCAAATACTTCAAATAGCTTTAAAAATAATATATGTAGAAATTGTACAACTGGCACGCGTATACAAATTTGTCATTTCAATCTTCGGTGTATATGCTTTCAACAAGGGTTGCTCTCGATTTCCTTGCGATCCACAAATCAGATCCTGACTTGGTGACTATGGGGTCATATCGGGAGTTAAAAAAACAATTTGAAAATCGGTCCACAATTGACGGAAAAATCTCGTAGCACGCCTATAAAAAAATTAAGCATCTGTAGAAAGTGTAAAGTGTCTGTACGATTGACAGAGAAATCGAGTAACGAACATACAAAAAAAAGGTACTGACGAATTGAAAACCTCCTCCTTTTTGAAGTCGGTTAAAAAGTTTATATTTTTAATTTAGAAAGTTTCATCGTCTACTTTTTTCCTTTAAATAGCAGTTACGCATGCACTAGACGATAAAATACGAGGAAGTGGAGTATATTTAGTATTTTTTACTCTTTCCAGGAATTAGAAGAGGAAGTAGGGCGTATCTTAAGCACAATAAATCCACAATGGGTAGCGGACGAAGTGGCTTATCACTATGGTCGGGGAATGTTTGTTATTAAGCCAAGGCCAACATTTGGAAAGGCATATCCCCTATATATCTATCAAGGCACAGCGATACGAAAAGATTCTGATGAAGCTAAAGCTCAGATTGCTGCTGGTTATGGTTAGTTATTTGTAATATTCCAGGTACAAAAACGATTGTAATGTAGTATATAAATTTAAATAAAATAATTTTAACTGATATAATAATAATTATATGAGTTAAAGATCTATGATGATGTGATAAGAGTTTTACAAAACTACGTTATTATTTTATCTTTATCACATGGGATGATGTCTGGGTTTTATTGAACGATTCAAAAATAGGTCAATTATTTAATATTAAATAATTGACCTATTTATTTTATGGGTTTAAAGAAGAAATGAAATATGAATATATTTTCTCTAGTTAAGGAGAGCTATAAATAATAACAAAAAGATCTGCATCAGATTGTATTTATAATACTTTTATTTAACACTATTAGGTATGGTTGGTTTCGATGATGCGGGTCCTAAACGAGCGAAGGTGAAGAAGTCAGCTGCTGAAGAGGAGGAAGAAGAAGAACCAGAGCCTGAACCTGCAGCTCCGGCAGAAGAGGCTAAGCCTGAAGGTAAGGGCATATAAAATATAGTGAAAAATATTCAATCACTGTGTATGTATGTATGTAGAGTGAATAGTGAAATATACTACAATTCAGGTGACTACGTTCTACTTCCCCAACAAAGACCTTTATGAACGCTGGAAAGTGTTAACGATTCGGCAACTCTTTATCCAACAACTCGTTCTGAAACAACGTGTTATCACACCATTTATATCATCCAATTCTATTATTATAAGGAACTACATCCCCTGCAAACAAAATATGGTCAGCAGAGCGTTCTGCTGTAGATTTTTGTGCTTTCTAGGGAGTTACCTATATAATAAAATCATCGAGCAGAATTCATATATATTCCCTTTGACTACAGCTAAATGTAAGAAAACCCTCACCGAATGGCTGTTGCAACTCAACTATGACTCCACTGAAGCACCAATAGTCCTAATTACTTAAATATTTTTCTTTTCACTGTTTTTATTATCATCTTGTATTATAGCATTATATATGTTCACTCATTTATATATTTATATGTAATTCCCATAGTATAATTTATTATATTGCTCTCATTTCAAGTCACGTAAACTCCCACACACACGCGCGCACACACACACACACACACACACACACACACACACACACACACACACACACACACACACACACACACACACACACACACACACACACACACACACACACACACACACACACACACACACACATACACATACACACATTCACACACATTTATGCACAATCTATACATATACTAGTATACATATATATTGATATTCAATTACACACTGCACATCTATTTACACTCAATACATTGTATCTCTGATTATAATCGATAAACTAGTTGTATATATACCTAAATTTATCCGGGGAGAGAGAGGCTGGTAATCAGTCACACAGGATTTTTCCTTCTACTGACACCAGGCTCTCACCTCAGGCTCATATAAATAAATATTATTATTATTATTATTAATTTGCCATTAAGTGCCTATTACACTTTTTAAACGGAATAAACAGAAAGCTTTATTGTTATAAAAATTAACATACTTTTATTAAATAGTATAAAACGACGTCATTTAATTTGCTGTCAAACAATATTTAATGAGACATGACAGTACTTAGAAAACAAAAATAGATGCAATATTTGGCTCCTACACCCTTAGGTTATCTTACGTTCATCTTGCGAAAACGGAATAAATATTTACCTCCTGTTTAAAATGAAGTAAGAATTGCTATATTATGCTTCTTAATATAGAGGATGAAGTCACCGCTGAGGAACAGAAACCTAATGAAGAGAAACCACCTGAAGAGCCAAAAGAAATCGGTGAAGAAGTAGAAGTGGCGGCTGGAGAAGGCGGTGAAGAAGCTGCAGCCGAAGAGAGTAAGGATTTAAAAATAAAACTATGATAATATTAAATACTAGAATATGCCCGCGACTTCGTCGAAACTTGACTTAAAATTCTCGCATGATTCCCGGGACACAAAGTGTCACGATATTTAAAAAGAATGTAAGCTATAGTTTTAGTACCAACTGTGTCGGAATAAGCAAATTTTTATGCACCTAAACAAATTCAATTCCCGGGAAAATTCGATTGGGATTCCGGGAAAAAAATCACACATTTTACTACATAAAATTTGCTATCGATCAGTAAAAGAGTCATAATGGAATTCGCATTTTTTCATCTTGCCATTGAAAATCATTCCCAGAAAAATTCCCGCGGGCGTCCCAAGATAAAAAGTAGTGCAGATTTTAAGTGTAAGAATTTGATGTCGATCAGCGAAAAGCACATCGAAATCGACTAAGTAGTTTTTTCGTGAATCCCGAAAAAACAGACAAAACGACAAACAGACAAGAAATTAAAAAAATAGCACCGTGTTCTTCTATTGTTTATATCGTATAGCTTCTGTCCGCAACTTTGTCCGCGTGGAATAGTTAAAAAAAAAGTAAGTTAACCGCATTTAAAGGGCTATTGAATAAACAAGTTATGATCTAATTTTGTAGAAGAAGAAGCGCCCGACCTCGGAGCTGAAGAAGTTTTAGACATTAAGCCGCGCGTGAAGAAATTGGCCAACCAATTCAATTTCTGCGAACGTGCGGCCCTCACGTACAACTTTCCAAAACGAGTAAGATTATATTAATTTTCTCCTTGATTATAACAGCATTTCACAAATTAAGTTTATCTTGAAATTCCTCCTTTTCTCTCCTTTTCTAAAATTTAATAATTCTATGAACGGGTGTCTTTGATTAATAATAAAGCGAATATTCGTTGTAGTCTGTGGATACACAAACAATACCACCTCCCAGAGCAAACTTTGGATCGACAGCACTTCAGTCTATCATTTTTGATTATTATCAAGAGGACTACGCTAAAAAATTACGTGAAAAGGAAGAAGAGAAACCTAAAAGAGTGAGTAAAGAAGAGACTAAAGATTCTATGCCTCAATAATAATCATAAATGACGAGTTTCATACAGATTCTTTCGAAAGAAAGCTTGAACCCACGTTGGTAACCATAATTTTTGATCGCTTTACAGTGTAATCGAAATTTTGATTAGTCAAGGACGGATTTCTCTTTTTTATTTACATATCTTCACAAAATGTCAAGGCGGTACCAAAACATTAACGGTCTTATTCATATTGAGTTACAGTAAGTTTGTAGGCTTCTTTAAGGTTCTTAAAGAGACCTACAAACCTACTAAACTCAATATGAATAAGACTGTAAGAACATAAAAACGTTAGAAGAACAGAATTAATTGTATTTACACATTTTTACTGCGCGATTGTTCTTCCTATGATTCTTCTTTTCCGAGTCAGTACACCATCCGCTGCCCTAGCGCAGTAAAAGACCTTTTTTTAATTGAGCAAACAACCCACCTAATGGAAAGTGGTCATCGCCGCCTACGGATGTTTGCAACACCAGGGGTACTGGCAACGCGTTTTCGACTTCGAAGAAATTTCTAACGCCCTTTTTGAACGACCCCATGTCGTAGCGCAGAGGGAAAACCGCGGCGGGAAGCTCCCTCCAAGTCGTTATTGTACACAGAATAAACGTTCTAGAGAACCTTTGCGTAGTAGTAGAACTTTTATAAAATGATATTCTTGCATACGTATTTATAATAGATTTTCTCAGCTGCTTTTCGAAATTATATGTTTTTAATTAAAACGGTTTTAAGCGTGGCATTTTGTTTCACTTTTATTTCGACGTTTCGGCCACTTTTCAGTAGCCATCTTTGTCTTATGTAATCACGGCTACTGAAAAGTAACACGTAGTTTTAATTATGTGTGCTAGTCGCGAAAACTTAAGAAAATGCTATATAAATTTTTAGTTACGCAAGAAAACTGCAAAACATGTGAAATCGGAGCAACAGATTCATGACGAAAAATTAGCACAACGCATACGTGAAGCCTGGACTATTCTTGAGAGACTAGTCAACCAGAATATCTATGATGATATTGGTGAGCTTCTGAATATTTTTCTAGATTGGTCAAGTGCGTATCGGACCACCAACACTGTAGAGTTCCGTACGATGACGAACGTTCATTTTTGGTCATTTGGCTATAAAACCCTGAAAAAAGGGTTTAATCGAAAATACCCCATATCTCGCAAACTACTCAATGGATTTTGAATGAATGAATGAATAAGTTTGCTGTCTTTGTTAAAAGATACAGTTAACCGAAATGTCAATTTACAATACAAAAAATATTAGAGATTTCTTCTAGACAACCTTTGCATGGACAATAGGAGATGGGTTTACTTTAAAATAATTTTCTTTCAAAGCTTTTTGTGCCCTCCCGTCTTGATTTTACTGAATTTTCGCCTTCATACTTTAAAAGTTTTTACATAATTAATTAAATCGTTACATACATAAATACAGCCATACTTATTTCTGTATAATTTGATTATCTGTTATAGCTCAAGACTATCGATACTGGGACGATCCGTCGGACGAGTTCCGTGAGGGCATGGGCTCTTTGCTTCCACTGTGGAAATTTCAATATGAGCCAATGAGAAATCACGCCGTGTGCGACATTCAATGGAACCCTCATTATCAAGATTTGTTCGCCGTTGCATATGGATCATGTATGTTTATAATATCAAATGTTATTTGCTGGGGTTCTTTTGAATTATTTCTCATTTTCACCACACCATTGCAGAACTTTTTAAAGCCATCGGTGGCTAAGCTAAGCTCTCCAAGTATCTATTTTGATAATGATTTAAAGTGGCCGCAGTAAAAAAAATTGAATTCCACTGTAATTTTTTTACTGATTAATAGTAAATTTAATGTAATAAAATGGTGATATTTTTTACCCTGCGAATCCCGCGGGAATTTACCCGGGAACGGTTTGTAGTTGTTCAGGTGCGTAAAAATTAGCTTATTCCGGTACAGTTTTCACTAAAACGATATTTTAGATTCTTTTTCAAATGCTGCAGTATTTTTTATGGGAATCCGCGGGAATTTCAAGTCAAGCGGAGACGAAGTCGCGAGCATATCCTAGTTTTATATATAAATCTTTGTTTCAGTGGACTTCACCAACCAACAAAAGACGGGCTGCTTATGTCTATATAGTATAAAGAATCCAGCTTATCCTGAATACTCAGTAGTCACAGAGTCACCAGTGATTTGTTTGGACGTCTACAAAGAGACTCCTTACCTCATTTGTATCGGTAATAAAATCTTATGCTATTTTTGATATTTAATAAGTCCGAACCAAAAACGTTCTTACAACACCTCTGGTCTGTCTGTCGATGACTGAAAATTATATATTGAATGAAATAAAAGTATGATTAGCTGTGTAACACATGAAAGGAACTTAGGCTTCTTTATAAGCGTATTTCGCACACGAAAGAGTGCTGTTATACTTGTAATAGATCAAAGTTTATTACCGGCCGGTTCCTATATCTTACCGACGCGACGATTCATTTGTCTTACTATCGGTTAAAATGTTATATAAGTAATGTCAAAATTCAACCGATGGTAGGGCAAGTGAATGAATAGTAAGATATAGGAATCGGCCGATATACAAGAAATGCAGAAAGCAATTTATTATGTAGTATGTGATTTAAAAAAACATTGAATTAAATTAAATAAAAAAGATACAGCATAGCATATTGTTACGAGCTACAGGACTCGAATTAAAATACCGTTTGGAATTACTATAGAAATTATTAGAACTATACAAACACGTATAGCACAGGTACAAATATAACTGGACACAACCAGTACAAACTGCACGATTTAATAACGCGCGCAAAGTCCGTCGCTATATAGCTTATCGAATGTACACGTCTTGCTCGTATCGTAATCGTCGCTTGGCTGCCGGTCTCTCCGTTCGGGCATTCCTTTATACTCAGCTTACAATATGTCACGACCGGGTAAACATTGGTTTCCTATAATCACATCTGGCGACTGCCTACTATAAAGGATTACAATACACAATAGGCGGCTTTTCTAATTACAAATCTTAAACACAAAGTAAACAAAAGGAGTTCAAATGTGGGCAGGTAATAAACTGCACTTTTATGGCCGGCAGGTGTGCATTCACATTAATCGGCGTGCTTCGTGGAATTTTGGCTAAGTTGTAACAATATATATGCGGATGTTAGAGTAAGATGAGACTAAGCCCGTAGGCCACGACCACGTTTGACGGCGCTGGAGGGTCCATAGGCTCCGGGCGCCATAAACTTATCGCCGCATCCAAAGCTGCCGAGTAGGGGTCGCGTCGGAAACTTGCGCGCGCCCCTCTCAATCCGGAGACGGAAGAAGCCTGCCCGGTGTGGCGGGCCCACGCCAGCCGGGGTCGCAGAAGAAAAGTTCACGCACATCACGTAGCCCCGGCGTAGGTCAGGTGGCCCAAGGGGTTCTAGAGTATATTCCGGCGCATCTGGCCAGCGAGTCGGACACTACCCCGCCGAAGTCTCCCCGGCGGGGTGTCCGGAAATGGATTTCCCCTGTAAAAAAAAGGCCACGACCACGTTACACGCTATCGACCTGTATCGAGTAGATATAATAACACAAATATCCATTAATGATTATATCCTGTTTGTTATACAGGTTGTTATGATGGGAATGTGTGCGTGTACAACGCCCAATTATCTCTGGAGACCTCGTATCAGTACAAATCGGACTCGGTACGAGATAAACACAGCAATATCGTTTGGGAGGTATGCACAATGTTCACACACTAACTTCGTTAAGTACGTTGTATCTTAAAATATATAAATAACTTTTTATGATAAATCAATGAATAAATATGAGACATCACACCTTTAACTTTCTTAATTGTGTTATCTAATCTAAGCATATTTAAAACATTGTTTAGTTATTATTGAAACACGTTTTCAGTATTTCGACGCCTACGCACAGTTGTTCAAAATAAAAAATGTCCATATATACCTATTAAAGTGATATCTATATGTTCACTATAAATATATAAAATTTAATGAATCCTTTATTACTTATTTTTATTATGTTAAGTTTTGTGTCAATTAAATTTATTCAACGAACTAAAACCAAAATTATTATGAGAAAACTTTTCATTCAATATTTAGAACAATTTTATAACAGGCTTAATGTTTAGGAACTTTTCTTAACAAATTGTCATATTAGGAGTTCTAATTTAACAGTTATTATATTATACTTATAGATAGATTTATTACATTTATATCTATTTTTTATGAAATAAAAACTAAAATATTTTATAAATAAACCTAACTCAAAAATATATATACAATAGTAAAAAATAAAAATAAAACCTATATTAAAACCCGTCCAGTCTCACCAGACCTCTGTCGTTGGGCATTGTACCTAGAAGGCTGGCAGCATTACCTCGTTGGATACAGAGGCTAATCCTTTGGGCGAGATAAGCTCCAGCCTTCCGATCTTTTGTTGTATCGACCAGACGTTTTTTAATCTTTTGAAAGAACTAGTTATAGTTAACACGATGTACTTAGGTCCGATGGGGAGCCCGTCTTATAGATGGCGAACCTTCATTTTTCTCGATATCTGGCGATGGACGTGTGGTCCAGTGGGCGGTGATGCCCGGGGAACTACAAGCTACAACCATCATCACGCTCACCTCCAACGTACCGCCAATACCAGGACCTGATGGAACCATGATCACTGTTAACAGTATGTATATCGTATTTACATAATAGATATATATTTGTATTAGTATTTATACCTATAGTATGTGTATATTTGTATAGTTATTTTCGCGAGAGATCGCTTTTTAGTGATAAGACCACCTATCTATGGTATAATTTTCTGTTTCACAAGTTTCCGAACTTTATTCTAATGTTATGTAATGAAATGTTTATACAATATCCTATTTGTCTTTTTTAAAGTTAGTCCCTACAATTATACTATATCCTTACACGGTGATACGGACAACGATATCATATCACCGGTTCCTGGGTCGAAGTGAATCAATTTCATCTCCATCGATATAAAATCGAGAACTATAAAGTAATCTATCAACTGTTGAGCTGCTATCACTAAAACTACCAGATATTCAATGCAATAGTAATTAATATAGATATAATCGTTATCAAGGAACTGTTTTTGGATACTTCTAGGTTGTGGTAGCTGCATCTGCTTCCATCCAGAAAGAGAAGAAATATTCATGGTAGGCACAGAAGACGGCATGATCCACACGTGCTCACTAAAATACAACAGGAACTACGTGCGTTCAGTCCACGGACATCATATGCCAGTGTACAGAATTAGCTATAATTTTTTCAATAACAGCATCTATGCATCGTGCTCTGGTGATTGGAGAGTCAAGATTTGGGAGGATGGCAGAGAGTAAGATATAATATTTTTATTACTTTAATGGAGCAGGGAATCCAGTACTTTGTATCAAATAAATCGTTTGTTATTGTTGACAGCGAATATATAGAAGTCAGGCAGTATAAGTTATTTGTAAATACTTTATAGTAGGATCTTTCGCGTAAATAACATAATGATGAATAGTTTCAGGGCCGGCTTTATCCGGAGGTGCAAGGGGTGCGTGACACCCGGCCGCAAAGACCTTGGGGGCGCAAAGTGATTGACTTGAAATACAAAGTCGAAGAACATCGTCATTATATTTCAAAATCTCACTAACGATACCCCATAGATCGGTGAATTGAAAAAAATGTAACCCCCTGTTATTTATTTTGCGGTTGTACTACACTAATGTGAAGTGCCACGTAAACTTCACCTTCCCATCAAATCTTATTCATACTTTAGAAAGTTATTATTACAAAGACATGAGGTTCTATTTTTAACAATATGGGTAATAAAGACAATAGGCAAGGATAGGTGGGGCGCAATCAGATTTTTGTACCCCGGCGACCGATAAGCTTAAGACGTCCCTGGACGGTTTAGTAATATAGGTATACGTGAACCCGGGTATTATATCGCGACTGCTATTGCTAGGTCTGATGGTAGAATGACCATAATAGCTTGCACCTCAATAAAATAGTTACAGCTGGGTAGGCTTTTATTTTCCTAGTCTCCGAGACTAGAATTGAACTAGCTGAGCTTAACTCTGGATATACTCTAGAAGTTATCAGCAATATTAGTAATAATAAGAATAATATTTCCTTAATTTCTGTTAATGTTTGCAGTGAGCCGTTGTTTATGTTTGAACTGGGCTCCCCAGTGGGTGACGTTAAATGGGCACCGTATTCCAGCACAGTCTTTGCCGCATGCACGGCTGATGGAAAGGTAATAATAAATTATGAAAATAAAATTATTTAATAAATACGGTTTCAATAATAAAACATTGATTGAAAATATTAAAGAAAAAAATGACTTGTAAAATCTAATCAAGAAAAAGTAAGATTTATAGGATTTATAGAAGATTATATATATAGATATGTTTCGGAATATATATTTGTATAACGAAACATGAAAACAGCGTATACAGACGGCCTCTGTGATTGAGCGGGCTAAGCCGTTGCCGGCCTACCTCACTGCAACGCAGAGGCTCCGGGTTCGATTCCTGGTGTAGTAAATATCTGGTCTGGGTGTCTGAGATCGGCCCCATAGTGGTACGTTGTATATTACCCATAACACAAGCGTAAATTACTTAATTTGGGGATATACAATATGTGTGTTTGTCTGCCGATTATTATTACCTTGTATGTCTTTCTTTATTACATATCATATTTCATGTACGAATTAATTCAATATTCAGACTTCATAAAATCCGATCTTTAAAACGTAATTGTTGTGTATTAAATAAAAAGATAACTGATTAATATCTTCTATAATTTAATCCTTTTTGTTAGCATGACCCGTTACAAAGTTCGGCAGAGAGAATACAGAGCATAGATAACCTTTCATTGTCTTTGGTAGAGAGCGAATTAAATGTTTCGATACATTGACCGTAAATTCATCGTTCGGATACGACAGTAATCTTTTTATGTCACTGCAAAATTATGCAGGCTATTTGAATATACGTAACAGGCATTAAATTTTGCGAAATAAACTGTTTGGTTCCTTCCAGGTATACGTATATGACTTGAATGTGAATAAATATCGGCCTGTATGCGTACAAGCAGTCGTTTCCAAGAAGACAAAGAAATTGACAAGGATCGACTTCAACCAGCGCCTGCCCGTTATTGTTTGTGGTGACACCAAGTAAGTGCCTAACTAACACCTAGAATACTGTAAACATGTTTTAAGTTTAGTATCCACAGTCAATTTAAAGTAGTGTACAACTGAGCATAGGTAACAATAATAAATAATTTATTTAATGGCTATAAAGACCCAAATTTTATAACTTATGAAATATCCCAACGATTGGGAGTTTGGCTTGGTTTAACTAAAAACCTCATCAGTGAGTACGTTTTGATAATATCTGTAAGTAGAGTAATTAATCCAGGGTACGATGAAGTTTATTAATCCTTGTGTGAAGAATTAGCTACTCACTGCACTACATTTATAATAATTAGGTATATCCCATCCCAAAATTTTGGTATCTCTAAGGCTACGTTCCACGAGAGACTCGCAACGGCCACGTTCACGTCCGCGACTTTTCCCGTTCCACTTGCTTGCGGGCGTTACAATCATAAACTCTAGTGGAACGGATTATAGAGCTTTGACGTCATTAACGACGAAATACATAAACGTCATTGGTTGATTTGAAAATCGCGCCTTTTTCAATGTCAATCGATACAGAGAATTAATGCTCTGTGGTCAACGCCCACTTCGACCCAGCTCTTGACATCGGTCGTTGTGAGCGCTGTATGATCGAAAATAATGACGTCATTAGTGACGTTTTCGCCACGACCATAACGACCGTGGTCACCGTTTAGAACAGCAGACGGAGCATTTTGGCGTTGTGAGATACTAAAGGAACGCGCGCTGAGTCAGTAACAGAAGGTGATGGACTAGAATGCTTTTCATAAAAATCGAGTACCTAAATGTGCAGCCCTCGAACTTTATCTGGTTATCTTAATATATCTTATATTAATATATATATCTAAATATCTTATCTTATCAATATATCTTATCGAGTTTAACCAGCCAGCCTTTCAGTTTTAGTAAAATCGTAAAATATGGTGAAGCGTGTATAGCGAACTTGTATTTCACACGAAATTACCTAAACTGTGTTTATATAAGCTTGTACCGTTGTAACGGATATATTGATCCTGTTTGCATATTAAGCCATTTGATTTGTTATTTTATATCCAATACTTGTATCTGTATAAATCCAATATCTACTTCTTGTAGATTAATAAGTATGTACTTATGGATATTTTCTTATCATCTTCGGCCCTACATCCTGCTGGAAGTCTCTCATTTTTATGGCCAAAATATGTTGTCATTTTTATTAATAATTCTTTGATAAACTTTATTAAGTTTATCAAATTGTCAAAGACTTTCCAAGTCAGAGTTACCTTGATAAGTCCACGTGTTAAAGTCCATTAATTAAATAGTTATAACGTTAAGCTAATATAAGAAATTACTAAAGTTGTAACAAAAAATACAAGCTTCAATTAGAACAAAAGCAAAACTACAAAAGAAACAAAAATATCGCAAAATAAAAATATGAGACTTTGATAATAATGTTACGAGTTGCATGACTCGAATTAAAATGCCGTTGGAATTATTATAGAGTTTTATTAGAACTATACAAACACGTATAACACAGGTACAAATATAACTGAACACAATCAGTCCAAACGTAATACACGAGATCTTAATTCCATAAAACGCGCAAAGTCCGTGTCTAAATAGATTACCGACTGTGGTATACACGTCTTGCTTCGCTCATGGTTATCGCTAGACTGCCTCACCCCTCAGTTGGGGCATTGCTTTATACTGTACAAATACAATATGTCTGCTCAACCGCGTGGACTGGATTTTCCAAGAATCACACCTGGCAAATGACTACCATAAAGATTACAATACACAATGGGCTATTTTTCCAATCACAAATTTTAAACACAAAGTAAACAAAAGAAGACATATAAGAGTCATAAGAAGTCATAAAAGAGCTTCAATGTTATTAGTTCAAACGCCGGCGGGTAATAAATGTGCTTTGTTTAAAAATATGCAGGTGGCCCAAATTGTAACAATAATCATTCAGAGAGAGTAGTAGTAGAATTCGCCACAAAAGCAGACAAAGGAATCTTATTCCATACAGCCAATTCTGATGTATAGTAGCGCAGTTGTATTATAGGCTACAACTGACGCCATTCAACGGAGTTCTTGTGAAAACTCGAAAGGTCACATTTGACTACACAGTTCACATTTCTCACAAAAACACATAATTACTACTCAAAAACTATCAATATCACACAACTATTGTTCCCTTTATAGTAATTTTACACATTTTTAGAAAATAAGACACAGCACACCGTCCCCTTCCAGTTCCCGCCAAAAACTCTCATTCAGAGAGAGATTGTATAAAACTGTCTTAAATTAATTAGTCTACATATTACCTTTGTACTTTTGACTTTATTGTTAAAAGGATAAAATAAGTGATTTTGCATGTTGTGTAAGGTTTTGTGTTTACAGAACTAATACGGCCTTCGTCCAAAAGTCCTTAAACTAAATTTTAAAAAAGACCTTTGAATAAGTCTCGCCATTTTTTTTATTCCCTCCGCACTTTTATCGCGGTTTCCAAAGATCTCACAAACTATTAGTCGAAGTGCTAGGTTTTATCGCGCACTTCGCGTCAAGTCCGGTTCAGCGTAAAACGTTCAGCTTGCGTCCAAAGTTCTTGAACTTTGACTACTAGAGTATACTACATAGTTAAATCATAAAAATGTGTAGTGTACACAAACCTGCCTTTTGTTTCTCCCCATCTCGCTAGACTCATAGGTTAGCTGGAAGAAAACTTTTTTAGGGTTAAGCTCGCCTTTGTACATCACCACTATTTTATAATTTTGTATGTAACTTTTTGTATACAATAAAGAATAGGGCGAGAAATCACTAAGCCTCTCAATAATTGATAATTTACGTGCTGCAATATCAAGGAGTTGATCTCCCGGCATTACATAGGACAATACACATCATAGTTGTAAGTGCAATCGTACATTCCCGGCCAAATAGGGGCTAAGTCTCATACGAGCATACGACCGACTCGAAAACCAGAGCTCCTTTAATCACGCAACGGTCGCAATAACCGAATTCGGCTTAGACAATTAATTAAACGAAAGCAATCAGAACAATAATACGCCCATTTGTCTACCTAAATAAAGTATGTAGTGTTAATTTTTATCAACAACAAAAATGCATGTTGTTATTTTATTATGATATACAGATCTATATCTGTAGCTATTTAGTGAAACCTTATTAGTAACAGCAATATTTGTAAATGCAAGGAAATAAATAGACAACCTTTACCACAGCGTTTAATAATCCAATACAACTTGTTTTCATAGCTGTGTTGTTTGTTGCCATATTGCTTTTCTGTACTTATGTATGTATACGTACCTATATTTTTTCCTTAATCCACAAGTGTATGTATTTTTTATACCTACGCTTTACTATAAAAAGTTATTGGGTACATGTAATATTACTATTTCTACATGGTATTCGTCGCCTCCATAGCTCAGGGGTTAGAGCACTGGTCTTGTAAACCAGGGGTCGAGAGTTCAATTCTCTCTGGGGGCATTCCATTCTGTAATATTTTTTCATCAATTTTAAACATAATGTACGGTGTTTTGTTAATTTTTATAAATTTTATTTGCAGAGGAACGTGTCATGTCGTAAAGTTATCGCCTAACCTCAGAGTTATGTGTAAGCCGCCTAAAAAGGCCCAAGGGATTGATCAACGAACATTACAGGTACACCTTGCCAGTCTCACAGACTAGATATTAGTTATGACCAGTCTTTTAATAATTAACAGCCCCGGATCTTAAATTTTTCGAAGGGGGGTACATAATCTGAAATTAATTATTAATTCAATATACTTTGACGTGACGCCTAAAATGTTCCCCGAAAATGTATCTTTATTTTTTTTACTAACCTGTCTTAAATTGTATCAAACAAAATACTTTTGGATATTTCAAATAAACAGATTCTCTACGCGAAGTGGATTATACTCGTATCTACCATTACCATATATCGTTATTACACTATGCGGTACAAAGGTAGGTATAGAAAGAGCCTGAATCTATAGTTAGGCCAGCCTACCTCTATGCCGGGTCCTAAATACAGTGTATTGTAATAAAGATATTAGAATTGCCAGATTTATTTACAACTTATTGAAGTGACCTCAGAGCTTAAACTTTGCCATTGGATAGAATGGAAAGAGAACTAAACCAAAGTATTATTGGTTCGGATTTAACAGATTTCGCGCGTATCAAATACGAGCACATACCGGCGTCGTTGTTATTTATTAAAGAGCGCATCGTAATAATATACGACGAATCAACAATACATACTCTTCTTGGATATGTTTTGTTCAATCTGGACCCTTATAAGTCGCACTGCTCCCTATTACCTTCTACTAGGCTGAACAATCTGGATCTCTTCTAGTATTATTCGATACTACTGTACTGTACAAGTTAATGTGTCCTGGGTATGTACTGATCTCTATTATTATTACTGGTGCTGTCATTTTACTTTCATTAATTCACGTTCATTCATGATTTCATCCGGTCATGTCATTTGATTAAAGCCATTTTTTCAATGAATTAAAAAGTTACTTAATTTATTGCTAATGTTAGTTCCAGAGATTGTCGCATGTGGCGCTTTAAATGGACACAAAATATGCTTTTCATTTATTCGCATAGACATTCTGATTGTTGTAATAATAGAGGTCAAGTGATACTGGGTGTTTTCCTGCTATATAATATTACTCATAACACAGGCAACAACTAGCTCATGATAAATCGGAAATATACAATGTGTTTACAGGTTAAAAATGTATGTTACAGATAATGAAACTTGATAAGCTGTTAAGTCTTGTTCGTGATCCGCCATTCCAGACTGGTGTAGTGGACGAGAAGTTTGAAGACGATTAATTTTATTTTATTTTTTCTCTGTATTATTTTTTTATCGACTGAAATAAAACTGTAGGAGTTTTTGGCGGGAACTGAAAAGGGACGTCGTGATGTGCAGTTTTATTTTCTAAAAATGTGTAAAATTACTCTAAAATGAACAATAGTTGTAGGATATTGATAGTTTCTGCGTAGTAATTATATGTTTTTGTGAGAAATGTGAACTGTATAGCCAAATGCGGCCTTTCGAGTTTTCACAAGAACTCCATTGAATGGCGTCGATTGTAACCTATAGTACAACTGCGCCTGGCTTAAAGGCCTAGTTGCCAAACCATAAACATAAAAATTAAAAATAAATAAAACTGTATTTAATTTGAATAAAAGTGTTTAATTTATATAATAGTAAAAGCTTTAAAAAACAAAACAATACAAATAGGGGGCGATTATAAACAATATAAATCTAACGCCCGATTTGAATAAACTCTATAAACAAAACAACGCCATTGTCAATGGCCTTCATAATTTTTAATCAATTGCCATATTAAGACGATAAAATTTGAGACGAATCGACACATTGATGTATTCTGCGCCAAAACTTTATGACCCCTGCTAGTAACAGTTAGCAACAGGTGATTTTATGCAAGTTATTCCAGGCGTCTTGAGCCTATCCAGAAAGTTTGGCGCAAGCCTAAACTACATACATAATAAGAATTTTACCATTTTGTTAGTTTTAATTAAAGGAGCTTGCACACTATACATATATGCTAGATTTTTAGATCTTACTATACATTCTGTTAGCGTACAATTGGCAAAAAATTGACATTGCTTTGAATGATTTATGTCAAATTTTAACCAATAGTAAGACAAATGCATGCACAATAAGGCATAGAATGCCGGCCATAGTCAATTACAAATTCCGCTGGGTGGAAACGGGCCACTAACCACAGTCACAGGTGACCAGCGACAAGCAGTTCACACGCTTTGCGCGCGTCTTAAAGATATACATACATGCACGACATGTACAAACTCTTACATATAAAAATTATTTTTAATATGAAAGAATACTAGAAAAAGACACTCAGTTAAAAAGGTAATTCTGAAAAATCATCGACAGGCGCGTCCATAAAGTTAAGTATGGCTAATGAAAATAGACATTGGAAAAGCATTTTTAAAAACATAAATATGGCAACTCCTAAATTATCATAGAGTATTTATACAATACGTAAACATCATATTTTTCCTTGAACTCAGCGTCTTTCTTGTTGCTTTTCTCGAATTTGGAAATCATGCAAAACAATAACTTTCATATTTCACTTTTAATGATTTTATTCATGGTTTAAAGTCGTAAATGCTTAAACCTAAAATAACGAAAATGACAATAATAACGACAATGTTTTGGTAATTATCATTTGTATTAAACATTGCCATATAAAAAGTCGACGAATAATTAGTGTCTACTTTCGCTACGGAAATCCTAAGCTCGCATATAGAGGAGGATTCTAGTTTCTGTGACGTACCATTTATAGGGCGTATTCTCGAAGTCAACTGCATATTTAGTTTCGCGTTTGCTAAATGACTTACCCATCGAGTTTAGGGAAAGCATTACACCAAAAAAATATTTAAAATAATCTGATATTGCACTTTTTAAACCTTGTGTAATTATGTAACGTTAAAATTGTTA
The DNA here is from genome assembly GCA_039645545.1 of Dendrolimus houi. Taxonomy (NCBI): domain Eukaryota; kingdom Metazoa; phylum Arthropoda; class Insecta; order Lepidoptera; family Lasiocampidae; genus Dendrolimus; species Dendrolimus houi. The sequence continues at coordinate 13,864,278 of CM077134.1, forward strand.
AATGCTACGGACATAGATATCCATAGCACTAATATAAATCCCAAATGTTTTCTATACTATGTATAAAACAATAAGTTGTAAATCATTGGTTAAAAAAAAAGTGTGACGCAGCGGGAAGAGGGAGGCGAGAGGGGTCCTAACGAACAAAATCAGCATGACGCACTTTATGAACGGCCTCTTCTCTTGTTAATTATATTGTTTAAAACATCATCAAGGGACCGATTTTTTAATCGTCAGCTAAAAGTTATTCATCGAATATAAAACAGCATGAATAAATTTAAAATTACAGTTGCGTGAATAAAACAGCTGAGCTGCTTCACTTTTACATTCAGTCAGTTGAAAATTTATTCGATGAATAACTTATATCTGATGATTGAAAAATCAGCCATTAAACTTTCAAACAGCGTTTTATTATTCAAAATATTATTATAGTCTTAAACCAAATAAATCAAAAATATTGTTGTTTTAAGATTCTTTTTAACTTCATATATAAAATACAAACAGAGTATCAGAGAGCCTAAAGAGGCCGATTTCGCAGATTCATATGATGAACATGACAAGTATCAACATAAAGAGGAACTTTGTACTGTGTATACAATTACCAGTATATCTAGACGCGTGTCGACCGCTTTAGGCACTCAGAACTGTGAACTAATTCAAAAAGGTAACATGATGTTACGTACGTGAAATTAAAATAAATCGATATTAGTGACATCTAACATATAATTGAAACTAACCATCAACTGTTAAAATACTGGGATTGTCATAAGGAATACTCTTTATCCTTGATAATACATACTATAAAATGGTGTTTAATAATGAGATATTAAGAAAGAACTTTATATAAAATTTGTGTTGGATTGAATGACCTGATTAGCTGTAGAAGGCTGCCAATAACTGTTTTACATGAAAACCCGTGTATTGGACAGCCAATTGTTGTTAATTAAGGTAATCATAATAGGGACGCGGACAATCAAATTAACTTACAGAACGCCGCAGGCTCATAGATTTTATACGAGCGTACCTAGTTAAGGTGTCATAAGTAGGTACAAGCAAAATGAGTCAAATAGCGAATTAACTATTGTTTGAAAAGTAATATAAATTATTTCTTATCATGATTTTTTGAAAATTTGACGATGAGATGTTATTTTATCGCCTGTTCTTTTATATGTAAAAATATTAGAATTTGCAGCTTGTGTCCGCATCTCTATCATTGGCGTCGTTTATATGTAACTAATAGTGTTAGGTGAATCGATTTATATAGGTATTAAAAAATTAATACTGATTAAATGTAAACAAATAAATAATAAATGTTTTATTGTCGCTATTATTGCAACGCTATTTTAATTTGTATCACAGTACTATGACTAGTTGAGAACAGAGCACACACACATTTAGACCTGGTGTTCAACGAAGCGGAGATGAATAGAGGACAGGAGAAAACAGGACCTTCTGTCCGACTTTGATCTAGCAAAGTTCATGCACCCAGTCAAGAGTTATGTGGTAATAGACTCTTTAAATTTAGTTTATAATGACTTCAGTGATAAAACGAGGGAGAATCATATATCGCGAAAAATTACCAAGTTAAACTGAAAATTTGGAAATCTGTTTACAGACCTATTGGCTTATGTGGAATGGAACTGTGTTAGCGCACACGATATCACAGGCTTAAACTCAGGATAGGCAGTATAGCTCATCATCTTCTCTTCCCTACAATCCTATTAGAAGGAAATCAGTAACAGACTTAAAAGTTTAAAAAAGAGAAACAAAAAGTCTTATTCGCTTTTTACGACATATTTTTTCTCCTCTCCGCTCGTCTCCGTTTTGTTAAAAATAGAGCCTGAATGTTAGTTTTCATATTCAATTTTAATCTGATGACTAACAACACTGACACTTCCATGAAACTTAAATCTTTGTTTCTTTTGGTTGGAAGGAACTTGGATGGACAAAAAAATAAATCATAACTATCTACAATTTCAGTATTTGTGCTTTCTATCTCATTATATTATTTTTTTTTACTTACTAATAAATTTATCTCATAGTTTAATTGAATTGTACATCTTTTATGAGAAATAAAGTTCTTTAACTCGAATCTTTGGTTATAAAATATCTAAAACAATAGACGCTATATTATTGTAATACAATCAAACATACCACAACTACCATATACCACTTAAAATCAAATACCGAACACCGGTGATCTACTATTGTATTAGGCGGTGCAGTGACTTATTTATCTTCTCTATGGTTGAGTTAAAACCAAACCATTGATGAAATATTGCTCTATGGATAGAGTAGCTTCGGTCCAATCTTGTCGCAACGTTCGACTGCGTTCAAGCCGAGTTTAAGATCCAAAAATGCTCGCGCGTCGTTCGGTGTCGGCGCTTGACGACCGGCGAATGAGATCTAAAATTATAATGCAAGTACAGCTAATAATAATCATACAAAATATTAAATTGCATATCTAATAGCACCAATTAGCAGGCTATGTTCCATTAGGGACTCACAACGACCACGTTCACGACCGCGATTATTCCCGTTCCACTTCAATCAATCACAATCGTAAACCAAAGTGAAAACGGTTATTCGACCCACCTCTTGACATGGGTCGTTGTGAATGTTGTGTGATCGAAAATAATGACGTCATTAGTGATGTTATCGCCACGACCACAACGACCGCGGTCGCCTTGTGGAACGGCTAACGGAGCATTTTGGGCGTTGCGAGCTACTAATCAAAAACGCTGGTAGAATATTGTGAACTTAATCAATAAGACTTTGCCGGCTTATCTAACTGCAACGCAGAGGCTCCGGGTTCGATTCCTGGTATAGTAAATTTCGGAAACGTATTTTCTCCGTTATTTACTATGGTCTGGGTGTCTGGGATCGGCCCCAGAATGGTCCGTTGTATATTACCCATAACACAAGCGTAACTTGCTTAATTTGGGGATATACAGTGTGTGTGCTTGTCTGCCGATTAAATTAATTAAATTAATAATTCATCTTTAACTATGTTTGAAATTTGTTTTAAGACTGCAGCTGTTAACCCCCAAATAAAATAAAATAAAAAAATATATTTTCATCATTACATAAATTGAGTAAAATACCTAGGGGCCATTCATAAATTACGTCACACGTTACGGGGGGGTCGACGAAGTGTGTAACGGGTGGGAGGGGTCCTAAATTTCATGACGTCACATTTCAGTCCCAAAATATTTACGCTTTAAATCACCAAATTTGATGAGCGACTCTGGAATGAGCTACCTGTTACTAAGACAAGCTAAATCACTAACACTATTTAAGAAAATGACAAAAAAGCACTACCTGCAACATAGTGATGTTTGATGTTTTTACGTATATTTATGTATATATATATATATAAATATATATATGTTATATATTTATGCATGTTATATCAGTAGGTGTATTTATATATATCTATTAAGTATAATTTTACTTATATAATATTTTACATACTTATATGTTTATAAATGAATAAAATATATGTAAGTAACTGCATATCCTCTAATATTTATGTATACCACCTTTGACCAATATAATCTGTTTTATTCCTGTCACGGGTTGTCTGGAAGAGATCGCTTCTTAGCGATAAGACCGCCCATTGTGCACATTTAGAATATTTTTAGGCTATAAGGTTTTCTGTAATGGTGTACAATAAAGTGGTATCTATCTATCTATCAAATTTGAACTATTAATGGAAAACTTAAAATCCATCTGTGTGGTTTAAATTATTCAAAAATAATTTAAATAGAAATAAAACTAATTACGGGACTGCTTTTTTAATTTAATAATTTCTTGATGTAAAATTGTAAAATATGTGATGCCACACTAGGGAGGGAGGGGTCTCACGAATGTGACCAGCCGTGACAAGGACGGAGGAGGGTTAAGTCATGAATTTTGTATGACGTAATTTGTGGATGGTACCTAACTCATTCAAATAATCTTCATGAAAACTAGAATTTTACATTACCTGTCAGCTACAATTATTAATACTAGTTGTCGCCTAGTGGTCGAAATTCGACCATAATTAATTTAAATTATAAGTTTGAACATTATTAAGGTTCTATTGTCAGACATACTTACTATATATACTTCTATAATCACAGATTTCGCCAGGACTACACTGTTAATTTGACTTTAATAATAAACAACAGAGTATATATATATATATATATATATATATATATATATATATATATATATATATATATATATATATATATATATATATATAGTTTGTGTGTAATGTTTTTTTATTGATTTAATATATTTTTAATGCATAATTAAAAAAAATAGTATTCTGCACTCCTTCTCTATATAAACTATAAGTGTGCGAAATTTCATACTCCTCCGTCTGCGCAATTTTCGTAAAAAGGCGTACAAAGTTTTTGCTTCATGTATTAATATAATGATTAGGTGCATATCCTATCCAATTCCCTCTATGCGATCCTAAAGGCTGACAATGGGTTGGCTTCGCCCGTGGCGTTGCAAACCTCTTATAATTTTTTTTATTGCATCAGCAAACAGGCAGACGGCGCATCTCATAGAAAGCGGTTACCATCGCCTATGGACATTTATAAAACCAAATGTGCTACAAATGTGCGACCACTCTCTAAAGGGAGACTGGAACCTGGCCACTAATGCCGGAACACAACTAAAGGTTGTTATGGCGGTATACTCTACACCAGGGGTAGTAGCCAGCCAGACGGGCAAACACCCTACCACCTACCACCACCTGGCTGTAGGTTGTTTTGTCGCCTTTTCCGACATTCCGCCCGGCCGCAGGAAATTGCATTCTTTCTCCGTTCCTGCACAGGATATATTATTAACTAGCTGTCCCGGCAGACGTCGTCCTGCCCGGAAAAGCTTTAATCGATATGCCGATAACAGCGCCACCTACCGGGTCCTATTGTGAACCAACTCAGAAACCTTCTTTGGTTCATGCAAAACAACTTTGCTAAAGATCATCACATGATCAAATGTATAGTTTACGATTCTATAAAGGACATACAGACAAACATTCATTTTTATATATCAAGATTATGTGGGCCATCTGCTTGTTTTGTGTACTTTTTTAATTGTAACTAGTCTCTACAACTATCAGCAAATGTGTGGAGTGCATCAAATGTCCATGTGAGCGTGTCTTCCAGCGGAAACGACTTCTCATAAAGTCCATGCAAACTGGTTTTGGCAGTTGTCGTTTTAAGAATACCCGCCTTTTTAGCCGTATCTCGCAGTTTCGCAATAAAAAAAGTAGACAAGCCTTACCTGTGCCAATGGGTGCAAATGCCTTTCAGGGAACTCCCTCTGATGTGCAAGAACCCAATCCGCAGGCCACATAGTGCCATTACGCGCTATGAATGGCAACACTAGCACATACACCCGGTTCGTAGCGGAGTATGCCACTCTATAATAGTGGCCTTTAGTAGCTCGCTCCCAGACAAAGCCGTCTGCGTCCGCACCCCCTCTTTGTAGCCACGGTACTCTAGATATGTCCGACGCGTGAATACCAATTTCGGCGTATTCTGCCCACGGTAGTAGATCACCACTGTAATATTCAATATCTTCTAAGTTTCTGTGACTATTACACATAATAAAACTATGTTTTAACGGTTTTAAGCGCGGTATTTTATTTGTTTTTTATTTCGGAATTTCAGCCATTTTTCAGTAGCTGTAATCACGGAAGATTAAATTAGACAAAGCTCTCATAGATTAAATAATTAAAATAAATAAATATTAAATAATTAAAATTAACAAGTAGGTGGTAGGCTAAACAATAACTTTAACATTACTCATTGACACTTGGCATCTTTGTCTTCAGGCCTTGTCCAATGGGTATATGCATCTGGATAATAATCCAGAAGAGTCACCTTGCTCGTACGGTTATGTTTTATGGAGACCGCTAGTTTATTTATTTAAAACCTTATAAATTGATCAGACAGTATTTTTTGTTCTACTAGCCCCTAAACTAGTTTGCACTGTATTATAGGGGCTAGTGTCCTCTCACTTAAGTAAGCGCAATAACATAAAATACATTTAACACAACTTTAAACGAAATATTTAAAAGAGTGTGTGTATGTATGGGGGGGGGGGGTTGTGCGTGTGAGCGTGCGCGTGTGTGTGTGTGAATGTGTGTTTGCCTATGCGTATGAAGTTATATTAATATAGGAAGGATAATGATACGTACCATTGGCCTCAAAACAAGAAAAGCTTAAGATCGCGCGAAGTGAAGAAAAAAAGTACGGAAGCACACGCCATCAAAGCTAACACTCCGAACGCAACGGGACTTGCACTCGGACGATGAAGATGACCCTCTTACGCGTATCGTGGCATTAGCGCAGGATCTTGTAACTACATTTTTTGGTGAAATTATTTTGTTCGCCAAAATTGTTATAATAACAGCCCATAAACGTTCCTCTGCTGGGCTCGGGCCTCCCATTACAGGCCAAGGTACAGTATACCCGCCACGCTTGTTCAAGGCGACCTAGCAGGTTTAACACATCCGTTATCTCGGTTTGCAGGTTTCATCACGATGTTTTTGTTCACCGTTAGCACATAGTAATAATTGTAACAATATGTACAATGCACACTAGGTCAGAAACACGGCCTAAGTGGTACATGCTTTCCAGCCAGAATTCGAACCCGCGCTCTTCGAGTTTGTGACGCGTACTCTAACCACTAAGCTACCACGATTTTCTTTTTGTTGTTATTGTAATACTTGTTACTAATTGAACTAATTAACTAACTGTTGTGGCTCAACGACCCAAAATGAGTTCTGGCCTCCGAAATGAGAATACTCCACTCCCTTCTGTTCAGTGCTGTCTCCTGCCACTCATAGGCTTGAAGCTCGCGCAGATCAGCCTCCACCACGTCACTCCATCGATATCTGGGCCGACCAACTGGTCGCCGTCCCGTTGGTCTGCCCATATAGGCTATTTTCACCGCGCGATCCTCCCCCATTCTATGTAGATGGCCAAGCCAGCGCAAGCAATGTGCCTTGCTCTCGCCTGTTATATTGCGCTCATCCACCAAGCTCTTCGATTTCCTCATTTTTCGGATCCGCCAGTTGCCATCGCTTCCCCATGCCGGACCCAGGATCTTTCTTTCAGCTACAACAGCTTGTTCAACAGCTTGTTCTCCTCCTTAAGTGTTAGGGTCTAAGCCTCTTATCCGTACATCAATATTGGGCGTATAACAGTTTCATGTTAATTATTTGACGAAAAATTATTCATCAAAAAATGTAGTTACAAGATGCTGCACTGAAGCCAATGATATGTAATATTTTCGATATGTTATTTATTAGTTATATAAATGTAATTTACATAATTCCAAACTATAATTTATTTATTGTGTCATAAGCCTCATTAGAATAGAATATACTTTATATATAGCACTAGATTTAGATACAGTTCATAAATTTTAAGTATAGCAAATAATAGGTGATCTTAGCACTAAAAGCAATATTTTCCAGACAACCTTAAACTTAAGATGGATTAAAAAAGTTTGTGAAACATATGGGTTAATGTAATAAAATATGCATATTTATACTATTTTTTTTCAGTTTATATTCTTTCTTAAAATTTATCTTATTGACTTTATAGTAAAAAAAGATTCAAAAACGAAATTACCGCACAACAGCGCCCAGCAAAGATGTTGTTTCAAGCCAACATCTTGCACCTGCTTGTAGCAATGAACGCAACACATGTCCAGCAGCACGACGCATGTTACGCCGGCAGCAGGGCGGCGTGTTACGGCCAGAGAGGATGTAAGATGGTACTCCTTGTACAGACGGAAAGCACCTCTAGAAATATAAATGCAAAGATATTGTTTGATTTTTAATTAAAATCAGCAATGAAGAATGGAGACAGGTACTTTTGAGCCAAAGAAACATAATGAGTTGAGATATGGCTTTAAAAAATGCATTATACTTGTCTATTACAAAATGGAAAACATTGGCCCTAAATTCTATCTCTAAAACAAGAAATCTTAAAAAAACAATCATATATAAAATAAGTTGTCGATTACTATAATCAATTTATGTGAATGAATTTCAATAATGAATAATATGAAAACACAAAAGGATAAATTCATTCAGAATAACTAAACCCACTACAATTATAAAAATACCAACATAATAGAAAGAACTCTTAAAATAACTCATATCTTTTTTTAAATCTAAGCCCAACAATATAAGAAAGTATCATTCTCCTTTGTGTAATCTATAAAGCCTAAATAAATTACACAGGTTCACTTCTATCTTTAAATTTAGATATAAGTGGCACAAAAAATAAAATATAAAAGAACTTTATCATTATTTTTCATAAAGGACTTTTTAACAACTGCTTATTTAATTTAAACAGTTAAAAGAGCCACTTATATATTTTTAAGAAGTTTTAAGTCACTTATGCATTTGATTAGACACCCAGGCTAGAGACAATTTTCAATCAGAGCTGTGTGAACTTCAAGCACAGTATTGTGAACAAATAAAAGTAGTGTATTATTGAAATTAAAAAGTCTTGAGACACATTGGGCAGTTGGCATTTTTGGGATGGGGATAAAGAATTGAATTCACATGACCATCACACTCACAAAGTTCTGAGTGCTGAAGTACAGCCCTACAACTGACAGTTTTTATTTATAGTTCCCAGACACAAACACATTTTACTAGGCTTTAAATGTAGCTGCTTTATAAATTTAAATAGTTTAAAAACTATTTATTGACATGTAGAGTAGTTTTTTCTTTAGATCAATAATCTAGTTACCTGTGTTTCCCTTTTACACCCAAACCATTGTACTCTCCCATCTTCTCTGACCACAGCTTTGACTCCCAATTGTTTGTACAGTGCCACTCTGTAGTCCCTCATTCGCCTTGATGCCCTCTGCTTAGCCACAGGAGTTTTTAGTACACTTCTTCCTGCCCCTAGTTTGCTATCTAATATTTGTACCTAAAATATAATTAGCAAATATATGTTAAATCCATACAAACATAATCAGTGTGAAAGAAATTTAATTTCAATGTTTCTTTACTTTTTCTATATAGCCTTGAGAGTGAATCAATTTTCATAATTAGGTATGTGTGATTTAAATTATAAATTTGATAAAGAAAATGTGTTTTAGGGCCTATTTTTCAATCACCAGATAAAAGTTATTCATAAGAATAAAATACATCACAGGAAAATTAAAAATTACAGTTGCATGAATAAAGCAGTTGAATTGATTCAATTTTGAATCTAATTAGGTTATAATTTATTTGGCTGATAACTTTTATATGACTGAAATATCAGCCCTTAGATACTTTTTATAATAGACGCAGGACCATTTCAATAGAGTACTATTTTCAAAAATATGTAAAGCTAATAGAAAAATTCATGTATACAATAAAGTATCAAATTTTGTGATAGACTAGTTATGACCCACTGTTCAGATTAGGTTTAGTTTAATATATATATAGCTTCAATCATATCATCTAATGCATCTTGAACTTCCAAGTTATAAGGAAGGTTGATCACAGATATATAGGCACAACTAATTTATTATTAACATTGTACAACTCACCTTTACATTCTTTACAGCTGTTTGCATATACAATGACTCTGGAAAAGGCAATAGAAAAGGCTGTGGCAGTTTGTGCAATAAAGTAGTCCTGATTAACAGTGCATGCTGACCATGCACAGCATCACAGATTTTCCCAGAAGCATCTTTATTGTACTGTAAAGTCCAGTCTGCATAATTCCACTTCACTTGCTGACACATGAGATGACCATTCCCAACTGCTATTGCTATTATATGCGAAGGGTTCGTCGTCGCTGCCAAAGCAGTCTGCTGTAGCGTCCGGCGTAAGACTCGCGTGGAATCCGGAACAAACAAAACGTATTCTGTAGAAATCAGACTTAAAGGATTCAAATCCTGTGGCAAGGTGTTTAGCCTGAACTCTAGAGATAACACCTTCACGTTGCGAAGAGTTTCATTGGTAGCTGAAAAGGGGAATGGGGGGTACGGTGTAGTTTCTGAAACCACCACCACAGGCATATTGGGAAAGGCCGAAACGAACGACTGCACACTATCAGCGACGTCATTTTCAGACTCTTCAAACTGACGAAAAACCACAGTAAATAGTTTTGATAAATGCCGTGATGTACGTGACTGTGCTGGATTAGTAGACAGAGTTACAGGGGCTATGGGATACAGGCGCAATGAAGGAAACAGGTAACCACATATCAATAACACTGCAATGAAAACAGTCAAAACATAAAATTTGAATGTTAAACGACCACGGCAAAAACGATATATCATTATTTTCATTCATAAATTTGTTCATCTCATTAATAATAGTAAAATTATGTTTCAGTCACATTGACAATAAAATTCAGCAATCGATTTATATAAAAACAACCCCTGTGAGCAAGAGTCAAATTCAACTTTGAAGGCAATTCAATTTGACACTGACAAATAACAATAAATTTATGACAATAGACAAAGGCTACGTTCCATACGGGACTCACAACGACCATGTTCACGACCGCGATTTATCCTGTTCCACCTGCTTGCCGGCGTTACAATCGTAACCCAAGTGGAACGGCTATTCGACCCACCAATTGACGTGGGTTCTGTGAGCGTTGTGTGATCGAAAATGATGACGTCATTAGTGACGTTTTCGCCACCACCACAACGACCGCGGTCACCTTGTGGAACGGCTGATGGAGCTTTTTGAGAGCGACGTCATCATTTTCTACCACACAACGCTCACAACGACCCATGTCAAGAGGTGGGTCGAATAACCATTCTACTTGGGTTTACGATCGTAATGCCGACAAGCAAGAGAACTTTTAAGAGACTTCGCGTCCCTCTGCGTATTTTATAACGCCTGTATAACGGGGCGTGTTCCGAGCAATTGTTTGATTTGGTGCCAACACGCCACTTTTACAACCGCACCGCTCACCAGCGTCGGGATATTCACCCCCATTTCCTTGAGCTCCCACGCTCAACTACGCAATGGTTCTCTAGAACATCTATTCCGCGTACAACAATGATCTGGAAGAAACTTCCCGCCGCGGTTTTCCTTTGCGCTGTGACATGGGGTTCTTTAAGAAGGGCGTTATAAAATTTCTTAGAGGTCGGCAACGCGTTGGTGACACCCCTGGTGTTGCAAACGTCCATAGGCGACGGTAACCACTTTCCATCAGGTGGGGCGTCTGCCTGTTTGCCTGCTATTGGCTATAAAAATATTTAAAAAACCAGCAAGTGGAACGGGAAAAATGGCGGTCGTGAACATGGTCGTTGTGAGTCCCTGATGGAACGTAAGCCAAGAGGCATTCTGCTTGGTGTTGCATGATACAGGATAGTCTACGAGGCCCTCTACTTAGCATACAAAAAAATATGAATTTAATATAAGTTAATAAATAAAACTACTTTTAACGGTTTTAAGCGCGGTAATAGCCGAAACGTCGGAATAAAAAATCAAATAAATTGTTATTTGATTTTTTTTATTCCGACGTTTCGGTCACTTTTCAGCGGCCGTGATCAACTGAACTTTAATAATACTTCGTTGACACTTGACATCTTTATCTTCTGTGATGAACACTGAAAAGTGGCCGAAACGTGGGAATAACAAAAATGAAATAAATTACCGCGCTTAAAACCGTTAAAACGTAGTTTTATTATGTTATACAAGACGCGAAAACTTAAGAAAATGTTACTATAAGTTGTTTAGCCGGAAGCGAATTTATCGTATCGCTGGTGCAAATTTTTCTGAAATGATATGGTATTATAAGAAACTTACATTTTTTTGTGTGTATATATGTATACAAATTTTATGAACCACCACCATCAGTGAACATAAAGTCCACTTCAATTTATACTGATCGCTCATGTCTTATAGTGTAGCTCACAACGTTCAAAATACTCCTTCAGCCCTTCCACATAGCGACCATGGTCGTTACAGTCACCGCGAAAACGTCACTAATGACGTCGTAATTTTCAATCACGCAGCGCTTTTATTTTTTTATTTTTTTATTTAGGTTTATGGCTTGGCAGCTAGGCTTTAAGCCAGATCTTAGATTATAATGTAGTTTCTTCATTTTCTTAGGTCTATGTGTAGCACAGCTAAACCGTAGGTTATCAGCTAGAGCCATTCAACGGAGTTCTTGTGACAACTCAAAAGGCCACACTTGACTATACAGTTCACATTTCTCACAAAACACATAATTACTACTCAAAAACTATCAATGTCCTACAACTATTGTTTATTTTAGAGTAATTTTAGACATTTTTAGAAAATAAAACTTCACAGCACGTCTCCTTTCAGTTCCCGCCACCTAGGCCTTTAGGCCTAGGTGCCAAGTCATAAACCTACATAAACAAATGATCGATCAAGAGTTTTTGGCGGGAACTGAAAAGGAAAATTGTGCTGTGCAGTTTTGAAAATATGAACTGTATTGATAAATGTGACCTTTCCAGTTTTCACAAAAAATTCGTTGAAATGCGTCAATTGTAGCCTACAATTCAACTGCGCTACTATATGCAGACTTAATTGCACTTAACTCCTTTGCCTGTCTTTGTGGCGAATTCTACGACTCATTCAAGTCATTCAATCAATCGACGTCATTTCTTTTGGAGTTTCAAAAATTGGAGATTTTTTGTTAGAATTTTATAATTTAAACAGTTATAATGGATGATAGTAAAGATTTTGAGCCTTTGGAACCATCCTTAAAAAACGTTATTGAACAAAAATCTTTAAGATGGATTTTCGTTGGTGGTAAAGGTGGTGTTGGGAAGACTACATGTAGGTTAGTAATTCATTGTAGTCCCTATTTATTTAGTAGGTTTTAAAATATGCTATACTTTATTATTACATTTTAAAAATTTATTCTTATTTCAGCTGTAGTCTTGCAGTACAATTATCAAAGGTCCGCGAATCTGTGTTAATCATTTCAACAGATCCAGCGCACAATATCTCTGATGCTTTTGACCAAAAATTCTCAAAGGTAAAATTATCTGAAATAATGTTTGAATTAAGGAATAACTGTAAGTTTTTCATCATTTATAAACAGTAATATTTAATAATGTATTATCCACTTTATCAAGATGTGATAATCTAAACTTCATAATTCATAACCCAATTTTCAATTATTAGTCATCTTTATCTAGGTATGATGAAATCGTACAATACATATTCGACCTTATTTAATTGAATTTTTTTATGTACATAGAAAATCTAAATTATATGGCTGTATTTGACAATAAATACAATCTTTATTTAAGAAATTCTTATTTTGTTGAAGCATAAATTTACTAATAGCTTTTCAGTTAAGTGCATTTAATTTAATTTTAATATTTAATTCTTGTTCTATTGTCAAATGAACTGAAAGAGTGTCCAGCACATCCTATGAAGATCTTTTAAATTTTTTAATTAAAATTTGATATAAACTGCAGTAAATAATGTAAAGGAGATTGATACCCTTTATACATTCTTGGGCCCAAATTATAAAAAGATGAGTAGATTTAAGGTTTCTTTTATTATGTTGACATATTTTATAATCATAATGGGTTTAGTTATTTTGAATGAATTAATCATGTGGTGTATGGGTTTTATATGATTAATAGTTAAAATTCTAATAGGTAATCAATAACTTATATTACTTGTTACCTTATTTTTAAAATTTCTCATGTGTCAAATAGTATTTAGGGCTGATGTTTCCCATTTTATAATAATAAAATATAATGCTTTTTAAAGCCATACCTCAACACACATGTCTTTTGCCCTAAACTCCTCTTCTCCCTTGCAATGGAAAGGTGAAAAAGTGGATTTTGAGATATACAGTGTAACAGGTGTATGATTTATGCCTGGATCAAAGTCCATATAGTTTTGATGTGCAACTGATACTTTACAAACCTGAAAAAATTTAATATAAAAAGTAAAGTTCTGTAGCCAGAAGCTAAACTAAGAACCCTTCTAATTATGTCAGTGTATATTACAGATATTTTTAATCAAAAACAATAAAGCCCGAGGTTAAAATTTGAAAGAAGGGTGTATAACTAGGTACACAGGTTGCTATATAATGGTGTAGAGAAATTCTGAAAAAATTTAATTAGAGATGATTTCTATTAGCCAAGAATCAATAGGTATATTTTATGTGGTATAGCCACATTGTTATCATTGTCATTATTACAGCCCTTAGGGTGGGCTCGATCAGTGTTTTACCACACTCTCACAGAATATTGGCATGAAACTAATAGCCTTGAGCTAATTGTGTTTCATATGATAAGTAAGAATTCCAATGGCCCTCTTCCCCCTCTCCCAATTCCATTCCCGTACCCCATAGTCCACTTTATTCCATCCCTATTATCCCATTCCCTTTATGCCTTCCCTTCTATCCTGCCCTAAAAGCTGGCAACGGGCTGGCTTCACTCCTGGTGGGCCGCCGCCAGATTTGTAAAACAAAATGTAAACATTTGATTCTTTCTTCCAGAATTTTATATTGTAAACCCATAGCATTGTTGTTTACTATCTACATCTAATTTTTGGTATTAACTGCATAATTGTTACATAGGTACCGACAAAAGTGAAGGGTTTCAACAACCTCTATGCAATGGAAATAGACCCTAATGTTGGACTAACTGAGCTTCCCGAGGAGTATTTTGAGGGTGAGACTGAAGCCATGAAGCTTGGCAAAGGTGTCATGCAAGAAATTGTTGGTGCCTTTCCTGGTATTGATGAGGCCATGAGCTATGCTGAGGTAATGTTCAAACAACCTTACTGAATTTTTTCAATTTAGGTCTCGCATACAGTTAATTGAAATTTCAATTCCCAGTGCAAAAGACAAACTAGTCCCTTTTTTTCGAAACTAATCTGTGAATACGATTTTGTAGAGAATTTCAGCACTATACGAAAATAAACCAAATATGGTAAGCCAGGAATTAATCTTAAAGTTCTTGATGTTTAAAAAATCGCATGCAGGGAAAAAATAGCATAGTATACCTAAAATGTCCAGGGAAAAAAACAGGTTTGCAGTGACATAATATGTCACTTTTCCCTGTTAAATCTGACTTGAGATAGTTTTTAATATTTTTATGCTTGAAACATATTTGTTTTATTGTGAAACTTATGGGTTTCCAAAGCACAAGGTTCCAAACTTAAAAATGCTTTTGCTTGACAAGTTTGTCTTTTTCCCTGGGGTCTTCAAATATCATATGAAAATATGTTATAGCTCCCAATTGATGGCCCCTGTGGTTGAGCGAGCTAAGCCATTGCCGGCTGACCTCACTACAACATAGAGGCTCCGGGTTTGATTCTTGTCATGGTAAATTTTGTAAACAAACTTTCCTTTATTTAGTATGGTCTGGGATCCTCCCCAGACTGTTCTTTTTTTATTTTTTTTATTGCAGGAGTTCAGCAGACAGGCAGACGGCCCACTTGATGTAAAACGGTCACCATCGCCTATGGACATTTGCAACACCAAAGGTGCTACAAATGCGCTGCTGTTCTCTTAGGGGAGACTGGAACCTGGTCACTAATGCCGGAACACAACTCAAGGTTGCTATGGCGACATACCTTACACCAGGGGTAGTAGCCATCCAGTCGGGCAAATGCCCTACCACCTGGCTGTGGGTTGTGTAGTCGCCTCTTATGACAGACCGCCCGGCTGCAGGAAATTTTATTCTTTCTCCGTTCCTGCATGGATAAAACTGTTCTGTAGTATATTAGTTATATTACCCGTAACACAAATGTAACTTGCTTAATTTGTGGATATGCAATGTGTTAGTTGATTTATTAAAAAAAAAAATAAGCTAATGAATAAATTGAAAACCTTATGTTGTTGAAGTTCATGACATTTTGTGTATAAGTTGCAAAATTTCTTGGGGTACACTTGCTAAATTTTCAAATTATACACTTGAAGTAGTTATATGAGAACATTATGTTCATACATATTTTTATTGCATTATTGCAGATAATAATTGTAATTACTAGTTTATTTCAATTTCATTTTCAGGTTATGAAATTAGTGAAAGGCATGAATTTCAGTGCGGTTGTATTTGACACAGCACCAACGGGACACACACTGCGTTTGCTTTCTTTCCCGCAAGTTGTGGAAAGAGGTCTTGGAAAATTAATGAAGTTAAAATCAAAGGTATAGTCAATATATTTACATGTTTATGTTTACTATTTTCTTTTTCCTTCTATATTTATGGTCCTATTACTATCAAAATATCCTTTAAGATTAATAGTGTGTGTAATTCACAAACAATTATGAAGGGTTTCTTAGAGGTGAGGTTTTTGTTATATATTTTAGCTATAGAACCTTGATAAAAGTATTTAATTGCTAACACTCCATATCTCAAAACCAATACTTAAGGGACCTTAATCAAACCAATTCTGGTTGAATGCATAAATATTTTAGAATTTTTCCACATCATATTTAGATGTTACATACTCACAAAATTGCGGGATCGAAATAACTCGAGGGCCATGGCAGACTAATTTTTCTGCAAACTACCGAAATCAAAAGAAAAATACTTAAAGAGTATAATAATATGATAATTTCATAGTATGAAACATACTTTACTGTACTTTAGTTTAACTCTGGGCTCAATTACGCCCTCGTCCAACGGCTCGCGCTGCAATGCCGCCTCGCTGTAATAACCAACTTAGCACACTTGTGTCATAATCTACTATTAAAATGGTCACTATAGATGTAAAAGTAACCGTGAGGTTACTTTTTCACTTTTACTGTTACTTGTTTTTCTAAAATTAATGATATTATTAAATCGTATAACTCACGGCCACAAACTGCTAATAAATTAGCTTTCTTCATGGAATCCTCCTTAATTTCACTTGTTATATAATTTCCCCATTATCCACACGCGCCACTTCAATCACGTTAAAATTTATACCCATTTTATTTTGTATGTGTTTTTAATCACCATTTATATACTAAAAAGTATATAAACGGTTATTAAAAACACTTTTTCACAGTTCCAATTTAGTTTTAATTATCTTTCCTCGTCGCGACTATTTACGAAATTATGGGATCGAAACGAGCGAGGGCCATGACATTTGATTAATTTCTCTCCAAACTACCTTTATTTCAGTACATAACAAGATGTCATAAGAGTTTGAAAGTGATTATATCAATAACTAATAATTTAAATTAAAAAATTATAAACATCATTATGATTTTTGAAGATTGTCCAATATTGTAAGTTTTCAAAGAATTTAATGGATGTATGTTCTTTCTTCCCAGGTATCACCCTTCATCAATCAAGTAGCAGCACTATTTGGTCTAGCAGAATTCAACTCTGACATATTAAGCAATAAAATGGATGAGATGCTCTCGGTTATAAGACAAGTCAATGCTCAATTTAAAGACCCGAACCAAACTACCTTTGTTTGTGTCTGTATTGCCGAGTTCCTATCATTATATGAGACAGAACGTCTCGTACAAGAACTAACGAGATGTGGTATTGACACTCACAATATTATTGTCAATCAGTTATTGTTGAGGACATCGGCTCCTTGCGAGCTTTGTGCAGCTAGACATAAAGTCCAAGAGAAATATTTGGAACAAATAGCAGACTTGTATGAAGACTTCCATGTGACAAAGTTGCCTTTATTAGACAAAGAAGTCCGTGGTGCTACAGCTGTAAGTTCCTTCTCGGAATATTTGGTTGAACCGTATGTGCCTCCGTCATCGTCCACATGAATATTTATTTCTTTTAGTATCTCTAAAGGTCGTTATCAGGTTGTTTATCTTTGACATGCGCAAGTAAGCATGTAAATTCTTTATGGTTATTATAATATATTTTGTCATTATCTAAGAGGGTTGAAATATTTTTATGTAATATTCTGAAATTATGCGGTGTGCAGTTTCTGTCCAAAAAGTATTGACAGCCTTCAAAATATGTTTATAGTTTATAAATAAACATTGACTGCATGCTGCTTTACAAAATCGTAGATAATATAAATAAATTCAAATTGAAACCCATAGCATTGAAAATATTTTCTAAGGCAAGGCCAAAGCATTAAAAAAATTATTTATTTATTACAATATCAAACTAAATATGATCTTAATAGATAACTTCTAAACATTCTTATTATAATCAAAACTGCGAGTTTTGGCATTGATTGGCATTGCTTTTTTAGTGTGTTATTTTTATTACTTCAGTAACCTAATTCTACCTAAAGTTGTTCTATATATGAGACTGAAAATGAAAATCAATTTAAAAAACATTTGAGTCTGGTAAAAGGTAGTTTTAATTACACCAAATTAACAATCAGGATATCTAAGAAAAATGTTCTTAGAATGTAACGACATTTAACAGACATGTTTTATTTTGGTGTTTGGATATATAATATAATGTAAGTAATATATATTATGGGCATTGAAGATAATAGTTATTTTCATATGAGCATTCCTTGTTTTCTGCGACTCCTTGGGCTCATGAATTGATGCAATAATTTGCAATATCGTAAAGTTGAAATCAAATGTTGTATAGTGATCGAAAATAAATAATTTAATAAATATAAAATATATTTCATATTGTCTTTTATTAAAACACCTGTACATTTTAATTGTTTTTATTTAAAATCAATAAAATATCATAATATTACACAATATGATTTAGATTAACAAAGTCAACAAATTAAAATTCTTTGTGAATAAATAATGTATTTTAATGGAAAGATCGTTTACATTACAGGAATATCTCATCGCGACTCTTTATATATTCAATGTACTCTGTGGTCGCGACGTTTCCGAGATTGAATTTTTAACCAAAATGGTTGCTAGCATAAACAATGTTGTCAAAAACATCGCGACGAAAGTGGACCTTCATATTTACAGAAACAGAAATAAATTGAATAAATAAAATAAATAAATAAAGACTAAAAAAATCCTATTTTTTTATATTTTGCAAGCAAGCATACAGCCATACTTCGTGTTCATTATCCAACAAATGCTTACTATGCAGTAATGCATATTACATACCCTCCTAGCGCCCAGGTTTTGCAACACTTTCTTGAACTAAACATCCAGTCCTTAAAAACGTTTCCATGGTGAAGTCCCAAGACCTTGAACTTTATAAGTTGTACCTTACAGTAATCACATAAGTATGGCATATCTATGGGTGTGCCCCAGGGCTCTATTCTAGGTCCCTTCTTGTTTTTGATATATATTAATGATTTGCCATATTTTGTTAATGATATTTGTGAAGTAGTGTTTGCTGATGACACGTCACTTGTATTTAAAGTTAACAGAAATAAACAGAACTTTGACGACGTAAACAACGCCTTATCCCAAATATCTAAATGGTTTACTGTAAACAAATTATTACTCAATCCGAACAAAACTAAATATGTTAAGTTTGTTATGCCCAATGTAAAAGAATACGATATTAATATCTATCTTAACGACACTAGACTTAATCTAGTAGATTCAAACTGTATTCTTAGGCATTAACCTAGGTCAGAAGCTCCAGTGGGGCGCTCATATATCTAGTCTCTCAGGAAAACTTAGTTCTGCTGCATATGCGGTCAGAAAAGTTAGGCAGTTCACTGACGAAGAGACTGCTAGACTAACTTTAGTTATTTTCATAGTGTCATGTCCTATGGTATTTTACTTTGGGGCAACGCTGCTGACTTAGAGACCATATTTGTTTTACAAAAAAGAGCCGTAAGGTCAATTTACAACCTCGGCCCTCGGGAGTCTCTTAGAGAATGCTTTAACGAAATCGGTATTATGACGGTCGCCTGCCAATATATCTTTAATAATATAGTTTATATTCGTAATAATTTTGAGTGATCTTCACGGTTTCAACACCAGGCATTGTAATAGACTGATATTGCCATCTTTTAGATTACAAAAAGTACTGTCCTCTTTCCTGGGGGTTGTTATACGCTTCTTCAATAAGATTCCGAGAGTAATGTTAGATCTGCCTTTCACTAAATTTAAATCCGAATTAAAAAGTATCTTGCTAAAAAAGGGATACTACACTATTGAAGAATACTTAAATGACAAAAATTCATTTACATAACAGCTCGCTCTAACATCTTATACTATATTTTGTATAACGTTTTTATCTTGCCAAACTTGTAAGGAATTTATGGAGATATATTGCAGCATAACATTTTAGTATGTCATGTCATTATTATAACTATAATAATATTTTTCTTTCCTTTTATTGTGTCTTGGTCTTATTGAGTATGCAATGTTTACAACTCCATTAATTCTTCAAAAAGTAATTCTGTAACATACTTCTGTATAAAACTTACAAAAAAAGAGAACTTGAGATATAAATAGAATAAAAAATATAAAGAAAAACAATATTTAGCTAGACGTGTTGCTGGGGAGTTTCTTGCCGCTTCTTTTCCTTAACAGCAAGAACACGTTGTAAAGCGGTGTAAATAGAATAGAAAGAAAAATTAAATTTTAACTTATATACATGACCTTCAAAAAGTGTTCTCCAGTGGAACTTATTTTGAATAAAAACTTGAATTTGAATTATGATTTTTTTATTCTTGTATCAGGTGAATGAGGACAAGGGAAAAAGGACAAAAACAGATTACCTCTTATTAGGCCTTTGTTTCAAAAGCACGACTGAAAACAGCAAACTTCTTAGTCTTTTTTTTCAAATACCTTCAAAGGTGAAATTAAACTTAAAAGCCAATGGAATAACCTTAATAAACAAAAATCCCTTTAAAATTAACAGAAACATTTATTTTATTTTTATTTATTTAAAACAATCATGATAGTCCTTATTACCCCAGAGGTCTATTAAAAGGTATTACATTTTGAATTAAGATAATTTTCACTATATCTCAGATCCATAAATAAAGTTTTTTGTGTACAGCAAATATAGAATATAAGCACCTATTTTTGATAAACATATCAACACAAATCGTAGATTTCGTGAATACATTAAGATTTATTTTCACACTTGACGGTCTTGTTTGATGTTAAGTCAAGACAGACAAATTTCTTTTGATTTTGTTGGCGCTATTGCGTGATCATACACAAACAAAAACCTCGAACATTCGTTCGGAAACATCACTTTATAAAATGTTGTTAATTTGAAATTAGTAGCAATGGTTAAAGTTGAGGTACTTAGAATAGTACCCTGGGTGTTCATTTGAAGAAATTGGACTTGGTGTTGGGCTTTAGTCACCATTTCATTAAAGTACTTGTTTAAGGACAGTGGGCGCTAGGAGGTTTAAACAGATGAATCTGTAATCAACACTTGTAACACCCAGGTTATAGCAAGTATTATTTGGAAATCTTTAAAGGTGTAAAAGGTCTGTATCAAAAACAACAAAACTGTCCATAAAAAATATTTTCGAATGTACGTTGTATTCCCCATTTAGGATAACTTGACGCGCAGGGTTACCATATTTGAAAAATTACATCACTTAATATCATGCTATAGACATTATTTAAAAAAATATATAAATTTTATCGAAAATTTCTAGTAATTATCGCGTTTTCAGGTATTTTTGACTCTAGCTTTAGGTGTTTTAATATTTCTGATTGTTGGCAGCCCTGTGCGTCATGTTATGAACGGAGAATACCACAGTGCTACGCAACATTTCCATTCAGTTACAACTATTATTATCTTAAGGTTGGTTTGTGCACGAGTTAAAAAGATAAATAATAATAACTCGTTCAAAACTACATAGTCTACATACGTAACATTCTTATATAGACTGAAGTAATAACATATTCTATTATAAATAAATGTTGTCTGAAGATTGGAATAATTAACATTTTGCTGTGTTTTCGAGTTACCACAACAAATAGTTTTTCTGCGTTAGTCAAACACTTGCAACATTTCTATGGTTTAGGTTTTAACAAGTGATTCATTTCAAATTTATGAAGAAACTTTAACACATGTGCCACATAGATCGCGTTAAAGTTTTTATAGTCTTTCCACATTGGCTGCAGAGGCTACAAAATTACTGTTTTCATTAAAACCCGTATATTGCGCGGCCATTTGTTGCAAAAAACAACCATGATGTTTTGCTTGGACTAAACCTAATAAAGTAGTAATACTTATAATTTATTAGTTCAACGTATAACTATAACAAATACTGATTTTATGACTAACTTAAAAATTGTCAACCGATATTGTGTGACACGATTTCAAGAATATCCCACGGCCCATTTACTGTGGGTCATGCTTGGCCTTGTGCGATGAAATTTGAATAAACCTTAATCATTTGTTTCTAAAATTTGTTCTTTTGAATTTTACACTTTATGTATATCATATTTATATAGCAGTACTTAAACAAAATTTGTAGCTCTATTTTGCTCATATAAAAATTTAATTAGGTTTTTATCTATCGAAAGCGAAGCCGCAGAAAAGCTGGTATATAAAACTTATCTAACTAATGGTGAGAACCGCTTGAAAATCCGTTGCGTGGTTTACGTGGTTTATATTATTATTATTATTATTACATACGAGAAAGTCCTATTTTTAAGCATGAGGTGGTTTGGTGCACGAGCGTAGTGAGGGCGCTAATAGTGCTAGTGCTTAAATAGGCCTTTTACCCGAGGTTAACACTCTGCTTTTCATTTCGAATATAGGAATATCAGTGATATATAGGAAGTCCATAAAAACTGATTAGTTAAACAAACAACTACTTGTCTAATGAAATTAGGCGTAAGTCCATTAAATTTGATAAACTCATTTAATTCTTCACATATGAACCGTCAAATATATTTTTTTCTGTGGCATTATACCAGCCAGTATTTTTTTTGTCACTAATGATAGTAAATATTTAGCTCAAATTGATGTAAATTAAATTATAATTTAGTGAAAAGTAACTTTTAAATAAAAAAGATGTTAAAAAATTAAAATTGATATTTTTTATTACAATTTATGCCGCGATTAACAATGGCTATAAAAAAAGTTGGGACATGAGTTGCATGTATTATTTATGGTTAGCATTTCTAATTTTTTTGACAACAGGGAAAATCGTTTCCCAGGGACGAAAGAGTTCTGTTTTCATCTCTGTGATCAACTCTAAGCGTACTTTCAAAATATGAGAAATGAAGAGTCTTTGTTTTATACTATGTAAAAATATTTGTTCCTGGAAACTTATTACAGATTTAATAGCAAAATATTAGCGATTGTGTAGTTGTATGGTCATCAGCTAACAATATAAGAATCTATTAAAAATGCTATAGTAACTCGATCTAATAGGTTGGGGAAAAGTCTTTTCGCATATAGTATGTATGAAATTGTAATAAGATTTCTTTGGCTATACCATTTGCATCTGGCTGGTTTTGGTATCATTAAAAAGTATTAATTTTAAAGAAGACAATTCCAAATTCAAATTAGGAAAATGTGCGACTTTCATTTGTTTTTCTTATTGCTAAAATGAGTGAAGCTAATGAAGAAATTCGATACATTTTAAAATTTTACTTCAAAAAAGGTAAAAGGGCAACACAAGCCGCGAAAAAATTTGTAATGTTTATGGACCTAATGCAGTATCTGTGAGAGTAACGCAAATTTGGTTTAAGCGTTTACAATCCGGAAATTTTGATATCAAAGATGCACGTCGCTCTGATCGCCCTGTTACGGACAAAATTGATGCCATTTTTGAAAAAGTGGAGCAAGATCGGCATATTAGTAGTTACGATGTAGCTGGAGAACTGGGAATTGACCACAAAACAGTTTTGGCGCATTTGAAAGAAGCTGGGTACACAAAAAAGCTCGATATTTGGATGCCTCATGAGCTCACCGAAAGAAACCTAATGAACCGTGTACTCATTTGTGATTCTTTATTACGACGTAATGAAACCGAACCATTTTTGAAGAAGCTGATAACTGGTGATGAAAAATGGATCACGTACGGCAAGAACGTGTGAAAAAGATCGTGGTCAAAGGCCGGTCAGGCTTCACAGACTTTTGCGAAATCCGGGTTAACTCGCAACAAGGTGATGTTGTGTGTATGGTGGGATTGGAAGGGCATTATTCATTATGAGCTGTTACCGCCAGGACCATCGATTCTGAACTGTACTGCGAACAACTGATGAGATAAAAGCAAAAAGTTGAGAGAAAGCGGCCGGAATTAATCAACAGAAGGGGTGTGGTTTTTCACCATGATAACGCTAGACCTCACACATGTTTAGCCACTCAGCAAAAATTACGAGAGTTTGGCTGGGAGGTGTTAATGCATCCGCCGTATAGTCCTGACCTTGCACCTTCAGATTTTCACCTATTTCGGTCTCTGCAGAATTCCTTAAGCAGTGTCAGGTTAACATCACGAGAGGACTGCCAAAACCACTTGTCGCAGTTTTTTGATCAGAAGCCCCAAAATTTTTATAGCAATGGGATCACGTCCCTACCTACAAGATGGCATAAAGTTATCCAACAAAATGGCACCTACATACTTTAGTCAAATGTGAATAAACTTTATAAAAAAACCTTTTGAATTTGTATATAAAATGCGAAGAAACTTTTTCCCCAACCTAATATCTGTCTGTTAAGCTTTCACGGAAAAACTACTAGGAGTACTGGATCGGTTTTGCTGTAATTTTGTACAATTATGTAGTTTTAATACTGAGATGGGATAGTTTGCGATGTAAAATGAAATGAATTTTCCAGGGAGTTTTTGGCGGGACCTGAAAGGAGATGTGCTGTGCAGTTTTATTTTCTAAAAATGTGTAAAATTACTCTAAAATGAACAATAGTTGTAGGATATTTATAGTTTTTGAGTAGTAATTGTGTTTTGTGAGAAATATGCACTATAAAGTCAAATGTGGCCTTTTGGGTTGTCACAAGAACTCCGTTCAATGGTACCAACTGATAACGTACAGTTCAGCTGTGCTACACATAGGCTTAAGAAAATGAAGAAACTACATTATAATCTATATAGATCTGGCTTAAAGGCCTATGTGTCAAGCCATAAACCTAAATAATAAATGAATTTTCCGGGGCTAAATAGCACTGACATAAAAATTTAATACAATGTAACCTATATTGACACCTGCTCTTTAAACAAGAGGTGCGCACCAGAGTTTGACCCACGGCGCAGCCGCGGGGTAAACTCTAGATACTTATATTTTAGAACTTACTCATACAATAATTTTCACACGCTATTACATTATTCGAAAAATATTCAGTTGGTAGAAAATATTACACAAAGTTAATAATCTATCACATTTGCCAGCATTAAATTTTTAAGTTCATAATCAGCCATTTGACAGTGTTCGTTATATATAAATTTGTCAAAACTATAACAACTTTTTTATATAATTAAACATTCTGAACGAAGATGAGATGGTATTCTAAAACAGATTCTAAAATGCTTAGGTAGGTGATAATCTGTCTAAATTAGGAAGTAGAGTGCGTCTCACGAAACAAGGCCCGTGTCAAAAAAAAATGGAAATAATCATAAGACCCCAGCCATGTGTTAACTTTCTAAAATTATTTTATTTTTCTAACATCCCATTCAGTGCCCGTCTGCGAGACTTCTTTCGTGAGACAGAGTCTACTCTCAAACGTGAGAACTGTTAAAGTCATTTGTTTTTTCAATTTACAAATTTTAAGTTTAAATATTTTATACAAATCTGATTACTATTCTAGAATATGGACTTTAACAAAAAATCATGATATTATACCCGTAAACAAATTACTAACATTAAAACATTCCATTTCAAATACCAATCGATACACAGTAAAATGTCTTTTGCACACGATATAATTATAAAATATCGTTCATAAAAATATTGATCAACAACCAATTTGTATTTTCTTAAGAAACAGTCTGTTATAATATAGAGTGGTCTCACAGTATGTCGATTTGTTACTTCATCAATGCCGGGATTTTATAACTTACGATCCATTTCATTTTGTTTACCGTTGATCTGTTGCTAGAAAATTGACATTAGTCGTGTGGAGTTTATGACAATTTTGTATCAGCAGTAGTAAGGCAAATGAATATATTATATTAAGATATACTATTGAAATCCAATAAATATCTAAGACACTCGCGTCTTATTCCAATGGTTAAGATCGAAGCGCGGCAATAAGCACGCACTGGTTAATAGCCGGCTCCTACATATTATTAACCGTTCATTTACCTTACTAGTGGTTAAAATTTAACATGAGCTCTATACTAGTAATGTTAAATTTCTAGCAAAGGTATAGGTAAAATTGATAGTAAGATATAGGAACCGGATATAAGCAGTTTTTCTAGTTTAAAGCGGAGTTTTAATACTGACCCAAAAAAAATAACTTAAGAAAACAATAATACGAGTAAATTGGAGATATGAAGCTGGTCCTTTGATAATGTCCTTTATAGTATTTTCTTAAGTTTTCGCGACTAGTATCTTATACTAATATATAAAGCTGAAGAGTTTGTTTGTTTGATTGAACACGCTAATCTCAGGAATTACTGGTCCGATTTGAAAAATTCTTTCAGTGTTAGATAGCCTCATTTATCGAGGAAGGCTATATATCCTCACGCTAAGACCAATAGGAGCGGAGCACCAATGAAGAATGTTTCAAAATCGGGGAGTTTTGAAAACAAATTCCACGCGGATGACGTCGCGGGCACAGCTAGTACATAATGAAACTACGTTTTAACGGTTTTAAGCGCGGTAATTAATTTGATTTTTATTATTCCGGAATAGCCGTGATAATTTGATGTTTTAATGAGTAATAGTTTCATTGACCGCCAACGTGTTCATTTTAATTATTTAGTTTTAACTTTGTTAAAAATAACACAAAACTAAACTTTGTCTTCCGTGATCACGGCTACTGAAAAGTGGCCGAAACGTCGGAATCATAAAAATCAAATTAATTACCGCGCTTAAAACCGTTAAAACGTAGTTTTATAATGTCATTTATATCAATAGTTTTTCTGGTATGGAGACGCCCTAGCAATACGGCATTCATGAGCTCATATTATAACCATAACCAATATAACATTAAAATCCCTAAATCAAATTACTTTCGCTCTTCGATACTATGAGGCCACACAAACATTTGCATAATAATTAAGATTGTGCATATACAGATGCACTTTGATTGTACATCTTATAATATAATTAAGATTGGCTAGATTGTTTTTGTCAACTGTTGCGCTGTTGAGTGGGCACGTGCCAAACGGTAAGTGTGGCGCCGATGACGATGCCTAACAGTGCGGCTGCGCACGCGCCGCTTTCAAAGAGCAACTTCGGCGTGAACACACCCCATATCATTAAGTGACGACAGTGTATTGTCGCTGATAGGGCACATGCAAATACCTGTTGATATACAGATAACACTATTTAATAGAGATGCCACGAATAGTGGTTTGGCTGAATAGCGAATATTCGGCTGCCAAATGTTTGGCATAAGATATTTCTATTCGCGCATAACAATATTTTGATATTTGATTCTGACATTTGAAAAACTGACCGACACATAAGATTAACATTAAAAATTAATTAAATTCGCATTTTACACTGTTAAAACGTAGTTTAAATATCAATTAATATATACTTTTTTTTTATCATTCGGTATTGGGCCGAATATCAGTTAAATATGTGGCCAATAACCTAATAGTAAACGAATATTCGTAACATCTGTTCTATACATATAGGATGGCCAGAACAGTGAGGTAAAAAGAACAATTTAGTTAGTTTACATGAAGGGGTACCCGAATTATCCCCCTATTTAATATATGGTATGTTTTACCAACATTTTTAATTTTCAAGTTAGTTTGTGATTTTTGAGAAATTTCGACCCCTTGGGCTTTAAATATTTTTTCCTAGGTTTATTTGGTAATTATTTTCTTTAATCTTTCATGCATGTACTTTTATTTGTAAAATAATCAGCACCCTAACATCAATGGAAGTTCGAAAAACAATACTTGTGTTTATTATTTAATGTAGTCAAGTTATGGTATCGCCATCCCTTGTTCAAACTTCAATACACATTCTTGATACATACATATTCCTTCTCTTTTTGTATGTCGTCGGATTCGTTTGCGGTGTTAAAAGACAGACATGTGAGAAATAATAGGATTTTTGGCGAGTGCAGTGAGTTGTTGAAACAAACTCCATGGCGGCCGCCATGAAAAGTTATTGCTATTGTTTAAATGATTGGTGAAGGGGGAGTTTTAATGTTCTATGTGTTTCATCGTCTGAAGCCAAGGCGGATTCTTAGTCGACGAGGGTTTAGGTGAGTCTAATAGTCTATTCTATTTATTTATTGTTATTGGACAAACATTTACTCTACAACTGAAGGCAACAAAATTATACTATTATCATCAGCGGCTTTGTGTGTACGGATTATCCGGGGTTTCCTTTAAATTTCGGATTCCGCACACACGACTTGAAAAGGAAAAAAATATACTTCCGAATGAACCAAACTCGAATTTTCAATCTCCAATAAAAAAATAAAACAATGGCAACTCCATAATTCCGAAATGTTTTTAAAAACTGTGCAAGAGTCTAAGCTTTTAAAATAATACAAAAAAGTTACTCTACTCTAAATGGGCCATTTTTGCTTTAACCGGTCTTCAAAAAAAAAATTGTTTTATGCTATTTTGTCTTTCCTTAAATTGATTAATATTAGGAAATGGCGACATTCAACAAAAATATCTAAATTCTTGCAGAAAAAGTAGACATTTTAATTTTATTTTTGTAAATAATATTGCTTTGAGAAGAATGTTCTTGAAAATTATATCCCTGTTGAGTCGCACGTTGTTTGTACCCTTTTTAAGACGAATGCAATGACTCAAATAAAAAGTATTACTATCTCTCTCTCAGACCCACAGTTATCGGACACTAGTGGTGTCTGTGACTTTATTTTTATTTTGCTTCATACTTGCATCTTTTTTTTTATTTTTATTAAATAAATTAAAACACAGTTGGTTGCAAAAAAAGAAATTATTGTTACGACCGACAAAGACCAATGCACACCTGCAGTTTATTGCCTTTTTGTCAGCCATTTCCTTTATTTAACTTATGTTTAAAATTTGTATTTAAAAAACAGTCTATTGTGTATTGTACTCGTTTATGGCCGTTTGCAGGCATAATTAGGCAGGTGTGCGGATTACGAAATCTAAGAAATTCGATCTACGCGGGCGGGCAGCCATATTGTATCGGTGCAGCAATGGCCCTATGGGGAGATCGGCAGTCTAGCGATGGTCACCAGCGAGACAAGACGTGTGTATATTCGATAAGCTATACAGTGACGGACTTTGCGCGTGTTATTGAATCGTGTATTACGTTTGTACTGGTTGTGTCCAGTTATATTTGTATCTGTGTTATACGTGTTTGTATAGTTCTAATAAATTTTATAGTACTTCCAAACGGCATTTTAATTCGAGTCCCATAACTAGTAACATTATTATAAAACCGATTCTCATATCTTGAACATGTCATCTCATCTGTGATGACATGTACAACTTCAAGTCCATATTTAAATTTTACATGTCCTATACTAATTTTGTTGTATGTATACATACCCTAATAGCGAAGCACAGTGAAAATTTAAGGCAGAGCGAGAAGACCGCAGCTAGCTGGGTGCGCGGACCAACATTGGATGCTCCGTTGCGACCCCACAAAGCCAGAAGGGGCACTGCCGCACCAAACATCAACGGTATACCTGAAAATTGTCCATTAAAAGTAATTATTTTATTACCTGAAGCAGGCAGACGGCCCACATCATGGAAAGTGGTTACCATCAACTATAGATTTTTTTTATTACGGTCTTCAAAACTGAATACATTCAGAAATATGTTTAAATACATTAATAATATAACATTTTGTACTCTGTAGAATGTGATCTTTGATATGAAGACACAGCTTGCCTTATTATGTATCTATAGCACTAAATCATAAAAACTAATACAAATCCTAGTAAGCCGGTGCGAACGCTTACATGTGCGCACGCCTGCACTCGGCATAAAATCTTATTATTATAATTATATTTTGTAACACTAAAGCCAATCATTTCCATGAGGAGTAATCAATATAACATACAAGTAGAAAATTGAAATAAATGGTGTGCAGAATTACTCTGTGTTGTATAAATAGGAGTTAAATTAAAGTTTTTTTTTAATGAAGATAATTTTGTAATGAAAAGCATTTTTAAGGATCATAAATAAATTAAATTTACTATGCGAGTCAACTAGGAACATGATTTAATTTTCCCACTTGTGGACAATTTCAGTCAATTAAGTCAACCATTTGTCATCCTTGTACCGTGAGCAGAAAAATATTTTATAAATGTAAATAATTTTTTTTTTAAATTAATTCTGTGCGCATGTATGTGAAACTAACTATGTATGTTAAAAATAAGGGTGTTTAAGGTTATTAAATTGTCCAACATATTTTTGGACAAATTAGCAGGTACAGTACAGTTAATAAGCAAATAATATATGTACAATATCATGTACACCACATTCAGAATTGGTTTAATTTGATGAATGCGCACAATATAATTGTATTCATAGGGAATGCATTCCATAGCCTACCACCAAAGAATATATCAAATCATAATCAATATAATCATACATATCAAAAATACTGTGTACAATTTATGTTTAGATGATCTTTTTATAGTGTTAAGTTTACAGTATATGCTCACCAAATAAATCAAGTGACACCAACGCAGCTGTGATCGGTGGTCCGATGGCTAGATAATTGGGGTCACCAGCATGGAAGGCGGGCGCCCATCGCACGTGGCCCAAAGTAGCGTGGTGGCCGGTGCCGTAGAAATGGTATGAAGCCAACAGTGCCCAGAGGCAGGCCACACTAGAACTGCACCTCGTCGATAACGCTGTATAATTAGGTAGGTGTCACATTATATAATAAATTCTAAAATAATGATCACATAAAAGAAAGGGTGTTTAAATAACTTGACATCATCTTAATTTTAAAATATCACTATAAAAATAATTTTAATTAATAACGCTATTTGCCTCGTTAAAGGAAGTCATTACTTGCTATACTCATACATAATCTAAGAGGTTGCATAATTTTGCTAGGTAATAAAAATTGGCTCATAATAGTTGATATCAAATTATTTTTAAAATTATTTCCAATTTATACAATTTACTTGTTCACAACATACAATTCAAAATAATTATGTACATTATATGCAAATTTATCTTTAAACAGCTTTATTTACATATTTTTAACATAATAAAATGAAGAAAAATTTAAAAAGTACATAACTAAATATTCAGTACTTACAAAACTTCGAAGATCCTTCACTTTTCAAAATCGAAACAAGATTCAATGCCAAGAAGCCTGACAGCAAAGCAAGAGCAGCCGTTGGCGCATACGCAGCGCCCAAGACCAGCGCATTTGCTATATAAAACAACAGACCGCACACAGTCAACGGTAAAAACGCTCCATGGATTTCCTTCTTCCATAGTAATACAAACATCGACCCTAGTACTAACCAAGCACCTCGAGCCAAAAGTCTGGACCTACTCGGAGACCCTAAGGACCCCCAACCTAGAGCCCAATGTGCGCAGGCGAAAAGACCTGCTAATACCACACCGTGACCCCTCCAGCCGATAGCACGTCTCGCTATAGCCACAACAGCGGCGGTTGACCCTAAAGCTAGCACTAATGCAGCTCTAGAAGCTTGACCAGCAGCTGCCCCACTTCCCGTAGTCCAACAATCCCCCTGTTCCTCCCTACAACCTCTATACGATCTTGACACAGCCATTACAGCACCCGAAGCGACCCAAAGCGCTAAACTTTTCAATGTACCAACATTCCAAGCCATCAAGGCCATAACTGACAATGCTAAGAAGGACAACCCAGCGCCTTCTTCAATTATATAACTATTTGATGCCAAAACAGCCGCTGAAGCGACTAAAGCGGACCGCGAGAAACGCTCATAGAATACCGATCGTCCCTCATACCAGCGTTGAGTGATACCGTCCCAATGCATTATTATTAGAATGCAAGTAATCCCTCCTGATACTAAGCCGGTACTCAATATTATTGCATGTTCAAGGTCTTCTAAGATTTTAAAGTAGAATGCTGTGTAACACATCGCTATGCAGAGAGCTATAGCGATTAAGCCGGTTGGAACGAATGAACTAGCAAATACAAGAGTCAACCTTTCCATTGGCAATCCCTCTGTTATTAACCAATTAAAGAAAATAGCTAACAGAAGAAGCAAAAGAGCTCTGAGCATTGATAGTGAGTCAAACTCAACCCATACTTCGCGAAAGACGTTGCGAATATTGTCAACCAGCAACCTGAAACAAGAAACATTTTATACATTATGTTACCAATTTAAGTTACCATTACCAGTTGTTTTACAAATCATGTGTTATAATAAGTTGTTAGAATTAACCATTTATATTAACACATGATTTGTATAACTATCACTGTCCCATTATACTCATTCATTTATTAGAAAGAGTCAAACTGTTTACACAAAATAATGAACTACACGAAATTTGCTCGATTTTTCGGCCGGGACACTTCGTAGATAAGGGAAGAATGTTATATTTGTACGGTTTACTTTAAACTTTATTCACGACACAAAATATTTATATTAGCATACATTATAAAAGAATTTAGTTGACTAACCTGACATTAGTCACATAAATACGGAGATCATCCTCGGTTTTTACCGCAGCAGCTTTGTCTATTTGACCTCTTGTTTCGTTTATCAGACCTGCTAGCTTGTCCAGAGCTATTTGCTGTGATTCCTCGCCATAGCGAACCATGTATTGTGATATCTGAAATTATTATTTGTATTACTTATATTTATTCTGTATTAAATTTACATAGAGATAACAGTATTTAAATGTATTCACGATTAGTTCCCTTTTTTTCTCCGCTATAGGTCACCTAGTATCGATTTTTCGTAATTACAGGAAGATAAAATTTTGTGAAAAAAAAACATTTGTGAAAATTTTCTGATTTAGTCCGGATAAATTTAAAACGATCGAAAAGAAGTTTAAACATTAAATTTTCCGAGCAACTTGGAAAGAAATATGTAAAATAATAAACGTTTTTTGAATGTTTTAGAGGCGTTTTTGGAAGTTCTTTTACGCGGATTACAAGAGTAAATAGCAGAGATCGCCACGCAAGGAAAAAAGCGTCATGCCCACTACATACGACCTTTATCGTCATTTTTATTATACAATGTCTAACTTTAATGCAATGAAATAAGATCTAATATCCATCAGGATAACATACATTGTTTTATAATTAGAAGGTTTTGTAACTGCCCTTATTCGGCCGCATTTTGTATATCATAAAGAAAAAAAATAACTATGGCACCTTCTGATGAATAGTAGACAACAGGATTTAGTATTACACGATTTATCAAAGTTGGGAAATTAACATACCTAACGTTCTTCTTTTATGCTCATACTAACTTATCCATAAAAGTATCAAATATAAGAAAACAATCTCGATAGTTCCAGTCTTGACAAACAACGAAGATTCAATTTTATTAGTAAAATATATAAACTCAATTACCTGTTTCAAATTGTTGACCAAATGCAGCAAAGTATGCGAGACAGTCATTTTCGGCAGCACGGGAAGTAATAAATTTCCAAGGGACGGTGCCGGTGGGGGACTTCCTAGAGCACCACTCATTGTAGGCGCCAAATCAGTTTGCTGGATTTCTCTACCCAATGCAACATCAGGTCCTTCACCACCAAACCCCGACGGACTATAGGCGAACAGTGCTGCAGTTCGCTCTGCTTTACTTTCGCCACCGTGGTCACCTATTGAGAGTTGTGATGATGTTCTGTATTTTTTTTTTGCTTATGCCGTAGTTATTTGATAAAATAAAATACACAAAGTCGTCATGTTCATCTGCCCATCTGTTTATGGATGTTAGTAATTGCTCTCAGAAACTATTAGGTCTATCTGGATAACATATGGCAAAAAGCCCTTTCTGCATGTAACTAGATATTGCTGTAAGAGAATCCCGAATAAAATAAAAATTAGGGATGGCCGCCGTAAATGTTGTTCTGTATAAAAACGCCTACAACACACCATAATTAAGCTATGCTATTCATTCATTCTATTATGATTGTGCACTCTTTGTACTGTGGCGTAATAAAATAGTTCGTCAGTTTTCAAATTGATTCATGTAACGTTCCACAAGCAGATGATACCTTTTCAAATTAAGTCACAAAACAGACTGTTCCACAGAAAATTATGTTTAACTAATTGACAAAAAAGTTTAAAATTACTTAGATTAACGTGGTTTGATTTTCTATCTTGTCTAAGAAGATTGTTTAGAGATGTACAACCTTTTTATTGGTTTTAATAATTATGATAATCATAGTGATTATATCCTCTTGGTATCTTATCGTTAATCTCAGCGACTGCCATTGCCAACATTTGTGACGTATAAATTTGGTTCTTCTTTTTCACGATGCTATCTATACATACAAATAAATAAAATTATCTATTTGTAACGTCAGAATAACAGCTTCTTACTAAATGCATATGAAAGTATATACAGTACCTATATCCAAAAATCAATTTTAAACATTTTTGTCTGTCTGGTTATTCCGGCTAATCTCTGAAACGGTTGGACCGATTTTGACTGGTCTTTCACTGGCAGATCTGATGTTGTAAGTAAAAAAACTTAGGCTACCCATTTTTAGGAATCCAACAAAAAAAATCCACGTGATCGAAGTCGCGGGCACAGCTAGTATATTATAAACGTAATATTTATTAAAATGTTGACAGTACTGTTTCTTGTACTCGTGAAAGCAAAAGTCGACTTTAAGGTGACGAACATTTTAATTCCGTGTACATTAATTTATGGCTTTGATGTAAAATAAAAAAAGAATAATTTATGTAGTAATATTAATGTGATTAAAACATTCGGTTATTTTAATATTTATTTAGTGTCTTCTTTTATAATAATATATATCTAAAATAACCACCATCTCTAACAATAAGTCCACACTTTGTGGTCTTTCGAGTCGGATGTAGACTTAACGAGAGACTGGTTATATCGGTAATCGATATTATTATAAAAGAAAACTCCATATAAATATTAAAATAACCCGAATATATATTTCTTACATTAATATTAACTACATAAATAAAATTATTCATTTTCTATCTTACATCAAAATCATAAATATAAAAAGAGTTTGTACAATGATATATTGATATATAAAAACATAATATGAAACCAATGCCAAAACTTTTGCCTTAATAGTTCCTGATAATATAATCAGCTGTGATATATAAACAGACAGACATCAATCAGACTGATTTCATAAAAGTTCCTTTTATGTAAAGAGATGGAAAAAGAATACTATAAATGGCTACTACCCAATAAGGTTGGAAAATCTGTCAATGATAAATATCTATTGTTAACAGAGAACGCCAGAAGCTTTCTTTCGCTATTTATGATTATTAAACACCACTAAAAAATATTAACTAATGTTTTATTATTTAAAACAATTTAACACTAACTCAGTCAGTCTTAATATGTTTCTTTTCAATTTTATTTTTAATCAGAGCATCAGAATTAAACCAATAATTTTCCTTGGATGGTACACACAAAAAAGTATAATGAATTAATATTATTAAGATACCTATAGCAAATAAAGTCGAATTAACCATCAAGATATTAAAGTAGCCATTCTTATAAGCCGCGCGCAGGTTTGCCGCTGACTACTTACTATTATTATGTTGTATTATTTACTATTATTGTATATACTTATGTAAAGTATATACAATAATAAATTAAAATAATAAATTTATTGCAACAACTATGTAACGTTTTTTCTCAACCCTACTGACTATCGACGCGTTACATCGGCAAACCTTCTACGCACGAGTAGTAGTATTCTTTCACCATAACAACAGCAAACCAATAAAAATGAAGGTGTGCTTTAGAATCACACACACAAGAGCAAAACAATGTATGTCTAAAACTAAACTGATTGATTAATATTTCAAACACACTTGTGGTAAAATTTGCAAGCAATTTCTTGTTTAATACCTACCATCAGAGTTGTTCCATTCTTGTGAGTCTAAAACAATTTGAAGAAATATGGGATTTGTAAATTATACAATAGTAAAATAAAGCTAAACTACATTAAGCACACGTCGGTAAAGTACACCGATCTGGGCACGTCAGAATCCATATATTTTATATAGTGGCTAGAGTTTTACACAACTAAAATTGCTCCGGTGTACCCGCGCAGTTGACCAATTTTAGCAGCGCGGAACAGTGTATTAATCGTGTAAGCGGAACAGTTATTTCCGCTTGCGAATAAAGTTCAATATTTACATGTCTGAAACCGGTCTATACTTTTCTGCGCAAACGCAACTTGCCGATCGGAGTTATAAATTGTGTAAAACTGTAATTGTTTAGCGCTACATTACGTCCACGCTATGTGGTGCGACGCAACGTACGCGACGCCAACGTAGCGATCCCAGATTTTCGTCGGATGGTGGAGGCATATGACGACATGTACATATTGTAGCTGTCTCAGACGTCGGAGGCGGATGCATTATTAACTAAGCATCAACTGTCAAATTTAATTGACGACGAGAAGAATTTGCTAACCAACCACCAACGTGAAATGCGCGACACACGTCTTAGATGCACGTGGATTCGGTGTGCACACCTTCCTCGCGTAAAACATCTCAGACGTGAGCGTCGGCCTAATGTAGTTATCGCTTGAATTAGTACAAAATAATAAAATTAAAAAAATTACAATACCAAGGTCCGAGTTTTCAATCGCCAGATAAAAGTCATAAAGAGGGTAAAATACAAGATGAAATTTTTATTTACACTTGTGCCAATAACAATTGAATTCGTTCACTTTTAAATTTAAGTCAAATTACAATTTAGTCCCTGAATAAAACTTACACCTGATGATTGAAAAGTGAACTCATATTAAATTTAACTTCTTGCTAATTCTGTCCATTCTGATGTTGACTTTGTTAGGATAATTTTTCCTGCTTCATTGCCTTGAGAATGAACAAATTATAATTCATATAAAACCTGGTGATAACGGGAATAGAAATTAAATAATTTATATTTCAAAGAATATGCTATTTCCACTGGATAAGGATTAAAAACTCATGTGTATCTGAAGGAACCATTTTTCATGAAATGTACTATAATATGTGTTAATATTTTCTAAGTTTTCGCGACTAATATACATAATAAAAGTACGTTTTAACGGTTTTAAGCGCGGTTATTTTTGACATCTTTGTCTTCCGAAATCACGGCTACTGAAAAGTGGCCGAAACGTCAGAATAATAAAAATAAAATAAATTACTGCAATTAAAACCATTAAAACATAGTTTTATTATATAATGTATTGTTTGAATACAGGGTTACTTGAGATTTTTTATCCCAAAAAATGGGGTAGTTTCAATTTACACCAAGGAAGCTCTTAATAAGTGAAGTAGATTTATTACAAGCAGCTATTTGTTTATTTTAGTATAATTTTGCTCTAATGTCATAATTGCAGAGTTCTGAATAAGCTGTTGTTATTTTACTTTTATGTTTTTAACCGACTTAAAAAAGAGGATATTCTCAATGTGAATTAGAACCCAACAATGATCGAAGATTTCTGGACTGGACTTGAACTAAGAAGGCATCAATGAAATTCCTTAATGACAAACAGCATAAATATGTAGCTTAATATTTTATTCTAAGAGTATTCTTTTAGTCGTCATTTCTGCATTCGAGAAGTTGCCATATTAGATTACTACCTAAATTCTAAACTTAAAAGAGTAAAATAAAAATTAATAAATATATTTCAAAAGTTAATTTCCTTTTTTTCTTATTTTTATACATAAGCAGATGGGAAAAAGGCATTATTTAAGAAGCTATATATATTAATATGTGAAGCAAAAACTTTGTACCCCTTTTTACGAAAATTGCGTGGACAGAGTATGAAATTTCGCACACTTATAGTTTGTACAGAGAAGAAGTGACGAAAGCTAATATTTTTTTAAATTATGCATATAAAATACATTAAATCAATAAAAAAAATACTACACACACCACATTGTATTTGACACACACACGCATATAATATACTCTTTTGTTTATTGTTCAGGTAAAACTAACAGTGTAGCTTTGGCGAAATCTGTGATTATAGAAGTATAAGTCTTTGACATTAATTATTATTGTCGAATTTCGTGCATGGGCGACCATTTAGTTACTATAAACTCTTACCATTTTCGGTCATCCCATGATCTCCAACCACAACCAGCAAAACATCATCTGGAATCATATTTATGACTTTCTTTAGCCTTTCATTCGTTTCATCCAGCTTTCTAGTCATCTCAGGGTGGTTTGGTCCATATCTATGGCCTGCATGGTCCACTCCCAAATAATGAGCTATAAGGAGGTCCCAGTCTTTTTTCTGTAACTCATCATAGATTTTTGAATCCACCTCTGTAATAACAAAATTCATAACAGAGTTATAAGCAACTCAATGACATATCTACAGCAAGATGATATTACTAATGTTTTATTATGAGCTTATAATGCACAAAAAAGTGGAGATAATATAATAGAAAAGCAGACTGCATGCTCGGAAACGGACATTGAGAATGTGATTATTGATAATAAAAATTAATTAAAGTTCAATTTTTTGAGGAAGTCTTTTTTGTTGTAGTCAGTGTTCCCACACAAAGAAAATTATAAGTATATATAGTAATCTGGTAAGTGAGTCCTAGGTTTTAGTAATTTTAAATAGTAAATAAATAGATTGACTAGACAATTTAGTCACACTATATGTCTCTGAAGTAACATAGTGAAAGCGATGTGACCCATGTCATCTATAAGTATATAATAGGAGAGGAGAGAATAGAATAGAATATACTTTATTGCATAACATTGAGATACAGTTCAAGAAGTTTAAGTATAAAAAGCAATAGGCAGTCTTATCACTAAAAGCAATATCTCCCCTACAACCTTAGGATGGTTTAGAAAAAATTGTGAAAGAATTGGGTTTTCCAATAGAACTAGGATAGAAAGTGTATACCTATATAATTTTGAAATGGGAAGTAGAATAAACAATGAAATAAAACAAAAATGTACATATATTGGACTATATAAAAATATGTAATAATTGATTAAAAAGGAGTCAGATTCATAAGGACTAATGTCATTAGAAAACATTTTTAAATCATGTTATATTAAAATTTACAATGATACAATCACCAAATATATTTATTAAAAAACCGAGTCTGGACAGAAGCAAGTTGAATTACACAGACTCACAGACATCATTAGACACAACAAACAGACACATTATATATAGGGTTAAACTACACTAACACTTTTTATAAGTAATACATGCTATAGGCAACAGTGGTGCTAATCCCAGACACCCATACCATAGTAACAGAAAGGTCATAAAGTTTACCATGCAAGGAATCAAACCTAGACCATCTGTACATAGGCAACCTTTCTTGTTTCATGAGACATTCATTAAATAGATTCAATAGGGGAAATTATACCATTGTTGGCATTGGCACTTGGCATTATTGTATGGCTACAATATAAAATATATTAAGATTTCTTAATATTCAAATTCAAAAGCTTTTACTCAAAATAAGTTCTACTGGAGAACACTTTTTGAAAGCCACACATATGAGCCAAAATTTAATTTTACTTCCTATTCTATGTACACCGCTTCACAATGTGTTATTGCTGTTAAGGAGAAGAAGCAGCAAGAAACTCCCAAGCAACACATCTAGCTAAAAAAATTATTTGTTTATATTTCTTACTAGCTGACCCGGCAAACTTCGTACTGCCTCAGAATCAATTTTTTTCATATTTACTCACCTTTTAAACCTTCCTTGGACTTCCACAAATAATTCAAAACCAAAATTAGCCAAATCAGTCCAGCTG
Source organism: Dendrolimus houi (assembly GCA_039645545.1). Taxonomy (NCBI): domain Eukaryota; kingdom Metazoa; phylum Arthropoda; class Insecta; order Lepidoptera; family Lasiocampidae; genus Dendrolimus; species Dendrolimus houi. The sequence goes on from CM077134.1 coordinate 13,904,133, forward strand.
TTCTAAAGTTTTAGCGAGACTAATGAACAGCACTTGATTTTTATATATATAAGATTCTATTTATATCTCAAGTTTTTTTTTAATAAGTTTTATATTGAAGTATGTTACAGAATTAGTTTTTGAAGAATATCTTTAGAATAAAGAATATACTTTAAAGATATTCTACATTAAAATTTATGAACTAATACACAAAAACAGCTTAGAATTAGGTACAAATGGTAGTCTTATCGCTGACAGCGATCTCTTCCAGACAACCTTGGGATGGAGAGTGAAATATGGCACAAAAGCTAGGGCAGGGTTTGCTGCACAATATTTTACATAGTATAAAACAAAATCACTATCCATGTCTGTCTGTATAACTGCTAACTGCTAAACAATGCAACAGATTTTTAAGCAGTTTTCACCACCAGTTAGATAATTTTTCACTGACGGTTTATATATATAAAAGACCTATTTTTACAAAAGTAATATAGAACCACTTCCTGGGGCTTGACCTGTGGCATAGCCTTAGGGTATCATTGGGTGAGTGCCAACAATAGTATAGTTTACCCTAAGCTGCAAAAATGCTGTCATTAAAACCATTAGTCACAAATTACTAAGATTAAGTAAATTTTATAATCAAACTTGTATGAAATGTAATACCTGTGTCCACAGTATCTAGATCCCAAGTGTGAAATGAGTAGAGTGCATGAGACCTCAACCACCGGGTTGGTATGAGCCGAGACCAGGTATCATCCCCAAGCAACACCACCTGACCACCACCTTTGGTTACCTAAGCCCAAATAAGATTTATATAATAGTTAAAGTATTATTTTATACTACAAGAGATACAATTATACAATCTATAGAAACTGGATGATGTATTGCTGTCAAAATATTATTATAATTTTGAGTTATCAACTTGAACAGTATGTAGCACTAGTGCCTCAGAAAACTGACATTAGACTGTTGGTATTACCAGTTTATCAGTCTTGAGAAATGTATGATTTCTAATTGATAAAATCCCTATATACTCAACCTATGGCCTGTGGGCCACAAATGGACTACACAGATTGTTTTGAGTGGCCCACCTGGCATATTACATAGTTGTATAATGGATTTACGTTGGCAACACCTCTGGTGCTGCAAATGTCCACAGACTGGTGAACCACTTTCTACCAAGTGGACCATCAACCTGTCAAACTGGTGGGATATAGTTATATGGTACTTTTATTTATTATGAATGGATCTGAATTGTCTTTATATGTAGCCGCTATAAAAAAAAATGAGTAAGATTTATAAAATCATATTTCTCAGCCATAAAGTTTAGCATGGGTAAACTTTATGGCTGAGATAGCAACTCACAATAATATCAATTTTTGACAAAAACTATCAAGACTATGATTATAATAATTATGCGAAATATGATTTTAGCTAAGTATATTCTGGACACCTGATCTATTATATTGTCTTCCTGCAATTCCATAGCTGCAAAGTTCGAACTGACATCGATAAATGTAGGCAAGGAACCTGTGACGAGCGCTTTTACACGTTGAAGTGTTGTAGTCGGAGGATCAGCCATGAAGCGAAACAATCGTGTACGGTCCGGCCATCGTTCTATGGTCTGGTGCATAATTGGTAACCGATTTTGATACGCCAATGGCTTTTCAATACTCGGATCATATTCTGTAAAGTCGTATCGTAAGGCATCCACAAGCACAAATACTACTCGACTCTTCGTAGGTGCACAAAGCAACGGTGCTCCAGGTACTGCAATAATCCGTCTAATTTTTTCATCCTCAGTGCAGAAATCTTTCAAACTAGAATTTCCCTTTTCCCGTCCTTCACAATTAATATCGTCAAGAGGCAGGCACTCCGTCACATCATTAAGAGTTTTGCGGGATAGCAAAAATCCATGACCGAACATGAGAACCGCAGATAAAACTAGATAAGAAAACCATATAAGATACAAAACAAAGTTCCATTTTTCTTTCATACTTATAAAATTAATTAAAACAAAGTTTATTCCATTTGAACTCAACTAAAATTCAATATTTCCGCGAGACACATTGCAGGACATTGCTTTCGCGGAAGCAAATTTTCAAATAATTGACAATGACATTTGTTTTTGTAAAAGACGTTAACAGTAATATTTTTTTATTTAGGTTTATGGCTTGGAAGCGAGGCCTTGAAGCCAGATCTGAGGTCATAAATGTAGTTACTTCATTTTCTTAGCCTATGTGTAGCACAGCTAAACTGTAGGTTATCAGCTGGTGCCATTCAACGGAGTTCTTGTGACAACTCAAAAGGCCACATTTGATTATTTGTATTGTTTTGTTTTTTAAAGCTTTTGCTATTATATAAATTAAACACTTTTATTCAAATTAAATACAGTTTTATTTATTTTTAATTTTTATGTTTATGGTTTGGCAACTAGGCTTTTAAGCCAGGCGCAGTTGTACTGTAGGTTACAATCGACGCCATTCAATGGAGTTCTTGTGAAAACTCGAAAGGCCACATTTGGCTATACAGTTCACATTTCTCACAAAAACACATAATTACTACGCAGAAACTATCAATATCCTACAACTATTGTTCATTTTAGAGAAATTTTACACATTTTTAGAAAATAAAACTGCACAGCACAACATCTCCTTTCAGTTCCCGCAAATACTCCTTGACAGTAATACTTTAAAATAGTCTAAAGATAATAGCAATAGGTTAGTTGACAGTAAAGAAGCCTGTCTACTATCGCGACTGGCAGTCCACCTAGCCGTCCACCGCATAAAGCAGGTTTATCAATGTTGTTACATACAGCCTTTATAGAGCTCCGCAGATCGATCCACTGTGGACCGATGAGATTGGTGAACTACGGAAGGCAGCCCACAGAATTCGCCATTCACTCAAGCGCTGCAGGAGACGACGTCATCCAGGCTATGTTGAAGAAAATTGGTTTCTGAGCGAGTTTAGACAGATCGGGTAAGCCATTTCGTTCGCAATCTTGCGGTCGAAAGCCCGGGCTCCTGACTAGCTCCTTGAGACACTGGACGGATACCTGTGGAGGCGCCCGGAACAGTTGGCCCGCAGTAAAATGCGGGCTTGCACAACAGCCGTAACGGAATCGCTCGAACCGGAGGTTCTTCGGTCCTTAATCGACAGACTCTTTCCGGACCCGGTCTTTACTCTCCTATAGGTCTATCAATCCCCGATACCCTGGAGGTGGTACCTCTCTCCATTTCCAAGTAAGACCTTGATATCGCCCTGGACCATCTCCGGGGCAGGAAGATGGTACCGGGTCCCGGGCTGGCTTCTCTTCTTAGTCGCAAAAGCTACGGGAACTATTCACCCTACTCATGGCAAGTGCCACGTCGTCCGCGGAATTATTGAGACAGTGGAGGCGGTTCGTCTCTACTTATTGCAATGGGTCGCGTGGAAACATGGGACACTGACCTTTATGTTGACGCAGATACTTACCGAGCAAGGGTGCTTAGATAAGTATCGGCATCAGATCGTGGGATATCTACCTACCCCTCAACGCCGCGAGTGCGACGCGCCAGACACTGAATTTCACACGCTGGTCGAGTGCGCTGCATGGCAACCTGAGAAGTTCGAGCTCGAGGCCATCGTAGGGCCGATCGATTCACTGGATTGACTGGTTGAGGCCATGCTCCACAGTAATGTCTGGCAAGGAAGCCGCTGAGAGAGAAAAGGAGAGCTGCGCACGCGCTCCCATACATGTGAATACGCAAAATCTCTTCCCATAATTCCATCGCAGAGATCCACGCATTATAGGGATGCGACGGGTCTAGCCTCTATTGGTGAAGTAGGTCACCCTTCTTCCCGGGGTGACCTATGCTTATTGCGCGGTTGATCATGGAAGTAACTTCGCTCATGACCTCATGTTCCTCCAGACAAGCGCTGGTATGGGACGCTGGTTTAGGTTTAGCGGAGCAATTAGGAACGTCGTGCCAAAGTCTTCGCAAAGGCTGCGCGGCGCTTGTTGTCGCGGGATGGTCCCACCCCCTAACAGTCACTCAGACTCAGCGTGGTCCGAAATGTATTCCCCTGAGTTAACAAAAACAAGCCTACATAGAGTCCGACAATACTTAGCAAAATGCCTCATGCGTCCTGCAAGCTCCACCCATTAAGGACTGCAGTTTTGTGAAGGAATGCAGAGAAATGTCAGCCGAATGATATTTGAAAAAAAAATCTTCCTAGTTGCCAAGCTGTAAACTTTAAAAATAAGGCATTTTTTCAGTTTAGTTGACATTATGAACTTGTTTGGTATTTTCTCTTGAAGGTTGAGTGTTTTTGTTGACTTTTCTGCTTTTCTTTATATCTGTACGCCGCATTTTATTACAGTAAATAATCACATCTTTAATTCGTTACATTATTGCAATAATTACAAATACGTTTTTAATTAGCGTCGATAATTGATCCTAGAAATTAAAGTAATAACCTCTTCAGATAAGAATTTGTAATTTCAAAACGTTACAAATGATTATAAGTTTATAAGTATACTAAAATCACATGTTTGAAGTGGTATTGCCTGTATAGATTCCGTGTAGTATGTTGTGTATGTGCAAGAAACAAAAATGTCTGCAACATCTAAAATCAACAAGGAAAATTTTCGACTTTTGGACTTGTCCAGCGATGAAGAATCTGAAGACTTACAGCTAGAAATAATTCCAAGCAGAAAAAAGAAAATTACCAGGTTTGTAACTGTAATAACTGCCAATAAATTACAAGTTAATAGTGAAATATAATATAAACAAACAATTTATTTAACAACTTGACAAGGTCACTAGGTTGATATAGTATTCCTACAATCCATAAGCACATGAATGTTCATTTAGGTCTTAGCAACTATAATTATGGATTGAGATTTAGTTAGAATTCTTAATATTTTAGAAGAGAAAGAAGTAAAGGCCTTGCTCCACAAGTTTCCGAGCCAAATATAGGACAAGAAGTACAATGTGCTCTCCGCTGGGCTGTGAGGGGTACACTTTTGTTGTGGTTGTTGATGCTCACATGGATCTGTGCAACACTTTATGACCAAGTCTCCACTATGAAAATACATATTGACGAAGGTATGTCATTTATATTTCATTTTACTATTAATAATTGAACACAGGTCAACAAAGCTATTATCAGAGGATAAAACAAGATACTTTTTAGTAAACTATATTTATTCTGCTGATAATTACAATAATTAGTCACCCTAAAGAGCTACTACCATGTGTGCAGGTCTAAAGCTGAAGTGAGAACTTGTATGTGACCAAAGTCAGAGGCAGAAGACTGTCTTGTCGCTCCATCTGCATGGTTTTATATTTGATTGATGACAGAGCGAGCTAAGTAGTGGGGTAATTGATACAATCTACCCTCTTATATTATCTAGTCAGTAATACAAGTCCCCAACAATAGCACAATAATCTAATACTAATATCATTAAAAAATAAGTTTTGCAATTATTAGTTGAGTGCATTTTTCCTAAATATATTTATGTAATGTAGTGAAAGCAACAAATTCTTTAGTTTTATCACAGCACTTAATTTGTAAGCATTGCTTACTTTACTATAAGCCAGTCAAAAATAAATTTTCCTTACAGTAAAACATACTTCACTCCACTTTCTGATTCTCTTCATTAGTTAGGAATATAGGAAAATACTAATCATATACTTAACAGTGGTATAATACATAGATATACTATATTGGTCAATACAATATACTAAATATAACATGATGATAATTAATTTGTTATATAAAATATTGTGATGTTATTAAAATTATTGTACATATGGTAATTCAACACTGACCATTATACTACTGTAGAAAAAAAGTATTAATCAATCCCAGGTCAATCCATGCACAGATGGGATTTTTATAGAGGATGATGATGTATAGGTATCTTCAAGTCTCATGTGCATAGGAAATGTCTAGCTAAGTGTGCTCCTCCTAAACCACATTAAAAGTGATGGTGATTGATCAATGTGGACCTATTTATAAGAAAAAGTTCAGATATAAAATAAAACTGCTAAACATAAACATGTTTAGTATTTTTAATTTAATTTTATTTATTCTTATGACTTAACACAAGAACAACTGAACAAGCTCGATTGACTTCAAAATGTCTGTATACGGTTTATATTTGGGTTGCTAAAATATCACCATGTTTCCGAATATTGCAAGAAGCTAAAATGTTCACTTACTCTCTCTTTTGTACATTATCCATTTTGATCCTCTTACCCCTCTGTATTTAAAGGAATGTTTTGATTTCCTACATCTTTCTCATTCCCGTTATTTGCGCTCTAGTAATAATCTGTCCTTAATAACACCTTTGCACATTTCTTCCTTCGTTGATAACACACACACAGTACAGGCTGTCCGTTTATGGCACTCACTGCCACTCAACATCAGACAAGCTAAATCCATATTGTCTTTTAAGCTAATGGTTACTAAATATCTTTGGTCCTCGCAAGTCTAAACCATGCTGGTGATTCTATATATAGAATGATATATCTTATTTTTGTATAGTATATAAAGTATATTATTATTTATTTTTTTACCTATTAGAATGTTTCATATTATTTATTTTCTTCACCGCCATAGTTGTCTTAATATTGTCCTTAGTTTAGGGGGTTGCCTGGAAGAGATTGCTTTAAGCGATAAGGCCGCCCTTTGTTCAACATTTACTGTATTTACTTTTAAGAACATAGTTTAAATTTTTGGTCAATAATAAAGTGTTTTCATTCATTTATTCTGTTTTTTATCCACACATATAGTCAACCCCATGGTATCATGGTGTAGATTATGGTATCATAATCGGACTTATAATAATAATAATAATTTATTTTTAATGTACTTTTATAAAAGAATAATGTTATCTATTTTTTTATAAAAAAAGTCTTTATATATTTTATTAAAAAATGTAAAAATTTTGATAATAAATAAATAAAGTATAATAAAATAATAATAAAACCTTTATTGCTGATTACATCTTTTTTATTTACAAATTTCAATTAATTTATATTTTGTCAGTGGTCACCAGCTTGTCCTTCGACATAGTACCACCCCCCCCCCCCCAAACTGTTTCCATTCGTCTCTGTTTTTGGCGAGCCTTAACCAGATGCTCTCTGTGAGCACTTTCAGTTCGTCTAGCCATCTTCTTGGCTGTCTGCCTCTACATCTTCTACAATATATTCTTCTATAATCTGACTTATTTTACTTAAATTTTATGTGATAACTAGGATATGCCCGTGACTTTGTACACTCTTGACTTGAAATTCCCAGGAAAGAAAGTACCGCAGCATTTAAAAAAGGATGTCAGCTATCGTTTTAGTGAAAACTGTGTCGGAATAAGCTAATTTTTATGCACTTGAACAACTACAAACTGATCCCGAGAGAATTCCTGCGGGATTCCCGGGATAAAAAATATCACACATTTTATTACATAAAATTTGATATCAATCAGTGAAAAAATTACATTGGAATTCAATTTTTTTTAAATCTGGCCATTTTAAATCATTCCCAGAAAAATTCCCGCGGGATTCCCAGGATAAAATGTAGCGCACATTTTAAGTCTAAGAATTTGCTATCGATCAGCGAATACTGCATCGAAATCGGCCTAGTAGTTTTTTACGTGAATCCCGAACAAACAGACAAATAGACAAGAAAACTAAAAAATAGTGCATCGTATTCTCCATCATTTATATAGTGTATTCCAGTTTTTGTTTTAAATAGCTTCAATGTACAGACACGGCATTTTTAGAATTTTGTAATATACATAAATAAAATATGCATTATAATTGGATAGTCGTAAGTGGAGACCCATCGTCTCTGACTACCCTCATGGCAAACAGGCGTGATCATATTTATAAGTATGCTGGTATCAAAATTGGGGAATAAATAAATGTTCCTGTATAATTCTGAACATCTTGAAAATTCAGAGTAATCCCAGCTGATTTATATTTAAAATAAAAATGTCTGTATTTTCGAATATTTAAAAATAACTGGATAATATTTCACATTAAAGTATACTGACTTAAATCATTTGTAATATGATGTTTAATCAACTTCATCAAGCATTTAAAGTTTTGATTTTAATTATTAAAATTAATTATATTGTTACGAGTTGCAGGACTCGAATTAAAATGCCGTTGGAATTATTATAGAGTTTATTAGAACCATACAAACACGTATAACACAGGTACAAATATAATCGAACGCAATAAGTCCAAACGTAATGCAGCAGATCGTAATTCAAATACACGCGCAAAGTCCGTCACTAAATAGACTACCGAATATACACAAGTCTTGCTTCGCTTGTGGTTAACACTAGACTGTGCTTCCTCAATTGGGCCATTGATTTATATCGCACAAATGCAACATGTCCCGCCCGGTAGCGTGGACCGAATTTCCTAGAATCGTAATCCGCACACCTAGGTAATTATGCCTGCAAACGGTCATAAACGAGTACAGTAGGCTGTTCTCCACAATTACCAATAAATAAGTAAACAAAAGAAGACAATCATAAAAGAATTACAATTAGTTCAAATGCCGACAGATAATAAAATATGTTTTTTTTATACTATATGCAGGTGGGTTTTGTTTTTGTCGGAACTTAAGTTGTAACAATATAATAGGAAAGATGTTCAGCCCCACCCGTTTGTACTTTTGAACCATTCCACATTCCTATAAATGTGTGATATAAACCTTTTCAGAATAAGAATTTATAGAAAACTAGTTAAAAGGAAGACAACTTATAGCCCATAAAAGACAGTTTTGTTTTTATGTATATGAAGCCGCAGTAAGTAAGTCATTACTAATTTAATTTAACATAATTTACAATTTACAGCTGTATAATAACGGATATCCTGTCGGCTTTTATTAAACGTCTAAACTTCGCTCTACTAGTCTTCAGGCTGTAATGTCAATAACCTTATAATGTTTGGCGTGTACACATTTCTATTTTTAATTATTACATGGGGCCATGTAAATGTAAACATTAAACTTCTAAGCCCCCCAGTACTCATTGACGTGACATTACTACTCCCTAGCCGTCGTGTGCCATAACACGCGCTATATTTAGCATATTATATTGTCTTTGTAAAGTGCCTTAAGTTCCCAAAGTTATAACATATTTTTTTTATAATCGGATCAACATATTCCTGACATTGTATATTCATTCTCAAGTTAGTAAATTACGCTTGATTTATGGTTGGTGCAAGGACAACGCTGGGACCGATCCTAAATGTCTAGACTAAACAAAATAACGGAATATTACTTTTAAAAAATTACCCTACCAGTAACCGGACCCGATGCCTCTGCGTTGCAGTGAGCTAGGCCAGTAAATTCTCACTCAACTAAAGATGCCGTTGATGACGAGAAGATGAAGTATCGAAATCGTTTATAAAAGTTTATTGGTAGTACCGAAACATGCTAGGCGACAAGTAAAACAATCGGTCAAGAACTTATTCCTTGCAAATTGAAGGTTTTCGTAGAGGTGACGAACGACTATTTTGTCATTTGACTACGGAACCTTAATAAAATATTTATTGGAAAGTATCCCATATATTAAAAATACGTATTATCATCACTGACCATTATTGGTCAATTAAATATTTGTTTTTGCATTAAATGAATTTATCTATTGTTCATATGTAGATATATCTAATTTATATTATCATCGTATATCTAATTATATGTGTATATCAGTATATATAAGTATATAGTAATTTATTTATATTTTATTTTTAATAGTAGTTGATGATTGTGATTATATTACTTTTATTTTAGTCTAGAAACCACCAAAAATCGTATATTTAAATTTCCTTAATATCTTCTTAAACACTGGGCTGCCTGAAAGAGATCGCTATAAGCGATAAGGCCTTGTTCTAATGCAAATGTATCCATATCAATTGTCTAGATTTAAGTTTATCGTGAACAATAGAGAGTTTTCTTTCATTAATTCATTCATTCATCCACTTTTTAGATTTTTTTACTCCATAGGGACATAAATTAGAGGCACAGAAATTTGGAAGCTATATCTCGCGACCTATCAATTTAATTTAAAAAAATTGTTTAACGTCATGTTGACCAACCACATCTTCCTGTCAAAATTTATGCGTAGACTAAAGGCGCGTTCCTCTTATAGCTCACAACGCCAAAAATGCTTCTTCAGACGTTCCACATAGCGACCACGGTCGTTATGGTCACCGTAGAAACGTCAGTAATGACGTCATAATTTTCACTCGCGCAGCGCTCACAGCGACCGATGTCAAGATGTGGGTCGACTAATCTATTCCACTTGAGTTTATAATTGTAACGCCCACAACCAAGTGGAACTGGAAAAATCTCGATCGTGTACGTGGTCGATGTAGGTAATCTTCATTTGGAACGTAGCCGCAATAGTTTCAGAAAAAAATACTTTGCTATACAAAAACAGAAATATAGATAGACTCGGAGAAAACATAATTCCATTTTTAATGGATACAGTGTTAAATATACACGGTAAAATTAAAATATGAAAATAACCGTAACGTCACAGGCTCAATGTAAATTCAGATTATCAAATAAAAATTATATAAATGCTTGTCAATCCGCGCACAATGAAGGGTTTCGTGGAGGTGAAAATGTCGATTGTTTTCGTTACCTGACTACGAAACCAAAAAAAGCATATAATCAAAAATATTTCATATCGCAAAAACTACTTTACGTATATTGTTCGAAATAAATTCCGTTACAAAGTATTTTTTATGATCTACCTACTTAATTAAAAAAGTTATTAAGAACATTCTTAATTTTTTTACTATATCTCACTAAAGATATGTTTTCTCCACACAGCTGTTTGCACTGAAAATATATTTTTAAATCCACCCAGCTAATATGACCAGCCCTTATTTTTACTTTTTCTTCGCGATTTCACTACTTTTGTACCGCTAAATACACTACATCTTCCTTTCAAAATTTCATCCATATAGATCCAGTAGTATTCGAGGAAAATAACCGTGATATGCACGAACAGACTCACTTACATTGATTGATTACGGATTACATTTAATCCTCCGTTTTTGCCAAATATGGAACCCTAAAAAGTCGAATTTACTGAGTGTTTTTATAGTTTGCAAAACATTAATGTTGTGTGACGTCAGCGTCAACCCCGTCCGGTTAACGCGCCATAATGGCGGTATTTAAATGTACCTTGAATCCGATAGCAGTTTTAACATATTTATTTTGATAGTAAACAACATTTTTTTATCAGTGATATTTTATATTTAGGCTAAAGAATTTTTTAATAATTAAGCATCGATTTTTCAATCATCAGATAAAAGTTATCCAATGAATAGATAGATAACCTGACTGAATTTAAAATTGAAACAATTCAGCTGTTTTAGTGGCGCAACTGTAATGTTTAATTTGTTCATGTTGTATTTTATCCTATTTAATATCTTCTATCTAGTGATTGAAAAAGCGGTCCTTAATTTAACAACAAGAAATTTGCTTGTATTTCCTATGCGTGGCAAATGGCATAGGAATAAATTTCCTATTTTATCCGACACGCACCAGTTTTTTCATTTCCTTCGCGTGATTAGACGCGTTAAATAGAGACAACTATAGAGGCGGAGTAATCTATTAAAGACAAATTGCCTCCTAAATGGGACACGGTTGTAATACAACAAGTCTTTTGTAAGAGAATTTAAAAAAATGTTAGAATATGCCTAATTTAATCCTTAACATTTTATTTGATATCCGTTTATGGCCGGTTCCTATATCTAACCAACCGTTCATTTGCCCTACCATTGGTTCAAATTTGACATAAGCTCCATACAAGTATTGTCAAAATTCAATACCGTAGTAGGATAAGTGTATGAATAGTAAGATATACATAGGAACCGGCCGTTAGCGATTTCGGAGCTTTTTCGAGACGAACTTTCATACAGACTGATAGACAAAACTTCTAAAAACGGACATTTTTGATTAGCTATCGTATAAATTGCACTTATCAGTTAATTTTGGAAGAATAGACATTTCAGTTTTATCTTCTAAGGTATCTGAAGTTCTTTTCGAATAGGGAGTCTAGGTCCGAAAAGGTTTAACGATTTTGTTGAAAAAAAAATTGTAGACTAAAACAGACATTTTATATTAAATTTTCGTACTTCATTTCAATATATTGCAAAGGTCAGGGGTTCAATTCTTCTATTACTATCTCGTCAAAATCGCCGAACACTATCGTCTCAATCGTAGGTTTGCCTGATTTCGATATTCTGTTAATTTCAATGACGTGCCCATGGTACGCCAGTCTATCTTTATAAATGTTATAATAAGCAAATAAATGTTTAAAATTTTGGGTAGCTTTTCAAATTTCATTGCGGGTTACGCTATTTCTGCTAATTTTAATACCAATGTTTTTTCTGCTATTATACGTCGCGACGATATCGAGAAGGTATTGTGGATTTAGTAGAATAGGCATTTTTGCAATGGAATCGTACTTTGTATATCTTCGAAATACCGAGATATTGAAATAGCAGAGTTAGACTCCAGAAAATATAAATATAACAGCAACGTCCCAGGCGTATGTAGAGACAGGACTGTGGACACAGCTAGTTGAAGTATATACATCATTGATTGACAGAAAGTGAAACAAAAATCAAATATCTAACTAGAACAGCTAATAATTAAATTCGTTATTTTTAATAAGTATCAAATAAACAGATTCTTTTGTAATGTATCATATATACGCGTTTAATTTCTAGCTTCAATTTCTTATAAATTTTTAATGTATAAATTAGGACGACGTGGGTTGTTCTCGTATTCGAAGTGAAAGGAGTTAACTAATATCTGGAAGTGAACCACATTTTAATGTTTTCCTTTGCACCAAGTATCTAACTGCATTAAAAATGTATCTGAATTCTAATTCGTTTTGAGGTGCTCACTATGTAACTTTTAGTGTAAAGAGAAAGGCGTACGGGATACCGTTGGACAGGTCTTTAAAATCATTATATTTAAGACTATTTTTATCAATATCCGAGTCCAAACTCGTGAAAACTTCCTCCTCTAACAACTCTGTCTTTAATAATAGGGTGGAAAATTTAAAAAAACCTAGTGGAGTTTATAAATAGTTTAAAGGAAAATTGTTTATAGTAATATCTAATCTTTGAAACATTTGTGGAATCCATCTCTACGGAAGCCTTCACTGCGCATGGGCTGATATAAAATTACATATCTGATTTTTATTTTATAACTAGGACATAGCCGCGACTTCGTCTACGCTTGACTTGAAATTCCCGCGGGATTCCCGAGACACAAAATACCGCAGCATTTGAAAAAGAATGTAAGCTATCGTTTTAGTGAAAATTGTCGGAATAAGCAATTTTTATGCATCCGAACAACTACAAACCGCCCCTGGGAAAATTCTCGCGGGATTCTCAGAATAAAAGGTAGTGCTGAGTTTAAGTTTAAGAATTAGCTGTCTATCAGCGAAAACTGCATCGAATTAGGCCTAGTAGTTTGTACGTGAATTCCGAACAAACAGACAAACGGACAAGAAATAAAAAAATGCATTGTGTTCTCGTCGTTTATAGTCTATTCAGCTGTTTTTTTTTAAATAGCGTCAATGTAAAGACACGGCATGTTTAGAATTTTATAATATAAATAGATCCAACATTAATGTAAATTTTATGTCCTAAATATTTCGAAAATAATAAACATTTTATTATATTCGCGTTCATTTTTATCACTCTATATATATATATTTATATAGAAAATAGCTCACAGCCTTTAGAACTTATCTTTATGGGATTAAGTTATCATCTAATTCACTAATCCCGCTTATCACATCCAGTTCCTGTATATTCGATGCGTCATTGCCTGCACGCATGCGTTGCCCCGCCTGTGTGACGTCACGCCTAGTGCTTGGTCCACCGTCCTCAGAGAGACCCGTGTCCTCAAAATACAATAATAATTTTGAAAAATACAATAATAACCACACCGTCAGTATACTGTAGAAAATAAAATCAATAACACCTGTGATAAATTTTGTATGTCAACGGTCTTGTTTATCTGTGTTTAACAACCTGATGACGTGTTTTGTTTTGTTTTTAATGCGTGTATAATCTTTTTCGTCTGGTCCGTTAACCAATTGACCACGGAATTGAGGGTCCTTGTAAAATATTATATGTCATTTAGTTATTATAATAGTAATAAGTAGTTTATTATCATGGTAGTTAAGTGGCAAGACTAATATAATTATATTCAAAATATTAATATTGTAAATTCCTTCAGTTATCATTGTTAGTTTTGCAAACGTCCATAGGCGGCGGTGACCACTTTCCATCAGATGGGCCGTCTGCTTGTTTGCCAGCTTTTGGCAATAAAAACATATCTTTTATCTTACAATATTGTTCCATAAATTTGGTACTGTAAGAGTAATGACGAAGTATCCAACATTATTAAAATAAAATACATATAACATATAGAAATGCTATTATGCTTTTAGAGTACTAAAACATATTAAATTGCATAAATACATGATCCCTATTGAAAATATAGACTTTCATGCCATTTTAATTTTTTATCTTCTATTTAGGACACAAGTTTATATGGCTTTGTTCTCTTAATATCATTAATATTGTATCTTACTTGTAATTTCTTATTTATCTTGAATAACAAACCAATTTTAATTATTTATTTTTCCTATGTCTTACTATTCATTCACTTGCCTCGCTTCCCCTTGGGTTGAATTTTGACATTATTTGTTTGGACCATATAACATATAGCATATGCCACAATTTAATCGATAATAAAGCAAATGAACAGTCGGTAAGGTATAGGAAGCGGCCATAAATCATCTTAATTAATATTGAAACTTTAGTCGCTCAGAGTGACTTACTTGGCCCTCTTAATCTCTTAAGCATACCTCAATCTCTCTTATCGAATCAATTTCCAAACGTATTTGTGTTAACTGCAAAAGATGAATCCGCGTGACCTCTATAGAGATTTTGTTAGTAAGCTTAACAATATCTTAAACATTCTCTTGGGGTACCCATAACGCAGCTTCCACTGCGCATGTTCCTATTCATTCACCCGACAGGGCTTATTGGTCGATAATGCCACGGCTTAATGTACGTCGTGTACTTACACTTTTGAATGTATTATGCACGTTCTTATCTAATCGTGGCACGTTGACGGAATAAAAAACATTATGGTTTAATGTATCTTGCGTACCATATATTTTTGTAATATCGACATTCTATCGACGGTTTTGTACTATAGCTGTAATAATTATGATCGAATATAACAAACTAAGTAAATTACCTGCCTTAAGAAATTAACTTATACACGATAAACTGAGAGGTTAATATTATGGTACTGCTTCATCTGAGAAAACGTTATAGTTATTAACCGTTTCACACAGATGTAGCGATGGATTTAATACGTTATTTGTGATGCGGTGTTGTTGTTAATTGTTATAGGCGTTAAATAACTACAGATAACTTATATATAATATACTGACACTAATGTAGCTATTCGTTAACCGCGTTATTTTTGACGCTATAAATAAGTTGCATATGACCACATCCAACAACTATAACATTATCGCAGGAAAAGCTCTAGTGTTATATTTATGTTATTTCTTTTGCGCACCTAAGGGTTTTCGGGTAACCTCTGTGACTCTAATAAGTTTTTTAAATTTCACTAAATACCTCTCAGATCGGCAGTATGTTAGTAGCTCTAGAGTACACCTCTCGTGATGCAAATATCCATTTGACGACGGTAACCACTTTCACTCTAGTGTTTCGTTAGCCTGTTTGCTTGATATTGAATATATGAAAATTTATTAACTAATGTTTTCAATTTAATATATTTATTTGCCAAAACATGATATATTTATGATGTCGATATGTATTATTGTTTCATATGTTTTTGACAATTTGACATGTAAATTTACATTAATTAATCAAAATTAATGGAACTGACCATGTTACATTTTATACATATTATAGAGTTTAAATTATCATTAATAATTTCATATACTCATATCATCAATACTTTACCGCAATCAATTACAAAATCTAAATAAATTTAACAATAATTACTTTAATAGCACGTCTAATATTATGCATTTATGTCGTTTATGACCTTTTTGTCGATTGTGGCATAATGTCACAAAAAAAAACTTATACTTACTCGCCTTGTGTAAACTACATATTATGTAGTTTAGAATTTAACATATGGTTAAAGTACGTATTCAATCACTGAGGGTCGATTTAGACCACTTTGGATAACATGCTCTATAATATCAGTCTGTAATGATCTTGTATTTCAAACTTGGTGCTTCCTTTTGTGTGCTCGGTTGATCGTGATGTAATTATTTAAATCAGTTGAAATGTTTAATATATAGGTAATTATTCATACTATGTAGGTATAATATATTTTGTAAAGTGTTTGTTTACACCTGCTTCTTATCTATTCAGGTGTAACGGTTACTTCCGATAATTGATTTTGTGTTGTGCGTGTTTGTCATTGAACATAACAATAAATACAGTTTTATATTTGCTATAATATGTGCAAGGTCGCTGGATAGCGTTGGATTACAAAAACATAGAAGCGGGGTATGTGGCGTAAACTTGAACAGACTGAGGTTCAGCAGGTAATTGCAATTGGCTGTCCATGACTTTTACCTAAAATGACGATTGAGAGTATGTGTCCAAATAAAAAAAGTATTTGGAAATGCACGGGCCATCACAACGCTACATGACATTTTTTGGGCTATGGGAGTTTTTGGCGGGAACTGAAAGGAGATGTTGTGCTGTGCAGTTTTATTTTCTAAAAATGTGTATAATTACTCTAAAATTAACTGATGAAATGAGTTGTAGTATATTGATAGTTTTTGAGTAGTAATTATGTGTTTTGTGAGAAATGTGAACTGTATAATCAGATGTGGCCTTTTGAGTTGTCACAAGAACTCCGTTGAATGGCACCAGCTGATAAACTACAGTTCAGCTGTGCTACATATAGGCTTAATAAAATGAAGAAACTACATTGTTATCTAAGATCTGGCTTAAAGGCCTAGCTGCCAAGCCATAAAACTAAATTAATTAAATTGGGCTATTGCTGATTCAACACATAAAATAAATCTTAAATCAATCCATTTCTATTCCTATCTCAACCCACGACTTATTCTTATCTCAACTCAAATGTTGTGCGGTGTGCCGCACTCATCCAACAATCAAAACAATGACTAATAAATATGGATAGCATAAAAATGAACGATGTATAAAATTATTTTATACATTTAATTAACTCAGGTATGTATGTACTGATAAACTTGAATTGTGTCTTACTTGTTAATTCTATTATTTGACAATAGTAAAGATGATGAGTCGTGGTAGCGTCATTGGCTAGCGCACGCGTCCCAAACTCAAAGGGCGCGAGTTCGATCCTGGCCGGGACGCATGCACCGCTTAGGCAGTTTTCTGACCTAATGTGCATATTGTTACAATTACCACGTGCTAATAACGGTGAAGGAAAACATCGTGATGCAACCTGCACATCGAGATATCCGATGTGTCAAACCTGCCAAGCCGCTTGGACAAGCGTGGCGGGTATACTGTCCGTTCCCCTATAGTGGGAGGCTCGAGCCCAGCAGTGGGACATTTATGGGCTGCTATTATATTTATATATATATATATATATATAAAGATAATTCATATTTAATTATGAATGAAAGTAAAGGAGACAGCACTTACGATACTGACAGAGACGACAACACTTTTGGTGACTAATTCTGTTTTTTATTGTTTACACGCAATTAAAACTGGTTTTTTTGCATTATTTGCATGAGGTTCCTAAAGGGTATCGTTATCATTGTTTTTAGTTATCAAAATACTATACTACTGTAGTATATATGTATGATACTGTGCATAATGTAGATCATATATCACATGTATTCTATACAGTAAAATAAAATTTAAGTGTCTGTTTGTAATGTCAAAATTAGCTTTTAACTAAATTCATATAAAATTATACTATACGGCACATATAGCAGAAAAGCAATTTTTGAAATTTTTGTTTTTTAAAATGTGTATATTTCGGCTTGTCTCTGAAACAGCTAGACCGATTTTAACCGAAATTTCACTGGCAGATAGATGATGTTATAAAGAGTAACTTAGGCTAATTTTAGGGCTCCGCGTAAAAAATTCCACGCAGACAAAGTCGCACGGTGTCAAAAAATGCCGTGTCGGTACATCGAAGCTATTTAAAAAAACAACTGGAATCATTCATATAGCCTTATGAATGATGGACAACACAATGAATTTTATTTAGATTTCTAGTCTGTTTGTTCGGGATTCACGTAAAAATTACTGGGCTTATTTTAATGCGGTTTGTGTTGAGCGATAGCCAATTCTATTCCATAAACTCTTTTATTATCCCGGGAATCTCAGGGGAATTTTCCTAGGAAAGGTTTAAATTGACCAGATAGAGAGAGAAAAAGCCTTACTCAGATCAATTTTTTCAATAATCGGTAGCCAATTTCCTGAAATAGAATCTGTGATACTTTTTATCCCGGGAATCCCGCTGTAATTTTCCCGGGAGCGGGTTAAAGTTAAAGGGCGCATAAAAACTAGCTTATTTCGATACGATTTCCCTAGAACGATAGGTTAAGTTTTTCAAATCATGCGGTAATTTGTACTCCGGGTATCCCGAGAGAATTTTCCCGGGAGTGGTTTAAAGTGGTTAGTGACATAAAAATTGGCTGATACTGATACGATTTTTCCTTGAACGGTAGCTTACGTTATTTTTTAAATGCTGTGCTACATTATTTGCTGGGTATCCCGATTTATTTTCTGAGAATCGATCACATGGCTAATAATAGCATGAAAATTGGTCGTGTTACTATTGTTTCGGCTTAACTTGGAACTACATAACAATTTGCATGTTTGACTAATTCGGGTCTTTTTATATTTCCCGGAATTTCCTAACTTCGAAAACACAAGACATGATTTTAGGACTTGTCTGATGTGACAGTTTCTATATTTATTAGATATATTTAATATAGCAGTTTTAGTTGTGATGCCTTTACATTATTTATCCCGAATTTTTGCGGGAATTTCCAGAATTCATATATATTTATACTAAAAATTCACATTATCCTGCTGAAAATAACCTTTAATTTTAAACATTGGCGAAATAACGAATCTTTGTTACCTATCCAACGGGGGCGAAGTCGCAAGCAAATACTAGTTGGATAATATGTGTGTGCTTATGAAATAAAAATGCGCATGTTAAAACTACAGTCCAATTAATGTACAACATATGTATTTTTTGTATTAAGATTTTTCAACTGTAACTTGGTCAGACCGTACACAAAATTTGTTTCTTTTTCGCTAATTTTATAACGGGTTGAGTTGCGAATAGAAATGGCTCAATTTAAGAAAAATATACTCGTGGGATTTGACGTCATAGGTTGAATCAGAAATAACTTCATTTTTTTACCGTTTACCGTTCTAGAATATACCTTAAAAAGATTTCACGGTAATGAATAAAGAAACAATTCACTTTGGGGCAAAATCAAAACTGCAACTTATTAGAACTATCTAACTTAGTCACTTTGTAAGACTGGTAGATGATAAACATTTTGCAACTCGTACATTGATAGTTTAATACCATTATTTAATATTAATAACCATCAGGTTATTTAAGATTAACAAGTTTCTGACACGCCATTTGGCCTTGTAGCTTGTGTAAGTAATAAAAATTAATCAAACTAATGCTTTCACTATGTTCGATCGGTTTAATGTGCTTGTATAAATATTTTCAAGGTTTCAATAAAGGCGTAGTATTTTAGCAGGGAATGGTTTGTTCTTTAAAATTTATACCATGAATTCGGAATACGCATACTGTCTGACTGATCATCTGGTTATAAGTGTTCACTGTGGCGGATGGACGTTGGCAACTCCAAAAACGTTGACAATGAAGTCTCGAAGAAATTTTATAACTATCTTAAATGAATGTGTGAGGTTTTGGATATTGAGGAGGTGGCATGTGGCTGGAGATGGTATGCAGTGCTGTGCAAGAAAGTAAACCACGAAACGTCTGTATAGTACTGGCTTTTATTCGCGTCTGGTATAGGGCTTGCGGGCGCAGCCGCACGAACATGCAAAGTGCAATACTACTAAGCTGACAAATGGTGACAAACTGTGTCCTTACAAACCATTGTTAAGCTCCTTTTGAATCTTTGTAAAACGCAGAATAATACTAGAGAATCGATGCGTAGTTGAGCATGATAGTCCAGATCTTACTTAACATCTGCATCTATTGTAGTATCGTTCCATAATATTTGCATTAAATGATTGAGGTTTGAATATTTTTTTAAATACTTAACCATGTAGTAAGTTATCTCTAAATATTAAGATCTATCTATAACAGCGCATAATCTAAATTACCTATTTCAATTTATAATCTCCTATAACTAGTCAAAGAGCGACAAGATAATGTCTTTTTTGCAAACCGGATTGTAATATTAGCACAAAAATTTGTCCGTCTCTATTGTTAGTTGTATGCAAATTAATGTTAGCCAATATATTATTTTAAATACCTGACTAATTTAATATAGAAGGTTTGATTATTATCTTTTATGTAATAGCATCGTACTGTGTGAAAGATAAAGGATACAACACTTGTTTTATTTCAGCCATTTCAAATTCAATGTCATTAATACGAAAATGACCTCATGATTTGTTATTAGTAGTACTCTGTGTTTGCCTTGTCAATTTGTTACGCACGTGCCTTAAATACAAGAAATTATTAACTCACGAGTAGTTGATTGTACTAAATTTCCGGAACGATCTTTTATCCGAAATTTTTAAGCCACATATTAAAAGGAACAATAGTGTCGTTAAGTACATGCGCAGATGCTTATCCTCCTTTAAAATCACAAAGACAAATCATCTTTCATTAGGCAGCCGTAGCTCACCATAAAATGTTTCGTTTATTTGTGCAATTAGCATGTGTTAAATAAATAATACGACTTTAAAAATAAGTAATACGACGACGATAATAAGTAACATTTGAATATTACTCTACCCTGTGATACCTGATATTTTCTATAACACTCTTCAGTTTAGAAGGATTATCATATCTAGCATAGGTTTGGGCGTTAGTATTAGTTTCCAGGACCATAACACCAAGCTTTCAGTTTTACATCTGTCGGATCAGTGCCTTGTTGTGTATTAATTGCTTGCTGCTCAATTTAGGCGTGAATTACAGCTCTTGCTCTGTCATTAATATCAAGGTCATACTCATTCCAACAAATGTTGTATATACTATATCTAAAGAATTTTTGAAAGCTTTGTCACTTCAACACTGATGTAAATTATGGTAACATCGTACACTTCTTTTATAACAATAAAAACAAAAAAATTATCTCTGCTTTACCTTGGACTTTAATTATCATGATATCTTATTTATTATTATTAATATTAGCTATCGATCTGGAAAATGCAATTAATATAGCATTATCGTAAATAATTATAACCTGCTCCCTAATAGATCGAACATACAAAAGTAATTTAATTAAATAGATTATTCATAGCGATTGTCATCAGTCTCTCATTCGCTGATTTGACGTGCGTCGAAACAGTCGTACTCGTGTGTGTTCATCGCGTTATAATTTGGACAAAAAGTGAAAGTGAGTTAAAAGTGAAAAAGGTTCAAGTTCGGATGTGTTTACGGTAGCGTCCACGGCGAGTTATGGAGAGTGGCGTGCATGCGGCAGTGCCGCTGCGAGTGGGAAAGAAAATGAGGAAGAGGCGGGAACTGGATGCTTTAGTTGTCGGGTTGAGAGGTGGTCGGCTACTGTCCGCTTCGAGTGACGAAGGAGAGCCCTGGGGAAGGCGGACGACGCGTCGTCGTCGTTCTAGACCCTTCGTCCGGTTGGCTGCAGCTCTTGCTCTCTGTGTTTGCGTCGTCTCAGCAGCAACAGTATTATGGCTGTTCGTAGACGTGCGGCGACAGATCGTCTCTCTTCGAATCGAAATGGACAGAGGTGCGCCTATTCAAATAAAACATTTAAATATAATAAAATTATACAAGATAAGTACTACTTGTATAAAAGTATTATTGTTTACGATAATCTCAGGAATATCTAAATCAGGCATATACCTGATTTACATATTTTTTTTAGCGTTAATAGCGCTTTTGTTTAGGTTAAATCACCTATTAAGACATAATAATATACAATCATCTACGGACCAAAACAGTGGGACAAAGTCTAAGAATGTAAATTTTATTTGAACGCGTTAATCTTAGAATCTATAAGACAGGTTTGAAAAATATTTGTGTAATAGATAGACTGAATATTGAGATAAGTTAAAAATTACTACCTCTATCCCGC
The DNA here is from genome assembly GCA_039645545.1 of Dendrolimus houi. Lineage (NCBI taxonomy): Eukaryota > Metazoa > Arthropoda > Insecta > Lepidoptera > Lasiocampidae > Dendrolimus > Dendrolimus houi. The sequence continues at coordinate 13,926,505 of CM077134.1, forward strand.
TTAATAAAACGATAAGTAACTATTTGAAATTTTAGTGGCATTTCGTGCTTTATTATAAATAAAGTGAACCCTTTCAGATTTTCTTATAAAGCAAATTAAAATATATCGTGTTTTGACTCTTTAATATCACTCAAGCATCCATGACGTATGATTTATAAGACTTAAATAGTTAACATTCTATATAACATAAATTTTACTGTCTTTAATTTATATACTTAGCAGTGCACGAGAAATTGGGCTAAGACACACATACATACATATAGGTCTATGGAGGGACATAACAATTTTATAATGGTTTCTTTTTTTTATCAGAATGCTTATGGAACCCTCAAAAACAATCAAAAGAAAAGTTTTGCTCACTCGAAAATCATTAAGCAATTAGAAATGTATTTAAATATATTCCATACAACAATTGCTCCGATTTTTAATGAATAACATTTGTATTCCAAAAACGCGTAGGCCGAGTCCTTGTGCGAAGTTATCTGGAATCCGTCAAAATAATGTCGAGGTCCCGACGATATAACCCACGCTTAATTCTCCCGGTTATTCGTTAACAGTATTATTACATGCAAATTGAAAAGCCTATGGAAGTATTAACATTCTAAATATACCGCGTACAATGACGTCAAAACACACACTTTATGGCAATTCTGAAAGCAATTAAACTTCGCTGTTTAAGGCAACTAGCAGTTGCTTATTTCGCGTTTTGGTAAAAAGCAAGCTTTAAAAAGGACAGTATGATGTAAAGGCTTGAAGATATAATTTGTTGATCTGTTTGTCCTATGTGATTTTTCACTTGAAATTAGTGAGATTGATGATATAACGATGATTATAATACGTACCTAATTTGTCTACAAGAGATGATCATGCGCCACTTTTAAGATTAATATGTAGCTTGTGCAAAATAAAAAGCAAAACACATTTTAACACAACGCATTGGTGTTGCCATTCAGCGAGGTAATGTGACCAGACCACAGAGTACATTAATACCATTAACCATTCTTTTGGGCACGTTTCCAACTGACAGCGGTCTGGCACTAGAATTAATAATTTAATTTTAATTTGTATATTTAGTTCAATTATTTATAATATAATAAATGATATATTATATACTTAAAAAATATAAAATATCTATTTTGAAGTACCTATGCAAAAAGATTTTCTATTGGCAACACCCATAGAAAGAACATGATCAGCTTTATCAACTGCACTGTGTGCAAGTACGATTTTATTTTTAAATAATCTTGCTAATTGTTTTGCAAAATTTAAATTGTTCAATTCATCTCGTTTGACAAAATTTTGTTTTAATATTATTAATTCGTCATTTTTGCACAGCTACAAATACCCAGACTCACCCGGTAAAGCAAATAATGCAGAAAAGCAAAGTAAGGTTATAATCAAGTTATGAAATGTATGAAACAAATCTTTTCCTGCAATAATATGACTCGAGATCCGTTTTCTTTTGTTTGCTTGTAGGCAAACTGGTAAACGGGTCCAGTTGATTGCAAGTGGCTATCGTCGCCGAATGGACATCTGCAACACTAAGGGAGCCGACGCGTTGCCTAATATTTGTTTACGCCCTTTTTGAAAGGTTGTATTCCCCACATTGTAGCGCTCTGAGAAAACCGTGGGATAGTTAATTCCATAGCCTGCTCACGTATGGCATAAAGGAGCGTGCACCACGTACTACAGTGGATGACTTCCAGGAGCCAAGAAAATGTGCATGACCTCCCAGTCGCCGGCGACTGGTGCGGTGTAAAATGGCAACGTAGGCACCAAATAGCTCTTATTCGTAAATATTTTTGAAAATTCAAAGTTCCATTAAATTTTCTATTGTTTTATCCGTGCAGGAACGGAGAAAGAATACGATCAACTGCAGCGCGGGGGGGCGGCCTGTCGTAAGAGGCGCGACAAAATAACCCACAGCGAGGTGGTAGGGTATTTGCCCGTCTCGATGGCTACCATCCCTGGTCTAGAGTATGCCGCCATAACAACCTTGAGTTGTGTTCCGGCATTAGTGGTCAGGTTCCAGTGCCCCTTTAGAGAGCGGTAGCACATTGGTAGCACCTTTGGTGTTACTAATGTCCATAGGCGATGGTAACTACTTTCCATCGGGTGGGCTGTCTGCTTGTCATCTGTACTCGCGCAATAAAAAAAATATTATAAATAAAATTGTTTATATGTGCTTAGAATATGAAACATAGAAATAGACTACCTATTTACAATCGTTTACATGAAACATTTTCTTACGATTCTTAAGGGGCGTCCATTAATTAAGCGAGGCGTTTTTGGCGATTTTCCAACCCCCCAGGGGAACGACGACGATGACCCTGGTGAGATATCGTGAGATTTGACTCGACTCCCTCCCCCATCCCACAATTTCAAACGAGATTTTTTCAAAATGTATGTTTATAAGAAAACATAATATGCTTAATATTTTTATTTAAGACTTAAATATCCATAGGCAGGACCACCACCAACAAAGAAAATAAAGATAAAGATAAATTAATAAAGATGTTTTTACGTCACAGTACCAAGTAGCTCGAGGCTTTCGAATATACTTTGTGGTAATATTATTACAACATGTTTTCGCATATTACAAAACTTCACAGACCATTTAGTTCAGCAAGAAAATTCTTTGTAAAACACTATTATTTTTGTCACGATATTTGTTAAAGTTTTAACTGCTTCATGCATACAAAAATATTAAGTGCCTGTGGAAAATGTAATAGCACGCAATTACAACTTTTTTTCTAAGTACTGGGCGATCAACGTTCTTTATCTTTAGTAAGGGTTACTCTCGATTACCCAGGGTCCGCTCATCAGATCCTGGCTTGATGACTATGGGACCACCTCTGGAGTATATATACTTACGAATAAAGAAAAAAAATGAAAATCGGTTTACAATTGACGAAGTAATCACGTTACACACAAAAAACATACAGCCTAATTGGGAACCTCCTTCTTTAGGAAGTCTGTTAAAAAATAGGAACTATATATACAAGCAAATAAATAAATTCTTTGTATGATATTGTTCACAGTGTCAACGAGAAGCGACAGCGTCGGTGACGCTCTGCAAATATGCCACGCAGCGGCGAAATCTTTACGAACCAACGTCTCTGACTTGAATGACAGATTGACAAACTTAGAAAAATATCATTCAGAGTTAAGTAGTAGGGTCGATAATGCGACTAAAGGGCTACAAAGTGTCACTAGTCAACTAGAAGCGACGCCGAATATAGTTGATATGCCGAAACGCTTAAACGAGCTGCAGAGGACTGTAGCTGATTTTGGATCACAGGTGATATTAATTATATGTTGTCTGTCTGTTTCCGGGCCACAGCTGATTATCTCAGTAATTACTATGATTAAAGATTTTATGCTACTTGCATGTCCAACAATGTGAAGCGTAAAATTTTTCGAAACATCGTTATCAAATTCATTGACCAACTCATGTTTGTAAAATATATTTAGATTCTATTGGAAGACATTCTACCTATCAAAATTTACGATTACTCATATACATTTTGATACAACTGTAAGATATCAAAATAAAAAAGAAATGGATTTCCTTTACCCCAGTATACCCCTAAAACAGTTTGAGAATGCAGTTAGGTATTTAGTTGCACTGTTTCATTATCAATAAATTAAAATGTATCTGATAGACATACGGTAGAATATTTATCACTTAATTACTTATTCTTTGTTATCTTTTAATGATTTATTTTATATTAGAATGATTGCAATTGTTTATTGCTTCCCTTCTCCATAAAATATTTTTACACATACGATCATTATAATCATAAACAAGTCAGTCAACAAACAGTCGTCCATTACAGTATTCGACAAACTCACCACTCTAAGTTAGAAATAGATTACCTAAGATCTAAGAGACGATTTTTCATACCAAATCAGGCACTCTGCAGCTAATTTAGATGGGTCATAAAATAACGCAGCTACTATAACTTCTAATACCTACTAATTAATTTAAGCCCGATAACCAATTACTGCAATATGTCTAACTAGCTTTTGCCGCGTAAAAAAACCTAGGTAGTAGCTCTATGTTACTTACATAAAAACTTTATTAGGTTTTTTATATAATAGGTTGGGGAAAAAGTCTTTTCGTATATTGTATGTATGAACTTGTAATAAGATCTCTTTGGCTATACCATTTGTATCTGGCTGGTTTTGGTATCATTAAAAAGTTTTAATTTTAAAGAAAACAATTCCAAATTTAAATTAGGAAAATGTGTGATTTTCATTTGTTTTTCTTATTGCTAAAATGAGTGAATCTAATGAAGAAATTCGATACATTTTAAAATTTTACTACAAAAAAGGTAAAAATACAACACAAGCCGCGAAAAAAAATTGTGATGTTTATGGACCTAATGCAGTATCTGCGAGAGTAGCGCAAATTTGGTTTAAGCGTTTTCGGTCTGGAAATTTTGATATCAAAGATGCACGTCGCTCTGGTCGCCCTGTTACGGACAAAATTGATGCCATTTTTGAAAAAGTGGAGCAAGATCGGCATATTAGTAGTTACGATGTAGCTGGAGAACTGGGAATTGGCCACAAAATGGTTTTGGCGCATTTGAAAAAAACCGGGTATACAAAAAAGCTCGATATTTGGGTACCTCATGAGCTCACTGAAAGAAACCTAATGAACCGTGTACTCATTTCTGATTATTTATTACGACGTAATGAAACCGAACCATTTTTGAAGAAGCTGATAACTGGTGATGAAAAGTGGATCACGTACGACAAGAACGTGCGAAAAAGATCATGGTCAAAGGCCGGTCAGGCTTCACAGACTGTGGCGAAACCCGGGTTAACTCGCAACAAGGTGATGCTGTGTGTATGGTGGGATTGGAAGGGCATTATTCATTATGAGCTGTTACCGCCAGGCAGGACCATCGTTTCTGAACTGTACTGCGAAAAACTGATGAAATTAAAGCAAAAAGTTGAGAGAAAGCGGCCGGAATTAATCAACAGAAGGGGTGTGGTTTTTCACCATGATAACGCTAGACCTCACATATCTTTAGCCACTCAGCAAAAATGACGAGAGTTTGGCTGGGAGGTGTTAATGCATCCGCCGTATAGTCCTGACCTTGCACCTTCAGATTTTCACCTGTTTCGGTCTTTGCAGAATTCCTTAGGCAGTGTCAGGTTAACATCACGAGAGGACTGCCAAAACCACTTGTCGCAGTTTTTTGATCAGAAGCCCCAAAATTTTTATAGCAATGGGATCACGTCCCTACCTACAAAATGGCAAAAAGTTATCCAACAAAATGGCACCTACATACTTTAGTCAAATGTAAATAAACTTTATAAAAAAACCTTTTGAATTTTTATATAAAATGCGAAGAAACTTTTTCCCCAACCTAATATATAAACCTTCAAAGAAAATGTATCTAACTGATGGTGAAAATCGCTTAAAAATCATAAGTACATTATTGTATACACATACGTTATCTCGCAATATTTAACGTCATCACCAATTATTAAAAAATTCACATCACAAATAACGCCCCTGGTCTAAAGTATGTCATCATAACAACCTTAAGTTGCATTTCGGCATTACTGACCAGGTTCCAGTCTCCCTTAAGAGAGCAGCAGCGCACTTGTAGCACCTTTGCTGTTGCAAATGCCCATAGGCGATGGTAACCGCTTTTCATCAAGTGGGCCGTCTGCCTGTCTGCTGAACTTGTGCAATTTTTTTTAAACGCATTAAACTCATCGCTACATCTGCGTGAAACAGTCAATAACTATAACATTATCTCAGAATAAAAAGTAGCTTAAGCTAAAAGCTCGTAAACTAAACTGTCATTTTTATGTTTTAAAGGATGTATAATAAATAGCAAAGGAACTAAATACTATACTACTATGGATGTTAAACTAACAAAAAAACTTGTGAAATATGAATAATGATTACTGAGGGGATATTATTATTCTAAATAACATATTTGGTTAAAGGAGGATACATTCTGTAATTTTTTAGACCTAAAAGTACTGTTTCTTGTTAAATTCACTACAATAACAAAGAAACTAAGTTCATATAGTCTACACAACTGCCCAGCAAAACATACAGATGAGTCGAAGCCAACCTTATTTGAAGTAACATAATTAATGAAGTGTTGTTTAGGACTACGTAGGTATTTATTAGTGAATTGAAAAACGCGATTGTAGCGCCATCTATTTTGTTTCGTCTTTTCCGTGTAAACTATGTCTTTTATCTGGATAAAACTTATCCTAAGTGTTGATTCGGGGTATAAACAAACGAGATTCATTCATGTACGTTCAGTAGTTTCCCAAAAAGATGCGATCGCAGCGCCATATTTTTGGCTATTTTCGTCTAGCCCACGGGAACGACGTCATTTAACGGGTTAAAAAGTATCTTAAGTTACGCCCCGTGATATAAGTTAGCTTCGTTTTCAATTTCGTATAAATCCGTTCAGTAGTTTTTACTTGATGCTCTAACAGACACAGACGCAAAGACAGACCGACAGAAAGACAAACAGACAGACAAAATTCTAAAATTGTAATTTCGAAATCTGCTGGTCCGAATTAGTCCCCCTGATGTTTTTCACATTTTTAAACTTATTGTTCAAACTTGAACCATTTACAGATTTATTACAAGTATAGATATATTCAAGGGCCGCAAAAATACCCTATGGGTATAGTAAATTAAAATTTAAAGTCACATCCACACCTGTACCACATGTATCAACTGTTATTCATACCGTGCCTAATAATAATAAATGATAAGATTGTTTATATTTTAGATTTTTTTCTCTAAGAATTTTATCAAGATGTTCGTTTATTTTCGAATTCGATATCTTGCAGGTTTCATTCAGGACATATGTTTGTATTGATCACAGTTATTTAATTATTTTTTTGTTATTTATTGTAATGACTTCTAAATCGAATTTACTTTTCTCTTTGTTTCAATTTGGCTTGTAAAGTAAGATCCATTATTGTGTTATGTACTGTTTTAAAATTACCAAATGTTAATGTATTTTGTAAATTTGTGTCATATTTGTTAAGTAACTTGAAATATGTTAGTTGAATATGATATTAACTATTCCAGATCAAAAGCTTTGAAAGTTCGTTCAACCTGACGAAAAGACAAGCGAGCACAGCAATAGCGGGGGTTGATGAAGTGAAAACGTTACTGAACCAACTCGAAATCAGAACCAACGAAACTGCTGCCAACGTAACAGCAAATATAAAACGCGACGAAGACTTAAAGACTCAAATAGATTCATTAAACTCGACTCTTGAAACAAAGATGACAGCCTTACTCGCAAGGATGGAGGAAAACAATGTAAGTATGCAAGGATCAAATTAAGATCGATCATGCAAATAAATGTTTTTTAACTGTGAACTTTCCTTGACGTGACCTGGAAGGTTACAAGGTCTTGTGTGCATAAATTGTCTTGTACGTGTCAAGGTTGCTTTATTTAGATATGCTGTATACAATAAGCACAAAGGTGAACTTGCACAAATATTTGTTTCAGGTTTTGATGTGACTTTTGTGATGATAGCAGTATAAATATCCCTATTTAATATTATAAATGCGAAAGTAACTCTGTGTCGTTTCCGTTTTCACGGAAAACTACTCCACCGATTTGGCTGAAACTTAGTATATGTATATTTTCGATGCCGAGAATGAATATAGGATACTTTTTATCCCGAAAAATGGGGTAGTTTCTGGGATAAAAATATATTTGTGTCTCGATTTGTTATCCTTTTATGGAAGGACTATTGGATCGATTTGGCTGAAATTCGGTACATATGTAATTTTAATACCGAGGGTGGCCAAGGGATACTTCTTATCCCGGATAATGGGATATATTTAGGGATAGATTTATGTAAAGGTTATTCCAGAAACTAGCATAGGTTTAATAATTTTGTTATTTTTGTCTATTTTGTCCATTTCGTCCGCTTCGTCCAATCCGTCCATTTTGTCTTTTTGTCAGTTTTGTCATTTATGTACTTTACAGATAGATTGGGGATGGAATAGTTTGCGATATAAAATGAAGTGAATCTTCCGGGGGCAAATACTTAAAAATTAAAACAATGTAACCCGTTTTAACGCTTGCTCTTTAAACAAGAGGTACGCACTAGTTTGCCGCGGATAAACCCTAGTAGATAGCTAAATGCCATTTTATTGCTCACTGTAAAGAAGCAATTACAAAAATGTACATTTACAATATTTTCTGGTGTACGTTGCCGTGTCAGACCCCGCACAGAAGGATTTCATTCAATCGAAAATACCCCATATCTCAACAACTACTAATGGGATTTTGTCCAAATCAATTTTCGTTAAAAGTATGCCGCAAATGTGGTCTCAATCTAGAAAAATGCAGAAACGTCTATGTTTGAAAATAATGTCAAATAAATTTAAAAAATACAGTGTTGCCTAAATTTTTATTACAGAAATCAACGAGTGCAGCAGCACCAACTGCTGCTGTTTCAACGCCCAGCAGTGCCACATTGACTGCTAGCAATGGAACCACTCAAGCACCCACATTACCACCAGGTAACTTTATACCCTTGATACAAAATTTTGATTTGACCTTTATTTCTTTTGACCTCTATGAAACGTGCACATCAATATTACCGATGCGATCTGGTACTCCCTAATCCACCTCAGTGAAGAATGGTAACAATCCAATGCGTTACCTGAAAATCGGAATGGTCTAGTCCAGCAGTCGGAATGTTTTGGACTGATTAACATTATATGATTTATACTAACTACCCTATTTATGCCGGATAATTTTATCATTGTTGGAAGGTAGTCGGGTAGGTGGAGACGATGGATATCTTGCAACGATGTTGGCATACATTTTTCGCTTCATCTACTTTCACTGATATATTCACACATACTATTTTACTTTGCATTGCTTATTACTTTACCTTTGTTTAAAATAACTGCAATTTAAAGTATTACAAATATGACGGTACGGCTGATACATCCATAAAACGTAATTTGTAGCGTTATCGTCAACTTTTCTAGAAAATAATATTAATTTTAATTACATAAAAATATATTTAATCCTGTTACTATTTAATAATAATCTTATACTTAGAATCACGATGTATATTTCTTTACTTGCGTAATTTATTCCTTACCTTCCCATCTGAAATAGACTAGTTTTTTTTAAAATTTAAGTTCTCTCTCCTGGCTGTTTATTTTGTCAGGGCTTCTTTTAGGTTTTTTTTTTTTTTACTTTTGTTTTGTTTATTCTTTTCTTTCTTTTATTTAATCTTATTAGGTATCTTGAGGGTTTTTATCCTATCTTACAGTTATATATTTATTACTAATTAAATTTAATCATGTTGAATATGCCGCATTCTACCTTCACCGACTATTAATTATAATCTTGAAAATTATTAATATTTGACATAAACCAGACAAATCCATTTCAATAATAATATAAAATCAAAAGCATACTTTCTGTTGATAAACAGACGTTATCAATAACACTTCCGGAAATGAGTAGCCTTTAGGGAAATGTATTGGGGATTTACAAAAACTGACTCATCTGAGTTAAAAACACAAGTGATTAACTAGAATTCACTATCTATGAGTATAAGCACACCCAGCAATTACTGGAGTATTCTTTATCTCCATTATTAAATAAAATCGAAATAGGTATCTGTATGTGATTTCAAAATAAATACAGTAGTGTAAATGAAAATTGCTATGCCTAATGAAAAATGACCGTTTAAGGAATTTTTGTCTGTCTATTTGAAAGTTTGTCTTAAATAGTCACCGTAAGCATTTGTGTAGGCGGAACTGCTGACATGCTGCCTCCGCACCGCCACCGCGCTGCTACACAGTGATTGGCTATGTATATGCGAAAAAAGTGCGACGGTTGCGTGGTCTTGCGTCCTATACGCAGTTTGGCGGCGCGGTGGCTGTGCCGTGTACACACGCGCTAACAGCTCATAATAATTCAACGAAAATTGTAGAGGTCTAAAAAATATTTTTGAGTAATAAAACCTCAGAAATTGAAAAATGTGGTGTTTCTGCTTTCTAATTACGTAGGTCTTATGAACCTTTTCGGAGTTACATTTTAACTGGGAAGTTATTGTTTCCACTCTTTTTATTACTGTAACAATAGGTAGGTAGCTTCACATCAATATTGTACACAGCTGTATTAGCGAAATGTAAAATTTGTCGGTAAAAATTACCCTAAATGTTGATCCCGGATAAAGGTATAAGCGATCACTAGTTTTAACGTGATGTTCAGACAAACAAAAATTCTAAAATTTGCACATTCGAAATCTGCTGGTCCGAATTTTTTTCTCAGTCTTAAATTCATTGTACAAACACGCCCAACAACACTCCGAACAAATTTATAATAATTGTACGTATATATAAAGATAAAATGTACATATCCTTTAAAAAAATATGTTCTTGACTAAAATTATACTCAGTGATATTGTTAATACACAAACAAAATAATTAAGATTTTAATCTTATGACGTGAATACATTTTCCCTTTAATTCAAATTATCTTTGATACATGATCTAATCAACAACCGATCTAAGACGTTTGAAACCGAAAGAATATTTAACATGGTTGATAATAGTATGAAAGAACACAGTCATCTCTGTATATGTCTAGTAGTAAAATTTAATTACTTACTAGGACTTCACAGGTTGCTTCGCTGTCTCTTCTCTATCACCTTCTCCCAATTACTTAGGGTCGGCATAATATGTCTTTTCCTTCTATACTCCTCTATACTGACATACGTCCTCTGTAACACCACAAATCATCATGTCATCCTTCACACAATCCATTCATCTCTTTTTGATCTGCCTTTACATATACACTCATCAATATTCTAGTTTCACATTCTTTTTGTGACGCGACTTTCTTCCCTCTTCATTACGCGCCTATACAACCTTAATTTTCTTCCTTTCATACAATAAATGTCTTTTCGCCAACTAACATATTTTTTGTGATAATTAGTGTAATCCTGCGTTTAACGTAGACATACGAATAGGCAGTCAAATCAATTGAGATACTTTTTATCAGCTTTTTGTACGAGCAGCTGTTAGGGCCGGCTCGACCGGTGTGATGATACCACGCTCATAAAATATCGGCGTGTAACGGTTTGCCTTGAGCTGATATCTAGTTTCATACAATGAGTGAGAATTCCGACTACCCGTTTTCCCTCCTCCTATCTCACCCCAGGCTGGAAGTGAGGAGGAACTTACAGTTAGTTATGTATATATGGTTACGAATCTGCAGGGGATTTGTAGGATGTAAATTCAAAAATGCCGTTGGGATTATCACAAAGTTTATTAGAAGTACACACACGTAATTCACAGTTCTTACAAGTATAGCCGAATACAACAAAACCAAACCGTAAGGCAGAAAATCGTTATCACATAAATCGTGCAAAGTTTGTTGTTATAAGATACTCGCTCCGAAAGTCCACTAGGTAACGCCTCGTTCGCAGTCAGAACATGTCTGGCGCGTTTCCCGATTGACCGACCGTCATCCATTTATAAATGAGACATGGCCTCCTAGCAACATGTTGCCCATTGGTTCTTGAAATCGTTAAATGGTCAGCTTAATGGCTTCCAAGAACTCGCATGACATACCAACAGAGAAAAGAAGGTTTTATGCCGTCTTACGGCGGCTTGAAAAAGGAGATTAGCGCGAACAATAGATCACTCAAATTGAAAAGGGTAATAAACCATCTGCAAGGGCCGGTTTGCATCAATATTAAAATTGTTACGAGGTTGACATCTATCTAATCCCAGAATTTTGGGGAGTATAAACATATATATACCTGATAAATCTATACCCGCGATAGACAACACAAGTTGTTTGCAGTACCGCATAGTAGACCTAATGTGCTTCTAGAAGCACCTCGAGAACCAGGGTTCTTCGGATATTATAACAACAGATTTGTGAAGAGAACACACATTTAGATATTCTCTTGTGTCCCTTAGGGAAATTCAAAGAAATTGCATTGAAGCGTATTACTAACATAATAGGATAAGAGTAAGGTGCTTACATTGTCGCTTTAGTTGTAAGACTGTTATGACGTTGTAATTGAATGAAATAAACAGATAAATCTTTCCATATCCATCTCCTCATTCCACCTCTTTTTTCAATGTTGTAGTTGTATCAATATGTATAATAGGTCAGAAAACAATTACCTAGGCCGCGCCGACTTATCGGCCAGGATTCCAAACCTTGTTATTCGAATGAAATGCTTCAAGTCTGATGTCTAATATCTGGCTAGTCGCAGTCCGGTCAGTCGTCCGGTTGACCGCAGTATGCGGATTACTGTGGCGGTGCGGAATCACAGACGCAACACGCGGTCCACTACCGGCCGCAAACTGAACCGCGTGATGTGTATAGTAACCGTCCGATTGACCAGCACCGGAGTCAACGGCACTTCGAGAAATAAATCAGTTTTACATACATTGAAGTGTATTACTAACATAATAGGCTAAGGATAAGGCGTCGTGACGTTCGTATCGTCGACGATCCCATATTAAAAGCGGTTTAGAATCGCTTAGCCTTCGAAGAGACTTTGCGTTCCTCTGCGTATTTTACTGTGAACTGTTTGATCTGGTGCCAACGCTTCACTTTTACAAGCGCACCGCTCGCCAGCGACGGTATATTCACCCCCATTTCCTTGAGCTCCCACGCTCAATTAGGCAACGGTTCTCTAGAACATTTATTCCGCGTACAACAATGATCTGGAGGGAACTTCCCGCCGCGGTTTTCCCTTTGCGCTACGACACGGGGTTCTTTAAGAATGGCGTTATAACATTTCTTAAATATCGGCAACGCGTTGGCGAGACCCCTGATGTTGGTCCATAGGCGCCAGTAACCACTTTCCATCAGGTGAGCCGTCTGCGTGTGTGCCTGCTTCAGACAATAAAAAAATTTAAAAAACATTTTCTTACGTATGGCAAACTGGACAGCTGACCGAATACCTGTCAGCCGCATAGTGCACATGAGCGCTTAGCCAATACATAAGCTATCACTAATTTAAACATGAATAATATGATATTTTTGTTACAGCTCCGCCAGCAAAACCAAACGTGTTACAATGATGAGGTGATAATGTACCAAATTTTTACAACTGAACAAATCCTGACTTTGGAAGAGAAAAACGGGATATGCTCATAAAGTCTTGGTCTCAAGATGTTTTACGTCCACAATACAAATACGATTGTAGACCACACCGGGGAAAATGTAGAGGAAAGGATACCCTCCAAGTTTAGTAAGGATAATGTATGGTTAGTCTTTTTGCAGATGTGTGGTGGAGTGTGGTTAGATTGGAAGAGATTCGTAATTAGTCTGACGTATGGCAGTTCTTATTCGGGTTGCTTATAGCTATGTGATAACAAGATAGAAAATTTATCGCAAAAATTCCATTTTATGGGAAAGATAAATGAAATATACTAGGCATAACAACCGCCTAGTACGTGTCTCCTAACTACGGCCCGCAACAGATAATGGCTTATTTTTGTTATTGTTGCCGTGATAAATTGGATAAAAATACACACAATGATAATAATTCGGTTTTAGCCCTTGGAACGGCTGGAGCAATCAGTATAGCCCTAAGGCTGGAAAGTTTGGAATCCCCTGGTCTAGTTAGTATAAAGAGTAACTTTGAAATACTCCTAAACCCTACACGACTGGAAGGCGTTACACTCTTCTTTTACTTTTCACCAAACATTTTTATACTTAAAAATTGTAAAAAAATGTCTTAAACCCCTTCGAGGGGCCAAATATAATATTATTTTTGTCCACTAGCTGCTAGCAGCCATCAAAACTGCCACGTCAAAACCAAGAGATTTATATCGTCTCTTTTATTCTAATACAAATTCTATGTAGTTGGCTTTCTCCCGAAAGCATCGGTTCAACGTTCGTTTCAATTATCTGTATTTGACCACAAATTTGTGGTGCTTCCCAATTAACCGTGTGTAACAGTTTGTTCCGTCTTAGAGGGTTAAGACCTTCAAGACTGATTTGGTCTAAAATATGTTTGGAGTAATGAAATGATACGAATCAATAATGACTTGTGGCGCCATCTAGACGTAGAGGATTTAAGAGCTTTTAGTTACTTCTAAGGATTACCTAAATAGAGTTCGCTATCTCGCTCGCGCGTTATGACATTTTTAAAATTATAAACTGACAGAATTTACTGACGACATCTTAACAGTAATATTACGAATGTTACACAAAAAAATAATTTTGATTCAGACAAGCCTTCATCTATATACATTTTTTCACAAAATCAAATTTCTGTAAAACATTTGTAACATTATTGTTGTTAGATACGTAGTATACAGATAAGTAAATTTTGACAATTTACATTTTCAAGAATGTGGTCATTAACTCCATTTATGTAGCCCTTTGATTGGCGATGACCATTTATGCATCCTAAAATTTAGCAATTTAAAAAAGTCCAACAATATTGGCTGTATATTTAATTATGTTTAACATCATTTCGCAATATTTTGGTACATGTATAGCAATATAATTAAAACTGTCTACGAATCTGAGATGAGGTCAGAATATCGCCATAATATGTAAATTTTAAAGGATTTAAAAGTGTGCAGAAAGGACAGCGAGAGCTGATGAACGCGTGTAACGTGGAGAATATGACATAAGACACAGTATTGTTTAAGTTTTGACATGATGTATATTTGAATAAGTGAGAGTGAATGTGTGTCAGAAATGAAATATCTGCGTTGTAAAATATTTTTCTTTAAAATGTTATTAATAAAATATAATCTCCGGCACGCAACTTGGCCAAAGTCGTAATTTGCGCAAAAAGTCGTTTTTAGGCCTCCGGTTGTCAAGCGGGACGCGGGGAAAGAGTCTACTCAACCGTCTCCTTCATACTCGTAAGCTTTATCGCGTGTGAGAGACACGGACAGACTTTTCATGATGCGAATGCAGTGCGACGTCACACCACGCGATTACTCACAGACAATCTGTTGAACGTGCCATGCGCGAACTTACCCCACTACACCAAAACGCAGCCAAGTGCGTGCCGCGTACTATATAACTAATACGAATTTTTATCACGATACCAAAAGCGCCGTTTAATTATTTGTTATTTTGTTCTGAATAAATTCAGCGCCTTTTTGATTACAATTCTAGTTCCATATACGCCAACAGGGGCGTTATTCATATCTTTATAGAAAAGTGTAATAACGACATGTAAGGCATATTCTATCTAACACGAATCGTAAACAGTCAGGGGCGTACACGGTACAATATTCCTGTTTGCAAAACTGTACTGCGTAAGTAGTGATAGTTTATTGACGACTTAAAATCGTATTGAAGTTGCTGAATGTTTATAATCGTTTTGATAAAATTTGGTGACGGAATAGAATCGAGTTGGAACAGTTGCTGACGTTATATAATGCTCTTGAAACAGTTACTGGCACGAAATCTTGTTGGAACAAAATTACGTGTTAGGTGTATCATGGTGTCATCATTCAGATGATTTTTTTTGTATTTCCGGAACTACTTATTTCTTATTCGACTGTATTTTTCTGTATACTCTTAAACGTAGATTGTAAGACTTTGATTAAAGGTATTTGAATATAATATTTGGGAAGGGCTATTTGTGGGGGGGAATTAAAACATATTTACAAAACTAAGTTGCAATAATTTTGTGCCGTCGGCTAGTACCGTTGTAAATATTTTAATTATAGTGTTAATTATGACTCGAGTGTAGAGACAGTATGTTGACGCACTGTGTGAAATGTCGATACGAATGTTTTATTACTGTAATAAATTATTGTTAATAGATCAATTATTACCCGAGAGACGGCTATTTTATTTCACATATATCGTTTACCCCTCTTTTTACATTTCAAATGTATTCTTTGCTTTTTTCTTTTTCGAGGTATAACTAAATATAGGGGTATTTTTCCCAAAGGTATCCAGTCAAAATATAAAACAAAGTTATTTTTATTTATTTTTCATTTGTTTTGAAGTGAAAATACGTATTTTCTAATGTTATAAAAGAAAATTATAGGCCCTTATTACTGAACTTTACGATCGGCATCATAAAAATACACTTGGTTTTTTGGACATTTGGTCGGTTTGATTCCCACCACTTTAAAAATCTTTGAATGCAATTTTAAATATAAGAATGTTTCCATTGACCAAAATGAGTCTACATTGTCCATGTGGCATAGCTTTGGTACACCGGTATTGGCTGTACTTTTGGTTTTGTATAGGTGCAATAAAATACAGTCAAGTATTGTTAATACATATTTATTTTGTTCAGTCATAGTAAGTACTTAAACGCACATTTATCTATACATGATTTTGAGAGACGGGAAAAATTAAAATACAAATACATCACTTACAATCCCAAAAGATGAGATAGTTTCTGCGGTATGCACATCCAATTTACAGGAGTTAAACCATCTAGAAGGCTCTCCGCTCTAGTAAATCAGTAAAGTATATTAAAGGCTCGGACGTTGCACTTAAGAATTTATTCAAAACAATTAACACAAGTGTATAGACAACAATAAAACTTCGCATCAATCCAAGGACACATATTTGTGTCATCAATTACTTATGCCTCGTTTACCTTGTGGCCACTTTTACGGCAGTAAGCAAAGAAGTAAAAAACGCGAGAATAATTAACGCAACTAATGTAAACATTTGATAATCGCGCTGGCCAGTTTCCTGCTTACTGCCTTGGAAGTGGACGTAATGTAAACGAGGAGCAATATTATCATCATTGTATTAAAATAAATTTATATGCCATTCCATGTTTGTATATTTCAAACCAAAGTTAACGACTTCTACAAATTAGCTACACGGCTGCGCAATAACTGGTTTTATATGGAAAGTCAACTACTGCTCAGCATTCTATCGCTAACTAAAAGCTGCTTTAAAATTTGCGGCGACCTATAATAATAACTTTATTTCAGAGACATGTCATTCTCATATAAACACATTTAAAACATTTATTTAAAAATTTAAAACTAATTACTAGGATATTTCGCCCATGTCATTATTTAAAGACAGTAATACTCCGAATCGAAAGAACATACATACAAAATTCGTGTTATTGATTGATTATCGGGTCACAAATAGTTATGATGTAACCTCTGGCTATTTCTTACAATTTTTTTATATATTTGCCTTACATTTTTGATTCTTCGAGACCGTTCAGCGTTCTATGTTCGAACTAACGCAGATCGATCATAGAGCTTTTTGCTTGTAAATTTTATTGTTTGACCAATCCAATATTCTTGCCCACTTCAGCAAACGCTTGAACAGCGCGTTGCACGTCATCCAGTGTATGGGCTGCACTTAATTGCACGCGGACTCTAGCTGCATCTTTCGGGACTACAGGATAGCTAAATGCCACTACGTAAATACCTCGTTCTGTAATTGTAAACAATTAACCTAATTGTTAAAATTTAATGATATCATAGAGTAGCGATGGATTACAAAATTCACTATGAATGATAATTATTATATTACAAACGAACGCCGAAGAAACCGTTTGAGAGATGGCTCCAGTTCATTTTTCAGCTAATTATTATTAATTACCACCAACACTTTACGATTCCAATCTGCTTTATTTCTGCCACTGGTTATCTCGAAGAGATCGCTCTTTAGTGATAAGACAATTTTGTCCTACTGTGTGGAACTCGGGAGGATGTCCAAATTCTCTTAATGAAATGCAGCAAAAATAAAGATGGTAGAGAACAACTGATGAGGGAGTTGGGGTTGAATCATTTTGATGTAGGTATTTTTATAGAGATTGTGGCAGAACCAGCCTCAACAAATGCTAGTTTGTTAGCTAGCCAGCTCGTTATTTAAATTATATAAGTTATTGTATGGTTAGGAGATGATGGGGCTGAAAAAAATTGTGGACAATTAGAATAGTACTGGCCTGTAAGTTTTCTGTAATGGCGTACAATAAAGAATTGTCTATTTATCGAGGACACGTAACCATAGAAGACGGTGGCGGAGGCTCAGTATTCTACTTACAGTCTTGAGGTAGAGTATAAGATAACCATGTTAAGTTTTTTATTTTAATTTAGAATGGTCTTAAATTAAAATTGTTTCATTTTATTTTTAGTAATATACTCACTGAGCATTCCAGTGGCCAATTCAACAGCCAAAGGTGCGTCGCCGACCATAACTGGACATATTGGATGGTCGTCACCAGCCACCGTGAGTCCAGCATTCTTCATTCCCTTTCTGAACGCCGTAGTGTTAGCACGCAACCGCTGTCGGAGCTCATTGCTTTGTTCGACGAGATCCAGTGACTGCAAATTGGAGTATTGGATTAATAATGAATCTTTGATGTGATGAAACTTAGCTTATCAAGGCAAAGAAATGGAAGGAAACATGAAATTTTAATAATGACATATAATGCAGGTGAATTTTTCAAGTCAGTCTCTTTGCTAAATACCAAAATATATAGCTAAACTACTCCAGAGTCTCTGGGCCGAAATTGATTAAAATTAAAGCGGTATCATTTTTCAAAAATCAATCACTAGTCAGGTAATCGAGAAAATAGTATAATACTCTATTATTACACCAATGCATAGGGTAACTTGTAAGGATCAATTTCTGTGAAGAAATGTTAAACGACAACAAACTAAGGAAAAGGAAACCTTTATATTTTCAAATACTCATAACCTATATGATAATATGCCGTAACTTATCAAATTATTTGAAGCAATGCTTGATTTGTTTACGTGTTTTTTAATACACATATGTACGGGAAATCCTTAAAAGCTTATGTATGAGTTTTGAGTTTTGAATTGGTATATTAAATACAGCATGATTTTTCTTTTCAAAATCAATCCTGAAGAGGTGATTGATTTTTCTAAAATCTAATAATAGCGCTCTAGTTTTCATCAAAATCAGCACCGAGACTCCTTTGAATATTTTTCACCTTAGTTTCGGATTCGGCCATAGAGGTTGACTTGAAAAAATCACCTGTGTACAACTAAAAAAATACAATATAGAAAAATAATTTAATACCTTTAATGATGCGCCAACAATAGGTGGTGGTGGTGCATTAGAGAATAAATATGGCCTTGAAACATTCCTAAGTAATGTGACTAGTTCCTTTGGTCCCGTTGTATAGCCCCCAGCAGCACCACTCACTGCCTTGCCTAAAGTTGAGCAAATTATATCTGCTGCGCCCATAATCCCACAATATTCTTCCGTCCCTCTGGAATAAAATGATATTATATTTTAAAATTATCAATCACACAACAGAGCAGAATCCTGGAGTAGATGGAGACTGCGTTTTACCAAACGTAGTGTTGCGGTAATAACATGTATAAAAAACTAGAATAGCGCAGATAATTTGGGAGTAGAGTATGAGGTAATTGGAATCACAATTAGACCTAAAACAAAGATATATACTTGAAAAAAATGATATAAAATAGAAAAGAATAAATATAAACAACCGGTACTAAAAGAAAAGAAAAGAATATCAAACATTAAAACATCCCAAAACATTCGGACAATACCGGGGCAGTCAGAGGGAGGAAAGAAAATAATGTGTAGGACGCTAGAAAGCCCGGTAGAACAACAACCTGCACAAGGTTATTGTTAAATGAGGAAGAAAAGTGATATTTCTATTAAGAAAAAAATCAATGCAGATTAATTTCTTATACTTTGTAATTCAGATTCACCTGAAATACAAAGTATAAGAAATTAATTAATAATATAAATTCTCAAAAGAATACAAGGAATACTTACTACTATGTAGTTAAAATTTAATATAAGCTCTATACAAGTAATGTGAAAATTCTACCGATGATAAGGCAAGCGAATGAATAGGAATATATGTAGGAACCAGGCAAATACTAATATAATACACACCGTCCAGTTTCCCCAAAGAATCCGGTCGCGTGACTGTCGTCCACCGCTAATATGCCGCGATATCTATCAGCGAGGTCACGTAGGCCTTTGATCGGTGCAACAGTTCCGTCCATAGAGAACACCCCATCGGTGATTATAAGTTTCAGACGAGCCTCACTGTGTGCTAACAGATGTTCCAATTCTGTGAATACGACATTTTAGTCAATGTTACTTTACATGGCTTAAGAACCAATACCACTTAGAGGGCCAT
Organism: Dendrolimus houi; assembly: GCA_039645545.1. Taxonomy (NCBI): domain Eukaryota; kingdom Metazoa; phylum Arthropoda; class Insecta; order Lepidoptera; family Lasiocampidae; genus Dendrolimus; species Dendrolimus houi. The sequence continues at coordinate 13,946,638 of CM077134.1, forward strand.
CTTTACCCGAGAGTGCAAGGAGTGCGTGGCACCCTGGCGCAGGGACCTAGGAGGCGCAAGACGATTTACTTCAATAAGAAGTCACAAAAGAACTCTCAGTTAAATTACTACTCCAATGTGTAGCGCGATATAAACTACATCTTTGTCTCAAATTTTATTGATATCAAACCAGTAGTTTCTGAGTAGAAACGGAACGAACCGTAAAAATAAAACAAAAATTGAATGCCGTTTTTTTGTTGTTGGGGGGGTAATACAACCTGATTTTTGTATACTGACCCCTTTATGCTTAAGACGACGCTGACCACTAATTATGGCCAGTTCCTATATCTTACTGACTGTTTATTTAGTCCTGCTATCGGTTAAAATTTGACATAAGCTCCATACAAATAATGTCAAAATTCAACCGATGGTGAGGCAAGTGAATGAATAGTAAGATATACGAACAAAAATAGGGTAAATAGTATAGTTGACAGTCAATCGAGACACTTTTTATCATCTTACAAAAAGAATTTGTACGAAAATAATAACAACAATTACATCGTAACTTAAACCAGTCAAATAGTGTATTAACTGAAACAAAAAAATAGAACTTACCATTTAAATCCCTATGAGGATATCTATACTTCTGCGCCTTGCAAAGTCGAACACCGTCAATGATGGAAGCGTGGTTGAGAGTATCCGAAAAGACTGCATCCTCGGGAGTGAGCATTGACTCGAATAAGCCAGCGTTCGCATCGAAACATGACCCGTAGAGGATCGCATCCTCACGGCCGTGGAATTGGGCCAGGCGTTGCTCTAATTCCTAGACGAAGGTTACATACACTTAGAGATAAGAACTTGCATTCGCTAGTATAATTACTGTAATATTAAAACAATCTGTTTTAATATTATACGTTATTTATTGTCATCCAAGCTACTGTTAGATGTAGGCATCCCCAAATTCGCGCCATATATACCTGTCATCCGCTTATTCTTCAGCGCCTGCCGTGACTTTTGCGTATGTCGTTGGACCACCGGAATTGACAGCATCCCATAGTACTCGTACGTTTATTAAGACGCAATCTCCTTGACGTTTCCCCTTCATGAGTTTTGCGACAGACGTAACTGGCCGATTACAAATTGAGCTATGTCGGTTGCCTTAGTTCTCTTACGGAAACCCTTATTTTGGATTTTATCTATAAGATATACTTCGGGATAGCTCGCTATGCGATTTGGAGTTTGAATACTGATCTGCCATCAATGTCCATACTTATTTCACACCATACAAGCTATTAGAAATACCCCAACGTGATTTTAATGAACACGATAAAAATAACAGTTCCCGAGAAAAATGACTGTGACTTTCAAAGACAGACGGATGGACGATCGGTAATTAATATTTCATAAGAGTTAATTTAAGCCAAACTGGCTACAGAAAATTCGCTTCTGCTTTAAAGATATTTCAAATAATTTACCTTGTGTAAAGTTTGTGTTCCACAAATAAATCTGACAGAACTTAATCCAGCGCCGAACTTCTTTAAACTTTCGCTCGCTGCTTCGACTACTTCTGGGTGGTTCTGTAACAATGCCAATGTATCTTAAATAAGTACTAGAAAATTAGGCATGAAATTACTAATAACATTATGAGTTATAACTTACCGAAAGTCCTAAATAATTGTTCGCACAGAAATTTATAAACTCCCCTTCAGCTCCTTGAACTCTTACCTGAAATATTGTTATTTACATGTTAATGTTAGATACCATTCTCTACATGAATTCCTGATGTTAATCTATACTATAATAAATATGTAAAAGGTTCGAGTTTTGTACGATGCGTTTAAAAATGTGAAAAAAATCACGAGGGATAGATACTTCGGACCAAAAGATTCCAAAAATGCGCTTTTTAGAGTTTTTGTCTGTCTGTGTTTCTGTCAAAACGGGAAAAATGCTGAACGGATTTAAATGAAATTTGACAGAGAGCAAACTCATATCCCGGGGCGTAACTTAAAATATTCTTTTTATCCCGATAAACGTCGTCGTTTCCGTGGCATTCTTTTTGAAAACTACTGAACGTATATGAACGAAATTCGACACAGAGCTGTCTTACATCTACTTAGGATACTTTTTATCCCGGTAAATTGTGTAGTTTCCATAGAATATACGGTTAACTAAATAGATGGCGCTGCAATCGCGTTTTTTTAATTCACTAACAAATACTTACGTTGTCATAAACAACATGTCATTCATTGTATTACTTCAAATCAGGTTGGCTACGAATCCCCTATTTTTGTCTGGTATGGTATGGTAGTGTATGGCCTAGTAGACTATATAGACTTAATTTCTTTATTATTATACTTATATAAAAAACCGAATTAAGATTTTGTATAAATAAAATAAAACTACTACTACTACTTTGGGTTTAACGTGATTTAAAACCCTTACTACTATTTAAAAATCTTTCTACTATTTTACCTTACCATTGGCAAAAAATTCATTATTTGTATGGGAGTTTGTCAGATTTTAATCAGTAATAAGGCAAATTAATGGATTGTGAGATATAAGAAGGGGTTGTTGGACTCTCTTTAGCAAACGACTAGATTTTATGTAAAATCGGCTAATGTGCGCTTGTATTGCAAACAAAAAAAGTAGTCGTCAATCCGCTACGGAACCCCAAAAAGTATTTAATCGATAATAAAATTTTAAACCGAAATTTCATGTCAAACTTTCACTGTATCAAATTTCATATTTCTAGTCATATTACAGTACATTCTGAGATAAACACAGGCAGACAGATATAGATTGGAGTGAAATTTTAATAGTTTTCTTTATCTTAGGTATTGAAACACAGAAAAAGGAGTTCTTGCAATTACAAAATTTTAGAAAATTCAAAACTATATTAATGTTTTAGTATGTAAACAAGTCTCGTCGGTTGTTTACATTTGGTATTCACCGCAAAACGCCGCGCCCGTGCCGGCAAGCGGATAATACAAAAACAAGGCCACATATTTGCTAGCTACCTACAAAACGATACATACATATGACCATACTAGCAGACTAATTTATCCTGTGATTTAATACTGCGTTTCCATTGGGAAATAGTGTTAATTGTCCAACTGGGTTGGTCCAGTCGTCAGCCTAACATTGTCCAATAGTGGATGTAGACCTCCCTAAGTTTGCACTAAATATTTCGACTCTCCGTTTTCTTCGTCCAGCCACAATCGGTGGACTTCGCAAGTCGTCGGGCCACCGGGCTAGAGGACGTCTTATGCTGATATTAGACTGATTAGACCTTTAATCAATTTGCTTGGAAGACAGAGACCTAAAAAGACGCGACCATACAAATGACATTGAATGATTCAAGTTTGTTTTTATTTGTGTATATATATATATATATATATATATATGATTAATTCATTCAAATTGAAAGACAGAAATGGACTGTCTTATATCAGCTTTTTTATCACTTATTTGTTTATATTACATAGGTACACTAAAACTTAAATGGCTTCGTTTACCCTCGTCATATTATTCAAAGACGGCTTGCGGCGTAGAAGTTTCTTCTTTTGTGATTTCATATCACTATGATAATTTTGTATTGTGTATGCTGCTAGCTGTATATGTGGTCCGGCTTGTAGTTTATGGTGTTTTCTTTCCTTTTTAGTGTATATATTTGTTAGGGATTTGTTTATAATAGTTTTCCTGCTTGAATAATTTAATATGACTTAATTATTAAAATTAAATATAAAATTCGCACTGTGCTTAGACTTTGAGATGATCCATATTATATAAAGGTCGTTACCAGCAACATTTGCATGTTGTAATAAAAAAATATTATGTGTGTGTGTGTGTGTGTGCAGTTCACACGCAGTAGAATTGAAATTTCGGAGAACTCTCACAGATAATTCTTCTCTAACTTTTATTAATATAAATATAATTCCTTTAGCCTACATCCGTCAACATATTATAATTCGAAATAAACTTCGTAAGTATCAGCTTAAATTTTTCAGTTTTAGTCTAAAAAATATGATTATTAGTTTTATTTCGGTTCAAATTGCACCTATGTTTAATCATCGATCTTATTGGCCCTCTAATCTGTGTTGCACAATATAAAACTCGTATCTCATTCTCTCGCAGGCTTAGTTCTATAGATTTATCTGTTTATCTCTTTTTAATGTCGCTTTTTCGTTTCATCGAGTTTCAAATCACAACGATTCTAAAGAAGTTTTATTTCAAAAAACAATCGGTCCACAATTGAAGGGCAAATCGCATAACAAACATACAAAAACAGACAGTCGAATTAAGAACCTCCTCATTTTTAACTCAGTTTAAAATAATGCAATGTTACATATTATATCATCACAAGTGTACACACAGTGTGTACTGGGCTCGTTCACTGATTTAATTTCCAAATCTGAGCTGTTACATTACGCACAAATGCTTCTGGTTATTGACCACTCTAGTACTCTACCTTTGTGTCCTGTGGCGAAGTGAGCACTCTCTCGTGTTTCCAAGTTTTGGCTTTCTTTATTTCTTGAAGGCGATCTTCCAGGACCTCCCTAAGTTTCGCAACTCCCTCGCGTTCCTTATGTTTCAATTCATGCAGCTGGCGAACTTGTGCGCCATTGTATACTAGAACATGTAAGTATTTTAAGTACTAGCAAATTCTAAATTTAAATATCCTTATTTACATTTAATTAAGAGCCGATTTTTCAATCATCAGATACAAGTTATCAGTCAAATAAATCATAACCTGAGTGAATTCAAAAGTTAAACCATTCAAAGGTTTTATTCATGCAACTGACATTTTTAATTTTTCCACGTTATACTTTATTCTATGTATAACTTTTATCTGGTGACTAAAAATTGGCCCTTAATGATATTAAATACGCTTACTTATTTATATTTCGAAAGAGAGATTAACATATAACTACCAAAAATTGGCTAGAATAAAAACAGTAATATTTCAAATTGAAAAGATTGTATAGACTGACATAGAGTAATATTATTTTTTACTGTTAAAGATAGCAAATAAATCATATTGTTATATTTTGTAGAAACAGCATTGAATAAGGAACTTAAAACCAGTAATTATGGACATGAAATAAAACCAAGACTTTGTTTTGGTAAAAATATTAGCTTTCGATAACATAGTTACATCTGTGATATGTGGGTAGTATTAGCATGAAAGAAACACACTAGATAACGTAGATATGTATATAATATACCTACTAATGTAGGTAGCTAATCATTAACGGCATTATTTTTAACTCTGTACAAGACGCATTTAGCTACAACCGCTAACATTAACATGGACCCAGGTGAAGCAGGGATATAACAGAAATGTGAAATTATAAAATTATAGTTGGTACCTAAACAAATCGAAATTGAAAATGTATTGCAATTTGGCTACGGAGCGCTAAAATTATTAGAACGAAAGATGTATGTAACAAGTACACTATCGCCATGAGAGCACAACACTTATAGCTAGAATAGGTAACTAAAGCTATAATAATATACTTTTGTTATCATGCAACTGTAATTTCGTGATTCAAGGTTCACCTGACAAAACGTTCACAACATTACTTCAAATAGTTATTGTCCTCCTTATGAATTTATGATAGAACTGTGATCAACACGCTTAGTTACTATATTTTATGATCTTTGATTTCTTTTTTAACACGTTCGTTGCTAAACTAGGTCTTCAAAGCCTAGTGAGTATCTTTCTGCTTGTGCGGGTGCTGAATTCGTGCCGTTTCATTCGGTGCGAACCCTGTAACTTTGATAATATTTGACATATGAAAGAGCCAATCACATAATTCACCTTTACTTTCGTATTCACCTTTACTTTCGTAACTTATCATAATAGTCTATTAAAAGTGCATAGTGTTTTTCGACCTAGTTCGCACACGGATAAAATTATTCATGTTCAGTCTATACCCACACTGAACATTTCGCGGGGACAGCGCGCGAGCGTTGCGACCAGTGCAAAATAGATCTGTCAATTTTCTAAAGTTGCATTTGCTGCCTTACCTAATAATGATAAGGTAGAATTTGGACAATTTGACTGAGTTAATTGTACATGATGCTATGCTAGTTTATGCTTGAACATTAATAATAAGTTTCCTACTAATACATAATATTTCTGTTTCAATGTAAATGTCAATCAGAATGCAGTAAATGCAATAAGTTATATAATTGTTTACCTTGTTTTAATGAACAGCATTTTATTAAAAAATAAATATAATTTAAACGCGATAGATTTTAATTTTAGTCCCTGTCCCATACCTAGAAATTGAAAATTCTAGTGCATTACAAGGCTTAACAAACATGGTAACTTTATTACTAGTGCGTTACAAGGTATAGCAGACCTGGCGATTTAGATCCTCAAAAATCCACTTTTTTCGTCCAATCCTAAAGCTAACCCGGTGGTAGATTGGTACATTAAAAAACTAGAAAAATGCAAAATTTGATAGATAGATAACACTTCATTGTACACCATTACAGAAAACTTACGAACTAGTATCATTCTAATTGTGTACAAAGGGCGGTCTTATCGCTAAAAAGCTATCTCTTCCAGATAACCCGTGGCAGGAATGTTGCTGATTAGGAATGGCGATGGAGGTATACATAATTATTGTACGATTACTTACATTACTTACTTACATACAATTTGATTAATATAGATGCTTATTCAGCACTGCTAGAGAAGGTTTTACAATAACGGGTGTAACCAGGTTAAAGGCGCCTGGTACGCACCACAAAATATACCTACTTCCACCGTGCCTAATCATCCTGGCTGCGCACTGTATGATAGTACATGAAAACTGGCTTAGCAGCCAACGTGTTAGTAAATGTCTGGGAGATTCAGGTGGAAACCTGAAGAGTCGTGTTTTGCTGTGCAAATCTATTTTCAAACAATGTACAATATTAGTTCAAAGCGGTTCACAGTTACCGAATACTGTTTTTGTTGAACCAACGAAATGTGTGTTTGTGTTTAAAATTTTTTAGTGAAATTTGTCTCTTTGAGCTACCACGAAAATGGTTTCGTTTGGTGTCACTCAAAGACCTACATAAAATGTGACTGATGCTTATTTGCTTGAAGATATTCTAACTGTTGTTAATATTCAAATACATATTTTCGATACTGCCAAGGCAAATCATGCAGAGTCATTTTTAACAGGAAGAAACGACTTTGAGGGCTTATACAACGCCTATAACAAGTAGTATCAAGAAGAAGTAAATTTAGTGTACACAAGAATGTTGTAGGTATCAAAATATACCTACTTTCGTTCTATTTTCGCTATTCACTAAACTGAACAAACATGTTGGCTTTATTATTATAATCTTTACCGACTTGTTTGAAGTTAGTTATGAAGGAGAATAATTGATAGATTTATATTAATATTTCGCATTTATAATATTAATATGGATAATAATAATAACAAGGTTTTTCCCGTAGGTTCCAGCATGAATGTCGGTATATTTCAGTTAGGTAACCCGTAGGAAATAACATTTAAGACACTACAAGTGTTAAAACAACGTACCTAGAAGTCAACGTAATTAAAATAGTTATAGTATATTTAGTAACGGTCTTATTCAATTTGTAAGAACGATTCACTAAGTAATACTTTAAATATAGATTAAACACTTAATAAATAAGTTACTGTTGTTACAAATGTAATTGATAATAACAATATTGTGTGATTTTTACAAATAGTGTAAACAATTTAATTAATGAAATACTGATCTGTGCGGTACTTCCGGTCCACCAGTTTCCTTGTCATTTCGTTTACTAAAATACTGATTTGAGCGACATTATCGATTAACTACCTTCATTACTTGTTTTTCTTATCGATCTTAAAGTATAAAACCTGGTGGGAGTGGCGCACACAAGTGTAAAATGCAAGGAGAGATTTGGGTAAGAAAGTACCAAATATACCAAATATTACTATTTGGGCAGGGTTTCCCTTTGTTGTTCAGCCTTTGATGTGAATATTCACACAGCACAGTAAGCAATGAACACCGTCTAAACGCCACTACGCCTTTTATACGAAAAATCCTACCCTACAAAATAATAACATTGCATCATTGCTAAAAATAGCAATTACATCATAGTATTGCCAGGATCATAAAAACAATTATAATAATTAGTTACTGATGCACTAAATTATCTAGACGATAATTTAGTGGGCTTATAAAATTAACTAACCGGTAGAAAATGGTAATTTAATTATAAATCGAATCATCTGATAAATTGACTAAAACTATTATCTATGACGATTGTCTATGTCATATTAATATACACTATGGTTCTCATGACTACTGTGGTGGACATCTTGTAACACAAGTCAGTGTAATTCTGAAAGTAATTCTGTGACAGTAAAGTGCGAGGACGATAAGTTCTGTGCAAGTTTGTGTTCTCTGTAAATTAGAAGAATAATACATTGAAGTGATGTATGTAATGTAATATTGAGTTAGAGTAAGTTTGAAGGTTTCTTTAAGAACCATAAAGAAGCCCAAGCTTACTCTATCTCAATATGAATAAGACTGTTAGTAGTTTTTGGGTAGTGATTATGGGTTAATGTAATAATCAAGTAGTCTGAACTTATTGGTAAGTACATAAATGTTTTCATTAAAATCTGTTATTATCCAAGACCACCAAGAAAGTACAACTAAATACTGTTACGAGTTAGCGGGACTCGAATTAAAATGCCGTTATAATTATTATAGAGTTTATTAGAACTATACAAACACGTATAACACAGGTACAAATATAACCGAACACAACAAATCCAAACGTAATGCAGAAGGTCGTAATTCAATAAAACGCGCAAAGTCCGTCACTATTAGATTCCCAAAAGTACACACGTCACGCCCGTATCGTAGTTGTAGCTCAACTAACCCCCTCTCTCCATCGGGCCATCGTTTTATACTGCACAAATGCAAATGTGCCCGCCTGTATCGTCGACATAATTTCCTAGAATCAGGTTGATGATGCAGCCTGCAAGCGGCCGTAAACGAGTATGATAGAACAAATAGGCTGTTCTCCACAATACTAGAAACGTATGCCAATAAATAAGTAAAAAAAAAAGACGATCATAAAAGGATTACAATTAGTTCAAATGCCGACAGGTAATAAAATGTACTTTTACAGAATGTACGTGGAATTTGTCTTTGCCGAAGCCTAAATTGTAACAATACTAAAACCCATACAAACACACTTATACATTTAGAATTAGTCATTTTACTATTGTTCTTTTCTTACATCACAATGTGTATTTTATGAAAAGTATCGCATGTTCCACCAGAAAAGTTATTATCCTATGTTCAGTTCTGTTATCGAAAGTAATCTATTTTTAATGTTAAAACCCTGAAATGCTGTTTTCTTAACTGGTCTGGTGGTCTGACTTGTCCCGGAATGAACTTTTTTCTTAAAATGAAGTAAACAATAATAAATATTATTTATAACAAAAAAACTTTTCAATAAAATTCTTAACTATAAGTATTTCACAGAAAAAGTAACCAGTAGCAAAATTCGGAATTTTATTATTGCCCAACATGGGCACGCAACATGAGGGTAGCTATTAAGTTCACGACACGGACGGTTGTGGAATGTCCGCGATTCCAGATTTTAATGCTAAAATTTCGATGGCTGTTTGTTGCTCAATTACGTAATAACGGCTGAACGGATCTGTATGAAAGGCACAGAGATAGATTATGTGTCTGAAACAACACAGGCTACTTTTTTCCCGGAAAAATTTACGGTTTCCGTGGGATAGGCAAATTAACGCGAGGGAAACCGTGGGCAAAAGCTACTACCAATTTTTATGACACTTGATTCATTCCCAAGATCGAGAAGAAGAAACAAAAAATCTCCCAACATATTCACTTTTGCACTTTTTGAAGAGTTTATCAATTAGTATGAATGTGAGACATGGACTTGCATTTTTGGCGCAAACAAAACTATGATGTTAAAAAAAACTAAACGCAGGAAAAATTGCTGGTATATTTTACTATCAAATTACGAATCACCGTAAACATGTTTCATGTCAAAACAATTACATCAGACCTTGTGCTTTATGTAATAAAGTTAAAAGACGCACTTTAATAAATTCAGTATTCTTAAATGTACTACACTAGCCTAGGCGGCTTAGCCAAATATATATATTAATGTACGGTCTTGGAGTTTTGGCTGATATTAAAATACTTGTTGAATTTGCGTCTTATATTATATATAGATTAAATCTTGTAAAACTAGTTGTAAGTTCTCAATCGTTTGTTTTCTCATTTCAACTGACAACATGGCAAAACATACCGAATGAAGCGAGTTTCAAAAATTTCAATAGTCACTGACATCAAACAGAGAATAGGCTATGATAACTATAAAAGTACAGCTAAATTCATAAGAGCGTCAAATCAATGCGATTATTGGGATAAATGTAAAACTTACCGTTGCGCAGGAGTTGTGAGCGAAGCGCCATTGCGTCGAATGGAGGCGCGGCCGTAGGGGCACGCTGTTCGCGTCGTCATCGGTGTGGTGCCGCGGCGGGACGGGACGCACCGGTCATACAAGTTTATGTTTCGAACAGTTTGTTTAACGAAGTGGCGATGTACAATGTAGACCAAGCATTACAGCTGTGCTGTGAAGTCAGCGCCCAACTGTGTCTAAACTTAAGGTCTTATGAGTTATTAAATGTATTTTAAGAGGTTTATTAAAAATACTTATAACGTTTTGGTAACCTTGTTTTTTCTATCCATCAGTTTAGTTACCGTGGATTAAAGATTTAAAGTGCAAATCTGTATAAACCAATTAGGTGTTATTTAATTATTATCCCTATTAATATTATAAATGCGAAAGTAACTCTGTCTGTCTGTTGCGATTTCACGGAAGAACTACTGGACTGATTTGGCTGAAACTCACTATATATATATTTTGGATGCCGAGGATGAACATAGGATATACTTTTATCCCTAAAAATGGGATAGTTTCCAGGATAATAATATATTTGTCTCGCTATTTGTTATGCTTTTATGGAAAAGCTAATGAACCGATTTGGCTGAAATTCGATATATATGTAAATTTAATACCGAGGGCGGACAAGGGATACATTTCAACCCGGATTATAGGATAGATTATGGATAGATTTGTGTAAAGGTTATCCCAGAAAATATAATAGGTTTTATACTTGTGGTTTGCCATTTTCGTCATTTTGGTCAATTTGATCGTTTTGATCGTTTAGGTAGTTTTGGTCGTTTCTGTAGTTTTGGTAGTTGTGCTGTGCTAGTTTTGGCTGTTTTGGTTGTTTTGACAGTTTTGGTATTTTTGATAGTTTTGGTAGTTTTGATAGTTCTAATAGTTATGGTAGTTTTTGTAGTTTTGGTCGTTTATGTAGTTTACAGATAGATAGACGGGGGATATATAAATAAAACTAGCCGGTTGAAATAGGGGATAAAAGTTTATATGGGAGACCAATCATTTTCCAAGTTTATAGATACAAAAATTCATAACCTACAAAAAAATGCGATAGTAAGTCAATCTGTCTGTCTGAATATCGAAAATGGACATAGATACTTTTCATCCCAGGAGATGGGATAGTTTGCGATATAAAATGAAGTAAATCTTCCGAGGGTAAATAGTACCAACATAAAAATATACAGTGTAAACTCCATCTAACGTCACTCGATTTAACGACAAACTCCCCTTAACGTTGAAATCACTTGGCTCTAGTTGGTTTAGCTCAACTTCCATCAGGGCACGCGGAGTTGGGAATCCCGCAGTCCCGTAGCCCTGGCATAAGGCGCAGGACGGAACACCCAGGGGTTTTAGTGGGTATCCCTAACTGGGGAGTGGCAATAGCGTGGCACCGTTCTGACTGGGCACGCTAGTGCCACCCCCGATCTGGCGAATCCCACACACTCACACCGGTCGCGAACATCCCCCCAGGCTTCTGTGCCTGTCGCGGCTTAGTCCTCAAACGGATTTCCCCTGGCCAAAAAAAAAAAAAAAGCTCAACTTCCATACAGTGATACACTCTATATAGCATTACATCCACTCTCAATAACGACATCAATTAAGTAATAAAAAGGACCTTTTGAGTTGTCAAAATTAGTAAAAACTGCGCAGCTGTGTACGTCCTTTTATCACTTTATTATCCTAGCCCGTAATAAACACGACTGTCTAGGTTCGAAATTTCTAGGTACTTCCTTTATCACCAAGATGCCTCAATATCGCAAGATATCAATAAAATAAGTAAAAAAATACCACAAAACTACTGATGCAGCAAAAGACTTCAGACAAAAATAACAGACTTCTTAACTTAACGACAACTCTCTATAACGCCATAAAATGCACAGTCCCTTCAATGTCGTTATATAGAGTTTACACCGTAATACAATGCAACATGTATTAATGCCTGCTCTTTAAACAAGAGGTTTAAACGCACTAGGGTTTGACCGGCGGCGTAGCCGCGAGGTAAATTCTAGTACCTATATAAGTACATTCGAGACACGACCACGAGATAACCATGGGATAATTCCATCAGGGATAACATGGAGCATTAGTAGGTACTCAAACAAACTCATTAAAGACTAAAGATTTTGTCAATTTGTCCAATTTTATTAATTTGAAAATTTTGAACCCAGGTTACAAATAAATTTATTGCTCGCGATATACAGCATTATTTCATAGAACCTTGAATAATGACACCACTGAAAAAGAATACTATATCGCTTGAAACAATTTTAGGTTTTCACCTGTCATATGCATCTTTATCAGCAGAAAGACAACACCATAAATTATTATAAAATAAAACAAGAGTATAAATACTTTATAAATAAAATATGCGGTTTATTATTTAACAAAATACATTCGTCATAGCCTTTTGCAGTCTTTATAAGAAACCCAATCCAGTGGTCTTCAGACTAGAGCCGACTCTGAAAAGCGAAAAGTAGCTATTTTATTTTTACTATTCTAAGTACTAGTAAATAAGATAATTTTTGATATCATCCGATATGAAATCGTAGTGGCTAATGCACCGGCCTTTTATTCCGGTGACGACGGTTCAAATCCCACACGGGAAGCATGCATCATTTAAGTAGTTTTACGGAGGTAATTATTTGAGTAAGTTACCGTCAATATGTGGTATCTAATTTTTTTCTGATCTAATAAAATGGGGAAGCCCAAGCCCAGCATTGGGACATCTATAGGCTGGTATGGTTTAAGAGGATTCTTAACTTAGACCTACTCAAAGAAGTGCCTTCTGACACCCTACTCATATAAGAGAGTGACCTAGGTAGGATGGATTATAGATAGAATTATTACCCAATTAGATTGTTTTCTTTATTGTTTATAGTTTATGTATATCCTATGAAATAAGTTTATGTTTCTTACCTCAGGTCCAACATGAATAGCGAGCATCATGTCGTAGTCGTTAGCTCCAATGAATATCTGTGCCCGACCATCATTGCCCACAGTTATCGTCTTACCTTGGCAAGAGTTGCCCACTTTGTTACCAGATATAACGTCGCAGTATCGACCAGCTGGTAGGCAGGTCTGAAAATAAAAAATACCATTTGAATAATTATATGCTGGGGAGTTTCTTGCCGCTTGTTCTCCTTAACAACATTAACACGTTGTGAAGCGGTAAAGCTAAAATTAAATTTTAGCTTTATTCATAACAATCTCTTCCGCCCCCCACAACCGCCACCCGCGGTCGTATAGTTCTTAGCACTATTACAAACCTTTTCCGCACGACTTATATATGTAGATACTACCTTCAAAAAGTGTTCTTATGATTTTTGAATCTGAATTTGAATATAACTTTATAAGTACCTACGTTAACAAATTTAATATATACAATTAACATAATTTACAGCTTAAAACAATTACAAATAATAAATAGGCCCCAAATTACCGTCAGCTGGGAACGTTCCTAAAACGCTGGCCCCGTCACCACGTTTGATGGCAACGCTTATGCGGTGACATTTTTAAAAGACTTCCACTTGTAATGTCTCCTGAATAAGTACTTTAAATTAGAACATTAAGGTTTTTTCAAATTAGAAGTAAATTAAGTACTGGACCGGTTATATAATGCCTATTAAGTAGAAATTAAATATTTTCAAATTGATTACACCTGTCCCTCTTTATATGGCAGTGAAGCGTGGCCTGTAATTGAGTGACACAAGTACGTAGCTATGTATCTTGAAGGTGGTGCTATATGCTGTGATGGTTGGGTACAATCACGTGGAGGAAATGCGTCAGGAACTCCCATATCTACGACAGCCTTCAATATAGTAGAAACTGTGAGAGAATCGTGTACGTTGGTACGATTACGTTTGACAGAAAATGGAGTACAGAGGAGTTCAGTGGAGGACGGAGTACAGAGTACGTGCTAGTGGTCTCAAAATAAGGTATTCAAAGATAGCGCAAAGTAGAAGAGAAAACCTAAGAAAGCAGACCTAAGGCATGAAGTGGAAATACTAAACGCAACCGAGACCAACGTTGGGAGTGATGATGATTATCATGACGAGTAAGCTGGGTACTGAATCAGTTTAACCGAAGCCCTAACTTGATAAAAAATAAAAACAATATAATGTAGAGTACATATTAACACGTATTAACCTACCTATATATTTTTATTATTTATCTGACGAGGTCCGAAGCTAGTTATGGGGCATGGGTTACGATAACAATAATATTTAAAAAAATTAAAAATGTCATGTCTGTACATTTAAGCTATTTAATAAAAGTGGAATAGACTATATGAATAAGGTTGCCAACCGTACTTTATAATAACGTTTCCTACTTTATTTTTGGTAAATATACTTTGTACTTTTGCATAAAAATAAAGTATGTGAAAATACTCTATTTCCAATCTTTACTCTGATACATAAAATGAAATACTTATATGAATAATTAGTTATCTGTTATCGATCCAGCTTTCTCTGAAAGAGTTTATTCAGTAATGAATCTAAATTGTTGACAAGAAAGGAACAGGACATCTATAAATTTAATAAAAGATGAATTGTTTGTTTATTTAAATTTAAATTGGGAATATAAAGATAGCTTTCAAAAATTTAAGGATAACGAAAAGTT
The DNA here is from genome assembly GCA_039645545.1 of Dendrolimus houi. Lineage (NCBI taxonomy): Eukaryota > Metazoa > Arthropoda > Insecta > Lepidoptera > Lasiocampidae > Dendrolimus > Dendrolimus houi. The sequence continues at coordinate 13,961,711 of CM077134.1, forward strand.
GTTAGTGTGTGTTAGAAGTACACAAAAACAGTGTCTCCAAGAGAATAAATAAATACAATTTTGAAAAATCCTTTTTTTTTCTCTTCCAAATACTTTATTTTTTCCTTTCTTAAAAATGTAATACGTTAGTTTCTTCAAAAACAGTTGGCAACCCTATATATGAACGATAAAGAACACGATGTATTTTGTTTTAGATTTCTAGTTATATATATAAAAAATGGACTCATAAAGTCAAAGAAACAAAAATAGTCAGAAGATAATATCATAATATTCTTAGAAAGAGCCCTCTTTACCTGCAAATTTTGATTAAGATCCCAAATGTTGTTATTAAATGCGACAAACGCATTCCCACCCCTGCAGAACGCGATTTGGTTGCTGCCGTTATCCCACCAATCGTTGACTCCAGTGTTACCAGCGGCATTTCTGAATCCCACCATAGCACAAATCTGCCGCCAACGGTGCTGGCATATCCAACCATTACCACAAGTGCCATCCTAAAACGACACAATAAATCTTAGTAAGGCATGATACCAGGGAGATCCTTACTAATAAAAAGATTTATTATTAACAAGCATCAGTTCTTGATATATATATCTCAGTAATAATCATTATAGTTTTATTTTGAAAAAGTCAAAGAAAAGTGAGTGGGGAATTATTCTCTCTTTCCTTTCACCCTTTCCCAATCATTTGGGGTCGGCACAGTGTGCCTTTGCCTGCCATAATTATCTATTATGCCATACGTCCTTTGTTATACCACAAAGAATCATAATTCATGCTTGAAAGAATCCAATTACCTGTTTATTACGCTATAATTAATACTGTTTTTTTATTCACTTTGCACCTCCTTTTGGTCAAGAAAGAGCGATTTATTTTTCTTTTATCAACATCACACAGGGATAAGGGCGCTATCTTTACTTTATGTCTCTTTTTCTCTTTTCTTTTTTTTCAACAAAATCTTATACTATTACAATTTTACTACAACTAATACTTTTTTACTATTATTTATTTATTATACCTTATTTTTTTCATGTAGTGTTTATTCTATTTCTCTAATTACTGACTTCATATAAACTATTTTCTATCACCTATTTATCTATTTTCTACATTTCTATTTATACATATACATGCTGCTATAAGACTGATATATGTATTACGTTTGTTAAAGACAGAATAAAAACTTATTATTTTATTTATATGTACTACCTATATGACCCTGGACAAATATTCCACATCAAAACATACTAAAATAGAAATAAATATTATTTTATTTTGTTTGTAAACATTATAAATTGCTTTCCTAATAACACCTGCAACTGGCAACATCAAAAACGAAAAACCATCATTAATAACAATCGATAATTCTAGACATTTTATCCTTTATGCACGTACAAATTATCTGATATAACAATTACATAATCATTATAATTATCTGATAAGCACTCACAGAGTTGATCGCAGGGGATATGATATTGCCGCTGCCGTCCATTGGAGGTCCAATTTCAGAATCCCAAAAATCGAAACTGCTCATAATCTGCGGTTCGCCGTAGGGGTGTGCTAGTAAAAATGCTATCGCGCCTTTATATGGCCTTGGTTCCTTGTATGTAAGGATACCACCTCCACCACCATGACCTCTTTCATTATCATGATTATCAATGAAAGTCAAAGCATCACTATCTGCCAATAAAGCCCATTGAGGTCCCCAGGTAACCAACCAACGTAAATCATTGTTTCCTCTAAACGCGTTGCTAAGTTCCATGCCAACTCTAAATTCTGTTACTGCTCCTATAGGAGTGTATTCATCACGACTGATAGCCTCACCACCATAATCAATGACTTCTTGATAGATATAAGGTCTAGCGTTAGCAGGGAAACCGTGAGCTGTATTCAAATTATGTAAACGGTCATATATAATACGAAGATCTTCTGGCCACATATGTTTTGCTGCATCAATCCTGAGGTAAAGGTGATTATTGCAGAACGTAACAAACAATATTTCAAAGTAAAAAGTTGTCTAGATTAGGGGTTTCCACTCCCGCATAACAATCGACTGCACTTTTCTCAATATAAAATATTTAACGTTGTATTAGAACCTAATTTTTTTCATTCACTAAGAAAATCTTAACAAAGTCTCTCACTTAGTGCGGCGTATGGGCGCTATGATTACCGTTACAATACAATAGCCTGTGTTTTTAGCTACCTAATAAATATTGAAATTTCTTGAAGCTCATACATAACATTAAATGATTATTATAAACAATTTAAACTTTGCGTCGTAATTACTATCATATGCATAAATCTGTTTGACGTAGGTATTTGCCGCTCCGATAATGATTGAGATCACATAATAATATTTTATGATAAATTTCTTGTTAATTCATTATTTTTTTTGCTTAGCACAGTAGACAGGGTAACGAAAATGGTAACCGTTGCTTATGGACATTTGCAACACCAGTGGTCTTATGTTACTACCGCACTACCGGTCTCGAAGAAAATTAATAATCGTAGAAGACTTTTTTTAACTTAACAATTATATAGGTATACATTACCTAAAACCGGCTACACCATAGTCGATCAATTTGTTCATGAAATTCACAATCATCTGTCTGGTATGTTCGTTTGCCTGATCCAAATCTTTTAATCCGACGAGTTCGCAATTTCGCACCTAAACAAATAGAACAATAGATTAAAATTCAAATAAACAGAGATAATTTTACAGTTTTGAAAGTGGAAAAATGATGGAAGCAGCATAGCTTGACTTTATCAATAATCGGGATTTAAAAATAATTCAGAGCCGATAAGGCAAGGCAACAAAGTACCCGGCTGCTCGTCAAAAGATCTTGGATACTGATGATTCAAATGAGAGTTCTCTAAAAATACGTACAGAATAGAAAATTTCAAAGTTCTTTTTATAGTTACGGTTTTATTCATATTGAGTTAGAGTAAGTTTGGAGGCTTCTTTAAGACATTAGTATCCAACGAGCAGGTTCCACCTTACTAGTCTAGTGATTCCAATGATAAATTGATAATAAAGCGATTGCTCATTTAAGACAAGGATTTCGTTATTACGCATATTGCTTACCTATATTTTTATAATATAAGTTATTAACAGTATATCGTAACATTTTGTCTTATGCTGCGTCCAGATATTATTTGATCTATCCCATAAAACGTACGCAAAAGATATGCGAAGCAAATGAAAAATCGGGAAACGAGTTTCGCTCCACCCATTTCGAAACTGACTACTTAGTTCATTATTACCCTTTGTTGAAAAACAGCTGTACTAAGGAGCTATTGACCTGAATTATATGGTTTTAAATTATAGTTTAAAAAAAGTTTTGAGTAAATTATAACAAGTAACAACACATTACTGCCTTAATTTAGATTACGTGGTTTCGAGCACACTATGGTGATTCCGGGACATGCTGTATATCAAATTACAAACGAAAATCTAAATTCAATTTAATTTTTCAGTATCAATGTAGGAATAACAATATTCCTTGCTTTTATTGCGCCGCGCCGCTACATTCGAAAATAAGTCCACAGATTGCTTTGAAATTACATAACATTCCATTTTATAGAGGAGTATTATTATATAAGTACTTTTTATACCGAAGTTCCCAAGGGAACGGGTAATTTTCTGCGTTTTGTGAGGTTTAGATTAACATAATTTGAAAAAACAAAAGACAGCGTTAGTAAAACATGGCCGAGTTTTACTAGTATACTGTAAAAAGGTGGTCAAATCAGCTGTGAAATTCTTACCCTCCAAGCGTCATTAGCATAATCCATGTCATTAATAACACAATGTGGCCAGTTGAAGTGCTCAGCCCGATATGGCACAGCTGGGTAGTACCAGTCCCTGAACACCGCTGTATTGCCCGCAGTACCCACGTTTTCCGGTGGCTCGCCAGTCATGTGGTTTATTATGGCATCAACGTATATCCTTAAAGATTTGTACATTTAAATAAGAATTAGAGCATTGTCTGCTTTGTAATGTCTATAACGGTTTTGACGGCCTCTGTGGTTCAGCGGGGTAAGCCTTTGTCGACCGACCACATTACAACGCAGAGGCTCCGGGTTCGATTGCTGGCATTTGTAAACGAACTTTCTGTTATTTATTCTGGTCTGGGGGTATGGGTTCGGCCCCGTTGTATATTTTACCCATAATACAAGCGTAACTTGCTTAACTTGGGGATGTACAATGTGTGTTATCTGCTTATTAATTATTGTAAAACAGAATTATAACTTGGGGAAGGTGAAAAACCATGGCGAGGAAAACTGCACCTAAATAATTTGATCAATCAACGAACTACTGGATATGAAAACTCATCTGTAGGATGTATAAAGGCGAAATACGCGGCCGCTTTAGGTTCATATTACGAATATAGCAAGTATTAAAATAAAGTAAAACTTATTTCTTACATATACCAATATATCTAGACACGTGTGTGTCCGGTGTCCGTAAATGAATGGCAAATTAATTATTTTGTTAGATTTTATATATAACTTTTAATGGCACGTTATTGGAGATACTTACCTAACACCAACATTGTTACAACGCCGGACCATGTCTGCAAACTGCCTCTCATCGCCTGACCGTGTTACCAATTCATACGACATCGGCTGGTACCTCTCCCACCAGGGTCGATTGTAGGCCCACAGTATAACATTCTCATTAGGTGGTGAAATCTGAGACAGTATAATTTCTATGATTGCCCCAGGTCCCAGCTTTAAATACTGCTTGTGCCCTATGTAGTAACATAGGACACAACCAGTATTTAAAGCAGGGAAGTATCGAAACTTGAGGACCGATTACCAACCATCAAGCTTACTCTGCTTCAGAACATTGAGCGCCTTAGTTATGTCCCGGGTAACATAGGACACAACCAGTATTTAAATATCATGATTTACAAGCTTTCCTCAAGTATTACGCTCTTTATATGGCATTTTGGGAGATAACTGGCATACAATGTTCAAACATAAAAATATCAAAACTCAAACAAACAGATAGTTGCGAACGTTTTAAAAAAATATAAAATTTTGACTCTTTAATTTAATCCACAGGTAATTTAGTTAGCGTTCGAAGGTCTTTCCACGTAACAGACGCGATTAATTTAGAGTCTGCCTGCACCATAAACTCAATTACTGCATTAATGCGCAAATGTGTCTATTGCATGGGTCTCTTCGTATACAACAAGCTTCCGAAGTCTCTTAGAAAGCTGCCATGTACACTATTTTAAAAAAAATTCGCTACTGATCATTAAATGTTATTATAATATAAACATGTTTATGGACGATATGACATAAATATATATAGACATTTTATTATTTAGATTACTTATAGATTATTATTATTTTAATGATTAACAAATGATAATGAAATGTTTATCTGTAAGTCTATTCAATTATGCATTGATAAAATTTTAAATCTACTATTTGATTTATATTTTCCAAGTATTATTTATATTTCTGAGGTATTGTCGTGATAATACTCCTATTCAATTAAAAATTTAAATCTACTTCCTGTTCTAGGTATGTCGTGTTTTCAAATATTTACAAAATTCTGAACGAATAGATGCAATAAATTTTGGAGTTTATATAATTATACAGTATAATAAAAATAAAGGGGTAAATAAGAGTGCCCGCTCGCGTGCGTGCCGTATCTAGATACCGGTGCCGCACCCATGTAGTTAGTAATAGACGCCGGCCGGCGAGAGCTAGAACTACTGCGCCGAGTATTTTGTTAAAAAAAGTAAAGTTAGATTTTTAATATTTCGTAATGTATTCATTTTATTGAAAAATCATGAATGTACTAATCCGACTCATAGACATATTACTTATTTATCGACTATACCCACTTGAATACCACCATAGCCCTTTGGTCCGAGGAATCGCTCGCATTCATCAGCAATATCATTCCACTTCCATTCGAAAAGGTGAACGTTCACTGATCGTCCTGCTGCATAATAAGGATTCTTATATGCGTAAATAACAGTTACTAGAGCTGCCAAGCATAGAAGTATGACGAGTCTCAACTAAAAATATAATATACCATCAAAAATATCAGTTATGTGAAGAATTTCTATGCCAGTCGTATGCTCCAAAATATAAACTGTTAGACATCATTTTACAACTAGAATTTTCACGTGGCTTACTACATAAAAGAAAATATCCCATTTATCAGGATTAAAAGTATTACATATAACTTTTGTTTACTCCCATTATTGAATGTATTTATAGTTGCGAATATATTCATCAAAATCGGTTTACTGCTAAAGTCGTAAAAATGAAGAAACAAATACAAAAAAAAATCATATTCGCTTTTATATGTATAGGATTTATTATACTTTTAATGAATGCTTACCATACTTCTGGCTCTTATAACACTTAATCACGATATGATTGATTTAAAAAAATGAACTTATTGAAGTGATAATTTTTAATTAAAGATAATTCCCATAATATTCGCAATGAACTTTTTAAAGTGATTACGCTTTATCTTTTTAATCCCAGATATGTTACTTGCAATCTAAATTGGTATCTTGTTGTTTTAGTTTATGTACAAATATTAGTAGTGGTAATTAAACATAACTACACTTAAAAACGTGATAATTAAATGTTTTTTTTAATCATTATTACTAAAGTTTTAATCCCATCATAATTTTAAGAAGTTTTAAATTTCCCGCGACACGATAACAGTTCAACAAAAATAAAACAAATAAATACAGTCATTTATTAAATATACAAGAGCAATGCTCTTAATATAAAATGAGATACTTTATATAAGATTTTGAAACACATTTAATACACAATACACACGGTGTTTACAAACGGCAAACTACGCATAGGATTTTTTACTGTATATACATCACTTGTTTAACAAATTTTAATTATATTCTATGAAAAGGCAAATTCTAGAATTTTATAGATATGAATAAACAATACAATGCAAGAAAACTTAACTTATTCGTATTATATTCTACTCATAGTCCCTCAATACTATAAGTAGAATACTGAGCCCAGATCACCGTCTTCTATGGGTAAGGTGCCCAGAAGGCTGGCTACGTTTCCTCGCTGGATCGCCATACTGATCCGTTGGCCGAGGTAAGCACCAGCCCTCTGATCACCTGAAGAGTCAATGAGTCGTTTCGATAAATTTTGGTAGAGGCTCTTGGCCTCAGGACCCCACGGTCCAAGCGTCTCGACAGCAAACGGCACAAATATATAACTCTCACTGAGGGTTGCATACTTGCGCCGCTTGAGTGATTCGGCTGTTTCCGCCGCTGTACCGGCTGATCTAGACGAGTTTGGTAAATGGAATGCGGCCAACGTGTCTACGCAAGTCGCATCCTACACCAAAGGCTTGCCACGTTGCCAGGGAATTAGAGTCATTCCGTCGGGACGCCTACCATCGTCACGTGCAATACCGTTCGGCTCTAATAAAGCCGGCACGTTAGCTGTGGCAAGCGCCCTCCGTAAGACATCATTCAAGGCAGCGTGGCGTGACCATCTGCCGGCACTGCGGCGGCCAGAAAGACCATGGTATCCCGGGCCGATTATCTCTGTTCCACAGACGCACGTGTGTGGTGCACATATGCGTGAACCCAAGCGCAGATTTATAGCCAAAGAAAAGGAAGTATTATCCATTAATGTACCTATGTTTGGGGAGGGGATAGCTTGGAGCCAGAAACCAGACTCTTTGCGGGAAACGGCAAGGATGCGAGCACGTCCTGTAGAGTTAGTGAAATCTAAAAGTTTTGTATTTAATCCTCTACAAATAGGTTAGGTTAATTAATAATAGGCTAGTGCTATATGCGGATGAAAGAAAAGCCGGTAGAGCAACGCTAGAGATTTTGCGGATGCCTAAACCTTCATACCTAATGGGTAGGGAAGCTTGGATCCAGCAGCTGTCTGAAAGTTCAGAATTTAAAATTTTTGTAAGTACATCTTTAATGCGGTCATCTAGTGATTTTATAAGATTAGAAAATTTCCAAACCGGGGCGCATCGTAAGACATATGTTAATTTTGGTACAAACAGACAATGTCGTATAATGTGATATGCAATTTGAGAGTGAATATCGAAAAGTTTAGAGCATGATACATCAAATTTGGCCGATTGCTCAAACAGATAATTTGGAATGGCCTCATCTAGAATAGGGGCTCCAAGCAGGCGAAGAGAATCCTTCTCCAGGACCTTAATACCGGGTGCGACGACATTGAACATATTGCTAATATTGTCGCTTTCGTTTTTAGACAGATTATCGGACAAGAAAATTTCGCATTTTGAGAAATTTTACACTAATCCTATTGAATTAAATTTTGAAATCAGACTAAGTAAGTCTTGGAGTACAGTTTCTGCATCGCCGCCTAAAGTTTCATCGTCTAGGTACCACACATTGACTTTCGACTTGAGGGATTCGATGACCGGATGGATCGCCAAGCTGAAGATGACCGGTCCTAGCGGGTCATCCTGTTGACAGCCCACAGATGATAGAATAAGGTTGCTTTTATACATAAGATTTCTGGGTTTTGAATAGCTTTCACAGAGATAATTTGATATTTCTGGAATATTAGATATTACTTCGTTTAACATGACGGACCTGTCGACAGAGTTAAAGGCATTCTTTACATCTACTTTTAAAATAACTTCTCCGCATTTATTGTTTATGAATGATCGCAAAGAATGTACGGCTGCTTCACAGCCTCCTTTAGAACCGAAACCTAATTGTAAGGGTTGGAATTTGTTTTTCAATTTTGTGGATATATGGTGGTAACAGACCTTCGAGGCGATTCGTCGTAACGAATTGCCTATGGCGATCGGCCTGATACCGCCATCTTTCTTTTTTAAAGCTATTAAATTTGCGCCGTATAGAACCTCCGTTATACCATCGGGAACCTTTCCTGCAAGCATCAAGTTTATAATTTGAGTAATGTGTTTTAGAAGAGTTTGGCCAATGTCGCCTGTACAACCGCTAATAAGGTCTTTCAAATGTTGTGGTGAAAGGCCGTCTATTCCAGCAGCTGAGCCAGTTTTAAATGACATTATTGCTGAATAGACGCCTTTAGTTGATGCTTGTAGAAACTCTGTTTGTGAAGAGGGAGGATCTGGCGGAGAAGTTGGCGAAGTAGTTGGAATAGGATGCTTGTTTTTTAGTGCCAAGAGAGTTTCTGCTGAGTCTGGTGCTAGGCTATCATTTGAAAAAAGTAATCAGGCTGCCCCTTTTAAGTCTCCCCTCACTTACTTTATTTTCATTTTTTTTTTGATAAATTTACTGAAAATTTATTGCCTAAGAACTGTGACGTGTTTAAATTTTCGATAATTGGACGGCAGCAGTTCTGTTTGATAGTTTTAGTCAAAGAATTTTTTTTATCATAGCCGTTCGAGTGGAAAACTTGGAATGAGAAAAAGAGGTAGCTTTCCCAATTTGAGGGGGAATTTTAAGATAGGATTTTTGCCAATATTTTTGTAAGATTTTCTGCCACCGTGATGCGAGCCCCCCGCGGAATACGTCGAATTAATGGGGTATTATTTTTTAAGCAGGCCAGACGTTCCCATAAAGGGGTATTACTAGTTCGAGGATTGGGGGCCGAATCTGTTAATGTGATGGGACACGCAGAAGAATTTGTTTGGGTATTTTGGTGGTGAATTTTGCAATATGGATATTTAGACCCCTACTCCCTTTAAAAAAACGTGGGGTAGGGCAATGAGGGCATTGAGAAAGTGTGGTAGAAGTATTTAGTGAAATGGTACGGGTATCGGAGCATGTCTGCGACATAAGTTTCACGTGGTATGTGCACTGTCTAAATGTATTCGTAATCAAAAATAAACCGGGAGATTCGGTGACCTAAACTCAATAGAAATGATTTTATATAATATTAAACTTAAAAGATATATAAATACAAAGAGGACGTTGTGGAGCAGGCCTGGAAGCGGAGATCGTACCTCTAGGGAGACGTCTTCATGCCGGCCGACGCTCGACGCAGCGTAGCCGGTGGTTTCTATAGACTGAAAAGGAAAAATAATAATATAAATAATGATGGTATTTGGAAGATATGAAAGACCTGTGGATTTTGACTCGGAGGCTTCCCGTCAGACAGGTGAGTTTGATGTTCGGTGCGGACAGCGGCCGATGGCACGAACCCCGGATGAGTCTGAAAACAAACACACCGATGAGTTGAGGATTCGTGAAGTAGATGAAGGGGGATACTTTTCCTATCTGCGACAGCGAATGACTGTAAAATGTAAATTTAGACTAAATAAAATTGAATAAAATAGGGGACAAGAAAAATATACGTGACGTGACGTTTTTTTTCAGATTTTGAAAATAATGATATATTGTTATTATTTTAAATTAATAGTTTCTATATTTATTTTATATATATTTTTTTATAACTTTGATATTCTTAAAATGGGCGCGTTTCTCTAGTATTTTCCAACGCCAAAAATGCTTCGTCTGTCATTCTACATGGCGACCACGCTGTGGTCGTGGCGAAAACGTCACTAATGACGTTCATTATTTTCGATCACAAAGCGAATACTACCCAGGTCAAGAACTGGGTCGATTTTTTAAAATTTTATTTAGGTTTATGTCTTGGCAGCTAGGCCTTTAAGCCAGATCTTATATTTTATTGTAGTTTCTACATTTTCTTAAGCCTATGTGTAGCACAGCTGAACTGTAGGTTATCAGCTGGTGCCATTCAACGGAGTTCTTGTGACAACTCAAAAGGCCATATTTGACTATACAGTTCATATTTCTCACAAAACACATAATTACTACTCGAAAGCTATCAATATCCTACAACTATTGTTCATTTTAGAGAAATTTTACACATATTTAGAAAATAAAAGTGCACAACACAACATCTCCTTTCAGTTCCCGCCAAAAACTCCGAGCTGGGTCGAAGTGGGTGTTGACCACAGAGCATTAATTTTCTCTATCGATTGACATTGAACAGGCGCCATATTCAAATCAACCAATGACATTTGTATATTTCATCGTTAATAACATCAACCCTCCATAATCTGTTCCCCTGGAGTTTATGATTGTAACGTCCGCAAGCAGGTGGAACGGAAAAAATGCCTCCTGGAACGGGGCCGTTGTGAGCCTCTTGTGGAACTTAGCCATAATCATTCATTCAAGTTTATGTCGTTGTCAGTTGTCAGTAATGTCAGTGTAGTGTATGTCGACAGCCGTCCTTTTCAGTTCTTCACCACTTCCTTTCATAATTCGTTCATTTTCAATTTTATTACACGTCAAAGTGGTTGTTATATTTTTCAAAGTTAAATTACCTACGTTCCAGTAATTAAATATTTATTTTAAATTAATTGATTTAGTAATAACTCAATGATTAAATTTTGTTGTGCTTAATTAACGTCTGTCCACTTACCCTGTCCTTTGGGTTTAGTTATTGGTGTTATTTATTTTTCTAAGATAAATTCTCCGAAGTTGTTTACATCTTGTTACTGGTGTTTTGGCAATGGCTGGTAGAATATATATCGTATTTGCGTTAATATGTATAGTGCCTATAGTTAATGCTTGTAACGAGGCCATTTGTGCGAGTGTGGTTTCTAAATGTATGTTAACACAATCATGTAAATGTGATTTGAAGGACTGCTCTTGTTGCAAAGATTGCTTCAACTGCCTCAGTTTTCTTTATAGCGAATGTTGCAGCTGTGTTGGTGAGTATTTTCCACAATTCTTATCATAAAAGTTACAAGTTACATGTGTTATTATGCTGCATTTTTATTTAAATATTCTAAGTTTGTTTTCTTCTAAATGTCTGTCTGATTTTATGCCATTAAACTCTAAGTAAAAACAATATTTAGAAATATACACCTCTATTTCTTCTAATGAAAATACACAACAAAAGTGTATTTTTAACACTTCAATAGGTGGCTGGTCAATAATGTTAAACTTACTTATAGCTGCATAAAACCGTGTAGAAAGACTGGTCAGATAATGCTTTTATACACCTCTCCCTTGTCCTTGGCCAGCGGCGACTTGTCATAGCTTGGCCTGATAATTGCCTATCCTGATTTAGATATCATGGCCAATGCGACTGGATACATTCAGCATGAATCCATGATAACTGGATTTTGCCAATATTATGTGTTGGTACTGGACTTATTTTATTTATAATATTAAGCAAGTTTTAGCAGTTTTAAGTAATACTACACAAGGCAATACTCCTACCTCTGAAAAATATCAAGACAGACCATTCATACATTTGATTAATAAACATTGTTAGGCATAAATCTAAATATAAATATTGTTTTGTGACACATATTCAATAAATAGAAACATCTTTAATTACTTGGATAAGAACATAATATACTTTATCAAAGTTATAATTGAAATATATTAAGACATAAAACTGATTGATTACACTTGTTATTATTCTTTATTTATTAATTTTATTGTCACTGACTCATATTATGATATTGTTTCATTACAACACTAAGATTTGATTTAATTCAATGTAATTCAATTAATCAATCTAAACTAATTTAATGAATATTACTTTGATAATTCAATTTACATAGTCTTGGTTGAATTAAACAGATTGTAATTGAATTATTTTCAAATATGTTTTATAGACCAAAGTTGAAAATTATTGACTTGCTTTATAATCATATCTTCTAAACCTTGCAAAAAACGAAAATGTGCTATATACAAAAATTAGGAGAAAGGTACTGTTCTAATTTCTAAAATACAATGTTCCACATAAACACTATGTCCAGGTCTACCTGGATGCAAAATATAGTTCCAATTAAAGAAAGGGAATCATCGATTATTACTTTCTGCATGACTATAATCATTTATTATGATTTGCAGATACCAGGACCTACAAAAGAATCTAAAATTTTCATTGAAACCCATTAAGCTATTTTGGAGCTTATTTTAGACAAACTTTCAGGTAGACTAAGATAAAAAAATGAAACATGATAGTTTTTATCAAAATTTTGTATAGCAGTTTTCACTTAAATAAACATTTAAATGTTTAAGTTTATTATGTTTGTTTTATATTATCTCAGACATAGATTTGAACTATGGTTGTATTGATGTGATTATTTACTTGATAGAGCCACACTGGAGGTATTACTACTGTCCTTTGGACCTGCTTAAGCAGTGCAATACTTACTTTTATTTCATAGAATATCAGTGTGACATGCCTAGCTATGAGATTTCACTTTCTCAGAAGACAGTATCCATTAGAAATTTAGTCCAAGCTGGCAGTATATTACTAATACCTCTGGTGTTATAAATGAACATAGATTATAGTTAGCACTTTCTATCAGTTGGGGCAGTGTTTTTATACTACTTCACTAAAAAATACTGTTCATCTCACATGTAAGAGTATCTAAAAAGAGGTCCCAAGTTTGCACAAAGAAAGACCTATGTATCATTTAATAATAAAATATTAACTAAACTTGTTATTTCAACAGACATGTGTCCTAAGCCCAATGACACCCAAACAGAGTTATCTAAGACATCATACGTAGAAGAGCTGGCGGATGGAGTGCCAGGACTATTTGCTGCTCTCACTAGTGATCCTGATCCCCAGCAACGTTGGTTGTCCATCACATATCCGGTTGACATCGACCTGTCTGCCTACAGGCCTGCTCAGAAAGAAGTTGTTTATCATTTACGTAAGTTATTCTTTGCTTATTCTTCCTAGCATTGATAATTTTTAATGGTTATTAAGATGTATACATATAATCTAATACATCCTTTATTATCAAATTATTGGTTTTTTCATTCTTCTATGTAACATTAAGTCAACTATCTCTTGGATTCCAAAAAAATGTCACTTATTTTTCTTAAATACTTTGTGGTCTTCCTGTTTCATTGGTCTGAGCTAGTCAGTAAATAAACTCACATTTCTTAGTATGTAAGTACTTGTTTTCTGAATAATATAATCAACTCTGGAGCCTATTGCGGACCAGAGTAAGTAACTGTAAATTCTATTTGATTCAAACTCAGGACCTCTTCATTGCAGTAGACTTGCTAGATCAACAATTAAACTATTCATTCACAGAGAGAACCACTTGTTTTTAAACATTGTTTCAGAAAACAAATCAATGTATTTCTGAAAATTTTTAAACTCTTGTGGTATACACTCTTAACAGCCGTAGGTGCTAAAATTTCTGAAACATTTTTTCTGTAAACATCTACATAGTGTTTCAAAAACTATATATGAATCATTCATTTCTAACTGAATACATGTTTTATGTAATTATTTAAAATGCTTTAAAGAAATCTCTCCTTAAAAGTATTTTATTAAAACAAAGGATACAAAAACACACCATCGAGATGAACATGAGTCATTATACTGGTATGTAAACAACTACCTGCTCACTTTGTGCTCTGGAAATATTTAAGTCCCGGAAATAATTAAAGCATGAACCAAAAGGGCTTAACCATTTTACACTTCATATGAAGTAGGCCTTTTGAAAAATTATTGAAACAATTGTTTAGGGTTCCGTAGCTCTTATATATTGTCTGCATGTCATTGTATGGACAGTCATCTTGTATTTTTCGTGTACCTAAGACCTATAAGTACCAACTATCATCAGATCATTTCCGCTGTTTGGCGAAACTACAAAATTGTATAAAAAAGTAACGACAGGTTCCTCTCGGTGTCCCCCAGCAGTGGAAGAGACCTCGCGAGGCCCACGCCTGCCAGGGCTGCGGAGAGGCTAGGTCATATACCCATAACCCTGGCATAAGGCGAAGGACGGAACACCCAAGGGTTTTAGTGGGTATCCCTAACCGGAGAGTGGCAATAGCATGGCACCAGTTCTGACTGGGCATGCTAGTGCCACCCCCGATCTGGCGAATCCCACACTAGGTCGCGAATTATCCTCCCAAGGTTCTGCCCTTGTCGCGGCTTAGTCCTCAAACGGATTTCCCCTGGCAAAAAAAAAGGTTCCTCTCGGTGATCAGTGTGTTATGATGAGGCGTAAATACATTGTAATAATATCCTTCCAAAAAACTTCAATCACAGCTTACGTCGAAGCCACAAATTGCTGAGCAAGAGAAAACTTACTTATATATAAATTATTTCGCTACATATAAGGCCTTCACAGTTATAGAAACCGAACTCAGTCCAATTCGCTTCTGCTCGTTGCCAAACTCTGTATCTAGTCTTATCGACAGATGCTGTCCAAAAATTGCAATAGACGATTTTTTATACAAACTCTAGGTGATCTAGAAAAGCAATTAGGTGACATAAGTTCATTGATGGATGCAAGTGAATTGATGAGCTGGTGAATGCTTAATATACTTATGTGTATGATTTATGAATTCATTATACTTTTTAAATCCAATGGGCAAATTATAGTACTTACTAATTTTCTATGTATTATATAAGTGAAGAAAACAATATGCTGTAACTCCTTCATCAAGACTGTTTATAAGACGTAATACATATATAAAAGCCGCGTTTCTCTAGAAGCTGCGAAGCTCGAATCCTGTAGTAAATGTTTAAGAGCAGTAAGTCAAGTAAACAATCGGTTAGTTTTATACGCTACGAAGCCCAAGGAATATATAAATTTGTATATACAAGTGTTGGTTTCTAGTAAAATAGATAAGAAAGGGAATAATTAAAATAGAATTGACGTAGTAGGAAATATTATAATTATATATTTATGAAAACATACATTTACATGCTTTGAATTATTAATATGATACCTTATACCACGATATTTGATACTTTTGAAAACAGCTGTGTTTCAATAAATATATGTGCCGCTTAGTAGCTAATATAGTCAAGTTCAGAAATAATTGCGATTATTTTTTTAAACGGAATCCTTATACACTCATCAGCACAATTAACCATGCGCAAATGCCCGGGCAGCAATTTTAAGATTAAATAAAAATAAGGCTTTAGGTTGTTTTTGTTATTGCATTGAATGTTATTAATGTTTTAAAAGACAAATCTGTCATAAAAGTGTTAACAATTGGTTTGATTAAATAATAAACCAAGAAAATGCAAAATTCGAATTTCTTGTAAAAAAATGCACTGTTGTAAAATATTCCATATTTTATTAACGGTTGCTATTTCCTCTTTGACCCGTATGATGTCATAAAGATGATTTGGAAACCCGTCCATTATGTCTTTGATGTCAGATAGGGGAATGTTTTCCCATTCTTATCCAGCTACAGTTTTCAACTCGGGAGGTAGTGGTGGAAACGAAGGTAAGTACGACTTTTAATTGACCTTTAGAGATTGCTTCAACTCTGCTCTATGAGGTTCAAATCAAAACTTTGAGTAGGCCATGGAAATCCAGGAACACCGACGATATTCACGTACTCAGTGACGATTTAAGCGACGCCTGGACGTGTATTATTAAGAAGAACAAAAATTCAGCAATAAATAACATAAATGGCATGTAATGTGTTTCTAGGACATCTTGCAAGTACTATTGAATGATGAGTTTCATTCTATCGAGTACAATTAATTCCGTACAGGTCTCGTAAGTTACTGCCCTGTAGCATTATCGTGCCCCTTTGAAAACCTACTGTTTAAAGAGACTAAACTCAGCAAATCTTTCTCCACTGCATCTGTATTCGCGGTGATGGTCCATGAGAATCTCAGAGCAATTTTGGACTCATCAAAAATGAGAACTGTCTTTTAATGCTGCAAAGTCCAAAACAGTTGTTTCGAAAAAGTTTAAGTCTTGCTCTCCGAAGGGCTTTGGTCATTTCTGGAATACAAGCCGACTGATACGCCCTTAAATTCCTGTCTTCTAACTTTCTTCTAATGGGTCTAATCATTATATTGACATCTTGTCCATCAAGCAAGCAGTTATGATCCTCGAAAACTATCGAAAAATGATTTCTTAGAAATTTAAAACGCTGTTTATTGTTGTTTCCTTCTGAAGTACACTTTGGGTCCTTGTTCTAGTCTTAGAGTTTAGGAACCACTACCTTAGTGGTGCCAGATGGCATTTATAATCATGGTTCGTGGATAATCAACCATATAACTGATTGGATTCTGGCTAAAACCAATATCAGCGACAACCACAACCCTGGCTACTCGAGCTGCATTAAGTGGCATTATTTTGACTTAATTGGGATGTCATGAATCCCTACTAATAATGTTTAAACACAGTAGTTTTTATAAGAACGACCATAAATAAATTTAATGGTCACACAAAACGATCTGTAAAAATTTCAAAAACGATTAAATCAACAAAAATTATCTCAGTCAAAGGAGTCATATCTTATTTTAAAACAGATTATAGATTGTTTAATTTATTGTTAAAACACCCACTCAACGAATGGTACAGTGCCCGTAAGAATTCGATTTCTATAAAACAATATAGCACTTCAAATGCGTGGGCGGTTAATTGTGCCAGTGAATGTATTGTTACATGCCGTCAAAGATAAGCCGCACAGCCTATTGTAAGCGCAGCTTATTGTTCTCCCGGATTAGGGAATCCTTTGTGTTTTGAATTCGTAACATGCTATTGTTTTTCTACTTGTTTTATAACCATCATTAGCGTCGACCTAATCCCTATTGTTATTGTTTTCGACTTTGTAGACGTTCGCAGATGTGCAAATTAATATTTCGTAGAAACTCAGTGTGCGCCTCCAATTTCTTTGTACTGTGTAGTTAGTATAAGACGATGACCGAATGGAGGGGCGGGGGCAGTCAAGGGACAACTACGAAACGAGTAAGACGTTTGTAGTACTCTCGATTAGCGATATAGACGACGGACTTTACGCGTGTCGAATTACATTGAATCGTGCAGTGTGAACTGGTTGCATCCAGTTTTATTTGTATTTGTTTTATACGTATTTGTACAGTTCTAATAAATCTATAGTAGTTCCAACGGCATTTTTAATTCGAGTCCTGTAGCTCGTAACAACTGGTGTCAGAAGTGGGATGCCATTGGAAGGAGAACGTACTCCACGAACGAGGAGGCAAGTAGAACTGGACCGAGTTCGTCAGCTGCAGGTGGAAGAGGAACGCACTGCACACGCCGCATTAGCGTCGACTTCTCAAACTACAGCGCCCGAAATGGACCTTTCGGCTATATTAGCTTCAAAGCCAGCTTGCAAGCCAGCCGGGAAGAGGATAGAAAGGAACGGGAGGCCAACCAAGCTAACCTCGAAGCCAGCCTGCAAGCCAAGCAAGCTAAACTCTAAGCCAGCCAAGCTAAACTCGAAGCCAGCTAAGCTAACCTCGAAGCTAAACTGCAAGCCAGCCGGGAAGAGATAGTCAACAAGCTCAATGATGTTAGTCTTAAAGTAAAGAAATTGGAAACAGATATCGAGAGAGTAACAGAACAAACCACACAGCTTCAAGGCAAGGTTGACACGCACGAACAACGCATTTGCAAACTGGAAGCTTGTGGTCCATCCACTACTGCCATTAACATTACGGCCTCAGGGAGATTCGACTTACCACGCTTCGATGGCTCATCGTCGTGGGGAGCATTCCGACATCAATTTGAGACAGTGATCGAGGGTAATGGATGGAGGGGTAAGCATGCGTTAACGACGCTTACTCTTGCCCTACGAGGGGATGCGTTGAATGTATTACAAAACCTGCCGACTGAAGAACAAGCATTGGATACACTTACAGATGCCCTAGAAACTCGGTATGAAGAAAAACATTTGGAATATGTTTGTCGGGCCCAACTACGAGAGAGATCACAAAGGCCTGGTGAAAACCTTCAACAATGGGCGAGTGAGATAGAAGGACTAGTGCGCCGTGCATACACATCAACGCCGGAAACTATACCCACGACGCTCCTTCAAGCATTCGTCGATGGTATACGCAATACTGAAGTCCGGGCTACCGTACGATTGGCGCATCATACGACATTAAAAAATGCACTCGCCCACGCTCTTGAAGTGGAAGCCGTTAGACTAGATACACGAGCATTCAAAATTAGAAATGTGTCTATTACTAAAGAAGACAACGCCCCGAGAAGGCCCCGGTTTGGGCCTATATGTTACGGCTGTGGCGAAAAAGGATTCCCTAATCCGGGAGGACGATAAGCTGCGCTTACAATAGGCTGTGCGGCTTATCTTTGACGGCATGTAACAGTATAAAATCGTCAAGTTCGTCGATCCGTCTATCCATGTATGTCACAAAGATTTTCGTTAAAGCTATTTGGCATCGTATTTGTATTAGAATGAAATGCAACCGAGATTAATGCTAGGATGATGATGAGCATTTGGCATAATTTCTATGATTTTTTCACGTTTAGAATGTTTACGTATAAAATTACAATGTCCTTGGTTCAGAAAAACTTCAAATAAGTAAGAAAAATTAAAATAAAACGAACAATTTACTTTCCCTTTTATTTATGATTAGGAAACGACCGTAAAGTAACATCGCATGTATGGGTAAAGGGGGCTTTTTCGCTTGCCATTATTACACAATAAGGGACGACAAGGAGTAAAGTCGCAGTTCGCGTCGGTGAAAAAGAACTATGGGACGCATTTTATTTAACTAGTTTAGGTAAGCAAACTAACAGACGCTCTACCTGATAGTAAGTGGTACCGCCGTCCATGGACATCAATAACGCCAAGGAAACCGATGCGTTTACTAATAATGAATATGAATAATGCCTACCTCGTCGGACTTTAACAGAAAATACTGTTTCATTTTCTTGAAATTTCTTTATCTATTTATACAATTCTGCACAACATTGGCTGTTTTCGGAAACTCCCACTCAATTGGTTTTGCGCGTTTGTGCATCTAATATACGCTGTACGTAAGTAAATATGACGTTATAACGTATGAATAAATAAATAATAAAATTTCGTTAATAAACATTATAATATGTAAATTTAGTGCTTATAATAAATAACATTTTACTATGCATTCGTATATAAATAATAGCGGAAATATTATGTATTTGTTTCTTTTCTTTTATTGTCTACTAGCGGTCTAAAAAGATTTTTTTGTTGAGTTTATTATATACTAAGCGAATTCAAAATATTTCCCCTCCCGTACGGCCCGTACCCCCGTGACGCTTGCAACGCATAAGCCTAGCTAGCCAAGCAGGATGTGCGGCGACCACGCAACTTTTTTCTAATACTTGCATTTTTAAACTCGTGAAATCTTTCGAATGGAATGTCCGAATTGAATAATTCAAAAAGTTATATAAAGGTATTGAAGCAGTCTTGAATATGGAGTAATTTATTTTGATAAGGATGATTATAACCAATAAAGAGTCCTTTCTAGCGTCGGCATTTTAGTGAATTTTTTAAAATAAAAGAACACTTATTGTAGCATAACTATAATAGTTAGACATATGCTGTCGCGACACTTTTTGTAAACAATGATGTTCTGCAAAGTCTTAGTACATTATTTTAATTTTATTCTATCATCAATAGTTTTCGCAACGCACGCGATTTTAGGTAATAATAACACTTTGGGTTTCATTATTGGAGTTTAGTAAGGATCCCTAATTTTTGAAAATATAAATAGCCTATGTTACCCGGGGATAGACTAGCTTGCTAACAGTGAAAGAAAATTCACCTCAGCCACGAGCCAACGTCAGGGTGCCATCACTTTGACACAGGCGACGAGGATACGGCGCTGCACACACTCCAGGAGTGTCCAGCCTGGACAGAGCAGCGCCGAGACCTCGTCGCCTTTACCGGATTGGAAACCTCGCTCCCGGCCGTGGTTCGCACCATGGTCGGGAGCAAATCCGGATGGGACGTCGTCTCCTCCTTCTGCGAGCGTGTCATGCTTGCGAAGGAGGAGGCGGAGCGGGAACGTGAGCGGACGTCATTGTTCCGCTCCCGCCAAAGAAGGACGCGCCGACGCCGGAAGGCGGACTTCGACCTTCAGCCACCGTAAGCGGGCGGCGCGGGTGGGGCCTCTTGGGGTATAGGGGTTCTCACTCACCTGCACGTGGCGTCGAGATGAGAGCGCGAGTGTTCCGTGCGCGCTCATTTCTCCTCCCGTGGGGCGCGTTACAGACCGCCCCACGTCCTGACTAGACATGGACGACGCCGGGGGTTTAATCCCCGGCAATGGAAGGGGCCTCGTGAGGGAGGCCCACGCCTGCCAGGGCACGCGGAACCGGAAATCCCAATTATCTGTAGCCCTGGCATAAGGGGTGAACACCCAGGGGTTGTAGTGGGTATCCCTAACTGGGGAGTGGCAATAGCGTACCACCAATTTTGATTGGGCGCGCTAGTGCCTCCCCCGATCTGGCGAATCCCACACACGGGTTGTGAATTATCCCCCCAGGTTTCTGTGTCTGTCGCGGCTTAGTCCTCAAACGGATTTCCCCAGGCAAAAGAAAAGCTTGCTAACAATTAAAGAATTTTTCAAATCGGTTCAGTAGTTTCGGAGCCTATTCAATGCAAACAAACAAATCTTTGCTCTTTATAATATTAGTATCGATAACAGGTATATAGGCAGTAACCCCATGTGATGAAGTTTTCACTGCTGCCTATGTAGGGTCTCGAAGAATTTTTATGATGCTCTTAAAAACCATAATATGTCATGGCACAGAGGTAAAATATTAGTAAACACTTCCCTCTAGATCTTTTTTGTTATTATGGCCAGTTAAATGTCGTCTGTGGCGTGTGACTTAGGTTTGCAGCGGTCGCACAAGTATTTATTACATTTGGAACATATCATCGAATTCTTAGTCAAGTCGGCTGCATACCAGGGACATACTGCGCACGCTGCATTCAATTTGCACTATTCACAAAATAAATACAGAAGCGCTACTCTTGCTAAGTTTATAATTTGACCGGAGCGCTAGATCTCTAATTGAAACTGCATTTATATTTATATTGTGACTTGCTTTGACGTTTAACTTTTGGTGTTAAAGCTGTCTTTGTAAAATAACGTATGTCCGGTGCGCGGCCTCACCTATTATATGATCTTAGTGGTAATGAACGTATTTATTTCAAATTGAAATCTTACAGATTACTTATTGAAAGTCAGGACTCTACCACCGCAAGCAAATTTAAATTTGCATTGAAAGCAATTTCATTCACTGTTAAAAGAGACCTACTTAACTTAAAGTTTGACATAATTTCCATACAACTAATATCAATTTTCTACCAATGGTGAGGTAAAATAATGCATAGTAAGATATAGAAACCATCAGAAGACGAAAAAAGCACTGTGCTTTAATGATAGCAAATAATGTTATTTGTACAGAAAGCGTGGAACAAGAATCTGAGCCAGCGAGCCGCGACATCGTCACGTTCAACTGCACAGTCGCCTACATGTCACAGTGCATGTCTTGTGACAAATGCCGTGCCTCTTGCAGATCCATGGGCGCGAACAGTTTGAGGTAAAGACGTTAATTCTCGTAGCCTTTAAATTTATCCTTCACAATCAACTCTTGCAGATCTATGGGCGCGAACAGTTTGTCGCACGTTAATTCTCGTAAATTTATGACAAATGCCGTGCCTACATCTTCCTGTGACAGATCTATGGGCGCGAATAGTTTGAGGTAAAGACGACAATTCTCGCAGCCTTTAAATCGCAGCCCTTAACAATCAACTGCACAGTCGCAGAGCTTGTCCTGTGACAAATGCCGTGCCTCTTGCAGATCTATGGGCGCGAATAGTTTGAGGTAAAGAAGACAATTCTTGCAGCCCTTATAATTAACTTTACGCTGAACAATCAACTGCACAGTCGCTTACATGTCGCAGTGCATGTCCTATGACAAATGCCATGACTCTTGCAGATCTATGCACGCGAACAAATTGAGGTAAAGACGACGTGAATAACAATAAGCTCATCTATGATTATCCTTACTTATAGGTATACAAGTATGAAAGTATCTGGGTTGGATTGTTTAAGTCTTCTTCACGACTTTAGTAATATTCATTTATTTATTCAATTCAATAATGTAAGCATCTTATCCGTAATAACCTGTTCTATATGGAAAATATTGGAATGTACATATCGTTGGTCTGGGATCTAGTTCTAGTAACCACATGAACTCAAAAAGCCAACTTTTTAGGAGACTTATTCGAAGTTTTTAAATCGGTAATATTTTATAATTATTCGATTAACCTTATTGAAGTATTTTATAAACTTACTATTTGATTATAAAACTGTAGGACCATTTTAGTTTGAGAAATTGCAAGATTTTATTAGAAGTGTACTTTCAGCTTTTAAATTCTATTTTTGAGATGTATTACTCTATTCATCCAAAGAAGACATACATACTTTAAATTAATTTAAAGTATGTATGTCTTTTTTGATGTATTATGATCTCAAAATATACTTTAAATTAATTTAAAGTATGTATGTCTTGTTTGGATGATCTCAAAAATAGAATTTAAAAGCTGAAAGTACACTTCTAATAAAAACTTGCAATTTCTCAAACTAAAATGGTCCTAATGGTCCATTATTTAATAATGGTGGTTGAATTTTCTAAAATATATACATATATCTACAATATTGCATAAAAAAGTTTTATCAGTGCCGTAAAAATTTTAAGAATTCACTTTGACATTTTCATCTTTAGAATATCTATTTATAATTTTTAAGACACCAAGAACTTGGTTAAGTTTCGATACGCCTGATTAAGAAGCTATAATTGTTTCCTTTTTAATTTTCAGGTGGTTCCATGACGGATGTTGTGAATGTGTCGGAGACAAATGTTTGTACTACGGCATTAATGAAAGCAGGTACATTTATCTTGCACTAGTATTCGCTCGCGACTTCTGCCACGTTTTATCTACTATCAAAAACTAGTAATACCGCGTAATAGTAAGATTAAAAATGTGTTATCAGAATTAAATTATTCCTATACTTAAATGTAAACTTCGTTTAAAGTATCACACATGTCGAATTTGAAAATCTATGAAAATAATACCCTATTTCGAAAATCTTTTGAGAAAACACACCTTTTGAGGTCCTCAATAATAAATCTCATGTGATTTGTGTGTGAATTCAGTTATTATTGTATCAATTAATCAATTCGCAACACCTGTTGGTAACGTGACACGTATGGGTGCGCGCAGATCTATATGTTAATTTTACAATTGCAGGTGTTTGCCATTTAAAACATCATGCTGATTTTGATTACAATATCATATTTCATATTATGTGTGTATTAAAATTCTCAAATATACTGATATATCCATCCACGTAAACTATTGTCTTAGTTTCTGTATTTTAAGTAAATTCTTAAAATTACTTCACCTTTAAAACTTGTGAAAAGAAATAAAAATAATTATTTGCAAGCCTATAAATGTTGTACATATGATACATTGTGTTCGTAGAAATTATGTACCTACTTATGCCACAACTTTGGTCTGCAATAGGCCACATTTAATTAACTTAACCAACCAACAATAATGATATTTTGTACTGTATTTTGTTTCTTAGTATTGAATTTTATTGTCATTTAAAGAGTGGTCAATTTTTTGCAAATTATTTGGTAAATTATCTTTTTATGATATATATAGAGAGAGAATTTTCTATTTATATCACATGCCTATAGACACAGTGAGGTACTGTGACTATGACCTATATCAAGTGCCAGGTAATAGGGTATTTGCTCGTCTGGATTGCTACCACCCCTGGTCTAGTGTATGCCGCCATAACAAGCTTGAGTACAATTTCCGCATTAGTGGCCAGGTA
Organism: Dendrolimus houi; assembly: GCA_039645545.1. NCBI lineage: Eukaryota > Metazoa > Arthropoda > Insecta > Lepidoptera > Lasiocampidae > Dendrolimus > Dendrolimus houi. The sequence goes on from CM077134.1 coordinate 13,986,311, forward strand.
CCAGCCTCCCTTTAGAGAACGGCAGCACATTGGTAGCACGTTTGGTGTTACAAATGTCTATAAGCAATTGTAACCGTTTTCCATCAGGTTGGCCGTCTGCTGTCTGCTGAACTCATGCAATAAAAAAAACTTAAGGGTTGGCCCTTAAAAATAAAATCTTTCATATTCAACGTATTCTATACGTTGAGCTGTTGACACAACTAAATATTGATAAAATTATTCTTTTAGATAGTTTCATACATTAGTTTCATATTGTTTTTAGGTGCCTTGCCTGTCCCGGTGGTAAGGAGACTGCGGTAAATGCTCTTGACGAGGATCTGACATACGACGATCTTGATTATGGCGAAGAAGTTGACGCCCAATCGGTATAAACAGAATTCATCATTTAAAAAAAAACAGAAATAAAATATTGTGTCACCTCACTATATATAAAGTAAAATTATAAAAATAGGTAGTGAATAAAAAAAACGACTTGAATTAAGAATCCGAATGGGCATTCCTAATTTTATTAGCATTTTATAATGCTGTCTATCTGCATTTTATAACAACTTTATAGAAACAAATGTATTGTTCGATTCAATGACAAATGTTTAAAAAAAATATATATTTTTAAAATTGTTGTATATTTCTTCATTAGTGAGGTGAAAGTTTGTTTTAATTACATTGCAGCTAATAACCACACTCATAGCGAATGATTTGATTATAGATACCGTTCAGAAAAAAATCTTTTAATTAATGCACAAAGTATTAGTGGAACAGTACTTGCTCTTAGAAAAGTAATCATGCTCTTTAATTATGAGATTTAAGAAAATGGTGTGCAGTAAGGATTTTTATGAAGCAAAGATTTTGTTATATATTGTATTTCATTGACATTTGTTAATAATGATTGTTGTATTCTTGAATATATTAATACTTCTTAAAGTTTTTCTAAAATGTTATACAATGTAGTTTGTTATGTTCTATTTTTATTAAATACGAAAATGGTCACAAGATTTACTGACATTTATTATTATTGCATACATGTTGTACAAATCTGGCTTTTTATAAATTAATACTGCATACCATTCTTCGAAAATATAATTTGAGATTCGAATTTTGCCATGAACTAGTTTAGTTATACTTTTTATATATTTATTTAAGATTTTCTTTAATGTTTACAAAATAGATTCTGAATTAGCGTAAGTCGATTGAAGTGTTTGCGAAGCTGAGGTTTTGACGAAACGACTTATATACTTACATGAATCTACGTCATGTTTTGATTTTCGATATGGATTTGATGGTTAGCAAAATGCATAATAATACGCCCGAGTTACTCTGTTAAGAGACCCATTCACTACCCTGCATAGCAGTCCTGCAGTGGGTGGGGCTTGCAGAATTCAAGAAGATCCCTGCTCTGCTGCCGGACGCAATGTAGGCTGCAACAACATGCACAATCCTGTATGACGCAGCGGACTGCTAGGCGATAGTGATACGATAGTGAATAGGCCCCTTTACATGGAAATTCAACCATATATTCGTGCGACTTTAAGAATGTTTTACAATTCTTGCTTCGGGGCCTTTTGAGCCAATCTTTTCAATATATCTTTTTGATTTCAAATCATAAACTTATCGAAGTTATAAGTTTTTAAATGATGCCAATAATAATAAAATTAATATTATATATTATTATATAAAATATTTAACCAACACTATGCTTTTTATGAAAATAACACTGCACAACAAAACATCACCATTCAAGGTCCCACACTAAAAATAAAATTAAAATTTATGCGATAACAATGTGAATAATTTTGTCACGTGTCAATATAGAATCATAAACAAAATAAAAACAGGAAATTTGCTTTGAACTATAGTGTTCTGCCGGAAACGGTAATGATTTTTAAAGTGAGTCTAAAGTTCGCTGCTATTTTTTGATTAATATTTGCAACATAAGTTTTACTTTTCTATAGCTTTGTTATTGCCAGCTTTATGCAATTACTCTATATCTCTGACTTAAAAACTGGAATCTCAATTCAGCTTCTCAAACATTTTTTACGCTTTTAAATCGAAGAAATCTCTAGTAATTAAGATATTTGCAACATTGCCAAGTTAATTCATAGCTATAACTTTGCCATAAAATTATATAATTTCGTATTAATATTTTTTGATATCTATGTTTAGTGTTTAATTAGAAATACTACTAGCTTTAATTGTAACATGACTTACCTTGATAGTTAATAGTTCTACTTATAATGTGGGTTTGCACGATTATCTATTATTGCGATTTATATGCGATATAAAATATCTATTAATACTGTTTTTTAATGGAATTTTCTTCTATAAAATTGAAACACATCTCAAATGGATTATCTTTTCAAAAATCCCTATTAATGTTATAAATGCGAAAGTAACTCTGTCTATCTGTCTGTCTGTTACGCTTTCACGGAAAAACTACTGGACCGATTTCGCTGAAACTCAGTATTGACGCTGAAGATGAACATAGGATACTTTTTCTTTTTATCTATCATAAAAATGGGCTAATTTCCGTGATAAAAATATATTTGTCTCTCTGTTTGTTATACTTTTACGGAAAAACTATTGGACCGATTTGGCTGAAATTAGGTATTTAAAAAACTAAGGTTTTCCCCGCGGCGGCGCCGCGGGTCTAACGCTTGTTATTAGTGAATTAAGAATCGAATTTGATTATTTGAATTTGTTCCAAATGTCTGCCATAGACAAAATATGTAAACAAAATGTGATTTGAAACAATTGATTAATGATTCTGCTAAAGAGACAATACCTATATCCAAGTTTCGGCTTGATATATGAATCGCAATAATAGATGCCCACTAATCATTATATTCTCTTTGAAATCTGCTAAGTCAGCATTATTCTTCTTCCGTCCTTAACTCAATGAATTATGCGATTAGGTCAATAACTTTATACATTTTAAGAATATTTAAGTAAACATTAATATGGAAGTTACTAGGAATGATAGTCGCAGTCTCGTCTTTATGATTAATTCCACTTTATTCGCCAGACAATTTGTGATGAGAGATAATTTTTATCATGTTACAAAATCGCGCAGCCTCATGCATTTAGTACGTACAAGTTTATGACGTCATAATTTTGTACAAGTAAACAGAGTCAAATAGCACAGTATATATAGTTTAAACAGTAATACATTTATTTCTATCATGATATTATAAAAGTAAAATAAGATGTTATTTTAACGCCTATGAAATTGAAACAAAATTTATTAAGACTTCATATTTCACTGATTTCGTGGAAAACACGTTCTGAATCATAAAGTTTTAATATTTTTTGTATATCAAAAAGCGAAAGAAGTGTGTATATGTTGTGGTGATGTTTTCAACAGTAGAAATGTGATTTAAAATGTCATTCCTAGTATTTCTTCCATGATTTTAGATATAAGATACTAACTAGTGTATAATCAGAATCAGAAGAATCAGTGATCAGAATAGCAAAGCTAATTTACATAATGTTGTCTTAAAGATGCGGACACAGAATGATTAAAACCATGAGAATTTTATTAACTGTATATTAGAATACTTGAATCAAACAATAAATAAAATTTTGATACGTTCAAAAACCTCATTAGTTTCTTCACGTAACTTCTTGTAAATTAATTAGTCGTACGTATTAGAAACACTGGTTCTATTAAATATGTTTTAGTTAAAATGATACGCCACTTTAAGAAAATATTTTCAAGTTATTTTTATTGCCAGATACTTTTCGATTCATAAATAAGCCTAGAAAAATTTGAAAATTATTAATTTCACTATAGTTCCCATGATTTGTATCATAAAATTATTTAATCTGTGTTTTAATGAGACTAAAAGCTTCTGCTTCGTTTTTCAATTATTAATTATAATAAGTAAAAAGTACGTATACTACGCACAAGGCTTTAATGCAGTCTGAGCGAAGTTAGCTCTATAAGCTTGCGCTCCCCAGTCGAGTGTTAACGTTTATTATACCTGATAGCGTGTAGTGCAAAAAAGATGCCACGTGAGCTCGGATAGCGAGCGAACGAGAGCGCAAACTCCTCTAAACTCTACGTACCATCTCGTGAATTTTATGCGTAATGAACGAACTTCAGGGAGGCATTTAAGTTTTACCCATATAGCTATATGTGTCCCCCTGAGAAAATAGTGTCACAATTCAAACGTCTTAGTCATATTATTAATTATTTGCATAACTGTATCAATTAAAAACTTTTTATAAACTAACATTAAATATAAGTTAAGAAGTTTGTTACAAGTAGTATTTGACAAATTAAATCTATTGTACAACAAAATAGTGCCTTAGTATTCGCGTATAGCATAAAATGTTTGGATTCCATTTTAACATTAATTCCTGGACACAGAGTTGAATAATTGTTTATTACAATAGTATAGTTATGATTGAGATTATAGTTTTTTTTGTTTATGTTTGTATTCTCTTTTTTAGTATAGTTACAAATTGCATTACGTGATATACTTACAATAATCAATTAAATACATTTTATAGCTGTTAACTTTATACATTTAAAATATCTATGTACGGTACTAAGCCTAGTTCTGGCTACGCTAATTCTTTAGGAAAGTAGAAAACCGTTTGAAAAGCAACGAGTAGTTAAGTATTGAAATTTATTGGTTTCACGGATAATACTGCTAAACATTCGTGTAGTTCGAACTAGACTATAATCTTATATGAAATATACAGAAAGACGTGTAATATTGTGCCTTATTTGTGAAAAACCGTTCAATAAGCTTCCGACATTAGTTGTAATCCAGGAAAAAACAGATATACACATTTGGAGTACTGTTATTGATAGTTATTAGTAGTAGTAATTTTCTGATAGTTTAGACCCTTAATGAAACAGCCATCTTTTATATTTTTAAAAATAGTATTTTAACTACAATTATTATTTTTGCCAATACTTGGTATAAACTTTTCTAACACGGTAGCTTATTTGTATATTAATCAGTGTAATTACAGTTTTTAAAAATTGTCTGAGTGCCAAATGCTTCAATTACAAATGTTTGCCATTATTCAAATCTAGTGTACGTACTATAAATGTTGAACAATTATTTCTCACACAAAGTCTTTGCCTATTTGGTTTATTTACCTGACTTGTGGGTTTTAGTAATTAAAAAATATAAGATCGACAGATTTGAGGTAACTTTCAATTGAATATTACCCTTTTAAAATTTTAATTTGGACTAATAGCTGAATATGGAATCTCGGTATAGTCATAAATAGTAGTTTTTTTTTTTAAAGGTTTTTGAAGTGTTTTCTTTTTTTATATTTTGGTATACACCTTGAGTATTGTGATTATGTGAACAGTTTATGATGTAATAAATATGTATTCATATTTTTATCTATATTTCCTTTACACAATCCATAGATTCTATTTTCATGACCAGGTTTCTCAAGGCCGTGAAGTTAGTTCTTTACTCTGTTAGAATGAAATTTGATATTTATTATATGCATACTTTCGGTAACGAAAATGTATATAGGATACTTGTTATACAGGAAAACGCAATAGTTTTCATGAATTTAATATTTATTCAAAAGAAGCTCTAGCTGTTAATTATTTATTATTAACTAGCTGACCCGGCAAACTTCGTACCGCCTATACCCAGTAGTTTCTAAGGGAAAGTTCGAAATTGTTGTTTTTATTATAGACCAAGCATTTTTTTCATATCTACTCACCTTTTAAACCTTCCCTGGACTTCCACAAATAATTCAAAACCAAAATTAGCCAAATCAGTCCAGTCGTTCTCGAGTTTTAGCGAGACTAAAGAACAGCAATTGATTTTTATATATATAGACTTCTATTGTAATTACTAGAATGTATAGCCAAAACCAGAACTTCATTAGTGTATACTTTAGATTTGCATCCCTAAAGGCGCGGCCACACATTGAATTCAAATTTGCGTCCAAACTTATCTCCAATTTGAAATGCCCAATATTGAACCAAATTACTGCACCAGCACACAAATACTGAAAATAGACTGGAACTAAAACATACTGGATGCAGAGCGAAAGACTATGGACGATAACTCGTTTGTTTTAGCGGTTTACGCATATGGATGTCGGTTCTTGCATATGATTACGCCTCGTTCACATTATACTCATTTCTACGGCAGCAAGCAGGAAAGTGACGATGAAAATTGGGAACGCGAGTGTGAATGCAACTTATATGAACATTTGATACTAGCGCTGTTCACTTTCCTGTTTGTTTCTGTGGAACTGGACATAATGAAGTTACACGAGGGGTTACAGTTAAAACCTTCACATCGAGATAAGCAATATGTCGAAATACGCCAACGCGCATTGAACAAGCGTGGCGAGTATATTACCCGTTCCCCTAAAAGTAAGAAGCCCCAAGCTTAGTAGTTAACCAAAAAATAATAATAAAGAAGAAAACGATAGCTAAGGCCAGACAAATCTCGTTCGTCCGGTGAAGGAGTTTAAAAAAACAAAGTCTAGCAGAAACCAAGGAACATATGACTCTTACGAGAGAGTTAAACTTTTATAAATGGAATTAGAGATTTCCACGAGGTTGCGTCGTAGGTCAAGCACTGGTAAGTAGCTTTATTTTACTTACATAAAAACTTATTAGGCTTTTATATATCGCGAACGAAGCCAACCAGCAAATGCTGGTGTATATATAAACCGTCCTTGAAAAATTACCTAACTGATGGTGGAAATCCCTTAAAATATGTTGCGTGGCTTATAGGAGCTAGCGGTTGTACATACAGTCAGACACGTGGAATATTGACTGTTTTATATTATACTATTTTTTTATTATTATTATCGGTTTACCTAAATGTTCGTGAAAGGGGTTCAAGAACCCACTGCATTTTAAATATCTCTTCAAAAAAATGTAACAGATCTGTCGAAGACAATACTAAACTTTATCTTATCATAGCGTGATGCAGCTAATATTGAGGTTTGGATTAATTTCTAAAGCTACATTACAGTTTGATACTTTTGATATACTTATCTAAGGAAGGTTTTGTTTTAGCAGATTACGAACTTAATTTATGGCTTATAGACATGGTATATACCTCAATAGGTTTATAATAAATAATACGCCGTGAATGTAATTCTGTATTTATCACGGCTGTAATTTATGTTGATAAATTTATCTGTTTTTTTTGTAAAAAGGACTTGCTTTGAAGAGCGCGTAAGGTATGGAAATGTGACTGGCTTGTACATTATAGGCTGGTAAGTTTATAAGTGATACTCCCATGATATGGGGCAGTGGCCAGTGGAGACGCATGGCAGCGAGGCTGAAAAGAAGTGAGTAGATTGCGGACGCATAAGAGGAGCGCCAGTGGCACTTGAACTTACCTGCTGCTGGAGTTAGGGTTTGACTACACACGCTGCGGCTCTGGTTCATGGCGTTTATGATCCTAGACGCCTAAGAGTAAATGTAAAATGCGACAATAGTAGGGTGGGTACAATTGAAAGGAACTCATAAATGGGGATAGCAAACATTACCTCTATTTCATTTCAAAACATGTGGCTGTGTCATTCGTCGAGGAATTAATAGATGCGATTGCAGTCGTTTTATTTCTAGTTACCTACTTGCTATACCTATATTGTTGAATATACCGCCGCTTTAGTACTTGTCGTGGTACGATTTTGAATTTGTATAATTATACTCAAAGGCTTAATACAACTTTCTTTCGTGTTAATATTTATTTTTTTTGCTTAAAGAGGTAGTGAGGTTCTAAAATCCCCCTTCCTTATTTAGGGTTCCGTAGTCAATAACAAAAATTATTGATCCTCCGGCTATGTATGTATTATATTTGTACCCTTCATCAGTTTGTAATAAATAAATAGTGATAAGTTGTCAAAGAATGGTAGTCTTAGTGGTTTCCCACTGCATACTATGCTAGGTTATTTTCAGGATATTTAGTCCTCTACACTCATTGTCTCTAATTGCGAAATCAGCTCTCCGCTATGCCGTGTCAGCTTGGCGAAGGAGAGTGATTATTCACTGACATGAAGGTCATGATCACCAGCAGTGAAAGAACGATTGAGAACAATATAGAGTATATCACAGTTATCAAACTATCGATGTTATGACATCGATAGTTTGTTGAATACGATGATAGGTTGTTCATCTTTATTTCTTCAGAAAGATGTCCAAACTAACCTGCAGAACTCTTTAGCTTTTATAATTATTTAAAAGAAGATTCAAATAATGGTCGGCAAGTTCCTTGCGATTTACAGTTACAAGTTACTACTTAGTATGCAGGTAGCATTGTATACCTATTTTCGACAATGATGACTGGTCGTAATCAACCGTCAAATACCGTGATTAGGTGAAAAATATTTGATGATATATCAGGGAGAACTTCATCGAGTAGCGTTCACGTAACACGAGAGACTCCATTTAGAACAGTTGAACTGCATTCAAATAATTCCATATTATTTATAGTAGATCGACTACTGGCGCACGCTGCGAGTACACCCGCGGTCGTCCGCGCGAAGGCACCGCGTCCGCGCAGCCGATAAACCAAAGGCCGTCGCCTCCCCGCCTGCCTATCTATCTACACGCGATACCGTTTAAATTAATACCACACGTGAAACACTAATTTACCGGCTCTTATAGTTTGTTTACGCCTTTTGCCATCGTATACTAATGCTATCCACTGTAAAATAATCATATAGCTATATAATCACTAAGTATTTAGATATTTGTCTCTAATCAGTGATAGCAGGGTGATGTAATTATTTAATGCAAATACATATGGCGTTTTATTTAATGTTACGTAGGAAAAATATTCTTAGAGTCGTGTTGTGTACGGTGCAGTGAGGGATTGTACAAGCTATGGTCTATCTGTGAGGTGACGGTCGGATTGAATACGGACTTGTTACGTGAAGCAGTGAAAATGAGAAGCGACGTGTTGGCGCCGAGTGAGTTGGAGGGGACCGACTACCTCCTTTCTTCGACAATGAGGCTGGAGGATAGCTTTCTACAGATACTAGGTAAGTGCTATTATATATTGCTCTCCTTCGACCCGACTGTGTCCCATCTATATATTCGAATGAATATAAAAATCATAACCGTGAGATAGCAACAATTCAAGGCCCGAGCATACATAAAGATGCATCGCTAAAGATCATAAAAACTGTATATTAATACAAATAAGGTAAAAAAATAATGAGCTCCGTTCTAGACGTGATTAAAAAGTTATTAGCGTACAGTGTGATGCAAATACTGATATAGTATTATTTTGTTCAGTGGCGCAGCGAGGGGGCATCATGCCCCGGGCGCTACTCACAAAGGGGCGCCAAATGGTTACATATAATACCTATTATATGGTTTTCGAATGGGGCGCTAAAGAGGTATTGTGCCCCGGGCGCGAGTAAAGTTCGCTACGCCACTGATTTTGTTTAATGGGTTATTAATAAGGTTTTCTGGAAGAAATTGCTTTTAGTGATAAGACCGCCTATTGTCTTCTGCACTTAAACTTCTTGAATTGTATCTTAATGTTATGCAATAAAGTATATTCTATTCTATTCTATTCTAATAATAACTAATACTAAAGAACTCGACAGAAAATACAGCATGTAACAAGTAAACTCGAACATTGAAGATTTATTTATTAAAAACACTATAATCTTACACATGTGGAAGCAATGTTGCTATAAAATCAATTGATTGTTTAAGATTCACGCTGCTTTTTCATAAAAGTAATATTAAATTTTTGCTGTATTTTATAAAATTAAATATGTACTTACATTTACTCATTAAATATAACACATACCGTTCCGTTTTGCAAATGCGGTCTCGAACCGTGTCGTCTTACGTAATGTTGGACATTATCGGTCTTATTCATATTCAGTTAGAGTAACTTTGAAGGCTTCTTTAAGTACAATAAAGAAGCCTTCAAACTTGCTCTAACTCAATATGAATAAGACCGTAATTCTTCAAGAATGAGCACTAAAGTGGATAATTCAGCTTTGTTATTACTCTACTCGTCATTTATGTCCGCATTGTCGTAATATTAGTTTACATAAATAATTAATGTCATTTTTTTGCATACCAATGGACTGAGCTTACAAAAACTCTCAGATGTTCCACCACAGATGATTGTTGAAAACTAGAATGAATGGTTGATATTGTAAGCTACGACTCGCTGGTTACAGTTGGTTAACTTAAGCTGATGTGCATACAGACCGCACTAGATCGCGAATTATCCCCCCAAGGTTCTGCCCTTGTCGCGGCTTAGTCCTCAATCAGATTTCCCCTGGATAAAAAAAAGCTGATGTGCATAGACATTTAACCGATGGTTAAAATAAAATAATCGCTGTTTAGTCATATAATTTTAGCGATTATTTTATTTTAAACATCTGTTAAATGTCTACGCAAACCGGCCTTAAAATTATTCCCATTGATATGGTAACTAAAATTTTCAGCCAGTTACATATTTTTATATTTATGTGCTATTGTTTCCGAAATACTATTTACATCACAGTTGAATCGAATGTTAATTTGTTTTTAAATTCACATTCAGTATACGTATGTACGTATACATACATTATTACAGTTGTGGGTAGTGACAATAAATCTTCACTTGATACGATCTGGGCATACATTTTTCTCTTCGTCTGCTTTCTTAATAACTTCACACATGACTGTTTGAAGTGGTAAAGGTAAAGCGTCGATGTAAGCTAGTAACACATGTATTTGACTGTATTATTTCTTGTAACCCAGTAAATACGTAGTATTTTAGAGATTTATTGACTGCTAACTTTTAACCGTCCCTCACACCCTCAGTTTGGCTCACTTTTCAAATCGTAAATCTTCAGAATTCATATGAGAATTTACTTAACGACTATTTGGGCTATTCTAGGTTCAAGACTAAGAGATTTCATTGAAAATAGATGCAGGGTGACGCTGATTTTATTGTCCGTGGCCAAATACATATTTTATGATGTCAAGCAATGCTTCTGTAACGGTTCTTAGATCTTTATCTTAATTTATTATTCTCCTTCAAGGCCGGCAGCACATTTGCAGCACCTCTGGTATTGCTAATGTCATCATGTAACCACTTTCCATCACAGTTGGACCGTCAGCTTGTCTGCTGTGCTTCAGCAATAAAAAAAATAAAAGATATTCTTATCGGAATTTGCCTTAATTAATAACTTGTAAAGCAAAACATTTTTGTACTATATAAAATGAGCTTAAAATTCACAGTAATTTGCAAAAACTTGCCAATTATAAGCTTGAAGCTGAGTTCTTGTTTCGGAGGACAAGACCAACTTTGAAAATAGTTCGTTTCTTCATGACCTTGGATGAAAATCGATTTTAATAAAATCTGGTACATGCTTTACAGGCCTATTATAAACATGACTACTTTTCAGTTATGAAAGAGACCCGAGAAGTCAAGGGATTCAGGTTAAAACTGCGTGAACATAAATTCGCGAAGATTATAATTCCCGTCATCTAAGGAATAAGGAAACGGAGTCAAATAATTATTTGAAGATGATTGTTTACATTCATATAAATTAAAAAACATTTTGCGAAACTTGAATAGAATGATATTGGGAACATTTCGGCTTGTAAAGATGATATTTTAAACTGATTATCGAGGGTCATACAAAGCTCACTAGATGACATATTTTTGTCTAGCTTTAAATAATCAAAGGTTTGTGCGAAGTAGTGTTCCTATTATGTTTTAATCATATAAGAATTAGGTACAGATAAGTATTATCTACAGCTTTTCTGCGGCTTACATTCGGTTATATCAGTCTTATCTAATAAAAACACATCAATACTCATATCATCCACCATTAGTGGTAATTTTTGAGATTGTTGCTTCTTGCTATTTCGTAACACAAAAATTCTAATATGATATTACGATAAAGATGTTATTTTTGTAAACATGCGAGATACAGTCGTCATTTAGTGAGGATGATATTTGAAGAAATGTTATAATTATTCGAGAATTATATTGTACTAAAGTTTGCCCCGCGGCTACACCGCGTGTCAAGCCCAAAGCAGTGGCTTTATTTTACTTACATAAAAAATTTAATTCGGTTTTTGACATAAAATATAATTACATCAAGCCTTCACCGCCATCTTATCGTAAGCGACATTTGGACCTAAGTAAATCTTATGTTGCAAAAGGTATTTTAAACTACTTATTACTTTGTTTTAAGACTTTCAGTTTTTGATTCAGTAGGATCCAATCTAACTAAAACTGAAAAGCTTTAAGCAAAATAACAGTTTAAAACACCTTTTACAAGAAAAAAATATACTTAAATCCAAATGTAAGCGACGATAAAATGGCGGCAAAGGCTCTACATACAATAATAACAAAGAAACTAAGTCCATATAATCTAGACAACTGCCCTGGAAAACATAGGGATGATTCGAAGACAACCTGATTTGAAGTAATACAATGAATTACATGTTGTTTATGACAACGTAGGTATTTGTTAGTGAATGGAAAAACACGATTGCAGCGCCATATAGTTTGCTAATCCGACCATTCTAAGGAAACCGACGTCTTTTATTGGGATAAAATGTATCCTAAATGTTAACTCGGGTTATAAGCCAGCACTATGTCGAGGTTCCTTCATATACCTTCAGTAGTTTCCAAAAAAAGATGCGATCGTAGCGCTATTTTTGTCGCTATTTTCGTCTATCCCAAAGATACGATGTCATTTATCGGAATAAAAAGTATACTAAGTTACGCCTCGATATAAAGCTAGCGCTATGTCGAGCTTCATTTAAATTCGTCCAGTAGTGTTCACGGGATGCTCTAGCAGACAGACAAAAATTCTAAAAATTATATTTTCGAAATTTGTTGGTCTGAATTAGCACTGTGATTTTTTCACATTTTTAAACGCATTGTACAAACTCGAACAGGTTTATTATAATATTATTAAAACTCAGTCGAGGCTTGGAGTATAAAAGGAAACTAAGTAGAAAGCCTCAAACACAATTTGACGATGTGGCGAAAAGGAGTTGTAAAAACTGTGACTCGCAGGAGTGGAAATTAGCTTCCACCAATAAATAAATTCACAGACAAAGAATAAGTCCACAATTTTGAGAACAAGCATATAAGGGAAAAAGACAACCCTTCAATCTCAGTATCAGGGTGGATAATCAAAGACTCTTGAATATTGTACTTGGTAGACACAACCACCCGCTTGAGAGTCTTATCTAATACTTTGGTGTTCTCAAAACCAGTAGAAAAAGACTTCGCAGAAAAAAGTGTGGTCATAAGAATGCAGATAAATTTTATTTTACCGGATACAGAACGGTACCGTACTTTAAATCGTTTTTGTTGTTTTGAACAAATTTATTAATTTAGAAAATAATAGGGGCGCCACTTTCGGAAACTGGTCTAAACTCTAGCAACTTCAATTTTTATGCTGGGGGCCACACCTGCGATACTATTAAAGATATTGATTGTGGCCCAATTAGATCACAAATAATGCATTACACCCATTGCTACGTCTGCGTGAAACGGTCACTATCTCTAACGTTATCCCAGAGCAGGTACTACGTCAAACATCGTGCAAGAATTAGGTTACTTCATTTACGACATGTGTGCATTTTTTCAACATAACCTATGATGTTTGTTTTAATAATAATGACTATAATTTTGTAAACAAGAGCTTTAATACCTTGCGATAATTAACAGAACAATTATTTTCATAAAATAAGCTAAACGAACCCTTACAAATCCGCCATGTCGGCTTTTCTTTGGTAAATATCGTCACAATATAACAAAAAGATTTTTGCTTTAAATTCTGCTAGATATCCTTGGTAAACTATAAAAATGACTTCTCGTATGAAACGTAGCATTGTTATATCCGTATTACTTTTATTGGATTTTAGACTTGAATCAGCGTTAAAATTAAAATAACAGATAAATTCGCTTTGTTATAATTCACTGACCTTGACTACAAATAGGATAGAATATTTCTATAAGGCAAAAAAAAATTGTTCATGTTCTCGACCTTATAGCAAGATTATACACAAAGTTTACAAAAATACTATCCAAAGATCTTTATTTTAGGGTTACTTGACGTTAAAGCATATGTTCATTTTATTATTCATTCCAAATTCCCGGAAGTAAGTAATGATTGGTATTATTTAATTATAGTTTATTTCAATAAATCTATCTCGCTAACTGCTTCTACATCCATGTCTTGATTAAGATCTGGCCGCAACGTCATCTTTGTCGGACTCGGATTCAGAAAGACTGTTATTGTCATCCTCATAATCATACACTCAGAGTAAGTTGGCTCGAATTATTCCAATCGTTTTTAGTGATATCTCGAAATGCACGCTCAGCTGCTTCCTATAATGACAGAAAATCATAATCAATTTGATTCTTCATAGAATGTAATTTGACCAAAATTTAAAGTAAAAGAAATTATTACGTAAATTTATTCAAACAATATCGTACATTTATGTCAATCTACCTCATATTGTAATAACATTCTCGCAAATGAGGCCCCGGTACAAAGAAATACTAAAAAACCAAACATAAATATAACCTATATGGTCAATAATAATTGTACAAAATTTTCACATGTATGTTATACGAGAGATAGCCATAATAGCGATTTCTTTATTAAGTAATATACGATTGAACTAAAAACAACAACATAAACATACATGTCATATCAGTGATTCTTTGGCAAACATCATCGAGGTTCGAAAGAATACTTCTTGCTTCATGTTCCGCAAGATATCGTCTATAAAACTTTATAAATTATTTTTCTTACCAAACTTAGAACAGTTTTTTTTACACTTTTCACGTATTGCAATCACTTTTAATACGAAACAAAAGAAATATTACGAGCATCTGTACCTTTGTTTACATCATATGTCAAATCAGAATCACATACTAGTTGCTGTTGCTAGTAGAAAAGAAAAAAAATTTCCCGTTTCAAGACATTTATGCCTGAGAATACTATGTGTATTTCTCTGTAGAACTAGAGAAAATTTTAGTTGTTTATTCATCCTTTCCACAATATAAAGGCGGCTGATAATTTAGACTTTTGTATAGTTTACTTAACTGAAGAAATACCTACTAAAGTTAGTAGGCGTCTCATTTAAATTAAATTAAAACAGAACGCATGAGTGAGTGAACTCATTTGAATTTTTATAAGGTACCCTGGCGACGGTGTGCACTCACATTTGACGATGTGAACGTACTATAATAAAGTAAAAATGTAAAAAGCTATCGCACGGGATATATATGGCTCACAATTAGCTGTATAATCTAAACAACACTCATGCTCAAAGTAACGCTTGAGGTGATAAGGCATGCCAAATTAAAAAATAATTTTGAGCCGTCCCAAATGCTTATTAAATTTGAAAGATCATCATGTAAACCAATTCTTATAAGTTATTTTCAATAATATCTCGGTTTATATATTATTTAGGCTTAGGACTTGGAAGCTAGGCCTATAAGCCAGATCTTAGATTATAATGTAGTTACTTCATTTTCTTAAGCCTATGCCTACAGTTCAGCTGTGCTGCTACCAGCACAGCTGAACTATAGGCTATCAGCTGGTGCCATTCAACGGGGTTCTTGTGATAACTCAAAAGGCCACATTCGACTATACAGTTCACATATCTCACAAAACACATAATTACTACTCAAAAACTATCAATATCCTACAACTATTGTTCATTTTAGAGTAATTTTACACATTTTTAGAAAATAAAAGTGCACAGCACATCTCCTTTCAGTTCCCGTCAAAAACTCCTTTCTAGGTTTATGGATAGTCTGGATTATAGAACCTCTAAGCTTTAAAGTAGGGTTGCCACCTTTTTTTTGAAGAAAATATAGTATTTTTGTTTTTAAGCATTACTTATGGGAAAAATAAATAAAAAATGTAGGTGAGAAAAAGGGTGTACATTTATTTTTCATTATTTATTATATAATTTATTTATTTCATTATTGCATTTTCCATGTCTATTTATTACTTTACTTTTTGCTTTGGCCAGCAAAGATTTATTATTTTTAAAATAATCATAAGTATCTGAACAAAAAGCGCGACAATTGAATTAGCGATGACATTAGTACATTTAGTACTATATAATTTTCTATTTTCTATAATATATAGTACAATTGGCTAAATTATAGATATGCGATACTATATATTTATAGTACGGTTGGCAACCCTAGTTTAGAGACATCGCTTCTTTAAAGGTTCCTTCTATACAACGGAGAGTGCTGTGATCGACTGTTTCAGGTGATCAAAACATCCAGGAAATGGAGTAGTACGATGATAGACAGGTAGTAGAATCCCATTCTATCACTAACTATCCCGTTTCTTGGATGCTCACTCGTAGCCATATGCGTGAAAGCTGTAGAATAAATACCCTCTTGTGTGATATTTCTAGAGCACTGCAATATGAGTCTCTTCAAAAAGGACGTAAACAGAATCCTGTTCAATAATATAGAGAATGTTCTGGTTTTACAGATATAGTTTTCCACGTGCGACAAATTTTATATCTCTAACCACTAGTTACTGAGACAACTAGCTGGAAAAGACAATCATAGTGTTTTGAGAAAATCTCAGCTAAAACTTCTTTTCAAATTCCTAAAAGCACACAAAATATATTCAGAACTCTTGCGTAGGTAGATACACGAGAGGATATGCTCCAGAAAAGTGGATATAAACATCCAACCGATGGCAAGCGGTGCGGTCTTAGAAAGAGGCTGAAGGTACCATTCTAAGCAATTCTTCCAAACTCCCCATTGTTTTTTTACTTGTAAAAATTAATATTCATTATTTTATATTTTAACTTGAAGTGCAAGTTACATGAGGTCTTAGGGCACCGAACATTGAATACACGCTCATGCATATTTAGACATTTCGTAAACGCTTAAGTAAAATATACCCGTTTGTTTTATACGTTGACATGACATGCGAAGTCCTTGCAGGTTTTTATAAATAAAATCGAGAAAGTACGTTTGTACTGACACGGAAGGGTTCCATAAAGGCAACAAAAGATTTCTTTTTGCCGAAACTCTAAAAAGGAGATAACCGTGAAAAATATCGTAATATCCAAAATTATTGAATAGACATAGTTTTTGTAAGATATTACTAAAGAAAGATACACGACTATGCACATAGAGAAATAAATTCAACCCTTAATTAATTAGAATATGGCGGCCACCACAGCTAAAAAAAATCCGCGTTTTCATCTGTCTTTATACAGCGCTAATTCGCTTGCCTTCCCATCGGTTAAATTTTGACGTTACTTGTATGGAGATTATGTCAAATTTTAACCGATAGTAAGGCAAATAGACCGTCGATAAGATATAGGAACCGACTCTGGATGAGCATTTTTGCCAAAATGATAACTAATAATAAGCGCCCATAAACGTCCCACTGCTGAACTCGGGCCTCCCATTATAGGGGAACGCTCAATATACCGTCCACGCTTGTCCCAAGCAGAATGGCAGGTTTGACACATCGGTTATCTTAAAGTGCAGGTTTCATCACGATGTTTTCCTTTACCGGTAACACGTGGTAATTGTAACAATACATTGCATATTTTCTGGGCACGTTTCGAACGCGCGCCCTTTGAGTTTGGGACGCATGCGCTAACCATTAAGCTACCGCAGCTTTTTTGGCTACGAAACCTTAAAAATGAAGAAGTTATGACGGTTTTCAATTTGTCCCTTATGCCATTCGAAATTTCCAGTATCGCTATATTTATTCTAGAGGTGTAACTTGTGTTTCGCAAACAGGGCCCTAATTCTGCTATTACTATCTTATCAAAATCGTTGGTCATTATTGTTTCAAGCGTAGGTTTTCCTGATTTCGGTATTTTGTTAATTCTAATGGAGCGCCCGTGTCGCGCGACTTTATAAATATTTATAAGCAAAAATTCGCGAATTAAATGTTCAAAATTTTTGGTAGCTTTCCAATATTCATTTCGGCTAACACCATTTTTGCTAATGGTAATACAAATTTTTTT
This sequence comes from Dendrolimus houi, assembly GCA_039645545.1. NCBI lineage: Eukaryota > Metazoa > Arthropoda > Insecta > Lepidoptera > Lasiocampidae > Dendrolimus > Dendrolimus houi. Next base: position 14,004,285 of record CM077134.1, read on the forward strand.
CTATTACAATTCTGCTGCGACGATATCTAGATGTTGTGGATTTAGTAGAATATACGAATTTTTACCGCTATCGCAATGGAATCGTACTTAGTACGTGTACGTATCTTTGGCAACGCCAAGATATTGAAATAGATGAATTAGGCCCCAGGTAGGAGCGTATCATAGATGAGAGTGTGTAGTAAATAGTAACTGGCTCAAATTGTTACTGGCTAGCCTGACCTGATGCAACAATAATGACACGTAAAATTTATTGGGAGGGGAGCTAACTCACATTGTACATGATGATATCAGTCGAAATTAGGTTACTTCTCAGCATGGAACAAGAATACTACGAATTACAATCGCTCAGTAAAACACGAGATCCTGAAAAGCTACTAAATATTCAGCCGATATTAGACAGTTTATTTCTGTCTTTCAATTTGGATAAGCAACCAAAGTGAACCATATTCATTCATTTTCAATAAATACCGTCGTGTCCTTTCGGTTGCGAGCCTTTCAACCATATTGATTTAATTTGGTTGATCCGTCTAATATCAGCTGTAAACGGTTCATTTCTGTTTGTAAATTTGGATGAATCAGTGATCCATATATATTAGGTTGGGGAAAAAGTTCCTTCGCATTTTATATAAAAATTCAAAAGGTTTTTTTATAAAGTTTATTTACATTTGACTAAAGTATGTAGGTGCCATTTTGTTGGATAACTTTTTGCCATCTTGTAGGTAGGGACGTGATCCCATTGCTATAAAAATTTTGGGGCTTCTGATAAAAAAACTGCGACAAGTAGTTTTGGCAGTCCTCTCGTAATGTTAACCTGACACTGCCTAAGGAATTCTGCAGAGACCGAAACAGATGAAAATCTGAAGGTGCAAGGTCAGGACTATACGGCGGATGCATTAACACCTCCCAGTCAAACTCTCGTAATTTTTACTGAGTGGCTAAAGATGTGTGAGGTCTAGCGTTATTATGGTGAAAAACCACACCCCTTCTGTTGATTAATTCCAGCCGCTTTCTCTCAACTTTTTACTTTAATCTCATCAGTTGTTCGCATTACAGTTCAGAATCGATGGTCCTGCCTGGTGGTAAAAGCTCATAATGAATAATGCCCTTCCAATCCCACCATACACACAGCATCACCTTGTTGCGAGTTAACCCGGGTTTCGCCACAGTCTGTGAAGCCTGACCGGCATTTGACCTCGATCTTTTTCGCATGTTCTTGTCGTACGTGATCGACTTTTCATCACCAGTTATCAGTTTCTACAAAAATAGTTCGGTTTCATTACGTCGTAATGAAGAATCACAAATGAGTACACGGTTCATTAGGTTTCTTTCAGTGAGCTCATGAGGCACCCAAATATCGAGCATTTTTGTGTACCCAGCATTTTTCGAATGCGCCAAAACCGTTTTGTGGTCAATTCCCAGTTCTCCAGCTACATCGTAACTACTAATATGCCGAACTTGCTTCGCTTTTTCAAAAATGGCATCAAGTTTGTCCGTAACAGGGCGACCAGAGCGACGTGCATCTTTGATATCAAAATTTCCGGTTTGAAAACGTTTAAACCAAATTTGCGCTACTCTCACAGATACTGCATTAGGTCCATAAACATCACAAATTTTTTCGCGACTTGTGTTGCATATTTACCTTTTTTGTAGTAAAATTTTAAAATGTATCGAATTTCTTCATTAGATTCACTCATTTTAACAATAAGAAAAACAAATGAAAATCACACAATTTCCTAATTTGAATTTGGAATTGTCTTCTTTAAAATTAAAACTTTTTAATTATACCAAAACCAGCCAGATATAAATGGTATAGCCAAAGAGATCTTATTACAAGTTCATACATACTATATGCGAAAAGACTTTTTCCCCAACCTATTACATAAACTTGAATCATTCAATGTCATTAATTATATTGTCGGGACCTTTTAGTTCTGTGCTTTCAAAGAAATTAATTCCATTTCGTTGAGCTGCCTAATATCAGACTTACATGATTAGATTTCCCCACAGGTCATTTTATAACTAATTTTGAAGTGAAACTTCTTTAGAATCGTTGTTATTTGAAAATCGATGAAACGAAAAAGTGACACTAAAAAGAGATAAACACATAAAATTAAACCTTATTTAATTCACAATAAAACACATTTCCCTTAACCCATTAGTAATAATTTTAAATATAAATAAAACTTGAAAGATATCAAATGATATTTAGCTCTATCTATGTATGGCCATTTTATACGTAGATCAAAGGAAATTGTGTGTAACAACATAACGTAACAGTGCATTGAATTTTGAATTATTTGATATTAATTTTTTTGAATTATAATATATTGATGGATGAAGGCTAAAGGAATTATATTTATATTAATAAAAGTTTAAGAAGAATTATCTGTGAGTATACTCCCTGAAGTTTCACTTCTGCTGCGTGTGAACTGCACACACACATTTATTTATTTTAAATATAAAATCAGACAAAAAAGAAACTCTTCAATATTAAAATGACTAAAAGCGAATCAAGGAAGATGTAAGGGCGCCTAAAGCGGCCGCTTTCGCTGTTTCATTTTACGAATGTACTGTTCTCTCCTCTGAGACGGCTCAGCGAAACACCAACTCGAGGCACTAGAGCCGATTAAGCAGAGAGCTAGGAAGTTGATAGGCAACGAGCTATTCGATGACAAAATTCAAAGTCTCGAACATCTATGCAGGGTTGCCAGCTTATCGGTTTACTATAGAATATATTTTGGAGAGAACGCATTGGAGCTTTTGGATCTTAGCACGCTATATAGAGCTTCTGATACAAGCAAATCTTTGCTTAAAAGAAGATTTGCTTGATTAGGAACAACCAACAACAGATTAGGAATTGTACATGTGTTTTTTTAATAAATATTTTTATTTTCGACCAGTCAATTTCGAAAATGCACTTTTTTGAATTTTTGTCTCTCTGTTTATATGTCCGAATATCACGTGATAACTACTGAACTGATTTAAACGAAACTCAAGACAGAGCTAGCATTTATCAAGGGTCAACATTTGGATACTTTTTATCCCGAAAAAGACGTAATTTCTGTCGGATAGACGAATATATAATAGTAAAAAAGGTATCTTTGTCGTCGTGTTTTCTTGGTGCTGCCGTTGTAATCCACTAACAATGATCGTCGTCGCCAAGGCAACGCGAACGAAGTTGCGCTAAACTGCTAGTTTTTTTATAAAACTATAAATATTATAGAAATCTAAATTTGCCGTCGTTAATTCTAATTTTCACCATTGCAAAGCGGTAGGTAGGTCCTACCGCTTTGCACACACAATTAAATAGGATTTTTCAAATCTGACACGCTTTCTTGAACATTTATGAAAAGTTACAACCTTTTCCGAAATAACAAGATAATATAAAATATTATTGCACTCCTTTTGTTGAACGTGGAAGTAGATAGCAACTGTTTCATTTATTTTTTGTATTCAGTAGCCAATTTGTATCTAAATTAATCTTTTTCAGAAGGTGTTTTAAAGGCCATTCATTTATTACGTAAGGGTCCAGAGAGGGAGGGGGTTAGAATAATCTATACATGCCCTTATCTGGGAGGGGGGAGAAATGGGGGCGTAACATTTTACAACTCGAAATTTAATATTAAATAAATATAATTTATACCTGATAGCAATCGATATATCGTATCGGTCCCGCCATCTCCCCTTCCATCATCGGACAACCAGACGCACCAGCATGCGGCACCGATATATGGTGGATATTTCACCTATAAGAACGAAGCGCTTTGCATCTAGCTTCATCATACGCACCGCAAAGGAGTGGAACTCATTGCCGGAGTCTGTCTTTCCCGATACTTATAACCTGGGTGTCTTCAAGTCCCGTGTGAATAAGTACCTTCTAGGTAAGCGTGCACCATCCTAGACCACATCTTTCCTCCATATAGGGCGAGATTGTGGTCAAACGCGAACCGTATAGGTTCGCGTTTGACACCAACAATAAAAAAAAAGCAATGAAAGAGTATAACGTAAATTATCTGCTAAAGAATAAAAACCTTTGATTTACGTTAAACTGTGAATTTTATGTAACTGATCCTTCTCTAACAACGTTTTATTACTCGGAAAAACGAGATTGAATCTTACGTAAGAAGAGGGAGGGTTTCGAGAAATCTTATGTATCCTTACATGACTGTAGGGGGGGGGGGGGTCAAAAATAGTCAAAATCATCCTTACGTAATTAATGAATGGCTCCTTACGCCTCTGGCTGCAAGATTTTATAAACTATGTTAATGAATGCAGAAGGTAGGTAGAATATTGAATTTTTACCGATTCAAAAATTTGATTAAAAATCTCATTTAGTAGATTAGACAGCAGAAGTAATAACATTATTTTTAAAACCAGCAGTTCTAACATAAATACTAACATGTATAATGGATTTATATACCAAATAACAAACAAAAAATGTAAATAATAATTCTCTTTCAGTGTCTTCCTTAGTTTTCCACAAGGTCACGTTGTTTTTTGTACACGTGTGTTCTGTGTGACCTTCTGTGGGATTATAGTGGTAAATAACTTTTTGACAACGTAATAAGTGTTAGTTTTTATTGTGATTTGTGTTTAGATAGACACAATCACGAAAAATTTATATATTTCAGAATATATTTTCTGCTTTAAAATTCAACATGACTTAGAAAATTAATTATCATTTTAAACTTTGGTATAACATTTAACACGGGCTAAACGTCGGCAACGCGCCTGGTGTTACAGTCTTCCATAGGCAGCGATTACCACTTTCCATCAGGTGCGCCAGCTGTCTTTTTACCAGCTGTTGACAATAAAAAATATTTACTTAGAAATACATATTAGATATTACTAGTTTACATTTAATTTAATATAGGTGCATTTGGCTAATGCGGCGTGAGATATAAAAGACCCAGAAAAATAAAAAGCCATGAAGAAATTTACAGATAAAAAATGTAGTTGATAATAATGTTAACTGTTGGAATGAAAACGAATGCAACATCTCGATAGAGATGATACAATGTCGGAAATATTTTAATAGAATAAAATAATTGACCAATATATACAAACGAAATCGAATGATAACAGTAAAGCCTACGACAAATTTTATATTGATTATTCAATCACATCACGTATTAAGTATAATATTTCAATCAAAAAATTATATACAAAGAAAATAAGGATCGAATAATATTTAACAAGTGATTAAACAACTTTTAATGAGCCTACATCACAAATAAAAAATTGTTAAAAATACAATAAATAGCGACAATGTAATCAGCCGCAAATATTACAATTTGTGTTATCTTCTGCCACTAAGTTACCTGAACTCACCTGTACGCTATCGTCTGTATACTTGTTCCATTTAAATAATGCCACATTAAAATACACATAATCAGGTTAATCGCAATTGTAACGTTAGAACACAAGTAGGCTTTTCCTGTACAAAACCAAAGATCGACACACATATAGTATTGCTCCCATCATTGCGTTGATGTATTTTAGCACCAGCTTAGTCCATATCGTTGACAATCTTAAACTTACAAGCCAGTGTACCTGTCAGAATTGAGCAAAAACGCTGACTCTCTGTTTTACTGTATGTACAGTGCTCTGATAAACTATTTGAATAGGAATCGTCGTCGTCTTAATTTTATCACCGTTCCTCGTGCCAGCAAATACAACTTCTTTCACATTTTGTAGAATATACTAGATGGTTGACACGCGCCAATCATCCAGAATATTATTCAGAGAAAAGGATGCCACGTACCGTGAACGCGCGTCCACCTTAAATGGTGCTCAAATCCTTTACTAACGGTGTATAACCATCCAAAATTCCAAAATTTAAGCATTTTTGGCTAATGGGTGAATCACCCGGCAGCCGACGGCTGACGACTAATGGCCGGTTCCTATATTATCTTAGTATTCATTCACTTGTCTTACTATCGGTTGAATTTTGACATTACTTGTATGAAGCTTAGGCAAATAAGCGGTCAATAATATATAGGAACCGGCCATTCACTGGCCGGTTTTCGGTTTTATTCGACAACCACTAACCGGTTGCCGAAGAGGTTGACAAACTTAGCCGTCCCTTTTTTGTGAACAACTGCTTATTAACCATCCATCTCTACTTTTTGCAGGGCCGTCCTATATTGGGCGCCGGGGTGCAAAAATTAGCGTGCGCCACTCCATCTTCATAATAAATATTTACAAGCGAAAACTCGCGTAATTAATAAAATAAATAAAAACACAAAATTTGAGGCGTCAACGAAAGACAAAATATTTCCAACTCTGTTTGAGCATAGTGTTTAAATTATTAAAAAACAATTCAAATGAAAATAAAACTATAATAATTTCGGACTGCTGCTATTAAAATTGCACAATATGTGATGTTACACTAGAGAGGGAGGAGTCTCACAAATGTGACCAGCTGTGACAAGGACGGGAAAGGGTTCAAAAAAATCATAAAATTCGTGTCACGTAATTTGTGGATGACCCCTAATGGTAATATCAATTTTTTTCTACGATTATTCAGCCGTGATGGTATCCAGTAGATATTGTGGATTTATAATAGCAGAATACGAATTTTTGACACTGTCGCAACGGAATCGTACTTTGAATGTCTTCGCAACGCTAAGATATTGAAATACCAGATTGGGCCCCAGGTGATCCATCTATCTGTTTGCCTATAAGCAATCATTAAAAAATTGGTAGGTTTCTATATTCATTTATTAAATACACATTAATTATATGGCCCTAAGCATGAAGATAAGGCAGAACTTAATAGAGACCCACAGACCTTAGTTTATGAAACGTTATTGTATTCAAGTGTCATATTAATTAATACCTAAGGAATTAATACATGCGGTTACAATTCCATTAAGGATAATTTCATATGATTAAATATTGTAAATATAGAGATCAGGTTTTCTTTGTCACAATTGGCTCTAATTCAACGTTGTTACGATGTACTAGGTATTTTATGTCATGTACTCAATGAAAAACGCAATAATACAGACCTTACAAAAATAATTTCAATGTTTACATATGTTAGTGGTTACTAAGTACTATGTATTTCATAAAAAGTTTGTTATATGTAAACTTCTGATTAATTATGATAATGACAATAATGGTCTTTGTTTAGTGCAGTAATTGAAATCTAAAATAGACTTACATAATTTTGTTATATGTACATAGTCTGCAATATGAATAAAAAGAAACATTTTAAATTAAATAAATGGTTAAAAAAGTACAACAGAGTAAAATGTATAAAATTATCTTGAGGTAAATCACGAGTGTCTTTACATCCCATCCTTTCTACCCCGTTCCTCCTGTCTGATCTCTCTATCCCATCCCACATTCCATCTTTTTTAACCTATGCTAAAGGCTGATGATCGTGTTGGCTTCGCCCTTGGTGTTGCAAACGTCTAGACGACGGTAACCAGTTTTCATGAGCTGGGTCGTCTGCATGTTTGCCAGCTACGCAATAAAAAGAAAAAAATTGTGTGTGTGTGTGCAGTTCACACGCAGTAAAAGTGAAAAAAGTGTGACAAGGACTGGGGGGATTCTAAATTTCGTGACATCACATTACAAATATTTTAAAAAAATCGGCAGACAAACAAACACAAATATTGTATAAACCCTAAGCTAAGCAAGTTACGCTTGTGTTATAGGTAATATACAACGGACCACTCTGGGGCCGATCCCAGATACCCAGACCATAGTAAATAACAGAAAGTTCATTTCTGAAATTTACCATGCCAAGAATCGAACCCGAAGCCTCTGCCGTTCAGCGAGTTCGGCTGGCTAAGACTTAGCCCGCTCAACCACAGAGACCGTCACATTATATCGTTAAAATATATTTAAGCTTTAAAACATAATTTGCAGTTATAACGAAAAACTTCAAACATTTCCAACTCTATTTGTATGATTATAGTGTTTAAATGATTAAATATAATGTATTCTATCTCATTCTCTCGCACATAACAGTACAAATATGTAACCCCTTCCTTAGGTTCCATATTATTTGCGCCGATCCTTTTTAGGGATTTGCGCAAGTGCTCGATTTATTGGACAAATTTTCGCATTTCTATTCTATTATAGACGTTTTATTCTTAGGTAGAATGTAATAAATAATAATTCAACCTAAATTACACTTTAAATCACTACAATAAAGTTAAAAATTCATTGCACTGTTATGCACAATTTCCTTTGATCTACTTATAAAAGAATATCTGCCTTAACTATATATAAATAGAGCTACAATTCATTTGAAATGTTTTAAGTTTTATAAAAGTGAAAATTAATACTAACGTATAAAGAGAAATGTGTTTTATTTCGAATTAAATAAGGTTGGATTTTATGTGTATCTCTTGAGAGTCGCTCTGTTTTTGTTTCATCCAGTTTCAAATCACAACGGTTCTAAAGAAGTTTGACTTCAATATATAATAAGCTCCTGTTTCACAGCCCGTGATCTCTTCCTACATTTTATCCTCAGATTCACTTGGTCCTTGACATTTCTAATTGTAAAATTTGACACGCATCTAAGGGGCCATCCATAAATTACGTCACATGTCAAGCGCGGGGAGAGAAGTGTGACATTGTGTGACAAGGGATGGGAGAAAAAGTTAAAACACGAAATTTGAACTATGAACGAAAGGCTTTAAAATATTTCTAGCTCTATCTGTATGAGCATGTGTTTAAATTATTAAACACAATTCCCATACAACCAATCAAAATATGTGACGTCACATATTTTGCAATTTTACATCAAGATATTATTATATAATATACTATAATTAAATTAAAACAGCAGTTCCGTAATTAGTTTTATTTCCATTTAAATTATTTTTTAATAATTTAAAAACAATGGTCACGAATGTGACCAGCTGTGACAACGACGTGGGAGGGGTCAAAAAAATCATGAAATTAGAGTGATGTAATTTGTGGACAGCCCGTAAGCGAAACTCTTGAAGCAGAAACCTACGCCGATATTGCGAAATGATATTATTAATATTAGACATTTCTCTATGTAAGTACTTAACTAATAGTTTGCCGTAAAACATGGTCGTACCAGTATAAGCAGTTTAGTGTGCTATGTTACAGACATGAAAACTAAAGCAGGGTTCCATAACTTACTATCTATTCTTTTTCTGTACGATTTGTACGGGTGGTACATATGTTACATATAAACACAGTTTTAATGCGTACAATATTTAATTTATACAATTACAATTAGTTTTGATATAAAAAAGCGCGACTAGGCTTGTGGCGTGTGTAGATATTGATTGTTGAAAGACGAAACAAGGAGTGATGAATGGGATGGCGTGCCCATGTCGTATTGGGATGGCGGCCGATTCCTCCCCCCCGCTCTTCTATTGTTCTTAAAAGAGAAATCGGCCGTACCGGGAACCTTTGTTGCCACCATCTGTGGCATAGCGTGGGCACGATTGGTAGAACATTGACATTATGGAGTTTTTGTTAGATTTTAATCAATGGTAAGGCAAATGAATCGATAGTGAGCTATAAGACAGCAAATTCGGGATAAATCGAATAATGAATTCAATAAACTTCTAGTAGATCAGGACCACTGTTCATAAAACTATTGCATTAAGGCGTTTAACACGCGTATTGCTAAATCAAATTTAATATTTGATATAATATGTACTTATATATGTATAATTGTGAAATCCGGGTCATTGCACTGTCATTATCTTATTATCGACACTCCCTACTTGTACGTGTGATATAAGCACGTTATTTTAATTGTAACTGGCTATGAAACTAAATATCACATCCCCTAAACTGATTTAAGGTAAATCGTATTAAAAATCCAAATAAAGACTGTAAGCGTAACGACACACTTGCGGAACGATCAGCGACGGGAAATTCGGTTAAATATGCTCAAATGTTTTTTAAATAACCTATGACAAAGCTGCGTTTCAGACATTATAGTTACAGATTAACGCCGGTCCTTCCGTCGCCGAACTTTCCGCGCGGAACGCTCGGCAGGTGTGTTAGGCTTAGGGTCAGTTCAATAGACACGTGTAGGTGTTCCGCGCGCCCCACCGGAGAGCATCCACATATGGATACTACATGATGGATGGAGAGCAAAACACCCCATAGGGTATGTGCTTGCATGCCTCCGCATGTGGCAAAGGCTCGAAGTTCAAATGCAGTTTAAACTATGAAATTTGTAATCTACGCAAAATGTTGATCGGTGGTTTAAAACTATGTCGTAAGATCTATTCAAAAATATGGAGAGATCAACTAAACTTCGAATAATACTTTTTAAGTGGCAACATCTATTTCATTCACATTTCATTCATTCTTTCGAAAGTATGGCAAATATTGTATTGTTAATGACAATAGAAAAAACGGTTGGTCATATAATTTATTGCTGTTCAGTGAGTCGGTACCAACTTTTATTGTCCCGAAATTGATGTTTTAATTTGGTTGGTTATATGAAGGAAAGAGACAAAAACTTTTTAATTAATTGACAAATACATCGTTTAATCCACGCAGGAGAGTTTCTTCTTGCATGTTTTAAACTTTTATCGATCGACTAATTGCAATCTATAATTGCAAAACTGTTGGAAATGAAGGTTTGGATGATCTCAGGATTTACCCCGACATCGTATTAAAATACTCCACATTGTAGAAAGTCCGTAGTCTCCTCGTTACAAAAAAGTGCAGTAGATGTTGTAATTATTTTATTAAACTGGATTTAATACAGGTCAATTTATTTCATGGTCTGGATATGGAGAAAAGCTGTTATTATATTTTAAAGGACTTTTTAGATCCTCTAGTTTTCCCGGAATACGAAGAGACAAGTTAGATAGGCTATGCCCCTGAAAACAGAATAGTGAGCATAGTATTAAATAACTATCTTTCTTCTAGTTACATCAATCTACAGTTCCACACAGACGTATAGAAAAATCTATTTTAGAATAAACTGTGTCAACGGAAAATCTTTATGTGATAATAATAACCGATTAGTGGCAGTGTTAAGGCACGCAGACTTGTTGCCAGTGACTGAAGACCTTTGCCAACATTACGCAGCATTAGTGTAGCCACATGACCAACTATATATACTGCATAGGAACATATTAATCTAAATGTGAAAATTTGCTTTACCTATTAGGGTATTTTAATTGACATTACAATTGACATGCTCTTTATCATTTTACAAAACGCCGAAGCCACCTAGCTTGTGTGCTTAGGAGTCTTATGAGTAATTATATGACGTCTTTTCTCTAACGAGTGAAATAAATTGTTAAATATTTTTTTAAATATTAATTAAATTACCTATTAAACGCAGCTCACGGCACATGAGGTGAGCGCGCGCGGAACACCGGTGCATTCCCATCTGGAGGGAACTCTTCCCCAGGTGGATACCTGCGCCACCCGCTTAAAGCAATCGAAGGTCTAATAAAGTCTTCATTTACCAAACTTTGTCGGCAGCGGAGGAAGCTACTGCGCTCACTCACCCGCTCTGCCTTCTTTTTGGCGAGCATAACACCCGCTCGCAGAGGGAGGAGACGGTGCGACCGAACGAACTGTGACCAGGAGCAAACGATTGGGCCTTTTTTTAACAAGGGGAAATCCGATTGAGGATTATTACCGTCAGGGGGGAAACGCGGCGGTAGTGTGGGATTCGCCACGTTGGGATGACACTAGCACCGCAAGCAGGTGCTGTTGCCACCTGAGTCGGGGCTACACACTAAACCCCTCAATGTTCCATCGCCCATCCCATCGACATGTTCTAGCCGCTCCGCGAGCCCTAGCTGGTGGTGGCCCAACGGGTTCACCCATTACTGGGGGGAACCACGACCTCGGCGTCTTCGAACTCATGTGTGCGTTCCTGGGGCGTAGGCCGGTTTGTGTGGCCCCCACGGGAGGAGCGGTGTACGTGCGCGGAACACCAGCACACCCACATCTCGGCGGCATAACGGCGTATTAGAACCCTTCCCCACGGTACCCAACCCGCGCGGTATGTTCAGGGTGGCTGAAGGTCTAAGGACACCCTCCGGCGCCAACGCGTCCTTCTTTGGTGGAAGCAGAACAAGCTGATACGCTCACGCGCCCGCTACGCATCCTCCTAACACGTATAGCTCGTTCGCAAAAGGAGAAAAGGGCGTCCCATCCGAGGAGGCTCCCGACCATAGTGCCACGCCGGGAGCAAGAAGTCAATTCCCGTAGCGGCGACAAGGTCTCGACGCTGCTCTGCCCGAGCGCAGCACATCTGGAGGGTATGCATCGCCGTATCCTCGTCGCCTAGTCCTGTCGTGCCTTGTCGTAATGTCATACAATTATCCGTAAACATAATATGATCCCAGTCGGCAGTCACCTCCCTTCGTTGACAAGCTGTTGCTATAGTTTATGAATACCTATACATTAAATTTATAATAATTTTAAAGCGTCAAATACATATTATGCAAATGACGTCAATTGAACAGTAAATCGCAAATACCTATTACAATATACTACTTAAACGGTCTTATTTATATTTAGTTAGAGTAAGTTTAAAGGATTGTTTATGGTTCTTAAAGAAGGCTTCACACTTACTCTAACTCTATATGAATAGGACAGTAATAAATGATCTACTTCTTCAACACTGTTTTTGGTAAATTGATTTCTTGTTGATGCTGCCAAACTAAGAATACTTAAAATGACAATTAATATAAAGATCTATTAAAATTTATTACTCGCTTAATTTATTATTGACAAGATCTATTTTAATAATATCTAATCATTTTAAGTACTTCTGCGCTACTAAAGGTCGGAACATATTTTTAGCGATCTACCAGTAACTGAGGCGAAATACTTACAATGACTTACAACCTTAATCAAACGGGATACTGAAAATTTTAATAGCTAGTGTTGAATACCTAATAATAGTAAACTAACAATGATTCGGCTTTAAACACAATCAAAATGTTTATATACATACCGGGCAACAATGTAGCAAAGTGACGATACAAGTATAATGTGACCACCAGTTCCACAACGTTGCATAGTATATTATTTTGTACCCTAGCCCCAAGCCTGCTAAAGAATAGTGTTGGTATGGTCGTTCAAGAGCGTAGCAATTGCGTACAAGTCAGTTACCCTAGTCGTTGGTCCATTAAGCATTAGGCAAGAGTGCAACAATACTTTAGTAGAAATGCAGCCTCTACTTTAGATTTTGACTGCGACGACACTTTTGGAACAAAGTTAAAATAAAATAATATCCATCAGTATCATATACGGTTTTTTGAAATTAGATTTTGTAACCGTCCTTTTTTTTGCAATTTTCCCTGATCAAAACTTGCCCTATGGTTTTCCAAGCATCTTTGAATTTAAAACCAACCTCACTGAACTTCGAGCATCAGCCTGTATTAGTGATAAACAACTATAAAAGTGATTCCCTTAAAATGTTTGCCTCTTTACGGCCTTGGGCAAAAATCGTTATCCGTGATATTTATATGTTCATACACCTCTTTTGGTTATCTTTTTATTATTCCAGAAACCTTAATAGTGAGACTATCACTGTTAAAGGGATTTATTAAAATTTTTGATCCTTGATTAATGATAATTTTCTGTTCTTCAGACACGACTTTAATACGCTTTTTTGTCACAAACATCTGTTTTGTACTTATACATCCTGCATTTAATTATTTTCTACTTAATTCAAAAATCCTTTAATGAATAACAGACAGTTCTTATATTATATTATAAAGTATAAAATCGTCAATAACCATAAAATAACATGTCAAATTAACACTAAACATGTTAATAAATGCCGTCATATAACGTAACAATTATTTGACCCTATTTATTTTAATTGTGAGAAATGTGTATAACCAAATTAACAATCCGGAATAAACGTAAATCTATCTATTTAAATAAAAATGAATCGTAGAAATGTATGTACGCTCATAACTTGAGAATGACTACCGATTTTGATGACATTTTTGTGTGTGTTTGCGTGGATACCCGGACTAATTAGACTCACAATTGAAACCGGTAGGTAGCGCTGGGATCGGGTTCTAGGATCCTCCTAATCTCCTGAACCGATTTTGATGATTTTTTTGTGTGTTTGAATGGGTCCCCGAATGGCTTAGATTCACAATTCGAACCGGTAGGTGGCGCTGGGATTGGATCCTAGATTTTTATTGTTTCAGGGCAGAACAACGTCAGACGGGACCTCTAAATTTTATATAAATTTGCTTTCACTAAATGCTAACATAATTAACAATTCAAATCTATTTAATTATGGAGTTACAGTGTTGTTATAGTCATACGTAATTATAACCGTAGGTAGGTAATTCTTTTCCATGCAGGAACGGAGAAAGAATACAATATCCTGCGGCCGGGCAGCCTGTCGTAAAAGGCGACAAACAACCCACAGCCAGGTGTAGAGTATGCCGCCATAACGACCTTGATTTGTGTTCCGACATTAGTGACCAGGTTCCAGTTCCCTTAAGAGAGCAGCAGCGCATTTGTAGCACCTTTGGTGTTGCAAATGTCCATAGACGATGGTAACCGCTTTCAATCAAGTAGGCCGTCTGCCTATCTGCTGAACTCATGCAATAAAAATAAAAAAAATAGGCATGTAGGCATAAAGTTTTACTTATCATTTCGTCTTTACTTACTTCCTTCATACTACAGATTATGTGAATTAATAAACGAATGAATGAAAACTTTTTTTATTCACGATAAACTTAAACTTAGACAATTAATATGGATACATTTGCATTAGAATAATGGGCGGCCTTATCGCTAGTAGCGATCTTTTCCAGGTCACCGGGTTGCCTGGAAGACAAAGGAGACTTTAAAAGAAAAAAATATGTTGAAACAGAATTGTTAAAGAAAAGAAACAACATTTGTGTTACTTTATTTGCATTTTATTTTGTATATATAATATAATATTTAATTTATAACAATAAATATCTGTGCATAAATCTGACTCGCACAGAGAGAATCTGTAATAGTATAAAATTATAAAAATGCCATGTCTATACATTGAAGATATTAAAAAAAAAAAACTGGAATACGCTATATAAACGACAGAGAACACGAAGCAATTTTTTATTAGATTTCTTGTCTGTTTGCCTTTTTGTCGTATCTCTGTTTGTTCGGGATTCACGTAAAAACTACTAAGCCGATTTCGATGTACTTTTCGCTGTTTGACAACTACTTCTGAAACTTAAAATCTACGCTACTTTTTACTTTTTTTTCTGAAAAATATTTGAAATGACCAGACTGATATTTTTTAAAAATTCAAATTCGGTTTATTCACTGGTCGATAGCAAATTTTATGTAATAAAAGGTGTGATACTTTTTATCCCAGGAATCCCGCGGAAATTTTCCCGGGAGCGGTTCGAAATTGTTAGGGTGCATAGCCTTCATTCTTTTTTAAAGGCTGCGGTACTTTGTGTCCCGGGATTCCCGCGAGAATTTCAAGTAAAACGTGACTAGGTATATTAAAAAGTTATAAGAAATGAAAATATTTTTATGTAACAATATAAGTGAAATTGGCTGATTTAATGCGATATAAATGTTAAACATATGTATGTTGTTTTCACAAAGATTATAGATTTTAGGAAAATCATTTTATACTAGGTTTGACAGATAATGATACCTTTGGTGTTTCAAATGTCCATAGGCGATAGTAACCGCTTTCCATCAAGTGGGTCGTCTGCCTGTCTGCTGAACTCATGCAATAAAAAAGGTAAAATAGATTGAAGTTATTTTGCCAGTATTTAAAATTATAGGGTATTTTTCAACAGGGCAACGGAATTTTTATTATCGAAATCGTAAAACCCTGCGATAAGTAATGTTACTAAAGGCATTCATAACTGCATTTGTGCTACTAAAGATGTTTAAACATTTAATATATTATATCGGTATAGGCTTAATTTACAATTATAAAATTACATATAATCGAATACAATAAAAGAAAACTTATTTGTATTGTATTCTACGCATAGTCTCTCAAGACTATAAATAGAATACTGAGCCCAGATCACCGTCTTCTATGGGTAAGGTGCCCAGAAGGCTGGCTACGTTTCCTCGCTGGATCGCCATACTGATCCGTTGCCCGAGGTAAGCACCAGCCCTCTAATCACCTGAAGGCTCGATGAGTCGTTTTGATATGTTTAATAAATATATAAACTGTCATATGAAGCATCATAATATCATGTAAGTAGTTTTGAGGCTAAGAAATCTCGGGAATATAAAAAGTCTCGGATTTAGTATCAACCGGATGCGAATCAGTTGTTTATTTTTTTACTACCCACTTTAAAACACTCCTGGGAAAATTCCCGCCGGATTCCTAACATACAAAGTATTGCAGCATCTAAAGAAAAAATGTTAGCTATCGTTTTAGTGAACACTATGTCGGTATAAGCTAATTTTATGCACCCGAACAACTTCAAACCACTCCCAGGAAATTTCCGGGATAAAAAGCATCACAGATTACACAAATTTTGCTAGCGATCAGTGAAAAAATCGCATTGGAATTCGAAAAAATCATCAATCTGGTCATTTAAAACCATTCTCAGAAATATTCCCGCGGGATTCCAGGGATAAAAAGTAGCGCAGGTTTTAAGTCTAAGAATTTTCTATCGATCGACAAGAAAGTAAAAAAAAGTCGTGTTCTCCGTCGTTTGTACAGTACATGTACAGACACGTCATTTTTAGAATTTTATAATATTATAAATTTCTTTCAAAGTACAGACCAAATGGTGTAGGAGCTTAACTACATGGGTTCGTAATATAGTATCGGCGTCAATGCTATAAACTATAAAGCGACAGAAGTTGACGAAGGTCAGAGCCATCACGCGCGCGCTCACCTCTCCTCCCGTGGGGCGAGCTACAGGCCGCCCCACGAACACAGAGCTTGAAGATGCCGGAGGATAAAACTAGTCCTCCGGCAGTGGAAGTGGGGCTGCCAGGGCTTCGGAGAGGATAGGTCGTATACCCGTAGCCCTGGTATAAAGCGCTGGACGGAACACCCAGGGGTTTTAGTGGGTATCCCTAACTGGGGAGTGGCAATAGCATGGCACCAGTTCTGACTGGGCATGCTAGTGCCACCCCCGATCTGACAAATCCCACACTAGGTCGCGAACTATCCCCCCAAGGTTCTGCCCTTGTCGCGGCTTAGTCCTCAAACGGATTTCCCCTGGTTAAAAAAAATATTTTGTAATTATTATTTTTAAATAATTATTTTGCAAGGTTATTTTGTAGAAGCATTCTCCATGCGAGTCAGATTTGAAAGTTGCACATGGTCATTTATTTAAAACGAAGGCCTAACAAGCTTTGTTAAACATGAATATTAAAAGGATCTTCAAACAAAAGACACTAAGCGAAAGCCGGACCTATATAAACATACGCCGGCCGCAGTCTCAACGGGCCCAAAAAATGTTGGCAACAAGATATACACATTTCAATAAAAAAAAGCTTAGGCTTTCTACTCAAACACGTTTATTATATATTCAATATTCTGCAACTTCTGATAATTTTAAACGAATAGTACAGCTATGTTATTTTGAAATTAAAATTTTAAACACTGAAAGACTCCAAGGTGACTTATATCACTCTTTGAATTCAGGCGAAGGGCTTGGCACCCATTCCTGAAATTTTGTTATCAATACTCTCTTTGATTCTGTACCACTTTTATGGTGTGTCCAAAAATATTATTCGTGAGATACCATCCAAAAAACTGAAAGAAAATTTATAATGAAAAATATATACGTGCCGCTAAAACAGCTTAAATCTTAATTTTCATTATAATTTATGAGTAAAAAGTTACCCATTTATTTACCTGTTGAATAAAACAGGTTTTCCGACCTTGGTAACTTCGTAAGCATTTATGCCATGAACTTATCATGCCAAGTCGAAGTATGTATATTTACACGTTGGTATTTACAAGCAAGTGACACAGATTTTGTTGCCATTACCGATCGAGTCAATTTTAAAAATAACTTAAATTAACGAATTTGCCAAAATATTTTGTTTACAGTATGTAGGCTAATAAAGCGATATGGGGTCAACGTAAATCCATACCTTAATATAAGAATAGGCACTTAATAATATCGATATATTTTGGCCAATTTATGGCCGGTTCCTAAGTACCTATATCTTAGTATTTTCTTTCACCATATCCCAATTATTTGGGGAAGGCACAATATGTCTTTCTTTCCACAATCCTCTATTCTGACATACATCTTCTGTCACACCACATATCATCATATCATCCTTCACACAATGTCTTGTTCTAACGTATATGCTATATTACTGTAAAGTTTCATCAAAATCCGTTCATTAGATGTTTCTTAAGGAGTTATAAACATCAATCCATCTTCACAAACTTTCTTATAATAGGATGTTTATATAGATTGGGGATACAATAGGGTTAATATTTACCTGGAAAGGAGCCAGGAATGAAGAATTTAAAATGCATATATATAGAATACGTTGTTTACTCTTAAAATGTCAAAATGCCAATATGCCACTTTATCTTAGTGGTAGGGTATCACCTATGTCATATAGGGTATTTGCCCGTCTGGATGGCTACCACCCTTGGTCTGGAGTATGCCGCCATAACAACTTTGAGTCGTGTTCCGGCCGCATCTGCGGCGAGGTTCCAGTTTCTCTTTCGAGTATTGCTAATGTCTATAGGCGACAGTAACCACTTCTCATCACAGTCGGGCCGTCAGCCTGTCTGCTGTGCTTCAGCAATAAAAAATCCTTAAGCCACCATACCAGTGAACTGTTATATACTTCTGCTCTCGGTGGTGGTATATCGACTGATGATGTGTCGATATTGCGCTGTACTTTATATTTCAAGTAATATACGTATCTACCCACATACTTATATAGTACATTATGTAAAATATATTTGACGGGACAATGATTCCTTTTAGTGATAAGGTAAAAAACCTTGGTGTTATATTTGACAGTGAGCTGTGTTGGCGACCTCATATCACCGAATTAAGCCGGCGGCTTATTTCTCTCATCCAGATCCCTTAGAAGGTTGAGGAACTTCTTGCCCACTACCACCAAAATTAAGCTAGCAGAGTCCTTATTACTTCCTATCCTTGATTATGCTGACGCCAGCTATCTAAATTTAACCCAAGAACAACTTAATAAACTTGAGCGCCTCCACAATTTTTGCATAAGGTTCATATTTGGCCTACGCAAGTATGACCATGTCTCTGAATTCCGAAAAAAACTCAAGTGGTTGCCAATTCGATTTCGCCGGAATACTCACATCCTTTCTTTTCTCTATAGTATTTTATTTGTCCCAAGTACTCCTAATTACCTTAAGCAACGTTTTGAATTTCTTTCGTGCTCTCATAATTTACGCCCTTCTACTAAACTTAAATTGAACACTCCTGCGCATAACTCAACTTTTTACAACAATTCTCTTAGTGTTAAGGCTATACAGCTTTGGAATAAGCTTCCTGTTATTATCAGACAAGCAAAATTGCTAGCGATATTTAAAACCATGATCAAAAATGAAAAATGATGTCGTTGGAGAATATGATACTTAAATTCATTTATAAATATTTATATATGTATTTGTATGGTATGTATATTAAGTATATATCTATATAATATATAAAATATCTACGTATATATATAATTTATGTATTTATTATTAAAATGTAAGTAGTTCGTACTATATGTATACCACCATCGCCATTATCATCTCAATTCATTCCTGGGGTTGTCTGGAAGAGATCGCTTTTTAGCGATAAGACCGCCCTTTGTACACAACTAGATATAATTTTAGTCTTTAAGTTCATTTTTGTATTGGTGTATAATAAAGTGTTATCTATCTAGCTATCTAAAATATATGTACCTACCAGAGGGGGATAAAGGAAAAACAGCATCGATAGAAATTGTCGTATTCCGAAGTTGATTTCTACATTTCACATGAGGGTAGGCAGAGACTATAGATCTCGACGACGATCCTGACAAACAACTTTAGCTTCATCTACTTTCATTGACCTCCTCATACATGCAAGTTTATTCGAGAAGCTTTGTTGATTTCTGGAAATAAGAAATTCAATGGATAACAAATTGAAATCTGTATTGTCTATCATTCTGCTTAGCAATTATTAATTCCGTGTTTCTCATACGCTTCTTTAATATTGTCAGACTATTGATTTCCACATCTTGCTTGCTTTCACTATGCAAATTTCTTTCATACGTGCCAATCAAATCTTACCCAAGGACGATATAACAAAAAACAAACAACAATATAACCAGACAAGGTACAATACCTACAGTTCTGTAATGTCTCTTTATTTGATGTTTTTTGTTATGTTTGTCTGTAAATAAATGTGTAGATTGCCCTGATGCAGCTGATTATAATAACTGAGAGTTTCCATAATTGTTCAGAGTATTTTTAAACAGGATTGTGCATGATGAATAATTTATTCTAACTGAATACTGAGTACTTATTGCATTACAATTTTGATATCTATACGAAATAGGATTTTTTCACCACATGAGTAAGTAAAATTTAGGTGTCTGATTGTGATTTCAAAAGAAATGCACAAGTTTAAATGAAGTTGCTATTCATGCAATGAGCAATCACGAAATGACCGCTTTTAGAATTATAGTCACTCTGAAAGTTAGTGCCGAATAGACTTCAGTAACGGCTCAGCGGATTTCAATGAAAATTTTGAAAATGAAAACAGTAATTTTATACTATATTTTCGTGTATGTTTTATTTCGATATCTTGAAGGGATTCAGAGGACATGAATATTTAGACCAAGCCCCGCGCGAATTAATATATAACAATTAAAAGTAAAATAAATCATGAGATTAACAATAGGTAGAGATATATCAATAAAATTAATATTGAAATAGGCACGTTAGTTACTTAGTTAAAAATATATAGACTATTTTGTGCTTTTGACAAAAACAGAATCTACGAAACAAGTTACATTCAGGATGTGATTACAGCCTGTTATTAAATTCAAAAAACACGGGCAAAAACCTACAAAAATACTGGAAATCTTTAACATAGTAAAAAACATATTTTACGAAGGCAAACTTTTTGTCATCATAATTTAATAACTATCATGGGAGAAGAATTACTAGTAGTAATAATGTAACTATTTAAAAAGTAATCGCGCTTCTATCTAAACCCGATAAAAATTAGGCTCAAGTAATTAATATTACTAGTGGTCGCCCGTGGTCGAAATTCCACCATAATAATTAATGTCAAAGACTATAACTTCTATAATCACAGATTTTGCCAAGGCTATACGGTTAATTTTACTTGAACAATAAACAAAAGGGTATATATGCGTGTGTGTGTCAAATACATGGTAGTGTGTGTAATGTTATTTTTATTGATTTAATGTATATTTTATGCATAATTTTAAAAAATATTAGCATTCCTCACTTCTTCTCTATATAAACTATAAGTGTGCGAAATTTTATACTCCTCCGTCCGCGCAATTTTCATAAAAAGGGGCACAAAGTTTTTGCTTCATGTATATATGAAACATATAATTGATAATAAATAAAAGGGGGTCCATCCGCAAAGAATTTTTACAAAGTTTGTAGGAAAATCTTTGATGCTACCTATATCCAGGGTCCCAGTTCTACTATCACATTATCGTCAAAATGTTCGACCACTGGCGTCATAATGGCTATTTTTGTGGGAAAAATGGACCATTATGACGCCATTGGTCGATTATTCTGATGATATTGTAGTAGCATAATTGAGGCCCAGAAGGCTGGTTTTACTTCGCACAGCGAATCAGCAGTGTCATCGAGCATAGCAATGCAGCCAGCCTTCTGGGCACGCTTCCCTCTGGCAGCGATGTGGTATATAGTCTTTAATTGGCTTATTATTATTTGTAGTTTTAATTAATAAGTTAATTTTAATGTTATTTAGACATAATTGCTAATACAAGTTTGGTTGATTAAAAGGTAAAATGAATAATAATTATATATATTGTACAGCTTACTTTTAGGATTAATTTATTTTAAGGTTTTATTTTGAATACCAAATCTATATGCAATTAAAATTTCCTTTAAGCAGAATTAGAAGGCATTCTTACACAACATAAAAAGTAAATGAGACTGTTGTAAACTAAACAGCATTCAACAATAAAAGTAAATGAAATTACTGTGAAACGTCCCAATATATTTATTTCATATTAAAGTGGTGAATAAATGAATGGTGTGTTAGATGTTAAAGTAAATAAATAAATATTTTTATGAGCACTTGCAGAAGTGGTACTTAAAATTATTTATTTAAAATTAACTATCGTCATGACACGAAGTGCGTAACCTAGAAGCGCACATTAATTTATAAGTACAGTTCTCTGGTTACTCATATAAATAAATAAAACTATATATAGTATTGTTAACCGATAGTCCAGTGTATCCCTAAGTAAGAATAAAAACTGTTTTTGAATTGTAATCGAGCCAAATAAAAATGATAATTATCCTTTCATCTTTTGTTACTGAAAATGAATGTTTGTACATTTGTGATGTTTGTGTTCCCAAACCATTGATCAGGTTGTGATGAAACTATACTAGTGTGTTCTGAGGGCGCCCGCGAGGGTTTCTTGTTCAAAAACACTGAATATACAACCAAACATTTTTTTTACCTTGCGTGAGTATTGCAACGCACGCCGGATGCAGGTAATATTTATAAAAATGTACAATATTACTTTAAAATTAATAACAGTTATTGGATATTTATAATTTTAGAGTAATAATTATCTATTTTTGTGAAAAATATGAATTGTGTACTCTAATATTTACTTTCAAGTTTTCACAAGAACTCCGTTGGCACATTTTCTTTCTTAATGTATGTATATAGCACATCATTGATAATTATATAAGATAAATCTAATAATATGATTCATGATATATTGTGTGACGTGTTAGTACTGTTGTTGGCAGAACACCTAGAGCCACTTACCACCTATGTTTGGCACACGCCGAGGCGCGGTGGCCGTTTAATGACACGCTTCAGTTATAGTTACTGACTGTCACTGTATGACGCAATTCATTCATACATTATCTAAGAAAGGGTATATCATTTGCTATGTATGACTAGTTTTTTTCTATCTCGTGTCAATAAGGGTACGGCCATGGTATGAATGCCGTGCCGACCATGGTCAGTGTTTGTGTGCAAAACCGATGAATCCCTCTTTAAATTTGTGAACGACTGAAACACCTTGATACCATTTGGAAAAACATTCATACAGAAAACTCATATTATATATTTATAGAAGCACAAAATACAAAGTAGGTAATAAATTTTTGCATTTTCAAATAGGCGAGGAGAATAGCACAGGCTGTTTTTAAATTCCTGTTTGTTCGAAATCATAAACAAAAATGGGAAAATCATTTAATTGTCTACATTTCCACCATTTCTATCCTGGAATTCCTCGAATTTTCCACAAAGATTTTCGTTTTCAAAGAAGTATGGACCGATAATAAAATACTATACTACTCTTCAGAATCTGCAATTTGTTTGCTTGATGAAAATGGGCTTCCCTAGAAAAAAAATGTTATCGAAGTTGGTGAAATTTTCGAACATTATTTTAACGAATATTTTATTTTCTTTTATTTCTTGCGCCAATTGTAATGTACTTATATGTATAGATATAGTTATAAATCAAACGCAAAGTCGTTCGGGGTATCCGATAAGTTTGCGCGTTGACATGTCGGATAGTCTCGCAAAGAGACACGTTTGCACCTGCTTGGTTACCCCGCAAGATTGAGCGATTACAAAAGTGAAAAATGTATGGCCCTTCCTTTATATTAGATTACATTAAATTATAAACTAAGCAGTACAATGAAGGTAATTTAACTTATATTGTGTTCTAACTATAATCCCTATATTTATTATAAACCTATCGGCTATCTCTATATAATTGCATGAGAAGCGCAGATAGTATTACTTACCTAAAGCAAAATCAGTATAAGGCAAGGGCGTTTCACGGTGCCCTCGAGTACCTGGCATGGCGCCTGTGTGCTACGATGCACGCATTGCACATATAGGCGGCTCGGCCCTGCATAGTAGATATAGCATAGCTTATAAAAACAAAAATAAGATTAATAATCTAAAACATTATAATAGAAGACTCAAACTTTATCTGGATACAAAAAAAAACTTTTTTTAAAAGCGGATTTAGATTCCAGCTAAAGCGAAAAATATTTTTTTTCAAAAACAATTACGGGGGAGTTTGAACGAAAAACGAATGTAGTTATACTGTATTGTTACACCAACTTTTAGCGCAGTTTGTAAAAATCAACTTCTAAAAAGAAACGTCATACGGCAAAGTAAAGGAAGTGGTTATATCTTTTAAGGCGGCCCCTAGACTTCTTTGCGTATTTTTAGCATCATAAATTTTCAGATTTGCCAAATAGATGCCCATTTAAAAAATTCAACTTATACATTTATTTGGCTTATTATTGGGATGGAAAAATTGCCATGCTCCTGTTTAAAATTAGAAATAAACTCAATACACGTAATGTCAAATTTCTAACTATGATGTGGTTAAAGAATGGAGATAGTAAGATCTAGAAAACCGGTGTACATCAATTCCAAACTTAATTAAGGTGGCTTTAAAAGGATTGTGATTATCAGGCCCACCTCTTGCTAATTGAACACTCATGTGAAACACGAACTTTTTTTTTACAAGGGGAAATCCATTTGCGGACCCCCGCCGAAGTCACGGCGTGTGGGACTCGCCGGTCAGAGGGGCCAGAATACCCACTAAAACCCTTTGGTGCCACATGACGCCATGTGCCGAGGTCACGGGATGTGCGTGAGCTTCTCTTCCGCGACCCCGGCTGGCGTGGGCCTGCCCCGTCGGGCAGGCCTCTACTTACTCAAGATTGAGAGGGGCGCGCGGGGCACCGACGCGCCCCCTGCTCGGCCGCCATGAACCCGCGGCGCGGGTGACGGCCTTAAACCTCCCATGACCGTCACCCGCGCCGCGGGTTCATGGTAGCCGGAGGTCTTGGTTCCTCCGGCGCTGGGACCGGTTGTTACGTCGGGAGAGGAGCGCGGCTGCTCGCTCTCTCTCCCACTCCGCCGTCTCCTTTGTGGACATGACGGCCTCGCAAAAGGAGGCGACGGCGTCCCATACGGGTTGGCCCCGACCATGGGCCACGGCCGGGAGGGACAGTTCAATTCCCACGGTTGCGCCGAGGACACGACGCTCCTCGTACCAGGCTAGACACTGCTGTAGAGAGTGTGCAGCGCCGCGTCTTCAACGCTGGATGTGCAACAGGGACTAAGCACCCCCTGTTCTACTACGACTACCTACACTGAACCTGCGTGAAAATAAGTGTGTATTTCTTTGCTTTTTTTGGACGAGGTAAATGATTATAAGGGTCCATGCCTAGTTCCTCTTTGTTTGAAGATCATACTAAAACATGAACAAATGCTCGCTAAATACATAGACAGTGCAAAATCTTATTAAATAAATACAACTAGAAAATTTTAAATTTTACTGAATTCTTATAGCTCACTTTGTATTGTTATAGCTGACAGTGATTATTTAAGAAAATGAACGGTGCCAACCTATAATACCTATCTATATAATAGAACAAATAAAAATCTTTGATGTAACAACTTATAATATTAGTGTACTTGACACAGATTTTCCTGTTTATAAATATTTTGTTTTCCACATCTGTTTATTTCTTATTACAAATTCAAGTGATATTTATATCGCTGTGATGGAAGTATGGATTTAATATAAATAGATTTTGCTCCTGATTCGCCGATGACCGAGTTTCTACGACGCGCAGACTGCAGAAAATGTTTGGCGCTAAAAATATTATTGTTTTCTTAAAAATAGTTCAAGTTCATTCACCTATTCTGTTACGAAATAAAAAATGTTCTATTTTTAAAACAGTCATTAGTGTTAGTGTGCTGGTTGGGAATCGAAATCATTTAAAATAATCGATAGCATTAAAAGTATTTAATATATCGATTGTATCCTTAGTTTGGGAATATATTTTATGTCCACCGTTTTTATACAATAATAATAAATTGATAATAATTAACAGTTTATAAGGATATCCGTAAGAGAACGAAGGTAACCGACATAGCTCCCAAAATAAGCAAGTTGAAGTGCCAGTGGGGCGGTCACGTCTGTCGCAGGGCCGACGGCCGATGGAGCAAACGTGTCCTGGAGTGGAGACCACGTCTCGGCAATCGTAGCGTAGAACGGCCTCCAGCCCGGTGGTCTGAGAACCTGCGCAAGGTCGCCGGCAGGGGCTGGATGAGGAAGACACATGACCGGAATATGTGGCGCAAACTTAGAGAGGCCTACATCCAGCAGTGGACAGAAACTGGCTGAAGAAGAAACAGTTTATAAGTATCTATAAATAACAAAAATTGCATGCCTCACTATGAAGACAGCACCAAGTATTATTTCAACAAAGAGTTTACCTATGTTTACTTCTTTAGAATCCTGAGACCACCTGTGCTTGAAACACACAATTTTCCCTTAAATTATGTAATTACAAAGCCAATGGATACTCACGCGCCTACGGTTGTCCTTTTTATGACGTAACGTGTGTTTTATTCTTATTATAATATGTATATCCTAAATCCTACACACAGATGGCGTATAAGGTCAATTATTACACGTTCTTTCGCTTTTTAACGTTTTATTATTATACCCCTGCTCCACCGGGGATAATGTTAGTGATTGTGTCACACACATGTAACCAAGTATTTAATGTGTTATTTGAGATGCGGCAATGTCAATGACAGACACCGTAGGTATATACACTAATGTAGTTTACAATTAACGTCGTTATTTTGTAACGCTTTAAATAATTCGCATTAGGTCACAGACACTAACATTAACCCAGGGGCAAAAAAAAATATTTTTGACTATATCATTATCATTAAAATAATAAAAATAAGTTTCTGTAAAATTTTCACTGGTTTATTTATGCTAAAAATGCTTTATAAAATAATAAAAACACAAAAATCACGAGAAGACTGACCTTTATTAGCTTTTAAGAGTTGCTTAGAAACATACAGTCTTATTCATATTGAGTTACAGTAAGTTTGCAGGCTTTTTAAGGTTCTTAAAGGAACCTACAAACTTACTTTAATTAAATATGAATAAGACCGATACTGTTTAGATATTGTTTTGATTACGTTATCTTACTTTTTGAATATTCCGCTACCTATAAACTTCTAATGTTACACAATAGATGTCACTTATTTGAAGTACAATCGTTTTTACTAGTAGCAATCGCGTAAAACTCAGTTCAATGGCAACCATATGTCAACGTCAAAAACATTAACAGAATCAACAGAATGTCAAGTTATTAGCCAAATTCTCGTCATGATTTCATGAATTCTGAAGAAAACTTGATTTAAAACTAAAGTAAAAAGTGAATTAAAGAAAAAGTTTATGATAAAAACGTGATTTAAAACTATGGGACTCTGTGACGAAGGTAAGTACCCGTCAATATCTGGTTAATATCTATAGTAACGACGAAGTAAACAAGCTAATTAAACTACTAACAATTATCGTCGTAGAATTGAATTTAAAGTGTAGTAATTGCTTATAGGTAATATAATAATGTGATAATTCATATAAGAATGTGAAAAAGGTTGATAGTTTACACACTCCTTATTTGTGATATTCCTTTACAAGTGTGCGCCGCATGCTAGGCTTGTTTGTTCAATTTGTTTGCTATAGTACTTATTAGCAGGCCTTGTATGCAATCTTGATCGCGGAACTGTTTATGATCAAGTTTCGCCTTCAGTATATGTTTACATACTGAAAAGGGTTATCTTGTAAATTATATAGGTCAATAAACATGTCTGTGTTTGGTCTTATAAACATATTAGTCGCAAATTAATATTCCTATTAATAACTGGCTTATTAGGATGCTGTCAGATTATTACATGTTACTGTTTTAGTATAATATTGAAACTGAAAAGATTTCTCATGTTAATATAATTTATATTTAAATACTGGTATTCACCTGTGACTGTGCACTTTGGACTGGTAGCAAAGATCAGAGTTGTTTTCCCAATATTTCAAATCAAAGGCATTTTCCAGCGGGACATTGGGTTTATATAAGTAGTGGGGTATAGTTATAGAGTACATTTATTTATTAAGAACAGATCAGACCTTTTTGATTATAGTGTAATACTTGCAGCAACTCAGAAAAGTTTATGGTAGTAAAAGAACAGCAACTGGTCACAATACTTTATAATGGGAGAACCTTACGGTTTTAACTCATCATATACACTAACTTTTAACACTCGACAAGCATTTTTAGAACACCTCGACATCCCTCCAACTTTACAGTATATGAAACTTAGTATATTGGCACAACCAATAGTGGATTTAAGTCTTTGATAAACTATTTTAATTAAACGCTTAAGCATGACAAGAATTTAATATTATTTTATATTATTATATTATTTTTTGCATATTTCAGATAATATTTTATATAAGACATTGTATAAAATATTATACTTAAAGTTTTATATGCAATAAAATCAGTTGAACACAGTATAAATCTATCACATCTGCCAACATGAAAATAAAATGTAGTGAATACTGTCTATATACAATTGAATTATAATCTGTATGCAATTATCACATTATACAAAGGATAAATATTGTAACAGACGCTAATTACCGAATACTACGAACTACAATTGTTCTGCTAAAAATGTCTACTAATAAATACAGAATGTCTATAGTAACTTTTAAAATGTATTTTTTGACATATAATATTTTGAATAATAAAAAATCTAAAATGGAGAGATTGAGTGACGTTTGACATTATCTAGTAATATAGAATATAGGAGCTTTTCAGAGTTACCTATGAACATTCTGTTAATCCAACATTAGAAGTTTTATTTTTTTCTTTTAGAATATCCCAGGTGATATCAAAACCTCTGGATAGTTAAGTATGGAAAGTATAATAATAACTATGCAAACTAAACTATGCTATAAGAAGACTTTACTAATTAATAAACTGGCAATTGCCAGTTTTTATACTGTTAGCCATGTGGTCAATTCTCAGGAAAAATTCAGGATTTTCATAAAACTTCATTTAATAAACAATGTAAGCTACTGATCTAGTAAAAATCCTATTGGAATCTGCTAATTTTTATGCATGCATCCTAATCACTGGATTAGGATGCATAAAAATTAGCAGTTTAATCAGTCCTCATAATAATTCTTCAGATTTTTGTACATTATGTAGCATTTGAAAAAGAACCTAATAGTGAGAATCATATCCAATTTTATTGACCCTAACCACTTTAAACCACTCTCAGAAAAATCCTGCAGAATTAGTGGGATATAGAGTATTGCAGCATTTAAACAGAACATAATGTAAAAGAAATAAAAGTGAACAAATATCATGGATTATATAAGGAACATCAAATAACTCTCTAGATAATTTTTAAAGCACAACTGAAACATTTCAAATATTTTCTATGTTTAATATGCAAGTAATAAGTTGGATGCTATGTTATAATAACTATAATACTGATTTAATAAATAAAAAGTTTTGATATATTATTTACTAGTGCTTTGATAAGATTTTTAGATTAGTGTACATTTCAGTATTTCAAAGTTGTGTTAGTTATCTTTTCCAAAACCACAAGTCTCAATTTATGACAATAATCAGGTATATGTATAAAGAAATCATATAACTTCTAATAGTAGTATGTGACAAATAAAAACAAATATGAATAATTCTGTATCTTGATTATATTGAAAATATGTTTCCAAGGTTAAAATGTTAATTATTAAGAACTGGTTATGTGTGATTTTGCAATGGTTTTTTTTACAAGAAACAAGTAATATATCAACCTTGATGGTTTCAATAGTGTTTTACTTTTTAAGTTTAAAGTTTTTGTTTCTGATGTTTTTAATTTGGGTGTATAAATGGCATATTGGCAAAAACCCATTGCCACATTATTTATATTTATGCAAAAACATGATCATATTATGCTTTTTAATTCTTAACTAAAGTATAATAAATGTAGAGGTTTTGGGGTAACTAATATTGCTATTTTACTGTATAGTTTAAATTATCAATGCCCAGTTTCTAAGGTACTTTTAGCTGTAGTTTATCTGTTTGTTAGTGCTATCGGTTCAATAACTTATAAAATTGCATTTCTGAACTTTAAATTTATGATAAACTTCAGTTAAACTTGGTTCAACTTAACTGCCCAATATTGTTTGTATATCTATTCCATATCTTTGTTTGATGTTTGTCTTTCAAAATTATAATTCATAACTAACCTAAAATATATAATTACTAGCTGACCCGGCGAACTTTGTACCGCCATATTTTCTGAATTCCTAAAAGACTTTGTTTAATGACATAAAAACAAAATCGGTCCAGGTGATAAGGAGGATTCTAGAACCCGATCTCAGTGCCACCTACCGGTTCTAATTGCGAATCTAAACCATCCGGGAACCCACTCAAACACCCAAAAACAAAATCGCTCCAGGTGATTAGGAGGATTCTAGAACCCGATCTCAGCGCCACCTACCGGTTCTAATTGCGAATCTAAACCATCCGGGAACCCACTCAAACACCCAAAAACAAAATCGCTCCAGGTGATTAGGAGGATTCTAGAACCCGATCTCAGCGCCACCTACCGGTTCTAATTGTGAATCTAAACCATCCGGCAACCCGCTCAAACACACAAAAACAAAATCGGTCCAGGTGATTAGGAGGATTCTAAAACCCGATCTCAGCGCCACCTATCGGTTCCAATTGTGAATCTTAACCATCCAGGGTCCCATTCAAACACACAAAACAAATATCATCAAAATCTGTAAAGTCAATCTCAAGTTATGCTCATACATACATTTCTACTATTCATTTTTATATATAAGAAGATTGGTATCAAATTGTAAACCTCTTCATATATTAGACCGTTTATTTGGATAAGCAGTTTATAGGTACTAAAAATATTAGAGTTATGGATTTCAGCAGTTCATTGGAGTCGGATATGGAAGTATCCCAGATTATTTCAACTATCATTCATATCCATACCTCGAAATTTAAATATATGTAGAAATCCATTCAAATTATTTACAGATGAAGAATTACAAATGAGATATTGTTTCAACAAGGGTACCTATGGGAAAAAAATATCCTGCATTAGCATCTATTGTTAATCGTAAATACATGTTGTCCGTGTTGGAGCAAATTTGGATATCTTTATGGTTTAATGCTACTGGTATTTTTCAGGTAGTTATTGGTGATGATATAAATGTTTATAAAACCACTGTTTCAAGAGTGATTTCTAAACTAAGTAAGGAAATAGCAATTTCTCTTGCTTTTTTCTTCAAATTGTTGTAAAGAGCATGTAACTGTTTTTCCATCCTAACTCCAGTTTCGGAGGCAGCATTATATTTATTAGTTAAAGCCATACAAGCTTGTTTATTTGCCTCTATAGAAGCTCCGTTATGGAGAGAAATTCTTTTGACAATATTGTGATGAGGAGCATCTTCTCTGTTTTGGTGAAAAATTTACTGTGTTTTCTAGATTCCGTTGTTTACTACTCTACTTAATTATATGCCAATCAAACAGCAAAGCATACCCAAATATCACAATATATATATATATATATGTGTGTGTGTGTGTGTGTATGTATACACAAATATGAAAAATCAAGCACAATTTGACATAATATCACAAATGTTTTTTTATGAGAATCATATATACATCCATGAGATTATCTTAATATATTATTTAAAACTGACTTTAAATTGCTAAAAAATAATTACTAGTTGTAATAATGAACTAAAATAGTAAAATATATATTAGATAATCCTACTTAAATAGATCCATCTAATGGCAAGTTTTGGAACTAGTTATCGGTTTCATAGTTATCAAACAGTGCCATATGTATTCAGAAACTCCACAACAGTTAACCTAAGTTTACCTGTTACATAACTTTATGGAATCAATTGTTGTTATTTAACTCATTACTGGTAAAATCAGAAACCAGGTACATGACATGTATTATATTAGATGAACAATAGTTGTATAATATTAAGCAAGAATTGTGTCTTTGTGTTGAAAATATCAATTTCTTAATAAAATATGCCATTTCAGTCTGCCATAAAAACTCAGTTGTTTAGCTTGAGTCAATAACCTACAATTTGGCTGAGGCTTATTCTACATGGGTCCTACTTTTGCACTTGCTGGATACATAGATCATGCAGAGTAATGTTTAAAAAAGAGGAATCATTTGAATTTTTTCTTGGTGTTTTTCATTTTATATTTGCCTATCTAAACGAAAGTGGTTACTATTACCTTTAGAATTTTGAAATATCAAGGGTGTCATATAGGTATTGCTGATCTGGGATTTTTTTATGACACTCTTCTTTAGTGACCCCATATAGTAGCAAAGGAAAAACCATAGTGGGAAGTTCCATTCAAGTCATTATATTACTAACTGTGTAAAAACAATGTCATTTTTTCTAAATAAAATCTTGTTTT
Organism: Dendrolimus houi; assembly: GCA_039645545.1. NCBI lineage: Eukaryota > Metazoa > Arthropoda > Insecta > Lepidoptera > Lasiocampidae > Dendrolimus > Dendrolimus houi. The sequence goes on from CM077134.1 coordinate 14,036,788, forward strand.
TAACCGATTTTAAGAAAGGAGGAGGTTCTCAATTCAAATTTTTTGTATGTTCGTTACATGATTACTCCGTCAATTGTGAACCAATTTTCAAAATTTTTCTGTTAATCAAAGGTTTATAGTCCCGAATTGGTCCCATTGTCATCATGTCAGGATCTGATGAGTGGATTCCAAGGAATTGGAGAATCTCACGAAAATGGTTTACCTACTTTTTCATATCCCGATATCTTCGCAAATCTTATTTATTTTATTTTATTTGAGGGGCTAACAGCTGTAGTCTTACAAACTAAAGTTACAGAGATAGCTAAAGAAAAACAGCTATTCATAAACCTCTACAAATTACTGAATTGTAAAGCCATTTTCAATTATTTTTTTGCTCTTAATACTACCGAGATGATCCCATAGCCACCAAGTTAGGATCTGATTTGTTGATTGCAAGGAAATCGGGAGCAACCCTTGTTAAAGAGCATATACATCGAAGAGTGAGATGGCAAATTTGTACACGCGTGCCAGTTGTACAATTTCTACAGGTCCTTAATATATTATGTCTAAAGATATTGAAGTATTTGCGCAACTAAAAAGTAAAAAATATATATTTTTTAATAAAAACAAAACCGACTTCACACTAAAAATCATAAAAATTATGATTACAACATCTTGAAGTCGGTGTCAAGTAAAACAAACATTACTATATTTTGTAAATTTGTTGTTGTTCTTTTATGTTTTTCTTGGCACCGACTTCAAGATGTTGTAGAAAGAAGTCGATTAAATATTTATTTTTTGGTTTTTAGTGTAAATTCGGTTTTGTTTTTGTTTAAAAAGATAATAAAACATAATGAATGTTCACAATTATCTTATCGATTTGATAGTGTCATGTATATTTAATAGTAATAATTTTCCTCAAGGACTTTTGATTGATAAACAAAATGATGCAACACTGCATTAATACACTATTCATATTCGTTTTTGTGATATTATTTTTCAAAAGTGTCCAATGAAGCCACATCAGAATAAGAATAGCCTTTTTAGTTAAGCTACATTAATTTACATTATACTGAATACAATATTGAATATTAGCAACAATCTTTGACTCTCTTGTGTTTTCTGCAAAAGCCTCCTCCAAGATCCTCTATTTCTTCCTTTCAAGTACAAGCCTTGTCGAAAGTGGCCCAACCACTTCTTTGATGGCCACCCATCTTTGGTGTTGGTACCAAAAAAGGCTGTCTTTCTTGACCATATCTTGTTTCTAATCAAATGAATAGTATCAGAAGCTGTATTCTATACATGAGCACAATTTAGTCCCATTCTTTATTTAGGGGCTAAGAAACCCTTGTAATAAATAAGTTGTAGTACTTTAAATTAGTTTTTTTATGTAAACTTAAATCGTTTCATTGCTTAGAATGTATATATTATGTATAAAATAATATGCAGTCACGCTTTTCTTTTCTTGAATTTTCAAACCAAACTTGATAAGCCAAGTTCCTTACAAAATGTAAATAACATTATCACAACTCCTTTATCAGAGAAAATGTATCTGCTTCAAATTTACAACTGCCTGACAGTCTGAAGTTGTTTTTCCTGGTCTTTAACTAAAAACACATATATAATAGTCTTAAATGCTTGTTAGTGGGTTTATTCTCCAATACGTATATATTTGTGTCACGGTTATTTTTATTTTATGTTTTATTGCTGAACCACAGAAAACAGGCTGACGGCCCAACTGTGATGGAAAGTGGTTACCGTCACCTATGGACATTAGCAATACCAGAAGTGTTTCCAATGTGCTGCCGGCCTTGAAGGAGAAACTGAAACCTGGCTACTAATGCCGGAACACAAGTCAAAGTTGTTATGGTGGCATAGTTTGGACCAGTGGTGGTAGCTATCTAGACGGGCAAATGCCCTACCACCTGGCTGTGGGTTGTTTTGTCTCCTCTTACGACAATCCACCCGGCCGAATATTAAAAAAAAAATATATTAATAGTCTACAACGATACACTGCATACATATATACATCTTAGTGACAAATGAAGGCATTTAATATACAAATGCATTGATGTTGGATCACAAGTGCACTTACGAAGTACAATTGGAAGGACACAATTAGTTTCAATTGTACACATGCCACTATTATATGTAGTAAATATAGCAATTGGTTGCCAGCCTATTTACCCATATTTATACACTGTGGTTTTGATATCCGTGCAATACCTTAAATTCACAAAAATAAGATAAGTCTTAAAAATTATGAACCGTTCTTTAAGCCTGTATAAATTATAGCATTGAAATAGATATTCCTTATAACATTTGGATTTCTATTTTAGCTCTACAGGCTCAAACTATCCAAAATTCACCGAAATTTTATGCAAAATTAGATTTTTACAGCTAAGAAAATATATTGTTACAAAACAAAATCTTATGTGACAAATCAGTGTCATAAAAAAATTTCAATTGTTCGAGATTTTCTTTGTTTACGTTTAACTGCAACAATAATTGTGGTCACCAGGCAGACGAGTCCAATGTGAAAAGTGGTTACCGTCACCTATAGATCTGTGCAATACCAGGGGCGAATCCAGCTTATTGCCAGCATTAAGATGGAATATAAAAGATGGGATGAGATACAAGAGATGTGACAGAGGTCGCGGGAACTGGGCCATCGGATCTCTCACTCTCAAGGCGAACCGTTTCATGCCATATTCTGTAAAAGCATAGTATTACAGCGATCAAGCCGGCCCAGCGAGCTGTAATTAAGGTCTCTACCACGTGCGAAGTAAAGTGTTACATATAACCTTATTTGAAAGTTAGAGGCAAACTTTTGGCTTCATCATCAAGACTTTGTATGAAGAATGAATTCTCTAATTAAACGACTAAAGCGGCCGACTTCGGAGAATTGCTTAGTAAAATTAACTCGGGTCTAGATACACTGGTAATTATAAGACACTAGCTGGGCCCCGCTGTTTCACCCGCGTGGTGATGGAAAATCGTTATATTTTGGATAATTCACGCTATATCTTTATATATTATAGCCCATGTGTTATTCCGATGTGATAGCTATATTATTGTAAAGTTTCATCAAAATCCATTCAGTAGTTTTTGCGTGAAAGAGTAACAAACATACATCCATACATTCTTACAAACTTTCGCGTTTATGATATTAGTAGGAAGGATAGCATAAAGTTCCACTTTATGTTGATACTTGTCATGTTCATCATATTGTTACAACTTAAGTTCCGACAAAAACAAAACCCACCTGCATATCTATAGAAACATACTTTATTACCTGTCGGCGTTTGAACTAATTGTAATTATTTTATGATTGTCTTCTTTTGTTTACTTATTTATTGGTTATTGTGGAGAGCAACCTATTGCACTCGTTTATGGCCGTTTGCAAGTATAATTAGGCAGGTGTGCGGATTACGATTTCTGGGAAATTGCGTCGACGCTTGCCGGCAGACATTTGCATTTGTGCAATATAAAGCAATGGCCCGATTGAGGAAGAGTTAATCGAGTGATAACCACAAGCGGAGCAAGACTTGTACATTCGGTAATCTATTTAGTGACGGACTTTGCGCGTGTTATTGAATCGTGCTTTACATTTGGACTGGTTGTGTTCAGTTATATTTGTACCTGTGTTATACGTGTTTGTATAGTTCTAACAAACTCTATAATAATTTCAACGGCATTTTAATTCGAGTCCTGCAACTCGTAACAATATGAATCTGCGAAAACGACCTCTTTAGTCGTCTGTTCTCTTATAAAGGCTTAATAAAGATACTTTAGTATTTGTGTTTTCGCTGTTGTAGGTAATCGAGTTTTTTACTATCATTTCATTTAATCTTCGAATTACATTAAATACCGAATTGCCTTGTCACGGTGACTCCGCTATTAAAAGCTGAGTAATAAACGAGATATCAACCACATGCAACACATCGGGTCTTAACTACACAATTATCTATATTATGAGTAATGAAACAAAGTGCATATTATGCAAATTTGTAATATTTTCCAATATATCAAATTGTTTTTAATTTAATTTATTGTATCGTTTATTTGAAATCGTATCAGTTTCCATGAAGTGTAACAGGATGTTTTGCATAATATTATATTGACAACAATTACTCCGATTTCAATCTATGTAGACAAACTAACATCTACCGGATTTGCCAAATTGTCTGTCCGTTTGTCAGTTTTGTGATCATATGTTCTGTCGTAGTATAGAGTTGGGCAAAATATCCTATTATGTAATAATAATAATAATAATCGGCAGACAAACACACATATTGTATATCCCCAAATTAAGCAAGTTACGCTTGTGTTATGGGTAATATACAACGGACTACTCTGGGGCCGATCCCAGACACACAGACCATAGTAAATAACGGAGAAAATACGTTTCCGAAATTTACTGTACCAGGAATCGAACCCGGAGTCTCGGCGTTGCAGTGAGGTAGGCCGGCAAAGGCTTAGCTCGCTCAACCACAGAGGCCGTCAATATATGATATTTGCATATGTATATGTAATATACATATGCAAATATCATATTTTATAAGCAAGCATAAATCGTGGTAGATTAGGATCTGGCCGTAAAAATAGGCGCTCGTCACATCTTTTTTTTACTTATTGCATGAGTTCAGAAGACAGGTAGACGGATCACCTGATGGAAAACGGTAACTACCGTTGCCTATGGACATTTGTAACACCTAAGGTGTTGCCAATGTACTGCCGCTTTCTAAAGGGAGACTGGAACCTGGTCACTAATGCCGGAACACAACTTAAGGTTGTTATGTTGATATACTCTAGATCAAGGGTGGTAGCCATCCAGTCGGGCAAATACCCTACCACCTGGCTGTGGGTTTTTCTGTTGCTTCTTACGACAGGCCGCCCGGCCGCAGGAAATTGTATTCTCCCTCCGTTTCTGCACAGATAAAAACATCTACGGAACCCTTCACTATCCTTATAATGACGTGCACTATTGGCCGATTATTATCTGAAGCTCAGTACGTTTTTCGTATTGTTGTGTTGCCTTCAAAAAATGATCACAAGAAGTCAATTGCAGTTTTTATATGTTATATGTATTTATATGACCTACACAAGCCGTCTGTCTATTCTATTTATAAACGAATATATTTTTGCTGCCATTAAATACAAAACAAAATTTAATTTAGTCGGTTATTTGCAGTTTCACAAAAAACATCAGGTTTATCTGAATCACTTTAAATTTTTGTAAATTGAATTGCGATCAACATGTATATGCATATAGAGACTTGGACTGTTGTCATTTATACATATTTGCTAATCCAAAACCCGGTTGGCTTAGTTGGATGACGTAATATTGAGGTTTCTATTAAAGATTTGCAAGTCACGGTGATAAGAGAGATAGCAAGTTGTCGTAAGCCTGAGGTATGTTTCTAGCATTCTTCATTTAACACGTATGCTGTTTGACTTTAAGGTCATTCGTGAATTTAAGAAATTGAAAAGGAGCAAATAAGGACTTTCAATTTAGAACTGATTCAATCAACCAATCCAATTCAATGACCAATCTCAACACTGTTATCACAAATCGTACACAAAAATAGTTTTAAATGAAATGATTTTTAACTTTTATTAGATAAATAAACTAGTTATATTATATAATTACTATTTATCAGTATAATATATGTATCTCATAAGTATGTATGTATATATCTTAAATATATATTTGATATATGTTTTAAAAATCTATAAACATCTGAATTTATGCATCACCTACATCGCCAGATTAGCATATAATATCTTGTAAGTTAGGTTGCCTGGAAGATATCGCTCTAAGCCGTCTAAGCGATAAGCTGCCTAAAAATACTGTAATTAATGTACTATGTCTGTTATTTTGGTAGACAATAAAGTGTTATATCTATCTATCTATAAACTAGTAGGGTAAATAAAACTAAAATATGTAATTATACCGCTTAACATAAAAACATATAATACTTATTGAAAATTACAAACAATATATGTAATTATCGCCTATTTGCTTCAACAACGTGATAAGTCTGACAAATCATTTTTTATTACTCTCGACTATCAGTCCACTAAAGACCTCTTGTATAATCCTAAATGACTCTATACTGTTTTCCGCTACCAATGTTATTTCGTAATCCCCTCCATGATTACCTGATACTTCTTATACAACATATGGATCTTAACGTTCTCTGACTCATTCATTCTCGCACAATCACACATACTTATTCTTACATCACTATGCGATACTTACAGATACACAGACAATACATCACACCTATGCACTTGAAGGACTCACTCTAACACGATTGCTTATAATAATTATACTAGTATTTTTTTCTTCTCTTAATTAGCCAACGGGTTGATCCTGGTGATCTGTACCACAGGTTTCTTTTTAACCTAATTGAGGCACCAGCCTCTTATTCAATGTTACTAGTTTAAGTTTTACTGTGTACTTAAAGAGGAATTAAAGAATTATGTTATTTTATAATTAAAATATTTCCCGTTTTTTTTTTTTAAACGTGGCATCTTTTAAAATACATTGTAGATTGACAGGCAAAAAGTTATTCGTATCGATACAATTATTTTTTGAAAGTTAAAAAAATTCTCGTAAAATTTCAATTTTCACTATAACACATTTTTGAAACTAATACGCGAATTATGATTCTTAAAGCGCCATCAGTCGGGAACGTTCACAAATCATTAGCCCCATTTCCTCGTTGTGTAGCAACGCTAATACGCTGCCCTAAATACAGTCCAATCTAGTCACGTGAGATTTCTATCAAACGTTTTGTGGGGTCTCGATAGAGTCAATGAGCTTATGGACCCCATGGCCCTACAAAGCTAAAATATATATATATATATATATATATATATATATATTATTAGGGATACAATACCGTCGACATTCTTCCAAATCGATAAGACAAGTGTTTTGACATATTTAATTTAAATTTGATAAAATAATAACGTCATTGTTCCACCAAATGGGCGAATTGATCGATTTATACATAGTATTGGAAACCTCTAGAGTTTATATTAAAACTATGGTTACCAGAGTGTTGCATTTAACAATCTGAAATTACGATACATTTAAAAAAATTAGAACGGTGCCGTCGTCCTCTTTCCACCACCGCATCAGCATCCAACAGCACCTTGATAATAAACAGCTATGAAGCTGCAAATGTCCATAAACGATGATAACTACTTTCCATCAAGTTAGCTATTACTCTCTCTTTCTACGATTCTTTTAGAATTCAACGTATTTGAATACAATTATTTGAATACTTTTAAGTTTTATCAATCTGCACCACAAGCCATAGAAAGTCCCCAAATCATATTATATTAACATATATAATATAACATTATAGCATATTAACAGCGAAAAATCCTAATGTTGTAAAAATAATATTATGAAATAATAACCACACCATCCGTGCAGGAACGGAGAAAGAATATAATTCCTGCGGCCGGGTGGCCTATCCTAAGAGGCGATAAAACAACCCACAGCAGGGTGGCAAGGTATTTGCCCGTCTGGATAGCTACCACCCCTGGTCTAGAGTATGCCACCATAACAACCTTGAGTTATGTTCCGGCTAGTGGCCAGGTTTCAGTCTCCCTTTAGAGAGCAACAAGCACATTGGTAGCACCTTTAGTGTGACAAATGTCCGTTAGGCGATGGTAACTGCTTTCCATCATGTGGGCTGTTTGCCTTTCTGCTGAACTCATACAATAAGAAAAAAATAATAGTGAAATGACTGCAAATAACGAAAAACTAATTTGTCACGGTAGAATAGCTTGCTTGAATGATAATAAATATTCAAAAACACGATATTATTCGCTTTATAAAATTTTAAAAAGGACTGTTTCAAAACTATATTTGCATATTTCTATTGTAATTATTAAACATAAAATTATATTAGTATTGCATGTGCTGGAAGATTATTGTAATGTAAAGTATTGTTATTGGATAATTTATGCTGATTCGTCGTTTTGTTTTATTAATTACCTATTATTAAAATACAATGAAAATAATTTTATACGGAAACTTGGGTCCGAAATCTTGGGCGCGAGACATATAACGCTTAGGCAGTTTTTTTGACTTTGCATGTGAATTTTGCATATTCTTACAATTACGTGCTTAAAATGAAAGAAAATAACGTGAAGATACCTGTTAATCCAGTTTACTACTGAATTAAACCACGATAAACATTTTTATCCAGTTATCGTAAAACGTTTCAATTGTTATATAATTTTTATTTTGTCTGCAAATCGTTAAGGGGGTATTCTGGTTTAGAAGCCCGAATTTTAGGTGTTTTTTTGGTCGCGATGAAAAAAAAACAAATATTACTACTATCCTTTTTTTATAAGTTTTTTATTGATATTTAAATAGTACAAAACATTAACAGATTTTAAAAAAATCAAAAAAATCAGACAGGCAAAGTGGGGGAGTGATTATAAAAATGGCACATCCTGGTGTGCGGGATATTAATCCTTCCTTCCGGTGACTTGAAATGGAAAACAATAAATAGTCCTTAAAGAGGAAGGATTTAGTTATCGCACTACGAGACCTTTTAAAAGAATTTTTTTTTCACAAAATGGCGGCGGTTTCAAAAATACGTTTTGTTAGAAACACAAAAAAAATCAAAACGTATTTTTAAAGCCGCCACCATTTTGTGATTTTTTTCTTTTAAAACGTCTCGTAGTGCGATAACTAAATCCTTCCTTTTTAAGGACTATTAATTGTTTTCCATTTCAGGTCACTGGAAGGATTGATATCCTGCACACCAGGATGTGCCATTTTTTTAATCAGTAAACAAACACTTTGCCGGTCTGCGGATTTTTGAAATTTAATTTTTTTAAAATTTTATTAACGTTTTATACTATTTAAATATCAATAAAAAAACTTATAAAAAAATGGATAGTAGAAATATTTGATGTTTTTTTTTATCGCGACCAAAAAAACACCTAAAATTCGGGCATCTAAATTAGAATACCCCCTTAAGCCCTTGTTTACGTACAACTCGCAGGTACGATCACGGACAAGGAATATATTACTCTCTTACGAGAGATCACGGAGAACTAGCCAGTTTGTGTTCACAGTGACCGCCAAATTTTTGACAGTTAAAACGTGCTAGTGATTCTAGCACGTTTTAACTGTCAAAAAAGTAGCGATATGGGATTTTTAAAAAAAAGGTGTCATCAAATTTCGAAGCCGGTAGCGCATTGGTGTTGCACATATCCATCGGCGACGCTAACCGCTTTCCATTAAGTGGGCCGTCAGCCCGTTTCCTATAAGTAGTTTCTCGCATTTTCTGCCGTTGTCTAGGTAATCACTATAATGTGGAGGTCCTTTTAGATTTCATATTGCTGTGAAGGTACCATGCTCCCACTCACGAGTCCTGCGCTCACCCGCTACTTTATACCGCACTCTGCGTTTATTCTTGCGTGAACTCTTTAAAAATATGTCATACTATGTCTGTGAATTATATTTCGTGACTGCGCCAGCCACGGCGCCTGTGCGTCATCGTGAATAAGCACATAAAGTTTGTAAAAATATTTTTCCTCTTTTTTTTCTAATTCATAACCTGATGTGAAGGTTAAATCTAAGACGACTACGCTGTCTGCATCTATGTTTTAACATATTATTTACCTTCATGTAGCATTGTTACGTCATACGATTATTGACATCAAGATGTTTAACTTAAAACCGGTGGTTAATTTCATCCGTGATACTTTTAAGTAAATAGCTGTTTGCGTACTATTTACCCTTGAGTCGGCTATATTAATCTACTGTCAAATTATGTTGAAAATGCTTTACAATTTACGAAAAGAGATACCGGCCAAGAGCATGTCGTTTCACGCGCAGTAAGTAATCGGCAGGCAAGTTTGGGATGACTACTTACTCCCGAAGAAGTACTATTGTCACGCGAGTCGGGGATACTCAGTAGAACCCCTCCGTGTTCTGACCTTCGCTCTTTTGCTAGAGTCACGGGTACATAGATAGCCTTGTCACACCGCGAGGCCCTGGCACGTGGTGGTCCAGCATGCGCTAACGGGGGATCCACGTCTCCGGCTTTTTCCATCTCTCATTGCATGGGGTGTTATGTGACGCGCCCCATGGGAAGAGAGCTGAGCGCGCACATTATATAACCCTTAGGTAAGAAAGTTACGCTTATGTTATGTATACAATATGCCACTCTGGGGCAGATCTCTGACATCCAGACCATAGTAATAACGGAAAGCTCGTTTAAGAAATTTACCATGCCAGGAACCCGGAGCCTCTGCGTTCTAGTGAGCTTAAGACGGCAAATGCTCAGCTCACTCAACAATATGGCAACAGTTGACAATATGGCTAGGACGTTTACCGTTTTTATCTATTGACTACAGAAGCCTAGTCAACTTGTCTTGTTCGAATCACCTATGGTTTTGTTTTAAAGCTTTTGTAGCCATTTCAGCAAAAGCGGTGTAGGTACCCTTATAAATCCGTCACATTCGTCCGTCGAACCATGTGTCTGGTCAGAGCATTTTTCTTAGAAACTACTTGGACTATCTATATTAAACTTCACAGGAAGGTGTGTTCTTGATAATTATACTGCTGTTAAACAATGACGTAGTGAAATCGGGAAAAAAACCATGAGATTACCTAAGTTTTTTTGCTTACATATGTAAGCGTATGGAGTCATAACGATATTTATGTACGTGACTTTTTTTAAATCATTAGTTGAGGAGGTCTTAATACCAAAGGATAGGGTTGTTTTTAAACAAAATGTGCTATTGTCCATACATTAATTGAATATCAAATTGCGCCGGTCATTTGACCGCACCTCATTTGAACGTAATTAATGTTTATCCATTGACTGATGATTGATTGAGATAAAATAACTGGCGTTTCGAATATTAATTTATAGGTACTTATTAAAAATGCATAATTTTCTATATTTCCATATTGAATAAAAGGAGGTGAGATTTAATTAATGTATGGAAAATAGAACATTTTTTCAGCAACAACCCTTTGTCTCGGTTTTCCATTTAACATTCCTTCACAGTAGTTAATCCTTACAAGTTACTCTATGATTTGGTATAATATATAGGCATGTTTATTTTATTCAAAATCAGCCGATTCGATGATTGCTGAAAATGATAACTGATTTTTCAAAAATCTAATGTGGCATCACTTTAATTATCAAAATCGGCCTCGAGACTCCTTGAGTGTTTTTCGCACTAACACTACGTACTATTTTTGAGTTGCGACAGTGGACATTATTTACTTGTGACCCTTCATTAATTGGAGTATTTAAAGTAATTACACGATAAATACAAGTAAGGAGACACCTCAGCCGGATTTTCCTTATTATTATGACATCTCAGCCTCCTCTGGCTACATACTACATAACTAGTTCATTTAAATATTTCACAATTAAACATGTCTTGAAAATAGTATAAGTAATCCATTTCTCATAAAATTAAGTAATAGTATCCAGCCGTTACATACGAACTGCCTTGATGTTAATTACAATACTTATTATCAAGGTGTTAACTAATGCTTAACCTTTATTACACAGTTTCCTTGTTTTGATATCAATAAACATGAAAACACCGATGTCAATAAATATTCACGATTACATACAAGAAAGTATTGAATGTTATTTAAATATATTTTTGTGTATAAAAAGCACGCTAAAATTCCAAGAACGTCGTTCTAGGAATTTTAGCGTGCTTTGATAAAGTAATTTCCGACTCGAGTAGTATTTACGGCTTGTTTGCCTTACTTGGTTAAAATTTGACATAAGCTCCATACAAGTAATGTTAAAATTCAACTGATGCGCGATGGTAAGGCGAGTGAATAAATTGTAAGATATAGAAACCAGCTATTAAACCATTCATTTATTTTGACGACGATCCCAAATACCCGAACCATTGTAAATAACAGTTTGTGTACAAAATTTACCTTGCCAGGAATCGAACCCGGAGCCTCTGCGCTACAGGGAGGTAGACTGGTAGATGATCAAAGGCGTAGTCCGCTCAAACACAGAGACCGTCTTTACAATTATCAGATATATTTTTAACACAAATTCGCAGGTATACGATATTGTTTATTAAATAAATAAAAACCCATAATTTACTTTGTCACGAAAAGATATCGCTTTGTTGAGAAATTGCCCTGTTTAAACTAAATGATAGCAAGGCTGATATACTAATAAACAAAGGTTATGAAATGCAATTATTTATATTTAAATTATATCTTAAGCTTGCATAATAACAGGAGAATGCATAACAAAGATAATATCGATATGAAATGTGAATATTGAGACACCACTATTTTGATGTGCTCGGTGGCCCAAATAATTATGTACAACATATATATATATATATATATATATATATATATATATATATATATATATATCATTGACACGTAAACTTATATAATTGAAAAGATTTTTAATCCTATAAGGTTTAGGCGCTTTTCAAAGCTGCGTATCTATACTAATATTATAATTGCGAAAGTTTGGATGAACGTTTGTTGCTCAAACACGCCAGAATGGCTGAAAGAATCTGGAAGAAATTTGGCACAGAGATAGATTGTAGACAGGAATAGCACATACTCACATGGCTACATTTTATTACGGAACAATTTGCCGTTCCCGTGCGATAACTTTAACACGAGCGAAGCCGCGGGCAAAAGCTAGTTGCAAATAAATCGGGTAATAATTGAATTTTTAATAAGTTTGTTTCGAATTTATAATTGATTTGTCTAAAAAAACCGAATTAACCAGAAAACGTCATAGAAATATAGGCATTCGGTAATACCAAGCATACCGATTCCGCATCTTTGCTGAAGGCTTAGTCTGAAACGTCTTTCGTCGTTCGTTTTAGAACATTTTTTGCTTGTTTTTTTTATATTTAAGTGCATTTTCCATTGTATGTTCCATTTATTATTGTGTTATATGGGCTATATTATTATAGTTTTAAAGAAATCTTTGTTCGTCCTTTTTTCTATCTAAAATGTCATCGACTCCCTTCAGTGATCGGAACAAAACCAACGACAAAAGGAGTTTGAGAGTGAGGCCTCAGTACCGACAAATCTAAAAGCAACCTAAACAAACGAAACCCTTAAATCTTACCGTGATTAAATTGTAATCACGTTTAATATTAATTATGTATGTATATTTTTACAAAAATGTACATAATTTACTCGTCATACTAAAACCACGAAACAGTCTGTACATATTCAATTAAACGTGTACTTAATCCTTGATTATTTCATACACTTAAATAAATTTGTTAATCAAATGAGTTTATAAAAGAAAATAAACATATTAATCTCACATTTGGATTTAATTATTCCGTACACGTGTCAAAGTCATGTTGTAGTCCAATCGTGAACTAAATTGATAGAAAGGGTTATTATGACAGGATCCGATGAGTCTTCGCATGAACACCCCAGATAGGTGTGACCCCGACCTGCCCCGCAGATACACCAGTTGAGATTGTTTACTGTATATATGCACGGTTCTACATCGTTTTATTGTAGACATTATATTATTATACTCTCGTGGAAAATTATTACTTTATATTTACTTTTATAGCAATTAAACTATCAATATTACAAGTAATTGAACAGTAGAGCGTTGAATTTTTTATTCATATAAGTTTCTTTGTTATGTTATTTATCCGTGCAGGAACGTAGAAAGAATACAAAGTCCTGCGGCCGGGCTAGCTGTCGTAAGAGGCGACAAAACAACCCACAGCCAGGCAGTACGGTATTTGCCCCTCTGGATGCCTCCACTCCTTGTCTAGAGTATGCAGCAATAACAACGTTGAGTTGTTTTCCCGCATTAGTGGCCAGGTTTCAGTCTCGTTTTAAATAGCAGCAGCACATTAGTAGAACCTTTGGTGTTATAAATGTGCATAGGCGATGGTAACCGCTTTCCATCAGGTGGGCCGTCTGCCTGTCTGCTGAACCCATGCAATTAAAAAAGTTTGTGTCACAGAGTTCGCAAACTTAGTTGTGCAATTTACCCGCGTCCCTGGCAAAAAGCGATGGATGAAACACCTGGATGTTAAAATGGATATTCTATCTTAGCTGGCGAGACCCACACTCCTATAAGTGCAGTCCGGAAAAGGATTTCCAGAAACCGTTTACTTTCCGATCTTGTACAAGTATTCGAATACTTGTAACCACATAGATATCGTTTCATATTTATATTTTAACACTGATAACGGAAAGGATACTCTTAGATATGAATTGTTTAATACTAATATTTATTATCAACATGCATCAGTGATAAAGTCAAAATTTATCCAAATTCTGACAGATAGTAAGTGTGTATACTAACAATGGATGAAACTGAAACACTTGGCAACAAAGGAACAAAGCGTACCCATGTCACAATCAATGAGTCATCCGGTTGGTTTGTTTACTTACTGCAGCATAGATATATGTATGCAGTTTATGGCAAAAGCTGACCGTCAGCTGCTACCGTATGACTCCTCAGTTGTCGTGCATTTGACTCCACATCCGCTTTAGTTCCGATAAAGGGTGAGTCAGTGACTGCGGGTTGTGCGACTCCAGCATAGGGCCCAGCGCCGCTTGCGCACATTCGCTGAACTCGCAATTTATTTGCTGTGCTGTTAATGCAGGGCGCTGATTGATCAGCGGTTTTCCTCGCACGTAATCTTAGGTGTTTTCGTCAATAAGCAACAAGCACCGGTCACCGGCAACTATCAGTCGTTACGGCATCGTGGTCAAGGAAGGTCGTGCCACAATATATCATCGTTGGCCACGCAAAACCCTCGTGATCGTTTGTAAACAAGACTATTTAGAACTAGTATTCAAACAATTACTATGTGATAAAAACGAAAACAGTACCCGGAAGCGATTACCCCGGCTAATGATTACTGTGTAAATATTTACTTTGATTTTAATATTAGTGATGCTCGTGGTAGTGTTAATATCAATGTGTACAAATAAAATAATGCAGTGTACTATTCTAATAGGGTGGATGTTAAATTACCTGTCGCTTAACTAATCTCTTGAATGCCATTATTATTGAAGACGCTATCAGTTCTGACATCGTGCTTATTGGCATCGGGTTGTTATAAACAGTCGTCAGTGGGACTTGTTCGAGTGTAGTCAGTTCAAAAATGCCGGTGCTCGGTTACGAGACAATGATGGCGACCCAGGATTACTGTCCTACAGGATACTCTTCAACGGATTATATGTTACCCGGTCAACCCAATTCGTGGGACAAGCTCCCAGAAACATACACTGGATACATGCAAAGGACTGTCATATCCCAGTCGCACTCGCAAGGCGTCAACATTACATACAATAGCGAAGGTTTGTTGTTATTAGATGTCTGTGCATCGTCAGCTTTTTAATTTGCCCGTTTAACATTTTGCAATGTCGTAATTAAGTAATGTGGTATTTAGTTGTTTTATTGCATATATACGTTCTTTCACACAATTTTCAGGCTGTTTTCGATTACTAAATAATCAGTATTATCAATAACTGATAAGTACTTGTAACTAATTTGGTTGATATGAACTTAAAATAGGTACTAAACTTCGAGGTTACCAAAATTAATCTTGCTTCTACAATCTAATTATTAATATTTAGAGTGATTAGTGATGACTAATATCAGTCCTCTGCATTTGGGTAAACGCAATATGATAATACTTAAACTTATTTAAATAATGCATTCGTAACGATGTTAATAAATTTAAAAATTTAATACCCACGCAAATAGTTCTTATGTGACAACTAAATTGAATACCAGTGACGTTTTCTGGAACTCAAATAGTTAATTCCATCTAGATCATTTCACATAGACAGTTTCTAACACATAAATATATACATCGACCGAGAAACCTTTTGGACACTTTCAGTTTTGTGTCTAATTTATATCAATAATTGTAGAGTAGGTTTCAGTGTGCAGTAGTCGGTCAAAATCTAACCTCCAATATCGTAGCAAACACGTTATCGATCATAGCAACAACGCGAAATTTGCGCATATTGATAAATAACAAAATCTATGAAGGGTATTCGAATATAAATTTGAAGTAAACAAATCTACTTTGCATCAAATACGTAAACAAAAACATAAAGCGATATAAAGGCCTTCTGGCGAGTATGTCTTAGAAAAGAATTTTTGATCCCTGAATGATTCGCATGTTTTGTTACAGATAGTGATATGCAATTGGAAACAAGCAGCAGTGAAGCAAGTGCAGCTAGTTCTACGGCGTTGTCTCAGCACTGCGCGATTTGCGGTGATCGGGCGACTGGGAAGCATTACGGCGCCTCATCCTGCGACGGTTGCAAGGGATTCTTCAGACGTAGCGTCAGAAAGAACCATCTTTATACATGCAGGTGTGCTACATTTACACATACCTAGGTCATTGTAGAGCCAGTTTCTTTTTAACCGTTTCCTCATTGTTGGGGATCTTAACCTTGTTGACAGCGAATAATCGCTCGCATCCATCGAGATCGGTTTTGGGCATGGTGGGAATTGGTCAAGAACCTTTTCAATCCACCTCTTCGGTGACCACTTGTCTGGTGGCCACAAACATTGTGTGGCTTTCTAAGCGCTTGTTGATTACCAATCTTGACCTCTTCCGGGTATGGAAGCATTCGTTCGGCGAGCTAGAACCGGCTGCTTTTAATAGAACTCTAGCAATAATGGTATTAGTAGATAGATATATAGATAGATAACACTTTATTATACACCAATACAAAAATGAACTTAAAGACTAAAATTATATCTAGTTGTGTACAAAGGGCGGTCTTATCGCTAAAAAGCGATCTCTTCCAGACAACCCCAGGAATGAATTGAGATGATAATGGCGATGGTGTTATACGTAACATATGGTACGAACTACTTACATTTTAATAATAAATACATAATATATATATATATATATATATATATATATATATATGTAGATATTTTATATATTACATAGATATATACTTAATATACATACCATACAAATACATATCTACAGAATATATAAATATTTATAAATGAATTTAAGTATCATATTCCAACGACAGGTAGTATTTTTGATCATGGTTTTAAATATCGCTATCGATTTTGCTTGTCTGATAGTAACAGGAAGCTTATTCCAAAGCTGTATAGCCTTAACAGTAAGAGAATTGTTGTAAAAAGTTGAGTTATGCGCAGGAGTGTTCAATTTAAGTTTAGTAGAAGGGCGTAAATTATGAGAGCACGAAAGAAATTCAAAACGTTGTTTAAGGTAATTAGGAGTACTTGGGACAAATAAAATACTATAGAGAAAAGAAAGGATGTGAGTATTCCGGCGAAATCGAATTGGCAACTATTTGAGTTTTTTTCGGAATTCAGAGACATGGTCATACTTGCGTAGGCCAAATATGAACCTTATGCAAAAATTTTGGAGGCGCTCAAGTTTATTAAGTTGTTCTTGGGTTAAATTTAGATAGCTGGCGTCAGCATAATCAAGGATAGGAAGTAATAAGGACTCTGCTAGCTTAATTTTGGTGGTAGTGGGCAAGAAGTTCCTCAACCTTCTAAGGGATCTGGATGAGAGAAATAAGCCGCCGGCTTAATTCGGTGATATGAGGTCGCCAACACAGCTCACTGTCAAATATAACACCAAGGTTTTTTTACCTTATCACTAAAAGGAATGATTGTCCCGTCAAACATTACGCTAGGTATAGTATACTACTCCAGTCGACCTTATTAAGCATCCGTGAGCTAGCTATTAGTACATAAAGTTTAAGTTATAATGGTTGTTTTAATTCTTCAATTTTCATTAAAATCCTTTGAACTATTTGATGGCCTATTCGATATTGACAAAAAAATCTAAAAACGGTCATTTATGACCAGGCATTATATAAATAACAATTTTCGCTTGAATTATGACATTTATTTTGAAATCACACACAATAAATTAATGTTGAAGCATACTAGCTATAAGGGAAAAGTAATATTATTTTGTATAATAAACGGTTGAATTACTATTGGTACAAGTTTTCCTTTGATGAGTACAATTAACCTACAACAACCTATGTTTTAACACTGGAGTCTTCCCCTTTCTTCTTAAGCGCTCTGTTGTTACCCCTGTGTATAAGGGGGGAGATAGCGACGACGTTAACAACTTTAGGCCTATCTCAGTGCTGCCCTGTATTTCTAAAATCATCGAGAAGCTCTTGAACTCTAGAATAGTAAACTATTTGACTAAGTATAACATCTTATCTACCTCTCAATATGGCTTTAGGAAGGGAATGTCTACCCAGGACGCTATCCTGGATCTTACATCCACAATAACAAAAGAAATAGATAAGGGTAACAAATGTCTTGTAGCTTTTCTTGACCTTAAGAAAGCCTTTGATACCGTTTCTATCCCAATACTTATACGTAGGCTAGAGAGGATAGGATTCCGTGGCTCTGCTCTCTCTCTTCTCAGCAGTTACCTTCAAAACAGAAAGCAGGGGATAAAAATTGGTAATTTTCTAAGTGATGAAGAAAACGTTACATTTGGTGTCCCGCAGGGCAGTATTCTCGGCCCGACGCTCTTTTTGATATATATCAATGATCTTTGCAACCTAAGTAGCGTCGGGAGGAGGATTCTGTCCTATGCGGATGACACCGCTATAATTTTTACGGCCAAGACCTGGGATAAAGTTAAGTTGGGGGCTGAGAGAGGCCTAGCTAGAGTTGGCCAATGGCTTAGTGAGAATCTTCTCACGTTAAACACCCAAAAAACCAACTATGTATGCTTTGCGCCATACTTAAATTCACAGCCCCTGCCTGACTTTGAAATTAAAATACATTCCTGTGGTACTCCATTCACTTGCACTTACGGTTGCCCGACTATTCAGAAGGTTAGCTCTGTTAAGTACCTTGGAATTATTGTAGACCAAAAGTTAAGCTGGTACCCACACCTTGAACTAACCATAGGGAGGGTAAGGAAGCTTATATGGGTTTTCAAATCCCTGAGACACGTTATGTGTACCAAGCTACTAAATAAAATATACATTGCACTAGCCCAATCGGTAATTATATATTGTATATCAGTGTGGGGGGGTGCAGCTAAGTCATACTTTATAGACCTAGAACGGGCGCAAAGATCCTTAATTAAAGTTATGTATTGTAAGCCATATAGATTTTCTACTGAATCCTTGTATGCGATTTCTAAGCTTCTCTCCGTCAGGAAACTATATCTTACACATGACACTTAGATACCACAAAGCGTTACCTTTCGATCGTGCCAAACTTAAAAAAAGACGCTATGATATAGTTGCCCCTACATATTCCGCACGTTCAGTCTTTGCTAGTCGGCAAAATGTTTCTCAAGCCCCCCGTGTTTATAATAAAATTAATCGCATTCTTAACATTTACCCCATGCAACTATATGAGTGTAAGAAAAATCTAACTGAATGGCTCCTTACCCTTAATTATGATGAAGTGGAAGACATCTTGGTTACATTAGCGTGAAACTGATACATGCTTAATGTATACAATAAAACTCATAATAAATTAGTAGGGATTTGTGTTCCATTCAGACTACCACCCGCACACACACACACACACACACACACACACACACACACACACACACACACACACACACACACACACACACACACACACACACACACACACACACACACACACACACACACACACACACACACACACACACACACACACACACACACACACGCACGCACACACACACACACACACTCACTCACACACACGCATACACGCACACGCATACACACACATACACGCGCACACCCGCACCTCACACCTGTTTGCTATTTACCCACTGCGTACACAATCACTCGAAACCCATCTATTTATCTCTTTCTTTATTTTCTTTAATATTTATAAAAGTAGTCTCTGTAATTCAGTAAATAGATAGTCTTAAAATTTAAGCAACATAGGAAGAGCGAGGTTTCCCAACACAAGTATCATTTGATTACTTTCTGGGAAGCCCCGGCAACTTACATGTATGGACTTATTGAAATAAATACATTTTTATTTATTATTTATTATTTATTAAGTCAATATTCCTATAGTTTTAAGCGTATGGGAAAATTGTACTTCGTCATGATGACTTCAATATCCTTAGTTGTAAAAACATCTCAAAATTTACACGTATATATTATTGTTCCGTTCGAGCGGGGTACGCATTTAGGATTGGAAGGAAACACCAGTTTTTTTTAACTAAACGCTTTTATTAACTTACAAGCCGTACGTGATTCTTCTCCGCAATAAATATGTTCATCTACATTGATGAAAGAGCATATTATATTCTTAAATAATATGAAAATGAATAAATGAATGTTCATAATACATAGCATAATATTAGGTCTTATCGTCACAGGTGATATCTTCCAGACCACGATTACATTATTACAAATACCTTAAACGTAAAAAGCGATGCTAACTGTGGCATCATTTAATCTTTAAGGTTTTTTCTGAGCATTTGTCTTCTTGTTCTTCTTCCAGGATTCAAACCAAATTTCATTACAATCGGATCGTAAGAACGAACTAGAGATAAATGCATTATAATTTATAGTTGTAGAACATTAATAGAATTGTATGATTTATTGCTAAAAAATTATGTACACAAAATGTTTTGTGTTCTTAATATCAATACTTTTTAGTTTATTAGTTGTGCAATGTTGAATACTTGTTATAATATTAAAACTAATTACAAAAATATTAAGAATGTTTTCATTGGGTAATATTTGATGGTTAGTTATTAAATTATAAAGTACTAGGATATACCCGCGACTTCGTCCACGCTTGACTTAGAATTCTCGTGGAATTCCCGGGACACAAAGTACCGCAGCTATTGTTTTAGTGAAAACTGTGTTGGGATAAACTAATTTCTATGCACCCGAACAACTTCAAACCGCTCCCAGGAAAATTCCCTCAGGATTCCCGGAATACAAAATATCACACTTTTTATTACATTAAATTTCCTATCCAGCAGTAAAAAAATCGCATTGGAATTCGAATTTGTTTTTTAATCAGGATATTTTAAATAATTCCCAGAAAAATTCCCACGGGATTCCCAGGATAAAAAGTAGCGGAGATTTTAAGTCTAAGAATTTGCTGTCGACCAGCGATAACCGCATCGAAATCGTCCTAGTAGTTTTTACGTGAATTCCAAACAAAGAAACCGACAAACAGACAGAGAAACGGACAAGAAATCTAAAAAAATGCATCGTGTTCTCCATCGTTTATATAGTATTCTAGTTTTTTTTTTAAAAAGCTTCAATGTACAGACACGGCATGTTTAGAATTTTATAATATTATAGATTATTAAGGTATTTATCAATTTCTGATTCTTATAATAAGTAATAAATAATAATCGGCAGACAAACACACATTGTATATCCCCAAATTAAGCAAGTTACGCTTGTGTTATGGGTAATATACAACGGACCACTCTGGGGCCGATCCCAGACACCCAGAACATAGTAAATAATGGAGAAAATACGTTTCCGAGATTTACTATACCAGGAATCGAACCCGGAGCCTCTGCGTTGCAGTGAGGTAAGCCGGCAAAGGCTTAGCCCGCTCAACCACAGAGGCCGTCCATGAGTCTTATTAGAATTGCCTTCACGGACCTATTAAACAATACTAGTTCTGCGCTCTTAACATTACTGGCAGTATTTTTCCTTTTTATTCATTTCAGCAATGATTATTGATCAATTGTCATAGAATCTTATTTTTTCAACCAGAGCTTGCTTTGTTTATATAACCAACATTATATTGCATAAAATATTTATATCTTTTTTTCTATTTGTTGTTGTCATTTAAAAAATATTATTTATATTGTTAAAAGTACTGACTCATTTTTGCAGCTAGCGTTAAACTATTGTAGTATATAATGACACGATTATGAGTAATACAAAAATGTTACACGCGTAATATTTTAATTGACGTACAAAAATAACAAAAGGAAACATCAACCGTTATACGAAGGATTATATAATAAAATTGGATCATAGATAACAAGCGTCCACTAGAAGGTTAATCATCACATAATAAGTCTTATTATGAAACATCTGACTTTAAATAACTTCATTATAATAATATTAGCACATAAATAGGGTTCTGACCTAATTACCACGTGCTAAGAACGGTGAAGGAAAACAACGTGATGAAACCTGCACGTCGAGATAGATGTGTTTAACCAGCCAAGCCGCCTTGGACAAGCTTGGCGGGTATACTCTCCGTTCCCCAATAGTGAAAAGCCCGAGCTCAGCAATGGGACGTTTATATGGGCTGCTATTATATAAAACTAATATAAACCCTAGACGCTAATGATGAACTACCGAATTTCATGAAATTTAAAACTCCAATACGAAACAAGCATACATTGATGCAAATATATTATTCTCATCAAAAGAGACCTACGTCAAACAATGGACATAGACTGCATGACGACGAATATATTCTCATACTCACTAATCGTCTTGAGGGCGTCACAGAAAATATTCTTTTCCGTATATAATTTTGATATACATAAGTGTATTGTAGTATATGTACCCTTTAGAAATGTAAGGTCTAGGGGCTTTCACAGAGTTACATTTTATACTGGGCGATAGTTCCTAATGTTCTTCTTCCAAGATCCCCACCTATTGCCTTCATCTGTTGGCTGGCATTTGCTGAACTACACCTATTTGGTACCATCGCGAAACATATTGTTTTGATATATACTTAATGTAAGATCTACCCATTATATTATTATTTTTTCAATGAGTCTCGCTATTTATTGTAAAAATTGCACTACTGCACAGCACTTGGCGCACGCTCTTTCATGCCGTATTAGCTAGAGAGCCAGTGAAAAGCAGACATTACAAATTTCAGTAAACTCTGAATTTCGCCCAATGACTTTCTTGAGTACTTACTTACTGTAAATGAGGTGAGGACCAGCTAAGCCCGATCGCGGTAGCTTTAGTAGTGCGCAAGTGTATCAGGTACAAAAGTTAGTTAAACTTCGAAAGTATTTCAGTAAAGTTGCCGTTTTTATATTTAAAACTAGCTGACCCGGCAAACTTCGTACCGCCTCAGAATCAATATTTTTCATATTTACTTACCTTTTAAACCTTCCAGGGACTTCCACAAATAATTCAAAACTAAAATTAGCCAAATCAGTCCAGCCGTTCTCTAGTTTTAGTGAAACTAACGAACAGCAATTGATTTATATATATATATATTATTATAATTGAAAAATTAAAATAGCAGACGGTCATGGCGGTTGCAACATCGTGGAAGACACTCGTCAAAATTGCAAAGTATATCAGTAAGTCTGAAATGTATATATGTTAATCTCAACACTATTATCAGTTTACGTTTATAAAGGCAGACTTTTTTTCCGGTTTAAAGAATTCGCCAGACAGAAACAATCTACAGCCCGAGCATACCTATGCATACGAATAACACTTACTTTTATATCCATTGAATACGCACGTTCCTAACTACATTATTATGATTATAGAAGCTAAAATTTATGAGGCTGAAAGCTGATACACCTGCGCACTACTAAAGCTACCGCGATCGGGCTTAGCTAGTCCCCACCTCATGTACAGTATACTTAAGAGAGTCATTAGGCAAAATTAAGAGCTTACTTAAATATGTAATGTCTGCTTTTCACTGGTTCTCTAGCTATACGTGTGCAAGTTATGGAATGAATTCGCTTCCGCCGTTTTTCTTAAGCGCTACAATATGGAGCTCTTGAAAAAGAGCGTAAACATTTACTTAAAATCTCAACGAGGTAGACAACGCACCGGCTCCCTTAGTGTTGTAGATGTCCATGGGCGACGGTAACCACCTACCACCAAGGGATCCGTGTGCCATTTGGCTTACAAGCAAACATAAAAAAGAAAACCTAAATTAATGGTTTTCTTTTTTTCTTTCATGTATGCTAAATGGAAAGAAAGAAGAGCAATGCAAATATATAGTCTCTTTTTACTTTAAGGTTTATATTTATATAATCAAATATACCATTCTTCTCATTTTTGCTTTCAGGTTTAGTAGAAACTGTGTGGTGGACAAAGACAAAAGAAACCAATGCCGATATTGTAGGTTAAGAAAATGTTTCAAAGCTGGAATGAAAAAAGAAGGTGAGAACTTTACAGTCTTTTAACATGCTATACATTCTAGTTAAGATCTGTATCTAATAGGTTGGGAAAAAAGTCTTTTCGCATATAGTATGTTATGAACCTGTAATAAGATCTCTTTGGCTATACCATTTGTATCTGGCTGGTTTTGGTATCATTAAAAAGTTTTAATTTTAAAGAAGACAATTCCAAATTCAAATTAGGAAAATGTGTGATTTTCATTTGTTTTTCTTATTTTTAAAATGAGTGAATATAATGAAGAAATTCGACACATTTTAAAATTTTACTACAAAAAAGGTAAAAATGCAACACAAGCCGCGGTAAAAAATTGTGATGTTTATGGACCTAATGCAGTATCTGTGAGTGTAGCGCAAATTTGGTTTAAGCGTTTTAAATCCGGAAAATTGGATATCAAAGATGCACGTCGCTCTGGTCGCCCTGTTACGGACAAAATTGATGCCATTTTTGGAAAAGTGGAGCAAGATCGGCATATTAGTAGTTACGATGTAGCGGAAGAAATGGGAATTGACCACAAAACGGTTTTGGCGCATTTGAAAAAAGCTGGGTACACAAAAAAGCTCGATATTTGGGTGCCTCATGAGCTCACTGAAAGAAACCTAATGAACCGTGTACTCATTTGTGATTCTTTATTACGACGTAATGAAACCGGACCATTTTTGAAGAAGCTGATAACTGGTGATGAAAAGTGGATCACGTACGACAAGAACGTGCGAAAAAGGTCGTGGTCAAAGGCCGGTCAGGCTTCACAGACTGTGGCGAAACCCGGGTTAACTCGCAACAAGGTGATGCTGTATGTATGGTGGAATTGGAAGGGCATTATTCATTATGAGCTGTTACCGCCAGGCAGGACCATCGATTCTGAACTGTACTGCGAACAACAGATGAGATTAAAGCAAAAAGTTGAGAGAAAGCGGCCGGAATTAATCAACAGAAGAGGTGTGGTTTTTCACCATGATAACGCTAGACCTCACACATCTTTAGCCACTCAGCAAAAATTACGACAGTTTGGCTGGGAGATGTTAATGCATCCGCCGTATAGTCCTGACCTTGCACCTTCAGATTTTCACCTGTTTCGGTCTCTGCAGATTTCCTTAGGCAGTGTCAGGTTAACATCACGAGAGGACAGCCAAAACCACTTGTCGCAGTTTTTTGATCAGAAGCCCCAAAATTTTTATAGCAATGGGATCACGTCCCTACCTACAAGATGGCAAAAAGTTATCCAACAAAATGGCACCTACATTCTTTAGTCAAATGTAAACAAACTTTATAAAAAAACCTTTTGAATTTTTATATAAAATGCGAAGAAACTTTTTCCCCAACCTAATATATTAATTGTGATTTATTTATATAAGGGTGGTGTGGTCCGTACTGATCAAACCCTCCTGCAAATAAAGAGAAAAAGAAACTTATAAAACCTCAAGATGTACAGGATATGGTTGATTTGTTATTATATAAAATAAAAGTTTGTGAATTATATTTGTATACTAGCTTCTGCCCGGGACTTTGTCGGCGTGGAATAGTTTAAAAAAAGTAAGTTAAAAAATCCCCCGATTTTGAAACATTCTTCATTGGTGCTCCGCTCCTATTGCTCTTAGCGTGATGATATATAGCCTATAACCTTCCTCGATAAATGGGCTATCTAACACTGAAAGAATTTTTTAAATCAGACCAGTAGTTCCTGAGATTAGCGCGTCCAAGCAAACAAACAAACTCTTCTGCTTTATATATTAGTATAAGATTTAATGCGATTTCACAAACTTTATTTATATATTAGATTAGATTCATTGGAAAAATATATATTTAAAATACTAGACGTATATAACGGATGTGAGGCGAATCATATCATCAATACATCATGTGTATGATTTATGATAATATGTTATGATGATAATGAGATTTGATGGAATAAAAGAGTTGCGTTAATCGTAAACAATAGTATCCATCTATATTTCAGTATAATATTTTTTTTTTTTGTCACATGACTTTCATCCTTTCCAATTACATGCCCATACCACCTTAGTCTTCATACTATTATTTTTTTCCAATTTTGACTCAATCAATGCCTTCTAATAACGATATAAAGTTCACAAACCAACACTGTCTTTACTTTTGCGACAGTGGTTCTAAAACTAATAATATCGCTAATGTAAGCTAATTAGTTATGTGTAAATATTTCATAAACATTTGCCTCTATTAGTTATCATTAACGCACAAACAAATTAAAAGGAAACATATTGTGTTTCTTACGAATATTATATTTGTGTTTTACCCTGGAACATTGAATCATTCAAAATTACTGTATTATTGCAAATTGCCTCATTCAATTGTCAGTGACCGCAGGATATAACGCAAATTGCTACTTTATAAAACAATTGCGTGATTAATCAACTCGAATTCTTGTATAAATAAATGGAAATAAAAGGAAAATGTGACAAAATGTTCATACTGTAATTCATAATAGTTTTCATACTGTGGCTTAGTCTTTAGTTTTTCTAAACTGGCAAACACACAGACGGCTCAACTTATGGAAAATGGTTACCGTTGCCTATAGACGCTTGCAACACCAGGGCCGAAGCCAACACGTTGCAAGCCTTTGGGAGGGGATGGGATAAAGGGATAAGATAGGGAGGGATGGTCTATCGGAACTCTTCGTACGAATGAAGATTGGCTCAGGACTAACCGTTTCGCGTCCATATTCCGTGAAGGCGTGGTATCACACCGAGCGAGCCGACCCTCAGATCTGATATCAAGATAGTAATTCCAGCATGACTCTACCACATTTCAATTTATTATATTATAGTATTATTATGATTATATTAAAAGTACTTAAATGATCACTCTGAGATTGTTTTAATTAGACATCGTAACTCATTCTGATAACAAAATAATAATTTCCTCCTGATAGGCATGAGGTAGGCCGTAAGGCTGTTTGCTGTACTATATCGATAAAAAAAATTGACAGGCAGAACTGGCGTAGTACATATAATAATAAAAATCAAGTAAACCCAGCGGCGTAGCGTGGGTGACGGCCGCCCGGGGCGGTAGACAATTTTGCCGCCCTTTTATTTAGGTATTTCAATTTAATACATACTTATCTATACTATAACCCTATTAATATTATAAATGCGAAAGTAACTCTGTCTGTCCGTCTGTTCCGTTTTCACGGAAAACTACTGAACCGATTTCGATGAAACTCAATATATACACATATATATATATATATATATATATATATATATATATATATATATATATATATATATATATATTCGCTGCCGAGGATGAACATAGGATACTTTTTATCCCGAGAAATGTGATAGTTTCCGGGATAAAAATATATTTGTCTTTCTGTTTGTTATGCTTTTAGGGAAAAACTATTGGACAGATTTGGCTGAAATTAGGTATATATGTAATTTTAATATAGAGGGTGGCCAAGGAATACTTTTTATCCCGGATAATGGGATAGATTTATGTAAAGGTTATCCCAAAAGGTGGGATAGGTTTTTGTGATTTTGTCCATTTCATCCACTTGGTCCTGTTAGTCCCGTTGGTCCCGTAGGTTCCGTAGGGTAGGTCCCGTAGGTCCCCATTGGTCCACTTGGTTCACTTTTGTCATTTTTGACAAGTTTTGTCACTTAGACAGATAATGTAGTTTACAGATAGATGGGGAATGGTATAGTTTGCGATATAAAATGAAGTGAATTTTAAAGAGCAGGCGGTACAGGTTATATTGTATACAAGAGATACCCACTAGAGATTGACCCGCGGCGCGGCCGCGGCGTATACTTTATTAATATTATAAAGTTTGTGTTTGTGACGTTGTAGGGGGTAATCTCTGGATCTATTGAACCGATTTCGAAAATTGTTTTTGTTTGGAAAGCCCACATATTGAGGAATGTTATAGGCTAAATAACATCACACTAGGACCAATAGGAGCGGAGTGGTAATGAATAATCTACCCGTGTTGAGCCGGGCGAGTAAGTAATGAAAAATTCCGTGCTCTTTTCAATCGGTCCGAATTTGTAGTTGCGATAAAAATATGAAATGGTTCAAATATTTATATGTATTGTGAAATTTTGCCGCCCTTTGTGAATAATGTTTGAATATTATGATTATTACGCCCCTTTAATTCATACAGCGTTAAATGTTTCCTTTCAGCTGTACAAAATGAAAGGGATCGCATAAACTGCAGAAGGCCGTCGTACGAAGAGCCAACTCAAGCCAATGGACTATCAGTTGTTTCACTTTTAAACGCAGAGCTTCTTAGCAGGAAGGTTATTGATGAGGTCAGATTTAAATACATTACTTAATTAATTACACTGGCCCACAAAAGATAAAAGTGGTCTGTATTTTTAATCAGACCCATCTATTCTTATGTATTTCGATGCGCTAAATCCGAGTTTTGGCCTGTACGCCCTTGAATTTTTGAGGGTGTATGGACCAAACTGACTCCCGATTCAGTCTTTGGTCAATACATCCTCAAAATTTTGAAGGTGTTTGAACCAAACTGAGACCAGATTCGAATTCACTGAATCGAAATACATAAGAATAGATTGGGTCTGGTAAAAAGTACAGATCACTTTTAATTTTTTGGGGGCCGGTGTTATTTGACATATAGATTCAAACAACAAGAAAGATTCTGGTGAAAATAGGGCTTTGAAACCGGTAAAAAAGTTGAACCGGTTACAGTACCATGCCCCACGTCTTCAAAGTGCAGCCATGTTGTTACAGTTTCCAGTCCCACACAAACACTTGTTGAGAGAGACAGAATGATGTTGAATGAGAAAGTGATTCTCATAAAATAAATCGCTTAAATCAGGTTTATATAATAATACTTTTTATGGATTACATTCCGAACAAAATAGTTAATTAAAACCGGTTATAACAGATTTCAACCGTTTAATTTTAAACCGGTTTCAATTCTTATCAAGGAACAAGGCTCAACCAAATAGTTCATCTATGACTACTGCCAGTCGAGAGCGTTCTTGAAATAACATATTTTACTTACAGTTAAGATTTTCAACACAAACGCACAATTATTGCTTAAAAATAATCTACACCATACAATTATTGTGCACTAGAGTTTGCCCCGCGGCTGTGTCGCGTGTCAAACCCTAGGCAGAGTAGCTTTATTTTGCTTACACAAAAACATAATTAACAAAGAAACTTAGTCCATATATTATAGTCTACACAACTGCTCAGCAAAACATAGAGACGAGACGAAGCCAACCTGATTTGAAATAATACAATGAACGCTGTTTATGACAACGTAGGTATTTGTTAGTGAATGGAAAAACACAATTGCAGCGCCATCTACTTTGTTAATCCGCCTATTCTAAGGAATGACTTCATTTATCGGGATAATTTTGTATGCTTATGTTAACTCGGGTTATAAGCCAACACTATGTCGATTTTCATTTATATACGTTCAGTAGTTTCCAAAAAAGATGCGATCGCAGCACCATCTTTTTCCCTATTTTCCTCTATCCCACGGAAACGACGTCATTTATCGGGATAAAAAGTATGCCCCGTGTTTTTTTTCACATTTTTAAACACAATTTACAAACTTGCACCATTTACAGATTTATTATAGTATATAAATTTGTGACCAATATTTAAAGTAAGACCATACAGCAAAAAATTTAACCTTCAAGTTTCAGTCAAAAGCTCTTATCTATTTACTTATAACTGATCCTACTAATATTATAAACGCGAAAGTTTGTAAGAATGTATGGATGTATGTTTGTTACGCTTTCACGCAAAAACTACTTAATGGATTTTGATGAAACTTTACAATAATATAGCTTACACATCAGAATAACACATGGCTATAATTTATAAAGATGTAGTGTGAATTATCTAAAATATAACGATTTTCCATCACGACGCGGGTGAAACCGCGGTGCGCAACTAGTATCTACATAATTGTTATGAATAAGTATTGTACACGTGAATATATTGTGTTTTACATAATTTGGTTTGGTTTTTGGTTATATTGACAGTCAAGAACAGCCCGGACTATTTCCTAAGTACTTATATATAAATATTTCTTGTTCTCTGTGTTGTGTTGACACATTATGAATCACATAATGTGAAATATTAATTAAATATAATAAACATATCAGTCAGTTTATACCTAATAATATATTTTCATATGGACAAAGGAAGAACTATTATAGCTATTTTAAGAAATTTGTATCATCATACACTAATAATAATAATTTTCTCTCAGTTTTGATATTTAGTTTGTATATTAACGGTCTTATTCATATTGAGTTAATGTAAGTTTGAACGCTTCTTTAAGTACCTGAAAAAGCGTTCAAGCTTACTCTAACTCAATATGCATTAGACCGACCGTAAATGTATTTAGAAACGTGAATCACTGGGTTTTTATTTAGGTATTTGTCAAGTTTTCTATTTAAATTTAATAATTTAAGTTTGTATTGGTATACATACAACTACCAACCTGAATTAGAAGTTACTTATTTCTGAGTTAAAGATAAATAAAAATTACAACATCTTTGATAATACATACACAAATAATTTTGCGATAGTGTAGTGTCGTGTACAGTCGTGGTAGCTTAGTGGTTAACGCACGCGGTCCAAACTCGAAGGGCGCGGGTTCGAAACCTGGCGGAAAAGCATGCACCACTTAGTCGTTTTTCTGACCTAATATGAAGAATATTATTACAATTACGACGTGCTAACGGTGAAGGAAAACACTATGATGAAACCTGCCCATCGCCATAACCGATGTGTCAAACCCACCAGACCGCATTGGACAAGCGTGGCGAGTATACTGGCCGTTCCCCTATAGAAATGGGTGGCCCGAACCCAACAGTAGGATTTTTATGGGCTGCTATTATTAATATAAGCTTTACGACACAATCACAGTATATTTAATTTTAATTTTGAATTGTCTGTGAAAGTTTTTAGAATGGATGAATTATTATGTTTTAACATAACTATACACTACATAACACTTTAGGAGAAATAATAACATCAGTGGACATGGAATCTGTACTTCTATCAGATGCACAAAGTAAACTATTACAGCGGAAATGAGAATGATGAAATGAATGATAGCTGACAGACTAAATTACAGACCACAACAAATGGTTCTTTACACGCTATAATATTATAATCAGTAATTTCCAGATTCAACACAAATAATCAGACGAAAAATAATAAAACAAAAAAAAACAAAAGAAAATCAAGGTTGGATAAGACATGTGCGTCTGGCGGAGGGACATTGAAAAAATATACAAATAATCTATTTTTTATATTTATAGAAATTAGTAGAGGCTCTGAACTTAAACTAACTTAAAACTTTCTACGCCGTTATAGTAAGTAAATTAAAAGTTAGGAGCCAGATCCAAGCCAAGCAGAAATGACGCATAACGTGTTTGATGTACATTATACATTTAATACTAAATCTAGGAAGCATAATAAAGTGTTAACACATGAGATGTCAAATGATAAACTAGACATGTCACATGACCATTAGCCGCTTCGTAAATAGTTAAATTATTTTTAATTGGGACGGATTACCATTAGTATTATATTGAATACATGCCTAAATAAGAAAACACCGAAGTACAGGACAGTACCGACACCTTTTCCGTATTAGGACTGTTTTGCACCATTTCTTTTAGTAGCGTAGTAGTCCTGAAAGTTACATTCTACAGTAAGCTTGTGGCATGCTTAATTCTTTAAATTAATTACCGAAAACCGTCCAGACATGTATTTAGTTGCAAATGTATTGTACTAGCTCAGTAACCATTTTTCCTACAGACAAACAATATCAGCGACGCTGAGATAAACAACAGGAAGTTGGCAAAAATCAACGACGTGTGCGACTCTATCAAACAACAGTTGCTTATACTCGTCGAGTGGGCCAAATATATTCCGGCTTTCACGGAGCTGCATCTCGATGATCAGGTTAGTTTTCATATGTATCTAAGTCTATCTAACTAAGTAATTATGTAACTTACTTCTGTATAAAACTTATAAAAGAACTTGAGATATAAATAGATAAGAAATATAAAGAAAAACAATTTTTAGCTAGACGTATTGCTGGGGAGTTTCTTTCCGCTTCTTCTCCTTAACAGCAATAACACGTTGCGAAGCCATGTACATAGAATAGGAAGTAAAATTAAATTTAAAATTATATGTATTACTTTCAAAAAGTGTTTTCCAGTAGGACTTATTTTTAATAAAAACTTGAATATGAATCTAGAATATTATAAAATTCTAAACATGCCATGGCTGTACATTGAAGCTATTTTTTTTTTAATTCATACCTAGAATGATCCGTGAGGCTATTGAAATAAAAAAAAAACACTCAAATTTCAATAGAGAAGATGGTTGGCAAGTACCACCTGTTTGGGATCCGATTATCAAAACTATCAAGACCCAAACCCAGCAAAAACCAACTGTCAGACCTCATGACACTGAGCTCTTTCTGCGTGCACCGGAACACAAAGGAACTTGTTTGACAATTTCTTTTTATTTTACCTCCCACCCATTTTAATATTATATATAAAAATCAATTGCTGTTCGTTAGTCTCGCTAACACTCGAGAACGGCTGGACTGATTTGGTTAATTTTGGTTTTGAATTATTTGTGGAAGTCCAGGGAAGGTTTAAAAGGTGAGTAAATATGAAAAAAATGCTTGGAATGTAGTAAAAACAAGAATTTCGCTTTCCCTTAGAAACTGCTTATAGGCGGTACGAAGTTTGTCGGGTCAGCTAGTATTATATAAATTTATTAGAGCTAGGCATGTTTGCTGAAAAGTTTCTTGCGCCGCCTCTTCCCTTCAACCCACAACATGTTGCGAAGCGGTGATAAATTAGATTAGGCTCCCATAGAGTAAATAATAATCATAAACAAAATTAAAACTAAATAATTAAAATGAACAAGTTGGCGGTAGGCTAAATAAAACTTTAACAATACTCATTGACACTTGACATCTTTGTCTTCCGTGATCACGACTACTGAAAAGTGGCTGAAACTTCGGAATAATAAAAATCAAATAAATAACCGCGCTTAAAACCGTTAAAGCATACTTTTATTATATGATTTTACACATTTTTAGAAAATAAACCCGCACAGTACACCGTCGCTATTCAGTTCCCACCAAAAAGCTTTGACTTATGCTGAACGTGTTTATTATTGTATATATAAAAATGTACTTTCGTCAGGTGGCGCTACTGCGCGCGCACGCCGGCGAACACCTGTTGCTCGGTTGCGCGCGCAGGTCGCTGAACCTCAAAGACATCCTGCTCTTAGGCAACAACTGCATCATCACCAAACACAATATTGGTAAGTGCCTTTGTACAACTCAACTTGTCTCTTATGTACGTATTGGTTAATCCTCAGATTTACCACTCTGATGATAAAAGCCGGAAAAAGATTTTCATCTATCTTCTATATATTAGGTTGAGGAAAAAGTTTCTTCGCATTTTATATAAAAATTCAAAAGGTTTTTTTATAAAGTTTATTTACATTTGACTAAAGTATGTAGGTGCCATTTTGTTGGATAACGTTTTGCCATCTTGTAGGTAGGGACGTGATCCCATTGCTATAAAAATTTTGGGGCTTCTGATCAAACAACTGCGACAAGTGGTTTTGTCAGTCCTCTCGTGATGTTAACCTGACACTGCCTAAGGAATTCTGCAGAGACCGAAACAGGTGAAAATCTGAAGGTGCAAGGTCAGGACTATACGGCGGATGCATTAACACCTCCCAGCCAAACTCTCGTAATTTTTGCTGAGTGGCTAAAGATGTGTGAGGTCTAGCGTTATCATGGTGAAAAACCACACCTCTTCTGTTGATTAATTCCGGCCGCTTTCTCTCAACGTTTTGCTTTAATCTCATCAGTTGTTCGCAGTAGAGTTCAGAATCGATGGTCCTGCCTGGCGGTAACAGCTCATAATGAATAATGCCCTTCCAATCCCACCATACACACAGCATCACCTTGTTGCGAGTTAACCCAGGTTTCGCCATAGTCTGTGAAGCCTGACCGGCCTTTGACCACAATCTTTTTCGCACGTTCTTGTTGTACGTGATCCACTTTTCATCACCAGTTATCAGCTCCTTCAAAAATGGTTCGGTTTCATTACGTCGTAATAAAGAATCACAAATGAGTACACGGTTCATTAGGTTTCTTTCAGTGAGCTCATGAGGCACCCAAATATCGAGCTTTTTTGTGTACCCAGCTTTTTTCAAATGCGCCAAAACCGTTTTGTGATCAATTCCCAGTTCTCCAGCTACATCGTAACTACTAATATGCCGATCTTGCTCCACTTTTTCAAAAATTGCATTAATTTTGAACGTAACAGGGCGACCAGAGCGACGTGCATCTTTGATATCAAAATTTCCGGATTGAAAACGCTTAAACCAAATTTACGCTACTCTCACAGATACTGCAATAGATCCATAAACATCAAAAAAAAAAATTTTCACGGCTTGTGTTGAATTTTTACCTTTTTTGTAGTAAAATTTTAAAATGTACCGAATTTCTTCATTAGATTCTCTCATTTTAACAATAAGAAAAACAAATGAAAATCACACACTTTCCTAATTTGAATTTGGAATTGTCTTCTTTAAAATTAAAACTTTTTAATGATACCAAAACCAGCCAAATACAAATGGTATAGCCAAAGAGATTTTATTACATGTTCATACATACTTTATGCGAAAAGACTTTTCCCCAACCTATTATATAAAAATTCCCTGTCACAGTGTTCGACCGCAATGAACTTGGAAACTACTCAACCGATTTTAGGATTTTAGTCACTTTGCTAGATTTGTTCCAATTTAGGACATAGGATAGGTTTCATTTTAATTTATAATCATATTTTTTTTATTGCTGTTTTATATACCGAAAGTTCGGTAAGTATGAGTTCTACTGTCAACTAAGTTACATAAGCATCAAATAGATGGCGCCATACTTTAAGTCCCACCCTTTATTTGATTCATTGTATGTGAACCTTATCAATATAAATCTAATATATATAAATAAAAATGAATCGCAAAAATGTATATACACGCAGCGTCTTGAGAACTTGAGACCGACATTACCGATTTTGATGACATTTTTGTCCATATTTGAGTGGATCCTGGGATGGTTTAGACTCACAATTGGAATCGGGCTCTAGGATCCTCATAATCTCCTGGACCTATTTTGATGATTTTCGTATGTTTGCGTGGGTCCCCAGATTGTTTAGATTGACAATTACAACTGGTAGGGGCACTAGAATCGGGTCCTAGATTTTCATTTTTTCAGGGCAGGAGACAATGTCGGCCGGACCGCTAGTAATATTATAAAACTCTAAATATATCGTGTAAGTGCACTGAAGCTATTTAAAAAAACAACTGGAATAGACTATATAAACGATGGAGAACACGATGCAATTTTTTTAGGATTTCTTGTCTGTATGTCGGTTTATTTCTTTGTTGGGGATTCACGTAAAACTACTGGGCCTACTTCGTTACGGTTTTCGCTAATCGACAGCAAATTCTTAGAGTTAAAATCTGCGCTATCTTTTATCCCGGTAATCCCATGGGAGTTTTTGGGAACGATTTAAAATGGCCAGATTGAAAAAATAATCGAATTTCAATGCAATGTTTTCACCGACCCATAGCAATTTTTATGTAATAAAATGTGTGATATTCTTTATTCCGGGAATCCCACGGAAATTGGCCCGGGAGCGGTTTTTAGTTTTTCGGATGCATGGAATTAGCTTATTCCGACACAGTTTACACTAAAACGATAGCTTACATTGTTTTTTAAATGCTGCGATACTGTGTGTCCCGAGAACACAAAGTACCGCAGTTGCAAACGACTTCGTTGTGGACGAAGTTGCGACCATGTCCTAGTCTTAAATAAAATCGGACATTTACCAACGTGTTGGTTAATCCTAAGACATACCGCAGTTCGGACTTTTACAGTAACATATATATCACAGTTTTGAAAATGACAATATAATTAATTAAAATATCGAAATATTACAAGTGTCCATGAATTCCTAACATTATATTCCAGATGGTCGTATGGATATTGATATCAGCATGATCGGGATGCGGGTGATGGACGAGATAGTGAAGCCGCTGAGGGAGATCGACATTGACGACACGGAGTTCGCCTGCCTCAAGGCCATCGTGTTTTTTGATCCTAGTAAGTATTTATGCGTATTTATACCAGCTCTTAGGGCCGACTCTACCGGTGTGATACCATGCTCTCACAGAATAATCTCTTCCTCCTCCCCCTATTCCACCTTGCCTATCCCATCCTCCTATTCCAATCCCATATCCCATTCTAGTCTAATCACACTATTTTATGCTAAAGGTTGGCATCACATTGGCTTCCTCTTGATGTTGCAAATGTCTATAAGCGAAGGTAACCACTTTCCATGCATGAGTCGAGCCATCGACCTGTCAGCTATACTCCTAAAATAAAAGAAGTTCCTCCAGCACACACAGTTTTCGAAGTGGTAGAGCTATGCTGGAATCATTATCTTGATCACAGCTCTTGGAGCCGACTCGTTCGGTGTGATACCACGACTTCACAGAATCTCGCTATGAATCGGTTAGTCGCTTAATATGTTCTGTATGAAGAGTGAGCGTTCCGGTGGCTCTTTGCCTGCCTGTAGCTCCTCTAATCCAAACTGCTCTATCTAATCCCAGTCGCCAGCATCGTTCCAGGGGCCCAATTCTGCAATTTCAATATCTTGGCGTCCCGAAGATACTTAAAGTACAATTTCATTGCGATAGTGTCAAAAAGTCGTGTTCTACCAAACCCACAATATCTTCTCGATATCGTCGCGGCGGAAGAATAGTAGAAAAAAATTGTCGTTACCATTTGCAGAAATGGTGTTAGCCGAAATTAATATTGTTAATCTACCAAAATTTCAAACATTTATTTCGCGAGTATTCGCTTATAAATGTTTGTAAAGTTGGAATTGACAGAATACCAAAATCGGGCAAAACTACAATTGAGATGATAGTGTGGTATATGCGGCTGCTGCTGACGTAGTTTTAAGGTGGTTATAGTATTAAAACTACTTTGTCCCAATGTGTGCTCTTTGTTTATAGAGCAGGCGCCCTTACAATGAACCTGTGCCCCTTACAATGAACAATACAAATTCTTACATACTACAATAATGTCCGGCGATTTTGACGAGATAGTAATAGCAGAATTAGGCGCCTGGTGTTACAAACGTCCATTGGCGACGATAAACACTTTCCGTCAGGTGAGCCTGTTGCCAAAGCGTGTCTCTTTGCCAGTTTCAGGCAACAATAAAAAAAGCACTCTCTATTATACAGGCGGTCAAAAACAGAGTTTGGTGTTCAATGTAATTTTAATTATTAAGATATATTTAATGCAAAAACTTTAGCTTTTAAAAAATTGGTAATTTCAATGCTTAAAGATCACACCTCTTTACTTGTTAAGTAATTTGTTTAATGCTTTCTTTTTCTCGTTTATTATCCATACAATGAATCACTAAAATTAATAATGTGTTTCTTAGATGTAAGTATTGATTGAATTATTATTATTGACATTATTTACATAATTTTGTTTAAGAAAATATAATTTTCATCTCTCATATTCTGAAAGTACGCTTGGAGTTGCCTGATCAGAGGGACGAAAACAGTTCTTTTCGTCCCTGGGACACGATTTTCCCTGTTGTCAAAAAAATTAATTATTTATTTAGTTTTATGGCTTGGCAGCTAGGCCTTTAAGCTAGATCTTAGATTATAATGTAGTTTCCTCATTTTCTTAAGCCTATGTGTAGCACAGCTGAACTGTAGGTTATCAGCTGGTGCCATTCAACGGAGTTCTTGTGACAAGTCAAAAGGCCACATTTCACTATACAGTGCACATTTCTCACAAAACACATAACTACTACTCAAAAACTATCAATATCCTACAATTATTGTACATTTTAGAGTAATTTTACACATTTTTAGAAAATAAAACTGCACAGCACTACATCTCATTTCAATTCCCGCCAAAAACTCCTCAAAAAATTTAAAGACTGCGATCCATAGATAACACATGCGACTTATGTCCCAACCTTTTTTACAGCCACTGTTAAATCGCGGCATAAAATGCAATTAAAAAATATCAATAATTTTGTAACATCATTTTATACTTATAAATTACTTTTCACAAAATTATTATTTAACTCACATAAATTTGAGCAAAATATAATATCCTTATAGATTTAAAAAAAAATTGTTGTAAGAGGCGACAAAACAAAGTCAGGTGGTAGAGTATTTGCCTGTCTGGATGGCTACCACCCCTGGTCGGGAGAATGCCGCTATAGCAAGTTGTATTCTAGCATCTATAACAAGGTTCCAGTTTCTCCTTCAAAGCCGGCAACACACTGGCAGAACCTCTGGTATTGCTAATGTCCTTAGGCGACGGTAACCACTTACCATAACAGTTGTGCCGTCAAACTGTCCGCTGTGCTTCAGTAATAAAAAAAAAGAAGTAGTTGTTTGTTTAACTACTAATCAGGTTTTTTTTTACTTGCCTCATATTCGAAATTAAAAGCAGTGTTAACCTCGAGTGAAAGGCCTATTTGGCCACTCGGAACTATTAGCGCCCTCGCTACGCTCGTATGCAATAAATCACTTTCACCTCTCGTGTAACAATCTACTATTGATTGTGTGTTTTATTCGCACACTAGAGATTACCCGCGCGGGTCAACCTCTAGTGCGTGCCTTTTGTTTAAAGAGGTCACAACACAGGTTACATTGTATTAAAATTTTATGTTACTACTATTTGCCTCGGAAGATTCGATTCATTTTATATCGTAACTATCCCATCTCCCGGATGAAAAGTATCTATCCCAAGTATTAAAACTACATATGTACACAAAAATGACCAAATTAACCAAAATGACGAAAATGGCAAATCACAAAATAAAAACCTATCCTAGTTTCTGGGATAATCTTTACATAAATCTATCCCCAAACTTATCCTATTATCCGGGATGAAAAGTATCTCTTGTCCACCCTCGGTATTAAAATTACATATATTCCGAATTGCAGCCTAATCGGTCCAGTAGTTTTTCCGTAAAAGTATAATAAATAGAGAGAAAAATATATTTTTATCCCAGAAACTATCCTATATTTCGGGATAAAAAGTATCCTATGTTCATCCTAGGCATCGAAAATATATATATGCTGAGTTTCATCCAAATCGGTACAGTAGTTTTTCCGTGAAAACGGAACAGACAGACGGACACGTTACTTTCGCATTTATAAGGTTAATAGAGATTAAGCTTACGGGAATATTTTCAGACGCGAAGGGGCTCTCTCAGCCGCAGAAGATCAAGCAGCTGCGGTACCAGATCCAGATAAACCTGGAGGACTACATAAGCGACCGGCAGTACGACGGGCGCGGCCGCTTCGGGGAGCTGCTCCTCTGCCTGCCCCCCCTCCAGAGCATCACCTGGCAGATGATCGAGCAGATACAGTTCGCGAAGCTATTCGGCGTCGCGCACGTCGACAGTCTCCTGCAGGAGATGCTGCTCGGTGGTGGGTTTCGACCATGGGCCTCGTACACGACAGGATGAAATATCACGGCGCTTTAGCATGTGACGGCTTCTGTGGTTGAGCGGGCTAAGCCATTGCCGGCCAATCTCACTACAACGCAGAGGCTCCGGGTTCGATTCCTGGCATGGCAAATTTCGTAAACGAATTTTCCGTCATCTACTATGGTCTGGGTGTCTGAGATCGGCATCACAGTGGTACGTCATATATTACCCATGACACTAGTGTAATTTGCTTAGTTTGGGAATATACAATGTGTATTTGTCTGCCGATTTTATTATATCACGTAAATTAACCATTATTTTATTTTTAACTGGGATATGACTACGACTTCGTCCAGGTTTGACTTCAAAGTAGCGCAGAGTTAAAGTCTAAGAATTAGCTGTCGATCAGCGAAAACCGCATCGAATCGGTCCAGTAGTTTTAACGTGAATCTCGAACAAACAGACAAACCCACACACGGACAAGAAACCTAAAAAAAATGCATCGTCTTCTCCATTGTTTATATAGTCTATTCCAGTTATTTTTTCTAAATATCTTTAATGTACAGACACAGCATGTTTAGATTTTTATAGAATTATAGATAGAACTTTTCATCACAGGAGCGTCGACTGAGGCTTCGAGCGAGGATCCCCCAACCGGAGTGGCGGGTGGGTCCCCCCTAGGGGGCAACGCCTCCCCTCCACTGGTGCCCCAACTGCCCCTGCCGAACCCCACGCCGACGACCCTCTTTGACGCGTCGCCTTCGTTCAAGCAGGAACCAAACATGTGAGACAATAATACACTATACATAAGGACGCGGTCTGTAATAGGCTTGTACTGCCGTACTCAGAGTCGGATAATGAACGATTAATTGTAAATTCGTGTGATTCTATGTCGTCTTATGTATTCGGATATACTTTTTGATAGCGTTTTAATGTTTAAATTTGTAATTCACGTCAGTTAGTACGAAAAGTAAAATATAAATTGTGAACATTGTTTACATTTTATATTGCAAATGTTTATATTTCTCTATTGTAAATTAAATAGTGAATTTTGATTTAATCATCATTTACGTTCTCTGAGTGCGGCAGTTATAGATAGTTATTGATATTGAATCTGAGGCCCAGCTAAGTGTGACCCGAAGTAGAACCGCGTATTGATTATCCCGCTACTTCGAGATAGCAATATTTAAAAAAAAATTGTTTCATAGGTATGTCTTTAACATCGGGATCTTTAATCCCGACTTGCTGTCAGTCAAACTACGCGTCATAATGTATCACTTTGTACACGCATTTGCAATGCGCTGCTATTCAGTACGCGCGTTAGGCATACGTATTCAGTCATTCAGTACGCGCATTGGCGATACGCAGTCATACAATCCGCGGTATTGACGATACGCTGTCATTCGGTACGCGCATTCGCGATACGCAATAATATAATACGCGCATTGGCGATACGCTGTCATTCAATACGCGCATTGACGATACGCCGTCATACAATATGCGGTATTGGCGATACGCAGTCATACAATACGCGGTATTAGCGATACGTAGTCATACAATACGCGGTATTAGCGATACGCCGTCATACAATACGCGCAATAGCGATACGCTCTTTCAGTACTTGTATTGGCGATATGCCGTTGCACTAGCTTTTGTGATACACCGTTGCATGCGAACATTAACTGAAGATAGAAGTAAAAAACGGCAAAGTTATAAATCATATACAATAAATAAAGCATTGAAAGTCACCCAGTTTAACACTCAGTTGTACCTCACGCTTAGGCCATATTTCACTAATCAATAATAATCTTAGGAGACACCTAAAATGTACATGACTTTTATATCTGGTTTCAGTGCAAATATTTTTTTAACATCTTACTAACGTTGTTAAATGCTATAGGTAAAATAGAATTTTAATAAGACTGTCTCTTAAGCTTACTGTTGCAATTACAATCGGGAGTAACATTCATGTATTTAGTTATAAGGAAAGGCTTGTTCTATACTCTAAGACTATAAAATTCAGATAGATTCGTGTAAGATAAAAATTGTAACGGGAGTTTCAAATACACTCTTTAAAATAAGGTATGATTACACAAAAAGACAAATTGAAAGTAATGCTATAAAAGACTATTTGTAATGCAAATACAATTCTTTGATAATTTGTCATAATTTCTAAATCAGGTATATCC
The DNA here is from genome assembly GCA_039645545.1 of Dendrolimus houi. Classification (NCBI taxonomy): domain Eukaryota; kingdom Metazoa; phylum Arthropoda; class Insecta; order Lepidoptera; family Lasiocampidae; genus Dendrolimus; species Dendrolimus houi. Next base: position 14,078,676 of record CM077134.1, read on the forward strand.
CTTGTTTCAAATTACAGATGTTCTAATCAAAGGATAAATAAAAAGCTCTTCTTTATGTGCATGTACAAAAAGATATATTAAAGTAGATGGATCGAAAATATATATATACCTATACCAAAATCGTTGCAAGTGGATAATTATATCCAATATATCTCTGCATACACTTAAAGGAAGTAAGTGTGACACTATGTGTAAATTTAAAATAACATATCATTTATTGTTCTTTTTGAATCATTTTATGAATTTAGATTATTTTTATCAAAATGAGAATATTATTTTAAATTTGTAATTTTGAAATAAATTAATAGTACTTTATGTATAACGAATGCACAAAACATGAATATACTAATATTCTATATTGTAACCTAAGAAAAGTGCCTTACTAATTTAAAAATTATCTTAAAATGTTGCCAGAATAGATCTCACATTTCTGTATGTTATAAACATTATAAGTCTGCCCAAAAAAGTAAAAATATATTAATATGTACATAAAATCCATACCCAGGGGTATATATAAATAATGTATACAAATCCATGACAATAAACATATATATAATAATAATCTTAACATACACAAAATATGAATATTTTTGTATAAGATCTACAACAGTTTATAAGTAATATCTTAATGTACATTATTTTTATTTCAATTTTCAATTATTATTAAATTGAAACAATTGAATTGAATTTTACGGTACGTGCAAAACTTAAATGCGGCTCATGAGAACTTAGCTCCGTGTATTTGCATAGGTCCAATCAAGTCTTAATTTCTATTACACCTAGCAATGTGGAGTGCGAAAGAGATGCCATGCGGGTTCGAATGCCGCCGAGCGAGAGCGCAACACTCCGCTCTCAGCTCTGAACGTACTACTTCAAGAACTCTATGATTATATTACAATCATGTATTGTACATATACATGTTACAATAATTTCTAACATTATTTACATATTAAAAACGGACTTTAAAATATCATGATAGAAATGATTTTAACTGCTGTTCAAACAATATTGCATGCGCTATTTGGCCCATTTTACTTGTACAAAACTATGAAGTCGAAATTTTTTACTCGTATAAAATCTATAAGGCCGCGATTTTTTGGAAAGTAATAAACTGTGTCTCAATAGGTGAGCAGACGGTCAAATCAACTGAGATACTTTTTATAAACTTTCAAAACTTCGTCGCCTCATAAATTTTTTACGAACGTATTATTTATGCCGTCATAAGTAGGCACAAGTAAAATGAGTCAAATAGCCCATTAATTATTGTTTGAAAGTAATTAATATTATTTATATTATGATATTTTAAAAGTTAGAAAACAAGATGTTAATTTAAAGTATTAGAATTTATTTGAACATGTATCTGCATTCTTATTGTTTTAACAGTCATCTACTCTATTGTACGTTACGCAATGACATGTGCAAACTTCAGGGACGCATTTAAGTTTTACTCGTACAATAACACTGGTGGTTGTTCGGAAATTGTTCATATCGGTGGCGGATAACTAATATGTGGCTAAATGGTGTTGGATTGATCATATCAAAATTCCAATTATAACTCCAAATTGTTCTTTACACCAGGAGCCCCGAAAGGGAGTCATCATTGTTGAAGAATGTCGACATTACGTTGTTATAGTGGAAGCACTTTAGCCGCGGTACCAATAATTCATCTAAATTAATAAATATTGTCATCTCTGGAATACTGGCTGTAGCTACCACTTGTTCACATGTTCTTGGTATTTTATATTCATTTATTTTCTGAACCTTGTAACATACACGAAAATTGAATGATTCCTTTTTTAATCCCCATATTTTATTGATATACGTTGAGCTGTTTTGGAGCCTATGTAAGACAGAATTTTAAGAAAGTAAGCAGAAATCAAAGACTAAAAAAGGATTATTTACCTTTAGGCATATAGTATACATAGCATTTTTTCATGAATTTTGACTTTGTTTTGAAATCACAGACAGATATTTCAATTTTATTTATTGGTATTTAAAATTATTAAGTCATAAAATGTAATGGCATTGATATGAACAAATGTTTCATATTATACACATATGTTTAGGTGATAGAAATAAGACCTTGCCAGCTTTTTATACATGTTTATATAGAATGTTAACTAATAGACTATGGGAAACAATGGTTAATACAAAAATATAACAAGTGTGATTATGAATGTTAAAACATGATATAAATCAAATATTTGTATATTATTTATTTATTAGAATTTTCATAGTTACCTTTTTGGTGTTATAAGTATTTGAAATCATATTTTTAGTATGTTAAAAATTTAGGTGTGGGTAAGATGTATGCAATTGTTTAACTCATGGTCACAAGAGTGGTTATAGGCATTTTTATATTAATTAGATTATTGAACCCAACAAATATTATACATAATCATGAAAGAAGAGTTATGCATGACAATATCAGTTTAAAGTTATCATTAAATTTTATTGTAACTTGTGCCCGCATCCCTATTTTGGAAGCCGCCGCCGCGCTAGTATTTGGGGCCCTGTTTAAAGTTACATTTTTTTATTGAATAAAAGTCATTCGTAGTATTCTTCTCCCATGATATAACTGTTGTAGTTGCGTTTAAAGCATATATTTTATAGGTGATCCGATTGTTAAAATGCTCAATGTATTATTCCTTATATTGTTATTGGTTGGTTTTTAAATATTTAAGCCATAAATATGGTGAAAGTTATGTATGGTTAGTTTTTTTTAAAGAATCGTCTGTGGGTTCGCTAAGACTTCGATCGTAATTTGTAATCATACATCATGTATGAAATAGGTGCCTTATTTGTCCTATTAAGGTGTACTGGTTGAAATGTACATACTATGTTATGAAATTTGGTAGAATATATTTTAATAAATAATGTTACACAATTGGCTGGTATTTTTTTTTTTGATTAATTAATTTACGATTTATTTTTTTCAAAAGAAAGTCCTGCCTACAATTGGTTCTGATCATAAGGATTTAATATAACAGCCCATAACATACTATTGTTGAGTTTGGGTAATTTATGAGGAGCGGAATCATAAGGTTTACCGTCCTATAAATTAACTAAAACAAATTCCCTTTGCCATCCCGTGCAAGCCTTTTAAAATAGAAAACACGCGAATGCAGTATAACTATCACTGCATCTTTATTTTAACGTTGCTGTTCAAACTATTTTAAAGAACATTTTTAAGCTCCGTGTACAAAACAATTTGAAAATTGTATTATCAACAGCGTCTCAGGTGGAGACGACATGAGACGCTATAAGAACACTCGTGTAAACAGACAGGACTTGCATGTTGGAAATACCAGTTACAGAGACGTGTCTTTTAAATACCTGGGCTGTACTCTAACAGACACTAACATCCGCGAGGAAGATATAGATATTCGTTTTCAAAACAATCTACGATGTACCGCGGCGCCTCATAAGGTGTTGGTGTCCAAGCTTCTTAGCCGTAAGACCAAGATACGTATATATAAAACTATTATACGCCCAATATTGATGTACGGATGTGAAGCTTCGACCCTAATACTTAAGGAGGAGAACAAGCTGTTGGTGGCTGAAAGAAAGGTCCTGGGTTCGACACAGGGTAGCGATGGCAACTGGCCGATCCGAAATCGTCTGGGGGGTCGTATGCCTGTCTGCTGAACTCGTGCAATAAAAAAAATCGAAGAGCTGGTGGATGGGCTCAATATAATAGGCGAGAGCAAGGCACACCGCTTGTGCTGGCTTAGCCACCTACACAAAATGGGGGAGGATCGAGCGGTGAAGTGAGCTAGGCAAACCAACGGGACGACGACTAGTATGTCGGCCCAGATATCGCTGGAGTGACTTGGAGGCTGAACTGCACGAGCTTCAAAGCCTGTGACTGGCAGGAGACAGTGCTGAACAAAAGGAGTGGAGTATTCTAATTTCGGAGGCCAAGGCTCATTTTGGGTTGTTAAGCCGCAGCAGTTAGTTTAGTCGTATGATCAACAAATACAAAGATTGTAAGATTTTATTTGTTAAATAAAAATTGTGGCTCTCGTATTCGGCTTTATAATGTCGAGCATTATGTGGCAATCACAAAGTTTACATCAAAGGAAAAAATACTAAGGCCTCTATTATTGCCAAAAGCAGGCAGACCGCCCATGTATGTAATGGAAAATGGTCACCGTCGCATAAGGAGGACGTATGCCACATAAGAGGCAGGCAGGGGTGTTGCCATACTCGAATCATTTTCTAACGTCTTTTTTAAATGATCACATATATATCGTAGCTTAAAGGGAAATCCTAGATAAGATGTTCTCTCGTACCAACATAGACGGTAGATGCATAATAAGGCCAATTCATTACATAAATCTGCTACACCTTCTTTAAATATTAGGATTATATTGAACTTAACATGATAACGTATGCGTTCCCAGAAAATTATTTATTATTATATATAGTTATATTTCAAAAAAGAATTCCAAGCGACATAACATTAGTTTCTCTGTGGAGGTGATAAATGTAATATTTTTATCTGTAATTAACTGTCAATTTAACAACGCTGAACATTGACAGTTTATGCAATATCTCAAGATATGGAATTGTGATATTTTATTATAACTTTAAAACCTAAAACTGCTAAAGGAATATTATTATGTATTTCGTAATTTTACCATTAATATTCATGTCCTTGGTATCTGCAATTTCGGTCGTGTATTTGTACTGTCAGAATAGAGGAAACAGGAGAAAGGGTTACATGGACGTGACAGAAAAACCTTCTGATGATGAACCACCGTGATGAACCAAGATTTAAAATAAAATTAATCATTTAGAGACGACGCTTTTGATTTCAGATTTTGTAAGTCACCTCGCCTTAAATAGGAATCAGTCCACAAGTATCCGGAAAATGGGATGGTTTTAATAGCATACGAATACCTAGTTGGAAACCCCAAGGGCATAATTATAAATATCCGGTATTTAAACTAGCGGGGACTAGCGGAATGGTGACAAGTAGATACCCCTTCTCCAACGCCTGTGTCTAGGAAATATATAATTTAAAACCAACTATTTACAACCAACCAACCTCCAATTTATTACAACGAACCGCCATGCAGGCTGTATTTCTTTGGAATTATTTGCCCACTGACGTCAGAAAAGCTAAATCCTTTGCCATATTTAAAAATTCACTCAGAAAACATTATTAGTCTTTTGCAATAATGTATGTGCTAGTTTACACTGTAATCTGCTGTCCATGCATGTCATTTTTATTTATATTTTTTCCTTTTTCTTTGTTACATAATTTGCTATTTTCTTGTTGTGCATTTTTGTAATTTTTATTTATGGCTTGGCAGCTAGGCCTTTAAGCCAGATCTTAAATTATAATGTAGTTTTTTCATTTTCATGCCTATGTGTAGCACAGCTGAACTGTAGGTTATCAGCTGGTGCCATTCAACGGAGTTCTTGTGACAACTCTAGAGGCCACATTTGACTATACAGTTCACATTTCTCACAAAACACATAATTACTACTCAAAAACTAACAATATCCTACAACTATTGTTCATTTTAGAGTAATTTTACACATTTTTAGAAAATAAAACTGCACAGTTCAACATCTCCTTTCAGATGAAGCCGCACCGTAATAGATAGAAGATTGGGAACTTTATGTTCACCACATTAATACATCAACTTTAATATTAAAGAGTTAAGCTTTTACATTTGCATTAATTAATAAGTCAGTTAATTTGAATTTTGAAATTTTCCAGTTAAGCTCTTACCATCGTTTGGATAGAAATTCGGTAGCTAAGTAAAAAATCATGAAAGTACTATTTGAATTAAATGTTTTTTAATATCATGAACATAATAATAAACTAGTAACAATTTAACAATCACTGGAAATAGAACGGACGATTTTTGATGTTTATACCAGAAATATAAACTGTTTTTTTTTTAGTTTTTCGTCGAAAAACAAAGCGCGCTTATATCCCTTACTCCTTCAATTCTCCTCTCCAAGACCGCATCTTTCCGCTATTCGATAAATTAGTGTACGGTGAGTAGTTTATTTCATTCTTTGTGCTTGTTGGCAGCAGAGAGTATGAATTTTCAAAATATTTCTATTGCTCAACCAAACCCGCCTTACCATACTATAGATGTAACAAATATCTATTAGAGTACATTGGTATTTAATTTTTTTTCGAAATAAATAGAACAAATATTTAATAAAAACTATTATATTGATAAAATTAATCAGCACCTTTACAAAAAATATAATTATAACTCTTAATAATATTATTATTCATGCACAAATTGATACTGCCAGCATAAAATGCCACCCCCATGTCATCCCCTATTCCAATTTCATATCCCATCCCTTCTATCCCATCCTACAGGCTGGCAACACGTTGGTTTTGCCTCTGACGTTACAAACATCTATAGGCGACGGTAACCAATTTCCATAAACTGGGCCATCTGCCTGTTTGCCAGGTTTGCAATAAATAAATTACGAGAGTACAAAAAGAAAAAATATAATAATAATTTTTATACAACAAAACAGACAAATCACACCACTATTTTATTATTTTTTAATATTAAAGTCTTTCCAATACGATTTATATCACTATCAGACATATTGCGAGTACCGTAAAAGGGGGTGGACAGAAAAATTTGAAACTGCTTTTATTTATTGCACATATCCGGTCCGTAAAATGGGGTGGAGAAAAAAATTTGCTTTGTTATTATTGCAATTCCATTACTTTGGAAACATACGATTATGGATTAATAATATTATCCACGATTATACTCTTTAAAATTTAGCCTTTTATTACTATCTAAATCAAGTGATTTATTTAAAATCTTTCAAAATATGTTCGTTTTCTATACACCCCAAAGTTGGGGGAACGAAGTTCTGAGAGGGGAGAATAGTAAACTTGGCCAGGATTATTACTAAATTTGGATAAAATCTGTAGCTGTTAAAGAATAAAAGTAAAATTGTGATTTTATGGCTTTAGTCGTGTGATAAGAATTTTAAAATAAAGTCCTTAACAAATAAAAACTTAAAGTATTAAATATACCTATAATAAAAACATACATACATTTCATAATAATAAACACAAAATTATTATATTTTCTGACCTAAAACTATATTAACATACTAATAAAATTGTTGATGAAACGCGCCAAATCATGAAATTTTAAATTTTATCACAGAATTATTTTTCAATAAATGTTAATACTAGAACCTCTTAACATTATAGAAGAAACTTTTCATTCAAAACTTTGACACTGCAACACTATGGATTTAATTCCAAAATACGTATATAGATAAAACATATCTTTTTTAAATAATGTAATCGTATTTTTAAATTATGAAATCTGGTTTTAAAATATTTATTTTGATGTCAAATTTTAAAATGTTTATCAAAGTTACATTGTTATGGCTATTTACTAATGAAATAATTGGTTTTTTTTTTATAAAAGCGAAGTTTACTTAAGCAATGATTTATTTATGATTGTAACCGCTTTTATTATTGTTGACAATCTCAGTTTCTAGAATACATAAACCTCTTTTTAGTTTTTAAACCGATTTGAGATGGTATATCCATAGCGATAAGACGTTGCGAAACAATATACGTAACATAGGAATCAGACTTAATTTTTAGTATGCGATATGCAGCATAGCAATGTATTACCTTCAAAAAATGCTCTCCCGTGGAACTTAGTTTGAATAAAAATATTTTAAATTTGAACTGTTTTATCGATGGTTTATCCCGTACCAACCTTTATAAGTTCTAGAATTTTATATTTTTATGAATATAAAACATATAAAAAAATAGTAAAAATCTTTATCAGCCTGAAATGGCTATAATTATAGGAATCGTATTAATTAAATAATCGGTCAAGCTTGTATCAATCTACCTACATCAAGGGTACTTTAGATTAGACGAACTTCCATTATTTTTGTCAGTTGGCTACCGAACTCTATAAAGCATCTAAATAAAAATACTTGACAGATATCTATCAATCTTCGCTGTAAGATTCGTTTTTAGTATCCTCTTGATCGTTCCGTTTGTTTCTGGCTTTATTTCGCTCGGTGTTGACGCCAACGTAACAGAAGCCAGTGTCGATACCGACCGAGTTAAGATAGCGCATCCACTGCAACTGTTTTATCGACGGTTTGTCCGTATCCGTCTTTACTTCTACAAATTTTATCTGTAATAGATTAAAAAAGAAATTTTTGATATCAGAATAAAATTACTATAAAAGTGCCCTTTTATATAAATAAATAATAATAAATCGGCAGACAACACACACACACTGTATATCCCCAAATTAAGCAAGTTACGCTTGTGTTATGGGTAATATACAACGGACCACTCTGGGGCCGATCCCAGACACCCAGACCATACATTAAAACACATTCGACTGTGACACAGAAACATCATGGGTTCATTCGTGCTGAATTCGTGAGTCGTGTACACAATATTGTTATATTAAAAATAGGAGCAGAGGCGAGGAATTGTTAATATAAATAATCACAAAATTAGTATTTATAATAATTATGCAGGAGACCGCCTATTGTACCTTTATGTTTGCGTAATAAAGTTATTCATTCATACAAAATTACCTAATAATATAGTTTATCTGTACATAAGCTTTAGTTCTTTTTTAATAACTGCGCCCGCGACTTCGGCCGCGGGAACTTTTTTTCGCGGAACCCTAAAAAAGCAACCTAATTACTTCTTATAACATCAGCTATCTGCTAGTGAAAGTCCCGTCCAAATCAGTCGAGCCGTTTCAGAGATTAGCCGGAACATCCAGACACAAACAGAAATCCTAAAAATTGCATTTTCGGAATCTCCCGAATTATCCCCTAATTTTTTAACATTTTTATTATGACATTACGAACAGACACTTCAGTTTGATTTATCTATATAGATTAATTTCGGCTTAAATATTTACTTGACATTGCAATTGCGACTATGTATAATATAGACATTAATTAATTAAATTATTATTCCATTGACATTTGAATTGTAAATGCTGTGCACTCCTTTAATTAATAGATCCACACATCAGAACGTTTATAGTAAACTAGAGTTTACCTTTAGTTAGTCAAACTTTATTGTGTACCTCTTGTTTAAAGAGCAGGCGTAAATACAGGTACATCGTATTAAATTTTTATGTCAGTGCTATTTGCCCCCGGAAAATTCACTTCATTTTATATCGCAAACTATCCCATCTCCCGACAGGAAAAGTAGTTATGTCCATTTTCGATATTAAAACTATAAATGACATTGTTAGCAATGTCATTTATCGGGATAAAGAGGGACCGATTAGCAAAATACATGGCGCTGCAATCACTTTTTTTTAAATTCACTAACAAATACCTATGTTGTCATAAACAACATGTCATTCATTGTGTTACTTCAAATCAGGTTGGCTTCGACTCGCTTTTATGTTTTGCTGAGCAGTTGTGTAGACTGTATGGACTTAGTTTTTTTGTTATTATTATATGTAAAAAACTGAATTAAGTTTTATGTACCATAAGTAACATAGAGCTATACTACCTAAGGTTTTTCACGCGGATTAACCTCTAGTAAATTCCAGTAAATAAATAAACTACAACTTTACCTGTTTGGTATTGGTATTCCACAGGGTGAGATCCGGGAAGCCGTTGCGCGCGTACCAGTAGTCGGTGGCGAGGCGCCGGCACACGCTCGCCAGCCGGCGTGCGCCCGCGCACTCACACACCTCGCAGACGCGCTCCCAGCCCACGCCACGGTTTATCCCAGACATCTCCGCTAAAAATCGTTCATACGGTATTTTGGTACAACTACTATTCGCGCTGTAGCATAGTGCGGGGGACATTAGGCGCTGCTAGGGCCTCGTGGAGTGACGAGGCTATGTACCCGTGGCCTTGGTATAAGGGCGAGAACGGATCAACAAGGGGTTTTAATGGTTATCCCCGACTTGGTGGCACCTCCTAAGAAGTGCTATTGCCACCAAGTCGGGTGTGCAAAGGTAGTGCAAAGTGGTGAATCCCACACTCCCTCGCCGTGATTCTACCGGCCGTTAGTCGATTCAATCGAATTTCCCCTCGTCAAAAAAAGGGAAACATTACACGAACCGTTCCTTTCCACTTTTGAAAGTTACAGCAATTTACAAACATAACTTAATACTTTAATCTTAAATCTAATCATAGTCTTGGCCGATTTTTCAATCATCAGGTCAAAGTTATTAGTTGAATAAATTATAATAAAAATTAAATTCAAAAGTGAAACGATTCTACTTACTTACTTATTGCAAATGACATTTTTCATTTTTCCATGTTACACTGGTGATTGAAAATTCGGCCCTTAGTAAATTAAATTGAAAATAAAATATCTGCTATCCATACATGTAACGTGACAGGATTTTTAGTGATTGGAGGTATTTTTACGATGAATTGGATTGGATATTTTTTATATGCGGATATGGTTTCATAATTCTTGGGCCCATTTTGTAAAAAGGTGGGAGTGATTTTAAGATTTCTTTTTATTATGTTGATATTTTTATAATTGAAGTAGGTTATTTTGAATGAATTAATCGTGTGGTGTGTTTTCATATTATTAATTGTTAAAATTCATTCACATAAATTGATTATGGTGATCGATAAGTTATTTTATTTGTGACCTTATTTTTAAGATTTCTCATCTTCCTGGTAGATTGTGGGGCTAATGTTTTCCATCTTATAATAAAAAAATATAACACTTTTTTAAGCCAAATCTCAACTCATTACATTACTTTGGCCCAAACGTCTTCTTTACGTATTTTTAGTTTTTGTTTTACACATCTATGCAGTTGAATAAAATAACAGAATATACTACGTAATTATATATATATATATATATATATATATATATATATATATTATTCGTTTAAACTACCTAAACTGATATCAGACTCGGAAACATCTAAAATAAAGAAAATATTATATATAATATTAGATTGTTACACGAGAGGTGAAAGTGACCTACTTACGAATGAGATAGTTTGGCGCCCTCGCTGCGCTCGTGCGCTAATAATTCGAGTGCCTAAATAGGCCTTTCACCCGAGGTTACCACTCTACTTTTCATTTCGAATATGAGGAAAGCAAATAAAAAACTGGTTAGTTAAACAAACAACCACTTGTTTAATTAAATCAAGCGTTAATACCATATCTAAATTTGGATCTCATTTAATACGACACACATGAAATATCAAGTAAATTTCTTTTCTGTGACATTCTACCACCCAGTATTTTTTTTGTCACCGATGTTAGTAAAATATATTTAGCTCAAATTTATGTAAATGAAATAATAATTTAGTGAAAAGTAATTTGAAAGTATAAAATGATGTTACAAAATTGTTGATATTTATTTATTACAAATTATGCCGCGATTTAACGCTGGCTGTAAAAAAGTTGGGATATGAGTCGCATGTATTATCTATGATCGCAGTTTTCAAAATTTTTTGACAGCAGGGAGAATCGTCTCCCAGGGACGAAACGTGCTATTTTCATCTCCGTGATTAGGCAACTCCAAGCGGTCTTTCAGAATATGAGAAATGAAAATACTATTACATTAAATTTTACTTACATTCAGGCCGAGAGTCCCACACTTTGCGCATTTCCTCCCTCAACACATCGGTCGTACTGTTCTCTATCCACGAGAGCCGTTCTTCGATTATCTCCTTCCTGTTCTCATAGAAACTTGAGCAGAACATGTCGAGTGGATACATTTGGTACGCCGTCAAGAATATTCCACTGTAGCCCCGTAATTTCCTATATATTATATCCCAAAAGAGCAATGTGAATATTGTCGTTATCATATTACCTTCCCAGTGTCGACCTTAAGAGAATAGATTGCGAAATTAAAATTCAGAAAGAAAGAATTCAAAGACACGCCAATTAAATAAAAAATAAAAGTTTAACCAGAGCGAAGCTGGAAAATAAACTGATTATAATGAAAATTGGTAGATATATATTGTTCTAAGTGTACAATATATATCTACCACTACATTAACTAAGAACCTAGTTAGTACCTACTCCCACTCTCTGAGTTCGTGTGGGCTAACTGTACAGGCAGACTTTTTTTCCTTAATACACCACCCTGATTTGAAGAACGGGTCCCAAAATCAGAGTAGTGTAATAACTGGTTTAGGAAATTCTTCAGACCTGGTGTACGAAGTATAATATAAGTGACTGCAAAAGAAAACATCGTGAGGAAACACGCTCACAGAAACAACCGATATGTGATAGACGACAATCCATCTTAAACAAGCGTGGTTGGTCAGTTTCCATGAAATGTAGAGGCCTAAGTCCAGCAATGGGAAGTGTATGTTTTTTTATTGCAAGAGTTCACAGACAGGCAGACGGCCCACCATCGAAAGTGGTTACTATCGCCTATGGAAAGTAACGCCAAAGGCGCTGCCGCACTCTAAAGGGAGACTGGAACCTAGGCACTAATAACGGAACACAACTGAAGGTTATTATGGCGGCATCCTCTAGACCAGGGGTGGTAGCCAATAGCCAACCAGGCGGCAAATACCATACCACCTGGCTGTGGGTTGTTCTGTCGCCGCTTACGACAAGCCGCCCGGCTTGCACGGATAAAAATGTTTATGGACTGACATTGTCATTCCTGACGTAGATTTTTATTACTTACCATCCGTAAACAGTCCGGTTTCAATATAATGTGTAAGGCAGTAATCCTCAGCGGCTTGCACAGTGGCCCCATTTTCAGTGCGAGTTTTGAATTTCCTTTTGCCCTTACCCTCGCAACTGTGGTCATTCAAAACTTAATTTCAAAATTCCGATTACATAGATAGATATATTAGAATCAGACATCACAATACGTCATTAGAGGAAACTTTTCGTTCGATTCGGATTACCAAACGAAATAGTTACAGATAACGGTCCGGGCTTTGTTGGTAGAATATTTTTAGATTTCTCAACAAAAAATGGTATTATTCATAAGCAGACAGCCCCTCGACATCCTGGTAGTAATGGTGCCGCGGAAAATGCTGTTGGCTTAGTAAAAAAACGTTTAAAGAAAACTGTCCACGAAGGGACCGCTGTCGAAGTTTTGTTAAATTATCGAAACTGTGTGCAAAGCACAACACAAAAGTGGTCCAGCGAAATGATAATGGGCCGTAGATTACGTTCATGCTTAGATTTAATAAGATCTGATACTAAAAATATTGTAATAAATACTTTTGGATGTAAAGACAGACATATTAAAATAGGGGGCCATAGTAATGTTTAAGAAATGGCAAAAGAACAAAGAAGTTTGGGAAATGGGTACCATTGATAAAATTATAGGCAATACTATGTTTGAAATCCCTTTAATTTCAAACATAGTATTGCCTATATTATAGTATAGCAGGGTTTCTAAGTAAAAACTGCCCCCACCGCGTTTTCTTTTTTACTATGGGGATGGTTTTGTTATCAAATAAAAATAATTCACCCAAATTTTCAGCTTTTTATGTCAAGTATTTTTCGAGTTTTTTTGAAAAACCTATTTTTCCGTTTTTATTTTTTTTCACTAGTAAAATTACAAATTAACTCATGGCGATTTTTTTACCAATATTTGGGAGCGAAAGGCATGAAACAATATTTTTGTTGTAATTCCCGGATGTAAAGCCGATTTTTTTAAAATAAATAAAATTAAAATATTTTTAATCTCGAGTTTTTGAAATTTATCTATCACCATTTTTTTTCAGAACATGTGTTTTACAATCCTTTCTAGTCATGAATGGTTTCAATTTTTTTTGAAGCGGTGGAACAGTGTAAAAAAAAACTGATATTTTTTCATAACCTTGTAATTCCATCGAACTGATATTCTTTTGATTTCTAGCTCAAAACACATACCTCTTTGAAACGACTTTAAAATAATAACTTTCTTTACTTTTGTTTAAAAAATAATACATTATACATTGTAAAAAAATTCTATATGGTTAAGAATAATTTTTGGTCTTAATATATTAGATAGAAATTACTGATTTTAAAACCCAATTCCCAATTCTGTAAGCACTGTGTAGTGCCTTAATATAAAGTTACTACTACTAAAACTTCTAACTAACTAACTGTTGCGGCTCAGCGACCTAAAATGAGTCCTGGCCTTCGAAACGAGAATAGTCCACTCCTTTCTGATCAGCGCGGTGTCCTGCCAGTGATTGGCTTGAAACTCGCTCAGATCAGCCTCCACTACGTCACTCCAGCGATATCTGGGCCGATCAACTTGTCGCCGTCCCGTTGGTCTGCCTAGATAGGCTCTTTTCACCGCGTGATCCTTCCCCCATTCTATGTAAAAGCGCTGATTTTAAGTTTAATAATTTGCTGTCGATCAGCAAAAACCGCATCGAAATCGGCCCAGTAATTTTTACGTGAATCCCGAACAACTGTTTGTTCAAGAAATTTTATAGTATATTTTATATAGTCTATTCTATGTTTATTTATTTTTTCATTTAGGTTGCCTGGATGAGAGCGCTTTGAGCGATAAGGCCGCCTGTTGTATTGCCTAGAAAAAATATTGTAAATATGGTCTGTTTTTGTAATTGTATATTTTGGTGTGCAATAAAGTGTTATCTCTCTCACTCTCTCTCTCTCTATTCCAGTTTTTTTTAAATAGCTCTAATGTTCTGTACATTAAAGCTATTTACAGCATCTTTATAGAATTTTATGTAGATTTTAATATGTGCCTATCTTTGTTAAACAAATAATTACATTAATGCTAAATTACATGATCCAACCAAATTCATTCAATTTGATTGACAAGCGCAGAAAAGACAGGAAACTACGTCATTTAACAATATTGAAAGGGGTTCAATTTTATGTTTACATGAATTATTTCAATTGCTTTATCCATTGTTCAGAAGTGAACCGTGTAACATCTGATTTACATTCACTTGAAAAATCAGATATTAACAAGAAATTTATATTGCTCTTCTTACTTAATAATTTGATAATGCATTCAGAAACTACTTACTCCATGTGCTGTTTGTAAATATGGTCGGCAGTAAACTCTGTCTCTATTATCGGTGGCTCCTTTTCGAGGGCAGATGACAATTGCTCCCTAATGCTTTCTTCTAATGTAATATTCTTCTGATTGACCAATTGTTTCGCTCGAAATTGTAAGGCTAGCTTTAATGGCTTTGGTATATCCGACTGAAGTCCTTGTAATAACGTTTTTCCTGCCTAAAAATAAATATTCATTTATAAAATCAACAGATGTATGTGAAATGTCTTTTATATTAAGTGATCAGTATAAGAGAAATATTGTATACACTGCACATACAATAGGATGGTTGACAGTTAAATCAACTGAGATAGTTCATCATCTTGCAAAACACCGTAGCCACAAGCTATGGCGTCATGCCTATTACAAGCCAGTTAGCGTATTAATTATAGTTTAAAAAGTAATTAACATTCTTTTTAACTTATTTTAAAAGTATGATATAAACAAATATTTTATCGCTTGCACTTTTCTACAATCACTATATGCACTATACTGAGCCCAGTCGCCGTCTTATACAGAATAATAAAAAATCTACAATGTTATAAAATTCTAAACATGCCTTATCTGTACATTGAAGCTATTTAAAAAAGCAACTGGAGACTATATAAACGATGGAGAACACGATGCAATTTTTTTTACATTTCTTGTCTGTTTGTTCAGGATTCACGTAAAAACTACTGGGCCGATTTCGATGCGGTTTTCGCTGATCGACAGCTAATTCTTAGACGTAAAATATGCGCTACTTTTATCCTCGCAGTTCCGCGGGAATTTTTAATGATAATGTAATGGTTTAAAATGGCCACATTGAAAAAAATCGAAGTCCCATGCAATTTTTTTTAACTGATCGATAGCAAATTTTATGTAATACAATGTGCGATATATTTAACCCGGGAATCCCATGGGAATTTCCCCGGGAGCGGTTTTGTACTTCGGGTGCATAGCAATTAGCTTATTACGACACAGGTTTCACTAAAACGATAGTTTTAAATGCTGTAATACTTTAAGTCCCGGGAATCCCTCCCGCAGGAATTTCAAAGCATTGACGAAGAAGCGGACATATCCTAGTAATTAATATAAATGATAACACTCACCATATCATACTGTTGAATATACCTGTGTAGTATAAGAGCCTTCTCTACAAACCATTCGCCTTTCTTGTGTTGTCTAAATGTGTTCTGCCCAGTCAATGTAGTCAACATGTCAACAGCGATTTGATATTTTTCCTGTCTTTTCATATCCTCGACGCCTTTCTCAATAATTTTAATATATAAGTAGGCGGGAGTGAATCTACGCAACCAAACTGGCAAGGCTTTGTAGCTACGGAATTAAGAGGGAAGTAACATTAATATATCGCATTATATGCAAATGCATATAAAGTGATACTTATAGTGTTCTTGCATAATGTAATACTTTTTGGTGATCGTGCTCATTTCGCTAGTGATGTATTTAAGCTTGTACATAATTGAAGCAATTGAGAACATTAATGCTTATACCAACAGCAAAGGTTAAACCCTGCCTCAGAAAATATGGGCATTTGCAACACCAGAGATGCTACCAGTGTGCTGCCGGCCTCAAACGGGAGACTGGAACATGGCCACTAATTCCGGAACATAGCTCAGGGTTATTATGGCGGCATTCTCTAGCTAGATCTGGTAGCAGTGCCGTAAATAGCCTTTTCTGCGCCCTATGCGAGCTTCTATAACTCCGTCCTTGTTTTTTTAAATATTATAGGTACTTTAAATAACACACCAGGACCTTGGTGTTGGTGGACCAATCATCTAATATATTGGAAGAAAAATCTATTTTTTTTTTTTAAAGAACTAGATCACAAGTACGCTCGTGCGCTGCCAAAAAAATGAGCGCGATGTTTTGTCTAATTTAACAGACGTTTTTGATGATACTGGCAAGTAGGTACGGAATCGAGCACTAGGGGCGCAGCAGGAACTTATCAGGAGGAAACCGAAAAAATAATAGTCCTGCCTGATCTGGCCATTCTTGCGCCCCCCAGTCTATGCCCTATTTACAGCACTGTCTGGGAGGATAAGGTTGTTTTGACGCCTTTTACGACAGGCCACCCGGCCGCAGGAATTAGTATTCTTCCTCCATTCCTAAGCGCATGAAATTTATTGTCCCGTGTAAAGAGTACTTTTGATTTATCCCCCGCGTGTATGAAACGTCAAATTTTGCAAAAATCTGTTCATATTCAAAGCCGTGATGAAAAAACATCTTTATCTTAAATAAATGTTGCAAAAGAACCATTGTCTGGCTTTTAATGATTTTCAAAGTAAAAGAATGTTAGGTACGAACTTACTCTTTCGTTTCTTCCACTGCTAAGGAATTATATTTCTCATAAACATCTTGTATTATATCTGATTTCTTTCTTGGATCAGTTTGCTTTAACAAATTTTCATAAATGTTGTGAGCTTCAAAGTACCTTAAAAAATATTATAAATTTATAACATTAAACATTGAGATTGTCTACATTTTGATGATGATGATATTAAAATAATTAGGTTTGGGATTTATGTACATCCTTTTATGAAAGAAAATAATTTAGACACCTTTAAATATTGGTTGCTAATTTCTTGCAGTTCTTCAAGGCAGTAATGTGAATTTATGGAAATACTAACTTCACCGTCTGCACTAAATATATCTAATAAAGCTATGTCATTAACCAACCGTAGTTGACTACTGGACCTGCCTAAATTCACGGAATATATCCTGATCATCGTGCTTAAAAAAACACAAGACTATATCAAAATAGGGCAACACTCCCAATAAGCTTCATACCGTCCTACCCGTACGCCCATGGTCCCCCTAAAAGAGCACTTCAATGAAATAACGATCATTATGATTTTGGAACGAAGTTCCTTAGAGCACTTTACACGGCGGATGGGAGCTAGACGAAAAAAAACTGTTAAACTGAAATGAAAGATGCTGACCGTTGTATATTCTTATACAATTTCGAAATTTAATGCAACGAAATAAGATCTAAAATTAAAAATATCCATCAGTGTAATATTATACAATGTTGAAATTAACCTTGTAAATGCCGTTGATATTCGGCCGTATTTTAGCGCTATCGCCACTCACGTGCACATGTTTTTATATAATTTAATATTTTTAAGCGAATAAAACTACGTTTTAACGGTTTTAAGCGCGGTAATTTATTTGATTTTTATTATTCCGACGTTTCGTTAGTTTTATTACATACACTAGTCGCGAAAACTTAAGAAAATATTATTTTTAACCGACTTCCAAAAGGAGAAAGTTCTCAATGCAACTGTTACTTTTAACTTCGAGATAATTTAATTTCAGTTTTTACAATATTTACTATATTTTGATACAATTTGTTTGTTTATATATTTCTGTACATACAGTTTTTTGATATATTGAAATAAATGGATAGTATTGAAATTACATATTGTTGAAGTTCATGACATTTTTTTTATTCTATGGAGTAAAATTTATTAGAATACACTTGATAGGTTTTGAAATTGCAGAACTGTTGGATTTAAGTGCTATTTAGTTACTTTTTTACCAGGTGGTTGTGTCATAATAATTATTCTCCTGTGTTTATAACATACCTTTCAAATTCTACTTGTGTATTAAAAACTATACTGGCATTATCCACATTCATACTCTTATCAATAGGATATGTTTCTGTTCTATTCTTGTCATTTATAAGCATAAGTTCAAGTTTCTTTTCTCTGATTATTGTATAGTCCATGCCTAAATACATTAGTAAGTACAATTTGTCAAGTGTTTCACTTGCTAAATCAGATAGTCTATAACATGGCCCAACTTTATCTCGCATTCTAAAAAAAAGAAAATATTATAATAATTATACAAAGGACTCCATCCATCTTTAAATTAAAATTCAAGTTTTTATTCTAAATAAGTGCCACTGAAGAAAACTTTTTGAAGGTCATACATATAAGTAAAAATTTAATTTTACTTCCTATTCTAAGTACACCACATCGCAATGTGTTATTGCTGTTATGGATAAGAACTGGTAAGAAACTCCCCAGCAACACGTCTAGCTAAAAATTGTTTTACTTCTTATTTGTCTACCTCAAACTTTTTTTATTAATAAATTTTATAAATAAGTTGTTACACAATTCTATTATTCTCTATTATATATATATACATGTTACAATTATTACATACTAACAGTCTTATTCATATTAAGTTAGAGTAAGTTTGCTTCTTTAAGGTTCTTAATAGATAAATAGTATTATAAATATTAAATACAAAAGCATCTCTGTCTGGCTGTAACACTTTCATGGAAAAATCATGGTATTGATTTTCCCGAAATTTGGTATATATGCAGTATTATGTGGTCTCAATACTTAAAATGGACATAGTATATTTTTAACCTGGAAAATGTGATAATTTCACCTCATGCAAGTTATTTAAAAACATCAAATTATTTTTATCAAACCTCTTTATACAAGTTGCCATGTGTGAGTCTGTTTTTGAAAAAGAGGATTCTTCTGTAATTTTTACATGCCTTTCTGTTTCAGGTCTCTTTAATTTTTTTTATTATAAAATCTTCAAATATACACACTGATAGATAGTTTCTGTGACAATCAGTTGTTACACAAAGACAGTCAGACAAGAAAACACGTAAAAGTGGAAACCACAGGTGTTTCTTTTATTCTTTTTGTATTTATTCAATATTATATAATCTTTTCCAAAATTTTATGCCAAATATAGTGACACACACTGCTTCCAAAGCCCATAATAATAAGTATAACAATGTTAATACTAGCCTTAATAATTTCCAAGATAACATAAGTGATAACATGCAATCAAAAAATCATCATACAGTCTATTTCAAAAAGGACGGTATGGGCGCAATTACGTAAATATAGTGTTGGCAACACCAATATTAATTAAGAACACTGCATTGTTTTTTGTTCGTTCTATCGTAGTTTTTGCAATATATCGATGCCATGCTTTTTTTTCAGTATTTCATTTATTAAATCCAAGAATCAACATGTCAACCGAGCAATCCACAGACTGCCTCCAGGAAGGTAATGTTCATACTAGTTCTCACATAGGAGAAATAAATATCACACTAAGTGTAATATTATTATTAAATAGTCACAATATTAAATATATTTTCATATAATTAAAATTAAAATTTATTTCATAGGTAAGTTTATGTTAACACTACAAATAACTTTTATGGATATGTTAGTCATATCACCCTATTTGAAATAGAGTTTAGCAAAAACTTACTCATTTACTCACAATTTTAACACCCGGTCAGAATTACTACTATGACCATTTGCACCACCCACAATAAAATACTTGTATATTGGTTTAACACGACAGTAAATACTCAAGGCATTCATAGCACTCTTCTTGCCAGAAACACCACACTTCAAAAATAATGACTTGCATATTTCGCTACACTGTTTGGCTGTCAGTAATTTCTCATATTCATCGAAACTTAAATTGTAATTTTCTGCAAACAAAAATATAAATTCTAATAATTGATAATATCTGGATTTAATTAATTAAGGATCTTGGATGGTAATCCAAGCTATATATATTTGTAATGGGCTATCTATCAATATAAAACAAGCCATGTCCTTACCAAGCTTTAAAAATCAAATTCATTCCATTATTTTAATAAACTAACTTGAGTAAATTTTGAATTCATACCCTGCAAAAACTGCCCTATTATAAGATAACAATTATTCATGTTTATACTTGTAAATGTACATTAATTATATGTCGTATGAGTATGAGTCGTATGATATGACTGATAAGACCACAAACAAGTAACATACAAATAGTCACTTTCAATTTATTTTTAAGTCCATACTCAGAAATGATCCATATTACAATTATATTTTTAGAAAATATCTTACTTTCAGCAAGAGTAATAAAGCCTTGTTTAATCAATTGTTCCAAGTTCTCCTGTATTCTATTTGAACTTATTGTTTGCTTGCCCTCGGCTATAACTGCTAGTTTTTTCAATTTGTACCAGCGTCTTTTGTACCAATACAACCTGCATAGCAGTCTCATGCCCGGAACATCCAACTGCATGCTTTTTGATAGTAGGTCTTGGGATGTTCCATCCAGCAGATTTCTCAGTTCAGTTGTATATAGATACTTGTATATTATTTGGCGCAAGAAGCTTGCTAGAAGGGAAATATTATTTTGTAAATTACACATTATTATAATGGTGTCACAATAGCTTTTTCATTAGCACACTCACATACCTAGCTCAAAGGACATGAGTTCAGATCCTGACCATAAAACATGCACCATTTTGGCAGTTTTCTGACCTGAATGAAACAGACACCCCTGAAAGTGGGAGTCAGTTCAAATGGATTCCGTTTTGCAGACAATAGACACACCTGGGTTTTGGAGGCTTTGAACATCCAAGTTTGCATTTGAAGACTGCCTGCAAGGATACATTCAACCATTCGACCATTGTCTCAGGGTGCAAATGGATCTGGGCTCTGTTATCTTGCACATTGAATATATATCTCTCCACAACCATGCTGTTGTCTGTGTAGCCAAAAACTCCAGGTTTAAGTAGATCATTAATATACAGCACAAAAAGAGTTGCAGAGAGAACAGATCCCTAAGGGACTCGGGCACTGATTGCCATGTGATCGGAAGTGTATGTGGTATATCATAACGATTACCACTTGCTAATATTGTAAGAAAACATCATAATGAAACCTGCAAATCAAGTTAAATGTGCCAGACACATCAATCCACCTTGAACAAACATGTCAGGTACTGGTAGTGTCTATTCCCTTTCTGTACCTTTGAACCAAATTAAATTAATTTGCTTGAAAGGCATTTCCCTTCACCTTATGTTGTTGCTCGTTCCAACGCTTTTGTCATTGATTTCATCATTGTCATAGTAAAAGAGTGAAAAGTGAATGAAAGGTGATAATAGATGCTAATATAGCTGGCAAAATGGAGAAATTTTGATGGGTGGTAATCTTTTTCTGGAAACCTGAGGACAACGAGTCACTTGTCGCCACTTGTGCCAGAACAGACTGGTCATCATTTATTCATTAATAACTATTTAAATGATGGTTGCAAATTGGTTGTCAAACTTGCTCACATGAGGTTTCATTTACAAAAACATTGATATCTTAAGAACTATACACTTTCTTGACATAGGGGTTGCAGAAGGGACAACTATTCCTCCCTACCTCCCTCCGCTTCTCCTATTACTTAGATAAGGAGAGAAAAAACAATCACAAAGGCTAAGGCCTTCTAACCTATTAAAAAAAACAGATCTGTTCATAATAAATAAATATGCCCGCCCTATAACTATACCCCACCCCAAGTAATGAAAACAATGACTAAATAGTAAACTTACTTTTATCATCAATGTCCTTAAATACACTTTTTAACTCTTCGTGCTCTTTATCTGGATAAGGTACATGTGGATAATTAATAAATGATTCTGTTGCTAAATTCCTTTTAACTGGAGTTTTTCTAATAACCATTCTTTTTTTTAAAGGTGAATAGCTACTTTTACTAGACTTGGATGTTTTCTGACATTTAGTAGGAGTTTCTGGAGTTTCGTAAATTATAGTTTTCGTTGATGAAAATGACGAATCCATTTCAGAGTCCGACATTACACACTCAACATTCAAAAGTGGAAACAAATTTTCTGAACCCATAGATCTTTCAGAATCTCCTGAAGGTAAATCTTCTTCATCATCGCTCAACAAATTAATTACTTCATTAATTGAATCCTTTTTCTTAGGCGTTGATGATAATAAAGGCCCGGCATCTTTCAGTTTTCTTGTATTTTTATCTTTATTCATTATTGTAGGCGTGCTTAACTTACATTTAAAATAATTGGAAATGGGTATTTGAATCATAATTGTAAAATATATCAATAAAGAAACAATCTAGCAGTGTTCCTCCATGAAACTTTAGGAATTGATAATGCAATTGGCAGGCACAACACAATTGAGTTATGAGTTATCGGCACACAAAAAATATGAAAAAACTTTGATTGTGTTGAACAATAAATAGGTATCTGAAAACCACAAACTACTATGCTACTACTACGTATCTGAAAACTAATAGTCTCCTATTATATTTGTACTCTGTGAATAACAGGATAGGTAAAAAACAGAACATGTACTTTGTACTTCATGTATTCTGTGAGTGTGATGTACTCTTTGGTCAGACTCAGAACTACTTGAAATGTGTAAAATGTGTTTCTTCTTTCAATCATTTTATACTTCGATGCAAACTTCGTGGCGGCTACGATATTAGCTGCAAACAAAGGCGTGCGCAGGTACAGTCAAGTTGAGAATAGTTAGGGCTAATTCAGTTCCTGCTATTTTTACCAACTTTAAAATGGAGGAATTCTTCATGTAATTTTTTTTACGTATGTTTAACCATAACTTTTTTGTTTCTGAACCAATTTACATGATTCTTTAAATTGAGTAGCTTCAGAATAGTTTTAAACAAATCATTTATTGCTATTGGGCACTATACACGTAACTTAAAAGAGAAAAATTCTAGCAAAAAAGAAACCAACTTTAAGAGTAATTAAAAATCAGAAAGAAAGAAATATTTTCTACAGCTTTTGAAGTTGGTAGTAAAACATAAAAAATAACAAAAAAATGCAAAATACAGTAACTTTTATGTTTTAGTTCGCACCGACTTTAAGATGTTGTAGAAAATAGTTATTTCTTGCTTTTTATTTACTCTTGAAGTCGTTTTCTTTTTTTCTAGAATTGTTTTATTACATCTTAAAGTATTCATAAAGTTAAAAATTATTATTTCGAAGGTATGTTTAACCTATCGGCTATAGTGATAGTTTTTTGGTGCTTATTAAGTACAGGAGGTTTCAAGGAAAAAGAATCGTTATATATTAGGTTGGGGAAAAGTTTCTTCGCATTTTATATAAAAATTCAAAAGGTTTTTTTATAAAGTTTATTTACATTTGACTAAAGTATGTAGGTACCATTTTGTTGGATAACTTTTTGCCATCTTGTAGGTAGGGACGTGATCCCATTGCTATAAAAATTTTGGGGCTTCTGATCAAAAAACTGTGACAAGTGGTTTTGGCAGTCCTCTCGTGATGTTAACGTGACACTGCCTAAGGAATTCTGCAGAGACCGAAACAGGTGAAAATCTGAAGGTGCAAGGTCAGGACTATACGGCGGATGCATTAACACCTCCCAGCCAAACTCTCGTAATTTTTGCTGAGTGGCTAAAGATGTGTGAGGTCTAGCGTTATCATGGTGAAAAACCACACCCCTTCTGTTGATTAATTCCGGCCGCTTACTCTCAACTTTTTGCTTTAATCTCATCAGTTGTTCACAGTACAGTTCAGAATCGATGGTCCTGCCTGGCGGTAACAGCTCATAATGAATAATGCCAATCTCACCATACACACAGCATCACCTTGTTGCGAGTTAACCCGTGTTTCGCCACAGTCTGTGAAGCCTGACCGCCCTTTGACCACGATCTTTTTCGCACGTTCTTGTCGTACATGATCCACTTTTCATCACCAGTTATGAGCTTCTTCAAAAATGGTTCGGTTTCATTACGTCGTAATAAAGAATCACAAATGAGTACACGGTTCATTAGGTTTCTTTCAGTGAGCTCATGAGGCACCCAAATATCGAGCTTTTTTGTGTACCCTTTTTTCAAATGCGCCAAAACCGTTTTGATGTCAATTCCCAGTTCTCCAGCTATATCGTAACTACTAATATGCCGATCTTGCTCCACTTTTTCAAAAATGGCATCAATTTTGTCCGTAATAGGGCGACCAGAGCGACGTGCATCTTTGATATCAAAATTTCCGGATTGAAAACGCTTAAACCAAATTTGCGCTACTCTCACAGATACTGCATTAGGTCCATAAACATCACAAATTTTTTCGCGGCTTGTATTGCATTTTTCCTTTTTTGTAGTATAATTTTAAAATGTATCGAATTTCTTCATTAGATTCACTCATTTTAACAATAAGAAAAACAAATGAAAATCACACATTTTCCTAATTTGAATTTGGAATTGTCTTCTTTAAAATTAAAACTTTTTAATCATACCAAAACAAGCCAGATACAAATGGTATAGCCAAAGAGATCTTATTACAAGTTCATATATACTATATGCGAAAAGACTTTTTCCCCAACCTATTATATTACTATTACGAGCGATAAGTTAGTACTCACAAACAAGTTTGTAAAACAAAACCGACTTCACTCTAAAACCAAAATAAAATAGAAAGAGAGAGAGGATAACACTTTATTGTAAACTATTACAGAAAACGAAAACAAGTTATAGCCTAAAATATTCTAATGTGCACAATGGGCGGTCTTATCGCTAAAAAGCGATTTCTTCCAGACAACTCGTGGCATGAATAAAACAGATTCAATTTTTCTAAGGTGGTTATATTACATAAATGAATTACTGATTGTTATCTCTTGTGTTGTCCAAATAAATAAATTACACCCACTCTCAATAACGACAAAAATTAAGTAATAAAAAGTACCTTTCAAGTTGCCAAAATTAGTAAATACTGCGCAGCTGTGTACGTTCTTTTAATGTTTTATTATACAAGCCCGTAATAAACTCGTCTGTCGGCATCATGCATTCTGAAATTTTTAAGAAATTCCTAAAAACGGACATTTCTAGGTACTTAGTTTATCACCAAGTTGCCTCAATATCGCAAGATATGAATAAAATAAGTAAAAAAATAAAACAAAATTACTGGTGCAGCAAAAGACGTCGGACAAAAATAACAGAGTTCTCTCTGTTTAGCAACTACATAAATATTATACGATATGCAGTTACTTACATTATATTTTATTCAATAATAAACATATAAGTGTGTAAAATATTATATAAGTATCATCATAGTCTTACTAATCCAGTCCCGTCCTTTCAGTAATAACAGAACAATTAACAAAGAACTAATTTTTGCGCTCTATTGTACTTAGGTTTTGACGCGCGTGTGTGTCCTGTGTACGGACGTAGTTCAATACTACTATAGCTACGTCGCAATGGCCGCAGGGCTGCCCGTATGCGCTTGCTAGATGAGCTGGATAAAAGCGCTAGATCAAAATCTAGCGCTTTTATTTTATATATTTTATTTTACGTGATCAAATTTACGAAAAAAAAGCCAAGTGCATGTCGTACCACGTCAACTGAATTTTACTTTATTTAATAGTAGACCTTTACGTATGAAATTCTTGTTCTGCAGTACTGGTCATTTCAAGACAAAATAATTTTTGTTTGGCTAAGAATTCTAATTTCAAATTAATTTTGTTTTACGAACATGAACTCTTTTTTCTTAATTAGTTGTTTGTTTACTGATTAACGTTATGTTTTCAGCGCATTTGAATCTTTTTTGTTATTGATGATG
This sequence comes from Dendrolimus houi, assembly GCA_039645545.1. NCBI lineage: Eukaryota > Metazoa > Arthropoda > Insecta > Lepidoptera > Lasiocampidae > Dendrolimus > Dendrolimus houi. The sequence continues at coordinate 14,105,063 of CM077134.1, forward strand.
ATGATGTCTTCCTAACCGATTTCAGTTACGGCGATCGTTTTTATCATTACGGATACATTAAAGTACAAGTGTACTCGTATATTATGTATACTATATTCGTTCATATCTGGAAAAAATTATGAGTTCTGAACAAATGGAAAACATAAAATACAATTTTAAATTAATAACTTTATTCAAATTTTATTACATTATAAAGGTTTTATTCCGTCTATAAAAACATGTTTGCTTGTTGAGGGAAGATATTCCAAAGTATTATCACTGTCACTGTCGCTCTCTTCGTCTTCACTTGAATCGGTGCTTGAGTTGGGGGTCTGTGCCAGATTCATTGTCAGAGACATGGATTATTAATTCATCCGTCAACGTGTCAATGACAAAGTCACTTTTTTTATATTCTTACTTTCTGGCACAAAGCTCCCCATTCAGTTCCCCCCATTTCGTTTACTTTCTCTTCTACCAATTTCATAACGCTATTAGTATTCCATGTGACGTTTCTTTTTTGCCACATATTGCCTTATTGTGGCCCATGCCATTTCGATGGGGTTTAAGTCGGGGTGGTGGTAAGAGGGAAGACGTAGCACCGAGTGATTATCTTCTTTTAAAATTTTGTCTATTTTAAATTCTTTTATGCGATTTTTATTTTCTACTATTAATTTATAAATTTGTGACTTCAGCATATTTTCTTCATACTTTATATTTTATTCTTTAAGCCACGATTCCATTATTGCTTTTCTAGCATTTGAAGATGGTGCGGGTTCTACCTGTTTGTTGTGGTAGGAAGCATTGTCCACCACAACAACTGAGTTTGCAGGCAAGTTTGGAATTAATTGGTTTACAATCCACTTTTCATAATTGTTGTAATTCATATTGTTGTATTTGTCACCAGATTTAGAACCAGCCTTAAACATTAACAAAGCATTTGGTATAAAACCGGCTTCATAATCGGCATGTACAAGAACGACTCTTTGATCTTTTGATATTTTTGTTTTTAAACCCTTTTGAGATCCGTCGCCCCATGACTTGGGCATACTGTGAGTAGAGTCAACATATGACTCGTCAGTATATACAATGGGCATGGCTTCGTTGCGATACTTCGTCAATTTATGGAGGTATTCAATACGCCTTAACCTAATATGCGATTTCTCAATTAGCACCTTCCGTTCATTCTGGGTTTTTTTCCACTGAAACCCTAATTTTTTTAGGATACGATTTAAACTGGTTACTGATCCGTTAAAATTTATGTCAGCTTTTAATTTTCGATTGTATGTAAACAGGAAAGCGCGCGTGTGTGTGCAGTGTACGGATGTAGACTCGACACTAACGTGGGTCAGATCGGGGTCTCCCTCATTGAATTTAGAAAAACTTCCCATATCCGCCACCAAACTTCCCCAAAATGATCGACATCGACAACTTTTTCAAATACATAACTTTTATTGTTTAATAAACCTATCTATTCTTTTATAGTATTAATCTGTATCAGTGTTGTTAACTTGAAAGGTTACGGTTCCTTCAATGTCGTTATACCCGGTTTCGACTGTATAATCAAAATGGGAGTTGGGTTGCCCTAACAAGCGCTAGCTCAGAAAGCGCAGTGAGTGAGAAAGTGGCAGCCCTGATGAGGCGAGCCCTGGGGAAGTCCCGTAAACGAGATAGTGAGCGATAGAGTGAGCGAGAATTCCGAGGATGTACCTCGTCCCTCTAACACCTAAAATCAGCGTTCTGCGCATCGGAAATTGCGATGTTCCGAGCCGCCATAAAGTTTGCATCGAACTATTACATATATACAGACGGGGTGTTCAGATTGTATTTACGAAAACACCCAAAAAATAACTCAAAATTATACTATTTCAGAAAATTCCCATACATATAATTGGACAGGTGCGTGTCGAACCACGCGTCTTACATTGAAGGCGACAAATTTTCGTTATTTTGTAACCGACTTCAAAAAAGATGGTGGTTCTCATTTCATCGTGCAAATATTTTTTTATAATTTGATTACAAAACCCAAAAATCCCGTATTAAATTACTATATTATTTTTATCCGTTTTTCAATAATATTCCATTGCCTACACTTTTTTTTTTAAATTTAGATATTGTTACTTTATGTGAAGATGATGGTGAAGAAAATGTCTTCCATGTCATCATGAAATCTGCAAATTGAGATAGCCCATGTGTCATCCTTCAATCCAACTTGGACAAGCGTGGCGGGTATACTGGTCATTCCCCTATAATATAATAAGGGAGGCCCAAACTCAGGAGTGTAATACGTTTATAGCCTGTTATTATTATTATGTGATACACAAAATGCTCTATTAGGTGATAATATAGTAAGTAAGATGGAGGATAAGAGAGCTATTAATAACTACTTACTTATTCAGCAAGAAAAATACAATTACAGCGGCATGGCTTCCTTTTTTAATTTTCTTAGGTATATCACTACAATATATTCATAAAATTAAAATCTATACTAAACGTACCCTTTCGTTTTACGTTTAACCAAAAAAATTGCAGTGACCTTTTATTATAAATATTTTATATTACATAGTACAATTAATGAGTTGTGTGACAGTGTGACAATATAATTATAACAAATATATTATGTTACTAAAGCTTATCCTGGTTATTATCATTTAGAGTGAGTATAAATAAATCTAGTATGACTATATTTATTACACCAAAAGTGACATGTAATCAAAATACCATTACCATGGTTGTATATAAACATGTTTGGATTTATTTTTTATTAGCAATTTCATGCCATGTCGAATATTTTATGGCATTTTTAGTGAGGCTGTTGAAATTTTCGGTTCCAAAATTATTTCCGTAGTAATTCGTATCCTCAAAATTCTCCAACCACAAAATATACCCCTAAAATGTGAACAAATCCCAATCTGGAGACTGTTCAAATTTCGTAATACTTGATATGTCAATGCCATAACGTCAGTTTTATATTAATCGTCATAATTTTTACTTTTTATTGAGTTACCAGAGCGGCACACAAAGGAGTGAAATCCATACAGCATACTCTGATGTCAGGTGCTCAACCCAAACATAAATACTTAATAATAAAGATTTCAAATTAAAATAAAAGCGGAGTAAAAGCTCTTTTAGTCCTATAAAGTAATATACAGCACAAATTACATTGTATGTGTTAAAATCATCGTGAAGATTTAATTCCGAAACAGTATGACATATGTACACTTGTTGTATGTACATATTCATGTACGTATACAACAATTATAATTTGTTTCATTCGCGTGTGAAACAACATACGTGTCAGATTTAAATAACACTCTTGCTCCACTTGTGTTAGTCTTAAAATAATGTTAGCGCCTTTGTCCAAATGCGTCTCACATTTAACGTTAAAAAATAATGCGTTAACGATTAGACATTAACAACGTCGCATCTCAAATAACTCATTGAACCCTTGGTTACTTCTGTCTGACACAGTCTTCAGATCATTTTCCCAAATGTAGCATAGCATAGGCAACAAAGTAAAAAAGTCAAAAGCAAGCTCAGCCTTACAAATCGTAGGTCTTTGATTGATACTAAACAGCGAAGTTCTTGCGGCAATTCGAAAGCAAACATTTCTCTCTCAATATTATGTTAATGTACTGTGTGCATTTCACCAAACTAATTATATTTTACACACACATGATTGTTGACAAAAAATATTCAATTTCCTACGACACTATTGTTTATTTTTAAACAATATTATTTTTTAAATAGCAATATTATATATAAACAATACAATGCAAGAAAACTTAACTTATTCGTATTATATTCTACTCATAGTCCCTTAATACTATAAGTAGAATACTGAGCCTAGATCACCGTCTTCTATGGGTAAGGTGCCAGAAGGCTGGCTACGTTTCCTAATATTATTCATTCTTAGATGATACATATACACAGCAAAATATTGACATATAACGAAAGAAATGCGCTAGAATACTATATGAACAACACAAACATAATGATCATATAACCATAAGTTAAGGTCCCCGCCATGCCATTCGCTGACCTCTAAAGATCAGTGATCTTCCACTCAGCATAATGCTAGTATCAAAACCAACGCTACTTTTGCTTATTAACTTTTAGTGATACCCTGTTTTACACAAAGCGTCATTTCATAATAGGTTTAAAACATCATCCACATATTATTATAAAGCTTAATAATTAACGCAAAGATCTGGTCGGACTGGACGGACTGGACTGTGGTTTATATATTATTATATGTTTTTTCTTCTTTTGTTACGGATTTATTTATAGTATAGTTTTTTTATATTTTAGTTTTAAATTTGAATAATCTTTACGTTTAAAATTATATGTAAGTAATACGAGATATTATATGATCTTAGTATATTAGTAGTAGGTTTTACTTGACCACAAATCACTTAAGCTTGACCACAATCTCATCATGATCTAATATGTAGCCTGCATACCTAAATGGCCAAACACTTTATCAAGTTGGCCATGAAAAATTGAGTACGGTCTATCAGATAATTTATTCACAGATAATATTGTATAATGTCAAAAGAGTACAAAAGATCTTCTATCAGCAGATTAAATGACTACGTGATACGTCGTCCAAGTAATAAAACTGCAAAACTGGTAATAAATAGACTTCATTTTCTTACAGTCTATATTCATACCATCTACTTAGTTTTAATCTCGTTTTATTTACTGAAAGTTTAACATGTAAATTGGTAAACATACTACATTTAATTTGATTCAAGTAGTAATAAAAAATAGAATAAAATATTCAGGCAATAAAAAAGAGAGTTAACTGAGGAGATTTGTATGTTGAGCCGCTAATTTAACATATTTTGTATAAAGAAACATTATCTCACAGATTACTGGTTTATAAATTCGTCCTGGACTCCCGGTGGGTATTCCACCCCCGTTGATAGCCCTCTCAGCCGTCTCCTACCTTATCTTAGACTGGACGCAAACGGGTGGCCGACTACAGCCGCCGGTGCGATGGCCAGCGACAAGCAGTTCATATTATTTTTCATACATTTTGTAGTGAGTCACCGTGTGAACAAAGTGGCTGTAGTAGTTGGCCGTTTGCGCGCAGTCTAAGTTATCTATGAGTTACGACGCTAAACGCTGCTTATTTCAGTGACGTTTTAAGGTTAATTTACATTGGTCGATATCTTGGTTGATATAAAATGTCACGAGGTCTCCCCACACTTGAGATATGAACGTCATAAATCGATAACGTGCTAGTTATGCTGTTTGCTGGCTTTCTTCGCAATTAGTATAACATCAATGAAATTAATCGGTCAGTATCTAAGCATGCAGTATACATGCTGCCCCCCTTTCTAAGCAAATATCAAACGTGTGAGTTACGATCTCCAGCACCACGCTATCGCCTAATATAAATAGGTCATAAATACGTCCCATAGGTAATGAGCGAGCCGAAATCTTCCACACCCCACACCCGGGCCCTAGTAAACGATGAAAATTTACTCTTGAATATTTTATAGCTTTTGCTCAAATATGCATGTGTCAATATAACCATAAAGTGCTGCCGTTGAAAAGTCACACACAGAGATAGCCGATGTGTGACTTTTGCAGCAAGCAATCTTTGAAGCGACTTTTGAAGCACACCAAAGAGCTTTCAACAAATGCACGTTCTTATTTTGAGATACGAGCTCAGAATGGACGCTTATGCACTACGTATAATATCATTTTACATTTATGAAGTAGACGGTGGGTGATGAATTTTTTCATTGATAAAATTAAATAAGAAAAATAAAATTAAATAGTTTTTTCAAAGAGGTATAGATAGATTCCGATCAGTGGATGATATCCATTGGATATATACAAATATCGGATATTGTTTTGCTCATGAGAGACCTCTATCAAAGGTGTTATAAACGTCTTGGTAAAAGTGATGATCTATAAGTTAATAATAGTTATAATATCACTGAATTCTAAAATACCTACATAAATCTGTTAAGGTTGGATGGGACGGCCAGAGGAAATTAAAAAGAACGGAGTTCTTTAAAATGGGTTTATTTAATACACATATCACACACATTACATGTTAGCAGGGAACCATTGTGAGAACACATTATTGACGGAACAGGAAGCTTAACAATAGACAAACCTAAGTCTATCAGTAGACAAGCTCTAGTGATGTACCATTGTTTCTCCAACAAAATCTACTTATTGTGCGCAATTCTTAGTTTAACATAGTACAAAAAGTAGGCGTGGGCAACGTATCGCATTTGGAAGATGTTGCCCTTGCCACAAGATGACGTTGTAGATTGTTGTTAGAGTTTCATCAGTTTATTGATCAAATACATTCAACATGACTGAACAGCAACCCGTAACAAAACAGGTAAGAATATATCAACCGACGTATCAGTTAAATCCAAGGAAGAAGTTTGATGTAGAAAAAATTAAGAAGCTGCTACGCGAGTTGGTGGATCCTGAGTTGGAAGAGGTCGAATACAATGATAAAATCATCCCGGAAATATGTGTAAACCTGGCTGAAACTATACGGAATGCTATAAAAGAAGAAAACTATGACAGGTAGGACAAATATCAACCAACAAATATTAACCAAGAGTTAACAATAAGAATTTTGGGAACTTCACGTGAGAAGTTTTGCCATTTAAAATATATAATTAAATATTGATTGAATATTGATTGGTTTTAATAAAGAATTGTGTTTATGTTGAAATTCTCAAGCCTTTAGCAGACTGTGTCTTTTGAGGGCACAAAAACTGTCTTGCTTTGCGTCAGTCAAAAAGCAATTTGGATGAGGCCTTTACATGAAAATTTCAATATTGTTACTATATACATAAATTGATATTAATACAGAAATAGTGCAGAGTCATATAACAACATACTTTGCTAAAATACTACGGAACACTTAAAATGGAAGATAAAAATATATATTACTTGATTAGAACGTGACAAATTTACTAAAATAAGTATTATACCTAGTATTTGAATAAATCGTCTCTTAAACTCTCTCGGTCTTATTCATATTTTGTTGGCATAAGTTTGTTGTAGACTTCTTTAAAGTTCTTAAAGAAACAAATATCTAACTCCGTGGGAATAAGACCGTCTGACTGCAGTGTGTTGTTTTATTTCACAAGCACCTCAACAACAACACCACCAAGCAAGTGTTGCAAATGTCTATAGAGACTGTACCGCTTGCCATCAGTTGGATCCGTCTGCCTATCTGCTGTAGGTAGTTAGGTAGGTATTCTACTTTTGCTATAAAAATAAAAATCCTTTTTTGATTTTGTTTGAATCAGTCAAACATGATCTTATGACACTTGACATCATAGATGATACATGCTTGACATTTTATAAGCAACAAATTCATCGAAAGTTTATGAAAAAATCTATTGTAATTAAAATGTACATATTTAAATATTAAAGTCAACATGATGTACATTCTTCCTTTCATAGCTGGTATATCTGCAATGGCATGTTTCTACTGCTGTTGTTATAAAAGAAGATGTTAAAAGTAAGTGCAAGTGAATTTCTATGGTAAAACGACATTAAACGGATCTTTTTTCTCGGTGGTATTCTTCCTCATTGGCCATAAGGGGCTGGAGGAAGTTGGGGCCTCGAGGAAAATCACTTTGAATTCTAACCGACGGGCGACTGTCGATAGCGGAGTTTGAAGCTGTTGGAGCTTTCCCGCATAACGAAAGTCTTTCAATGGTTCTCTTGTCACCCAGTCAGGGGCGTCCGATGGCCGTCGCGGGCGTTGGCTTCATCTGCGGCTTAATTGAGCATTCCCACAATTCACCTCGGGCTTTGGGTGGGCATCTGTGGCTTTTAGTGGCTTAAGCGGATCATTTCCGTCTCTCAACTTGAATGAATCAACCAAAGTGATCCATATAAACGTAATTTTGAATCGTTTAACCTCATTGTATGCCGTCATGTCTTCTCATTTCTGGGTCTTTCAACCAAATCAATTTGGTTGATTCGTCTAACGTCAGCATTACCTACTGTGCCTAGACTACTATTCATTAAGCCTTTTCATTATTATCAACAATTATCGCAATACATCCTCGGTGGTAATTCTTGGTAATGTTGATATCACACTGATCTACCAATTAATGATTCTAGATTGTGTTTACACTAGCTGTGCCCGCGACGTCGTCCTCGTGGAATTTGTTTTCAAAACCCCCCGATTTTGAAACATTCTTCATTGGTGCTCCGCTCCTATTGGTCTTAGCGTGATGATATATAGCGTATAGCCTTCCTCGATAAATGGGCTATCTAACACTGAAAGAATTTTTCAAAGCAGACCAGTAGTTCCTGAGATTAGCGCGTTCAAGCAAACAAACAAACTCTTCAGCTTTATATATTAATATAAGATGAATCACTTGTTGCTTCATCTAAATGGGATAACAAAAATGAACCCGTTAATATCAGCTTAATATTGGATTAAGGGGTTTTTAGTAGTGATAAAATGGCTAAGGTACGTAAAGCATTTAGTTGAAAGTCGTCCACATCTCAAATACTACCCAAGATATCGTTTTAATATTCTACCTAGCACCTTTTCCCAAATATTTACTACCTCGTAGTTCAAAAGTTAAAGGGGGGACAGTTTTTACGACTTTGCTCAACCAAATGCTCAGAAAAAAAACTAACTCTAAATTATCATGAGACTCGAAAAGTCACAAAAAGATTTTATAATTTCTTAAGTCCTATCTAACGATACCTTAAATGCAGTTACCCCGAAACATTGAACTTTATATCATCCTTCATGCTCATGGCCTTTGTGCAGCGACAAAAAGAGTACGTTTTCTCTTTCATTCATATAGAGCAATTGTTTTTGAGAAAAATGGTTGTAATATCCATAGACAAATAGATATACGAACATAATGATTTTATAAGGATTTCGTTATTCGCCATAATGAATACAGAGCCTTCAAAACCGGATATCAATGTCTAGTTCACAGATGGCCAGTCCCTATATCTTACTATTTATTCACTTGCCTTACTGAAAAATTTGAAATGTAGTGTAGGAACAGCATGTAGAGAATAAATAAGTTGGAAAGAAAAAAGATTAATGTAGAAGGATTGCATAATGGTAAGTAAACAAGAAGCGAACAATATTTTTTTCTATACGTGTAAGAACGGGGAAAGAATACGGTTTCCTGCGGCCGCGTGGGCGGCCGGTCGTAATAGGTCATAACCCACAACCAGGTGGTAGAGCATTTGCTCGTCTGGATAGCTACCACCCCTGGTCTAAAGTATGCCGCCATAACAACTTTGAGTTAAAGCGGCGTCTGCCTGTCTGCTGAACTTCAGCAATAAAAGTGAAAAAAAAACTCCTAAGGAAAAAGGGAGAAGATTTTTAACCATTTATTACGACATGACACCTTCTTATGGAAATGGAAGCAAGATAAGAGAAGACCAAGGCGACAGTTCATGGATCAAAAGAAAAAAGTGGGTTTCGTGTCGTACAAAGAATTAAAACAGCTTTTCCGATCTTCTCATAATAGAGAAGATCGAAAAAGACTCCATCAGTTCTTAAATGGTTAGTAAGATATAGGAATCGGGCATGAACTTCTTTGCCTTGAAGAAACATAATCGGTTGGTTTATTTATATCATTGTTTATAGGTATCGTATAATTGTGGCTGTGAACATAGGTCAACGTCGGCAACAGAGTATCCACGTATTCCATTCGTTTCTATGGGACTACGAAAGAGATAGGTTTGCAACGTACAACTATGAAAACTGTCACATATTTGCAAATTTTGTTGTCTATGGTATATATTTGGATTGATTTCATTTTGTTATAGTATTAAAAATGTATTCGTTGATGTAATATAATCGTATTTATTTCCTTTTTATAACATAAGAAAATTGAAAAACAATTATTGCTGCCGATTCAAGTAGCTTCTGGTAACACAACTTTCATATAAAAATACTACTGATCTATGTTTAAGGTGATTAAAAAGCTGTACAGTAAAGCATTAGTATTCTATGGTCGTGTATATACAGTATCTGGTAAAGATTGGCAATCCAATGAAGAAATGTCGACAGGTGTTCTGACGCTTTTTGCTTAGTATATGCTACTTGTAATCTTTAAAAAAAAATATGGATCTAGGTTAATAAATAATGCTCAAACAAAATGGTATCGGGAGAAATGTGCAACCCCCCTAACCAGCTTCAGCCAAACGTCTTTCTTTTGATTGACTGCATACAATGGCATCCAGATTTTATTTGAAAATAACACTGCAGACAAGAATAACTCTTCAGGTTTCTATTAGACTGATGAAGGTTTAAAAAAATAATTGTATGCTCTCGCTCTCATTTTTATGTCGGGGTTCGCTCTCAGGTCTTGAAAGTTACTTTAATTTTTATCTATGGTTAGTAGAAACTTTTAATATATTATTATTTAATAGGTATAGTTTTTAACCAACCTGTTTCTTAATATTGACGGTTTAGGTACGTACGTAAATGAATAGATATATTTTCTGATCATACATATTTATTTATCCATTTCATAGTATAGATATCACACTGGCCCGCCCTTATATAAAAATAAATGTGTAATACAATAACGACCCAGTCTATTATTCAGCTGGTGTGACGACGCAAGTTCTGCAAGCACTTGGAATGAATAAATATTGGCATCAACTGCGACACTCGTCAACAGTAATTTGGACACAACGCGAACGGCGCGGTCACCCCAGCTCCACAATCAATATTGAATTTCATCAAAAGATCCTTATAGAAGAAAAATTCAATGATAAATCTAAACCATTATACAGGTCGATATACACAAGATTTATTAAATATAGGTAGGTTTAAATATGGGAATTTGCACATATTTGACACACAAAGCGAATAATATTACCAATAAGAATTTGATTTAAGATATTGGTCCGAAACGCTGAAGCTAGACGTATCTGCGTACGACACATGAAACTAGCACCAAGCCATCGCACGGTAGACAAAGCGTTGCTTAGCACAGCGCATGACGCTTCTACTATGCTGCGCGCTACTTTTACAATAATACAAAAGCTATCTAACTAAATGGGATCATGTCATTCCGTGGAAATGCCTGTGAAGTCCATACGGGTGTTGATCTCATCTCATGTACTATGTACCTCACAACCTACGGCAGACGGCACTTTACTAGAATAGCGCGATCGAAATCAGTCGGGCAGGCGACACGCGCTCACGCAACCCGTGCTCCTACAAAAATGTTCAAAAAGGGTAAAAATTTATAAAAATCGAGTCTGTGAAAGAAGTCAGCGTTTTTTAAGTGAACACGAGGACGCGAGCAGTGCCGCCGCTTGAGCACTAGTCGACGGGGACTCGCTCCCAATATACCGGAATAATACTCAGCCTCTCTAGGTTACATATAACATCCGCATGATATGTGAATTATAGATATTATATTAAATAGTACTGGGTACATACCTATAACCATACTGTACATCATATGGTGGTTAACTTTACTAACAACCTTAGGGATTTAGACAAATATATGCTAGTTATATCAAAAAAATGCTGTGAATATTAGTATCAAAATATTAGTCCTAATATTACATAGTGTTAGTTGTGATTATTCCCTTAGATATGTGATATCTGTGTGAATTATGATACAAAGAAAGCATAGGGTATATGCGAGCCATTGAATATTATACAGGCGTCGCTGATCTCATGAGCATAATTATAAGCCAGCCAAGAAAATAATTTCCAACTCTGAGATGGTGCGCGGGGGGAACGTATCAATTGACCCTCGCCATACCACGCAGGCTGGTGCCTCCAAAACACTTCAATCGTTGCTTCCCTTAACTACAAAATAATTTAAAAACTTCTAAGTATAAAAAATATAAAGAAATCATTTTTTTCAAGCCCGAAATAATTAAAATAATGTCGTGTCAAGGCAGCATAATAATACCGCAAAACATCTAGCATACCTACTACAAAATATCACACGTAAGATTAATTTCATTCGTTATATACTTGTTGTGTTAATATAATGAGGGTAGTGAAGAGAGAAAGGAGCGCGCGGGATGAGACGACGAGCGGAATCAGTGGATTGCAATAGAGTATGGGCCCGGCGCCCGACGTGGTTACATGCGGCCAACCGACCTCCACAGCGGGGGCCAATATAAACATTTACTAATAAAATATTAAAGCTTAACATACATAAAGATTAAGCATCTCTGCACCTTACGATATATAATAGCCATTCAAAATAACTGCAGATTAAAATATCTCATCTTAAAAATAAAAGTCTTAAACATTAAACTATAATAAAAGACTCATATGGTTTGAAACAATTCTTAACTTAGGCCAATCAAATTTATAAAATGGAAAATTAATTATAAAATATATTTGATAATTTCGCTGTCACTTACCATGATAATTTTATAATTTACAAAACTAATTAAAACTCCAGGACTTGATGAGAGTCGGACAACTAAAACTAAATTATGGTCTAAAGGCTGACATGTTCGATCGGAACATTAAAAAAAAATATATTCAATTCAATTAAACTTGGATCGAACAATATCATTAATCAGACTTATTAAAATAGAAATAATAATAAAACATGAGGCAACACAGTACATTTAGCGGCGACGCGCGGGAGCAATCGCGGGAACGAGCTTCAACATTAAAGTAATCAATTGGCGGTGGTTCGTCGGTTTACTCCTTTGGGGAAACAATTCAGCTTGACTCCTTTTCTTTCTCCTTCGACTCTGGAATATTCAGAAGAATAAAATTGTTAAATTAATTGAGTCATTTTAAAATACCTTACCGAATTAAAATAAAATCAAGGATCATTTTGTTTATAATCCAAACAGCACTGATGTAAGCTATAAGCTGCTGTTATCATAAAAGTAAATAATTATACATTATATGTTGCTTATCTAAATTTCATATTTAGTATCATAATTCTTAAGTTAAGCTTCTACTTGGTGAACAATAAAGAGTTATCTATCTAACTACTATTACAATGAAGTACTACTACCTACTCTGATTCATTAAAGTGAACTACTCTTGATTAAGTTTTACAAAAATGTAATTTAGTTCGGCAATACCTATATAAAGATATAGAGTTAATATACGCGCCAAACTGATGCATTTGCATACAGCTGCAGATAGTACCATGGATAAAGAAATAGTATCTTCTTCCATGATAGTACTAATCAAATAGTATAAAATATAACCTGGCAAGAAATTATGATGACATAAATGCAAAAATGATTTCTTTATTGTTTAATAAAACAGATATTTAATTATTTTTTATGTATTCAATCTTAAATTCCTTGCCAAGATGATTGTGAATGAATTTGCAAGTAAACAGCGGATTATTGTGTCCGGACTTCAGACCCGACTTCTTATGACCAAGCTGGCTAAACGTTAATTAAAACAGCCTTTAGAACATCCTCACCATATTTTAGAACAAGTCTAGATTTCACATTTTATTACTAGTTCCAAGCATTTTCTGTGTACAGATATAAAAATCCATATTCCTACTAATAAAAAAATGTGTAAATAATTTTATTCACCTGCCTAAAAGCTTATTTTTAGATATGTATGAATAAATTTGTAGGCTTTATTAATAGGCATTCTTAATGCTATTAGCGATTTTTTATCAGACAACCTCTTTTAAGTTAGTTTGTTTTCTCGTATATGGAATTTGGTATACAAGTTTAGAGGTCATAAATACATAATATATAATATACATACTTTTATCACAGAAAATGTGATTACTATGAGATGGGGAACCTAAGTTTAGCAAAGAGAATAGTTAATAAGTCAGAAAATAATTTATGTAAGCAAATGAAAAAAAGTTATTTTCACAAAATGTTTCTTGTGAATAATATGGTGATCTTATCCTAATCTAATCTAAATCCTATCCTAATGAGCAATATCTTTCTACCCAGATTCATTTTTTATTTACTTATTTATCATCTGCCCACAAAACAAAAGAAATAGAATAAATTATATTAATAACAGTATTGATAGTAGGTATCTATATTTATACTAATAACTGGAAAATTTAAGTATTTGTTTGTTATTTCAAAATAGGTACCAAAATTTAAGTGACAACTGTTATTTATGATACTTAATCATAAATGACCGATTTTACAATTTTTGCTAGAATCAGTATGAATGTTTGTCGTGAAGAGCGACAGGGCTTGACGGATTTCTATGAAAATTTTATGGATTAAAACCTCAACATAAACTTTTTATTAAACTTTCGTAAATTTTACGGTGACGGTAACCGCTTAAGATCAGGTCCGGGGCCGCCTGTCTGCTGAACTCATGCAGAAAAAAAATCAAAATCTTTTTTATTGCACGAGTTCAGCGGACAGGCAGACGCCGCATTTAATGGGAAGCGATTACGATCGCCCATAGATATTTTTAACAGCAAAGGTGCTACTATTGTGCTACCGCTCTATAAAGGGAGACTGGAACCTCGCCACCAATGCCGGAACACAACTGAAGGTTATTTATTATGGCGGCATACTCTAAACCAGGGGTGGTAGACACCCAGATGGGTCAAATACCTTACTACCTAAGCCGTGGGTTGTTTTGTTGCCTCTTACATCAGGCCGCCCGGCCGCAGGAATTGTATACTTTTCCGTTCCTGCACGGATAATATTTTGCATAGTTTAGATGAAATGAATATAACCAGACCGAAAACACGGGAATAGCTAATTTTTAAGTATTTATAAAGATATTGCTTGTTGTTGAATAGCTTTGATAGTAAAATAACTATTATAGAAATTTCAAGTCCAAGAGTATGAAATGATTGCCTCTTTAGGGCACTGGATACGAAGTTCTAATAATCAAATTTAGTATTAATCTTCTTTAGATGATAGAAATAAGCGTAGGAACTTTTTTATTCTAAAATTCTACGAATGTTTACATGATGTTTAAATCGTTGATTCCGCTGGAAATCTTTGGTCATTTTTATATGCAATATGTATAGCGCACTAATTAACTTAAATCTATTAAAACTAAATATTATATTCAAAGCATAACTGTGTGATTTAAATATGGTGATGAATCTAAAGGCTGTAAAACTTTAAAACCCGACAGCGGCCTCTAATTAACGAATCCATCTTTGAATGCGTTTAGCCGTGAATGCGTGCGACGTTATCAAAAATAACAAAATTAAAGCGAAAATATAAAAATAACAATTTGACCTGTAGTCCTTTGGCTAAAAGATCTATTAATGCATTTTATAACCATGGAGAAAATACTGGGAATGACAAGGGACCAAAAAATGTAGCTTTAAAGAACACCTAAATTATACAAGACAAAAAGCGCCAAAGATTAATTCTGCTCGTTTTTTAACGTTTATTATTAAAACACAATTAAACAAGAATTTAAAGTAATAAGTTGCTTTTAAATTTTTAACTAAGTATAATAGATCAAATCAAACTATATTATTATGATCTATATACTTAGTTTTACGTGGTAGAGCCGTGCTGGAATAATTATCTTGATTACAAATCTTAGGGCCGCTTTAAAAGTGTATCACCACCTTCTTACAGAAAACCGGCGTGATACGGTTAGCCCTGAGGTAATCGTGTTTCGTATGTTGAGTGTTCCGATGGCCCACTTCCCCCTCGCCCTATACCATCTTCTCTGTCCCATCCCCCATTTTATTTCCCTAACCCATTCCTCCTATCTAGGGTTGCCACCTTTTTTTGAAGAAAATATATACGTTTATATATTTTTGTTTCAAAGTTGTAAAAATATAGTACTTTTGGGAAATTTAGGTGACAAAATTAGTACACGTATAATGTGTATTGCATTTTCCATTGTCTTTATTACTACTTTTTGCTATGGCCAGCAAAGATCCATAGATTTTTAAATAATCATAAATATCTGAATAAAAAGCGCGACAAATGAAATAAGCGATGAAAATATAATTCATTTCGTACCATATAATTTTTCTATAATATATAGTACAATCGGTTAAAATATAAAACGATACTATATATTATAGTACAGCTGGCAACCCTACCCTTCTATCTCATCCCCTCTATCCCATCCTTAAGGCTGGTAACGCGTTGGCTTGGCCCCGGTGTTGGAGATGTCTATAGGCGACGGTAACAACTTTCAATCAGATAGACCGCCTGCCAGTCAAGATTAAAGGTCAACTAACGAGAGGAGAATGACCCATGGCGCCATCTATTGGTAAGGATTTAGGAACTTTTCAAAGCTACAGATTTAATTGGCATTTGTCATACCTAATCACCTTCATCCATGGTATAACTTAATTTTCTACACAATTTAAACATAGAAAGTCATTCTGCTACAAATATTATTATGATTAATTACGTCTTGGGAGACCATAGACAGAATACAAAACTAAATATTTTGTGTTATCTTAAAGTAAATTTAGTTTTATTGTATTTATGTTAAATATGAAATCACTTTCTATATTTTTATTGTGTCAAAATTAAGTGTATTTTAGAAGCTTTTAAGCCATCGGCCGCTATATTTTGTAAATGCTTTGGCAATATAAATACGCATATGTGAAGCGTGTACCGCAGCGCGCACGCCGCCTTGCGCCTGCGCATACGCATCTACGCATGCCTGGTCACAACAGTTCGGGACTGACCTTCGTCGCTGTTACCGTTAGTGAGGGTGTCCTCACCATTCTTGTCCCCATTTTCGGCCTTCTTCTCCTCGTCCTTGGTCTCCTTGTCTTTCTTCTCCTCTGAGCTTTCTTTGGTGGGCTTCTTTTCCTTGCCGGCCTTGCCTTTGGCGGGGGTCGCGGGCTTGGGTTTTGGCTCCAGTGATGGGTCCAGCACTAGCTTGCCGATGTTCTTGCGGTCGTGCATCTTCTGCATCGCTTCACCCACCTGGTTATAGGTATACGTTGAGATCACAAACAATAAACACTACAAAAATGCAATTTTCTAGTATTGAAACATTTGACGATTAAGCGTATTGGTTTCAATAAGCTGTTTACATCAACTGATCTCTGTAAGTATCTCTTCGGTCCACACTCAAAGATTTGTATTTTTATAGCCTGCAAATAGTCTGTTTTTGCTCTGGGTGTACTTACTTACTACTTTGGGTCAACACAGATTTAATATAAATAAATGCCCGTAGTGCTGACTCTAGCTTAAAGTCCCAACTGCATTGAGTCTTGAGTTATTTAACTCCTATAGTTAGGTATTAAAATACAGGACTAATGACATAACATGTATATATAGATACATAAAATCTTTAGTAGTATCCTTTTTAGAACAAAAAAATTATATAGGCATTATTTCATTTGTTTATGCTTTTTAATTTTTTACATAATGTTCGAATTGGAGAATAGAGACGGCAGCCAGCAATATTAATATCGGCACTGGGTCTGTTATCTATATGTTTATAATATACTGTCGCTGGAGACAATATTACAATTCTAAAAGTACATTATAATAAAATTCAATTAATTAATAATCTTAATTAATTAATTAATCTTACATCCTCGAGCGCCCAAGTGGAGTCTACCAGAGGCTTGACTTTGCCCTCTCCCCAAAGCGAGAACACGCGTTCGACGGCGCGACGCACGTAGTCAGCGCGGCCATGTTGGAACAGCAGATGCCTCAGGTTCAAACCAGCCAGACTCTTGTTTTCGTCGAATAACTTGATGGGGGAAACCTTGTCTACTTGCCACCACTATGAAATATAATATCATTATAGAAAAATATACGTTCTACCCACTAAACTACCATATTTGCTGTCTGCTGTCCACATTTTTTCATTTATTCTTATTTTTTTTTTTAGTAATTTAACAATATGTAGATATAAGTATAAAAAATCCTTAGCCTGAATTACATTTGCGTTAAATATTAGTTGACTAGCAAATAAGTCCTTATCATTGTTTGGACAGACATTTACTTATTCGATAACTTAAATAATTAGAGACATGACTGTCGAAATGGTGATGATGTCTCACCCGTTTCGCAAGTTAACTACTTTAATGAAAATGTAAATCAGACTTATGAATGCATATAAAACTGTAATCCTGGGAGACAGTTTAAATAAATATGTGAAATTATAGAATGTACTTGTAATGCAAGGTGTAATGCGTTTAAAAAATCATGAACTCACAGCACGCGCAGCGCTGAAGAAGCTCTTGGTTTCGCCGGTCACGATGTTAGATGATCCTGTGATAAACACCATTGTTTAGCAACAGATATATAACAGACTGCACCATAATAGCTTGTTCACTGACTCTTGGTACAACAATCTAAACATCTCGTTTACAAACTATCATAAAAATTTAACGTTTAAATCGTTGTAAAACTTACAGTAAGTAAATGATAAAAAGTTTTATGTTCCCGATATTGAATGATACAAAGGACCCTTTATAGTCTTATGGTCTTATTCATATTGAGTTAGTGTAAGTTTGTAGGGTTCTTCAAGATTCCTAAAGAAGACCATTATTCGTCTGTTTATCTACACTTCGGCTTTGATTTTTTATGATTATCTAATGTCACTGCTACATGTGAGGTAATGTTAGTGTTAAGGCCTGTTTCACGCAGATGTAGCGATGGGTTTAATGAGTTATTTGTGTGATCCTACGTTGTTAATGATGTTAAATAATAACACAACGTAGTATATAGGTACTTTATATATTACGGGCAATTTGATTAATATATATTATGAATATAATGTTGACATAATATCTTTTCTCCATTTTTATTATAGGAATGCATAGAAAGGAAACTCGACTAAAATAAACATAGAATATTGGTATCAACATTAAAATCACTTCGTAAAGAGGCTATCGTAAAACCATTTTATTGGAAATGAAATCTTTTATAGGGTCGGTTATTTAATAATATTATTAATAGAATTAGTTTATGACAGTGACCATTATTATATCTGCTGTAATAAATCCATAATACTTCATATCATTTACACCAGACACACCCAAACTTTGTTGTCTCACAGACTTCTTGTCAATATTTTCAGTTATAACAAAATTCACGTCTCACGGAAGAAGTCCTGCACAGTTGGAGCGTTACGGTCGCGCAACGGAATATTTAGAAAAATTCTGACTTAATTAACAATATTAGTAAATATAATAAGAATACAATGTAAACCCCCGGCTTTGTGGCGAAGCCTTAGGTGAATAACGACACCTCGGACCCGTCTCCCAAGGCAAGGCCCCTGCCTCCGTGCTTGCCTTAGCCAGCCGGTACGGAGTGGAGATCGCTAGAGCTAAGACTCAAACCCCAGGAGTGGAAGTGATAAATGGCATAACGTCGGAAGTAGCTTCGGTGAATCTGTAGCCCACCTCTCGACACCCCTTAGCCACTCACACCCATATTGCTCCTCGCCAACGTTATACGGCATTTTTGGGGGCCCATACACTGAGTGGCGAGTCACCGTCTTGTGGTGTTGTATAGGTGCAGATAGGGATCGCCGTTCAGTGTCATGCCACATTTACATGAAATTTGTCGAAAGGGCCTCTACGTGTTAAACTTTCCATGGCATGCCCCCACGCAAGCCCTCCAAAAGTCTGGGCCATTTTTATGGCTCATGGTATACAGAGACATACAAATAATAATATAATATTACATTAACATTAAAACATTTGATAAAAACTAGATAAAAACACGGCTGGGCTGATCTGTTATAATTAGTTCCATTTTTTTGCCGCGGGACTTTGTAAGCTAAGTATAAAATAGAATTCACAAAAATATAATCGGTTGGGGAAAAAATCTTTTCGCATGTAGTATGTATGAACTTGTAATAAGATCTCTTTGGCTTATACCATTTGTATCTGGCTGGTTTTGGTATCATTAAAAAGTTTTAATTTTAAAGAAGACAATTCCAAATTCAAATTAGGAAAATGTGTGATTTTCATTTGTTTTTCTTATTGTTAAAATGAGTGAATCTAATGAAGAAATTCGATACATTTTAAAATTTTACTACAAAAAAGGTAAAAATGCAACACTAGCCGCGAAAAAAATTGTGATGTTTATGGACCTAAAGCATTATCTGTGAGAGTAGCGTAAATTTGATTTAAGCGTTTTCAATCCGGAAATTTTGATATCAAAGATGCACGTCGCTCTGGTCGCCCTGTTACGGACAAAATTGATGCCATTTTTGAAAAAGTGGAGCAAGATCGGCGTATTAGTAGTTAAGATGTAGCTGGACAACTGGGAATTGGCCACAAAACGGTTTTGGCGCATTTTAAAAAAGCTGGGTACACAAAAAAGCTCGATATTTGGGTGCCTCGTGAGCACACTGAAAGAAACCTAATATACCGTGTACTCATTTGTGATTCTTTATTACGACGTAATGAAACCAAACCATTTTTGAAGAAGCTGATAACTGGTGATGAAAATTGGATCACGTACGACAAGAACGTGCGAAAAAGATCGTGGTCAAAGACCGGTCAGGCTTCACAGACTGTGGCGAAACCTGGGTTAACTCGCAACAAGGTGATGCTGTGTGTATGGTGGGATTGGAAGGGCATTATTCATTATGAGCTGTTACCGCCAGGCAGGACCATCGATTCTGAACTCTACTGCGAACAACTGATGAGATTAAAGAAAAAAGTTGAGAGAAAGCGGCCGGAATTAATCAACAGAAGGGGTGTGGTTTTTCACCATGATAACGCTAGACCTCACACATCTTTAGCCACTCAGCAAAAATTACGAGAGTTTGGCTGGGAGGTGTTAATGCATCCGCCGTATAGTCCTGACCTTGCACCTTCAGATTTTCACCTGTTTCGGTCTCTGCAGAATTCCTTAGGCAGTGTCACGTTAACATCACGAGAGGACTGCCAAAACCACTTGTCACAGTTTTTTGATCAGAAGCCCCAAAATTTTTATAGCAATGGGATCACGTCCCTACCTACAAGATGGCAAAAAGTTATCCAACAAAATGGTACCTACATACTTTAGTCAAATGTAAATAAACTTTATAAAAAAACCTTTTGAATTTTTATATAAAATTTCAAGGTAAACTTTTTCCCCAACCTAATATTTAGATTACACGACTATTTTTATGCTGACTTACAGTTTGTATCTAGTAGGCTTATTTATTGACCCAATCATTTGCGATTGGATATTTATAAAAAAGTAAGAGCAAAGTGTGTCTATATTTGGTTACTATCTTTTTGCAAATAAATACACATAAGGGACCCTACATGCCACTTTAGGAATCATTGTATTATTTGTACACTAATGTGAAAAGGTATGCTTACCATAAAGAATGTACCGGCCCATAGGTTTCAGAAGAGAGTAGCCGCGATTGCATTCCTCGCCGCAGAGACAATCCAGGACGATGTCGACGCCATCCGGAGATACCCTAGCAAAGTGTCATTAATTGTAATTACTAGCTATTAATACAATTATATGTACAGACAGGTTTTTAGGATTCAGATTTTTAAATCTAAAATTAAAAACGTTATATACCCCATTCACGATAAGTGAACTCGCAGGGTTACCTCATTATAAAAATTAACATCACTTAATATCATGTTATAAATGGAGATTATTATAAAACGTAAATTATTCTTATTTTTTGTTGGACTTTTTTAGTAATTATCGTGATTTTAGGAGTTTTTGATTCTAGCTTTAAATGTAATTTTTGATTGTTGTTAACCCTGCGCATTAAATTATCGCGAACGGGGAATAGCAGAAGAAACGATTCCAAGTTATCTGCAATTCTCTGCAACAGTATTGCAGAAAAATAAATACCTATTTAACTTAACTATTTGCCGTTAAATATCAGCAAAAGCTCTTTTCTTGTAATATGTCGATGGTAACACATGTATGTTTCTTTACTATAAATGGGATTACCTTTGTCCACGACCACGCTTATGTATGGTAATGTTAAACCAGATGTAGTGGAGGTTATGTCATGTAAAATATTCTATATTTTTTATCAATAAACATATTGAGTAAATTTTTCCATAAATCTATTGAAAAAAAATTACAGTTGCAATATAGAATTAATTTTGTACTAACTTCTAACAACGAGTAGATAACTTGCATACGTTTATTTACATTGAACTTGTGTGGCTCTTGTTGTTTACGTTGTGAAGAGCTCACCAGATATAAAAATATCTTTGTCTATTTACGAGAATTAAATGACGAGCTTGTTACGAACCAGCTGCCCTTACGAGTGGGTTATAAACCGAACAATTAACGCACACTGTGTCCAACTTAATTGAACCTTGACTATGTACCTATTTTAGACCATTTAATTTGTTACTTAAAGAGGACGCCAAAGAGAAAACGGTCTTTATATACTTATTATATAAGTATTATATATAATAGTTATTATATTAGTCTTTATTATAATAATCTTGTGATTATAATACGCAACAAAACGAAGGCAGACAAGTCTCTGAAATATGCAACTGTAATAACGTAACGACCAATTTAAAGCTTCGGTTCGGGAATATTTCCAGTAATTTAGAAGGAAACACCAAAGACGTGCAGCTTGTTTATAGCATAAAATACTTTTGTCAATAGATAATAATTATTTTGTTTATGTTCCGACCGCTATGCTTAATTGTGCTGTAAGCTTAAATGTCACATTTTCATCAATACTGTGTTGACAGATTATCGTCAAATATTTGAAAACCTTCAAATAAAGAAACGGAAAACAAACTACTCTAATTTATAGAAGCAATAATTCGAATTTCGAAGCATTAAAAATTCTCTCGTACTATAAATATGTCTGTAATGTAAACATTGTTTATTATTAGCGGGAAGACGAAGGGCTGCTGAGATTTCGAATATTTTGGGGAATTTCTTTGAACGTCACTGCTGTGGGATATCTTAATTGTGCTAATGTTGAAACAATTAATAAAAGAATTTTCGCGCGTGTACACGACACCGTCATATCTCGATCATACCACACATCATGTCATCCATCACACAATATAATATGTATAAATAATGGTATGTATACTCATTATGTATCTATTTTTTCTGAATATTTCACCTGATAATACAAAAACTAGAGTTACTGAAATAAAAAAGTAATTACTGCGACTTTGGGGCCATAGGGACATGAGGCTTATCAACTTTATCGAGACCTTTCAAGGCGATTGAAAGAAGTCTCGCGTGACCAAAGGGCTGGCATATATTTAGGGCAACGGATTACGGTTGCTATATAACGTGGGAATGCGGCCAGCATTTTGGAACGCACCCCATCGACAGTGATCCGGACTACATTTTTTATTTGTAAATATATATTTAATTAAACACATTGTTGCAATTTGAACGCTGACAAAAGACAAATTCACAACTGCATACCTGTAGACATCTTATTACCTTTTCGGCATTTGGACTTCTTTTGTTAACTTTGTGTTTAAAATTTGTGATTAGAAAAACAGCCCATTGTGTATTGAAATATTTTATGGTAATCATTAGCCAGGTGTGATTCTAGGAAATTCAGTCCACGCGGCCGAGCACATATATTGTATTTGTACAGTATAAAGCAATGCCCCAATTGAGAGATGAGGCAGTCGAGCGATAACCACGAGCGAAGCAAGACTTGTGTACATTCGGTGATCTATTTAGTGACGGACTTACACACAATGGGCTGTTTTTCTAATCACAATTTTTAAACACAAAGTAAACAACAGAAGTCGAAATGCCGAAAAGTAATAACATGCGCAAAACAGGTATGCAAGTGTGAATTTGCCTTTGTCGATCGTAATCCTATAAATAGTAGTATATTATATTAGTAATTATTAAGTAATATAATAAATAATAGTATTTAATTTTTAAGATGGTTTAATTTATTATTTAGTTTTATTTTTTAAAATACAAGTAGTCTTGATTTTTCAAAGCTTTACACGCTTATATAAGAAATATTATATGTATCTATTTATACATACATATTTAATTTACCAAACCAAAAATTTGTAAAATTTAAATATTAGAAACCACTTATTAGATTTATTAAGCATCGAATAAATGAATATGAACATATTTCTTTTACGCGCGCTAATCAGTAATGTCACATTTAATAGCGTGTAATTTTCGACATAAATATATAGGTCTCTTGTAAAAACATATGCCACAAATCCCTATTAATATTATAAATGCGAAAATAACTCTGTCTGTCTGTTATGCTTTTATGAAAGACATACTAGACCGATTTGGCTGAAATTTGGTACATATGTAATTTTAATACCGAGGGTGGGCAAGGGCTACTTTTCATCCTGGATAATGGGATAGAGTTTGGGATAGATAAAGGTTATCCCAGAAAGTAGGATAGGTTTTTGTAATTTTCCATTTTCGTCATTTCGGCCATTTCGGTTATTTCGGCCATTTCGGTAATTTCGGCCGTTGCGGTAATTTCGGTCAGTTGGGCCATTTCGGTCTTTTTGATCATTTTTGTAATTTTTGTCATTTATGTAGTTTTCAGATAGATAGACAGGGGATAAACAAGAGACACGCACTAGAGGTTGATCCGCGGCGCTGCCGCCGGGTAAACTCTAGTTGTATTATATAACTAACAAACATTTCGAAATTAGAATGAATTAGGTGTAGATTATTAATTTTGTCATTTACATAACTTAATAATTTAAATGTATTGAATGATTAACATCTTTCTAAATGTTAATTGTTAACTTGACTCGAGAGTCAAGTTACAATTATTTATTTAAATAAATTTCACAATAATAAATTTCAATCATTTAGATGTCTGGTTTTTAATTATATCTACGAACTTTCACATTTTGCTTCATTTGCTTAATAGATTATAAATAAGTTTCAATTAGCTTTTTTATAACAAACGAAAGTATTTGAATAAATCGACGTAAAACAGTAAACCTCTATTTAAATTGTTGTTGCGGTCATCATTGCAATAATACATTCGTTATTTGTGCTATTTCCTACAGTTTACATGAATATTATCGTTGATAATTAACACGGTTAGAATATTGGAACAGTTGCGCATTTCATAGTATGATTAAACATGAACTAATTAAGTTGATATGTATGCATATTGATCTCTAAAAAATACCCTGCGAAGTGGAGAAAAAAAAGTAGGAAGACAGACGTCGTGTCGTCCGGAAGTTAACGCTAGGATGATGAGTAATGAACAATTTATTATTCATTCTATATATGGTTTATAGAGCATCGTGTCAAAATTTGTTTATGAAGTTATGTACCTTTTTTTATTGTTTGAAGCAGGCAAACAGACAGACGGCTCACCTGAAGGAAAGTGGTTACTATCGCCTATTGACGCCTGCTACACCAGGGGTGTCGCCAACGCGTTGCCGGACTCTAAGAAATTTTGTAACGCTCTTCTTCAATAACCCCCTTGTCCTAGTGCAAAAGGAAAACCGCGACGGGAAGTTCCCTCCAGATCATTGTTGTACGCGGAATAAATGTTCTAGTAAACCGTTGCGTAATTGAACGTGGGGCTCAAGAAAATGGGGGTGAATATATCGTCACTGGCAAGCGGTGCGGTTGTAAAAGTGAGGCGTTGGCACCAAATCAAACAGTTCCTCGGAATACTCCCCGTTATACAGGCGGTAGAATACGCAGAGGGACGCAAAGTCTCTTCGAAGGCTAAGCGATTCTAAACCGCCTGTTAGTATGGGATCATCGATCATGGTCAGTCTGGTAAGCGGGTGCTCCGGCCCATAGATGTGAGCATTACTCCATATGCGGTCTGATTTGCGCTTTGTACAGCGCAAGCCGTTGCCGTGGAGTGAAGTACTGCTTGGACCAGTTTAACACACCAAGCTTTTTGGAGGCAAATTTCCTTGTCTTGCCTTCCAGATGAACCCGAAACTGCACGTCTATCGTTATGTCGATGCCAAGAATCCCAATACTATTGGAGATGGTAAGATATGTTCCTTGGAACTGTGGCGCAGGGACAAATGGGGTCTTTTGATGGGGTACCTATTAGCGGATGTCAAATATTGATGGATTAGTATATTTACAATACTGTTGAAGCACAATTATATTCTGCTATTACTATCTCGTCAAAATTGCCTCAATCGTAATTTTTCCTGATTACGGTATTCAGTTAATTCCAAACCTTTATGAATATTTATTTATAAGCGATAACTCGCGAATTGTTCGCTTTTCAATATTTATTTCGGCTAACGCCATACCTGCTGGTAGTAATACCATTTTTTAATACAACTATTCCTTCGCGATGCTATTGTTGCGAGCTACAGGACTCGAATTAAAAATGCCGTTGGAACTACTATAGTATTTATTAGAACTGTACAAACACGTATAAAAACAAATACAAATAAAACTGGATGCAACCAGTTCACACTGCACGATTCGATACAATTCGACCGCGCAAAATCCGTCGTTTATATCGCTAATCGAGAGTACTAGAAAACGTTTTACTCGCTTCGTAGTCGTCGCTTGACTGCCGGCCCCTCCATTCGGGAATCGTCTTATACTAACTACACAGTACAAAGAAATTGGCTGCGCACACTGAGTTTCTAAGAAATACTAATTTGCACACCTGCGAACGGCTAACAAAGTCGAAAACAATAACAAGGATTAGTTCGACGCTAATGGTGGTTATAAAACAAGTAGAAAAACAATAGCGTGTTTTTTCTTAATTGCAAATTCAAAACACAAAGAATTCCCTAATCCGGGAGGATAATAAGCTGCGCTTACAATAGGCAGCTGTGCGGCTTATCTTTGACGGCATGTAACACTATTAAGAACAAATTGTAGAATTATTAGGATACGAATTTTTGACACTATCGCAATGGAATCGTACTTTGAGTATGTTCGCAACAGATATTGAAATAGCAGAATTGAGCCATTCTTTAACCACTAAGAACTATAAATGCAAATAACCAATACGATTAGTCGATAGATACGTACCTACGAATGAAAATGTAAGTAAATAGACTAGAAATCAAAACATATCTGGGGTTACTTACTTCCTGACCTCGCTGGTATAGTCACTGCCTCTCTCAAGCAAGTGATCGATGTTGTTGTTGTTTGCTTTCAGGGCCTCATGCTTTGTTTTGGAGCACACTCCAAACACAGTGACGTTTTCCACGGTCTTAGCAAGCTGAGCGACGGCCTGGCCCTATAAATAATAATTAATCTATTGATACTAATTATTCTCCTTTATTATTTAATGACCGTGACTCCCACTTCATTCAAGCAGGATTTAGACTTTATATTGTATCTTCTGGATCTTGCAAGATATTAAAATGGAACATTTGTGGAATAAAATTGCTGTTTATCTGTAAGATTTTTAAAATCAGAGTCGTTTTGCAGCCTTCAAGATTAATCGTTCAGAAAGACTGAAAAAAAAATCTAAGAAGGTTAATTTATTATTAGGCATATTATACAAGCTCTCACTTTTTTGGCAATTGTTTTAGGATTATAAATAGCCATTAACATTTTATTTATTCGTTTATACTAGAGCTTCATATATTTCAAGACGGATTTATTCGCAAAGGTTGTGGGTCCATATTTCATCTTTGTAATTTCGTGGAATGAAAATTTATTATCCTGTTATATTTTTGGTTTCTTGAAGAAGAAACGTACAATTAGGCAGCCACCGACACATATGGATGTTTACCACACCTGTGTCACCGTGTGAACAGAACATTTGGCAAGAAAATAAATTGTATGGCGAAGGACCAAGACACTTTTTGTATCAAAAATCACTCTGGAACTTGAAATAAAGTAACAAACTTTTTTATTTTAGAAGAGCATTTGGGCAACCCGTAAATTTACAGTTAGATTTTTGGCGAGATAACGTACATCACCATTGAAGGTGCGTTTTTAATTCATTTCATTCATAAAAAATATTATGTGGATAAAGTTACGGGTAACATTCAGTTTAAAGTATTTCTTTCACTCTAACAGAAGTTATCGCATATAAAAATCTTGGAAACGCTTTAAACAATAGGGTGTTACAAGGTGTAACTGTTTATCTATTAATCTTTGCAAAGCATAAAGACGATAGCCGTTTTTCGCTTCATATACCGTAAAAATTCCTTGTTTGTAATGCGATACACACGTAGCGCCTGTTCACGTACAACTCGCAGGAGTGGGGTCGGACGCGGACACGGTGCCCTAGCGAATTCATGTTCACATTGGCCGCCAAAATCTTGACATGATTCGGCGAATCTTTGAGCACATTATTGTCCACAAATTCTATTTTTTTTATTAGTGCTAGATCATTCATTTGATAACTACAATATCACTGATTTATGCTCATTTTTGCTATCATCAAGGCAATGGAATCGAAGAAATTCTTAAGATATAGAATTTAAAAAAACGTGATTGCGGTCAATGATGCGTCCGCAAGATTCGGGTACAACTTTATACTGATATTAGATATACGGGTCAACTAAGTTGATTCGTATATCGAAAGGGTCGACGAGATTCAACGACAATTACAAAATTTATACATCAAAAATTCTATTTGTTTATAAAATATACTATGATATGATGATGAATAATTTTAAAGAAAAATTCATGAAATTATGCACTAAAAATTAATTAATGTGCAAGAATATTGCAAAAATGGGTTCAAAAGTTGGCAATTTTAACTGTATTTCTTACATGAATATTTCAATTGACCACTGTGTTTCTTACATGAATACTCCAATGATATTATATCACGTTTGATACACCGTGACCTCGCCCGCGCGGAAGCGTGAACAAGTACGTACGCTCGTATTATCAGAAAATTAAACTAACACTCTTTATGAACATTGTTGTTACAATAAATTGTTTCCATAATTACTTATATGATAAATGTACTACTGTCCATAAAATAGACAGCGTAAACATTGTTCTACAAATTTCTCATTCACGTTTTAACTAAATATAGCTGTTCTTAGCAAGGCCTGTCTTGTTTCATCATTTATAAGATAACTAAAAATAAAGTTGAACTATTTGACTTTTGGAGTGCTTATGAACGTGCGCTTGAAAAATTTTGCGTTAATAAATACATCATTCATCAGTATTTTGTGGATCACTAATAAGTCATATATGTAAATCTATAAAAACAACATTACGATGTGAGTTTGCGGGAATATAGATATTATAAATATGTAGTAAGTACATAATAAGATGTATTGTAGTGCTAATTTTACTCTAGAAATATGATTCATTAAGTAATTAATTTAAACCCTTATAAATACGTCATGTCCGATGTCTATGTATGTCACTCTACTTTTTCTTCAGTCTTGCGGGCCCATATGTTGGGCCACTAATGTACTACACCAAAAGTGTCTCCACTCAGCTAAAATGAGAATGCTGAGATGGATGTGTGGTGTTAAAAGGATGGATAAGGTAAGAAATGAGTATAAAAGGAGATCTTTGAGAGTTGCTACTGAGCTAGGCTTGCTAGACCGCCGGGAAATCCGGGATTGCCCCGGAATTTTGCCTCTTGTCCCGTGTCCAGTAATTAGCGCTTATTGTCCCGGATTCTGAAAACTTACTATTTTTTAACAAAATGTACCAAAACAATTTCTGTTTCTAAACACTTACTGATTGTTTTTTAAGTTTGGAATTTATTGTTTTAACATTTTTTATGGTAGTATCTTATTATTATTGTTTTTTTTCTTCAGTTTATTACTATTTAATTTGTAATTTAGTATTCATTGTCTACCAAAGTTTAAATTTGCTAATTTAAGCTAAGTGCTCAATTCTATGATAGTTTAACGTGTTGATTTACTACCAAAGTGCTTCATCTTAGAATTATAACTGGCGTTAATTACCTACTAAGTGCAGAGTACATACCTATCTAATAAAAGTATGTATTTGAAAATAAATGGCATTTTTCTTTTCAAATACAAATATGAATCCTTTGAAAATAAAAAAATATATGATATTTTCTACTATGGCCACGACCCGACATTGTTTTTCTAGAATTGTCCCGGATTTCATAAGTTACTATCTGGCAACCCTATACTGAGCATCGATGTGTGGAACATTTTTATGACCAGTTCCTATATTTCACCATTCACTTGACATACTATCGGTTGACTTTTGACATTACTTGTAAAGAGCTTATGTCAAATTTTAACTGGTAGTAAGGCAAATGAACGGTCCGTAATAATAGTTAATTCGCCAACAAACGTGTCTGGTATACTATACTATTCCCTTGAACATGGGACTCGGGCCTAGGTATATGACGTTTATGGTCTGGTATCATTTATATGTAACGAAGTTAATTTAGTCACGATTTGAAGAATTATATAGAAATTATTAAAAGCTATTTACCGTAAGTACTACTAAGCTCGCATGTTAAAGTAGTTTCCAACGTATTCAATAATTAAATGTGCGTGATAATATTTATTAACAATCTAATGTTCGTGCTTCTTAAAAGCTAGGCAACGAAAGTATGCTATTTACGTACTTAATCTAGAAAATTCGAGTAACACCGCCGTACTCACGCTAGCTTGAGGTCAAACGGAAGCGATAATTTTTAAACAAACACATTTTTCTCCTCGTTAATAAAGTAAGTACCTATAATTAGAATTGATAATTAGCACAATTGTTGATTATTGAAATCCAGAAGCATAATATTATTAAATAGTGGAATTTTTTTTGATAAGATAGTTTCAAAACGGAGAAGCAGTTAATGAGGCTTCGTATATCCGGTAGACGTCGAGAGTCCCATACTACCTCATTGTTTGTACTCCGACATTGGGGTGTACTTAAGCAATCCCAGCTTAACAAAACGCTAGAGTTAATTTAATTTCTAATCACAATAATATAAAATTCACAAGCATTTTTGAAGATTGTCCGACCCACAAAGAAGCAAAAACCTTTAGCATCGTATCCGAACATTTTGCTTCAACTAAGCAAAGTACAGAAGTTGTATCCAAACGTTTTTGTGCTGCTACTCTCTCCTAGTTACGCGCCCATCCTTAGTGTGATAATAATTGTACTGCTCGGTAATCTTCTTCCTCTGTGGCTTTTAAAGGGACGTGGAGCTGGGAGTCTCGAGGAAAACCCCGGCTTCAATGCGGCGGGCAACTACTTGCCGGTGGCTCGGTATGGAGTTGTTAGTACCACCCTGCATAACGGTGGCTTTTCAAGGGCTCTCGTTGGCCTATCTGCTGCATGCGAAGGCGCTTGGCGTTCAATAGCCATCTCTGTATGTATGTACCCTCCAAACAATACCAATGAAATTAAGTGTCAGTCTGTTACTTCATAATTATTGACAAATTTAAGGTAAAACTGCCAAGCACTTGTTATGTTACTAAATTGTTTTTTAAAAATTAAAGACACGTTCGTATATTTTGTTATACGCGTAGAAGATACGTATTATTATAAAAACTCTAATACACCGTAATGAGCGTGTAACAAAAGGCCTAGAGATGGACCCGAAACTTCCTGTAAAAAATGTCTAATTATGCTGAAATTTGTCATCAAAATGTAATTTATAGTATTCAGAATAAGACTTTATGTGTACTATAAATATTGTTATCTCTGTAAGTATATTTAACGATACAATTTATAGAGGAGCCCCTTAAGTGAGGACACACCCTCATTTCTATTAATTCATTGAACGGACATATTTAAATAATATTTTTTGTGCAAGGACATATAAGAGAACACATGTTGATGGGAGCGACCCAATTCACACACACACTAAAATGCAGTGAATTTACTTAATACCCTCCATATTTCTTCTATACCAACAGCTGTGGTGATGTTTTTATAGGCTAATGAGGTTGCACATTATTTTGTCTACCAATTTAGTAATTGAAAAATAGTCAGCGTATTTTTTATGTAGTTGCAGAAGGTACACGTTTGAAATTCAAATAATACTTTTGTCTTTATGCATTAAGCCAGTTTCAAGCCATTTTTAAACATCCTTAAAGAGTAGAGGCTAAAAGTGGTTTCATGTAATAATTGTATCAAAAGCATTAACCTGTGTATGGCTGTTGCTAACCTATACTAATTTTCTAGAGGAAATTGTAGAAAATCCAACTTACCACGCCGCCTCCGGCAGAGTGAACTAGTAGACTCTTTCCAGGAGTCAGGTTGGCCATCTCGAAGAGCAGCAGGTAAGCGACCACGTAGTTAGTGGTGACTGCAACAGCGTCTAAAGCAGTCATACCCTCAGGCAAGGCATAAACGTATTGGGCTGGCACGGAGACTAGCTCAGCCCACGCCCTGTACTCTGGCAGGGCCACCACTTGGTCTCCAACCTGTCATTATAGAAAAAAATAGTGATATTCCTTTGCTTTGATAAAGAAAATTTCCAGATTCGACCTTCGCCACGTATTAAAGAACAACATCAAAATTTTCACGACTGTCCAAGACTGGTGCTGTGTCAGTAATTTTGAAGTGCAATTTATTTATTTATTCTTATAAGGCGAAAGGTATGATAATAAACAGTCTCAGGTGACCTGTACTTGGGGCTACGGCTTTTGTTATCAAATTATAGTTAATGAAGTTGTTTATAAACCAATTATATCATTAAGTATCTAAGCCGGTACATGTCTTTTAGTATCGTACTATCAACTACTATCATTGAACTTTATAAAAGAATTACAAAATTCTATACTTATTATGTTGTATATTTAGATATTTTGTGCAATAAAACAATTATAAATCTTTGTGAAAAAATATTACTTTTATAGAAATTAGAAATATAGGAGTTCAATTAATTTAAGATTTTTCAATAACTAGATAAAAGTTATTCATAGAATGGATAAAACATGGAAAAAATTATAATGTCGGTTGAATTAATAAAACGGTTAAAGGCTTAAAGGTTAAACTTTTGAATTTACTTAGATTATTCGACTGATAACTTTTATCTGATGATTGAAAAATCGGCGCTAAACAGAATAAATTTGCAAAGAATGCTTTTTACTTACTTTGAAGTCGGTGACGCCCTCTCCAACCTGCTCGATCTCTCCAGCACATTCAAATCCAAGTATGAAGGGAGTCTTGGGTGGTGAATCGATGGCGCCTTGTCGCACGATCAGATCTTGGAAATTGAGGCCACTATAACAAAGAATAATCTGTTTTAGAAATTTTATAACATTTTGCAATGCCGCGTAAAGTAAAAGATTGTTTAGTTGTATATTATCTTTTTTGGGCCAGGAACCCTCGCGGGCATCTTCACGACACCCCGCCAAAGTTTCATCACAACCTGATCAATGGGTTAGGAACACATAGAGGATAAACATACAAACTTTTATTTTTATTTATATAGATTGTTGATGGCTTTACCCGCGTTAAATTATTGCTCGGCTTTTAAATACATGACTGTGTCCGGTCTTGATAAAAGAGTTAAATAACGCAAAAAGAATATTTCAAATAGACGAAGTAATTCCCAGCATTAGCGCATTTGAGACTTACAAGCAAGAATTTAAAATGTTTCATACCCTACCCAATAATTACGCAAATATACTTGTGCGAACTATAATTCAAAAATTACTTCAATTACAAATAACAACTGTAATTATAGTAATAAAATTTAAAGACAGGCAAATATCGCACATCTTAATGATACAAAATCAATCAAGTCGTGCATACCTAATATATACTTCCATCTCATTAAATCGAAGTTCATTACTCGCTCATTATCACCCATAATTTAAATTTATTACAAAGAACAATTGATCCTATAAAACTAGCTATTGGAATGCGGCTGCCATAATTATTATGCTGAATGGGACACTGGTAGCATAAAGCATTGCATTTAAATTTTTAACATGTCGACATATTAATACACATCAATATGGTAGCCGATGACGGACTGTCGAACGATTGTCAGCCCATATATTAAAGACTTGATGCCAAAAGGAGGTCGCAGACCGAGAAAGAGAGAGAGGTGCGCATGCGTCTCGCGGGTACCGACGTAAGTCGGGATCTCGGAGGTGCAGATATGCGCAAGATCTGCTCCCGTAATAACGCTGCAGGGACCCTCTAGCATCTAGGGTGCAGAGGAGTCTTCACCCCTGTTGACGAAGTGAGTTTGCCTCTCCCGGGGCATTCTCAAGCACTGATGCGCTAGGATCAGCC
This sequence comes from Dendrolimus houi, assembly GCA_039645545.1. Taxonomy (NCBI): domain Eukaryota; kingdom Metazoa; phylum Arthropoda; class Insecta; order Lepidoptera; family Lasiocampidae; genus Dendrolimus; species Dendrolimus houi. The sequence continues at coordinate 14,139,020 of CM077134.1, forward strand.
TGGGCGTAACTAAGTCTCAAGCTCTTCCTGCCATAAGCGCGGGGCACAGGGGAGGGTGGTTTTAGTGGAGTAGTTTTCGAATCTCCAGACAAGCCGGCGATTTGACTTTGGTGCCCATTCATGGTGTCACCTCTCGTCGCTTTAGTCTAATCCCTAGTAAAGGACCCGGTAGTGTGCAAAATGCATTTTCCCCGCCTCAAAAAACAAAAAAAGGCTAATTTAAATCGAAACCCAGCTTGTATAATACCTATTTACACATACAGTTACTAGGATTTGGCCGCGACTTGGTCCACGCATGACAGGTAACGTAGATTACAGTATTTTACAAGTATTTAAATTCATATGGTATTTTTAGCAGGGCAACGGATATTTTAGTATGAAAATACTGAATGAATAATGAAGATACCCGTAAAAACCCGGGATAAGTAATGTTACTAGAGCCATACATAACTACATCTGTTCTACTAAAGATGTCAAATAAATATAGAAACTGTCATATTAGCAAATCGTAATATGACGTGCTTTTGAAGTTAGGAAGGGAAATATAAAAAGTCCCGGATCAATTTTAGTGTTACAGTGTTTTAGTATCAATCGGATCCGAATCAGCTAATTTTTATACATACTACACACTTTAAAACAATCCCGGGAAAATTCCCGTGGGATTCCCGGAATATAAAGTACCAGAGCATTAAAAAAAGAATGTAAGCTGTTGTTTTAATGAAAACTGTGTCGTAATAAGCAAATTTTTATACAGCCCAATTCTTTTTTGACCTAGTCATTTTAAATAATTCCCAGAAAAATTAAAAAGTAATGCAGATTTTAAGTCAAAGAATTTTCATGAATCAGTAACAACCGCATCGAAATCGGCCCAGTAGTTTTTATGTGAATATGGAACCAAGCTTTGATATAATTTTTGCGTGTGTTTTTGTAGGCCCGGGATGGTTTAAAATGTTTAAATCACAATTGAACCAAGTAAGTGGCGCTGCAATCAGGTTCCAGGATTTCGATGAAATTATTTTTGTGTGTGTGCGAGTGGATCCCGGCATGGTTTAGATTCGCAGTTAGACCCGGTAGATGGCGCTGCAATCGAGTTCTAGATATTTATTTTTGCAAAGCCGGAAAACTTCTGCCGGAACCGTAAGTGTAGGTAGGTACTTATATAATATAAATTATGACTCTCAAGAATTTAAATCAGATTTCGCTTTTTATTTACTGTTAAATTCAGTTTTACGAGGTCCTTGCGCATCCGGATCAATCGTTGTCTATGGAAATAAACAACAAGCACGTGTTAAGTAGTTATTAAACCAAATATCGATCGTAATACTAAAAAGATTTCCGAACTTAGATCATATAAACGTCTAGATAGCGCATCAATTGCACAAAAACGGCCCAAAAAAGTGCACCAAATTTGGTGCACTCGCTCCCCACGCCTGTTAGTGTCATTTCTACTACTTTACAGGTTGGAGCTCTCGCAAAAAAAAATTATGCCATCCTGCGCTATTAAAATGTGTCGGAACTATTTAAAAAGAGGAAAGAATAAGGATAACATGTCATTTCATCGGAACACTTAACACTTTTCTCATGATTTCTTTGTAAAAACATGAAATTTAATTTCGATATTTCAAAGGTTATCGAGTTGTCAGCTGAAAAGTGCGATTTTTGACCAAAATTTGGGGAGTTTTGTTAGAATTTTTTAATGAAATATGAATAATAATAAAAAACTATAGAAAACAGACTTACATTTACGGAATTAAGTGTATAATAATTTTTAAACATATTTTTTGTATAGTTTCATTTTACATTACCTAAAACATGTTATGAATTTATGGAGATATGGTGTACCGACATTTTTTAGTACATTGTTGTCATAATTAAGACATTAATTTTGTCTATATTCTGTTAGCTTCATCTCCATTAATTCCTAATAAATAAATAATTTAATATATTATTGTTAGTTTTAAATTTTAGTTTATAAAATAATCAAACCGAACACGACGAAAATATGAATATTTTTATTTATAATAGTCCTTTTCAACTATTCCGTGTACCTACCCCGTAGTTCCTACTACTGATATAAATTTGGATTACACATAACACACCCAGTATGAACCCATCGAATCGTTCAACTCCACTATTACAAATGATTTCACTGATTTTTAGCGCAGGAGAATCTTTGAGGCATAACTAGTCGTCTTATAACCTTCGTGAACATGTTGTGTAACGCGAAAATAATTTGCTATTATGAAGTTTTTTTAGAATTATTACATTACTATTGGTAATTAAAGGACTTATAAATATGTACTAATACAGACATTTTATTGCGAATTAAAATTGCTACATATACTAAAATATGTTATGAATTCATTTGTGCTTGTATTTTTTTATGGTTCGTTCCAAGACACGACAACTTTGATGCTAATACTTTAATTATTAAAAAAAAACTAAAACCTCTGAGTAATATTCAATTATAAAGCTATTAAATAATAACGATCATTTAAACTTTTCAGTTACATAAAAAAATATTTAATTATAAAAAAATGGGATAATATTTTTTAGCTGATATTCCGAAAACACGCACACATTGATACTTTTACGAGAGTGAATATAGCAACGCTTCGCCTTTTTGATGCCGTTTTTGGCGGTGTTGTTTGTTAGCAATGCCCTCTCTAGACATGTTATATCTCAATGTCTCCGAAGCTCAAATTGTGTTGTCCATAATTTGGACGTTGGAAATTTTATTATGTTCTTATTATTTGCAGGTGATTTTTAAGCAACATGTTGCTGCATAATATAGTCTTGCTATCATAGCTTAATCCTTTTATAATGATGTATTTTCAATTTAGAGATTTGTTTAAAATATCAGCGTTCCAGCAGATTTAGTATTTTAGTATTCATGTCCGAACAACAAAGGACAAGAAACATGTAAATAATAAAACGATTCCGTTTCAAAGTCGTTGTAAAGAAATATAAAATCACTTTCAAATTTATATGATGCCATAAAGGTATGATCTAGGTATGATACGTTTGGTATGACTATTGACTACCTTCTGGGAAATAAAGTTAGATAGATAGATAACTCTTTATTGTACTCCAAATCACAGATAAACATAAATAGAAAATACAAGAGATAATACAACGGGCGGCTTTATCGCTAAAAAGCCATTTCTTCCAGGCAACTCTTGGCAGGGAGTAATACGATTTTTAATGCTGACCGTGGTGGTCTATAAATAATTATTATCTTTAGACTGCACTTTCATTATAAGTGATAAGTACACACATATAAGTAAAAAAACAATATAAATACATATTCATTTGATATACACGTACGTATATATACATACGACAATACAGACGTATATATAACATATTAGGAATTATTATACACAATAGAAAAAAGTAAGTGAGTAAAAGTAAGTAAGTAATGCTGTTGAACGTGATTTTTAAAAGACTAAGTTTATGGCTTATCTTATAGCAATAGGTAGCTAATTCCAGAGACGCACAGCCTGGACCTGGATGGTAAAAGTTATTGTAAAAAAGACATATATATATATACAGGTGTGAGTATTCTGTATTTAGTTGAGAGGTGCAAATTATGGATACGTACAGAAATTCAAGTGTTTCTTAAGGTAACGAGGAGTAGTGGGTAGAAACAATATCCTATAAAGAAGAGTGCGAAGTATGACTATTCCGGTGAAAATTAATGGGGAATCACTGCAGTTTTTTACGGAATTCAAAGACATGGTCATATTTACGTAACCCAAATATAAAACCTTACAGAAATTTTGAAGTTGCTTTAATTGAATTGACTTTTATTACTACAATTGCCTGGCAAAACCCGTAAAATATTGCTCTGCTTTTAGGAGTGTAGTCTAGGTTGTTATTATAGTACTGGGGTAAAGTCATCGATATTTTGCGATGGTCCCCCTCGCCGAAACATACATCGATACACGTCGTTAGTATAATAAGTAGACGTGTTAAATTTACTAAATAGCTAAAAGTAATTTATGTATATCACGTATATACAACGTCATTGGGCCGAGTTAAGTTAGTACATAGGAACAAGTGTTTGTGAATAAACCTAGTTTTTTACATTACACAAATAAAACAGCTTTTAAATACTATATTCTGCATTATTTCTTTCTTACAGTACATGCGTTTTACATACGATTGTTTGCCAGTTTAAGTTATTTTCTAAACTTTTCAATTACACCCTCATTGCATAGAGCCCAAAACCAGTCACATCTAAGACATTTTTGTACCTAAATACCGACCTAACGACTCTTTTTAATCCAATACCACCATACCATACCAATCGTCTTAAAACTTCGCAGAGGGTCTGCATTACTTTCTAGTTTAATATGAATACTGTGTTACAGTCCACGAATTGAAGAAAACATGGTAAGGAAACCTACACATTAATATTACCAATGTATAAAACCGGCCAATTTATGTTGATCAGGAATTACGGGAAAGCCAACGGTTGATACTAGAGGTGATTTTAAAAGTGAAAGGGAAGAAGCAGTCCATTTTCAATATAATTCTATTGAAACTCTGGGGCCATGGGGTCCAGAAACCAACCTCCTTTATTGAGACCTATCAAAACTGTAGATAGATGTCTCGCGACGAAAACACTGGCCTGTATTTTGAGCAACGCAGAAGCAGTGCCATACAACGTGGTAACGCGGCCAGCGTTTTGGTAACATTCCCAACTAACGGTGATTTGGGACCCATTTACTATTTGTAATATTTATTTTTTATAAATTAAGCTGTATAGAGACATTATTAGTATAGATATGTTTTAGTTTAAATTTTTTATGTAACTATTGTAAATAATAGTCGTAAGATTTCATATAATAATGTTAATTAAAACACCTGAGTGCAATAAAAAAAAATATTATATGTTTCATGTTAAAAGCAATAAATGTCTGAAACATTCAGTCAACAATACAATGGTTAATGTACTGAGAGGCTATTGTGCATACGTCTAAACAAGGAAATGCCGCATTGTGCTAAAACAACGCCCAAAATATCCATAGTATAACGTTTACTTAAACACAACAAACTTAAACGCCGGCAGCCTAGATCGTGGTAACCCACAAACAAGAATTTGAGCGCCGGCAGGTATGAAAGAAAGAATCTGTAAATGATTTTCGATCTACATAATTAGATGCCGATTATGATAATGGAGGCCCAGGTTCACGTACCTCGCCATTTCGAACCCAGTATTTTATGAAAACTTTTAATTTACTACTCTATATAATATAGATGCATTTGACTAGAGTCTAAAGATGCTAACCAGTTATCACGACAAATAAGAGAAAAATTAACAAAGAATACCTAGTAAAGCTTAGAACAACAACTACAACACAATACTTCTGAATACAATAGTGAACTACGGTTCAAATAACAAAATGTTGTTTTAAAGTCTAGTACAGTACGAACAAAACTTAAATGCGTCCTTGAAGCTCTTCCACGTCATTGTGCAGAACACAATTATTATAAGGTTGCACTTTCGTTCAGCTGCTATCCTTACACGTAAGCCATCTGTTTTGCACAACACACCATAAGGTGTAATAAATGTTAAAGTTTGACTGGACCTGCGCAAACTCACAGAACTAATTTTACTCGAAGCGCAGATTACTTTTGCACGTAGGTACTGCGCCTAGTATTTGTCTATATCAAAACTCATGAGAAGAATGAATCGTGGTATTCTCTAGAGTATAGATGGTAGAGAATTTATGGGATTATTAGGATTTTCCCTAAAGTGTCAAAACCTAGTAGGTACATACTTTTAGACCAATTTTATTTTCAGAGCAAGCATTCACACCGCGCTATCCCATTTTCTGGCATAAGAAGTAGCCTATGTCCATTTTCAGTATTGAATCTGAATATCGCTGCTTTAATTTGATAATATATCTATCGTATCTTGAAAATGTATTTCTTCAAGCAGCGATATATACCAAGTTTCAGCAAAATTGGTAATTACCGTGGTTTTTTCGTGAAAATGTAATAGGTAGCGTACCTTTCGCATTCAGATTTACACTTTTGTTAGACGATTTTAATTTCTAATAATATGCTTCTTCCACGGTGATAACAGTAAATTAGTAAAATACATTTAAATTAAATTCTACCCTGTTATAGTAGTATTTCAGAAATCGCAAGTATGTATGTTATTGGAATACACAATGATCGATACGCACCAAAGGATACACTTAAACAAAAGGTGAGTCATGTGTACTATCATCAGCAAATGAATCACGAAAACTTTATTGCATTTAATTTGCTTTTTTCACTTAATTATTCCTGTTCGCAGAAAGCGTGGCTTGGGGGACCCTCGCCAACGCCATTGATCCCCTCTGACAGAATGTGGATATTAATGCATTTAATAAGTCTCCTAATTCTGAATAATTACGACATGAGAACCAGTCCGCAGTCGCTACGGCGTCGGTCCTATGCCGTTCGCACCCGCATACTCTTTATTGGATATATTAAGCCCAACCGCGACCACTATGGTTTTATTGCGAGAAAACCAGCCAAGTGCGTATCGAACTACGCTCAGTGATGGGGTTCGTAATAACGTTAAACCTATATATCGATTTCACCATTTAGTCACGCAATCTTACAAGCATGTAACTGAAAATGTCCCACATTTCAAAAACTTCTCGATGTATTTTGCTCAAGCTAATTATTATGATCTTATAAGCGCATGTAACACCAACTATTGATCAAAAGAAAAAGTTGTTATGAGACATCTTTGTCATTTACAAGATCTACCTAATAACACCTCCGCTCGTGTAAATGTTTTCCCAAAATCAGTAAAGACCATTGAAGAAACTAGTCTTCGCAACTTAATAAATCGCAGGTAATTAAAATGATTACATGTTATATAAAATTTACACACACAAAGGTTTCGTTTTGTCATATTCCTACGGAATCCTAAATGGCTTTATCCTACATTTTCCGTGAGTATGGGAGGTGCATTGCTGAGGGTCGGAATGTTAATCCAAGATAATCTCGGCCTGCGACTCTCGTATCAAATTTTACGCACACTACCTGATGCTTATTCAACGATAAATTGAATGGCTTCCCTCAACGACAATGGTTCGCAACGTGCGCTTGCGCGTCATCATATCCAGGTAGATATTTTTTTATTTGCAGTCTACACGGCAATAATAGCAATTTACATGAATATCTTGGCTTCAAGTAAATACAGAAATCACTGATTGTTATGTTAAAATCTTAAAGCAATAAAATTATTAGGGTTGGTTATTATTCTGAAAGTAACGTTTTGTAAAGAATTATTTACGTATCTAGCTACAAGTATTTTTAAAGTAATCTTGTTAATTATCTTTTTTAAAGTAATCTTATTTTACAGTTAAAAAGGCTTTAAACAAATTATAGGGTTTTGACTAATGCCTCATCACGGAGTGGTCACTGTAGTCTCAGGTATGGATTTTGTGGAAAAAAGGTATATTCACTAAACAGTTCAGATTTTGAACAAAATCACACAACCCTTGCTTAAAATCAATAAATATCTATATCCCATAAGTAATGTTTATTTTAAATACATATTATTTATTTTATAAAATACAATTGTATAGCTAAACTTGACCCTTTCAATTGATGCTAAAATCCGAGTTACTTATCCATAAACGTTGTTGCTAGTTGCATGTCTGCAGCCCTTAATGTCGATACAGAGGTCGATGAAATGTACCAGGCCAGCAAAAGTTCTGCGAGTCAACAACCCCCATTAAATCTTGTACCCCTACGCCATAAACTTTATCAATATATTAAAATCTAATGTTCATTTAACAGTTATTATTTTATGAACTTTCCCCATATTTCTTCCTCTGTTCGGCAATTATTGATTTTGACTGTTTCTCGAGTCAGTCTTCTTTATATTCAGTCGATCTTTGACGACCTAAATTTATTGCCAGCTCATTGGCTCCTGCCTCTCGACATTCAGACATCACTTTTAGGGCGCTTAAGTCTCGTGCTAGACAAAGAGTTATCAATGCATGTTTTACTGTTGTAATCCTCCTTAGATATGCGGTAACGTGACCGGTCGAACAAACTTCTCTTTTACCTTATGCTTTTATGTCATATAGTGAATGAACGCAAAATTCTTGCCAATATGCACGATGGGGATTTACTCGAAGGATCTTTGCAACTTGCACAATACAGACCCAGCAAAACCGATAATACGATTAATGTGCATCGTGTTGCATTGAACAGAATTTCTACACACGCAATACAAATAGCTTCACGGTTAATTAATCGGCGACGAAGTGATAAGTCGAGAATACTTCTGAATTTGTTGATAGGTATGTGATTTGTCCTCTTCCTAATAAAACTCTTTTGATGTGTAAAATGTTGATTTAAAAGTGGTATTTGAATACCATTTCGTTCAGGGTAATTTTAAATTGCGAAAGGGTTAATATTGACGCGCCCCGATGGCGTCGAGCGTCGACCCATTGTCGCGGCAACCCGACGCCTCAGTGTATTAACTATTGGACAGACATGACTAATATGTAGAAAGCTAACTAGTGACTAAATTATAGGGACATATTTGGAACATTAAGGGCTATTGTGGATTTTGTGTGTCATGTCATTTCTCCGTCAAAAAATAATATCATCCCTTAAACGTCTGTATTCGGATTTAGGTACATATTTCAGAGAAGCGGACGATATAACCGTTTAAGCTTGTCCTGGCTGGATTAGAGGGTTTTAATCTTTGGTAATCTCGACATGCAAGTTTCCTTACAATGTATTATTACACCACTACCAGCACGAGGTATTAATTAATATACTATGTTTTTAAGCCTTAAAAACTACCAAAACGTTTTACGCCTTTTTACCAAGATTCGAAATCACGCTATTAGAGTAAAACTTCTAGACTTTTCTACCACCTTCTTCACAATCTTTTACGCCACTATCATTAAAACTAGAATCTTAGTGTATTATTATATAGGATTATTTACATAAATTAGTTTGTTCACCAAAACTATCGAACATATTTGAATTACTCTCCAATGTACCTATTACTATTAACAAAAACAACAATTGTCTTTTCTTGTATAATGTGGCGTAAACGTTATTGCCCTATATAATCTTCTGAGTAAGACAACTGTCCGTTGTGTCCCAGCTTGCTTTAATTACGACTTTCTTTCCAACCGCAATACTTACCTGTGATAAATAGAAAGTGCCATTTTCTATTTAAACTGCATTAGATTACGATTATATCGCTTGTAATGTTCCGCGTTTAAATATAACATTATCTACAATTGAAAACTGACTCTAAAGAAAGTGTTTGCTATTTCTAATCCTTTGCGGGTTTCAGAAGGCCATTACTATTCAAAGTGTACGCTATCGTATAAGTTAAAACTCTCCTTCCGCTCGGCGGCGTTTCCATGAGGTATTTGTTGGTGTCATGTATTGAATTGCTTGTATATATTTATTGATCGTGGAAGTGGAAATGATGCCTCTTATCGCCTCCGCATAATATTGTCATCAGCAATCAAAACTTTTCAAGATACCGACTCTATAAACACATCTTTTCAAGTTCTTTATTTGTTACAAAATATTCATCTACTGAAATGTTCCATGGATCAATAAAATTAGAGATGACATGACAGTGCCATTTTTGATAATTAACGGATTCGACTTGAATATTAAAATATAAGATGAACATTACTTTCTAAACATATTTTAATTACTATCTGTCTTATTCATAGATAGTTAGTGTATGTTTGAACGCTTCTTTAAGAACCATAAAGAACTAACTACTAACTCTCTATGAATAAGACCGTAAGTATCTACACACACACAAACACAATATAAGTAACCGGCGTTAGAAATAAATATAATCGGCAAAAACTTAATTTCTATAATTTTTATATTATATTAACTATAAATTTAACTGCGTATCGAATATTTTTAGGTATAGGGCTTCAAATGTTGTAATTAATGCTGAAAAATAGATTCTAGGCATATTAAACTTATTTTATAGAATAAATATATATTAATATTATACTCAAGTTAACACTATTTATTATAAAAATCTATTGTCGGTCAGCCCTAAAGACTATTATATTATGTTAATATACTTTAATATACAGTCACTATTTTTGAAAAGTAAATAACTATCTGAACTTACTTACTATATAAATTTTACAAAGAATTTTGCACTGAATACCAAATAACTTTGTAACAATAGAGAGTAATAAAGAGAGACTGAATAAATTAATACAATAGGTTTTGCACAGATAAGAAGAGTTCTTGGCTTTACCAGTAATTGTCTAAATTCTTGTTGTAAAACTTGTTTAGAGGAACGTTTTGTTTGTTATTTAGGGCTGTTTTACAAATGCATCTATTTCTTACTAGTCATAAACCTTTTTGAGGATTAGGATACAGAGCAGGTAACAGGTTCTGTGATTTTATCACCCACAAAATACGTACAAGGTCCATAAGCTCACAAGTCGAATATTCTCGTACTTCACTTTGAGAAACCACCCACAAAGTACGCCGTTAAAGCGCGTAGGGATGTTTGTAATAGTATATAGGTGCCAATATATAAACTTGAAGTGAAGTGACTGATCTCAAAGTAAATGCCAAAATTTAATTGGAACTATTATTAAACGATGCCTATGAGAACTAAACAACTAAACCTAACCGTTCTGAGAACTTTAAACCAAACAAACTCCAAAACAACTCAACGGATTTCAATAAAATAGGAATTTTATCTTAAATTACGCATATATTCCATGTCGGTGACGTTCAGAAGAGATTACGTAGTATTCCCCGCCAAAGCTGTCTGGTGTAGAAAATTCTCAAGGCTTAGTGAATATATAAAAGTTTTATTTTCCCAAGTCAGGGCTAGTATAATAATACAAGTATGGGATGTATGATAAACTTGTCTAGCTATCCAAACGGGTCAAGGACAAATTAAACTGCCAGGGTCGAATGCATACGTGAACGCCCAACCAACAACTAAATAATAAAAAATAACTTACGTGCATCGTACAAAGGAAGTTCCTTGTTTGCAATCTTAAATTTATACATCCACCTGTCAAACGCCGCTACCAGGTTTTAAATATCGATAATAGGTACATAACTACATCGAAGCCTTACAAAACATCCACTTCCATGTCATAGGATACCAGTATTTGAAACGGATATTCGCGTAACCCTTTCTGCAACAAAATCTTTTTTACGTTCGTACCTACTCTAATTGGCACGCATACATTTATCATTTTAAGTATTTGGTTTTAAATTGTCATTGTTTGCTCAACACGTAAAAAAGAGCCACGTAAGTTTCTTTCTGGTGCTGGTAACACTCTCTTGAATTTCACTACTAAAAGAAGAGCGAATATTAATGCTTCCATAAAACTGATTTCAGTTAAGCTAAGATAAAGCATATTTTCACATATTATTCTGAACATAACGTTTGGTTAAGGAACCCGTCGTATGGTCCCATGTGGGCTATATAGAGTATTTTCAAATTGAAACTCATTTATATTTTATTTACTTAAAACATGGTACATGAATACGAGATGACATAAGGATAGAAGGATAATAATTTACCCATGAGGCGTCCAAATTTTTTTTAAGATTATTTTAAAAAATACTAGTTACTGAAATAACCTAAAAAATATATCAGAGCAGGAATGTGCCTTTATGCTTTAGATGGATTAAAACACCACCAAAATGCTAGGTTATGAGAATGAAGGATAGACCTTCATCTCATTATGTCAAGCATTAAGGCTCTATCCTTCGCTTAAAAGACGCAATAATTATATCAATAAAAATGACGACTTCATACACCGAAACAATAACAATACAAGAATATTATCATTATTATAACGAATCACAATGTATTTTTTTAATTCTGAGTCATCAACGGCTAAAAGGACTCAAGGGATCGACACATGGTAACAACGTCTTATCATGTCTTATATTTAATTAGTTCTAATTGTAACCAAGCTAACAATCTACGTTAATTACGAGAGCAATGTGAATTGACGTTGGTATGAATGACTCATTAATCATAGACGCGTAGGGTTAGTTTGTATGCTAAATGAACATAGAAAACCTTCCACATACCACAATTTTGCTCAATCCCAGCCGCGTGGAATTTTCTAGTTCAAAATAAATGAGTTTCGACAAAATTTTCTGCTCTGAATAATTCATTACACGGTTACGTTACCAAGAATATAAGTGAAATAAGAGAATTGTAAGATGAACAAACTTGTTTAATCAAATCATCATAAAGAATGTTTTCGCGCACTCGTAGTACAGTCGCACCAAGTGGAATTTCCGTATTCGCGTACTTTCTGTGTCATTTGTATTCAGCAATTGTGCGTACCACCGACACACGTGTAATCTAATAAACAATAAACGTAATGCAATCGTTCCACACGCCTGTCTGCCACCATGTAGGTAGAAGCTAAGGACCTTTTTGTCGGGTGAAAATGCTTTATTCACATTGGCCGAAGACAAACGCTGAAACTAGTGAGTGCGGTGACTACCATTACATACGCAATTCACCCCTACACTGTGTTCCTCGAATTATCTGAGGGAGTGTTATAAGACAATAACTTGTTGGGTAAGAAGGACTCACTTGTTACGACTTTCGTTTATAATAGAGATCTCTTTCGCTTCATTAAAATGATCAATCTACTCATACAGAGTAGTTTTTATCTGGCCTTTGTTGAAAACGTTGGCAATATTTTCATTGTCAAGAGCAGACAAACAGGTCAGCAGGCAAACAGTCCGTCTGACAGAAAGTAGTCACTCTGCCAATGAAAGTTTACAATTTGTCTTGAAAAAATTAAATGACACGAATCTGAAATGATCACCATATCGTAGCGTAAATAGATAATATCAGCCAAAAGTTCCTTCCAAGTCGTATAGTATACAAATTAAATTTTGAGAGAACCATTGAGTAGTTGATCGCGATAGTTTAAGGAAATGATGGTAGTCATCCAATATTCTGTCGGGGTAATTTCGCCACTGTCAATCGACAAACTCTTATCATAGGCATGTGTTGTATAAGTATCCTTTTATAAATCACCTTAACACGTAACCAGTTTATAAGTTACCGGAAGTTGAGTTGGCTGCGACAATTATTAGTGATTGTATGTATGAATCAGTTACATTTTACAAAGCACTGACGCATCCACGTGCCCTGTTTACATGTCAATTATAAAAATGCATATAAGCTACATATGAATCACATACCGCAATATTACATTAACAGAATTATTTAAAATAAAAATAAAAATTTCGGTTAACAAGTTTTTTTTTCATTTGTTACTTTTTAGTGTTAAGCTATGGGATAGGCGTACGAAAGGTGGCGCGCGCACTTAAAAAATATAGGTCCCAAGAAACCGGAACGGAAAATTTTCAAAAAAAAATGTTCATAAAATGAAAACTACTGGGCCAAACTATGTTAAAATTTTAGGAGACCAAATGGCAACTATTCCGCATAAAACTAAAGAAGAATCACGTAAATCATAAATCTCAGTGGAATCGGTGTACATAAAAAGTTGAGAACCTCCTCCTTTTTGAAGTCGGTTAAAAATGTGATCATTAACTATAAAAAGCAATTAATGTTAAATTCGATTTCATTAAATTAACGATTTAATTCATGGGTCAAAAATTAAAAAGAAATTTATTGTCAACTAGTTGATGCCCGCGACTTCGTCCGCGTGGTGCGGTTTTTTAACTATCCCACGGGAACTCTTTAATTTTTCGAGATCAAAAGTATCCTATATGTTCACCAGGGATATAAGCTACCACCATACAAAATTTCATTTAATTCGGTACAGTCGTTTCGGAGATTAGCCGGTACAAACAGACAGACAAACAGAGAAACTAAAAAATTTAAAAATCTAAATTAGTTCTATGTCACTTCTTACATCCCCCTGACTCGGTTTTTAGCATTTTTTTTCATTGTACTGAAATTCGACCTCTACAGTTTTATTACATTATATATATATATATATATATATATATATATATATGTGTGTATGTATGTAAAGATTATATTGCTTGGTTTATGGATGTTTTTAAAATTAATTTAAATAAAAGATCTGTGTCGTACTTGTGTTTATGAAGATTTTTGAAGCTAAATTTTATACTGAGCAATAATCGTTATTACTAGTTATCATCTTCAATGAAAAATTAGTGCTATAGTATTAATACATAAATATTTTTTTTTATGGCCGGCCCCATATTTACTATTAATTCACTTGCCTTACCATAGATAGAAATTTGACAACTTGTATACAGTTTATGTCAAAATTTAATTGCTCGCAAGGCAAATAAACGGTTAGTAAGATATATGAACTGGCCATTAAAGTACTACAAAATAAGCAGTGTTCTATTGAAGACAATTTGAGTAGGAATCAGTATTTAGCCAGCAACAAAAGACACTGTTTATGAGTGTTAATATCCGGCTAGCGGCCGGCGGCGCTGACCAGAATGAATACAATGTGACATGCGTGACGAATAAACCAAGAAGCTATAACTTCCGATGGCCACTTGATCGGGTTAATCGTTTTCTTATACGGCCAATTAAGTCCTACAAAACGTAATTTTATTAGCTGTTAAGATTTCATGAGAGTTTAAATAGTACGAATGGAGAAAGAATACTATTTCCTGCGGCCGGGCGGCCTGTTGTAAGACGCGACAAAATAACCCAGAGGCAGGTGGTAGGGTTTTTGTCGGTCTGGATGGCGACGACCCCTGGTCTAGAGTACGTCGCCACAACAACCTTGAGTTGTGTTCCGGAATTAGTGAACAGGTTCCACTCTCCTTTTAAAGAGCCGCAGCACATTGGTAGCACCTTCGGTGTTACAAATGTCCATAGGCGATGGTAACCTCTTTCCATCAGGTGGGCAGTCTGTCTGTCTGCTAAACTCATGCAATAAAAATAAACAAAAGTAGCATATTTTTCCACTCGATATTTAGGCCTATCTATCTTCTACGACAGCACTTGCATCAATATTTTCTAATTTAATATTATTTAATTGTTCAAGTATTTTTTTAAATAATAATCAACCGTATTAAATATATTGACAATACAGCTACTTGGAAAATAAGTTATTTCGGTTATATTTAAGTTAGTTACTGTTTACATTGTTATGTAACAATTTTAACGGTGAGTTTAGACAAGTTGGTCCATATTAAAGAGCTAATTTCACTTCATAATACTTATTTTAATTGTTTAGCTATCGAAGTTTGTTAATTTAATTAGAGTAGTCATTTTATAGATTCTATTTGTCACGGAAATTTATATGCTCTGGGAAGATATATAAGGACAGTATTAAAAACATTTGTGTCCATGGGAACCTCCGCCAGATTCCAATAGAAAAAACCTCGTCAGTAGTGTTGATTCCTTTAAAATTTATGTAACAAAGTTAACTAAGTTAAGTTATTAAGTAAAGTTAAGCTAAGAATTGGAAATCCTAGTACCAGATCGTTGTTTGCAGCAACAGGAACGCTTCCGAAAAGCTGGCATCGCTGGATAGCATGCCTAATGTGTTGTTGAAAGTATATATGTATGTATAGTATATATATTCAAAGTATATATTTATGTATAGTAGAATAAGTAGCATTTTAATCACGTAAGACATCTACCAAGCGTTTGGCTACGTTTGATTATAAATTATTATTTATTTAAGTTATCAACTGTATTTTATTTATTGACAGTTCAATCACATCTTTTCGATACCCTGTTACGTGTTTCGTGTTTACAAGCAAAAACTTTGAGATGTTGAACTCAACATCGAGGCTAGATAAATCGCTTTACTTCTGATAGTAAATTTAACAAGTGTTTTTTATTATATTGTACATCGGCAAAGAGTGTCAAAACAAAAACACAAAAATAAGATGATAGACTATACTAGACTAGACTCAAACTTTATTTGCCAATCGACCAAAAGACAGCACAGAATACAGTTTTTGGAGTGAACAGTTTATTATTTGCGGTAATAAAATATATAGAAAACGTAACTTTCTTAAATAGTTGGGCTGTGACACTTTTCTTGCCCATATGCATAAAATATACATACATTGTACTGTTTTTAGTAATAAGAATAATATTATTGTACTAGGATATGCCCGCGACTTCGTCTACGCTTGACTTAAAATTCCACACAAATAGCCGTAGCATTTAAAAAAGTTAACTACTTAATACTGGCATCGCGTAAATTGATTTGGAGTCAGCACAGCGCTATCAAGTCAGTAGACTTCGTCATTTACACGTTGCCAGTATTAAGCCAGCACTGACTTCCTTCGAATTTCAGGCCAGTAGCTGGTTTAATGTAAATCAGCCTTAATAAACTGCTAACTAAAGTTAAAGATTCAGTAAGCCACGATTCTTTTAAAACTAGACTAAAAAGTTGTCGAGCAGCCCTATTCTATAGAGGAATTTTTAATTTAATTAGTATTTATTTACATAAAATATGTATGTAAATTGTTGTAAGTTATGACATAAACGTTTGTATACATATTATATTGTAATTAAATTATTATATTGTAAAGGACTTCGGAAAGTTATATAGTGTAGATGTAGTGAATTTCAGTTGTATCTTCATTAGGCTCACTGTCCGCATGCTAATGTCCGGTCGTCGATGATGTTTCGGACCACTGTGCGCCAGTCATCCGCTTTAATTGTCAACCGAGGAAGTGAGGTTGCATTCCGCAGATCGCTGAACGTATTACTATGGGGTGACTAAATAAGTGAGTCTCCTCACACAACGTCATGTTTCCATTTTAATTGTGCCCCTACATGACTTTAATAACAATGCTTTTTAAACGTAATGACAATGCAAATTAGTCCGCAAATAGACTATTTCTTTTACGCAAATCTTGACCTGATAAGGGATGCAGCAGAACTTTTTGCCTAGAACCTATAGGTGATATTTTCTCCTGTGCAGTTTTATTTTCAAATAACATAATATTTCCAGTCAAAAGTAAACGATAGTTATCGGATATTGATAGTTTGTAACGAAGAATTATTACAGCTTTATATTGAAAATCTTAACTGTTTAGTCAAATGAGCCTGAATGCTGCCATTTGAAATCCCAGGTTTGGTGTCAGTCAGACATGATTTAGATGATGTATTCGCTTGAAGACTATTCTCGAACTGGAATATTTATGGACACTTGTTACTGGTTCTAGGCGGTATCAAATGTCCTCTCTAGATACAAATCGTAAAGAACCGTATATAAAAAGATGATGATCAAGAAGAGAGAGAGAACTTTGATAAGTTTGATGTCACTTAACATTTACATTTTTTTTAAACGAATCGCTTACTATGAATGTTACAAGACTATTTATAACGAAAAGTGGGTTAATAATTGCGGGTTGTAAGTCCAAAGTAGCGAACGAAACATCGTGGAAAGTCTGGTTATAAAAGCTTCATAGAATATAAATTATTAGCTGTCTGGTGAAGTGGTGACTGCAATTACGTTAAGTAAACCCCCATTGACACATCAATGTGATTAATTGTAGACTGGCCGATTTCAATGACCTCTCTCCACCCTCATATGTACCATAACTAATATCCATTAAAAACTGAGTGTTAATTTCCAGTCTAATAATATAGCACATGGTGTCTCATTTATTGAGATTTTTTTATAATCGACAGATAAACATATGCGCTGTATATCCCTCAGCTAAGATAGTTAAATTATAAAAGAATATCCATGAAACTTGTGAAAAAGGTTTTGAATATTTATTCTGGGCTACCTAGATTTAATACAGATAACAGTTTGTTGATAAACAAATAGGCGGTTTTATCGCTTAACGCGATCTCTCCCAGACCAACTGAATCACACCTTCTTATCCTTTAATATAGAAAAGGAAAGAAAACGACTTTATTTGAAGAAATAGCGACGTAATTACACTTCTTACACGTTATTATATACATAGTATATTTTGAGAATTTATACACCGCATTTTCAGCAAACAAGGTTTGCACTCGGCATATTGCTGTGCCGGAATTATATTCGACACAAGACTGATTTTCAGTGCAAATCTCCCTTTTAGCGTGATATAGGATACATTTTTCCTATAGTGAGCTTTAGCATACCTATAGATCTAAAATTTAATCAAGGAAAACCGCGTGGAAGGCTTTGGTCAGTGTGTTTATGCCAAGTAAATTTTTTTACAACTATCTATTATTTTTAAGCGCAAAGCATAACCTACGTATTATATATATTCTGCATCAAATTTTCTGGTGAATGTTAACTAGCAACAGATGGTTACGTAGTAAACGCTTTTTCGTACAAAAAATCTATTTAATTTACTAAAGACTACAGTTAGCTTCCCTGTTTCAGGTGATCTTACACATCGTGATCTATATGTTTAGACAAGAACCGTGCTCATAATAAAGAGTATTATTAGCGGCATTTGTTCAAATAGGAAACAGACAAGAATTCCTTTGATATCTTACTAATTATCGCTTTCAAAGGGCTGCGGTTACACAACAACCGATAATAGCTACTGATTTTAAAGCATGAAGTTCAAAAACCTACAGTTATCTTTTCTTATAACACAACGATACGCCATACCCGATATTGATTATGTAAGTACTGACTTTGTTCACATTAAATTTTAATACAGTTTTTTAAACGGCGGTTATTTGACAGTGAATTTTAATAAGAGCCTTATTAGACTATCATAGAACTATGAGTCATATGACAGTGTAATAACTACATGTGATTCATATTCTCTATGATCTTAGTTAAGAAATCCTATTTAACAGCAAGCGTACAAATATAATCATATCATCTGTCTAACCTCTAAAATAGCGTCAAAATGCAAGAATTTCGATTGGAATATCTTGTAAGTCTTTATCTGCCAATCTAAGTACTTCGAGTAAGGTGTTATGGACCTCTCTCTCTCTGATCGCCTTGCTACCCATGATCTAATCCAAAGACGTCTTTTATTTTTTATTGTTTTCTTGATCGTTTTTATCTTCTTTTTTAATGCAATTAATAAAATTGCACTCATACCAACGGAAAACACGGCCAAATCGTTATCCACCTTAATGGTATCTCCTCAGTAGTCTGTGATCTTGATAAAGTATGACGTTTATATGATCGTAAGTGTAATATGTAAAAATGAAGAACAGCATTTAAATATGATCATGGAATTTGACAGATATGAGATCATATTTGTATGATAAGTATACGATAGTGTAATTGGGGCCTAAAGAAAATAAAATTACAATTAATATTATTACTACTGGCATCATATAGAATTTCGGAGCTTATCAGAGATACGTTTCTATATGGCTATTATCATTTGTAATATTGATCTTCCATGCAAATTATATAGGAATTACGGACCCAGATTGTAAGTATCGTGTAATACAGACTGGCGAAAGCTCCAGTTTATTGGGGTGCACATGACGAAAGGATACATAAAGAAACAAGTGGCACTGGCATCCGAGTTTAGTACATTTCATAGGAAATCCAAAATGTGCGGTACGTGAAATAATGACAAACAACCACAGAAACTTAAACTTAAATTAATGTTACTAAGTCAAACTTCAATGTGAAACGGTTTATTAGATTGCATCGCGTGAATAAATTTGCGAATAAGTCGAGAAAGGAATATCAGGGCTATAAATCAAAAATATTCTTAGCAGTCAGCTTATAAGACGCACATATTAAAAAGGTTACGGAAATCAATTACGTGCTTGGAACAAGGACAAGCCTTTACCAAAATTAATACGCGCCTAAAGAAATCTTACTTGTGACAAACATAATAATTCATTTGTGCATAAGTATATCAGGATGACGTGCAAACAAATCCATCAACATAAATGGTACACATATATTGTATGTATTTTCAAATTTCTTACTGTACCACGTTTTAAGCTAATAAATGAATTAAAATAGTAGCTATGTGGTGACTAATGAGGTAAGTTAGAATTTTGATTTTAAAGCATTACACACCTTAGGCATCTGTTTTGGCCTAATGTGAAATCTATATATACAACCAAATAATCGATGTGTGAATCTCGCCAATTCGTTTTAGAAATATGTGACAGGTATGCCATCTACTCCCTTAAAATAAAGTGACCCAATTCCAGCAGTGATAAGCTTATGAGTTTTTAAATAATAAGTAAAATTATTAAAACAAAAAGTAAATATGTAAACTCGTATTATCTGAATAATGTTACTTGTTTGAGTTTAAATATTTACCCAAATTCCAAGCATTTCACTGATAGCAATGATGGTAACGATGGGGACACAAATGTAAGTATTATGTTTTTTTGTAAACGTTCAAAACGATCAACAAACGTTTGTAATAAAAATAATGATAAGAAATTAAAGGAATACTCCGACAATACAAACAGAGATATTTGTATAACATGAATTAATAACAAAACTTAACAATGCAATAATATCCGAAATCAATGTGAAAGACCCTCATTTGGAACACATGCGGGCGACGAGAAAAAAAACATCTACACAACAGTGAACATGACGGTGCGGCGTCACATGGTAATAAACGGAATATCATATAGTGGGTGCCCGAATGCTGGAGTTAGACAAAAAAATGTGTCGGTAACTAGGAACGTTGAAAGTTGGAACATTAGGGCGCACAGCGTATCAGCAAGGGTGGCCCTTACAACCAAACTAAATATAGATCCGCAACGACTCCGGTACCGGAATTTAAACTCTAAACACGTTGCGATGTGCTGTACTCGAGTTCGTCGCTGGGTACAAGATGATTACCTACTACCGAATTGCCTTCCATTTCAAATTATTGAAGTTGTTGTGCTTGACTTACAATATTAACAAAACAATTGTTGTCTAATGCTCTATTTCTGATCCTCGAAATACCGTTTGGTTTGATATTTGGGAACAATAACAGACTCACGATCTTATAGTAATCTATAAGGCTCTTTAAAAGTTTATATTTTTACATTTTTGTAAGTCGTTTGGCAAGTTATGAACACTGCACACATTCAAACATGTTTTTTTCGTAATTTGTTCGTGGTAGACTTAATTGACATTGTTTTTTCTTTCTGATTTTCATTTATTATTTAGTAAAGTAAGTTGCTATTAGTAACAAAATTGTGTCCAGTAGTGTTGGACTTCATACATAACTCAAAATTGTAGCAGATATTCGATTTCAGGTTGGCGAAAATCAAAAAGCCCAATAGCGTACTCAGTAAAAACTGAATTGGCAAATTGAAGATATTTCTCTAATTCAAAGTTAAAACAAAATTCCTAGTACGTAACATGCTTTTATTCAATTATCGAAGAACATGGTAAATGGGAGCTATATAAAACAAGCATTAGTGTCGAAAGAAGTGAGGCTCACGGAGATTGGTTGGGCATGGCAGGGCGCGGGTGGCAGGGTAGGGGTCGCGCCGTATTGATCCGGATCCGGCCCTCGCCAGACATTACAGGAGCACTCGCAACCCTCACCCCTCGCGCCTCACGCCGTCGCCGTCGGGTGGCGGCTAGGTGGTGCGTCGCCGACACCCGGCCGATAAGCAACCACACCCCTTTTTCATGCGAACGAGTCATGGGATTTTCCAATTCAATTTACTTTTCAATAGAAAAACTATGTGCGCATGACTAAGACCCATCCATATTATAGAACGACGCTCAATTTGCGTCCAGAATAGGCCATACATTTTTTAGCGAGTTTAAAAATTCTTCCTAACTTCGATTCTTGAAAAGCATTCAAATATACGTATTCGTAAAGTCTACACGTGCTGAAACAATCGCATATGGTTATCGCAAGTATTTAAATTTGCAGCCTGGACTGTGACGAGGATTGATTGCAGATTAGAGTTCTGATAATACGTCTCCGACTTGTAAATTGCAAACTGAATATTCTGGAGTTTGGCAACTTGTCCGAGACTTTTACTCAACAAAAAAAGTTAAAAGAATGCAACAAGTTTGTTCCCATATAAAGTATCAAGTTGATACGATTATGGGCAGAATAAATGAAGTAGCTTTTTCGTAAGTTCGTTGACACTGCGAACAATGTGCCCGAGGGGCTTCGCTGTTGGTTTGGCAATCGGCACGACTTAGCTTGCCGCATCTCCTGAGATGAAAGTTTTTACACTAAACTCACATGTTCCAGACTAGAGTGTGGAACATTTATAGTAGACTCTATCTACTCTATTCTCATCCGTGCAGGAACGGAGAAAGAATACAATTTCCTGCGGCCGGGCGGCATGTCGTAAGAGGCGACTAAACAACCCACAGCCAGGTGGTAGAGTATTTACTCGACTGGATGGCGACCACCCCTGGTCTAGAGTATGCCGCCATAACAACCTTATGTTGTGTTTCGGCATCAGTGACCAGGTTCCAGTCTCCTTTAAGAGAGCAGCAGCGCATTTGTAGCACCTTTGGTGTTGCAAATGTCTATAGGTGATGGTAACCACTTTCCATCAAGTGGGCCGCCTGACTGTCTGCTAATCTCCTGCAATAAAAAAAAATAAAAAAAAGACTATAATTTTACAAATAACTTCCCCAAATTTATTATTTCTAATTTCTATTCATCCAGACGGTATAAGGAACTGAATACTTAATGGAATTGTTCGAAAATGCCACCATATGTTCATGTTATATTTATATGAAGCCATTGTTTGAACATAAAACAATTAAAATAAATAACAAACACATGCACCGATAAACTTTAAAAATATAATTGCGATATTTTTAGATTGTATTAATTAATTCAGTTCAAACGAGAACATTGTTTGAGTTCAACTGCGAATACAACAGAGAAGTGGGAACAGCTGAATGATTATAACAAAACAGATAATTGAACAAAAGAACAAACTGCATTTTCGCAAAAATGCACGGCACATTTTGATACCATTGTTGATTTTGGATGTTTTATGTGACTCATTAACTAGTGGCCCAACTTGAGTCATCTGCGTAAGTTAAATGCAAGCACTAAGTAGGACCGACACAAGAATAAGGTCATGACTCATCCTCCTCAGGCCTGCTCTCTAATTAATCTGTTATTTCGCTTATTATAGTGAATTTAATTATAAGAAACATCTTCACGTGGTTCACAAAGTGAAAGTAAAAAATCTCTGAAGAGTTATAAAATATATAACTTAACGTCATGATTATTTTGATTGATGGACGGAGCAGTCGGACGCAGAGCAGCTATGGGTCATGTTAAGATAATAACGTGTTATTACAAAAAGACGACTGCATATACATTTCTCATGTACGTGATGTGTTTTCAAAAATAAATCAGCAATCTACACATTTTAGGGTTCGAGACACAAAGGAGCAGAACGGAATAGTTACGAAATTTTTGATCGGTTTCTAAACAAACAATACTCATAACAAAAGTGTATATTGAATCGAATACGGGTATTGCATACAATCGAAAGAATATGGATATTAGTCACATTAAACGTGATACAAAAGATAATAAAACAACTTAAAAGCACAATGTTTACACAGTAAGTTATCAGTATTCTTTTAACTGTCTTACATTGTATGTTGAGATATTTTATTAATTATAACGATTATAAAGTAATAAATTTAAACAATAATAATATTTTATACGAGATAATGACATTAAGAAACAAAACACTATCGATATTGCAACTGGACGTTGCACGAAAGGGTCTATTTTTAAAACTTTTAGATAATCTTCTGCAACATTAGGATGATATTGCAAAATATCTCCCTTCAATGAAATGACTGTACTGCTCAATACGAGTAAGTAGGCATAAGAACATTACTTTCTAGTGACTCATAGGAAGAGAGCTATCTCGCGCAGACGCTCTCAATAAGGAAGAAGGTAATAAACAAATTCATCTCTCCCATCTTATGTGGCTTCGAAGCCCATTAAAATGCACAATACTGCACTTTGTGCCATAGAGATCTCGGCCCCTGCACCCGAGGGGGCGCACGCTATTTTTAGGCATTGAATTGATACACCAACAAAGGAAAGGATGCGAGCAATTAACACGCACTTTACTAACAAAAAGTACTACAATTACGTAGTGATAAGTGTACGATGGAATCCACGGCGTTACGATGTTACATGACCCCGAAGCGGAATGCTCGGAGTGATGTAGGCCAGACGTCGGTGAAACATATGCGAGAAACAAAAAATAAAAAGTCCAGCCGTCACATTTCCCATCAACTCCACATACAATTAAGCACTCACGGAATAAAAAACACACTCGTAAGAGGCGTGTGTAGGTTCATTGTTCTCGGAAGACATCTTCCACTGATACCGGCTTGACCTAATTGAAGATAATGGTGCGTTATTCACAGATGCGATCCGTCCGAGGAGTATTACGAGAACATGTCAGCCGAATCGGCGGCTGCTCGAAAGCATGTATAGGAGTGCAACACGCTCATGTGTGGACCATAGTTGATGGCATTCCGTAAACTATAACATATCATTAATTTAATAGCGCTATTAAACAACGAACTCTTATGCGCTGTTACTCCCGAGGCAACCGTCTGGTCATTTGAGATATCAAGTTAACATTATGTTATTGATCGTATTTTCTACGGCGAAATGAAAACTGTACTTACTAGTTAATAATATTATTACTACTAAATTTATTTTACTTTTCAGTTTATCAGAGCCTTATGAGAAGTCGCGTCAATTTCGACAATATCCATTATAGCTATTTATTTTCAATTTTTCGCTATAAAATGTATATGTACCCCCATAATGTAAAACAAACATTAAAAAATTTCATAACACATACTTTCAGATTCATTCGCGAAAACTTAGAGTATATCGCGGAAACTATCCCATATTCCGAAATAAAATGTGGCGGAATTAATAAACATATTAATTATATTATTCTAGAAACGATAATATAATTTTCATATTTATACCTATATATTAATATGAAATTACTACTTCTCATGCAGCCTACTCGTATGTTTTATTCTTTATGTAGACTCAAAATTATTCCATACCGACTTCGGCTAGTGTGCATAGACATTTAACCGACGGTTAAAATAAAATAATCGCTGTTTAGCCATATAGTTTTAGCGATTATTTTAACCATCAATCATTCAATATAATATATTATTTTTAAATAGAATTTCTGTGTTCAAATTTCGAAGACACATACGCAATATTCATTTTAAAGTTTACCCTATTTAGTAGACTAAAGACTAATTCTAATTTTTATCCATACCAACCTTAACGTTATAAAATTTCGACAGCTAGGTATTTACGCATATCTTTGTCACCCCTTATCCGTATATATGAACAACTAACTGACCCGGCAAACTTCGTACCGCCTCAGAATCAATTTTTTTCATATTTACTCACCTTTTAAACCTTCCCTGGACTTCCACAAATAATTCAAAACCAAAATTAGCCAAATCAGTCCAGCCGTTCTTGAGTTTTAGCGAGACTAACGAACAGCAATTGATTTTTATATATAAGAAGATTTATAGTTAAGATTTTTACTAATCAATTAAACTGCATAAAATTTAAGAAACGTTTATAAGTAAGACCATAAATGTTTATCTGGATAAAAGGTTCAATCTAAAGAAAATAAATTGCTATGTATGATTGATCGACCCGAATTTAAAACAACGAACATTTGGAGTGTTAACTTTACCGCTCTCTTTTGTTTAATATGTCCAAATTGGTGTTATTAATATGAGAATGTTTACAAAGCTTACATGGAATCTCGTGGACGGAACTGACACGTTTTTTGCGGTGCAACACCAGACTTGTATAGGTAGTATCGGTCGAGTAACCTTAGGATTGTCGCTGCAGATGGCGTCGAGTAAGCCGCGGTCATTTACATATTAAGTTGACAATAAGCTCGCTATATTTACTACTTTCGCTACTGATGGGGATGAGCTGAACCTAAAGCACCTAAAAGTTCTACCTTTAAACTATATAGGTACTTTTGTTAGAATTGTTAAAGTAATTGTCAAAGAAATCTTTTATCCCAGATAGCCATTGTAAAAAATGGTTGAAGGTTTTTATTAGATACCTTTTTTAAGTTTTGTTTTGAATAATAGTCTTGAAAGTAATAAATATCAAGTCAGCAGCGCTATTTAAGAGAATCTATAAATGGTAGATAAGCAACCACACCGGCTTATGTAGGTACTATGATTTAATAAGGTTTAACATTGACTTAAGTAATGGGTCCGGCTATTATCTTATTCGGTCTTATTGAAGGGTAACGAAAATAATCTTTCACAGTTAAGTGGATATTTTGTTAAGCCTTTAACGAAGGGCAGTTAAAGTTAACGAGAAAATTGGCAGATAAATCGTTTGTCGCCGGCACAAGTAGCAAGTTGACTCGACTGCCCGATGCATTATCTGAAGCACTGGAGCGATAAAAACGAACAAAGAACAATGTCAGTAGGTACTTGATTCCCTTTCGCACGAACCGGGCTTGTTGACCGCTACGGCTTCGGATGACAAAATATCATTAATTCATTTTTGCCATCCATGCGTCGTCCCCGCTGAGTTGCGCTTCGCCGCTCGCATGCACGCATGCACGCATCGGCGCAGTTATTCTATCGGCAATTGAAATCGTATTTCCATAAGCAATCTTTTGAATGAATAATCTACGGGCGAAATCGAACTACGAACAAAGCACTGAGTATATGCTCATTCATTTAAGAAGTTATGCCTCACACATACATTTAGAAATTATATCAGTTTAACATAGATAGGCTACCGGCGACCGCCCGTGTGTAAATCCGCTTTAGGGCGCGCATCACCCAATCTAAAACGCAGGAAGGTGGATGCGGGTGTGCAACAGAATTTCAATTGGTACACAGCTCGGGCGAATAGTCGATCTCAGTGTCGGGCAGATGTTAATAAACGAGTTGGGCAAACGCGACCCGTTCTTGTGCTGACACTGCGCCGGCTTTTTTACTTTACAGATAGATTATAAATGCATTTCGTATTTCAACAGATTTTATTTAATTTCTCCTATCACACTAACCGAAACTGGAATCACGTAATTTCTATCACAACCGATTCTGCAATAAATATTCGACTAGCAATCAGTCAAGTTATTGCAACACATCCCGATTGCGTTTGTAAGTTTAACAAAAAACGTTAATCATCGAATCTTATTCGCTTCAACGAATATTTTCGAAACATAAGGGTAGTTTCTATTAGTTATTAAAATAAAAAGGGACTCACCAAGCTTTAACTCTGATGAGGACTTCACCCTCTCCGACCGTGGGCTCGGGCTTCTTCAGGATCTTGACAGTTTTGAGTCCGCCAAAGCCGGTGAGAACGACGGCGCGCATCTCCTTGGGCGGTGGTGATTCCTTTTCCTTCTCCTCGGACACTTTGTCGGGCGTCTCCTCGGGCGGGGTCTCGGTGGTGCCGTTCTCGGTGGGGGTCTTCTCTTGCGCCGGGGTGGCGGGGGCATCCGTGCTTTCCGTCATTTCTGTAGAGGTGTTCGGGGTGCGATCGAACCGATGCGGTTAACGGACGCGTTGGGAATGAGCCCGGACGATAGCGAGTGCAGCTGAGACCGGCCGGCGAGACGACGCGTCGCGGAACGAATGAGCCAAGGGAAGGGAGAAGCGCGCGCAGCGGCCACACGAGGGTGCCGCCGGGCGAGGGGCTGCGCCGCGCAATGCACGAGGGGGGCGCGCGCAGGGGGTGGCTAGCGGGAGGGGGGGCACCGCCACCGCGCGGCGAACAGGTGGCCGCTGCGCCGGCCGGCCGGTTTTCTACTTTTCTCGTCCCTCGCTCTGTCGCCGTCCAACTGCCCACACATAGTACAGTGCACGGCCCTTAGTTAACTTTATTGCAAAGCGGTCGATACAAAAAACCTTATTAATCTATTCATTCAGCTCTATCCTCGGCGTAGCCTCGAGCGACACATCCGAATTTGTACTTACCACGAGAACGTGACTTGGCAACGAGATCAATCAATAATATGATAGCTAATGTTGCACACGCACACTCCCGGCCCCGATGTTTGGCGATCGTGAGCCCCTGTTTACCGTCCACGCAACAATTTGGTCTCGAAAACCAAATATACTGTATAACTTACTTGGAACAATTTTGGGAAACATTCACAACGGTTACTCGAATAGTTTATTCACAGCGCCGACTTGTTGACTTTATGAATGTTATAACGAGAGCATTTCATAATCATATCCACTATAAATATAACTTAGATAAGTTGGTTTCGTTCCTTATTTAAAATAATTTACATGATTAAGGGCTGATTTTTCAATCATCAGATAAAAGTTATCTGTCGAATATTTATCATTTGATAACCAGACTGAATGTAAAAATGAAACAATTCAACTGATTTATTTGTGCAACTCTAATGTTTAATTTGTTCAAGTTGTATTTTATCCTATAACTATAACTGTTATCTGCCGATTGAAAAATCGGGCCTAAGAAATAAAAATGCTCAACATAGGTACTTATTTAAACCACTTGTATTAAAAGTATAGTAAAAATATAAATAAACTTAAATTAACATCTAAGTTACATTTCTTTCATCATTTCTTGATAACACTTCATCATCGGAATAATACTCATTATCGTCTTCATAATATTCTTCATATATATCCTCTTCTGAATCTTCTGCGTCATTGTCCCTTGGTATCTGCCAGGCTTGGCGAGCGTCTCGTATTCCTTTCTGGAGCTGCTGTTGTAATATCTGAAACAAACAAATCTATACATATAATCAAACTGTAGAGGTCGAATTTCTGTAAAATGAAAAAAAATGCTAAAAACCGAGTCAGGGGATGTAAGAAGTGAAATAGAACTAATTTAGATTTTTCAATTTTTTTGATTCTCTGTTTGTCTGTCTGTTTGTACCGGCTAATCTCCGAAACGACTGGACTGATTTAAATGAAATTTTGTATGGTGGAAGCTTATATTCCTGGTCAACATATAGAATACTTTTGATCCCGAAAAATTAAAGAGTTCCCGTGGGATAGTTAAAAAAAACTTTCCACGAGGACGAAGTCGCGAGCAGAAGCTAGTACATAATAAAAAATAGAGTAGGCTATACTTTATTTTACAAAATCTTATATAAAAATAAAAGTCAATTATTTATGTTCATATAAAAGAAAGGACGCTAATATACCATGCAACCTTTCTCTTAAAATATCACAATATAAATATTTTTAACCGACTTCCAAAAGGTGGAGGTTCTCAATTCGTCTGTATGTTTTTTTTGTACGTATGTTACGCGTATACAAGCTTTATTTGGGATAGGTTACACTTGCCTTTTGATTTCACTGCGATCCACTCATCAGATTCTGACTTGGTGACCATGGGACTACCTCGGGAGTGTACACTTACGAATAAAGAATTGACGGAGATATCGTGTTACGAAGTAGTTGGTTAACAATTTTCGTGAGTTTCTCTAATTCCTTGTAATCCACACATCAAATCCTGACATGGTTATCACCATAACTGTAATGGTTATCACCATGTCAGGATGATGGGACCAATTCGAGAGTATACCTTTCGATTAAAAGAAATTTTTTGAAAATCGGTCCACAATTGACGATCGAGAGAAATCGAGTAACGAACATACAAAAAAAACAGACGAATTGAAAACCTCCGCCTTTTTGAAGTCGGTTAAAAACCAGTTTGCAGCATTCTAAACACAAATTTTTCACCAAATGAGCAAACTTAATTTTAGCTCACTGGTTTTATACAAAGCTCTCTTAGTGGGGTGATTTTTTTTTATATTTATATAAATAAGTTCACGGTCGATCACTATTTTCATCTGATGATAAGTGAAGGTGCGGTGAAAAATGAATGACATTCATGCTCATCTAGAAGCATCGAATAACAAAACTACTATCCGTACTTACAGGAGTAAAGTCGGTAAATCAATAGTTACCTATTTTGCATAACGCACACAACGTACATTCAGCTTAATCCGCAATCACCTGATTAGCATTGAAACATTATCTCAAACCTTAGTTTTATGTGAAAATAATTGACTTGAGCCAATTTTTATTTTGTATATAAATAGTTAATTGAGTTTGTTTTTGTCCCGGTTATGAAGTGGCGTATGAATCAAATTTGGCACATCTCGCATAGGAGTCTCATTTTAATGACCTGGGTTCGAATCCTGGTCGGGAAACTTGCACCGCTTAGGCAATTTATTTGACCTAACACCTTAAACCTAATAAAACAATTCAATATCGTTCATTTAAAAATAACTATGACTATGACTTTCAGTTTGACTTTAATATGTGAATATGATTTATATTATATTTATAATGATTTATATAACAATTGTGTGATTATTTTTGAACGTATGATGTCATATCATTACCATTATCTTACGTACATAAATTCATTGATGGTGAAAGAAAAACATCGTGATTAAATTTGCTCATCAAAGTAACAGACGTGTGAATTCGTGCAAAAACGTTATATGTACTGATTTTACTATATTATATTGTAACTTGCTAAGCCGCCTTGGACAAGCGTGGCGGGTATAATGTCCGTTACCCTATAGTGGTGGGCCCGAGCCCAGTAGCAGGAGGTTTATAGACTGTTATATTGTTTATATTATTTTACATCGGAAAGTATATTTATGTATATTTATACTTAAGACTGAAAAAGAAATAAAAAATCAAAGACAAATATAAAGTAAAAGAATTTTTTAGACGTGTACACTAGAACTTTTTTATAGACCTCTTACTGGGCACTTTCTTATCAATTCTTCTCCTTAAACAGCGATAACAACTTGCGAAGTGGTGTATAACTGTTCATAGAATAAAGAAGTAGACTTGATTGTAACCTAAATGTGTAACCTTCAAAAAATGATCTCCAGTGGAACTTAGTCTGAATAAAAACGTTATATCTTTATCCATATAGTACGAAAAAGTAGTGCATATTTTTACGAAAATGAAAGCATTCCATGGATCGGCAAACTATATAATGAATTAACAAACTCATTTCTATGTATGTATCTCAAAATTTCTTTCGCGTTTGGTTTATACTAACAATCACAAAAAACAAATAAAAACATGCCTGTCCATAATAAAAAATAAAATATTATAAATGCCAGGTGGTGAACCAATAAAAACAGCTGGTTCCTCACCTGGCGTTTTTTATTTTGGCAAAAAAGGTAAAATAAAAACCTTTCATCTGATACCTAAAGTCCTTCCGTATAATTTTTCAATTATAACCTTAATTATGACCAAGATTTTTAAATTGGGCATTGCAAGAATACTATTAATGACAATCTTCCCACAAAAACGGAAGACTGAAAAACTTCTAAATAGGGCACCGATCGGCCAAATCAACTGAGACACCTTTTATAAACTTACAGAATGTCGCAGCCTCGTAGATTTTGTACGAATGTACTACTTATTATGTCATTGGTAGGTGTAAGCAAAAGGAGTCAAATAAAGCTTTAATTAGTTTGAAATGTAATTAAAAATTATTTCTATCATGATATTTTGAATGTTAAATTAGCCTGTTTTTTATGTGCAAAAATTGGATAATTCATTGTAACGTGTGTCCGTGTTCGTATGTTACATGACGAGATGGCGCCACGGGTTACGTTCTTCAGTCTCTTTCCTCGTTTTATTATTTAAAATATATTTTTAGACCGTCAAAATTATCAACACTAACGTTTTGACGGACGTTGGTGTTAATAAAAAAAAAACTTATGATTGGCCTAAATATATTTAAAATAATGGCATATAGTGCCACCTAGTCATGTATATTTTTAGATCAATCCTCTGTCTTTTTTCTCATTTTTGATATTTATTTTTCCGACCGTTTTCGGAATATAAATTTATAATTTATATTCCGGAATATAAATTTTAAGTCTAGAATCTATTTTTAGAAGAATCTATTTTTCCAAAATTTAAAAACTTACAATTTTGAAAATGTATTTTTGTAATTTTATGGTTATCCAGTTTTGTTGGATTTAGGAAGTTTTTAGAGTTATGTTTTTACTTGTTGATTATCATGCCTTTTATAATTTTTCATTGCGCCAACATTGCTTAGAATTCAACTCTATGAAAATGTCTTTCTCTATTACAGATTAAATAATAATAAAAAATATTATGAACTTAATCGTATTTTACCGTCTCAGAGTAGTAGCAAATGTATCAGTTTTTAAAATCTCTACAATATTGTAAATAGCTAGATATGAATTTATTAGAACGATATATAGAACACACCAAGATAAAAAACAAACTGCTTTCATGCAGGTTCTACAAATATTTCGTTCTGGCCAGTGATTGAATACACAGACCCGATTATGAAAAATTACTATCATAATTATTGGGTCGGCAGCGCCATCAAATAAAGTACATATATTATTGTATATTATTGTAAGTATGCTAAATTATAATACGATGATCTAACAGAGGTTTGGCATGCATATTAATTACATCATGCGCATTTATTAAATTCTTTGTGTTCTGAGGCATATAAAGGCACAAATTATATTATATATATATATATATATATATATATATATAATGCCATTGCTGGCACTCCCCCTCTATGATTGGCACCCTATTAATTTTATAATATCATTTAGAAATCTTAACACTTTTCTTAAAGGCGTTGCCATAGAGAGATAACAATATTATTGTATGAATACAAAAATAAAATTATAACTTTTTTAATAGGTCAAATAATTTGACGGGCTGCCAATCACTGGGGGCAGAGGGTGCCAACAATAGCGTAATTTACGCTATAATATAGCAGAAACA
Source organism: Dendrolimus houi (assembly GCA_039645545.1). Taxonomy (NCBI): domain Eukaryota; kingdom Metazoa; phylum Arthropoda; class Insecta; order Lepidoptera; family Lasiocampidae; genus Dendrolimus; species Dendrolimus houi. The sequence continues at coordinate 14,171,725 of CM077134.1, forward strand.
GAGTTAAATAACGACATCATTTTGAAAAAAAGGGCCCTATTAATTTACAATTGTGATGTCTAGCTATGTTTGTCACAACCATTTTTTTCAAATATACTTGTATTTCTATAGTCGAAATCTTGTGGGAAGACGTAATCTAATATATGTATACATATACCACTACATAACGTAATAGTGATTCTACCGAATTGCAAAAAAAAGTAGGAGGAGCGGACAGTCAAATCAAATGACATCCTCTTTACTTACACAACTTCGCAGTCATAAATTTTGTACAAGCGTACCGACTTATGGCGTCATAAATCAATACAAATAAAAGGAATCATGTAGCGTATTAACTAATTGTTTGAATAGTGATTAAAATAATATTTAAAAAATAAGTTTATCAATAATAGTAGTTTTAGAATATAGAATGTTTTTATGTGAGATTTGTGTTTGTATAGAAAATTTGAACAGTTAGTGAAATGTTCTTTTAACGAATCTGCAATTTTACCTAGACCTGGGGAGGGAGATTACATATGTCCCATTTTCGATTGCTGCCTAATTACTTGAAGACTATATAACTTGCATATTTACGAATACTGGATACTAGCGTATATCTTCTCTTATATATAAAAATGAATCGTAGAAATGTATGTACGAGCATAACTTGAGAACGACTTTACCGATTTTGATGATATTTGTTTTGTGTTTGAATGGGTCCCCGGATGGTTTAAATTCACAATTGGAACCGGTAGGTGGCGCAGAGATCGGGTTCTAGAATCCTCCTAATCACCTGGACCGATTTTGATGGTTTTGTTTTTGTCTCATGAAACAAAGTCTTTTAGGAATTCAGAAAATATGGCGGTACGAAGTTCGCCGGGTCAGCAAGTATATAATATAAAATGCAAGTGCAAGACCATCATCTATACATACATACATGTATAATTCTTGACCTCACTGACTGACATATCAACGCACACCCCGAACTATTGAGGATAGAATCGTTAAAAGCATGCGGGTTCTTTCTATAGTGTAGGTGCGCACTAAAATATGATTTTTCAAAATTAAACCCTGAGGGGATGAAAGTTTGTATGAAAATCCGTCGTTTTCAATGTATGAAGCACGAAATATTATTTACCTGCTTCTAGTTACAGATAAATGTACACGTGCATCGGTGTTTTTGGAAATTTAACCCATAAGAGGGTGAATAAGGGGACAAAAGTTTGTATGAAAATCTGTCATTTTCAAAGTACTCGACCCTGTATCGTCTCACTGCAGGGCAAAAGCCTCCCTTCTCACGTTCCTACCGTTTTAACCGACTTCAAAAAGCAGGTTCTCAATTCGTCTGTATTTTTTTGCACGTTCGTTACTCGATTTCTCCGTCATTTGTGGACCGATTTTCAAAATTATTCTTTTAATCGAAAGATTATACTCTTAAATTGGTCCCATTAACACCATGTCAGGATCTGATGAGTGGATTCCAAGGAATTAGAGAAACACACGTAAATTAGTAACCAACTACTTCATAACACGATATCTCCGTCAATTGTAGACAGATTTTCAAATTGTTTTCTTTACTCGTAAGTGTATTCTCCCGAGGTAGTCCTATGGTCACTAAGTCAGGATCTAACGGATCGGATACTAGGGCTATAGAGCATGCATAACCCTTATTAAAGAACGCCGTGCGCCTAAATTGTTGGAAAAAAAGCTTGTATACGCGTGCTAGTATTACACTTCCTACAGTCGGTTAATTTTTTGGAGGCATACGATTTCTCCGTCAATTGTGGACCGATTTTCACATTAGTTTTTTAACTCCCGAGATGGTCCCATAGTCACCAAGTCAGGATCTGATTTGTGGATCGCAAGGAAATAGAGAGTAGCCCTTATTGAAGAGCATATATATACACCGAAGAGTGACATGGCAAATTTGTATAGGCGTGCCAGTTGTACATTTCTACATGTACTTAATATATTATTTCTAAAGTTATTGAAGTATTTGCGCAACTAAAAAGTAAAAATAAGAATTGTTTTTCATAAACAAAACCGACTTCACCCTAAAAACAAACAAAAAAATATTTAACCGACTTCTTTCTACAACGTCTAGAAGTCGGTGTCAAGTCTGTCTGTCTTTCTGTCATTTAGAGCACCACCTGAAAACTACTGAACGGATTTAAATGAAACTCGACAAAGAACTAGCTTATATCCCGAGGCGTAACTTTGGATACATTTTATCCCAAGAAATGACGTCGTTTCTGTGGGATAGACGAAAATAGCGTAAAAGATGGCGCTGCGATCGCATCTTTTTTGGGAACTACTGAACGTATATGAATGAAACTCGATATAAGACTGACTTATAACCCGAATCAACACTTAGGATACGTTTCATCCCGATAAAAGTCGTCGTTTACTTGGAATAGACCGATTAGCAAAATGGATGGCGCTGCAATTGCGATGTAGACAACCATCGATGTAATTCAATAACAAATACGTTGTCAGGATGCCCACATGTCATTCATTACGTATTACGTACTTCAAATTAAGTTGACTGCTACTTTTATTTATGTTTGCTGTGCAGTTGTCTACACTATATTGACTTAGTTTCTTTGCAATTGTCGTGAATTGAACAAGAAACTAAAGCATTGAAGGTTTATATATATAAAACACCTAATTATTTTGTATAGATAGATAGATAACACTTCATTGTACACCATTACAGAAAACACAGAAAAACTTATAGCCTAAGAATATTCTAAATGTGCACAATGGCGGTCTTATCGCTAAGAAGCGATCTCTTCCAGACAACCCGTTTTATGTATGTAATATAGGGCTACTATCTAGGGTTATTCACGCAGCGCAGCCGCGGAGGAAACTAGTATATCTATCTATACTATAATAAATCTGTAAATGGTTCAAGTTTGTACAATGCGTTTAAAAATGTGAAAAAAATCAGGGGGCTAATTCGGACCAGTAGATTCTAAAAATACAATTTTTAGAATTTTTGTTTGTCTTTCCATCTGTTATAGAATCACGTGAAAACTACTGAACAGATTTGAATGAAATTCGATATAGAGCTAGCTTAGGATACTTTTTATCCCGATAAATGACATCGTTTCCGAGGGATACACGAAAATATCGAAAAAGATGGCGCTGCGATCGCATATTTTTGGAAGTACTGAACGTATATGAATAAAACTCAACATAGTGCTGGCTTATAACCCGAGTTAACACTTAGAATACATTTTATTCCGATAAATAAAAACGGTTCCTTTAGAATAGTCGGATTATCAAAATAGATGGCGCTGCAATCGCGTTTTTTTAATTCACTAACAAATACCTACGTTGTCATAAACAGCACGTCATGGAAGGCCCGGGCAATCGTGTTCGCCTGGGACCACGGGTACTAATAAAAAAACATGTCATACATTGCATTACTTCAAATCAGGTTGGATTCGACTCACCTTTATGTTTTGCTGGGTAGTTGTTGTAGACTGTATGGACTTAGTTTTTTTGTTATTATTATATTGGGTTGGGGAAAAAGTTTCTTCGCATTTTATATAAAAATTCAAAAGGTTTTTTTATATAGTTTATTTACATGTGACTAAAGTATGTAGGTGTCATTTTGTTGGATAACTTTTTGCTATCTTGTAGGTAGGGACGTTATCCCATTGCTATAAAAAATTTGGGGCTTCTGATCAAAAAAATGCGACAAGTGGTTTTGGCAGTCCTCTCGTGATGTTAACCTGACACTGCCTAAGAAATTCTGCAGACACCGAAACAGGTGAAAATCTGAAGGTGCAAGGTCAGGACTATACGGCGGATGCATTAACACCTCCCAGTCAAACTCTCGTAATTTTTGCTGAGTGGCTAAAGTGAGGTAGACCTCACACATCTTTAGCACACAACATCTTTAGCACACCCCTTCTGTTGATTAATTCCGGCCGCTTTCTCTCAACTTTTTGCTTTAATATCATCAGTTGTTCGCAGTGCAGTTCAGAATCGATGGTCCTGCCTGGCGGTAACAGCTCATAATGAATAATGCCCTTCCAATCCCACCATACACACATCATCACCTTGTTGCGAGTTAACCCGGGTTTTGCCACAGTCTGTGAAGCCTGACCGGCCTTTGACCACGATCTTTTTCGCACGTTCTTGTCGTACGTGATCCACTCTTCATCACCAGTTATCAGCTTCTTCAAAAATGGTTCGGTTTCATTACGTCGTAAGAAGGAATCACAAATGAGTACACGGTTCATTAGGTTTCTTTCAGTGAGCTCATGAGGCGGCACCCAAATATCAAGCTTTTTTCAAATGCGCCAAAACCGTTTTGTGGTTAATTCCCAGTTCTCTAGCTACATCGTAACTACTAATATGCCGCCGATCTTGCTCCAATTTTTCAAAAATGGCGTCAATTTTGTCCGTAACAGGGCGACCAGAGCGACGTGCACCTTTGATATCAAAATTTCCGGATTGAAAATGCTTAAACCAAATTTGCGCTAATCTCACAGATACTGCATTAGATCCATAAACATCACAAATTTTTTTCGCGGCTTGTGTTGTATTTTTTACCTTTTTTGTAGTAAAATTTTAAAATGTATTGAATTTCTTCATTAGATTCACTCATTTTAACAATAAGAAAAACAAATGAAAATCGCACATTTTCCTAATTTGAATTTGGAATTGTCTTCTTTAAAATTAAAACTTTTAAATGATACCAAAACCAGCCAGATACAAATGGTATAGCCAAAGAGATCTTATTACAAGTTCATACATACTATATGCGAAAAGACTTTTTCCCCAACCTATTATGTAAAAAAACGAATTAAGTTTTTATGTATGTAAAATAAAAGGGCCTTAAACACGCGGCATAGCCACGGGGCAAACTCTAGTATTTAATCAAAGAAAAAAACCCAGAAATAACTCACCTGTCTCTTTTGCAGGAATTCAGCCAATTCTTGTCTTTGATTACTGGGTTCCACTTTAGGAAGTTTGTCCAATGCTCTATAACATATAATTGTAGAATCAGCTTCTAAGTTGCTCCAAGCATCTTTACTCTTCTTTCTAGCAGCCAATAGTCTATTCATGATTGTAAAGTGATCTAAACCATATACAGTGTGGGTCATCTCTGGTATGGGATCTTCTGTGATGGGCTGCTCTTCTTCCAGATGTCTGATTTTAGCCTACAAGGGAATTTCATCTTAATATTCGCTAAAGCGGTTATTATACTACGTAGATTTAGAAACCCTTTCTTTAAATCAGAGTGGTGTAATACGAAAAAAACTCTAAAACTTTAACTAAGCCACGCCTACTCCCTGTACCGGGTCCCTAAATTAGTGTATAAAATAGGTATACAAACTGATAAACAAGTTGATGTGTGCAAAAAATGAAATTAGGTAACACGAAGATATTTTCTATACTAAAAATGTGAAATACATTATCTTTAGACATAAAATGTGTGCAACCAATTAATTTATTTTACGAACTAGTTAGGAACACTTTCTTAAAATATAGTAGTTTTTAAATGTGACCAATCATTACTATTGACTACTTTATGGACCTATATTATATTTATATTATAATAGATAATGTACATGCACACATTTTTACACAATATCTAATAATTAATTGTAATTAAAATGTTTATACGAATGTGTATATATTTTATGTATTCATACTATATACATTTTATTGACCAACGGGAATATTGCAGAGTAATACACTATATCGTTGTTATTGCTATAAGTGGTTTATATAAGAAAAAAAGTCCAAAAGAGGGAGATAAAATATAAAACTTGTGCAAAAAAGCAATTGGGATATCAATTTAAACAAACCTTTTTCGGTATTCTTTAGACTTTAAATATCGAAACCATCACAAATATAGACTTTGATCCATCTGAGCCCGACCTTTGTTATATTTTTGGTTCAATTTTATAAATGTAATAAAGGAGCTTTTTTACACTCACCATAGTTTCTGGCGAAAGTTTAGTGTGCAACGTGAACTCTGATTTAAGTATATGTCCGGGATCAGTGGTTTCATAATCATTGCCATAATCGGCTATAGCCAATCGGCGATCTAGGTCCACAATATGGGCTTCTTGTTTATCTGTAATAATCGATACGCAAACACACTTTGTACATCACCGAGGTAAGCAATTTACATTTGTATTTTTTTGTCTTTTTACAATTGCTGGTATACAGGCGGACGCCCCACCCTATGGAACGCGGTTATCGTCGCTCATAGATATTTGCAACGCTAGGGGCTATGCCAATGTGTTACCTGCCTCTAGGATGGGATAGAGGTGATGAGATAGGAGGTGATGAGATAGGAGGAATAGGTTATAGCGGATAGGGTGGAATACGATATGACGGATGGAACAGGGGGAGGGCAAAGTGGGCCACCAGAACTCTCATTCACAGCGCGAAAAGATTAGCTTAAGGCATTAGCATTTGACACCAATATTATGTGAGGGTGTGGTATCACACCGGTCGAGCCGGCTCCAAGAGCTGTGATCAAGATAAGGGCTTTAAAATAGTTAAATGTTATGTATCAAAGGGATTCATATGTAATGGAACAACTACACAGCCAAGAGATGGCGCTATATGAAAACGGCGCCAGTCATACCACCTCACCAGGCTGGAAAATTTACCATTGTGGTGGAAGAACATACCACCACCTGCTTGACCCTTCCAGTTTCGGGTCACATTCAGTATAATAACCTCTTATATAAACTAAAGTGTATAACATTTTATTCTCAAGGCCAGCAAAGAAGTAACAAACAAACATACAAATTTCTGTTAGGAATTATATGTACAAGCAGCAACAGCCGTACATTACCGTGTCAGCGATTTACGCCGACACGTGCATTTTGACATAGCCTTCAACATTCATCAGTACTCGTTTAGCACCGTACACAGTTAGTCGGCAAAACAGCCATTGATCTTAGCACAATCATTTCATTAACATAACTTTAGCAATAAACAATTTAACATCTACAAACTTCTATCATTAACATCCTATATAGGAAAACCCCCTACAATATGCAACACAACCATTATTTTGAGGTTATCAGCATGCACCACTGAGGCAATTTCTCTGATCTAATGTGTCTATTAATAGAATTACCAAATACAGATGAAGAAATACATCATTGGGAAATCTGCATATTGAGATAACCAATATGTGAATCATGCCAATGTATTTTTGACAAGCACAGTGGGTATACCATCTATTGCTCTGAAATCAGGAATCCAGAAATCCAACAAGATTTGAGGTCTGATGTTATCGAGTCAATTACTAGTTAAAATGTTCCCAAGATTGAAGAATTACCATTCTTTCAGTGAAGTGGTCAAACCACTCTATAAATGTAGTATGCTTGATAAATACTTAAAAATAATTTATCAAATAAATTTTATAGCAGTATTATAATTGTGTATTTGTATATGTATTTTGTTATTGTAATACTAAATCAATTGTTTTTTTTTTCTATCTTTACTAAGTAGAGTTTAGAGTGTAATGCCCGGGTTACATGAGGCTAGTTTTTCAAGCTAGGCTAGGAAGCTAGTGCTAGTAAGCTAATAAGCTAGTAAGGCTTCATGTATACAGAAGTAGCTTCATTTCTAGGCTAGTAAGCTAGTGTCTCAAGCTAGGATAGTTTAATTGAATGGTGTTCTATTTTTTGAACTAGTAGCGCTCCCCACCACTGATTTTACTATCCTGGCTTGGGTACTACTACTACTGTATATATATATAGGTATACTAGACTTGTGTGGTCGGTGAAGCTAGTATCCGATTGGCTAGTGAGCAGTGACTATGCATTTTGTTTTTCTGACTACATGATTTCAGAGTCAAAATGTGACTGAGCCTCCTATAACTAGTGCCGGAGAAATGAAAATCTAGTGATCTCCGATTTTAGTTTTGCTGGTAGTGCTTATCTCATAATTGTGCCTACTCATTATATTTTTGGTGACAAGTCACAACAGAATATCAAACAAATCAGATGACATTCACAGAACATTCTTGTATTGACCTAAATCTTCATTGTGAAATTCTTCTAAAAGCAAAGCACATAATCTACATTCACTCCTTAAAATCCATGGTCTTTTCCATACACGTTTTTCTAAGACTTCTTTCGCCTAGTAATTCATCTAATGCAAATTGGCAGTTTCCGAAATAACTATTTCAATCAAATTATGTTTTTATGAATGCACTTCATTTTATTTAATTTAAGCATTTTGTGACTTTAAGTCACTGCAATGGTACTGGCATCAAATTTTCTAGCATCATGTACACAGCACTGCTCATCACCAGGTCAGAACAGCAAGGCAGGATAGTTATACCGAGGTTCTAGCTTGCTATCCTAGCTTGGAAAAACTAGCCTTATGTAAAAACAATGTGAAGTGGAGAAGAAAAGTAGGAAAGTCAACTATACAAAACCTTTTACAAATTCAATATAAGGCACCACTCCCATGACTCTTAATGTGGATAACTCATGTCTTAAAGCACCAGCCACTCTACTGAGGACCTTCTCAACTTCATCATCAGAGGATGTTCCTTTGCACAGCCAAAATACATTCACTGTATTAAAATCAGGTGTCACATGAACCTGTCAGAAGGAAATCTTTTACACTTCTTAATAGCTTCATAGAAGCAACAGACATCATTAAAATCACACACATCAAGTTACATAAAACAGTATAAGGTAAATTTAGCGAAGAAAGTCCTTCACCAGTGCTGATAATAACTTTTAATTAATTTATTTAAGTCTTTTACATAGATTTTCTATTACATAAATCATTATTTTACAAAGATTTTACAAGTGCAACTAGACCTTGTCATCTAATAAAGTGCAAGTGATATTCAGTCAGTCATAGGGTAGTAAAGGACTTTATTGGCTAACTATACAAGCAATAATTTAATTCTATTATCTAAAGAAAACTCTGTGGATAATTTTAATCACAGACAACAAGGAATTGATCTTCTAAATAAATGTAGACAACTATTTATTTTGATATTGAAAAATTTGGATTAATAATATTATTTTTCAATTGTGAGGTAAAACTTAGTAATCAAATAAATTATAACCTAGTGAATTCAAAAGTGAAACATTCATCTGTTTTACAAGTGAAACTGTTATTTTTAACTTTTTCATATTATATTTCATTATAAGAATAGCTTTTATCTGGTGATTGAAAAAATGGGCCCCAAATCAAATAAAATAATTTCAATTTATGATGTTTTACCACAAAAATCTATAATATTATAATGTAAGCATTATTTAGGACTCCACTAACCTTACTGGATATTCTACATTTAAATAATAATATTTCTATAGTTTCTATCAATATTAATTAATACAATAAAGAAAATTTATATATTCTGACCATAATATATAAGTACTACATCCTATCAGTTATCCCTCAATACTTTAAGTAGAATATTGATGCAAGTTCAATTTATTCTATAGGTGATGGCTTATATTCATATGTAAAAGGTTTAGGCTCTCCCCATTTTTGACATTTCAAGAAAACAGACAGTATACCCATCTAGCTTGTCTAGCAATATTGGCCTACATACAGTGTCAGCATTTAGTCTGTTGTCAGCCAATTGCTGTCCATAGCTAGACATAGGCCTCTTCAAGTCAGCGCAACTCATGCCTGTTCCCCGACAGCATTTAGTATTCGTTATAAAATGTACATTATATCAGAGAACTACCTAAGAAGTGCAATCACAAGCCAGACTTCAAACTCACATCATTAAATTTTAACAACAGTATCAAAGCTAACCACAACTATACAGAGTAAAAAATACTTACTTTTGATATTTCAATGCCTCTACCAACAATATCCATTGAGACAGTACCAGTAGACATAATATCAGTGATTTGTTTCATGAACATTTTATTCAGCATTGCCAATCGACGAATACCTCGCTTGCCTGGTTCATATTTTATTTTAGTTAAGCTCTTCACGGTGGGCATGGCATCTGCCTCAGAACTTTGTGATGGATGCCATTGTCTGAAAATTATTAAAATGGGTTGCTTATAATAGATATCACACGGAATGTAAGTATTATTCCTAGAGTAATGGCATGTAATGTAAAATTCTAACTATTATTTTATATTAGGAAAAGATTGAGGTTATATCAGTTTCCTTGTACAAATCCAAGTGATTATTATTCTGTTGTGTGTATTACTTACTTCTTAGCCTTCGGATTTACCATTTTACAAAGCTTTATGCCTTGTTTCTTAATACTGCATGCTATGAAAGTGGTGTGATAAAATCTTCGAAAAGTTATCATTCTGTTGGTATCTAAGTTCTATTTCCTAAATAATAATAGGTGTTTTAACTTTTAAATGTCATATAATAACTACGGCTAATTATTTTAAAAATTATACTAAAACTTGAAAACAACAATTGTTGAAAATAAACAATATCTTTGAAGATCGCGCGCGAGCATTGGAGAGGGCATTCATTATTATTATTATTATTATTTAGATTTATGACTTGGCACCTAGGCCTTTAAGTCAGATCTTAGATTACAATGTAGTTTCTTCATTTTGCATTGTGTATGTGTAACACAGCTGAACTGTATGTAGGTTATCAGCTGGTGCCATTCAACGTTGTTCTTGTGACAATTCAAAAGGCCACATTTGACTATACGGGTCATTCTATTCTACAGCAAAAAAACTGTGCATTGCAAAAGAAAAATGGAAACAATTTAACCCAGATAAGCCTACTGTCCTATATTTAGGACAGTAGAAATAAAAAAAAATATCAGAATACCCTCTTTATCTAAGATTATTTAGTCTTATGATTTGCAGTAAGAAACGTGTCAGCTTTATTAGAAAAAATAAAAAGACAGTTATTTTAACAGTTTTTACCTTATAAGTGTGTAATAAAAGTGCGTTGCAGACATGGCAAATGACAGGTATGTATAAAAAGTTATATTTTACTCGTGAGTTGTTTTTTTCTGTGTTAATATCTAGTTGATAACCTTAACTTTTGTACTAAATAAATATTCTAGCAAAATAATATAAATAAATCACGTATAACTTGTTACAAATACTAGCGTACTATATATAGGACAGTAGGATAATATACATGATTTTAGTACAATAATACAACTTTTTCTTTACAGACCGTTAGCTGCGCATGAAATTTTAGATGCTTTAGAAAATGTTTCTGATAATGAAGAAGATTATAGAGAACGACTGATATGTATTCTACCTCCTCCTGTTGATCCTGACTGTCTCACTGACGAAGATTCGGGTGAAGAAGATAATGTAACTTTGAATAATTTGCCACGAAACATTCTGCTTCAACCGGCTGAAGTAATGATTCAAGGGCAGATTATGGTGAGTGATACAGAAGAAGAACCTTCTGATTCTACAGGTCGAACTAAACGTAGGCGTACCTACGCATGGAGAAAACGGGACTTGGCAAAAAATCCGTGAATTGGCCAGATGTTCAAGGCGCTTGCCAAGATAAGCGCCCAATTGAGTGGTTTGAAAACTTCTTAGATGAAGATGTTATTTCGTTGTTGGTGTCAGAGAGCAATAAATATGCTGTCAAAAAGAATTTGCCTGGAGACATAACCACTGAAGATATGAAATGTTTCATCGGCATATTGTTGGTTAGTGGTTATTCATGGCTCCCCGTAGAAGAATGTATTGGGAAAACTCCCTGATACAAAGAATGAATTGATCAGCTCGGCTATGACTAGGGATAGATTTGACTTTATTTTTCGCCACCTTCATGTCAATGATAATCTGGATTTGCAAGACAAATACACAAAAGTACGCCCCTAGTTACACTTCTAAATAAAAAGTTCTTAGAGTTTTCTCCTCTTGAAGAGCATTACAGTGTAGATGAGGCCATGATCCCCTACTATGGTAGACATGGCTGCAAACAGCACATAAAAGGTAAACCTATTAGGTACGGGTTCAAAGCTTGGGTTGGTGCTACACGGTTAGGGTATGTTTTATGGATGGAACCATACCAAGGTGCTACAACTATGTGCAATCCAATATATAAAGAATTGGGGCTGGGTGCAAGCGTTGTTCTCACTTTTGCGATGTGCTGATTTCACGTGGCTTCGACCTTCCTTACCACGTAGTTTTTGATAATTTTTTATTGGGACGCCCTTGCTGGAAGAGATAACAAAGAAAGGCCTTCGTTGCACTGGGACAGTTCGAGAAAACAGGACATCTAGTTGTCCTCTGATTACATCGAAGTTACTGAAAAAGGAACGTGGTGCTGTCGATTACAGAACGACACATGACAACACGTTCATTATTGCTAAATGGCATGACAATAATATATTCAGTATTGCTTCTAATGCTGTAGGAATAAATCCTAAACAATCTGCCAAACGCTCCTCACAAAGTGAAAAGAGAAACATTGTCATAGAAGAACCACATATGGTGTCCATCTATAACAAATATATGGGAGGAGTGGATCGGTCTGATGAAAATATTTCACATTACCGAATTGGTATACGAGGTAAGAAATGGTACATGCCGTTGCTCACACACATGATTGATCTTGCCGAACATAATGCATGGCAGTTATATAAAATAAATCATGGAAAACTGGATCATCTTGGCTTTCGCAGAAGGGTAGCAATTGCTTTGATTGAATCAAACAGAAAATGCCAAAAGAGGGCCTAGCCGACCCTCCCATCATGAACATGCTGATAGTCGTAAAGACCAAATGAATCATCTGGTTATTCCTCAATCGAAGCAAACACACTGTCGTCAATGTCACAAAAATGTTTGACACGTTGCAAGAAATGTGATGTTGAAGTGTGTGTCAAGTGTTTTGAAACATATCATTCATAAATAGTGTTAATCTAGTAAATTACATATAACAATGGGTAATATAATCAATAGTTATCTAATAAACTACACTTTTTGATTACATTCTGTTTTGTCATAAATGGTCTTTTATTTCCTCTTATTATCCTACTGTCCTACATATAGGACGGCTGTTTCCCTGAAAGCCTTACACTTAATTTTTTTTTCATAATTTTTTTTATGTTGCATAAGATCTAATAAACTAAATAATGTAACTTTTTTCAAAATTTTCAGAAAATTTTAGTTTCAGGCTTATCTGGGTTAATTTTCGCTATAATTTTTGGCTCCTAAAATAGAAGTCGACCTGTACTTTAATTAATTATAATAAATAAAACCAAACAGTATAAAGAAACCCATGAAAACTTTGATTCTTTGTGCAAATATCACGTCCTGTTATCTGTGTTTTTAGTATGTTGCTGCTTTGTGATGACATACAAAAATATTATTAGCTGATTTCGAAGACTGTCCTATGTTTTATATGTATTCCGATAGAGTCTTCTTAACGTTACTTTAAGAAAATTTGATTCAGTAAACTGCACGATAAGATATACTTGATTCTACTTGCGTAACAAAAAAATCGTCATATCGGTTATCCACGGTAGATTTACAAAAAAAAACTAGTAACATTATTTTTAGTCTGATCAATTATACAAAATTGTAACACTAATTCATCAGATCATCGTATTCCGGCATCAAGGAGAGAACATATCACTTGCTTTTTCTTGAATTCTAATTTGATTGTGCTAGTTTTATCTTGTAAAAGTTCGCGCATCACATCTGTTCTACCTGTGCTAAGGTAAGATTTTTTTTTAAAAGACTAAAATCACTTTAGAACTATCTGTTTTCATATCGACGATCCGTTACAAGTGCAGAATCAAGTTTGAACTTGAACGTTAGAAAAACATGGCCGCTAAACTTAAGATCTGTCACTTTTGTGAACATCACTACTGTTAGAAGCACGATAACAGAAGTGACGCATGATTACCGTAATGACGAATTATGAGTTTTGTTCTTATAATTAAAATTAATGATTGATAATTAACTTAAATAGGTTGTCTGAATTGTTATTTTGTTAAAGTTTAACAGAATCGTCGTTGAAATTATGATTTTTGTTTATACTTAATTCAACATTACACAAAAATTTGGAATTTTTAATACATGTTATTTGTTTCTTCTTAGTAACAACATGGCACCTCGTACACGAAATAAGAATAATGAAAAAGGAAAGGACTTGAAAAGCCTTCAAAAGCGTAGAGAACAAGTAAAATTCGCCATGAGAAAATATCGCGAGCGATTATCAGAAGATCGGCTACAAGAAAGAAGAAGAAAAGATAGAGAACGTTACAAACAGAAAAAGGAGCAAGGTCAGATAAAAAGTATTAATGAGCTGACACCTCGAGCTCAAAAAACTATACGAAAGCAGTGGAAGGAAAGGTCGAAGAAATATCGGGAAAATAAAAAAGCAATAGAACCTATTCACGAACAGACTGAACGATTTATTGAAAACGAATCTCCCCTGGATAGTCCTGTAGCTTCAAGCTCTCGGTCAAGGGCAGAGTCCTGCAAGAAAATAGGAGAGCGAAACAGGAGATATCTAAAATTCGAAAATGCATTACTAAAACAAAAAGTGCATGTTATGGAAAATAAAATGAAAAAGTACATATCGCGTTATAATAGAGCTATACTTGACAAAGATAAAACTGTTGTTAGAAATATGAACCCTACCAAAAATAAGCGTAGAATAAATGCCATGAAAGAACAGATTAAAGAGTTTTTGGAAAAAGATGAATGTAGCAGATTAACGGCTGGAACTAAAGAAACTATAACGAGGAATAAAGTCAAAAAGCAAATACGGTTACTAGGTGATTCGTTACTTAATTTGTATGCAAAATTTAAAACTACAGTAAATAATAAGATTTCATATTCACTATTTTGTCGCTATCGTCCTTTTTGGATCATATCGCCATCTGTCAAACAATGTGATACATGTCTATGTATCCATCACACAAATATGGAACTCGTAATAACAGCGTTGAAAACGGCGAAAATAATTAATGAAGGTACCCCCATAGCTCTTGTGAAAACTATCTGTTGTGAAGGAAAGTTAAAAGAAGAATGTTTGTTAAGGAAATGTAATAAGTGTAAAAACAAAAAAGTACAGTTTAATGACATTAACATTACAAATCCAATCCCCTATTTTCGATGGATCACAAAAAAATATCCAGTCTCTATTAGAGGAAATAATAAATTAACTCAGAAAACTATTAAGGAAAAAGTTTTCAGTTCAAAACAAGAATTGGTCCACCATATGCTCTCAAAACTACCCGATTTTATGGTACATTTAAATAATATATATCACCAAAACCAGGCCTTAAACTATATAAAGAGGCAAGTTGATGAAGAGACTGCTTTACTGCACATAGACTTTGCAGAAAATTATATTTGTAAATATGCAGAAGAAGTGCAAGCCGTTCATTTTGGGACATCTAAATATCAGATATCACTTCAAACAGCAGTGCTGTATCATTTTGGACAGTTTGACTCTCATATATCTCCATTTTGCACAATTTCCGAAAATCTCCGGCATGACCCTGTGTTCATTTGCAATCATTTGCTTCCAGTAATTAAGATAATTAAAGAATTACATCCTAACTTAAAGACAATGCATTTCATGAGTGACGGACCGTCTTCGCAATACAGAAATAAATCAATGTTTTTTCTGATAGCTAATTTCCTCACAGTAAATTTAGACGTGCAAAATCTGATTTGGCATTATAGTGAAGCTGGACACGGTAAAGGGGCACCTGATGGAATCGACGCAACAGTAAAACGAACAGCAGACCAAGCGATAGCCCGGGGCCATGATGTAGCAAATTACGAACAACTGATCCAGTGTTTGATTGATAATTGCAAAGGTATAAAAATTATACCTGTAGATGAAGAGAACGTTGAGACCATAGAAAATTTGTTGTCAAGAAGTTTGACACAGACTTTTAAACGTACGCTTAATATTCATCAAATAACTTGGAATAAAGGTAGCCTGGAAATATTTACATGCTCGAAAGCTGAATTGCACTGAATGTCATCCACATAAAATTTGTCGACATTATGAAATAGGAGTCATTAATACTGAGCCTGCTGGAATCAGCCCTATTAATAGCAAACCACTTCTTTCTACGCCTCACATAATTCTTTGACACTTGTATTATCATATACTTGCGAATAGATAGGCTTGCCAGGATTTGGTTCTCCTTCTAGTGCCGAATCTTCAGTATATGTCGGTAATTCTGACCAAGAAGTTGAATCTAGCGAGGAGACTGAGTGGCTGAGAATTGATTCTCCTGGGGCTGAATCTTCAAAACAAATCATTAATTTTGATCAGGAAAATAAGCCTATGGTGTCGGTTCTGGCCAACCGCAGTTGTAACTTCTATTACAAGCCCAATAATGAATTTTCCTCACATGAGAGTGATTACGAAGAAATAGAAAAGAAAAAATTCATGAATAAAGTGTTCGCTAATAGTTCGAATTTCACAAAAATCAATATTTTGATCTATAAATGAATGAAGCTCTGCTTGAAGAAATATATTTTTATTATAGTGAATAATTAATAAATCACTAAGGAGTTCCTAATTAGTTGTCGTCAGCCAATAATTATCCAATGCTGGACGTAGGCCACCCCAAGTTTATGCCACATATACTAGTGCTCCGATGTTTTTCTCATCCAGCGCACATCGACAACTTTGCGCGGGTCTTCGGTCCAGCTCTCCATAGCCTGCTGAGTAACGTTAAACTTATGAATCAGTCTCACCGTTAATGTTCACGTCTCGAAACCATGTCATGACGGGTAAGACTCATTGCTTGAAAATTTTCATCTTCAAGCATTGCGGAATAGGCACGTAAAGACACGACGGAAATTTCAAAATGCTGCCCAGCCTAACTGAATCCTATTACAGATTTCACTCTCCAAGTTGCGCCTGCTTAGCTGGATTACCTGTCCAAGATAGACGTATCCTTGAACAACTTCGAAAGTGATACCATTGACGAATATTGGCCTCGAAACGGCATGATCGCTGAATATGACTTTTGTATTACTTAGGTTGATGCCAAGGTCCACCCATCGGGATGACGCCTTAAGGCTCTCAGCATATCGGTCAGCTCAACCAGTCTCCGCAAAAATGGCAATATTATCAATGAAACGGAAGTGAAAGATTTGCTCGCCATTAATGTTAATTTACGGTCCATTCCAATCCAGAGTTTTTATATGTTCAAAATATCCTCCATCGCGTTGATGAACAGTTACGGGGATATAACATCCCCTTGTCTAACCCTGCGACGCAGATGAATGGCCTACATCTTCCGATCCCAGAGAGTTGGAAAGTGATCGTTGCGACCTCGTACAGGCATTTCAGCACCACAACGTATTACGACTCCAAAACAGCTCAGACCTCGATGGAGTCTCGATAGTCCACACACACCATATACAACAGTTGATTATGCTCTTCGGTCTTCTGACTCGTTTAATCTAATGGCGGGATGATTTGTGATGTCTCTCTAAATCAGCTTATAAACGTGGCTCAAGAATGAGATCAGTTTGTCACCGGCCTTGAGGAGCTCAGTTGTAATTTTGTCATCCCCTGAGTTCTGCCGATTTTAAACTGTCCGAGGGCCGCATTAACCTCATTCAAGCCATCACCTGGAATATCTTTGGTATAATGACGCGTGAGTGCGGCCCATGGATCCTCGGTGCCCTTAGCCACAAGCTACTCTACCTCCGAAGAGTACAGTAGTCCATAGATACTCCATTTGCGCCAGGATTTTCAGGACGCGATCTCTACCTTTCTGCCATCTGCTGTCTTAAGCTGCATCAGATGGCTCATGGCAAGCGGTCCACGAACTACTTTGAACTCTCTGATTAGTAATTGATTTAAAAATTGTAATCACAGACAACAGTTATGACGTCATTTCTGTGATCACATAGTTAAGATTTTTTTTTATCTTATGTTGTTGATTTTATACATTGTTTGTGTTTGATTAAGTATAATGAAACCCACTCTAAATAATCTATAGTCATAATAGTCAACAATATCATCTTTATCATTTCTTAATACGACTTATTTAAAAAATCATCATTTCTGTTGTGTGCAACATCATTTCTGTTATCACCATTTTTTTAATTATCGTCGTTTTTTATTAAATAAGGAGAAAAACATCTTTGATTGTAATTATTACGTTGATTTTGATTGCTAATTGACCATAATAAATTAAGAAAAAGTCAAAATGTGATGTTTTTTATTTTTCAATTTTTTTCTCTCTAAAAGTAGAATGACCCAAACAATTCACATTTCTCATAAAACACATAATTACTACTCAAAAACTATCAATATCCTACAACTATTGTCCGTTTTAGAGTAATTTTACACATTTTTAGAAAATAAAACTGCACAGCGCAACATCTCCTTCCAGTTCCCGACTTCCCGCCAAAAAATCCCAGGGATTCATTTGTGTCATGTGTCAGAGTCTTAGACCATTCAAGGTCTAAGGTCAGAGTTAAATCTGTCAAAAATAAAAATATCTTCTATCTATGGTCTGTACCCGGATAAATCTATAAGCATACTACGGAACGCGTCTATAAGCCGCGAGTCATGACTGATGCGCACAATTGTTTTCGGACGTAGATTCAGAATTGTCATCAGATCTTTCATTAGAGAAAACGCAATACTTAACTGAAATATCAATTACTGTACTGGTAAGTATCGGAATATTATTTGGCGCCTTTACTCGCGACCATATTTTATTTAGGATAGCAACCGAAAATAAAAAATACAGAGCGGCAAAATAAAGTAGAAAATAATAGGGGCACCACTTTCTCAAATTTGTCTAAACTGTAGCAACTCCAATATAAGTTCAAGAGTAATTTCAATATTTATTAGTAATTTTCAGTACCACATCAAACATTCTGTTAGTATCAAGTTGCTTTAATTATGACGTACGCATTTTGTCAACATAGCTTATGATTTTTACTTTAATAACAATGATTATAATTTTATAAGCAAGAAATTCAACACATTGTGATAGTTAACAGAAAAATGATTTGATTAAAAGAAGTGAAAGTAACTATTACGAACCTATTACGTCGGCTGGTCTTTGGTAAATATCATCGAATTATAACGAAAAGATTTTTGCTTTAAATTCCTCTAAATATCCTTCGTGAACTTTAAAAATCACTGCTCACGTGAAACTTGTTATTGCTACATGCGTGTTTAGTTATTTTCAAGCAGATTTTAAACTCAGATCAGCGTTAAAACCGAAATAACATGGAAAAATTCACTTTGTATATGATTCACTGACCTTGACTATGGATAAAATATCGGGTGTCCCAAAAAGGACGCAAGATTTCAATTTGCCGCCATTTTTGTATTTTAGTGCTGGCAACCCTAAAAAAAACTATTTGACAGCTGAATGTTTAGGGTTTGTAAAAATGGCAGATTATACGAAAGGTCAACGCGTTTTTATTATTGAACAATATTACAAAAGTAATGAAAGTTTGGCGGATACGGTTCCAAAATTCCGTGCAAAATATGGTCAGAATATTGACTAGACTTCATCAACTGTGAGCAGAGTGGTTGCAAAATTTAGGGAGAGTGGATCAATTCATGATGTTCATTCCACTGGTCGTCCAAAAACAAGCCGTTCAAATGACAATATCGAATCAGTGAGTCAGAATGTCCGTGAACATCCAAGAACATCCATTAGGCATCGTGGACAAGAATTGCAAATTTCAAGAAGCTCTCTCCAGCGTATACTCACTAAAGATCTGCATCTCCATGCTTACAAAGTTCAAATAATACAAGAACTGAAGCTTCATGATTATGGACAGTGAAGAGAGTTCGTTGAATGGATTATCGACCGTCAAAATAGGGATGCAGATTTTTCAAACAAAATCATCTTTGGCGACGAAGCACATTTTCATCTCGATGGCTTTGTTAATCGTCAGAATTGCCACATTTGGGGCTCAGAGAACCCACATGTGATTGTTCAAAAACAAATGCATCCACAACGGGTCACCGTTTGGTGCGGATTTTGGGCTGGAGGCATTATTGGACTATATTTTTTTCAAAATGAGGCCGGTCAAGCAGTTACTGTAAATGGAGCTCGATAGCGCGAGATGATAACAAGGTTTTTTCTAGCCGAATTAGAGAATATCGATGTGGAAGCAATTTGGTTTCAATAAGACAGGGCCATTTGCCACACAGCCGGAGAAACGATGCAATTACTGCATGAAACATTTCCTAGTCCTGTGATCTCTCGATTCGGTGATCAGAATTGGCCCCCTAGATCTTGCGATTTAACGCCTTGAGACTTCTTTTTATGGAGTTATTTAAAGTCTAAAGTCTATGCCAATAAGCCCACAACTACTCAAGCTTTAAAAGAGGAAATTCGATGCTGCATTGGAAAAATTCAGCCGCATCTATGCAAAATGGTCATAGAAAATTTTGACAAAAGAGTGCGTATGTGCCAGCAAAGCCTAGGAGGACATTTGCCTGACGTATTATTCCACAAATAACCTTATTTTATGTATTTCAAGATTTTATATACAAATATATTATAACCAAATGTGTTTTTCATCAATTTCAAATCTTGCGTCCTTTTTGGGACACCTTTAGAATATTGCCAGAAGGCAAAACCATTAGTTCATTTTCTGAACATTTTGGTCGAGTTTTACCTGTTTTTAGTTAGTCTATGAATAAGTGTGTTAAGAGAACACAGAGAGATAAATATATATATGATGATTTAGCGGAGTTAAATATAAGAGGTCTGACAAGAACCCCAAATTATAATCAAAATAAGTATTTTTAATAATTTAATTTATATTTTATGTTCTTACTTTACGTTGAGAGCTTTTTTAAAGACATCTGAATGAAGCGCTTTTTAAGAGTTGAAACAGCGTGTTTTCTCTAACAGGTAATAGCGAAAACATCCAGAGTTCGTCGTTACATCCACAACTTACGTCCAATAGGTAGCACAGTTCAGTGTACATTCATTATCCAGACCATAGTATGTCATGGCTAGCAGCCTGATAGTTAGTCGCGTTTGATAATTTGATTGAAGCTTGAGAAAAGAGGAAAGTTCATAGACAAAATGGCACGCGTGGGAGTAGGTGTAATCTTCCCGCCAAATAGCTGTCAAAATCGGGAAAAGTTGTAGTGCAAGTGTATGCAGGTTGTTTATTTTTCAATTTTTAATAATTAAATCATTTAGTATTGTTTAAATCATTATCTATAATCATGTCGAAATCAGAAGAAACTGAGAAACAATGGATGGAGCAATTGGACGAAATTTGTTCAAATCTAAACGTAGATCCTGTAACAGTGAAAAAATCAAAGGAGACTTTTTTAGAAATAAACAAAAATTATACTTTAGACGTGAGTAATGAACACTATATCTAATATCAATGTAATATTGTGTGTTATTGCTATATATTAGATATATCATTTTATTCTTATATTTTCAAGTTTTTTATTTCTAATGTTTACAATTTTCTCTAAGTTTTCTCCATCATACCTTGATCCATCGAGTTTTTGTACTTCGTTTTAAGTTTCAATACAATAATTTTTAGGGCGATGTTCTTCACTGGATGGCCTGTGCTCTGTACGTGGCGTGTCGTACTTCTATCACACCTACAGTACAATCAGGGACAGCTGTAGAAGGCAATTGTGTCAGTCTCACAAGGCTACTGAGACTTTGTAATATCAGGTTGGTGTCAATATGACCTAAAGTTATTTTATAATGTATGATTGTAGAGGAATCATATTATCCTGCTCATAGGTTAGAATACCCTAATTTACCTAAATCAGGATATAGTACTACATATAGTCTATAAATATATCTATAGCGTTACAGAATCAACTATGTATATTATACCAAGACTTATATGCCATTTCTAATAAACACAAGGATGTAAAGACTTATGTTTTATTTAGATTTCATTATTAAATTTTAGTAAACACTAATCTAATCTTAATTGCAAACAGCAGATACTGAAACTTAAACTTAAACTGTTTTTAAATAATTAATTATCTTTAAATTTTGTATTCTATCCATAATTCTTTAATACTACAAAGACATTACTAAGTTACTTACACAAGAAAGCAACCTGAAGATTGGGAAACAAACAATATAGTCACACTTTAGTCACTTATAATAGACATTCTGTTTCCAGCCTTATCCAGTTTTTCAATAAAATTAAAAATTGGATGGAAATGGCATCAATGTCCACCGATTTCAAAGAGAGGATATCACGCTTAGAGCACAAGTTTGCAGTTTCCACAGTCTTATTTAGGAAGTTTCAGCCTCTCTTCCAGGAAATCTTTACAGAACTGACCAATGAGCCTTTGAAGTCAAGTTCCAAAAAAAGGGCAAAGTAAGTTTTAATATAAATATGAATTTTTTGTTTATGTTAATTGTAATTGTGAATAGTTTTTGTTAATGTCATTAAGATAATGCAAATAAGTAATATTAATACTAAAATGTTTTGTTGCTTTAGAGATTTATATATGAACTGAGATTCATCTTCTTTTTTAAAAAGGTTATGGTTCCAATGTAATTTACATTGGTTTTACCAAAGTCATAGTTTGTGTTTGTGGTAAAATTTCAAGTGTATGCACAATATATAAATATGAAGAGAAAAATTTGACCGGTAATCTTCAAAATAACTTTCTATGATCCTGAGAACATAACATAACATGTAGATTGTTAGACTAACTAACTAAAAATCTATAGATAAATTAATGAAATCCATAATAGTATTATCTTTAAACAATACTATTATGGATTTCATGAATTTAATGAAGATACAAATATATACAGTCATGGTATAAAAATTATCGCCAGTTTTCAAATTAATTCATTTAACATTCCACCAGCATGTGTTAGCTTTTCAAACTAAGTTACAGAACAGACTGTTCCACCGAAAATTATGTTTAATTATTTGATAATGAAGTTTAAAATTATGTAGGTCAAAGTTGTTTGATTGTCTATCTTGTCTAAGAAAATTGTTTGGAGAAATAAAATATTTTTATTGGTTTTAATATTTATGATAAGTGTAGTGATTATATCCTCTTTGTTTCTATGATTAAAACTATTGTTAATTTCAGTGTCTGTCATTGTGAACATTCCAATTTTTTTATGTTTCTATATTTTATAAATGTAACATTTATTAAAATGGGGCTAGTACTGTTTCTTGTACTCGTGCAAGCATAAGACGACTTTAAGGTGATAAACCTTTGACTACCACAACTGTACATAGCTTATGGACTGTATTAAAATAATGAAGGTTACATGTGACATTTGCAAGGATGTATGTATTATTGACATTCATGAAAGTAAACAAACACTATTTGAAATTAAAAGTAAATATGCAATGAAAGTCTGATGTTCAAGGATTTTATATAATATAAATGACTGAATGTTTATTTATGCCTACTTTTAAGTGTTGAGAATGTAATTATAAACATGAGATGTCTGTCATAAGTAAATGTGGATTGTTGTCATATTTTAAATAGAAATTTCTGTCAGAAAATGATTCCATTCCAGAGTCAGGTTTCTTTAAGGTATACAACACCACCATAATTTTGCTATTAACATTTTATTTCAGACAGTTACCATGCACTACCAATGCCCTATTTGAATTCACATGGTGCCTGTACATTTGTGTAAAAGGAGAATTTCATAATTCAGCAGATGATTTAGTTGATATGTATCATATTCTTTTATCGTGTATGGACTTTGTATTTGGTAATGCATTCATGTCGAGGAGAGTTGACCTTATCAATCCTGAATTCACAGGTAAAAACTTTTTTGTAATGTCTACATTTTCTGTCAGGTAGTCCATAAAATTTGGACATATTGTGAGATAGATGACATGATGATTTGGGGTGTGACAAGACATATGCCAGTGTAAAAGAAATATTAAAATAAAATTTATTTACATTACTTTTATCTATCTGTCTTTAGCCAAAGCTATTAATGGATTTTTTGTCCTTTCAGTGGTATTTGATATTGGCACATTCTACCCATAAGTGTCAACTCACATTTATTTTCTTACAGTGATTTTAAAAATATCACAATTTCAATAAAACAATCTTTTATCAGGAAATTAAATAGACAAACTATATTTTACATTTAAGGTTTGCCAAGTAAATGGTTAGATGAAAATTTTCAAATGCCTAGAAATCCACCATGTATAATATCAACATTATGTGAGATAAAACATGGACTTGCAGTGGAGGCAGTAGCCATGAAGGAATACAGTTGGAGGCCAGTTATCAAAACATTCTTTCAAAAAGGGGTAAGTTATTTTATCCACTTTATAACTTCTTAACTTTGAACAATCAAACTCATGGCAAAGTATCTGGTCGCAGCTAAAAGAACACACGAATTTTTTTTTAAACTAACACTACTGAAACCAATAGAAGATCTTCAGAGTCTTTTATTGGAAAGACAGGCCGAGGAGGATTGCTGATGTTATTAGTCTGTAAAAATCGTCATTCATTCCTAGTGTTCTTCCATTGTAACAAGGTGCATGGTTATTAAAGCTTAGTATGAGCCAAGGGTGTGTATGAATATGAACATTTATCTTGATTTTTCAGATTTTAAAAGGCAACAGTGACCAGTTAGGAGTTCTGGACATTGGTAACTTTGACAACAATTTGAAATCATTAAACTATTTATATGAAACATATGTTCTCAGTGTTGGTGAATTTGATGAGAGAATTTTTTTAGGTGAGTCCTTATTTTTTATCTTTCGGTTTTGTATTGAAAAAGTAGTTTTATGTGCCCATGTGTGTGTGATATTGTTACGAGCCGCGAGACTCGAATTAAAATGCCGTTGGAATTATTATAGAGTTTATTAGAACTATACAAACGCGTATAACACAGGTACAAATATAACTGAACACAACCAGTCTAAACATAAAGCACGGTTCAATAACACAAGTCTTGCTCTGCGTGTGGTTATCGCTCGACTGACGATCTCTCCATTGGGCCATTGCTTTATACTGCACCGATACAATATGGCTGCCTGACCGCGTAGACCAAATTTCTTAAAACCAGTTCGACACACCTGGTTCATGACTGCCATAAAAGATTACAATACACAATGGGCTGTTTTCTAATCACCAATTTTAAACACAAAGTAAACAAAAGAATTCCAAATGCCGAAAAGGTAATAAATGTGTTTCTACAGGACTGCAGGTGTGAATTTGTCTTTGTCGGCACTAGGTCGTAACAATTTAATCAGATGTAAAAATACATATAAATTATATCTTGTGATCTTCACAACAAATTCCCATGGGCATATTTTTTACATGCTGTAATATTTAGCACAATATAGCTTCTTTAAGATCTGAAGTGATGAATGAAAGTCATGATAGCTCAGTAGCTACTGTGACTTAGTATACCGGCTAAATAAGCATGCATTGCTCAGGCAGTTTTTTTGAACTTCCATATTTTTACAACCTAATGGTTAAGGAAGACTATAAAAACTACACAGCGATAACGAATATTTGAAACCCGCCAATGCGCCAGAGATAAGTGTGA
The DNA here is from genome assembly GCA_039645545.1 of Dendrolimus houi. NCBI lineage: Eukaryota > Metazoa > Arthropoda > Insecta > Lepidoptera > Lasiocampidae > Dendrolimus > Dendrolimus houi. The sequence goes on from CM077134.1 coordinate 14,197,154, forward strand.
CTAGATTTGATAGACTAGCCACTCATATCATTCCACTAAAAATGAGGAAACACAAGCCCAGCAGTATGACGTTTATGAGCGGATATTCATAAGACCTGAATTTAAAAATACATTATTAAACTATTTCATCAAAAATCATGAAAATTGTGGCATCCTACAGTTTTACACAACTAATAATTCCCCGATGTACCTGTGCAGTTGCTCAATCTTAGTAGTGCCAACAGTATGAATCATGTAAGCGGAACAGAGTTATGAATGCAGAGCAAGCAGCACTGCCAACTCTGCTTGCAATTGAAGTTTTATATACATTATTTATATGTATTACTGAGCAAACAAAAACTGCCTATCGACATAAGTTGTTTAAAACTATACCTTTAAGGGCGCTCGTCTTTTTTATACAGTAGGTTTCTACAACTTGATGGGTAGCTGCTATTGCAGACATCTACTTACCAGTGGCGTGGACTTAATATAATTTGATTCCCATAGCCTGCCTTTAAGTAACTAGCGACCAAAACGTCGAAAGCGCCATAAATATATTCGCTTACGTTTTTTATTCGTATATATATTATTACTGTGTTGCTATCTCTTACGCTTCCCACAAGTATTGGAATAGCAACTCATAACCCGATAGTACACCGGCTCTTGTAATATGTGGTAAGATTGTAAAATTAAAAATACAAATTGTAATAAAAAAAATACATCGCGAGTTGGACGTCTTTATTTAAAAGTGTAAGTTTTATTTAAAATATTACTCAGTGTGCTGTGGTTCGCCTTTACGGCGTGAGTGCTTGTGAATGATTATAGTGTTCTGTTTTGTAGAGAAGGAATCTACCCAGTAAGTTGCCACTCTTCCGCATGCCAGTAGAACATGAGCAGCTGTTTTGTTCTAAAACAACGTGCTAGTGATGCCTGTATTAAATATAATAATCGGCAAACAAATATTAAAAGATATTTTATTTTAAAACAAAAAAGTTTATTATTTAATTCTAGAAAATACTGGCAACCATTTATTTATAAATTAAATTAAATCATACTGTCAAAAGTCAAAAATATCATAATTTATGTCTGCAATAATTGTTAAAATTGGTGACAATAAAATTTGAATTACTATACACAGACTACATTAAAATAATTACCAAAGAATTGTGACTACTCTGTCTTTCCATACTGTTTTTGTACTAACCAGATGTCTCAATTAGAAGATCTAAATGTACTGTTAACTTGTGACAATGAGTTTGAAGGTCTCTGTTATATAAAATTCCAAGTGCGGTATAGTTGTAGGGTGCATTTGTTTATTATTTGAGATATAAAGTAAATTTTGGGTGGTTACAAAAAAAAAATAACCACAAAGGCTAAGGCTTAGCCTTCTAATCTATGTTGAAAAATTTCGGACCTGTTCATAATAAATAAATACGCTTTATAACTATACCCTACCCAAAATTCCATATCATAATTATCACTGCTGATGATTTTTACCAATCTGTATAGCCTACGTATAGGGTGCGCTATAGATATCCGGTACATGATTTAATGGTGATTTGAGTTTAGGCCATTTATATATATATGCCCACTAAACCTGTTATTGGGGTCCAGAAATAAGTTTCATCACTTAAACTTTTTTGTGTCTAGGAAACAAGTTTTGAATTAATTATGGTAATGACTCCTCTATTCTGGCATATGCTCTTTGTCACATTACAAATATTCATCATTATATTATCTTTCATACAATCTATTCATGTCTTTTTTCTTTTTGTGACATGATTTTCATCTTACCTTCATATATGCCCATACTACCTTAATCTTCATCCTCATAAGTTTTCAATCTCAGGTACAACCTTAATATATTGTTTTTTATCTTTTCCATTGTCATGACACCACCCAAACATTAATGTTCTTACCTCGGTTGAATGGTGAATTCTTTGGTCAATCACTTTATTGGCCCAACATTCAGACCCACATATCATTACCATGACTGTGAAATGATCATGTTAAATTCTTCTATTTCCAGGTGAACATGCAAATGAACAAATTGGTACACAAAATAAAGTGTCGGGAGAAGAGATATCTCAAGTGATTGCCGCATTTGGACCAGTAAGTGTTACATGAGTAATTTGCTTATCAATTAAAGTAAAATACCTGTTTTAGCTAAATTCACAAATTACAAAATTTTTCAAACAGACATATTGTAGGAAAAGTAATAAGACCCATTGATATTGTCTTGGTGTGTCTATATCAATGAAATGAAATATATAATTTATATTCCTTATTTTTCTTAGTGTTTTTTTGTTTAATGAAAAACCTATGTAATTATATTTATATGTAAGTAATATTCTTCATTGCTTGAGGTAAAAAATTCATAAAATTCGTGTGAAGTAATTTGTTGATGGCCCCCAGGTAACTAGCCATTGTGTGCAGAATATAGAAGAAACTATTCCTTAAGGCATCATCGCACCGTGCGACTACGTAGATTGTGGTCGCGGTTGAGTACTGGCCGCCACTGAACTGTATACTGTGTATAGCAACCGTCCGGCTCATCGACGATGGGGCGAGCGTAGCACTGAGCGGTCGGACCTATTCGACAGAAGCCGTTGCATAGATAGATAACACTTTATTACTCATCAATTAAACAATTACAAAAATACATGATCACAATATTGTCTTGGTAAAAACAATTAGGCAATTCCCGGCAACCTAACTTAAAGAATAAGTATAAACTAATTTGGCGTTGTAGGTGGTGCAGAGTATTCAATAGGATTTAATTTAAATAATGGTATCTAATGCGTATAGAAATCAGACATACTTTTTTTTGCGTGCGGCTATCCGCATAGTGCGTATTAACCCTAATATGTTAGGAGAGTTGATTCAACGATGGAATTGTATTGCAGAGCGGTCGGGCGTGCCCCGATACGCCGCTGACCGGCAGACGATACCTGTCGCGGCGCGCGGAGCTGCTCACGCCCGTCTCGGAGGCCAAGAACAGCCTCGCCCGACTAGCAGCATACCTGCGCCAGGCGAAGCCGCAACCTTCCACCACACTTATAAGATTTTTTACGTAAGTTTTTATTATAGTACTGCAGTTTGCCCCGCGGCTACGCCGCGTGTCAGTCCCCGTCGGTACCTTTATTTTACTTAAAAACTTAATATGGAACTCCATATAGTCTAGACAATTGTCCAGCAAAACAGAGGTGAATAGAAGCCAACCTGATTTGAAGTAATACTATGAATGACACGTTGTTATGACAACTTAGGTATTTGACCGTAAATTGAATAACGCGATTGCAGCGCTTTCTACTTTGCTAAGCCATCTATTTTAAGGAATCGACGTCATTTATTGGGAAAAAATGTATCTTAAGTGTTAACTCTGGTTAGAAGCCAGCACTATGTCGAGCTTCATTAATGTATGTTCAGTAGTTTCCTAAAAGATGCGATCACTGCGCCAAATTTTTCGTCTATCCCACGAAAAGGACGTCATTTATTGGGATAAGAATCTAAGCTAACTCTAAGTCGAATTTCATTTAAATCTGTTCAATAGTTTTTGTCTGATACTCTAACTGACTCTAACAGAGAGACAAAAATGGTAAAAATTGTATTTTCGGAATCTGCTGGTCCGAATAAGCCTGCCCCCCCTGGTTTTTCTCACATCTTTAAACTCATTGTACAAACTCAAACCATTTACAGATTTATTATATGGAGTTTAGTATAGAAGATTGAATAGAGCGTTCCATGCAATGTCACTTTCGGGACAAACTGTTTATTTATCAATTTAAGAAACCACTGTCTTCATTATCGCAGATACACAATAAGGTATATGACAGTTAAATTACTGTCTCATAGATGATTAAAATACAGAGTTATGATGTCATAATTGTGTACGCCTTTTTTTTAACGAGGAGAAACCCGATTGAGGGTCATCAGCCGCGCGTAGTGGGAAAGTGGCGGTCGGTGTGTGAGGATTCGCCAGGTCGGGGTGACACTAGCACCTCTATGCAAAAAAAAGATGCTATTGCCACACCACAGTTAGGGATACCCACTAAAACCCCTCGGTATTCCATCCTTCGCCCTTAATGCCAGGGTCACGGGTTTATGGCACAGCCCCTCCGCTGGCCCTGGCAGGCGGTGGCCCATCGGCCTCATCCACTGCCGGGAACTACTTTTGTCCCCAGCATCTTCATTGTCTCGTTGCGTGGGGCGGTCTGTATCGCGCCCCACGGGAGGAGAGGTGAGCGCGTGCGGAATACGTGCTGCGGGTGAGAAACCCGTTTCCCAGGGTACCACCCGCGCCGCCTGCTCACGGCGCCCGAAGATCCGCACTGGCCCTCCGGCCCCGACGCGTACTCTTTTGACGGGAGCGGAGCAAGGATGTCCGCTCACGCTCCCATTCCACCTCCTCCTTCGAAAGCATAACGTGCTCGCAGAAAAAGGAGACGGCGTCCCATCCGGTACGGCTCCCAACCATGGTGCGAACCACGGCCGGGAGCAAGAGGTCCAATCCGGTAATGGCGACGAGGTCTCGGCGCTGTTCTGTCCAGGCAGGACATACCTGGAGGGTGTGCAGCGCCGTATCCCCGTCGCCGGTGTCGCAATGATGGCACCCTGACGTTGGCTCGCGGCCTAGGCGACACAAGTACCTTCCGAAGCAGCCGTGCTCCGAAAGGACCTGTGTCAGCTGGAACGTCAGGGTGCCGTATCTTCGTTTCGTCCAGTCCTGCAGGATGGGCCTCACCGCCTCTATAATGGCGAGGCCCGCGCTGGGGTATCGGAGGCGCTCTTCCCAAACCACAATGGCGACGTCGCGGAACTCCAACCGACAAGCCTCTGTTTCCTGAGGCGCAGTTCTCGTGCCCCTCTCCAGGGCCTCCTTGCGCCACTGGTACAGCGACGCGAAGACCCTGGCTTCGAGGTCCCATGGTGGAGATCCGGTGAGTAGCGACGCCGCTTCGAAGGACACCGTACGGTATCCTCGTATCGCCCTGACGGCTAGCACTCCCTGCGCTTGTCGCTGCAGAGCTACTTTCCACCTGACATCAGGTGCAATGTCAGTCAAACGCGAACCTTATCATTATATTTTTAAAAAAGCAGCTCGTCGACTCCACCCTCCTCCGTGAAACGGGTAAATGATGGCTTTTTCATAAAAGTATGTCTTGACTATTTGGTGGAGGTAGGTCTGCATCCCGAAATACCGGAGTGCCTCTCTGACGCAAACCCAGGGCAAGGTATTGAACGCGTTACCGATGTCGAGTGACACCGCCAACAAGACCTCGCCCCGGGAAACCGCGTCCTCCGCCAGGCCTCTCAGCTGCATTATGGTGTCCTATGTGGAGCGCCCTGGACGGAAACTAAATTGGTTGTCCGCCAGATCGGGTCCAATGGTCGTCAAATGCTGGACGAGGCTGTCTGCGATTATTAATTGTGTATGCTTAAACTAAGTAGCGCGTTAATTATTGTTTAAACATTAATTAAAATGAATTCTAACATGATATTCCAAATTTAAGATGATAAGATTTTATTTTAAAACGTGTTTTTTATATATAAATAATGTAAATTTATTATAACACTAGCTGATGCCCGCGACTTCGTCCGTGTGGTGCGGTTTTTTAACTATCCCACGGGAACTTTAATTTTGGGATCAATAGTATCCTATATGTTGACCAGGGATATAAGCTACCGCCATACAAAATTTCATTTAAATTGGTCTAGTCGTTTCGGAGATTAGCCGGTACAAACAGACAGACACAGAATCAGGAAATTTAATAAAATCTAAATTAGTTCTATTTCACTTCTTACATCCCCCTGACTCGGTTTTTAGCATTTTTTCATTGTACAGAAATTTGACCTCTACAGTTTTATTATATGTATAGATGTGTCATCTACCCAGTTATTGCATTGTGCTAATGTTATTAAGTATATGTATATGAAAAATGAATTTGCGTTTTACTTGTCACCAACTTCAGATTGATTTAAAACTAGTAGAAAACATTAAATTCTCATTTTAAATTCACTTGTCTTTCTTCAATTAATTCATATATGTTTGTAATTTCCTTTTAGAGAATGTGATGTAGAAGAAGAAATAATAAACACAAATATAATTACACCTTGCAATGGTTGGCAGGAACAATTTGCAAATGGGTTAAAAGATTGCAGTTTAAGTAATGAAATGACAACCTTTAGGTGCAATATGGTTACATGTCTATATTATAAAGTATTGGAACACATTATTAGAGAAGAACACAGGAAAAAACCTCAAGTATCATTAAAGGTGAGTAGTTTAGTAAATATGGGGATTATGTTTATAAGAATGGTACAAATGGTGCTTTGATGTGGTAGAGCCATGTTGGAATCATATTAATTATCTTCTACTTTCACAAGTATCTGCATCTGTGTGCCCATTCTTGGCAAAGACGTCCTCTAATTAAATCCATTTACTCCTTTCCTTTACCATTCTAGTCCATACTGTGGTCACGATTTCATCCTCCATTCTCCTGAATTGTCCCACGATTCCCTTTCCTACCTCTGAGGTACCAATTCAATGAAAATGAATATATTTATTTCAAAATCATATGTTGATATTAGATGGAGCAGCCAAATTAAATCAATTTGGTTGAAAAGGGCAGAATTGAAAAGAAACAATGGCATTAAATGGTTCTCTATGTTTATATGGACCACATTCATTGACTCATCCGAATTGAAAGACAAAAATGATCCAACTAATATTGGCATTAGAGATTATTTATTGAGTCATGGTGACAACAACAACAATACTCTTTATTGTACACCAACATAAAATAACAACACATTGCCTTCTTTGTTGTGGACTACTTTAGTAGCCCATTATTTTCATCCGTGTAGGAACAGAGAAAGAATATAATTTCCTGCGGCCGGGCGGCCTGTCGTAAAAGGCGACAAAATAACTCACAGCCAGGTGGTAGGGTATTTACCCGACTGGATGGCTACCACCCCTGGTCTAGAGTATGTCGCCATAACAACCTTGAGTTATGTTCCGGCATTAGTGAGCAGGTTCCAGTCTCCCTTTAGAGAGCAGCAGCGCATTTATAGCACCTTTGGTGTTGCAAATGTCCATAGGCAATGGTAACCGCTTTCCATCAAGTGGGCCGTTTGCCTGTCTGCTGAACTCAAGCAATAAAATTTTTTAAAAAAAAGCCCACCTGTAATTTATCATATTTTTGACTTCTAATTTTGTAATGTTCATTAAAAACCACGTATTAAGAAAAATATTGTTTTAATTCAGTATTTTATTAATACAATTTCATATAGTTTTGCGTATTGATCAATTTTCCGATTAATTAATTATCTGTACTGATCACTAAAACTTAGAAACTATGTAATGATACAGATGTTAGTGAAACAAGAGACATACCAAATGGCTGTGTACGCGTGTTGCGCGGAAGTGGTGTTGCACGCGTACGGCGCGCACTCGCTCAAGTTCCCGCGCGTGCTGCACGTGTTCGGGCTGGCCGCGTTCCACTTTTACAAGGTGATCGAGCTGGTCGTGCAGGCGCTGCTCGACAAGCTCAGCCGTGACGTCATCAAACACCTCAATGCGGTGAGTGGCTTCGATCACAACATCCACAAGAATCGGGCAACTACGTGTTAGGCTCGATTCACACCAGGAAAGCAGGGGAGGGGAGGGGAGGGGGAGTGGCGAGCACTTTTAATGTGAAATAATTTTAAACTTTATCCACATAATTAAAAGACCAGTATCGCTTGAAAAGATCGGAAAGGTCGCGCGGCCACACGCGTTTTATCAGCAGTACTACAGCCGCACGCTCCCCGCATATTTATGGATACCGAGGTGATGCTAATTACTATGGTAGATCGCCGACGGAGACACGAGCCCGCTGGCCTCCGTCGTTCTGGTGTGCATCAGTCCTTAGTAGCAGGTCATCCCCAAAAGATACTGCAGAGAAGACAATGGTCGCGCACCGTTCAATACATATACACTGGTTTACCTGCCTGTAGCTTCAATATACCGTTTTAGTGTTGACCAAGGCACAGATCTGTGACAACTGCATGTTTATAAGTAATATTTTACAAAGTGTTCCCCGGCGCATCTATCATCTATGTATTACGTTTTCTTGTAATCAGGTGGAAGAAGAAGTACTAGAATCTCTTGTTTGGACATCAGATAGTCCGCTGTGGGAACAACTAAACAAGACGTCCGTGCCAGCATCTACAGAAGTCTATGTTCAAGATTCACTCTATGGTCGTAGGAATAACAGTGAGTACATCTAATCTTAAATTTTAAAAATGGCTCTATAAAAATGTAACTGTGATAATGTTCTTAAATTTATAGAGTTCCCGGTTGTCACAAGACTTTGTTCTCTTGCATTTGTTATAAAAATCATCACTAGATAGATCAGATTTTCCTCACACTTTATAATCTTAATTAAAAGTCTAATTATAAATTCAGTCTTAGAGACCATCCACAAATTACGTCACACGAATTCTATGATTTTCACCCGTCCTTGTCACAGCTGGTCACATTCGTGAGACTCCTCCCTCCCTCCCTAGTGTGACATCACATATTTTTAACCGATTTCAAAAAGGAGGAGGTTCTCAATTTGTTGTAATTTTTTTTTGTATGCTCATTACTCAATTTCTAAAAGGTTATATTTCCGAATTAGTCCCATTGTCACCATGTCAGGATCTGATGAGTGGATTCCGAGGAATTACAGAAACCCACGAAAATTGATAAGACTTCTTCGTAACACGATATCTCCGTCAATTCTAAACCGATTTTCAAATATTTTTTTTACTCGTAAGTCTATACTCCGGTAGTGGTGCCATGGTCACCAGGTCAGGATCTGGTGAGTGGATTCCAGGGAAATAGTTTTAAAGCTTAAATATATTAGATTTTGAAAAATGAAGTCACGAAATTTAGAACCATTATGTGGACGTAAATTATGGATGGCCCCTAATATTAAAAAGTTTATTTTCCATTAATTGAATTTAAGTTCTCACTGATTTGGTTTAAAATAGCTGATTTAAATAATAAGGTATTATATTGCTTTGCAATTCTATTGTACAATCTCTATAATGGGGAGTGTTCCTAGAAACAGTGTGATCTGGTGCCAACCCATTATTTTAACAACCGCACGGAATGCTCCTCCATTCCCTTCTTTCCTGCGCCCAACTACCCAGCGGTTCTCTAGCACATTAATTCGCGTATAAAGATCTGGAGGGAACTTCTTGCCGCTGTTTTCCCTTTGCACTATGAGATGGGATTCTTTAAAAAGGGCGTTATAAAATTTCTTAGCGGTCGGTTGCGCCTTGGCAATGGTGCTGGTGTTGCAAACATCATAGACGACGCTGACCACTTTCCATTAAGTAGTCCGTCTGCCGGTTTTCTTACTTCCACGCAACAAAACCAAGTGAACTGTGAAGTAACAGTTGTACTGCCCTCTAACAATGTTGTATAAAGATCCTTTTTCACAGTAATATATTAGTACTAGGCGATTGAAGTTGCGCACATGCTTACATAGTAACGTAAACTCTAAGGCTGCATGCAAACAGGCCACTGACCACAGCCACACGTGTGCAGCGAGTCCCTACTGTGACGATAGTTACATGTCATATTATTTTAAGGTGTGGGTATTTATGAATAAATCAATCAGTCCTTTTATTAACGTTCCATTGGCGACGAGAATTAAAAATATTAAAATTAATATTAAATCGTGCAAATAAGTATATTTAAAATGTAGATTGGTAAAATAGAACCATTTAATTAAAGTTCTAAGCAATGGCCGGCCTACATTCGTCGCGTAAACCAATATATATTGTTAAATCAAATCAAAGAAACCTTAAAGGTGCTGATGTTAATAACGGTTGTTGGTGAAGAAACATACGCTTTAATGTGCGATTTGTGTTCACCTGAATTCCCGGAAGTGAAATCTTATGATGAATTGGTGAACCTAGTGACGGAACATTTGGAACCACAACGATCAAAGATCGCCGAACGCCATATATTCAGATTGCGGCGGCAGCGGCCCGGCGAGTCACTAACCGAATACCTCCAAGCTTTAAAGGAACTTGCAATTTTGGCAAATGCAAAAGCTGTTCCACCCTCGAAGAGAACTTGTGAGACCAGTTTGTCTCGGGGTTAACGAATGACACCATTCATGATGACGCGTTCACGGATATTTGCTCAAAAGAAAATTGAGTATAAAGAGGCGGTGGAGCTGGTATTGGCGCTGGAGGCGGCAGAAAAACACGCCGAGGTGAACGGCTGTACGACGGCGGCAGGGATGACGGACTCAGCGGAGGGCGGCGTGGCGGGTGGCGCGGCGGGTGAAGGCCTGCCTGCATTACACAAGGGCTGAATCAGGTCACACGAGAGGCCTTCAGGAGTGGCCAGCGCGAGCGGCGCAACAGCAGGCGGCGACGACGCGGGGCCATCGGGCTCAAGCTCCCGCCGCTCCTGGCGTTGTGGCAAAGCGCATAGGGCCGACAGGTGTAAGTTTAAAAACTATAATTGTGATGAGTGCGGTAAAAGGGGGCACCTTAAAGTGAAGTGTAGACAATTATCGCGAAAGGGGAGTCGACATAATTATGTGAGTGATGATTCGGAAGGCGACGTTATATGCAACATTGAACTCGCAGCCAAAGGTAACCAACCATTTTTTATAAAGTTGACGATTGATGACTTTGTAATCGAATCTGAAGTGGACACTGGCAGTCGTATTTCGGCAATAAGTGAGGAAATGTATCAACATATGTTTTCACATAAAAATATTGTAGTTGATAATCTAGTTTTACGTGACTACTCGGGTTCACGAATTAAATCACTGGGTTACATTGAGGTGGACGTCGTTTTGGGGCGCGTGAAAGCCAAATCATTACGTCTTTATATAATTAAGAGCGGCGCACGGCCTTTATTGGGGCGCGAATGGATGCGTGAATTGCAAATAAAACAAATTCACCTCGATGAAATTGCAGATGATGAATTTTTGAACCAATTGTGTAAGGAATTCCCTGAAGTATTTTGCGATAAATTAGGCACTTGTAAACGGCCCATTCGACTACAGTTCTCAGATAACGAACCGGCTTATTTTCGAGCGAGATAGATGCCGCTGGCGCTTCGCGCACGGCTCGGGAGGGAGTTGGCACGCCTAGAGGCGGATGGCTCCATATATCGCATAGATTATTCAGATTATGGTACACCAATTGTCCCCGTAATTAAAAAAAAGGGCGATATAAGAATTTGTGGTGATTACAAAACTATAATTAATCCTAAGCTAAAAAGAGATTATTATCCTTTGCCACGGATTGAAGAGCTGTTTGCCAAACTTAGCGGAGGGGATAAATTCACCAAAATAGATTTAAGACATGCATACGAACAATGCTTGCTGACAGATGAATCGCAATCGTACACCGGGGATTACAACATACATAGGGACGTTCGTATACAGTCGTACACCGTATGGCTTGTCATGTGTACCCGAAAAATTCCAAAAAATAATGGAGGAGACGGTACGTGGGGTGCCGGGGTGTGTCGTATTTTTAGATGATATCTGTGCAACGGGAGCGAATACCTTGGAGCATATGAAAAACCTGTGAGAGCTGTACTCGAAAGATTGCGCGATATGGGACTCACGATTAAACAGAGTAAATGTAATTTTTTTCAAGATAGTGTAAAATATTTGGGTTTCATAATTAACACAGATGGATTGCACCCAGACCCTGACAAACTGGAGGCTATTTCCCGAAAATGTGTCTCAACTTAAAAGTTTTTTAGGAATGCTTAATTACTATGGACGGTTCCTTCCCAAGTTAAGTACCATTTTACAACCATTACACCATCTTTTAAAAAAGACTACCAACTGGAAATGGAACCCTAATTGTGAGAAAGCGTTTAGTGAGGCAAAGCGGTCCCTCCTGAGTGAACGTGTATTAGCGCATTATGAAGAAGGCCGCGAATTAGTGCTCTCAGTGGACAGCAGCGCGTATGGGCTCGGAGCGGTGCTTGCGCATCGATACCCGGATGGCAGTGAGCGGCCGGTCAGTTGCGTCTCGCGTACGCTCAGTGCGACCGAAGGTAACTACAGCCAGCTTGACAAAGAAGCCCTTCTATTTTATTCGGGGTGACAAAACATTACCATTTTTATTTGGACATCATTTTACGTTGCGTACAGACCACCAACCGTTAACGTATATTTTTGGGGTTAAAGGAGGAATCCCACAAAAGGCCGCCAGCCGTTCATAGCGTTGGGCGACGCGATTGGTCGCATACGATTTTAAAATTGAATATGTGCGATCGGCGGACAACGGACCGGCCGATTTTTTATCGCGATTGCCGTTACCTCAGGAGGGTCGGTCTGCGATCTCTGTAGATTATTTAAATCTAGTTGAAGAAACGCTGTCTGTATCCTTTAGGGATATTGCGAAGGAGACAGAGCGCGACCCCTTATTATGTAAAATAAAAAGTTATGTGTTATTTGGCTGGCCGTCATGTGCGAGTAGCGACCGGGAAAAGCCTTATTTTGCGCGTAAACATGATTTCGTATAGTGACTCAAGGATGTTTAATTTACAAATATAGACTAGTGGTCCCTTACGTTTTACAGAAGAATATTTTAGGAGAATTACACGAGGGACACTTGGGTATACACAAAATGAAAAATTTGCCGCGTAATTACGTATTCTGGGAAAGTTTGGATCGGGATATCCAAGAATTAACGTTCTGCCTACAAAATGCATGAAAAAGCGTGTGAACTGCTTTTCGCTAGCCACCTGTGGCTGTGGTCGGTGGCCCGTTTGCGCCCAGCCTATGGTACTCATTTACATGGACCATAGAAAAATAAAAATTTCTAATAGAATCTCTATCAGTTTTCCATCTTTCTATAGAGTTTATAATTAATGTTTGAGTTCTTAGTCAATTCATTACTGAAGTGGTTTTTATTCATCCATTTATCTGCTATGTTTCTCAGATGGTCTTCAATCACCAGTTTCTACTGCCATTGAGCGGATATTAACACCAATAGCGGCTGATCAAGCGAAGAAACAATTGTTCAAAGATCCCATCAAACCAGGCCAGTCACTATTAGGTATGTTCAAATTCTTTCATGAATTGCGCGAAAATATTATTTAACATGCGCGTTAAATAATATTTTCTTCCGTGCAGCAACGGATAAAGAATACTAATTCCTGCGACCGGGTGGCCTATCGCAAGAGGCGACAGGCCGCCGAAACAACCCACAGCCAGGTGGTAGGGCATTTGCCCGACTGGATGGCCACCACACCTGGTCTAGCATATGCCGCCATAACAACTTTGAGTTGTGTTCCAGCATCAGTGGCTAGGTTCCAGTTTTTCCTTCAAGGCCGGCAGCACCTCTGGTATTGCTAATGTCCAAAGGCGACGGTAACCTCTTTCCACCACAGTTGGGCCGTCAGCCTGTCTACTGTACTTCAGTAATAAAAATAAAAATCCCGGTTGTGATTCACAATTTTGACCCACCTTAAGGCTGTCTGAAAAAAAAATTTGCCACCTTTTCCAAAATCATGGCGGCAGATCTCCTTTGCCCCTTGTTTATAATATGCTCTCTTCCATGGCAGTAAGCAGTAAGCAGCAAAGTGGGCTAGCCAGTAGCAAATATACATATAACTTGATTTAACACACTCCCGGTACTCACTACTTTGCTATGTGTTGCCGTGAAAGTGAGCGTTTTATAAACGGAGCTTAAAATGTATCTTCAAGAAAATTGGTTCAAACAATGGCCATTAAGTACTTATTCAGTTAAAGGCTTTTATATGGTCAAATGTTCGCTTGGACGGATACATGCTTGCTCTTTTTTATGTATGTAAAGTAGTATTATTGTACTTTTAGTAACAAACAGTTCACCGGTAATAGTGAAAGCTGAATCTGTATCACAAACTCAGGCGCCTTCGAATAGCGAAACCACACCTACATCGACACCCAAGAAAAACAACTCGTTAATACTCTTCTTTAGAAAGGTAAGTGTTTTTTCATTTATTTTAATTTATATTTTTTTTAATAAATCTACTAAAATGCTTAGATTATGAAAATATTCTCTTAAAATTCGATATTATTTTTAAATTAAGATGAAGAGTATAGGTATTTTTTTTTATCCTGGAAAAGACATTTTTTTAGTAGTCACAAGTTTTTCAAATTATTGTTTTATTTGATTTAAATAATGTCTTTAATAATAAAATGTTGGTTAAGAATAGTGGTGTTTCGCTAGAATCAAAATGTAAGACAAGAAATACTTGTAGCACTTTAGAAAGTAGAATTAAAGCTTTTCAGAGCTGTATTTTTCACTGGGCAATTATCATTCCTAGGAGATGTTCATGGAAGACCACACTTCTAGAAATGCACAAATTGTACAATACAGATGGTGGTTCCCAAAGTTGATTGAACTGCGATCCACTTAACAAATCTTTCACATTCAGGACTTAGCTCTTGGCTGGTTATATCGAAAAAGGGACTTATGTATGAATAAGGGACTACAGATGAGAAAAAACATTGAATTTCGTCATCCCCATCCCTCCTTCGCATACAATGAACAACACAAACTGACTTTCTATATCTTACTATCCATTATTTTTTCTACATACATACTATCGTATCTGTTTCCAATAGGGGTAGGAAGAGACTATATATCTCCAGTTGCTACGATCTTGATTTACAACCTTTTGCTTTATCTACTTTTCTTAATCTCTTCATATTATTAATATAGGTAGTTTTTACCTGCCCATTCTTCAAAAATCTGCTCTTTAATCGTGGTGAATACGTCGCGGTCTACCGGCATCAACTCTGCCGTCTACACTATTGTCATTCATACACTTGTCTTGTCAGCCTCCTTTCATCCATTCTCTTTACATGCCCAAACCAATTCTTTTGCTTGTTTGGAATTTGTTAAATTTAATCAGTAATAAGGCAAACATATAGATAGTAGATAGGAACCTACCATAAGTGGTCATCCGGCTGTTAGCTCGGTTGTTGATTAATGTATTTTTCAGAATCCACCCCATATTCGTTTTGTTAGGATGGTGGTTCGTAATAGGTTCCTTTAACAAATGAAACACATTTTTTAGGCAAAAAGATTTATTTCGGACATGTTACCTCGACAGTAGGCAAATCGACTCTCTTTGATAATTTTCATTACAATTGTTAAAACAAAGTAAAAACGCTGATCATACAATTTCATAACATTTCAAAGTCCCCAGTGGGTCGCGACCACTTTGGGAAACGCTGACACAGATATTTGCTGTAAAGTTTTACAGTTTAGCTGTGGTCCGTATGAACGATCTGTGCACGCGGCTCTCCTTGGCCGACGAAGAACTGAAACGGAAGATATGGACGTGTCTAGAATACTCTATTATGCACCAAACACAACTTCTCAAGGACAGGCACCTTGACCAAATACTCATGTGTGCTGTTTACGTTATATGCAAGGTGTGTGATATAATATCTTACTGACTTTTTTAACCGACTTTAATAAAAGGAAGTTTCAATTCGTTGTGTTGTATTTTTTATCTATGTTCAACCATAACTTTTTTGTTTCAAACTGATTTTCATTATTCTTTTCCCGTTGGATTCAGTGTACCTTCAGGATAGCTTCATATAAATTACATTGTTATTGCATAACATAACATGTAACATAAAACCTAAAACTAAAAAAAATAAAAATTTCTAGTTGAACTAAAAAAACAATGACTATTTTTACAACATCTTGAAGAGTTATCATAAAAAGCAACAAATTTGCAAAATGTAGTAATTTTTTTTGCTGGTATTTTTTTGTGTTTACAAAATACGACTTCTTGTTTTGTAAAAAAATAATTGTGAAATGGTTTGTATCAATGTTTAAATGTATGAACAGGTTTCAAATAATCCAAGTAATCAAGTGGAGAGGACTTTTGCGGCGATCATGCGCTGCTACCGACAGCGACCTCTAGCGGACAATCATGTATATAGATCAGTTCTAATTAATCAAAGTTCCGGAGACAGTGAGTTTAATTGTATAATTTGTATTAATTTCATTAAGAGCTTCAAATGAAATTTTGAGGTTATGGTCCATAACAAACAATTTATATATAATCCAACGTTGGTATGTAGTATTATAATATTTTTTGTTCAAGTTTTAATTATTATTAATTTTTCAATTGTAGTTTTTGAATAAAAATATTTTTATAAAAAAAAACCTAAATTAATTGTTAAAGTATGAAAAAAATTAAAGATAGCTTATCACGGATTGTTCATCCGTCCAGAGTCAAATATTCAAATGCACAAGAAACATTACTTTCTTGTTTGTACAAAAAACCTCTATATTTTTTAGTCATCACATGCAACAGTCTATAGAACGAAATTAAATGATGCGGAAGTGATAAAATTAAAAAATTAATTTGTTTCTTTTTCTTAGAAAAATATTAAAATTAATTAAAATGTTTTTTAATACAGGTTCACCTGAAAGAGGAGATTTGATTAACTTCTATAATAAAGTATATGTGCAATGTATGCAAAATTTCGCCCTTCGCTTCACCGGAAGACATAGAGATGTAAGTGTTTCATTGTCAAATACATAGAATTAGATAATTATAAATTATTGAAATGATAAGACATTGATCTAGCATTTTAATTGAGATTTTCCATTTTTGTAACAAAAACAAAATCGACTTGAAAGTAAAAGGCAGATAATAAATATTTTCTACAAGATCTTAAAGTCAGTGTATTTTGCAATGTTGTTATTGTTTTTTTATGTTTTTATTGTTTTTTTATGTTTTACTTCTCACTGACTTGAAGATATTGTAGAAAATATTTTTTGTTTTTTTAGTCTGAAGTCAGTTTTAAATTTTGTTGAAATGGCTTAAAGGCCTAGCTACCAAGCCATAAACCTAAATAAATAAATTAGTTGAAAATATTTTATTTTCTACTTTTTAATTGCTTTAATAGCTTTACAAATATTATTTTAAGCGCCTGTAGAAATTATACTACTAGCACACGTATACAAGTTTTGCCTTTCGAAGGGTGTAGGCACTCGGTGCTCTTTAACAAGGGTTGCTCTCGATTTCCCTGGGATCCAGTAATCAGATCCTAGTTTGGTGACAATGGGACCACCTCAGGAGTAGACTCTTTCGAATAAAATAATAATTGAAAATCGGTCCATAATTAACGGAGAAATCGCGTAATAAACATATTAAAAAAATACAGTGGAATTGAGAACCTCCTCCTTTTGGAAGTCGGTTAAAAACAAGAAAGGACAGGTGGCGGTCATAGGGATACAGGCTATAAAATTAACATCTCATCATCCAACTTTTAATTACTTTTCAAACAATACTTTTACTCATATTTATAACGTCATATAGAATCTATGAGGTCGTGACGTCCTCGAGATGATAAAAAGTATCTCAGTTACTTTGTGTGTTTCTTTCCCATATTTTGTGGGAGAGAGTGAGAGAGAGAGATAACACTTTATTGCACACCAAAATATACAATTACAAAAACAGACCATATTTACAATATTTTCTAGGCGACACAATAGGCCTTATCGCTCAAAGCGATCTCTTCCAGTCAACCTAAATGAAAGAGATTTGAATCTGGGCGATATAGGTGGTGCAGGAAAAAGGCAATAGATACATAAATACTCAAACTAATTTAAGATTTGTGACGTTTTTTATTGTTCGATTGTCGTACATGTGTATTTTTGTTGTACGCTGTAATGGTGTTGTTGCGTATCAGGAGAGCGCCCTGTCGCCGCTGCCGGCGGGGCGCGGCAGCGCGGCGTGCTCGCCGGTGGGACTGCGCGTGTGCGAGGCGCACCACCTGTACGTGAAGCCGCTCACCTCGCCCCCGCCCCACCACCACCACCTCACCTACAGGTTCAGCCGCAGCCCCGCCAAGGTGCACACTCTTACTCACCTTAACATGCCTATTCCCCGTTCACGATAACATCACTTAATGTCATGTAATAATAGAGATTATAATGGAGTTTTTGGTAGGAACTGAAAGAAGATGTTGTGCTGTGCAGTTTTATTATTCTAAAACGAACAATAGTTGTAGGATATTGATAGTTTTTGAGTAGTAATTATGTGTTTTGTGATAAATGTGAACTGTATAGTCAAATGTGGCCTTTTGAGTTGTCACAAGTACTCCGTTGAATGGCACCAGCTATTAACCTACAGTTCAGCTGTGCTACACATAGGCTTATGAAAATGAAGAAACTACATTGTAATCTAAGATCTGGTTTAAAGGCCTAGCTGCCAAGCCATAAACCTAAATAGAAAATAAAACAGATTATTACAAAACGTTAATTATTCTTAATTTTTGTTGGAGTTTTCTAGTAATTATCGCGATTGCAGGTGTTTTTGACTCTAAATTTATGTGTTAATATTTTTGTTTGTTGGGAATATAAAATATACAAAAATATCATTTATTTCCACTGACATTTTTTTAAATACAGTGACAGCTGTCAATTTGCTTCATTTGCAAAGCCTTCTCCAGAATATGCCATTTAGTACAATCTCTCGCCAACTTTCTCCAGTTCATCTTCCTATGTTCCCTCCAGTCTTCCCCTTCTATTTCCGTCGCATGGATATCAAGGATTTAAATATTTAGTACATTTGAAACGAACCGAATCAATGTATTAGACAAGCTAAAACATATCTCGGTAAAAAATATTATCAGAGCTTAGAATGTAATTCGTTTTTAAGCGCTGCGTTTTATTGTTATTTTATTTTATTTTAGTCTTTCGTGACCACGGCTATTGAAAAGTAGCCGAAACGTCGAAATTAAAATCAAATAAAATACCGCGCTTAAAATCTTTAAAACGCAGTTTTAATTATATATACTGGTCGCAAAAAGATAAAAAATGCTATCCAATATTGCGTGAACAATCTATGTATGTCATACTGTAAATTTATCTGAAAAGGGTAAGATACAAACAACAGTAAAATGTTTATAGGATGTTGTAATTATCCTTCGCTCCCTATCATACTTTAAGAATCCTTTAGGTATGAATAAACCAATGGGGTTCCTGTGCCACAGTCAAATATGTTAAAATGATACCCTAATTTAGTATATTAATTTTTAATTGAAATATGCACAGTTTTTTAGTTATTAATGTGCATAACAACTCCATTTAATATACACTTGGATTCTCGCTACTTTAGCAATTCTAGTTTCCTGAGCCTCTCGAATGTAACATCACCATAATTATATATAACCACATGTTTTGGACAGGACCTGCAAGAAATAAACTCATTGGTGTCCCGGGAAGTTGGCTTGGGAACGATCAAGCGCACGTACGAGGGCCCCACGAGCGAAGTGGGCAAACGAGCCCGATATGCGCACAGCGTCGCCAGGAAACTCCAGGGTCTGGTCTCCGACCGACAGGCTGTTTAATAGGTTGGTAATATCATCATTCATACAATGTTAAACTATCACTAACCTCTTTATTGTCAAGCCGATATTTATGCTCTGATAAAGCAGAGGACAGTGTGAATTATGCATAAACATTTTTCCATTCCATTCTTAGATAAAAATGAAAGCAAAAATCAGACTTCATTTTTCTACTTGAAATTTTACAAAGACATGATTCACCCGATTTAATATCTACTCTGGATACGTGCTCTGACACGACGTCGATACATTACTATTTCGATGTTAGAAGCCAGTAGTCTTACGGCCTAATGCCTTGTTTACGTGAAGCCCATTTCCGCAGCAGCAAGCAGGAAAATAGCGAAAGGAGCAGGCGGTGGCAGAATGTAAACAAAACGTGAAAGTCGCGCTTCCTACTTACCTGTTTGCTGCTGTGAACATAGGCTTAATGCAAACAAGGGATAACAGAAGCTTTTTTTATATTTCTATCCATCACAATTTCGATTACATAATCCTATTATTGTTTTCAGATTATTTTGACTCCATCCAAAATACATGTGAGTTTACTGGACTTACCTTTTAGTCATATTTATCAAATTTTAAAATTTATGTACCAAAAAAAAATATTACAGGCTCTCTAGCTATCTTCTTGGCTATTTAAACTATTTGGCTGATTTATTTGAAGATATTATTGAGCTCATTTTATATTATGGGACCCAGAAATGGATGGCAATTATCGATTCTGTGTCTATGAGATTGACAATCATCATTCATATTTCATTGAAAAATTGTTAATCACTACAAGACTTAAGGAAATTCGTATAATACGCGCAATTTTTAAATTTGCACATGAAGTTAGCTACGTTTGTATAGGTCCAATCAAGTGTTAACGTTTATTACATCTGACATAGTGTGTCGTACAATAAAGGTGCCATGAGAGTTCGATGGTGACCGAGCGAGATAGCAAAACTCCTCTCAGCTCTGTACCTACCACCTCATGGATCTTATATTCGTATTCTGCATAATGAAATGTACGAACTTCAAGGACGCCGTACTAGTATCATATACGGAACTTAATAATTTATTGTATGAAATCATGTATAAGTTTTGCACTTACATGCAATTGATTGAAGTTTAAAAATACAATAATAGCTGCACATACAAAAAGCGAAACAATTATCGATCAAAGCAACTTTTCCATGATGTTTCTGCTCCTTCTGGGATAATGTTAATGTTTATGACTGTGGCCAAATGACTTGTTTATAGCGATAAAAATAACCTCATTAATGATTTAACTACATTAGTGTATATACATATGTAATTGTTATAAAGCCTCATTTAATGTCATAGACAAAAATTTAATTAATGTGCGGAATACATTTTTTAAACTTACTTCAATAAAAAATGTCAAACCGTTAGTACAATCTTTTACTTAAAAGATTTTGATTTTCCAACAGTAATCTGTCTATGTTTATAACGTTATTAACAATTAATAACAATGTGGCATCACAAATAACGCCTTAACCCCATCGCTACATTTACGTGAAACCACTAACACTTAATAGATGATACTATCCCAGATGAAGCAGCGACATGAGACTAAATTATTAAAATTAATGGCACATGAAAACCCAATTTTATTATTAGGATGGCTCATTTATGTAATGAGAAAAGAAACGCATATTGATCTCATTTCTTATTTATGTCGAATGTATAGTATTGATATGCCATAACTTGAAACTTGCTCATTGCTAATGTAAGACTTTCATTTTACATTTTTTATAGGCTGTGTGAACGAATGAACGTGTTTCGAAGTTGAAAAAAACTTGTTTTAACTATTCAGTTGCAGGATTTTTTTTTATTTTATTACTATCAATAGTGTATCTACAAAATATAAGCAAAACATTTTATTTTTAATTAGGTTACGAACTTACCTTTCACAACTATAGTTAATCCAGGTAAAACTATTTTATCTTAATACTTTACATTTATATTAGGTGAGAATACCTACAATTTAGTTCCTCCTCTTTTTTTATATAGAAAGAAGACAAAATCTATTTTATTTGCTTCCAATAGATTATTTTTTTAACTTAGTTTGTAAGCGATCGGAAAAACTTAAAATCAATTTAAGATGTAATCAAAATTAAATAATTGTATATTTCGGACATAACATATTTTATCATGTATTTAGTTTAGATGTAACTTCTTTTACGTTAATAAAAGATTGTATCATTTATATTGTTCTTTATTTTTTACCAATCAACACACAAGCACAATTAGCACAAAGTACTTGTTTCTATATTTATTTCATAGCTAACTACACACTACACTTAAATGATAATTTTTTAATGGATGGTTATGAAACACTTGTATATACAATAATTACTAATTAGTAATAGTTTATGATATTAGTTATAATATTATTTATCACTATAAATGATTTTATTTACCTGATGACAGCTGCGGTCGTCTTTTTTTTTATTCATAAGTCAGTTGTACAAGTTGAATCGAAGAAATTCTATAGGATTCAACTCACAGAGGTGAGTTGCTCCAAGCTTGCAACATTAAAAAAATATCGAAAAAGCTATCGATCGCAGCTAATTAAAATTCAGAGTATAGTCCAGGTAATTAAAATTCAGAGTATAGGATACTAGTTGATAGATAACTTTATTACTGTACTACAGAAAACTTATAGACTAGTAATATTCTAATTGTGCATAAAGCGCAGTCTTGTTGCTAAAGAGCCATATTTCCCAGACAACTTGTGAAAGGAAAAAAATGGAAGTCTTCCACCCTTTAAACTTCTTTCTACTAAAAACTAACATACTCGAATGACTTCATTATATGACATGCAGATAGATAATCGCCCACTTCTAAAAAAATCCTCAGTATCTTGATACCGAAAATATTCTATTCTCATCGGTTTTAAATATTTTGAAATTAATCGGACAGCTGGAAGTCAATGAAAGTTAGATTGAAAGATTCCATTACATAGACAAAAAGCAATTAGCAGGTTAAACACGAACTGCACGTTTTTTTAAATTCTAGTGTAATTCCTATGAAACCTATTATTCACATATTGAATAAAACTTATTCGAAATATTCATCAACAATATTATAAAATTCTAAACATGCCGTGTCTGTACATTGAAGCTATTTTAAAACAACCAACTGGAATAGCGTATGTAAATGATGGAGAATAAAATACATTTATTTTTTTATTTCTTGTCTGATAGCAAATTCCCGGTCATAAAATCTTTGATACTTTATACCCCGGTAATGCTGTGGGTTTTATTCCTGGGAGTGGATTCAAGTTGTTAGGACACATATAAATTAGCTTGTTCCGTGCAACGAAGACGAAGTCGCGCGCGGGCGAATCCTAGTATAAGCTATATTATTTTAGTTTCAATAAAATACATTCAACGATTTTTTGCATGAAAGAAAACATCCATTCAGTCTCGCAAACTTTCTCATTTAGAATAGGATTTATTAATGTGGTTAAGTAGGCTAAGCCTTTGCCAGGCCAGCCTACTGCAATTCAGAGGTCCCAGGTTCGATTCCTAGAGCCCAATTCTGCTATTTCAATATCTTGACGTTGCAAAGATATTCAAAGTACGATTCCATTGCGATAGCATCAGAAAGTCGTATTCTACTAAATCCATAATATATAAGTAGAAAAAAAATGGTATTACCATCAGAAGAAATGACGTTAGCCGAAATGAATATTGAAAATCTACCAACATTTTTAAACATTTATTTCGCGAGTTTCTGATAGTAAACGACATTGTTATTGGCAGAATACCAACTAGGCAAACCTACGATTGAGACAATAGTGTCTGGCAATTTTGACGAGATAGTAATATCAGAATTGGGACCCTGGTATGATAGATTTCATAAACGACCTTTCAGTTATCACTTTACAGTATTGAACCGGGATTGGCTTCATTTTTTGTTTTGAAATAATAATAATAATCGACAAACAAACACACATATTGTATATCCCCAAATTACGCAAGTTACGCTTGTGTTATGGGTAATATATACAACATACTACTCTGGGGCCGATACCAGACACCCAGACCATAGTAAATGACGGAGAAAATACGTTTCCGAAATTTACTATACCAGGAATCGAACGAGGAGCCTCTGCGTTGCAGTGAGGTAGGCCGGCAATGACTTAGCCCGCTCAACCACAGAGGCCGTCATGAAATGCCAAAGCGTTTACAGCATCGAGTCCGTGGAGGCGGGCGAAGCCCTCTGCAAGTGTGCGTTGGGGTCGCAGTGGGGTCAGGTGGCGCGGCCCTTGCCCTCCTTGATCGCGATCACGTAGCGCTGCGCCACGCGCTCGGGCGGCGAGTACCCGTCCGCGTACGACGAATCCTGCACATAACAATCAATATATATTCATAAAATAATCATATTAAAAAAAAACTTACTGCTACATTAAAAATCATATCCAAGTACACGGCGACAGCGGTCGAATAAGGGCGGTTATATGAAAAAAGAACATACAGACATAACTATTTACACAGTAGAAAATACACATAAACACAGTCACAAATATATTATAATAATTAAACATTAAAATCATATAAGTAATATCAGATCACTCGGCAGAAATATAGTAGCAGATATACTAAAACTCATCTTGGAAAGCAAGCCAATGTAAGAGAGGTGAACATTAACATGACATATAGATAAACACTTAAATTGCTTTAATTAACAAAAATATTATTATTGATTTGAATATTATCTTGTTTATTGTTTAAAAGAAAGAAAAAAAACCATAATGCTTTGAGTTACAATTGTATTATTTTACTCCTCATAAAATTTCCATACCAGGTGTTATATGAAAATCGGTTCTTAAGGAGTAAATTCCAATCAATTTTATAACTATCTAAACAATAATGAATTAATACGATATTTGACTCCTTTTATTTGTACAAACTTATGACACCATACAAAGTCAAGGAGGCAATCAAATTTCCTGACAACAACAAAAAAAATCTCATGTGATTTGACTGCCAGTACCTATCCTGTATTATTTCTCACTTTATCCATTCTTATAACACCACACATCGATTACAACATTCTCATTTAGGTTAAAGGGAGATTCTTTTTAGTAAATCACTAGTGATCAATTTTCGGATCTATATAACATGACAGGTCATATTACAGATTTATATAATTATCTGGTATTTTAGTTTGAATGGCATTAGTCGCATATTATATCTGTTACTTTTTTTAATGCGAAGCTTACATACAGGCTGGCTGCCTATCGAATAGAAAACGGTTGCCATCGCCTACAGACGTTTGCAACACCAGAAGTAAAGCCAATGTGTTGACAGCCTTTAGTATGGGACAGGGGGATAGAAATTAGATAGAGGAGAATGGAGTGGGGGAGGTGGAAATGGGCTATCGGAACTCTCACTCATCGCACTATACACAATTAGCTAAAGGCTTGATGCCGATATTCTGTGAGACTCCACTACAGCCATCTTACATTTACATCCTTCTATATTAATTCCATTTTTTTATTTTCTCGATGACAGCTCCTGTGGAAACTTGAACGAGCGTCGTTTTTACATTATGTATACATTATTTAATAAAAATATGACGCTTACGCACGTACAAGGTCATAGCAGAGTCTGAGAAACTGATAGGGATGGAGCTATCGATAAACGTAACACGATAACAGACCCGATATTTATTTACAAAGTGTAAGAAACTAAACTATTGCCGGATAATTTTGTACAAATTTAGTAACTAATATTACATTTCATTACAAGATGTAATTATATTATGTTGATTCTTTATTTATTTATTTTAATCAAAATCTGATGAATCGTCACTGTCACTCGATGAGCTATCCCCAACATTTATTATAAGTTCCTGTACTTCGATATTATCGAATGCCACATGAATTTCCCAATCCGACGCTATAATGTTTTGGGTTCTTCTCACAATTTTTTCCCAGTGTTCGGCGGTTACTTCCGCACATGCGTTATTTAATAAATCTAACATCTTGTTTGCCGTAAAAGGGGATGGGTATTGTTTCGGGCGGCGTGTCCTTTGATTTGTGCCCATATTAGTTCTATAGCATTGTACTGGCAATGATACGGTGGAAGTCGAAGAACCCAATGACCACATTCGGCAGCTATTTCGTCGTTAATATAGCTTTTTATCGATTTTAAAATATTCACTAATTATACTTTTAATAAAGTATTATCCACATTTTCGCAGTGACGTTGAAGCCAGTCAATTATCTCTTGTTTTTTATTGGCCTGCGTCGGCATTTTATCAATTTGTCTGGAGTGATATGTAGCGTTGTCTATAATAATTATCGACGGTTCTTCCAGAGATTGCACCATTTCTTTAAACCATCCTTCGTAAATCTCCGCGTTCATTTCTTCGTGGTAGTCCACTGTTTTCTTGGATTTAAAGGCCAGCAAAGCATCTGACACGAATCCTTTCGTAGACCCTGCATGGCATATGATAAGGCGTTCACCTGTTCCCATTGGCACAGAACTAGTGGAAGCGCCGTTGTCGTCAGTCCAGTTCTTAGATACTGTATGGTTTGCATTTAACCAAGTCTCGTCAGTGAAAATAACATTTGACCAATCTGTTATCTTTTTGGCTTCGCTCAAAAATTCACAGCGGCCATAGCAACGTCGTGACGCTCCATCAATATTTTACAAGATTTTTTATAAGAAAATCCAATTTCTTTCACAACCAAGCTTAATGACGATTTTTGGCCATGGAACAAACCACATTCACGTAAAGAAACAACAAGTTTTTTAAGTGTTGGAATTTCTTTGCGCAAGTAATAGGTGGTAGTCATATATATGACGGCGAATAGCGTCAGCGTCGAAGTTGTCAACCGATGTCACACGACGTAGTTGGCGTTTTTTCTTCGGCGTACGAAGCTTATTTTCCTGCATGTCGCTTGTACCGTAAGCTTCGGTAGTAATTTTTGAAACAGTAGGTCCACTAATTCCTAATGCGGCCGCAACACGCTCTCGCACTTGCGACAGTGGTAATAGCGGGCCACCATTTTGATACTCTGCTTCAAAGTAATTACGAACCTTGATCACCAGTTCTCTCGCCTGCCTTTTCAGAACAGATCCTTTAGGCATTTTGATATTTGACAGCTGGGCAGCAATCAATATGGAGGAACACAAAATACACAACATAACATATGGATAATGTGAAAAAACTCAGCGAACAGAAATGTAGTGACTATATAGTACGACCATCTTGTTGCGAATAACAGATTAAAACAAACACAAAATGGCGGTGGGCCATTGAGTGCTCCCAGGTTGAAAAAATATATTTGAATGTTTTTGTTGTATTTGTCTTTGTTCAAAACATAATAAATATATGCCATAGATATCTTTACTTATTTGGTCACAACACTACAACTATCAAATTAGAACTGTCATCGAGAAAATAAAGAAATGGAAATGGTATATATATCACAAAAAGTCGTGGTAGCATAATGGCTAGCGCACGCGTCCCAAACTAAAAGGGCGCAGGTTCGATCCTGGCCGGAACTCATGCTCCACTTAGTTAGTTTTCTGATCTAATGTGTATATTGTTACAATTAAAACATACTAACAATGGTTGAAGGAAAACATCGTGATGTAACCTGCACATCAAGATAACCGATGTGTCAATCCTGCCAAGCCGCCTTAGACAAGCGTGGCGGGTATACTGTCCATTCTCCTTATAATGGGAGGCCCGAGCCCAGCAGTGGGACATTTATAGACTAATATTATATATATATATATATATATCACTATTATCTGAAGAAGTAAATTAAGGTGTCTGGATTCACCTGGAATTATTATAGACATCCTACTAAGAGAGTACATACCTCAAAGAGAACTTCATAAGGGTCGGCAGCACTGGCCGGGAGTCTGTTGACGATGGCCCTATAGAAGCACGTGGTCTGAGGGTAGAGGGCCATCACGACCGCTCCCTTCGGGAAGAGCGCGTGCTCGTCGGTTCGCGGATCAGCGCGCATCAAAGGCAGTGGGACCACCCGCCTCTTACTTAGCACGTGTCTATTCTTTTGCTCCTCGTCTATATCATCCACTTCATATTTGCCTTGAGCTGGTAACCAACTCACTACCTGAAGTATAACAATTTTAATAATATAGATTAGTATAGATAACACTTTATTACTCACCAAAATAAATAATTACAAAAACACAATGCATGATTACAATACTTCTTGGAAAACAATAGGCAGTCTTATCGCTAAAAGCGATCTCAAAAATCAGAAAATTTCTACCAGGCAATCTAGCTTAAAAGAAATTCTTAACTAATCTGGCGATGTAGGTGGAGCAGAAAAAAAGATAGGACTGTACAATTTAAATATACATACACTCATTTATAAATTTAAGACACATAAATCCAGATACATTTATAGAATAGTAGAATACCAATATACACATATATATGAAATTACCTAATTAAACATATTAACATTATATATGACAAGCACTTTATATTACAATAGATAAATAAGTAAATGTTTGTTATATTAGACATATTTATTTAAAGACTAATTTGTGAGTTTGTAGTAGGTAATATTTTGGCTTCTCTGAGAGTAAGAGACAACACATTGCAGAGTTTGACAGCCTGCACTGCAAAAATTGTCATAAAATGATGATGTGTGTGCAAATTGTGAGAAGTGGAGAGGTGAAGGAATTCAAAATGTTCCTTAAGGTAAGGAGGACTATTAGGATTAAATAGTATGTTAACAAGGAGAGTTAGAATGTGATTATTCTGGTGAAAACAAATGGGAAGCTACTTTAGCTTTATAGAAAATTAAGAAACATGGTCATATTTTCGCAAACCAAATATGAACCTAATACAAAAATTCTGAAGTCACTCCAGTTTATTTAGCTGTTCTAAGGTTATGTCCAGATAGCAGGCGGCAACATAATTGAATATAATATAATTATATTTATAATTAGGAACCCTTATGGTCCAACTCCAGTGTTTGCTTGTAGGTCACAGCCTTTTATGTCGGGAACTACTAAGGCTAGAAGTATATAATTTGGCACATATTACACCTTAGTTGTAGTGTATAACTTTTAATACTGGAAGGTTGCGTAAAAGTGGGAATAAAAGTAAAGCTATTTCATCAAAATGCAGAGCATTAATATTTGATGATAAGATGGACATACGAATATTTAAATGAATTACTTCCGACAAAATGTTAATAGATTTAGGTTTAATTATTTGAATGTATTTCGAAATAAGGTACAATGACATATATAAATAAAAGTCACCAATAAATAAAAAGAAAACAAAAAAACGAGTTATAAGAAGGAGCTGACTGTATATTATTTTAATACTTAACTTTTAGATCAAATCACCCATAAGTTCAAGAAATACTTTCAATCATT
This sequence comes from Dendrolimus houi, assembly GCA_039645545.1. NCBI lineage: Eukaryota > Metazoa > Arthropoda > Insecta > Lepidoptera > Lasiocampidae > Dendrolimus > Dendrolimus houi. Next base: position 14,225,919 of record CM077134.1, read on the forward strand.
TTGTTGAAAAAAAGTTTTAAATAATAGAACTTGAAAAAAGCGAGAACAGGAAGACTTGTGGCACCAGTTAGTAGTTTAACATTATGTTTATAACTGGAGCAATGTCATTCCTAGTATTCTTTTTGTATAACCCATGCAGTGGGATATATGAACATCAGAACATGATATTAGGGAATCCAAACCTCAGCCAATATCCAGTTTTCCTCCTTCTCAGACACCCGTACAAGTGCCGCTACCGCGTCCCCCGCCCTGGCGATGTGTCCCGGGTCAGCGGGCACAGCGCCACACAGCTGGGGAGCTCGTTCACCCACACGACCCACATGGAGGGGCAACGTCTGGGCAGCGCTTAGGAGCATCTTCATCAGTGCCCCACAGCCAATGGTCTCTTTGTTGCCAGCATGACGTGCCTAAAACAAATATAAATTTGTAATTTTACATAAAATGAATCAAACTACTTTTGGTGAATGCAATTCCGAATTTTGTTTGAGCAAAGAATTTAATACAATATGTATAATTAATTGAGTAAGTGCTTCACTGTAAGTTTGCGGTTCCTTGGAGGTGATAAACATAATTATTTTTCTTTTTATTGGCTAAGCAACAAAAAAAAGCATTTAATCGAAAATAATGTAAGGTATTTTTGATAAAATGCTTTTTTAGTTACATATCTCAACAACAATTCAACAGATATTATGATTAAAATTATTTTAAGTGTGGCATTTTATTCCTTTTTTCTTAATCTTTTACAATTTAAGTTCTATCACCCTGATGTTTGTTTAATTCTTTTTATGTATAATATTATAAAATTCTAAACCTACCGTATCTGTACATTAAAGCTATTTTAAAAAAACAACTGGAAAAAGCTATATAAACAATAGAGAACACTATGTAATTTTTTTTACATATCTTGTCTCTTTGTTCGGGATTCATGTAAAAACTACTAGGCCAATTTTGATGCGGTTTTTGCTGATCAACAGTTACTTCCGAGGCTCCGATACTTTGTGTACCGGGAATCTCGCGGGAATTTTAAGTCAAACGCGGACGAAGTCGCAGCTATATCCTAGTATTTATTAAAACTATGTTTTAACAGTTTTAAGTGCAGTGATTTGTTTAATTTTATTTTTCTTTATCTTGCTTGGAACAGGCAAACCGGTCACGTGCTGGATAGTGGTTACCATCACCTATGGACATTCTCAACACAAGAGGTTATAGGCTTCCAAATAAGCAAATGTACCTGACCGTGGATTGTTTAATCTCATCTTAAAACAGGTACCAGGGATTAGTATTCTTCAGACAGGGGACAATTTTAGACACAATTCTAATATCTAGCCACATATTAACTTACCCCTGAGTTCCAGGGGTAAGTGAATATGTGGCTTTTTTCCTAAAATGAGATAAACAATAAAAAATATTATTTATGAAAAATAAGAAACTTTTTAGTTGAATTCTTCATCATATTTCACATGAAACATAACCAGTGGCAAAATTCGGGATTTTATAATTGCCCAACAGTGGGCACGCTACATGAGGATATAGCTCAAAATTAATTACAAAGACACTTGTGTTACCAACATTCTAAGTTTTTATTATATTTATGAAGAGACATGTTTTCTTCAAGATTTGACTAGTCAAACCAACAGAACTATGTACTCTTATTTATCTATCTATGTGGTCCATAAAACTAACCTGAATTCTCCTTTCGTTTTTAATGGAACGTATTTCATAAATGCGCAAGAGCGCAGCCCTGAGTAGTCTCTCTTCCTGTTCAGCTGCTGTCAAACCAGCTTTGTACAAGTTCTTTAACTGCATTTGCTATAAAAATAAAAGGTAATTCGGTTAATTATTTATTTCATTCAATTACAATGTCATAACAGTCTTACAACTAAAGTGACAATTTAAGCACCTTACCCTTAGCCTATTGTATTAATAAAACACTTCCAATGTACTTTATGTGAAATTTCATCTATTATCTTGTTAGTTAAGTATTGAATTGAATTCATAATGGTGGTTCCATAATATTATTTTGACATAAAATGTGGAGGGTAAATAACACAACTGTTAAGTAACAAAATATTGAAGAAGTTTAAAATTAATTATGTTTGTAGGAAACAGAATCTATGATATTCCTGAAACTTCTGCAATAAAATGAAATACTTTTTCTGCATAAATGTAGTTGAAGACAGGTGTTGTTCTTAAAAATGCAAAGTTCACTACATTTTACCAGTTTTAATGGTGTGTAAGCCAGCAAAACTTTAAGATTTCCTATTTATTTTACCTTATTATTTGCTTAAGTTTTTGCAACTAGTACACACAATTAAAACTGTTAAAACATACTTTTATTACCTTTATTTATTAATTATATAATAAGTTATTCCAATCTGCATACTATAACAATTACATTGAACACAATTTTGAAACATGTTTTTAATTTATAAATAAAAATTTCATTTTATACCTACATTTGAAGATCCTATGAAACTACTAAAATACCAAAGATTTATACATAGATTGTTCCATCCTATATTGCGACATTTCTACAAATAAATGTTGTTATGTCACATACATGGAATTAGTGCTACATAAAAGCAAGGTTAAAACTGAGTAATCCATGTATGTGCCAAAATCTGTCAATACAGAAAGCAAACAAAACCTTTGAATGTAGCACTTAAGATTTCTGTGTATATAGTCTTAAGTTTAATGTTAAATTTAATTAAGCAATAATTACATAGAGAGTACAACACACATTGTCTTATTGTGTACTCCCCTCAAGGGTGATTGAACCATGGGCTCTTGCCAATGGTGTGTCACCCTATCCAACAGGGTAACTATCATCGACACACCTCCAACTTACTTCAACCCCAACAGATTTCTCATGAATTATGATTTGCTCTTATTATTTGCTAACAATAGTGTTACGACCTACACGCCGACAAAAGTAGATTCACACCTGCATACCATAAAAGCACACTTTATTACCTATCCGCATTTGTACTTCTTTTGTTTACTTTGTGTTTAAAATTTGTAATTAGAAAACAGCCCATTGTGTATTGTAATCTTTTATGGCAGTCATTAGCCAGGTGTGTCGAACTGATTTTAAGAAATTCGGTCTATGTGGTCAGGCAGCCATATAGCAGCGGTACAGTATAAAGCAATGGCTCAATGGAGATCGGCAGTCTAGCGATAGCCACAAGTGAAGCAAGACGTTAGTGACAGACTATGCGCGTGTGATTGAATTGAGCATTATGTTTGGACTGGTTGTGTACAGTTATATTTGTACCTGTGTTATATGTGTTTGTATAGTTCTAATAAATTCTATAAATAATTCCAACAGCATTTTAATTTGAGTCCTGCAACCCATAACTATATATATATAAATGGAGTCGACACCTGCTGCAGAAGTCATAAAAATTAATAAATAAGCAAAAAATGAAATGTACTCACTGCTATTTAAGAAAGTGAGATTATTATGCAGTGCACAAATGGAGTAAAACAATCACTGTAGCAGCTCAAAAACACAACTTGCCAAAATTGTGATACAAGTCATATTTTTCCATATCAGGTCCATACTTCAAAGGCCCATAAACATATGAAACCTAATTACTTATAGAACTTAATAATAGGTGACATCCTTGTATATACAAAGTGGCTATGTAGTATTAATTAAAGATATTCAAAGAAAGAATATCAGAAATAAAATTATATCAGCATAATGTGCACAAAACTTATAAAACTCACTTACACATTGTTGGTAAGACAATGATAACTAACTGCTGTACAATCCAAAAGGTAAATACTTCACCCAATGCAGTGAACTTGTTTATAAAATTAAAAATACCTACCTGCTGTGAAGTCCCAGAGGAGTCTTCATTAGATGGAGATGATTCTGCAGCCTTCTCTGCTCTCAGAATAGACTCAATACACTGTTCATTTCTTGCCCTCTCAGCTTCAATGTCATAAATGAACCTATGTAGCGTTCTTAACCGCTCCTAGACGACAAACATGACTAATTAAAAACTTAAAACACAAACAAAGTCTAATTTATTAAACGAATAACGAAAATTCGTACTTGTACTTGTTGTGCAGCAACATCAGCTGTTAGAGGCATATTTCTGAAAATGTGGAGACAATCTCAAACTCAACAGGATGACGTGGTACCAGGAGATGGCCACTAACACCTAATACAACGAGTAAAAAGATTATTAACAGGAATAATTGATATAGAAAACAAGACGAATCTATGCAAAGCATACTTACCGTGATAATAATATTAAACCATGTTTTAGCAGAAACTAATACCATTAGCGCTACTATCAATTAAATAAATTATATTAATTTATTATGTTATACTTTCTTTCTTGATTTATTATGTTTGTTGTTGTTGTTGTACCTTAAGGGCACAGCGGAAGATCAGCGCTGGTTTTAACCGACCAGCATTATGCTGAGACTGATGCCCCTTTTGGAACAAAATTATATTACTTTACTTTTTAAATTTGTTAGCAATCATACTGTATTTTATAATTTGTCCTCGATAAAATGTTTTTCTTTCTTTCTTCTTTCTGTTGGTAATAATGATTAAATTATAATAATCAATCATGAACAACGTTGTTATAGGTTGTTTTCTTTAGGTTTATGGCTTGGCAGCAAGGCCTTTAAGCCAGATCTTCGATTAAAATGTAGTTTCTTAATTTTCATAAGCCTATGTGTAGCACAGCTGAACTGTAGGTTATCACCTAGTGCCATTCAACGAAGTTCTTGTGACAACTCAAAAGGTCATATTCAACTATACAGTTCACATTTCCCACAAAACACATAATTACTACTCAAAAACTATCAATATCCTACAACTATTGTTCATTTTAGAGTAATTTTACACATTTTTAGAAAATAAAAGTACACTGCACAACATCGCCTTTCAGTTCCCGCCAAAAACTACTTTTCTTTAGGTAATCCACTCACAACATAGACAATACTTTTAATCCACAGAGTGCATCAATACAACTATTGGAGTATATTAATAATAATCTACCGCAAAACAATTTTTTCTAAGAAAAAGTAATTCTTTCCATAGACAGTTATTTTTTATGAGTCCTCTACATTCCCGCACAAACGTTACACATAATTAATTTTAAATGTTGATTTGTGTTAAAATAACTTAATAACTTAGCCTTTACATGACCATATAAAATAGAAAATATGTCAAGGAATTTTGTCTATGCTAATACCATAGACTATACACTATGATATTATACTCATGGTGTCATGGTTTATTATTGTCTATGCTATACTCTATCTATAATTTATGGAATGTCAAATTTATGTTTGGCTGTAAAAGATAAAAATACTGTGATGAATCTGTAAAAATCTTAAGACAACAGTAAAATTACTAAAATATCATCGTATACTGTGATTTTATATGTGTACAAGTAGTTGACGTGGTTAATATTTTATAAGTAGGTCATTATCTAACATAACGGATTTGGTTACCGGTACGTCTAATGCTATCTAAGCGTAACAGTAATTCCCACGTAAAGGTATCCGGATATAATTGTTAATATTGTTACAGGTATTTAGTGAATTTGCCAGTATTTGATCCATGTTAGAAACAAACGGTGGACATGGCCGAAAATGACGATTATTTAGATTCTATTGACAACAATCATTTGGAAGGAACCAACGGTTCTCTTAATATGACTGACAACAGTCTCGGGGTAAGCATTAGTGTAATTATTTTTATTTTTTTGTGGTATTTTTAAACACCACGAACATTAAATGTCTTACTTGCTGACTTGCCGATACAATTTATATTGATCAAAATATATCTATTTCATTTTTAAAATAAAAAATGATATGTTCCGTTTGGTTTTGTATTTTATGTTTATTATTTGTAAACAAAGTATTATTTAAGGTTGTATTACTTGTTTTTTAAAGGCAATGTCAGATGTTTTAAGAAACTCATTTTCAAAATGTTTTTTTTAATAAATATATTATTTCATTAAACTGTAGCTTTGTGGTCACTGAATTTTAAGTAGTGAGAGGGCAGAGAGAATAACACTTCTCCCTTCTGCAACCCCAATGTCTAGGAGACATAGTTCTTGAGATATTTTTTTTTTATTTGTTTGTGTCATTATATAATGATGATGGTGACCAGTCTGTTCTGGTTTTGGTTTGAAGTCTAACCGAAGTCACTGGTCACGACTTGTCTAAAGCCTGCAAGCCAAACAAGCATACCAGGGCAGTGGTCAGCGAGTGTCACAACAGATTCGTAACCATCATTGCAATATAAAAGCAAAAAAACAATTTTCATATTTAAAAATTAATTAACTAATTCAAAACTTGTTTACTAAACTCAAAAACAATTAGTGTTTATATATTAGTGTAAGTGTATTGCTAAACACAAATCAAACTTGTTTTCACCAAAAGTGATTTAGTCTTATTTATATAACATATTTTTGTTTTTCCCATTATTCATTCAAAACTTGTTGGTGGACCCTAAAAACTTGTTTCCTACTCCAAATAACAGGTATAATGGCTATATAAAAAGCTTATGTATATCCTTAAACTCAAATTACCCTTAATCTCATACCATTCTGGACCAAAGCACAGCCTATTGTTTTGTGGTATAATTTCATGAGAAGAATGAAGAAGGTACATATGAAGCTCTATTATTTCACAATATGTGTTATTACAGCTCTACTGAAGTGTTTATGTTTTCTTTAGTTTTCACTGTTGTTTGTAAATTAGGGAGGAGACGAAGCCTCGGGTAGTGAGGTGCCAGACCTTGCAGCTATCAAAGCACGGGTCCGTGAAATGGAAGAGGAAGCCGAGAAGCTTAAACAGATGCAGACCGAAGTGGATAAGCAAATGAGTTTAGGCAGCCCACCAGGACTTAGTAAGAATTATATTTATTTTAATGATTGGATACAGAATAAATAAATTGTCCATATTCTCCATATTATAGAGATGGAAAAGATATAGTGAAATTAGATAGCATTAAATACCTCCCGTATTTACCAACAGACAAACATATTCTGTAGTATGGAGTATAGGAGAGATTACAACACATATAATTTGTGTTAAGTAGTGTAATTTAAGAAATGTAAACATGAGCTTATATGACAGTGGGTAAAGAACTTAGAACTTCTGTGACCTTCGAAATAATAGTTTTTTAGATCTCTTTAATGACAATAAAGAGTTGAAAACTATTTCTACTATTTTAATTTACTTATTTGATAGCAGTTGAGTCACTAAGTGGAAGAGTAGCCTAATCTCCAAATTTACAGTAACAGAGTTAAGTAGGTGTTTGTTTCTTCATGTGTGGATCTTTAAAACATACTGGCCTAAATTTAGTTTAAGTTATTTTTAATAGATGACAATTTTTTCCCCTCTCCTGATGCGATTTTTAGTTCTGGTATTTTTCTGTCTCATTATGGTATTTTTATCTTGTAATTATTACATTGTTATTACTATTATTACATTGTTTATGGATAACACAAATTTAGGCCCATACAGGGACACTCAGAAAGTTTTGCAAAAATAAAAACAAATGTTCTATAGGTAATTTTTTTATTAAATCTTTTCAAAGTACTTTCCACCAGCCTCTATACAAATTTTCATGCATCTGAACCAGTTTTAGAAACACTTTTTGTAGTCCTCTGCAGACACCTCATTTACAGCTTGCTTGAATGCTGACAGTGCATCTTCCGGCGATGAAAGTTGTATCCTTTTGAGCTGATTTTTCATTTTCGGGAATAAAAAGAAACATGGTGCTAGGTCAGCAGGGCTGTAAGGAGGGTGACCCAGGACTTTGACCGCCGTGCTGTCCAGGAAATCTCTTGTTTTGAGCGCGGTATGGGCGCGTTGTCGTGGTGGAACAGTAGCCCGCGGAGCCCTGTGTTTGTTTGCTTATTGCTCACAACAAAAAAAACTTCAACCAAGTATTTGGTAGTATACCATTCGTCGTTGATGCTTCTTAGGTTACGTAAAGGGATTGACACTAAGTAGCCAGTCAAAATGAAAAACCTCGCGATCACAATCTTCCCCCCGCTTCTAGATCGCTTCACTTTGATCTGCCTTGATTCGTTTTGAAACACCCAAACCGTCGACGGGTGTTTTGTTTCTGGGTCGTATTGATAAATCCAGGATTTATCACCTGTAATGATGTCGTTAACACGCGAGACGAGCCTGCTTCAAATTTGTTTATCATATCACGGTACCATTAAATAAATAAATAAATCGGCAGACAAGCACACACTGTATATCCCCAAATTAAGCAAGTTATGCTTGTGTTATGGGTAATATACAACGGACCATTCTGGGGCCGATCCCAGACACCATTCCATCCTTCTGAGCACCGATGATGCTGTGCGGCACCCAGCGTGAAATTATCCTCCTCACGCGAAGATGCACATGTAGAATCTCGTGAAGGCTTCCCGATCCAATCTGCAGTACGCGCTGAATCTCTTGATGCGTAACTCACCTATTGTCTTGGATTAAATTTTTCACTGTTAGCACGTATTCTTCCGTAACAACTAACAAATGGCGACCACTTATTTCTTCATCCCCCAAAGTTAGTCGACCGCGCTTGAATTCGTTGTACCAACGATACACGGTTGCGTTAGAAGGGCCTTCATCCATGAATGCCATTTGAAGTATATCCTACGATTCAACTAGTTTCAGGCGATACTCGAAATCGTAAAAATCATAGCGCGAAAATGTTCCCGGCGCAGATCAATTTTATAATGAGACACGATGATTTAATTAGCTCGCAAACAATGTGTAGGAAAATTTAAAAATGGAACATACCTATTTTTAGTTATAAATAATCATATTTTCAAAATAGATTATAACTGGCCAGTCTCATACATATAAACTTTTCTTCGCAATACTTTCTAAGTGACCTGGTATGATTTCATAAATCTACATATAATTTCAAAATAGTGATACTATAAATTTGTGAATTAGGCCACACTTCCATGAGCAACTCGGTTGTTTACTATCAATATCTACAACAATAAGGGACTTAACTTGATGCTTGACTACATTGTGAAATGAAAGTACTCAATAGATAATATTAAACTTGTAACTTATTCTATTAGGTTGGGGAAAAAGTTTCTTCGCATCTTATATAAAAATTCAAAAGGTTTTCTTATAAAGTTTATTTACATTTGACTAAAGTATATAGGTGCCATTTTGTTGGATATCTTTTCGCTATCTTGTAGGTAGGGACGTGATCCCATTGCTATAAAAAATTTAGGGCTTCTGATCACAAAACTGCGGCAAGTGATTTTGGCAGTCCTCTCGTGATGTTAACCTGACACTGCCTAAGGAATTCTGCAGAGACCGAAACAGGTGAAAATCTGAAGGTGCAAGGTCAGCACTATACGGCGGATGCATTAACACCTCCCAGCCAAACTCTCGTACTTTTTGCTGAGTGGCTAAAGATGTGTGAGGTCTAGCGTTATCATGGTGAGAAACCACACCCCTTCTGTTGATTAATTCCGGCCGCTTTCTCTCAACTTTTTGCTTTAATCTTATCAGTTGTTCGCAGTACAGTTCAGAATCGATGGTCCTGTCTGGCGGTAACAGCTCATAATGAATAATGCCTTTCCAATCCCACCATACACACGGTATCACCTTGTTGCGAGTTAACCCGGGTTTCGCCAGTCTGTAAAGCCTGACCGGCCTTTGACCACGGTCTTATTCGCACGTTCTTGTCGTACGTGATCCACTTTTCATCACCAGTTATCAACTTCTTCAAAAATGGTTCAGTTTCATTACGTCGTAATAAAGAATCACAAATGAGTACTGTTCATTAGGTTTCTTTCAGTGAGCTCATGAGGCACCCAAATATCGAGGTTTTTGTGCACCCAGCTTTTTTCAAATGCGCTATAACCGTTTTGTGGTCAATTCCCAGTTCTCCAGCTATATCGTAACTACTAATATGCCGATCTTGCTCCACCTTTTAAAAAATGGCATCAATTTTGTCCGTAACAGGGCGACCAGAGCGACGTGCATCTTTGATATCCAAATTTCCGGACTGAAAACGCTTAAACAAAATTTACGCTACTCTCACAGATACTGCATTAGGTCCATAAACATCACAATTTTTTTTCGCGGCTTGTGTTACATTTTTACCTTTTTTGTAGTAAAATTTTAAAATGTATCGAATTTCTTCATTAGATTCACTCATTTTAACAATGAGAAAAACAAGTGAAAATCACACATTTTCCTAATTTGAATTTGGAATTGTCTTCTTTAAAATTAAAACTTTTTAATGATACCAAAACCAGCCAGATACAAATGGTATAGCCAATGAGATCTTATTACAAGTTCATACATACTATATGTGAAAAGACTTTTTCCCCAACCTATTATTTATGTCTAGTTTTGTTTTATATAAGTATGTTGATTAATATGATTGAATTTGCAGATTAGTATTTGTAAATATTATTTGTTACCAAACAGCTAGTCCATTGAACATGTCATTGGAAGAGAAAATAGAGGCTGACAATAGGTCAGTGTATGTGGGCAATGTGGACTATGGGGCTACTGCTGAGGAGCTCGAACAACACTTCCATGGTTGCGGGTCTATTAATAGGTGAATATCAATACTGAAATAATGCTTGAAAGACCATAAGATAAAACACTAGGGTTTTTATATCTTACTATTCACTTTTTATTTTAACATTGATAGAAAATTGACATCACTTGTAACTAAATCATATCAAATTTTACCAAAGACAAATAAATATATGAATTGGCCATAAATAACTTTGTAGTGCAAATATTACCTATATTTAATACTAGCGTTTTCCCTGCGGCCATATTGCATAAAAATCCTAGATAGTAGCTCCATGTTACGTAAAACTGGATTAGGTTTTTTATATATAATTATGTATAAACCTTCAATAAAAAATTATCTAACTGATGGTGAAAATCTTAAAAATCATGTTTACATTATTCTATGCACATACATTATCTGTCAATATTTAATGTCACTAACAATTAATAACACAAATAATGCATTAAACTCAACACTACATCTGTGTGAAACCATCAATAACTATAACATTATGTCAGATGAAAAAGTGGCATAAGCTAAAAGCCCATAAACTAAACTGTCCTTTTTATAAACTAAACTAGAAAAAAAAACTGAATATGAATGATTATTTCTGATGGGATATTATTATTATAAATAACATATTTGGTTAGAGGAATAGTTATATCCTGTAATTTTTAGACTTATAGAGAATAAAACTTTACTGTTTCTTTTTAAATCAACTGCCGAGCAAAACATAATCTAATCTGTCTATTCCATAGAAACGACCTTATTTGTCGGGATAAAAAGTATCCTAAGTGTTAACTCGGGATATAAGCTGCCTCTGTGTGGAGTTTCATTTGTGTATGTTCAGTAGTTACCAAAAAAGATGCGATCGTAGCGCCACATTTTTCGATATTTTCGTCTATCCTACGGAAACGACTTCATTTATAGGGATAAAAAGTATCCTAAGTTTCGCCCCGTGATATGAGTTAACTCCGTTACGAGTTTCATTTAAATCCGTTCAGTAGTTTTTACGTGATGCTCTAACAGACGGAAAAAATTTACAAATTTCAATTTTGGAATCTGCTGCTCCGAAATAGGCCCCTGATTTTTTTGCATATTTAAATGCAATGTACAAATTAAAACCATTTACAGATAACTATATTTAATTTATCTGTAAATAAAGATTCATTCATTCTTAGGAGGTGTACTATCAAATTCAGTTTTTTAAAGTTGTCACTGCTATTGTCATTTTGTCCATAGAACTGGGTTTATTTCTGTGCATGGTATATTTTGTAAATGGTCTTTCTGTTATTTACTATGATCTGGGTGTCTGGAATAGCGTGGTCTGGTGTATATTAATCAGAGACGAGTGTAACTTGCTTAGCTTGGGTAGATACAGTGTGTGTTTGTCTCAGGATTATTTCAAAAATGAGACAAAAAAATTAGTAATTTTTATAAGATAACCCAAGTGTTGTCCATTGTATCTTTTTTAACTATAACAAAAGTGTAACTTAATTAGCTATGGAATAGCAATGATTTTGTTTCCCAAATATTACTTTAAGAGAAAGTACCTTTTCTCTAATTATAATATTGCTATAATTTGCAGGGTTACAATATTATGTAATAAGTTTGATGGTCATCCGAAAGGTTTTGCATACATAGAGTTTGGTGACAAAGATAGTGTACAGACTGCAATGGCTATGGACGAGTCATTATTTAGGGGGAGGCAAATCAAGGTACGTAAATTAATTATAAACTTATCAACTAAAATGTCATGCTATAAAACAGTTATAAATTACAAGTATGTTCTACTTGGGTTCTCCCTACTTGGAAGACCAATTTCATAATAGATTATTCCTTAGTTGTGTGGAATTAACAAATATCAGAATATGCACCCATATTTATGCTATAATAAATTTTACTTTACCCCGCTAGTTGTTTTGCATTGCCCAAGATTACCTCATAAACAAATTTCACACAAACAGCAAGGTTGAAGAAAACTCAATAAATGTAAAAAATTAACAATCCATTAATGAAAGGATGTATCATATTATCTTTGTACATAAACTTAAATTATAAATTTAAGCCACAAGGCTTACATTTATTATTTAAGAAATAGCAGCTATGTTAAACATTATAACTATTAACTACATCATTATATGTAGTGTCTTAATACTTCTTAGAGACTTGATTTATCATAGAAACTATAAATTATCTCTTAAAAATTTTTAAATGTATAGTTAGTCTGTTTCTCTGTAAATATCACATGATATAAAAAAGCAATAATGCTAATCATAATAAGCCAAATATACTGTGTGTGTATTGTAATAGGTTGGGGAAAAAGTCTTTTCGCATATAGTATGTATGAACTTATAATAAGATCTCTTTGGCTATACTATTTGTATCTGGCTGGTTTTGGTATCATTAAAAAGTTTTAATTTTAAAGAAGACAATTCCAAATTCAAATTAGGAAAATGTGTGATTTTTACTTGTTTTTCTTATTGTTAAAATGAGTGAATCTAATGAAGAAATTCGATACATTTTAAAATTTTACTACAAAAAAGGTAAAAATGCAACACAAGCCGCGCAAAAATTTTGTGATGTTTATGGACCTAATGCACTATCTGTGAGAGTAGCGCAGATTTGGTTTAAGCGTTTTCAAACTGGAAATTTTGATATCAAAGATGCACGTCGCTCTGGTCGCCCTGTTATGGACAAAATTGATGCCATTTTTGAAAAAGTGGAGCAAGATCGGCATATTAGTAGTTACGATATAGCTGGAGAACTGGGAATTGACCACAAAACGGTTTTGGTGCATTTGAAAAAGCTGGGTACACAAAAAAGCTCGATATTTGGGTGCCTCATGAGCTCACTGAAAGAAACCTAATGAACCATGTACTTACTCATTTATGATTCTTTATTACGACGTAATGAAACCGAACCATTTTTGAAGAAGCTGATGACTGGTGATGAATAGTGGATCACGTACGACAAGAACGTGCGAAAAAGATCGTGGTCAAAGGCCGGTCAGGCTTCACAGATTGTGGCGAAACCTGGGTTAACTCGCAACAAGGTGATGCTATGTGTATGGTGGGATTGGAAGGGCATTATTCATTATGAGCTATTACCGCCAGGCAGGACTATCGATTCTGAACTGTACTGCGAATAACTGATGAGATTAAAGCAAAAAGTTGAGAGAAAGCGGCCGGAATTAATCAACAGAAGGGGTGTGGTTTTTCACCATGATAACGCTAGACCTCACACATTTTTAGCCACTCAGCAAAAATTACGAGAGTTTGACTGGGAGGTGTTAATGCATTCGCCGTATAGTCCTGACCTTGCACCTTCAGATTTTCACCTGTTTCGGTCTCTGCAGAATTTCTTAGACAGTGTCAGGTTAACACCACGAGAGGACTGCCAAAACCACTTGTCGCAGTTTTTTGATCAGAAGCCCCAAAATTTTTATAGCAATGGGATCACGTCCCTACCTAAAAGATGGCAAAAAATTATCCAACAAAATGGCACCAACATATAGTCAAATGTAAATAAACTTTATAAAAAAACCTTTTGAATTTTTATATAAAATGCGAAGAAACTTTTTCCCCAACCTAATATATTAAAAAATCTAAAGCTCTGTTAATGGTATCCAATATGTAATAATTTTTTCTCTTTTTTAATATGTTACACTTGTGTTATGGATAACATACAATGGACCGGTCTGGGGTCGATTATGTATACTGTAAAATTTATGTATAAAATATTTTAATTCAGTAAATGACACATCTTACAATAAATTCTATGTTTATTTAAGTACATATAAAAACAAGCCTTAAAATTTTAATTACTATTTAAATAATATTTAATTAAAACACTATTGGCTCCTTTTATCTGTGCAAAATGATGACGTCATAACTTTTTACACTCGCCCAAAAGCTATGAGGCCGCGACCGTGATGATAAAGTGTCTCAATTGATTTGACTCGTCTACCGTATTGTGATCAGGTGATGCCCAAGCGCACGAACAAGCCGGGCCTGTCGACTACGAACCGGCCCCCGCGCGCCGCCCGCGGCCGCGGCCGCTCCTTCCGCGGCGGCTTCTCCCCCTACTACTCGGGCTACAGGCCCGTGCGGCGCGGCAGGTACAATCCATACTGAACTCGCAACTATCCACCACCACATACCACACTCCCGACTAGTGTTGCCAGATGTTCCCATTCTTAGAATTCATTACGTGATTTTTAATTGTCCAAGTAACGCGAAATATGGCGTGCGAAGTGAGTGTGTACAGTGTTCACTACAGAGTTACTACTCATGGATGAGTGAAGTGTAGTTAATTTTCTTGATAGTTTAATTTATGTTTGCAAGTTACCGTTTAAAGCAAATCAAACTATATGTTTACAATTTAACTATAAACTATATTTTGGTAGTCTAGTAACTAGACTATTAAAGTATCACTTATAATGTCGCTAATTGACTATTCTTACACAATTTTGATAGTAATCTTGATCCTTGAGGCCCTGTTTGTAACAGGTGACCACCATCTATAGGCATTGATTGATGGAAATGACTCTATGTCGGACACATTCACTCTTAATTGTGACCATCTCAACCCCCACAAGTTGCCTAACTTGAGTGATCATTATCTTATATAGTAAAACATTCTAATGTAATTAGATAATTGTGGTATAAAACACCTATAGTTAACTATGAATATAAGTGAAAAAAAAAGAAATAAAATAAAGTAAATATAAAATAAGCCTTTAGTGAATTATATGAATGTAGAAAATATCTAAAAATATTCAAAATACTCTAAGAGTCTGATTTGATGAATACTAAAACTGCATAATTATGTTTTTGAATTGTTTTTGAATTTATTTGACATTTGAATTATCATTTGAAGATAAAACTGTTATATTATTGCTGCATCATGTGAATTAAATTCAAGGAAGTAACACTTCATGTCAGAATTTATGTCAGTGATTTTTTTCATACATCGTGGATATCATATACTATTGATATGCAATAACATTACTCAAAACACCCGTTTTAGGGTAACCCTAAATCTTATAAATCTTCAAAATTCAAGGAACCTCGTTAAAACTATACTGTAATATTTACTCATTATTTTACAACCTTGATTTATTATCTATACGATTATAATGTGGGTTCAAACTGGCAACACTCCTCCACACCCCACCAAAGTTTGCAACTGCTACATGAATTACTACAACTTGCATTTACTCTATGCTCTATTACTCCTTAGTTGTTCTCTTCTCAATGGATGATTGTTTAAGATAACTTATTAAAATCATATTGATATTAATCTAAAGCATTGTCTTCAAAATTATGTCTTAATGAGAAGAAACATCTTATTTTTATATTGTCTATAGATCACTTGCTTTTTGTAGAGATTTCTTTGCAAATTATGGTGTGTTTGAAATATGTGATCGTCACACCCTTGATGGTGATTTTATTTTGCATTGTATGTTATGTTAGCTACAAAGCAGAGTTACAAGAAGTCACTTAATTTTAAGTTGTTTGCTCTATTATATTTAAACTACTTAATTTCGCAGCTTTGGCTGATTATTACGCTATTTTTGTCAAAATGAAATGTGTGGAAGAGATGCAATGACCACCAAGCATGATTGTTTTAATAATGTCCCTAAATAAAGTCTGTTTCATATTGGTGTAAAAATTATTACAATTTAAGAGTTATGTGTAAATGTTAAGAAAAGACAATATTTACAAACATTTTTTACGCTAAAAATAAAGATTTTTTCTTAGAATCGAAAGTATTTTTAATGGAGCTCCCGAATGTATCCCCCTGGTATTGGAAAAGAGAGTACGCATGGTAGAAGGGTGTGCATGCAGGTGTCGTATGGTGTATTAGGACAAGCTTACGCGAGCAATTTTGATTTTTCAATTATAAGCAATTATGTTTAATGTAATTTCATCTACAACAGGCAGTTTATAACTTTATTTCGCTTGATACTGCTTGATATTTAAAGCATTGTTGTTTGTTTAGTAATTTTCGCACTAGATAAAACATGTTTTATTAATATAATGCTCACCACAATAGGGAATATGCCTGTTTTATTTTAAATCAATTGTGTATACAATAATCAACAGCCGTAACGATATGATTCTGTTAAAAAATTAAACAAAACATGTGTAGGTATGTAAAAAGTAAGGTTTTATAGGTGTAAATCTAAGGTAATAAAGTTTTCAAATTAGATTACTTTACCTGTATTAGGATTAGTTGCATATTCCTCATGCTGACATAATCCAAACTATAATAATATTAAATCCTAGTTCATATTGGAATTAGTGAGTCTGATAATATTGATCTATTATTTCTGTGATTAATGACAAAAGTATTGCTTGTGTAAGTGCATGTTAAACAATAATTTCATAATATTCATTACGTAAATCATCAGGTTGGATCACAAACGATGGGGTAACCGGGCTCTAAGATACACGACATTTTACGGCCAACTTTTGTCCGAGTGCAGTGTTGTGATTTGCAATAATGTTTAATTTTGATGATCTGAAACTGTAGACGTCAAAATATTATTACGTAATAGTACGAAATGAATGTACTGTGTGACTATTGTTCGGAAGGAACTTGGTGGCGCACTATTATATTTATTATACTACATGGGCACAAGTTCTCTCAGTCTTGTCCCATTTATCGGTCAACATGCTTCAACCGCTCGAAATAGTGTGAATGATTCCTTACAAAATATATGTACTATTCGAATCAAATAAGAATTGAACTTTTAAGAAAATTTTGTTTGGCAAGGTTTACCAACTTCAATAGATATGTAAGATTTGCAAAAACAAGAAAAACACATTTTAACTTAGAAGTACATATTATTTTAATAAAACATTGATATATCAAATACTAACTAAAGCCAATTTATTGTATTGACGATTACTTTGATTACGATTATATACGATTACTTTGTTTGACATAAAGAATAAAATAAAAATATTTTTACATATTTAAAATATATTTCTGCTAGTAGTACGAAGATGACATATAGTCGAATTTAGTTATTGAAGTTCTGTCTGCAAATATGCAGTGCGATCGTATTCTTAGTTGATTCTCATAGTATTGGTTGGACGTACCTCGATTAGTGGTCGCTCCGGTGTAATGTATATCATGATTTGGGTTTGAATGATGACGCGTGTGGCCGCGGCTGTGTGTACTAATGGCGTGCGTTGTTTGCAGAGCGTTCAGGCGCGGCAGTTATTACTCTCCGTACTGAGTGCGGTAGAGGGGGGCAGTGCGCCCCCGGCCGCCTGCCACACCCCCCGGTGCAAGTATGCGCGTGCGGTTATAATATAAGTTTGTCACGGACGTCCCGCCTGACGCCACCGGGATCCATTGCGCCACCTCTTGTCGTACTCTTTTAAATTTCAATGGCACCGTAAAGCCTACGGTGGCAAGGTGCCCCCTTATTCGCCACGGGGGCGTCTGCGTCTGTATTTATGTATAAGTCTTAATTTCTATAAAACGATAAATGCAGCTGAAGGCGTTCAAGCGTTGTATTGAGCGTGCACTGTATATATATATATATATATATATACCAGAATGCACCTAACGCCTGTTGTAGTGTGGCATTTTTGGCCGGCTTCTATATCTTACGACGTTAATTTGCCTTACTATCGGTTAAAATTTGATATTAGTATATTTCCTATTAGCATCATTTTCCTATAGATTATAATCTATCGACGTGAAATCGTTTTATGTCCATGAAGTTAGTAATAAAACACAGGTGGGTGGGTGTCAGTCATAAAAACTAAAGATTCGATCTCTGCCCTTTTGGGTTAGAAGTTTTAATGATGTTTGTAAGTATTCAATAAATGATGCTTAATTGGAAAAAACTGGTGTTTCTTTCCAATTCCAGTGCTTACCCTCGATCAAACGTAATAAATATTATTATGCTTATATCATCCTCCTCGCCAATCACACTGCTGTGATCAGGAGTTTTTTTTAAAGTTTTGATTCCAACGCCTTCAGCATTGATTTCGTTCATTTCAGATTGGAAAAGTAAGGTGCTTTTCATTTCAATTTGCTATTAGTTCATTAGCTGTTATTGATATTAGCTCCATATGAGTAATGTCAAAATTCAACCGATGATAGGGCAAGTGAATGCATTGTAAGATATAGGAATCGACCATTAGTGTACTGGACAATCAGAGTATCCCGTACAAGCACAAGCGCCTTCACATACGATAGAATTTTAACGCATTTCAACATACTGAAGGTCATATTCTCTGGAACTTTATTCACTTTTAAATTGTCGCCAAAATTAAAAAACAAACATTTCGACCCTGTGGACACCTCATGGGCTTGTAATTATTTTAATTTAACGAGTTATCAATTATATATAAACCTTGGTTTGAGCATGAAATTGATATTTCAGAATAGGGGCGTATTAAAACAGCTTATATACTTACTAAATCATCCCATTATTTAATTGTACAGGACGCTTAATTTCACACTTAACACTAAAAACGAGTCAAATTAGGGTAAATTCAGTGCACGCTCAAATTGCGCCCCGCTGTACGCCGAAAAGTAACGACTTTGCGATCTTATGCTGTCTACATTCGTAGTGCGACTCTATTTTTATGTATTATAAGAAGAATAATTGCAATGAAGTGATCCATGTTGTTGTGTTGTTCTATTAAGCAAAAAATAAGCTAGGTCTATAGAAAAAAATAAGCAATCACGCGTGTAAGAAATTAATCGATTCAACTATTTTGCATCATGGAAACATTTCCATGCTATTTTAATCATCGTCTGATTAGTTACACTTGCAGTGTAAATACCATTTTATTGAGTTCATTTTCATTTCATTGTAAATAAATAATTAGGTACAATAAAACTTTTTGTTGCCAAGGCCGATTTTCATACTAAACTGGGTTACTTATATATTAAAACACAAATATAACCATTTCAATGTCTTTTTTATTTAATCTACAAACGCACTAAGTGGCCAAGTCGCGGGGCTCGATCTTGGCAGCAAGTGAGATGTAATTATTAATTATGAATTTTAAGCACCGCACACACCTAACGAAAAGCGGCTACTATTGGCCGCTACGGCCAGTGAGATCAGACGTACCCAGTCGTGGCCGTCGAGATCATTCCATTTGAACTAACAGTGAATAATTTAGCTTCTGTGGCCGGTCCATTTAAAAGCGATGTAATGCTTGCAATAACCCAGAAGGGTTTATAGTATATATAAAAGAACAGCAACTGGTCACTATACTTATAATCAGAGAACCTTACAGCTGAAATACATTTCATACACTTAAGAAACATTTAGAACACCTCGCCATCCCTCCAACAATTTTACAGTAAAGGAAACTTAAGCAAATTGGCACAAAGCGGATTGAAGTCATCTTAATTAAAAAAGTTATGAATGACTAGAATTTGTTACACTATTGTTTGGAAATTTTAGATAATATTTTATATAAGATATTATATAAAATATTATTTTTAAACTTCTACATGTAATAAAATAAATCTATTGCTTCTGTCATTATGAAAATAAAATGTAGAGAATACCTTCTATATACATTTGAGAGATTTTAAAATATAATTACACAATTACCACATCCTATTAGATATAAATATTGTTACCTATATTATGGTAAACTATAGAAAATTGCTATATACAAAAGGGGCGCTAATCACAGAATAAATAAAAATCTTCAATTAAGTAAATGGCCGATTGTATCATTTAGAAATAAGAGGGTACATAAAAAAAATAATTATTAACCTTTAAAAGAAACATTACTATGCAAGTAACGAAATGTAACACAATCCATAATCACTGAAATTGTTGGCTGCCTAATGCCTTTGTAGTCTAAATACGTATAATCGAAGTTCAGTATAATATATTGCAGCGTTTCTTTTGCTACTTCAGTTGTATAATATTTTAGTATGAAAATCCACAGTGACGTTAGCCTTAAACAATTTTAATCTGTTGTTTACAGTAAATTCTAACTACTATTTATATAAGAATAGTTTCTAACAAGCCCATATTAAATTATTCCCTGAACAAAATTGGAATAGTTGGTTAGTGAAATATCGTGTCTATATTGCCTTTAATGTAAAAAACGTACCTAGTTATTTTTAAAAGATATTTTACAGTAAACGTAATAAATATTTTATTCATCGTAATTGAAAATTATAGATAAGATAAATTTAAGTAAATTAAAATTAAATGATATCTGATTTAAATTGATAGCTAAAACTAAGCAAAAGTGGTTTGTGTCTGTTCTTATATCAACCTTGAGAGATGTATAGACGAAATGAAAGAATATAATGTAGTATTATATAGATAAGCTGTAGATAGCTGTGTTCAATAACGAAATTTATTAGAAAAATCGTCTTCAGTACAGCCACTTGTAGCTAAATAACAACGGTCAAAATTTAAACGAGTAATATTAAGAAATGTATTGAACATGAAATCTAGCTAAAATGGATAGTTAGAAATAGAACGGGTTTTCTAAATTTACAAAAAAAATCACAGATTGCTACTATATTTGCTTAGATTATAAGCGCGTATTTATAACTGTATGCTTTTTTGTTTTGTATATTGTCACGTGCCTCTAGAAAATCAAAATACTTTTGTTATCATGTTTTGCATTTTAAGAATGGTTTGGTAGCTTGACAGAACATGTAACACACAGATGTATAACCAATATAACAATAAGACTGCTTTCTGATCTGTCGTTGCAGCAGCAATATAGATTCGGTATGCATGATACCGAAAGCTTACCGAGCGCTTATATTTCTATGAGCGTTTCCTGATTCGCTCGGTGTCGTTGTGCTACCAGCACATAAGCTTTCGTTACCACATGTACCGAGTATAGGGATTCCGCACCGCTGCAGCAACAAGAAATCAGAAAGTGGCTAAGTAACAAGAACGAATAATATTATCATTCAATTTTTTTGGGATCCTGTATCGTTCAAGCAGTCGTTACTTTCATTTTAAAATAAACTTAGCGACGTTTCCACTATGCATACAATTGTATGAAAGCATGTTACAGCGGACAGTGGAACTATGTTGTATAATTTGGTTGATCCGATAATCGTTGTGTTGTATGATCACATATCTTAGTTTTCTATGGGTGACAGGCTGTTTCTTTACGTTTTAGCAAATCGGATACCTACATTTTTAATCCATATTAACGGCATCATACGACACGACGAAAATCGGTTCGAATAAATGTAAAATAATGTACGAAAATTACGCCTTACAACTAAGCTTCAGAGCTGAAGCATAGTGAACAAATAAATCACTTAACAATTTAAGAGATTCAGAAAGATTCCAGAAACGCCTGATGATAGCTTATCCGCAAACAAGAGAATTACAATGCACTGGGTCTATAAAGATGCATAATTTTTATCGTGCAAACTAACATGTATAATGGAAACGCTGCTAAGTGCTCGTGTAGATGGTAAAACCGCCATGGCGCCATCGCACTGCCACTAAGTGAATTTCTATGTATATGCGAACGTTGTCCGCCCTTCCCATACAGCCGTCCTACCACTGACTCCTGGGTGACAGCTAAAATGCGGCGGCGGCGGTGTAGTGTACACGCGCGCTTACAGTAAGCAATTTGATTGGTGTAATAAATGGTATTGGTTATATATTATATAATTTCAATTTATATATTACGGTTTGTGTTTAACAAAAAACCTGATGTAGCATATTAGGTTGGGGAAAAAGTTTCTTCGCATTTTATATAAAAATTCAAAAGGTTTTTTATAAAGTTTATTTACATTTGACTAAAGTATGTAGGTGCCATTTTGTTGGATAACTTTTTGCCATCTTGTAGATAGGGACGTGATCCCATTGCTATAAAAATTTTGGGGCTTCTGATCAAAAAACTGCGACAAGTGTTGATGTTAACCTGACACTGCCTAAGGAATTCTGCAGAGACGGAAACAGGTGAAAATCTGAAGGTGCAAGGTCAGGACTATACGGCAGATGCATTAACACCCTCCAGTCAAACTCTTGTAATTTTTGCTGAGTGGCTAAAGATGTGTGAGGTCTAGTGTTATCATGGTGAAAAACCACACCTCTTCTGTTGATTAATTCCGGCCGCTTTCTCTCAACTTTTTGCTTGAATCTCATCAGTTGTTCGCAGTACAGTTCAGAATCGATGGTCCTGCCTGGCGGTAACAGCTCATAATGAATAATGCCCTTCCAATCCCACCATACACACAGCATCACCTTGTTGCGAGTTAACCTGGGTTTCGCCACAGCCTGTGAAGCCTGACCGGCCTTTGCCCGCGATCTTTTTCGCACGTTCTTGTCGTACGTGATCCACTTTTCATCACCAGTACAGCTTCTTCAAAAATGGTTCGGTTTCATTACGTCGTAATAAAGAATCACAAATGAGTACACGGTTCATTAGGTTTCTTCCAGTGAGGTCATGAGGCACCTAAATATCGAGCTTTTTTGTGTACCCAACTTTTTTCAAATGCGCCAAAACCGTTTTGTGATCAATTCCCAGTTCTCCAGCTACATCGTAACTACTAATATGATCTTGCTCCACTTTTTCAAAAATGGCATCAATTTTGTCCGTAACAGGGCGGCGACCAGAGCGACGTGCATCTTTGATATCAAAATTTCCGGATTGAAAACGCTTAAACCAAATTTGCGCAACTCTCACAGATACAGCATTAGGTCCATACACATCACAAATTTTTTTCGCGGCTTGTGTTGCATTTTTAACGCTTTTGTAGTAAAATTTTAAAATGTATCGAATTTCTTCATTAGATTCACTCGTTTTACCAATAAGAAAAACAAATAAAAATTACACATTTTCCTAATTTGAATTTGTCTTCTTTAAAATTAAAACTTTAATGATACCAAAACCAGCCAGATACAAATGGTATAGCCAAAAAGATCTTATTACAAGTTCATACATACTATATGCGAAGACTTTTTCCCCAACCTATTATTTTATGCTACATAAACTTTTGTTAAATACAAACCGCATTATTATGTCCATGCAAGTTATAGTGATTATAACAATTGCATAAGTAATCAATATTGCTGTTGAAAGAATATCATTTACTATTCCTACGAAGTGTGTATATTTTTTCTAATTACATTTGGGACTGTTTAAATTTATTGTGGTGGTCATCTTATATATTTGTAGTGCAAGACACAAGATCTTATGTATTTTTATAAAGTACTATGTACCGAAAATACTTAACGTCATGTATTATTATAAAAAGAATATCTTTGAAAAATAACAATGAAAATACAGAAAAGTAATAAGAAGTGGGTAATTATAATTAAGAAATAATTTTAAGAATGAATTTGTTGTTTTATTTCAACCGCACCTTTGTATTTTAAGAAATTCATACCATGTGATGTATTTGTGCATATTCGTCACAAAAA
Organism: Dendrolimus houi; assembly: GCA_039645545.1. Lineage (NCBI taxonomy): Eukaryota > Metazoa > Arthropoda > Insecta > Lepidoptera > Lasiocampidae > Dendrolimus > Dendrolimus houi. The sequence goes on from CM077134.1 coordinate 14,249,894, forward strand.
TTCCTTTAAAATTGATTAAGAACAACCAAATTATAACCTTAAATACTTGAGACCAATAATTTTTAATTGATTAAAAATATTGCATAGATACAACAAAACACTAACATACGTATTAGATCTCTCGCGGGATTCGTGAGAGAAACTAGACTGCATGGTATGTAATTTATGAGATTTAGCACCACAAAGTAACTACTACATCTAAACGTGAAGATATATTTGTTATACTCGGCTATGCAAAAATAGACCCCTCTTTACATAGAATTATACTGAAGTTATTTCGTCATCTATTGTATTATGATAGAGGACAATACCTCTAATTATACTGAAGTTATTTCGTCATCTATTGTATTATGATAGAGGACAATACCTCTTTTCTATAGTTTTTATTAAGATTTAGGTTGTCTGGTGTACTAGGCTATTTCTAAAACCAAAATTTTGCACTATTAAATTATAGCAAACGAGCAGCCCCAGCCTAAACTAATGGGTACGCTGTAAATGATTTTCTTAGAAATAATTACTCTCTTGCACAGCTTCCATGTCCACACTATATTGAGGTAAAAAAAATTCGAGCGTCTTTTCATAAAGATTTCACGTCTGAAAACGAAGTCTGCTTTTCATAATAAAAAAACCAGATACTGTGCACTGAGTAGCCATATGCTGTTACCCAACTTATTTCTAGGCACTATAAAAATGATAATGAATTATGTATTTAACAAAATACTGTTTGCTTTTCCGACAATTTAATAAATAATAAATAGTGTTACAACTTAGGCTTCGACAAAGACAAATTCCACGTACAGTCTGTAAAAGCACATTTTATTACCTGTCGGCATTTGAACGAATTGTAATTCTTTTATAATCGTCTTCTTTTTGTTTACTTATTTATTGGCATACGTTTCTAGTATTGTGGAGAATAGCCTATTGTTCTATTGCTCTCGTTTACAGCCGCTTGCAGGCATCATTAGCCAGGTGTTACGGATTAAGTATAAGCTGATTGTAGGAAATTATGTCGACGATACGATACGGGCACATTTGCATTTGTGCAATATAAAACGATGGCCTGATTAAGAGGGAGTCAGTTGATCGAGAACCACGATCAAGGCGTGACGTGTGCACAATCAGGAATCTAATAGTGACAGACTTTACGCGTTTTATTGAATTACGGCCTTCTGCATTATGTTTGGATTTGTTGTGTTCGCTTATATTTGTACCTGTATTATACGTGTTTGTATAGTTCTATAATAATTTCAACGGCATTTTAATTCGAGTCCCGCAACTCGTAATAATATGAAAGCAAATTTCTTTACAGAAGAAAGGAACATAGGCCATTATTACATTTGTACTTATGTAGTAAATAACAGCAATCGTCATCATAACAAGATTTCAAGTATGTTGTCATATTTAACAAAAATCTAATTGTCTCACTTGAACAGTAAGTAAAAATATAAGTTTAACAACTTCATTATAATTTATTCATTCATAAACAATACATTAATTAGTTCTATAAAATTATCTAACTAGATATAATTATTACAATAATCTTATTTTAATGGGACAATGTTTACAACATGAGGTGTTTTCTTATCAGAAAGCTGTTTGACAATTATACAGAACTGAAATCCTGGGTAAAGGAGCTTGTGTAGCCCATTATCCCACACTTGACTCTCTTCAGCAGTACAGTGGATAGCAATAGAGCATAATTCATAGTAGATCTGCCCTTTCAAAGTTTTCAAATGTTCGTAAGGTATTGTTACTTCATCTCCTTTGTCTATGAGGAACATGTCCAATTTTTGTTTATTTTTATCAATTTTCTTTACAACACCTCTTTCATAACTGTTTTCTCCAATGAGGTGTACCCCATATGAATGGCCAATACATATTTCATCAAATTCAGGGCTATTTTGTCTTCTACAATAATCTTTAAAATCATTTAAACTTTGTACATATTGGCTATAATCATTAATCTGAGCAACATAAAAGCTTTTAAGTGATGTCCCATTCAGCACCCTCACATGTAGCTCTTCCCCGACTCTCAAGTGTTTTGTTTTGAAATATTGTTTTGCTGGTTTTATGGTATCTATTTTATTAACAGTTTGGTTAATATAACCAAAATTTGAGCAACCAGTATACATCATTAGGGTTGACACATCATCAGGTCCACCTGAATACAATTCAACAATATATACTTGTGCATCTATTCCACATATACGTATTTGTGCACTTTCATTGCCAACTAAAATTTTCATGCCTTCAATATCTTGTCCTAACCATTCTTTCCCATTAGGCATGCATAAATGCAGTTTGCATGGTATGGCCAAGGGTTCAATATCACTTTTACACAGTGGTAACCAGATCCTGTTTATAGAAACTTTATCATCCACACATCCATAGTCAATTGCATAGAAGTTAAACATGGGGCTGGAATTTACCTCATCTTTAGTTATACTGTTAATCTTTCCTCTGACATATTTGTTAAGTGTTTTTGATTTGTAAATTACGATTGGGGTGACAGTTAGGTCCTGCAGTGTCACAGGATCGCCCTTCTTTTCTAGATCCTTCAAATACTTAGTTACTTCAAGGGTACGTACATAAAAATCGTGCGGATTGTTTATATGCGTAACATTTACCCAATAACATTTTCTTATTTGAAAGTCCATTAAATGTAATCTATCAAATTTACTAATTAGCTCTTGCATTGCTGTACTAATTGATGATCACCAGCAATTTTAAAAATTATGAAATATTTTTACAAGTTACAAGTATATATATAATTTCAGAGGATTCACTGCTTTCAATTTTTAATTGAATATGAATGTACAGTAATAGTTTCTAATATATTACTATAAATACATATTATTATTATTTATTTGAAGTAGCGTAAGCAACATTTCAAAAAACTGTCTTGTAAAAGTTCATGGTAATTATTATATTTATTCTGCAGACGACAAAACAAAACTTATTGACGTTCTATACAGTAAATAATAAGCAACCATGGCTATTGGCTACGTTCCACAAGGGACTCACATGGAAAAAAACGACCCCATTCACGACCGCGATCTATCCCGTTCCACCTGCTAGCCAGCGTTACAATCGTAAACCCAAGAAGAACGGCTATTCGACCCAAAGAGTACATTAAATATATAAAGACCCACCTATTGACATGGGTCAGGGTCGTCTTGAGGGTTCTGTGATGGAAATGAAGACGTCATTAGTGACGTTTTCGCCACGACCACAACGAACGCGGTCCTCCAGTGGAATGTCTATCTGAGCATTTTGGGCGTTGTGATCTACGAGTGGAACGCCCTGCATGAAATTGAAACCACAGACTACTATAGATACTACGTGTTTGAAACATTGAAGTTTGATGAAATGTGACTGTTTTTGACATCCAAAATAAATGTAAAAGAACGCGAGTTTATGGCGAGAACACAAAGTAGATAGATAATACTTTATAGGTTTAGGCGGGAACTAAAAATGCGTACTATTACTTTAAAATGAACAATAGTTGCAGGATAGTTATTGAGTTGTAATTATGTATTTTTCTGAAAACTGTGTAGTCAAATATGGCTTTTCGAATATCACAAAAACTTCGTTGACTGGTGTCAGTCAAAGTAGTACTAACTAAGTTCCTTTGCCTGCCATTTTAGATTTGTAACGAAAAAACAACACTTCACACATAGGACAACACTCATTTAAAAAAATTTATATACATGAAATTTGATAAAGAATTATAATTTTATATTATTAACGGAAATATATTTGGTTAGAGCATTAAATATAAAACGATTACATATGTGGGAAAGGAGAGTTTTAATGTTAGTGGGTCTTGGAATTTTAGCTGGTAGGACATCATATAGGGATGTGGGGTAAAGGGGACAATTAAAAAATATATGGTCGATAGAGCCGTCTTCTGTATTGCGTTCACACATTGGAGAGGCACGAATTCCAATCCTATAAAGATGGACAGGGGTACACGAATGGTCCAGTCGCAACCTGCAAATCACTTAGGTGAGTTTTTGTCAGCATTGCGGAATTTATAGAATCATGGTTTGATGGGTATCTCTGGAGATATATCTTTATAAAACTGCCCTTTGACCAGACTGGAATTTGTCCAACTAATAAGCCATTCCTCTTTAAGGTCTTGCAGAGCTTTAGAGCAGAGATCCTGAGGGTGTAGTCTGGAGTGGTCTAGGCATCCTGAAACTATTGCACTTTTCGCTAAATCATCAGCGGTCTCATTACCGATTATACCTGAGTGACTAGGAATCCAAGATAGGACAATATCTATACTGTTAGACTGGCACAGAATGAGATTTTCCTTGACTTTAAGGATCAAAGGGAAACGCAGGTCAATTGTTATATCCCCTGAAAGGATAGCTTGGAGGCAGCTTAGAGAGGCTGAAAAGACTATACATTTATGTATCCTATCTTTGTTAGCAACAACTAACTTTTTTGCCTCCAAAATTGCTATTGTTTCACCAGTAAAAGTAGATGTAAATATGGGACATTTATAGGTCAATGCTAGCCTGTAGTTAGGACACCAGACAGCAGCAACAACACAGCCCTCTAGAGATAGTTTAGAAGCATCAGTATAAATTGGGCACCAGTCTGACCATTCCGATGAAAGCCGTAGGTTAAAAAAATCATTTGATCTAAGATCCTCTTTGGATATGCCAAAATGTAGTAAAACTTTAGGGTAGAAATTTAAGACTTCATAGGAGGTACTAAATGTAGCTAGTTTATGGGATTGGAAAAGCGGAGTATTTAATCTGTCTAATTTTCTAAAAGATTTTATAAGACATGGAAGATCTTTATGGTACCAGTAAGGGTTGTTTGTCATAAGGGAAGAGAGGGAGTTGATTTTATAAATTAAAGGGTGAGAAGAAATCTGACAAGTTTTATAAAAGAAACGATCACATAAATATTGGCGTCGAATTTGAAGAGGAGGGTCTAGCGCCTCTATCTGTAGTGCATTGGTCGGAGATGCTCGCATGGCACCCAGGATCACCCTGAGGAATCTATATTGTAGCTTGTCTAGTTTAACTAGAGCTGTTTTTGAACAGGTCTGAAGAACAAAAGAACCATAATCTAAAATACTACGGATTATAGCATTATATATTAATTTTTGGGACTATGGGCGCCCCACCAGACTCCTGACAAACGTCTAAGAAGATTTAAATTCGATTCCGTCTTTTTTATAATGAAATTTAAAAGCTGTAGTCCTGTCATTTTTGATTCTAAAAATACACCCAAAAATTTAATACTGTCGCAGACTGGAATTACTAGATCGTTACACACCACTCTGATCGATAAGGGGTTTCGTTTAAGTGTGAAAACAACTACTTTACTCTTATCTGGTGACAAATCTAGTCCATGTTCCGTTAGCCAGTTAAATAAATAGTACAATGCGCGGTTTAACATAGATTCATCTTGCTCTGTTGTATCAGCTGATGTATAGAGTACTATATCATCAGCGTACTGTAATATGTTACAAAAGGAGGTAACAGTGTGATCTAATTCTGAGGTATAGAGATTGTATAGCAATGGGCTCAAAACAGAGCCCTGGGGGAGGCCTTTCCATGTCCGACGAGTAGAGTGAATAGAGCCTTCTAGTCTAGTTACAACCGAACGATCCATTAGAAAATTACATATGTAGTGCGCTAACCTCACGGGAACACACAGCTTATGCAGTTTCTGCCTGAGGTGGTGAAGAAGAACACTAACATACGCGGCAGTTATGTCGAGAAACACGGCCGCCAGGATTTGTCGTTTGGATAGAGCAATCCTAATGTCGGTGATAAGAATCGAGAGACTGTGCATGGTACTTGAGCCTTTTCGAAACCCGTATTGGGTGCTGAAGAGCATGCCATTAGATTCTAAGTACCATTTGAAGCGATTTTTCAGAAGGTGCTCCATTACTATAGCAAGGGTAGACGATAATGCGATAGGACGGTAGGAAGAGGACATGGAAGGGTTTTTACCTGGTTTTGAGAATGGAACTAATAAGTTGTGATTTCCAAGAGTCTGGCATTATACCTAATTCATAGGATTTATTAAGAAACTTAAGAAATAGGGTCTTAGTGGAGGAGCCAGCTTTGGTAAGGAAGGAATATGGAATACCGTCCAACCCAGGGGAAGAGTCTTTAAGTCGATTGAAAACACAGGATAATTCAGACATATTAAAAGGTTCGTTAAATTTGTGGGGGGGAAAAGATAGGGGGTAAGGAGATGGGAGAGAATCATAATTAGGAACAGAAGGAAGGGCCAATTGACTAACAAAGTCAGAAATCCAGACCGAATTATCATTACACGAGGGTTTAGATGAAAGCCAGGAACCACGACATCGTTTTAGGGTCTCCATATTAGGCAAGAAGGAGTTTGTGGATTTAGGGTCTCTGTAAATCTAAACCATGACTTTTTTTTGAAAAATCTTTTAGAAGCTGCCATAGCCTTTTTATATTCTATATAATTAGTTATTGACATATCTGAATAATATAGGGATTCAGCTGCATTACGGTTTTGAAACATGGAGGTGCACTCATCATCCCACCATGGTGGAGAATAACGTTTTTTGATTTCAATTTTTTTAAGGGGGATGCATAGATGAGCAGCCGTATGCAAATCATTAATTAGTTGGTCATAGGTATGGAGGAAGTTCGACTCAGAAATCTCTGGGATTGATTTAGTGTGGCGATCACTTTCTATGAAATATGTATCCCAATTCGCCTTATTAGTCTTGTATTTTAGGAGAGGTGAGAACTGGCGAACGGGAACACTGAGGTGAGGAAAAGAAATGAGGAGAGGTAAGTGATCGCTGCCATGAGAATCTTCGAAAACAGACCATGATGCAAGATAACAAAGATCTGGAGAGCAAAGAGAGAGAGATCGGGCGAGCTTGATTCATTGTTTGGAGCGACTCTGCGAGTAGGAGAGCCATCATTTAAGATGCATATGTTAAGATGATCCAAAATTTCCACAAGATTACAAAGGAATCATAATAAGGGCTGCCCCACAACAAATGAGCGCAGTTGAAGTCCCCCAAAATAAGGTAAGGAGTAGTGAGAGTCGTGAAGATGGATGTGCTTAGCACAGGGATTAAATTGGAAGAAGGATGAGGAATATATATAGACAAAATAGTTAAATTATAATTGTGAATTTTTACAGCAACAGCATTAAGAGAATTTGGTAGGGGTGGGAGAGGGAAAAGAGAATATGCAAGTGATGATTTTAACAATATAGCTGAGCCAGCATACCCATCGTCTCTGTCATCAGGGAAACAAGCGTACCCAGGTATTCGAAAGTGGGAACCAGGAACAAGCCTTGTCTCCGAAATGGCAAAAACGATGGGATCATGGGCATGTATCATTTGAAAAATTTCATGTTTTTGGGGGCTATGCTGTGACTATTCCGCTGGATGAGGTTGAATTTTAGAAATAATATTCATGAGCTGGCTCAATTTGGATGCTACGTTGGACGGTGCTGGGTGATCATCAAATTTTGATATAATATTTATAAGCATGGTGAGCAGCCCATCTATAAGATTGTCATTATTATCATTATTTGCATTGCCTCTTAAGGCAACCCCGTTTTGTGAGGATGGAGGGTCGTATTGAGAAATCATGGATCGGTGGGCAGCCCTGTCGTAACCACGGGCCAAAGGAGCGCGGGGTCTGGGGGAGGAATATGTGGTGCGTCTATAACTGGTAGTTATTAGAGAATTTTGGAAAGGGGTAAGGTAAGGGAGTTATGGTCCCGAGAGGGTCTTGTAGTACAATGAGCTGGGAAGGGTTTAACTGAAGCAAACATTGCACGGGTAACATCTGCGAAAGACAGAACTGAAGGGGGAAAGATGGTTACCGCCTCTGAATATGAAATATTATCCTCTGACATTTTCTTTTTAATATGTTTTTGTCTTTCCAATTCAGGGCAGTTCTTGTCCATAGCATAATGGCAGTCTTTGCATAAACAACAAGAGGCATTTTCGGGAGTAACAGAACAGGTATTACCAGAGTGTAATTGGCCGCATTCATAGCATCTGGGCTTGGAGCGACATTTGTCGCTTACATGTCCAAAGCAGCAGCATGTGAAACATTGTATTGTCGGTAACTGGTAAGGTGTGACTGGAATTGAGGTGTAGCAATAATAAATGTGTTTAGGGAGGATCTGTCTAATAAATGTAAGGACTACTGCTGTTGTTGGCATCCAATCTATGGAGCCATCTGGCTGGCGTACCTTCCTACTGAACCTTTTAGTCTTCATAATTTGTCTGCAGTAATTCGGGAGTTCAACCTGTTCTACGAACTCTTCCACGGACCAGTCCTTGGGGACTTCTTGAACCACTCCCATATGGGAGACATTAAACGTTGGGATAATAGCCTTATATTGAGCAGCTGATAAAGTTGGATTAACCATAAAATTATTTGCATCTTTAGCAAAAACAAACTCTACAGATATTCTGTTTCTACCCACACTTTTGATTCCCTGTTGAACTATTTTGCCAACATTTCTGTTAATCATCATTTTACCAAATAATATTTTATTTATAGTAGCTCCAGATCTAGGATTGTTTTCTATTCTATGCACATGGATCAAAAAAGGACCTTTATTTTACTCGAGTACTTGTAAGGAACATTAACAGAATGATGGACCCATAAAGATTTGTCTGTGCTAAGGTCTGACGACAACCGTGCTTTTTTTCGAAGGAATGTTCGATACTTCGTCAACCGCAAAACGTTTTCTCATTTCTGTAGGTAGCGACCGAGAGCCACATGGATCCTGATCCATTTGTTCATTACATGTTATAGAGCCCGGGGGCGGGTCTGGTGGACCAGGAGGGATCTTCGACATAGTCAAAGACCCCTAAAATGAGTATTTGAATGAATTAATAAAAACTTACCTTATGAGGGTAAATTAGAATATCACCAAGGAAGAATAAATATATTTAAAGGAGTGGAATCACACATATAAAAAATTTAACTACATATAGATAGGACACATATAACAAGTTTAAATAAGAAAATTATCAATGAATCTAGGATAAACTAATATTTAAGAGTGTCAAAATCGCCAACGCGTGCGTAATACCATGGCCTAAGTTTTGACAGTTAAAAAAAAAAACAATACAACAAAATGAACGTTATCTCATTTTAATTGACATTCGCAGTCACTATTAGTTTTGCTGTGATCAATTTAAATTTTATTATTATGATTTTATTACCTAAATTGTGATCTCTTATTGTTATTCATTTTAACTATTTCGTCAAAAATTAAAAAACATGTCTGCCATTGGGCCAGAATTCTTGAATTTTATCAAAAAGTTAGAAGATAATGGTGATAAAGTAACATTTGGGACACCATTTGATCAACCAATCGATTTTGAGTTCAACGTGAGTTTTATTTGGTGGTGTTTTTTGTAAGAAAATGTATGAAATTCTCTCAAATTATTCTCTTTACAGAATTCTTCGTGTTATGTATGTAATGGATATTATGGGCCCAATTTTGGCGAGCCAGTTTGTATGACATGTCATGCATTTTTGTATCCTGATTTTCCATCGTATTTTCCCACTGCATTTTTCTCCAGCGAGAAGACTGACGACGGAGACTCAGGGAATGATGAGCCCACAGATATCACTTATGTTATGCCAGATCGGTCTATCAAAAGATGTTATAGACCTATACTTCCCCGCTGGTGGAATATGGTAAATTCTGTAGGTGAACCTATTTCATATTCATTAATTTACAACAATTTTAAAGAATATTATTTTATAATATTCTATCCACATGATTGATGAATTTTGAGCGTGGGGTATAGTTATAGGATGCATTTATTTATTATGAACAAATTTTAACTTTTTAGGCTGCTCAGCTATCTGGTGCACAAATTTTAAGTAGTGGGTGGACATAGTGGTTAGGGGGGAAGGTATACTTACCCTTTCTGTAACTCCTAGGGTCCAGAGTTCTGGAAATATTTATTTTTGGTAAACATAACCTCACCTATTTTTTCACTAACATTATTGTGATGGGCGGTGAAAGGTCGCGACCAGTGACTAGAACAGTGATTTAGGTTAGCTTCAGATCAAAGCGAACAAGCTGAGCTAGCAAAATGAACTTGCCGCTGCAGCTTCCGGCGAGGGCCAGAACCGACTGGTAACCATTTATTATTTATCTTATACACACGAACAGTCAGTTAGGTTTAGACCAAAGCGCACGAGCTGAGCGAGCGAAGCGAGCGTGCCCTGTTAGCGGCCAACGAGTGCCAGAACTGACTGTTAATCATTTACTATTAATTTTACACACACGATTTATAACTTCGTCTTAATGGCCGCCATTTTGAATATTTTCATGGTTACACTTGGAGTGTATGTGAATGTGCTCTGTTGTTTTTTCTTCATTTTTTGATAATATATGCATTTTTGGTTCTTTTTCTGTTGATTACTGGCTTTCTGTTCGACTTTAAAAGGATTGTTCAACTTTATAAGTGCAATATTAGTGAAAAAATAAGTGAGGTTATGTTTATTAAAAAAACTGTAGATCACCAGATCATAGGGGTTGTAGTAGAGGTAAATGCCCGCCCCCTTCCCTGTTCCACCACCCTGCTACTTAAAATTCGTGCATCAAACATCTATAGATTTACCAGTTTTTAAAATAGGTTAGAAGGCTAAGGCAGCTCTGCTTCACTTCCGCCTTAGCCTTTATGGTTATTTTTTTATAACCACCCAAAATTCACTTTTTATCAAATAATAAATAAATGCGCCTTATAACTATACCATAAGTCGTGGTAGTGTCATGGCTAGCGCACGCGTCCCAAACTCAGAGGGCGCAGGGTATGATCCTGGCCGGAACGCATGCACCACTTAGGCAGTTTTCTGACCTAATGTGCATATTGTTACAATTACTACATAACTAATAACGGTGAAGGAAAACATCGTGATGCAACCTGCACATCAAGATAACCGATGTGTTAAACCTGCCAAGCCGCCTTGGACAAGAGTGGCGGGTATACTGTCCGTTCCCCTATAGTGGGAGGCCCGAGCCCAGCAGTAGGACATTTATGGGCTGCTATTAATATAACTATACCACACTCAATTTTGAATTTGAGTTGCTTTTTCTCTTTATGATTGTGTATATATGAACAGGTTTATAAATGTGTTTTGTTTGTTATTTAGTGACTAGAATTAAAAGAGAATACTTCCTGATCCTGAGAGGTGCAACAGTTTTGTAAAATATAGGTAGATATAGATTTATGAGTATGAAGCTGAATATAATAATACTAGCGGTCCGCCCTGGCTTCCCACGGGTATCTAAAAAGAAATTTTTTGTTGACTTTAATTACCTACTAAGCAAATTCAAAATATTTCCCCTCCCGTACGGCCCGTACCCCAGTGACGCCTACATCGCATAAGGTGCTGCCTAGCTAGCCAAGCAGGGTGAGCGGCGACGACGCAATTTTTTCTAATACTTACTTTTTAAACTCGTGATATTTTTCTAATGGAATGTCCGAATTGAATAATTCAAAATCTTATACTGAGGAATTGAAGCAGTCTTGAATATGAAGTAATTTATTTTGATAAGGATGAATACCAAGATACAAATAAAGAGCCTTTTCTAGCAGCAGCATTTCAATTAAATTGTTAAAATAAAAGAACATTTACTGTGGCATAACTATAATAGTTAAACATATGTTGTCATGACACTTTTTGTAAACAATGATTGGTTCTGCAAAGTCGTAGTACATTATTTTATTCCATCATCAATCATTTTCGCAGCGCACTTGGTTTTATATAAATTTTTTACACCTGGGGTTATATTATTGGAGTTTAGTAAGGATCCCTAATTTTTTTGAAAATATAGGCTATGTCACCCGAGTGTAGCTTGCCAACAGGGAAAGAATTTTTCAAATTGGTTCACCAGTTTCGGAGCCTATTCATTGCAAACAAACAAACGAACAATCAAATCTTTCCTCTTTATAATATTAGTATAGATCAGCCCTTAAACATCACACTGTTGGTCGTCAAAGTTTTAGGGATATGGATGATATAATGCTCACATTTCTCCAAGGTGGTTTAGCGAGTTTCACACATTGGTATGAGGTTTTAAAAAAAATCCTCTCTCATCACATGGTAATTGTAACAATATGCATATCAAGTCCTAAAATCTGCCTAAACAGTGCAAGCTTTCTGGCTAGGATTTGAACTCACATCATTAGAATGAGATATGGATACTTTAGTCATAAAGCAACCAAGATTTGAATGTGTACTTGTCCTTCATGTGGATTTCTATTTTAAAATGTATTTTTTGTCTATTGCCTCTCTTACTGAATGTGTGGTATTATTATTTATTTGGTAATATTCTGTAAAATTCTAAATAGGCTTAATATAATGAGTAGTGTTGATGATAATATTGGTAATATTATGGTGGATTCCATTTCATCTCATGCCAGAATGTGAATCTATATTACAGTTATATTCCTATCCCTCTATTACAGTCACTAGACTGGCTAACTCACATAACAAGCATATTTTTGTATCAATTTTAAGTGGGCCTTGTAATTGTCTATAGAACTATTAGTACTAACATAAATAACTTTTTAAACTCTGTCATAAGAAAGAAGTCTTATAGATGGGGCACTATAGTCATGCACTGGAATGTTAGAAAGCCAAAATAATTTTAGATAGATTCCAATGTAATTATAATATAATGGAACATTTATATTTAAACATTTGATAAAACCAACATATTGTTACAACTTAAGTTCCGACAAAAACAAAATCTACCTGCATATCTGTAAAAACACATTTTATTACCCGTCGGCACTTGAACTAATTGTAATTATTTTATGATCGTTTTCTTTTGTCACTTATTTGTTGCTTATTGTGGAGAATAGCCTATTGTACTCGTTTGTGGCCGCTTGCAGGCACAATTAGCCAGGTGTGCGGAATACGATTTCTAGGAAATTACGTCGACGCTTGCCGGGCAGGCATATTTGCATTTGTGCAGTATAAAACGATGGCTTGATGGAGAGAGGAGGCAGTCGAGCGAGAACCACGATCGAAGGGAGACGTGTACTACAATCGGGAATCTAATAATGACGGACTTTGCGCGTTTTATTGAATTAAGACCTTTTGCATTACCTTTGAACTTGTTGTGTTCGGTTATATTTGTACCTGTGTTATACGTGTTTGTATAGTTCTAATAAACTCTATAATAATTCCAACGGCATTTTAATTCGAGTCCCGTAACGTAACAATATCAATGTATCTGGACTGGTCTATTATAATTAATTCCATTTCCTGCCAAAGAACTTTTTACAATAGTTCATTGGGATTGTCTTTAGTGCCACCACTATAATAATGGGTTGGGGAAAAAGTCTTTTCGCATATATTATGTATGAACTTGTAATAAGATCTCTTTATCATTAAAAAGTATTAATTTTAAAGAAGACAATTCCAAATTCAAATTAGGAAAATATGTGATTTTCATTTGTTTTTCTTATTGTTAAAATGAGTGAGTCTAATGAAGAAATTCGATACATTTTAGAATTTTACTACAAAAAAGGTAATAATGCAACACAAGCCACGAAAAAATTTTGTGATGTTTATGGACCTAAACGCAGTATCTGTGAGAGTAGCGCAAATTTGGTTTAAGCGTTTTCAATCCGAAAATTTTGATGTCAAAGTTGCACGTCGCTCTGGTCGCCCTGTTACGGACAAAATTGATGCCATTTTGTAGTTAGTCATATTAGTAGTTACGATGTAGCTGGAGAACTGGGAATTGACCACAAAACGGTTTTGGCGCATTTGAAAAAAGCTGGGTACACATAAAAGCTCGATATTTAGGTGCCTCATGAGCTCACTGAAAGAAACCTAATGAACCGTGTACTCATTTGTGATTCTTTATTACGACGTAATGAAACCGAACCATTTTTGAAGAAGTTGATAACTGGTGATGAAAAGTGTATCACGTACGACAAGAACGTGCGAAAAAGATCGTGGTCAAAGGCCGGTTAGGCTTCACAGACTGTGGCGAAACCCGGGTTAACTCGCAACAAGGCGATGCTGTGTGTATGGTGAGATTGGAAGGGCATTATTCATCATGAGCTGTTACTGCCAGGCAGGACCATCGATTCTGAACTGTACTGCGAACAACTGTTGAGATTAAAGCAAAAAGTTGAGAGAAAGTGGCCGGAATTAATCAGCAGAAGGATGTGGTTTTTCACCATGATAACGCATGATCGCACATCTTTAGCCACTCAGCAAAAATTACGAGAGTTTGGCTGGGAGGTGTTAATGCATCCGCCGTATAGTCCTGACCTTGCACCTTCTGATTTTCACCTGTTTCTGTCTCTGCAGAATTCCTTATGCAGTGTCAGGTTAACATCACGAAAGGACTGCCAAAACCACTTGTCGCAGTTTTTTGATCAGAAGCCCCAAAATTTTTATAGCAATGGGATCACGTCCCTATTTACAAGATGACAAAAAGTTATCCAACAAAATGGCACCTACATACTTTAGTCAAATGTAAATAAACTTTATAAAAAAACCTTTTGAATTTTTATATAAAATGCGAAGAAACTTTTTCCGCAACCTAATATATACGCCATATATAGCGCCAATAAAATATGCATGAAACTAAAATCACGGAAGGCTGTCATAATAGAGCTGATTGCTTACATTGGATAACTCGGAAAATGAGTAAAAGTATTTATTAATTATTTCTTTTTAGAACTCCTTTGACATTGAAACAAGTCCTGATGACGATATAAGCCGTGCAAGTAACCCTGGTGAAGTTGCAAGTAGCAGCAGGGCTGGCATCGAGGATGGAGCAGGTCACTGTCCACCCATGCCCACACCGAATTTAGCACGATCCCTGCAAGCACTGTCCACTCCACGACCACCGGATAATTTAGCTCCTGGGCTAGTTGAGCAGTTGCCATCTGAAGGTAAAATTTCTCATCAACGCCAGCTCCATAAACTATATTAAGTCATATATAAGTTCTACACACAAAAAATTAATAGACATAGCATAGTAATTGGATAGTCAAATCAACTGAAATATATATTTTTATAAAATGTTGCAGCCTCGTAGATTTTGTATGAGTACGTACACACTAAAAACTTTACCAAGTTTGTATAAGTAAAAAAGTCAATTAAGTAATAATTAAAATGATTTCTACTATGATAATAAGACCTGTATGAGCCAGAAAAACTTCGTTTGCGTTGCCATGACTACCATATATTTGTGAAACGACATTATCGTTCATTCAACTCTTCTATGGTTACACTATACTGTATAATGTGCTTATTATTTGTTGGGTATGTGTATGTACGTTTATATATAATTACATACCTTACCTATTTATTATATTATTATTATCATACCTATTGATATATTATTATATTATTATTAGTATATTATTAAGTTGCACACGAACAAATTATCTATAATATAATAAATTTATAATAAGATGCTTGTCCATCCAAAGGTAGCCAGGAAGAGATTGCTTTAAGCCATATGGCCACCCATTGTTATCACATTTTGTTGTCTTAAGACTATAAAGTAGTAGGTACCTGAAGACAAGATTGTCTGATTGTGATTGTGTTGATGTACAATAAAATGTATAGTTGTTGTTGTAGTGCTGCTGTGTATATTCAGCTACCTGGACGACATGTCGCTGTGCGCGTGCGCGTGCGTGTGCACGCGCTGGTGGCGGCTGGTGCGCGCGCGCGTGCCGCCCCCGCGTTGGGCTGCCTTCGCCAGTCGCCGCTGGCCGCTCTTCCGCCCGATGCCCTCCAACTTCGATTGGCACAAGGTACAATTACCAAAACTAATGTACAGTATTGATGGGATCTTCTATTATATCCTTGAATCTGATAGGTGTTATTTATATTTCACAAATCAAAGCTCTCCTCACAGAGTGCCTTCTGGCCTAGGTCTCCTCTAACTCATGCCAGTACTGCCTTTAAAAGGCAGCACATCACCAGTAGGATCCAGTAGTGAGCCTAAGCTTGTCCTCCTAATGTTTGCTCTGCCTTCCCCTGCTCCTTTACCAACCCCTGGTTACCACAGTCCATCACCGTTTCGTAGAATCAATTTTTGTCAGCACATTGGTTGGTATAGTTTTAGCTGCTTATGCTTTCTGTGTTCACTTTATCCAATGATTTAATGCTCAGGATGCTATGTTCCATAGCACAATATCAGCTTTTTATTTGGACATTGACTTCTGTTTAAATTCATGCTTCACATCCATATGTTACATATGGAGGATCTTTATACACACAGCCAAACACATACACAAAATGAAATAAATCAAGACCTTTTTAATGATTTCTATATACACTGCAAGTCTTGATATAACAATATGCAATTTCAGAAAATATCCATCCTCCACCAACCATTTGATAAACTAACACTTATAATATCAAAGTTTATTCTGACCACTATAACTGTGAAATATTATCTTATATTCGGCCGTTCTTTAAAGCCACATTTGGCTTCTGTCAAACTGATTTTCGTAGTCACGTGAACTATCTATGATAATACAATTTAAAAAATAATATAGGAAGTCACACATTACCAACACGATTAAAATTGAACGTATTATTAGTTAAAAATATATATTTTTCTTATCCTGGGCTTTTTTATTTTAAAAATGTAGAAAATATTAATATAATACCTTAATAACGATTTATATTTAAAATTTTCGATTATACTTCAATCTTCAGGTCACATCACTAATATTTAAGAAAAAAATGTGTTACATAACATCGTCATGAGTTACGTATCTAAAGAAATAAACTAATTATGGTGTTTTAATATGATATAAGTTATTATGATACTGTTACAAAGTTAGTTCATCAGTATTTGAAGCTTCATATAAATACTATTTTTTTTATGACTGAGCTCTAAAGCTCAGTCATAAAAAAATGAAACCCATGGTTATTTAAAATTTGTTCATTTTCATAAATATCATATTGAATCACAATGTAGTGTAGACACATAGGATTACTGTCTTGTTATATTGGTATTGTATTATAATTTATATTTATGTGTGTATACATACCTACATAGAAAGCATGTATGTGAATGTTAGTACACAAGTCCGCTCTGTAAGTTTGCATCAGGGATCCACCTTAAGTCCTTACCTGTTTCTGCTGATCATGGATGCGCTGACCGCAGAGGTACCGGATGAGGCACCCTGGTGCATGCTCTTCGCAGATGATATTGTCCTGGTAGATGAATGCGGGCGGGTGGCACTTCAAAACAAACTAGATAGGTGGCACCAAGTGCTAGAGCAAAAGTAAAGGTAGACAAAAAAGAGATGGATGGATTGTGTGAAGGATGATATGATGATTTGTGGACTTTGTAGTGTGACAGAGGATGTATGTCAGA
This sequence comes from Dendrolimus houi, assembly GCA_039645545.1. Lineage (NCBI taxonomy): Eukaryota > Metazoa > Arthropoda > Insecta > Lepidoptera > Lasiocampidae > Dendrolimus > Dendrolimus houi. The sequence continues at coordinate 14,267,282 of CM077134.1, forward strand.
TTAGAGGAGTGTGAGGGAAAAGACATTGTGCCGACCCCAAAAAATGGGGAGAAGGTGAAAGAAAAGAGACGGAGTGTATAAGTACCTCGTAAATGTTGCCTATACTAAGAATATTGTAAGAACGTTGTATTTAAAACATGTATTATTATTATTATTTTATTATATTTAGAAATATCAAGCGTTGGTAGAATCGTGCTTTTGCCGCATCTGTCTGGTACAGATGTGTGTGCAGGAGCGGCCCGGCGAGGCCGAGAACGCCTGGAGGAAGAACCGCCTCAGGAATGAGTTAAAGGTGAGCTCCCCTTGCTTGGTACCTTCAACTTATTTTATTACCTCAGAATTATAAAAATATTAGACTAGAAAATTTTAACTGCTGAGTACGGGTTTTTTTAATTTAATGGGAGTCGGTTGTCTAGGCCTGGTGGATAGGCAGTTTTTATTTGTCAATGGCAGATTTCAGACAAAGGAAAGATAGTAAATGAAAAATAATTTAAAGATAAATAGTTAATTAAATATTCTATTCTTACATAGATAATATAATACAAAAATTAAAACAATTATAGGTAATTATAAGAACAAGGAGTGATTTTATCTCTCATGAGCAAACTCTTTCAGACAATCCAACGTGTTTAATTGAACTTTTAAATAAACTTGAATTAAAGAACATCTATATATTAGGTTGGGGAAAAAGTTTCTTCGCATTTTATATAAAAATTCAAAAGGTTTTTTTTATAAAGTTTATTTACATTTGACTAAAGTATGTAGGTGCCATTTTGTTGGATAACTTTTTGCCATCTTATAGGTAGGGACGTGATCCCATTGCTATAAAAATTTTGGGGCTTCTGATCAAAAAACTGCGACAAGTGGTTTTGGCAGTCCTCTCGTGATGTTAACCTGACACTGCCTAAGGAATTCTGCAGAGACCGAAACAGGTAAAAATCTGAAGGTGCAAGGTCAGGACTATACGGCGGATGCATTAACACCTCCCAGTCAAACTCTCGTAATTTTTGCTGAGTGGCTAAAAATGTGTGAGGTCTAGCGTTATCATGGCGAAAAACCACACCCCTTCTGTTGATTAATTCCGGCCACTTTCTCTCAACTTTTGCTTTAATCTCATCAGTTGTTCGCAGTACAGTTCAGTATCGATCGTCCTGCCTGGCGGTAACAGCTCATAATGAATAATGCCCTTCCAATCCCACCATACACACAGCATCACCTTGTTGCGAGTTAACCCGGGTTTCGCCACAGTCTGTGAAGCCTGACCGTCCTTTGACCACGATCTTTTTCGCACGTTCTTGTCGTACATGATCCACTTTTCATCAACAGTTATCAGCTTCTTCAAAAATGCTTCGGTTTCATTACGTCGTAATAAAAAATCACAAATGAGTACACGGTTCATTAGGGTTCTTTCAGTGAGCTCATGAGGCACCCAAATATCGAGATTTTTTGTCTACCCAGCTTTTTTCAAATGCGCCAAAACCGTTTTGTGGTCAATTCCCAGTTCTCCAGCTACATCTTACTACTAATATGCCGATCTTGCTCCACTTTTTCAAAAATGGCATCAATTTTGTCCATAACAGGGCGACCAGAGCGACGTGCATCTTTGATATCAACATTTCTGGATTGAAAACGCTTAAACCAAATTTGCGCTACTCTCACAGATACTGAATTAGGTCCATAAACATCACAATTTTTTTTTCGCGGCTTGTGTTGCATTATTACCTTTTTTGTAGTAAAATTTTAAAATGTATCGAATTTCTTTATTAGATTCATTCATTTTAAAAATAAGAAAAACAAATGAAAATCACACATTTTCCTAATATGAATTTGGAATTGTCTTCTTTAAAATTAAAACTTTTTAATGATACCAAAACCAGCCAGATACAAATGGTATAGCCAAAGAAATTTTATTACAAGTTCATAGTCTTTTCGCATATAGTATTATTATATGCGAAAAGACTTTTACCCCAACCTATTTTATTGGAAAAGTTTTAAAATGTCTACTATGAAAGAGGGCATAGAAGATTTGCTTCCGGATCACAAGTATTAGATCAATTCTAAATTAAATTAATATATCTTGATAACACTAAAGATTGTATACGCGCTCGGCGCGTACGCTAGTAAAACGTTGGTTGAGTTGTAACAAAAATCCATACTATTTTAATATTTATAGGCAAGTTAAGTATTTAGATATGACTGAGCTCACTAAAATTGTTAGAATGATATAGAATGGATGGCTGCCTCTCCTGGTCTAAACCTGGTCCTGGTTATTGGCCAGGTTCCAGTCTCCCTTCAGAGGGCGGCAGCACATTAGTAGGACCTTCGATGTAACAAATATCCATAGGCAATATTAACCGCTTTCTATCAGGCGGGCCGTCTGCCTGTCTGCTGAACTCATGTAGAAACAAAATAAAAATAGAACATACGGATGATAGTCTGTAAAGAACAGCGGTAGCGTTCGCATCTTTAAATTCTGCTTATTTATTTTCGGTTTGCAGCTCACACTTTTAGATGTCCGCGTTTTGTTTGTGACAATAATAATAATAATCATCGGCAGACAAACACACACATTGTATATCCTCAAGCTAAGCAAGTTACGCTTGTGTTATGGGTGATATACAACGGACCACTCTGGGGCCGATCCCAGACACCCAGACCATAGTAAATAACATAAAGTATTTTTCGAAGTAAACATAGATTGAGTAGATTTAAATACACTACTCAGTAACTTAAAAAACAGGAAATGATAATGCCGCCCGCGCCATTTTTCATTTTTCAACGCGGCGCTCATGTCTACTACCGATCGAAAATAACAAGACTACAATCTAGGTGTCTTCAAGTCTTGCGTGAACAGGTATCTACTAGATTAGCGTGCTCCACCTTAGACTGCATTTCCACCTGACATCAGGCGCAATGTCAGTCAAACGCGAACCTATATTCATTATAAAAAAAAGGACATGTCATGTGTAACATACCATACATGTAGTTGACATACCGATTAAATGTGTCAACTTCAAAATGAAACTAAACACAGAACAAAATATCTGATAACAGCCATTGGTTGATAGAAAAAGAAATATTATATGTATATGCAGATGCTCCGTAATGACCCGCCTGAGGGCATCGCGGCGACACCCTTGGACCCCAAATGCTGCCACTGGCAGGCCTCTGTCACGGGTCCTGTGGGCTCGCCCTACGAAGGTGGCATCTTCTACCTATACCTGCAGGTGCCCTACTCGTGAGTAACAAAAACAAGCCGCGTATTCACCTGCGAGCCGTAACCGTAAACGTTGCAGATACTGTACCCAAAAATCATAGTGTGTACATGGTTGTCGAGCTCGAGTCGACAAAGTGAAAGTCATTTTCGTACACATTAGAGCGCGTTACTCTATTTGCTTGCAGTAGTAGTAGTAGAATTCGCCCACAAAGGCAGGCAAGGGAATCTTAGTCGATACAGCCAATTCTGATGTATAAGTCTTCGTATAGGCAGAGCGCAGTTGAGTTTTAGGCTACAACTGACGCCATTCAATGGAGTTCTTGTGAAAACTGGAAGGGCTACATTTAACCATACAATTCATATTTCTCACAAAAACACATAATTACTACTCAAAAACTATCAATATCCCACAAATATTGTTCATTTTAGAGTAATTTTACATATTTTTAGAAAATAAAACTGCACAGCACAAGGACCCCTTTTCAGTTCCCGGCAAAACCTCTGTATTCGCTCGATTACAGTTACGGTTCGCAGATGAGTACGCGGGTTTATGTACGCCCCACATTCTCCAGAGGAAATAACACGGGAGCCCGTCTACGTTCTCGTTTATTGGGAGAATGTATAGGCCCCTTTATATTTATTTTAAACCCCCAAATTAGTTATTTGATATCACTTATGGAATTTGATTGAGAGTCAAATAATTGTAGATGACTTAAAGACAATAAACTGTTAAATTGAATGCATATATGTGTAGTAGTTTAGTGTTGGAACACCAAAACTAGAACGAAGAGGTCTCGGTTTCGACTTTTGGCTACTGATTATTTATACATATATGATGATGAATGTAAAATGTTAACTTTTTTTAATTATTTGGTAAAACATATATTTTTTTAAATATTTTCTTCTTTTGCCTGTTATAGTATCGTCAGGACTACTACTACTCTACGACTCTACTTTTATTAGAATTATTTGGTTTTGATTTTGATTCTGCAGGTCAGTAAAATTCATTTCAACACTTCAACCAAGTCTGTACAAGTGTACAATTCAATTAATATACCCTTAAGTTCTTCTGACTATATACCAAATACCAAGAGTTGACGTTATTACTAAAATCAGTGTGTCATATGCCAAAAGTGACTTTAAAGAACAGCTCAAATCTTATGTTAGTTATGTAAATAAAATTTACAGGTACCCCATGAGCCCACCAGTGGTACGTTTCTTGACTCGCATCCTTCACCCGAACGTGTCTAGGCATGGAGATGTGGGCATCGACTCTGTGCACCACAACTGGTCATTAGCACTTACCATCAGTAAAGTGCTTATATCCATACAGAGCCTCTTGACAGACCCATACACAGCGGTGAGTATACTCGCGGCCCGCAACTATCTTTATGTCCACGTTCAGCTGTGAAAAGTCAAGACGTAGCAAGTGGTTTGCGAGAAATTTAACACAAGGGCAAAAACTTATGTTATGAACTTCAACGATGTGCTATTCTAAACAATATTCCTTGATAGTATTTTTGAAGCTCCATATTTTTTTCAGAAGGTTCCATTTGTCCTTCAAAATTTAGAAGGGGGGGAGGGGGATTTTGACGTCTTTGAAAATTAATAAATCTTTCTGCCTTATTGACTTAAATTAAAAAGTGATCAAACAACATCACCATATTAATTTTACGTTATTAAGGGCCGATTTTTTAATCGTCAGATATAAGTTATCAGTCGAATAACTTATGATCTGAGTGAATTCAAAAGTGAAACCATTCAACTGTTTTATTCATGCAACTGACATTTTTAATTTTTCCATGTAATACTAATACTACTACTATACTAATTATTCTATGAATAATTTTTATCTGGTGATTAAAAAATCGATCCGAAGAGCGATGCCGTGCTAAGACTGATACAATGCCAAATGCCTAAGAAAACTAAAATGTTAGTGGTTGGATTTTAAAGTTGTATAGATGGCGTTCTTAGTCACCAACAGAATCATTACCAAGGACTTTTTATTAAACAAATCAACCTCTGTACAGGTGGAGTATTAAATTTTGGCGAGGACTGTATACTATTCTCTACTTTATTTATTTACTAGCTTCTGCCCGCGACTTCGTCCGCGTGGAAAGTTTTTTTAACTATCCCACGGGAACTCTTTAATTTTTCGGGATGAAAAGTATCCTATATGTTGACCAGGGATATAAGCTTCCACCATACAAAATTTAATTTAAATCGGTCTAGTCATTTCGGAGATTAGCCGGTACAAACAGACAGAGAAACAATAAATTTAAAAAATCTAAAATTGTTCTATTTCACTTCTTACATCCCCCTGACTCGGTTTTTAGCATTTTTTTTCATTGTACAGAAATTCGACCTCTACAGTTTTATTATATGTAAATAGATATAGATTTATTTGGCCTATAAAACAGAGTACAACACAAAATTGCCACAAAGTCTAAATGACTAAATATGAGCTTGTTGATCTCCTTAACATTCACTCACATCTACAACAAACTTGTACTGTTAAAATATAACAATCTAAAATTAAACTGAAGTGTTAAAAGAATAGCTTTGGTAAATGCTAGAACGTGCTTTTAACACGCGCAGTGTTAGCATACGGTGATTTTAGCTTAGTTAAAGAATAATTTTGACTACACACATTAAATATGTCTAGTTCAAGTAGTTTAGTATTAGTTCCACTGATGCTATTATATAACCGACCCATTCTTATTATAGAGTTAAAAAACGAAGTGTTATTCATATAAACCCTTAAAATTAACAATCTATACTATTGTTTTCTATTTATATTTAATGAAAACAAAACAAAAACACGTTTGTATATAGCGAAAACAAATTGTCGCATACTGTACCACGGTGCCGGGGGTAAAGTATTAAAAATATGTCAATCGTACCCTGGGGTTATTTAAAAAAGTCATCTTTGAAAAAATACATTAAAACTTTCACAGTATTAAGTTTTTGCCACCAGTACGTATAATTAATACTACATTTTAACGGTTTTAAGTGCAGCATTTTATTTATTTGATTTTTATTTCGATCTTTCAATAGCTGTGAGATCACTGAAGACGAAAATATGTGAGATCTGTGTCCCACTCAGAGGTTTTTCCTTTCTATTTGCTAACACAATGACAGAAGGAATAAGGAAAAACAATAGATATAAATAGTCAATAGAATATGTAAAAATACTTTTCTAAAACACATGCTAGTACTTTGACAGTCTAAACGCAAGTTTTAACAAAATCAAATAAATAAAATGCCGCGTTTAAAACCGTTGAAACGTAGTTTTACTTAAAACTTTCACCTTAAAACGACAACTAATGCCGACCCGTGTATAATCCATGTATCATTTTCTTTTGTATACTATCTATCTATACTTCAAGCGAGTAATCAACCTACGAATGTGTAGTAAATACGGGCGATGAAGTCGCCGAGCCAAAAGTACGCGTACTTGCTCGAACGTTTATCAGCCGCTTTAGTGTGTAACAAAGTTATCTTTTTTAGGTTTGTATGGAACCTGAAGTGGGTGAAATGTATGCCAGAGATCGTCCAAGGTTCGAAGCTGTGGCTCGCCGGTGGACGTGGCGATATGCGATGCAAGACATATTCCCCTCCTAAGAAATTTAATGTAAAATATGATGATTAGGCAAACGAAAGTCAGGACGGGAACCTTGTATTGAATGGTTGTGCACTCCTTTATTATATTGCTGCTGGTCCCATAACCTAAAGTAAAATAAAACGACTTGTTTTTGTGGCAGCCAGAATTGGAGTGAGAATTCATTTTGTTATATTTTAAATGTGACATGTACTTTTCTACATATCATATATTTACATAGCCAGTTCTATTTTGATACCGAACTACAACAATATAGGACACCATCTCTGCAGTGTCTACAGGCTGAGGACATTTTCCCTAAAAATTTACGAAAATTTGGTATCGGAACCTTTTCAAAGTACTGTGCTTTTACGATAACTTGGCGCGGCGGGTTAACAACACCCACCCAAAAATTTGTATTACTTATATGGTGATGTGATTTTAAGGTTTTATAGCAATTAAACTCAATATTTAACGGAGCACTGTATTCGTAAGTTTTGAGAATTGATGTTTCCGGCTTGGCAACTAAGCCTTTAAGCCAGGCGCAGTTGTATTGTAGGCTACAATCGACGCCATTCAACGGAGTTCTTGTGAAAACTCGAAAGGCCACATTTGGCTATACACTTCACATTTCTCACAAAAACATATAATTATTACTCAAAAACTATCAATATCCTACAACTATTGTTCATTTTAGAGTAATTTTACATATTTTTAGAAAATAAAACTGCACAGCACAACATCCCCTTTCAGTTCCCGCCAAAAACTCCTCCTTTTGAGAATTGACAGTAGAGTGAACGAAATAGTGCTGTGACAACATACAACTATATGACTAAAAACTAGTCCTGTGACAGCTCTTTAAATTTAACTATTTTTAACACTAACCAAATTTAAATACTATCACAAAAATATGTATTATAAACTTTATAAAAAAAATACACAAGACTGTCACAAATACATACAACTGAACACACTCGTTAAGTTAAATTATTTAAATAACTCTCACCTAAAAATAACTTTCCAGGTTTAAAAAAATACAGTTACACTAAATATTAGTTGAAATTCAATATTCCAATTTTATTTCTAAGATACTGAAATTTATCTTTAGGCAAGGCATTAGTAAACAAATCAGCATATTGTTCTTTAGTACATACATAGTTTAAATCTATTACTTTCTGAATATATTTTCCTTTAACAAAATTATATTTAACATGTATATGCTTGCAACGCTTATGATAGTCCACATTTTTAATTAAACATATTTCACTTTGACTATCTATCTATGTTTAAACAGACTGAAATTTGTTTAAATGCATCAGTACTAATATATTTTACTGCAGCAGTACTAATATATTTTATAAATAAAGAATATACGCACCTAAATTGTTATTATTTTTAGCGGAGTTTTTAAGTTATTGCGGCGATTTTAGTGATTAATATTTTTGGAATTTGATAACCTTGCGCGCCAAATTATCATGCACGCACAAATATACAAAATTTCATGTTAAAGAGTTCATTTAGCCTTTCTAGCGTAAAATTTAACTCTTTATCCCACGGAAACTATCCTATTTTCCAGGATATATTATTCTATCTTCCTCCCTGTCCTCGGTAGTGTATAGTGACAATTAATTCATTTGAAATGCCTTGAAGTAGCACCAAACAAACCTCAAACTAAAGTCACTTTTACATTTGTATGGTAGAATGATATGTATGTAGATGTATGAATAAGACTATAGTGATTGTGAAATATGTATACAACGTAATATATAAAAGGACATTGTCTATAATAATAAAACATTTTAATCGAAATCTTTTTTGATTTCTTACAGAATTGGTTAGATGACAATGTTATAAGATATTCCAAACGTCTAAAGCAATTTACATGTGAGAGTGTGTGCTAAAATATCGTACTCTTAAAATATCATAATAAAAATATTTTTTATTACTGTTTAAACAATAATTAGATAAAATATACCATTCTTGGCACCCCAAACTATAATAGGCACCCAATTTATTCAAGATATAAAAAAAAATATTTTTTATTTTGTACCCATACAACAGGGATGATGATTGATTTTTGAGTCAATCTACGTTACACCCTAACTAGATGACAATCCTGCATCACATAATTATACTTGCAGCATCTCTAGAGCCGGTCAATCGGAGTCGAATAATATTAAATTGCCAGCAGTTCAAGTTTGAGCACCCCTGATAATATATAATTATTATCATTGTATTTTTTTTTCAGGAGTTCAGCAAACAGGCAGACGGGCCACTTGATGGAAAGTGGTTACTGTCGCCTATGGACATTTGCAACACCAAAGGTGCTACAAATGCGCTGCTGCTCTCCTAAAGGAGACTGGAACCTGGTCACTGATGCTGGAACACAACACAAGGTTGTTATGGCGGCATACTCTAGACCAGGGGTAGTCGCCATCCAGTCGAGCAAATACCCTACCACCTGGCTGTGGGTTGTTTAGTCGTCTCTTACGACATGTATGACTAGAAAATAAAAAAATATTAAGATTTTTTAATGTTTTTAATCAAATAATAGGCTGCAAATCATTGTACTGGGGTACCAAATATCGTATAGTTTCTTCTATTAATATGCTATTTGATTCGTCAATTTTATGATGTCATGACTTTGTACGCTCGTACAAAATCTATACCCTCGTTTACATCACTGAATTCTTAGTATGTTATTATTGCGACGGTGATAATATTATTTTGTTTGTTACAACTCCATTAATTCTTTGAAAAGTAATTGTAATACAACTTCGATATGTATTTTTAAAAAAGAGCCTGAGATAATATATAAACAATTATGATGAAAAAATCTTTTTTAGCTAGACGTGTTGCTGGGAGTTCTTGCTGCTTCTTCTCCTTTGAACAGAGATAACACATTGCGAAGCGGTGTACATAGAATAGGAAGTAGATTTAAATTTTGACTTACATGTATGACCTTCAAAAAGTGTTCTCCAGTGGTACTTAGCTTGAATAAAACTTTTGAATTTGAGTTATCCTATTTTCAAAGCAGCAAGCAGGAAAGTGGGCTGCACCGGTATGTTAATGCAACTTATTTGATATTTCCCCTGCCTATGTCCTTCGCCACATTCCTGTTTGCTGCCATGGAAGTGGGCATAATAAGGATATGGACACATGTTACAATAAATTCTAATAAATAATATATCGGCAGACAAACACACACTGTATATCCCCAAATTAAGCAAGTTACGCTTGTGTTATGGGTAATATACATCGGACCATTCTGGGGCCGATCCCAGACACCCAGACCATAGTAAATAACGGAGAAAATACGTTTCCGAAATTTACTATACCCGGAGCCTCTGCGTTGTAGTGAGGTAAGCCGGCAAAGCTTCGCCCGCTCAACCACAGAGGCCGTCTAATATTTTTACATATAAAAGAACAGATATTAAAATTGTATCATTTTACTTTTAATATTTTTTTTGTTTTGTGTGAGTTAGCTGACGGCAGACGGCCCTCTGGTGAAAAGCGGTTACCATCGCCTATGGACATTCACAACACCAAAGGCTCTACAAATGCGCTGCTGCTCTCTAAAGGGAGACTGAAACCTGGTCATTAATGCCGGAACACAACTCAAGGTTGTTATGGCGGCATACCCTAGACCAGGGGCGGTAGCCATTCAGTCGGCCAAATGCCCTACCACTATAATAGAAATAATTTTAATTACTTTCAAACAATATCCTTGGCGTTGCGACGTTCTGTTAGTTTATAAAAAGTATACTCAATTGATTTCACAGTCCGCTCTCCTATTTAATTAAGCGAGGGGTTAAAGGGTGTTACGTTTTGTAAGGTGATAATGTCTCAATTTATTTGACTGTAGTCTACCTTTTTTCTTTTGTATGTATATTTTAGTTTTGCCCGCGTATTTTGTGAACTGAGCCATATCTGTTTTAATTTTTTACAATTGCATAGCAAAGGCAAACATTCGTTGCTTCCTGGAGCTCTGCAGTAACCAGGATAAGGATTCTCGCCTCTCATGAGCCATCGTCGAGTTGATTCAAATATGTCATCACCACTTAACAGTTTCAAAAGGTTGTTTAATGTCACCAAATGTATACGGCTGTACAGTTTTAAACTACCTGGGATAACGTAGTACGTGTATACTACTATCGCCAATTCCTGAAAAATATAATCCATTTAAATATCATTTTGAATATTCAGTAGTTATAGTGAAAATTAATTCAGTAGCAACAGTACTTCTTTAGTTTGATAGTCAAACAAATATTTGCTTATGCTGCGGCCGCACCTGAGGTAGTGTTAAAGATTAACGGTCTTATTCATATTGATTTATAGTAAGTTTGGAATGTATGGAAAATAGAAAAAATTGTCCAAAAGCATCCATTTCCCTTGGTTTGTCGTTTGACATTCCTTCACAGAAATCGATCTTTACAAGCTACACTATGATTTGGTATAATAATACAGGTGTGTTTATTTTTTCAAAATCAGCATTCGGCTACTGACAAAGAGTCAATTTTTCTAAAATTTAATTATACCACTTTAGTTTTCGTCTAAATAGGCCTGGAAATTCCTTTGAGTGTTTTTCGCTATTTAGCGTAGTTTAGGATTTGTGGCCCTGAAGGCCCACTTGAAAAATTCCACCTGTATACATACATTCTGTTACGAATTTGTAGGATGTAAATTCGTAAATGCCGTTGGAATTACCACAAAATTTATTACAAGTACACACACGTAATTCACAGTTCTTACAAGTATAGTCGAATACAACAAAACCAAACCGTAGGGCAGAAAATCGTTGTTACATAAATCGCGCAGTTTGTCGTTATAAGATACTGGCTTCGAAAGTGCACTAGGTGACACCCCGTCGCAGACAGAAAACGACTGGCGTGTTTCCCGACTGATCGACCTTCATCCATTTGTAAATTAGACATGGCCTCATAGAAACATGCGGCCCACTGGTTCTTGAAATCGCTAAATGGTCAGCGTAATAGCTTCCAAGAATTCGCATGAAATACCAACAGAGGAAAGAAGGTATTATGACGTCTTACGGCGGCGTGAACAAAGAGAGTAGCGTGAACAATAGATCACTCAAATTCAAAGGGGTAATAAGACACCTGCAAAGGATTAGTGTCGACTTGCAACAACACTTTATCTGTCAATATTTAACGTCATTAACATGTCGCATCTCAAATAACACATTGAACCCATCTCCATATCTGTAACACTAAATAAATAAACACTATCGCAGATGAAGCCGCACCTTTATAATTATGCAATTGATAACTTTGACGTCAATCGTGATAACACTCATATCAAAGATAAATAACGAAAAGTTCATCAAAATTAATGATTCTCTGAGTTCTACTGACTACTCGAAATGGCCTCAGATGTCGTATTTTTATATTATGTAATGTTATCCAAATTACAAAAACTATAACAAATAATGAGGTTTTAGTAACTTCATTCCCCCAAAGAAATATAATAATTCACATATCAAAGAATAAATTATGCAATAATAAACACAATTATTTAAACATACATGGCAAATCTTAAACCTAATTAATTAAAGTTGTATTAACAAATATCTAATGTATTCACATAAACTAAAATTTTGTAAGTTATATTGAAAAAGGAGAAATTTCAAACTTATGCAACAATAAAAACAATACGTAAGTTATCCTAAGTATCTATGGCTAAAGTAATAAAAAAAGGAAGTAAAAGTAAGGATTAAAAATATTAGTGATAAAGATTGTACATAAGGCATTTACGTGCTTACATGCGTGTCGAAAATTTCTGTATGCATTATTGCATAGAAACTATTCCATTTAATTACACAAATGGTTGTAAAGTCATTCCATGTAATCATTTCAACTAAAATTTAATAGAAAACAATATAATTCAGTCACTTGTATTTTTGTTAAATAACCATTATCGTAAACTTATTGCCTAAAAGAAAATTTCATTAATTTTGAATGTGTGCAGCTTATCAATATGACTGCGGCGTACCACCTTTGGGTCTTTCTTATTCTTCTAATATCCATAATATTGGCATTGGAATATCCATCTGACCTAATATTTTTTGGAAGTACGGTCTCTTTTAAGCTCGCCATGCCAGAGGTTTCATCTTTCTTCTTATTACCATGAAGGAACAATATATCTTTTTTCTATGTTATTACGTTGATTGATTTTATACCTATTTACCTACATTAAAATTTTCTTATACTCTAATTGACAATTAAACTTATTTTTATTATTTTATACTTATTATCTTACACTAACATTATTTTAAATATTATACGTTTAATTCTAGACACTCCATCTGATCTTGTGAATATCTGGTATTCTCGATGTGACCAATTAGGGTATGTTCATGTGATACGGAATTTTGCCTTTAGAGTGTTCACCATGGAAAATGGCGAGAAAAGTATCCACAACGCTTAGGTGACCTGCTTCTAGAATGATTACGTTTTCTATAATGTCTTCGGGATATGTATCTAAGCTGTTCACTTGATCTCTTTGTAGAATTGCTTCGTGATCTATATCTGGAATGACCACGAGATCTGCTTCTGGACTGACCACGAGATCTACTTCTGTAATGGCTGCGAGACCTTCCTCTAGAATGGTCTCGCGTTCTATCTTTAAAATGATCAAGCAGTTTGCGTCTAGAATGGCTGCGAGTTTTCCCTCTAGATTCGCTACATGATTTGGCCTTAAAATCGTCTCGAAATCTACCTCTAAAATGTGTATGGGACCTATCTCTGGGATAATCATGTGATTTACCTTCAGAATGCCCGCGAGATCTGTGTCTAGAATAACTACGCGATCTGCTTATGAAATGACCACGTGCTCTACCTCTAGAACGACTACGTAAACTACAATCAGAATAATCGCGATATCCTCCTCTGGCATGATGAATACCTGATCGAACGCTAGAATGACTGCGAGATTTACTTCTGAAATGTTCACAAGATTTGTTTCCAGATTCTCTAAGTATTGTGGAAAATTGGCATGGTATTTCACTGTTTTCCGCATGATTCCCTTTAGGAAATACTTTATGATTGGAATATTTTCTCAACCTGACGACCATGGAACAGTCGCGTTGGTTTGAACTGTCCTCATTTTCATTACTAACACAAGAAGGATCGGCGAATATAAGAACTTCTGTAATGTTCTCGCTTCTTTGTATTTTCATTTTTTTGTTTAGTTAGAAAATACTGATTACTTTCAACATCAGCTGAAATCTTATACTTACAATTAGAAAACTTAAGTGTTGATGAGCATTCACAAAATATAACCAAAATAGACCTCTTACTCCGTATCTAACCAAGATCTGATTGAATACAGTTCAAACTTATTGTCTGTATTTATATCGTTTCCGTATGATGCCACTGCGCAATTTTTGTAAAGATTACACAATATTTATATACTTTACATAATTTTTGAAAATATTTCACAACTTTTGAAATTATTTAAAATATTGCAACTATTTTGAATATTTTGTGCAACAATTTAATTCCAAATTCCAGTCGTGGCAAATAGCACCGCTAGGACGATTTTAGGGTTCTCTGATTTATACCCGGGTATTCCAACTATCTATTTATTTGCCTTACTATCATTATAATCTTTTTTTACATAGTATAAAATAGTCGCTTTCCGCGACTGTCTGTATATCCGCTAACTCCTAAACTAACCAACGGAATTTTCAGAGATTTTCACAATCAGTTAGATAATTTTTCAAAAAAGGTTTATATATATACCAGCTTTTGCCAGCGGCTTCGTTCGCGACACCTATGTAAAAAAACCTAATTATAAAGTAAAACAGAGCCACGCACTAATGTTTAACCCGCGGGAAAACTGGTTTGTTATAAACTCCACATAAATATTGTAAATTTTTTACCAGTGGTATAATAAGTATAATAATAAATGATGGACATAGCAACGAGGCATTAATCAACATAATTATCACAATTACTACGTGATAAGTGTAGGAAAACTGTAAGCCAAGACTACTTACTTACATGGCAAACCAATCAATCCGCCTTAGACAAGGATATACAGTTTATTTCCTTAAAAATGGCAGCCTCAAATCCAACAGCGGGACGTATAAACGAAATAAAACAGGTCATGAGACCTGTTTTATTTCGCTTCCCTAGTTTAGCAGAGTTAAATAATTTTAATTTTTTTAGGGTTCTGTAGCCATTTTAGCGAAAACTTAACCGTTTTCGTCATAACCGTCCGGTCTTTGTTATTCAGTTATTTTTCTCAGCAACATCGACTTGGTTTATGTCCATGACTCCTCGTTTACATCATACCCACTTTACATTGCAGCAAGTATGAAAGTGGCGCGGTGAGTGGGCAGCGCGAAAACAAAATGTTCGAATGAGTTATGTTTACATATTCGCGGTGCCCATATCAATTGCCACTTTTTAAATTTTTTATTGCGAACCTAGCAATCAAGCACCCACGTAATGGAACGTTACCGTCTCGCCTTTAGACGTTTGCAACAATAAAGGCAATGCCAACGCGTTACCAGCCGTTAGAATGAGATAGCAGGAACAAGATAAAGATGGGATAGAGGTCAGTCAGACATGAGGTGTGGGACGTGGGTGATCGGAACTCTTACTCATCGTAAGAAACATGAAACACCATTAGCTTAAGACAAACCGTTTCACATCGACATACTATGAGAACGTGATATCACACTGTAGAGAGCACATGAACTGTATATGTAACTTAGTGTACATGAAGTAATACGTTAATTTTTTTATAATAATAATATTTATTTCACAACGATACGTTACAATTACAATGTAGAGAAGAAAAAACAAAAGAAGTGCGTAAATGTCAAATTATACAAAAGGAAACTATATATTAGATTGGGGAAAAAGTTTCTTCGCATTTTATATAAAAATTCAAAAGGTTTTTTTATAAAGTTTATTTACATTTGACTAAAGTATGTAGGTGCCATTTTGTTGGATATCTTTTTGCCATCTTGTCGGTAGGGATGTGATCCCATTGCTATAAAAATTTTGGGGCTTCTGATCAAAAAACTACGACAAGTGGTTTTGGCAGTCCTCTCGTGATGTTAACCTGACACTGCCTAAGGAATTCTGCAGAGACCGAAACAGGTGAAAATCTGAAGGTGCAAGGTCAGGACTATACGGCGGGTGCATTAACACTTCCCAGCCAAACTCTCGTAATTTTTGCTGAGTGGCTAAAGATGTGTGAGGTCTAGGGTTATCATGGTGAAAAACCACACCCCTTTTGTTGATTAATTCCGGCCGCTTTCTCTCAACTTTTTGCTTTAATTTCATCAGTTGTTCGCAGTACAGTTCAGAATCGATGGTCCTGCCTGGTGGTAACAGCTCATGGTGAATAATGCCCTTCCAATCCCACCATACACACTGCATCACCTTGTTGCGAGTTAACCCGGGTTTCGCCAGTCTGTGAAGCCTGACCGGCCTTTGACGACGATCTTTTGCGCACGTTCTTGTTGTACGTGATCCACTTTTCATCACCAGTTATCAGGTTCTTCAAAAATGGTTCGGTTTCATTATGTCGTAATAAAGAATCACAAATGAGTACACGGTTCATTAGGTTTCTTTCAGTGAGCTCATGAGGCACCCAAATATCGAGCTTTTTTGTGTACCCAGCTTTTTTCAAATGCGCCAAAACCGTTTTGTGGTCAGTGCCCAGTTCTCCAGCTACATCGTAATTACTAATACGCCGATCTTGCTCTACTTTTTTAAAAATGGCATCAATTTTGTCCGAAACAGGGCGACCAGAGCGACGTGCATCTTTGATATCAAAAGTTCCGGATTGAAAACGCTTATACCAAATTTTCGCTACTCTCACAGATATTTAGGTCCATAAACATCAAAAAAAAAATTCGCGGCTTGTGTTGCATTTTTACCTTTTTTGTAGTAAAATTTTAAAATGTATCGAATTTCTTCATTAGATTCACTCATTTTAACAATAAGAAAAACAAATGAAAATTACTCATTTTCCTAATTTAAATTTGGAATTGTCTTCTTTAAAATTAAAACTTTTTAATGATACCAAAATCAGCCAGATGTAAACGGTATAGCCAAAGAGATCTTATTACAAGTTCATACATACTATATGCGAAAAGACTTTTTCCCCAACCTATTATAACACACACACCGATGGAGCCGGCCCTAAGAGCTATAATCAAGGTAATTCCAACATGGCTTAAGTATGCCTAAAATTTAATAGGAAGGTGTAGTCTATATTTCCACTAAATGTCGGCGTCTCAACTGTCGAGACGTGAACTTCTTAGCTACCCTCATGTTCTGTGCACCACTTTTGGGCAATATTAAAAACCCGAATTTTGCCACTCGTTACGATCCTTGTAAAATATTATCTTATAGTAATGTACTCTGTGAATATAATGAAGAATTCAACTGAAAAGTGTTTTTTATTTATAATAATTATTTTTTATTGTATACCTCATTTTCTGAAAAAAGTACGATGTTCCAAAGGATATAGTGTTACACAACGGTATTGTAGTACGTAGCTTGACATAGGCCCCAAGGCATTCTAGAAAGCTTGATTCATGGCTCTTCACATGAAGCTGAAACTTATTAAGAAAAAAAAAACCAATTATGAAGTAAAATTACAATTTCATTTATTATTGCTTAATTAAAACTAACACGAAGAATATGTTCATATTGATTAATTTTAAACACGATTCCGCACTCAGAGATCGATAATGTAGCCTTTAAACTTAGTGATGATTCAATTTCGAGTTGCTCTTTAACCTTATATTTATGAAAGTAAAATAAAATGTAAGTAATCGATTTGTTCAACACAAGTTGAAACCAATCAAAACAGTCCAGCATATACACTATAGATATATACATTATTATCTCATTCAAATAACTGTACATATGCACCTTATGGTCTGAACTTTAGATGAAAATTGATTTTGAGTAAATGTCATTTTTTAATTCTAAATTTAATTGTTCTCGTGTTTTGTGGTATCTGAGTGCGGCAGAGAATGTTTCATAGAAATTTTCAGAAAAACAGCCAATTACTTATGGCGAATTAGAGATATCCATATTGTCTGGTGAATTTTTTTCGTCACCTACATCTGTTCTGTTATCTACAATCGAAGTGTCCTTTTCATTTATTACCGGTAAACTAGGGGTGTGATCCCGAGATTTTCTGTCGTGGGGAGTCTTCGAGTCTCTGTGGGAACGACTTTTAGACCGTCTACTCCCCGATCGGGAACGTTTCCGGTCACGTGAACGCGAACGTTTCTTGTCTCTTGATCTCGAGCGTTTTCTATCCCTGGACCTGGATCTCTTCCGATCCCGTGACCTCGAACGTTTTCTTGACCTCGACCTCTTTCTGTCTCTCGAACGTGATCTCTTACGGGAGCGTGACCTCTTTCGCGAACGGGAGCGTTTCTTTCGGGAACGCGAGCGAGACCGTCTCCGAGAACGAGATCTATCTCGCTTTTTATCCCGAGATTTAGATCGATCTCTCTTTTTTGATGGCGACCGTTCTTTTTCTTTATCCTTTTCTTTTTCCTTATCATCAGGGGGCGTTGATGCTTTTGATTTACTGTCATTACCATCGCCATTAGTTTCTACAATCTCTTGTTTCATTGATACTTTTTCCTCCTTTTCAATTTCTTTTACTGGTGATTTTGATTTCTCTTTTTCTTTCTTGTCTCTATCCTTACCATTTGATTCCTTCTTGTCGCGTCGGTCGCGATCGCGGTCCTTTGAGCGGTCCCGTTTTGATCGAGAGCTGCGGTGACGAGATCTGGATCGGGATCGTCTCGAGCTGCGATGGCCGGAACGAGATCTGAAACATGATAAAATAGGTACCTTATTATCAAAATGTAAAACTAATAAACATATATTTTTAATGATTACCAGTCAATGCAAACAAACTTCACCTATGTTAGTGTTAGGGATTTAGGCTGTGTCTGACTGTGTTTTATTTAAAGCGTTAAAAAATAACGTCGTTAACACATAGCCACATTAGTGTATATACATATGTTAACTGTCAATATTTAACGTAATTAACAATGTCACATTACAAATTTCGCATTACACACATTGTCATATCTGCATGAAACATGCTTATACCTTTAATTTTATCCCAGATGAAGCTGCACCATTATGATATTTTGGGAATAATATAATAATAATATGCATAGCATTCAGGTCAGTAAATTGTTGTGAAATTCAAACAGTTCAGACAGAAATAATGTAGGCAATTCAGATCACGGGCATATTGTCTATATAACCCATCATAAGTGGTTTTTATTACTTTTAGTATAAATGTTGTACCTGGTGCGATGCCTACGCCTGGACCTGGAGCGACGTGAGCGGTGACTGGAGCGGGAGCGTGAACGCTTCGTGTGATGCCGGGAGCGGGAACGGCGAGAGCGGGAGCGCGATCGACGCCGGGAGCGCGAGCGAGAACGCGTTCTGAAAGATAATAATAACATAAGTACTTGAGTAGACGGCACCGCC
Organism: Dendrolimus houi; assembly: GCA_039645545.1. NCBI lineage: Eukaryota > Metazoa > Arthropoda > Insecta > Lepidoptera > Lasiocampidae > Dendrolimus > Dendrolimus houi. The sequence goes on from CM077134.1 coordinate 14,286,615, forward strand.
GATATGCCGCCATCGCGCTACTTTCTGAGAAGTGTTACAGATGCGCGCTGGCATCTAAAACTTGGCGCAAACGGGCCACAAACCAGTCATCGGTGTGGTGGCCAGCGACAAGCAGTTGAAACTCTTTTTCATACATTTTGCAGACTTGCCACATATGTGTAGCTGGTGACAGCTAAACGTCACCGCCCACTTTTGTTTGTGCAGTGAGGTATGACCACTACCTGTAGCTGAGGTCAGTGGACCATTTGCCCACACTGTCGTCGTCATCAGCCAATCGTCGTCCACTACTGGATGTAGGCTTCCCGAAGTCTGTGACATCTATCCCGGTCCTCTGCTGTTTTCATACAGCCCAGCACCGGAACCTTGCGGAGATCGTCGGTCCGTCGAGCTGGAGGGTATCTTACACTATGTTTGCCGAGACATGGTCTTCGTTCTAGGACTCGCCTGCTCCATCGACCATCGGTTCTGCGACAAATGTGACCAGCCCACTGCCACTTCAGCTTGCTAATTTTGTAAGTAATGTCGGTAAGCTTGGTTCTCTTATGGATAACCTTATTACTGAATTACCTACATCGATTTAAGGATTAGCAAATGATTACTTTGGCAGGATTAAGTACGGAAATTGCAGCGCCGCATCTGTGGGACTTCTTTGGTGGCCTGGATTCTAAGTTTTTAAGGCGATTTATTTTTGTGTTGCTTTCAAAGGGTTGTTGCAATTATTTAACTAAATTCAATTCAGTAAAAAACTATGGAACAACCCATAGTTTATTGTAGCCTTTTATGACAGGCCCCCCCAGCTGCAAGAAATTGTATTCTTTCTCCATTCCTGCATGGATATTAACCAGAATAAGACTTATTCTGTGTTCAGACAGACTGTGGTGTATTATATATTAGCCTTTTTGATTTATTAGAACTCCACCGTTTATGGTTTTCATTTTTTTAGTTGTCAGTTATAATATGAAACTTGGATGAAAGTTCAATCTAAAAATGCTCAAAATTGACATTTATGAAAATCATTCATAGAGAAGCATAGCAAATTAAGGAAGTGGGGGATTAGGGATTGCAATCCGGTCTCACTTTCAATCCGGCCGGATCCGACCGGATTTGCGTCAATGTGATCTGGATAACTTAACTTTTCTTATTAGTTCCAACATGGGCGTTAATGAAATGTAAAAATAAAACGATATATATACGATATTAACTTTATTATGACTAATTTTAAACAAAAACAATTATATTCTTAGTGTTAAAACAAATAAAATCACAAATTATTATAAAAGGTCAAATTAGATAAAATCTCAAAACAAAAACAGTGTCTTTAATCTTAAATGTAATGTAACTTGTGGTTCAGTGTTCTTAGATTTTAAAGATAAAGTAGAAATAAATATTATAAAATTAAACATAACATAATAATTAATCTTAACTGGGATCACAATAATATCAATAATTAGCTACCTATTTTGAATGCTACTCAGTTTTATTCTTACATATGACAGACTACCGAATCTATTAAATGAATAGCACAACAATCACAAAAATTATTATTTATAATATTTATACTCTTTAGTTTTTAAACAAACAATAAATTTTTGGTTTGAAAAAATGATCTTGAGAAACAAATTGTGTTGAGTGTCATCTGCCAATCGACTTCTAATAGACCTACAAATATAGCCTGCGGCCTAGAAGGCGAGTCAGCTTCTACACTTATCGGCTTAATTGTCAGCAAATAATCATGAATAGCAGACAAGTATTCTCCTCGAACTCTTTCACTATCAAATGACGTCATGTCCGCCTCTAGTATTTTATTAAAAAACTTCTTGTTACAGTTAGTATTGTATAAGACGCTACTTCTTGCTTGTCAAGTCTGTTTTCATTGATTGTGAAACTAAGTTCTTCTGTACTATTTCTTCCACAAGTTCCCACATTATCATTAGAGCTATTATCCTGGTAATTTTTTTTCATTTCTAGTTGCATGTCATTTTTCTTTGGCATAGTAAATGCATTATCAGCGTCAAATGACTCGCACGCACAAGCACCACATGTTAAAAGTGCCTATATGTGCCACACACAGTTATTTTGCAAAGTAACCGTGATTTGTGGTTTGTTACCAGATCCGGTAAGTGCATATTGATGCCGGATCCGCTTTTCCGGATTGCAATCCCTGGTGGGGATGTTATAAGTTTAATGTTTAAAAGAAGTTGTTAAACAGAAATAAATTCAAATAAAACTTGAAATTACCTTCTTTTGTCCTTTGAGAGGAGTCCAATGACAGGATCTATTGCAGCTGAAATTAAGTTTTGTGCTTCCTTGACTCTGCACATGGCTTCTTCTATCTCACGCTGAGCAGCCTCATTACTTTTGGTTTGGGGCTTGCAAATTGCTTGAGTAGCATGATTTACCTATAACAAATGTTTTTAATATACTTGTAAGTACAATAAGCAGAAAAGTGAATATTAAATGTTTGAATGAGTTGCATTTACATACTTATACTGTGCATTTTTCATGCTTTCACTTTCACTTTCCAGCTTGTTTAAAGCAAGGACAGTAAATTCAGAGTACTTGCTTAAAACAAGTGGCATGGGAGGTTATGTTGTTAGGTGTCATATAAAGATCTACAATTATGCCAAAATTTGATTTTAACAAATGAAGTGAGGACATGAAATAAGCCTTGGTTTAATTAGGACAGAAAGTCATTAAAAAAATTATGAAATTGCACATTATTACAATTTTAACAATGATATTTATTTTGCTAACAAGACCAAAATATTCTCAGGATTGTATAATAACATTAAAATTTATAATAATTGCACCCAATAATAACTCCACTGTAATGGGCTCATACCATACTATTTCATGGTATGGGCAGAATATCCTGTACTTTCTGTCACACTATCCAAGGCGAAAAAATCAGAGATGATAAACATTGTGAAAGAAGCTGCACAATCAGTACTCCTATGTGAACCAGCGAATCTACCTAGGAGTATGGTAGATTTTAACCATACCAATCCTTATTAAGAAGCCCTAGCAAAGTAGTGAAACAATTATTTGTAGATATTGTTTTATATTGCACTACTATATATTGTGTAGATATGTATTTGTATGGTATGTATATTAAGTATATATCTATGTAATATATATATATATATATATATATATATATATATATCATTTATGTATTTATTATTAAAATGTAAGTAGTTTGTACTAAATGTTATGTATACCACCATCGCCATTATCATCTCAATTCATTCCTAGGGTTGTCTGGAAGAGATTGCTTTTTAGCGATAAGACTGCCCTTTGTACACAACTAGATATAATTTTAGTCTTTAAGTTCATTTTTGTATTGGTGTATAATAAAGTGTTATCTATCTATCTATCTAGTTTTCAAGGTCAGGCTGTACTGAGTATCTATTTGACTATTTGACTTACATAATATCTTAATTATGTTTTTATATATTGTGAGCAAAGGCACAGGCTGGTATATACAGGATGTCCCGAAATTCAATGTCCAATGGCAAGTGGGGGGGTAGGTGACTGTATGACACCTTTAAAATAAAATATTAAAAAAATCCATTTAATTTTTTTTTAGATACATTATTTTGTAAAATTCTGAACTGGACGACATTTTTATGCACCATAACGACAAATCAGCAAGTTTTGGCATCGGTTTTTTTTAATTCTTAACTAGAGTTAACTGCTCTATCAACCAAAAGTATAATTACTACCAGAAACAATACAAAAAAATAAAAATAAAACAAAAGTCCTTGGGATTAATCTTCAATTTTTTCAAAGAAATCATCTTTTCACTTCAATTTGACACACATCTTTAAAAACTGTTGTGTGGTTTAGGAAGAGTTAATGGATATACAGACAGAAGTGGCAAGTTACTTTGTTTTATATTATGATATGATGAATTTGTGGTCTGACAAAGGACATTATGCCAGGATAGTTGTTACTGACGCCAGAGGTCGGATGGTGACCTTCGGCCGCCGTAAGCGGGCGGCGCGGGTGGGGCCCCTTGGGGTATAGGGGTTCTCACTCACCCGCACATGCCGTCGAGATGAGAGTGCGAGTGTTCCACACTTGCTCATCTCTTCCCGTGGGGCACTTTACAGACCACCCCACGCTCGGAATAGACCTAGTGGTGGAAGAGGCCCAGTGAGGGGGCCCACGCCTGCCAGGGCATGCGGAGTTGGGAATCCCACAGTCCCGTAGCCCTGGCATAAGGCACAGGACGGAACACCCAGAGGTTTTAGTGGGTATCCCTAACTGAGGAGTGGCGTGGCACCAGTTCTGACTGGGCACGCTAGTGCCACCCCCGATCTGGAGAATCCCACACACACCGATCGCGAAAATGCCCCCAGGTTTCTGTGCCTGTCGCGGCTTAGTCCTAAAATGGATTTCCCCTGGCCAAAAAAAAAAAGAAAAGGATAGTTGTTATTAACCTCCATACTACTCATATTGAGGTTAATAACAACTTTAAAACAATGAGAAAGGTGAAATGCATGATTAGATGTTGTATAACTGTTTGTTCCCTCTTCATAGTGTTAGGTAAGAATAGATTGTTGTGAAATAAAGAAATATAATATTCATTATCCAAAACCTTGAAAATGAAGAAGCAGTGAGGATATTATTAAAATATCCAAGAGAGAAACACTTTTACCATTTAAACACTGATAAAACTTAATTACTTTTTACTATATAAGTAAATTACCTTTAAAACTTGTCCATCGATAGTTGATCCGTTTAATTGTAGTGCTTTTATAACATCATCTTGTTCAGACATTTCTATCAATGCATATTTAGTACAGTCACCTTCACGTTCAGAGAATCTCAAGTATTTTACTTCACCAGCTTGGCAGAAATGGTCAATCAATTGTTGAGATGTTAATACACTTATGTCTGACACCAAAACAGTTCTTCTAATCTCCTCTATCTTCCTTGAGTCATAAGTTGCAGGCAGAGGAGGGTATGGCGGTAGCCCGGCAGCCACCATCTTAGGATCATGCGACTGTATCACTTGATTAGGAGGAAAGCCTTCTAAAGTGTTAATTATGTGAGGAGGCAAACGTGGTTCAACAGTACTTAAGCCAGGCACTAAAGTACCGTTACTCGACATCTCCAATGCCTTGTGCTCGTCTGGAATCTCTCCAGACTGCATTGGAATTACAATAAGTGCACGATCTATAAATACGGTGTTCGTCAAGTGTTGGGCAACATTCACTGTTGCCGAGTCGTAATACTTTACGTAGCATATTCTTGATTGTACTGGACACAAGACGTCTCTAACCGTAGGATAAAGTCTTATATCATCTATTTTGCCAAGATATCCAAAGAGTGCTTGCATCTGATCCCTCGTCGCTTGCGGCGCAATGTTGGTGACTTGAATAACCCTCGTGCTTCCAGACACCATTTTTGATGATTTACACATTAAGATCTTTTTCTAAAACTAATCATTAATTAAATGTAAGTCTCTATAATAGCTTATTTTAACGATATTACTACATTTTGCAAATTATTTTTATTATAAACTTTACAAAATGCTTCACTTCGATACGCAAAATGACGCAAACGAAAAAAATTCAGTGTTGCCGTTACATAATATTTAAAGTTACTAGCACAGAGTACTTTTACAGGTCACTAGCCCGTGTTAAAAATTCGATAGATATGCAAAATTTAAGTCGTTAAACTTTTTAACCTCCTAGCGCCCACGGTCCTTAAAAAAGTACTTCAATGAAATAGGGAATAAAGCCCAACCACAAATCCAATTTCGTTAAATAAACGCCCACGGTCCTCTTCTAAGTACCCCAACATTAGCCATTGCTACTAATTCAAATTTACCACTTTTTTATAAAGTGATGTCTCCGAACGTATGTTCGAGGTTTTTATTTGTCTACGACCAAGCAACAGTGCCTACAAAAATAAAAGAAATTTGTCTTTCTTGACTAACATCTAACAAGATCGTCGAGTGTGAAAATAAATCGTAATTTATTCATGAAATCTTTACGATTTCTGTTGATATGATTATCAAAAATAGGAGCTTATATACTATATTTGCTGTTTAAATCAAAACTTTATATGGATATGAGATATAGTGAAAATTATCTTAATTCTAAATTTAAGGCCTTTTAATAGACCTTTGGGTTAATAAAGACTATCATGATTGTTTCAAATGTTTTAAATAAATAATAATAAAATGAATGTTTCTATTTTTTTGTTTATTAAAGTTATTAAATTAGTTTTTAAGTTAAATTTCATTTTTGATTTTTTGAAGGTAATTGGAAAAAATTGTTGTAAATGTAAATGTTTGTTGTTTTTAAGTTCAGTGCTTTTGACCCAAAGGCTTACCAAAAGGTATCCTATTTTTGTCCATTTTTTTCCTTCTCCTCGTTCACCTGATACAAGAAAAAAAATATCATACCTGTGAGATTACTGTAAGGTACAATTTTTAAAGTACAAAGTCTTGGGTTTTCGCCATTGAAACCTTTTTTAAGTACTTTGGGCGCTTAGTTCTCGAAAGCCTTGAAAAACCTGGGCGTCAGGAGGTTAAGTGGAAAAATAAGATCTGGAGCGAAAAATAATTCATCGAAAAATAAGACAGGTTTGCGACACCTCCAAATAATTTGATTCAATTCGTTACCACACTTACCATACAATGCTAATAGAATTCGTCTCCAGTAGAGCTAGTACGTTAGTGATGGCAAAGGTTTTATGTAGAACGCTATTCAGGGTGACCGGCGTATCACGACCATGTGCCGATACTATAGTGGCAAGAGAGTATGTACAGGGTACAGGTTTATTTATAGCTAAAGAAAAGAATGCATTGTTAACAATTTTGCTATTGAAACACGTCTGTGACATAAGTCTTAGGTATTTATATATATAAGATAAAATAATAAAATAAAATACATACAGCGTGTATATTAAACAGTTTTTCGTTGTAATAGTTACAATGATAGTCTATGTATACTTATTACTATTAAATAACACTTAATTTAAAAAAATGTTTGTTATTTAATATTTTATTTATCTTTAGGAAATTATACATTTTTTATCTATGATAGGAAACTTTGCGTCAATTTGAAACCAATGAACAGTTGTTAAATATTATTTTGTCACAATAATATAATTTGGTTCCCTAAAGCCCATAAAACCACTAGAATTGGAGAAAATCGCTAGGAGGGCAACACGATAAAATGTAACAGCAGAATTGCCAAGATTGACAATTTCTTTTTAATTCGCCACAACGGTAGGAAGAGGAACCAAGTATATACCACCTGTAAAATGAATCACACTAACGCAAACCGCTTTAAATGGAGTTTTTGGCGAAACATGAAGGGATGTTGTTTTGCTGTCAGTTTAAAAGTTATTCGTCTTTCATTTCTTATTATAAGTTAATATTCTGTTTATATTAAAAATGTAAACTCTATGAGTCTATCAAGGACCTACAATTTGCCAGAGGTTTCTGTGGTATTTGTCCGGTTAGTGCCTATTGCCTAAATGACTACATATCCTAAACTAAATTACTACATATTCGTAAATTTAATTATTCATGAATTCTGACTACACATACACACAAATCCTTTATAATAGATCATGTTATTTTAAATACAAGAAGCCGCGTTCGTTGATCTTAAAAGGTTGATATACCTGACCAAAATCGCTTTAACCTATTAGAGCTGTTTTTAGATATACAATAAACAAATAAGAATAAAATTGTTTCTGGAAATAAAATACAACAAGTTTAATTTATATATATAAAAAAAACAATCAATCAAAGATTAACCAGTTAGCATTTTTAAAATTTTATTTTTGTTTATGGCAATGCTCATGAATATTATTACATTTATACATAAAGCACACAGTACAATAATATAATAGAACTCTGAATTTTATACTTTAATGTCATTGCATTTATATTATTTAATAATTTTCTATTTTAGTCAACGACGCCCCTACGTAATTTTAATAATTATTTCTATTATACTTTTGCTTATATACTATTCGATTATACTAAAAGAAGAATGTCAGAATCGCATTATGGTAAGTTTATAATTTCTATATAATTATTTTTTCAAGGCAAAAATCTTTTCGTCATTTTAGTGTTTGATAACTTTTGAAGGACTTGAATATAGGTATTTAAATTTTAAAAAAATTGTTATGTTTTCAAACAATTCCTAATATATGTTTTATTATTTATCTAAAATAATAAATTCGCGTTAAACGTTCGCTTTATGATGTTTGCGTATGGTTTTTGTGGTTTCAGTAAATATCTGGTAAAGTGGGTAGATTTTAAACTTTGTTGCAACTCTTTTTAGATGAAAGTAAAAAGATTAGAAAGAAGCCAAAATCTCTCAGCAATCGGTCCGGCTTGAAATTCTCCGTGGGCAGGGTTCACAGGATTTTACGTCATGGCCATTATGCGCCCCGTATCGGTGTAGGTGCCGCTGTCTATTTGACTGCTGCCTTAGAATACTTAACTGCGGAAATTTTGGAATTGGCAGCAAATGCTGCTAGCAAACATGGGAGAGCCAGGTTAGAGTTTAAAAATTGTATGTGTATCAAAAAACCAGCAAGTGTGTGTCACTTTTCGCACAGTGAAAAATTCCGTAGGGGCGGCAATTGTCCACCACTGTTGTCATTTGACTACGAAAACCTAAGAAGGGCATGTAATATTGATTCTGGATAGCTCGACTTTTGTAAGGTAGGAACCATGATTTTTTTTTAAAGAAAAGGAAATAAAATCCCTTTTTTAAGCTTGGCACCCACTAGGCCTGAGCCTGAAAAACGGGGCGTTGTGCATCTAATCAACGCAGTTTTTTTGGCATAAATATTACCCTTATGAAATTGTCATGTCTGTCTGTATTGTTTCAGAATATCTCCTCGCTGCATACTTTTAGCTGTAAAAAATGACGATGAGTTGGACAGAATGATGCGTGATGCGATAATCGCGAAAGGAGGTGTATTACCGCACATTCAACTCAAGTTGATAAAAAAGAAAACCGTTAATGATAATAATAAAAGCAACGGAGAAACAATGTCACAGGAATATTAGCTAATCTTTTACTCCTTATTTTTATATTACCCATGCCAATCGGTAGATTCGATCTGTTTCAAATAGATAGGAAATAATAAACATGGGTGGTTGGAACCTTCTTGTATATTAAATTAAGATAGCCTTATAGGTATAAATTCGTAATAAATTTTATTTATACAATTTATATTAAAATAAAAGCATTAATTTTCGCACTCATGAAAGTAAAATTCACGTAAAGAACAATTCAATTAATGATTTAATTTGTTTTTAAATCCATTTAAATTAATGCCACTAACTGAGGCTCAGAGTAAGGTGTTTATATCTTTTACTCTGAGAACTCAGAAAAATAAAGGTTTATAAAAAATAAAATATTATTCAAATTCAAGTGCATTTCTCGACTCTTGAGTGTCCGGCAATTAGGTTCTGCTTGTTTTAGGTACGACAAATTAAATAAATTCGTGAGAAATAGGTAGGTATTATTAAAATGAACATTTTTTTTGTACAGTATTAGTATTTTAAATTAATCAAATAATTTTTTCATTGTGTATGGAATGTCTTGTCATTCTTTTAAACTTCCTAAAATAATTTTTATAAGCCGCGCACAGAAGGTTTGCCGATGGCTACTTACTGTCATTGTATTGTATTACTTACTATTATACAATAATAAATTAAAAAAGTAAATTTATGTAACCTTATTTGTCAACCCTACTGACCATCGACGCGTGTCATCATAAGGCTATCGGCAAACCTGCGCACGGGTATTCAATTTAGGCGCCAAGTTTAAATTTAGAAATATAATATTGAAGGTTTATGTACTAGACGAGAAATAAAATTTCGTGTTGAAACCTTATTTTTTCATATTTGCGTCATTGAAACCTTTAATTTTTTCAATTTGCAAATAACCAAGAAAATTTGTGATTTAGTTTGTAATATTTTATTATTTTTTAATTTAAATAATTAATTCAATTAAAATAAGAAATGGAAGATCAAAATGCAGAAAAAATTGATAGTTTGAAACTAAAACTCAAATCGGGTAAGTAGTAATTCTAAGTTTTAAGGAAATGGAAGATATGACATTTATAATCATGTATGTAAATCTGAATGTTAGGATGTTTTTTTTTATTTCAGCACTATCTTAACAATGATCTGATTATCATGATTTTTGTACTTGAGTACTTACAGGTATGAACATGGGATACTTTTGACCTAGAAAAGGCATAAATTTTGCGGATTATACTATACACAATATATTGAAAGTGACAATCTATTACATACAAAGTAATACCACAATTTAAATATAATAACTCGCCCTCTTGTTTATCCGTAGGATTGTAAAATTTATTTCAAGTTAAACTGCTGGTGAGTTAGAAAGTTGAAATTATAAACATAATTCAAACTTCCTTCTTCTGAATATTGCTCAGACAATGTTGAATATTCAAGTTTTAAAATAATCTTCAAACATAACCCGCAGGGGAAATGGATGTCTTTGACTGACGCCAAACAAAGAAGTTCCTTTAAGTATTGTATTAAACAAGTTTTCTTATTTCTAATTTAAGCAACAAAATTTAAAATTTTAAAAGAAACAGAGTTACTAAAGCTTCGTAACCAAGAACGATCACTAAATGACGAACTAGCTAATACAAAAAATGAAGTAGAACTTTTAATGGAACAATTAGAGGTGGGTTCATATTTATTTAAAAATTAAGTTATTAGCCGAGATGTTACGAGGACAGTACAGAAATACATACACAACATGGGTTATGGTGGTGGTTCTCTACCTATTTCAAAATTTTACGAATAATTTGCTGGCGATCCAGCGAGATAAAGTAGCCAGCATTCTGGGCATACCTACCATACAGGCTACGATCTAGGTTAAATTTTAAGCACGTAGAATAATGTATATGTATATATTAAGTAGGGGAAAAAGTTTCTTCGCATTTTATTTTAAAAATCAAAAGGTTTTTTTATAAAGTTTATTTACATTTGACTAAAGTATGTAGGTGCCAATTTGTTGGATAACTTTTTGCCATCTTGTAGGTAGGGACGTGATCCCATTGCTATAAAAATTTTGGGGCTTCTGATCAAAAAACTACGACAAGTGGTTTTGGCAGTCCTCTCGTGATGTTAACCTGACACTGCCTAAGGAATTCTGCAGAGACCGAAACAGGTGAAAATTTGAAGGTCCAAGGTCAGGACTATACGGCGGATGCATTAACACCTCCCAGCCAAACTCTCGTAATTTTTGCTAAGTGGCTAAAGATGTGTGAGGTCTAGCGTTATCATGGTTAAAAACCACATCCCTTCTGTTGATTAATTCCGGCCGCTTTCTCTCAACTTTTTGCTTTAATCTCATCAGTTGTTCGCAGTACAGTTCTGAATCGATGATCCTGTCTGGTGGTAACAGCTCATAATTAATAATGCCCTTCCAATCCTACCATACACACAGCATCACCTTGTTGCGAGTTAACCCGGGATTCGCCACAGTCTGTGAAGCCTGACCGGTCTTTGACCACGATCTTTTTCGCATGTTCTTGTCGTACGTGATCCACTTTTCATCACCAGTTAACAGCTTCTTCAAAAATGGTTCGGTTTCATTACGCCGTAATAAAGAATCACAAATGAGTACACGGTTCATTAGGTTTCTTTCAGTGAGCTCATGAGGCACCCAAATATCGAGCTTTTTCGTGTACCCAGCTTTTTTCAAATGCGCCAAATCCGTTTTGTGTTCAATTCCCAGTTCTCCAGCTACATCGTAACTACTAATATGCCGATCTTGCTCCACTTTTTCAAAAATGTAACAGGGCGACCAGAGCGACGTGCATCTTTGATATTAAAATTTCCGGATTGAAAACGCTTAAACCAAATTTGCGCTACTCTCACAGATACTGCATTAGGTCCATAAACATCACAAATATTTTTCGCGGCTTGTGTTGCATTTTTACCTTTTTTGTAGTAAAATTTTAAAATGTATCGAATTTCTTCATTAGATTCACCCATTTTAACAACAAGAAAAATAAATGAAAATCGCACATTTTCCTAAGTTGAATTTGAAGCATGTATATATATATATATATATATATATATATATATATATATATATATATATACATGCTGCTCCATCTGGGATAAAGTTAGTGTTAGTGATGATGGCCAAATGCGTCTTATTTGCCTATATCGTTAAAAATAACACCGTTAATGATGAGCTATATTTATTGGGTAGTTTTTGACACAAACTATTTTTCGATTATAAAGATATTTTAGGGTACCATAGCCAAATAACAAAAACATTTGATGTTATTGACATCTACGAAAACATTCACAATAAGTAACGGTAACGTAAGGTACAGGGGCCATCCAGTATCTAGGGAGCGGAGGAGTCGTACCCTGTTGACGAAGTGAGTTTGTCCTGCTTCCCGGGGCACTCTCAAGCACTAATGCGCTAGGATCAGCGTGGGCGTAACTACGTTCTAAGTCTCACGCTCTTCCTGCCATAAGCGCGGGACACATGGGAGGAGGGTGGGTGGTTTTAGCGGAGTATTGAGTAGTCGAGTTACCACATAAGCCGGCGATTGACTCTGGTGTCCATTCATGGTCTCACCTCTCGTTGCATTGGTCTAATCCCTAGTAAAGGACCCGGTAGTGTGCGAAATACATTTCCCTCGCCATAAAAAAAGATAATGTAAGGTAACTCTTTATTGTACACCAAAGTATAGACAAACAGAAGTAGAAAACTACAAAAGACAGTACAACGGGCGGCCTTATCGCTAAAAAGCAATCTATTCTAGGCAACCTTTGGCAGGGATTAATATATATAGTTATGACATGCATACTCACACTCTTGGGTTAATTATCTATACATATAATAAAACTGTAGAGTTCGAATTTCTGTATAAAAAAATGCTTAAAACCGAGTCAGGAGGATGTAAGAAGTGAAATAGAAGTAAATTAGATATTTTTCATTTTCTTTTGTTTCTCTGTTTGTCTGCCTGTTTGTACCGGCTAATCTCCGAAACGACTGAACCGATTTAAATGAAGTTTTGTATGATGGTAGCTTATATCCTTGGTCAACATATAGGATACTTTTGATCCCGAAAAGTTAGTTCCCGTGGGATAGTTAAAAAACCGTACCACGCGGACGAAGTCGTGGGCATCAGATAGTTGTAAATAATAAAAAAATATTCTCCTTTGTTACATAGGACATAAAGAACCAAATTTCACAGACTAAAAATCAAATATCAATGATAGATATTTGCAAGAAATCCGAAAAAACTAAAATAGAAATGTATACGAGTACTTTAAATAATCATAAAAAGGGCTATGAGGCGCTGTTTAAAAAAGGTATTCAATAATATTATAGTTATATATAGTCGAGGAGAGTCGACGGACATACGTTTTAACTAGGCAGCGTTTTCGTCACTGAATTCAAAATTAAGACTGGTTTACATATCCATTTGTTAAGTAATCAGTTAACTTGTAAAAGTCGCGAGTTAAGTCCTTATCGTCGTTTGGACAGACATTTTTCAGTTAAGTCGTAAGTTGACGATGAAGTAGTAAATACAAAAGCACGTTCTATTATTTATCGCAAGTCAAGTACACCACGCTAGCATGTGTATTGCAAGTCGCAAGTAAACGTCACACGCCGATTCTCGGTAGCGTTGACAAAAAATAAATAGATAAAAAATCGGCCAAGTTCGTACGTGATTCGTCACGTACACGTTCAAGAGTTTCGTACAAATGACAGACAGACGCAATATTGTCATTTGACTATAAATCCTAAAATAAACAAAGTTGAGCCCTACAATAATAATAAAAAATAATCCATATCTCAAAAACTATTCTATAGATCGTAGCTAATCAAATTAATTTTCGTTGAAAGAATTTACTGGTTAATAATAATAATGCCTTGAACTATTTCAGAATTTTCCACTATGGCTTAAAAAGGTATTGTTTAGTAGTTAATGGTATAAAATTTGTGAGAGTTTACAGTTTTTATGTTTTTGTGAGCTAGATAATCTCTTTATGTATTGAAAGAAAAAACATTTATTTGTGTACACATTTTTTTTTCATTTATTTACTACACCTACGAAGTTAAATTTCTTTATGATTTTTATTTTATATTTAAAATTACTGGGCCCGGCAGACTGTCCTGCCCTAAAAAAACAATTCCGGAACCAATGCATAGTGCCGTCTACCAACTCCAATTGTGAATCTAAACCATCCAGGGATCAGTTCAAACACAAAGTAATAAAATGCAAAATAATAATGGTTGTTTATAATCTCTACGCAACGAGTCATATTTAGTTCGTGGACTGCTACGTATTTGGTCGTGATGGTAAAAACGTCCGAATGCTGGAGTCGAGCCTCCATACTGTTTTAAGAAGAAATGGACAATATACCCGCCACACTCGTCTAAGGCGAATCAGCGGATTCTCAGCTAAGATTCGAACCCACGTCATATCAAACGCCACTTTGAAACTTAAGAGCGTTAACTACAAGCTTCTACTGTTTAAGCTTCTGTGTCTTTCAATCAAATTGATTCAATTTTGGTTGATTCATCTAAAATCAGCTTTATAGTGATAACAGTCGGTAGACTCTGCTCTTTTACGATGTATTTACCATGGTTCGGAACGTTGTTGCTAATGTTACTAATTTAACGAGCGCAGGATAGGAGACGACTATACTGTAATACTTGCAACAACTTAGAAGGGTTTATGGTAGTAAAAGAAGAACAACTGGTCACAATACTTTATATTGAACCTTACGGTTTTAACATATTTCAATACGTAGTATCCATATTAGTTTGTGATATTTCATACACTGACTATTCAAACTCAACAAGCATTTTAGAACACCTCGACATCCCTCCAATTTTACAGTATATTAATCTTCACAAATTGGCACAACCGATAGCGGATTTAAGTCACTGATAAACTATTTTAATTAAAGTGTTATGAATGAAAAGAATTTAATACATTACTGTTTGGAAATCCCAGATAATATTTTATACAAGATATCATAAAACATTATACTTAAAGTTTTACATGTAATAAAATAAACTGAACACAGTACAAATCTATCGCGTCTGCCAACATGAAAATAAAATGTAATGAATACCGTCTATACACAATTGAGAGATTTTGAATTATAATCTACACAGTTACGATGTCATAAAAAGATAAATATTGTTATATAAAGTTATGGTAAATTATCGACAACTACTCTATACAAAACAGAGGGCTAATCACAGAATAAATAAAAATATAACCTTAATATTCAATTAAGGAAATGGCCGATCGTATCGTTTAGAAATAAGAGGGTACATAACAAAATCAATTATTAACTTTAAAAAGAAACACGACAAGAACAACTATGCTACTCAATAACTGTAACAATACGTGGACAGTCACAATGGACAACTGATATTTAAAGCTTAAATCACAAATAGCACATTTGGACAGAACTTACTAGGTACTTGAACGCAAGTTTTCAAACTTATCTCGCTTCTTTAAACTGTTGAAAATGTTGGGGTAAGCACAGATATTACCGGTCACCTAACGCTTCTTTCACACGACAGTCCAGTTTTGCAGGATCGGTATTTTACTGTATCCTGCAAAACTGGACGCTGTGTTCATATGGCAGTTCAGTTTTACAGGATCCAGAAAAAGCTGGTCCCGCTAAACTGGACTGCCGTATGAACACAGTTGCATCCTGTTTTTTGACAATTCCTAAGCCGGTCATCAGGTGAAATGGACGTGAATAATTTCCTAATATTCTATTGGTATTATCGGCATTATTATTATTGGTAGTTCGGGATCAATATTTGTTTGCGTCATTTTTCGACAAAACACAACCTTCTCGGCGCTGCGCACAAGAGCAATGCGCGAGTGCTACACACGCGCTGGGTGGCGTGGTGGGCGCGGGGCGAGAGCTGCTACCACTCCACTATCCCGCAAAAAACTGTGTCCAAAAAACCGCAAGCACGAAGCCGTGTGGACACTGCTATTGAAATATATGTGTGATTAAACGGGATCCCGCTTTTTACTGGACGACGGATCCAGTTTCTAGTGACAAAACCGAATGACACAATTCGACCGGATCGGTTGTTTGCAGGATGCTCGTGTGAACGCTAGCATATAAACACATTCGCCATCAAACGGGATCCTACAGAAAACGGGATCCTGCAAAAAAAACTGGACAGCCGTGTGAAAGGGGCGTTAGGAAAAATAAACAGTTCAGCTAATTTTCAATATTTCTTTATTCTTTTTGCTAATTAAGCTGTCGTTATTCTTTTAACAAAATCACAATAATTTAAATCGGCAAGTAAAACAAATTTAGTTAATTTTTATGCATCCGAACAACTACAAACCGCACATTTTATTACATAATATTCACGATCGGTCAGTGAAAAATCACACACTGATATTCGTATTTTTGTCTGGTCATTTAAAATTTATCCCAAAAAGAAATCTCGCAGGATTCCCGGGACAAAAAGTAGCGCAGATTTTAAGTCTAAGAATTAGCTGTCGATTAGCGAAAACCGCATCGAAATTGCAGACAACTAGACCATAGTAAGCAAATAAGGGACATGTAATACTTGCAACAACTCAGAAGGGTTTATGGTAGTAAAAGAACAGCAACTGGTCACAATACTTTATAATCAGGGAACCTTACGGTTTTAACACATTACAGACACTGACTATTCAAACTCGACAAGCATTTTTAGAACACCTCGCTATCTCTCCAACAATTTTACAGTATGAAACTTAGCATATTGGCACAACCGATAGCGGATTTAAATCATTGATAAACTATTTTAGTTAAAGGGTTATGCATGACAAGAATTTAATACATTATTGTTTGGATATTTAAGATAATATTTTATATAAGATATTGTATAAAATATTATACTTAAAGTTTTATAAGTAATAAAATAAGCCGAAAAAAGTATAAATCTATCGCGTCTGCCAACATGAAAATAAAATGTAGTGAATACCGTCTATATACAATCGAGAGGTTTAAATTATAATCTGTACACAATTATCACATTTAACAAATGATAAATATTATAACAAAATTATTGTAAATTATAGACAACTACTCTATACAAAACAGGCGCTAATCACCGAATTAATAAAAATATAACATTATGATTCAATTAAGGAAATGGCCGATCGTATCGTTTAGAAATAAGAGGGAACATAACAAAATCAATTATTAACACGACAAGAACAACTATGCTACTCAATAACTGTAACAGACAGTTCGCTTACGAAATTGACAAAGGTTTATCCCACTCAATTAATAAGAGACTTTCTGAGACGGTGAACTATTAGTTATTATTTTGAGAGTTCACGATATTTTAACGACCGATAGTTTAATTGAACTAACAATGTCTCCACGGACCTCACAATATTATATCCTTTACAACAACGGTCCGTGATACATTTTACCGTCTTATTTTTTAACAAGAACGGGACATTATTGAACTTCGAAATAAAAAGCAGAAAGAGAAAGAAGCTAAAGAAGAAGAACTGATAAGACAAAATGAGAAAGTAATTACAGAAAAGAATGAGCAAATTGTAAAAGATGCATACGCTATTGAAATGGAAAGCGATGCCATTGAAAAGGAATGTATTGTTTTGAAGGTAATATTGAATTCATGATAATTAGCTGCATTATATTTAGTTAATCCTAATTTTTTATATTTATTCCTTTGTCGTTCGGATCGGAATCCTACAAAATAGAAACTATCTCATTGTCCAAGACGAAGTGTATCATATTATTATATACAAGGACATGCCCGCGACTTTGACCACGCTTGACTTGAAATTACCGCAAGATTCCCGGGACACAAAATACCACAGAATTCAAACAAGAATGTAAGCTATCGTTTTAGTGAAAACTGTGCCGGAATAAGCTATTTTTTATGTACCTGAAGAACTAAAAATCGCTTCCGGGAAAATTCTCGCGGGATTCCTAAGATAAAAAATATCACACAGTTTATTAAATAAAATTTGCTATAGATCAGAGAAAAAATTACATTAGAATTCGATTTTTTTATAAATCTGGTCATTATAAAATTATTCCCAGAAAAATTCCCGGGAAAAAAGTAGCGCAGATTTTAAGTAAAAGAATTTGCTGTCGATCAGCGAAAACCGCCCAGTAGTTTTTATGTGAATTCCGAACAAAGAGACAAACAGACAAGAAATCTAGAAAAAATGCATCGTGTTTTCCTTCGTTTATACCGTCTATTCCAGTTGTTTTTTTGATAGCTTCAATGTACAGACGCGACATGTTTAGAATTTTGTAATATAGATTTTTCGTCAAATTCGTCTCCACTGTGAAAACTATGTAAGGCGATTGAAAGAAAGAAAGACTTTATTTGAAGAAATAGCGACGTAGTTACATTCCTTATACATTATTATACACAGAGCTTATTTTAAGAATTTGTACGCCGCATTTTCAGCAAACAAGGTTTGCACTCGGCATGTTGCATATTGATGTATAATTAATTATATGAATAAATTGTGGCGATTAATCTAACCTCTAGCATTCTATACTCTCAGCTTAAAATTGTAAAATAAAATATAATTAGTAACAATTTGAACTTAATAGTCCAATGTACTTTGTGGTCGAAGGGGTAAAAATATACCAAACTAAACAGTAAACTCAAGTAATAAATCCCACATCGTCATAGCAAATAATTTGGTAGATTTGTTGGGTGTGTCTTCACTTTTACGTGTTCTATTTGACGACGGAAACATGATTTATTTCCGTCATCAAATAGAACACGTAACCATCAAACTCAGTGTAAACTGGCTAACTACCTGTCGCATAATTACATATTTACAAATGATAAAATTAAAATATTATTTTTCAGAAACGAAATAACGCTTTAATGCTTAGACTACGACGCAAGCTGCTAGAAACAGAAAGTTTAAGAAGAAAAATGCGTAAACAAAACATTGACACTGAAAGCTCTGAAGGCAGTGGTTTTAAAAATGAGTAGTAGGTGGTTAGTTAATAAAGAATTAAAACTGATTTGAGACAATATTTATTGATTAAATTAATTGACATCATAATAGTAATTATAAATAAAACAATCAGTGAATGACTTCAATTAACACAAAATTCATCTATTGTAAAATGTGTCTATTTTCATACTAAATTGCATAATATTTTGAAACAAACATTTCTTTTCATATTTTTTTTAATAAATTGAATTATAATGAAATTATCTATATTTCTTAATATACCTTATACATATCCAATAACAATCGTGTTTCCTCAATAAAATTTGAACTATTTTATTAAGAGCAATTTCAAAACGTAGTAACTGACTTTGGTTTTTTTAAATGCATTTAACGTCTTCTAGGCATTTGCCGATGTATTGTCCCTACCCAAAACATATAAAGACTGCATAAAAACCTGGTATCACTCCTTATGCTTGATAAATAGTATGTCGCTGAAGTTTATGATATGTTTTATGCTGTGGTGTAATTTTTTTACGAATGCACTTGCTAGGTTTTGAAATTTCACAGCTGTTATGATTGTAAATATATTACATTTATATTGATATAACAACATAGTAATGGCAGAATTTGCATTAGCAGTAATACCTGATATAACTAGGCGCCCCGGGCGAGTCATGCATTTGACGTTCTTTCATATCCTACTAATATTACGAACGGGAAAATTTGTTAGGATGTATGGATGCATGTTTATCACTCTCCTACGCAAAACGTACTGAACTTATATTAACGAAATTTCACAGTAATATAGTTTATACATCAGAATTTAAGCTGGAGCGCTGCGGCGACCAGTATAGGCCCTGGCGCTTCGGGCCGCCCACACCTTAGCCGGTACTGATTATATTAGAATTACATTGTTTATTTTAAGATACGTGTCTATTAAGTAAATTAGTTTCAGTACTTACATTAATGTCATTAATATGTTGACGAAATAAACGTTACCTTTAGCCTTAATACCAAAGTGAAAATGATGATAAATTAAATTAATGTTAATTACCAATTCATATTAGTTATCTAACTGAAGTATCAAGGCAACACTGCGTTTTATCCAATGGGCTGCTGGTTTATCTGAAGGTAAATAGAATGCTAACACAAAATTCGAAGAGTGACCAGTAGTAGCTAACACACCTTTACGCTCCAACGTCTTGTAAAGCGGACACCTGTACCTAGTGCTCTCTTGAAACTCCGGCTTTAATTTCGGATAAAGCCATACAACTGGCATAGAGTCGTTCAAAATTTTTGGATATTGTTCTCCGATTGCAAAAGTCTGGCGATCCCAACGACCACCGTCCATAAACAAACCATGTACATAGACGCCCCATTCCGGTGATTGATTTTCATAATCTACCTTTCGAACTTCAAAATCAAATATGAGTAGATCTATAGGTATCTTTTTAGCTCTTGCATAATTTTGTATAGAGCCAGTTAAAAATGCTTGAGTAAAAAAGAATCCTGAAAGCCAAAACGTGGGAGGTTTCCCATTTTGATACCAATCTTCCAACATGGCTAATCGTTCTATAAAATCTGTGACGTAACTTGGTAAAGGTTTTAAACTCGGATAGGATACTTTACGCCAATTATCAGGAATTCTACCCAACAGCATATTATTTGATTGGAGGTCTAAGGCTGGCGACATCACAATAAGTCCTTTAACTGCTTTTGCAAGTCTAACAAAGAATTTTTTATTTCATGAAATAACTTGTTAAAACGTTCCATTTCTTGAATGAGTACTGTATTCATAGATTCATTATAGTCAACAGGATATTTTTTCTGAGCTATTTCAACGTCAAATTTAGGCGGCAGTTTAGATAATATTTCCGAGGCCATTTGAACAAGCAAGGCTTCAGTATTACCACCTTCTCCACCACTTCCCGTACCTTCTACTAGGACTAAAGCAGCTGTTAATGCCATAGAAATTGAATAGTCTCGAGTGATGCCAGCATTAGTATGTAGTCCGAAAACTTCAGGCGGAGGATTTACAGGCACAGATTCAATGTGTTTTAGATAGTCTTGATACTCGCATCTACGAGGCAACCCATATATAGGAGCTATGTCACTAAACAAATAATTTGGGTCATTTACTACGCCTGAAGTGACATAGTTATCCAAAATAGTAACAATTAGTCTTCGGTCCCAGTCATCGGTCACTCGTCCTCCATAATTACATTCACCGGTTAGATATTTTATTGCTACATATTGAATCTCTTCGTATTGGTTCAGAAACATTTGTAGTTGCATTACCGATATTTGAAAATCTGAATCATTAAATCCATACTGTATATTCCATCCTAGAGGCCCAAATTTCTTTCTCTCTTGGACCACCGCATGAAAGAAACTAATTCCGTACAAAAGTTTACTAAACGGTTTATCTTTACCCGGACATCCTTCAAAAAATTCAGGTTCCTTCAAAGGCTCTGAAATATATGAACGATTTAAATTATGTTGTAATCCAGTTGGTGGTTCGTTCGTCATATTAACTCCAACTTGTAAAATTGATTGCGGGAATTTATCAGAGGGGTAGCTTGTTAACCATAATCTAAAACTAAGATCTGTATTTGTGAGATCAAATCCTTCTACAATTTTTTCCAACACTGGAAGCCATGAAACAGCTAAATGACAATTTTGTAGACATACCCAGCCTCCTTCTAGTTGAGCTCGTTCTATCATAGCCCTCGCAATAGGTCCCTGCCCTTGGCCTAAAGATATAGAATTAAATCTGTGTGAGTAACCCATTTTCTCACAATACTTTATAAGAGCTCCCATGGGATCAGAACCTGGAGATAATATAAATATTAAGGGTGCCAAACAATTAGAATCTCCGAACGATTTTCCTATATCAAATGGCGGAGGAGTTATGTATTTTTTACCCATTTGTTTCTCTACAAATTCTGATATAGCAATGGTTAATTTATCGGGTCTTAAAACCCTGACGACTAACAATTTTTGGAAGGTTGTCAATCTTTCGTCCCATCCCCTGGTAATGTTTTATTATGAGGTTCCATATCATCATATACTTCTTGCCATTTAATTATTTGACTTACAAAATTGTCTCGAAAACCATTAAAAACATGCAAGTCATTTAATCTGCATATCTCATCCCAACTCTTATCGGGTAACCATTCTACGGGTTTTTTCAAGTGATTTTCTACTGCAATACCCCCGGTGATAAGAAACAGATGTTCCTCTGAGCTCATCTCTCCAGTTGATAACATCATTTTCGAGCACATAATAAAAGAAAACATAAGTTTGTCTTTGTCGAAGAGTGATCTGCAGACATTACTGTATAAATTATAAGTAAATGTGTCTCGAAGAAATTTTAGTCTTTTATCCAAATCTTTGGATTTATTTGCATTTTCAATAGACATAATATATAAATTAATAAACCATGACAATGAATACTGATACATGGGATCCACATTAGGCAATTCTGTGACACAGTAGTACAATATGGCTGAGTTTGAAGCAATAGGTCTATATCCAAGACGGAATTTCTCTATTATGACTTCAGTTTCTAAACTAGCCTCTTGCTTTTTCATTATGTCTATAGCCAATAGCTTTGAAGAATCTAGAACTTCTATGGCAGATTCATCTTCTAGAATGTCACCTTTAGATTCTTGTAGTGTGCGTAAAATGTCATCTTCAACTTGCTTCAATGCGGCACGATTAGCAGCACCTTGAACAATTAGCTTTTCTCTTTTTTCTTGTAAATCTGGCCTTTCTTTTGCGACAGCTATCCCCAGTAACTGATCCTCAAGTCCGTCTTTAGTCAAAGCAAAATTGATTAAAGTAACTTTATTGAATACTTCTGGTAAATAATGTGGGTTCCTTAGTTTAGTAGTCATATAGAGCCTAAAATTTGGATGATATTCTATAACATTCTCACCTAATGCAATAAATTCCTTACCGCCTTGGAAGTAAGTATGTTTCAGCAATACGGGATCTAATGGAGCTTCAACATCTTCTAATACGCAATCAATTAAAGCTGGTTTTCCATATTCTAAACAAGTTTCAATGACTTTCATGTAGTTTCCATCTGTAAATTTTACAACTTGCAAATCATTCGACTTTTCCATGGTTTTTATCCACTTATTAGCCTGTCCTTGAGGGTCTACAAGCAACGACCACCTCATTGAGTTGTCTTGGATAATACCATTATCAATCGAAAAGGAATCCCTGGGCAAACCAGCTATGCACCAATTTTGAATTTTAATATCAGAACCTAAAATATCTTTAAAAACAAAAAGTTCAGAATGAGGTATATCTAGTTTTATTACCAGTGTACGCCATTTTTCGGTAATTTCGTTTCTAACTGGTAAAGTATAAGGAGCTAAATAAGCAATTATGCCGCATGATACCAAAATATCTCCCGCTAAATTATCGTACAGTGTTTGTAAATTTTCAGCAGCGGCTGTCCAACGTACTTTTTCACCTCCTAATCCACCAATTAATTTCTCAGCCCTAAACAACTTATCAATGCATAGTTGGACTTCATCTTCAAGCGCTTTCTTTTTTATGTTTGCTTCTTCTAGCGCTTCATTTAACTCAGCCAATCGTGCTTCTAGTTTGGCAACCATTGCTTTTTTTTCTTCAAGGATTGCCATGGTTTCAGCAAATTCTTTTTCAGCAGCATTCAGCTTAGCTTTTTTAGGTGCAACAACTTTAGCCACTGCATCATACATGTCCATAGCAATTATCCATTTACACAGGCCTTCTGCAGCTGTCGAAGCTTTTGCCACAATGTGTGGTTTAAAATCTTTGTTGGAAAGATATTCTTTTCTTATTTTCTGCATTGTAGCAACAGGAATATTATCTTTGTCATAATTTTTTAATGATTCTAAGAATCCCATATCACCCAAAATTCTTTTACTTGGGCCCCAGTAATCAAATGTTTTTTTACCAGGATTATCTGGATCTGGAATTTTATCAGGCGGAATACCTTTCATAACGCACACCGCTGCCATTACCAATTTCACTGTATAGGGTGGATTTTTCATAGACTTCACAATAGTAATATCAGCTGGTTTTAAAGTATTTAAAGCAGCAATAGCATCTTCTAAAATTGGTAGGGCTAATGCCAAATCTGCTTCACAATCTTTTTTTAGCTCTTGAGCAGCGGCTGCTTGTACATTCGCTATCTTTTGGTCTTCTCGAACTTGTGCTGCAGCCTTATCAGCAACAGCTGTTTCTACTTCAATCTCTTCCATCATTTTTGCTGATTTTGCAGCCATAACAATTAGCTGAGGTTTTAATGCATTTAGGTCACGTTGCATAATTGCTACTGCATCAGCAGCCTGGCCTAATTTGTCTAAACCATTTGTATATCTCAATTTTGCCGCTCTTAACTCTCGTTGTTTCCTGTTGGTTAAGGTAGTAAAAGATTTAATTAGATCTAAATATGAAGCAGATGTGATGTAAGTTTTTCTGCCAAGTTGATTGTAGAAATCAGCTGAAACTACGCGCGCGTCAACATGAAATTGCTTGCAAGCAATAACTGCGGCTGATTTAACATTATCTGGTACATTTACTTTAACCATGTAATAATGAGCCACCATTTCTAAGGCATCTTCGGGCCAGCTGTCATACCAATCTATAGTACAACAATTCACTAGAGATGGATATAGTCTCAATCTTATCCTGAAGGAGCTTCCTATAGGACTAAAACATAGCACAATGTGAAGTTTGGCTTTGCATCGACCAATAAAGAAAGCAAGAATTTGTAAAGGGCTAATATCAAGGTTTCGGTTCCCCCCTTGCGCAGCTAAACGTATTAATTCAAGTATTTCCTGCTTTTCGTCAAGCCCATAAAGATTAGGAACTTCCCCAGAATTCAATAAGCTATCCAAGTTTTGAATAAAGACTTCCTCTTTTATTTGACTCTCAGTAAATAGAAATGTAGTATCTTTGTTGAGGCCACCAGATTCTCGTAGAACTAATTTTATATCATCGTGCCAATCTTTGACGCTATAAGATTTAGTAATCTCGGGTTGAAACACTGATTGTCCTAATATAGTACTCGCTAAGCGAGTCAATGACTGTCTCCCAGACCCTCCAACACCAACTAACAAAGCATTTCCTGATGGCATTGACAGAAGTCGACAAATTTTTGATAAATGTTCTAAAGCGTAATCGAATAATACAATAGTCATTTTAGCCTTGTGCATGGAATTGTATTCAGCCAGCATATTCAAAGCCATATTTAAAACTACTTCCCTAGACGACATTTCTTCATAACGCCTCTCCCCTTCAGCACTATCTGTGTCCAAATAGCAACCAAACATCATCTTTTTAATTCCGTCTTGAGTTACATCTCCGTTTTCATCTTGATATGAGTCTAAGGCAGCTTCAAATGTTTCTTTCATAAAATCTCGAGTGGATCTCTTTAAAACACTATAAAACCACGTTCGGTCACCTTCATCTACTAGTCGATCATAAAAGACTCGCATTATTTCGTGAACCCACAAACGTGTGAATGTCTTCTTACTTTCAGCTGATTCTTTTCTAAGTAATGCGCATCCTTGTATCACTCTAGATATATCCCGTAAATTGAAAATGTAGTGAGATTTAGCCGGCGTTGGCCTTAGTCCTTCAGTTGCTTGGTCGTATATCTCCATAGTAGCTGCTATTATATTAACAATGAAGGGTTGGGTATCTTGTCCAAACCCGTTTCTTCTCCAGCCTAATTGTAACAAAGACATAAAGATTTTAACCATGCTTTCTTTAGAAAATTCATTAATTGAATAAATATTGTAATGTCTCAACATTCTGGGATAAATCAGCTGCCGGCTTCCACCAACTGGGCCAATTGCACCGTAAAAAAATGTATCGTATATATACAGTTTATCCGTAGTCTTCAGATCGTACCAATGTTTTTGGTCAAAGTATAATCTCAATAACTCTATTGCTGGTTGGGCCCCGTATACTTCTTTGGCAGGCATATTCATATCATCTATGAATATAATAGCCTGCTTACCTTTTGTAGGACCATAATTATTTTTTCTTCTTTTCACTAACTTTGATAATATTAAATCTTGTGTTTGATTAGCAGAAGTCGTAGTTGTGAAAGTTATAAATCCTGGAGTATATTTGTCCATATCAATAGCATTCATTAAAAAATTCTGGACATAAAAACTTTTCCCAGTGCCTGTGGGTCCTATTAAAAGTAATGGTTTTAAGAACTTAGTATGCAGCTTCAGCAAATAGAAATATTTCTCAGTCTCTAAGGTTGGGATGACAGTTTGCAGAAGATTAATTTGTTCCTGAACTTGAATACCTTTCACAGCATCAGGCCATGTTTTCCAACAACCTTTTCCTTTATACATATAATAGTGGTCAATGAGCATACCTTCCGAAGGGATAGACACGTCAAGCCTTTCTATATTAGCTGGAATACCTTTTTCTCCTCTGAAGTATTCTTTGATCAAATCGTCGAATTTCTCTCTAGAATCTGTATTAAGTATTCCTCCAATACCCCAAACTAGTGCTGCCATCATAGACGCTAAGAACCAAGTTCTCGAATATTTTGTATCTTCTTCACCTTCAATCGCATTATCCATTAGCATTTCTATTAATCGCAATGTACTGATTATTAAATTAACTTCCCCCGCAGTTACTAACTGCGAGCAATATCTTCTAACATAATAAACTAAAGGATCAAAAAGCCATTCGCACATTTCATAAATGTATTCTTCATTTTCTTCTAGCCAAATAGGATTCAAAGTTTTAAGCCAGGATTTATAAAATGGCATTAATCCCAATGAAGCAGATTCCATATATATCATGCCACATCTGGAAACAGTGGCTGGTGATGCTTGTGTAAGGTCCATTACTTCAAAGATCATTGACATAACATTGGACATAGCCATTACTTCACCAGATGTTAAACAAAGCTTCTTATTATCATCTAAGACAGTGTTCATATTTTCAATCCACACAGCATCTACTGGCCCATCAAATACTATCCATTTTTTGACAGATGTATCGTCGGATGCAAACTCACGGAATGTTGTCGCCACGATTCCATCCGTCCACTCATAGGATATAGGATCAAATGCCCCATATAACTGACCCATTGTCACAGCTTTAGGGTTCAAAACTTTATACATGCATTCACAACCATCAGGTTGTTTTCTATGGTGCATTAGCGTGAGAGCTTCAGATAAAATTTTTAGTGTCATTGATTTACCTGAAAATGGGTCTCCCACCAGCATAAAACCGTGTCTAACAATCATCATTTCATATGTTTGAACTACTTTTATTAAAAAACATTCCATAGGTTGCAAATTGTTATTCTCACAAGCGTCACTGCAAGCAATCAAAAAATTAACATAATCCGGTTTTGGTAATGTTATACCAGGGAACAAGTCTGATATAATTCCTTGAAATAACGGTACGTCAAATGATAGAAATTTAGGCAAGTTGACATCTGTGATAGACCTAAGCAATAAAATACTTTCGCTTTCATTAGGAAAACTCCTTTTTAAATTTCCGGCGGCCGATAATACTGTTTTGACCGCTCTCATTCCATAATCGTAGTGATTTTGTGATGATAACTGTTCTGAGCATAGACGATACGTTGTAACAATCTTAACAGATAAAGCCCGGGCATCGATGAATCCAAAGGAATATAATGAAATTTCACCAATCATAGCGTAATCTGGAACCATCATTGCTACCGTACGAAATAATACTTTAAGATTATCAGGTAATTCTGACCTCCCTGCATAACCAGGATTCATTGTAATGCATACATAGCAAGCAGGATTTAATGTTAATATAGTACCCTCAAAATCAAATGTTTCTAGATGTTGCCTTACAGCTTGAACAATGCACAGTATTTGCTGTGCTATGACAGATAATACTTCGACTTCTATACGATTAAACTCATCAAAGCACACCCAAGCACCGCATGAAGCTAAGCCTTTGAAAAACTTTCCCATAGCTTTATAATCCAAACCATCGGAACAGTTAAAGACAACACATTGAACAGCTAAAGCTTTTGCTAGATCTTTTGTCGTTTCTGTTTTGCCAGTGCCTGCAGGGCCTTCAGGTGCCCCATTCAAATGAAGATAATAAGCACCAATCAACGTGCGGTAGCAGCGATCGGTTAAAGGCGTAATAACTAATCGATCGGAGTTGCCTAAGTATTCATACGCATAATTGACGACAGCATTTATAATCTTTACAAATACCTTTTCCTCATCCCAGTAGTAACGTAGTTGTGCTAGCCATTGAAAATCTGTAACCTCTATGACATTTTTTCCTACCAGCTCAAAGATGACATCTTTTGCATGAACATCAATAACGATAAGTGCTTTTACAGTTATACAACTAAGTTTACTAAGGTCTGTTCTTCGAATAACAGCAACAGTTTCATTAAGCTGTTTAGTCAAAGAAACATGAAATGCTTGTAGCTCGCTAAGTTTATGAGTGTTCAAAGCTTCATGGACATCCACTGCCCAGTAAATTTGGGATACAGCTAAAACTACCATACCTTCCCAAGATAATATCCATTCCACTCGTCCCATATTTGGATAGTCGTAGTATGAAAGTTCAGTCTCCATTTTGACTGCCTTCAGCATTTGTTCTTCAACTTGAACTAGCCATTTTTCTACAGAACCACGGGCAGCAGATACGCTTATTATTTCAAGAAACTCCACTTGCTCTCCTTCCATGGATATCATTGAAGATATGTTAAACTCTTCGTCAAAAACTAGCCTGTTTATACCTTCAAAGCATTTTTTAAGATGTGGCTGAACTTTGAGCGGATTTTTGGTCTCAGATAATATTTCCAACATTTCGTCGTTTGACAGGAAGAAAAATCTTGGAAAATATAAACGTTTTTTTTCTAAATAATAGTTAACACCATCATTAATTTTCTCTAGAAAGGCCGAAGCCGCTTTGAGAGATTCTAGCACACCAGACCCTCCGGAAAGTTCAAGCACGTGAGGATCTTTTTCAACACAACCCATATATCTGCGGTAGATATTGTTAACTTCAACGAACATGACGCCTTCTTCAGGCATCTGCGCGACGATATCTTTTGAAGAGAATATTGGTAGCAAATATAACCACTGACTTTGCACTTTTCCCCATTCATCTATCGTGGCGTTTACTCTTACGATTTTGTCATACCATGCTCTAACTTGGTTTTCAAAGGGTTTCACAAAAGCGGAACCCCGCATACCAACAGTTTTAACGATGTGATCATCAAGAACACTTTGAATATCATCCAAACCAGACAAAATAAATATGCCTGTATCCTTGTAGGGGCTGGTTTTGAAGCATATATCAGTCCATTCTGCCATCATTTTGTTTAAATTAGTTATTAGAGCCAATTCTTTAGTGGCCGCTACACTGATAATTTCGTATTGGTCGATATCATCCCAAAGATGGTAGTCTATTATTTTGTGTAAAGTAGTGCCAGCTGTAGGAGTAAGATCAAAGCCAGCGATACTCGACATTTCATCCCAATGTCTTTGCACCAAAGCTGGATTGCACATTATGTGACACATTTGAACGTTTGGTCTCCACTCCTTGATTTCAGCTATAGCTTGTGCACACAGCTTCATTGGTGCAGGCATATTGTGCATATCAGGATCATCGACTAACCCTTGAAATCTTTTTTCAACTCCTTCTGCGATCTGTTGCTTAATTTTATTACGGTAATTTTTTGATATTTTCAAAAATTCTTTGTAATAAAAGTCATGATCTTGCTCAACTTGTACATGATCTAGATATTCGAATACACCATCCATCCACGTATAATAACTGCGTCTCCATTTATGAAGAAGATAAATTAGAGCATGGAAAGGCAAAACAAAGTCTTTAAGTTCTTCCAAATCGGGATAACCTGTTATAGGGAATTTAAATGTAGCTTCCTCGTTATTTATCCACGTCACTAATTTATCGCAGTCATCTAAGCGATGTACGAGTTTACGCAGATATTCTAGATATTCAAGTGTGTGATCGATGTCGTCCATATTGCTTAACCATTCTAAATAAGGCGTCATCTCAACAACTTCTTTATTTAAGTATGCTATCTTTGAAAGTAAATTATCTTCCATCTCCGCTTTAAACGTTTCATACGCTGCTGCATTTTTATCGAATATAGGCTTAATGTCTTTAAGCCAATTAACAGTTCTAGTATTAGACGCAACATGTCCTGGCGTAAGAGAAGTCATTTCTAACAAATTAGATATTATATTAATTTGTACAAGAATTCTTTCTTTTAACTCCTCTACAAGAACCGTCTTTGCATTTAAAATGTATACACCTTGTTCAATCAATTCAGCAGCATTTTCCGGTTCTTTTAAAGCTTTGGCGGCTATGATTTCAAATTCTAAACAGATACTATCATTTTCATCCATGTGCCCCTTAACAATACCAGCTATAATATCATTTACAAACTCCAAAGCTTTACTCTTTAAGCCATCTACCATTCTAAGTTGGCAAACTACAGCACAGTTAAAGTATTCATTTTCTAGTATAGCAGTTATTTGTGAGTCAATCTCTTGAAAATATTTAATCTTGTCGCGGCATTCTTCGAAACCTTCAGATTCATGGATAAATTGAATTATAGCTTCTTTAGCACATTTACCATATAACATGTTATAATCCTCACGAAGTTTATCTAAATATTGAAGCAAAGGTTCAAATACAACATCTAATTGCTTTTGTAATCTCTCATGCCCGTCCTTATGTAACCATTCGTTATATTGAACAGGTAGTGCATCGTTTGTATATGATATTTTAAGATATTGTTCTATAGGCATGAGTCTTTGAGACATATGCGTTATCGCATCTGCCATTTGATGGAATACTCCAAAAACTATTTCCAGGGATGGATTGTATATGAACTCCCCATTAAAATCAAGATTAATATTCAGAATAGGTACAGCTTCTGGATCTTTCAACGCTTCTATAATAGCGTCTATAGATCTTCGCATCAACTCTTGAATCGTCATAGATATCATTTTAGATGCGCATTTGACAAAATCCGGTATCTTTTTTGGTTTCATTCCCCTCAAACATCTTGGGTTTTTAAGCCAATTTACGAGTATCGCGTACCAAGTGCTAGAAACTAGATAATCAGCGCGTTTTATTTCTTCCAATATCTTTGCCTTAAAATCGTCTAGATTCATGGGACCTCTGGCTCTATATTTAGCTAAGTTAATTATTTGTGACGGAAAAGTTTTCTCAGAAGATTCCAAAACAAGTCTAATAAAAGGATGTAATAGTAAGGAACCATCTTGCAATTTCTTTCTGAATTTCACCATTTTCTCGTAATTTGGTGTAACACCGTTAAATTTGAAGTATGGTTCCTGATACCTCTTACGCAATACTCCAGGCTCGTCTCTTATAACTGTTTTAACGGCCAAGTCATGCAAGTTGCGATTCCATTCGACTTTGCTTTCTTCGATCAACTCTTCCATTATATTCGGGAATGCTGTACGAAATTTTGCAGGTATAAGATTGCAGATTTTTCTTTCCCATGACTTTAACATAGGTGGGGGTTGTATTTTTTCAGCGCACTCTCTTAACACGGCGATATGTCGTGACTGTGAAATTTCTAAGCGATCCCGTTCATGCCACTCTAACGGTGGTCGAGCAATCTCTATTTTTCTTGCAGTAGCTTTATCCTCAAGTACTTTGCGAAAATTCGCTTGTTTGTCCTGTAAACATTATTCTTTAAAATAAATTCACAAACATTAATTTGATCAGCACAAGAGTTAACGTTTAATAATAACAAAACAAGTAATTTCAACCCTTTATACTCAACTCATGATAAAATAAATTCATTATTAATACAATCATGTTTATAGGAACGAGGGTGTAAAATGATCATCTTTGTTGATTAATATATGAAAGTTCAAAATGTAAACAATGCTAAAATTACGAATAAAGGCTGAATCACCGAACAACTAAGTATTTTTGAATGTAGGCTGAATACAATTTATTACCTATTTGCTTTTGTTCTCAGATTATAATATACTCGTAACATTTTGAAAACCACTATAATTGTTTTTTATTCTGTAATTTTCTAACTGGCATGACCGTGAAGACAAATATCGTGAGGAACCCCACATTGTTGTATGAGGTGCGTGTAACCCGTCAATCTGAAGTAGATAAGCGTGGCGGGTACATCGACCGTTTTCGTAAAATGGGAGGTCCGAGCGCCCTTAAACGTGCCGCAGTGAGACCCTAAAGGGGTGATATATTTATATTATGTACTTGAGAAAGTAGTACAATTTCCAGGATCAGCAAAAAAACTAATGACTATTTATCGAATTTCTATTTATTTAAAAACTGTATTACTATTTTTTACGGATAGAAATTTAAATCGGTTAACATCAGTAAAGCCCTGCTAGGCTAAGAAGGGAAAATAGCATAAAATCATACCTTAATTCTGTTATACGGTGGCAACGGTCTAAAAGGGAGTTTGTCCATCATATGCACATCTGGAATCGGTCGCATTTTTGGTATACGACACCCGTTCTTCGTTTGCAAAAGCTTCCTTAATTCACTCTCTTCCATTTTTTAAATTAAGTTTAATAAGTAATTAAAATAAATATTTTTATCAGAAATAATATTCACAATTATATTCTTGAGTGAATATTAAATTAATGTACTGTGTGAAAATTCAAAGTCGTCTTGGCAACCAGAGATGCGTCGTATTGACAACTGCAACGAACCAATTCTATAGTGAAATCAATAAGTTTGTATTGAAAAACAAATCCTTTTATTAAACACTGAGCGCACATATAATTTATATGATATGATATACTAGGATATGTCTGTACTAATATATATATATATATATATATATATATATATATATATATATAATGTCTGCATCTCTTCTCATCTCAGTCACCCTCTTACTGTCTACAAAGATAAAAAATCTTTGCTTGTGAGCAAGTGCAGTGCCTCTCTAGCAGTTAAAAAGTGAAATTTTATAGTTTTTTACATAATTATACGGTGTTTTTGAAATGTTTTTTTCAGGGTCCTGTACTTACATGACAAAAGCAAAAAGTTGGCGTTCGCCAACTCTACAGAATGCCATACTGCACGTAGATAGGCACACACTTAACAATTCATTATTTTTCTATAGGTACTACTTATATTCTCATTCAAGTGAAAAACCTGTATTTGAGATATTGTTTGAAAAATTTATGACACATTCAGTAGCCATCCAGTTTAATTATGGATGTTAGAAATACACTGGAAGGACACAACGATATTCAATAACATTGAATGACATGTTTATGTTTATATGGATCACTTTGGTTGATTCCTACAAATAGAAACACAAAAATGATAATTCTAATACCGGCCTCAGAGAACTTTATGCATTGCCCAATAGAGTACTTATAAATTACATCCTATTTCATTCCTTAAAATTTAATTTTTAACCACCTTTAAAAAAAAGGAAGGTTCTCAATTCGTTGTGTAAATATATTTTATCTCCTTTTAGGGCGACACCTTCAGAATTTAAAAAAATCCTAATTTGAATGTATAATATGTTAAAAATATACTATTAAAAGGAAAAATTGAAATACATACATATAATAAAACCGTAGAGGTCGAATTTCTGAACAATGAAAAAACATGCTAAAAACCGAGTCAGGAGGATGTAAGAAGTGAAATAAAACTAATTTAGATTTTTTTCAAATTTTTTGTTTCTCTGTTTGTCTGTCTGTTTGTACCGGCTAATCTCCGAAACGACTGGACCGATTTAAATGAAATTTTGTATGGTGAAAGCTTATATCCCTGGTCAACATATAGGATACTTTTGATCCTGAAAAATTAAAGAGCTCCCGTGGTATAGTTAAAAAACTGAACCACGAGGACGAAGTCGCGGGCATCAGCCAGTATTGAATATAAATGGAGTTATTGTCAAAAACGTCAGTCCGCATACCGTTATTAAATCAGATAGTCGGGGGGAGCTTGGGTCGGATAATAGTGAAACAGAATCGGATGAGTCTTTCCGAAACAAAAGCAGCTTGTACAGCACAGCTCACAGCTTTTTGAGACGATCGAAGGTTTATTGTACGGATCTGGAATCGC
This sequence comes from Dendrolimus houi, assembly GCA_039645545.1. NCBI lineage: Eukaryota > Metazoa > Arthropoda > Insecta > Lepidoptera > Lasiocampidae > Dendrolimus > Dendrolimus houi. The sequence continues at coordinate 14,320,749 of CM077134.1, forward strand.
CGATTGATCGGAAAGTCACTTTAACTCGTATCGAAACTTTGAACGCGATTATCTCGAAACTGTAGTTTCAAAAACTGCTCGTGCTGTAACTCAAAAAGTTATTAACCGATTAGACTGAAATTTTCAGAGGTTTCTCTTTATAGTGCTATCGGAAGGATGTAACTAAAAGTTTAAAGATATCGGTTTAATAATTTTTTTGGGGTCAAAACTGTTGAAAAATAGCCAAATTTTTCAACTTTTTTATTATTTTGTAGTTTATCCTTCCCTTTAATATATCAGTAATCGGAAAAAAACCTTTTTTATTTTAAATAAATAGAAAAATTTTGAAAGCTGCAACAGTTTTCGATGCCTCCCAGCAGACGCTTGAAGAAATATTCTGCAGAGCCGCCATTTTGTTAAAAAAATCATGTTTTTTTACACTTTAATTATGTACCAAAAACCTGTCAAAATAATCAAATTATTTTATCACCTTGAAAATAATTAATTAAAATTGACTGATTTCACCCGTTCTAAAGGTATCGCCCCCTTAATAGCTATTAGTTTTCAGGAACATATACATATGTACATACTTCTAATTCTGATTTAAAATTAACAATCCTTTAGCTACTAAAGGAAGTAGACGAACAATCGGAACTGACTTATTATTATTAAGCTCATGTATAGATAGATCCACATTATTAATCAATAAATAAAACAAATAAAACATTTAATGTAAATTATATTCGCATAAAACAATGAACAGATGCACAAATATAATTATTGTTATTGTATACTAACTAATCAATTTTACAAAATTTATCCTTATGTGTTAAAAAAGTTGTTTATAGTACAATATTATGTTATATTTTTTTAAGATGATACAAAAATGAGCATTTAATCTAACAACTATTTTAAGGTAATATCAAAAATAGTTAGAATTGTATGAGACACCATTTCTATAATATTAACGAACAAATGATGAAAATCGATTGAGAATAAATCCCCAGTTCCTAAGATACGGTGTTTATACAATAGATACACAATTAATAATGTGCAATTGACAAATTTCTAAATATACTGGTAGTTATAAAACGTAGTTTATACTACGTTTTATAACTACCAGTATATTTAATACCACTTTATTTTGATACTTGTCATGTTTGTCATACAAATCTCCGATAGCTGTTGCTTTAGGTTTTTATAATGTACAATACAATGTCCTCTGTGTCTTTAAGTCCTCTGCTATGCTAATGGTGAAGCTTTATCTGCGAAAATGTTAAAGTATAGGCAATTTCACGCAGATATGGCGATGGGTTTAATGCATTATTTGAGATGCAATATTGTTAACGATGTTAAATATTGACAGATAGCGTATGTATAAACCAATGTGTATTCGATAACAGCGTTATTTTTAATACTTTAAATAAGACGCATTCCGCCACAGTCAATATATTTTAACATTATCGCAGGTGCGGCCCCAGCACAATATAAAGTTATTTCACTAATTTCAACGTTAAATTTCTCATGCGATTTTCATTTATATTTTAGTTATTTATTTCATTCAATTACAATGTCATAAGTCTTACAACTAAAGCGACAATGTAAGCACCTTATCCTTAGCCTATTTTGTAAGTAATACACTTAATGCGCTTTTTTTGAATTTCCCTAAAGCCCTAAAGGGACATTGAGAATATCTAAATTTGCGTTCACTTCACAAATCTGGTTCAATATCCGAAGAGCCCTGGTTAGCGGAGCTTGTAGAAGCACATTGGTCCTATTGTACGGTACTGCAAGCAACTCGTGCTGTCTACCGCGGATATAGTTGTCAGGTATGTAGAAATTTATACTCCTTAAAACGCTGGGATTAGATATCAAACACCTTTAATATATAAATAACTATGGTAACTGTAAGTTGCTCCTCACTTCCAGTCTATAGTATCCTACTGTTCCTAGAATAAACAGAGTAGGATACATAAGCTGAAATATAGAAACTCAATAAATCGCTCACGAAGAGACTAGTATCAAGTGAATGTTGAAGTAGTCTAACTATTTAGTACCACAAACTAAATGATAAGACTTCAAAGAACTAAGTGATGGCGGTCGTTCGAGTGAGTTTTCAATTAGTGAAATAATTTTGGAGAATAGCATATTTATAAATATGGATTTTGTCTCAAACACTTACACACAAACACGGTCTTATTTTAGAATTAAATTTATTTTATTTATATAGTACACATCTGCCTATATTTTGGGATGATATTTAACCAACAACTCACTGAAAACGATAAACGTACTTCCCTGGCGCTTGTATAAGAATTCTGGTACAAAAGTAATATGTTTGATGTCCAAATCTTATTGGACATATTTATTTTTAGTGATAAGTGTGATAGTTCTTTAATTTAAATTTTTCTTTGCTTCTTACTGCTTATGTCAGTATCTAGAAAATAACACATATTATCACACGAAACATTTCTTTTCATTAATTTAATTATAATTACATTATCTAATTTAGGCCTTTGATATTTATACAGTAACTTTGAATCCAATTCCTTTACAATTAACAACATTTCTCATTGTTTGTTCTTTAATTGTACATTGTTACAGGGATATAATACCACGCTATATTGGTTATTTTGGATGGGACAAAACTAAAAATATCTGTCTGTATACATATATCAATTTAATTTTAAGTTTAATGTAAGATAACAAAACATTTTCGTTAAATTTGTTTTCTAGTAATTGTACAAGTTTGTAAAAGCATTCAAAACAATATTTTTTTTTATTAAAGACGCTCTAATTGTATCACGTGCATGCATTACTGCGGTTTAATAAAGTAGAAAACTAGCAAAATATATTTTCAACTGTCAATATGCTACTATTTTATAAAAATGGACTTATTTTGTCAGCCTTTAATCATTTCCTGTGACTGTTGTCATTGATATCACGCCTATAAAGTTACTTATTTTGTAACTGTATATATACGTGCAAATATATCATAATGTATAACAACACAGAAATTGCAATATTTCAATTTTATAACATTACGCAAACAGAATACACCCAAACAGTAGTCACAAATCGAGAACTATTACAATAATAATTGTCATCAGGAGCCAGTAAAATTGCTCAATAGAACGGGCGTCCTTTAATGACGTTGAATACGATATGGTGTTGATAAAATTCTTGCATAGATTTATATGTTTATATGATTTTATAATACAACATATCTTTATAAGATAACATTAATATTTCAGCCCTTTTAAATTAAATTAACAAGTTAGAAGTTAATACTCTTTAATATTTAATATAGGTTTCCTGGTAGATAGTGCTTTAAGGCGGCCTATTGATTTTAAAATCACAATATTGTAACTGTACATTTCTGTAATTGTTTATTCGGTGACCAATAAAGTGTTATCTATTTATCTAATAAATCGTTTAAATATTTTTTTTACTTTTTTTATTGCACGAGTTCAGTAGACAGGCAGACGGCCCACCTGATGGAAAGCGGTCACCATCGCCTATGGACGTTTGGAACACCAAAGGCGTTACAAATGCGCTGCTGCTCTCTAAAAAGAGACTGCAACCAGGCTTCTAATGCCGGAACACTCAAGGTTATTATGGCGGCATACTCTAAGTACTCTAAATATCAACGACAACTGATATAAATCGATAATTATAATTTATTTTATTATCATGGTAAGTCTCAGTGGATGTCACTCTCTGACAAACTGCTATTGAATTATTATAACGTCAATGTCATGCGGATGAGCATCTGCAATCTTGCTGTTCATAAAAACTGCAGTTGATATGCTAAATTCTACAGTATACATACAAAAGGCTGTATATTTGGCGCAGACATTACTATAGAACTGTGCTATACCGTAGAATTGATAATACTATACTATACAATTTGTAAAGCCGAAAAAGAGTATTAAATTTTCGTGTCAGTTCCGACGCACGACTGAAAACTCCATAAGTACGATTGTTTTTGAATATGTAATGCTACGGCTGAATAAGGGCTGTTACAAGACCTTCCAATTTCAAAACACTATCTTACACTGATGGATATTATTTTAGATCTTATTTTATTGCAGTAAAGTTCATTTTCATAGCGGGGGCCTTATACGAAAATCGAATAAACTACATAAACAAAATATAATAAATTATTAAAATAAAGATTGCTGTATTTCAGGAAGTTTTCTTTGACTTTTCAGTCTTTATTCGATGTCGTCGAACAGATATTATGACAAAAAAAAAAACAAAATACATGGCACTACACGGAGAATCTAAGTACTTTATATCTCTTAGGAACATTTTTAAAATTATTTTATAAATGAAACTTACAAAAATATATATTTTCATTTTAAGTGATATTTATGTACCTAGCTTACGAGTGCAGTAAATAACTAATTTTTGATTTGGAGATGAGGGGACATTGAAACTATGACAATTTTAGACTTTATGAATAATTGATCAAGTTAAAGTCAAAAACAAGAGCCGCGTGGGAGTCGGGCTCGCACATGAAGAGTTCTTTTGTCATATATAATTTCAATATTAGTAATTCTTCTTAATCTTGTATTGATGATGCCAATGGTAACGAGTAGGTTCTTTCACTTGCTATGCACTGTTTAGGCCCATCGGTACTTTGTGAGACCAAGGGCGTATTTCTCTTTGTTTGTTAGTATAACTTTTTGTTAAGTCTACAATTTCTAAGTTATGGCCATAACTTAAAATTTTATATATTAACTTTAATTTTTAATTCTATGTTTAGGCAGACAGACAAGACTTCTATATCTGTCCAGAATTTCATAGCTCTATTTTAGTTTTGGTACTAAAAAAAAAGTTGGTCGGAAAGTTATAAATATTTTTGATTGGATAAATTATTATAACAATAAGTTGAATATATTCATACAGTACCAGACCAAAGGAAAATAAAACTATAAACTGCAAAAGCAGTTCCTTTAAAGATGTAAACTTATGAAATCCCAAAAAAGTAGAGGCCTTGCGGTATTATTCAGGAAGGCAATGTGTCATAACCTGTAGTATTTATTGAAGGAAAAAGCCGACATAGCAAAAAGTTCATATAGTAAAAAAATTTAGCTAAATTCATTTTAAACGAAAAAGTCTATCCACTCATCTTCAAAGTCCTTTATAAATTAACAATGCAAAATGTTTCAATTCCTTGTTTTAATCAAACTTTCTGTTTGGAAGCCTAAAATTAGGATAATTATCATCATTTATATACATACACAATTGATTTTTCTTTTAATACATGACACACAACGTTTTTTTCTTGCGTTTTTAACGTCATCTTATGGTATAAACTTACGTACTAAAGTAGAGACCATAGACTCTACAATGAGATAATATTATATGCCACAATGCCAATTATTAAAAAAAGAATTTAGCATCAATATCAAAATTCAAATAAAAATAATTTGAATGAAATCAAAATCATACCTATGAATATGTCTACATAACAATTATGTATATAATATGTACTATGTATAAATACAAGTATATTACACCTTTTTTTACCAATCAACTACTTTGCGCCTGGCAACATTTTTAATTCTAATAGGTAGCATAAAACAGGCAGGGAAGGCAAAGCCACTAACGCAGATTATAAAGCATTTGGGTGTCTGGATTTTTTATATTGCAGAAAAATACATATAAATAAGTATTCTTCTTCATAAAATATGCACATAAACACATAGTAATTATAACAATAATTATGATCACTAGATCCAAAAATTGTCTAAGCCGCGTATGCATTCCCCGCCAACATCCGAATCCACGTTCTTTACAAATCATTAATTGGTTACAGTAAACGTAATACAGTTTTACACAACTTATAATTACGATGGGCGGTTTTCGTTTGCGCAGAAAAGTGCAGACCGGTTTCCGACATGTAAATAATCTATACTGAACTTTATTCGCAAATGGAAACGGCAGTGTTGCTTCCTATACATTCTTAGCTCTGTTCCGCTTGCACGATTTGTGCACTGTCGCGCCCTACTAGAATTGGTCCAAAGCGCAGGTACACCGGAAGGAATTATTGGTTGTGTATAACTATACGGTAATACAAAATTCCTTTCATAAAAACTGTTTTTGTAATAAAATCTAACATAGATGTAATTTAGCAGTTACTATATAATACTATAATAATCACAAAATAAAAAGCCCGATTCGAAACTTCTCATTACAACGTATTTCGGGATTGAGACATCCAAATCGTTAACCAAGTTAACCGATTACCACGAGAAATCGATTTAAAATTATACTACTTTATAATCGTTTGATTTATTTGTAAGTTAATTACTTTTTGTGTCACACAAATACCTTACAAAATCGATATGGAGCGCGAACGTTCTGTCTCGCTTCGCCTTTAGCGTACCGCATGCATTTATCACGCACCACAATACTAATATATTGAAATTTTTATGATTTCACACATATAATATATATTTATTCAATCGTTTTTGTTTTCTATAAATATATATACGATTATGTAATATTGTTTTAGTATAAATACATAAATAATGTAAGGTTTTGGAATAAATATGTATATAGTTTTTTTCCTGAATCGAATTTTGTTATTGAACTACAACAACCCTTTAGTAACAACACTAAAATAAAAATAAGACGCCTTAGAACGTAACTGTGTTTGGGACTTCGTCATAGATTAATACGACATAACAAAATTAATAATAATTAAAATGTTTTATAACATTATATAATGCACAAGTAAATAAATACGTATATTGATAACTAAATAAATAAATTGTTATTGGCTTTCAGTTTTGTTGATTTCATCTAAAGTTACGGTCTATAGACATTCTTAAATGTCAAATCGGGCTTTTTATTTTGAGATTATTATAGTTAGAATATGTTCGTGTCATTCGAACCAGTTATTATTTTGTTTAATTCAATGAATTCATTTCGAGCCAAACGCAGTACACTGCTGGGCGCAGGCTTCATCCGACGCCTACGACCTTGCACAGGTCACCGTTCCACTGGACAGGGGGGGTCCTACACTACGTTTACCGAGACGCGGTTTTTACTTTAGGAGTCTTCGGCTCCATTGTCCATTGGTAGTGCGACAAACGTATTCGGCCAACTGACACTTTAGCTTACTAATTTTGCAAGCTATGTCGGTAACCTTGGTTCTCTTACAAATAATCTCATTTTTACGACTGACTTTGTAGTCCAGACCCACTATCAGTTTCTGTACAAATAGTTTCCAAAAGCATAATACCTTCAAAATAATGTTACGCCGAAAAGAGTAAGTGCAGGTTTTACAGAATATGCCCTATATTAGCTATTGTTCATAGTTTACGAACATTCTAAACAATTTCTTTGCAATGCCGCCACGCTGTTTAAGCAATTTTAATCCAATGGCATTTGAGGAATTACTAATTGCACGTTTAATGGTATTGATTTTTGCTAACAACTTGGACTTGTTATACCTGGCTGTGTTATAAACGCTATGAAGTTTGCAATTTTTTATTCATCACGGTTAAAAATGTTATGTAGCAACTTTTGGAAACCCTGCTGCGCAATAAGTGTGATTCTTCTTTAAATTTTAAAGTTATTCATGATTAAAGTAGTTGATTGGTGCTATCTAACCTAGGAGATTGCGTAATCTATGCCCGTAACACTCTGGGCTTCCAATATGGTCATACACTGGCACCGAGAAGCCTCTCATCAGCAGAATGCTCCTCCTCTTCAGACCCTGACTTCTCTTTTTTTATAGACTGGTATCGCACCTGAAAACATCCGACAACTCCATGAGTCAAAAACAATATTTAATATAAATGTGTAATTTCAAAGAATCTTCTTTACAAATATTCAAGTTTTTGAATAATCTTCAAGTAAAAAAAGCCTTAGTTGAATTGTAACTCTTTGACTTTACTTTCATACAAGAAAGTTCTTGTAGCAGCTCAAAAAAGAACATTTTACTAAACAGTTGAAATTTTTCACACACAAATCTTCGTGAAAAACTACCTAAACCTACAACTATTGTTCATTTTTAATCAATTTCATGCATTTTTTTAAATTAAATTTGTACATCAAAATAACATTTACCAGTTCCCGCTAAAAACTAGTCAAAGAATCGTTGTTTTACGAGTTAGTGACTCGGTCTTTCAATGTGGCTTTACTCGCATGAACTTCGGTACCTAGGTGGCTGTACCATATTCTGGGATAAGAAGCATTTGTACTGTTTTTAAGAGCTGAGGTAGCTTAGTGGTTAGCGCACTTGCGTCCTAAACTCTAAGTGCGTGGGTTTGAATCCTGGTCCGAAAGCGTGCACTACTTAAGTAGTTTTCTGACTTGTGTGTGTATTCTTACAATTACCACGAGCTAACGGTGATGGAAAACTTCGTCACGAAACCTGCATCGGGATAACCGATCTGTCAAACCCGCCAAGTTGCCTTAGACAAGCGTGGCGGGTATACTATTCGTTCCCCTATATATGGGAGGCCCTAGCCTCGCAGAGGGACGGTTATGGGCTATTGTTATTCTCTCTCTTTTCTTTCACCATATCCCAATTATTTGGGGTCGGCACAATATGTCTTTTCCTTCCACACTCCTCTACTCTGACATACATCTTCTGTCACACCACATATCATCATATCATCCTTCACACAATCCATCCATCTTTTTTTGGTCTACCTTTACATTTGTACCCATCTATCTTGAAGTTTAACATTCTTTTTTCACATGACTTTTATCCCTCCTCATTATATGCCCATAATTTGAAGTAAACCTGCGAAAAATCGAAATGTGTGCTGGGACACATAGTAGGTGTGGCAGGAACGGGCAGGTTTTCAAATTGGACAAGTACATTAAAAATCTGCCGGTAAAACTTCAAGTTAAAATTTTGTTGCGATTCATTTTGCCAATTGTCCGTTGCCATTCGTTTTCCCACTTGTGCGTTGAAGTTTCACTTCTACTATGTGTCCCAGCGAACATTTCGATTTTTACTATGCTGTTTTTATCCACTTCTATAGTCACTGAACCACCATGACACATTAAAATGGATATAAATAAAGATTACGATAATATAATAATAATCATAAATTAAACTATAATATATTTTAAATGGCTAATTAAATATTATGCAGTCGATTAATGCAAATGATTGCAAGTTTTAGCCCGGTCGTTAAGAGAGAGGCAACGGCCTCTTTTATCTTCTGTGCTTGTTAGTTTAGATAACGCATTCCAATAACATAATTACTTATGCATAAATCATTACATGTTTTGAACAGAGAGCAGAGGTTTAAGTGATTAATACGTAATTACAAAAAGCCAGACTAGTATTGTAGTATTTTCTTTATAATATAACATAGGTATTTAATCGCCAAACACGTGTATGTATTAACAGCCGGTTTTAATATATTACTACTTGCTAACATTTGTACATAAACTCTATACAAGTATTGAATACATATTATCATACCAGTTAGGTACAGGGGTAGGCAGAGACGGTGGATCTCCAATTGCTATATTCTTGATAAAAATATTTTTGCTACATCAACTTTAATTATTTTTTTCATACATACACGTTTATTATACGTGCTTTTTACCTGACTATCCTTCAAACCATCAGCGATTTGATCATGGTAAGTAAGTTGCAGTTTACCGAAACCACATCTATCACCGACCCACCAACCACACATACAAGTAGTGTCGATTTTCTACCAATAGTAAGTTAATAGAATAGGGAGATCAAGAAACTTGGCTTAATTCATTCTAGTGTAGTGGCTAACGTACTCGCGTCTCATTCCAAAATCACGTGAACATGTGATAAAACTCTGTCCAGAGATAACTAATTTCACAAAACAGTAATCTCAATGTATTTCTTCACAATCAGCACATTGACAATTATAATAATACTAGCTGTGCCCGCGACGTCATCCGCGTGGAATTTGTTTTCAAATCCTCCGATTTTGAAACATTCTTCATTGGTGCTCCGCTCCTATTGGTCTTAGCGTGATGATATATAGCCTATAACCTTCCTTGATAAATGGGCTATCTAACACTCAAATGTTTAAAAAAAAATTTAAGGCATTTATTTCTCAAAAGAATTTACAATTCACTTACAGAGAAATAACTAGTTACATTTAATTCACATTTACCCCTATTAGCGCATCTGTCCATTTATTATTGTAAAATTTAAATAATTTTTCAAATCGGACCAGTAGTAGTTCCTGAGATTGGCGCGTTCAATCAAACAAACAAACAAACTCTTCTGCTTTATATATTAAGTATAAGATGTACATTCCAAAAATATAATTACAAAATGTGAATGCAGGGCCTGACCAAGATGTAATCCCAAGTCATTGGATTAAGATGTAGATTATTGTACATGCTTTAGTCATTTAGCTACTGAGATTATTGATTGATTGATGTGAATACATCAACGATATGTCTTGGCAGATACAATATATTTCAGCATTATTGCAATAAAACATAATCTGTCAGTCACGATTATCAGTGATAAAATATTCAGAGTTGGATCAGTAGTTTAATGTTAGTTTAGATACAGACATCTTACCTTCGTTTTGAGTTTCGTGCTCACCCCCCTTGGATGGTACATTAGGAAATTATCTGTGACCCAAAATATTAAGATCTGGAAAAAATAAAACAATGATATCATTTGATTTACCTTCTTTAAAACAGTTGGCTAGTGTCATACTCTAGTTATTACATATAAACTATATAGTGCTTCCAGATCCGTCGCAGAAGGCAGCTGTCTACGAGGGGGGATAAAAAAATAGTGAGAACGACAAACTCCTTGGAAAGAAAATAAATAAATAATGGCAGGCATAGCTCAGATACATATTTGTAATATTAATAAAGAAAAAAATCTTCGATTCTCTTTTGTTCTTTTCTGAATGTAGTCATTTGTTTGCTTCGTGTCGGAATGTGTTCTCGAAAATGGAGAAAAACGAAGTGCGAGCCGTTATTAAATACCTCTGTTTAAAAAAGTTAACGACGCAAGAGATTCATTGCGATTTGGAGGCAACATTAGGAGTCTGCTCCGCCGTATTCTACTGTCGCAAGGTGGGCTTCTCAATTTCGAATAGGGAGAACGAGCACGAAAGACGAACATCGTTGCGACCGTCCATCGACGTCAATCGCCCAAGAAAATGTTGCGAAAGTCGAGAAAATTGTATTGAGCGATCGAAGAGTTACCATCCGATACTTAATTCAAGAAACGGGCATTTCATATGGAAGTATTCAATCCATATTGAAACAATCTTTGAATAGGAGAAAAGTCTCCGCAAGATGGGTGCCGAGAATGTTAACCGACAGTCAGAAACAAAATCGACTTGACATTCCGAAGATATCGTTGGACAAGTTTCAAGAAGATTCTGAAAACTTTTTGTCTCGTTTCGTAACAATGGACGAAAAATGGTCCATCATTTTGATCCCGAGACAAAACAGCAATCTTCGCGATGGAAACGGCCATCATCAACGACCCCGAAGAAGTTTCGTGCCGTGGCATCCATCGGCTGGCAAAGTTATGGCCTCAATATTTTGGGACTCAGAAGGGATATTGTTGATTGATTACCTGGAGCGTGGAACCACTATTACAGGCCAATATTATGCAGCTTTAATTCCCAAGTTGAGGAATGCCATCAAAGAGAAAAAGAGAGGGAAACTTCGAAGGGGCGTGCTGTTTCATCATGACAACACACCCGCGCACAGGTCGGCAGTTGCGATGGCTGCCATTCAGCAAGCTGGCTTCGAATTGGTTGACCACCCCCCTTATTCACCAGATCTGGCGCCTAGCGATTTTTATCTATTCCCCAAATTGAAATAATACTTAAGGGGAAAGAGGTATAAAGACGATAACGAGGTGATGGATGCCGTGGATAGCAGGATTTGATTTGCAGGACCAAGATAAAACTTTTTTTTTTGAAAGGGATTAAAGCCTTGGAAAAGCATTGGACTCAGTGTGCAGAGAGACTCGGAGACTATGTAGAAAAATAAATTATTAAGTTATCAATAGTCATTATATTCTATCTCATTCTCACTACTTTTTGATCCCTCCTCGTATATCTGATTTTGTATGAATAAAATGCCTTTCGCCATTGTTCTGTAACACTACAATATCAGGCTTTTTGAAAAGGCCATAAATAGATATTAGATTGGGGAAAAAGTTTCTTCGCATTTTATATAAAATTCAAAAGGTTTTTTTATAAAGTTTATTTACATTTGACTAAAGTATGTAGGTGCCATTTTGTTGGATAACTTTTTGCCATCTTGTAGGTAGGGACGTGATCCCATTGCTATAAAAATTTTGGGACTTCTGATCAAAAAATTGCGACAAGTGGTTTTGGCAGTCCTCTCGTGATGGTAACCTGACAATGCCTAAGGAATTCTGCAGAGACCGAAACAGGTGAAAATCTGAAGGTGCAAGGCCAGGACTATGAGGCGGATGGATTAACACCTCCCAGCCAAACTCTCGTAATTTTTGCTGAGTGGCTAAAGATGTGTGAGGTCTAGCGTTATCATGGTGAAAAACCACACCCCTTCTGTTGATTAATTCCGGCCGCTTTCTCTTAACCTTTTGCTTTAATCTCATCAGTTGTTCGCAGTACAGTTCAGAATCGATGGTCCTGCCTGGTGGTAACAGCTCATAATGAATAATGCCCTTCCAATCCCACCATACACGCAGCATCACCTTGTTGCGAGTTAACCAGGTTTTCGCCACAGTCTGTGAAGCCTGACCGGCCTTTGAACACGATCTTTTTCGCACGTTCTTGTCGTACGTGATCCAATTCTCATCACCAGTCAGTAGCTTCTTCAAAAATGGTTCGGTTTCATTACGTCGTAATAAAGAATCACAAATGAGTACACGGTTCATTAGGTTTCTTTCAGTGAGCTCGTGAGGCACCCAAATATCGAGCTTTTTTGTGTACCCAGCTTTTTTCAAATGCGCCAATACCGTTTTGTGGTCAATTCCCAGTTCTCCAGCTACATCTTGCTCCACTTTTTCAAAAATGGCATCAATTTTGTCCGTAACAGGGCGACCAGAGCGACGTGCATCTTTGATATCAAAATTTCCGGATTGAAAACGCTTAAACCAAATTTGCGCTACTCTCACAGATACTGCATTAGGTCCATAAACATCACAAATTTTTTTCGCGGCTTGTGTTGCATTTTTACCTTTTTTGTAGTAATATTTCAAAAAGTATCGAATTTCTTCATTAGATTCATTAGATACCAAAGCCAGCCAGATACAAATGGTATAGCCAAAGAGATCTTATTACAAGTTCATACATACTATATGCGAAAAGACTTTTTCCCCAACCTATTATTTAAAAAATCGACTATGTAAGCAACACATCGACTGTCATTGTATTGCAGATATCCATAAAAGGTATATCTATGATCAGGAAACTCCTTAAACTCCTTTCCATAAACACAATTTTGAAAATCTCACTGTATGCTAAGCTATGATAGCCACATAAGTAAATATTTATATTAATTAATAATTAGTGACCAAGACAAAACAGTAATTACATATCAAATATTAATTATTCAATTAACTTTGCTGTTTACTGTCCACGTTGTACTGTTCTTCGTTTTTATATTTTACTTCTTTTTAATTTAATTATACCTAGACATAAGCTGTTAAAAGTATCCTCTCAGTCAGGTTGCCTGGAAGAGATAGCTTTAAACGATAAGGCCGCCTTTTGTTTTGCCATTAAATTATTATAATTATTTAATCTGTAATTGTTTATTTCGGTGAACAATAAAAGTGTTTTCTAATTTATTCTATTCTAATAAACATGCAATGGCCAAAGGTTATTTTATGATGATAACAACTATACTCATGTGAAAAAATCAGCCTAACCCACAACGACTTTCTATTGCGAAGCTGGCAAACAGGCAGACCGCCCACTGTAAGATTGTTATCGTTCCTTATATACCTTTCCAACACCAGGGGCAAAGCCAAGACTTTGCCAGCCTTTAGGATGGGATAGGAGGGATACGAAATGGAATGAGATAGAGGGATCAAACAGTAGAAATGGGACAGAGGAATAAAATATGTGGATTGGACAGGGATGATGGGATGGGGAGGAGGATGTAGGCCATTGAAACTCTTACTCATCGTACAAAATACAACTAGCTAACTGTTTCTCGTCGATATTCTGTGAGAGTGTGGTGTTACACCGATCAAGCCGGCCCTAAGAGCTGTAATTAAGATAATGATTCCAGCCTAGTTCGGGTAGGGTATACATATGTGCCATGAACAGATGCGAAGTTTTTTAATAGAGGTTAGAAGGCTAAGGCGAGAGCCACACTTCGCTTCACCATAGCTTTCATGGTTTTTTTTAAATAATCACCCAAAATTCACTTTATATCTCAAATAGTAAATAAAACTGTCTTGCGCACTCGGTATTCCTCCCTTTCCTCCCCCTCTCATTAATTATAGTAATATGGGCACATATCTACACCGCACCCCATGACTAGATGATTGGGATGATTGGCTCTGCCTCGTAGGGTTGGATTTGAAGCACATTTATTAAAAAAATAAGACTGGTGCAAATATTTTAATAAGCTCACATATTCATCTGTACTTTCAATAATCTGAACAAGAGATAATTTTTATTCCATAAAATGGGATAATTCCTGTGGAAAAAATACAAATTATGCAAGTAAAGCCACATAGTAAATCCAAGTAGTAAAACCATATTTATTTATCTGTGTTCTATTGGTAACAAATATTTCGTACTCACATTAACAAAGAATGGAATTATGAGCATGACAACCGCAAGCTCTAGATGTGGATCGGAGACTGGTGAAAGACGTAGTGTGGACAACACAGCCACTACTGGTGGTAGTCTTAAAAGTAATGCTAGAACAGATTTAGCAAATGTTGCCAAAGCCGCATATAGTACACACTGGCATATCCAAGCTGAACTCTTGGCTGGTTTACCTGTTAATTTAAATTGTACATTACTTTACTGTATAAAAAGAAACAATTTTTTTGACTTCTAAGAAAGTTTTAAGCCTTAGTTGCCTATGTAAACTTCCACTCCCAATCTTCTTTTCCCTTAATACCGAACATGTACATGAAAATCAGCCTATAAGCAAAGCCATGAAGAATTAAATTAAATTTGTTCATTGTATTGCTCTTTTAAATCCCTTGCTATTTATTAATTTCTGAAGTGGACTATATTAAAGTAATATTTTCTTTATTTCACTTTGACAATTCAGCTTCAATACCTTAACTATTCTATTCTCATTACTATGTTAAAGCAACAATAAATATTGTTATGAGTTATGTGACTCAAATTAAAATGCTATTGGAATTATTATAGACTTTATTAGAACTATACAAACACATATAATACAGGTACAAAT
Source organism: Dendrolimus houi (assembly GCA_039645545.1). NCBI lineage: Eukaryota > Metazoa > Arthropoda > Insecta > Lepidoptera > Lasiocampidae > Dendrolimus > Dendrolimus houi. The sequence goes on from CM077134.1 coordinate 14,336,115, forward strand.
ATAACCGAACACAACAAGTCCAAACATAATGCAGAAGGTCATAATTCAATAAAATGCGCAAAGTCTGCCACTTATTACATTCCCGATTGTAGTACACACGTCTCGCTTCGCTCGTGGTTCTTACTCGACTGTCTCCCCCTCCATCAGGTCATCATTTCATACTGCGCAAATGCAATGTAGCCATATCTAAGTCAGCTTAATCGGCCGCACCTGGCTAATGACTCGGCCGCAAACTGCCATAAAAGAGTACAGTAAAACAATGGAGTGTTTTCTAATCACAAGTTTTAAACACAAAAGAAGACGATCACAAAAGAGTTACAATTAGTTTAAATTCTGGCAGGTAATAAAATGTGTTTTGTTTCAGATATGCAGGTGGATTTTGTTTTTGTCGTGACCTGAGTTGTAACACTATTATGATTATGTATTATGACAGCCTCTGGAATACGATAGTCTAAGCATTGGCTCTCTTAGTTCACCATTATTATTTATTTAAATGTATAAACTAGATCCAAATATATAGTTAGTAGAGCTTCAAAATATACTGCAGAGGTCTCAAGTATAATTTCTGGTTACTTTGTAAACATGTTGAGTCATTTACATACTTTAGTCTAGGTGTCTAAGATTGGCACAAGAGTTGTTCATTGTATACTACCATAACATGAGCATATCTATTTTAGTTTCAGAACATACATACACTAATGAACTGACAGACAAACCAATAATGTGTGTTTGGCTGCCTCTTAATCAATTCACTGAGTTTTATAAAAGTTTACTGAATTATGATTTTAAACAAATAATATACATAATTAAAGTATCTTCTAGAATTAATGAAAGTAGAATATCTTACCATATTCTCCAAAATTAATCAATGGTATGTCATAGGCTCTTGCACAGTACTGTGCCAGTCTTATACCAGCCCATATTATTAGCAGACCAAGTGTGGAATCCAACATGAAGTTCACTATATACCTGATAGAAAATATTCAGTTGAAAATCATTCAATCTGCATTATAAATAATCAGTGCTCAACACTTTGTTCATTTGGGTTTATTACACTTATCATTATAATTTAGCCAATTTATACAATATCTTTACACCTAAATTAAAACCAGCCTAGGTATTAGTATAATTATTATACATACATAAATCAAGACTACACCTTAGGCTCCTAAGTTAGTAAGTCTATTCAAATAGTTAATTTTATACTAAGTATTTTTATTGTTTTCTTATAACAAAATCAATGTGTCAACATAAAAAAAGTGTATTACCAAGTGCATGGATTCCCGGTGAGATGTGGTGATAGCCAAACATTAGCAGAGTGTATAATAAGGGCCCCTAATCCTTGCTTGGAAGTGTCATAGAACCATATTAACCAGGATCTCCTTGCATATCGAGGTTCACAGAACCGTTTCCCTGCCAAAATTATGAACTTTTATAATATGTTGAATTCTGTTACAATGATAATGTAACATAAAAGTCATAATTACCATATATATTCTATAAACAACGTCAATAAATAATAAATATAAAAAAACTTTAGACATGTTTCTATATATATCAACAAGAATGGCCTTACCTATCAAACAAGTGAATGCTAACACTGCTAAAAGAAATTGCATAAACCAGCCATAAGTGTCTGTAAGTGCATCCTTGGAGCAATGTGGCTCGGACCAAAAGTAATCGGAACTATTATTCATCTTTCATTTCACAGTTTATTCGGTTATATTCAGTAACATTTAAAACAGGACCACAAACATTGTTACACCAAAAATATTTCTGGCATGTTGCGTTTCACTAACACTTGTACAAAATAGTTGTATTAACTTAAATTTAATCGGAAAAAAATATTTCGACTAAATAAAAAGCCCCAAGTTATTCGAACTTCATATTATATTTTGACGTTTTTTTCCAAATGACGGACCAAATAATTCTGACAACTGACAATAACACCTTGATGCCATGCCCAAAGATATTACGAAGTATATATATGTCTGTAATATGTGTTATTACTTAGTTCATAGTAGTGCCGGAAAGGGACGGCATCCATGCCACGCTTTAAAAATGTTTTAAAATGGATTGAGGTGGAAACATACTATACCAGACGTAGCTCGATGCCACATGAAGCGAGTTAATCCAGTTCAAAATATACTGTTTTATATGACTAGAATCACATAATTAACACCCAATACAACGCGAAGCTCTTACATGCATCATGATCCCCTTTTCCTAGATTTATGTGTTGACGATAGTCGGGTAAAAATGCTAAACGACACGTCAAGCGAAAGGCAGTTTTTGGAAAACATCCGATGCCACGCGTCAATTGTTCGAAAACTGTTATGAAACGCGTACTTTGTAGACAATTTTATTGGGTTTTCCTTTAAAAAATAACTAATAAACACTTAATTATTAATTGACAAGCCATATCTTACCTATCTAACTTCGGATCTTGACATGGTATCTTAGGGTCGGAGGTTATTAAATTGCACAGTACGCATCGCGTGTTAACACCTCGTGTTAATAATATGTTTCTGCCTTTTTCCGCCAAACTTGAACATTGAAGCTTGGAATGTATTATTAAAGCATACCAGATCTATGACTCTAACACGGATATGCTAATATTTAAAGAAGAACATATCAGGTTCAACCAAAACGCAGTTGCTTGATTGACGCCAAACAATGGACGTTCCCATGCCAACTCGAAATGCTAGATTTCACTATAGTAAAGATTTTACACACAAACACAAGATCCTTGTTTAAAAAAATCAATAGACATAATAAATTTCATCGCTATTGGTTTTTTTTAACTACCTTTCAAGTACGCACCAAAAAATTTAAAAATATCTTTGTACTTTAATAATGTATAAGAATTGTTAAATATAGATGAAATTTTCATTGTACGAACCCAAATGAACACATATTTCATACTATCAATACTTATTATAGTGTTTCCTATTTTATTTATTCGATTTCAGCAAAGTATCTTACTTGATGTCATGCGTGTTCTGTTTACATGATTCAGAGAAATATAAAAAAGTAATTAATTCTTAAGAATAAATCTCAAAAATGTTACAAATATATTAATCACTTAAAAAAGTTTCAATATATTAAAATAGAACATTCAACACACAACGCTATACAGTAGTTTTATTCTTATTATAAATTAATATAAATTTAAAGTCCCAAACAATTACCGGACGCGATTAAAAGTCGCGACTTAAAGATATCTGGATTCTTGATAATGAATGTTATTGTAGCATCCGATTTGCATACAATGGTGGTCGGATACGTAAATTTTAGATTGCTTCGACGCTCAAGGTTCTAGATCTAGTAGCAGCGAATACCGGAGTCTGCAGCTAGTAGTCGTGAATAGTACACGTGTGAGGCAGTACATTTGTCCCGTTGTGATGTAAATAAATCCTTCTTATTAAGTCGGTACTAATTTGAAAGTGTCACCTTGTAAAAAAAATATTTTGACATCATTCCTTCTATAATTTTAATTAGAATAAAACCAAATATTTAATTGGTTTTGTCTTTCCTTTATATCACCCGTACAAAATATTTTTTTACTGATAAAGCTCAACATTTAAATTTGTACTACTTCAAAAATTTTGCCCCGCTACTACTCATGCGTCAAATTTAAGACGAAGGACAGCAGTACAATAACGCCTCTATAGATATTCACATGACAAAGACATGTACGACTGCTAGTTAAATGAGGTGACCGAGGCCGAGGCCATCCGATTCTTGACCATTTCCGAACTAGAAGTTTTGTACGGGACAAATAAGGGAACGACACTTACAGCCTCACTGGCCTCAACGCTTCAAATATACTGCCGCGGTACAAACCTTACAAATCTCCTCGCCTCATTTGAAGTGGTACATTGTACTAGTTCAGTACAAAATGTCATGTTACTCTTACAAAACTCATTTTAAAATCATGTCCTACCCAACTCTAGCGCTTTCTTTCTAGATGTCGAAATTTTGGTGGTCTATCACTCGAGTTTTTCGCACGCGTTTTCTTTTATTTCGTGTCAGTCGTTCGGGTTTCGTTATTGGACTGGTATTATCACTCTCCGCTTCGATAAGTTCGTTAGTGGTGACAGTCAAAAAATTGATGTCTCGATGTTGCTATAGAGCCGCAACACATGAGTATCGATACAACCGAAGATTATTACATTTACGCTTGGTTACGATACAGTTACATACTGAACTAAACAAATTATACGACATAAGTCGCGGATGTAACCTTTGACCTTTCTTGAACGCTCGGACGTGTTATAGAAATCTGGATATTTTTAATGTTGCCAACTTTCCTTATATATTAAATGCGCTGATCTAGATTGGTGTATTAAAAAAAAAGCTCTGAACATACAGTGAAGAAATAAAATATAAATTATTTAAAATACTTATTTCTTAACGACAACACTTCAATACACCTCGATATTTCAATGAAGAAGTGCGTTTCCTTTTCTCTAACAAAATTTGGCAACACTGAAACCGCGTCTGAAACGACGATGTACACTTACCAATCACGGCCGTCAAGCCGTAAGAGAGTAATGTTCCTTGGCCGCAGCTTACAGATACATCGGATAGTATGTTTGAAGTTTAACAAGAAATAATGTTTATTGTACAGATTATTTTAGGTCTTTACGTATCATTTTATAAATTTCCAATTTAAATTTTGATATTCATTACATTGGTTTTTTGTCTTCATTCTTTTTATATTAATTCGTACTTCCGGAACTTCATGATTCGCGTCTTTATCATATTAGTAGAGTGAGTGTTAATATTTGTTATGATCTTGCTCGATAGATACAAATGTTTTTTTTTAAATTAATTAATTACGTATTTATTAACGTAGTTTCAATAATTAAATTGATGCGATATCATGATGATATATTCTATATATTCTCGTGTCATTTTCAGTACAATAATTATATGCTAATATTATTAAAATCATTTATTAACCTTAGAATCGATATCGTAATCGGATATTAAAATTAACTATTGCGTTACACCTGGTTACAACTTACATGGATACGTCACTACAAATTGTAATTTTTTACTTGCTTGTTGCCGCCATTTTTTATGGTCTTGTAAATCTTGTAATTTTGCAACTAAAGATCTTGAAATTTCACTTTTTTAGGTTTTGCGACAAAGAGAAAGATATTTGTATAGAAGTTCTTTGAAATAACCAAATTCTGTTTCTTCATTGAGTGGTAAGTTCATTTATATGCAGTAAATTGTTATCTTGGTTAGAAGTTTCACGTCATGTTATCGATTATTTTATAGCCGGCGTTCTTTATGTTAACGCCAAAATTATAAGCCTCCATTCTACTAACGCAAATAAAAGTACTATTTGGTAGTCTAGGAAGTCAAATTACTGCTTACATTCTCTATATGAATTTCTACCCAATTTAGGTTATCTTTTGTTACGCCAAAGGTATGCTGTAAATTACTGTAAACTTAAATAATTAATAGCTTATATTTAAGCTTAACTCGTTTTCGTGTATTATAGTCGTACTACTTAATTTTAATCATATCAAAATCAAACCAATACTGATGAAAAGCCATTTATAACATGTACATAATGCTTCTGTTCTGTTATTCTTGTATTGTTATTTTAAATGTATGATGAAGCAAGTAATGTCATAATTATAAGAGGCGCACACTATGGATTCATACATAGACACAGCATGTACGATCTCCGTGACATTAAATGGCTATCCTAGCACAATTGTTACTTCTACATACAAATTTATACAATTCTTTGTTTTCTGCTAATCTGGAAAAGTCATGTGGTTTGCCTCTAATTGTAGGAACATTTTATAAAAGTACTCTATTGAAGACAGTAAGTACATACAAGACTAATTGATTATTTTAAGAATAAAAATAAATTTGTTATCAGATACATAACACAAGAACTATGCCAATAAAAATTTTGATTTCTTCACAACTACTGATGGCCAAATCATATTTTTTTTTCAAACCAAACAAAATGTTTATAAATAGGGCTACAACTCTACTCAAATCTGGCACTAACTGCACTTTTAAATCATTTGCAGATTAGTTTTCAATTTGGTTGCCTTCCTCTGTTCTGTTGCATTAATTTATAGTATTTCTTGAAATCCAGTTTAGTGTTGGGCAGTACATGATTTTAAAATGAGTTTGTAAGAGTAACATGACATTTTGTACCGAACCAGTACAATGTACCATGCCAGTATGTTTGTAGCGTAGTACTACATTTGTACCATGCCAGTACATTTGTAGCATAGCAGTACATTTGAAGCGATGGTCATCATTCCCTCGTTTGTATCCCTCACAAATTTTACCTATGTATTACAGAGCCATGTTGTCCCCCCTTTGTCATGTGAATATACGTAGAGGCGTTATTGTACTATTGGAGCTTATGCCTCGTTCCGTCCGTTGAGTAGTAGTGCAACAAAATATTTGAAGCATTACTTTTTTAGATTTTGTACTGTATCAGTACAATTGAATTTTCTATGGGACACATGTACCGGCTCATATGTGTCCGATGCAACTCTAAACCAGTTCTATCTCTATCAGAATCTTATTTTTTTTATTCATTTTAGATACATGCATTGTGTGATATTTATATATCCTATTTGTATATACATTTAATTTGCATACCATGCCATACACTTGTGAATCTACCATTCATAATACCCATAGCCAGGGTTGTCTGGAGGAGATCACTCTAAAGTGATAAGGCCGCCCATTGTTCCTACTTTTATATCTTAATGTAACTACTGTAAATTGTTTATTTCACGTGTATGTGGTGAACAATAAAGTGTCTTCTATTCTATTCCCATGTCATTATAGTCAAACACATAAATAAATGAACACATTGGAGGGGTGTAATATCAAACCCCACTAATGTATCCTAAGAGAATTTTTCACAAAATGGTATTTTTGAATATTGTACTGTTAATCAATGCTAGAAGAAAGATTTGAAAATAATTTGTTACTTACATAATGGCAATCCTAAAAAGTGTGGAAAACCTTAATTTTTTACAAGTTGTTTAAGGAAAAGGTAAAATTAAAATCTGTTATAGAGGAATGTGCAACCAACCTGCCATTTTAGTGGATTTCGAAAATCAACTGTCAGCCATAAGGGGTTTTGTATTTGTAACCTTTTAACCCGAACTTTATTGTTCGGTGAATGGCCATTATGCAATGAATCCCACAGAAGAGTATTAAAGTATAAACAAGTACTAAAATGAAAAAATCGAAAATAATAAAAAAAATTTAGGAAAAGAGACACTGACTTTAAAGAGTAACTAAAAAGAAAATGTTACAAAATCTTGAAGTTGTTGAGAAAGAAGTAAAACATAAAAATTACAATATTATGCAAATTTCTTTTTGTTTATTATGTTTTACTTAGTATGTATGGACTTTAAGATGTTGTAGAAATATTTATATTTAGCTTTTTAGTTACTTTTGAAGTCGGTGTCTTCTTTGATAAATCTTCTTTGGTATCTAATAACAATGAAATACGAAACCATCTTTAAGCTGTACTGAATCCAACACTAAAAAAAAGGTAAAAACAGTTCTTAAACAAAAAAAGTTATGGCTAAAAATTTACACAAGGAATTGAGAACCTCCTCTTTTTTTTAATTCTGTTGAAAAAGAGGGAAATTAATTTAATATTAAACCTGTGTAAAGGTAATATTAGACATCCTCAAATTATGGCCACTTAAACCATTATTTATTTTCATGACTAGTATGCAGAAGTCGATTTTATATATCTCATAATATTTTATAATAGTTGAGTCAAATTCCTCCATTCTTGACCAAAACGCTTTTGAATCAAATCAGTTTGTTACTCCATTAACTGACTACAATTTGCGACTGTCCTCCTCAAAATTCTTAACTCCTAGCAGGTATACTCCACAAGCAAGTAGGCACATATTAGGTATTTCATGTTGCATAAAAGTTTTTCACAAACTTTTCAAATAAGTTTTAGGTAAGATATTACTTCCCGTTTTTGGTACTCTTGCTCTGAGCGATTTGTGATTGTTTGCGATTGAAAGATTGTGGTTTCCTTGGACTTTTCTGAGAATATTTTGGGTTACATTTTTTAGTTCTTCCATGTTTTTTAAAGAATTTTAATTAAAACCCCCCCAGCACCTCTCACCAAACAATTGAGATTGCCATATGGTTTTATATGGTATGTGTTTCAAATGCAATGCTGTTAATTTAGAGGATTTTGATTATAACATTGGTTATTTTAGCAGTATTTGCAACTAACATTACTTTTAAACTGAAAATTTACTGTATATTTTAATGACTTATGAAAATTAACATGTTTATTATTGCCAAGAAAATTTATAATGCTTACTTTCATTATAAAAATTATAAAAATGTTCAAGTCATTTTAGCAGCTTTTGAAATTACACCCCTCATTTATGCCATAATTTATAAGTCATGCTTGTATTACTATATTTGTATAAAGCAGATTTTAATGTATTGTGTTAACTTTGAAATAAGACTTTAAACAGTCCATTTAGATAATTGCGTATGTATAATTATATACTCTGTTCGGAACATGGAAAAGGTATATTTAGAATTATAGCTACCCGGTTAAAACTATAATTCTAAAAATGTCCAAAAATCATGATAATACAACATATGTAGTTAGTTGGGTTGTTTTCTTTAAAAATAAAGATCAATTCGCTTCATAAATGTTGGTTTTCTACATTACTATCTGACTTACATCAGCATTGGTGGTAGCAAAGGACTTATATGGAGTCTATGTCAATAACCAACCAAAAGTAGTAATAGTAGTAGCTTGTGCCATTGTTACATTTACTATATGTTTATGGTGAAGGAAATGTGGTGAGAACCTATTTATTACCAGTATTACCTCCCAATTCACAGACATCCATATCTGATATATGTCTGTTCTAAGCAAATCTAGCTTTGGCCCAGTTTGAAGTTTATAGGCTGATGTAAGGATCAATTATATATAAAGATAGTAGTATAGTAATATGGATGGGTGGGTATCTATCTACATATATGATTATTATGATTCATGCATGGCTAAGTAATTAAAATAATTGTTTCTATGTAAATTGAACCACAAGTGTGTTGCTTTACATAATGGCATGCTTCATTCAATGTAAATTGGCTAAGTATATTGACATGAAAATTTAAAACTTCTGCTACGGATTTTGAACCTTAAAAAAAACTTATAACCAAATGTACCCCATATATCAAAATCTATTTTGTTCAAACCAATTTTCGTTGAAAGTGTTTTTCATGTTTCTACAACCTGGAATTATTATCAGTATCGTCTAATATAGTATAATAATTGAAGGGATGATGGGTGATACTAAGGCTTTATTAGTAGTCCATATCACCCACCACTCACCATTTGTGATTCGAATAACAGTTACTAAGACTGTTATAATTTTTCAAAGACCTGTGTAATCATTTTTTTATTCTTTAGTTACATGTGTGATGTAAGTAAAAGTATCTATTGATTTGTAAGACATTTCGCAATTTTACGAAGTCATTCTATGGAATGAATTGTACGTTAGTACATTTTACGCGATGTAAACAGGTAAGAAACGGAAAGTCAAGACACCATTTCAAATATGTTGTTATGCTATTTGAGTATGGAATCCTAATATTATAAATGCGAATGCGTGTTTGTTTCTTTCGGACGCTTCCACACCTTGACCATGCAACATATTGTCATGAAAGTTTGTATATACTTTGTCAGAGATGTAGAAAAGGACATTGGGTACCTATCATCCAGAGAAAAAGTACTATTCCCAAGGAATAGACGAATATAGCCGAAAAGATGGCGATCCTATCGGGTTTCGGGTTTTATTGGCGCCACCTTTGCAATTCAGTAACAAACACATCGTCATGGCAACCGCGTTAACAACAGAATTTTAATGTGTTGCTCTCATGGTTTCCATGCTAGATGAGGTTCGGGTATTTTGAATTAAAATTAAGTTTGACATTTCTAAGGTGTGAGACCCCCAGCCGCTGGTCCTTTACTCTGTCTACAAAGTTTACATTAATGCAAGCGAAGCCGCAGGCAAAAGTTAGTATTAAATAAATAAAAAATATTTAATCTTAAATAAAAAGATATTATTAGATTCTAAAAGTTTGTACTTTTTTTTTAGTCTTTTGTCTGTCATCTTATTCGCATATCACAAGGATAGTAATTGAGCAGGACTTGGGTTACTGTTTAAATCTCAACAAAAAAGATCCCCAAAGATAAGATAGTCTAAAGTTAATTATTAGTAGAAGTGAAATGCGATTATTTGCTTTTGATGTATACAAATAATTGAAATCAAACCTGTAAATGTATGTAAATAAAATATATTTTTGGACACAACTTGCCCGCCCTATAATGTTAAAAGCGTAAAGTGACATCGATAATTTTCTTTTATTTGCAAAAAAAATCTGTATATCTTCGACACCTCTTACATTCTTCACATTCATATTGTCAAAAAACATTTGCAAATTGCAATGTTAATTAAAATTCATCATACAAAGTTCCTTTAGTTACACTCCTAAACATTATAAGTGCATATCAAATAAATTAATTGTGTTCTTCGAACGCCTGGAATCTTCTCACTCGCTAAGTTTTTTCCTAATTAATCTCCCCTCGCCCTTAATCGCAGCAATCAATCACGAAATCAAACAACCCTGAAATCTACTAATCCGTCTGCGAAAGCGCCTTTTTTGCAGTTATTGTTAACATTCCAAATCTGAAGTTAGATTTAAATCCTATTTTTAAGACAAAAACAAAACCGACTTCAACTAAAATGCAAAAAATAAATATTTTGTACAACATCTTAAAGTCGGTGCATTTTGCAATGTTGTTTTTGTTTTTATGTCTTACTTGACACTGACTTCAGGATCTGGTAGAAAATATTAATTCTTTGCTTTTTACAACGAACTCGGTTGTGTTTTTGTTAAAAACATATTATCTATTTTTTAGTTGCAAAAATTCTTGAATAGCTTTAGAAATAATATATTAAGCGCCTGTAAAAATTGTACTACTGGCATGCGTATACAATTTAGCCTTTCGAAATTTGTCGGCATTCTTCAACAAGGGTTAATTTCGATTTATCTGAGATCCTTTCATCAGATCCTGACTTGGTGACAAAGGGACCACTTCAGGAGTAGGCTCTTTCGAATACAAACATTTTAAAATCGGTCCACAACTGACGGAAAAATCGCTTAACAAAAAAAAAACATGCAGTCGAATTGATCTTTTGGAAATCGGTTAAAAATGTTTGCTACTGCTTTACTTTTACACCTTCAGATAGTAGTCGTATGTTCAAATTCATCCCTAACGATTTATAAAATGTGAAATTTTGTTTCATTATCTACTCTTGACATTGATTTAGGTATGAACCAATATCATCACTTCAATTTATGAATAAATGGTTAAATTTAAAGACCGGAGATCAACATGGATATACTTTTGTTTTTCCTTTAACTTTTTCGCTATCATTTGGAATCTGCAGAGTATGGTTTTTTTCGTTTCGAAGTCTGTTCTGGCCTATGTCCTTCAAATCTTTATATCATCCTTCACACAATCCATTCATCAAGGATATACTTTAAATACCATAAAATGAGAGATCTCGCAAGATATGTATGATTAGAATTAGGATTAACAGACAGAAAAATGGCGTGTTCTGATTTCGAAGGACAAGCCACATTCTGCTGGATTTAGAAGATCTTAGCAATTAATAATTTAACGTTTTTATAATTTAAAAACATTTTAACTGAACTCTCTCTTTTCTTTCACCATATCCCAATTAATTGGGATCGGCACAATATGTTTTTCCTTCCATACTCCTCTATTCTGACATATATCTTCTGTCACACCACAAGTCACCCTCAGGTAGCTGCTGGGAAAACTGGCGATATAATATAAATTGAATGGAAAAGAATGTATTTACTTCAATGGAATCTTATTATTTTTATTTTATTATTATGATTATTTGCTTATTGAAAGTTATGAGTCTACCACCGCTTGACTTAAATCATTGAAATGTAAGTTCAAGTATTCTTCTTCCATGTTATCATTATCAAACTCTAGGTGTGTAATTTTAAGCCTAACCACCAACGTAGTCAATATTTAAGTTGTTAAAATAAATCATTAATTGTTTATTTATTACGTAAGTGTAATCAAAACCTGTCGTTGTTTTCTACAAATTATTGAGCCCTTCTTAAAAAGACAGGAATATTGAGCACGGTAAATGTTTTATGATTTTATTTAATAACCCATCAATTTTCTTGTAGCTCGTCTATAGGGACATCAAATAGCGCCAGTGCTATAATTTAGTGGTTCGCGTGTGTGTATCGGACTTATGGCTGCTTTTACCGAGTCCGCCATTTAATTTGAACGTACATGCAATATAGTATTAGAGAAGCGGGGATCTAATTGTTGCCTCATCCCTCCACCACACGCGGTGGTGCTGCGTGGCGTGGTGTGGCGCACCACAAGGTAGGACATGTCGGGGCGGCACCGATGGTGGTCGCAATCGAATGTAGAACGTAACAATTATCGGTGGTGGTATCGGTGGGCCCTGGGTAGCGGGCAGGGGGTAGGTTGATGGTCGCGGTTCCCGCGCCTCAACCGTCAACAAACGGTCGCTCGGCAACAGCTCATGACATATGCATGAGAAAGGTACGGACGATGCCGCTTAAATATACAAGAACGGACGGGGAAATTACCAGAGAGGCAAATACATACAAGATGTCTCCCGGGTTGCGAACCGCGGCCGCGGCAGCCGTGGCGTGCGGCACGCCCACCAACCACTCCAATTACACTCACGAAATGTCTGTCCGCTACTTTGCTGTCTTGGACGGTCGGCCCGTTACGGCCACGTCTCGTCTACATAAGTCATGAAGATGACTTACAGATATAATCGCATCATTTCAAATTCTCTTTTGCTTTGTCCACGTACATACAAATGTTGATTTCGTAATTTATCCATTGTGTGTTAAGTTATTATCGAGTATTATACATAGTCACAAATGAATTCTTTAATGTAAGCCATATTATTGTAGGATATTTTAAGTTTTCTAGGGTTTGTAATATTATGTATACGTGTCTATTATAGCAATCGCCCATTGGAAAATCACCGCAATTCAATAATCCTTTTAATTTGAACGTAAGCAAACCTACTTGCCTGGATTGCTTTCTAGACTTCGGTAACATCCTCGTAGTGTTTGATGATAGAGCCATAGCTCTAATTTTGTTTTAATGTATGTTGACTCTCGGCCTGTATAGATGTAAAGTTAGGCTTAACTATGCCAAATATCCCACTTCTCCAAGCTGAAATTTTAGAACTGGGTCCAAAAATTTTTCTATTTGGATTAATATAAAATATAATGTACCAATACATTCATTAAGAAGTCTTGGCTTTTCACGCGGTTTACCGTGCTTAAAAACCTAGGTTCTTTATCCTACGGAAAGTATTACATAAATCTTATCATTTTCATGTTAATTGGTTTATTAACGAAGCTATAATGAATCTTATTATTCATAAGAGTAATTACTAATTATCGGTACATGTAGACTGAATGTAAATGCGGTTCGTCTTTAAAACAATAGGTCGTCCAGAGTTAGTAGCACCGAGTGGCCCACCCCCGGCTTACTTGGAAGCTACAAAGAAGTTATGATCGATAGGAACATCAAATATTCACGCACACAGTCTACCCGCGAGGAAACGGAATGGATAACCGTTGTCTGAAAGGCCACCGGGGGCGAAAAAGGGCCACACAAATTTCCCTCTCTGCGTTATTAAATAAATATTTCACTTTCAAATAAATTTAATTGCTTTAGTAACTACACTTAAAACCGGTACTTTTTGGAATTAATAGTATTAATTTTGTAGTTTAAAGGTCAAAATTCATATGTCCCATATATGTATGTTTGTTCTTGGGATACCGTAGAGCCAGATACTCACCCGCGAGCCGTAACTGTACCCGAGCGGATCCAGTAACGAGGTTCTAGTGTATAAGTGCCTTGCGAGCGCTCTTTTTCGCGGATTTTTATCGGTGCCTTTGACGGCGTCGAAGGCAGCGGCCTTTGATTCGCGACAAAAACTGACAATCGTCGGCTCGCTGCGATCAGCTCGCGAGCCACTATGATTTTTGGTCATAGTTACGTGTAACGGTTACAGTTACAAAGGTGAGTACGTACCTGTTATCGACGCGTTGTGAGCGCGCCGCGTACCGCTCGCGTGCTACGTCCACACTATGATTTTTAGTTACAGTAAGATGAATGTCGCGATAGTATATTTGGCATATGAATACTCTTTTACCTAAATTTCAGAAGGAGCGCGAATTTACTCGTATAATTTTGGCGTAAACTTGGTAATACTACATCAAGATTAGTACGTTAAAGTGATACGTAAGGTTGTAATGCTTTAAACGCTTGGCTGAGCTTTATCCGTAAACGGATGCGACAGACAAGCTTGGGTCCGGTGTCCTCAGCCGTGAAATAAGTGCGATTGTTTTGTATCAAGTGGCAATCGTACAGGGTAATCATACCATCAGATATTCTACTACCATTATTGGATGATTATGACGGGATCGTTTAGCACGCTAAGATTGGAAGTTTACAAACGGTTCGCTAGCTCGCATATTGTTTAAATTGTTGTTCATTCTTGGTTCTAAGATAGTTCTCGTTTATCAGCTGTAAATTCTAATGTTACTGGTATCTTAATTTGTTATGTGTAACTAAAAATAACAAGGTATACCACAATATCCATAATCGAATTTCCCCTTTACTGAACGGCTTTTGGCAAAGCCTCTATCAATAATAGATTAGGTCCTTGCCAACCTTTGCCCATACCTCGTTTACTAAATGTCCCCAAAATCGCGCAGGCATCGTTTTGGCAAAATATATGACACGGTCGTGTACTTGTGCTCGTAGTTACCTGCGTCCCTGGCTTCTCGACAAACAAAAAAACGACAAGGTTTTCCTATGAATTTTATCCAATTCATCCCAAAAGACAGCAAACAGCGCGAACGCTATGAAGTTAAAATATTGTTTGTTATTGTTGTGCCATGTTTTTGTTTTTTTATAACTTTTCAGGGCTCGTTGGACCTCTAGCTTCTTGTGCCATTAAATGTTTGGCTACGTATAATTATGCTAGTGCGCTTTTGTAGGAATAAACGCAAATGTATGTTTATGGATCCAATAATTGCTGTAGCAATTACTGAGTCAATACTAACAATTAGACATTGAAAACATCTGTATATTCACTAGGTGGTAAATGAGGAGTTCTGTCGTGCGGCGCCTTAGGCCTACCCACTTACTTGTCCACTCTCAGGGCAGGAGTTGAGGGGGCTTGCGTGTTTTAGCCTCGTTCTCATACCTTGCTGAATATTTCAGCAGCTCGTGTAGAGGAAATTATAGACTTGACTTCAGCCCTCGAGACTTTCACAATTACTTGTTAGAAATAATTTTCCAAAGATAGAAAAGCCGGCTAGGACAATTAGGTCAGCGCCGCATAATTGTGCCGACACTCGTTTAGTTCCCACACTGTACCATCGCCATTAGAGCTTTGTTACTATTATACCACACCTGATGTCTCACACGAATTTCAACATCTACATATTTTTCTCCAAGTTACTGTTTATGGTTTTAATATATGGGGCAGCAAAGGTGTCATTATATTTCTTCGAGGTCGGCAGTACGTTGGTAACACAAATCCTTGGCGTCACTGCAGGACTTTGTAACTACATATTTTGGCGACATTATTTCTTCGTCGAAATGCGTACATTAAAAAATTATGGCCTGGAAATTCATACATATTTGGTTACCAAAATCTTAGCAATTAACTGTTTGTACTATTTATGTGTATTATAATAATGCCAAACCCTTGTTTTTAAATATAATTTTCTGCGATAGAACGTTGGATTTATGGTTACAATTGATAGATTAATGATTTAACGTTTAATGTCATTTTGTATATTTATGTAATCGGTAGTCTTCTTTCACATTACGGTGATAGTGCGTATTTTTGTTGTTGTCCCGTTACCCCGGCGACAATTGTCTTCGTCGTCGCCTCGGTGGGCTAATAGCCATTAGGTTATTGACAAATACCCACAAATGTATTCATACATATCTATTTTATGACATATAGTCCAAACACATATCGTGGTGGTTTGATCGCTACGTACATTTGGATAGTCTACTGATTGATCTTTCGGCCTCACTGGACGTAATTTACCACGCGCAACCATCATTAGTACTTCTGAAGTAATTTCTTAATGGGCTTATTATTTTTCGTTTAATTTGCCATCAAGGACTCGAGGTTCCTTTTAAGCAATTATATAAATTAATGTTATTTTGTTAATCAAATAATTATAATTTTTTATCTCTATTTGTTTTAAAGCTTATTTATTATTTTCTTTCCAAACAATTTATTAGATGTGTGGAATGAACTCAGAACGTTACAATATGAAATTCTTTAAAAATAGCGTAAACAGATATTTAAAGTCAAAACAATGAATCAGGTCTCTTATTTTGCGGTCGTCTATGGTTAATCCCTGGAATGCTGGATTTTTTTCGTTAAATCAGGTAAACAATAAAAACATTATTTATATTTAAAAAAAACTTTCAATTGAATTCTTCATTATATTTCATAGGAAACGTAACCAGTGGCAAATTTCGGGATTTTACCATTGCCCCTAAACTGGGCACGCAACATGAAGGTAGCTAAAAAGTTCACGACACGGACGGTTGTGTCGCGGACATTCCAGGTTTTAATAATGTTAATAGTAACAATTTACCATCAGATGGACCATTTAGAAGGTTTTCTGTAAGCTAGGCAAACATTAAAACAAAACAAATACAAAATGTATTTTTTAATTCCTAAAAAAATTACCTTTGTCATTAGTGTCCTGTATTTCACCCTAGGCTAGAATTTCATCCAAATTATGTAGGTATAATATGATTTATTCGAAGATTACAAAGAATTATTACACTATTATTTCTTTTGGTGTGCCCCAGGGCAGCATCCTTGGCCCAACCCTGTTTCTTGCGTATATAAACACACTCTGCGACTTAGAACTTGAAAACGGTAGTATTATTACATATGCTGATGATACTGCACTCCTTTTTTCTGCTGATACATGGTCAAAAGTATTCCAAAGTGCGCAAAAAGGTCTTAATAAAGTTATGGATTGGCTAAATTCAAATATATTAACCCTTAATATTGATAAAACGAAGTATATGACTTTATCTCTTAGAAATCAGGATCAACCTCATATTCAAACCTTAAAAATTATAGCTCACTCTTGTCTTTCTCATGCTACTTGTAACTCTTGCCCTACTTTGCATACAACTCAACATATTAAATATTTGGGTGTTATCATTGACTAAAATCTAAGTTTTCAACCATACATTAACTCATTAACACTCAGATTACGAAAATTAATTTATATTTTTAAAACCCTTGGTCAGGTTGCTGATTTTAACATAATGAAATTATTATATTACGCCCTATGCCAATCTGTTTTGAGCTATTGTATCACGTCATGGGGGGGGAGCTGCCAAAACCGCAATGATAAAATTAGAACGTGCACAACGAGCAGTACTTAAAGTCAGTCTTTCTCTCCCGTTCTACTTCCCCACCAAAAACCTTTATGAACGCTGGAAAGTGCTAACTGTTCGGCAACTCTTTATTCAACAAATCGTTCTTAAACAACATGTTATCACACCATTTATATCATCCAATTCTATTATTAAAAGGAATTACATCCCCTGTAAACAAAACGTTGTCAGCACAGCCTTTTGCTGTAGATTTTTGTTCTTTCTAGGGAGTTACCTATATAATAAAATCAACAAGCGGATTGATTTATTTTCTTTGACTAAAGTTAAATGTAAGAAAACTCTCACCGAATGGCTTTTGAAACTCGACTATGACTCCACTGAAGCACTATTAGTCCTAATTACTTAAATATTTCCCTTTTCATTGTTTTTATTATCATCTTGTATTATAGTATTTTATATGTTCACTCATTCATTTATCTCTATGTAACTCTCATAGTATAATCTAATAAATTCCTCTCATTTCAAATCACATAAACTCACACAGACACATTCACACACATTTACGTACAATATATACATAAGTACATATAAATACACAATAACACACTGTACACCGATCTACACTCAATACATTATATTTCTTTTATAATCGAATAACTAGTTGTAAGTATATATACCTACATTTTTCCACGGGGAGAGAGAGGCTGGTGATCAGTCACACAGGATTTTTCCTTTTACTGACACCAGGCTCTCACCAATTGCTAGTTAGTAATTTAAAACCTTTTTTAGCAATTACTTATGTCATGTTATATTGTGAGAGCAAATAAATAATACTATAATATATATATAATTTGACATCCATTTATTGTGTCCAATTTGTTAAGTGACGTCATGGGTTGTGGACATTAGGTGGACCTAACGACGGTGTCGCATGCATGTACCATTCCGCCACGTCCATTTGCTTATGTTTATTATTTGGATTTGGCCCTAGTTATGATTATTGTGACACCTTACGCATCTTTGTAAATGTAAATTTTTATTTTATCAATTTCTATGTTATGGAATCTTTTTTTGCATGACTTTAGCAGACAGGCAGACGGCCCACCTGATGGAAAGCGGCTAACATCGCTTATGGACATTTATCACATTAAGGTTCTACCAATGTGTTGCTGCTCTCTAAAGGGAGACTGGAGCCTAGCCTTTAATGCCGGAACACAATCCAAGGTTGTTATGGCGGCATACTCTAAACCAGGGGTGGTAGCCATCCAGATAGGAAATACTCTACCACCTGGTTGTGGGTTGTTTACTGGCCTCTTACGAAAAGTCGCCCAGTAGCAGGAAATTGTATTGTTTCTCCGTTTCTGCACGGATAAAATAGCTACTTTTATTATGATAATCGGTTAGGTCTGGAGGCTGCCTCTAGCCCTCTAAGGCATCTACCAGTGAATTTAGTAAATCTTAGAAAGGAACTTTCTGTTATTTGTCTTGGTCTGCGTAATACTGTAATCTACCCCAGAGTTTTCATTGCATGGGTTATGGGTTGCAATTACTTAGCTTGGGATGTTATAATGTGTATGTCTATTTGCCGTTTTAAAAAATTAATAATAGATTATAGACTGAAATGATCGCTTACTAGTGATAAGATCGTCTTATGTACACAATGAGATGTAGTTTTAGTTTGTATGATTATTGTGAAAATACCGATAATACAGTCGTGGTAGCGTAGTGGCTAGCACACGCGTCCCAAACTCAAAGGGCGCGGTTTCGAATTCTGGCCGGAACGCATGCACCACCAGTTTTCTGACTTGCATTGTTACAATTACCGCGTGCTAACAACGATGAAGGAAAACATCGTGATGAAACCTACACATCGAGATAACCGATGTGTCAAACCTGCCAAGCCGCCTTGGACAAACGTGGTGAGTATACTGCACCCAACTTTTGACAAGTAATATAAGTTAAATTGTTCAAAAGTTATTTACAAATGAAGTCGATTTTTATAACAATTCGAGTCGATAACGCATTAGGACATTACCAATTTATCCGTCATCGAGCTGGTAAAATAAATGCTTGGAAAGACTATAATGGCTGAAATGTTATGACTTTGTGACTGCTGCCATTTGTAGCGTAGGTAAAGCATGTGGCTTTTACGTTTTTAACTTTTATCAGATCTTTTAAGAGTAGCCATATTTTAAAAGATCTGATAATTCTAACGCTCCTTTCCCGTAATATTATGTGGTGTGAGATAGTAGTTGTTTTATATGCTTTCGGCTATACGCCTTATTCCTTTTTTATTTTCCACTTATCTTAATTTTTACTTATATTATCTGTTCTTAGATTATCTCTTTCAGGATCAAGATAATCTTCTGAAATCCTAAACATTTGTCTTTCAGTCATTACGTATCGGTTTCCGTAATACATCTATGCCAAAGCATTAATGAATCGAGTGATATTATGTAAATACGCAGTGGTCTTTGTAACCGATATACATACATCATTCTAATGTTAGCAACATTGTTTGAGATATGTAGGTTAGGTTGGCTTAGACACAGAACAGGGTGTCGTCTTGCGGCGTGACTCGTTAAGTCGTCGTTTCCGGGGCACAATGAGAGGTAGGGTGTTATTGACGGGGCGGCGGGTGCTGCGCATGTGCACCGCCGGCGCCCCGAAGTCTCGGGGGTGCCGTACTAACGCCCGTGCGGAGCCCTACCGCTGTCAGTCCACTCGCGACACTCCCAATGGAAACACGCGAAACACATCATAATAACACAATGCACACGCACAACAAATAAAATGTATGTTAATATAATGTTTACTGCGTTTAATAAAAAAAAACTATAAACAAATATTTTTTAATTTGACGGATATTAAAACAGCATTTTATTGTTCTAGGTGATAACTGCTTGGCCAAACGCCGATAAACAATCTGGTGAGTTTTCTAAAAATGTACAAACTTTGTTGTATGCCTGTTTCAATCTGAATGCACTACAAAAATAACAATGGACCCACTTCTATATGAACTGGCACTGGTTTTCGTTTGTAGAACTATTTTCTATTCGCATAATGTAGTCCACTTCGATGTTAAGAAACCCATTGTAAGTGGCAATGGGTTTTTAAGTAAAAAGGTGGTGGAGGGACGGAAGGGAACCGCCGAAGGTAGCTAAAGAAATGGATCGCAGGTGAGACAGCTGGTAGTGACATTTTGTGCGCCGTTCGCTTAATGTTTTTTTAGAACATTTTTTGTGCGAGGTGGTCTCTAGCCGGCCGGGTGCTTTTGTGAGGCGAACACCTGCCGGGATGACTTGAAGACCAGTTCCAGTCTTGCCTGTTCTATTCATACAACCAATTATTGCTTTTTTTTGGCGTCCTTAACCTGGTTTTTAATAACGCTTGTAACTTATACTTCATCGCTAAGATAAATGTCGTTGACGAAATTCACACAATTGTCATTTTAGTATCTGTTATTTCTGTACTTTATACAAATTTATTTTGTGTAAAATCTCCTTTCGCTTTGATCTCTTTGAGAAGATTCCCAGTAAAAACATATTGAAAGTATTTTTAATACTGTAGATGCCGATATATTTCTCTCTAGCGGTATTGTTATGTATTGTAACTTCATAAATTAAATATTCAATACATGACAGAGGTTTCCATGTAATCTCGCTTAATTATAAAGTAGCAATTGTTAGGAGTTTATGTAATACAATTATAACTAAAACTAGTAAGTAACATGGGTCAGACTCGATCCAGACGAAATAATTGGGTTAATACGCACATTGTTCACATAGACATCCCATATACATGTTTATGCGGCATACGTGAGTCAGAACTTCAATTATATGACCTGAATACTCAAAATACAATCATTTTTACGAAATTGGGAAACGTTTTGAATGACAACAAGCGATGATTTATCAATCAATATGTGCTCATAATTAACTTGCAATGTGAATATATAATAAACTTCCTACTGCTGGGTTCGGTCGGATCTCCGATTTTTAGGGCAAAAGTTTTGCAATATCTAAATGAAGACATACAGTAAGATTTGGCTCTTCAGTGGTAAAGTTTTTAATACTATAAATTAATTAATTGTTATTCTATATGCTAAAATTATTCCGAATTAGTTCGTATATTTCGTAATATCGTGAATCTGTCTATACCTACATAGGATTATATATATATATATAAGGACATTCCACACAAGTTCCGCGGAACTATTCGTCTTTTCTGGGATGTAAATTATCCTATATGTATCTATTTCCTGTCTCCAGACAGCCCTATGATATCGCTCCTTAACTAAGCCCACGCAGAAGAAACACATGTCCAAAGAAACTTTCTTTAAAATTTTCTTTAATTATGATTTTTAGTTTTGAATTACTGTGTTTTTTTATCAACGAAAAGTTTCCATATGTTTGTGCGCGGAAGACTCGATGAACTGACTTGAATTTTTTACTTAGCGTTGATTTTTAATAGAAGAAGAGCAAAGCTCGAAAATTAGTCGATGAATTGACTTTCTTAATCCCTTAATATCAAACTTAGCCATAGAAAGGCGCGGCCGAGTTAAGCTGGTATTTTGAATAATCTTATATTTATAAGAAAATGAATACTTTCAGCCTCCCTCCAAAGATGGGGTGTTTGTAAAGTTTTTAAACTGTAGTGGGCGGCACCTGCGACTGTGTCAGTGACCTCGATCACCTGCTCCCAGCAAACAGACGAGTGTATTAGCATACGCTCCAGCTGATGCTCGTATCACACGCGTAGCCAAGACGAGTTTATGCCATCACCTCATAAAATATCGGACATTGTAAAGCGAATCGCCAGTTAAAGTAATATATCTTGAACCATTAGGTTTTATGCTCTTCTTTAAATGCTTCGTCTGAACTTACATTTATTACATAGTAATTTATTCTGTGAATATTAAAAGCTTGATCTAAAATGATCACTCAATTGGTTTTCGGGAATTTATTCGAAATTATTAATTTAATGTTCAAATTTTGGTTTTTAAATATGATTGCATTACTTAATATACTAGAGTATATTATGTCGTAATAAATAAAATTTCTTAGCCAAGAACACAAAAGCATCGGATACAATTTGCTTCAATATGCTCTGGATATTTTGGCATCTGACGGGATAAAGCATTTATTTTCGGACTTTTATTATATTTCAAAGATACGTACAATAACAAAATTTATTGCGGGCTGCGAAAAAGCACAAATAAAAATCATACTATAATAAGACTTTCTATACGGCGTTACTCACGCTGATTTGGTTCCATAGCGGACGGAAACGCATAGTAAAACATATTATAATTTAATGGCAAAATCGGTACATGCCCAATGCAATATAACAAAACAAATAAAACGATAAAAAGTAAACTTACGGCCGGTTCCTATATCTTACTATTCATTGACTTGCCTTATCATCGGTTGAATTTTGACAATACTTGTGTGAAGCTTATGTCAAATTTTAACCGATGGTAAGACAAATGAACGATCGGTAAAATATAGGAACCGGCCCTAAATAAAGCGTTAAAATTAGTATGGCGTGGTATACTGTGTCGATTGTAAATAATAGTGAGGGTGTAAGGATACTATTGGATAATAGTACTGGAAAGAACGTAAACCGTATAGGACTAGACGGCGCTGTAAGTTATTGTTGCGCTTTTTGACGTTAATTTTTTTATACATATTTTTGGACTAAATCATTCAAAAATGGAAAAGAATACATAAAATTGACAATTTTTGTTTTTTCAGTCTAAAATATGATACAGTACTGAGAAATTTATGTTAATTCGTATACATTATACAATTAATTTAGAAGTTAAAATAAACGCCATTTATGGCCCGTTCCTATCTTACCAACAATTCATTTGCCATACTATCGCTTAAAATTTGACATAAGCATAACAAGTAATGTCAAATTTCTACCGATGCAGGTAAGACTAATGAGAATGTAAAGCAAGATATAGGACCCGGCCATTAGTTTACTTGCTCTTCTATTGTTGTCTGTCATTCTCCTTTGATACTGTCTGTTTTATATAATAATAACTTAAAATTTATCAATTGTATTGGCATTAGAATAAATGGGTAATTTAGATGGACAAAAATAAAACAAGTTTCCAGTCTACTGAAAACGTTCAGGGAATACAAACTTATCAAAACAATGCTCAGCCAAGCGGGAGATATGAAATTAATAAATTGCCAACTCCACATTTCCCGTAAGGATTAGGCTTCCACTGACCTAATACGTATGAAATTACGCGCACTGATTGCCAACCCATTGTGTTTGTTTGTATATAATCAATTTGTACTTCGTCTGAGATCGATACTTAGACCAACAGTACTCAGTGAATAGGCATAGGTTTTAAAGGGCGCTAACGTCGGGATGTATCATGCTTTCACGTCCTCTCGCCTATGATCCTATCCATATTACCCAATTCGGTTGGAATCAGCCCCTGCTTACTAGTAATGTACTAAATGGTGTGTATCCCATCACGTCCTTTCGCCGCATGACCCTGACTTCATGTTACCCGATTCGGTGGGAAATAGGTCTTTTTACTAGTAATGTGCCGAATGGGTTGTATCACATCACGTCCTGTCGCCGTATAACCCTGACTTCATATTATCCGATTTGATGGGAAAAGGTCTTTTTTACTAGTAATGTACTGAATAGGTTATATCACATCACGTCCTATCGCCGTATAATCCTGATTTTATATTACCCGATTTCGTGGGAAATTGGTCTTTTTTTACTATTAATGTACTGAATAGGTTGTATCCCATCACGTCCTGTCGCCGTATGATCCTTACTTCATATTACCCGATTCGGTGGGAAATAGGGTCTGTTTTACTAGTAGTGTACTGGATGGGTCCTATCCCATCACGTGCTGTCGCCGTTTAATACTGACTTTATCTTACCCGAATCAGTGCGAAATAGGTCTTTTTTACTAGTAGTGTACTGAATGGGTTGTGTCCCATCACGTCCTGTCGCCATATGATCCTGACTTCATATTACCCAATTCGGTGGGAAATAGGTCTTTTTTTTAATAGTAGTGTACTGAGTGGGTTATGTCCATTCACGTCCTGTCGCCGTATAATCCTGACTCCATGTTACCCGATTTGGTTGAAATCAAGACTTGTTTACGAGTCGTTTGTGGAATGGGACGTATCCCATATTTGATAATCTTCATTTAAGCTATTGTCATAGGCCCTTTGAATAAACATGTCGGCCTCTTCGTAAACAACCTGATGTGCCAAAAAGTCGATCATCAAAACCGTCAAAATCAATTTTATACAAAAAGTGGTATTTTCCAAAGTTTTAAAAAGTCGTTTTTGGAAATAGATTTTTCGAGGTGACATTGTTCACTTGCAAAGAAGCGTGATAATTTACGACAATACTTTATTTAAAACCATGTGTTATTCAATTGCTTTTGCGGAGGTGTACGTAAGGCGACTAGTTCTGCCATGTAATCTTCTTCGGTCAATAGTTCGGTTCCTAGTTCTTTCCATACTCATCTTTTCTGGCATGCGTCCCTTGTCACACATCTTCATGTCATCCATGACACATTGTATGTAAACACCAAAAAACATAAATTGAATATCTAACCTACTATACTTATATTTATTTTGGAAACCCATTTATATAATAATACACAAAAGTAATATCAGCACATAAACGTCTCAATACTAGTATATGTACCTACATATATATACACGTCACGCTTTTATACGACAGACTGGCGGATTTAACACATTGGTAGTCGCAATGTGTATAGGTAGGTTTTCTTACGATATTTTTCTTTAACCGTTAGCACGTGGTAATTGTAACACATCAGGTCACAAAAATACCTAAGCGGAGCATGCTACTCAGCCTCGTTACGAACCCACGTCATTGGAATTAGACGCGGGGTGCTTTCAGCACTAAGTTGCCACGATTTATAATAGAATATATTATCCATGTAATAATAAATTTAATAAAAAGATTTTTCTCGAAATATTTATTTGTTATAATACAAAACTTATATCAACGAGGTTTAGTATAAAAATCGGCTGAAAATAGCCGCGTCATGTCTTGAAAACCGTTGGCTAAGTGTTCTATAACATACGACTCCTAGGATACCGTTTAGATGTGTTTGACATTTACATATATGAATGTGATTTATTTTAACCAGTGTGAATGATGAAACGCGATGCTTACAATGACGACGGCCCCGCCCAGAAGCGGCAGCGGCAAACAGACGATGACGTCACCTTCCTTATACCTAGCAAGGTAAAGTACATTTTATACAGTTATTGGAATTTAGTCTAGTACGTACTTAGACTAATGTATGCATAATCAATGAGTACACCTTAGTATACGCATATCTTCTTTATATATATAATTATTTTGTTCGTGTGTATGTCATTGAAGTCCTCCTAAACGGTTGGACCAGTTTTGATGAAATTTTTTGTGTGTGTTCAAGTGGATTTGAGAGTGGCGCTGGAAAAAATAAAATTTAAAACCCGAAAATTTTATTTTTTAGTAGCCTAACAACGTTTGTTGGTCCCGCCGGTAGATCATATCTATTGGTACTAATATCATAAGACAATTAAATATATGATGTTGGAATACTGGAAAATCTTTCTCTGGAGAATATTATATAAAGCATATATAATTCAAGAACAGTGTTAAGAAGTCCTTTTGAAAATACTACAACTCTTTATATGTATGTTTATTTTATATAACTTCTGATGTGGTATTCGATCATTTATCGTAACTTTTCTGGCACACACGCGACGTGAAATATTGAGAAATTGTTGCACCAATTATAACAATAACTATTTGTATCGCGCATAGCTGAAATAGTTCGTATTTTAGTAGAAGGCCGACGATAAAATTAACCCAATACAAATTATAAATGCCGGACTGAAAAACGTATTTTGTACTCAAAAATAATTTACACTAATTAAGAGTTTTTCGTTTCTGTCTTTTTCTAAATTGCTCGATCTATGTAGTCATGAAATTAGGATGGAAGCTGTATTATATATGCTGCTATACAATGGTATAGTGAAGATATAACTGAGTGATGAAAATTTCCTTTTCAGTGTAGGTACATAGACATGTAAGCAAAGTATATGTATACTTACGTAGACAGATCTTCACAATTTATTATGTGTTACTCATTTTTTTTTTTACTAAAAGGAGGGAACATGTTCTTTCCAAATCGATTAAGTGCTCATCCCCCTTTAACTTTTGAATTGTAAGGTTTAAAATTCTAAAACGCCAAGCTTGTATAATGGAATAATAATAACAGCCAATAAACGTCCCCCTGCTGGGCTCGGGACTCCCACTATTGGGGAAGGGACAATATATCCGCCACGCTTGTTCAAGGCGGCTTGGCAGATTTGACATATTGGTTATTTCGATGTGCAGGTTTCATCACGATGCTTTCGTTCATCGTTGTTAGCACTTGGTAATTGTAACAATATGCACATTACGTTAGTGGTGCATGCGTATGCGTATGCGTTCCGGCCAGGATTTGAATACGCCCCCTTTGAATTTGGGTCGCGTGCGCTAGCCATGCACTAGCACGACTATAACTGGAAAAGCTTGCACAATTTACAAAACACTTTAAACGAAAATATATTTGAACAAGATATTCATATAGATATATAATTATTATAAGTCTCCAATTTGTATCAAGTTTAATATGAACACCGTTGGAACAGGTGGCTGGTTCGATCATTGGAAAGGGTGGCACCAATATTTCAAAGCTGAGGAACGAGGTCAGTATGCATTAATAAACCTACATAATGATGTAGACAGTAATAATTACAGGTAGATAGCACCATTGTAAGTAAACCATTCTCAGTTTATAGAGCTTCAAGAGATATTTGTCATTTGATTGCCTTCTAAATAGCGCATTCATTAGTTATATATTTTGTATACCAGATCTCTGCCGAGCATAATGATTATTTTAAATGTAATAATTAATTTGAATTTTGTGTCATTTAAAAATATTCATAATTATTATACTTATTACTTTTTTAACATTTTTTCGTCACAGGTACGTCTACCAATATTAGTAATCTCCATAATATTATCGTGCCTCCACTGATTGGGTAAATGAAAAACCTGCCGGATCCAATCTATCTGTGCTTTTACGATGTTACCCGCTAATCTTGAAGATCTATTTAAAACCGAAGAAGAGTGAGAGTTCCAAGGTCGCCGTAGCCATTGCGGCTCGCGACAGCGGCCCGTCCGCAGGCCATAGCCATTAATTAACCCCCCGGCAGCCAGTTACAGGTGTTTAGCGCCCCCGAGACGCCCCCGTGCCCCGTGTAGCGCGTGCCGCCGCGCGCCTCCATCCTCGCCGTCCGCCCGCGGCCGCCCCCAACGCGCGTAGCTCGCGTCTTGCCCTTTGCCTGTCTTATGTGCGCCCGCGTCGCCTCGTTCGCGGCGCGTTGGGGCCGGCCCGCGCGGCGCGGCGGCGGCGGTGCGGTGGAGACGCGCGGCGGCCGCTACAGCGTGTCTTGGTTGCCGGTCCCGCCCCGCGGACGCCGCTGCCCACCCGCCGCCCCGCCACGCAGTTCAAAGCCTCTATAACAGTCCCAGATTGCCCCGGCCCCGAACGGTAAACTATATCGCCAACATCTACTCTCAAACTTAAAGCTCGAGTCGAATCCTTTCGCACTCTGCTCGTCAACAGTCAGGAGTCGAGTCGTGTTTACCGATTGCCAGTCGGATCCCGGCGTTAGGAGCTTCATTCCGTATGTCGAATTCCCGTCCTTATCACGTACATTCCACAGGACGATGCACTCTCGCCGCACTGGACACCTTAACTTTTATTACTTTCACTACTTTGGCAAACCGCCATCCGCTCATGCAGACGTTGTTATCCCAAAAACTTTCCTATCATACAATTATATACATCTCTCCCATCGGGATAATTCTTAGTGACTTCTAGTACCGTTGTACTTTAATCAGTTTCATCGCCATCACGCTTCATTTTTCTATATCAGCCCGGCAAACAGACCTCCCTGACCGTTGATTTATAATATATACTTTTCAATGATTACATACATTCTTATATACAATCCGAGTTCATTTTCATATCACTAATATTTTAAATTGCTTTTCAGAGTGCTTTCAATAACTGCTACGGACGTCGATACAATTTTGGAAATTGTCAAAGAAATTCTACCGTGTTTGGCTGATGTGCGTATATTCCGTCTTACTTCCGTTCCGTTTTCTCTTAAGTAAATACTTGATTATGCATTTTTTTTAATAGGGAGGACCAAAGGGAAGTGGTAACGAAGACTTGGATGTCCGTCTACTGATCCACCAGAGCCGCGCCGGGTGCGTCATCGGAAAGGCCGGCGCCAAAATCAAGGAGCTGCGTGAGGTCAGTAACATGGGCTTTAATAACGATAAAAGACTAATAACAAACTGGACTTCAATTATTGAACTTCCTTTATAATATTGTTACGACCGACAAAGACAAATTCACACCTGCATACCTGTTTTGCATATTTTATTACCTTTCGGCATTTGGACTTCTTTTGTTTACTTTGTGTTTAAAATTTGTGATTAGAAAAACAGCCCATTGTGTATTGTAACCTTTTATGGTAGTCATTAGCCAGGTGTGATTCTAAGAAAATCGGTCCACGCGGTCAGACAGACATATTGCATCTGTGTCCTATAAAGCAATGCCCCACTGGAGAGATGAGCAGTCGAGCGATAACCACAAGCGAAGCAAGAATTGTATACATTCGATAATCTATTTAGTGATGTACTTTGCGCGTGTTATTGAATCGTGCATCACGTTTGGACTGGTTGTACTCAGTTATATTTGTACCTGTGTTATACGTGTTTGTATAGTTCTAATAAACTCTATAATAATTCCAACCGCATTTTAATTCGAGTCCTGCAACAAACAAACAATATTAATAACAAAGCAGGTGTGCATTTCGTGTAGTACTTTCATATATAAAAAGATATTAAAATCTGTCCTTACTTAACTAATACTTATAAAAATAACAAATAATTTATTTTATGGCTGCAAAGGCCCATATTTGTTAATGTTACATATCACAAATCCCTCCTAGCCTCTGAAACGAGACCACGCGACTCCGTTTTGCCCACCGCTATTTCCTGCCAATAACAGGGTTGAAGCTCTCGCAGGTCAAGTTTCCACCACATCACTTTAACGTTATCTGGGGCGATTAACGGATTGGCGTCGAGGCGTCGGTCCATCCAGATAGACTCTACTCCACGATTCTCTCCCATTATTTGCGGGTGGTCAAGGCAGCGCCTTGCTCTTGCCTATTATATAGGGCTCATCCACCGGCTCTTCGATTTCAGCATTTTTAGTATCCACCAATTGCCTCCACTTCCTTATCAGACCCAGGATTTTTCGTGTTTTTTTATAGAACCTTTTTTTTATAATACTTATTAGTAATATACCATATTTTTATAATGACTAGTTATATAACGTACTGTAGTTATATCTGCATGTTACTTAATCAAGATTTTATTCCCGAAAACCTGTAATTCGCTTTCTGTATCAATTTCAAATGTTTATTTATGTGTATTAGCTGGAGGTTATCCATCCTTAAATTAATAAATAAATAATTTATTTGCTCTTAATAAATCAAATATTTCACACAGTTACGTTAAAGCAATTGTACATATTAAATTGATTTAGAACGAGACTGGTGTCTGTATGAGGTTAAAATGAACCTATTTAACTGTACACCAGGGCTTGAAAGTCGAAAAATTTAATCGCACTAAATACTGCTGAATGTTGCAAGTATGTGAGTGGGTAAGTGTGTGTATGTGCATAATTGCATACGTGTGTGAAAATTATCATAAATTTTATTCAGACTAGATTCCTCTAGAGAACGTTTTTCAAAATCATACATACAAGATAGATAACATTCTTAAAATTGAAATTATTAAATCATTGTATTCAAACTAATATCTGTGGAGATTAATAATGAAGCACATAGCAAAATACCGTACAAGTGACGAACGTCAACTGCTTTTTGTTATTTAGCTACGGCGCCCTAACAAATGATCAATATAAAATGACTGTGTTATTACTTTTATTATATGTAAGTTGTAACGTAAAAAATTATGTAATACTAAGATTTGCCCGGGACGTCGTCCACGTTTGACGGAATAAGCTAATTTATACGTGTCATACCAACTTGAAACCACTCTCGGGAAAAATCCCGCGGGATTCGCGGGATATAAAATACCGAAGATTTTAAGTTCGGGAATTTGCTATCGATCAGCGAAAAGTGCATCAAAATTGGTCCAGTAGTTTTTACGTGAATTCCGAACAAAGAGACGAGAAATCTAAAAAACATTGCATCGTATTCTCCGTTGTTTATATGGTGTTCCAGTTGCTTGTTTTAAATAGTTTCAATCTACCTACAGACACGGCATGTTTAGAATTTCATAATATACTAGCTGACCCGGCAAACTTTGTACCGCCTATACGCAGTTTCTAAGGGAAAGCGAAATTGTTGTTATTGCTATATTCCAACCATTTTTTTCATATTTACTCACCTTTTAAACTTTCCCTGGACTTCCACAAATAATTCAAAACCAAAACTAGCCAAATCAGTCCAGCTGTTCTCGAGTTTTAGCGAGACTAATGAACAGCAATTGATTTTTATATATAAGAAGATATTATAGTTAGATATCCGAGATAAAGAGCTTCTTGTATAATATAATATAACTACTACATTCGTGCTTGGTGTAGAACGAACACCTTTATTTACGTCATGGGACAGATGCTCGCAGGCTTTTAACGACATGAAGATCAGCTGTCGTTAGTTTGGATACAATTATATTTTGGGTTTTCAATGACTCTAAGCACTTATTCTATGGCACGTGCGATTTCTTGTCGATTACGTGTTTTAAATTGTTCATAAGAATCACTTTTTCTCCGAAACCTCTAAATGATATTTATTTTTCATAGAGGGCGCCACAAACGCCATCTTACAATTAAAATTAAAGTACTGGCTAATGATGTAAACATAGCATTTATGCAACGATTAGGCAGGGTTTTTGTCCAGTAAAAAAATGATTTAGAAATGAATAGAAATCGTTTTTGAATCGGATAGGTATTACTTTTCAAAAATGGCTAATCAAATTCAGATGCATACAAAATTTTATTAACAACGAGAAAATAGAAGCTGGTAAAATATTACTCTGTATAGAACTTAAAAGTAATATCTAAGGCATGGCGGGTGCAGGCCGTGTTATACATATTTGTAAAGAACTGTTACTAATTATTTGCGTAATGCTGTGTACACATCTATATATTTGGATTGACAATTATCGATCGCTACATCGCATGATCACGCGCATCGCACTTCGATCGAGATATTTACTCGATCATTTGCAAGGACGTAGTTGCTGCTATAATGCAAAGCTGTGATTATTCAATGCATTGATTTTATCATATCGACCGAATGATACAGATGTATACGCAGAATTATATATTCAGATACTATAAAAGTTAGGTCAAATTTATGTTAATTTTAGATTCTGTAAGTATAATACTTACAACCTTTCCAAGCATTTATTTTACTTTTGACAGCTCGATGACGGATCAATTAGTAAGATCCTAATGCGTAACCGACTCGATTTGTTTTAAAAATCGACTTCATTCATAAATAAGTTTTAATCAATTTAACTTTTCAATATGTTTTTGCTAAACATACTATATCGTGAAATGAATATACCCACATTTCAATGAACATATAATTATTAAATAGGCCATTTTTGTAATAAAGTATTTTTTATTAAAGTACAATATTTTATTTAATATACGATTACTTTCGATTTATTTATGATATAATGCTGATTTTTTAGTAGTCTGTGCGTTACATGACTCACAGAACATCACTATTACGTCACCCACAACAATAAAGTACGACAATTATGTTATTTGTTTTATGTGCACTTTACTGTCAAGAAATATGTAACTTGATAAACGTGAAAACGTCAAAAGTTAAATAAACGCTTGGAAACAGTATAATTGTAAGTAATTAAAGTAAAATTGCATCAGTTAGGCCAATATACAAA
The DNA here is from genome assembly GCA_039645545.1 of Dendrolimus houi. NCBI lineage: Eukaryota > Metazoa > Arthropoda > Insecta > Lepidoptera > Lasiocampidae > Dendrolimus > Dendrolimus houi. Next base: position 14,368,768 of record CM077134.1, read on the forward strand.
ATTGTTAGATAATATTCATTTAAATTTTATTCACTTAACAAAACATAAACGCTGCGTGGAATATCAAAAGTACTATAATAGAACACAATAAAAACAATATAATACTTATTTCAACTTTAATTTTTTATGCTGTGTTTTAAAATCGAGCGTTCAAAATAGGGAATAAGGGCCCAGGTATTTGGCCACGTGGTGCGGCCGGGATGAAGGGCAGATGTGAAAGGCAGCTGCCGAATATATAGACCTTTATCTTTATATCGAACGGATGTTACACACGATACATCTAGTCACTCAAGGTATGTTTTTGGCAAATTGTATAGTTTTCGTTAGTTTCTTCTCGGGTAGTAAATTGGGTTAAAATCCCATAGAGTAAGTAGATACTGAGGTTTTTAAAAATAAAATTAAATAAATAAATCAAATCAAGCTGGGAATGTAGTCTATCTATAACGGGAGTGTAAATAATCTATTATTAATATTACTATTTACCATTGACTTTTACATCAGTCATGCTCAGAGGCTTTTTATTATTACGCACTAGTTGAAATGTCATAAATAAAAGAAAAATGAAATTAAATATGTTAATATAATATGTACTTACAAATTATCGTAGAATTTGAATAAGAACAACATAAGCTACAGATTAACGATTCTGTTATACTAATTATTTAATACAAGTAGAATATTTTTTATTTTATTGAGGACAATTTGGTTACATATTATATTTTATCTTTCCGAATCAGACTACGAGTATCTGTAAGAAACTTGGGTAGTCAAGTTTTGCTTTGCCATAATTATATTAGCATACAATATGTCCATGATAATTGATTGAGTATAATTATCAATACACCTAAACAAATAATCACGAGTTTATCATAAATTATATATTAAAATTAAAATGAATAGAAATATACTTTAAATTTTCAAATGAATAATTGTAAGTCAGCCTAAGCCAGTATAAAGGTACGCTTAATAACCTGTCATTGCCACACACGAACTACAAACAACGTGAAGCCCAGTGCATATTATTGAGTGCACCAGCCACAAACTGTCCAATTACCCTCTAAATGCAATGGGGAAGTTTTCAAACATCTGTCCGCCGCTGAACAAACTTTTGAATAGCTTGACTTTGGTGTTGTGATTTATAAATATCTTAACATAAACGCGTGAAAGCTTCCTTCCATCCAGAATTTCTCGTGCTTATTGGGGAACTATAACACAAAGTTATCTGGAAATTTGACTTGGCTATTAAAGATATAAAGAAGCCTTTCCTATAAATATATTCGCTCATATGCCAAAAGTTCTATTTCGTACTAAAGTTATTTTTTAAAATAAATGATTAATCAAAATTTATAATTGGTAGTCTCTGTATTTCATAGATATTAGGCATTATTTAGGTTTGATTGAGCGTACGTGGTTGGGTGTTGTTACTCGTTCACTATTACATCCATAATCTTTATCTAAAAGGTCGTGAAACTATGCGTTGGATTACTTTTGCTTCAATAAGGTATAAATACTTCGTTATTCTTTATGATCAGGTGTTCTGTTTCGACATCCATTGTTCACTCTGATAGACATAGAAAACTATAATGCAAATAATAGTGTATACTTTTTTATATTGTTAAGTCACTATTCTCGATTAGACTAGTGTGTAAAATGTTAGCTTTTATTTTATGGGACAATTAAAGTGAGTCCATAAAGCATGTATGCAAGGTTATCGACCCAATGTAGCCGTAAAGTCGCGGAATAGTGTTTTATGGGGGGGACGGTGCAGCTTTCTTGGAGTCCTTTGTGACGCGTACGTAGCGTAGGGCGACGCGTGCGCGGGCGGCAGCTGTCGCGTCCCATAACGGCAGGTGCGCGCGCAGCCGCCGGAAGGCCGTACAAAAAGCTTGCGCGCACCTGGGCCTCACCCGGCCTACCTACTTGCACAATGCCCCAACGACGCCAGACGCATATGAGACCTTCTTAAATGTTATACCTTAAAAAAAAAAACAAATTACGAACATATGGTTTTGTTCGATGCCTTCCTGTACATATTGATGGGGCTGAGGCGCAGAAGAAAATGTCGACGTATTCTTTGCTTTATATCTTTTATTCTGTTATTTGCTTTACCAATCCAAATTACTGGAATCATTTCATTATTATTTACAACTAGCTGATGCCCGCGACTTCGTCCTCGTGGTACGGTTTTTTAACTATCCCACGGGAACTCTTTAATTTTTCGGGATCAAAAGTATCCTATATGTTGACCAGGGATATAAGCTACCGCAAAATTTCATTTAAATCGGTCCAGTCGTTTCGGAGATTAGCCGATACAAACAGACAGACAAACAGAGAAACATAAAATTAAAAAAAATGTAAATTTGTTCTATTTCACTTTTTACATCCCCCTCGACTCGGTTTATAGCATTTTTTTCATTATACAGAAATTCGACCTCTACAGTTTTATTATATGTATGTATAGATTACTTTATAAACTAATACAATAAAAGAAAACTTAAATAGCTGTATCGTATTCTACCCATTGTCCCTGAAGATTATAAGTAGAACACAGAGCCTAGGTCACCGTCTTCTGTGGGTAAGGTGCCCAGAAGTCTGGTCCTCCCTGGATTGCCATACTGATCCGTTCTCCGAGGTAGACACCAGCCCTCTGATCTCCTGAAGAGTCAATGAGATGTTTTGGTAAATTTTTGTAGAGCCTCTACAGAAATTTATCAAAACAACTCATTGTGCCATGAGTGGCCTCAGGACTCCACGGGCCAAGCGTTTCAACAGCAAACGGCACAAACATATTAGGTCGGGGAAAAAGTTTCTTCGCATTTTATATAAAAATTCAAAAGGTTTTTTTATAAAGTTTATTTACATTTGACTAAAGTATGTAGGTGCTATTTTGTTGGATAACTTTTTGCCATCTTGTAGGTTGGGACGTGATCCCATTTCTATAAAAAATTTGGGGCTTCTGATCAAAAAACTGCGACAAGTGGTTTTGGCAGTCCTCTCGTGATGTTAACCTGACACTGCCTAAGGAATTCTGCAGAGACCGAAACAGGTGAAAATCTAAAGGTGCAAGGTCAGGTCTATACGGCGGATGCACTAACACCTCCCAGCCAAACTCTCGTAATTTTTACTGAGTGGCTAAAGATGTGTGAGGTCTAGCGTTATCATGGCGAAAAACCACACCCCTTCTGTTGATTAATTACGGCCGCTTTCTCTCAACTTTTTGCTTTAATCTCATCAGTTGTTCGCAGTACAGTTCAGAATCGATGGTCCTGCCTAGCGATAACAGCTCATAATGAATAATGCCCTTCCAATCCCACTATACACACAGCATCACCTTGTTGCGAGTTAACCTGGGTTTCGCCACAGTCTGTGAAGCCTGACCGGCCTTTGACCACGATTTTTTCCGCACGTTCTTGTCGTATGTGATCCACTTTTCATCACCAGCTATCAGCTTCTTCAAAAATGGTTCGGTTTCATTACGTCGTAATAAAGAATCACAAATGAGTACACGGTTCATTAGGTTTCTTTCAGTGAGCTCATGAGGCACCCAAATATCGAGCTTTTTTCAAATGCGCCAAAACCGTTTTGTGATCAATTCCCAGCTACATCGTAACTACTAATATGCCGATCTTGCTCCACTTTTTCAAAAATGGCATCAATTTTGTCCGTAACAGGGCGACCAGAGCGACGTGCATCTTTGATATCTAATTTCCGGATTGAAAACGTTTAAACCAAATTTGCGCTACTCTCACAGATCAGTATCTGCAAATGATGCGCTAAACCCTGATGTTTATGGACCTAATGCAGTCATTGGGTCCATAAACATCACAATTTTTTTTCGCGGCTTGTGTTGCATTTTTACCTTTTTTCTAGTAAAATTTTAAAATGTATCGAATTTCTTCATTAGATTCACTCATTTTAACAATAAGAAAAACAAATGAAAATCACACACTTTCCTAATTTGAATTTGGAATTGTCTTTAAAATTAAAACTTTTTAATGATACCAAAACCAGCCAGATACAAATGGTATAGCCAAAGAGATCTTATTACAAGTTCATACATACTATATGCGAAAAGACTTTTTCCCCAACCTATTATAAATCTTACTGAGGGTTGCTGTTTATATCTTAGTTTATTTATTATAGCAGAGATTGTATTCCGGTCTGTAATAATTTCGGACGACTATGCTAGTTTAAATTATTTCAATGAAACAGAATTTGGAGCTCGCTACGGCTTTGCATTCAGTCGTTTCCATTGCACAACTAATGGTTATTTGAATTGTAACAATGTATATCGTGTTTGCGCTGTGTTGTTGAGTGGGTTGGTGGCCGAGGGTGGCTCACGTGTTCGCGGGGTTTCATCCGTCGGAAGCGCCGCTACCGGGCTCGGGTTACCCGATTGTACCACGTGACGGCGGACTGTTTTTTATGGACCTTCGCATCCGTCAATGGAATCGGACAAAAATAGTAAAGCGGATATTTGAATTTTTTAATTGGTGAACAAACAATAACAAAATATTTTTAGGTTTTCAAATTGGATAAGTACATTAACAATCTGCCCGTAAAACTTCAAGCCAAAATTTTGTTGTAATTCGTTTTGCCATTTGTCCGTTGCCATTCGTTTTTCTACTTGTCCGTTGAAGTTTCACTTTTACTATGTGTCCCAGCACACATATCGATTTTTCGTAGGTTTACTGCAAATTATGATTTGGTTAAGTTAGGCACATTTTAATAAATGCATTTTTTATTTAAACATATTTTGTTTTATCAAACAAAAAAATTAAATTCCATCCGGAACCAAAAAAACATCCATAGTCTACTCTAAAATCATGCCGCTTCCACGCGGCCGTAATGTTTTTTCGTGACAGAAAAAATGCTAACATATATATCCCCCGTCTATATAGAAGTTTCACTTCAATAATTATCAAAATCGGTTTAGAAACTAAAAAGTTATGGCTAAATAAAAAAAACTACATGACGAATTGACCACCTTCTCCTTTTTTTATAATGTTTGATTTCGGTTAAAAATATTCGATACGGAAAGAACTGGTTCAAAGTAAAAAGGGTTAATACCCTAGATCAGCAATAGGGGCAGACTGCAGTTGGAAAATGCAATGGCATTTGACATGATGTGACTGAATTACAGTAATTTGACTCGTCCGTGCATATGTTGTCCGTAAATGTAATTAGGCGGTGGTGGGGACAAGGGGCCGTCGTGGTGACACCGGCAATTAGCCTGCTGGTGGCACGCGAGCTCGCCACTTCCGTTTCCGACGGAACCCAAGTGAGCAACTCAACTCACTCATGGGGATTCGGTTAACATGATCCGGCTATCGATCCCCTTTTCCATAAGTTACTTTTTCTGTATGTTTAATTACCGAACTGGTTGGTATTTAGTTATTATAGTTCTTCTATTTAGTTATTATAGTTCTATTTACGTATATATTTTCTATTCTTTTTTTTTTTACTATATACGATAATGATTCTTTTTATTTTCTGTGCTCGTGTTTGTCATATCTGTTTTATGTTTCATATACTGTGTTACTGTCTTATTACATTTCCCGTTACTTGACACTGTGGTGATGGGTCTAATATACAATTGTGGTCATATAATTAAGAACGATTTGAATTTCTAGAAGTTATTTTATTTAAATCGTGTCATACATAGAGATGTGTACCTTCTGAGAAGCAACTAGTTATGTTATAAAATAGCCACATTAATAGAGCAACGTGGCTTAGGAATAAAGAATAAAATCGCTAACTATTTTTTTTTCACATTTTATTTATTTTACCAAAGTAACACATTCAAATAGTAAGTACTGAAGCTCGACAAATAATTAAGAACGATTACGATATTAAACTGCTCGGGAATCGTTTTGTATTGACACGCACATTTAAAAAATCACAATAATATGTAGCGCGAGAAATTTAAAAAGCAATTTAATACATTTTTAACTAAAATTAATAGTTAAACCTTTTTCTTTACTTCGAACCACAGATTCTCTATTGGGTTTAGATCTGGGCTGTTAGCTGGCCAGTTTAAGACAGAAACTGATTGCGCTGTACGAAATTCCTTTACGGTGCGTGCAGTGTGCTTTGGATCATTGTCATGCTGGAATGTCCAAATGACCGGTAGAACGTCTTCAGCATAAGGTAACATTGTTTCTTCCAGTATATTTTTGTATTGGAACTGATCCATGTTACCTTCTATCAACTTTACAGGTCCAACACCATGTCCGGAAAAGCACCCCCAATGCTGAATGGTCGAATGCTGTATTCGGGGGACGTCGTACATATCGTTTTCCATCAGAACATACTCTATTCATTTTCGTCTCGTCAGAAAAAAGTACATTTTTCCACTGTCGCACAGTCCAGTTTTCATACTTTCTCGCAAATGCGAGCCGGGCTTGCCTGTGGCAAAGTTTCAACATGGGTACCTTTCTTGCTATCCTACCGTGCAATTTTTCTTCTACCAAACGTCTTCGAATAGTGCGTGCTGAGATTGCTGAAGGGTTGTTTTCACCAAAATATTCTTTTCTCAGCTCATTGGACCCTTTAAAAGGATTTTGTTTTGCCATACGAACGATGTTTCGGTCATCTCGAGGAGTTGTTTTTCTCTGTTTAGGTACACGTGGAACATTCGAAGTAGTTTGATACGTAGCAAAATGCTTTACAGCGTGGAAAACCATCGCTTTTGAACATTGCAGATTGTCGGCTATCTTTTTATAAGACCAATTCTTCCGGTGAAGTTTTATTATTACTTCCCTTGTAGATTTATCACAACTTTTATTTTTTCCCATTGTTTTTTCATAAGAAGCAATCACTTTTAATCTTTTACAACACTAAATGGTGCCAAAATTATACAAACAGTAACAAATCGACTGAGTGTTCTCTATTTAAATTTGAATAAAGGTATAAACTATTTAGCGTTCTTAATTACGTGACCAGCCAGTAAATAGGAATACTATGTTTAGAAGTAGTGTAAAAAGTTTGTCTATTTATTTTTAGTTAATCATATCAATGAATATCTGTATCAATGAATACAGCGGTATTATGGAAAAGTTTTACGATATCGAGAGAAATAAAAAAATTGCATGCAATTAGTTTTGCGTCTTAGTTTGAAAAAAATCTTCACTTTCAAAATTTTCACTTCAATCAACGTTCTTAATTATATGACTACCACTGTAAATCAATGAGGCGGGGTCAGCACTGGGAATCAGCGCTGTGGTGGAGGAAACTCCAACACAGCATAAAGCTGAGTTGCCGACCTCATTTGTAGGAAATACGGTGTACAACATATCAAATTTTATCAAAAAAAATGTATGTATAAATATTCCTGCATCCATGTATTGTCGCTTTCCTAACAAATAAATTCTTTATTTCTTTCTTTATCTAATTAGTTATTTTGTGGTTATTTGTTAAATTTTCTATATAAGAGAAGTTGCAATTTTACAAAAATTCAATTTAAGATCCTTTAATAAATAATAGTATTTTATTTGTATAATTTTCTTACGTTTTCCGTCCCTGCATAAAATATCCTTCAATTTGAAATCTATTTTCATACTGCTAATTTTTCGCGAGTTCCCTAATTACCTATGTGTCAAAAGCTGCAATTTTCAAATGCATATCCCACTAATGAAGGTAACATTTTTGGGGCAAAAAGTCAATCTCATATTCATCTCCATAATCTACATAATTGTACAAATTTCATGTAAATTGGGTAATGAATCTGGGCACTTAAAGCGGCCGGTTTTAGCGCATCGTTAAGTGAAAATGACACGTGTTTAGATATACTGGTAGTTTATAAGACAGCATAAAATTCCACTTTATTTTGATACTTGTTATGTTTGTTATACGATTTGTGGAAGTGGCCGCTCCAGGGCTCCTGGACTCAAGGCCGTAAAGAAAGAACAAACAAACATCTAAAGTAATTTTTAAATTACGTATTAGACAAAAGAAAATGTTTATTTGCGTAATGCGAAACCCACGAAACAAATAAAATTCATTTCAAAAACACTTTAAGAGATGTATGCCGCAATTTGAGAAAAGTGCTTTAACTTGGTGTTTTGTTGTGTTGAAATTTAATTCCATGCAGCCTCATAATCCACACGTATTCCCTCGTGACCAGCGTAATCGTGTGCTTTATTTATTATTCGCCATGTATACCTTTATAACAAACTTGTTTAACTGCTTTAGAATAATTAGATGTCCTATGATATTGAATTATAGTATCATCCAGTCCAAACGCCTAATCTACTTGGGTAATGATTATGGGGCGCGGCCCACGGGAAATACCCAAACTGCGCGCTTAACCCTGCGTGTTATGAACAAAAATTATGGTAGTTTTAACTGTCCTTCGTGGATGTATCGATCTTAACCCTTTCTTTACATATTATTGTTTTCCATAAAATTTCATTTTTTCTTTTGTTTCACGTACATTACAATTGATAATATGATAAAGATGTGAATTTAGTAGTCATACTCAACTTACACTAAATTGCGTATTGCTAAGAAAATGTTGACGAATTTTCGGTAGAAATTGATTGACCGACCAAACTTTTGATTAATATCAGAGTTCAAATAACCCGGCTCACTGTCCCTTTGCAATTTCGCAGCCCTTCATTACTTATCTCTGAAACGGGCCAATCTGAATTTCCCCACTTTATCTTCAGAGTATACGACTTTATTTTCGGAAAATAAAGAACGAAAGTTTATGATGGATGCGACACATTTGGATTATGTGCCTGTGAGCCGACGCGACGTCACCTTTGTGTGCCGTAGGCGTGGCGCGTGCGGAGCGATTTCGTTGGAGCCCCACAAGTGCCAACTTAGCGGGGAAGAGGAGGGGCGCACCTGCTAGGTGATGCACGTTGACTTCAGTGAACGACTCGTACGATTCATTCTACCTACGACTACTCTTAGAGAACGGTCGCCTACACCTTACGTTTAAGGTAGTCCTTAAACGTAACACTGTGATATTTTTATCGAAGTCATAAATAATATTAGTGAGCGGATTTTTCGAAGTCTTAACCGCCGATTGACATTCTTATGATTTGAGTTTGACAATTTGAACGGTGACATTCGTGTTTTGTGTGACTTTGATCAAGCACAGTGATACACAGACAGTGCGTGAGAAAATGTCTTTTGAAAAGTGGTGTGTGTGTCTTGGAGGCGCGTCACTCAAATCAGACGGTTGTTGTGGGGCCACGTGCCGCGGTCGATGTGTCGGCGCATGCGTGTGCACCATTGTCACATGTCTTCAGCAGTCACATACCGGCAGTGCCATCAGCATGGCTGTCTGTACCTATTCCAAAATGTAGAAAAAGTACGACATGGATATTTAATGACTTAGGAATTTCAATGGTGACAGTCAATATTCAGTCAACATTGATACACAATCTAAGATTACGTAAAAAAAATTGAAAAATTCGTTTGTGCGGCACTATGTGATCTACAAAGGTAGAAAGAAATTCTATCACTTCTGGGAGACATTAATTGATTAATAATAACAATGAAATATTATATAGCTCACTTAGGCTTAATCAAAGACAATGGGCTTTGATCAAAAAGGACTTTGAGGTTAGTTAATTACCTAATAATACTTACAAACCTTAGCACTTATAAAACTTAGGCTTCAAATTCAATCTTAATTTTTAATTCTTTTATTTTTATCTAATCGATATGGAATGATTAGTAAATATCTACTATATTTTTTAATATTGCTTCGATAAATATTTTCTGGTGTATCTACAATATTCTTACTTATTGTTTTTTATTAAATTATTGGAAAGAGTATTTCTGTTTACATTTATACTCTTAACTAAAAATGAGCTCCGCATTATGTAATGTAGTTATTTTATTACTTCTTGAAATTAGAATTACTTATTTTGTCCATCGATTTTATTGTTTTGTCATAATATTTCATACTCTTTAATCGAATAATTTAATGTAGTGTCAAATTACAATTTAAGTAATCATTTAGACTCAGATTATTTGCATATTTATCTATCTTTAGGGTTGTTATCCACTTAGTTTGATTATCTACCTACATGTGTACTAGTTATGTATTTATCTAAATTGCATATCATAGTCAACATCTAATTCTTTAGATGTAATTCGTAACCTGGGTTGTCTATAAGAGATCGCACAAAAGCGATAGGCAGCCGCCCATTGTGCCTGCTGTCAGATTCATATTGTCTTATTGTAAGAAGTTTCCTTTTCTATTTTTATGGTGAAAAATAAAGTTTATTCTATTTATCTAATCGGTATTTAATATACTTGTATTGAGCTAAGTTTTCTTTGAAAATCTGAGAAATAATATAACGTGGAACGTGAAATCATTATATACAAATACTATTATTAGATTTCTCATTTTAATTATAAGTAATACCTTAAATGCATAATAGTTTGTAATTCTAAGATTGAAGAAACGATGAAAACGACAGATAATAAATTTTCATTAAATACTAAAATACCTTGAAACTTGAGCGACTTCAGAATTTCTGTATCAGGTTCATATTTGGTTTGCGAAAATATGACCATGTTTCTGAATTTCGTATGAAGCTCAAGTGGCTTCCTATTCGTTTTCGCAGGAATACTCACATTCTAACTCCCCTTTATAATATACTATTTAATCCTAATAGTCCTCCTTACCTTAAGGAACGTTTTGATTTCCTTCGCCTCTCCACTTCTCACAATTTGCGCTCAGATACATATCGTAGACTTTTGACACCTGCACATACTTCATCCTTTTATGATAACTCTTTTACAGTGCAGGCTGTCAAACTATGGAATGCGTTGCCTCTTACTGTCAGAGAAGCCAAAGCATTACCTACATTTCGGAACTCCCTTAGAAAGTACTATTTGTCTTTATATAAATATGTGTAATATATTAAACATTTACTTATTTATCTATTGTAATATATGTTAATATAAAATGCTTGTCACATATAATGTTAACAAGTAAATTTATTTAGTTTTTTTTGTATATACGTAAATATATTAGTATTATATTGATGTATGTATTCAATTTATAAATTAGTGTAAGTATGTATATTTAAATTGGACAGTCCTATCTTTTTTCTGATCCACCCACATCGCCAGATTAGTTAGAATTTATTTTAAGCTAAGTTGCCTGGAAGAGATCGCTTTTAGCGATAAGGCCGCCTGTTGTTTTGCCAAGAAGTTTTGTAATTATGCATTTTATTTCTGTATTTGTTTATTTTGGTGAGCAATAAAGTGTTATCTATCTATCTAAAATACCACTTACATAAATTAAAGTAATCTTGAAGTTTTCCCTTCCCCAGAAATATGGAGACATTAGTGTGATAAGACTAATATACTCCGTATAATTGTCGAACTCAGAGTTGGTCGAATAATGCTCCATTACCTATAATAATATTTACTTTAATAAAGAAAATTGCAATGAATACTTTTAATTCTGTAATTCAGCTTATATTTTATTTTTATTAGGTTGTTTAAATGAAATAGTTTCATATTGTTCTTGCTTGCTTAATTATCTTATGATTAATTATTTTGTTTTATTTTCAACAGTTCACTTATTCCTCATTCATATTTTTATTTATTTATTTCAAGATTTAATATACTTTGCTTGCGGTATTCACGTTGTAATGAGTTTTAACATAAACATGTTAATCTAAATTTGTACTAGATATATTGTAAAAATAACTGTCAGAGATCCTTAAATAAATTAAGTAAATGTAATGTATAATAAACATTCTTATTCAGTATTTGATTTTTACACCATGGTTAGAAACTTTCGCCTGGCACCGATGAGAATAAAAAAAATCAGTTTAAATTTGAGGACTTATTCCTCAAATTTAACTTTGAATTTTAACTTTATCAAATTTAAACCTTTTGTAGTGTACTTAGTTTATCGTGTCTCGACAGAGCCTGTTGTTTCCATAGCCATAGAGCACGTTAAGTTTTTTGTTCTGTGATTCTATGTGCTATTTTTAAAACTCAGTTCGTCCAACAAAATTTTAGGTAGAATAGGGACTATGATTATATAATATATAGTTCTAATTGGAAAATTTCTTGAATTAAAAGTATAATATAAAATTGACTGTCTATAAATAAAATTAATTTAAGACAGAAGTGGAGTTTCCAATGCTTTTGTTAGAGTGAAACAGTTTCGTAATGTTTGTTCATCATCATAATACGGTTGCGGACACAAATTGCAATAAATTCTAATATTTTTACATATCAAAGAATATGCGTTAAAATAAAATATGATCATTTAACTTTTAAAATATCATGATAGAAATAATTTAAATTAATTTTCAAATAATAAAATTAATGTGTTATTTGACTCCTTTTAGTTTTACCTTCTTATGACGTCTGTAGTAGGTAGTAGGTACGATGTTGTTGTTCTGTAAGTTTATAAAAAGTCTCTCGGTTATTTAACTGTACGCTTCCTCTATTGAGTAGGTCATATTACATACAATAAATTGTAAAACAATGTTCAACATAATAGAGCGGGCGTTAAACTACCTTGGTGTCATTTTTCTTTTTAAATAGCACGCTGAGAAATAATTTTAAATACTGTTTAAATAATAGTTAATATATATGACTCGTTAAAGAAATGACTTCATGGCTTGCTACACAACTGAATTTAGGCGGTTTTGTCGTTTTGTAAGATGAAAACAGTATCTCAGTTGAGTTGACTGTCGACTAATCTATTACAGAAAACTGGCGCCCGTTTGAAGATCTTCTCGAATCCCGCGCCGCAGAGTACGGAGCGCGTGGTGCAGTTGGTAGGCAAGTCGGACGCCATCGCGGCCGGAGTTAGGGAGGTCCTCGAACTCATCAGGCAGGTGGGTCACTTATCTGCTTTCGTTTCTTTTTTCGTATCAATTGTTTAAATTGTTCAAGGCATAATTTGCTGTTTGAATAAAAACAACAGAGCACTCTTACTCGCACAAGGCTACAATTTTGTGTAGTGTTACAGTTCACGTTGAGTGTGGGACTCCAAAACTAGAAATAGTTGCGCGTTATCTGATTTCGCGTGGAAAATCTATAGGTAATGAAATGCTAGCTAAGATTAGCCATAAAAGTTAATACAGACTAGACCATAGTATGTACAGATGTTATGATTAAAAATTTAACTTTCTGATTTTTGACAATTCTGACAGTAATTTAAAAAATCTCTTAAATCTCCCTTAAACATAGAATTATATTATATAATTCTATGTTTCATTTGATTTAGTAGCAAAATGAGCAGTAAAGTGTGAATGATTTCAACTTACAACAATATTTTTAAAAAAAATTGAATAAACGAATTATAAGTTTTAATAATAACTCTTTGAGTTAATTTAATTGTCTTTGAAGATCTCTGTTGCAGTTTAAATTTTACATTTAAATTTTTGGTTGGGGTACAGTTATATGGCACTTTTATTTATTATTTGAAATATAAAGTGAATTTTGGGTGGTTATAAAAAAAATAACCACGAAGATTAAGGCGGGAGCGAAGTGGGGAGGAACTCCCGCCATAGCCTTTTAAACTATATTGAAAAACATGGATCTATTTATCATAAATAAAAGTGTCATATAACTATACCCCACAGAATTTTTTATTACAATAATATTTTCCAACCAAAGAGCAAACACCCCATGTGTTTGCTCTTTGGTTTGAAATTTCTCTTATATTGAGTTTTAAATTATTTAGACGCCAACAAAGTCTACATCAATTAAATCGGGACTTGATTAAAATTGATTCCAGGTGCCAATAAAAGGTGCAATCCAGAACTATGACCCGCACAACTACGACGACTTCTACGCGGACGAGTACGGGGGCTTCGGCAACCTGCAGAGCGGAGGGCCGCGCGGCGGGCCCCGTGGGGGACCTCCGCGCGGGCCCCCGAGGGGCATGCCACCGATGGGCAGAGGGCCACCGCCGCGTCCCCCGGGCCCCATGGGTCGCTCGGGGCCCCCGCCCCCGCGCGGTGGCTTCAACGATTTCGGCGGCCCGGGCCCCAGGGGCAACTTCGGCGGACCGCCCCGCGGTGGCTTCGGCGGGAGCAGCTTCGGTGGGGGCGGCTTCGGCGCCGGAGGCCGTGGAGGTAGCGGGGGTGGCTCGGGCGGTGGCGGCGGCTTCAACAACAACGGCGGCAACCAACAGGAGACGAGCACGCAAGTCACCATACCCAAAGATGTGAGTTTTTATTTTATTAATAAATCGGCATATGGGATCGACATTATTGAATTTCATCTCCTTTAATTATTATTCTCTGTTACATTAAGGCAAGATTTATTTATATATAGAAAGGCATGTTCATCAGTAATTATTTGCCATCCCTGCCCTACGAAATAGTCCAATCTAGCAACTGAACCCTGCACCTTTGTTGGTTATGGATAGGGCTTTCAAACCAGAAATGTTTCCAATAGCTCTGACAGTCTGAATATGTTTTTTTTTTATTATATGCTTGAGTCTGGTATCTAGGATCCACTCCAAAATTGTCCATTATATATTAAGTCAGTAGACAAATATACTTGTTGTATATTCCCAAGTTAAGCAAGTACACTTGTGTTATGGGTAATATACCATGAATCACTCTGGGGCCGGTTTCAAACCCTAGTAAATATCGGTAAGTTCCTTCTAAACTGAAGTTGAATTAAAATTCAACTACAGAGAAGCCAGTGTTTATATTAACCGCACCGCAAGTGAGTAACGTTCGGGGCGACTTAGACCTCGTTTCGCAGTGAACGCGTTAACCAATATAAAGTGTAATGTATATGTTTCGTTAATTACAGTTGGCCGGTGCGATAATAGGCAAGGCCGGTTCGCGCATCAGGAAGATCCGCGCAGAGAGCGGCGCCGGCATCGAGATCGCGGAGCCGCTGCCCGGCTCCAGCGACCGCATCATCACCATCACGGGCACGCCGCAGCGCATACAGATGGCGCAGTACTTGCTGCAGCAGAGGTAGGCCACATCGTTGCCATCGCCACATGCTTCATTCACATGCGAACGAGGCTAGCTGATGAAAGTGGACACTCAAATAGAGTAGCTGAAAATGAAGCCTATAGGGGTTGGGTTGGTTGACTATTAAATCACTTGAGATACTATTTATCTCTGCGGTAGGAGAGGCAGGCCACCAATATCATCGCCATCACACTCAGTAAAATAGCCGAAAACCAAACCAATAGTAGCGGTGATAGTCAAATTCACTGAGATACTATAGGGTCATTCCGGTCATTTACGTGCGGAGTTTCTCACCTCCAAGACACGATTAAAGAAAAGAAAGAAGGGCAAGAAAAAAACTATTATCATGTAAACCAAACATACGATATCGTATGTAGAAGGGCGATAATCGCCTGGTCATTGACTACTGACGTCTGTGTAATCAAAATACCGAGTTTGAAAGGTAAGTCTCACATTCAAATCGGTTCAAAAATTTGTATAATACTCGCAAGAACTTGGAAAAAATGGCATTCAAGTTCTAGTTTAGACAAGTCGAGAAATCATAGGCAAATATCTCAATGCGATTTGTGTCGTAGTGTAAATAAAACTTTTGGTGATCATTAACTGGCGATACCATACGATAATCGTATGACATACTTGTAGCCGAGTTTTTGTTTTTTAGTTGAATGTGAACATGTCAACGCGATTATTGTCTAAAGAGTATCGCCTGCGAAAATAGTATACGATTTTGCAAAATCTGCGATAAACCCTCTCCATGTAAATGGCGTTTAAATATGTATCACTACTATGGCAGAGGTAGACCGCATATATTATCTGGCTGAAAATGAATGACAATTATTTATACTCGTCATTCTAGCCGGTTGAGCTTAACTCCCGCAGCAACAATGCCTTAGGCTCTTCCCGGTAGACGGTCACTCCATACGAGGGGCGGAGCAACATTGACACACCACTCAAAAACAACCCCCCATAAATTGATATACTTTTTGTCGTGTTTCAAATTGTTGGGAGTTTTCGATCAAAAAATAAGGGTGATGTTTGTGATACAGTTTTATTTAAAAAAAAATGCATAATATTAGAATAGAATATAATGTAAACGAGAATTTTATGTGGAAAATCTCAATTGTTTAGTGAAATATGACTTATGTAGCGACAAAAACTCGTATCATTTGTTGACAAAGATGCTGGGTGATTTAAAAGAAATAATGATAAAAATTGACGAAATTTAAAACTTCTCAAAATTAATTTGAAAATCTTAGCAGCCTCCTTGATTTTGTATTAACAGACTACCCACCTGATGGAAACTAGTTACCGTCGCCTATAGAGGTTTCTTACATCAGTATCCTGGCGTTGCAAGGATATTCAAAGTATGACTCCATTGCGATAGTGTCAAAAATTCGTAATCTAATAAATCCACAGTATCTGTTCGAATCGTCGCGGCAGAATAATAGTAGAAAAATTGGTATTACCATTTGCAGAATGGCGTTAGCCGAAATTAATATTCAAAAGCTATCCAAATTTTAAACATTTATTTCATGAGTTTTCGCTTATATATATATATATATATATATATATATATATATATATATATATATATATATATATATATATATATTTATAAAGATAGAGTGGCACCATTGGAATTAACAGAATACCGAAATCAGGCTAACCTGCAATGGAGACGATAGTGACCGGAGATTTTTACGAGATAGTAATAGCAGAGTTGGGCCCCAGATGTGTTGCTAGCCTCAAGGATGGGATCAGGTTAAAAAGATAAGAGGCATAGGATAGGTACCACAGCATGGCTCTACTACTACAAAGTACTGCAAGTTATGATATAATCATTGTAATGAGTGAAAAATCTTAATAATTATTGTTAAAGTTTAGTTTCCGTCATAATATATGTGCTGCACTTTTTTAGTCTCCACTTTCATTAGCCAGACTATCACAATTCATGCTCTTTTATTGTAGTATAAAAACCGCGACAGCTTATCTTCTGATACGTAAACCCCTTTGGGGGGTTGAAAAGGAGGGGATGTATGGGATAGGAAATACAGAATAAAATAGGAGTGTGGGACAAGAATACACAAGACAAATGTAAGAGTTGTAAATCAGCAACTATTGTGCCACAATTATGTATATCAGCTACGATTCAATCTCATGTAGAGTGTAACGAATATGTACTTATAGTCTACTAAAATAATTGTTCTAGGAATAACAATTGCCCAGTAAACATGTAACTCTGGATAGCTCATACGTTCTATTTTCCAATAGTGTGCCACAAATCTTAATTCTTTGCCTTTTGGTATAGAAAAATATTACTAGACTCTCAAGTAACATTTTGTCAATACATTGAATGAATAAGATTGTATTTACACTTTTAATTTTTAGATGGGTTTTTCCAAAAATGTTTTATTATAATAAAAATGTTTGTAAGTTTAGGGGTTGTGTTGCTATATCAAAACGTAAACTTCTGACAGACTACGTAAATATAGGTTTCAAGGTCTTCATAGCTACATTTTTATTGGGAGACGTATTCATAGTCCATGCAAAACTTTATAGATATATAGTCTATCCAGATAAAATACAAAGACAGTCTGACAATCTATGCAGTATAGTACTACACAACTAATATTCTTCCCGATGTACATGCGCATTAAACCAACTTTAATACACGCGATAGTGTACGAAATCGTGTAAGCGGGACAGAGTTAAGAATGCATAGCAAGCAACTCTGCGTTTTGCCCTTGCGAGTAAAGATTATTTATATATCCGAAACCGATCCGCCTTATCGGCGCAAACGAAACTTATTGATCGGAATTATATTTTGTGTAATACTTACTACACTTGAGTTTATATAAAAAAATCTGTGGTCTTTATTCATAGAGAGTTAGTACTCTAACTCCAACAACAACAAACTGACTACTTTGAACGCTTCTTTATGGATCTTAAAGTAGCATTCAAACTTACTCTAACTCTCTATGAATAAGACCACTAGTGTGAAACCATCTGTTATTAATTAAGTGACAGTAATAAGTTTGACATGAATTATATTACTGATGGAACACTTAAAATCCCTATGTTATAGATCATTTTATATTGTGTAACATAATGCTTTTTTAAAGCTAGGTTAAGTTATCTAATAACATGCAACAAGAAAAAATTATATTGCATGTGAAAATAACCATTTTCATGCATCCAGGACTGCATTGCTTTTTGAAAGCTATTAAGATGATTCCTGTGACATATGTAGATATAGGGAGTTTTAGGGCTTTAAAGATATCTCTATAGATTGTTGCAAATAAAGTAAATCAGTTTTATTTATAAATAATTTTCTTGTATATTGTAACTTTTTAATAAATTAAATTACAAACAAAATCAATATAATTATTATACAATTTAATTAACATCACCTAGGGCAATGATATTTGTCACAGAAGTCAGGAAATATATGTTTTAACATATTGATTAATTTGTAAGTGAAAATATTTGTTTATGCTGATACCATTCATTACTAACATTACATTATTGTTGCAATAGAATGTTTCAAGAATTCCCTGCTTTGGCAAATCCAACTAAGATTAAGTAAGACTTTGTGACGTCGATGTTTTGGTGGCAAGGTAATGAAAAGTTGTCATTTGTATGTAGATTGAAGTATTATTGTAAAAGAGGGGTATCTTTTTATAGAAATATCATTTAAGGCGCGGTCTACTCAGGATTTTAAATTACTCACGAGTGACAGATGACCGAGCTTGGTACATCAACACATATGTATAATTTTATGTAAATAATATTTTCAATATAGGGGAACTCTACCGTTGTTGGAACCTTGCCAATTTGTTCAAGATATTAAGAAATCTAAATATTATTTATTTTTCAGCTATACAATAATATTAGGATTATTATATGGCTACAAAAGAAAAATAATATTAAAATCTCTTAATGTTTGAATAAACTAGCAGAATTTCAATAATCTCGAGTTGGGAGATGCCACAATTGTGTAATTATGTAGTATTACCCTATATGGTGAGTAATAAAATATTGTCTATCTAACTTTTCACATCTTTATATAACACTGAATGCTACGACATAGTCTGTGCAAGAGATTGTATCTTCTTGAGTATTTATTTTTAAATAAAAAATATAATTAATTACATGTATTTAAAATTGCACATAAAATGATTTAACCAAATGTTTGAGTCCTAGAAGCATCGTGTTGATAAATAAAAATTGAAATATTTCGACACTAGTGTTTTTACAATGTGCTTTTTTACAGGAAGCTCCTTTTCAAAATTTCCTGGGCAGTTTTTATTTTATTTAATTTTACAACCAAGTGCTCATTTCATTTCGTGCCTTAAAATACAGCTTTTGATTGAACCACGCCTTAAATTTTTGTCATTCTAATCACCCACCCAGCCATGTTACGAAAGTTCTCATAAAAGTGTTATAATACATTTGTTTGTATAACTAACATTATTGGTGATTAACAAACATTTTAGGTTTCAACCAACTAACGGGCGTCGGCCACGCGTTGTATGGAAGACTAGTGATTTTGTTGTTTTAATTTAATATTAACAAGGAATCACTAATCTGCCTACAAAGCGTTTTGGCGGATCACTTCGGGATCAAGATAATCTCTCATCATCTGCTCCTGCCTTCTCTTGTGTCACTAACATATGTGTGTTTTGATCATTGTATGCTACTATCAAATATTATTTATTAAGTATTCGTATGTGGGTTCTCTAGTGTGAACGGTTCTGTTTCTGTGTAAATACAACTCCTCACCAAATTTGATAAAAATCTATTCACATTTGTCTGTGTGTTTGCCTGCAGAATATTAAGAAATATATTGAAATGATCGCAATTTGTAGCGTTTACTATATAACCAAAATCGGTTAAGACAATACTATATAAAGTATCAGTAATGCATTACAAAGGCATATATATAGAGGGCACGTTCTTCAGGTAGCTCAAAACGCTCAAAATGCTCCTTCAGCCGTTCCATATGGCGACCACCGTCGCTATGGTCGCCGCGAAAACGTCACTAACGACGTCATAATTTTCGATCACGCAGTGCTCACAACGATCCATGTCAAGAACTGGGTCGAAGTGAGTGATGACCACGGGGCATTAATTCTCTCTATCGGTACGTTGACAAAGGCGCGATTTTCAAATCAGGCATACAACAACCAATGAAATTCGTGTATTTCGTCGTTGATGACTCCATAATCCGCTACACTTAAAGATTTTAACGTCCGCAAACAAGTGGAACGGAGAAAATCGCGGTCGTGAGCGTAGTTGTTGTGAGAACTTAGAGAAAGGAACGTAGCCATTGTAGTTGATTTAATTTCTAACTTTGGTATGACTTTCAAAAAATGTTTTTCAGCAAAACTCGGTTCGAACATTAGCTTTAAAAGTTGAATATATTATTGTTACTGGCTAATAAAAGTAGACTGAAAAGCGCGGTAAAATATAAAATCATGTGTTTCTTTTTGAACAGCCTCTTTCTTTTGTTGCTTTTCCTCATATTTGGAAATCATGTAAAACAATAACTTGCACATTTCATTATAAATGGTTTTAAACTCGTAAATGCTATAACACAACAAAAAATTACAGTAATGAAGACAATGTTTGTATTAGTATAGCCATGTAATTTTTTTTTGAATAATTCGAGTGTCTACTTTTATTAGCCAAACTCTAGTGTATACTAGTAATGTGTGATTATAAGGGCAAAAAGGTAGCAATAATACATGAAAAAATGTATTTCCTCACATTTCTATTTCTAATTCGAGTTTTTCTTTTTACAGTGTACACGAAAGCAACCCGAATCTCGGTCGTGGGAACTTCTGATTCTAGCAGCGTTTACAGAGTGAGATGTTGATATTTGGAGCTTTACTTCAGCCACCTCCGATGACGTCATAGTGCTTTTTACAGTCTAATAAATAAAGCGAGGCTTATATTGTAATAGTATACGTATTTTTGTTCATAACAGGAAACTTGATGTCTTGAGGAAAATGCAATTGGAATTGTACATTACAGTTCTGTATTTTCTTAGTAAGAAAATAATGTTACAGGTACCAAAACTATGAAAGTGTAATTTTAGATTTTTTTTAGTAGTATTAATCATTTTTCACTATTAACGTGTCTCAGTTACAACGTGTATTGTATAAAAATGCATTTATAATTAAGTAGAAAGTAACCGGTTTTTTGTCACTGATTTATTTGTTACATCGATGAATGTTAATAGATAAAATAATTGAAACGAAGTAAAATTTATTTTGGGACATTGTTTTTTATTTTTAAAACCTTATGTGGAAAAAATGTAACTATACATTACAACATTGCATATTCATTTGTGGCGCTCTATAAGTAATCCTTAAAAAAGTCGTAGCTCTTATTATAGTAGTGAATTTTTACATAAGAAATTAAGAGCTTTCCCCGCGTCGCGGGTCAACCCCTAGTAACTCTGTTTTACGTGCATAAAGTTTTTATATATCGCACGCGAAGCCATGGGTAAAAGCTAGTGTCTATATAAAAGTCTTGAAAAATTACTTAACTAAAGTAAAAATCCGCTCGTGGTTTAGGAGTTGGCGGATATACAGACACCGCCGCAGAAAGAGACTGCTTTAAATAAACTATGTAAGGATAACCAATCTTTTAATTTTATTGGCCTGGGATTGGTCCCAGAGTAGTTCCTTGTACGGTTACCCATAAACAAGCGTCACATACCAAGTTGGAAACACGAAATGTTTATTTGCGATTATCTACATGGCAATGCAATTTATACTTATTACAGGTAATACAACAGCGGGACAGCCCAGGCCAGATTAAAGAACGGAAATTGCCGTTTATGAAAAATTACATTCCCGAGAATCGAACCCAGTATATTTGCATTTTTCCGTTGTTATTGCGAAACTTGCAAACAGGTAGTCTGCAGCTCATGGAATGGAAAGTGGTTAGCGTTGCCTATAGACGTTTGCAACACCAATGGCACAGCCAATGCGTTTCGGGTGGGATATAGAGGTCAAACAGGAGGAATGGGATTGGAATAGGTGGAGTAAGTGGGCCATTAGACGGCAGACCATTCATGCGTTCCAATGAACTTGACAGCCAATGCGTTTCGGGTGGGATAGAGAGGTCAAACAGGAGGAATGGAATTGGAATAGGTGGATTAAGTGGGTCATTAGACGGCAGACCATTCATGCGTTCCAATGAACTTGACGACCCAACGCTTATACTTCAGGTGGCGTGAAAAAAGCAGTTAACTTGTATTTTACCAAGATTTATAATAAAAATATTTATTAAAGCACAACAATTAGGGGCCATGCATAAATTATGTCACAGCTTATGGAAGGAGGGGTGTTGTCACGAAGAGTGACAACGGATGGGAGGGGTCCTAAATTTCGTGACGTCACATTTCAAAATCTAATATATTTAAAAGCTTTAAAACACGAAATTTGAACTATTAACGAAAATTTCAAAATATTTCCAACTCTATCTATATGAGCAGTGTTTAAATTATTGAATAATAATTTAAATGGAAACAAAAACTAATTATGGTAGTGCTGTTTTAATTTAAATAATTTCTTGATGTAAAATTGCAAAATATGTGATGTCACACTTGGGAGGGAGGAGTCTTACGAATGTGACCAGCTGTGACAAGGAACGGGGGAGGGATCAACAAATCATGAAATTCGTTGGACGTAATTAGTTCATGGCCCCCTTACGTGATACAATAATAATGAAAAGATGTTTGACTTACAATAATTTTATTAATATAAGTATCTCCCCTTATAATAAATGTATATAAAATTGATTTATAAGAATATCATCACACCTTAAAGCTTTCTTGTGAGATCAGTTTCATTTTGTCACGGAGTACGTAGAGGGGGCAGATCGTCCACTGTATGCACAAGCAAATGTTCAGTTGTGTGTTCTAATGTATGTTCAAGTTTATCAAGATAGACTGTTTTATATATATACACAATAGGTACCACAACACCCATAATTAAGATAAAGCATACTAGATGAAACCATTTCAGTCCAAAATCAGCTCCGTGTGAAGTCAGTTCTTTCACAACAACTGCCTCAACACACACTTTTTCTTTATTTGGCAACAGTTGGGTGTCTTCAGTGACATCTTCAGTTGGCTCTGTGTCCGTGTAAGGTATTATTGCAGGTGCAACAGTACTGTTCATAACAACTGTATTACAGTCTATTGAATAATCATCATCTTTCTGTATGGTATTATTTTGTGAAACACCATTTGCACTTCCTTGTAATAATTCTGTTGAGGTTTTACTCAGGCTAGATGTTGAAGGTGTAGGCTCCGCTGGATGTGCTGGTATCAGCTCTGTTAACACGGAATATGGTGTTACAGGTACTTTTATTGTTCTTCTTGCAAATATCTCATTATCTTTTTGTATATGATTGATTCTTTTTAATTCTGAAATCTGAGAAAATGAACTTTTGTGAATATAAAAAGCCTGTATAATGTGTACAGGAAAAGGGCACTGAAGTGATTTATTTATTACTCAAGTGTTCCTTACTGTCTTATGGTATAGAAGTACTGATATAAACTAAAGCACATATTCAATAATAAGAGGGCTCATATTTTCTGAGATGAAATATTTCCTTAATTAATAAGGTATCAACATACCAAATTTTATGAAAATCTTTGTATGTCATCTTATTGGTAATTTTGAAGAACAACTAAAACTTACTATATTTGTTTATATAATACACAATTATTTGATTGTAAGATTATTAAAACCAGGTTTAAGCTATGAGCAGTATAATAACATCAATCCATTAACATACCACTGGTATGCTAAGCTTTCCCATTTTTAGGGGACCTCAAATTATACTCACTATGCCTGTTTAAGGCAGATTGATGGATTTAACACATCAGTATTTTCAGGTTTCATGACAATATTTTCCCAGCATGTGGTAAATTCAACAATATGCACATAAGGTCAGAAACTTTCCGGAGTGTCCAGCTTTCTCAGACAGCATCCAAACCCACTTCATTTGAAACATAATTTTCAGACATATATGTATTAAACCATTATAGTATTATTCATATTAAGATAGAGTAAGTTTCCAGGCATCTTTAAGAACCTTAAAGGAGCCTGCAAACTTACTCTAACTCAATATGAATAAGACCGTAAATCTACAGTAGCTTTTTAGAATATGCAACACAAATTTTAGGTACTTTATTTTAATGTATCTAGTTGTTTCTATATAGAATTTACATCAAAGGTGGTGAATAGAGAACATTGAAACATTTAATTATAAAATTGAATAGTATGACATATTATTCCATAGTGTTATGTATTGATATGAAGGTAGTTTGGAGAAAAGTTAGTCTGTAACGGCTTTTGAGCAGGAGCTGGATTTGTTCAGTAAATTCATGAGTTAATGAATGATGGTAATGAGTTGAGTAAACACATTGATTAATAAACAGTCCAGGTTCCATTCCTGGCATGTCAAATTTAGACAAATTTTTTTCATTATTTATGTTATAGTCTGGGTGTCTGGGATTGGCCCCAGAGTAGTCTGTTGTATATCACTCATAACACAAGCATAATAACTTGCTTAATTTGGGGACATACAGTATGTCTGTTTGTCTGCTGATTATAAGAAGAAAATAATTATAGATTAATAAACAGTAGTACTGTTACTTAACAATTGACATTGTTATTATGTTTTACAATGATCTGATAAAGTTTGAACAAATTATCTTTAAAAGATAGCAGTACTTGATATTAGTTAGTGAAGTATCTCATAAAATTTGAAAGTGGGTTTGTCTCTATAATAAATCAACCTATTATTGTATCAATGGAAGCAATTAGTATTGAGGTATGCAAGAATATGTTCAATTAGTTTTCTTATATTGAATACAAGGTATGTAATGTAACAATGAATTAACTCAAAAAAAGAAAATATGACAGAGTTATGCAAAAACAGTACATATTTATTATAAACTAGAGGTTATTGTACAGCAGACATTGTCCTGCCCTGATAAAATAAAAATCTAGGATCCAATCCCAGCACCACATACTGGTTCCAATTGTGAATCTAAAACATCCGGGGACCCACTCTAACACAAAAAATCATCAAATTTGGTTCAGGAGATTAGGAGGATCCTAGAACCTGCGCAACCTATCGGCTCCAATTATGAATCTAAAAGATCTCAGGACCCATTCAAACAGACACAAAAAATTCATTAAAATTAGTAAAGTAGTTCTCAAGTTTTGTGTGTACATATATTTCTATGATTCATTTTTATTTATATAGATTTAAAAAAAACACATAAAAGTATCAGTCCAAAATGTTGTTTTTTAAACTGTATTCCCTAAAATACTACATTCAGGTATTGAGTTATTCAATTTAAAATTATCAAAATCTAGGACTGAAACAGTTCTGCTTGTATACTTCTATTTGTTTAATCAACTATTATTGCAAGGATTTCATAAATTTGAAAATTAATATATAAAAATGTGACTAAATATTTAGAAGTTAATCAGATTTTTTATAACCTTTAAAACAAAGTATTGGGAAATTTAGTTATATATAATATTGATAACACATAGGATATACTGGAAAATGGGATAGTTTCTGCTGGATATGGATCAAAAACTTATACCAGTGAAATGAAATACAGAGTCCTAATAAGTTCTAATAAAGATTAATGAGCATTAGAAGTCAAGAACTAGCTCATCAGTTCCCCAAGAGTTTATAATGAAAAAGGCTCAGCAGAATACTAAAAACAGAATTTCTGTAATTGCGAAATGCACTTTGCTGGTGATTATTTTTCATGTTGTTGTTGATTGCAAGTTAGCAACCAATAATATCTTAATTTAAAAATACTACAAAGTATAAGTTCTATGGAGGCCGTTGTTAACATTGCCACATCTTTATTCTATACTATTTTTAACTTATTTCTTATTACTAGTACTAGTGAACTGATACATACAGAACAATAGAATCTCAGTGCGATGGCTTGTAAAGTATCTCCTTCTTGTACCTGTGCCTCAATAAAGTGGTCTTGTGGCTTTATTTTATACAACTGTATCTCACTGTTGTCATCAATGTCGTTCTTCTTAACCATATTGGAAGTTAGCAAATCATCTCCGTTTTGCAATAATCGCGTCCTACAGGACACAAACTTATAAATATGTAACACGTAAACAATGAACTGGCTATGCGTCTAATGAACTACACTCACCTTTGTTTCATTTTTAAATTCGAGGCTAATGCTAATGATATCTACCATGACCTGTTTATGAAATTGAGTTCTACCTGTTTCGTCAATAAATTTTCCAAACTTTTAAATGCAAAAGCAATAAAACAGCTGTTGATTCAGCGATTCGACTAAAAAAATTCTCAAAGAAAACACACTAGCAGTGACATTTAATGACAATTACTGTCAAATACTCATAAATTATGTCATTGTGTTTTGTTTAATTACCCACAATGGCAGACAAAGGCATTTATTCCATACACCCGAACAACTACAAACCGCTTCCAGGAAAATTCTCGCAGGATTCCTGGGATAAAAAATATTACACGTTTTACTACATAAAATTTGCTATTGATCAATGAGAAAATCATTAAGCCATTTTAGATGATTCCCAGAAAAACTTCCACGAGGTTCCCAGATAAAAAGTAGCGCAGATTTTAAGTCTAAAAATTTGCTGTCGATCAGCGAAAACCGGATCGAAATCGACAAACCGACCAGAAATTTAAAAAAACGCATTGTGCTCTCCATCGTTTATAAGGGCAATAAACGGCCGGCGGGCCGGATCAGGCCCGCTGTAAGATATGATCCGGCCCGCGAGACATTTTGGAAAATCCCAATTAAAAAAATATTACATTAGGTACTTACTTATACTCACGGGAGTGACAGTGAGGCGGAAAACATCAAATCCTTTGATGTTTGCCGCCTCACTCTTTGATAATCGCCGCCACTCGGCTTGCTCGATCAAATTCTTTGAGGTTTGCCGCCTCACGGGCGACACATCAAAAGATTTATTGCTTCTCAATTATTCTAAACTAGTTTTTTCCAGATTATTCCTTCATTTTGCCTATATAAGCGGGTGGATGGCCCGAACGTTAGTTCAGTTCTATTTGAGCTACCGAGGTGATAACTTGGACAAGCGATATCCTAGCGAACTGCTCGAGCCGTCAACTTGCTTTGTGACTTTGTGTGCATCTTGAGTGGTTACTAACTATAGTTTGTTATTGAGTTTATTGAACGAAAAGTAGATACAGAGGGTCGCCAGTTTCAAGAAAAATGGACTGAAGAATTCTTTTTTATCTTGCACAATGGTAAGCCTATTTGTTTGCTGTGTAATTAATCCATTTCAATAATAAAAGAATTCAATATAAAGAGGCATTACTCAACTAAGCATGTTACGCTGCACTCACTGACAGGACAATTAAGAACAGACAAAATCCAGAAGTTTACCGCAAATTTGGAAAAACAGCAACAGATGTTTCATAAACAAAGAACACAACTTGATAATGTTGTGAACACTATTTATATAGTTAGCTCAAAATTGGCAAAGGCATTAAAACCATTTGCCGAAGGAGAATTTATCAAGGAGTGTATATTAGAAGTTTGCAGTATTTTGTGTCCTGAAAAGAAAAATGAATTTGAAAAAAATATTTTGTCGAGATGAACTGTTGTTCGACGTATAGAAATGGTGGCTAATGATATAAAAACAACATTGACTGACCGTATGGCTGGTTTTGAATCATTTTCCATAGCATTAGACGAGAGCACCGATTTGTCTGACACAGCTCAACTGGCTATATTTATTCGAGGTGTCGATAAGGAGTTCACTGTTACTGAGGAATTGCTTGCTTTACAGCCGCTAAAAGGAATCACTACAGGAAAGGATATTTTTATTGAAGTTCAAAAGGTATTCACAAGTTTTGGCTTGCCATGCTCAAAATTAATTGGAGTATGCCCTGGTGCACCTTCTATGGTCGGCTTACGTAAAGGTTTCATCGGAATTTTGAATGAAAAAGCAACAGAATTAAATCTGCAAAAAGGTGAATTGATAGTCCTTCATTGCATTATCCACCAACAGAACTTGTGCTCTAAGTCCATTCGACTCCAGAATGTTATGAATGTGGTAGTAAAAACCATCAACTTTTTCATCCCGAAGGCTTAACTATCGTCAGTTCAAGGCGTTTTTGGATGAAAGAAATATATCAGCTGAATATAACGACGTAACATATTATTGTGAAGTCAGATGGCTGAGCAAAGGAAAAATGTTGAAACGGTTTTACGAGCTTAGAAATGAGATAGCAGATTTTATGAAAATAAAAGATAAACCACTATCTGAATTAAGTGACCCAAAATGGATGTGACTTAGCATTTCCGGTCGATCTTACAGGCTATTTGAATGATTTCAATTTGAAACTTCAAAAACAAGGACAGTTAGTATAGTTAGTAAATGATTTGTACAGCCATTTGAAAGCGTTTCAGATCAAACTACGCTTGTGGGAGTCACAGATGCTGTCTGGTAACAGTTACCACTTCAAGACGCTCTCCGTGTATGAAAATATTGGTTATGCTCAATATGCTGAAAAACTCAAGTTACTGTCGAAACAATTTTCGAACAGATTTAGCGACTTCAAAAACATGGAAGACTGTTTCAGTTTTTTTGCTACTCCTACAAAATGTAATGTACAAAATGCTTCAATACACTTACAAATGGAGTTGATCGAGATTCAAGAAAATTCACTCTTAAATCCAAATTTGAAGACGTAGAGTTGTGCGATTTCTACAAAAAATACCTAGAAGAAGACAATTTTCCTCAGCTTAGAAAATTCGCAAGAAGATTGATTTGTGCGTTTGGCAGTACTTATAAATGCGATCAGTTCTTTTCATTGATGAAAGTTAATAAATCAACACATCTTACAAGACTGACTGACGATAATTTGGAAAATTCTTTGTCTTTATATCAGTGGAATTAATCCAAATATCGAGGGATTAGTTCCCCAAATTCAAACTCAAGTGTCTCGTTGATTTCGGGGTGTATTTAACTTTCGTAGTTTGTAACAATTGCAAATTTAACGATTTAATTATAATGTACCACTTTTTTTTTAAATTTCATTTTGTTATTTTAATAAATTGTACTATAATAACATTCTCGTATTATTTCATGTCTAATATCTATCGCAAAAAATATTATCACTACTTTAAAATGTACTAAGTACTTTTAGACGCGGCCCGCGAACGTATTTGCACGCTAAAGTTTGGCCCTCAACATTTCAAAGGTTGCCCATACCTGGTTTATACCGTATATTCCTCCGTCGGGAGCCCGGAGGCGCAGGTATGCGCATGACCTCCCTCCCTGAAATACCGCTGCAGGGGCCCTCTAGCATCTAGGGAGCAGAGGAGTCTTCACCCCTGTTGACGAAGTGAGTTTGCTTCTCCCGGGGCATTCTCAAGCACTTGTGCGCTAGGATCGGTGTGGGCGTAACTACGTTCTGTATCTCACGCCTTTCCTACCATAAGCGCGGGGCACATGGGAGGAGGGTGGTTTTAGTGGGGTATTGACTAGTCGAGTCTCCACACAAGCCGGTTGATTATTGTTTGGATTGCCTCAGTGGAAAGCCTCTATGATCAACAACGGTCTAATCCCTAGCAAAGGACCCGGTATGTGCGAAATGTATTTCCCCGCCTTAAAAAAAAAAATCAAAAAAATACAGTATATTCCAGTTTTTTTTAAATATAGCTTTAATCTACAAACATAGCATTTTTAGAATTTTATATTATAGATAAACCCCATATACCTAAAGTCTAATTCAAATAGGTATGGGGGAAACAAACGTGATTATAAGTTTATGATTATTATTAAATACTGTTATTTATAATAGTGTTCATCACTAGTCACTGGCTGCTCTATTGGTGAATTAATTGTCTGTGGCTGGCATCATGGCATGACGCGTTATATGATAGTTCTAATAAGTCTTTTAATAATTAACAGTGGTTTTACTACAAATAGTAACAGGATTAAATATATTTTTATATAATTAAAATTGATTTCGTAGGAAAGTTTACGATAACGCTATAAGTTAGGTTTTATGATTGTATCAGACCTACCTACGGTCCTATTTGAAATATATTTTTATAATACGTTACTTTTTCCATGTTTCTTACATTGAGTTCTATATGGTTTATTACCTATTTTTATGTTCAGAGCGGGGGGCTTTCTCTGAGAATTATGACGGGAGCTTTTTTAAAAAGTTGCGAACCTCTGAGGCCAGCAGAACGATAACTACTACAAATAACGTTCGTAGGCGACGGTAGCTACTTTCTATAGGTTAAGCCGTTAGCTTGCCTATTGTGTACTTCAACAATAAAAAGGGCTACTTAAAAATCTCATGACTCCGTTGATAATCAATATTTTAATTTTTTTAAAAGGCTGGTTAAGGGGATTGGGCAATAAAATACTTAATCAGTTTTCAATTTTCTTTATAATTTTAATAACTTCGAGTATTTTACACAACAGTTACAGAACATAAATACCTTTGGTATTGCATCATAGAGGTGGTAATAATAATTGCACATAATTAATTTCCTCTAGCTAAGTTTATGTACAAAAAATACATTAATACAAAAACTGACTTCATCACTAGGTTTAGGTAACATTACATTAGGTACACGATTATTTACTAGAAATTGATTACGGAATGTCCTATTTTATCCATTAATTTAGGCATAGTTAGATAATTGTTTACATTTCGGTTTATATTTTAAAAGCATTGCAAATTAATAATATTGTTAATAGTAAACTACAACACCATAAATAGCAGTTTTCAATACACTGTGTATTAATAAAAATTGATTGATTTTTTTTTTACCGCTAACTATTTCGTGAGTTAGGGACAAATGCAAACTACGATGATGTTACCATAAAATCATTCACAAATTATATAAACATAATAACATGTTAAATATTATTAGCACAGGCGAAGAAACAATAGATAAATGACAGTAATATTGTAATTATCACAGCAAAGTATATTTACCGATACTGTAAACAAAGTCAATTCTAATAGAGGATGAGACAAATGTTACAATACTAATATTTTTACATATAAAAGAACAGGTGTTAATTAAATTAACATCCCATCATCTAACTTTTAAAACATCATGATAGAAATAATTTCAATTATTTTCAAACAATAATTAATGCGCTATTTGACTCCTTTCGCTTATACCCCCTTATGATGTCACAAGTAGGGACGCTCGTATAAGATTTGTGAGGTTGCGACATTCTGTAATTTTATAAAAAGTACTCAGTTGATTTGACAGTCCGCTCCCCTATTATGGTGGGGCTTCATTGTGACACTGTTACAGATATTAATGACGTTAAATATTGACAGATAACGTATGTGTATGCACTAATGTGGCTATTCGCTAACGGCGTTATTTTTTAACGCTTTAAATAAGACGCATTCGGCCAAAGTCTAAATAATTAACATTATCGCAGATGAAGCCCCCGGCTTTAAGAAGATACAATTGACATCTAATATAGTTTGAAAAAATATTAAATTATGTGTGTCAATAGTATTGACAAGAGTAAAATAAAACGAAGCTATTGCTTGTTTTTTAAAATAATATTCAAGCGCAAACCGATATAATATTATGTAACAATAATAATTTGTCCAAATTAAAAGTTTTTTTCAAACGCACGACTATGATTCGATGAAAATTCATTATGCGAATACAACCGCTGTTTTGGCGTTAGAAGTTTATAAAACATAAAAATGGTTTATTCTTGGTTAAAACTCAACGAAAACCGGCTTATTTGAGAGTCACACAGGAAATAAACTTAAATATGGGACTCACTATTTTTATCTTATCGATTTTACTAAATACGTACGAAGCGAAATTAAATACAATATTATAAAATTGAGATCACAATATAATACAAAATATTAATACATGATTGAACGGCGATTTATTTACTAATAAATAAAGCATAGTCAAAACTAGTGATGTAACGAATGTCGAATTTTTCACATTCGCCAATGCTAATGCAGATGCGAATATTCTTCTTCAATATTCGCGAATGCGAACACGCATGTTCATTTAGTAAAATTTAGATTAAAAATGTATAATTGCAACCAAAGGTAACTAACATTATGATTATTAGAACATTACATAGATTTCCTGTGTCCCATAGCTGTTGGATGCCCTGTTTAATAATAATGTTGTAATTAATTCCATATACAATTTCCTGTTCGTTTGTCAAAAACATTCACCTAAAATTCGCAACGTTTCTTGCGAATACGAATGTCGGAAATCATGCAAATATTCACGAATGCGAATGTATAAAATATTCATTGTAACATCATGTAAATATTCATGTATTATATTTTAGTAAATGCGAATATTCCTTACAACACTAGTCAAAACTGATCTATGGATAGGCCGCGGCCACACTGGCAAGGCGACGACGATGAAAGAGTGATTATGTCATAACAAACACCATAGGCGATGTCTACTTAACCAACATATGGGCCTGTTCGAGGATGAATCAGATGCATGGATCCCATAATTTTTAGAATTCTAATAGTAATTTGGCAAATGCTAAGAGTTCCATTTAATTAATATCTCGACGTCCATTTATCTAATATATAGTACAACAATTTTTCTTATAAAATTATATTTGTATACAGTTTGTATGAATAATATTAATGAGGTAAATGATTTTTATGTCACTAATAGTGTAGGTAGCGAAGTTGCGAAAAAACGAAAAATTAGGGTTCATACAATGTCATCGAGAGATGATGTTTTTCAGATTACATACATAGACGCGTGAGTTATCGGTATACCTATACCAAACCCGAAATTGTGCTTGGACTGACACGTATTTCGTCGATTTATTTTTATTAATTTTTTAGTGGAAAGTCAGCTGATATATGTATTAATTATATATTTTGATGTTATAAGAATGATAATTATTGTACGTTTCCCAAATAAATTAAGATAAATACTTTATTGCCGGTTTCTTCTAATCATGTTGAAACAATTCTATAATTAGCTTATTTTAACGCTGTCGCTTTACCAGTGCGACCGCTGTCTTAATTAGATACATACTATTTGCTGACACCTAAATCAACTCTATAATTAGTTCGTAGCAAAATATTTACAAATCTAGAAATAATGCGTTTTTACATTTTTGTGCCCCAAATATAAGATATTTATTCAAAATTACGAATTCTGATAATAAATTAGATTCACCCCTACATATATTTCATAATTGATCAATAAATAGTCGTCTTATAATTAAGAAAATATTATTCGACAATATTGAAAGTAAATAATATTAAAATTCATATGAAAGTTAATCAATTCGATCTTATTGTAAAAATACTCCTAAACTAAACGATGAGGCATATATTGTGATGTGGTCTTTAGCATGGAAAAAATACTAGGAGTGGTAAACGCCTAGTA
This sequence comes from Dendrolimus houi, assembly GCA_039645545.1. Classification (NCBI taxonomy): domain Eukaryota; kingdom Metazoa; phylum Arthropoda; class Insecta; order Lepidoptera; family Lasiocampidae; genus Dendrolimus; species Dendrolimus houi. The sequence goes on from CM077134.1 coordinate 14,402,191, forward strand.
AAAACATAACTATGAAGTTCCTAAATCTGGTACGACTAGATGGCGCTACAGGTAATTCTCAAACCTCATTTTGATGTTTTGTAATTGAAAACATATTTTTAACCCCACCATATACCTAAGTTTTGCTTGCGTAAGTCTCATGGGTTAGCACTAAAATTATTATTACTACTAGATTTATTTTGTCACAACTGAATCCGATATAAATAAATCGTAGCGCTTGGTTAGTCTTAGAGGCTTACGCGAGCAGAACTTACATGTGTAAAGCCGATATTAGATGGTTGATGTCTGTCTTACAATTTGAATTAATCAACTAAACCGATTTACAGATAGAGTGATTCTGTGTTATTTTAGTTTTGTGTTGTGATGCGTTACTTGGCGATTGTCGTTCCTAATATTCTTCTTCCATGATACTACTACTATGCTAAATTAATTCAATTTCTATTGAGCAAACGATTAAAATACTATGGCCCGTATTCTAGAACATTACTAATGCGCAAGCCTGCTATAGAGTTGATAATAAATAATAATCTATCCAAATCAAAAGTTTTTTGTTAATTTAAATTTTGTTAGAAAGACGCGGCAAATTAAATACAGCAAAATGCGTTAATCGAATCCGAGTTTCTATGTTTTATTATCCATTCTTTTACCTTACCGCTGGTAGAAAATTGACGCGAATGGAGTTTATGTCAAATTTTGAGGAGGCAACTAAATGGGCTACAGATTTGTTTTGAGAAAATTCTGTCAATTTTAAATGCGCCACCATTTGGGTAGTCCCTTCATCAGCAATGAGGCAAATGAAGTATGGATAGTAAGATATTGGAATACAGCATGAATTGTGACACCACGACACACGTTCAGATTGTCAACAAACCATTTACTGAGTGTTATAACAGCAACAAAATGACATTAACGTGCCAGTTTTAGAGTATATATTTTTAGGGAAAATAATTATTAAGTGATTAAAAATATAAAAGTAATGTAGATGCACATCCTCTGTTATGAAAGTAAATGAGTTCAATTCAAAATCATAGCATGTAGACAGTAGACAGTCTTTTGCTATGGGAAATGGTCGTAAATATATGGACATTTTAAATTATAATCTAATATGCGGTTTGGGCATGATTATCATCAGAATACGGGCCTAAAAGGCGAAATTAAGCGATTGATATTTTCTAATGAGTATATTTTTAGAAAATCTAACATTAAATATTAGTCAACGTAGCTAAAATAAATAGTATCACTAGAAAAGCACAGAAACCTAAAAGGGTGTTGCTCATACATATCACAGGTTAGATGTAGAGGCATGTGCTCATTTGAATCGCAGCTAAATTAGATCTATAGAAGTAATAGTATATAAACTATTCCTGTTTCGATTACAAACAAACAACCACGAAACTATGTATATACCTCGTAAATATGAAATAATGGAGTTATTTTAAGAAATTATTATTTTCAAATAGTTCATAACCGCTCTTGGTAAGCAACCGATGGCTGTATAATACACGGTTATCATAAGCAATGAGGTATTGGGCAGCCTTCTGCAGCTACATTAAGTTTGGAGCGAGGTATACTAAAGAGATTTAAAATTAATTTCGACATTGATTATAGTGGTATAGGGTGATATGATACTTATCATATCACCCGTAGTAAATACGAAAAATCAAAACGAATGCAAAATCGTATGGTGTTTTCATAAAAACTGCGCTGGCAGGAGTGTCCCGTAAATATTATTATATAGGAATCTGACATAAATAAAGTTGGTTAGTTCAAATGAATACATGCCTTTACCGTTTACATAATACTAAAACGATAATGGTCAATAGGTTATGTAGACTACATAATATATTACACTATGTAATAAATAGCAGCACATTATCTTATATCTATACTATATTTGAGGGAACATCATACTAACGCACACTTAATATTCGTTGAAAGTAATTTCGGCAATAGCGCCTTCAGTTCTGTAGACAGCGTACTATCAAACTTTAGAAGGTCGAAACACGAGCATAGTAATGGGGTAGTTGACACATATCACAGTAAATTTTGATAGACTATCTCACGAAACTCGCAAACGGAATGTTAGAAAGATAAAATAATTTTAGAAAAAAATCGATTTAATAGTATTAGTAAATAGAATAATAATATAATGTAACATTTACATTAAAACTTGATAAAAACAACATAAATAATATATAAAATAAATAATCGGCAGACAATCACACATATTGTATATACCAAAATTAAGCAAGTTACACTTGTGTTAGAGGTAATATACAACAGACTATCTGGAGCCGATCCCAGACACCCAGACCATAGTAAATTATGGACAAAATTCGTTTCCGAAATTTAAGATACCAGGAATCGAACCCGGAACCTCTGCGTTGCAGTGAGCTAGGCCGGCAAAGGCTTAGCCCGCTCAACCAAAGAGGCCGTCATAACAACATGGCTGGGCTCATCTGTGTGATTAGTTCCATTTATTGCCGCGGGACTTATTTCGTGAGCGCTCTTTACCATGTTATTATAACAGAGAGGGCGTTCAAACATCATGTCATGATCAAAACTTTAAAATATATGATATAAAGAATTTTAATTACTATTTAAATTATAATTAATCGCTATTTGACTCATTATATAAATGACGTTATAATTTGTAATGCTCATACCAAATCTAGGTTGCTTCGGCATTTTGTAACTAGATAAAAAGAATCACAATTGTTCTGACTGTGAACTAACATATTAAAGGCGCTCAAGATTTTTTCAGAACTTGTCAATTTTTCAAAAATATTGTATCAACGTAAAAATCGGAGAAAAGAAATTACATTATCTCTAACGTTTTTGCCATTTTGGAAACATCACTTATTGAAATTTATTTTCTATCCTTAGCAAATGGATGATGTCTAGTAGAATAGTATTCTCTCAGAATATCTAGTACCTCATCAATCAATTAAATATGTGTTAGTAAGAAGTTACTCAAACAATTGGAATATTATTGGAATTAACACGAGTGAAATTAAATTATACACGCTTAGACTGTCCTTTCGTCATTAGTCATTGGCAAGAAATCGTCTCAACTTCAAGTCCGTCACTAAAATGTACCTATTAATAATGTAGTTATAAAGACTGTGATTTTGGGAAATATCAAGTTTATAAGCCGACAAGTTTGTACGTGACAAGCATAGTCTGCGAATGACCGGGGACGTATAACAGTAGGGAAAGAAGAGTATGGCATGGCCATATCCAACACTACTAATAGTATTTAATCAGATGTTCTATGAAAGTACATTCCAACTAGTATTTTCTTAAGTTTTCGCGACTAGTACACATAATAAAACCACGTTTTAACGGTTTTAAGCGCGATATTTTGTTTGATTTTTATCCCGATGTTTTGGCCACTTTTCAATAATCGAAGTGGCCAAATCGTCGGAATAAAATCAAATAAAATACGCTTAAAGCCGTTAAAACGTAGTTTTCGCACATTTATGACTGGTTCCTATATCTTACTATTCACTTACCTTACCATCGGTTGAATTTTCACATTACTTGTATGGAACTTATGACGATTTTGAACCGATAGTAGAAAGCAAATGAACGGTTAATAAGATACTGGAACCGGCCATTATTGGTTTAGTCCAGTTAGACACGTAGTTCAGTCTGTTGACTGGTCGCATAGCCATGTTCTTCTTCTTAGGCGTAAAAAAAATCAATAGATTGCTGCTTACGTTTCAACATCCACAACGCCGTTGTTAACCATTACGATTGGTCTTGAGATGAGTCACCAAACTTATCTTTTCACGTGAGGAAAATTGATTGAGGGCCAAAAGCCGCGCGATGATGGAAATTCGCAGCCGGTGTGTTGGATTCGCCATTGCCACACCACAGTTAGGGATATCCACTAAAACCCCTCGGTATTCCGTCCCTTAGTGCAAGGGCCACGGTTATGTAGCCTGGCCCTCTCCGCTGGCCCTGACAGGCGGTGGCCTAAAGGCCTCATCCGCTGCCGGGAGAATAAGTCACCAAACTGTCCTAAGTGTGGTCAACGCTTAACTTGCGTCCAATGGTCTTGGACTTGGACTACTAGTGCGCGAGATCCCTGCCGGCCTTATAATTCTTTCCACCCCCAATGTCTCCCATTGCTCATAGACCATGCGAGTATCATGTACGAAATTGCCGGCGGTTAAAGATATCAAATAATATCATCAATATCAGCATGTAGATTGACAGATCTAATTTTAATTTAGAAATGTATATAGGTTCCTGAAGATGATCAATGTCAATTAACAATTCTACACGACTGATGACTACTATCTCATTAATATGGTTTTAGTCATTCCAAAATATTTGAAATAGAGTTCATTGGAAATTAGACAGTCGTTTAATAACTTCTTTTGACATTAACAAATGCTTTGACATGACGTGTCAGAACCCGTTCAATTATTTAAAGAGCACTATGAACTAAAAACTGATTTATTAATTGCTTTTGGAATTTAGAGTGGTTTATAATGTACCATATTGTCAATTGAGCTGAACTCGAACAATCATAAATTTTTAATTTTCAAATCATTTATGGTCTGCTTGTATGTAACATCTCCTAGAATACAGGTTTATAAGTATAGTACGAGCAAAAGTTAAATGCGTCCCTGAAGTCTGTACGCGTCATTGCACAGTATACTTACAAGATTCACAGACAGAACTGAGAGTGGAGTATTGCGCTCTCGCTCGGCCGCTATCGAGACTCGCATGCTATCTCCTTCACACAACACACCTTAAGGTGTAATAAAGTTAACATTTCACTGGACCTGCGCAAACTCACGAAATGAATGAACTTCATTCGAAACGCATTTATGTTTTGCGCGTACTATAATGTCGTATTTGTTAAATAAAGGCATTGATCATCTCAGGATTCCTTTGACACTGATTTTGTTAGTTATGATTACTTAATGTAATTTTATATGTTAAGTTTATTTCAAATGTCACAGAAAACTAAAACGGACAGTGCGGACGGTTCACGCGTTGCTATCAAACCCCTGGAAGTCTCCGGGCCAGTTCTCCCTCCTGGCGACTCTGTCGGAGCCCGTGCACGCAAAGAAAGCGTCACCTTCAAACGGGTCCGATTCCCTCGTGAATATATTAACAGACTCAGACTTCTTTATATCCCTGTGGGAGAGTTGTGGTTTAGCCCTTAAGGGCGGTACGTCACCTTCGTCCTCTTCGGCGATCGAAGCGGTTCTGCCCTTCGGCGTGGACATGGTCGTGAAGTCGTCCTCGAACATCGATCGTGGGGAGATCGAATCGGAGTCGAATCGGAATCGGGTCGCTGGCGAGTCGCCATCGCGTGCGCGCGCGCTGCTGCCCGATAGGGGGGAGGCAGTCGCGTCATCTGGCTCGAACGCGAATCTGGAAAGAAAAATATTTTTCATCTCGTTTTCTAATTAAGTGCATCTATTTTCGTAGATCGTGATGGCCTAATGGTAAAAACATTCAAATTAGGTGTGACAATGTTTTGAATGAAAACATCGTGAGGAAATCTGCTCAACAAAATTGTCATGTGTGAAGTTAGTCACGGAAAAGCGTGGCGGATATCCCGGCTGTCCACCTGAAACAGAGAAATCCGTGCCTTGGAGTAGGATTCTAAGGTAGAAATTTATTTTCATTTTAAGTCTTGTATTTTTTCCTTTAGTTTTACGTTTGACATTCCTTTATAGCAATTGCTTCTTATAAGCTACATTGTGGGTTAGAATAATACAGCATGTGTTTTTTTTTCAAAATCACCCGATTCGATTCTTGACTAGGGTAATTGATTTTCAAAAATATAATAATACCGCTTTAATATTCATCAAAATCGGCCCCGAGATTCGTTTGTTTTTTTTTTGCTATCTATACTTATATTATAAATACGAAAATTTGTTGCTCAATCACGCCAGATGAACGAATCTCGATGAAATTCGGCAATGTTTTTATCCCGGAAAAATGTACGGTTCCCATGGGACAGCGTAAACGCGAGCGAAGCCGCGGGCAAGAGCTAGTATTTTATAGTTTCGGATCTAAATCCGAAACTCTGTGAGTCTCTATGATTAACTATAGATAGTTTAGTATAGACTCACTTCCAAAATGCATTCTGAAAAAGTTTAGTATTTTACTATCAGACCCGATCGAGAATACTGTATAATAATCTAAATAATCTCACCTGGACCCCTCCAAATTGGCGTAGGGCGTCCTCTTCTTGAGGGCGGTGGTCGCCTCGTGGTAGTCGTTGTCGAAGGGCGAGGCGTGCTCCCTGTCCCTGGGCGTGAAGTCGTTCGAGAAGCGGTAGTCCCTCCTGGAGCGGGGCTCCTCGCGGCGGCGCCGCCTCGCCTCGCGGGACGCGTCGCGCGACTCCCGCTCGCGGTCCGCGTCGCGGCGCCCGCTTCCCGTCCGGCGGGCCGGCCAGCCCAGTGTCGTACCGTACCTGTATACGACAATAGGATAGCTACACACATATGCATGTGCCATATGTGACGTAAGTCGACTCCACGATAACTTGACACGCGCAGGGTTATCAACAATCAAAAATATTAACACCTGAAGCTAGAGTCAAAAGCACCTAAAATCACGATAATTATTAGAAAATTCCAACAAAAAAATTAAGAATAATTTACGTTTTGTAATTATCGCTATTTATAACCTATTTTATAAAATTATATTAAGTATGTTAATTTTTTAGAATTTGGTATCTCGGGCGCATAAAGTTATTGCGAACGGGGGGGAATACACAACATAACGTCCCCTATCGATAGTGACCTTCCGCTACGCAGCACATAGGGCGAAATGCTACGCAGCGAGAGAAAGTAGAGGGCGGTCGCCTCCTTCTACAAGGACGTAAAACTGCCGAGAAAAGAAGGAGGCAGCCGAGAGGCTTAGGGAGGAGGACGAGCTAGCGGACCTCTGTCGCAGATGACGAAAAGAGGGTCGAAGGCACCGTTACGGTCACCTCCTTCCTAATGACGTAGTGAGACCAGGGGCCCAATTCTGCTATTATTACCTCGGCAAAATCGCCGGAAACTGTCGTTTCAATGGTAGGTTTGTCTGAATTCGGTATTCTGTTAACTCCAATGGCATACCCGTGGCACACCACTCTATCTTTATAAATATTTACAAGCGAACATTCGAGCGATTTTTATTACCGACCCTTTCGATCAGCAACTTAAAAATACAGCATGTTTTTTTTACTTTTGGTTAATTCGATTCCCAGACAAGGCAAGTAAACTTTTAAAAATCTTTAAATGCAGTAGTTTTCGCTTAAATTATAATTAAAATAACATCAGAATAAATTGTTATAGTTCTTTGTTACAACCCTGAGTTATAATAACACAAAAGAAGTGAATCTAACCTTCTCTCACTTGGGTCTTCGCTTTGCCTCATCTCAGTTCTTCGTCTTGTTTCACGCCACCCTAATGACCCGTAATTTCTTTCTAGAATATAAGTCGAAAACATGCTCACTGAAAACTTGTGAAACAATATTATCATATTATATTTAAAACTAGCTTTTAGAAACTATATAACTACGTAGATAAAATTAAACAAGTTATAAAAGATTCTCTATAAATTCCTATTAAAATGTCCATCTATATTTTTTATGAATAGTTTATGATAATAATAAATAGAACCACAAAGAACAAACAGACACATTATTATAATATAGTCATAAGCTATCGAGCCGTCACCGACATTTGGACCTAAGTATATATTTTGTTGCAAAATTGTGGGACGCCGAACTTCAGAAAAATACAATGCACCATTTCAACACTTTATTTCACTTTCTACATCTAAACACAATTTCAATCATCAACTTTATACTTCACTTTAAGCTTTACAGGTACACAAATCACGGTCGAATAATCGATTCCATTTCTTTTATTGGACTTGACTTTATGTTGTTGGTCCGAAGACCTTACAATTTTACCGGGGAGCAACCTGCTCGAGGGAACTCTCTAGGGGACTTTACCTCGGCTGGACTGTTGCCATGAGGGGGGATGAATCTAATGATACTAACCAAAGGGCGATAACTATGGACTAAATGAAAAATCAGGCGACGGGTGATATGAAGCTCGAGGGGAAAGATCCCGGCGGACCGAGATCGGCGGTCTGCGGCGGCCAACACTATTCCAAAACGCACTAGCCGTTTTTATATTTTTGCGCTAACAACCACCACCACCCCACCGACTTCCATAAACGGTTGATATCTCAAGGAGTCTTTGGCGGGAACTGAAAGGAGATATTGTGCTGTGCAGTTTTATTTTCTAAAAATGTGTAAAATTACTCTAAAATGAACAATAGTTGTAGGATATTAATGGTTTTTGAGTAGTAATTATGTGTTTTGTGAGAAATGTGAACTATACGGTCAAATGTGGCCTTTTGAGTTGTCACAAGAACTCCGTTAAATGGCACCAGCTGATAGCCTACAGTTCAGCTGTGCTACACATAGGCTTAAGAAAATGAAGAAACTACATTATAATCTAAGATCTGGCTTAAAGGCCTAGCTGCCAAGCCATAAACCTAAATAAATAAATCGATATTTCAAGTGATGTAATCTTTAAACAGCGAACGTTCACGCGGTTGAGGATTTCATATCAATACAACTACTTATTTTCATAACTGTTAAAGTTATACATCGTATATAATTATTTACATGGTTTCATATAATCTAATAAATTATGGCATAATTATATGAGTAATTACTACAACTATACATACTGTCATGATATCTCCTATAAATACATATTAGCTGCCATATACATTTGGATGCCAACAAAATGTATTTTAAACTATTATTTTGTTTTAAGACTTGCAGTTTTTGATTCAGCAGGGTCTAATCTAACTAAAACTGAAAGTCTCAAAACAAAATAATAGTATAAAATACCTTTTGCAATAAAAAAACATACTTAGGTATAAATGTCGCTTACGATAAAATACCGCCCTTTTATCGCAAGCGACATTTATAAGTCTCGTTATGTTACGATTGTGTTATATAATATACTCGTAGAATAGACAATTGTGGGCGCTATATTTATTTTAATGTTTCAAACCAAATCATTGATTTGCTCAAAAACATGGTAAATAAAAACATTAGATGACAATATGTTATTTTATGTATCACAGGTTTTTGCCCTTTCAGAACTAAAAACACCTTAAAAAGGAGCAGAGTCCAGTGCAACCATTATTTTTTATATTTATATATGACTGTATTAATTTGGCTTAGGCCAGAAATCGTGTTTTTGTAGTTGGTCATGCTACATCAAAAATCGCTCTCAGATTATCCGTATGATTATCCATAAAATTGGTCCGCAAACTCATAGCAAAAAGACATAAAAAGGTTTTTTGTATTTTTTGAATTTATTATCCAATATGCTATTATTCATATACGTTAGAAACACATTCGACTGTGGCACAGAAACCTCATGGGTTTATTTGTACCGCAGGGAGTCGTGTACACAATATTGTTATATCAAAAATAGGAGCAGAGGCGAGTAATTGTCATCATCATTCTAGTGTTTAGTTCTGATTTGATAATAAAAGCGGGGTTATCATCATTCTACTATATGGTTCTCTTTTAGTCCCAGGTCTGCACATGTGAGCCTGATGGTCCGCTTTGGGAATCAATATAGAATCTTTTCAGAATTACATAAACAGACATTCTATTTACTGTTAGTTTACAATATACAGGTTGATAGACCCACCTAATGGAAAATTGTCACCGTTGCCTATGGGCATTTGAGACACTAGAGGCGTTGCCAATGTGCTACCGGCCTCGAAGAGAAAACTGGAAACTGACCAGTACTAATACATGTCATGGTGAAAATTATAAATATAGCAGTGTTTTTGAATGAAAATGATTTAAAAAAATTAAATGAATGTATTTATTCTGCGTGGATACGTACCGTCTCTCCTCCACCGTTGGTCCGGCCAGCGGTCCCTAGGCGATGATCCACCCGACACGCCACCATCACTATAGCTGTAAAGTAAATATGTGATTAATGCTAGCATTAAAGCTTTATCAATCCAATTTTAAAAACAAATAAAGCTTGTTTTATTGATTTTAAGGTATGTAAGGCGGACAGTTGGATAAGTATTTTTGTACTTTTTCATAAATGAAATATTATACCAAAAGGACCACCCTTTTCTACTTCATAAGATTTCTCAAATTTTAAACTTCAATTTCCTTTTTCATCCACATCTCCCCTCTACATATAAAAAACAAGGTTATAAAATGTAATAAATTTCATGTTTTTAGTCATTAAACCATAGTTGTCTTCTAATATATTATTATTATATGTTTATATATTATATTTAAAAAACCGAATTAACTTTTATTTAAGTAAAATAAAGTTACTGCCCAGGATTTGACACGCGGCATAGCCGCGGGGCAGTTAAAGTATGGGTGACCCAATATAACCATAATATTGACCTCAGAAAAAAGTGTACGCGAAAGCATTCACTATTAGATATATTATGTTATAAAAGAAAATGATATTGTTCTTAGCAAACATTTTGTCCATTCAAAGGTTGTCTGGAACATAACGCTAGACCACCTATTGTATTGTAAAAAATATCTGTTAACTGTATCTTTTAACACACAATAATCATTCATTCATTCATATTTTTCCAGCTATTTACATCCAAAACAAACTTACTCCTCGTCTTCGTCGTAAGAGTGCCTCTGCTTCCTATGCCTATCCCTGTCCTTCTCCCTGTAATCCTTGGGCGGCCTCTCCCGGCTTCGCGAGTCCCTGTAATCTCTATCCCTGTACGGCCTATCCCTATCCCAAGAGTCATTCTCTCGTTCTCTACTCCTGCAAAATTAAACATCAACCTTATTCGGCCTGAAAATAATTCGAAAAAACAAGTTGGTTTCCGTGGATACGGATTGAGGATTACGCAAACGATGCAAAAATAAAAATGATCATGACGAGATTCGGTAAGTATAAGTAATAGGTTGGGGAAAAAGTCTTTTCGCATATTGTATGTATGAACTTGTAATAAGGTCTCTTTGGCTATACCATTTGTATCTGGCTGGTTTTGGTATCATTAAAAAGTTTTAATTTTAAAGAAGACATTTCCAAAATCAAATTAAGGAAATGTGTGATTTTCATTTGTTTTTCTTATTGTTAAAATGAGTGAATCTAATGAAGAAATTGGATACATTTTAAAATTTTAGTACAAAAAAGGAAAAAATGCAACACAAGCCGCGAGAAAAATTTGTGATGTTTATGGACCTAATGCAGTATCTGTGAGAGTAGCGTAAATTTGGTTTAAGCGTTTGTAATCCGGAAATTTGGATATCAAAGATGCACGTCGCTCTGGTCGCCCTGTTACAGACAAAATTGATGCCATTTTTGAAAAAGTGGAGCAAGATCTGCATATTAGTAGTTACGATGTAGCTGGAGAACTGGGAATATACCACAAAACGGTTTTGGCGCATTTGAAAAAAGCTGGGTACACAAAAAAGCTCGATATTTGGGTGCCTCATGAGCTCACTGAAAGAAACCTAATGAACCGTGTACTCATTTGTGATTCTTTATTACGACATAATGAAACCGAACCATTTTTGAAGAACCTGATAACTGGTGATGAAAAGTGGATCACGTACGACAAGAACGTGCGAAAAAGATTGTGGTCAGGCTTCACAGACTGTGGCGAAACCCGGGTTAACTCGCAACAAGGTGATGCTGTGTGTATGGTGGGATTGGAAGGGCATTATTCATTATGAGTTGTTACCGCCAGGCAGAACCATCGATTCTGAACTGTACTGCGAACAACTGATGGGATTAAAGCAAAAAGTTAAAAGAAAGCGGCCGGAATTAATCAACAGAAGGGGTGTGGTTTTTTCACCATGATAACGCTAGACCTCACACATCTTTAGCCATTCAGCAAAAATTACGAGAGTTTGACTGGGAGGTGTTAATGCATCCGCCGTATAGTCCTGATCTTGCACCTTCAAATTTTCACCTGTTTCGGTCTCTGCAGAATTCCTTAGGAAGTGTCAGGTTAACATCACAAGAGGACTGCCAAAATCACTTGTCGCAGTTTTTTGATCAGAAGCCCCAAAATTTTTATAGCAATGGGATCACGTCCCTACCTACAAGATGGCAAAAAGTTATCCAACAAAATGGCACTTACATACTTTAGTCAAATGTAAAATAAACTTTATAAAAAACCTTTTATATGTTTATATAAAATGAGAAGAAACTTTTTCCCCAACCTTATATAATGTATTCTCGATAACAGAGATGAACATAGGATATTTTTTATTCCAATAATAAATATAATATTGACACAGTATGACTATGTATATGTATCTATGTCTAAATTTAATTTTTAATATAGCTTAAGTATTTATGTATCTATTGTCCCTTTCTCCTGCACCACCTACATCGCCAGATTAGCCATGAATTTCCTTTAATTTAGGTTGCCTGGAAGAGATCCCTTTAGGCGATAAGGGCGCCTGTTATACCGCCTAGAAAGTATTGTAAATATGGTTTTTATGTAGTTGTTTATTTTGGTGTGCAAAAAAGTGTTATCTATCTATGGGTTATCGATTTAAATAATATGTGATTTTTTTTAACCTTGACTAACATAACAAAATTTCCTACCTGCGATCCCTCCTGTCCTTACTATCCCTGTGGTCCCTGAGATCCCTCTCCTTGCTTACGTCTCGCCTATCTCTGCCACTACCTGAATCCCTTCTATCCCGTATCGAATCCCTGCTCAAATCTCTATCCCGCAAGTCTCTTTTGTCTCTTAACTTCTCTTTCTCTCTTCCACTACCCGAGTCTAAGCATTCTCTAGATCCAGATGAATTGTGCCTGTAAAATATAATGCTTTGATATCTAGATATATATTTTTCATATTAAGTGGAGGTTGCGATAGAGAAACACCCTTAGTAAATTCTCCTTACTCTTCTTTGCCATAGAAAAATATGCATTCCATAATCAGGGCGTTCCATTATTAGCTCACAACGCCCAAAATGCTCAGTTAGCCGCTCCACAAGGCGACCGCGGTCGTTGTGGTCGTGGCGAAAACGTCACTAATGCCGTTATCATTTTCGATCACACAACGCTCTCAACGACCCATGTTAATAGGTGGGTCGAATAGCCGTTCCACTTGGGTTTCCGATTGTAACGCGGGCAAGCAAGTGGAACGGGATAAATCGCGGTCGTGAACGTAGTCGTTGGGAGACACTAATGGAACGTAGCCAATGTAAAGCTAATTTTGTATTTGGAATGCGTAAAAACATCATACTTTACGACTACCAGTCGGAATTACCGTATATGTAATTCAAATAAATAATAAAGCAACTTATTTAATAAAATGTGGTTTGTGAACTGCCATCAAAAAGTCACATTGGAGATTTGATGGCGAGCCAAATTCTATTTCTCCTTTGTCACTTGCCTTTTCTTGAACATCGGGTTGCATACACATAAGAAGCACATATTAAATTGCGATCAGCATCTACTTAATTTTTGATTATTAATATGGTCATAAAATTTAATTGCTTAATCGTTCTTTTATCTCATAGTCAAGTTTATACTTTAATATTGCTGTTTTAAAAATAATATAGATTATTGTACGTAAAATTTACACAAATGCAAAATTTTACCTGGATTCTCTGTCGCGGTGATGCGAAGGCGGTCTTTGTAATCTTGGGGGCGGTAGGTCTTCGTCCCAGGGCGACACGTCGCGGGACGACGACGATGTTTGTACTGGACAAGGAAAATAATAGTTCAAACCTTTACCGCATTCTAAGATCCTAGGAAGTGAAATATTTGCAGGATTTAAGTGTCAAATATACACATTTTACACTTGAATTGGATTTTACGCAATCATCTCATACATTTGAAAATAATTTTTATTTTGGTCAAATACTCGGCGCTTCATTTATTCGTAGATAGTACAGCAAATGCAAAGGTAGTGTAGTATTTTAGCTTCGTATCGATTGCATGGTTATTATTATAAGCCGCAGTTCAATAAGAGTTCTTTAGATTTAACAAACTGGTTACAAATCTTTTTTTTATTTTATTTTTATAGCCAGTAGCATGCAAACAGGCAGACGGCCCACCTGATGGAAAGTGGTTACCGTCGCCTATGAACGTTTGCAACACCAGGGGTGTCACCAACGCGTTGCCGACCTCTAAGAAATTTATAACGCCCTTCTTAAAGAACCCCATGTCATAGCGCAAAGGGAAAGCCGCGCCGGGAAGTTCCCTCAAGATCATTGTTGTACGCGGCATAAATGTTCTAGAGAACCGTTGCGTAGATGAGCGTGGGAGCTCAAGGAAATGGGGGTGAATATCCCGTCGCTGGCGAGCGGTGCGGTTGTAAAAATGAGGTGTTGGCACCAGATCAAACAGTTCCTCGGAACACTCCTCGGAACACGGAATATTAAAAATATAGTACGCACAAAATTTAAATTCTGTGTAAAATTTTGTGTAAAGTTAGCTCGGTTAATTTGGGCCGGTCCAGTTGAGTGTTAATGTTTATTACACGTGATTCTGTGTAGTGTGAAGGAGATGAAATTCGGGTCTACTAAGCGAGCAAGCGAAAACGGCAGCAATCCATTTCGTCAAGTTTATAATTTAGTTCCACTCAATGATGTTTACGAATTTCAAGTATGTATTTAAGTTTTGTTCGTATTATAAAAATATTCATTGAACTTTTGACATGTGATATTGATTCACTGAAAAGTGGCCGAAATGTCGGAATAACAAAAATCAAATAAATTACCGTGCTTAAAACCGTTAAAACGTAGTTTTATTATTAAATATTCATTGAATCAAAATTACAATCTACAAGTTGTATGAATACTTTATTTGCAGAAAAAATACAAAAGTGATAAAAATAAAGTACCATTTAGTAATTATGTTCACATTATGCAAAATTTCATTCGCATCTTATATACCCAAACATTGTTACTTTTTGTCAGGGACTATATTGACGTTAAAATATGTCAAAGAATAAAATGAAAGTTTGAACCTACGCTGACATTGGCAAAATCAATGCTGTTGTGTTAGAGCCATTAATACCAAAACACTGTTTTTAATCAGCCTATTAACCTCGCATAACAATTACGAACAAGTCAATAAATAACCTAACGGGGAAAATATAATTAAATCGCATAACACTTCCTTTTGGCTTTGTCGTAATCGGGTAAAAATAGGATTTTCTTACCGATATTCCTAGTATTTGTCGTAGGGCTGTGATGCCTGGGCCTCCGGTGGCGCGGGCGGGGCTCCGAGTCACGCGAGTCCGAAGAGCAGTTGGAGCCCCCCGCGCCACCCAGCACCGCCCACCGGCCCGCGGACCCCACCACGCCGCTACCGACGCCCACCCCCACGCCCACGCCTACACTGCGTCCGCACTTCTCTACACAATTTATACACATATAAATCCAAACCAGGTTTTTGTTTATCCACTTGTTACACCATCTACCCCTAAAGTAATTGCTATGCAAGGAAGTTTTTGGCGACAACTAAAAGGGGATGTTGTGCTGTTCAGTTTTATTTTCTAAAATTTACAAAATTTCTCTAAAATGAACAATAGTTGTAGGATATTGATATTTTTGAGTAGTAATTGTGTTTTTGTGAAAAATGTCAACTGTATAGTCAAATGTGGACTTTCGAGCTATCATAAGAACTCCGTTGAATGGCGTCAGTTGACAACCTACAATTCAGCTGAACTATACGTAGGCTTAAGAAAATTAACAAACTATATTGTAAGATCTGACTTAATAGGCCTTTAAGTCAGATCTTAAAGGCTACCAAGCCATAAACCTAAGTAAAAGAAACTATGCAAGGCGAGACCTAGATAGATGCTACAGTTTTACACAATTTATAATTCTGATCGGCAGTTTTTGTTTGCGAAGAAAAGTGCAGACCGGTTTCCGACACGTAAATAATGTATTGAACTTTATTCGCAAGGGGAAATACAGTATAATACCATCCTTAGGTCTGTTCCGCTTACACGATTCGTATACTGTCAGGCGCTACTAAAATTGGTCTACTGTGCAAGTACATCGGGAGGAACTATGATATTAGTTGTGTAAAACAGTGCTCACATTTGTGATTTCCTCAGCAGTAAGAATAGTATTTATTGCGTAAGGCATGCACAAAAATGTTAAAATTGTCACAGTATCAATGGATTCTGCCTATATCAAGGCGTGCAAAATTAAATAACGTATTTAAGTATGCAACGCTGGAACCGCAATTTACCTTTAAGACAATAATACGAATTACATAGACATATATATTTTATTTATTTACCTTTAGTATCTGGCGACGATCCACTAACGACATCACTAATCGACCCTGTCGACAATCTCTCCGGCGGTGGCTGCAATTCCCTAACCGTTTCCATCACCTCTTTTTTCTCTTCAACTTTCTTATCTTCCCTCTCTTTCCCCATCGGACTCTTTCTAAATGCGTCTTCAACGTGTGTGAAAGAGAGGGAACTGTTATCGATACAATCAAAGAAATCAGAGTTATCGAATCCATCCGACTTTTCATCTGATTTTTTACGCTCTTTCGGCACTTCAGGTGGTATTGACTCGAATTCATCTTGCGGCTCTGTTATTGTTATTTCGCGTAGAGCTGCATACCTGAAATTATTAATTATACATTAGATAAATATAAAATGTTCGTTTAGTCCGAAGCTGTAATAAATAGATAATTGTAGACATTTGGACTGTATGTTTCAATGAATTTCAAAGATTTTCCTAATTTCCTGTAAAAGTTTTTTTTTGCCATCGAACGCCGACATTGATAGGTCATATACAACTAAATCTACTAACGATTACGTAACGTTACAATCGTATTTACATTTATAAATATCTAAATAATACAATAAATATCTAATACAAAAACTAGATGTATCGAGAAAAATCAATAGTATTTTGCTGGTTATTATTCAATAATAACTACTTCGATTTTAGTTAGATTTGCAGTGAGAAGAAGAATAAACAATATATTGTTTAAGAGGGGTCTTATTCTCTCTAATAATTATTACTAATATGAGTTTTAAGAGGGAAGGGAAGTAGGGGGTTGTAAGAGTGAGACTAAAAAAATAAAAAGTTGAGTTTTGTAAATAGATTTCTTATTGCTTAATTACTAAAACAAGCCCTACAAATATTTCATACATATTATTGATAGCCTACAAGGAACAGCTCTAGGTTCAATTTTATTAATAAGAATATATATAGATTAAGTTACCTGTCATTAGTATCTTCTTGTTTCGATTCAACATTTCCATTGTCTCGAGGTGAGACACTTCTCCTAGACTTTTCAATCTGTAAATTCTTCATAACAGATTTTATGTCCTCAATTTTTGCATCAATCTGAGACGGTTTCGGACTTACGGAATTTCTGAACATATTAAACGAATCCAAAGTCAATTCATCGAGTGATTTTATAGGAGAACGAGATAGTTCTATATCAGTATCTCGTTCTTTGTCCACTCGCATCATGTCAATGGCTGCTAGTTCTTCTTTTTCATCCGAATCTTGTTTTGGTTCAGTTTCTGCGTTTTGTATAGAGTCTAGTATCGATTTTGATTTGAGTTCCTTAAAAATATGAGTATGTATCAGTCATACCTATTAGGATTCAAATTAAGATTGATTTAAGTTTAAAAAAAATGTGTTTTAAATAACAAGACGTTGATTAAAAGCTTCAGTTGATTTAAAACAATAACGGACTTGTGACGCCAATGTGTCTGAAGCGCGTGATATATTTTTTACTGAGTGCTTATCATTCCTTAATATTCTTCTTCATGCTGATAAAAGTTGTATGTAAGTATTATCATGCAAAAAAAATTATCAACTATGTTTTTACTGTTGGCCAAATAACAGTTAATAAATCAATTAACGCTGTAATAGCGATGATGTGAATTGGATTTAAACTGGTTGAATAAGATTAAAATTATGTATTTAAAGTTATATACGAAATTAAATTGGTCACTTACTTACTTACTTAATTATATGCAAAAATTAAACTTTGCATCAAAACCACTAAAGAGACCATTTCAGAAAATTGTAAATACAACATCAACGTTTTTATTTTAAAAAAATAGGATTAACCTGCTCTTGAATCTCCCTGAATGCAGCGTATCTATCGTAAGTCGGGTTTGCCTTTTTGTCGAAGTCATCGAAATTGGCGACAAAAGTGTCATTTGTCTCGGATAAAGTGAAATTATCTTCGAACTGAGGTTTGAATTCTGCGGGGGGTATTGTGGGGAGAGGGGGAGCGGAAGGCACAGGAGTAGAGGGAGGAGCTAGAAGAGTGGTAGGCGTGACCTTATCTATGGTACCGATTGTATTTGATTGTATTTGTATTGTAACTGCGTTGTCTTTCTCTGTACGCATGGATGGGTCTATGTGGATGTGCTGTAAAAATAGTAAATAATATACTTATGATCTTATTCTACAAATCTTAGGATGTTCCGGGATAAAAAGGCATATGTTCATCTTTGGTCTCTATGGGTAATAGGCTTGCGAGCAAGTACGTGTCTTTTAGCTCGACGATCGTCTTCGCTTCTGCAAGTTCGCGTACTTAAGTGAAACACGGGCGAAAATTTCTTTGCGATATAGTACGCGCATTTGATCGCACGTCTATTACCTACTTATAGTATTATACCAAATTTTGAACAAATTGATTAATTTTCACATTTATGTAATTCTTTTTTTGTATTTATTGGCAAATTCAAAATCGAATGTGAATGTTTACAAATGCGTAAATAAAGAAGAAACGAAGTCTCTTTAAAATTCTTACATTATTATCAGTGCAATGGTTTGTGAGGGTAAAAATATTACAACAAAATGTGGAATGACTTACCGCTCTCTCAGTATCGGCCGCAAGGTACGATCTCAAATATTCCGTCAGTTGCGGCAAAGTCATTGAAGATAATGTAGTCGCTGGTACATGTAACCTATATATTTATGTTCATTAATACAAATAAAAATATGAGTCATAAAATTAGTATTTATCTTTGAGTTTATTTACTATCAAACTACCCTACCACGGTATTTTTTTATATTATCCCTCTCCTGACGCGCAGTTTCTTAGAGCATTCATATGTTCTTTGTAGAGCATTTTCTTTTTTTCTGTCTATTTTTTATCTGTTACAAGAGTATGTCTTATCTATTCTTAATAGATATTTTACTATGATATTACTACTTTCTATCTATCCTATTACTGTCTTGCTGTGTTATCTATCTGTCTTCAACAATTATCTCACCTGTCTGCCAGCTCCTCCATGGTACAAGTGAGCAACTGACTGAGGGTAATGTCGAATCTCCTCGCGGTGGGCAAAGGGGGAGGGGCCGGAGTCAAGTATTCGTCTTCACTGCTATTAGTTGCCGCTGATGATAGACGGGGTTTAGTGCTGCGATCAGCCTGTCAAATTCATTCCTATTAAGATTATGGACGAGAAAGTTTGTGAGGATCGATGTTTGTTACTATGTAACGTTGCACTTGCACCATTAAAAAAAATAGACATAGCCAATGACAGTACTAATGTCAAACTATGTCACTGTCAAGAGAGTTTTAAAAATAAAAAGCTGTGACGGTGGTTAAATTGAGACTCGCTCGAAATTCAAAAATATCAGCTGTTACAATTCTTTTATAAATATTATTCCAGACTATTCAAAATTTCCTTTAACGTTATTAAAATAACAACGTGTTCCCCCGCTGGGGTGAGTTCCTATCCATATATGTAAAATGTAACTGTTCTACTACTTAAAACTAAATATGATTGAGCTGCTTTAGTTTTGTAACGGAGGACACTGTGTCAAACCTAATGCCTATTCTTCGTCATTTAATTCCAGGACCAAGGCTACCCTTACTTTACCTAGGAAAACTACCAACCAAGCCAACATATACCAGACGTGGACAATTACCAGTCGAGCTAATATTAGAGCTGTGGAACAATTTGATTCGAAGAGCTTTCAAGGCTTCGACAGGCCAGTGTACCCACCCTTTTGTGGATAGAAGTCCACCGGTTGTTACGGAACAGATTAAATATACTACCTAATTATCTTGTATAGATTATTGACCCACCTAAACCTATTTTGTGGCTAAGGAGGAGGAGCTGACTCTTTTCTCCCATGTCGCAACTACAAAAACAGATTTTAATGAAAATATAGTAATATAGTTTGTAGGTGATTCTCTCGTGCGTAACATTGGCCGTAACCAGGTTTTATTTTACATCCCATATCTTCTTAAGAATTTTCCTATTTCAAGTACCTTATCGATAGCAATAATGAGCATTAAAGCAGTGATATTGTAAACAAAAATGAACGATCTAGAATGACTTTTAGAAGAAAAAATAATGTGGTTGCGGAGAATGATGAAGGAGATTCGCCATTAAACACATCAGAATAACACAACAAGTTCTACCTTATAAAAATATTGCTTAAATTAGCTAATATGCAACAAAAGTATCAATCTTAAGTGAACCAAGTCGCGGCTAGTATTCACATAATTTTTAAATCTTATCACGCCTAAAAGCAAGTTTAATTGTGTTGATTGATTACAAACATTCAGACTTGTCATATGTCTGGCCGTTTTGCAGGATGTGTATAGTTTGTGATTTTTCATTCGATATTTAATTGAACCTCCGTCATACGTAATAAGTTGGGCTAAGCATGCTCTACGATTTCACAATCGCGCCGCAGAACACATATCATGCTATTTTTAATTTTATGTTTAATGATAGTGGTTATTATAGTAATAAGGAGGCGAAAGCCAGGAGTACCGTCATACAGGGTTTAACCTAGTTTGGGCTCCTGTATTTTCCACTTTAATGACGTTTCTTTAAATTTTTTATTCTATTTCTTTTGTTGAGAAGTAAATAAATAAATAAAAATGAGGACTTTCATTGAAACCTTACAACTCTGTGATAATATTATCGCTCAATAAAAATTTGTAGTGTGTCTTTAGCCTTAAGCTGATGTGATACATACGAGTGGTTCCTTCTTCCTGGCGGGCCTGGGCAGTGGGGGTCCAGGGTCCGAGGGTTCTTCGTGGTCGTGCGGCGGCCGCGGGGGCGGTTTCACTATTATGATGTCGCCGATCTTCTTGGGGGGCAAGGGCGGCGGGGGCGAAGCGTTTTCCGCGTTCATCTTCGAACTAGGCTGTGGCCGCTGTCGTATAGTACTTGTATCTGTGCCCTAATGTATAAAACAGAATCATACTACATTTGGTGGAGCAAATTTACTTTCACTAACAAAAAACATATTCTTTTTCTATTCTTTCACCCTATCCCAATTATTTGGGGTCGACAAAATATGTTATTTTTCCATACTTCTTATTCTGATATACGTCCTCTGTAACACCACAAATCATCGTGTCATCCTTCACACAATCCATACATCTCTTTTTTGGTCTACCCTTAACATTTGTACGTGTCTATCTTTCAATTTAACATTATTTTTGTCAAGCGACTTTCCTCCCACCTTATTACCCGCCCATACCACCTTAGCCTTCTTCCTCTCAGTTTTTCACTCACGGGTGCAACTTTCATAGACACCCTTATATACCCATTTCTCATCTTATCCATTCTTGTAAGTTGTAACACCACACATCCAACTCAACCTTCTCATATATATATTACTAAGCAGAGTTATGCTTGTATATGAGTAAATTTGGAGTAGATACTAGTTAAACCCATATCAAGCAAGTAACGAAATTTCCTTAACTGGACCCCGTGGAGTTATTTACCTTGACTGGAATACCAGACGAGCCAGCACTCAAGCCACTAAATGACTAATGTCGTAAATTTAGTTAGTATCTTGCAGGAACTATAAGAACCACGACCATGACTTGTGTTGTTTATTCAGACTTAATGAAAGTTCAATTAACTAATTTAATAGGTATAGTTTATTAAGAGTCTGATGTGGTATAAGAGATTTCTCCATGCGACTTCGCTCGCGATGTGCCGAAGCTATCGCATTTTTCGAGATGTTAAGTACCTATCCTATATTCATCCCTGGTGTCTGTAGTACGCTAGTCATCAAATTTAATGAAAATTTACACAGCACAGATAGAACAAATGAAATTTCTTTCGTATTTATTGTTAATACGGAGCAGGAATGAATTTCGGTGAAAAGAAATATGTATATAAGCCGCGCGCAGAAGGTTTGCCGATGGCTATTACTAAGTATTATTGTATATACTTAAGTAAAGCATATACAACAATAAATTAAAATAATAAATTTATTGTAACGACTATTTATATATATATACGATAACCCTTTTTTCCACACTTCTGACTGACCATCGACGCGTGACATCATGAGAATATCGGCAAACCTTCTGCGCACGGGTAGTATGTTACCTGTCTCTGTAGTCGCGGTGATTTCGGTGTGGGCTCAGGCGGTAGACTAACTTGCAACGGCCCGTTAAAAACATTTTTGGGAGCATCAACCGCGGGTTCCACTTTATCTTGAACCACCTTTTCAGGCGCCTTAGTCTTCTCTTCAGTTTTAAGTATACTGGATTTCGGGAACTCCTGCATACTTGTGAACGGATCATCTTTGAAAGAATCGGAAAACGGGTCCGTGTTATCGAACGGATCCGTCTCCGCGAAGGGATCTGAAGAAAAGAAACTTCCCGCGAACACCGTGTTCTGCGGTTTTGCGATAGTGACCGAACCACCCGAGTGGCGGGATAGAGACGTCATAGTGGTAGCCGAGCCATAATCTGGCTTAGCCTCTGTATTCGGAGGTAATATTTCGGAGATGAGCGGTTGTGTTGTAGGCACGAGATCTTTGAGCACTTTCTTGGGGGGATTTTTGAGTTCCTGAAAGAACAGTTTTTTGTCAACGTATGGCTTGCTCCGGCCGGTGCCTAGCGGGTCTAGTTCGGTGAATACGTCGTAACTGAGCGAGGGGGCCTGCGCCCGCGCTGAGCCCGCCGCCGGCTGGCCCACCTGCAACACGGGCACGCACCGTCAGACTAAACGCGTATGTATTCAGGTCACGTGACCGAGGCACAACACTCGTTGCGAAATTGACACTCTTATCTGTCAATGATTGATGAATGAAGAATTGTGAACTGCGAATGACCAGAGTAGTTCCATTGCTCATGAAATGGATTTAAATGGGAAGGCTTAGCAAATTTTGTAAAAATATTCTTAAAACATGTCCTGTTTATCACCATCAGTAGTATTATGGTGTGATGAAAAGCTATTAATATCAGTTTTAGGTGAAAATTAAAGTTTCTATTTGGACAATGGATTAGCCTTTTCGTGTTTATTTGTTCAAAACCAAACGCAGGTTGGTATAAATTCAGGATGATCAAGTTTGAATAAAGCAACGAAAAGTGTTTCGTTTCAAATAGACATAAGGACTTTTAAGACGTAAATCATGCTACTATACAAAAGCGTGCAAACATAAAATATCGCAGATTATTGTGCGTTTTATGTATCGTGCTGGGATATCGCGGCGCATGCTCTATATAAGGGTGTCACGTATACATATTTATTTAGTCTCACGGCGGCCGTGTTACGCATGTTGCCATAGTACGAAGAGGAAGCCAGACAGACACAGACAGGGGGCATCTACTACGAGTCATAGTATTTTTATGTGTTATTGCGATATAATTTTGGGAGTTTTCAAATTATAGTCCACGATACGATTTCTCCAAATTAGCTGCAGAACGCTTTAATTTTATATAAGAAAGCAACTATTTCACAGAAGATATTCCGAAGATTATCGAGCGAAACAATCGCACCGCGAATAAATTTTGATACAGACTTCACCTACCACTGAAATTTCATATTTATATATAAACGCCAGTTTTTAGTAGTGTATATTTAAAACAATTTTAATTGCTAGAATATGTGCACTATTAGTGTATAATTTTTTTGTATTAGACACTGTAGCAAACAATTCTTTAAAAAGAATTTATTCCAATGCTAGCAAATTCACAATAATTCCTAATTGTTGCACAATATGATGTCAACGAATTTAAAGTAAAAAATTTGCTCAATTTGATGTATGTCATATTTATTAAATTGAAATTAATAAAATCGCAATAACACATCATACATATCAAAATATTTTTCGAGATCTTTTTGGCAACTAATTTAAAAATAATAATGAAATTAAATCCGAAAAGATGCATTGGAGATGGAAATATTGATTCATACATTCGTTCGTACAACAAAATAAAATAAAAGTTTAATAAAATATAATTTTAATAATGTAAATTTTATTGAACGCAATACATCTCACAAGGTACCTTCTCATTCAAATGCTTATGACTATACTACTTACCGGTATTTCAGACAATTTTGTGAAGAAGGAATTTTACCTAATTCTATGAAGTAATTTCTGAAGGCCACAACGAGTATTTAATATTGTATATTAATTGGAAATATTGTTGAACAAAAATTATTGATTTTGGTAAATATATTTTGGAGTCGGTTAGAATAGAATAGAATATACTTTATTGTATAACATTAAGATCCAATTCAAGAAGTTTAAGTACAGAAGACAATAGGCGGTATTATCACTAAAAGCAATTTCAAGTTAGTTGTATCACGAAGTAATTTGGTACTTGTTTGGCCTAAGTCATTGTGAATGCTATTAGCTATACAGCAATAACTGTGAATCAAAAAATATTGTATGTTCAATTTCATGTGAAAGTAGATTGGCTAAGCCACTACAAACATCAGTCATATTTTATAACGAAGATACTGTTGCGTTAAATTCACAAATGGTATGTATATTGCAAACATAATTTGAATTGTATGAAATATTAAATACGCGGCCAAGGAGGTCGAGATTTCAAACTGACGTCACTGATGCCAGATCATATTTAAAAAAATGGCCGTAGAGTTAGGTGGAACTCCAGTTCCACTAAGTCCTGCATACATACAGTTTTGGGTATCGTGATGAGGCTGTTGCACTGAGCATAACTGAATATTTTACTGGTTACTTACCGATGGTTCTGTGAGGTTGTCGATCTAGGGGTCTCCTAGTCTGAAGTTGTTGGTTGAATAGTAATATAAGTATTGGACTTGGTGGCACTGAATATAGCCCTGGACACCGTAGCGAGGGTATTGGATATAAATTAATATTTTACTCTTCTTCTTCACCTATGGTTCTATCAAATTTTCAGCCATTGGAGCAGGGATTTAGAAGTCTCAAACCGCTGGTGCCAGATCGAATGGCAAAGTGGCCGTGGACTTGGTGGGACTGAATACTATCCTGTATATGATGATGGCGAGGATATTGGACTGAGTATAACTGAATGTTCTACTGTTTACTCACCTGCCGTTCTGTCAGGTTTTCGATCAAGGAAGCCGGGGTTTCGAAGTTCCAAGCCACTGGTGCCGGAACGTATGGCGAAGTGACCATAGTCTTGGTAGGACTAAATTGAGTCTCGGATATAGTTTCAAACGAACTCAGTATAACTGAATTGTATTGCTTACTCACCGGTGCTTCTGTGAGATTGTCGACCAAGGAAGCTGGAGTTTCGAAGTCCGAAGCCACCGGTGCCAGGTCGAATGGCAAAGTGGCCGTAGACTTGGTAGGACTGAATACAGCCCTGGATGTAGTGGCGGGGGTGTTGCGGCCGCGGCTCGACGCCCCCGAGGGTGGAGGAGGGAGAAGGCCCTTCTGTAACAACAATACGGAAAGTTCTAGACGTATATTTTACAAGAAGTATTATCAAGTGTGGCTTTAAAGCTCTAGTATAGTACTGCAATAGTAGTATACTTAAATACTTATACTTAAATGTACCTCAAGTTTATACAGTTAGTAATTAACGTTTAATACACTTGACAATATATAGTGCGCATTCGTGAAAGAGATTATTGTTGTTATAGTTCGGTCGTTCTAAAAAGCCACATTTGGCATCTATCATACTGATTTTAATAGTTCGTGAGCTATCGATGGTGATACAATCAAAAATTGGTATCGATATAGGAAGACGCATATCACGGAATCGATTAAAATAAAACGATTTATTATTAAAAAAAAATATTTTACGTATCGTTGCCTTTTTTATCTTTAAAACCTACAAAACATGCAAACTTAATTACGATTTCTGTTTAAGCTTTACGATTTTATATCAACCTCCAGGTCAATAATAATAGTCAAGGAAAAAAAGTATTGACACACATAATGTTGTCGTGTGTTACGTCTCTAAATAAATAACCTAATTATGGTGTTTTAATTTGATATAAATTATTTCGATATTGTTACAAAGTTATTTCGTCAGTATTTATATGAAACTTCAAATGGGACTTCTTAGAACGACTCAATTATAGTTGGCACCTCTCAGTTACATGTATGGTGAGTACTCTAAGTTTCGATCTATTGCGATTTTACTATACTGTTTTATAATGGCATATAAAAGTCACTTTCCTTTCAAAAACCATCTATACAGAACAAATGATCTTCGAGAAAAATAACTATGATATACCTATATAGACGGGCGTATTTAAAATATTTCTGTTTTTGCCTGTTGACCAGGGAACCCAAAAATGTTAATGAATACCTGTGACTGTGAGGGCACAATAAATGAGTCCCCAAAGGGATCTGTAGACGGAGTTAGCCCTTCCACTTGTGTGAGACCTCGTCTCAGTGAACTGAGCTCTTGTTCCAGATCCACCAGTTCAGCGACTCCACCTTCAGCCCCTGGCTCTGATGTTTTCGCCGCTGGTGTACTGGTTTCACTTGATGTTGTTATGCTCTATAAATATAAGAACATGTTCTCTATCAAACACTGTAGAGCCACCTTGGTTTTTAAAGAAAAAAAAAACAATTGTTCGACGCAACTTTCGAGATACAGAATGGGGAAATAGGAAGTGCACACGGGAAGAAAACATTTGTATAGTTCGATATCTATACTAATGCAATTTTAGTAGGCATGTGTAACTTCGACAGAAAGTACAGTACATTCATATTAGTACTCCTGTTTACCATAGGGTAGTTACAGGTTATAGATATGATTAATAATAATAATAATAAATCGGCAGACAAACACACACACTGTATATCCCCAAATTACGCAAGTTACGCTTGTGTTATGGGTAATATACAACGGACCACTCTGGGGCCGATCCCAGACACCCAGACCATAGTAGATAACGGAGAAAATACGTTTCCGAAATTTACTATACCAAGGAATCGAGCCCGGAGCATCAGCGTTGCAGTGAGGTAAACCGGCAAAGGCTTAGCCCGCTCAACTACAGAGGCCGTCAATAATCAATGGCCGCCGATTGAAAAATAGCTTTCGCTTTATCTACTTTTGTTAATGTGTTTATAAATGCACTATGATGTAGAAATTTATATGCACAATACATTTCTTGAGGACAAACAGTACTCCTACTATCACCCAAATCCAGAGTTGTGAAACAACAGCATAGACCTCTCGCGTGTAACTACTGCAAGAAAATCGCTTCTATATTGTCTATTAGTAACCTCAACAAGCTTGATCTCACTTATAAATGCCGGGTTTCTATATTAATATTCATTTATTTGCCTTACCACCGGTAAAATTTTGCCATAAACTCTATACAAGTACAATAAAACCATTTTTTTGTTAAAATGGTAAGGTAAAACAAAAAAGTAAAATACAGAAACACGACAAAAGTGAGATGTGAGTTAATGCGAGTGATAGCTGATATTGTGCTTCAAGGGCCATCATCCAAGGCTATGCTTCTAGGGCAGCCAAAGAAAGCCAGAAAGCCAGCCTCTGGCACCGTCAACTAGGCTAAATCTAAGCAATTTAACTATATAATTTCAAAGTTATTAGCTATCGCAATTTAAACAGTTCTAAATTTAAATCATATCATAGACAAGCATACCGTTTTAGACCAATAACGTTAAAACTAGAACCAGTTCAACTACAACTGTAAACAGGTGTTCAAATGCAATTAATTATAAACCGGTATTTTTGAAACAATGAAAAATCCTTTTGGATATTAATAACCGTATAACACAGAATACGAAAAAATTAGACAGAATCCACACAAAATTTAGTTATAATTCAATTATTCTTAAGAAACGCACAATTTTCGCCCCTAAATAAAAGTGCTTGATGGCCAGACTGCTTGGACATTTATAAAGAGGTGGATTATAATTATAGTTATTTGTATTATTTTATTTTGTAAATATATCCTTTCTAATATTATATATAAAAATCAATTGCTGTTCGTTAGTCTCGCTAAAACTCGAGCACGGCTGTACTGATTTGGTTAATTTGGGTTTGAATTATTTGTGGAAGTCCAGAGAAGGTTTAAAAGGTGAGTAAATATGAAAAAAAAATTGATTCTGAGGCGGTAGGTACGAAGTTTGCCGGCTCAGGTAGTAATATAATATAATACGTTTTTTAAATTTTTAATAATTTTAAACTGTACATGCGCATTTCAAGTTTAATTATTTAATGTTTGGCATGATGCAAGTTTTGAAACTCATTATAAGAACTGTTTGTAATAATACAATAACTAGGCGTTATGTCATTAATGCTTTTTCGTTTAGGCTGAGATCATCATGTTATAGAAATTGTCTCCAAATCACGTGTATATCCTTTGCTAGGCTGAACTCCCACGTCGGAAAATAAATTGACTGGACGGGACGGAATAGTCGTATGGTTCTCTATCAGATAAAAATATAGCCCGAATTTTGATCTTAGTTCACAGTCAATGACTGAGCAATCTGATATTTTTCATACAAAATGTTATTATTCATTTAGGTCTTTGCTATTGCGTGCAGAAAGCCTCAGCCAAACCTAGATTCCATAAAGGCAGTCTTTGTCAAAGAATCGAGACAGATTTCAATCGATTTGTGACGACAAAGATAAATGACGCGCACATATGAAGGTTTATATTCAAAATACATTATTTTGAAGTAATTGCGATTTTTTATTTTAAAATGTCAGCGAAAGTACTTCTAATTTACACAAGTAACATATTTTAGTTTTACTTTGTCTTAAAACATATGAACATATGAGTCATAATTTCGCTTAAACAGGCTGACGATCCACATGATGGAAAGAGACATCTTATAGACGATTAAAACGTCAACATCATTAGCATCACGCAAAGAAATTTTAAGATACCTTTCTTAAATAATACTATATGTTTTACTCTACTGCAGACCGTTATTGCACATATAATAAACATTACAAAATATTACAAAACTATAGTAACCTATTCTTTCGTGATAATATTATAAAAATTAAAAAAATACTTTACTAATCGTCTCTTCCACAACTTCACGCGTCGTTTCGGTGATAGCAGACTTATTTTCGACATACTCCAATTAACACCTTGTTGAAATGGTTAAGTCCGCGAAAAATGCGCGCTATGTCCGAATGCCGCTGACTGACTGTTGTATGTTTGTTGACAAGTAAACAACTCGAGTTATTTCGTTTTGCGTTTTTGCCCGTAACAAATTGTCGGTCACGAGCCGTTTATTGGTGAGAGTATGTATATGCGCAGTTTATAAATTAGGGAAAAAATAATTAATTAATTAATATATAATATTAATTCCTACATTATCATGGAGTGATATACCAAGTCTGTAGGTATAAGTTATTGTGCCTGAATCTACTTTGGGGGTTGATGTGTTGCGTCACGTTTCATCCACCAATTTAGCGATGTATAATTTAACACAGTTAAAGACTATAGTTAATATATGAACGTAATGTTAGAGCTGTCGATGAGATTGGACATTTTTGATGATATAGACAAATGCCCAATGTTATAGTCTTATGCGGTCTTATTCATAGAGAGTTAGAATTCTACTTAATTCTAGTAAACGCTTCTTTATGGTTCTTAAAGAAGCATTCAAACTTACAGTAGTCAGTAACTCTCTATGAATAAGACCGTCGGTCTTTAACAGTGTTAAATTATACATCAATAAATTGATATATGAAACGTGACGTAACAGCTACCAGTATAATTGCGTCAAAATGGTCGATTATTAACGACTTCACAATACGCCGCGGGTCAAATCCTAAAGGGTAGCTCTGTTTTACTTAAATTAATAAATTATTATTTAAATTAATAAAAAGTCGTGTAAGACTATAATTAATAAAAAGTTAACATTCATAATAAATATTCTGGACTGCGATAATTCTCGGACTATTTAAACACCTCCATCTTGGCGCATTTACGTCATACTATTGGTATTTCAAATACACCTAATAAGGGCTGGTTCGTATATCTTACCGACCGTTCATTTGCTTTACCATCGATTCAAATTTGACGTAAGCTCCATACAAGTAATGTCAAAATTCAACCGATGGTAGGTCAAGTGACTGAATAGTAAGATATAGGAACTGGCCGTAAATGGGACCTCTGTAGATAATCTGAACGTGTACCGTGACGTCACGATTGCATTAACTCGTCTTGCTATTTTAAGTTCTCCGCGTATTTCTAATATTTTTTCAAACTAAAATCCATAATTAAATTAAATAAGTGTGATTTAACGGTAATTTCTGAAGAATAAAATTCTCTGACCTATATTAGAATTGTATGCATATTTCCTCTTCTACATGTTTATTTAGATTATCAAGGGGGAAAAATAATTACGACTATCTGACACAACTGTAATAGCAAACTCGGAGCTCTGATAAATAGTTGTAACTTAGTGACTAATGCACTCTTGTCGCCTTCTAATGATGTGAGTTCGAATCCTAGCTATAGATTACACTGTTTAGATAGTGTTTTTGACCTAATGTGCAAATTGTTATAATTACCACAAGCTGACGATAAAGTAGAACATCATTAAGAATCCTACACATATAGATTTCCAATTTGTGAAGCGTTTCAATCCGCTTTGGGCAATACTGGCAGATATACTCACCATTCGTTCCCCAATAAATTTAGTGAGGCTAAGCTCAATAGTGAGACTTTAAAGATTGCAAGGCACTCTTGAAAGTGAACAAATGTCATCATATCTCTAACACGACACAGTTAGGTAACGAAGTATAGGAAGACACAACGGGGCTTTACACTTTATAAACATTTATTACTCAAATGCAATAATTTAATTGGCGTCAAAGACCAACAGTTTGGCTGAGGCTGGGGTACGCCTTTTGCTTGGTGTCTGATTGTTTAAATATTACTCTAAAACTTGAATATTGTTTAGATTGTCCTGTATAAATTGGGTAGTACAAAAAAAATGTGTCAGTGACAATGAAAACAAAGTCATTAACTAATAGCAAAAATTGTCATTTGCATTGGATAGTTAACACATTTCACAATGAATTCTAAAAAAAATTGTTAATATAAAAGAGTTAATATCATACTTTTAAAATATCATGATAATATAGTTTTAATTGATGTTTCAATAATAATAATTTATACGTTATTTGTTTCGTTACAGAAATGACGTCATTACTTGCTACATTCATATAAAAAGTCTTCGGCGTTTTGTTAAATAATAAAAATTATCTCAATTGTTTTGACTGTCAACTACCCTGTTACCCTTGAATTATGAAAAATAATTTCAGAGACTTGATAGTTCTTGTGATTGCATCTGAGGTTTAGACTACACAATGATGAAGAAGTACTAATATCCACACATTTATATTCCTTCTCTGGGTTCGAGACTTCCTATTTTAAGAGAACGCTTAGTTTAGGCGGATTTCACTTATTGATATTCACGTTGTAATTGTAACGATAAATGCATAAGGTCAAAAAAACTGTCTTAGCAGCGCATTCGAACCCAACGTCACTTGAAAAAGACACGAGCGCCTTCGCCGTCGAATTATCACGACTTGCATAGTCATAACAAAAACTCTATAAGAACAGTAATTATGATTATCAATAGAACACATTGACTCATCATAATTTGCACAACAACTTTATTAAATAAAAGAAATACGAGATATATAGCGGAAATTTCCTATAGGATTTAGCCAAGAAACGCGAAGACAACTGAGTAAATATCTTTTGCCTAACTAGCATATTTAACACACAGGCAGTTTAATACAAAGAAACACAATGCTGCAGTAAAACAATAAAATCGTTTACGCGGCCGACTGTCTCTGTAGACTGGCTTAAAGCCAAATAACAGCCGACGACGGAATGATATAGATTTTTGGACAAATTTATTTTAAGCCTGTTTTCAAATTGTGTCTGTTTCAGTAGTTTTTATGGAAAGAGACGCTTTTTATAACTATTTTATACGCGGTTTCGTTTGCATTAGTTCTGACTACGTGCTGAGAGAAGTCGTTATGATTGAGTGGTTAAGGCCCGGTATTTATATCTTACCAACCGTTCATTTGCTCTACTATCGGTTAAAATTTGACATAAGCGCCATACAAGTAATGTCATAATTTAACAGATTGTTAGGGCGAGTGAATGCGTAGTATGAATAATTGTGAATTAGAGAAGGATGTAAGGAGAAGTATAAATGTGGCCTGGCTAAAGTGGAGAAAGGAAACCGGTGGAGCATGCAAAAACGAATGCCACTGAAACTAAAAGGTCAGATATATAAATCTATCATACGACCGGTCATGTTATATGGGTCCGAATGTTGGGTCACTAAAGTGATAGACCACAAACGATTCCACTCAGCTGAGATGAGAATGTTGCGAAGGATTCGTGGTGTTACAAGAATGGATAAGGTAAGAAATGAGTACATAAAGGGATCTTTGAATGTTATACCCGTTACTGAAAATTAAGAGGAAGAAGACTGAGGTGGTATGGGCATGTAATGAGGAGGGATGAAAGTCACTTGACAAAAAGAATGTTAAACTGCAAGGTTGATGCATATAAATGTAACGATAGACCAAAAAATAGATGGATGGATTGTGTGAAGGATGATAAGATGATTCGTGGTGTGACAGAGGACGTATGTCAGAATAGAGGAGTATGGAAGAAAAAGACATATTGTGCCGACCCCAAATAATTGGGAGAAGGTGAAAGAAAAGAGAGAAGGCAAGTGAATGCATAGTAAAATATAGCAACCGGCCATAAGACCACTCGCGATTCATTCTAATGATGCCATGCTGAAAAAGCATGTGCCGTTTAGGCATTTTGTCAGTCCCAGTGAGCATATTGTTAAATTTGAAGTTATATATGTCGATAATGCCAGATTTAATACTAACGTCACCCTAGACAACAATTCTGCGGAGTCCCGTCTCTAATCTCTAAGTCACATGCGTGAGAAAATTGAAAAAAAAACGAATGTTAAAAAGTTTAAAAATATAAACGTTCATTGTAACAAAAATATTACTTTTCTACATTTTCCAACGGTTATGTTTATGTTTAGTCTTTGTTTTCTGTAATTTCATTTCCGATCTACAAAGTCACCATATTTGTTGAGATATTTTTAATCGTAGCTAAAATAGATCTTTATCGTTTTTATTCGTAACTGCCGTGCTTGGGCAATAA
Source organism: Dendrolimus houi (assembly GCA_039645545.1). Lineage (NCBI taxonomy): Eukaryota > Metazoa > Arthropoda > Insecta > Lepidoptera > Lasiocampidae > Dendrolimus > Dendrolimus houi. The sequence goes on from CM077134.1 coordinate 14,435,575, forward strand.
TTCCCCAACCGTGCCTTACTCTACGGTCTACGCTACTGTATGCCAGTTTGTCTACCTTCCTTAACGCTGCAAAACAAATTAACACAAAAAAGTCTTACCTTAGCCTTAGTATCTGCAGCAATATTGGTAATAGGCCTTATCAGACTGCTGATTATAGTCTTCTCTTCCAATTGCTGCTTCGCCATTTCCACTTCCTTCTTTTTCAATTCAAATACTACTTGAAATAAATCACGCATTGCTATCACTACCTGTAACATAAAAGAAAAATTGTGAAACTTAGAAAAACGTATCACGTAATAGTGATTATATTTAAAGAAGTAACTATTAGGGTTTAGTTTCAATCCAAAATATATTGAATTATATTCTTGATATTGTCCAAGTTATCCATATTATAAAGATAGGTACTTTTATCCTTGAAAGTGGCAGTCTACCCTCAAGGCAAATAAGAATTTTACGGATACATACATATAAAGCTCTGTAAACTGTTCTTTTTATTTACGAGATAAACTATTGGATGAAATTTTACTTCCAGTGTGTTTTTAGGTTATATGATTAATTTAAAATATTTTCTACTTGAATCTTTAACTTTAGATGTTCCTTAAGTTGACTAAGAGATTTAAACATCATTAAATAAAGTAACTGATTGAAAAAATCGTCTGTGTTACCATAATTATCTTCGAAGGAAAAATAATGTATAGAGTAACATTGAAATGAAAAACAATTTATTTGCGTATAACATGATAAACCATAATTACACGTTTTGAATTATAAGTGTATAAGTTCTCATACCTTTACTCATATGGCGTTGAAATTTTAAATTGCCTTATACAACTCACTTATTTAGAATAAATATTTTATTAAGTTGACTATATCAATATATTCGATATAAATTTAACGAAGTATTCATGTCAAAAAATAGATAAATTCAGGTCAAATGTTTAAATTCAATAAAACAAATATAAATGTCACATAGCCTCATTTATATCTTGTCTAAATAAACAACACTGCAATAAAATATTTTATTTCTGAGATCACAAGCATTAATCGCGATCTAAACGTTTAATGTGTTGCTGCATTATGAGTATCGTATTAAATTTACGACGGTATTAAGGTGCTAATCAAAGAATTAGGTGCTCTGTTGTGATGTTTTACTATTCACAAATAAAGGGATTCACCAAAACCAAGTATTTTAAATTATAGACTCTTTCAACACTCAACAGTCTGGTATTCTTCTGGTTTTGATACTTACTGATGGTACTTAAAGATTATAAAGGAACTTTTCTGGTCTAACTCTAATGTATATAATATCTGTGTGTCACAGTTGTTTATCTCAAGGCTTAGATATGAAATTTGGTATACAGGTAGAATTTTCTGTACCTATAGATCGATAGATAGATAACACTTTATTGCACACCAAAATATACAATTACAAAAACAGACCATATTTACAATATTTTCTAGACAATACAATAGGCGGCCTTATAGCTCAAAGCAATCTCTTCCAGACAACCTAAATGAAAGAAATTTGAATCAGGCGATATAGGTGGTGCAGGAAAAAGGCAATAGATACATAAATACTCAAACTAATTTAAGAAATAAATATACAAATACATACATAGATATACAGTCAAAGCGAAAATATGACAAAACGGAATTTAAAAGAATGTTTGAGAGGAAATAAACACTCACAGCATCTACTAGTCTACAGTGAATGAATACATCTGGAGAAGATTTTAGTAATCTATACATATAATAAAACTGTAGAGGTCGAATTTCTGTACAATGAAAAAAAATGCTAAAAACCGAGTCAGGGGGATGTAAGAAGTGAAATAGAACTGATTTAGATGTTTTTCAATTTATTTATTTCTTTGTTTGTCTGTATGTTTGTACCGGCTAATCTCTCCGAAACGACTGAACCGATTTAAATGAAATTTTGTATGGTGGTAGCTTATATCCCTGGTCAACATATAGGATACTTTTGATCCCGAAAAATTAAAGAGTTCCCGTGGGATAGTTAAAAAACCGCACCACACGGACGAAGTCGCGGGCATCAGCTAATACATATATACGTCTGAAACAGTGAAGAACAGAAGAGGTTTTGTAAAATTTCGAGAGTGAATACAGATTTTATGCAATTTAAAGATCACATAATGCAATGAAGCGCATTGCGGTAACCATAATAACAACTGCCTTGTATCACGATACCCAGCGTAGAAAGTACTGGATTTATGCTCTACTTACCCTAACAGTAATAAACTTGACATTTACGATATTATATTTGCCTATGAGAGGGTTACTCGAGTGACTACGTGAGGTAAAATTGAAAAATAAGTAACTTTGTTGACACTCTTGTACAGCTCATAACGATATGAAGTCAAATATTGTACAAAAGACAATATTGAAGTAGCATTTTCGAATAAGTGAATATTAAGTAATATATAGAAAGTGGATCATGCTCGCTTGTTGTTTTCAACGAAATTGAATGTGCTGCAATTGTTTAATATTATTCTGCTTGTTGTAAAATTTAAAGTGTTCTAAAGCGTTTCAGTATTCAATCATTTCGGTTATAGAAAGTTCATACTCTATGCCATTCTAGACTGCCTCTTCGCGGCCTTGGACAATAACTGACTTTCGTGAAATTTGGTAAACATATAGATACACCTTGTTTTTTCTGACAAGATAAATTCTTGGATAAAATTTTAGCTACATTGTGTCTTTAGATGATTAATATAAAACATTTTCTACTGTAATATCTAACTTTAGATGTGGTTTGAGTTGTCATTGCAAAAATTCTATTTGTTACGTACGAAAACCATCTTCTAAGGAAAAATAATGTATACGTCTTCGATGGCAAGTATGAATTCATGACACTTTTCATCTCGGAAAATGGGACAATTTCAGCAGTATTACAAATAAATAATTATTAAAAATTTCGTAGAATAAATTTATTTATTTGGCACACAAAACAAGAAACAGCTAAAAGATTACATATTTCATATTATGTATCAATTATTAGGTCTAAGCCGTAACCCTAAACATGTGAGCACATAATGTACCATACATTGACAAGATATTTAGGGGTTAGTATATTGTTAGTATGACCTTACTATAATGTTAGTTTTACGGTGGTTAGGTAAAAAAAATATTCTGCAATTATGCCAGAAATATTGGTGCAAATAATAGCCCGAATTTCAAGTTTAAATTTAAAGAAGGAGGAATTAAAAATTATAACGAGACAAAGATGATCCATCCCTATCTTTCTTATTTCAGAAGTTTACGAGAGCTAACCGCTTGGAAAGTTCTAGTATTAAATGAAATATTAAACACAATCTTATTTTAATTCTAAATCCCGTTAGAGTTAAAAAACACACTTTAAGTAGCAACAAATAATACTCACTTGACTAGCAGCCTTATCAGTCTTGATACCGAAAAATCTATGCCCAGTATCTGGTGAGCCGAATATGTAGCCGAACGCCCGGGAATCTGTCATGTCTTGCGCGATGAACGATATTTTATGTACAGGATGGTGGTATAAGGAATCCTGTATAAAAAAATCAGTACATTAATATGTTAAGCAAACAAATCCGATCACTAAATTATTAAAGTGGACGAATCTGCAAAAGCTCACATCAGGATGGCATATGACGTAGATCCTGATCTAATATATCGCCACTCGCACACTCAAATACCCAGTAGCCAGTTAGAAAATTAAAGTATTGTTACAACTTAAGTTCCGACAAAAACAAAATCCACCTGCTTTATAGATATAAAAACATATTTTATTACCTGTCGGTATTTGAATTAATTGTAATCCTTTTATGATTTTTTTTGTTCAGTTATTTATTGGTTATTGTGGAGAACAGCCTATTGTACTCGTTTATGGCCGCTTGTAGGCATAATTAGCCAGGTGTGAGGATTACGATTCTAGGAAATGCAGTCCACGCTGCCGGGCGGACATATTGCATTTGTGCAGTATAAAGCAATGGCCCGATGGACGGACCAGTCAGTCATTGACTTTGGCTACTTATAACGCCCACGGACTTAAAGATCAACGCGACTTGGTTCACGATTTCCTGGTCACCGATAATATAGACATTCTCTTAGTGCAAGAGACCTTCTTAAAGCCGAGTATTAGAGATCCCCGAAACGCTAATTACAACCTGATCAGGCACGATAGGTTAACCTCCCACGGCGGAGGGACACTTATCTACTACAAGCGGTCCTTGCACTGCCTCGCCATTGATACCCCCCCTCTAGAGGAACTAGAAGTCTCCGCCTGCAAACTATCGATGACGGGCCATCAGCCCATCGTCATAGTTTCAGCGTACCTAAGTTGTCAAAAGCCCATACTAGAAGACGACCTCAACGCCCTATTCAGTCTGGGTTCCGCGGTTATAATAGCCGGGGACCTAAACTGCAAACATCCCAGTTGGAATTGTGCAACTGAAACCGAAAAAGGGAGGGAGCTTCTCCACCTCTCGGACAAGCTCCTCTTTGGCATTCTAGCCCCCTTGACCCCCACTAGATACCCCGACAGACCGGACACACAAAGACCGAGCGTTCTCGATATAGCGCTACTGAAGGGAGTCTCCTTCAGTTTCGCTGAATCGAAACACGGGACGACATCGATTCCGACCACTTGCCGGTCGTACTCCAGTTAGGCCCCCCGACTGACTCGACGCCACCGACGAAACCCGTCATAGACTGGGCCAAAGTCCGGAACTTGCTCGCAACGACAAGCTCCCCGGACTTGGACCAAATCCCAGACCCGATTGTCTCAGCCCAGGACAACGATGTTGCCATCGAAGCCCTCACCAGCCACCTCCAGAGCGTGGTACGGGAGTCCACTCGGCAGGTACCCCTCGGGGACCGCCGACTGCCACTCCCGGACGATGTCAGAGAGCTGATGAGGGAAAAGAGGGCAGCATTCAGAGCTTGCGGTAGTTTCCCCTCTCTCGAAAATAGGGCTCACTATAGAGCACTACAAAGACAGGTCAGATACCGTGTCCAGGAGATCAGGAACCAACGTTGGGATCGACTGCTGGAGGAAATCTCCCCAACACACCAGGCTTACTGGCAGCTGGCGAGATCTCTGAAAGCAGAAACCCTCTCGAACATGCCACCCCTCGAGAGGCCCGATAACACCAAAGCGTTTGATGACGACGAAAAGGCGGAATGCCTCGCCGAAAGTCTAGAGCTCCAATGCTCCCCCAATACTGCCAATGTCGACCCGTCTCACCTATCGGAGGTAGACGCCGAGGTCGAATATCGGTCCTCCCTCCCGGCGGAAACCACACTCGAACCGGTCACGGTTGAGGAAGTACAGGATTTCATCAAAGCCCTAAGGCCCCGCAAGGCCCCGGGCAACGATGGAATCAGCCATAAACTACTAAAAATCCTCCCCGCCCAACTTATCTTAATTATGGTAAGCATCTTCAATGCTGCTATAAATAACTGTCAATTTCCCAAGGCCTGGAAAGAAGCGGAGGTCATCGGTATCCGCAAACCAGGCAAATCGGTCTCCAAGCCCTGCAGTTACCGCCCCATCAGTCTACTCAGCTCACTGGGTAAACTGTATGAGCGAGTCCTACTCACTAGACTAAGAGATTTTGCCTTCAGCAATAATCTCATCCCCCAAGAGCAGTTTGGCTTTAGAGCTAGACACTCCTGCCCCCAACAAGTGCTCCGCATCACGGAGCACGTCCTCTCCACCTTCCAACGCGGCGGACGAAGATTCTGGGCGACAGGTGCAGTATTCTTCGACGACGCCAAAGCCTTCGATAAGGTCTGGCACAACGGACTGATATACAAGCTATATCAGCCCGGAGTGCCAGACCGACTCGTACTCATTCTACGGGACTTCCTCAAAGACCGTAGATTCAGATACCGAGTGGAGGGCACGCGCTCCTCCTCTCACACCATCTCAGCGGGAGTCCCTCAGGGCTCCGCACTCTCCCCCCTACTCTTCTCGCTGTACACCAGCGACATACCACGGCACCCCCACGTCCAGCTAGCCCTATATGCGGATGACACCGCCCTATACTCCAGCGACCCCAGCAGATACAGAATCTGCAGTCAGCTCAACACCGCCATCAAAGAACTAGGCGACTGGTTCCGTAGATGGCGGATTGAGGTGAATCCCGAGAAGAGTGCAGCCATCATGTTCTCACGTGGCCCTCCTCCTCGACTTAATACCCGTCCCGCCAACCAATTAACGCCCATCATGCTATTCGACCGAGTTATCCCATGGGTTAACGAAGTCAAATAACGCGCTGCAGCCGACGCCCCGCCATACATGCGGCTCGTCGACCTGCATCGCGACCTAGAGCTTCCCTCCATCAAAGACTACATAATCTCCCTTTCGCGCAGATTCTTTGACCTTGCCCCCCATCACCCGAACCCTCTGGTGACGGAGACGGTCAATTTCAAACCCACTCCTTACGCTCCCACGAGTAAACGACGCCCTCGCAATGTACTCATTGACGAGCCGGATGAAATCAAGCGGATTCTCGCCATAATGAACCCCCCGAGGCTCAGAACATCAGCCTGGCATAACAGACGCAGACAGAACAGACGCCGGAGAGCCCCCGGCTCGAATCGTCTCTCTCAGGGTTAAGACCCACCAATCGCTCCACACTCATTACAGACACAAGTAGCCATACAAGATTAGCTTAGGCGTGTTGCTGGAGAGTTTCTTCCGCCGCTTCTTCTCCTCCAGCCATAACACGTTGCGAAGCGGTAGTAACGATAGACTAGGATCGGCTCCGCCGGCGGAGTCGATAACGAGTCCCCAATAATAATCATTTCAGCCTATTGGCTTAGCTCATTCAGCCTTTCACGGCTAACTCCTATGTAGAGTCAATCCCCCCGCAGCGGTCGAGCCGAGGTCGAACCTCACAGGAGGTGCCTCCTCGAGCGTGCTGCCTCCGGGCTAAATGCCTCCGCTCCCACGGAGTCGGGAAGCCCCCAAAGTCCGGTATCGCTGAAACAGCCATCTGCGGCTATTCAGCTGGATCCAGCGCCAAAAAAAAAAGGACCAGTCAGTCGAGCGAGAACCACGAGCGAAGCAAGACGTGTGTACTACAATCGGGAATCTAATAAGTGACGGACTTTGCGCGTTTTATTTTACCTTCTGCATTACGTTTGGACTTGTTGTGTTCGGTTATATTTGTACCTATGTTATACGTGTTTGTGTAGTTCTAATAAACTCTATAGTAATTCTAACGGCATTTTAATTCGAGTCTCGCGACTCGTAACAGAATATATAAAGTAGGGGAGAGTAGGACTACCTTATGCAGTTTTTTCTGTATCCATAAATCTAGTTTTAGCTTTACACATCTCTCTTCATTTATATCTTTTCCTATAGCAGTGAAGCCTATAAGCCTATAAGCCGAAGCTGAAACACTCAAGAACTGCTTTCTAGAATGTGTCACCTCCAGGAGTATGGCCTCTTAGCCGACAGAGACGACGTTGTTATGGGTATCAGGGACTGTCAACATTATTATAGTCGACGCGGCAAAAACAAAGACGCTCTGGTTAGCGTCATCGCTATAGTAAAGACCAGAACAGTGCGCCTGCAATAAATTGTAGTGGTCTAAGCGTTGATCCGTCCAGTTTATTAGAACCTACTAAAATCTAACCCCCAAAGGTTAGATTTTGGGTAAAATGCTGAAAACCAACCTATACGGCATCTGATCTGCTCTGGGTCTACGATCGGCCTCAAATGCGTCCTTAAGCGTTAGTTTGCCTAATTTCTAAAAAATATTATGTAGAAATATGTATATCGCACGCTTAATGCAATACTGACACTATGCAAAATTTTGCCAAATCGACTTTTAATGCCATCTATCGTAAAACATGGATATACGTGTAATAGCGCTAATCCTGGTATAAAAGTAACACAAATATCCACCAGAAGGCTTTGTAATAATGTACGTAATAATACTGATATTCATGCTTTAAAAAATGATTTTTGGCTCTCCTGTAAAGTTCACTTTTTTGGACAGTGTCAGTATTGGATTAAGCGTGTAACATGTATAAAATCTACACTTCGAGAGGAAATATTATAGGAAAACATATTCAAATAACAAAACAACAATAAGCTTAATTTGCTGCGGCCAGACTGCCTGTCGTAAGAGGCGACAAAACAGCCCACAACCAGGAGGTAGGATTGTTGCCCGTTTGAATGGCTACCACTCTGGTCTAGAGTATGCCGATATAACAACTTTTGAGTTGTGTTCGGGCATTTAGTGGTCAGGTTCCAGTCTCCCTTTAGAGAGTGGTAGCACATTGGTAGCCTTTTTAGTGTTAAATGTCTATGGAGACGATGGTAACCACTTTCCATCAGGTGGGCCGTCTGCCTGTCTGCTGAACTGGAGCAATAAAAAAAAGAAGATAACACTTACACCAGTCTTATCATCCCGAAGTCTCAAACCATCAATAGCTACGTGGACCTGTATCCTTTGCTTGTGTTCTCCCGCCGCCCTGATAGCCATTTTCAAGTCGGCCAGTGCCTCCTGGCACATTCTGTCTCCACGAGCCTCTGGCACTTCTAAAACGCCAATCAGCTTCGCGCGGAACGAGACTCCCTCGCCGAGAAATCGGCCTGGCTCGTTCTTGTCTAATACAATAAGAGACCAACAAATAACATAAGTTTACAATTCCTTCGAAGACAACAAAAATTTACATTTCGCATTGAATATCATAAGCAGCTGGATAGGTATTTCAGCTATTATCCATTATAAAACTACGTTGTTACGCGGTTTTAGGCGCGGTATTTAATATGCTTTTTATTATTCCGACGTCTCGGCCATTTTTCAGTAGCCCGTTCCTCGTGTCATTTTTTTATATATTTTATATTATATTCAGCCATAACTTTTGTCTTTCTTAACCGATTTTGATGATTCTTTTTCTTTGGATTCAAGCTTCAGGATAGTTTCATATAAACATTGTTATTCGATACCATATTCGTAACTTAAAAGTGAAAAATAATCATTTTCTGCAACATCGGGGAAGTCACAACAGAACAACAGAAAATTTGCAAAATATAGAAATTTTTATGTTTCACTTCGCATCGACTGCAAGATGTCGTAGAAAATATTTATTAATTTCTCAAACTATACTGGTAAACTTGGTGTCGGTCCTACTGCGCGGTTGATCCTGTTTGGACTTCAATCGCCTTCCAAAATTAGAGTCCCAGCTTGACTGCTTTTAAAAAGAATTTAAATCACTTATTATTAAAAAAAGCCATTCAGTTAACGATTTTTTGATAGATAAATTTTAAATATTATTACCCTTCTCAATTATTTTGACATTGATATTATCACAGTGTATTACTATTCTATTGTGATTTATTATCATTATTTGAGTTAATTTAATTGTTAGGCATTGTTACTTTTTTTGACTTTATATTTAATATGACATGTAACATAGTTAAATTTTCCCTCTATTAGAATTAAGTATAATATATTGCACACCGCTACCGACAGAATGTAGATGTACTCAACGACTAATTATAACGCCTTCACAACTTCCTATTTTCGCAATAAATGATTTGAATTTACAGTACTAATGATCTCAAAGATTTAAATATCACACAAATTAAGGACGCTAAACATTTTACAGGTCACTTCGTATCGGAGCACTCGTAAAACGTATGTCGTCCGCCAATCACAGTTCACTGCTAGACGTAGGCCTCCCCAAGTCGGCGCCAGTCATCCCGATCCTCCGCCTTCCTCATCTAGCGCTTACCGGCGACCTCGCGAGGGTCGTCAGTCCATCGGGCTGGACGGCGTCCGACACTACGTTTACCGAGGTGCGGTCTCCACTCCAGGACTCCGTTTGCTCCATCGGTCCTGCGACAGACGTGACCGGCCCATTGCCACTTACATACCTCGAGTTACATATGTCGGTTACCTTGGTTCTCTTATGGATATCCTCATTTCTAATTCTATTCATAAGAGAAACACCCAACATAGTTCGCTCTATTTGAGCGACTTGAAATTTGTAGCCTCAATCGCCAGTGTCCGTAAAACGTATAGATCATAAAATTAATTTTAATAAACGAGTAATTTTGAAATAAAACAGGGCGATGTAAATTAGGTAGGAAATTACACAATGTTTATGACCACGACACAGAAAGCACTACCTTTGTACAGAAGGTTCTTCTCCGATTTTTTTAAAGTCATCCTCGTGGATGATCAGAAACGACCCGATGCAAAATAAAAATGACGGTTGTCCTATTTCGGTCCCTGTTTACGGTGCATCATTGCCGGTTTAATTGAATATCCTGTTTTTATATTAAGTTGCTCGGTAGTGGGGCTGTTATACCCGAACCAGTATCTGTGAAGGTGGAGTCCCCTAAATAATGGTTATAGATAACGGTTCTCAGTTCTAGTAAACTCTCTGTAATTACATTTTTGATTCTTCTAGATTTTGTACGAGCATAGCAAGTTGTGACGTTATATCTTTAAAATGTCAAATAGCCTAACGATTACTGTTTAAACAGTAATTAAAACTCTTTTTATGATGATATTTAAAAGTAAGATGATAGCAAAATATTTTAACACCTGTTGTTTTATATGAACATTGTTTTAGAATTTATTGTAAAATGTATCACCTACCCAACACTAAGAATAACAAATAGCAATCGCGAGTAAAATACGTAAGTTTTAATAATTATGCTAGGTGACTAAGATGGCGCCACAAGTCATTATACTTTTACTGTCTGACGTTCTACATAATAAATATAAAACATATACTTAATTATTTTTAAATGAAATCATTTCGAAATTGAAGAGATTTGTTAAAAAACTAGCAAGTGCCAGCGAAACTCCGTTCCCGTTACCACGACGAAGTATTTATTGGTGAATTGCAAAGGCGGCACCAACGTAAAATGGGGGAGCAGCGGCACCTTTTTCGCTATATTCGTCTAGCCTAAGGAAACGACGTCACTTATCTAGATAAAAAGCATCGTAAGTGTTGACCCAGAATATAAGCTAGCTGTGTCGAGTTTCATTTAAATCTGTTCAGTAGTTTTAACTTGGTGCTCTAACAGACACAGACAAAAATTCTAAAAGTTGTATTTTCGGAGCCTGTTCGTCCGAATTAGTCCCCATGATTATTCACTTTTTTAAATTTATTCTATAAACTCAACAGATTTATTAGACTTAAACCATTAATAGAAACGTTTTAACCATTAATTTGACGGCCTCTGTGGTTGAGCGGGCTAAGCCTTTGCCGGCTTACCTCACTGCAACGCAGAGGCTCCGGGTTCGATTCCTGGTATATAGTAAATTTCGGAAACGTATTTTCTCCGTTATTTACTATGGTCTGGGTGTCTGGGATCGGCCCTAGAGTGGTCCGTTGTATATTACCCATAACACAAGCGTAACTTGCTTAATTTGGGGATATACAGTGTGTGTTTGTCTGCCGATTTAAATTTTGATGTTTTTTTTAGCAAGAAGGAGTCTCTAACTCTCAAAGTAAAGCCGGCTAAAGAGAGCCGATCGCGGGTGTGTAACGAGAAGTTAGTCTGTACAAATAAATAAAATTAAAAGTCTGTTTGTAATGTCAAAATACAGCTTTTTACTAAATGTATATGCGGTACCTATAACAAAAAATCAATTTTTAAATTTTTTGTCTTTCTGGATGTACCGGCTAATCTCTGAAACGACTGGACCTATTTTCAGGGCACTTTCACTGGCAGATGGCTGATATTATAAAGAGTAACTTAGGCTACTTTTTTTTGGTTCCGCGAAAAAAATCCACGCGGATCAAATTGCGGGCACACCAACCTAGAATAAATTCCAGTGGATACATAATTATTAACCACACAGACGCAACGCACGTGCATACTAAATATATAAGTTTACGCACATAAATTTGTAAAAAATTCTTCACTTCATTTGACGCTATAGTTCACATAGGCTCCGTCTATACTCTATACTTTTATTCGTCTGAGGTTATAGATTACAAAGTTTGATTGATTTGGTCTATAAAACGTTTAAAGAATAAAACGTCAAACGCGAGGGACCTGTGGCTACATCTAGTTAGGTAGGGTTTAGTTTAAAGATATGTATATTTTAGTAGACGTTTGTTATTCATTGTAATGTTTTTCCATGGTTTTACCAACTGCAAAATTATCATTTGCATCAGAGTATTAGCGTATCAGTGTTAACACGACATTATGGAGGTTTGATAAGCGTCAGAGATATGTTTTCAGGTTTCAACTTTTTATTATCGTCAAGCAACATGTAATAATATACTGATGATCAGCAACTTCAATTATTGAAGTATTTATCTTTGAACATAAAAAAACAATTAACTCAATAGATTAAATGGCATTGTTATCTATGTATATGCATATATTTAAGTCAGATGGAGATTGTATCTTGATTAATTAAATATAGGCCGTCGTAGACACTGTACATAAGTATATATATTTATATATGTAAATGACGGTATAGGATAGTAGATCGTTGACGTCATAAAAGTTAATTTTGCTAGTTTTATGATTACAATACTAAATAAGTCGGCAGATAAATTACATTTCCTTAAATAAATGCGTAATATATAACGGAGAGCTGTGGAGACGATACCAAACACCCACACCAGAGTAAAGAACGGAAAGTTCGTTTACAAAATTTACCATGCCGGGAATCGAACCTGGAAGCTTTGTGTCCTAAAACTAGGCAGACCAATGCTTAGATTACTAGACACACAGAAGTGGTGAATAGCAGGTACATACTACTATGTATTTTACCATAACTTGCAAAACCAACAATTACGAAGTCAATGATCAACCATTCTGACACAATTGCAACAATAGACTTGGGATCCAGATATCTGATGCGTTACGTTGGCGTGTAGCAAGATCTAGCGATGGGTAACCATCCCAAAATTCCAAAAACATAGCCGGCTAGTTATTGTTCATTACCCAGCTAAAAACAGGCTGATGGCTTTTTGGCTAATGGGTGAATTACTTGCCAACCGGCAACGGCAACAATTAACGGTTGCACCGTCAACTTTTCAATTTTAGGTTTTATTCGACAGCCATTAGCCAGTTAACGAAATGGTTGACAATTTAGCCATGGCTACTTTGTAAAGAACCGCTAGTTAGATAGCTTTATAAATAGCAATCCGCGTTCACTTAAACCGAAATTGTAGTATCGCGGGGTTAAAATGGTCACTTTTGTGGGTTTCGTCTTAGGGCTATGCTACGTCTTAGTGAAATAAAACCATATGCATATTGTACTCCTGATAGTATAGCTAGAGACTGGATCGTGACGAAGTTACAAGAGTGGACGTAGTCTCATGTTCACAAGCATAGGAATGTAAAATCTGTTTTGAAATCGTGGAATATACAGAATGTTATTTACGAAATAGTATGCGTTGTTAGTTGCTACACACGTGCCGTAAGATTTAAGATATTGTCAGTTTTTATTATGGACATTTTGATGAATATAAGTTATTAGGCCAAAGTCGATAAGTATATTTTAGTCATGGCAAAAGAATACTATTCTTCTTTATTTAATATATAAATGTTTACAATCGCATAAACTTCACTTCCTATCCTTGACATGAAATATGATAAATTTTAAATCTCTTTTTGGAGATAGACGTATTTATTTAACGAAACACTGATATGTAATCATGAATTAAATGCGGGATGAATTTTGTATGAACAATGTCAATGAATGTATGAGAATTAGTGGAAAAGATTAGTTACCTATCTATCCTACCTAACATATTACTATTTAATTATAATATAACTACCTACTACTATTTATGCTCACTGTCTATCCAATCATTATTTAGAAGGAATTTTGAAATTATATACATGGATATGTGATCCAATTTGTTTGATACCTTGCCACTAGTCGTATAAATCGAACTTGACAACATTTAGCTTTGGGAAAGACTGTTTCCTGAGGAAAGATACAAGCTACATTTTGTGTCAAAAAATAATTTAGAAATGGGTGAAATATGGCACGAACATTTGTATATACAACCCATAAATCCCCAAATATATATCTGAGTAAAAATATTTAGGCTTTTGTCAAAAAATAAGTGTTTCAACGTAAGAAAGTCAGATAGTTTAAAAGCAGACGAAGTCGCGGGTAACGGTTAGTGTATATATAATAAAGTGATGAAAGATTCTCAGCACTTATTACACTGTTAGAATTGTGAATAAAAAGTCAAGTAAAAATTTAGTCGCTGCAAATTAAGAGAGCCAGATTAATAATTTCATTTTACTATTTTTAATTACTTATCGAGACATAATAAACCACAGTGATAATAAATATTTTTTTATTTTTTTTATTGCATGAGTTCAGCAGACAGGCAGACGGTCCACTTGATGGAAAGCGGTTACCATCGCCTATGGACATTTGCAACTCCAAAGGTGCTACAAATGCGCTGCTGCTTTCTTAAGGGTGATTGGATGAAATAATAATAGACTATGAAAAAATGTTTAATGAATTAATAAAAAACAGACAAAGCTGAGATCAAGGATACAAACATGCGGTGCAAGGTATTTTAGTGCATATTAACAGCCTCAGGAGAATAATTTGAAATAAAAACATTTTGAATCTTCTCCTGAATTCGTCATCAAGCTATGAGCAGTTCTTTTAGATGTAAGATACCAACAAGTTTTGATTTCTTAGATTCTCCTCAGACGTCAATGTATTTATGAAGCGAAACGCAAGTTGCAATGTGGTTACTCACCGAACTGCCTTAGAAGATGCTGGAAATGACACACCTGCATAATTCCCAGTAAAAACCAACAAATAGCTAGTTAAGAGGCAACTTCCCACAGGCATCGCCGCATCACACCCTCTGTCCAAAACACCAGGGGTCACTAATTATGAACAGGGATAGGAGTAGCACGTGACGGGCGACTAGGTTGTGCTAGCTCGACGTCTTACAATTAGTAGGGTGAATGTCGCCATTGGAGCATGCATTGTACAACAAAAACCGCAAAATATAACAAAGCTAGGAACCTACGCGATGACGTGATCAAGTTTACAATTAGCACTATCTATAGGTATACCACTATATATCGTAAATATAGAAAATGAAATGAACATTTTAAAGGAAGCTCGATCCATGTAATCGCGTGCAGCACTCACATTTGCAAGGGCTGGTTTTCTTACGGAGGGTTTGCATTGGAAAGTCACTCGGCAACTTGTGATTGAACATCGGGAACTTATTAAATTCTCAATACCACTGAAATACAAATACACTATTGGAATACACTAAAGACCGATGTGCTATATACTTCGAGAGCACTGTTTTATATAAAATGCAATATTTAAACACTATGAGACTTATTGATTTTTGTGGAGCGGTTAGATACCTAAGGGTAGGTTCTGACTCGTCAGCGATATCGTTCACATGGTGCCGGCGCGGTCGGTTCGCGGTTGTAATTCGTTGCTAAGTCGCGTAATGTGTGTGGATTTATCATAAGTGCGGTATTGAGTTGTATGTCGGTGGGTGAGCGGTCCGGCCGCTGCGGTCGTCGGCACATGGGCACGCACATAGCGCGCGCATAGCGCGACGCCCGCCCGCGCCTCGCCCTGCGCCCACCGCACAACACAACCCCCAATCAATATTCCCACCCGGCATCCACTTATTTCAACTTGTATTTTACTCTCAACCGGGTATCGCTCTACATTATGTGTCACATTTACGTATTTATTACTAACACCTATTTCGAAGGTCATGCTAACTATCACGAACATGAATATTATAATTTCTAACTAGTGGTGTCTGCGACTACGTTCGCGTGCAATTTAGTAGAGTATATCAAAACAGACAAACAAACATTCCAAAAGTTGTATTATTTGAATTTGCTGATTCTGAGTAGTCCCCTCAATATTTCTTCCTATTTCGACATTTTTATAAATGTCATATTTTTAACCGACTTCAAAAAGGAGGAGGTTCTCAATTCAACTACGTGTTTTTTGTATGTTTGTTAGGCGATTTCTCTGTCAATTGTGGACCAATTTTTATTTTTCTTATTCGTAAAGTTAGGTTGGGGTAAAAGTCTTTTCGCATATAGTATGTATGAACTTGTAATAAGATCTCTTTGGCTATACCATTTGTATCTGGCTGGTTTTGGTATCATTAAAAAGTTTTAATTTTAAAGAAGACATTGCCAAAATCAAATTAAGGAAATGTGTGATTTTCATTTGTTTTTCTTATTGTTAAAATGAGTGAATCTAATGAAGAATTTCGATATAATTTTAAAATTTTACTACAAAAAAGGGAAAAAAACACCACAAGCCGCGAAAAAAATTTGTGATGTTTATGGACCTAATGCAGTATCTGTGAGAGTAGCGCAAATTTGGTTTAAGCGTTTTCAATCCGGAAATTTTGATATCAAAGATGCACGTCGCTCTGGTCGCCCTGTTACGGACAAAATTGATGCCATTTTTGAAAAAGTGGAGTAAGATCGGCATATTAGTAGTTACAATGTAGCTGGAGAACTGGTAATTGACCACAAAACGGTTTTGGTGCATTTGAAAAAAGCTGGGTACACAAAAAGCTCGATATTTGGGTGCCTCATGAGCTCACTGAAAGAAACCTAATGAAACGTGTACTCATTTGTGATTCTTTATTACGACGTAATAAAACCGAACCATTTTTGAAGAAGCTGATAACCGGTGATGAAAAGTGAATCACGTACGACAAGAACGTACGAAAAAGATCGTGGTCAAAGGCCGGTCAGGCTTCACAGACTGTGGCGAAACCCGGGTTAACTCGGAACGGAAACGGACGGAAAGCAAAAAGTTGAGAGAAAGCGGCTGGAATTAATCAACAGAAGGGGTGTGGTTTTTCACCACGATAATGCTAAACCTCACACATCTTTAGCCTCTCAGCAAAAATTACGAGAGTTTGGCTGGGAGGTGTTAATGCATCCACCGTATAGTCCTGACCTTGCACCTTCAAATTTTCACCTGTTTCGGTCTCTGCAGAATTCCTTAGGCAGTGTTAGGTTAACATCACGAGAGGACTGCTAAAACCACTTGTCGCAGTTTTTTGATCAGAAGCCCCAAAATTTTTATAGCAATGGGATCACGTCCCTACCTACAAGATGGCAAAAAGTTATCCAATAAAATGGCACCTACAAACTTTAGTCAAATGTAAATAAACTTTATAAAAAAACCTTTTGAATTTTTATATAAAATGCGAAGAAACTTTTCCCCGACCTAATATACTCCCGAAGCGGTCAAATTGTCACCAACACAGAATCTGATGAGTGGATCTAGAGAAATCGAGAGCAACCCTATTATATATAACGTATAACGTATATATAATTCATATATTTTATTTTCTAAAGCTATTTAAATAATATCTTCATAAGTTTTTGTGACTAGTATACATAATAAAACTACGTTTTAACTAACGTAGTAAATTAACTATTCAAATATTTACGTGACTATAAAGTAAAAAAAATTAACAAAAACAAAACCAACTTCAAGACTAACTAAAAAGCAAAAAATAAATATTGTATATAACATCTTGAAGTCGGTCGGAATAGTAATTTTTATGTTTTGCTTCGCACTGACTTCGAGATGTTGTAGAAAATATTTTTTTTTTTGATTTTTACTTACTCTGGAAGCCTTTTATTTTTTGGTAAATTATTTATATTTAGAAAACCTTATTTACAGAGGTGAGCACCATAAACCTTATTATTTGAATTAGCTTAATGTTAGTAGACTAAATAACCAACATGTTAATTATGTTCAAATTTATTGCCTGACAAACTTTACTGCTCTTAGTTAACAACATATTGCTGCGCAGTCGGCATTTTTCTATGAAAAATCGGGTATTGCGAAGCTTTCTGCGGCAAAGAACAAGTCATAAAAATTAGCGTGAGGTATATTAATGTTAAAATTAGTAAATAAACTATTGTAATAGAATTGTAGGTATGTTCGTGATTTTTAATAATAGCTAATAGCTAATAGTGAAAACAGGGCATTCGATTTTATCGTAAATTCTTATTACGTTTTTTGTGGGTTCAAACAATATGATGAATTTGACAACCATTTTTCATATCTGCGATTGTTGCTGTATTAAACTCGAGTTTGAAATTGGTAGAATTGAAATTATTTTGTAGACATCTCACGCATTGGAAATCTATTTTGATTATCGTAGAAACGAATTTATTTCGTGGTAGCTGAGTGGTTAATGCACTCATGTTTCGAAATGACGTGGATTCGAATTCTAGGCACACAGCATTCACAGCTTCGGCAGTTTTTTCTGACATAAATATTGCTACGATGGAAAACATCGTGGTGCTTGTCGAGATTAACGATTTGTGTAACCCGCCTTGGAGAAGTGTGGCGGGAATGTTCTTAATTCCCCTAAAATGGCAAAAGTTTAAGCTGAATAATGAGATTTTTATGGGTATTATTTTTTCAAACCTCTATTCACAAATGAGTATGTATACATAGTAGAGTACCTATAAACAACAAAGTAAATATTTTATTGTTTGTTTGTTCAGTCCTCACAGCACTGAATTTTTTCACATTTGTCAACCATGTTCTTAAGATTTTGAAGCTGTATTGTTATTTGTTGTTTAAAGCAAGAGAAAAATGACCTGGCATCCTCTGGTCAAGAGCAGAAATGTAGACTTCAGGAACTTTACCAATTTCTATGTATGCTGTGCAATTCCTATTCATAATATTCTTCTTCATAGTTGCTAATATATATAAATATGGAGAGCTGACTTATATATATATATATATGTAATTAAAATTAATTGCTGTTCATTAGTCTCACTAAAACTCGAGAACGGCTGGACTGATTTGGCTAATTTTGGTTTTGAATTATTTGTGGAAGTCCAGGGAAGGTTTAAAAGGTGAGTAAATATGAAAAAAATTGATTCTGAGGCGGTACGAAGTTTGCCAGGCCAGCTAGTAATTTATATAATAATGAATATTTTATATACATTTTCCTTTGCCTGACAAGGACTTACTTTATCAGACAGTTTTATCTGATTTATACACTTTATCAAACCATATTCAAATATATAAATTTATACATATGTCAACAATAGGCAGTTTTGAAGTGAACATAATAATAATAATCGCAACTTTAAATATCATATCTTCGCAATATAATTATGTGATCACACCACCATAAGTATACAACATAGTCACATGGACCATCAACAACAATTCTATTTATTCAAATAATTTTATCAAAAATAGTTGTTGCAACAAATATTAGATAGAAATTCAAATAAATAAATCTGGTACAAATAAAAAAATGTAATTAACTATGTTAGCTATGCTTTTCCAATTAACTTGTATAAAAATTAACTTTTTCCTGATAAACTATCTTTAATAAAAAGACATGCAACACAAAAAGGAATTAAAGTTTGAAACTCTTCAACTACATTAAAATAATAAAATGATTTAAATAATGTTTACTAGTTTTCAGGGTAAAATACATAAAGCTACTATAATGATGTCTTTATACAAAGAAGATTTGAAAACCTTGTCATCACTTCATTTATATGCAAGAAATAATCAGACATAATGTGACAACATAATAATTATTTTCCTGGAGGATTATTCTTTATAGGTAAAACACTCTTAGGAATAAGATTTATATATTTTTTTTAGTTCCAAAAGAATAATGTCCAAATGACATGTTTGCAACTAGAGAGATGGTATATAAATCTTTAATAATAAATTATTATTATACAAAAAACTAGTACCTACATTATTAATTATGAAAGTGAGTATTCCTCTTTCCAGTGTTGCATATAAACCAATTATAATTAAAATTTATAGTATGACCAATGGGTCATACTATAAAATTTAATTAAATTAATTATACTTTAACCCTTACATACATACATTTGGAGATCAAATCAATGACTTTTAATCTCCAAATGTATGTATGCATGTGTAAAGTCATAAAGGATTAATTAGATGTTTTAATTGTATCTACCTATAAATTGATCTATACATATATAATTGCTTGGCCTCATTGACTGTCATATCAACACACAGCCCAAACTACTGGGGCAGAATCATGAAAATTTATATGTAGGTCTTCTATACTGTAAGTGAACACTACGCACAGAAAGGATTTTTGAAAATTCAACCCCTAAATGGTGAAAAGGGGAAGCAAATTTGTATGAAAAGCCATCATTTTCAAAGTAAAAAGCAAAGAATTTTATATTTACCGTTTCTGATTAGAAATAAATGTACACATATATCAGTGTTTTTCAAAATTTATCCCTTAAGGGGGTGAAATAGGGGCTACCTTTTAACTTTTTTGACTACTCAAACTATGACTATTTTTAACTTAAGTGAGTGAAGCCGCTGGCTGGTGCCAACGGGTACACAGCTAGTAACGGTATAATGATATTTGAATTTCAGGAATCTAAGAAATAAGAAGGGTGGAGGTTCGGTTTATACTTCTCAATGCAAATTTGGGCATAGTGATATTTTAATATTTTTATATATTAATATGGCCCATTTATTTATTATTTGAGATATAAAATGAATTTTCAGTGGTTTTAAAAAGAATAATCACAAAGGCTGAGGCAGGAGTTTCGCTTCGCTAGCCTTCTGACATGTATTGAAAAAGTTCAGATCTGTTCATAATAAATAAATGCACCCTATAACTATACCCCACCTGCAAATTTAGTTTACAGAGTTAATAATTTGCAGAAATATATTAATTCAATGTTTAAAAGTTAACAATATGAAAACACTCTAGGCATGCAACAAAACATTATTCTTTTTTGTTGTTTTGAACATTTTAATATCGAGAATGACAAAATGTTATGTGAAACAAAACATTATTTTAATGTTAACCGCTGTCCAATTGACATTTCATATTCCCTGCTTTTTGCTTAAATAGGATTTATTTGAATGTGAAATGTCAATATGCATAATTATTCATATTGCTAACTTGCATTATTCATCATTATTTTTTATAACTTCCCAGAACACCCCATTTACAAAATAATTTTTTTAAACAAAAAATATGCATCCCGTAGAGGAATCGTGGCTTGCGACTGATGAATAAACGACGAGTTGTCTGTCCATAGTTAAAGAAATAAATTTAGTATGATACTTTTAACAAATAATCGTAGGCACTGCATTTTTCTTAAATTAAAAAAAAAACAATGCATCTCTAGCAGCCCCAAATTGTAAGGGATGACTCCCAGAGATATCTCATCTCTTCTCCCATCATCCTCCCTCCACCCAATTCATAGAATGTGATTCTAAAATTTAACCATATGCCTATTTAAAACAAAAACTATTATATTGGAGATGTATCATAAGAAAGTTCATTAAAATGGTAAAGAAAATATAAATAAAGTTCTATTAGAGGAGTAAACTATCATATAATAAATAAAATTATACATTAAATCATATATTAAATAAAACTTCTTACCCCTGATTACAGCCATATGGATATTTATAAACAATGCAAGAATTGTGTTAATTCATCGTACTAGAACTTGTTCGGAACACCTTGGCCAAAAGCGTTTAGCCGAGAAGTTCAAAAAGAAGATGTAGCAAGTTGAGCAGGCTAAGAAATCGGAAGTAAATAATTATTTATTTATTTTAGTTCATATTTATAAAAATTCACAAGTATAATTTACACAAATTAAATACAAAGTTGTTTGATTTCAATAATTTCTATAAAGTTCATTAACATTAATTGATTATTTAAAAATGTTTATTTTACGTTTACAATTTACATGAATTACATGACATTATCACATTATTGACAATGACAATTGCTCTTGTTATTGTTAAATTCGGAATAGTAGCAGGTAAATGAAGTGAGTTCATACAGTTTTAAGTAGTTAACAAACAAACAAGAATTTCCACGTTTGTTAGGAAATTTTAGGGTGTTCTCGTAAGAATGTAGAGCACTTATTTAACTTAGTCTCCTGACGCCCAGGTTATGCAACGCTTTCTTGAAGTAAACGTCCAAAGTCCTAAAAGGTTGCAACGGCGAAAAACCAAGACTTTGAATTTTAAAAATTGTATTTTACAGTAATCGCACAAGTATGATATTTTTTACTTGTATCAGGTGAACGAGGAGAAGGAAAAATCGACAAAAATAGATTGATAACCTTTTGGTAGGCTTTTAGGTCAAAAGCACTAGACTTAAAACAATAACCTTTTACAACATCAATTTTATTAATTACCTTAAAAAAATATCAAAAATGAAATTAAAGCTAAAAACCAATTTAATATCTATAATAAACGAAAATTCCTTTAAAATAAATAGAAACATTTATTTTTATTATGATTTATTTAAAACATTAGAAACAGTCCTTATTAGCCCAAAGGTCTATTAAAACGTCTTAAATTTTTAATTATGATAATTTTCATTATATCTGAGATCCATATAAACTTTTAATCTAAACGGCAAATATAATATATAAGCACCTTTTTTTGATAAGCATATCAACACAAATCGTAGTTTTCGTGAATGAATTAAGATTAATTTTCACACTCGACGATCTGTTCGATGCTAAGTCAAGAAAGACAAATTTCTTTTCTTTTCTTAGCACTATCGCCTGGTCACACAAATAAAAACTTCGAACATTTGTATGGATACACTACATGCCTGAAAGTTTGGGTAATTAATATAGTACCTTGAGCGTTTATTTAATGAAATTAGATTTGGTGCTCGGCTATAATCGCTATTTCATTGAAGTACTTTTTTAAGGACCGTGGGATTTCATTGTTACATGGTAAAACTTCGCGTCTGGCATTCAGTAGGAGGTTTACGCAAGGATGTGGACTGCCGATAAAATTTAACCATACCATATCACTTTTGACAGTGACACTAACATTTTAAAATTTAACTTTCAGTTTGTTGTTGACGATGTTGTTTTAAAGTCGTTATCACTTATTTAAATTAAATAATATATAATATAAACTAAAATTAAGAAAAATGTCTGTGATCCTTCAAAGTCAAACGTTTTATATGGTAGATCACGCAGATTATATAAACAAGTTATACCGAAAAGTGTTGAATAATGAAACGAACAGAAATTCTTTTCAACTTCTGAGAAAGTTATTTTCTATTGTTGAAAATGTAAAAACAAATAAAAATAAAAGGAAAAGAAGTCACAATTGTCACAGTTTACTTAAAGAGGTAGGTTTAAAAAAATAGTGTTGTTATTTAAGCTGTCGTTTTCTCTTTTTCTGCGACTTCATTCTATACTTTGTGCTTATTTCTGATTCGCACATTATAGGTACGGTATAGGGTGGGGTATAGTTATACGGCACATTTATTTATTATGAACAGATCCGAACTTTTTTAATATAGGTTAGAACATAGATGAGGTTAGAAGGATGAGGCGGGTGCGAAGCGAAGCGTAGCTCCGGCCTTAGCCTTCGTGGTTATTTTTTTTATAACCACCCAAAGTTAATTATATATTTCAAATAATAAATAAATGTACTGTATAACTATACTGCAGTCACAGTATAGTTATGGGGCGTGTTTATTGGTTAAACTTCAGATTAGTGGTCACTGAATTTTAAGTAGGGGGGGAGAAGTACTTCTCCCTTCTGCAACCATCATGTCACTACTAGGTGACATGTATTTCTTGAGATATTAATTTTTCATTCGTTCGTATTGTTATATTGCGACAATGAAGAGAGTGAAATGCAGTATTATATGGACGGTGGTGCCACTCGTAGATGTGTTGAAATGTTGATTTGATTGATACTCACTTATTTACAGTCATGTTTAGACAAGCATTTTCGAATCATGGGAATTTGAAGACAAATGTTTAATAGCAAATCCTATACCTTGTTTATTGAACATATTTTTGTTTTTCCCATTATTCATTCAAAACTTGTTTGTGGACCCTAAAAACTTGTTTCCTAATCCAAATGAATCCAAACGACATGTCTAGTGGCTATATATAAGGTGTATGTTACCCTTAAACTCAAATTAACCTTAATCTCATGCCACTCTGTGTCAAAGCGCAGCCTATTTATTTATTATTTGAGATATAAAGTGAATTTTGGATGGTTATAAAAAAATTACTTCTAACCTATATTAAAAAGTTCGGATCTGTCCATAATAGTTAATAATAAATAAATGTGCCCTATAACTATACTCCACCCAAAAATTATAGTTTTATATGTACTTACTGATATTGGCTGCAAAAAAACTCTTAGAGTTAAGTTCGCCTATCTACATCACCACTATTTTATACTTTTGTATGTAACTTTTTGTGTACAGTAAAGAATTACATAAAAGTATACTTATATAAGACCAAAGACAGGACTAACAAACTTTCATACTTTTTATATGTTTCTATACTTTTTCAGACATCCAATATACAAGTGTTGTATAACAAGTATATTTCCAAAGTACCTGAAAACTTAAAGGTTGTCATCAAAACAAAATATAAAGTTTTGGCCACTTCAGATGTTAGAGATTTATCAAAACATCTCTTTGAATCAACAGCATTTGATCATAAAGGAATAAATGGTGGTAATACAACAAATGTGGCTCTAGAATGTAAAATTAAAAATGAGACATTTTTAATCCCACCTCAGTCCAGGTAATTGGTTTGTCTTTTTAAATTAAGTAAATTTTGCTGAGAAATCTATTTTCCACAGTGTTATCCTTCAAACCTCTTCACAACATTTTTGCTTAAATTGTAACCAATTTATTTAACTCAGCTGATTATCCTTATTTCATAGAAATAGAAACTATAATGGGTAACTGCAGCCAAAGTGCTGGATTTAAATGCTGTTTCACTTTAAAAAAGGTACTTATGGTGGTATATTTTTATGTTTTTAAAACTAGTTATATTAAGTAAAATATTTAATTTTTATCAACTGCAAGGTAAAATTAATTAATGAAAACTCTTCATACCATAAGCTTAAACCTAAACAATAAGTAAATATTATTATTATTAAAATTGAATTTAATAAATATATTATTTGCTGCAATGGATAGTAAATTGATGATATTGGCAACAATTATATAAACTTTGCTAAGTTTACTTTTTATAGCTGGTGTATATATAAAGCTTATTGTGTACATAACTATAATCTATATAAAATTTATTATTTACATAGACAACATCTACATATATAAAAATTACTTTTTAATAAAACCATAGTAATATCAACAAAAATTTTGAAAATATGCATCACCTTTCAGATTCTTCTGTGGATGTGTGAAGGAACAGTGCAAAAAACTGGAAGGCAGCAAGTTTGACTTAGTCATTGCTGATCCACCGTGGTGGAATAAGTATATAAGAAGGTTAAAAGGTGCTAATCAGAAGTTAAGGTATCCTTCATAAAACTTCATAATCAATTAAACAAGTTAAAAGAAAAATGTTTACAGACATGGAAACCTGTCAGTTCATTGTTGATGTGTTCTGCCTTCCTATTTCATTTACTTCACTTTTACACACATTAGTACAATTTCAGTATATGCAGTTACATACAATCAAGTAATATAATTACAAAATAAAAAGCCCAACTTGACACATAAGATTGTCTATAGAACATTACTATGAATGATACCAACAAAACTAAAAGCCAATAACAATTAAATTATTTAGTTGATAATATACATATTTTTTTACTGGTGCATTATATAATGTTATAAAACATATTTCATTCATTATATTCCTCCAATTAATGAAATAACATTAAATTTTTCTTAATTCTGTTATGTTTTATTAATCTATAAAGTAGTCCCAGAAACAGTTACATTCTAAGGCGTCTTATTTTTAATTTTAGTGTTGCTACCAAAGGTTTGTTGCAGTTCATTAACTCAACTCGATTCAGGGAAAAAACTATATACATATCTATTCCAAAACTTTACATTATTTATGTATTTATACTAAAACAATACTACATATATGTATTGAAAACAAGGATGCGGTACGCGAAAGGCGATGTTAACAAAACTTTCGCGCTTCAAATCGATTTTGTGTGACACAAAAAGTAATTACCTTGAAATAAATCAATCAATTACAAAAGTCGTATAATTTTAAATCGATTTTTCGTGATAATCGGTTAACTTGGTTAACGATTTGGAGGTTTCAATCCCTAAATATGTTGTAAAGAGAATTGTCAAATCGGGCTTTTTATTTTGTGATTATTATAGTCTGTTGGTCCACACATACTACTTTGCAGTGTCCAGTCTTTGTAGTCCTGGGTGCCCAAGAACATTCTGATAATTATTAAGATGTAAATTATAATATCAGCGTATGAACATGAATTTAGGTCTCTCCATTTCTAAACTACTGTATAGTATACCTATCTGATGGTAAATAAACATTTACTATTTTAACAAACAGGTACTTTCTATTTTCTTTTTTTTCTTATATGAGCATGAGCCAAATGTTTAATATGAATTATTTTTAGAGGAAACATAGCTAATATTTGTATTAATTATGTATTTTATATTGTAAGAATGATAATTATTATATGTTTCCCAAATAATATAAATAAATACATTGTTCATAAGGTTGATTTCATGTGAACTTTGGTTCCATACTACAAGAATAGTATAATTGTTGGGATAAAATATATTGTACATAAAAATTTCAATGAAAATTGTGTGATCGAGGCCATTTAACAGAGAACAGTTATAGTACAAACTTCACATTAATATGGGCAAGTTATTGTTTTATTAATTTCAAATATCCAATACAAGTTAGTTCATGTTGTTTTAAACAGGACTACACATTGTGTAGTTTTCAAATTATGCATTTGCAATGATCCATTGTCCATGTCTACCCCAATGGGAAACAGGTGTGATAATATGTATGTATGTTTATTTCAGCTATTCAATGATGTACAATGAAGATATAGCATCAATACCAGTCAAAGATCTTTTATCTCCAAACTGTTTGATTGGAGTTTGGTGTACAAACTCCCCAAGCAACACAGCTGCAGTGAAAAACCTTATATTTCCTTCATGGGGAGTAGAATATGTTGCTACCTGGTACTGGTTGAAAGTTACTGTAGATTTGGAACCAATATGTGAGTTCACTTTTGGTAGTCAAAAACAACCATATGAAAGACTTATACTGGGGAAGGTTGGAGACGTCGAAATGGTTCCTGAAGATATACTTCTGGTTAGCATACCTAGTGCTTTGCATTCACACAAGCCACCTTTATTAGGTATGAATTCTTTCTAAAATTCACTAAAATCTAATTTTCTTTGACTAATCTACATTAATATGTATTTATAATTTTTATATAAAATGTCCTATATCTTCATGATCTCAAAAATATAATATAAAGCTGATTGAAAAATATAATATAAAGCTGATCATTGTATTTCATTGTGCCCCTCAGTTCAGCGTCTTTCAACCAAACTGATTCAATTTGGTTGATGTATCTAATAACAGCAGTATGCTGTGTGAAAACTGCTTTTTTTATTGTAGTATAGGTTCGCGTTTGACCACAATCTCGCCCTATGTGAAGCTTAGATGTGGTCTAGGATTGAGCACGCTTACCTAGAAGATACCTATTCACACGGAACTTGAAGACACCCAGGTTATAAGTATCGGGAAAGACAGACTCCGGCATACCATAAGTTGTTAAGAAGTAAAGAACAAACTCGGTTCCAAATCCCTCATTATCTTTTCTAAGTTTATAACAAAGTAAGAACGCCATAATGCTTGAAGTGGACCATAAAAACCCAACAGGAAAACATACTTAGTACTCTCTGATATAAATAGGTTTTTAAGTAATATCATTTTTTGCAGATATACTTAGTCAGTATATAAGCAGTGAAAATCCTCGAACTCTGGAACTTTTCGCAAGATATTTACTACCAAATACCACAAGTATAGGTTATGAACCATTGAAATGGCAACATATTTCTTTGTATGAGTGTGTGAGTTGACAATAAAAAAATTACATATTAGGCATTTTCTTTCACTTATCAAAGCAACTAGTTTTATTTTAAATTAAGGAATGAATAAAAAATATATGTATGCCATCATAACGAGGCTGTATGGGTTATGGCTATTGTCTATTCTTGCAAAGTCTATTCTTTTTTTCTATTTAGCATTAGTTCTGTTTTGTTTATAAATCCTAATACAAATTGCTATTGCTTATATAACAAGAAGTCTAGTTTGTTTGTTCCTTTCCTTTGAATTTGAGCCGATTCTAATGCAACTTAGTGAATAGTATCTTCAGAAACTGTAAATGAACATAGAACACTTATTTACAGAATATAAAATATCTGCAGTATAACGGTAACTATTATCATGGAAGATGAATGTTTTATGCTATTATTGTACGTACCTAAATTTGTTCTAGTGAATCGGCAGAAAACTGATAAGGAACTAATGAAACAAGCTTTATAAATATCCTTATATAATATCGTCATATACCACTACATGTACTATAAAGTAAAGCCGTTTTAAAAATACATGTTAACTATTGCCGTTGACAATAACGCTCGTCTTATTAGTCTTCTTGGGGTAGCCATCTGGATTCATTGTCTGCCATCTCCAGAAGTCCGTGCCTGTGATAGAAATTATGTATCTATAATTATTCAAATAACGGGTTAGAATAGATTGGGACCTCTAGTATGATGATATGAACTGACACTATTCCGAAAGGTTTTAGTGGGTATCCTCGACTCGCGACTCGACCCCTAAGGAGTACTATTTCTACCCCAACGTGGCGAATCCCAAACGCACTCGCTGCGATTCCCACGCGGCGGTAGGTACTCAATCAAATTTCCTCTCGCTAAAAAATGGTCACATCTACAGAACCCTTCATAGTTCACGAACTAGCACATTTTATTTGAAAACTTCAGCGGGAAGTTCCCTTCAAATCTCTCGTATTACGTTATCGTAGATAAGAAATTTTTATTCGACATTGTTGGACGTAAGTACAGACTTACACATCTCCTCAATAGTATATCTGGTGCTCCACCCTAACTCCTCCTTGGCAAGTGACGCGTCTGCCCACATCGCTGTGATGTCCCCTAGCCGCCTGTCCACGTACTTCAAAGGTATTTTCGTACCGGTCACACGCTCAAATACATCCACCAACTGCTTGACTGATACTCCTTTGCCGGTGCCTAGGTTATATATCTGTAAACCAATAATTAGGATCTTATAAAATGGGTGAAAGAGCATCTGATTAGACGATGATGACTGTCCATCGCTTTACGTCATTTGAAGAGGGACCTTAAAAAGCGTTTAAAATAATATACCCCATAATCAAAATCTATTCAACGGATTTTATTGTAATTTAGGTTAAAAGTATTCTTTACTGGTGCTAATAGTTTTGTGAGTCGGAAATATAATTATATCAACACTTTTCAGACGTACTTGAGAGTTTTTTTTGCATAAACGTGAAAATAGTAGTAGCTGAGACACTCGCGTCTCGTCCGAATTGCATAGGTTCAAATCCTAACTGGAGTGATTTTCTGTTTTAATTTGCACATTGATAAAAACATTATGTGTTGACAGTATAGGAAGACAGCGTGAGAAAGTCTGCATATCCAGATTACGGATTTGTAAAATCGTTAATCTGCTTTGATAAAATATGACAGGTATAACGTCCGTTCCCGTGAAATCGGAAGGCGCGAACCCAGTAGTGGTACATTAGTGGACTATTGTTACGAATACTATTTACATATACATCAGTTTTTGCCAAAATTACTACAGATCCCTTATATATCCGTATTGTTTTATAAAAAAATAGATAAATTTTAACTGTATAATGAAAGAGAGTCTAATAGGTGTTCCAAATTCTCGCGAGAAGGCGAGGAACGAGAACGTGGAGCTGATTCGCACTTCATTACTTGCGTTTTCTTCAGAAAATGGAGCGCCTTTACGAAATTTTTGGTGCTAAGGAACAAACTAAGTTACAAGAAGTAATTTTGCATGCACGTAAGAACTATGCTTATTTGCAGCAACTATTCAAGAAGCTACCTAATAGCTATAAGATTCAATTTACCTTTAATCCAACGTGGTTTGAACTCAGAAGGTTAAGAGCTGCCACATGGCCGCTTGCTAAATCCATTACGTGAATATAGTCCCTGATACCTAAAAAAAGTTAATGTAATGTTAGTTATATCAAAACAGCTTAGTAAAATTAGTTAAAATATTGGAAGTATTCCTACGAACCAATCAAACTGATATAATTAGTGCCCTTTATTTATTGGTTTCAAGTTTAAATTATTAAATAGGCTGTACGTTTCCTTCTCTATTTTTTAAACCAAATCACTTAAAACTTCAAAAGAAATCTAATCTAAATAATTGTAATATAACTGTACGTGTGAATGTCACTGATCTCCTTCTAAACCGCTAAACTGATTTTGATGAAATATTTGTGCGTGTTTGAGTGGATCCCGGGGTGATTTAGATTCACAATCGGAACTGGTAGGTGGTGTTACAATCGGATCCTACATTTATATTTTTATTTTTTCAAGGCAGGTCGTCGTCTGTCGGGCCTGCTACAAAATATTCAACTGGTTTGGTCTAAATATATTTTTACAAGGACAATCAAAGACACAAGGTTATAATGGTCAAAAGCGGAAGAAGAGTGAACTGTGGTACTGCCCGCGTCGTATAGTCATTACCTAATGCATTTAGAGCATCTTATACTTTTAGTATTTTATAAGGGCGATAGATATACGAGCAAGTAGATGCGTCTTTTGAACAGGTCTGAGACGATCTAGTGCGGGGGCAAATATTACTTGTCTAGTTATTCCTAATTACCCCAGGTTCTTAATTACCCACTCTCCCCTATGCGTATTTATGGCTCGAGGAACTTTTTCGACCATGTATCACCTGAAGTACGCGAACTTTTAAAGGCGTAAAGATAGTTGAACCCTAAGTATGGCTACTTGCTCGCACATCTATCATTCTGTATGGTATGCTTCTTTTGTGGTTTAAATTATTTGCATACTATCTGATGCCCGCGACTTCGTCCGCGTGGTGCGGTTTTTTAACTATCCCACGGGAACTCTTTAATTTTTCGGGATCAAAAGTATCCTATATGTTGACCAGGGATTTAAGCTACCACCATACAAAATTTCATTTAAATCGGTCCAGTCGTTTCAGAGATTAGCCGGTACAAACAGACAGACAAACAGAGAAATATAAAATTAAAAAAAAAAACTATTTTAGTTCTATTTCACTTCTTACATCACCCTGACTCAGTTTTTAGCATTTTTTTCATTATCAGAAATTCGATCTACAGTTTTATTATATGTATAGATTATTACAACAAATAACTACTAAATAATCGACTAAATTATAAAGGGACTTCAACTCATTATTTCATAATTATAATAGTGGAAAAAGAATTTCTTCCCCGATTTAAATCAATCAAATAATTACCAGTTCAATCAATCAAAAAATTAAAGTAATCAATTCGCATCGCCATACAGCGCGGCAATGGAGCCAGCCTTCTGGGCACGCTCCCATCTGGCAGCGATTTGTTACACAGTCTATAATAGCTTGTACTATTTAAACTTAATTTAATTTTTTTTTAAATACCAGTTCCATCAGGAGTATTATAGTCGCTTCCAAAAACCGTGAGCACAGGTTTCTTGCCAAGTGCAACCTGTGCCATGAAGGGCATTAGGTTTGTGAACTCTTTCGTTGGGTCTTCCCCGATCAAGCCGGAAGGGTGAGCGCCCACAGGATTGAAGTAACGCAGGGATATTATGTTCCATTTCTGAAAAAAGGATTAATTTCAAAAATCGGTAATTACAAAACGGCAAGAGTGGAAAAAGATAATAGGTAGGTACAACGGGCGATAGACCCTATTGCTAAAAACGATCTTTCCCAGGCAACCCTTGCCAAAGAGTTATAGATTTTTAATAGGTACTGACGGTGGTGCAGTTTAAAAATAATTATGATTGATAAATATACACGATATATTTAAATAAGCTTTCATTTGATAACATACAAAAGATCTACAATAAATTTGTTTACGGGTCAAAAACTATCGTTAATTATCTAAAGATAAAATACAAAATTTTATCTTTAGATAATTTCTGTATATTTTGAATTTGTCAGTATTTTAATTTTGCCACGACGGGGACGATAATACCAGTATGGATGGAATGAATCTTATACTAATATATAAAGCTGAAGAGTTTGTTTTTTTGTTTGCTTGAACGCGCTAATCTCAAAAACTACTGGTCTGATTTGAAAAATTCTTTCAGTGTTAGATAGCCCATTTATCGAGGAAGGCTATAGGCTATATATCATTACGCTAAGACCAATAGGAACGGAGCACCAATGAAGAATGTTTCCAAATCGGGGGGTTTTGAAAACAAATTCCACGCGGACGACGTCGGGGGCACAGCTAGTTATACATAAAATAATGCTCGTTAACCATGTTGTTACATAAAACTTACTGTAATTGTTACTGATATAATTACTTCACATATTACTATCTATGTCATTAGTATTCAATGCTAAAACGAACATGTCATACTCTTTATGCAGTAAGTACCTAATAATGATTATTTCCAGATGCACAAAAAACAAAGTAACGGCCCGTCTTAACATATGTTGTGTCATGATCACCAAATGCTTAAAGATTTCGAGTCACATGGCTTGTCCGGTATTATTACGTCGATTTATTAGTCATCAAAGACGCTTTGTCTCGAAAAGTCATTGGCCCGGAGGAATTACGCAGAATGCAATTCCGATAACCCAAACGGCAAACGGCAAATATCAATAAATGTAAGCCTTTATCCGCATGCTTAATTTAATTTGCAGGTATAAGGAAAATTAGACATTCGGCTTCACGAAAATAATACAACAAAAAATATGCATAAAATGAAACTAATATTTATTTATTTTGGTATCAAATATATATATATATATATATATATATATATACATTTCAACTTAAATTAAGAGTTACATTAAATTTGTTATTTATAAAAATAATAGCTAAAAGTGAGACAAACAAACACTGATAGTAATATTCATGTTAAACTCCCATTCGAGGGGCCGGGGGGGTATTGTTATTTTAGTTTGAGTTATTGGGTTTGATCCCCTAACTAGCTGATGCCCGTGACTTCGTCCGTGTGGTGCAGTTTTTTAACTATCCCACGGGGGAACTCTTTAATTTTTCGGGATCAAAAGTATCCTATATGTTGACCAGGGATATAAGCTACCACCATACAAAATTTCATTTAAATCGGTCCAGTAGTTTCGGAGATTAGCCGGTACAATACGGTAGACAGACAAACAGAGAAACATAAAATTTAAAAAAATCTAAATTACTTCTATTTCACTTCTTACATCCTCCTGACTCGATTTTTAGCATTTTTTTTTATTGTACAGAAATTCGACCTCTACAGTTTTATTGTATGTATAGAACACAGTAACGTTGTTATTGATAATTAGGATATGTCCACGACTTCGTCAACGCTTGACTTGAAATTTCCGCCGGATTCCAGGGATACAAAATACCGCATCATTTCAAAAAGAAGGTAAGCTATCATTTTAATGAAAACTGTGTCGGAATAAGCTAATTTTTATGCACCCGAAAACCTACAAATCGCTCCTGGGAAAATTCCCGCGGGATTCCCAGGATAAAAAGTAGCACAGAGTTTAAGTCTAAAAATTAGCTGTCGATCAGTGAAAATCGCATCGGAACCGGCCCAGTAGTTTTTACTTGAATCCCGAACATACAGACAAGAAATCTAAAAAAATTGCATCATGTTCTCTATCGTTTATATAGTCTATTCCAGTTGTTTTTTTTTAATATCTTCAGTGTACAGACACGGCATGTTTAGAATTTTATAATATTATACATATACTAGATTTTAATGATTAAGTCCTATTTATACTTAAATTAATGTACCTATATCCAAAAGGAAATATAACCTTGACATTCATTATTAATAGTAAACAACTAAAACCGGTTACCGGCTATTTATATTTGCTAATTTATCTATTCTTATAATAAATTATCTAAAGGCATGGGAATATTCTTCGATCAATGTGACTATTGTTGTTCGAAGGGAATATTACAACAATTAAGTCATCAGCTTAGTACAGGATTAAATTCTACACGTGGCGTGGGCTTTGTTATGTGAACATTACTTGGATTCATATCTAAGACATCCTTATATAATCCAATAAGAGACTTTGTCTAATATTTGTTTGTTCCTATTTTGAAGGTGTTGGAAATAATAAATTATAACGAAAATTGGCATTAATGGCATTACTTATGTAATCTTGATGACGAAGATCTGGAGAACGAGAATCTACGCTAACGAATACGCTGGAATTTGCGTAGAATTTGATTCAGTTTTATTGTGTATTGGAGTTCACGAAACTTAAAGACTCATCATAGTCAGCTATAAGGCATAAATCATTAACATAAACTATAGTTTATTTATTTATCATTGAGGACGTTTATATGATCTAAGTTATTTATGTATTTGTACGGTGCAGGCGGTGTACTCAATGAAACACCCCTTAAATATGGTCTGTATTTATTATAGGCGCTTACAACAGCAATAGGTATGATTAGCACTACTGTACTAAAAGGCACGTTCAAGTCAATCAACACAAGTTAGCACTAGAACCCAGATGTCCCTCTGAACACTGATAGCACTAATTGTATCGATTTCACCGATCAATACTAGTTGCACTAATCAAACACACTGGTATTCACAAAATCCACGAAAGTCACGCTGAGAGTCCAAATGGCTGTAGAGTCTTCCAAAAGCTTCCTGGTCTTCCTTTTCTTCTCTTGTGTGTATAACTTGATTCAGAAACTGATTTTATACTTGACTATGCCGGTGGCTCGCATCGCACTCGCGAAGGTACTAGTTTTAAGTGGTTAGCTGCTAATCGAGCGAGCTACATATTCTTGGTAAGCGGGGCCTAGGGTATGGGAGTTCAGGTCGAGGTGATAATCTAGTGAAATTTTATCAAACTTACACTTTTAATTTTGGATTACGCAAGACTGAGTCAGTTCACAATGGACGCACTTCAACAGTCAATAGTGCAACTTTCATCGAAATTTATTGAAAGAATGGACACCTTCGAAGAAGACCTCCGTAAAGGTAGCTCGTGTTCACCCAACATCACTGCTCTGTCTGCAGATTTTGCTTATTTTAAGACATTTGTGTTGGGGGCCTTACATAATCTCTAGGATCAGTTTTCTTTATTAGCAAATTCAATGGACCAGATGGAAATGCGTACTAGAAGGAAGATTCTATTATTTGATGGTACAGCGGAAGAGCAACAGGAAAGTAACATATCTACGGTAGCGAAGGTTGTGGTTAACCAATTGAAGCAGTCTGCATTTCAGGTAACAGCATCAAACGCTGCTACAGGATGGGTAAACCATCGTCTTCTGGCGGAAAACCTAGGACTATATTCGTTAAATTTACCGATATAGCTATCCGCAACCAAATCTGGTTCTCCAAAGTAAGCAACAAAAAAATAATAAATACGGATTATAATTCAGTATTTTAATGTTGTTGTTGTTGTAACGTGTTACCTTCGCAATGCTTTTTTTTGTGTATATTTCTGTATTTATCTTCCTTTATAACTATTTTGCCAAGTTGTTTGTATTTTAATTATATGTGAGTCATATTGTTTTAGATCACGATTATTTAACATTTAACTTTCTAGGTGTTTATGCCGGTATAACTATAATTTAATAAATTAATGTTCTTTTTCACATAGGTATAAGAAATTATGCCAATTTAAACTAATAATGATTTTTTATTAAAGTTTTAAAGTGTTTTCCTATTATATTAATGTACACTATGAAAGTATCTAAGCATGACGTTGATATGTCATTGTATCTTTTTATATAGCTATATGACTTATACGTATATAATGCTTACTTGTAGTATCTTTGCTTATAGTTTATGGAACATTCATTTAAGATCTCCAGCATTAAAATTGTAAATTTCCTTTCAGTTTATGCTTTTAGTTTGTTTAATGTTTGTTATTATTTAAATTTGGTTTGTATAAATGTGTGTATTCGAAAATGATCATTGTATTGTAAAATATTTTATATTGTGTAAGTTTGTAAACAGGTTCGATGTATGTAGGCACTATGCGGCAGGTGATGCTAATATATATTTATATTTGACGTACCATTATTTATTTATAACTTTTATTTAACAATTTGTATTCACTTTATACACATATACCTATCTTACATATACATATATTTACTGATTTTTACTACATACATATTTTATTTATATCTACTTCTAAGTACCTATTATAACTATTAAATATAAAGGTTTTTTGATGGCATGTAATATAAACAGTGACACTGACAGTGATATTGATTATCTGTCTTGCTCATCTGGTAGTGACCACGCCGGTTTTAATTCTCTTCCTCTTGCAGATTACATAGAATCTGAGTTTAATAATCTCCACACTAATTTCAATGTATTGCATATAAATGCGCAGAGCATTCCAGCTCATTTCACAGATATGCTGGCGTCCTTTAATCAAGGATATATTCATGCTATTTTGATTTCGGAGTCCTAGTTGAAGTCTTGTTTGCCAACTGTGGCATACACTTTGCCAGGTTTATACTCTCATCCGCAATTATCGCATCGGCACTACTGGTGGAGGCGTTGCCATCTACCTCCGCTCTAAAATTCCTTTCTCTATTGTTAATATGTCTTCGCAACCACCACAGCCTGACTCTGGAGAGCATTTATTTATCGATGTATCGTTATACCATACAAAAATACTCCTTGGAGTATACTATAATCCTTCGTTACGAAATCACTTCTTTTCTTCTTTTGAAAGTCTACTAGAAACTTTAGTACCACAATACCCTCACACAATCATTATGGGCGATTTTAACACTTGTTTACTTAAATGTGACACACGCTCTTCTTCCTTTGAAACTTTAGTGAATTCCATCAATCTGAATATTCTTCCGTTAAATGCGACCCACCACTTTCCAAACAGTACAGCTTCTCTACTAGATTTAATGCTAGTCTCTTCCCCTACTCGTGTTATTAAGCATGGCCAGTGCTCGGCGGAAATGTTTTCAAATCATGACATGATATATCTTTCAACAATGTTCGTCCGCCGAAAGCTAAGTCAAAGCTATTTGTGCAGCGTAACTTTGGTGGCATGAACACAGAAGACCTACGCAAAGATGCTCAAGAGTTAGACTGGTCTGGGGTAACCAAAGCAGTTTCCATTGATGACAAGGTGAATGTTTTTAATACTACCCTGCTGGGTTTGTATGACTTAGATGCGCCATTGCGCCAGATTAAACTTAAACACCATTATGCACCTTGGCTGACAGACTAGATCAAATGTCTTATAAACCAAAAGAGTAAAGCTAAAACAAGGTTTAAATGTCGTCCTAGTGATGTAAACAGTCAAGCTTTTATAAATGCTCGCAATCGCTGCATTAGAGCATGTAGGAACGCACAACGCCGATACATTCATAGTTCAGTTGAAATTGACAATCCAGCAAAAGTTTGGAAATTCCTTAAATCACTGGGGGTTGGTAAATCATCTAATGTATCAAAATCCAATAATTTAAATACAAATCTTCTAAACCAGCATTTTGCTACATCTTCCGATTTCAATCCGACAATTAAGTCAAAAGTTTAAAAGTAATCTGTTCACTTCCGACTCCACAGCATTCTCCATTTTTTCTTACTCAATTTACTGATTGTGATGTTGTTAGAGCTGTTAAATCTATAACGTCAAATGCGGTCGGTAGTGACATTATTAGTCGAAATATGATCTTACCCATACTTGATGTCATCAGTCTCATCATCGCACACTTTCTCAACTACTCCATAACTACAGCTACATTCCTTGAAGCCTGGAGAGAAGCCGAAATAATTCCTTTGCTAAAAAAACGTAATCCTCTTTCCTTTTCCGATTTTCGACCAATATCTATCCTTCCATTTATGTCCAAAGTCCTTGAACGCTTAGTTCATCAGCAACTAAGTGTTTATTTAAATAAAAACTGTTTAATGAATCCATATCAATTCGGCTTTCGTCCAGGTCACAGTACAACTACAGCTCTAATCAAAATCACTGATGACATCCGACATGGTATGGATAACGGTCTTCTGACAGTACTGTCACTACTTGATTTCAGCAGCGCATTTAACAATGTAGATTTTGAGATTTTATTAGCAATTCTCCGCTCTCTCAACATATCTACAACAGTTGTTGACTGGTTTCGTAGTTACCTGTATGGGCGTCAGCAGAGGATACGCATCGATGAAACTCACTCGTCATGGCAAAGTCTAATTACCGGTGTCCCTCAGGGCGGCGTTTTATCTCCGCTTCTATTTGCTATTTTTATTAATACAATCTCTTACAATTTATCTTCATCCTATCATCTCTATGCAGATGATTTGCAGATTTACGCGCAAGCTAAAGTAGAAAATATCAAAGACGCTATAAACACAATTAATGATGACTTGGGACGCATACTTGATTGTAGTCGAACACATGGCCTAAAAGTGAATCCTAGTAAAACCCAGGCCATCATAATTGGAAGCGCACGTATGATCTCAAAGATAAACTGGTCTACAGTACCGGACTTATTTGATGGGACGCGTCTTCATATTAGTGATAAAGTTAAAAATCTGGGCGTAATCATCGATAGGGAACTATCTTGGTGGCCTCACAACAGAACTGAGTCGTAGGGTCTTTGATTCTTCTGCATCGCTTAGGAGGTTAAAATACTTTCTACCGACCGCCACCAAGGTTACACTTGCTCAATCGCTTTTACTGTCGATCCTTGACTATGCGTACGCCTTCTATCTTGACGTTATCGT
Organism: Dendrolimus houi; assembly: GCA_039645545.1. Lineage (NCBI taxonomy): Eukaryota > Metazoa > Arthropoda > Insecta > Lepidoptera > Lasiocampidae > Dendrolimus > Dendrolimus houi. The sequence goes on from CM077134.1 coordinate 14,474,368, forward strand.
AGAACAACTCAATAAACTTGAGCGACTTCAAAATTTTTGCATCAGGCTTATATTTGGTTTAAAGAAATATGACCATGTCTCTGAATATCGCAAAAAGCTCAAGTGGTTGTCAATCTCTCTTCGCCGGAATGCTCATCTTCTCAATCTGCTGTATAGCACATTATTTATTCCTTCTACTCCTTCCTATCTTAAAGAACGTTTTGATTTCCTCCATACTTCTCACACCCTTAATTTGCGCTCTTCTCATAATCTCGCTTTAAAAACACCTACACACGTTTCTACTTTCTACACCAAATCCTTCGCTGTGCAGGCTGTCCGACTGTGAAATTCATTGTCCGAAAACATAAGACAGGCAAAGTCACTCCCCATTTTTAAAAAACTGTTGCGAGAATATTATCTCACTTTATAATAAATATTTAATACCTAATAAATAAACGTACTTGTATGTACGTTTATTTATTAGTGTATTTGTATATATAATATTAATATGTGTTATTGTTTATTCTATATTTATTCATTTTAGGTATAGGTATAGGTATTGTGTGATATTTATATATCCTATTTATATATTAACATCATCATCATCATGCGAGCGTTAAATCCCGGTTGCGTTCGGAGCCTTCACCCCGACGCCCAGGGTCCGCTTTCCTACTTTTTCTACTCCACTTCGCGCGGTCTTCTGCATCCCCCGTTTTGAGACCATTGGTACGCATGTCATCTTTCACAACGTCAACCTAACATTTCTTGGGCCTTCCCCTTCGACCGGGACCTGGCGGAGGCGGCATGGCTAGACATTTGTTCCCCACATAGTTAGCCGGTCTCCATAAAACGTGGCCGTACCAGCGTAAGCGACACTTTTGCAGTTTGTCTGCTATGTCACGGACATGAAGACTGCCGCAGATGCGGGAGTTCCTGACCCGGTCTTTCCGCGCCACTCCACACATCTATCGCAGCATATTCATCTCCGTGACACGCAGTTCTTGCTTGTGTCGGTCAAGTACAGGCCACGATTCACTGCCATACAAAAGGACAGGTCTAATGATGGATTTATAAACCTGTCCTTTTAATTTAACCGGCATTTTGGGGTCACAAATGACACCTGTCACCTCACGCCACTTGGCCCAAGCTGCTGTGATACGGGCCTTGATGTCGTGGTCGATATCCCCGGATGCACTAAGTACAGATCCCAAGTACTTAAACTGATCCGTACGCTCGACCGTATCTTCGCCTATGCGTACGGATGTGGGATCTGTAGTATTGCAGGCCAAGTACTCAGTCTTCGCCACATTTAGCTTCAGACCACCGTTCTCTAGCGACCTCTTCCACGCATTTACACGTTGTACCAGGCGCCCCCTGTCCGAATCTGCCAGCGCGATATCGTCAGCATAACAACCATGGAGGTTGCTCATGCGCGTCTCTGATGCTGTAAGACACTTCGTCTAATATCACGCTGAACAGAAACGGGCTAAGGACAGATCCCTGGTGCACTCCTACGGTTATGGGGAAGGGTGTGGTGTCGCCAAGAGCGGTCCGAACTATGGAATCGGAATCACGGTACATGTCCCGAATAATGTCAATATACGTTTCTGGCACCCCTTTGGACCTCAGTGCCCACCATCCTATTTATATATTATATATGTATTTAATTTGCACACCACCGTCATACACTTGCGAATCTCCTATTCATAAAATCCATAGCCCGGGTTGTCTGGAAGAGATCGCTCTAAAGCGATAAGGCTGCCCATTGCTCCTACTTTTACTGTTTAATGTGACTACTGTAAATTGTTTATTTTATGTGTATGTGCTGAACAATAAAGTGTTTTCTATTCTATTCTATAATATAGATTTATAAATAAATAAAAGAACATCTAAAATTTTTTAAAGAGAACCGCAGGAAGAGCTTTGTCCTTCGAGACTATATCCATAAGGTGAGGGAGAGTAAGGCGTTACAACACAAGCGAGAGACGCAGATGTCAGCCATCTTAGTAAAAGTTAATCCACATTACCTGATCAGCAGCACTAAGGTCCTTAAGCATCTCTTCTATGAAGTACTTCGTTCTTCCGTATACGTTGGTTATGCTCCCTGTAGGGTGGCTCTCTGTGATTGGCAGATACTCGGGTTCGCCGTATACCGTGCAGGATGAAGAGAACACCATTTGGTAGCAGCTGTGTGATCGCATTATCTGTAAGAAAAGAAGCTATTAAAATATAATTTACGTGGTAGAGCCATCCTGGAATCAAAATTTTGATTACAGCTCTTAGGTGTGATACTACTTTTTCACAGAATGTGAGCCTGAAACGGTTAGCTTTGAATTAATTGTGTTTCGTGCCTGAATGAGAGTTTTGATGAGTCACTGCCTCTTCTTCCCTCTATTCCAATGCTATATCCCATCGGCTCTATCGCATTCTAAAGGCTTGCAACGCGTTGTCTTTGCCCTTGCTGTTGCAAACGTCTATAGATTTATAGAGTAATCTAGATATCAACGGGTGAAATGCTATTTGTTTCAAGCGGCATTTGGAAAATATGTCGAGAGAAGAGTTTAAAATTTCAAATGATCCAAAAAATACACCGTTAATAAACTATTTTTGAAAAAGAAAAACATCAATACATTTTAATTGGAAGCCATGTTCATTAAATTAACTTAAGTTTCTAGAGATTATGATGAAATAGAGCCACCATATCAATAATTTAACAAAACATCACTTAATACAAATAGCTTTTTACCGCTGGTAATAGGTGAATAGAAAACTGCAAATCGCGTTTTTCAACTGTTATAATAACATGTTGCGCGTTTGGAGGAGATTGGTTTGGAGAAAAAGTGTAGAAAGTAAATTTTTATTATAGTATACAGCAGACAATTAAAGGCCCACGGCCGGCACCAGAGGGGTCATCGACGGACGGCCGGCCTTTTTTATTGTCGCGCTATGGGCATACCCCAGCTGGGAGGCTCATTTGATTTCCGGTACGCAAGAAACCGTAGCGTACCTAAACGAAGTGGCCCAAATAAGTGAAGAGCTAAATTTTAAATAACTTATTTATTTCTATATCACATCATTAAAAAATAATTGAAATCATTGTTCACTTGTCACTTTGTTACTGGGCTATTGTATTTATGCCTAGCAGTCTTCTTCCATGCCCATGCCAATAACCTCAGCTCAAGTAGGGCCAGCATAAAAACGGTTATTAGACACACTTTATTGCTCACCAAAACAACAGACACAAAACATTAGTTAGTTAGTTACAATATTTTTAGGCAAAACAATAGGCGGCGTCATCGCTTAGAGGAATCTCTTCCAGGCAACCTAACTTATAGGATATTCTTAGCTAATCTGGCGATGTAGGTGGTTCATAAATTGAGTTGTTGCTAAATTTTTACAATACATACTAAACTAAATACACGTGTCTATCTTAGAATAATTACAATGTATTCTAAGCGTGTCTATAGTAAAAATTATCGGTGTAAATTCTGTGTTATTTGAATGAATATACATATACCTCCAAAAGATTCAGCATACCCAGAAGGTTGTTTTGGTAGTAGAGTAAGGGCTGTTGCATCGATTCCCCCACAGCTTTCAAAGCTGCAAAATGGATCACGCAGTCTATCGTATGCTGAAAAAGGTTAAAAATATTCTATTATTTTAAAATTATATAAATATGAACTCCCCGAGGTGATTATTTGAATAACTTTATAAAAAAATTCAACTTGATAATAAAAATATAAATAAATAAACTTAAGTCGCGGTGGCTTAGTAGCTAAGGCAGACGCGTTATTAATTTCTTACATGTAATACATATATTTATTGTACATTTAATCTTAAAAATAAATAAACTAGATTATACTAAAATAAAGCTATATTTACAAAATAACATAAATCTATAAGTAAAAAATTGACTCCAAATCGCTGTCGGCAGAGAGCGTGCCCAAAATGCTGGCCGCATTTCCGCGTTGGATGGCAACGCTGATTCGTTGCCCTAGGTGCAAGCCAGCCCTCCTCCTTCTGCGAGCACGTCATGTTTGCGAAGGAGGAGGCGGAGCGGGAGCGTGAGCGTACGTCCTTGCTCCGCTCCCGCCAAACGAGGACGCGCCGACGCCGGAGGTCGGACCTCGACCTTCGGCCACCGTAAGCGGGCGGCGCGGGTGGGGCCCCTTGGGGTTTAGGTGTTCTCACTCACCCGCACATGCCGTCGAGATGAGAGCGCAAGTGTTCCGCGCGCGCTCATTTCTCCTCCCGTGGGGCGCGTTACAAACCGCCCCACGTTGGACTTGAATATGACGTCGCCGGGGACATAGTTCCCCGGCATTGGAAGAGTCCCAGTGAGTGGGGCCCACGCCTGCCAGGGCACAGCGGAGCTGGGTATCCCATTTACCCGTAGCCCTGGCTTAAGGCGCAGGACGGAACACCCAGGGGTTTTAGTGGGTATCCCTAACTGGGGAGTGGCAATAGCGTGGCACCGGTTCTGACCGGGCACGCTAGTGCCACCCCCGATCTGGCGAATCCCACACACTCACACCGGTCGCGAACATCCCCCCAGGCTTCTGTGCCTGTCGCGGCTTAGTCCTTAAACGGATTTTCCCTGGCCAAAAAAAAAGGTGCAAGCCAGCCACCTGAGGCTACGCGAGTCGCGTTGAGAGGTCTCGATAGAGTATTTATTTATTTAATCAAACTATGCCAACAACATAGTTTAAAATATATAAATACATATTATGCAAATGTTACAGGTAGTGTGAATCCGTTACAAGATAACATTTCTTAGATAAAGCTTGCTTTTATAAACATCAGAATAATATATCAAATAATATTCTGAACGAAAAATTTAAGACTTCTTGAAGGAAACTAGATCCGGTCAGAATTCGAACTCGAATAGAGTTTGAGACACGGGTGTGCTAACATCTAAGCTACCACGGCCTTTTAGGCTTTATGAGTTGTATGTGAATGTTATAGTTATTTATTATTCGTTGTAAAAGGTCCAAATTTTAACCCTCATTATACCCAAAGGAAGCCTAAAAATATGCTTTTAATTACCTATATTTTTTATTCTGTAAATTATAAGCTGATCTATGTAAGTATTATCGAATATGCAAATGATTAAATTCGTAGTGTCTTGTACTCTTGAACAAACTGTGTATTTATCTATTTTTTTTTAATTATTAAGTTCTATCACAATCACTCCTATATTCTTCGGAGCCGTATTATAGAACTTGAAAAGTATTTATCTCACAATTTTCATATATTGACCTATTTATCTATGTTATAATTATAGTTTATTAGAAATATTCTATAAGAAATCCCACTAGCTTTGTGTGGAGTGATAATGACCTTAATGATGCTGACTGAGGTGATGACTTGCTAAGTCTTGTGAATACACGGATTTCTAAGTCACTGGGTCAAGTGTTTCTATAGATATTTTTACAACACTTTTCCTGCACATGTTTTAGTTGTCCAGTCACCGCTTTTAAATCTTTTTATTGGATTTTTACAGCTATGAAAGAGTTTGTAGCATTTATACACTCTGCTAATGAGTGTGTCTGTACTATCTGTGCCTACGACTTCGTTCGCGCGTGATTATAGATATTTATATTCATAACGGTCGTGCCTTATCCAGGGCCTAAGGCACGAGCATGTTAGTCGCACACTATAGGATGCGCCTGGCCAAGTTTCTTATTTTTTTAATATCGCTGCGTCATCTATTCTTTCCTGATAAGATAATAGCTAATAATAATAATTGATGTCCAAACCTCATTGGATATGATGATTCTGTTTAGTTATTTTATTCTTTAATTTAATATTAATTTCATAATAAAGACCGTTTTATACATTGATCCTTCGAGTCGGATATAACCCACTGACCTACTGAAAGTAAAAGAAAATGTTTGTAATATTGATTGTGTTATTTTGTCAACAACTTTGACAGAGACAAAAAACAAAAGAAAAATTTAGAGAATCACATCACTAAAAAACTCGTCCAATATAGTTTGGACAATTAACATTAACATCACCTACCTTATCAAAAATGTCATTAATTTGCGGTTTGTCCAACAAGTCGGCTTTGTAAAATGTTGCACTCTTTCCGGTGATCTGTTCTGCTCTCTGTAGTGCCGGAGAACCAGTTTCATCGCCGACGGCATTTGCAAAGTTGTCAATCGCGACCACTTCATGACCTGCTTCTAACAGGTCTATGATGCAGTGGCTGCCGATGTAGCCTGCGCCACCAGTTACTAAGATGGTCTTGAATCGCGGCATTGTTTATTCTGAAAGGGGAACCTATTTTGAAGCACTTTGAACACATTCACTGTGGCGTGAGATATATTGACCCCCATAGGTCAAATAGTATCTCATGGACTTTCTAACCATAAGTGCAGTAAGCATATCTTTATAAATACTCATCAGAATAGAGATTGAAATATACCTATAGTATAGTATAGTTATTTACTGCTGAAATACAGCAAACAAACTATTGCGTGGTAGAAAGTAGTTACCGTAAATTTATTACTTATATCTATCTATTTTAAAATACTCTGTAATACTTTTGTATAGTATAGATGTCGTTGTGGTAAATAAAGATATATTTTTATTTGAATGTATTTAAAAATACATCCCTGCTATATTACAAGGATTTTTTAAAGAATTCATTAATTTTTTTTTATCTCCTATTAAATTTAAACTGACTGACCACGATGAGTTAAACGGAATCAGTAATTCTATCAATTATGCTAATTACGTATCAAAGATGTTTCTATTTTAATTTATTCGTCTCACATTTTAGATGCATATTCAATTACGTATCTAGTTGATTTTTCACATATTAATTCTACATCTGCTGTATTTCTGATAGACAAGATACATTCTATAGCAGGTATCAGTCACAAGTATTGTATTAGAAACATCTTTAGAGAACATATGCACGATAACTGGAAGCACATAAACAAAGGCTGTCTAAGCTAAACTAAAGAACAAGCAAAAAGTTATTGTGTACTTTGTAAACCAATATCACTTCTCTGTTTTCCCCGTGCATTATTGCTTTAACCCAGACACTAGATATAACTTAATTAATAAGATGGCTATAGGCAACTCTCAAGGTGAAAAGTTGAAATGCTAGTTTATTCGCTACAATTGCTATTGTATTGTATTATAATTGTATGTAGTTGCTATGTTTGTTGGACTTTAAATTAGTAGTACTTTTTTATTACTGGATCCATCTGATGGAAATGGTTAACGTCGCTTATGGACATTTGCAACACCAGAGGTGGTATCAATGTGTTGCCGGCCTCGAAGGGGGGGACTGTAACTTGGCAGAAATATAACTCGAGTTTGTTATGGGGAGATACCCCACATCAGGGGTAGAAGCCATCCAGACGGATAAATCCAAATCAACTGGCTGTGGGTTCTTTAGTCGCCTCTTTGGACAGGACGCCCGGTCTCAGGAATTGGAATTCTGTCTCAATTCCTACACGGATAAAACATCTGAAATGATAATATAGTGTCAAAAATCTTACAATTTCGCCATAAAATAGATAATACTTATATATAAAATACCAACGTGGTTTGCACATATGCATCTTCGACAGATGATTTCAAGGCGTCCCTGTATTTGGTCCGAGAAAAAATTAGAAATTAACTTGATGGTTCTTAAAGTAACTGATTCACGATTATTGGCGACGAAAGCTTGTATTAAGCCCAAAACAAGCAACTATAACGATACTAATAATAATTGTATAAACATCTACCAAACATAAGTAAGTCATAAAAACTTCAGCTGACTTTGATACATCTGCTAAAACAATAACCCATTCAATTTCTTTGTTATCCTATACAATTAGAGTAATATCTATTTTGATCACGTATTCAATTCAATCGATTCTATCTGTCCTTTACGCTTCAATTACTGGTGTATTATTTAACTTCAATTAACTAACGATCATTAATTGATGTAGGAAAAATAATTCCAAACAATCCAAGTTCGTGATCATGAGTGTGAATAAAAAATATTTATTCGTTGAGTTTTAATAAACAGTAGTTTTAGCCAAATACTTTTAACAAACTATGCTTCCTCTTACCAAAGATTAATAACTAAATAGTAACGACAGTCGTTGTCCTGCCCTGAAAAAATGAAAATCTAGAACCCACGGCACCATCTACCGGATCCAATTGCGAATCAAAACCAACCCGGGACCCATTCAAATACACACAAAACATTTAATCAAATCCTGAAACCCGATTGCAGAGCCACCTTACCGGGTCCAATTGTGAATATGAATAGGTTCAATTGTTTAGGAGGACTTAATTGAACATCACACACGAACAGATGAATTTTATATATAAAAGATTGTATCTTCTATAATTATTGGCATAAGTAATCAATCATCAATGTAGAGATGTACAATCATCTACAATACAATAAATCTAGAGAAATCGAGTTTTTTCAATTAATTAAAAAAGAGAAAAATCTTGGGCCCTAATGCGAACCAGGACGTTCCGAAAATACAAATTCTAGATTTTTTCTCTGTCTGATATAACATCACGTGACAACTGCAGCACGGATTTAAATGATACTTTTACAGAGCTAGCTTATACCCCGAGCCAACACTTAGGGTGCTTTTTATTTAGATAAGTAATGGTGTTTCCCTGGTATAGATAATTATAGCTAAAAGATGCCACTGCAGTTGCGTTTTTTTTGTGCCAACGTTGCAATTCAATAACAAACGTGTCGTCGCAATGACAACGCGAACGAAGTCTCGCATGCACATACTAGTTTATTATTACATTTTTGACAATGATTGGTAGATAAAAGGTAAACACTAATTTTATTATCACCAGCTTGTAGGTAGGTATCTATTACTTTCGGTAGGTACTTAATTGATATTGGATCAGCATGGCCACCCAGCGAGGTCACTCTGGACACCTTACCAATAGATGACGATGTATTCACTCAGTTATGAAGTATGAACTTACAGATTAAGGGATTATAGGTAGAAAATAATCTAACTAATATTAATTAACTAAGTAAAATTATTGTCTGTGGATTGAGTGGATTACAGTCTGTTTTTGCTAATGAAGTTGGTTTTAAACTTTTAATTATTATTTGCATGCTTGAAAGGGCAAAAACATGTGAAACATAAAATAACATATTGTCATCTAATGTCTTTTACTAACCATGTTTTTAAGCAAATAAATGATTTGTTTTGATTTAGGATTGTTTAAAGTTTTCTTCTTTGTATTAAATACATACAAGAATTGATATGTTTTGTCGTTAGATTTTTGAAGACCTCTCAGGGATGACGGATTATTTGTGAGTTGTAACTGACAATTAGATCCATCTTGCTAAATAGTCATCAAGGTACTTTAGATTTCACAATAACAGTGGAGCTGTAAACTAATAGCTATAACAATTCTTCAAATATTGCTCTATTCTTTGATATTAATTTTAAGTATCTACATTAATATCGTCTTGTAGCTTTTTGTATTATATATTATAGCATATATGATGATAATATCTTAAAACATCCAACGAGACAACGCGAGGAGAAATCCTCCTGACTGTGGTCTGGGGTAAGCTTTCTTTCATTTGTATATTTATAGTCTTATCAATATAAATAAGACCGTGACTCAATAGTCAAAACAAATTTTTAGGCTTCTTTAAGAACCTTAAAGAAGATACAAACCTACTGTAACTCAATATGAATAAGACCGTTAGCCTCTAGTTTATTTTTAGAATTATTTTTTATTGCAGGAGTTCAGCAGACAGGCAGATGGCCCACTTCATGGAAAGCGGTTACCATCGCCTATGGACGGACATTTGCAACACCAAAGGTGCTACAAATGCGCTGCCACTCTCTTAAAGGAGACTGGAACCTGGTCACTAACGCCGGAACACAACTCAAGGTTGTTATGGCGACATACTTTAGACCAGGGGTGGTAGCCATCCGGTCAGGCAAATGCCCTACCATCTGGCTGTGGGTTGTTTTGTCGCCTCTTACGACAGGCCGCCCGGTCGCAGGAAATTGTATTCTTTCTCCGTTCCTGCTCGGATACATTTATTTAACATTCTACTGCTATAAGATTTTTTATATAAAGACTTAAAAATTTTAACAAGCAACCGTCTAACTTTTATTCGTACTTCCGAGTTCCTTTTATAGGTTTTAACTTGAATCGTGACGATATCGTGCAACTTATAAGTCCAAACACACTGATGCCTGTCTAAGTGAATATGTAATCAAATACTTAGGTAATCGGGTGAACTGCATCAAATCATAAGGATCATTTAATATTTTGAATAACACAACTTTAACATGCTTATAATATTAAATGGCTGAAACACAAAGGCTTTCTGATGCCGCAGACACGTCTTTAATCTACGAAGTCATAGTCATAGACGAAACCACGGATATGTAAGTATTTAGTAGTAGAATTAATTCAATATTATGTCGTAGGTACTTAGTTACATTCTAGAGAACCGTTGCCTAATAGAGTATGGGAGCTCAAGCAAATGGGGATAAACTTTGAACATTCTGTCGATGGCCAAAGATTTTTATCCGAAACTAACAGTGCTCATGATTTCGTTTGCGCAAGACTATTGATGTTAATATCGTCTGGGATGTCTGGAAGTGATAGCTTTTTAGCGAGAAGACCGCCCTTTGTGCATGATTAAATATTCTTAGTTTAGTCTATAACTTCATATTTGTATTGGTGTATAATAAAGTGTCATCTATCTATATTCGGAACCCAGCGTTTCGATATCTTATCTGAATGAAATATACTCGAAAAATTCATATAGGTAATTCCCGTTTGACGAGCCGTTTCGGAGTCTTTTCCAGATAAACTGAGACAAAAAATAAAAAAAATGTTCTGTTTTATTATTATATGGTCGTATAAATAGCAGCTTTAACTTAAATTTTGGCATTTTGAAATCACAGACACTTTTATTCATAGGTAGAAGATAAAATCTGATAAAAAGTAGTTAGGTACATCTTAATCTAATATACATGATATCATGAATATCCAAACATACGTATCCATATTAACTAAAATAGAAATGCCATAAAAATGAGGAAATAAAATAAAGCAAAAAACCTTTCAAGCTTCCAACCGGTTGTACAGCGTTTATAGCTAGCTGTTATCTGCCAGAAGATCACGATTTCACTGTAAAACTAATTACAGTCCTGTCGTAAAGAGCCCATATAAACTATCCTGTTTATCCTGGCTTAGGTTTTTCTATATCCTGTCGGCTTATAGCATAGGTTATCCACCCCGGCCGCGTTCACACCGAACAGGGAAGATTTTACAGTTAAAGGTATTGTGGTATGCGCGGGGGCTGCTCGTAGTCTGAAGTGGTAGTAGTATTAAAACTACATTGTCCCTATGTGAATGATGTCTTTATTGTCGTGTTTAACAAAATGACAGCCTGATATATACACTACATTTATGCTATGTGTGCAAATACTTAATTATTGTGCGCTGGCCCCCCTTACAATGAACAATACAAATGCTTACATACTACAGTATTTCAGTTTAATTTATTCTGCATAAGAAGACGACATCTTAACATGCAATGGGGCCAATTACAGTTTTATTTTGAAATACCTAACATAAAATATCAAAGAACACAAAATAGTTCACTTGAAAAAACATCTTTAAAAACTATATTTAAATTAAAATTTAAGTCTGTAACCAAATATCAATCAAAGTGTTAGTATTGGCCGAATAATTATAATGTTTTGAAATGTTTGTAAACAAGAATATTAAGTTAAGTTTGTTTTTAAACTATAAATAGCTAATTAGATAGCGAAAGTATAGGTCAGTGTCTGCTATGAAATAATTAAATTTATGAAACTAATACAAACAATGACCCGAAATTAGTTGCCTTTATAAACTTCATGAAATATCAGGTGAACTATTTTCTTGTCATATAAAGACCCAACTATATTGATATGAATAAAAATATCTATTTTGACTGGCACCCGCATGTAAACCAATTTACTATATCATAAAAATATAGATGAGTAAGTAACCGATGTTATCTATTGTGCCTACAGGATTCTAGCCATCATATTATTCCCATTGCACCTAAATGTGTTACTAATTAAATTTAAAAATATCCACAATCCTTGAAACGCTATAAAATACTTTAATATTATTTACTGAGTTTAACATATAATTTCTTTAAGTTCAAGAATCTAAAAACAATATTTAACTATCAGCTATTTTTAATGGGGAAATCTTTGATGTTATATAAGTTGATATCAAATCAAAGTTAAGAAAATAAAAATTAATACGCTATATTTTATGGCTCTCTTACAAAACACATTAACCTACCTAATAATCAAGAACAGTGTTATTTTAATAAAGTCAGAAAAGAAGATTATCAGGTTGTTGATGCGAAGTTATATATATTTAAAAAAATGATATAATCTGGTTTACTAACATCTTTCATCCGCTATAAAATATTATAAAAATATGAGCGAACAGTTATTTTATGTTGTACTGTAATAATTGGAAATACCATATTCTGGGTTGATGTAATTATTACGAAGAGTCATAAGGAAGTTTAATATACACCCGTATTATTTTATACACACTACAAAATATTAATAGCCTAAAAATGCTAAAAATTATGCCAAATAGTCTTAAACTGATTTTCATTAAAGGTGCGGTTTAATTTATTCTAAAACAAGTAAATTTAAGAGGCTGCCAACAGATCCGTTTTAGAATCGCGTGTTATAGAATCGTCAAACTAACTGTTTTCACCTCTCACTTTCGGTATCACCGTTATAAGTTGATTACACTCACCCTTTTTTGTTGTTATGCCCATTAAGTGATGCACTGACACTATTAATTGAAGTTATTAATTAATAGATGCTATGTGTGAATTTCTGTACGCGACGCATTCAATTGAAGCCCATGCGCGCGCGCTTATGACTGGGTCGGCGGCAACGCGCGATGTCTCACGACAGGAGCATTCGAACAGTGCACGTCACCGATGTAGTTTGCAACCTGTTGGTTGACAATCACACTGCGACGAATATAAATCGCTAACACATTCTAATTAGAAAATAGTTGTTTGTGTATACTTAATAAGTTTCTCCCAGACTTATTATGTAAGTAAGTCAGCACGTATTTTTACTTTATTGATAAAAGGATTTTAATCACTACCGAGATGCAAAATTTGTATAAATCACTGTAAATAAACTCTTCAAATGATGTATGATCGCTGTAGTTCGCGATTTGTTTTGTCCTAATTAAAATCCAGTGCATTTAACAATTTCTAATTTTATTAGATTTCGCTTTAGATAAAATAGTTATATTTTTTTATAAAAACAAGATTTAGTAAATAACTACATGGATTTTTTTAATTTTCAAATAAAACTCGTAAACATATTTTCAATACTCCTTTTTTAGTTCAATGTTATATTATTTGTTGGCCAACGCGTATCTGTAGTAAAATGTGCATTGATAATTTTGCGGTCAATATAAAATTTGTTGCCTAATTTCTTTCCTCCGCCATAAATATAAAAAGTAGCAAAATTACAAAGTTCTAGTAGATCTCTTCAGTTAACTAACTGAATATAAAACAATATTTTAATTTAGATAATACATAACTATGTATTATCTAAATTAAAATATTGTTTCATACACTAAATTGTCGTTACGAACTGGAATTAGATTCGTATTGGTGTAAAGACGGCCAAGTCAACCTGGCAGTGACCTCATAAGGGGCACATACACGTCGTGCCAATATCACCGGAATACCGTAACTTATCTAAAAACCAAATGATGTATAGATTCCGGTTTTTATCAAATATCGATTAGTTCCTTGCATTCATTTTTAGGGTCCCATAACTATTTTAGCAATAACTGTATCCTCAATATTCATAATTTCTATCTTTTTTTATCCCTTAATTCAAACTTTTAACGGCGAGCCCTATTAATAACTTTGGAAATGAATATCTCACCATCTATTGACCACAGTAAAAAAATCACTAAGAAATATCGTATTGGTTTTTAAGACCATGTAACGACACACATTTATGTACACTGAATTTTTCATCCCTGTGATTCAATATACGGCAGAAAATCTCGAACTTTGAATAGTGTCGCAATATGCTAACTTCACACATACAGACCCAGTAGTTGTCGTGAAAAATAATTGTGACATATACTAACACTACAAGGAAGTGAACCTAAACATTGTAGAAAATTGATGAGTAAATTACTATTAATTTAGGCAAACGTCACCTCAACATTCGTAGATTTATGTTAATTTACAAGAAATCTAAAAAAAAATGCAGTGTGTTCTTCATCGTTTATATAGTCTGATCCAGATGTTTTTTTCAAATAGCTTTAATGTACAGAGACGACACGTTTAGAATGTTGTGATATTATTGGTCAGATTCATAGAATACAGATTTACGTCAGTAAATTATACAAATTTACGTTTTCAAACAGCTAACTCCGTTTAGGTACCTCCTTAAATTTACTGGACGAACTTGGACCAACGTAATTCCTAAATATTCTATCAAAATATTATTTATATTCTATTCCCAGGGCACACGCGTCCCAAAATCAAAGGGCGTTGGTTCGAAACCCGGCCAGAAAGCATGCACCACTTAGGCAGTTTTCTGACCTAATGTGCTTATTGTCACAGTTATCACGTGCTAACAACGGCGAAGGAAAGCATCGTGATGAAACCTGCATATCGAGAGAACCGATGTGTCAAATCTGCCAAGCCGCCTTGGACAAGCGGGGCGGGTATACTGTCCGTTCCCCGTATAAACGGAGGCCCGAGCCCAGCGGTGGGACGTTTATGGGCCTTTATTATAAAGTCTATTCTTACTCGATCTGCGATCCGCCGAGCTTTTGTGGCATACTACGTAGTATAATATGTTGGATTTACATTGGTAATATATCTTGTATTGCAAATGCCCATAGACAACGGTGATCACTTTCCATCAGGTGGGCCAAAAATCTAGCAATAAAAAAACACAATCGGAATTTAATTGTACGGCACGTGGTACCTTGTCTAATACGTCTATGTGGCCCTTACAGAAGAAAGGTTTAATACCTATTCTATTCAATTTTCTTTGATTATATTTGCTAAGTTTATGTATGCCCGGTGCCTTGATTTATAACTGAAAGCATCGATCACTTTAAACGTCATTATCAAACTTGGGTAAATCTAAAAATATATATATATAAATATAAAATTTTCAGAAAAAGAATGACCGGCCTACAGAATCAGTGGCGTTTTGATTGACGAATAGGTACCAATAATAAATTATTTATTGCGGTTGTCCGTATTTTACCGTATTCGAAACCGTTATCTAAACATCGATATAGATAACTCAACACGACTATGACAGTGATTCAAAGTAAACAGAAGTATACATATACAGACCATAGATACGTCGTAAATAGATACTGCAACATCAACCTTGTCAATTCGTGTATTATCAAAAAAAATAACATTTTTCGTTAGTATTTTTATGTGATAATTCTTTGGGCATTCCCCGCTATAACTTCTTTTGCAGGATATTCAAAATTCAGGCGCGAAGAAACACTTGGAATGAGAATCGGCAAATCAGTGATCAATGATCAGAAATATCGCAAAGCCATGTAACAACATCTCGTGCATTCGAATTTCGAACACTACGTTTTTATTTTGAATGGATTATCATCCTTCGAGCCAGATATAGCGGATAAACTGATATTGCCCTTGGACATGGCCGGATTAATTAGTGAGTCGTATAAATAGTGAATTATTTAGTTTACCTACCCAATAATTAAAAGAGAAGTAAATATAAAATAAAAAACATGGAGTATAAATATTGTAAAACTAAAAAACAGAAGTATTCTAATTAATTCTTTATCTGCGATAATAAGTTCGACATCAAAGCGAACGTGACCACCGAATTACTCATACAAATTAATATGATTAAATCTAACAAGTTTTTGGCATTAGTAGTATAACGTATATCTGAGATAAGTATACTTATGTATTGTTAATCTATATATATAAAAAATCCCTGTCACAGTATCTGACCGCGATGAACTCCGAAACTACTCCACGATATTGATGTTTTTTTCATTTTGATGGATTTGTTCCAACTTAGGACATAGGATAGGTTTCATTTTAATTTATAATATAAAAAATATTGTAATTTTTTTTAACCGAGAGGTCGATAAGTTTGAGTTCTGCTGTCAACTAAATTACATAGCATGAAATAGATGGCGACATACTTTAAGTCCCAGCCTTTCTTATTTAACATATATGAATAAAAATGAATCGTAGAAATATATGTACGCGCATAACTTGACGACGATAGGTAAAACTTTACCGATTTTGATGAAAATTTTGTGTTTGAGTGGGTAACCGGATAGTTTGGTAGATTCACGATTGGCACCGGTAGGAGGCACTCCAACAACCAGTTTTGTGTTAGTTACTGAAGGCCTAAAGCGGCCGCTTTTGGAGAAGCGCTTAGTGAAACTGACACGTGTCTAGATATAGTATGTGACTAGTAAGTGTGTGTCATAATAAACAGTACAACTTTATTTTAAAACTTGTGGTATTTGTAATACCATAGAAAAAATACTATTCTTCCATAGCAATACAAATCTGCGTAATGGCCGTTTTAGGGCCCCTAATCTAATCATTATACCGGCCTTACACCTGTAACTCTTCGTTGTGTAAATCTCACAGGCTAAATTCGCAGTACGATTTATCAATACCGGAATCATCATCATCATCCTTTCATAGATGAGTCCGGTATTGATAAATGATAGTGCGTGTAGCCTTAAGAGGCTGTATGTTTTGTACGTGTAAATGTACAAGTCTGTAAGTCTCTGAAGAAGTGTACGTTAAAATTCGGATAAATAGAGTGGCGCTGCGGTAGCACAGGATCATTTTTAAAAGAAGCGCCAAAAGTAATTAGAGTGAGATAGAAAAATAAACAAGGACCATAAGATTTCCGCATTGTTTTTTATTATTAAAAATTCACAATGATTAAATAACTCTATACATGTCTGGAAGAGATCGCTTTTTGGCGATAAGACCGCCCTTTGTACACAACTAGATATAATTTTAGTTTTTAAGTTCATTTTGTATTGGTTTATAATAAAGTGTTATCTATCTATCTATCTATATTTTCTCACAGCATTATATTTACTAAATTATTTTAGACTACGTAAATAGTTTAGGTTTCTATACTGGCATTTTATTCATTTTATGGCGCTTTAACAATTTTTAAATCATATCATAGTTTTTCATACGCCAGCGCTATTGTGGTAGATATCAAGTGATCTGTGGTAGATATTTGTATCTCTATTTACAGTACAGTTGGACACTTTTTCAAGTTCCCCTCCATATTAGATGGCCTCTTTACCTCTATCCTCTATAAAAGGAACAAAAACCTTGCGAGTACGCTACAATGTGTGCCAAATTCTCATTTCTCGCAAAAATGTAGAGCACCTATTAGGATTAGGGTCGACGTCAATAAAACACCTTGATTAATGAAAACAATTTATTGCTTCCTTTATCGTATATGGCAATTTTATATAAATTTTGCTACTTAACACTTTTATCACGAAACTGTGCCCCTTGCTGCTTTGCACCCTGCAACTCGGATTATAGTTTCGTAAATTAAAAAAAATGACATTTTTAAGATATTTAACGAATTATTTGCACCTCAACGCTTTTGCACCCTGCGAATTGGTTGGATGATTCATTAAAATACTTGTAAATTGTTGAATGTACTTCTTGAGTCGTAAAATCGTTTACTTCAAGTTCTCAAAATATACACTTAACATTCACCCAATTTTAAATGACTTCGAAACATTACGTCTTCATTAAGATTTACTTTTTTTTACAAATAAGGCGCCTAAGGTACGCCTGTCAACCTTTTCATGGAAATTATCTACGTTGTATAAAGTATTTTTACGGTATTTAATTTGTCTATGGTAATAATATTAAATATACCATAACGAATATCTCCAAAAAGATTAACATATATTATTGGGACTCTTGGCTTGGTTTATAAGTTTTTTACTTCCGATTTTGAATATTCAATTATGACTTGTAAAAATTGACTCAAAAAAAGTTATTATTTTTTCTAAAAACTAGTCAAAAGGAAGCCGCATCGGAAGTCGATTGTCGTTTCGTTAGAAAACAAAAATATAATAACAATGCTCAATTTTTTTTTCACACACAACACAATAAGGATTGCTCTATCCATACTTCGTCGTTACATAACACTATTTGGTATTATACTTAAATAATAAAATTAAAATAATTACGTGAAATTAAGAATAATTCCCAGAGATAATGACTAAACTGTTATTTTTTTAACTTTACTTCGTAAGGTATCCTAGCTAGTATGAATTACTCGAGTATCTAAATACCAAGTAAGATACACAAACATATTTTATAGAAAATCCCAAAAATTGCATAGGTGCTTTGATAAATTGTTTTTACAAACTGTGTTTATGATTGACAAACTATTATTAAAAATGATAGAGACTATGTTAGTATTTACATATAAATAAAAATTCAGGAATAATCGAGTGAAGCTCAGAATTTTACTATAGTCTTGATTATACTATAGGTAGAATAAAAAAGGGACTATAAGTAGGATTTAAAAATAAATTTAATTAAAAAAAAATATTTGTTTTAAATACGTTAACTTTTAAAATATTGTATTCGATTATAATTATTTCCGTTATAATATTATAAATAACTGCCAAATAACAATTTACAAAAACGATTTGTCGGATATACCTATGTTCAATTTTCGAAACCACTAAGAAATAAGGTCATTAATTTACTGTAAAAATATCTCTAACAAATATCTTTTCATAGAATACAAATTAAAAAATCACGAAATAATTGCATAAACAAAGCTGGGTTAAAAATATTGCCAGATAATAAATATTTAGTACATAGAATATATTGCAAGAATAATAAAAATTAACAATAAATAAGCAATCCACATTAGACTTTGTCAAAATAAAAAATGAGTTAAAATCAATTATTCTATCACAACAATTTTTGGCAAATACTACATTTAAGAACTAAAAAACTAATAAATAAATCATACATGTCATCTCACAATGAAATAAAATTCAATCATTGAAACTTATAATCTAATTAAATCAAAACTTTGGTCGTTGTGCCATTTTTTTGAATATTTAAACGTTTTTTTCTATTTTTTTGTTTTTATTTTCTCCTTTTCCATCATAACATTGTAGCCGTCACGATTCGTATTGTCGGTGTCAGTTGATCGCGTAGCGTTGGTTTAATTGCTACCTAAGAAAATAGATGCAGCTTCAAAACATTTGAAACAAGTTTAAAAAAAAACTAAAATCTGTTAGTTAGCTACACATGGATGTAAAACAGGATTATTCAAACAACATCAGATGCTGTTAAATTCCAATAGAGGGCGGACAGTCAAATCAACTGAGATCATTTTATAAACTTACAAAACGTTATGACGTCATAAGTTGGTATAAGTTAAAGGAGTCAAATAGTGTATTAACTAATGTTTGAAAAGTAATTAAAATTATTTATATCTTAATATTTTAAAAGATAGATGATACCTAAGATGTTAATTTATTGCCTGTTCTTTTATATGTAAAAAAAATAGAATTTATTATAGCATGTGTCCGCCCCTCTATTCGCCACAGTTGGCAGGTAGAGGATCTAGGAAAAATTTATTAATAGTCAGATATCACAAAGAATATCAGCAATTTGGTCCAGTCGATTAGGAGGTAATAAATATACGTACAAACATATTGTACATGTATATAGAGATAATACTTACAGACGGCTACAACTAATTAGTTTTCTTAGCGTCTTTGGCGTCTTCCTTCGGTTGGCCCTTGCCCAGGAGTTTGGCCAACGAATCCCAAATGCCACCCATGAACAGCGCGCAGAATAGATTCTCGAAGGGCACGAAGGGATCGTGGATGCCCAACAGGATCGAAGACAACTATAAATTTATTATAATAAATATTATACGTTATTTTAAGTATTATACATTTTTAATCCATTTAAGTATACTGAAATATTTGAAAGAAAATTTAAAAATATTTCCGACCTTACATAATTGATATAAATAATACACAATTAGGCTATAAAATTTTAAATTATTAGTACAATATCTTTATTTCAGAAATGGCATTTCGATATACATATGACATATTTACATAAAAAAATTAAGTTATTAAGAACTAATAATTACTAGGGTATCTCACTCATGTCATTGTTTAGTAATAATACCCCTAGTCGATAGAACCTACATACCTACATAATGTTTCAAAGTACAAATTTCTTACATTATAGATACTTACATCAAAATATAGATCAATTAAAAACCAGTAAAAGGAACAAAATGTAATATAAATATTTTAAAAGGATAAGTAATTTTTAAAATGTTAAACATATTGTGGAAGGTTAAATAGTGCGGGGACTGCCTAAAGTGGCCTAAACGAACATTTCTGACGGCTTAGGATTTCCGCTGTATGTTGCAAACAAATAGTTAAATTACCAAGTCCGGAAAATTCCTGAAAAACGGTAACCCTACCACCAGGAAATCAGATATTGCGACATTACAATTTAAAGGTTTCATGCCCAAGTTTAACCCAAAAGACCGTTCTGCAATACAAATATTTTAAACAAATAAAAAGATTCTTGATTACCTTAAAGTATACGAAGAATATCACGATGCCGAAGTAAACGAGCGCGTGTGGAGCCGAGATGAGGTCAGTCTTCTTGTCCAGTACAAAGATAACAGACGCAACCAAGGATGCCTTCGTGTAGCTAAAATTTATCAAATAATAACAATAATTATAAAAGTAATAACGAAAGTTAGAAATGTCCTAATTATAAATTATGTGCCCGATCACTGCCAGAGAGAATCATGCACAGAATGCTTGCTGCATTGTCACACTGTATGGCAATGCTCATCACAGGTAGTGTCAAAGAGTTTCACACAGATTTCTTTGCCAATTTAACCAACAAACTCAATGTTTCAACCCTAAACGGCACAAGTATGTGACCTCTTCCATACTTGCGCTGTTGGAGGACTTCAGCTGTGAGGTAATGTTGCCAGCCCCTGACTCTGTCGTCAAAAGATGTGACGGGGGCAGATTGTCGACGCACGTCGAATCCCACACAAGCGGTTCTCCCATCTTTCAAGGAATAAGTTACAATCCGCCCGAACTTTAATATAGGTATAGTTTTTAGGGTGAATCTCAGATATAATAATTGTTGCAATAATGTTATAACGGTATCGGTTATGAATGAGGCAGGTTATACCGTGGAAGATAATTGTGCCCCTGCTTTCATTTCCTTGAAAAGCTCCAGTTGCGTAACCTTTAAGTTTAAGTTTTCCAGAGCTTCACGATAAAATCTATGGTATTATTCCAAATTTTGCGCCTTTTCATAAAATAAAAATAATTATTATACTCACAAGCTAGGCTGCATGGTTTCCATTGCGGTTGGCGTCCAAGCTCCGCGGATGAGGCGTTCCACCAATTTGGTGAAGCCGGCACCGTTACCCTTCAAAGTGCCTGAAGTGATAATAAATAAAAAATTAACTTACGCTATAAATTTATTTTTCAAACTCAAAAGTTTTAATCAAACTAAGTTAGACTGGAAATCTTTTTTAAAGTCATGCTTAGTATACACTGCGAAGCGGCAAGAAACACCCTAGCAACAAAATATAGAAAAGTTTCTTTTATTTAATTTAATAAAGATTTTGTACAATTTCTTTTTCAAGGCCTGGAACTAATCTTAAACTAATATATAAAGCTGAAAAGTTTGTTCGATTGAACGCGCTAATCTTAGGAACTACTGGTCTGATTTGAAAAATTCTTTCAGTGTTAGATAGCCCATTTATTGAGAAAGGCTTTAGGCTATATATCATCACGGTAAGACCAATAGGAGCGGAACACCAATGAAGAATGTTTCAAAACCGGGGGGGTTTTGAAAACAAATTCTACGCGGACGACGTCGCGGGCACAGCTAGTAATACATATAGTTATACGTCAAAAACATTAAAATATACAAAGTCTGTAATTAACTTCATCTTCGAGATAATTATGCTACAATTATATCTTATACTAATATATAAAACAGAAGAGATTGTTTATTTATTTCTTTGATTGAACGCGCTAATCTCAGGAACTACTGGTCTGATTTGAAAAATTATTTCAGTGTTAGATAGCCCATTTATCGAGGAAGGCTATATATCATCACGCTAAGACCAATAGGAGCGGAGCACCAATGAAGAATGTTTCAAAATCGGGGGGTTTTGAAAACAAATTCCAGGCGGACGACGTCACGGGCACAGCTAGTGTACATATAATTGTAGCATAATTATTTACAAAATGTATGTGTTTGGTTATCAAGAAAAAATATTTTGTGCCCACTGAGCATTTAAAATTAGCTCCCAACACAGAGTAAGTACATTAATATAATAGGAGAGCTCCCAATCGTAGCACTAATATAAAGTTTTTTCAAATTTGATAAAGTTCCTATGACGCTGGTAGCTCGTTAGTATTACAGGGTGGCAAAATGAAGTAGAAAATAATAGGGGCGTCACAATTAAATTATAAAAATCAGTTCAATATTATGACACGTATTACCTTTGATGTTACACAACGTCCATGCCACAGAATACTTCTATATCTATGTATGCTACTGGTCCATGCGACGTGCCTATATTAATAAATCTGAACAATGAAACCGTTGTGAATGCCAGCAAATATCTTAAATAAAGAAGTCGGTGTTGGTCTCTCATATCACATCTTAGTGATGACTAAGCCGTCTAATAAGCAAACAAATATCTATAACTTTAGACTTTATACGGTTTATAAAATCACAATCATTTTAATAACTTACCGACAATAATCATAATGACATAAGCGTTAGGATATAGTTTGCCAGCATGGCTGACACCATCGTAGACTTTCTTGGCGCGGTATATCTCTTTCATGGCCGATGCGACCACTTTCACTGGTAAGAATTTAGCAACCTTGTATCCGACGTCGAATGGGGTGTAGAAAACTATGTACCTGTGAATAAGGGACTCGAGTAAGATTGAAGGATAAAAATCAGTCATTCTAATCATTCCACAAACGATGATATATGAAAAATGAAATATTAATATAATAAAATGAAATAGACCATGGAGATGAAGGCCACGAATAATCAAGCGTTCAATAAAGGAAAGTAGTACATTTCAAAAACTATTTAAACGATGTTGACAATTAAAGACAGAAAATTCAGTCATTTCGTTTGTTGCCTAAGTTAAGGCTAAGAGCCTAAGTTTCCGCTTTTGCTGAATCACTTAGTGAAATTGACACGTCTTTAGATATCCTGGTAGGTGTAAGAAATAGCATAAAGTACCACTTTATTTTTATACCACTTTATTCACAATACCAGGGAAGTAGAATTTTTCCAGGTCATATATATGTATCTGCGGAAACGGCAGCTTTATGCCCCTTGGTGATTGTCTTTACAAATGCTGATATTAGAAGAATCAATGAAATTATTAATATTCAATGACATTAAACGGTTCAACTTTATATTTGTTTGAATCACTGGTCGATTCATCCAAATTGAAAGATACAAATGAACAGTCTAATATAGTCTTGAGTGTCTATCTCTGTTGTCTATCATATTGTAACTTTCCATCACATGATAGAGTTCTTAAAGCGAATCTAATCAATATAAAAATGAGAAATATATATAATCTTATTAGTGTACGTAAACTATAAAAAGATCTACATTTTTTTGTTTCCTGCCGTTTAGTTGACGTAAACAACGACAAAATATTTATAGCTGCATTTAATCGGTTACCTCAGTTTTTTTTTAAATAATCTTTATTGCGGTGAATTTTTTGATGTATGTAAATGTGTCATGTGAAAAATTATCACAGAACTACTACAGAACACTGGCCTAGCATATGCCACGTTGTGCTCGTGAGCCCTAAGAGCTGTATTTATAAAACTGTGAGAGTAATTATTATAGTCAACTTTATGGTTGCTTACAAAGAGTACATTGAATATATTAGGTTGGGGAAAAAGTTTCTTCGCATTTTATATAAAAAATCAAAAGGTTTTTTATAAAGTTTATTTACATTTGACTAAAGTATGTAGGTGCCCTTTTCTTGGATAACTTTTTGCCATCTTGTAGGTAGGGACGTGATCCCATTGCTATAAAAATTTTGGGGCTTCTGATCAAAAAACTGCGACAAGTGGTTTTGGCAGTCCTCTCGTGATGTTAACCTGACACTGCCTAAGGAATTCTGCAGAGACCGAAACAGGTGAAAATTTGAAGGTGCAAGATCAGGACTATACGGGGGATGCATTAACACCTCCCAGCCAAACTCTCGTAATTTTTGCTGAGTGGCTAAAGATGTGTGAGGTCTAGCGTTATCATAGTCAAAAACCACACCCCTTCTGTTGATTAATTCCGGCCTCTTTCTCTCAACTTTTTGCTTTAATCTCATCAGTTGTTCGCAGTCCAGTTCAGAATCGATGGTCCTGCCTGGCGGTAACAGCTCATAATGAATAATGCCCTTCCAATCCCACCATACACACAGCATCACCTTGTTGCGAGTTCACCCGGGTCTCGCCACAGTCTGTGAAGCCTGACCGGCCTTTGACCACGATCTTTTTCGCACGTTCTTGTCGTACGTGATTCACTTTTCATCACCAGTTATCAGCTTCTTCAAAAATGGTTCGGATTCATTACGTCGTAATAAAGAATCACAAATGAGTACACGGTTCATTGGGTTTCTTTCAGTGAGCTCATGAGGCACCCAAATATCAAGCTTTTTTGTGTACCCAGCTTTTTTCAAATGCGCCAAAACCGTTTTGTGGTCAATTCCCAGTTCTCCAGCTACATCGTAACTACTAATATGCCGATCTTGCTCCACTTTTTCAAAAATGTCATCAATTTTGTCCGTAACAGGGCGACCAGAGCGACGTGCATCTTTGATATCAAAATTTCCGGATTGAAAAGGCTTAAACCAAATTTGTGCTACTCTAACAGATACTGCATTAGGTCCATAAACATCACAATTTTTTTTTGCGGCTTGTGTTGCATTTTAATTTTTTTGTAGTAAAATTTTAAAATGTATCGAATTTCTTCATTAGATTCACTCATTTTAACAATAAGAAAAACAAACCAAGATTCCTAATTCGCAACGATGCTGGGATAAACCTATTTGTAGAGGATTAAATACATAACTTTTAAATTCCACTAACTCTACAGGACGTGCTCGCATTCTTGCCGTTCCCGCAAAGAGTCTGGTTTCTGGCTCCAAGCTATCTCCTCCCCGAACATAGGTACATTAATGGGTAATACTTCCTTTTCTTTGGCAATAAATCTGCGCTTGGGTTCTCGCGTATGTGCACCACACACGTGCGTCTGTGGAACAGAGATAATCGGCCCGGGATACCATGGTCTTTCTTGCCGCCGCAGTGCCGGCAGATGGTCACGCCACGCTGCCTAACGTGCCGGCTTTATTAGAGCCGAACGGTATTGCACGTGACGATGGCAGACGTCCCGACGGAATGACTCTAATTCCCTGGCAACGTGGCAAGCCTCTGGTGTGGGATGCGACTTGCGTAGACACGTTAGCCCCATCCCATTTACCAAACACGTCTAGATTAGCCGGTACAGCGGCGGAAACAGCCGAATCACTCAAGCGACGCAGGTATGCAACCCTCAGTAAGAGTTATATATTTGTGCTGTTTGCTGTCGAGACGCTTGGACCGTGGGGTCCTGAGGCCATGAGCCTCTACCAAAATTTATCGAAACGACTCATTGACTCTTCAGGTAATCAGAGCGCTGGTGCTTACCTCGGCCAACGGATCAGTATGGCGATCCAGCGAGGAAACGTAGCCAGCCTTCTGGGCACCTTACCCATAGAAGACGGTGATCTGGGCTCAGTATTCTACTTATAGTATTGAGGGACTATGAGTAGAATATAATACGAATAAGTTGTTTCTTGCATTGTATTGTCTATATATAGTATTGCTATGTTAGAAAAACAAATGAAATTCACACATTTTCCTAATTTGAATTTGGAATTGTCTTCTTTAAACTTAAAACTTTTTAATGATACCAAAACCAGCCAGATACAAATGGCATAGCCAAAGAGATCTTATTACAAGTTCATACATACTATATGCGAAAAGACTTTTTCCCCAACCTATTATAAAGAGTCGCTTATAAATAATCATCAAATGGCTAAGCATTACATGCTTTCTCTAAAAATTCTAATATTATAAATTTTTCTGGTGAACAATAAATTAATATACTTATCCTAATTATCCTAGCTTTAAATCCTGATTAAGTTCAGAGTGTCCGCTACGGAGACCAAAATTCTTTTTTATATGTTTTCTTCTACACTGCGCGCGGTCTTCAACCTCTCTTATTGAGAGACCATTGGGGTGCATGTCATCCCTTATGACGTCAAATTAGCATTTCTTGGGACTACCCCTCCTAGTGGTACCTGCAGAAGTGGCAGAAGACATCTGCTTCCCATATACATCACTAACCAATTACCACAAGACGTAGACGTACCCCTACTAGCGTAAGCGATTCTATTTGTGTGATAATTTAAAAAAATGGGGCACATGTGTGCTTGCTCACGAACTGTGAATGCCTCCGGAAAGGTAACAAATTACCAACGTTTTTGTGATTTATCTAAGGAATAAAAATAATAAAAATACTCCCCAGAGCCCAGATCCCTAGTTCTCATTTCCTAGAATTCATTACAATAATACTACACTGACCGGGGCTTGTCCTTGGGTTCATTTTTATATAGTGTAGACAGCGATAATCGCCGGTCAGTGTCATGCTACATTTACATTAAATAGTCAACGGACCTCTACGTGTTGGCCTTCCCATGGCACTACGCAAGCCCTCCTAAAGTCCGGGTCAATTTTATCGCCCGTGGTCTTCAAGGACATACAATAAAATAATAATATAAATAATTAGGCATAAAAAGCCTTCATTCCGAAATAGATATTTCAAAAACTACTTAAGGGATATGTTCAATTTTCAGAATTTTCGACATCATAGTTCCAAAGTTAAAGGGAAGGACGGGACACAATTTTTACATCTTTGGCAGCTCGTATGGGATAAATTAGCTTCCAGCATCTATGGACTTAAATAAGTCTTTAAGGAACATCGTCATAATTTTTCAAAATCTCATTAACTATATTCCACACGGCTATGCAGGCTAAAAAAAGCTGTGGTAGCTTAATGGTTAGGTTAGCACACTCGCGTCCTAATCTCAAAAGGCTCGGATCCAAATCCCGTCTGGAAAATATACACCACCTGGGCAGTTTTCTAAACGAATGTGCATAATATTGTTAGAATTATCACGTACTAACGGTGAAGGAAAACATCGTGACGAAATCTACACATTGAGATAACTAATGTGCCTCCTTTAATTTTTAGGTGTTACGTGCTTTTACTGCACCATTATGTATCGCTATATAATACAACATCATCTTGTCAACCATCGGTATAGACACAGTAATTTCAAAGATAAATGACCTTGACATACAAAGACAAACGGACAGGATGAAAATACAAGGGTTCCGTTTTTGCCAACATGCCTATGGAACGCTAGAAAACAAGTAAGGAGATAATGCTGTATTATCTTTATATTACCAAGTAACAGTTCCGATGACGAGTTGGGGCGTGTTCTTGAGAGGTGCAAGTATGGGCTCTCCGAGTAGGCCGTTGACCACCATGCCGCCCGCGAAGATTACCAGCATAGTGGAGAGCCAGCATGATAGGGGATGTTTGCGGGAGAACGCTTGGGCACCTGTAATAACCGACAGATTATGAATAACTGTATTAAGTAGGTATATTTGTCTTGTAAGTCACCTTGCGTCAGGTGGTTAGGCGAGGAAAAATTTGCATTAAGGTAAGTCGGGGTAATATCGGAAGGATTTTATATACATGTGTTACGTGTATACTTTTTTGTTTTTTTCATTGATGTCTAACATGTTAAAAGATTTTTAAAGTAGAAGAGATATTAAAGTTTACTAAAAAGATTTTTGTCACATACAGTGAATATTAAAGGGACTGTTATCTTGAACAGCCGTAAGATGTCAGGCTTGGGCTTACAGATGGCTATAATGATACATACGGTTTATTGTAGAGATTGCATAGGGGTCTGATGGCTGGTTTCTATAACTTACCACTTGCACTGTAGCATAGCACGAGTGACACTGACAGCTGTTTAATATTAAATTTCTAGGTAGAGGCAGCTCTAGCCAATGTAGCGCCCGTGTGCAATCACTACCCTGGCGCCCTCTAGTAGGCGCGCGGTCAAAATGTAGTAATTACATGCAGTTATAATAGGTTGGGGAAAAAGTCTTTTCGCACATAGTATGTATGAACTTGTAATAAGATCTCTTTGGCTATACCATTTGTACCTGGCTGGTTTTGGTATCATTAAAAAGTTTTACTTTTAAAGAAGACAATTCCAAATTCAAATTAGGAAAATGTGTGATTTTCATTTGTTTTTCTTATTGTTAAAATGAGTGAATCTAATAAAGAAATTGGATACATTTTAAAATTTTACTAAAACAAAGGTAAAAATGCAACACAAGCCGCGAAAAAAATTTGTGATGTTTATGGACCTAATGCAGTATCTGTGAGAGTAGCACAAATTTGGTTTAAGCCTTTTCAATCCGGAAATTTTGATATCAAAGATGCACGTCGCTCTGGTCGCCCTGTTACGGACAAAATTGATGACATTTTTGAAAAAGTGGAGCAAGATCGGCATATTAGTAGTTACGATGTAGCTGGAGAACTGGGAATTGATCACAAAACGGTTTTGGCGCATTTGAAAAAAGCTGGGTACACAAAAAAGCTTGATATTTGGGTGCCTCATGAGCTCACTGAAAGAAACCCAATGAACCGTGTACTCATTTGTGATTCTTTATTACGACGTAATGAATCCGAACCATTTTTGAAGAAGCTGATAACTGGTGATGAAAAGTGAATCACGTACGACAAGAACGTGCGAAAAGATCGTGGTCAAAGGCCGGTCAGGCTTCACAGACTGTGGCGAGACCGGGTGAACTCGCAACAAGGTGATGCTGTGTGTATGGTGGGATTGGAAGGGCATTATTCATTATGAGCTGTTACCGCCAGGCAGGACCATCGATTCTGAACTGGACTGCGAACAACTGATGAGATTAAAGCAAAAAGTTGAGAGAAAGAGGCCGGAATTAATCAACAGAAGGGGTGTGGTTTTTGACTATGATAACGCTAGACCTCACACATCTTTAGCCACTCAGCAAAAATTACGAGAGTTTGGCTGGGAGGTGTTAATGCATCCCCCGTATAGTCCTGATCTTGCACCTTCAAATTTTCACCTGTTTCGGTCTCTGCAGAATTCCTTAGGCAGTGTCAGGTTAACATCACGAGAGGACTGCCAAAACCACTTGTCGCAGTTTTTTGATCAGAAGCCCCAAAATTTTTATAGCAATGGGATCACGTCCCTACCTACAAGATGGCAAAAAGTTATCCAAGAAAAGGGCACCTACATACTTTAGTCAAATGTAAATAAACTTTATAAAAAACCTTTTGAATTTTTATATAAAATGCGAAGAAACTTTTTCTTCAAAATTAATATATTGATTCATTGTCATATTTAAAACCAAATTGTTAGTCGTCCACTAAATTGATAAATAAAACAAATGTTTCATACGAGACTTTTAAGGCGTCGTACTGTTTGTATGTGTAAAATAAATAATAAATGGTAACCAGTCGGTTCTGGCACTCGCCGGTCGCTACCGCGGGACGCTCGCTTCGCTCGTTTGGCTCGTGCGCTTTGGTCTGCATATAACCTAACCTAACCGACTGTTCTTGTGTATAAAATAAATAGTAAATGGTTACAAGTCGGTCCTAGCACTCGCCGACCGCTGCCGCGATACGCTCGCTTCGCTCGCTCGGCTCTGTTATCAGGTATGGGATCTCTTTAAATAAAATATGGTGCCTATATAAT
Source organism: Dendrolimus houi (assembly GCA_039645545.1). Classification (NCBI taxonomy): domain Eukaryota; kingdom Metazoa; phylum Arthropoda; class Insecta; order Lepidoptera; family Lasiocampidae; genus Dendrolimus; species Dendrolimus houi. Next base: position 14,504,406 of record CM077134.1, read on the forward strand.
TTAATTAACTTTAAAAGCACATTCACTTAACTGAAAAGGAATAAAATGGCGGCAACAAGAATTGCAAAATATTTGTCAATATTTTCTTTTTATAGAAATATGTCGATTTCCGAAAATTATATGAAACAATATATTAATTAAAACTCAAGATTTCGAATTTCTTAATTAAAAATCGATAAGTATTATTGACATATCGATTAATTTATTTTTATCATCACATCTTGTTATCCAAGCCATTAAAAACAAAAGTGACAGAAATAGCTGTCACTTTTTAATCAATCGATTATATGTCTAGCATGAATTTTGTAATTATGACTTATGCCTCAATTAAATTTAAAACTTTATTTCTACATTAAAAACAGTTTTAGTGTTACAAAAAGTTCTGGCGGTATTATGTAATTCGTGAGTACATTCATAAACAATTCATAAACTCAAATCACGGTTTGTTATTATCAAAAGTGACACAATTTTACAAAAAAATAAGTGAGGTTATGTTTATAATATATAAAAAATTAAGACCTCCGGACCTTAGGGGTTGTAGTAGGGGTAAGTATACCTCCCCTTACCCACTACGCCCACCCACTACTTAAAATTTGTGTATCAGATTGTTAAGTCGCAGCCATAATAAGTAAGAGATTGACGGCCTCTGTGGTTGAGCGGGCTAAGTCTTTGCCGGCTTACCTCACTGCAACGCAGAGGCTCCGGGTTCGATTCCGAGTATATATATATATATATTGACTGCCGATTTATTTTAAAATAAAAAGACAGATATGTTAATCAAGTATTCTTTTTTCCTTACTTCTATTCTTCTTCTAGAGTTCTTGTTATAAGGTTACACGAGCAAAAAGTAGTTTTTAAGAAGAAAGGAATTACTTACAATAATAATGCGACAAGGCGCCAATATAATCTTTAATTATCTTTTCTAAGGCTAATTTCACGTTGAAAGAAAAGTTATTTATTGTATAGAGTATTGGAGCCGCTAGTGGCGCGCTACGGAGGCAAGGTTTTGAAAGAACCGGCGCCGCGAGCGACGCATGCATTTCGGAGCGGCGTTCGGCGCCCGTGTGCACTGCACACCTTGCACTATAGGTAAAGCCGGCACTGTTTCTAGGCAAGTGACATTATGAAATTCCATTTAATCGATTCTCATTTCTGAACTAGAACATGGCTATATATCAGACTTGATGGCGTTGTTTCCGATTCTAATATCAATTTAATCGAATAGAATGTACATATAATTATGTATGTTCTGATGTTTTATTAAACTTTTTCTATAGATAATATCGCCTATCCATCGTAGCAATACTTTATAAGTTCATAGAGTACACTAATAAAATAGGAGAAACACAATACTTCTCAACTTCCCATCACTAAAGAAGCCTTTGGCGTTACGTTACGTGTATAGCTTTGTTATATTTTTGTTACAATTGGATATTACTTAATTTAGTAAGGTTAATTCCGTAATTAAGGATTTCGTATTTTACGACCGTGATATTTAGGATGAGGCTAAAATGTTAAATCATGAGTGAAAATCGTGGGAACTTCTAAAAATGAAAAAGTGAAAATGTACAAACGATTGTCGGTTTACCTGACGTCACCCACATGTCAACGTGCACCACATTACAGCTCAAATAATATAACCCAACATTTGAAGTAGTTCAGTTAATAAACAAAATAATTTCAATTCCTTTTTAAGTTAATCGCTTCTGAAGCTCTCTGAGTGCTGTTGTAACAACACACTTTTCAAAATCTTATAAGTATAGCAATTTCTTTTAGTTTTAGGGTATAAACACTTCACATGTGCTTTGTAACAGATTACAGAATGAAAATCAGATCTTTATAAAAAAAATGAAAATAAATATAAAATTCTATTGACGTCATGCCGTTAATAAACCCTTAAATAATTTCGATTATTGTCAACGTGGCTCGTTGGTCTAGGGGTATGATTCTCGCTTCGGGTGCGAGAGGTCCCGGGTTCAAATCCCGGACGAGCCCAAAGTTTCCGTTTTTTTGGCAAAGAAGTCGTTTTATGAGAGTTTAATTGCTTTATACTATTTCCGGTCGTAGAACGCAGCGATTTTATTTAAAATAATTTAGCCACACTTTTATAAACAGACCCATCTAACGGTCGACCCAGGTAACATCTTTTTAGACTGAAGTTTTTCAGTGGTCGCAAATGGCGCACCTATATACTTTTGTAACCTATTCTGAAATATTATTACGGCTTCTAGAAACTACATTGCGACAACGTTAATCAAACAACATTATCCGCAAACAATGTTGATAAAATAGAGATAATGTTGTATTCAATTAAGATAGACAATATGCTGTTATTATGTACATTATTTAATCAATTGTTACCAATTATTATATTTAAATAAAAAATTAACAAAAACTACGTATTTATTCTAATCGTACCAATAAGCGGATTTTTATGGCGTTGGTTTGGTGCCGCAGGGAACAATCTATTTTTAAATCACGTTTCATTTATTTTAGTACATTTCAGATTGATTACCTTTTGATATAATTTAGCAAGACGTATGATGTGGAAGTCACTATATTTAAGAGATAAAAATAAAATGAAACCAGCTTACCAGCACCTAGGTCTTCTCTGACCGCTAAAGCACACAATAAGGAGTGTGCTATGTCGAAATAAGGATACATTTTCAGCTTTATGACCTGGTTAGCCAGGTCTAGGAAGGCTTCGGGATCCATCTTGAGAAAATTGTATTAATCACGCGATTTTTAAGTGAATTATTATGGCACAACTAAACACCGACAATATCGTGGCCAACGTGATACGGTAACACGCGTCCGCGACTATCCGCGGGCGATGAAGCCGCGAGACTGGCCGGCCTATATATATTATCTGTGAGCGCGGACTCGCTCGGCTGAGCTGAAATGTGAACAGAGCTGCTGGCTTTTCTAACTATTTAGGTCAGAATTACGGTTTTATTGTAGCATTGTCAAAGGCATGCCCGTAGCCTATAATTTACTTTATCAAAATGTTTTTCTGTGTATTTTAAAATGAAAATCACAATTTTAAACTCAAAGAATAAGTTTCCGTAGTGTAGCGGTTATCACGTGTGCTTCACACGCACAAGGTCCCCGGTTCGATCCCGGGCGGAAACAGTCTATTTTTAATTTAAAATTTTTAGTTTTTTCCTTTAGTTCCCACCATATAATTACAAAAAAGTATTCAAGCAACTTCATATTTTTCATTCATCGCTGTTATAATGATAGAAAATGGTGATACACCCAATGGATATATAACCATTTTTTAGACTTTTTACTGCTCGTGTACATCAACAGGCTGACGGCTCTTCTGTCGGAAAGTTGTTAATGATTACCTATGGATATTTGCAACACCGAGGTGCTGCCGGACTCGAAGCGGGGACGTTAATCTTGCGACAAATGCCTGAATACAACTCAAGGTTGTATATGACGGTATACCTACTCGGGACCAGAGGCACATCCACCTAGCTTGCAGCAGAACTTGATATTCTTTCTCGGTTCCTGCACACATAGTTTTCAACCGACAGCTCATAAGTGGATCTTTTCAGGATTTGTCTCATAAGGCATAGACTAATTAGTATACAACATCGTTCATTCGTCTTTAGTTCGAAATTCACTTTTCATCCACTTCAAGGTGTCTTCTGTATCCTTTATAGATTTACTTTCTGACTGACAAATTATTAATTTAGGTAATTACTAGGACCTGCTTGCCTACTGAATCTACTTAATTTAACATATCTTCGACGTCCTCAAATGTGTCCAACTTCATTGCAGAATTTTTAAATTACTAGCATACATCATTGTGCCTACGCCTTCTACTAGGTTATAAAGACAGTATGGATTTGAAGAGTTTGCAACGTAATTTGCCGGTTTCCGTAAATTATGACTTATAGCATATATTTGTAATGTTGCGGACAAAGGCAGAGAGTAAAGAACATTCTTAACAATATTAATGTAAAAGTATTGGTCGCATATTTTTGTTTCATATCCAGAGCCTTGTTTATAAACCAAACTTCATGAAATTCGGGGGTGGATCGTCTATGGTTGCCTACAAACAAAAATGGTCTTAAAAAGCTAGATAAATGGATAAATAAACATACAATAGATATATAGCACACATCGTACAAACACGAAAAGTGAAAGTCTTGTGCAATAGCTTACATGGTGTCACGCGAAATCTTGTAATTAATATAAAGCTGAAGAGTTTGTTTGCTTGAACGCGCTAATCTCAGAAACTACTGGTCTGATTTGAAAAATTATTTCAGTGTTAGATAGCCCATTTATCTAGGAAGGCTATATATAGGCTATATATCATCACGCTAAGACCAATAGGAGCGGAGCATCAACAGAGAATGTTTCAAAATCGGGGTATTTTTAACTTACTTTTTTTAAACTATTTCACGCGGGCAAAAGCTAGTCAGTCTATAAACATATCATTGGTAAGCACAGCGCTTTCCAGTTCACAGGAACAAACTTCATACCTGTCACGATTTCCCAAAGTGAATTGGCAATTTTGACACTCGGGCTATTTCGATATATGTGTCGTCACAATATTTTCCTTCATCGTAAGCACATACTAAGGGCAAGTTCCTATATCTTACCGACCATTCACTTATCTTACTATAAGTTAATATTTGACATAAGCTCCATACAAGTAAAGTCAAAATTCAACCGATGGTAGGGCAAGTGCATGAATAACAAGAGATAGGAACCGACCACAATTGTGCCTAATAATATGCACATTGGATTCGAACTCACGTCGTTAGATCAAGACGCGAGAGCATTATAACCGCCGGTCGGTTCTTATATCTTACTATTGATTCATTTGTCTTACCATTAGTTAATTTTTGACATTACATGTATGGAGCTTATGTCAAATTTTAAGCGATAGTAGGGCAAATGAACGGTCGGTAAGATATAGGAACCGGCCTTTAACCATTAAGCTACATATTTAATAATTGAAACAAATTATAGATCATTAAAAAGTATATTCAAAAACTTTAATTTCATTTACACATAATAGCAAAAACGTAAAAAAAACAGATTACATAATTTAGGAAAGTAAATAGGAATCATTATTTAGATGTAATTCATTCAGTCTTTTATAATGTTCGATCGAATACACAGCCAAATCTTTGGGGTTATTACGTAGAAAAATATGTTCAGCACAGAATCTATTTCAATTTCACTGTATATATTATGTAAATTCAAATAAATGAGCACATTACGTCTTCCATATGCATGTATGACTCGGTTTATACGTACTATACAAAATGGAAACTTTCAGCGGGGCCGTATTTTGTTTTCAACCTTAGCTTTTTATTTAATCTACAAAAAGATGTGATAAATAAAGAAGGTAAGTTGGACTTCTTATGCGTGGGAAATATTTTTGCGATTTCTGATTGTTTTAGTATTCCGCCGTCGGTTGGTCCAGGAGTTTTGATCAGTATTAGAAACAGAATAGATTGACAACAAAAAAATGTTCCGTCTAAAATAAGCCATTTTCTTGCTAACTGTACATTTTTTCAAATTCTGTGAATGGATTTCAAAACTTAACAAAAAATTAATGGATAGTCTCCTAAGACCATTTTCTGGTAGCTGCATCCGTGAAGGTACTTCCCCTTACTGCCCCGCTGAAAGTTTCCGCCCTGTATAAGACTTTGTAATATCCAATACTAAAGTTAGCAACTCAATTCATAGTGAAAGTAAGTTTGAAGGCTTGTTTAAGATTTTTAAAGAAGCCTTCAAACTTACTCTAACTCAATATGAATAAGGCCGTTAGTGTGTTGTAAAACCAACATTGTATAGACCTGACAAATAAGTGCAGACAAATATTATCATTTACACAGATAACCAAGTAATTTTTTGTCTAATTTTAGTATGCACTGTTATATATCATGCCAAACAAAAAACATGTGAGTTTTTCAGACATCATGTACAAGACGACGACGAGTCCCGTTAAAAAAAGTCGTAAACATTCGAAATCACATGATTTGTAATTAATGTCCGATAAATTGCCATGGAAATAAACATAACGAACAAATAAAATAAAATAACAAATTGTCTTATTCACCTTATCCATAACTAAGTGCTATTTTCGGTTATTTTTTTAAATCCTCAAGAGGGTAGTTGACAGTCCAAGCAACTTATACAGACAGTCCTCGAGTTACGTCGTTTCGAGATACCTCGAGCAATTTCTTCCTTACACTCTATTCCTTAAAGATAGCAATTGTTTCGATTTATGTATGAAACCTATATTAGACGGTTTATTTATGCCTTTCAATTTGGATGAATCAACCAGTGATCCATGTAACATAAACTAGAAAAATTCAAAATCATAGATTACGATCTTGTGCTTTGAGATTTGTGTCTTTCAACGAAATTGATTCAATTTCTCCCTTTGTCGCGCGTCATCAGAGAGCGGTTCATCGTCCACAAGTTTTCGCGTGTTCTTGATTAGTCGATTGATCGAGTTTTTATTTGTTAACTATTCGATAGTCATTTCAAGAGCTTTTTAATAAGACCAAAGCAAATATCAAACAGTTTTATTTAAACTTAAACAGTACTTATAGAACTTAACTCCTAGATTTTATATGAAAATTTATGAGAATATAAGTCTCGACTCACAACGTTACAATTTAAATCGCGTGTTTCGAGTTAACAATAACTACGAGGACTGATTGTACAAGTTTAATCGTCTTACAAAATATTACATTCTCCTTATTTTGTCTGAGTATAATAAGTTATGATTTGAGGTTATAAATCTGTCGAATTAAATTGCTCATGAATTATAATTTAAATAGTAATTAAAAACATATTTATGATAATATTTAAAAAATATGTCACCAGGTTATCTTAATACCAAATCTTTTATATACAAAAGATTTTATAATGTCTATTGTATATCCAATTATGAAGTGGCTTTTATCCCGCGTATTGTATTGTATTGTAACTTCTATCACAACAATATTAGAAGAAAATATGCGTAAATTTAAATCATACAAATCCCAAGATTTAAACGTATTAATAATTATTATTGTGTTAGTTAATCTATATTAATATTATAAAGAGGAAAGATTTCTATTTTTGTATGTTTGTAACGAATAAACTCAAAAAGATCTAGTCGGTTTTCAAAAATTATTTCACCATTAGAATGCTACATTATCCTAGATAATAGGCCATATTTGTTACTATAAAAAAATTAGGGATCCCTACTAAAACTACAATAATGTAACAAAAAATAGTGTTTGAGTGGGTCCGGGGATGGTTTAAATTCACAATTAGACCCGGTAGGGGGCGCTGGAATCGGGTTCTAGAATTTTATTTTTTCAAGGCAGGACAACGTCTGCCGAAACCGGTAGTATTTAATAAAATAGACAATTAATAATAGGTATTAATGGTGTTTAGTTGCTATATTATCAAACTAGCTTCTGCCCGCGACTTCGTCCACGTGGAATATTAAAAAAAAACCCGATTTTTAAACATTCTTCATTGGTGCTCCGCTCCTATTGGTCTTACCGTGATGATATATATAGCCGATAGCCCTCCTCCATAAACGGGCTATCTAACACTGAAAGAATTTTTCAAATCAGACCAGTAGTTCCTGAGATTAGCGCGTTCAAGCAAACAAACAAACTCTTCAGCTTTATATATTAGTATAGATGTGAGTTAAAATAAGTATACATTTACATTAGCTATCTCACTCGCAATTAATGTAAATTTTCATAAAAATGATCAAAACTTTGAAAGGTAATAAAGTATTAAAAATATCGGGTAAACATTTATTTTTTGAGTTTCCATTCGAATTTTTCTATTACCAGTCAGTGCTGACTATATATGCAAGAAATAATAAAATAAGTAAAATGTGCAAAAAGGATAGCATATACAACAAGATTAGGAAATATACTACATAACATTTAAAATTTATATAATTTAGTTACAATACTTCATAAAGCAACGAATTTATGAAGAAATCTTAAGGCACTATAAGATATTATTTTTAACATGAGTAATTTGTCACAGGAGCATTTCTCAAGGAAGAAAATTTTCTATGCTATGCAATTCCATTGACGATTATCAAAATTGGTTTATCAGTCGTACAGTGAAGTAAACCCTTATTCACAATTTTAATGTTAATGATACATATAAATATACATATATAGAGATTCTTTATTCGATGGTTATTTTAATGCTTACTAATATATCAAATTTGTTACAATGGCAAAATTTTACAGTACTATTCACTAACATACAAATACACACAAAGAAAACATTACATATAACATGACATAATTGCAACACTGGTCAATATAAAGAACTTATTAAGAGATTCTTAAATTACATTTTAGACAAATTTAATGGTCCCCTTATGAAAAATAATAATAGATTCAAATATCATAAAGACATCCAATATAGTGTCATCAGAAAAATTGCATATGATATAAATAATCCAAGTTCCATAATTAAAAGTAAGTTATATTTTGTTATTCAAAGATTTAAATTTATTGTATTTACTTTATATTACACACTTTGTCAAATGTACCAACACTAACATTAATATTATCATAATGTTAGTCTTCATATAACTACACGTAACCAATAAACGTAGTACAGTGCGAAAAATATTCAAAATTAAATTATTAGTATACCATTTGCTCTATAAATTGGAAATCGCTGTAAGTGATGTGACCGTCCGATCGTATTAATGTATGAAACGTTGTCATAAATAGCTAGTGCAGCCGCAAGAATCGAACACGCATACACGACTTTTATTTGGAATATGAAAAATATAGACAGAAACTTTTAATATATTAGAATTTAAACTTAGCTTTAGCAACTAGCTTTTAACTTATGTCAATTATTATTCAACAGCGATTTTGAGCATTCCAATATTATTTACTGTATAACTTTTGGAAACTGGTGCATACCCGTCACTGATTTTACGTGTTTGTGGGGTCATAATATTTGCCTCGCACTGCATTATGGCTTTCTAGTAATTTTAGTTTATTAGATAAAAATTTAAACTTACAAATAATTACACTTAAACCACGTCCGCTTAAATATTCCACTACGACTAGTCTTATCTTTACTCGATATACAGACGGCAAAACATATCATAATAATCATATAATAAATCATAGGTAAAATTAGTATTTTAAATTACTTCTTATAAATATTATTGCGCCTTATAGTAGAGAGACTTTCTCGTTTGTATGAAAAGGCACTTGGTTTAGAGTTTGTACTGAGATAATTATAGTATCCTACAATTTTATCTCTTTTCCTTAAACAATATTACAGCGCTAACTTGACAAATGAATGGCCAAATTCAATCAATCACTAACTTCACTTTTATCGTTATACGTTATATTTTTATTATCTATGGAATTGGTTGCTCCTTTCACAAGAAGAAAACTGTTTGCTAAAGCTATATACTTTTTTTTAACATAATTTGTACCGGCTTTATTTCTCGGGTATATATAATATATAACTTATTTGAGTGGACTTCTTGTGAATCCTGAGAAATCTCAAGTGATTATCATCGGTAGCTCGCGGATGCTGTGTAAAGTTGACTGGACCTGTATACCAAGTTTTCTTTTTGATGGGAAGCTTATCCCTATCAGTGATAAAGTCAAAAACCTTGGAGTTATATTTGATAGTGAACTGTCCTGGAGACCCCATATAACGGAGTTGAGTCGGCGGTTGTTTGTCTCCTCCAAATCACTTTGGAGGCTGAAAAACTTCCTGCCCATCGCCACCAAAATGGCAGAGTCGCTACTTTTACCCATATTTGATTATGCCGACGCCAGCTATCTAGATTTAACTCAAGAACAACTTAATAAACTTGAGCGCCTCCAAAACTTTTCTATAAGGTTCATATTTGGGTTACGCAAGTATGACCACGTTTTTGAATTTCGTAAAAAACTCAAGTGGTTGCCAATTCGTTTTCGCCGGGATACTCACATTCTTTCATTGCTTTATAGTATTTTATTCATCCCTACTACTCCACAGTACCTTAAAGAACGCTTCGAATCTATTTCTTGCTCTCACAATTTACGCCCTTCCAGTCAACATAGACTTATTACTCCTATTCATAATACAACATTTTTCAATAACTCTTTCACGGTCAAAGCGATCCAACTTTGGGATTCATTGCCTGTTGCTGTCAGACAAGCAAAATCTTTAATAACATTTAAGAACATGGTCAGGAAATTCTATCTGCAATATAATGATATGTAATTTTATATAATTAGTATTATATTGCATGTAACTATATATTTATGATGTTTAAATAGTTGCATTTTATTACTATATCTTCAATACATATTGAAGATATAGTATATACATATATAACTTATGTGTAAATGTAAATGTAAGTAATCGTACAATAATTATGTATACCACCATCGCCATTCCTAATGAGCAATATTCCTGCCACGGGTTGTCTGGAAGAGATCGCTTTTTAGCGATAAGAGCGCCCTTTGTACACAATTAGAATAATACTAGTTCGTAACTTTTCTGTAATGGTGTACAATAAAGTGTTATCTATCTAACTTATTTAGGCACATTATGCAATGCAGTAACATTTATTTATGTACCTAAAAATTTAGTAAACATTAAAGTTTTCATGGTGTATAATACAAAATTCCAAATGTTCTTTGTTTATTCGGTGTGCAAATTCATTTTGTACAATAAATAAAAAATGGACGTAAGTATTTCTTGAATTGGGCCATTCAAATAAAGTCATAGATACGACAAAAGCGCGCGTGGTATTTGACAACGCCTATTGAACGACTTTATCAAGTCATATTTGTCGCACTGTTGTTGCGCAAAGTTCTACAACTGTACCAAAATTCTGTGAGCCTCATATAATAAAATACTTCTTGTGTACAAGGCGACGTTTATTGCCATAAATCTTTATTTATATCATTTATGTGGCTAAGCGCTGTGGTGCAAACATGGAAGCATGCACAAAATTACAGATTTTTTTAAAATTCACACCAAATGTTATTTTGCTAATAATTGATTTACTCGTCGACAATATAGTATCCGATAATTTACTAAATTTTGACAAATACTTCCATGCTATTACCGTTCGTCTATTGATGGAAGAGCTAGAATACTGCTAGATTGGCTTTCAAATAATCTCATTGAATCAAGATAATTATAGTACGATTCTCAAACATTTGTAGTATTACGCGTTTTGATAAGTTACCAAAACAACAGGTTTTTTGGGCAGGAACTCGAAGACTAGATTCTTGTAGTTTTATTTTCGAAAACATAAATTGCTTCGAATACTTGAAGTGTACTGATTATATATAGCAAGAATTGTGTGAAAAATTATGTGACTTTTCAAGTAGCTAGAAGAACTCCGTTCTTAGGCGACAGTGAGACTTCCAATTCGGCTAAGGTCGGGTTTTGACGAGTGCAGTAATTAATTTCAAATAACATTTAGAAGGTTTTATTACCACACCTACCTACTATAATTAATTAAAAAAATGTGTCTTTAATGCCGTATCGTACCGATAAGTTCGTAGCGACTTTCTACACCTCATATTGTATCTCTAATTGAATGTAAACTACACTAAACAATAGAATCTCCATACAAACATACACTCCATACCAAATATTATGATTGCTCTTAGTACACTTAACATGTGGTCATGCAATAGACTGTTTTTAAACAAAATCAGTAATACAGATAATCAAGAGAGGCTATAAAGATTGGGTGTGAACTATTCTAGTCTTCAGGATGTTTTAATGTACCTTAAACGTTGTTTTATTACAACGAATTGTTACCAGGGGACGATTTTGTTGAGATTACTTCTCGCCTTTCGGTTTGAGCTCCTGAAAAAATACAGCAAAATATAATGCATTATTTCAAAAATTTTGATTAGGCAGACCCCCGGGATAATCAAACTGCAAACGAAATCGCGTGGAAACACAAAATTCCAAATAAGCGAAAAAAAAAATGTTTATAATCATACAAAAATAAATGCTAATCAAATTTGAACACTAATACTAGAAACAAAAAGTGTAATTTTGATTAATACCTTTCTTCTTGCTGGGCACACTTTTAACCGTTCGCCCGTTAGCTGAAAAAGAAAACCAATATTTATTAAATACATACATTAAGCTTCTTAATTTGAGTTTGAAGTTTGAATGAGAAATTTTTATCTATTTTTAATTATATAATGATTTATCTTTATCTGTGCAGGAACGGAGAAAGAATACAATTTCCTGCGGCCAGGCGGCCTGTCGTAAGAGGCGACAAAACAACCCACAGCTAGGTGGTAGGTTATTTGCCCGTCTGGATAGGTACCACCCCTGGCCTAGAGTTTGCCGTCATAACAACCTTGAGTTGTGTTCCGGCATTAGTGGCCAGAGTCCAGCCTCCCTTCCGAGAGCGGCAGCGTATTTGTAGCACCTTAGGTGTTGCAAATATCCATAGGCGATGGTAATCACTTTCTATCAGGTGAGCCGTCTGCCTGCAGAACTCATGCAATAAAAAAAATCAATATTTAAAAAAAACACGTAAATTAGTCCAATGAACAAAGCTAGTGTAGTGTACTAGCCATTTATATAGAACACACGAACAAAGTGTTTCTGCCTAAAAATAGAAAGAATAAGAAATACATCAAGTGACATGTTCTTACTCTAAATATTTTGGAGTTTACTCCTTAAGAATCGATTTTCCTGTAAGGCCCCGGTATGCAAATTTTATGAGGAGTGAAATAATACAATTTCAGTTACAATTGTAACTCTAAACGTTATTTTTTTTTTCCTTTTAGAGTGAACTAAGCAAACATAAAAATATTGAAATCGGTTAAGCCGTTTTTGTTAATTGAAGTAATTTAAGTGTTAATCTGTATGTCATGTTAATGTTCACCTCTCTACATTAAGCTTGCTTTCCAAGATGCGTTTTAGCAATACAACTATTATACTTCTGTAAGGCTCTGATATACTTATAAGATTTTAATTAATATGTTTTTGTGTTTATATGTGTATTTTCTACTGGCTAAATAGTTATCTCTCTGTCTGTATCTGTTTTGTTATTTTCTTGTAACTACATTCGGGCGATGTCGCCGCGCACATGCACATGTTTTTTAATGTAGGAGTAAACTCCAGTCGTGCATCGGAGCTGAACATACAAGTTTTTAACTAATTTAGGTTATATGTGTAATGTTAATGTGGTAGGTTTAAACTAATACATGAAAGAAAATCATTTTAAAAAACCACACTTTTTCGTACCCATTTTATAGTCGTTTTTTGGTGCCCTTGAACTTCTTTGTTGCGATCTTTCGTGTTGCAAGAAATTCATAGATTCTTCCTTCGTTGAGGAAGTTACAGTAACTTTCTCCCAAGTTGTTAAGGTACTTTCTTCTGCAGTATTAATTTGCCTTTTATCTGTATTGTGTTTTATTGGAATCGTCGAGGGCTTAGAAGATTCGTCTGAATGCTTCGTGTATATTTTATTATCTTGAGTGTTGATCTTATGATCTGGAGTAGATTTTACTTTAGTCTTTAGATCTTTAGCGGGTGTTTCAATTTCTTTTTTAGGCGTTTCTGTAGTGGATGCCTTTCCATCATTTTTTTTTGTATCATTATCAACCTTTTGTATTTCATTTGGAACCTTATCTTTATCAACCCTTTGTACTCCATTATCAACCTTACTTTCATCATTGTCTACATTTTGTGTTTTCTTATCAATCTTATCTTTATCGTTATCAACCTTTTGTTTATCGATATCACCTTTTTCTGTCGGTATATCTGTGGTTGTTTCTTCAACATTCAATCCTTTCTTTTCTGGAGTAGAACTAGTTACTGATTTTTTCTCAGTGGATGGTTCAGTGTCTTTGGGTTTAACCATTTCTGTTGATTTAGTTGGTGTTGAATCTATGTTCAAGTCGGTTTCATGATCAGATTCGACTGCACTTTCAGATCTCTCACTTTTTGGTGTTGTTATTGTTGTAATCTACAACAAGTTACAAAAATATCTATTAGATTTAAAAAAAATGATAGATGAGGTAAAAATGTTATTCCACTTTTTACTGTGATATAAAAATATGTTTTCCGTATAAAAGTATTATTAAAAATATCGAGGGTACTAAATTATTAAAGCTTGGTTGGGAAGTAATGTTACATCAATATTATATTTTTTAATCTCATTCCCTATATTACCTTTATCGCTAGATTAAATCTTTTAAGTTAGATTGCCTGGAGGAGATAGCTTTAAGCGATATGGTCACTTAATGTTTTTCTAAGCAAGTACTGTAAGAATGCGTTTTTATAACTCTTTGTTTTGGTAAACAATAGTGTTCTTATATGTTTATCCATTAGACTCAATATCTAAGAAAACAACCCAGTTTTTTAGTAATATAACAGTTACCGTGAAACAAGAATCTTCATCAGAGTCAGCATCAAGATCCACCATCATTTTTTCAATTAGTCGTTCCATTGTAGATTCTGCATTCCCCAGTGCTACAGGACTATTGCTTTCACGCTCCGGCTTACCATGTTTAACTACCTGAAGTATTAAAAAGTATAGGTTTATTACAATGGAACTATATGTACCTACTAAAGATTAGAGCATCATCATGTCGAAGAATCATTGAAACTGACCCTTACCTTCTGAAACTAATGAGCTTTTCAATATGATCACTGTAAAATGATTGTAGGCTAAACTATACCATTATTGGCACCCCACCCCCTGTCAGAAATTGGCACAGTTAATTTATTCAAGATACTATAATGAAATGAATGATGATATATTGAACATAACAACTAGAAAATAGAATTACGAAACCTTAATATTTTTTAAGTTTTGTAACCAGGCAATCATAACTATATGAAGATTTCTTAATATCTTGAATAAATTGACAGGTGCCAATCACTAGGGTGGTGCCAACAATGGGATAATTTACCCTACAAACACATAAAGCGTGCAATAAAACTAGTTATAAAACATACACATTTTATAATATTTTCTTAAGTTTTCGCGACTTGCTTGTAATAATTTAACGGTTTTAAGCGCGGTAATTTATTTGATTTTTATTATTCCGATGTTTCGGCCACTTTTGAGTGGCCGTGATCACGGAAGACCAAACGTCGGAATAATAAAAATCAAATAAATTACCGCGCTTAAAACCGTTAAAACGTAGTTTTATCACATTTTAATTAATTCCTTACCAAAACTTCATCGTTATTGCTGACATTCATCGTATTATTATTTCCGTAAAGTTGCGATGGTTTTCTGAAACACATAGTGAACTCGAACAGCGATCTGACTGTACTGTACCATGAATCTCTAGGTTGGGCGTTTGTCGTACGTCGGGCCCTTGCAATTCTATTTCCTTGATATGTCAATGTTCGAAGGTAACGACGCTTGCTTTGTATGTACATCACCTGTTGAAATAATAAGATCTACATTTGATAATATTAGTACTGAAAGTATGGCAGCCCCCACAAACAACATAAGGGATAAGAATAATGACTTTTTTTGTTTGAGTACAGCAGACAGACTCACGACTCATCTGATAGAAAATGGTAGAAAGCTCCCCAGGAACGTGTCTAGTTAAAAATTCTTTCAAATAATAAAATGAAATCAATCAAAATTTATTATTTGTTTTTTATTGCACGAGTTCAGCAGACAGGCAGACGGCTCACCTGATAGACAGCGGTTACCATGGCCTATGGGTATTTGTAACACCAAAGGTGCTACCAATGTGCTGCCGCTCTCTATATGGGGGACTGGAAACTGGCCACTAATGCCGGAACACAACTCAAGGTTGTTATGGCGGCATATTCTAGACCACGGGTGGTAGCCATCTAGACGAGCAAATACCCTAAACGCCACCTGACGAAATCTTTGCAGGAAACATGGAGATACAAGACGTTCATATTTCAAGTTTTACGTGATACATGTTTCACCTTATAAAGGTATACAAATTCTTCATTTTTTATGATTAAATGACCAATTTATATCATTCATTATTTATTATGCATACATTATTCATTTACTTCATAGTTATCTATCTCAGGCTCCTTTTTTTTAATAAATGTAGAAGTACACAATACAATTAGTTTTTGAAGAAGCAATGTAGTTGTAGTAAATGGTGCACAATAAGAAAAAAACTTTGGAGGCTTTTGCACTAGTTATAATTACTTACCACATCAGCAGACCTCAATGGGGGCTTTCCCATGATCAAATTGAGGATAGATATCGACTCCCTTGTGACCCTGAGCGTAATCAACATCATGAGGAAGAAAACCCATGGTAGTGGCCGGACCAGCTCCGGCTGAGGACGTTCGTCTTGGTCCACTGGAATACAAATTTAAATTTCATGTTATTTCTCCCCTTCTCTCCTTAATAAAAAATATGTTATAATGAATTTACTCTTGTGTTATTCCGGTATATTACACTTATTGAAGTTCCTAGTACTGAAAATAAATTATAACTTAAAGGAATAGACAGGTTGAGATTTTGGGAAAACCTGTACGAAATAGTATTCTTTAGGTAGATATTTTGTCGTTTATGGGGAGATTTCCAAAACTCAATTTGGTAACCATACTCTGATACGCGTCTAAATCCTATCGATCTTATTCATATTGAGTACAGTAACAGTAAGTTTGTAGGTATCTTTAAGAACCTTAAAGAAGCCTACAAACTTACTCTAACTCAGTATGAATAAGAACGTAAATATATAACTAGCTTTATTCTTCTCTAGCTTTTCGACCTTACCATAATTTAAGGGCAAAATATCACGGTGGTGAATTGTTCACATCTAAAATCGTAAGAAGAACCTCCACTTATATAACTTTCGAATTATCGGTTGATTCAGAATAATTGCAATATGGACTTTAAAATACTTTCAACGAAAATTCGTACTAACAAACAAACCTGTTAACTAGTTTTTGAGATATGAGATGTATTTGTCTAAATACTATTTTGGTGTTCCGTAACAGAATGACAAAGAGCGAGCGTCCTACACTTCTGCGAATTTTACTACAAAATGACACGCACTTGTCCAAATTATATTTAGGACAATATACCACATTTACATAAAAAAAATCCTGATGTAAGCAGCGATTACGCAACTAGCAGTAATTTTACACCTATTGTTTAATTTTATTTCGCGAATGTAACATTTACAATATGCTAAAAATAAAAAAGAGTTAACCTTCGAAACAAACGTGGGAATGACGCAAATAAGAGAGAACCTTCAAATGATAAAAAAAAGGTAACATGTTTTCATAAGGTTTGCAAATCCAAGAAGTTTATAAAGTTCAGAATTCTTGACAAAGTTAATAACACCAAAAAAATATAATAATTACTTGACATAATTATGTTTGTAGTAATTGAAGACCATGGAGAAGTTTAAAAGGATGTAAATTGAATTTTATTCTTTGTATTAGTTCACAATAATTTCAGAAACAACCAGTCTGACTTGAAATATTATTTTTCTTAATGCTCCACCTGCGTTAGTGACTGTGTCTAAATGCGACGTACTTATATTGAATAAATATAAGTAAAGTAAAGTAAGTTTACTTATATTAAATAAAGAGGAGCATGAAAACACGGGTAAAAGAACACATTGCTGACATGAAACACACAAGGTCCATGAAGTCTGCGATCAGTGAACACACGCTGGATAAACCCAACCACTACATC
This sequence comes from Dendrolimus houi, assembly GCA_039645545.1. Lineage (NCBI taxonomy): Eukaryota > Metazoa > Arthropoda > Insecta > Lepidoptera > Lasiocampidae > Dendrolimus > Dendrolimus houi. Next base: position 14,522,089 of record CM077134.1, read on the forward strand.
AGATTCGATAACCCACAAATCAGAGAAGATGGTTGGCAAGTACCACCTGTTTGGGATCCGATCATCAAAACTATCAAGACCCAAACCCAGCAAAAACCAACTGCCAGACCTCAGGACACTGTGAGCTCTTTCTGCGTGCACCGGGACACAAACCAACTTGACTGATAATTTCTTTTATTTTCCTTCCACCCATTTTAATATTATATAAAATTATTAGAGCTAGTCATGTTTGCTGAAGATTTTCTTGCGCCGCTTCTTCTATTCAAGCCATAACATGTTGCGAAGCGGTGGTAAATTAGATTAGGCTCCCATAGAGTAAATAATAACCATTAAAAAAATTGAAACTAAATAATTAAAATGAACAAGTTGGCGGTAGGCTAAATAAAACTAACAATACTCATTGACACTCGGCAACTTTGTCTTCCGTGATTACGGCAACTGAAATGTGGCCGAATAACAAAAATCAAATAAATTACCGCGCTTAAAACCGTTAAAACGTAGTTTTATTATGTATAAAAGTCGCAAAAACTTAAGAAAATATTACTTATATTTTTTGACGGCCTCTGTGGTTGAGCAGATTAAGCCTTTGCCGACCAACCTCACTACAACGCAAAAGCTCCGGCTTCGATTCCTGGCATGGTAAACTTCGTAAACGAATTTTCTGTTATATACTGTGCTCTGGGTGACTACGATCAGCCCCAGAGTGGTCCGTTATATATTACCCATAACACTAGCGTAAGGGGATATATTTACAATGTGTATGTCAGAACAAACAATCAGACAATGTTTGTCTGTCGATTTATTTATTTATAGCGTTAAAATAACGCTCTAAATAATTAGCTACATTAGTGTATATACATCAGTTATCTGTTAATGTTTAACGTCATTAACAGTGTCTCATCTCAAATAACGCAATAAATCTTTGTCTAAATCTGCGTGACACTATCATTACCCGCCCGGACACTTGTCGGGTGTTGGGCTCAACAAAAAATTGGTTGCTCTAGTGGCAGAACATTTTATATGAAGCTGTTCACACGTGCCAGACAGCGTTTTTCCAATCGACAAGAAATTTTGGGTGTTTTGCCAGCCTTCTACGTCCGTAAAAAAATCGTGTCGGATCTCGCTCGCCTATGAATAAGTATGAAGCTGTTCACATTTTTCGGATGTAGGTCCGACAAAACTCTCGCCGCTCCTCCTTCTTCTCCTCGTGGCTAGAAGCTCCCTGCCGCAGATCGCGCACACACAAATCGTGACTTTAGCTTCGATTGGGTCCAACAACCGACAAGTGTGAACAGAGGCTCCGAAACCCGATTAAAATATAGCGCCGGACACCCGATTAAAATACGGCGCCCGACACCCGACAAGTGGGAACAAGCATCCCCGAGGGTAGCATCTGCATAAGAAAATTTGTAACGTTATGAAAAGTAAACTAATGGCAAATGCCTGAATCGGGAACAAGGAGGAGAGACATTGGTTAGTCGACCGCTATTGGGAGCCAGACAATCTTGACAAGGGAACCGATAAATGTGGATGAAACCACTGGACATAACTAATCATAATATCTAAAGGAGACTTATACGCTTCCATACATCCTTGGGCCCAGATTGTAAAACAGTGATTTTAAAATTCCTTTTTACTATGTTGATTTTTTTAAAATAATTGTAGTGAGTTAAGTTTAGATATATTGCATGAAATAATCGTGTGGTGTAAGTATTTTCATATTATTAACATTAATTGATCATGGTAAACGATAACTTATTTATAACCTTATTTTTAAGATTTCTCGTCTTCCAGATAGAATTTAGGGCTGATGTTTTCTATTTTTAAGCCATATCTCAACTCATTATATTTCTTTGGCCCAAAAGTCCCCATCTCCTTTCTATTCTGCTTATATTCCACTTAAATTATTTCTTGAATTAATTTTATAGGTATTGAAATAACCTTACATCATTAATAACAAGCTATTAGCACTTGGGTATTTGACCTATGTGGCCTTATTCATTGTCTGTTTGATAACATCTCTAGCATATAAACAAAGGAAGCTAGGTCTTTTTATGGTAACTTCCGGACTGTGTGCAAATTATAGCACTAATTACGTTGTCATTCACTCGTAGTGTTGCATCCACACCTGTATTAATACATATTGGTAATATTCCTACTCTTACTATAAATCACGGAAGAAGAATACTCTTTTCCCTTAACATTGTTAGAAAATTGACATTATTTCTATGAAGCTTATTTTCTTACGTGAAATTGTAATCAGTGAGGCAAGTGAAAGTAATGCTGAATAAGACGCACCTACCAAATTTATTCAATTTGGTTTAACGATGCTGAACTGAAAAGAAACGACATTTAATGATATTGAATGACTCGATTTTATGTTTATACAAATTACTTCAGTTGCTTCATCCAAATTGAAAGACAAAAATGAACCGTCTAATATCGACTTCAGATATAATAATCGGCTGATGGTAGACATGTCACCTACAATTAGGGTTGCCGGATTCAGTGTTCAAAAAAACCGTACAAGTTTTTTTTTTATTAACATATAAATTGACCGAAAACTAATTTTTTAGTTACTAAATTTGCATGGAATGCTAAATTAAGAGCCAATCTACTTTTTTATATATTTAGTACTCGATGCCACTGCTTTTAATGAAGTTTTATTGTCTGAGATGGGCATCTTTGAATTCAGTGTAACTAGCAGCTATATTAAAGAAAATGCACAATTCACTTTTTACAGTATTTACGGCGAGATACGAGAGTTCGCCAAATAATGAAGGAATTTGCTTGAAAATCGGAAATCTTTTGACTGGTTTACCAAGACTTTCTTGACCGGACAAATATAAAGAAAACCGACTATCCGGTTGAAAATCGGACATCTGGCAACTCTACCTACACGAATAATTCACGTCCACTTTCCTCATTGCACACCGCAAGCGAGCAGAACTCATTAGCGGAGTCTAATTTTCCCTGATACCTACAATTTAGGTGTATTCAAATCTCTTGTAAAAGTGTCTTATTCTAGACCATAATCTTCGCTTACATACAGGTTTTCTTAAAGGTTCCATAGGCAAAAGGGAACCGTGATGAAACCGTCATGTCTATCCGATCTATCTTGGAATGTCAGTCATTCTTCTCGGAAAGTACTGACTCTATATAGATCACTTGATAAATAAGTGGCCATTTCTTGAGGAATAACTGACACTTACAGGGTGGCGGTACAGCCCATCGAGCGCACTTCTCCACAACCCGTAGCGCTCGGTCCAGATAGCGCAGCCCAATTTGTCCTACTTTATAACTGGCCGCATGTTCCGCTATAGTCTGCAGGACCTCTTGAGCGAATGACACCAGTTCCATATCTGAAAAAAACAATATGGCGTACTTTAATTTTTTTTTGTAAACGCTTACTAAAATTAGCCCATCAAATACTAAGAGACCTTGTCATCCTGCTACTTCTTCAGCCGTATTCTTTTCGAGTTGTTGAATAGATGGCTATGGGACAAAAATACAATACAAGAATGACAATCGTACATTAAATACAGTAATATAATAAGCACGTAAATACTACTTTCTTAAATGGCTCTGTAAAAAAACACCTCAATAGGTTCTACAATTTTGTTATTTAAAACAAATTCTTAGGCCGAATCCGGCATTGAATTGAAAATAAAACTTATTAAGACTACCTATCCTTATCCTATAAGTTACGTTGTCTGGAAGAGATCGCTCTAAGCAATAAGGCCGCCTATTGTTCTGCCTAAAAATACTGTAATTAATGTATGGTGTCTGTAATTTTGGTGAGAAATAAAGTGTAATATATCTATTTATCAAATATTAAATTTTGGACCGAGTTGATCTAAAAGTATAGTTTAAACTAGGGATACCTAAAGTGGTCGATATCGACCCCTTGAGCTCGAAATCAGTTTCCCAGGGATCGACATAAACGAAAACTGATTTTGGCGGTCGACGAGGTCTAAAAATCGACCCCTATTAATTAATACAAGTTCTTATTTGAAATTTTCAAGATACTGTCTACTGAAAGAAGCCGTTTAAAAATCAACGAAAGCGGGGATTTAAGGCTACAAGTCACCAATATTGAACCAGATTTAGCTAGATTGTTAGAAAGTCACCAGGTTCATCCAACGCACTGAATTTTTTATCTTTACTTTGCGATTTTAAAAGTTTCTATTCGTAGAATAATTACCTACTTAAGTATTTTACGTAATTTGTTTGTTTGTAATTTGAATTTTAGATCCATTTATTTTGTTAAATTTTGATGAGAAAATTATGTCAAGTTTACTCACTTAACCAACCGCAAGTTTTTAAATTGGTAAGTATTTTGTATCAATACGAAAAAACTAGAGATAGGATTAGGTTTGAGGTATCAGTTAATTTTAGAAAAGGGGTCTCTTGCCCAAAATAGTTTGGGAATCCCTGGTTTAAACAATAAAATGTTGGATCAAAGTCTAATGATGTTTTGCTGAGACAAGTGGCATTCCTCCCTTTTTATTGCGAAGCTGGCACGCAGGCAGACGGCTGAAATATATTGCGTCCCATATTCAAGGGGCGCGGTCAATCCGCGCCCCTTGAATATGGGACGCGTGCGCTTGCCATTACGCTACCACGACTTGACTATTATTCTTTATTAATTCTTCTTTCATGGTATTACATGCGAACTTACGAAGCCACTATAGCCCGACGTCGTATAGTCATATTTAGCGAACAGAATAGAAGTAACCATATAGGGACACATTAAATTGATGGGATTATTATCCCTAGTATTCTTTACATGATTTTACAAACTTATTTTTATAGTCAATGTTAACATGATAAATTAAGTGACTAAAGTAAACTCGGACGCCACATGTGTAGACACTCTAACGCCGTCACATCTTCCAATGACTAGTTAGAGGCTGGTAACGCTGCTTCAAAAGCTGAAGGTCTCAAATCGCGCAAATGTGGAACCTTAGGAAGGGGATATTTGTGCCGTTTGTAGTTGAAACATTAGGTCCGTGGGGTCGATCGGCAGTTTCTTCAAAGAAATTGGCAAGAAACTCTTCGATGCGACCCGTGATCAGAAGGCTGGCTCATATTTCGCCCAACAAATAAGCTTCGCTATACAGCGCGGCAATGCAGCCAGCTATAATCGCTTGTACTATTTATAACTTAATTTATTTTTAGTTATTAATTGTAAATTTTATAAAAGAAACTATGGAACGATATTCTGATGTTTTCCCAGAGCGCTCCAATGTAGTGCCCGTCAAATAAGGCCTAAACAGATCTTTAAAGTCTCAAAGAGGTTGTCAACGCATCGGGTGCACTGCGTGTAGATGTTTATGGCTATCTCTCTTCTTTCACGTCCCAATTATTTAGGGTCGGCACAATGTCTTTTCCTTCCACATTCCTCTATTCTGACATAGATCCTCAGTCACACCATAAATCATCATCCTTCTCACAATCCATCCATCACTTTTTTGGTCTACCTTTATATTTATACCCATCCCTCCTGTAGTTTATTTCAGCTGGAGCTCACCTTGTGACACCTGGGCAGCTACCAGGTAGGAAAGGTAACTAAAAATAAGAGTTACTTACCTTAAATTTGTATGACTGATTTTTATATATGTTTTGTAGAATATTATTCTAAAATAGTATCATAAGTGTCAGACACTTTCCATGGACCAAAACTTTTGTCAGACGCTTTAAAGCTCCACAAAAAATAAATGAACTTTACTTATTTTCACATGTCTGATTTTTAAATATGTTATTAAGGTAACTATTACAAAGTTATATTTCATTAGTCAGACAAATTGTAGTAACCAAACATCCCTAAACACAAAAAATATTCAGCCGAGAGAATGAGCACGAGAGCACTATTCGCATACATCTCAGAGTAAAATATTTAAATATTTTTAAAGTACTTACTGCTTTCGATTTAATATTTTTACATCTCTATCTAAATAAGACGAACTTCAACGTTAAACTAATCATTAATTAATATTTAAGGAAATTAATTTATTATTATTCGGGAAAATAAATTTATTCGGTGCAATTTTGTTTTATGAAGAATTATTTTCATCTCTATAAATATTATAAACGCGAAAGTTTGTAATAATGGATTTATAGATGTATGGATCTAAGTTTGTTACTCTTTCACGCAAAAACTACTGAATGGATTTTGATGAAACTTTACAGTAATATAGCTTACACATCAGAATAACACATAGGCTATAATTTATAGATACAGTATGAATTATCCAAAATACAACTTTTATTTATCATCACCACGCGGGGGAAACCGCGGGCGCAGCTAGTTTTACTATAAAAAGGTACCAGTTGGAATAATTAAAACAAATATCATTTTATTAAAAATAAATTAACTATGATTAAGTAAAGAAAGTATTTGTTTATATAATCATTGGAATTTACATCATTAGTCTAATCATGATATTGTCCATTCGAGTCATCATCCTTATCATCATCAGCTATGTTGTCGTTGCTGGCAGCTTCATTAAAAATAGATAAAAAAATTAGAAAACATAAAACTGAAAATATATTTTTTAAAACTTATAGTCAAATTACAGTACCTGATTCGTCTTTCGTTATACTAACGTCTCCTGGTAATTAGTTGGTCACCATCAAACCAATGAAAATAATACTGGTTTCCCTCTAGAGTCCACCCATTGTTTTCTGGAGTTAAAATTATTCTTAAACGGTTGGGTGCTTTTGATTTGCATTGTTCCAAATGCTAGCAATGTAATTAGCTCGGAAAAATTGTTGTAATAACTCAGATTTGCATGGTGGTAAACTGCTAGCATCATTTTTTTTTTAAATTTGTATGAATGTTTAGGGGATGTTTGGTCACTACAATTTGTCTGACTAATGAAATATAACTTTGTAATAGTTACCTTAATAACATATTTAAAAATCAGACATGTGAAAATAAGTAGTTCATTTATTTTCTGTGGAGCTTTAAAGCGTCTGACAAAAGTTTTGGTCCATGTAAAGTGTCTGACACATTGATACTATTTTAGAATAATATTCTACAAAACATATAAAAATCAGCCATATACATTTAAGCTAAGTAACTCTTATTTTTAGTTACCTTTCTTACCTGGTAGCTGCCCAGGAGTCACAAGGCGAGCTCCACAAGCACGTAGGTATTCAAAGAACATGAGACGCTACTGAGAACCTAAGAATTTATCTATGTGAAAATAAGTTGTCTGATCGCTCTGGGATCTTACTCTACTATAGTAACCCCTTATTATTCACTAGAACGTCTATCCATTTGCCTATAAAAAAACGAGCACACTTCCAGTCCACAGTCGGTGCATAATTATGCAAACGACGGTCGAAATAAAAATGTCAAGTATAACCCAACGTTGAATGCCGAATGACTATATTTAGATTTGGGTATAACATATTGAAGGCAATTATAGATCTCAAATGATGGCAGGAGTAGAGACCTTCGTTGTTTTATTGTCAACTAGCTATGCCCGCGACTTCGTCCGCGTGGATTTTTTGTTCGCGGAACTTTAAAAAGATATATAGCCTATATCACTACTTATAACATCAGCTATCTGCCATTGAAAGTCCCGTCAAAATGGGTGCAGCCGTTTCGGAGATTAGCCGGAACACCCAAACAGACAAAAATTTTACAAATGAATTATGCGATATAAGTATAGTATAGATAGGTATATTAATATACTTTCATATGTGAAATGTAAATAGCATATATATATATATATAACATAAATAATAGTAAGTAAAATTAATTTTAACTTATATGTATGATCTTCAAAAAGTGTACTCCAGCGGAACTCATTTTGAATAAAAACTGTTAAAAGCTGTTATTTTGACAGTAGAAACAGACACTTCAATTTTATTTATGTGTATGTATAGATATCGTGGATAAAAAGAATTCCTTCTAGTATGTCAAATTTACTCTGGATATTTATTTGTCGCCATTTAGCGGCCTTGAGGATTAACGGTTTATCAAAAAATAGAGTGTAGTTTTTTCTTAAATTTTTCACTTTGTCCCAATCACTTGAGTTCGATACAAGGTCTTTTGCTTCCATATTCGTCTATTCTGGCATACTTCCATAATCACGCCACAAATCATCTTGTCAACCTTCACACTGCCCATATCTTTTTTAGTCTACCTTTACACTTGTATGAATCGATCTTCCAGATTAACATATTTTTGTTTTTCAATAATAAAATTCATAATTTCGTTAATGGAGTTATGTGACTTTGTATCCCGGAAACTGTTAGTATTCGTAGGATAAGCATACAAACTGAATGCAAACGAAGTCGCATGAAAAGGTCTAATAAGTAACAAACTTTAACACTATCAAAAGACATTAATACAAAATAATTAAGTATACCTAGAAGTTATAAACGTAAAGAAACAAGTCGATTCGATTCATTATCGAAAAACTCAATATTGCAACAATATCTGTCATGCTTTATTCATACACATGCACAGGTTACGTAATCAGTGTTCATATTAATATTTACAGTAATAAAATGCCGCACATTAAATATGATTAATAAAATAAAATTGCTATTAATATATCTCACACATCTTGCCAGACTCAGTAGTGTAAAAGTGATTTAAGAAATGTTTTTAGATGTGGATGATAGAAGTCCCAAAATGTGAATTGAGGGTCTAAAGTGGCCGCTTTTGGAAAATAGCTTAGTAACATTGATACGTATCTAGTTTACACTAGCAGGCGTAAGAGATAGGATAAAGTTCCACTTTATTTTGGTACTTGTCGTATTTATAATGGGAATCTGCGAAAGCAGCCTTTTGCTCAGCCCGTTCAGCAGGTTAGGCGAATTTTATTTGAAGAGTTAGTTATACACACATTTACATATAATACACTTTAAAGCTCCGAGTAAGAGCGTGGCATTCCACGGTCTAAGAGTTACTGGAGCACAAAAGTGGGGGTTACATGTTATAATTGTCACGACTTTGGAAGTACATGTCTCATTACCTAGATAGATAGATATCTACCATCATCACCATCTATATTGACATAGATAAAAAAATCTTTAAGGAAAATAATTATGATTTCCGAAAACCTGACTAACGACACATTGTCTCTTTTATTTTATAACGTATCTCAATGAAAATCTGTTAATGTATTTTATAATACTAAGGAATAAATAATAAAAGTAATTTGTATTATGTAAACGCTTTACCTTTAAAGTGGCGATATGGGCTAGAATGTATAACAGCAAAGGTGTCACGTTATGCAGAGAGTAAACTAAACGATAAAGAGGGTTAAACTACTGGTCGGCCAACGTCCAACTGCTTTCGATAAATATGCAATAGGTGTCCGGCATATCTTAGTACAATATTGATAGAAGCGACTTGTTCCAATTATTTATTTAGACGCATCACGTATATGTACTCTAAACCGTATTTAATATTTAACCGTCTGGGGACGTTATAATTTTATATATTACTCAATTAGTAATATTTCTGATTTTATCATCTGAATAGTGTAATTATTATATACAGATAATATGTAGAAAAGTAGATTTTGAATAACTAATTTTATGAATAGGAGAAATATTAAAGTTAAGTTTTCTACACTACTCAGAGCGGGATAACGATCTATTAACAAAGAGTTGATTTTTTCTTTATCTTTGTAATTGACGTCAGTAAGTAGCGAAGTAAAGAAGAAGTTGTAAAAATTACATTCGATTCTAAACTACGGAAATGTCAATATCTTCAATATAAATACCTACTATTACCTATATATATATATATATATATATATATATATATATATATATTTATTTATTTATTTTGTATTTTCTTGTGTCCCACCGAGTTAGGCAGAAACAATGGATCTTGCTACGATCGCCACATACATCTTTAGCCTTATTCACTTTCATTAATCTCCTCGTACATACCCACATGGTTATTATAGGTGCTTTTTATAAAAATACCTAATCCATTTATCTTTATTTATTTAGTTAATTCCTGTGCATTGACGTGGAATTTAAAATCTAAGTGCGACACTTACATAAGCGTTAGGGCATTTAAAGTATGCATATAGTTAAAGATAGGGACTTACTAGCATGATAAACATTTATTAAAAATTATAATAAAAAAATATATAATCTATTAAATAAAATAAGACAAGCCGTGTTTGCAACAATCAATCACGAACGTGTAATATTTAGATACAAACCCAATAGGGTACAGTCAACATAATTCGAAATTAGGTGCTTTTTAGATTTAAGTAAAGCTAACACAAATTTAAAGATTTGCAAGGCCAAAATCAACAAAAAGTAAAATACGTATAAAAGTTAAATATATATAAGAAGACTTGTCCGAGATATTAAATAATTTACAAATCGCTGTCAATTATACATAAAAAAGATGTTAACCAAACGCTGCTAAAGAAAGTTTCTTGAACATCATACATAATAATAGATTTATAGGTTAAATAGTTATGTTTACCAATGTTTACGTCATCTACCGAGAAGAAGAGACGAAACTGCTCTGAGATTACAAGCATTGCTACAACGCTTGTGACATGTTTATTCGAAAAATAACATTATATACAAATAAAATTAAAATATTTATTTCAAAATTGAATCCAAGTAGATTGTTTATTGAAAGTCATAATTATACCTCTGTTTCCAAAGCAATTTTAGTTACTGTTAAAGGAAAACCAGGGTCACAACAAACTCCCCAGCAACATGTTTTCTTATAATTAATATTCACATTAATGATATCTATATAAACTTTTAAGTATTTATTAAATTGAACAGGAAGTAAATTCATCAGCTAAGTAATTAAAATACAAGATAAAATGACTAGAAGATAAAACAAAGAAATATACCCCCAAATGATTACAGACTAACAAACCGCCGACTAATTAAACACTGAAATATTTATCATATATCATACGCAACACGCATGCGCGTGATCAACCGAAAAATATTCCAGGGTGCAGTAAAGTTATCTTTTAATTTTCACTTATTGAAGCTAATGAGCACAGAATAATATACAGAAGGTTCAGTGAAAAGTTTTTGATTTGGTACAACGATCTCGAAACAAACAAGAACACAGGCCTACAAGCGGGCGCTGGCTATCAGGGCTATAAGGGGATATCGCACGATCTCTTTCGAGGCGGCTTCCCTTCTTACCGGATCCCCACCGTGGGACCTAGAAGCGAGAATCCTTAAGCGGCTATACGAGTGGCGCAAGGACGCCCTCCTCCGGGACTTCCGACCCGCGTCCCGCGAAATTGAGGCCAAGAGGTCGGAGTTCCGACAGGATCTCGCGGTGGAGTGGGCGACACGACTCGCACAACCCACCGCAGGCCATGTCACAATAGCGGCAATATGGCCCGTTGTGCCATCATGGGTCAACCGAAAACACGGCACCCTGACGTTCCGCCTGACACAGGTCCTCACCGGACACGGCTGCTTCGGTAGGTACCTGTGCCGCATAGGGCGTGAGCCATCGTCAGGATGCCACCACTGCAGTGATAGCTTCGAAGACACGGCACTGCACACTCTCCAAGTATGCTCAGCTTGGGACGAGGAGCGCCGTGCCCTTGTAGCATCCATTGGATTAGATTTGTCGCTCTCGGCCGTAGTTCAAGCCATGGTCGGGGGCCTACCTGGCTGGGATGCCGTTGCCTCCTTCTGCGAGGCTGTTATATCCGCCAAGGAAGCGGCGGAGCGGGAGAGGGAGCGAACAGCCGCGCTCATCTCCCGATGCAACAATAGGACTCGGCGCCGCACGACTCATGATCTTCGGCCGCCGTAAAAGAGCGGCAGCGGGTGACGACCCGCGGAGACATTAGGCCGTCACCTGCATTCAAGCCGCTCAGTTGTGGGTGCGTCGATGTTCCGCCAGCGCCTCTCTCAATCACGGATTGAAGCAGTAGAGGCTTACCCGTAGGGGTGGGCCCACGTCAGTTGGGGTCGCGGCGAAAAGCTCGCGCACGTCCCGGGGCCCTGAGATATGGCGACAGAAGGACACCAAGGGGTTTTAGTGGGTATTCCGGCTGCCCATCTGACCGGTGAGTCACACACTGCCCCGCCGTCATCTCCGTGCGGCAGGGCGCACGCTAACGGTTTCCCCTTTGAAAAAAAAAACAAAAAAAGGCTACTTTATTTTTAAATCCACCCTCAAAGATGATACAATGATAGTTTAAGCTTTATACGCAATTCCTTAATTTTGAATGCATTTGTAAAAATAAATAAATATGCTTCTAAGGGTCGATTTTTCAATCACCAGTTATTCATAGAATAAAGAATAACATGGAAGAATTAAAAATGACAGTTGCATGAATAAGACAGTTGAATGGTTTCACTTTTGAATTTACTCGGGGTATAACTAACTTTTATCTGATAATTGAAAATTCGGCCCTTAGTGTGTTTATTAATTTAGTTGTGTATTATTTTATTAACAGAGAATCAACAGAAAATGTGTTGAAAAAGAGATGAAAAAATATTACTTACGCATTTTTGGAAACTCAACTCTTAAAGGATATTTTAAGACATGAAAGTTAGTAAGGGACCGTAGGATTGATTTGTAGCTTTTGAAAATAGAAATATGCCAAGTCATTTACTTTAGTCTCTAAATAAAATACAACTTTAAATCCGATTTTATAATTTTACTTCATAACGGGTTAAACACGGAAAGTAAGTTGTATCTTTTGACATAACATAAAATGCTAAAAGTTTTTATTACAAATTGAAAGGCGCGCGAACGAAGCTGCAAATACATACCATTAATTGAAAATTTAAACTAAAATATAATTTAAATAATTAAGTACATTTATCGTACGACACTGTTATTAATGAACGAAAACAGAATAGTGTTTAGCTTATCTGATGCTTAAATGGTTTGGTTTGGTGAATTACAAGAACATTATTGCTGGCAGGTTGATCTTATCGTCGTGCTCGCCTTGGCCAGACCTGGCTTGCCTGCCAATCTTAACGGGGAACTATTCGTATCTTGATATATAAGGTTAGTTACCGGTTGCCATGGCCTGGAACCAATCGTGCCGCTGGATGTCAACCGATTAGTTGAGCCCAGGTACTGTTACAGTTATTGAGTAGCATAGTTGTTCTTGTCGTGTTTCTTTTTAAAGTTAATAATTGATTTTGTTATGTTCCCTCTTATTTCTAAACGATACGATCGGCCATTTCCTTAATTGAATCATAATGTTATATTTTTATTTATTCTGTGATTAGCACCTGTTTTGTATAGAGTAGTTGTCTATAATTTACTAACGAGTTTAAGAACGCACTCAGAAAACACTACTTTTCCTTAAATAATTATGCCTAATTCTTATACTATGATTTATTCTATGTATTTAATTTATAAAATATGTAGTTTAAGTATGTTTAATTATGATATACCTCATAATCTGCACCATATACATCGCCAGATTAGGTTATACTATTCCTTAAGTTAGGTTGCCTGGAAGAGATTGCTTTAAGCGATAAGACCGCCTATTGTTTCTACCATGACAATATTGTAATTGTGTATTTTTGAAATTGTATATTTGGTGAGCAATAAAGTGTTATCTATCTATCTATCTATAATTTACCATAATTTTATACAACAATATTTATGTTTTATATGACGTCGTAACTCTGTAGATTATAATTCAAAATCTCTCATTTGTGTATAGACGGTATTCGTTAGATTTTATTTTCATGTTGGCAGACGCGATAGATTTATACTGTGTTCGGTTTATTTTATTACATGTAAAACTTTAATCTAATCTAAAATTTAATCTAGAATCTCCAAACAATAATGTATTAAATTCTTTTCATACAATCCTTACTTTATAATCAGGGAGCTGATTAGAAAGTATAGATGGCTTTGTTCACCGGCAGCATCTGGTAATTACTTACAAGATAATGTACATGGTGCAAAAAAAATATCACGACTGGAGCCCACATCATTAAACGAAACATAAATACTTAGGCTCTTATTTCAGAACAATATTAAAGATTGATTCGATAATTTATTAAAGTAACGTATGATATTCTAAAACACATACTTAGCAACTGAGCTATCACGACGTATGTATATAAGATGTCAAAGAAAGCTGGATATGCTGGAGTTTTGCCCTGCACAGCGCTAACTTTTAGTGCCATTCCCACCTCATTAATTATATTGTGTAAGTATCAATTGTACCTTTAATTTTTAGTGAACCTTCTGTATATTCTGTGTAATGAGTGCAGTGGCGGACGTAAATAAATCGCTTTTGACTTCTTTATACCTTATAGATAGGCTTGGGGCAGAGGTCGGTGCAATCATAGGCAGATATGATGGGGCCAACGAGACAAATATAACATATATATCTAATTATTACTAAATTATATACAGCGAGGTTTATGTATAATTAGCACTTCATTAATCAACCTTTAATTAGATTAATGGGAAAATTTAGATTAAGACTTCTGCCGCAGGTGATCGGAATGGTGGAGCTTACCTCGCTGAAATGATTAGACATTGTATTCATCAAGGTAACGTTGCCAGCCTTCTAGGCACGCTGCCCTATGACAGCGGTCTGGTTGGCTGGACCAGATGGTTTTTTTTTGTAATTTAGATTAATTTAATTTTTAGTGTTTATATATTTGTTAGATAATCATTACTATTTATGTAGTTATGTCTCTTCTGTGAATTAAGAAATACTTTGATAGTTTTAGTTTTTATTATAGATAGATTCGAATTTGACCATAATCACGCTTTATGTTATATAACGATACAAAATAGTACACTTACTATTGTTAATACCTTCAAATGCGCCGCCAGCTTGTCTACTATGAAAAAAACCTTTCTCGGGCCGATTCCAAAGACCCATACCATAGTAAATAACGGAAAATTCGTTTACGAAATTTACCATGCGGGAAATCAAACCCGAAGCCTCAACTCTGCAGTAAGGTAGGACGACAAAGGCTCAACTCATTAAACCGTTATTGTGTGTATTAGTATAAATGAACTTTAAATTAGGATTCTTTCACTATGGTTTTGCACCGTTTGTGCGTATACCACTTGGTAAGTAATCATAAATATTCATATTTTAAAATAATCTTTAATGACCCATCCTTATATCTTTCCAACAGTTAATTTGCCTTACTATCGTTTAAATTAGACATAAGCTATAAGTAATATCTAATAAAATAGCCATATAAATAATATCAAAATTTAACTGGTGGTAAATCAAGTGAATTAATAGTAAGATATAGGACCCGGCCATAAGTTAACAGGCACCTGGCGATAGTCGAAACAATATAACCTCAGTCAAATTGTTGATCTTTGACTAAAGGCAAGCAATGGAGTTTTTTTTTTGCTTTTACTGCAAATATAACGACCTTTTATTCGTCTTGGAACGGAGATTGAATACGTATTCTTGCGGCAGGGTGGCCTGTCCTATGAGACAAAAAAAAAACAAACCACAGCCATGTGAAAGGGCTTTTTTTAGGCTGGATGGTTACCACCTATGGTATGTATGAACGAATGAAAACATTTTATTGTTCACCAAAAATTAAAACTAGGTACAGTTAATGTTGACTAAAGGGCGGCCTTATCGCTTAAAGTGATCTCTTCCAGGCAACCCCCTAAACTAAGGAAAATATTAAGACAACAGTGGCGGTGAAGACAATAAATAATATGAAACATCCAAGAATAAGTGAAAAATAAATAATAATATACTATACAAGAATAGGATATATCATACTATATATAAAATCAGCAGCATGTTTTAGACTTGCGAGGACTATTGGTATGTAGTAGGCCGCCATAATACCTTTACGGTCCTGCTTCAGGGGACGAAAATTTCGTAGCTGGCAGCACATTGGTAGTGTTAAGAACTTTATAATTCAGCAAAGGCTAGTTTCTATTAAATATAGAATTGTGTGTTTATAACTGACTGTGTCTATATACTAATATAATAGGAGCATTAATATATTCTTCTCTGTACAAACAGCATCTCCTTTCCCTTTCCACGAAATTTAAATATCAAAAATTTCTGCGGGCTAGGACTACCCTACGTGGAAATCCGCAGTAAAAATTATTCTCATACGAGAAAAACTTTTGAAATATACGTCGGAGTACCCGGATTTCAAAGATAGTGCCGCCATTGAGAAAGACTAAGAGGCGCTGGCTCTGATTTGCCTGCATGTGTAACCTACACTTTACTCATTCCCATGTTCCGTCTATACCACTAAACAGTAGCACCTTTAGTGTTGCAAAAATCCATACACACAGAGAGGACACATAAAATACTTGTTTTTTTTCTTTTCTTTATAATTTACACTTCCTTTTCGATTTGTTAGATCTTTCTTTTTGTTTGTTATTATTTCCTTTTTAATTTATATTAGATTAGACTTTCTTTATCTTTGTTTAGCAGATGTTTATTAATATATTTATAGTGTGGTCAAATTTAACGGGAAGGTGCTGAGGCCGAAGATACGAGATTGTTCTTAATTTCGGTTGTAGTCACTAACATGTTTACGCTGTACTACATCTAAATTGTTTCTTATGTTACCTAGCTGTTTTTTTTACTGGAAAAAAGTTATTTATTAAAATATATAATACAGGTGAAGGCAATCACTTTCCATCGCTCGTCTGGTGTATCCCAGCAATAAAAAACTAGGAAGTCATTTTAACAGAACATCAATTTTTCAATTATAATTTACAGAAATTTCTAAATGGTCTTTAAATACATCGTAGTTAAGTTCTTCGAGTACAACAGAAAGATTCGAGATTATGACCTAACATGAGCAGTTACTCATTGTTTACCACCTGTTTATCACTATGCAAGCGTTAATAGCGACAATAGATCCGACTTAACAGGATTACAATGTGGCTCAATCGAAAGATGACCTTATTTATAAACCTCTGTAAGAAATTTTACAATGTACCAAGTGAAATATCAACATCGTAAAGGTTTTATGTACAATTTACGACTTTAGATTTTAAGCTCCATATTAATGCATATTATTAAAGTTTTGTTTATTTTGTTTGTTAAGATAATTAATACAAGGTACAAGGTTTGTTCATACACGTTTTCAAAGGAGTAAATTTTATTATATTTTTGAGGGCTTCGCTACTGACTATGATTTAGCTAATATAAATGTTGATCATGAAGAAGTATAATAAAAAGAGGACTAAAACTACGAAGTATACGTAATGAAAATGTAACTCTGAAAAAACGCCTTGACCGTACATTTCTAGAAGTTATGGAACGAACTCCCGCGGTTTTCCCAGAGCGCTACAATATGGGGCTCTTTAAAAAGGGGTGCACAGATACTTAGTCTCCACGCATCGGCTCCCTCAATGTTGCAGATGTCCATGGGCGACGGTAGCCACCTACCACCAGGTGGTCTGTTTGCCAGTTTGGCTACAAGCAAAAAAAAACGCAGCTTGCGTTTTTTTTTGCTTTTGGTGCAAAATATCACTGGATATTCGCAACATAATAATTTTTTTTTTATAAATTGGTCAATACATGAATTCAATTCATGAAGTTTCAATTTTGTATGAAAAGGTTTAAAAATAATTTTTGTCACAAAATTTTGGTTGAAAGTCTAGCTGTTTTCCATATTAAAACGCAATAGAAAATAAAATTTTGGTACCCGGTAAGTAATAATAATAATAAACTTTATTTTCAGTTAAAAAAAACAGCTAGGCAGCATAACAAAAATTTTAGATGTAGTACAGCATAAATATGATAGTAACTAAGACCGAAACTAAGAATAATCTTATGTCTTCGGCCTCAGCACCTTCCCATTAAATTTGACCACATTCTAACAAATAAATGATTAGCTGCTGAATAATTCTTATACAAAGATAAAGAAAGTTAATGTGATCTAAATTAAAAAGGAAAAACAATAAACATGAAAGAAAGATCTAGCAAATCAAAAAGTAAGTGTAAATTATAAAGAAAATAAAATAATATAAAAGTATATTTAAGGTCTAGTATCTATCTATCAGTTTAATAATTAGAGAGGACAAGCATTTATCACAAGTGAATATTTCGCTACCTATTGAGTTAAATAACTTAGGAATATCTTTGTTTCAAAATCTCATTTGTACATTTAAAAAAACCTACACGTGTCTGCCAGGACACCCCCTAATTTGTATTTTAATAGCGAGACAACAGACAAAAAGCGTTTTTTGATCGATTCCTCAGCCCTTGTTACAGTAATTATACATACTTTATTGTGGTGAAAAAAAAATTTGTCAATCTTGATCATATTTCTGAGGTAACCCATGTATTCAAAACGCATTTCCGATAAATTTTCTCGATAGAAAATAATTGCAAAGTAACCTCTAAACGTGTTCTTCAATCTTGTGTATTGTTATTACTGTTAATCGTACATCGCTAAAATAAATAACAGTAACATATCATATTATAAGAAATATAATCATTATAGTTTTTTATTCGGTTACTTAGAGAATTTGCAAGTAATTAATTATTTTATTATAAATGACTTTAAAAATCACGCTTGCCGGTCCCAATGTATGAAATTTATCAATACGCCGGATGGCTTGGTGCTGTGTACACGCGTCGCTTTACTCGAGCGTGCTATTCGAAATTAAATTTTAAATAAATGAAGGAGGTATAATACCAGAATTTCGAGCCGATCGAGCTATACTTATTTGGCGTATACGGTAGAGGACTGGTCTAAATCATAGTCTGTGTGGGTTCGAACCCTACTAGCTTCCCCTGATCTATATATATTAGAATTTTTTATTTTTATATGAAAGATGATAAAATGGTCTTTTTCTCTTAAACATTTTTATAAAATAAAATAAAAATAGTTTTCTATATTTTTATATTTCATTTCATCTGGACTTTTCTACTATTGACAATAAAATGTATTAAAATCAATCTTACCGGTAACATTAAAATTCGAAAGCACCATTTGTTTTTCTATAGAAATAATGTAGACACGTGGATAATTGGACCTACTTATGCAAAATGGAACCAACCCCCATACTAACAGTTTTGAGAAAAAGCAGGTTTTATTAAAATTTTGCATACATAAAAATGTGTCTATATTTTGGAAAAAAAATTGAATATTGTATATTATATTTTGTCCTATATATACAAATACAATTTTAATGTAAATAATTTCAAATTACATAGTAATCAAACTAAAACCTCGGTGGTTCTTTTTAGTAAAATTATTTGTGTGTGGGTTGGTCCCTTGTTATTACGTTGGCATAGTTTGATGGAAAAATAAAAGAATAACTCATTGATTTATTTACATTTCTTTTAAAAAAGACATATTTCTTTTAATTATATAGTTTTTTCATGACAATATTAATTTATAAAATAAACCAGAAAAGTAATAATTTTCAAAATTTAAAAACTTTTTTTAAATATTACACAACATATACTGATTTTTGATATGAAAATTGATTTCTAATTAAGAATGTTAATTGTGTTATGTTCAAACTATTATAAGCTTAATGTTCTATAAATAAATGTTTAATTGTACTATTTAAAAAATGAGAAACCAGTTTTATATAAACAACTTAAACTTTTGTAACCTCAAAATAAGATTTACAGACCTTGTCTCTCATTATCTTCATTATCAGACTGATTCAGACAGCTAGATATCATATTCTGTATTCTTGTATGCACTCTCTTCATGGTTGGACATAAAATAGTAGGTATTAATTTTATTTGCCAAAGAAGTCACATCACAAAACAACAGCGTTCCGTTCTGTGATGCCGATTTTTCACGTAATGTTGCCGTTGCAATGGCCAATATTAGTTAGTTACCAAATTAGTTGGTAAAAGTTTTTTTAAATTTAGTTTATTAGTTATTATTTAGTTTAGTAGTTTTTATTTATTTAGTTTAGTTGGTAAAAGTTCCACATACAATAAATAGTCCACAAGATGTATGTCTTTTGAGACAAAATAAATTAAATTAAAAAAGTAGTAAATCCCACAGCCTATGTAGCTATCATTGACTGGATAAATAATTATATCAAGAAATTTATTTAACAACACAGATTCAAAGGACATGATTACTTAGATGTTATAAAAATAATTATTTCAACAAGAAACCAAGTAATATGAGTCTTTGTGAAAATATAGGATTATTTGATTTTCAATACGCAAACAAGAACCAACCGGCATGGTTCTATTTGATAGATAAAAATTAAAAATAATCCAAGGAACCTTTATGAAAAAATAAAAATTGTAAACCTTTTAGGTTTTTGGATTACCATGGGTCATGGATCTTGTTAGTTTATTATACTCTTGGTGTTTTATGGGTTAGCTACTTTGTGATAAAAATGTTTTATTCTGTAAATGTAGTCAGATCGGTATGATTCTTATTGAGTCGATAGAAGGTTCATTTTGAAAGCCTTCTGCATCCTTAACCCAATTTTAGCATGTTTGTGGATTGTTTCTGTTTTGCATAAGTAGGTCCAATTAGAATTATGAAGATCAGAGGTCATAGTTCAAGTTAAGAGTGCTCGCTCCATTTTCCTTTTCTAACATTTTTTTTTATTTAGACCTATTATGTTTTATCTATTATTATTATTTTCTAGTTATTATCTATACAGATAAATAAAAGTGAAGTGCCTGTTTGTAATCTCAAAATAAAAACTAAAAATCCGACCATGAGATTTCGAAAATGCTATTTTTAGAATTTTTGTCTGTCTGTCTGAATGTTCCGGCTAATCTCTGAAACAGCTGTATCGATTTTGACGTAATTTTCATTGGCATATAACTGATGTTATAAGAAGTAACTTGTGCTACGTTTTTAGTGTTCAGCGAAAAAAAAACCAAAAGTATATTTGTCTCTCTGTTTTTTATCCTTTTATGGAAAGACTATTGAACCATTTGGCTGAAACTGGGTACATATGTAATTTTGAAAACGGAACAGATAGACAGACAGGGTTACTTTCGCATTTATATTAATATATACCTATATATGGATTCATTGTTGTTCCATAATACAATTACCTCATTTTAATAAAGTTTAACTGTCTAAAAATTGTTGAAAAATAAAAAGAAACTTATCCCTTAGGAGGATTCGAACCCTGTACCTCCTAGTTACCATTGCGCTCGGTAAGCCGTTGAGCTAAAGACGCTTAGGAAATTATGTCAAAAATTTCAATACCCATTAAGCATATAAACGATCTATCTCACTTTAGGATATTTTGTCTCGCTCTCGTGTCATTAGCCTTAGAATGAAATAAATTGAATCAAGTTGGTATGGACGCGGTGCGCGTAGGTATGTTCAGTTGCAATATTTCGCCACGCTCGAAGATTTATTACGCGCTGTTCCATCGAAGTAAAAACGGCCGTGCGGGGTTGATTTTCTGAAACACCGATTTGAATCAGGTCTAAATAGCCTCTTAACAGTTTTACTACAGCATTGTGTAGCCGATGCAGGATTACAAAATTCTATTTAATTTTATCCATATGGACTTTTAGTAGCTTCTGAGAAAAATTACTTTGATATATAATGAACATGAAACAATATGAAAACATACTTGGTTTTGTTAAAATGGCTATGGAACTATAAAATGAGAAATACAGGACATTGAATGGGTTTCCAATGCTCTCAATTATTAGAAACAATTACTAATTGGTCTTATGCAAAAGCACATTAATTACAGGATCTAGCCACAATATCTATGCTAATAAAATTGAAGTATGTCTGTGAATTCTAAATAAATACCAAATATAAGTATAAACTGCTATTTATATGGCACCTTATCACAATTATGGTTTTTAGAAATCTTTTATGTTAATCTCAACATTTACAATTTAATACAACAATTTTACTTTAAATTTACATGTTTAAGTTAAAGTATTACAGTATTCAGAAGACATGTATATATTTTATTATTTATTTTATTGCATGAGATCAGCAGACAGGCAGACGGCCCACCAGATGGAAAGCAGTTACCATCGCCTATGAACATTGGTAACACTAAAGGTGCTAACAATGTGCTGCTGCTGTCTAAAGGGACACAGGAACCTAGCCACTAATGGTGGAACACAATTTAAGGTTTTTATAAATAAAGTCCCAAGTTCCATATGAAAAACGTGGCCAGCACAGCTAGTTAATAATATAATGTTAAGAGGTCATAGATAGTCATGATAACAAGGATCCAATTTCAATAGTATTAGATATACAATGTGAATATTTTTAGCTTAGAAATCAGAAGTCACTAAAGGCATTTGTTCACTTGTGGCAGGTTCCTATATCTTACTATTCATTCACTTGTCTTACCATCAGTTGAATTTTAAAATTACTTGTATGGAGCTTATGTTAAATTTAAACCGATCGTAAGCCAAATTAATGGTCCATAAGTTATAGGAATGGGCTATGAGATGTTGAACAAAACCAAAGTTATATGAGCTGTTTTGTGTCGATGATGTTACACCTCTTTGTGTGTCTACTTTATGGTTTTGATTTTTATCAGTTTTAAATTGAGAATGACTAAGTCTTTCTACAAAGAATTGAAAAATCTGTTAATCTGTCTTAATTATAAATTGTAATTATGTAGGTAACAAATGTTATTGTACACTCTCATTGGGCCAATTGTTGCTTCTTCATTCCATTTATACCACCTTTATGTACACAGTTTAACAATAAAGTATTCTATTCTAATTAAATATATTTTTGTAAATCCATAAAAAAATAGTTTTTGCTTCCACTATATACAACTAAGTGTATATTTAAGATGAGAAACATTTATTTCTCAAATGGCAAACATAGTGGATGTTTGCTGGCAATATGTGTGTGTCAACCAACCTGTGTTTGAGTGATTTTTTTAAAATTATGGATAAGTTATAATTCAGTTTCCATAGCTGTAAATATTAGTATAACATTGCTCCTCATCACTAGTCGGGAAGTTAAAATTAAACTTAAAAACTGGCTACTTACCCTTGACTATGCTACCACCGAAGCACTGTTTTAATCTATTTATTTTAATAGAACTGTAGAGTACATACATAATTACAAACACACACACACACACACACACACATACACAATACGCACTCAAACACATACACAACACATGCATGTACACACACACATACAGTATACAACACACACAGTTACACACATACACAACCACACCCACATCCACACACACACACACACACACACACACACACACACACACACACACACACACACACACACACACACACACACACACACACACACACACACACACACACACACACACACCACACACACATACACATACACATACGACGAGCACGCGCTTACGCACATCCACCCACTTACTCACTAGATATAAACACTCTGTTGCCAATTCATATGTACTAGTGCCTAAAACTACATACTAATGTGAGGGGGCACTGATTCCCGAAACATGCTTCATGCCTAGCTCAAGAGTTAGGAACTTCAAATAAGTTACTGTATCAGATTTTTCTGCAATAAAGATTTATTTATTAAAAAAAAGTGTTGCATAAAATATACTAAAGTATATATACTTTTATATCTATACTTTCTGATAGTTTGGTATCAAAAATATGTTATATCAAATACATACCTGATATTAAACAATTCAAACAAACAAATAAGTTTTTAATAACAAAATACATCTAAAAACAAAATTAATTTCAAATGATAATAGTAAGAAAACTGATATTTGTGATGAAAGTTCATTAAAATCAAAAAATAAACAGTTACACAGTACAGCAGCATTTTTGTTATCTTTACAAACTAAACGCATGCAAATTCAATAAATTAATATGCTTTCTTAGTCACAGATGAGGGTAGTTGTTATAGAAAATAAAGGTCACATATTTAATGATTAGTTAACATAGTAATAAATGATAAAAAAGACATGGTAAAAGCCGGTGTTAAATTCGGGTTAGGCATTGAAACTATGTGCCACCGGTTTCTTAATATATTTAAATTAGAAACACGCAAATAATTACGCTGCAACGTATGACATATCGGTAAAGATTTTCATTGCAATAAATTTTTATTATCTTCGATAATAAAAAAGCGTGACTACTTTTATAAGTAGACAATAGAATAGTTATGAATAGTTCTGCAAATTAATATTATATTTTTCTTACCAGTTTAAATTGTTTAGGTATCAAAAACTTAACCCAATAACAGCGGCGTAGTTCAACTTCGCACTTGCAATTTAGTTTTAATTTGAAATCTTGTAAATTATTCAAGCTTTTATTCACAGACTACTATGAATACTTGCTTTTATTGCTCGGATTGGACGAACGAAAACGACACCGGACGAACGAAATCAACTTTTATTTTTATTCATTTGCGAGAGAAGACAACCGACTAGCCAATTATTAATGACTTTGACGTTGATATATTCGTACTTCGTCGATTCTGAAAAAGTAAAAGGTAAAAACCACAGAATAATAAAATGTTGAAACAAGATAATAGCAAAGATTATGTAACACTACGTTTATAATAGAGTAATTGACAGTCAAATTTATTGTGTTATCTTTTATCGTCTTTATACCTTTTATCGTATTTTAGTAAGAGGCGACTAAGAAACCTACAGCCAGGTGGTAGGGTATTTGCTCGAGTGGATGGCGACCACTCCTAGTCTAGAGTAGGCCGCCATAACAACCTTATTGTGTTCCGGCATCAGTGACCAGGTTCCAGTCTTCTTTAAGAGAGCAGCAGCACATTTGTAGCACCCTTGGTGTTGCAAATGTCCATAGGCAACGCTAACCACTTTCCATCAAGTGGGCTGTCTGCCTGTATGCTGAACTCCTGAAATAAAAAAAAGTGAACTCCCGCTCTTTTATACGAACATTGATTCAGAACTCTTTGTGATATGTGTCAACTACCCCATTTTTGGCGGGAGTGATGTCGTGCTGTGCAGATTTATTTTCTAAAAATGACTATAAAAGGAATTTATAGTATTTTTAAGATATTGATAGTTTTTGAATAATAATTAAAGTGTTTTTGTGAGAAATGTGCACTTATAAGAGCTCTGTTGTTTAGTTATAAATTCTTTTTCCTGCATTTGTGGCGAATACTACTACTACCACCTTTTTTTTATGAGGAGAATCCGATTGAGGGCTTCCCGTCGCGCGTTGCGAAGGTAATGCGGTGGGAGCATGAGATTCCTCACATTGGGATAGCACTAGCACCCCAATGGGATACTATTTCCAGCCGAGTAGAGGATACCAACTTGGTGTTCCGTCTTTCCCATTATGCCAGGGCCACGGGTACAGAGATTCGCCACTTCGCGATGCCCTGGCAGGCAGTGCTCTTAAGCTTAAGCTTCGTCTATTGCTGGGGAACCACACCTCCGGCGTCTTTCATTTCTCATTCCGTGGGACGGTATGTGACACGGGAGGAGAGGTGAGCGTGCGTGCAACACCATTGCGTCTGACAGCATTAACGTCAGGTGAGAAACCTTCCCCAAGGACCCGTCCGCGCTGTCCGCTCATGGAGGTGGAAAGTCTAAGAACACCCCCCAGCAACGTCGCGTCATCCTTTGGTGGCAGTGGTTCAGGTTGATGCGCTCAGGCTCCCGCTCCACCCCCTCTTTAACGACCATGACTTGCTCGCAAAAGAAGATGGCATCCCATTCGGTGGAAATATTACTGCCATAACCAATATGCATTTGATTAAGGTATGTTTTAATTTTATTGGTTGTTATGGGGAGAGATACATTATAAATATTAATTAATATACTGACTGACTTCAAACTATTTATTTTAATTTTAAAAAGAGACAATCTAATACGACTTACCGACATGACACAAAGACAAAGAAGAAGAACAAAAAACTGACTAGCTAGTGATGTAGATACACCACAACGCGGTATTCCCAACTCATGATATTTAGGGATTTCCAGTGGTCAGTAAGGGTCGGGATAGGATGGGATTTAAAAAAAACAAATATTAAACAAACACATTGACATAGTCCTATTCATATTGCAAAAAAATAGTGAATCGTATTTAATATCTCATTCATCCACGTTTATCGTTTTAATTTAGCTTTAAACTATATAGGCTCTTAAAGGTTAATATTTTTGGAAGCTGGTAATCCTCAACCTGTCAGTGCCAATATCATAGAATATAGATAAGTGTATCATCTATGTATTATACACTCTAAGTCTACTCCAATATGGAGTTTTTGGCGGGAACCGAATGGGGACGCTGTGCTGTGCAGTTTTATCTTCTAAAAATGTGTAAAATTACTCTAAAATGAACAATAGTTATAGGATATTGATAGTTTTTGAGTAGTAGTAGTATGCATCCATGCAGGAACGGAGAAAGAATACAATTTCCTGCGGCCGGGCGGCCTATCATAAGAGGCAACTAAACAACCCACAGCCAGGTGGGAGGGTATTTACTCGACTGGATGGCGACCACCCCTGGTCTAGAGTATTCCGCCATAACAACCTTGTGTTGTGTTCCGGCATCAGTGTCCAGGTTTCAGTCTCCTTTAAGAGAGCAGCAGTGCACTTGTACCACCTTTGGTGTTGCAAATGTCCATAGGCGACGGTAACCATTTTCCATCAAGCGGGCCGTCTGCCAGTCTGTTGAACTCCTGCAATAAAAAAAAAATAGTAATTATGTGCTTTTGTGAGAAATGTGAACTGTATAGTCAAATGTGGCCTTTCGAGTTTTCACAAGAACTCCGGTGCATGGCGTCGATTGTAGCCTATAATACAACTGCGCATGGCTTAAAGGTCTAGTAGCCAAGCCATAAACATAAAAAGAAAAAAAAGACTCCAATATGGCGATTCGGTCAAAGGGAAGTCTTCAGTCGCGCGTTTTGATTGACTACTTTGCAATTTCGTCTAATTAAAACACAATAACTCTGTTTAAAATGTGTACCTAATCTAATTTTAATGCTAGCTATCGTTAAGTAAATATTTAATAGGAAAATGTAGTTGTAATGGAATCTTTTGAAGACTCAAATTGTCTATCGATGAGTGATAGTATTTCGCTGTACGAGCGTTATATGAGAAGTTTCAATGTTGTGGACCATTTCGTCGGTAATAGAGACCATGAAATAGATAATGTTGGTTCTGCGAGCACCTCTAAACAAAGTACTTGCAGTGGAGGTAATATTGACTTATCTGTAGCGACAGAAGCTAATGATATAAATAAACATTATGGAACAGCTGAGACAGAATGCAATTTAAATGAAGTGACGCAAGACAACATCATAGTATCCAATTTCGCTGATGTTAAAGTTGATTCACCTTGCACGTCCCTCGTGGGGTCGTTGCTTGATAACTCCTCGACTGTTGATCACAGTCTCTTGACCGAAAAGTCTAACCCCATAGACGGCCACGTTTCGTCCGAGGAATCAAAACGAAATTTTAAACAACCTGTTTTCATTACATCGAATATGGAGAACAGTAATAATGCCGTGGACAGTGTGCCAATGTTTCGCGACGTAAGACATGGAGAAACCGTCTTTAAATTACCTATTAGCGAGTTGTCTTTTAATGGGACAATTAAACATGTGCAGCAGTTGAAACCTATAGTGGATCCCATCACAGCACTTAGCAGTAATGCAGTACTTGTTTTAGAAAATAAAAGTGCAGATTCAGTGAATGACACAGCAAGTGGTGAAGCTTCTGAGTCTAATTATCAAAAACTTATGGACAATGTTAGCGACACAACAAATGATCGAAGTACATATGATAGTAGATTAGAAAAGACATCAGAGAGTACCGGTGACTCTCAATATGAAGAATTCAATGCTGTAAGACAGAGGAATAGTGATGAAAATGAATCCAAATGGGATTTGGATAAGAGCTACTCATCTTTTGAAGCCTCATTTGATAGTGGGGTTAGGTCCCCGGATATGTTTTCTGATGATGATGAAGCTGTTCCTTTGCCTGAATCTGAACCTTTTTGGAGTTTTCTCAAAGAATATGAAGCTTATGACAAAAGAAAGATTAAGAAAATGGAGGTAAGTTATTGAAGATAAGTTTAGAGATGTATAAAACTCAGTTTAGCAAACTAAATTTACTTACTTAGAGTGAAACTGGTATCCATTTGACTGTTGTCAGGCAACATTTTCTTTTAACTGTCTTTTGTGTCCCAAGATATGTAATTACTTAATGCATTCTGATTATATTACTTTATTCCTTAGTTGTCAATGTTTTGAATACTTGAACAATAACATATATAGGAATTAAATAGTACATTATAAATTATATTTTAACAGTGCTGTTTCAGAATAAACCCAATCCATTTTATCAATGCTATTTTTATAATGTGTGTTATGGCACCAGCCAGTTGCTTAAATGTTTGAAGTTTATTTTAGTAGTAATTTATTGATAAGGTTCACAGTTATCTTTTAATGAGGTGTTATTGATGAAAGCACACAAAATGTAATTTAAATCTAAGAAAGTAGAGATCTCATTATATCTTACAATCTTAATTTAGTTGCACAAATATTTTACAGAACCAAATTTTCTTAATATTTTGGGTTTGCTGGGCTAAGAGTCATTACAGTTTAAAATGTGTATACCACCAAATACTCTCCATTTTCTCCATATTTTATTTTATTAGTCCTTGTTTTGTTAGCTGCCTTTGAAATCTTATCTTATCTT
Source organism: Dendrolimus houi (assembly GCA_039645545.1). Taxonomy (NCBI): domain Eukaryota; kingdom Metazoa; phylum Arthropoda; class Insecta; order Lepidoptera; family Lasiocampidae; genus Dendrolimus; species Dendrolimus houi. The sequence continues at coordinate 14,550,674 of CM077134.1, forward strand.
TATATTTATCCTACTTCTTTATGTCTTATTGTTTTCAAGTCATAAATTAACTTTATTGTTCAACATAACCCTAAACCTAGACAGTTTTGATAGCATTACATAATAAGTGATCTTATCATATCCTTATAATAATAGGTTTTTAAATATTTAAAAATCTACATACAACATGATCAAATAGCAGAAGTGTTAAAGATAGGTCAGATAAAAACATCACAAATAAACATGCATTTATGAAGAGATTAATGAAAGTAGATAAAGTGAAAGTTGTCAGGATTGTTATAAGTGGAGATCTTAGTGTCTCTGCCTTCCCCTATGGGAAACAAATGTGATGATATGTGTTTATGTATGTAACAACTTGAATTATTAGATACAACCCTAATTCACAGATTTAAATGTTTTAGGAGACCCTTCAAGGGGTATTACCACCACCCTCAGTAACAATCCTAAAGACAGATGTGACAGAAATGCTCAAGAAATACCACTGTTACTTACCAATATTCAACGGTGAAGAGAAACTTAATGTTTCTGAAGAAAACTCAATGACACCGACCAAAAGGGTATCCTTTGTAGAAATACCACAACAAGTTAAAAACTTGGACAATTTACAAGAAACCTGTGATAATATATCTACTAAGAGTTTGAATGTTCAGAGAACTAAGGATTCTTCTAAAGACAATACAAATGAATTAGATACAAGTGTGAATGATAAAACTGTAGAACTTAAAATGGGATCAGCCGTTGAAGCTGTAAATAGTGCATGGCCTGATGTATTGAAATGCAGATATTATGATGTATAGTGAGTAAAATATTACATATCATTCTTTATTAATTATGAGTCCATGTGACTTTATTTGTGTAAACTACTCCATTCCTCTCTCACAGAAATAGTTATCTAATTTGCTGGATTAAAATATATTATGTTGCTCACAGTTATTGAAACAACATATTTATATGGAGTTTCATGATAATCTGTTCATTTTCAAAGCAATGAAGAATGAAGTGGTTTTGGTAATTTGTGGCATAGTAACAAAGATCTTTAACCAAGTCTTATTTATGCATTTATAACTTCAAACATGAAAACTTAGCCTCAGCCAAATTGTAGGTCTTTTGCTAATAGTAAACAAGAGTGGTCTTGTGGCAAAAAAAGTTACAGAATAATTAGCATTTTTTACACTAACATTCAATTCCTTTTCAACAGACACTACTGCTTAATTTTTAATTATTGTTATAGCTTTTTTAAAAATAAAACTGCTCAAAAAATATTGCTATTAAAGTTTCTACACAAAATCATAACAAATAAATTATTCAAAGTATCCTCAGAATAAAATGTATAACAATTAGATTATAAGGTAAATTTTAATAACCTAATGTGTATTATTGTTACAATTATTATAAACTGAAAGAAAAATATTCTAGTGACATCAATACCTAGAGATTACCAGTCTCCAGGTATATAGGTTTTCTTAAGAATGGGGAGGCTAAGCCCAGAGGTGGAATGTTTATGTAGTGATATTATTAATACCATTAATGTTGGTAATTAAATATGATCATTATATTGTAAATGACATTTGTATATAAATAGTTCTGGTTGCTAATGATATTTTAAACACTTTAAATATTATTTTGTTTTACTTTCAATTTCTGGTTCACTAGCTAACTAGTTTGACAGAAATTGATAATGTGAAAATTAAACAATAGATTAAAATATTATTTACAACATAAACTGTTTTGGTACAAATGTTGCTTATGGAGGACAAACAGATATCACAAATAACTTTATTGATAACATTGTTAAACATTTATTATATCGAATAATTTATATGTATGTCATAAATTCATTATATGTGTAAAAAGTGTGCTTAACTAATCACCCCCTGAGCGATAATTTAAACAAATTTACAGATGGTGAGTCAGTTATGTTTACTGTAGTCAAGTGGGCCTTCAGGGCCAAATCCAAAACTGTGCTTAAGACTGAAAAACACAAAGTCTCGAGGCAGATTTTTAAGAAAACTAATGTGATGTCATTACATTTTGAATTTGAATTTTGAATTACCCTTGTCAGGAATCGTGTTGGCTGATTTAGAAAAAATAGACAACTATTTTATTGTACCAAATCATAGTGTGGCTTGTAAGGACCAATTTCTGGGAAAGTCAATGTCAAACGCCAAACTAAGGTAAAGGTTTGTTTTTGAACAAAATGTTTTATTTTCCATACATTAATTAAACATCACCTCATTTTGTTAAATGCGAAAATGATGAAAATTATTCTATTTTTAATATTCATGTATAAATTTATTTTTTGAAACATTTATTATTTTACCCGAATCGATCAGCCTATGGGTAAACATTGATTGCGTTCAAATGAGGTGCAGTCAAATGTCCGGTGCAATTGGATGTTTAATTGATGTATGGAAAATAGAACATTTTGTTCAAAACCAACCCTTTTCCTTGGTTTGCAGTTTGACATTCCTTCACAGAAATTGATCCTTACAAGCCGCACTATGGTTTGGTATAGTAATACAGAATGTGATTATTTTTCAAAATCAACTGATTCAATTCCTGACAAGGGTAAATTGATTTTTCAAAAGATTTGAAGTTTTCGTTAAAATCGGTGTCGAGACTCATTTGAGTGTTTTTTGCTATTTAGCATAGTTTAGGATTTGGCTGTGAAGGCCTACTTGAAAAATTCATCCTATATTATTTAAATAAACAAGGAATAAGGGTTGGCTAGATTTTATCTTAAGTGATTGAATTAATTTATCGTCCTTTTTTTAGTTACAATGTTACAAAATATTCTGAAAAGTTCGAACTATTAGCACTGAAGTATAGAGAACGATATGTAGGAGCTGAAACTGATACCAGTGTGAATATCTACTCTGGAGGATTCCAGTCCCCAAATAGCGCCAGCAAGAGGAAAGCTTTGCGACTGAAGTGAGTATGAACATTTAGCATGCATTTGTATTATTTTAGTCATTTAAATTTTGAAGATTGATGCCTATGCCCCTGCTGCATTTGGGATAAAGTTAGTGTTAGTGACTGTGTCAGATGTATCTAAGGGCTTAGTGTGTTATTTGAGATGAAACAGTGTTAGTGTCTGTGTCAAATGTATCAGAGGGTTTAGTGTGTTATTTGAGATGCAACATTGTTAATCACAGTATTTTCTTAAATGTTCGCGATTGGTATAATGAAAACTACGTTTTTACGGTTTTAAACGCCACATTTTATATATACATTAGTGGAAAAAAATTAAAGGATCAAAATATAATCCAAATTTTTTGTGATGTTTTAAATGACTATCTTAAAATAGCCGTATCGGGTCATAAAAGAAGCAATTTCAAGTCTGAAGACAAAACAATTTTTGTTTTTTTTTCTATTAGCCTTCTATATGGATTGGGTAGGATATTTATCTAGCTATAATTTGTGTTTTTTGTAAGCCTTGATAGGACCATTTCTCTCTGAGCTATTGGAATTTGAACAGAAATGAATCACTATATCTTTGATCATTGTATATCAGCAACATTTGTCTTATTTTATTGAATTTTTGAATAAAGGATCACTTTTCTCTCTTAAACTATCATAATCTCTAAAATATAGAAGATAACATGTCTCTCGGATTTTTTTACATTTCTATAGCGACCAGCATTTAACATTATGAAATAAAAAAATCACAACCATTTTAGGGACTCAATGGTCTCACAAAGACATGATGTTATTTTCATACTGTTAACCAGTGTTGGTAGCTACCACCCATGGCTGTCCAGATGGGTAAATGCTCTATCTACCCACATGGCTGTGGGTTGTCTTATTGCTTCTTATGACTTAATTAATTAATTATTTTTCCTTCCTGTATTTGAGTTTATCCTCTTGTATTACGCTGTTAGAATGGCCCATGCAAAGTCTCCGGGTCGTCGCCTCTCTCACTTGGCGCGGCGTCGACAAGCCTTCTGTAGCGCCGCAACTATTAACGAGAAAGCACAGGCGTCCACTGCGAAAATGGTGCTCATTGACAAGAAGTAAGTAGTAAATCTTCTTTTTTTCATTGCGAAGCTTGCAAACCGGGAGACTGCCCAGATCATGGGAAGTGGTTACCGTCTCATAGACGTATTCAACACTAGAGGCGCAGCCAGCGCGTTGCCAGCCTTAAGATGGGATAAAGGGGAGGGGAAGTGGGCCATCGGAATTTAACAAATATTAATATCCTCAAAGCAGTAAAACTTGTCACTATATTACAAATATGTAAATTAATAGGTATTTATTTATTTTAAAATTACATTTTGACAGTCAAATCATCATTTTTTGCATAAAACACGGTACATAAAAAAGATGGTAGGATTATTCCATAGCTTCACATGTCTTTGCCTCTAGGGCGTGCGAAATGTTGTGCTTATTACAATTAATAATTCTTATCGATTTAGTATTAATAATACATCAATTTTAAAAAATTACATTAATTCAGAATAATAATATAATAACGATAATATTTAAATTAAGTAATTCTTTATAATAAAGTGTCATAAAAATTAAAATAATCCACTAGTCTATATAATAATACATTGTATACTACCTCAGTAATTTAGTCTATCGTTAAAATAATATTAAAATTATCACATTCTAGCGCTTTCAAAGCAATTGACTAATTAAACAGACTATCAAAACTAAATCAATATGTTATTATTGTATTTATTTTATTTCAAAATGGAATCTTACAAATTGCTTATTGAAAGTCATAAGTCTACCAACGCTTCCCAAAATAATTTTAGTTACCGCTTAGGAGAAGAAGTGGCGCAACAAACTATAGATGTTATGTATGTAAAATTACAATGAATCAATACCAGTCCACAAGTATTTAGTGAAACTAACTGTCATGGTCATATATTAACATACTAGTTTGCATATTAAAATTATTATCAACAGATTAATAAAAATATTTATATTTGTCAGTATTATTTTTAACTATACTAAAACACTTGTAATTTTATGTGAATAAAATAAATTGAAGCCATAATAATCCACACTGAGATTGCCCCTCATATAAGTCATCATACAAGTATTATATAAATAGCTATCAAGTAGAAAAAAAGTATTATTTTGAGTTGTATCAATACTTCATTTCCTGTTCTTTTACTCTTTTTCTTAATATCTCTAAAATATTATTGTATATTATTTTGATTTTTATATTTTTCCTTCTTGTTTATAATCATCGATTTTCTCTAAACACACTAATCTGACATCAGAATGTTTTCAAGTTTCTTCCCACACAGAAAGCTGATAAATTCGTCAGAGCGCAAGAGTCCGCGGGTTAGACGGACGCCTGGAAAAAAGACACCCATACGCAAGACACCAGGCAAGAAGACCCCTGCTAAAACACCAAAGACTAAAAGTGGGGGGTCTAGCAAGAAGAAGGCTATGCGAAGATTGCTTCTGGATACTGAAATGATTACTCGGTCACAACCTACAAGGGAAACATTAAAACGAGCCTTATTCATAAGCCCCGAGAACAGAAAAGCAGTACCTCAAGCTCCTAGTACATCAGTGCCAATAAACACAATGAAGTCCAAGCGAGCGTTGTTTGGATCTCCAATATGTCACGTGGAAACCAAAAGCCTTGATGGATCAGATAATGATCAGTTTCTCAGTAAAAAAATAGATAAATTAGATGGTGTATTAGATATTAGAAAAGCAGTACCACAAGCTCCTAGTACCTCAGTACCATTAAATGCAATGAAGTCCAAGCGTGCATTGTTTGGGTCACCTGTACATCAAGCGGAGACCAAAAGCCTTGATGGGACAGAAAGTGATCAGTTTTTGAAAAGGAAGAGAGATGCTTTGGATGATGAACCAGAGAACAGTAGGAGCAAGATTGCTAAGAGTTTATCCTTTGGTGGAGACAATATTGGCAGAGCGCAAACCATCTCCTTGAATCGTCGTGCATCTGAAATGGGCACAGGGAGGCTGAGTGTTGAATTGAATGAAACACATAAGAAGGTGGGTGCTAGTATAATTGTTTATAGGTTTCCATAATTATTTTGTCAATAATGAAAATCGTTATAACTGTTTGCCTTTGTATGACACAGTAAAAATTTAAGCTAAAAAATTCTTTCAACGAAGATTACTATGCATAAGTATTTTTGTTTAAATGATCTTTTAAGGTTTCGACGGGTGACGTCAGGAAGCGTATGATACTCATGCCATTCTTGATAGATATTAACAATTTTGTTTTTGTCGCTCATTTCCTCACTGATAGCTGTGGCTCATAGAGAAATAGAGACAACATGGTGGTCTGGTTATTACTTGCAAACAATATTTTCCCTCTTTTTTATCCATAATAAGTCGCAACCCAAATATAAATGGATGGCTTTTGCAGTTATATAAATTTCTTACTAGAAGCATTACTCTTTTGTTCTACGAAAAGTTAGGATATGAATATTTTTTCTCATTCTCTCTCCGCGGGGTTGTTTACGCCCTGCGGCGACGACTTTAATTTCCCGCGGCCCTGGCCATGGCGAATGAACAGAACACGGGGAGTTTTAGTGGGTATTCCGGCAGTGGTAATCTACCTCCAAAATTCAAAAGTTTTTATTCAAAATAAGTTCCACTGGAGAACACTTTTTGAAGGTCGTACATATAAGTTAAAATTTAATTTTACTTCCTAGTCTATGTACACTGCTTGGCAACGTGTTATTGCTGTAAAGGAGAAGAAGCTGCAAGAAACTCCCCAGTAACACGTCTAGCTAAACGTTGACTAACTCGATTTTTTTTCGATTCCATTCTACTCCACCAAGGTATGACCAGTCCGACGAGTCTTCAAACGACTTCACCGTGATCGCCGCACGGTGATAAGTAAGAAGAATTCTTCTCGTCAAAAAAAGATAGAATATTTTTGCCTCTTCAAGCAAGATGGGTATGCGGTAACTTGACTGTCAACTCATCATTATTAAAAGCCAATCGACATTGGTACCTTTTTGAGACTGAAAATCTTCCTTGATTGTTCTTATTTGTGAACATAAAATGTATAAATTTCAGAAACTTTTATGGGCCGTGTCTGAAGCGCTGCGTGTGCACGGTTGGCGCATGTCCTCGCCGGGTTTCCGTGAGAAGGCGTCTTCTCTGGCTCGCCTGACGCGGAGATTGTTGACGCTTCCACCACATGCGGCCAAATTGGCTGCACCGAAGTTATCCACATCTGAAACTATGCTCAAGTGAGTAATTTATTTTGTTATTTATATATTCGTTATCGGTAAACATTTCTCATAATTACAATACATAAAAATTACATTAAAACAATTAGAATTAAAAATACATAGTTAAACATGAATGAATGAACGAAAACTCCATATTGTTCACCATAAACTTAATTCTAGACAATTGATGTGGATACATTTGCATTAGAACAATGGGCGGCCTTATCGCTTATAGCGATCTCTTCCAGGCAACCCAGTGTCTAAGGAGATTTTAAACGAAATTTCAAAACATTTTTGGTGGTGTACTAAACTAAAATAAAATAATAAAAGCACAATCAAATATTATTAAAAATAAAATACAATATAAATATACATATATAATTAGATAAAGGTGATATTATAAATTAGGTATACATACATGTACATATTTTACTATTTTTTTTATAGAAAAGATTGTTTTAGAGTTGAGTCTTTTCTAGTAATAGATGTTTTGACACACAACACTCGCCTTTCATTCCAATAACTTCTGTTATGCCTGGCTAGAAAGCTTGTATACCATCTAGACAATATTTCTGACCTAATGTATATATTGTTACAATTACAACTTGCCAATGATGAAGCGAAACATCGTGAGGTAACATCTACATCGAAATAACCGATGCGTCGAACCCGCCTATTTGCCATGGACAAGCTTGGCGGGTATACCGTCCGTTCCCCTAAAAATGAGGAAGTCCAAGCCCAGCAGTTGGACAAATATTTTTTTTTGTACTCTCTATGTACAATCAGTCTCTACAACTGTCAGCAAATGTGTTGAACGCATTTGAATCGAATGTGTCTCACAGCTGGTATTTAACAGCTGCGCTACTAGCTCATTAGGGTGTTTAGCTAGTCTCTTTTTGTATGTGCTACTGTAGCTTCGGATTTGCTCCCTTACAGTATGCATTTGCAGATATTCACGTATTTCATTGTAGTGGATACACTTACCACGTTTATAGTTGTAGATATTTTTATATTATTTACTTTGCTTAGTATACCACGATCCTGGTTACCACGCGCTCGGGCTTCCAACTCAATTATTCGCTTATACATATACATACATATACATGTCTATTAGAAACTTGTAATAAAACTAGTATTTAAATGTAATTCTCTCATAAACAAAAGTAGATCAAGTTCATGGTCAATCTTTTGGCATTTGTTTTTTGACGGTTGACAAGTACTACCTTACCTAGAAAAACATAGGGAGAGAGGAACAAGTGCACATGCGTCTCGCGGGCGCCGACGTCAGTCAGGGGCCCGGAGGCGCAGATATGCGCATGATCTCCCACCCTGAAATACCACTGCAGGGCCCCTCTAGCATCTAGGGAGCAGAGGAGTCTTCACCCCTGTTGACGAAGTGAGTTTGCTCTGATTCTCGGAGCACTCGGCACTTTAGCGCTAGGATCGGCGTGGGCGTAACTACGTTTTAAGTCTCATGCCTTTCCTACCTAAGCGCGGGGCACATGGGAGGAGGGTGGTTTTAGTGGGGTATTAGCCCTTGGGCATTTGTCCATTGGTTCGAGTCTCCACACAAGCCGGTCGGTTACTGTTTGGATTGCCCTCAGTGGAATGCCTCCATGATCGACAACGGTCTAATCCCTAGCAAAGGACCCGGTATGTGCGAAATGCATTTCCCCAGCCTGAAAAAAAAACCTAGAAAAACATAACAACATCTTTCTATTTATGCTACGTTTATTATTCATATGTAATCATAACATCTAATCATAAAATAAATTATATATAACTATCCACTTCAAATTTCTTATTTATTTATTTAAATTTAATTTGTCAATTACTCATTGATCTACTTTTGTTATTGTTAATCAATGCCTATATAGCTGTGTTAGCCAGGACGTAAGGATACGACTCACTGAGAGTTGTGTATAAAACTCACTCTCATTGGTGGGAATTAGAAAATGTAAAAAAGACACGGGTTTTGAATTCAGTTAAGAAAGAGACTTTTTGTACTACTGAAAGATACTTACTAAAGTGAAAATAAAAGCCAGTTTTAAGATCGAAGCTATATTTATTCAAGAGCTTTACATCACGTCCAATATCATAGCACTCTCTTCATCATGCTTTGTAATAAACTATGGGACACTTGCTGTTTCTTATTATATTTTCAAGTCTGCAAAATATTGAGCTTAGAGTCACTAGCGCTTCCCCAACGTTGGATTCCATATCCAGCGTGCTTTAGGATGGTCTTCTAGATGAGCAGTTTGTGGTCTGTTGAGAGTTCGCCCCATTAGCTAGTAGAGGTTTTTGTATCTGATATTGAGTTCATTTCTCGTCGTTTTTTTGTTTTACTTTCACGTGAACCACCGGTCTAAGTGTATTCCAAGGTATAGTAACATCCGGCTACGCTTACAGGTGGGCAAATTTGGATTTATATTATTTTTAATTTTCATAAAGTTATCAATTCATATTCTGTGGGAACAGACCTACTTTTCTGCATAAATAGTGTCATATGCTCATCTTTGTCATACGTCACATCATAGAGTAATATATTATCTTACGTTTTCACGACTTGTATACATTCTAAAACTACGTTTTAACGATTTTAAGCGCGGTAATTTATTTGATTTTTGTTATTCCGACGTTTCGGCCACTTTTCAGTGGCCGTGATCACGGAAGACAAAGATGTCAAGTGTCAACGAGTATTGTTAAAGTTTTATTTAGCCTACCTCCAACTTATTCATTTTAATTATTTAGTTTTATTTTGTTTATGGTTATTATTTACTCTATGGGAGCCTAATCTAATTTACCACCACTTCGCAACATATTATGGCTTGAAGAGAAGAAGCGGTGCAAGAAACTCTTCGGCAAACATGCCTAGCTCTAATAATTTTATATAATATTAAAATGGGTGGAAGGAAAAATAAAAGAAATTATCAGACAAGTTGGTTTGTGTTCCGGTGCACGCAGAAAGAGCTCACAGTGTCTTGAGGTCTGGCAGTTGGTTTTTGCTGGGTTGGGTCTTGATAGTTTTGATGATCGGATCCAAAACTAATACTTGCCCACCATCTTCTCTATCGAAATTTGGGTGTTTTTTGATTTCAATAGCCTCACGCATCATTCTAGGTATGAAACGATCCACTGAAAAGTGGCCGAAACGTCGGAATAACAAAAATCAAATAAATTACCGCGCTTAAAACCGTTAAAACGTAGTTTTATTATATATTATCTTAATTTACAGACTCGCACGTCAATACGTATTCGCGATAATCCAAGGGCGAACAGTAGATGATTGCTTCCAAGAGGAACAACTGAAACTAACAAACGAAACAAACAGCAAAATTTCAGGCTACATATCAGCAAATGCTTACCAACAACTCAAAGCAAAGCAGAATGCCCCAACTACCTTCACATCCCAGATCAAAGAAAACACTTGCAATGAAATATTGAGACAAGAACAAACTAAATGTTCTATGAAAAATATACTTCAAGATAAAATGATTAATATTGATAGTAATTCAAATAGCAGTAGTGGATTAAGTTTCTTTGATAGAGCTGGTGTTGGTTTTTTCAAGTCTAACTCTATGCCGTCTTTTGAGGAAGCTGCCAAAATGAGAGCCCGCAGGCAAATTAGCTTCGACAATGTGGACTTTCCAAAGAGGTGATGTGTTAGTGCAATGAGTGCTTCAGATAGTGATGTGGGGTTTCATAGTGTTATATCAAAATAAGAACTGTTGGTGTGATAGAAGATTATTAGCAATGACAATTGCCCAGTAAAAATATTATCTTTAAAAAATCGGTAAATTTTACTTTTTTAAAGTATTGTTACGAGCTACAGGACTCGAATTAAAAATACCGTTGGAACTACTATAGAATTTATTAGAACTGTACAAACACGTATAAAACAAATACAAATAAAACTGGATGCAACCAGTTCACACTGCACGATCCAATACAATTCGGCACTCGTAAAGTCCGTCGTCTATATCGCTAATCGAGAATACTCGAAAAACGTCTTACATGCTTCGTAGTCGACGCTTGACTGCCCGCCCCTCCATTCGGGTATCGTTTTATACTAACTACACAGTACAAAGAAATTGGCCGCGCACTCTGAGTTTCTAAGAAATATTAATTTGCACACCTGCGAACGTCCACAAAGTCGAAAACAATAACAATAGGGATTAGTTCGACGCTAATGATGGTATTAAAACAAGTAGAAAGACAATAGCATGTTTTTTTTAATTGCAAATTCAAAACACAAAGAATTCACTAATCCGGGAGGACAATAAGCTGCGCTTACAATAGGCAGCTGTGCGGCTTATCTTTGACGGCATGTAACAGTATTAATTAAACAAGTACAGTGGAGACTCAATTATCCAGACCTAAGGTTTTGCGATTATCTGGACCTCAGTTATACACAATCGTGATTATCCGGACCTCAGTTATACGTATTCGTGATTATCCGGCCTTCAGTTATAGCTTTCGCGATTATCCGGATTAGCAGTCATTTTATGATTAAGAATGAAATATTTTAGTAATTTAAGACTATAGGTAATATATAGGTAACATCAAAATGTAAATCTAACCTCTTAATAAATATAAATTTTGGTTGATGTTTTTGTAATTTTGAATAAACAAACGTACACAAACGAGGCAAGTTATCTTGCCAGAGTTAATAATATAAACAAAAATCCCTTTTCTTCATATGTATATTCAAATATCCAGATTTTGTATTGTCCAAATGCCTTACAACAACAATCAGTCCAGTTAATTGAGTCTGTAATGTAATTGTATTCTTGCGTTTTGATTGATGATTGAAGTTGTTTGATACTCTTGTGGTATATCTCTATACCACAAGAGTATCTAACAACTTTCATTCTATAAATAATATTTTTAGACCAAATCAGTTAACACATACAAATTGAAAAGCAAGCTTACTTAGAGTTTAAATTTTTAACCAATAAAATATATCTGTAAATAATAAAAAGTCAAGAATGACCTCATATATTCTGGTAGTATTTATGAGATTTTAATTAAAAAATTTTGCTAGGCAATTTACATTACTTCTATTGTTCATGTTTAGATAGAATGGGCGCTACAATTTATTATGTTTCTCGTCTAACTCTATGGATTCTACATATTAAACATAATCGGCTGCATGATATGATTTTGTATGAAAAAATCTGTATCAAACACATTCTTTGGCTATAAGCAGCCAGAAGTTTGGCATGAAGTACATGCTAGCTTTCATTATATATTAAATTATACAAACTATAGCATGAATTTTTATAGAATAAAAACTTTGGAAAATGTCTTTGAATTTAAGACAAATTAGACTAAATTTATTAATTAATAAATTCTAATATTAATGAATTAATATAATGAAAATTAGATGTAAACTTTTCACATGGCGCGTAAAAGTTAGATACTTTTGCACTGATTGTAATATTTTAATGCTTTAGACAGATGTTTTTTTAAAGCATGGGTGTCTGTTTTATTGCGCCTTGCAACACTCTTAATGTTAATTCTTCTCAATGCCTTTAATATTTTGACGTTAAGTGTAAAAAGTATGTATATATGTATTACAATTTTTAATTATAGCACTAAATATTATATATCACAGTCATGAAGATTAATAACAATATGTTCATAATTTTATTTTAAAACTGAAGTTGTGGCAATTCAGTGGCTAATGCATGTGGAATTCTCTCCAATGATGTAAGGCTTGAATCCAGTCACAGGAATTTACCATACTACTTAGATAGTTTACAGATCTAATGTGTATGTTTGTACAACTTTGTTCATTTTTCATAACCACTCAGTTGTCTACGATATTGAAAACTGTTTTATCGACTGTTATGAACGGGCAGGCAATGTTTTACCAACGCTTTGAAAGTGTAGTGCAATTCTGCTTAAAGGAATGTATTTTATTTGTTTACATATTGATTCATACAGCAGGATTTAAGTTCAAAGGAAATGCTAATTGATTACAATTTTTTTTATCACATACAATACACAGCACTTACAGTATTGAGTTTATTGAAATACAATTGCAATTCATAGGCACGTTAGTGCTGTTTTTAGCCTTCGGCAGGTTTAACTTGCCTTCATTACAGTTATTGTATAAAGTACTGAAACTGTGCATGTTGTATAGTAAACATGTGCATTTTCTGAGCCACCGTCCATTAAAATATGTTATTGAATGTATTAATGAAAACGGTTTTTTGTCTATATGTTTGAATAATAACGTCAATGTGTTCTGCCACATTCATAGCTTACAAAACTGTTTAGATTAAAGAAAAACGTCTTTCGTAACAATATTAGGTCACAAATAACAAAAACAATAAAATTAATTGAGATAACTCTTAAGATAAGTAAATTGTAAGGTGCATGCTTTTTTTGGAAGCTGAGTGTGAATAAAGCTGTCATAATATTAATTGTTAATTATGTTTTATGTATACCCCACTGACTGTTCAGGGACAGACAGGTAGTGTCGAACTCGCGGAGACTACTGGATTCCCCCTAAAAGTACCTCGGTATCATGGGTTTAGAGCTATCAGGGCCGTCGGGTACGTCTCTGGTTCCCAGTTCTTGTCATATAGTGATGAAATGGAACATCGAGATGGTTTTATAAGTATAACCTGACCATAACGTCTAGAACGCGAACTAATTTTTTGCCTTCTGGCAATATTCTATTTTATCTGTAGTCAACGTCAGTGAATCATAAACAAAGCTAATTTATCCATGTTATTTTAATTTTAACTTTGATCCGAGTCTTAAATCCGCTAAAAAATAACTAAATGCATATGTAACAAAATGATTTTTAAAGTTTACCAAGGATGTCTAGTGGAATTTGAAGCAAACATCTTTTCATTATAATTTAACGATATTTACCAAAGAACAGCCGACATGATGTATAATGGTTAGTTTTGCTTTTTTCAATCAAATAAGTGTTCTGTTAACTATCACAAAGTGTTAAAGATCTTGCTTACAAAGTTATAGTTGTTATTATTAAAATAAACATCATAGGCTATGTGGACAAAATGCGTACATCATAAGTAAAGCAACTTGATACGTGCACGATGTTTGATGTCGTATTAAAAATCACTAGTAAGTATCGAAATTAATCTTGACCTAATATTAGAGTTCTAGAGTTTAGATAAATTTTGCGAAAGTGGCGCCCCTATTATTTTCTACTTTATTTTGCCTCGCTATAGCTCAAGTCCAACATCGGGCGTCCGACACTATCTTAATGCTAGTCCCGAGCGGTAATATCCATGAATTACACCTCAAAGAAATAAGAGTCGTAAGACTATAGTTTAGCCAATGCCACAACCCACATGTTTCATAAACTTTTCTAACCCATCCTAAGGTTGTCTGGAAGAACTTGCTTTTAGTGATAAGGCCGCCTATTGTTTTCTGTACTTATATTTTTTGAACTGTATCTTAATGTTATGCAATAAAGTATATTTTATTCTATCAGTGAGGTCCTTTGACAGTTTCCTTCCATATTGCATGGAGAACCGTAAGCGAATTTTTTCCACTTATAGTGTGAGAGTCAGAATATTTGTACGCCTCCGCTTCAGCAGACTTGGTGCGAGTAACTGCTGATGTTGCACCTTGAAGGTTATCACTCGTAGACGCTTTCCAGTGTGTGAGAAGGGAGCCGGGAGTTTCCTTATTCTCCTACCACGCCGTCTCCTTATCGGACGTTATGCGCTCGCAGAAGGAAAATATGAAAAGAAGTAGCTCAAAATGCTTTAGTCATTATAATTTAATTTGCGAAAGTGCTTTCTTGAATGTAGTTATTTGAATCTTACAATGTGAATAATGCTGCTCCTTTTTCTTAGCAATAAGTGGCTCGTAATCGGTTTTCAGATGAAAATTATGAAAACTTTTCAAGCGTGAATACGGCACCACTATCTATCTCTTTCTGTCATGAATTAAACTAATGCCGTTTCGCTTGGACAATAGCGACGTATGAATAAGCCGGCTATACACTTGAGTATACGCGAAAGAGATAGACATTGTACGAAAAATTTTCTTGCACCGCATTCGCTATAATATATTATAGCGAATGCGGTGCGAATTCTCATTAATATGTAATTATAAAGCTTTAATAAAGCTGACTTCTGGCACTTATAAACGTGCAAATGGATCAGTTATGAGTACTATTTTACTTGCTTCTTTATACTTTGCTTTAAACATGGAAGACTAACAATAAATTTAAGGAATGACAATCAGCCAATAAAAATGTAACTCTAAAAACCTATACTAGATGGTACCACAGGTCACGCTTGTTTCTTTTTTAATGGTTTATTATTTTAAACTTATTTATTTGAACCAAATCGATCAAGATATTAAAAAATTTTGAAATAAGTATTTTGATTAACTAGGTAAAAAATATTACTTTATAAATAATTAAACGCCAAAAGCGAGAGATAAGTGATATGTAGCGCCATCTACTCAAAATTTAGTAGCTTTTGCAGTTACGTTTTTATTGGCCGATTGACATTCATAGTAAATCTAGTATTCTATGATCATACTGCTTAAAGTTTAATATTTGTGGTTGTTTATTCCCAGTGTATAAATGGCCTAATTCAAACTATGTGAGTATTTTAGACAAGTAGCGAATATTTTACTAGTTTAACGTATTTGTGAATTTTTATTTAGTTTGCGATAGTTCTAACTGAAATACTGACATAGTCTGTACTAGGCTTTAGTGTGAGTTGTATAAGATTAATGTGTTGCTATTGCTGAGTGCGATCTCAGATTCTTTATCTCTAAGTAATAAATTATTTTCATAAATGGTCGATTTTCTTTTATTCATTTAAATATTTCTACCTCTACCGACATGGTAGAAGAACACAGTTACAGTACATATAGTTTCACCTTGTTCATTGGTATTATTATTAGAAAATACGTTTATGTATGTATAATTATACCAAATTTCATATTAGCCTTATGCCAAATGATAATTTTTCTCAATTTTATGCCTTCTACAATAATCAAATATCCGAAAAAGTCAGTTTAACATTCATTCGCAAACATTCATTTATGTGGACAGATGTACATATTTTTTTGATCTCGGGTGTTTTTACGTGTATTATTAAATAACGGACAAATATCAATTTGTCATATGAGTTAAATGTAGTCTAAATGTTAAGCCAGGTCCAAAAATCGCTTCAAAGGTTTGAACAATTATTTGAGGATTTTAATACGCATTTGAACACAATGTCGTAATTTGCTAAACACGCTTTGAAAATTTTCACAGTACTCCAATATACGACAAATACGATGGACGACAATTTGGCGGACGCGGCATACATGTATTGTTTATGTGCATGTAATTAATTCTATATACGGTTTTCTTTAAAATAACTCGATCGGTCTAATTCATATTGAGTTGGAGTAAAGAAGTCTCTAGGCTTCTTTAAGAAAATTAAAGAAACCTACAAACTTACTCTAACTTAATATGAATAAGACCGTATAAGTTTAATGATAATTTCGTTGCCTGAGTCCACTTTCGTGTATCAAATAGCATAAAGGCGCACGGGGCACTTGATTTTTCTTAAGTGTAATAAACTAAATCCCTCAAAAATCGGCATAGGACGGTAAAGTGCAAACCTAGGCCTTCATTGGCAAACGAGCCCACTCTTACGTAATTTTATATAAAAATAAAAACTGATAATTACAAAAAAGGTGCTGTATAATTGTATAAAGACGCTAATAAAAGTTATAAAAAGAGATGATACCTAGACTATCAAAAATGGTATTTTCATATTAAGTATCAAATAATCACGTTTGTCTCCTGAAAAATTTGTTAAATGGAGTTATCTGGTTTGCCAGTTAGAAGGCATTGAAATAGTATTTACAAGTTAGCGGCTGGTACACATTTTGTATTTATGGTTTATGTTGGTACATATTTCACCGTTTCGCTACTGAAAAATGGCCGAAACGTCGAAATATAAACCAAATAAAGTGCCACACTTAAAACCTTTAAAACGTTAGTTTCAATTAGGTATTGAAATGTTTGTTCAAAGTTTGAACACATCCGTGCTACACTTCTCGACTCTATACGTATTTGGCGTATTTGATGCTGTCTGTCACCGCTATAAGTACAGAGACTAAAGGAAATACGATAACAGTGGTTATTAATAAAATGACGCTTTAAATTTTAAACTTTGTAGTTACCAGGAAAACCTTATAACGAAGCACAGTGCTTGCTATAAAGTATTCTGAAATATTCTCGAACACCAAATTTAAATACAATTATTTAACCTTATTATTAAAATCCTAAATAGTAATGAATTGCAATAAATACTAAAAAATAAGTAAAAAAACAGATTAAAATTAAGGATCTTGCTAGTCGTTGCGGACGATTATTATACATCTGGTTAACGGATGACTAGACACTTCGTAAAATTAATAAACGGTAATACTTTTTATCTGTATAATCGAATCAAATTAACGAACGGCCATTATTTTCTTGATAAGATATCGTTTAATTCATTTTTCCATTGTTGTTCCACTATTTAGTTCGTTTACAAAACTAAAGTTTAAACAAGTGGTATGGGTGGTTCACAGTCTTATCCTGGATTAACAGAAGACGTGTTGGAAGATTATACTACTTTAACATATTTGAGTAAGGGAGAGATATTGTAGTAAGTACTTACTTACCTATGCTTGTCAATTACACTTATGTTTCGTTTTCAGGATAATCTTTATCCTTTGTTGATATAAAGAAATATACCAATTCTCATGAAAATCAGTTAATATTTCACTTTGATGTTAAAATTTACTAGTAATAGTCTAAAGAGACGCTGAAGATCGACCTTCACCCATCTGACATAGACATTAGACATATTTTTTATCAAATTATATTGATTTGTAAACACCCCTATGATAGCTTGCCAATCGAAAATGTTCATGGCTAAGATGAATTAGAAATAGTAAAAGGGTTAATTGTTTGGAATTTGGAAACGAAAGTATTTATTTTGCAGCCTAATGAAAAAATTTTACTCCATTGATCCTGACAAGCTGCAGGCGGATTATTATCACAGATTCAGCAGGGAGCAGATCCTTAATAAGTTTGACGTGTTAAAGGTAACAGAACTCTCTTTTATTGAGATAATTTAGTCTTGATTCTAAATATGTTATGCAAAGGATAAAATATAATTATTATTAAAATTGACAATTCAATGTAAAATAACAGTTCATTGGTTTCCGTTTCTATTCAGTCCGGTCATATTTAGTTGATAAATAACTTTTATTTGAAGACTGAAGTCTGACCTTTGGTTGGAATATTTGCAATTGTTTGAAAATATAATTATTACAACTTCTACTAATTTATACAGACAAATCCATTCCAAGATCGATTATTTCGAGTGTTTTCTTCAAAGCAAGATGATTGTTTTTCATTCGAGGACTTGTTAGATCTCTGTTCTGCTATGAGCTCTGAATGTCCACCAGAAGTGAAGGCGGCGTGGGCGTTTAGGGTTTTCGGTAAGTGAAGTCATGAATATATAAAGAATATGTTATATATAGTATTTTTACGAAGCCCGCCATGTCCGGAGGACGCCTTCCTTGAATCGAAATTTGTTAAATTTAGTATTTTCCTAAGTTTTCGTGACTAGTAGGTACATGTAATCGCAATACGACTAGTACCAATTAAATGCAGCGCTTTAAATAATTAAATCGTAGTTTAATTATCGGTTACATATACCTTGACTATGTTGTCTAAAATTCTGTCTCTACAAGGATACAAGGACTTCGGGTAACGACAAGTCATATCGGTGAACAAAGTTTTAGAATATTGCTATCTCCATCAGGTTCTGGTAAAAGAGGTGTTCCTATATGTTCCCCTGGCGTCGAAATGAATAAATAATACATTTTCCAGACTTACAAATGACGGATGCAAAAATTTATTCAGTGTAAGGGATTAGAAAAGCGCATCCCAGAATAGGAAGCCTTTTGCTTCTTATTCTGGAATCCGCTCTTCTAATCTTAAAGGGCATCCGTGAATTATTTTATTAAGGTAGGCTATAAGCGTTATGCGGTATACAGTGATCTTTTTTCTAAATTAGAATGATGTAATAAAAAAGGCTATATAGCAGGTCAAAGAGACAGTGTGTATTAACAGGTAATTAACTAAAATAAAAAGGTAGGCAGAGATAAGCTTTCACAGACAACAACAGACCCGCTTGAATGATGATGATTTTAAAAGATACTTCATTCTTCTCGAATAATAGGAGACGACTACACCCTCTTCGCTATAGCACAATGAAATCCAACGCAAAAAGGCAACAAATCACGCTAATTCGTGTCTTTACATCTTTACACTAGGCTTCGTTAAATGAAATAGAGCTTTAAAGGCTTAAATCAACTTAAAAGTCATTGCGTTGCCTACTTAAAGGCTAATAAAGAACATTTTGATATTACAGACTTAGATGAAGATAATCAAATATCGGCGAGAGACATCAGCGAAATCGTAGATCGTATAACCTGGTCTCAGGATAATCCACTCATGCGCTTGAATCTTGAAGACAAAAAGAGAATTTCTAAAACGGTAAATAAAATTATTAGATGATTGCAGTTAAAAAGCTATTAGTGATACCTAATGATGCGCACCTTATAATTTCAATTATTCCACTCGTTATCTAAGTAGTTTATTATATAGGTAAAATAACATTCTTTTTTTAATTTTTATTGCAGGAGTTCAGCAGACAGGCAGACGGCCCACTTGATGGAAAGCGGTTACCATCGCCTATGGACATTTGCAACACCAAAGGTGTGCTACAAATGCGCTGTTGCTCTCTTAGGGGAGACTGGAACCTGGTCACTAATGCCGGAACACAACTCAAGGTTGTTATGGCGACATACTTTAGATCAGGGGTGGTAGTCATCCAGTCGGGCAAATGCCCGTACCACCTGGCTGTGGGTTGTTTAGTCGCCTCTTACGATAGGCCGCCCGGCCGCAGGAAATTGTATTCTTTCTCCGTTCCTGCACGGATAAAAACTTTCTTGCTTCGAGTGTACAATATTAAATGTATTGTATTACATCTCTATTAATATTATAAATGCGAAATTAACTCTGTCTGTCGATTTGGTTGAAACTCAGTATATATATTCGATGCCGAGGATGAACATGGGATACTTTTTGTTCCGAAAAATGGGATAGTTTTCGGAATAAAAGTGTATTTCTCTGTTTGGCTGTTATGCTTTCACCGAAAAACTGTTGGGACGATTTGGCTGATATTCGATATAAGTATGTAAGTTGAATATCTAAGATAGATATAGGATACTTTTCATTCGGGAAAAAGGAATAGATTTATGTAAAGGTTATCCCGGAAAGTTGGATAGGTTTTGTGATTTTGTCTATTTTGTCCATTTCGTCTAATTCGTCTATTTCGTCTTTTTTGTCAAGTTTTCTCATTTATGTAGTTTACAGATAGATGGGGAATGGGATAGTTAGCGATATAAAATGAAGTAAATCTTCCAGGGGCAAATAGCAATAACATAAAAATTTAATACAATGTAACCTGTAGGTATTACGAACCAGCTCTTTAAACAAGAGGAAGAGGTACTTACGCACCAGGGGTGGACCCGCGGCGGAGCCGCGGGGTAAACTTTGATGTACATATATCTTTATATATATTTCTTGTTTATTTTCTAGATATTGAAAGAAATGAATTTTGACACTACTGGTACCATTGGATCCAGCGAATTCAAGATAATTATGTCACGTATACCCGAATTTCAATCATCATTTTACTTTAGATTATGACTTTGTGTTAATAAATTTTACTCAATCATGTTACTATTGTTTGAGTTACAGACTGGCTACAGACTTGTCGCTGTCAGCGACAGCTAACGGCCTGGTCACGAACTCGGGCTTACCAACGAGCGGCATGAAGTAGTTGGCGTCGCGCACGACGTATTCATAGTATGCTTCATACATTCTAATACTTTTCTTGCTGCCTGACACGTCGCACTGAGCTGTCACTCAAAGCGACTAGTCCGTGGCCATGCCGTTGGGTGTGACGCCGACGCGAGTATTATATTTCATGTCGCTCGTCGTAAAGCCCGAGTCCGTGATCAGGTTGTTAGATACTCATCAACAACTTAGTGTTAGTTCTAGTCGCGTTCAACAAGTCGATTTGTAACCGGGCAGGGTATACTTTCTTAGTTTGTGTCAGTCACTCTCAAGCACTTCACTCTGTCTTCGGCATCTTTTTTTTTTTATTATCAGCACAATTAACAACTAATCAGAACAACTTATATTAAATATAGGTTTAGGAGCGGTAGCAGTAGTCTTTGTTAGCCAATTGCAGTCTACTGTTTGTTATATGACCCCTTGAATTTGTGTCTCAGTCTAGATCCTCTTTTTACGCCTATCCGTTACCGGCAACCTTACAAAGGTAGTTGGTCCACCGAGCATCCACCACAACTACATTATATCCACATCATAACTGGCCTGCTCCATCTACCATCAGCTCGGACCCACTTCTAAAGTCACGAAATTAATCTAAGAGATGCTGAAGATAGACCTTAACCCATCTGATAACCACATGAGAAATATTTTTTATCAAATTATATTGATTTGTAAATACGCCTATGATAGTTTGCCAAGCGAAAAGTATGTGTCATGGCTATTTTTGAAGTTTTCAAAGCATGACAATAATATTTCATGAACGTTTTTGCTGGCAAGCCGGTATACGATTGTTTTTGTAATTAAATTATCTTTCTTATGATATCATTTTTTATTGGTTAACAAAACAGTGTATGGTTCATTCCATTTGCCTAGGCAATATAGTACATTGACCTTTCCGTCGTTCGAACAGGGGTAACACACCTTTTTTTACTAGATTTTATTTAAAAACATGGAAGGTTTGCCTGAAAATAATTAATTTATACAAATTTGATTTCATTTATATATTTTCAATATTTGAATCTTCAGACTCGGAGCTATCTGTGACTTCCTACTAATATTACAAATGCGAAAGTTTGTAAGAATGTATGGATGTATGTTTGTTACTCTTTCACGCAAAAACTACTGAATGGATATTGATGAAATTTTACATAGCTTACACATCAGAATAACACATAGGCTATAATTTATAAAGATAGTGTGAATTATCCAAAATATAACGATTTTGCATTACCACGCGGGTGAAACCGCGTTGCGCAGCTAGTTTCTAATAAATTTATCCGTAATTAAAATCTATTATAGTGTCGATTCTATTCATTTTTTCTTCTTTGATGACGTGTAGAATAAAGTTTTCCATTTTTGTGGTGTTACGTGCCCTAAACCATCAGTCGGTAATTTTTTTACGTCGATTATTTAAATATAGTATTATTACGAGCTACATGACTTTTTACATCTGCCCACACAACTTCAATGGGGTTAAGCTCACAATAGTATGGAGGTAATGTTAGCACTGTAATGCTCTTCTCTTTTGCCATTTCGCCCGTAACAAATTCCCTATAATTGTTTTTTCACTGCCTTAACTTTTTGTGTCAAGTGAGCCTTCGTATCCAAGAGCACGTAAACTATTTGTTTCAAGTCTAGTCACTTTTGAATTTTTTATTTTCGCTAAGACATTGTTGGAGTTTTTGCTAATTCTCTGCAATCCTCATACATTTAAATAAAAATGTTATTGCGATGGAATAGGCACACCTGCAGAAGCCTAGTTTAATAAGTATTTTATGAACCATTGCTCTAATGACGATTTTTTTTTAATGCACGAGTCCAGCAGACAGACAGTCAGCCCAGCTGATGGAAAGCGGTTACCATCACCTATAGATATTTGCAACACCAAAGGTACTACAAATGCGCTGCTGTTCTCTTAAGAAGAGTGTTGGTATTTAAATACACACAATAATAGTATTTACCTGGAATGGTAACTTATCATCACGATAACGTCACCACTTCGCAGTTTTTGCATTACTTTTCCAAAACATTCTACAATACGAAAAACGTCCACGCTTGCGTAATATCACTCGTTTTCGATGATTCCGAACATGAATGAATAATACATAAATAAAGTACGGGTGCAGGACGACCCAAACATGACGCACCTCTGGTCTGGTGTCTATATAAAACTTTATGGCGTTTGTTGTAAACTATTTTTTGTACAAAGCAGCATAAGTCAGAAACTCACGTTATTGTTTATTAAAAAAAATAAGTCTAGTAATAGTTTGTTATAAACATTTTATTATATTTATATAAAATGCGTTCTTGGTTATGAAATTAAATATAAAATTACACACTTTTAAGGTGGTGAAAAGCGTTTTATACTTTTTTTTATTAAACACAACCAGTAATATATGAAGAACCACAAAATAAAAAAAAATATATAAAAAGTATCGGTTTATATTGCTTTAATATCAATCGGATCCGAATCAGCTATTTTTAGATATACTACCCACTTTAAAAGACTTGGGAAAATTCCTGCGGGATTCTCGGAAGTAATTTTTACGTGAATCCCGAACAAACAGACAAGACAAAATGCATCGTTTTCTCCATCGTTCACACAGCCTATTCCAGTTGTTTTTTTTTTTTTAAATAGCTTCAATGTACAGACCTGGCATTTTTAGAATTTTATGATACATAATTTATTATAGATATTTAACAAATAAATGGCTATATTGTTCATTTTTTTGATTATCGGATGAAGGCTTTACAAGCTGCTTTATTGAATCTTCCGGCGAGGGTGCGGTCGGGTAATGTTGGTATACCGCTTGTTCGAGCCGTACTAGTTGGTAATACAACCGGTTGCTTGTACTTCACATGATACATTGGGAATCCTAGGTAGGTTCTGTTTGAAATAAAAGATGAAATCGATTACCTATTTAAAAATAAAAATCTAGAACCCGATTCCAGTGCCACCTACCAGGTCTAATTGTGAATCTAAACCATCCCCGGACCCACTCAAACACTATTTTTTTACACCTTGGGTCACATTGAATTTTTAATAGGGATCTTTAACTTTTTCTAGTAATAAATATACTAGTTTATATTAATTTGGGATAATGTAGAATTCCAATGGTGAAAGAATTTTCGAAATCGATATAGTAGTTTAAGTTTATTCGTTACAAATATACAAATCTTTCCTCTTTATAATATTAGCATAGAAATGGTATCATTTCAGCTGTGGTTGAAAATCGATATAGGCAAAGATCGAACACTTGCATTGCTTGGCATAAAATATATCCTATTTTTTTCTCCGGATCGTAGATTAGATACCAATAAACTTCATAAAAATCTGTTTATATCATATTATAGCATATAGGTACCTAATTAGGGGAAACCTAGGTAATCCCGGTCAGATAATACCGGTCACGACAATTACTCCCATATTATTGTATTCCGTGGAGGCCCACCTATAGAGGGGGTAGCTAGACCTACCCCGGGCTGATATACTGATCCCCAGCCGACATATGGCATGAACGTACATTAATTGTTTCCGCGCATACCTGAAGTAAAATTTTGAGGTCAAACAGTAAGAGGTGAGTGTTTGTTATTTCAGATTTCTTTTATTGTGAATAACCGGTACCAAATTAAGTTTTTATGTAAGTAAAATAAACTTACTGCCTGTGGTGTAACCCACGGCGCAGGCGTAGAGTAATCGTCATAATTTTTCAAAATCGGACTGACGGCTGTTTGTGGCCACACGACAGTATTAATTATCTATGCCCACGACTATGTTTATACATTTTAAAAACTTAACTCAGTTCAATGTTCTACAGCTCTACACCAATGTGTAGCGCCTTAAAGATTGGATCTTGTCAAATTTCATCCATATATACCCAGTAATTTCTAAGAAAAATGAGTGTAACATACAAAAACAGAGGAAAGGATGGACATGACGAATGCTTAAGGCCTCCGGTTTTACCAAAATGGCTAGGGAACCTTAAAAAGTAACCTAGAAATTAAATCCTGTTTTTTTATTGTTGCTAATGAGAGCACTAGCTGATTTTTCGCATCCTGGCGCACATTATTATGCCTTATAGGCCCCGCCAATAACGTCCAAAGGCGTCATGGACCCAAAATCACTTTCATAATTTTTTTAAACTAATGGATAAATAGAGAAACAGCTGGGTCTAACGG
This sequence comes from Dendrolimus houi, assembly GCA_039645545.1. Lineage (NCBI taxonomy): Eukaryota > Metazoa > Arthropoda > Insecta > Lepidoptera > Lasiocampidae > Dendrolimus > Dendrolimus houi. The sequence goes on from CM077134.1 coordinate 14,575,961, forward strand.
CCTGCTACTTTGATTGCTTCAAGCAAGTTTGAAGAACAAGAAATCGCGGGTGATCACGATTTCTTATTCTTCAAACTTATAGCAGGATAAAGATCCATTCTTCACAAGTAAAGAAGATAACATGGTTTCGGAAGCTAAGATTCTGAGCAAGATTTGATGGGTTAAGATGAAGATACCGAAGCTGAAGGACTGGATGGGCGAAACAGCGAACTGTGGTATATGTGTTCTGCTACATCTATCTATGCCCGAACAAAGCTTTACCGGTATTACCAACTAAGTGACCGGTGTTATCTGCCACGGTGTCTAATGCCGGTGAAACTAGTTATTTTTAAATGCTGATTCTGCCAAATTTGTTTTACTTATTGATCTCAATTAATGTGATTTTGTTACAAGAATAGTGAAAGTTTAATTAGCAAAAAGGCTAATAAAAAAATGTTTACAATTAGCTAAACTGCGATTATTTTTCTTAGGTGACCGACAATACCCAATCTTACCCTAAACAATGCATATTTATTTGCAAGATTTCGAAAGGATAAATTACGGACCTTATCAAACTTGTCATTGAAAGTTTACTATACTTACGGAGTCATCTCTGCAGGGCATTGCCACATATATACGGGGTCCTTGAAATATAAAAGTGGGTGATTTGCTTTTTTATAGCCTCTGTAGTAATCTCTATGTCGTTGGCTGGCCTAACTATCAAATGAAACCGTTTAAAATTGTATTCTTGTAAAAAATATTTAATTTTAATAATATAATAGAATAACCTCATAGAAAGTTTCAATTTCATCTTGTCTTCCGTTATCTACGAAAAGTATATCCATGGTTAAAATATAACTGCTGATTTAGACCATATTTTAACTAAACCTTAAAATTTGTTTTTACCGCTACTTTCAAACACCATTTAAAATTTTTGTTCATCATCTTTTTCGGACAAAATTTAACAAGACTTATGTAACTAGCCAGTGTCATATCTTTATATATACAATGTACTCTTTGGTGTCATATTGAAATTTAAAATAATCTTGAAACAAATAAGCTCCAGACCAGAAGAGTGAATGGAAGAATCATGTAACAAATCCTCAAATTTAGGTTTTTAAGACGCCAAACGAGTTTTAGAAGTTTGAAAAGGCACATTTCACTAAACGAGTATGATTCAATGATACAAATCTTTTATTGATTTAAATGTTTATATTAGAAGTAACTAAGAGATTTACAATAAAACGTTGCAAGCTGAGGTGTTTTAAAGTTATCTAACGAACGCTTTACAAGCTGCCTTATTATATCGGGCAGCCAAAGAACGGTCTGGAAGCTGTGGAAACACTGATGTTCTTCCGGCAGTAGGCGGTAAGATGGCTGGCTGCTTATACTTCACATGGAACGCTGGGAAGCTCAAATATGCGCTGTAAACAACAATAAACAAAAGTAAAATTATAAAAAGTCTACTCACATTCTATGTTTTCTCATAGGTACCTCTGTAGGTATGTTATTAAAATTCAAGAAAGCCTACTGAGACATTTCGGAAGAACACGGCCACATATATTCAGGTTCTATAAAGTATGTCATCGGATGATAATGCTTGGGATATCCTTTGTAATAATCTCGATGTATCTGGCAAGCCTGAAATAACGAAAACAATTTAAATGTCTGGGATCGACACCAGAATATGGATGGTAGAAGTAAGAAGATCCATCTCTGTGTATGAAGAAGTGTCCGTCGAAATGAATTAAATTAGGATAGCGCCACTTTGGCATTAGGGTGAATTTTTTAACTCCGCATACTTCAATTCGTCTACAACAGCTACATTCATAAGAATTTCATACCATACTCTTTATCTACATCAGCGCTATGCGTCATTGTGGACGGTTTTTTAACTGTTATGTATTATAGCATACAGCTGGACACTTTTTCAGCTTTTCTCCCATATGAGATGATTCTCCTTACCTCTACCCTCCATACCCCAGAGCAGTCTTATTTTTATACTAAACAAACAAAATTAAAACTATCATACTGTATAAAAAAATTCTATTTCTTCTTGTCGCAAAACATCCATAAACAAAATATAGTTAACCATTATTACTTCAAAAATATTCAACTGTAAAAGAAAATAAAACTTTGTGACAAACTTATTCAAAATACATTATAAATGAATTAATTAGCTGCCAGTATCTTATTTTTATAATACTTTGGTCATAAATAGTAAATGCGATGAAAAGGTTTAATTTATACTATAGTCATCCATATTTCAATATATTTTATATGAAAGTTAGAAGGCGCCCTTTGTGATAAAAAAATAGTATACTGTGGCAAATTAATTTAGCAAATAATAGGGGCGCCACTTTCGCAAATTTGTCTAAACCTAGCAACTACATTTTTTATGCTGGGGCCACACCTGCGATAATGTCAAAGATATTTATTGTGGCCCAATTAGATCACAAGTAGCATTAAACCCATTGCCACGTCTGCGTTAGGGATGTGAGATTAATGGAAAAGAATCGATTAAATAAAAATCAATTTTTCTTTATTCAAATTTAATCGATTTCTCATAAATCTATTTTAATAAAAATAAATAATTGATTTCTACGAAAAATCGATTTTTTTGTATTATTTAGAAGTACATGCTTTTCACATTCCAATAACAAACCTAAGAGATTCATATTAACAATTTATCAGATTAAAAATCAAATGCAAGTTCCTTTAATGACCCGTTTCCATGCTTGCCAAGGCTCGGCAAGCGTCCACAAGCACAAGCGTGTAAAGAGGGCGTTTGGCTTGGCTTGCGTGAGCTTGTGGACGCTTGTATTCGATTCGGTCTAGTGTCGGTTTTTGGACACAGATCAAAAGGTGCTTGGGGCAAGCGCTTGCGACGCGTTTACACGTTGGCATCACAAGCGTCTGCACTAAGTGATTTTTTATCCGCTTTAAAATATGGCTTAGGTAGCGTGTATTAATTTAAAATATTCCTTCGTTATATCGCGTATTGTTCATACAATACGAAGACATTCATCCGTCAGCTGCAGAAACGAATACTTTCTCATCCATGAAATACAAGTTCGGTGCCGGCCATGCTTGGATGTACGTAACACACTGACGCATTCACAAGCGTGTAAACGACTTCCAAATCGTCGGAATGGTCAGACTGGTGCACAATTTATACTGATGCTTCTAAACTATCTCTAGAAGGTTGCGTTGGTGCTGCTGTCTGGTGCCCTATCTACAGACTAGCATTGATCTATAAATGTCTCATATTTACATCTACTTTTACTGGTGAAACAATAGCAATTTTGGAGGCAATAAAGTTTGTTGTTGCTAACAAAGATAGGATACATAAATGTATAGTCTTTTCAGACTCTCTAAGCTGCCTCCAAGCTATCCTTTCAGAGGATATAACAATTGGCCTGCGTTTCCCTTTGATTCTTAAAATCAAGGAAAATCTCGTTCTGTGCCAGTCTAACAGTATATACATGTTGTCCTAGCTTGGATTCCTGGTCACTCAGGTATAATCGGTAATGAAACCGCTGATGAGTTAGCGAAAAGTGCAATAGTTTCAGGATGCCTAGACCACTCCACACTACACCCTCAGGATCTTTGCTCTAAAGCTCTGCAAGACCTTAAAGAGGAATGGCTTATTAGTTGGACAAATTCCAGTCTGGTCAAAGGGAAGTTTTAAGATATTTCTCCAGAGATACCCATCAAACCATGGTTCTATTCCGCAGTGCTGACAAAAACTCGCCTCAGTGATTTGCAGGTTGCGACTGGGCCATTCGTGTACCCCTGTCCATCTTTAGAGGATTGGAGTTCGTTCGTCTCCAATGTGTGAATGCAATACAGAGGAATCATATCTATCGACCATATATTTTTTAATTGTCCCCTTTACCCCACATCCCTATATGATGTCCTACCAGCTAAAATTCCAAGACCCACTAACATTAAAACTCTCCTTTCCCACATATGTAATCGTTTTATATTTAATGCTTTAACCAAATATATTTCCGTTAATAATATAAAATTATAATCCTTTATCAAATTTTATGTATCTAAATTTATTATATATATTGACATTGTTTCAATCGGTGGCGGTGAACTAATTCTAGAACAAGTTTTTATTTGTTTTCCCCCTTTTTTGTGTTTTCTTATTTACCTGGTCATCGCCATAAACCTTGCCTTTTCCACACCTTGGCAGTAATGGTAGTTCGACCAAGAACAAGCCTCTTGCCAAAAAAACAAAAAGTGAAGTGAAGTGACTTCCAAATGCCAAGCCAGATTTGTGGACGCTCGAGGCTTGTGGATGCTTCTCTAGCCTTGGCAATCATGGAAACGCAGCATAAAATTTCAAGGTAAGGAATTAGGAAACCAAATAGCATTATTGATACAAATTTTAGTACCATTAAACGTTTTGTTTATTATAATAAAAATGAAATGATGAGCATCCCAACAAAATGACCAACTTATTGTCTCAAAAACTAAAATATAAAACAAATTTAAAAAAATGCCATAAATGTCCAGTCCTAATTTACATTTGACTAGTTTTAAAATTAAATACTTAAAATGAGAATTAAAAAAACTAAACGACTACTCTATAGTCTCAAAAACTAAACTAAAATACAAATCTTTCGTTAATCTTCAAGTTAAAACAATTAAATAATAATTATTGTCACAAATGTCACATAGATACGAGCTGTTTCTGAAAATCGATTTAAACGTAATTTATATTATCGATTTATTAAAAATCGATTAATAATACCATAAAAATCGATAATGAAAAATTGATTATAAGAAAATAATAATCGATTTAAATAAAAATCGATTATTTTTTAACATCCCTAGTCTGCGTGAAACAGCTTATATCTGTAACGTTATCCCAGAGGAGGTTCTACGTCAAACATCGTCCAAGGATCAGGTGGCTTCATTTACGATATGCGTACATTTTTCAACATAACCTATGATGTTTATTTTAATGATAATGACTATAATTTTGTAAGCAAGAGCTTTAATACCTTGTGATAATTAACGGAATAATTATTTTATTAAAATAAGCTAAACGAACCCTTACAAACCCGCCATGTCGGCTGTTCTTTAGTAAATATCGTCAAAATATACCGAAAAGATTTTTGCTTTAACTTCCGCTAGATGTCCTTGGTAAACTATACAAATGAGTTCTCGTGTGAAACGTAGCTTGTTATAACCGTATTAGTTTTAATGGATTTTAGACTTAGATCAGCGTTAAAATTAAAATAACATGGCTAAATTCGCTTTGTTATAATTCACCGATCTTGACTAAAGATAGGATACAATATTGCTAGAATGCAAAAAAAATAGTTCATGTTCTTGACTTACTATAAGTAAGGTTGTACACAGTTTACAAAAACACTACCCAAAGACCCTTATTTTAATGTTATTTGTTAAGGGTTATGGTCATTTTATTATTCATTCAAAATTCCCGGAAATAAATAATCATAGATATTATTTACTTATACTTTATTTCGATAAATCTTCATCTAAATATTCTAAATATCTCGCTAACTGCTTCTACATCTATGTCCTGATTAGAGCTGGCCGCAACATCATTTTTGTCGGACTCAGATTCAAAAGTACTGCTATTGTCATCCTCAAAATTTACAACTTATCACTCACATAGAATAGGTTTGCACAATTTTTTCCGATCGTTTTTAGTGATATCTCGAAATGCACGCTTATCTGCTTCAGAAAATCATAATCAACTTGAATCTAATAGAATGTAATTCGACCAAAATTATAAAGAAAGAAATTATTAAATAAATTTATTCGAATCATATCGTACATTTATGTCAATAGATCCCATATTGTGATAAAATTTTCGCAGACGTGGCCCCGGTACAAGCAAATACTAAAAAACCAAACATGAACATAACCTATCTGGTCAATGATATTCGTACAAAATTTTCACATGTGTGAAAAATCGCTATTTTGGATCTTTCGTATAAGATCTTATACGAAAGATCCAAAATAGCGATTTCTATCAATCAATCAATATCCTAATTTGCAAGAATGTAATTTATACAGGTGTTATACAATTGTAGGTGAACAGACATTCTACCACATAGTGGTGTATAAAGTGAATTAAAAATTAAGATATAATAAAATAAAAATTATACTAATTACTATAAAAAATACTAATTCTTAATCAAGTAATATACGATTGAACTAAAAACAACAATATAAACTAGAATATACCTGTCATATCAATGGTTTGGTTTGCTTGCTTGATATTCCGCTAGATATCGTCTGTAAACTTTAAAAAATATTTTTTCTCGAACTTAGAATTGTTTTATTCATTTTTTACACTTTTTACGTATTACAAACACTCTTAATTTAGAACAAAAAAAAATATTACGAGCCTCTGTACCTTTGTTTACATCATTTTTTCCATGTTTATGGCTTGGTCTATATCATATGTCAAAGCAGAATCACAGACTAGTTAAAAATATTGCTAGTAGAAAAGAAAAAATAAAAGTTACATACCGTTTCAAGACATTTATGCCAGAGAACATTTCAGAAGATTAAGTATATTCCGCGCTCATTCATCGAATTGTTAAAAAATCCAGCCGTTTATTGCAGCATTTATAAATTTATTACGAAAAATTTACAAGATATTTATTGGAGAAAAATTAGACATAACATTTGAAACTTTATATACTGGATATGACTCATAGAATACTAGTACTCTCTAACGAGAGATATGACTACTAGAAATGACATTTTAACGTGGAAAATACAACATACAACCGGAAATGAGAATGAAAATATATTGATCACAGTGAATAAAACATATGAGTAGGCTTTGCCTTATGAAATTATCTTTCACGTGAGAACATAAAATCAACGAGGAAAACATACACAAATGTCGAGGCTGTATGGTCTAGGATCTTTGCCTGTTCTTCAAATAATGAAGAAAGAAAATACTATTACTACTTTCAACAGACGTCAAAACAAGGATCCAGATTTTTTACTATTTTTTATTTTAATAGTATTATTTGTAAATTCTGTCATTTTTGTATTTTTGTGTGTATAAATATGCTACGTTACTTAATATATTTCTACAATATGTAATTTGCGGTATATTACTGACCTTTCGTTATTTTGGGTGAACTATTTTTGTCCGCTCCACATTCGGTGCATTAAAATAAATTTGACGTCCAGGAAAAGAATGATCTTCCTGCATGGTGAGTTCAATAGATCATATTAATTTGTCTAGATAATATTTTAGGTTACAAGTTCGTATTACAAGTCAGCCACATCGCGTGGGAGTTTTGATCATTTGCATATTATTTGCTAATTGCTGCCGACTACGACGACTGCAGTATTTGTTCAAAGAATTCAATTAATGTGTTTTATTGCACTTGTTAGTGTTGTATTCTAGATACTCGCAAATATGATTTTCTACGTGCGCACTTGTACAGAAGCACCATAACACATTAATTAAAAATAAAATGAACATTTATACCAGTTCTTTATAAGGTCATTTAGCCATTAGAAAAGTTTGTTTTTGGACGAAATTGCTTGTATATTTTTGTGTGCATAAAGTAGATATTTTTATGAAAAGAAAACATATAGGTACACTGTTAATTAATAAATATAACTGAATTTGATTCCTATTTATGCTTATTCCTAGAATGATATTGATTTTAAATAGCAATAAGTATCATTTAAGTTATTTTACTAGTATGTCAGCCGCCTTGGTTCTCTAACTGTTGGCCTATCTGATTTATTGAAACAAAGAGATCTCAATTTCTTATTATTTACTCTGGTCAGGTTGTCTGTGATCACTCCTAGTATTGCCTGCTGTGAATTACCCATAACTTGTTTAGCCTGGGAATAGGTGACGGTAACCACTTTCCATCAGGTGGGCCATCTGCCTGTCCGCTGTATTCTAGCTATAAAATAGCTATAAAGACACATAGATAAACTGCCTATTATATTCAGATAGATTCTTCAACTTGCTTTACTTTTGAACTATTAGTATTCAATGCTTAGTTTTTGTAAAGGACTTTTATCTATTTTATTACAATGTCAGCAGTAAATGCAATTAAAAGAATATTGCTTAAAATAGAAAAATATATCCTTAATTTAAAAAAAACCTAGTTCTCAATTTTTACTCCAGATATAAATATACAAGAGAGTAAATAGGTAATTACTATTTTTCTGTTATAAGAGAACATATAACTTTATATATGTATATATATATGTATATATGTATATACATATGTATATATGTATATACATATGTATATATATGTATATATATATATCTATATATATATATATATATTCATATATTAGGTTGGGGAAAAAGTTTCTTCGCATTTTATATAAAAATTCAAAAGGTTTTTTTTATAAAGTTTATTTACATTTGACTAAAGTATGTAGGTGCCATTTTGTTGAATAACTTTTTGCCATCTTGTAGGTAGGGACGTGATCCTATTGCTATAAAATTTTTGGGGCTTCTGATCAAAAAACTGCGACAAGTGGTTTTGGCACTCCTCTCGTGATGTTAACCTGACACTGCCTAAGGAATTCTGCAGAGACCGAAACAGATGAAAATCTGAAGGTGCAAGGTCAGGACTATACGGCTGATGCATTAACACCTCCCAGCCAAACTCTCGTAATTTTTGCTGAGTGGCGGCTAGATGTGTGAGGTCTAGCGTTATCATGGTGAAAAATCACACCCCTTCTGTTGATTAATTCCGGCCGCTTTCTCTCAACTTTTTGCTTTAATCTCATCAGTTGTTCGCAGTACAGTTCAGAATCAATGGTCCTGCCTGACGGTAACAGCTCATAATGAATAATGCCCTTCCAATCCCACCATACACACACCATCACCTTGTTGAGAGTTAACCCGGGTTTCGCCACAGTCTGTGAAGCCTGACCGACCTTTGTCCACGATCTTTTTCGCACGTTCTTCACATACGTGATCCACTTTTCATCACCAGTTATCAACTTCTTCAAAAATGGTTCGGTTTCATTACGTCGTAATAAACAATCACAAATGAGTACACGGTTCGTCAGGTTTCTTTCAGTGAGCTCATGAGGCACCCAAATATCAAGCTTTTTATGTACCCAGCTTTCTTCAAATGCGCCAAAACCGTTTTGTGGTCAATTCCCAGTTCTACATCACAACTACTACTAATATGCCGGGGCTTGCTCCACTTTTTCAAAAATGGCATCAATTTTGTTCGTAACAGGGCGACCAGAGCGACGTGCATCTTTGATATCAAAATTTCCGAATTGAAAATGCTTAAACCAAGTTTGCGCTACTCTCACAGATACTGCATTAAGTTTATAAACATCACAAATTTTTTTCGCAGTTCTTGTTGCATTTTTACCTTTTTTGTACTAAAATTTTAAAATGTATCGAATTTCTTCATTAGATTCACTCATTTTAACAATAAGAAAAAACAAATGAAAATCACACATTTTCCTAATTTGAATTTGGAATTGTCTTCTTTAAAATTAAAACTTTTTAATGATACCAAAACCAGCCAAATACAAATGGTATAGCCAAAGAGATCTTATTACAAGTTCATACATACTATATGCGAAAAGACTTTTTCCCCAACCTATTATATATATATATACATATATAGTATTAAAATGTTATTGGATACAGTCTGTGAGTCATGTCATATGAGTATGTTTTTTACAGCTATTAGACTATTATCAATGGATAAAGTTATTTGATAACTACTATTTTACATTAATGTTATCATATTTACTATCATACTTTAGTATGATAGTCATACCATCAGCTGATAAGACTATCAGGCTTTGTGCCTGGTGCAAATAAATTATTGTCTATTTAAATAAATAAATGTGACACTACTATGCTTGGGCATGCCTGTTTTTTTAAAAGGAATGTACAATACACCATCCAGGTTTATCCAAAGCAGTTTGTGGGGTTTCACACATTGATAATCTCAATGTGCTGGTTTGCTCTCAATGTTCTCCTTCACTGTCAGTTAATGGTTATTTTAACAACATGCACATTAGGTTACAATATTGCCTAAGTTGTGTATTGAAATGTAATATGGGTGTATGAGACACTAATATACCATGACTTACTAATAAATAAATGTATATTTAAATTTCTTCTGTCATTACTTTGTTTCTCCTTCCAAGCCTTGGACATAAACCAATTTTTTAAAATTCTACCTGTGTGCTAACATTAGAAACTGAAAATTAAATCAAAATATTTTTGTACCATTTTTTTTTATTGGACTTGACTTTATGTTGTTGGTCCGAAGACCTCACAACTTTACCGGGGTTTTCGGGCCGAGTGCCTTTGCGAAGCGAAGGCGCTCGAGCCCGGGGGGATTTTTTTTACTACAGAGTAGTTTCATGCTATATAGAATGCTTTAGTCATTTATAACTATATTTATAACTAGCTATCTACCTAAAATATGCTTTTTCTTTAGATACTGGATTTATCTAGTCAAAACTAACATTGTTGTCTGCTTAAGCATTGTTCAGTTGTTTGACCTCAATGATCTGTAACACAATCCATTACATGAATGGATCAATTATTGAACATACACTCCAACAATGTAAAGCAGTGAGTCATGTTTTCTATATCAGTACAGTGTGGGTAACATAGTAAGAAAGATTTGTTCTAACACAGCAGTTGAAGGTAAACTTTAATAACTAATTTTATAAGTAACTAAAATTTCATTATTTTTAATTAATGTTAAACTACACAATACAGGATTTTTTAGAATGCTTATTCTGTATACAATAACAATTTAGAGGGATATTTTTCCTCTGCTGACATGGGTTCATTTAAAAAGGTGTCATAAATTTCTTTGAAGTGGATGCTTTAGATGCTGTAAATGTTCCTATGGACATTTCACCTTCATTTCATTTATGAGTCACTTCTTACCTAGCAGGCAGGGTATTGCTCTGCTTTTAGCAATAAAAATTTCAGGAACTCTTGTTAAACCCTTATTGATTGTTCAACTTACCACTGCAGCATAGGTTTATAATAGGTCTTTACCTATGAAATTGCCATTCAGCAGTACTTGGCATTTTAAATCAAAAAATTTTTGTTTGGCTCAGAATTTTAATTTTGTTTTAAGAACATGGAATTCTTTTTTCAAAATTAGTCATATGTTTATTGATAAGCGTTATGTTTTCATCCCATTTGAATGATTCGTCATCATGGATACATAAAAAAATTGAGGTAGTAGTGGGTAGCTAGGTAGTAGTAGTAAGTAATACTTTTGCAGTGCAACAAACTGTTTGTTAGCATGTAAACATGTGCTTCTATGCATCAATAAATTTGTTTCTGTTATTATTCTACCAATTATGCTCTAAGTTACTATATTTACTATTTTAGATAGCAGGTCCTGTTTTAGTGCTTTTTATATCCACTTTCCACAGTCTGACATTTTGTTTCTCCTTTCTTATAATATTTTATCATTAGATATCACATAATATTGAGCCAAGTACTTGAACGTTTTTGTACATTTACTATGATCTATAAAGGCATAGGAACCCATATAAAAGAGATATTTGTCTCACTTTATAATGTGTAACATTATAAATTAAGAGAAATATCCTTGTCATGTAATAACCTTCACTTTTAAATATTTGATGATCTTAGTTTCAAATATTTAATTTTTCTATTATTCTTTCTACACTGTGCCCTTAATAATTCGTAGAACATTAAATTTAACAGATAACCCGCATGATGTACCTTGTTTAGTATATTTTATTTATTCTATGTTTTAACAGTTCTTTGTTTGATAATAAAAGCCTGTTGTAATATATAATTATCCATACAAAGATTAGTGGTATTACGCAAATATATATGTTTCAGTATTGTATCTTCTTATTTTTCAGTATGGCTGCAAGTGATTTGTTTAGAAAGTACTACAATTTATTTATAACAACCTTTTTTTATTTTTTTTTCCCCTTGAACATGGATCTCAAATTTCAAATTCACATTTAGAATTAGGATCTCTTTATTGGATTGATATAATGGATGTTGGTCAGTGCGCCTTTCCTATATTTTACTATTCATTCACTTTCCTTACTTACTATTGGTATAAATTTGCTTATCAGTTTTAATAGTAGTGAGACAAATAACTGGTTAGATATAGGAACTGGCTATAGTAGTAATTGAAAACGAGCAGATTCCGCGTGGAATGTGTGCATATAATCCGATCGTGTTGCATCCCCTAGGTCTTTGCGCTCGACGGCCATGCACCCCTTGCAGCGCCAGGTAAAGACGACCCTGTAAATTGTAATAGGCTATGTAACGGCTTAAGAGTTTATATAAAAATTTTAGAGATTTAAACAGATTTTTTGTTTTAAACTATGTGTTCATTTCAATATCTTGCAGGGTTTATATAATATGAATACAAAGTGAAAGTCGAGTGCGAACTATTATCATGGACTCCATGGAGTTACCTTTTAAATAGAAACTCAATTTATATCTGGCTAAACTTTTAATTCTAACTACCTACACGTGATTTTTTACTAGGTAAGTATCAACTTACCTAGTAAAAAATGCCAATACAATAATGCATATGCATATAATGCAATTTCGATTTAATAATATATTTTCGTAACAGAACGAAATTACGAATTTTATTATATTTTTAACCTTACAGCTTAAAATATGTTTCGTATCTACATCGAGACCAAAATAACTAAAGTGTAATTAGGTAAAAATATTTTGTCTAAATTATCATGGTCGTTAATTGCGTTCCTTTGTTTGCTATGTTATTGTCTTTGTCTAATTATATGGAGGAATGGGAGTGAGGAACCGTAGTATTTGCCAAAATTTGCTGATTTATAAATAGTTTTAATGATAGAAGTTACCGTTTTCAATTATCATTTCTGGGTTTAATGGCATTGTTATCTATGTAGAACAATCAAATCATCGTCTCTTATTAGCAAACAAAGAAATGGACTCACGCTTTTTGTAAGGAAGAAATATCCGATTGAGCACATATTATTGTGGGAGATGCAAGTTGGGGTGTTAAAAGCACCTCCGAAGAAATGCTGACGACCCACTGGAGAAGAAACGAACGTGCGGAACACCGACGCGTCGCCATCAACCTGGCATGGCAATTCCCCAGGAGCACAACCGCGTCACTTGCTTATGGCGGTCGATGTTGGTGCGTTAAGGCTGTCGCTCCGCCTTCTTGACGCGCATGACGCGCTCGCAAAAGAAGGACACGACATCCCTTCTACTCCCGACCATAGAACGAACCACGTGCGGAAGATCTTGACTTCATTACCCCAACTTACGCGAACTCGGTGATTTTCAAGTCTTGTCTTTTGTTTGAGCGTCACACAAGTCTCGATTACTTCTCTTAAACTATAATTATACGACTTACGCGAATTCGACTTCGCGGTTATCACTCGGTCCCATCTATCGCGTAAGTTCGGTGTATTACCGTATTTGGGCCGACTCGATCGGTGTGAAATCGCTATCGTTAATCGTACTTCGTGCAATGAGTATCCCATCCCCCATTCTAATCCCATATTCTATTCCTCCTGTCTGATCCTTCTATGTTATCCCCCATCCCACCCTACTTATCTCACTCCAAAACCTGGCAACTCCTCGACTTCGCCACTGGTATTGCAAACGTCTATAGGTGACGGTAAACATTTTCGATGAGCTGGGACATCTGCTCGTTTGCTAGCTTCGCAATAAAAAGGAAATGAAATGGCGTAAATTTTGCAGCTGGTCAATTTAAGTTAAGGTCGTGTCTTTGATCTTTCCAGTTACTACCTAGCAGTTGTCAATTGTGATGGTGATGACGTGCACGTCGGCGTTGGGCATGGGCGACGCGGTGCTGCGCGAGCGGCTGCCGGCGCTATGGAGGCGCATAGAGGATGCCCACTATGTGTACCTCGAGACCGATGACAGCCCAGAAAAGCTACAACAGAAGAAAAAGCTTGAAGGTAATTTTGGTTTTTGGAACCTTCAAATCAAAGAAATGCTCATTTTGTAATTAATTATGGCGCTAATGCCAATTGTCCAAGGGGGAAGCTCACCTTGGCAAGTGTCGAAGCGCTAAACGAATAGAATGAAAAATGTATGCGAATGTGATGTGGGGGTTTTATACTATGTGGTGCTTCGGTGGTGGGTGGCCCCTGTTGTATAGTGGTGAAGCATCACTAGACGAGAGCCTATGACTCAATCGCCGTGAGAGGAAGTACAAAATAATACAATAAGACCTTGTACTCTATATTTAATTATTGCTTAATTAATTTAACATTAAACTTAAGACTATATATACAGAAATCTTAAGTGCTATGTAAAAATACATTCTGTCAAAAAAGTATCTTCTGTCAAAAAAGTTCTGTCAAAAAAGGGAATGGATGATTTGTTTATGTTTTCAGATTCAATTTTTTTTGTTGTTACATTGGCACAACTGTTTTCCATTATGGCGCAGAGTTTGAGTCGCATCGGTCATTTAGATTAAATACAGTGCTGTTTTTAGTTAGATCATATTTAGTGTGTATTGCGAATTCTTGGATTTTGCACCACGATAATGCGCCTTCGCACAAGGCCATCATTGTGAACGAATTTTTGACCAAAAACTCAACAAATACCATCGAGCAACCACCTTATTCACCAGGTATGGCTTCAGCCGACTTCTTTCTTTTTCCTAAACTCAAATTACCACCTCGTGGTACTCGTTTTCATTCGGTAAAAGACATAAAGGAGAATTCGCGACGAGAACTAAACTCAATTCCGGGAAAGCGTTTAAAAATGTTTTGATGATTGGATTATTCGTTGGCGTAATTGTATCGTTTCTAAAGGAGTATACTTTGAAGGTGATAAAATAAATTTGAGTGAATAACTAAGATTTTGTGCATTATTGATATTTTACCGGTACTTTTTTGACAAAGTATTATGTATACTTAACCTAAACATCTTCGTAGATCCATCTGCGAAGGTTTTCTATTTTCTGTATTGACAGATTTTGGCATGTACGTGGACTACTCAGTTTTAACCTTTCTATTATGTAGCAATAAATTATTCCATGTACATATTAGTGTAACGATATGTTATTGCCATAAATTTTCTATTCTATTCGTTTAGAGCTAATGCCACTTGTCTAGGGGGCAGGTCATTCATGGGAATTTATGATTAGTAATTAGAGATTCAACCGTTCCAGATTATGTAATCGAGTACTTATCGTTAGTGCCTCACGAATGCAAATTCGGTCTATCGGAGACCGGGAAGGTCTTTCAACGGACCATTAACGAGCTGCCTGAATACAGTGCCTATCGTGCTGGACTCGGGTGGGCTGCACTGGCCAGATATGCGGGTAACCTGCTATCACAGCCCTGGAGAAAAGAGTACAGAGTTATACGGGTGAGTGTGATGTACTTGCACCATAGCGTCATATGTATCTATGAAGAAATAGTAAACACTTATAACTTATCGGAACGAAGTTCTTACGCGGCTTAGAGTAAATTGACAGAAATCGTCACGTTAGGAAAAATTGTAATGCTGCCTAGGCGACCTTTTTTTTATACAATTTCGAACTTTAATACAAACAGATAAGATCTAAAACAATATTAATAAGTGGAACAATATTTTGAAATTAGAAAGCCTTGTAACCGTCCGGGTTCGGCGGCATTCAGGAGCTGTCCATGCGGTGATTGTTTTACCATTATGTTCCAGGGTAGTCAGTAAAACATCCATGTATTTAATTTCACTTGTAACGATAAATAAAAATCCTAACAATACTTAATTACGAGAAGCACCGAGTCTTCTACTTTCTTTTGAAAGCAAGCTGTTGAAATCTACATGAACAATTTCTATTCTATTTTAATTATTTTTGGAGCGAATTACGCGGCTTATAGTAGAGTGAACTGGCAGAAAAAGCAAAAAGCCTAATGTACCCTCCAGGTGACTTTTATCATAAGGAACTTTTACCATAAGGAACTTTGTTCCTGTAGGAACTTTGTGCCTGTAGGAACTTTGTTCCTGTCAGGGATCCCATAATAAGTTTTATATAGTTTAATGGTTTTGGGCTGATCCTATTTAGAATCAATTGTCTTACAAGTTCTGTGGGTACAATCAAATATCTAACTGTAATTATTTCCATATTCCAGTTGTACTGTGGTTACTTCAAACATGAGGTGGAAGCCAATATCGTTGGAGCCGAGATCCTTCTCGAAGCGATGGGTTATAAAATGGTTGGATCTGGTCGAATGGTGCTGGAGGATCCAATATGCCCGGACATGGTTGCTGCGGTGTCCAGAGATGCCATTATCGCCCAATGTGAAAGTCAGGTATGTCAGTCTACTTACCAGCCAATCTATATTTCTATGAAATATGGTTTAGTTGTTTGATGGAAATTTGAATAGCGATGTTTTATATTGTGTACTTTCGTTTAATGTGTAATTTTGTGGTGTTGTAAGATATAGATAGATTTTAACTAAGAAGAATTTTGTGTTTGTGTTGAAAATCTGACCTATTCAGTGAAATGTGTTTTTTTGAACTACCACTATAACTCCCTTGTTTAGAATCAATAAAAAGACCTGCAGTTTGGTTGAGACTTATTTGAACATTATTCCAAAACTTGTATTGTATAACCATGGATACTGGAATTATACAAATGAAGACTTTTGTTTCACTTGCACTTATAAAATATCTGCTATTTAGCTTTTACTTTACCATGGTTTCTATAGCTTTTTACACTGTCCTTAGAAAAAATATAGGGGAAACTACACCATTGTTGGCACGCTATTCATGTATTCAAAATATTAAGAAAGCTTAATATTTTTCTTTATTTTGCAGCCATACAATGGCAATAATCGTATTATTTTATGGATAAAAAAACATTACGATTTTCTTGAATAAATGGATTGGGTACCAATCATTGGGTGGGGTGCCAACTAAGGTATAGTTTACCCTAATTCTGAAAATTCCTAAATCGAACAGTAAATTATTTACGATGATTTTTGAGTGACTTAGCACAAAAATATTTTAAAAATAATAAAACTCCGCAATGCAAGAGAATATGTGACTTGCATTGGATTTAGGAGCTTTTTAATATTTTTGTATGAAGATATATTTCAACATGTAAATAATTCAAATTTAACTTATTAATTCACAATCTTATAAGATACAACATAATGCATGGTGTGACTACCAATAATAGGGAGTATAATTATTTACTATGAGTATTGTTTAGATTTAAGACGGATGTATATGATATAATATTTCCTGTTGATGGTCCATAATAAAGCCCTATTAATATTGTTACAAATTTGTAGAGGGTTTGTAGGATCTAAATTCGAAAATGCCGTTGGAATTATCACATTGTTTAGTACACACACGTAATTCACAGTTCTTACAAGTATAGTCGAACAACAACACCAAACCGTAGGGCAGAAAATCGTTATCACATAAATCGCGCAAAGTTCGTCGTTGTAAGATACTCGCTCCGAAAGTGCACTAGGTAACGCCTCGTTCGCACTCAGAACACGACTGGCGCATTTCCCGACTGACCGACCCTCATCCGTTTGTAAATTAGACATGGCCTCCTAGTAACATGCGGCCCACTGGTTCTTCAAATCGTTAAATGGTCAGCTTCCAAGAATTGGGATAAAATACCAACAGAGGAAAGAAGGTTTTATGACGTCTTACGGCGGCGTGAACAAAGAGATTAGTGCGTAAAATAGATCACTCAAATTCAAAGGGGTTATAAGACACCTGCAAAGGGTTAGTATCGGCTATCGACTATCGACGATATTATAAATGCGAAAGTAACTCTGTCTGTCTGACTGTTACGCTTTCACAGAAAAACTACTGGATGGATTTTGATGAAACTAAGTATATACATATTTTCGATGTTGAGGATGGACATAGGATACTTTCCATCCCGAAAATAAGGGATTGTTTCCGGGATAATAGTTTATTATTTTTCTGTTTGGATTTTGCTGATATTCTATATATATGTAAGTTCAATACTAGGATTAATATAGGATACTTTTCATCCCGGAAAAAGGATAGATTTTTGGGATAGATTTATGTAAAGGTTATCCCAGAAAGTAGGGTAGGTTTTGTATTTTGTGATTTTTTTTTAAATTTCTAGTAAATAAATAAAAACTATTTTTACTGAGCGATTGTAATTTCTAGTCTTCTTATTCTATGCTTAGCCCAAAGGTTGCGTGATTTTTGGATATACAATGCGCCTAATTTATTTATTGCTTTTGTTTCGGGTGTAGATAATGTCTCACATTTGGGAGGCGGTATGGAGTAGTGGGTCGAGGGTGTCATGGGGCGAGGTGGCTCGCGAGCGGGTGGGTCGGGCGTCGCACGCGGCCGCAGCAGCCGCCAGACTAGCCGCAGTCGCCGCAGAGGGAAGGAATGCCAAACAAGCCTATTTGGACAGTGAGTGTATTATTTCTGCCCACTTTTCGCAAGAGGGGTGATCTAAGGTTAAATGTAATAACAAATTTAATTCAAAGAAAGTGTCTGAATAGTAAAAAGTTTGGTATATAGATAGATAGGTAGCTACATAATAGAGTCGGAATTTTATCCTATAAACTATAATGATTATCCCAAGTTACAGCTTGGAACTTCAGCGCGTAATGCAGCGTGTAAACATGCTTTATTAATTTAATAAATTTAATTTTACCACAATTTAAATAATCACTGACCTAAAACTATAACGAGGGATACAATAATTAATTGCATTAGAGTCTTGTTTTCAAACATACATATATCACATTAAGTTATCTGACCTTGAAGAGGTATAATTAAGGGCGTGAAATCATTAATTTACCAATAATTATTATTCATTATATAAATTTCTTTAGGACACCTTACGTTTAATAAAGGCGCGTATTTATTTTAAAACATTTTCAGCAGGTTCAGAAATCTACTCAAACATCCCAGTGACAGTAATGTCGGAATCTCACCATCGCCGATTACCCGACACAAGGTACCACAATCCAGTACCACATTGTAACCACATATGTCCTGAAGAACCTATAGATGAACCAATTCCACAGATAATCAATCCTTATATGATGCAAAATGTACATCCTCAAATGTATCAATTACCCCAACATTTACATGATGTTCCTGTATTACCACAATGTAGTACAGTACCAATGATGTCACCTTATGGTGTACCATATTATTATCCAGTACATGCACCATATATGGTGCCAACACCTGTATATCCACCAATAAAACATGCTACAACAGTATCTGTGAATGGATACCCACCTCAATATAGATATCCATCAGTACCAACAGGACAACTAATAGAACTAGATTCTCCGTCAATATACGAGAATGGAAAATTTGAAGGCAGAGAAGAGAGGCATAAGAAACGACAAGGAGAGAGTTCTAGAAGGAATAGCACCTCAAAATCTGGTTTTAGTGATGTAACGTTGCCAAGTCTTCCACGTTCAGATACACAACCAATGTTAAGTAAAGCAAAAGAAGATGGAATGGGAACATATGAGAGTTGGGACTATGTTTTTAGGAATTTATCAAGTAAGGATCAGGAAGATGGGAGGAGTCGGTTTTCGCCATCTTTAGACCGTGACTCAAGAACTCTTGATCGTTTGGACAGGGAAGAACGGAGAGCAAAGTATCAGCCAACAACCTTAGACTTGGAAGATGGTCTACAAGCATTGAACCTTGATCGGTCATATGACGAAGAGGTATATCGGACTGCAAAAGTCAACGAGAATCTAATGCGAATGAAACAGGAACAAGAGTTGAAACGAGCAAAGTTAGCAAAGAGAGTTGAAGAAAGGAAACCTACATCACATAAGAAACATGTACCTCATGAGCCTGTGGGAAATCCAAAAGCAGATGGATTAATAGTGAGCAAAGTAGCAGCAGACAAAGTAAAGTTATTAACAAAGAAAGACATCAAAGATAGAAAAGATGTGATAAAGCAGCAGAATTCAGTGAATGGTTCAGTTCAGAATACGGCGGAAGTGAGGAAAGTGAAGAAGCCTACGAAACTTGTTGCCGTGGAAGTAGAAAAACCGAAAAGCAGACTAGTAGAGAACGGAGTACAGAGTATAGCGCATAATTCGAAGACAAATCCTGGTGAGTTATCATTTAATAATTTTTCCTGTTATGATATCTAATTTGACAATCTAAGGAAACAATGGAGTTAAGTGAATTTTAATTTAATGTAGTTCTGTGATTAATAGTATTTTGAGAAATTTATCACACTTATGCTGGTGTGCATCGACATTTAACCGACGGTTAAAATAAAATTATCACTGTTTATGCATACATTTTTAGCGATTAATTTATTTTAACCATCGGTTAAAAGTCGGTGCGCACCAGCCTTAGTATATTCCATAAGTTAGGAGAACTGAGATATTTCATTTCTTTACTGATAGATTGTTAAATTAATGTTTAGTTGAATTTGTGATTTGATGATTCCATCAACCTTCAGTAATTAAGTTATTTCGGTTTCTAGCCGATTAGGCACAAATTTATGTATTTTTTACTTTTATTAACAGCGTCATCTAGCACACATCAACCAAACTATGATCTGAAAGCTCAGTTGGTAGTATCTCTTGACGAAACTGATTACGTGCGTCGTTCACCACCGAAACAACCCCACCAAAACGGTGAAAGAGAACGTTCAGTTAGCCGAACGTCTAATCTTCTGACCGAAAGGGATAGGTCTGATCGTCTTGAGTCAAAAGAAATGAGGAGCGATCGATGGGAGTGTACTACTTGCACATATTTAAACAGAGCATCAGTGAATGCGTGTGAAATGTGTGGAAAATCAAAACGGGGACCAGAAATACAACCATTAATGTCAGGCGGTCGTGAATGTCCAGCTTGTACATTGGTCAATCAGCGGGACGCGAAGATATGTGACGCTTGTGGAACGAGTTTGGAACATTGTCCCACTTACATTTAAATGTAGAAGGTTATTTCGAAATTAACGTAAATGCAATATGATTTCCGCCATTTTTTTGACATGTTAATACTAACATGTCAGTGTCACATAAAAAAATGGTATCTATATGGCTACGTTCCATTAGGGACTCACAACCACCACGGTCGCCTTGTGGTACGACTAACTGAGCATTTTGGGCGTTGTGAGCTACTAATGGAACGTCCTGTATATAATATATAAAAGCGTTCACATGTTGCTGCCATCTTGATATCAAGATGGCGGTAACATGTAAGGGCTTTTATACTGTTTCCAAGCGTTTATTTTACTTTTGACATTTGCACGTCTATCAAGTTATATATTTCTTGACAGTAAAGCCCACATGAAACAAACAAAACAATTGTCGTGCTTTATTGTTATGGGTGACGTAATAATGCTTTTCTGGGAGTCATTTAACGCAGACTATTAAACCATCGACACTACTTAAATAATAAATCGAAGGCTATCGATTTGAAATAAAAAACTACTTCAAAGAAAAGTAATTGCTTAAAACTTATTTATAACTGAAGTCGATTTTTATAACAAAACGAGTCGGTAACATATTAGGACATTACTAATTGATCCGTCATCGAGCTTTCAAAAGTAAAATAAATGCTTGGAAAGGGTATAAGGGGATCTATCTGTTTCAGCAAAATAGCATTGTGATCAATAAAACAGCATTTAATTTCTTATGACTATAAGAGGGAAACAAACTCACTCAGCATTTGTCGATTTCAATACACCCTTGATTATCGCAAAAATATTTTTTGTATGTCCCTGCTTCATCTGGCAAATTGTTATTGTTAGTGACCGTGGCAATGTGCGTCTTGTTTATAGCGTTAACACGCTAATGGTTAGTTACAGTCGTTTATAATGTATTTAAAATTATACATACGTTATATGTACATTTTTAAGGTGATTAACAATTGATAACAATGTCGCATCGAAAATAATTCATTAAATAGATGGTGCAAGAACATCAGAATTGGGTGTATGACAAATATCACAATTTTTTAATCAATTATAAAATTTAGATTTACTAAATTCCGCACTTAAATACAACATGCGTTCTTTTGCGTAGGTGTGTGTGTACACGTTGACATTCAGAGTATATTCCAGTAAAACTGTCGCCATGGACTTGTTAAATTATGTTTGTAATGTGTTATGGATGTATTGTTGGTTGGCATTAAATAGACATATACCTACATGTTTACTATATTACATAAATATGTCAGTGCCATGTTAGTAACTTGGCACTTTTAGTGATTTGAAATTAGTAACTTGGCACCGGCGTGTTTATCTTAAAATATGAATTAAATGAAGCTTATTTTCTTATTAATATTGATCACAATGTCATCTGGTTGAAGAGAGATTTAACTCTGACATCTTTAACCAATCCATCACTTGCATTTTTACGAGAGTAAATAAAGGCCACTTTTCAATGTCTGGCTGTAACGACAGTGCTAAGAGTTGCCATTAACCGACGTAAAAGGTTTTCCGTTCCATAGGTGGAGGCCTCATTTATATTTATTCACTAGTGTGTCTATTCACTTGCAGCAGTTACTATGCAAAGTGTACAATAGGGTAAACTATACCATTGTTGC
The DNA here is from genome assembly GCA_039645545.1 of Dendrolimus houi. Taxonomy (NCBI): domain Eukaryota; kingdom Metazoa; phylum Arthropoda; class Insecta; order Lepidoptera; family Lasiocampidae; genus Dendrolimus; species Dendrolimus houi. The sequence goes on from CM077134.1 coordinate 14,598,504, forward strand.
CCCCTCATCGATTAATAGGGTGTGACCCTATTAATTTATTCAAAATGTTAAAAAATCTTAATATATTTTAATTTGTTTATCTTAATATTTTTATTAGCCATACAGTGATAAAAATAGTATTATTGTATGGCTATAAAATAAAAAGTATTAAGATTTCTTAATCTCTTGACTGAATTGATAAGGTGCCTACAGTGGTATACTTTCCTCTATATGAATTATTAGTGATGTACTATTCCAAAACTACTAGAAAAAGTAAGCTATGTATATAGTTCGTCTCAAAATATTTGATGCGAAGGCAAATATAGCACTTAACGAAAGACGAAATCTTTCTATTAAAAATATAATAATATATAGAAATTATACAATCTTTAAAAATCAAGTTGCCAAGTTTGTATGATAAAAAAATACTTACATTTTTTTTTTTAATGTAAGATAAATCTTAATTTTGATTTATAACCATTAAAATTAAAGGTGTGGAAATAATAATGCGATTCGTATTGTTAAAATATTGGCTGTATATCTATATTATTGCAAGTGGCAATAAAACGTGTTGATATCTAATAGTGATTTTAAATTATAAAACGCCTGTTCGCGAGAACGTGTCATTTCGAAAAAGTTTTTATTTAATCACTAATCAGTACTGAAGCCATTTTATTTTTATTTTCTAATCTCCTACAAAATGTGATATTTTAAAAATGAGAAATAGAAAATATGGTTAAAGATACAATACAGTGGTATTTTTTAAAATAAAATATAAACCATAATTATTCTTTAAAATTGGATTTTTTAATTCAGACCTCGGTAAGAGGTGACATCCTATTTGTTACTATCAATTATTTTAAATATTATATAATTATTATAATTACTAGTAATTACGTTTATAATTTTTTATATGTATCTATATTTATTATCAATGTGCTCACACAATGTTATTTGTTCGAATAATATTTATGTAAGTTGGCGTAGTTTGTTCAAGTTTGAATCTTAATATGTCCGGTTTATGAACTGCAAATTTCTCGTTACGAATAAAATTTGAGTAAGGTTTCATTTTGATCTTATAATTCAGATCACAAGCCAATTGTAAACTAGTTGTCATTATATCAATATTACTGCCAATGTCGCGTACTTACCATATTATAGTAAGGTAGCGTTTAATGCAAGAACTCATTAACTGCCATATATTATATCGTCGGTTTACTGTAAGAACGCATATTTATTGCCATATCGCCAGGTTCACTGCAAGGTCTTATTAACGGCCATATTATATGTATATATCAGTTAATGAGTTCTTGCAGTAAACCGCGTCTACTTTATTGTTTACTGTAAGTACTCATTATATAAACTCGCGTAATTGAAATTTGTCATCAAACGAATGTTGGTAATATTATTGATGTGAATTATTAAAAAATAATATTTACTTTTTGCAACAATCAAGTAGCGGCTTCATATAATAGTATCTTCCTAATAACAGTTAACCATTATTATTAACAACAATACGCTTTTTCTATTCAATTGTAAAACAAGTATATGCTTCAAAATATAAAGGAACCTTGATTTATGGTGGATATAAGCTTGTTGTTTTACTTTTTGATATAACTCGGTAGTTATATTATTTTATATTTATTATAAACACACACTTCACACAGGGTAACGGAGTATATAGTATAGATATATAATAATGATGACAACGTTTATGTTTTTGTCGCACATAAACTGGTATAGAGTTTAAATGTCCTTGAAATTATAAATATGATTATATAAATGAATAGTGTTCGTTTATTCGCCTTCTAAAATGCTTTAATGTTAGTCGAGAGTAGATAACGCTTTATTTTAGGCGTTTTTTTAAATAAATTATTCATCTGTGTATATAATTGTTAGAGTTTGTAAATATTAGATTTATATAATAGTATATTATTTATTTAGCTATGCTGTTTGGATTTTTTATTTATTATGGAGAGGTAACGATTTAAAATCATAGCTAAACTAATTATAATGTTAATATTAAAAACATCATACGATGGTGCAGTTGTCAAAATGTAATTTTATGGTCACTTTAAAGGAGAGCACAGTCAAAGTAATGTAATGAAACTAGTCTAGTTTAGGCCGTTAAAGCACTGAGGACGTGTATTTTTCTATTATAAAAAAATGTAGAGTATCTCATACATTTATATGGAATGTGCTTAAAATTGCGTTGCCTGTTGTTGATGAGACTTTGGTGATGGAAGATGGCATCAAATTAAAACAATATGTATCGAAATCAGAATAAAGACTATTGTTTTATGTTTATAGTGTTTTATTAATTTTATTTAATGTCTAATCGACGCTACATGTTTGTGCAACATTCAGTAGCGGATTTACACATTTGCCGCCAATACTCAAATGTTGCCACCCCTACCAATCTCCACAAATCGATACCCTAGTATCACAATCATAATAATTACTTTTTTATAAATGAAGTCGTAACTTTATGATTTGTGCACAATCGTCTTAATTACATCACCTTTTTTTCTGTAATTGTTCTTTTTTCTGGTGTGATTGTGAACAAGGGGGGTTAAGTGTCTTCCTGTTTTCAATTATGGCTTTTGGTCAGACCGTACGCAAAGTCTGTTTTTTTGGTACTTCCGAAATGGGTTGAATTAAGAATACATTTAAGATAATTTACGCATTAAATAAAATTGTTCCTGTGCGTTGAATAATTATTAAAAATGGGATAATTTAAGATTTTTATGTGGGATAACTTCATGAGATTAATCAGGAACATTTAGGTATTTAAATATATTTTTTTTAATTACTGTAAAATATAAAAAAATTGACCCCAAGTTTGTCGTTCCGAAAATATCCGCCTAGTGGTAAATCCGCCAATGTCAACTTTGGAGTTTAAGCTCTTCGAACGAACTCGACCCTCCAGAGAGAGAGAGTTAAATTCGAAGATGAGACTATTAGGAATAAAAATTGCTCTGTAAGAACACTGTAAAAGTTACTAAACCCTAATGTTGACCAGAGGGCTTCACAACTCATTTTTCTCACGATATCTATGACATAAAATTCTATAAAAGCCGTGTCTGTGCATTGAAGCTATTAAAAAAAAAACAACTGGAATAGACTATATAAACAATGGACAACAGAATGCATTTTTTTACATTTTTTGTATGTTCGGGATACACGTAAAAATTACAGGGGCGATTTTGATTCGGTTTTCGGTGATCGATAGCAAATTCTGAGACTTAAAATCTGCGGTACTTTTTATCCCGGGAATTTTCTTGGGAATGATTTATAATGGCCAGTGTTATTATTTAATGTAGTCAAGTCATGGTATTGCCATCTCTTGTTTGAACTTCAATACACATTCTTGATACATACATATTTTCTTCTCTTTTTGTATATTAGTAAATATGTATATCTATTATTTCTGTCCCCCCAATTTCTTTTTGTTTCATGGAAGATGCCGCCATTGTGTGATCGGATTCGTTTGCGGTGTTAAAAAGACAGATATGTAATAATAAGATCTTTCCAAGTGAAGTGAGTTGTTGAAACAAACTAAATGGCGGCCGCCCTGAAAAGTGATTATATCAATCAGTTTTCAAGTTAGAATGATTAAGGGGGTTTCAGTTTCAGTGTATGTGTGATATCTACTTATAAAGCGAAGGTGGACGTTCTTAGTTGACGGGGTTTTGGGCGAGTCTATTGTATTTATTTTTGTTATTAGACAAACATTTACACAACAACTGAAGGTAACAAAATTATACTATTAGCTTTAGCGATTAGGTTTTTTTTTTTTTATTGGACTTGACTTTATGTTGTTGGTCCGAAGACCTCACAACTTTACCGGGGTTTGCGATTACGTGTGTACGGAATATCCGGTTTTTTTTTACTTCAGATCCACGCATACAGCCAGACTGAAATTAAAACGATTTCCGAAACTGTTTTTTTTTACTGATGGATAGCAAATTTTTTGTAATAAAATGTGTGATATTTTTATCTCTGAATCCTGCGAGAATTTTCTCGGGAGTGTTTTAAAGTTGCTAGTATGTATAAAAGTTAGCCGATTTCGATACAATTTTACTAACGATAACTAAGTCCTTTTTAAAGTGATGCGATAGTTTATATTCCGAGAATCCTGCGGTAAACGTGGACCAAGAATCCTGCGGTAAACGTGGACGGAGTCGCGGGTAAATCCTAGTTGTATATAAATATACACAAATTAAAGTAACAAAGTAACTGCAGCAGCTCAGCGATCCAAAATCAATCTGGCATCTGAAATGAGAATACTCATATATCAATAATACGTTTTGAATTTGCAATTTAGAAAAACATGCTATTGTCTTTCTACTTGTTTTAATACCATCATTAGCGTCAAACTAATCCCTATTGTTATTGTTTTCGACTTTGTGGACGTTCGCAGGTGTGCAAATTAATATTTCTTAGAAACTCAGAGTGCGCGGCCAATATTTCTTTGTACTGTGTAGTGTATAAGACGATACCCGAATGGAGGGGCGGGCAGTCAAGCGTCGACTACGAAGCGTGTAAGACGTTTTTCGAGTACTCTCGATTAGCGATATAGACGACGGACTTTACGAGTGTCGAATTGTATTGGATCGTGCAGTGTGAACTGGTTGCATCCAGTTTTATTTGTATTTGTTTTATACGTGTTTGTACAGTTCTAATAAATTCTATAGTAGTTCCAACGGTATTTTTAATTAGAGTCCTGTAGCTCGTAACAATAGGTTGGGGAAAAAGTCTTTTCGCATATAGTATGTATGAACTTGTAATAAGATCTCTTTGGCTATACCATTTGTATCTGGCTGGTTTTGGTATCATTAAAAAGTTTTAATTTTAAAGAAGACTATTCCAAATTCAAGTTAGGAAAATGAGCGATTTTCATTTATTTTTCTTATTGTTAAAATGAGTGAATCTAATGAAGAAATTCGATATATTTTAAAATTTTACTACAAAAAAGGTAAAAATGCAACAAAAGCCGCGAAAAAAACTTGTGATGTTTATGGACTTAATGCAGTATCTGTGAGAGTAGCGCTAATTTGGTTTAAGCGTTTTCAATTCGGAAGTTTTGATATCAAAGATGCACGTCGCTCTGGTCGCCCTGTTACGGACAAAATTGATGCCATTTTTGAAATAGTGGAGCAAGATCGGCATATTAGTAGTTACGATGTAGCTGGAGAATAGGGAATTGACCACAAAACGGTTTTGGCGCATTTGAAAAAAGCTGGGTACACAAAAAAGCTCGATATTTGGGTGCCTCATGAGCTCACTGAAAGAAACCTAATGAACAGTGTACTCATTTGTGATTCTTTGTTACGACGTAATGACAGCGAAACATTTTTGAAGAAGCTGATAACTGGTGATGTAAAGTCGATCACATACGACAAGAACGTGCGAAAAAGATCGTGGACCAAGGTCGGTCAGGCTTCACAGACTGTGGCGAAACCCGGGTTAACTCGCAACAAGGTGATGCTGTGTGTATGGTGGGATTAGAAGGGCATTATTTATTATGAGCTGTTACCGCCAGGCAGGACCATCGATTCTGAACTGTACTGCGAACAACTGATGAGATTAAAGCAAAAAGTTGAGAGAAAGCGGCCGGAATTAATCAACAGAAGGGGTGTGGTTTTTCGCCATGATAATGCTAGACCTCACACATTTTTAGCCACTCAGCAAAAATTACGAGAGTTTGACTGGGAGGTGTTAATGCATCCGCCGTATAGTCCTGACCTTGCACCTTCAGATTTTTACCTGTTTCGGCCTCTGCAGAATTCCTTAGGCAGTGTCAGGTTAACATCACGAGAGGCCTGCCAAAACCACTTGTCGCAGTTTTTTAATCAGAAACCCCAAATTTTTTATAGCAATGGGATCACGTCCCTACCTACAAGATGGCAAAAAGTTATCCAATAAAATGGCACCTACATACTTTAGTCAAATGTAAATAAACTTTATAAAAAAAACCTTTTGAATTTTTATATAAAATGCGAAGAAACTTTTCCCTTACCTAATACATCAGAATTGGCCGCTGTAATTCTAATACTACTACTATTAAGCTACTGCTTCATTTGGGGTAATGTTATAGTTACTGACCGTTTCACGCAGATGTAGTGTTTTAGAGAGGGTAGTTTGCAATAGTGAGACCCACATATGTATTTTAATTATTTAAAGATTAAATAACAAAATAGTATTATTGTGATATTATTTTGTTGTAATAAGTGATATTTTAATTGATATACAGTACACGCAGTGTGATCCAGTTTTTTAAACTCTAATTCCATGAAAGACAACTAAATACAGATAACTAAATCAAATGTAATATAACTACAGATGCCAAAAATTTATTATAGTATTTGAATGTCAAATATCACTTTTTTGCAGTTTTTGATTGCAGGGGTGAAAGACAACTAAATACAGAGATATATTATAGCATATCTTTGAGATACACTATAGTATATCTCTGTATTTACATTGGCTGTCTTCCGACACACTATTATACTGAGTGCCAACCTCGTTTGTCGAATAGCGGCATCTACAAACATATTTTGTCCCGTTTAATTTATAATTTGTGTCGCATTTGGCAAATAAACTTTTTCTTTCTTTCTATCTTGTTAATGTAGCGATGGTTGCAAAATTTGTTATGTGATATTGCTATTAATAGTTAATGCCGTTAAATATTGACATTTGGCCACAGTCAATAACTATAACATTATCGCAGGTGAAGCCTGAGTATTAGAAGAAACAGTCGTTTAAAAATTATTATTAACCTATATATAGGTGTATAAATGTTCTCTAGTTTATGTTTCTAACCAGACCTTTCAGTCCACTTTATTTAGGTTATTCGTACTTCTTTATTTTCTTTACATAGTACCTATAAAACAAAGTCGCTTTCCGCTTCTGTCTGTCTTCTATATATTCGGTAATTCCCCCTAAACCACGCAACGGATTTATAAGGGATTTTCACCATTAGTTAGATACATTTTCACGAAGGGTTTATGTATGAGTATATAAAAAACCTAATGCAGTTTTTAAGTAAATAAAATTAAGGTACTGCCTAGGGTTTGACTCCAGTGCCAAATAAGACTAAACCAAAGATGTATTACTAAAAACCAGGAACATTCGTAGTATAGAATGAAATAGAATATACTTTGTTGTACAAAAATACTACACATAGTCATAAACATAATATTTAAATACAGTACTAGCAAAATTTTTATACGTCCTTGAAGTTCGTACACATCATGGCGCAGAACACAGTTATAAGGTTTACAGACAGAGCTGAGACGGGAGTGTTGCGCTCTCGCTCGGTCGCTACCCGGACCCGCAAGCTATCTCTTTTGCACAACACACCTTATGGTGTAATCAACGTTAATATTTGATTGCAAACACGGAACTATCCAGAAATATCACTCGAAGCGCATTTAAGTTAACCGCGCACTGTACAGTGTATAATTGATTTAAGTCCATATCATTCTTAGAGCAAATTTGTTTTGAGTCTTAAGCAACTACTATGTTCTCAGTTTCACATTATTTTATGGTGGGGGCTTCATCTTCGAATATGACAGATACATGCCGCATCAAGCAGATATGGCGGAAGGCTTAACGCATTATTTGAGATGCGACATTTTTAATGACGTTAAATATTGAAAGATATCGTATGTAAGTATATTATATACACTAATGTGGCTATTATTTAACGCAGTTATTTTTTAATACCATCAATAAGACGCATTCGGCTGCAATCTAACTAGTTTGAAGCCATCTTTAAGAACCTTAAAGAAGCCTACAAACATACTCTAACTCAATATGAATAAGACCCTAAATCTCTAATATTATCACCGATGAAGCCGCAATAATAAGAGTATCACAGTAAAATCGAAGTTTTCACAAATGTTACTTACATAAAGTTACGATGAATCGATATTACGAATATTTAGTCAACCAAGTGGGACTTATCCATCAAGGTACCATATATAAGTACTGGGTTCGTCATTACTGGTATACTATTCTTCCATGTTTAAAATGGTATGTTGTCCAATAGAAACCAACACATCGCGCGTCGGTAATTAATGATAATTATGTGGGGAAGTTTTGATGTAATTACACGCTTGTCTTTGGGAATAAAATAATACGATACAAATTTAAGGTAACCATTTTAATTTAATCCAAATTATTTATAATCCAAAACGTATAAATCACTCGTGTCCTACTCTGCAGTATTTTTTTGTTTCGGTTCAAATATTTTGATTATATGAATATGTTGTGCAATTAATGATGTCCGTGACCATAAGCGCCATGGCCGCCATCGGGGCCATGAACTCCACCGTGTACGCCGTGGCTCTCTAATCCACCATGTCCACTGACGGGGTGTTGGACGTGGCCGTATTCTTGTTGACCTTCATAACCTCCGTGGCCATATTGATGAGATGATTGACCTTTGTGTTCAGAGCCGTGTTGTTGTTCTTGGCCGTGTTGTTCATGTGTTTGCTGGCCTCCGTAACCTGTAAAGAAAAAATGGATATAACTAAAAATAATAATAACAAATAATTGATTGGTCAGTGTCACGCCACATTTACATTAAATTTGTCAAGGGACCTGTACGTGTTGGCCTTCCCATGGCCCCATGCAAGCCCTCCAAAAGTCCGGACCATTTTTATGGCTCGTGGTCTCTAGAGACATAAAATATTTAATATAATTGCGACTTTTGCGGGACAACAGCATCGAGTATAGTATTTTTAAAAAAAAAGAAGGAATTCATCAATGAAGATTAAATTGAAACTTTATTGTAAAATCTTTTCACTATTACCATGCACGAATATATAGGTATATTGAACTTATTATTTTTATTCTATGGCATCAAACTGTCTATATTGGTCTGTGTAGATTTGTATACACAAAGATAATTTTTTAATATAGTTAATAATAGGCAGACGACAACGCTTATGCGTTGCCTTAGGTGCAAGCCAGCTTTTTGGTCATGCGAGACCTCAATTAGACGCGTTGAGAGGTCTCGATAGAGGTGATGAGCTCCGGGCCCCCACGGCCCCAGGCTTTTAACCCCGAAAGCCACAAATGTCTTCCCATTACTAATGGCCACATATTTGCGGCGTTTCAGGGTCTCCTGGTGTGCGGCAGCAGCCCCGGCTGTCACGGCTGTGACTGGGAGATGGGAAGCCGCCAAAGTATCAACACAAGTTGCGTCACATACTAAGGGGCGTCCCATCTTCCATGGCACCAACGACATTCCATCTGGTCTCTTGCATCGTCGTGGCACAGCCCATTTGGTTCGGGAACAGTTGGTGCCCCTGCGGTGACAAGAGACGGACGGATAATGTCATTAAGTGTCGCGTGCCGTGATATTCTGCCGGCGCTCCTCGCGCATGAAAAGCCATGGTGGCCTAATTTATCAACTCTATCTCCACACCGACAGCGATGTGGCACTACAACACATACTATTTGATTTGTTTAGGTATTTTGATGTTATTTAGCCTAATATTGACTAACAATCTATCCAAAAGATATTTGAAGGACTGTAACTAAATAAAATTATATATATAATAACACAATTACCTGGATTAGCGGCAACCACAACAATTAAAGCCAACGCTACGATCTGTGAAATCAAAATGAACAGATTGTGTTAATTATTCTATACATAATGTAACCACGACCGCGGAAATAATTAATTCGGTATTTTATCTGGCAATTAAATAATCGATCTAAAAATGTTGTTGTCAAGAATTTTAGACTTTCAAGATGTATGATTAATATTATAATGATATAATACTAATATTTTTTCTTTTATGTACAAAATATAATACTAGAGTTTAATCCGCGGCTGCGCCGCGAGTCAACCACCGCTGCGTGCTTGTTGTGTAAAGAGCAGGCGTTAATATAGGTTACATTGTACAAAATTTTTATGTTAGTGCTAGTTGCACCCGGAAGATTTAATTTCATTTTATAACGCAAACTATCCCATCTCCCGGCACGAAAAATATCTATGTCTATTTTCGGTATTAAAACTACATTTAAACAAAATTACAACAAAAGCGATCCAGTACTCTTAGCACTTCTAACATAAAAGCTTAACAGAAAGTCATATCGAGTTACTATCGCATTTTTTATAGACGATAAATCTATAAACTTGAGAAATGATTGGTCTCATCCAAACTTCCATTCTCTATTTCAAACCGTCCTAGTTTTATTTATCTATCCCCCCGGTCTATGAAAACTAGATAAATAACAAAGTTGACATTAATAACAAAACAAATAATCGGACAAATCGGACAAAAAGGACAAATCGGACAACTCTGACAAATCGGACAACTCTGACAAATCGGACAAATCGGACGATTTGGACAATTCGGACAAATAGGACAAATCGGTCAACTCGGACAAAAGGACAAATCGGACAACTCTGACAAATCGGACAACTCGGACAAATCGGACAAATCGGACCAATCGGACAAATAGGTCATATTTTATAATTTCAGAAAATTACAGAAATGACGAAAATGGCAAATCACAAAAAAAACCTATCCTACATTTTGGGATAAGCTTTACATAAATCTACCCCAAACTCTATCTCATTATCCAGAACAAAAAGTATCCCTTGTCCACCCTCGGTATTAAAATTATATATATACCGATTTTTAGCCAAATCGGTCCAGTAGTTTTTCCATAAAAGCAGAATGGGATAGTTTCCCAGAAACTATCACATTTTTTGGAATAAAAAGTATGCTATGCTCAATCTTGGCACCGAAAAAAAAAAAAAAATTATATATATATACTGAGTTTCAGCCAAATCAGTCCAGTAGTTTTTTCGTGAAAACGGAACAGGCAGGCAGACAGAGTTACTTTCGCATTTATAATATTAATAGGGATATACTAGCGGTCATGGCAGAAGCTTTCCTGCTTTGAAAAAATATAAATCTAGAACCCAATTGCAGCGCCACCTACCTTGTTCTTTTGTGAATTTAAACTATCAGGGGAATACACAAAAAAAAATCCTCAAGATCGGCCCAGGGGTTTAAGAGGAGTTCAATTACAAAGAAACAACTTTAGTATAGGTTTATGTGTGCGTGAACCTATTTATAATTTTATAAAATTCTAAACATGCCGTATCTGAACCTTGATGAAGCTTATTTTTCTATCTCTAATGTTTGGCGCTTCCTTTAAAATTTATCCAATGCTACCGCAGCGTCACCTTTTTTTCAACACACCTCTACCCTATATGTTTGGTAAGGAGTTGTTCTAATGCTTCGGAGATTTTGGCGGAACCTGAAGGGTTAAACTAATTTCAAGAGTAAAAAAGGAATCTTAAAGTGCTTTGGGAATACAGAGAAAATGTAATATCATGAAATAAGAATCACAAAACAAGTGTACGACAGCAGTGCGAATGGTATTATTAGTATAAGTGCGGGTAGACTGCGACGTACACACCATGATCAAAAAGCAGACGTGTTAAAGAAGCTTCAGGTAAAAAGCGCTTAAAATAAATGTGAATATATTAAAAAAGATTAATGAAAGTAGATGAATCGAAAGAATTTGTTAGGTTCGTTGCGTGTGTAGATCTATCATTCTTTACCAATCCTTATAGGAAATAGGCAATGATCTTGCTCACTGGAAATAGGTATGTACCTATATATAAATATCACCAACAAACTTATAAAAAGAGATGGTTGAATTACCTGACTTAAGCTTTGCCATTCAACTGATTACCTAATCGTGAAAGAAGTACATTAGAAATAACTAACTATCAACCAGGAAAGACGTATTTTTAATATCGCCTAAATTTACAATCACTAAACGAAATTAAAACTTAAATATAGCTATACTAATAATATGTATAGTTTAAATTTCAAACAAAAAAATTACTAAAAGTAAATAGGTCCCAAAACCCAAGTTGGGAGAACGTTACAAAAATTCTGGGAGAGTTACCACGTTCTATGGCAACGTTTATTCGTTGCCCAATATACAGGCTAGCCTTTTGTTCGCGTGAGACGTCTATCAACCGTTTAGAAAGTCTCGATTATTTATTTTTAACTACCTGACTCGGCCGGCATACTTCGTACCGCCTCAGAATCAATTTTTATCATATTTATTCACCTTTTAAACCTTCCCTGGACTTCCACAAATAATTCAAAATCAAAATTAGCAAAATCTGTCCAGTCGTTCTCGAGTTTTATATAGCGAGACTAACGAACAGCAATTGATTTTTTTATATATAGATTTATATTCCTAAATTATTTAGATGGCGCTGTAGGATATTCTACCATCACTTTTTAATGTTTTACTATTAATTTTTTTTTCCAAAGTAGATGATTTGGAAACAACCAGTAGGTATTGATAAGTTTTTTTCAAATTTTTCATTTCTTTAAAAAATGCGTTTTATAGAATGAAACGCGAAAATAATGACTCATAACACTATCTAGTCACGTAGTATTTGCAAGCTTTTAGAAGTACTGGTCATTTCTAGCTTTCTTCTTTGTCAATAACGGGGATATGATCACAGAATAATAAGAGAGATAGGATATAGGATCGGAACTTCCCTATATTCTAGGAAAGGGGAGATACGATACTCCCCTATCTCAACAAGCTACAGACTTGTGCATGTTATTTAAATATTTCAAAGAAATGTGCTTTTTGATTGATTTTATGATTATTAGATATATGTGTTAAAGGGGGTGGCATAGTCACTCAGTGACAAAACCCCTAATAAAAAACAAAAAATAAAACAGAACAAATAAAGAAGCTTTCTCCTTTTATTACACCCTAGTATGGATAACCTTTCTTAGTAAAATTAAAAAATAATGCCCCTGACATTCTAGCGTCATTATATACAATCATACAAACTCATCTGTTTTATCATATTTAGTATACAAATTATTATAACTATACATACACATGTCTGATATTCACAATTTAACCGGGATCACTACATTTTTATATCCTAACAATCCGCATAAACTTTAACGTCCTATATTTAAAATTTATAACTTACCAAAAGCTTAGCCATTTTGTTAGTTTATTTTTAATTTAATAATATATTTTCGGTTTATGTTGTTGTTGCGCTAATCTTGCACTAACTGATCCTGCTTGGTCCACACCTCTTATATAGCAGTAGAGCAACATGTAAACAGGTAAGAAACACGTAGTCCCATCTTGACCTCCCTTGCCATCTGATTCTGTTAATCTCTTTGTCATCGGCTGTGTTGTAGCGCAAGTTCAAATTAGGCCAGTATAATAAATATTTACTAAATATTGTAAATTTATTATGTTTTATATATATTATTTAATATAAATATGTTTTAAATATTGGCGCCAGTATTTAGGAGCTTTTTAACCGACTTCTAAAGGAGCAGGTTCTCAATTCGATTATATCTTTTTTGTATGTTAGTTCATTGAGTTATATGTATGTACTACGTACTGGAGTAGAGAAGCTATTTAAAACAGAAGAGTTCGAACTTGATGAAAGCGAGGGCCTGCGCGGGGCGAGTATGACGTGGTGATGGACGTGATGAATGATTCATGTATATGCTGCAGCGCTAAACACTAGTTATGCCATTTAATTAAACTATTAAAAAATGCAGCGCTAGATCGCTTTGAGAGTAGTTTTCTCACGACCAAAATTGAACATGGTCGCAGCGATCCATATTTTAATTAAATTGTATCTATTTTAACTCCTCGTGACGAGTTAAAATGGATACAATTTAATTAAAATAAGATATTTTATCGAGAATACAACAAACTTACCGGTGAAAAATCACCCCTTGATTTTTATTTAAGGTTTTTTAAGGGTTTTGAACTGTACGGACGGTAGTACACGTGAAGGCGTTTTTTAATAGTTATTTTTTACTCAAACACCTAAAGTATCAACAACTGTCCCACGCAGACTAAGTGAGTTCTTGTCCATGGCCCATAACGAGTGTTCAAATAAGCTAGTTACGGATGCCTTCTCTAGTACATAGTACTTACATTAAACCTCATTGTTTTTCTTAAACAATTTCTCCGTCAACTATGGACTGAGTTTCAATTTTTTTAATTCAAAAGAGTATAATAATAAGTCAGTATCTGATCAGTGGATCCCAGGGAAATCGTAAGCAACCCTCGAATATTACAGGCACGTACCGCCTGTTTCATATATTTTTTTCTAAAGCTATTCAAGTATTTGCGTAACTAAAAAGTAGAAAAATATATTTATTAACAAAAAACAAAACTGACTTCAAAAGTAAAACAAAGCAAAATATTAAGATTTTCTACAACATATTGACGTCGGTATCAAGAAAAACATAATAAAAACAATAACAAATTTACAAAATATGGTAGTTTTTATGTTTTACTTCGCACCGACTTCAAGATGTAGTTGAAAATTTTTGCTTTTTAGTTACTTTTAGGTAAAACCGGTTTTGGTTATTTGTTAATTAAAAATACATTTTTATTGGGCGATTGATATTCCCAAGTATTCTTCCACGTTACTATCAGCTTTCGGTATAACGTTCATTGTAACGTATGTTGGTGTACATTAGAGTTAAAATTTGACATTTAAACTTCATACAAATTTTGTTTAATTTCTCCTAATAAGAAGCGATAGGTAAGAGAAAATAAGTAGATATAAAAACGGTTCTAAGGTGCGCAAAAAGCAGAAACTTCTTAAGGTTAATGAACAATTTTGAACTTGGTTGACCTATTTTTTATCAACACTACAAACTGGAGATAGATTACTTTGTAATGCATGTATGAAAATTGTTATCTCACAAAAGGTCTGTTTTGGCGTGGTGGGATGTTTTATACTCGTGTTGATAAATATTGCTATTTCCTATATTGCATAAAAAATGCTGTGGGTTATTTATGGCTGGTTCTTATATGGTACCAATGGTTCATTTGCCTTACTATCGGTTAAAATTTGACATAAGTAAGACCAGTGAATGAATAGTAAGATATAGGAACCTGCCATTGGTTGCCTCTTACGACAGGCCGCCCAACCGCATATGCTTTCTCCGTTCCTGCACGGATAATAACTTTTAGAGATGCCACGAATAGTGGTTTGGTCGAATACCGAATACCACATAATCTGCCACGCTCTCGGCCGAAACGCTGAATATTCGGCTGCCGAATGTTCGGCGTAAGATGTGTGTATTGGCGTATTAAAGGACCTTTTATATGATTTTGCTTAATTTAAATCGTATTAAAATGTAATTTCACAATAATTAATATCTGATTGAAATATATACATTTTTGAGTAATATGTACATTTATTTTCACGACTTGGTATTCAGTATTCAGTCAAATAGTATACACAGTATAATTACCTAATAGTTGAAAAGCACTCGATGTCAAGTACCGAATAGCAGCCGAATATTCGTGACATCTCTAATAATTTTACACTAATCGTCAACTACACAAATTAAATCTGTTTTTTAATATTTTAACTATAAATTTAAATAGCCCCAAAGTTACTTCGATCACCAAACCATAGGTATCGTTATGCTAAGTATTTTGTCATTCCCATACATTTTTATTCTATTTGTTAAACGCTAATGCCACTTGTCTAGGGGGGCAGGTTTGCCGCTAGCTGTGGAATTCAAATAAGAAAAATATTGTAACGATCAAGTTGATTTAATTTTTACCCTATTTCCATCGAATTTGAAACAGAAGTGAATCCGTGTAATTTCGGCTTTATGCATACCACCCTTCAATAGTCCTTTTTAAAAACAATTGTCACGTCATATTTATAGATAGTTGAAATGCGACTTGGAATATTTGTCTTTGTTAATATACATATTTTCGTATTTTCCGTAATAAGTTCTATCTATCATTACTCTTCACTTTATTTATTGTTCAGAGCATAACTCATTGCTTTGAAAGAGACCTCATTCGGACATGTATGATTTTGTCAAGAGATATAAAGACGAGTCGAAAGTAAGGGCATTAACCTTTTTGCAACTCGTTCACAAACGTGAAGGAGTTACAACATATATAGTATAAATAAAACTTTAATACTTGACACTTGACATATTTGTCTTCCGTGATCATGGCTACTGAAAAGTGGCTAAAATGTCGACATTATAAAAATAAAATAAATTACCGCGCATAAAATCGTTAAAACGTAGTTTTATTGTCTATATGTGGCGTTCTTCGAACGCAACTATTAATTTTTAATACTGACAACACTAGGAAGGCCATTTTAGGCAACACCGGCCCGACTACCAATTTGACAGCTACACCTAAGGTTTTTGCTCAATCAATGTTATTATTGTGTTCGTAACATAAAAATTATATGTAAACCAATCGGAATACATTATACCAAGTGATAACTCGTGTGTTTATTATTCCCTATATCATATAACAAGTAAAGGAGCCCTCAGTAACCATAACGTCGTATCGACGTCCACCGAGGCTCCAAATATATATATAAAAATTCCGTGTCACAGTGTTTGACCGCGATGAACTCCGAAACTCCTCAAGCGATTTTGATATTTTTTTCATTTTGCTGCAGTTGTTCCAAATTAGGACATAAGATAGGTTTCATTTTAATTTATAATCAAAAAAAAAATTTTACTGAGCTACAGCAACGCGTGATCTGGTCAGTTAGTATTATATATATGTACATATTAGTACAGTTTAAAAATAAATATAAAAGTTGATTACATTTTTAGTTTTACTGCAACATTTTAAACTCGTCAGATGAGTTGTTATATTAATTAAGTATTGTATTCTTGTCATGCTAATTTTGTTAATCTTAAAAAACATTTGATAATATTAGTTTTCTATGACGCCATTTTATTCGTTGGGGGAAAGAATACAACATATAGGATACATCTCGTTTGTTTTCGCGAACATTGTGCATTTTTCATAAAGTTTTTTAATTGATAATAAAGATGGAGCAATGTTGTGCAACAAACAATTTAAAATGAATGATTTTGGATTGGTTTGAAAATTCAATAAGTCGATATTAGACGGTTTATTTCTGCCTTTCAATTTGGATGACTCAACCAAAGTGATCCATATAAACATAAACTTGAATCATTCAATGTAATTGAAAAGCGTCGTGATCTTTAACTTCTATATCTTACAACGAAATTAATTAAATTTAATTGATCCATATAATATCAGCATTAACGATCTTTCTATTACATGGTACAAGAGTACCATATTAAGATGTTAGTAATAGAAAGGTCGTTGATACGAAGAGGCAGGTTGAGAGAAGAGAAGAGTATCATTGATATATGTGGTACAAGAGTACCACATGTATCAATGATACTCTAGACTCCCGAGTTTCAGCCCTTATGTATCCTTAAGTGCTATCTCCAAACTCAAATTATTTATTAAAAGACCTATGACGAATGCCGACGTGTCAAAATATTAGGTTGGGGAAAAAGTTTATCCGCATTTTATATAAAAATTCAAAAGGTTTTTTTATAAAGTTTATTTACATTTGACTAAAGTATGTAGGTGCCATTTTGTTGGATAACTTTTTGCCATCTTGTAGGTAGGGACGTGATCCTATTGCTATAAAAATTTTGGGGCTTCTGATCAAAAAACTGCGACAAGTGGTTTTGGCAGTCCTCTCGTGATGTTAACCTGACACTGCCTAAGGAATTCTGCAGAGACCGAAACAGGTGAAAATCTGAAGGTGCAAGGTCAGGACTATACGACGGATGCATTAACACCTCCCAGCCAAACTCTCGTAATTTTTGCTGAGTGGCTAAAGATGTGTGAGGTCTAGCGTTATCATGGTGAAAAACCACACCCCTTCTGTTGATTAATTCCGGCCGCTTTCTCTCAACTTTTTGCTTTAATCTCATTAGTGGTTCGCAGTACAGTTCAGAAGATGGTCCTGCCTGGCGGTAACAGCTCATAATGAATAATGGCCTTCCAATCCCACCATACACACAGCATCACCTTGTTGCGAGTTAACCCGGGTTTCGCCACAGTGTGTGAAGCCTGACCGGCCTTTGACCATGATCTTTTTCGCACGTTCTTGTCGTACGTGATCCACTTTTCATCACCTGTTATCAGCTTCTTCAAAAATGGTTCGGTTTCATTACGTCGTAATAAAGAATCACAAATGAGTACATAGTTCATTAGGTTTCTTTCAGTGAGCTCATGAGGCACCCAAATATCGAGCTTTTTTGTGTGCCCAGCTTTTTTCAAATGTGCCAAAACCGTTTTGTGGTCAATTCCCAGTTCTCCAGCTAAATCGTAACTACTAATATGCCGATCTTGCTCCACTTTTTCAAAAATGGCATCAAATTTGTCCGTAACAGAGCGACGTGCATCTTTGATATCAAAATTTCCGGATTGAAACGCTTAAACCAAATTTGCGCTACTCTCATAGATACTGCATTAGGTCCATAAACATCACAAATTTTTTCGCGGCTGTGTTGCATTTTTACATTTTTTGTACTAAAATTTTAAAATGTATCGAATTTCTTCATTAGATTCACTCATTTTAACAATAAGAAAAACAAATGAAATTCACACATTTTCCTAATTTGAATTTGGAATTGTCTTCTTTAAAATTAAAACTTTTTAATGATACCAAAACCAGCCAGATACAAATGGTATAGCCAAAGACATCTTATTACAAGTTCATACATACTATATGCGAAAAGACTTTTTCTCCAACCTATTATTTAGTTTTAATAAATTGCATAAAAAACTAGACAATTATTAATTCGACGAAAACAGATCCCAGAGTTTCAAGTTCCATTACTTTCAAGTTTTATAATAGTATATACCTGTACCAGGTAATGAAGTACGTATATATTTGCAACAGTTTCTTATACTAATAAATTATCCATTTGTAGAGTTCGCCGTAGTCGGGTGGTGAGAAGTACCCCACTACAAAACTAATTATGATATAAACACATCTTTGTACAAACCACATGTAATCAGAGCTGGGCAAAATACATGCTTTGATTTAATTGAAATACAAATTACAAAATACTATCTCGCATGTATTTTAAATACGCAATACAAAATACTTTTAAGTAGTGTACCTACTAATTTGTATTTAAAATATAAATTACAAAATACATTTACCTATGAAATTGCCGTTTTTTCTAAAATAAGTTAACGTAATTTTTTTAAATATTTTTACTTCTATTAATCACAGTAATCACCCATGCAATCGATGCATCTTTGCCAACGCAGTGGCACTTTATTGGTGCCCTTCTTGAAGAAATCAGCTGAACGGGAGGCAACAAAATCTTGAAAAGCATTTTGTACTGCCTCTCGGGTAAGAGGGTTGAATTTTTTTCCCGCTAAGAAGTTATCCAAATTCTGTAAAATGTAGAAGTCTGTAGGCGCAAGGTCTGGTGAGTACGGCGGATAACGGAAAGCTTCCAACACCAGCTCTTGTAACTTGGAGATCGTCTGCTGTGCAGTATAAGGTCGCGCATTTCCGTGCAGAAGCCAGACTAGCGATTGACCAAAGCAGGTTGGAGACGTGCGCGCTTCTCATCATTGTGTTCAGTTCTTCACAGTACACATCTATAGTAATGCTCATGCCATTTGGTAAGAAGCTTTGATGAATCACACCGGCGCTAGACCACCAAACAATAACCATTAATTTTCTAGGGGTAAGTATTCATTTAGGGTATTCTTTAGATGCTGTACCAGGACCCAACCAACTAGCTGAGCGCTTGTGATTGTCGAACAGAATCCATTTTTGTCGTTGGTAATAATGCAGTACAAAATTCCTTCGTTTGTGTGCCTGTTGAGCAGTGCAAGACACTTCTCGACGCGTACTTTGCGCTGGCCATCATTGAGTTCGTGCGTACGCATTTGTCAAGCTTTTTTACCTTGCCAATTTGACGCAAAAAGACCAATATTGTTTTGATGCTGACGTCGAAAGCTACTGCTAATTCAGCCGTAGATTGAGTATCATCAGCTTCCACAATCGCCTTTAATTCGTCATTGTTGACCAAAGTTTTCGGACGACCAAGAGGTTAATTTTCAAGTCGAAATTTCCAGAACGGAAGCGGTAAAACCAATAACAAGCAGTGCGTTCGTTTGTAGTGTTCGCTACGTTAACATCGATGATGTTGCTTGCTTCTTTTGCCGATGGTACGACGGTATTCATCCCTATTAATATTATAAATGCGAAAGTAAGTCTGTCTGTCTGTCTGTACGTTTTCACAAAAAAACTACTGGAACGATTTAGCTGAAACTCCGTATATATTCGATGCCGAGGATGAACATCGGATACTTTTTATCCCGAAAAATGGGACAGTTTTCGGGATAAAAATATATTTGTCTCTTTGTTTGTTATGCTTTTACGAAGAAACTACTGGATCGATTTGGCTGATATTTGGTATATTATATGTAATTTTAATATCGAGGTTGGATAAGGAACACTTTTTATCCCGGATAATGGGATAGATTTATGTAAAGGTTATCCCAGAAAGTAGGATAGGTTTTTTTGTGATCTGCCATTTTGGTTAAGTTGGTCATTTTAGTCATTCGCGATTATATTGGCCATTTTGGTCATTTTAGCGATTTTAGTGATTTTGGCCTTTTTGGTCAATTTGGCGATTTTGTTCATTTTTGAGATTTTGATCATTGTGGCATTCTGGCAATTTTTGGCATTTGGGTCATTTTTGTCATTTCGGTAATTTTTGGCATATTTGACATTTTTGGCACTCTTGGCACTTTTGTCATTTTGGCACTGTTGGCATTTTGGTCATTTTTGGCACTTTTGACATTTCTGGCACTTTAAGCATTATGATCATTTTTGGAATTTTTGGGTATTTTTGCTTTTTTATCATTTATGTGGGTTGCAGATAGATGGCACGGGTGATCGATAAATAAAACTGGAATGGGTTGACATAAGGGATGACAGTTTGTATGAGAGACCAATCATTTCTCAAGTTTAGAAGATATAATAATTCATCATCTATAACAAAATGCGATAGTAACTCAATCTGTCTGTTTGTTAAGCTTTCACGGAAAAACTACTGGAGTACTGGATCGGTTTTGGTGTAATTTTATACAAATACCAGAAATAGACGTAGATACTTTTCATCCCGGGAGATGGATAGTTTGCGATATAAAATGAAGTAAATTTTCAGGGGGCAAACAGTACTGACATAAAAATATAACAGAATGTAACCTGTAGGTATTAAGGCCTGCTCTTTAAACAAGAGGTACGCACTGGAGTTTGACCCGCGGCACAGCCGCGGGATAAATACTAGTATTCCATAATTACACGATTTTTTAAAGTATCCGTTATGACAAAAAAGATTTAAATGCTATGAAAACATAACGCTAATCAATAAACAAATGACTAATCTTAAAAAAGAATTCCATGTTTTTAAAGTAAAATTAATTTGTAATTATATATTTTAACCAAACAAATATTATTTTTATTTGAAATGGCCAGTACTGCAGAACGTACCTAATATTTACCGGTCACCATTTTGCTTATGAAAGCTATCGAGCCTTATTTCCTGAAGAACACCATCCATCAATAAGATAGCTAAATGTATTTATTTATCAAATGTATTTTGAAGCCATAAGTATTTGAAATACAAATACAAAATACGTATTTGTATTTCAATTACGTATTTTAATTACAAGTAATTCAAATACTGCCCAACCCTGTCATGTACTACACCACTGGTATTAATAGATTTAAAATTTGTTAAATCAACCAAATTTGACATTTTGAAGCGTTTTGCTTTTCCTTGTATCACCGGGATTTACCAAATTGTTGGGCTGCGGTAATAAATTATACATGTTTTATTATCTTAAGGAAAATTTAAGGATCCAGCTGCGTCGCGATATTATGTTATTTAATTACAATTTTATAAATAAAGCTTTTGTTATGTTGTATAATTTTTTAGTTTTAGTATTTATTTATCTGTTATTACAAAAAGCAGATAATTATACTGGTGATATACCTACACTACATTTTGTTAGCACATATAAAACGTAAACACCATCATCAAACAGCGAAAGTGCTAAAGAAAGGTTAAGCAAAAAACACTTCAAATAAACTTGTATGTATGATTAGAGATTAATGAAAGTAGGTAAAGTCAGGATCGTCGCAAGTGGAGATACGTCGTCTCTGCCTACCCCCATGGGAAACAGGCATTCTTATAGATAGATAACACTATTGTATACCAATACTAAAATTAATTCACCGACTGAAAAAAACGGCGGCTTTATCACTAAAAAGCAATGTCTTCCAAACAACCCCAGCTATGAATTGGATGATAATGGCGATGGTGGTATACGAAAAATATAGTGCGACTACTTACATTTTAGTAATAACTACACAAATGTTATATAACCAGACATTACATATATTAAATAGCATACCATACAAATACATATCTATACAAAATATATAAATGCTTATAGACGAATAATACCTATATTCATAATTACAACTTTAGATATTATAAATAGAGGCAGTACACACCCTGTTCCTTGTCGTATTTAAGATGGCGTTGCATCTGACGGGCACTGTTTCAATTAGGTACCTTTTTTTTGCGCACTCTAGGGATGTTCTCTTGATGTGACAACCGTTACCTACACGAGAGAAGCGGCACGAGGGTGTTGGTGTTAGGATGAACGCCAGGATGAAGAACCAGGAGGAGTCCAGTGAGGAAAGCGATATGAGGGTAGAAAGGTATAAAAAAAAAGAAAAGGGGACGAAGGCTCGACATGAAATTTCCTCAATTCATTGATACAGAATATTTAATTTTTAGTAGAGGCCCCTAACATAGGGTGGCATCCTTGTATCGTAGGGTAGGTATGCACAAAAATTGAAATAATATCTCAATTTGATTTTGAAAGTATGTTAACAGACAAGTTTAAAGACTCAAATAACAAAAAAGGAAACATTTTTGAAAAAGAAGAATATTTATACATTTTAATCAGAATCCAGGTCCTTTATATGGACAACATTACTGACAAATTTCGTTGCAGTCTGGCAAAGTAAGTCCTTAAAAATATTGTAAGGATTTTTTTAATTTCATTATGATGAAAAATCCATTATATTAATGTATCTAAATCCTCCAAAAATTGATCATTTAAGTTGCATCCTGTAACCATTGCACTGCGCTAATACTTTCTCTGTTCTTCGGCACAATATGTCTTTTCCTTCCATATTCCTCTATTCTAGCATGCATCATCTCTCGTAACAGAACTAACTCATCATGTCATCCTTTTTATAATCTGTGGGCTTCTCCCACGATATTCGTCGATTAAATTGTAGGAGAAGCCCACAAATTCATAAATCTCTTTTTTAGTCCACCTTTATATCTTACTCTTTTTATTACGTGACTTTCATTCTTCCTCATTCACATTCCCATACTACCTTAGTTCTCCTCCTCTCAATTTTTCAATTATTGCCCCAACTAAACCTTCAATAAAAATAATACAATATAATGCACAATAATAATTAAGAAATCAACAAACTGTTTATGCTGAATGACTCAAAGTATTTTCATAACAACAATTATTATTTCTTGAAAGTCATTAGTCTTGACGTGAACTATATATTTTATTACCCTTTTTTTTATAATTTATTAATTTAAATTATTCATACTTTTTAATTATTACATCAAAAATCTCAGAATTATTGCTTTTTTTCCTTCGTGTTTTTCTATATATGCGGGAAAACCCTGAAGGTAGCCATGTAAATATTATTTAAATACATATTTAACAAAACAATAAAACTAGTACATGGTCAGTTAATTTACTACATATTAAATGCAAGTGATGAAACGGTTCAATTATTTTAACGGTTTTAAACGCGGTAATTTATTTGATTTTTATTATTCCGACGTTTGGCCACTTTTAAATAGCCGTGATTATGGAAGACAAAGAGATGTCAAGTGACAATGAGTATTATTAAAGTTTTATTTAGCCTGCCAAGCCAACTTAACGAAAAACTTCAAAACATTTCCATATCTATCCGTATGAGCAATGTGGATAGTGTTTAAATGATTAAATATAGTGTATTCTATCTTATTCTCTCTTACCTATTAAGATTTATGTGTTTATTTCTTTTTAGTGTCGCTTTTTCGTTTCATCGAGTTTCAAATCACAAGTATTCTATAGAAGTTCTATATAAGAAGAAGAAGAACGGCAGTAGTGAAACTGGAGAAAAGTAACCTACGAGAGAATGAAATAAATATAGGATATCAGGAGTATTAGGATAATTATAATTTTAATATAGGTTTATT
Source organism: Dendrolimus houi (assembly GCA_039645545.1). Lineage (NCBI taxonomy): Eukaryota > Metazoa > Arthropoda > Insecta > Lepidoptera > Lasiocampidae > Dendrolimus > Dendrolimus houi. Next base: position 14,622,701 of record CM077134.1, read on the forward strand.
ATTTTTTATAACATTTTTACCAAGCTCAAAAATTATATTATATTTTAATGCAAAATATTACACTTCATATATTACATATTTAAGATATATTATCCTACTAATATTATAAATGCGAAAGTTTGTAAGAATGTATGAATGTATGTTTGTTACTCTTTCACGCAAAAACTACTGAATGGATTTTGATGAAACTACAATAATATAGCTTACACATCAGAATAACAAATATGCTATAATTTATAAAAATATAGTGTGAATTATCCAAAATATAACGATTTCCCATCACCAAGCGGGTAAAACCGCGGGGCGCAGCTAGTAATACATTTTATTCAGATTCCATGTTTTCACTTTGAACAAAAGAACAAATGACACGAGAGACTTATGATAACTCAAATAAGAAACAAATGCTCTAGTTTCAATTTTATTTATAAACTTCAAAACTTCAAAATATATCCTACTCTATCTTTATGATCATAGTGTCTAAATGATTAAATATCTCTTTTTAGTATCCCTTTTTTTCGTTTCATCGAGTTTCAACAATCACAACGATTCTAAAGAATTTCACTTAAAAAATGTAGTCTAGGTCATTGCCGATGGGGAGCGGTCCCAAAATGCTTGCCGCATTTCCCTGTTGTATTGCAACACTGCACCGTTGCTAAACATAGGCCAGACCTTTGGTCATGCAAATTCAATTCTTCTTTCAATTGCCTTGAAAGGTTTAGTTTTGTTTATGGTTATTACTTAAAGCTTAAAACCGTGTAAACGTAGTTATATTATACTCGCGAAAACTTATTACAATACTATGTTATACCATATTAATATTATATATCATCATCGTTTTCATCATCAACTGTGTCTGTTCTCGGCCCTAGCTTGTACAGATTTTTTTTTTTCGCAGGGCTTGAAGAGGAATGTACTGTGCAGTTTTACTTTAAATCTATAATATTAATTAACATAAACAATAGTTGTAGAATATTAATTGTTTTTAATCAATTGTGTGAAATGTTCCTTTTTCCTTTTTGTGGCTTTTATTTATTGCGAAACTGGTATAGGCAGACGGCTCACCTAATGGAAACCGATTAAAGATTACTATCGCCTATAGAAGTTTGTAACATCAGAAAGGAAGCCAACGAATTTCCAGCCTCTAAAATGGGGTAGGAAAGGAATAGAGAGTTTTTTTTAAATAATCGGTGGTCAAACACAGTCATTGTATATCCCCAAGCTAAGTAAGTTATGCTTTTGTTATGGGTAATATATTGTAACGACTAACCTCCTTAGTCATCTTAATATATTAAGAAATTAATGTTTTTGAATTGTAATCGAAGAATACCTCCCAAAACAAGAGAAGACATTATTGTATCGGCCCGCGAGCAGAAAAGTGCCGTAAATAGGGAGGTGCTACCGGTGCCAGGCACGACGTAGGCTCTGGGGGGCGCAATAATGGCCAGATCAGGCAGGACTATTATTTTTTCGGTTTGCTCCTGATAAGTTCCCGATGCGCCTCTAGTGCTCGATTCCAACATATACGTACCTACATGCCAGTATCATCAAAAACGTCTGTTAAATTTTAAACTTTAAAAACTTAAAAGAAATAGATTTTTTTTCCAAAATATTAGATAATTGGTCTACCAATACCAAGGTCCTTGTGCGTTATTTTATCACCCTGAATGAAATAAAGTAGGCCTATACATAGCATTGCTCTAGCTAGGGTACCTATAATATCTAAAAAAAACAAGGGTGCAGTTATAGAAGCTCGCATAGGGCGCAGAAAAGGCTATTTACGGCACTGGAGCAGAACACATCTCATATAAGTGCCTCGATTGCGAGTACTTACTTATATCTTATATCTTAACTTATATCCTAAACCAGTCTCTCATTAGAAGATAAAGATCCCAATCAGCTCTGAAACCGCTGGTCGTTACAATATAACGGGCCACTCGGGGCTGATCCTAGACACGCAGACCATAGTAAATAACGGAAAGTTCGTTTCCGAAATTTGCCATGCCAGGAATCGAACCCAGAGCCTCTGTGTTCCAGCGAGTTTGGCCGTCTAAGGCTTAGCCCGCTCAACCACAGAGGCCGTCAATGCGATAGGGAAGATGAGTTAAGGGTAAGCGGAAGTGGGGAATGGGAAATCTCCGTATGGCGTCAGTAAAAGGTACAACTTGACAGAGGTTTCTGTTACATGGGTCAAGTTTTCGTTTGGTGTAGGTATTTTTATTGTATGAGTTCAGCAGGAAGGTAGACGGCTCACGTGATGGAAAGCGGCTACCACCGGCTTTGGGCATTTGTAGCACCAAAGGTGCTATATTATCATATCAATAAAATAGATAGATTTTCGCAAAAATTGTTTAAAAAATTAAGTAAGTCAAAATTAAGAAAAACAATAAAAAACAAGATATACAATAACTTTATTTCTTTCAGGAACTTATTTAAATTTGGACAGAATAATATAAAAACTTATTTAAACTCGGCAAAGAATTACTTGTCTCAGTAATTGTAGACGTTATAAAGTTCTGGAATTTACTTAATTGTATCTACTATCCTTTCTCATATTTCTCCTCACGTTACTTTCACTTGGATATTTAAAATACGGATAGTATGCCCCTATTTTTCTATTGTAAACCAAATACGGTGGCATATTATTGGAACTATCGTAGCTGGAAGACTTCCAACTTCTGCTGTGAGTACTTCTTTTAGTTTTCTTAGTGTGTTTCGGCATAGAGAGAACATTTTTGTGCTCTGGTCTTTTGCGTTCTATCTTATTGTGTTGTAAGTTTTTAATTTTGTTGTGATCATGTTTCTTGCGCAATAAAACTGACGAGTTTTTATGTCCCTTCGTAGCGGCGTTTGCTAAGTTGGATAGCACAGTGACTGATAGAAGTGCTATTAATATGAACTGTAAAATAAATGTTCGTTATTGTTCCTTTAAAGTGTGTGTACACAAAACCGCTACCGCGCTGCCAAATTGTGTGGTGAGAGACAGCGCCACCAACGCGCGCCGTGTGTCGGCGGTGCCGTTGCACCGTTACCGTACCGTCAATTTATGCGACTTAGGAGAGCGCGATGTATTGTTTTCTAAATAGTTTGTATCTTTTTATAAAATTAAGTTAAGAGTACCTACTTTAATTTTGTATATATGTGTGTTTTTATTTCTTTTACATTCTATTTTTCTTATAAAAAATAGAATGTGAAAGAAATAAAGAAAGAACATGTATAATATTATAAAATTCTAAACATGCTGTGTCTGTATATTGAAGTTATTTTAAAAAAAACAACTGGAATAGGCTATATAAATATAAACGACTTGGTTGTTTGTCGGTTTGTGTTTGTTCGAGATTCACGTAAAAATTACTGGGTCGATTTCGATGCGGTTCACTGATCATTGCAAATTCTTAATCTTAAAATCTGTGCTACTTTTATCCTGGGAATCTCGCGGGGATTTTTCTGGGAAATTTGTTGGAATTGGAAATTTATATTAATCCTTATCCAAATAAATCATTTCATATTCAAGACTGTTTCAATACCTGTACATTACGTTATGAATTATTCAAATCGGACATTCCATTCAAAATATATTACGAATTAAAAAATTTCAATCTAAACAAAATACTTGGCGTTGAAATCGGGTTTTAAGATTTTGATGAAATTTTATGTGTTTGAGTGGGCCTCGGGATGAATTAGATTCACAATTAGACTCAGTAGGTGGCGCTGAAATCGGGTTCCAGATTTTTATATTTTTGCGGGGCAGGACAACGTTTACCGGGACCGCTAGTAGAGTTATAAATATATAATTCTATAATAAATAATAATCTAGATTCGTCGTATAATCAAGACTCTTTAATTTGCACCTTCATTGGTTAGACTTACAAAGTTGCACACTTACATGCTAATTTATGATACAAACCGCGGTAAATCGATGCAGTTGTTAAAATAATTTACAAGTCAATAATTCAGATTATGATAATCGAATCGACGATAGCAACAACGATTTCCACATAACTGAATTTAATATTTATGTACTCATACATTACATGTTACATGTCGAATTGGAAACACAGATGCGCGATATATGCCCGGTCCCTATATTTTACTATTCACATGCTACCATCGGTTGAATTTTGACCTAAGATGTATGGAACTTATGTCAACTTTTAACCGACGGTAAGGCAAATGTACAGTCGGTAAGATATAGGAACCGGGCAATAAATAGCTAAACTATTGCCTATTGAACTGTTTTATGGCCGGTTCCTATTTTTTACTATTCATTCACTTGCCCTACCATCGGTTAAATTTTGACATTACTTGTATGTCAAATGTCTTATGTCTAATTGTAACCGGTAGTAAGGCAATTGAACAGTCGCTAATATATTTATATAAGTAGTTAGTCTAATATGATCGTTTGTGTTGACTTGTCCCCACGTTTCCAGAACTAGACTACTGACCAACATTTTTTTCTTTTTTTGCTGCTATCTATAATTTGGTTATTTTATCACTTGTCGCTAAGCCGCTTACGAGTATAAGATTATTTAAATATTTCTATTCAAACATCTATTCTTGATATGTATAAGACAGTTAAATTGTATAAACAGTAAATAAATCACGATTTAAAAAAAACATCGAAGTACCATATTCAAAATAGTATAATTAGCCAGCATGAATCTACATAGGGTAACTAGGGTAGTTCACAACTACTTAGCGGATTTGTCATTTTTAAAGTGAGAAGTGTTCACAGAAAATAACTATTTATTTTATTTTATTTGAATGTGATAGAAAACTCTGAAAATAATACTTCTCACATTTTTTATATATATTTATTAGTGTAATATTTAAAAATCTCAAAAATTATCGTAATATATTTCAGTTCTTGGACGCTTTTATTGACTTTACGACCACCTTTACAGTTAGTTCTCGAGTATTAAGAAGCCAGTAGAAAAAGGACTTTATAATGAGGGATTTAAGTCGTAAATTGAAACACCAATAAATGTTTTAAATAATCACGGTTTAAGAGATGTAATTCACAAATAAAGTACAACCTAAATTAATTTAAAAAATAAGATTAAATACTAAAATAAACTAAGTTTAAATAAGTTAGCTTAGATTATGTAAAAAATTGCTGCTAGATGAAAAATCTCCATATGGTCGTAAACTAGACAGTGTACGACCACCAGATACGCAAAGTTTTTGCATGGCATAAATTGAATGGTGGACAATTACTCAGTAGAATTTGCTGGTCGCAATCCGACGTATAAATTAAACATATCCAATGGAACTAAAATGACAAAATATTTCACGCCATAGTATGCTGTAAGAAAGTTGAATAAAAAAAAAAGATAAGTTAAAACAGTTAGTTGCCGACCAGGTGGCCGTAAGCTAAGGAAGCATCATTTTGCCAGTAAGTAAAGCGGCCACCTATTATTTTATTAAAATATGTTTAAATGTAAATAAAAAAATATTTAGAGTAAAATACAATTATATGTTGACGTCCCAAACATAATAATATTTATGTGTGAAAGTAAAGAAAACATGTTTTACTTATGATTGAAAATGTTCCCACTCATCAATTTTTACGTTAATTTTAGAGGCATGCATTGTGTTTTAGCATTGTGCAACTAAGTGACAAAAAATAAAAACTGTCATAGTAACACGTGCAGTGAAGAGAGAGAAGGAACATTTTGTGTTTTTATACATTACGAACGCTTTCCGGCTTTTACTGTGACTATTTTTACTTAATTTACATAATTGGTCAAAAACCAGGTGTGGTCGACGAACTGACCTAGTTTACCCTAATAATAGGTTGGGGAAAAAGTCTTTTCGCATATAGTATGTATGAACTTGTAATAAGATCTCTTTGGCTATTATACCATTTGTATCTGGCTGGTTTTGGTATCATTAAAAAGTTTTCATTTTAAAGAAGACAATTCCAAATTCAAATTAGGAAAATGTGCGATTTTGATATCAAAGATTCACGTCGCTCTGGTCGCCCTGTTACGGACAAAATTGATGCCATTTTTTAAAAAGTGGAGCATGATCGGCATGTTAGTAGTTACGATGTAGCTGGAGAACTGGGAATTGACCACAAAACGGTTTTGGCGCATTTGAAAAAAGCTGGGTACACAAAAAAGCTCGATATTTGGATGCCTCATGAGCTCACTGAAAGAAACCTAATGAACTATGTACTCATTTGTGATTCTTTATTACGACGTAATGAAACCGAACCATTTTTGAAGAAGCTGATAACTGGTGATGAAAAGTGGATCACGTACGACAAGAACGTGCGAAAAAGATCATGGTCAAAGGCCGGTCAGGCTTCACACACTGTGGTGAAACCCTTTTTTTTTTTTTGGCCAGTGGACATCCGTTTGAGGACTAAGCCGCGACAGGCACAGAAGCCTGGGGGGATGTTCGCGACCCGATGTGAGAGTGTGGGATTCGCCAGATTGGGGGTGGCACTAGCGTGCCCGGTCAGGTCCGATGCCACGCTATTGCCACTCCCCAGTTAGGGATACCCACTAAAACCCCTGGGTGTTCCGTCCTGCGCCTTATGCCAGGGCTACGGGTAATTGGGACTCCCGGCTCCGCATGCCCGGGCAGGCGTGGGCCTCGCTCACTAGGCCTCTTCATTGCCAGGGGTCTATGCCCCCGGCATCTTCTTGATCTTTTCCGGGCGTGGGGCGGTCTGTAACGCGCCCCACGCCTCGATGGTGGCGGGGCCCACGCTGGGGCGTTTGAGGCGATCTTCCCAGACTCCCACGGCGACCTGGCGGATCTCCGACCTGCACGCCTCGATTTCGCGAGGCGCGGGTCTGGTGCCCCTGGCCAGGGTCTCTTTGCGCCATACATACAGTGACGCCAGGACCCTGGCTTCCAGGTCCCATGGGAGGGATCCGGCGAGTAGTGAGGCCACTTCAAAGGACACCGTACGGTATCCCTTTATCGCTCTGACGGCCATTTTACGCTGAGCTTGACGCAACAGCGGAGCGTTGCGGGCCGTCAGACGATTCGACTGTGGCGAAACCCGGGTTAACTCGCAACAAGGTGATGCTGTGTGTATGGTGGGATTGGAAGGGCATTATTCATTATGAGCTGTTACCGCCAGGCAGGACCATCGATTTTGAACTGTACTACGAACAACTGATGAAATTAAAGCAAAAAGTTGAGAGAAAGCGGCCGGAATTAATAAACAGAAGGGGTGTGGATTTTCACCATGATAATGCTAGACCTCACACATCTTTAACCACTCAGCAAAAATTACGAGAGTTTGGCTGGGAGGTGTTAATGCATCCGCCGTATAGTCCTGACCTTGCACCTTCAGATTTTCACCTGTTTCGGTCTCTGCAGAATTCCTTAGGCAGTGCCAGGTTAACATCACGAGAGGACTGCCAAAACCACTTGTCGCAGTTTTTTGATCAGAAGCCCCAAAACTTTAGTCAACTGTAAATAAACTTTATAAAAAAGCCTTTTGAATTTTTATATAAAATGCGAAGAAACTTTTTCCCCAACCTAATGTGTTAAAGACATTATAAGGTAAAGTGTTGGAATAAAAAAATAAACATAAGGCCACCTATTATTTGGCTAATATAAACAAAGTAATATATAAAAGTCAATTATATCCGATCGTTGTTTCTAACGACATTTTATGACCATATTTTAGAATATATTAAAAATAGCTCACCTTTAACAAAACAAGGTTATCCATAATTCGTTCGTCTAATACTAATAAAAATAATAAATATTAATTAGCTAACTCAGTTTGTTGACGGTTTCTTTTAAAAAGTCGTATGAGCAATGAAATTGCCATGAACTTGATTTTTCTATTTATATTTAGTAAGAAACATTTTAACATTTTAGAGATGGACTACTTAAATGGACATAAATCTATAGAGTCGTTTCAATACTCGACATTTGATTTTTTCCTTATATCCCATTGCTAAGGGTTCTTGTACAGCTTTGCTCGCGTAACCTTCCTGAAAATGGTTTATACATATCCGCAGTCTTGTAAAGATAATAAATATATATATAGAAATATGTAAAAATAAGAATTTTCATTTACTCATCTCAATTTTATATGTTAATCACTCGAATTTTTGCTTTGAGATGAACATTGTTCTAGATTTCCTCATATAGTTAAGAAAAACAAATTGAATAACTTCCTTGAAATTAATCGTAATAACATGTTTACGTGTATGATTTTTTTATAATTTAATAATAACAATACGATGTTTTTGTTATAAAATTACATATATACTTGAATCATTCAATGTCATTGAATACATACCGTCGCGTCGCGGACGGCGCGTGGCGTCGTTCGTGTCCTTTCAATTCTATGCTTTTAAATTTGTTATTATCTGTATTATTACACTATATCACTATATAGCGGTCGTCGGTAACATATTTGTGGCAAAATTCGTTAATAGGATTTTTTTAATTGCAAAGATTGACATAACAAATAATAAATAATAAATAATAATAAATCGGCAGACAAGTACACACACTGTATATCCCCAAATTAAGCAAGTTACGCTTGTGTTATGGGTAATATACAACGGACCATTCTGGGGCCGATCCCAGACACCCAGACCATAGTAAATAACGGAGAAAATACGTTATCGAAATTTACTATACCAGGAATCGAACCCGGAGCCTCTGTGTTGCAGCGAGGTAAGCCGGCAAAGGCTTAGCCCGCTCAACCACAGAGGCCGTCAAAAAAATGTCAAACTTGTGTCAAAATACATACATTATTTTTAGGTTTGACATGGTCAGTACGGCTCTGTAATTAAAAAAGTTACTGTCCTGTACCCCAATACTTTTTGAAAAAATATGGTGTAGACATAATGACGGTTGTATATGGTTTCCGTATCTACCAAAATGGTTACAAGACACTAAAAACGGTCAAGTGCTTGTCAAATAACGTAAACTGAAGGTGTCTGTCTGTAGTAGGGACGATCGTTCACGGATTTCGACATATAATTCTATGACATATATGCATTTTACAGATGTAAAATGCCACATCTCAAAAAATCAACGTAGATACTTTAAAGAAGCGGAGTTTTTGGCGGGAACTGAAAGGAGATGTTGTGCTGTGCAGTTTTATTTTCTAGAAATATATAAATTACTCTAAAATGAACAATAGTTGTAGGATATTGATAGTTTTTGAGTAGTAATGATGTGTTTTGTGAGAAATGTGAGCTGTATAGTCTTGAGTTGTCACAAGATCTCCGTGGAATGGTACCAGCTGATAACCCACAGTTCAGCTGTGCTACACATAGGCTTAAGTAAATGAAGAAACTACATTATAATCTAAGATCTGACTTAAAGGCCTAGCTGCCAAGCCATAAACCTAAATAAATAAAATGATACTTTAAAGAAGCCATTTTGTTTTAAGTTTTACTAATTTAATTTTTATATAGACTTCAAAAGACTTAGAGGGACACTCTTTACAATTTTCGAGGGATTCGAAAAAAAGTAGTTAGATACATAGACAACACTTTATTGCTCACCAAATATACAATTACAAAAAACAAAAAAATGTACGATTACAATATTGTCATCGTAAAAACAATAAGCGGCCTTATCGCTCTTTCAGGCAACTTAAAGAATATTTATTTATTTAAAGTAATGTTTTTCTTACATTGAGATAATACGAGAAAGAATCAACATTCGTTTTATTTTAGACAAAATAAGTTTTTTTTTTTTTTATTGGACTTGACTTTATGTTGTTGGTCCGAAGACCTCACAACTTTACCGGGGTTTTCGGGGCGAGTGCCCTTGCGAAGCGAAGGCGCTCGAGCCCGGGAGGCAACTTGCTCGAGGAGGCTCCCTAGGGAGTTTCACCTCGGCTGGACTGTTGCCATGAGAGGGTGATGAATCTAATGATGCCCACCATAAGGCGACACAATGCACTAATTGAGAGCGGGCGACGGGTAATATAAAGCCCGAGAGGAAGGATCCCGGCGGACCGGGATCGGCGGTACGCGGTGGCCTATACTATCTTACTGCCGTTTCGCAACGTGTTATGGCTGGGAGAGAAGAAACGGCGAAAGAAACTTCCCAGCAACACGCCTAGTCTATCCTATGGGGGGGCTGTGTCTCCTGGCGTCCCTCGCGGGGACGTGGAGAGATCGTGATTGGCGGCGTCGACGCCGTCGTCTGTGTCTGTCTGTCGGTGCCTGCCAGCCTGCCGTCCTAACCGCGGGCGGGCTGATCCGAGCCAGCCGTTTTGTGATATCGTCGACCTTGTCCATGAGGATGTTACGCGGTCGTCGCACGAGAGCCTTTCGTCGAGGCTTATAATCGGACGCGGACACGACGAGGGGATTTCGATGGTGCGGCGCTAGATCGAAATACTTACGCGAGAGCGACGTAATGTAGTTTTTGATGGAGGGAAGCTCCAGATCGCGGTGGATGTCGACGTTACGCATATAGAGGGGAGCACCGACGGCTCTGCGCATGAATTTATTCTGAACGATTTGCAGTTTCTTTAAAAGGGCAGTCTTGGCATGGCCGAATACCACACTCGCGTATGTCATGATCGGGCGGACAAAATAAGTTGTTGTGACTTGTTTCTATTAGTGTCCTAATTTATTGCTCTCAAATTATTTTTGAATTAATCTTGTACAAACAAGATATAAAACATCGTTTATGGAAAAATTTAATACAAAATTAGGTGCTGTTATATAAAGAATGTTCAGCAGTTGGTGTGTTTATATATTCACGACGTCGACATGAACTGATTTTCATGAAGTATTCTACTAATTTTGTATCCGGGAGGGGTATACGATAGATATACAACACCTTGATTTCAAGTATTTGGAGGGGTGGAGGGGATGGAGGAGGAGGGTAGGGATAAATGCTTACCCCTTCTGCAATCTCTATGACAAGAATATGTATAATAGTTCTTGAGATATTAATGTTTTTGTAAATATGACCTCACTTATACTTAGTCTGGCCATAAATACTGTTACAATTAAAAAGAGACAAAATATTACATTTGAATTTGGAATCTGTCATTTTATATTTTATGATTGTTCATTGTGTTTTCTCATTTTGGCGCCAATACATTGTACGACATTTTGCGATATTAAAATGGAGTGGGGCTATAAAGAGAGCCGAATCGCTGTGATTGCATTACACAAAGTAGGTATGGAACCAAATACAATTTTTAAAACTCTCCATACGTATATAGTCAAATGTTTGTGTACCGGGCTATTATTAGGTACAATGAGACCTCCTTTGTTTGTAACAGAGAAAGATCTGGCCGTCCATGTAGTGTTCGTACGAAAAAGGTGGTCAAAGCAGCAAGGGATAGAATTCGAAGAAATCCTGTCTGAAAGCAAAAGATTTTATTTCGGAAGATGAAGATATCACCTAGAACCATGTCGCGTATTTTAAAAGATGACTTAGGACTTGCAGCCTATAAGAGACGCACTGGTCATTTCTTAACTCATAATTAAAAAAAGAATAGGATTGTAAAATCGAAACAACTACTGAAGCGGTATGCAAAGCGAGGTCATAGAAAAATTTTGTTTACGGATGAGAACATTTTTACAATTGAGCAACATTTTAACAAACAGAATGACCGTATTTATGCTCAAAGCTCTAAGGAAGCTTCTCAATTAGTCGACAGAGTGCAACGTGGGCATTAGACGTCTTCAATTATGGTGTGGTGGGGTGTTAGTTAGGAAGGAGTGACTGAGCCATATTTTTGTGAAAAAGGTATCAAAACACCAGCACAAGTGTATCAAGATACCATTCTTGAGAAGGTAGTTAAGCCCCTTAACAACACCATGTTCAATAACCAAGAATGGTCCTTCCAGCAAGACTCGGCGCTGGGTCATAAAGCTCGGTCCACGCAGTCTTGGTTGGAAACGAACGTTTCGGACTTCATCAGAGCCGAAGACTGGCCGTCTTCTAGTCCCGATTTTAATCCGCTGGATTATGATTTATGGTCAGTTTTAGAGAGTACGGCTTGCTCTAAACGCCATGATAATTTGGAGTCCCTAAAACAATCCATACGATTGGCAGTGAAGAATTTTCGCATGGAAAGAGTGCCTGCTTTTATTGATAACTGGCCTCAACGTTTAAAGGACTGTATTGCAGCCAATGGAGACCACTCCGAATAAGCTTTTTATATTTTAAATTGTTTTATATTTATGTACTAAACTAACACACTGTAAAACTTATAAATCTTATGTGCAATAGAAAAAAAAATTCTTTGTTACATACATACATACATACATATTTATGGCAAGACTAGGTATTTTTCAGTAATATAGCACTTATATTATAGGTCTAAAGTTGAAAAATCCAATAGTCAACATAAAAAGATTCAAAATAGTCCAAAAATGAAATAAAACACAACCAAGCAATTCACGTAAATAGCAAAAACAAGAAACATGAAAATCATAGATAATACTTATATATTTTTATGAAGTTTATGATTGGCAACTAGGCCTTGATTCCCCTCCCTCCCCTCCACCCCACCAAACACTTGAAATCAAAGTGCCGTATATCTATCCGCACCCGCTATGGATCCCGCGTCTTATTTCAATGCCGGTTTGAATCCTGAGCGGGAAGTATGCACCGTATAAGTAGTTATTTGTGACCTAATATGTATATAATTGCTGACGGCTAAGAAAAATATAGTGAGGAAATCTGAACATTGAGATTACGGATATGTGAAACTGAACAATCAGCTTTTGACAAGCGGGAAGGGTATATCGTCCGTTCCTCATTATAAGTATTAGGAGACCGGACCCAAGCAGTTGGAATTTCCTGGGCTGATATCACATTTTTCATAAACACAATTTCATTTAAGACTAGCTGTGATGGTCAAATTTCGTTTGTGTTGCCATTGCGATGTTTTTAGCGAATTGCAATGGCGGCATAAAGAACGCAGCCACGGTGCCATCTTTTTGACTATATTCGTCTATTCTATGGAAACGACGTTATTTATCGGGATAAAAAGTATCCTAAGTGTTGACCCACGATATAAGCTAGCTCTGTGTTGAGTTTTATTTAAATGTGTTCAGTAGTTTTCACGTAATACTCTAATAGAAAACAGATAACAATTACATTTACAAAACTGGTGGTCTGCCTTAGTACCCCTGCTTTTTTCTCATTTTTAAATTATAGTTGAGCCGTTCTAAGAAGCATTATTTGAAATTTTATATAAATACTGACGAGCTAACTTTGTAACAGTATCAAAATAATTTCTATCAAATTAACACATCATTATCTGTTTATTTTCATAGAAACGTAACACAATCATGACAACGTTATGTTTGTCATTACTTTTTTCTTAAATATTAATGACGTGACCTGGAGATTAAATTTTACATATTTTCTACATTTTACAAATAAAAAGTCAAGGCAAGGTAAAATATTATGTTTTTTAAATACTAAGCCATTATATTTTAATCGATGTGTAATGTGTGAATGACTGTATCCAATCCAATTTTTAATTTTATCATCTTCCATAGTTCATGTAACTATTAAAATCAGTTTGATAGATGCCAAATGGGGCTTTATACTTTTATAGAACGGCCGAACTTTAGTTTACAAACTCAACACTCCCAACAGATGTATTATATCAAAGATATAAATTATAGAAAAGAAATGGAAAAAATATAGTTTCCATTGATTTCTTGTTTTTCAGTGAAATGCGTGTCAGGCAATTAGCGTGTATGCATGACTTTCCTGCGCTAGTGACATACTTTCGGACCAGTAAATAGTTAAGGTATTCATACGAACAAATTCGAAAGTAAATATCGATAGTTATGATTTACTATTAGTACTTAGTAAGTGATATAGACGTTTAGGAAACCGCCTAAAGCGGCTACTTTTGCAGAAACTCGCTTAGTGAAATTGACACATGTCTAGCTATACTGTTAAGTGTAAGACATAGCATAATGTTCTACTTTATTTTGATACTTGTCATATACGTAACGAATCTGCGAAAGTGGCCGACTTAGGAGCCCCTGGTAAGGAAATCAAAAGATTCAAATGTTTAATTTGTATCCACGAGTATGCATAAATCCATTAGACGAATAACATGGAAGGGCAATCGCCTAGTAAACAAGGATGACTGAAAGCTCCTAAACTTTACATGACTAGATAGCGCCACAGTTGGTTCTAGTATCTAAGTTTGACATTTTATTATTAAGATCTGAAGGAACTCTAGGTGTTCACAAATAACTGTTTTTTTTAAAATCTAACTTACAATAATATTAAAATTCTCAAATTCCGTAATTTAGACTTAAATATATAATTACATACTAAAAATAAACTAAGTTATATATAAGTTAATATAAACTATGTAACAAATTGCTGCCAGAGAGAAGCGTGAACAGAAGGTTGGCTGCCTTGGAAATGGTCTTTGCTCATTTTTAGCGGAAAAAACATTTTATAGTCTTCTATATACAATACATCTAATAAAACCGTTTAAACGTGGTTTTATTATGTGTATAAGTCGCGAAAACTTAAGAAAATATTATACAATACATCTGTTGGGGGTATGGAGTTAATAAAATTAATTTAAAAATGAGAAGAAAAAGCAGGCTAGTTCGGACCAGTAGATTTCACACATTGGCATTGGGACATTGGAGCATCACGTGAAAACTACTAAATGAATTTCAACATAGGGCTAGCTAATATTCCGGATCAACACTTACAATACTTTTATCCTAATAAACGACGTCGTTTTCGCGGGCTAGACTAATATAGCCAAAAAGATAGAGCTGTTGGTTGCGGATTTTTTTTTGGTGTCACTGTTGCCATTTACTATAACAAACAGGTCGTCATGGCAATGCGAACGAAGATTTGCTAGCACTACTACAGTTTATTTCAAACTAGAGTATTCCCCGCGGCTGACAAGCCCTAGGTGGTAGCTCTAGGTTACATATATACAAATTAGCATCTAGGGAGCAGAGGAGTCTTCACCCCTGTTGACGAAGTGAGTTTGCTCTGATTCCCGGGGCACTCTCAGGCACTTTTGCGCTAGGATCGGCGTGGGCGTAACTACGTTCTAAGTCTCATGCCTTTCCTACCATAAACGCGGGGCACATGGGAGGAGGGTGGTTTTAGTGGGGTATTAGCTCTTGGGCATTTGTCCATTGGTTCGAGTCTCCACACAAGCCGGTCGGTTACTGTTTGGATTGCCCTCAGTAGAATGCCTCCATGATCAACAACGGTCTAATCCCTAGCAAAGGACCCGGTATGTGCGAAATGCATTTGCCCCGCCTGAAAAAAAAAGTATTTGTTAGTGAATTGAAAAAAACGTGATTGCAATGCCATCTATTTTGCTAATCTGTTTATTCCATAGAAACGACATTATTTATCGAGATAAAAAGTATTCCAAGTGTTAACTTGTGTATAAGCTAGCACTATGTTGAGTTTTATTCATATACCTACGTTCAGTAGTTTCCAAAAAAGATGCGATCGCAGCACCATCTTTTTCGCTATTTTCATCTATCCCACGGACTAAATAGTATCCTAAGTTACGACCCAGGATATAAGCTAGCTTTGTATCGAGTTTCTTTAAAATTCGTTTAGTAGTTGTCACGTGATGCTCTAACAGACAAACAAAAATTATAAAAATTGCATTCTCGGAATTTCCTGGTCTGAATTATCCCCCCTGATTTTTTCACATTTTTAAACTCGAACCATTTACAGATTTATTACCTTATACTAATATTTAAAGGTGAAGAGTTTGTTTGTTTGTTTGCTTGAACGCACTAATCTCAGGAACCACTGGTCTGATTTGAAAAATTCTTTCAGTGTTAGATAACCCATTTATCGAGGAAGGCTATAGGTTATAGGCTATATCATCACTCTAAGACCAATAGAAGCGGAGCACCAATGAAGAATGTTTCAAAATCAGGGGGTTTTTATTACCTTATTTTTTTTAACTATTCCACGAGGACGAATTCGCGGGCAGAAGCTAGAAGCATATATAATAATAATAATATAGATAAGAAGGTATGGCAGAAATTACGTAAATAGAGAAATAAACAAAGTATAATAGTATTTTTTCCATGACAGGAGTAAACATATTTTTATATAATTAAAATTATGTAAATTTTATTCATAAACTGGTTTATTTTTAGTAGTTTAATTGTATTTTTTTTATTAGTTCGGTATAATAATATCATATTATTAAATACTAAAATTAAACTAAGTTATGATAGATAGATAGGTTAATATAAACTATGTAACAAATCACTGCCAGAGGGAAGCGTGCTCAGAATGCTGGCTGCATTGCCACCCTGTACCTATGGCAATGCTGATTCGTTGCGCGAGTCTCCTGACAACGGGTGGCAACAAAGAGTTTCTTACAAATTTCTTTCAAGAAACCCTTATGGGACTTAACCTTAACCCCTTAGCCGATGGACCCTTATTTGTATTATTAGGTATATTGAAAATGTATTAATTGCTGCAGTGGCACTTGCTTTACCTAGTCTTAAAGATAGACTGTGGCCAAAATGTGTCTTATTTAAAACATTAACGGCGTTAACGCATAGCCACATTATATATCCTTACGTTTTCTGTCAATATTTAACGTCATTAACAATGTCGCATCTTAAATAACGCATTAAGCCCATCGCCATATCTGCGCGAAACACCCTATTATCTGCAACACTATCGCAAATGAAGCTGCACCTTTAGGAAAGTTAACGACCGATGACGCTACATGTTACGTTCTATGAATAATATATAACAAAATACCGCAAATAATCAAAGACATGAATACAAATTTATTTAAATATAAATTATATGACTGGCTAGTTAACAAAACATTTTAAAGTATCAACGAATTTTTTGATTATAGAATACATTGAAACACTATGTAACAATAATAAAAAAAAATACTATTCCAAAATCTAATTGTGACCGAGATTTGTTAACAAAATACCAAGTTCCTGAGGATAAATATGACATAATTGATTTTTAATTAATAATATTGATTTAATTTACAATTCATACGTATTTGACATGACATGTAGATTTAGTTGATTGACATACATATTATTTGAAAATAAATTATATGTATTATAGTTATATACATTAAAGGGATAACAATATTAAAAATAATTAAATATTAATAAATAACCTGGTAAAGCAGTTGTAAAAATATGGATATAAATAAATACAAATATAGTATAGGTATGTTAAAGAAGACGGAATTTTCAAATAATGTACATGATAAATATTAAATTAATTTAAAATTATTATTATTTTTTGCGCACCATGATAATGATAGAATGTATAGGACATCACCTTTTCACTGTAACAACTTTTGTACTACATTCTGGCAAATAATGATTATTATTATGTATCAGCCATATAGTCCTATTTTAATTAGAATTTTAGTCTACAAATCCGTGCAGGAACGGAGAAAGAGTACAATTTCCTATCATACAGGCCGGGCGGCCTGTCGTAAAAAGCGACTAAGTAACCCACAGTCAGGTGGTAGGGTATTTGCCCGTCTGGATGACTATCACCTCTGGTCTAGAGTATGCTACCATAACAACCTTGAGTTGTGTCCCGGCATTAGTGGCCAGGATCCAGTCTCCCATAAGAGAGCACAGCGTATTTGTAGCACCTTTGGTGTTCTAAATGTCCATAGGCGATGGTAACCGATTTCCAACAGGGGAGCGTCTGCCTGCTGAACTCGTGCAATAAAAAAAAACTTAACATCATAAAGTGCGTATAGAGTTACTTCAACCGTATAATTATCGTGTACTAATGAATCAACATTCGTGTTAAATGTCTAACATTACTATACGCATAGTTATTTTCCGTAACTAGTCTATTAAGTTTAGTAATTATAAACATATTATAGTCTTGATTGATTAGCGCTTGGAATGCTGTTAATCCATATAAAGTATTAAATTTCATAACATTATTTAATAATTATGTATTATGTGGTTCTTACTTTTTCCTTCCAGTTTGGCAAGTTGTATTTAATAATAAAGATGATTATAATTGAATTAATGTACTATATATTGGCCTTAACCTTTGGGCTTGTGTTAGTTCAATATAAACAAGTTGACAATGAAGTTGAAATTATTAATTTTATGGGTAAGATTTTATTATTGCCTAATAAAGTAAGTTTTATCCTGTGAATCTAATACGTCTGCCAGAAATGCACGAGCGAAATCTTAGCAGACACAAAACTTTCTTGCTTTACAATTCATGTAGGCGCTTAATGAGTACAAAACAAATTAAGTAATTTATTGCATAAAACATTGTAGCCTACAAAATATATAATAAAAATAAAGTGTTTTTTATAATTTGGCGTGTACAATTATTTGTCATTTTTAATTATTATACACTAACTAATCTAATTTTAATTAAAATTATAATTATTTTTGAAATGGTAGTAAGGATTTACTTTAAAGATAAATAAAGACCAGTTTCCTAAATTTCATGAAATTGAAAATAAGCTAATTTCTTTCAATTTATGACTGATTTAAGTTTTAAAAATATTAAATAATGAGATGTTAATTTAAAGTAAATTTTCTATTGTTTTTTTACAGGTGGCCTCTTTTTCTTGCCTATTTACTCCAACATGGGGTACGGGGCTTTTGAAAGCGAAAGCAGCATTGTTGGGAGCTGGTGCTTTGGCCGCTAAAGGCGCTTTACTTAAAGGTACACTTAAAGAAGCATATTATAAATTAGGATATGCTCTAGACTTCGTCCACGCTTGACTTGAAATTCCCGGGATACAGAGTACCACAGCATATAAAAAAAGAATGTAAGCTCGTTTTAGTGAAAACTGTGCCGGAATAAGCTAATTTTTATGGACCCGAACAACGAACGATCAATGAAAAAATGGCATTGGAATTCGATTTTTTTTCAATATAGCTATTCTAAATCATTCCCAGAAAAATTCTCGCGAGATTCCCAGTATTAAAAGTGACGCAGATTTTAAGTTTAAGAATTTGCTGTCGATCGTCGGGAACCGCATCGATATCGGTCCAGTAATTTTTACGTAAATCCCGAACAAACAGACAAGAAATCGAAAAAAATGCATCGTGTTCTCCATCGTTTATGAAGTCTATTCCAGTTGTTTTTTTTAAATAGCTTCAATCTACAGGCACGGCATGTTTAGAATTTTAGAATATTATCGATTTATCTTGTAAGAAAAAATAAGGTATGAGATAGTAGGCGAGCAGCTTTAAAAAAAAAGTCAAAGACACAAAGTCTTACACTATCTTTATATATTTATATTATAGATATATGTTTCTCATATACATATTTTATGTGTGTATTTTCTATAGGATATATCTATTTCTGTAGTTAGGATTATTTAATATTTTTATATTATATTCACATAGTTTAATCATAAAAATATTTTAGTGCATACAACCCTACCTTTTGTTCCTCCCCTTCTCGTTAGAGGTTTTGGAAAGGCTAGGACCCCATAGGTTTGCTGGAAAAAAAGTATTTTAGGGTTAAGCTCGTCTTTGTAAAGAAGTGGTATGAAAATGTTCGCCAGATTTCAAATTGATTCATTTAACATTCTGCGAGCAGATGTTACCTTTTCAAATTAAGTCACAGAACAGACTGTTCCACAGAAAATTATGTTTAACTATATGACTATATAGTTTAAAATTACTTAGATCACTGTCATTTGATTTTCTATCTTGTGTAAGAAAATTGTTTAGACAATTTTTTGGAGTAGCTAGATACTTGAAGGAAATATTCTTTTTCCATGATAGATATCACATTTGCATAGCCGGCCTGTTGTCCTTGTTTTAAATACAATTATATTTTTTTTAAATCTAGTTTAGGGGCTTCTAATAATGATGTCACTATATCAGCCTTACTCTAATTACCCATCTTACCCTAATCATATAATATTTCAATATTTGCTGAATTTCAGGTCTTGCAGATAAAAAGCATGCTGCAAACAAGCCCGTCATTATTATTCAGAACAAACCACCACCTCAAACGCAGCCTCATCATAAGTCTATTCTGGAGATAAAACCATTCGTTGAAGTTAATAAGCCTCTTTTAAAAGGTGATACAAATCCTCCTTTATCGATCCTAAGATGGAATCCTGATATAGCGATACCTGCATTAAGATTGCCGGTTCTCAGACTACCGGTGTTAGAAGTTGATACTCCCGGCACTATTGAAAAAACTTCAACGGTGGAAGTGAAGCCTTGTCCTGTAAGTATACTACAATAGCACATTCCTAACCTAGGGGAAATAGGTACTTAATACTTGTTGGGTATCACACATTTTCGGACTGGAGATGCATGCGCGTGCGATCCGATAGCCTAGAGGATGGACGCTAGAAGGAACAACAAAGAGTTTTAGTGGGTGTCTCCAAACCGGCAGGTATCTCTTTGGGGGGTGCTAATGTCCGCAGTGGTGAATGTTCAAGCGAAGACTAAAACAGAACCAAATACTAAAATGATGATAACTCTGCTTTTATTTTCAATTCAGAACTAAACACTTGAATGATGATAACAATTCCTCGCCTCTGCTCCTATTTTCGATATAACAACATTGGGTAAATTCATTTTTAAAAATGGCAGTATGTATCATAACCTAATTGTATTCTACACGACTCTCTACGGCACGAATAAACCCATAATGTTTCTGTGCCACAGTCGAATGTGTTTTAATGTATATGAATGGAAGCATATTGGACGATAAATAAATAAAAAATCCCCTCCAGGCTGATGGCCCACCAGATGGAAAGTATTTACTGTTGTCCATGGATATTTGCATCAATAAAAGTGTTACCAATGTTGATAACCTTGAAAGGGAGCTGTAACCTGGCCATTAACGCTGGTATACAACTTAAGGTTGTTATGGCAGTATATACGCTAGACCAGGGTTTTACGACAGGTCGCCGATTCTTTCTCCGTTCTTCCACGAATATAAAATCTTTATACCTATAGTTTTTATAGTATATTATATAATACGAATGACAAATATGGACTTCTGTTTACTTTTTCAGTCCGCATATTTGTGTTGTAGTATTGGTGACATATTATAAATGAGAAATATTATTTTGTAGAAACCAGTCTCACTGCCTTCAAAATACCACAAGATTTTGGATAAAGTATCACGATTTTGGAATTTCATTGCTGAGGATATGCACTTTAAAAAACATGCTCTTACTGGGTTCTTTGAGTCTATAGAACCACGAGAAAAACCTGTCTTATACCAGTAAGTGCCGTTTTGTTTTTATTTGGTAGTTATAAGCACGAACAAAATCTTGGCGCAGCTAAGTAGATTTAACATGTTGTTCGCTTTACCACATTTTTGAAGATATCCATAAATTAACAGAATTTACTTACGACAAATTTGTATTCTATGAATCTCCGCAACAATATTACGAATGTTTCACAGATATTTAATTTAGTTATACATTTCTATATCTATTATATGTATACATCAATTCTTTAATAAAATTCGGTCTATGTTGCATGTTTAACATGTTTGTTACAAGGTTTACCTAATCGCAGCTGCGGCGTAATTTCACACTTTTAAATTACCTAATAATTATCATCCATTATTAAAGAAAGTTACGAGTATAAACACAGCTCAATATTATATTCAGCATACTAATACATATTGTATACATTATATAGTTATATCAGTGTGAAACGATTAGCTTAAGCCTAACCGTTTCACGCCGACATTCCGTGAGAGCGTGGTGTCACGCCGGCCAAGCCTGCCCCAAAAGCTGTAATAATCAAGATTATGATTCCAACGTGGGTTTATCGCTTCAAAATATTCGAAACTAAGCCATTTGAATGAGGCTGCTTTCGCCAATGAGTTACTACAACGTATTTAAAACAATAGACATGTCGTATTTTCTTATTCGCGACTAGTACACATAATAAATCTACGTTTTAACGGATTTAAGCGTGTTGACGTATTTTATTTATCCGACGTTTTGGCCACTTTTTAATAGCCGTGATCACGGATGACAAAGGTGTCAAGTGTAAATAGAGAGTAAATAATAATCATAAACAAAAATTAAAACCAAATCATTAAAATGTACAAGTTGGAGGTAGTTTAAATTCTATTCTATTCTTCCTGAAGTTGGCTCCAACGCCTTTGGCATTGACAATACTCATTGTCAATACGACATCTTTGTCTTCCGTGATCATGGCTACTGGAAAGTGGCCGAAACGTCGCCATAATAAAAATCAAATAAAATACCGCGTTTAAATCCGTTAAAACGTAGTTTTATTAACAGTTAACAGTTTAGTTCATTAACAGTTTAGACAGTTGACGAGAAATATTAAATGGTCTAAACTGAAAGGAAAGTGGAGAGTAATTTTAAAAGGGAATAAACAAGATTTCAATTATTGATTTATTTTTCAGGATCGTTCATTCTCCATACTCTTACCCTGTGCCCGTCGAAGAAGACATTTTCATTGGAAAATGAATATTTATGTTGATTGTATTTGTTGCAAATATATTGTTGTAAAGCTACAATTATAACATTCTTATTATTGAAGTTTATAAGCAAACCACAACACATCTAAATTATATCATCTAATTCAAAATAAATTAACTAGTGGAATTTTTGACGGGAACTGAAGAGTGATGCAATGCTGTGCAGTTTTATTTTCTAAAAATGTGTAAATGTTACTTTATTGTTACGAGCTACAGGACTCGAATTAAAAATGCCGTTGGAACTACTATAGAATTTATTAGAACTGTACAAACAGGTATAAAACAAATTCAAATAAAACTGGATGCAACCAGTTCACACTGCACGATTCAATACAATTCGACACGCGGAGTCCGTCGTCTATATCGCTAATCGACAGTACTAGAAAACGTCTTACTCGTTTCGTAGTCGTCGCTTGACTGCCCACTCCTCCATTCGGGCATCGTCTTATACTCACTACACAGTACAAAAAAATTGGCCGCGCGCACTGAGTTTCCGAGAAATAGTAATTTGCACACCTGGGAACGGCCACAAAGTCCAAAAGAATAACAATAAGGATTAGTTCGACGCTAATGATGGTTATAAAATAAGTAGAAAAACAATAGCATGTTTTTCTTAATTACAAATTCAAAACACAAAAGAATTCCTAAATCCGGGAAGACTGTGCTTACGACAGACAGCTGTGCGCTTATCTTTGACGGCGTGTAACATTATAATCAACAATAGTTGTAGGATATTGATAGTTTTTGAGTAATAATTATGTGTTGAGTTGTCTGAGAAATATAAATTGTGTATTAAAGTGTGGAGGACTTCTAGTATTCACAAGAACTTCTGTTCAATCACAACATCTAATTCATATCAAACTATAGTTTTGCATTCGTGCTATTGATTAGTTGTATTCAAAAGTAACTAGATGGCGTTACACATTTTCAAATTAGCATAAAGTCGACTTATTCTCATACATTTAAAATAACCTACTTGTAGAGTGAGATCCCAGTCACCCCAGACTTACGTGATTTTAAGAAAGATGAAATTTTTAGGATCGGTTGTTTAACATAAACGTAGAAAGGAAGGGATACTCGCTAAGCTGAAAGGGGGCCGTTTTTCAGGTAGCAGGTATCAAAGGTGGAAAAAAACCATGCTAACTTACGTCAAAGTAGCAAACCTAGTTTTCACATATGTCATATACGATATTATTATAAACAAAGATATACAGTTGCCAGACACTTCCAGTGGGCCATAACTTATGACAGAAACTTTAAAAAAAATGTGGGAACTTACGTCATTTTAGGAAGGATGAATTTTATATATATATATTACGCTATGCGAGGAGGCGCGAGAGCATTATTCAAGTTAATTAAATATTATTTATATTAAAATTTTATATATATTATATACTAGCTGTGTCCGCGACGTCATCCGCGTGGAAGTGGTTTGCAAAACCCCCCGATTTTGAAACATTCTTCATTGGTGCTCCGCTCCTGTTGGTCTTAGCGTAATGATTTACAGCCTATAGACTTCCTCAATAAATGGGCTATCTAAAGATAACACTGAAAGAATTTTTCAAAACACACCAGTAGTTCCTGAGATTAGCGCGTTCAATCAACCAAACAAACAAACAAACTCTTCAGCTTTATATATTAGTATAAGATATTCGCGCGTCAGAGTGCATTTCACTTGTACTTATACGCTTGAATAATGCTCTAATGCTCTCGCGCTTCCTCACACAGCGAAACTCTTAACGAGTCGGGGAAAATGTTTGGCCCGTCAGATTTGTCTGGCTCATTGGAAAATATTTTAAAATATTAAATATATATAAAAAAAGTAAGTTCCCACATTTTTTTTATAGTATCTGTCAAAAGTTATGGCCCACAGAAACTGTCTGGCAACTGTATATCTTTGTTTATAACAATATCATATATGATATATGTAAAAACTAGCCTTGCTACTTTGACGTAAGTTAGCATGGTTTTTTTCCACCTTTGATACCTGCTACCTGAAACACGGCCCCCTTTCAGCTTAGCGAGTATCCATTCCTTTCTAAGTTTATGTTAAACTACCGATCCTAAAAATTTCATCTTTCCTAAAATCACGTAAGTCTGGGGTGACTGAGATCTCACTCTAAAACGAGTTATTTCAAAGAACTTCGTTGATTGGCGTCAGTGGAAGATCTATAATTCTGAGCTACACTGAAGAATTAGGTAATATATCAGACGAGGCTCCGTACGCTAAATTCCGCTGCCTCCTTTTGTGGCGAATTGTACTACTACTACTGAATTAAATAGCAAAGTCTTTCGTTATTACGTTTATTTTAATATTGTTGATTAAATTACTAAAGTAGAATATAATTCAGACGCAATGGACTATAACAATTGGTTTTTGTTCGTTCGAATGTTTTTATTTGAACAAGTACTATATATAACGAGACCGGGTAGCCAGTTTGACATGTGGTCTGTAAGCAATTTCCTTAACTCGAGTCTAGTGAACAAGCCCCGGCGCGGGTGATTGCATAAAATGTATGTGTGTATGTATGTTGTGTGTGAATACCATTTATCTTGTCGTTTCCGCGGCTAGATGACGGCTGGATTACATGTAAAAATTGGCCAAGTGTGTTGGTGCATTTACAGAGATGGGGTCTGTTACAGTGACAGACGTTTAACGTTTTCGTCATTTAGCTAGTGAGCCCTAAAAATGTATTACTATACATTTTTAGTTGGGTTTACCGTTACATTAGGTAAGTACTATACATTGGGCATTGGGGAAAGGGTTCTCATCCGCCGTTATGCCGTCGAGATGGGGGCGCGCCGTATTCCGCGCGCTCATCTCTCCTCCCGTGGGTCATATTACAGACCCCACACTTTAAGAGATTGAAGTCGCCGGGGACAGAAAGGAGTCCCCGGCCGTGGATGAAGCCGTTACGCCACCGCTTGCCAAGGCCTGCGAGGTACCAGCCCATGTACCTGTAGCCCTGGCATATGGGCGAAGAACGGAACACCGAGGGGTTTTAGTGAGTATCCCTGACTATGGTGTGGTAATAGCACTTTTACTTGCGGTGCTAGTGCCACCCCGACCTGACGAATCCTATACACCGGCCGCGATTCCCCACTATACTGATAGTCCTCAATCGGATTTCCCCTCGTTAAAAAAAAGGTATTATACATTGGATACTTGACATTGGGTACTATACGGTGAATATTATATATTGGGTACTACTATACTTTGGATGCTGTACAAATTTTATACTTAAATATACATATTTATATCTCATTATTTTAACGAAGGGAATCTGATTGAGGACTTACTACTACAGAGAAGGCGCCTGGTATTCGCCATGTTGGGGTACCAATAGCACCTCATGGGAAATGTTATGCCCACTGGATTCGGGAATACCCACTAAGACCCCTCGGATTTCTTCCTTCGCCTTATGCCAGGGCCATCGGCATACGGACAGTCCACTCTGCGGGCTCTGGCAGATTATTTATATATCTTAAAAGCTACCTAACGTATCTTATTTAAACTAATTTTCGTTGTCTTTCCAAATTCAACCATTCAATCAATCGATCAACAACTCTTTATGGTACACCAATACAAAAATGAGCTTACAGACTAAAACTTTGTCTAATTATGCACAAAGGTCGATCTTATCGCTAAAAAGCAATCTTTTTCAGACAACTCCAGAAATTTATAGAGATTATAATGGCGATGGTATATATAATACATAGTACGATTACTTTAATTGTAGTAATAAATATATAAATGCAGCATATACAGATGCTTTATATATTAAATAGATATATACTTAATATACATAACATACAAACACATATCTATAAAAATATATAAATGTTTATGGATAAATATAATATGTACAGACATTTAAATATCATCATATTCCAACGACAGGTAATATTTTCTGATCATTGTTTTAAATATCGGTAGCGATTTTGCTTGTCTGATAGCAACTGGCAGCGCGTTTCAAAACTGTATGTAGCCTTGACATTAAAAGAATTGTTGTAGAAAGTTAAACTAGGCGCAGGGGTGTTTAGCTTCAGTTTACCAGTTTTACTTTTTAAAGAATTTTTTAGTTTCTATAAATTTATGAAATCACTTTATGCAGTGGTACTTTTCATCGATACCAAATTTTTTGACTTACAATCTGTGATACTTTTGTATCCCGGAAAACCTGCGGGATTTTTCTGGGGTGCAGTTTAAAAAAGGTTAGGGTGCAAACAATTAACTGATTTTGAAACGGTTTTGACTAAAGCGATAGCTTGTTCTTTTTTAAATGCTGTAACCCTCTATGTCTCAGCCAGTGGGAATTTTTTTGGGAGTGCTTTACAATAGTTAAGATGCATGTAAATTATCTAAATTCCGATACAATTTCACTACAATTTATAAATACAACGTTTCTGTTGGTCCGAATTAGTTATCATCATATTTTTTCATTTTTATGTTCATTGTACAAACTTAACACCCCCAACAAACTTATTACATTCTTTAATACTCGACTGGCTGAAGACACATTATTTACTGATTATTTCAATTGTCTTGACATGATAATTGAATGCAAAAAGGAAGTATTTTCACAACCTAGGAAGTAGCCTTCCAGAAAGACTGGCTTCATGAAAGGATGCAATTGCAATGCTGAGTTTCTCTTCATTGTTAATGTTCTTTATTGGAACTTTGTTACTGTACTAGAGATAATGACGAGGAATGCAAAGCTATTTGATTCAAGCGAAATTTTGAAAATGTGTCGGGAGAAAAGTTGTTATTAACTAAAAAACGCATAATTTATAAAATATGCATCAAATTTGAAAAAGAAGAATATCTGTAGATTTTTATTGGAAACCAGGTTCTTTATATTTATATATACTTTCAATTGAGACATAATGGAAAATCCCATAAAATTAAATCTCTTGCAAAATATTGCTTAAAGTAAGTAGCCTTTAACCCCTAGCAATATTTTATGGAACCAATTTTTGTAACATTTATTTTTTTATTGCAGCTTTATTTTGTCTTTAAATACTCTTTCTATACTATAACTACTCTTTTAACACCATTGATCTGTGCAGGACTGAACAGAGAAAGAATACAATTTTCTGCGGCTGGGCGGCCTATCGTAAGAGATGACGAAATAACGTACAGCCAGGCGCTATGTTAGGACTTAAATGTTGCAAATGTCCATAGGCGATAGTAACCGGTATCCATCGCGTGGACCGCCTGGCTGTCTGCAGAACTCATGTATATATATATATATATATATATATATATATATATATATATATATATATATATATATATATATATATATATATATATATATATATGACTATGTATAACATAATTTATATTAAAATAAAAACTAAAATATCCTATAAATAAACCTAACTTAAAAAATATATACAATAGTAAAAAACTATATATATAGATACTATTAATCCAAGCTGGTGCCTGAATTTGGATAAAAATACCTGTAGTACAGGTCACCAGGATCAACCCGTTGGCCAGAATGTTTAGTCGTCGTTAGGAAGAAAGAGGTTAATATAATTATCATAAGCAAGTGTGAGCCTTACAGGAGTTTAGAATATAAACGGAGAATCAGTTACGTATGAAATATGTAGTTTTATTAATATACGTAATAATTGAATGTGAAAGTTAGTATATAATCCTTCCTTGAAAAATTATGTAACTGGTGGTGTAAAACCACTTAAAAATCCGTGGTCTATGAGGAGTCAGCGAAAGATAGATAGACGAGGAAAGTGACTTTGTTTTATATTATGTAAATAAGATGGTAAAAACAGTAAATGTTCATCGCCACTTAAAACCCTTCAACCAAAAAATTACGCTTTCAATCCCGACAATTTTTTAAATCTAGGTTTAGTTGAAGTAATTTGGGGCTTCATAATGCAAGATTCATACAAACGGTAAATAGATAGATAACACTTTATTGCTCACCAAATGTACAATTTTAAATATACACAATTACAATATTGTCATGGTAGAAATAACAAACAAACTTATCGCTTAAAGCAATCTGTTCCAGGCAACCTAACTTAAGGAATAGTTTAACCTAATCTGGCGATGTAGGTGGTGCACATTATTTATTATATTATTAGGTACATCATAAATAAACATACTTAAACTACATATTTTATAAATTAAATACATATATATATAATATATATATATATATTAGGGTGGGTCAAAAAAAACCTAAATAAATAGTAATAGTAAATGTGCAACCTTCAACGAGAGTTACTTGTTTTGTGTTGTTTGCTGCTGAAATGCTTCGACTGTGTAGTCGTGAGGCTTTGAACCATTATATAGGGCTATTAATGTGCCCAAGTCACTACAAAGCTGGTACTTTAGACAATGATTCTTTATAGCGACCTATATTATAGGTGACCTAGGCTTAGTATTTGGCTAGTGCGACTACACTAGCCAAATACTAAGTGAAGGTAGAATATGGAAGTGATATTAATGTAATTGGTAGTTTAATTTTATTTATTGCAATAGGTTAATGTTATTGTAATTAATAAACGTAATTACTATCCTGAAAAAATATTTTATAACGCGTTTGTTCGTGGATTAGTTTTTGTCGATGTACCTAATGATATTCAAATAGGACGGCATCGGCTATTTAGCATTGTTAATTCGATGTAATAATTTTCAGCGAAGTATAAAAGTGCGTGCAATTTTGTTTAATGCATCATTTCAATCGACCGTCTAATCCGGTGGTGTTGTAGCAAGCAAACACATAACCACAAAGCATAGCGATGTCCCGACTTACGGTAAGATAGTGCTTTAACATGATTAGTGATAAAGCGATAAGAATTTAAGTTAATATCTGTAAAATATGTTCAGAATGATTTAAAATCATAGTATCTTTCTTAGTAATGAAGGAATAATGTTTTTTTACAGATTCTCTTTGTCATCGCTGTGGCGTACGATGTTCTCGGAGGTCGTAAGTATTCATATTGTTCGATGAAAATGAAGTTATTAATTAATAATAAAAGCTACAAGATTGACGGCTACAAATGTAAAGGTAGAACAAAAAAGAGATGGATGGATTGTGTGAAGGATTAGATGATGATTTGTGGTGTGACAGAGGACGTATGTCAGAATAGAGGATTATGAAAGGAAAAGATATATTGCACCGACACCAGATAGTTGGGAGAAGGAGGAGAAGAATAGAAAAGAAGAGCCCCTAAAGGTTCCACTGTTGGGCTCGGGCTACCCAATTGTTAAGGAAATGGATACTGTGCCCGCCACGGTTGTCTAGGGCGACTTAAATGAATATTAATATTATCATTAAATTCAATAAATGTATTATTGTTTCAGCCGTGGGTAAGGACAAGGATTCACACGCAGAACAGACGGGTATTATTGCTGCACCCGCCATTGGATATAGCGGATTAGGACTCCACGGCGGACTCGGTGGTGCGTCTTTGGCCAGCCACGGCCTCATCGGAGGTGGTGCCACCGTAGTCACCGCAGGACATGCTGGCCCAGTTATCGGCAGTTCTGCAGCTGTCAACCATGCCGGAGCCGCCGGTACCGCTCAGCTTACTGCCATTCAAAATGCTCAGGCTGTGAGGGCCACACAGATCGCAAATTCCGCTGCAGCTGCTATTCAAGGAGCACGTGCTGCCGAAGCTGCCGCTAGAGCTGGACAGGCTCACGCTATTAACAATGCCCAAGCTTTGGACGCGGCTCGCGTTGCCAACATTCAGAGAGCCCAGGCTGCTGCATGGGAAAACGCTAGAGCCGCTGAAGCAGCAAGGCATGCCGCCAGTGCTGCTGCTGCAGAAGTGGGCCGCGCCGTTGAAGCTGAGCGTTTGGCCAACGCCGCACGTGTTCAAGCTGTCGCTATTGCTAACACCCGTGCTGTTGAAGCTGCCCGCATCGCCAATGCTGCTCGTGCTCAGGCTGCCGCTGTCGCCGCCAGTGCTGCTCGAACCCAAGCTATCGCGGATGAGGTCGCTAGGACTGCCAGTGCCCTAGACGGAGGTGTATTAGTTGGCGGTGGTGCTGTTCTGGCCGGTCATGGTACCGCTGCGATCGCCGCACCCGTCGCTGTCGGATATGACCTTGGTGGATTGGGATACGGTGGCCATGGATATGCTGGCCATGGATACGGCGGCTATGCGCATGGTGGTAAAGTGCTCCATTAAAATCGAATAGAGAATCTCTCTTTGTGAATATACCTCGATACCTTAGGCGAAACAAATAATTATGCTCGTCTCGATTCCTCTCGATGATATAATATGGTAGTTGGCTGCAAAATTCGACAAATTTGTATTTGATGTGAACTTGTAAATAACTCGAACATTTTTGTACCATTAATAAAATTAAGCGTATTATAAGCTGGTTTTGTTTCTTATGTTTTAAAGATGCTGTGATCTATTTTTTCCTATTTAAAAACCCTTATAAGGTGACTAATTTTCTATCTGTATTATAAACTTATTCATAATAGTTATATGAGGTTTATGATTAGTTAAAATAAAGTTATCAAAAAGTGTTATTCATAATCGTATTATTAGTGCAACTATGAATAGCCCTTTTAAACAAAACACAGGTCCCGTGAAAGATGTGTACACCTCTTGTTTTCAGTTTAATTGATATTTTGGTGTTACAAATAACACCTGTAACTTCCTTAAGAGGCTGAGATATGGGCATATAGAGACATAGACATAGACAACACTTTATTGTTCACCAAATCAAAAATTACAAAAAAAGTACAAGACAATAGTTACTTGGTAAAACAAAAGGCGGCGTGTAATATAGTACGTCTACTGAATGTATCTTCACCTATACGCACGCATGGAGGATCTGTAGACTAAGTAATGTCTTTGCCACATCGTTAGGATTTGAAACCAAGTCATCAGAATGAAACTCAACAGCCGAATTCTATTTTCTTTGATCTACCCCGATTTTTTTTATGTTTGCTTGTAGGCAAACTGGCAATCGAGTCCACTAGATGGTAAGTGGCTACCGTCACCCATGGACATCTGCAACACTAAGGGAGCCGATGCGTTGCCTACATCGTTGAGACTTTAAATATCTGTTTACGCTCTTTTTGAAGAGCCCCATATTGTAGCGCTCTGGGAAAACCGTGGGAGGGAGGGAGCTCATTCCATAGCTTGCTCACGTATGGCATAAAAGAGCGCGCGCCACGTACAGTGGAAAACTTTCAGGTGTCAAAGAAATGGCGACGTAGGTACCAAACCAAAAAGCTCCTCAGAACACTTTCCATTGTATAGACGGTAGAACGCACTCAGAGCGCCAACGGCTTTTCTGAGAATTAAAAATCGACTTGACTATATGTTGAACTATGTTTTCGTGTGTGTATTTGTATTGGACTGTGTTGTCTTTAAATAAATAAATAATTATATCCAAAAGGAAAAACGTGCCAACGTATGACGATTATTTCGTTTGTGTACTTTCTAATGTCCAAAATAAGAGCCATATAATTTACAAACGATATGATGATTCTTCACATGACAGATTGTTTATGAAATGAGCCGATTCAGAAGTATCTACATTGGAATTTCCATATTTATTTCAAAATGAATAGAATTATCTACCTTTAAGATGTATTATTTCCTTTGGCCTTATCTATTGATTCATGCATTATACTTAGATGTTATGTAACGTAAAATTGGAAATCATAAAAAATTGGTTACGAAAAAGTATATTAGTATGTTTTTGGCTGTGAAAAATTACCAAGTATCAAAGAAAATGTGTAAGGACTGGACAATTGTTTGTAGGAAATCACGTGACTAAGGTTCTGTAATCACTGCATGATGATGCCATCTGCCATAAATTGTGAAAATTAAACTGCCATTTAAAAGGTCATACCAATAATGCATTTTAGTCTAGAAATTTATTGTTGATAAAATGTCAGTTGGGCGTTCTGGTACCTACTTATGATCTCAATTTTTAAGCTAGCTAATGTTTTCAGTTGGACTCTGTTGAAAATTTTTGTACAAGTCATGGTGGCTCAAATGACGTAGGTTGATGTTCAAATTTTTGGAACCCATAAGTTATTATCATACTCTTCATTATAATACACTACTGCTTCAGAACGATTTATTTTTAATCTATGGAGAATAGTGGCAGTAAACTCTCCAAAGGCCTGTTTATCAGTATACCTGAGGCAGTCTGAGGTTAATTATCCTTAATTGTCAGCTATTTTGATTATTTATCTGAAAGTACAAATTTTCCCTATTAAAATATGATCAGTACCGTCACTAATTCCCAGAAAAAAGTAGAGTCCCGAGTCGTTTGTATAAAAACATTTTTTTTATTACGGTCCTTATCGCTTCCCAAAATATTAGAAAACAACATCTTAATACAATGACTAAATATGATAAGTGGAATAACATACGTTTTCGATATTACATGAGGATTGATAAGAAAGTGGTATATAAAGAGTAGTGGTATTTATTCCACTATGTATTCATCTACAAGAACTTATGTTACAATCAGTAAAAAACATGGCATTCAAGGTAAATATTTTTTATAACAACACATTTTTGTTGACTGTACCGGAACGTTTAAAGACATCTTCGAGCAGTGTGTACTTTTTTCTTCTGTGAAGGTGACGTTACTGCTTGGCACTAACGGAAGACCAGCGTTGGTTGTTATCAACCAGCATTTGCTGAGTTAGGGCCTGTTTAGAGTTAGTTCACTTTTGGCTTTTATTAAACTGCTTATGTATACTTTTATAATTTTAAATAACTCTAAATAAACATTATTTTCTTTCTTTCTTTCTTCTACTTCTCCTTTTGATATATTACGATGTCGAGCCCTGGACACTGGGTCTGGTTTAGCACAAATATGTGCGATTTGAGACTCAGCGTCGTGCTCTAAAGGTAGAACTACTCATATAGAACAAATTTCTGCTTGAATTTAAAACGAAACGATTTATTGTTGTTGCCTCACTCTGTTTATATAGGATTTGTATGAAAGAAAAAAATCTCTTTATTTTGACATTTTGAAATGGAAGTTCACCTCTTCGTCATCGTCACGTCATCACGACTAAAATATCATAAACAGGAGCCTTTATTTCTTGGAGCTTTGGTCCTCGGCAAGTGGGTAGTCCTGTCCCCTGTAATTACATGCAGTCCACGACTATTATAGTTTCGTCGTTGGCTTTGTCAATTTCCCTGGTTGGATTAATTGGAGGAACGCTAAATCAGTTTTAATCACCAATGTTCACCGTAACACGGCTTATAATTAGGCAATGTATATAAAATGTCTATATTTTCATGACAAAGAAGTAACTGCGGATAGACAAGCTAACTGATAGGAAGCGAAGGGTAGTAGGTAGTTTAGGTCTATAAAGTAAATAATATAGCTTATATGCAGCCAGTATTTCGTAAGCTACAAAATATCGTATTAATAAAATGATTTATTTAATTACTATCTTTTTTTTACAGATTGCTTGTTTAATTCTTATGGCGTTTGCTGTTTGCAACGGTAAGTTCAGAATTTTAATTATATTAGACTAATTTCTTACGCATCTTCACCTGCTTTATGCTATGTTCTGTATTGATTATAAAATAAACTTTCAAGCACTTTACTTCTATTTAAGTAAAGTGCTTGGAATCGGTCAACCAAAGTCAGCTGTGAAAGGACGAGGTCGGCCTAAATAATACCCCTGCAGCGCCCTCATTACAAGGGCGGTTTTTATGGCTTGAAAGTCAAATATAAATTCAAAAATTGTTTTTTGGTCTGAGTCTGACAGTTAGAAAATATTTAATAAGATGTTCAACAAACCAACAACATATTTTAATCGGTCTTTACGTGGCCCTTTAAGTTTGATAATTACTGCTTGTTATTTTAGGTTTACCACATCTTGGAGGCTTTCGTTTTTCCGGATTTGACAGTGGAAGCCAAAGTGATCTTGAGCATGGTGAGCCCAGTAGCTACGGTGGCCACGCCCAGGGTGGGCCAAGCAACCAAGGTAGTTTCGGACATGATGGACAAGGTAGCCACAGTGGTGTTGGACAAGGTGGGCATGGAAGTCTAGGTAGTTTCAGACCGGGTCCAAGCGGTCCGAGTGTATTTGGTGCAAGCGTCCCGAGTGGATTTGGTCCAAGTGAACAAGGTGAATTTGGTCCAATAGGTCCGAGCGGATTTGGTCCAAGCGGCCTGAGCGGATTTGGTCCGAGTGGACAAATTGGATTTGGATCGAGTGGTTTTGGACAGAGTGGCTTTGGGAGCCATGGTGGGCCAGGTGGTTTCGGACAAGGAGGTCATGGAGACCAAGGCGATTTCAACCATGGTGGACCAGGCGGAATCATCACAAGTGGACAGAGCGGATTTGGACAAAGTGGTCATGGAAGTCAAGGTGGGTTTGCGCATGGTGTAGAAAGTGGATTCCGTCCAAATGCATACAGTGGTTTTGGAGATGTTGGCCCAAGTAGCCAAGGCGGTTACGGGGCTCACGGCGGATTTCGACCAAATAGACACGGCGAATTTAGACCAAGTGGACACAGCGGATTTGGACCAAGTTTATACAAATAGACGCATACCAAAATCAATATACTCATATAACGAATACCCCGTAAATAGTAAAATAAAACGTTATTTTATTTTATATGATTTTTATTACACTTAAATTTCAAAAGTGTTTTTTGTATGTTGTAATAAAATTGGTATCGCCAAGTAACCTTCTTTCGGCATATACAAACTTTTCTTTTATTATTTAAATTCTTCCTTCAAATCTGACGGCGCGTTCCCCTTTCCCACGTCACGATAAGTCATCCATTGTCATATCATAAATTAAATTAAATCGCCCCGCATACTTAAAATATATTATAAAATAAAATAATTAATATTGTTCCGCGCCCGCACCACTTGAACAACAAATACAATATAAATATCTTCAATAAATTAATATAAATACTCTAAATTATATAAACCCCATTACTTTGCCGCATTTAGTAATAATTAAATACATTATAAAAATAAACGATATATCTTGATATATCACTTCACTTCACTTCACAGTGCACTTCACTGGTCACTATTGTACTTGTACAATAGTGACCAATGAAGTGCGTTGCGGAGAAGAGGAGCAACCGCATTTCATGCCCATTAACCAGGTAAGTGCGTGCCCTTCTTTCCAATACCCTTCAAAATTGTCCCAATCTCCTATTTTCTTACTTTGACACACTTCTCTTATCGCTAAAGCCAGCGCCGCTGCAACAAAAATAATTCGGCCAAACGCATCTCTACGAACCGTAAAGAGTTTTATGGACGTTACGAATATCCACTGTTTTTGTCATTTGACAATGGACTGCACTTATTGAAAAGATAGAAAATGTGAAAATATCTACATATTTGAAATTGCCTTATCTATAGCTAGTGACATGCTGTCTTAGATCATATACACGTCTAGATAGAAGTGCACAAAAACGGTCACAAAAAAGGGCATTAAATTTGGAAGACTTGCTCCCACGCATGATAGTGTCGTTGCGACCATAGATAGAGTACATTTCGACTATTTAACTTGCTATGAGCTCTCGCAAAAAAAAAACATTCTGCCGTCCTGCGCCGTTAAAATCAGTCTGAACTATTTTAAAAGAGGAAAGGATAAGGATAAGATCTCATTTCTTTTTCTATAAGAAAATATGATATTTAATTTCGATATTTTAAAGGTTAGTCGAAGTGGTGGATGTTGCTAGTTAAGAATTTGGAGGAAACTCTGTTGGTTCTTGATATATTAACAAAACAAATTTTAGTTTATAAAAAGCTTAATAAAATACGCTTTGACAACAAACCAAATTAGTATCAATAAAAAGAAATCGAATATAAATAACAATTTATAATCGAATATAGAGCTTCGTAAAATATTTTTGGAGTTTTATTTCAATAATAGCCTTTTTCACGCTGTTTAGGTGCCTTAAATCTTAGCTTCGTACCCCGCAGAAACTATCCCGTGTGTGTAGCTGCATCCCGTGGTTTCTTCTCTTATTAGAAACTTGGATTTCACATGATACTCACTACCCAGTAGGAACCCATGGAATCGTTCGAAGTCCACTACTACAATTGATTTCACAGATTTTTAACACGGAATAATCTTTGGGGCGTTACTAGTCGTCTAATAACTATCGTCAACAGACTGTGTAATAGAAAAATAAATTTCCAATACGAACTAATTAAAAAAAAAAATTACATTAGTATAGAAAATTCTTAGACTTATAGTAAGACTAATAATATTCAACAATATCTGTCTGTACCACTCAAAATGACAAGCATACTAAAATATGTTATGAACTAATTTGTGCATGTAGTGCATTTTCTATGATCCCTTTCGAGACCCGTAATCATTTTTATTGGTAATACTTTAGAACTATTTTAAGAAAATGTATTTATACTGATTAATATTACAGTATAACACATAAAGCGTATATCATTATTTAAACATTTTATTTACATAGAAAGTATTTGATATTAATAACATGGGAATATTTTTTTTCTGATATTCCCAAATATAGTAATGTTTTTAGCTGATATCCTCAAAATACACAGACACACTGATATTGTCTGCAGATTGAGCTATGTTCAATCCAATATCCATGGACGTAATAGTACGTCCATGGATATTGGATTGAACATAGCAACGCTACGCGTTTTTGATGCCGTTTTTTTAATCTTATATATTGCTACATATAATAAAACTGTAGAGGTCGAATTTCTGTACAATGAAAAAAATGCTAATAACCGAATTAGGGGGATGTAAGAAGTGAAATAGAACTAATTTAGATGTTTTTCAAATTTTTTGTTTCTCTGTTTGTACCGGCTAATCTCCGAAACGACTTAACCGATTTAAATGAAATTTTGTATGGTTTTGTACTTTTGGTCCCGAAAAATTAAAGAGTTCCCGTGGGATAGTTAAAAAACTTTCCACGCGGACGAAGTCGCGGGCAGAAGCTAGTGTATATATAAATTTTATTTTATTATGCCCTTTTTCGCGGTGTTATTTGTTAGTAATGCTCTCTTTAGACATTTATACCTTTATGCTATATGTATTTTGAATATGATGCTTTTTTCATTCAAGATATAGTTCAATTGGAAATATAATTTGTATCCTTTTTTCAATATGTGTGCCAATTTTTAGGTTCAATGTTTAGTATTTTTGAGATTTGTGCTGTGACAGATAAATACAGACAGGGTTTAATTTACCTTCAGGTATCGGAACTCTAATACCCCACACAGTGCCGGTTTTACTCATAGCGCAGGGTGTGCGACGCACACGGGTGCAGGGTCTTAGGAGGCTCCGACGCCCTTCACGACACTTCAAAAAGCATGCATCGCTGGCTGCGTCAGCGCTCTCATAGACTGCGCCCGTTTTATGGTCGACGCCGCGCCGCGACACCGGGCGCCAAACAAGGCGCGCCACAAGCGGTTCGTTTACTATGTACAATAACTTTTGTTTCAACGTGAAATCAGACTTGAAACAGATAATTAAAGATCATATTGGTGTAGCGTCCCATTATTCTTTTAACCCGTTCCTTCCTAAAAAGTACTTTTTACTTGTGTAAACCCTCAGAACAAGAACTCTCACAGGTAGATAGGGGAGGTAAGGAAAAAAGAATGCTTCGTTACCATATTTTGGTATCACTTATCAGTATAGGCCAACTTAGTAGTGAAAGAAATAAAATGTTGTATATCATCCCTCTGTATTCCACACACCAAATTGCGTCATAGGTGAAAACAAAACATCAGTACGCTGTTGGCTATTGTAACACGGTTTCTATGAGATCTCTTGTTCTCAACGTGTACATAGTTGCTTCCTGATATAATTCACAATTGCACCATTTGTAGCCGAATATTTTTTCACTGGTGAAAATATAACTGTATAATATTTTGACTGCGCTAGAGGGCGGGCGCCAGAGTATAAATTGCACACAGGCGCTACGTGGGCTAGAGTCGCCTCTGACCACATGTATGTAGAAAATTGTAAACATGTCTGTTGTGTCTGATTAAAAAACATAATGTTAAAAATTACATAACAATTTAAAACGTTGGATTGTTTCAAGGTAATTAGAGGTCAACGACGATTATTTGGATAGTGATTAAGTATAAAAGAAGTGAAATGATAAGTCTTGCACCACATTATTAGATTTGTTTTACGATTATCTTCTTATAAGATCTGAAGAAATGTCTGTCAAAGTGAGTTTATTGATATTCTGACGCTCTAATCCTTGCTGACACATCAACAAAAAATCGAACAAAAGGCTGGGCTTGCTATTTTGACCAAAGAATCAGCGTAACTATCCAACACGATAACACTGCCAGCCTTTTGGAAACGTTCCTAATGCTAGGCAGTAGTTTGGGATCAATTTTTTATGTATTGCTAATTATCTAAAGATTGGGATTCGTCTAGGATAGTGTTGAAGGTGTAGTGGAACATTTACAAGCCAATAGATGGCGCTGTGAAATAATTGAGGTCGCAAACGTTTTCCGAAACATGCAAAGAATATATACAATTTTTCAACAATAACACATGGGTCTAGGCCTGTGAGGAACAACACTGGTCTCGCTGGAAGATCTTCCTTTAAGATGGGAGCATTCCATCTCGCTCCTCCATCCTATACGGATCCCCTCTACAAAGGTATTGACTGTAGCCGTATGCGTCTTACTTATAGAATAAAAAATAACGCTGTTAACGAATAGCCCCATTAGTATATATAAATATACATTATCTGTCGATATATAACGTCAATAACAATTAAAAAGAAATATCGCATCATATATAATGCATTACACCCTTCGCAACATCTGACGGTAACGTACCACATTATCTCAGATGAAGCTCCTTGAAAAAGAACATACATACGAGAATGCCAAGGTAGTTGAGTGCCTAACGCATTCGCGTTTCAAATGACGCGGATTCGAATTCCGGTCTGGAATCTGGCACCACTTAGGTAGCGTAGTATTTACAAAATAAAATATTTATTTAACTCAACTTTCTACAACAATTCATTTACCGTTACAGCTATACAGCTTTGGAACGCACTGCCTGTTGCTATCAGACAAGCACAGATATTTATATAAATGTATATGTATAAAATATTCATCTATTATATATTTTGAAGATAGACATAGACAACACTTTATTGTTCACCAAAATAAAAATGCACAACAAAACAATAGTTACTTGGTATAACAGAAGGCGGCCTTATCATTAAAAGCGATCTCTTCCAGGGAACCTAACGCAAAGGAAATTCTTAAGTTATCTGTAATTATTATGCAACAAATAAAAAGGAAAAAAATGACATACATGAACAACAGATTACAGTCTAAAGTATTGTAAACTAGTACACATTATTGCGTAAAACTAACATCATCAGTCCTACCATTTCTCGATAGGACTGATGATGTCAATTGTGGGAAGTATCATGTTTCGATTAATTCCGTCACTGCCGACTGCGTTAGAAGTAACTGACTTAATAGCTTTCTCATCATCACAGACCGAAAATTGATTAAAACAAAAGGGATAACACTGTGGAGTGCGAAGAGAAGATATTATCGAGTTAAGTGTTTTTGATTTAACTGTCAAATTGAAATCAGATGTGGCAGCTAAATGCTGATTCAGAAGATCTATGTTTAAGTTATTAGAATTTGAAACACACGTGGTTTTACAGACTCCCAGTGATTTCAGAAACTTCAAAACTTTTCTATATAGTAAGTGGTTCGTACTATATGTTACGTAGCTTTATTATCATTTCAATTTATTACTGGGGTTGTCTGGAAGAGATCGTTTTTTAGCGATAACACTGCTCTTTGTACATAATTAGATATAGTTCTAGTCTGTAAGTTCATTTTTGTATTGGTGTACAATAAAGTGTTATCTATCTATCTATTTAATTTAAAAAAAAAACAAAACTTGAAGCTCGCCGGCAGCGGGGCCTGGGATCTAAACTACCGGTGGTTAGGGCTCCAGAGGCAGGAACCTCCTCACAATTCGTGCAGTATCCAGTACCGCTGCCTGCGGTACCTGGCAATTTAAACAGTATCCTAGCTGACCGTTGACGATGACAACTTTTGGCACAATGATCGTTGACTCTAGAAGCCACATGGCTTACATAAGTATTTATTTAGTTTTTCTTTTTTCACGAGATTCTTTCGTCATGTGGAAATACTGATATACACAATCACGTTATCAAGTTACTTACAGGTTACAGTAGTCCTGTCCATGATAATTGATCGATCCCAGTAGAGCGTAGTGGATGAGAAAGGCGGAGGATCGGAATAAGTAGCGCAAACTTTGGGTGGCCTATGTCCAGCAGGGAACTGTGATTGGCTAACGACGACGACGACGATGAGTAGAGCGTGGCATGACTATTTCCGAGAACCAAATTTGCAAAAGTTGCAAAATTCACAAACGCACATTAAGCCAAGATTGCAACCATAGATATTTTACGTTCTATCTATCTATCTGTGTTTTTCAAGTTTCCATAAGCCACATCCTTAGATAGATAGATACGTTTTTTGTTATAATATTATGTAGCATAATACCATATGAATCCTTATTATTTTACAGTTTTACAAGTTTAGGATTTAGGATTTTCTTTTTATACATGAAACTATCCTATAAATACAAGTATTTTGTTGCAGTCGAATGGCTACCAACGTTAAATGTAACACAGGTTTGAACCTAGTATGGGTTCTGGACAGACCCCGAACTAGGTTCTTTATTTATCTAATTGTGCATAAAGGACAGTCTTATCGCTAAAGAACTCTCCCTGGAACTGTTCCTTTCACTGTCTTCCTTGTTTTACATATAACAAAATGTTTTTCCTATAATCAACAAGTGGCTTCGGAGGAGGCAGCCAAGATGGACTTGGGAGTAATTAAGGCGGATTGGAGGCGGCCAAGATGGGTACGGAGGCGGCGAAGGCTGACGAGGATCGGGTGGATATTAAGTTGTTAAAAGCGCCGGATATTAACAATTCGCGTATAAGCGGGTTGTAATTGTATCTATGGATAATATTGTGATTTTATTGCACTGTTATATAATAAGTTAAATAATAAGTAAAACTTTAAATTCAAAAATCGTTTAATTATTTCTATAATGATGTTAATGTTAAACGGAACCGTTACACACTACGGATTTACGCAAGATTGTTCTCTGTTCAAGCTGTGCATTTATTTCATTCAGAATTCATTATTCAGAACATTCAAAACAGAACAGAGATTCTGGAATGTTCTGCCCGCAGATGTCCGATCTGATGAATCTATCCATTCCTTTAACAAAATTGTGACGAAACACTATATAGCTGTATAATGTGTTTATTGTTTGTTTTATATGTCTACGTACGTATATATTTTTATAGCTATAATATTACATATATTATTTTGTATATTTAATCTTTAAAATTTATCAAAACGACTCCATTGACTCTTCAGGTGATCAGAAGGCTGGTGGTTACCTCGGGCAGCGGATCAGTATGGCGATAAAGAGAGGAAATTGAGCCAGCCTTCTGGGCACCTTATCCTTGGAAGACGGTGATCTAAGCTCAGTATTCTACTAGTCTTGAGGGACTATGGGTCAAATACAATACAAATAAGTTAAGTTTTCTTTTATTGTATTAGATTATTTACAAATTTCTTAATTGTACTAGCTTATAATTTATGTATGTTCAATTGAAAATCAATTGAAAAAAATGCTTTAAAATACGAAATTTGAACTATTAACGAAATACTTCAAAATATTTCCAACTCTATCTGTATGGTATGAGTATAGTGATTAAATTATTGAAAAATAATTTAAATCGAAATACAACTAATTACGGAACATATGTTTTAATATAATAATTTCTTGATTGATGAGTGAGATGTGACCTTGAGGGAGGAGTCTCACGAATGTGACCAGCTGTGAAAAGGACGGGGGAGGGGTCAAAAGATCACGAAATTCGTGTGACGTACTTTATGGATGGCCCCAAAGCTGAAAATCAGTTTATAGATTAATATTTGAAATATATTGTTGTTACTTAAAAATAAAGTTATCTGAACAATACCATTTTGTGACTACGATGATTTTAAATTGTACGATGTATTAATAACTAATAAGAAAAGAAGAAATAAAGAAAATATTAAACTAAATACTTAAAATAAACTAAATTATAAATAAATTAATACAAAGTATGTAACATGTATGTATGTATGTCGTTACTTATTTACAATTTAATTTTTTTTAAGGCTACGTAGCAAAGTAAGAAAACAGTGGACGTTATGTTACAGTTATTGAGTAGCATAGTTGTTCTTGTCGTGTTTCTTTTTAAAGTTAATAATTGATTTTGTTATGTACCCTCTTATTTCTGAACGATCCCTCTTATTTCCGAACGATACAATCGGCCATTTCCTTAATTGAATCATAATTTTATATTTTTACTTATTCGGTAATTAGCGCCTGTTTTTTATAGAGTAGTTGTCTATAATTTACAATATATTTTTTACAATATTTATCCTTTGTATAATGTGATAATTATGTACATATTATAATTCAAACCTCGCAATTGTATATATAGACGGTATTCACTACATTTTATTTTCAGGTTGGCTTCATGTACTGTAAAATTGTTGGAGGGATGGCGAGGTGTTCTAAAAATGCTTGTCGAGTTTGAATAGTCAGTGTATGAAATATCACAAACTACTATGGATACTACGTATTGAAATATGTTAAAACCGTAAGGTTCCGTGAATATAAAGTATTGTGACCAGTTGTTCTTTTACTATCATAAGCCCTTCTGAGTTGTTGCAAGTATTACAGTTATCTTTCGATACGGAACCCTTCACTATGTGTTGTACACATGCGAATATTTTTTAACGCATGTAATAATAACATCACGATGTTTTTTCTTGATCGTTGTTAGCACGTGGTAATTATAACAATATGCACATTGGGTCAGAAAACTGCTTCGATTTATTCGAACCCGCGCTCCTTGAGTTTGGAACGCGTGCGCTAGTCATTACGCTACCACGACTTTTTTTTAATGCATCGGAAGCGAGATATTTACAAAAAGCTGTTTTTCGGGATCTTAAACTTAAATATCGAAACTTTTGTGACAACTTAGTAACAAACATCCTTCCTTACTCAATTTTTCGTTTATTACACGAATACTTATTAAGACTTAAATTAAAAATTCATCTTCAATTATTTCTTCTGCGAATTCAACCGCGATAACGTTGTTTACAAAAACAATGGAATAACAATATACGGTCAAACATTTTGTATGTTTTGTTTACAATAAGTCTAAAAAACAAACGTAGATTAAAAAAAGTCCGTGTCGGGCCATGTACATTGTAGGGTGTACGAAACCTCAAACACAAATTACGTTACTAAAAGGA
Source organism: Dendrolimus houi (assembly GCA_039645545.1). Taxonomy (NCBI): domain Eukaryota; kingdom Metazoa; phylum Arthropoda; class Insecta; order Lepidoptera; family Lasiocampidae; genus Dendrolimus; species Dendrolimus houi. The sequence goes on from CM077134.1 coordinate 14,666,496, forward strand.
CATTGCATAAATTATCTTTGTTTTTAAGAATTTTCCACTTTATAGTTTCTAAGCTAACGGGACAAGGAGTTTTTTTTTTACTTTTAAAGTATAGTTTTAGGTAGGTCGACATGACAATGAGGATATGAGGTGAGTCGTCGGGGGGTTGTACCTGCACGGCGCCCAATTTAGTGATGCACGAGTCCGCATCGAGTGCTTTTATCGATTTAGATTTCGCCCTAAGCAACAGAAAAAAAATCATCTGGTTAATTATGATTATTGATAACCTCGTTATCGATACATGTTGGAAGGAGGGGGTCTTTGATCAAACTATATATTTTGTAGGACAAATATTTTTTCGGCTAATTCAGATAATTATCTTGATATTTAACAAAAAAAGACCCAATTAGTAATACATTCCTGCTACCCCTGTTAGCTACGACAATCGAAAATGTTTGTAATAGAAAAAGTCGGGCGTCTCATCAAATTGTAGCTCCTCCCGGAAAATTAGCTTGATAGTAATCAGTAACAAAAATGGACGGTGCATCTCCGACTAAAATAGTTACTTGGTAAAACAAAAGGCAGCCTTGTCTGTAGTTATTATTATGTTACAAAGAATATATATATATATACATATATATATATACATACATACATGTATACATGTACATATGTACATGTATATATACATACACAAAATATTGGTTGTTCATTCAAATTGATTTTATCACCTTCAAAGTATGCTCTTTCAGAAACCATACACTTACGCCAACGAATAATCCAATCAACAAAACATTTTTTAAACACTTTTTCCGGATTTGAGTATATTTCTCGGCGCGAATTCTCCTTTATATATTACATATCTTCTACCGAATGAAAACGGGTGCCACGAAGTGGTAATTTAAGTTTAGGAAAAGAAAGAAGTTGGTTGGAGCCATATTTGGTGAATAAGGTGTTTGCTCTATGGTATTTGTTGAGTTTTTGGTCAAAAATTCGTTCACAATTATGGTCTTGTGTGAAGGCGCATTATCGTGGTGTAAAATCCAAGAATTTTCTTTTCACAAATCTGGTTTTTTGTCGTCGAATTTGCTCTATTCAACGCCGCATAGCGCTCAAATAGTATACTTTATTTATCGTTTGACCTTCTGGTTAGAATTCCGAGTGCACAACACCGCGATAGTCAAAGAAAACAGTCAACATTATTTTGACTTTTGATTGTCTTTGCCGTGGTTTTTTCGGTTTCGGTTCAGTTGGAAGGCGCCACTCCGAAGCTTGTTGACTAGTTTGCATGTCAAATTCATAAACCCACGTCTCGTCACCAGCAACAATACGTTTCATGAATTTTGGGTCGGTATTGACTCGTTCTAGCATGTCCTCAGCGACTCTTATGCGATTGAGTTTTTGGAGAAAATTCAGGTCTTTTGGGACTAGCCGAGCGGCAATATGTTTCATACCCAAGTGATTGATTATTTAAAATGATACGGATCGACTTGTGAGACAGAAAGTTCAGTGGCTATTTCTCTCAAACTTAAATGAGGATTTTCAGCCACTATTTCCTTCACTTTTGTGATGTAAACTTTAGTTGAAGACGTCGATGGCCTACCAGGGCGAGGAAAATCTTCCAGCATATTTCGACCGCTTTTGAACGTTTTGTACCACTCATAAGCACGTGTTTTTGATAAAGTTGATTCACCGTAAGCCTTCTGTAACATATTCAGTGTCTCCGAACACGAAAATCCATTGGCGATGCAAAATTTAAGACAAACTGTTTGTTTGATGTTTTTGTCCATTATGAAATTCGCAATACACACCAGATATGATCTAACTAAAACCAGCTCTGTATTTAATCTAAATGACCGATGCAACTGAAACTCCGCGCCAAAATGAAAAACAGTTGTGCTAATCTAAAAAAAAATGAATTTGGAATCATAAACAAATATCCAATATTTAGAAATTTGCTCAGAAAACACTATTTGTCCACAAATAGCCATGTATGATTAACGGAATATAATCATGCTAATATATTTATTATAATAACTTATGTATTATTGTATATATGACTATGTATATAAATATTTATTTATATATTCATTTCTTAAACTAGTTTGAGTATTTATGTATCTATTGCCTTTTTCCTGCACCACCTATATCGCCTGATTCAATTTTTTTTTCAGATAAGTTGCCTGGAATAGATCGGTTTGAGCGATAAGGCCGCCTGTTGTATTGCCTAGAAAAATATTGTATATGTGGTCTGTTTTTAAAATTTTATATTTTTGGGGTGCAACAAAGTGATCTATGAGAGTCTCTCTCTCTCTCTCTCTCTCATCCTTTCCCGATAATTTTTTGACAGAATCTATGGTAAATATGTTTTTGTAATTGTATATTTTGGTGTGCAATAAATTGTTATTTATCTATCTAATATTGTCTCTTCGTCGTGTTAAAATATAAAATAACCAATAGTCTATTCTCAACCACGAGAACTAAACGAAATTGTATTAAAAAATTGTATTATTAAACGGAAAAATATTGTTTATAAATAATTCGTCAATCAGAAACTGGATAGAGCTATGTTAAAAATTTTACTTGATTTTAAAAAATGATTCAAATTTTACTGTTACCGGGGATGTGATGTCACATCACTAGAAAATTGCCATGTCGACTATACATATATGACTATACATATTAGGTTGGTAAGTTTCTTCGCATTTTATATAAAAAATTTAAAAGTTTTTTTCTAAAGTTTATTTACATTTGACTAAAGTATGTAAGTGCCATTTTGTTGTATAACTTTTTGCCATCTTGTAGGCAGGGACGTGATCCCATTGCTATAAAAATTTTGGGGCTTCTGATCAAAAAACTGCGAGAAGTGGTTTTAGCAGTCCTCTCGTGATGTTAACCTGACACTGCCTCAGGAATTCTGTAGAGACCGAAACAAGTGAAAATCTGAAGGTGCAAGGTTAGGACTATACGGCGGATACATTAAAACCTCCCAGCCAAACTCTCATATTTTTTGCTGAGTGGCTAAAGATGTGTGAGGTCTAGCGTTAGCATGGTGAAAAACCACAACTCTTCTGTTGATTAATTCTGGCTGCTTTCTCTCAACTTTTTGCTTCAATCTCATCAGTTGTTCGCAGTACAGTTCAGAATCGATGGTCCTGTCTGGCGGTAACAGCTCATAATGAATAATGGCCTTCCAATCCCACCATACACACAGCATCACCTTGTTGCGAGTTAACCCGGGTTTCACCACAGTCTGTGAATCTTGACCGGCCTTTGACCACGTTCTTGTCGTACGTGATCCAATTTTCATCACCAGTTATCAGCTTCTTCAAAAATGGTTCGGTTTCATTAAGTCGTAATAAAGAATCAAAAATGAGTACACAGTTCATTAGGTTTCTTTCAGTGAGCTCATGAGGCACCCAAATATCGAGCTTTTTTGTGTACCCAGCTTTTTTCAAATGCGCCAAAACCGTTTTGTTGTCAATTCCCACTTCTCCAGCTACATCGTAACTACTAATATGCCGATCTTGCTCCACTTTTTCAAAAATGGCATCAATTTTGTCCGTAACAGGGCGACCAGAGCGACGTGCATCTTTGATATCAAAATTTCCGGATTGAAAACGCTTAAACCAAATTTGCGCTACTCTCACAGATACTGCGTTAGGTCAATAATTATCACAAATTTTATTCGCGGCTTGTGTTGCATTTTTATTTTTTTGTAGTAAAATTTTAAAATGTATTGAATTTCTTCATTAGATTCACTCATTTTAACAATAAGAAAAACAAATGAAAATCACACATTTTCCTAATTTGAATTTGGAATTGTCTTCTTTAAAATTAAAACTTTTTAATGATACTAAAACCAGCCAGATACAAATGGTATAGCCAAAGAGATCTTATTACAAGTTCATACATACTATATGCGAAAAGACTTTTTCCCCAACCTATTACTTGACGGCCTCTGTGGTTGAGCGGGCTAAGGCTTTGCCGGCTTACTTCACTGCAACGTAGAGGCTCCGGGTTCGATTCCTGGTATAGTAAAATTCGGAAACGTATTTTCTCCGTCATTTACTATGGTTTGGGTGTCTGGGATCGGCCCCAGAATGGTCCGTTGTATATTAGCCATAACACAAGCGTAACTTGCTTAATTTGGGGATATACAGTGTGTATTTGTCTGCCGATTTATATTTATATATATGTATTCATACTTAAAAAAAACTAATTTAGAAACATCCACACTCACACGTATAGATATTAAAAAAAGTTATATGTATAGGATAGTTATGAACCTATCCTATTTATTCACTTACCTTAGTATTGGTAGATACTTGACATTACTACTTGTATGAACCTTATGTCAACTTTAAGCCGATAATAGGGCAAAGCGCATCCTACCAGTAATTACGTAACATGGTGTTGAGAATTAGACACTCACGGTGGGACTGGGTCACAAAAAAGTCGCCCAGCGGGCTATGGAGAGAGCTGTGTTAGGTGTCTCTCTAAGGGATTAAATCAGCAATGAGGATATCCGTAAGAAAACCAGAGTAACTAATTTAGCTCATATAATTGACAAGTTGAAGTGGCAATGGGCTGTCCCCATCTGTCGCAGGACCGACAGCCGATGCAGCAGACGTGTCTTCGAGTGAAGACCACGATTCAGCAGACGTAATGTAGGATGCCCTTCAGCCCGGTGAATGGACGACTTGCGTAAGGTCGCCGGTTGACGTTGGATGAGGAAGGCGGAGGACCGGGATCAGGTTAGACATCCATCAGTTGACGGCGAAGGCAAATGAAGATTAGTAAGATATAGGAACCGGTTGTCGGTCAAATGTGTGGCAGAACTCCTAATAGTTATTGTTCTCGTAATTTGCCTAGATCATTATATAGTGACATTAGTACGCAATTTTCTGACATACTAACTAAATAAATCCTGCGGTTTCTGCGAAAATATGTGTGGAATACGCTCAGGCGGACGGACATGGCTTTCATATTTGCCTTTTGGTTACAGAACTCGAAAATAACATAAATTGTATTCGCAAGCTATCTAATGCTTAGTCTTCTTAGTAATTGTTATCTGCAAGTATTATCGAATAGTCAAATATATTTGTATGAGGTAATCTTAGGAAATAGCCATGCCATTTGAAAATAGTTTTCTGGGTTAAGTTGTTTATTTAAAACAGATAAGTATTAAGTCACTAGTACTAGTGACTACTAAATATGCCCGCAGGGGGGTTTGTGGCGAAGCCTCAGGTGAGTAGCGCCTTCGTGCTTATCTTAACCAGCCGGCACGGAGTGGAGATCGCTAGAGCTAAGACTCAAGCTCCAGGGGTGGAAGTGATAAATGGTATAACGTCGGAAGTAGCCTCGGTGAACCTGTAGCTCACCTCTCTACACCCCTTAGCCACTCATATTCATGTTGCCCCTGTCTTCAATGGCATTTTTGGGGGCCCATGCAGGGAGTAGCGAGTCACCGTTTGTCCATTTTTCCATGTCTCCGAACATTGTGAAGGGCAGACGCCATAGTCCTCATATTCCCAGACCCTCAGTACTACTAGCAGTTTACCCCAATAGCCCGGTACTTTTTGTTCTCATTTTCAACAATAGTCCTATACTGGCAGGGGCTAGTCCTTTGGTGCATTATTATATGGTGTAGACAGAGATAATCGCCGGTCAGTGTCACGCCACATTTACATCAAAGTCAAAGGGCCTCTACGTGTTGGCGTTCCCATGGCCCCACGCAAGTCCGGGCCATTCTTATGTCCCGTGGTCTTCAAAGACATACAATAATAATCAATATAATTATTAATATACTAATCATAATATATGAGTCGGTGCATGTTAAGTAAGCGACTAAGACATTACGTCTGTGTTATGAAAAAAAGGGTCGGATCACACGATACGTTCCGGGGCCGCATTGCAAAGAATATGCCGCATTGGCGGTCACACAATACTGTAGTGGCCGGACTTATATTGCCAACATTAGTTAGAGAAAACGCACTGTGTCAACTCCCAAAAAGCACTAGAGCCAGATGTATTTAAAAAAAGGCCTAATGGATTTATTATAAATGAAAAATCCGCTTTTTACTCTGGTCTGTGTATCTGGGCTCGACTCCTGAGGTGTTCGTTGTATATACCTCCCATATTATAATTATAACACAAGCATAAGTTGTATATGCCTAAAACACAGCCACCTGCTGACGATCAAGCTCCTATGAACGAAACATTGCGACCAAACTTGCAAAGAACACAGACCGACCTATCTTCGTCAACATTTTGAATTTCTTGTTCATTTGTTCTTTCATTTTCTTGTTCATGTTATAGTAGTTCTTTGTCCGTTCACGCAGTTAGACTATGGAACGCCCTGCCACATACGATCCGAGATAGCTTATCGGAGAGCAGCTTCAAAAAAAGTCAAAGAGCACTATCTGTCTTAAATTATCCTTATATGTTTATATTTTACATTATATATATATATATATATACATATATATATGATAATGTATGTGTATGTTTTTCTATAGTGTATACTCTTATTCTGTAGTTAGATTTTTAAAATATGTTTATATTATATATTACATAGTTAAATCATAAAATATTTTAGTGTACACAACCTTGTCTTTTGTTTCTCCTCTTCTCGCTAGACTTAGCTAGGTTTGCTGGAAAACAACTCTTTTAGGGTTAAGCTCGCCTTTGTACATTACCACTATTCTATAAATTTGTATGTAAATTTTTGTGTACAATAAAGAATATTGACATAACTTTCATCAAGTATTTAAGTACGTTAACATACTATTTTCCTTATTATTTCCGAATCCCTCACAAACATACGTTACGTTTTATAACTTCGCTCATCGCAATTTCTATAAAAATAACTACTGAAAACAATGTGTCATTCAAATAACAAAAATATAAGATAAGTGGCATAACAAATGTATGTTTTTGATATTATTTTGGCTGTAGAGATAACAGATGGATATATAAAGGGAGTGGACATTCTTAATGTTTATACATTAGTACGACTTGCTTAGAAGGAACAACTTGCACCACTAACCAAAATGGCATTCAAAGTGAGTTACTGTTGTATCTAATAATGTACTGGGTTAGCAACTAAGTCATTGCGGATTTCAAATAAGTAATTGTTTGTTTTTCAAATATAAGTTTTTTTCATGTTCTGAAATATGTTGTGGTATGATAATCTGATGGCTTTGATATGGATTTCATCGACTTCAACTGCACAGATCTTTGAGCATTTTTCAATGAAAAATCACCAAAACCAAATCCAGCAACACAATTTTGACACTTCCTTTCTTAAGTTTGGGCTTTCATTCCCATACGGTACATAACTTCTTGTGTGATTGCTTGTTCGGAAATCTATAATATTATAAAATTCTAAACATGATGGGTCTATACATTGAGCTATTAAAAAAATAGCAACTGTAATAGACTATATAAACGACGGAGAACACGATTCATTTTTTTTTTGGATTTATTGTCTATTTGTTCGGGATTCACGTAAAAACTGCTGAGCTGATTTCGATGACGTTATCGCTGAGAGACTGCAAATTCTTAGACTTAATCTGCGCTACTTTTTATCCTAAGCATCCCATGGGAATTTTTTTGGGAATTATTTAAATTGGCCAGATTTAAAAAAAAAATTGTATTCCAATGTGATTTTTGCACTGATCGATAGCAAATTTAATGTAATAAAATGTGTGATATTTTTTATCCGGGAATTCCGAGGGATTTTAACGGAAGCGGTTTTAGTTTTTCGGATGCATAAAAATTAGCTTATTCTGACCCAGTTTCCACTAAAACGATAGTTTATATTCTTTTTTTATTAGCTGGGATACCTTGTACTCTGGGAATCCTGCGGAAATTTCAAGTCAAAATTGGACAAAGTCTCGGGCATATCCTACTAATATAAAAAAATATCTCTGAAGTGCACGTCATTTTATTCCATTTTTAAATTGGGATAAAACAAAACTCAAGAACTAATCTAATATTTTTTTTACTGACTAAAAGGTAGAAGTCCAAACATTAAGAAAAAATATAAGTTGGGTACTTTGAACATGCTAACGAAACAAAAGAAACTAAAATCCACCTGTCGACAAAATTCGCATTTACTTAGTAGACAACCCAATATTTTGTTACCATCTTCGCTATTATAATCTCAATACATTCCTAGGGTTGCCTGTAAGAGATCCCTTTTAGCGATAAATAAGGCTGCTTGTTTTTTTGCCAAGAACTATTGTAATTATGCATTTTGTTTTTGTAATTATTTATTTTAGTGAACAATAGAGTGTTATCTTATCTAATCTATACTTATGTATCTGCTGTAATAGTACATTTTAGATTTTGTTAAATTATAAACGAATTAAATTTGTAAATTCAAGATGCATTTACAAATTTAATTCGTATATGTCTTGTATCTTGCTAATCTTACTGTCTACTAATATTATAAAAGTTTGGATGGATGTTTGTTGCTTAATCATGACAGAACGGCTGAACGGATCTGGATGAAAGAAAGGCTCAGAGATAGATTAATAAGTACTCTGGAATAGCACGTAGGCTACTTTTTATCCCCGAATTTTTTAACGCGAGCGAGCCCGAAGGCAAAACCTAGTACTTCTATATTTTTAAATGCGAACGTATGTTTGTCTGTTTGTTTGTTACGCTTTCATGCTATAACTGATCGTGAAATCTTTCATGCAGAGAAAGTACATTTTCTGGAGCAAAATTTGCTTCTAGACGGTCGTTATACAAACAGCTGTAATATAATTATTTAAACACATTGTCAAGGGTATAAAAAAGGTTACAGAATGCCTTTCCTTCAGAAAAAAAAACTCTTCTTGAGGGATAGACCAATAAATTTTAGAAGGTCATTATAAAATACAAACTATTGAAAAAATGAGCAAAGACTAGTAAAAATAAGTATAATACTGAAACTAAACAATGTTTAATAATAAATATATTTTTTTGCAGATCGTCTGCTTAGTACTTCTTGCAGTAGCTGTGTGTCATGGTGAGTAAGAATATTCGTCTTTTTACTTCTAAAAATACCCTTAACTATTTAGAAGGCTCTCATTAAACTGAAAAGTCATTGAAAGAGTAGGAGTAGGTCTATGCATCAGTATTAGACATAAAATATATGAACTAGTTAGTTAGTTAGTTGTATGATAAGTGATGGTGCACGTACGCGATGAGATATGGTACTATCATTAAGGAATCAATGGAAACGTTTTAAACGAATTCACAAGAAATTTGGTGTACTTTAGATAACGGTGGTAATTAAAGCAAGACTTAATACAAAAATTGTTTAATCAAATCATTTAATTTAATTTATATTATAATTTGCATTTAAAAAAAGTGTATTTTAGTACATAAAACAGAAGTTATAAGGTATAATTTAATGCGATCCACGAGAACGCTGCCGACAAACTGCGCTGCAGTTTGGCAATGTAATTATTTGTATGATCTTGTAACTTTCTTTTATTGAAAGTAAATTTAAAAAAAACGTATTTGAGTGTTTATCTTTTTCTATCAATAAGAAATTTAACGTTGTCGTCGTCGTCAGCCATTCACAGTCCACTGCTGGACGTAGATCTTCCCAAGACGGCGCCTCTCATCCCTGTCCTCTGATTTCCTCATCCAGCGCCTACCGGCGACCTTGCACAGGTCGTCGGTCCATCGGGCTGGAGGGCGTCCGACTCTACGTTTACCGAGTCGCGGTCTCCACTCCAGGACTCGTATGCTCCATCGGCCATCGGTATTGCGGCAGACGTGACCGGCCCACTGCCACTTCAACTTACTCATTTTGAGAGCTATGTCGGTTACCTTGGTTCTCTTACAGATATCCTCATTTCTAATTTTATCCAAAAGAAAAAACACCCAGCATAGCTCGCTCCATAGCCCGTTGAGCGATTTGGAACTTGTGGACCAATCCTACCGTCAGTGTCCATGTCTCGGCCCCGTAGGTCAGGACGGGGAGGACGCACTTCTCGAAGACTTTTGCCTTCAAGCATTGCGGAAAATTAATATTGGACAATAAACTCTACGATAACTTTTTTGAAATAATTGGAACACTGGCTTATATATTACACCTATGTACATACTATGTGTATATGTCCAATAATACACATGTGCTTTTTCTTTCTATATCTTCCATCAATGTACGATTTACCAGCTATGCAATCATTTCAGGTTCATCACATTGTGGAGGACCCGGAGGCCAGAGAGGATTCGGGCAAGATGGGTCAGGTGGCCAGAGCGGTTTCGGACAAAGTGGATCAAGTGGTCAAGGTGGTTTCGGACCAGGCGGTCACGGCAGCCAAAGTGGTTTCGGACAAGCTGGTCAAGGCGGCTTTGGACAAGGTGAACCAGGGAGTCAAGGTGGATTTGGGCAAGATGGCCAAGGCGGCTTCGGACAGGGTGGACCAGGGAGCCAAGGTGGATTTGGGCAGGGAGGCCACGGGGGCCAGGGTGGTTTCGGACCAGGCGGATCAGGAAGCCAAAGTGGATTTGGGCAGGGTGGCCACGGAGACCAGGGTGGATTTGGACAAGGAGGCTCTGGCAGTCAGAGTGGTTTTGGACAAGGCGGTCACGGGGACCATGGAGGACAAGGTGGATTTGGACATGGCCACGGTGATGCTCAACCCTACTAAAATGTGATAAATAATAAAACCAAGATCTATGTAAAGTTATGTTCATATTTATATGTTGTAAATAATATTATAATAAAATTATTATCTTATATCACAATATGTTTCCTTACATTAATTTTGATAAAATGCCAATATCATAAACGATAATATATACATCAAAGTCAAAGGTATAGGAAAACTGGGCTTCAAGTATGCCCGCTATTATACAAAAACATCATTTAAACTTACTGTACCTACAAGTACCTTAACATTATGTACGAGTATCATACTAGAGTTTTCACGGCGGCTGCGCCGCGGGTTAAACCCTAGTGCGTGCCTCTTGTTTAAAACAGCAAGCATTAATACAGGTTACAGTGTATTAAAATTTCGTTATTTTGATGATTAAAATAACCAAAATTACCAAATCGATCAAAATTACTAAAATGACATCACAAAAATATCCCTTAACTTAAAAGTATTCTTTATACTTTCTGGGATAACCTTTATATAAGTATGTCCCAAAATCTATGACATTATCCGGGATCAAAAGTATCCGTTGTATACCCTCGGTACCGAATGTCAGCCAAATCGGTCCAATAGTCTTTCCGTGATAGCATAACAAACAGAGAGATAAATATATTTTTATCCCGGATACTTTCCCATTTTCGGGATAAAAAGCATCCTATATTCGTCCTCGCCATTGAAAGAAAATAATATATACGAGTATATACGGATTTTCAGTCAAATCAGTATAGTAATTTTTCCGTGAAAGCTAATAGACAGACAGGCAGACACGCCTGGTTAACCTATAGTGCGTACCTCCTGCGATAATACAGGTTATATTGTATTAAATTTCTATGTTAGTGCTATTATTATAATATTATTATTATTAATATTATAAACGCGAAAGTTTGTAAGAATGTATGGATGTATGTTTGTTACTCTTTCACGCAAAAACTACTGAATGGATTTTGATGAAACTTTTAACGATTTTCCATCACCACGCGGATGATACCGCGGGACGCAGCCAGTGTATACTAATAAACTTTCGCGTTTATAATATTAATTAGAGTTAGTGTAACGATATGTTATTCCTATGCATTTTGTATTCTATTCGTTAAGCACTAACTTTCCAAGAAGCCGTCCCGTCCCTACTGTGCGGTTTCTTGCCAGAACGCACCGGGTGCCATCCGCTTGAGGGTGACACCCGACTGTGAATTACAAATGTCACAAAAAATACATAGCAAAACTTAACCATACATAAAGACTAACACTTATAAAATTCGCAACAGTGTGGTAGATTGCATAAACTTGTAATATTAAAATAAAACATATTTTATTATCAGATATGTAGTTATTATAACAGTTTTGATTCCTGGGGTGACACCACGATATACGCACCGGGTGCTGCCCATGAGAGCCCAGAGCAATGCCCCTGATTATGGGCTTGACGCTCACACAGATCAGCTTCCACTTTGTTCTTGCAGCGATATTTGGGGCGACGGAATGGACGTCGGCCATCCTATGCTCTCAAATATGCTTCCCTTTGAGCCTCTCCGTTTCGCAGTGGCGTAGCAGGGGGCACGGGGTGTCACCCGCCTAGGGGTGACACCCGACCGTGAACATCAGTTATAGTGCCATCTGTAAAAAGTAGCACTAAAGTTATTTCTAACAATATGTGCATCACTTTCTTCATGTGAGAGGAGTTTCAGCTAATACAAAATTAATTAAAAATTACTTGCGGTCTTGGTATTTAAATATAAATTTCGATAACGTGATTTCGGAGTTTGCTAAAGTGTTAAATCTAGAAGGAAGAAATTTTATTTTTTTATTAACTAAATTTCTTTCACATAATACCTACATAAAAATTATTTGTAATACTCGATTTTAATAAAACGAAAATTATTATTAGTTTTTATTTTAACAGTTTTGATTGAGTTTAGGGGTGTCACCTACAATATCCGCCCCGGGTGCCACCCATGCTAGCTAGCTACGCCACTGCCTCTTCGTGCTACATAACCGAGTCAGCGAAGACGGTAAGAGTTTGTTTTTGTTATTATATTACGCTCTATAAAGAGAACAATATAATATCTGACTAAAAATGTATACTTAAGAAGTATATACCTTTAAAATATTGGCGAATATACATCAATTTTTTAGGGTTAGGGAAATAACTAAAATAGTGGACGTGCGTAAGTAACCCTTCATCCTTCACTATGTGAAACCATTCACTATACGTGGCCCTTACACACATAGACAATACTATATATATAAAACTTAGCTCATTTTTTATTATTGTTCGTTATAGTTTCAAAGCAAACATGTACTTTTGATGGGTATTTTGACAGGTAATTACTAATTAGCACTGAGTGACTGGACCAATAACGTCGCAGCATTAATTTGCATGTTAGTGAAGTAGCGGCGTTGTATTGGATATTCAAAATATGAAGGATATTTTTAGATAAATAATAGTATGAAGTATTATCATAGAAGTCTTAAATAACAAGAAACAAAAAACCTAAAAGTACACCTAAAAACTATCTATATAAAAGCCTAAAAATAAAGTACATAATTATATGGACATATTATAATTTAATCTTAATTAATTAACACGACATTTGACCCATTTAAGTTATGACGTATAACCTTCTCTTGGAATCAAACTGTTTACTTGTTTACTTTTATTATTTGACATGGTCATAGTACTTTTGTTTATTCTTCACTCTAATTTCTTCTTGTTTTGTAAGTCATTATTAAAATGAATATTTAATAAGAAAATTAACGTGTTACTTCAGGATGAACCGATGGATGCATATTTGTGTCATTTTAGGGTTTCTTGGTGTGTAGCCCCTCCTCCGGTTGTGACGGCTGTGTTTGGAAGATGGGAAGACACTAAAGTATCGACACACGTGGCGTCCTATACTGAGGGGCGTCCCATCTTCCAAGGTACGTACCAACGACATTCCGTCTGGTCGCTTGCCATCGACGCGACACAGCCCGTTCAGCACTTACAATTTGGTTAAACTCAATTGATTTTATGTTATTCATATCATTCATGGATTCATAACCATAATCGGCAGACAAACAGACAATAAGCCAGTTACGCTCTGTGTCATAGGTAATAAATACAGTGGATCACTCTGATGCCGATTCCAGGCACCCAGACCATAGTAAGTAAAGGAAAATTCGTTTATGATATTCACTATGCTAGGACGATACCTGGCAAGAATCTTATTTGGCAAGTATATTATTATTTGCGACCTTTCTGTTCCAATGAGCTAGGTAGATAAAGGACAGAGGAACAGAGGAAGAAAATTTATTAAATTTATATGGTTTCGTAGCCAAATAACGAAATTAGTAGACGAATTTCATCTCTATGAAACCCATTATAGTTTGTAGCCTGCCACGTAATTGCTTAATTTTTTAACATGTCAGTCTTTTATATTGTTACGAGCTACAGGACACGAATTAAAAAATGCCGTTGGAACTACTATAGAATTTATTAGAACTGTACAAACTGTAGAACTGTACAACTGTCCGCACATTGTGGGGATGCGACGCGTCCAACCTCTGTTGGTTCACTCTGCATCCCGGGGTGACCTAAGCTCATTGAGCGGTTGAACAATGGGTGTAGCTTCGCTCGTCATCTCATGTTCTTCCACACAAGCGCCGAGTATGGGACGCAGGTTTAGGTTCGGTGGAGTACTTGGTTCTGCCCAGAGTTAAAGCCGCGGTCTACTCTCACCCCAACAGCCGAGAGGGACTCAGCATGGTACGAAATGTATTCCCTCTAGATATAAAAAAAAGCGGTTTAGTCCGGCTAGATTGAACTTGGTTATAGTATATATTAGTTTTATTTGAGATAGGTTCTGTATATAAATTATATTGTAATGTTATAAATAAGTAATTCATCATTTCGTCATTGTTTTATTCAGTTCAGTATTGACGAATTCTAGATATGGAACTTTACAGAACAATATTATTGCGGGGAGTGATGGTGGAACAATCTAGTTGTATTAAGAAGTTTTAGAAAAAGATAGAAGAATCTGGAAAGAAAAGACAATGACAGATACATTTTAAAAACGGATAGATGATGAACGAAAGTTCTGAAATAGAAGGTTCGGGAAGGAAAAGACAGAGATAGATAGATGTTTAGAAAGGGATAGATAGTAAATAAAAGAATAACGAAAAGAAGATCGAAATTGTGGGTTCCAGAAGATTCTTCCGGGTATATAAGCAGCGTAAGGCGCGCCTACCGGGCAGTTGAGTTCAGTTCAAGACACCGAAGCAACAAGGCGATACGATAAAGTTGTAAGAGAAGTTTAATAGAAGACAGTGACGAGTTTGGTGATCAATTTAGTGTAAAGTTTAGTGGACAGTTCAGTGAAGGGAGAGCTTAGCAAAGTTTAAAAGGAGGTTCAGGAGCTACGCGCGGTAAATTCCAAGGTGAACACCGCAGTAGCAGGAGGTGGTCTACGCAATATCGGCGATGGTATTGTGAGTGAGACGTCTTATCGCCGGGACAGTGCGTCGTTAGTTGTGCGTGTACCCTGTGAACAAGAATCACGTACGGCTGTGTAAGTCAATAAAAGCGTTTAGTTAAAAGAACTAGTGTTTCTTCCTTGCAATTCTAAGTGCGTCCCGCTCGCACGCGACAGTATCTTTGTCCAAGCCTTTGCTTTTACAGCACATCACTAAATTTATTGTATTTGTACAATAAATTAGAATACCGGATTTCAATTTTCAATACCATACGGGTAATTTCCCACAATATGTGTGCGATCGATCGCTTCTCAAAACATTATATATATAATCTATTTCTTACACATAGTAGGTATTTCTATGTAAACACAACATAAGCGGTTGTTTATTGTAAATAATATGAGGTCAGACGCAAATTTGATAAAGATTGTGTATAAAAGAGGTATAATGTGAATTCTTGCATTATAAGTTCCTTGGTCCTCCTGCTGTGCGTTTGTCTATTAGATCTGAAGATTTGAAGAAATGGCTTTTAAAGTGAGTTTTTAGTAACATTTTTATCTAACTATTAAGAATGTAAAGGAATTGTAAGATTTCTGGTTATGAAGTTTTAGTGGTGGGCAGATTTAGCTGCGGACTCCTTTTTTCTAAGTCTTGTTTTACTTTTGCATTTATCTTACTTCTATACTAATTTAATATATAAGTGTGTGAAACAATAATATTGTAAAAAAAATAAAAGATCAAGACAATTCTCCTTCCTCTTCTCTGACATATGAAGGAGGTAAAATTGTGACCTAAAAAAATTAAAGTGTGAAAGATACTTGGTGAATGTGTTTTTATTTTAGTAAGGCTTACAGACATACAGTCATGGTATGTCTGTAAGCCATTGTCTTAATAACAAGCATTAACTTATTTAACTTAGATAGGTAGCGTAAAATATATATTTTAATACATATCTACATAAAATTATAATTTAGAACAATGATGGAAACATAATGTCCATTGTATTCTACCTATAATCTCTTAAGACTCTAAGCAGAATATCGAGCCTAGATTCTCGAAGTCAATGGGTAAGGCTCCCAGAAGGATGGTTACGTTACCTCGCTGGATCTCCATACTGATCCGTTGTCCGAGGTAGCACACCGGTCTCTTATTTTAATTAGTTATTTTACTTGATAAAATATATCTATAAATGGAATAAATCTGCAGTTTGGGAGGGTTAAAATCTCTCTTCATAGCCTCGGGATTTACATGAAATTTGATTCAAAACTATGTACTTTAGATAACAGGGAATATAAGATCCTTTAAATCCTGAGACATGAGATAGTTTTCGCAGCATGAGGATTTCTAATTGACGATGTCAAAAGCTGTGTGTCACGGAAATAAAGCTGCGGTAGATACATGGAGAGGAGCGGAAGTATAGTGTCCTTCATGTCCGTAACATAACAAACAAGGCAAAAAAGTCGTTTACGCTGTTAATTTTCGTTGTTGGGAACAAATTCCCTATGCCGCCTACGCCAGATCCTGTTTAAAAGTGAAGGTTCAAGAAATGCCGGCAAGACGTCATGATAACTAGTATTATTGTGAACAATACAAGAACACAGGTGCAAACTGTTGCTTGAGATGATAATTCGTCTAATTTAAAAAGTGTTTTCAAATACAATACAGAGTTATTATAGAGCGGAGAGAATTATCACTGCTAGATATCCCCGCCAAAGATTGACTTGCGCATATGTACCCATTTAAGCAGAATACGGGCCTTAGTGATTAAATAAAACAGAAAATGTTTTGATTACTTTATATCTTTATTTGATAACAACAATAGTTATTATGTAAGATAAATAATATAATAACCAGCGTCGAACTCGCGTGAACTCTGTTTTGTTTTAAAGATAAACTTATTATGATGTAACATATATTTTTATGTTAGTTGACTGCTTTGGGCCGGCATGTTAGTCATTTCTGATGAGTTTCTTTTTATTGGGGTCAACACTGATGTGATTTCTCGGACGAACATGATATGTCCGGGACAAAGAAACTTTTTATTTTTGCCAATGATTTTACAATTTTGCTTATCGTATGTTACATTTTGACTTTACTAGGATACACTCTTTTTTAAATAATTTTTTCTACTATATTACGTACTACTAACACTTATATTAACAATTTCTGATGATATTAGTATCTAGCATGCTTGATATTTTAATATATCAGCACCGTTGTACTATTTTTTATGGTTACCATAAAAACTGGCTAAGTGAGTAACGGTCTAGGCACAGTGAAGGGTTTCATACTATAAGCTACAAAATCCACTTTTCCAATATAGCTGAAAATACGAATAATTCTTCAAAATACTCTTAGTTTGTATTTGTACTAAAAGAATATTAGATATTTTTTGTATATTTAAGAACTGTATTCGTATAACGTTAGCATACATAGGAACGTTCCAGAAGACTAATGAAAGAAGCATACCTTTACAAGCCCATGAAATTAGTAAATTAATTTAAGTGAAAGCTGGGCAATTGTGTTGCGTTGCCAAAATAGAATGCCGTAGAATGTATCTAGGTATACAATTTAAACATCATAAGCAGGATAATTATTTTCAAATACTAATTTAAAACAAGAACCGGACTAGGTTCTTTTTTAAAAGTCGTACTTATTTGATAAGCTAGCAATGACATAAGAAATATAACGCTGCGTTCACACGTGTATCATTTGGCTGATGCGATGATACATCATTTTCATAGTTGCATTGTACGATCTTGTATATTAAGGTGGGGATCAAATATACTGTATCATTAATTTCTTGCAAATAATTGGTTCCAAGTAGCTCAATAGGGGAGTGAACTATGGAGGGTAGAGGTAAGGAGAATTATCTAACTATCTCTGTATATGAAGAAGTGTCCATCGAAATGCATTAAATTAGGGTGACTCCACATTAACATCAGGGTAAATTTTAAAGTAAGCGCCAAAGTTATTAGAGTAGTATTATAGAGCATTATAAAATATTTTAGTTGTATAAAATTAATATTTACTAAATTAATTTGAACTACATACATAGTTGATGTTTTTAATAGTGTACTATCACCAACTAGTCACTAAAAATATTAAATTTTATAACACGGCATACTTCAATCCGTTAACATGCTACATTCATACCACACCAATTGCCTACGCTAGCGCCATTTCGGAGGGTTTTGATCTATTATTTACTGTCTAAAGGTGGACACTTTTTTAATTTTCCACCAATATGAGACTGTTCTCCTTACGTTTACTCTCCATAGAGCGAACTATCAAATCAACTGAGGTACTTTTTATCATATCACAAAACGTTGCAGCCTCATACATTTTGTACAAACATAGATACTTATAACGTTATAAATATGTTCTATATGTAATAAGAGTCAAATAATGCATTCATTGTTGTTTAAACAATAATTATACCATAATATTTTAAAAGTAAGATGATAAGATTTTTTTAACGCCTATTTTTTTGTCTGTAAATAATGTTGGGATTTATTGTAGCATGCGTCCACATCCCTATTATACACTGCGACGCTTTGATCGTATTGGTCAGTGATAATGATGCAAATTGGTATTAGAAGCTGCTTTGTAAGTAAATTAGTTTCTAGTACCAGAAAATTTGGTTTTCCTTCGAAAATCCGAAATTTTTATATCGGCACCCCCATCGTTTTTACCACCGTCGGACAGTACTCGTCCGGCTATCCGCCGAGACTCTCGTCTCGTCGTCTTCGGAAATCGTATCCGAATTTCCCATTATTTCATAAATCCCGGTTTTTCACCCATAAATCCCGAATTTCCCAGGGTGACCCTTAGTCCGCGACCACCAGGCTATAGGGCTCGACGAGACCTATAGTTTGGTGTACGCCACGCCGCGATTCGACCCCTATCCGAGGTGATATTCTTCAAAAACAACCGGATTTCAGGAAAAATCGCCAGTTCTATAGATAAATAAAATCGTCTTAGCCTACGGAATTTATTGAAATTATTTCTTTTTCAGATCGCTTGCTTGCTCCTTGCGCTAGTAGTAAGCTGCTACGGTAAGTAAAATTTAAGAAAAACGTACAAGTTTAGTACAATTAATTTTGTAATATTTGAATATGCAAATACATAATAATACTGTTCACTCACCTTAACAAACAACCACATGTTTTTAGGCAAAACGATAGTGGTGCTTGGATTATTCCGCTGACATGATACTTTTTTCTAGCTTTTCCACAATTCGGAGGTGGCCAGAGTGGTTATGGTGGTGGACAAGGCGGCTATGGGCAGAGTGGACAAGGCGGCTATGGGCAGAATGGACAAGGTAGTGTAATCCACACTAAATTTATAAATATGAAAGAAACTCTACTTATAATCAAAAACAACAAAATTTTTGAATTAAGTATAGTTGAATTCTAAATTCAAATGTTTTTTATTTAAAATAAGTTCCACTGGAAAACACTTTTTGAAGGTCATACATATAAGTTAAAGTTTAATTTTACTTCATATTCTATGTACACCACTTCAACGTGTTATTGTTTGAAGAATGCTTCACTGTTTGCTCGCGTTATACTTATCTAATTATATTGAAGCTATCCCCTTTTTGAGGATAAAATATATCCCATGGTATATCGAAAGTATTATATATTATTAAATTACAAAATGATCCAATCATTCAGATTAGTTTAATTTTGATCATATTTTAGGATACAATTTGAATTTTATCCTACGGAGACGATCCAATATTATGGCAAAAAGTATACTCGTCCCCGTTATCGACAGTATGTAATACAGACGCAAATCAAACGTTTAAAAAACTGTGCTTCACGTTGCAATTATTACTTGCTGACGTTGAAGGAAAACATTTATTATTTTATTGTATTTTGGGGGCTAACAGCTGTAATCTTAAAAGCTCATAGGGTACACACACACACACATATATATATATATATATATATATATATAAATAAGGTGAAGTCATTGATAAGCCTCCACAGATAGCAGATAAAATATAAAATGAATGTTTAACATATGTTTAAAAGAGAATTATAAACTAAATACAGTGCAGGCTGTCAAACTTTGGAATGCGCTACCTCTTACTGTCAGAGAGGCCAAAACATCGCCTACATTTAAAAACGCACTCAGAAAACACTACTTTTCCTTAAATAATTATGCCTAATTCTTATACTATAATAGACTATTTAATTTTATATATATATATATTTAATTTATAAAATATGTAGTTTAAGTTTGTTTAATTATGATATACCTAATATTCTGCACCACCTATATCGCCAGATTAGGTTAAACTATTCCTTAAGTTAGGTTGCCTGGAACAGATTGCTTTAAGCGATAAGGCCGTCTATTGTTTCTACCATGAAAATATTGTAATTGTATATATTTGGTGAGCTTTATTGCTCACCAAATATACAATTACAATATTGTCATGGTGTTATCTATCTAAAAATATGTATAATTGTCGAGCTAGAAACGTATTATTATTAGTATAAAGTTTCACTAATTTTGCATTTATAGATGCTAGACTATTCGTAAATAAGTTAATATGATCCAACTTACTTAACTTAGATTACCAATGGGCGAAATTACTACTATATGTTGTTTAAAATGGCCAAGCTCAACCTTAATATCTAGAGCGTCGTTTTTAAGCTAAGTTTATTATATGTTATAAATATTCAGCAGCTGGTTTCGGGCAAAACGGCCAAAGCGGATTTGGAGGTGGTCCAGGTGGTACCCAAGGTGGATATGGAGGCGGCCAAGGTGGATTCGGCGGTGGACAAGGCGGATTCGGACCAGGCGGTGGTCACCAGGGAGGATATCAAGATCGCGGATACTAGATAAATATGTTTATGGACTGACTCGTAATATTAATATTCTATTGTGTATGTTATTTAATGATGCAATAAAAGTAGTTTAAAATTTTAAATATCACTACTTTATTCATATTTAATATCCCGTAATACGCTCGCAGTTCTTGTGCCCCCCCAAATATAGCAGACAATTTGCATGAAAGTGGTCTAAGCTCACGTTCATCCACGTTTTACGGTACTGGCTAGTTATGTGAGGAACAAATAAATGCCTAGCTTTGCTATCTCCGCCAGATAAATGTATTATTAATAAGATCCTTAATTAGAATTGAACAACGTCTGACATAATATTATAGCACAGACGCGACGTTCGTGTATTATAACTCTAATTTTCTGAGCAGGAACAATTAGGAGTAAGCAATTTATGTACCAATTGCTATAATAAAACAAAAAAATGATAACTGCAGTTGATTTCAATATGCAATTATTTTAATACATATATATAAATACATTTATTTGAATCTATCTATCATGTATGTAGGTATGAAGTGGTTTCCAAGCATTTGATTAAATGAGTTTAATTTTTAACCGGTACGTAACTACCATAATATGTCTGTAACTACATACCTAGTTATAATTATAAAAGTTGTTTTCAATAGTTAATACCAATATCTTTTAGTAGTCTTTTTAGATTAGTTAATAGGTTGTGTAATAGCCGATTTTGAATGAAAAACCGTTTATGGTGTAACCATCTTTTATTACTAACTCAAAGTCATAATTTTGGAACGGAACGTTTGGAACGGTATATAATCGAACCAACAATAAAGCAATTTGTTATTATATTGAAGCACATTACTCAAATACTAATACTGGCCATTACATTTTTTATTATTTAGTTTTTGGATCCTAAATCCGGAAAACCTTTGTGGTCAGGTACTTTGCCATCTTCTTTTAATTTGCTTGGGTCTCCACCGAACTGTGTGCTTCCAAGACCTGGATGATCATGATGGTGGTCCTGAGAGAGTTTGGGTGGTTCCGGAGCTTTTGGTGGTTCATTTGCGATGACCGCTAATACTAACACCACGAGGCAGAATGCGATCTGTAAAATAAAAATGTTATTTCAACACAATTGTTCAAAAATGCATTTACGAAGCTTGTATACGTTGTTCGAAAGTTAAAAATTACGCACCATACAATGGAATATGCGATAAAATAGGTAGGTATTTAGGTGAAAAAAAATCCACTCTGGAGTTTCACATTACGAGAATAAAATAAACTGAATGATCGAACTTCCTTGGAAGCGCTTTTGCACAATACATTTGTCTTACTTTAATAGTACAGAAAAAATGAGACAAAAGACGTAATTATAATTTTCACCACGCGCATGTAACGTCGTTTGCAAATGCGCGCCATTTTCGTATTAGAAACGTCAAAGATTGTTGCGACTTTCCGACTGATATTTATCTTAGTTTCATTATCACAGAGTACATTAATATAATAGTTACCTATTGTACTGTTTTTTCGCAAATGTGTTTTGAAACGTTGTATGACACACGGGCTGTTGTTGGTATTTGCCAACTTTATAATAAGCCCTCGACTTCGTCTCTTCTTATATCGTCTACTCATCTACTCGTTTCTAAAAACTAACTTACCGCAGTAGTACGATAAATAACTATTGTGTATATTAGAGGATTTAGTTTACAAATGCGCTAGGTAGCTAAATAGCGGCAGCCACTAACATTATTCATAAATTTTAAATATTTGGTAGACTTATCTAACGACAAAGGTCAATATTTTTATTTGAAACAAGAAATTTTACATAGAATATTGTAGTACCTACTTACAATAAATTCTCAAAACCCTTTCTAATATGAATATAGTGTAAGTACGTCGCTATTTCTGAAAATACATGTATAATCTATAATATTATGACAAATCTGTAGAAGGGTCGAGTTTCTCAGTACAATTAATTTAAAAAGAGAATAAAATTGGAGGCTAATTCGGAACAGTAGATTCTGAAAATGCATTTTTTTAGAATTTCTGAAACGTGAAAATTACTTAACGTATTTCAATGAAATGCGACACAGAGCTAGGTTACATACATATATGAGGTCAACATAAAAAAAAATCATTTCTCATATGCTGAAAGTATGCTTGAAGTTGCCTAATCACAGAGATGAAAACAGCACTTTTCGTCCCTGGGAAACGATTCTCCCTGCTATCAAAAAATTTAGAAAACTATGCGAACCATGGATAATACGTGCGACTCATGTCCCAACTTTTTTTACAGCCACTGTCACATCGCGGCATAAATTGTAATAAAAAAATATCAAAAATTTTGTAACATAATTTTATATTTATAAACTACTTTTCCTTAAATTGTTATTTCATTTACATTAATTTCAGCTAAATATTTACTATTATCAAGGAAAAAAATACTGGCTGGTAGAAAGCCACAGAATAAAATTACATGACGTTTCATATGTGACGTACGCGATGACGTTTCTGTTGTGGTCGTTGAACGAGAGCTATCGTGATTTTTAATAGAAATGTCTTGCATTTTGTGTTATTTCAAATATATAAACTGAATAAACACAACAATGGATATTTATACGTGTATTCCTCTCAATAATTTTCACTCGACAAAAAACAGTTTGACTTAAAAAATAAAAATCACATTCAAAATTCTATTGTATAACAAAAATAGGTTTTCCACTAATGAGACTGTAACATCCTCCACACGGCAAATGGCAAAAGTTATTACTCACATCAAAATATTCGTTGACAAAATACGAGCAGCTTCGATTGCGAACATAAAAAAAATTAGTAGCTAAATCAACGATAAGTTTAAACTTGTCCCTTAAATAATAATTAGTTTCATCAGATTTAGATATGGATTTAACGCTTGATTTTATTAGAGAAGTAGTTGTTTGTTTAATTAATCAGTTTGTCAGGTTTTTACCTAGTTTTAGGTGTTGAAGCCCTCATACATTAGTTTTAGAGCAAGTCTTTTATACTGTTACTTTTTACATGTTTTTTTTACTAAATAAATTATTCTGTTCTATTCTTATTTACTTTCCTTATATTCGAAATGAAAAACAGAGTGTTAACCTCGGGTGAAAGTCCTATTCAGGCTCTCGAATTATTAGCGCTCTCGCTATGTTCTCTTGCGACAAACCATCTCGTGCCTAAATAGGCTACTTTCACCTCTCGTGTAACAATCTACTATTTTATCCTTATAAATAACGCCGCCTTCGTGGGGTAGATGAATATAGCAAAATATAGTGTGCTGCGGTCGCTATTTTTACCGCCCTTGCAATTCACTAATAAACGTAGTAATGGCGACGCGAGCGAAGCTTCGATGTAATAATAGCTAGAATAGTAATAATTAATAATTTTCGTTTTTTAACAAAATAAAAATTAATGTGGGTACTTACAGCTACACGAGACATGGTTAGATTGTATTAATCCTTGTTCAATGATGATAAGTTCTTTCTCCCGTCCTTATTTATATACAGGTTTTCATATCAATTAAAGTAGTTCTTAGTAATTACTAATTAAGTAGGAAATAGTAAAAAAATGTAAAGGATGTTGAGAAACTAACTCTAATTCATTGTCAATAAATTATTATTATCTGATTTCCCACGATACAATCTTCTATTTGTCTTTCGATGAACAAGGAAAATTGACTGTAAAACTAGCAATCCATTGTACTCATATTCATGGAAGCCATAATTTTAGCATGATATCAATATGAGGACTTTTTTGTACTTTATCTGTTGTGTTCAGCCTATATTAGACGGTTCATTTCTGTCTTTCAATTTGGAGGAATGAACCAAATTGTTCTATGTAAAAACGTGAGTCATTCAGTGCCATTGAATACCATCGTATTCTTTAAGTAATGAAATTGATTCAATTTGGTTGTTGCGTCTAATATCAGCATTACGATGATTACCACCTTTGCGAGAGTTTTAGTACTAAGTAACTCCATGTATCCAGCGTAGTATCTACAATTATTTATTTCTGTAAAATGCAGGTCGTGTTCTCTTCGTCTCAGTAATTTCCAAAATTTACTGTTATATAGATAAATAAGTATAATGACGGATTAATAGACCTATATACTTTCAGGTTAATCGATATTTACAAACAAACTATATACTTAAATATTATAGCGTCAGTGCTGGTTTAAGTATAGGCCCATGAGGTCGAGGCCTAGGCCTAGGCCTATCATTTTAGAGGCGGTAGGGAATAATTTAAAGTCAAAAACTCCAAAGACAATTGAAATTAAAAATCGGTTTGAAATAGTTTGATTACGAATATATAAAAAAGGAAGGTATTCCAAACAGGGTCTAAGGCGACAGTCAGCATTAATCTGCCATTGTATAGCGCGACATAGTATACTGCTATCTGTAGAGATCATACTTAACGGAAGGTTTTTTATGTAAATATCCAACAATTATATGAATTGCAGTTATTAGTGCAGCCAATTAATTTGGTGTTGTAAAAAAGTTAGTCACTTGACGACTATTTATTCAAAAGGGGAAGCAGTAATACGATTAAAAAGTTTTACGTTAATTTCTTAAGAAATCAACATGTGTGAAAAGCAATACATCCTATTATGCTATTATCAAACAAATGGTATAATGAGTATACATATAAAGACTCAGATTGGCGTCAAACTATTTGTAGGTCATAGGTAGTAAAAATATACTGTTCTGAGTAGGAAAGAAGAACAAAACATATTATTATGTCCTGTTCAAATTTTCTTTTAAAAAATAACTTTAAAACAATATTTAAGGTGTCTGCCCACTGCACAGCATCATACCATGACCATGCTAGGAACGTATCCGACAAATAATATTATTTTTATTGAAAAGTATTAGACTATACCCATTAGACCGTTCCGTTACTGATCAAGATCGTCGCGTGCTATGCATGGACCGTCAAATATTGTTGGCGAGAATATTTTGCTGGTGCCACTACGCTCCGTGCATGGCACGCGGCGTTGTCAAACCGGTGCGCGCAGGCGGCGCAACGGGCAGCATACGAGTTTAACCGCCGTATGATGACCGTTCTAAGCCCGGCAAAACCTTTTGCCGCTTGTCTTTCTTACCGTCAGTTCAACAACACGCACTAGCATTTGATATTGGATGAAATGGAGGTCGATAAAACTAATTGCATACGGATATGACACGCGGATGATACGTCGATCCTGCCCGGAAGCTACGGACACTAAATTCTTTATGGACAGTTATGATACGCTATTGATACGTTCTAGTGGGCATAGTAGAACGTATCGTATTTCTTACCGGGCCTGATACATTTATAGCACCATCATGGTATGATCCGGTGTAGCGGGTAAACTTTTAGTATTTCTTTTTTTTTTTATTTGTTTTTATTAAATCAATAATGTGTATTGTTCATGTTCGTTTAAAAAAGCAACATAAACCCATTAACACTTTCTGGACGTGCGCGGTATATCGTCATTTCCTCCATAGCTGAAGGGTAAGATCTTATCAAAAAAATGAAGAGTAAAACAACTATGTACAAGTTTTAGATACAATTTTGTTTACTGTGCCAGGTAGATTTCGTTGTTAAAATTATAAATATTCACAAATAAATTTTATTATCTTGCGGTAGTCATCGTTGTTCACTTGCCGCCCCGAGCCAAAGGATTATCGTCTGGAAATAAAATAGAAGCCTTAATATATTTGAATGTAAAATAAAAGAAATCTAAAGTCTATTTTGTATTAATAGTAACAATGAAATTTCGTTCGCGTTGCACCAAAAAAAGTGACAAGGTCGCTATGTTTTTTGGCTACATTCGTCTATGCCACGGAACGTCATTATTTATTGGAATTAAAAGAAACCTAGAGTTGATCCAGGATATACTTAAGCTTAGCGCTACACACACAAGCGGAGTGCGTCGCATGGCCTCAGCGGTCCCACTTGGATAGCGTGGTAGGTCCGGCGAGAACTCTGGGGAGCATGGTCAAGGCCGTGCTCCACAGCAAAGAGTGGTGGTTGGCTCTAGCCTCCTTCTGCGAGTCGGTCATGACCCAGAAGGAGACGGCCGATAGAGAGGGAGGAGAGCGCGTTAGCGGACCTCATCCGCAGAAAGCGGATGCGCGGCTGGAGGCGTCGCTAAGCGCAACTCCTTCCGTAATTCCATCAACGGGGCTGCCTGGAACTGGGGGAGCCCGCGGACTTCCCCCCCTATTGGTGAAAAGGCTGTCTTTCCCTGCAGGGTACCCTTAGTAAGAAGCCAAGCGTGGGGTCGCCAAAGATGTTGTATCTCGGAACTAGTTCTTGTGGCAACCCGTAAAAGCTTATAGGATAGGGACGCAGATTAGGTTTCGTGGGTAGTGTGTGTGAGCGACCCCCAGTGTCCTCCGCTCGGTGGCCACGTTGGGAATACGTCCGTTCAGGCGTCCTCACTCCCACACTCCCCTCGGTGTCCTTCCCCCAGGCCCGAGGTTTGTGTCCAAAGACATTCTACCTGCCGTCAGGGTTTCGGCAATACGTATTCATGGTTCCCAAGACTGACATGACGGCGGTGCAATGGAACACCGACGTGATTTAGTTGATATGTCCGAGCATGCCATCGGAAGTCCAACATTACCTTACTGCTATCACTGGGTGGTAGGGTGTCCATGACGGATTACACCTCGTTAAAGAAAAGGATATACTTAAGCTGTCGAGTTTAATTTAAATCCGTTCAATAGTTTTCTCGTGATGCTCTAGTCACTAGTCTAACAGATTGACAGACAAAACTCTATAAAATATATTTTCGGAATCGACTGTTCAAAATTAGGTTTCTGATTTTTTCTCTTTTTTTAAATTCATTATATAAACTCGATACGTACAGATTTATTATGTTACTAGAGTTTTCTCCGCGGCCACGCCGCGTGAAAAACCCTAGGTAGCTTTATCTTACGTATATAAAAAATGAATTAGGTGTTTTATATACATATAAACCTTCAATACTTTAGTTTCTTGTTCAATTCATTAAAATTACAAAGAAACCACAGACCACTAAAGAAACTAAGTCAATATAGTGTAGATAGCTGCACAGCAAAACATAAAGAAAAGTCGCAGCCAATCTGATTTGAGATACCTAATACTTAATGAATGACATGTAGGTAACCTGACAACGTATTGGTATTGAATTGAAAACGGCTACCACCCCTGGTCTAAAGTATGTCGCCATAACAACCTTGAGTTGTGTTCCGGCATTATTGTGACCAGGTTCCAGTCTCCCTTAAGAGAGCAGCAGCGCATTTGTAGCACCTTTGGTGTTGCAAATGTCCATAGGCGATGGTAACCACTTTTCATCAAGCGGGCCATCTGCTGTCTGCTGAACTCCTGCAATAAAAAATTGAAAAAAATTACAGCGATGGTTGTATACATCGCAATTGCAGCGCCATCTATTTTGCTAATCCGTTTATTTTAAAGAAAGGACGTTATTTGTCGGGATAAAATGTATCCTAAGTTACGCCCCGGAATATAAGATAGCGCTACCATATGTCGAGTTTCATTTAAATCCGTTCAGTAGTTCTGACGTGATGCTCTAACAGACAGACAGTAAGGCAGACAGACAACAATTCTAAACATTGTATTTTAGGAATCTGCTGGTCAGAATTAGCCTCCCTGATTTTTTACATTTCTAAACCCACTGTACAAATTCGAACCATTCATAGATTTATTATAGTTTAGATAGATAAATATTCAGAAAAAGGTAATAAACTAACAGACTAAATTACTTTCTCATTTATAAAATTAATCAGGGATTTTCACGTGTTACGGTTACAATTTTACTACCCAATTTTGCAGGATAATATTTTTACGAGCAGTAAGTGGGTATATGAAGTTTTAACTCACATTGCTTGGGGGGATAAGGCCTGCCTCCACTGTCTGAAAGAGTGAAAGAACAATTTTTATACACAGTTGAACAGAGTAAGTTTCTAGCAAGATATTGTGTCCTTGGTCAGGTCACTAGATGTGAATTTAGTACCTGGCGTATGGCGTTTTATTAGAACAGCTACTTTAATTGGTAGGTCTGAGCATGCTATATAGGGTCCACATTACCCTATTACTACCCCAGAATGGTAAGATGTCCATAACAGATTAAAACTGGATAAAAAATCGCCAAGTGCGTCAGTTCGCGCTCAGTAATTGGTTACTTTAATTTTTTAAAATTAATAACTTTCGTATTTAAAACAAACGTCCTTTACTTTGATTATTTGCTAAGAATCCTTACATCCCTAAGAAAGTGTTTAATTGGAAATATTTCAATTTTAAAAACGACTCGAACAATCTTTTTTTAATTCTATTTTTTCACTTCTATGACGTTGATTATTATCAAAATTTTCCACCACATAGTATAAACGTTAGGGGCACATTTTTACGACTTTAAACATTAGTATCACCACCAGAAAAAGTGATTAGGAAACATCGTTGTTTTTGAACGCCTGTCTATATAATGCCTGTACATCTCATACAGTAAACAACTCAACGGAATTCAGAAAAAAATGTAGAAATGAAAACAGAAATATTGATATATTATTATATTATAGAGTTCAAGCTAAATTTAACAAGGAACGCTTTCTATATCTCACTAACCGTTCATTTGCCTTACTATTGGTTAACATTTGTCATCAGCTCCGTGCAAGTAATATCAAAATTTCAACCGATGGTAAGGTAAGTGAGTGAATAATAAGATATAGGAACTGGCCATTAGTCATCAAGATTAGATATATTACGAAAAATATTTAGGTACTTACTGGATTGTCCGCTAGCTGAAAAATAAAAACAAATTATTATTTTAAAAGTATTTTCATAATTAATAATAATATCTTATCTGATTTCGGTTATAGCGTTCGCTATGTAATGAGAACATCAGAGCTTTGATTTTCGACCTGGCTTGTATATGCGCGCTATCACATTTCAGACAGTTCAAAAGGCCCAAAAAATAATGGTAGCTCATGCATGATACTAGGAGGAACTTTTTATAATCGCGTTATAATGAAACTCTTACTTTGTTTTCAGTAATCAGAAAATACACAAAGATTTAAATTCGGCATTCCTGAAATATATTTTGTATGAAGGTATACAGTACTTTAAGGATCCGGGGCTGCACTTGCGCATGTATCAGTTCTGTGCCCTTGATACGCAAATAATAAAATAAACAAATTAAATATCAGCCGAATGAAGGAATGTTATTCTGTAGGTTTTTAGTAAACTCATCAACTTTGGATCTGTATTCTGTGGAAGCTGTCCTATTTTTCGAGATAAACGTATCACATGTAATTCAGGCACTCCAGACTTGTCCTTTGTATATATACAATCCATAATCCCCTTCTCTCCTCGGCCGTCGTACAGTGCAG
Source organism: Dendrolimus houi (assembly GCA_039645545.1). NCBI lineage: Eukaryota > Metazoa > Arthropoda > Insecta > Lepidoptera > Lasiocampidae > Dendrolimus > Dendrolimus houi. The sequence goes on from CM077134.1 coordinate 14,696,808, forward strand.
ACGTCTTAGTATAAATTGGTTTCTAATATTCACATAATAAAATTTAAAAGTGTAAAGTACTAGGGCGGTGTATTAAGCAGGAGATTGCAGTTATTAGCGAAGATCAAGTAAGTGCGACAGTACTATATTCCCAATAGTTTTGCGCATTTGTAATCACGCCTATTCCAAGGACGGTAACTGCGTTTGTGGGCGGAATCAGATCATCCCACCTATATTTGCGCATACGCATTTGTGCATCTTCTAAGGACGTCATACCATAGTGGGTGGAGTTTGCAGCCTTTCCTCAAGCCACGCATTGCGTCAGCGCTGCTTTGTGCGCTTAATATAGCCGACGGCGTTTGAAATATTTAGGCCTACTATCAATAATAATACGTTACGCTTCAATACTATTTTAGCAAAATGCTTGATAGCTTCAATTCACCCTCAAGGAAAACCGGCCAACTATCTGTATCGGATTCAAATATACCGCAGCTGTCAAATACAGAGGAGGATATGACTGGTATGCGAACAAATGCCCCTAAGCGTCAACGAGCAGCAGGCAAACAGTCTGCTGAATTTACTGAACTTAAGCAGATGATCAACACTCTTATGACCACCCAAAATAGAAGATTAGATCTGTTGGAAGAGCATATTAAAGAAGTGAAATCCGTTACTACTACTATGAATTCTACAAGCCTAGAAATAGAATTGGGTATGAATAACATGTCGGAACAACTCAAAAGTTTGGAATTTAAAATTGACTCAATTGAACGAGAAAAAAAATCCCTTGCAAATAATATAATTTCATTGGAAGAAAAAATCGACACTATTGAGCGGCTTTCTCTAAAAACATCCATTGAAATTAGGAATGTACCAAAAAATTCTCAAGAAAATAAAGAAGTATTATATAATATGATACATAATCTAATGCTCTCGCTTAAAATAGATTACAATAAAAGTGATATACGCGACGTCCAGCGTACCCACAATAGTAAGGAGAAGAAACACTCGTCGATCATTGTTGAGTTCCAGAGCACACTTCTGGTATCTTCAATGATGAACAGCGTTAAAAAATTTAATAAGGAGAATACCGTACGTCTGAACTCCGGACACTTAGGAATTCCAGTAATTAGTAATCAAAATGGGCTGATTTATATATCTGAATGCCTGACATCAAAGTCAAAAAAGCTATTTTATATTACTAGAGATTTTGCTAAAAAGTATAATTATGCTTTTTGCTGGTCATCAGGAGGTAGAATTTATTTACGGAAAGAAACAGGTTCGCAGTACATTTTGGTTAAAAATGAAGCTCGGATCGAAGAATTGATGATAGAAAACTCTAAAAAGTGACTAGCTATTATAAATATATATTACATTATACAATTTCAGAAATCGAACAGCTGTAAAGATATGTATTCAGATGTTACTTTTAAAAATCGCAATTTAAATTTATTGTTATATTTACACCCTTATTATATTTGCCCATACATAGGAATAAAACTCGCTATTAACTTGCAAAAACTAATATACGTACATGTTTTGATAAAATATTATATCTACCTTTCAATCACACAATTTTTATTCCCACACACATTTTCAAACTATAATTATATGATGAATACTCAGACGAACCAAATTATTCGTTTAAGAACCCAATCTATGTTTTTGTTAACATACACTTTTACTAATTTGCTCTGTATAAAATATACTTATATACACTTATTAACAACTTGGACTCACAAATTGTTTCACTTATATAAAAAACTTAAACAAAACAGCTTATTCATAAGGATAAACAACATATTCACTCAGACAGTATGTACTTCAGCCAACTCATTATTAAATAAGAACTATTTTAATATATGTAATTTATTTTTTTACCTAATATATACTCCATATATTATACTATACACTATTTGTATTTTTTACACTTATTATAGTAATATGTATTATCTTAATTATATACTACGCACTGTTTTCGTTTCTATAGTAATAATAAATATAAAAATTAATTATATCAGAAACGCACCTTTTTTAAAGCCCTATAACTCAATACAATCTCATTATAATATAAACACAGCTAACCTATTTATTAACAGTAATTGTCTTTTTACGATTATTACATATTTAATTATAATCTTTTATCTACTTTACTCAATATATTATTTGCATGGCAGTTATGATTCAGTGGTGTCTACTTATTGTTATTTTCTTGGTATTTATACATCAAACAATTATACAATTAATGTTATTGAAATTAGCCTTCATTATCAAAATTCGATAATATCAATTTAATTAATGAAATCGATAATTTTCTATAGCTTCCTCGTCACTGATCAATGTTGAAGACTGTGTTCAATCTATGTCACAATTTAAATATCCGTTTTCTATTTTAAGTCAAAATATAAGAAGTATTTATTGTAACTTTGATAATTTTCTTACATTAATTAAACGCAGCCAAATCTCATGGGATTTAATAATACTAACAGAATGTTGGCTTAAACAATCTGGAATAATTCCTTCGTTGAGGGTTTTAAATATGTAGCCTCTAGTACATATTTAAATCAAAACGATGGTATTGTGGTGTATTATAAGACGGGCCTAAAATTTCCGTCTCTGATAACATTGTTAAGGATGCTTCTTGCGTACACTTAACCATAAATGACAAAATAACAGTTTTAGCTCTTTATCGCTCTCCATCAACTCATAATATTGATTGTTTTCTTAACTCACTAGATGAATGTCTTAAGCGCCTTTCCTCAAATAAAACTATTGTTATCACCGGTGATATCAATATTGACATCTCTGATAATTCCTCAGATTCTAGATCCAGTATTTACCTTGATCTTCTTGCTTCTCATGGATTGCTTCCTGCCCACTCTATCCCTACACGTTTTGACTCTTGTCTTGATCATAATATAATAAAAACTAAGGATAAAACGTACTCCTATATAATAGACTCCTCAATAACAGATCATAACGCTACTATGCTGATTCTTGAACAATCTACTCCTTTAACTCAAATACAGCATACAAAACCTTGTATTAACCATACTACCTTAGATCAGTGTATGAAAAACATTGATCTATCCTCTATTCTTTCCACTTCAGACGTTAATATTGCTTCACAAATCTTAGTCGATACCTTAACTGAGGCTATCAGTGCAAACAGCACAGTGAGAAAAATCCCAAACAGAAAGAAAATTACTAAGTCTTGGATTACACCTGGCATTTTAAGATGTATGCGACATCGTGATTCTCTTTTCAAAAAGACTAAGAAATACCCAAATGATGAAGTATTAAAAGTTACATATAAACGATACAGGAATTTCTGTAACTCTCTCTTAAAGAAATTGAAAAATGATTATAATAAAAATGCAATTCTTAATGCAAAGAATAATAGTAAATTACTATGGGATACCATTAAAAATATTACATATAGCAAAAAACTACACGATTCACCTACACAACTTTTGTCATCTGTTAACCCTAACGATTCTATAAATGAAGTCAACTCCTACTTTTCTAAGATTGGTTCCGATTTAGCTCAAATAATTATCTCTAAAAATATTCCTTCTTTTCATGTGCTTCCCACAAAAACTGTCCTTAACTCTTTTGTATTATTACCCACTAGTGAATCTGAAATAAACAGTATAATTGCAAATTCAAAGTCTGTCTGCTCTGTCGGTTTAGATGGTATCTCAAACAAATTTCTGAAAACTTATAAAGATAAATTAGTTCCTTCAATTACTCACATTTGTAATTTGTCGTTCTCTACTGGTATTTTCCCAGATTTATTCAAAAAGTCTGTAATAGTACCCGTCCATAAATCTGGTGATAAAAGCCGCGTCAATAATTATAGACCTATATCTATTTTATCAAGCTTATCAAAGGTTATCGAACGTTTACTTAATAATAGATTAATTAAATATTTAGAATATAATAATTTAATCTCTACTCATCAATTTGGTTTTCGATCTGGCAAATCTACGGATGCCGCAGTTGAAGAATTAACTAATTATATAACATCTAATCTTGATAAAAAACAGAAAGTTATTGCCATATTTCTAGATCTAACAAAGGCTTTTGACACGGTCTCAACCGCGCTTTTAATTCATAAACTTGAAGCGCTGGGAATAAGAGATCTTCAGTTACAACTTTTCGCTGATTATCTCCAAAACAGAACGCAGAGAGTCCGTATTGGTGAATATATAAGTAAAGACACTATTATTTCTTTTGGTGTGCCCCAGGGCAGCATCCTTGGCCCAACCCTGTTTCTTGCGTATATAAACACACTCTGCGACTTAGAACTTGAAAACGGTAGTATTATTACATATGCTGATGATACTGCACTCCTTTTTCTGCTGATACATGGTCAAAAGTATTCCAAAGTGCGCAAAAAGGTCTTAATAAAGTTATGGATTGGCTAAATTCAAATATATTAACCCTTAATATTGATAAAACGAAGTATATGACTTTATCTCTTAGAAATCAGGATCAACCTCATATTCAAACCTTAAAAATTATAGCTCACTCTTGTCTTTCTCATGCTACTTGTAACTCTTGCCCTACTTTGCATACAACTCAACATATTAAATATTTGGGTGTTATCATTGACCAAAATCTAAGTTTTCAACCATACATTAACTCATTAACACTCAGATTACGAAAATTAATTTATATTTTTAAAACCCTTGGTCAGGTTGCTGATTTTAACATAATGAAATTATTATATTACGCCCTATGCCAATCTGTTTTGAGCTATTGTATCACGTCATGGGGGGGAGCTGCCAAAACCGCAATGATAAAATTAGAACGTGCACAACGAGCAGTACTTAAAGTCAGTCTTTCTCTCCCGTTCTACTTCCCCACCAAAAACCTTTATGAACGCTGGAAAGTGCTAACTGTTCGGCAACTCTTTATTCAACAAATCGTTCTTAAAGAACATGTTATCACACCATTTATATCATCCAATTCTATTATTAAAAGGAATTACATCCCCTGTAAACAAAACTTTGTCAGCACAGCCTTTTGCTGTAGATTTTTGTTCTTTCTAGGGAGTTACCTATATAATAAAATCAACAAGCGGATTGATTTATTTTCTTTGACTAAAGCTAAATGTAAGAAAACTCTCACCGAATGGCTTTTGAAACTCGACTATGACTCCACTGAAGCACTATTAGTCCTAATTACTTAAATATTTCCCTTTTCATTGTTTTTATTATCATCTTGTATTATAGTATTTTATATGTTCACTCATTAATTTATCTCTATGTAACTCTCATAGTATAATCTAATAAATTCCTCTCATTTCAAATCACATAAACTCACACAGACACATTCACACACATTTACGTACAATATATACATAAGTACATATAAATACACAATAACACACTGTACACCGATCTACACTCAATACATTATATTTCTTTTATAATCGAATAACTAGTTGTAAGTATATATACCTACATTTTTCCATTTGGGAGAGAGAGGCTGGTGATCAGTCACACAGGATTTTTCCTTTTACTGACACCAGGCTCTCACCAATTGCTAGTTAGTAATTTAAAACCTTTTTTAGCAATTACTTATGTCATGTTATATTGTGAGAGCAAATAAATAAATATTATTATTATTATTATTAATATTATAATACAAATGTGACTTGCTTAACGTTTACGTTTGGACAACATTGTACCCGAAGTCAAGTGAAAATTCAGTCTAAGATGGAACACGTTTTCTAGAAAATACCTGTTCATACGAAACTTAAAGACACTTAACTTGTAAGTTTCAGGAAAGATATTCTCAAAGTAGTCAAAGTTAACACAAAAAAATGGTAACATTTTGATTGGGAAGCTGTTAAAAATCCAAAAAAATCATAACTTACATTTTATGTTTAAACAACATACTTGAGATATAATTTAAATTACTTACGAGGTTGAGATGGCCGGTAGAACGCTGAGTCAGCTGGAAAATTTTTGAATTTCATATAAATTAATTTACCATAAATAATAGATATTTATAAATTTAGTAGGATATACCCGTGACTTTGTCCATGCCTGACTTGAAATTCTCGCGGGATTTCGGAGACACAAAGTACCATAGCATTTAAATAAGATTGTAAGCTATCGTTTTAGAAAGATATCTTATCTGTTTGTTTGTTCGAGATTCACGTAAAAACTAAAATAAACTAAAATTAAATCTCTAATACTTTTTATTTTGGGAATTATACGGGATTTTTTTCGGGAGTGTTTTAAATTTGTTAAAAACACAATATTTCGACATAATTTATACTAAAACGATAGCTTTCAACATTCTTTTTAAATATTGCCGAGCATTATGACCTGGGAATCCTACGGGAATCTTCCCGAAAGTGGTTTAAAGTTGGTAGTAACTATACATAAAAGTTAGCTTTCGCTAGTTAGGATTTGAATTCGATTAAAATACTAAAACAATATAATCCGAGACTTTTTATGTTTCCCTAACTTCAAAACCACGTGATTTTAGACGTGCTTGATAAGAGAGTTTCTATATTTATTACACATATTTAGTACAGATGTAGTTATGTATGCCTTTAGTAACATTATTTATCCCCAGTTATCCCAAAGATTACGGGAATCTTTGGATTTCATGTATTTTCATACTAAAAAGTCCATTGCTCTGCTGAAAATATCCTTTGATTTTAAATACTGGGAATATAACTGTAATCTCCGTTACATGTCAAATATGGCCGAATTCGCGGGCATATCCTGATAAACTAATATAATAAAAAAGAAATCTGTTAATAAATACAAAACTGGACAGTGGTATCAGAATAAGCTAACAGGGTTTATTATTTTAATTCTGATACCTAAATGTAAAAAGGAATCAAAATGATTTCACTCCTGTGTTATTCTGTATGTAACAGTTGATCATCTCAGGGGTTATTACGGCTAAAGATGCGAAATTTGGTACACACATCTTCTCACACACGTCACAAGCAAAGGCGAGACGTTCAGTATTTATCAGGTCATTAGTATATATAATGTAATCTATGGTCAGTATTTTAATGTGTTTCGTACAGTCCAAACGTGAAATAATAATACGTTGGGACGAACTGGGCACCGAATCCGGCGGCGCCGTGCGTTTCTCAATCTCAGAAAACATGTCCTCTCTATATACAATGTACTCTTTGATGTCCTCATCCATTGCTCTCGGTACTGACTATGTGTATTGACACGATACCGTGATATTTACTGATTATCTAATCTAGTATATTCACATATGTCAGCGTTTAATAAAAACTGTTATTTCGGAATTCAGAAATCTAGAAATCCACAGTAAATATTCACATCCATAAATACACTAAGTTACACGATCAGTAAATACCGCGATATTTGATAAATACTCATGAGCCACTTTATAATCTGAACGTCTAGCCTTCGCCTAAGTTCAGCTTTTTGACGTTTTATATTTAATACATTTTTTGATAGACTAAATCTACCAAACAAACAAAACAAAATTGATTGCACATGTGAATCAAATAGTCAATAAGTCAATTTAAGAGAAATTGTATGTGATATGTAACGTAATGTTGTATATTATTTTTATGTTGGTACTTACGGTTATTGATCAAAACTGAAACAAAAAATAGAATTATTAATAAAATTGTAATATACAAGCTAATGCTGTTTGCTTCAAAAATATTCTAAGATTTGAGTATCTATAAATGAATTTTTAACATAAGCTAGATGCATATAGTTACGATGCAAGGCCAAATTCGTAAATATAAGAGTGAAATCTTTTGACAATACAAGCACTGATGGCCAGTTTCTATATGTTACCAACCGTTCATTTGCCTTACTATTGGTTATAAAAAATTCTATCAAAAAAGGAACCGACTTCAAGAGTAACACTAAAAAGCAAAAAATAACATTTTCTACAAAATCTTGAAGTCGATGCCAAGTATATAACAAAAATTACTAATTTTTGTGTTTAACATGGCACCGACTTCAAAATGTTGTAGAAAATTTAATTTTTTATTCTTGAAGTCGGTTTCTTTTTTTTGTTAGATTTTTTTCTGCTATATCTTCGGAACTCAAAATTTGATAGCAATAATATTTATATGGAACCATTCCGAAGCTTTACTTCAGAAGCAACAACGTTATAGCTGAATATACATTAAAAAAAATATTTACACAAAAAATTGAGAATCTCCTCCTTTTTTGAAGTCTGTTAAAAATTTGACATAAACTCCATACAAGTAATGTCAAAATTCATAGGTAGGGCAAGTGAATGAATAATAAGATATAGGAACTGGCCATTAGTCATTAAGATAGAATATATTATGAAAAATATTCAGGTACTTACTAGAGTCTTGGCCTCCGCTTGCTGAAAAATAAAAAGAGTTTATTATTTTAAAAGTATTTTCACAATTCATAATAATGTTTGAACCGATTTCAGTTATAGCGACTGCTACGTAATGAGAACACCAGAGCTCTGATTTTCGGCCTCGTCCAAAAGGGTTGTCAAAAGGCCCGCAAAATAATGGCAGCTCATAACAATAAGAGGACCTTTTTATAGTCCCGTTCTAATGAACCTCTTACTTTGTTTCCAGCAATTAGCGAACGCCCAAAGATTCAAATTAAGCATTCCAGAAAAATATTTTGTAAAAAGGTGTAAGGTACTATACAGGATGCAGAGCTGCAGTTGCGCATTTTCAGTTCTGTGCCCTTGATAAACACCCGTGGCTCAAGTTGTGGAGCTGGCATAATTGATATTCTTAAATATAACCCAACAAAGGAATGCTATTTTTTAGGCTTTTTGTAAACTCATAAATTTTGGTTTTGTATCCCGCGGAAACTGTTCTATTTTGCAGGATAATACAAGCGTAACTTGCTTAACGTTCGCAAACGCGGACGGCCAATATTGCAGCCGATGTCAAGTGAAAATGTAATCTAAGATGGAAAACATTTTTAGAAAATACCTTTTCTCACACGAAACCGGAACACTTAAAATGTAATAAGTTTCAGGAAAAATATTCTAAAAGTATTCAAAGTTAAAACGAAAGAATGGTAACTGTCACATTTTGAATGAGCAGCCGTTAGAAATCGAATAAAATGATCAGTTATATTTTATGTTTAAATAACATACTTGAAATATAATTTTAAATTACTTACGAGGTTGAGACGGCTGGGAGAACGCTGGGTCAGCTGCAAAATGTTACAAATTTACTATATATTCTAAATTTCATATACATTAAATTGCCATATAATATGTACATTTACAAATTAATAGATATTTTAAACGAGATAGGAAAGTAATTACCAATAAGAAACGTGTAACAAATCGTCCTATCATGTTCCAAGTTTGGAATTGACTTGGTCAAAAGTTAAGACATTATAAATTAATATAATAAAAAAGAAATCTGTTATTAAATACAAAATTGGACAGTGGTATGGTATCAGAGCAAGATTTTGGTGTTTATTTTCAAAGTTCTGATACTTAAGTGTAAAAAGGAATCTAAATGATTTCACGCCTGTGTTTGTCGGTATATAACAACAGTTGATCATTTCAGGAGCTATTACGGCTAAAGATACGAAATTTGGTACACATGTCTTCTCTAAAGCGAAGGCTAGACGTTCCGTCGAAGGAATAAACAGGCAAGGCTAGACATTCACTATTTATCAGGTCAGTATTATTATAGTGTATATTATCTATGGTCAATATACTGACGTGTTTCGTACAGTTCAAAGGTGGAATGGTAGAAAGCTTGAGACGAGCTCGGCACCGAATCCGGTAGCGCCATGCGTCTCGAATCTCAGAAAACATTGCTGTCGGTACTTAACTATGCGTACTGACACGATACCGTGATATTTACTCATCGTCGAATCTAGTGTACTGATGATGTCAGTATTTAACACAAACTGTCAGTTCGGAATTTAGAAATCCATGGTAAATACTGGTATCCATTAATACACTAGGTTACATGATCAGTAAATACCACGGTATTTGGTAAATACTAAGGAGCCATATTGTAAACTGAACGTCTAGTCTTCGCCTAAGTTCAGCGTTTTGACGCTTTATTTTTAACATATTTTTTGATAGACCAAATCTACCAAAACTTGGAAACAAAACCAAAATCAATTGCTCATAAAAATCAATTTAAGAGAAATTTTATGTAGTTGTAAAATATGTAACGTATTGTATATGTTATGTGTATGTAATTGGTTTTTTATGTTGGTTGCTACTTACGGTTGTTGATTACAACTGAAACAAAAAATTGAATTATTAATAAAATTCTAATATAAAGCCTGATGCTACTTACTTCAAAAATATTCTAAAATTTGAAAACCTATTATTGAATTTCTAACATTAGCTAGATACACATACCTACCTTGCAAGGCCAAATTCGTAATATAGGAGTGTTATCTTGTGAAATACGTGCATCCATGGCCAGTTTCTATATGTTGCCACCCGTTTATTTGCCTTACTATTGGTTAAAATTTAACATAACAAGTAATGTCAAAATTCAGCCGAAGGTAAGGCAAAGGAATGAATAGTAAGATATAATAGGACCCGGCCATGATTGAAGTTTTTGGCGGGGAATGACGTCATGTTTTGCTGTTCAGTTTATTTTCCGAAAAAAACGTATAATATTGTTTAGAAAGTATCAAGAAATGTACTTTTTTGCTAGTTGTCGTACAATAATGGACAACGGCACTCGAGTCTCAAATTCGCGGTTCAAATGCCACAGGTTCGAATCCTGGTTAGAAAGCATGCACTTAGGTTTTCTGACCTAATATGTATATTGTCACAATTACTAAGTACTTACGGTGACGTAAAACATCGTGATGAAACCTGCACATCGCGATAACTGATGTGTCAATATTATCAAGCTGCCTTAGACAGGATTTGTGTATATACCTACTACCCGTGCCCCTAAAAACAGAGAGGCAGTGACATATTATGGACTGATATCGTTTTGTTTCCCTTTGAAAACGATTTTCATCTATGACCATGCCAGCAAACACGAGTTCCCAATTACGTGATATTAATTTAATAACACTTACATACTTCTTGACCTAAAATAGATAAATGAAAAATAACGAATTTTTAAAATGATAATGCTCCCAAATTATGTAGATTTTTGTATCTACGAGACATCATAGAACTGCAGTGCAATTCAATTTGCCGAGTAATCATCGTTACCGTTGGTTTGGGCATGCGTATTGATCTAGAACGCAGACTTATATTATTTAAATGTGATGTAATTTAAATGATCACCTTGCGTTTTATAAACTCTCTCTTTCTTTAAAAATGAAAATCAACAAATGCAGAACTAAAGTTTACGCAATCAAAGCCGCAGTGATTGCTTTACTGATAAATAAAATTAAAGTGACAATTAGCATGATTTATGAACTACTAAAAATTAGTCCGCTTTACTATTTTATCTTCTCCGCCTCACGGGTCTTAATTAAGTATTCCTTTTACATCGAAGGACCAAATAAACAAATGTACAAACATGCAAACAAACTAACGTTAACACGTATTCCCACACGAGTGCCTGCAGAAATATGCGCATAATAGTAATTATTCATAATAAAAATATTCTAGATACATACATGCAGGCGAGTTAAATTACGCAGTATATATACGAAAAAAAAACTATAATAAATAGAAAAACAATATGATGCTTAACATACCTTCTTGAGCAAGTGCCATCGCTAGAACAACGAAGCAGAAGATCTGCAAAGTCAAAAAGTTCTTCATCTTAAGGGGAACCAGTCACTAGAATTTTAAATGGGAGAATTCGCAGATTTCGTATGAATCTCAGTATATATTCATATTGAGGTAAAATAATAATATGACTTTCTTTTATCTACCGGATATGTCATGAAAATATCCGATAAGATAATGCCTACTTAAACAGCATAATCAATAATATTAAAAGAGTTCTATGGTACTTTGACTTGAAATCGGTGCCACTGTTTTTTTGGTAATAAATTTGTAATAAGTATTATAAAATTCTAAAAATGACATGTCTGTACATTGAAGCTATTTAAAAAAAACAACTGAATTACAATATATAAGCGATGCAAAACCCGATATATATTTTTTTAGATTTCTTGTCTGTTGGTTGGTTTGTCTGTTTGCTCAGGATTCACGTAAAAACTACTGGGCCGATTTTGATGCGGTTTTCGCTGATCGACAGCAAAGAATGTTAGACTTAAAATATGAGCTACTTTTTATCCTGGAATTCCCGTGGAAATTTTTCTGGGAGCGGTTTGTAGTTGTTCGGGTGCATAAAAATTAGCTTATTCCAACACAGTTTTCACGAAAACGATAGCTTACATTCTTTTAAAATGTACTTTGTGTCCCGGGAATCCCGCGGGAATTTCAAGTCAAGCGTGGACGAAGTCCCGAGCATAGTCGCGGGTAAATCATATTTATGTAGTTTTCAAATACTATTTGAAATTGGCTTAATATGTATATTGTATGTAGGTCTTCTTATAAAATGTTTTGTAGGTCGAAATTTGATAAATGATAAAAAAATATAATAAACAAATATTTGTCCCTTGGTTCAATTGTTTATCATAAAACTTTATTCTTGTATTATATTAATGTACTCTGTAAACCTTATCTAGAGCCCGTGCTTAACCCACGCTTAAAACTTATGGGTTAGAGATATGAGAAAAAATCAAGGCTCCTTAAATGCTTAAGAAATACTGTCAAAAAACATTAGTTTAAAGATCAATAGAGTAGGTGAGTAAGTAGGTTTAAAGATATTTTCATTTGCATAGATTTATTAAGGTTTCTTAACCTACTGGCAAAAATAGTGAATTTTGCGTAGATTGATACGAACTTGGCCGTTTTATCATATTTTATCAAAGTCAATTGTGTCTGATGGTCATATTGTGAAATTTATGTATATCTACCAGTTTTGTCATTTAATACAAGGTTTCTCAGTTTTTTTTTATTGCAGGAGTTCAGCAGTCAGTCAGACGGCCCATCTGATAGAAAGCGGCTATAATGCCTAATGCCGAAATAATAGTTGTTATGGTGGCACACTCTAGACCGGGGCTGTTAGCTATCCAGACGAACAAATATCCTACCACCTGGCTGTGGGTTGTTTTGTCGCCTCTTACAACAGGCGGCCCAGCTGCAGGAAATTGTATTCTTTTTCCGTTTCTGCATGGAAGTCATGGAAGAATAAATTATTTTTAGGTAGGTGTTTCCATTATTCGTCGAATAGTAATGAAAATGATAAAGAGAACATTACCCTTTGATAACAGTTCAATATATTTTTTAGTATTTCGCTGCTTCTAGAAAATGGCAATACATTCATACATTGGCAAATAACAGAAAGACTTAGTTTCTATGGTCATGAATAAATTAAAAAAATAAATAATTGGCAAATAATAAATGATTACGAAATTTAATATTCATAGCTACTTTCGATAGGAAACAAACATACTTAAATTTAATTTTACTGCTGGAGTACAGTAGAGAAACTACCGGACGGCCTACTTGATGGAAAGTGGTCACCGTCGTTTATGGATATTTGCAAAACCAATGGTCTTACCAATGTACTGACGGTCAAGACGGGGGGACTGGAAGCTGGCTACTATTGTCGGAACACAATTCAACGTTGTTGTGACCACATGTTCTAGAGTACCGACGGTAGCTATCCCGGAATATGAAATACTTAGTTACTACAGGACAGGACATGTAGCTGCGTGAAAAGGTCTAGTATTGAACGAAAACTATTTGTTGTTCGCCATAAACTACAACTCATCTGCGCAAGAATGGAGAAAGATTACAAAATTTTCTGCGGCCGGGAAGGCCTCTTGCGAGAAAACAGCTCACAGCCAGCTGGTAGGATATTTGCCCATATGTCTGGCCACTACCCCTGGTCTAGAGTATGCCGAAATATCATTCTTGAGTTAAGTTCCAGCACTAGTAGCCAGGATTCAGTCCTCCCTTCGAGGCTGGCAGCACATTAACAGCACCTCTGGTGATGTAAATGTCCATAGGCGACGGTAACCACTTTTCGCTATGCGGGCCATCAGCTAGTCTATTGTTCTCCAATAAAAAATAATTCTAGATACTGTTGTATAATGTCGTTTATAATTATATCTAGTTTGCAAGACAAAGAAATTATCTACGAAGAAATATGTGAAGGTATCGTTAAGTATGTAAAAGTTCAGACTTACCAAAATAGCCTTCATGATGACAAACGGATAATTAAAATGTACGTCCGACTAAAGATATGTCCAGTGATTGACGAATTTGTTTTCGTCTCTTTGGTTTTTATACTAAATGCGCTTTACAGATAACTTGTGGCGACCCATGTAAATATTAAACAACTTTAAACAAATTATTTGTCTCGTTACGTAAACAAAGTTTTCCTCTTACAATTCCTGTAATTTTGTACTTGGATATTTAGTTTAGAAACATTTGACTAATGTCAAAACTATAAGTCAGTGTAGTATCAGTACTCAATTTAGGCTATCAGTATTTACGTGGCTTTAATGTGTGATTAATTATAATCTTTTGAACACGCCAGCGTTAATTGAACCTAATACAGTATGGAGTCTAATACGTGTCTCACTTAAATGACGTGGATTCGAATCCTAGTAAAGGGTCAACAACGAGCCGCATTTTTGTTAGTTTTACGTGAAATAAAGTAGGGTAACAAGCACCTACAGCCTGGAACAAGAATACAACGAATGACAATAATTCAGTTAAAAATATAGCTCTGATAAACTCCTAAACCCTACATAACTAAATACGTGATGGCCAAGGTACATTCTTTTTTTTAAGGTTTAACTAGTAACATGTTATGTATTTTGTAGAACAAATCAGCCAAAGATTAAAATCTTGTATTCTTTCGGTTCGATCAAAGAGCCTATCTATAAGTAAGTATAAACGTGTCACTGTGGGTTTTGACCGTTGCAAATTTTTAGGGGTATATATAGCATACCACGCTTTTCCAAGGCGGCTTGGAGGTCTTAACACATCCGAGACGTCAATGTGCATGTTTCATCACGATATTTCCATTCACTGTCAGCAGATTTAACGCTCGGGTGATGAAGATGGTAATATTAATGAGGTATTTTTCATATACACTTACCTCATTTATAAAAAAAAAATATTATTGTGAGGCTCCAAAGAAGAAGCTGGCAAAGGGGCAGACTCCTCAACTCAGGGAAAGTGGTTACCGTCGCCTATAGACGTTGCAACACCAATGGTAAAGCCAACGCGTTGCTTTTTGTATGGGTTAAAGTGAATGGGGTAGCGGGATATAATAGAGAGATCAGACAGGAGGAATGGGATGGAGAGGTTGAAATATGGGCTCTTTTTATAGCATGAGTTCATCATACGGCCCACCTGATGGAAAGCGGTTACCATCGCCTATGGACATTTGTAACACCAAAGGTGCTACCAATGTGCTGCTGCTTTCTTAAGGGAGTCTGGAACCTGGCCTCTAATGCCGCAACACAACTCAAGGTTGTTATGGCGGCATCCCCTAGACCAGGGCTGGTAGCCATCTCATCGTGCAAATACGCTTCCATCTGGTTGTCGATTGTTTTGTCACCTCTTACGACAGGCCGCCCGGCCGCAGGAAATTGTATACTTTCTCCGTTCCCGTGCGAATAAAATTGGAATATGGGATGGGTTAAGAGAGATTGGGTAGGAGGAGGGGGAGGAAGTGGGACATCGAAACTCTCACTGATCGTACGAAACACGTTTAGCTCAAGGCTAATTGTTTTAATGCCAATATTCTGTGAGACCGTGGTATCACACCCTTTGAGCCAGTTCTAAAAGCTGTGATCAAGATAATGATTTTAGCATCATAGCTACAGCGGTCTATATATATCGACTTCCAGTGTCATGGTGGCCTTCTTCCACTGTAACCTTTGGAGTCGACGAGGAGATTTGGGTCTTGAGGCAAAAAAACCTTTGTTTTCGATTCGACTGGCAACTATCCCCGGGGATTGGGGTCAAAGCAGTTGGAGTCTACCCACATTTTAGTGGACTTGTAAAATCTCTTCAAAAGTGATTTTACAGTCAAGTAAGCAGTTAGACCAAAATATTATTTAAGTATCATACTAATCAAATGCCGATTAGTGACTATTAGCCGGTTCTTATATCTTATACTGATGTCAGACGAAGCAACCAAACTGAATCAATTTGGTTAAAAGGCATAAAATTGAAAAGACAGGAGACGGTATTCAATGACCGTTGAAGGATCCAAATTGAAAAACAGAAACTATTTATTCACTTGCCTTATTATCCGTACAATTTGACATTACTTGTATAGAGATTATGTCAAATTTTAACCGATAGTAAGGCAAATGAACGGTTGGTAAGATAGGAACGGGCCAGAAGTAAGTACTTATTTTAATAATTAGTAGGCTAAAAAATAAACCTAATATTGTGTCCGATTTTATTACATAAATTATAAGACAATAATTATGTTTGATAAGCTTGTCAATTTTTAATAAAGATTAAATACATTGAAGCGAGTAAGACCTTGAACTTACAATAAGATAATGGTCTCAGAAAGTCCTCCAAATTATTAAGTAGGTAGGAGTTTGTTTGTTAATTTATTCTATTGCTAATATTTATTCAAGTCTCGACTAACAGGATTGACAATGAAAACGGACGACTGCATGGATTTCTGAGTTTTATAATAATTAAAATTTGTTGCTTTGGTCTATGTATACATGGAAAAATATTAGAAACGGCTATTGATCGGGTCGTTAATTAAGGTAATCGCTCAGTAAAATCTCTACGAAGTAGATACCTAAACTATACATGACTAGATGGAACCTTAGGCTTCTCTCGCCTTTTGGCGTTTTAATATTTAAAACACATCTCTATTAATATCATAAATGCGAAAGTAACTCTGTCTGTCTGTTCCGTTTTCACAGAAAAACTACTGGACCGATTTGACTGAAACTACTGAGTTTCAGTCAAATCGGATCAAATAAAATCAAAATCAAATATTATATTTTCGATGCCGAGGATGAACATAGGATACTTTTTATCCCGAAAATTGGGATAGTTTCCGGGATAAAAATATATTTGTGTCTCTGTTTGTTATCATGTTATGGAAAGACTATTGGACCGATTTGGCTGAAACTCGATACATATATAATTTTAATACCGAGGGTGGCCAAAGGATACTTTTTATCCCGGATAATGGGATAAATTTTGAGATACATTTATGTAAAGGTTATCCCGGCAACTAGGATAGATTAGGTAAGGTAAACAATAAAAAAAAATTCGATAATATTTTTTTAATTTTCATCATCTGTGAAGTCATCTTCATAATAGAAGGCCGGTTCGATTTGGTCGTTTTCATCTACATCTTGCGTATCTGCAACTAACTCATCTCCAGTTTTCCGTTCACATTTGTTATGGAAATATATAGTTCTCAGCAGCTGCACGCACCACACTTTGTTGATGATTTTAATTACTTCGGGTTGTGGAAATCGGCAGATTATATTATGCCAGTGATCCTTGAATGATTTCCTTCAAAATAAAAATAAAAAATTGACAGCGCTCGAAAATTTTCAAGTTGTGTTTTTTTTTTACAACTATGTGACTCTCCTATTTACTTAAGTCACGCACAAATTGTCAGATTATTGAAATGTAGACTTTTCTGCATGTAATTAACTCACCATATCTTAATCTGACGCGCTTGAGTTTTTTTAACGACCGATTTTTTTTACTATTCTGATCGCCTGCCCTAAACGCAGGACCCACCCTATTTCAAGGGTTCATATATGGTGGGGGTACATAATAGGGTGCAAGGTTTCTCCCCTTATGTTATTCTGCTACGCTCGAGTAAATCCCAAAATCCCCGCTTGGCCTTCCCCTACTATATATAGCTAGTGTTCATTCATGAATGTGTTAACAACGTTCTTTCTCTATGAGTAATGATAGTTGGCAACACTTTTTGAGTCCGCGTTCCCCTAGTCGCTCACAACGGCCAAAGTGCTCAGTCAGCCGTTCCACATAGTGACCACGGTCGTTATGGTCGTGGCGAAAACGTCACTAACGACGTCATTATTTTCGATCACATAGCGCCTACAACGACTTATGTCAGAGGTGGGTTGATTTTTTTTGTTTATGGCCTGGCAACTAAGCCTTTAAGCTAGGCGCAGTTGTATTGTAGGCTAAAATCGACGCCATCCAACGGAGTTCTTCTGAAAACTTGAAAGGCCACATTTGGCTATACAGTTCACATTTCTCACAAAAACACATAATTACACTCAAAAACTATCAATATCCTACAACTATTGTTCATTTTAGAGTAATTTTACACATTTTTAGAAAATAAAACTGCACAGTACAACGTTCCCTTTCAGTTCCTGCCAAAAACTCCGAGGTGGGTTGAAACAGGCGTTGACCACAAAGCATTAATTCTCTCTAAAGATTGACGTCGTTAATCACAGCAACGCTCCATAATCCATTCCACTAGAGCTTATGATTGTAACGCCCGCAAGCAAGTGGAACGGGAAAAATCGCGGTTATGAACGTGGTCGTTGTGAGCCTCTTGTGGAACATAGCCGTTGTAAATAATATCTAATCTGTGGCAGCAGAGAGCAAGTGTGCACTGTAAAAATGTCAATATTGTTGATAAACGTCCACGAAAACAATACCACAGATGCTCTGAGTAAAATAGGGCAAAGTTATCTCATTACTGGAAAATACGAATATTATCATTATCTTTGTGATGGTTTTGATGATCAGGTAACGTATTACAGTATTGTTGTTTATTTTATGTTAGTAGATTAGGTTAAGAGGAGAGCCTTTATGCGCCACCTCTTAACTGCTAAACTGGACACGACTGGACGAGCTTTATACCTAATTTACTACCACTAAACCAGCATTACTAGCCTGGTTGAAGTAAATTTTTGCTTAATTAAAGGGCGGAAATTTGGCAGTCTGCTGCTGTCTGCTTCCCCCACCAGCAAAAATGTAGAACTGGAGCCGTTTAGTGCATACAATTCACGTTGAAGCAATTGTACAGCTATTATACTTACATATTTAACATTACATTTCTATAATGCATTAGAATTACATAACTTATGATGTAATTTATGCATATAATATGTATGGTTTAGGGCTGGGGCTGTGGTTATAGGACCCTTCAGACAATATGTTCCTGGATGAAAAATAATGTTAAGAATGATGTAGCAATTCCTACTATTACACAGATTCAAGAAACCCTAGTTGAATTAGAGGACAAGCCTAAAAGTTTCTTAGGCTCTAGACAGTGGATTGGAAGTTTTGAGGTGATTACTTAAATTTTTCTAATAACTAAATTTACACCAACATTTTAAAAGCCAAAACAAAAAGAATGTTAAACTGTAACTGTAATTACTGTGTACAAATGTAAAGGTAGACCAAAAAAGAGATGGATGGATTGTGTGAAGGATGATATGATTTGTGGTGTGACAGATGACATTATGTCAGAATAGAAGAGTATGGAAGAAAAAGACATTGTTCAGACTAAATAATTGGGAGAAAGTGAAAAAAAAAGATATTTTTAAAAACCAATTATAAGTAAATGTAAGTTAACTGGGGGTAATAGTTTATTCTTCTGCTTTAACTAAAATTGCTTTGGAAGCAGTGGTAGACTCTTGACTTTCAATAAGTAATCTCTAAGATTCCATTTTGAAATAAATACATTCATTTTTATTTTTTTCATTTTACATAATAAGTGTGTAGTAGTACACTTAGGTCTTTTAAAATCAATAACATTGTTTGGTAGTGATTTTTTTATTTTTATTTCAGTATATATTTTTATTTTTTATATTTATTTTTATTTCAGTATTTATTTCAGTAGCGATATATTTTCTTCAATTGTTTTAAAAAGTGTAATTAAAACTATGTTTTAATGGTTTTAAGCAATGATCTTAAGTTATAAGCTTACTGGTTTTATGCACATAATTGTATTTAATTGATTTTTTATTTTGATTTAACCTACTCCCAATTTGTCCACTTTAATTAGTGAATTTTTGTTTAGTCTATAAAAACAAAATAATGGACACTAAGATAAGACAAGGAACAGTCAGCCTCTGTGGTTGAGCGGGTTAAGCCTTTGCGGGCCTACCTCACTGCAACACAGAGGCTCCCGGTTCGACTCCGGTATAGTAAATTTCGGAAACATATTTTCTCCATTATTTACTATGCGTCTGGGTATCTGGGTTCGGCCCCAGAGTGGTATGTTGTGTATTACCCACAATAGAAGCGTAACTTGCTTAATTTGGGGATATACAATGTGTGTTTGGACAAACACCGATGATTATTATTAATCAAACAAAGTTATTTATTGATTTTTATTTTTTATCTTTTACATCCTTTGCAGGTTTGCTTGGTAATAGACAAGTTGTTTGATATACCATGTAAAATAGTACATGTGAATGCAGGTGATGACTTAAAATCCATTGTGGATGTGCTGGTGAATCATTTTGAGAAGTTTGGCAGCCCTGTTATGATGGGTGGCGATGTAGACTGTTCATCTAAAGGAGTGATGGGTGTTCATATTGTAGATGGTGAAGCTAGTTTGCTGATTGTGGTAAGGAATGTTATATTTATAAAATAAGCAACTTCATTATCTTATACTAATATATAAAGCTGAAGAGTTTGTTTGTTTGATTGAACGCGCTAATCTCAGGAACTACTGGTCTGATTTGATAAATTCTTTCAGTGTTAGATAGCCCGTTTATCGAGGAAGGCTATAGGCTATGTATCATCACGCTAAGACCAATAGGTGCTGAGCACCAATGAAGAATGTTTCAAAATCAGGGGGTTTTGAAAACAAATTCTATGAGGACGATGTCGCTGGCACAGCTAGTGTCTTAATAAAAGTGAGCTTGTATATAAAGAGTATGCTAAAGTCGCTGAATTGACAAAATTTGCTCCTAATTACACCTTAATCTTTTGCAATTACACAGCCAGCAAAGCATAGTAACTTAGGTAATTTACTCATGTATTTGCATTTCCCATTGCAGTGATGTGGTTTCGAACTCTGGGAAGTTTACACACTTTAGACAATATTTATGATGCATATTACTACCATGGAGGATGTGGTAAAGACCACACAAGTGGAGAAGAAAAAGTAGCATATATATGTAATTTGTTTCATTTTATCCATGCAGGAACGGAGAAAGAATACAATTTCCTGTGGCCAGGTGGCCTGTCGCAAGAGGCGACTAAACAACCCACAGCCAGGTGGTAGGGTATTTGCTCGACTGGATGGCGACCATCCCTGGTCTAGAGTATGCCGCCATAACAACCTTGTGTTGTGTTCCGGCATCAGTGACCAGGTTCCAGTCCCCTTTAAGAGAGCAGCAGTGCATTTGTAGCGCCTTTGGTATTGTGAATGTCCATAGGCGATGGTAACCACTTTCCACCAAGTGGGCCATCGGCCTGTCTGCTGAACTCCTGCAATAATAAGAAAATAAAAAAAATGTGGACCTTACTATCAAGAAAGATGTAACTTATACATGTGCAAATGTAAAAAAATTCCAAAAGTAAAATAAACATTTGGAAACTGTATAATTGTCTCACTTTATTGTTGTGGGTTATGTAATAGTGATGTTCTGTGAGTCATGTAATACATGGACGCATAGACTACTAAAGCATCGACAATATACATAAATAAATCGAAAGTAATTAATCTGAAAATAAAAAATATTCTACGTAAAAAAAACTGAAGTTAAAAAAAAAGTAAAAAGTGCAGTTATATTTTGCTGAATTAAATATATTTTAATTTTATTATTAATAATTTACTTATTTAATATAATTATGTAAAATATGTTAATTGAAATGTAGGTATATTTATTACACAATATAGTATTTTTAGTGAAAATAAATAGATAAGTTAAATAGATTTAAAACTTATTTATAGATAAGTTATTACTATTAGTAACTTATTAGGACACTACTAAAATTGATCCATCATCGAACTGTCAAAAGTAAAAATGCTTGGAAAGGGTATAGTGGAACACTTATAAGCCAATAGATGGCGCTGTGCAATGTGCAAGTTGTTTCTCATGCGTACAAAGAATGTAGGTGTACAAATTTCCAACAATAATATTCTGGCCTAGGCCTGCGAGGCATATTAATAGTTTCCGCGAAAGGACTTCCCTTTAAGACAGAGGAGTATTCTAAAATCCATCTCGCTTCTCCACTATCATTCCTAAAATATTATAATGATATTTTCTCAAGTTTTCGTGACTAGTATACATAATAAAACTATATTTTAACGGTTTTAAGTGAGGTAGTTTATTTGTTATTGTAATGATATTAATTAATATTAATATTATTACAACATCACTCATTTTCTTTAATTTATTTGTGACATTTTTGCTATAGCCTTAAATTTATCTTCCCATCTAATTTATTGTCCTAATATTTCTTTTTTTTTATCTTGCCATTACAAACTGATGGATTATTATTTTTCCAGGATCCACACTACATTGGTAAGGAGCAAACTAAAGGATTCCTTCAAAAGAAGGGTTGGGTGAAATGGCAGCCATTAAAAGACTTTGTGAGCTATTCCTTCTACAATCTATGTTTACCCCAAATCAAATCTAAATTATTATGAAATAAATAGTCTTATTAACTTACCAGTATTTATTAATAATAATATCTAACAAAAAACTATACTTAATAGAAACGAAATATTGAGATCATTTCAACAAATAATACTGAAATTATGTAAACTACTAGCTGACCCGGCGAACTTCGTACCGCCATATTTTCTGAATTCCTAAAAGACTAGTTTCATGACACAAAAACAAAATCGCTCCAGGTGATTAGGAGGATTCTAGAACCCGATCTCAGCGCCATCTACCGGTTCCAATTGTGAATCTAAACCACTCGGGGACCTATTCAAACACACAAAACAAATTTCATCAAAATCGGTTAACCCGGGATAAATAAGTATCCTATATCCGTCTCCTGGTTCTAAACTACCTCCCCACCGATTTTCAGCCAAATCGGTAAATAAATGGTGTAACTAACACAACTTTCTTTTATATATAAGTATATAGATATTTTGAGAACCATGTTCATTTTTCATAAACTCAAAAAATGCCAGTACAACGGTTTTTCTAGACTGTTCCATTTTGTAACAAATAAATTGTGAATCTATCAAACTAACTAGCACCAAAGACAATTAATTGAGAAATATCTGTTTACATATTTTGGTTTAACTACCGTTCACCATTATATTATTAAAAATAAGGGAATATAACACATAAAAGCTAACCAAAATATATCTTACTAGTGGCCCATCCCGGCTTCGCACGGGTGGACAATTTTTTTTTTTGGATAAACGTATAAATGTTGCCTATATTACTCAGTGATAATGTGGCATTCTAATGGTGAAAGAATTTTTGAAATCGGTTCAGTAATTTTTGAGTCTATTCGTTACAAAAATACAAATGTTTCCTCGTTATAATATTGGTATAGAAGTATAGATAATTAGAGAATTTGACGTTTTGTAGTTTATTTATTATAATTGCTGGTGTTCAATTTATTTGCTAAAGAAGGTACGGTACATACAGGACAGGATGGTAAATATTATAAGTTAGCTTCACGTGCTTTTGCCTGTTTAAAATTACTCAAAATAAATATTTAAATAGGTAATCTTACATTTTTATCATATAATAAAATTTAAAATCACAATTGAAATACAAATTAAAACTACATTGGTGCCAGGTACATTCAAACATGTTTTAAGTCTCCGGCTCTTATTAAATAAAAAGTAAAGCGACGCACAGTTATTAGTACATAAAGGGCCATCCGTAAATTACTTCCTAAATTTCGTGACGTCACATTTCAATATCTAACATATTTAAGTTTTAAAACACGAAATTTTGAACAATTAACGAAAAATTTCAAAATATTTCCAACTCTGTATGAGCATAGTTTAAAAAATAATTTAAATGGAAATAAAACTAATTACAGAACTGCTGTTTTAATTTAATAATTTCTTGATGTAATACTGCAAAATATGTGACGTCACACTAGCGAGGAAAGTCTCACGAATGTCACCAGCTGTGACAAGGACGGGGGAAGGGTCGAAAATCATGAAATTCGTGCGAATTTGTGGATGGCCCCTAATGGGTTATTTAGATATACATAGGCTTAGTGCTGTAGTGTTGTTTTCGGTTTATAAATTTTCGGTACTAATCCGTGTTCATAATTAAACAAACACCCTGCAATATCCAATGGCTGCAGTGCTCGGCCGTCCAAAGGTCCGACTCCAAAACAAACCCGACACCCATGGCGTTGCGTCGTTGGGATGTGGTATACACAGGAGTTCTGAGGGTGTTCTGAAATAATAAATCATATAATCATAGTCTATCCCTTGGAATATATTGTTCCCATTTCCATGGTAACAAGCAGGAAACTTGCGAATTAAAAGTGGTTAGCGCAAATATTAAATATTCAAATAAGTTTTGCTTACATACTTGTGCTGCCTGTTTCCCTGCTTCTTGCCGGGGAAGTAGACATAATGTAAAAAACTGAATGTGTGTGCAGATCAGACGCAGTAGAAGTGAAACAAAGTGTGAAAAGGGGTGAGAGGGATTCTAAATTTCATGAGGTCAAATTTCATATAATTATATCGCTATAATATATTTACGCTTTAAAAAGCGAAATTTGAAATATTCACGAAAAAACTTCAAAATATTTCCAACTCTATCAGTATGAGCATAGTGTATAAGTTATTAAATATAATGTATTCTATCTAATTCTCTCGCAAGCTTAGTCCTATAGATTTTTGTGTCTATCCCTTTTTAATTTCATTGAGTTTTAAATCACAAAGATTATAAAGAAGTTTCACTTCAATAAACGGTAATGGTAACAAACAGTATTACACAATAGGGGAACGGACAGTCATATCAACTGAGATACTTTTATAAATTTACAGAACGACGCGCGACGCAGCCACATGATGTATAACGTCATAAGTAGATAAAAGTTAAACGAATCTCATAGCGCACTAATAAGTTAAAATTTAATTTTACTTCGTAGTCTATACCTAGTCTTGCCATAAATATTGTAACAAAGAATTTTTTTTCTATTGCATCATTTATAAGTTTTACAGTGTGTTAGTTTAATACATAAATATAAAACTGTTTAAAATATAAAAAGCTTATTCAATGTGGTCTCCATTGGCTGCAATACAGTCCTTTAATCGTTGAGGCCAGTTATCAATAGAAGCACGCACTCTTTCCATGGGAAAATTCTTCACTGCCAATCGTATGGATTGTTTTAGGAACTCCAAATTATCATGGCGTTTAGAGCAAGCCGTACTCTCTAAAATTGACCATAAATCATAATCCAGCGGATTAAGATCGGGACTAGCCTAGACGACGGCAAGTCTTCAGCTCTGATGAAGTCCGAAACGTTCGTTTCCAACCAAGACTGCGTGGACCGAGCTTTATGACCCGGCGCCGAGTCTTGCTGGAAAGACCATTCTTGGTTATTGAACATGGTGTTGTTAAGGGGCTTAACTACCTTCTCAAGAATGAAGACAAGAATATCTTGATACACTTGTGCCGATGTTTTGATACCCTTTTCACAAAAATATGGCTCAGTCACTCTTTCATAGCTAACACCCCACTAAACCATCACTGAAGACGGATAATGCCCACGTTGTACTCTGTCGACTAATTAAGAAGCTTCCTTAGAGCTTTGAGCATAAATACGGTCATTTTGTTTATTAAAATGTTTCTCAATTGTAAACAATTTCTCATCCGTAAACAAATTTTTTTGTGACCTTCGCTTTACGTACTACTTCAGTAGTTGATTCGATTTTACCACCCTATTCTTTTTTAAATTTGAGTTAAGAAATGACCAGTGCGTCTCTTATAGGCTTCAAGTCCTAAGTCATCTTTTAAAATACGCGACATGGTTCTAGGTGATATCTTCATCTCCCGAGATAAAATCTTTTGTTTTCGGACAGGATTTCTTCGAATTCTTTCCCTTACTGGTTTGACCACCTTTTTCGTACGAACACTATGTGGACGGCCAGATGTTTTTCTGTCACAAACAGAGGAGGTCTCATTGTACCTATTAATAGCCCGGTACACAAACATTTGACTGTATACGTATGGAGAGTTTTAAAAATTACATTTGGCTCCATACCTACTTTGTGTAATGCAATCACAGCGATTCGGTTCTCTTTATCGCCCCACTCCATTTTAATATCGCAAAATGTTGTACGATGTATTGGTGCCAAAATGAGAAAACACAATGAACAATCATATAAAAATGACAGATTCCAAATTCAAATGTAATATTTAGTTTCTTTCTAATTGTAATAGTATTTATGGCCAGACTAAGTATATACCGCTTCACAACGTGTTATTTTGCTGTTAAGGAGAAGAAGCGGCAAGAAACACCCCAGCAACACATCTGGCTAAAAATTGTTTTTCTTTATATTTCTTATTCTATTTATATCTCAAGTTCTTTTTTTTTATAAGTTTTATACAGAAGTATGTTACAGAATGACTTTTGAAGAATTAATGGAGTTGTAGCAAACTGTGCATATTCAATAAGACAGAGACAATAAAAGGAAAGAAAAATATTATTATAGTTATGATAAAGACATGACGTACACAATTTTTTTGCTGCAACGTATCTCCATAAATTCCTTACAAGTATGGCAAGATAAAAAAAAAACGTACAAAACACAGTTAATAGGTTGGAGTGAGCTGCTATGTAAATGAAGTTTTGTCATTTAAGTATTCTTCAATAGTGTAGTATCCCTTTTTTAGCAAGATACTTTTTAATTTGGTTTTTAATTTAGTGAAAGGCAGATCTAACATTTCACTCGGAATCTTATTGAAGAAGCGTATACAGCTTATCCCCCAAAAACAGGACAATATTTTTTGTAATCTAAAAGATGGCAATATCAGTCTGTTACAATGCCTGGTGTTGAAATTGTGAACATCCTTATACTGCTTGTAGGCACTCAAATTATTACAAATATAAATTATATTATTAAAAATATATTGGCAGGCGACCGTCATAATACCGATTTCTTTAAAGCGTTCTCTTAAGAGACTTCCGAGGGCCGAGGTTGTAAATTGACCTTACGACTCTTTTTTGTAAAACAAATATAGTCTCGTAAATCAGCAGCGTTGCCCCGAAGTAAAATACCATAGGACAATGATGCTAAGAAAATAATTAAAATAAACTAGTCTAGCACTCTTCGTCAGTCAACTGCCTAACGCTTCTGCATATTTTTAAATATACTGGCAGTTGTAAGACATAGCATAAGGTTCCACTTTGTTTTGATATTTGTCATGGTCATCATACCAGCGAAAATGACCTCTTAGCCCTCCTGTTCTCTTCTATACAAAAATATTAGAATTTATTGCAACATCTGCCCGCATCCCTATTGTAGGTTCGTCGGCCGTACAAATCGTTTGGCCTAGAGCTTGGAAAATGGAAACCAAATATCTTCTCGAAGAGATACTTTTCTTTATAGCAACCGTTAAAGCCCATTTCGTTTATTGTTCTCGTTTCGGGATAATAAGTATCAATCTATTGCTCAATGAGAGACGGGTGATAACCCAAATTATTTTAAATATTTCAAGACGTAAAGGTCAAACAATATTTTATTATTTGTTTACACGTCTGAGTTGAGTTATATGATTAAAAATCTTATTATCCAAATAATGTACAAAGCAGATTGTCGCTCGCTTTAGACTAGTATTTTTAAATTGCGGCTCACATGACATATTTATTCATATGTAAAATTATATATGGAAATGCCTATATATCAAGCGGGAAGGTTGACATTTTCTGGAATATTAAATTATAAATATTCCTATCAAATGTAACGAAGGTTACGAATAATCTTATTTTCTTTTAAAATGGTTTATTAATGAAAAATATAAATAGATATATTAATACTTTTGAGATTTTGCCCAAAACTTTGCGGGTGCTGTCCACTTTAACTTAAAAACTAAAGTTTGCTGTCGATCCCGGGACAGAAGCTTTATTTTACATAAAAAATTTAATTCAGTTTTTTACATATAATAATAACTTAATAACAAAGACACTAAGTCCATATAGTTTAGACAACTGCCCAGCGAAACATTGAGGTGAGTTGAATCCAACCGATTTCAAGTAATACAATGAATGACATGTTGTTTATGACAACGTAGGCATTTGTTAGTGAATTGAAAAACGCGATTGCAGCGCCATCTATTTTGCTAATACATCTATTGAACGGAAACGACGTTATTTAGCGGGATAAAATGTATCTTAAGTATTAACTATAAGCCAGCACTTTGTTGAGTTTCATTTATATACGTTCAGTACTTTAAAAAAAAAGATGCGATCGCAGCGCCATCTTTTTCGCTATTTTCTTCTATCCCACGGAAACGACGTCATTTATCGGTATAAAAAGTATCGTAAGTTACGCCCGGGATAAGATCTAGCTCCATGTTTCAATTAAATCCGTTCAGTAGTTTTCACGTGATGCTCTAACAGACATACGGACAAAAATTGTATTTTCGGAATCGCTGGACCGAATTCACTCCCTGATTTTTTTTTACATTTTAAACACATTGTACAAACTCGAACCATTTACAAATTCATTATATAGTATAGTATACATGTAATGCAATGTTTTAATTTTCTTGAAGACCATTTTAACTCTCATAGATACTTGACACTGGCTAAATACACAAAAAGAAGAAAAGGAAATGTACTAAGTATTGTAGAATAGACTTACTTGTAGTTTGAGCTTGTGAAATTCAATAGGGATAATATACATAATTGGAAGTTCTGTGACCAATACTTTTGGATGTGACCTACGGAGGCAACCTTCATCGACGTCCCATCTGGCTCCTTCCAAGTATAGACCACGGACGTAACAACCCTGTTTAAAATATATTTAACACTATTTCCGTGAATACTGTGATTATCCGTGCAGCAACGGAGAAAGAATACAATTTCCTGCGGCCGGGCGGCCTGTCGTAAGAGGCGACAAAACAACCCACAGCCAGGTGGTAGGGCATTTGCCCGACTGTATGGCTACCACCCCATGTCTAGAGTATGCCGCCATAACAACCCTGAGTTGTTTTTCGGCATTAGTGACCAGGTTCCAGTCTCCTTTAAGAGAGCAGCAGCGCATTTGTAGCATCTTTGGTGTTGCAAATGTACATAGGCAATGGTAACCGCTTTCCACCAAGTGGGCCGTCTGCTTGTCTGCTGAACTCCTGCAATAAAGAAAAAGAATAGTTTAAAGCCACGTACACATCTGCGAGCCGTAGCTGTAACTGAACGGATACAGTGACGTGCTCTAATGTGTACGCCGACATTGATCTTCGCTTTGTTGGCTCGCTGCGACCGCGCCGCGTGCCGCTCACCTCGAGCTTGCCAGTCACGTCCACATTGTGATTTTGGTTACAGTAACTGCAATGGTTACGGTTACGGATCGCAGGTGAGTACGGAGCTTTATGGAAAAATATAATCTGTATAAAAAAAAAAGTTAAAAGCCAACGTCACGCGGTGTTCCCAGGCTGTCACACATGAAGGACTTACTAATTTAATAGAATATATTATGATTATTAGATACATAATTATTAAAATTAATAACTAATTAATTACATGTATCTTTTTGATGCAAGTTTACGGATAAACTTCCGTTAGTGGTTTTGTACGTGGTAGGAATTATTTTCATGATTAAAGGTCTTAAGGGCTGGCTCGATCGGTGTGACACCACGCTCTCGCAGAATATCGGCGTGAAACGGTTAGCCTTGAGCTAATCGTGTTTCGTGCCATGAGTGGAGTTCCGATGGCCAACTTCCCCCTCCCCATATTCCATTTTTCCTATTCCAATCCCATGTCATCCCAATCCTAGCCCTTCTATCCCATTCCTCCTGTCTGATCCCTCCATCTCATGCCCCTATCCTATCCTATCTTAAAGGCTGGCAACGCGTTGTCGACGGTAATCACTTTCTATAGCTGGGCTGTCTGCGTGTTAGCCATTTTCGCAATAAAAAAAGGCTATGATAAGGTTTAATTTTTTTTGACAAATTTTGACTCGTTTGGTATAATTTTTTTTATGAATATTACGTTACAAAACGAGACAAGAATGACTCGTGGCGCTATCTAGTCGTGAACAATTTAAGAGCTTTCAGAGTTATATATTTTACTAGGTGAATGTAATTTCTAGTATTCTTCTTCCATGATATTAGGGAAACGCTCACAGTGACTGGTCTCTCTTCTATCTCATCCGCAGACAACCACTTCGTGACTTTAGTGAACTGCGTGGAACGGTCCAATGGCCAAGTGTACAGTCTGCACGCTATTTGTATATGGGCTATTAGGTACGATTCCGGTATGTGCAGTCCTGATAACCATATCACTATCGGCTCTTCCATTGTTGCCTGTAACACAAAGACTTAGTTGTTAATCATTCTTCTTCAGCCAATCGAAGTCCACTGCTGGACTTAGGCCTCCCCAAGTCTGCGCCACATATCCCGATCTCCCCGCCTTCTTTATCCAACCCTTGCCGGCGACCTTTCGGAGGTCGTTGGTCCATCAGGCTAAAGGGCGTCCTACGCTACGTTCACCGAGACGGGGTCTTCACTCCAGGACATGTTTGCTCCATCAGCCGTCGGTCCTGAAACAGTCGTGACTGCACCCACTGTCAGTTCAAGTCGTTAATTTTGCGCGCTATATCGGTTACTTTGGTTCTTTTACGAAACACCCAACTTAGCCCTTTACAGTCTATTCAATATTTGTCAATAAATAAAATTGAAGTTTCTATCTGTGATTTCAAATTATACTAAGCAACATCGTCACGGTATGGTTACTACGACGATATGTGTTTTTAGGTTGGTGTTTTTAAACTGGACGCGAACGATGTATCTCTGGCACAACTAGTTTTTAATAATTGGCCTCGTGGTTGAACGGGCTAAACTTTTGTCGGCCTACCTGCAGTGGTAGCGCAGAGGCCCTGGTATCGATTCCTGGCATGATAAATTTTGTAAACGAACTTTTCGTTATTTACCGAGTGTTTTGGATGAGCCCCAGAGCCCTCCGTTGTATATTATCCATAACATAAGCGTAACTTGCTTAGTTTGGGAATATAAAATATATGTCTGTCAATTTTATTATACGGTTCAAGACGTTTATTTCTCAAAATAATTATATTAATTTAGAGAGAAATAACCAGTCACATAAAATAGTCTCTGTCTCGCGAAAGAATTGTCGCACACGGAGCGCTACGGTCGTTAGCAAGATTAATTTATTTTATAAAGATTCCCTTTTAATAATACTTATTTGTAAATAGAATAACAATATAATGTAACATTTATATGAAAACATTTGATAAAAATGACAACAACGTGGCTGGGCGAACCCGTTATAATTAGTCTCATTGTTTGCCGCTGGACTAGTTTCGTGAGACGCACTTTTACATATTCAACGTGAACTATAATAATCACAAACTATACCCAATCTGTATACTGTCTTGTCCTGGCAATGAAATGGTCCATCCATCCCCCCAGCCCTTTGCAGGTGGCCGGCGCCAACGCCTTCCACACTTGGGGCAGTTGTCCGTTGAAAAGGCTGTAGGAAACGTTGTCCAGCACCGCGTCCATGCCGATCTCGCCGGCCAACGCTTTGCGAAGGAGTGATAGAGTCGTGCGCATTCGGCTTATAAGACGGTTGAATCTGAAATTTTAATATTTTACTCATATTTTTAATGCTCGACTCGAATTTGTACATCCCTAGATACCTCAAAAAATTATGTGCACAAAATTCTCCAATCTGGACTCTGGTAACTTCTGAAACTTTCATAACAAGGTGATGCGACGAACTCCTGTCGCTTTTTGACGTTTTCTTATAAGTATAAAACATACCCATTTTTAAACAAAATTTAAAATTCTATTAATAATTTTCTTCTTTCACTCGTTTAGTCTAAAATATTAGGGTTGGATAATATTAATTGTAATTATACTAATTGCAATTAACCTCTCAAGTTCTTGGAGCAACACGACGAGTGTCGGTGTGATATTCATTTCAAACATTTTCCTCACGCGCCATATTTCATATAACGCTGGCAGTTTCCCTAGAATATCCACTGCAATCGTGTCTATGAAGTCTTCACGACTCATCGCTCCATCGCCCTCGCCTGATAAATGAAATAACATTTCAAAAAAAGAAAGAAAACTATTTATTAATATGGTTTATTTTGATAAACTGGACGTATTAAAGCTAGTATGAAGAAAAATTTATTAGATATGTACGTGGAAATTACGATAATAATTGTCTTGGCTTTTGTGTCTATCCAGCGTACAATATATTACTTCAAAACTACATAAATCAAAACAATTATATTCAACTTACGATATACTGGTTCCATAGGGAGAAAAACAAAACAAAAATTAGTATGTATTATAAGTTAAAGAAAAAATTGACCCTATCCTTCCGACTAGAGAAGTAGGTACTTACCTTCCTCTTTCCTGACTAGCAGCAAATGTAATAGAATCCAAAATTAGTAATGAAACTTTATGGCCTTTGCAAAGGATTGAGTGTCGTCTCGTCTTACTTACTTGTCTGCGGTTGAAGTTCGATGAGATGTCCCCACATCATTCTTACAGCCTGACTAAAGTATCCGATCTCGGCGTTTGGATGAAGACCGAACACTTCTGGCGTATTGGCCAAGGGCAGGGTATCGATAAACTCTGTAATCAAGGGTGTAATATAACTTTCATCAGTGTCAGCAGCGAAGGTCGGATTGAGAAGAAAAACGGTTTTCGTAATGGTTGCAGACGCTTTACGTTAATGTATGCATGGCTTTTATTAGACAACCGCCTTCCCTGATATAGTCAGAAAACTGTTTAACCGGTACTTATTTAAAAGTTTTTTTCTTCGCTGGTTCTTTTCTAAACGTCTTTTAATTATCAGCGAGATCTCTTTTTCGTCCATCTCTTATTTTCTCATTGTTCACTTCGGTACTCTTATTCGTACCTTCCTTACTATTGTCTTACAATAACTGAACACGATTACAGCCACGATTAATAGTTTATTTGTCAGGCAGAAAGAAGTGACGATGAAATCATATTTTAGTAGCATGATCTTTTACTTTTATATTTGTTTGAATATCATATTTTTGTGAAATAATGAGCATGTAGCATACAGAAATAGAGGCTGTCTAATTGTCTCTGCATTTGATTTATGAATTCCGCAACTTCTGACTCGCGTTCGCCAATTCCACCTAATTTTGCTTTGACCGCTTGTTTAACATCGAATTTAACTAAGAAACATATATCTGAGTCCTACTATTACCAATACGACTGAATATAAAAATACAATCCTTTCGGACTTTTGTATGTATGTAAGTGAACTCCATGCCATCTTCGAACTTGAATCGACCCAGAAAGAGGACGGCGCCATTTTTCATTAATATTGGCTTTTAGCCCAAAATTTTATAGCCCTATTAGAATGAGTAGTTTATTTATAATATTCTCATGTTTCTAAGACAAAGTTACATACCTATGTATTCATCTCGTTCGCCCTCTGGCGGTATGACGTAATCAAACACGTAGTCGCGGTAGAAGTGGAACGGCTGAAACTTGTCGAAGAGAAATTCTCCCATATATTCTTCCATATAAGTACGAACCACGCGACGGTCGAAATCGTCTATAACGCGACCGCCGTACATTACCTGGTCATTATTATATAATACTTACACAAGTAACAGACTTAGACATAACACTTATAGTTCTTTCGCGTTAAGAATGCAGTGAGTCATCATTGTTCGCCGGCTTAGCCCCGCCCCCTAACCAATCAAATCTTTTCAAATTACAAGGTCAAGTTCACAGTGACCAGTTGAAGGCATAGCTTCGAACGCGACGGTTGTGTCCTGTAATTGTGTTAACTGATTTATATTTTAAAAAATGAATACCTCACCAATTCGTAAAAATAAAAGTGATTCGGTAATTCATAGTGGAGACAAAAATAATTTACAATGTTTTTAAGTATTTTAAACAGTCTGATTTAAATGTGACTGTGGACAGCATAGTACAAAAACCGGCAAATGCATGCGGTGTGTCCGAGAGAACAGTTTTATAGTATTCTTAGTGAAAAACAGGAAAATATTTTGACACAATTCGGTTACTAGACGTTGATCGATAAAAAGAAGTGCTACGACCACGTCTTACAAGAAGGACATACTATGTGGGATTTAGATGACGTCATGGAACTCGCTGCAGCAAATTCTTTTATTATAAATATTAAGGACGATACTAGTGATAGTGTTAAAATATTAATGACTTAATTTTGATTTTTAACTTTTAAGTGTATTTTTTAAATTCATTAAACTTAATCTTTAAAAATATAATTTGTTTAAATTTTAACACCACTGTGAATACACCTTTACCCTGCAGTTGCACTGATGACTCACTGCATTCTTAACGCGAACGAACTATAGATAAATCGAACATAGCACACAATGAAATAATTTCTCCCAAATTGATATACCGATGTGACTCAAGGTCTAATGATAGTAATATCGATATGGTATTACAATAACAATAATATCGACCCTATAATAGGATCAGTTTTGTAATATATCTTTAACCTAACTACATATTTCAATACAGTTGGATTGCCTGTAGAAATCGCTTTTGGAGATAAAAGATAATTTAAACTTACTAAAAACATTTAATAATATCAGCCCATAAATGTCCCACTGCTGGGCTCGGGCCTCCCATTATAGGGGAACGGACAGTATACCCGCTACGCTTGTCCAAGGCGGTTTGGCAGGTTGCCACTAAAACATAATTATAAGCAATTAACTGAAATTTAAATGACAATGTATGTTAACGATGACTGTAGCAATAACTGGCAAGAAGTTGTACTTAAAACTTAATCTAACTTTACTTATGTACTTACTATGTGTAAACCTACTCAAATTCTGATTATTATTTTTGCCAAAGAAATATGGTAATTATGTACTGTTGTCTATCTATATATACCGTTGGATACTAAAGGTTTTAATAAACTCGCCTCTCCAAAAAGATACTTGAGAGTGGCCCAAGGGATTGGGCCGTTGACAGCAGCACATCGCTCCAGATAGCACTGAAGTATCTGCATGCATACCACAAAATCGGACTCGCTGAAGTCGTATGATATGTTCCAACCGATTTTGTCGTATTTACGGCGTTCCTGTAAATATAATGAGCGGGTTTTTATACAGTTCATGTGTTTGTGTAACTTTTCTAGCTCTGTAGCCAATCCTATATAAACTTTAAAACTGTAAATGTTGTGGACAGAATCACCCCCCGAAACTCATGTACCCCCACGCCCCGCTTACCTTGAATGCGTAGCTCGCCCGATTAGCAGCTAAGCGTCTGCTTAAAAGTAGTACCTTAGCTAGTGCAGTGCGAGCCACTGGCATGGTCAATGTATGTTAGTTTGTCAAGTATACAATCAGTTTCCGAATCAAGTAATACACACAAGAGAAGAAAAGGAAGACCAGGAATACCAGGAAGCATTCGGAAGCCTCTACAGCCATTTGGACTCTCAGCGTGACTTTCGTAGTTCTTATGAATACCAGTGTGTTTGATTAGGGCAACTCGTATTGATCGGTGAAATTGATACAATTAATGTTATCAGTGTTCAGTGGAACATATGGGTTCTAGTACTAACTTGTGTTGATTGACCTGAACGTGCCGTTTAGTACAATAGTGCTGATCATACCTATTGCTGTATTTATTTATAGGCGCTTACAGCCTATAAATAAATACAGTTCATATTAAGGGGGGTTTCATTGAGTACACCACCCGCACCTTACAATAAATAAACTTTTATTGAGAACAAAATAATTGACATCACAGTTATGACATTCAGTTCGATGCGAGCTCCGATGACCCGCTTCATCCACGTACCCCCCTAACCAACCATCCCTATCCGTCCCCCTATTCCAATCCCAACCCCTCTATCCCATTCCTCCTGTCTGATGCTTCTATCTCGTCCTCCCCGTTCTATCTTTATCCTATCCTAATGGCTGGCAATGCGTTGATTGCGCCTTTAGTATTGTAAACGTCTATAGGCGACGGCAACCACTTTCCATGAACTGGGCCGTCTGCCCGTTTGACAGCTTCGTAAACCTTACGACTGTGACAATAGTTATGTTTTTCCATTTGTCTATGTATGTCACAGTATTTTTTTCTCAGACGCTACGGGGCTTATTTTAATAACTTTGGCAGAGAGGTGGCTCAGGTGGCAGGAAGGAAGCAGAGAGGTGTAGTAGTTTCTATTATGTATACTCTATGTACTGTTTACCTGAACCACAGCATGAAAAAAGGCCAAAACGTAAACGAGCTTCTTGAATTGCGGATGCGGACACTCCTCTAGCGCATACGCACGCATTTTGAAATACGTGTTCCGTAAATTTAATTTTAAACCATTTGGCGGTTCTGTCACCACTGAAATTCATAAAACAAAGTTTTATTGAATTATTTGAATTATAATCATAAAATTAACAAAGAGCCAAGGTCACGCGGTATTCCCAGGCGGTCACGCATCCAAGTACTGACCGCGCCCGACGTTGCTTAACTTCGGGGATCGGACGAGAACCGGTGTTTTCAACATAGTATGAACGTTGGCGACTAAACTGTAGAAATAACCTAATATATATAACTGATAGCTGGTTCCTCCTATATATTACTATTCTTTCCCTTGTCTTCCCATGGGTAGAAATTTAAAATTACTTGTATGGGGCTTGTGTCAAATTTTAACCGCTCGTATGTCAAAACGGTTAGTAAGATATAGGAATCAGCCATGAGACGACTGAGAGTGTAATGCGCGTCTTATATCATAATTTGAAGCGAAACAAATGTTAGTATTCGTCGCAGTATTAAATAGTATAAAATTATGATTAGGTAACATTGATAAATTTTAACCGCACAATAAAAAAATAACTCGGGTATATTTGTAATTGTAACTATTAAACCAATGAACGCCAAA
Source organism: Dendrolimus houi (assembly GCA_039645545.1). Classification (NCBI taxonomy): domain Eukaryota; kingdom Metazoa; phylum Arthropoda; class Insecta; order Lepidoptera; family Lasiocampidae; genus Dendrolimus; species Dendrolimus houi. The sequence continues at coordinate 14,733,807 of CM077134.1, forward strand.
AGTAATTTTTCTTTTAATTTTTGAGATACGAAAATATTACAATAATTTTACACCAATATTTAAAACATTGTTTTATTCCAAATCAGTTTTCTAATATTCTCCACCCATATTGCGTTAGTATTTTGATTAATTAATAACTACTTAAAATAATTTTCCTTTAGGCTCTCTCAGTGGGGCATAAAAAACTATATAATTTTAAGCCAGGTGTATAAATACCTGATAATATTTACCTTTGAGCGATCTTTGCAATATACCAATGGGGAAAGTTGGCGTTGGATCAGTGGTCAGCCAAAGTCGATACTCTGGATGTGGCTTCGTCATCAACTCCAGTTGTTTCTCAAGTTCACGTAGGAAGGAGACCAACAGATGGCAGTTCTGCAGTATCAACCATTGGCCGTGCTGTATTGCACCTTCTAGCAGAGCTAACGCTGCCTATGGGTTCAAGACAAAATTAAAAAACTAAATAATTAACATTTGTAGAGAAAAAACTACCTACTAAATACGTAATCCTTGTTTATTATTCGATCAAACTTTCATATAGGTTACGTTGTTTTAAATTTTTAGCTAGGCGCTATTTGCTTCCGGAAGTTTTACTTAATTTTATATCGCAAATTATCCCCATTTTCTGGGATAAAAGCCTACAACCACCTTACTCTAACTCAATATGAATAAGACAGCCTATAAATATATTTTTATACTGGTGTACAATAAAGAGTGACAGAACTCTTCATGGTGTTTGGATTCCAATGCATTTGGTTAATTTATTTTATATTATTTGGAGGTCGTGTGAATAAACACATAACAAAAGTAATTAACAATTAGCACAGCACAGATTTAGTTATAATAAATAAGAATTGGCTAGCCTTACACTCTCCTGTCCTTGTCCAAGCGAAAGATACTTGAACTTGCCCCCTCCAAATCCGCACCTGTCGGCCAACTTCATCAGATCAGCGGTGGGATCCGATCCAGGGCTGAGTATGAACACGACCGGCGAGAAAGGTGTCGTTTGTTCAACTATCATGTCCAAACTGTAGGAAAATACGTAAACAGCTGTTAAGGTGTGATCTTAAACCATTAATGTGTAGACGGGCCTACATGAAGAAAAATGTCTAATGGAGTGCAGCATTTTTTATAAACTCCTGTAGCGCTTCTGAGTACTCGAAAAGCACTGCAGCGTCATCGGCATCTTATTCCAAAATCGGCATACTTTAGCTGGTCTCATTTTTAGAGTCCGAGACACCATCTTCCTATTAATAGTCTAACTCTAAATCTATGACGAATGTTTGTTCCCATACCTTGGTTGAAGGATCGGATCTATAACCTGCGAAGGTTGTGAGGGGATCCTTGAAAGGAAGATGAGATTTGGTTATCCCAGGCAGTGGAAGAGGCCGATGGCATCATCACCGTGGCCCTGACATAAGGCGAAGGAAGGAATAGCGAGGGGTAGGTATCTCCGGCTCGGGAAATCGTAGCATTTCTTAGGTGGTGGTATTACTACCCCAACGTGGAGAATCCCACATGCCCTCACCACGTTTACCCTGCGGTATATAGTCCTCAATCGGATTACCCCTAATAAAAACGGGACCCGTTGAAAGGTGCACCGTGACAGAAAAATTGAGAGAAAGAAGACTAAGGTGGTATGGGCATTTAATGAGGAGGGATGAATAAAGTTATGTGACAAAAATAATGTTAAACTGAAAGATCTATAGATACAAGTGTAAAGGTAGACACAGAAAAAAGATGGAGTATGTAAGAAATGAAATGATGATTTGTGGTGTGACAGAGGACTACAGGAGTATGGAATGAAACAACATACTGTGCCTACCTCAAATTATTGGGATAAGGTAAAAGAAAAGAGAGATGAGGTGAAAGAAAACCTGTGAAGGTCGCCGGATGAGTAAAGCCATAAAAGAATTCTAGTAACGAAATAGCCCCGAAATCGCACATTTCTAATTTTGACCGACGAGTGCAATAGGTCGTCCTTATATATCATATTTTCATATGATAGAATATCACCAAAATTTGCAACAGGCGTTTTATTATTTAAAACATTTTATCTGTTACCTAAATGAGTCATAAATAGGTTTTTTCCTTTCAACCTCATAATTAAATAGTGTTTGTTCGCTAAATGCCATTAGTAGCAGTTCATCGTAATAAAAGATTGTTTTAAAGCAACATCTGTGCAAACTTTTTCAATGTGGTAGAGCCTTGCTGCAATAATTATCTTGATTTCAGCTTCAAGGGGTTTAAAATTGTGCGCTTCTTTTCTACCATATCCAATACTTCTTCATTGGTCTTCTTTTCTTTCCATCTTATTCCCTTCATGCGTCTCCAACACCGCATTTCAAATGCTCAAAATAAGCTTATTGGTATAAATATCAGTTAAATCGTGAAATCGAAAAACTTATTAAGACCATGGGAGAAGAATACTTTCCCATGTCAAGACATTCAATTACGGACTGAGCAACTGCTTTGAAAAACTTTTTCTACACAACAAAGCGTTATTAAGTAACTGAAAGTTTTAGTGGTATTTTTCTTTATCAAATAAAACGAGGTTAAACAACTTGTGGTGCCCTCTAACTAGCAGTAGAAATATAGGATTAGGGATTTTTTATCCCTACGACATAAGGAAGTTTTCGGCGATTGAAACCGTAGCTTTAGAAAATGTCGATTAAAATTTCAATAGCAATTCGTACCTGATGACAGGCGGCGTGATGTACTCTTCACCCATGGTAACCGTGATGTAGTCTGTGAGAGCTCGATAGATTCTGTCGACACGGAAACACCGCAGCAGCATCAGCATCTCGAAGGGTTGCAGACGATCGCGATAGTGGTTTGGTATCTCGTTCGATTCGGGTGTATCACTATCGAACCACTAGAAACAAAACACGTATTATTCTAAAGCAAGAAATAATAAGAATATCACCAAATGTAGCCGATTTGAGTGATGTTTTATGTTTGATATACTGTGTTATTGTTTTATTAAATTTACTGTTATTTGTTACGTTTACTGTGGTGATGAGTTTAATATAAATCAATGAGGCGGGGTCGGCACTGAAAATCAGCGCTGTGCTGGAGGAAACTCCAACACAGCATAAAACTGAGTGGCTGACCTCATTTGTAGTGTACAACATACCGAATTTAGTCATAAAAATGTATGTCTGAATATTTCTACATCCTTGATTTGTCGCTTTCCTATCATATAAATTCTTTCTTTCTTCTTTTGATGAAATTTCAAACAAAAATATTTTATCTATAATCTATCATCTATCTATATATATAAAAATCTTGAGAACGACTATACCGATTTTGATGACATTTTTTGTGTGTGTTTGAGTGGGTCCCCGGATGGTTTAGATCTACAATTGGAATCGGTAAGTAGCGCTGATTTTATTTTTTCAGGGCAGGAGTGTAATATTGAGACTACGCTTATACCAAATATCAGCAAAATCGGTATTCCATGTGAGCGTAGCAGACAGACTGGTTTTCGCGTTTTATAAATATTAATAAATTAATATGATGAATATACACAGTCGTATTATTTTATTTTAACTTTATTTCAATATATATATAGTCCTATTGAAAACAGGAGCTATTGTTTATTTCTTTTAAAGTTGTCATAAAACAAAGTCTTTTAGGAATTCAGAAAATATGGCGGTACTAAGTTCGCCGGGTCAGCTAGTAAATAAATAAAAAGCCGTTCATTTCTTAATTTTTTTACAATATTAAATCTTAGTATGTTCTGTGTTAGTAAACTTAAATAAATTATTGTGTTGTTCGTTTTGTTACTTTACTTATTTTTATGTAAGAACCTCAGGTTATTTTACTTATGCCAATAATAAAAGTCTGTTTATGATGGCAGAACACATATTAAAATTTTAAATGAAAACTGCTATCTATTTATACAATTCTTTATTATAAATGACCGTTATTGGAATTTGGAATCGATTTCTTTTAGAAGTACAGCAGATAGGCTGTGGACGTTTGCAACACCAGATATGTTACCAACGCGTTGCCGACAGTAAAAAAAAATTGACACCTAGAAAACCCCATATTGTAGCGCTGTGGGTGTCTCAGCTGGGAGCTTATTGAAAATCCTCACGGTGCGCAGAGTTCTGAAGCCAAGCAGGCGCGGTTTCAGCCCTCAAAGAGGTTGTGGTCACAGCCACCCGTAACTCGGCGAAGTGCTTGTTGGAGTATCAACTCGCTCATGATCGATATCGTGCATCCCACAAAGGAGATGTTTACAAAATATATTACCAAAATTTTATACAGTGTGTAGCTCCACGTGGGCAAAGCCCTAGGGCGAATACTAGTAAATTAATAAACCTGTTAAATGTTATTTTTTTCGCTCACGGTAATTACAAAAGCAAATCTGTGTTTGTTTATCACAGTCTCACATTTAGACTCTAAACTACTGAATCGATTTTGATGAAATTTTTACAACTTTAAAAAGTTTCAAATTCAATATTATTTTCCATTACAAGTATTCAAGTCCATGTCTATGATGAATGTACTTCGCTGCATTCCGAATTACGCACGATTCATTGTTCTTCTTTTCTAAATTTTATGAAGGCATTGGATATTATTATCATTAGTCTATCGACCTCAATAAACCGTGATAGTTGATCTCACAAGTCTACTAGGGTTGTGGGCGGGCATGCCTATCGTGCCCACAACGGTGGATCCGCGCTTGAAGCCAAGTTTTTTTTACTGTAGAGTTGTGTTTCTAGTGTTCTTCTCCAATGGTATCATTTAACAGATATTTTAAGTACATAACGTTTTAAAAGCCCGGCAGAAACTGTATTTAATATACCTGTGGAGTACGGCCGTCTAGAAAATCTCATTAAAGTGTGACTTCCAAATTAGTCGTTAAACAAAGCCATTATTTATTATTATTTATCAATTACCTCTTGCCAAGCATCCAAAGATCTCGATATGTGATCCGGCAGAGCAGCAAATCCATCTGGGAAATCGATGCTTAACTTCATTATATCTTGCCAGCCCTATATAAATTGCATACACTTTTATTACAGAATTTTGAGGAATCCTGATTTTGGAAATTATACGGTTAAGAAATATTATACACAAAGCAAAAAAGCCACCGTCACGCGTTGTTCCCAGGCGGTCACCCATTCAAGTACTGACCGCGCCCGATGTTGTTTAACTTCGGTGATCGGACAAAAACTGGTGTTTTCGACGTGGTGTGGACGTTGATGGTAGCTGTTCTAAAATACAGCTATCAGCTATACAAACGAGAGTGTACAACAGTAATAAATATAATATAATGTACAAAAAAATATAACTCTTGTCTACTGCCATGACTCACATCCGATACTGTACACTCATCACAAACACATAGTTTATACAAACTAAATCTTCAAAGTTAAATCACGTCAAAATTTTATTTTCTTGATTTCTGAATACTGCAAAAAAGTTTCTTTTACTTTAGCAGTTGTCCACATTATCAACTTTTTATCTCATACAATTATATAAAATAATTATAACAAAATTCTTTGATAATTGTATGTATGTATACTACTGGCGCTGGATGATGCTTTACTTTGATAATAAATATTGATCCTACTGTAATAATATACATACATATTTTAAAATCTTATTACTGTAACGTGAAACGTAAGCGAGCTAAGTCTTTATCATTAATAGAAAAAAATTAACTAACAATTGAAATAGAAAATATTGACCTGAGCTGGTATCCAACTGGCTGGACACGCCCTAGAAGACTTCTCCAAAGAAACATTCCCTTTGATAAAGAAGTCTAATTGAGCTTGGCTCACATTTCCTTCGCTCTGCTCCAATTTGATGTCCATTTGGAAGGAGAACAGTAGTTTGTGTCGTTCAAAGATACCTGAAATTAAATTCACCTAAAAGAACCCTTATTAAACTGCACTGATTTACAAACCCAGTACAGAGAGTAAGCGTGGCCTAGCTAAATATTCCGATTCCATTTTTCTTATTAAAACATTTGTACAACAAGACTTTTTTTATTGCCTAAATTAGCACGCAAAAAGGCAGAGGCTTACTTGATGAAAGGTGATTACAGTCGCCGATGGACATTTGCAACATCGGAGGCGTTGTCAACGCGTTGCCGGCCTCTAAGAAATTTTATAGTGCTCATCCCATGTCAGAGCGCTGAGGGACAACTTCGGCGGGGCCGGCAAGTTCCCTCCAAATCATTGTCGTACTGTCGTTCGTCTGAACCAAACGTTCTAGAGAATCGTTCCAGTTGTAAAAATGAGGCGTTGGTAGGTACCAGATTAAATTACCCCTAGTTGTATAGACGGTAGCATACGCAAAGAGACGCAAAGCCTCTCCGAAGGCAAAGCGATTCTATACTGCCTGTTAGTGTGGTAACTATGCAAACGGTGCGACGCTGGATGGAGTCGAGGGAGTCAGTCATTCAAACTGGTGTTCCAGACAATACGTGTGCGCAGGGGTTCAATTCTGCTATTTCATCTTGCCATTTAAAGTTCAGTTGCATTACGATAATCTCAAAAATTCATATATTATTACTAAATCCACACACAATACCTTCTCGATATCGTCGCGGCGGAATAATAGTAGAAAACCATGGTACTTATTACGTTTAGAAGAAATGGCATTAATCGAAATTAATATTGAAAAGCTGTCAAAATTGTAAATATTTATTTCGCAAGTTTTCGCTTATAAATCTATAAAGATAAGGTGGAATTAACAGAACACAGAAATCTGTCAAACCTACGATGGAGGCGATAGTGTCCAGCGATTTTGACTAGATAGTAATAGCAGAATTGGACCCCAGTACTCCATATGCGGCATAATTTGCGCTATGTAAAACGCAAGTATTTTGAGAAAAGGTACGAAAATCAGCGTAGTGCGAGTCTGTAAGAACAACTTAATGTAAATGCTCCTTTATAAATGTAGAGTCAATTTCATAATCATTTAGAAAAATGGGCTAAATGCATGTCGATCCACGCCTAATAGAAGATTTCATAGTAGATAAATAAAACTACTTTGTTTTTTTATTACACATTTAATAATAATAAATTTAATTTATTTTTGTCGGAAGCAGGCTAGCTATTCAACATCTGATAAAATGGTGACGTAACATTATTCTCAAGTTTTATACTCGTTAAATATTACGTTACTATTGTATGATTTTAAAACCGGTATAGATTTTAATAGATTTTATATTTTTGAGCGAAGCTAAATATCGGGGGCGTAGCTCAGATGGTAGAGCGCTCGCTTAGCATGCGAGAGGTACCGGGATCGATACCCGGCGCCTCCAAACTCGATTACTTTTCCTACTCCACATTATTAAACAAGAATTTCATTAGGTTTCTGATACAAAATGTACCTAAACCTTTTCAAAACTATGAACGTTCTTCAAATATCGAAGCTGAACGAACAAAGGATATTTTTATCCAAAAGATAACAAAGTAATCTCCACAAACAGAAGAAAAATGAGATTATTATTGATATCGAGATTTTAATTTTTAACATTTTCCTTCAAAGAAAAATAAGCCATATAATAACTCTACTGGCATATGTCCGGTTCAAGCGCATAGGGAAATGACAATACGTCGAAATTGAATAGTAGATTGTTACACGAGAGGTGAAAGTGACCTATTTCGGCACGAGATGGTTTGGCGCACAAGCGTAGTGGGGGCGCTAATAGTTCGAGTGCCTAAATAGGCCTCTCACCCCGAGGTTAACACTCTGTTTTTCATTTCGAATATGAGGAAAGTAAATAAAAACTGATTAGTGAAACAAACAACTACTTCTCTAATGAAATCAGGCGTTAAATCCATATCTAAATCTGACGAACTCATTTAATACGTCACATAAGAAACGTCAAGTAACTTTCTTTTTCTGTGGCATTCTACCAGCCAGTATCTATTGTCACTGATGATAGTAAATATTTAGCTCAAATTTATGTAAATTAAATAATATTTTAGTGAAAAGTAATTTATAACTACAAAATACTTTTTTATCACAATTTATGCAAGGATTTATTTAGCAGTGGCTGTAAAAAAGTTTAGTTTTAAAAATTTTGGCGGCAGGGAATGTCGTTTCCCAATGACGAAAAGTACTGTTTTCATCCCTGTGATCAGGCAACTTCAAGCCTACTTTCAGGATATGAGAAATGAAAAAGTAATTGTATGTACCGGGGGCACTGAGCAATTTTTTTTTATATTTGGTCCATATATCAGGTCAACTGTCAGTTTGTGCAGGAGGTTTCGCCATATTCATATTACGCGCCCATAGTAAACTAAATCGGTTTACGAATTTTATAATTATACTGAGTGGAGTGTGAACTTTCAGTGGGGAGTACCTTAACCGTTGTAGTTACACGAATATGGTCTTAGGAGATTATCCATATTATTTCGTGAAATTTTGAACTACATACACAGATTTTGAAAAAAATGTACAGTTGCCATTTTACACATAAATGGCCAACTTACAAAAAAAAATTATGCCTATTCTGTTTATATCCAAAAACTTCTATCTACCTGTACAGCCATAGTCGTAAACGTTCTTAGTGAGCATGTCGATTATGTTCTTGAGACGTTTCGCTAAAATTACATTGGGCATAGCTTTGCGTAGAGAGAACGAGAACACCTGAAACAAATTGTTATTTATGGTTATAGAGTAATAGGAATGACAATATATCTAGGAATGTATCTCTGAAAACCATAAAACTTATATGACTTTTGTCATCTTTCGACTATGATCGATATATATTTTGGCGATATATTACTCAAAACATTTTTTTGGACTTAATATCTATTATAAAATTCTAAACATGCCGTGTCTGTACATTAAAACTATTTAAAAAAAAACTGTAATATACTATATAAACGATGGAGAACACGATGCAATTTCCTTCTGATTTTTTGTCTGTTTCTTCGAGATTCACATAAAAGCTACTGGGTCGATTTCGGTGCAATTGTCGCTGATCGACAGCAAATACTTAGATTTAAAATCTGCGCTAATTTTTATCTCGGGAACCCCGTGCGATTTTTCTGGGAATGATTTAAAATGGCCAAATTGAGATACATTTCGAATTCCAATGCAATTTTTTCACTGATCGATAGTAAACTATGTAATAAAATGTGTGATATTTTTATACCGGGAATCCCGCGTGAATTTTCCCGGGAGCGGTTTGAAATTGTTCGGGTGCATAAAAATTAGCTTATTCTTTCAATACATTTTTCACTAACACGATAGTTTACATTCTTTTTTAAATGCTACGGTACTTAGTGCCCCGGGAATCCCGCGGGAATCTCAAGTCGAGCGTGAACGAAGTCGCAGGTATATCCTAGTATATAATAATAAATAACATAGCTCCACAAAAAAAGTAGAGTGTGCTGGGTGTCAGATTATGATTTTATGGCGTCTTTTTTCCCGCTGGACACGAATCTAAAGTGAGAATTGGGTCAGTGAGAAGTCAATGAGCAAATAATCGAGAAAAATAAACGCGATAAAAATACGATCCTTTTTCGGTCAGGCAATCGGTTTTGGGATTTCTCGATTATTTGCTCATTGACTCCTAATTCTGACTTCAGATTTTTGTTCAGCGGGGAAAAATACGCTATAAAGTCATAGTCTGACACCCAGCACACACAACTTTTTGTTGTGGACCTGTGGAATCAATTAGAAATCAAGTTTATTACCAATTTTAAATAGAATAGGTCTAAAATATATATTTTGGAAAATAAAACATCAAAAAGAGAGAGAAGAAAATGTATTTTTATTGGGTATTGATAGTAGGTACTGTATAACGACTAATATATTAGGAAACATAATTTATTTAAATAAATTGTTTCTTAATATATCATAAGGACTAGAGGTTAGTCGTTACATATCCGGCGCCTCCACCATGTAGCGGCCAGCGGTTACTGAGTTGACCGGGATCTTGAATAAGAGACTGGTTCAGAGCATAAGTTTATATTAGCAACGCAGAGACACTTATACATAGATGTGTTTTGCTCGCAGCTCGATACAATTCGGTCTTCTCTTGTTTTGGGAGGCGTTCTACGATTTTATTTAAATAAATTATGTTTCTTAATATATCATAACGATTAAAGAGGTTAGTCGTTAGAGTAACTGCCTATTTACTATTTGTGACGTTTAATGTAACCATGGTAGAAAATAATAAATGAGTGACAATCATCATCATGAATTTTACGAAATGAAAAAGTAACTAATAAGGACTTTAAATTTAGGGGAGATCCACAAATTACGTCACACGAATTTCACGATTTTTGACCCCATTCCCTGTCTCACGAATGTCACATTCGTGAGACTCCTTCCTCCCTAGTGTGACATCACCATTTTTTGCAATATTGAATTAAAACAGCAATTCCCTAATTAGTTTTATTTCCATTTAAATTATTTTTAATAATTTATTCACTATGCTCATATAGATAGTGTTGGAAATATTTGGAAAATTTTCGTTAATAGTTCTTTCGTATCTGAAAGCTTAAATATATTGGGTTTTGAAATGTGATGTCACGAAATTTAGGAACCCGCCCTTGTCATCTGCGTGACGTAATTTATGGATGGGCCGTTACAAATAACTGAATTAATTAAAAAAAAAAAAATTCAATAATAAAACTGATTGAACGATAAAAACAAGGACGGACTAGTGTTGTCATTCTTTTATGTTCTTCTTCCATGGTGAACTGAGAATTTTCAATGAGTTACGTTTTTAAACTTCGGCAAGAATGCAAACACAGCAACTCACATCAAGATATGACGACAAAGAGTACTGGTACATGCTGTTGACGCCAGCCATGTCTGAGAGCACGAAGAATAGTATAGAGCCTCGTTTTGCTACAGGCCTGTAACCATCCCTCAGTTTTTCTATGTCCTTTGTAGTGGCCTCAGCTAACTCTAGTTTCTCCATTACCTTAAAACAAGTTATTATTTTAATAGTTTAAAGATTTGAAATTAGTTTCATACTTTATATGTTTTTATTGATAAAAAAATATAATAGGGGAAACTATATCATTCTTGACACCAGTCCAGCGATTAGCATCCTAGAGAAGAAATATTAAGTGTTGGAGCTTAACCGGTTCTGCTCTGTTAGGAGGGGAGCCGCCAACACAGGAATCACAGCCAGTCCGCCTTACACCGTCCGACGTCGCTTACGCATAGAATATACCATACATCGTTTACCTTTGTCGCGTATAATAACTGTACCGTGGTCTAAAATAAAGCTCATATTACCATAACAGTCCACTGATTACTATAAGAACCCCATACCTCCAGGAGGAGGCTAGACATTAAGATTTGTGAATGTTTTCAACAAATTAATACCTACGGCGCTGAGTTAAGGCGTGTGAAAAAAGAGATATAGTTAATCCAACATTTTTTACCTACGACTGACTGACTGCACTTATAACTCGGGGCTTTAAGTAAATTCAGCTCGATTGCAGAGGAATATGATATATTAGGTATCACTTATGGCCGCTTCCTATACCTTACTAATCGTTGATATGCCTTACTACTGAATTTGATATAAATAAGCTCCATAGAAATTTTTATCTATGTATGATAAGGCAAGTGAATGAATAGTAAGATATAGGAACCGGACATTAGTGAATTTAATATTTATATTTTTTATCACATGCTGACGATGAAGTGCAACATCGTAATGAAACCTGCACATTAAAATAGCCGATGTCTCAAACCCACCAATCCGCCTTGGACAAGCGTAGCGGGTAAACTGTTCGTACCCCTAAAAATTGGGAAGCCCGAACTCAGTCATGAGACATTTACATAAAGTACTTTTCGCGGGGCGCGTAGGCATAGGATAAAAACCACAGACGTACGTGTGTCCACCAGTGGGCGTCTGATGGCTGAAATGATGATGATAATTGAGGTAAAAATATAGGCGAGGGGGCGGCATTTTTCCAGTATTTGCCCCCTCGAAAAAATTGAAGATCCGGAGCCGGTTCCATGTGGAGTTTCATTTAAATCCGTTCAGTAGTTTACGTGATGCTCTAACTAACAGACAAAATCCTAAAAATTATGTTTTCAAAATCCGCTGGTCCGAAATAGACCCCTAAAATTTTTTCTTATTTTTAAATTCATTATTAAAAATCAACCCCTCTAAATACATACATACATATTATCACGCTTGTTTCCTATGGGGGTTAGGCAGAGACTATGGATCTCCACTTTTCATTAACCTTTTCATACAAGCACGTTGAAACACCCCTCTACGGGTTTATTATATTATAGATTCATTAACATGTCCTATTACAAATACCTCAGCAGCTTTCGATTTGGTATTCTCCAATGTGTTAACGAGTTCAACGTTATCCAGCATGTTGCCGGTAGAAGTCGCCAGTTCTCTTAGCAAGGAGTCTTCCAAGCCCGATAAAAGACTCTTGTTCGCACTCGTCTCGATGATTAAACTTTCACGCTGTTCTTCTAGATCGGCACGTTCTGCTCTTACCACTACGCTGAGCAGTTGATCTTCTAGACCCTTGATAACAAATAAATTACCTGATTAATTATAAACAAACAGCCGTGGCAGCGTAATGGCTAGCTCACGCGTCCCAAACTCAAAGGGCGCGGGATCGAATCCTGGGTGGAATACACCACGTAGGCAGTTTTCTTACCTAATGTGCATATCGTTAAAATTACCACTTGCTAACAACGGTGAGGGAAAACATCGCAATGAAAGCTGCACATCGAGATAACCGACGTGTCAAATAAATTGTTCTCCAATAATGGGAGGCCGAATTGAGCCCACCAGTGGGACGTTTATGGGCTGTTATTATAAACGTCTGTGATCGTTATGTGATTTGTGAAAAGGTATTGGAAATAGACATAGACATAGACAACACTTTATTATTTACCAAAATAAAAATGCACAACAAGACAATAAATAGTTTGATGTGAAAGTTCCTAGCGCAATTAGTTGTACCAGCGAAACATCGTTTGCGTCGATTTAAATTATGCTATCCTGATTGAACACATTGTCATGGCAACTTTTCGTTGCATTATTTAAAGATTTGAGGTATTACAATGAGAGGTTGCCATGACGATGTGTTCGTTTGTGAATTGCAAGGCGTCAAAAAACGCGACTGAAGCGCCATCTGTTTGGCTTTATTTTTATCTATACTATGTTCTTTTAAATTTCTGTAGCAAAATTTCACGATGATCAGTTGACTAGTTAAAGCGTGAAAATGTACAAACAAACAAATGAAGACACGTTGGCATTTATAGCTACAGTTAGGATCACAGAGCTATGGATAATATAATCGGCCCGTGTCTCTCGTCGTCTGCTTCGTGGTTACGATGTAATTGATTCAAGTATCAGATGAAAGGGTTATGTTCGCATTAGATCTATTACCTGCACCGTGACGGTGTAGTTGATGACAACAGCCTTAGCATAGGCGGCCGGGTTGAATTGTGGGTTCGCCAATTTAGTTGTGAGATACATTCGGAAATGCGGATCGTAGTCCACCTCAGAGCTGCCCAGCATTACGAAGGCCCGACCGCTTTCCACTGAAATTAAATTATAATACCTTCTGCTTTCCATAAACGTATCTTTCGGATACGTTTCTTGCAGAAACGGTTACATTTTTTACGTTAAATCTTATCCTACGAGTATGAAAGCTTTGAATAAGGGAAAAAAATTACGTACAACTAGTTTAATAATTATAAGAGACTACGAAATTATCTATTAGATTAGTTTCCATGTGTATGATTTTTTGTACCTACTTAATATTATGTATATTTATATAACTATGTTATGAATGGCTGATAACCATATTTTAGAAATGCTTTCGCTAATGTCCATACTACGTTGAAAACACCAGTTCTCGTCCGATCCCGAAGTTAAGCAACGTCGGGCGCGGTCAGTACTTGGATGGGTGACCGCCTGGGAACACCGCGTGACGTTGGCTTTTTTTTAAAACACAATATTTTTAATTTTTGCCATTATTTTATTACCTTTTATATTTTTTTCAAGAATGTTATCTACAACTGGATCAATATATTCATTTACGTCTTGGAAGAGTACAGGTATTCCATATTTGATAGCCATTTCTAGTTGTCTCAAGAATTGGGGATCATTAAATGATAAAACCTGAAAAGGAAAACAAACACCATAACTTTCAACAACTGTTTATTTGTAATATACTAAAATCAGCATTACTGAATTAGTTGTTGTATAAAATTATAGCAATATTAGCTTATCACAATCAGAAATGGTGAATATAGTGGGATCAATGAAAATATAGACTATGAAAATAGAAAATAAAACAATATAATTTCGTACACTAACTTTAAGATTATTCTTAGCCTCTTTCTTTTTGATCCACGTTAACGCTTGGGTCTGGGGATCGATACAGAGTGGAAACCGAGATGCTCTCGTCGTTAGTATACCATTTTGAACTGACAGCTCGTCTGGAGGTAGACCTTCGGAATTCCATCTAAAATACATTCATTCTTAGTATTATTTTCAATGTTTTATGTTTCTATCTCAATAGCTATTCTTCTAAAAAGCTTTTAGACATGAGTAATTATTTCTGCTTCTTGTTTATTAACTGCATTTTATTAATTAATTATTGGAGCTCTATTTATACTTTAAAAAAAAAAAAAAATACATTACTTCGTCCAAATATTTATTTCTGTCCTTTATGGTTACTTAAATAAATTACTTGTTTTTAAAAAAGAAATAAGCTTCTAAGGCTAAGAAATATTTTTAAAAGCAAATAATTTAATGCAAGCCGCATGTCTCATAGATGAAACTACAATTACATACTATAATAAAATATTACATGAATAAAAAAAGTGATTAGTACCACTCACCCACTTATTTCCACCTCATTGGTCAGATTCCTTTCAACAGTGAACGGCGTCGTTAAAGGTATACCACGCTCCATGACATCTCCCAACCAATCCTCATAGATCATAGTCTGTCGGAAAGAAAACGAGAAGGGTCCCGCATAGCTCAGGAACGAGGCAGCAAGCAAACAATTTCCTATTAACCGCGACTGTTCCACGTACAGAGCTGCTAAGTCTTCAGTCCAACGTTTCTGTTCACTCGATAACCCAGACATGAGTTTATCAGCCGCCACCAAACGCCTCATCATAAGGTCCGTTTCCTCTTGAAGTTCCTGCCTTCTCAACATAGCGGTTTCATACTTATGATTCAAGCCATCCAGAGTTTTCTGCAGACGATCTATTTCGCGGTTCAAAGAAGCCAAGTAATTGCAAGCTTCGGTATATTCCTTCTCTAATGCTTCGACTTTATCTTTCTTTGGTTTGACTTCTTTGTAGACTGCGCAGTAGCCGAGAACAGCTATTACGAATTTTAATAGACCATATCTGAAAAAAATGTAATAATAAAATTATTGATAAGTTTCCCTAAAACAAATGTAATAATGTTTACGTAGTTAGGAGTGCATACATAAAAAGACAACTAATATAAAATTGGTAAAATAATTTATATATAACTAAAGTGTCATGTGACCAAACTACAGTTTTAGATTATTGTAGCAGATGGTTATATTTAAATTCTTTTAGAAATGGAAGATGGATCGTTCTGAATATTTATAAAAAAATTGTTTAAAACAGTTTTGACCGTTATAGACTAATATTATTTCATACTGACGGATGTTTAGTCAAATTTAGCCCGAAATATTGTAATATTATTATTGGATTTTGCTTCTACATACCCGGCCTTACTGATCTGTTGCATAGTATCCAACTTCTTACTTTTCTTCATATGAGCTTTAACTGCTTTAACTTGTTGCTGAGTTATGAGATCACAGTTCATCTCTTGTAAATTTCGTAAGAAGTTAGGATCAGCCATCATACCTTTGGCACCTTTCCAACTAACATCTTTGATTCCTCGAATAATGACCACGCATTCACATACTACCTGTAATATTTATATAATATTTGTTTATTTTTAAAACTAACATAAATTATTAAAATTGAAATTTAGCATTCATAATAAAAATAATTAACATCGTTGCGATTAATGTTTTCTTAATAAAGTTACTATTGTCTATTTTAAAACCTGCACAGCCTCCGGCGGCGTAGCGAATGATCTAATTTCTGTGATATCGTTCTTATCCAAATCAGCTAAAGCTAATCTAGCCGCTTCAAGTGCCGGCATCGCTGCAGACAGCGCTTCTTCTGCCTCAGATTTCTCTTCAGCAATAACAACACTTTGTTCTGAGATTTCTACTGATTTGATTGCTGCTACGTTTTGCTTGGTTACGGCTGCGTCAGTAGCTATTGGTAAAAAAAAATAATTATTTAGAGTAAGTGAGGAACTTCAAGTGAATTACAGATATAAAACATAGGTCCATAATACTTATTTGCTAGGTTTAGATTAAGCCTTTTCTGGTTGTATCGGCATTTTATCCTCCACGCTAGGGTAATGCAATGTTGTGGATTTTACAGACTACATAGTAAAAAGTAACACTTTTTAGAATAGAAAAAAAACCAAAGAATGGACAAACAGGATGTAATCAAGGTTGTAAATTTGCTGTACGTTGACTTACCCACAGTTATCTCTTTCAATAACACTTCGCATTCTTTTGTCTGTTCAGCAACGATAACTTTTTGCACCGCCAGTTTAGCGTTCAAATCTTCCAGTTGCA
The DNA here is from genome assembly GCA_039645545.1 of Dendrolimus houi. Lineage (NCBI taxonomy): Eukaryota > Metazoa > Arthropoda > Insecta > Lepidoptera > Lasiocampidae > Dendrolimus > Dendrolimus houi. The sequence continues at coordinate 14,750,447 of CM077134.1, forward strand.
CATTTGCTTCTTCAATTTTTGCTAATCCACCGATTAGACGCTCACACTGAAAGTTACATTTTGTATTCTTTTAATTCCATAACATAAAATAACTAAGAAGAACATTGTACGGATGTAGTAAACACATGGAGCAGCAGAGTCAAATAATAAATATTCTACTAATTTTGGAATACGTAAATATAAGAATAAACCAATATTGAGTTATATCGTCATAACGTTCCATACTTCTTAGTACGTTAATACCATCAGTTTCGTACAAATATAGAAATTAATCAACCTCGAACTTGGTCAGCACTTGCATGGGTAATCTCGTGGGTGACACTCGTGATATAGAATTTACTTTTTCCATTATGTATATTTTCATTAGATAATACTAACTTGAGCCACAATAAAGGCGTCCTTTTCATTAAGAAGCGACAAGTAATTTGTGAGATAATCCATATAGTGCTTTGGTGTGACGTAATTGTTACGCCGTAGTCTAAGCAAGAACTCAAGTGAATATCTTGCTATTGACATATGCACATGAACGACGTGCTCTACAATGATAGAGCGGAACTCGTCTGGGATTTTTTCAACCTGAAATTAATACGAAAATGGTTATTTATATTAGAAAGGTCAGCAGATTATAATCGATTTAAATTGAATTAAATTGACAAAGCAATTACTTACATCAGCTAAGAACACATTAGCCACTGCAAGTAAAGCTTGTTTTGGCCATGGGAACTGCCAATCGATGGTCGTATTATTTACCAAACCTGGGAAACTTCTACACCTGTAAAATAAATACCAATGTCACTTTGAATCACTTTTACAATATTTTTAGCTTACTGAAGATGCGTATGGTGATAACAAGATGCATGTCGAAAAATTGATATACACAGAGAGTAAATTGATTGTAAGGATGGGATAAATCGATCGTAGGGTGTAGTATTGCAAACGCTTTGTAGTACAACGGTTTAATAAACACTATTAGAGTACATACTCTAGTAGTAATATATAATAGTAGAAACTCTACTAGCACCTAATTTGAATTTGGAATTGTCTTCTTTAAAATTAAAACTTTTTAACGATACCAAAACCAGCCAGGTCCAAATGGTATAGCCAAAGAGATCTTATTACAAGTTCATACATACTATATACGAAAAGAGTTTTTCCCAACCTATTATTATACAAAAAGATTTTATAGTTGGACGAACTCTGACAATAATATAGCTAACGAATTGTGTTAAAAAATTGGTTGCAGTGCCTAGCCACGTGAAAGTCTATTCATGTAGCTGAATCAGTTCTATGGCCTTACAACGACCTCAAAGAGACTTTTAGACTTTAAATACTTAACAAAGACCAACTCATAGCTATATGAACAATAGTAAATGTAGTAATAATACCTGTTTCTCAAGATGTCTCCACTAGGTGACATAGATAATACGACATGAAGATTATCTGCACATCTATTGCAGAAGAAATTCCAGACTGCATCTCTGTTAAAGAAAAATATAAGAAAAGTTTATGTAACTCAACGATCTGGATATATATCATATACATCTACTGCTAAGGATGGTTTCAATGTAAGACTATCATCATACTTATTAGGGCATTGTGTAGTACACAATCATGCAACTTCCTTAAACATTAAAAGGCTAGCGACCTCCAAATAAATAAACCGTCGTTTCTTAAATCAGTCTTGCAATAAGAGTAATATTTTCCAGCGAGATAAGTTAAATTTATTTCAAAAGCAACTTACTTAGCTACTCCGTAGCGGGCCTCGTTACTGTCGTTTCGTACGGTATTAATAATGGCATCTTTCTCATCGTCACCGAATAACGCCGGAATCATTCCAATCATCAGAATGTTGTTTATGAACTCCAAGAAGCCTTCTTCTAAAATCTGGCCATTAAACAAAAATTGAACTCTTATACACTGTCCGAGACAGGGGTCACATATTGTTTCAATTTTCCTTTACATGATTGCGGAATAAATGTTTTTTTTATATATGTCAAATCAAATAATATAGAAGTTTCAATCGTTACCTGAGCAGCAGTGAACGAGAATACCGTTTTTTTATTATCAACTCCTAGTAAAGTGTACATTCGTTTCATGTCATCTTTGAACGTATTTTCATTATAGTTTCGGGTGACAGTGATTTCAAACATGTCGCAACCTTGATGTAACAAATGGTTTTTGGTAAATTTTATATATGATATATTTCTAATTTAAATTTTTCGCATTGGTTATTAAGTGTTTTTATCCTTGGTAAGGATGTGACTTTTATATATCTGTGATTAAGTTCTACCTTCTCTGACATGCAAAAATAAATCGCCTTCTTATTAGTTTTGAGTGAATAATAATTTACTTAAAGAATCTATGTTTATTCGGTAGAACTGTTTTATTTTGGAAATAAAATTTCAGTCACTATTAAAATTTAATTATTAATTATCTGACTGCATAATACAACTAAATCGACAAATACGTCATTGTATATATTCCCAAACAAAGAAACTTATGCTTGTGGTATAGACCTTTTTTTATACAATGGATAGCTCTGGTGTTGGTCGCTCTGAGACCAAGGATAAAAACCATTCGTCTTATACAAAATTTATACTGACAATAATCAAATTCGGAAGTCTTATGCTCCTCCTCCTAGACGACCATTTCACTAATTCACCTCACAGACCGTTCGCAAAAATAAATTTGACTGTACTTTCTATGTTGTAATTGCTTACCAGCAGCAAAAGCAGCGAGCCTACAAATTGATTTCTTTCCAGAACCACCCACTCCAATGATCATTGCATTCCCCCGATCCATGCGAAGGATCCTATGGGTGCGAGTCAAATGCTCGAGGCAATCTTCGAATAGAACTATTGATACCTTTGTCATGCGCTCGTTGTATTCGTCTAAAATCTATCAAACGGATTTTCTCATAAGTGCGAGGAAAATCAGATGCTTCTTTCTACGTCTTGAAATCGGTACCAAGTAAAACATAAAAAAACAACAACAAATTTGCAAAATATAGTGATTTTTGTGTTTTACTTCGTACCGACTTCAAGATATTGTAGAAAGAAGTTCGTTAAATATTTATTTTTTGCTTTTTAGTTGCACAAATACATTAATAGCTTTAGAAATAATATATTAAGCGCCTGTAGAAATCATAGTGCTGGCACGCGTATATACAAGGTTGCTATCTCACGATTCGGTATAGACGCTCGTCAATAGGGGTTACTTTCGATTTTCCTGGGATCCATTTATCATATCCTGACTTGTTGACCAGTGGACCACCTCGGAATATAATAGGCAATCGAATAAAAAAAAAATAGGTCCACAATTGACGGAAAAATCGCGTAACATGCATACAAAAAAATTAAGCGCCTGTAAAAAATAGAATACTGGCACGCGTACACAAGCTTTTTTTTCTATAAATGTAAGCGCTTGGCGTTCTTTAATAAGGGTTACTCTCGATTTCCCTGGAATCCACTCACCAGATTCTGACTTGGTGACTATGGGATAAATTTGGGAGTATACCCTTTCGATTAAAAATGTTGAAAATCGGTTCATAATTGACAGAGAAATCGAGTAACGAACATACAAAAAAAACATACAGACGAGTTGAGAACCTCCTCCTTTTTGAAGTCGGTTAAAAATATAATTGCACGCCTAATGTATAGAAAAAAAAATGTAACTCGTACAATAGGTAGTATCTCTCGGAGAAGTTTATAAGCATAAATTACTAGTTAATATGAAACTTACTTCTTGAAACAGAAAGTAAACAGCCTCGTAATCCAACAGATCCTCGTAGTACCGTATTTCTTCTTCGTCCAACGCGTTGCGGTAATCTCCAAACAACATAGGGTCCCTAAGCACATACTCTTCCAACTGAAATTTTGTACATAATATTATAATTAGCAATTATCATATCGAATTATCTTTGCCTGAAATCCACCAATACGTTTTGAATAAACGTGGCGGTAACAACGTTTTATATAATTTGTTAGTAATTTGGGTTTGTAAACTATTAAACCTTTGAGCCTCATAGGCTTTTTTTGAGGTATAACTTTTAATCGAGGGAAACTGTTCATTGTGCACGTCCTTTTTATTTATTAATGAATCAATTTGTGTTGTATAAACTGAAGAAAGTTTAACCGTTAATTCTTTTTCATCTTCGACTTCTTCTTCTTCCTCTGTAATCAGTTCAGTTTCAACGGTTTCTACTGCTTTTGGTTCAAGTGTTGCAGCGAATTCTGTAAGCGCAATAATGTTCAAAATATCAATTATTAATACAAATTGCAATAGATACCTATGATTCGAACACAACCATTATCTTATTTATTTTAAAGTTATGATTTAACTTGCTCCATTTGGAGTTCTTTAAAGTGAAAGAATATTGAACGTGGAAACAAAATTAGGTAAAATTAAAAAAATTAAATGACCACTAACAAGTCGATTCCTTTAACTCACCATCCTCTTCATCGCCAGCTTTTTCTTCCTCTGGTATTACTACTTCTTCTAGAACAACAGGTTCTTCTTCCGGAAAATATTTCACAATATGCTCTTGAATGTGGCCCCGCATTAGGTCATTATCCTGGGTATGTATACACACAAGACAAAATAGAAGGTGCTAAATATAACGAGTTTATTCTTATAACATCAACACTGAGGCATATGTAAAAAAAATATTTTATCCACTACCTAACTATTATAATACTTCAATGTATACTGTATAAGTATGGAGTAAACATATATTAGGGGTTTTCCCAAATTTGCCTAAGTTTTGTAAGCCATATTCGGTGGAAATGTAAAAAAAAACTTTTACACTTAATTTCATTACAATTGTTTCAGAGGACTCTTTTTTAAATATGACTCCACGGATTTTTATAGAACCAGTCACATTTCTGAATATTTGAGTTTGCGGTAGTCAAGAATTTATGACAAAGTAAAACTTATAACGCTTAAAATTAAATGAAATGAAAAAAAAAGTAGCTCATTATTCAACCATATCTATGAGGGAAAGAATATAAAATAATAATACTAAGTCTTCGTGATAAATTATGTTATTTCTAAAGATAGGCAAAATTAATAAAAAAAAACATAATAACAGCAAAGAAAGTCACTTCTTTTCGTTTAAATTATGAGGATAATGCTAATACCGAAAAAAATGTACCTGAGTATTGATCAGCCTATCACAAATTACTCTCGTGAACTCGTTCCTCCAGCAACGCACTATTGTTCGCTTCTCGCTGAAGTAATTCGGATGTATGAGACACATGCCAGCAGCTACGCGGGATAGATCACGGAGGTTGAAAATGTAGTGGAATTTCGCTGGAGTCGGTGGTAGTTCTACTATTATAATCTGGAATTCAATTTGATAGCATATCTGTTTCTCTGCTCTATATTGAAGAAACACACTTGAAATGATAATCTGTTTAAATAAAAATATGTTTCGCCCCTGTGAGATTGCCTATTCGAAATATTTTTTAATTTGGATCAATTATTATCACATGCCGTGGCTTATGCGTTCATAGATATTGTTGTAAAAAGAACATATGTAAAAACTAAAGCTACTATACACCTTCACTGTTTATGTGTATGAAGTTATACTTCCAGTAAAACGTTTGATTAATTCTTTCATATCATTTTTTTCAATCATCAATATTTGTCTACCTTTGTCATACACTTACGATTCCGTTTATAAAATTCACAGCCTGGGCTGCTGGAAGAGATAGCTCTAAAGCGATAAGACTGCCTATTGTTCTGCCTTTATTGTTTTAAACTTTTCTTTTATAATATTATAAAATTCTAATCATGCCGCGTCTATACATTGAAGCTATTTAAAAAAATAAGTGGAATACACTCTATAAACGATGGATAACAGGATATATTTTTTTAAAATTTCTTGTCTGTTTATCTGTTTGTCTGTTTCCGGTTTCACGTAAAAACTACTGAGCTCATTTCGATGCGGTTTTCGATGATCGACATCAAATTCCTAGACTTAAAATCTGCACTACTTTTTATCCTGGAAATCCCGCGGGAATTTTCCCAGGAGCGGGTGCAAAAAATTGGCTTTTTCCGATATAATTTTCATTAAAACGATAGCTATTTTTATACACTAATTTTTTAAATTGTGTTACTTTGTGTCCCGGGAATCAAAATATAAATTGATTATTTTATCAGTATGTGGTGACCAATATAGAGTTTAATATCTATCTATTTATATTTAAGACTCCTCACAGCTTCATCTACGTAAGTTGGAACATTGTATTCAGTGGAAACTACTTTCCTCCTAATAACAGTTAGCTTGTTTGGAAATATAATGTTCCACAACAAACTCACGTTTATGTATGTATAATACTATAGAATTTGGCAATTACATAGTGTTTTATGGTGTAATAATAATTATACCTTGTACAAGTCCAAAGTCATCTGGACGATTTTTTCAACGATATCCTGTATTTCTTGGGGGAATGTCTCAAAATGTCCTGTGAGAATCGAAACATAAATGTGCCGCAAGGTATTCTCCGATGGGAACTGAAGATTGTATGTAGAGAACATAGAGATGAATCTAGGGTCCACCTTCAAAGTACACAAAACTTTATTTAATAAACCGACCAAAATTGCGACAGAATCTGCTTTCTGGAGCAATGTTCAAATTAATTATGCCTTAATTCGTCAACAGACCTTAATTTTTTACTTACATCATTTCTTCCACCACCAGCTTTGCCCATTGCGGCAAGAAATCCGATATCTTTCAAATTCTTCCAATTCAAATCCTTACCTCTATCGTAAAAGCCTTTCCTTTCAAATAGCAACTTCAGTAATGCAATAGGTTGTTGCGTACCGTAGGTATCGACCTGTAGTAAAAAACTGTCGTCAACGAGTGATACAAACACGACTTACTTTAATAATCAAATCGCTCTCCATTGGAAAGATGTTCAATCTTCTTATTTTGAGCTACCGTGTACAGCTAGGTGATGGGTTCTATTTTTTATTACTGAAAAACAGCAGATAGACTAACAGAAGTAACAGGCTATACATGCGGTGACGATTGCTTAGTATCGCCTAACGACATTTGTGACACCAGGAGTGTCTTCAAATAGTCTCTGTGAGTAGAGTAAGCATGCTCTATGCGTAGATATTTTTGGGGTATTACCCCAACCATATCTACGCATAGAGCTATAGTTGGTATGTATATACCAAACATATCTACGTATAACATCAAATGAAATCGTAGTCTAACTGGTACTTATACCACAATAAAAAATACCTTAAGTCAACTTACAATTGGCATATTCATGTCGTCAATGAATACAAGCATCCTCTTGCCCACTGGCGGACCGAACGTGTCTTTCGTGCGTTTCTCAACAACTGACTCTAAGTTTCTCTGAACATCCATTGAAGACGTGCGTGATGAGAAGTTCATTTGTTGGACTATCTGTGGGATTATATTTATTTCATTATGCTGATATTAGACGGATCAACGAAATTGAATCAATTTAGTTGAAAGAAAACTGTAAGAACAGGAGCATGTTTATGCGGATTACTTTGGTCGATTCATGCAAATTGAAAGAAAGAAATGATCCTTCTGGTACGGCATTACTGCTTATATCATTCATATTATGTATCTGTTTTAATTTCATAATTTCTTAATGTAAAATTGTAAAATATGTGGTGTCGTCACACTAGGGAGGAAGGAGTCGCACGTGAATCATCAATTCAAGTTAAGTCACACGAATTTCAAAATCATGAAATTCGTGTGACTTCATTTGTAAATCGTCTCTAACTTCTACGCTATAATTTGGAAAATAAGGCTGACAGTTATGTATTTAGTATTTTAGGATTTTGGAAGTTTAATACGTTGTTTATATCTTGGTTTCCATAGAAAAAAAATGCTATCCAAGAAATTTCGATTACAGCCTGTGTACAATGTCATTAATATGATTTGCTGTAATGACAAGGAAATTTAGTCAATTTCTTGTCTTTAATTAAATAATAAAAAAAGATAACTTTGATTATATGGATGCTGTAAATGATCATACTTATACAATTTTAAAAGAACAAAATTGAACATTTACAATATAATACATTCGTGACGCGTGCGCTAGCCATTACGCTACCACGACTACTACTCAAAGGGCGCGGTTCGATCCTGGCCGGAACGCATGCACCACTTAGGCAGTTTTCAGACCTAATATGCTTATTGTTACAATTACCACGTGCTAACAACGGTGAAGGAAAACATCGTGATGCAACCTGCACATCGAGATAACCGATGTGTCAAACCTGCCAAGCCGTCTTGGACAAGCGTGGCGGGTATACTGTCCGTTCCCCTAGACCCCTATAATGGGCGGTCCGAGCCCAGCAGTGAGACATTTATGGGCTGTTATTATATAATATAATACGTAAACAGCCATGAGAAAAACGCAGTAGGTATCAAAAGCTATAAAAAATTGAAAAAATTATAAAACCCTTGGAGGCGCCGGGTATCGATCCCGGTACCTCTCGCATGCTAAGCGAGCGCTCTACCATCTGAGCTACGCCCCCGATACCATTATTTCATGTAACAAGCAACAGTACACAATCGTCTACTATTACTTTCGCTCTAATTTTAGACTTACACATTTTACTGAGGTATTTAATATTCTTATCGTAACATATCTTACAAATCGAATATAAACGGTATTACGTCGATGATGTATGTGGTTTCGAAGCCTGTGTATGTGCATATTTTTATTCTTAAGACGCAAACAAACTAATTTTGATACGTATCTCTTAATATATTTCGAGTAATTATATTTATTGTATTATTTAATGTAATAATAATTTCAACTAGGTCAAGCCCATTGACAAGGAGCGCACTGAGCGTTAAAAATTTAACAAAATACATATCTTTGAAATATGACTGAATCTATAAATTATGAAACCATTACAATAATCAACTCTATACTTTTTAGATTACTAATATATATAGCCAGCAATAAGTGGTTGTAAATTAAATTATTTCACTTACGTATTTATCAGCGGGCAATCCTCTTAGATAATTCGTGATTATAGCAGTCTTTGACGTTCCAGTATCACCAACGAGTAATACTGGCCTCTCCACCTATGTGGTGAATATAACTTAACATCAGCACATACAATTAACATAGTATTTTTTTAGGTTTTCGTGATACTCATACAGATCCATAGATACATATTATCACGCCTGTTGCCCATGGGGGTAGGAAGGGACAATGGAACTCCACTTGCGACGATCTTGACAAACAACTTTCGCTTTATCTACTTTCATTAACCTCTTTATACAAGCACATTTATTTGAGTGTACGATGAAAGACAAATATATTAAAAATGATAATCGCCGAGTTCGAAATGTTCCTAAATTCTCCATAACAGATGGCAGTTCATAATAATATCGCTTTTTGACATTTTATTACATATTTAAAACATTCTTTTACACCATTTGTTTATACTAAGCGTAACATTTATACCGTCCTTCTTCCAGGAGAGGAAATTCAGCCAAATATGGAATTTTACGTACCCCGCGTAATTTGCTAGGCTGCGGTAGCTGAAATGTTGAGTAGCCAGTCTATTTGTGAGCCCTAATGGTTGCCGCAGGTCAAAATATCCCGGTCGCTTAGTACGAAGCTCCAATAAGTCATCATATATCGATCGTCGTCAGCCAAACGCAGTCCACTGCTGGACGTAGACCTCCCCAAGTCGGCGCCACCTATCCCTGTTCTACAACTTCCTTATCCAGCGTCTACCGGCGACCTTATATAGGTCGTCAGTCCTTCGGATTGGAGGGTGTCCGACACTATGTATACCGAGACGCGGACTCCAGGACTCGTCTGCTCCATTGGTCGTGCGGCAGTCGTGACCGGCCCACTGCCACTTCAACTTGCCAATTTTTCGAGCCAAGTCGGTTTTCTCACGGATAAAGATATTTCTATCATATTAAGAGAAACACTCAAGATAGTTAAATCTATAGCTCGTTGAGCGACTTGGAACCATTTGCAGGATAATAGGTGCTACCAACGTGCTGCCCGGGCTCGAAGGGGCAACTAGAATCTAGCTAATGCCGGGATGCAAGTCAAGGTTGTTATAGCCGCATGTTCTAGGCCAGGAACGGTGGCTAATGTGGCCATCCAGATTAGGAAATGCTTTATCAGTTTATCAGGGTTGTTTTGTCGCTTCTTACGACAAACCACTGGGCCGCAGGGATTAGTAATCTTTCGCCATTTTTGCACGAATCGACGAATAATTCTAGTGATTTATTAAAAAACTAAGATCTGGGACTAGAGTTAAACTACGGCTCACAGTGTGTTACAAATGTTTTTATACTTACACTCTCCATAATCTTGATTAGCCAGGTCAACCGCAACGTATCAACGGTGGGTACCAATATTGATGGGAATTTCATTCCTCTGTCGTGTTCGTAGGTAGGCACTAACCATTCCCAAGCTTCCCACGTTTTCGTCGTCAGTTCTAGGCAATAGTCGTACAGACTTGGAAAACCCATTGGGAAGTGCTCTGAAATTAATCTTTGAGTGATTATTAGAATTGGTTGCCTATTTTTATAATATTTATTAACCTATCAATGCAGTACAAGATTTATATGGAAAGCTTCGATGTTTTCTACTCGGATTTTGTTCTGCCCGAATACCTAGTTTCTGGCAGCGCTAGTATCTTTGTAGATATTTATTCTAGAATAAATGAATGAAAATACTTGTAGCATTACACAAATCTCCAAAAAACAATTGTTTTCAGACAAGGTTTCGTATATAAAAATAAATTCTTATGATTTTATTAATCTATAAAAACTAGTCTGAATCAAAATGATTTTTTTTATGAAATATTCGTAATTTTGTTGTTAAGATTTGTGTAATACGGATTTGTCGTAAGTACTTCTGTCAATTTATATCTTCAAAAATGTAGTAATGCGCGAGCGAGATAGCGAACTCTATTAAGGTAGCCTCTTAAGGTTTGTAGCAACATCAACGTCCTTGAGTATTTTTCGGTACAAACTTTTCGGGCGATAGCGGGGATACCATAGACGCGGTCGTTTTTTAGATGCATTATTATTTTATTCTGAATAACTTAAACTAATATTTAAAAAATAATACAACCAAAATATTTATCTCTCTTTTATACAGATATAAATATTTTTATTCCCTTTTGATATAAATTGCAGGAGTAAAATGGTTTCATGTCAATGTCAAATTTGGAGGTGATTTTTTCTTAACTGTAATTTTTTTTTTATAGAAAACTATACTTACTTCTACTATGTAATTTTTCTTTAGAAAAATAACAAAAAAAAACACGTCTCATATCGTGAAGATTTATGAGAATTTTTTGGTAAATTGTTGATCAGTAATTACCAACGAAAAGTTGTTTCGCTTGCATCCCACCACTTTCGAACTTTTGCGGCAACAGGAGCCTTAAGAATCGAACCAGGTGCCCGAATAGTGTCGGAGGTGGACTAATATAATTAAAAGAAACGCATAATCACAAAGAACTTACTTGTGGTAGCCTTCTTCTCTGGATTATCTTCAACAAGCATCATCGGGCACGCTTTCTTGATGTAGTTGTCAAAATCAAACCTACCACCATCCACTATAGAAGCACCAAGGCTGTTGTACATTGACTGGAAAGAAAATATTTTTTTATCACTCACCTTTTTTTAAAATTAATTTCCAATATGTTTTCATTCATATACATAAAAACATGTTCAACTGTGGCACAGAAACCTCATGGGTTTATTAGTGACGTAGACGTCGTGTAAAATATATAAAAGTTATGATATCATCCGTGCAGGAACCAAGAAAGAATACAATTTCCTGCGACCGGGCGGTCTGTCCTAAGAGGCGACAGCAGAACCCACAGCCAGGTGGCAGCGTATTTGCCCGTCTGGATGGCTACCACCCCTAGTCTAGAGTATGCCGACATAACAAGCTTGAGATGTGTTCCAACATTAGTGACCAGTTTACAGGCTCCCTTTAGAGAGCAGCAGCACATTTGTCCATAGGCGATGGTGCCCGATTTCCATCAGGTGGGCCGTCTGTCTGTCTGCTGAACTTATGCAATAAAAAAATGTAAATTGAAATATTTATAAGGCGTATTTATTTTTGACTTTAAATTTACAGGCATTTTCCAGTAGTTGTTTACACAGAAAGATCAACCAAATGTATATCAGAATAAAATCAAAAAATAGATTAAATTCATTTTTAATTGATAGAAAATATAAGTCCAAATAAAAAAGAGAACTTTGGAGGCGCCGGGTATCGATCCCGGTACCTCTCGCATGCTAAGCGAGCGCTCTACCATCTGAGCTACGCCCCCTGTAGATGTGAATGTCCAAAAACATTTACATACTGAAAAAGATTCAACCTTGCTTTGCAAATTTCAAATTATTCACATATTGTAAATTAGAAAAGTCACGTAATACTTTAATTGCATTATTGATTATTCAATTATCACATTAATGTAGTTTTAGCGGTGTCATCATCTTCATTTTAATTACTAGTGTTTCGCCAGCGGTTTTGCTCGCTTAATCTTCGATACTGTGTCCCATCATAATTTTGCATTTAATTTACATAACGCTTAACAAAGGCAACGGAAATTTTACCTTCGCCAAAGAACTAGAAATGTATAATACGTTTTAGGGGTTGTATAAGAATTTTTTTTTTTATTAAACTACTGTAATTTTTCTAGTATTCTGAAGTCGTGATTTAATGTAATAATGTTTTTTCATAGATATTAACAAAAATGGCCCCAGGGTACATACATACTTACGTAGATTTAATTTAGTAGTCCCTTACGTTAATAGAACTTTATTTCGATTTTATATGTTCAAGTATTTTTTATTTATTCAAGCGGGTTATTTTAAAAAGAAAATGTCACCCCCGTTATTACTCACAAAAATTTAATAATTAAGTTTTAATCCTAAAGAAATAATTTTAAACAGCATTCTGGCCTCATCGGACAGCGGTGAGGCCAGAGTACTGTTAAAGATGTTCAAGTGATTATTCTTGAGTTATAATATCTATTATACATATATTCAACATTCTTGTCCTTTTATATACTTATGTATTGCACCTTTTCTCACTATTTCATTCTACCTCTCACTACATTTTATTTTATTTTTTTGTAGTTATTTGGCGATTTAATTTTAACATTCTTACCACCATGAAGACGCACTCGACAACAGTTCTGTCGATTTCTTCGTTGGGATTCTCTCTGTTTGGCAATAAACCGCTTATCATATAACATAATTGTACTACCTGCAATTTAATATAAGAATTTTTTACAACTGTGTCTATGTCCATTAAAATAAAGGAATCGATGCTTAATGAGCCATGGTAGTCTATTAGCTAAATTATCTGCGTCATGGAAGAAGAAAGCTAGGAACAAAAATCGCCTAGTATAAAACCTAAATTTGAAAAGCCCAAATTATACATATGTTCACTGGCGTACTTCTCGTGCTTTTGTACTTTCTATTGTTTAAAACATATTTTTAGACAAAATCGTAACGAAACATATTGAAATGAAACTTATTAAAAATAAAAAGCTATGAAAAATTTAAAAACTCGTTTTCTTAACATTTTTATTTTCTATGATAACAGCAAAAGTCAATCAAATAATTATGATTATAATAAGAGTTTCTAATACCAGATTTAGTGGCGTTTGCGGCACGATAGTCTTTAGCGGCGTCTGCTGCTGTAGACCAAATAGTCCGAACACTATGTAGTTTATGGCACCTGCCACGTAATGATCGAAAAGACCATCCAGTTGTTCACGTTCTTCCTCATTATTTCGACCCCGTAGCCATCTACAAAAAATATCCATATCAGAAGCAATTTATAAAGTTACTTTTGACAATTACACAACTCTTTTCAGTAAAAACTATGTGTAAAAAATAAGTATTCTTTATTGTAGTAAAGACATTAAAAATCATAAGCAGATCACAGAGTACTATAGGTATAATAAAATGAATTTTGATCATTCAAAGGAGTTGAAAATCACTGGATAAATTTTTTAGCTTTCTTGTTGCACTTCAGATTGTATGTATAATTAAAATTAGATATAAACATAAGATTGGTAGAATTGACATTTCAAATTGTTTTTTAATCCAAAGCCAGTTTTGCTAAGAATTTCCTTTAATTTACGTTGCGTAGAATAGATCGCTTTAAGTGGATATCTAGTAATATGTATTTTTGTAAGAAATTATTTTTTTGGTGTGCAATAAAGTGTTTTCGGTGTAAAGATATGATTAATTTCAATAAGTAAAGACAAATGTCTAACATTAATGTGTAACATTTTATAAAAAAAAACTGACCGCTCCCAATAAGGTGTATATCCCAAATTTTTCGGATCAACAAAAACCATTCCCGCTCTAGAGACAGTAGCTGGTGAGGCGTAGTTCAAATCACCCACTTCAAAAAGCAAGGAACAGTACGGAGCGAGTCTTATCCTTTCGCCGTTCGCGAGTGTCAGAAGTTTATTGTCGTCCATCACTGAGTTCATATTTTCAATCCATAGAGCGTCTACATCACCGTCGAACAAAGAATATCTACGTTCATCTTTTTCAGCTGGCCTGAAATTATTATACAGTCGCGTTTATTCACACTCATTTTTCTTTTCTTTTATATTTCCTCCATCAATTAGGACTCGTATACTTTTTCCTTTTATACTGTATTCTGGCTTTCCACATCTGAAACTCTTTTTTGGTGCTACCTTTACGCTTATTAAATGGTTATTTATATTTTTCAATTTAGATAAATCAACCAGTGACCAAATAACACAAACTTTAATCATTCAATGTGATTGAATGTCTTCTCCTTTCAGTTTTGCGCATCTCAATTAAATTGATTCAATTTGGTTGATTCGTCTACTATGAGCTTATGAACTTATACCAATTAATCTTTGATTAATTTTAAAGTTATGTAAGTTTTGCGGAGTTGGGATGCAAGAACTATGTAAGCAAAGCCGCTATAGCTAAAGTGAGTCTATTTGCTTACCTATACACGTTTGCATGTACTCCATTTGTGATTATAGATAGAAAGAAATTGGTATTTACCTATTCATTTCACGGAATATTTTGGAATACAAGCCGTCCGTCCAATCTCTTGTGACTGGGTCTAGAATACCGTACAGTTCTATAACAGAACAGGCCTGCAAATCATAGTAAAAATAATAATATCAGCACATAAACTGATATAATAACCTACAGTGGTACATAAAATGATTATCCTATTTTATTTTTCTTAAATCAAGGGGTCGTCTAGAAGAGATCGTCTTAAAAGGCCGCCCTTTATTCAGCCGAATTATAGCGTCGCTTTTAAGATCCCACTTTTAATTATGTTGAACAATAGAGTTTTCATTCATGTATTTATAAACGTCCCGCTGCTGAGTGTGGGCTTTCCTAATTTCGAGGGGATGAACAGTACGCCCGTCACGCTTGTATAATGTGGACTAGTGGTGTCATACCTTGGTAAGCTTGATTTGCATGTTTTCTCTGGATGATTCTCACGATCATAGACAGAAAATTATTTATTAATTTCGGTACAATAAAATACCTCAAGTTTTAATATAAAAAAATTAATACACTAGTGGTGATATAAAATGCTAAAACAGTACTTACTCTGATATTAACGCGTGTGTAGGTATATTAAATTATGTATATTGGACATAAATTCAGGTTTAATATTGCAAAAAATTGCAGTTTCTGAACTTTTTTATGTTTGTATAGATAGGTTTGCGTTTTTCAGCTGTATCACCTCATATTGGTGACGACACGGTATAGGATGGAGCACTCTTACCTAGAAGATACATGTTCACTCGCGACTTGAAGACTCCTAGACATTTGTCAGGAAAAACAGACTCTGTAAATTACTCCATTCTTCCGCAATGCGCACCAGAAAAGATGAATCGAAGCTCTTGGTCCTAACTAGCGGTATGACTAGTAGTAAATACTCACCTTGGGATTAACAACTGTCAATTTAGTAGGCAAACCAAGATTGGTCTGGGCTTTAACCAAAGTATGCAAAATAACAGATTTTCCACCACCGGTGGGTCCAACCAGCATCGTGCAATGTCTGGTCATCATTGTTTCGTATAGTTGTACGACTTTATCAACCTATAGGACGATAAGATGTTTCGTATTAAAAACTAGCGTTTTTCCCGAGGCTACGCCGCGTGAAACACCTAGTAGCTACGTTTATTTACATAAAAACTTAATTTACTGTTTCTTGTTAAGTTCACTATATAACAAAGAAATTAAATCCATGTAGTCTACCAAACAACCAAACAAACATAGAGGCGAGTCGAAGCCAATCTGATTTGAAGTAATATAATGAATGAAATGTGGTTTATGACAACGTAGGTATCATTTTTTAGTGAATTGAAAAAACGCGATTGCAGCGCCATCTGTTTTGCTAATTCGCTAATTTTAAGGAAACTACGTTCTTTATCGATACAAAGTGTTAACTCGGGTTATAAGCCAGCACTATGTCGAGTTTCATTCATATACGTTCAGTAGCTTCCAAAAAATATGCGATCGAAGCACCATTTTTTCATTATTTTCGTCTATCCCACGGAAATAATGTCATTTATGGGGATAAAAAGTATCCTAAGTTAAGCTCCGGGATATAAGCTAGTATTCTATCGAGTTTCATTTAAATCCGTTCAGCAGTTTTCACGTGATGCTCTAACGGACAGATAGAATAAAATTCTTAAAATAGCATTTTCGTAATCTGCTGGGCCGAATTAGCCCCTGTTTTTTTACAATTTTAAACACATTGTATAAACTTGAACCATTTACACATTTATTATAATGTAGGTTGCAGACATAGAAGAAATCTTGTTATGCTAATATAATGATTACCTGATGATCCAATATAATGTACCCATCACTTTCAAGTACTTTAATGACAGCTGCATTGAACTCAGGATAGCCAACGCGTAAACATTCTAATCCAGGGAACAGATCCTTTATCAAACCAAGAAATAGTGGCACGTCTTCGAAAACGAATTTCGGGTGATTCATATCTCTGGAAGAGTAATAATAATTTATAATTGAGTTTAATTTGCTTCTCGAAACTAAAAACGCTTTGGAAATTTAATCTAAAATTTAATCATAATAAAATTTACAAAACAGAAAATAAAGTATTCGAAGAAGCACGTGTTTTTAAATTATAATGATACATGCATATGCATGAATTCATTTTGCAATGGTATTTCATTTTACTCAAGAAATTTTTAAAATTTTTCATGTCTAATGTTTATGAATGAAATTGAGACGTACAAGTCTACGTCTTCATAGATGAAGTCATCAACAAAAATTAGTTAAGTCTTACCTAAGAGCTCGCATCAATACCATAATTTCGCTTAGACCTACAGAATCTCGACGCAATTTTCCTGCCATTCTCAACACAGCTGTTAACGCTCGTAAGCCCCAATCGTAGTGGGATTGTTTTGAAAGTTGCTCACGTGCTACTTTGTATAGTACAGTCATTTTCTTAGCTAAAACCTGAAGTAATAAGAATCGTATATATTTCAAAGAAATAATCATCACGATAAGAGATTATAAAGTCAAACAGTTTTTAATGTTAGCCAAATAGCTTACGGGAACAGGACGACGAGAAAACAAGATCACTGTTGGTTTGATTTACTTTAAGATGTTCCGTGCAGGAACGGAGAAAGAATATAATTTTCTGCGACCGGGCGGCCTGTCGCAAGAGGCGACAAAACAACCTACAGTCGGGTGGTAGGGTGTCTGGCCTTCTGGATGACTACCACCCCTGGTCTAGCGTATACCGCAATAACAGCGTTAAGTTGTGTTCCGGCTGGCCAAGTTTCAGACTCCCTCAAAAGAGCAGCAGCGCATTTGTAACGCATTTGATGTTGCAAATGTCCACAGGCGATGGTAACCGCTTACCATTAGGTGGGCCGTCTGCCTGTCTACTGAACTTATGCAATAAAAAAAGGTAGATTTTGTATAAGGATTTTTTGTTACTTTCTAGTGGTAGCGTCACTAAGATCCATTTTGTCGTATGTATATGGCTTGTAACATAAGGGTAACTAGTTCAGTTTGACTAGTACCTTAAGAAAACTTATCTTGATACATACAGCGTCATAATAATAAAAGCTAATTACAATACTATAATACCTTGGCCGTTAAAAATCCATCAGAAAACAGCGAAATCATACAAATCATCTCCAAATCTGGTAAAATGCAAACCACTGGCCGGAAAAGAGCTTTTACAGATTCAGGTAGTTCTGTACGACCTGCGTATCCAGGATTCATTGTTATGAAGATTCCTACTTTGCTATCCATAGCTATTTCTTGACCTTCAAACTATAAAGAAAAATATTAAGTACACCTCGTATTTAAAACTTACTTCGACGATATCAAAGAGATGATAGATTGAAAACGTTATCACTGTGATAAATTTAGCCTATATAGTTTTGTACTAAGAAATTTTAGTTTGAAACATATATTCAAATAGATAAGTACTCACCGTAAACCTCTTCAACTTCATTAATAAAGCACTTCTAATGCATTGCAATTGTGTTGATATCACTGACAAGACAGATATATCGATCCTGTTAAACTCATCAAAGCAACCCCAAGCGCCGCACTGACACAAGCCAGCCAAGATTTGGCCAACAGCACGAAAGTCCATTCCTTCACCACAATTGGTCACAACACATAAAAGGCCTAGTGCTTTTGCCAAGTCTTTTGTTGTTTCTGTTTTACCTGTACCTGCTGGACCTGTTGAAGGATTATTTGAAAATATTAATTTCCACACTCACAGAACGCAAATAAAATTGATTGTTAAATTTATTGTAACGCGTTGGCTTTGCCCCTGGTGTTGCAAATGTCTATAGGTGGCGGTAACCACTTTCCCTGAGCTGAGCTATAGGCCTGTTTGTCAACTTCGCAATAGAATAGTAATATCGTAAATTGAATCACCATTATTTAAGATTGACGTAACTATATAAAAGTCTGACTGTGGCAGTAAATTATCAGAATGAATATTATTGAATTAAATAACATAGTTGCTGAAGC
Source organism: Dendrolimus houi (assembly GCA_039645545.1). NCBI lineage: Eukaryota > Metazoa > Arthropoda > Insecta > Lepidoptera > Lasiocampidae > Dendrolimus > Dendrolimus houi. Next base: position 14,769,501 of record CM077134.1, read on the forward strand.
ATCCGCGTCATATTCTACATAAGCGCTATCTCAATGAACTTACCTGCTGGTGCTCCACCCAATTGCATAGTAAGGGCCTGAGTGATCGTTAAATAAATACGATCAGTGAGAGGTGTTATCACTAATCGCCCATTCAAACCCATATACTCGTAGCCATATTCAAAAAGACCTGCTGACATATAATTTAGAACAAATTATTATTTAAACAATAATTGAAACTTTAAACACTAATAAATTAATTAGACATATCAAACACAGCCTTTAGTATCAGATACACAAATATTTTATGGTTTTTTAACAAGTAGGTGGATTTCTAATTTTAGTAATAAATATGAATGAAACTAGCCTGTACACTGTCTAACCCATAGATTATCATCTTTTTTTAACCAGTAGAAACGAAGCTGGCTTTCCCATTCAAATTCTGCTGCTTCTGTAACATTATCACGCACAAAGTCTTCTATAATGTCGCGTGCATGAACGTCTATCGTTGTTATTGTTCTGAATTTTAGACGATCATTCGATGATAGATCTGAATCAAAATTATCTTATTTTATTCAATAGTCTTAAAAATATACCGACATATAAACATGGATACATAATTTATTTGCGATATATAGAAATAGATTTAGAAAAATAACTCACATTGATTAATTGAACGTAAAAGTGAGTTTGTTTCTGTGTTTATTTAATGCCTCTAATAATTCGACCAATTTTCACAAAATTACACCACTTTCAAACAATATTTATTGCATAAAATCTGCAGATCAATGTAACATGTTCATGCCAGATGCCATGGTTTGCAAATAATCGTCGGGTAATTTAAGATTGTGAAGGTCGTGAAGAATGAACCATCAAACATTCAAACGAACTTACATTCCCGTATTAGCATAAATGTTTATTTATTTATTCATCCAAGCACATATTGGATTAAAGAACATACAGATATAGAGAATGATTTAATTAGGTACCTTGTCTAACTTTAACAACGAGCTCATCCAACTGTTCGTTTTGTTGTTGTAAGTGTTCCTTCATAGCCCTCTTGTTGCCTTTTCGTATTCTTATGAAAGTTTCTTCAGTTTCTGCTGTCCACCATACACCATTAGCTGCTAAGCACACCATACCTTGGTATTCCATTATCCATTCAGTCCTAAAATTATAATTTATTTACTTTGGAAGAAGTAAAAATCACAAATATTCTACAATGGTAGAAGTTAACTCTACATTTCTATTGCTGACAAGAGGGCGACAAAAGTTATTTTTCTTTGTTTTTTGGAGCAAACCACCATTGAAACTTTCAACTAATATAGAAAATACAGACCTGGGCACTTTCCAGTTTTTGCCATAATAAAATATCGCTTTTTTGGTGATAAATTTGTTGGTGTTTCTCATTTCTGTAAGTACCAAATTCATCCAGTCTTCAACTCTCCCCTCAGTGTACACAACATAACGGAAATCCATTATCTGAAACACCAAACCAAGATAATGTGGTAAACCGATGCTCTGCAGAAGTTTTCTACTTTTTCTTTTATATATCGTGGAGCTTATAACAACCCTTATCATGAGGCCATTGGAACGCATATAATCTTTTCCTCCTTCAAATAATATCAGTTCATTGAAGGATCATTACTGGTCTCAACCCATCTCAGGGTTTGCTTGTCTAAGTTGTATTTAACAGGTTTCGACATTGCTTATATAGGCGTGCAGGTTTCTTCATAATGCTTTCATTCACGGGTAGCGCGTGTCATAGTTAGGCTTAGTTCAGAAAATGTCTAAGCGATGTATAAGCGATGTATTCGAGCTCAGGTTATTAAAACAAGTCAAGAGTAACTGTTTCATTGGGATATCACGATATAATGCTTAAATATACTATATTTACCATCTATACTTGTATACGCTACCTCTCCTTCAGCTGATATCATTTTGGCTGCAACCGGACGATTCGTGTGATCAACGTACAAATCTAAAGCTCTTATATTGTCAAACATCTGTAAAAACAAAGAAAATGTATCGTTTTTGGGAAATTACTGCATGCCAACACTATTGTAAAGGTACATTTCTTTGGTATGGGAACCCTAATTATATTTGGATTTGCTGACAGCACCACTATTTAGTTGAAGCCTATTGCCCTAAGAAGTTCTTAAAACATTATAGATATCTATGATTTTTACCTTAATCATATGCTCTTGCACACAACTACACTCGCTGCTTCCCAAAATAGATAAAAGTTCATCCGTAGATATAAAGAAGAACCTTGGAAATATTCGTCGTTTAGAATCCAAGTAATCATTAAGAGATTTTTGACACCTGAAGTAAAATATAACTGTGATGTGACCGTGTGATACTGGCGGTAATGTAATTGTGGAATGCGGAAATATTGATATGCGAATAAAATACATAAAAATTAGATAATAAAAGAAATAAACAAACAAGAATAGATAAGACTTTCGACATTTAACAAAATCCGATTAACCATAAATAAAAATCGAATAATGTAAGTCGAGTAAGCTTACTTCTGCAGTCCCAATCCTAAATTGACGAATTCTTCCAATCTCCCTCCGATAGTGCAGCAATCGACAACATTCAGTCTTTTTGCGGTGTCCAACATAATCTGAAATTGTTATTTATAAAGAGTAGTTGTAAAACTACACTCGTTTAATGAGTTCGTTAGTTTAGTATACTGTATCAGAGTTCAATAATGAGATCAAGTAGATGACACTTACGTGTCATCTACTTGATAAAAATACTAAAATCTAAATAATTTGTTATCAAATTATTTAGATTTTATGAAAAAAATGTATAAGTATGACTAATATCCATCCATTATAAACTAAATGTATTTTTTTTTACATTGTATCGGTATATATAATATTAAATAACAAAGACTAAAATACACTAACTTAAATAACAATGTCTTTGTTATTTAAAATTTATTACATATACTAATCTTTATTATATATATATATATATATATATATATATATATATATATATATATATAATATAATAATATACCTAGATTAATATGATGATGAAGGAATATAAGAAGAATCTGAATTGAATTAAGAAACCTAAATATGCAATGCATATTGCCCGACTAGGTTTCGAACCCATAACATTGAAATGAGATGCTGGTGCCTTAGTTACTAAGCAATTATAAAAGTAACACAGAAGCTAAGAATTACTTTTCTAAATGATTTATCTATATCATCAAACTTTTTCGCTTCTTCTGGCAACTGAGTTCTTATATCACCTCCGATAAAAATACCTTCCAAATATAACCATTTACGCTGTGTTGCCATCCATTCTTCTATTATCTCAGATATGAGTGCAAGACGGCGTTCCCATGTTTGGACTACTGTTAGGAAAGGCCCGATGAACCTAAAACCAATTCGTATTATTGTATATACTTCGAGTTCTCTTTTCATTCCTCATTAACAGATATAAATATCGTAAAAGGTCCATTCTAATCTGTTATGGGATCTAGATTTTAAGGGAAACCGGACTAGAACTGTTCAGGTCCGTATATTTAAGAAGAAAACTATCTTTCAAATGTTGTTTTTAATTATTTTTTAAGAACATATACGCAATAAAAAAATAAGAAAGAGAGAATAGAAAGTTTTCGTGCGATACTAGTCCAAAGCATACGCAAGTTAAGAAAACTGGAAAGTTATATATGTTTTTCTATACACTCACTGGGATGCAGCCATACTCTGCAGCGACATCGCATCATCATCTAGTTTAACAATGATCTCGTCGCAAGGGTTGAGAGTGTATCCTCGGTCTTCGCCTCTGTTGAAGTGGCGTTGAACTGCAAAAGCTATACTTGCCCAGGTTTCTTGTACATCTTTTACACCTCTTTCTATTGCCAGTTCCTGGAAGATAATAATCGTAAAATGTATTAAATGTTGGTTAAATATTAATTAGTATTTAAGATCAAGTACGATGTCAAAACGGGCATCATGAACACTGAAAATTTTTCATGACTTAAACAAGTGAAGACACGAACAAATCCCCGTGCTTTTGGTTTGATAATATTGTTACATGTCGTCAAAGATAAGCGCACAGCTGCCTGTTGTAAGCGTAGTTCATTATCTTCCCGGCTTAGGAATTCTTTTGTCTTTTGAATTTGTAATTAAGAAAAATATACTATTGTTTTTCTACTTCTTTTATAACCATAATTAGCGTCGAACTAATCCTTATTGTTATTGTTTTCGACTTTGTTAGCCGTTCGCAGGTGTGCAAATTACTATTACTCGGAAACTCAGTGCGCGCGGTCAATCTTTTTGTACTGTTTAGTTAGTATAAAACGATGCTCGAATGGAGGGACGGGCAGTCAAGCGACGACTACGAGACGAGCAAGACGTTTGTAGTACTCTCGATTAGCGATATAGACGACGGACTTTACGCGTGTCGAACTGCATCGAAACGTGCAGTGTGAACTGGTTGCATTCAGTTTAATTTGTGTTTGTTTTATACGTGTTTGTACAGTTCTAATAAATTCTATAGTAGTTCCAACGGCATTTTTAATTCGAGTCCTGTAGCTCGTAACAATATTTTTCAACTGTGAAATTTCGCGTACTTAAACACACGGGCGAAAAATGACGTCGATACATAAACATATACTTGTTCGTACGTCTATCACCCGCTTAACAATCATATTGAATCTTTTTACGCCTTTTTGAAGAGCTTTAAGTAAGGAAACCGCGTGGTGGAACTTATTCCACAACTTGCAGACGTATGAATCTTTACGGCGTAAAGAAGCAGGCGTCTTACACGATGGAGATTCACCGTTTTTGCTATTTAGTTATAGACTCCTATAAATCACTTACCTTAATAGCGTGATTAACGATTTCCTCTGCAACATCTTGATATTTATGCAGCTCCATAGCAAACATGTTTTCCAGCGTGAAGCGATCAGGAGACATGTCAAAGTCCTGACCTGCAAATAAAATATTTTATTTTATTACTTTTGTATATATGATTGTTCTTTTCTCACAACCTTTGAAATGTAACAATTTACATAAAAGTTGGTACGAAAAGACAAGGTAAGAAGCAGTTTAAGGGAAATAAAGCAAGAGATAAATACATAAAAAGTGTCGGATTGTGTATGGAGTGTCGAAGTGTTTTCCTAATAAGAATACAAAGTTAATTCCGTCATTACTAATAGTTTCGACAGACTTCTGATGCAGAAGTGCGTAAACGCATGCATGATTTTAGGAGCGGAAGCATAGGTATTCTGTATGATGTGTACCATAATTCATATAAGATATTTACTTTATCATATTTTAATATATTTAAAAAGTTCCATACCCGTTTTGGCCATAAGTTCTCTCCAGTGTCGTTCCCTCATAGCCTCGTTCTTAAGAGAAACCATTAAAGGTACTACATTTTTGAACTGTTTCATTTTCAAGTCTAACATCATACCTGTGGGGCTTAGACGTACTACTTTCGGTAATTTCCTGAAATAATATGAAAATCAGAGATTTTTATTTTGAATTTGTTAATGACTATGGGACCCTAAAAAGTTTTAATTGATATTATACTATGTCACAGGGGACTTTAGAATTTTTGCTGAGCTTCAGCAATAAAAAAAGTTAACATATGCAGTTTTCTCTTTTTTGTGTGTGGACCGTTAAAAATTTTCCGTGGGATACGCATTCCCAGTAAGATATTATAGATATATATAAATACATAATAGGAAACACTAGTAGACTTATAGACACACAGTGGAAGCTTACAAATCGTCATTAATTTCATTAGTAATTATACGGTAGTAGTAAAGTCATTAAATTCGAAATTTATAGACAGGCAAAAAATTGATGAGAATTAATATAAAATCAAAATAGATTGAAGCATATAATTTGTCAAGGAAATAAAGTATAAACAAATTACCTGTAATCTTTGAAGAACTGTTCAATACCGTCAACCAGAGCTTGTGGGTTCAGATTGACCCATAAGGTCTTGGCCCATAACTCTCTAGCAAACTTCTGTGCTTTATAGATTTTATAAATTTGGTCCATAGCCAAAAAGTCAGTTTTGGCACGATTAAAGTTTGAAAAGTCAGCGAGCGGATTGTCGAAAAGCTGTTCTGCTGCTTGCAGCATTCTTTTGCGTGACTCTAATTCCTCGAAATATTTGCTGTATTCCTGTCATCGTGAAAAAATGTTACTTTTTTTTTATTACACATTGTTTTTTGGGAAGATCTACATCAAGCGCCACTTTGTTAAAAATAGTGTTGTTAAGAAAGATGATATCATAACTAAACAGCAGACAAAAAGTTTTTAGACAAAATTTGTTTTTTTTTTCGACAATTTCACGAGTACTTTTTAAAGTAATGTAAAAATTTCATGAACAGTTAATAAAAATAATATAATTACAGACGTGACCATAAAACCTTTGAAAGACTTCGTTAGATATTGATGTCTTGCTCAATAACTAACCTCCATAAGTACCATTCCTCTGTCCATATCATCACCAACAGTAGCCGGCCCTTCATTATCAAACTTCTCAACGAAATCGTCCAGTTCTTTTAAGAAGTTCGATATTTCCACTACGTTGAGTTTTGAGAACTTTTCTTTTGTCTGCTCTAACGTGTTTCCGCGGAATAAAGACGTTTGATATAAACTGCCCCAAGATTTTTCTAGATTTTGCGCAAAATTAATGTCGTCCTCGGAAACCTGTAATTGCAGACCATAACTTTCCTTACATTTATAATTTATTTGCAGAACAAATAAGTACTACCTACATATTATGCATGGAAGAAGAAACTAGTATACTATACTGAAATATAGGTAAGTGAATATAAATGTGATATAAACAAATGTCAGTGTACATTCTTCATAAGTGTAAACAGACTTACATAGTAAAGACCTTACTGATTGTACTTACCAAAACTATAGTAATTTTATTTTTTATAACATAATGAATCAGAGCTCATACATTGTATATTTAAAATTGTGATTATGCTTCTGTTATGAGTAATATACTACAGCATGTCTCCAGTAACAACAAAGAAGGGATGAATGTTGGATAGATTTTTCTGAAACTTACCCAACCGGAACCAAAATCGAGACCAGTAACCCGAATAGACAGTCAAAGTATAGTTCTTTCGGAAACAATACAGAGTAAGGCAAAAAAGCAAGTAAAGTCTTACATCGATATTATGTTTTTTCAACATGTGAAAAATCTCTTGCATGCCTCGATACTTCACTTCGGCTGTGATCGTGAGTTGCTGAACTAAAGAGATTGTCGCCATCACAAGTTTGAAATCCTCCAACCCCTTAATGTTCATGTTTATTGTTACTCTGAGCGACTGCGAATAAAATATATGTTAAATTATAAATAAGTGTTTTTTATAATTATTCTATTGCTATATAATATATTTTGTTTTGAAATTATTAAAAAGCTTTTATTTTCGTTAAATATTTTCAATATTTAAATATATGAACATAAATATATGTACCTACAAGTATTTTGATACACTTTTATTAATCAAGTGGCTTTTGTCTGTGCATTTTTAGGAAAAACACATTTTTTTGTAAATTATACTTATTGGTTTGAAACCGTTATTGTGCGTGGTTTAAGACATATGTGGCCAATGGCATTGATTTTTTTTTATGTTTGCTAGTAGGCAAACTGGCAAATAGACCACCTGGTAATAAGTGGCTACCGTCGCCCATGGACATCTGCAATACTAAGGAAGCCGATGTGTTGCCTACCTCGTTGAGACTTTAGGTATCTGTTCACGCCCTTTTTGAAGAGCCCCATATTGTAGCGCTCTGGAAAACCCGCGGGTGGGAGTTCATTCCAAAACTTGGACACATATGGCATGAAGGAGCGTCCGCCACGTACCGTGGAGGACTTTCAAGTGTCTAGGAAGTGTGGATGAACTCCCAATCGCCAGCGAGTGGCGCGATGATAGAATGGCGGCATAGGCACCAAATCAAACAGCTCATCAGAGCACTCCCCGTTGTACAGACGATGTTAATGATATTACAAACAATTTATGTTCAACTTTTTAATTATTGATATTAGTTCATAATAATTCCTTTTTCTGACCAACAAAATAAGAAATATGTAACTCACGTAATTTATAATGATAACTTACATCGATTTGGTTCTTTAAATCGTACATATTCATTCTAGTCTTTGACGCTATACAGTTACCCAATGTATGTTTCCACTCTAACGCATGATCTTGAACTTGTTTTATTATAGGCCTAAGATTTACTCTTATGGCACCAACGTCGACAAATTTTACGTGTTCATTTAAATCTGAAATTATATCTTCAAAGAAAAAGAACTTCTCGTCATATTTTTGAATTTGTTCATATTTTTGTATGTACTTTTCGCAGGAAAGATTTTTGTCAAAGGCCCATAAGTGCTGATATTTTTGCCATCTGCAAATATTAAGTTCATATTAACCAATGTTATTACTAATAGGTTGGGGAAAAAGTCTTTTCGCATATAGTATGTATGAACTTGTAATAAGATCTCTTTGGCTATACCATTTGTATCTGGCTGGTTTTGGTATCATTAAAGTTTTAATTTTAAAGAAGACAATTCCAAATTCAAATTAGGAACATTTTCCTAATTTGAATTTGGAATTGTCTTCTAAAATTTGTAAAATTGTATTAAAATTTGTAAAATTGTATTAAAATTTTCATTTTTTTCTTATTGTTAAAATGAGTGAATCTAATGAAGAAATTCGATACATTTTAAAATGTTCTACAAAAAAGGTAAAAATCCAACACAGGCCGCGAAAAAAATTTGTGATGTTTATGGATCTAATGCAGTATCTGTGAGAGTGGCGCAAATTTGGTTTAAGCGTTTTCTTCAATCCGGAAATTTTGATATCAAAGATGCACGTCGCTCTGGTCGCCCTGTTACGGACAACATTGATGCCATTTTTGAAAAAGTGGAGCAACATCGGTATATTAGTAGTTACGATGTAGCTGGAGAACTGGGAATTGACCACAAAACGGTTTTGGCGCATTTGAAAAAAGCTGGGTACACAAAAAAGCTCGATATTTGGGTGCCTCATGAGCTCACTGAAAGAAACCTAATGAACCGTGTACTCATTTGTGATTCTTTATTACGACGTAATGAAACCGAACCATTTTTGAAGAAGCTGATAACTGGTGATGAAAAGTGGATCACGTACGACAAGAACGTGCGAAAAAGATCGTGGTCAAAGGCCTGTCAGGCTTCACAGACTGTGGCGAAACCCGGGTTTACTTGCAACAAGGTGATGCTGTGTGTATGGTGGGATTGGAAGGGCATTATTCATTATGAACTATTACCGCCAGGCAGGATCATCGATTCTGAACTGTACTGCGAACAACTGATGAGATTAAAGCAAAAAGTTGAGAGAAAGCGGCCGGAATTAATCAACAGAAGGGGTGTGGTTTTTCACCATGATAACGCTAGACCTCATACATCTTTAGCCACTCAGCAAAAATTACGAGAGTTTGGCTGGGAGGTGTTAATGCATCCGCCGTATAGTCCTGACCTTGCACCTTTAGATTTTCACCTGTTTCGGTCTCTGCAGAATTCCTTAGGCAGTGTCAGGTTAACATCACGAGAGGACTACCAGAACCACTTGTCGCAGTTTCTTGATCAGAAGCCTCAAAATTTTTACAGCAATGGTATCACGATCCTACCTACAAAATGGCAAAAAGTTACCCAACAAAATGGCACCTACATACTTTAGTCAAATGCAAATAAACTTTATAAAAAACCTTTTGAATTTTTATATAAAATGCGAAGAAACTTTTTCCCCAACCTAATATTTCTGTTTTATATTTTATACATAATAGACAATTTCATAGTTTTTGTTAACTTATAAGGTCATAACTCTATTACAAAGTTACTAACTTTTAAGGAAACTACGTTTTAACGGTTTTCAGCACGGTATTAAGATAAATACCATGTTTAAAACTGTTAAAAAGTAGTTTGTTATGTGTATACTAGTCGAAAAAACTTAAGAAAAGACTAAACTTATGATAAATTATTGTGAATGATTTATTTTATGGTGCACGATAAAAAGTTCTCTATCTATGTACTGAACTAACTTTTGTATATAAGAATTTATATCTTGTGTGAGTCTATATATAGTGTCCTGGATTAGCAACGTGATATCGTTGATTGCTACAACCCTTAATATATCTTCAAAGAATGAGAAAACATAGAAGTCGTTGCCAGTGGCTTCCAATATACGTTGTGGTGGACATGGAAGACAAGTGTTCTTCATCCAGCGTGGAAATGCAGTAAGCCTGAAATAAAAATTATATAAATAGATATGAAAAACGCCATAAACTGCACTGTTAAAATTTAAAACAACAATATTTTTCTTATTTCAATCAACGCTTCACACGGTTCGTGGATCTAATCAGTTTCATGTATTCATGAGCAGTTAATTAGTCTTTAAGTAAACAGGCACCAGGCGAAAGTCTGACTCCGTGCAGCCTAGTCTTAATAAAATTGTTAAAATTAATATTATTGAATCTCGGCAAGAAAAAATAAACAATTTTGTGAAATAACTAACCAAATATTTGTAATATTTATAGTTGTCAGGAAAATCGGGACTAATTTTAGTATGTAATTATTAGTTTTAGCATGCTACCCCACAAAATCCACTTGAACATGGAAGAAGAATATCAAGGTGCTAATTATTGAGGAAGATACAACAATGGTATAGTTATTACTTATTAGCTAGAAATAATTATCATAGAAGTACCTGTTGAGAAAATGTTTTATATTGTATCCGAGGATATTGCAAACTTCAGGTGGCGTCGGTCGCATGGTTATATCTGGCGGTACAAGTATAGCATCAACTTGAAATAGGGGAGTAGACTCGCTAAGCATCTGTTGAAACTGTTCAAGATTTTCCAAGGTGAATCTAGAAATAGTAATATTTTTTTATGAGCGAAGGCTAAAAAGCGAAGGCGCCGGGGTCTTTTATTATTTTTTAAATAACAAACATCACTACAATTATAAAAAATATCAACATAATAAAAAAAAACTTAAAATCTCTCTATATTTTTACAATCTGCACACAAGAATATACGACAGCGTATTCGTCTCCATTATCATTATTCTAGCGCAACATGTCGGGTGCGTTCTAGGCTTCCCGTTTAGTAGCTAGGGGAGTGCTTTTTTGCTTCAAGTCAATCGATAGGAATTTCATTATAATTATTGTGATACCAAGTCAGCAATTCTAGGGCCTATACCCCTTTACTTGGATCCAAGCCTAAGTGGAACAATTGTTTTACACGTAACTTGTTGCTTACTATTTATTATGACTCAAAGTCGCTGTCGCTGATAACATTGTTACTAAACAATATAATATGAATGTTAAATTATTATTTGCTAAAACTTACTGTACTAAACACTTGAAAATCCTCTTTTCCCAATATGTATAGTATGCAGTCATAACAGGTGATTTTCCAGTGCTTGAACCTAAAATTAAATACTCCAACTTCATGAGAATTGGTCCGATCCTTTCGTAGATTCTAGATAGTATTGCTACACGTTTCAGTCGTTCATTTTCGACTTCTACAAAATAAATCTGTAATATGATATAATATGTAAACATTTTTACTTAATGCACCCGTATTGTAAGTTACACTTTTCTAGCAAAGATTCAAACTGCTATGATATAGATAGCTTTAAATTTTTTGTGTTGCTAAAATTACAAAAACCCTTCTCTTAACATGGTTATATATACATGGTAGCTATTTTATGAGTTTGGTGGGCATTGGCAAAAAACATTGATAAATAAAAGAGTAGGATAGGTTTAAAAGAGATTAATGGTTTGTGTGAAGTTTCATATGAAGACTTGTGGTATAATAGAGGATGTAAAAAAAATGGACTGACTATGCAAAGAAAAATATACTGCACCAACGTCATTTGATTAGGAACGGATGAAGCAAAAGAGAGATATTACAAAGGCTTGCATAATTCCACTAAGTAAAGTTGATAGGAATGTAATAAAATTACTTTGTCATCTAAATCTTCTATTCTAGAATATAAGATAAACTTGCATGTACTTGAGATAATAGCCCGTGTAAAACAAAATTTAAGTATTATTGGATGCACTAGGTGTGATTGCAAAACATTTTTTCTGGAACACCATTAGATTTCACTAGTTTGTTAGAATATAGGTCTTAGATACGATAAGGGCAAAATTAGCCGATGGCCGTACAACTATCACCGGTGCACAGTTAAGTTTATGAGTGAACAAATGTGCTTAATGTTTGATATTACCTGAGAATTATGCACGAGTCAATAACTTTTGTAACTACATTTTAGGTGATATTATTTTTTTCATTAAGCCATTAACAAGTATTACTAAATACATGTAACAATTTTGACGAAAAAATAATTAAAAAATGTAGTTACAAGGTCCTGCATTGACGCCGATGAACTAACTTTATGATATTTCTACTATAATACTGACTTAATTGTAGGTCCGCTTGGATTGAATGAAATCAATCACCTTGGATTGAATGAAAATTATATTTTAGATTGTGACAAAAGTATTAGAAAAACGAGCATCACCTTACACGGATAAAGCCATGTTTCATCAGGGAGACCAGTGTCAGGATCGATATAATTTTGAGGACGAACCAACGGAAATAAATCAAATAGTTCGAGTTGATCAATCAGAAATTGTATCTCTTTCTCCACCATTTTTAGTTGTTGATAGACAGCTTGCAGTGAGTTTTGTCCTATATGTTAAATAACAGTTAATGTATTTAAAAACTCTTTTTTACATTCTTTAAAATTTTTCAACAATTTCTAAACACTTAATTTTATAGTTTACTACTAAGACATTTCAACTCTCTGTGGTTTGGTAAATTAAGTAGTAGATAAGTCAAAAAGTTAACTATTTTATTTTTAAAAGTTTTCTTCAATTCACTATGCTATATAATGGTCCAGTAAATATAGTGTAGTGATGAGTGTATGGTATAGTAATGAGTAAATTTAAGAACTGTAAAAGGTTTCGCAATAATTAAGTTTGTCACAGACTATACGTAATCACCTTTATTTCTAATGTTAGTCATAAAGAGATTAAAGGCTGAGAAAAATGGCTATAGCATAATTATATATAGAAACGGCTGATCAAACGTGACAAATTTAAATGACTTCCGTTCGAATACAGAACTTAAATCTGTTTGACAGGCCATTAAATAGCAAATCACGACCTAAAGGAGTAAACTACAATAATATATTTGACGTCATGAAAACCATAAAGCGTAATGAATAAATAATAAAACTACATATTAACGATTTTAAGTGCGGTTTTAAACGTAGTTTTATTATGTATACTAGTAGCGAAAACTTAAGAAAATATTATAAATGAATACATCTTAATATTCGTGTACCTTTGGTTATATCTTTAATATAATCCTTAATTCCCAAAGCTGTCCAAGTAATTCGCGTCAACCCTGGCAATATGTGCCTTTCCATATCAAGTAGATGTTTTTTCATAAGATGAGTTTCTGAAGGACTCAATGAATTAGTACTATCAGCATACTTTTTTATAACCACTTCCAGCGCTTCCAGTTCGTAGTAAAGTCTAGCTTTTTGCATAGACACGTTTCGAATATTCGAAGGTAACTCGAATCCTAGACAGATTTAGAATATGTATATAAAATCAGTTTAACCAAAACTTCTTATTGCTGCGTTCGCTCCTCTCATAGAGCAAAAAACGCGTGTATCGCCACGCCTCTACTTAGGGGCCTCAGCGCAGCTCGATGAACTTCTATACTCTGTGGCTCCTCTACTTTTTTTAGAAGAAAGACGGCATACCCACCATGCTTATTCGCAGATTTTACATATTAATTAACTCAATGTGCAGGTTTTCATATGATGTTTTCTTCCCCGTCACGCGGTTATTGTAAAAATAAGTAAACTATATACACATCAGTAGATAAGACACAAGTGCCTTAGCAACTAAACTACCTGATATTACTATATATGAAAATTAATCAAAACAGTAATTAACTTTGTTTGCAACGTCAATAGAACTTGAGAAAGTATTTCATTTAACATTGTAGGACCCAGGACTACTTGTATCTATGAAAAATATATCAACATAGCCTCACCGAGCTGTTCCATTAGTTCTGCTTCGTGCATCACGAGAAAAATTTCTTTGTCAAAGTTAGTTTTAAACTCTAAACCATACTCTTGCATTAGTTTATGTACGGTTAAGTCGCGCCACGTCACGTCTGTCTAAAATATTCATTTATGAATAAAAATCGGCTAATTACGTGTCATTCCAAAATAAGAAATAAACTTACCAAGCCCTCTTTAGCTAGAATTGAAACTGAACTTGGTGATCTTACATTCTCGTAATGTTGGCCAGGAATTCTCATGAGCATTACTAGAAAACAATTCATATACCCTTTAGTATTTTACTGTTATAAATTAGAATTAGATTAAGTAATAAAGTACTATTATATATAACTTCGCAGGATAGTGATGGCTATACATGTATTTACTCTTTGATCTTCCTAAATTCATAAGGTAGTTAAAACTGTATTTGGTGAATAACAATTATTAAAATAAAAAAATGAATAAACTTGAAAGGCCAAATGTAAAGAGATAATAATTTTGCGGGCGATGATATTCATGTGCAAACAAATGTATGAGAAATGTTAAACATCAAATTATTCAACAATAAATCTAAGTTCTAAGCCACATAAGATTATTAATTTTTGATTAGCGCAAGAAAGTTTATAAAAAGTTTAAAGTATGTTGCCTTACGTGCTTTGTCGCGGCGTCGTTTTTCAGCTATTTCCTTATTAACCACGTCAGCCGGCCTTAATGATGTGTTAGAACCTTTCCTCTTAGCGACATGCGCACGACCAGCGGCAGTCAGTTGCATACCACGACCGCCAGTAGGCACAGGTTCTAATATTTATTACGATATTTTTATTTTTTGCTTATGTTGGGGCACAAAAGCACGTATACGACACAAGAAAGTATTATATTCAGAGCAACCAGTTTCATACAAGTAATATTTAATAAGCACAACAAAATCAGCGACAGTGAAAGCATAAAACAGAAAATTTTGATTTAAGTTATAAAATTTGACATTCAAAAGCATATTGAATAGATAAAGTAGCTGTCGATGTCTTACCGTCGACATCATATGAATTTGCTTGGAAAAATGTATACATCTCATTATTAACTGTTAAACGATAACATCAGTAAATAAATTCCAACTGTAAGTATACAAGTACTTACCATCTTCCTTCTTAAAAACGACTTTCAAAATATTCTTTTTCATCATATTATCAACAAATTCTGAAGCACCATTCACCCATTCATTATATTTACTATCTTCGTATTCTTTTATTACTTTCGAAAATGCCTTGTATTGTAAGAATGCCTCTTTCTTTTGCTCGCATTCGTTTAATTCAGGCACCTATAGTGAAAATAGCATAAAATTTAACAATTTTATCTTTTAACTAAGGCAATAAGATTCGAATAGTAGGCCATTAACTGTTAAATATAAGCGACTGAATTTATCTTTTTACATTTAATCATATATTACTAAAAATAAACGAATAAATAATTGTTATTTAACTCTGTCTCCGGGCGGCCTGTCGTAAGAGGCGACAAAACAACCCACAGCCAGGTGGTAGGGTCTAGTACCCTACCACCTGGCTCGTCTGGATGGCTACCACCCCTGGTTTAGAATACGCCGCCATAACAACCTTGAGTTGTGTTCCGGCATTAGTGGCCAGGTTCCAAGAGAGCAGCAGCGCATTTGGAAGCCTTTGGTGTTACAAATGTCCATGGGTAATGGTAACTGCTTTCCATCAGTTAGGCCGTCTGCCTGTCTGCTGAACGCGAGCAATAAAAAAAAACTCTTCTTTAAAATTTGTGACTATAGCAAAAGTTGAGTCCAAATATTAAATAATAACTATGTACATATCAGTCAAACGCGTTTTATCAAATTCCTAGTCGTATATTTATATCGAAAACATGAATGGGCTCCAACCACTACAACGTTATTGAATTAGCATTATAATATAATTAAACATTACCTTTTGGAACTTCATAATAGGTTGTTTCATTTTATTGAACATTGCTCTCGCCCAGTAAATAGCTCCGGCAACTGGTGGGTGATTGCGTAGAAGCGGCGGATTCTTACGAAAGCGCTATCGATAAAAAATATACCTTAGATGAGGCTGAGGCTAACAATAATTTAAAGTTTAATATTGCAGAAGCTGTCAGCACTTTCTAAGATACTACCGGAATCAACTAACCGTAAATTTATCTTCAATGGCTGTCAACTCCTTTATAAATTGTCTCATAACGAGGTCGAACTTTGTAGAGAGCTGCCGGCGTATCGACTCGCGAGTGTCGAACTCCAAAAACTTAAGGAGCACCGTCAATGCTTCTTCGGAGGACCTAAATTTTGTATGTGTCTGATGAATTACATTAAATTCAGTGTTAAACATTCACAAATAATGAGTTAATCACAAAATTTCAAGATGGTATCTAACCATATGTTTTTTTTTTTAATTCTGTCCACTTTAAACATTGAATTTTGATATATGAATATCGGTCATGAATGTAGGTAGTGGATTTCATTCATTTGAATGCATAACATTTATTAATTCAAAAGTATTCTTCCTTTAGTCTTCGAAATGAAGTGGTTATCATGAAACCTGCTATTGATATTTAGTTGTGTGAAAAACCATAACGTGGGAAATCCTGAGCCCTGTAATAGGACGTTTATAAGTTGCTGCAATCATACTCGTACCTTAAATTTCCAAAACTTTGATTGATGTAATTCTTAGCTTCTTCCTCTAAATATCTCACTTCACTCCAGAAATCTCCCATGATCACGTCCCAGTTTTCTTTGTTATCAAACACAAACACGCTAAAGTCGATGGTTTTTATTGGGTATACGAGATTCTTGACGCGTTTACGAACATCGTCTATTTGAGTTGGATCGCTAATTATCGATTTAAGTTCTAGACCAAAAATGCGTTCAAAGTCTATAATGACCTGGGAAATATTATATATACATATTACTTTAAATTTCTTTAAGATAAGTTTGTATAAAATTTTGTGGGATAAAGAAATAAAATATGCATGATTATTTTACAAGTAATAAAAAAAATTAACACAAATGCACACCTTGTACTTATTCCACAATATAATAATAGATGTGACCATGCTACAAAATGGTTATTAATGAAAATAAAGTAATTAGCAGCAGCATAGAGCAAGCCCATATAAACTAGTTAATGTTGCCAATGTAACAATTTTTATATATGTGTATACTCTCTTAATACTGAAATCTTTAACTTGATTCTAGTTTGATTATACCTGTATGACATCTCCTAAATCTCTAGCAACAGTCCCAATATAATCAGTCCTAGTAAATAAAAATGGTTGATCAAACTCCCATCTTGCTCCTTTTCCACTTAGCTCTATTTCTCGTCTTGTATCTTTGTATAGCTGATGCCACATTTCCATAATTTTTTGCCCAGCTCTAGCTAGACTTAGAATTTCTTCGTTTGATTTGCTATAAAACACCAGAAATAAATCTCGTCACCTATGATCATTAAAATAAAATTCTTCTCTCGCATTTCGTTAACGTTAGTGCTTATGACTACATTTTTTAACCTGTTAATAATTTAATCAAAGAAATAATATCACCAAAAATGTACAAAAGCTATAAGCACCACTGATACGACTAAGAATAATTTTTTGGTGATATATTAGATAGAAGTTATTGATTCTAAAATCAATTCCCAATTCTGTAAATACTCTATAGTGCCTTAATATGAATGTATTATTACTATTCAAACTTTTAGCTAACTAACTGCTGCGGCTCAGCGACCCAAAATAAGTCCTGGCCTTTGAAACGAGATTACTCCAAACTTTTCTGTTCAGCGCCAAACCGTAATTAACGGTTAATCCGTATAGAAAAATTATATAATTTATAAAGTATTATTGTTGGAACTAAAGTAAAGAAAGTTATTATTTTAACATCGTTTCAAAGAGGTATGTGTTTTGAGTTAAAAATCAAAAGAATAATCAGTTCGATAGAACACAAGGTTATAAAAAAACAGTTTTAATTTATTTTGAAACTGTTCCAATATTTCAAAAAACATGAAAAAAATCATGAGTAGAAAGGATTGTAAAATACATATTTTGAAAAAAGACATGGGAAGGATAGATAGATTTCGAAAACACGAGATAATAAATTAAATATTTTAGTTTTATTTTATTTAAAAAAAACGGGGTTTCATCCGGGATTTAAAACAAAAGTAAAAATTCGCCATAAGTTAATTTGTAATTTTACTATTGAAAAAAAATTAAAACGGAAAATAGATTTTTTAAAAAAACTCGAAAAATTATTAAGACGGGGGGGGGGGCGTTTTTATTTAGAAACCCTTCTATAACCCTTTACAAAAGATTGAATACTCACTCAAAAAGTTTATGAACATTCAAAAACCTCTCCAATTTATCACATAATGCCCAAGAGATTCTAGATAACAAAGGAACCATGGTCTCGTCAGTGCGATAACCTTTAGATAGGACCCACATCATGTAAATACTCTGCACTAGTTCTGGAAGAATTTCTATGACTTGGTCTAATAGAGTGTTATCTTCAACCACCTAGAAGTAAGCAAGGTTAGAACAGTAATCTTATTCATGTTATCAGTAAAGCTATTCATAATTCAATTACTTAATACGTTTGTAGACCAAACTAGTCAAAAATATAAGTGTTAATAGTTTTCTTTTATTATTAATATTTATAATTTTATAATAATATTAATAATTTTCTTCTAACACAGCTAAATCAATATGTTTAAACATATATTTTGTGTAAAGTTAAAAAGAATCGTACTGACAATGCCGTTTTTGCCGCATTTTGCAATGAAATCACGACATATGATAAAATCAATGAAGTACTAAAAATTAGACGAATGAGGCTAGTACCATTGTTTTGGTATAAATATGTTATAATTACCTATATCTTTATAACAATAAAACTGAACTTTTTAAAAGTGAATGAAATTTGAAAACACTTGGTTTCCCGAAACTGATCTTATATTTGTGTGTAACAAACACTTTTAGGGCATAAAATAGAATAATGATCCAAAGTTATTCCAATGAAAATATAAACAAAGTATAGTGTGAAATACATACTGTGAAGAAACACATCAACGTTGATAAAAACTTGAGATTATCTCCAGCTAAGTTAAATTGCTCGACCAATCTTTCTTTATAATTTTTGAATCCCTGAAAGATAATATTTATAAACATATTTTTCCTTCAAAACCTAATTCCGCCGCTAATAATGAATATTAGTTTACATAATAATAAATAATAATAGCCCATTGTTTAGGCCAATTATTTCAATTGGTTCATTCGTTTGATTATATGATCGGAATGAAATCAGTCACGCCGACATCTTCCGATCTGTGCCCTTCTAAAGAGGCTCATTGGCCAACGATATATCGTCACGCGACGACACTGGAGGGACAAGCCGCACCACCGCCCTAACACTTAATAAGTTGAATATCACCTACACGATCGCGCGCGGATGACCGACCCGCTCCGGAGCCATTTGTGCTAATTTTTAATAATTTTTAACCGCTAGATTGTGTGTGAAAAAAAAGACTTTAATACCGCTGTGTGCAACCAATTGATCGTCGACGACCGCTGCCAGACGTCTCCAGGCTAGCCGAATTGGGAGAAGTGCAGTTTCGAGAGGTTAAGGTTAGTGGCTTGATTTTCCTTCGCATATGATCAATCACATCAATCAACGATTGATGTGATTGTCCCGCCGCCCACTGTTCTTGAGTTATATTATCGAAGGCCGCACCAGTCCAGGAGGTAGGGCAATTATATACAACCGCCGCTATGTGGTGTGCTATAGGGGAAGTGGGGGGAGGACCTCAAATTTTACCCTTGGCATCGCCACCCATAATTGGAGGTATAGACGAAATCCGCATAAGACCTTATATTATGAATGATATATAGTTAGGTCTAACACGCACTATGCGGCTAGCCCCAGCACGTGATTGAATACGCTGCTAGATCTATTGCGGGAGCCGGATTCACAGCTACAACACACAGTTGATAGGTCAGCTTTAGATACGTTTCCCTTACCTTCGACCAGCCGAACTGCAACTAGCCGCACAGTGAGTATGAATGAGCGCTTACGAATAAATAGCAAAGGTAGCAACCACTTACTTCTAAATAAGGAGAGTTTGATTTCTGAAGCAAAGTAAGTATCTTTACAACCATTGGTTGCTTGAGTTGCTCCACGAGCAGAGATATCTCAGCGTCTCGTTCACGCCAGTAGTTATATTCAGCCACTGGACCTTCGCCTTCTCGAGTCTGTAAGTATAGTACATATAAGCTTAGACAATAAAATAGGCAAACAACAAAAGACAAGAACAAAACCTATGACAAAATTATAAATTGTAAGTAACAAATGTTATTGTACGCTCTCATTGGGCCAACTGTTGATTCTCCATTCTATTTATACCACCTTTATGTATACATTTTTAACAATAAAGTATTCTATTTTATTCTATTCTAGGTAGAATTAGTACGGATAGTGGATACATTACTATTAACCACACAGACGCAAATCGTGTATACTACAAAGTTCACATAATAATGCTCCACTTCATTTGACGCATTTGTTCACGTAGGTTCCGTCAATACTTTTATACGTAAATAACAACCACGTTCGTAGATTGATGTAAAGCCGATATTAGACGCTTCATTTCTGTCATTCAATTTGAATGAATCAACCACAGTGATGAACTTAAATCATTCAATGTTATTGCTTACCATAGTGTCCTTTGAGCTCTGTGTTTTACTATAATTTAGTTATAGTTACTGCAATATTGTTGATGTGTGTAAATCAGAATTATTGTAAAAAATAATTTGATTTTGTCTTCTATTGCCAAATTATGAATGACATTCACACTTTTTATTGCAGAGTTCAGCAGACAGGCAGACGGCCCACCTGATGGAAAGCGGTTACCATCAGCTATAGACATTTGTAACACCACTTAACGTTAATAGCTTTTTTTTTAACAGAAAATAGGTACCTGCCAAAGTTATTACGATGTGTTCATAAACCCTTACCTTGCCCAAACACGCAGCGACAGTTACATCAATATGCGTCTGCCACATTATGACAGCTTCCTCCAGCTGTGTGACAAGTTCTGGATCGATGAACTCCACTCTGGTGTGGGTGTCGTCACTTAATATCGGAATGTATGGCATAGGCAGGTGAATTTCACCCTCTATGTGTTCAATAGTCCTGGTAAAACATAATAAAATTGTTTTCAACACATCTGCACAAAAAATGCATTTACGAAGCTTTTATACATTGTTCGAAAGTTAAAAATTAAGCACCATACAACGAAATACGCGGAAAAATAGATACTCTCGCCTAAGTACCGGCTTTACAGCACACCGTGCGGTAAAATAGTTAGTTAGAAAAAAAAAAAGAATTCGACTAAGGAGTTTCACATTACGAAAACAAATAAGCTGAGTAATCGAACCTCCTTGGAAGCGCTTTTGATCAGTACATTTGTCTCACTTTAATACTATAGAGAAAATGAGATGAAAGATGTAGTTCTAATTTTCACCACGCGCACGTGACGTCATTTTAGAAACGTCAATCGACGTCGATCGTTGCGACTTTCTGACTGATATTTATGTTTGTTTCATTACCTGTTGTGTACTGTTTTCTCGCAAATGTATTGTAAAACGTTGTATGACACACGTGCGGTTGACACGAAAACACCAACCTGCCGAACTAGTATTATAAATAACTATTTTCTCATTTAACTCTTGAACCTAAAGCCTCATTTACATTTGCATCCCCATATAGATTCTCCAGATACGTAATAAATTGTCGATTACGTGGACGTCTGTCCAAACGATAATAAGGACTTCTTCGTAAGTTAACCACTTAACTAATCCAAATACAAGTCAGTTTTTATTGATAGCATTTAATCGAAGTTGCTACATGTCTGAAAAATTACTAAATGAATTTTGTTCAAAACAATTTTCACTTAAAAAGGTTTTAAGTACAATTTTTCAACCTTAGTTTGAAAGTTAGAGGAGCGGAGTCTTACTTTTTACGACTTCAGAAGATCTTCCCACACATATTTTATATACCGACTTATGGCCAATTCCTACATATTTTACTAATAGTTTGTCTATCTTATACTAATACTAGTTGATGCCCGCGACTTCGACCGCGTGATACGTTTTGTTAACTATCCCACGGGAACTCTTTAATTTTTCGGGATCAAAAGTATCCTATATGTTGACCAGGGATATAAGCTAACATCATACAAAAT
Organism: Dendrolimus houi; assembly: GCA_039645545.1. NCBI lineage: Eukaryota > Metazoa > Arthropoda > Insecta > Lepidoptera > Lasiocampidae > Dendrolimus > Dendrolimus houi. The sequence continues at coordinate 14,791,877 of CM077134.1, forward strand.
TTCATTTAAATCGGTCCAGTCGTTTCGGAGATTAGCTGGTACAAACAGACAGACAAACAGACAAACAGAGAAACAAAAATTAACAAAAAAATCTAAATTAGTTTATTTCACTTCTTACATCCCCCTGACTCGATTTTTAGCATTTTTTTTCATTGTCCTGGAATTTGACCTCTACAATTTTATTATATGTATATGTATAGATATATAGATATAAAGCAGAAGAGTTTGTTTGTTTGCTTGAACGCGCTAATCTCAGGAACTACTGGTCTGATTTGAAAAATTAATTCAATGTTAGATACCCATTTATCGAGGAAGGCTATAGGCTATATATCATCACGCTAAGACTAATAGGAGCGGAGCACCAATGAAGAATGTTTTAAAATCCGGGTTTTTTTTAAACTATTCCTCGCAGAGGAAGTCGCGGGCAGAATCTAGTTCGTTAAATAAAACCAATAAAGTATTAATTATAGTAATTAAAACTATGTTTTTCATGATATTATATAAAAGTAAGATTTACTGCAAAATGTGTCATGTACCAAGTTAACATTTATTAAATAAAGGACGATAGCGTGTACTTGATCTAATGCTGATATTGGTATTGATTCCATTTGGTTGATTTGTCTATAACCAATCTAATGGCAGGAAAAAGTTTTAGTGGAAATTGTATCGGAATAAGCTAGTTTTTATTCATCCGAATAACTTTAAACCACTCCCGGAAAAATTCCCGCGGGATTCCCGGGATAAAAATATCACACATTTTATTACATTAAATTTACTATCGATCAGTAAAAAAATCACATTGAAGTTAGTTTTTTTAATCTGGTCATTTTAAATAATTCCCAGAAAAATATCCGCGGGATTACCAGGATAAGGATTTGCTGTCGACCAGCGAAAACCGCATCAAAATCGGCCCAGTAGTTTTTACGTGAATCACGAAGAAACAGACAAACCGACAAACAAATAAACTAACAAGAAATCTAAAAAAAATGCATCGTGTTCTCCATCGTGTCTATTCCAGTTGTTTTTTTTAAATAGTGGCCATAAAATATACAATATATAACAACATAGAAGTACTTTGTCGCCGTGCAAAAGATTTGAAGGAGATCTGGTGAGTCCCCTCTGTGGCCTTCCTATTTCAGTACATTAATTATGCTCAAGATTTTGTTATATTTAAATAATAATAATAATCGGCAAACAAACATATTATATAGCCCCAAATTAAGCAAGTTACGCTTTTGTTATGGATAATATACAACGGACTACTCTGGGCCCAATCCCAGACAGCTAGACCCATAAGAAATAACGGAGAAAATTCGTTGCAGTGGGATGCGCCATCAAAGGCTTAGCCCGTTCAACCACAGAGGCCATCAAATTGAAACAAAAGTAAAAATGGATCACTTTGGTTGATTTGTCCAAATTGAAAGATAGAAATGAACCGTCGATACTAGACGGTTCATTTCTTATTTTATTTCATTCTTAGTATTCATTTTAATCATAACCACAAACCATTCAACAATATTGACGAGGTTTTTTATATCAGTAATAACTTCATCTGCTGAAGACTTCCGATCAATTTTGGTCTCTGGCACATCGTACGTCGATTGGAATGGCGAATCCTTGTGGAGAAAAAAAATAAGCATAAATAAAGCATTTCAATGCAATATACATTTTGTTTATACTATTATTGCACTTCTGAGACCTTTAACGTGCCTTAAACAAGGGATAAGAAATAACGATAAAAACTCTTTCTATATTATAACCTTTATTTTCTTACGAGATAAATTTTCGAATAAGATTTTAGGTTAAATTGCGTGTTTATATATGGTTAACATACATAAGGTTAGTTTAAACGTATTGCGTGCCTAGAGAAGCGTCATATTTGGCACGGTTAAATTTTATATGAATTGTTAACTTTTAACCGCATTTACACTTTTTTAGGTTTTGTAGTCATTTTGGCAAAACAAAAAAACTTTAGGTTGTTATGCTTACTATTTCCATCGTTGAAGATGGTCTTGCTGCCGTGAATACGTGTATAGAAGATTTTGGACCACTCCGCATATTTCTTATTCTGTAAAAAAATGGTATCTATATCTTTAATTTACATTTATAATAGATCTGTAGAGTTTATATTGTTAAGAGTTACGGGACTCGAATTAAAATTCCGTTTGGAATTACTATAGAATTTATTAGAACTATACTAACACCTATAACATGGTACAAATACAACCGGACGCAATAAATCCAAATGTAATGCATAATTAAATAACATGCGCAAAGTCCATCACTATATCGCTTATCGAATGTACACGTCTTGCTTTGATCGTAGTTCTTGCTAGACTGCCTCACCTCCCCCCCCCCATTCGGGCATTGTTTTATACTAAACTGTACAATACAACAATCGACCGCGTGGACTGAAGTTTTCCAAGAACCACACCTGGCTAATGACCATCATAAAGGATTACAATACACAATACGCGGCTTTTCTGATTACAAATTTTAAACACAAAGTAAACAAAATAGTTCAAATGCGGGCAGGTAATAAACCGTGCTTTATGGCCGGCAGGTGTGCATTCACATTTGGCGTGCTTCGTGGAATTTTGGCTAAGTTGTAACAGTATAATAAATTTAAAAAAAAAAAATATGAAGGCCCTCCTGATATGTTTTTGTAAGGAGCAAATTTGGATCAATTTACAGATTACGTAAGTACAATTTTTAGAATTTTTGTCTGTCTGTTTGTATCTTAGAGCATCAAGGTAAAACAACTGAACGTATTTAAATGAAAGTCGACACAGAACTGGCTTATATCCCGGATCAGCACTTAGGGACGAAATATAGCCAAAAAGGTAGCACTATGGTCCTATTTTCCTGGGGGCGCCGTTGTTTTGTTGTGTAGCTTTATTTTTAAAAAAATCTCAAAGTTTATAGTTACAGGATATTTGTGTAAGAATTATATGCTTGTGTAGAAAATGTCAGCTTTTTAGTGAAATATGATTTTTCGGGGCTTCTTGGCGTGACGTCGTTTTTTATAATCGTACAAATAGGTTACCTTTTCTCAGCGTTTTCTCCTCTAGCTATATTCGACATTCTGCGATAATCCGAAGGTCGTAAATAATTCACCTGTATGTAACATAAAAATAATCAAATGAAGCTTTAACGTTATTACCAAAAGACGGACTTCATAACTTCTGTCAGTATTATTACTGTTAGGATAGATAGTAAACAGAGGCTGCTACGCTCCTGTAGGCAAAAGTTCTAAAGAATGTTTATCTTTTATACATTAGACATTTAGAATGAGCTCCCCCAGCCCTTTTCAATAGTATTATGTACGTTGTGGGTTTTTAAATGTTGTAATAAAATTCCTTTGAGACCTGCAACTTATTGGCAACAACTCTGATGTTGCAATATCCATCAGTGACAGAAACCATTTTCTATCAAATGAACCAGTAGCTAGTGGGCTATTTTGCTTCAAAGATAAAAAAGATCTTCCATTTTCACTGCACGAGTAAAAATGAATCAACTTGATGCTTAATTAAAGGATTCAGTTTGTTACTATGTCATCGACGAAACTCAAGTTAAGATAGGTATCATCTCTCATTTATTCAATTCATATTCATAAATATATTTCATTCATACATTCATATTGTTTTTGTACTTATATGCACTGTGTATACTTTTCCTAATTATTTATAGACTGCACCACCATCAGTTTAAAAAATCTATTAATTTCTGCCAAGGGTTGCCTGGCAGAGATCGCTTTTTAGCGATAAGGCCGCCCGTTATACTATCTTTTGTATTTTTCTACTTGTTTGTCTATGCTTTGGTGTACAATAAAAAGTACCTATCTACCTATAATTCAATTACCTGTGAAGACTTTTCATCTACGGTATTATGTTCACCAGCGAAGGATACTTCACGTGACATCGTTCCTAGGCTCGACTCCGACGACATCAGGTTGATTTCTCGAAACTGCTTCGCAAAGAGTGTTGTGAAGATCTGGAATAACAAATTATTCACAGCTGCAGATGATAGAAAACCTGGACTGCTTTTCAATATTTAATATATTTCCTACGTACAAGTAATATAAACAAGTTTAAAAAATAAGATAGTACTAATTCCAGGGTATTATCATGAACAAGGACCTATGTCTGCTAAAAGTGAATACACGTAGTATGATAGATTCCAAAGCAATGCAGTAGCTCCTTGCGAAATTTGCTCGGTTTTAAATTTAGTGGACTGTGTTGGATGAATTTTTTAAAATCTTTCTTTAGATAAGTAGAAGCACCACTAATCTTTCACAGAATAAAATCTTCGCAGGTCAAAGCATGGGCACGTCAGTAAACCCAAATCAGACATTATTAAAGGTTAGTATACACTTGTACACGGCGTAATTCAACACCTATCAAATGTAAACTGTAACGTAGTGTTATTGTCTCTTAAATCTTGTCTGCTTCTATCAGAATGACTATGGTCCTTACGATCCGCGTTAGCCATTTCCTCCCCCAGAAGTAGACTGAAAAATTAGTGCTGCAATATTTTACCGACTATATTCTAATAGAAGATCGAGCAACTTTGTTTGTAAAAACAGCCCACGAGGGTAAATATTTACCATGAAATAATTATTCGATTTGTACACTGTCTGTCTTCATTGAAAACTTTTTTCACACAGGAAAAGCCTGTGCCACGGATCGCTTTGTTATCGAATTTGATATACAACTCCATCTAGTGAGTGGTTCCTAAGAACTTCTTATGATTCGTAAATAAAAAGGTTCATAATAATATTTTTACCTCTTTTAATTGAAGTCCAAGACTCATCAGAACTTTTCCAGACGTGAGTCCAGTAAGAACATATTCTGGCATCATTAGTTGTGTTTTCACAACGTTGTCTGCTATAGGAATGCCCTCTTGTGTTTGGCGTACGAAGTAAATGTACCGGCGGTTCCGATGGATAACTTGAGGAATGAAAGCTCCGAATACTGTCACCAGTTTTGGGTACTGTATAACACGTGGAACTGAACGCTGAAATTATGAACATCAGTAATAAATGAGGTGAATTAAATTTATAATAAATTTGGATTTTCATGTTAAAAATAATTATGTATTATTAAATCATATATTGTTTCACATTTTTATCAGGAAGAATCTCGAGCTCGTAAGAAAACCGTATCTGATAAGAAGTCGTTGAAATAAAACTAAAATACCTATACGCAAAAACTCGTTTTTAAACTCCACTAGCAGGAATTGCGTTATATGTTGATACCAATATACATATAAACATAGTACTATTGTACCTAACACTGCTAAATTAATATGCATTAAGATTTCCAGTCGTATAACAATAATATTGTTTACAAACTTACTATGATAGTGTAGAACTCCAAAGTTCCGTCAACATCAGGATCCACTTCTTCTGGAGCTAAAACATTTTTTAAAGTATAATTTACATTTTATAATATTTTATTCTTATAAATATTACTGACATTACCAGCAGCTTTGCTTAAAGTAAAAGTACAACTTACTTATTCTAATTGTTTTCTACATTTAGAGCTAGATGCTACATTTTAGGAATTTCCAAAATGTTCATACTACATCCGTATAAGATTTTAATTTAAAAAAAATATGAAAAGATAATGGCCTATAAAAATATAGCGGAGATCTAAATCAGACAAGTCAATCAGTTTTTTTTAAATTTGATATTAATGAACGGTATTTTTGTGTTAGGTTTAATTTCAGTTAAATCTGCAAAATACATAATTAATATTCATTTAAATTCATTACAGATACCATCAAAATCATAAAGAAATAAAATATTTATTTAATCACATACGAGGTGGAAACGAATATAGATCTTCAGCAACCAAGGCTGGTTCTTCTTCAGGCATATCCATCTGCAAATCGAGGGATGCCGCTTTCAACTCCTCCTCCTCCTCTTCTGCTTCGACATTCGCAGCCGCTGTTTCAATGTCTGGCTCTGAAATCATGTAATTATAAATATGTATATACATATGTATTATTTTCATACCTCTGAAATCGCCATGATCGACTTCGAACTCGTGTTGGAACTGACCTTTTATCAGATTTATTACGATTTATTTCAAAACAAACTAAATTAAATATAATTGAAGGGTATTGAGGTATAGATTCAAAGGCAAATTGCTGTGTTTTAGAATTACGAGTTTCGATTGTCATACAATTATCTAAAGATTTTTACTAAATTTAAGTTATTTGCGATGAGTTGCTTTTGTTCTTTTAGCCCTCAAATTTGTTGCTGTTGCAAGTGATAACAGATTTCTTGCAAGCCTTCCTAATAGAAGCAGTCGTGCAAATGTCTCATGAGCGCTTTTAGCGTGCACACTGACGAGAAGAGTTTTGAGTGCGTTTAAATAGAGTGACATACGTTTTTTGCATTCCAAATGGAGTCCAAATGCAAGGTATTTGATTAAAAAATGATACTATTTAATTTAATCATGGCTACATTTTAGAGTGCAGCTTCGACATTATTATGACTAATAGCACATTCATCGATGGCTCACAACTTACCATCTGGTTGTATATCTGTAACAAAGAAAATTCGGTTTCAATGTATGAAAATATGATTTAAATTTACCAATTACACTTTTATATTAGGGAATATCATGTACACTTACTTCAACGCATATGGTGCAATGACTAAACAATAACAATGCATTGAAAAAATATATTACACTTGTTTAACAATTTTACTTTATTGAGATTAATCTCAAAAATGATTATTATCAACGCAGCGCTCAGTATCCATGAACGCACTAAAAGTTTAACAATTTCATTTAGCACTTAAAGTATAAAAATTGTCGGCAAATATTTGTAAGTAAGAATTTTTGTTTTCTTTTGAATTATTTATATAAATATCAAAACATGTAGCTTTGTAATGCTGTCTCCGCTTTGCACATTAACCTATGTGTTTTATATATCATGAAAAAACAAATTTTTTATTCTCTTTCGAACACATTGATTATATAAGTAATCACAAAATTTTTGATTCTAACTTACAATAATAATGTTAGTGTTCTTAAAAAAATTAAACACTTCTTTAAGAAAACCTCTTCTGCGTACATTTTTTTTGGGATACGGATTCGATAGAAAAAATCTTCAATGTAATTAACCTTTTATGCTTTTCATAGACTTCATACTCTTCATGCTTTTCATGGACTTCATGCTCTTCATACTCTTCATGCTTTTGGCGCTCTTAGTGCCCTTGGTCTCCTTTACTTCTTCGTCTTCAACAACTGGTTCGGGCTCTTTGCCCTTTTTGCCTTTCTTCTTTTTTACCGGCTTTGGCGGCGGCGGAGGTGGAGGTATTAATCCTGAAAAATTATAGAGTATTCTTCGTCTAGCTTAACTAAGATAAAAAAGGATTAGGAAGATTTCGAATCTTTGTGTTTTACATAAGTATTGCAAATAGCTAGAAAAAGTAATTGTGAATCAGGGCGATTTTAAACACACTTTATTCAATAGAACGTTGCAATTCGATTTAAACATTTTTAATTTTGACGGTTTAATTTTATGGTTCAATTAAAATTAACAGTTTTATCGGATGGACTTTTATACCTAGTTTACATTATGCAAATGGGTAGCACGAGTATGTAAACCCAACTTATTCAAACATTCGATACTCGCACTGTATGCACATTTCCTTCGATCCTTTCCTGTTTACTGCCGTGGAAATGGAGTAATGAGGGCTTATATTATAAGCTCTGTTATTCTGTCAATAACAGCACGTAGAGACATTATTGTCGTTTTTTCTATAGAGATATACGTCATAAATGATATGTAGGTAGAAGAGTAAGCATAAAATAATAATGCCGAAAACAACTGGGAATTTTTGCGAGATCGGCTTTAAGTGATGAAGTTGAAGTTGAGCAAATTAATCATTTAATTAATAATATCATTCCTTTATTAATTCTATTTTTAATCACTCAACCGATTTCAATGCGTCATCTTCTTGAATCTATTGCTTCTGATTGTAGCGATTTTTATCACAAAGTGAACTTAAATTTTATCGTGGAAAAACAAATATACATAACTTTTAAACGGAAATTGGCATATATTTACTTAAATCGGAAATCTTCTATGGAATACGAGATGTACCATAAATAATTCCTTTTACAAAAAGCTAAAAAGCTTATTGCCATTAGATTATTCTCTGATTTCGAGTACTTTGATCAACACACGGACTTTGATCTTTGCCACTCGTCCAACACAGGATGAAGTGTCGGCGTAATATCAGTTAGCTGCTAAGTTTGATATTTGTAAAACAGTATACTTACTCCACTCCGTAAACTCCTTATCTTCATGTATTAATTTATCAACAATTATCTTGGCAACATAAAATGTCCTCTTATCCATTGAAAGTTCGTTCGGTTGAAGTGGGGCTGTTACGAATTTAGCAAACCTCTGTTTTGAATCACCTGAGATATCAACAATATAATTTTGTACAGTTTTACACAATTTATAATTCTGGTCGACAGATTTCGTTCACGCAGAATAGTATAGACCGGTTTCCGACATATAAATAATCTATATTAAACTTTATTCGCAAGGGGAAATGGCACCGTTGCTTCCTATGTATTATTAATTCTCTTCCGCTTACACGAGTCATACACTGTCACGTGCTGCTAAATTTGGTCTACTGCGCACGTACATCGGGAGGAATTATTAGTTGTGTGAAACTGTGTGTTCCATTTCATAGCCTCGAGAACTAGTGGATTATTATGAAATCAGATACATATAACTTCGACGACATAAGCTCAGTATTCTACTTATAGTCATTATAGGTAAAATACAATATAACTTAGGTTTTCTTCATTCTTTTATTTTACAATTTATGTAAGTTGTATGTTTTGTAAATATCGGCGACACAACTAAGCTGCTTTTTCTCCTTGAAAATGAGAGATAATGAGAAAAATCACGGGGCAAGGTATGGATTTCTAACTTTGCTACTATTATAATTTATCTAGACTATATATAATAAATCTGTAAACAGAGTTGCACAAGCATTGCGTTTAAAAATGTGAAAATAAATAGGGATTCGGATCAGGAGCTTCCGAAAATGCAGTTTTTAGAATTTTGTCTGTCTGTCTGTCAGAGCATCATGTGAAAACTACTGAACGGGTTTAAATGAAACTCGATACAGAGCTAGCTTATATATATCCCGGATCGTAACTTATATACTATGGATCGCATACTTATACGTATGCGATCCATATGATCTAAGGAGCAGGTATGTCAAGATCACTCACTATTAACGATGTCATAAAATTATCTAATTTTTTTATTGCATAAGTTCAGCAGACCAGGCAGACGGCCCACTTGATGGAAAGCGGTTACCATCGCCTATGGACATTTGCAACACCAAAGGTGCTAGAAATACGCTGCTGCTCTCTTAAGGGAGGGAGACCGGAACTTGGTCACTAATGCCGGAACACAACTCAAGGTTGTTATGGCAGCATACTTTAGATCAGAGGTGGTGGCAATCCAGACGGAGAAATGCCCTACCACCTGGCTGTGGGTTGTTTCATCGCCTCTTACCACAGGCCGCCCGGCCGCAGGAAATTGAATTCTTTCTCCATTCCTGTACGGATAAAAAAACTCAATATGAATAAGACCGTTAATGTTTAGTTTTTAAACAACAATCATATCAATGTTATTGTCTTGTTGTCATTACTACTTTTTTCTTGGAGCCTATCATAAATTGAAAGTCCTAATAGGCTGCTTTTCAATTTCATCATATTTACGAAGTTGAGATTTTCTATAAAAACAAGAACGGACTGGTAGCGCCAACTGTGGTTGGAGCGTGTTTTACGATTTAGTTTTTGACTAGACGATTATTATTATTCATTAACATATGCTCGCGACTTCATCCACGCTTGATTTCAAATTCCCGCGGGATTCCCGGGACACAAAGTATCGCAACATTTAAAAAAGTACTATCGTTTTAGTAGAAACTGTGTCGGAATAAACTCATTTTACGCACCCGATAAATCCAAACCGCTGCCGGGAAAATTCTCGCGGGATACCCGGGATAAAAATATCACACATTTTATTATATAACATTTCCTATCGATCGATGAACAAATCATTTTGGAAAACGACTTTATTTTAATCTGGCCATTTGAAATCAGTTTCTGAAAAATTCTAGCGGAATTTCCAGAATAAAAAGTAACGCAGATTTTAAGTCTAAGAATTTGCTCTCGATCAGTGAGAACCACCTCGAAATCGGCCCAGTATTTTTTATGTGAATCCCGAACAGACAGACAAACAGACACACAGACAAAAAATCTAAAAAGAATGCATCATGTTCTCCATCGTTTATATAGTTTATTCTAGTAGTTTTTTTAAATAGCTTCAATGTATAGCCACAGCATGTTTAAAATTTTATAACATTACAGATATTTCTCTAGCAAGATTATAACAATACCTTCATCTAACATAGAATAGAACAATTCGTCATCATCCATTCCAATGAAAGAAAGAATTCGCTCTTTAAACCATTGGACTCGCAAATCGGCGTATAAGTCCAAATCAATATCCGGCTCTTCAGAAAGTGACGTCACTTCAGAATCCATTATGACCGCCTTCTGAAAATTTTGAGTTTATCGAATTTTTGGTTATAACGCCTAAACAGTCGAAAAGCGTATCTTCTGTACTTCTATAAAGTAGTGTTTCACCCTGTTTTTTTAGAGATAGTAATTCTACACGTAAATCTGGCTATCATTAGCACGAACAAATAATTATATAACTGTATTTTCTATAGATTTTTTGTGCTACTATATCTTTATAATTATTATAGACTTATATGACATAATATAAAACATTATGAAAAATACAAAATAAACTACAAACTATACTATATTAAAAACTAAAACTAAATAAAAAAAAAGGAGAAATAGCTAAAGATAAAATATTAGTCCCAAACCACTGTCACTTCGCAAACGTTCCCAAAAGGCTGTCGGCGTTGCCACGTTGTACAGCAACGCTTAATCTTTGAGCAAAATAGACGCCAGCCTTCTGGTCGCGTGTGACGTCTACTAAACGTAGTTCTATAAATAGAGAGAGATGAGATATCTACCATTACATCGAGTTTTAATATACGTACTTGCAATCGTTCCGTGTCAAACACATGCTTCATATATTATCAAGATTAACAATTTAAACTTGTATTATTATAGATAATATAGAACAGCTAATTGTGGGGTCATCCTGAACAGACCTCCAGATCAAAAGAGATAAAGGCTAATTCAATAAGTTTATATTAAAGAAATTAATGGTAAGTCTACATTAGTAAGAACGTACTTCTCGTTTCTGCAACCCCCATGTCTAGAAGACAAGTAGTTCTTGAGATATTAATTTTTTTTTGTTCGTTCGTCATGTCAGGACGGTGGTGACCAGTCTGTTGTGGCACTCGCCGGCCGCTGCCGCGGCACGCTCGCTTCTCTCGCTCCGCTCGTGTGCTTTGGTTTAAAGTCTAACCTAACCTAAGTCGCCGTTCTCGTCAGTGGTTGCGACGTTGAACTAAAGCCCACAAGCCAAGAGCGGGTGGCATGGCAGCGGTCAGCGAGTGTCACGACGGTTTCGTAACTATTGTCACAATATATAAACCAAAAAATATATTTTCGTATTTAAAAATCAATAAACTAATTCAAAACTTGTTTACTAAACTCAAAAACAGTTTTAGTGTTTATATATCAAGCGTAAGTGTATCCCTAAACACAAATCACACTTTGTTATCAACAAAAGTAACATAACCTTGTTTGTCTAACGTATTTTTGTTTTTCCCATTATTCATTCATTCGTTAAAACTATGGTTGGGTGTGGATCAGAGTAAACTGTATTTACCCATAACACAAGCGTAACTTGCCCAAATATTATAGGTTTCCTAGCCCAAATAATAGGTCTAGTGGCTATATATAAGGTGTAAGTTACCCCTAAACTCAAATAACACTTAATCTCATGCCATTCTGGGTCAAAGCGCAGCCAAGGTACATATAGAGAGATGGAAACCCGGCACGAATCAATCGAAATAATACAGCAGTGAAAGAGTCAAAAGATCATGATTGTATTGTTCCCTACTTATCTGAGGTAAAGTTGTGGCCAAATGCGTCTTGTTTATAGTGTTAAAAATAATGCAGTTAACGAATGGCTACATTACTGTTAAAACATACCTATGTTATCTGTCAATGTTTATTATCATTACCAATAAAAAAGGGGATTCATCTGCGTTAGTGTTATGCTAGGGCTAAATAATACATTTAAACCACCGCTACATCTTCGTGAAAATAATATTAACATTATCCCTGATGTAGCAGTAACATTAGATAGTATAACATTGTAAATATAACCTACATTTATAATTCAACAAAATTAATTCATTGATGCATTCAAACTATGAATGTAAAGTGAGAATTGTTGTCTTACCGTGTTATATCTAAATAAACTATTCGACAAAACTTATTTATTTCTTAAGACACTCCAGTAATAATTATTTATATTCTAGTATTCTGTGTTATTTATTCCAGAAAATCGTAGAATTTTCTTTACGTAGAAAATTGATCACACCGAATATCTAAAACAAAACAAATAGCTGGTTTCTATAGCAACAGCCACACGCAAAGAGTACATTGAATATATAAAGAGCCACACGCCGTTCTATTACTGTTTTTTTTTCAGCAAATGAAATTTCAAATATGACTTTTCTTCTGGTGAAATAAGGTTCTATAAGTCTTTGGCAATAACTTAAAAATAAATGATTTGCGCTACAGATTTTTAAATTCACACCTTGTTAATAGTAAACAGAATATTGAATATTTTTAATAAACAATAAAATTAGTACGTGAACGACAAAGCAACTGGAACACTTTTTATCATTTTGTAAATCGTCGCAAGTTATGAAGTCATAATTTCAAACTCAGATAAAACTTATTGATTTCAAATAAGTAAAGGAAGTCAAATGCGCATTCGTTATTGCACAGAATACATTAATATAATAGGAGACATTACTGTTTTAACTTAAAATTACTTATTGCTATTTTAAAGGTAATATAGTAGGATGGTATTTTAACGCTTTTGTATTATGTAAATAATGTATAATAGATAAACTAGTTGGCACCGATATCATTTATATACCATGCGAAGCCAAAATTAAAAGGTAGAAGTTTTAATCTAGATATTCTTTTGATTGCATTATAATTATTAGGATTAAGATATAGGGATAAAATCGAAACACAAACTGTAATGGGTGTTTTTTTAATAATTTGGTATAATATAAAGCTATCTTACTTCTTACATAAAATTATATTTACAGACTTTTCTTATATCTATAAGGGAAAAATCTTTAAAGTTTTGAATTTCAGCTTATGAAGTATCGCATTTAATCTTCCATCAACGCTGAAATTAAAACTAAAAAGTTTGTCATAAAGCCTTAGTTTAGTTATTTATAAAAATATTTTATTTATAAATTGTTAAAAAGTAAATTCACGTGCCGGCCTTTCTTTAGGATACCCCTCACTGTCATCTAAAGTTTCTAACTTAGAACTTACGTTATTATCTTGTACTACTTGCTTATCTACTAGGCCCCCTATTGATGCTTGGGGAGTAAGATAAGATGAAGGACCATTGTACAGTGTAGAAACACTATTTAATTGGTTACTATCCTGTTTTACTGTTGTATGATCTACAGAATAATCCAAATTACTTGTGAGACTGTTATCATTTCCATTGTTACTCTGAACTAGGTTAGCTTTAGTAACTTCTCTCGGTGCTCCAAAATCGTCGATTTGAAAAGTATTTGAGAGTTTTTCTTGGTCTTTTCATTTTCCAATTGGTAACCAATAGATGGAAGAAATTGAAATGCTAATGAATTTGGAAATTCATTTGTACTAGCAGTCGTTGTTTGAAAGTTTTGGCTCTGGATATTATTTAATTGCGTTAGAGCGTTGGATTTACTCTCTTGTGTTGATAGGTTATTGTCGAGTTTCGAGAACAAGTAATAAGATTTTTCTTTTTCGTATGTCACAAGTTTGTTCTGTTCCAGCGGATGAGGGATTGTGCCAATAATTTTGTCTTGTAAGTGTGCTGATATTCCATTATCGCTGTTCAATAAGTTTTTCAAACTCTCTTCGCTATTAAAAGATTCGAGTTTGTTAGAGTCTAATTGTAATTTAGCATGATCGATTGGTAAGCTTTTGGACTGTATTATTTCAACTTGTGTATTGGCTTCTTTAGGACTAGTCACGATATTGTTTTGATTCGGCATTTGGTGTATATTTTGTACGTCTCTCTGTGGAGTAACGATGGATTGAACAAAAGAACCCGTATCGGGTTTATTATATATTTGATTTGTAACTTCTGGAACAGATAATTGGTATAGTTGACCGCTGTATATTTGGTTTTCATTGACATTTAAAAGATTAGCACTTATTGCGTTATTATTAATGGTTGGTTGTTGCGAGTAAAATTGTTCTTGTATTTGTCGGGGTGAGGCGATGTTGTAGGGAGGAGCTGACTGCAGCTGTCGGGCTTGATTTTGCTGGAGGTTTGTGAACATTGTATCAACTCCATATTGATTAGGTTGATTTGATGAGATTGTTTGTGGAGTAGAAACAATATTTGCACTATTGTAGTTATTCCCAGAGTATTGTGATGATGTCAGCTGTGATATTTTGTTAGTGATTTGCGAGAGATCTCCATTGTTGATGATTGGGAATTGAGGTGTAGTTAATGGCGGCGGTGTCAATGTAGTTGATAATGACTCCTGTTGTGCAATGTTGGTGTATTCTTTTGCTGCGTTTATCGAGTCAGCGAGAAGTGAGAACACCAAGGCCTGTGAATTAGAAATATTTTTATTACCTACTAATTTGCCTATTGGTATGATACTGGGACTCGTGCTAGTAACTAAATTATTACTTAGTACCAAATAATTACTGCTTCCAGTATTCAGTATTTCTAGTCGATCAAATTCACTATCATTGCTATTTTTGAAAAGATATGCAGCAACTTTTTCAGGAATGGTTATTTTTAAGGAAACTGTTCTTTCTATAGTATTAGGTGCAGGCAAGAGGGACTCTTTAAAATATGGTAAAAAGGAAAGCTTGTTACTACTCTGAGTAGGGATACTTTCCATAGGTGGTAATAAATAATTTGATGGTAAATCTAAAGCTCTTGAACTTATTGAAGCTGTAACTGGTGATTGCGACGTCAAAGTTTCTCCACTATCAGTAGTAGTTGGCATATAGATATCGTCGGAATAATCGCTTACTTTAAAAATTTCACGATATTGACTAAAATTTTCAGGAGAAGCGGTTCTCAGGATACTATTTGTATCTTTAACTATGTCATTGACAGTTATATCAATTTTTTCTTTCGTAAGTATATCTGCAAATGTTAAATTATTTTGATTTGTATTGAAACGTGATTGCTTTGTAACCGTGTATGTTGGCTTTATTTGATTCAATTTGGTTGAAACGTAAACTGGTGAAGGAGCTGAAGGCGTGGCTCGTAGTTGAGAAATTTGGTAAGGAAGTTGCTGTTCTGGACTTGGCGGTAAATACTGCCTTGATATTATGGGGGAATTATCTGGCGGTAAATAATAACGTGAGCCAGTTTGCGACGCACCACTAGGATTTGTTAAAAATTGAACATTATTCATATAAGATGATGGAGTTGAGACAGGGATATTGAAACGAGAAGAAATCGTTGGAACTGGTTCGGGTGTAGTCTGTGAGGGACTTAAGTAAAATCGTTGTGGTTCTCTTGTGGTACTAGATATTATTTGTCTTGAAGATATTGTTGGTCTACTATAGTAATATGGTGTGGATTCTATTTCATCAAGTTCATCAACAATTGCGGTAATTGTTTCAACTGTGGGTGGATTGTATACGTATGGCGTAGTGTTAACTATAAGTTTTGCAGTTGAAGATATTGTTGGTCTGTTGTAACTGTAAAGAGTAGGGCTAGCAACTAGTTTTTCAGCTTTCGTGGGTTTTACAAGCCAAGTCTTTACTGTAACTCTAGATTTAGGCTTACTGGGCTTCAATTCTTGAAGTTGCCTAGCTGCTGCTACAGGTCTCGTTACAACTGTAGACGGTATAGAAGGGACAGTACTTACCACATTCTGTTTAATATCATTAGGAACATCGCCAGGTATATCCTTTAAATTTGATGGTAATGGTGGTCTGTATGTATAAGCTGGGAAATTTTGATTTGAATTCAAAATGTTTTGTTTTGTAATACGTCCGAATTCGGTTTGTTTGTCATAGACTAATTGGGGTTTCCTATCATCTACGTATTGAGTATGCTGGGCACCAGCTTGTGGTGTCTGACTACTTTGTAAAGTTGCTGTGTTTGTTTGTCTCTGTTGGTTTATTGGATTGTAATTCTGTGTTGGTCGTTGTAACTGTGTATTAAAGTTATTATTATTAGAAGATAAACCATTTACTTTATTGGAAGTAAACTGTCTTGCATGTCCATTGGATATGATACTTGTGGTTTGTGGTATTTGTGTACTTTGAACAAAGCGTGTGTCACCCCTTTGTCTTTGAAATACTTCAGTTGTTCTCGTTATAGACGGTACTGTACTAAAAACTGCAGGTAAGAATTTTGGATCAGATGTCGTTTGTGCAAAAGTGTTATTTACATAAGTAAAAGGGTTTTGGATGGTATATTGTTTGACATGCTTAGGTGGCATGTAAACTTTATTTGGTGATCTTTCAGGTCCAGCTATTAAGGCTCCATTGGGAAATAATTGTCCTGCAGGTGGTTTGTAGTCTTGCATAACAATAAGATTGCTTTTCATAGAATTTCTATCATATGGGTTTCGCATTGGATGTGTTAACATTTTCTTTATATCCTTCATAAGTTGAGGTCCTAGTCTCAGATTTCCAAATTGTTCGTTGTTGTTATTGAATAATAGCTGAGATTCCTGGCAATTAACATTCATCCACCAATCACAGACGAAAACCGCTTGATTGAAGAGTGTGCCGTTTGGGCAGAGGAAAGATTGAAATCCATATGTAGAGCCTACTGTACAGACTCTAAATACTTGGCACCCTGATTCTATATCCGCATAATAACCTGAAAAAGGGAAAATAAGTCTTATTACAAACTAGAAATTTGCATTACATTACGAGTATGTCACTATTCATACAGTTATGTGTCTCTTGTATCTCGTGAAATAACTGACAGCAAACATATTGCATATTATTATGTTACGTAGTGAACTTTATATTCCAAGCAAACATACTTGCTACACAGAATACAAGTGGTGGATATATGTCAGTTTTCATAAAATAGAGATTAGGAATAAAGATAAAAGGCTTATGATCCTGCTCAAAAATATAAGTACTGAAAAGAACAATATTTATTTATTATTAATTTACTAATCACGAATCGGTATATATTAAGCTTAGGAGTTTAATTATTCTATAAATAATAACGTTGTATTTATACTTAGCTATTTAAAACTAGAAATAGGTCCATACCAATTTAATCATGTCCATACATGATTACTAAATTATGACAAACTGAATTGAAAAATTAAAGGTTGATGAAAGGGATAAATAAAATGCTTTAATTTTTTAGACTTTATACCTATGTAAGTTATAAAGTCTAACTACAGACTATGTATCATATCACCGCTTGAAGGAAGTGTGCCTACGTTGAATGCCAATTCTAATACCCTGTGCGATGTATGAACCAGCCTTCTGGTCATGGGTACTGGGTACTGTATATAGATAGTGTAGACACATTTAATATTGCGTCTATACTAGTGGAAAGCGTTTGATAAAGAATAATGATTAAGGTTATTTTATGAACAAAGCTGTAAAAGAAAAATATCTATTTAGAAAAAAAACAATTGTTATTATTTCTTCTGTAAAATATGTTTAGAAACGGTTTGGTTTTTTTTGTAAATTAAACATACCTGGGTCTCTCCCGGCGCAAGAAAAACCAGTTCTGGGTACAGCGCCTAAAGTCGGGTAATCTCTACCAGGCTCTCCAGGTACCGCCAGTCGGATGTCCCAACCATGTCCGTTATGTTCTCGTGATACTCCAACTTCATACTGTGCTGACGCCCATGAAGTTATGCACACTGAAATAATAATATTAAATTCATAGTAAGAAATGTCTTCCAGGCAATCTTCGGTAGAAACGATTTTGTTTGTTGCAGGTCCGGGTATATGTCTATAATAATTTTTTGATATTTTATCATTTAAAACATATCTTCTTAGATAAAAATGGCAGAAATTGTCTGCCTAGCCTTGTAGACGATCATTGAGTGAGACCTTAAGAAAGTCTAATTGCTCGAATCGACAAATCAAGTTCGTATGACTTGCTGCTGGAAAATGAGGAGATCCGACCCTAAATAATGGGATAAGGATTGGGACAAGAATATTTTCTTAGATAAAGTTCATTCTAAGATTATATTTTTTTTATTCAAAATCAATTTAAATTTGAGATTGATTAATTGAAAAGCGAGCTTTAGGAGGCTTTCAAATTAAAGTCGTGATTGTTAATTAGTACTCATAATGCATTCCTTTATAAGTAGAATACGGGGGGCATGCCAAAAGCATTTAAATAAATATCTATTAATTTGTTTAATATTCATTTAATTTAATGATTAATTTAATTTAATTCATTTTAGTAATCTTTTTCACATAGTTTGTATAAACTTTATTAGAGCCACCAACAGCTGCCACGTGAACTAAATTAGGAAAGCATTTTCATACATTCGTTGCCATGGCAAAAGTGTGGAAAGTACTAAATCGATCAAAGTTAATAGAGCAAGAGCCCAGGACTCCCAGACCTTCGTCATTCTATAAAAGCTGAAAGTTTTTCTGTGCATATCCCCCCTGTACAGGTAAGAACGACCAGCGTCTATAGAGTTTGGGTTGTGGTTACTTGGGAAGGTAACAGGTAGTAAAGGTATATAAAATAGTACCTTAAATTTGTTAAAGTATAAAGCTATTTTTTTTAAATATTTTCTTCGGGATAACTATAAAAATCTCGTCATCCACTGTCAGACACTTACGGCAGTAGCTACCCCCTTTCAGACACCCCTAAATTTTAATAAATTATAATTATACTTTCGTTATAGTATAAAAGCTAAATTTTATATATGTTACTTGGGGACCTAGACCCAGCTACGCGAGACTTGTGACGCAAGTAAAATTAAAGATGCCTGTGCCTTCTCTGGATCTCTTCAGAAGGAACTGTATTTACATGGTTCCTCTTATTTATAACTCTTTGCCAACTAATATTATAAACGTACCCTCAAGAAACGTAATTATTTTATATACCTTTACTAACTGTTACCTGCCCAAGTAACCACAACCCAAACTCTATAGTCGCTGGTCGTTCTTACCTGTATTGAGGACATGCACAGAAAAACTTTCAGCTTTTATAAAATGACGAAGGTCTGGCCGTCGTGGGCTCGTAAGCTATAATTAAGGTTGTAGACGACAGACTTCGAGTGTTACCATTACAATATTCGGATTGCGATGTCTTTTATTTTATAAGTATACCTTAGATATTCCATAGTTCAATAAACCCATGGGTTTCTTTTTCAGGATATAAATGTTGAAAAAGAATTTGGATACAGTTAGAAGACCGGGCTGTAGAATTACAAATAAGATGCGGAGACATGTATCTTTGAAAGTCAGAGTTGTCGACATCGATGCAGTGATAGCGACCGAGTGTCGGAAATTAGAACTGACTATCACAATTCAGAAGTCAAATTTTATAAACTCAACATAATATAATTTTTACAGGAACCCAGAAAGTGAATGGCTGACTCGCACGCGGCCATTTATTTTATAACATGTCAGCATCTACTGATGTACCATTACTTCGTGCGGATGGTGGAGAGAAAGCACTAGATATATTTTTATTATTATAACATTGTAAAAGTACTAGGTCTATACAATGAAGATATTCCAAAACAAATGATCGTGTGCGTGTCAGTTTTGGACATGGAATGTTCCTCTATAAAATAAATAAATAACACTTTTAATTATTAATAACGTATTTTCTCAAATAATGATTACTTGTTATGATGATTATCTACATAATTATACAATATTATTTCAATAATCAAAGTGCATAAGCGCGTGAGATTCAATTGACACTCTTTTTGTCCACTCAATTGGTAATACTGAACTCTATGAGAACTGTCTCCACAGTACCTAAAGTTTGCAACACTATTGTTGAAATAAAGAAAACGTTGAACGGATTGAGAGATAAATAATAAACCAAGTTGGTTTATCGAACTATGAGTGTGATGTAATTAATGGAACTTTTTAGGTTAGTATGTCAAGTGTAATCTATACTAATACTGATATTAGAGGAATCAACCTAATTTAAACAATTTGGTTGAAAGGCACAGAACTGAGAGGATACGACGGTATTTAATAACATTGAGTGATTCAAGTTTATCTTTATATATTTTTTTGTTATGGTCTTTAAAACTGAACACATTCAGAAACATGTTTAAATATATTAATAATATAATATTTTGTACTCTGTAG
This sequence comes from Dendrolimus houi, assembly GCA_039645545.1. NCBI lineage: Eukaryota > Metazoa > Arthropoda > Insecta > Lepidoptera > Lasiocampidae > Dendrolimus > Dendrolimus houi. The sequence continues at coordinate 14,812,429 of CM077134.1, forward strand.
AATGTGATATTTTATATGAAGAAGCAGGTTGCCTTATTATGTATCTACTTAGAGCACTAGGTCATAAAAACTAATATAACTCGCAGTAAGCCGGTGCGGACGCCTACATGCATACGGGTACGCCTGCACTTTCAAATCTTATTATTATAATTGTACTAAAAATACAATGTAACAAAGAAGAAAAAAAAATACTTTTAAAATGTTATTGAACGCTCAAACGATTTTGTTAAAAAATAATCTTATTTTGTATTTGAATGAAGCAATAGAACCAAAAAATATGTCTATGTTGTTGCGGATTATGTTACGTCCAGATGTCATGCGATATATAGGGGAATGTTGGCCAGTGTTAGTCCTGCAGGTACGTAAGCAAAGAGTTTTTCGATTTTGAATTAATTTTATATGAATCACTTTAGTTCATTTATCCAAATCAACCAGCTAATATAGGCTTAATAAATCTGCAAGGGATTCAGTTTGTACAATGAGTTTAAAAAAAAACAGTGGGACTAATTTAGACCAGCAGGTTTCGAAAATGCAAAATTTTAGTATTTTTCAGGTCTGTTAGAGCATCACGTGAGAATTACCTACTAATCAAACTTAAGGTTTGTAGCAATGCCAACTACCTTGCCAGTTTGGGAGGAGCCTCTGTACCGCTCCCTGCGCCGCGGGGTTGACACGCGGAGAGCGGGCAAGCGACCGATGCCAATGCGGTTGGCCTAGTCGTGTTACAGAATATTTATTACAGACCTTTTTTTGCGTCCCTTTTTCGACGTTTTGCGGGAATCGGAACCTTAAATGAAACTTGACACAGGGCTAGATTACAAGTACATATTCGGGGTCAACACTTAGGTTATTTTTAAATGTCGTCGTTTCCGTGGGATAGACAAATATAGTTAAAAAAGAAGCCGCCGCAGTTGCAGTTTTTAGTGCTGTCGTTGTAATTCACTATCAAATAGGTACGTGAGGGGCATTATTAAACAGACTGAAAAAATATAACCATGTATGCTACTGAATTTTTATTTACAATATTTCATGTAAATATTCCAGAAACATGTCAAGGTGGTAGAATCAGATTTTTTAACAAGTTCAGAATTTGTTTAGTAAGCAGTTTTTGAGATACTAGCGGCCTGTCCCGGCTTCGCACAGGGGGAAATTTGGTAGTTCTAGTAGGGAACCCTAATTTTTCTAATAGTTATAATAGTCTATACTACTGAAGGATAATGTAGCATTTTAATGGTGAAAGAATTTTGGAAATCGGTCCAGTAGTTTTTGAGTTTATTCGTTACAAACATACAAAAATACAAATCTTTCCTCTTTATAATATTACTGTAGATTTTCACTTCCTTCGGGCGGGACTTGGACCTTATTAGTATCCTTTAAACTCTAAAAGATATCGAAATAACCCATACACGAAAATTTAATTTAAGATAGATTTCTTATTTCAAGAATTTTCATTGAAATCCATTGAGCCCTTTGGAAACTATCTGAGACAAACTTTCAAACAGAGCGACAGATAAAATTTCTGAAAGAGGTGTTATATTTATTTAGTTGCATACTTGTTGTCATGTTTCTTTTTAAGGTTAATAGTTAATTTTATGTACCCTCTTATTTTTAAACTATACAATCGGTCATTTCCTTAATTGAATGTTATATTTTTATTTATTCTGTGTTTAGCGCCTGTTTTGTATAAAGTAGTTCTCTATAATTTACCATAATTTTATGTAACAATATTTATCCCTAATATGATGTGGTAATTGTGTAGATTATAATTCAAAATCTCTCAATTGTATTATAGACTGTATTCACTACATTTTATTTTGATGTTGGCAGACGCGTTAGATTTATTTACTGTGTTCGATTTATTTTATTACATTTAAAATTTTAAATATAATATCTTATATGAAATATTATCTAAAATTTCCAAACAATAATGTAATAAATACTTGTCATTCATAACCTATTCAATTAAAATGGTTTATCAATGACTTCAATCCGCTATCGAATGTCCCAATTTGCTAAGTTTTTTATTTATACTGTAACATTGTTGGAGGGATGGCGTGGTGTTCTAAAAATGTTTGTCGAATGTGTAGAGTCAGTAGATGAAATGTTCTTAAACCGTAAGGTTCTCTGATTATAAGTATTGTGACCAGTTGCTGTTCTTTTATTACCATAAACCCTTCTGAGTTATTGCAAGTATTACAGTGGTTCAGTTATGACTCGGCAATGTATTAATCGTGGGTGTAACTCAAAAATTTGGTTTTTATTTTGAAATCCCTACTTCAATTTTATTTTATGCATTATCGTATGTATTTTAATATAGTAAATTGTATGCCATAATTTGCGGTTATCAGAGCATTTGTTAATTACGTTCCTATATCATATTATTAACGTCTATTAAATGCAGTAATAGCAATAAAAATAAGCGTAGCTATTTTAAAACCATAAAAAGACAGGTAGATGGATTACTGTGTATTAGAATGGAAAAAGAATGCTAACATTAAACAGATCAACCAAATTGAATCAATTTGGTTCAAGCAGTAATGCTTTATACATGTTTTCTCTATAAATCTAAGTACATTTTTAGTATATATCTACTATTATTTTACCTATGTATTAACATTATTTACAAAAGGTTTAATCATCATCACCCATGCGTCAAATCCCGGTTGCGTCCGGAGCGTTCCTACTTTTTATAATGTACATCGCGCGGTCTTCAGCATCCCTCGTTTTGAGACTATTGGTAAGCATGTCATCTTTGACGAGACATTTGTTCCCCACATTACTTGCAGTTTGTCTGCTATATAATAGACATGAAGTCTGCCGCGGATGCAAGCGTTTCTGATACGGTCTTTCCGCGTGAATCCACACATCCATCGCAGGGCATTCCTCTCCATGACACACAGCATGTGTGTTCAGGCCACGCTTCACTGCCATACTTGGACAGGTCTAATAATGGACTTATAGCCCTGTCCTTTTAATTTAACCGGCATTTTGGGAGCAAAAGTCACGGTTACTGAACAGTGGCCAAAACGTCGGAATAAAAATCAAATAAATTACCGCGTTTAAAAGTGTTAAAATGTAGTTTCAATAAAATTCTTCTTTTCATGAATATGCCACTGAACTCCTCCTAAGCCCCTGAACAAATTTTGAGGAGTTTTTTATGTGTTCCAAACACATAAAAAAATTGGGACGTGATATTTTTATCCCGGCAACCCCGCAAGAATTTTGCCGGGAGCAGTTTGAAGTTGTTCGGGTGCATAAAAATTAACATATTGCGACACAGTTTTCTTATAAACGATAGCTTACATTCTTTTTCAAATGCTGTGATACTTTGTGTCCCGGGAATCCCGCAGGAATTTTATGTCAAACGTGGATGAAGTCACGGGCATATCCTAATATTAGATATTATTAGCTGTTTAAAATAGTTATTTTACTTTCTGGAGTAACCTAAGTAAATAGCCCGGATTGTCTAGTCAAATAACAAGTTACAATAAGCGGGGTTAATTGGGATCAGTCGAATTATTTTCTTTACTTAGGGATGGCATACGAGTGTGTATGTTCTTGATACTGGTATCGGTATTATTGCGGAACAATAATGAATCAAGTTTTTCTCAAATTAACTCTAAAGGTTGCAAAATACAGTATAATCATGCAAAAATTGAAGGGACAACCCTTATTTATTTATTTATTTGACGTATTCTATCTTCCCTATCCGATAAGATAGGGAAGATAGAATAGGTGATTTTTATGACAAGGATAAATCCACTTACAGACATCTCACCATGAGGGGATCATGGTGAGGGCGTGTGGAGACTCACCGGCCTGCTGTCGGAATACCCACTAAAACTCCCCGTGTTTCTTCCACTTGCCTATAACCAGGGCCGCGCGAAATGGCTGTCGCCTATTCCGCGTGTTCCCATCCCCCCATGTCCCTTATACCTCATCCCCTCATTCTATTCTTAAGGCTGGTAACGCGTCAGCTTTGCCTCTGGTGTTACAAATATCTATAGGTGACGATAACCACTTTCCATTAGGCGGGCAGACTGCTTCATTGCCAGCTTCGAAATTAAAAAATTCATTGCTCAGTAAAAGACGGTGTGTTATTATTATTATTTTTTTGAAAACGAAGCCCAATGTCTTTTCTTGCGACACACATTCGGGGCATAAATACGGTGGACGGCCATTTGCAGCGCCTAGTGCCGCTTACATGAGCGTGTGCGGGGCTCTCGTATGGTATTGTTACCTCTCCCAATGAAGGGAGAGCCGACGAATTACCCACTAAACCTACCTGCGTCCCGAAAAGAGAAAACACTATGCAAGCACGCCACGGGATCTAGAACAGTGTTGCTGCACCGTGATGTTCTAGTGTGCAAGATTGGTACAACCGGGGGAAGCAAGGCTGCACACTACATGCAGCAGATCTAAAGGTCCACTGGTAGCCCCCGTGCTCATACTGCGTGGCCCCACATACTATATCACTCATGATTCATAGCAGCGGCGTTTCTACTTGACATTTATGATTATATATATTTCGACCAATTTATATAATATCTGTATAAATTATGGTCTATGTGTTATCCTGTCAAATAAGTAACATGACTGTACAGATTCATCAAAATATATTCAATAGTTTTTGCGTGAAGAAGTAAGAAACTATCCAACCTTACAAATTGTATCGTTAATAATGAATAGGATTCTAGGTAGATTTAACCAAGTGTATACTTTGTAGCATTCAACATTAGTATTGTTAGAACTGTAATGAATATCTATCTTTATATATAAAATTCTTCTGTGCGTGTGTCTGAACTCTTCCTAAACGGATGATATTTTGTATGTGTTCAAGTGGATTTGAGAATGGCTTAAATTCACAAATGGACCCGGTAGGTGCCACTGCAATCGAGTTCTAAATTTTATTTCTTCAGGGCAGGACAACGTCTGCCGGGACAGCTAGTACTATATACAATTAGATATATTATATGGTAATATGAAACCCTCAAGCTGTCACTAGCTAGCCGAGGCTATGCTCTGTCATAAATCAACCTCAAAGGCATATGCTACACATGGCATTTGCTAGGGGACGTATTTGGGAAGGACGATTTTATAGTGGGTTATATATAGTAGATAGACTCTTTTGGCCTCTATTATGAAAATTATCTCACAAAAAGAACGTTAAACTAAAAATTTGACGGATATACCTCTAAGAGTAAATGTACTTAGTCCAAAAAGACGACTGAATCGTGTGGTGGATGACATGTTGATTTGTGGTGTGATAGATGACGTATGTCAAAATAGAAGACTCTGGAAGTAGAAAACATTGTGTACACTCTAAATTTCTATCCGTGCAGGAACGGAGAAAGAATACAATTTCCTGCGGCCGGGCGGCCTGTCGTAAGAGGTGACAAAACGACCCACTAACAGATGGTAGGGTATTTACCCATCTGGATAACTACCATCCCTGATCTAGAGTATGCCGCTATAACAACCTTGAGTTGTATTCCGGCATCAGTATTCAGGTGCCAGTTTACCTTAAAAGAGCAGCAGGGCATTTGTACTTTTGGTGTTGCAAGTGTCCATGGGCGTACCATCGCCTTTCCATCAGGTGGGCTGTCTGTCTGTCTGTCTGCTGAATTCACGCAATAAAAAAATATATTAGGAGAAGATAACAAAGAGTAATTGTCTCGCTATTTGTACCTCAAATGGCTACTAAAAATAACTTGTTTTTAATCCTCCTTCAAAATTACTTACTATTAATACGGGATCTTGACGGGTGATTTCTTCGTTGTGCTGTTCTATTTTAAAACATCGTTTACATAGATCTGAATAAAAATTAACAATTATAATCGTAAGTTAAATTGATTTTTCTTCTCTCAGAAGTTATGTGTATCTGTCGAAAATCTTGATTGCTTAGTAAAATTTTACTTTCCCATTTACAACAACATTCTTAACATCAATTCTTTGACTAATCTGATCTTTAACTAGTCTTTAATTACAGTTTGACTGAGTCGGGCATTGAAGTTTTAACAAGTGAATTGATGAAGAAATGATGATGAAGAACATATAAATGATTACTATGACTTAATTATGCTGATATTATACGCATCAACAAAGTTGAAACAATTTGATTGAAAAACACATAACGGAAAGGACACGGCGGAAGTCAATGACATAGAATGATTCAAGTTTGTATTTACATGCATCACTTTGGTTCATTCATCCAAATTGAAGGTCAGAATGAATTGTCTAATATCAGTTGAAATGTCACCACTGTGGAACCTTTCACTTGTCATTAAAATTCCTTAAATAAAATAGATTACATAAAGATGGGTCGACATTTAGTGCGGGATGCTACGCGTATCGACACTGGCTGTTTCCCATCTTCCAGACACGTCCAAGGCGGCTGGCGAAGCAGTCGAAGGTCAGGAGGGTCTGAAACGCCGCAAATATGCTTCCATTAGCAATGGATACATATTTGTGGCTTTCAGCGTTGAAACTCTATAGCCATGGGGTCCCGAAGCTCATCAACTCTAATGAGACCCAACAACTCGTTTAGTAGATAGAGGTCTCACGTGACCAAAGGGCTGGCCTGTATTTGGGGCAGCGTATTAACTTTGCCATATAGCGGGGAACTGCGGCTAGCGTTTTGAGAACGAACTCAACTGACAGCGATTTGGGACTCATATATTGTTTGTAATTTTCATTATTTTAATTTACTTGTAAGTTAGTTTATTTTTAAAATTTAATTGGATTTTTTTAAGTTAGTCTAATGTCATACTTTAAAAAAGAATTTATATTTATTATTAAAACCTGAAAGGTTACTTAAATTTTAAACTTATAAGCTCAGTATATAAAAATTATATTAAAATGATCCCTAAGGGATTCGTCGTCAGCCATTTGCAGTCCACTGCTGAACGTAGACCTCCCCAAGACGGCGCCATTCATCCCTGTCCTCTGGCTTCCTCATTCAGCGCCTACCGACGAACTCCTTGCTCAGGTGGTCGGTCCATCGGGCTGGAGGGCGTCCGACACTACGTTTATCGAGACGCGGTCTCCACTCCAGGACTCGTCTGCTCCGTCGGCCATCGGTCCTGCGGCAGACGTGACCGGCCCACTGCTAATTTTGCGAGCTATGTCGGTTACCTTGGTACTCTTACGGATATCCTCAGTTCTAATTTTATCCATAAGAGAAACACCCAACATAGCTCGCTCCATAGCCCGTTGAGCGACTTGGAACTTGTGGACCAATCCTGCCGTCAGTGTTCATGTCTCGGCTCCGTAGTTAAGGGATTCATCGCCCCTAAAATTCAACCCCAAATACGTCCTTATAGCCAGAGGACTAACTGGTATCTATCACTGTAGCAGACATTAATTATAGTATAAGGGTGGGTGGGTCCGTTTGGCAAACATTTAAACAAGTATACTTGAATTCTCAAGTGAATGAGATACTTCAGACATAGTTTCTGTCCTTTGATAGTCGAAAATATTTCTTAATTTTCTCACTGTTTTGTCGATTACATTCTTTACCAAGAACGTGGGTTTGGTCTTTAGCTGAAGAGCAAACCCCGCTTAGAAAGGGTTTCGTAGAAATTTGTCAAAAACACAAGCCTTATGTTTGCGTCATGGCCTTCTATATCACAGGTCATCTATGTCACACACAGAAACTACTCTCCGGAGCAGTGATGTTCAAGAGAAAAACTCAGTTAGGTTATTTCTATAGGAGGCTATCTGAATTACCCCCATGAAAATTTTAGTTTTCGAGATATGAATTTTCCTTTCACACGTAAAATACTTAGCACCCTAATTTTAATGAAAGTAATATTTTCTTAAGTTTTCGCGACTTGTATACATAATAAAACTACGTTTTATCGGTTTTAAGCGCGGTAATTTATTTCATTTTTATTATTCCGACTTTTCGATCACTTTTCAGTGGCCGTCATCACGGAAGATAAAGATGTCAAGTGTCAATGAGTATTGTTAAATTCAATGAAAGTCACAAAAATTAAAAAAGATTAAGAATTTAAGACTTTTACCAAACTTGGTGAACCAAAGACACCAACCGCGTTAGTATTTTATTTTAAAATTTATATTTTTAAATAAATTTTGTCTTACCTTACGTTAATTAACATTAGGATGAAATTCAACAAAGTTTATAATTTTGTAGATAACGCAGTTTTTTTTTATGAATAACTAGGATATGCTCGCGACTTCGTCCACGTTTGACTTGAAATTCCCGCGACACAAACTAACGCAGAATTTATAAAAGAATGTAAGCTATCGTTTTAGTGGAAACTGTGTCGGAATCGGCTAATTTATATGCATCCGAAAAACTTAAAGCCGCTCCCAGGAAAATTCCCGCGAGATTCCCAGTAAAAAATATCACACATTTTATAACATAAAATTTGCTATTGATCAGTGAAACAACCACATTGGAATTCGATTTTTTTTAATCTGGTCATTTAAAATTATTCCCAGAAAAATTCCCGCGGGATTCCCAGGATAAAATATAGCGTCGATTTTAAGTCTAGGCATTTGCTGTTGATCAGCGAAAACCGCATCGAAATCGGCCCCGCAGTTTTTAAGTGAATCCTGAACAAACAGACAAATCAACAAACAGAAACACACACTTTATTCAGATATACGATGTACCCAAAAATTCTACAAACAGTCACTTCATAGTCCTAAAAACTATTTATGATTCGACATTAAATAGCATTTATTTGAAAAACAGACAGATGATTCAATTGTATTTGTTGGTATAGATTGACCAGGCCTATAGAGAGAATTCAATCAAATACTTAGCAAATTGATATTGCTTTACTGATTTTATACTTACTTATAATTGAATTGCCAATAGCGCGTTTCAAAGTGACTTTGGAGGCCGTCGATCTGAGGGTAACGTAAATACCCTGGGGTACAGGTAGTTTAAACTTTAGACTTCCTTTGAAATTTAATTAAATTCTATACAATTGAAATTCGATGAAGAAACTGCTGTAAGGGACTTCGTGATTAATCAACGGACTGTCGACCATCAGATGAATCAAATGAATCAAATATAATTGAATGAAATCCACTTCTATTAATTCTTCGTTGGCTTAGAACACTTTGTTAAAATATTGTTTTTGTATGGAAATAAATAAAATTGAAAAAGAAACAATTTTTAAGTGACAACACAGACTTTGTATTTTTTTAAATTACTGTATAGGTTCGAGTTTGACCATTGTCTCGCGCGATTTTGAGCGGAGATATGGTTTAAGATCGAGCACGCTTACCTGGAAGGTACCTATTCACACGAGACTTGAAGACACCCAGGTTGTAGGTTTCGGGAAAAACAGACTCGGCAGTCAGTTCCACTCCTTTACGGTTCGCATAATGAAAGTGGTCTCAAAGCGCTTTGTTCGTATATGTGGTATATCCACCATATAGTGGTGCCGCGCCAGTACGTCTGGTTGTCCGATGCTGGAAGGGAGACGGCGGGATAAGATTGAAAAGCTCCAATGCACACTCTCCAAAAGGTATCCGATAGAAAACCGACGAGCTGGCAACCCTGCGTCGATGTTCGAGAGTTTGTATTTTGTCATTAAATAGATGGTCGTTGCCCACCATTTTATTAAGTATGTCCAATTCTTTTATAAAATGTAAACCGAAGTTTATAGAGTTATGTTAAGTTATAATTCATTGATGTGTACAATACCTATGCCTTGTTTATTCACATACCATAAATTCTATAACATTATAAAATTCTAAGCATGCCGTGTCTATACATTGACGCTATTTAAAAAAAACAACTTGAATAGATTATACAAACGGACGGAGAACACAATGCATTTTTTTTAGATTTCTTTTGTACGTTTGTCGGTTTGTCTGTTAGTCCGGGATTCATATAAAAATTACTAAGCCGATTTCGATGCGGTAATCGCTGATCGACAACTAATTCTTAAAATTAAAATCTGCGCTACTTTTTCTCCTGGGAATCCCGCGGGAATTTCTCTGGGAATGATTTAAAATGGCCAGATTGAAAAAGAACTCGAATTCCAATGTGATTTTTTCACTGGTCGATAGCAAATTTAATGTAATAAAATATGTGATAGTTTTTATTCCAGCAAATTAATTTTTCGGGAGCAGTATGAAGTTGTTCGGGTACATCTACATTAGTTTACTCCGATACAGTTTCCACTAAAACGATTTTTAACAATATTTTATGTTGTGATACTTTATGTCCCGGGAATCCTGCCGGAATTTTCTACGCCAAACGTAGACGAAGTTGCGGGCGTAATAAAAAACTTAAATTCCTGGAGTTCAAATTAGAAAAGAGGATATCCGTAAGAGAACCAAGGTAACCGACATAGCTCCCAAAATTAGCAAGTTGAAGTGGCAGTGGGCCGGTCACGTCGGCCGCAGGACATATGGCCGATGGAACAGACGAGTCCTGGAGTGGAGACCGCGTCTCGGTAAACGTAGTGTCGGACGCCCTCCAGCCCGATGGACCGAAGACCTGTGCAAGTTCGCCTGCAGGCGCTGGATGAGGAAATCAGCGGACAGAGATGAGTGGTGACGTCTTGGGGACGCCTACGTCCAGCAGTGGACTGCGAATGGCTGACGACGACGATTCCTTGAGTTGAACTACATACATAATATTTCTTGTCTATAGTCTTTGACTTGGCTTCGTCCGTGTGCATTTCAAAACCTGTATAAGTAATGCGGAAATTATCTCATTTTTCAAACAGTCTCCAGAGATCTCAGTCAGAATAAACTTAGATATATCCCTAGATAAAATCAAAATAGTTTTTATTGCTAATATATTTTTAGAGTTCCGTGGCCATTTTAGTTTTGTTCTATAAATTAAAGCTCAATCTAAACTAGTTTAATCGAGATGAAAGTGTTATAATTATGTATCGTTGGTATGCGAAAGAGAGAAACTGTTTTGTTGACATGATGCGACTTACTTAATTTTTTCACATTCATTGTTTGTTCTAGTATGTTTTTACGAAACGACTGTATTATGTATTACCTATGTTATTGAATAACGTATATTCCACTAGGGGCGCTAGTGTGTACGTAACACGCAGATTTTCTTATGTGCATAATAATTAATTTTCAAAAAGTTGTTAGCACTCCGTAGTAATTTTATCAAAATAGGAACTATTATGTTTTATCATTTATAAAATTTAAAACAGAAGTTAAAAAAGTTTTTTTATGGTCGTATTCAGAATTAAATTATAAATACACTTTTTAACTCTTTTGTAACGATCTTTCTTATAAACCTTATAAAACCATTATGAATAAGGGTGTTAAGGTTTTATCTTCTCTATTGTTTTATTGTGTATTTCATTTGGCAGTATTCTTTGTTTTGTTGAAAATTGAAGAACATCGTCCCGCATGCAGTTTCCGTCGCCTCAAGCAAAGAAACTTTAATAATGCACTTGAGCGACTGTGCCACATATTGCCAACGAATACGACTCATAATACAAAACTTAGCAGGAACTTTATTATGATACACCTAATGAGATTGCATATATCTATATTAACTCACTAAATAAACCTATTTTACGTTATCCCAACATCTATATATGGATGAAATTTAGTGGAAATATGTAAAATATAATATTATATGCTACACTATAATGCTGTAAGGAAATTGAAAAAAGATGTGAGCTGGTTGCCTATGATATGACAAATGTTTTTCCAGTGTAGAAGTCATATGAGAAACACGGTTTAGAATTTTAAAAACCACTAACTATTGCCCGCAACTTGGCTTTCGTTCATCAATTTAAATTTTTTCTATCAATCGGGAACCGTAGGTAACCTACGTTTTTTTCAGAAGGAACGTACCCTATGCTACCCTGAACAAACGCTTTGTCATGAAAACCTAACAAGCACGTCGTTATGGCAACGTAATGTCGTCACGTTGCCATAACAACGTGCTTGTTAGTGGAATGCAACGGCGCGGCGGCGGCGTTAAATTAACACGACAAGAGCGTCAGTTATTTTATAATTCAAATTAACTTATTTTCCAATTAAAATTCATTTATTGTACAATTTAAATCTTTCTAATTTTCTAACTTGCATTTAGAAATCTATTTTCTATCCCACGTGATCTTTACTTTTTCTAGATGAAAGATATTCTATACTATTTCTGTTGTAATTCCGAATTTTACCATGGCAGGACTCGAACCCGGAGCCTCTGCGTTGCAGAGGTAGGCCAGCAAAGGCTTAGCTTGCTCAAACACAGATGCATTCTGCTATGTTTTAGAAACGTTTATGACGTGTATAAAGACATTAATTTGTATATAAGCATTAGTGCTGGATTTACGTGAAGGCCCATGAGGCCGGCATTTAGAGCGGCATCATTTTACGGGTGACAAAATTTTCAAGAAGCCAGACTTTTAAAGGCAAAATTATATAACGACAATCAAACATATTTGAATATGAATATAAAAAAGACGGGCGGCTCGACATGGCAATTACGTAAGAGCTTCGTCTTTCCTAATATAATAGGTTGGGGAAAAAGTCTTTTCGCATATAGTATGTATGAACTTGTAATAAGATCTCTTTGACTATACCATTTGTATTTGTCTGGTTTTGGTATCATTAAAAAGTTTTAATTTTAAAGAAGACAATTCCAAATTCAAATTAGGAAAATGTGTGATTTTTATTTGTTTTTCTTATTGTTAAAATGAGTGAATCTAATGAAGAAATTCGATACATTTTAAATTTTTTCTACAAAAAAGGTAAAAATGCAACAGAAGCCGCGAAAAAAATTTGTGATGTTTATGGACCTAATGCAGTATCTGTGAGAGTAGCGCAAATTTGGTTTAAACGTTTTCAATCCGGAAATTTTGATATCAAAGATGCACGTCGCTCTGGTCACCCTGTTACTGACAAAATTGATGCCATTTTTGAAAAAGTGGAGCAAGATCGGCGTATTAGTAGTTGCAATGTAGCTGGAGAACTGGGAATTGACCAGAAAACGGTTTTGGCGCATTTGAAAAAAGCTGGGTACACAAAAAAGTTCGATATTTGGGTGTCTCATGAGCTCACTGAAAGAAACCTAATGAACAGTGTACTCATTTGTGATTCTTTATTACGACGTAATGAAACCGAACCATTTTTGAAGAAGCTGATAGCTGGTGATGAAAAGTGGATCACGTACGACAAGAACGTGCGAAAAAGATCGTGGTCAAAGGCCGGTCAGGCTTCATAGACTGTGGCGAAACCCGGGTTAACTCGCAACAAGGTGATGCTGTGTGTATGGTGGGATTGGAAGGGCATTATTAACTATGAGCTATTACCGCCAGGCAGGACCATCGATTCTGAACTGTACTGCGAACAACTGATGAGATTAAAGCAAAAAGTTGAGAGAAAGCGTCCGGAATTAATCAACAGAAGGGGTGTGGTTTTTCACCATGATAACGCTAGACCTCACACATCTAGCCGCCACTCAGCAAAAATTACGAGAGTTTGGCTGGGAGGTGTTAATGCATCCGCCGTATAGTCCTGACCTTGCACCTTCAGATTTTCACCTGTCTCGGTCTCTGCAGAATTCCTTAGGCAGTGTCAGGTTAACATCACGAGAGGACTGCCAAAACCACTTGTCGCAGATTTTTGATCAGAAGCCCCAAAGTTTTTATAGCAATGGGATCACGTCCCTACCTACAAGATGGCAAAAAGTTATCCAACAAAATGGCACCTACATACTTTAGTCAAATCTAAATAAACTTTATAAAAAAACCTTTTGACTTTTTATATAAAATGCGAAGAAACTTTTTCCCAATCTAATATGTACCGAAACCTAAAAAGGGGCGACATTTCTAACGGGGACTACGGCGGCAGACAGCTTAATTCCGCCACTGTTTGTATTCATAATATTAGCTGGGATAACTTTTAACTTAAGTCAAATAAGCATGATGTTTGCTTCTAAAGTCATAAAAATTGTGTGCCTCTAATTTCTGAACTAGGTATTGGATAATACTGGAAAAAATTCAACTTTGGATGTTGCTTTTAAAAACTTAGTCATACCCGACCAACTTCCGAGCTTTCCTTCTTTACATAAAACGAAGGCCTTTCAGACTGTTTGCAATGTAATCTAATGATTACTGAAGGGACCAGGAAACGATCTTAATAAATAGGACGGAAGGAGCTGAGAAGTAAATGATTGTGGAATATAAAATAAGTATGAAATATTTTTCGTCCCTCTGTCGTGTTCCGTATCCATTTAAGCAAATGTGTAAGCCTTATTAGTCTAAGAGACGCTGAAGATCGACCTTCATCCGTCTAATAACCAGATGAGACATATCTGTTATCAAATTATATTGATTTGTAAATACGTCTATGATAGCTTGCAAATCGATAAGTGTTCATGGCTATTTTTGAAGTCTTCAAAGCATGGCAATAATATTCCAGTAACGGCTTTTTGCAGGCAAGCATTTATGGTTATATTTTTAAATTATCTTTCTTATGATATCATTTTTAATTGGTTAACAGAACAGTGCAGTTACCTATATTGACTTACCTATTCATACCTGCTTGCCAGGTAGCCATGGACAGAAATAAGTAGGCAAGCCTATTAGGCCATATTCTCCATGTTAAAAACTATCAGTTGAAACTAAATTTGTTCAGTTATCATAAGAGTGAAGGTTATGAAAAAAATTGATTAAAATTAATTTAATTAAAAATAGCCATGAACACTTTTCGATTGGCAAGCCATCATAGGCGTGTTTATAAATCAAAATAATTTGATGAAAAATATGCCTCATCTGGTTATTAGATGGGTGCAGGTCGATCTTTAGCGTCTCCTCTATTATTATGTGATCGTCATGGACGACTGTTCGTTGGTCTGTCTATGTCGCTGTCATTTTTCTCGAAATCTAGGTATAACTGGGTCTATATGGATGAAATTTCAGTGGAAGTTGTAGTCTATTTAGAGTTACAAAGTTATATATATGAAAGCGTGAAAAAAAAAGAGTAGAAAAGGCCGCCATATATGTAACCAAGGATTGAATTTCTACATAGTCGTGTGAGGCATCCTTAGTTAAAGCTAAAAAAATCATAAAGATGTCCTTTATAAATGTTTTTTTAATGAAATAAATGTTAGCATGATATTAGATCCTTAAGTCTGAAAATTGTGTCCACCTCCTCTAACTTGTAAACTATAAGAGGGAAATTTAAAAAATAATCGTTATGTTCGAACTTGAAAAATATGTATATTCAACGAAAATTGTTTTGAGCAGTGTCCGTTGTGTAATTTTTGAGGTAGGTATTTTCGATTAAATGCTTTCTTATGATTCCGTTTACAGAGTAACAAAAACAGATGACATTGGTCACTTCAAGAAGTCGATTATTGGAAAGATCCACAGCGCTTTTATCCTAATATACAGTTATGAATAACAGTTTCTGATAATCTACTTGTAACGATTTATTTCTGTTTTCGCAACTAGTACACATAGTAAAATTACGTTTTAACGGTTTACACTATTTAATTTTTATTCTGATTTTTGGGCCACTTTTCACTCGATCGGGGCTACTGAAAAGTAGCCGAAACGTCGGAATAGAAATCGAATAAAATACCGAGCTTAAAAGCTTTGCATCGTAGGTTTTTATACTTATAAGGAGTCTATAAATTATGAACAAGTCCGTAATTGATTGCTCACCAAAGAACACGAGCTGCCTCATTTCCATAGTCCATCCGCAATCACTGCACTGACAACTTTTCTTTGGCACACGACACACAATCTCTTCGACACACGTGGATATGAATGATCAACATTCACTCAACAATAGTTCAAGCGATGTTGAGGGAGAACGTGAAATATAAGCCCGTGACGCATAGAAACCTATGTGACTGTTACGATTTTTATTATTCATTTACTAGAACTGTTCTGGAAACGAATACGCTTTTTGGATCTTAAGGCTGTAATACATATAATAAACCTATTGAGGGTGTCAAGTTTATACAGTAGATTTATAAATGAGGAAGGAATCTGGGGGCGGCTAAATCGGACATATAATTTGTCGGTATACATAATTGGTCACTATAAAGATTAGGAAAAAGATCAGTCAGTCACGAGTCGGCAAATGTAGACATATTTCCTACGAGTTCGAATATGGTTATACATACAATCTATGATATAGACATAGATAAGTCTGTTTTGTTCACCAAAGCAAAAATTACAAAAGTGCACAACAAGATAATAATTAGTTGATAAAACAAAAGGCGGACTTATCACTAAAAGCGATGTCTTCCAGGCAACCTGACTCAGAGGAAATTAGAAGTTTGTCTGTCTGTTAGAGCATCACCACTACTGAACGAAAACAAATGAAACTCAACACAGATTTAGCTAGTGTCCGACGTCAACTTTAGGATTCTTTTTATCCTAATAAATGACGTCATTTCCGTGGGATAGACGAATATAGCCAACAATCGCGATGTGATCGCGGTGTTTTAGGTATCGCCATTGCAATGCATTAACGAACACGTCTTCGGGGCAACGCGAATGAAGTTTCACTGGAGATTTGACTAGTGAAATTGACATATGTCTAAGTATATCGGTACGTGTAGGATTTAACATACAGTTCCACTTTATTTTGATACTTCTCATATTTGGTACTACATACGAATCTACTAAAGTGTGGCTCTCTGGTCCCCTATATAAGACGTTTATTTATCTACGTAGGTTTTTATACAGTGAGCCTATGATATAACTTATACTGACAGATTTTAGCAAATAAAAGGTTCACGTGTGAAACAATAGCTCTATTGTTAGTATTACTCATTGATTGTCTCAATAAGGGTTTACAGTTTAATAGTAATCTTTTGGTCTACTTTGCTACTTTGCGGCCTGACGGAACCTCGTGGTATTTTTACATAGTCTAATGAAATAGATATCCTCAGACCGCTATATGTATATGAGTAAGCAACCATACTATCGTTGGCACTCCCCAAGTGATTGGAAGCCTGTAAATTTATTCAAAATATTAAGAAAACTTTTTTTTTATTGTCAGAAGCAGGCAAACAGGCAGACGTCCCATTAGATGGAAGATGGTTACCGTCGCCTATAGACTTTTGCAACACCAGGGGAGTTGCCAATGCGTTGCCAGCCTCTAAGAAATTTTATAACGCCCTTTTAAACGACCCCATGTCGTAGCGCAGAGGGAACACCTCGGCAACAAGTTCCCTCCAGATCATTGTTGTACGCGGAACAAACGTTCCAGAGAAACATTGCGTAACTGAACGTGGGAGCTCCAAGAAATTGTGGTGAACATCCCGTCCATGGCGAGATCAAACAGTTCCTCGGAACACTCTCCATTGTCCAGGCGCTAGAATACACAGAGGGACGCAAACTCTCTCCGAAGGCTAAGCAATTCTAAACCGCCTGTATTAGTATGGGATTGTCGACTATACGAACGGCGCGACGTTAAATGGAGTCGAGAGGGTCAGTCTGATAAGCGGGTGCCCCAGCCCATAAGAGTGAGCAGTAAATTCCATATACGGCCTAATTTGCGCTTTGTATAGCGCAAATCTGCCGTATTTTTTAGTCATATAATAAAGTATTAATAACATGAGTTTCCAAATAATAGGATAAGTATGAAATTTAATCTTCGGACGATAAGGCACTATGGTCTATACCACGTTTCACAGTGAAAACACTACCATTGCGAACGAAACGTTTCGCGTCTCCAGGTTCCTTCTGCGTACGGCAGGGCTGTGGAATGCACGACCAGAGTCCGTGTTTCTCGAATAGTACAACCAGACCGTCTTCAAGTCTCGTGTGAATAGATATTTTCTATGTAAGCGTACTCTATCATCAACTGACATTGGGCGTGATCGTGGTCAAATGCGAACCTATTTGTCCTTTAAAAAAATCAAGCAAAACCACATAAAAGGCTAAGTTGCCTATAATATCGTGATCTACTTTAAGATTTTTGAATTAGATCATTTAGAACAATGCACTGTGTTAAAATCAATTGATTTTGATTGTCATGTGAATAGTATGAAAAAGTCTGTGCCAATACATAGTTACACCATGAACATACATACAGTCATACGTGTAATTACATTAGACCCATAATATACCTTTTGCAATGATCTTAATGTTTACAATGGTTTTGTACGCATTCCATAAACGTTTCTCTTAGAATATGAAATAAAATTATATAAAAGGTAAAGTATACTATTGTTAGCATTCGACCTAATGATTGGCATCAAATCAATTATTTTTATATATTTTTATTTGTATTCTTTCCAGCAAACCCTTTAATTTGTTACCCATATCTTGAGTGCACAAAAATTATTAGTCCACCATCTTGGGCCATCTACCATATTGGATTTAGAATCACGTCACTTAGCTCATTGGTTTGGATGGCATTGTCATCCAAACCAAATGTTTATGCAAAATTTCATCTCACTCTGGGAGAATAACTGCTTTAAAATTCAATTGCAAGATTTGTCCCCAACATACATATATGTACATAGATACATATACATAGATACACATACATACAAACATTGCAAGTAAAATAAAAGCTTGCAAAAAAATAGGATGTCAATCATTGTACGGGGGTGCCATCAATGGTACAGTTTCCCCTTAGGATGTCAATCATTGTACTGGGATGCCATCAATGGTACAGTTTCCCCTTAGGATGTCAATCATTGTACTGGGGTGCCATCAATGGTACAGTTTCCCCTTAGGATGTCAATCATTGTACTGGGATGCCATCAATGGTACACAGATGTCAATCATTGTACTGGGGTGCCATCAATGGTACAGTTTCCCCTTAGGATGTCAATCATTGTACTGGGATGCCATCAATGGTACAGTTTCCCCTTAGGATGTCAATCATTGTACTGGGGTGCCATCAATGGTACAGTTTCCCCTTAGGATGTCAATCATTGTACTGGAGTGCCATCAATGGTACAGTTTCCCTTAGGATGTCAATCATTTTATCAATGGTACAGTTTCCCCTATCCGTCTGTTGGAGTAAATAATTACAAAACACGTAAATTGAATAATTAAAATTAAAAGGTTTGACTATACCAAATCATAATTTTAACATTACTCATTGACATTTAATATCTTTGTATTCCGTGATCACGGCTACTTAAAGTGGCCGAAACGTTAAAAGAAAAATCAAAACGCCACGATTAAAACTCTTAAAACCTAGTTTTAATTATCACTACGACTATACAAACTATGTAACTAATATTATTGCATTATATTAGAATCTCCACCAGCTTAATCGGCACCTATAAAGCGATTATCGCCAAATGACGTGCCTATTACCTACAATGGACTGAATTGAGATGGAATTGCAGTAAAATGAGATATGAACTCAAACACATCGATAGATATCGAGAAACATCATCATAATTGCCTTCATGGTAATGACAGATTTAAATTGCATTTTGTCGTTTATCCTATTTCCTACTCCATCTCGTATAATGTGTGTGTTTGCGGCTGTAGCTAAATGCGTCTTGTTTATAACGTTAAAAATAAAGCCGTTAATGAATAGCTACGTTACTGTATATACCTACGTTACCTGTCGATTTTCTAACGTTATGAATAAAAAATAAAATGTGCGGTCGGGTGATCTCCGTCTAGGGTTGTCAGATAGAAATTTGAAAAAGGAGAGATGATGAGTGATATTTTGCATAGCATGGAGGATTTATGAAAAAAGGAGGACATACTTAAATAATTGAAACTACGAATATTTTTTTATGTTTTATTTATTTACGTACTTATCTGAACTACCTATTTTAGACAAAATATCATAATTTCTTAGTATAATACTTAGTAATAAATAAACGCGGTTAACGCATATTGCATTGCGAGTTGCAATGCAATATGCGTTGAGTTGAGTGTGGGTCAAAGATCAAGAGATTGAAATTTCGTGGATGAGGGAGAACGGGAGGACAATATGAAGAAAGGGAGGACATGACCTCCATTTCTTTTAATTCAATTCCTTAAGTTAAAGGTTGCCTAGAGAGGGCTTACGCTTTTTCCTTACGTGGTGATTTCTGCCAGTTCACTCTACTCTGTATAAAAAACTTCCTTCCAATAACAATATCGCATTACAAAAATGCGTTAAAACGCACCGCTACATCTGTGTGAAAGGGTCACTAAAATTATACCAGATGGAGTAGTAACATAAAAGCTACACATAAATCTGAAAAGTCTATTTGCCGGTTATATCTGTAACCGATTAACCACTTGCGATAATGGTCTTTTTCGGGTTTCGTAGCCGTTTTATTAAAAATTGAACCCTTATATCTTCACTTCCGTTAGTCTGCCTTGTTTTATAGGTCACACTTATTTTTCTTGGAAACTATTGGGTTATTGCTGGGCGTAGTCTAAAAAAGCACTACAGTACTACACAATGGCACATATATTAAAGAAAACTAAAATAATTTTAGATATATTTATTATTTTTGCGAAAACAGAACAATTATGATTAAATAATTAAACCTTTAATTTATACATAACTTAGTAAGTCAGTTTGAAATTAAATCACGGACTGCTTAAAATATAAGTAATGTTCGCGACTTATTTACTCTTAGAACTTTTAATTACCTCAGTTTTGCGTATAGTTCAGGTAATTTTTATTCATATTTTTACAAGGTTTAGTACTATATTTGGACATATTTATTTATAATATTATATTTAATATTGTAGTATTTGTAGTATGAAATAAATCCTGAATACTGTTCAAACACCATCAATAACTTTGTGTACTTACAGTACAATATCTCACAACACACATAGGCTGTGTTCACGTTTGTGTATCACTTTTGTCGATACAACCACTGACGCACTGGATTGGATGATACATTCACCTGATTCATTCTGGCTATATAAAACTGCCTCTGCACCTCTGAGTCCATCATCTTTTCGCTGGCTTTAAGCGAAACTGTGATGTGTAACTATCTGACTTTGAACATGCAATCCTTTTATAACACGTTTTAAACGCCGTAAGTAAAAATTCGTCTTTGATATTGCATTCCGATTCATTCGACGCAACGATGATCAAATTGACCAAATGACACAGATGTAGGCGTAGCTTTATTTGTCTGATTCGCATTATGCTGCCGACTGACAGTTCAATCTGCAAACATCTGTCAATTAGACAAACAACAATAAACAGAGCGAAATAAATTTAGTCTGATGGAATAATCTAGCTGGTATGACTTGAATCAACAGTAATTATAATAACAAACTCAAATAAATTGCCCAAGTGGGTGTGGACTACACACAATGAAGGATTCCGTAGAGGAAACAAACGTCCACTGTTTTTAGTCTAAAACACCCTATATCTAAAACAAAAAATATTGTTTAAAGCAATAATCATTGAAAGTATTTTTAAACTTTACTTAACATCTTGATTTTATTCAGATTCAGATCCCCTTTGTAGTTCAAAAGTAAGACAATTTTTTTTAGTACTGAAACGAATACCTTTTAATCATTTATCGACTTAAATAAAGGAATCACCAAGGAATACTGTCATAATTTTTCAAGATTGGACTAACACTTAATTTCTATTGAATTTCATCTATGGACGCGTTCCTTTAGTATCTCACAACCCCCAAAATGCTCCCGCTGCCGTTCCAAAAGGCGACCGTGGTCGTTATGGTCGTGGCGAAAACGTCTATAATGACGTCATCATTTTCGATCACACAGTGTTCACAACGACCTATGTCAAGAGGCGGGTCGAAGTGGACGTTGACCACAGAGCATTAATTCTCTCTATCTCTTGACATTGGAAAAGGCGCGATTTTCAAATCAATCAATGACATTTGTGTATTTCGTCGTTTATGACATCAACGCCCCATAATCCGTTCCACTATAGTTTATGTTTGTAACGTTCGCAAGCAAGTGGAATAGGCAAAACCGTGGTCGTTGTGGGTCCCTTCTGGAACATAGCCTATATATATCCATATGACAGCGGACATACATCAGATATTTTTAAATTACGAAGCTGGAACACAGACACACGGCCCCTCTGATGGAAAGCAGCTACCGTCGCTTATAGACGTATGCAACGCCACGGGCTAAGCCAACGCGATACTAGCCTTTTTATTTTTTATTCCTCTCTCCGGACGAACTTGATTGTCCGAAACTGTTTTTGGTTTCCTTTTTTCCTTTCTATTTATTTTTTTATTTCTTTCAAAAATACAGAAAGACCTTATTACTATTACATTCTTCTAATTGCTAGATTTCTACATTGGTTCTTATTTCTATGTTTGACTCTTAGTTTACTATATTACTTCATTTACATATTCCAGCAATCTTATTTACTATTATACAATGTCTTATATTTACCTATTACTTATTTTACCTTCACATTACAGTGTTGTTTACTACATTCCTATCGGTTACATGTGTTTTGTTACTAATTGAGTACATTACTTCACCATTAGTACAATTGCCTGTATTGTGCATCCGAAAGGACAAACTGTCTTTCCAACAAAGAACTCAACACCTCTGTAATTTTATGTTTGTGACAGTTTATACAATAAATGTTATTCTATTCTATTGAAGTGGCAATGGGCAATATCACGTCTGTCGCAGGACCGTTGGCCGTTGGACGACAAAGCAGACGAGTCCTAGAGTGGAGACCGCGTCTTAATAAATGTAGTGTTGGACTCTCTCCAGCCCGATTGACTGACAATTTGCGCAAGGTCGCCGGTAGGCTCTGGATGAGGAAAGCGGAGGCCCGGGATGTTTGGTGACGACTTGGGGAGGCCTACTCCAACAGTGGACTGAGATTGGCTGATAACGATAGTGGTATCATACCGACGAGTCAGCTCAGCGAGCTGTAAGCAAGGTAGTGTATCCAGCATGGCTCTACGACGTAGACCAGACTAGAGGAGTACAGAAATAAAAGAAACACTGTGCCGACCCTAAATGATTGGGATAAGGTGAAAGAAAAGAGACCACCTTTAGTTCCCAAGAAAAATGACTGAGACATACAAAGACAAACAGACATAATGATTACATAAGAGTCTATTTTTACCATAACGGCTATAGTGCTTAAAAAGGAAGAAATAAACGAGAATAACAACACTGCCATTTTTTATACGCCATTATCCGACTCTAAGATCGCTAGTATAAATAATAAATGTACCAAACTAAGGAAACAGTAAAACATATATCAATAATTTTAATAACATGGTGCTTCTGACACAGTTATTTAATATTAAGGTCAAGTGCTATTAATTTATGCAAACAGTTCACAAACGATGCAGATTTGTGAGGACAGTGAGTCATAAATGTTAACGGCATGTGCTCACGAACATTATTTATTACAGTCATTGATATGTTATGTAGAATACATGTTCTATCCAGAACATTAATGTCCATTGCATGTATGTTAACAATATACGGTATGTCTACAGTGCATTAATGAATTTCGTTGTTACCACGGAAGAAGAGTCTATCATCATCTTCTAGTATATGTGGCGGTAGAAGCAAAGCTTTATATCCTGTAATTATATATAAGGTAAACTCTAAAGTAGGGAGGGAGGATTAGTCAACGCACAACCGCCAATACATCGTTCATAAAATAGCGATATTTATGAACGATATTTTTCCTAAAAGATGTTTTATAAAAATGTTTTCTACTGAACAATGTTTTATGAAATATATTTTCTGAATTAAACTAACAACGAAGTTTTGTGAACGATTTTAATAAAGGATGATTTATGAAAGGCATTATATTGTTACATACCGTCAAAGATAAACGCACAGCTGTCTGTCGTAAGCGCAGTTTATTGTCTTCCGGATTTAGGAATTCTTTTGTGTTTTGAATATGTAACTAAGAAAAACATGCTATTGTTTTTCTACTTGTTTTATAACCATCATTAGCGTTGAACTAATCCTTTCTGTTATTTTGTTATTATGTTTTCGACTTTGCGGCCGTTCGCAGGTGTTCAAATTACTATTTCTCGGAAACTCAGTGCACGTCGCCAATTTCTTTGTACTGTGTAGTGAGTATAAGACAATGCCCAAATGGAGGGGTGGGCAGTCAAGTGACGACTACGAGACGAGTAAGACGTTTATAGTACTCTCGATTAGCGATATAGACGACGGACTTTGCGCGTGTCGAATTGTATTGAGTCGTGCAGTGTGAACTGGTTGCATCCAGTTTTATTTGTATTTGTTTTACACGTGTTTGTACAGTTCTAATAAATTCTATAATAGTTCCAACTACATTTTTAATTCGAGTCCTGTAGCTCGTAACAATATGAACATTTTGATATTTTTACAGGAATAGCAATATATAGTTTTTAATTACTAATGATATATTTATGTTTTTTTTTAGAAATATCGATAAAGTTTCAATATTTGTGAAGTTTAATGGTTGATAATTTTGAACTTTCAACAGAAATATCTTATATTTCCCGACAGACAGATATTTCCTGAAAATATTAATTTATCATTCATAACTATAAACTATATTTCTGTCCAAAGATCGAAATTATCATACATTAAAAAAATATTCTCGTAAATATTTAAAAATACCGATATATCCCGAAAAACATTAATAGATTTTTCATAAGTGTAAATGATTTTTTTTATCCAGACTTCTAAGTTATCATTCATTAAAATTATCGATATTTGGCGAAAAATAACTACATATTTATGTCTAAAGTTCAAAATAATGACATATATAAACATTTAAACCAAAATAATGATATTTTCAATTGTAAAATATCAATTTTGAAAACACTATTTTTATGAACGATATATCAAAAAATATCGATATGTCGTTCATAAATATGGATTTTCGCTTACAAAAATTTAGATACTGCAATATCGATGTTTTTATGAATGATATTTACATCCCTATTTTGGCCATTATAATTATACCACAAGTAACAATTGCTCAAAAATGGCATACTGCTAGTAATGAAGATATTTTCAGTTTTCTGACGACTTACGGGAGGCGTTGAATTTTTAACTCACTACCTTAATAAAATTATTCGAATTGTGAGCTGTGGAAAATCGAGTTCGAGGGCTTGACCAATCGCAAATTGTTACAGTGTTTTTTTTATTGGACTTGACTTTATGTTGTTGGTCCGAAGACCTCACAACTTTACCGGGGGATTTCGGGGCGAGCGCTTTCGCCTTGCGAAGGCGCTCGAGCCCGGGGGTAAATGTTACAGTGTTAACAATATAGATAAAACTTGTATACAACAAAATAGTCATACCATAACGCTACGCAATACAACTGTAATATCATCTAGTGATAAAATATAGGTTCTAACATTATTCCCATATAATAAGGTATACGTGGTTTATCGGCTCGTTAAAATGGAGAATTCTTTTTTATTCGCACTCACATTGTTATATTGATGCAATTATGGTAAAAACATTTTTTTAAAGTTATTTTAACGAGCCGTTAAACGTTGTGCAGCCATTACAAATATGTTAAAGTATTATTTATTCATGATGCATAATTTAACACGAAATAAATTAATATAATTTATATAAAGGGAGTAAATAAGAAAACGTAGAAATTAAGCAAGTATACAGGCTTAATTTTTCAAGTAGGCCTTCAGGGCTAAATCCCAACTATGCTAAATATTGAAAAACACTGAAATTTAGACGAAAACTAAAGTTACTTTATTAGATTTTTGAAAAATTAAATACCCTTGCCAGGAGTCGAGTCGGTTGACTTAAAAAAAATAAACACACCTGTATTATTATACCAATTCATAGTGTAGTTTGTAAGGATCAATTTCTGTGAAGGAATGTCAAACGGCAAACCAAAGGAAAGGGTTCTTGTTAAACTAAATGATGTATTTTCGATACAGTAATTAAACATCAAATTGCGTCGGCCAGGTAACCGCACCTCCTTTTAACGCAATTAATATTTACCCATTGACTGGTTTGAGTGATTGGGGCAATATAACGTACGTTTCGAATATTAATTTATAGATGTCTGTTAAAAATAGAATAATCTTCATAATTCATATATTGATTAAAATGAGGTGAGGTTTAATTAATGTATGGCAAGTGACATTTCTTTACAGAAATTGACCCTTACAGGCTATTATACTACGATTTGGTATAATATAACGGATTGTTTATTTTCCAAAATCAGCTGAATTAATTCTTGACAAGGGTAAATGATTTTTCAAAAAATCGGCTTCGTGATATGTACCTTTGTGTGTTTTTCGCTATTTCGTATAGTTTAGGATTTGGCCCTGAAAAGCCCACTTGAAAAATTCATCCTTTATAGTTACGTGACGTCACTGACTGATTGACTGACTGACATATCAACGCACAGCCCGAAGTACTGGGGCTAAAAAGTTTGCATGCACATTCTATCTATACTGCAGGTTCGCACTGAGAAAGAAATTTTGAAAATTCAACTCCCAAGGGAGAGAAAAACGGAATGAAAGTTTATATGAAAATCCGTCATCTTCAAAGTAAAACACACTAAATCTATCTATATCTAAATATCTATACCATAATGAATCTGTAAAAGTTTCGAGTTTGTACAATGCGCTTAAAAATGTGAAAAAAATTGATTTCGTAAATACAATTTTTAGAATTTTTGTCTGTTTGTCTGTTAGAGCATCACGCTAAAGCCACGGAACGAATTTAAATGACATTCGAAACGGAGCTAATTTACATCACAAGTAACTCGATACTTCTTGTCCCGATAAATGATGTCGTCTCCGTGGGATAGACGAAAATAGCGAAAAAGATGGCGTTACGAACGCATCTTTTTTGGAAACTAAAGAATGAACGTGTATGAATGAAACTCGACATAACGCTGACTTATAACCCGAATTAACGCTTAGGATACGTTTTGTCCCGATAAAAGACGTTGTTTACTTACTTACTGTTACTGCAATTGCGATGTAGACAATCATCGCTATAATTCAATAACAAATAGGTTGTCAGGTTGGCCACTTGTTTATTCATTACGTATTAGGGTACTTCAAATTAGGTTGGCTGGGACTTTTCTTTATGTATTGCTGTGCAGTTGTCTACACTATATAGACTTAGTTTCGTTGTAATTGTTGTGAATTCAACAAGAAACTTAAGAATTGAAGGTTTATATATATAAAACACCTAATTATTTTTATGTATGTAACATAGAGTTACTTATTTCGCGCTTTTTATGCGGCGTAGCGGCGGGGAAAACTTTAGTTTTATATAAGTAACTGCTTCTAGCTCGAAATAAATGTACATGCATATCGCGGTTTTCGCCTAAAGTGGTGAAAAAGGGGCTACCTTTTAATTTAGTCTGAGACGGTTAATGGTCTAAGTTGAAAATTAAACGACGAAAATGATTTTCCAAATATTTTAAGTTTTGAAAAAACATTGTAAGTAAATGTAAATCTTAGTATATTTATGATCTAAGAAGTCAACAACACTAAATGCATATTTATTTTGTGCACTACGGTCGTGGTGGCAAAATTGTCGTGGCGAAGGCAAGTCAGTGTGCAGTCTCTCTTAAGTTTGCCACTATTACTACACAATTTTACAATAAATTGATGTTATTTAATATTACGAAGCGGAACGTTTAGGCAAACAACAGTTGGTTTGTTTAACGATATCTTAATAACATACAATATGTATTTGCATTATACTTGAACATATCTCTCTCTACGTTTGAATAACATTCCTTCAAGTATGAATTATTTTTATAAATAAAGGTTAAATAATGTACAATTTCCTAATAAAAAAAATATTTTACAATAAATTGAATTGAAGCTTTATTGCCAACTAGCAGGCCCGGCAGTTTCCTCTCCTGAAAAATATCTAAAATCCGATTTCAGCCCCCCACCTACCGGTCCCAATTGTGAATCTAAACCATCCCGCGATTCACTCAAACACACAAACATCATACGAATTATACATAATCGCACGGAAAGAATTTCATTCGTTGTCTTGTTAGACAAGAAGACAAGTTAGACAAGTCAATAAGTCCACAACCCAACAAAAGCGATTCCCATTCAAAATTTTCCAATATTTTTATGGGATTTTAATCCCTATTTTTTCTTTTAAATCATCCCAGTTTTAGAGCGATCAAAGCAAAAAATAAATATTCAAAAAATAATTTTTGGCGAGATTAACTAACATCAATTGATTTATATATATATAGAACATTACAATAGATAGGATAACTGTGTGGCAGTCCACGAATAATGAAGGGTTCGGCAGGAACATCTATTGTTTTCGTCGTTTTCACACCCATCATTCTATAATAACAAACTTCTGGACAATACTACATTCCAATTAGCTGCGAGTATACGCCTGGGGGCACCATGTTGCGTACCACATAACTGTCAATGTGGAGTTATGGTAGACCGATTTGAACACCACGGTTTGTCATGTTTAAAAAGCGCACGAAGAAGATCTCGTCATGCCATCCTCAACGACATTATCCGCCGAGCTCTTGACAGCGTCGGCGTACCGGCCATTCTGGAACCGAATGGCCTGGTGCGTGACGATGGCAAGAGACCGGACAGGATGTCACTCGTCCCTTGGAAGATGGGGCGGCCGTTAGTGTGGGATGCGACCTGTGTTGACACACTGGCCCCGTCACATCTTCCAATGACCGAGTCAGGGGCTGGCAACGCCGCCGCATCAGCTGAAGACGTCAAACAACGCAAATATGAAGCCTTAGGAAAGGGTTACATATTTGTGCCGTTTGGGGTTGAAACATTAGGCCCGTGGGGTCCGTCAGTAAAGGGTTTCTTTAAAGACATATGTAAGAAACTCTTCGACACTACCCGTGATCAGAAAGAAGGCTGGCTCATATTTTGCACAACAAATAAGTATTGCCATACAGCGTGGCATGCAGCCAGCCTTCTGGGCACGCTCCCCGTTGGCAGTGATCTGCTACATAATGTATTTTAATTTCAATGTCTGTTATTATTGTTTTATTTCTTCGTGAAATATAGTTAATCAATAATACAAAATCTACTTGGTCAATCAAATTATATAAAATATAATTATATAATATTTGTATAACCTCAACTTTGTAACAGAATCTTCCTCTTCATAGATGCTCATAGTTCAAAAGTTCTTTAAAAACAGTTAGACATAATTGCATTCAGAATGCGATTATGAATAACTCATTTTTTAAAAATTTTATTTAAGTAGCCTATAAATCTTATATAAAACTATTTTGAGTACCTTAGGGTTGAATTTAGCACATTTGCAGCAGTTTTTCATTTGTCGTATGAATTATCAAAATGTTTTAATTCGATGCACGTTTGGTGACTTGCTTTTTAGGGGTGCGGCAATTTGCAAGAACCCCTCTAGATGTACAGTCGCGGAATGAAAGTGTTCGTCACCTTAAAGTCGACTTTTGCTTGCATGTGTACAAGAAACAATACTGCCAACTTATACGCTTAATATAAATATGAAAAATCAATAAAAAGGTTTTACATATCTAAACACTCTTCCTAAACAAGATAGGAAATCAAACAACTTTGATCTCAGTAATTTTAAATTTTATTGTCAAATAGTTAAACATAATTTTCCGTAGAACAGTCTCTTCTGTGACTTAGTTTGAAAAGGTAACATGTGCTCGCGGAACGTTAAATTAATCAATTTGAAAACTGGCGAATATTTTCATACCACGACTGTACGATCCCGTTGTAATAACTTACATTGTGCATATCAGATATGCACTAAAGTTTTATCTAAGTACTTTCATAATACCGTTGGTTCCTGCTAAATAGCCAGGCTAAACAAATTTCATAGGTACTTGTCGCTTCATAGTTTTGTAGTGCTTGTACAATTAGAAGGAAATGTCAGCGGGAAATAAAGAAATGCTAAATTTGTTTAGGTTTCTTATTCCTTTATTATATTCGAATTATGTAACAGTCTTCGTTAAATCAAACCAAGATACGCGATTGATTTGCTTCAAGCCTAATTTTATTAATAAGTTATAACTTTTAGTATTCCGTTCTAAACAAAATACAAGCACATCTTTGTTATCCTTAAGTATGTTATTCGAAACTAATTTCATAATCAACTGGGCATAACCTTTGTTTCGTTCTTCTTCTACTACATATAAATGGGTTAATATACCAGTGTTGCTGATAAAAAGCCATGATATAGGGTTATTGTTTTTATAAAGTGCATAGCCAGAGTCCATTTGAATAATTTGTTCAAAGAACCATGGGGAGGAGGGATACCTATGTGGCCATGTAGAATCGAATAGATCAATGTGTTCTCTTTTTGCAAAGCCAAACGTGATTTCTGGTGGAATGCTGAAAATAAATTAAAATTTTAATTAGGTGCTACTGGTTAGGCCCGTAGCCATTTTTAATAATGGAATCGTTTTGCTCTTGCTCAACCTGCATTAGTTATACTCTTCTATCAATAGCATATTTTTGATCGAAGGTTATAGTAAAATAATAACAGCCCTTAAACGTCCCACTGCTGGGCTCGGGCCTCCCACTATAGGGGAACGGACAGTATATCCACTACGCTTGTCTAAGGCGACTTGGCAGGTTTGACACATTGGTTATCTCGATGTGCAGGTTACATCACGATGTTTTCCTTTACCGTTGTTGGCACGTGCTAAGTCTAAAAATATTGCGTTCCGACTAGGATTCGAACCAGCGCCCCCTGAGTTCGGGACCCGTGCTTTTCACGACTTATGTTAGTTAGTTATAGTGTTGCGGTCTTATTCATAGAGAGTTATAGTAAGTTTCAACGCTTTTTTATAGTCCGTAAAGAAGCGTTCAGACTTACTCTAACTTTCTATGAATAAGACCGTTAATGTCAAAATGCGTTATACGTATCGCGTTAGGATTAGCTATGGTTAGTGCAAGATTTATGTAACGATCAGGGGCCCTCCAGCATCGGAGAAGTCATCCCCCTGTTGACGAAGTGAGTTTGCCCTGATCCCCGGGGCACTCTCAAGCATTGATACGCTAGGATCAGCGTGGGCATCACTACTTTCTAAGTCTCATGCTTTTCCTACCATGAGCGCGGGGCACATGGGAGGAGGGTGGTTTTAGTGGAGTATTGAGTAGTCGAGTCTCCACACAAGTCGGCGATTGACTGTGGTGGCTATTCGTGGCTTTACCTCTCATCGCTTTGGTCTAATCCCTAGCAAAGGACCCAACCTAGTCCACCTAGGACCACCCTATCGGTAATGTGCAAAATATATTTCCACCGCCTTAAAGAAACAAAAGATTTATGTAACGAAACACGTAAAACTTTGAGAACTGTTTTATTTAAATTCAGAACAAAGAATATCTAAAGTATAAATCTATAGTCTATACTATAATAAATCTGTAAACAGTTCAAGTTTGTACAATGCGTTTAAAAATGTGAAAAAACAGGGACATAATTCGGAGAATCCGAAAATGCAATTTTTAGAATTTTTGTATGTCTGTCTGTCTGTTAGAGCATCACATGAAAATGACTGAACGGATTTAAATGAAACTTGAAACGGAGCTAAGTTATACCACGGAGCGTAACTTGTCTACACTACATTGACTTAATTTCATTGTAAGTGTAGTGAATTGAACAAGAAACTACAGTATTGAAGGTATTTATATTTTTATTTAAATGTACGTAACATAGAGCTAACTACCTATGGTATTTCACCCGGCGCAGCCGTGGAAAAAACTCTAGTTATTCATAAGTTATGATTCTCGCACAATAATTAGCCACCCTAGAGAGGTAGGTACAATATTTGGCTATGACATGTGCATTCGACCAAACTCGAAGTGAGAATGATTCATCGTTTTTTTTTTTATTGGACTTGACTTTATGTTGTTGGTCCGAAGACCTCACAACTTTACCGGAGTTATCGGGGCGAGTGCCTTTGCGAAGCGAAGGCGCTCGAGCCCGGGGGGCAACTTGCTCGAGGGGGCTCCCTAGGGAGTTTCACCTCGGCTGGACTGTTGCCATGAGAGGGGGATGAATCTAATGATGCCCACCATAGGGCGACACAATGCACTAATTGAGAGCGGGCGACGGGTAATATAAGGCCCGAGAGGAAGGATCCCGGCGGACCGAGATCGGCGGTTCGCGGTGGCCTATACTATCTTACTGCCGTTTCGCAACGTGTTATGGTTGGGAGAGAAGAAACGGCGAAAGAAACTTCCCAGCAACACGCCTAGTCTATCCTATGGGGGGGCTGTGTCTCCTGGCGTCCCTCGCGGGGACGTGGAGAGATCGTGATTGGCGGCGTCGACGCCGCCGTCTGTGTCTGTCTGTCGGTGCCTGCCAGCCTGCCGTCCTAACCGCGGGCGGACTGATCCGAGCCAGCCGTTTTGTGATACCGTCGACCTTGTCCGTGAGGATGTTACGCGGTCGTCGCACGAGAGCCTTTCGTCGAGGCTTATAATCGGACGCGGACACGACGAGGGGATTTCGATGGTGCGGCGCTAGATCGAAATACTTACGCGAGGGCGACGTAATCTAGTTTTTGATGGAGGGAAGCTCCAGATCGCGGTGGATGTCGACGTTACGCATATAGAGGGGAGCACCGACGGCTCTGCGCATGAATTTATTCTGAACGATTTGCAGTTTCTTTAAAAGGGAAGGCTTGGCATGGCCGAATACCACACTCGCGTATGTCATGATCGGGCGGAATGATTCTTCGTCACTAAGCCCGCTCCCTTTATATATGATTAGCAAACACAACTACTGGCAAATATTAAAATGTACTGACAACACACTGACCCAAATTTTTGAAGGAATAACTTTTAAAACCGGTTCTTTATAAAACGAACTTCAAAGAGGTTATACAAAAAATTATCAAAGTCCTTACCAACCTTACGTCATAAAGCGAATTACTTCTATCCAGAGCAAAGCAGAAACAAGGTATTTCTAGAGTAATCTCCAAATTTAAACGCGGAATAAGTGACTTTACACATTTTATTATTTTTGGTGGAGCAAATGGTACTACGACATTCTTCGTCCAGTCAATTAATTTTGTCAGATTTAAAGCCTCCCCAAGTTTACTTGTATCTTCTGTAGGGCACTGTATTATTACTTCATATGCTTCTTGCTGTGGACAAACAATGTATTAATATTTCTATAACGTTTGGGAGACGGTTAGATTATAGGATTCCAATTATTTTGTGCAACATTGATACATTTCGAACCGTCATGAACGTCAGTCTCTCTGTCTATACCAGAGGGCTTACTCTCAAACGTCTTTCGTTTTCGTTTTAGCACATTTTTTGCTTATTATTTTTTTTATATATATATATGCATTTTCCATTACAAATGTTCCATTTATTTTTGTGTTATATTATTGAAGTTTTAAACAAATCTTTCTTCTATCTAAAATCTCATTGACTTTGTGGTTAATTGGACGAAAACGAACGACGAAAAGCTTTTCATAGTAAGGCCCATTAGAGAGAGAGAGAAATGTCGTCACGTAAAAACATTGTATTTAAATCCTTATAAATCTAATTGTACATAAGTTATCAATTATTTGTTTTGGTTACGTGAGACTTCTATCAATATTGTTGAAAGATCTCAAAATTGTATAAGTTAATAAAAATCCCACCTTAATATTAATAGCTACAAAACCATTCCACATATCTCCATACGGACAGTACAGCTTACATCCATTTTGATATCCTTTTTCTACCCACGCAAGTTGGGTTTCCAGAACTTTATATCCTGAAATGCCATGAGGCCACTCTGATTTGAATGCACCTTGTAAATCTACCCATTTTTCGATCGGTAGGTGATGTAATGGATCTTCCATGTATGATTGCTGTGAAATATCTATTAGTTATTATTATTTATGCGTGCATATTTCTTCTGTTCGTGTGTGTGTAACGCTTCCTAAATGGTTGGACCGTCTTTGATGAAATTTTTTGTGTATGTTTGTTGCGTATGGATCCCGGGATGGTTTAGATTCACAATTGGATCCGGTAGATGGCGCTGGAATCGGGTTCTAGATTTTTTTTTTCAAAGTAGGACGTAGTCTGCCGGGCCCGCTAGAGGACTCGAGGTTCGCGTTTGACCACAATCAAGCTTAAAGTCAAACGATGATGCTGTTGGAGATGGAGTATGTGCTGACTTAGATAATACCTATACACACTATCGTACTTTTCGGGAAACAGGAACGTAGAGGCAAAACGTATATGCAATAATGATGCTGAAACCTGTGCGAAGTCGACAAAAAGAAATTGGAAAGCAGCCCCAGGATTCCGGAGCGGTTGTTCTAGACGAAACCGGGATTTAACATTACGATTGCGATAACAATTTAGGTATATTAGGTTGCTTAGTTTGTATATAGAAATATAGAAACTTAGCATCAAGTATTTATAATGTGCATGTATAATAAAATAATTAGGAATATTTCAGTGATAAATAATTACATATTTTGTAATATACACGGGTGCCTGTTGGAACATTTTAGAATGTGTTTTTTCAAAATTTAAATTTTATGTAGTGTTATGTTATGAGCTACATACAGGACTCGAATTAAAAATGCCGTTGGAACTACCATACAATTTATTAGAACTGTACAAACACGTATAAAATAAATACAAATAAAACTGGATGCAACCAGTTCACACTGCACGACTCAATACAATTCGACACGCGCAAAGTCCGTCGTCTATATCGCTAATCGAGAGTACTAGAAAACGTCTTACTCGTTTCGTAGTTGTCGCTTGACTGCCCACCCCTCCATTCGGGCATTGTCTTATACTAACTACACAGTACAAAAAAATTGGCCGCGCGCACTGAGTTTCCGAGAAATAGTAGTTTGCACACCTGCGAACGGCTAACAAAGTCGAAAACAATAACAATAAGGATTATTTCGACGCTAATGATGGTTATAAAACAAGTAGAAAAACAATAGCATGTTTATCTTAATTACAAATTCAAAACACAAAAGAATTCCTAAATCCGGGAAGACAATAAGCTGCGCTTACGACAGGCAGCTGTGCTATCTTTGACGGCATGTAACAGTTATATCATATCTTGTTTCTTTATGTCACTTGTGAAATTTTTTTGTAAGAGCAAGTCCAATATAATGTTTTTTTAGAAGCGAATTTTATTTATTATGTTATCGCAGTCAAATATCTATTATGTAAAATAATCCGCAACAGTGGCCTAGTAATCCTATATTAATTTCGAAAAACATCATTATATGAAATGAAAGTCTTGACAATTATCTGGCTGTCTATTCTTTAAATTTAATTTATATGTAGTGTAGTAATCATATAAAATTTTAATATTATGCGTAAATTTTGTGTACTAGACATTTATTTCAAATCGAATTAAAAATAATACTATGGTTTTACTAACCACAAGGAAATTTAAATCATGCAGATCGCTGTCCTCTTTAGATGTACTTATATTATGTACTTACTTAGTGTCACTTGTAACGCAGTAAAATTAAATACTAATTAATGACTACTTCGTTCAAAAACTTCACTGTTATATTGCTAAATGCGCAGTACACTCTTCTGAGTCAGAAACCATATAGAAATTGTATTTTTATCTAAAGGCTATCAGTGTTGCTACGCCATTTTGTCAATAAAAGAATCATATTTCAAGTTAGTAAGCGACGTTGTGTTGGAATACAACAATGTTTACATTATGTATTATAATTATATTATGCTGTCGCCAGGCTGCCATTCGTTTTAGATTACTAGTGGAGTCCGCGCCACGAAATAACTCCCACGGAAAATAAAGGAAACTAAAAGTGGCAGTTCCGCTATTTGGTAGAATATTGTTCGTAAAGTAGTCACAAAGTAAATTTAGAGCTTTAATTATGGAATATTTTGTATTAATTATTCAGAGGGCTGGTGCTTACCTCGGCCAACGGATCAGTATGGCGATCCAGTGAGGAAACGTAGCCAGCCTTCTGGGCACCTTACCCATAGAAGACGGTGATCTAGGCTCAGTATTCTACTAGTATTGAGGGATTATGAGTAGAATATAATACGAATAAGTTAAGTTTTCTTGCATTATATTCGGTTATATGTACAACTTGAACATCGTTTTGCTGCAGAAGTCAAAGACATTATAATTAACCCTCCAGCGACCGGTAAATACGAGTTTTTGAAAAATGAGCTTATCAAACGCCTGTCAGCTTCGCGAGAAAAAGAATTAACACAACTTCTCAAGCATGAAGAACTTGGTGACAGAAGGCCTTCGCAGTTTTTGAGACACTTACGCCATCTAGCGGGCAAGGATGTTTCGGATGATTTTATTCGAACCGTATGGACCAGCTGATTGCCGACCAGTTTGCAAGCAGTTATCGCATCGCAACCTCAGTCTACATTGGAAGTGCTCGCGGATCTCGCCGATAATGTCCATGACTTTGTGCCGTTATCACCATAAGTTGCATCAACTAACGCACCTAGATTATATTTCGACAAGAAATAGCAGAACTCAAACTTGAAGTTCAAGAACTCTCTAAGAGGAACACCAGGGATAGTCAACGCTCTAGAAGTCCAAGCAATCGTCACAGTAAAAATCGTACCAGGTCTCTCTCAAGTTACCGGAAGTTTCCCAATTGCTTTTATCACCATATATACGGTGATAAAGCCAGGATATGTTTGAAACCTTGCGACTATCAGCAGGGAAATGAGAGGGGCGCTCATTGATGGCGACAAATGACTGCCCAAGTTCCTCAGGTCGCCTTTTTGTAACGGATAGTAAGTCAAAGACGCAGTTCCTGGTCAATACAGGTAGCGACCTCTGTGTCTTTCCACTTTCCGCTGCCAAACCCAGACGACCAAGAACGAGCTATAATCTTTTTGCTGCGAACGAAACACCTATTCATACATACGGCTTCGCTCA
Organism: Dendrolimus houi; assembly: GCA_039645545.1. Classification (NCBI taxonomy): domain Eukaryota; kingdom Metazoa; phylum Arthropoda; class Insecta; order Lepidoptera; family Lasiocampidae; genus Dendrolimus; species Dendrolimus houi. The sequence continues at coordinate 14,849,190 of CM077134.1, forward strand.
ATTATAACTTGACTTAGGCCTCCGTCGCGCATTTTCATGGCGTTTCATCGTTGCGGACGTTAATAAGGCAATAATTGGCGCTGACTTTCTTTCGCATTATGGCTTGATTGTCGACTGTCGGAACCGCCGCCTTATTGACAATATGACGACACATCCTCACATCCTCTGCATCTCCAGCTCCTACATCAGATTCAATGTCATCTGTTAAAACTATCTTTGGCAAATCTGAGTATATTAACCATATTCAAGATTTTACGCATTGTATATCTGGTTGTACTATCTTTTCCAAAATTGATCTCGTTAAGGCTTACAACCAGATTCCAGTAAACCCTGAAGATTTCAAAAACGGTGATTACCGCACCTTTTGGAATGTATGAATTTCCATATATGTCATTTGGCTTACGTAACGCAAGTCAGACATTTCAGAGATTTGTGGATGAAATGACCAGAGATTTTGATTTTTGTTACTGTTATCTTGATGACTTTTTAATATTTTCACCAGATTCCACCACTCACTTTCAACATCTACGTCAAATTTTCGCTAGATTGAAAGAATATGGCATGGTCATTAACACTAGCAAATGCGTTTTTGGAGCCTCAGAAGTCACTTTTCTTGGCTGTAATGTTTCAATGGCTGGCATCAAACCTATTGGCGAAAGCATCGAAGCCATTAAGAATTTTTCTTCTCCAAAGACTGTCAAGGAGTTGAGACGTTTCTTAGGAATGCTCAACTTTTATCGTCGGTTTCTCAAAGATGCCGCTAAATTACAAGCTCCATTTCACGATCTATTACCTGCTCTGTGAAAGGCTCACATCCGGTGACTTTGTCCGGAGAGACACTAGAGGCATTTGAAGCGTGCAAACAAAGCCTATGCAACGCAACACTTTTATCACACCCGAATATCGGCGCAAAACTAGCCTTAGTGACAGATGCATCGGACGTTGCCATTGGTGGCGTATTATAGCAGCATCATAATGGCGAAATGCAGCCACTAGCTTTCTTTAGTCGTAAGCTCAGCACGACGCAGAAGAATTACTCACCTTTCGATCGCGAACTGCTAGTCATTTATGAAGCCATTCGTCACTTTCGACATTTCGTCCAAGCTCGTAATTTCACTGTGTTTACTGATCATAAACCTCTCTGCTTTACATTTCAATAACGCAAAGATAAATGCTCTCCACGCGAATTCCGACATCTGGATTTTATTTCGCAATTAACGACGGATATCCGGCATATATCGGGAAAAAACAATATCGTCGCTGATCTTCTCTCCAGGATTGAGGAGCTGATAGCTCAGCCTGTCGATCTTAACATCTTGGCGGAATCTCAGCAAGCCGACACTGAGCTTCAGACAAATTTACAAGGCAATAGAGTCCTAGATCTCGTCAAGGTTAATATATCAGGCACACAGACGGAGTTATACTGCGATCAGAAGATGCAGCCACCTCGCCCGTATGTTTCAGCTGATTTAAGGAGACAAGTTTTTAACAGCTTTAACCACCCAGGCGCCAACACCACCTTGAAATTAGTGGCACAGCGTTATATTTGGCCAGGAATGAACAAAGACTGTCGTAAGTGGGCCAGAGCCTGTCAGTCATGTCAACGGACCAAAGTCTCAAGACACGTTTTACCACCGCTGGGCAATTTTAAACTACCTGGCGGAAGATTTCAGGTCATTCATATTGACTTAATCGGGCCTATGCCTATATCAGACGGTTTCCGCTACTGCCTCACCGCCGTCGATAGATTCACGCACTGGCCTGAGGCGATAGCATTACAAGATATTAGCGCTGAAACTGTAGCGAAAGCGTTCGTCACTCATTGGACCACTCGTTATAGATGCCCACAACAGATAGTGACGGATCGTGGCAAACAGTTCGAGTCAGCGCTTATGAAGCAGTTGTCAGAACTTGCAGGCTTACACCGTTGCACGACTACGGCATATCATCCAGCCAGTAATGGTTTAGTTGAAAGAATGCACCGCCAGTTGAAAACGGCAATTTTGTGTCATAGTAACCAGAGATGGACTGAGAGCTTACCACTCGTCTTATTGGGCATGAGAACGGCCTTCAAAGACGATATTCAAGCGTCACCTGCCGAACTTGTTTATGGCGAGACACTTCGCTTGCCTGGTGAGTTCCTACAACCAGACAACACTCTTTATTCCACCTCTGATGTGACTGATTTCACAGCACGCCTTCGCGCCATTATAAATAATATTCGTCCTACACCAACTTCAAGGCATTGCAACAGGAACATTTTCATCTGCAGAGACTTGCCTACTGCATCGCATGTCTACGTCAGAGATGACACCGTACGCGGAGCTCTTTAGCCAGCCTACTCAGGTCCTTACAAAGTTCTAGATAGGACCTACAAGATTTACAAGCTGGATATGAAAGGTAAAGAGCAAACTGTGACCATAGAAAGACTGAAGCCAGCTTATATGGTTGCTGACGGACACCGCACCTCTGACGTGACGCTATCACACCAAAAGGATTAACCTGGGACAAGAACGCGATCGGGAAGGAGAATTTTGTGCCCTAACTATTATCGCCCACCCTAGGATGGTCTCTGGGGCGGAGGCCTGTAGGACAACCTTTTTATACGTTTATTTTTTCTATACATTTTTACATTCTATTGACATTGTCATCCTTATGTAAGCCATCGAAATTATTTTCTGTATTTTATTGTAAAACCAGAAATTAAATAATTTAACTTAATACAAAGCCTATCTTCTTTATTGCAACAATCTGCCACAAGTGTGTTAAAAAAATTATCAGTAATTATCTACATCAATTTATCGATTAGCGAATACTTACTCTAGCAGGATTAAATACAGCGTTTGCCCCGCCGCGTTTTTGGAACTTCTTTTGTGGCGCGGACTGTAGAATGTTGTATCTACACACACATGCTGTCCACACAGTTCCAGACCGAGAGCGTCATTCCACTCGCGCCGGTGTGTACGTACAATATCAAATATTGTCTATGACGAACACTCAACCGACCGTCTAAAGCGGCCCATTAAGTATCTATTAATGTTGTTGCAACCTGCAGTGCGACCTGCAACACGATCAGAATGGCCATTAAGTCTTGTAAGCTCCGCTCACTGCAGGACTGCATCGCAGAATCGCCTCCTTAAATTCAAATCCATTAGGGAATTTCAAGAGACATATAATAAACTTTTGTACGGGCAACAAAATTTATTGTAAAATATTGAAATATACGTATTATTCAGAGCAAAGCCTAATTAAAGACTTCATACGCTTCAGTAACGAATGCCTTGATTATATTATGTGTATTTGCATGGTAGCAAGCAGGATAATGGTGCGGTTCGATATAATTATGTCGGATTTACACATTTCACACCGATTCAACGTTTTTTTACGTGCGGAACGATAATTTATTTTATTTGTATATTGGCTATGAAAATAAACTTATTCATACTTCATAATTTCTTATTAATTTAGTTTCAAAACATGTTAATAATAAAACTTCTAAATGAAAGACAATAATGGCCTGTTGTTTGTTAGAATGATACCTTTATCAAATTTATTTAAACACTTCTTACAGTTTGTTCGATATAGACCGAGAAAATAAAATTTCCATTTTCACTACACTGTTTTAACCGTAAATTTTGTTTATATCCTTACGACATATGTAAATAAATATAAATGCTCGTACTGTATACACCAGTTACTGGGTTTCTACCTATCGCCTTCCGTAATAGAGAAATTAAGGAGTTAACGATCCATAAATGTGGCAGGTTATTACTATCATATATAATTTCACAGTCTCGTAAAATGCCTGTCTCTACAGCCCCGGATCTTGAAATTTTTTTGAAAAATGTCGCCCCGCTTTCCTACATTTTTTCCTTAATCATCATCATCATTTTCGCCATCAGGTGCACTGATGGACACGCGTGCGTCTGTGGTTTTTAACCTATGCCTACGCGCCCCCGAAATCTATAAAACTTTAATATAATAATATGCTGTAGTGCTATCTTGATTGACCTATATGAATGGAGAAATATGTCAGATCCTTCAAAAGATAAATTACAATTGATTTCGTATTTAGTACATAGTAGATTTATAACTAGGAATCTGCCTAGTGCTTTAATATTCTACACAGTACATCTAATGCAATTACTACGATATCTTGTACAAATCAACCATGACATACATATATGTCGGACGTTTGAATATATTTACTCGTATAGGCACAATAAATATTTCCAACGTGTAGTAACTGTTATAAATATGAATCAAAGGTTCTCAAAATTTATTGGAACAGTGCCTCGCCGTTTTGTAAAACACTCTGTCTACTTCTCGATCTGAAATTATTATTAAAACACGGTTTTTAGGATTTTATAGCCAAATAGCGAAATCATTTATTATTTCATCTGTTTATCTACGTGTGCATATGATAGCTGACTTTATTATTCGCTTGACAGATGAAATTTAAAGAAATATCTACTTCCTATAACATTACAAATGATGTCAATAAAAACACAAACAGCAAAAAATAGGAATGGCCACTGTGACGTCACGTACGCCCAGAAACTGTAAACACCACGTGTTAGCGTACATGATTAATATATAAAATGTATGTAATCGTTACTAAATTATCACAGCAGTAAACCTGTATTATTATTTACCGCGTCAAGTAAATAGAGACTATCACGCTTAGAAAGCCTAGTTAGTCTTAGTGTGATCATAGAGAGAGTCGCAGCAGCCACCATGTATAAATGAAAAATTACTCCAAAAATTTTCTAGCCAAAAAGCAACCGACTTTAAGAATAACTAAAATGCAAAAAATAAATATTTTCTACAAAAATCAAAGTCGGTGCGAAGTGAAACATAAAAGTTACTGTATTTTTCTTTCATGTTTTACTTGACACCTTCAAGTTGTTGCAGAACATATTTATTTTTTGGTTTTTAATTGCTCTCTAAGGAGGTTTCTTAATTTTTGCTCGAAATGTTTTAATTTTCACTTTGAGATTACGTGTGTAGTATCCAATAATAATTACATTTTTAACCAATTCATTTTTTTTAAATTAAATTGGTCTTAAAAAATACGTATATAGTAATCTGTGGTCAGAAACAAAAAAGTTATGGGTGAACACATATAGTATAAATAATATATACACTACAAATTGAGAACCTCCTTTTTTGAAATTAAAAAAGCGTTAGGAACGATAAATACACACATTGCATATTCCCACGCCGAACAAGTTACGCTCGTGTTGTGGATAATATATAACTGACAACTCTGGTCTAATGATAAATAAATATTTTAGACATGGTATTATTCTTGCGAATACGCAAACGATCTTCATCCTTTATACCGCCCCTAATTTCATTTAGACTTGCACTCCTCTAACGGGGGTCAAGCGCCTTTTTGACAAACTACGACATAAATGAAAAAAAATATTACCAGCATTATGTTGAATAAAAAACAGTATCATGCTTCATTCATTTAACAATATTAGAGTAATTCAGCTAAATCATGTAGACAGAAAAATTATATTAAATCGAATGTCAATGACTGGACGCATTTTTGTTACCATTATCGCGTTCCTGCCGTAATTTGAGGACATTCAATATGCGAGAAAATGATGTAACTTCTTACTAGAGCTCTCTTTGCACCTTTGCACTCGCTACTCTGTATAGCTCGTGGAAACTAAGACTTTGTTATAATAATCATATACGTAGCTGAGTAAATTTTCTGGACACATCATAGCCCGTTGATCAACTTTTTTGTGGAATTTTTAGCTAGCAACGAACTCCCCAGCAACAGGTTAATAGAGAAACAAGTTTCTTATCAACTTCTTAATATTTTATGAATTAATGAACCTTTGGTTGTATGTATTTCAGGAGTTCAGAATACCCAGAACGCTTCCCTTGAGATCCCTTCGGTTTTGTGATTGATCAATATTTGCTAAGTTTCGCTTTCATAGACTAGTAGGTAGCTTTTCTTTTTACAGGCTTATCTAAATCCTGCTATTAGATTAATATGTTTGTATAGGAAAAATATGCTTTTATAACATTATTCGTTTGAATATTTATTTTGTGGATTTAGTGGAGATTTCAAAATGATTTATTTATTACTGTCTCTACCACTTTGTTCGCGTGGAAGTTTTATATTACATAAATAGTAATAGTACATAAAATTAAGATAAAAATCCTATTTTGATTCTTAAATTTTTTATTGAAATCTGTTAAACTGTTTCAGAGATTATTTGAGTTAAATAAACATACGGACGAATACGGATTTTAAAAACAGTCATATATGATTAGGTTTTTATAAACAGCAGTTTTCAAGTGAATACTTAAGCAAATACTAAACAAACACTAAGTATTAACATTTATTTTCATAATAAAACTACGTTTTACCGGTTTTTAGCGCGGTAATTTATTTGATTTTTATTATTCCGATGTTTCGGCCACTTTTCAGTAGCTGTGATCACGGAAGACTAAAATGTCAAGTGTCAATGAGTATAGTTATTTTCAAATCACAAAATGGTAGACATTTATTATGTACTAGCGGTGCCAAGAAAACTTCGTTCGCTTTGCCATAGCGATGTATTTATTAGTGAATTGCACAGAGTACAAAGGACAATTAATTGAAATTTCGACCGTATCAGCATTAAATATTCTTCGTTTCATTTTTGGTATGCTTATTTGGGACTTTTTTATGCAACTAAATTCTTCTGAATTGTATTTTTACATGTAAATTAATCAGCACCCTAATATCAATAAAAGTTACAAAAATCATACTAGAAAGTGAAAAAAATATTTCAAGCAAATGAGACTCAAATTTTTAATCTTAAATTAAAAATTTAAAATAAAATAACTCCATAGTTTCGACGAGTCTTTAAAAACTGTGCAAGAGTTATAAGCTTTCATAATAATACATAAAATGTTAATGGGCTATTTTTTATTGCTTTAACCGACCCTCAAAAGTACTGAGATGGAGATTTCCCAAGTTAAAATTTTACACACAATATAATCTGGGACTTTTTTTATTTCCCGGGATTTCCTAACTTCGAAACCACGTGATACTAGGACTTGCTTAATATGACAGTTTCTATATTTATTATACATCTTTAGTAGAACAGGTGTAGTTATTTTTACAGGAAACTTCGGACTTCATTATTTAATTCATTATTATTCAATATTTTCATAATAAAAGACCCATCGCCCTGATGAAAATACCCTTTGAATTTAAACTGGAGAAATAACGAAGCCGCGGGGCTATCCTAGTACATACAAACTTGAATATATACTTAGATACACAAACAGAGAAGAAAAACACAACTCAAATGACTAATAATAAATAGCTAATCAATATCGGCTATTTTTAAAATAGCGTTAAAATAGGATTTTAAATTAACAAGGAGTTTTAGAGCGCCTTAGTGCTGATGCGATTATGAATAACAATTTTTCACGTTTTAATTTAATGACGTCTCCAAACATCCGCATCCGCTCTATGAATAAAGCCGTAAGTCAACAAATGAATAGAAATAGTAGATACATGTAACGTATAAGATATAAGTAGCATAAGTAAGAAAACTGTAAAAATAGCAACAAAGAAAAATGTAATAGATTAAGGATCTTTTGTAATAAAAAAAGACCGGACAAATTCTTTTTGTCCGGTGAAGAAGAAAAAATAAACTACGTTCAGTAGTTTTCATGTGATGCTCGAACAAACAGATACACAAACATTCTAAAAAAATATATATTTATTGCACAAACTCGACATCACCAACAAATTTATTATACACTAGTGGACCACCCCGGCTTCGCAGGGGTATCTAAAAATAACTTTTTGTTGAGTTTAATTACCTACTAAGCGAATTCAAAATATTTTCAAGCTAAAATTATTCGATTCCGCACACGAACGTTGCGTAAGGAGCCGACCGCGCGAGTGAGCCGCGCGGCACTTCATTTCTTGACATTGGCGTCACTGGGGTACGGGCCGTACGATAGGGATATCGTACGGCCCGTACCCCAGTGACGCCTACATCGCATAAGGTGCTGCCTAGCTAGCCGAGCAGGGTGAGCGGCAACCATGGAACTTTTTTCTAATACTTACATTTTTAAACTCGTGATATCTTTCTAATGGACTGTCCGAAATGAATAATTCAAAAAATTATGTAAAGTTATTGAAGCAGTCTTGAATATGAAGTAATTTATTTTGATAGGGATGAATACCAAGATACAAATAAAGAGCTTTATTTAGCGGCGGCATTTCAATTAAATTTTAAAAATAAAAGAACATTACTGTGGCATAACTAAAATAGACATATGCTGTCAAGACACTTATTATAAATAGTAACGTGTTCTGCAAAGTCGTAGTACATTATTTTATTTTATCATCAATAGTTTTCGTAGCGCACGCGATTAGAGGTATTTTTTTACACCTTGGGTTAATTATTGGAGTTTTAGTAAGGATCCCTAATTTTTTTGAAAATATAATACATCCTGTGTCATCCGGGAGTGTAGTTTGCTAACAGAGAAATATTTTTTCAAATCGGTTCAGTAGTTTCGGAGCCTATTCAATGCAAACAAATACACAATCAAATCTTTCCTTTTTATAATATTAGTATAGTTTACAGGTTAATAGATAGATTAAGTATATAGGATTATATAAGCCTATATTTGAAAATGAGAACTAGTAAAGCCACCAAGCCTGATAATAATGTAGAGCTGGAACATTTGCTGCGAACAATTGAGCCGGATATAGAACCACGATAGTCCTTCCGCTCGATTGGATTCGCATTCAATCGTGTTTCATACAGTTGCAATAGCCGACCAACGGTGTAATCTTATTTACTTACACTGCCTGCAAGCCTATCGGGCTAACCTCAGAAGCTGCTTAATTTGTTATTTCAAACTTACATATATTTGCTAAAAGTTAGGAAAAGAAAAGTGTAGTTAGTATCTTCTTCTAAGTTGTTTTCTCACTGCTGACGATCGTGACTTTGATGGCAGTGAATAATTGCTCTCCTCAAGATCGGTTTTAAATACCTCTATAAATGGTAGACGGCCGAATTCATTCACATGTCCAGCTGGTCAGCATTCTAGTGAATCTACCTATTTGGACGTATACAAACTCTTGCTTTCAACTTTTCCAGTGATCATAAATGTCTCAATATTGTCTGGGTTCTTCTGGGCTATGTGGCCAAATTACTTCAGCATCCATTGTCGGCATATTGCTAATAATCACTGGTGATGTCTAATCTCGAGTTCTTCCAGTAAAGAAGCATTCGTACGGCGAACAAAACAGACACACAATTTTGATGAAAGTATACGGCTAGGATAAAAACTAATATGATCTTTTCGGTATATCCTTCTGGTCTGAGTATTAATGGAATCAACCCAGAGATATTCGCAATACATTACTCACAAACAATAATATTGTTACATGCCATCAAAGATAAGCCGCACAGTTGCCTATTGTAAGCGCAGCTTATTGTCCTCCCGGATTAGGGGATTCTTTGGGTCTGTATTTGCAATTAAGAAAAACATGCTATTGTTTTCCTACTTGTTTTATAACCATCATTAGCGTCGAACTAATCCTTATTGTTATTGTTTTCGACTTTGTTAGCCGTTCGCAGGTGTGCAAATTAGTATTTCTTAGAAACTCAGTGTGCGCGGCCAATTTTTTTGTACTGTGTAGTTAGTATAAGACGATGCCCGAATGGAGGGGCAGGCAGTCAAGCGACGACTACGAAGCGAGTAAGACGTTTTTCGAGTCCTCTCGATAAATTCTATAGTAGTTCCAACGGCATTTTTAATTCGAGTCCTGTAGCTCGTAACAATATTAAGAAAGTTATTATATTTACATACACAAAAATACGTCCATAATTTCGAAGTATACATTATGTTTTAATCTATAATAATCTATCTATGTATACTATTGTTATGAGTTGCAGGACTCGAATTAAAATGCCGTTGGAATTATTAGAGAGTTTATTAGAACTATACAAACACGTATAACACAGGTACAAATATAACTGAACATAACCAGTCCAAAAATAATGCGCGAGATCGTAATTTCATAAAACGCGCAAAGTCCTACACTAAAAAGAATACCAAATGTGGTACACACGTCTTGCATCGCTCGTAGTTATCGCTAGACTGACGATCTCTCCATTGGGGCATTCCTTTATGCTGCACAAATGCATACCTGGCCGCACGGACCGAATTTCTTAGAATCACACATGGCTAAAGACTACCACAAAAGACTATAATACACAGTGGGCTATTTTTCTAATCGCAAATTTTAAACACAAAGTAAACAAAAGAAGTCCAAATGCCGAAGAGTAATAAAATGCGCAAAACAGTACAAACAATGTACAGTGCGTTTAAAAATGGTAAAAAAAATCAGGGGGTTTAATTCGGACCAGGAGATTCCAAAATGCAATTTTTAGAATTTTTGTTTGTCTGTCTGTTAGAGCATCACGTGAGAACTACTGAACGGATTTAAATGAAATTCGACATAGAGCTAGCTTATATCCCTTGCCGTTAACTGTTTATACCAATAAATGACGTCGTTTCCGTGGGATAGACAAAAATAGCCAAAAATAAGGCACTGCGATCGCATCTTTTTTGGAACCTACTGAACGTATATGAATTAAACTTGACATAATACTGGCTTATAACTCAAGTTAAAATTTAGGATACATTTTATACCGATAAAGGAGGTCATTTCCTTAAAATAAACGGATTAGCAAAAAAGATGGCACTGCAATTGTGATGTAGACAACTATGACTGTAATTCCATAACAAATACGTTGTCATGTTGCCCACATGTCATTTATTACGTATCAGGTACTTTATATCAGGATGGCTGCGACTTTATGTTTTGCTGTGCAGTTATCTATACTATATTGACTTAGTTCCTTTTATTGTAGTGAATTGAACAAGAAACTAATAAAGTATTGAACGCTTATTTATATAAAATACTTTATTATTTTTTTATGTACGTAACATAGAGCTACTACGTAGAGTTTTTCACGCGCCGTAGCCGCGAGGAATACTCTAGTATGACATGAGAAGTGTTATTTCTAAATATATTAATCCTACTTGGATTGTAGGATTTAAATATTTATGAAGAGTATCCTAAAATATTAATATACCAGCCTTACCGCTCTTTGAATGCTGGTGTGCAGTACCGATTATGCCGCTCCACATTTTACTACATCGTTACTTACAATATTATAAACTAATACAATTACAATGTAACTGTATATATGTGGCCATAGATGAAAATCTTATTTCTTATATAAAGTGAAGTCGAAAGTAAGGGCATGATCAGTCAATACACGATCGTCAAAGCAATAAATAATAAATAATGGTACGCTGACGCGATTCATACGGGCAGAATAGACATTGTACGGCTTACGTCTTAAGGTTACAACGCCATATAATACAGTAACTTTACCCAATTAATGAATATTACTTATACTGTATTTTACCTACAATTTAAAAAAGTATAAGAAAAGTACTTTCATTAGGTAACCGTCTTTTGGGTAACGTGCCCAGGAGGCTAGCTACGTTACCTCATTAGATTGTCCAAGATACGCATCAGCCCCCTTGACCACATTAAGAATGGATAGCAGTTCTAAAGACTCTTAATAGAAGCACGTGGGGTCAAGACCCCCCCACTCCAAGCATCTCAACAGCAAACAGTATAATCATAATTATATCCAAATATAGCTAGGGTACATACAAGCGAGATAGAATACATTACATGACATGTAATATAAGCAAAATGGTTTACGAAACTAATATTTGCACTCTGAATATGAAAGAAGAATGAAGTGCTTTCTGCTGATTGATGCTAATATACCTACTCACTTTATCCCTTGATCTTTGCCAATGAATACTAATTTGACTTGGTTATAATACTCATAAAATGTTTTGAATAAACTGACCTAACTATTGTCTGTTTTTATCCTTTATTTCGGAAATAAAGGTCACGCAAAATGCATATTCAGAATCAATAGCTGGCAGTTAAACAGATAGCCGCATTTATTTTCGTAATTAATGCAGATGTTAAGCCTGATTTATATTTGCATTAGGTAAGTAATTGAATAAAGTAAATTTAAAGTGCCGGCTTTATTAGAGCCGAAAGGTATTGCACGTGACGATGGTAGGCGTCCCGACGGAATGACTCTAATTCCCTGGCAGCGTGGCAAGCCTTTGGTGTGGGATGCGACTTGCGTAGACACGTTGGCCGCATCCCCTTTACCAATCACGTCTAGATCAGCCGGTACAGCGGCGGAAACAGCCGAATCACTCAAGCGGCGCAAGTATGCAACCCTCAGTGAGAGTTATATATTTGTGCCGTTTGCTGTCGAGACGCTTGGACCGTGGGGTCCTGAGGCCATGAGCCTCTACCAAAATTTATCGAAACGACTCATTGACTCTTCAGGTGATCAGAGGGTTGGTGCTTACCTCGGCCAACGGATCAGTATGGCGATCCAGCGAGGAAACGTAGCCAGCCTTCTGGGCACCTTACCCATAGAAGACGGTGATCTGGGCTCAGTATTCTACTTATAGTATTGAGGGACTATGAGTAGAATATAATACGAATAAGTTAAGTTTTCTTGCATTGTATTGTTTATAGTTTAATTAAATTAAATTTTTATTTTATATAAAGCTTAAATATAGTAGGATTTATTTTTTAAATTTATTTCTTTGTATTTTATGTGGTGTAAATACTTGTAGAAATATGTTGTAAATAGTAATTGAATAACTTACAAATAAGTCCTTATTATCGTTTGGACAGGCATCTGTTTAATCGACAACTTATTACTTAACTAAAAAAATTATGTCCAAACGGTGACAAGAATTCGCAATTTAACTAACTACTTTAATAATGCAAAGTAAATCAGACTTTATGCAATAACTTACTTTAAAAAGAATTTGACTGATTCATCAAAGTAGCATTTTGAATGTAATACAAAAACCGGGCGAAACCCTCGCAATCCCACAAAAAGAGCCTTAAATCCTCGTGATAACATAAAGGAATATTTTTTGCTGGCCCTCTACGCAGACAAGGCAAGTGAACTAATTGGCTTTTTTGTTTACAAAAAAACGAAAGTGCAAGCAAAGCAGCTGTCATCCAATAGGGAAGAAAATTTTAAGTGATTGAGAGTTTTACAGAGAGTCGGCTGAGGTAAACATTCACCATTAAATGGTTCATCAATTAGACAGTTAGATTTATTGATTTATTTGCCTTCACTGCTCAATTCTAAATTGCATTTTTGTTTACTTATGTTGATATATTCAGCATGTATCACCGTGCAGGAACGGAGAAAGAATACAATTTCCTGCGGCCCGGCGGCCTGTCGTAAGAGGCGACTAAACAACCCACAGCCAGGCGGTAGGGCAGTTGCCCAACTGGATGGCTACCACTCCTGGTCTAGCGTATTCCGCCATAACAACCTTGAGTTGTGTTCCGGCATTAGTTGCCAGGTTCCAGTTTCCCTTAAGAGAGCAGCAGCGCATTTGTAGCACCTTTGGTGTTGCAAATGTCCATAGGCGATGGTAACCGCTTTCCATCAAATGAGCCGTCTGCCTGTCTGCTGAACTCATTAAATAAAAAATATATTATATTTTTATATTTTAATAACAAAGTATTCAGAAAATTTGACATTACATTGACGGCAATGAATGCGTGACACGTGACACAATTTGACATGTAGGCTCATTTTCCAGCCATTTCCTGTCCCTGCTATTCAGTAGAATGGGAAGATGACATAAGGAAATTACCATGGAGTACCATGCTAATTTCCTTGTGTCATCTTCCCATTTTCTGTGTTACGGCCCTCTACTCTTTCCATACACGAGTTGATATTCTGTCAGTATTTTTGTCCAGTTTTCATTGTTCTCTCTTCTCAGTTACATTACATAGAAGCAAACGTAGTAATTTAAGAAAATCTTGAATGGGTGGAGTTTTTAGGATTAAAGCAAGGTTGAGTCAGGACGCCGTATGTAAACTGCTTATAGAGGCTCCAAACCTTAGAACCTCGCCGTTAAAGTGAGGGGTCATTCAAAGGAGTCTGTCATGGTCTGCCAGCACTAAGGGGTAAGGAAGACCGTATCCTAAATTGATACTTGGCCCACATGATGTAATGTGCCACAGTCGCAGATTTCTAGCCTAAAAAAGGATTAAAGAGAAAGTGATGTTGAAACATTACCCTCTCTCAAAATATATTTTGAGCTACCACGCTTCATTATTATAACGATGTGGAGGGAACTTTCTATTTAGTTTTGTCTCTGCTTTACTGAATGGGGTCATTTAAGAAGGGCGGGCGTCATAAAATTTCTTTAAGGCGATTTCAAAGGCGACGGTGACTATTTTACATCACGTGGGTAAAAAGAACCTCCACAGACACACCCCTAAACGACAAAAGCGCGGACGGATAGAACTTCTATACTAAAAAATCTGTATGTAAAACTAAAAACAGGCTCATCATACGCTATTGTAAATTCAAGTCTACGATAATATTTTCTTAATATCAAAATTTAATTCTTGTAGTAAGTAAAATGTTTGTACAAAATATTCCCACTGAACTAACTATTCTGTATTTATAATTTTAGCCCCGCTTTTGACTGATCACGTTCAGTCCTACGCATAAAGAATTCTCTTCAAAATTTTAAGTCAAGCCACGTTTTAATTTATTTAACTCAACCAAAAACCAGTAATGCTACTAGGTTTGCAATCTGGGCTTTATAAATATTCAGTTTCGTAATGTATACAAAGAATTAACTTTTTGTTTGAGAGTGTCTCTTGTTTTTAGCTCTTTGGTCAAGAAATGTTCTTACTTGTAATTGTTGTGATTACATAGTTTCTTTATTTACATACATACCTCATCATCCTGCGGTTGCGGTCGAGCCAGACGCTCCGAAGTGTCTGCCTTGAAGTCGGGGGTCCGCTTTCCTACATTTTCTTCTCGACTTCGTGCGGTTTTCGTTATCCCTATTTGTAAGACCATTGGTGTGCATGTCATACTATACGACATCAAGCCAGCCTTTCTTTGGCCTACCCTTCGACCGGGACCCGGCGAAGGCGCTATGGACATTTGTTCCCCACGTAAGTAGCCGGTTTCCGTAAAACGTGGCCGTACCTACGTACGCGACACTCTTGTAGTTTATCCGCTATGTCACGTATATGGAGGATGCCGCGGATGCGAGAGTTTCTAACACGGTCCTGCCGCGTGAATCCAAACATCCACCGCAGCATATATACATTTCCGTGACACGCAGTTCTTGTCAGCTTGTGTTGCTCAAGTATAGGCCACGCGTCACTACCATAGAAAAAGGTAGGTCTAATGGTAGATTTAGAGACCTGTCCTTTTAGCTTAACAGGCATTTTGGGTTCACAAATGACACCGATTACCTCACGCCATTTTGCCCAAACTGCTGATATGCGTGATATTTACATATATGCTATATATATATATATATATATATATATATATATATATATATATATATATATATATATATATATATATATATATATATATATATATATGTGTGTATATATATTGTCACCCCTATTTTCCACAGGAGTAGGCATAAACAATGGATCTACAATTAGCTACGATCCTGAATATTATTTTTCTTCATACTCGTTTATATCTCTATCTCTGCTTATTGTACGACTGTTTGAATATCTACTTTAACATCTTATCCATCAAGACCCTATACAGTACAATCTAGTATAGATAGGGTTGAGAATTTCAAAATTTTGCAATTTTTACTATAACCTTTATTGTATTTTCTATTTCGCTGCAACCGAAAGTTACCAAAGTCAACTGTAATTTACAACTTGAATTCTATAGAGTTCGGGACTTTGGTAGCTAACGGACTACACAAAGTTATTTTTTCCATTCTTATGCATTGTGGCTATGAATAAATGATTTTTATTTATTTCTTTAATTTATGTATACACGGTTAGTTCCTTTATTTATTTATAAAGTGATAATCATAAAATTATATTTAATTATTTAAATAAACAATGGCAATGAAGGGTTTCGTAGAGACGATTACCGTCAAAACATATTTGATTGAAAATACCTATAAAAAACTCGACGGACATAGTTTGAACTAATTTATCATATAAAGTATTTTTAAGGTTTACCAACTGACTTATTCAGAATTTTCTACCTCATAAATTGTATACAAGCCTATTTATTAAGTGTATAAATAACATTAAGTATACTTGGATCAATCCCATTGTATTTTCCGGCCCATGTACATCGCCAAATTACTTAAGAATTTCCTTCAAGTTAGATTGCATGGAAAGATCACTTTTACCAACAAGGCGCATTATTTTTGCCAAGAAGTTATTCTAATTATATATAATGTGTTTGTGAGTGAATAAATCTAAACTCCAAATATAAGTCATGAAAGAATTCGAGTTACTACCTTATACCAAAGATCTTTTACAATAAATATTCGAGTCTATGTAATATATCGGGACATAAGCAGCAGAGTCTAAGATTAGGTAGTATCCTGGTCCTATAACGACGTGTATGCTTATGTGGATGTAATGCTGATATCATTACACTTGAGAGTGCTATGAGTTATTTATGACGACAGCTACCGAGTATGCTAATGGAATGTGATATCCACCTAACGTTTTGACCCATATAAGGTCTTCAATAATATTTGGAAGCAGATTATAACTACACTAGAACTTTCCACGCGGCTTAGTTATCACATCATTATTTCATTCGACTGACTAATTAAGAATACAATGTCCCTTAGTTGGCGTACGTCTTGACGAAAACGGCATTTCTGGATATTTCGAAGGTGTCTTAATGGTAAGTAGTTTTAGTTCTTTCACTGTGACCTTTTTTATATAGCTGCAGTACAGCAGACAGGCGGATGGCCCACCTGATGGAAAGCGGTTACCGTCGCCTATGGATGTTTATGACACCAGATATATCACCCAAGCGCTGCCAGCCTCGAAGAGTTTATATTACACCTTGTTTGAAAAACTCCATATCGTAATATGAAGTTTTTCAAAAAAAGGTGCACTGTGGGAAAACCTCATCTGGGAGCTCATTCCAAATGCGGTGTACAAGAAAATAACTTCATAACGACAGAAGCCCTGCCCTATAAATACTTAAATTATGTTACTTATAATAAATAGACTTATTTTTATTTTTAAACTACCACTTTTATAAAATAATAAAGAGTTTAGTTTGGGATTAGCAAACAAATGTGAAACTATTGTTTCTTTGCAGATTAAAAGATATTCTGTGAAATGCCCTTATCGCTGTTAGACTGTACACTTGAGACGGGGTCAATGGCATGAGAGGACAAAGAAAAATCGAATGAAAGAAAATCTCTCAGCTCTATGAGTAATTCGGGTTGGACGTCCTGATAGAATAACATCTGATGGCATAGACAACGCCTTGCAACTTGAATATAATATCTCAAAACCGAAATAAATACACCACATAACCTCCGCTTTTTCGATAACAGAAAGATTTTTTTGAGACTACGTAAAAAGGTGCATATGACCCTCGAGTGTTAAAATTTAAAAAAAAATGTATTGTAACTCCTATAAAACCCCTCCCCCCTCCTCGTAAAATGTATATTCATCTATTTTATAACTTAGAACATTTCGATTTAAAGTTAAGTGAGACATGTTTGTAAGAAGCTATTATTAAAAATAGATATGAGGGAAATATGTTTTTTTCGAGGTGAAATGCAGTTTATTCTTACCTCTCTGTTGGGGTCATTCATTATGTGTAGGGCTTCCTATCTATGCTGGTATACTCACTAAAACAATCTAGTGTTACTCCTTTCGCAATGTGCTAGGATCGCGGGGAACAGAGGCGTTGCTAACATTGTAGGTCCAATGTCTCTGCCTACGCTTATGAAAAACAAGAATCGTAATATGTATTATCTACATACATATTACAATTCTTATTTTGATTACGACGCTTGTTTCTATCTTATCTATTCTTATAACAAATATATTATATTATTTTAATGAATAATATTGTCCTAACTTTTAAGTATCTGTCTGTGCAGGAACGGAGGAAGAACATAATTTCCTGCGGCCGAGCGGCCTGTCGTAAAAGGCGACAAAACAACCCACAGCCAGGTGGTAGGGTATTTGCCCGTTTGGATGGCACCCCTGGTCTAGAGTACGCTGCTATAGCAATCTTGAGATGTGTTCCGGCATCAGTGGCTAGGTTCCAGTCTCTCTTAAGAGAGCAGTGCATTTGTGGCACCTTTGGTGTTGCAAGTGTCCATAGGCGATGGTTACCGATTTCAATCAGATGTGCCGTCTGCCTGTCTGCCGAACTCATGCAATAAAAATAGTTTCAAGTTTTATTTTTTTTAATTAGATAGATATTGTAATAAAGACAACACATGATTTTAAAATTGGAAATTATATAAATTTGAATTTGGGATACAGTAAAATGTAAATATACACACATAAATGGATATTTATGTATGTATATTTACATAAATGACCCTTTTTGATGTGAAACTTCTTTAGCATCGTCGTAATTTGAAACTCGATAAAACAAAAAAGGGACACTAAAAAGAGATAAACACCTAAATCTATAGTACTAAGCATGCGAAAGAATGAGATTATATTTAATAATTTAAACACTATGCTCATACAGATAGAGTTGAAAATGTTTTAAAGTTTTTCGATAATACTTCAAATTTCGTGTTTTAAAGCTTAAATATATTATAACGATGTAATATAAGTGACGTCGCGAAATTTAGAATCCTCGCACTCCTTGTCACATTTTGTTTCACTTCTATTGTGTGTGCACACATATAAAAAAAAAATATCCAGGGTAAATCCACTTGAGGACAAATCACCGCGGGGGAAGCGCGGTGTGGCGTGTGAGATTTGCCTCGTCGAGGTGACACTGTCACTAGCACCCTCACAAGAATGCTATTGCTACGACACGGTTGAGTATATCCACTAAAAGCCCTGGCAGTTCCTCGTTACATCCCGTGTCCGGGCTGTGGGTTCGCTTGCGCATTTACCTCCAGCCCGGACGGAATACGTGATTGACCCGCCCATCTGTCTTGTTGAACAAGCGTTACGAGTATCTATAATTGCCTTGGATTCGGGACTCCAGACCCCATCAGTATAAGGTTTATAATTTGTATTGTAACTGAACTTGTTATGTTTTATCGTATGATTTAAGCAACCTTTTTGATAACATAGTAGGCAATAACAAGGTCCCATAATCGTAAATTGCAAGGACTTGAGGAATTATTGTGAATACCACTTAACTCATTAATAAATCGGATCGTGAAACGTGAAAATTTCAATGGTTATCCCATCGTCGGCCTGGTTATCCATTAAATAAATCTTAAAAATAGAACAGACTACGTACTTTTGTAAGATTAAAAAATGTTTATCAGCTAATCTCTAGTAAATCTTAGTTTTTTTAGACACAATATAAATTGGCTAAACGACACATATTACAATAAATTCTAATCTTAATGTTGTTATCTGTGGCCAAATGCGTATTATTTCTAGCGTTCAAAATAATGCCATTAACAAGTACTTACATTAATGTATATACATAATTTACCTGTCAATATTTAATGTAATTAACAACTGATAACAATATCGCATCACAAATGGCGCGTTAACCCATCGCTAATTTGAATGAAACGGTCTATAATTGTAACATTATTCGAGATAAAGCAGTAATGTTAGAAATGAGTGTTCAATACGATTGTTACGACTGGCCTTTTACGCCGATTGACCATTAAATCGAATAAATTAATTCGATATATTTGGAAAACGTCTCAACTGGTACGGTCGACTAGCAAGTTGATGGTTGATTGTATTATAACTCAAATCGATTGCGATTCATTCGATTGTTTGAACATTTCAGAATTGCCCATCGCTACATCCTGTTACAACAGATACACGGGCAAACACGCAGACGAGTCACTCTCCTCATTGTAAACTTTGACTCCTCATAGAGAAGCTTTCGCCATTAATGTTTTATCCATCTTAAGACATTAGTTTTATTTTATAGCTGGAGTACAGCAGACAGGCAGACGGCCACCTTATGGAAAGTGGTCACCGTCGCTTATGGACATTTGCAACACCAGAGATGTCACCAATGCCCTACTTACCGGCGTCGAAGAAATTTTATGACACCCTTTTTAAAAATACCACGTATCGTAGCGTCTTGTGAAAAACTAAGCTGGGAGTTCGTTCCAAATCCCCACGGTGCGCTAGAGAAACGTTATTTAGAAACGCTGTGTAAGTGAGCAAAGCGGCTCAAGAAAGTGAGGATGAACATCCAACCGATGGCGAGCGTTGCGGTGGTCGAAAGAAGACGAAGAAACCATTCTGAACAGTTTCTCGGAACACTCCCTATTGTGCAATCGATAGAATACGTAGAGAGACGTGAAGTCTGTCCAAAGGCCAAGTGTATCTATTGGTTTTTGAGTCTCGAACAGAAAACAACGAAACTGTTTGGCGCAAGAAGTAAGCAGGACGGTGGTACCTAAGCAAGTACTTAGTCGGGCAATTTGCGATTTATTCGTACCAAAAAGTACGTAATGTAAGATAGAGCATGTAGTGATAAGGCGAGGGGCGGGCGGCGGCGGTAAGGCGGGCGCCGGCCAGACGGCCCAGTCGCCGCCCGCCGCTCGCATAGCGACGTCGTATACCCGCCCGCGTTCTTCTCTCCCGTGCTAATTTTACACGCCACTAACCGCTGGCAAACACATAACCATTGACCCACTGATAGTGAAGTGTTTTTAACCAGTGAGTGAGTCACCGTTGTCCACGAGATAAGAGCGTGAGTACACTTCAACAAAACTTTGATGTGATCTGTCTTAATCACCCCGCTGAGATGTTCCGGCCATTTTATACGAACGTTCAACCTTGGCTCGTCAGTATTTTGGTCAGTGCGAGCTGACATACGCGCTCTGTTGTCACTATGTTTTTTCATCAAATCTTTAGCTGAAAATAGAGTAGGAATTTCATTGAGATCGAGGTGCGCCATTGATGCTTTGATTGACATTAATATGTATAGTTGTATATCTATATATTATGATCATGTAAATAATTTCAGGATTATAAATATCTATATTTATATAGATATTTCCATATACCATTCTTTAGAATGGTACAAAAAAACACGATTCTCGAAGACTAAATACTAACGTATTGTTACTACCTACCAGACATCGTATACAGTTTTGTAAGTTTCCATAGATTAAACTATAGATACTTATTACTTCTAAAAAGATTAATAGTCTTTAGTCTAGTAATATTCAAATATCATGGTCCTTCTACATAAGAGCGATTGATAATTGAAGTTCAAATTAACATCTCGTTCGTTAAGCACATTTTATAGTCTTAAAATTTTAAAAGTATCCTCACACTTGAATGTACTCTTGATATATTAAATGGCTGATGACCGGTATATCTATCTTACTATTCATTCATTTGCCCCTACCATCGGTTGAATATATCATTTGTATGGAGGTTATGTCAAATTTTAACCGATAGTAGGGTAAATTAACGGTCGGTAAGATATAGGCACTGGCCATAAAACAAAAATCCTTTTCAAATGCATTTACATGTACAATTTTTAGTACTTTGTATGTCGTACTATAAGGGCTCGATAATTTAAACGACGTTGATACATAAAATCATAAATAATTGCGTTTAACTAAACACCAGCTTTGGAGGTCTAGCCGCAAAACTGCCGCCAATGGCGCAATCTCGATGAGGCGCCAAGCTCATTGGGGCACAACCGTAGCGGTGTGTAACCTGCAGTCTGCTGAATATTGTTTCTGTTTCAACAAAAAATTACCTTGGTCGTTCGTGACGTTCTTATTTAAAAAAATAAACACCAGACTTGTACTTCTCAAAAATGTGATAAAGGAACGTAATGGATTGAAGGAAGGTGTATTAAAACGAAAATAAAAAAGGAAATTATGGTGGTTTGGACATGGTGTAAAGTGTCATTGGAGGGATACTGATAACAGTGTATGAATGGCGGTATAACGCGACGTATTTACCATGATTGCAGATATTTAAAAAAAAAGTCAGGTAAAATGCAGCTCAAATAAACGTGCACGTATGAAGAGATTAATGAAAGATAACGAAGCGAAAGATGTGCGCCACGATCATTGCAAATAGAGATACATTGTAATATGTGATCTTCTTATATTCCGCATTGCATTGATCGCTATAATAACATCATAACAACCCAAAACGTCCCACTCTTGAGCTCGGGCCTTGAAATATTTTACCGCCCCGCTTACCCAAGACGATTGGCAAGTTTGACATGTTGACTATGTACAGGTTTTCATTCACTATCAGAACGTAGCAATTGTTACTTCACATATGCACAACTAAGTAAGAAAACCTCCTAATTTGTGGATGCTTTCAGGCCAGGATTCGAACCCAAATCTCTTTTGAACCATGAGTTGGAGACTTGAGATCTTTACCCGCTAAGTACATTAAAAAAAGCCTGAAATACTATATAAATAATTATGATGAAAAATATTTTTTAGCTAGAAGTGTTGCTGGGGAATTTCTTACCGCTTCTTCTCCTTTGAACAGCGACAACACATTGCGCACCGGTGTACTTAGAATAGGAAGTAGATTTAAATTTTGATATATGACCTTCAAAAAGTGTTCTCCAAAGGAACTTATTTTGAATAAAATCTTTCGAATTTGAATTTGAATAAGCTACCGGCTTGATGACTAAAATCAGCCTTTATATGACATGTTTGGTAGACAGCTTGTTTACTACACATTCTTGGAAATGACTCCTTTCTGAAGTGAAACACAAAGCTTCGAAATCGTGTCAAGGTTTAATTTGTAATGCATGAGCTCTCACTGTGCCATTAAAAATGTAACGGAATGTTTTGAGGAACATCTCTTCAGATAATTACAAGATCGTAAAGCTATTGGTTATTTTTATATCAACATTAAATATATAGTAGAAGTAAAGAGAGTTGAATTTTGAGAGGAAGAAGATTAAAGTGGTATGGACATATAATAGGGAGGGATAAAAGTCCCGTGACAAAAAGATTGATAAACTACAAGATTGGTGGGTACAAATGTAAAGATAGACCAAAAAAGAGATGGATGGATTGTGTGAAGGATGATATGATGATTTGTAGTGTGACAGAGTATGTATGTCAGAATAGAGCAGTGTGGAAGGAAAAGGCATATTGTGCCGAACCCAAATAATTGAGCGAAGTGAAAGAAAAAAAAGAACTACTATTTAAACAAAGGGGAAAAAGTACATGGAGGGTTTGTTTTGAGATAAAATACAGATATGAAGTTTTATTCAATCCAACTCTAACAAATTTGACAAGTGCCTGCAGTTAATGTACAATTCGAGGAGGTTACAAACCTCCATTGTTATCGGTATTTGGCTGCGAAACCATAAAAAAGACATTTAATGTTCTAGAAAACGAATTTATTTATTTCAAAATAGAATCTTATAGATTACTTATTGAAAATCATGAATCTAACACCGCTTCCAAAGCAATTTTAGTTACTGTTAAAGGAGAAGATGCGACGTAACATACTCCCAGCAACTGGCTCTATCACATCTTTTCAGGACGTGGTAGAGGCATGCTAGAATTATGTTGATTACAGCTCGCAGACCCGGCCCGATCGGTTTGATTCCACGCTTTCACAGAATATCGACTTTATTGTCAGCTTCACATTAAAAAAATATGGCAAATAGCACATGTCTCAAAAACTTTAAAATTAACTAGCTGCACCTCGCGATTTTACCCACGTGCAGATAGAAAATCGTTATATGTTGGATAATTCACACTATATCTTTATTAATTATAACCTATGTGTTATTCTGTTGTGTAAGCTATATTATTGTAAAGTTTCATCAAAATCCATTCAGTAGTTTTTGCGTGAAAGAGTAACAAACATACATCCATACATCTTTTCTATTCATTCTTACAAAGTTTCGCGTTTATAATATTAGTAGGATTTTGTTTGAACCAAGTTTCGTTAAAATTAAAAATAGTATGTTGTCTTATTTCTACGTATTTGGGGTCCTAAGCTCTAAGCTTAAACACTGGTAATATTTTTTTGCTAAAATTCATAGAATACAGTTCTGTCGTCAGTAAATCTTGTCAGTTTTTGTTTTCAAAAATGTGTTACGAGATAATGAACTTTATTTAGGTAGTCCCTTCATTCAAATCTGCGAAACTGGCTATTTTAGATGTATATGAACAAAATGAAACTACATTTTAAAGGTATTCGGAGCGGTATTTCATTTAAATTTTATTCCGACGTTTCGGCCACTTTTCAGTAGCCTAAAAGTAGTTTTATTATGTGTACTAGTCGCGAAAACTTAAGAAAATACAATATTAACAAAATCCAAAATTGAATTATTTAATATAAATTTAAAAAGTTGAATTCAATCAAATTAACAGAATATTTGTATGAGTTGAAATCAGTTCGTTTCTAGTCTGGATGTGCTTTTTATTCAGTTGTATGTTTATAGTGCCACCACGATATAGAGAAAATTGCCATAAAAAAGATAAACATAACAAAACTAGGCATCGAAGTTTAGTTACGCGGGCCATGGACGCCGACAGATGAATCCGGTCGGTTATTAATGGCGCCACCCGGCGGATACTGCTGCGAACGGCAGTAGCAGTTTCTTTTTTTAAGGTTCCGTACCCATTTTGGCAGAAATGAAACCTAATAAAATCCGTATCCGTATTCGTTTTTTCTACTTGTATGATTGCTATCCCTAATTTTTTGATTCGAAATCACTACGTCAATATCCCGCCCTTAAACCAATAACTTTTTCACGCATAAGCACGCGCACTAGGATCTTCAACACGGGCCCCGGCTCTGAAAGGATGAGTTCGGTATTGACAATTGTAGTGGCCTCGTAGCCTTAGAATTACACAAGAAAATCTTACAGGTATAAGAACGGGAATATGTAGCGCTATAATATAGTAATGCAATTTCCTGTCAAATGTTATTCACACAGACTCCGTATTTTTTGAGTAAAATGCGTATGTATACCCATGGATGCATTTATACTGAGTCTATACATTTAACTGGAAATTGTATTGTATTAGTATTCTATACTAGGTTTTGCCCGCGACTTCGTCCACGCTTAACGAATTATGTAGGGTCCCGTAAAAGTGAGAAACATTCACTATTTTCCTCATTTTGAACCAGAAAAAATATTTACAACAAAGTACCATATGTCTCAAAAGCCTCTGAGCGGATACTATTCAAAGCAATTTTCTTAGAAAGAATCTGAAATTCTCTACAACCTAATTTTTTAAGATATAAGTGACATACGTTTTATAAAAATATAGTAGACAAGAAAAATGAAATTTAGAAAAAAATTAAAGAAATATTAGCCTTTATTTAAATAAAATAGTATGAAAAAGTAAAATAAACACTGCTCCGTTTCGAGACAGAGTATATAGAGAAAAAACCTCAATTTTGTTCCGAATGTTTCACTTCATAGTTTTAAAGTTAGACATAAATATTATCTTTATTTTGAAATTACAGACATTTCAATCTTATTTATTGGCATATATTGTATCGTTTGATATCAGCTATAGGAGCTTTCGGCCCCCAAAATCCACTTTGTATCCTCGTCCAATGGTGCATTTGGTCCCAACTGTCCCATTTCAATTACTTCCGGCTAATGTCAATCTCTTACATTTCACGTAATGTGGGGTAAAGGAGGTAACGGGTCACCGGTTACTTTACCCACAGACTATACATATATTCTGTAGTACAGTAAGTTTGTTGTGTTTTGTCTGCTACAATTATTTTATTCTCGCAGTCCGTCCGAATGCTAACGTAACAAAAAGAACGTTGAACTGCAAGATTGATGGGTACAATTGTAAAAGTAGATCAAAAAGGAGATGGATGGATTCTGTGAAGGATGATATGATGATTTGTGGTGTGACAGAGGACGTATGTCCAACTAGAGGACTGTGAAAGGAGAAGACATATTGTGCCGACCCCAAATAATTGGGAGAAGGTGTAAGAAAAGAGAGTCTGTCCGAAATTGTCATCTCTTAATCAAAGAGATATATAAAGAGAATCTTCTATATAGATAAAAAATCAAACGGAAATTTTGGTGGAGTTTTTCTTTGCAGTTTTTTTTTATTGCCTGAAGCAGGCAAACAGGCAGACGGTCCACCTGATGGAAAATGTTCACCGTCGCCTATGGAAGTTTGCAACACCAGGGGTGTCGCCTACACGTTACCGACCTCTAAAAAAATTTATAACGCCCTTAAAAAACCCCATGTCATAGCGCAAAGGGAAATCCGGCCAAGTGCGTATGGACCATGCACAATTAAGGGTGCGTAAGAACGATGAATGTCAACTGTTTATGTGATTCTGTAGAAATATCTATGATCTTAATTGTTTAATAATAAATTATTAAACAATTAACTATTAAATGGTTTAATAGTTTAATATTTAAAGGTAGCAAACATTTTCATGAATTTCGCATAACATGCGCCCATCGAAGGGTCCCATAGTAGTGACAAACGTCGATGGTTTTAGTTATTTGATGATGTAACTTTCCAGATTGGTGAATTTTTTCTCAAGAATTTTTATTTAGGCTACAAATTTGAGGTGAGTACAAATTTTTTTGAATGTAAAAAGTCGAGCTGAGCACTAAAATGTATGTAATAGTGACGAGGATGTGGATATCATGTTCCAGTATAATAAATTCATCAAATTGGAGAAAATACAAAACTGGAGACCCCGATCATCACGCCATTGTCCAAGATCAGCAGTGTATCAAAAATCCTTTTTCCATATTTAATTTCGTATATATATCAGTACCAATAGTCTCTAATAAAATTAAACGACTTTGACAAAAACATAAATAACAAAATAATTTGTTTAATTTTTTTCATTTCGCTACGGAATCCTAAATAAAATCAAGCGTACAATCCATTGTAAACTAGTTTTAAATTTAATCGTCCAGTTTCACTACATAAATCAACTGTCAACAGAAATTACTGGGCTAAAACAAATTTACCTTGACAAATGTGTATGGGCCAAATCTAATGTGTTTTGTAATAGGGACAAGTAAATTCTCATTAAATGTAACAAATCGAATACGGGCTAACCCATTTGGTTAGTGCTAAATTTCATTTAGTTCCCTATTATTTAGATCAACTTACTACGCCAACTACTGTGGTAGAATATATTGCAAATCTATGTATTAAAACATCTTATTATACTACATTGGTCCCATGTATTTACCCATCAATCGTGCATGTTATACATAACATAAAATATAAAATCCTTTATATTTAACATCAGCTAGCTATATACATCCTTCCCTGAAGGATGGGAAGGCTGCTTGACACTCTAGCGGCATCACATCTTCCAGTGACTAAATCAGAGGCTGGCAACGCCGCTTCAACAGCTGAGGATCTCAAACGGCGCAAATATGGAACCCTAGGAAGGGTTTACATATTTGTGCCGTTTGGAGTTGAAACTTTAGGTCCGTGGGGTCCATCGGCAAAGGGTTTCTTCAAAGAAATTTGTAAGAAACTCTTTGATAGCACCCATCATCAGAAGGCTGGTTCATATTTCGCGCAACGATTCGGCATTGCCATACAGCGTGGCAATGCAGCCAGCTTTCTGGGCACGCTTCCCTCTGACAGCGATTTGTTACATACTTTATATCAATTTATTTATAATTTAGTTTATTTTTAAGTATTAATTAAATATTTTCTTTCTTTCTTCTTTACTTAAAAGTAATCAATATACATAAGCTACTTATTTATAAACTTCATTAGTAGGAAAAGTTTACGCAAAATATGCTATTTTGTAAATATTTGTATATTATATATAAGTTAAAATTAAAATCATGTAATACTAGATTGACTTGATACTTGAAACAATGAAGGTCATGTGTTCAGAAGTGTGTCATCAGCCTGCTCATATCACATGCAAGCTGATGAAACGCTTGACCACTGGTGAGTCCATCTTACTCGCAATCATCCTCAGAGTAGTGTTTTCGTTATATTGTTGTTATTAAATATAAATATATATGCTAAGCATAGTGACGTGCATACGCACTTCACTCGGCATAGGAATGACATGAATCATATAAAACACAAACTTGGGAAATCGGGGAGATTGACGCATGTCATGGGTCCGCTAATATACAATAAACTACTGAGTAGGATAACGGATTCACCATCCGTCGGTTCATTTAAAACACGGCTCAGGAAATGGTTAGTCGAGCACACCTATAATTATGAGGAGTTTATATCCTACATGTCTTACAATATGACATAATTTTAATTTTATTTTGTGGCATGTGTATTTAAATGATGTAGAAATTGACGTGTAGCTTTGTTATGAATAAATGATTTCTGATTTCTAAATTAAATTTATATTTAACTAGCTGACCCGGTGAACTTCGTACCGCCATATTTTCTGAATTCCTAAAAGACTTTGTTTCATGACATAAAAACAAAATCACCAAAATCGGTCTAGGTGATTAGGAGAATTCTAGAACCCGATCTCAGCGCCACCTACCGGTTCCAATTGTGAATCCAAACCATCCGGGGACCCATGTCCACACAAAACAAATATCATCAAAATCGGTCTAGCCGCTTAGGAGGAGTTCACTGTCAATACACGTACAGAAGAATTATATATATATAGTAACATTTCCTAAATCAAATTCAGGGGTAGGCCCAAGAAATGCTGCCTTGACGTTGTGAAGGAGGATGACATACGTACAATAGGTTGCCGAAAACTGCGTGAAGTGGAGAAGAAAAAGTAGCAAAGCGAACTCCGGGTGTCGAAGCGAACGCTCCGAACCTGACCCGGATTTAACGCCCAGATAATGATAACCATTTCCTAAATCGAACTCGGGACCTCTGCGTTTTAGTGTGCTAAGCGGGAAAGGCTTTAAGATCACTCAACAACAAAAGCTGTCAAAAATACACTGCTACGTGGTATGTAGCGTTATTAAACGCCAACCACTTTCAAACCCACTTATTCTTCTTCAAACAGTTCTTATAAGTGCTCTTGGTAACTGTTTCATTTCGTCGAGATTATTTTGTATCCAACATCATTAGAGAAAAGCTCTCAATTTCTCAAGCTCAACTACTCGCTGGCTTGTCATTAGTTTGCAGTAATGTATTTGTGTCGTGCTTCACTACAATTACTTTGAGAAGGGTATCTAAAAACACGTTAAACACCTTGTACTGAAACTTAGCTCAATATTTTAAGGCTCATGTTCTATAACAATGCTTAATTGACAAAATAATCAACTAAGAACGCTAAAGAGACCTAGTTTTTATATTATCGTAGATCGTTATGACGTCGTATCTCTAACGAGACAAAAAAGCACATATCGCATCTCAATTCATTTTACTGTCAACTACCTTTATTTGAAAAATTTCTACAGTTGATCAGAACACGTAACTAGAAATTCTTTCGCTTTTTATGTAGAAAGCACCACTAAAACTTTTAAAACAATGTTTTATTACTTAAAATGTACATAATTTTACACAATTTTACACAACAGCGTATTTTATTTATTTGTCACATAGAAAAGTAGGTATTAGAATTAAATAAATAAGTTTCCGTTGATGTATGGATCAAATTACGATGAATAGATTTTAGATAGATAGATAGATTACACTTTATTTCTCACCAAAATAAACAAATACAAAAACAAAATGCATAATTACAATACTTCTTGGCAAAACAACAGGCTTATCGCTAAAAGCGATCTCTTCCAGGCAACCTAGCTTAAAAGAAATTCTAAACTAATCTGGCGATGTAGGTGGAGCAGAAAAAAGATAGGACTGCACAATTTAAATATACATACTTACACTATTTTTTAAATGTAATACATACGTAAATCCAGACACCTTTATAGAATACCAATATATACGTAGTGTTACGACCGACAAACACCAATGCACCTGCAGTTTATTACCTTTTCGGCATTTGGACTTCTTTGTTTACCTTATGTTTAAATTTGTAATTAGAAAAGCCTAGTGTGTATTGTACTCGTTTGTGGCCGTTCGCAGGCATAATTAGACAGGTGTGCGGATTACGATTTTTGAGAAAGTGCGTCGACGCGGTCGAGCAGACATATTGCATTTGGACAGTTTAAAAGTAATGCCCAATCTAGAGATGCGGCAGTCTAGTGATGGTCACAAGCGAGACAAGACGTGTATACATTCGATAAGCTATATAGTGACAGACTTTGCGCGTGTTATTTAATCGTGCATTACGTTTGTACTGGTGGCGTCCAGTTAAATTTGTACCTGTGTTATACGTGTTTGTATAGTTTTAATAAATTCTATAGTAATTCCAACGGAGTTTTAATTCGAGTCCCGTACTCGTAACAGTATATACAAAGTAGTCTAAATAAATATATTTGTTAACATTATATATGACAAGCATTTTATATTAACATATATTACAATAGATAAATAAGTAAATGTTTAATATATTAGACATATTTATTTAAAGACAGATAGTATTTTCTAACTGAGTTCTGAAATGTAGGTAATATTTTGGCCTCTCTGACAGTAAGAGGCAACGCGTTCCAGAGTTTGACAGCCTGCGCTGTAAAAGAGTTATCATAAAAGGGTGAAGTGTGAAGATTTGAATTTGAATGAAGATTTTAGTGACACTTAGCGAACAAAGTGGAAATCAATATCAAGGTTTAACATTAAACTACTGGAATTTTTATTATTAGGTTCCTATAACTTATTTCCGTGGTATTATTGGTATTTAACATGCACAAGTTTCCACATATAATAAAACGTCACAAGATCTAGTATCTACGTTTATACAAAAAAAAAATGTATCCGAATATTGTAGTCTTGACAATGTATCCATACGTTTCAGACTATATAGTTCGATTCGCTCTCTACTCACTTCGCCACCTTGTCAACCACTTATGCTCTCTCTGTAATCAGTAATAATTTAAATCCAAGAAATAGTAGATAAAAATCATTTCTTCGTTTAAAACTCGAGACTTCTAAAGGAAAACTAACCGCTAGGAAAGTAGGTTACACTACAGTAATATTAACGGGAGACAAGAATCCAATATAATCAACACAGTCTGGCTTTATTAAGATTTTAATTTAAAGTGACTCACAGGAAGCGCTGTTGATATTAGTTCTTGAATTACGTATTACTTTTCATTACCTACTGCTGTGAAAACAAATGCACTTGTTAGCACAAGCGCGTTTATTTTTGTTTTATGGCCGTTTTCTGTATAATATTATTTATTCACTTGTCTTACTATCGGTAGAAATATGACATTACAACTCAAAGTAGCAAATGTCAAATTTTAACCTCTTGTAAAACCGATATAAGACGGTCAATTTCAGTCTTTCAATTGGGATGAATTAACCAAAATGATCCATACTATATAATCTTGAATCATTTAATGTCATTGATTCAATGCGGTTGATCCATCTCATATTGGCTTAAGGCAAATGAACGGATATAAAATAAAAATAAACACAAAAGCTTGTGGTTACTATGCGTTTACTTAATCAGGAGTATTGCAGGTTCGCAATAAGCTAACATGAGGGTATTTTATTTGCTAGTTTTGTAGGTTCAAACACGTTACCCTAACAAATTAGTAAATGAGAAAAGCCTTTGTTTATTTGTTTCTCCTTCACGGCCCTAGAATTCCTCACTGATTTTTATATAAGCTTGGCACAGTTCAGAACCGTGTCCATCAGCATCTCAATATTCATATTCGCCTGCCGTTTCTATACATCTCCCTATTGCTTGATGTTTCAACAATTTCACCATTAACGTCAATAACATGTTACCGTGCTCTTTCTGACTGGTTAATTATGAAAGAGCGCGATATACCTATTTATTTTCATAAATCACAAGGATCATCATAATCTTATAGGTATTGTGTAATTTTATAATTATAAATTAGGTAAATAAATTAATATCTTATTATTAATATCTAGGTATGTATTTGTAATGCTCTTTCCAGTGTCCACTTGTTCATATCTCCTATCTCTAAAGAACATAAAACATTACATCTTTAT
The DNA here is from genome assembly GCA_039645545.1 of Dendrolimus houi. Classification (NCBI taxonomy): domain Eukaryota; kingdom Metazoa; phylum Arthropoda; class Insecta; order Lepidoptera; family Lasiocampidae; genus Dendrolimus; species Dendrolimus houi. The sequence goes on from CM077134.1 coordinate 14,881,287, forward strand.
ATACTAAATTTCATGAAAATTTAAATATACCGTTTTCAATATACATAAATATATATGCAAAAAGTAATATTTAAAAATATTAATTAGTTATAAGGCCCCAATCACACTATCATAGATTTATTATACAAATATTATTTCATATCGGTAAAATTCTATGATCATATTTAAATAATGCTGTTCTTCATTTGTATATACACTTACGATGATATAAACGTCATACTTGATCAAGATGGATAACGATATGGCCATATTTTCCTTTGCTATGAGTGCAATTTTATTAATTGCATTAAAAGTAAGTTACAAACAAAAAATAAAAGACGTATTTGGATTAAATATTGGGTAGTAAGGTGATCAGAGAGAGGGCTCCATAACACCTTAGTCGAAGAACTTAGATGGGATGATAAAAAGTCTTACAATGTTATACATTACTAGGAAATGCCCGCGACTTCGTCCATGCTTGACTTGAAATTCCTAAGACACAAAGTACCGCAGCTATCATTTTAGTGAAAACGATATCGGAACAAGCTAATTTTTATGCACCCGGACAACTACAAATCGCTCCTAGGAAAATTCCCGCCAGATTCCCGGGATAAAAATATCACACATTATATAACATAAAATTTACTATCGCTAAGTAAAAAGTCACATCTTAATTCGATTTTTTTAATCTAGCCATTTTAAATAATTCTTTAATTTAAATAATTCTTTATTTAATCAATTCCGAATATAAAAAGTAGCGCAGAATTTGCTGTCTATCAGCGAAAACCGCATCGAATTCGACCCAGTAGTTTTTACGTAATTCCCGAACAAACAGACAAGAAATCTAAAAAAACTTTATCGTGTTCTCCGTCGTTTATATAGTACATTCCAGTTGTTATTTTTTAATAGCTTCAATTTAAAGATACGGCATGTTTAGAATTTTATAATATTTATAGTATTATAATTCTTGCAGTTTGACTCCATTTTTAAGTTTAGACGGATAATAAGATATGTATATTTGTACGCTTGCTGACAAATAGGATCCCTTAACTATGGTCATAGACAATATGAATCACATGTCGCTATTATAACGTCAGAGGATCTTCATATAAAAATGCCTCAAAATTCTATGATCATATTTCTATTCTAGTCTATTAAGGCTCTAAGAAACACAGTGTTAGATAATTCTTATATAAACCACTAATTAAACAGTCAGCAGTATATTGACCTATAGTTAAAATAATATGTATGAAAACCCATAATAAAATTTATCTCAACAATAAATCCAATCATAGCCAAATTGTTATTATATTACATCTTGTTAACTGTTTACTCGTGTTAATCTCAAAACACTTTGATATCGACTCTATTGCTAAAATATTTGAAGTGGTGCCCAACTTTCAGTTGTAGGTATAACTTGTATAGTAGAAAGTTAAGCATAGTCTCGAGACACTAACTTCATTAATTTACGAAGTATATACTACGATGGCTGACACAATTTTGTTTCAGAAGTGTTTTCATCTAAAATTTATAATCTACAGAAGACGGTTTTTGGGTTATGTAGCGGTAATTTTGTACGTACATAGACAGTGTAAATTTCTTATAACATCTTATTTATACATTCACCTGCCTTACCATCGGTTGAATTTTGATATTATTTGTATAGAGCTTATGTCAAACTTTAACCCATAGTAGGGCAAATTAACAGTCGGTAAGATACAGGAACCGGCCATTAAAGGACTTTATATTAGATTACGTCTTTTCTATATTTAAAAAAAGTACCAAAACGAACCATTGACTCTTCGGGTGATCAGAGAGCTGGTTCTTCCCTCGTATAATGGATTAGTATGGCGATCCAGCGGGGCATTGTAGCCCGACTTCTGGGAACCTTACTCATTGACTTTGATGACTTAGGCTCAATATTCTGCTTAGTTTTAAGGGATTATAGGTATAATATAAGTTACGTTTCCTTCATTGTAGATACTAGTTAATATTTATGTTTGGTTTATAATATAATAATATTTTTTATGTATTAAAATGTATATGAAATAAAAATCGGATTTATGTGAAACATTCGAAATTTTATTAAGATTTGTGTAAAACAGATTTGTCGTAAGTAAAAAAAGTTATATGTATTAGGGTAGATGCTGATGGTGAATGGTTGTCATTCATCAGTCACACATGACAACCTGCAGCATTCAGCCAATGCGTTGCTAACTTCTTTTTTTTATTGCCTGAAGCAGGCAAACAGGTAGAGGCCCACCTGATGAAAAGTGGTTACCGTCGCCTATGGACGTTTGCAGCACCAAGGGTGTCGCCAACGCGTTGCCGACTAAATATTCTAGACAACCGTAGTTGAGCGTGGGAGCTCAAGGAAATGGGGATTGAACATCCCATCGCTGGCAAGCGGTGCGATTGTAAAAGTTCTTCGACGGATTTAAGAAAATAGTCTGAACACTTATTTATAATATCATCATCAGCTTATATGTAACCATCGTTCATCCATTATTTCATCATACCGATGTGGTGGAGCTATACTGAAATTATTATGTACCCCTCTATCTACTTTTTGTCACGTGACTTTCATCCCTCGTTACATGCCTATTACCACCTTAATATCCATCCTCTTAATTTTTCTATCATGGTTGCAACTTTCGAAGATCCCTTAATATACTAACTAGGTATATATGGATTAGATTTGACAAGGAAGTATAGTCTACAAATATGACCCTATATAATGCTGTAGTAAACCAAAGTTACAATAAGGTGTGGATGCTATAGATGTAACTAAAGGTAATTTATAGGTATTGATACTCTCTCTTATCCCTTCCTTACTACATCATGAGCTATTTGATTTGGTGCCTACGTCGCCATTCTATCATCGCACCATTCGCCGGCGATTGGGAGTTCCTCCACACTTCCTGGACACTTGGAAGTCCTCCACGATACGTGGCGGATGCTCCTTCATGCCATATGTGTCCAAGTTATGGAATGAAATCCCTCCTGCGGTTTTCCCAGGGCGCTACAAAATGGGGCTCTTCAAAATGGGGCTCTTCAAAATGGGCGTGAACAGAAACTTAAAGTCTCAACGAGGCAGGTAACGTATCGGCTCCCTTAGCGTTACAGATGTCCATGGGCGACGGTAGCCACCTATCACCAGGTGGTCCGTTTGCCAGTCTATCTACAAGCAAACGTAAAAAAAATCATCCGCATATCCTATTAGTAGCTCCTGATGTTGTGAACATTCTTATATGACGGTAACTACTTTACGTTACGTGGGCCATCTGTCTGTTTGCCTGCTTCAGGTAGTAAAAAAATTCATTCCAAAATTCGTTTATTTCAATAGTATTATAAGCCAGTCTCTTTAACCAGTAGTAATTTATGTGTCCGAGCAAAACACGATAGGCGGGACAACAAAGATTGACGTCATTTCCTAAATGCTGACCAACTCAGCCACACCCTACTCACGATTTCCACTTTCTAAGTTATTTTCTGACGAAATTATTTACTTAAATATAGTAATACTCTATTTTCTTTTAGCTTTTGTCAACCATTTGGGGCCATTGTGACTTTTCCATCTATAATCATCTATTGTAATGTACATTCTTTGTCATATCATAAATCATAATGTCACCATTTACATTTATCATCTGAGGTTAGAAGGATAGATATATATGACACTAAGGTGTTATTACTCGTAGTTTAAATACTATTTTATTTGTTTAAAGGGATTACGTTGACATTTTGAAATTGACAAGTACGCAGAACTATTTTATCTAGGTACACGCAAAGAGTACATTGTATGGTACACGTAGGTTAGGCGAAAATCAATTAAAACTTAATTGGATTATTGTAGCATTTACATATGGATGACAAAATGGATTAGGCATTCATTGTTCAACAGGAGTTTGTGCTTTGAGTATTCTAAAGGACCATGGGCAAATTAGTATGGAGTCTAAGCCAAATACTCGGCAGTGAGGAAATCCATGCCATTTGATAGCTTTTGGGGTTTTATTTAATTCATACTGTTACGACCTACACGACAAAAGTAGATTCACACCTGCATACCATAAAAGCACACTTTATTACCTTTCGGCATTTGGACTTCTTTTGTTTATTTTGTGTTTAAAATTTGTAATTAGAAAACAGCCCATTGTGTATTGTAATCTTTTATGGCAGTCATTAGCCAGGCGTGTCAAACTGATTCTAAGAAATTCGGTCTATGCGGTTGGGCAGCCATATTGTAGCGGTGCAGTATAAAGCAATGGCCCAATGGAGAGATCGGCAGTCTAGCGATAGCCACAAGCGAAGCAAGACGTTAGTAACAGACTATACGCGTGTGATTGAATCGTGCATTACGTTTGGACTGGTTGTATTCAGTTATATTTGTACCTGTTACGTGTTTGTATAATTCTAATAAATTCTATAATAATTCCAACGGCATTTTAATTCAAGTCCTGAAACTCGTAACAATACTATAGCAGTCATGTCGAAATGTTGCGCAAACATAGTGTTTTGGAGCTGGTAGAGTAGATAGTATGTAGAGCTGGTAGATGAAATCCATTCAATCTACCCGAAAACCAATGTAAAAACATAAACATGTTGTTTTTCTTTCTTAAATATAAAACAAATGCTAATGCTATTAACTCCCAAAGTAATTATTATATTTTTGCTTGCTCCAAAATACCATTTTTGCATAAGATCGACATAGCTGCCATAGTATGAATTAAATAAAACCCCAAAACCTTCATTCAAATGACATGAGTTTTATCACTGTTGAGTATTTGGCCCCAATTGCCCATAGTCCTTTAAAATTTAAAATTTATTGCTACAGAGCAAACGTAGTCCATAGTATATAATAATGGATTTAACTTTTTAAACATTAGCACAGGTAAATTAGTAGTTTGTAGTAGTATTTGTATATTTACAGGACTTCTGTACTTTAAATTTAAATTTCCTCGAAATTTAGTATTAAAATATATATTTAATATTAATATTTATTATTTTAATATAATTTCATATTAAGTACCTGCCTATAAAAATTATTAGTTTATTTATTCGTGTATACACTACTACAAATGCAAAAATTCTCGATGCTAATTTATCTGTACAAGCTTGTTTGTACATGTAAAATGTACTGGCTATTTAAAATTGTTGTTAAAAATCCAAAATACTGGACGTGAATGTGCTATATTTGCTTTAAGTACGGGATAAAAACTTTTGAACAAATAGTTTAAAGCAAAGGCTTTAGAACGTTTGTTTCTAGCTAGAAAAAGTCGGCCAACTGGGTATCAGTACACATGAAGGGTTCCGTGATGGCAATAAACATCCACTGAATTAATTAATGAAAAATGCTGTAATATTCATCATAAACTCATATAAAAACAGATAGACATACTAAAGGAAACTTGGTTATATTATATTCTACCTATAATAGAATACTGATCCTAGGTCACTGTCTATAATAAATTCATAAATTTGAAACCTACATTAAAGTGACGGCCTTATCGCGGCTCACAGCCATCTCTTCTAGGCAACCATGTAACCAAGAAGGTTAAAAATAAATAATACATTGGTGGTATCCGCTGATTTCGGCATTTGGCTGGGGAACTATAAAAAACGTGTTTCATGGAAAATACAAATTGATTTACGTTAAAAGTATCGTTAAAACTTCTTTAGAATCCAACGATTCTAATGATGATTTATGAATGATTTGAAAACTCGATGAAACAAAAAAGTGACACTAAAAAGAGATAAATATAACACATAAATGTGATAGATCTAAGTCTGCGAGAGAATGATATACCAGTTTTACATTGTGCAGCACAGATAAGAGATTCAATAAGACCGATGATTAAGCATAAGTCCAATTTGGACCGAAATAAATCTGATAATAATATTTTTTTAGACTAAACAGTGAAAAATTGTGAATAAAACAGTGAAAGTGATACTTAAGAAAGTTATTTTGAATTATAATTTTCTTGACGAATGTAGGCTAAAGGAATTATATTTATAGTAATAAAAGTTAGAGAAGAATTGCCTGTGAGTATATTCTCTGAAGTTTCATTTCTACTGCGTGTGAATTGCATACACACACATTTTTGTTTTGTTTTATAACTTTTTTTGACTGACGGTTGGAAAGGACGACGTTATAAGGGCTCTGTTATTGTTATTTGACTTGGAACCCTCAGAAAATTGGCAAAAAGTTGCAATATTTAATAAAAAATAATACGTTAACTAATACAATGACGAAAACCCAACCATAACTAAACATAATCAAAAAATCATATCTATAATATTATAAAAGTCTTTTGTTTCTTACATTTTTTAGGTTTGTCTGTTTGTTTGATTCACGTAAAAACTGCTGTGCCGATTCCGATGCGAAATTTGCACTGATCGATAAAATCTTTAGTAAAACAATTGCAGGAGTGTATTCCATTGATAAAATTACGTATCCCGAGTTTTTAAGGAACTTCCATGATTATATATTTTCATACTAAAAATCCAAATTTCAAATTTATAAACTGTAATCTTTGTTACCTGTCCAACATGGAGATAGTCGCGGGAAAATGCTAGTTAGCTATATAACGCTTTAAAAATATTGAATATAGGTCACCGTAGTCTATGACTCAGACTCCTAGTAAAAAAAAAAATATTACCTTTTGAATATTTCCTAGAAAAATATTGTTTTTTATATGAATAAATCAGAGATTTATCAAAGGTCCTTTAGGTTTCATGTGCACTTTGCCCCCATTACAGATCTTAATTTAGCGCCGGCCTTGCAGGTACGTGTGCGACGTGACAGGACGATAATGTCCTTGGATGGAGGATGAAACACGTTTAGGGATGGCGGGATGGCAGATTTTACAAACATCACTCAATAATTTTATATAAGGATTGACATTCTCTACTGGAACTAGTTCATTCAAAGATGTGGAGTAGCACGCGAAAAGAGGTTTCTCCATCATTTAAATATCAAGGCTATAACTGCTCGACATCACAAACCTAATGCGAAGACTCAACAAAACTAAGCTCTTTGTTAGTGTAGTGTATAGTGAAAAAAAATTGGACAAGTACACGACAGTCCATTAACTATTAAGGGTTCCGTAGATGGCAAACGTCTATTATTTTCATCATTTGGTTACGGAGCCACAAAAGCATTTAATCGAAGATACCACTTCGGAACAGTAAATATAGATGTTGGTAGGTATATATGTATTTTTATTGCCTGAGCCAGGCAGATAGCCTACCTGATGAAAAGTAGTTACCACACCCATGTGTGGTAACTACTGGATACGGACTATCCATATGCGGTACAGTAACACCAGAAGTGTCATTAATGCTTAGTGGCCCTCTAAGAAATTTAATGCGCCCTTCTTAAATATGTAAGCACATGTCCTGGCGTATAGTGAAGATCGCAGCGGGAAATTTCTGGCTACGATTATTCTATTCTATAAATGTAGAATCGTTGCGTAGTTGAACATGGTTCAAGTTCAAGGAATTAGAGATTAATATTTCACCAAACGGCCAGCGGTACGGATATGAAAATAAAGTAGTGGCGCCAAATCTAACAGGTCCTAGACCACACCGCATTATGGTTCGACGGCCTCTGTGGTTGAGCGGGCAAGCCTTTGCCTGCTTACCTCGCTCCGACGCAAAGGTTCCGGGTTCGATTCCTGTTACGGTAAATTATTGAAATGAAATTCGAATCGAATTGACATCGTAACTTTTGTCGGTTTTGGTGGTCTGTAAAACATTGTGGTTTAATATTGAATCAATCTTGATTTGATCTAGACTGATTTAATGTGAATTTTAGACTGGATATTTGACTTTCTGTCAGTCAAATGGATCTTGACTCGCACTGGCATGTTTTGTTTTAGTTACAGACTTGGGGCCCAGATTTTCGTAAGCACATAATTATATTGTTACAAGCCGATACTAATCCCTTGCAGGTGTCTTATTACCTCTTTGCATTTCAATGATATATTGTTCTCGCTAATCTCTTTGTTCACCCCGCCGTAAGACGTCATAAAACTTTGTTTCCTCTATTCATATTTCATGCGAATTCTTGGAAGCCATTAAGCTGACCATTTAACAATTTCAAGAATCGTTGCTAAGAGGCCATGTCTAATTTACAAATAGATGAGGGTCAGTCAGTCGGGAAATGCACCAGTCGTGTTCTGACTGCGAACCGAGGCGTTCCCTAGCGCACTTTCGGAGCGAGTATCTTATAATGACGAACTATGCGCGATTTATGCGATAACGATTTTCTGCCCTACGGTTTCGTTTTGTTGTATTCGGCTATACTTGTAAGAACTATGAATTACGTGTGTGTACTTCTAGTAAACTTTGTGATAATTCCAACGGCATTTTCGAATTTACATCCTACTAATCCCCTACAAATTGGTAAAAATATCATGTGCATCTTGTCCACTTAATTTTTTTGGGATGAGTACGACGCTTATCTAGCAGCCCTACCATGCCGCACATTGTGGGTCTCGATGACTTCATTATTAGATGTGTCTCGTCCATAAATTAATCTGCCATTTTCCCTTTGCAAGGCAAGGGTCGCTATTTATGAAAGACCCATAATAACTGCTGTTTTGTAAGTTGCGTAGGGTGCTCTGGGATGTGGATCACTACGTTTCGTTATTAATATTTTGATCCCAACTTTTGATGGAGGATTTATTAAATCTCATATGTTGCGCAAAATTAAATTAGTTTAAGCTTAAATATTACATGAAAATTAATGTTAGTTTGCGGTATGAAAAGCGGTATAGAACTTTATCTTAGTTATGTGCCAAAATAAGTAAATATCGGCTTCTACTAAACGTTAAGTAATAGACACGAAATAAAGATAGATAGAAAGATGATTTATCCGTGCAGGAACGGAGAAAGAATACAATATCCTGCGGCCGGGAGCTGTCGTAAGAGGCGACTAAACAACCTACAGCCAGGTGGTAGGGCATTTGCTCGACTGGATGGCGACCACCCCTGGTCTAGTACTCTAGGCGGCATACTTGCCGCCATAACAACCTTGTGTTGTGTTCCGGCATCAGTGATCAGGTTCCAGTCTCGTTTAAGGGAGCAGCAGCGCATTTGTAGCACCTTTGGTGGTGCAAATGTCCATAGGCGATAGTACCCACTTTCCATCAAGTGGTCCGTCTGCCTGTATGCTGAACTCCTGCAATAAAAAAATTAAGCCTGATTTGCATTTGCATTATAGATTGAGATCCCAGTCTCCCCAGACTTACGTGATTTTAGGAATTTTTTTAGTAACGGTATTATTTTCCACCTTTGATAGCTATTACCTGAAAAACGGCCCCGTTTTTAGTTAACAAGTATCCATTTCTTTCTAAGTTTACATTAAACTACCGATCCTAAAAATTTCATCTTTCCTAAAATCACGTAAGTCTGGGGTGACTGGGATCTCTATCTATTAGTTATGTGTTGAACAATATATAACTTAGAGAATAAAATAATTATGTTTTCTTTATTTAGAGCTATTTTGTCATGGTTATACTCATAGGTTTGCGTTAGATAGCTATCCCACCTGTTGTTAAGTGACAATGCGTTCTAGGATGGAGGACGCTTACCTAGTAGATACCTATGCACTCGTGACTTTAAGAGCACTGGATTAGATGAATCGGAGAACACAGACTCTGCAAATTGTTCCACTCGACAGCGGTGTACAAATGGTGCAGGCAAAACGTTCAGTTCTAACCAATGGTATATCTACCTGGTTGTACGATGATAGAAAGGGGATGGGGGAACAAAGTAGTGAAGTTGCATAGCACGCTCTCCAAAATCTATCCGATAGAAAACTACCCTCTTGCAAACTTGCGGCGAGGCTCAAGGCTTTGTAGCCGAGTATCAAAAAGAGGCTAATAACATAGCAGTTGCGTAGACTTCATGAAACTCGATTACCCATAGCAACTATCGACTAGCGAAAGGTTGAAAACGCCATGCATCCATTGGCGTTTACACCTTCTGTTCAAACGTATTATTACTAGTGTCTCTATAAATTAACTAGCGACCAAAAGGTCGCAAGCGCGAAGAATTTGATGAATTGAAAAAAAAAACTTTATGACTTAACGTCTCTTACACTCGGCGGCTTTCCACACGTATTGAATGAAGTAGCTAGGTACTCATAACCCGATCGGGCATTGACTTTTGTTTCAAAATATACCGTAAGATTGCAAAATTAAAAATACAAAATATAATAAGAAAATACATCGCAAGTTCATTTTTTTTCAACAGCGGTGTAGTCGGCGCTTGCGTAATACGGTAGGTTTCTTCAACCAGCTACCCTAACCAAATTTCTACTTCGCGCCACTGTAACATAAATTTAATATAAATATTATATAATAACTGAGAGCTTATACAAAATACGCATATACCCGTTATATTCTTATAGTATAGCTTCTGATCAGATGACTGTGACATACATTGACGAACGAACATGAAGGTTTTATAATTATCTGTGGCCCATAAACGGAATCCGAAAAATGACGAAAATTATTTTGGTCATTTCAAACCCACTATATTTGTTAACAAAGATAATATAATTTATATTTGAATACCTACTTAAAACTGAAAAAATGTGAAGAGGAAGCTCACTCGCTTTTGATGGTACCTCCTTTCATTCGTAGTTTTCACGTCACGTACGAGTAGGTGCTCATAGACAGCGTATATGTTTACTTACTTAAATCTACGTGGTCCGAAAGAGAATTTATATTTTCAGGAGTTATATCCAGAACTGTCTGCTTTTGATTTATTTTAACTAGAATTTGTCTAAAGTGTCTTTTTTGTCCGACTATATATAATGTTACAATCATTTTTTTTTTCAATTGGAGATTTTGTTAGTACGTGACGTCTTTGAGCCGACTCCGTGTGGCTGGCGTGAGTCAGATGACAATGAGTAGGCCTTTCTAATATTGTGGGGAATTAACGCCCCCGGCGTGTAAAAAAGGTGCATCGAAGTTAGGTGGGCACGCACGAAGCACCTGCGTATCCCGCCTTTACGTCCTTCACGCAGGTGACGCCTTATTTTTTTACCTACAGCCGCAGAAAAATATCCTTCTTTGAACTCGTAAAAATGCAGTGCATTCCACATTAGCTCGGTAGAGACATTTATTGGTGTATAAGACTCCTGGTCAGAAAGGTTGCCCAGACTACCCACTAAGCAAGCTGAAATGACTGAAATGATAACTAGGATTTCCTTACGAAGACTCAGAGAATTTATTATGCTGATGTAAAAAAAGAACACACACACTTATCATATTTGCATATTAATAAAAGGTAATCTTTTAATTGATTAGATAATTTTTTTAATTTTAACATAAAACATTTAATAACCGTGTTGCGGAAGTGACTGCTAACGACTGCAATACAGTACTGAGTGCTGTAGCAGTTGTTCGCTGTACTAGATTGTTTCCTGTACACCTATTTTAATCAAAATTAGCGGTTCCGGCAGACGTCCTGCCCTGAAAAAATAAAAATCTAAAACCCGATTCCAGCGCCACCTACCGATTAATTGTGAATCTAAGCCATCCCGGGACCCACTCAAACATTTTTTTTTACACCTTGGGTTACATTATTGAAGTTTTTTTTAGCAGAGATTCCTAATTTTGTCTAGTATTAAATATAATAAAGCCTATATTAAACTGGGATAATTTAGCATTCTAATGGTGAAAGAATTTTTGAAATCAGTCCAGTAGTTTTTGTGTTTATTCATGACAAACATACAAAAATGTAAATCTATCCTCTTTATAATATTCGTATAGATAAAAATATTCTATGATTATTGCCATGGGAAAAAGATGGTATTCTTCTTCTATGGAATACTATAGAAGAAGAATACCACCCAATACAACCGAAGATGTTAAGGTTAATAAATCTTAGCATCTTGGGGAAGTGCCACTTACCTGCTATTTCGCCGTGGAAACTCGACGCGGTGACTTAGGTGCAGGGTGAATTTAAACCCCTTATTTGGACTTGGCTTAACTACTTGTTTTAATTGTGCATGGATTACAAACATAATGCGTATACGTCTTAGGTAAGTAGATACAGCTCGTAAATCGTAGAAGTAATTAAATTGCTCTTTGTGAAAACCTTTTACTTTATGTTTGTATTATGATACGCTCTTATTTCTAAATCTTATTATTTGTTTGAATCATTTGTAATTGGTGGAAGTATGGAAACCGTCCAGGCTGAAGGTGAATGCGCAAGCGAGCCCACAGCGCGGACAAGGGACGTTCGAGAATCGTCCAGAGGTTTTAGTGTGTATCCAAAACCGGCGTGGTAATAGCGACCCTGCGGGGATGCTAGTGCCACCCCAACGAGGCGAATCTCACACACCGGCCGCGACCTTTACCCCTCGCGCAGCTGATGGTCCTCAACCGGATATCCCCAGGTATAAAAAAACATGGAAAAAGAATACTATCTTCCATTAGTGGAGGTTAGAACTGAAAAATAGCGCTGCGTCAGATTTTGACACAATATAATCCTATGTTACGTGTTCCGTGTCACGCATTCATTGCCGTCAATGTAATGTCAAATTTTCTGAATACTTTGTTATTAAAATATAAAAATATAATATATTTTTTATTGAATGAGTTCAGCAGACAGGCAGACAGCCCACCTGGTGGAAGCGGTTGCCATCGCCTATGGACATTTGTAACACCAAAGGCTTTACAAATGCGCTGCTGTTCTCCCTGGCCACTAATGCTGGAACACAACTCAAGGTTGTTATGGCGGCATACTCTAGACCAAAAGTGGTATCCATCTACAAGGGCAAATGCTCTACCACCTGGCTGTGGGTTGTTTTGTCGCCTCTTACGACAGGCCGCCCGGCCGCAGGAAATTGTGTTCTTTCTCCGTTCTTGTACGGATAATAAAAAACGTTAAAAGAAAAAACAGTGAGACATACATATAATTATGTATATTTAAGTCAATTTTTTTTTATTGCACGAGTTCAGCAAACAGGCAGACGGCCTACTTGATGGAAAGCGGTTACCATCGCCTATGGACATTTGCAACACCAAAGGTACTACAAATGCGCTGCTGCTCTCTTAAGAGAGACTGGAACCTGGCCACTAATGCCGGAACACAACTCAAGGTGGTTATGACGGCATACTCTAGACCAGGGGTGGTAGCCATTCAGGCGGGTAAATGCCCTACCACCTAGCTGTGAGTTGTTTAGTCGCCTCTTACACAGGCCGCCCTACAATTAATATTCTTACCTCATTCTTATACAGATTTTTTGCCAATATCACCATGAGGAATCCTACAAAATTCCAGAAGAATTTCGAAACGCAAGAACTGTTCTCATAGTTGCACTTTACAAATCCGCATTAGCCTTTTTAGTTCTTTGTGAAATTAATATCCTCAGTGGAAATGCAGTTACTCGCTTTCTCGTTTTAATTAACTTTTTCAAAGATCTTTGATAATGCAGCTACATAGTAATTGCGTCTACAAGCTTATCTGTTGCTATTTTTCTGACTAAATTAAGGATATAAGAAGCCTTTTGAATTTTCCCGAATTGTTTAAGTAATCTTCATTCTTCGTTGTAAATTACAATCTAAAAGTATAAATAATTCATACAAAGTTATATGTATCCATACTAATATAGAAATAGCTGTGCCCGTTGCTGCTTTCGCACGGGAATGACATTTATGGTTATATTTTGATCATTTTTTTTATATTATCTTTATAAATTATAGCCTATCTGCCTTCTTCATATTACTTATACGAGTTTTATCGGCTCCTTAAAAAAAGTGTTTATCATAATAGCAAATTTATGTTAACTTTGATGCCATAAACTAATATCAAATGTAATTGTAGATAAATAGATAACTCTTTATTGTACACCAATACAAAAATAAATTTACAGACTGAAACTATGTCTAATACTGCCCAAAGGGAAGTTTTATTGCTAGAAAGCGATCTCTTCCAAGCAACCCCAGGGACTATTTATCATTACAATTACAAATGGCGATGGTGGTACACATAATATAATAAAATGCGACTTTTATTATTATAATATTCCTACAACTTACCCAAAATTCTACGAAGCACGCCGACAAAAGTATGCACACCTGCCGGCCATAAAGCACAGTTTTATTACCTGCCCGCATTTGAACTTCTTTTGTTTACTTTGTGTTTAAAATTTGTAATTAGAAAAGCCGCCTATTGTGTATTGTAATCCTTTACGATGGTCGTTAGCCAGGTGTAGTTCTTGGAAGATCCAGTCCACGCGGTCGATTGTTGTATCGTATAGTTAGTATAAAACAATGCCCGAACGGAGGGGTGAAGCAGTCAAACGACGATTACGATACGGGCAAGACGTGTGTACATTCGATAAGCTATATAGCGTCGGACTTAGCGCGTGTTATTGAATCGTGCAGTTTGTACTGGTTGCGTCCAATTATATTTGTACCTGTGTTATACGTGTTTGTATAGTTCTAATAAATTCTATAGTAATTCCAAACGGCATTTTAATTCGAGTCCCCTAACTCGTAACAATTTTTTTTTGCTGAAAATACGGCGTACTTATTCTCAAATTATGCTCTGTGTATAATAATGTATAAAGAATGTAATTACGTCGCTATTTCTTCAATTAAAGTTTTTCTTTCTTTCTTTATTTCTATATATTAATTATATTTTGATTATATTATTATAAGTTACAGTAAACCATATTACATTAAATATTACACAAATATATCCACTATTTTCAACGGAACATTACATTTTACGTTCCGAGAAGGAAGATCCGACAGACAATTAACCATTTTTTATCCTTTAAAAATATAGTAAGATAAAGGATATGATAATATCGTGTATCGAAGTCCTATTACGATACATTATGAGGGTAATACATATATTGATACAAAACATTTTATGGGCATCCCTCAGCAACTCTTGTTGTAAGATTACAACAATAGATGCCGAAGATCGTGTGAAGTGGAGAAGAAATAGTGAGAAAACGAATGTTCTGTAGCCACCGGGCTCTAACTGTAATATCATGATGAATTTTATTCACAAGTTACTTTAGTTTCTTGATAAACAGCCATACTAATAATGCTTACGACCATCATACCACTTGAGCAAAGCCATTATTAATAGGTAAGGTCCCTAATATGTTCGAATCTCAGTAAATCAACGTTACAGGCCTCCTTTTTCTCGAAGTCCCTTAAGGATAACTTCCGATAACGATATTGCGAACGTGTCTGAAATAATAATTTGACATGAATTAGGCTCGATTCACAAGATATCAGTTTTGATTGCACTCCAATCATTTTTAATCAAACTAATATCAAAATATTTTGCTACGTTATACCTACCATGAAAGTAGACATGACAGCCTCTGTGGTTGACTAGGTTAAGCCTTTATCGGTCTTTCTTGTCTAGTACTTTGGAACGTGGAGGCCCAATGTTCTATACCTGGAATGATAAATTTTGAAAATTTCGTTATTTTCGGTATTTATGGGTCTGGGTGTATGAGATCGGGCCCGGAGTAGTCTGCTGTATATTTATTACAGATAACACAAACTTAACTTGCGTAGCTTGGGCATATATCTACAATGTGTGTTTTTGACTGCGAATAAACTTTAACAATAATAATAATCCAATGAAAACAACGTAACACTGAATATCTTCTAAATCTTCTATCACTTAAAGGTATAACGTATCAAGATTTTTTATAAAATTGTGTGTGTATGTGTGTGAATAGTTGTGATCATACTATCTTCAAATTCGTATACTTAACTAAGTTTTCTAGTACGACCGTGTGTAATGAGCCTTAATATTCTGTAATTAATATACTTAGTAGGTTTGAAAGAGTCTTTGATTGCTATTGAAATTAATAGGATTTATTAGGAATTCGATTCATTCATCATTTATAATTTAGAATAAAACAATGCGAGATAACGCCATAATAGGTTACTTAGCCAAATCAACTGCGATACTTTTTACCATCATACAAAACATCGAAGCCGCCTAGATTATGCGCAAGCTAAGCAAATTATGACGTCATATCTTTAACGAGTCAAGTTGCATATTCATTATTGTTTAAACAGTAATTTAAATATTTTTATCACCCTGTTTTAAATGTATTGAAAATGGCTGAGCGGACTGTATTTCTATATGTAGTAACAAACACTAGGAAGAAAAATTCGTGAGTTTGCGAAATGCACTTTTAGTGTTTTTTGCTGGAGTTTTTGAAGTGAAGCTTCTTTAGAATCGTTAAGATTTTAAACTCGATGAAACGAAAAAAGTGACACTAACAATAAATATTTAATCATTTAAACACTGCTCATAAAGATAGAGTTAGAAATATTTTGATGTTTTGAAGTTCATAAATCCAATTGAAACTGGAGCATTTGTTTCCTATTTTAGTTATAATAAGCCTCTCGTGTCATTTGTTCAAAGTGAAAACATGAAATCTGAATAATATGTGTGATAATATATCTTAAATATGTAATATATAAAATGAAATATTTTGCATTAAAATATAAAATAATTTTTGAGCTTGGTAAAAATATTATAAAAAGCATTGACACGTCATTAAATAGTGTTGTAATTCATTGCAAAAATCATGCTTGTAATGTATGAAAATAATATTTTTAACGAATCACAGTGTATATGTTATAGTCAAAGGTCGATATGCAGTCTCTTCCCGGGATGACTAGTTTGACCAAAGCCTTTCGACAAAACCCGAAATAAATTCCAATTTTGGCCATTGACTAAAGTATTTTTAGTGAAACCTAGAAGTACCTAACTTTTTAGCCAAACGACGAACACAAAAAAATCTGTTTCGGGCTTTGCCTAGTCGATCCTAGAAGCGACTAAGACAGATTCGGTCTGACACCATTATTTTAGAGAGCAGTTGTGAAACATGGAACTCTAATTCTGGTAAATGTGAGGCTCTTCTGTGTATGTGGATTACAGTAAAAAGATCAGATGCGCGGCATCGCGTGTAACTATTACTAATTATTATATCTTCTGAAATTACTTTCGTGAAATTGCTAGTACAGTTTCATGTTTATGTTTAAATAGTGTGTGTAATTTGTGTTTAATCAAATGTTCTATTTATTGTTAATTAGTGGAACGTCCTTGCTAATGTTGGAAATGTTTCTCAATTAATAAATTCGCGTTGCCTCGGCTTTCTCATACATTTCTAAAGATTTTGGCTTTTATCTCTTGGGAGGTTATTTTTCTGTAGCAGCGCCACCCTTACACAAATTATAAAAAGAGACTGGTCAGTGCACAGCAGTCCACGAACTATATACCTTCAGACTTTAATAAAGGTACCAAATATCCACTGTTTTTGTTAGTTGGCTACGTATGGTTCCGTAGCCAAATAACAAACACATAGGATATATACAAATCATTTTTTCTTAAAGTTTTATTTACTTACATTTCTAATAATCTAAGTATCAATTATATACACTATAAACTAAGTTCGGTCCAGCCCGACTAAAACACTGTCGTACGGCAATGTACCTAAAAATATTATTCTTAAATACCCCATAATCTACCAATAGGTCCTCATTCAAACTAAATTTTCACTGAAAGTATTGTTACATTCTCCACTTTGATTTTTTTTCTGAATATTCTGTTCTATTCTATTTTATTTTATTTGTAATCATTTTTTTACATATAGTTTAATTTTACGATATTTATTAGTAGAATAAGACAATTTAATATTCGTACCCCCTTTGGAATGATGTTGAACTAATTATAATTTACGACCTGTAAATTATAATTATAATTGCTATAATAAATTTAATTAACATTTATATGTGCACCACACAGATGCGGCTCTGGTAGAGGTAGTAGGTCCAAGATACTACGGTCTTTCCTGCCGCCATAGTGCCGGCAGATGGTCAAGCCACGCCGCCTTGACTGACGTCTTACGGAGGACGCTTGCCACCGCTAACATTCCGGGTCTTTTAGAGCCGAACGGTACTCATTGCACGTAACGATGGTAGGGGGCATTTCTGACGGAAGGACTCTCATTCCCTCATGGTGTGGCAAACCTGTGGTATGGGGTGCGACCTGCGTGGACACGTTGGCCGCATCACATTTACCAAATACGTCTAGATCGGCTGGTTCGGCGGCGGAAACAGCTGAGTCACTCAAGCGGCGCAAATATACAACCCTCGGGGAGAGTTATATGTTTGTGCTGTTTGCTGTTGAAACGCTTGGACCGTGGGGTCCTGCGGCCATGAGCCTCTACAAAGATATTTAAAAGGACTTATTGACTCTTCGGGAGATCAGAGGGCTGGTTCCTACCTCGGAGAACGGATCAGTATGACGATCCAGCGAGGTAACGTAGCCGGCATACTAGGAACCTTACCCACTGACTTCGATGACTTGAGCTCAGTATTCTATTTATAGTCTTAGGGGATTATAAGTATACAATATAAGTTTCCTTCACTGTACTAGTTTACGGTTAGATTACGTTAGATTATGTATAGAAAAAAAATAAAAGTAGTTATATTTCCATTTTGACCAACATGTCTATGGCAAACTAAAAATGATATAATATTGTCCTTGTATGCTCTCCGGCTAAGTTTAATGAAGCAAAACTGACAAACATTCATAATTTAACCCTTAATTCTGTAAGCTTGTTACTTGGCAGCCTTGCAGCCCCTAAACATAATGTTTAATGAGCTAAGTTATTTAGGTGGTCGTTATGAAGTGGGACTTCTGAGGTCATTTAACCTGGATTGACCTTGATTCTTCTTCTTCTTGATTCTGGCCATGATAATGTTACAATTTAGGCTCCGACAAAAACAAATTCCACGTTCAGTCTGTAAAAGCACATTTTAATATCTGTCGGCATTTGAACTAATTGTAATCCTTTTATGATCGTCTACTTTTGTTCGCTTATTTATTGGCATACGTTTCTAAGTTATTGTGGAGAACAGTCTATTGTTCTATTGTACTCGCTCATTAGCATCATTAGCCAGATGTTACGGATTACGATTACAAGCTGATTCTATAAAATTGGGTCGACGTTGCTGGGCGAGGGCGAACACATTTTGCATTTGTGCAGTATAAAACCATGGCCTGATGGAGAGAGAGGGGTCAGTTGAGCGAGAACCACGATCAAGGCGTGACATGTGTACAATCGGGAATCTAATAGTGACGGACTTTGCGCGTTTTATTGAATTACGACCTTCTGCATTACGTCTGGATTTGTTGTGTTCGGTTACATTTGTAAGTGTATTATACGTATTTGTATAGTCCTAATAACCTCTATAATAATTCCAACGGCATTTTAATTCGAGTACCACTAACTCGTAACAATAATAATAAGGTTAACGGTTGTATCGATGAGAGTTTTTGCTGAGAACTTGAAGAACGATATTTTACTATGCAGTGCAGTTTTAATAAAAAGAAAATATTAGGATTTATAAGGTATACCATGAGTCATTGCGCTCGACGCTAACTTCTGTCGCGTCGCACGCCCCGTCACCAGTCGCCAAGGCAAAGATTGTGGCCGGGCTGTTAGGCAACACGCAACACGAACCTTGAACGTGAGCTCCAACACCAACTGATCTTGTTCAAATCATTATCCGTTCAATATATTTTTAAGCTAAGCTATACTTAAGAAATCATTGGTCTCCCATACAAACTTTTATTTTTTATTTCAACCTGTTCTAATTTTATTTATATATCCCCCATCTATCTCTCTGTAAACTACATAAACGACCAAAACTACAAAAACTATTAAAAATACCACAACTACCAAAACTACGAAAACTACCAAAACTACCACAACTACCAAAACTATCGAAACTACCACAACTATCAAACCCTCGGTACCCTCGGTATAAAATTTACATATATACCGAATTTCAGTCAAGTCGGTCCAATAGTTTCTCCGTAAAAGCATAACAAACAGAAAGACAAAAATTCTTCAATCCCGGAAACTGTCCTATTTTTGGGGATAAAAAGTATCCTATGTTCATTCTCGGTATTGAAAATAAAAGTAAATACTGAGTTTCAGCCAAATCGGTTCAGTAGTTTTTCCGTGAAAACGGAACAGACAGACGGGCAGACAGAGTTACTTTCGAATTTATAATATTAAATAGGTATTTTAGTTAATTATTTTAGGTATGTCATTTGTTGCATAATATTTATTTACCCTACATGTAAAAAAAGTATTTGCAAATTAACCGTCATATAGTTTTGATTCCTTTCACATAATTCATTGCCAGAATTGTCTGGAAAAGATCGCTCTGAAGCGATAAGGCGACAAGTCAGGAACAGAGGGCACTGTTCCTGACTTATACAAAATTAATGTAAATTATTTATTTTACGTATATGTGGTGAACAATAAAGAGTTTTCTACTATCTTCTAAGCAGATCGTCAGAAAGTCATAACTACCTACCTCATTGCTTATTTGACCCGGTTTTTGACATTGGAACGTATATAAAACCTTTAATAGACTACAGCGAATTAGAGAAACATGGTTAAAGTATATCCAATTTTTACGTAGTAAAATAAAATAAAAATACGATCAAAACTGTAGGTACTAGTATAATATTCTATGCAAATGGAACCAGTGGGAATTCGGATGAGTTCTATGATTTACATAACAAGGTACAATTATCGATATTGGAACGCTTTTATATTTAATACTGCACTGCAGTGTTGCCCGATTACAAATCTATACTTTTTTATCATTTTATAAACAAAATCTATATTTATAAGCAAAGCAAATCGTGCTTATCCTTTTAATAACATTTAACCGTGGAATCCTTTCCATGATATAACGGTATAGTTGTTAAAAATATCCTCTATTTATCTTGCCGTAAAATATTCTTTTATTTTGCTGTAAAATTATATTGTAATTATTCATTTTGTAATTGTTTATTTTGGTGATCAATAAAGTGTCTTCTATTCTAACTGTGTTTGATTTTAATAACACCCAGACCAGAATATATAACGGAAAGTTCGTTAACGAAATTAAGAGGGATAGGTAAGTAACTCTTTAAGGTACACCAATACAAAAACAAATTCGCAAACTAAGCTATATCTGATCGTACACAATGGCAGGATTTTAAACTAGCACTAAGGTGCTCACTCACTGCGAGCATTCATTATGCATGCATTTGTCTGTAATGTAACATTACAGATCCGAGCATTATATCAGTGAGAGAGGAGAACCAAGCATTATAGTGCGCATCCTGTAATGATACAATCTATAATATTTTGATACAACTTGTATCACAAGGAGTGCTTCTTCTGATATTATGGAATCAACTAAAAGCTCAACATTAAATTATAAATGTTTCCTTACAGGCGAATGCTCGTCAGTCAGGGAGGCAATATTTTAACGTAATGGTCGAAATGGAATCATAAATATTACATTACAGGCAAATGTTCGTGGTGAGGGAGCACCTTAAAAGCGACCTCTTCCAAACATCGGCAGGAATTAATTGAGATGATAATGGTCTATCGCTAATATTAAGATAACACTCAAAAGACTATGTCAGCGGCTGTCAAGGTATAAAACTGTAAAAAGCTTGTTCTATAAATAAAAATTCGCAGGTCAAAACGTAGCTAAACTATATTTGGCAAATACTTGAAGCTTTACAAGGCTAGTATACAAGAAATAGTAGCTGTTTATAATTTTATTTTCCGCATGAATTAAAAACTCGAGTCTAGTACTGATATATTGCTTTAATTCTTACTAAAAATCTTAATATGAATTTCATATACCTAACATGAGCAATTAAGGGTGACTCATTAAAATGTTCATTTCCTATTTCATCCCCTGCAGGGGTATTTTTTTAAATTAAAATGTAGTATTAGTGGGGGATTTATACCGCAAAACACCTATGGAGAATACACGATTCACAGCGGGTTTGCACTATTTATATAGCGTTGACAGATGAATACTAAAAAAAAACGAAAAAAAACACACACACTGTATATCCCCAAATTAAGCAAGTTACGCTTGTGTTATGGGTAATATATAACGGACCATTCTGGGCCGATCCCATACACCCAGTCCATAGTAAATAACGGAGAAAATACGTTTCAGAAATTTACTATACCAGGAATCGTGCCCGGAGCCTCTTCGTTGCAGTTAGGTAAGCCGGCAGACTTAGCCCGCTCAACTACCGAGGCCGTCAAACTAAAACATCATTATTTTACAATATAAAACGTATAAACCTACAGTTTATTTTATTTAGTTATTACACAAATTACCAAATGTTCACAAAGCAAATACTAGTCTAAATCTTTAACAATAGATGGAGCCACTAATAAAAATATAAATATAAACTGATTAGGTGGCGCTACTAATAACAAATGCTATTAACAGTAGTGTATGTGCTTCCTCAGAATACAATCTGTCCATTTATCAAATTTCACCATGATCCATTTGTTCGTTAAAAGGTGATAAACCGACTGACTTTCGCCTTTATATATTATAAAAAAATTTTTTCAATTTATAGCTAGTTGTTTTGCTGGGGAGTTTCTTGCCGCTTCTTCTTTATATATTAATATAGATTTGTACAACGTTTGGTTTGCGTTGCCGCTGGCTAATGTTTTAGCATGATATTTGGAAAATACTAGAACACGAAGGTAACATTTGACATGGCGAATATTTTGTATTGTTTGCTGTATTTATCCGTATTTAGTGTTGTCCCAACACGATTTCAATTGTTTGGGATTTGTTCACCCCGTGTAGGTGTTCAAAGAAAAGCTAAATGAAATTGCCTGATCAACTGCCCAAGAACTAACTGAATAAATTTAGTCTGCACTTCATATTGTGTCAATTACCGTGGTGGTCGACTAAATTGTGCAAATCAAATAAAAAGTATAACCAAATAAGATTTTTCTTAATTATAGTGAACGTTTAATATTTAACTAGGATATGCCCGCCACTTTGTTCATGTTTGACTTGAAATTCCCGGGACACAAAGTACCACAGAATTAAAAAATAATGTAAGCTACGGTTTTAGTAAAGACTGTGCCGAAATAAGCAAATTTTTATGCACTCGAACAATTATAAACCGCTTCCGGGAAAATTCCAAAAATTTCTTCCAATTCCAAAAAAATACCACCCATTTTATTACATAAAAATTACTATCGTCATCGATCAGTGAAAAATCACATTGGAATTCGAATCTGGAGCCCCTGCATACCCATTACTTGCAATTACGCCACAAGGCTGGTGTGTATAGACATTTAGACATTTAGCCGAAGGTTAAAATAAAATAATAGATAGTTGTTTAGCCAAATAGTATTTTAATAAGTAATAATTGCTCTAAAATGCCATGCTACCACGTTAGAAAGGACAATATTTTCAGTATCTTGACGAGTTACGAGAGGCGTTGAGATAATCTCACTTACCTTTCTTAAAAATTATTAGATTTGTGGGAAATCGAGAGCTTATCCCTTGTTAAAATGAATAACTTATGTTTAAAACTTGTATACAACAAAATAGTCAAACCATAACGCGATGCAATACGGTTGTAGTGTCATCTAGTGATAAGATATAGGATCTAACATTTACTTCCATATAATAAGAACTTAAGTGGTTTTACGACTCGTTAAAATGCAAAAAAAGTGTTATTCGTACTCACATTGTTATATTAATGCGATTATGGCAAAAACATTTTTTGTAAGTTATTTTGACGAGCCGATAAACGTCGTATAGACATTATGAATACGTTATATAATTACGTTTTATGAGTACGTTATAATAGTATAGTATTTTCAAGTATAAATTGGCATAATATTATAATGTATTCATGATAGATACTGCATAATTTAACATGAAATAAATTAATATCTATAATATTATAAAACTCTACACATGTAATGTCTGTACATTAAAGAAAGGTATTTAAAAAAAACAACTGGAATAGACTATATAAACGATGGAGAACACGATGCAATAGATTTTAATTTTTTTTTAGATTTCTTGTTTGTCGGTTTTTCCGTTTGTTCGAGGTTCACGTAAAAACTATTAAGCCGATTTCGATGCGGTTTTCGCTAAACGACAGCAAGTTCTTAGATTTAAAATCTGCGCTGCGCTTTATCCCGGGCATCCCGCGGGAATTTTTCTGGGAATGATTTAAAATGGCCAAATTAAAAAAAAACGAATTCCAAAGTGATTTTTTTACTGAACAATATGCAAAGCAAATGTTATGTAATAAAAGTGCGATACTTTGTACTACGGGAATCTCGCCAGAATTTCCCGGGAGTGGTTTGTAATTGTTTACGTCTATAAAAATTAGCTTATTACGACAGAGTTTTCACTAAAACGTTGTCAGCGGTACTTTGTGTCCCGGGAATTTCAAGTCAAGCGTGGACGAAGCCGCGGGCATATCCTGGTATTAAGTAAGTATACAGAATGAATTTTTCAAATGGGCCTTTAGGGCCAAACCCTATTATTCCAAATAACGAAAAATACTCGAAGAAGCCTCGAGGCCGATCTTCATGAAAACTGCCATGTAACAGAACTAATTATGGTTTAAATGAACTACTTGCTCGTCTTACTGCCACTTATAACAAAAAATTTAATGAAGTAGATATTTTCTATCACTCAAAATTAATTTATAAATCAAAGATATTAGAAAAATTAAGATAACATTTTAACTATTTATTAGGCACCATAAACATCACGCCTTTGAAATGCCTCTATAGCTTTTTTAATTTTTTTATGTATGCATAATATATATGAATATTATAAATATATATAATATGAATATCTGTATATTGTTATTATTTAATTACTTATATATTATATATACTATATAGGGGACACTTCAGCAGACATAATTTTTTTAAATACATTACATTTAAATCAGAGCTTATCATGAACTCTTTATAGCGGTCTTGCGTTTGTACAAAAACATTGTAAAGCGTAAAGTATCCAGTAATTGGCAAAAATCATATTAAATAGAGTTTATTGTCTAAGTTATAAATATTATAAGCTGTAGATATGTAATAAATAAATAAATAAATTAGATTTTGAAGAAATCAATTACTCTAGTCAGGAATCGAAACGCTTGATTAAAAAAATAGAACTAACATCCTGTACCCAATCCGTAGGGTAGCTTGTAAGGATTCATTTCTGTGAAAGAATGTCAAACTTCACAGTAAGGGTAGGGACTATATTTTAATGGGATGTTAGAGAAACAGACATACCCGCCAAGCTTGCTTAATTAAGCATGGCTTAAATTAACCTTACCATATGGATGGTATGTATAAGAATATTCAGAATCTGGGTTCGGTTCCCAGTAGGCAATTGAAATTCATTAACAGAACACCTGTCGACTTCAGAAGGTACCCATGGCCAAACCACTTATTTCAAAATTAACGAGCCAATGATTATTTTCACAGCAGTGGCCCAGACGTGCCCTTGACGCCCAAAGAAGCAGGTCATCGTATAATAAGCTCTAAGGTGACTCATCCTGATGTTTACTTCACACCACACGTTCATTCATAGCACGTCGTGTACGTACGGACCCAAAATTAAATTATTTCCTCACTTTTCCACTCGTATCAAACTTTCCTGGGAATGTTCTTTAAGAATTATGTTTTCTTTTTGAAATAAGTAATATGAGTTTCTTTGCTTTTAATATGTTTTCCAGAATGGATTATCTTTATTATTAGACAGAGTTGTTTTATAACCGAGTTATAAGTATATTTTTGGCATGTCAGTCAGCCTGTTTATCTATTAGAATAAGTGGGGCACGAAAATAGTAGTAACATAGCGATGCTTTAAAATGGGTTTTATATAAGTCAATAGTTGAGACTTTGTATTTTCTTAAGTTTTCGCGACTAGTATACTATCGAGGGTTATCGTCCTTGGCTTGTGGTGGCAGAGCCGATATGGGGCCTCGAACTACTGCTCTTTGCCCCGGATTGATATTCGCAGGGGGCAACTACTCCCCGGTATCGGGTGCGGGAGCCGCCTGACACATAAGGGTTATGTCAGCGGCTTCGTGTTGGCTCCGTATGCGGCATGGTTGGCCAGTCTGCGACATCCGATGGCTATCTCGGGCTTTAGGTGGCCTGTCTGCGGCATGGATGAGATTTTCGCGACCTCTTAAACATCGCCCTAATCCCGGTGGATTAGGGTCACGGGGGGTCGGTAGCCACCGTGGTACTTCGTGATCTGGACTAGTATACATAATAAAACTACGTTTTAACGGTTTTAAGCGCGGCAATTTATTTGTATTTTATTATTCCGACGTTTTGGCCACTTTTTAGTAGCCGTGATCACGGAAGACAAAGATGTCAAGTAGCAATAAGTACTGATAAAGTTTAATTTAGCCTACCGCCAATTCGTTAGTTTTGTTTATGGTTATTATTTACTCTATAGGATCCTAATCTAATTTACAACCGCTTCACAACGTGTTGTGGGTTGAAGAGAAGAAGCGGCGCAAGAAACTCTGCAGCAACATGCCTAGCTCTAATAATTTTATATATTACTGGGATACGCCCGCGACACGCTTGACTTGAAATTCTCGCGGATTCCCGACGTATAAAAAACCGCACCATTTAAAAAAGAATGCAAGCTATCGTTTTAGTGAAAACTGTGTCGAAATAAGCTAATTTTTTGCACCCGAACAACTTCGAACCGCTCCCAGGAAAATTCTAGCAGGATTCCCGGGATAAAAAGTATCATTTTATTAGATAAAATTTGTTACCGATCAGTGAAAAAATTGCATTGGAATTCGATATTTGATATTTGCCAGGACCCTCGTGGAGTCTGCGGTGGCCGTTTCCCGCGGCCCTAGCTCTAAGCGAATGGCAGGAACACGAGGAGTTTTAGTAGGTATTCCAGCAATTGCAACTTACCTCCACTAGGGTAACCAGTCCGGCGAGTACCACACGTCTTCACTGTAATCCTGTAATCCCCACTCGTTGACAAGTCCGTAAGCGGACTTCTCCTCGTCAAAGGATAGGGGCGTTTCCGTTGTCTGACTCTGTGACTTTTTCTTATGTTGCTGCTTCCATTTTAGTCTAGAAGTATCAAAAACAAAACACATGAACAAAAGCATATTTTGTTTGGCTCCAATCATTTACAATAGGTTAAAGACCTGTGAGCTTTAAAGCATGGCATACATAAACAAAAATTAAGGACATTTTTATTAAATAAATTAATGCTATTATGAATTACTGGACTTTTTAAATAATACTTTCTTACTTTGAAATAATAATTGTTGTCAATAATTAGTATAGTATTTTTAACTGGCCAACCATGATGTACCTTTACTTTTATACCATCATGCATACTCTGATATGTAAATATTCATGTTTAAGAAATAAATAAACTTTGTGTTTGTCTGCTCGATATAGGACAATGTTATAAGTTACTTAGTTAGTGACTGGCTAAATGCGTCTTGTTTATAGCGTTAAAAATAACGCCGATGATGATTAGCTACATAGGTTTCTAATTTATATACATATGAGTACGTCATCGTTTAACGTCATTAATAATTACTAACTGTATCGCATCACAAATAACGCATTAAACCCACTAAATCTGCGTGAAACGGTCGCTAACACTAACACTATCCCAGATGTATCCGTAACATTAGAAAAGACGATTACAACACATATTTTTGAAAACTAACAAATGCATGTTGTAAGACAAGCATATACCTATACAATATTATAGCATGCCTTTTAAGACTGGAGCTATTTGTTCTGGCACATTCAGTAGTAGTATTAGTTCCAATTTTAAATTTCATTAGAACACTACTCACACCGAAGGGAATAAGAGTAAATACCATGTACTTACTTTTGACAGTGTTCGTGTGTAGAGTTAGAACATACAATTTTATTATTAAAGTGAATTACAAAGGGTTTCCTGGTGGCTTATTCTCAAAGGATTTAGTTGATGAAGTTTTGTTTGAAACAGGTGTTAGTAGTTTTGAGTTAAATGCTTTCGGTTGAAGCTAGAAAGTCTATTTAAAACTCCCACACGTATAATTTGGAGTTTGTTAAGTTATAATGATGAGTTTGATGAATTTCAAACTAAAATTAAAAGTTTTAAATATTAAGATAAGATATAAAATAATAGTATCAGTATTATCTCTGAAAACAGTGAACAAATTTTTTGAAAGACCTTCCATTGTTTCTATCACATAACTTTATAATTTTTGTTCAAGACTTAAAGTTTGCTTTTGCAATTGTGTGAGCTTGGTCGGCCGGTCGGTATAATGGTCGGGTAATTTTGTCAATTACGGTAGGTATTAAACTATCATAACTGACAAAATCAACAACTATGAAGTCAATAAGCGAACATACTGACACAATCGTAAAACGTGGGCCCCAGAATAGAGTAGATGACAAGTAGTCAATTCAATTTAGACACTTTTAATCGTCTTAGAAAACGTCCCAGCTTCCTAGATCGTGTAACAATATGTAATACCTTATTATATTTATGAAAACTTTTTAATTTAAAAACTTCCGCGTGACATGCAACTAAAATTTACCATGAGAAAACTGCTGCAAATTCTAGTTATAAATAACTTATTCCCTTAATTTGAAAAAAACACAGCGCATTTTACTCAAAGTCTTTGAGCACTCAATTTTGACTTAAATACAAAGGTAATTCAAAAAGAATGGTGACGATAACAATTTTTATTTCTCGTACTTTTACTTTACCTTTGGAATAAATAACCTGGCTGCTACTAAAGTCTTAGTAATCCCCCTAGCGCAATAAACGCACCCGCTTTCGCGGACTAAATGAGATGTAGCGGTGAATTTTTTATGACTTCGAGTTGAGATATCTTTTGCTTATATAGTTACGACACGGTGTGATAAGCGGCGTAAGTTTTTGTCAGAAACTTTAAAGGGATTCTTTATTGACCTGTTTTACTATGCAGGCTAATTTTAAAAAATTGAGCTAGTCCGTAGTAGTCTACGCGCATTTTTTTTTTCTCGCGGGGAAGTGCATTTCGCACATACCGGGTCCTTTGCTAGGGATTAGACCGTTGTTGATCATGGAGGCTTTCCACTAAGGCAATCCAAACAATAATCAGCCGGCTTGTGTGAAGACTCGACTAATTAATACCCCACTAAAACCACCCTCCTCCCATGTGCCCCGCGCTTATGGTAGGAAAGGCATGAGATACAGAACGTAGTTACACCCACACCGATCCTAGCTCACAAGTGCTTGAGAATGCCCCGGGAGAGGCAAACTCACTTCGTCAACAGGGGTGAAGACTCCTCTGCTCCCTAGATGCAAGACGCTCCCTGCAGCGGTATTTCAGTGGGGGGAGATCATGCGCATACCTGCGCCTCCGGGCTCCCAACTGACGTCGGCGCCCGCGAGACGCATGCGCACTTCCATCTCTCTCCCTATCTCGTTCCGCGGCCTCCTTTTGAGACACTACCGTCTCGCAGAAATTGGCCGCACCCACCCACCAATCGCCGCTGTGCAGCATGGCTTGCACCAGATCGCCCAGCGAATCGATCGGTCCTACTAGTATATCGAGTTCAAACCTCTGAGGTGCCCATGCTGCGCACTCGACTAGCGCCACATTGGCGGCATTGGGGTGAAGGCAAGCAGCCCGCAATCTGACACAGATACTTATCGAAGCAACCGTGCCCGGTAAGTATCTGTGTCATTCTGAAGGTCAGGGTCCCGCGTTTCCGCGAGAGCCATCGCAACAGCTGCGGTCGAACCGCTTCCACCGTGTTAATGCCAGCAATAGGGTTTTCCAGCTCTACTGACCAAGATTGGATCATGGCTGCGGTTTCCCGCGTCCTGTTCACCTGTAGTTCGGCCTGGCCGTAGACCAGGCCACGGGCAAAGGCATCCTGTCGGGAGCGCCGAACTTTGGCTATCACGTCCGTCTGGAGAGGCCAGGGCAGATCGCCTGCCATGAGTGTCAACGCCGTCCACGACACTGTACGGTATCCTCGGATGGTCCTCACCGCCAGGACCCGTTGTGCGCGGCATAACAAAGTACTATTGTGGCGGTGAAGTGCAGTGGACCATACGGGTGTACCGTACAGGGCCATACTCCTAAGGATGCCCATGTAGAGTTTCCCAGTCGTCCCTCCCGGTCCCCCCACGTTGGGAAGAAGCCGAGGTAGGGCGCCTGCGGTTTCCACTCCCGCTCCTCTGCCCTTCTTCCTTCGGAACGGGGGCGGGGGGCCACCGCAGCCTATGGTGGTGCGACGACAGGTGCCGCGACGGCGGGTGCCGCGACAACCGGTGTCGCGGCCGCGGGTTTCGCCTTGAGCCTGGGGGCGGGCTTGGGTGCCGGTGGCCCGGGCTTAGGTGTTGGTGCAGAGGTGGTCGCGAGAGCTACGTCTCGGCGCAGCTACTTCGCCCTCTGCTACCCCCCCCCCTCTTCACCTTCTTCTTGGGGGGAGGGGGTGGCGGTGGGGAGTCCGCCACCCCAACGACGGGGGCTACCACCACCTCCATCGGTGCCGGGGGAATTACTTCCCTCGGGGCCCGGTGGGCGGCGGCAGCAGCTCCCGCCGTTTTAGGCAGCGGTTGTGCCTCCACAGCCTTTTTCCTGTCCGCCGCGAGCGGCGGACGAAGAGTTGGCGCGGGCGGCAGCCGCTCCTCAATCCTGGCGAGCCGGGCGTCCAACATAGCGCCCACGGTGCGGGCGATGATATGCGTGAGCATATCGTAGTCCACGCCGCTGTGGGCATCAGTTTGTGTTGTAGGAACCGGCTCCGCCGCGACGGCCCTGGCCTTCCGCTTGACGGGCACGGCACCCGGTTCCGCCGTTACAGCGGGAGCCGGGGCCGCATCCGCAGCGGGGGCCTTCCGCATCTGCTCAAACTCCTTGCGGTAGAAGAGGTTCTCCTCCCGCAAGGCGCCGAGCTCGGCGCACAGCCTGGAGTTCTTGTTGCCGAGTCTCCAGGCTTCCGACTCCGGATTCCGCGGCACCAGCGTGTCGACTATGTCGGACAGTCGGAACGCAGCCTCCTTCAGTCGGCGCACGTATGCGCCCTTCAGGTTGCCCGACTTCTGGGTGACCTGGAGGATGTCGGCGACCTAGGCGCTCGCCGCTAGGTGGAACTCCCCAGGGCCGAGCACACGCACGTCCCCTACAAGCTTGGCGCACTGGCTAGCCGCGGCCAGTTTGGCGGCCGTGGCCCTTCTGGCCCTACGGCCCTTTTCCCCCCCTTCGGTGCGGAGGTAGGCCTCCGCACCCACGAGCACGCTCACCGTCGCGTCGCCCGCGCGACGCAGCACCGATCGCGCGCGCGCCGGCGTGGAAGCACCCGATGTGCTTTCCGAGCCGGCGCCTCGGCTCGGGAATAGGACTAGATAAAGCGGTGGCGGCGACGGTCCCAGTAGGGAAAGAAGACGAAATGGTCGCCGCTACCGCACCTACAACGCCATCCCTAACAACGACCCCTGTCGTTGGGGCGGGTGAAGCCCGCGCGGCAACCAGTGTCGCGGGGCGGTCGTCCCCCACGCTGCGCACGGGTGAAGCCCGCACGCTAGCCGACACCATCGTGTCGCCATCGCCCCCCGCAGTCGCCGAGCCGGCCGCTGTGTACACCGACCTAACCGGTGTCGGTGCACATGCAGCCGCCTCGGTGTGCAGGCCGCAGAAAACGCGAATCGCATCGTCGAGTGCGTACTCCAGCGAATCTGGGACGCTGCCTGACGGCGCGATGTCGACGTGGTCTACGAGGCGCTTGGCCCCTGCACAGGTGAAGCCCGTGCAGATGGCGTTTGCGCCCGGTAGACATTTTCTACAATTGCGTTCGCCGCGCTCACGGCCATGAGAACGGCCGAGTTCGCGGCGAGCACCACCTCCCTATCTACGGCCGTGTGTGCCGCGCTCTTGCGCGTGGGAGCTCTAGGCGCGACGGGACCCGAAAGCGGCCCCATCGTCGCGCTCTCCTTTCCACGGGGCTCGGCGGCGGTGAGGTCGACCACCGCCGATGCACCCCCCTATCGAAGCGGGCGGCCCGGTAGCCGTGACAACGGCTGGACCCGGGCGCCCGAGACGAGGTTCCGCGGCGCTGCGGCTGCGACGAACCAGGGAAGACATCTTTTCACGCGTCTCCCCTATCTCCTTCATGGCTCATCCATTATTGGAGCCGCTGTGATTCCGCTTACGCGGGACACTTGGCTCCCTGGGGGCCTTCGGGGTGCCTGGGCCGGCTATTGCTGGAGGCCCTGACCCGCAAGGAGACCAGAAAGGCGCGCGAAAACACTACACACTCAAAAACCGTTACAAAAGCGCGCGCAACAGATTTTGTGCACGACACTAGCAAGCGGAAAGAGAAATGGGACTCACCGGCTAAAACTGCTTTCCGCACCGCAATCCAAACGAACAAACACTAGCACACTATCACCTGTACACAGAACTAACAATTTATCACTTTTCCAGGTAGAAAAGCGCGGAAAATTGTATTAGATAGATGTGAGGAGCGCATTCGTGACCGCTACGCAAGGAAGCTGATCAGGAACTGTAGTAGTCTACGCGCATACATCAACTGATGTTATCACTTAGATACTCTCTTTACGTGCACCTTGTCTCAATGATTTGTCGCAACAAAAATAGTTTTTCTACACCGCAAATCATCGTGGATTCTCCTTCCTCTCTTTTTTGGTTTACCTTTACTTTTATATTCATAAATTTTCCGTTTTAACCTTTTTTTCTTACATGATTTTCATTCCTCCAATTACATGCACATACCTTAGTCTTCTTACTCTCAATATTTGAGTCGCGGATGCATCTTTCAAAGACCCCGTTATGTACTTATTTCTCACTTTATCCATTCCTAAAACACCACACTTCCATCTTAACATTATCATCTCAGCCAAGTAATGACATTATAGTGCTTGAGTTCAGACGACAAACAAACGGCCCACCTGGTCGAAAGTTGCTACAAATGCGCTGCTGCTGCTCTCTAAAGGGAGACTGGAGCCTGGCCACTAATATCGGAACACAATTTATGGTTGTTATGGCAGCATACTCTAAATCAGAGGCGGTAGTCATCCAAACGGTAAATACCCTATCACCTGGCTATGGGTTGTGTTGTCGCCTCTTATGACAGGCCGCCTGGCCGCAGGAAATTGTATTCTTTCTCCGTTCCTGCACGGATAATAATATCTCAAAAATTACACAACGGATATTGTTTATGATATCTGTTGATAGTTTTTATATTTTCAATGTTCTTTTAGAAATTTACCACTATTTTACAAGCTAAAGGGGGACACTATTTTTATGAGTTTGGAAGTGAAAATTTCGCCACATACTGACACAAATAAAAAAAAGTAGGTAAATATCATTTGAGTCTTCAAGATCTAATTAACAATACAGCTGCCGCTGTTACTAAAAAAAAGTAGCGATCAGTACATATCTAGCGACTACATCATTCTTTATTTATCGCGTTTTTACTACAGCTTTGTATCGCGGCAAATAGATTACATGTTTATTAGTTTCCAATAAAAATTGCTGTGATGTATAAAAACAGGCGAACATGACAAAATATTTTTATATTTTCCGTTTTTGTCAAATAGTTACGAAAACCTACAACAATCATAATTTTTAGCATTTTTTATTGCCTACAGCTGGCAAACAGGCAAATGGCCACCTGCTAAAAGTGTCATGGTTGACTATCTACGTTTGAATTTATTTTAAAATCACAAAAAAATCAATTTTATTAGTATGTAAATGAAGATTAACTTCATTCGATTTGAATTTGCCGCGCCGAGTAGTATTATATGTGTATTATGTCAATTCACAATGGCTACGTTCCATTGGGGACTCACAACGACCACGTTCACGACCGCGATTTTTCCCGTTCCACTTGCTTGCCGGCATTCCAATCGTAAACCCAAGTGGAACGGCTATTTGACCCACCTCTTGACATAGGTCGTTGTGAGCGTTGTATGATCGTAAATGATGACGTCCTTAGTGACGTTTTCGCCACGACCACAACGACCGCAGTCGCCTTGTGGAACGGCCAATTGAGCATTTTGGGCGTTGTGAGCTACGAGTGGAACGCCCTGAATGTAATGTCACTTTTACATCACACATTTCACATCTTTTGGCAGTTAGAACAATAGAACAGTGTTATTTTAAAATTTGTACATATTAGATTAATCAAAATTCTGAATTAATTAGCTTCAAATGTTGTTTCTCTTTTCAGGTGAGTTGCATAGTTGTAAAATCACGTACAAAAGCAGTGTTTATCGTATTGTGTTTAAAAAAACCTAATCTTTTTTCAGAGCAACCGTTAGTTTTCATTTACAAAGAACAAATAGATTAAGAAAAGCACATTATAAGTATAGGAGATAATTCGGTAGCAACACCTGGTTCATTGCCCCGCCGATTGATTGATGTACATCTGACCCGATAAAATGTCAAGTAATAAATTTAGGCAACGTAATTCTGATTAATGATATCATCAAGATTTTGCCCCGAAGCATCCCTCACCGTCTAAGGTTGAACCTTGAATAAAATATTTAGCCGGATCGTACATCTTATCTTATATACATAAAGCTGAAGAGTTTGTTTGTTTGATTGAACGCGCTAATCTCAGGAGCTACTGGTCTGATTTTAAAAATTCAGTGTCAGAGAACCCATTTATCGAGGAAGGCTATATAGGCTTTAGGCTTTCATCACGCTAAGACCAATAGGAGCGGAGCACCAATGAAGAATGTTTCAAAATCGGGGGGCTTTGAAAACAAATTCCACGCGGACGACGTCGCGGGCACAGCTAGTAATGTATATAGGAGTACGAGCTTTGTGTCAAAAAGTGTTTTTTATTTGTCATATTTTGAAAGTACGCTTGGAGTTGCCTGATCACAGGAATGAGAACAGCACTTTTCGTCCCTGGGAAATGATATTCCCCCCTCCTATCAAAAAATTGTAAAAACTATCCAAACCATAGGAATCAGGTCCCAACTTTTTTTACACCTACTATTATATCGCGACATAAATTGTAATAAGAAAATACCAACAATTTTGTAACATCATTTTATATTTATAAATTACTTTTCACCCAATTATTATTTAATTTACACAATAACTACATTTTAACGGTTTTAGGTGCGGTAATTTATTTGATTTTTATTATTCCGACATTTCGGCCACTTTTCAGTAGCCGTGATCACGGAAGACAAAGATGTCAAGTGTCAATGAGTTAAAGTTTTATTTAGCCTACCGCCAACTTGTTAATTTTCATTATTTAGTTTTAATTTTGTTTATGGTTATTAATTCCTCTATGGGAGCCTAATCTAATTTACCACCGCTTTGCAACATGTTGTGGCTTGAAGAGAGGAAGCGGCGCAAGAAACTCTTCAAAACATGCCTAGCTCTAATAATTTTATAAAATACTTGGATACGCCCTCGACTTCGTCCACGCTTGACTTGAAATTCTCGCGGGATTCGAGGGCTACAAAATACCGCACCATTTAAAAAATAATGTAGGCTATCTTTTTAGTAAAAACAGTGTCGGAATAAGCTAACTTTTGTGCACCCAAATCTAAAATTATTAGAGTTAGGCATGCTCTAATAATTTTATATAATGTTAAAATGGGTGGGAAGTAAAATAAAAAGAAATTGTCAATCAAGTTGGTTTGTGTTATAACGCGCTTAAAACCGTTAAAAAATACTGACTGGTAGAATGCCACAGAAAAAGAAATTTACTTGAGGTTTCATATGTGACGTATTAAATGATTTCGTCAAATTTAGCTATGGATTTAACGCCTGATTTCACTAGAGAAATATTTCTTTTAATTTACTTTCCTCATATTCGAAATGAAAAGCAGAGTTAACCTTGTTAATATTGAGTGAAAGGCCTATTTAGGTACTCGAGCTCTTGTGTAACAATCTACTATTATGCGAAGGTTGAACAGCCTTTGCTGGCGCGATGCAATGGCCGGGAAAAGACAGAAGGACGTGGAGAGGAAGAAAAAGAAAAAATACATGTCTCATCACCAGTCTTACTTCAATTTTCGCCGATTTTCACACACCACTAGGATTTAACAACTCCTAAGCGTAGTAATTAAATTAAGGGCCTATTTTAAAGTTATTCATAAAATAAAGTTATTCATAGAATAAAATATAACAGGGAAATATAAAATTATCATTAATTCGAGTTATAAGTTATTCGACTAATAACTTTTATCTGATAATTTAAAAAACGGCCCCAAATTATGTGGGTTTTCATTATTTCGTATTCCTACGCTATATAAGACAACACACTGACATAAGTGTTTTTGTTTAGAGCATTCCTCGTTTGAATTTATTTTTTGCTCGATGGCTTCGCCGTGATATTTGGAAGTAATTTACAACAAATTATTATAACCACAATAACAATTATCTAGAGTCTAGACACTTCAATTCCCGTCCCGACAAGTCTTAAAAAAATCACGTTAAAAATTACATGAAATCTCTTACAATATTAAAAAGTGTTTTCTTATAATTACAAGCCTCGTTTGCTTTTAGAAAACAGAGAAACGAAGGGTAAAATATTTTAAAAACTCTTCTCAAACGACGCCGACGGCTTCTAATTGAGGACGGAATGTCCGTGGCTTTAAAGAGGAAAACTTAGCGAAGCGACTAAAATTTTATTATTATTAACCACTGATGCAAAATGAGGGGTGTTATAAATTATAATGCGGCGGTTTATGGACGCCTGTGTAAGTGTGCGTACTGTTATGGGGCCCCGGGTTAACCCCTTTTTAAAAAAGGATAATTAAAACAAAGTTATTATATTTAAGAGACGACCGTCGCAGTTGAGGGCTGGATGAAGACTAATGTATGATGGATGGGCAAATGGGAAGCTAAAATATATGAATGTGATGACTAAACGGAATAGGTCTGAGATGGGCCGAATGGGGTGCATAGAATATCTATAACACCTCCCCGGGGTAGACTAAACTTCAGGGTTGAAATTTCGAAGTTTAGGAAAAGAAGAAGGAAAAGTTATATATTTCTCCTAGTGCTAGGCGATGGAATGATTTCTGGATTTTGAGATTTCCTGATTTTAAGAGGGATGACAGTATCGGGATCTGGTGTTTGGTGTAGAGGTTCTGGGGAATTTACTGGAGCTGATCGGGAAAATATCGGAAGTCTATAGGAGAGACGGTCGTGCGATTTAATGTATAGAACACACTTAATTACAAAAATAGAAAGATAATACAAAAATTAAAACTAATAGAATAGAATAATGAGTCTCGTATTTAATTATTTGATGTTGGTTAATAATTTCGTCTGTCTTGTCTGTCATAGATTTTAATCTTGATTTTGTTTCCGGTGTAAAAATATCTAAGTCAATATTTTGCAATTTTATACGAGGTTCATTATTTATTTCATTTTTAAACTTATCTAAAGTACAGCAAGAGTCATCTATTATACTAAAGTCGGAATGTGTTTCGGTAATATTTATTTTTATACTATTAGATTTTGGTATCAATTTAGTACTTTTACAGTAAGCAAAGCAATCATTCGGTATATTCAGAATTCCCGTTCCGACAATATTTAATTCTAAACTTTTCTCTTTCGGGCATTCTATATATAATTTATTGTTTTGAGATTGTACATAAATCCAATTATTATTGCTAAGTGGTTTCCATAAATCTAAATCTCCGTAAATGAAGTCGGTTTGACACTGCGTTGGTAATGTACTTATCACGTTAGAGATTAACTCACTTTCACAACTCGGGTTTGCACTGGTAGGGTACACGGTAATGACGTCACAGATGAACTCGCGAGCGCTCATCACTCTGCATTCTTTCAGTGATTCAAGTTTACAATATTCTGATTTATCTTTAGTCATTGCGATGTATTTACTGCTAGGAATTATAAAACTAAATGAATTCGGTTTCATAATGTCATGTGGAGTTGGCAATGCTATGTTATGATACAAACTGTATTCTTTAGGTGATACTAAAGGTATCCTTAATATAAAAACAATTTTATTATTCAAACTATAACAAACAACATTTGATATATTCATTAGTATATGAATGTAACTTAATTCCAATGTGACGGGCAATTTCAGATCAGCAGGTAAGTATCTATAGTTATCAACAAGCTCTTGGTACAACTGTGTGGGAGGTAACAAAGCTGGGTGCAGTATATTTTGACTACTAAACATAATTGCATTTGTTAGGTCTTCCAATTGGAATGATAACGTGAGTACAGAGGTTTCCAAACTTTTTAATATTAGATTAATATTGATTTTTATTTTTAGTTCTTCGGAAATGAAAGACAAGTTTTTTAATTGTAACGATAGCTTGTCGATACCTTCATTTAGTCTGGCTTCATTAGTTTTTATTGTATGCAAAGTTTCGTTAAATTTAGACAAAGTTGAAGTAGTAACTAAAATGTTTTCTTTAATTAATGAACCCAGGCTTTTTTCATTATTTTGTATACTTTGTATGGCGTTGTCATATTTGACAGCGTCGTCCTCATCTAGAGTCCCAAAAATAGTTTTGGATAGGGTGCCTATGCCACCTATCCACGCTGCGCGTTTCAACCTATTACTGTTTGTGAGATGGGCTATGGAAGAGTACTCAGAGACCATATCTTGGTATCTGATAGTCAGTGGTTCTAATATATTATGGCATTCTAATTTACTTGTAGTTTCAATTTCAATTTGACCACATAAGAAACGAGTTGTACCCAATACCGAATTAATGTTTTCAATATGGGGTCCAATGTGGGAAATATCAAATGGAGTGACTATATCCAAGTACCCAGTGTTAATTTTGAGTTCGCCAATTGGATCAAAATATATACCGGAGCTCGGGCTGATCGGTTGGACATACTTCTGGTGACCTTGGGCCAGAGCGCTGCAAGAAAAGGGGTATCGGAGTTACCAATCACTAGTATTTTCTTATAATAGATTTTCTTACTTGATACTAAGTTAATGTTATTCTATCCTATTTATTGTAATTCTAACACTACAATTGTAATATAAAATGTTTATTTCTGAGTTTTGACTTTTATTTATTTACTCCCTTATGTGGAAGTTTCAACTTCAACATGTTTAACTTCGTCATAGTGATGTTTCACATGACGTCTATTTATCAATAAGGTTAATGTATGGTTTCCATTGACTTTTACCACCTTATATGGACCTTTCCATAAAGGTGATAGAGCTTTACGCAGTCTAAGATGGTTTTTCAACATGACGTGATCGCCGACTTTATATTGGATAGGTTGGGTATGAGAATCGTAATAGGTTTTGGAATTTATTTTTGATTTATGAATATATTCTATTGCTTTGTCACGCGCATGTTTTATGCGGTGTTGTAGGAGTTTCACATATTCGGGATAGGTAGTATTATTGGAGTTATCTTTATATACTGAATCTGGGATATGAGGCTTATGCCCAAATAGTAATTCGTATGGAGAATAATGCGTGGTTGTATGTATGGCGGTGTTATATGCCAACATAGAAGTATATACATACTGAGGCCAGTTATCTTGGTTTTCGTTAACATAGGATTTAAGGTACTCTTTAAGAGTAGAATGCGATCTTTCCAGCGCACCCTGTGTTTGTGGATGATACGGCGATGACCACAACTGCTTGATTTTTAAGAATTCGCATGTTTTCTTGAATAGTTCTGCTGTGAAATTGGTACCCTGATCGGTAAGTATTCGCTTAGGAATTCCGAATAGTGATATAAAATGGAGGAGACAGTCGCTCGCTTCTGCTGCTGTGTTACTGCGAAGGGGATAAGCTAATGAGAATTTGGTAAGGTCATCTTGCATAGTTAAAATATATTTAAGTTTCGCCGTGCCGGATTCCGGTAGGGGACCTACGATGTCGAGGGCTAACCTTTCAAATGGGGATGTAGAAGTGGATGTTATAACCATTGGTGCTCTATTTACTTTACGGAGTGCTTTGTTGGTTTGGCACGATGAGCATTTCTTAACATAGTCCTCGATATCACTACGCATATTCTTCCAGAAAATCTTTCTTTGATTCGACTAAGCATTCTTGCAGATCCTAAGTGTCCTGCGATGGGGATGTCGTGATTTTCTTTCAGGATTTTCGAGGTTTCGCTAGGTGAAGGATATATGATATTGTTATGATAGGTATGAATATTTATGTTGGTATTGTCAAATAGGTAAGCTAAGATATTATAGATTTTTGCAAAGGAATGTCTGTCAAAAGGATTTTTAAAATCTGATATACCTATTTCGTTAACAGTGGGATATAACATGATAATTTGGTCACGAGAATATTTAAGGCAATTAAATATATCGGAGTATGAATGATCGTCGAAGTGATGGACTTTTGTAAATAAGAAAAGGTAAGTTTTATTTCCGCTTTTAAGGGGCAAAAATGTGTGTAGGGACCTTTCCATTTTCAGGAAATCATCGCGTTCGGGATTTGGACAATTGTCGAGTATTTCCTGGACATAAGGTATGGATTCGTCCATGTCTATTGTGGTAGGCACAATAACTAAACTTTGAGTTGCTTTTAGTAAGTCTTGGTTGTGTTCTGTTATATGAGTGCTATATAATTTCGTAGGAGATTTTAGGAATTTATTATAGGTTTCATCGGATAAAGGTAAGTATTTAGATGCTGAGGGAGAGTTTCCGGGTTACAACGTGGGACTATTGCTGCAGGTAAGGTTTCAGGATCTTGCCAACTAGTTGAAGGTTGCGGATTTGGTTGTGTTTCAGGATCTTGCCAACTAGTTGAAGGTTGCGGATTTGGTTGTGTTTCAGGACGTGGTTCAGGTAATATAAGTGAAGGATCTGTCGCAGAAGCTTCAGCCGGAGTAAATGGATTCAGAGGGCTAAAATTGTAATCTATATTATCTGCTGGACTAGTATCTGTTCCTATTACATCATTTAAGACTTCTTGAGGTATTTCAGGTAGAGAATCTAATGGGGACACAGCGTCAGAATTCAGGTTAGAATCATTAATAGGATTTGAGTTTAAATTACTTTTATTTTCAGGATATATAGGATTTACGGGATACCTAGACAGAGCGTCGGCAGCAGAGTTCAGTTTACCCTTACGATATATGATTTCATATTCGTATTCTTCTAGTTTCAATCGCCAACGTTGAAGTTTACTACTGGGATCTTTATGGTTAAAAAGCCATTTTAATGGTTTGTGATCCGTTATGATCTGGAATTTATTTCCATAAAGATAAGGTCGGAAGGTTTTGCAACCGTGGAGTATGGCTAATAATTCTTTTTCAGTGGTGCTGTAGTTGGATTCACTTTTATTTAGGGTTCGTGACGTGAAAGCTACAGGTTGATCTTTACCAATAGGCCCCTGTGAGAGAACAGCGCCTACAGCATAATTCGAGGCATCGCAGGTAAGGATGAAGGGTTTAGAGAAGTCGGGATATATGAGTAGTGGGGCTGTTGTTAGGTTATGTTTCAGTATGTCGAAGGCAAGCTGCTGTTCATTGTCCCATTTAAAGGGAACTTCCTTTTTCAGAAGAGTGGTTAGAGCCTTGGCGGTCTTAGAAAAATCTGGAATAAAACGACGATAGTAGGAGACTAGACCTAAAAATGACTTGATGTCTTTTGGGGATTTTGGAACTGGAAAATCGGTAACGGATTTAATTTTGTCAGGATTTGGTTTTACGCCTTGTTCAGTAATAACATGACCAAGGTAACAGACTTCTCGTCGTAGGAACTCACACTTATCCGGTTGTAGTTTTAGATTGTGTTCTCGGATTCTTTGAAATATGGACCTGAGATTGGAAATATGTGATTGCATATCATATGCGTAACAAACTATGTCGTCTAAATATACGAAACAGCGGATGCCTTGGAGTCCTGATAAGGTAGAATTCATTAATCTTTGGAATGTAGCAGGAGCATTTTTAGCCCAAATGGCATTCTAAGGAATTGGAAGTGTCCTTCTGGGACATTGAAAGCTGTTTTGGCTTTATCAGCTTCGTTTAATAAAATTTGATGAAACCCAGATGCTAAGTCCAAGGTTGAAAAATATTTACTGTTGCCGAGTTGATCGAGAATTTCAGTGATTTGAGGAAGTGGATAAGTGTCGCCTATTGTAACATCGTTAAGTTTCCTGTAGTCAATGACTACACGCCACTTTTGGGTATTGGAAGCATCAAGTTTTTTGGAACGACCCATATGGGTGAAGACCAAGGAGAGTTGGAAGGTTCTATAATATTTTGTTTAAGCATTTTATCCACTTGATTTCGGACTTCGGCTTTGTGTATCTCAGGAATCTGTAAGTTTTTGTGTGGATCGGAGTTTCAGTCGTTGTTTTAATCTCATGTTTCAAGGATTTTGTAAAAGATAAATTTTCTCCCGGGAGATGGAATATGTCTGAAAATTCGGCGCATAGTTCAAAAAGTGCTTCTCTTTCTTCATGATTTAAGTGTGAGACTCGTAATTGTTTCAAAACTTCGCCAGTTCTCACGGCACAATCAGTGGTAGTATATATATGTTTTACAGGAACAGCGGGATATTCTTCAAATTGTAGGGATTCGATTGGAAGGAGTTTTAGATTTAGATTAGATTGCAAAGTCACCGGTTCTTCAGAAGTGTTAATTATAGATATATTTATTCTGTTGTTTTCTTTTACGCGGACTACACAATTTGCAATTAGTAGGGTTTCAGAAACTTTTGATCGAGGACGAGTCCCTCTTTTATTTTAGGATTTTGGACAGAACATTCAATAATGGTTTCAGTTCTAGGAGGTATTAAATAAGCGGGATCGTGGAAATGTAACTTTATAGAGGATTTGCCAATATGGAGTAAATTTTTGTATAGTTGATGTTGCAGCTGTGGGTGTTGAGCATATCTGAACCGATGATGCCATCATAGGGCAAGCGAATTTTATCAATAACATGAAACTGGTGAGATATATTGGAATTAGGTACTTTCAGCTTGAGTTGGAAATGGCCAAGGGTTTGATGGATTCTTCTGATGAATCAATACCTTTTAACTGTATTTTTTCTTTGAAAAGTTGAGGTAGTTTTTTCATACAAGAATATTTTAATAAACTCACAGAGGAGCCAGAGTCGACTAGCAAAGATAAAGGAGTGTCTGATACAGAAGATTCAACAAGAACGTGAGGTAATAACATTATTGAAGGGTTATTAATAATTTCAAATATGTTGGTTTTAATAGGATTTTGCAGGTGTACGTTCTGTTTGGACACGGTGGGCTTCGGCAAGAATTTTTTCTGCATGGTGGGTTTTAGTAGACTATCACGTAGCGACAGTCGAGAATTTTCACTTTGCACGGATACAGTGGATACAGTGGATTTTGGCAGGCCATCATGTAGCGATAGTCGCGAATTTTTATTTTGCACGGATACAGCGGATACAGTGGAGTTTGGCAGACTATCATGTAGCAATAGTCGCGAATTTTTATTTTGCACGGATACAGCGGATACAGTGGACCTTGGCAGACTATCATGTAGCGATAGTCGCGAATTTTTATTTTGCACGGATACAGCGGATACAGTGGAGTTTGGCAGACTATCGTGTAGCGATAGTCGCGAATTTTTATTTTGCACGGATACAGCGGATACAGTGGAGTTTGGCAGACTATCATGTAGCGATAGTCGCGAATTTTTATTTTTCATGGATACAGCGGATACAGTGGGTTTTGGTAGACTGTCATGTAACAGAGACTGTCTGGATTTAGGAATGAGGTTTAGAGTGTCGTTTTTTAGATCTTCTTGTCCCGCACGACACCGGGACGAGACAATTACTCGTTTTTTGCATCTGAATCAACAGTATCGTAACCCTCTGCAGGGTCGGCTACACATCCGTTTTCAGGAGTGTCGGATACAAAATGAACACGCTGTGATGTCCCAGGTTGGTTTTGGTTAAATTTAAAGCGATTATTGTTATATTCGCGTTTGCGGCATTGTTCTAGGGTATGACCTGGTGATTTGCAATATCTACATATTACAGGGATATCATTATTAGAACGGGTAGGATATGAGTGTGTTTTAGGTTGATTGGCGTTTGGAGTATATCGACGATTTTCGTCACGACGTAGAGGTTGGAAATTGGGCCTTGGTATATCTGGTCTTTCTTGGCGTGAGCTAGTGTTTGGTCTATATAGGAATTGCTGTATTTTCTCTTCGGAAATGGCCATATTGGCAGCTTCGTTAAGCGTTTTAGGCGTTTTACATCTAATTATGTTAGATATACGAGGCGTCAGCCCCATTTGGAAGTGATGAAGGGCTAATTCCTCCATAGCTGCAGTGCGTCCTATCATTTCACGGCTCTTATGTCCGTGTGAGATGGATATCTCCGTAAGTAATTGTGATAAGCATGTTTCTATTCTAAGCGCATACTGGCTTACGGTCTCATTGTTTCGTTGTCTAGATTCCTGAAGGTCTGTCAACAAATGGGCATAGTGTTTTCTCTCACTAAATTGGGTTTTAAGAAATTCTTTAAGTTGTGTCCAATTGGTAAATTCTTTAACAGAGCAGGCGACTTGTGCCTTACCTTGTAGTTGGCACAGAATATATTTGAAAAGGGTATCCTTTTGTGATTCA
Organism: Dendrolimus houi; assembly: GCA_039645545.1. Taxonomy (NCBI): domain Eukaryota; kingdom Metazoa; phylum Arthropoda; class Insecta; order Lepidoptera; family Lasiocampidae; genus Dendrolimus; species Dendrolimus houi. The sequence continues at coordinate 14,925,733 of CM077134.1, forward strand.
GAGGCTAATTCATAGGCATTGTTGCAGTTGACTAAAAAGGAATTTAATGTTTCTCTGCAGCCATCGAATGGTTTAATAAATTTTAGCAAGGTTGAGAGATCGAGCTCATATTTGCCGTTTCCAGCAGGAGGTCTCTTTTTATTTTGTGACCTTGTACTTGGGCCGGAAGGCGGAGGACAAAGGGCATCGTCATCTGTGTCTGTCACAGCAATATCTAATTTTCCATATTTCGGACTTGGGGCTCTACTTTCGGACATGTTTATAGTATTTATTATTTTTCTAAATTAAATGAATAATATAACAATGGTTAGGTAATGGGAAATGAAACGCAGATACACACAAAAAATAAAAGGTAGGATTAACTATAATGATATTGGCAGTAAATAAAAGTTTGAGAATCGCAATGACTAAGAATCACTTACTTGAGTACGGACAGAGTGATAATGAAGACGGCTAGCATTACTTGGAATTCTCGCACGGTAGGTAGAATGTAGATAAGGTGTTGCGCGGTGAGTCGTCGTGTCGGGTTTCGATGCTCGGTCGGATAGATAATGGATGCTCGCTTATCCGATGACCAATACCGGTCACAGCAGTAGGTTATGCGTGACAGTGGGTATGGTGGATTCTCGTTCGTCGGATGGCCAATACCGGTCACAGCACCAGATTATGCGTGACAGTGGGTATGGTTGTTCTTCGAGGTGCGGGCTACAGCACCAGCTGTGCGCAGCAGTGGGCCTCTAAACAAGCCGGGCCAAACTCGATGCACTGAAATCCTGGTCTTCGCGGCACTTACACGTACCACGGGCACTCGCGTCGGATTCGCGTATACTTAGGGCGGAGACGGTACCGGGGATTTCTGAAAATCCCTTTACGCTGCCACCAAAATGTTATGGGGCCCCGGGTTAACCCCTTTTTAAAAAAGGATAATTAAAACAAAGTTATTATATTTAAGAGACGACCGTCGCAGTTGAGGGCTGGATGAAGACTAATGTATGATGGATGGGCAAATGGGAAGCTAAAATATATGAATGTGATGACTAAACGGAATAGGTCTGAGATAGGCCGAATGGGGTGCATAGAATATCTATAACAGTACGGGTGTGTAGATTGACATTAATGCGGGCGTGCTTGTAGGTACAGTAGTACACAAATTGTAATTCCGAACGGCAGTATTCGTTTGTGCAGATAAGGCAGATCGGTTTCGAAATATAAATAATCTATATTGAACTTTACTCGCAAGCGTAAAACTCAGAATGTTGCTTGCTATGCATTCATAGCTCTGTCCCGTTTCCAAGATTCGTATAGTGGTTCGCTATTAAAATTAGTCGACTCCACAGGTAAATCGGGAGGAATTATTAGTTGTGTAGACCCATACGTCTACACAACTCTGTGAATGCGTACGTGCGTATAAATATAATATATGCGTGTGTGTGTATTTGTTATTCACTGTCCTCCATGGCAGTCCGCCGCGTATTGCGGTATTGTGAATGTTGTTCCAGCCTACATTGCGTCCTGCAACTCCGAGCAGAATGCTATTTGAGTCCTGCAAGCTCCGTCCATTACAGGACAGCACTGCAGGATAGTGCATGGGTCTCTTTATGTAAGCGTGCATGGTTGTATTGCGTATGTGGTATTAAAGGAATGCTTGGGTATGTTTTTACAAGGTGGCCAGTAACGTTATATAAAGCAGTTTACCCAGCCTCCCCGAATATATATAAAATTATATTTATAACTAGCATTTCCACGCAACTTCGTCTACGTTGGACAGGTAACATTTGCTATTAAGCAATGAAAATATAGCATCGGAATCACATTTTTTCACTTTGATTACTTTAAACCATTCCCATGAAAATTCCCGCAAGATTCTCGGAATATAGAGTACTAAAGTTTTTAAGTCCGTGAATTTGCTCTCGATCAGCGATAACGGCATCAAAATCGGCCCAATAGTTTTTACGCGATTCCCGAACAAACAGACAAACGCAAAAAATGTAACAAACGAAAGACTACACTTTTATAATTTTATAGGTATAACAAACATGTAAAGCTGTCGAGTTTGTACAAAGAATTTAAAAAAGAAAAAAATCACGGGGTTTAACATGGACCAGCAGCTTTAGAAATATAATTTTTGAATTTTCGTTTGTCTGTCTTCCAGAGCATCACGTGAAAGCTACTGAACGGATTTAATTGAAACTCGACACAAAGCTAGCTAACATCTTGAGTCAACAGTTAATATACTTTTTATCCCGATGAATGATGTCATTTCCGTGGGAGAGAGAGTTTTATTTTTTGCTGTCGTTGCGATTCACTGATGCGTCGTCGTCGTCAAGTTGTCAGCCATTAAAATTGAGTAGTGTTCCGACATTAATAGCCTGGTTCCAGTCTTCTTTTAGAGAGCGGCAGCACTTTGGTAGCACCTTTGGTGTTGCAAATGTCCATAGGCCACGATAACCGTTTTACATCAGGTGAGTTTCCGTCTGCCTGTTTGCTGAACTCATGCTATAAAAAAATATGTGAGTGCGCTATCTATTAATCTATCACGACTTATATTCTGTACCTATAATACTATAGTATTGATCATTAGTATATATTTTTCTCTGCCTACAATTTGTTTACACAACAAACATTTAAAGGACATCAAAGTGAAAAGTAATAAAAGTTGCGTTAAGCGTCCAATGAATATGAAAAGTTTCCCTTCGCAGCCTTATAACTTTGTTTTCCTTAAAGTTTTCTTAAAAGGTTTAAGAAGTACGAGGAAATAGGACTGGCTTTTGTCGATCAATGAATTAGCCCGGAGCTTCTATGTATCTACGAAAACTAGGCCGTGTTCAAATAAATTCTATTCTAGAATGTTCTGTGGTTTTAGTATATATAGAATGAATATTTAGTCTGTTTCCGACGTAAATTCGGCCAAGTGCGTGTTAGATTGACGATAATAGCGACTTAAACGAGTTTAAATAATTTTTTAAAGTTTCTTTAAAGAAATATTGTAAGTATTTATTAGACACTACCTGTGATCAAAAAACTGGCTTATATTTTGCCCAACAAATACGCATTACCATGCAGCCAGTCGTCTAGACACGCTGGCAGTGATCTGCTACATAATCTACTTTAGATTGAATTATTTAGTTAATGTACATTTTAAAACGTTAAAATAATTAATTTACAAAATATTTTAATTAAAACTTGATTAACTAAAATAAATAGACATTATTTTCATACTTTCGAATCGGAACCAACTCAATTTCTTTTAATCGTAATGCTCTATATATATATATATATATATATATATATATATATATATATATATATATATATATATATATATATACATGTATACATGTATGTGTTATAACAGATCAAGTGAGCAATAATATAAAAACAAATAAGTATCATACGGGTCTTCTTTCTCTCATTAGAAAAAGACTCCGCTACTGACTGCAACTCAATGGGCAATATCAAGGTTTGGAGACGCTGTAGCGTTCCTCAGGTGTCGGTAGCTCGTTTACTAATCTGCGGCTCTCAGTGCCCGTGGCTTTAGCCACGTGTGTGTTGTTTCACACCGTGAAGTGATTCGTTGCGGAACATGAGTGACCATTGTGTTTTGTCATTAGAATCCAAACAAGTATGTCGTGTTTATTTATTTCAAGTGCGTATAATAAAGAGTAAAAGAAGAGGGAAGACCCTTGGTCATTTGCTACGATACGACACTTTCTTAAGCGCGTTAATCAAGGGTAAAGTGCAAGCAAGCAGAGGGAAGGGAAGGTCAAGGCGAACATTCATGGATCAAATAACAGAAAAAATGGGTGTTGTGTCGTACAAAGAAGTAAACCAACTAGCCCTTAATAGAGAAGATTAGAGGAGGCTTCATCGACAAGAGCGCAGCTCTAAAATGGTGATGACTATGCGTAATAGAGAGTAGTTTTTGCTTAATAATAATACTTCAATGCTTCAGTGGCTAGCTGGGCCAGACAAGTATACAATTTACTTACTGTAGTTATATGCGAGGGAAGTTCGGAATATTTTTTGATATAAAGGACAGAGATGAAAGGAAGCACGTTTTCAGTCGATACACTACCGCCAAGAGAAGAACTAAGTAACGGTTCGCTGACACGGCGAACTAAGGATAGAACGACACATTGTAGTGATGAAATCTTAAGGATAAACGGCGTATCCTAGACTTACATATCGTTCCGATTTTTGCCTTCCTTGCGAGATACTACAAAATGTAACGAAACCCACAACATATTTAGTACCTACTCAAAGAAACTATCTTGTTCAGAATAATATTCTTTGAATAATAAGTTTATAAGTTCTACTACACCTTTTTACTACTTCAGACGGCTTCCCTGGTTGAGTGGGCTAAACCTTTGTTGGCTTACCTTACTGCAAGGCAGAAGTTCCGATAGGGAGAGAGATGGTAGTGCGCATGCGTCTCGCGGGCGCCGACGTCAGTCGGGAGCCCGGAGGCGCAGGTATGCGCATGACCTCCCTCCCTGAAATACCGCTGCAGGGGCCCTCTAGCATCTAGGGAGCAGAGGAGTCTTCACCCCTGTTGACGAAGTGAGTTTGCCTCTCCCGTGGCATTCTCAAGCACTTGTGCGCTAGGATCGGTGTGGGCGTAACTACGTTCTGTATCTCACACCTTTCCTGCCATAAGCGCGGGGCACATGGGAGGAGGATGGTTTTAGTGGCGTATTAATTAGTCGAGTCTCCACACAAGCCGGTTGATTATTGTTTGGATTGCCTCAGTGGAAAGCCTCCATGATCAACAACGGTCTAATCCCTAGCAAAGGACCCGGTATTTGCGAAATGCATTTCCCCCGCCTTAAAAAAAAAAATGGCAGAAGTTCCGAGGCATCTCGGGCTCTTAGGAGTATAGCCCTGTACGGTGCACCCGTGTGGTCCGTAGCGCTTCACCGCCACAATAGGACTTTGTTGTGCCGCGCACAACGGATCCTGGCGGTGAGACGGCCATCCGAGGATACCGTACAGTGTCGTGGACGGCATCGACACTCTTAGCAGGCGATCCGCCCTGGCCTCTCCAGACGGACGTACTTGCCAAAGTTCGGCGCTCCCGACAGGATGCCCTCGCCCGTGGCCTGGTTTATTGCCAGGCCGAGATTCAAACGATCAGGACGCGAGAAACCGTGACCATGGTCGGAACTTGGTCGAGAGAGTTGGAAACTCCTGTGGCAGGCATTGAGCTGGTGGAAGCGGTGCACCCGCACCTGACGGGATGGCTCTCGCGGGAAACGCGGGACCCTGACCTTCAGGATGATGCAGATACTTACCGGGCATGGGTGCTTTGATAAGTATCTGACTCATATCGCGGGCTGGCTGCCTTCCCCTCAGTGTCGCCAATGTAGTGCATTAGACACTGCGTTTCATAAGCTGGTCGGGTGCGCAGCATAGACACCGCAGAGATATGAACTCGAGACCCTCGTAGGTCCGATCGATTCGCTGGGCAGTTTGGTGAAAGCCATGCTGCATAGCGACGATCATTGGGTGGGTGCGGCCAATTTCTGCGAGGCTGTCATGTCTCAAAAGGAGGCCGCGGAACGAGAACGGAATAGAGGTGCGCATGCGTCTCGCGGATACTGACGTCATTCGGGGTCCCGGAGGCGCAGATATGCGCAAAATCTACCCCCGTAAATACCGCTGCAGGGGCCCTCTAGCATCTAGGGAGCAGAGGATTCTTCACCCCTGTTGACGAAGTGAGTTTGCCTGTCCCGGGGCATTCTCAAGCACTGATGCGCTAGGATCAGTGTGGGCGTAACTACGTTCTAAGTCTCACGCTCTCCTACCACAGCGCAGGGCACATGGGAGGAGGGTGGGTTTAGTGGAGTATTGAGTTTTTCGAGTCTCCACACAAGCCGGCGATTTGACTCTAGTGCGCCATTCATGGTGACACCTCTCGTCGCTTTGGTCTAATCCCTACTAAAGGACCCGGTAGTGTGCGAAATGCAATTCCCCGCCTCAAAAAAAAAGCTAGAGGTTCCGAGCTCGATTGTTGACACCAAACATTTCCTAAACGAACTCTCCATTATTTACTATGATCTAAGTGTCTGGGATCGGCCTCGGAATAGTCCGTTGTATATTACCCGTAATACGAGCGTAACTTGCCTTGTCTACCGATTATGATTTTTGCTCAAGTTGTATTATTATGCAATTTTAGTACACCGTTGTATTCTTCCCAACTTTTATCACATTCAGACAGATAACAGCAATATTATATTTTCCATTCACATAAAAACCATAAGTGTTTTTAAAGCTAACAAAAGAAAATACACAAAAAATAATAAAATAACCCAAAACACCACCGCAGAATCGCTGCGTAACTCAAACAGTGGAACAGCAACACGACAACCCGGACTTGTAATAAAAAAGACAAACACAGCAAAAAGTAAACAGTATATTTAGTGTATGTCGTGTTCCAATTACCCAATCGTTTGTTCCGGTCGGACTAGTTCAGGGAATTAGGTATAACAGGACCGGTGGGACGGAAAAGGAACAATATCCCACCTTGTCACCCTCACTATAAAATTAGTGATGAGACATGATAACCCTTTAATAGTCGATGCTATTATAATTAATTTTTTTTTTGTTTAAAATTTCAAAGCAAGGAAGCGTTCGTCCGAAATAGTGCAAACTGCGAGTAATCGGAAGTCTTCGATCATGTCTTCCTCAAACTTATGATTGGAAAAACACAAAATTAAATTGTCTCTAGTGAATGTAACTACGTAAAACACATTCTTAGCTTCTCAAAGTAAAAAATAAATTCTAAAATTTATATTGAAAACTATTATAAAAAAAAGATTTGCAGCCACCAGTTACTCATTCAAAAATAGTTATAGGTACATATAATTTCAATTCTACGCTAGATGAGGAAGGCGAAGGACGAATGTGTGGTGCGAAGCCGCCGGCTTGAGGAGGCCTAAGACTGCAAATTGCTGGTGACACAAAACACAAATAAAGAAAACGTGCCAATGTATGACTGTAACACTGAGTCGAGATTTTAAATTTTGTTTACACCCTTTTTGTAAAGCCCAAATTGTAGCTATTGTATTCTGTAGTTAATCTTAAAAGCGCCAAAAGTCCTCAAATTCCCTCCCTATGTAACCAAAAATTTACTACCTAAGGAGTCCTTTCTAAGAACTGAAGAAGTTTTAAGTATTTATCGACAATAACATTTTGTGGTGATTGTCACGTCGCTAGCAAGACGGCAGGTGCCGACACGCCGTTTGCAAGAGAATTTTCGGTTTGATTAATGGGGACCCGACTTGGTTGGTCTCCACATTTTGAGCCCATTGTGATCTTTTAATAGACAGGGTCGTTATACAGACCTCTGTGATTTCGAAGCTGTACAGTCTATTAGACGGCTATTTCAGTTATTGTCTTTTGGCAGGTTTCTATAAGTACTTATTATTAATTCACTTGCCTTGCCATTGGTTAAATTTTGACATTACTTGTATGGAGCTTATGTCAAATTTTAACCGATAGTAAGCTAAATGAACGGTCAGTAAAATATAGGAACCGGCCATTTGTGAACTTTATAATGGTGATTTCGATACAATACAGAAAATAGTCTTTTTAGGATTCCGTAAGCAAATGCCTAAAACGGAACCTCTATAAAATGGACATGTTCGTCAGTCACAGTTATTTTCTCAAAAATTACTGGGTGAAAATACTTGAATGAATAAATACTTTCCAGCCAAAATGAGTTTATTTTAAAAGGAAAGTGAAGACTACATGCCACTACACATCGGTGCAGTGAAATCTTGAACAAAACTATAATTAAGCGTGGCAACCATATATGTAACTGATATATGAAAAAATATCTGTGGTTGAGAGGACTAAGTCTTAGCCGACCGCACTCACTGAAACGCAGAGGCTCCGTCCGGGTTCGATTCCTGGCATGGTAAATTTCGTAAACTTAGTAAAATATATATATATTTGTTTTTTCAAAATCGGCCTCGGGACTTCTTTGAGCATTTTTCGCTATTTCGTACTTTTTTAGGATTCAGCCCTGAAGACTCACTTGAAAAATTCAACCTATATATAGCAGATAGCAAAGAGACATATATTTTTGGATAATATCTATTCAAAATTATTTTAAAGGATATTTTTCCGTTATTTACTGTGGTCTGGACGTTTGGGATCGGCCCAGAATGGTCCTTTGTATATTACTCATAACACAAGCGTCGTGTTTAACTTGGGAATGTACAATGTGTGTGTTTGTCTGCCAATTATTTATGTATTTATTTATTAGCACGTGACGGGTAAAGCAAATTCAAATTTATCATTAGACAGGTTTGAAAACTTAACTATATTTACTAATCAATTTTATTTTATTAAATTATTATTTAGCTTATTGTTCTTATATTGGCTTCCAACTATTCCAGCGTCATAATAACTAACTGTATATATCGCTTCTTTTTCTTTCTAAGAAGGGATTTTTCCTAGAGCTTTCTAATTCATGGTGATGAGCTTTAAAATACTTTAAATCGATTTGCAAAGGTCCGTTCTTTTTTGAGATATGGGATATTTTCAACGATGAAATTACAAAAATTAGAGGACGTCCGTCATCCCTACAGAACTTTACGACGTGCGTGGCACACGCACTTAGCCGATTTTTCAAAAGAGCTATTCAATAAAATAATAAAAAAGAAAAACAAAAACGTCGTTATTGAAAAAATTGCTTTTGATATCCAATCAATGACCAAAAAGCAATAATTTGCCTTTGAATTGAAAAGGTTCACATTGACGCTGAATAAATATAGGGTTGCTCACCCATTAATAAAATGTTTTATTTTTCTACTTATTTCCATTATTTTAAGACCTGATTATAAAGTTGTAATTTATAAAATTTATGTTTGAAACTGGCATATCTATTTGAATTTACTGGTTATAAATAATTATTTCAAAAGATATTTTTCATTGCTTATTTTCAAAGAGTTACAATATTTTTACACACAATTTCTTTGTCAAATTGCAAAGAACAAGAACTGTACAAACACGTATAAAACAAATACAAATAAAACTGGATGCAACCAGTTCACACTGCACGATTCAATACAATTCGACACGCGCAAAGTCCGTCGTCTATATAGCTAATCGAGAGTAAATCGGTCCCGCGCACTGAGTTTGCGAGAAATAGTTATTTGCACACCTGGTTATCTATTCCTGCGAACGGCCAACAAAGTCGAAAACAATATCAATAAAGATTAGTTCGACGCTAATGATGGTCATAAAATAAGTAGGAAAACAATAGCATGTTTTTGTTAATTACAAATTCTAAACATAAAATAATTCCTAAATCTGAGAAGACAATAAACTGCGCTTACGACAGGCAGCTGTGCGTTTATCTTTTACGGCATGTAACAATATTTTCGAATTTAATATTAATTTAAATTAGACTAAACGTGGTCTCTTTTAACATAATTACAACTTTTTCTTCTTTCTAAGTATTGATTGCTTATGGCCGTCGTCAGCGAACCTCAATTCACTACGAAATATAAGTTTTATCCTGCAAGTTTTCTGTAATGGTGTACACAGCAAAGTGTTATTCACCTATTAAGTTTGTAAAACATATTCCTCGCCTGTCTTAGTACAGCTGCATGCAAATATGGGTATTATTATTAATTTCTTTGCCACACATGCTAAATAACGAAACAGTCTGTAGTAATATAAATTTCTATTAAACTTATCAGCTTGAAAAATTGTAACTAAGACGCACACTTAGGTATTATATTCTTAATTTACATATGAAAATTATAATTTAAATAGTGTAATGTCAATTACGTGTAGGTGTGTACGTGCCAACCCTATCTAAGGCAAACTATAGCGGCAATCTGTCGCCAGTCGAAGGTTCACGTCAGTTTTAATTTAAAACATAGAAAGGGCAAACACAGTTCTACCTAATATCAATATAAGGTATATGTACATATATAGAATATTCTGGTGGTTATAGATATCTTATCTTTCATGTATCGCTGTACGGCTATCGATTTTAACTACAGTTTATGCAAAGGACATAAGTAGGGCATAAAGGACATACTGACTAATCTCTAGTATTATAATATAAAATTGTAAAAATGCTGCGTCTAGCTTAAAGATGCGTGTTGGGGTTGAATTAGAAGTTGAGTTCTGCGTTGACATGGTTACCCAGTTTGATGGAGTGACGCACTCTGGCATGAGCCCATAACTCAATCGCCGTGACAGGAGTACAAAATGATTCGACGAGTTATTGTACTCTGAATGTGTTATTTTATAGCTGGAGGATAGCAGACAGGCAGACGGCCCACCTGATGGAAAGCGGGTACCGTCGCCTATGAACGTTTAAGACACCAAAAATATCACCAAAGCGCTGCCAGCCTCAAAGAAATTTTATGACACCGTTTATAAAAAACCCCATATTGTAGGGTTGTGGGAAAACCACGGCTGGCAGCTCATTCCAAATCCCCACGGTGTGCAAGAGAAACGTTCTAGAGAACCGTTGCGTACAAGAGCGAAGCGGCTCTAGGAAATGAGATAAATGCCCAACCGATGGCGTGCAGTGCATGCAGTGGTAAAAGGAAGACGAAGGCACAAATTTGAACAGTTCCTCGGAACACTCGCCATTGTACAGTCGGTAGAATACGCAGAGAGACGCGAAGACTTCGAAGGCCAAGCGTATCTAAACCGTCTGTGAGTGAATATGCACTGATAACTTAAACTTTCTTAACGTACCTAAACTGTATAACTAATTTTAAACAATCTCCGGTACAATACGTGATTTGAAAACTATTCTGATATAATTTGATGAAGACAAATCCAGTCATATTGACTATCCCTAATGCGGTCTCTTAAGTTTGTAGACTTCTTTAAGGTTCTTAAAGAAGCTTGCGAACTTACTGTAACTCAATATGAATAAGATCATAACACGTTCGCGGACTCATCACAGTTTTAATCACTAAGTACAATTAATTATAGATTACGATTCGCATAATAATTAGGCGCCATAGAGCGCTACTAGGACATATGCGTCTGGCCATAAATAATACATGACATGCGTCCAACTCTGCACCTGACCAAAGTTGAAGTAAGAATGGTTCGTCCGTGATAGCCAAAGTTCGGCGCTCCCGACAGGATGCCCTCGCCCGTGGCCTGGTCTATGGCCAGGCCGAACTCCAGGTGATCAGGACGCGGGAAGCCGCGGCCATGATCCAATCTTGGTCAGTAGAGTTGGAAAACCCTGTTGCTGGCATTGACACGGTGGAGGCGGTTCGACCGCAGCTGTTGCGATGGCTCTCGCGGAAACGCGGGACCCTGACCTTCAGAATGACACAGATACTTACCGGGCACGGTTGCTTCGATAAGTATCTGTGTCAGATTGCGGGCTGCTTGCCTTCACCCCAATGCCGCCAGTGTGGCACGCTGGACACGGCGTTACACACGCTAGTCGAGTGCGCAGCATGGGCACCTCAGAGGCTTGAACTCGAGACACTTGTAGGACCGATCGAATCGCTGGGCGATCTGGTGCAAGCCATGCTGCACAGCGACGATTGGTGGGTGGGTGCGGCCAATTTCTGCGAGACGGTAGTGTCTCATAAGGAGGCCGCGGAACGAGATAGGGAGAGAGATGGTAGTGCGCATGCGTCTCGCGGGCGCCGACGTCAGTTGGGAGCCCGGAGGCGCAGGTATGCGCATGACCTCCCTCCCTGAAATACCGCTGCAGGGGCCCTCTAGCATCTAGGGAGCAGAGGAGTCTTCACCCCTGTTGACGAAGTGAGTTTGCCTCTCCCGGGGCATTCTCAAGCACTTGTGCGCTAGGATCGGTGTGGGCGTAACTACGTTCTGTATCTCACGCCTTTCCTGCCATAAGCGCGGGGCACATGGGAGGAGGGTGGTTTTAGTGGGGTATTGATTAGTCGAGTCTCCACACAAGCCGGTTGATTATTGTTTGGATTGTCTCAGTGGAAAGCCTCCATGATCAACAACGGTCTAATCCCTAGCAAAGGACCCGGTATGTGCGAAATGCATTTCCCCCGCCTTAAAAAAAAAAAAAAAAAAAAAAAAAAAAAAAAAATGTTTCGTCCGCTCGCTTTAATATCCAAGCGATGACGAAACGACCCATCTAGTAGTCAACGACTACCCCCAAATATTATGTAATCAGTAATTGAACTCTTTACGATAGTATAATAATGTTATATGTATATAAAAGGAAAGGTTACGTATTCCTAAAATAGGATCCTAATTTTTATCAAACAGCGAGGTTATTATATCCATATGTGATTGTACCGTACACAGCGGCATCGGTAACCCGACGGCACAAAGCCACAAGATATTTGTTGGTACTTAGTTACTAGGTACTTATCTGGTACTCCAGCCGGCGGTGGTGGGAATAGGAACAAGGGGAACACTAATCTGTCACTATCGTTAGAGAGGGGCGCCCCTTGAGAGGAAATATATAAAATATCCTACTTATCTACTGATATAAGGGAAACACTACGGGGGATAGATAAAATGTGTGTCCAAATACACCCGCGCCTCGTCCTTTCCCGAGACAACTCCCTGAGTATATTAAGTTATCGTCACTTGTAACTTATAGTGTTCCACTCACTGGCAAATAATATGTAATTCTCTATAAATAATCAATTATTAAATTTATTACGCGAGAGCAATCACTCAGTCCGTCTTCAAGCAACTCCGCGGCATACCGTCTTTTCGACGCGATAAAAAAGTGCCCTCGTATGAATTGCGTAACAATCGAAAACCGGCGTATGTTCCAATTCGATATCTGTATTTCGAGCAGTGATGTTATTGAACAATCAAAACGCAATCATCGTCTAAAACTTTCAAGAAGGTTCCAAGTTCATACTTGCGTGTATAAGCGATGTCATATACTTTGATATAATTATTGATTCCACCAAAGACTTAGACTACTTTATGTTTACGACTTAATGCGTCCTTAGAGACTTGGATTTAGAGACTTTGTTATTGATGTAATATGTCTGAAAGGTTTGGAGTTCATTGACACGCCTTTATTATCTATATATACTTACATATAATAAAATAGTAGAGATCAAATTTCTGTACAATGAAAAAAAATGCTAAACACCGAGTCAGGGGGATGTAAGAAGTCAAATAGAACTAATTTAGATTTTTTCAATTTTTTTATTTATTCTGTTTATCTGTTTGTCTGTCAGTTTGTACCGGCTAATCTCCGAAACGACTGGACCGATTTAAATGAAATTTTGTATGGTGGTAGTTTATATCCCTGGTCAACATATAGAATACTTTTGATCTCGAAAAATTAAAGAGTTCCCGTGGGATAGTGAAAAACCGCACCACGCGGACGAAGTCACGGGCATCAGCTAGTACATAATAATATGTTAAATACATGAATTGGAGTCTTCTTTAATTTCCCTTTTTTTAAAACCATATCGAGGAATCATTGTCTATTATTTCTGTCTATTCAAAATGACAAAATATTTATTATTCTTTTATATTTTGAAAGGAATATACTTGACATTTGTTTAACCTTCACGCTTTATAATACCAAAAGCTTCAATGAATGAAACTTGGATTTTTGTTTCTTTTGGTTGGAAGAAACTTGTTAGTTGCGTGCACAAAAAAATCATGCCTACCTGCAATTTTAGTATCTGTGCTTTCTATCTTGTTATCATATATTTTTTCTTTTACTTACTTATTAATCTTTCTCGTAGTTTTAAGTGAATTATAAATAAATATTTTATGAGAAACAAAGTTTCTTAACCCGAAAAGAGATATACTATGTATGGTACATAAAAATAACTGTAATTGTTTAAATCGCCAAAACATAGGGTACCATTTTTATAGAGCAGTTAATTTCCTACAAAAAATTGTATTGCACATTTTATAATAGTCATTTATTGTCGAGTTATAAAATTCATACACATAAATAAAATTTGTCTTAATATAATCAAACTTAAATCTTCAATATCATTCAAATGGTAAGGTTTACAGAAAAAATATAGGATATCTTTTTTTGTAGAGCATTAAATTTCCTACAAAATTCTTTGAGAACATTTTTCTGTACAATCAATTAATGATGAGGTATGATATTTTTTCTATTGGACTGAGAAAAAAATTAAAAACTGCGATGCGGAGGATCTTCCTATTAAAATAAAGAGCTCATATTTGGTGAGAATTTTTTAAATGTGTCTAGCCATTTTTCCGTGTCACTTGTAAAAAAATGACTTTTTGACTCACCCTAATATACATATAGATATATATGTATATGTATAATGAAGATAGAATGAAGGATACAAAATATATGCAAATAGAAAAACTTTGATTCATTAGTGTCAATGTATTAACATTGCCATACAAGATTCGAACAACTCAGCCCCAAACATTTAGGACATATTCTTAGCGCAATTGTAATCTAGGTCACGTTGTCCCGACTTCAATACCAAGAAAAGGGTTTCACTATTCTTCGAGTTAGATTTTTCAAGTATTTACCTCGTTTCCCAATAAAAGAGTAAATGGGTGAAGGCGGATTCACCCAGGGTGCTCAACAAAGAGTGGTTAATGGCTAAAGCGAGGTCGGCCAGCGCTCTCAGCCGAGAGCCGTCCGTCAGTCCTTCCGCTCCAATAATCCCCTTATTGGCACCCAATACTGAAGTAAAGCATTTCCCAGTTTTATTAATATAATAAACTAGGATATGCCCGCGACTTCGTCCACGCTTGACTTGAAATTCCCACGAGATTCCCGGGAAGCAAAGTATCGCAGCATTTAAAAAAAGAATGTAAGCTATAGTTTTAATGGAAACTGTGACGGAATAAGCAGATTTTTATGCACCCGAACAACTTCAAACCGCTCCCGGAAAAATTCGCGCGGGATTTCCTGGATAAAAAGTATCACACATGACATTAAATTCTCTATCGATCAGTGAAAAAGCGCATTGGAATTCGATTTTTTTCAATCTGCCCATTTGAAATTATTTCCATAAAAATTCCCAGAAAAACCCCACAAGATTCTCGCAATAAAAAGTAGCGCAGTTTTTAAGAATTAGGTGTCGAACAGGGAGAACCGCATCGAAATTGACCCAGTAGTTTTTACGTGAATCCCAAACAAACAGACAAGAAATTAAAAAAAAATTGCATCGTGTTCTCCTTCCTTTATATAGTCTATTCCAGTTATTTTTTAATTTAATACGGCATGTTTAGAATATTATCTAATATATAAAATTCTCGTGTCACAGTTTTCGTTGCCATCCGAAACGGCTTGACCGATTTTGATGAAATTTTTGTGCTTATCCGGTATCTATGAGAATCGGCCAACATCTATTTTTCATCCCCTAAATGTTAGGGGTAGCATGTTTACGATGAATATTATAGGGATATTAGATTTAACTTACTTCAAATTCTAGAAATAAAATGAGATTTCTACTTATCTATGTAAATGAGAATCTATACCTAAGAAAATTTTTACAGTAAGTACCATTTTGTCGATTGGTAGTTTTATGTACCTACCACTTTAACTTTATTTACTTCCTACACTTATTAATAGTTATATTTGACTTAATCCGGATGCAGATTGTTAAATTGCATACATAGTAATATTATCTAAAAATTGGAGTTGTAAAAATATGTATGAAACTCTTATAATGTAATAATTGTTTGCTGTCCCAATAAAATAAAGGCACCAAGTTTGTCTTTCGTTGCGTGTAGGCGCTCTTTCACAAGGGTGGCTTTCGATGTCTCTGGGATCCATTAATCAGATCCTAAGTTGATGACAGACCACCTCAGGAGTATAATATTTCGAATAAAGAAAACTTTTTGAAAATCGGTCAAAAATTGACGGAGAAATCGCGTAATAAACATACAAAAAAAAGACGCATACTGTCCAATTGAGAACCTCCTTCCTTTGGAATACGGTTAAAAACGCTTCATTGGTTAAAAGACATATATAAGTAATACAAAAGGCGATGTAACCTATTCATCTTTATTGTACGGTTTACAAGATTTCATTGGCCCGGTATCCCCCTGAACAGACGCGCGCCCAAATTATAGGTTAACACGGCTCGTTGATTTCATATTTGATTGGAGATGTTATGGCCGTCGAGTTATAAAAAGGAAAGCATTAATATCACGGCGAACGAACGACCGATTTTCTTTTACATTACGCCATTACTGCTACTCCTAATATATTGTTACTAGTTGCAGGCCTCGAATTAAAATGCCGTTGGAATTACTCATAGAATTTATTAGAACTATACAAACACGTATAACACAGGTACAAATATAACTGAACATAACCAGTGCAAATGTAATGCACGATTCAATAACACGCTCAAAGCCCGTCACTATATAGATTAACGAATGTACACACGTCTTGCCTCGCTTGTGGTTATCGCTTGGCTGACTCACCCCTTCGTTGGGGCATTGCTTTATACTGTCCAAATAAAATATGTCTACTCGACCGCGTGGATTGAATTTCTAAGAATCACACCTGGCTAATAATAACCATACAAATTACAATACACGATGGGCTGTTTTCCAATCACAAATTTTAAACACAAAATAAACAAAAGAAGACGGTCTTAAATTTTATTAGCTCAAACGCTGACGGCTAATAAATTTGCTTTGTTTACAGATATGCAGGTGGCCCAAATTGTAACAATATAAAAGGAGTTGGTATTCGAAATTATCATAACCGCTTTGGTTTAATGGCTTGGTGTTATTGATGCTTTGAGTTCTTGGTCGGAACTTCTGGGGTGAGGTTTTACTGTGCAGTTTTATTAAAATTATAAAAAATCTCTAGCAAAAAAGAAACCGACTTCCAAAGTAACTGCAAAAAATAACTATTTTTCCATAACATGTTCAAATCGGTGCGAAGTAAAATATAAAAATTACTGTATTTTGTAATTTTTTTGTTTTACTTGGCACCGATTTCAAGTTGTTGGAGATAATATTAATTTTTGCAGTTAATTTTGAAGTGAGTTTAATTTTTGATAGTTTTTTTTAATTTTTCACAATTGAGTTACGTATATGGTATTCAGTAATAATAAAATTTATATTCAGAAATCAAAAAGTTATGACTGAACATACATGAAAAAAAATAATATTACACGACGAATTGAGAATCTCGTCCTTTTTTTGAAGGCGGTACAAAAGAATAATGTTGATTAATAAACCGGTAAGTGCACGTGTCCACCCACAATATAAACGATTTTCTTGAAAATATTTTTTGAACTCTGTAAACTCTTTTTTTCAATATTTTCCACATCATAGATTGTTTCACGGATATTTTTTACCATCTTGCAAAAACGCTAAAGCCCCTTAGACTTTGTCAACTCAAATAGCGTATTTATTATTATTATTTAAATATATAATATGCTAAAATTATTTTTTGAAGTAAGATAATAATAGTAGTATTTTAGTGCCTGCTTTTTTATATGGAGGTAAATCAAATCAAATATTAAATAATTTTTATTGCGAACTAAGTGTTATATAGGTCTTCTATACTAATATTATAAAGAGAAAAAAATAGTATTTTCGTAATTTGTAGCGAATAAACTCAAAAATTACTGGACCGAAATCAAAATTTCTTTCACCATTTGAATGCTACATTATCACTGATTACACGTTACATAAAAATTAGGGGTCCCTACTAAAACTTCAATAATGTAACCCATCAATCTAAATAAAATACTTGGCGCTGGAACCGGGTTCTAGGATTTTGATGAAATTTTATGTGTGATTGAATGGGTGGGTCCCGCCGGGATGGTTCAGATTTACAATTAGACCCGATAGGTGGCGCTGGAATCGGGTTCTAGATTTTTATTTTTTCAGGGCAGGACAACGTCTGCCAAGACCGCTAGTGTAGAATATAGTTGAAAATAGCACATTGCTTAATTGGCCTTTAATAGCATCGCAATCTTAATGTTACTTAATCTATATCTAGAAAATATTCTAACATTTATTTGGATTCCATATATCTATATAAATTATTTATAACTTCACAATATCTTACCTCTCATTTAGATATTCTTGGACTTTAGGACCAACCAGTAATTTAGGAAGTTGTTTGAAACATGCGTCATCTACCAAACCCAAACAAAGTCGGCTTGTGACTTAGCTTCTTCTCAGATTGTAGTTATAGTATAAATCAAATCCTAGACCACATTTCGCAATTAAACCACCACAATGGACGATTGAACCCGAAGCTAGCGTCCTACACAAACCTGTAATAGTTAATATATTCTGGTAACACATTTTGATTGGAGTACAATTCGGGAACCCTCAGAGAATTCAAGCCCAAACTTCGTCAATTAAAACGCAATGCCATGTCAGTTACGAGCGGCGACGGGACTATGCGAATTTACACTACAAAACTGTGTGTTCGAAAATGGATTTTGATTGAAAAGTAACTTTTTCGGAGTAAGTAAAGAAAGTAAGAAAATGTTTATTTGAAGAAATGGCGATGTACAAGGTGGCAAAATAAAGATGAAAATAATAAGGGTGCCACTTTCGCAAAGTCTAAACTCTAGCAACTTCAATATTATTTCTAAAGTAATTTCGATACTTACTAATAATATTTAGTACTACGTCAAATATCGTGCAAGTATCGAGTTGCTTTATTTACGACATACACATTTTGTCAACTTAACCTATGATGATGTTTTTTTTAATAATAATGACTTTTATTCTGTAAGCAAGATCTTTAACACCTTGAGATAATTAACAGAACAATTATTTGATTAAAAGAAGCTAAACTAACCATTACAAACCTGTCATCTCGCCTTTTTTGTGGTAAATGTCATTCAATTATAACGAAAAGATTTTTGCTTCAAATTACACTTTACATCCTTGGTAAACTTTTAAAATTACTGGTCAGGTGAAACTTAGTGTTGTTACAACCATATTTAGTTATTTTTAGCGGATTCTAGACCTAGATCAACATTAAAATTAAAATAACTTGAATAAATTAAACTTGTTTCTAATTCCCTGGCACAACATAGAATATTGCCAGACGGCAAAAAAATTAGGTAATTCATTTTCTACACATTTTGATCAGATTCTACTTACATTGCTTGAATGTAATTAAAATGTAATTAAATAAATCGGCAGACAAACACACACACAGTATATCCCCAAATTAAGCAAGATACGCTTGTGTTATGGATAATATACAACGGACCACTCTGGGGCCGATCCCAGAAACGCAGACCATAGTAAATAACGGAGAAAATACATTTCCGAAATTTACTATACCGGGAATCGAACCCGGAGCCTCTGTGTTGCAGTGAGGTAAGCCGGCAAAGGCTTAGCCCGCTCAACCACAGAGGCAGTCTGTATTTAAAAAATATCATATTTTGAGATTTTGTGCGTCGCATTTTCAACAAACGAGCTTTACACTCAGGTTGTTGTTGTGCCAGAATTATATCCAATAGATACAAGGCTGATTTTCAGATGACCCAAAAATATATATGTATTTTTTTACATATATAATATATAACTATTAAAACTTGCACAGTGAAATTGTCATATAAAATACTGATTAAAGTATAGTCAAAACTCACACTATAATTAATTCAGACATACTAAGTGATTGCCCGCTTGGTTTTACTTTACCTTTGTATTTGACGAAAAACCTCGTATTGATCGAAGCACTATCAGGCTATTAAACCACCTATATTTTACAAAACACTTTGTGCTTTACAGTAATTGATATTTTTAACAAGTAATAAATAATCTTCCTAATTTATTATCTATATTAGAAATAGCAATAAGTAAAATTAATGATTTAAAACAGTATTGAATAAATGAAATTATGAATTATAAAAAATAATAAATAACTTACTGTAGTATACACAAATAGATAGAATTACAGTATCTCTTTGATTTAAAAATAAATTTCAAAATCGGAAACTCCCATCCCACTCCCATCAATATGAATACCTAATACTAAATGCCGTTTTTGGAATGTTTCTCTGTCAGTCTGTTGAAAAGTTTATCTCGGATAAGCTTCGAAACCGTTTAAGAGATCGCAATGAAAATTTCAGGGATTAAAATGGAAATTGTATTTCTTATTTTCGTGTATCTATCAGGGTTTAGAAAATATGAAAATAAGTCAAAGTCCCACGAGAATTATATGGCGGTCATAGATAGTGTTAAATATTATATGATTTTGCATTTAGTCCCCATACAAATACTTTATTTCCGACTTCTCCCTTCTCCTATCCCATCTTCTTTATTCCATCCCCATATTTCATTCTATGCCATCCCCTCTATCCTATTCTTCCTTTCTGATCCTTCTATCCTATCTATCTATAAAGGCTGACAACGTGTTTGATTCGCCCTTGGTATTGCAAACATCTAGGTGTCATTAGTTTACCACTTTCGGTGCGCCGTCTGCTTGTTACGCAGTTTTAAAAATATCCAAAAGATTCCGTATTTTATTTAAATTTTAATCAGCAGGTTACAAAAAAGTTTATTTCCTTAGTTAAAAAAAGAAATGAAACTATTCTAGCGTCTTTACAGTCACACTTTTGCACGCTCTTAAGAATATGTTTCCTGAAATAAAGGAGAAATTATGCTAATTCAAAAGAACGAAATATTTTATTAAAGTACTCTATTTTTTTTTGTAATTTGTACACGCTTTTCTGATTATCTTTGCATGATTCTAGAACGCATATAATTTATTTTAAAAAGAACTCGTAACTTGTCGTCTATTTTTAATACGATATTACTTCACACAACCATAGTATATAGTATATATTAATATAATACTTCTGAAAATATGTTATAAGCCTCCGTTACATATATTTTTACTATTTTTGTATAATATATTATAGATTACGCTACAGTATTGTATATAGACTAGAGATGCCACGAATATTCGGCTTCTATTCGATATTCGGATGCATACTGTGTAGTATTCGGGCGAATACCGAATAGCAAATCGTATAAAGACGCACATATTATCACTCAAAAATGAATCTATTTCAATCACAAATTACAGATAGTTAAATTGTGTTTTAAGTAAAGATACCACGAATATTCGGCTCGGCCGAATACCGCATAGTTAAAAAAGTGGCCGAATAATGAGACAAGCCGAATATTCTTAGCATCTCTAATATAGATAATATATTTTGTGTTCATTATTTTAACTCCAAAGATACATATTCATTCATATTACATGTTGTACAACGCACATATGATTTTTGTAAAAACAAAAAAGTAATTTATTGTTACTCCTATGATAAATCACAGAGAAGATGTTCTTTGAATAAAATAAACTTTCCTTTTATTCATAATTAATAAGGAAATTGTTTTTGTAATTTGTGACATTTTTATCTGTCCTTAAAATACTTATACAATTTAGAATAAAATTTGGTGAAAAGGTTTTACCGTTTTGTGTGGATAATACTAAATTAGGAAGCGGTCAAGCAAATCAATGGAGATACTTTTTATGATCTTACAAAACGTTTCAACCTCATATATTTTTTGTGAACACACTTTCCTCAGACGACATAAGTAGTAAAAAAATGGAGTCAAATAGCGCATTAATTATTATATGAAAAACTATATAATCCAAAAAAAAATTGGGGTAGGCCACCCTTACCACTTAGGGGTATAAAAATAGTTTACGTCCTATTCTTACACCTACAGAATATACACAATTAATTTCATAAAAATCGGTCAAGCCGTTTCGGAGGAGTTTGGTTACAAACACTGTGACACGAGAATTTTATATATATAGATAATTGAAATGCCTCTGTTTTTAAGCGGGCTAAACCTTTGCCGGCTTACCTCACTGCAACACAGAGGCTCCGGGTTCGATTCCTGGTATAGCAAATTTCGGAAACGTATTTTCTCCGTTATTTACTATGGTCTGGTGGTGTGGGATCGGCCGCAGAATGGTCCGTTGTATATTACCTATAAGCGTAACGTGCTTAATTTGGAGATATACAGTGTGTGTATTTGTCTGCCGATTTATTTATTATTATTATAAATTATTTCTATCACGACATTTTAAAAGTTAGATGATAAGACATTATTTTAACTCCTGTTCTTTTATATTGAAGTGAAACTTCTTTAGAAACGTTGTGATTTGAAACTCGATGAAACGAAAAACGCCATTAAAAATAGATAAACACCTAAATATATAGGACTAAGCCTGCGAGAGAATGAGATAGAATACATTATATTTAATAAATTAAACACTATACTCATACACATAGAGTTGGAAATGTTTGAAAGTTTTTCGTTAATACTTCAAATTTCATGTTTTAAAGCTTAAATATATTATAACGATATAATATATGAAATGTGACGTCACGAAATTTAGAAGCCGTCACACTTTGTATCACTTCTACTGCGTGTGAACTGCATACACACACACATTTTTTTGAAATAATAGGATTTATTGTAACATGTGTCCACATCCCTATTGTTACACAATTAGGTTCATGAGTCCATTAAGTTCGTGAGGCATTTTTGGTGAGTTTGCGACCCCCTCTCCCATTTCTCAGTATCACGTGAGATTTTTCAAAATGTGTGTTTCTAGTGTAAATGCATTGAATTTATTCTAAAAAAACATAATTTACTTAATATGTTTATTTAAGATTGAGTAGAGCGAAGGTTAAAATTTAAATGAGATAATTGAATAATAAAGTACTAATCAAATAGTAAATATAGTTTTGACAACTATCAACCAAATTGAAATTTGAGAAAAGAATTCCAAACAATTGCGAAACGAATGAAAAAAAAATGCGGGTTACGTAATATAAGATGACCAAAATTGGAAAATGAAATGAATAGCTTTGTATGAGATTGGGGAATATCACAACAATGCGACTATGGAGTATGAAAGAAGTGAGGAATGAATGCGGTCAAGATAGAGAGCATACGGCTATAAGGCCAGAACATGAACGTGAAGCTCGAAGGCCAAAAAGAAATGTGAGAGCGGCCGGGAAATGCGGGGATAAGAGAGAGGGAAAGGACTTACAGGATAGCTCGACATACCAGACACGCTACGAACGATGCGGGCTTCGCAGCAGCAGGTGTAGAATGCGGCACGTCACATAAAATGGGGCGAGATTTTCGGCGGCGCGATCAGTGATCGATCGTAGACTTTGTCACATTACATAGTGACAGATGGGGCGAAAAGAAAAAAGAAACATAGAGGTGGTGACCAAATAGGTCGGCGTTAACAATAAATACTTAAATGATAACTACTAAAATTCATAGAAGAATATTTATTCCAATTTAGTTCACGGACATTCATGCATAGTCTCAAGAGTGACTATTGGAACCAGCATGTCCACGTTTTTTCAGTAAAATCATCTGTTCCTTCTACCTCGTTGTGATTTAGTCACTCTATTTCACTCTCTAAGCTGTTGTCGCTTCCGCACAGAATCTCAGTAGCTCGTCTTGTGACAATCCGTAAGGATCGCACTTTGCGCAATGTGCAATGTGCAAAAATATATGTAATATTCGCCAAGACCCCCTTCTCTCCCTCAAACGCCTCACATAATTAATGGACGCCCCCTTAAGAAACCGCTGCACTAGGTATAAACAGGTATGATTTATAAGACAGATTTTAATACCAATAGTTATTCCAAACTGTTTCCTCTACCCGCTTTTGTATGCCTACAACTGCCTTTATGTAATAACGGAATCAACTTACAAAATACACATTTTTGTAGTGTACCTTGTAAGCGTATTGTAATGCCTAGTACCTTCAATATTGTAGAACATATTTCATTTATTCTTGCGTAATAGATTTTTTATTGGATTTAGATTTTGTTTTAGGCTTCTTTCGATTAAATACGACTTTTATGTATTTTATATATCTATGTATTATGTGTACATATATGTAGTTATATATGTGTCCATATGTTTATGTATTTCATTATGCAAATAGGTTTCAATACTGTGTAGTATTCGGCCAAGTTGAGCCATATTCATGGCATCTCTAGTTAAAACTCAACTTCAATTCAACTATCAATAGTTTTTGATAGAAATATATAAATTTTGAGTAATATTAGTTGGGGAAAAAGTTTCTTCGCATTTTATATAAAAATTCATAAGGTTTTTTTATAAAGTTTATTTACATTTGACTAAAGTATGTAGGTGCCATTTTGTTGGATAGCTTTTTGCCATTTTGTAGGTAGGGACGTGATCCCATTGCTATAAAAATTTTGGGGCTTCTGATCAAAAAACTGCGACAAGTGGTTTTGGCAGTCCTCTCGTGATGTTAACCTGACACTGCCTAAGGAATTCTGCAGAGACCGAAACAGGTGAAAATCTAAAGGTGCAAGGTCAGGACTATACGGCGGATGCATTAACACCTCCCAGCCAAACTCTCGTAAATTTTGCTGAGTGGCTAAAGATGTGTGAGGTGTAGCGTTATCATGGTGAAAAACCACACCCCTTCTGTTGATTAATTCCGGCCGCTTTCTCTCAACTTTTTGCTTTAATCTCATCAGTTGTTCGCAGTACAGTTCAAAATCGATGGTCCTGTCTGGCGGTAACAGCTCATAATGAATAATGCCCTTCCAATCCCACCATACACACAGCATCACCTTGTTGCGAGTTAACCCGGGTTTCGCCGCAGTCTGTGAAGCCTGACCGACCTTTGACAACGATCTTTTTGGCACGTTCTTATCGTACGTGATCCACTTTTCATCACCAGTTATCAGCTTTTTCAAAAATGGTTCGGTTTCATTACGTCGTAATAAAGAATCACAAATGAGTACACGGTTCCTTAGGTTTCTTTCAGTGAGCTCATGAGGCGGCACCCAAATATCGAGCTTTTTTGTGTACCCAGCTTTTTTCAAATGCGCCAAAACCGTTTTGTGGTCAATTCCCAGTTCTTCAGCTACATCCTAACTACTAATATACCGATCTTGCTCCACTTTTTCAAAAATGGCATCAATTTTGTCAGTAACAGGGCGACTAGAGCGACGTGCATCTTTGACATCAAAATTTCCGGATTGAAAACGCTGAAACCAAATTTGCGCTACTCTCACAGATACTGCATTAGGTCCATAAACATCGGAAATTTTTTTCGCGGCTTGTGTTGCATTTTTACCTTTTTTGTAGTAAAATTTTAAAATGTATCGAATTTCTTTATTAGATTCACTCATTTTAACAACAATAAAAACAAATGAAAATCACACATTTTCCTAATTTGAATTTGGAATTGTCTTAAAATTAAAACTTTTTAAAGATACCAAAACCAGCCAGATACAAATGGTATAGCCAAAGAGATCTTATTACAAGTGCATACATACTATATGCGAAAAGACTTTTCCCCCAACCTATTATGTACGTTTTTTCTTTCACGATTCGGTATTCGGTGTTAGTCCGAATACTACACAGTATTTGGCCGAATACCGAATACTTAGAAGCCGAAGATTCGTGGCATCTCTAGTAGTTTACTTGGAATAAATACTGACAAAATAGCAAGCTAATATTCTGTACTATAGTCGACGCATTTTAAGCTGAGTCGTCGGTCAATAAATGTCACTGACAGTAGGAATGTACACGCAATGCAACCCATTATCGATACTTAGCTACCTGCGCACGCGGGGTCGATGCATCATTGTGACCTTCATTAGCACTCTGACTCCTGATTGGTCGTTACGTGTAAGGGTTGTTGTTTTTCTATAAATATAATATTTTTTGTTATGACATTCATTACATTACTTACGCTTCGTTACGCAATACGCACAATGAAGAAATTATTTTTTAACGTGGTTTTGAAGAAATTAAATGGTGACATCAACGCTCAAGCTCGAGCTGTAATTCACAACGTGTTCCTGTTTTTAAAAGAATTGATAACTGACCCCAGACTGGGCCAAATGTGTGAGGCATTCCGAGGAGCTCCAGGATAAGGACTTAAGGAAAACTATTTTAAGAGATCAAGCACCACCTCTGATAATTAACCTACAGGAAGATGACACAGATAGGGAAGATACGGATGAAGATTGTTGAACAACTAAGAAATATCCCTAAAAAAGATAAAAACGGCCCTTTTCACGGCCACATTACGATCTATAACAGTTTCTCTATGATTACGTCGAAACAAACATTTTATGTTACAAATTAAAAACTTTTATTTTCGCGGTAATTATTCCTATTAATACTTAACATAATTTAGTATATCGGTAGTGCCTATCCCGCTATCGATATGCACCTCTACAATTCTTACGAACATCACTACACCTCTCCATAAGACCTGTAAGTGCGAGCGAGACAGACTGATAAATATGATTTATGACCCGAAGCCTCAGTTCATAATGCGTCGACTATAGTATCTAGGCAACGGATACAGTTTAACGTATTTTACCTGAGCGGAGGTAGAAACAAAGGTAAATAGACGTGACAGCAATGAATGGAGTAAACACGTTTTAAACGGGAACAAAGGGTGCGCAAACGCGAGCACTCGCTCCCAGTTCACGCCCTAATACACATGATTGTTTCCCTTCACGCTTTCTATGTAAAAGGAATGAGATCGATGGGTAAACACGGCTTCCATTTACTCTAATCGCGCTATAGCACTAAGCTGTGTCTTACGATGGTTCACAAATAAGTCCTTGAATAAACGAATGAATGAAAACACTTTATTGGTCACCATAAATTAAAACTCCGATCTTAAAAACTAGTTATAATAAGTGTTGAACAAAGGGCGGCCTTATCTCTTTCAGGCAACCCCCTAGAGTAAGGATAATATTAAATAATGACAGTGGCGGTGTAGATAATTAATAATATGTAACATTTAAAAGATTAATAAATAAATGACTATATACAGACATAAAACATATCATAATACATGCAGAATAAGCAGCACTAGTAGACCTGAGAGGAACAAAAATAATTAGCAACCATGCCTTTAAAAGGCAATACTGATTTAACTTGTCTGATGTCGAGTGGCAGCGAGTTCTATAAGCGGACAGCCTGTACTTGAAGGAATTATCAACGAAGAAACAAGTGTGTACAGTTATCATTAAGGAGAGATTATCACTAGAGCGTACGTCCTTATATTTTAAGAGAACTTTATACGCATCTTTTACTGTAAGTTAAACTTTTTACTCTGGCACTAGTTAGGTTAATATATATAGGTATAGACATAAGGCACACACTGCACATGCACTTCCTTACAACACCAGCATGTAACAGATACACTCTACTTTAGTATAAGTTTAGTATTAAAATTAGAATAAATAAATATAATAAGTTATTCGTAAGGTACACCACAACACAAACATACATTCAATAAATGTTACACACAATAACAAAAATAACAAATAAGCGTGTATAAACTTTAAAATCTTTTTTCTATATTAAGTTGTAAAAAAGGGTACGGGACTAGAGTGCGTAGAGTTAATAATAAAAAAAATCTTTTACTCTATGTCTGTCCATCTACCCATCAATCTATACGTATATATCAGAGACAGTTTTATGAAAAACTCAATGTCTATAAATATAGACATTTTATATGAAAACGTGTTTTTGTACATTATAGTGTATCCTCTATCGCTGTTACCTTTCCACGTACAACTAACATGTAAAACTCTTAAAAAAGCATTTATATTTACTAATTACCAGAGTTTTCCTGGTGGCTATGACGCGGGTCTAACCCTAGGAAGTAATTCTATTTTACTTACGTAAAAACTTAATTAGGTTTTTGGATGTATATAAACCTTCAGTAAATAGAAATATATTATCTAACTGATGGTGAAAACCTCTTAAAAATCCGTTGCGCGGTTGAGAAGGAGTTAGCGGTATACAGACAGACGCGATAAGCGACTTTGTTTTTTTATATTATATAAAGACGATATGCATAGCAAAATTATGAGTTTGTAATAATTTTCTACTACAAACAAAATAAAAATTATACAAGAGAATTGCAGATGTAAATTGTTGAATTTTTCATTGCATGATATTATCATTTTCTGACGTAGAATTTCGATCGTGTTTCTCCCCGTTAGCTTTGCTTCTCTTTAACAACGTATTGTTATCGTAATCAGGGAAGTTCTGTGTAGTCAGAACTTGTGTTCTGGGTTCATTTTAGATCTTGCTTTCCAAATTCGAATTGAATAATCTGGAATAGTTTTAAACTTAAACTCTTTATTGTTCACCACATCAGTACATCTACATAAACTAACTACAGCTAATAAAGATAAGAACAGTACGTAGTCTTATCATCCCTTATAACAGATTTCTTCCAGACAAGTTCAGACAACCGATGTAACAGAAATCTCACTAAAGGTTGCATATTTGCATTTCTGCACTGGTTCAGCTGTTTAAGAAAACAATATACAAAATACAAAAAATATTTAATTATGTAGTCTATACTATACAAAATGTTATCTCTGACTGTCGATGTATTGTTAGTGGGGGATATTTATATAGCAAAACACATAGAACTTCGAGAACTGTTTAATTCGACTTCCAAATGAAGAATGCCGTACAATTAATTATAACTTATGATCTTCACACAATAATTAGCTGCCATAGAAAGCTACTATGACATGTGCACCAGACCAAAGTCGAAGTGAGAATGATCTTCTATCGCTACGCATGCTCGCTTTGATATCCTATTAGTTAATCATAACTACCTGCAAATATTATAATATTACAATAACAGGTTGCACTACTTGGAACAAATGTTATTAACAGTATGTATAAGTCAGTTTATTGTAGTTTAAAAAAATTACCGAGATGAACATATACAGATAAATGTACAAAAGGTGCTTATACATACTTAATACTCCAAAATAAGCCCATTTAAGTGGTTGCTCAAGCTTTACGAACTGAAAGCATATTAACTCGCGGGACGGCAAATAGAGCTTTTTGATGGATTATATAGAAAAGCTCTCGGTACAACACCCACTGGAATTAGTTTCCCAACCTACTGTCTCTATATAGGGATATAGAGAGTATAAGGAAAATTCGTGCCGATATTTATATAACCAAACTAGCTATGACCGCGACTACGTCCGCTTGGATTCTTTTTCGAGGTACCCTAAAAAAAGTAATCTAAGTTACTCCTTATAGCATCAGCTATCTACCAGTGAAAGTCCCGTCAAAATCGGTCGAGCCGTTTCAGAGGTTAGCCAAAACCTCCAGACAGACAGACAAAAAACAATAGACTTTTTGATATAAGTACCGTATATACTTTCATATGCATTTAGTAAAAAGCTGTTATTTTGAAATTACAAACATACATTTCAATTTTATTTATCTGTATCAATAATGTGGATAAAATCAGAAATGAGGACATCCGTAAGAGAACGAAGCCAACCGACCGACGGCGGATGGAGCAAACGAGTCCTGGAGTGGAGACCACGTCACGGCAAACGTAGTGTAGGACACCCGCCAGCCCGGTAGACTGACGATCTGCGTAAGATCGCCGGCAGGGGCTGGATGAGGAAGACGGGAGACCGGGATATGTGGCGCGTACTTGGGGAGGCCTACGTCCACTAGTGGACTGAGATTGACTGAAGAAGAAGTATAAATAATTCCAAATTAGCAGCTACCTGAGAGACTGTTAAAAGTATTTTGAACCTCTACCGCTTCGATATTTTTTACAATTTTCCACATCCTATGTCAAAAGATAGATGGACGATTCTGTCACAAATTTTAAAAGTAATAACTCACCACTGCGATAGAAAAGTCAGTAATAAACATCATTATGTTTTTTGAAGATCTCTCTAAAATTACATATATACAGGTGAATTTGTCAAGTGGGCCTTCAGGGCCAAATCCTTAACTATACGAAATTGCGAAAAACACTGAAAGGAATCCTGAGGCCGAATTTGATGAAAACTAAAATACAGACATTAGATTTTTGAAAAATGAATTACCCTGGGCAGAAATCGAATCGGCTGATTTTCAAAAAATGTCAAAAACTAAAGTGTATAAACTTATGACGTCATAAGTTTATACAAGTACAATTAATCATATAGGGCCTTAATTATTATTTAAATAATCATAATAATTATTTATATCATGATATTTTAAAAGTGAGATGATAACATGTTATGTTGATGCCTGGCAAAATATATGTAAATAAATAATATTATAATTTACCTATTGTAACACGTGTCCGCATGCCTATTATCTATAATATTGTTACAATTTGGGCCACCTGCATATTTGTAAACTAAGCATATTTATTATCCACCGGCGTTTGAGCTAATAACATTGAAGCTCTTTTATGACTGTCTTCTTTTGTTTACTTTGTGTTTAAAATTTGTGATTGGAAAAACAGCCCATTATGTATTGTAATCTTTATGGTAGTCATTACCCAGGTGTGATTCTTGGAAAATTCAGTCCACACAGTCGAGCAGACATATTGTATTTGCACAGAATAAAGCGTCAAGCGCTAACCTCAAGTGAGGCAAGGCGTGTGTACATTCAGTAATCTATATGGTGACGGACTTTGCGCGTGTTATTGAATCGTGCATTACGTTTGGACTGGTGGTGTTTAGTTATATTTGTACCTGTGTTATACGTGTTTGTATAGTTCTAATAAATTCTATAGTAATTCTAACGGCATTTTAATTCAAGTTCCGTAATTCGTAACAATATTCTAAAAATGCCATGTCTGCACATTGAAGATATTTAAAAAAATCAACTGGGATGGAATATGAACGATGAAGAAAACAACATATTCATATCGGTAACCACTTTTCATTGCGTGGTGTAACAACCCCCCCTATAAAAATAGGTAAAACAGAGATTGGCTGATCTCTCCCTCTATATATATATAAACAATATACATATAAGAGCAAAGAGTATATGGATACTCTAAAATTTTTCCGCCCTTAGAATTGTAATTATAAAGAAATCTATTATAGAATTTCTTTTTGGTTTGATTGGCTGTGATAATATGTCTAGTGATAGGTATCCTACGTTGTGTATATAAATATTGTAATAACTCAGTTCTATGGAAATTTGTCCAAACAAGGAAATCATTTAAAAGTTCAGAAGTTGAAATATCATACCCAGTATTAATGACGGATTGTGATTAACTATTAGATTTACCGAACTACTTGCCTATTTTAGTTACCTATAACGAAACTAGGGTGAACGGAATAATCTACTTCCGAATACCTTCCTAAACCTATAAATATAATACGTTATTAATAAGAGTTTGATTGAGTAGATTTTAATATTAGAATAATATGTGTATATAATATGTATGTAGAGATGCGTATCTATGTATTTTGTAATACATAAAGTGTAGTGTATGTAAAGTATATATGTAGTTATGTAATATGCATGTATAATATGGTGGGTAATTTTACTTATGATATTAAGAAACGAAGTAAAAGTATGATTTATACAAATTTGATATAGGTATTATATAGACGTTTGTATGATTTTAGTGGTTATGAACTAAGAGTTTAGTGAGTATATAAATAGAATATAAAATTATGGAGATTGGGAAGGATTTAATTAATGAAGATTTAATAAAAGGTATAATAAACCCAAAATTCCTTCCACCGGGTCAAGAAGTGATCCCTCACAATCACTTTTTATTATACCTTCTGGATAAGAAAGGAACTAGTCGATGAACCAATCCCAAAAATATATCCTTTAAATATTATGTGAGTCATTTAGACCGATAATCCAGTTCGGTTAATGTGTGTGTAAGGCCAGAATTGGGTTTTGAGAGTGCCGAAGCAACTCACAAAAATACATAGCGTCCTTTCGGTACTTAGTATCGTAATACTGCCCTATGAGGCTATCTAGAATAAATAGGCTGTCTTTCTGTAAATAGAATTTAGACGCCGTGTAATTAGTAATATAGCACTCAGGTGGGAAGCACTTACTAGTCACGCATGTATTGATTTGAGATATAGGCCACGAAGACGAGCGTTTTACCAAACATTTCATATCAGCATTTAAATGACTAACAATAATTTATTGAAAGTGCCAATACGCAACTTTCAAAAATACATTGTGAACATGTCAGACGGTTCGAATATTACGAACGTGCACTGCGAGTTACTATGCCTAGGCCAACTATCTATTAAAGAATCATCGACCATAGTTAGACAAGTAAGCTGTATCAGCGCTCAAGCAGATACACCGCTGACGAACACAAGTATTATATAATTTAGTTACAATATAAAATATTGGCTCATTCCCCAGTATGAGGATAGGAAGGGTATAATATGATACCTTTGACATAACCTTACCTTTTAAGTGTTTTACTTTAGGCAAATAACTATCAATTGAAACAGTCATTTGAATCAGAGTTAATCCCACTGATAAACAACACAGGAAGGCAGGCATTCAATGCCGAACTGAATTTAACAGTTCATTGGTGAGTCATTTTTACCTCAACACAGTCCAAGTCAAACTAGACCAGACAACAAGAGCCGTTTACTTAAGCAGACAAGACAGTTAGAGCACTGACTCGAGGCACTTCCTGATAACAAACCATTCCGTCGCATTTGTCTAATCGACGTTTGCGAACGACCTATGTGTAAAACACAAACTGTCGAATGAGAATGTCACGATAATAAATATCGTACCCAGGTAGGCAAGAATCATGTACTATAGCTACGATGTACAATTCTCAAGAACTAATCGAGCTATCTGTCCATTTTACCAAGCACTGCATTTATAAGGTAGAAATGACTAAACAAGAACTTGTAAGTCAAGAATAGAATAAATATGTATAGGGCTTTTAACCTGATCCAATTTAAACTGGCATGGATTTACCACAAACGAAAACACATTACCTCGCTGAAACTTATTATAAATGATAAGTTACAGCTACTTTACCTTGACATATACATGTATATAATATCTCGTATAGAGCAAAAGATATCAGTGTAAAGTACAAGGATTATAACGTGAACTTCATTTATATAATCGTTGATATAATAAATATTAAAAATTTATATAATGTTTAGTGTTATAAAATGATGTATTAAACGACTTCAATTAAGCGTTAATCCCAGTTGTATTAGCAATCTTTGTCTTAAAGCCAGGGACTCGCTATCAGAATAAGTATTATATAAACGCTACTATAATTTTTATGATATCAAATGATTTCGACAGGAAACAAAGACCAGTAACTCCGTATTTATCGTTTTATTAATGACGCCCTTAGACTTATTTAAAGTAAGAGAACCAATATTATAAACGTAGAGTTTGAATTCAACCTTAAAGATATAGTTCGGTCAAAGATGTTAGAAATACGTATATCAGATCATAGTGTTTTGAATAAATAGTCAACGTTATTTATAACATTACGATGTACAACTATCATGTAATGAATTAGTAATAATTTTGAATAATATATTCATTCATATAGCTTAAACGTAGGATTGCTCAGCTTAAATAAATCATTATAGAATATATTTTAATACATCTAATAAAGAGATCCGCGGCTATTTTGAATTAGTATAAAATTACGTACATTACTCCACCTGAAATTCAATTGAAAAATCCTGCTTATACATAACTCCGTAGATCCCAGACTAACTCTATTCAACTACCTATATAAAAGCAAACAACTATTAGCAATATGACTACCATGCTAGTCCTCGTCATTAAACGGGGACTCTATTACTCACGTAACCGCTACTATTATTTCAGGATTTTGATGACTGGAATGCGCCTAACTGGAACCACTTTTAATCTATCGATCTCCGCACAGATCGGACTAACAATACGGACTACTCATTTCTAAAACTTTGACGCCTATATAATTTTATTATAGAGAATGATTTATCACGAGATTATTAATAATTTGTCGTATTGAATCAAAACTGCTACTAATCTAGTGCTAGTTAAGAATTAAATAATGAATTAAATGAACCCCAAAATCTTTAAATCACGTAATCATATGATTTTATGTGAAAGTTAAAATCAACCGACAAATGTAACGATGAAACTCTAACAATACATTACTACTACTTTTGTTCTAGAACCCCGCTAGTATATTTCACCAATTAAAGACGTCTATTCTCATTTAATTCCGCCCCCTTTTTGTCTACGCTTGAATTAGAAATTCAAAAATCAAACTAAAACTAAAGGATATTAATTATTAACAGAATCTATATTTAACTATTACTATTTAAATAATAAATAACAACACTACAACTTCGTTCGCGTAGCTCAACGGCGTACCCGGAGCTATATTTCGACCGCGTGATCCAATAATAATAATCCGATGGATCTCAGACTTGACAGCGAGGCTTCGACCTCTGAACGACGGACTACACCACTGTCAAATCTACAAGTAAAACTCGCGAACTCACGCTTCGAAAGACTGTCTAGAATTCCTCACGAGAGTCCCTGTGTAAGTCTGTCTGAAAATCTGTCAGAGTTACCCCAAAAGTCTGTGTAAAAGTCTATACAGGAACCTTCGTGAATCCTCGTTGAAAGTCCCCCTTTTCGATCTACTTCGCGATTTCCTCCGATTCGATTAATCCCCCCAGATCTACCTCGCGATTTACTCCGATTCGATTAATCCTCCTTTCCCGAACTACTTCGCGATTTACTCCGATAGATTAATAATATCCTCCCTATTTCGACTGTGTCGCAGGCTTTTATTCTCAAAAATCCTGCCACCACCACTTCCAATAAAGGGGTGTTCTTTCATTATTTGGACCGCCCCTTTCAGCGATCCTTGATTGTTTTAGCGTTATTTGTAAATTAGACCTATTTGGCCTTAGTTTAAGAGTGTTAGTTAATTAAATATGATTGAGAAATTATCGATCAATCGATCTATACTGCAAATGCAAATATGTGTCTTAACTGTGTTACTATAAGATTCAGATCAGGTAACACTCAATAATGATCAATTCCTTAGAACCAGTAGATTCCTATCGTCATTTCTTTATGCCCTGACTATGTTTTAAAGTATGTACAATTGTAAATTAAAGTTCAATAGAATCATACGCATTATTAGTTTTGGTTTTAAACTTTAATATTTCTTACTTGTTTTCTTTAAAGTACAAAAGTTTTTATTAAATAAGTACATGTTTAGTAAGTTATAGTTCAAAATAAAATTCATAAGCATGGTGGATCCGTTACAGTGGGCAACCTGCCTATTTGACAGCTTCGAAATAAGAAAAATATATATTAAGATTCAATAACAGTGAAAACGGCAAAACAAATATAACTCCATTTTTATATATTAGAGTGGATTTTACCTTTAATGCGTGTAGTGCCAGTGGTTCAAGTAAACCCTATAGCGAACGTTATGTAGGTCAATTGAATTTGTGTATTCCATTTTGGCTTAGCGTCTGACAACTTTATCACTTTACTCAGGCGAATGTAGCTTCTATGTCCCGGTAAACCAACAAAACGAACTTAATAACAATATCATTAGTTTCCTAAACACACAGACTACTCAAAAACAAAATTTAGGTACCAAACTTATCAGGACAGTTTAGATGAATTAAGCCTTTAGATACACCATGGTAGAAGAACCAGAAACCAGCTCGAGACACTCGAGTCAACTGAGAAAAGAGCTAGGAAGCTGTTAGGCAATAACCGACTATTCGACGAGAGGCTTCAATTCTAGGCCTTTTTTTTAGCCAGGGGTAATCCGGTTGAGGACTAAGCCGCAACAAGGGCAGAATCTTAGGGAGATAATTCGCGACCTAGTGTGGGATTCGCCAGATCGGGGGTGGCACTAGCATGCCCAGTCAAAACTGGTGCCATGCTACTGCCACTCCCCGGTTAGGGATACCACTAAAACCCCTGGGTGTTCCGTCCTTCGCCTCATGCCAGGGCTACGGGTATATGACCTAGCCTCTCCGCAGCCCTGGCAGGCGTGGGCCTCACGAGGCCTCTTCCACTGCCGGGGGACTACATTTATCCCCCGGCATCTTCAATCTCTCTTCAATTCTAGGCCTAGATCAAAAGTCGCTAGTTTGTCGGTATTCTATAGGATACATACAGCTTGATACATAGCTTACAATTTAATTTCCTCACTTTTGTTATTTAATTTAATAGTAATAATGAAGATAACAAAAAGTGTAAGTAAGATATTGAAAGGCTGTCCCTTCGTCTGTCAAATTTATATCTTTTTGGACTAAACGAATCTTTTAACGAAACGAATTACAGGTGTCCGCTCTCCAAAAAGTCGTATATTCGTTATTTTAACGCTTTAAATAAAACGTATTTGGCCACACACAATAACTATAACATTACCCCGGATGAAGTCCAAGCATTATAATATATTATATGATGACTATCTTAGATTAATGTGATAAATTCATGTCTTTGGTGGTTATTCATAGATTGGTAATACCGGAACGAACACAACTACGCTCTTCATACTACCTATATAAGAACTTTCTGTTCGTGTGTATATCACTGAACTCCTCCTAAACCGTTAGACCGATTTTGATTAAATTTTTTTGTGTGTATTCTAGTGGGTATCGGGATAGTTTGGATTCACAATTGGACCCGGTAAGTGTCGCTGCAATCGGATTCAAATTTTTGTTTAGGGCAGGGCAACATCTGCCGGGCCCGCTAATTTCTTTATATTTTACATCTGTATAGTCCAGTTTAGAAGTAAAAAAGTGTCAACTATTATATAAAAGCCATTTTAAAGCATCGCTATGTAACTACTATTTTCATACACCAACAATAAACAGGCAGTCTGACACGCAAAAAATATACTTATAAATCGGTCATAAAACAGATCTGACTAATAATAAAAATAATCCATTCTGGAAAATATATAAAAAGCCAAGAAACTCATATTACTTGTTTCAAAAACAAAATATAATTCTTAAAGAACATTCCCAGGAAAATTTGTCACGAGTGGAAAAGTGGGGAAATAGTTTAATTTCGTTCCCGTACGTACACGACTTGTTATGAATGAACGTGTGGTATGAAGTAAACATCAGGATGAGTCACCTTAGAGCTTATTATACGATGACCTGCTTCTTTGGACGTCAAGGGCACGTCTGGGCCACTGCTATGAAAATAATCATTGGCTCGTTAATTTTGAAATAAGTGGTTTGGCCATGGGTACCTTCTGAAGTCGATAGATGTTCTGTTATTGAATTTCAGTTTCCTACTGATACAGATTCTAAATGTTCTTATACGTTCCATTTAAATACTTATATGGTAAGGTTAGTTTAAGCCATGCTTCCTTGGGCAAGCAGGGGGTATAATGTCTGTTTGTCTAAAACCCTATTAAAATTAGCCCTTTCCCTTAGTTTGAGGTTTGACATACTTTCACAGAAGTAGATCTTGGATGAACTTATATGTATGACCTTCAAAAAGTGTTCTCCAGTGAAACTTATCTACACTAATATTATAAAGAGGAAAGATTTGATTGTTTGTTTGTTTGCATTGAATAGGCTCCGTAACTACTGAACTGATTTGAAAAATTCTTTCACTGTTGGCAAGCTTTTTTTTTCAGGCGGGGGAAATGCATTTCGCACATACCGGGT
The DNA here is from genome assembly GCA_039645545.1 of Dendrolimus houi. Lineage (NCBI taxonomy): Eukaryota > Metazoa > Arthropoda > Insecta > Lepidoptera > Lasiocampidae > Dendrolimus > Dendrolimus houi. The sequence goes on from CM077134.1 coordinate 14,963,160, forward strand.
CCTTTGCTAGGGATTAGACCGTTGTCGATCATGGAGGCATTCCACTGAGGGCAATCTAAACAGTAACCGACCGCTTGTGTGGAGACTCGAACCAATGGACAAATGCCCAAGGGCTAATACCCCACTAAAACCACCCTCCTCCCATGTGCCCCGCGCTTATAGTAGGAAAGGCATGAGACTTAGAATGTAGTTACGCCCACGCCGATCCTAGCGCAAAAGTGCCTCAGAGTGCCCCGGGAATCAGAGCAAACTCACTTCGTCAACAGGGGTGAAGACTCCCCTGCTCCCTAGATGCTAGAGGGCCCCTGCAGCGGTATTTCAGGGAGGGAGATCATTCGCATATCTGCACCTCCGGGCCCCCGACTGAAGTCGGCGCCCGCGAGACGCATGCGCACTTGTACCTCTCCCTATCTCGTTCCGCGGCCTCCTTTTGAGACATAACAGCCTCGCAGAAATCGGCCGCACCCATCCAATGATCATCGCTATGCAGCATGGCTTGCACCAAACTGCCCAGCGAATCGATCGGACCTACTATTGTCTCGAGTTCAAACCTCTGGGGTGCCCATGCACACTATCCCCGGGTGACATAGGCTATATTATATTTTCAAAAAAATTAGGGATCCTTATTAAAACTCCAATAATGTAACCAAGGTGTCAAAAAAATACTGTAATATGATAGAATAAAATAATGTACTACGACTTTGCAGAACACATAATTATTTACAAAAAGTGTCGCGACAGCATATTTCTAACTATTATAGTTATGCCACAATAAGTGTTCTTTTATTTCAAAAATTTAATTGAAATGCCACCGCTAGAAAGGGCTCTTTATTTTGTATCTTGGTATTATCCTTATCAAAATATATTACTTCCTATTCAAGACTGCTTCAATACCTTTACCTATATATAACTTTTTCAATTATTCAATTCGGACATTCCATTCGAAAGATATCACGAGTTTAAAAATGTAAGTATTAGAAAAAAGTTGCATGGTCGCCGCGCACCCTGCTTGGCTAGCTAGGCTTTTGCGATGTAGGCGTCACTGGGGTACGGGCCGTATGGGAGGGGAAATATTTTGAATTCGCTTAATAGGTAATTAAACTCAACAAAAAAGTTCTTTTTAGATACCCGTACGAAGCCGAAGCGGACCGCTAGTTTTTAATAAAACTTTTGTATTTGAATTTGATCCTTACAAGCTACACTATGGATTGGTGTTAATAATACATGATGTTAGTTTCTTTTTTCAAAATCAGGCGATTCGATCCCTGACTAAAGTTAATGATTTTGCAAAAATTTTATAGTACTACTTTAGTTTTCATCAAAATCGGCCTCAAAACGTCTTTAAGTATGTTTCGCTATTTGGGATAGTTTAGGATTTCGTCCTGAAGGCCCATTTCAAAAATTCACCCTGTGTACTTACCTAATTCCTACAGTTTTATTTCTTTCCTTTATATAAATATATTAATTTATTTCGTATTAAATTATGGAGTGTCATGAATACATTATATTATTATGACATTATTATATTTGAAAATACTATACAATATTATACACTTTGACGTATTCATAACAGATATACGACGTTAATCGGCTCGTCAATATAACTCAAAAAAAATGTTTTCTCAATAATCGCATTAATATATTAATGTGAGTACGAATAACACTTTTTTCTGCATATTAACGAACCGATAAACCACGTATACCTATTACATGGGAGTACATATTAGAACCTATATTTTGTCACTAGATGACACTACAGTCGTATTGCGTCGCGGTACGGTTTGACTATTTCGTTGTATACAAGTTTTATCTATATCTTACAATACAACAATTGGGATAAGCTCTCGATTTCCCACAAATCTATTATTTTTTAAGAAAGGTAGTGAGTTTATAACTCAACGCCTCTCGTAAATTGTAACTCATCAAGAAACTGAAAACGTTCTCAATTTCTAGCACGGAAGCATGCCGTTTTCGAGCAATTGTTACTTAGTGGCGCAATTGCAAGTAACAAGTAATCAGTATGCCGGGTCTCCACATTTGGGTGTTTTTTGCCCATTTAGCTAATTTTTATAAAGGCAGTTAAACTTGCAAAAGTTTGTCACCTCTACAGAATTATTCAATGTGTGGTCACGCACATGTACATTTTTTTTATCCAATGATATCTATGGGGAAAGTTTCTGAAATAGCATTTTAGTGAAAATTTTTGACGGATGTGGCGGAATTTTCGTAAATTCAATCTGAAGACCCACCCTTTGATTATGTTTATTTCGGGCATGCTGAAAAATCAATTCGTTTGATTTTCGAGCAGGCTACTTGACGCGTAGGTGGAAGTGGACGTGCTTCGAGCGCGCATGAACAGTTTTGCTTATGAGCATGAGGATTATACATTTAAGAGTATACTTAAAACTAGTATGTTTATTGCTAGCAAATATGAACAGCTGCGGAGCATGCTTTGTTACGAGAATGTGTATCAGTACCATTAGTCTCGTTTTAATTAGACTTGCGCCAAAGTCGCTCCTCCACTCAGGAGCCCAATTTTGTTATTTCAATATCTTATCTTGGCGTTTCTAAGATATTCAAAATACGATCCCATTGCGACAATGTCAAAAATTCGTATTCTACAAAATCATAATATCTTCTCGATATTTTCGCTGCAGAATAGTAGCACAAAAAAAATGGTATCACCATCAGCAGAATTGGCAATAGCTGAAATGAATATTGTAAAGCTACCAAAAATTTTAAACATTTATTTCGTGTAGTGGAGTAGATTGGAGTTATCAGAATACTGAAATCAGACAAAACCTACGATTGGTAACCGCTAGGTGGCGCCGCAGTCGGGTCCTAGACTTTTCAGGGTAGGACAATGTTTGCCGGGCCTACTATTCTTTTATATAAACCGGCATTCACACAGCACTAAATACCTAACCAATAGAACGTTTCATATTCTAATATAAAGTGAGACATTACGAGCCTGCGCAGGTCTTTGCCTGAGAATAATTAAACGCCTAAGCCTGGGATGCCAGAGGGCTCGCGATTACCATCGAAATTGACTTTGAAACACAATTTGGCCTCAAATCACAGTAAATGTTACTAACGAACGACCTCTTTAATAAATTCCTTCGGTCGCACAACTCGATAGAATGGTTATGAATAAAAATTAATTGTATTAATTCAGCTGTTAACCGCGGGGACGTCATTCTTTACGATAACTGCCTCTAGGGTCTTAAAATGGCCGCTTCTGGAGAATCACTTTTGAAATTAACACGTGTATTAATTATATATATGACATAATATTTCAAGTTATTTTGAGATTTCTTTTATTGCTTGAGTTCAGCAGACAAGTAGACGGCCCACCTGATGAAAAGCGGTTGTCATCGCCTATGGACATTTGTAACACCAAAGGTTACCAATGCGCTGCACCTCTCTAAAGGGAAGCTAGGATCTGGCCACTAATGCCGGAACACAACTAAAGCTTCTTATCTTCTTCTTATCTTAGACCAGGGATGGTCGCCATCCAAGCGGGCAAGTACCCTACCACCTGGCTGCGGAATGTTTTGTCGCCTCTTATGACAGGCCGCCCGGCTGCAGAAAATTGTATTCTTTTCCATTCCTACATGGACTTGTCATACTCATAACACGGATTTACGAAATTGACTATTTTAATACTTCAGAGATCTATTTAGGTTTATTGGTTCTTAAAAAATAACTTTGCTGGATCGCTCTACAAGTCTTCACGAAATGCGTTTTTTTTATTATAATTTTTTTTGTCGAGGAAAAATTCACTTGAAGAGTGCCCGATGCGAGGAAAATGTGTTGATAGGTGTAGGATTCGCCACCTTGGGGTGGTAATAATCCTTCCGAAGAAATGCTATGACTGCCCGAATCTGGAATACACACTAAAACCCCCCGATGTTCCATCCTTCGCCTTGTATGGGTAATAGACGATATTTACAATACTGAGAACAGTCTACTATAATCCCCGTCACGATTCCAGAACGGTGACCGAATCCGAAGCCTTTTGAGGAAAACAAAAACATAATTTCGGGACGCCGAGGTCCAAAATATACAATGCACAATGATATATTGATATCATCAACACGTTAATTCATCTTCCACCTCTAAATACAATTTCAACTTCATCGCTTTACTTTGATATTTACATGTGCATAGATCGCGATTCTCCTATTATATTAATGTACTCTATGATCGCGATTGAATGCCATTCCCAACACAACCATCGCAATTTTATACTTTTGCGTCGGTGTCTCAAGTGGCGCCATGTTTATACAGCGAACGTCAGCAGAAGCTAGGTTTTAATAACAATACAATTTACTTACTTTATAACTGTTCATTTTATACAATTTCCATTGGTAGCGGATAGATATTTGTGGCTTTTGATGTCGAAACTCTAGGGCCATGAGGTCCAGAAGCCCAACGCCTTTATCAAGACCTATTAAAACGGTTGATAGATGTCTCACGCGACCGAAACGCTGGCTTGTATTTGGCTGTATATAGATATTATTAGTATAATTATATATTAGTTTTTTTTTTTCATTTAATGGTTGTAAATGATAATTGTAAATATTACTTTTTAACTATAATTTTATTATATGAGTAACTACGACAATTCTAGTCTCATGACATCTCTTATAAATACATTGTTAGCTGACATATATTTTACGATGCCAACATGATATTATCGATAAGTTGCTAAATCGCGTCACATTGGCTACAATTATTGCGAAAAGCGATCCCTATTATTACATCGACCGCTCAAAATCCCTGCCGAAAACTAAATACTAATTTGCAAAGTCTATGTGGCAAACCAATGCTTTTAATGAAGAAGTTGAAATCCAATCATAGCCCACAAAGAGATGGATAATCTCAAAGGGCGAGTTACGAGATATTCTCATTTCCCGTGCGGCCTCACGATATAAAATCGACAATCGCTGGCCAGCAATTCATTTACTTTTCACGATTAACTTCGCAATTTACTCGAGTGAAGTTAGCGCGTTAGGGCGAGTTCATTTATCTTTGTTGCTTTCTATTTCTCCGTGGTGTAATCGTGAGAGGAATTTCACATTAATATATTTCATAACGTTGTTGTTATGACGTTAAAAACGATTGACAGAAGATTCTAAATTGTCACATAATTAAAACTACGTTTTAAGGGTTTTAAGCGCGGTATTTAATTTGATCTTTATTACGACGTTTCGGCCACTTTTCAGTAGCCGTGAGTGATCACGGAAGGCAAAGATGTCAAAAGTCAATGAGTAATGTTAAAGTTTTTATTTAGTCTACCTCCAACTTTTTATTTTTAATTATTTAATTTTAATTTTCGTTTATGGTTATTGTTTATTTACTCTATGGGACATTTTTGTCTTGCATGACCACGGCTAGTGAAAAGTGGCCGAAACCTCGAAATAAAAATCAGGTAAACAGTACCTCCAATAAACTTTCATGTATGAAAAGAATAATGAAAGTAAATGCAGCGAAAGGTATTTGTCAAGATGGTCTCATATGAAGATTCATCGTCTCTGTCTAACTCCATAGAATGATAATATGGTCGTCACGTTTTACGGATACCGGCTATTTATGAGAGCCCCGATAGAAAGCGTACACCCATGAAATTCTGAGTTGACATCTTGAAAGATGTTTTACGTGCCAATGATAGCACATAGATGCTGAAAACAGAGCGAAGTGAAGAAGCAAAAGCAGAGGAAAGGAAGGAAAGGTGATCTGATGCTACGAGATCAAAAAATAGTACTCTAATATGTATATCCGCTAGCTAATACGAAATGAATTAATAATAACTGTAGCTGAATTTATTGTCCGAAGACCTGAGATGATATAGAAAGCATTTATGCACACGCTCATTCCTTCCGAAGGAACCCGAGAACAAGGACACCAGATGACACTACAATACTTTAACGGTGTTATTCATATTGAGTTGGAGTAAGTTTGTTGGCTTCTTTAAGAATCTTAAAGAAGAAGCTTTAAGGTTCTTAAAGAAGCTTGTCGAATTATAAACAGTAACAGAGAGCAGGAAAACGGAGCTACCCGTGCAGGAATGGAGAAAGAATATAATTTCCTGCGGCCAGGCGGCCTATGGTAAAAGGCAGAGAGGGAGGTATTTGAACATCTGGATGGCTACCACTCCTGATCTAGAATATATATAACAACCTCGAGTTGTGTTCCGGCATTAGTAACCAGGTTCTAGTCTCCTTTTAGAGAGAGTCAATACATTGGTAGCATACAAATGTCCTTGCGACAGCAACCTCTTTACAATCAGGTGGGCCATCTAACAAACGAATTGGAAGTGGGCGCTAACAACTGCAACACAGTATTATACTACAGCAGTTGTTTGCGACACCAAATTGTTTCTGTACACTATGTTAATGGTTTCGAATAAGTTCTTTAATTCTTTAATCTTCCTGTCTGCTGAACTCATGCAAAAAAAATTGATGAGATCGTGAAACATTTTCATTATGCTGGGGCCACGCCTGTGAGAATGTTAAAGATGTTGACTGTAGCTGAATGCCTCTTATCTAAAGCGTTAAAAATAACGCCGTTGTCGAATAGCCACATTAGTGTATATACATACGTTATCTGTCAAAGATAACGTCATTCACAATTAATAATAATATCACATAACAAATAACGCATTACACCCACCGCCACATTTGCGAGAAACGGCCTTTATCTATAACATTATCCTAGATGAGGCCCCACCATTTTAGGCGACTAATAACTTCATTTCACAAATTCACGCTACAATATCTGAAAAATGCTACTTTTAAAGGCCGTATGAAAAAGTCACGTTTCACATTTTAATAAACAAGGCAATTTCATAGCATTGTTCTTATTTTCCTCTTACTATGTTGAAAAAAGCTTTTTAAACTTTCCTAGTATTAGATCAAATTATTATTTCAAGACGGTAATGGGCGCGTCTTGAATATTTTAATATATTATTTAAGAGGATCGTACTCCTGCTTATAATTTATTAGTCATAAATAAATAGAATTGGCGGCTGGAAGCAACTTGAGATTAGATTGGGGAGAAAAAATGAGTCGGGAAAATTAATGCTTGATAAAAAAATTAAACGTAAGAAATCGTTGTTGAATATGGAATTATTATTAATTTTAACTGAAAATTAAACACATATTATAAAGGAGTTTATTAAAAGTACATTAAACATGAGTACTTTAAAAGTCGTAGTAACGTAATTGCTAGCGCACGCGTCCCTAGCGTCCCTAACTCAAAGGGCGCGGTTTCGATCCTGGCCGGAACCACCACCGGACCACTTAAGCAGTTTTCTGACCTCATGTGCATATTGTTACAATTACCACGTGCTAACAACGGTGAAGGAAAACATCATGATGCAACCTGCACATCGAGATAACCGATGTGACAAACCTACCAAGCCACCTTGGATAAGCGTGGCGGTCATACTGTCCGTTCCCCCTATAATGGGAGGCCCTATATTTATATATATATATATATATATATATATATATATATAAGAGACGGATACGCTTTCATACATTTTTGTGCCCAGATTGTAAAAAGATGAGTGACTCTAAGATGTATATTTAATATGTTGATATTTTTTATAATTGTAGTGGATTTCATTATATTAAATACATTAATCCTGTGGTGTAAGTTAAAACTTAAGAAAACGAACAACAAGACAAGTATTTGATAATTATAAACGCATATAAAACTGACAAAGCGTAGTTTTAAATATGAAATATAAAAATGTATATAGACATACAAATAAACGTGTATAAAGGGTAACAAACCTTTTAGGTATAGGTGTCAAACATGCTCTTGGCTTGGGTCGGTCCTGAGTTTCATTTTCCAACCGCATCCCCTGTATGCGGTTGGATGCCTACATTTGCTTTTTAATATTAAAGGCACTGAGATAATTGAAATCCTCCGCATTTTACAGTCGGGAGGTAATGAAATTTCGTTGCTTTATACTTCTATAATGTAGGCGGTTTTTAATGAAATGAATAAAGTATATTCCAGATGTTATTGTAATCATTATTTTAGTATTAAGTACCAACATCACAAAGCACGCTAAACTGACTACACTTGAGCATTGCACATTTAATTTTGTCTCTGCTATAAAATATTTATCTCTCTGCGTTTTCTACCGTCTTTACAACGGAGAGGATTTCGAGGAATTATTTGATCTGGTACCAACGTTATATTTTCACCAATGAATCGCTCACCATCGACGGGGGTATTCACATTTCTTTAAGTTACCACGCTCATCTATGCAGCGGTTCTCCAGCACCTTTATTTCGCATACAATAACGACATGGAGGGAACTTTACGCAGAGGTTGTTGCTCTGCGCTACGACATAGGGCCATTCAAGACGGGCGTTATAAAATATAAAATAGGCGACGGTGACCACTTTCGATCAGGCCCTTTACCTGTTTGCCCGCTTTTGGCTAAAAATAAATAAGTAAATGACCAGTTTCCATAAAACGTGGCAATACCAGAGTAGGCGACTGTCTTACAGTTTGCAACATCAGTCACACAGTCCACCCAATTTCAACCATAATCTGTCGAGCCGGATATATAGCAGCGGCCTCTGGATGTACATTTGTAAAGTCCATAGCTCGCTGGATGAAAAAAAACTGTTGTTATCGTTTTAACAAAGAAACTCAATACCAAACAATCAGTGTCTGTATAGCAGACATTATTCATCTCTCAGGTGATTTATGATATTCGGGTTCGTCCGTGATTTCGCGATCCAATGCATGTCGCCGGATATCACAGGTCGTGTCTACCATTCATGTCATGATGTAAAAAATGTGTTTTGTACGACTCCGCTCCGCTCACCAGTTCCGAAGAAATATATTCAAAATATGTATTTTTGTAAACATTGGTTCTCTTTAACTACGTCTATAAGTTATACTAAAATTGGTGTTGATTTTTTACGAGCTTTTATTTAACTTGCAGTGTTAGTTATTTCGTTTGTTTAGGTCAAACTTTACAAGCTGAGTTAGAACCAGTTTTTTACACTTCGGATTTCGCAATTTTGCATGCTTATTCTATTCTGATATACAAGTACACGAAAATGAAAAAAATTAAGAACGAAAAATATTTTGCTTGGTTATTTAATTTAAATTCAAAACGTTATTTTCCGATTGCAAGAGATAAAAATAACATACACATATAAAGATACATGTATATAAGAGATAATTATATTTAGTTCCAAACTTGTTATGCCTGCCCGTCCATCTGACTATGAATAACTCACTACCACAAAAATTACTTAATGATTGATAATGGATAAAAGATGGTAAGGAGTATTTTATATTTATAAATGATATAATGAAATTAAAAATAAGCAACAATATTTGCCACCTTGAACGGAGAAAGATAAAACCTGTTGAGCAAGAAGCGACAGAACACACAACCCACAGTCAGGTGATGTTGTCCATCTGGATGGACCCCATTAATGGCCAGGTTGAGTTGTGTGTGGCCAGGTTCCAGTGTCCCTTTAGAGAACGGCAGCACATTGGTAGCATCTTTGGTGTTATAAATATCTTTAGGCGATGGTAACCGCTTTCCATCAGGTGGACTGTCTGCCAGTCCACTGAGTTCATGTAATAAAAAGTCATAATAATTAGGGGTGATCATGGTACATCTAACTGAGGGAAGAAAAAATTCTGGTACACTAGCACGTGGGGTATCGTAAGATAGATCTTAAAATCATAACGAAATTTCTGCGCTTTTTGGTAGGTACAAAGTCTACAAAAATTCCAAACGCCAGCATTTTGAAAAATACTTTCAAATAAAATAAGCTTGTATACTTTTTGAGATATAGAGAATTTTCGATTAAACGGTTCTTTAGGGATTTCAAACCAAGTAACGGAAACTATGAACATTATCAAAACAGAACTATTGCTGTGCGTGAAGACATGCTATTATAATTTAATGGAGCGTTATATGACTGTGAGTACAAGGATAAATATTCGAAAAATATAGGCTAGAAATCTTTCTGCAAGGTTCACCGTACACCGTTAACTAGTCAATTTTTATGTGCAATAACATGTGTAGGAATGTTATAAATATTTATTGTATTAGATCCGGCTAGCAAATTCTCAGATCTGTATTTTGGCAGTTGCTAAGTTAGGATTCAATGGTATGTTTATTTGAAATAATGATTTTAACTAAATATCAAGTGTTTATACCTAAATCATTTGTATACATCACGACTCTCGTGATATTAATGTCTTAATAGATAAATACGAAAACCAGCTTCAAAAATATTTTACTGGAATATTTTTTTCTACTTTGATATGTGTTCATTTCATTCACTTGTGTTTGTTTCTGGAATTTGATTATAAATCTTCTTGCACTTTGAATAATTGTCGACTTTTTTAGTTTGTGGGTTTCGTAGTCTGGATTCTACTACGAAATCCACAAACTAAAAAATGATGGATCTAATCTGGATTATGTAATCAGGCCAGTTCACGACTTGCTGACCAACGTTTTTTTTTTGTTAACGCAAGGAGAATGTCTTTTCTTGCGACAAACACACGGGTCGCGCATACAGATGAAGACCAAAAACATCGCCTAATGCCACCTGCTCGTATGCGTGTGGGACTCTTGTACCTAACCGATTATCCTCCAGTGAAAGAATAGGTCGACAAACTAACTACTAAATCTACCTGCGTCACGGTGTAAAAAACCACTTAGACGGAACGATACAGGTTATACGCCTTAAATGTGAACGTTCTAGTGATCCAACTTGGTACTAAGCACAGGGAAGCAAGGCTGAAATTAGGTAGAAGTGATTCCACTGATACCCCCGTAAATAGTGACCCTCTACCACGGAATTATGGGAGGAATAAACTCTGTGCGTAACGATGTCTCCGAGCCCCCGTCTGACGACAACGATCATCTGCTGCTCACATAGTCCTCTCCCTCTCTCTCTCGACAGCCTCTTTTTGAGTTAGGACTGACTCGCAAAAGTATAAAACCGCCTGCCAGTGAGAATCGCTCTGACCCATGGCCTCAACCAAGTTCCCCAACGACTCTACCGGCCCTTCTTCAGCCTGAAGTAGGAACTTCTGGGGTCTCAACGCGGCGAACTCAACGAGCATCTGAAACGTGAACCCCACTGCTGGCATACTGGTGGGGCGTAACGCCCTACAATACGAAGCAGGTACTTTGCCGAAGCACCCGTTCCCGGCAAGTATCTGCCTCATTCTGTATGTTAGGGTCCCGTATTTCCGTGAGACCCATCTGGATAGATGAGGACGAATAGCTTCCACCGTCTCCACCCCAGCTTCCAGGGACTTCAGATGTCCCCTCCACTTCGCGATCATGGCCTCGGTTTCAAGCCAAGAGTCATCAGCGAGCCGTAACTGTAAACAAACAAATACAATAATGAGGTTCTTTCTAGGGGCGTACGAGGTATCACTCCCTTGTAATTCGTAAATAAGTAACAGATGCATTTCTCGATGGTTATGTTGCAAATGGCTATGAAGATGTTGGATTCCAAATGCAGAGAAAGAAACGGTCTACGTCTTATTTTAAATTTATTGACAAACCATTGCAATTTTTTTACGAAAATCACCACAACTTATTTTGATATACTTATAACACCAGAAATTGACAATCATCGGCTGCCTGCAAGTGCAGCACTTGTCACTAGCCATATACTCGTAACATGTTCTGTTATCCTGGGCACTTAGTCGTTTAAAAAAAACATATTTTTTGCACGGGCTATTATTTTATCATAATATTATTATTGGAGCCTCAAACTAACGGGACCCAAAGGTCTACCAACCCGATTCATGGTAAAATACTTGGAGCAATTCAGCCTGCAGGCAGAAATCAAGTGCGTAGTTGGTAGGCTTTGGCTAATTACCAGAAGACTCGACGCAGTGTTGAAAATATTTAGTATTTATAGACATTTATTGCTGATCGACGTTTTGGCGATTGACGTCAATGAGTTGTCGACTCGGCAATAAATGCATGCTAAAATAGGGTTATAATGGTTCGTATCTTCTTTTTGGCAACAGAACGTGCAATAGTTACAGTTACGGCTCGCTAGTAGTTTTGCATATCAATGATATGTTGTCCATTGACGACATTCATTGTTTTGCGGATGACAGCACTAGCGACGCGCATTGCTCTGGACGTGCAAACGTCTCTCGATCATTTGTGGAGGAAAGTCGGGTTAGACTTGTGTCTAAGGTAGAGAACTCCTTAGAGAGAGTCTCCGACTGGGGAAAACAAAACCTTGTCCAATTCAATCCCACAAAGACACAGGTCTGCGTATTCCCTGCCAAGAAAACCGCATTCGTATATGCGCTTCAGTTCCAAGGAACATCCCTTACCACCTCTAAGAGTATTGGGATCTTTGGTGTCGACATTGCAAACGGTGTACAGTTCAGGGGTCACCTTGAAGGCAAGGCAAAACTTGCCTCCAAGAAGCTGGGAGTGCTAAACCGTTTCAAGCAGTATTTCACTCCGCGGCAACGCCTTGTGCTTTACAAAGACCAGGTGAGGCCGCATATGGAGTACTGCTCACAATTGTGGGCCGGGGCACCCGCCTACCAGCTAAATCCTCTGGACAGTATTCAACGTCGAGCCGCTCGCATTGTCGACGATCCCATACTCACAGACGGTTTAGATACGCTTGGCCTTCGGAGAGACTTCGCGTCTCTCTGCGTATTCTACCGACTATACAACGGAGAGTGTTCCGAGGAACTGTTCAGATTGGTGCCTTCGTCTTCTTTTTACCACCGCACCGCACGCCATCGACTGGGCGTTCATCCCCACTTCCTTGAGCCGCTTCGCTTTTGTACGCAACGGTTCTCCAGAACGTTTCTCTTGCGTACCGAGGGGATTTGGAATGAGCTCCCAGCCGAGGTTTTCCCACAGCGCTACAATATGGGGTTTTTTAAAAAGGGTGTCATAAAATTTCTTCGAGGCCGGCAGCTAGTTAGTGATACCTCTGGTGTTGTAAACGTCCATAGGCGACGGTAACCGCTTTCCATCAGGTGGGCTGTCTGTTGACTGCTGTACACCAGCGATAAAAAAATAAAAAAATAGCCGACTTTAAGTGTCTTGGTGATTATCCATCATTTAAATTCTTGGAAATATCTGCGACGTCTTAACCACTTTATTATACCAAGAATCAAAACACTCCTCTTGTTCAATTTCAACGAATTACATCATAATAATGCATCTCAAATAATAAGTCTTTGAAAACGGACGTTGCGGCTTTCCAATTCCGCATCCCACGCGTGGACGTCACGTTTCTCTACGTCAGCAGATTTCTGGCAGCGATTACCATTAAACATTACAGGGCGGCAATTAGTTCGGGCACAATGCCCGTGTCTTGTGTGACTAGTGCCATGCCAATATCGTAAAAGATGTGTATATGCATGGACGTGTTAATGGCCTTTCTTATTTATTTTGGTACGTTTCTAAAACCCTCATTACAAAAAATCTAAGGAACACAGAACTTCAAAATCTTGTGACCCTGTTTGATATTGCTTCGCTCTTGGTTATATCCCTGTTATTTGATAACAACAGGAAATAACTGATAGAATTTCAAAATATAAACTAAATCAATAGACGTTAAATTTATAATAAAAATAAATACGAACGTCATTACATATGCGTGATGGAAAATTTTGCCAAGACCATAAATGTATTCGCGACTGTATCCAAATTCTTCGATCAAACGCTTAAGGGCATGCAACCCATAAAACGCCGTAAACAGGTCATGCTATAAATTTAATTTATATCTAATATTATTGGGGGGGAAATTCACAAAACATATATAACATTTTACATGCAAAGATAAAGTATAATAAAACCAATTCAACTTCGTATAGACACTTCTGCCCGGTCTGGTAGAGCTTTAGTTCAAGTTTATTTCATTGTTTTTTATATACACCTAAGTATGTTTAAGTTAATTTTAAAGTGACTGTTAACTCGTTTTCTAAAGTAGGTAACTATGTTTAACTAATCAATCAATATCTTTATTTGCAAGAATATAGTTTATACAGGTGTTATACAATTGTAGATGCTCAGGACGTTCTACCAATCTACCACATAGTGGTATACAAAATAACTTAAATACTAAAATTAAATTTACAATTGTATTCTAAAATTCAGAAATATGTCAAATAAGCGTTAGTAAGCTAAGTTGTTTTATTTTTATTGTGAGTTAAGTATTGTCTAACTAAAGTAGATTAACATTTTTAGTAATATTCTCTATTCTATTTAAATTAAAGAGATTGAAAAAATTAAAGCTTTTGTTTTCTTCGATATTCTATTACATTTATCTGTTATACTAGATTTTTTATAAGTTGCATAGACATCAAGTGACTGTGTGCAGTTATGTATAAAACTGTACCACAGACTTTAAAATCAAAGACTAGAACCCAACCGGGACAAAATCTATTCAATTCTTTATTTGATAAAAAATCTAAGTCGATATTGGTGACTGGTAAAGAGGAAAGAAGCTTTAATATGTAGGATATTTTGTCTAATAATATTTAAACTACCTGCTATACACCCTAAAACATAAACTTGGTACGTCGCTTTCGCTTCAAATAAATGTTGTCTCTTTCTTTCTCTACTCTCTTTTTAGTTGCTAGTAGAAGTTTGGACTACTTCTGTGTGTGATTTCTTATTTTTAAAATGAGAAACCAATAATCATTTATGTGTTTACGTTGTCTGCGCCTTAAAATCCCATCTGCTATGAGCTCCATTCATGAACGAAATTGGACAGTGCGCACGCGCACCGATGATCTCGATAAACACTCGTAAGTAGCCACCCACTCTTTTGGTATTCAGTGTATTAGGACTAGGTTATTTGTTGAATTTAAAAAACAATATGATACATTAAAAAAAGGACAAAGCTCACCTGTGGTTCCTTCATAATGAGCTTACATAAATGTACTTACTTTTGAAAAAATTCAATTACGCACACATTTGGGAAAAAAATTGTGGAGAGTGAAAAACAGAGTCTCCAGAGTGGAGTACATTTTGCCCTAAAAACTTTTAGGGACAAAATAATTTGGAGTATATATTTTTTCTGGGGTGAAAAAATTCGAGTCAAGTACTAAAATTTTGACTTTGCAAGACGAAAGTGGTGGGTATTTGGAACGTCACATATCTAACGTCAGGAACATCTAAACAGATTAGGTTTTCAATGAAAGTTCTGAATCAAGCGCCGAAGTAGTTCTCCCGACGTGTCATCCTCGTTACACGAACGTTTTCGGAGAAATGTGCAGTTATTTCTATGTCGGAGTACTCGAATTGTCATCGGTTGCTTTTGGAAAATTCTTGATATTTCAGGAACAATTTATCTCAGTTATTTGTAATAGCGATGTTTCAAATTTTATATTTAGTAGTAGTGACCATTATTTCGTAATCTATTATAAAGAGGAAAATTAGAATGTTTGAAGTGTAGAATTAGAATTTATTTGTTATATGTTTGTAACAAATAAACTCAAAAACTGCTGGACTGATTTCAAGAATTCTTTGACCGTTAGAATGCTACATTATCCCAGATTAATATAGGTTATATTTATTACTAAAAAAAATAAGTTTGAAGTTGTTCGGATGCATAAAAATTAGCTTATTCAACACAGTTTCCACTAAAACAATAGGTTACATTCTTTTTTTAAATGTTGCGATACTTTGTGTCCCGGAAATCCTGCGGGAATTTAAGTCAAGCATAAACGAAGTCGCGGACATGTCTTAGTAGTCCATAACAAAAACAAATGAAGCACACAATGGAAAATGCATTAAAATATAAAAAACACAAGCAAAAAAAGATTCTGAAACAAAAATGAGCGATGAAAGACGTTTTAGAATGAACCCTCTGATTCGTTCAACCATTTTCCAGTATCTGTATGTGTACTTAACGCCACAAACTAATGCCACTGAAACTAAAAGGTCAAATATATAAATCTGTCATACAACCAGTCTCATGCTTTAGGGGTCCGAATGGTGGGCCACTAAAATGATAAACCACAAACGTCTCCACTCAGCTGAGATGAGTATGTTGAGATGGATGTGTGGTGTTACAAGAATGGACAAGGTGAGAAATGAGTACAAAATTGCACCCGTGACTGAAATATTGAGAGGAAGAAAATAAGTTGATATGGGCATAAAATGAGGAGGGATAAAAGTCACGTGACAAAAGAATGTTAAACTACAAGATGGATGAGTACAAATGTAAAGGTAGACCAAAAAAAAGATGGATGGATTGTGTGAAAGATGATATGATGATTTGTGGTGTGACAGAAGATGTATGTCAGAATAGAGGAGTGTGGAAGGAAAAGACATATTGTGCCGACCCTAATTAATTGGGAAAGAAGAAAGAAAAAAGAGACTTAATACTTTGTATGAGTAAAGTAAAAACGCGAATATCCACTTCCGATTTACGTTTATTTACGTTGTTTTATAAATACTTGATAACATTTACTTATAAATGCAAGATCCGGTTCCCAATGGGTAATTTGTTTGCCCCTAGTACGAATTAAAACACATTTATCTCATTCAAATGGAAATAAGATAAATTGCGAACTCATTGGTACTTCGAGTTTTATCGGCTCGATTCTTTTACGAGATTATTCATTACTAATGGCATAGAACAATGACAATCCGCCAGTCAAAAGCTCCCAAATTCTAAAAGAAGAATTCGTTCGCGTTACTATGATGATATGTTTTTAGGTAATTGCAACAGCAGCACTAAAGAAATGCGACCGCAGCGCCATCTTTTTGACTTGCTATCCCACGGAATCGACGTCATTTATCGGGATATAAAGTATCCTAAGTGTTGACACCGGATATTAGCTAGGTCTGTGACGAATTTCATTGAAATCTGTTTTCACGTGATGCTCCAATAGACAGACAAAAAATCTAAAAATCGCTTTGTCGGAATTTGCTAGTCCGAATTAGCCCGCTGATTGATTTATCTTTTTTAAATTCATTGTACAAACCTGGCAACTGCTGACAACAGTTGACTTTGACCTGATAAGAAGTTGTTGTCGCTGCGAGATATGGTCGCATCGACATTCTATGCTATCAACAACACGTGCTAATAGTCGTAGACTGATACAAGAGTACACAGATACAGATAGATACAAGAGTGCAGATACAATACTACAAAAAAAATGCATATCCCCAAATTAAGCAAGTTACGCTTGTGTTATGGGCAATATACAACAGACCATTCTGGGGCCAATCCCAGACACCCAGACCATAGTAAATAACGGAGAAAATACGTTTCCGAAATTTACTATACCAGGAATCGAACCCGGAGCCTCTGCGTTGCAGTGAGGTAAGCCAGCAAAGGCTTAGCCCGCTCAACCACAGAGGCCGTCCGTGTATTATTAATAAGTATGTAAGTAAGGGATAAAGGCAATATATCATAGATTTAGAAATGTTTTCTTATACAACGTTTTATTTAGTCTTCGAGGAAAATTTCGTGGCACTTGTTCTCGTAAAATAAACATTTTTTCTCTTTAACACACAAATTTTAAGGTCTAAGAAAATTTAAAAACTGTACCAAGTTTCATGTTTGGATAAAATATGCAGGAGTAAAGACCAGCTAAATCATATTTTAAGATATTCATGCAGCATTCCTGATTTGAATAATGTACTAAGCGTCCTTACTTCGCTCTCAACTCTCTATGCTTGTATTTTTAACTGTATTATCAGATGAAGCAAAACATAATGTGGCAATTTGTCTGGGAAGAGTAAGGACCAAAAAAAAAGCGCGGCCATTCGCGCTTTTCTTCATAATGTTATATTTCACCAGAATTTTCTTGTTTAAACGTGGCGCTTTTGGGTCTGTACAATTCGGTTTAAGCCGCAATTTTCGGCATGTGCTGCAATTAACGAAATTTCATAATGCCACACACTTGTGCAAAGCCCACCTTTCCAAATTCTTAATTTTTTATGTAAATACGATTAATCTCAACCGTGTGGAAAATTTATTACGTCTCTACGCGTTCACATTTTAATAACTTATAGAAGAAACTTTAAAACCTCATGTATATTGTCAAATTAAATAAACCATGATTTAGAATTGTTTATCATGAGGTTATTAATACTTGCAAAAGATAAAGAATTACTTACTAACTTGTATATAATTTCGTGCCTGATTTAATTAGGTTACAGATTATTAAAACTGCAGTAACTTTTACGCTACTTGATTAAATATCCAGTTTTTGATAATCTTTTTCTAACAGTTACGCCCTAGTCTAGGACAACACTTTTTTCTATTATATCTATCTCTTGCCCTTTATTTTTTGTTTATTTTTTAACTAGGCAAAGGCCAGCAACGTATGAGAAACGTAGGTAGGTAGGTTGTAACATCTTGTTGACCCTCAGCAACCAGTCACTCTAAAGACATTCCTTTATTCGTTACTTAAACTAATTTTATTAAAATAATAGGAACATCTCAAAAAGGGACCGTACTAATTTGAATAAATAAATATCCTGGCTTCTTTAAATGAAAAAACTGCCACGATTTCCGTACAAATATAGCCCTGTGAGTACACATTTTTGTTTGCTTATTAAATTTTGTTAAACTCTTTTGTTCCAGGTGGTGACAGCGAAAACTGTGAAAACTCAAACAAAACAATGCCCGGGCTTTTATGATACCGCGACATTAGCTTCTTTGTATATTCTTAACAATATTTTATAGTAATCGTAATGTTAGGTAAATGAAAAAGAACATTTTGATATGAGTCGACTTAGTAGTGGCTTCATTTTAGTGAATATAATATACAGTAACTATAATAGAACTGTACAAACGTGTTTATAAAAAAAAGTTTGTTGTGTGTGCGTTTATATTTATAACGGTGTGATTAAAATCATAAAATGGTTATGTGTCATTAACACTATAAATAACGTATACATCCGTTGGTATTTGATATATAAATTGTGGGGGGATCAGTTAGAATGTCGTCGCGTGCGGGACCACGCGGTACTTCTGTAGCCACCAGCCAGAGGAAGCACAGGTCGAAGTCCAGCTGTTGTACCAACCGGCACGATATGGAGAAGAAACCAAAAAAGAAGGATATGAGGACTTCTGGCACCACCAGCCTCGTGTCCATTCCCAACCATATCAAGTTAACTATGCTCAACAGTGGTCTCATATCTTTTGGTGAGTATTTCATGTTATTTAATTTAATGGCAATTATGTGACATTATTTGTTTTGGACTAAGAGCTACCACTTAATCTTGCTTAGCATAAGGCCAATAATTTCTAACCTTAAAGTTATAATAATAAAAATATTAACCTGACAAGTGTTCCAGGGATTCATCAAAATACCTTAAATTAATAATTTCGTCAAAATAATTTAAAATAAATATACATCCACACTATCCGCAGACATACAATAATGATATCTTTAATTCCGGGTTTCTATCTCTCTATACATTCATTCGCCTTACCAATTACAAAATCGACGAAAATAAACTGCATACAATTAATGTATGGACTTTATTTCATATTTAATGAGTATTAATATGGATGAATTAAACTTTTTATTTTTTATTTAGAAGGAACTTTTATTTACAAAAAATATGTCAGTCCCATTGTACCTTAAATATGTGTTTATACAATCAAATTATCATCACACTTAAATCTATTAACAATTATTTTGAGGCACTCGATTTTATGTCTGAAAGAATACTATTAAATATACCTATGTCAAACCTACAAATATTAAGGCTCTTCATTAATTTCCTCCTCAATTCTTTAGTCCTGACACATTCTGCTAATAAGTGCGGCACATACTCGACCAGGTCGCAAGCTTCACAATTTGGGGTAATACTTCTGTCCATGAGGTATTTAAACTTATTAAGTGGAATGTGTTCGGATCTTAATGTATGCGGTATAACCAAAAGGCGTTTATTTAACTTAATAGAACGGAACCAAGGGATACGACGAGGCTCACTCACTATCGTTCTGTACCAAATACATTTTTGTCTAAAGAACTTCAATCAAAGTACTCCTTCCATAGTTCATATATACGTCTCCTATATTTGGGTATTAGCTCAAAAAATCAGATTCATATTGTAAGTCCCTGCCTCTGATAGCGCCCTCTTTTGCTAGTGACTCGGCCTTCTCGTTGCCTTTAAACCTATGTGTGAAGGAATACCCACTGTAATTTCAGCTTTTTTCCACTTCTTATTGTGCTATCCATTTTGTTGATAATTTCATATGCTATCGAAGTACTTCTGCTACATTACTTAATAGGTATTCTAATATTAGACGAATCAAGCAATTTGAATCATTTTCATTAGAAGGCACATAATTGAAAGGATATGAGGATATTCATTGACATTTAATTATTCGAAATGCTTTTATGAATCCCTTTGGTTGCTATATTCAATTATAGAAACAAAAAAATCGTCTAATACCAGCTTAATGCTAATATTACACAGTCAGCAGAATTACATCAATTTGGTTGAAAGGAGAACTAATAAAAAACACGACGATATTCATGGATGGCTCACTTTGGTTTAACATTTCTTCTTCTAAGTCGTTCCCTTACTGCGGATTGTCACTTTAATGGTAGTGAATAATTGCTTTCAGCAGTTAATAGATACATCCAAATTGAAAGTCTTATATCGACTTAGGATTTATAAAGCTGGTATTTAAAAGATAGGTTACTGACGTTTGCCAGTTATAAGTCGGACGTTCAAAACACTCGCATAGCATCTCAATACACGCGCATTCAAGATCCGCTTTCAAAAATAGAAATACAGATGTGGAGAGAATTTTCCATGTCGACACCAGCCTATGCGTTTATAAAACATGTTCTCAGTCCAGATAAAACAAACAAATCTAGTTTGATAGCGAGTATATACTGCGTTAATCCTATTGTAGTTATTTTTGTTTTTTGTCACGTTTGACCATTATCTCGTCTGATCTATCTTCTTTTATACTATTTCAAAATGATGTAAGGGGTATTGTGGACGTTTCACTTTTAAGGAGTCACTTAAATCAAAAATTAGACGTCCAGAACGTATACGTAACATACTTTTGCAAACGGAAAAGATAATAATAATCTTCTTCTCCCTCTAATATATAAAAATCTCGTGTCGCGGTGTTTGTTACCAAACTCCTCCGAAGCGGCTGGACCTATTTGTATGAAATTTTTTGTGCATATCGGGTAGGTCTGAGAATCGGCCAACATCTATTTTTCATACCCCTAAATATTTTCTTTTATTTTTTTGTCAAAATTGCTTACTTATATTTCATTATAATTTAGCATTAAAAAATACACACAACTTCAATAGTTCACCGTTCTACGTTCAACCCCTATTTTTTAATAGCGATATTAGTACTTTAATAATTTAACTTACTTAAAATTACTAGAAATAATTTAAATGGCAAAACAACGTTTGCCGAGTCAGCTAGTATAATATAATAAAGCCTTTATTTCAAGCATAGGACCCATATAAAATGACAATTCAAAAAATTGAACCTAAATTTTTACTCATATAGAATATAATTTTATGACGGGGTTCCCAATCTGCTGCAGCTCTAGAAAGAGACCTAAAATTAAAATTCTAAAACACAATATAAAGTTTAAGTTAAAGCTGCAATTTATATGTGACTCGAACCAAGTTCCAAAAGGGCCCAATAGATTTGAATGAAAAAGTAATTGATGCAAGATTTCTACCTTAATTGTTCATGCATGTGCCGAAACCAGTAGAGAATTCGGAAAAACGAGAACCATATCCAGATATCAGCCCAATATATGTAGATCGGCTTTAAGTAAAAGTAACAATTTTCAACTTTAATATCAGGCAAGTGTCGCGTGGTAATAAATCATATCGGATCATCTGTTTTCTTTACAAAGCGGATAATGAGAAAATTTGGCATCATTATTAATCATTTTTATCGTAACAAATTGATCGAAATTATAATACCAGATTCAATTAATCGTTTTTTTTAACAAACTACGAACTCTCGTTCCGTACCTTTTTTTACATAGATTAATTTTGGTTAAGTGTTGAATTTTACACCCTAATTTTTTATTGTATTATTGTCTATGATATCCTATGTTAGATTTGTTGGTGTAATGGGGATACTAATAAATCATTCTTACTAATTGATATTAATCTTCCATGCCATAATTAAAGGTGTTCCGTTCCCCATTGTTATTATTGTAAAAGTAAATTAGTAATAAAAGTAGCAAAGAAAAACATTACTCTAATATATGCGTTTATTAAAAACATTATCAAATACTTTCTTTCCGATATAAATAGCGATCAAGCAAATAAAAAATTCAGGTATTTGATTTGTATAACTATACGGCTGACCTAAAATCTTTTCTATTTCTTCTCTTAAAGTAAACAAACCGAGAATGAAATGCAGTTTTATACGAGCTCGTATAAAAGCCCGTTTTCTAGAGGCGCCTAGCGAATAACGAAACTGATACTGGGGAAAACTAAATTGCACTGCATTAAGAACTGTATAAAATGGCGAACCAAGAAAAAAAAGAAATAATACTTGGTCGAATAAGAAATAGGTACAATGTTATTTAATAAAACTACATTTTAACGCTAAGTAAGTAAGCGCGGTAATTTATTTGAATTTTATTATGTCGACGTTTCAGCCATCTTTCAATAGCCGTGATCACGGTAGGCAAAGATGTCAAGTGTCAATAGAGAAGATAGTTAGCAAGTACCACCTGCTTGGGATACGATCATCAAAACTATTATGATCCAAATCCAACACAAACCAACTACCAGACCTCAAGATACTATAAGCTCTTTCAGCGTGCACCGGAACACAACCAACTTGCTTGACAATTATCTTTCTTTTTGTTGATTGTTATCTAGCGAGATCAAATTAATATTCCTGAAAAAACAGTAGATTTTTTGCGATACTGGTACAAAAACCAAACCAACCACGTGAGATGAGGCGACAATGGTTTCTAGTGATTATAGACTAAAGTGCGGAGGCTTGACGTCTCCGGACCTTTTTAACGTTTACATTAACGACCTGATTGTGGAACTGAGGAGCACCAGGAGGAGGAGGATTGGTTGTCATGTTAGTGGCATACACTTAAACAACATAAGTTATGGTGATAACATCGTGCTCCTGAACTCCTCAACCAGTGCGTTATTAGCTGCTACTTAGCCGCTTTCTTAACCCACTAATTGATGATGCTTAGCAGCATAGCCGTTACAGATACTTATCTGTGCCGGCTATGCTGCCAAGCATGGCCTAAAATACAATGAGAATAAGACACAATTGATGGTTTTTGGAGCAGGAAAGGGTCCGGAGGTTACATTGCCTGTAGTGTTGAGCGGGATTCAGCTCAAATACGTGAGCTAGTTTCAATATTTGGGATACATACTCGCGGAGAATCTCAGTGACGATTACATAGACATAGAGCGCGAGCGCTGAGCTCTGGCTGTCAGATGCAATATGATCTCGAGTAGTATTTGGCGGCGCACTGAACAAGTGAAAGTGACGCTATTTAGAGCATTCTGTCAAAGTTTCTACACTTGTCAGCTCTGGGTTATATGCACCAAGAAATCTTTAGGAACCGTTAGTGTGCAATATAATAATGCATATCACATCCTAATGCAACTGCCTCGATTCTATACCGTTTCGGGCATGTTCGCTAAACATAGGATAGCAGGTTTCTTTGCGATAAGGAGGTGACGCATCGCGGAGCTCTGGGCTCGTCTCCGTGCTTCAAGCAATGGATTCTCCGCATGTTTTCAGATGGCCTTGACAACCCTAATTTTAGGAACTGGCATTCTGTGCACCGTAACGCAAATGAATAAATAATACACATGTGAATTGATATGAATATTATTTTAATTTAATAGTTTTTGGTTTTAATTTTTGACTGTAATGTTTTATGGGTATTTTATTGCCTAAAATAAAGACTTTTAAGATCACGGGCCTTAAAAATTGACCCGATATTTTGGAGGGCTTGCCCCTCAATTTTGTGTCAATAATGTGAGGCCAAATGAAGGCCAACACGTAGAGGCCCCTTGACAAATTTAATCTAATTGTGGCGCGACACTGAACGGCGATTATCCCTGTCTACACCATATAAAAATGCACCCAACGACAAGCTCCGGTCAGTGTATGGCTATTGTAGGGAATGAGAACAAAAGATACCGGGCAATTGGGATGAACTGCTAGAGGAATTGGGGATTTGGGTTATGGGGATTATGGCGTTTGCCCGTAACGATGTTCAGGGAAAATGAAAAAATAGGCAGACGGTGACTCGCCACTCACTGCATGGGCCTCTATAAATGTACAAGATTGGCGAGGGGTAACATGGGTATTATTATTATTTGTGTCCCGGAAACCCGGCGGAAATTTCAAGTAAATCATGGACGAAGTCGCGGACATATCCTAATTGTATAAAAAATCGTATTTGTCATTGAAATTGGACAGTTTTTCGTCCACCATTTTGACATGGGATGCAATTGCGTCTTGTTGAATTAACAAAGTAACAAGACAAGCGGCATAAACGGGCTTAGAACAATCATCATACGCTGTTAAAACACATATGACCGTTTGACAACGTCGCGTAGTCGCGTGCCGTCCATGAAGCGTAGCGTTAATATACAAAGAATATTATTTTGGCGGCTACGTTCATAGCACTGTCGTGATATGATACGGTGTAGTGGGCAGAAACCTTTACAGTATACCTAGTATAACCTATCAAGCTTGTCCATAATATGTAGGCATCAACTCAATGTTTTCCTTCAGCATGTTAATCGGCGGCGTAATCAAGCATTAAAGTACTGGGATCGTCATTTTTATCTAGTAATTTACTTGCCATATATTAATAATAATTTAATAATAACATGGCCTGATAAAGACTTAATAAATATTACCAAAGCTCCGGAAGTTAAAAGCTTTGGGTATAAATTCGCATTAAACGAGTCCATTTATTCATTATCTCTCTTTAATTATTATTAATGAATAATGAATATTTAAACGAAAATACGGTTTTAATGAATTTATACTTTACCATATTTGAAAGCAATAATGCTGTCATCTGTGTTTAATTACATATTTTATCACTGGAATGTTCTTCCTGAATTTGCTCCACTCTTTATCTCTTTATCGTCGGCAGCTGTGGTTGAAACAGCTAAGCCCTTGCCAGCTAGGTTCATAGAATCACAGAAGATAGACGTGGTAAACCCATGCTGGAATGATTACTTGATTACAGATGTTAGGGCCGGCTTGCTCTCGGTGTGATACCAAACTCACGGAATATCACCGTGAAACGGTTAGCCTTGAGCTTATCGTGTATCGTGCGATG
This sequence comes from Dendrolimus houi, assembly GCA_039645545.1. Classification (NCBI taxonomy): domain Eukaryota; kingdom Metazoa; phylum Arthropoda; class Insecta; order Lepidoptera; family Lasiocampidae; genus Dendrolimus; species Dendrolimus houi. The sequence goes on from CM077134.1 coordinate 14,988,489, forward strand.
AGTGAGACTTCCGATGGCCCAGTTTCCCTCTCCCTATTCTATTTCCTATCCTATCTCCTCTATGCAATTCCTCGTATCTTAATCCCTCTCTGCTATTCCTCTTGTCTGATACCACTATCCAACCTCTCCTATTCCACCCCCTTTATCCCATCGTTCCCATTCTAAAGGCTGGTAACGCGTTGGCTCCGCCCCTGGTGTTGCAAACGTCTATAGACGACGGTAACCGCTTTCCATTGCATAAGTCGTCTGCCTGTTTGCCAGCCTCGCAATAGAAATATAAATTCCGCGTTAGAGTCCAGATTTGACAACGCGTAGTCAAATCAGTAGTCAACGCAAGGTCAAGCGTACAGGTATCGGGTCGTCACCAAGTGGTTTTTTAAGTTAATTGTAGGCAAACTAGCAAATGGCCATTGGTAGGTGGTTGCCGTCGCCTATGGACATTTGCAACACTAAGCGAGCCGGTGCGTTGCCTACCTCGCTGAGACTTTAAGTATCTGTTTACGCCCTTTTTGAAGAGCCCCATATTATAGCGCTCTAAGCAAAACCGAGGGAGAAAGTCTATTCCATAACTTGCACACATATGGCATAAAGGAGCGTGCGCTGCATGCAGTGAATGATTTCTAAGTGTCTATGACGTGTGGATGAACTCCCAATGAAACTCCCAATCGATGATAGCATGGTGACGTAAGCACCAAATCAAATAGCTCATCAGAGCACTCCCCATTGCAAAGACGAGGTTTACTTGACGTCCGTGCATGGACAGCTTGCGAGCGAGGCGATACAATGATGGTTCGCAGTTGACAAGTAGAAATATCCATAGAAATTCATATAAAGTATATTTACCGCAAGAGCCGACGCGCTGTTTATCGGGTACTGGCTGACATAAATGAGCTACCCTTTATTACTTCTCAAGAAATTTACTATAATCTTGTGCATACTCAGTCAACAAAGTGAGCGCTCCTTTCTAGTACAAGGCGGTCGCTGAACTTGTTCACCTTTATTATTAGTACTAATCCTAAGAAATTGGAACTTTTCGATCTTATATCTTCGAAACGATAGAAAGATGTAGGTATAGTAAATATATAGTTGTCAGTTCTGAAAAGACTTCTGACACAATAAATTATAATTAACTGGTTGTTGTAAGGTTTCATAATATACATAACTCACTCCGACTTTTATAGCGTTTTTGGACTTTTTCTCATCATTTTACTTGTTATTTTTTTATTAATTTTACCTATTATCTTGTCTATTTATTTATACGTTTACATGACTGTTATCGTTATTTAGCTTATTGTTTTTTGTTAATTTCTGTTACTTATGCTTCTGTATTTATCCAGTGATTTAAAAATTCGTCTCGATTTGTTATCAATCGAATCAGGGTTCTTAACAATTTATCGTTCATAAACTACACAATATTATCGCAACGCTAACTGAATTAATAAACCGATTAACGTTTGGTAATGTGAAACGTTTCTTTTCGTACAGTGAAGGGAACTGTTCCCTAATAGTAAATCGTTCATGAACTCCACGAGACTAATTAACTTGCCATTGTGTGTCGTTATCATTTCGATTGCCTACAGCCTACACTCACGGCATAAAACCATTACTTACGTGATAGGTTTCATTAACACCTTTTACATCTGTTAAATTTGTTATATTCGCGCATAATCCCGCGAGAATCGCACGAGAATTGCACGAAAATTCAAATTGACAGCTCACATTTCTACTCGTTTGTGCAAATTGAGGCAAGTGACGCTTTTAGCGGATTCTGTCGTATTTGGAGATGATATTCTTTCCTTTGTCATTTAAATATTGTTAGATAATACGACTTTTGCATTTGTTCAGTTCGTAAAAAATATCCTTTTTATCTATATAGATATATATCATTGCTTGGCCTTACTTACTAGACTAATTGATATCAACGCACAGCCCAAACTACTGAGGGTAGGACGATGAAGTTTGCTTGCGGGTTCCTCTATACTGTAGGTGAGCACTAAGAAAAGATTTTTGAAAATTCAACCCGTAAAGGGATGAAAAAGTGGATGGAAGTTTGTATGAAAATCCGTCATTTTTGAAGTAAGAGTCACAAAATTGTATATACCTGTTCCTGGTTAGAAATACAGGTACACATATATCACTGTTTTAGAAAATTCAACCCTTAAGTGGGTGAAATAGTGGACTACCTATGAACTTTTTTGATTACGCAAGGTATGACTATTTTTAATCTAAACGAGCGAAGCCGCTGGCAACAGCTAATCCTAATATAAAATCTTGGTTGCATTCAGAGTGTCCACCTCAGTTATCAAAGATTTCATTCTATTATTTTTTTCTCTCTCTCTCCACGCGGTCGTATATTTCACATAATTAATATAATTGACGGATTTTTTGAAAGTTACAAATTTAAACTAGTACAATGAAGAAAAAATAACTTTATAATCTATTCTCTCTTTAATAGAATACTAAACCTATTAAGACTATAAGTAGAATACTGAACTATAAGGTTCTCAGAAGGCTGGCTACGTTACCTCGCTGGATCGCCATACTGATCCGTTGTCCCAGGTAGGAACCAGCTCTCTGATCACCTAAACTGTCGATTAGGTATCTCTTTGTAGAGGCTCATGGCCGCAGGACCCCACGGTCCAAGCGTTTCAACAGCAAACGACACAAACATGTAACTATCACTGAGGGTTGTATATTTGCGCCGCCTATAATTCTTGATATTATGAAGGTTGACTCAGACGTGAAGCCTTAACACCTTAGTAGTAGCTGAACAACTATCGCGTGGCTTATTCCCAATATTTTAAGTCCACAACAATGTATCTTAATTAAAAGAAAATCATTAATAGCAAACAATGCATCAGACTAACACAATCGATGTTGGCTGGCACACATCAATGATCTCGATGTACAGACCTATTTGAATATACATCCATCACTTCATTCTACTTCTCACTTGAATAAAAATCCAATCAATGAAAAAGCCATTTGAATCCGAGTGCACGCGTCAATCGAATCGGATGACGGGTTTCATCGCCACAACTCGGATTACTTCGGCAACATTCGTCATTGCAAACGACATTATATGACATCTCGCATTCCATGTTTAAATTGGCGGAAGCGTATTCATAATGAAATTTTGACGTATCATCTATTGGATGACGCATCTCGCAATAAATTCTAAAATTATTTACATTTAAAAACGCGGACGGTAATATATATTACCGTCCGCTTTTTTAAATGTATGTATATATATATATATATATATATATATATATATATATATATATATACATATATATGTATTTGACTCGTTGTAGGTTTGTACACTTGTACAAAATCTAGGAATCTACGACGTTTTGTAAGGTGATAAAGTGTCTCATTTGATTGACAGTCATGTACCATATTTCATTTGTTTAAATATTTATTTGTCACCTATTAGTTATAAAAAAGGGGGAGTTCGACTCGCACATGACCGCCTGTTACCCATAGTCCTTGTTATGTATAGCTGATAAACTGTTGAATCCAACTTTATCAAATTGGTTGAAATTCGCACAGAACTGAAAGGAAACGACGAGGTTCAATGACATTGAATGACTGAATATTATGGTTACATTAATCACGTTGGCTGCTTCATGGAAATTGAAAGAAAGCAGTGTACCGTATAATACATTACCGCACGACAAAACATTATAGTCCTCGTGGCGTAAACTCAGCTTGGCATATCTGTCCTCCTTATTGCAAACACAGTACTTGCAAAATTGCAATTTCAAGTAAATCGCGGTAAACATGTTTTAGATATCTAAACAACATGTCCATATTATATAGCTTTTTAGTGTAAAAAACAAGAAAAAAATCCAGCTTTATGTATACCAGTAGATTAGCGCCTTGGGAATACCATTTCTGCTAAATTGTGAAAAACCTAAAAATGACAATTACTTACTGCAAGTGCCCCTTGCACTTATGTGCACAGTACACAGAACTGTGTGTTACACATACCTCACACTACACCTTCTCTGCCGCGCACTTTCCGCACATCACGTCTGATACCGCTAGCACTCGCACAAATTCAAAGCTCTAAAAATCTAAAAAATTCCATCAAAAACTTTTTCGTTGTTGCGATATCAGGACATCGCGTTGTAAAAGAACCATTCAAACGGCGCAGATAATGTAGATAACAAAGGGAGCCCATAACCGATTCCTCCGACATGTCACAATGACTTACGACGTCACGCATCGTATCCCGAACAAACAGCCAAATGTTTTCCCACATTTCAAATCCCGACCCAATTTCTTGAGATCTGAGGCTGACACACGCTCCTCCCGTAATGGACTTATCCATAAATGTCACTCTTCGACCCAAGATACAATAAGATATACCACAAAAATGTTAGTAAGTTTAGAACTTCGAATAGAGATGAGTGTTTTACATAATACTGGATATATAGATATCTATATAGATTATTTTCATATAAAAGAGTGGGAGCCAAAATACCATGTACCACTACATACCATCTTACTTTTTAACAAAGGATGAGGTTCTCAATTCTTCGGGTACTTAATTTATATATGTTCATAACTTTTTTATTGGTTACCTTCATAATTTTTTTTTGATATGGAAATTTTTCTGTACCGATTTTCATAATTATTTTTGCGTTGGATTCAGTATAGCGTCGTTTTTGCTAGATTTTTTTTGCAAAATATCATTATGAAAATAACTTTAATAACTGTTTAAACAGATAAATTTAAAGTTTCGATTTGATTCGGATAAAACTTTTTAGGGCAGTGGGAAGTGAGGTAACTACGCTAAACACAATCCTTTATGTGATTTTCTCTACTTATAAATTATTTTATTACCTACTTCTTATAAATAATATTAATGTTTGGTAGTTGGTAACGCTGCGCGTCAAGTTATCTAGAAAGTACAGGATCTCGATCCAAAAAAAAAAATGATATAATAGAATTAAAGAACGAAAAGAAAGAAAAATGGCTTGTGTCGCTATCTATGTAGAATTTAAAAGCTTTTTGAAGTTATGTTTTTACAGAGCGATGGTAATGAATTACATTGGTCGTGTTCCTCTTGTAGCACAACATCCAAAATGCTTCTTCAGCCGTTCCACATAGCGACCACGGTCGTTATGGTCGCCGCGAAAACGTCACTAAGAACGTCATGATTTTCGCTCACGCAGCGCTCACAACGACCCATGTCAAGAGGTGGGTCGAATAATCCGTTCCACTTGAGTTTACGATCGTAACGCCCGCAAGCAAGTGGAACAGGAAAAATCGCGGTCGTGAGCGTGGTCGTTGTGAGCTCCATGTGGAAAGCAGCCATTATGTCTATATTATGTCAGGAACTCATGACATTATTCTTTCATGATATTTTTTATGTCTAAGCTACCTGTTATATAAGCTGACTAACTTATACAAGGCTAGTCTTGATATACGCAACTTGAGAAAGTACAATGTTCAGAATGGGCAGTGTAATCTGATAATCTAACAGTTATAATATCAATAGTTTTGACCTGACACTAGTATAGCCAAGTGTAGGAATGCCAGATCTCTATAGCGTTACAATTTGGGCCACCTGCTTATTTGTAAACAAAGCACATTTATTACCTGTCGGCGTTTGAGCTAATAACATTTATGACCGTCTTCTTTTGTTTACTTTGTGTTTAAAATTTGTAATTAGAAAACAGCCTATTGTGTATTGTAATCTTTTATGGCTGTTATTAGCCAGGTGTGTCGAACCGATTCTAAGAAATTCGGTATACGTCAGCGGGCAGCCATATTGTATCGGTGCATTATAAAGCAATGGCCCAATGGAGAGAGAGGCAGTCAAGCGATAACCACAAGCGTGGCAAGACTAGTGTACATTCGATAATCTATATAGTGACGGACTTTGCGCGTGTTATTGAATCGTGCATTACGTTTGTACTGGTTGTGTTCAGTTATATTTGTACCTGTGTTATACGTGTTTGTATAGTTATAAATAAACTCTATAGTAATTCTAACGGCATTTTAATTCGAGTCCCGCGCTCGTAACAATATTTTAGTTTTCAGTGTTTGTGTAGAAAAATGGCATTACTTGTATGGAGTTTAAATACATTTTAGTCATTAGTAAGGCAAATTAATTTTTATTATGTTAGTAGATAGAGATACGAAACGTTCTGGACACGAAATTGTCGCTGTGAGCATCAGCGATAGCAACGAATGGAAACAAAAGCATTAAGATGTATGAAGTATGCCATGATTCATCAATTCTTGTCGCTCGTCCCAAAATATAACCTTAAGCCCGAGTCCGTAGCCAGACCGAAGTTGCTTGTACTTTTATAAAATAGTATTATTTTTCCATGGTAAAACTTACTTAGATTTATAAGGATAAAATTGTATATAGCCTTGTCGCAAATCGCGTATACTATGGATATCGTGTATGTATAACAAACATAAGTAACTGAAATCAAAGAAGAGTAACTGTGAAACATAAATCAATATGATATTTCCCATTGAATGAATGATCCGCTTTATTCTTTTTTCTATATTAAACGAGGTTTTCAAATGCCGATTCCGATTCGTTTTCACCTGGATTATTGGAATATGCGATTCATACCAATCGAGTTTTATTGAAGACTTGTCTGTAATTTAATTTATTTCTTTATCTTTTTGTGTTTACATACAACGATGAATAAAAAAGTATTCTTCTTGTATGATAATAATGTTATGTATAAAAGTGTAAGTAACTTTGCTGAGCAGACGAGAGCGGCATTGAGCCGTATTCTAATCAGTGAAATCCAATCTCTTGGAGAGATCATACGGCATGTTGTCGGTAAAGAAAAGAGCAGCGTTTTTACATATTTCTCTATTAGAAGATAAAGACTCGGAAGCAGATGAAGTAGAACTGATTACCGCTTATTATTTGGGTACAAAAAGAAAACAGACTCTGAATTCGAGACTTCGAAAATGTAGCACACGAGTCCTGTCCTGACAAGTCTGCCCTCTCCGCTCGGCACCAAAGCCTTGCTCGATTACGTTCTATCCGGCTCAGGGCCGCGTGTACATATATTTAATTTAAAAATCCGCTTCGCTCCACTTACAGTTTCCACTGATGCGGAGTGGAGATTTCGAGCACTATTATTGGCCCATTCACGGTCCACTTCTCTCGACTCCACCCAGCTCCGCGTCAGTGGAAACGAATCCTAACTGTAACCGAGCGGATACAGAAGCCTTACTCTCAAACGCTTCTCATCGTTCGATTCCGTCAGATTAGCCCGAAAGAGTCAATGATATTTTAGATAGAAGAAAGAAAAACAAAGATTTTTTTAAACTAAATAAGTAATATAGTTTATATAACATAAAAATAAATGGAACATAAAATGGAAAATGTAGATAAACATAAATAAAAAATAACAAACAAACAAGGTTCTAAAACGAAAAAATATGACGAAAGATGTTTGGGAATAAAGCCTCAGTACCGTGCTAGAGCTAGTGATGGCAAATTTCACTGATCACCGGTTAAATAACAGTGATATAAAATAATACACCACTACAGGTACAAGAATAGGAAACCACTGACAAATTTCACTTAGCCTCATTTCAAGTCACACAAACCATTAAAGTGCCTAGTGAAAATGTAAAACGAGATTTTTTGAGTAAAATTCAACCTTATTATTTAAAAAGTTAGGCATTCATTTGTTGAGTTACTTATATCGCCATGAAGTAACTTTCGAAGTGCAACGTATTAATTCATTTCACGGGTCCAATATCACTTGCAGTTCTAGTAGTGCGGTACTGTTATTTTATCGTCACTTCTAAAATATCGTAATGTTATTTTTCATTTTCAATGCCCAACCTACAGCCAGATGGCTGTGGATTGGGCATTTGTCGTTCGTTTTGTTGTTGTTGTTTTGTAGTCTCTTACGACAGGTCGCCCGGCCGCAAGAAATTGTATTATATCTCCGTTCTTGCACCGATAACTTGAATTTTACAAACTACACTCATTCATTCAACAACACCATGCTTTTTGTATATTGAGATAAAAATAATATTGCCCCTTTACGTCTAAGCGTACGAAGGAACCTACATAAAATTTCCTTCACTAAAAACTTCTTTACTCGGATACCAATTCTGTTTGGTACAGCCAAAATTACGTTATAACTTAATAATAGGATCTGATATTGGACTTTTTGGACCTTTCCGGGGTCAACGAGAACGGACTATAACTATCAACGATATTCACAACACTCGACCCTAGCGTGAAGATTACCGGCTCAAACCTTTTGCTTCGAGCAAATGAAAACTTAATTCATTATATTTACTGAAAGACCCGTTCAAGAAATTGACATCACAAAACTTTCTTGAACTAATAAATCTGAAATGCTATAGTTTTATTGTGGTGTCATATTTTCCAGCATAGCTCTGACCAATACATTGGCGCGAGACATAGAATTTTGATAAAATTTTACAAAAAAAAGTACAGGGTAAGCACATAGCGTAAGTAACACATGAAAGTGCCGTCATTGGCGGGCACCGCGCGTCCAATATAGCAATAGGGACCGGCAAAGTTCAAGGCCGCTAATTCGAATTTATTTAAAAATACAATTGGTCCGAATAAGACTAAATATCCGGGTGCTATTTAGACATCCCAGTTCCGCGTTCGCGTTCTGCGTTCGAGCGTGCAAATATTCATGAACACCGCAGTTGGACGGTCTACGCGGTCACACTACTGTCGCCATGTTTTTTGACGATATTTCTTCAACAAAACGCAGACGGAAAAGAACTTGGTACCGGCTGCGCCCAGTAAAGGTTAGAGACAAACATGGTAATTTTTATGTTTTGCTTGGCACCGACTTCAAAATGAATGAATGAAAACTCTTTATTGTTCACCATAACTTAAACCTAGACATTTAATATAAATACATTTCCATTAGAACAATCGGCGGCCTTATCGCGATCTCTTCCAGGCAATCCGGTGTCCAAGGAGACATTACAAGAAAAATTAAATAATATTTGGTGGTTTAACTAAATTAAAACTAATTCAATCGTAATAAAACAGACGAATTGAGAACTTCCTTCTTTTTGAAGTTTGTTAAAAAGGTTTGACCGATTTGATTTTTTTTGTGCGTGTTTGAGTGGGTCCCGGGATGGTTTAGACTCACAATTGGTTCCGGTAGGCGACGTTGAATTCGGGTTTCAGATTTTTTTTCAGGGCAGGACAACGACTATCGGTCCTGCTATTTATTGACAAACTTATTTGTTCGTTGGATTACTAAAAATTCGTACCCAAACTAACCAAAATTTTATTCTTAATTTATTACATTCAAATAAATATTGAAAGTATTACTGAAACGGTGTAAAGAAGGAAACAAAAACGTTGATTCCAACCACCACAAATGGACCGACGATAGAATTTACGAGAGCGCCCCTATCATTTGTAATAGATACAGTTTCTCCGTAAATAATTCGTTCCATGATGTCTTTAGGGCTCCAATAATTCTTTATGATGCTAAAACGGGATTCTCGTAACATCGTATTGAATAATGAAGTTACAGATACTTTCACGCATAATATTTTCTTGTTTCTATGATATGGTACTTATTTTGGTTAAACTCTTATACAATCGTCTTGGGCTTCCCTCCGTCTGTTCATTGGATTATATCACAGTAATTTTTCTCAATAACTTCTGGGTCTGTACGGATGAAATTTAATATTTGCCAGTTAGAGAATTGTTGACAGCCAAATCAACTGAGAATGTTTTCATTATCTCACAAGACACCGCGGTCTCATAGATTTAGTACGAGCGTAACAAGATATTTCGTCATATTTTTAGCGGGTCGAATAGCGTAGATATTAATTATTGTTTGAATAGTAATTAAATAATAATCAAATTAATATAAAAATAAAATGATAGTAGAATATTTTCACGTCCACTTTTTTTTAAACTTAATTAGAGTTTTCCCCGCGGCTACGCGGCAGGTCAAGCCCTTCGGAATAGCTCTATTTACTTACATAAAAACTTAATCAGTTTTTTATATATGTGTATATATATATGAAAAATTATCTAACTGATCATTAAAACCGCATAAAAATTATGATTGAGTTAGCGGGTATACAGATAAACAGACAGACACGGAAAGCGACTTTTTTGTATATTATGTAAAGATAAATAAAAAATTGTAACGTGTCATTTACCCAATTATGGTGTGACAGAGGACGTATGGCAGAATAGAGGAGTAAGATATATTGTGCCGACCCCAAATTATTAGAACAAGTTGAAAGGAACAGAAAGTGTCATGTGGGTAGATGACACTATATGATAATATGATACATAATTGGGTAATATATGGTGAAATCGCAACAACTCAAAACTAGGGGTGGTTCACACAATTAAAGGATGGAATTTTATTTCAGCATAAATAATTTCTATTATTAATATTTCCAGAAGGTTGTCTGGACGAAATCGTTGTAAGCGTTAAGACCGCCAATTGCACTATTTATATATATTTAAGAATAATGTCTTAAATTTTACAAAAATCTACATCTTGAAGTCGGTACATTTTGTTGTTAGTTTTTTATGTTTTACTTGGATACGACTTCAACATGTTGCAGAATATATTTCTTTTTGCTTATTAGTTTAAAGGCGGTTTTGTTTTTGTTAAAATAATATTTTCTATTTTTTTTAGTTGCTTGAATATCTTTAAAAATAATATATTAAGCGCCTGCGAAATATACTATGGCACACTTAAGCAAGTTTTGCCTTTCCAAGCGCTCTTAAACAAGGGTAGCTCTCTAGTTCTCTGGGATTCACTGAACATATCCTGACTTTGTAACACTGAGAACACCTCAGGACCATATTCTTTCGAATAAAGAAAAATCATTGAAAATCGGTTCACAATTGAGGGAGAAATCATGTGTAAAATACGAAAAGAAAGAGCTTTGGGTTAAGAAAGTATGTACCAAATATACCAAATATTAACTATTTGGACAGGGTTTCCCCTTTATTGGTCAGCCTTTGATGTGAATATTCACACAGCACAGTAAGCAATGAACACCGTCTACACACCACTACGCCTTATATACGAAAATGCTACCCTACAAAACAATAACATTGCATCATTGCTAAAAATAGCAATTACATCATAGTGTTGCCAGGATCATAAAAGCAATTATAATAATTAGTTACTAATCCACTAAATTATCATCTAGATAATAATTTAGTGGACTTATAAAATTAACTAACCGGTAGAAAATGGTAATTTAATTATAAATCGAATCATCTGATAAATCGACTAAAAGTATTATCTATGACGATTGTCTATGTCATATTAATATACACTATGGTTCTCATGACTACTGTGGTGGACATCTTGTAACACATGTAACAAACATACCAAAAAATTGAGAACCTCCACCTTTTGGAAGTCGGTTAAAAATGTTGTTAATACTGATGTAAACTATCTTTCTTGTGTAAAATAAATAATACTTTATTCTATTCTATTCTACATAAGAGTAAGATTTTAACCCCATTTTTTAATGCTGCTCTTCATACAATAGTATGATAGCAAAAACTAACGGGAGTGCTCTATTAGTTGATTATTCTAATAGCTTTGTGACATGTAGGTCAAGGATATTGTCACGACTTGCGTATAGAAAAGTAAATGCTAGGAAAATGTATTACTTAGAAAAGCCTTTTGTGTTGATTTGTTGTCTTTATGTCCATAAATTATGAGGTAAGAGATAATGTGCTCATTTTAATCTTATTTTTGTATTATGATGAAGGAAAAATAGTCACTTGGTCTACCCTATAAGTGACTATTAGCGCATATTAATATTTATTGTAAGGAAGTATGGGAGACATATATTGTTAATCTAAAAAATTACACAATACAATTGAAATTGTGTATTCTTTTTATTAAACTTTCCTAAAATTCCAATAAAAAGATGCTGAAATAGGAAATAATTCAAAGTAGTATCTTATGATATTTACCATTATAAAAATATAAATGTCTGGGGATTTTTTAGAGCAATGCCAACTGAAAAGAATGAATTTCAGAGAAAGTAGAAACAATTGGAGAAGAAAGCCCGCTAGCAGGCAATAATATTTTTAGAAAGAAAAACATGTTACGATTAACTATATGTATAAGTTTGATGGCAACATAAGAATGCTACTTGAAGATGATACAACAAAAGAAGGGCCGTGTAACGAAATAAAGCTATCAGTAGGTCATAAAGGGCAAACAATTGAATGGTGAAAAAAGGAACGCTCTTCACGCAGTTATTCTTTGCTTCTGACAAAAATAAAAAGTGCCCAATGTTTGTTTTTATTAGGAAAGGTAAAGAAGGATCAAAACGATATTTTTATGATTTGTCAGATGTTATCTTAAGATTGTTGAATGATTTCATATTTACTTTAATTTAAATGGTTTTGGTTTGTTTTTATGCGATATTATTGTTTCCTGTCATAGAAAAATATTAAGAATGACAATCGCTCTGTGATAGTCCAAGGACACAGCGACCTTTCTAGGGATCTTTGCCCCTAGAAAATGATGACCTAAGCTCAGTATTCTACTTATAACCTTAAAGGGTTATTGGTAGAATACAACTTTAAAATCCCCTAAACTCTACCGGGTTATACACAATAATTCTTACCGATCTACCTGCGCAGTAAACTAATTTTATGAATAGCACAACACAGAGTACGAATCCTGGAAGCGGCCAGCGCTAAGAATTCATATCAAGCAACACTCTGCCTTTTGCTCTTGTGAATAAAGTTCCATATAGGTTATTTACACGTCGGAAACCGGTCTGCCTTATCTGCGCAAAACAATTTTTTTTTATTGCTGAAACTCAGCAGACAGGCTGACGGCGGAAATTTACCGTGGCCTATGGACAACTCTTAAGTTGTTATGGCGGTGTACTCTATACCAGGGGTGGTAGCCATCCCGTCGGGCAAATACCCTACCACCTGGCTGTGGGTTGTTTTGTCGCCTCTTACGACAGGCCGCCCGGCCGCAGGAAATTGTATTCTTTCTCCGTTTTTGCACGGATAAAAACTGCAGCAGATCGAAGTTATAATTTGTGTAAAATTGTAGATGACTTATTCACATAGTTCTTATAATTCAAGAAGACGCCCAGGCTGTACTCTTTATTAAACGTGTAAAAGCACATTGGGATTGTGTGTGTTTGACGGATCGATCAGTTGCGAACGTGCCGTCCAATTATACCCACTTTTGGTCTCACACATACTTTGACACAAGTTTACCACAGAATGAAACCCGCATTCATGACGTACAAGAAATATACAAAAGTTAATTCTTCCCTCGCTTTGTGATGTTTTAATATTTTTACAAATTTTTTAAACCAAATTACTGAACAATTAAAACTTTGAGTATGTTTATTTTTATAATAATAGGCAGAGACACATTGTTTATCACCAAGCTAAGCAATTTACGCTTCTTATTGGTAATATAAAACAGACCACTCTGGGAGCAATCCCAGACCCCAGACTATAATAAAATAACATTTCTGACTGATAAACACTTCGTTTTAACGGTTTTAAGCGCGGTAATTTATTTGTTTTTTATTATTCCGACGTTTCGGCTACTTTTCACTAGCCGTGATCACGGAAGACAAAGATCTCAAGTGTCAATGAGTATTGTTAAAGTTTTATTTAGCCTACCGCGCTTAAAACCGTTAAAACGAAATTTTATTAGGTATACTAGTCGCGGAAATTTCAGAAAATACTATAATTTTTGACTGATTTAGTCTAAAATTACATTTTTATTTTGTTCTTCTCTATTGACAGATAGTAAATAATTTTATAGCCGATATGAATATGTATGTCTTACATTTTCGAACAAACCACTCCATACTAGTTATAACTTATGTTTTATGAATAACAAAATAGATATTACCGCCGTGAAAGCGCTTAAATTTAAAGCAAAAACAAGTAGAGGTAAACAAACAAATCGATCTACAAACTCGCCGGCATTATAGAATTAGCTAGATAAATATTTGTACAAAAGTTTAGTTACGTTCAACTTTAAAAAGCGTTGGAATTCGCAAATGTGCCGCCCAGTCGAGTGGAAAGCAAATTAACGTCTATTGGGTGAGAGACGTGCATTGGAGAGAAGTGTTTCGGACGGCAGATAGCAATGTTTGCTGTCTAGGAGCAAATTATTATATTAATACGTGAAGCAAAAACTTTGTACCCCTTTTTACGAAAATTGCGCGGACCGAGGAGTATGAAATTTCGCACACTTATAATTTATATAGAGAAGGAGTGCAGAATGCTAATATATTTTTTTTAATTATGCATAAAAAATACATTAAATTAATAAAAAAAATTAAAAATCATTACACACACTACCATGTATTCTTATTTGTACGTGTGCCCCATTAAGCCGTGTAGATTATATAAGGTACCTAAGTATTTTAATTGACAACACATTGACTTGGAAACCGCAAATACGTGTGTTAATTTCTCGTGTGCGTAAATTGATTCATGTTTTCAAATCACTTAGGAATGTTGTTGGTATGCAAATTTTAAAAACAGTCTATTATACTCTGGGACAATCTATTTTATCCTATTGCATTAAAGCCTGGGGTAGAGCGGCTAATTCAACTCTCTTAAGACTTGAAAGAACTCAACGAGCAGTTCTTAAAGTGAATTTGTTTAAGCCAATACGGTTTCAGACTTCCTATCTATACATTCTGTGTAAGGTTCTTTCTGTAAGGAAACTATTTATTATGCAGTTAGTTCTTCATAAGCACCGTATTTTACCATTTGATCCTAGTATATATAATAAAAGAATATACGATTTAGTTTGCACTCTCGTACCATGCTACATGCTTACTTTTTTAGTCCCAAAATTTACAAACAAGTTAATAAGTTACTAAATATACTCTACTCTCTTACTCATCGCGAATGTAAATTAAAGTTATTCAACTGGCTAATAGAACTCCCTTATGACGATACCGAGAATTTACTAAACTGACTACACTAGTCCACTAAGACACACACACTCACTCGTTCACTTGTACACACATCAGACACATACAGACCACATACATATACATAGCCATTCACACATCTATACATTTAAAATATTAACTCGAAAAAATTTCCAGATGTATAAACTTTAATATAATTTTCTTTTTATAATGTATAACAAACGAATTGTCTGGAAGTGGGCGCTAACAACTGCAACACAATATTATACTACAGCAGTTGTTTGCGACACCAAATTGTTTCTGTACACTATGTTAATGGTTTCGAATAAATTCTTTAATTTTCTTTAATTCTTTAATTTGACACACACACAAACATATTATTATACTCTTTGGTTTATTGTTAAAATCAAATAAACAGTGTAGCCTGGTGAAATCTGTGATTATAGAAGTATATATAATCTGACAACAGAACCTTAATAGTGTTCAAACTTATAATTTAAATTAATTATGGTCGAATTTCGACCACTAGTATTTATTATTTACTTACAAGTTTTGTATGTATCTCATACAGAAAGTTCTAAATGCTGTACATACTTAAATGACACATACATGTCACTGTTCTTTTAATTTTATTATTTACCTATATAATATGTTTTTAGATCAGATCAGTCAAAAATAAGTTTTTATCTATAATATTAAAAAAATCGAAATATACCGCAACTCTACATTGAAGCTATTTAAAATCAATCAACTGGAATAGACTATATAAACGATGGAGACCACGACGCAATTTTTTTTGATTTCTTCTCTGTTTGTCGTTTTGTCTGTTTGTTCGGGATTCACGTAAAAACTGCTGAGCCGATTTCGATACGGTTTTCGCTAGTCGACAGCAAAATTTTAGACTTCAAATCTGTGCTACTTTTTATCCTAAGAAACACGTGGGAAATTTTCTGGGATTGATTTAAAATGGCCAGATTAAAAAAAATCGAATTCCAATATGATTATTTTACTTATCGATAGCAAATTTAATGTAATAAAATGTGTGGTATTTTTTGTTTCGGAGAATCCCGCGGGAATTTTTCCGGGAGGGGTTTGTAATTGTTCGGGTGCGTAAAAATTAGCTTATTCCGACACAGTTTTCACTAAAACGATAGCTGCGGTACTTTGTGATCCAGATATACCGCGGGAATTTCAAGTCAAGCGTGGACGAAGTCGCGGGCATCTTAGTTTAAAATATTTTTTTTAAACTAAAGCCCCATGTTCAATAATCAGATAAAAGCTACCAGTCTAATAAAATATAACCTAAGTGAATTCAAAAGCAAAACCATTCAACTGTTTTATTCACGCGATTAACATTTTTAATTCTTCTATGTTATACTTTATTCTATAAATAACTTTTATCTGGTGATTGAAAAATCGACCCTTAATGGTGCAAAGACCATGTAAAGAAGGCCTAAAGGTCTATAGACGACCGTTAAACATGCAACTGAAGGTAAAAAAAATGTTTTCATACGAGGCATTGTGAGTTAGATCTTTAAAAATTACAGTAATGTTTGAATGGCTTTTTTAGGTGGAAGATATTGGCTTCTAAAGTAATATTTACAAATTGCATCCAGAAATTTCTACTTAATAATTCAATAGTTAGAGGCGCATCTAACTATTGAATTATTAAGTAGAAATTTCTGAACACAATTGAGCTTGCAGAACTAAAAATCTTTCTTCTAACAGTATCCGTCGAGTAGTCTTAGAAATACTAGATATTTCTGATTCAATGTTCATTATACTTCTTTTTTAGGCAAATGAAGAAAACAGTAACAGTTCTCACCTTTACAGCAACCCTTCTTTGTCTGCCCGCCTTTCTTTTAGTTCGTAATATTTTTAAGACTATAATAGACCAGATAACAATAACAATACACTATTACTTAAGGCTTGTAGCAACGCCAACATCCTTGGTGATTTTTCGGTGCTTGCGGCAACAGGAGCCTTAAGACTACAGTTGCATTTTACATCTGCGCTATATTTGAAAACTACCTCTAGCAAAACACTCGTATTTAACCTTGGTTTGAATGAGCCCTAGCCAACTAATTGGCGGCCGTGTCGCCGGAAGTCAGCGCTCGCTACTTCCGTCCTACTGAAACTACTCCGCCTAGGTGACAGAAATGTTCCTATACAAGTGTTTTGCGTTCATAGGCTTATTAAAAATGACCAAGTGCGTGTCGGTACACGAAATAAGAACGATTTATTTATTTGGTATCTGATTTATTTTATTTGAGCAAGTACCTATAAGAGTGCTTAGTCGAAAAATACCCCTTACCTTAAATTTTTTTTAACAGATCTTGTGTTAGATTTATTTCGTTGCATAGTTGTTCTTGTTATGTTTTTTTAAGGTTAATAATTATTTTTATGTACCCTCTTATTTCTAAACGATACAATCGGTCATTTCCTTAATTGAATAATAATGTAATATTTTTATTTATTCTGTGATTAGCGCCTGTTTACTATAGAGTAGTTCTCTATAATTTACCATAATTTTATGTAACAATATTTAACCCTAATATGATGTTGTAGATGTGTAGATTATAATTCAAATTCTCTCAACTGTATATAGACGGTATTCACTACATTTTATTTTCATGTTGGCCGACGCGATAGATTTTTTTACTGTGTTCGATTTATTTTATTACGTATAAAACTTTAAATATAATATTTTACATATTATCTTGTATAAAATATTATCTAAAATTTCCAAACAATAATTTAATAAATTCTTGTCATTCATAACCTATTTAATTAAATTCAAATTCAAATTCAAATTCAAAGTTTTTTATTCAAAATAAGTTCCACTGGAGAACACTTTTTGAAGGTCATATAAATATATAAGTTAAAATTTAATTTTTCTTCCTATTCTATGTATACCGCTTCACAACGTGTTATTGCTGTTAAGGAGAAGAAGCGGCAAGAAACTCCCCAGCAACACGTCTAGCTAAATAATGTTTTTCTTTAAGTTTCTTATTCTATTTATATCTCAAGTTGTTTTTTTAATAAGTTTTATACAGAAGTATGTTACAGAATTACTTTTTGAAGAATTAATGGAGTTGTAGCAAACAGTGCATACTCAATAAGACCAATACTCAATAAGAGGAAAGAAAAATATTATGAAAGTTATAATAATGATATGACGTACTAAAATGTTATGCTGCAATATATCTCCATAAATCCCTTACAAGCTTGGCAAGATAACATTAAACAAAATATAGTATAAGATGTTAGAGTGAGCTGCTATGTAAATGAATTTTTGTCATTTAAGTATTCTTCAATAGTGTAGTGTCCCTTTTTTAGCAAGATACTTTTTAATTTGGTTTTGAATTTAGTGAAAGGCAGATCTAACATTTCACTCGGAATCTTATTGAAGAAGCGTATACCAACCCCCAAGAAAGAGGACAGTACTTTTTGTAATCTAAAAGATGGCAATATCAGTCTTTTACAATGCCTGGTGTTGAAATTGTGAATATCCTTATACTGCTTGTAGGCACTCAAATTATTACGAATATAAATTATATTATTAAAGATATATTGGCAGGCGACCGTCATAATATTGATTTCCTTGAAGCATTCTCTAAGAGACTCCCGAGGGCCGAGGTTGTAAATTGATCTTACGGCTCTTTTTTGTAAAACAAATATGGTCTCTAAGTCAACAGCGTTGCCCCAAAGTAAAATACCATAGGACATGACACTATGAAAATAACTAAAATAAACTAGTTTAGCAGTCTCTTCGTCAGTGAACTGCCTAACTCTTCTGACCGCATATGCAGCAGAACTAAGTTTTCCTGAGAGACTAGATACATGAGCGCCCCAGTGGAGCTTCTGATCAAGGTTAATGCCTAAGAATACAGTTGAATCTACTAGATTAAGTCTAGTGTCGTTAAGAGAGATATTAATATCGTATTCTTTTACATTGGGCATAACAAACTTAACACATTTAGTTTTGCTCGGATTGAGTAATAAGTTATTTACAGTAAACCACTTAGATATTTGGGATAAGGCGTTGTTTACGTCGTCAAAGCTCAGTTTATTTCTATCAACTTTAAATATAAGTGATGTGTCATCAGCAAACAACACTACCTCACACATATCATTAATAAAATATGGCAAATCATTAATATATATCAAAAATAAGAAGGGACCTAGAATAGAGCCCTGGGGCACACCCATAGATTAAAATAGTTCATAAATGACTTCAATCCGCTATCGATTGTACCAATTTGCTAAGTTTTTCATACTTTAAAATTGTTGGAGGGATGACGAGCTCTTCTAAAAATGTTTGTCGAATGTGTAAAATCAGTGGATGATATGCTCCTAAACCGTGAGGTTCTTTGATTATAAGTATTGGGACCAGTTGCTGTTCTTTTATTACCATAAACCTTTCTGAGTTGTTGCAAGTGTTACACTTGTTTAATCTATTTTTTTTGCCAAGTTTTTTGAGTACTGCAGGGGTTAATTTAAATGGAGTAGACCGTCTATATTGGTTACCCCGTTGAATGGGATTACGCACCGCTGGCGAGAGCCCATGGCTCAATTGCCCGAGAGGGGAGTGCAAAATAAGACAACGAGTTGTTGTACTCTTGCAGTATATTAATTTCTTCATTGTTCCTAATTTAACTTAGACTATATATACAGAAACACTATCGTTTACGTGATTTGCACACCAATATAGGATTTCTAATCATTATTAAATATTATTCTTACACATTTATGAGACTGGATATTTTTGATGATACAGACAAATGCCTTATTTTATCGACAGCTTTAACACCGATATCTTTTATCTGTATTTACATAGCATCACGTTCATGCATTGATCATACTATTTAATTGTGCTAAATTATACATCAATAAATTAATCGATGAAACGTGACGAACAGGTACTATCTCAACATTTTTTAGTAATTTTAACCTATAATTCAAAAATACAGAATGTAATATTTTTTCTAACTTTGGAACCGCACTTATTTATAACAATTATATACGAAAATATATTGACTTTATATGAATTTTTTTTTTAAATTAACTTTTTCATGTAAAGAATATCAAATTAAAACAGCCTAAAACCAAACCGCCCATCTTGGACCAATTAGGAAAGCTCTTAGTTCAACCGTTACGAAATTATTTCATTTTCTTCTTTTATTTATTTACTTGAATAATCCGCCGTATTAAATAAATAAAAATGTTCACAAGGCTATTGCTACAGACGTCTTATATATGCCCTGATAATATCACGACCTAATTCCATGCATTTTTGGATTTATAAATATTTTTCCTATTTGTTAAGGAGTCACTCCAATTTCCGGATACAAGCCGAATAATAATCAATCAATCAGTAACTCTTTATTGTACATTAATACAAAAAAAGAACTTACAGAAAAACTATGTCTCGTTATGCACAAAGAGCGGTCTTATCGCTTAAAAGCGACCTCTTCCAGACAACCCTAGGAATGAATTGAGATTATAATGATGATGGTGGTATACATAATACATAGCACAATTTCTTACATTCTAGTAATAAATATATAAATGCAATATATACGGATCTATATATTTAATAGATATATACTTAATATACATAACATACAAATACATAACATACAAATAAATAGTCGAGGTAGCATAATGGCTAGCGTACGCGTCCCAAACTCAAAGGGCGCGGGTTCGATCCTGGCCGGAACGCATGCACCACTTAGGCAGTTTTCTGACCTAATGTGCATATTGTTACAATTACCACGTGCTGATAACGGTGAAGGAAAACATCGTGATGCAACCTGTACATCGAGATAACCAATGTGTCAAACATGCCAAGCCGCCTTGGACAAGCGTGGCAGGTAGGTATACTGTCCGTTCCCCTACAGTGGGAGGCCTGAGCCCAGCACTGGGACATTTATGGGCTACTGTTACATTACTTACTACAAATACATATCTACAAAATATATAAATGTTTATAGATAAATATATATGTACACACATTTATTTAAATATCATCATATTCCAAGGACAGGTAATATTTTGTGATCATCAGAATAATGTCTGTTATTTAAATAAAAAATATAAATACTTAAACGGAGAATGTAAGAGAAGATTCTGGTACAATTTTTTTAACCCGATATGCCATATCCAGTACTGTAACTTATTTAGTTTGGGAATATATATACAAAGCGCGTATCCGTCTGTCGAAATATACGAAAGTACTAACAAACACTCGCATTTACTCTATATTAGTATGAAATATGGCAGGGATTCCCAAACTATTTTGAGCAAGAGACACCTTTACCAAAATGAACTAATACCTCAGACCCCTCCATAGGCAAATTACTTTAAAAATCTTATCTCTAGTTTTTTAGACCTCGTCGACCCCCTAAATCCGTTTTCATTTATTGACCCTGGGAAACCGATTTCCACCCCAGGGGGACGATATCGACCACTTTGAGAATCCCTTTATCTATCTAGTCTATCACTAGGGAACTTTTTCTTTGTAACATAAAATTTTTACCCTTATAAAAATATTAGTCACATTTTCTAGGTTTTGTAAGTATATTATGTTAGGCGTTTGTCGATGAGTAAACATACCAGTATTTCGCCTGTTACCGGCACATAAATTATGTGTTGCCTATAACGTGAGTAATAGTGTTATTTATGTGAGGTCTACACTGTGGTAATGTTGTAAGCGATTTAACAAGCCTATTTTATGGATTTCGCACTGCTAGGATAGTGGCTCCGTGGGATCCTTTTTGAGTGCAACACACTTTTTGTGGCCAAGGGTTTACTTCCGAACGTGTTACCTCGACTATATATAAGCAAATCGATTCTCGTCGATGAGGCCCAGTTCCTATCTTACCGACGACTACTCATTTGACCTATTGGTGAAAATTAACATAATATTGGTGAAAATAATTTTGACCTTACTTGTATGAAACAAGTAAGGTCAAAATTCAACCAATGGCAGGGTAAATGAATGCAAATTAAGATATAGAAACCGACCATTAATTGAATAACAACTGTATGAAAGAAAATACAAGTGCTGTGGAAAAGCTGGGCATGCCGGGTACAGACCAGTATCTACTGGTTTTTATTACTATTGTAAGGAAACTCCGGATTTAACATTTCCTATAATATGGTTAGGTATATTAATATTATTATATTAAAGTATGTCTTTGAAGACCACGGACCATAAAAATGGCCCGGACTTTTGGAGGGCTTGCGTGGGGCCATGGGAAGGCCAATATATTAATTATTATTATATTAATATATTTATAGACGCAAGCTACAGGGGTGGAAGTGATACATGGCATAATGTCGGAAGTAGCTTCGGTGAACCTGCAGCCCACCTCTCGACACTCCTTAACCACTCACACCAAGGTTGCACCTCGACCAATCATGTACGGCATTTTTGGGGGCCCACGCAGTGAGTGGCGAGTACCGTCTGCCTATTTTATCCATGTTCCCCGAACATTGCGACGGGCAGATGCCTTAGTCCCCATAGTACTAGATCAACAGTTCCACTAGCAGTTCAGTTCCACTCAGATTAAATTTGTCACCGGGGGGGCCTGTATTTTTATTGTGCCCCATACAATCGCCGGTCAAAGTCGGGACATTTTATGGCCGGTGGTCTTGAGATACATACAAGTGTATTTAGGTAATTTTATATAGAGCATTTTTTTATTGTTTCAAACCTATTAAGGTTTGAAACAATAAAAAAATGCTAAATGTAAAATCACAATTTTTATATATATTTTTATTGTTCTTTAATTAAAAATATATTAATATTGTTACGAGTTACGGGACTCGAATTAAAATGCCGTTTGGAATTACTATAGAATTTATTAAAACTATACAAACACGTATAACACAGGTACAAATATAACTGGACACAACCAGTACAAACGTAATACACGATTCAATAACACGCACAAAGTCCGTCACTATATAGCTTATCGAATGTACACGTCTTGTCTCGTTTGTGACCATCGCTAGACTGCCCGATACAATATGGCTGCCCGCCCGCGTAGATCGAATTTCTTAAAATTCGTAATCTGCACACCTGCCTAATTATGCCTGCAAACGGCCATAAACCAGTACAATACACAATAGGCTGTTTTCTAATTACAAATTTTAAACATAAGGTAAACAAAAAAAGTACAAATGCCGACGAGGTAATAAACTGCAGGTGTGTATTGGTCTTTGACGGTCGTAACAATATATTCTTTAGTTAAAATACATTCGCCAGCAGTGGCGAGATAAAGGTTTTATACGCGTTAAACATGCTGATCATAATTATTGTTACATGCCGTCAAAGATAAACGCACAGCTGCCTGTCGTAACCGCAGTTTATTGTCTTCCCGGATTTAGGAATTCTTTTGTGTTTTGAATTGTAATTAAGAAAAACTTGCTATTGTTTTCTGCTTGTTTTATGACCATCATTAGCGTCGATCTACCTTATTGTTATTGTTTTCGACTTGTTGGCCGTTCGCAGGAATAGATAACCAGGTGTGCAAATTACTATTTCTCGGAAACTCAGTGCGCGTGGCCAATTT
This sequence comes from Dendrolimus houi, assembly GCA_039645545.1. Taxonomy (NCBI): domain Eukaryota; kingdom Metazoa; phylum Arthropoda; class Insecta; order Lepidoptera; family Lasiocampidae; genus Dendrolimus; species Dendrolimus houi. The sequence goes on from CM077134.1 coordinate 15,012,014, forward strand.
TTTTTGTACTGTGTAGTTAGTATAAGACAAGGCCCGAATGGGGGGGCGGGCAGTCAAGCAACGACTACGAGACGAGTAAGCGTTTGTAGTACTCTCGATTAGGGATATAGACGACGGACTTTGCGCGTGTCGAATTGCATTGAATCGTGCAGTGTGAACTGGTTGCATCCAGTTTTATATGTATTTGTTTTATACGTGTTTGTACAGTTCTAATAAACTATATAGTAGTTCCAACGGCATTTTTAATTCGAGTCCTGTAGCTCGTAACATTATATTATCACAACAGCACGGTGTTTTAATAATATCAAACAATATTGGTGCGTACATTAACACTTCAGAGTTTCATTATTCTATTGTGTATTCTATGATACATTTTACAAATAAAATAGCCAATGTTAAAATACTTCGCTAATATTTAAAGTTAACAGTAACATAACTTTTAAAGTTTTTTAATCTATCTATACATATAATAAAATTGTAGAGGTCGAATTTCTGTACAATGAAAAAAATGCTAAAAACCGAGTCAGGGGGGTGTAAGAAATGAAATAGATTTTAATTTAGATTTTTTTTCAAATTTATGTTTCTCTGTCTGTCTATTTCTACCGGCTAATTTCCGAAACGACTGGACCTAATTAAATGAAATTTTATATGGTGGTAGCTTATATCCCTGGTCAACATATAGGATACTTTTGGTCCCGAAAAATTAAAGAGTTCCCGTGGAATAGTTAAAAAAACTTTTATTACTTAAACAGCTTATTATACAACTTATGCACCTAATTAAGTATTGATATTGCCGGTATCATCATCATACAATAAATAAAATTATTTATATATCATCACGCTAAGACCAATAGGAGCGGAGCACCAATGAAGAATGTTTTAAAATCAGGAGGGTTTTTTTAACTTACATTTTTTTTAACTATTCCACGCGGACGAAGTCGCTGGCAGAAGCTAGTATAGTATAAGTTCGTCTTTGAGCTCGGCATCCGAAAATACACACACCGATGAGTTCACTCTTATCACTTTTGTTCTCATACCACAATAAAATTAATTTTAATTACTAGCAGTAATTAGCAAGTTAATATAACTCGTTAAAATTAAGCGCTATCACCGGCTGTGTACTCTTATAAAATCTATTTGCATTAGACTTTTATAAGATAATTTCAATTATGAAATGTTTCAGTTTATTTTGATGTAAAACCTCCAACGTTTTAAAATACAATAATTTCTATGTACTATGGCGCCTTTTTAAGGAACGAGCTCGAACAAAACTGTCGAAAAACTATCAAAGATAAAATCAGGGGCGTAGCCAGAAGGGGGTTTTGAGGGTTCCACCCCCCGTCCCCCTCCCCCTGTTAAAACTTGGTTAAGCCCGTGGGTTAAATCGAATGAATCAGTATAACAGTTTAAACTTTTAAAATTTATTATACTGTCTTATAAAGTACAAGAAATGTAGATCTATTTATAGTTCTCAATAAAAGCGTACAGGTCTACATAACTAAAAATTTCTCCCAAAGTACCTGCCCAGTAGATTAATTAATTTTAATAAACAACCACATCGTAGCAATCGTGTAAACGGGATTGAGCTAAAAATGCGTAGATCTGCTTTATCTGCAGAAACGAAAACTACCGATTGGAATTATAATTTGTGTACTACTATAATATTTCCGCTATCATCTTCATTATATACCGCAGCTTTTTCATGAAAAATGCCCGCTTAGATCCCGGGGTGAGAAACATGGCGGTCGTCGACGTCTAGTAAACAATCCACTAACAATTTGATTAATAAACCCAATTTATTTATTGAACCCATTGTTCTTTGACGTGGAGTAACAACATAGATATGTAGGTTTCTTTTCGAGCTTCATTTTTTGCAATTTGTGGTGGGAACTAATGTTTTATAATGCTGTTTTATTTTCTGAAAACAAGTAATATTAGTTACTAAAGCGACTAATGACCGGTTCCTATACTACGGTTACTATTTATTCACTTGCTCTTACCATTAGAAAAAGTTTAATATTACTTGTATGCAGCTTATATCAAATTTTAACCACTAGTAAATCAAATGAACGGTTAGTATGATATAGGATCCGGCGATAAGCGAATATCGGGCCAAGCATATTGAAAGGTTCCAGAGACGACGAATATCCACTTTTTGAGCACGAAATCCTAAACAGTCTTTAAGTGAAAATATCGCATATCTCAAAAACTACTTAATGGATGTTATTGAAATAAATTTTCTTTAAAAATATACATATTTTTAAACTCTGCTACTACTTTTATCTTTTGTTTCAGAATTTTCCACTTCATAGTGGTTAGTATAGGCATGTATGTAATAAGGAGGGACGAAAGTCATGAGACAAAAATTACAATTACCACAAGACAAAAGTGTTAAGCCAGGCCAAAAAAGAGATGGATAGATGTGTGAAAGATGACATGATAATTTATGATGTGACAGCGGATGTGGGCCAGAATAGAAGAGTAGGGAAGGAAAAGACATATTGTGGCGACCCCAAATTATAGAGATAAGAAAGAATATAAAAGTTAGAGGGGCAGATATTCTTACGACCTACGGATTTAATGAAAATCTTTATTTTTACGCAATTTCACTACAACTTTTTGCAGCGATATATAAACCCGTAGTTTCTAAGAAAAATTATTGTGACATATAAAGACAGATCTTCATAAGGACTTTATGAGAAACTCGGTGTTACCAAAACGGCTACAGAGCCCTTAAAATAGTTTTTACTTTCGTACCTTTATCTGAAAAAATCTCTCTACAGTTCCATTATAAACGACAACCAAACTAATGAGTAGGTATATATAATAGTAGATTAGTACCGAACTTGTATGAACCCAACCGAGTAAGCATTAGACCCATGGCTGTTAGACCCTGGCTTAATTAACGTCTGAAAGCTTGTAATTATTGAGTTATTACGATGAATGGCAGTTTCGTAAATAAGACATTCTGTGGGATAAACTTATACAGTCTATAAATGACAGATTGGTTGAATGGAAAGCCCATGTCTATTTTTTTTAATATTAATATTATACTTTTTTTTTAAATATAACTATGTGTATAATTTTCATATTTCATAGTCCAAATTTTTACGACTTTAGAAGCGAATGTAACGCACCCCCAGTGACTTAAATACAAAAATTATTAATGAAAAATCGCTATTATTTTTCAAGATCTGACTAACGACGCCCAATTACTTTAACGGGAAAAATTCAAACCTTTATTTTGTTTGCAAGTTTACTATGAAACTGTTTAACGGTATTATAAATTACACGTTCATTTCTCATATTCTGAAAGTACGCTTAGAGTTGCCTGATCACAGGAATGAAAACAGTACTTTTTCGTCACTGGGAAACGATTGTCCCTGCTGTCAAAATATTTAAAATAAATATCAACAATTTTGTAACAACATTTTAAAATTATAAATTACTTTTCACTAAATTATTAATTAATATACATAATTTTTAGCTAAATATTTACTATCATCAATGACAAAAAATACTGGCTGGTAGAATGGCCACAGACAAAAAAAAATTACTTGACGTTTCATATGTGACGCATTTAGATATGGATGTAACGCCTAATTTCATAGAGAACTAGGTTGTTGAACTAATCAGTTTTTATTTACTTTCCTCGTATTTGAAATGAAAAGCAGAGTGTTAACCTCGGATGAAATGAAATCTCATGCTTAAATAGGTCACTTTCACCTCTCATGTAACAATCTACTATTTCCTACTTTACATCCATAATTATGGAATCAATTGTTTGTGTTGTTATTGACAGACAAAACAGAAAGGAAATAAGGGGTGTATGTTTGTCAAAACGGCTACGAAACGTTAATAAATAATACGCGACTGTGTGCGAGCCGGTTTCGGAACTGAATGAAGTATTTTGTCCAAAATTAATTCAAAGAAACCGTGCGACACAGTTAACTAGACAACAAAATTACGACGCATACAAAATTTTGCTCAAAACGCAATAACATTTAGCAAGTACTTACCAACCAGAAGCAAATCCTTTAATGTCGCTACGCACGAAATACATTACCGCGTGAAACCTCCTTTGTTTTCCACTCAGCAGTACAGAAGAGGCAATGTGAATTGTTCACTGAAAAATTATGTACGAGGATATTACTGCCACTTGTTGCTACGCGACGAAGCGAAACACGCATGCGTAGTAGGTATATCTACGCACAATTTTAATGAGCTTTTATTCGAGACATTTTATAAAGAAAACAAAGCCTGGGAAAATTACATCGTCATACAGGATAACAAAATAAAGCCGTGATAGCTTAATGGTTCGCGCATGTGTCCCGAATTCAAAAGGCGCGGGTTCGAATTCTGGCCGGAAAGTATGCATGCACCACTTAGGCAATTTTCTGACCTATGTGCTATTGTTACAATTATCACGTGGTAACGATGAAATAAAACATCGTGATGAAACGTGCACATCGAGATAACTAATGTTTCAAACCTGCCAAGCCGCCTTAGACAAGCGTGGTGGTTGGTATACTGTCCGTTCCCCCCTATAATGGGAGGCAAGCGTCCAGCAGTGGGACATTTACAGGCTGTTATTATTATTGTTACACGATAACATGTACCGATCGTAAAAAAAAACAAATATATTTACCAATTAAATGCGTGTTACACCACACAATTATATTAAGGAATACGTAGATATATGATAACCAAGGAACGTATACCGTTTTTACAGAGTCTCAGAAAAGCGTTTATTAAAAAGTACCTATTTCAAACTACCCCTACCCCCTTATTTCAAATAGTATTTAACAACAGATCTTCAAACCAATTTTTGTTGAATATATTTATTAAGCTTTACCCGTCTCTACTATTTTTCAATATTTTCCGCCCCGTACTTATTTTAAAAGTTAGAAGTAGGGGGGGACTTCATGAATTTAAAATCCAAATTCACTTAATTAAAAGTCATTGCAAAACTACGGTTTTACTACTAACTACGCCCATATACTCTGAAAAAAATGTTTTACAAGCTACCATACATATAACTGAGTTACATGTATGGTAGCCACGTCTAATTTTTGTTATTTATATTACGCCTACAATACAGCTCCTGCCAAATTTATCTATGTAGATTCAATTGTTAATGAGAAAAATGACTAAAATATAAAAGATAGACGACCAAATGGCCGAACAGGACGATTTAATTATTAGAATTCCGTTTTCGTAAAAATGACACTAAAGATGTAATAAAATTTATTGTAAAATATAATATATCCTATTCTGATGGCTCGTAAGTTTTAAATTCTCAAATACTAATTCTAAGTGCATCAAGCAGAGACGACATGGAAACTGATAACTCAGATACGTGCGATATTTTATATGCTAGTATAAGTAATACTCCGGCACATTCATCGATCAGGGATCCTCTCGAAACAGCGATAAACTCAAGGGCAGGCATCATCCAACATGAGTGCCCTTCGCTCGTCAACTTCCATGAGTACATGCTCATGTTACTTCGTGGAAACAATATAGGAGTTTAATTCTCGTAAAGGTACGATTTCTTAGGAACAATATACAAAATAATGATCATTATTTTCATGTTATTATTGGATCCAACATAATTAAACTTATTAATTAATAATAGAATAAACCATACCATTCTTGACATACCCTCGATGATTGGCTCCCTAAAACCCAACAATCACTCTTGAACAAAAGAGTCATAACTGGTCAGTTCGCCTAAATATGAAAATAAAAACAGTCGACATTCGTTATACTGTCAGAACCCTTCACCGTGCTTAAAGATTAAGGTTTTTATCAAAATGAGCAAATAAATTAATATTGTGACATCCGTCCTAACTGATCAAACCGTCATAGAGTCGTCGTCATCTATCTTCTTCTATACTATAATAAATGTGTAAATCATTCGAGTGTGTACAATACGTTTAAAAATGCGTAAAGATCAGAGCGCTAATTCGGACCAGCAGATTCTGAAAATACAATTATAAGAATTTTTATCTGTCTGTCTGTCTGTCAGAGCATCACTCGAAAAGTACTGAACGTATTTTAATAAAGCTCAACACAGAACTAGCTTATATCCCGGGGTGTAACTTAGGATACTTTTTATCGCGATTAATTATGTCGTTTCAGTGGGATAGACGAAAAGAGCAATAAAGATGGCGCTGTGATCGATCTTTTTTGGAAACTAATGAACGTATATGAATGTAACTCAACATAAGGCTAGCTTATAACCCGACTCAACACTTAGGATACGTTTTATTCCGTTAAAAGACGTCGGTTACTTGGAATAGACAGATTAGCAAAATAGATGGCACTGCAATTGCGATGTAGACAACCATCGCTGTAATTTAATAACAAATACGTTGTCAATTTGCTCACATGTCATTCATTACGTATTAGGTACTTCCAATCAGATCGGCTGCGACTTTTCTTTATGTTTTGCTGTGCAGTTGTCTACACTATATTGACTTAGTATCTTTTTAATTGTAGTGAAATCAACAAGGAACTTAAGTATTGAAGGTTTATATATATATATATATTTTTTTATTAAATAATATTTATAACAAACTTGATATAATAGATAAACGCAACAAATATATTATTTTTAAACTAGAAAATTTCAAAACTGTTTTTATAAACAGATTTCCTTGTTACTTAGGCAAATATTTATATAAAAAAAATACTAGCTTTTGATTCTTTAAATAATCTTGAATTTAAATTTAAGGTTTATAATTGGCTGCAAACACAAGACTACAATGAAACTGAGAATTAACTCAAAGTGGTGATATAAGTAAAAATTATATAAACACATAAACACACACATACATGTACACACACACACACACACACACACACATATATATATATATATATACACGCAAACACGCATATAGATACGCGCGCAATATCGCGCGCGTAGATACCTTGCATATGCATGCAAGGTAAATAAAATGTCTTGCATTAATGTTAAAAAAAAGATTGAGCATTGGAAGAGCACCGACACCTAATATAATACAGGTTCTTAACTAGTTTTAGGCGTTAAAGCTCTCGCACATTAGTTTTAGTGCAAACTTTATTGTCTTTTATATCCTGTTACTTTTACATGTTTTTACTGAATAAATTATTCTTAAATCTTAAATTAAAACTAAATTAAATCTCAATTTAAATTAAATAAAACACCAAAATGTTTATGTACGTAACATAAAGCCTAGGGTTATGAACGGGGAAAACTCTAGTTTATTTAATAAAATCGTTTCGTTACCACAGGTTCATCTTCAACCTAACACACTCCACTTCGGATGTTGACGTTTCGAACTCTGTACCATATAATATCCGTAATATACTCATCTGCTATTATTATCTAACCTGTTCATGTCTACCAAGATGCGATCTCTACTCCAAGACTCAGACTCTGCTTCATCGGTCTTCAGTCCCACTAAAGACATCATCGACCAGTACACTTGGTTTTACTATATTAGAGTTACACCCAGCAGGGGTTGCTCCATATTCCGCTGAGCAAGTACCAGTTTGTGGGCCAACCCTTTTCTCAGTGTCAAAGCAGGTAAAGCTGATTCAACGGGTTTTAGTAAAATTCAATATGTGTACTTACTGTCGAAAACGCTCATGAATATAAGACTGAAACATTTTTATCATTTCCGCAAGGCGTGGAGTCGAATTTTACGGAAATGAAGCTGTATGGAAAATTCTAGTAGACAATAACTTTTGATTCATGTTCACTTGCCGTAGAGTAACATAGAAAATATTATTTTCGTTCCTATCTATTTTCTGAGGAGAAATTTAGTTTGCGGACTATCTATCCATCCATCCAACCATCTCGGAGAAGTGTTGAACTCGCTGGCTCAACAGTCAGAATACCTGCTACAACTTCTCGGTGTTCCCTTCATCCCATTTTCCCAGAGTCGCCGTAAAACAGCATGGCAAACACCGCCAATCCTTACCGTTTTTACCCTAGCGGAAATCGCTTCCAGAATCTTTGGGTTCTAATAAGCTGACAAGGGTCACAATACTCATTTATTTAGACCATAGAAGTTGCTCCGTCATCAATATTAAATCAGCTCCCGAAATACGTTGCCATAACAATTCGATTCCATGGAATTTGATACCGAAGTGTGTATGTGTGTGTCTGTGTGTTTTTTGTAGACACTTGTCGCGTCACAACGGCGCCAGGTTCTATCCCCCTTCCGCCACCCGTTGATAATGGTATAAGTCAAGAACTTCAAAGACAGTATACTGTTTGTTATAACAAAGGCGTGACTTAGTCTGCATTTTCATCTTTGTAAATGACTTGCTGTGCCCTCGGTTTTGTTCACGCGGAATTGCTACTTATCGTTTTATGTATTTAGGCTAATTTAAACAAATCTCGACAAATTATGTCCTGCGTTATTTTAATATAAAAGCTAAATTACTGTAAAGTATTTTCTAATTCGCATCCGAAGTTTTTCGTGAAAGATTAACAAACAATCATCCATCTTTATACACTTGTTCGTTATACTAATAGGTTGAGATAGCCAATTCTGATTAATTGCATGATCGAAGTATGTAATCAATTGTTTCTTTTTATAACTGTTTACTTACTGCATTGCTACGATTAACAAAAAGCTTATACTTAATATTTAAAATATTATATCTATTGAACGTTTGTAATAATCTCCAAGATATCCGAAAATTGGCAATATTATATGGATTCGACATATTACTGGAAACAACCATTGACAACATCTGTTTTGGTCTAAAGCGGCTTTTATTGTTGGTGCAGCAGCAGTGCGAAATCGGTATGTTCGATATACGCGGTAAAGAAGGCTTACCGAGTACCTATATTTTTATGAGCGTTTCCTGATTTGTTGGGAGGATACCACTCCCGCACATATATAAATACAAATTTGGTACCGATGCTTCACCGAGAAAATCAGAAAGCGGTATTACAATTAACAAAAAAACTGGACAAGACGGAGAAAGCTGTTTATAGGATCATTTCCTCTTTTTGATTTCTTTTAATTGATTTTTAATAACGAATTACTACGTCAGATATATGTTTTTGTCATTTTTATCTTATATTTCTGTGTTTTTCAATTTCATTTCCTAGATCTAGAAATTAGTTATTGAATTGACGTATTTCATATCGCTTACCTCCCAATAATTACACCAAGTGATCTTAGAACAAGCGTCCGTGGAGTAAGCTCCCTCTGTATAAACACCCTGTCTCTATGTAAATTGCGAGTTCACGTACACACCGAGATCCTCCTTTATAAGTGGGTGACAAGTGACGGTATTGAGCTATTTGGCACGAGGATCTCTGTGGGTCAGGGAATTGGCTTTATGGAGGCATGAATTGCTTGCAGTATTGTAGTTTGGTCAAGGAGGTTAGTCTAGCGAATTACTATGATCTCAAGATCCTCTTACTTTATATAATAGGTTGGGGAAAAAGTCTTTTCGCATATAGTATGTATGAACTTGTAATAAGATGTCTTTGGCTATTGGCCATTTGTATCTGGCTGGTTTCGGTATCATTAAAAAGTTTTAATTTTAAAGAAGACAATTCCAAATTCAAATTAGGAAAATGTGTCATTTTCATTTGTTTTTCTTATTGTTAAAATGAGTGAATCTAATGAACAAATTCGATACATTTTAAAATTTTACTACATAAAAGGTAAATGTGCAACATAAGCCGCGAAAAAATTTGTGATGTTTATAGACCTAATGCAGTATCTGTGAGAGTAGCGCAAATTTGGTTTAAGGGTTTTCAATCCGGAAATTTTGATATCAAAGATGCACGTCGCTCTGGTCGCCCTGTTACGGACAAAATTGATGCCATTTTTTAAAAAGTGGAGCAAGATCGGCATATTAGTAGTTACGATGTAGCTGGAGAACTGGGAATTGACCACAAAACGGTTTTGGCGCATTTCAAAAAAGCTGGGTACACAAAAAAGCTCGATATTTGGGTGCCTCATGAGCTCACTGAAAGAAACTTAATGAACCGTGTACTCATTTGTGATTCTTTATTACGACGTAATGAAACCAAACCATTTTTGAAGAAACTGATAACTGATGATGAACAGTCGATCACGTACGACAAGAACAAGAACGTATGAAAAAGATCGTGGTCAAGGGCCGATCAGGCTTCACAGACAGCGGCGAAGCCCGGGTTAACTCGCAACAAGGTGATGCTGTGTGTATGGTGGGATTGGAAGGGCATTATTCATTATGAGCTGTTACCGCCAGGCAGGACCATCGATTCTGAACTGTACTGCGAACAACTGATGAGATTAAAGCAAAAAGTTGAGAGAAAGCGGCCGGAATTAATCAACAGAAGGGGTGTGATTTTTCACCATGATAAAGCTAGACCTCACACATCTTTAGCCACTCAGCAAAAATTACGAGAGTTTGGCTGGGAGGTGTTAATGCATCCGCGGTATAGTCCTGACCTTGCACCTTCAGATTTTCACCAGTTTCGGTCTCTGCAGAATTCCTTAGGCAGTGTCAGGTTAACATCACGAGAGGAATGCCAAAACCACTTGTCGCAGTTTTTTGATCAGAAGCCCCAAAATTTTTATAGCAATGGGATCACGTCCCTACCTTACAAGATGGCAAAAAGATATCCAACAAAATGGCACCTACATACATTAGTCGAATGTAAATATAAACTTTATAAAAAAACCTTTTGAATTTTTATATAAAATGCGAAGAAACTTTTTCCCCAACCTAATATAATAGAACTAGAGCTTTCTTCACGCAATTGCTTGCGCAAATGCTAATATATATTTTTAAATTTATGAAGTATCTATGGTCATCACTACTATTTAACTGAACTAGTTTAAAATATGTTTTGTAGACGGGAATCGTTAATAATAAAAATATATTTAATTTAAAATTTTTAAACCTTTTGTTTTTTCTTTTTCATGTACTTCTACAATCTCACCATATAGGTAAGTAGACACACAATTCGGTTTGGAAAGTATGTATGTAGTAATGCGGAGTAAAATAGTAAGAAAATAATAAAAAAGCTACCAACACGATACCCTGACAATGTTAGGGGATTCAATCGGGTCTGATATACCATTTAATGAACAACACGCACATGCACGCCCAAGCACACAAAAAAACACTAACACATACATGTTACCACAGAAGTATTTTGGAATTTATTTTGACAGCAGAGCAGCAGTGGCAGCGGCGACAGCTTCGTAGGTTTGTGTATATTGGTTATTGGTTTATTTATAAACTGCATTTAATATAGGTGAAACCACTGAGTACTGGTAGGTAACTTAATATAAAATAATCAATATTTTAGAAAGATTTGAAACTAAAGCTTTTAAAAATACGCAACCTAAAGTTATAAACAAGGTAACCAACGGGTACAATTTAACATTATTTTATCAAAACCGATATTTAACATAATATTTTCTTATTTCAGACAAAGTGAAATTTGAACCGGAGAGTAAGTTTGTTTGCGAGAACATTTTGTGTTTAGAAATATCAGCGGCTTATCTTGGACTTAATAAGATATTGGTGGTTTCCAATATTGAAATTCTTTCCACAAAGGAGGCTAAACTCTGAAATAGCTTAACAATTAATTAAATAAATTTGATACCAATCATTTATTAATTAAATTACGAATATTTTAGCAAGTTCAATTAAGCCACAGCTTCGACTCGCTAGAATAGAACTAATGCTTCGTGTTGCCTTCGTCTAGTCTTCTTTATTAAAAAAAAATGAAAAATAAAAAAAATTGATAATCTAGTCTAAATTTAAATAGGGAGAACGTTGTACCCTTATAAAAAATTATCTCTTCAATTGTTTTCATTTAATTGGTTACGTATAATTTGTTATTTAAAAATTTAGAATGAAAAATTGGTTTACATAAACTTTAACGAAGGTAACAACTGACAACAACATTTTCAATGCAAATTAGTCGCGCAACACAGCTTCGAAGAGTAGATAAGAGCTACTAACACAGTGTAACCACCATACATACGAAAGTAGAATAAAATATTGTCAAATATAATTTTATCAACGGATTCAAAATATAATATTTAGCTCATAAAAAAGATCACAAACCAATTTTGAAAACATAACTTGTGTAGAATCTTTTGAATACATTTCAGCAAAGTCGATATTTTTATATTGACCTTCTAAATCAAAGATATTAAAACATATTTAATTAAATAACTCAGATAATTAATTAATTCACCTTACAACAGTATGGAATTAGTATCTCCAGCTTAGTCTGAAAAAAAAATGACAGATTATTAAAATTTGTTGTTTTATTTTTTGTAGCTACGTTAAACCTACTTAATACTTTACTTTGATTCGTTTCCTCTATGTAGATTATTATTATCGTTGTAGTAAAAGTTTGCGAGTACTTCATGTGAATAGAAACATTTAACTAGATTAGAGTCAACTCAGTGGGTTTTTGTTGTCTATTTTGTTTGGATTATCACTTTATATGTATTAGATAGTGAATGTTATATGTTGTTAAATACGTAATGAGTCACTTGATTTGGAAAACTATTATCATGTTGGTAATTTAAAACCTAAAAATATTTTAAATTTTAGTCACAGATTAGGACACAGATTTTTACATACTTTGTATTCTTGTCGGATTCAATTTGTTACATAAATTAAATTATTAAACCCAAAACAAGCTATGTATAAAATATAACAATATTCACAGAACTTTTTAAGGGTATGAGAATGTCAACCTTTAGAAAGTTTTTGGTGGGAACTTGAAGGGTGATTGATTTCAGTTTCAAAGTAAAATATAAAATATTCAAAGATATTTATTGTTTTAAATAAATATTGTAGTTATGTGCGCAAAATCTCAAGTGTAACTTTTCAACCACAGCTACAAAAAAAAATTTGACGTTAATTACAAATTTGATTGAACTGATACTGATGGTAAAACATCTATAGCTAGGTTATATGGACTAGACACCTTTGCCTGCCATTATGACAAATTGAATATCATCAACCAAATTTGAAAACATAAATCGTAGCTTGTTGCTTACTGTGTAAGTCCGTTTTTAGATTGAAATTTAGATCTAACTTAGTTTTTAGTTGAGCTGTGCGACGCTCAATAACATTCTTGAAGCGAATTAACAGCTTTTAGCAATTAGAAATATACAACTTGTAGTTACATTTTGTATTAAAGTGATTTTTAATAGTGTTAGAAATTGCTAATCTTAGAATGGTTTAGTGAAATTAATATTTTATAGTAAGTACTAGATTAATTTTAACACTAATTACACTCCTGATGGTAAAGTTTCCATCACACAACCCGTCTGCCTATTTACCCGCTTCTGGCAATAATAAAGTGGAGAATTGAAGTGGGATGTCTGTGGTGCAAGCCTAATTAAAAAAAAATTGTTTAAAAAAAGAACAATATTCGAAAGTTATTTACTTTTTAAACAAGAATTATGTGTTTATCTGGAAATCTCAACTGTTTGTCCAAATGTGTATTTGTGAGCTTTGACAAGAATTCTGTATGTCATCAATTTGACTGAGACTATGTTGGAACAAGCGAACATGTGACTGAATCAAATAACAATTTACTTAAAGGTATTTAGTACCAGACCTTAAAATCTTTAAAATTATGTATTTTCAATAATTGATGTTACGCTCACTGCCGCTCTTATAGTTCCCAAAAGGGCGACTAACTCCAAAACCACGTTTTAACGTATAATAAATATGGTTTTTAAAACTTCAACTGCCTGTAAGGTTGTAATACATATTTACAACTTGTTCTTTAAATGTAATTAACCGTCATCCGGGTTTGAATCCCGCAGTTAGAAACATGTTTAAATATATTTAGAAATATATATATACAAACCTTATTTAAATTTCTTTCAGGCAGATTAAGCACGTGTTTAATTGTTTCATTTGTGTATAGCAAAAAACTAAGGAAACAAAAAAAATATTGTACTTTTTAGTTAAAGGAGAAGAATCTTCCTAGCATCAGATTAAACTTCTTTTTCAATAAAAAATATTATTTATTTTTATTCTGTGATTGACCATAATCTTCATCTGCGTCTCAGCCTAGGCTAAATGGATGGCTCCGTAGAAATAATAAACGTAAACAGATTGTTTAGGTCAAGGAACTCTGAAAAGAATTAACAAAAATATTATAGTAATAGTCTTTCGAGATCACGACTATTGAAAAGTGACCGAAAAGGTGCGAAAAAGCTGGCCGCGTTACTTACTGCGTTGTATGGCACGGTAAAGTTAAAATCTTCATCTAGAGAATACTAAGCAATTACTAAATGACCCTTCTTAAATAAATCCCAATATACGCACACAAGCAGATAAAATGTCGCCTCACCAATAACAAAATAGTACTTTCAACCTTTGAGATTTAGGTCGTTGGGCTGTGACAGATGGCCGGCCGAAATAACAGAAATACATCCATATAACCACAAAATAGATTTATACCCAACAGAAGGCTATCTCCGTAGTTTATACGAATTAACTAATGCGCACGAATACTGCGCATTAATTAATTTAAAAAAAAATCACGAGTCGTACTCGGCACTTCAGCTTATTGTAACCTAAGTATATGTACATTTAGTGATATGATAAGAGTAAGAAAATAGTTGATTTCTCTTAATTTTACTTCGACACGTCAAACATGCCTGATATGCAGCTATGATTAAATACTTATAACCCCTTTCTTTATAATCTTTTTACGTTTATGGGTTCTTTAAAAGAATTACTCATAGTCGTATTATACAATTATTATTAAGGCGCAATAAGATGCAACTAAACTAAGAACTAACAATCAAAATAACACATTTAAGTAGGTACTGGACTTCTATTTCTCAGTATTCTTCTTTATGATATAAATAAAAAGGTTATAAAATATTATATTCCAATAGGTATATCCATCCACGTTTCTTTCTCTCCTTTCTAGATAAGAACGTCTTTGGCACGTCTCCAATATTTGCCCCAAATGTCTACATAATCCTTTGTTACCTGCAAATCCTGTGATAAAGACATAAATCTTTACGAATGTGGAACGAATTATCGATTATGAGATATTCTCTTGCACACGTGTCGTAGAAATTGTGGTAAAGGATTTTTTTTTCAAATCAGGTCACAGGGCCACAAAGCATTTGAGTTTAAATATCGAATGCTTATTTTTTTTATAGCGTCTGACCTAGAATTTCATAGTAATCATTGTGAAAGAACTTTTAACTCTTGTTTAAAATTAATAACATTTCTTGGATAGGGTTTTTATACAAGGATTCTGTGTTTGTGCAAAAACCCCTTTTGAGTTCCTACAATAAGTCCTCTGTTTGGCGTACCTACAAATTGGCTTAGGCTGTAGGAGGTTTTTGACGCATGCAGGTATTCAACAGGACCTAGATTACATTTACTTCTGTCTATTACTTATTACATTTGTGCTTTGGTATTAATATTAGTATTTTAATTACATTCGCAAACTTTTCGTCCTACCTGTCTGTATTAATGTCTAATATAGTTTAGATATTTATTGAATGAAGTAAGATGATTATATGATCCCAACTTTCACCTCTTTCCAGATCTCTTAAAAATTCTAAAGTTTGAATATTTATACTTGACTGACTAGACGTACAGAGCTTATGCCATATTTAAAAAGAGGAAGATTATACACCCACTGAGTTTCAAAAAGGAATCTTATTTCTCGTTTAAGAAGGGCGTCATAAATTTTATTTAAGGTCGGTAGCGCGTTGGCTACGCTTTGGTGTTACAAACGTCCATAGATGGCTTCGTCTTCCTTTCATCTTCCAGGTAATTCTTGAGGCAATAAAAAATCCGACTTGCACACGGCCACTGTTTAAATATCAAATGGAAAGGTTAAACTGGGTCGAAGTGTCCTACGAGATGATCCATGTACCGTATCAAATATAAAACCAACCAGTAATAAGTGGCCATCTATAAATTACGTCACACGTTAAGGGGGAGGGAGGGGTCCTAAGTTTCGTGACGTCACATTTCAAGATCTAATATATTTAAGCTAATTATGGACCTGCTGTTTTAATTTAATAATTTCTTGATGTAAAATTACAAAATATGTGATGTCACACTATGGAGGGAGGATTCTCACGAATGTTACCAGCTGTGACAAAGACGGCGAAGGGGTCAAAAAATCATAAATTGCGTGTAAGGTAATTTGGGGATGGCCCCTAAAAGACCATCGACTATCGTGAATGTTTGTGTAAGATAATAGATTCGCAACGAAAAAACATCGGAAAAAGGTTGTAGATAATTGAGAAAAAAAGAAATTATATTAAACCCTTTTCATATTGTTCAAACGTTTAGATTTTTTTTCTTAATATGTTTTAGGGATAAAGAAAACCTTTTTATAATTACTCCATTACCCATTATAAAGCTCGTAAGCCTTAGGGTACAAGACAGAGGAAATGTGCATAATGCGTAATTATTATACTTATTGATTCTAACTGGGCATATTTTGTTCAAAGAAATCTGCGTTGAAAACATAGTAAAAGTGCCCGTGTATTTTTTTAAAAAACTACCTACTTCATCTTTTTAGATTTTTCCATGTCATACCTCAAAATTAGAAGGGATGAGATGCTTTTTATTACTTTGCAAATGAATATTTACCGCTTATTTAACTAAAAAAATCATAATAAAACATGGCTACAAAGGTTCATAGGCGATGGTAACCGTTTTCCATCAGGCGGGCCGTATGCCTGTCTACTGATGACATGTAATAAAAAAGACTTATTAAAATCTAACTAATTATACCCCATACGCCTCCGTACATTAAAAGAAGTTATCCTTAAGATACCTCTTCATACACGTCCATTTATTTGAAATGCTTTTACCCTGACCTTCTGCTTTTTAATTACGGTGTGTATGTCGCGATCTACCGGCACCAATTCTACCATTTACACTGCTGTCATATATATACTTGTTTTGTCATTCTAGTTTCATCCATTCTCTCCACATACCCAAACCACGAAACATAATTATAATAGAATTAATTAGCAAAAATAAATATATACAAAAGCATAAAGAAAAAAAGAATTTATTTGCTAGGAAAGCGACAATGCAAAGATGTAGAAATATTTATACATACATTTTTATGATTAATTTCGATATGTTGTACAACACCGCATTTCCTACAAATGAGTTCGGCAACTCAGCTTTATGCTGTGTTGGAGTTTCGTCACGCACAGCGCTGATTTTCAGTGCCAACCCTGCCTCATTGATTTATATTAGACTCATCATAACATATCAGGTGCATCAGTCAGCGCATAATATAATCAGGTGTCTAGTAATAGCTATTGTATAAGAGTTCCATATGATATAAAATTAATTCAAAGACGCGTCAACGCAGAACTCGGAAGTTAATATCGAAAATTCAATAACGCGAGAATATCGCATTATATACCACCTACATGAAAGATAACGGTGTACTTTCATATTACATTTTTAATATAAATCGCTTAACGTATCAGCACTCCACGCCGGATCCCTTTGCTATGTCATTCTACACGTTGCAATATCCTGGTGGCCGTCAGAGCATTGACAAGTCGGACGTTACGAAGCCTAGTTATGCAGATGACAAGCTTTCCAACACGGTAATGGTATACTGCAGTAGTTGATAATTAAATACTAAATGTCTTAGCAGCGTTTTTATTTTTAAACATTGTAAGAGTGCTGGTTTAGCAACTAATGACTTTTATTGTCCTTAACTATTGTTAAGGACAATAAAACCTTAACCTTAATAGGACCTTATTAGGTCAATAAAAGTTGTTAGTTGCTAAGCTTTCTTCCAGACAACCATTGGAGTACAAACTCCAAAGGTTGTCTGGAAGAAAGCGTCGTGAGCAATTAAACCGCCGATTGTACTGTACTCGATTGTTCTTAATTTTATCTAGCATTTTTGCACAATATAGTATATTCTATTCTATTGCATAGTTTATATATTTAGTCAGATATTCAATTTTAGAATAATTTTTAAAATAATAAAACATCAGGCGAAAGGTCTCAGCCTTATTGTGGATATTTGAGTAATAATATTTTCAATACAAATAGGTGCTGGGTTTCAACAAATGAGTCAAATAAGATTTCGCTCATCTAAAACCCATAAAAAAGTAAGAAAATATATTGGGGTTATTCGTGGGAACGTAAAGTACGATATCTCACTGTACGGTTTTTTTTCAAAACGTGTATTTTTGAATTGAAAGATGGCATTAAATTATTTATTTATTATCAAGAACTATTATTTTTGTTTTGTGACAAATGTAAAAGGCGGGTGGGTGGTTTAGAAGATGTAACTTTTTATCGATAAGCCCGCCCATTGTAGGTACTATCTATGTTTCTTTTGTTTTGTTTGTATTATATATACTTTGGTGTACAATAAAGAGTTATCTATCTAAACTGTATAGATATAATATGAACCGTCGCCTTACAACCGTATCAGAGATCTTCTAAGACAACAAAGGTTAAGAATTTCAATAGCAATATTACTTAATAATTAAGATAAAGCTAACCATCTGTCCTTCTATAATCAACGGCTTAGAACGACCCAATGTCGGCATCAATACAAAGTCACGTGCCGTTATTTATCTAAGTCTCTGTCAATAGAATGGGCCTAATCAGAGTCTCAGTAATTGGAAGCTGCTTTATCTCCGATCTCGTATAAGATTTCAAAGTACTTTGTTTACAAAGCGGCTTATGAGATGGCTATGATTTTCTTCAATGTCTTCTCTTGTTTCAATTCTACAAGGCAATGTTGGATTTTTGGACTATTGTCGTTTGTGGAACCGAACGTCTATAGATAGATAGTTTACAGACTAAAACTATACCTAATTGTACACAAAGGGCGGTCTTATCGCTAAAAAGCGATCTCTTCCAGACGCCCTCAGAAATGAACTGAGATGATAATGGTGATGGTGTTATACGCAAAGTATAGTACCTACTACTACTTACATTTTGGTAATAAATATACAAATATATAGACATTAAATATATTAAATGGATATGTATTTAATATATATACCATATAATAAATACATATTTATACAAAGTATATAAATGTTTATATTTAAAGATGCTTCGCCTTTGCCGGCCTTGGTCACTAAAACGCAGAAGTCCTAGGTTCAAACCCTGGAATAGTAAATTTAGTAAACCAATTTCACTTTATTTACCCAGGCCACAGTATCTGGGATCGGCCCCAGAGTGGTCCGTAGAATACTATGCATAACACAAGCGTAACTTCTGAAGAAATAAGAATGTGCGTGTTTATTTGCCGATTATTATTATTGATTATTAAGAACTATTTATCCTATATGACACTAGTAGACCTCGATAAAAGTATGCTGAAAGGTTTGCCGGGAATAATTGTAAAAGCTAGAGGTTCAAACTTAGGTATGGTAAGTAAATAACAGACGGCCTCTGTGGTTGAGCGGGCTAAGCCTTTGCCGGCCTAGCTCACTGCAACGCAGAGATTCCGGGTTCGATTCTTGGTATGGTAAATTGCTGAAACGAATTTTCTCCTTTATTTACTATGGTTTCAGTGTCTGGGATCGGCTCCACAATAGTCCGTTGTCTATCACCCATAACACAAACGTAGCTTGCTTTAATTTGGGGATATGCTATTTGTGTGTTTGTCTGCCGTTTATTTTTATTTTATTAATTAAGATAATAGGCAGAAGGTTTACCTGGTGTAATGTGTTCCCGTCGTTTATAAACGTTTGCAACACTAGGAGCGTTGCCAACGCCAAATCGTGTTAATTTATCAGCCAATCCATGTCCACTACTGGATGTAGGCCTACCCAAGTTTGCGTCACATATCCCGGTCTCCCTTCTTCTTCATCCGGCCTCTGCCGGTCACCTTGCGCAGGTCGTCAGTCCACCAGGCTAGAGGGCATCCTACGCTACGTATACCAAGAAGTGGTCTCCATTCCAGGACACGTTTACTCCATCGTACGTCGGTCCTGCGACATACGTGCTATGTCGGTTACCTTCGATCTCTTATGGATATCCTCATTTCTGTTATCCTCAACATTCAAATGGTTCAAGAATTTGATGGCGCTCCGCAATGATAAATCTCAAGATGTCGAATTCAAGGTTTCAATTTATTTGTTCAGCAACGTGTAACTTCAGACTATTTTGCTATCCCGGCGGAAAAGCCGGTCCAGCAAACCAGTTGTTTCGACATAAGTGAGAAGGATGTCGTACCAACTTTAGTAAATAATATTGACGATGGTACTCCAATCCATTTTAAGATACAAGTAAAACAACGGTCTTAGCGCGAAAATACGAAATATACATAGCACTTAGACCATATGGTCTTTGCTGTAGCATACGATCAATTTATTCAAATTTAAAGCTCGAAAGAGTAGCCAATTCAAAAGATTTCTGTTCAAAACCTGCAGGCTTGAATATGTGTTTTACTGCATAATGGCTTATAAATTTATTTCGAACAAAAAGTTACTATTGTTCATGGTTTGCGGCTACCGCCGTTTAATGAACTGTCCAATTCAGCACTTTTCAATGAGTTATATGATTTTTTTTGTCGACTCCATTGTGATTTTGGGTAACATCCAAACGAGTGTATCAGTGAAACTATTTGGCTCAGATGCAGACGTAAAAGGGACATGTTTTATGCTTTTAACTCTTTAAGGACATACAAGTTTATTGTTTGACGCAATATGACGCAAGTGAGATTACCTAAAATATTTTCCAATGACGCACTTTCATCATATCCTTTTGTTTGATAAATAGGGCTTCCAACGTGACTTTTTGCCTATCACTGTATTCCAAGGAAACAATCAACTATCCCGTAAAAAAAATATTTTAACATCTTACCCGTAATTGAAAGCATATTTTTCTGCCAAATCCCCTTTTATACTTGTGTAATTAATTTTTCAATTCACATCTCGCGCAAATAATCCAATTTACAAGTGCTAATCTTCTATATTAATTATTTTTCTATATTCATTCCGATTACTAAGAGTACATAAATAATTACCTCTGACGGTCTCTGGGGTTGAGGCCTTTGACGGCCTACCTCTCTGCAACGTAGAAGCTCCGGGTTTGAGTCTTGACATGGTAAATTTCGGAAACGAATTTTCCGTTACTTGCTATAATTTGGGTATCCGGGATCGATCCCAAAGTAGTCCGCTGTACGTTACTTATAACATAAGAGTAACTTGCTTAGCTTGGGGATACAATGTGTGTATTTGTCTGCCGATTGTCTATTCATTTTATTTATTATTACCTCATTAAATAATAATATAATCGCTTTAAGTAAAATCACATTCACATTTTTATATTAAGAGGGATCTCTGCCTTAAAAAATATACATTGTTCATTAAATACTTATGTCTAAAATATATACCAAAGTTATCAATCATCATTTCCTCCCCAATATAATGAAAAAATGAACACAATAGAATAGACGTCCAAAAAAATAATTTTCACATTAATATATTAGAATGTACATAAAAACGTATTTCTCGTCATCGCCCAAGCGTTCTCTGCTCTAAGACATAAGCCTCTCAAGTTTGCCGACGCATGATCTCCAGCCCAGGTCTTGTGTGCTCCATCGGCCATCAGTCCTGCGACAAACGTAACCAGCGTACTTCCACACCAGCGAAAATAAAAAAATATTAGTTGAAATATAAAATTATTCCGGGAAATTTTAGGTCTGCACGCACCAACGCCTTTGTTTGAAATGTTTAATTCTCAAGTTTTAAAAGCGTACAAAGAAAAACAGAAATTTTAATTAAGCCCCATTTCCCAAAGGGAAAATTAATTAAACCAAATATAAAAAAACATAATTTAAATAACGGAGATGAATGTAATCATCCCGTTATTGGATACAGAGAGACGTTATAATATAATTTATAAGTATAGGTAATATATTATAATAGGTTGGGGAAAAAGTCTTTTCGCATATAGTATGTATGAACTTGTAATAAGATTTCTTTGGCTATACCATTTGTAGCTGGCTGGTTATAGTATCATTAAAAAGTTTTAATTTTAAAGAAGACAAATCCAAATTCAAATTAGGAATATGTGTGATTTTCATTTGTTTTTCTTATTGTTAAAATGAGTGAATCTAATGAAGAAATTTGATACATTTTAAAATGTTCTACAAAAAAGGTAAAAATGCACAAAAGCCGCGAAAAAAATTGTGATGTTTATGGACCTAATGCAGTATCTGTAAGTGTAGCGCAAATTTGGTTTAAGCGTTTTCAATCCGGAAATTTGGATATCAAAGATGCAAATCGCTCTGGTCGCCCTGTTACGGACAAAATTGATGCCATTTTTGAAAAAGTGGAGCAAAATCGGCATATTAGTAGTTACGATGAAGCTGGAGAACTGGGAATTGACCACAAAACGGTTTTGGCGCATTTGAAAAACGCTGGGTACACAAAAAAGCTCGATATTTGGGTGCCTCATGAGCTCACTGAAAGAAACCTAATGAACCGTGTACTCATTTGTGATTCTTTATTACGACGTAATGAAACCGAACCATTTTTGAAGAAGCTGATAACTGGTGATGAAAAGTGAATCACGTGCGACAAGACCGTGCGAAAAAGATCGTGGTCAAAGGCCGGTCAGGCTTCACAGACTATGGCGAAACCCGGGTTAACTCGCAGCAAGGTGATGCTGTGTGTATGGTGGGATTGGAAGGGCATTATTCATTATGAGCTGTTACCGCCAGGCAGGACCATCGGTTCTGAACTGTACTGCGAACAACTGATGAGATTAAAGCAAAAAGTTGAGAGAAAGCGGCTGGAATTAATCAACAGAAGGGGTGTGGTTTTTCACCATGATAACGCTAGACCTCACACATATTTAGCCACCCAGCAAAAATTACGAGAGTTTGGCTGGGAGGTGTTAATGCATCCGCCGTATAGTCCTGACCTTGCACCTTCAGATTTTCACCTGTTTCGGTCTCTGCGGAATTCTTTAGGCAGTGTCAGCTTAACATCACGAGAGGACTGCCAAAACCACTTGTCGCAGTTTTTTGATCAGAAGCCCCAAAAATTTTATAGCAATGGGATCACGTCCCTACCTACAAGATGGCAAAAAGTTATCCAACAAAATGGCACTGACATACTTTAGTCAAATGTAAATAAAGTTTATAAAAAAACCTTTTGAATTTTTATATAAAATGCGAAGAAACTTTTTCCCCGACCTAATATACCAAATTTTTTGATGATCTCCTTTGGGAACTGTTCCCAAAAATGCATTTATATACGATATTTTTTTGTCTTGTATTCTTCTGTTTGTTGCAACTCCATTAAATCTTTGAATAAGCATTAAAAATAAATTTAATAATTCTTGTATTAAAAAAAATAAAGTGACATAGGTAAATAAGATTTCTTGTCACTTCTTATCTTTAAACAACATTAACACGTTACGATGTGATCTACATAGAGTAGATAGTAGACTTAATTTTAACTTATACGTAAAAGAAATTGAATAAAACATTTTTAATTTGAATATTATAAGTATAAATAAACATTTTGTCATCTACATATGTCTTCGTTTTCTCCGTGCAGGAACGGATAAACAATACTAATTCCTGCGGCCGGGCGGCCTGCCATAAGAGGCGACAAAACAACCCACAGCCAGGTGGTAGGGCACTTGCCCGACTGAATGGCTACCACCCCTAGTCTAGAGTATGCCGCCATAACAACCTTGAGTTGTATTCCGGCATCAGTGGCCAGGTTCCAGGTTCGCCTTCAAGCCTGGCAGCACATTGGTAGCACTTTTGGCATTGCTAATGTCCATAGGCGACGGTAACCACTTTCCACGACAGTTGGGCCGTCAGCCTGTCTGCTGTACTTCAGCAATAAATAAAATAAAAAACTAGTTTAAGGTAAAACTATAAATGTAATATAAACACAATTACATACGCCATATTTAAACTTCCATAATTATTAGACTCTGTGTTTTCAGTCTTACAATTCCTTTACTGAAATATTACAAAATGTTGAAGTATCGCAATAATTCTCTTTAAAATCAAATTTAATGCATTGCCCCACATTTGGGAGGCCCTCGGGAAATTGGTACACATCCTCCGAAATGAAGTTTTGGTACATATATTATTTGCAAATGCCACGAATGTCTCGTCCACTATGTTAACTGTATTGGAAATGTTTGCGACTTTCCCTTTGAAATAATAAGTAACTTTACTCTTTAATATAATAGCTTATTAAGAAAAACATAATTAACTAATCGGCTAAGTGCATGCTGTACAATTAGAGACCCCTTGGTCTTTCTTTCATTTCACTACGGAACGATGAACAAGAAATTAATTGACTATCCGTTTACGGTCTCGTTTAATGTACTTATGCTGGTGTGCATAGGCATTCCTATCCGTGCAGGAACGGAGAAAGAATACAATTTCCTGCGGCCGGGCGACCTGTCGTAAGAGGCGATAAAACAACCCACAGCCAGGTGGTAGGGCATTTGCCCGACTGGATGGCTACCACCGCTGGTCTAAAGTATGTCGCCATAACAACCTTGAGTTATGTTCCGGCATTAGTGACCAGGTTCCAGTCTCCCTTCAGAGAGCAGCAGCGCATTTGTAGCACCTTTGGTGTTGCAAATGTCCATAGGCGATGGTAACCGCTTTCCATTAAGTGGGCCGTCTGCCTGTCTGCTGAACTCCTACGATACAAAAATAAACCGATGGTTAAAATAAAATAATTTCTCAAACTATATGGCTAAAAACAGCGATTATTTTATTTTAAGCGTCGGTTAAATGTCAATGCATACCAGTCTTAGGCTACGTTCGAGAAGGGACTCACAACGACCACGTTCACGACCGCGATATTTCCCGTTCTACTTGCTTGCGGACGCAACCTTCATAAACTCTAGTGTTACGGATTATAGGGCGTTGATGTCATAAACGACACAAATATCATTGGTCAAATATCAAATATCATAGTGACGTTTTCGCCACGACCATAACGACCGCGGTCGCCTAGTGGAACGGCAGACGGAGCATTTTGGGCGTTGTGAGATAGTACAGGAACGCGCCCTTAGCTAACATAATAACATATACTAAAATACTTTAGATTGATTTTTACGAATTTGGATGCTAATATTACCTACGGACTTAAAGTCACGAAATATCATTATGATTTTTAATATCGAATGTTATATACCTATATAATAAAAAAATCATCTCTCTCAGACACCCCCCAGATTATCATTCCTCTAAGTTAAACTGTAATTTCTATTAAAAATATTAAAGAATACTTTCACAAAAAAGGTAATTAGCTTAACCGTTCAAAAAACAAATTTGGTAACTAACACTCGTCGTTACAGGGGTTATCCCTAATTATTAATTTTTTCGCAGTCTCACTACACGATTAAATAGCGGCATATATATTAGAACTTCCAGTTAAATTTCATCTATATAAATACAGTAAATTCTGAAAAATTACTGACTTGCAAAGACAGACAGACATAACGATTTCATGAAGGTACCGTCTTGACGAAGTTGCTACGTCATACTAAAGGGGTAAAAATAGCTCAGTCAAAAAGTTTAATATATTAAAAAAATGTGTGTGTGCAATTCTCCCACGGCAGAAGTGACACTTCAGAGAAGTAGATAAATATAGAGTATCAGGATTATTAGGATAATAAGTTAAGTAATAAGATAATAAGTTTTATTACTTTTTAATCTTTTTACCAAGCTCAAAAATTATTGTATATTTTAATGCAAAATATGACATTTCATATATTACATATTTAAGATATATTATAACACATATTATTCAGATTCCATATTTTCACTTAGACCAAATGACACGGGAGGCTTATGATGAATAAAATAGAAAACAAATGCTCTAGTTTCAAATTGATTTATGAACTTCAAAACTTCAAGCTATTTCCGACTCTATCAGTATGAGTATAGTATTTAAATTATAGTTATAAAATATTGATAAAATCTTAGCCGTGCAGGAACGGAAAAAGAACACTAATTCCTGCGGCCGGGCGGCCTGTCGTGAGAGGCAACAAAACAACCCCACAGCCAGGTGGTAAGGTATTTGCCCGTCTGGATGGCTACCACCCCTGCTCTAGAGTATGCCATAATAACTGCGTTGTGTTCCGGCGTTAGTGACCAGGTTCCAGTTTCACTCGGGGCCGGCAGCACATTGGTAACACAGCATAATGTTTAAATGATTAAATATCTCTTTTTAGTGGCGCTTTATTTTCGTTTCATCGAGTTTCAAATCATAAAGATTCTAAAGAAGTTTCACTTCAAAAATTGTATGTAAAAATTCGTGAAGCAACTCGATGTGAGCTAGTAAAAGGCGAAAAGGCAAGATCCGATGGGAGCGATAAACCACGGCGTCGGTTCTGATAGCCGCCGCAAAACGACAGGTTCACGTTATCTCGTCCCCGCAAAATGACAAGGCGTCGTTCTTGGAGTAGCATAATCTCCTTCGGCTTTATGTACAACACTGGTTGAGGCAAGCAGCGCCTTGATTTAATGACTACCTATATTTTTTGTAAATTACACTTTGCTTCTACAATGAAGGTGTAATATTGAATCACGGACTGAAGTGTCGGTGGTTCTAATGTGTGAAATTAAGTTGTCCGTATTTGTTTTGTTTATGGGAAATTAAAAAATACACACTGTGGCACAGAAATCAATGACATAACGACCACTTCTAATCTTCATGCCCACTTTTAATGGAACAGCTACGTTAGCTCCTAGGAGTGCGCGGCACATACTCGTGTTAACTTGCTCTCTTCTGATTTAATAAAATACACAATACAAGGGTTTCACGACTTCAGAGTTAATAAGATGAATGCCAATATAAAGTACAATTAATTATAAGGTATGGTTCTCGCACAATAATTTTTTATCCTAGGGCGCTACAATGGCTTGTGCATCCAACCAGAACAGAATTAAAATGAGAATGATCTGTCGTCTTTTTTAAATGAACTTGAGCTGTTGGTTCGAAGACCTTACAGCTTTACCGGGGTTTTTGGGGCGAGCGCCTTAGCGAAGCGATGATGCTCGAGCCCAGGGGCGACCTGCTCGAAGCAGCTCCCTAGGGGGCTTTACCTTAGCTGGACTGTTGCCAAGAGAGGGTTTGAAATTGCCAGCCAAAGGGCGACAGCAATGGACTAATTAATCACGGGCGATGGCCGACATGAATGAAGTTATAACTTGTTCTAAATTGGAATAAAGGGAAAGACATCAGAATAACATTAGTTTAAAAAACATATATAACACTATAATTTACGCCAAAAGTAAAAAATGATTCACATAAAACTTCATGTAAATGTGTCCGAAACATGACCATAACTTGTGGTTTAATTTATGCTCGTAAGATCTCGTCAGCGCGATGTATTTATTTAACGATATCGCACAGCGCCATCTCAAGTGAAGTTAAGTGGACTAAATGGAAACTAATTATAATTTTTTATGTTCTTGGACCACTTGATGGCGCTAGTTTCCGTACATTATTTTATTTTTCGATTATGTATGGGAGATCCACTGAGGTGGTATAATCATTCGTTCCTACGCCCACTCGCTTTTATATCCGAGCGATAACGAAACGAGTCGAGTAGTAATCACAACTACCTGCAAATATATATATAAATAACATGACACTACTTGAACTCGCACTATATTATAAGTATATATTAGGCTGGGGAAAAAGTTTCTTCGCATTTTATATAAAAAATCAAAAGGTTTTTTTATAAAGTTTATTTACATTTGACTAAAGTATGTAAGTACCATTTTGTTGGATAACTTTTTGCCATCTTGTAGGTAGGGACGTGATCCCATTGCTATAAAAATTTTGGGGCTTGTGATCAAAAAACTGCGACAAGTGGTTTTGGCAGTCCTTTCGTGATGTTAACCTGACACTGCCTAAAGAATTCCGCAGAGACCGAAACAGGTGAAAATCTGAAGGTGCAAGGTCAGGACTATACGGCGGATGCATTAACACCTCCCAGCCAAACTCTCGTAATTTTTCCTGAGTGGCTAAACATGTGTGAGGTCTAGCGTTATCATGGTGAAAAACCACACCCCTTCTGTTGATTAATTCCGGCCGCTTTCTCTCAACTTTTTGCTTTAATCTCATCAGTTGTTCGCATTATAGTTCAGAATCGATGGTCCTGCCTGGCGGTTACTGCTCATAATGAATAATGACCCTTCCAATCCCACCATACACACAGCATCACCTCGTTGCGAGTTAACCCGGGTTTCGCCACAGTCTGTGAAGCCTGACCAGCCTTTCACCACGATCTTCTTTTTCGCACGTTCTTGTCGTACATGATCCACTTTTCATCACCAGTTATCAGCTTCTTCAAAAATGGTTCGGTTTCATTACGTCGTAATAAAGAATCACAAATGAGTACACGGTTCATTAGGTTTCTTTCAGTGAGCTCATGAGGCACCCAAATATCGAGCTTTTTTGTGTACCCAGCTTTTTTCAAATGCGCCAAAACCGTTTTGTGGTCAATTCCCAGTTCTCCAGCTACATCGTAACTACTACTATGCCGATCTTGCTCCACTTTTTCAAAAATGGCATCAATTTTGTCCGTAACAGGGCGACCAGAGCGACGTGCAACTTTGATATCAAAATTTCCGGATTGAAAACGCTTAAACCAAATTTGCGCTGCTCTCACAGATACTGCATTAGGTCCATAAACATCACAAATTTTTTTCGCGGCTTGTGTTGCATTTTTACCTTTTTTTAGTAAAATTTTAAAATGTATCGAATTTCTTCATTAGATTCACCCATTTTAACAATAAGAAAAACAAATGAAAATCACACATTTTCCTAATTTGAATTTGGAATTGTCTTCTTTAAAATTAAAACTTTTTAATGATACCAAAACCAGCCAGATACAAATAGTATAGCCAAAGAGATCTTATTACAAGTTCATACATACTATATGCGAAAAGACTTTTTCCCCAACCTATTATTACTACAAAATTTCTTGCATAATAACAATAAAAATGTAGTCTCAGTTTTAATGAGAAAAATTATTATAATGTACAAAGACCAATGGATATAAGTAGCGATTTCATAAGCTTTCCGTTTTGAATAAATTGGCTAAGGAACTCTAACAAGAAACTACTATTAACAACATGTATACAGATCTTAAATTGTAAAACATAATTAATTAAATAGTTAATTACATTGTACTAAGATTGTGGATGATTTGGTCCCAAAACTTGGCAAACCGGACCCTTGTATGTCACGGAAACATCATCTCCATAACAAATGAAGGATGAAAGGGTTGGAACAAGGAGTTCATCTTTATTACTTTAGTCCTTTAGCCACTAAAAGGGTTTAATGCTGTTGATGGTTTATATGGGCCTAGCTTTTATCCGCGATTTCATTCGCATTTACTTTCTAGTTTCTTCTATACCCCATCCAAGAATTTATTTTACTTTTGACATTTGCACGTCCCACACATTACACATTTTTTGACATTAAATTTTACATGTCACAATTGTCATTCTTCATTGTTCCAGGAGCGTAGTAGTGCCGCCTGTGAGTCATCTAATGCAAACTATCAACTATTGTGTTTTTTATTATTGCCTGAAGTAGACAAACAGGCCCACCTCATGGAAAGCGGTTACCGTCGCCTATGGAAGTTTGCAATTGTCATCATATTATTTAACCTTAATCGTAATTAATCGTTTTGAAATAAAAATGTTTTCATTAAAATAATATAACACGACATTTATTTCGATTTAAAAACTCATACTCTTGCTTTTATTTCACTTTTAAGTAGTAGGTTGTAAGATATGGCTTATTTATTTTATTACGCTATACAGTATTTTAGAAAATGATATAGGTGCACTAAATTGGTTAAAATTTATTGACAAAGTAACCGATTTGTATAGGTATTTATACCTATACATCGAATCGGTAATGCATCATGCATCGATCACAAATTGAACAATGCTTGACCTGTCAAAAGTAAAACAAACCGTTGGACGGAGTATAGGTCTATAGGTGTGATCACAGACATTATGGTTATGAAAAGACACAGAACAATAAACATTCTATAAAGGCTCTATTTTTGCCGAAGTGGCTACGTAATCTGGTACATGATACATGTTGCAATAAATTTTATCATTACATACAAAAAACAGAGGTTAAAATACAATATTATTATATAACTTATAAAATAACATCATATAAATAATTTCAATTACTATCGAAGCAATCATTATTACGTTATTTGACTCGGTAATGTGATGACGTCATAACTTGTTACGCTAGCAAAGTTTTTTTTAAATTATTATTAACATACACACATTTTATATCTCCAAGCTAAGCAAGATACGCTCCCATTATGACTCGTTATGAGTAATATACAATAGAGACCAATCCCAGACCATCCTAATGATATTATAAATGTGAATGTGGGTTTGTTTGCTTGTTACGTTTTTACGTCTTTACTAAGCGACAGATCGTGATGAAATTTTGCATACACGTTGTCTGGTGTTATAAAACAAGACACAGGATACCTTTCATCTAGAAAAAAAGTACTGTTAGACGAATATAGCAGAAAAAATGACGCCCCGGTCGCTGTTTATTAGAGCCACCGTTGTATTTCTCTAACACATACATCGTCATGATAACGACAGCGACAATGCAATTTTAATGTGTTGCTCGCGTGGTTAGTTTCAGCCTCGCTAGATGGCGTTAAGGATACTTTGAATTAGAAAAAGTTTGACATTTCTATAGAAGGCGTGTGGGATTCTCAAAAACTGGTCCTCCACTCTGTCTAATAAATGTACATTAACGCTAGCGAACCCGCTGGCAAAAACTAGTAGTAAATAACGAAACGCTCGTATACGAATTTAACCATGTTTAGGAACAATGAGGTTTGATGTACTACATACTAGGGAAGGCATCCGTAACTATTTTATTTGAATACTGGTTATGGTCCATGGACAAGAACTCGCATAGTCTGCACCGGGCTGTTATCAATACTTTACGTGTTGAGCGACAAGTAACTTATTTAAAAAAAAAAAACATGTGTATTAAGGTATCGTTCAAACCACTCAAGAAACTTAAACAAAAGTCACGGGGTGATTTTTGGCCGGTAATGTTGTATTCTCGATAAAACATAATTTAATTAAATTTTATCCATTTCAACTCCACGAGTCAACGCTACCGCCATGTTTAGGCGAATATAAACTATACTCTTTAAGCGAACTAGCGCTACATATTTTAATAGTTTGGTTAGACGGCATAACTAGTGTTTTAGTGCTGCAGCAAATACAGGAGTCAGTCCAAGGCACGCTCGCCCCGCACAAGCCTCCGCTTTCGTCAAGTTCGAACTTGTTTGTTTTGAATAGCTTATCTAGTACGTAGTACATATAACTCAATGAGTAAGAATTGAACACGGAATCTGCGTTGCTGTGAGTTAGGCCAGCAAAGACTTAGCACCTCGCGAAATCGAGGCGTGCAGGTCGGAGCTCCGCCAGGTCGCCGTGGGAGTCTGGGAAGATCGCCTCAGACGCCCCAGCGCGGGCCCCGCCACCATCGAGGCGGTGAGGCCCGTCCTGCCGGCATGGATTGGACGAACACACGGCACCCTGACGTTCAGGCTGACGCAGGTCCTCTCGGGGCACGGCTGCTTCGGGAGGTACCTGTGTCGCCTCGGCCGCGAGGCAACGTCAGGGTGCCATCATTGCGACACAGGCGACGAGGATACGGCGCTGCATACCCTGCAGGAATGCCCTGCATGGACGGAGCAGCGCCGAGACCTCGTCGCCCACACCGGACTAGACCTTTCGCTCCCGGCCGTGGTTCGCACCATGGTCGGGAGCCGCACCGGATGGGACGCCGTCTCCTCCTTCTGCGAGCACGTTATGTTTGCAAAGGAGGAGGCGGAGCGGGAGCGTGAGCGTACGTCCTTGCTCCGCTCCCGCCAAAGGAGGACGCGCCGACGCCGGAGGTCGGAATTCGACCTTCGGCCACCGTAAGCGGGCGGCGCGGGTGGGGCCCCTTGGGGTATAGGGGTTCTCACTCACCCGCACATGCCGTCGAGATGAGAGCGCGAGTGTTCCGCGCGCTCATCTCTCTTCCCGTGGGGCGCGTTACAGACCGCCCCACGCCCGGAAAAGACCAAGAAGATGCCGGGGCATAGACCCTGGCAATGAAGAGGCCTAGTGAGCGAGGCCCACGCCTGCCAGGGCATGCGGAGCCGGGAGTCCCAATTACCCGTAGCCCTGGCATAAGGCGCAGGACGGAACACCCAGGGGTTTTAGTGGGTATCCCTAACTGGGGAGTGGCAATAGCGCGGCACCGGTTCTGACCGGGCACGCTAGTGCCACCCCCGATCTGGCGAATCCCACACTCTCACATCGGGTCGCGAACATCCCCCCAGGCTTCTGTGCCTGTCGCGGCTTAGTCCTCAAACGGATTTCCCCTGGCCAAAAAAAAAAAAAAAAAAAAAAAAGCAAAGACTTAGCACGCGGGTGGGCCCTGGGGATAGGTTCGTACCCGCAGTTAATGTCGTTGAGATGGGGGCGCGCTGATTTTTCGTGCCCGCTTCACCTCTCCTCCGTAGGCGCGTTACAAACCACGCCACGCAGAGAGATTTAAGACGCCGGTGCGGAGGGGTGGTTCCGTCGACAACGAATGAGGCCATTGAGTCACTACCTGACAGAGTGGTGAAATCATGTACTTTCTTCGTGTAAAAAAAAGCAAAGACCGAAAAAAACCAATATTGAGGATAACTAATCTACCCTGAACAAGGATAACAAATTAAGTGCCTTTTACAAGCTTCGAGCCCAGTCGTGGAACATTTGAACAAATTCAAAGTATGTATTTGTATATTCTAAAATATAAAAAAAATCCAGGAAACACTTCGTGGGAAGATGTCATGAAACTGTTGAATGTCTATCAAAAAGGGGAAAAAAATAGTAAAGTTTATTTCGGTTATTTTAGTGGGCAGACACGTAATTAATCCGGGTTGTTACAGTGTAGGCGTATTAGTGAGGAAGATTAGAATGCATTACAGTCTTGTTTATTTTTTATTTCACAATAATAAAAAATATATTTGGTATAGGTTTAGGTAGAACATAGACTATATCTATTTTACTAACACCCTGGAAGAAGATAATCAAGAATAACAATGCCCCAGTAAAAAAAATCTTCTAAATCAATCATAAAAGACAAGAAGATACTATATAGGTTATTTTTTTATTTTAAATTTTATTGCGTTGTGACCGTTTTTATCTACTCCATCCATATTTATGGTTCGAATTCGATTCGATAAACCATAAAAGTTAAATTTCCAACAAATTTGCATTTTACATTTTTTTGTTGTAAAGTCCATTGCTTCGAAGATAACAGCAAAAATAGTAGAATTTTTGGTGAAAACCAACTTCTGTGACGTTTACTAACTCACCAGTATAAGTTGCACTTTGCCGTAATGAACATTATTGTAGATTGTTTAATTCTGAGTAAATCGCGACCAAGTTCGATGTGATAGCATAAAAAGCGGCTGAGTCATAGAAAAACAAAAAATCTTGATTTACGTGTATTTTGTATGGAAAATCTTATCAGGGAAAGCAGTTAAAATTCATATTGGGGACCGAAAAAAACAAACCCAATATATATAATATATATTAGGTTGGCATTAAAATACCCTGAAATGAACACTGACACAAAAAACTAGAGGGAGAAGTTAGTTAAAAGTTTGCCTCTGCCTATTTACCAACTTCGCAATAAAAAAATATGCCTCATCCACGGTTTTATGTTTATCCAACATCTATGCACCTCAACCCACACCTACTCGTTTTCAAATTGTAATCTTTCCTTCTTTCCTAGTTACACACTGAGAAAATAAAAATAAATTTCACACTGATTTACCTGCACTGTATTTTTGTGTGGCTGATTTGGTAACGAACAAAAATATTTGTTTAGGTACGCCCCGACCCCGACGTTTATTTGCTTAAATCATTAAAGAATTAGGTGTATGTGGTTTTCGTTTGTTAGTTTTATGAGGTTCGTGCCAAAACTTATTACGTATTAACCATAAACTTATTACAAAATCCATTAATTGTAGCCCATTTGAAGGTGGTTCTTGAGGAGTTTTGTAAGCCTCATGTAATTAATAACAACATTAAGGCTGGTATG
Organism: Dendrolimus houi; assembly: GCA_039645545.1. Lineage (NCBI taxonomy): Eukaryota > Metazoa > Arthropoda > Insecta > Lepidoptera > Lasiocampidae > Dendrolimus > Dendrolimus houi. Next base: position 15,046,165 of record CM077134.1, read on the forward strand.
CATAGACATTTAACCGACAGTTAAAATAAAATAATATTTGTTATATTATTTTATTTTAACCATCTATGCACACCAACCAACCTAAATGTACTTCGCTTAAGAAATAGTTACCGAAAAAGAAAAAAAGAATACTAGACATTTTAGAAATTCTTACCTATACAAAACATCATTGAATTTGAAATGTCTTTTCAAAGCTTTACTGACCCAGTTTTGAAGCAACACTTTTTTTTAAATAAATTTAGATAAAAACCTAATTACGAGAGTTCAGGTATAAAGCCGAGTTTAGAACTCCAAATTACCATATTCGGTTGCCCATGCAGTTCCCAGCGAAGTCAGTTTGGAGCCCAATTCTGCCATAACTGTCTCGTCAAAATCGCTGGATCTATCACTATCGTCTCAACAGTAGGTTTGCCAGATTTCGGTATTCTGTTAATTCAAACGGCGTCTCATCTTCATAAATATTTATTAGCAACAATTCGCGAAATACTTAAATATTTAAAATTTTGGTGGGTTTCCAAAGCCATCTGCGTTAGCCGAAATGAATATTGAAAACCTGCTGCTGATGGTAATACCATATATTTTTCTACTATTATTCTGCCTCGATATCGACAAATTATTGTGGATTTAGTAGAATATGAAAGAAAAATAAATAAAAAACAAACATTTATTTAGAACTACAACACAAATGAGAATACAATACACGAGTATAAATAAATAACGGTATTATGCAACATGCAGTAAAAAAAACGAAGTAAGTGGAGCTCTAAATTGGTCCTAGCTCAGAATGTTGCTGGTTAAGTTAACCAGCGCTCATCTTCCGTTAGGGCCATTCAAGTGACATACACAGACACTGAAGCAAATAAAGTACAAAGTGAAAAGAAAGTATAAAAAGAAGAAGAAAAAAAAAGAAAAATGTGCACAACAATTGTAAAAAGATTAAATACATATTATTTATGTAGTTTGAGATAGTTATAACAATAAGAGTTTAAAAACAGCAATATTAAGAAACACACGACACAACACATACAGGATAGGTCAGGCACATCCTCCAAATGGGCGCCATTATATGGCACTGGTATCATGAACGAGATCAGATTTGTACATTTGGTGGACATACAAGAACTTTTTTAATTTAACTCTAAATCCATGAATACTTTGCATATTTTTTATGGGGGGTGGGATATTGTTCCAGCATTTGGAGGCAGCATACCTAAAACTACCCCTAAAAGCAACTGTGCCATGTCGCTGCGTCGTAAGCTGCATAGCGCATTGCAGCAATATGAATTTTTGACACTATCGCAATGGCATCATATTCTGAATATCTTCGCAACGCCAAGATATTGAAATAGCAGACTTTGCCCCTGGTAAATGAGTGCCACGGTCCAAAGCTAATACTTTCGACTGCAACTACAAACACAAGTCAATAGAGATTGTAAACAGTACATTTCCCAATTTTAGTCCATGTTCGTATTATTCTACAGATTTTCTATCATACGTATTTCAATTTTTGCCTTTGAAAGCTACAGGGAATTTCCATTCGATGAGAATAGTATGAGGAAACTGGAACAGTCTGTAACTCAATTCAGGGCTGACAAACTTTTGGCACAGTCAGTACTCTCAGTACTTATTAGAGTATTTATTAAATAAACTGAATCACCAATAATTCATTAAATTATTTGAATATTTTAGTCGAATATCAATGAACTAATTAAATACATATAACATGTAAACTTGATCACAATAAAGGTACAAACCAATTACGAATATTTACATTTACGTAAAATTTTTACTTATTTACTGTCAATTTATTCAATTACTTTAATCATACTGTAATGTATCTCATTTGTATATTTGACTATTACTTAATAATATCACCTTCTAGGCCCTCTAAATTGATATCACTACCGTAAAGAGGCTCATTCACTATCCTGCATGACAGTCCTGCAGTAGGCGGACTCAAGAGGCATCCTGCTGTGTTCCCGGACGCAATGTAGGCTGCAGCAACATTCACAATCCTGCATTACGCTGCGGACTGCCATGCAAAATGCCTTAAGAGTGTTTATGTAAAGTTTTCTAAGTACCAAATTCTATAAAAATCAATACTATTCATAAAGGGTACAATCAAAATACGAGAGAAATATGACCTGTGGCGTCATTAGTTCGTAGAATTTAGAAGTTTTACAGAGTTAAGTACTTTACTGGGCGATTAGTCATTCCAAATATACTTCGCTAACGACATAAGTTGTCTCTATAAAAGTTTTAGTACTTAAAGTAAATTTTAAACATTTCTTTGGTGGCCGGTTCCTATATTTGACTATTCATTCGCCTGCCTTACTATCGAATGAATTTTGGCATTATTTGTACGGAGTTTATATATAATTTTAACCGACAGTAAGACAAATCAACGGTCGGTAAGACATAGGAACTAATCATAAATAGGTTACTGAAAACAAAAAACGATTTTAATGTTTATTCGGCAGCCCTCTTTGTAACGGAGCGGGTGCGAAAAGTGGTTTTCTGCACGACAAAAGGGTTCTGGGTAAAACAAAGCTTTTATAGCCAGTAATTAGTCGCTTGGTAGCACCTAACATTTTATAGTTTTTACAGTGTGTTAATAAACTAGATATTTGATGAATAAACTTAATTCATTTTTTACTTTTTGGTTTTGGTTTGATGTATCTTTAACCATTGAAAATGTAAGAAATAATTCTTCAACAAACATTCGGTCAACATTTACTATTTGACATATTTCTTAGTATTCGGTCGAATACCAAATAATACTTGTACTTATTACACGGTCCAAAGAAACAACAACATGTAATTAATTATATTGTTACATTAATTTATTTTCTTTGTGAAATGAGACGAAAAATCCCTTGAAGCAATAACTTTATACATAGAATTTTATTTCATTTCATTAAATTTTATAATTCAAAAGCAGTGAATTACTATGGAAAAGTATAATTTTTCGTGGCCAGTGATCGAACCGGACTTATAACGACTTAATTAAACACGTGCTTAAAATATCATGATTTATAATTAATTGCCAATAAGAAAGAGCTACAAAAAACTAAAAGGGTGCTTGTTTTTTTCCTATTTTCAAACATTTTTCTAGAGCCGGGCATCCACAGATACTTTTATATGCATTTTAATAAAAATATCAACACTTGACGAAAACTTAAAGAAGAAAAGATATTACTGTGAATCTTATAAATTATGTATCATTATGAAATTTTAAAAAGCTCACCTTTATTTGTTGGTAGCACTGATTACATTTGCCAATCGTACAAAAAAATAAGTGGGTACTTCACATACTTATATTTTAAATTATAACAAAAATAAAAACGGCGTTCTTAAATTCCTTTTTCGAATGTTTTATTACTCTGAATGTCATTTTATATTGTATTTATTAGACTAATGTGCATAGAAATTTAACCGATGGTTAAAATAAATTAATCGCTAACGGTCTTATTCATAGAGAGATAGAACCCTTCTTTAAGAACCATAAAGAGGCGTTCAAACTCTCTCTAACTCTCTATGAATAAGACAGTAAATCTATACGGCTAAACAGCGATTATATTATTTTAACCATCGGTTAAATGTTTATGCACGCCTTAGTAGTTACATAAATGTACTGATTTAGACCAATTGATTAACCAAGTATCTTTCACAGCTGACGAGAACGGATCGATATCAGAGACGATACCGGACCGACCAGTCGAACTGAAGAACTTCCCAAAACTCTGCGACCAGCGTAGAAAATTTCCTGTATTATATAAGCTAGAATTTCAAGTAAGTGCTAAACTTTTAAATTCTTATATATAAAAATGAATCGTAGAAATGTATGTACGAACATAGCTTGAGAACGACTTTACCGATTTTGATGATATTTGTTTTGTGTGTTTGAATGGGTCCCCGGATGGTTTGGATGCATAATTAAATCCGGTAGGTGGCACTGAGATCGGGTTCTAGAATCTTCCTAATCACCTGGACCGATTTTGGTGATTTTGTTTTTGTGTGTTTGAGTGGGTTCCCGGATGGTTTAGATTCACAATTAGAACCGGTAGGTGGCACTGAGATCGGGTTCTAGAATCCTCCTAATCACCTGGACTGATTTTGGTGATTTTATTATTGTGTCTTGAAACAAAGTCTTTTAGGAATTCAGAAAATATGGAGGTACGAAGTTCGCCGGGTGAGCTAGTTTACTATATGTTAGTTTATTTAGAACCTGCCGCTAAAGGTGAGATGTATTTAAGCTACTTTAAAAAATCAATTATATTAATCCAAAGGTGTCACCGTTGGGTTCAGACCCGTTCCTTTCAGAGAAAAGGATGATGTACCTACCATCCTTACACAAGCAGAGGAGACGGTAAAGATCAACCTTCACCCATCTGATAACCAGATGAGACAAATTTTATTATCAAATTATATTCATTTATAAACACGCCTATGATGGCTTTCCAATCGAAAAGTGTTCATGGCTATTCTTAATTAAATTAATTTTAATCAATTTATTTCATTACCTTCAACTATTTTGATAACGGAACAAATTTAAATTCAACTGATTTTTTTTAACATGAAGCATATGCCTTGCTATGCATGGCTACCTGGCAAGCAGGTATGAACAATTAAGTCAATATAGATAACTACACCATTCTGTTAACAAATAAAAATTGGTATCATAAGATACACAATTTAATTAAATAAATAACCATATAAGCTTGCCCGCAAAAAACCGTTCCTGGAATATTATTGCCATGTTTTGAAGACTTTAAAAATAGCCATGACCACCTTTCGATTGGCACGCTATCATAAACGTGTTTACAAATCAATATAATTTGATTTAAAAAAATTGTCTCATCTGGTTATAAAATAGTTGAAGGTCGATCGTCAACGTCTCTTAGACTATTCGAGATGGTTTTACATCAGCCTGTGTCCAATAATAGTCATCGATTAGCTGATGACGATATTCTTGATCACTATATACCCTTCTTGTAAAAAGGTTCTTCTCTTCTTCTTGTTTCTACATAATAAGTTTTAACAGGTGAAAATGTTCTTTTTCCTGCTTCTATAACATTACTTCCTAGTCTTCACATATGGTTTCTATTGTTACGTTCAAATTTTGCTTCTGTGCAAAGCATTTTTCTGAAATAATGCCCTAAGGCCGTTTTCTTAATTGTCGGAACATCAGCGGTACCGTATCGCTGCGAAACCGACAAATCCAAAAGCGGAAGAACTAAAGTAAACACATTATAAGATAATTAACTCACATTTTTCATTCATTCTCATTTCAAGAAAACAAATTACCAACGACATCGTAATCAGTAAAAGAAGGCAAAGCCTGATGAAATAAAATTCCTTTTTGCTGAGATATTAAAGGAAATGTCTTATTCTTTTGACATATTTTAATATTAATTTTCTATTGAATAACAATGTGGTGCTTATTATTATAATTTTGTATATTCTTTTCATAAAAACATAAATTCCCAATAGCTTTAATTTGTACCACTTTATAGTTTTGACAGATTTTATCATTGATAGGTACCTACCTAACTTTTACTCTGATTTTTAATTACCTGGACCAAAATGACATCTGTGATCGACCTTTTTTTATGTTGCAAGCTTGGAGCAACACACCGCTGTGAGCTTAATCCTATAGAATCACAGTGGTGAGTTGTTGATTCAACTCACCACTCCACTCATCTATTACAACAACAACATTTTTTTTACTAAAAGTGTACAAAATATAGTAATTTTTATGTTTTATTCGCACCTACTTCAAATGTATCATAATTATGTGACGTATTAAATGAGTTTATCATATTTTGATATGGATTTAACGCCTAATTTCATTAGAGAAGTTGTTTGTTTAACTAATCAGTTTTTATTTACTTTCTTCATATTCGAAAAGCAGAGTGTAAACCTCGGGTGCTACGCTCGTGCGCGAAACCAGCTTGTGCCTAAATATGTCACTTTCGTCCTTTGTGTAACGATCTACTATTTATAATTCTTATTTTAAAATATGGCCTTAAATAGGCTGAACATAAAGTAACATTAAAAAGCGTAAATATTACTATCAGGACTTTACAATCTTAATTACCGTGTTAATGCAGAAGTTACAGCTACAAGCATTACATTTAGAGAAATGCATTAAAACTTTGTTCCACAAACAGCTCAGTTTCCAGGCAAACTAACAACTTAGCGACACAGTACAAATTACTAAACTATAAATCGGTGGTCAAAGCTTTTTTATTTATAGCAAAAAAAGTTAAAGCACATTTCAACTGTTTCGTCGCGTTTTAGTTCCAAAAATCTAAGACCAAAGCCTAACCTGCCTACCTGTTAAGCCATACTCATCTCATTCCTTTGATTCGGGCAGCATTTCCAATTTAGCGAATTAACCACTAAAAGTGTATCTACTAAAGTTAATAATATAATATAATATCAGCCCATAAATGTCCCACTGCTGGGCTCGGGCCTCCCATTATAGGGGGGAACGGACAGTGTACCCGCCACGCTTGTTTAAGGCGGCTTCACAGGTTTGACACCTCGGTTATCTCGATGTGCAGGTTGCATCACAATGTTTTCCTTTACCGTTGTTAGCACGTGGTAATTTTAACAATATGCACATTAGGTCAGAAAACTGCCTACGTTCCGGCCAGGATCGAACCGGCGCCCTTTGAGTTTGAGAGGCGTGCACTAGCCATTACGCTATCACGACTTGTTGTCCTACTAAAGTTACCTATTATTTATGTAAAGGTTTCACACATTCCGATCGAGAATTAAGTTAGAATTATGACTGTATGAGAATTTTACGTGAATAGCAAACATTTTAATTATAATTATGTAACTATTCTTGCGAAAAATGAGCGGCATTGTCAAAATTGTATGTAGGTTTAAATTGTGACACGCTTTTTAGGACATACTTATGCTAAAGGAAAAAATAAAAGAACTCTGGTATACATAAAATAGAAAATATAATTTTAGTTAATATTTAATTACACTACAAGCCAAGATCTTGTCCACCCACAAGTGCCTAGAGGAGATTGCTTTAACGGGCTTTAGCTTAAGTACTAGAGTTTACCCCGCGGCTGTGTCGTGGGTCAACCTAGACTAGTGCGTACCTCTTGTTTAATGAGGAGGCGGTACAGGTTACATTGTATTCATTATTTATGTATTTTTTTACAATATTTGTCAAAAATGACAGAATGGACAACATGGACGAAACCTTTACATAAATCTATCCCATTGTCCGAGATGAAAAGTATCCCTTGGTCACCGTCGGTATTAAAAGTTACATATGTACCAAATTTCAGCCAAATCGATCCAATAGTTTTTTTCATAAAAGCGTAACAAACAGAGAGACAAATATATTTTTATCCCGGAAACTGTCCAGGGGCAAGTTCATCCTCAGCATCGAAAAAAAATATATATATATATGTGTGTGTGTATATACACACACAAACATATCAGTATGTATACATATATATGTATACATACTGAGTTTCAGTCAAATCGGTCCAGTAGTTTTTCCGTGGAAGCGTAAGAGACAGACAGACAGTTACTTTCGCATATAGAATATTTATAGGGTTGGCTTCCCTTTTTCTTATGTTGTTGTACAAATAAAAATATTCTATTACCCGTGTAGTAAATTGTTGCCACTAAGATATACTTGACTGTGATAGTAATTGACACGAATCGCTTCGCTCTTTCCCAGACTAGCAGCTGTCTAAATTAACTCTTCCATTAATTACGATATTAAAATATTTTTAACTAGTTTCATAAACTATGTTACAAAATTTGCTCCAGTGTGAGTGACACTATTAAATATTTAAACACGAAATATCTGTATAAATTGTATAAATCTTATATATAAAAATCAATTGCTGTTCGTTAACCTCGCTAAAACTCGAGAACGGCTGGACTGATTTAGCTAATTTTGGTTTTGAATTATTTGTGGAAGTCCAGGGAAGGTATAAAAGGTGAGTAAATATAAAAAAAAATATTCTGAGGCGGTACGAAGTCTGCCGGGTCAGCTAGTATAGTATATAAATGTAAGATCACTGCCAATGGGGAAGTGCCCAGAAGGCTGGCTGCATTAACACGCTATATGGCAATGCATATTTATTTGTTGGGCGAAATATGAGCCAGCCTAAAGATCACGGGTAGTGTCTAAAAGTTTCCTACAAATGTCTTTAAAGAAACTGTTTAAAGACATTGTAAAATAACATTTTTGTTATAATCCCTAAAATATTCTATAAAATATAGAATATAACAGTTGTCTAACAACTATATGGTTAATTCAGTAATATCTAGACCAAAGTAAAATAACGGAAATCTCGTTACAAAATTTGCCCTTTACAAGAGTACTAAATTTAGTGGCGCAGCTTGAGTATAAAAGCTGTCTCGTCAAAAAGTGTATAAATCTACATTGTAATACAATTTAAAGCTTTCCTGAACTTTTAACTGTCAATTCGGATGCGATGTCAAAACTCTTCTTAATAACAGTCTTGTTCGTGATGTACGATACATAAATTATCTAGGGTAAACCAGTTAGACCCAGTTGGTATCGTAGCTGTATTTGGCAATACAGGCATAAAAGCATGGAAGAAGAATACTGTGAATTACAATCTCAATACTTTAATATAATGCGTTTTTATGCTCTACTAGTACCATGTACCAGTAAAATTCGTTCGCGTTGCCATATTGACGACGCCCCAAAAATCACTACCGTAGCGCTTTATTCATCTATTTCATGGATCATTTTTCAGGATAAATGAATCAAATCAAATAATGTATTGCATAATTACATGGTAGGTTTACAAATAGATGTTGTTTTTGAAATAATGATCACATTTTTTTGCCGGTTCGGCGTACAATTTTTTGCAACTTATATTACATACATTAAACTTACGTATGTGTCTAATGATAGTAATATGGTAATAATATTATAAATATATTTAAACACTTACATTCTATCTTATCACCTATATTTAAAACTTGTCATTAAGGAACTCCGTTACACTGTAGTAGCTTTTTTGAAGTGAAACTTCTTTAGAATCGTTGTGATGTGAAACTCGATTAAAACGAAAAAGCGACACTAAAAAGAGATAAACATATAAATCTATAGAAGTAAACCTGCGAGAGAATGAGATTATTTTTAATAATTTAAACTAAGCTCATACAGATAGAGTTAGAAATGTTTTGAAGTTTTTCGTTAATGCTTCAAATTTCGTGTTTTAAAGCTCAAATATAAAACGATATTATATATGATATGTGACGTCACGAAATTTAGAATCCTCCCACCCCTTGTCACACTTAGTTTCACTTCTACTGCGTGTAAACTGCACACACATACACAAATTTTTATTACTATTTTTTTATTATTTTTGGGAGTCTTTATGCATTATGAAGTAATTAAAAATACAATATAAACTACAAACTATATACTATATTAAAAACTAAAACTAAATAAAAAGGGAAAGATAAAATATTGGTACCAAAATACTTTTGGGGGCGTCCCCGATAAGTGACACTTACCCGGAATGTCCCCAAAAGTATATTTTTAAATTGTGATTTAAATAATTAGAGCTTTCACCTCTTTTGGAACTCTATTATATAAGTATATTTTTGGGGCCATGCATATTATACTTTTGTACATTAACATTATTTTTGCAAGGTGTAACATTTAGGTACAGCAACAGTATCCTAATCTGTAATCTGTGGTTGAGCGGACTAAGCCTTTGCTGGCTTACCTCACTGCAACGCAGAGGCTCCGGGTTCGATTCCTGATATAGTAAATTTCGGAAACGTATTTTCTCCGTTATTTACTATGGTCTGGATGTCTGGGATCGGCCCCAGAGTGGTCCGTTGTATATTACCCATAACACAAGCGTAACTTGCTTAATTTTGGGGTATATACAGTGTGTGTGTTTGTCTGCCGATTTATTTTATTTATTTATAGTATCCTAAATGTTGACTCAGAATGGAAGCTAGCTCCGTGTGGAGTTTCATTTCAATCCGTTTAGTAGTTTTCATGTGGTGCAGCAGACAGATGGACAGTCGGATAAACGAAAATTCTAAATATTATATTTTCGAAATCTCTATCTTTGAAAATTCCAACCAGCAGATTCCGAAAACAACTTTTGGAATTTTTGTCTGTCTGTCTGTCCGATGAAACATCACATGAAAAGTATTAAAAGGATTTAAATGAGACTCGACACAGATCTACCTTATATCCCGGGTCAACAATTAGGATATTTTATTCCGATAAATAAGAGCACTTTTGGCGCATTGCATTACAACTCATAACAAACACCAGTCATAGCAAAGCGAAAGAAGCGTCACTGCTACTGCAAGTATATAAAATACGTCTGTATAATAAATACTTGCAAGTAAAGGGGGAGATAAACAAACAACCGGATAATACCTACTTCAAAACCTGCTTTTGTCAAGAGGGTATAAAATACCTTAAAAGTGACTAATAGTCGTCATAGGACTTAATGCTGTAGCTATTGTAGATTAAATATATGTAATAGTCAGTTCCAAACTAATGCTTAAACATGGGCCGTCCTTAGACTTCGACCATTTCCTTGAAGATAACATATACTATATATCCATCATATAATTCTATATGATGAATTAATTGTCAACGCCATTAAAAAATTTAAAACAATACATACAACTTACGTATAAATTAACTCTTGGTTTCTTAATAAATTCTAGTTTCTTAACCCGCGAGAATTATTCCTTTATAATACGGTAAAAATATCAATATTAATTTCCTCAGATTATCTAAATATCAAAAACCACGAAATCTGCTCATCCAATGACGCAAAGATGTAAAAAACAACATTTAATAAGATTACATTTTATACGTTTTCAATTATGTCTAAAACACACAGTCTATAGAATAACTATCTCCTATTATATTAATGTATTCTGTGTATAACCTATAGGACCTAATACTACTATTCATGTTGCAGACAGCTGTCAAAGTGGAGACACATGCATGTCGACACGCAACAAAGAAGACTAATCTACATAAGAACCAAAATCAGAAAGTCATTCCTTGTAAGTATTAACATAGTATCTTGTATTTTTATTGTTATTAGATGTATGTAACTAATCATACATGTACTTATACTGAGACCATTATTACCGATATCATTTATTCTAGCCTCAAATTGTCTGGAAGAGATCGTACTTTAAAATTTATTTTTACATTGGAAAATTATTTACTATGGTGCACAATAAAGTCTTATTATCTATTTATCGCCACACAATACGTTACATGTTTATTCAAATTTCAATCCGTCCAAGCATTTGTTTTCTTTTAACATTTGCACGCCCTGCATGTTACACATATTTGACAGTAAATTTCTCATCGTTATAATTGTCATACTTCATTGATCCAAGCGACGTAGTAGTGCCGTTCTGTGAGTTATAACACGACATTTCTTTAGATTACACTTTCCGTCAGATGGTTCTGCCTTCTGCTGTTCTCCAGGTATAAAAAAAAGATTTAAAAAGTCGTAGTTTTCCTTTTACTTCTCTTTTAAGTATAAACAATCATGTGGCTTTTATGGCTTATTTATTACGCAATACTGTATGTTTACCTATTGATAGGTGCACTAAGGTCCGGTTCCTAGATCTTAAGTATGACCTTTCATTTGCCTTACTATCGCTTAAAAATTGACATAAGCTCTACACATCTAATCTCAAAATTCAACCGATGGTAGGACAAGTGAATGAATAGTAAGATATAGGAACAGGTCATAGGTGGGCATAAATTGATTAAAATTTAGTCACAAAGTAACTCTTTTTATATAAAATCGAATCGATAATACTTTACCCTTTACTAATAGGGTATTACTAAATGATTCAAATTCATGATTGACTTATCAAAAGTAAAAAACCGCTTGTACGGAGTATAAATGTCAATACGCACATAATCGTGGGGGTGGTAACTACTCAGCAATTTACCTGGGCCCGAAGCCTATAACTTTCACAAAAAACATTACAGTATGAATCAAGATCCATTCGACTGATGACCGTCAAATATCCGTAGTCTCTAAAATTCATATTAAATAAGTCTCGTTCAAATCAAGATTTATTCAATATTCAACGGAGATGGCATACGGACTACCAAAACCCTCAAAAGTTACAATTCTAATTCGACCGTATTGCCAATTTTAATAACAGACTCCCTGTACTGTGGAAGAAAAATAACGCGGAGTGATAACCCTCCATTTATAGTAACGCCAAAAAGTACAAAATTCTAAATGACTCCACAAGTCATCTCGTGGCGGTTTTTGACGTTTTTTATTAAAGAAATTTTACACACAGAGCTAGTTTTAGACAGACGACCCACCTGATAGATGGTTAAGGTAGTCTATGAACGTAATTAACAACAGGAGCGTTGCCTTAAGAGACGGGAACGTTATCACTGATGCCTTATCATCACCCGAGGTTATTGTGGTAGTAGGCTTTAAACCGAAAGTAGTAACCAATCAGTGACAAATGCCCTACGATCTGGGGCCCAATTCCGCTATTTTAATATCTTGGCATTGGGAAAGTATTCAAAGTACGATTCTATTGCGATATTGTAAAAAAATGATATTCTACTAAATCCACAATATCGTTTCGGTGGAATAATGGTAGAAAAAATTGATCTTGATTAGCAGAAATAGCGATAGCCAAAATGAATATTAAAATTGCTACCGCCGCTAGCTAGACGCTTCTTCTCCTTAACAGCAATAACATGTTGCGAAGTAGTGTACACAGAATAGGAAGTAAATTTAAATTTTCAATTTTATGAATGACCTTTAAAAACTGTTCTCCAGTGGAACTTGAGTTTGAATAAAAACTTGAATTTATCAAAATTTTAAACATTCGCAAGTTTCCGCGAATACATATTTGTAAGATAGAGTGGCATGCAACAAGCACGCCATTGGTGTTAGCAGAATACTGAAATCAGGCAAACGTACGATTGAGACGATAGTGTCCGGCAATTTTGGCGAGATAGCAATAGTAGAATTGGGCCCTCCTATCCATGGGTTGTTTTGTCGCCTCTTACGATGGGCCGCCCGGCCGCAAGAATTTGTATTCTTTCTCGGTTCCTTCAAGGATATAATTAGTATTCCTCCTCCGAACAAGGATTAAGGATTTATAATAGGATTTAAGAACTTCTTTCTTTTCTTTGTGCACTATTTACATTCCTAGTATTCTTCAACCATGAGTGTATTTATATAAACCTGTACAGGGTCCCAAGTTCGCTATTATGATCGTGTCGGAATGTCAATAACTGGCGTCACAGTAACACCATAATTGTTTCTTTTATGTACTATTGTATACAAAAGCTCTCATTATGGTGCAATTATGACGCCTGACGTTGACCATTCTGACACGATTGTAATAGTAAATAGTAAACCCAGATCTGATTTATACCATCTTTATTATCATAACCATGAAAAAATATACCAAATTAGCCATTTCAACTCCTCTTAAAATACGTCATTTATTTTGAAAATGCTTATGGTGAAGAACTCGTTTTAACAGCTCTAAATCTTCTGTAGGCAGCTGTGGCAATACCATTTTATTTGAACTCAAACCGTGAATGTGCCGTAAAACTGAAATCTTTTTTACGGCTCTGTTCGGGCATAATTTTGACTTAGAAGGATACTTTATTTGATGAGACATTGTAAAGTGGTACTTATTTCAATGGTCTAAAATTCATTGTACGGTGTCAAAAATGTTAAGCTCCATAAAACAAAAAAGTACCATAATGATCTAATAAACAAAAATGTATTTGTAATAGTGCATTATCCATAGAGGGAAGAAAGTGAGTGATTTAGCAACAAGCCAGTTTACGCCTCAACGCCAATAAACAAAAAGTTTATATGCTTTTATAATAAAACTACGTTTAACGCTTTGAAGCGCGGTATATTATTTGATTTATATCATTTCGATTAGTAAACATAATAAAACATAGTTTTATTGTGTATACTAGTCGCGAAAACTTAAGAAAATATGATTTGCTTTATGGTTCGCAAATACGAAACTCTTATAAAATCGTCATTCCGTCTTACAAGTTTGTCGTCATCACATAATATACACATATTGACTTATAGGCATTTGGTATTTATTTTCCTCGTGTTTAAAGCGACGTATCACTCGTAAAAAAGATAACGAGTTTTTTTTTGGATAATGTCATTGTTATGTGTGGTTATTTATAATACTTAAAATGTAGGTAGTTTTGAATAAAGCAGTTGCAAATATACTAACGTTGTTTCAATACATAACAATCATCGGTAACCTATGTTATTAATATGACGACAAAGGACAGAAGTTTCTTTTCTATTTTTCTTGTAGATGTAGTACCTATAAAGCAATATCTTCTTTTAGTGAAAATTGGGGCATTATTTTACTATTAAATCAAGGCCCCGCCTTATTCAATAGATCTTAAGCAAGTTCTATGCGATGAATATCTTTATAAGTATCTGAATCTAAACGAATTGCATCTTTTTGATGTACCTACAATCTCAACTCGATTTCACGTAAGTGATAATGACCTTCTCAAACATATCCATCAATTGCGACTTTTGTTATGATTTTCTGACATGGGCCACAAGCATGGCTTGTAATACCGAACTTATTCTAGACATCTCTACTTTCAAGATTATACAGTTATGTACATATATATATATAACCTGAGGTTATCTGTTTAGAACTTTAAATAAACTCAAGCTTTCCCAACAAAAATCCCTTTAATCTGTTCAATCTACTCAGTTTAAGATGTTCCTTTAATTCAAGTGCAGTGCCTTTGTAGTCAGCCATTGTCCTTAGGGTTGAATGTAATCTTTGGCATTTGAAGCTGTTTGATTTGAAATACAAAGTGATGAATATTAAGCACAGTTTTAAAATTCAAATTTTGATATGACACTTATGTAATTTAAATTAGGATATGCCCGCGACTTCGTCCACGCTTGAAATACCCGCGGGATTCCCGGGACATAAAGTACCACAGCATTTAAAAAGAATCTAAGCTATTGTTTTAGTGAAAACTGTCTCGGAATAAACTAATTTTTATGCACACGAACAACTTCAAACCACTCCCGGGAAAGTTCCCGCGGGATTCCCGGGACAAAAATATCATACATTTGTTTACATAAAATTTGCTATCGATCAGTGAAACAATCATATTGGAAAACGATTTTTTTTAATTGGTCATTTTAATCATTCCCAAAAAAAATCCTGCGGGATTCCCAGGATAAAAAGTAGCGCAAATTTTAAATCTAAGAATTTGCTGTCGATCAGCGAAAACTACATCGAAATTGGTCCAGTAGTTTTTACATTAATCTCGAACAAACAGACAAACAAGAAATCTAAAAAATAATAATCGTGTTCTCCGTCGTTAATATAGTGTATTCCATATGTTTTTTTTTATATAGCTTCAATGTACAGACACGGCATGTTTAGAATTTTGTAATATATCAAAATAGACCTAAGTAAAGTTGCTTAATTTCTGAACCGAACTTTTGTAACTTTTTGCGGAAAATTGAGGAGTGACGTTTAGCTGTGTGGTTTATTTTCAACAAACGTGTCGTAATGCCATAAATAGACGGTTCGTTTTTTATTGCTGATATATCCGTGCAGGAACGGAGAAAGAATACAATTTCCTGCGGCCGGGCGGCCTGTCGTAAGAGGCGACTAAACAACCCACAGCCAGGTGGTAGGGTATTTGCTCGACTGGATGGCGACCACCCCTGGTCTAGAGTTTGCCGCCATAACAACCTTGTGTTGTGTTCCGGCTCAGTGACCAGGTTCCAGTCTCCTTTAAGAGAGCAGCAGCGCACTTGTAGCACCTTTGGTGTTGCAAATGTCCATAGGTGACGGTAACCGCTTTCCACCAAGTGGGCCGTCGGCCTGTCTGCTGAACTCCTGCAATAAAAAATTAAAAAAACTCAGCAGACAGGCTGACGGCTCAACTGAGGTGGAAAGTGATTACCCACACCTATGGGTATTAGTAATACCAGTGGTGCTGCCAATGCACTGCCGGCCTTGAAGGAGAAACTGGAACCTGGCTACTGATACTGGAACACATTTCAGGCTTTGAACAGAAATGGGGCATTGTTAATTTTAAAAATATACAATAAAAGGTTTCGTATGTTAATTTTTTTACTGAATATCTGCTTGTTTGTTATTTAATTATTTTACATAGACTTTGGAGTATTTTCAAAAGAAATATATATCTAAATATAAAATATTTTTGCCTATAAATAATATATACAGTTAAGAAAACATGGAACTTTTACAATAAAATAAAATAAAACTTAAAAGAAAAACCACTTAACAATGTCGCTTCTGAAACCATTTTCAGCAATTAAGTTCGTTTTACTTTTTTAATCCTTGTCTCATTTCTATACCATTTGTTAAACAGTTTAAACGTGGCGTAAAATTCAAAGATTGCTAAAAACAGATTTTATAACTTTATATTAAACATCTTAAATTAAATACTAATTATCTTTCATATATGATTAGTATATTTCTTACTTTTTTTAAATGAGTGGTTTTGTATTGCAATATTTATTAACTGTAAAATGTGTTACATTTTCTTAAGACAACAACAGTGTGATACGAATGTATTTACGAATATTTTAAGCCACGTTTCTACTATGTATGCAAAATAGATGCAATTTGGGACACATTTGTACGCGACTCTTTGAACAACTTGAGTTTATTCCAGTTACTAAACACAACAAACAGCTTCCGTCTGCTGTTGAGGAAACCCATTTTTTTCTTGCCTTATGTCTTGCATAAATAAATGTAAAACGAAGCCTTTTCATCCCTAATTCACAACCTAGTATGTACATAAACCGACGTTGATAAACTTATTCGTCGCATGAATATTTTTACAAGTATTTACATCATTTATTTATTCTATTTCTTTTTCAAGGGGTTTTATCACTTAGTGACAATGCCACCCCCGTAGAGACATACATCAGATAATGCAAATAAAACAAAAATCATATTTTTTTAAATAATCGGTTAACACACAACACAAGTCTTTTGCTTGCTGAGATAGGTGAGACGCAAAGATAGTGTTACAGACACCTATATTGTAGCTTCTGTTTATTGTTCGTAGACTGGCACTCTGGGCACACTCCATCAGCACGTGTAAAACATCATTTGGTACACCACAGGTTGAACAATCTAATACAATATATAAAAAACCTAAAAATAAGGTTATATACATACATTTTTTATATACATACATGTATATAAAAAATGGATTCCTAATCACGATCGATGGGTAGCGGTCCCAAAATGCTTGTCGCATTTCCACGCTGTATGGCAATGCTAACGCGTTGTCCAAATAACAAACCAGTTTTTTTCTAAGGCCTTTTTTTAATCACAATAAAGGTCTCTATAGAGTTGACGAGCCTCGCGTCCCTACGGCCCCATATTCTCTACCCCGAAAGCCACAAATGTTAACCATTACCAATGTACGTATATTAGCGGTGTATCAGGGTCTCAATATTGATTAAATTTTGTAGCTAGCTATATTACATTTTAAAGTTCTCTGAACAACTTGATATTAGTTGCGCGCAGGTTTTTTTAATATTTTTTTATTGTAGTATAGGTTCGCGTTTGACCACAATCTCGCCCTATGTGGAGCGAAGATGTGGTTTAGGTCTGCCGATGCAAACCCCTCCCGTTTCCTACGCGATCCGCGTTTTTCTAATTAGTGCACGAACTAGAGGAGCGCGGGTCGCGTTCTTAGAAACCGCAAGGACTACACTCATCGACAAACCTTCTGTGCGCGTCTATATAAATAAATTATACCCTTGTTAATAGTAACTATAATAATTTTAATGAATATGTACACCGAATAGACAACAATGTATACATAGGTACCATGATATTGCATGTATATAATTCCCGGCACAATTATTTAGCGACGATCTTGGCCTGAAGTAAAATTTCGCATCTGTTTCGAAGAATAAAAGTATTATCCCTTTCGAGTAAAAGGACAAAAGTATGATATTATCGATATTATGACAATAAATAGCATCTCATTCGCTATACTCAATGCTCAAAGCAATCTCCACTATTCCGCTGACTACTCAAGATCCGTGCCGGGAACTACATCATCTTTTTAAACAAACAAATAAATAATATTTTCTTAAGTTTTCGCGACTAGTACACATAATAAAACGTTTCAACGGTTTTAAGCGCGGTGTTTTACCACTTTTCAGTATAAAAATCAATTTTATACTGAAAAGTGGCCGAAACGTTGAAATATAATAATTTAAAATGCCGCGCTTAAAACCTTTAAAAAGTAGTGTTTATTAAACAAATAAATTATATTGTATAGCAAAGTAAAAGGCGATCTCATATAGCTTAAAGCGGTCTCTTCCAAGCAGTCTAAATGGATATTTATACTCATAATATGTATGTCTTAATATTTAAATTTTGGCGATTTAATAAAAAAACCAGCACTGAAATACCTTTAAAATATCTCATTACGCCGCTCTTATTCTCAGTGCGTAGTTAGAAACAAATTCCCATAACAAAGTGTTATTAATACGCCTTAATTGTGTATTCTGTTCGCAGATGACTACAACAGAGTGGTGCTAGAGACAGTGGACCGGGAGCCGGACTCCGATTATATTAATGCTTCCTACATAGATGTGAGTAATAGTATACTCGTATATTAAGGAACTACCAAAATAGAGTTACTATGTCACTCGTGTATTACTACATTTTTGAAGATATTGACTGAGTTTACTTACGATAAATCTGTACTCTGTGAGTCTCAAAAACTATATTAACGTTTCACAAAGAATCATTTTGATTTAAACAAGGTGTGCCACCTAAAAAACATAAAAAATAATCTATTTTTAACCGACTTCAAAAAGTAGAAGGTTCTCAATTCTCCTGTTTGTTTTGTATGTTCGTTACTCTATTTCTCCGTCAATTGTGAACCGATTTTCAAAATTTCCTTTTAATTGAAAGGTTATACTTCCGAATTGGTACCATTGTCACTATGTCAGGATCTGATGAATGGATTGCAAGGTATTAGAGAAATTCACGATAACAGACTTCTTCGTAACACGATATCTCCGTCAATTCTAAACTGATTTTCAATTTTTTTTTCTTTACTCGTAAGTCGATACTCACCAAGTCAAGATCTGGTGAGTGGATTCCAGTGAAATCGAGAGTAACCATTACTTATTAAAGACCGCCGTGCGCCTACATTCTTGGAAAGAAAGTTGTATACGCGTGTAGCTATTACATTTTCTACAGGCGCTAAATTTATTATATGCATGTTACACGATTTCTCCATCATTTGTGGACCGATTTTCAAAGTGCTTTTTTTAACTCCCGAGATGGTCCCATAGTCACCAAGTTAGGATCTGATTTGTGGATCGCAAGAAAATCGAGAGCCTACCCTGTTGAAGAGCATATATATCGAAGATTAAGATGGCAAATTTGTATACTCGTGCCAGTTGTACAATTTCTAGATGTGCTTAATATATTATTTCTAAAGCTATTGACGTAATTGCTCAAATAAAAACTTAAAAAAAATTACAAAAACAAAACCTACTTCACACTAAAAACCAAAAAATAAATATTTAACCAACTTCTTTCTACAACATCTTAAAGTGTAGGTGTCAAGTAAAACATAAAAATTACTACATTTTGTAAACTTTTATGTTTTACTTGGTACCGACTTTCAAGATGTCATAGAAATAAATCGGTTAAATGTTTATTTTTTGGTTTTTAGTGTGAAGTTAGTTTTGTTTTTGTTAAAAATAATATATTTTCTTTTTTATTAATTTCTGTGAAATATTTTTGATATTATTGTTGAGACTCAAAGAATGCAGATTTGTCCGAAGTAAATTGTGTCAATTTATATCTTCAAAATTCTGCCGCGCGTTTTTGACATCATATTTACATTTTCTGAATGAACAGTGCAATATCTAACTAATACTAATACAATAATATTCATCAAAATACGTTGAGCAGTTTCAGAACCTGTTCGAGAAAAACTTTCAGACAGTTTGTGTTTTGACATTTACCAATAACAGTTTTCACTTAAGTTTAGTCTCAGGTATACATGAAAATTCATGTTTCAAAATAATCTTCAGGCAAATAAGCTCAAGACAATAGCTAGTCCTATTTAATAAAAACCTTAAACAACTTGTAGAGTGTTGATTTAGACCAAACGACTGACTTCTTGGGGCCATCTCGAAAAACCACATTGAACATTTGAAATTTTCAGCAAATTAACCTCCAAACGTTGCATATTCGTAACTAATATTACATTACACATTTTTCTAAAAATAGAACACGGCTAAACATTACATTTAACCTGCCAAAATTTATAAATAATCTCCTTAAGTAACAATCTCTTCCCGTATACAATTTAAAATTAAGCTGAATCCACAAATAAGACACGAAATTGACTTTTTTTTGTATTCTCTGTTACGAAGCAAAAACCAATTCTACAGTCATGTCCGACTGTTCAGAACTGAGTTACCCTCAATTGTATAAATTCCCTAACACATTTTCTAAAGGGTTAGCATAACGGAGGTGATTCCAGTCACGTGCAACTGTAATGACCAAAGGAAAGGTAGCTCAGTGTGTGCCTACAGTAGTGAAGTGTTCACTGGTCCGACGTGCGAAATACCGAGACGCGAGAGAAAAATTGGGAACACTATAGCTCAAACGTTTCAACGTTTGAATAACGTTCTTCATCATACCGTAATTTCGATTGGAATTTTTCGGAAACTTAGAAGACATAGTTCTATTCTAATATTTTATTTTAAAAGAAATTGTTACGTCGCGTACATGGAATAATGTATTGCTACATAATTAGCAAGTTTAACACTAAGTAGTCCATGTACGTATCAAAATCTGTCAATACAGAAAACCTCCGGTGATTAAGCCATGGGCTCTGGCCAGTAGTGCGTTACTCCATCCAACGAGATAGCTATCATCGAAGCAACAGCTCAATTAAAACCCAACAGAAATGTACATATTACCATTCTGTTTATAAAAGTGAACTATCAGAAAGTTGATTTATATACATCCAGCGAATTATCATTGTCTACCTGATTGCATTGCCTGAATTAGAATTAACATTGCATACAGCGTTGCAATACAGTCAGCCTTCTGAGCACGATTCGCATAGTAGTGATCTGCTTCGTAATCAACTTTATTTCTACGTTGTATTAGTTTATAGTGATTATACAATACAAAATGAACGTTGAATAGATTTACTGTTTTGAAACATGAATTGTATATTTGGGTAAATATTAAAATTGTTTTGTGAATTGTGAGTTTCTCAGCTCTTAAGCATTGTTTGCTGTTTATCATCAATTAAAGATCTAAATTTTACTGATATCAAGTTGGAGAATTATATCAAATTCTCACCTGATGCTGAGTTATTTAAAGATTTTTTAAACTTCTACATAATTTAAATATTACACCCTCACTAAGTACATAATTGGTATGAAACCATATTTTATATAGAAAAAGTACTGTAATTCATGAGCAAGTCTATTAGCTTAACGGCGACACGTCACTCTTAGGTGATTGTTATAAGAAGAGACGTGTTCTGATATCTTTAACTCGTTGCCTTCCAAGTTCGTTTGATATCTGAAAACTTAGGGGGCGCTTACAGCAATACATTTTTAACCAATAATGTTTATTAGCATTTTTCTATTCTAATATATATTTATAATATTATAGAAAAATGCTATAATAGTCAAGAAAGGATAGAAAAAACTTGAATCTCCGAGGGCTAAACAAGTGTTGAGTCGCTGAGCCAACGGTATTAGTTGCTTACTGAAGATATACGAGAGTTGCACTCTTTAATTACAGTTACAAAATAATTCATCATTTCTCAATATATTCTACTGATTTTAAAATCTAGACGATTCATGTAAATAAAAAAACCTGACAACACTTTATAAAGTATAAAAGAAACTCGCATCAAAGGTAACCGTTTCTTTTGTTGTGTTCTTGTATCACATAAAAGGTTGTATCGGCTATAAATCTGATCGAGTGGGTATCAGAATGATGTATCATAAAAGACGTGTTTGTTATGCTAAATAGGTGGCGGTTAGAGGGAATTTTAGATAAAAAATGTACATACATTTGTATAATACATTTTACTAGTGTTTTCTTGGAACTTTGTCCAAGTTGGAGGAATGTAATTTTGTTTTCCATTTTTTTTATTTAAACAATAGTAATATACAAGATGATAATTGTAACAATACGTATAATAAGGTCAAGTTTTTTGTAAAGTGCATTGCTTTTTTTGTAATATAGATGTGTATATGCACAAACAGCTAGATAGTATTGTTTGCTGTTTGTTTTCTATAATGGATGAAGAAGCAAGAATTTTTTAAATTTCTTCTTTTATATCTGTATTCCGTTTTTGTTGTGATGACTATGTAAACCTTAAAGCTAAGTAATTTTTGCATGGTCCTATTTGAATACACAAACTTACGTAATTTGAAGACCTTGGAGCCCAGCCGCTAATCTGCCACGACTTTTAGTACAACTAAAATCGATATTAGACGATTCACTTCCTCTTTCAATTTGAATAAAGCAACCAAATTAATTCATATAAACGTAGAACTGGATTATTCAATATCATTGAATGCCGTCGTGTTCTTTCAGTTCTATGCCTTTCAATTGTATTGGTTCAATGTGGTTGAATAGTTCAACATCAGCATTACATCTTAAAGAAATTCCAGTTATGTCGAACAATTCAACCAACCACATACTGTAGAAACGTACCTAGAGTTTAATTATGTTTCGACACGTAATAATAGCTGTAATAAGATGAAAATACTTACTATAGAAGTCGAGACTCGAATAACCCCACAATAGAGCCTCAACAATCTTAAATGAGTTCAGAGTCTTCAAAAGACTTGAAGAAATGGATTTTTTATTATAGCGTCGTTTACTCGAGAAAATGCCTTAATGATTGTTACTGACTTGCAAAAAAAAACATTTTGGATAGATGCTTTAAGTATTCTAGTACTATTGCGTAATAAGTTTTGAATAACTTGTAATTTGGAAAATTAAATCTAAGTGTGTACAATGACGAATTTTGTAGAGGGATAAGAATGTCTCATTTTGAGGTCCATTGTACGGATTAATGAAAATATATCTATGGATGTTCTTGAGAATGAGCTTCATACATCTGCGTTGTCTACTGATTTCTACAATTTCAAGACATTTATATTACAATCTTTCCGAGCCCTCCAGGAGCAAATTTATCTAATTCAGCAATCAGTTGACCAAATAGAAATGAGGTCGAGAAGAAAGATACTTTTACTTCATGGAGTTCCCGAGCATAAGCAGGAGGACACTGTGACTGCTGTTGCTGACATAATTGTTGAAAAACTCAAGCTGGTTGGCTTCAAAAAAACTGACATTCGTCGTTCTCATAGAATGGGTAAGCCACCAGTTTCGGCCGAGCGTCCCAGGCCAATTTTGTTCAAACTTTGTGATACAGCTGACCGTAATAAGATTTGGTTTGCTAAAACGCATCTTAAAGGCACTGGCATAACTGTGTCGGAGTTTTTAACAAAAGGCGGCATATTCTCTTCAGTCAAGCTAGGCAGCGTTTGGGCGTAAAACGATGTTGGACGCGAGATGGCACAATATATGCACTGGCTCGCGACGGTAGTCGTCATCGCATCGACAACCAAACAGATTTAGACAGCTTCTCTACTTCGTCTTATATGGAAGAGAAACGATTCAACCAGTGGCAAAGAGCATGTGCCTGTGCCTCCTCCTAAGACTCGTCGGCCTGCGACAGGAGCTAAGAGATATTAATTTTACTTCTGACTTTTTCCAATCATTTTATCCTTTTACTAAAATATTTGTTTATTTTATACGTCGTCGACGTTTTCATTTATTCTCTTTATGTTTGTAAACTATGAATTACTATAACTTTCTTTTCATTTTTCTGAGATGTTGTTTTGTTTATGTTTTATTGTTTTTTCTATCTCTAAAGTTACGTATAACTGTTATTGTCAATATTGCATACTTTTAGATGCGTTTTGTTATTGCTTTGTTTTGTTACCAGTTCTCTAGTTTTTAATTTTCTCAGCCATCTCATCCACACACTTGGCAGATAAATTGTGATTTAATTTACAGATAATACACATATTTATTGTAGTATATTTATATATATATATATTTTTTAATATATATTATTTATATATATATATATTTTTATTTTTTTATTGTAACATATACATATATAAACTATCTAATGGATCATTATGATAGTGTTAGCGACTCCGGTACAGATTTTCAATCTTGTCAGTCTTTGTCTAGCAATACATGCGACAGTTTTTCCAGTATACTCCCACTTCAAGATGTCATTGAAAGTCATTTTTCACATTTTTCTAGTCATTTCAATGCAGTACACATAAATGCTCAGAGTATTCCAGCTCACTTCCCAGATATGTTGGCGTCATTTAATCAAAATTCCTTGCACGCTATATTAATTTCAGAAACTTGGTTGAAGCCTTGCCTGTCCACTACTTCATATAGCTTACCAGGTTTTCATCTTATACGTAATGACCGTATTGGCAGTGGTGGTGGAGGTGTTGCCATTTACCTCCGCTCCCACTTGGTTTACAAAATCTTAAGCGCGTCCTCACAGCCACCGCCACCGGATAATGGTGAACATCTGTTTCTAGAAGTGGAGCTAGCGCACACCAAAATTTTACTTGGAGTTTTTTACGCCTCTTCCCTTCGCGTTAATTACTTCACTTCTTTCGAAACTATTTTAGAAAAACTCTCTCCTTTATTCACACATACTATTATCAAGGGTGATTTTAATACCTGCCTCTTGAAATATGACCAACGTTCTTCTTCTTTAGAAACATTAATACGATCTCTTAACTTACATATTCTTCCACTGAGTGCAACGCATCACTTTCCTAACTCAAACCCTTCTCTTCTTGATCTAATATTGATTTCATCGCTTTCTCATGTTTCTGATGGTCAGTGCCCGGCGGATGCATTTTCATATCACGATTTGATTTTCCTCTCTTATAATCTGCATCCGCCGAAAGCCAAGCCCAAAGTCATACTTCAGCGCAACTTTGGTGTTATGGACCTGGACGCTCTTCTTAAGGATGCCCAGGAAGTCGACTGGTCAGGGGTCCTCAATGTATCAGCCATTGATGAGAAGGTGCATGCGTTTCATGCAGCTCTGATAAAGCTGTACGATACTCATGCGCCTCTACGCCGTATCAAGGTCAAGCATCTGCCAGCACCGTGGCTCACAGCCGATATTAGATTACTAATGTATAAGAAGTCTAAGGCTAAAACTAGGTATAAAATGAAACCAACAGAGGAAAACAAAACGGCCTTTGTCATGATTCGTAATCGCTGCAATAGGATGTGTAGGGACGCTCAACGCCGTTACATCCATGAATCAGTTGAAAACGATAATCCAGCCAAAGTTTGGAAATTTCTTCGTACTTTGGGAGTTGGGAAACAAGCAGACTGTCCAATTTCTAAAATATTCAACATCGACGATTTAAATCGACATTTCACTACCACTTCTGACTTTGACATAGTAACTAAGTCTCACACTTTAAACAAAATCACTTCTATGCCAACACCCAAATATTCTCCTTTTCTTCTTAGTCGATTCACTGATAGTGATGTTGAAAAAGCAGCAAAATCCATTACATCTAATGCTGTCGGTAGCGATGGCATCAGTTGCAATATGGTCTTACCCATACTGGATGTCATTAATCCTATCCTTACTCATATTCTTAATGCTTCTATTACCTCTGTTGTTTTTCCTACAGCCTGGAAGGAAGCCCAGGTCATTCCTCTTCCAAAAAAACCAAATCCTACCTTAATTTCTCATTTCCGTCCTATTTCTATACTCCCCTTCCTTTCTAAAGTCCTTGAACGTCTAGTTCATCAACAGTTAAGTTTCTTCCTGAACCGCAATTCCCTCTTAAATCCTTATCAATCCGGATTCCGTCCTGGCCATAGTACAACCACAGCCCTCGTCCAAATCACTGACGACATCCGGCATGGCATGGATAACGGTCTGCTGACTGTTTTATCGCTGCTTGATTTCAGCAGTGCCTTCAACAATGTAAATTTTGAATTGTTGCTTAAGGTTCTAAGCTCTATTAACATATCTCCTACAGTAATCGACTGGTTTCATAGTTACCTGTACGGTCGCCGGCAGCGGATTCGAGTCGATGACGACTATTCGTCATGGCGTGATCTCTCTGCTGGCGTTCCTCAGGGCGGCGTTTTATCTCCTTACTATTCACGATTTTTATAAATTCAATCTCTAATCAACTTACTTCTTCCTACCATCTCTATGCAGACGATTTACAAATCTATACACAATCACCTGTTGCGACGTTACAAGATGCAGTCTTGACAATAAACTCCGACTTCGATCACATAACGCAATGGAGTAAATCATATGGACTACAAGTAAATCCCGAGAAAACTCAGCTAATTATCATAGGTAGTTCGCGGATGCTGTGTAGAATCGACTGGACCTGCTTACCAAATTTCATATTTAATGGTACACATATCCCGGTTAGTGAGAAAATAAAAATCTAGGAGTCATATTTGATAGGGAGCTATCTTGGCGACCCCACATAACCGAATTGAGTCGACGTCTCTTCCTCTCTTCGAAATCCCTCAGGAGGTTGAAAAACTTCCTGTCCATAGCCACCAAAGTTAAGCTTGCAGAGTCCTTACTACTCCCCATTCTTGATTATGCTGACGCCAGCTATATTGATTTGACTCAAGAGCAACTTAATAAACTTGAGCGCCTCCAAAATTTTTGTATAAGGTTCATATTTGGGTTACGCAAATATGACCACGTCTCTGAGTTTCGTAAAAACTCAAGTGGTTGCCAATTCGTTTTCGCCGGAATACTCATATTCTTTCACTCCTTTACAGTGTGTTGTTTATCCCCTACCTGTTACTGTTAGACAAGCTAAATTTTTGAAGACCACAACATAGTGATGTTTGGCCATAAAATGGTAGGTATAATTATATATGGACATTTGAGGGCTTATTTTCTAATATTTTGACCAATATAATCTGGAGCCATGGGAAGCCCAACACGTAGAGGCCCCTTGACAAATTTAATGTAAATGTGGCATGACACTGACCGGCGATTATCCCTGTGTGTCTACACCATATAATAATGCACCCAAGGATAATCTCCGACCAATGTAGGACTATTATGGGAAATGAGGACACAAAATACCGGGCTATTGGGGTGTCACTATTATAATTATTATTATATTTAAAAAAAACATATTATTACAAGTATAATTAGATTATTCTCACAATTTATTACGAGGACGCAGTAGTACACCAAAGCGATTTGTATAAGGGACAAGAATAGTGGTGACAATCCACTATTGTGATGAGCATTGATATACATCGACGTAATCGAAAATGAACCAATATCTGAAAAACTACATAGGAATTTCATTTAAACCACAATTCTTTGACTGATTTGATTTCTTTGATTCGATGCTAATGACTTACAACAATTACACAACTTGTCTTTCCTATTATCATGTGTTAACGATGAAGTAAAACATCGTGATAAATCCTGCACATCGAGATAACCTATTTATGAAATCTGATAATCATCTTGGACAAACGCGGCGGATACTATCCGATCTCATAAAAGTTTGGAATTGTTCGAGTCCAGCAACGAGACATTTATAGGCTGATACTTTTATTTCTTACATGAGTTCAGCAGACAGGCAGATGGCCCTCTTGATGGAAAGCGGTTACATCGCCTATGGACATTTGCAACATCAAAGGTGCTACAAATGCACTGCTCCTCTCTAAAGGGAGACCGGTACCTGGACACTAATACCGGAACAGAACTCAAGGTTGTTATGGCGGCCTCTAGACCAGGGTTGGTAGCCATCCAGACGGGCAAATACCCTGCCACCTGGCTGTGGGTTGTTTTATCGCCTCTTACGACAGGCTATGTCAAATTTAAACCGGTGATAGGGCAAATGAACAATCGATAAGATATAGGAACCTGCCACTTGTAAATTAACCTTTGTTCTTTTCAATTCAAAAGTCAAAAACATCAAAGAACTGAGTGGAAGCCATAGAAACCTTTTGCGTTAAATAAGCGTTATTCAAACGTTTATAAATAGTAAAAGTGCGACCATTTTATGGAAAAGTACGTTTGAAGCTGGCATTTAATACCTACTTCACTAACACGTTTCAGTGTTAAGTTCATAGCGTTTTATAAAGACGTATAATGTTTATTATTATTATTAGAAATGTGAAATTATCTCCAGAAGGTTGTCTGGAAGAAATCGCTGTTAGCGATAAGACCGCCGATTGTACTAGTTATATGATTGTAAACTCATGTGTATCATTTACTTGTGTGCAACAAAGAATATTCTATTCTATTCTATTCTATAATAAGTTCTTTTATTGCTAGCGCACAGTGGACTAACTTATGCATCTTATAGAAAGTGGTTACTGTCGCTTCTGGATGATGTGACACCAGAGACGCTGTTAATGTGCTGCCGGCTTCAAGGCAGAGACTAGAACGTGGCCGCTGATGCCGGGACACAACTGATTTTGTTAAGACTGTATGCTTCTAGGCCAGAGGTTGTAGCTATACAGGTGGATAACAATGCCCTACGAACACTGGGGATGGGGAAATAGGACTGAACTCGCGAGAAGTAAAAAGTTTGGAACTGAGCGTGATAATTACATCACGCTCAGTTCCAAATTTTTACTTCTGACTTTCAGTCCTACGACTGATTGTTTTTCAGCAGACGGCCCACCTAATGGAAAGCGGTTACCATCGCCTATGGACATTTGTAACACCAAAAGTGCTACCTATATGTTGCCGCTCTCTAAAGGAAGACTGCAACCTAGCCACTATTGCCGGAACACAACTCAAGGTTATTATGGCGGCACACTCTAAACCAGAGTAGTAGCCATCCAGGCAGACAAAAGCCCCTCCACCTGGCTGTGGGTTGTTTTGTCGTCTCTTACGACAGCCTGCACGGATAAAAATATCAATAAAATCACTGTTTTTTCTCATTTTGAAATAAATTCAAACATACATAGCCGACGGTAACCATTTTTGATCAGGTGGCCCGTTTAACTATTTGCTTTGCATCAGGCAATAAGAGAGAATACTAAGTCTAAGTCACATGATATTTTAAGTAAGGTACTTAAAAAGCTGATATACTCAAGTCATTCCTGATGCGGCTGTCAATTTAAGACTCATATTACCCGTTTAATGTGATCGCGTACCATGAAGTGCGTCGTTTGAAAACGCAGGAATTCAATATCTACTCGACCAATATACTGCGGACTTGATGGGCGTCATTAAAATTTATGTACGCATAAAAAGGACGTTAATGTCCTTGGCAGGCGTCGTTAAAAACACTCTAGTACTGCCTACTGCTGGAGTACATTACGCCTGTACATTAGTTATATTACATTCGTACTTTCATTTCGAAAGACTAGATATCTGGGCAGGAACGGAGAAAGAATACTAAATCGTGCGGCTGTGCGCCGACGTGTCATAAGAGGCGACAGAATAACCCATAGCCAGGTGGTAGAGCATTTGTTCTTCTGGATGGCTACCACCCCTGGTCTAGATCCTGCCGCCATAACAACCTTGAGTTATGTTGCGGCATTAGTGGCCAAGTTACAGTCCCATCTACGAGTCCAGCAGCACATTGGTAGCACCTTTAGTGTTGCAAACGGTAACCATTTTCCGTCACAGTTGGGCCGTCAGCCTGTTCGCTGTATTCAAGCAATAAAAAATCTTATCTGTAGTCCGATAATACAATCTGATGAGAAAGTGTTTCTGCTCGTCTAGACTAAGGAGTCAAAAGAATATTATTAGTATTATTAGCATCATTTTTATGTCATTGTTATTGCATACAGTTATTTTATTCTTGTCAGTACATTGACGGCCTCTGTGGTGGAGCGGGCTAAGTCTTAGACGGCCGAACTCGTTGAAACGCAGAGGCTCCGGGTTCGATTTCTGGTATGGTAAATTTTGGAAACGAACTTTCTGTTATTTACTATGGTCTGGGTGTCTGGGATCGACCCCAGAGTGGTCCGTTGTATATTACCCATAACAAAAGCGTAACTTGCTTAGCTTGGGGATATACAATGTGTGTGTTTGTCTACCGATTATTTTATTTTATTTATTACCTACAACAAGCACGCCTAATATTCACCTTTAATTTGAAGATAATAACTGTGTGTCCATTTTCATGACAAGTAGAAAAACTCGCTTAGCTTATCGTGTAAAGAAATCAACAACTACCTCAAAATGCCGTTAAGCTGAAGTATAAATTCATCATTAGACATTTATTTATACGACAACAGTCATGTTTGATCTGTACTAGAACTACGCAAGTAAGAGTTGTGTCTCACGGAAATAAACATACTGCAGTGAATGTGTAGAACTGTAGGGTCTCTCTATTCTATATTTCAATGTTAAAAATCAGCATTTGCAATATTTTGCATCGTCAGCAAAGTAAGTATACTTTGCTGACAAGTACATGTTACTACAGTACATGTAGTAACATGTATTGAGATGCTATGACCTAATATTCCAGACTACAACTTAATTATCATATTGATCGGCTGCATTGACCCAATAAAGTGCAGTGTACCAGCTTGCTTCAGGCTATGCGATAACACTCTTAACATAATAGAAATAGGTGCAATCCCCGGCTGAATTTTATATAAAAATATTTACACTTAAAAGTACAAAATAATATAGGTATATTAAGTTTATTTAAAATCTTACGGGACTAAAGCTCCGTAGTTTATATGTCACAGCTGTACAAAGTTGGCACACAAACAAACGTTCAAGTATGCTAAACTACTTTTTTCCTCTGCACTTCAAGTGAGCTCTAGAAATCCTTAATAGACCATTGATACGCATTACATGCCTCACGATATCAAGCCAGTATTTCTTGGGCTTACCCCATTGTCCGAGACCAAACGGAAGCGGCATGGTATGAATTTTGTGCTCCACGTTTCCGCAAGCCGATCGTCATAAAGTTTGGTATATAAGTCATTTAGATATGGAATATTTTTATCCTCGAAAATACCTCAATTTTGACGAGGTACAAATTTGATCACGTGAAAGATATCATAGGTAAAAAATCCTAGTATAATAATATAACGACTTTGTTCACAGAGTATATTAAAGCCAAACGCATACATAGTAACCCAGGGGCCAACGGAAGACACAGTGGTGTATTTTTGGCGGATGATATGGCAGGAGAGAGCGGCTGCAATTGTCATGCTTACCAAAACATTTGACTTCATCAAGGTAAGAATTTAAAGACATATCACAAAAGTAACTACATCACCAAATTGTTTCAGGTAGATTTTAGATAAAATAGAAAATATTGTACACCAGGTACATACATAAAATTATGATAAATCGATATTAGGGACATCTAGCGCACAGAGTGAAACAACATATAAGACAACACATAGAAATTCATAGAGTGTCATATCTAGAATTTTCCTTCTATGCTCCAACTGAAAGAATTCTATCATAAACCGGTTCGTTATTAGATCTACAAAATACTTAGACAAAATCTAAATCCCTCAACGAGCTTTATTTATTTAAATTATAAACAACTTTTAAATAATTAGAACTTGACAACTAAATTTACAAATTTAAATTTCTTGTGTAAATTAATTTGTACTCTACTTAAAATACAGTTTTACTCGTAAAATATTCAAATAACTTATGTCAATACAAAAGAGTTCATGACTATCAAGTCGTTATTATTCGCTGCATCTTAATTTGGTTTTCAAATATAAATTCATTCAAGGAGCTCTTGAATAATACAAGCGAAATTTCAACAAAGCTATAATAAAACAGATGTAAAGTGACACTTAAAACTAAGAGCTTAGTAAAAAAATCACATTAAGGGATCAACGACACTTTACTGTTGGACAGACCGTATAAATTCGCACAGAGTCGCACCAATATATTTCTGTGTAAATATTTTAAAGGAATCTTTGCGTCTAGTGTTGTTGTATTTATGCTATAGTAATAGTAATATTATATTTTTGTAATTTAGGCTATATGAAAGATATAGATTACACTATTGAGCGTCTCTATTAAATATTGGCCCAGATATTTGGAACACTCTAGTATTCACCGATACAGTTAGTCAAATACAGTAAGTTTCTCATTGAGCACTTTCTTGAAGAACGCTGTACACACTAACGAAGTCGGAGGATCGTGTGAAGTTGTGTCTCAAAACTCATTTAAAAATATTACGACAAAAATAGTAGGGCTTGATGCGATCCCTTGCGATAAAGTTAGACATAACCTTAATTCTTTCATTTCGACCAATTTACATTTATTAGGACTAAGCTGAAAATTTGTCTCAATTTCGTAGTCCATCCTGTAAGGAATTTTTTTTAAGAGGTTCGACACCCACACTTTTTTATGCCGTTTTTTATATAGTAAATCAGAATGTTCTAATTATTATTTAATTAAATAAACAAGGCAAAGCAATGATTTACTTTAAAACTTACTACAATTTAAAATTATATACTAACTTTACACACACTATATCATATACTAACTTTAACCTCCAAATTTCTCTATCTTTCATTTCACCTTTCCTGAATTTTTGGAGTAGACACATTCATTTTCTTCCACAATTTTCTATTTTAAAGTACGTCCTCTACAACACAAATATTTATGGCAT
Source organism: Dendrolimus houi (assembly GCA_039645545.1). Classification (NCBI taxonomy): domain Eukaryota; kingdom Metazoa; phylum Arthropoda; class Insecta; order Lepidoptera; family Lasiocampidae; genus Dendrolimus; species Dendrolimus houi. Next base: position 15,078,969 of record CM077134.1, read on the forward strand.
GCTTCATCCTCTTTATTCATCAATATCCAGTTGAGCACGTTTTTAGTCACATGGTTTTCATTCCTTCTCAGTATATTAAGATACCTTAATCTTCTTTCTCTAATTTTTTGTCACGGGTCCATCTTTTAAATATCTCCCTTTCTTACGGTATTCATCCTCTTAACACCACACATCCAACTCGACATTCTTATTACAGATGACTGGAAACTATTGTTTAAAAAAATCACAAATTACAATGTAGTACACTACGAAAAATTTAATCTAATGAGACCCAAAGGCTGGCGACGCGTTGGCTTCGCCTCTGGTGTTGCAAATCTCTATAAACGCCGGTAACCACTTTCCATTAAGGGCCGTAAACAAATTACGTCACACGAATTTCATAGTTTTTCAACCCCAACCTTGTCTTTGTCACAGCTGGTCACATTTGAGAGACTCCGCCTTCCCTAGTGTGACATCACATATGTTGCAATTTTACATCAAGAAATTATTACATACATAGATTTTGAAATATGACGTCACGAAATTTAGGACCCCTCCCAGCCCTTGTCACACAATGTCACACTTCGTGGACCGCCTTCGTCGTGGACGTAATTTATGGATGGCCCCTTAGGTGAGCCGGGTTGGCAGCCTATTTGCTAGCTTTGCCATAAAAAATCCAATATGTCATTTTTTTATTTAACTAAATAATATGAACAAGTCAAAAATATAACTAGAATAATGTCTAAGCCACCATTTTTTGTAGGTAAGGTGCCCAGAAATTTGTATATTTTATAAATACAAAGTTATGTAATGTGGCGTGCATTGAATTTACAGTAATTTAACAAATTAATATTATATTTGACAATAGACTTGTTAGATCATTATAAAATTTCTATTTATCAGTCTTTGCTAAAATTACGATTCGATATGTTCTACACAGAACAGGATTTCGAAGAAAATCTATTAAGTACCTACAACTTTCAACATTCAATATCAAAAGGCTGAAAATAACAATGGCAATTTGCGAATATTTCACTATCAGTAAGCGCCCATTGTTTTTCGTCGCACGTCTTTCAGACACGGGACGGTGATGTGGTGAAACTATTCGTCGAAGTGGGGTTACGAAAATTCCCAATTTCTCTAAACGTTTCGCTAGGCAGATTTATTTTATTAATAAAGTCTCATAGTTATTTTATTTCATTCAATCAATATTTTGAATAAGATATATGTTTATACGTGTTACTTTTATTAGTGAATGAACAACTTTGAGCTGTGTGTGTGTCTATGTTTGCATCAGTGGCCATGTTCCAGTTTCTACTTCAAGGCCTACAGCACATTGGAAGGACCTCTGGTATTGCTAATGTCCATAGGCGAGGGTAACCACTTTTCATCACAGCTGTGCTTCAGCAATTTAAAAATAGATGAATTAATGGTGTAGAAAAGCGGAACTTTCACATTCGATTGAGAAAGTTTAGCTTCTTAATGAAAAAATCCGATTCCGTAAATTGATTACATTGCGATATTTTTTATGATGAAAACCCACCTTTTCACGCAACGTGCTCGGAATGTGACAGCCAGAACTAAGTTGTGCATAAAGCGAAGTCTGGAGAGATTACATTTATGTACAATGTTTAATATTTCGGCCTCTCCTGCTTCTCAAGAAGCTAGGATAATCTACAAGTTTATAATGAGCTCCTTGTCTACAAGGAACTTATCACAAACTTTGTTACAATCACATTAAGTGTAATAATGTAAGTAATGAAATGTATATCAAAAAAAGAAAGGGTACAATGGGTCTGACATAACCGTAAAGGGCCAAAGACCCTTCAAAACATTTTGAAGGTTAATTACTACAATATATCATTAAGTTTAAGTTTAAATCTATTTAAAGATAAGTTAAATATATCTATGTCGATAAAGTTGACATTGTATGTATTGGTGCAACGAAAAAAGAAATAATTGCAAGTACAGTTTTTGTTGTAACAGCAAAAGAGGTAGTTTATGAGTGGGGAGCACGGGTAGTCAAACATTAACAGGAAAAGAAATTTTTAACAAAAGTTCAGGAAAGTCAGCTAAAGAATTTAGAATTTTATACAAAAATTATATACATATAATATTGTATTTAAATAAATATATTAATATCAAACATTTTCCGCTTGTTACCGAGACTTAATAATTTGTATCTATTCAAAGATGCCTCATAGGACTCATTATCAATACGGTTAAGGAAGTTTAGTGATTTAAGGAGTTTTTATTATTTAAAACATACTTTCAAGTCCAATAATAGTAACAATAACAGCTCATAAACGTGCCATTGCTGGACTGTGGTCTCTCATTTTTAAGGGAAGAGACAGTATAACTGCCACCCTTGGCCAAGACGGATTGGCGGGTTCGACACATCGGTTATCTGGATTTGCAGACTTCATCATAAAGTCTTCCTTCGCCGTCAGTACGTGGTAATTGTAACAATATGCACATTAAGTGGAAAATTGCCCAAGTGCTACACGCTTTCGGGCCAGGATTCCAACCTGCGGCCCTTGAGTTTGGGTCGCGAGTACACTACCACTAAGCTACCACGCCTCTTAAATTAAGATTATTAAGACCAAATCAGACAAAAATCTTCTGATTGGTTTTTTATTATTCTTTCTTTATAATAAAGTCTAAAAATATTTTTTAAATAACAAAACGTCAGAAAAGCAAGACAAGGACGATTCATTGCGCCATCTAGACAAACTATTAAAAAAAATAATCTTAAGTTTCTTACTGGGTGACTTTGAATTCTTATCTTATATCTTATTCTTTTGCTATGATGTTAGTAAAGGATACAGTGTTTCAGCAACCTAATAAAGCTAGCACGAGGTACTGATTTAATGACAGCCATTTGGGTTTTTTTAAGTGTCCGTGCTTCATCTGGGGTAATATTAGTGAGTGTCCGACTGCGTCCTGTTAATAAGATTAAAAATAACGCCATTGATGATTAGCTACATTTAGGAATGTCCCCCGACTAGGTGGAGGTGGAGGAGCGACTGCGAGATGGAATGCTCCTCCGTCTCAAAGGAAGATCTTCCAGCGAGGCTATTGCTGTTCCTCGCACGCCTAGGCCCATCTGTTATAGTTGAAAATTTGTATATATTCTTTGTATGTCTCGAGAAACGTTTGTGACCTCAATTATTGCACAGCGCCATCTATTGGCTTGTAAGTGTTCCACTACTTTACATTGGTGTAGCTACATTATTCATCAATGTTTAACGTCAATAACAATTATCAACAACGTCGCAAGACAAATAACGCATTAAACCCATCGCTACATCTGCGTGAAACGGTCACTAACACTAACATTATCCCATATTTAGCAAAGGCATAAGAATTGGTTACGCAGTTCAACAGTAATTATATAATAGAATAGAAAATACTTTATTGTTTACCAAAATAAACAATTAAAAAATGAATAATTACAGTAATTTAACGGCAAAAAAGGCGGCCTTATTGCTTAAAGCGATCCAGGCAACCTAACTTAGAGGATACTTTTAACAACTTATGTCTAGGAATAATTAAATTAAAAAGAAGTAAAATAAAAAAAAGATATTATATTACAGGTTATGTGCGTCCAATACTGGCCACCGAATAAAGAAAAAGATGAAACGTATGGAGACATCAGTGTGGGTATCGTTCAAGAAGAAGAACTCGCCAATTTCCACATACGAACGTTCAGGCTTTATAAAACTGAAAAGGATGTAAGTTGATAGTCATTTTTACAGTCTCGATACCTAATAGTAGATTGTTACACGAGAGGTGAAAGTGACCTATTTAAGCACGAGATGGTTTGGTACACGAGCGTAGCGAGGGCGCTAATAGTTTGAGAGCCTAAATAAGCCTTTCAACCTAGGTTAACACTCTGCTTTTCATGTCGAATACGAGGAAAGTAAACAAAAACTGATTAGTTAAATAAACAACTACTTCTCTAATGAAATCAGGCGTTAAATCCATATCTAAATCTGATGAACTCATTTAATACATCACATATGAAACGTCAAGTATTTTTTTTGTCTGTAGCATTCTACCAGCTAGTATTTTTTTGTCACTGATTGTAAACATTTAGCTCAATTTTATGTAAATTAAATAGTAATTTAGTGAAAAGAAATTTATACTTATAAATTTCTTTTCACTAAAATAAAAAAATATCAACAATTTTGTAAATTCATTTCATACTTATGAAATGAATTTACAAAATTGTTGATATTTTTTTATTACAATTTAACCTCGATTTAACAGTTGTTGTAATAAAAGTTGGGACATGAGTCGCATGTATTATCTATGGTTCGTAAAGTTTTTTAAAAATTTTGACAGCAGGGAAAATCGTTTTCCACGAACGAAAAGTACTATTTTCATCTGTGTGACCAGGCAACTCCAAACGTACCTAGGACAGGAGACATGCTTTGTCTCTTAGTTGCAGGATCGAAATAGTGGACCCACGTTTCATCCACGGTGACAAGGTGACAAAAATTATCCTGATCACCCTGGATCATTTTGTGATTATACATAGAAATTTCCAAACGTCGCTTTTCGTTGGTTAACATTCGTGGCACCCATCTTGCCAACACTTTTTGAACCCCAGTGAATCAAATAAAATGGATTGAACGCTACCAAAAGATATCTTTAGGATCTCAGCTATATGTTTCACGTTATTCTTCTGTCTTCCAAAATCATATTCTCAACCTTTGTGACATTTTCTACCGCACGGAGGTTGGAGGCCGCCGAGAACGCGGGTCATCTTTACAGCTTGATCTACCTCTTTTAAAATCAGCCACCCAGTACGCAACCGTAAAATAGGGTACAGTATCATCCCCTAGTGTCTGCTGAATATCCGAAAAAAAAATCGGAGATATTTTTTTCAAGCTGTGAATATTTTATCACCACACGTAACTCACTTTTATTCAAAATTTTGCGTTTTTAGCAACTCGTTGCACAAAACAATTTATTACGTGCGAACTACCTGACAAAAAGAAGTGGCAGTTGGCATAAATATTGTGTGATTGACACTTTTTATTTTTGAATATCGAACTTCTCCCAAAAAGGTTATATATGCACTTCTAACTTTTTTAATTACCCTTATTTATAGAGTATGAGAAATGAAAAAGATTTTAATTAACCCTATAGTCTCACTCAGATTTCTGTCTATCTGTCTCTGAGAATACAAGAAATTATTAAAACTAAAGATATGAAATTTGGGACACAAGTAATGATACAGTGATGTCTACCGGCGAATATAAGAGTCGACTCATACTACTGATATTAAACGGATCAGCACAATTTAATTAATTTATTTAAAAGCCACAGAAATGAAAGGACACGACGATATTCAATGACGTTGAATTATTTAAGTTTATATTTACATAGATCAATTTGGTTGATTCATCTAAGTTGAAAGACAAAAATGAACCGTCTAGCTGGCCTTAATCGTTGAAAGTTAAATCGAATAAGACTTAATATCCATAGATAATTATAATGATGTAAAATAGAAAATAAATTAAATTCGAAATACTTGATTATGTACAAAAATATAAACGTATAAAATAGGAAATCTAATATAATATTACCCTGAAATAAGAAAAGTAGGTGATAGAATTAATATTAATAGAATAAATAAGCAAAATACAAATAGATAGAAATAAATATGAAAATATAAAGTATAGTATATAACAAAATAGTATTGTTACAACTCTGATCCCTACAAAAACAAAATCCACCTGCATATGTGAAACAAAGCTCATTTTATTACCTGTTGGCATTTGAACTAATTGTAATTCTTTTATGATCGTCTTCATTTGTTTACTTATTTATTGGCATACGTTTCTATACCCATTGTTTTATTGTACTCTTTTATGGCCGCCTGCGGCCGACTCATTAGCCAAGTGTTTCCGATTATGTCGACTACGATACGGGCACTTTGTGCGTTTTATTGAATTACGACCTTCTGCATTACGTTTGAACTTGTTGTGTTCGGTTATATTTGTACCTATGTTATACGTGTTTGAATAGTTCTAATAAACGCTATAGTAATTCTAACGGCATATTAATTCGAGTCCTGCAACTCGTAACAGTATTATAATAGTAAGTATAAAAAACCCTTTTAAAAAATGAAAGGGCTTCAATATAAGGAAAAATAAAATACTGACAATATAACAGACGGCGGGAGTTTATTTTATATTTTTTTTTTTTTAAGTGTTAAAATGAAATTTATGAAAATAAGAATTTTAGATCAGAATTAAATTATTATTATACTTATTTAAATTAAAATAAAGATTATATTTTAATTAAACTAACTATAAATAAGACTACACTATTAATAAGACACTATAACATAATTCTATAAATAAAAAATTTACTTCAAATCACTATCAGCGAGGAGCGTTCCCAAAATATAAATCCCACGTTGGATAACAACACTGATGCGTTTCCCCAGGTGCAGACCAGCTTTTTGGTCACGCGAGATCTCAATCAGATGCGTTGAATGGTAATTTAAAATTAAAAACAGAATAATTAAGATTACAATTTTTTATGTCTTTTACAAAAAAGAACAGACTTGTAACTTAAAACACTAAATCTCGGTACGTAGGTTCACTGGTAAAACTAGAAATAACATTAAATACAGCCTTTTATTTACATTGTCTTGAATCGTTTTAGAACTAATCTTAACTTTTCAAACTTTAATGCCAAAATATGTTTCCAATTCTTAATAGTGTTCGCACTGTATCAGTCCCTAAGAATTTCTACTGAAACTTTATAAAATGAACGTTTATATTTAAGTTCAGAAATACAATGAAAAGTTCGAGAAATTTACCAGAATTCTAATTTTGAATTTGTAATAATCCAGCTTTATTGATTTGCTAAAGTTTTGAACCTATTTGATAAATAAATACTTGAAAGTTTTGGGCCGGAAAATCGAAGTTGATATTTTGCCATGAAGTTTTATTTACATAAAATTTGGAGCAAAACTGACATTATAGTATTTCACCATGGCTTCGGAAAGAGTTCAAATGTCAGACCAAAATTGATATAAAACACGCGCTTTAGTCCATTCAAACGTAGAATTCTAAATGTTGTTTTAAATTAGTTAATTTTATATATATGTATCTGCGTAGTAGATCGTACATCGCTTGCTATTTTCAAAATTAGCTCAAAAGCTAAAAATGTTACTTAACTCCTTCATCCAGTCATATCTTCAATTTTCTCTTCCAAAGGTGGTAGTAGAGGAAAGGTTTATCCTACAGTTCCATTACACTCAATGGCACTCCCACACGTGTCCCTTCAGCAACGCACTGCTTGAGTTCCGGAGACGAGTGAGGGCAGTTGTAGGGAGGAGACTGGCCACCAACCCTGCAGCAGGACCAATGGTCGTGCATTGCAAGTGAGTAAAAAAAAAACTGTCATCTGTGACAAATTACAAAAAAAACGACCAAGTGCAAGTTGTAACTGTCGATGGAGCAGACGTGTCCATCAGTAGAGACCACGGCTCGGCAAACATAAAGTCGGACGCCGTCCAGCCCGGTTGACAGACAACTTGCAAAAGCTGCCAGTTGGGGTTGCATGAGGAAGGCGGAGAACCAGAATAAGTGACGCCTGCGTCCAGCAGCGGATGACGATAGGTTGATGACGACGCAAGTCTGTCCTCGTACATTGAAAGGTTCCAAAGTGGCGAAGAGTGTCTACCACTTTCTTTCAGTTGCCTATGGACCACAAAACACGTGTAATCAAAAACACCACATCTGAAAACTCTATGTCAAACCAATCCATCATAGTAATGAAAAGTTAGTGAGGGTGGATTCCTTTTTACTAGTTAAGAAGTGCAGATTTCTCTAACTCTTGACTTAAATAAAAAATCGATCAAGTGCATGTCAGTACATGTACAGTGAAAGATTACGTAGATGTTATTATGATATTTTCAATTATTTTTATGATATCAATAATGATTATTTTGATCGAAATGCACTTTATCTTTGGTAGATACTTATAAACTAGATGTTGATTTAAAATTTAGCTGTCAATAGTTGTAAAATGGTCGTGGGAAAGAAAAATATATCGCATTACTATTCAAAAAAATAAAACAAAATCGAAAATCCGATTTATGTTACTTATTGTAAAAGTTCTTATTTAATATGGTGTTTACAGCGATGGTGGTGGTCGATCCGGAGTATACTTAGCAATTGATGCAAACCTAGAATTGGCTGAAGAAGAAGACAGCTTTGATGTTTTTGGTTACTTAAAAAAACTGAGACAATCCAGAAAAGGCCTTATTGAAAACGAGGTAAGAATTTATCCGAACTTAAATCAAAATAAACGTTACAGATGCCCATAAGCGACAATACCTACTAATAGGTGAGGTAATATCCAACCTTGAGACCCTGAACAAATTATGTATGTTCTTCGCGAGCGGTGCGTAGGTCTAACTCGCAATACAGTTAAAACTGCAAATGTCACATGTCAGGCGGCGATGTGTATAATTATTCCGGAGCTCTCAGCTATTTGGGAAAGCTATTTGTTAATGCCTGGGGTTATTGGCCTTCCTATCACCAAGATGCCAATTAAATTCAATAAAAATCTTACTAATCCTTTATTTCATTTTGATATCATGGAGGGCTTTGTAGACATGTATTACATTTTTTCTCTTACAATATTAATTCTTGAATACAATATTGGTTAAATTTTCTATTTGATATCTACATTTTGATATTCCTTAAGCTAACTAAGTTTAAACATCATTAAATAGTGTAATCGAGTGAAAAATCGTGTGCGTAAAGCACCAAAATATTCCTCTGAGGAAAACTTTAAAATAATAACTATCCTTTTAGGAACAATACAAATTCGTATACGACACGTTAGAAGAGCACGTAGTATGCGGAGTATCCTGGTTCCCAGTATCGGAGCTATCGCAAAGACTAAAGCAGAAATCTCAAAGGGATCCTGTATCAAAACTGAATGAGTATCAAAAGGAATACCAACAAATCTGCAAACAAACCCCAAGGTTCACTATTGGAGATTGTGCTGGTGGGCATAGAGGTGATAATAGGGAAAAGAATCGAGATGTGCTGGTTGTTCCACGTAAGTTTAATAGGTTTTTACTTTTTTTGTCGGAAGCGAGCAAACAGAGAGCCCACCTAACATAAAGTGCTTACCGTCGGCTATAGACGTTTGCAAAAGCAAACGCGATACCAACGCGTTGCTAGCCTTTAAGAAGAAATAGGATAAGAAGATAGAACAGCAGAGTTGGAATAGAGGAGACGAGACAAGGAAAAGGGAATGGAGAGACTAAATCTGTGCTGTGTAGAATTAACTTTCAGCACAGCAATATACTAAGTGTCAGCCTCGTTTGTCCAATTGCGGCATACAACTTTTAACATATTATGATTCTTTATTAACCTTGTATATTTTGTGCGTGTCGCCTTTGACAAATAAACGTTTCATTCTAATGTGACCAGTCTAATATAAGCTTAAGCTTGTTGTTAGAATGTTTCCAGTTCTCAATGAAGCGATTACTTCGTTGTTTTTTTTAAAACTGTTTTTATCAAAATATTACATATAAACTCAATTCGAACTACTTTTTATTAATCAAGTCGACTAGTTATTTTAAATTAGATACCACGCTCTCATAAATTCTCTATTTCTAATAATGATATGTACCATTATATAACGGAGTAATAATGGTGATAGTCTAAAATCTAATTATAAGATCAGGATGTTTTAATTATGCATGGAAATTGTTTTCCAACTAAACAATAGACGGGCATTAATTTTAAAATGTTTATTTACAGCTGACAATTTTCGTCCGTATTTGACGTCGTTCCAAGGAAACAGCTTTACAGACTACATTAATGCAGTTTTCGTTGACGTAAGTATTCATGGTACATATTTCTAACGACGGTGTGGAGTATTGTAACTATAACATAATATAATAACTAAGTAAGACTTAAGATGCAAGTAGGCGATAAAATATAATAACTACAGATATTTGTACTTGATTTGTTTCGTAGCGTTTTAAAGTTCTATAGTCATTTTAGCAAAAACGGATCTTTAGAAACTTCTTTGTATGTCACGGTAATTTTTTTTTACTTGTCTCTATAAACAAAAATTGATAGGAATATGTTATGTAAATATATGCCGCATATATGCAAATATATAATGTATACGTAGGTATACATCTGGTTTTTATATTATAACTTATTTTATTGTACAGGGTTACACGAAGCCTCGAGAGTACATAGTTACCGAGTGGCCCCTAGTTATGACACAAGGAGAATTCTGGTCCTTGGTTTATGATTATGAATGTGCCGCGGTCGTCGTACTATGCGTGCCACCCAAGAATTCGGTAAGAATTCCAAGAATTCAACTACTACTACACTACTATATTTTATTACAGATCTTTTCGTTTTAAAGACTTTTTTATACAAGAGATAAACAATTTTATTTAAATTAATTTACTATTAAAATTCGTTTGAAAGTTTTGATAGATTTCATTTTAATTTTTGATTAATTTGGTCTGAAAGAATATTTTTTTAAATTATAATATAACTCGTTCTTCAAAGAAAATTTAATACATATTCTATACTATACTATATCAAGAAGTAATCGTCATAGTTAGATTTTAATTTTCATATCAGGTATCATACTTAAGTAAAACACGATTAAAAATAATAATCAATAGGTACTAGCGATGAATCATAACAAGCGGTGTAGTCTTTAAAGAACTGAGTGGATTGCAGGTATCTATAATTATGATGAGATTTTAGCACTTTGTATTTATTTATTTCAGCAACAATTTCCACCATTCTGGCCAGAAGGTCGACACCCTAAGAAATATGGCCCTGTATTCACAATAGACCATGTCTCGCACAATCACTACACGAATATTAAAACTTGGATATTTAGAATTAACAAAAAGGTAAGTGATTGCTAGCTTCTATACTCTGTAAGTTTATATAAATTATACACAGCACAGAAGAAATAGATACAGAAGATTACACACATGTACGCATTTGAGCGTGTGCCCGTATAATATAACGCTTAAGTGATAGTACTTTACAAATGCTGATGTTAAACGGATCAACCAAACTGAATCAATTAGTTGATAGGCACAGAGTTGGAAGGACACGACGGTATTCAATGACTTTGAATGATTCAAATTTATCTTTATATGAATCTCATTGGTTGACTCATGCAAATTGGAAGCCATAAACGGTTCGTCTGATATCGGCTTTAGAAGAAATTAATCCTTAGGACTAACCGTTTCTGTCTATATCTTAACATACCATGTGTATTTTTTGTTAGTTTAATTCGTAGATGAGGCAAGCAATTTTTAAAAATCTTCTAATGTAGTTATTACATCAAAAAATTAAATAATCTTTCTATTAAGCGAAATATATTATCTATAATATTAAAAGTACTTTCCGGCGTATCCCATAGCCGCGGGGTGCCCACCTGGCATACTAGATACACACTACAGGATAGCAAAATAAAGTAGACAATATTAGGGGCGCCACTTTCGCTTTATCTAAACTTTAGCAACTCCAATATTAGGTCAAGAGTAAACCCAATACTGACTAGTAATTTTAGTACGACATCAAATATCGTATAAATATCAAGTTGCTTTAGTTACGACGTACGCATTTTGTTAACATAGCCTATGATGTTTACTTTAATAACGAATGATAAGTTTTGTAAGCAAGAGCTTTAAGGCTTTGTGATAGTTTCCAGAACAATTATGCCATTAAAAGAAGCTGAACTAATCTATCATGTCAGCTGTTCTTTGGTAAATATCGTCGATTTATAACTAAAAGATTTTTGATTCAAATTCCACTAGACATCCTTGGTAAACTTTACAAATCACTGCTTACGTGAAACTTGATATTTTTACATGCGAATTTAGTTATATTTAAGCGGATTTTAGAATCGGATCAACGTTAAAATTAAAATAACGTTGATAAATTCTCTTTGTTTATGATTCATTGACTTTAACTACAGATAAAATAGAATATTGCCAGAGGGCAAAAAAATAATTCTCTTTCTAGACATTGCGGTCAGGTTATACATTATATATTTTATATCAATACTTTCTGAACCTTCTGTAACTCTCTATATTTTGCGTTCACAGTTTAAAATACTCTACTGGTATTTAAAGCAATCAAGACATTTCATATAAATTATAAAAGAAATTTCTCCCGTAGATTATATCACTCACGGAGGTAATGGCAGGTGTAAAGGCACCAACTAAGACTGTCCAGCTATTCCAACTGACCTGCTGGCCCATGGGCCATAAAGTGCCATCATCGACAAACTCACTGGTGGAGCTCATGAATATGGTCGAACGATGGCGGCAGAGGACAGACTACGGTCCTGTTTGTGTAGTCTCTCCGTGAGTTCAACTTTTTAATAAAAAAATTTAAAGTATCGCAATCTACAGTTAAGCACATAATGAGATACTTATTATTAATAGTGGTCGCCTAGTGGTCGAAATTCGACCATACTTAATTTAAATTATAAGTTTGAACATTATTAAGGGTCTGTTGTCAAAAACTATAATACTTCTATAATCACAGATTTCGCTAGATAAGGCTACACTGTTAATTTGACTTTAACAATAAACAAAAAAGTATATATGCGTGTGTGTGTCAAATCCATGGTAGTGTGTATAATGTTTTTTTTATTGATTTAATATATTTTTTATTTGCATAATTTAAAAAAATATTACCATTCTGCACTCCTTCTCTATATAAACTATAAGTGTGCAAAATTTCATATTCCTCTGTCCGCGCAATGTTCGTAAAAAGGGGTACAAAGTTTTTGTTTCACGTATTATTGCTTGTTATTACTTGTATAAGAACTTTGTCGATATTGGTGTGTCCTGCGACTTTATAAGATACCACACCTACTTTTTCTTAGATTTGATCACAAATTCTCTTTCATGTCGAGTCTCTTTTTTTATTATTTATTTCTCTTCAACTGGCTTTCTTCTAAAAACTCGTTACTTTTATGCCTCACCGACACCATGTTTTTACAACTCTGTATATGGTTATATTTACGTTAGCCACTTATTATGGCCATTTCCTATATCTTACTATTCATTCACTTGCCTTACCATCGGTTGAATTTTGAAATTACTTGTATGGAGCTTACGTCAAACCTTAACCAATAGTAAGGCAAACGAACGGTCGGTAAGAAACAGGAACCGGCCTTTAGTTGCTAAACACTAACTTATTTGATTTAATCACCGATGTTAGATGATGCTGTCCTATTTATCTGGTACCAGAAGTCGATAGTGTTTTAGTTGCATCTAAATAATATCATTTCCCAATAGAGATGGTCGCAGTCGTGCCGGGGTGTACTGTGCCGCCAACGCGTGTATTGAACAAGTAATCCAGCATGGTGAAGTAGATGTCTTCCAAGCTGTAAAAACTGTGCGACGCCATCGGCCGCAACTCGTTGAGAACATGGTAAAACATTCATTCATAACTTTTCTTTTATAGATAGAGATATATAAGAAAGAAGATAACTTGAACTTAACTCTTTTCTTTTATAGAAGATAACTTGATTTTATTTTATACTATACGGGCATATCTACTTCTAGAACGTTTGGAAAATCAATTTTGAAATAATTAAGAATTCTCAATAAAGTTGCAGTAGTTTGATATTGGGAATACGTATTAAAGGTTCTTTACATTTCCAGACTGAATACAAATACTGCTACGACCTGGTACTCCATTACGTGCTGCACTATTTAAATAAGGATATGAACGAAAAAAAGTGAGAGTGCGAACTTAAAGACGAACTCTGGTTCATCGAGTTCGGTCGCGGTGCGGCGCTTCCCACTACGCCGGAGGAGACTAGTCCTTCTTCTGCCCCTAAGGATAGCAAGCGGCAACAACGGCCGCAGCGACCCCGGCGCGGGCTTTCATTGGACCGGCTGCTACCCACAGCGACGCGCCCTCCTCTCCCGCACGCCGCCACTGTCGAAGCGCCTCGTCGCCCCCGTCGTGAGCGCCCACCGCTACGTCGTTCCATTCGTTTAGATGACGACGATGCAGCGGCTGAGGAACGCCGCCGTATATTTGGCCGCGGCCCTCGCGCTCCTTCTTTCGACGAAGGCGACCTTAGCGACGAGCATGAGGTGTGTGAGTGTCGCCACGCCTCGCTTGAACGCTCTGGCCACTCTGCCGAACACCCCCTCGACGAGGATGATTTCGAACCGGAATTCGTCGCCTCTCCCCCTTTTGACCGCCCCGCGCCTGAGCTGCCTATTAGAGCAGGTTCTTCAGATCGGGTACTCGCTGAAATCCGCGAGACGTCAACGGCTCCTCGAGGCCCGGCAAGGGCGCACTCTCAAGGTGTCTTCGAACGCCGCCTTCCTAGAATCTATAAATTTGGTCTCATGGATAAATCAAAACGAGCAAGTTCCAGTGCACTTTATGAAAGGGCAGTTCGGTCTCCAACCGAAGCATTTTATAATGCGACAGGCTCGACGAGACTAAGTTCACAAGAGCTCTTTGAAAAATTTTGTTCGGAGGATTTCACTTCGTTGTATGGTCGAGAAGACGATCGACGCCGACGGCCGCCACATTCAAAATCGACCGGTAGCAGTGGCTCTGATGTACGTCATGAACGTACTTGCTGCCGTCGAGCACCTTTGGGTTCTCAGCCAGCACTGGGTCGCCGGCATATTTGTCACGCACCTCGTTCTGACCGTTCCACAGATTCAGAAGAGACCTCTCCGAGGCGAGCAGGCTTACGACCACTACCGCTTGAAACTGACACGGAACATCCCGATGACTGCTCGAGATCAGCGCCCTTACTTAGTCCTGATCGTTTCGAAGCAAGGTTTACCTTTGATATATCTGAACGCAGTGAAGCCACATCAAACAGAGACGAAACACCATCCGATGCAACTGAAACGAGGAATTTAACACTATACGAGGAACCGCACTCAGATCGTACGAGTATTTGTGAACTTTATGACGCTGCTTTTTCATCACATCGCCCATCTTTTCGAAGAGATGGATCACGAAGGCGTTGTGGTCCAGTTGATCTTAGCACATTAGATTTTCGCGCAATCGATGATGAGAGCCCACGCAATAGCCGTCGAACATCTCAACGAAGTATAGATGATACCTTACGTCAGAATTCAGAGACGCGAAGTTGGGCTTCAGATTCTGTATTCACAACGCCAGAACGACGCGCACCTAATGCTTCACCATCATCTGAAGATACGGCTCGATCAGCAACAGCTTGCGGAGAATCACCACGCGCGGATTCAGCTGCAGCTGACTCAACGCTTGCCGATACGACTGTGGTAGAAGAGGAACCACCGAGTGTTATTGAACGCGCTGAATATGCGTTAGCCTTAAGACTTGGACGAATCGATCTCGATGATGAGCATTCAGAACGAGCCGCGTCGACCCCTGCTGCTGGAAGCGCAAGATTATCCAGTCGGCCGTCTATGCACAAGTTGGAACCAATAGAACCAGAGAGACTTTGCGGAGGCGGTATTGAGGTAGATGCGACGAGCGTCCGGTCAGCGGGTGACATGGGCAGACGCCAGCGTGGGGCCAGCGAGCCGCGACGCTCGGCTCGATGTTTCCCGCTCTGACTGCGCGCGGCGGCGCCGGCCCAGCCGCCGCGCCGCAGCCGCCGCCGCGTTTGCCCCACCCCCCTCGTGCCTTTTCGCCGCTGCGGCTCCCGAGCTGCCCTCTCACACGACGCACATCTCATCCGCGCACTCCACACGGCGAGCCGGTCGCTAGCGTTACGTCACTCCGTGCGATTCCGACGTAGTTTAGCTTAGCGGATCCGTCGAACCCCTAGTCTAATCCCCTCCTCTCTTGTAAGATACATCCCGCCCGCTAGTTTTCGCCCATTCATAAAATCGTAACTGCCAAATTTCTAAAAATCATTATCGAATTCGTCTAGTTAGTTTACGTAGTTTAGCACCGTCTTTTTTCGGTAACGTTAAGTAGGCAGTGCCTAAATCGACTACGTGAGTAGAGCGTAGATTCTAAATTTCGTAGTTAGAAATTGATCCCGGGGCAGGCCGCGAGCGCCTCGGTCGCAGTCCACGACTGACACAGGGTCATCGTATAGCTAATTAATACATTAAACGTACCCAAAGCGTACTGATGTTTGCATGTGTAACCGTATTTTAGTCAGATAAACTTATTTTATTGTGTAATATGTAAAATATAAATTTGATAGTGTTTAGTTTTTATGTAATTAATACCTTTTTAAAATATTATTATTAGCCTAGCAATCGTGTACTTAGCATGCTAACATCAGTGCGTAGCGGAATTAGTTCGTCACAAATTGTAACTGAAAAATGTGACGTAAATAGCTAGATTATTTATAGTATTTTAAATACATATTTATATAATTTTTAGAATAAATTTGATCCGTTAAATACTGAAACTACAATTTGTATTTAATTTTAACCAATAAATTCGAAATCGAGAACTGTAAATATTTCTGCCACCGCACCGCTCGCCATCGGCTGGGCGTTCGTCCTCACTTCCTAGACCCGCTTCGCTCTTGTACGCAACGGTTCTCTCGAACGTTCCTCAAGTATACCTTCTGGATTATAAATGAGCTCCCAGCTGAAGGTTTTTCAAAAAAAATCTTCGCGGCCGGCAGGAGCATTTGTAACACCTCTAGTGTTGCAAATATTCAAATATCCATAGATGACGGTAACAACTCTCCATCAGAGCCATTAGCCTATCTGCTGTATCTCGCAATAAAAAAAATACACTTTATGACACTGACATAAATTACCTACTAAGGCTACGTTCCTTTAGGGACTCACAACGACCACGTTCACGACAGCGATTTATCCCGTTCCACTTGCTTGCCGGCGTTACAATCGTAAACTCAAGTGGAACGGATATTCGACCCACCTATTGACTCGGGTCGTTGTGATCGTTGTGTAATCGAAAATGATGACGTCGTTAATGACGTTTTCGCCACGACACAAGGACCGCGGTCGCCTTGTGGAACGGCTAACTGAGCATTTTGGGCGTTGTGAGCTACTGATGGATCGCCCTGAATATATTCTAATGTCATTGTCAATGTGAACTCTCAAGACTCTCTATACGCGGAAAACCGTGCGTGCATCACTAATATTTCGGCAGGTTTTTTTTTTTTTTGCTAAATGTTTCGCATTTCATATTTTTAATCGTAAACATAATATACCAAATAGCAATCTAAAGAAATATCGGATAGGGATTTTTTTAATTTGATTGCTGGTCATATTAACTACGACATTAATTGCCACACTCAGAGTGAATGATGGGTATTTAACTAGAGAACTATTAAAAATATGTTAGTCATTTTACAGGAGAAAAATTTACTATAGGGTTATTTAATGGATTGCTTCGAAATCTGATATGTCTGTACGTCTGTTTATTATGTCACGGCCTTATAGATGAGGAAATTGTTGTGTTATATTGTTTTTTTATTCCATAAAAGTCTAGAGTTAGTCCGTAACAAAGCGATAAAAATAATTATACGTTCCACATCTTTACGGGACCCTTCTAGGCGTCGAGTAACACACATTTGTCCTTCATAACTTAAATTATTTCAATTAATATCAACGGTTTTACTGACTAGGGTTGCCAACCGTACTATAATATATAGTATCGTACTATATTTTACCTAATTGTACTATATATTATAGAAAAATAATATATTACGAAATATACTATATTTTCATCGCTAATTCAATTGTCGTGCCTTTTGTTCAGATACTTATGATTATTTTAAATATAATAGCTCTTTACTGGCCAAAGCAAAAAAATATTAATAAATACACATGGATAATGCAACAATGAAATAAATATAATAAATAATAAAAATAAATTGTGCTCTTTTTTTCACCTAAATTTCCCAAAAGTAGTATATTTTATAGCTTCAAAACAAAAATACTATACTTTCTTCAAAAAAAGGAGGCAACCATATTTCATATAGTCCAAAAATTAAAATGAGAATAGCTCGTATTTATGTTTAGTCGACCATTATTCACCTCTGAGTACGGTAAAAAATTTAATATCCAATAGATGTTTTTTTTATATTTACCTATTAATAAATTTTACATAATAAATACAGCCTGTCACTAACATTATTTGAACGTTTGGAAGCTATGATTCTAGTTTTTATTTCAAAGCAGACTGAAACTTGTGCTTGTTCGCGTACATCTCGCGGGCGTGGTGCACTAGGGAATTCGCGTCACAAACTACTATGGATATTAAGGTTCGCGTGTCTAAATAATAATTAGTTATTAAAACATGGAAGTTTTATTTTATTTATAATGAAAGAAATGTGTTTGAACTTATATACGTATATCGCGTATTACTTTACACCTACAAATAATACACACAATTTTACACATTTTATACATACTGCCGTGAGCGGAAAGCAAGCGCTAGTCGCAAACGTGACCACTATTATGGTGCGGTTTTAGCTGCAAGAATGTTACAGATATAAGACATTTCACGCAACTATGGGGACGGGTTTAATGCGTTATTTGAGATGTGACATTATTAATGATGTGAAATATTGACAGATAACGTATACACTAATGTGTCTATTCGATAACGGCGTTACTTTTTAACGTTTTATATAAGGCATTCGGCCACAGTCTAATGGCCTTATTCGTATTGACTAAGTTTGAAAGCCTCGTTAAGAACCACAATATTAATAGTAAAATAATAATAGTAGCCTTCAAAACCTACTGTAACTACATATAAATAAGACCTTAAATCTTTAACATTATCATAAATGAATCCGCACCTTTAATATGACACTTGCATTTCTTACTTGAAAAATAATATTACGTCACGTGTTTGATATTTCATGACCAGGCTTGCAAGATGACGTGAACAAGCACAAACTGTGAATCAAATCTTTTTTTTTATCTGAGCTGAACTGAGATGAACCTTTTGTTAATTATGATACGATTTAACTTTTAAAACCAGAATTCGAAAGAACAAGTAATTATTTGGAAATAAACCGCTTTAGTTCTATACTCCTCTATTTAAAAAAGCGATATGTGTACCGTGATGTAGAAAAGTGTACTGTTTGAACTTATAAATTTAATTTATTTTTAATATATTATATATTCAAAGAATATATTATATTCGATAATCGTTAATTTGAAATGTTTGGTGTCGTGTAATGTCTGTATAAAATGTAATTTATGACAATGTGTGAATTATTAAAGATATTCTCAATATTGTATTAATATTAATAAAGACTCGGCTGTTGGTTCTTTATTTTCGCGTCGAAGTGTATTTAATTCTCCAGTTGTGTTTCCATAAATAGTTGAAATAATTTTTTATGTAATTTTATTTTAAATTTGTTAATTGACAACGTATTGTTTTAAGCTATACCTATCAATAATTTTTATTCGTAAGAACTTCCTCTAAATTATTTCAAGTGATTTTATAGTATGTAACTATTATGAATATTTTAGGTTTACGTGACTATTAGGACACTAATTACGTTTTAAACGTTACTAAACGTGATTTTTTTATTGATATATTAATGTTTATCTTATGTTTGATGCAATAACTTGGATTTGGCTAATAGTCAGTAGTAATCATAATCAATAACATTAAATAATCCAAACAAAACAACAAGCTGAGAGTAAAAGTAAATATATTTATGACTGTCTTGTTCCACATCCAAGTCATTCTGTAATCGCTACTATTGAAAATAGTTGAATTAGACCAAAATCACCATTAATAACCATTAAAACCTAGTTTCAATTATTATTATGTATTTTTGGATGTCGCAATATATGTTATAGATGGAAGAAAATATAATGCTTTTCGGGAACTTTATAATCATATAAACTATGACTTAATGTGTATTATGATTATTAGGTTCGTATAGATAATGTGCCAATTATATAATTTGATGTTTAATGTCTGTAATATTTTGGAACGGAGAAGATATATTTGTTGCTTTAGTTTAATTGTATGAAATATTATTGCTTTAGATGTTTGTAATATTTTTTGTAATATGTACGCTGGTTTCGTACTTAAAGATGTCTAAATATTTTTTAATCAAATAATTAATATTTGTAAAATATTGTTACAGAGTTTATTGCTTTTTTTAAATATTGATGGAAATGTTTATTGAATGTGTAGTTGATGACTATTTTAACGGCTTCAAGCCTTTTTATTGCTAAGTCTATGAATAAGATAGTTCCATTTTAATTCAGATATACAATGCATATTACATGAAAATATTTTATTTACATTTATAGGCCCCATGCAGTTTAACGCACTAACTATTTATATCACATTTAGATTAAATTCAAAACCTTATTTTTTTATTATGAATATATGAAGCTAAGATTATTTTATATGTTCTCGGTCCAGAAAGTTAAAAATATCTTGATTATATATATTTTACCTTTAGTAATTTAAACATACACTTAAAATAACACACAATTATCTTTAATAAATTTGATAAATTTACCTATTAAATAATATTATCAGTCTGAAGAAAATTTTCTTTAATAAGTTTAAATGCGGATTGCGGTTACTTTCAAATGACCCACATTTCACCGTTTTATAGACGTGTCACGTCTTATCGGAACAAAAAGCCGAAGCAGAGGTCAACTAATACTACCTACATTTTTTATGAAACCATGCGCACTACATCTGACTATTATTAATCGTTACACGACTAAAAAAAACAGTACTCTCCATCCAGATATATAAACGGCTCGGTACCAGAGCGTTGTAATAATAATATTCATTCGTAATAAATCCATTTCCAAGTTGGCTGATATCAAAATGATATAATGTACGATATTTTATATAGAACTAGTATAACATAGTTTAACGTATAACGCACAAAATATCCCCAATCCCTGTATTTTTAATTGGATTATCCATACATAATATTACAAGATTTTTTATAAAATGCAATATTTTTAAATCATTTAGCAAATAAATAGTTGCCAAATTTGTATGACTGCAATGAATGTAGGTCCATGCATTTTTAGTTTTTGTATGTATTGAAAATAAATTAAACGCCAAATAAATGAAATTAGAACAAAAATTGAGAAGTATTACTGAAGTGTATATTTGTATAAATGAATTTAAAATGTAGCTCTACATTCATCTAATTTTTTACAAAAAGGAAATTTGCAATCAGATCTTAAAATAAATACACAAGTTAAATTTATGCTATTTTGCTTTTTATTGAAGTTCGTAAAATCTGTTATATTTTGGAAATCATGAAAAATAATTAATATATTTTTTTGTTTAAAACTGTGCTTATTATTATGAAAAAGACATTTTTAATGATTTTTTTTGTAATATAAAAATGGGAATTACATGAATGCTGTACACATGATGGGTGGTTATTATTATGACTTATTGTTCAAACAAATGTCAGTCAAATATAATATAATTTTAAACACGATTTGATTAAACAATTTCATATTAAGTTATGAAATATCCTAGAACAGTAATCATTAATTATATAATATTTTCTTAAGTTTTCGCGACTAGTATACATAATAAAACTACATTTTAACGGGTTTAAGCGCGCTTAAAAACGTAGTTTTATCACATAAATTATATATTAAAGTTTAAAATTCTTCAA
Source organism: Dendrolimus houi (assembly GCA_039645545.1). Taxonomy (NCBI): domain Eukaryota; kingdom Metazoa; phylum Arthropoda; class Insecta; order Lepidoptera; family Lasiocampidae; genus Dendrolimus; species Dendrolimus houi. The sequence continues at coordinate 15,100,599 of CM077134.1, forward strand.
ATTAAAACATTATTCGGCCCTATATTAAACGCTTCGTGCTTTCGAATTTGGAACTGATTTAGCCGGACAAGCGTTTCGTACCACAATACGGGTCTCCACAAGTTATAGTTAGACTTATGGAGACTGGTATTATTGTTCTATTTATATATTATTTTGAATAGGGTTGTGGACAGTCAAATCAACTAAGATACTTTTTTGTCACCGTAGAAAACGTCTCCGCTGTAGCCTCGTAAACTTTGTACGAGCATACAAATTTATGATGCCATAACTTTGTACATGTAAAATGAGTCAAATTAATATTATTATTGTTTAAATAAGTATTAAAATCACTTATACCTTAATATTTTAAAAAGTAGATGATTTGTTCTTTTAACGCCTGTTCTTTTATATGTAAACTAGGATATGCCCGCGACTTCTTCCACGCTTGACTTGAAATTCCCGCAAAATACCCAGTATGAAAAGTACCACAGCATTTCAAAAAGAATATAAGCCATCGTTTTAGTGATAACTGTGTCGGAATAAGCTAATATTTATGCACCCGAACAACTACCAACCGCTCCCGGGAAAATTGTCGCGGGATTCCCAGGTTAAAAATGACATATTTTTATCACATAAAATTTTCAATCGATCAGTGAAAAAATCACATTGGAATTCGTTTTTTTTTAATCTGACCATTTTAAATCATTCTCAGAAAAATTCCCGCGAGATCTCCAGGATAAAAAGTAGCGCAGATTTTAATTCTAAAAATTTGCTGTTGATCAGCGAAAACTGCATCGAAATCGGCCCAGTACTTTTTACATGAATCCCGAACAAACAGACTAAAAATCTAAAAAAAAATTGCATCGTATTCTCCATCGTTTATATAGTCTAATCTAGTTGTAGTTTTTAAATAACTTCAATGTACAGACACGACATGTTTAGAATTTTATAATATTATAGATAATATTAGAATTTATTGTAACAAATGTCCACATCCCTATTATGCCGCGTAAATATTATCAGAGTATGCTTGGACTGAATGCACTTTGAGATCTACTCAGATGCGTAAAAACAGGCGCATTAGGGCAAACTCCAATCCGAGTGCACTTTGACAACAGCGGCTGTTAAAATCAAAATCGGACCGTGCTTTTACCAGTGTACTCGGATAATTTTATGTACAATCACATGAAAACAAAAAGATTGATGAACATAAACTTAGATAATAATAGCCGAACACGGATAGACAAAGCTATTATCAGAGAATAAAAGAGAATACTCATTTACAAACTGTATTCATTCTGGGTGGTGCTTCTTCTACTAAAATGCCGATCTAATAATTAAATGCATTTTATTATAGATTATGATTCTCGCATAATAATAAATCGCCCTAGAGCGTTACTATGATATGTGCATCAGACCCAAAGCCGAAGTAAAAATCTGTATCTGATCAAAGTGGGAGTTTGAATGTCTGGTCGCCTCGTCCGCACGCTTTTATATCCGAGCGATGACGAAGCAAGCGAAGTATTGAGGTAATTGATACAATACTACCCTCCAATATTATAGAACCAGTAATCATACTCGGCACAATAGTATAATAATCTATAACAATGAGTGTAAACCACTATACGAGTATACTTATATTTCCTACAAGTACACTCGGTCCGCACATACTCTGATCATGTCAAGACGGCTTTAGCTGCCTGCTATCGGAAACAGAATATTACAAAAGCTTATTGTAAAAAAGTAATTTAATAAAATTTTTGTTTTGTTTTCTATTTCAATGATTTTACTATTTATATATAGTGGTGTTGTAAATGCTTTATTTGTAAGGTAAAATTTCATGTGGACCATTATTCAGTGTTTGTTTAGTGATAGTTATATTATTGTATCGATTTCATTTCTTTACTATTAAGTCCAAAATTATCTGCCCCTCCAAACAGTTTGTAAATAAAAGTTAGAAAAAAAGAAAATTAAGTAATTTATGTAGGCGACAGTACTTACATTAAATTATACCAAATTATGAAATTGTATACCTTATTATACATATTAACTGAATTTCGATTATATAATATATAATTCTAGAACTGGGGAAATCGTAACTTACTATATTGTATAACATAAAAAATATATATAAACATTGTGATTTCATGTTTTCAACTTCCAAAGTATTGTAAAATAACTTTATTGAGATATTGTTGTCATGAATGTTATTTAAAAAGGTAATTTTAAAATTTATACATGGAACTTAATGGGAAATATATTTATTTGTTGTATATACCATGTGTTTGTATTATCTATTCCTAACTCATTTTTGGTTCCAAAGGCAAATATCAGAACCATATATTTAAACATCATATAATTCGACCTGTCTCTTTATCTGTATACATACAACAATTTTACTCAGACAATATTAATTAAAATTACGTGTTAACGGTTTTTGCGTGGCATTTTATTTGATTTTATATATTTACTAGGATATTCCAGCTACTTCGTCCATGCTTGACTTGAAATTCCCGCGGGATTCCGGGGACCCAAAATACCGCAGCTATCGTTTTAGTGAAAACTGTGTTGGAATAAGTCAATTTTTACGCACCCGAGTAACTTCAAACCGCCCCCACTGGTAAATTCTCGCGATTCCGGAAATAAAAAGTATTACAAATTTTATTACATAACAATTGCTATCGAGCAGTGTAAAAATCGCACTGGAATGGTTTTTTTTTCAAACTGATGATTTTCATAATTAAATAATTCCCAGAAACGTTCCCGCGGGATTCCCAAGATAAAAAATAGTGCAGAGTTTAAGTCTAAGAATTAGCTGTCGATCAGCGAAAACCGCATCGAAATCGGCCCAGTAGTTTTTACGTGAATCTCGGACAAACAGACAAGAAATTAAAAAAAAGAACATAATGTTCTCTCTCCGTCGTTTATTTAGTGTATTCCAGATGTTTTTTTTAAATAGCTTCAATTTAAAGACATGGCCATCTTTAAAATTTTATAATATTATAGATTTTGACACTTCAAATCTTTGTCTTCCGTAAGCACGGCTACTGAAAAGTGGTCGAACGTCGAAATAAATAAAACACCGCGCTTGAAACCGTTTAAACGTAGTTTTGATTATGTGTACTAATCGCGAAAACTTATACAAAGAAAGGGAAGGAAACAAGGAAGAACAACAAACAATTAGGACAATATTGATATAACATAACACAAAACTTGACAGGAAGATATCTTCTACATATACGAGTATAGTACTGTAATGTAATGAAATTGAGAACTATCCAAAACTGAAGGTTGGTACTAAACGTATGAGAGGGATAGAAGAACTACAACTTTACAGAAATAATTTTTCAAGGCCTAAATCCTAAACTATGCCTAAAAGCGAAAAACACTCAAAGGAGTCTCGAGCCCGATTTTGACGAAAACTATAATGGTGCCATTAGATTTTTGAAAAATCAAAAATGTTCTATTTTCCATATATTAATTAAACATCAAATTGCTCTGGTCACTTCATGCACTGCACTTCATTTGTGCCAACCGTTTACCTATTGACTGATTTGATGGATTGGGCTAAAATAACGTGCGTTTGGAATATTAAATTATAGATGACTATTAAAAATAGAATAATTTTCATTATTTCCATGTTGAATAAAATGAGGTGAGGTTCAATTATGTATGAAAAATAGAACATTTTGTTCAAAAACAACCCTTTCCCTTAGTTTGCCATTTGACATTATTTCCCAGAAATTAATCCTTACAAACTACACTGTGATTTGGTATAATAAATATGATCGTGTTTATTTTTTCAAAATCAGCCGATTCGATTCCTGACAAGGTATTTGATTTTTCAAAAATCTAATAATATAACTTTTTCGTCAAAATTGATTTCGAGACTAATTCAGTGTTTTTGGCCATTTAGGATAGTTTAGGATTTGGCCCTGAAGGCCCACTTGTAAGATTCATGTGTACAGTCCCAAGTAAACAAGTTACGTTTGTGTTATGGCTTAGGTATAGGTGATATACAATAGACATCTCAGAGGCCGATTTCTGACAGCTAGGCTAGCAGGCTAACAGCTAGCCCGGGCGCCTGTCGTAAGAGGTAACAAAACAACCCACAGCCACAGGTGGTAGGGCATTTGCCCGACTGGATGGCTACCATCCTTGGTCTAGACTATGCCGCCCTAACAACTTTGAGCTGTATTTCGGCATCAGTGGCCATGTTCCAGTTTCTCCTTCAAGGCCGGCATCACATTAGCATCACCTCTGTTATTGCTAATGTTCATAGGCGACAGTAACCACTTTACATCACAGTTGGGCCATCAACCTTTCTGCTGTGCTTAAGCAAAAAAAAGCTACGAACTAGTATTATTCTAATTGTGTACAAAGGGCGGTCTTATCGCTAAAAAGCGATCTCTTCCAGACAACCCGTGGCAGGAATATTGCTGATTAGGAATGGCGACGGTGGTATACGTAATTATTGTACGATTACTTACATTTTAATAATATATACATATAGATATGAACAATAAAAAGTTTTCATTCATAACTAAAAATTCATTTATGAAATTGATTTTGCCGGAAATCGAACCTTAGCAGTGAATTAGGTGGAGCAACCCTTACCGGAGCAAACCAATTAGATCATAGAACTCTCATTACATTGAAAACAACTAGTTGTGTATTTTTAATATTAGATATTCCATCCGCAGCGTACATAGAACAATCTATCAATGAATAAAACTGGTCTGAAAGTTTGTTTCGAATGGCCACCGAAAGGTTTCAACGGTATCAATTAAAATTTTAGGCATTAAAACAGTGATTTTATCTTAAATTTTGGTGTATGTTGCACTTCGATGTCATGCGTGGTTCAAAAGCTATGAGTATAAAGTAAGACAAGTGATACGACGGGCACATATAGTTAGTATAAGTAAAAAGTTTTTAATATGAACACTATAGAATAAATGAAATATTTAAATATGACCACTACAGAATTTTAATTTGACATAGAGAAAGTCAGAGAAAAAGCTTATTTTCCAAAGTAATAAAAGTAAACACAAACGAAAAACTTTGTTTTTGTTTACAAAAAAACAATATACAGAGAGGGAGAGCCTTCAATTTTAATATAATTTTAATTAAGAAAGTTGTTCCGACAGCAAGTCTTCATGAGCGAGCTCGGAAACCTTTCAAATATTTTTCCGCTACGAAAATTGTATTGAAAAACAGTTTTGTTTTTACGTTTATACAGGAAGATATTTATTGTTATTATTATATGTCTTTACAAAGACAGTATAAATAATAAGCAATTTAGTCAATTTTATTTAAACTCTGTTGAAATCAACATTTTTTTAATTGCAAAATATACATTTTTGAAGTGAAACTTCTTTAGCATCGTTGTAATTTGAAACTTGATTTAACGAAAAAGCGACACTGAAAAGAGATAAACACATAAGTCTATAGGACTAAGCCTGCGAAAGAATAAAATACGAGTTTTACATTGTGCAACACAGATTAAAGAGTCAATAAGACGATGATTAAACATAGGTCCAAGTTGGACCGAAATAAAACTGATAATATTATTTTTATACTAAAACTGTGAAAAATTGAAAGTGATACTTAAGTAGTTTATTTTGAATTATAATATGTTGACGGATGTAGGCCAAAGGAATTATATTTATATTAATAAAAGTTAGAGAAAAATTATCTATGAGTATATTCTCTGAAGTTTCAACTTCTACTGCGTGTGAACTAACACACAGACACATTTTTTTTATTGCGAAGCTGACAAATAGCGGGTGGCCCACGTAATTAAAACTAGTTACCCTACCTATAAACGTTTGATACACCAAGGAAGAAGCCAATGCGTTGCCAGACTTCAGAATGCAATAGAATATAGATATAGAAGGAATAGGACATAGGCGATAGTATAAGAGAGTGGAATAGGATGGGATATGGAAACTGGAATGAGGGGGAGGGGACAGTTGGCCATCGGAACTCTCACTCATCGTACGAAAAACGATTAGCTCAATGCTAACGATTTCTCTCTCTCTCTCTCTCTCTCTCTCTCTCTCTCTCTCTCTCTCTCTCTCTCTCTCTGAGTACATGGTATCGTACAAAACAGGAAAAAATCTAGATCTTTATTAAAGAGAGATAAGTAATTAGCTTTATTATTTTCTTAAATATTACTTAAACTTATCTTCAATATTATAACATTCTAAACATGCTGCACATTAAAGCTATGTTTAAAAAAAAGGGAATAGGTAAACGATGGAGAACACGGTGCAATTTTTTTTTCTTGCCTGTTTGTTCGCAATTCAGGTAAAAACTACTGGTCCGATTTCGATTCGGTTTTCGTTAATCGACAGTTAACACTTAGATTTAAACTCTGCGCTACTTTTTATCATGGGAATCCTGCGGATTTTTTTCTGGGAATGAATTAAAATGGCCAGATAAAAAAATGAATTCTAATGTGAGTTTTTTTCTGATCGATAGCAAATTGAATGTTATAAAATGTGTGACATCTTTTATCCCGGAAATTTTCCGGGGAGCGTTTTGAAGTTGTTCGAATGCATAAATATTAGCTTATTCCGACACAGTTTCCACTAAAACGATAGCTTACATTATTTTTTCAAATGCTGCAATACTTTGTGTTCTGGGAATCCCGCGGGAATTTCAAGTCGAGCGTGGACGAAGTCGCGGGCATATCCTAGTTCACAATAAAATAATAATGCATATGAAAAACGACCGCATCAATGGAATTCCCGCTATCGCCCGAACAATTAGTACTGAAAATTCCAGCAAGGATCTACCATAATTACAAATTTAACTAAATGCTTACAGAACCCTAATAAAAAAGCCAAATAGACATTATCTTTAACGCAAACATGTAAAACGACTCCATCAGAGCGTAATTGAGTAAGCCGCTCCGATGATAATTACGCAGCTAACTGGGATCGGAGAATGCAAACGCCCCACTTTAATTGACTGTAACGTACACTGCGTAATATACATCTTTATAGGATGAGCGTGTAGACGACGTTGTGTTATATTTACATCATTCACAGATAAATCTTTAGATGAATTATTTTACTGTTTTTATTTAATGACGAAGCTGCCAAACGTAAGAAGCGACGAAACAACCCATAGCCAAGTGGTGGGGTATTTGCCCGTCTGGATGGCTACCACCCCTGATCTAAAGTATGCCGTCATAACAGCCTTGAGTTGTGTTCCGGCATTAGTGGCCAGGTCCCAATCTCCCTTAAGAGAACAGGAACGCATTTGTAATGCCTTCAGCGTTGCAAATGTCCATAGGCGATGGCGCTTTCCATCAGGTGGGCCGTCTGCCTGTCTGCTGAACTCATGCAATATAAAAAAGTGGTTTCCGTCTACTATAAACGTTTGCAACACTAGAGGCCAAGACGTTGCTAGCCTTTAGGATGGTATAACAAGTATAGGGGATGAGATAGAGGAATATAAGATTGGAACCGGGGATGAGATAAAAAAGTGATAAAGGGAGGGAGACGTGGGCCATCGGAACTCTCACTCATCGCACTGGGGGCCATCCATCCATAAATTACGTAACAGGTTGTGAGGGGTTTGTATTGAGCAAGTGTGACATTGTGTGACAAGGGCAGGAGGTGTCCTAAATTTTGTGACGTCACATTTCGAAGTGTAATACTAGTATATTTAAGCTAATTACGGAACTGCTGTTTTAATTTAATAAGTTCTGGATGTAAAATTGCAAAATGATTTCACACTAGGGAGGGAGGAGTCTCACGAATGTGACCAGCTGTGACGAAACGGGGGAGGGATCAAAAAACATGAAATTCGTGTGACGTAATTTATGAATTATGATATGATATGATATGATAATGAGACAGGGAAACCCCCTGTTATGAAATTGTATCATCAGCATTTCTATTTGGTTATATTCAATTGTAAACCAATTTATCGACGAGAGTCGATTTGCGTGCTGTCGCGGCAACACGTCCGAACTAAACCTTTTAGCTACAAAAGTGTAGGGTTCACATACAAAAGGACCCACCCAACCACGAGCCACCATCCTAACAGCATGAGACACGATTAGTACAAAGCTAAGCGCTTCACGGCGATATTCTGTGAGAGCGACGTATCACAGCGATTGAGCCGGCCCAAGCAACTGTTATCAAGGATTCCAACATGGAATTCCACATAAAAGATTCTTGTAACTGAACATTACTTTGAATTATTTCATAAGTTAAGACACAGGCTATGAATATGGAATGATTTATAAAAACATCAACCATTTCCCATACTTTGACAGAACGTTCAATTTCATTATTAATATATTCTACTTTGGCAATAATCACTGTCTTATGATATCCCAAATATAATAAAAAACTTCAAAGTCATAGTTTCATAAACCTCATTTTCAATATAAACTACCACGTATATAATCTACTTAATTGGTTTAAATTGGAATATGCACGCGGCATTAAATTTTTGGTTTTACATGCATTAACGAGCGGCGGTTGGAACACTATGCATGCAACCGAGCAAAATTGCATTAAGTTCTTGCTGAATGAACAATATCGTAAATTGCACATTTATTTATATTCTCCCCTGTTACCCGCGACCTTATTCGAATTTATTATTTTTTTACTTTAGGAATCTAATAATAATACTCATAAGTCCACGCACAACGAATGGGTTCCATCGAGGTGAGAAACGTTCACTGTTTTCATTATTTAGATACGGAACCTTAAAAAGCATTTAAAATAGAAAATAGACCATATCTCAAAATTACTCAACGGACCTTGTTAAAAAAAATCCGTCGAATGTATTTTTAGACCTCTACCTTGATATTTTAATTTTTTTCATCTCATAGTTTAAAATTTAGAGGGGAATGCAATTATCACAATTCTGGAAGCTAATATCTCGCTCATATTTCGCCCAGCAAAATAGTATTGCCATACAGCATGGCTATGCAAACAGTCTTCTGTGCACGCTTCCCACTGGCAGTGGTCTGCTAGATAATCTTTATCTTAAATTTATTTTTGTAGGTATTTTAATTATAATAAAAAAGATACCTTTAATAAAAAAAACCAAGTGTCTCTAGGTGGCGAGACATTACCTGAAAATTACGAATGTGAATAGTGAATCAAAAAGTTCTTGTGTGAAAGTGAAGCAAAAATTTGAACAAAAACTTTTTATTTTTCTACATAATCTCCCGCTCCCTGCAATGCAATGCCTCTAAAATAACGCGTTACTAACTTCCTTATTCCTTACGAAAAAATTGTTTTTCTTGAGTTTCGAAAAACTCCTCTACAGTAGTATCGTGAAATTTAGTTCCACGAATATCCTCTTTTAATTTTGGGAAAAAATAGAAATCACTTGGGGCTAAGTCCGGAGAATGTGGTGGGTGGTCAAGGAGATTGAAGCCAGCACAGCGGATTGCGTTGAGCGCAACTTCCGAACGGTGAGCGGTGGGGAGGGAGCGTTATCGTGAAGAAACAACACGCCCAACGATAGTTTCCACGACGTTTTTCTTTAATCGCTTTACGCACTTTCGGAATTAAATTTGCGTAATAGGGTCCAGTAATCATCAATCATTAATCAATGAACAAGGCATGTAATCAATAAAAAGGATTCCTTCACTATCCTAAAACACTGAGGCCATAACGTATCATCACACCTAAGTCACTTTTATCCATAATTTTGCGTTTTTAGCAACTCGTTGCACAAAACAATTTATTACGTGCGAACGAACTAACAAAAACAAGTAATTATTGGCATAAATATTGTGTGATAGACATTCTTTAATTTGAATATCGAACTTTTCTCAAAAAGGTTTTATTTAATTATATGCACTTCTAAGAACGTTTTCATTCACCTAGGTAATTGAAAACATCGTTAAAAGTTCTCAGGATCTGACCAATGATGATTTGACTAACACACAAAAAATATAGATATGGCGGATGTCCCTAGTGTTTAATTTTTTCACAATGTCACTACGCCATGTGTAAAAAAGGCAGATTACCTGGCCTTACTAAATTTCATTAATACTTTATGAATATGAACATATTATTATACATTATATATTCTCATGTTATACACATTCTGACTCTACAGTATATTGTTTCTACCCAGCATTCCTCGTCGCCTCAAAAAACGCTGCGAATTTCTGTACGTATCTAGTTCCGATAATTTGCGCCCCTCAACTGAATAAACACACCTATACATACATCTTGTTTTTACAATAACTCTTTTGCCGTCTAGGCTGTGTATCTTTGGTATGAGCTATCTATTGCTATAAGATAAGCCAAATCCTTACAGTGTTTTAAAAATCGGGTTCAGAAGCATTTCTTTTGTATTGTGTATAAATAATAATTCCTGTTTAATGTTTGTATTGTCTACGTATATATACCGTGGATGTATAAGTATTGTGTATATTTATAATTTATCATTATTTATTGGCTGCACCACCGTCAGTATTAAAAATCGATCAATCCCTGTATTTTTCTATTTCTGCTTATCTATGCTTTGGTGCACATTAAAGCATTATCTATCTATAAACCCAGTTGTTTCGATGAAAATTGTCCATGATGAAAACTGTATATCGAGACAACTGATGTGTCAAACCCGTCAATTCAACTTAGATAAGCGTAGCGGGCGTACGTATGTATGTTATATTATAATTACATACATACATATCATCACGCCTGTTTCCCACATAGGATTAGGCGGAGACGGCAGATTTCCACTCGCTATGATCTGACATACATCTTTTGCTTGATCTACTTTCATTGATCTCTTTCATACATACCCGTTTATTATAGGTGTTTTTTACCTGGCCATTCTATACGGCATCTGCGATTTGATCTTGCTAAGTACTTCGTGGTCTACCAGCACCACGTCTACCACCCACACTGTTGTCATATATTTGATATGCGGATATTATAATTATTGTCCGTTTTCCTAAAATATATTGCGACTACCTGGCAAAGACGCTATAAGCATAGCTAAGCAGCCTGCTATATATAGTTTTTATCTATAGTTGGCACAAGTTGGTTTTTTAATGACCGTCTAAGAATTAGTTTTCTCAGTAACAATACGCCAAGCTCAGATAAAACTAGTCGCTTAACAAGAAACCAGCTTATAGAAGACCATTTTCCAGACTTTATTAGATCCCTTATAAGACTTTCGCGATAAGAAAAATCCAAGAATTCACTTTTATTCAGAAATGATTTGCAAGATCAATTTCTACTCGGATGACTTTTAGAATAAGATATTCCCTTAACAATGCCTTTTTCTCTAGAAAACTTTACCTCTAAAATGAAGAAAAATTACTAGAAATGAAAACTATATTTGATTATTAATATGTTGTTATTGCATTCACTCCAAATCAGTACTTGATATAATGTTTCTAATTGTAACTATTAATCTTAGACCATTTGATAAACATCTATTCATGTTAGTTTTTCTTAATTACAACTTGGCGATTGCCTCATAGATAATACTATATATATATATAAAAGATTGCCTACTAAAATATTACTAATTCTGGAAGTGGTAGGCGCTATAACGTTTTTTTTCAGTTATGGCCAAGCCCTGGTTATGAAAAATTTTAGCCGCTCGTAAGCGGGTAGGCTTGCTTGGACAGACGAATAATGAAGATTTTTTTAAATTTTATTACAAGTCTATCTGCACTCTTTTGTTTAATTCCTATTTGTCATTAAAGATATACATATGTAAATAAGGTTTTCATTCACCTGTACACAATTATGTATGGCTGAATCAACACAGATCGATTGTTCGAAAAAGCCGGTTTTCCGAACACCCATGTCCCCCGAGTAGTCTGGATAATCGACGTTCTACCGTGTATAGTTCTTCTTATGTCTCAGCCTAATAGGGACGTGGACACATATTACAATAAATTAAAAAAAAATACATATGAAAGGATGGACGTTAAAATCACCCAAATAACTGCCCCTAAACAAAAAAATCAAAATACCTTTCACCTAACCTTTAAAACAATAACTAATGCGCTATTTGACTTCTTTTACATGTACCTACTTATGACGTCACGATTTGTCACAATGGTTATAAATCTATGAGGCTGTAACGTTCTGTAAGTTTATAAAAAGTATCTCAGTTGTTTTGACTGTCTCTCCCTTAATCTTTGACAGACGCCAAACAATAACACTCGGAAAGTCGCATCTAATCATGGAAAAAATAATACTATAGGAATAACAATAGCCCAGTAAAAAAATGTACTCGTAAAAAATACTTATATTCAGATGGCGCCACCAACGAATTGACTCAGAAGCTCGTTGAAAGAAAATCCCCACTAAAACTTGTAATTCAACATCTTATCATTTGAACAATATTTTTCAACTCAAATAAGTGATAAATTGCAAGTTCTATTATGTTTCTTCTTCAATTTCATTATTAAATAGTGTAATAACCACGTATTAGCATCAAAAATAACTATCCACAGATGTGAGCACTACCAGAATGTGTATGTAGTTCAATAACTTGTGATATAAATGGCACTTGTTGCCGGGAATACCTGGGAGCGAAACTTAGAACCAATACGATCTTCTAATGGAATGAACAAATATGTGACTTTTATTTAAAACATTGTTTTTGTACCAACAATCCATAATATTCTAACATTATTACACACTAAAGAAAACTTTTGACATAAAACTGCACATGAATCGGCATACGGCCCGGCCCACCTGATGGGAAACGGTTACCGTCGCCTATTGACATTTGTATCTAGACAGAGACTGGAACCTGGCCATTAATGTCAGAACACAACCCAAGCTTGTTATGGCGCCATATACTAGGGGTGGTAGCCATCCAAACGGACAAATACCGTACCACCTGGCTGTGGGTTGTTTTCTCGCTTCTTGCGACAGGCCGCCCGGCCACAGAAAATTGTATTCTTTCTCCGTTCCTGCACGGTTATTATCCTTTTTATTGCCCCTAAAACTTATTATAAAAAAAAAACAATTTAAATACCGAACGAAATGAAGTCACAAAAAGTTTTAACAAAGATTATACATATATTTAGTTATGTAGCGGCCAGCAGGCTGCCTAAGCGGCATAATCGTGGCAAGCCGCCTTTACGTTATTCGCCGCCCGCGTCGCCCCTCTTCTTCCGACAGCTAAACGCTGTCGAGTTAGTCTGCTTCGGTCAGCGCGCGAGTGTAGTCTTGCCGCGGTTATCAAAAATGTCAGATAACTTTTACGCGCAGCGTTTGTGTTGTATAATGTACACTCTTTTAATATAAAATGTGCTACAAAAAGTATAGTTTCATTACACAAACCGGCAACCATACACCACAGTTACCCTTATTAGTAAAGAAAAGAAGGCAGACTCATATTTAGAAATCACTTTCAAACAGAGTAAAGTTAGTCAGTTTATTCCTCACAGAGTATATGAACAAAGACTTTGTGAGCTTAGTTGAACGTTATGAAGTGTGTCTAGCAATCGCCAGATTGTGTACACGTATCGCCATGCGACATGTTTGCCGCTTTGTATCACATATTTGGTAATCAGATCGACCCTCTTTGTATCGTTACTATATGTTCCCTGTGGGTCTTTGTCTTATATCTACACTAATATTATAAAAAGGAAAGATTTGTATTTTTGTATGTTTGTAACGAATAAACTCAAAACTACTGGACCAATTTCAAAAATTCTTTCCGATTACAATCCTTTTTATTTTTTGAGGCGGGGTAAATGCATTTCGCACACTACCGGGTCCTTTACTAGGGATTAGACCAAGGCGACGAGAGGTGACACCACGAATGGGCACCAGAGTCAAATCGCCGGCTTGTGTGGAGACTCGAAAACTCGATATTCCTCTAAAACCACCCTCTTCCCACGTGCCCCGCGCTGTGGTAGGAAGAGCGTGAAACTTAGAACGTAGTTACGCCCACGCTGATCCTAGCGCATCAGTGCTTGAGAATGCCCCTGGACAGGCAAACTCACTTCGTCAACAGGGGTGAAGAATCCTCTGCTCCCTAGATGCTAGAGGGCGATAATGCTACATTATCCCTGAGTAACATAGGCTACATTCATACGTTTATTCCAAAATATGTAAAAACTAAATGTCCACCCGTGCGAAACCGGGACGGGTCGCTAGTTTTTAGTATTTGTATTAAATTTATATTGGGCTTTTAAACAAGAACTTAGCATAATTAAAACAGTTTCAATCTCGCAACTTTATTTGTTTTTTATTTCGACATTTCATTCGAAGAACTTAGCATGTTTTTTTTATCTCCGGATAAAATTATAAAGAAAGCAATTTTAACCCTCGGTATTTTTATTGCGAAGCTAGCAATCTGTGTAAAGTGTGAAAGTGGTTACCGCCGCCTAATAGGCGTTTGCAATGTCAGGGACGAAACCAACGCGTTACCAGCCTTTAGGTTGGGTTGGAATAGGAGGAATGGAATATGAAGTTGGGGCAGGAAAGATGGGATAGAGGGAGGAAGAAGTATGGCAGCCAACCAAAAAATTTTCATCCACTTACCTCAATCTAGTTAGTTGTGAGACTAATGACTCTGGCATACATAGAGAAGAAAGAGCCTCACGGACAAACCTAACAAGTATGTGTTCTGTTTTTTCCTAATGACTACAAATCCCTAATAAATGAATGAATTAATGAATTGTATTTGTGTATTGCACATAGATAAAACAACAGTGGGCGGTCTTTTAATCAAAGGCGATCACCTCCATGCTACAGTATACACAGTAATAATAAATAGGGTAGAGTGGCATAAGATTACGCGGTCGATAAGATTCCGCATACGTTATATTGAATGGAACCGAATTACGCTTACGAAATAAAATTGAAATTATTTAGAAAAAATATTTGAATAACGCGCAATATTACACCACATTACCCTACTAATTTCACAATAATTAGCATTTATTAAATGGAAGTTTACAATATTCATACATTGTTGTATTTGTCATATACCTCTAAGACTACGGGCCATAATTTGGAGGGTTTGCGTGGAGCCATGGGAAGGCCAACACGTAGAGGCCCCTTGACAAATTTAACCTAAATGCGTCGCGGCATTGACCGGCGATTGTCCCTGTCTACACCATATAACAATGTACCCAAGGACAAGCCCCGGTCAGTGTAGAACGAACTATTGTGGGAAATGAGAACAAAAGGTACCAGGCTATTAGGATGAACTGCTAATAGAATTAGGGATCTGGGCTATAGGAACAATGGCGTCTGCCCGTCGCAATATTCAGGGAACATAGAAAAAATAGGCAGACCCTGACTCGCCACTTCCTGCGTGGGCCCCACAAGAAGATTGGCGAGGGGCAACATGGGTGTGATTGGCTAAGGGATGTGGAAAGGTGGGCTGTAGGTTCTCCGAGGCTACTTCCGGTATTTGTCATATTATTATATGATTATTAATATCTATATTTCATTTTTTCCGTCCTGACCTACACGGCGGAGACATGGACACTAACGGCAGGATGGGTCCACAAGTTCTAAATCGCTCAACGGGCTATGGAGCGAGCTATGTTAGGTGTTTCACTTATGGATAGAATTAGAAATGAGGATATCCGTAAGAGAACAAAGGTAACCGACATAGCTCGCAAAATTAGCAAGTTGAAGTGGCAGTGGGCCGGTCACGTCTGCCGCAGGAACGATAGCCGATGGAGCAGACAAGTCCTGGAGTGGAGACCGCGTCTCGGTAAACGTAGTGTCGGACGCTCTCCAGCCCGATGGACCGACGACCTGTGCAAGGTCGCCGGTAGCCGCTGGATGAGGAAATCAGAGGACAGGGATGAGTGACGCCTTCTTGGGGAGGCCTACGTCCAGCAGTAGACTGCGAATGGCTGACGACGACGATATTTAATTTTTATACGTTACTTACATACTATTACGTTATTTATTATTGTCAAAGAATTCTCGAATTGAATAAATATCAATAACCCATTTACATTAAGTTCATATGAGATTTAGTTTGTACTGTTGTGTCGCAGTTAATACTAGGTTCTAGTTATAAAGGTTTAAAACACGACAAGACATCGTAGAGTTGCTAGCAATAAACCGCATGATTGCGTCTTGGATTATGAGCCTTCAGCCACACTTTATTACGAACGCTGACCGCCAAAGAGCAATATGATCGTTTCTTTCTGCGCAGGGGTTAAGGTAAAGTTTTGCTCTGAAACCTCAATTAGAGATAAATTACTACGGACGGTGGACACTTTCAAAAAGGATTAAATTACCAATTTATCGAGATACGAAACAAACTGTTATGACGTATCGTTTAGAAACTATCAGAGATGAAATAAAAAATTGCTCAACTAACTACGCCCTACCATTTTTATTTTGTTACCGCTACCAAAATATACGTTAAAATTTAATTTACCCAAAACCGTATCTTTCCGTATGCAAGATAAAAAGATGTACCTAGTAAGAAAATCATATTTTGAACAAAAAGTACTAGATATACATATTTCAATGTTAACAATTTATATACTTATTATGACGTCACAATACCTTCCCATGTTAATAATAATTTGGCTATTTATCATAATATATTTCTCGAAATATACACACATTTTAATATATTTTCACAATAATTAGCCGTTACAAAGATTATACACAAGTACAATGAGACTAAGTTGAACCAGTCTTAAATTCAATAAACTACCAGATGACTCTAGATGATATATATAGCTCCGAATGGACTTATTACTAGTACAGAAATTCTTATTGGCTACTCCCTTCTATGTTCCTTAAAGCAACCGCCATTTCCCGAGATAGTACGCATTTACGTACAAGTCGTTTAACATTACGGTCACTTTTATGTCACGTCATTCGATACGTGGAATTGCATGCTCGTATCAGCGCTTTTCCGACATTACAAGTGAGGTTTTAAAGCAACATTTTAGTAAATAATTGCCTTTATAATAAAAATAAGTAGTTTATGCTAGTCATTGTTCCCGGCACGGATCTTGAGCGGTCAGCGGAATAATAGAAATCTCTTAACCCATTGGGTGTAGCCGATGTGATGATATTTATCGACATATCGAAAATATTGTTTTTGTCCCTTTACTCGAAAGGGGCAATACTTCATACTTCGGAAAAGAAACTCAGTATCATTCTCCATGGGCCAAGGTGACCGCTCGAGAATCGTGCCGGGACCTATAAAATCACCAAGTCATCTCAGTCTACTGTTGGGCGTAGGTCTCGCTGATTACAATTCATATGATTTTTGACTATATTAAAGGGAAATACTACGAAATTCCATATACCATATTAGTTTACTTTAATTTGTTTCTGTTGTTACGGTCTAACAGATAATCTTAATAAAAAGGTCACAAGGGTAGGTTTAATCTCCACAGACGATAAATTTAATTTAAAAAAACTCTAAAATCTATTACATTTATTGTATATAAAATTTTCATATATTGATGGGCATCAACAAACTTCAATTTGGATACCAAGCATCTTTGAATCATATAGTACTCGTACCAGCAATCAAACGCTCCGAATACATACCTACAAATAATATAAGTAATATTAATTAGTTAGGTGACACATTCTGTAATAAATTCTAAAACAATCTTATACTAACTAATATATAAAGCTGAAGAGTTTGTTTGTTTGTTTGATTGAACGCGCCAATCTCAGAAACTAATGGTCTGATTTGAATAATTATTTCAGTGTTAGATAGCCCATTTATCGAGAAAGGCTATAGGCCATATATCATCACGCTAAGACCAATAGGAGCGGAGCACCAATGAAGAATGTTTCAAAATCGGGGGGTTTTGAAAACAAATTCCACGCGGACGACGTCGCGGGCACAGCTAGTTTTCATATAAAATAACGGTTCATATAAAATACTTGTTGTCATCCTATTTTTAAAATATCATAGATAGATAATATTAATTACTTTTTTAATCATATTTAATACGCTGTTTGACTCGTTAAAGTTGTGGTGTCATAAGACGTATAAAATCTAGACCGCTTCAGCTTTTTGTTAGATGATAAAAATGTTCATTTGACTGTCAACTAGCCTATTATTCAGGAGGTCTTGTGAATAATCACAGCCTACGCCACACTTCGAATAAAAAATTACGACTAATTCCCTAACTATTAAACAAGATTTTAAATTTCCCTACTAAAAATTCAGACGAAAAGCTTAAACTCTTACAAAGCGTTTATAAATGTCCCAATTTAATGAGTAAGGAGGCTTCTAAGTCATTATTCGTAGGCGAAATCGCCTGAAATTGGGGTCGAAGTCAACAGTCTGATAGTAACGTTGGAAATAAAATAGATGGAAGCAATTCTTCTCATACAATCATCATTAGGAAAAGTAATAAGGCGTCGAGTTAGGATCACATTAATCGCTGACAGTTAAACGTGTCTAGGCGACGGAAAGTTTTATAAACTTTATCGAGGGTTAAAGCGGAACTAGGTTGTAATTTCAGGGTCGCATTCGGCGATGAATTTTCTTAAAGTACCTACTATTTTATATTTGCAATACCGGGACTGGCAGACGTTGCCCTGACCTGAAAAAATAAAAAATTCGAACCCGATTGCAGCACCACCTATCGGATCCAATTATAAGTCTGAACCATACAGGAATTCACTCAAGCAAACAAAAATTCTCATCAAAGTCCTGTAACGTCACTTTAGCGCCACCTACTGGCTATAATGGTGAAACTAAAGTCTAAACCATTCCGGGACCCACTCAAACACATAAAAAATGATATCAAAAACAGTTCTAAAGCTTAGGAGATCAGTGATACACACGTATCGTACATAACAATACTTACTCGTTTAACTCATCTAATTATAATACAATTAGTAAAACAATTATGTATATAGTGGGACAGGTGGAAAGAAACATATATAGGGGTGATAGGCTATTTGTCTTAAGTGACATTTTGTAAGAAATTTAATATAATGGGTATTTTCATCCTAACGTCTCGAAGTTAAGATAATATAATGAAACTAATTACCAATTAAAATCTATACGTATTCTTCTTTTGTGATGTGGTAGATAGTCTCTTATTTAAGCGTTTCTGAATCATTTGAAACATTAAATTCTAAACGATTTTCAAAATGTCGCATAAAACAATAGCCTTACACACTTGCGTTTTCCGAATAAAATAAAATACAATAATGTTAATTATAACGTATTCATAGTGAAACAATTCATCGTATATTGTGAAGATCCATTTATCAAACATCGTTGTTTGAAAACATATTGTTACGAGTGTGAGACTCGAATTAAAATGCTGTTAGAATTACTATAGAGTTTATTAGAACTATACAAACATGTATAACACAGATACAAATATAACCGAACAAAACAAGTCCAAACGTAATGCAGAAGGTCGTAATTCAATAAAACGAGCAAAGTCCGTCACTATTAGATTCCCCCGATTGTACACACGTCTCGCTTTGATTGTCGTTCTCGCTTGACTGCCCCCTCCCTCAATCAGGCCATCGTTTTATACTGCGCAAATGCAATGTGCCCGTATCGTAGTCGACATAATCTGAATCACCTGGCTAATGAGTCAGCCGCAAGCGGCCATAAATGAATACAATAAAACAATGGGCTGTTTTCTAGAAACGTATGCCAATCAATAAGTAAACAAAAGAAGAAGATCATAAAAGAATTACAATTAGCTCAAATGCCGACAGGTAATAAATGTGCTTCTACAAATCTGTACGTGGAATTTGTCTTTGTCGACGCCTAGGTTGTAACAATATTTATTCTTCATTTCCCTTTAAAACCAAAGATACATTGACCTAACCAGTTAGAGTTCAAAGATATCCACTAAAACTCTGTATAAATTCGTACACAAACAAATGCTTAAGAATAAAACGTGCATCGCTATTATGCTCCAGAATTACACGGACGTGACGTTTTTCTACGCCACAAAACAGCCACAAAAGTTGGCCCAAAATTAAAAATTTATTTCGCTATTTTCTTTGTGGGCTAAAATATTGTCTACTTTTCCAGCTACAATTTATTTACGAGGGCATCTGGTACGCGCAGGCCTTGTGTTGGTCAAAACGTAACGTAAAGTGAAATGATTTTTCTCAATTTACGTTAATGTAATATGTTTCAGGATTTTTGTTGTACGCGACTAGTTGCTTAATAGTAGCCTAAAATCAAAATCAGATTTCATACAAAATAACTTAAAAATGAATTCAAGTAATAATAATATTTGTATTTGCTGAAACTTTTGGAAATCTAGCATGGAGCCATGGGAAGGCCAAGACGTAGAGGTTCCTTAACAAATTTGACTTGCCTCAAAGACAAACCCCGGCCAGTGCAAGACTATTGTAGGAAATGGGAACAAAATGTACCGGGTTATTGGGGTGAACTGCTAGTGGAACTAGGGATCTGGGACTATGGCGTCTGCCCGTCGCAATATTTGGGGAACATGAAAAAATGGGCAGACGGTGACTCGCCGCTCTCTACATAGGTCCCAAAAAATTACGTACATGATTGACGAGAGGCAACATTAGTGTGAGTGGCTGAGGGGGCTGTAGGGTCACCGAAGCTACTTCCGATGTTAGGCCATTTATCTATAAACACTTGAATTTAGCTATAAACAATTCTTTCTCTCTCTCTCTCTGGTCCTATTTTTATATAACATTCATATTGTGTAAATTCATTTTCAATATATCACTATGTATCATAAACTAATGTATTCTAGCCGACTCTCTGCAGCACCATAAGGTTTCTGTGCCACAGTCGAATATATTTTTATGTATATGAATGTAAGCATATTGGAAAATAAATAAATAAAAAAATCCCTTCCACCCCTAGAGCTTGAATCTTAGCTCTAGTGATCTCGACTCCATGCCGGCTGGCTAAGGCAAGCACGGAGGCGGAGGCTTTGCCTTGGCCCCCCGCAGTCGGGTACGACAAGTCGTTACTCACCTAAGCCTTCGGCCACAAAGCCGTAACTATATCTTGCCACAATCGCCATTATCATCTCTGTTCATTCCTAGGGTTTTCTGGAAAAGATCGCTTTTTAAGTAAGTTTATTTTTGTATTGATGTACAAAAATGTTATCTATCTATCTAACTTTGTTGCGACGAAACTTGATTTAGGATATGAGTGGACTGTATCTAGAAAGGAAAAAGTTTTACAAGAAGGGCACAAAACCGACTTAGTAAATTAAGTATATACTCGGCGAACGCTTGTTTCTTTCTTCAAGAACTTTTCTCTAATTCATATAAACTTTTATTATTGTTATATATATTTTTATTGCTAGAAAACAACAGAAAAGCTGATCCACATGATAGAAAGTTCAACGACCGACGCCTATGGGATATTTCTATATACTTCTTTGTATTGATTTCTTAGTATTGTTACGAGTTAGCGGGACTCGAATTAAAATGCTGTTAGAATTATTATAGACTTTATTATAACTATACAAACACGTATAACACAGGTACAAATATAACCGAACTCAACAAATCCAAACACAATGCAGAAGGTCGTAATTCAATAAAACGCGCAAAGTCCGTCACTATTAGATTACCGAATGTACACACTTCACGCTCGTATCGTAGTTGTAGCTCAACTCACTCCCTCTCTCAATCAGGCCATTGTTTTATACTGCACAAATGCAAATGTGCCCGCCCGGTATCGTCAAAATGATTTCCTAGAATCAGTTTGTCTTTATAATCCGTAACACCTGGCTAATGATGCAACCTGCAAGCGGCCGTAAACCAGTACAATAGAACAATAGGCTGTTCTCCACAATACTAGAAACGTATGCCAATAAATAAGTAAACAAAAGAAGACGATCATAAAATGGTTACAATTAGTTCAAATGCCGACAGCTAATAAGATGTGCTTTTACAGACTGTACGTGGAATTTGCCTTTGTCGAAGCCTAAGTTGTAACAGTGTTTTACATTTCATACAGGCTTTAGACACTTTACGAACGTACTCGTAGAGGTAACATAGGTAAGAAAAATAATAACGAAAATGGGACGCTTTGATATACCTACTTATGTTCATTGTCATTACTTTTAAAGAAACGCCTAGACATAAAATATTTGTTGTTTTGTTCACAGTTTTTAATTTTGTTTGTAATTTAGTTTCACGTATCTGTATTACTAAGATCTGGGCCTAATTTTCCTACTTTAATATAAACATTTAGAAATTTTATTAGATTTAGTTTTGCTTCTAGTTTATGTCTAGGATGGTAATGACTGTCCCACGACAGGCGACAAGCTTGACGATTGTTTGATGTGTTTTGACCAAAATGACTGTAGAGCTCGAATAAAAATCAATTTTATGTTACTGCATCTTCTGGGATAATGTTATAGTGACCATGTCACACAGATATAGCGATGAGTTCAGTTAGCTGTTTATTATGCGTTATTGTTAATAATTGTGAATGACGTTAAATATTAACAGATAAACTATGTATATACACTAATATAGCTCATAACTAACGGTGTAATTTTTAACACTATGAACACAACTATGAACTACACGCATTTGGTCATAGTCAATAACTATAATATTGTCCCAGACTTAGCCTGAGCAATAGTGAAACGTCACAGTTTTAACCTCTCTTTTCTTTTTAATTCGAAAACTTCGCCGCTAAAGACGCAGAAGGGTTCCGTCCACGCCCATTTATAAGCGAACTTAATTAATTAAGGGAGGGGATTAAGACCGCGACACTTGAGAACTTCTCAAAGTCGACTTAACACGTTTTTATATTTCCTGTGCTCCCCAGTTTGTTTTATGAGATATAAATTTAATAACTCTTAAGACACTCTTACGATAACTTCAGAAGCAATGAAGATAAAAAAATTTAAAGATGTACGATACATTTTTTAACCCACTTCAAAAAGCAGAAGGTTTTCAATTCGCCTGTATGTTGTTTTTTTTTTATTCAGCATAGAAACACATTCTATACTCAAAGCTGTGTAAGTTACGATTTTCTTATTACGGACAAAAGTGTCGTAGGTTGGACTCCTGGCCGGAAAGCATCAACTTAGGCAATTTTCTGACCTAATGTGCATATTGTTACAAATACCACATGCTGACGGTGAAAGAAAATATTGTGATGAAAACTAAAATATCCTATCATCATCTAAATAACCGATGTGTCAAACCAGCCGAACCACATCAGACCAACGTGGTGGATATACTCTCCATTCTTACGAAATCTTAAAAACGTATTTAATAAAAAAATACACCATATCACATATATAAGGTATTTAAATGGTTTTTAGAGAGACTGATTCATTTTATTTAAAAGTATTTACTGTGATGACGAACCATTATTTGTTTTTTTTTATTGCAACCTACAATATATACTGCACAACTGAGATATGAGAGGAATACCTCGTATTTTATTTATATTTTAATAAAGTGTAATGGCACTCAGTTTGCGGGAGTCCTTTCAAGAAAATCAAACACAGGCGAACGGATATTGTGTTGATAGAGGTGAGTGCTGGACTCTGGTTACAGGGCACAGAGAAACTTGAAACAAACGCTTGTGTACAAATCTATTATAATTTTAACGATATGTTTATTATTGTATTGTATCTTACAATTTATTATTGTAGTTTAAATAGAGATGAGTGTGTGCATGGTTTAATATTTAAATAAGATAGATAGATAACGACATATAGATAGCTAGCTTGTACGGTTCAACGTGTTTTTGCTGACGCTGCGACCTACTTTGGGCTCCTTTCATATTATTATAAATAACGCTCACAAATATTTTCTGGTCGAGTTGCTACGAACAAGCACGAGTTGCTATTAGTCGTAACATACGACTTCAACTAATACTAAGGTGATCCAAGGGATCAACATCCAAGTTCTTCAACTTCAAGAATAAATACCTGACATAAACAAGGTGTATTTCTTCACCAATCACTAACACTTCAACTCTCAACTACTGCCAGCATCCACCACTACAAGAAAGAACAAGTGTACAAAGTGTACATAGTCTATCTATCTATATAGATAGATAGGAGAATATATTTAATAATGTAGATGGAGTCAGCTATATAGATAAACAGTTACTTAACTCTTTATTGAACAGCATTAGAAGACCTACAGGCTAGTAAAGCTTCTCTTTCAATATTTTTTGCCCGGAAGAGTTCGCTTTTTAGCCATATATCTATATCTATATGTGCACAAATAAAATAACCTATAGTCTGAATTTTTGTGCAAAGATTTATAATGAAGAGATTCTATCTATATCCTACCTATGTAGTGGGCCTGCACCGAAATCTTCTAAAAGAAAATACGCTGTATTTCATAGATATAGATGACATAATTCAGGCAGTATAGGTGACATTTTGATATTTGCTTCGTGGTTTATATTATATCTATTTTAAACAATTATTATTATTAATGATCAACATGGGTTGCTGTTACAATGTTACCTCTGCGAGCCATTTGAAACAAAAAAAAAACAATTATATTCACTAAAGCAATATTTGTAGAAACATTCTTAGGTATAGAAGAATTTGAAACTCGTTCGTTATCAATAAAATGTTCATTTTGTCCAACATGTGTCGGAGAAGTACTTTATGTGACTAACATTTAAATTATTTCACCTTTTTGTGGTATTTCGTGTATTCAGCTTTAATTATTACGGAGAGATGAAAGCGTTAAACTCGCTTAAACGATGTTATATGTGCATGGAAGAAGAATGCTGCAAATGACAATTGTCCAGTGAAAACATGATTTTGTTAAAGTCATTATATTAATACGTGAAGCTTAAACTTTGTACTCTTTACGAAAATTGCGCGGACGGAGGAGTATGAAATTTCGCACACTTACGAGTATAGTTTATATAGAGAAGGTGCAGAATGCTAATATTTTTTGAAAATATGTATAAATAAATACAATAATTCAATAAAAAAAACATCACACACACGCATATATACTCGTTTGTTTATTATTAAAGTCAAATTAACAGTAGCCTTGGCGAAATCTGTGATTATAGAATATAGTATATATAGTCTTTGACAACAGAACCTTAATAATGTTCAAACTTATAATTTATTTTAATTATGGTCGAATTTCGACCACTGGGCGACCACTAGTAGAGAATAGAACGGTATTCTGGAACGTTTCCGTATACAATAATGATTTGGAGGGAACTTCCCGCCAAGATGTTCCCTGTACGCTACAACATAGTGTTGTTTAAAAAGTAGAGACCGGTAACCCGTTCGCAACGCCCCTAGTGTTGTGAATAGGCGACAGTAAATACTTTCCATGAGCTGAACTGTTTGCCTTCAGAATTAAAAAAGAAAAATTCAGGAAGCTTTCATTCATTGAGCATAAAGTCACAGACAGAGCTTAGTCAAACATAATCGATCATCATTAACACCAATCTGAAGACTGAAATACGAGCCTCCAAAAGTCCATAACGGGAATATGCTTTTAACATATCCAATTTAATGGATGGGCTGTACACTCGACATTGTAAAAACAAAATCGAGATACTGTCATATCTAAAGTGATTGATTACAATTCAATAAATAAAATATGCAATATGATCAATTATTTATTTTTGGAGCTCTGTTTCCATTTCGGTAAAACTTATACCGTTGTAAAACCGTATGTTAACCCTTCCATGTGTCTATGTATGTATATCTCTATATTTTTTTCAAAAACAACTAGGTCTATAAACATGATTGTTGGCAAGAAAGTATATCGTGTATGCTAAATATATGGAGTTCTTTAATCTTGGAAATAATTAAGAGTGGTTGCAATAAACATTTTTTATTGGCTGAATCAAGTAGACGGTAGACGGTCCATCTAATGTAAAGTCGCCTGTAAAAGTGTGTTTATGACATCAATAACTTAATATAAATAATTTTAATTATTTGAAAAAAATTTATTAAGACTCCTTTTACTTGTATAAAATTATGACGTCATAATTTTGTATACTTCTTACCTTAGACGAATTGGTTTAAGACTCTACAATGTCTAGAAGGCCGGGACGTTTTGTAACATGACAAAAGCTTCTCAATTGATTTCACCGTCATCTGCCCTGAAAACGGCTTAGTGGACTGTAGGTTTATTACAGGTGTAGACTAGATTAAAAATAAAATATCTGAACTTTGTTGACGTTTTGAAACGTTTTTAATAATTTTAGAGATTGTTTTTCTTATTATTGATCGCAACCTGTTTTGTTGAATTTAAAAATTATTACAAAATAATATAAAGGAACAATACAAAGTGATGTAAGGGGGCCGTCGTCAACATACTCTATTGCTGATATGTAAACTACAAACTATTGCGCCATTGTATTTATTAAGCGAAAGGGGTGTTCTGCAGCAGTTTCAATTGCCAATTAACCCTTTTAACATTTAAACGCGGCGTTGTGTGGATCATAATTATTAATCCGAATACACTGTATGCTAGTGTGGGCATTGTAATTTACGATAACATCACATAGGGTAATAAATAACCCGTTTCAATAACTCTGTTTCGTAAAATAAGGCAGTCTCTATTCGACAGTTTGAATAATTGATTAGACTCTGTCTCACGAAAGTAGTTCCGTTAAAGAACGGGGCGCTACGGTCGTTCATGGTACAACGTACAACTAAATGTTAGAAAGATAAAATAATTTAAGAAAGATTCCAAATTAATAGTATTATTAAATAGAATAATAATATAATGTAACATTTACACTAAAATACTTTATAAAAAACAATATAACAACGTGGCTGGGCTATGTGATTAGTCCCATTTTTTGACGCAGTACTTTCACCGTGAGACGCACTCTAGCAACATTAGCTCATCGTTGTCGACCTTTGTACTCTGGTGGTGAATATATATGTGTGTGGGGGGTGTTTGTGTATATATATGTATATTATTATTATTATTATTAATATGTAATTTTGATAAAAATGAGGCATACTTCATTCAAAACCTACATCAGCTTTAAAAAATAAACGAATTTAATTGTTAAAAATATGTGACTTATTTGTTATTTAATGTTCTCTAGAGTATTTTCACGGATAAATTTGTGTTTAAAGTATAACATTGTTATATATACTGGACACATAGACTCCTTGAGAACGCGGGCAGTTTTCACTATGAAATGGTACAAAGCAGCTCCTAGCTCGTGGCCCGCGTCGCTTACCACCCGCGAAGGCGTCAGCGTGACTCTGAAATCAGCCTTATATTATTTTTATTACACTCGATACACCATCCGTGCAGGAACGGAGAAATAATACAATTTCCTGCGGCCGGGCGACCTGTCATAAGAAGCGACAGAACAACCCACAGCCAGGTGGTAGGGTATTTGCTCGACTGGATGGCGACCAACCCTGGTCTAGAGTACGCCGCCATAACAACCTTGTGTTATGTTCTGGCACTAGTGACCAGGTTCCAGTCTCCCTTAAGAGAGCAGCAGCGCATTTGTAGCACCTTTGGTGTTGCAAATGTCCATAGGCGATGGTAACCGCTTTCCATCAAGTGGGCCGTCTGCCTGTCTGCTGAACTCCTGCAATAAAAAAATTTAATAAACCATGAAAGTAAAAATTCATCACGGCAAATCCGTAGATAAATAAGAATATGCATTCCCAGTTTTGAAATAATTATAATTTCTTTATCAACCCATTCGTAAGTATACACATAAAAGTTAGACTAATCTTTCATGTCTGGATTTCCCGGATAAATGTAACAATTTTCTTTTGTTTCCATCCCCAGGAGATGAGATAAAAGCCTGGTTGTAAATTACAAGCGGGCCACGGATAATTAGGCCGCGGGCACACGCCGCGCTGCACTCGTAGCGTGTGTTGCCATGATAAGGGCTCGTTTACGCGGTATCTGGGCTCATTATGCTGATATATAAATTAACTAGATATTATCCGCGACTTCATTTACACTATACACTATTTTTTTGGAATGAAGTGATAATGCAAGAGCCACTTTTACCGGCAAGTTATATAGGTAATAATAATATAACCGGCTAACAAACGCACACATGGTATATTCCCAAGCTAAGCAAATTACGTTAGAATTATGAATAACTAGAGATTTCTTAAAGTCTTGGAAGTAGTGCTATTTTTAACCGACTTCAAAAAGGAGGAGGTTCTAATTCATCTGTATGTTTCTTTTTTTTGTAAGTTCATTACTCGATTTCTCCGTCAATTGTGAACCGTATTTCAAAATTTTTCTTTTAATCGAAAGGGTAATATACTTCCGAATTGATCCCATTGTAACCATTTCAGGATCTGATAATTGGATTCCAAGGAATTAGTTAAAACCCACGAAAATTGATAACATACTTCTTCGTAACACGATATCCCCGTCAATTCTAAACCGATTTTTTTTTGTTTACTCGTAATTTTATACTCCCGAGGTAGTGCCATGGTCACCAAGTCAGCATCTGGTGAGTGGATTCTAAGGCAATCAAGAATAATCATTATTTATTAAAGAACACCGTGTGCCTAAATTCTTGGAAAAGACTTGTGTACGCGTGTAGGTACATTTTCTACAGGCACTTAGTCTTCTAAATCCATGTTACACGATATATGCATGAATTGTGGATCTATTTTGAACTTTTTTTCTTTATTCATAACTATTTAGTAAGTATATACTCCCGAGGCGGTTCCATGGTTACCAAGTGAGAATCTGATGAGTAGATCCCAGAGAAAACGCTAACAGCCTACATTTTTTTTTAAAAACTTGTATACGTGTGCTATTATTACATTTTCTATAAGCGCTTAATTTTTTTGTAGGCATGTTACGCGATTTCTCCATCAATTGTGGATCGATTATCAAATTGATTTATTTTAACTCCCGAGATGGTCCCATAGTCACCAAGTCAGGATCTGATTTGTAGATCGCATGAAATCGAGAGCAACCCTTGTTACAAAGCATATACACCGAGGATATACACCGTGAGATAGTAAATTTGTATACTCGTGCCAGTTGTATAATTTCTACAGGTGCTTAATATATTATATTTCTAAAGTTATTGGAGTATTTGCGCAGCTAAAAAGTAAAAAATATTTTTTTAAGAAAATGACACAGACTTCACATTAAAAACCAAAAAATAAATATATAACCGACTTTTTTTCTACAACATCTAGAAGTCGGTGTCAAATTAAACATAAAAGAACAACAACAAATTTACAGAATATAATAATTATTTTTTTTAATAAATATTTATTTTTTGGTTTTTAGTGTGAAGTCGGTTTTGTTTTTGTTATTTATTTTTTTAGTTAGGGTCGTTTTTTCCATCACCAGATAAAAGATATTGATAAGATAAATTAAAACATGAATAAATTAAACATTAGAGTTGCGTAAATAAAACAGTTGAATGGTTCCCTTTTTAATTCAGTCAGGTTATAATTTATTCGATAGATAACTATTATCTGATGATTTGAAAATCCGCCCTTAGACAAAAACTTAATTAGATTTTTTATACTATATATAAAACTTCAGTGAAAAATTATCTAACTGTTGATGAACACCGCTGAATCCGTTGTGGTTTAGGTAAAGCGGATATACAGACAGACGCAGACAGCGTTTTTTTATACTATGTAAATATATAGAACAGACAACTCTAGGAGTGACCTCAGACACCCAAATTAAAATGAATAACAGAAAGATCTAATCCGAATATACCATTTCACGAATTTAACCAGGACCTCTTCTTGCTAGTTCCAGAAAGTTAGACAGGCAAACGTGTAGACTACTTGACTATATAGCAATAGGCGAGCTACTGGACTTATGCTGAAAGTGCTCGTATATATTAAATAAATAATAGGCAGACAAACACATATATTGTATATCCCTAAATTAAGCGAGTTACGCTTGTATTCTAGGTAATATACAACGGACTACTCTGGGACCGATCCCAGACACCCAGATCATAAGTAAATAACGGAAAAAACGTTTCCAAAATTTATCGTACCAGCAATCGAACCCGGAGCGTCTGGGTTGCAATGAGGTAGGCCAGCAAAGGCTTAGCCCGCTCAACCATTGAAGCCGTCGATATTATTATGCTCGTTTCTGTCTTTCTGTTTGTATAGAAATGAGATATAAAAAAAGGATCTAAATTTTAAAAATGGTCTCATAAGTGAAATTTTAACTGCTTTTCCATTGTTATTTTGTTTTTTTATGAGTTCCACGTTCCAATTTTTTTTTTTCGTATTTCAGGTAGTTATTTATAGTTGCGTTACACAATCACACGCCTGCACGCACTATCTCGCGACAAAAACAAAACGTCAAAGTGCCGGTAATACGCGTCATTCTAAACTCGTTTCAGAGTTGCGCGCGGGTCATCAGCGCAGGCGTGCAGGTCCGAGCTGCGACAGGTCGCCGTGGGGGTCTGGGAAGATCGCCTTAGACGCCCCAGCGCGGACCCCGCCACTATCGAGGCGGTGGGGCCCATCCTGCAACAATGGATTGGACGACAACACGGCACCCTGACGTTCCAGCTGACACAGGTCCTCTCGAAGCACAGCTGCTTCGGGAGGTACCTGTGTCGCCTCGGCCGCGAGCCAACGTCAATGTGCTATCATTGCGACACAGGCGACGAGGGTACGGTGCTGCACACACTCCAGGACTGTCCTGCATGGACCGAGCAGCGCCGAGACCTCGTCACCTTCACCGGACTTGACCTTTCGCTCCCGGACGTGGTTCGCACCATGGGATG
Organism: Dendrolimus houi; assembly: GCA_039645545.1. Classification (NCBI taxonomy): domain Eukaryota; kingdom Metazoa; phylum Arthropoda; class Insecta; order Lepidoptera; family Lasiocampidae; genus Dendrolimus; species Dendrolimus houi. The sequence goes on from CM077134.1 coordinate 15,131,232, forward strand.
GGACGCCGTCTCCTCCTTCTGCGAGCGCGTCACGCTTGCGAAGAAGGAAGTGGAGCGGGAGCGTGAGCGGACTTCCTTGCTCCGCTCCTGCCAAAGGAGGACGCGTCGACGCCGGAGGGCAAGTTTCGACTTTCGGCTGGCGTAAGGGCGCGGCGCGGGTACTGCAAGGGGCCCCCTTGGGGTATAGGGGTTCTCACTCACCCGCATATGCCGTTGAAATGAGAGCACGAGTGTTCCGCGCGCTCTCATTTCTCCTCCCATAGGTCCCCTGGCAGTGGCCCGCAGGCCCACGCCTGCCAGGATACGCGGCGTTAATTAAGCTTTCATATACCCGTAACCCTGGCATAAGGCGCAGGACGGAACACCCAGAGGTTTTAGTGGGCGTCCCTAACTGGCGAGTGACAATAGCATGCCACCAGTTTTGACTGGGCATGCTGGTGCCACCCTGACCTGGCGAATCCCACACACCGGTCGCGAACTATCCCTCCAGACTTCTGTGGCTGTCGCGGCTTATGGTCCTCAATCGGATTTCCACTGGCTAAAAAAAACCGATCATCAGCGCGCTTACGAGACGCCCTTGTCATCCGCGCGGGCAGTCAGCGTGACTCTGAAACCAGCCTAAGGATGTAATCTACCTACACATCTATAAGCAAAAATAAATTATTTTTGATCCTTAAGTTACATACTATATGGTCATCCCTAATTTAATTAAAGTGGCAAACGAAAAAATATGATGGATGAATTGTATGAATAATGAAAGAGGACATATGCTAGAATAGAAGAGTATCGGAAAAAAAACATATTGCCCACCCCAAATGATTAGGAAAAGATAAAAGAAAACATAGTGAAGTAGCAAAAAATATACCTTCCTACTAAATTTCATCAATGTAGACCCAATGGTTTCTGAGGCAAATTGCAATACTATAATAAAACAGACAGACTGACAGACCATATGTCAAATGTGTAAGGATTCCACTTTTAACAAAATAGCTAAGGAACTCTAAAATTGCCCTTTATTCCGAATAAACAGCAATATAGCTGGATAGTAAAGCAGACACATACAGTGAGAGGTTGTCAGGGATTTATGGACCAAGCAACCCCTGATAAAACGCAGCCTTAGCACTCAACGCCGCTGCGTTATATATGAATGTGGTGTGCCAATGTTTAAATTAAGAAGAACAATAATTATTCTTCTTGTTTCTTCTGGTTATATTTGATGAACGTGAAAAATATCGACCATACATGAATCTTTAAGGGCTATTAGGTAATTGAAATATTAATGAAAGTTGGTAAGTTGATTTATAACAGTGTTATAATAACAGAAAGAGTTTATGTATTATGGTGTTTAAAATAATATGCACATTGGCTAAAGGCACATAGGTACAGTCGCGATATGAAAAGGTTCACCAGTTTTCAAATTGATTCTTTTAACGTTCCGCGAGCACATGTTACCTTTTCAAACTAAGTCACAGGACAGACTATTCCACAAATAAATATGTTTAACTGTTTGACAATATGTAAAGTTTAAAATAACTTCGATCAAAATTGTTTCATTTTCTATCTTACCTAAAAAGATTATTTAGAGATGTAAAACCTTTTTATTGGTTTGAATATTTACGATAAGCGTAGTGATTTCTTTCGCATTTCTAAATTTTATAAACATAACAAAGTATAACATTTATAACTTAATTTTAACATATTGGCGGTACTGTTTCTTGTACTCCTACAAGCAAAAGTCGACTTTAAGGTGACGAACTTTTTATACCGCGACTGTACATAAAATGTAAAACTGATGAAGCAAATCATTTTTACAGTTGTATGCCGCTTTTTATAACTAAAGTTGTCATTCAGAATACATAGATAATACTTTACTGCTCGCCAAAATAACAGTTACAATATATTAATTAAAATATTTTTAGATAAACCAATACGCGGCCTTATAGCTTAGAGCGATCTCTTCTCAGTAACTTAACATATAGGATATTTTTAGCGTAATCTGCCATTGTAAAAGTATATTACTATGCTAAAAGCTATACCAGGAAAGCATTCATTGTCAGTTTCATCTTTGGACTGTTTTGTTTTAAACATAATTATATTTAAAATTATAAACCGTCAAAAAGCGAGATAAATAATATGTGGCTCCATCTAGTTAAGTAGGATTTAGGAGCTTTTCTCAGTAAATATTTTTTACCAGGCGATTGTCATTGCGTATTTGGAACACATGCAAATTATAGTAGTTGAATGAAACAGACATGACCACAGACTACTAACAGCTGAGATTAATATTAGCCATGCGGGTAAAATATACATAAAAGCGTATACGTAAAGAAAGTTGTTATAAAGAACAAAAGCCTATGGTAGTTCTAACGTGATATTATATATCAAGTAGTACGGTGACAGCTCCACCGGCAGCTGGCTGTATTAGATGCGTTATAGGGTTCTCACTACTGATATTCTAGGTTAAACTTCCAAACTTTTGGAGATATAAATTTAGTTTTTTTTTAACCAACGTCAATTAAAGAAGAACGTTGTCATTTGGTCTGTATATGTTTATGTATGTTTTTCTATGACTATCTTGTTTATAAACAAATTTTTACAAATCCTTATTCCATTCGGCTCAATTAGCTCATATTATAGTAAAATTATAGACATAGGAATTTCGTACATAATCCTTTTAATATTTTGGTTTGAAGTTTTTTTAACCTTATCTTTCATCTTCAAATACAATCGTTTTCATATTCGCCAAGCATCTTTAAGTAGCTCTACCCATCAAAATTGTAAAATAAATAAATGTTTAAAAATACTAAACCCGCTTCGAGAAATACAACTTGACTTATAAAATTTACTATATATATAATATTGACTTATATATTTATTATTTCTTTAATTGAAAAGTTGATGCCGAAACAAGTTTACATTTTACTCTTATATCTTATTATTATTTAATAATAATTAAATAATAATAAGATTATTCTATTTTATATTATTTATAATATAAAACGTTATTCATTATTGTGTAGTGGCAGTTCTCTTGTAGTATTTTCCTGCAACCGACGTGACATTGTGGTCCTATTTTGGAATGGGCATTCTATCGGGTATCAGAAGAGAATTCACTGACTCTATTTAAGGTTAAAATACAGTTTACTTCAGGGAATATACTTTATTATAAGTTTAGTAAAATACTTTGAGTATAGGTACGTCGTACATATTACAAACCAACTTAATTAACAACTTTATATAAGTACTACACTATATTATATTGTTACAACTTAGTCAAAATTCCACAAAACACACCGACAAAGTAAATCCACATCTGCCTGTCATAAACCCGGGTTATTATCTTCCCGCATTTGGATTTCTTTTGTTTACTTAGAAAAACAGACTATTGTGTATTGTACTAGTTTATGGCCGTTCGCAGGAATAATTAAGCAGGTGTGCAGATTATGTTTTCTGGGCATTGCGCCGACGCTTGCCAGGTAGACATATGGCATCGGTGCATTATAAAACAATGCCCGAACGGAGGGGTGAGGCAGTCAAGCGACGATTACGATACGAGCAAGACGTGTGTGTACATTCGATGGGCGATATAGTGACGGACTTTGCGCACGTTATTAAATCGTGCAGTTTGTACTGGTTGTGTCCAGTTATATTTCTACCTATGTTATACGTGTTTGTATAGTTCTAATAAATCCTGTAGTAATTCTAAACGGCATTTTAATTCGAGTCCCGTAACTCGTAACAATATTTACAGAAATCATAAAGATATCACAATATCAGAGTTAATATTTGTTTGTCTGTCTTTCAGGTCTTTTGTGTTTAAATAAGGTTTCTTACATATTTTTTTAAGACTCTTTTTGTAAATAAATATTTGTTGATAGAGATACTCCTATGTCTAAAGGCGTGTCATTGTACAGGTATGTTCCATAAAATGTTATACTTCTTGTACCGTATTTGGTCCTTGGTGCTTGCAAAATCACTTTTTGTTTATTATTTAGTCCGGGTGTTTTATGTTTAAGTGTTATTTGGGAATGAATAGTGTTAGTAAATTTAATATATAATATATAATTTTATAGATAAAAATGGATCTACTATATCTAATTCTCACGTGATCCAGTCACGTCTACATTAACTTCGCTGCCACTTGTAATAAGTCTATTAATTTCGTTTTATTTCGGATATTTTATCGATTTGTGTCCTCTAAATTATGTTAAGTAGCGTACTATGAATCAACATAGCTTTACAAGCCACGGATGAATATATAATTTATCATTACAAAGCACCCTTACGCAGTTATCCCCGCTTTAACAGCCCTGAATGTGGTTGCTCTGCTCGCCTCTTTGATCAATGTGTGGAAGGCGAAGTTGCGAACAAGCCGCTACCTAAATGTACACTCCCACGGATATATTACACCAATATATACATAAATATGTGGCGATGAAATAAATAATACTGTTTAGTTAGATAAACAAATCTTTAATCTTCTTTACATCTGTTTGAAAAATATCGTCCAGCCTTTTTCATAGCTCAAACTATCTATCTACCCACGTTTCTTTATTATATATAATGTACTCTTTGCCTACGTTGCTACACTCACGTTCGATCGTCTCCTGTCTTTTTCATTACATCGCCTATTGTTTATCTTAGCTTGCATTCATCATCTATGTTTCTCAATCACACCTCGTTCGGAAACACTGTACATTATAACCACTCATGCGTTCGGAAACGTTCATGATCCTACATACATATATAAATAACTACGCCTAGCAGTTAGGGCTCTTAATAAATTTTAATCATAAAAATCACAGAGGTTTTTTTTATTAACCGAACCTTTCTTAGTTCAGTAATCTGGACTGGACACTTCCTCCGTGATTAAACCTCCATCACAATACAGCCAGTCCGTTTGGAAAATTCTTACCATATAATATTAAGCAAGTCAAATCTATAATCTCCTTTAATCTGATAATTATTGGCCCTTTCAAATGAATAGTGATATTTATACCGTAATTATATCATTAGATTTTATAATATTTATATAGTCTGTTATTTATTATGATTTAATTATTTATTCTATGGTTTATGTTGACAATATAACATCGAATTAAGAACAAATTGTTTTTGTTCTTTGGTACTTTATAAAAAATATTGTTAGATACGACTTTAATAATAAAAAATGAGAATAGAATGACTTGTGTGGCTGTTTTACTTATAATGACTGGCACTCCTAGTATTCTTACATACTTACAAGCTTCGATCCCTTGAACCTAAAACACGTCAACACAAGGTACTATCGTCGTTACCTGCAATTTATATAAGTAAATGCTGACCACGTAAAAACAATAAACAAGTACATAAAACTAACTACTAACTCGTTATCCTTTTATCAACATAGTTTTAACGGTGTTAACAACTGTCAAAAGACCCGGGAAGGTTTGCAACACATCAAATACAATTTATAAAAGAATCTGTCGTCCCTAAAAGAACTTTATACAATCTGATTAAAAAGTTTTACGAGGGGACAACGTCACTTTAAATTACCATGAATTTGTTACTGTGATTCAACTTGTAGGAAAAAGGCCTGATTTCTTCGAAAAGATTGAAACTTTTACGTCTGAACGGTTTGAAATTTTTATCTTGATACCTACTTAGAGCCTTTAGTCAAATCGTGGTGTTGTAGTGGCTAAAGCAACCGCGTCCTATTCCAGGGCCAGTAACAAACCAGCCGCTTAGACGATTTTATGTTTGTACGCTAATTTTAGGAACTAATAATATGATTTGCAAAATAGTATTTTCATAATAATTATGTATGAATGAATGTTATTTAACGCCATAGATCCCCCCTTGATACAAGCCACAACACGAACAAACGCGATAAACGCCAAGCTGATGAAGCTTTAGCGCGGGTTTATAACACCGCCAACGCGCCGCCGCCGCATTATACCCTCGCTGTCGCTACACACTCGCTGGTATCAGCGGACGGGCGGCAGTATAGCCGGTAAATCTTCGAAAATACAAATAAATTTACAGAATAGCAGCGCTACCTGCTACTCTGTTTTATTATTTAAAAAATCCATACATGGAATGGACAATGCAATGGAAAAAAAAGAGGATCTACTATAGGAACCTCGTCCAAAGCGCCGGTAATCATAAAACCTGAACACCGAAATTATAACAAGAATTATAATTAGACCAAACTGCTATCAGAGCGCCTAACCAACACAACTGAGCAATAAGCATCGTTAACACACAATGCTTGCTCTCAACAGATGTTTAGGCGCCTTTGTTCGTGTCACTTGTGTCTCTCCTTTAAGATAACGAGTTAAGATATCGTTCTGTAGTAAAAATAAGGGCGCAAATTAATTAAGCGCATTTTAAATTTTTAAGTCAATTATAATTATTCAAATTATTCACACCTCTACAAAAACTAGGTATTATCTATTTTGAATATTAAAGTAGAAGTACTTAGGTATCGAAATCGAAAATTTACCATACCTCAAAAATTACTCAACGGATATTATTCAACTTAGTTATCATGTAAAGTAGGTATTGCTACTTGTCATAACATGTCACATTTAACATTTAAATATCTCTATTAACAATAATAAATCCGATTGCCATTCGGAGAGGCTTCCCATCTTTCTGCGTTTTCTATTGTCTGTGTAATGGGGAGTATTCCGAGGAACTATTCAGAATGGTGCCTTCGTCTCCTTTCTACTACCGCACTTCACGCGTACGCAACGGTTTTCGAGAACCTTTTGTCTTGCGCACCTTGTAGATTTGGAATGAGCTCTTAGCGTAGGTTTTCCCTTACCACTACCGCATGGGGTTTTTTTAAAAACAGTCATTAAATTTTGTCAAAGCTGGCAGCACGTCGGTGTCACCTCAAGCATTGCAAATGTCTATAGGCCACGGTAACCATTCATCAGATGGGCGGTAGGCCAGTCTGCTGTACTCCAGCAATAAAAAAAGAGTCCTTCTTTCCGAAACTTTTGTAACAGAATCGGGTTCGGATAAATAACATCTTTGATGAAAACGTATGGGTTCCGTTTATGCGACTGGCTACGAAACCCCAAAATTATAAAATATGGAGCGCGTTTTTAGACAAGGCAAATTATCCAATTTTAAGTTAATATTTTTTTTTCAATTCATCATAATATCTTGATAATATTGCAAAATAGCTACTATCTCGCTATCCCTTATCAAACGACCTTACCGCATCATTATTCAGTGTAAATAGGTTGTGCAGGTACGTGTGGGTATCGTCTACCGTGCAAAATACCTGAAATTATTCACGGTGCTTGCCTATTTATAAACATGACGTGGGCGAAACGCTGTATCGGATTTTGATTCTCGAGGAATCGGTCCCGCGTGGAACTTGAATAGAGAATCGGGGTCAACCATTTTATATACATACAATGGGTGATTTGGGTGTACTCAAAACAGAGATAGGAATCAGACAAAGTTATATAATAAAATTGGTTGTATTAAATAATTACTGTGTAATTTTATCAAAATATCGGCAATAGAAATGAAAATGAACAGGGTATCGCCCTGTCGTGCGATATTATATTGTTTAATAGAAGGTTATTTAATAATGTCATGAATGTTAAAATTTGCTAGATAATCCGTGCAAAACACACAGTTATTTTCATAGATTCGTATTATTAGTCAATTGAACTTTATGCTAAGTATGTCTTACACCTAGATCCAGGCACGTGTCAATTTCACTAAGCGATTTCCCCAAAAGCGGTCGGTCGCTTTAGGCGCTCATGAGTCCCTATGTTGTCGTGTAAGATATTTTTTTATTCTCTAAATCGCGCAATACACAGACGACCCGTTTTCTGAAAGTGGTTGCCATGGCCTGAAACAATAATTAAAGCTGCATCAAGTATCGAGAAGATTTCATGCTTATACTTAACGGGCTAACGGCCGCAGTAGACAGCAATATTTGAAATGATAATCGGCAAAATCATACTTACTACTTACTTACTCCGTTGGCTCAGCGATCTAAGTGGGTCTTGGCCTCCGAAACGAGAGCATGCCACTTTTCTCTGTCCTGTGCGGTTTCTTGCCAATTATTGGCTCGTAGCTCCGACAGGTTAGCCTCCTATCCTTCCAGCGAAATTTCGAGGTTGGTTCGGAATATGTGATATCTAATGAAAAGGTGAATATGTTCGGCAAAATCATATTATTGCGAATTAGTGTGACACCTCATGTTACATACTGCTCCATCTGGGATTTAGAGTTGGCGACCGTGTCACACAGATGTAGCAATGATTTTAATGTTTGATGCGATATCGTTATTAATTGTTAATAACGCTGATCATTGACCGGTAACGCATGTATAATGTATATACTAAGGTAACCAATCAGTAACGGTGTTATTTTAACGCTATAAACAAGACGCCACAGCGCCACAGTGACTAACACTAATATTATCCTACATGGAGCAGGAACATGATACTTAAAACAATCGTTTTAATTTTAATCGGATTATCTGAACCATTAGTTATATAAGGGAAAAGAATACACATCAATGGCTATACGTTTCAACTATAGGTTTTGTCCTAATAATTCGACACAACAATTTCATTCGACCCATCAATGGTGTAAAAGAAGACACAAAAACAAACTAACAAAAGAAAAAAATATTCTTAGTAATTTGATAGATTTACAATACATTTCTATATTACTTTCCCTTTATTTCTTAATGGCACCTCATAACCTAAAAATAAAATGATTTATCTGCCTCAATTACATGTTATGTTCCCAATACTAAGGCTAAATCTACACGATGGCGTAGCATAGAGACAGAGGGCGTTTTCTTTTGATTGAGGGAAGTTATATTGTGTGCGACACATGTGAAAGTGGTAAGATAGCACGGTAGCATGAAACTTGGAAACAGGAGCCACTACATACATCTATATGCTTTGTATGATTTACTATTATAAAATAATTCTCAATATATAAGCCAGTACTAAATCAAAATATCAAATTTTAAAAGGGAGCAATTGAAACACTTTTTTTTATTTCTTATCATTCACCCGTGTCGTGTTGAGTAGTGTATAGTTTTGTTCCATAGTTACAAGACCAAATAATGTAAGAGTAGCTCAATGTTGAGATATACCGCTTCTTTGATTTCATGGTGCCATTTATTTTCTTATGTCCTGTACTACCAGTTGAGTTAAACAGAACGAGTGATGGCAACACTAACAAACAATTAATTTTTGATTTTGTCACATAAAATTTTCCTACTAACATGTAATGATGCAAATTTAATAAATTAATAAAATATCTCTCGTGGTCCAAATTCTACTCCTTCCTTACTATGAAGTTTTGAGTTAATCATATGGTCCTTCGAGCCGGATATGAACCAGTGATCTTTGTAGGCATATACATATATATATATCCACATGTAGTCCACGTGTTTCAGTTCAATAGTACTTACTTATCAACAGATGTTTACTTAAGCAAGAGAAGCAAACACTACAAAAGTACAAATTTTGTAAAAGTAAAGCCCGCTTTAAGACGCCTCGCCTCAATTCAAGTATTCTTTTTAGTAAGTATTCTTACAATTCATGAAAACAAGTGGGCTTTACTTGTTTACCACAAGTAAACTCCACACGCTGATTGTTCCGTTATACATTCACATGATCTTAATATGAATTATACGTGGTACATTTTCAAATATGAGTAAATCCTACTTGCCGTCGTGAATTGCTAGAACTAAGTACAATACACCGGCTCATAATATAAAAGAGACTACTCCTATAAACTCGTCTTATAGTGCTGTCCTACTCAACAAGAGCCGTATTTTTTCAAATAATCACCACTATTCTTTAGTTATCTCTCGCGATCAAACAACATGTTTGGTAAATTATATACACAATTGTATTCAGCAAATCGGTTATTAAAAATTTTAGTAACAGGGAAAAGTGTCTAATTCATCGTTTGTTTTACGCAGCTTTGAGATAAGTGACAACAAATTAAGAGACATGTCACCTGTTCACCAGAAAAAAGTTCAGGGAAACTAAACGAGAACGAAGAATAGTTAATCAAATCCTGTTTCGTATTCTTTTTATTTTTCCGTTTTAGGGAATTCCGTGCTTACAGCGTAGTAAATCTAATGATCTATTTATTCCTTGCAATAAACAACAGTAGAGCCGCCAGAATGAACTCCCGCCTTATACTCAATAGAGGTTATTTCGAGGTATTTTATAGGTTGGATGGACATGTAATCAGATAATGCTATTCATTACAAAAGTAGATAGTTACAAGATTTTTTCTTGTAGATACTATTATTGTTGTCGTATTTGAAATGTCAAAGATTTTTGTACGGTTTTTTCTTTTTGGTTACTTTTTTATTTTAAAAGACAGAAACATTCAGAAGAAAGCCTATTTGGAACAATCGGACGACGTCCTGTCCGACGTCCCAGAAATCGCTGGAATCTCTATTAGTCAACACTGACCTGTCTGAGCTTCAATGCTTCTATAATTGCATGAAACCGCACAGGATAGAGAAAGATGCTGAGTTCTAGTATCGGAGACCAAAGATATATTTTGCGTCGCTGAGCCAGCAGAATTCTTTACTTATTTTATCCAATTTGAATTTTATAAAATTAATTAAGGTTTTATGCCTACTGTGTGTTCCTGATACCTTTTTTTAACTAGGGGAATCCAAAAGAGGACAATCAGCCGTGCAAGGGGGAAAATCCCGATTTGTATGTGGGATTTGCCAGGTTGGGGTGGCAGTAGCACCTCACGTGTGAATGTGTTCCTGGTACCTAGTTCATCGTGGATATAGTGTAAAACCAGGCAATGCCATTCAGGGGATAATACCGGCCACTGCAATTACTCCCATATTAATGAGTTTCCACGGAGAACCACATACTATGAATGTGACTAGACCTTACCCCGGGCTGATGCACTTATCCCCTGCACATTTCCCAGCCGACAGGTAGGATAAACGTACGTTAATGGTTTTAACAAAGAAATTTTGATAATTAGCTGATCTCTAACTATTTTTCCTTAAGTGACGGTTAATACACAATCTAACCCTCTCTTATTTATGCAAAACAAAATAATTCACATTAAAAAATGCCATATTACTAAAAATGAGTATTGGGATTTCTAGTGTGTTAGATGATAATACAACTAAAATATGTATGTTCATTTACCCTGCAACTTTAATAGACCATTCATTTACCGTGAAATCTGGCAACTTAACCAATGGTTGTCAATTTTGCCATTATACGTTTTGTTTGCAATATTACTATTACCTCTCAGAAAATGTCTTTTTCAGGGACATTATATGCTCAAAAAAGTAATTTTGTTAGAGGTAATTGTAATTTTATTAAAGGTAATTGTAATCTCGTAAACGAAAGTCGAAGACCTATAATGGCAAAATTGTCAACCGTTGGTTAAGTTGCCATATTTCACGGTACTTCATTCAATAGCTAACCCCTAATTAATTAAACCATTTCAATCTCATGTAATATACGAAAACCAGTATACCCACAAAATGGTCTTGTAAAACATGCTTCTGGAGATATCGTCTAAAACCGATCAGTAAATTGATTTGCTAGGCCCATATTCGCATATGAGCGGATTCGCTCATGTACTCAAGAACGTTTCTCTTAGGCACTATGCGGATTCGGAACAAGCTCCCAGCCCATTTTTGACATAGCGTTTCGACGTGAGGTTCTTTAAAAATGCTGTCTTATAATTTCCTACGAGGCCCACCGTGCGCTAGTAATAACATGTAACTCCTGGTGTAGCAAAGTCCATGGTAATTAGCAAAAAAAAAACGTGTGCGTCTCGGGACGCCCGACAGAAGTGATAACTTAAATTAATCTAAGTTGGACTATTTAATATTCTGTCCGAAATACGGCTAGCGCTGTGGGTTAGAGTGAGAGAGGAGGAGCCTGCTTACCGCTGCCGTATGCGTGAGAGAAAGAGAAGCCAGACAGACTGTCGCCGTAACGCGTTACGTAACGAAGCGGTTTACTCTCCCATAAGAAGTTATCACTTCAAAAGAAGATTTTAGTATAAAATATTTTTAAAAAAATTGCTTATTAAAGCTGCAGATGACCAACTTGATGAAAAGTGGTTACCGTGGCCTATGGATATTTACAACACCAAAGGTACTGCTAATGTGCTGTAAACGTCGAAGGGGTGACTGAAACCTGGCCATTGACTAGGGTAGACACAACTCAGGGTTGTTATGGCGGCATACTCTACACTAGGGATGAAGGTGGTTTTGTTGCCTCTTACGACAAGCCACCCGGCTATAGAAATTAGTATTCTATTTTAATACATTTTGGCAGGCGATCCAGCGAGGAAACGTAGCCAGCCTTCTGGGCATCTTACCCATAGAAGCACTGATCTAGGCTCGGTATTCTACTAATACTCTTGAAGGACAATAAGTAAAATACAATATAAATAAGTTAAGCTTCTTTAGCTATTTTTCCCTTTTTTATTTAGTTTTAGTTTTTAATATAGTATAGTTTGTAGTTTATATTGTATTTTAATTACTTTATAATGCAATAAAGTCTCCCAAATCTAAAACATAAAATAAGTTGTGTTCTTTCATTGTATCAGATCATTTGCGGTAAATAAATATTCCAAGGCATTTGCATCTCATTCAAATAATGTAGGTTCGAATATTAGTTGGGGAACTTGCACCCATTATCTTGTCTAGTGTATCTTGTTACTAGTTCCACTTATTAATGGAAAAAAGGCGTCAGTAAATGTACACATCCAAACAACTTTTGTGTGAAAACCATCAATTTTACATTCAATACAAATTTTTGACGGAGAATAAAGATACTTAAGAGTACAAAAAATTACATAATTTTTACACAGTTTATAATTAAATTATAGTCCTATATACAATATTTACTTTAAAACGTTTAGATATAATTTTACTGTAATGTTATATTAATTGTACAGTATTATGAGTTCATGAGAGGGATGAATCTAATGAAAAGTTTAATTGAGAGCGGGCGACGGGTAATATAAAGCCCCAAATCCCGGCGGAACGGGATTTCGGTGGCCTATACTATCTTACTGCCGTTTCGCAACGTGTTATATTGAATCATTATTGTGTCTCCTGGCGTCGCGGGGACGTGGAGAGATCATCATCTGATCCGAAAACTCCGTGAGGATGTTTTCGAGGAGGAATTATACCCAAAAAAGTTTAATCAAAAATTCAATCCGTTTTATTTCTGGAATTTCTATCATTTTTATCGTTCGTCCTAAGTTCAAACCCATCAAAGTAGCTCTTGGGCGCAGCGGTTTCCACTTCAATCTGCCCAGAAGAACATCTCTTTCAACTGGAGTGGGGTTTCTGAAAATGTTACACTGAATTATTAACAAACTTGCTAGAATTGTTTAATGACTTTAAAAATATATAAAATTACATAAAGAACCAATATATTGTGTTACTTGGTTTTTTTAAACATATGTAACAGACTAGTGCGTTCGATATTCAAAAGGGAGGGGGAGATCATAAAAAATTTAAGAAATAAAATCAGATAAATACTAATTTGATTTCAACCACGAAACCTGACACTAAAATAGCTTTGTTAATTTTTCATAAATTTAAAATAATACAATTCCTAGTTAAATCCTCAACTACTTAAATTAAAATCCGTTTTGATAAAAATAAGAATCTTACTGCAAATATTTCGACATCATTAACCTTACCCGAATCTAGCGAAATTCGCTAATAATCTCGCAATTTTCTTAATGAACCACCGCTCGCTGGGTTCAGCACTTTCGTAGTTGGCATCCGCCGATTTACATCTGAATTGGTAGCAGATTTCGTCACCACCAGTCGCCCCGCCCCAATTCAAATTACGCACTGAAGTATTCCAAACGACGCTTAAGGAGCCTTTAAACGAAAATCTGTACAAGTAAACATTATTAAACGACACCCCCGTATGTAATCTTGCTTGTCGAATGAGAGGATAAATCACTTGATCCGAAATGTATTTTGTGTACCGTCTCAGACTCCGCTCCTTTATCGTGCCATTAACGAAATAGAAATCCATTATTTTACGCCTGATCTTCTTGTATCGTTTAGATTCGTATTCGTCTTGCTTCCCTTCGAACGGCAACAAATATTGGAAGTTATAATTCAAGTACTTTAACAACTTCCTATTGTTCACAAAACCCTTCAATTTGTAAAGAGATTCGAGGCTTGTGTATCCCAGTATCACCTCTACGTCATTGTTTGCGAGTCGGCTCTTATACACTTCTAATGGAAATTTATTCATAAAGTCCCCCTTTTTCGTCCTTTCAACGGTGAGTCCAAAAGAATTAATTAATCTCTGACAGTCTCTTACTTCGGTACTATCGAATAATTCTTCAGATGCTAACAATAATTCACTGATGGAGGCGTTACTAAGAATCTCATACAATTTTGTGCGATTAAACTTTTTGAGTGGGCCATTTAGATTCCAATATAATTTTTTGGATATTTCGAAGCTGTAGCTCCTGTACTCGGCAGGAGAGAGAGCACTCCCACTTTGAATGATGACTCTTGCAAACAAATCCTCCGATGCACTCGTTGATAGCAATGACGAGACCAAATTTGCTGATGATTGCGTCCCTACCACAGTAACTCTATTCTGATCACCGTGAAATATAAATATATTGTTTCTTATCCATCTAAGAGCTAATATTACGTCCTTGGCACCCATGTTCCCCTCCGCGAAACTATCACCAGTATTCAAAAATCCAAAAATAGATGTCCTGTACGATACAGTAACAATAATTATTCCTTCGTCAATGAGGAAATCAGCAGTATACTGATGCGAATACTTATGAATCCACACTAAGACAGGGTGGTAATCATTTTGATACTTTAAAGGCATGTATATCGAAAGATAAAGACAATCTTCTTTACAATTTGTGGAACACGTGTTTTCGTAGGGTATGCTGAAATTGTTTATGATATGACGCGGCCAGATGTTAGGTTTTGGGGACTGAAATCAGAGATAGTAAAAAAGAATATATATAATTGCTTAATACATGGTATAAATATAGTATTTTATTGTTGTACTAGGATATGCCCGTGACTTCATCCACGCTTGACTTGCTATTCCCGCGGAATTCCCGGGACCCAGCACCAACACCAAAGTAACGTAGCATTTAAAAAAGAATGTAAGCTATCGTTTTAGTGAAAACTGCTCAGAAAAATTCCCGCGCGATTCCCGGTATAAAAAGTAACGCAGATTAAGTAGTTTAAGTCTAAGAATTAGCTCGCGATAAGTGAAAGCCGCATCGAAATCGGCCCAGTAGTTTTTACGTGAATCCCGAACAAACAGACAAGAAA
This sequence comes from Dendrolimus houi, assembly GCA_039645545.1. Classification (NCBI taxonomy): domain Eukaryota; kingdom Metazoa; phylum Arthropoda; class Insecta; order Lepidoptera; family Lasiocampidae; genus Dendrolimus; species Dendrolimus houi. The sequence goes on from CM077134.1 coordinate 15,146,569, forward strand.
TCTAAAAAAATGCATCGTGTTTTCCTTCGTTTATATATATAGTCTATTCCAGTTATTTCTTTTTAATAACTTCAACGTACAATCATGTTTAGAATGTTATAATATTTTATAGTAATACATTTTTTAAAAAACAAAGCCAATTGAATATTAATTTCAAGTAAAGTATAAAGTAATTTTAGCTTATCTGATTTAATTGTTTCAAAAAAAACTGTTATAACGACTTACTGTCCTACCTTAAATCGCAAATTTCCAATCGGAGGCTCAGCGTACGGTATTTTCCAAAAGGCACTATAGGGATTTTGCCCATAAATAGTAATTATTTTTTTTCCTATGAAAATGGTACCATTTGCATTAATGCTAATACTTTCGGAAGATGTAACATTATTGCTGCATATATACATTACAAAGTAGAATATAATATGAACTTGAGTGTAGTATATATTGCTAACATTGACTTAGTATGACGGTGAAATAAATATTTTGAATGGTATGAAAGAAAACTACTGCAATAGCGTAATTTGCGCACAGTTTTAAAACAATCTTAAAGTCCATGAATATGTTTTGAAATCTATCTATACTATAATAAATCTATAAATGGTTAGAGTTTATACAATTCGTTTTAAATGTGAAAAACATCAGGAGGGCTAATTCGGACAAGCAGATTTCGAAAATACATATTTTAGAGTTTTTGTCTGTCTGTTAGAGCATCAGATGAATACTACAGGATTTAAATGAAACTCGACACAGGGCAAGTTCATATCTCGGGGCGTAACTTAAGGTACTTTTTATCTCGATAAATGGTGTCGTTTCCGCGGGATAGATGAAAAAGATGGCGCTGCGATCGCACCGTCTTTAGAAACTACTAAACATGTATGTATAAATGAGACTCAATACAGAGCTGGCTTATATCGCGAATCAACACTAAGGATATTTTTTATCTTGATAAATTATGACATTTCCATAAAATAGACCAAATTAGCTGAATAGACGGCGCTGCAATCGCATTTTTCAATTCACTTACAAATACCTACGAGTTATAAACAACATTTCATTGATTTTTTGTAATTTCTTTGTTATTGTTATATATATAAAAAACCAAATTAAGTTTTTGTATAAAATAAAGCTACCTACAGCGTAGCCGCGGGCCAAGCTCTGGTTTATATATTGCATCCCTCTGCGTATTTTACCGCATGTATTCCGGGAGTGCTCCGAGGAACTGTTTGATATGGCACCAACGCCTCACTTTTACAACCGCACCACTCTCCAGCGACGGGCTATTCAGCTCCATTTTCTTGAGTTCCCACGCTCAACTACGCAACGGTTCTTTAGAACATTTATTCCGCGTACAACAATGATCCGGAGGGAACTTCCGCCGCGGTTTTTCCTTTGTGCTATGATATGGAGTTCTTTAAGAAGGGCGTTATAAAATTTCTTAGAGGTCGGCAACGCGTCGGCGACACCCCTGGTGTTGCAAACGTCCATAGGCGACGGTCACCACTTTCCATCAGGTGGGCCGTCTGCCTGTTTCCCTGCTTCAGGCTATAAAAAAATAAATAATTATAAATTCTTCCATAAGCTGACCTACAGTGTTAACAGAATTAATAACAATTATAATATTTACACGTATGTTTCCATATGTGTGACCATTTTAATGTTTTGTTACATTTTATTTTTCTTATATCAAAATATACATACATTATAAACTAATACAATGAAGAAAACTTAACCTTTAAATTTATTAGTCAGATTATATTCTACCTGTAATGCCTTAAGACCAGAAGTAAAATACTGAGCCTAGATCATCAAAGTTAAGGAGTAAGGTCTCCAGAAGACAATGTAAGTCAACTCGCTGGATCGCCATAGGTACTGATCCGATAAATTAAAACGTTTAACATTTGAGTCTGTAAAATATTACTTGTATATCGTGCGATTTTTTTATATAGAAGGGGTCCCGAATCATAAATAGAAATTTCTAATTTTAGGAATATTGTCCTAAGAGTTGCCCGTTTTATAAGTTACTTCATATGAATTATGTACTACAAAATTACCCTTAGCATCGAAGTTGGATTGCTCAAAATATTAAGTATATTTACTCCATTATAATGGTAAATTACAAAAGATGGAAAGTATGACAATGATATTGAAAGAGAGTAATGGCAGGTAATAAGGTAAATGGGGCGCTAAACTCTTTTATGAACAGCCGGAAAATATCTGTAAAAGCACGCTTGGCTGTCCATCAAGGTATACTAGTACCAACACTAATGTATGGCAGTGAAAGTTGGGTATCGCAGAAGAAGCATGAAAGTAGGATAAACGCAATTGAAATGAGAGCTTTGCGAAGCATATGTAAGGTTAATGTAAGTGATATGATAAGAAACAGTGTGATAAAAGAAATTGTTGTGGATTGAAAGAGGATGTAGTGAAAAGAGTTCAAAAAGGAATGTTATGGTGGTTTGGGCATGTCGAGAGAACGAATGAAAGCAGAATCACAAACAGGTATACGACAGCAATGTGATTGGTAGAGCCGGTACCGGTAGACAGCAACGTACTCACCATGATCAGATTGAAGATATTTTAAGATAGGAAGAAAGGTCATATGAAAATCACTTTAATAAGCAGGTATCTTCATCAACTTTTATAAATCGCTACATAGAGATTAATAAAGGTGGTGAAGCGAAAAGTGTTTACCAGGATCGTAGTAGGTAAAGATCCATGGATCTCTCTGACTACCCCAAAGGGAAACAGGCGTAACAATAATATGTAGTGTATATATAATGATAAATTAAAATATTGAAAAATTATAATCAGATTATTTTTATAATCAGATTGTATATACAAGTCCGACCCCTACACGGCCACTTGTTCCAAATTGGTTGTCGGTATTTGTAATCCCTCAATTTGTGCTGCTAACTTTATGTCCTGATTAGGTATAAAGATAATGCTATCTATACAACATTATAGACCACGTATTGCAGTCAGTCGATAAATTTAATCAATTCGAATAGCTATGCAAAATGTTTAAGACATGTTTAATTCTTTACGTATTTTCATTTTTAGCGTCTGGCGGGCATTGTGAAAAAGAAAATCCAATAGTAGATACTACTAATGGTAAAATAGAAGGAAAGTTATTGACTACATTGTTAGAAAAGCATGAATACTATGGATTCATGGGAATACCATACGCAGTTCCTCCACTTAAAGAATTAAGGTTTAAGGTAAATTTTAATAGAATAACATATAATTCATTTGCAAGCAATTTATTTTACATATACATTTTTACCTAATACTGGACTTATAGAATACAGTAATGAATATTTTTTTAGTATTTACCTACAACTTAATCTATTTTTAAATAGTAACATTAATGAGAACGGACTATTAGCTGACACGTGAGTTGGTTTTAAATACTTGATGTGTTAGTGAAATTGATAGTGGGCTTCATTCAGATTTCCTTGCTAATTATTCATACGTGCACCCATAGCAAATAGTCAATATCTTAACTCTTACTTTCAACAAAACTAAAAAGAAATAAAAAGGAAAGGAGAAGGAAAGTGAATAAAAGTTACGGATAAAAAATTGCTCCCCATCCCTTGAGAGTGAGTGACATCGGGAACCTTTTAGTCACTTTTATTAATAATTAGCATCGTCGACGACGTATTATATTTGTTAGTGTATTGTAACGAAAAAACCAAAAAGACGCAACCGCAGTGCACCTTTTAGCTTAGCACCTTTCGTTTATCCCGTGGCATGGACACTATGTCATTTATCGGGATAAAAAGTATCCTAAGTGTTGACCCCGAAATATAAGGTAGTTCTGTGTCGAATCACATTTAAATCCATTCAATGGTTTTCACGTGATGCTTGTAACAGGCAAACAGAGAGGCAGCTGTATTTTTTTAATTTAGCGATCCGAACTAGCCCTCCTAATATTTTCCATTTTTAAATCAGTTTTACAATCTCGACTCCTCTACAGTTTTATTATATTACTAAGATATGCCAGCGACTTCGTCCATGCTTCACTTGAAATTCACGCGGGATTCCCGGGACACAAAGAATCACAGCATTTAAAAAGGGATGTAAGCTATCGTTTAAATGAAAACGGTATCGGAGTAAGCTAATTTTTATGCACCCGAACAACTTCAAACCGCTCCCGGGATAAAAAGTAGCGCAGATTTTAAGTCTAATAATTTGTTGTCAATCATCGGAAATTGCATCGTGTTCTCCATCGCTTATATAGTGTATTCCAGTTGTATTTTTAAATAGCTTCAATGTACAGACAGGGCATATTTAGAATTTTATAATATTATAGATAATAAATCTAAACCTCTATTCTACTCATATTGGTTTATTCTTCCAGCCACCGAAACCTACAGAATCTTGGGACGACATTTTGAAAACAACTAAAGAAAAACCAGCATGTGCCCAATTCAATAATAATGTAAGAAGAGAACAATCCTTTGGTTTTTATGGCTCTGAAGACTGCCTCTATTTAGATATTTTTACACCTGCATTAGATAAAAATAACAGGGCTGTAATCGTTTTTCTTTATAATGAAAATTTCGTAAACTCATATAATAAAACTAGAGATTATGCCCATGATTTTTTCATCGAAGAAGATTTGATTGTGGTTACTATAAGCCACAGGTTAGCTGTATTTGGATTCTTGTCGCTCGAAGATGAAAACTACCCTGGAAATTCTGGCCTCAAAGATGTAGTACTGGCCTTAGAATGGGTAAGAGACAACATAGAAATATTTGGAGGTGATAAAGATAGAATAACCTTAATGGGATCACAAGGTGGAGCGGCATTTGCTGATTTACTTATGCATTCAAAAGCAAAACATTTATTCAGTGCAATAATATTACAAAGTGGTACTTCTTGGAGCACAGCGCCTTTGCAAGAGAATGTACGGGAAAGAGCTTTTAATCTTGGGGAAATATTGAATGTTAGTACTCCGAGTCAAACTCAACTTATTAAAGAATTAATTGAAATACCTCCTAAAGATCTAGTTTCTAGAGACCTACATGCAAGTCCAAAAGATTACTTCAAGGAAACTCAACGATGTGTTATTGCGTTTGGTCCAATTGTTGAAAAATTACCTGATGGATTAATTACTGAATATCCTGAAAACAGTTTGAGTAAAATTGATATCCCAATAATGTTAGGTTTTAATTCCAGAGAAGGTTTATTCGGAAGTATGCAATATTTAATACGACCTGTGTTTATATCATATCTTAAAAGAGATTTTCCATTACTATTACCTATACGCTTAAAATTCGCGTTCCATCCAGCGAAAGATGCTTTTCAAGATGCTATAGAAGAGTTAGAACAATATTACTTTGATGGTGAGATCAGTATAAAGAAAAGTGTACCTGATTTCATAACATATATTGGTGACGCTATGATAGCATATGCTATGGATTATACAGCACGAAAATACGCAAATTTCAGTTCTAACTTATATTACTACCATTTTGATTACTACAGTAGTTTGAATGAAAACAAAAATAATATTCTAAAACAATCTGAAGTACAAGAAGGGACTTGGGGCGCTGCATCAGGTGATGAATTGTGTTATTTATTCCGATGTCCAAGTTTGAAGGAAGAATATTTAAAACATGATAAAGAAATGTCAGAAGAAAGAATAATTCAGAAGAAAATGGTCAGGATTTGGACAAATTTTGCTAAATACAGGTATGTATTTACATATTTTGCATATTACCCAAAATTAGCCCAATGATATCTGACATGAATCTAAAATAATAGAACCACTACAATAACGTAATTATATTATAGATAAGCTTTTTTTCGTACCATTTTATAAGCAAATCGTCTATTATACCGGAAATTGTAGCAACAGGTAAAACCGCGGTGAAAACAATTATCTAGATTACATTTTTAATATGACTTGGGTGTTTTTAAGTCCCGTGTGAAAACTTTCTTCTTCATTTGTCTTCAGAGAATAAAAAACTGATCAAGTGGATTTCAGTTCAAGCACAGTAAAGGGTTCTATGTAGATACGTTGGGTTTTGTCATTCGACCAGGAAACCCGAAAGAATATCTAACAACCCATATTAGAAAAAAAAATTACAAACGGATCTTGTACAAGCTAGTTGTTACTTAAAGTATTTTAGCCTCTACTATTATGAATTTTTTAAGAAGTTTCGGCCTCAGTTATGATACACATTGTTTTTCTAATTTTACTCAATTTGCAGAAATCCTACACCAGAAAGAGACGACCTACTTGAGGATTTGAAATGGCCTTCCTATACACTAGAAAAGAAGGATTACCTGCACATTGACAAACAGATCGAAATAAAGCAAGATCTTTATAAAGACAAATTTAAATTCTGGGATAACTTCATCTCTAAATGGGAAAAAGAAGCTATTGATGGAATTATTCATGATCCAATAAGGAAAAGAGACGAACTGTAATTTTTTTAATAAAATTTATTAACTGTAATTTTCAATTAATATAATACCGTCTGTCACTTGTCCAATAAAAAACAGTTTTATTAATATAATATATCATTTGACCTTTATTTTGTAGCATATTTATAAAACATATACATATTATAAATTAGAACAATAAAGAAATCTTAACTTATATTGTATTCTACGTATAATTCCATGCGACTATAAGTAAAATACTGAAAATAGATTATCGAGGTTAATGAGTAAGGTTCCCATAACACTGGCTATGTTACCTCAGTGCATCGCCATACTGATCCATTGTCCGAGTTAACCAGTTCTCTGATATAATAACAGCCCATAAACGTCCCACTGCTGGGATCGAGCCTCCCACTATTGAGGAACGAATAATATACCCCCGCCACCTTTGTCCAAGGCAGCTTGGCAGGTTTGACACATCGGTTATCTCAATACACAGGTTTCATCACGATGTTTTCCTTCATGATTTTTGCACGTGATAATTGTAACAATATTACCCATTAGGTCAGAAAACTGTGTAAGTTGTGCAGGCGTTCCGGCTAGGATTCGAACTCGCGCCCTTTGAGTTTGGGACGCGAGCGCTAGCCATTACGCTACCACGACTAAACCTCTGATAAAATCAGTTAATGATAATTAATTATCTAATGGATATTATCCAAAAAACTTCACTGGTTTTATATTTTACTTACTTCTGCCCGCGACTATGTCCGCGTGGAATAGTTTAAAAAAACAAATTCCACACGGACGACGTCGCAGGCACAGCTAGTAATATATAAAGCTGAAGAGTTTGTTTGTTTGTTTGATTGAACGCGCTAATCTCAGAAACTACTGGTCTGATTTGAAAAATTTTTTCAATGTTCGATAGCCTAGGCTATCTATATCATCACGCTACGACCAATAAAAGCGGAGCACCAATAAAGAATGTTTCAAAATCGGGGGGTTTTGAAAACAAATTCCACGCGGACGACGTCGCGGGCGTATCAGTCATAAATTGAAAGTCAACGCACGTTATTTGAACATGAGATACTCACGCTGTCCGCTTCTTTCGCGACTTTCCCACTTATTGCCGCGCAAGTGAGCGTAATGCTGATATTAGACGGATCAGCATTACAAAAGAAAAGACGCACAGAACTGAAAGGCGTGTCCTTTCGATATGTGTATAAGATGGTATTCAATGACATTAAGTGATTCAAGTATATGTATAAATGGGTTTCTTTGGTTGATTAATTCAAATTCAACATCAGAAAGAAACCCTCCAATATCGGCATAATGTAAAAGAGGGATTAAGCCTGATTTATATTTGTATTAGTTAGTTAGCATTTGAAATTGGCAAGTCCTTAACATCGATTGGACAGAAATTTTCCAGCTAAGTAATAAGTTGTCGATTAACTAAATGTCCGTTTAAGCGATAATGTGGAGTTATTCGCAAATAACAAACTACTTTAATAATGCATATATAAATCAGAATTTACTTAATTTATTTATAATTTATTTTACAACTACCAGTATATCTAGACACGTATCAATTTCACTAAGCGATTCTCCAAAATCGACCGCTTTAGGCCTTCTCTTATAATTAGTTTCATTTATAGCCACGTGATATTTTTTTGTGAAATACACTATAATATTACAAATGAACCGATACCAATGACATCTAGCGAACACAGTGATTTTCTGGAAGGAGAACACGGCGAATGGCAATCGTCCGGTAAATATGTAACTGTGGAAAGGTGTTAAAACCTACATTAGATGGCACTACAAATATTTTCTCACTCCACATCTTCGCAAGAATCTAACTAAGTATCAGCAACTAACTAAGTACATTTCAACGTTATATTATTTTAAAAAAATAAACTCGATCAGTCCAATAATTAAAACCTTTCTAATTTCTAATTCTCTAATAAGTTTCTTTTCTGAATGATCAGGCAAAGTGGACGGATACGCTTTCATACATTCCTTGGCACACATTGTAAAAATATGACAGTGATTTTAAGATTTACTTGGTATTCTTTTTCTATGTTTTTATTATATTGTATTTTTTTATAATTATTTAGTTATTCTGAATTAATTAACCGTGTGGTAGGTACAAGTGTTTTCATATAAGTAATTGTTGAAAATCATTCACATAAATCGATTATGGTATTCAATAACTTGTTTTATTTGTGAATTGTAACCTTATTTTTAAGTTTTCTCTTCTTCCAGATAGAATTTCGAGCTAATGTTTTCTATTTTGTATTAGAAAAATATAACATTTTTTTTAAGCCATATTATTATTACTCATTACATTTCTTTCACCCAAAAGTCCCTGAAAAAGCAGGCAGTTTTCTAAACTAATGTGCATATTGTTATAATTACCACGTTCTAACGGTGAAGCAAATCGTCACGAAAGCTACCCGAGGAGATAACCGATGTGTTAAAGCCGCCAAGTCGCTTCGGACCAGCTGCAGCCTGGCGGGTAGATATAGTGTCCATTCCCTTAAGGTTCCTATTGCCGCTAAAGGTCGAAAATGGGGTACAAACGAAACATTACGTAATACAAACGTTGGTATATAATGATCAATAATTTACCAAAAAAATGTTAACGATAAAAGACGTAATGTATTTTTTCCTAATTTTTTTACACTTATTTTAAGTTAAGAAAAAGATTAATCAAATTACCTCCAAATTAATAATATAATACCATTTTACTTCTACAATTTTTATCAAAACAGGATTTAAAAAATATCTACATCTTTATTCTTTATAAAAAAAGGGCTAAAATTTTGTTTTGTATATTTTTTTTAAATACTACCATTTTATTCACAATAAAATCATGTGACACCTGAAAAACAACCGCATTAATGGATCCCGGCTATTGGCCAAAAAATCAATACCGAAAACTCCTCAAGAAGTTGACGTTGTTACCAGGATTAAAGATTGGGAGGCCTGAGCTCAGCACTGGGACGATTAAGGGCTGTTATTATTATTACTATACACGTATGGCCGTTACATCATACAAAGACGGGGGAAGGGTTCTGTTTAAGCCAAAATTTATACGTAACTCTAAAAATATGCTTAAACATTTTTCATGCCCAATGAAATTAAAATCGACAAATTATTTACAGTAGATATTAACAATGATTATATTATATCACAAACTTAAAAATATCGGAGAAGCCCTTAAGCCAACTAATACTGCAATAATCGGTTAAATGATAAAATAAACGAAACCCAAATAGATTAACAGTTATCAAAGACACGTCAGTGTTTTTAATAAAATCAAACAGCAATTATTCTTTCATCGTATGTGTATTTATTTCTAATATTACCAGAATGTTTCCGGTACATTTTGTATTTGTATTTGTTTCTATACTAATGGTTGAAGGTCAAGTAATCGTGGATACTTATTCTGGTCCAGTGGAAGGTGTAGAAGTTAAGTCTATAATTCCAGATGAGAAATATTATTCGTTTATGGGCATTCCTTACGCTGTACCACCTGTTGGACCATTACGGTTTAAGGTATATCAATTTTATTTATTCTGTAGTATATCAAAGAATAAAGGTCTTTGTTTTAAATGACCTAATGTGAGAGATTTAATTGCTTTTTTGTTTCTCGTGTCTAATGTAAGTAACTGCATATCCTATATTTATTTATTTTAACAACTCTACGGACTCGAGTTCCGTACCCTTTTTTACAACTTAATTTCGAAGAAAGTTTTTAGAATTTATCCACGCTTTTTCGTAATTTTTGTTTCTGTGTGTGACATTTATTCGATGATATTTATGTTGTGGTGTACCTCCTGTACATCCTATAATATTTATGTGTACCACCTTTGACAAATATAATCTGTTTTATTCCTGCCACGGGTTGTCTGGAAGAGATCGTTTCTTAGCGACAAGACCCCCATTGTGCACATTTAAAATATTTTAGGCTATAAGTTTTTCTGTGTTTTCCGTAATGGTGTACAATAAAGTGTTATCTATATATCAACTTAAGGAAATATGGAGATCATAATTTCCAATTCAATGTGAATGTTATTCTTTTTGTTTCGCTCTTCTTTTTCATTGCTTTTCGCTAAAGAAATATAGGTATATGCCTCGGTAGGCCGACATATCAGAAAGCGGCTTTACATACAGAAACTCGGTCTTTTACAATAGATTATTTATAAAGCCTTCATTGCGACTACGCAAATAATGTACCTGTATATTTAATAATCAATATTTATATTTAACTTTCATCAATTTATTGGAACTTAAAATACCGCGTTAAAAAGAACACTTTAATTATTTCAAAAAGTAAAACAATTGATGAATGAGTATGAAACTTTCATTATTTTCAACGTGACAAAGGCCAACAGTTCAAATGAATTAACGATAATACGAATTGAATTTTGCCACTTCGCATGAATTGGAATTTCAATAATATTTTGATAACATTATTCGAATAATTTAATTTTCAATAATGTATTATTCCGACTTCACTCAAAATATATAAAAGCCCTTAAGCCATAAGAGACTAACAATTTGATTCAAACCTCCCCGTTATATACGTAAAAGAACAAATGAGAATACCCGACAAGCCTGTCACGTCAGATTTGTGGATTTCACACGGCGGTAACCTCGACGTGCAGGTTTTCTAACGTTGTCTTTCCTAATTGTTAGCATGTGGTAATAGTAACAAAATGCGTATTCTACCAAAAAAACTTCCTAAGCAATGCATTTCTTCGGTTAACATTCGAATCTACGTCATTGTAATCAGACGCAGGTGACTGAGCCACTAAACTGCTACTTCCTATTTATTTCGACCAAATTGTCGACATTTCGAGAACAGGCCAGTTAAAAAGTAGTAGTAATATCAAAATAAAGCAGTAGTAGTATCAAATCAATATGAAAATTTTAAGATTGCAAGTTGACAGTCGTAGTCTCTATCTACCCCCATAGGAAGCAGATATGACAAAATATAGCTACATGTGTATTATTTCCAGGAACCACAACCTCATCCAGGTTGGGGTGATGTATTAGAAGCTAAGAAGGAGAAGAAACCATGTGCTCAATTTTTCATGCCAATAAGGAGTGTAAAGCAATACGGATTCTGCGGTGAAGAAGACTGCTTGCATCTCAGTGTCCACACTCCAAAACTACCAACAAACGACAACTTAACACTACCAGTTATAGTTTTTCTATTCAATGAACAGTTCAGAATGACATACAATGCTTCCAAAGAATATGGTCCAGATTTCTTTATGAAAGAAGAAGTATTACTTGTTACTATCAGTCACAGAGTCGGGTCTCTAGGATTCTTATATTTTGAAGATGATGTGATACCAGGAAACAATGGTATTAAAGACGTGGTTTTAGCTCTGAAATGGATCCAAATGAATATTATTAAATTTGGAGGAGATCCGTTTAAAATAACATTGATGGGTAACAATGGTGGTGCGACTGTGGTAGATATTTTACTAAATTCACCAAAAGCTAAAGGGTTATTCAGTGCTGCTATAATGCAAAGTGGAACTTCATGGAACTCTGAACTATTTCATAGCAAGCCAAGAGATAGAGCTATAGCGCTAATAAATGCGCTTGAAAATATAGTAACAACGAGTTCGCAGCTTATAAGTGAATTGTCTAGAATACCTTTACATGAAATCACTGCAGCGGAACTTCACTCAGTCCATGCAGATGAAGCGAGAAAAATTCAAAGATCTATTACACTTTTTGGTCCTGTGATTGAGCGAGATGGACCTGACGCAATAATTACACAATTCCCTGAAAGTAAAACTATTGATATTGATATTCCAGTAATGATAGGCTTCAATACACGTGAAGCGATTGAAATGTCTGAACGCCTTTTAAGAAAGCCCCAATATTTGTCTCTTGTAAATAGAGATTTCTTGTTTATATGGCCTATCAGAGTAAACTGCTCATTTGAAATCAATACAAATGTTTATTCTAAAGCAATACAAGAAATTAAAGATTTTTACTTCGATGAAGGTTATGTCAAAATAAGCAGGCCTGGAGAGTATTTGACTTATATCGGTGACGTGTTTTCTTTCTATCCTATTGACTATACTGTGAGAAAATACGTTGAAGCCGCAACTAAAGTATACTATTATGCTTTTGATTATAGCGGTAAACTAAATATGAGAAAAAATAATGTTTTGGAAGAAGCCATGACTGTAGAAGGAACATGGGGTGCTACTATAGGTGACGAATTATGTTATTTATTTGTTTGTAAGAGAATCAAAAAGTCTTATAAAAAACTAATGGAAGACGCTGAATCCGAGGAAATGATAGTTTTGAGAAACATGGTTCGCCTGTGGACAAACTTTGCAAAAACCGGGTAAGAATTTCAGTATACCTATTATTTTATTATAATGAATCTTAGAACTATTTCCAATTATTATTATTAAACTACTTTTGATCTATTTATTTTCTTTAATAATAACCTCAATTCATAGTCATGTATTTGTGTGTTCCTTTTTGTAACGTCGTATATGAACTTATTTTCAAGAAAAGTATACACGTGTTTTAGAAGCTTGAAATTAATATTATATTTAATTCCTTAGAATCCAAAAATTATAAAATTCACTTTAAACGGATTGAATGATTTGCTCTAGTATATTTCTTATAAATCGCCAGTGTAATACTCATTATAGGTATTTCCCAAGGCTAATTAAGTTATTCTTGTGTCATGGGACTCATGAGTAATAGCAACCAACAATTCCATGGCTAATCCCGTATCAGAGTATAATAATAATGAAAAATTCTATTCTATGAAATTTACCATACTGCAGATCGAACCCGGGAGCGAGATCTGATTTCCAGTGTGATAGGCATCGCTTAGACTATTAGTCCATAAAGCCCGTAAAATATATTAATAATTTATTATATATTTTTTGCTTAGAAACCCCACACCACCTGGCGATGAGTTTACGTGGACACCAGCTAGTATAGAGAACAAAGAGATCTTGGTAATAAGCGAAGAATTAGAAATGAAATCCAATGTTTACGGCGACAGGATCAAGTTCTGGGACGATTTCCTCGCAAAGTATAAAAAAAAGGCAGTGGACGGTATAATTAAAGGAACAAAAGATGAACTATGAGTTTTTTGTTATACACGAGCTCTATTTTAGGAAATGAATACAATGTGTTACTTTGTTTTATTTTTAAAAGATTATTCTGCTTTTATTTAAACTAGTCCTAAAAACTTACAAATACCTAAACTAAATCGAATTAATAAAACGGTATCGCACGTGACGATGGTAGGCGTCCTGACGGAACGACTCTAATACCCTGGCGGCGTGGCAAGCCTTTAGTATGGGATGCGACTTGCGTTGGCCGCATCCCATTTACCAAACACGTCTAGATCAGCCGGTTCGGCGGCAGAAACAGCTGAATCACTCAAGCGGCGCAAATATGCAACCCTCAGTGAGAGTTATATGTTTGTGCCGTTTGCTGTCGAGATGTTTGGACCGTGGGGTCCTGAGGCCATGAGCCTCTATCAAAACTTATCAAAACGGCTCATTGACTCTTCAGGTGATCAGAGAACTGGTGCTTACCTCGGGCAACGGATCAGTATGGCGATCCAGCGAAGAACCGTAGCCAGCCTTCTGGGCACCTTACCCATAGAAGACGGTGATCTACAGTTCGTTCGCGTTAAGAATGCAGTGAATCATTAGAGCAACTGCAGGGTGAAGGTGTATTCACAGTGGTGTTAAAATTCAAACAAATTATATTTTTAAAGATTAAGTTTAATGAATTTAAAAAATACAATTAAAAGTTAAAAATCAAAATTTAGTCATTAATATTTTAATCACTATCACTAGTATCCTCGTTAATATTTGTAATAAAAGTATTTTCTGCAGCGAGTTCCATGACGTCATCTAAATCCCACATGATATTTTCTTCTTGTAAGACGTCGCAGCATTTCTTCCATCGACCAGCGTCTACTAACCGAATTGCGTCAAAAAATATTTTTTTCACGTCAGTCATTTTAAAAGTTGTACTGTTGGCAGCAATATAACTGTTCTCTCGGACACACCGCATGCATTTGCCGTTTTTTGTACTATGCTGTCCACAGTCACATTTAAATCAGACTGTTTAAGACTTAAAAACATTGTAAATTACTTTTCTCTCTCCACTATGAATTACCGAACCACTTTTATATTTACGAATTGGTGAGATTATTCATTTTTTAAATATAAGTCAGTTAACACAATTACAGGACACAACCGTCGCGTTTGAAGCTATGCCTTCAACTGGTCACTGTGGACTTGACCTTGTAATTTGAAAAGATTTGATTGGTTAGGGGGCGGGGCTAGGCCGGCGAACAATGATGACTCACTGCATTCTTAACGCGAACGAACTATAGGCTCAGTATTCTATTTATAGTCTTGAGGGACTATGGGTAAAATTCAATACAAATAAGTTTTCTTTTATTGTATTCGATATATGTAATTTTACAATTGTAAATTATGTAAATATACTGTTTCACTAATTCAAAAACAAAATTAAATAAAATTTGATATGTATATAGTATGGTACTATGTATATAGAAAGTACTACACACATTACATTAGACAATGTGCCGTCTCCAAAAAGCTAAAAATTATTACCACAGATACAATATTTCAGGATTGGCTGCTCTAGTTTTATGACCTCAAATAAAAAATGTACACAAAACAGAAATTCTGCTTGGATAAATGAATATTTAAATAATACACTGAATTATTTAAATATTCATTTGTAGTTAAAACAGGAATGTAATAAAATTAAAAAAATAAAGAGAAGAATCAATGGATCTAGCCATTGTTATTTTAATGTATACTTGATATCAATTCGCTCAACGATTGATATTAATTTGTTGAAGTTTAATAAAATTGTATTACTGTTATAAGGCATTCTAAGAGCCTTTATTAGCGGACATTTCGAATCGTAGATCACGAAAACTATCCTACCAAAGGAGATAAAAGGTGTCCTAGGTTCATCTCCATGACGGCCTTCATGGCAAAGCATGACATCAAATAAACTGCTTCAGTAGGTGCCCAACGTACCGCTCATATTGCACGCTGGTACGGCGACGTGGATTTATGTCGATAATAATTTCTTGAAATTCCTCTTTCGTTATATTTTGATAAAAGTAGGTCTAAGTTAACACGTGCCAATCATCTTATAAATAAGGATGCCGAAAATCGTGAGGAGCGGAGAAGAAAAATATAAAAGGCATTCCGGATACTGATTTTTTTTAAATCGGCATTGATTTTTTTTTAATCGACACACATATTATATTTAAGCTAAGGAATTTTGAATTTGTTTTTAAATTTACTCGTGTGTTGTGTGTGGGTAATATTCAACGGACCACTCTGGGGCCAATCCTAGACATCAAAACCACAGTAAACAACGGAAAGTTCGTTTACGAAATTAACCTTGCCAGGAATCGAACCTAGAGCCCCTACGTTGTAGTGAGCACGGTCGACAAATGCTTAGCCCGCTCATACGATGCACATACTGTACATATTACATGCATGGATTATTTCTTAGAATATACCAATAATTCTACACTCAAACAACGATTGGTAGGCAGGTAACTCTTTATTTTACACCACACTATAGACAAACAGAAGTAGAAAAATACGAAAGATAGTACAACGGGCGGCCTTATCGCTAAGAAGCGGGCAACCATTGGCAGGGACTAATAGATTTTTAAAATTGACGGTGGTGCAGTCTATGAATATAAGATAAGTATACACGGTGCATATAAGTACAAAAACAATATAACTGTAATACACACACTTATATATACATATGACAATATACACAAATATAATACAGTGATAATACAGCTTAAATTTAATTTATTATCAACAGATAATCAAAAGTACACGTGTCATAATAATTTACCTACAGTAGTGTTTAGTCGATGAACATGCATTGGTTGTTTATCATATCAATTAAAAACTATTCGATAACTCAATAATTATGAAAAATGCTCATGTAATATATTTTATAGCACTTTTTAGTGTTAATAATGTATTTTGTGACGAGAAAGTAGAGGTGAAATTAAAACAAGGTATTTTATTAGGTAGAGTAGACCAAACTTTATTCTTAAAGAACAACTACTATGCGTTCAAAAGTTTTCCATATGCGGAACCACCAGTAGGAGAACTAAGATTTCAGGTAAAATATACAGTTATATACTTTACGCTAATCAATTCACCTGTTTAAAATACAAAGTTTGTCATTCATTTTGTTTCACTTTTCTTAACAACTATATCGTCAGCATAGTTAAGATTATCCTTTATAGTACGATCATTTGGTAGCTCTACCTAGAAAGTTTACCAAGAGTTTTGAAAATGGGTAACTTTATAGATTTCGATGTGCTCTTTCGGAATGACAATTTTACCTCGTATCGTTGCCGCTAGTGCCGCCACAGAGAAGAAATTGCGCCTAATAGCAGTTTTTTGACAATATCTCCTATCCGGCTCATTTTATAATAAAAACATCAAAGATATAATAATTAAACTAGAGAAAATTTCCTTTAATTTATGTTTTAATATTATTATTTTTTTAATCCATAGTTTTGGCGTACGACCTACACAAAGTGTAGTACATCAACATGTGTTTTGGCTAAAAAAAAATACACACCAATTAATATTTATAAAAACAATAATTATTTACTATTCAATACTATTTTAGCCGAGTTCAAAAAATTAGGAGAATTTTCTCAATTCCTCGTGTAATTTTTATTGCTATTTTTTTATATATTTTTAGCCCATCTTATTTGTTTCGCAAGCGTTTTCAATCATTCTTTTTGCGTCGGTGAGTATATTTTCAATGTAGTCTCACATAAATTTGATTGAAATTAGACCTTGGACTCGGAAGATATGGCAAAGATTTTTCTAAATAAAATAGAATGTTTGTTTGTAGTGTGGTGTTGTTAAGTTCATAATATTTTTATTTCTAGACCGATTTGAAAAATTCCTTCTGCATTGAATTTAGTATAACTTTAAGGTAGTTTTTTTTATAAATTTCATTGACATTATATTATAATATATATATTCTTTTATTATATATTATTGATATTATATCTTGGATTCCGAAGACGTAGCAGTATATTCCCCGAAATCAAATAGAAAACGTAATATTCTTGAGGTATTGTTAGGTTTATAACTTTTTTATTTCTGAACTGATTGTAATAGTTATTTTTGGATTAGGTTTAATATAACTTAAATGGCCTCATATAAGCTTCATTTAGATTAGATCGTAGACTCTAAAGATATAGCTGAGAATACCTTAAAATCAAATAACAAATGTGTAGTAAATAAAATGTTACGTTTATGACAATTCTAAACCAGTAAGTACCTATTTATAATCAAAGATATGCTAACTAGACTGAGACAAAGAAGGCGTGCAATGTATTTTTTTCAACAGTTATGGTTTTATGACGGTTATTTATTTATCTCTTAGTCTTTGATTGCCTTTGCCATTATTGTCTTTTATATCGAAAATTTGAGACAATTTTAGAATACCAAACTAAAAGTTTTCACAGGGTTATCGTTTGCTGGCTTTCACTTCGAGATTTACTTTTATTTTGCCTTATTTGACTGAAGTATACACGAAAAACACTTGTTGGTGTAGATGAATAGTTTGCAGTGCTCGTACGCCAAAACTATTGATTTTACAAAAAAATTGTTTAGATTTAAATTGTAGGCAATTTTCTCTAGTTCATTTTTTTCTTCGTGTTCTTATTGTAAAATAAGTTGGAAAGGAGATATTGACAAAAACCGGCTATTAAGTGTCATTTTTCTACTATGGCGGCGTCAGCGACCGATACGAGGTGGCAAAATTGACATTAGCAAAGTGCATATCGAAATCTATAAAATTATCCATTTTCAAAACTCCTGGATAACTTTCAAGGTAAACTCCCTTTTCGCTCCAAATGACTCGACTATTAATCGAGGTTGCTTCGAAAAGATTTAACCAAGAAGATATATTTTATGAGTTTTTCATGTATTTGTGTTTTACCTGTATATCTGCTGAAATACACATTTCAATAATTTTGTCTTTATATAACCCCTCATACAAACTTAGCCACTCGTTCTCTCTATATAGTTCTTTAACTTAACTCGCGTAAAATTTATACGCTCTGCTTTCACGTTTGTATTCTTGGTGCACTGTTGACAGTTTTGCGACTTTTTCATTAGATTTAACATCTAAATAGTTAGTGTAAAAATCTTTATACTGGACAACAGTACGCTAAAAACATTTGAATATTAGGAAAGAAATCTAACATTATTTATTTACTATTTAGTATTAAATTTTAATTGACGCTATGTAAGAATTTTAGGTAATATGCCATAGTTTTAGTAGATACACGTGTCTAATTTAAACTCGTTACGCTATCAAGGCTGCGTGATTCATTCCTATTAGGAGAAAAAGTAATTGCTCAGACCATAGAAATAATCATACTAGCTCAATGGCTGATGCCCGGTTTCTGAGGTTTGGGTTCCAGTTATGATTTCAATAACAATTGATTCCATAAAGTTGTGTAATAGATAAACTTAGGTTAACTGTTAACCTACAACTAGTACCAAAACTCGCCAATAGATGGATCTATTTAAGAAGGAATATCTAATATTTATTTACATCAAACAAAAACGTCAACAACAAAACGTCAAACAAAAGATATGGAATAGATAAACGCCTAATATATCAGAGGCCACGCTAAAACTATGGAAAACTTAAATTTAATTAAATTCTAGGCAATTAATTTAATAAAATTGAATCATCAAGGATACCATCAACATTAATTATTTTAATTGCTGGTTTAACGTCGTTTTTTGTTACTTATGTTCTTGAAAGAATTCTCTGGGTTTCACAATAATAATATATAACCTTGATAAAGAAACAACAATAATACATCATTTGATGCATTTACAAATTTAAAAATAATTTTATTAGTAGTAGTATGGAAGATAAAATTGAGGCAAAATTGAAAACGCTTTTATTGACTTACACAGCCGTGCGTGATTCCACTCTGCAGGGTTGCCCCTGCACACACAACGAAAGACGCACTGTACCGACGATAAGATGTCTCACTCACAATACCGTCGCCGATATTGCGTAGACACACCTTCTGCTGCTGCAGTGTTCACTGCAGAATTTACCGCGCGTAGCTCGCCTCTGGACCTCCTTTTAAACTACGCAAAACTCCTCCTTCACTAAACTGTCCATTACACTTGTCACTAAATTCACCACTAGGCTCGTCACTGTCTTCTATTAAACTCTTCTTCCAACTCTTTCGTATCACACTTCTCGCTTCACTGTCTTGAACTGAACTCAACTCTAAACTGCCCGGTAGGCGCGCCTTACGCTGCTTATATACTCGGAAGAATTTTCTGGAATCCATAATTTCGTTATTCTTTTATTTACTATCTGTCCCTTTCTAAACATCTATCTATCTCTGTCTTTTCCTTCCGGAACCTTCTATTCGAGAACTTTCGTTTATACATCTATCCCTTTCTAACATCTATCTATCTCTGTCTTTTCCTTCCCGAACTTTCTATTCTAGAACTTTCGTTCATCGTCTATCCCTTTCTAAAATATAATCGTCCTTGTCTTTTCCTTCCAGAATTTTCTAGCTTTTTCTAAAAGTTCTTAAACTAACTAAATGGTTCCACCATCATTCGCCACAACATGCTTAGGTACATTATACCTTGATGATGGTGCCATGTCTCGTTGCGTATAAGTACTATTGCTTGTTTTGTGTATGTGTATATATATATATATATATATATATATATATATATATATATATGTGTATGATAAATGATGGTACATGTACGCGGTGAGATACGGTACTATCATCAAGAAATCAATGGAAACGTTTTAAACGAATTCACAAGAAATTTGGTGTATATGTACCTTAGATAATGGTGGTAATTAAAGCAAGACTTAATACAAAAATTGGTTAATCCAAACATTTCATTTAATTTATAATATAATTTACATTAAAAAAAGTGTACTTCAGTATGTACAACAAAAGTTATAAGGTATAATTTAATGCGATCCACGATGACGCTACCGACAAACTGCGCTGCAGTTTGGCAATGTAAATGTTTTTATGATCTTGTAACTTCTTTTATTGAAAATATATTTTTTTTTAACATATTTTTTTAAGTTTCTACGTTTTTGTTACTAATTATGTTACATTTATTCATTTCAGCCTCCAAAACCACATAAAGTTTGGAATGGTAAATATGAAGCATATAAAAACAAGCGTACGTGTATCCAATTTAATTCAAGAATGCGATTGGGTGAAAAGTTTGGAATTTCAGGTTCCGAGGATTGTCTTTACATTAGTGTCTATACACCCAGTCTTGAAGGATCAGCTCCTGTAACGGTATTTGATTATAATGACAATTTCAGAACTGGCTTCAACGGTACTAAAACCTATTCCCCAGACTTCTTCTTGGAAGAAGGTGTTGTTGTTGTAACAATAAGTCATAGACTTGGTTTATTTGGATATTTGTCTACAGATGATAATGTAATACCAGCTAATAATGGTCTACGTGATTTTATATTAGGTTTGCAATGGATTAAAGACAATATCATACATTTCGGTGGAGACCCTGAAAAGATTACTTTGATGGGTAATAGAGGAGGAGCTGCATTAATTAATATCCTGCTATATTCTGAAAAAGCAAAAGGTCTTTTCTCAGCGGCTGTATTACAAAGTGGCACTGCCTTAGAAACTGTATACTTTTATAAAAATTCAAAAACAAAAGCATTTCAATTAGGTGTATCGCTAAATATAACCGCTGATGATAGTATAACTTTACTACAAGAACTACAGAAATTAAAAGCTGAACAAATTCAAGCAAAAGAGGTTGATATCTTACTTCAGGGAGACTCTGTTGATGATCATTTGGTATCTTTACCTTTTGTACCGTGCGTTGAGAAGGATGCTTCCGTGAACTGTGATCCGGTACTTATTACGTTACCTGAAAGTGCAAAAATAGTCAATGATGTACCAGTTTTGATTGGGCTTAATTCAAGAGAGGGCTTAGATTTAATTTCACACCTCTTATTTAACCCTTCTGTGCTTCCTACTGATGCAGATCAAAGTCTCTTACAAGAGCCTATTAGGTGTAACTTTAGATTTGATAAGAAAAGTGCAATATACAAGAGAGCTAATCAAGAAGTAGTTGAGCATTATCTCGAAGACAAATCATTACATTTTGATAATTTACTAGAATATGCAGTATATGCCGGAGATGTGTTGCATTCATACGCATTAAATAAAGCTGCAAAGAAACTCGCTTCTGATTTAATAAATCCGGTGTATTACTATATGTTTGATTTTAATGGACAGTTGAATGAAAACAGTCAATATATATCAAAGTATTCGAGGTACAACACAAAGCATTCCGGGGCGACCGTTGCTGATGAACTTTGTTACTTACTTTTTTGTGTTCGCAACAAATTAAGTTATGATCAGTTAACGAAAACTGCTAGCGAACCAACGGAATTTAAGGTGTTGAGAAAAATGGTACGAATGTGGACAAACTTTTTTAAACACAGGTAAGGAAATGTTATTCTATTACCACATTGGCCTGGCGATGGCAATTATTACGAATATATGTAGTTACTGCCTCGACCTTTCATTGTGATCCTTCTGTACCAGCGAGGAGTAGATAGTTTAATAAAACTTCAGGTGGCGGAGAGTAGTATTCACTGTCGGGTGCTTAAGAGAATTGAAGTAAACTTATTTATTTATTCCTGCGGAATTCCGGGGATAAAAAATATCACTCATTTTGTTACATAAACTTACTATCGATCAGTAAAAAATCACATTGGAGTTCGTTTTCTTTTCCTGGCCATTTTAAATCATTCCCAGAAAAAATCCCGCAGGATTCCCAGGATAAAAAGTAGCACAATGGACGACCTTATCGCTTATAGCGATCTCTTTCAGGCAACCCTGTGTCTAAGGTGACTTTAAAACAAAAATAAACAATATTTAACTAATATCCATATTTAAGGGCCCGTAGCCATTTTTGCTGTTCTAAAATTAATATATTTTCTTTCATGTTTTAGAAAAAAGTCGGTTAAATATTTATTTCTTGATTTTTAGTATTAAGTCGGTTTAGTATATATTTAAAAAAATTGTTGCTTTTTAGTTACTCTTGTAGTAGGTTTCTTTTTTGTTAGATAAATTTTATTTTAACTTTTCTAGTTACTAGAACCATTATGAACCTATTTTGAACCCAACACATAAGGGATCAACAAAATTGATTCAGAAACAAAAAAGTTCAGACGTCAATCACTACATACAACGTGTTCTACTTGATTTTAAGGATGTATTGCTATATCTTCAGAATTCAAAGTGTATTAGCAATGAAATTTGAATGAGACCATTTCGAAGCTTTGCTAATTCGATCGCAAAAAGAATCATCAAAATCGGTTCAGAAACAAGAAAGTTATGGCTGAACAAACATTACAAAAAATATTTATACGATGAATTGAGAACCTCCTCCTTTTTTTAAAGTCGGTTACAAATCAGAGTCCTTATTTTATTTTTTATTGATAAAGTACAATTACAAATTAACAATCACAAAATATTAGGTAGTAGGAATTAGGCATCGCATCAATTTCACTTTATACTTTTTGGTATCTATTCAGAAATAACAGACAGACGCTTAAATAAAATAAAACGATACAGAAAAGAAAAAATAGCACAGTGTATATTTTATTGCATATAATAATTAATACATTTGAAGAAGTTATATTTGGGAACAAAAAACAATAGGCGGTAAATTATGGACTGGAAAAATTCGTGAAGTATAAACAAACATGGGTTTGCAATAATTAATGTATAGAAGTAAGAAATAATTCAATTTTATTTGTAGAATCATACAAGTTTATTTTGTTGTACAGAAATACAGATTTACCCTCAAATATTTATTTATGATTAATCTATAAGGAAAAATATCTTCCCAGGAACCCAACACCACACAAACAGGATTACGTGTTAAAAGATTTTACTTGGGAACCGATAAATAAAAACAGCTCTGACGTTAAGTACCTCCACATCACAAAAACACTTCGAATGAAAAGCAATCCTTTGGGCGAAAGAGAAAGATTTTGGGACGAGCTATTAGAAAGGTACAAGGCAATGGCCGTAGATGGCGTCGTGACCGATGGAGACCCTAATCACGACGAATTGTGAAAAATGTTTAATAAAAATACTTTTAATCTGAATTATGGTCTTTTGTTATTTGATTTATTAAATACAATAAAACAAAGGCTTTTGATTTTAACACAAAGGGTTGTGATTTCAAATTTCCCGTATTAGATATATTATTCTTATCTTTGTGAAAATAATAAGTTTATTTTAAATAAAATTTAAATTTTCAGATTACTTATTGAAAAGCATGATATTTTAGTTAGTGAATCGACGCAACGGAACAAACTCCCCAGCAACATTTTTACTTACTATTTAAATACATGAATTCCGAAGATTCCCGTAAAGACCCGGGATAAGTAATGTTACTAAAGGCATACATAACTACATCTATTCAACTAAAGACGTCTAATAAATATATTAATAGAAACTGGTATATTAAGCAAGTCCTAATATCACTTGGTTTTGAAGTTATGAAATACCGGGAAATGTAAAAAGTCCCGGATTGTATTGTTTTAATATCAATTGGATCCGAATTAGCTTATTTTTATGTACGAGTATATTACACACTTTAAAACACTCCCGGGGAAAATTTCCGCTGGATTCCCGGAATATAAAGAATCGCATCACTTGAAAAAGAACTAAAGCTATGGTCCTAGTGAAATCGTATCTAAATCAGGTAATATTTATACAATATAAGTAATTTAAACTATTCCCGGGAAAATTCTCTCGTGTTTCCCGGTATAAAAAAGATTATTCCATAATATTTTCTTAAGTTTTCGCGACTTGTATGCATAATAAAACTACGTTTTAACGGTTTAAGCGCGGTAATTTACGTCGACATAACGACGAAACGTCGGAATAACAAAAATCAAATAAATTGCCGTGCTTAAAACCGTTAAAAGGTAGTTTTATTAAGATTATTCCATGCTATATATAGGATTATTTTTTCATAGTTTAAGTTAATAAAACATCAAAAAGCGAAAAAACAATACCTCGCTTTAAGCTGGGGCTTCAACTGGAATAATGTTACAGTTATAGACTGTATCGCAGATGTGGCGATGGGTGTAATGCGTTATTGTTTTTATTTTTAATTCATAACGGCGATATTTTTTAACCCTATTAATAAATAGCATTTGGCCGCAGTCAATAACTTTAATATTACCGCAGGTGCGGCCCCAGGATAAGGAATGTAGTATTTAGGAGAGTTTTAAGGCTCCACCTCATAGTAAATGAATTTTTCTTTAATTACAATATGGATATTTAGAAACAGCCCCAGAGTATAGACATAGACATAGACACTTTATTGTAACTTACTTACCTTGGCAATAATATATACAAGATTACTATGTCTGCCAATTTTTTATAAAAATGAAATAATGAAGTAACTAAACAAACACAAACGCACAATTAAAATTCAACATCCTTCAAATATAAAAATGGACTTTAAAAGTGAACTATTAATATGTTATTTTTTATAAAACTGCACAGCAAAACTTTGCTCCCGCCAAAAACTCCCTGTTAGCTCTGGTGATGAATGGACCACTGGAGTAAGTAGAACAGTTAAGTGGACATCCTACAGCCTCTGCAAGTTACGCCGTTCTGTCTATCCCAGAGGTAGTAAGTAGTAGTAATATTCGCCACAAAGGCAGGCAAAAGAATTTTAGTCCCTACAGCCAATTCTGGTGTTAAGTCTTCGTATATAGGTAGCGTAGCCTACAACTGACGCCATTCAACGGATTTCTTGTGAAAACTCGAGAGGCCACATTTGACACAGTTTACATTTCTCATAGAACACGTAATTACTATTCAAAGACTATCAGTATCCTACAACTGTTATTCATTTTAGAGTAACTTTACACATTTTTAGAAAATTAACACACCTAAAAATAAATAACAATTTAGCACAGCACAATGTCTCCTTTCAGTTCCCGCCAAAGACTCTATTCTCGATGGGTTTGCATTGTTCATAGATAACATTCCCATCTCGAGTAAAAAAGTTCTTAGCAACCTGTAATGTGGTCCTGTCATTCTGAATGCGACAAGCGTTCCAAATGAAGTTTCGAAAAACCATTGCCCCTGGGTTGGGGCCACTGCCCATAAAGCTGATACAGTTATTAACATGCGTATTACATAATAGTAATTGCATACAACTATATTAGATATTCAGTAACGACGCGAACGCCTACCGTGGCGCCGTGCTGTATTTATTTATAGATAAAATTTAAAAAACTTGCAATATATTTTTTTACTACTAGGCCTGTAAGCCAGTACGCACGAAATATTTTTTTTATATATACGCGCGAGATATGTATACGTAACGTGTCCACAGATTATTTTTTAATTAATAAATTAAAGTTAATTGATTTATATTCAATAAAAATTTACTTATTATAACACATTTTTTTCGATAATTACAACAATATGGTCAAGAAATAATTTTATCCAAAAATCTAAAGTCAAGAGGTGACATTGGGCGGTCACCCACCTGACTGGTGACCGTGTCTGAAATTACTTGACTTTGGTGATTGATCGAGCATCTTTGTTTTAAACGTGGTATGGAAATTGGAATAGTATAGTATTATGACTAACAGCTGGTTCCTATATGTTATTACTCATTCATTTCCATTACTACTTGTTAAAATTTGATATACAATCTTTGCAATTAATTAATGGCAATTTTCTACCGTAGATATTATAAAAGAATGGTTAATAACATCTAGAAATCAGGCACGATTAAAATTATTTACTTTACCTAACAATTATACAACAATTAATTATAATTTTAATGGTTATTAATTCACAGACGTAGTTTAATTTGCCAAAAATTGTTCACACAGCCATCTAATTATTCTATTATAAAAGTAAAAATTGTAAATATTACACAATTATTATGTAAACTAGCTGATGCCCGCAACTTCGTCCGCGTGGTGCGGTTTTTTAACTATCCCACGGGAACTCTTTAATTTTTCGGGATCATAAGTATCCTATATGTTGACCGGGGATATAAGCTACCACAATACAAAATTTCATCGAATCGGTCCAGTCGTTTCGGAAATTAGCCGGTACAAACAGACAGACCAACAGAGAAACATATTTTTTTTTAATCTAAATTAATTCTATTTCACTTCTTACATCCCCTGACTCGGTTTTTAGCATTTTTTTTATTGTACAAAAATTCGACCTCTACAGTTTTATTATATGTATAGATAGATAATGTACGTATAATAACTACCTGTAATAACAAAATGAAATAGCTTTAGCTATGTAGTAGTTATTATCGATTTTTCATATTTTTGTTAAGTCCAAGTCAAAGAATTTTCTGTCGATCAGCGAAAACCCCATCGAAATTGGCCCAGTAGTTTTTACGTGAATCCCGAACAAACAGACAAACCCATAAACAGACAAGAACTCTAAAAAAATTACTTCGTGTTCTCCGTCGTTTATATAGCCTATTCCAGTTGTTTTTTTTACAACTTTTATTTAGCTTGCAAAGGATGTATGTATGTAAGTTTGGGTGGAATCTTGCAAGTTAAATTTGACCAACTTCCCGGTTTCCGATTGAGCTGAAATTTTGCACGAATATGTATATCGTGTGACAATACAATAATATGGTACCATGGAGCTGATCTGATCGAGTCGGAAGGTGGCCATAGGAACACCTGTACTAAACAAGATAGACCCGTCGTGTTTGGGCTCGTTTTACTTGTCTTGCCTAGCACTCTGCTGCTACATGATATCCAGGATCTCAAAAGCTTGTATTTAAAAAGCTATTTAAAAAATTGTTAATGTTTCAATGTATAGACACGGCATTTTTATAATTTTATAATATTATTATAGATTAGAGCTAGCACGGGATCGAATCCTGGTCGGAAAGCATCCATTTAGTAATTTTTCTGACCTAATGTGCATATTGTTACAATTATCATGCTAACGGTGAAGGAAAACGTCGTTATGAAGCGTGCACATCGTGAGATAATCGATGTGTCAATCCCGACTTCATTTTTACTAATTTTTGTTCCGTTTGTTTACCATTTCTACTATTTTCGACGCGAACCGCAAAAAGTCGTTATTAGTCGCTTGTTCATCATCTCTCCGGTGTTGTCCAGTTTGATATCAACAC
This sequence comes from Dendrolimus houi, assembly GCA_039645545.1. Taxonomy (NCBI): domain Eukaryota; kingdom Metazoa; phylum Arthropoda; class Insecta; order Lepidoptera; family Lasiocampidae; genus Dendrolimus; species Dendrolimus houi. The sequence goes on from CM077134.1 coordinate 15,174,303, forward strand.
GAAGGGTTCTAGCTAATACATTTGCATTAAGTTAATAGTTAGTTGACCTGCGGATAGGTCATCATCATCATCATGTGGACATATCAACAACCTATTATAATAAACAAATAATAACAGCCTATAAATATCCCACTACTGGGCTCGGGCCTTCCATTATAGGGAAACGGACATTATACCCGCCACGTTTATCCAAGGCGGCTTGGCAGGTTTGACACATCAGTTATCTCGATATGCAGATTACATCACAATGTTGCATGTGGTAATTGTAACAATATGCATATTATGTCAGAAAACTGCCTAAGTGGTGCATGCGTTCCGTCCAGAATCGAACCCGCATCCTTTAAATTTGGGACGCGTGCGCTAGCCATTACGCTACCACGACTTCTACAACAACAACTTATTACAGAAGTGAATTTTCTTTTGCCCAAACGATAATAAAGACTTTTTCTATGTTTGCTTGTAGGCAAACTGGCAAACGGACCACCTGGTGGTAGGTGGCTATCGTCGCCCATGGACATCTGCAACACCAAGGGCGCCGATGCGTTGCCTATCTCGTTGAGACTTTAAGTATCTGTTTACGCTCTTTTTGAAGAGCCCCATATTGTAGCACTCTGGGAAAACCGCGGGAGCGACTTCATTCCATAACTTGCACACGTCGTCAGCCAATCACACTCCAGGACGTAGGTCTCCCCAAGTCCGCGCCACTCATCATGGTCCTCCGCCTTCCTTATCCAGCGACTACCGGCGACCTTGCATAGGTCGTCAGTCCATCGGGCTGGAGGGCGTGCGACACTACATTTACCGAGACGCGTTCTCCACTCCAGGTCTCATTTGCTCCATCGGCTACTGATCCTGCGACAGATGTGACCGGCCCACTGCCACTTCAACTTGCTAATTTTGCGTGCTATGTCGGGTCTTCCACACATATGGCATGAAAGAAAGCGCGCCACGTACAGTGGAAGACTTCCAAGTGTTTACGAAGTGTTAGCCTTACTGGTAACTTACCCCACCAGTTTCGGAAGTGAACTAACTACTTAACTAATGCAACTGTAAGTCAGGTTGTAGGCGTTTCACGAAAAAGAGTGCGTATTGTTATGTGAACGGCTCTCCAATTAATGAGGAGGGATGAAAGTCACGTGACAAAAAGAATGTTAAACTGCAAGATTAATGGATACAAATGGAACGTAGACCAAAACAGAGATATGCGGATTGTGTGAAAGATGACACGATGATTTGTGGTGTGACGGAGGACGTATGTCAAAATAGAGGAGTATGGAAGGAAAAGATATATTGTGCCGACCCTAAATAATTGAGAGAAGGTGAAAGAAAAGAGAACCCAATTAATGTCAAAACCAGTTTTGACACAAACGTATAGTTCAACGCAACAACAGACGTGTTGCCCGTACAAATAAGTTATAATAGGACGATGTAAATCGTTATTATGTAGTTGCCGAGTGTCACCGTATGTAAATCGTAATACGCTTGGCCACACACGTGAGAAACAATATACGCTGTTAGCGATAGATTTAAGCCTCAGATCACTAACTCTTGGCCGGTTCCATCTTCCATGATCTCACTAACCGTTCATTTGCCTACTATAAAAAAATATCCCAAGATTCATCCGCCCTTAAATATCTCATATGCGTCTGGTCAATCTCGCCTTTCCCCGTCCCGCTGCGCACATAGATCAAGCAATGACTAGCATTTGGGCGCAAACTATAGTTAAAATTTGACATAATCTCTATACAAGTAAAGTCAATTTTTTATCAATGGTAAGACAATATAATGGATAGTAAGATAACTATATATATAACCAGTCTTAAAATGTTCTGAGATTTGACCACAGACATTGGCTACGTTCCACATGAGGCTCACAACACTCACGGCCGCTGTTTTGCCCGTTCCACTTGCTTGCGAGCGTTACAATCGCAAACTCAAGTGGACCTGTTTATTTCACCCACCTCTTGACAGGGGTCGTTGTGAACGCTACGAGAGCGAAAATCATGACGTCATTAGTGACGTTTTCGCGGCGACTATAATGACCATGGTCGTTATGTGGATAGCTGAAAGAGCATTTTGAACGTTGTGAGTCACAAGAGGAACGCGCCCATTATTTATTTGACATTGTCTTTATAAAAGTAAAAAGATAATAAAATGTGTTTACAACAATCCATACTGATATTGTAAATGCAAATATTATCTCAGTAAGTCTGTTACGCTTTTATGAAAAAAGTGGACCGTATTTGCTCATAATTATATGAAAAATAGCTTTATGTACCATGGTATTTTAGGTATTTGTCCATGGACAAAGATAGTATACTTCTTCCATGTCTGTATTTCATTTTCATATAAACTTTAACTACATTCAATCTCATACTTGTCCGTGTGCGCAATATGCTTAAAAAGGGTACAAAAATTTACCTTCACTTATTAATGTTATATAGATAACTAGGATATGCCCACAACTTTGTCCACGCTTAACTTGAAATTCCCCAGACACAAAGTACCGCAGCATTTAAAAAAGAATTTAAGCTATCGTTTTAGTGAAAACTGTGCTAGAATAAGCTAATTTCTATACACCCGAACAACTACAAACTGCTCCCGGGAAAATTCCCGCGGGATATCTGGGATAAAAAATATCACACATTTTATTACATACAATTTTCTATCGATCAGTAAAAAATATACATTAGAATTCCATTTTTTTTAATCTGGTCATTTTAAATAATTCCCAGAAGAATGCCCGCGGGATTCCCAGGATAAAAAGTAGCGCAAATTTTGTATATGTTCGAAATTGACCTAGTAATTTTTACGTGAATCCCGAACAAACAGACCAACCGAAAAACAGACAAGAAATCTAGAAAAAATGCATCGCCTTCTTCACCTTTATATAGTGTATTCAAGTTTTTTTTAATAGTTTCAATGTATACGCACAGCATTATTGAAATTTTATAATATTATATACAGATTCTAAACATACATACACAAATAGACTAGGAAATACAGCGATCGGAAACCAAGGTTTGCTAGTATTTTTTACCAAGTAACATATGTAGTGCGGATGCTAAAGTATGTTATTGAAATTTAAATATTAAGATATTATTAATAGATTAACGAGAAACTAGTAATCCAGCCAAGTGCGTGTCAGTACACGAATATTGAAAGATTTCTTGGAGGTAACAAACGTTATTGTCCTTGTCCCTGTTATTGTCATTTGCCAGAAATCTGTCAAACATTTAATCAACAATACCTGATGCTCCATAAACCGATTGATAAATTTTGCAATTTAGATTTTCATTGAAACAACCCACAGCCAGGTGATAGGGAATTTGCCCGTTTGAATAGCTACCACCCTTGGTCTAGAATACGCCGCCATAACAACGTTGAGTTGTATTCCGGCAATAGTGGCCAGGTTCTAGTCTCCCTTTAGAGAGCGGCAGCACATTTGTGTTACAAATGTCCATAGGCGACGCTTTCCTTCAGGTGGCCTCTGCCTGTATGCTGAACTGATAAAATAAAAAGAACCTTTAATTTTTTCAGAAGTCAATATTTATAGAGCCGACACTTACTTTTTACGACTTTGGAAACGACTGTATCCTCATCTTTAAAAAAAATCCAGATCAATATGTATTTTTAAAACCTGACTTACGATACTTCACATGCCTACATTTTACATAGACGTACGGACTGATATGACGAATCTATAAAAGTTTCTTTGTTACCAAAATGGCTGCGGTACCCTAGAAGGGATCCCCCTTTATGAATAAAACATAAGTATAATGAATGTTATATTTTCAAAGTTCACGTATTTTGTAAATACATAAATATGTATGAGGCTGAGTTAATTTCTATAACACGACTTCACACGTTTTGTGGACGTCGGTATTCGTTGTCCATCTTGTTTTCATAGATTAGATATATGGCGTGACCTGGTGGCCTAAATTTGCCGCTTTTGGAGAATCGCTTACAATTAGTGAAATTGACAGGTACTTAGATGTGCTGGTGGATGTAAGACGTTGCATAAAGTTTCACTTTAATTTGATATTTGTCATATTCTTAATACGAATCTGCGAAAGCTACCGCTTTAAGCCCCTTGGTCATGATTTAGTAGATTTCAGAGTTCTATTTAAGTAGATGATTGTCATTATAGTAATCTTCTTCCTTTGTTCCTACTATTATAAACAATCTTTCTAAGCTTAAATTTTTTGGTCGTACACTCGGGAACAATTTTGGAAGATTGACGGGTACAAATGTAAAGGTAGACCAAAAAAAGAGATGGATAGACTGTATGAAGGATAACATGATAATTTGTGCTGTGACTTGTCCTATATTTCAGAATAGAGAAGTATGGAAGGATAAGACATATTGTGCCGAGCCCAAATAATTAATTGAAGGTAAAAGAAGACGAATGGAAAATTCTAGTAGTAAATCAAATATTTTTTTTATTAAATCAATAGATGTCTTACGCAACCAATGGACGAGGGGCCCAAAGCGGCTACTTTCGCAGATTCGTATTACGAATATGGCAAGTATCAAAATAAAGTAGAACTTTATGCTATATCTTAGTATATATAGACACGTATTAATTTCACTAAGCGAGTCTCCGAAAGGTATATTAGCGTTACCAAATAATTAGGCAATGTGGCCAGATTTTAAAAACGTTTCTTCCTAACTGCGCTCTAAGCCTAGATTTCCTAATTTAATATTTATTTTATTTGTACGTACAGTCACGGAACGAAAACGTTCGTCACCTTAAAGTTGACTTTTGCTTGCACGAGTAACTTTACGTTTGTAATATATAGAAAGGGAAAATTGCAATGTTTGTAGGTTTGTTTCTTGATGATGGTAAAGTGCTTCAATGATTAGTGGACTGTTATAGTATGATTATATGAGCTTTATTAGAAGATATTACACGTATGTGATTAATGTATGCGTCGCCGGACGGTGTGTGGCGGACTGCGCCGCTCGCAATGACAGACGCTGAGATTAGCAATAAGAAACAAAGAGGATATAATCCCTACGCTTAACATAAATATTAAAACCAATAAAAAGATTTTACATGTCTAAACAATCTTCTTAGAAAAAATAGAAAATCAAACAACTTTGATCTAAGTAATTTTAAATTTTATTGTCAAATAGTTAAACATAATTTTATGTGGAACAGTCTGTTCTGTGACTTAGTTTGAAAAGGTAAAATGTGCTCGCGAAACGTTAAGTGACTCAATTTGAAAACTGGGGAATATTTTCATACCACTACTGTACATAAACATAATGATAGTTTATTTTTAGTTTAGATAGGTAATGTTACTAAAGACATACATATTTAAATGTACTAACTAGAAACTGTCATATCAAGCAAGTTATAATATCACGTGGTTTCGAAGTTAGGAAATCCCGGGGAGTATAAAAGTTACGGTTTATATTGTTTTAGTATTAATCGGATCCGAATCAGCTAATTTTTATGTATAATAAATATCCACTTTAAAATATTCCCGCGAGATTCTCGAAATATAAAATAACACATCACTTGAATAGGTCTTAAGCTATCGTTCTAGTGAAATCGTATGAATAGGTCTACTATTCCGGGAAAATTCCCTCGTGATTCCCGGGAAAAAAAAGATTATTCCATGCTATAGTATTATTATTTCATGGTTTAAAATAATAAAACATCAAAAAGCGTGGAATAATGTTGAGTTATAAGACTGTTATAGTCTTTATATACCCGGAAAAATTCCCGCGGGATTCCCAGGACACAAAGTATCGCAGCATTTAAAGAAGAATTTTAGCTATCCTTTTAATAGAAACTGTGTCAGGATAAGCTAATTTTTATACACCCGAATAACTTCAAACCGCTCCCGGGAAAATTCCTAGGATAAAAATCATCACACATTTATTACATAAAATTTTCTATCGATCAGTGAAAAAATTACGTTGTAATTATATTTTTTTTTAATCTGGCCATTTTAAATCATTCTCTAAAAATGTCCGCGGGATTCCCAGAATAAAAAGTATCTCAGATTTCAAGTATATAATTTTGCTATCGATCAGCGAAAACCGCGTCAAAATCGGGCTAGTAGTTTTTACGTGAATCCCGAACAACCAGACCAATTGAAAAACAGACAATAAATCTAGAAAAAAATGCATCGTGTTCTCCATCGTTTATATAGTGTACTCGAGTTGGTTTGTTTAAATAGCTGCAATGTACAGACACGGCTTTTTTAGAATTTTATAATATTATAGATAGATTCCAAACAAACATACAGATATAGACAAGGAAATACAGCGTTCAGAAATCAAGGTTTTCTAGTATTTTTGACCAAGTAACATATGTAGTGCGGATGCTAGTGTGTTATTGAAATTAAAATATTATCACGAAATGTAAAATTAAAGCATCGTGTTATCCGTCGTTTCTATAGTTTATTCCAGTTGTTTTTTTTTTAATAGCTGTAATGTACAGACACGGCATGTTTAGAATTATATCATATTATATATTTGTTACCTCTCTTTTATAGATTTTAATATTAACCGCTTCTCTTAAAATTTGATAAAGATACTAACAAAAAAAAAAAAACCCGTAGTAGCTTAGTGGTTAACACACTCGCGTCCTCAACTCAGAAGGCGCAGATTCGAATCCTGACCGCATAAAGCATAAATACATCTCTTAGGCCCTTTGTTTGGCCTAATATGCATATTGTTACAATTACCACATATGGACGGTGAAGGAAAACATTGTGATGAAATTTGCACATCGAGATAAGTCGATGTGTCAAACCCGCCAAGCAGCCTTGGACAAGCGACTGGCGGTTCCCCTATAAATTGGAGGCCCGAACCCAGCAGTGAGACGTTGATGGGCTGTTATTATTATTATACACAGAAAATGCGCAAGTTTATTTGTTTAGAAATTTAAGTAAACATGCAAAGGTCTAGAAAATTCCGTAGGCTATAATATTTGTAAAATGACCTTCAACAGTTGTTTTTAATTAAATTACGAAAAAAAACGAAAGAATTCCAGTTTTTATTATAAAAGTGAGGTCATTATCTTTGTTTAACCGCTTTTTATAGGCGGTCCACAGTTTTTGTTTTATTCACAGAAAATAATGATTCTCTCATTAGTCATTACATAGTGCGGGAACATGATTTGCTCCATCTGTTTGTAATTTGTCAATTTACGCCCAATGAATAAACATTGCCATACAGCGTGGCAATGCAGCCAGCCTGTCGGTCACGCTCCCCGCTTCAGTGATTTGCTACATAATATGCTTTAGTTTTAACTATTTAGTTTATTTTCGATGTTTCGGCCACTTTTCTGTAGCCGTGAATTTAATTATGTGTATTAGTCGCGAAAATGCTATCTATGAATTTTACTGGTTACCATTTAAGTCTTAAATAAAAAAATAAGCAAATTATGTTTTTTTAGAATAAATCCAATGCATTTATATTAGATACACATTTTCAAAAATCTCACGTGAGATTAGGGGACGGGGGAGTGGGTTGAACCAAATCTCACGATATCTCACCAATAGGTCAGGGGATCGGAAAATCGCCAAAAACGCCTTACCCCTTACTAGTTATGTTTTTTTACTGGACAATTATCATTCCTTCCTTGGAATCTACGATTTTCGTAATATTTAATTAAAGCAGTACTTACCATTATATAATGTTAGGTGTAATTATTTCCATAAAAACGCGCGTCACACTACGGCTATATTTATCCATGATTTCCTGGTGTGGTGATTACGTTAAAGTACTGGGTAGGCGAGGAGCATGTTTACAGTCTCATTATGTTCATACCTATCATTTTCTATTTGAATGAAATTTTCCTCAAACGTAAATAATACTGAGTTTTATTTTATGTTAGTGCAAAGATTATTTATTGTAATTCATTTCAATTGATGATTTGATTTCTGGCATGGCAAATATCGTAAACGAAGTTTATTTTATATACTACTTACTGTGGTGTGGATGTCTGGAATCGGCCCCAGAGCTGACACCATAATAACACTAGCGTAATATGCTTAGCTTTGGAATATTATAGGTGTGTCTGTGGGTGTATTATATTATAATGTCTATTGTCTACATACTGTAGGTAAATAGTTTTTCCAGTTCTATATGACAAGACGTTGGTACAATGATATGTATGTGTTATTTAAATTATTGGCTTATTACATTGTTAATTAGTCTGCAATTCATTTATCATTATCAAACTGCATTATTCTATTCTATTCTACAATATTATAAAATTCTAAAAATGCCGTGTCATACAGACAAATGTTCAAAAAAACAACTGGAATAGACTATATAAATGATGGAGAACGCAATGCAATTTCAATGCGGGTTTCTCTGATCGATAGAAAAATTTAAAACTTAAAATCTGCGCTACTTTTTAACCCGGGAATCCGACGGGAATTTATCTGGGAATAATTTAAAATGACTATATTAAAAAAAATCGAGTTCCAATGCGATTTTTTTACTAATCGATAGCAAATTTACTGCAATAAAATGTGTGATATTTTCATCACGGGAATCCTGCGGGAATTTTCCCAGGAGCGGTTTGAAGTTGTTCGGGTGTATAAAAGTAACATATTTCGATAGATACAGTTTCTATTAAAACCATAGATTACACACTCTTTTGAATGCTGCGATACTTTGTGTCCCGGGAATTTCATGGTTGAATATTATTGAACTGTTTTATGTGTGTTGTATTGTCCACCGTGAATTCACTTTCTGGGCCCAGGCGGAAGAATAGCAAATTGAGAACAACGAACTTTGTTGAATTTAAACAATCCACTAATGGTGGTCTCCCATCGTTGCCAATGTGGGGATAAAGTCGCTAGCTCAGAATACCATGGCTTGTCGTGCGTTAGAAGCGCCGGCAGGAACCCTCGCCATGCTGCACTGAATGACATCATCCGCCGTGCCCTAGTTACCGCCGGGGTAGCGGCCATTCTAGAACCTAATGGACTGTGCCGCGTCGATAGCAAGAGACCGGATGGGATGTCTTTGATTCCCTGGAAGATGAGACGACTCTTAATGTGGGACACCACGTGCGTTGACAATTTACATGCATCGCATCTGCCAGAGACGGCCGTGTTAGCTGGCGCAAGTACATGTACATGTTAGGTATAAAGTTAGGAGTAATATTAATTGGACTGGGACATCATGGGTAAGACATCATATAAGGATGTAGATAAATTTGGACAGTGAAAAAGACATGTTTTAGAGTTCTTTTATAGAGGCCACATTCACAGAATGATCATGTAAAATAAACACCCGTACGTATTTAACTTACAACAGTAAACCTATGGGGAACCAAGTTAGTCGAATAAATATTTTATTTTGCTTGTTTGCAAAGTTATTAAATCTGAAAACGACTTTAATTTCCACATTTTCTGTTTTATAAGATATTCTTTACGCGCCTCTCTTTAAAATACGTTAACAACACTTCAATACAAACTCCATTAAGTATTTATTTCATTTTAGGAAAATTCCACTGTAAAGATACATTATATTATATTATATTGTGTTTTGTTTGTGTTGCCGACACAATACTCAGAAATACGGAAATGATAATTTGTTGTCATTTTTCTTTTCAGAACAATAACTAAGTTTTTTATGCTTTTACAGTATAATATGCAATATTTTTTGTAAATTCATTAGCTTGTGGTAATTTACTGCATAATTTGTATAAAATTTGTATTTGTATTGTACATTTAACACAGTCACCAGTAATTATAGAAGTATATAATAAACTAGACACTTAGGTCATTAATAGATAATAGTCTAATGTCCCTGCTCCGTCTGGGATAATCTTAGTGTTAGTGACAAATTGGACCGGAATAAAAATACTAATAAACGCCTTTCATCGTTACACATATGTCACGCATGAATTTCACTATTTACTTTATAGGGTTTTGCTAGAAAATAAACCTTTGTAGGTGGGAGAATATGAATAGGAATATGTGGCGCAAACTTGGGGAGGCCTATATCCAGCAGTAAACATTAATTGGCTGAAGGATAAGAAGAAACCTTCATAAAATCACCATGACCCATGTCTGTCTATGTACGTCTCAGTTATTGTTTTCGGAAACAGCTGTGTTGGATAAAGTTTAGCAGGAAGATATACACAATGGTATATAGAAATCGCAAAAATACTAATAAAATTCGAGGTACACTGATATTTTTCTGTGGACATAGGTCTGTGGGTCACTGTTAGACAGAATTTAAGCTTGTCGAATACATTAGCTTTTGCCCGAAGCATTGCTTGTATTAATGTTATCCCAGTGGGACCGTACATTTTTTGCGATAAAAAGCCTAGCCCATGTGCTATTCCAGAGTATAATCTATCTCTGTGCCAAATTTCATCTGGATCCGTTCGGCTGAACAGCTGTTCTGACATAATTGAGTAACAAACATCCATCTAAACTTTCGCATTTATAATATTATTAAGTAAAGATAATCATTAATTAATAAGCGACTTATGCCCTGATTATCGTTTCGACATATATTTGCCAGTTATGCAGGGTAATAAGTTGTGGAGAACCGGATCCCCCGCACATAAGGCCGGAGAGGAGGGACACACACCGATCCACGCGTACCCTCTCACCTCGGGGTGAGACCCAAGGAAGCCGGAGAGACCCCCCAGCTCTCCGGCTTACAAATGGAGAGGCCAGCCCGCAAAGGGGCAGGCCGTCGTCCGTCCGGGCTGGAGGTAAATGCGCGAGAGAGCCTAGGCCAGGGTTTTAGTGGGTATTCCCAACTGTGGTTTGGTAATAGTATTCCTTCAGGGATGCTAGTGCCACCCCGACGAGGATAATCCAACACGCCCCACCGCGATTCCCCGCGGTGGTTTGCCCTCGAGCGGATTTCCCCTAATAAAAAACAAGGTAATAAGTTGTCGATTAGTGCATGACTATTCAAACAAGAATGGGCTTAAATCGCCAGATTTGCAAGTCAGCTGACTTCTTAACTAATACAAATAGATATAGTTTATAAATTAGATATTACCGAAAAACTTGAGACTAGTAATAATATTCTAATTATGTATAAAGGGCGGTCTTATCTCTAAAAAGCGACCTCTTCCAGACAACCCGTGGCAGGAATAAATTATATTGGAAACCGCGATAGTGGTAAACTTATTGACCAACTGCTTACATTTTAATAAGAAACTATATATAACATATAACTATAATTACTACTTTTACCGGCCGGCATGATTATGTTTCTCAAAACAACGTTGCCCATTGTACGATCTTGATTTCTTCGCTTTTCGTCTGTTTTGATTACAATAACAATATACAGACAGCTGTTATCTATTTACCATAATTAACACATTAATCTGTGGTCACTGGTACTGAAACAAAAATCGAGGAGTTTTTGGCGGGAACTGAAAGGAGATGTTGTGCTGTGTAGTTTTATTTTCTAAAAATGTTTAAAATTACTCTAAAATGAACAATAGTTGTAGGATATTGATAGTTTTTGAGTAGTAATTATGTATTTTATGAGAAATGTGAACTATATAGTCAAATATGGCCTTTTGAATTGTCACAAGAACTCCGTTCAATGGCTTCAGTTGATAACCTACAGCTCAGCTAAGCTATACATAGGCTTAAGAAAATGAAGAATCTATATTATAATCTAAGATCTGGCTTGAAGGCCTAGCTGCCAAACCACAAACATAAATAAATAAATAAACAAAAAATCCTCACACAATAAACTCGTATGCATACATACATATTTACAGATGCGCAAATTCGCGCTCGTTTCATTTAATTGCTGCGATGCCAACGCTCGGGCAGGACGCGACTGCGAATAGTGAACAAGTACACGTAATCGATATCGATGTAAATATCGATAGTGATATAGTCTCGACACTAACGAACAGTGAGGAGAAACCAGAGTTGTTGAACGTGAAAATCGAGAATATATCAGAAAGTCCAATCATGAACGGAAATGGTAAGTTGTCGGTGTACCTTTATCCTGTACCTATAGAAAAATCTCAATTAATTCTGTGTTTATTATCCATAGTTGTAATTCTTTATTTATCTAATTATAAGGTAAAGTAAGGTAAGGTAACTCTTTATTGTATACCAAAGCATAGACAAACGGAGTAGAAAAATATAAAAGGTAGAATAACGGGCGGCCTTCTCGCTAAAAAGCGATCTCTTCCAGGCAACCCTTAGCAGGGATTAATAGATTTTTAAAACTGGCGGTAGGGGAGTCTAAAAATAATGGTGATAGGTTATACACAGTATATATAAGTACAAAAACAATATAACTATATATACATATATAAATATTATATGTTTATATATGTATATATAGTTAAATATATAGGTTGGGGAAAAAGTGTTTTCGCATATAGTATGTATGAACTTGTAATAAGATCTCTTTGGCTATACCATTTGTATCTAGCTGGTTTTGATATCATTAAAAAATTTAATTTTAAAGAAGACAATTCTAAATTCAAATTATGAAAATGTGTGATTTTCATTTGTTTTTCTTATTGTTAAAACAAGTGAATGTAATGAAGAAATTCGATATATTTTAAAATTTTACTACATAAAAGGTAAAAATGCAACACAAGCGGCGAAAAAAATTAGTGCTGTTTATGAACCTAATGCAGTATCTGTGAGAGTAGCACAAATTTGGTTTAAGCGTTTTCAATCCGGAAATTTTGATATCAAAGATGCACGTCGCTCTGGTCGCCCTGTTACGGACAAAATTGATGCCATTTTTGAAAAAGTGGAGCAAGATATTAGTAGTTACGATGCAGCTGGAGAACTGGGAATTGACCACAAAACGGTTTTGGCGCATTTGAAAAAAGCTGGTTACACAAAAAAGCTCGATATTTGGGTGCCTCATGAGCTTACTGAAAGAAACCTAATGAACCGTGTACTCATTTGTGATTCTTTATTACGACGTAATGAAACCGAACCATTTCTGAAGAAGCTGATAACTGGTGATGAAAAGTGGATCACGTACGACAAGAACGAGCGAAAAAAATCGTGGTCAAAGGCCGGTCAGGCTTCACAGACTCTGGCGAAACCCGGGTTAACTGGCAACAAGGTGATGCTGTGTGTATGGTGGGATTGGAAAGGCATTATTCATTATGAGCTGTTACCGCCAGGCAGGACCATCGATTCTGAACTGTACTGTGAGCAACTGATGAGATTAAAGCAAAAAGTTGAGAGAAAGCGGCCGGCATTAATCAACAGAAGGGGTGTGGTTTTTCACCATGATAACGCTAGACCTCACACATCTTTAGCCACTCAGCAAAAATTACGAGAGTTTGACTGGGAGGTGTTAATGCATCCTGACCATGCACCTTCATATTTTCACCTGTTTCGGTCTCTGCAGAATTCCTTAGGCAGTGTCAGGTTAACATCACTAGAGGACTGCCAAAACCACTTATTGCAGTTTTTTGATCAGAAGCCCCAAAATTTTTATAGCAATGGGATCACGTCCCTACCTACAAGATGGCAAAACGTTATCCAACAAAATGGCACCTACATACTTTAGTCAAATGTAAATAAACTTTATAAAAAAACCTTTTGAATTTTCATATAAAATGCGAAGAAACTTTTTCCCCAACCTAATATATAAGCAGATACGTATACACACACGTATATATACATATGAGAATATTATTATATAACAGATTAGGAATTATATTTTAAGCAATAGAAAAGTAATGCTTTTGAACCTGATTTTTGAAGCGTTATAAGGATTTGGCCTGTTTTATAGCAGTAGGTTGCTCATTCCAGAGACGCACAGCCTGGACAGTAAAAGAGTGATTATAAAAACAAGACTTGTATACAGGTGTGTTTATTCTGTATCTATCGAGGGGCGCAAATTATATATTCAAAACCTTTATTCCAATTGTTACATGCCGTCAAAGATAAGTGCACAGCTGCCTGTCGTAAGCGCAATTTATTGTTATTCTTTTATCTTTTCTATTGTAATTAAGAAAAACATGCTATTGTTTTTCTACTTGTTTTATAACCATCATTAGCGTTGAACTAATCCTTATTGTTATTGTTTTCGACTTTGTGGCCGTTCGCAGGTGGGCAAATTACTATTTCTCGGAAATTCAGTGCGCGCGGTCAATTTTTTTGTACTGTGTAGTGAGTATAAGACGATGCCCGAATGGAGGGGTGGGCAGTCAAGCGACAACTACGAAACGAGTAAGACGTTTTCGAGTACTCTTGATTAGCGATATAGACGACGGACTTTACGCGTGTCGAATTGTATCGATTCGTGCAGTGTGATGGTTGCATCCAGTTTTATTTGTATTTGTTTTATACGTGTTTGTACAGTTCTTATAACTTCTATAGTAGTTCCAACGGCATTTTAATTCGAGTCCTGTAGCTCATAACAATATTATTGAGATGTCTGCTACTTAAGATTTCTTTATTATTCTATAAACAAACCAAACAATGACAACTGAAAGTGGTTCGTTTGTTAACAAATATCAAAAATAAGAGGTTTTTATAAAAGTTGCAAGTTTATTTTTATTGAAAAATGTTTTGGTTTCTTTAGTTACGAATTTTCCAGGAAAGAGACCGGTGTTATTTACAAATTAATATCTAATGAGAAAATGGTAGGCAATATTAATTTAATGCAAAAAATAGTGTACATCTATAATATTATAAAATTCTAAACATGCCGTGTTTGTACATTAAAGGTATTTAAAAAAACAATTAGAATAAACTATATAAACGTTGGAGAACACTATGCATTTTTTTTATTTCTTGTCTGTCTGTTTGTCGTTTTGTCTGTTTATTCGGGATTCACATAAAAAACTACTGGGCCGATTTCGATGCGGTTTTTGCTGAGCGACAGCAAATTATTAGATTTAAACTCTGCGTTACTTTTTATCCTGGGAATCCCGCGGTATTTTTTCTGGGAAGGATTTAAAATGATCTGATTAATAAAACCAAATTCCAATGTGATTTTTTTACTGATCGACAGCAAATTTAATGCAATAAAATGTGTGATTTTTTTATCCCGGGAATCCCGCAGGAATTTTTCCGGGAGCGGTTTGAAGTTGTTCGGGTGGATAAAAATTAGCTTATACCGACACAGTTTCCACTAAAACGATAGCTTACATTTTTTTTTAAATACTGCGATACTTTGTGTCCTGTGAATTCCGCGGGAATTTAAGTCAAGCGTGGACGAAGTATCTGGCATATCCTAGTATGTTTATATAACAATGTAGTGTTGATCGGTATAGGTTAATTAATACAAAAAATAAACATTTTGAAATCCGATTAATAACTATATCTACTAAACAAGGGCAAGTAGACAACAAGAATACATTTTTCATATCCATCGTCCCTTAGAGTAAGCGAGCGTATTAATTCTATGCAACATCCAGACTATTTTGAATTATAACAAAATCGTGAAATTATGTGGCACCCCAACAACAAGTGTTTCGTAAAGATGTCAAACGTCCACTGCTTCCATTATTTAGCTATCAATAAAACGGCATATTTCAAAAACTACTCAAATGATAAATAATAAACGAATCTTCGTTGAAAGTTGAATTTTGCAAGTTTTAAAAACTTAAATTTTTACAATATAACTTTATAATACAAAAATTAGAGGGGGCGCATAGTTTTTACAACTTTATTAGCTAATATCTCTAAGACTCTAACCTGAGTGAATTCAAAAGTGACAACATTCAACTGTTTTATTCGTGCACCTGACATTTTAAGTTTTCCAAGTTAAAATTATTTTATTACTATGAATAACTTTTATCTGGTCATTAAAAAATCAGTCCTTATTACATAAATAAAACTGCCTTACTACATTAATTTTTATGTTTGATTTGACTACAGCAATGTGCATATATATAATAGATAGTAACACCTCACTTTTCATTTATACAGGCTCAATAGTTTTTGAGGAAAATGACTATGATATTGATATCTGTATAGATAGATAGATGGACGTACATGACAATGTTATACTTAATATCTCTCTCTTCTGTCTCACTCTTCTATTTCAGGCAAAATGCCTATGAAACTATAACATAAAAACCTATTACCCAGATTATTTATATTTTAGACAAATTCTATTCAAATACCGTAATCATAATAATATACTTTACCTACAACAATTTCTCGCTTCAATAACACTGTTGACAAAGCCATTCGAAGGTCTTTATCATAGTTTACTTACTACATATTACGTCGTATTTACTTAAAGCAGCGTCAAGACCTCAATGTCATGGACTCCGCTTTATTTAGATAGAATGGGAGACCTTGCTAAAGCCGGTTTGAGCGGATAACTACCTCAACGCCTTATCAAAGGAGGTATGGCAAAAACAAGTATCGGCAGCGAGATATAGATACATTTATCGCACTAAATTTTGGCAACATCAAAGCCTGGTAATTGTTTAGTCAAGCGTCAACCTCTATAACAGTTGTACATCACAAGAAGGATAGTTCCTTATTTAAAGATAATTTTAGTACATAGGTATAAATTTTACCTTACTGCTTCATTCTAGGATAATGTTGTGGTTATAAGTCATTTCACGTGGATGTAGCGATGGGTTTAATCCGTTCAGTAGTTGTGATTCTCAGACAAAAATTCTAATGTAACATTTTCATAATCTGGTCGTACTAAACTAGGCCTTATGATTTTTTTTCATTTTTCCTTTTATAGTACAAACTTGGCAAAGGGGTTTGGGTAACTTTTTATAGACTAGTGGCGTCATTTTTGCTTTCAGCGGCCACTAATAATTTTAATGTAATTTTACAGTGCTATTTTTGTTATACATATAATGGGTTTTATTTTTACCTGAGATATTTAATTATTATGTTTTATTTTTAGTTAAAGAAAAGAAAACAAGGTTCTCAATTCGACTTTCGTCTTTTCTTCGGCCAAAACTGTGTATAAATGTGTATACATCATGTCTGTCAATCTTTGTAAATCAGTAATTTATCTCAAAATCTGCTGGGTTTATATAAAAGAAAAACATGAAAGTGTAGTCTATTCTATATACCGCTAGACATTGGTGTAAATTTTATTTAATTGTCCTTAGACGAATTTTGAAAAATCATGATGTTTTATAATAAAATTCTATTTAACTCTATTGATTTGCGCCGCCCTTAAGTTCCTATAGTAGAGAAGACGGTGAAGATCGACCTTCACCCATATGATAACCAGATGAGACATATTGTTTACCAAATTATATTTATTTGCAAACACGCCTGTGATAGTTTGCCAATCGAAAAGTGTTCATGCCTGTTTTTAATTAAATTAATTTTAATCAATTTGTTTTCATGCCTTTCAACTCTTGATAGCTGATCAAATTAATTTACAACTGGATAGTTTTTAACATGGAGAAAATGCGTTGATAGGCTTGCCTACTCATTTTTGTTCAAGGCTACCTGGCAAGCAGGTACGAACAGGTATATCAATATAGGGAACTATACCGTGTTCTGTTAACCAATAGAAATTGGTATCAGAAGAAAGTTAATTTAATTACAAAAATAACCGTATAGTCTTGCCTGAAAAAAACCGTTCGTGAATTATGATTGCCATGATTTGAACATTTCAAAAATAGCCATGAACACTTAACTTTAACCATAATAGTTTTTAAGAAAAATTTATATGCACAAAAAATAGCGAAACATGTTCTCACCATACCATAAGACCTTGTATCCATATTTTATACAAATAAAAGATTTTCATTTCACTTTTCGATTGGCAAGCTATCATAGGCATGTTTACAAATCAATATAATTTGATTAAAAATATGTCTCATCTGGTTATCAGATGCGTGAAGGTCGATCTTCAGCGCCCGGGCACCAGGCACTCCTTGCACCGGGTAAAGACGGCTCATATTTATTTTCAAGTAGATTTTTTACAAGTTTGAATTTGAAGCCGACATATTTCTATGTAATCATCCGAATAGGTTCGTAAAATTTGAACTCAATCTTCGGGGCTAAAGCCTTTTATGGCCAGTTCTTATATCATACAGACTGGTCATTTATCTCATTATCGATAAAAAAATATTGTGTGAGTTCAGCAGACAGGCAAACGGCCCACCTGATGGAGAGCGGTAACCATCGCCTATGGACATTTGTAACACCAAATGTGATACCAATGTGCTGCCGCTCTCTAAAGGGAAACTGGAACCTGGCCACTAATGCCGGAACACAACAACTCAAGGTTGTTATGACGGTATACTTAAGACCAGCGGTGGTAGCCATGCAGACGGGCAAATAGCCTACCACCTGATTGTGAGTTGTTTTGTCACCTCTTACAACAGGCCGCCCGGCCGCAGGAAATTGTATTCTTTCTCCGTTCCTGCACGGATAGAACGGAATTTGACACAAGCTCCATACAAGTAATGTCAAAATTCAACCGATGTTAAGACAAGTGAATCAATAGTAAGATGTAGGAACCGGGCTTTAGAGAATCGCTTATGATGTGGCTTCATCTGCGTTGGGGTTAAAAATTTAGGCTGTAGCCGAATGCGTCTTATTTAAAGCGTTAAAAATAATGTCGTTAGCGTATAGCCAGATTAGTGTATGTATAAATATTAAGTTGGGGAAAAAGTTTCTTCGCATTTTATATAAAAATTCAAAAGGTTTTTTTATAAAGTTTATTTACATTTGACTAAAGTATGTATATATAACTTTTTGCCATCTTGTAGGTAGGGACGTGATCCCATTGCTATAAAAATTTTGGGGCTTCTGATCAAAAAACTGCGACAAGTGGTTTTGGCAGTCCTCTCGTGATATTAACCTGACACTGCCTAAGGAATTCTGCAGAGACCGACACAAGCGAAAATCTGAAGGTGCAAGGTCAGGACTATACGGCGGATGCATTAATACCTCCCAGCCAAACTCTCGTAATTTTTGCTGAGTGGCTAAAGATGAATGAATGAATGAATGAAAACACTTTATTGTTCACCAAAAATTAAAACTAAGTTCTTAAAACTAGGTACAGTAAATGTTGAACAAAGGGCGGCCTTATCGCTTAAAGCGATCTCTTCCAGGCAATCCTCTAAATTAAGGAAAATATTAAGTCAACAGTGGCGGTGAAGACAATAAATAATATGAAACATTCTAAGAATAAATGAAAAATAATGAATAATATACTTTATATACTATAGAAAAACACAATATATCATACTGTATATAAAATCAGCAGCATGTTTTAAACTTGTGAGGACCAAAGATATTTAGTAATCATCAGTTTAAAAGACAATATAGATTTAGCTTGTCTGATGTTGAGTGGCAGTGAGTTCCATAAACGGACAGCCTGTACCGTGAAAGAGTTATCAACGAAGGAAGAAGTGTGTACAGGTGTCATTAAGGAGAGATTATTACTAGAAGCGCAAATAACGGGAATGAGAAAGATATAGGAAATCAAAACTAAAGATGTGTGAGGTCTAGCGTTATCATGGTGAAAAACCACACCCCTTCTGTTGATTAATTCCGGCCGCTTTCTTTCACAACTTTTTGCTTTAATCTCATCAGTTGTTTGCAGTACAGTTCAGAATCGATGGTCCTGCCTGGCGGTAACAGCTCATAATGAATAGTGCCTTTCCAATCCCACCATACACACAGCATCACCTTGTTGCGAGTTAACCCGGGTTTCGCCAGAGTCTGTGAAGCCTGACCGGCCTTTGATCACGATCTTTTTCGCACGTTCTTATCATACGTGATCCACTTTTCATCACCAGTTATCAGCTTCTTCAAAAATGGTTCGGTTTCATTACGTCGTAATAAAGAATCACAAATGAGTACACGGTTCATTAGGTTTCTTTCAGTGAGCTCATGAGACACCCAAATATCGAGCTTTTTTGTGTATCCAGCTTTTTTCAAATGCGCCAAAACCATTTTGTGGTCAATTCCCAGTTCTCCAGCTACATCGTAACTACTAATATGCCGATCTTGCTCCACTTTTTCAAAAATGGCATCAATTTTGTCCGTAACAGGACAGAGCGACCAGAGTCCGTGACCAGAGCGACGTGCATCTTTGATATCAAAATTTCCTGATTGAAAACGCTTAAACGAAATTTGCGCTACTCTCACAGATACTGCTTTAGATCCATAAACATCACAAATTTTTTTCGCGGCTTGTGTTGCATTGTTACCTTTTTGTAGTAAAATTTTAAAATGTATCGAATTTCTTCATTAGACTGACTCATTTTAACAATAAGGAAAACAAATTAAAATTACACATTTTCCTAACATGAATTTGGAATTATCTTCTTTAAAATTAAAACTTTTTAATGATACCAAAACCAGCTAGATACAAATAGTATATATAGCCAAAGAGATCTTATTACAAGTTCATACATACTATATGTGAAAAGACTTTTCCCCAACCTATTATTTAACTTCATTAACAATGTCGCATCTCAAATAACGCCTTAAACCCATCGCCATATAAGTGACACAGCCTAAACCTTTAACATTGTCCCAAATGAAGTACCTCCTTTATATAGACAATTGACACGTACCTAACTAAATATGCTTGTAGGGAAAAACAACATATAGTTCCACTATATGTTTATATAGTTCCACTATATGTTTATATAGTTCCACTATATGTTTATATAGTTCCACTATATGTTTGTCTCATTCGTAATACTTATCTGCGAAAACGGCCGCTTTAGGCCCCAGAGTATACTCAGATCAGACGCTCAGAGTACATTCAGTCTCAGCGTACTTAGGTCGTGTCAATACAGCTAAATATTTATTTGATGACATGCTAAATTATGCTAGTTCTGGCAAGTAATGATTATCCTATGCCCGGTTTCTATATCTAACCGACCGTTCATTTGCCTTACTATTGGCTAAAATTTGATATAAACTCTATTGTCCTATGTCAAAATTCGACCTATGGTAGGGCCAGTGAATTAATATAAAAATATAGGAACCAGCCATTAATGATTTTACTAATTTTAATAGTGACTTACCATCTTATTCATAATAGTTATTAGAAGTTTACAAGCTCCTTAAAAAAAGTAAAAGAATGGTTTTTTTATACTAATATTATAAAGTGGTAGTGTGTTTGTAGGAACAGCTATTTAACTGATTTTGAAAATTTATTCACCGGTAGAAAGCTACATTGTTGTCGATCACTCGACAATAATGTAAGCTTTATTTAAGCTTTACAAGCTTTATTTGATTGTGATTAAATATATCTTCTAATTATTTAATATGAAATATCAATTCCGAGTAAAACCTGTCCATGCGTTGATTTTTCGTCGTGCACTGACTAAACAATAAATAAGTCGCAGGGTCAACATTGTCTTTGGTGGGCATTGACTTGAAAAAGGAATGTTTTTCCCATGGACAATTGCATGGTGGCTTATCTCGTCTAGTGCCCAGCGAAGTAACCGATCGCTAGTTAGTTATAATCGCGTTTTATGAATAACGTGATTTTTTACTCCTTTCTAACGAGCTTACAAACCTTGTTTATCTGCGATTTGACTGTCAACTACCATATTACTACTTTCGTAATGTATCTACATAGTTTTATAATATATTATAATAAAAATGATTTTACAATCTAACCGGTAGTACATTAACTTATTATATATAAAACGAAAAAGCAACACTAAAAAGAGATAAACACATACATCTATAGTACTAAGCCTGCGAGAGAATGAGATAGAATACATTATATTTAATAATTTAAACACAATGCTCATACGGATAGAGTTAGAAATGTTTGAAGTTTTTCGTTAGCACTGAAAATTTCGTGTTTTAAAGCTTAAAAATATATTATAACGATATAATATATGAAATGTGATGAAATTTAGAATCCCTCCCACCCCTTGTCACACTTTATTTCAATCCTACTACGTATGAACTGCAAACACGCACAATTTTTAATGTTTTAAACGTTTGAGACAATTTAAATTTAACTTTCATTCTCAAATGTTGTTGTGTACATCAGATTAATGAGTAACTGAGTAAGCTTATTAAATTAGTACTTATAGATTATTTATAGATAAATACATTGATATGTTGATACAATCACAAGTAATACATAATTATTATGATTGATCATAGTATTATGAAAACTTTTTTGTATGTTTGCTTGTAGGCAAACTGGCAATCGGGTCCACTTGACGGCAAGTGGTTACCGTCGCCTATGGACATGTGCAACAATAAGGGAGCCGATGCGTTACCTACCTCGTTGACTTTAAATATCTGTTTACGCCTTTTTGAAGAGCTCTATACCATATTGTAGCGCTCTTAAAAACTTAATATTTTTCTTATTTTATAGTCATAAAATGATAATAATAATATTCTTGTTTGGCATTTTGGGGCCATGCAGGGAGTGGCGAGTCACGTCTGTCCATTTTATCCATTTTCCCCGGACATTGCGAAAGACAGACGGCATCGACCACATAGTTTCAGACGCCTAGTTCTATTAGCAGTTCATTCCAATAGCCCAGTACTTTTACGTTTTATTTCCGACATTACTCCTACATTGGCCGGGGCTTGTCATTATGTACAGTTTTATATGGTCTAGACTGGGATAATGGCAAAATCCTTTGCACCCATTTTTCCTAGATGGCGGCCGGGGGACAAGGGCGGCTAAGCCACAAACTTGAACTTAAGCTTATACTAACCCTCCCTGCACATTAAAAAAATTAAATTGCGTCCTCTGAGAAACGCAACCCTATATGTAACTTTTCAATGGCCTAAACTTCTTCCGGAAAACATTTTTTTGATTATACATAAAAATAAATTGAAAAGTTAAAAATTAAGTCCACTTCTTATTATATGTATATATATGTGCAACGTGTTAGGAAAAATGCGGAAAGAAACTCCCCAGCAACACGTCTAGCTAAAAATATATTTAAGTACTTGATGTTGAGGCGCACGCATTTTTTTTTTTTTTGAGTACATAAGTATAGTACTAATTTTCTTCGTTTTCGCGCCTAACACATATAGATAACTAAAACTGTGTTTTAATGGTTTTAAGCGCGGAATTTTCTTTATTTCGACTTTTCAGCCATTTTTCAATAGTCGTTATTGAGGAAGACAACGTCGAAATAAAACCAAATAAATAAAATACTGCGCTTAAAATCGTTAAAATAGTTTCAGTTACATAAGTATATTATGCAATTACTTTTCGAAGAAATTATGCAACAAACAGTGCACAACAAGAGAAAAAAAGTAGCGTCGAATGACAAGACGTATGAAAAAATAACATAAATAACTCCTTCATTCAGTTCATATAATATATTTTAATTTACAGCCGCTAAAAAGCCTTGACCATAATAAAGTTAACCTTACCGCCTATTACGTTAGTACGCATATAGAAGGTAGCCATAGATATATTTCAAGTTATGCCGAATCGAAGCAAAGATTACTATTAACAACCTCAAACTCATATATCATTTTGGACGTTTCTATCATCGTTATGTTTCACCGATACATTAGTTGGAGAAAGAAATTACATGATTCTAATATAGCAGAAGTTATGTCTCTGCTGAGCATCATAACTTATAATTTAGACAGAATAAATATTCTTTTTTAACGTGAAACTTCTTTAGAATCGTTGTGATTTCAAACTCGATGAAACGAAAGAGCGACACTAAAAGAGATAAACATATAAATCTATAGGACTAAGCCTGCGAGAGAATGAGATAGAATGCATTACAACGTTCCATACTAGTAGGTCTCCTTTTTGTGCGATACTTCGTAACCTCCTCTTTCTTATCTAAGCGTTGTAGATATAATTATTGTTACGAGCTACAGGACTCGAATAAAAATGCCGTCGGAACTACTATATAATTTATTAGAACTGTACAAACAGCTATAAAACAAATACAAATAAAACTGGATGCAACCAGTTCACACTGCACGATACCATGTAATTCGACACGCGCAAAGTCCGTCGTCTGTATCGCTAATCGAGAGTACTACAAACGTCTTACTCGTCTCGTAGTCGTCGCTTGACTGCCCCACCCCTGCATTCCAATGCCCGAATGCATTATACTAACTATACAGTACAAAAAAAATCGGCCGCGCGTACTGAGTTTCCGAGAAATAGTAATTTGCAAACCTGGTTATCTATTCCTGCGAACGGCCAATAAAGTCGAAAAAAATAACAATAAGCTATTGTCAATTGCAAATACGAAGTAATAAAAAGAACTCCGAATGCGGGAGGGACAATAAACAATATGCGCAGCATTTCTTTGTCGGTATGTGACAATAGGCATGCAGGTGGCCCAAATTGTAATATTATGTTCACCTATATAATCTCTGAAGTTTCACAAGCACTCCTAGGCAGAACTCAAGATGCCATTGCCACTTCCCAGTTAGGGACACCCACTAAAACCCCTGGGTTTTTCGTCCTGCGCCTTAAGCCAGAGTTTCGGGAAAGCGGAAACTATCCCAACTTCGCGTGCCCTGGCAGGCGGGGGCCTCGCAGATCACACCCACTGCCGAGGGATTAAAATAGTCCCCCGGCATTTTCCTACTCTGGTTCTGTCTTGTACCCCACGTAACGTACAGATTTCTGTAAAACATAGTCATACCATCGCATCTTAGACTCTCTTACAGTTTACCTGCTATCTCACGGTAATTAAAGTTTATACGCAGGCAGAAAATCCTGACGCCATCAACCCTTGTGGTTCCACCCATCCACAACAGCATATCCAACTCTGGCAATGAAAAATAAATAAATGACTACTGAAAGAGATATAAATAATAATAAATATAATATTACGCTACCACTACGAAAGAAATAGCAGATGGATAATTCTCCTTGCTGGCGGGCGATTGTCCAACGCGCATAACTGACCGCAACCAGATTTTTATACTAATGCTGGATCATTCATGTTTGACTACAATTGCCTAATTAGCGCTCATTATTGTTCTCGACAAAGCAGTTGAAACGGAAAGGTTCTTAAAAAGTTATAATATTTTTAACGAAAATCTGGTTGCCGCCAATGACACACGCAGTTGGACGCGAAAGAACCACCCAAATACTCGATTATAAAATAATGAGTCCATAGACCCATTATATAAAATTCATTAAATCAATCTACACAGTTTGCTAAATATTAAAGTTTAAATTAAATACAATTTATTTAACCAGGTTAATCGTGCGTGAGTTAATCTTTATATGTATCTTTATATTGTGTTGATCATTTGGGCAATATTCGTATGATATTATGACCTATCTATCATAAAGCAACGCTTCCAGTTTTTTCTTCTTTTTTGTATTATATAATGAGTTGACGTGGTTGGGACAACTAGCGTTGTACGCAACAATTTTCAGTCAGTATCTACCTATAGTTCATCAATTTATCAGCTTTTTTTTGCTACGGAACCCCAAAACTTATTTAATCGAAAATGTATATACCTCAAAAACTACTCGGTGTACCTAGTTTATTCCAAACATATCTCGTTACAAGTATTAATAGTTCAAATTATAAAGTAGAGGGGGGGGGACTATTTTAATGAATTATGAAACAAATATTACCTGTGCCAAAACAGTCATTAAAAAACATCACTATGATTTACCACAATCCATTTGTACCCCACGCCTATGAATATTGAAAGATATGTACCTAAGTGAATTGGCTATTCTTATTCTTTTTCATTCTTCTTTGCTTATGGTCAGAACCTAGATTTAATGTTAATATGAAATTATGGAAAATTATAGGTATTTTTGCATATTTCAATACTTAAGCAAGTAAGCTGTCCCTCCAAACCAGAGTAATGACGATTGCGCAAGGTCGCTGGCAGGAACTGGTTGAGGAAAGCAAAGAACCGGAATATGTGACGCAGGGATTAGGGAGACCTA
Organism: Dendrolimus houi; assembly: GCA_039645545.1. NCBI lineage: Eukaryota > Metazoa > Arthropoda > Insecta > Lepidoptera > Lasiocampidae > Dendrolimus > Dendrolimus houi. The sequence continues at coordinate 15,200,106 of CM077134.1, forward strand.
CATCCAGCATTGGACATCGACTAGCTGAAGAGTAACTTGTCATGAACTTATTATTAATAAATTAAATTAATGAAACTCAATACCCTATAAAATTTAATGCGAATATACTTAAACAACGCCATCTGTATAAAGATCAGTTTCGATAAATTCGCCATTTGCATCACTTTACCACTTTTTATGCCTAATAATTGTGCTCCCAGATGTCACTGTCTTGGATAAAACGAGACAAACTATTTCGTCCAATAATTTAGCCTTCGATTTTAGCATAAATACAAGTTTACTTACAAGGAGTACCATCTCAAATGGGAGAATAGTTGAAAAAGTGTTCAGCTGTAAGCTGTAATTATAAATAACAAGACAAAGGATATGATATGAATGTAGCACTTGTAGATGAATTGAAGTATGCAGAGTTAAAAAAAAATATCCTTATCGACTAGACTAGATTGTTATAGTATACTATTAAAAACGTCAACTATAATTAACGTAGTACAAAATAATCTAGTAAATATAACCTCAAAGAATTGTTACGTGAAATGGTGGAAAGTGATTTAATTTCGTGAACTTTAAATAATAGTGATTTAAAAACTAAAATACTTTATAATAAATACTCTATAATCTTTACTCTAATAACTTATGGCGCTTTCTTTAAAATTCACCCTGATGCTAATGTGGCGCCACCGTAATTTCATGGATTTCGATGGACACTTCTTCATATACAGATATGGTTATTCAATGACTTATTCTCACCTCTATCCTCCATAGCTTACTTATAGCCTATCCATTTTTAATAGTAAAATTCGTCACACAGGCAGGCAAAAGAATCTTAGTCCATACAGCCAATTCTAATATGTCTAAGTTGTATAGCCTTCTAACGCCCAGGCTTTGCAACGCTTTCATGAACTAAACGCCCAAAGTACTTAAAAAGGGTTTCTATGGCGAAAACCTTTGAACTATAAAAATTGTACCTTACAGTAATCTCACAAGTTTGATTTTTTTTCCTGTGTAAGGTGAACTAGGAGAAGGAAACAAAGAACAAAAATAGGTTACCTTTTGGTAAGCCTTCGGGTCATAAGCACTAGACATAAAACAACAAACATTTACAACTCCATTTTTTTCCAACTACCTTCAACAAATCAAAAATTAAATTAAACATAAAAACCTATTTAATATCCTAAATAAACAATAAATCCTTTAAAATTAATAGAAACATTTATTTTATTATTATTTATTTAAAACATTTGAAACAATCATGATATGATAGTCTTTATTAACCTAAAGGTCTATTAAAAGTCTTAAATTTAGAACTAAGATAATTTTCACTATATCTCAGATCCATACAAAGTTTTGATGTAAACAGCAAATACCCAATCTTGCCATAAATATTGTAACAAAGAATTTTTTTTCTATTGCAGATAACATTTATAAGTTTTACAGTATGTTAGTTTAATACATAAATATAAAACAATTTAAAATATAAAAAGCTTATTCGAAGTGGTCTCCATTGGCTGGTTGTCTCCAATACAGTTCTTTAAACGTTAAGGCCAGTTATCAATAGAACCACGTACTCTTTCCATGGGAAAATTCATCACTGCCAATTGTATGGATTGTTTTAGGGACTCCAAATCATCATGGCGTGTAGAGCAAGGCGTACTCTTTAAAACTGACATAAACATAAATCATAATCCAGCGGATTAAAATCGGGATTAAACGACGGCCAGTCTGATGAAGTCCAAGACGTTCGTTTCCAACCAAGACTGCGTGGACCGAGCTTTATGACCCGGCGCCGAGTCTTGCTGGATCCTTCCATTCTTCCGATGAATCTTCTTCCATTCCAACCATTCTTGGTTATTGAACATGGTGTTGTTAAGGGGCTTGACTACCTTCTCAAGAATGGTAGCTTGATACACTTGTGCCGATGTTTTGATACCTTTTTCACAAAAATATGGCTCAGTCACTCCTTCATAGCTAACACCCCACCAAACCATCACTAGATACGGATAATGCCTACGTTGCACTCTGTCGACTAAATGAGAAGCTTCCTTAGAGCTTTGACCATAAATACGGTCATTTTTTTTAATGTTACTCAATTGTAAAAAAATTATCATCTGTAATCAAAATTTTTCTGTGACCTCCCTTTGCGTACCGCTTCAGTAGTTGTTTCGATTTTACTACCCTATTCTTTTTTGAATTATGAGTTAAAAAATGACCAGTGCGTCTTTTATAGGCTGCAAGTCCTAAGTCATCTTTCAAAATACGCGAACAGAACATGGTTCTAGGTGATATCTTCATCTCCCGAGATAAAATCTTTTGCTTCCGGACAGGATTTCTTCGATTCTTTCCCTTATTGCTTTGACCACCTTTTTCGTACGAACACTACGTGGACGACCAATTTTTTTTCTGTTACAAGCAGAGGTGGACTCATTCTACCTATTAATAGCCCGGTACACAAAAATTTGACTAATACCAAGCGTATGGAGAGTTTTAAAAATTGCATTTGACTCCATACCTACTTTGTGTAATACAATCACAGCGATTCGGTTCTTTTTATCGCCCCACTCCATTTTAATATCGCAAAATGTTGTACAATGTATTGGCGCCAAAATGAGAAAACACAATGAACAATCATTTAAAAATGACAGATTCCAAATTCAAATGTAATATTTTTGTTTTTTTATTGTAACAGTATTTATGGCCAGACTAAGTATAGTATATAAGCACCTATTTTTGATAAGCATATCAACACAAGTTGTTAAGATTTCATAAATACATTATGGTTTATTTTTACACTCGACGATCTTGTTCGATGTTAAGTCAAGAAAGACAAATTTATTTTGTTTTTGTTGGCACTATTGCTTGGTCATACACAAACAAAAACCTCGAAGATATGTTCGGAGGCATCACTTTATAAAAAGGTGGTAATTTGGAATTAGTAGAATGGTTAAAGTTGGGGTACTTAGAATAGTACCCTGGGCGTTCATTGGACGAAATTAGATTTAGTGCTGGGCTTTATTCACTATTTCATTAAAAAAACTTTTTTAAGACCGTGAGCGCTAAGAGGATAGTAGCGCAATTGTATTGTAGTAGGCTACAACTGAAGCCATTCAACGGAGTTCTTGTGAAAACTCGAAAGGCCACGTTTGACTATACAGTTCACATTTCTCACGAAAACACATAGTTATTACTCAAAAACTATAAATATTCTACAACTATTATTCATTTTAGAGAAATTTTACACATTTTTAGATAATAAAACAGCACAGCACTACGTCCCCTTTTAGTTCCCGCCAGAAACTCCATTTGACGTTAACCTTAGCACTGAGCTGTCAGATAATTGAAAAACATACTGTCGTGTGTGTCAAATCCGTCAATTCACTAATCATATATAGGCTACGTTAAACATGAGACTGACAACACCACGTTCATAACCGTGATTTTTCCCGTTCTACTTGCTTGTTGGCGTCACAATCGTAAACTCAAGTGGTCACGTGGTCGTAGCGAAAATGTCACTAATAACGTCATCATTTTCGACCACACAGCATTCATAACGACCCATGTTAAGAGGTGGGTCGAATAACCATTTCACTTGGGTTTATGATTGTAACGCCAGCATCCGTGCAGGAATGGAGAAAGAATACAATTTCCTGCGGCCGGGCGGCCTGTCGTAAGAGGCGACAAAACAACCCACAGCCGTGGGGTAGGGTATTTGCCCAACTGGATGGCTACTACCCCTGGTATAGAGTATGCCGCCATAACAACCTTGAGTTTTGTTCCAGCATTAGTGACCTGGTTCCAGTCTCCCTTAAGACAGCAGCAGCGCATTTGTAGCACCTTTGGTGTTTCAAATGTCTATAGGCAATAGTAACCACTTTCCATCAAGTGGGCCGTCTGCCTGTCTGCTGAACTAACCACTACCCACCTATTGACACGGGTAGTTGTGAGCGCTGAGTGAGCGAAAAAGATAACGTCTTATAAGTGACGTTTTCGCTACGACGGTGGCTTTGCTTTTTTATCTCTCTTTTAAAATAAATAAAAAACTGTTTTGAGGTGTTTTTCATAAAGCTCATATTTGGGCTTTTTCGAAAAAAGTTTAGGGTGTGGACATAGTTATCTGGCAACACTGTCCATAGTAGTTTGTGATTAATTGCAGAATGCGGTAGTAGTCTGTGTCTGTGCTACTGCTACAAAAAAAGTAATCGCTTTCAGTGACCACGGACTAGTATTGTACTAATGTTCAGTGACTGTCATTCACAAAGCACTTTGTTGATGTCGCGAATTTCTGACCCATATATCTTATTATTTGTAATGTTCATTATACGTTAAAACCTGCCAATTTTAATATTGTGTAACGCTTTATAAAACGGTGTTAATCGAGTGTGATTTGTTTAATTTTACTTTCCTAACAAGGCTATTACAGATTTCTTCTAGTATACTTGATTTTAATTCGAAAATGACTGTTGGTAAGTTATTAAATCTCTAATTATCCCAAACACTTCTCCAGAAATGCCTAAAGATATTATTATAATTATTACCTACCTAATAAAAGAATCTGATATTAACAATTTATTCTATATATTTCGTATTTCCACGAATATGGTTTGTAGTTTATCTAAGTGACTTCTTTAAGTACATTTTGCCGCTACTTAATACCTGTCTATGTTCATAACTATGCTCTATTAATAATATACTTAATTTTTACCTAAATTGTTGCCATTAAAAATAAAAATACTAAGGTATTATATAAGTCCAATCGTAATATACGCCTTATCTGTCTGTACATTAACCTCTTTCCATGTTACTACACTGTAAAGTGTTGCATAAGCACTTTCACAGCTTCCTAGTAATGCTGTTTTAATTCGCACATTCGCCACAGGACTGCAGAACTTAAGACCTTTAAATTAATGATTTTTCAACAATAAGTTTAACATTACTCGTAAATCAAAATCTCCTAAATGAATCTTGTTCAAATCAATTTTTATTTTAGCTTTTATTCAAAAATACACCATCAGAACAAATTTCATCTAGATACATTGATGGCCTCTGTGGTTGAGCGAGCTAAGCCTTTGCCGGCTTACCTCACTGCAACACGGAGGCTCCGGGTTCGATTCCTGATATAGTAAATTTCAGAAATGTATTTTCTCCATTATTTATCATGGTCTGGGTGTCTGGGATCAACCCCAGAATGGTCCATTGTATATTACCCATAACACAAGCGTAACTCGCTTAATTTGGGGATATACAGTGTGTGTGCTTGTCTGCTGATTAAAAAAAAACATTCAGAAGCTTTTGAGAAAATTGAATCTGACCCACTTAGACAAATGAACATTTCTACATTAAAAACAATAATTATTTGTAGTTTAATGTAGAAATGCTTTGTACACACCCCACTGCTCAGGGACAAAAGCTCATTACCATAACCCAGTGTTCCTGTTATCACTCTCTCAGCACTTTTTTATATTGTTAGTAAATTAGCCAAAATCATACATGTATACTGTATATGTATATGTCGGGTTCACGCTGTGCGCAACGACATGACACTGAGTATAATACAATAATAATCTGAAATATTATAATCAAAGTTTATTACAATTACAATATTAAATACAGCACAATAATACACAGAAATATTAGGACAACTCCAAGAGTTGCATCCACGCTTATCAGGCGTCAAGCAGCAATTTGCCCTCAAAGAATACTGTGATTATCAAGCAGTAATTATTGACCACAAGACGACTTGGTTGTAGATTGGTCTGTGGAAGACTGTTGAAGACTGTCCCCTCCCTGCCCGAACACTGCATATTTAATGTCCTCATGGTGCTCTGTAGTGACAATACCTGGTAATGCTTTGATGCCACTTCTGTTTCACTTTCTTCATAAAACCAAGTTCCGCCATCCATATTAACTTCCAACTTCCGGTTACTCCATTTCCAATATTCATCGCTCAGTAATAAATGCCTCTATTTCCATCATATGGTTAATTTTTCATAACAAATACAATTCCTACATATATATATACACATATATATATATACATACATACATATATATAGACATACATACATATATATATATACATACATACATGTTGTAAATTATACATATTATTGATTACTCCAAATGTATTAAACTAGGAATATTAATATTAAATTGTATAAACTATTATATATACATACTATTACTATTATATGTATGTACTATGCAAATTATACTTTAAACATATATTTGAACAAGATGAAACACATTTACACATATATAATAGTTTATAATTGTTCAATATTTGCACAAGTTTCTATTAATCATAATGAAATTGGTTAGGAAGACATTGTTGTAAATGTTTCTGATCTTTGATTATAATTTTTATTATTTTATATAAAAGTCACCTAAGAAATATTTGTTTAACCAGAATTATAAGGATTCTTATCCCATTCACAGAACACTAAGCATTTATTATGGTTCTAATAGCTAAATATCATCTATATATTAAAAAGGTGGTTTTAGTATTAAATTAGTTTACTTTTCAAACTGATAACTGCAGAGCTTACTACTTCCTTAATTGTTTGCATTTCTAAGTACCTGTACTAATGAAGTATATAGAATATAAAAAATATATTAATTTCCGTAAATACAGTGATAAAGTAAATTGCAAGTAAATTATATTGAGGAAAACATACACATCTGACCGGGTAGTAGCTAAGATTTTATTATTTATTGATATGTGTACGCAATGTAGACTTCTTCCGTGATCAATATAAGTTTTTAAGACTATAATAAATAAAATATATCAATGGAATATCTGGACAATTATTTTCAAAAATTTTTTTTTTATCATTCTCATAATTGTCTGCTACAAAGTAAAATGCGCGATAATGGTCTGTCATTCTTATTTTCCGATAATAATAATCATATATTTTCAAATTTTAAAACAGCAGATGTGGTCAAATGGATTTAAAATTTTCGATACCTGTCTTACCTGAGCGCTTGCCACATCCCCAACTATGAGCTTAGTGGGTCCCCACCTCATGCATGGTAGATATAGGGACCTCAATGTACAAAAACTCAGGTCTGGTCAAATACATACAGGTACCTGTTCACAGGCTCTTAGACCAAAATCTTCTCACTTCACTTTTGCATGTTATAAACTTATTTTTAGTAAATAATATAAGGGTAAGAAAAATACTTAGTTACACATAAAATATGTAGGTAAATAACGCTCGTGCGCGAGCGAGGCGTTTTGTTTCGTTTGGCTTACTTAAAAAATGAATTTTATTTGTGGTGTACCTCCAAAAATTTTCGTTTTCCTAGATGTACTTTGAACACAAAAAGTTTGTGGAACAGTGATATAGAATATACCATTTTGGCTTTCCCAACCACATCCATATAAACTCAGTAGATATTTGAGAAAAAATATTTTATCAGAGTTCCATTGTTGCCTAATTGTCTATGGAACTCCAAAAATTAGTACATACATATTCTTAAAGCTTCTTAGTAAAAAATCGAAAAATTATTGCTTGTTTTATCTATACCTATGAATTTTAACTTATGTGTTGTAGACAGTCTAATGCACACCTATATATCAATTTAGTTTAATGTTGTATGGCCATGACAGTTAATTCATTTATAACTAGTTATTTAAAAATGTTTATAAATTTTTGCAGGTATTCAAACAAAATCCAAAAATGAAAATATGGCTGAGGTGAGTATTTTTATTGTTTACAATTATCATTATTTCACCTTTTTGAAGTTTAATCAATTTTGTTTTTCATTTGAGTAGGTAACTCATTAACAACTCTACATATTAATACTAACATATTTACTTGCAATGAAGGTCATACAACCTTGTGGCCGTTTGAAAACCTGTACAGTAATTGAATAAATGTCTTTTTTTATCGCATGAGTTCAGCAGACAGGCAGATGGCCCACCTGATGGAAAGCGCTTACCATCGCCTATAGACATTTGGAACAGCAAAGGTGCTACAAATGCGCCGCTGCTCTCTTAGCGGAGACTTGGAATCTGGCCACTAATGCCGGAACACAACTTAAGGTTGTTATGGCGGCATACACTACGACCAGGGGCAGTAGCCCTCCAGGCGGGCAAGTAACCTCCATTTGACTGTGGGTTGTTTTATCGCCTCTTACGACAGGTCTTTTACTCTCTTTATCCGTTCCTGCATAGATAAAATGTGTCTGTTTTCTATTGAAGTAACACAGATTTTATTTCTTCTAATGCTTGTTTGAAGTCCAATTTGTTATTCATCCTAGTCCCCTAGATTTAAGTTTATTGAATGCTCAACGTCTATGCTATCAAGTGGAGATGGATTTGTTAATCATTCCAAAAAAAATGGAATAAAAGTTATATTGATATATTTTTTATGAGAGTTTGCCCCGCGGCTACACCGCATGCCAAATCCTTGGCAGTAGCTTTATTTTAGTCAAGTCCGTATATTCTAGACAACTGCCCAGCAAAATATAGACGTGAGTCGAAGCCAACCTAATTTGAGGTAATACAACGAATTACATGTTGTTTATGACAACGTAGGTATTTGTTAGTGATTTGGAAAGACGCGATTGCAACGCCATCAATTTAGCTAATCCGTCTATTCTATGGAAACGATATCATTTATCGCGATAAAAAGTATCCTATGTCTTGATTGGGGATATAAGCCCGCTCTGTGTTAAGTTTTATTCATATATGTTCAGTAGTTTTCAAAAAGGATGCGGTCGCAGCACCATTTTTTTGGATGTTTTCGTCTATCCCGCGGAAACGACATCATTTATCGGAATAAAAAGTATCCTAAGTTACACCTCGGAATATAAACTAGCTCTACATCGATTTTCATTTAAATCCGTTTAGTAGTTTTCACGTGATGCTCTAACAGACAGATACAGACAAAAATTCTAAAAATTGTATTTTCGGAATCTGCTGGTCCGAATTAGTCGCCCTGATTTTTTTTCACATTTTTAAACGCTTTGTACAAACTAGAACCATTTACAGATTTATTATAGTACTAGGATATGCCCGCGACTTCGTCCACGCTTGACTTGAAATTCCCGCTGTATTCCCGGGGCACAAAGTGAAGCATTTGAAAAAGAATGTAAGCTATGGTTTTAGCAAAAACTGTGTTGGAATAAGCTAATTTTTATGTACCCGAAGAACTTCAAACCGCTCCCAGCAAAATTCCCGCGGGATTTCTTATCCAGTGTACGTCGCTTAACTCTAACGCATGACTCCTACAATGCTTCCACGACGACAAGCCTTCTTCCTTCGCATTCGCGACTCCATCTTCGCGCATGGCCACTCAAGCGCTCCCTCACCGAGACGACACTCGGAGGATGCTCAATGCTCTCCAACGAGTTACCCTGTCTCACCGCCTTCTGTGCCCCTCCCGATGACCCCATGCTCAGCCTCGGTGCACCCATGGTGCTCTACTCCAAGACTCGTTCCAGGGTCCACCCATCCTTCCTTCCGCGTGACTACCCACACGCGTGACACCTCCGGTGCTTCTCAATACGATGCTTGCAGACTACCCACAAGGCCCGTCTGCAACCCCACTTCGTAATCTGCACAGCGCCACCTCCACCGACCCTGCCGCAGATTCAGCGCACTCACCGGCACTCGCTTCCGAAACTCGTACCAGGGTCCTCTTTATCTGCCCATCGAACCGCCGACGACCCGCTGCAGGCCCAGCGCGTAAACTGGTACTTGTCTCCGAGGCTCCCCTTCCATTCAACTGGGCCGTCCTCTTCTTCTTCCTTTCGCTTCGGTACTCCTTCCGAGACTCTTTTCGAGACTGACTCCGTGCGCAGATTGTCGCGCTGATATCTTGGGCCGACACTCTAGAATGAACCTTATTACATCATTCAAATATATGTCTATCCTTGTCTAAGAAATATTTCCGTCCTTATTACTTACTCTACGACTTTATTCCAGTTTCTTCTCGAGTATATCTATCTCGTTTTTAACATTTGTCTGGCACTATATATCCATCCTGCTCTTTCGTGTTTCTTTGTATATGCAACATTGTATTGTGTTATTGTTAAGGCGAAGACTACGCACTTTTTTCTTAGGGCAATCTTAAGCCGTCGAAATTCCGTTACGCGTTCCGTCACAATATTAACACCAATTTAACTGTTATAAACCTGTATAGGTAAACTTACATTTTCTATAATAACACGATGTTCATAAAAACGTTTATATAAGTTATCGGCACTTCATCTTATTGAAATGAACAATGATCGGTCTTAACGCTTAACAACTTCACTGCCAACTCCGCATATATGCGGGGTATCGTTCGCGCGCGGAGGGCCAGCCCCCTCATATGTGCGGGCTACGTCTGTTGAATTTCTATTGAAATTAAAAAATATAAAAATGTTTTGGCCATACATATGTCACCAGAAATTTCAGCCGGCAGCGAAGTTATTTAAAGCGATCTCTTCCAGGCTTTCTATCTCTTGTAGAAACTACATAAATAATTAATAATAATTACTAATGTGAAAGTGACGATTGAACTATTTAAACTTTTTCTAATATAATGCATTACTTTTTTAAGGTTGTGCAGCGTGCCCGCGACACTTTCAACCGGGGTGTCACAAAGCCAATAGAATGGCGTCGCCAGCAGTTGCAGAACCTCCTACGCATGTACGAAGAGAACAGGAACGCTATGGCTGAAGCTCTTCGCAAAGACCTTAACAGATGCAAGACTGAAGCCATCTTGTTAGAAGTAGAGTACCTGATCAATGATTTGAAGAATACTTTGCATGAACTCAAAGAGTGGGCTAGCCCTGACAGAGTAAGTCTTTGCATAGATTTTTTGTTAATTTTCATGTGGCATAAAGCCAGGGCCTTCTTTACCCGGAGGTGCAAGGGGTACGTGGCATCCGGGCGCAGCGACCTAAGGAGCGCAAGTCGATTGATTTCAATAAAAAAATTCATCATGAACATCTTGATTTTTCAAGATTTGACTAACGACACTTAAATATACTTACTACACCTACACATAGGGCCATGTAGACTACTTCTCCCTCTCAAGTTTCATCCATCCCTGTTAATATCGTACTATTGTCGTACAGTGCAGACGTCTTAGTATAAATTGGTTTCTAATATTCACATAATAAAATTTAAAAGTGTAAAGTACTAGGGCGGTGTATTAAGCAGGAGATTGCAGTTATTAGCGAAGACTCTTTTTTTTTTTTATTGGACTTGACTTTATGTTGTTGGTCCGAAGACCTCACAACTTTACCGGGGTTTTCGGGGCGAATGCCTTTGCGAAGCGAAAGCGCTCGAGCCCGGGGGGCAACTTGCTCGAGGGGGCTCCCTAGGGAGTTTCTGAGGGACATTTTGCTTCGTTTGTCTATCATGGGTGCTAGACGACCCATCACAAATCGTGCTCTAATCCGGACTATAGTGATATGCTCGTTGAAGCGCAAGTTCTGATCTAGGGTGACACCCAGGTATTTGGTGTACTTTGCCCAGGGGATCTCTTGGTCGTAGAGCGAGATGGCTTTTAAGCGAAGGCAAGCGTGTTCGGGAGAGCGAAGCGTGCCCGGGGAAAAGAACATTGCTGCGCTTTTCTCCGGATTTCCCTCTATCCTCCATTTGCGAAACCATTGGCCTAGCTCTGTTACAGCTGCCTGTAGCCGGACGCAAGCCATTTGTCGGTTGTGATCTGATGTATAGAGTGCGGTGTCATCCGCGAAGAGGGCCAACTCTACATCTGAAGTTTTTGGGATGTCGCTGGTGTGCAGCATGAAGAATAGTGGAGACAGGGCTGAGCCCTGTGGTACACCGGCTGTGAGTGGATGAGGGGACGAGCGTGTTCCCTCCACTCGAAAACGGAAGCTACGGCCTAGGAGGAAGTCTCGCAAGATGAGCACGAGTCTGTCTGGCACACGGAACTGGTACAGCTTGTAAATCAAACCGTTATGCCAGACCTTGTCGAAGGCTTTAGCTACGTCTAGGAACAGTGCGGCTGTTCCTATAGGGCGGGGGCGATGGGCAAAGTGGGATAGTATGTGCTCCGTGATGCGGTGCACCTGTTGGACGCATGAGTGTCTGTCTGGCACGGAATCCAAACTGCTCGTCGGGTAGTAGATGTTTACTGATGGCAAAATCTCTAAGTCTAGAGAGGATGACCCTCTCGTAAAGCTTGCTGAGTGTGGCCGGGGAGGAGTTTTAAGACGCGATTGTTAATGCCATTGATCCCTGGGGCCTTTCGCGGTTTGAGGGACTTGAATCTTGCACTTCTTCGACCGTGACTGGGTCGAGTGTGGTTTCCGCTGGTAAGGAGGATCTACGTTCGACCTCGGAGGCCACCTCCGTCAGGTGTGACTGGTCGACGTTTTGTGTAGTGGGGGATTGAAGCTCTAGACTCTGAGCAAGACATTCGGCTTTCTCCTCGTCATCGAACGCCTCGGTGTTGTCGGCTCTTTCTAGCGAGGGTATGACAGTGAGGGTATCTGATTTGAGAGCTCTAGCCAGCTTCCAGTACGCCTGGTGGAGTTGGTTCGATATCTCGCAACGTTCTGTTCCAACGTTGTTCCCTGACTTCCCGGATACGTAGTTTGACCTCGCGCTCTAGTTGGCGGAGTCGGACTCTGAAGCGAAGATCAAGTAAGTGCGACAGCACTATATTCCCAATAGTTTTGCGCATTTGTAATCACGCCTATTCCAAGGACGCAACGAGCAGCAGGCAAACAGTCTGCTGAATTTACTGAACTTAATAAGCGAGATGATCAATAATACGTTACGCTTCACTTTTAGTAAAATGCTTGATAGCTTAAATTCATCCAAAACAGAGGAGATTAGATCTGTTGGAAGAGCATATTACTGAACTTAAGCAGATGATCAACAACCACCCAAAATAGAAGATTAGATCTGTTGGAAGAGCATATTAAAGAATTGAAATCCGTTACTACTACTATGAATTCTACAAGCCTAGAAATAGAATTGGGTATGAATAACATGTCGGAACAACTCAAAAGTTTGGAATTTAAAATTAACTCAATTGAACGAGACAAAAAATGCCTTGCAAATAATATAATTTCATTGGAAGTAAAAATCGACACTATTGAGCGGCTTTCTCTAAAAACATCCATTGAAATTAGGAATGTACCAAAAAATTCTCAAGAAAATAAATAAGTATTATATACATAATTTAATGCTCTCGCTTAAAATAGATTACAATAAAAGTGATATACGCGACGTCCAGCGTACCCACAATAGTAAGGAGAAGAAACACTCGTCGATCATTGTTGAGTTCCAGAGCACACTTCTGGTATCTTCAATGATGAACAGCGTTAAAAAATTAATAAGGAGAATACCGTACGTCTGAACTCCGGACATTTAGGAATTCCAGTAATTAGTAATCAAACTGGGCTGATTTATATATCTGAATGCCTGACATCAAAGTCAAAAAAGCCATTTTATATTACTAGAGAATTTACTAAAAAGTGTAACTATGCTTTTTGCTGTTCATCAGGAGGTAGAATTTGTTTACGGAAAGAAACAGGTTCGCAGTATATTTTGGTTAAAAATGAAGCTCGGATCGAAGAATTGAAGAACGAAAACTCTAAAAAGTGAATAGCTATTATAAATATATATTACATTATACAATTTCAGAAATCGACCAGCTGTAAAGATATGTATTCAGATGTTACTTTTAAAAATCGCAATTTAAATTTCTTGTTATATTTACACCCTTATTATATTTGCCCATACATAGGAATAAAACTCGCTATTAACTTGCAAAAACGTAATATACGTACATGTTTTGATAAAATTCTATCTACCTTTCAATCACACAATTTTTATTTTCACACACATTTTCAAACTATAATTATATGATGAATACTCAGACGAACCAAATTATTCGTCTAAGAACCCAATCTATGTTTTTGTTAATATACAGTTTTACTAATTTGCTCTGTATAAAATATACTTACATACTTATATAAAAAACTTAAACAAAACAGCTTATTCATAAGGACAAACAACATATTCACTCAGACACTATGTACTTCAGCCAACTCATTATTAAATAAGAACTATTTTAATATATGTAATTAATTTTTTTACCTAATATATACTCCATATATTATACTATACACTATTTGTATTTTTTACACTTATTATAGTTATATGTATTATCTTAATTATATACTACGCACTGTTTTCGTTTTTATAGTAATAATAAATATAAAATTTAATTATGTCAGAAACGCACCTTTTTTAAAGTCCTATAACTCAATACAATCTCATTATAATATAAACACAGCTAACCTATTTATTAACAGTAATTGTCTTTTTACGATTATTACATATTTAATTATCATCTTTTATCTACTTTACTCAATATATTATTTGTATGGCAGTTATGATTCAGTGGGGTCTACTTATTGTTATTTTCTTGGTATTTATACATCAAACAATTATACAATTAATGTTATTGAAATTAGCCTTCATTGTCAAAATTCGATAATATCAATTTAATTAATGAAATCGATAATTTTTCTATAGCTTCCTCGTCACTGATCAATGTTGAAGACTGTGTTCAATCTATGTCACAATTTAAATATCCGTTTTCTATTTTAAGTCAAAATATAAGAAGTATTTATTGTAACTTTGATAATTTTCTTACATTAATTAAATGCAGCCAAATCTCATGGGATTTAATAATACTAACAGAATGTTGGCTTAAACAATCTGGAATAATTCCTTCGTTGAAGGGTTTTAAATATGTAGCCTCTAGTACATATTTAAATCAAAACGATTGTATTGTGGTGTATTATAAGACGGGCCTAAAAATTTCCGTCTCTGATAACATTGTTAAGGATGCTTCTTGTGTACGCCTAACCATAAATGACAAAATAACAGTTTTAGCTCTTTATCGCTCTCCATCAACTCATAATATTGATTGTTTTCTTAACTCACTAGATGAATGTCTTAAGCGTCTTTCCTCAAATAAAACTATTGTTATCACCGGTGATATCAATATTGACATCTCTGATAATTCCTCAGATTCTAGATTCAGTATTTACCTGGATCTTCTTGCTTCTCATGTATTGCTTCCTGCCCACTCTATCCCTACACGTTTTGACTCTTGCCTTGATCATAATATAATAAAAACTAAGGATAAAACGTACTCCTATATAATAGACTCCTCAATAACAGATCATAACGCTACTATGCTGATTCTTGAACAATCTACTCCTTTAACTCAAATACAGCATACAAAAATCTGTATTAACCATACTACCTTAGATCAGTGTATGAAAAACATTGATCTATCCTCTATTCTTTCCACTTCAGACGTTAATATTGCTTCACAAATCTTAGTCGATACCTTAACTGAGGCTATCAGTGCAAACAGCACAGTGAGAAAAATCCCAAACAGAAAGAAAATTACGAAGTCTTGTATTACACCTGGCATTTTAAGATGTATGCGACATCGTGATTCTCTTTTCAAAAAGACTGAGAAATACCCAAATGATGAAGTATTAAAAGTTACATATAAACGATACAGGAATTTCTGTAACTCTCTCTTAAAGAAATTGAAAAATGATTATAATAAAAATGCAATTCTTAATGCAAAGAATAATAGTAAATTACTATGGGATATCATTAAAAATATTACATATAGCAAAAAACTACACGATTCACCTACACAACTTTTGTCATCTGTTAACCCTAACGATTCTATAAATGAAGTCAACTCCTACTTTTCTAAGATTGGTTCTGATTTAGCTCAAATAATTATCTCTAAAATATTCCTTCTTTTCATGTGCTTCTCACAAAAACTGTCCTTAACTCTTTTGTATTATTTACCCACTAGTGAATCTGAAATAAACAGTATAATTGCAAGTTCAAATTCTGTCTGCTCTGTCGGTTTAGATGGTATCTCAAACAAATTTCTGAAAACTTATAAAGATAAATTAGTTCCTTCAATTACTCACATTTGCAATTTGTCGTTCTCTACTGGTATTTTCCCAGATTTATTCAAAAAGTCTGTAATAGTACCCGTCCATAAATCTGGTGATAAAAGCCGCGTCAATAATCATAGACCTATATCTATTTTATCAAGCTTATCAAAGGTTATCGAACGTTTACTTAGTAATAGATTAATTAAATATTTAGAATACAATAATTTAATCTCTACTCATCAATTTGGTTTTCGATCTGGCAAATCTACGGATGCCGCAGTTGAAGAATTAACTAATTATATAAATTCTAATCTTGATAAAAAAACAGAAAGTTATTGCCATATTTCTAGATCTAACAAAGGCTTTTGACGCGGTCTCAACCGCGCTTTTAATTCATAAACTTGAAGCACTGGGAATAAGAGATCTTCAGTTACAACTTTTCGCTGGTTATCTCCGAAACAGAACGCATAGAGTCCGCATTGGAGAATATATAAGTAAAGACACTATTATTTCTTTTGGTGTGCCCCAGGGCAGCATCCTTGGCCCAACCCTCTTTCTTGCGTATATAAACACACCTGCGACTTAGAACTTGAAAACGGTAGTATTATTACATATGCTGATGATACTGCACTCTTTTTTCTGCTGATACATGGTCAAAAGTATTCCAAAGTGCCCAAAAAGGTCTTAATAAAGTTATGGATTAGCTAAATTCAAATATATTAACCCTTAATATTGATAAAACGAAGTATATGACTTTATCTCTTAGAAATCAGGATCAACCTCATATTCAAACTTTGAAAATAATAAGCTCACTCTTTGTCTTTCTCATGCTACTTGTAACTCTTGCCCTACTTTGCATACAACTCAACATATTAAATATTTGGGTGTTATCATTGACCAAAATCTAAGTTTTCAACCATAAATTAACTCATTAACACTCAGATTACGAAAGTTAATTTATATTTTTAAAACCCTTGGTCAGGTTGCTGATTTTAACATAATGAAATTATTATATTACGCCCTATGCCAATCTGTTTTGAGCTATTGTATCACGTCATGGGGAGCTGCCAAAACCGCAATGATAAAATTAGAACGTGCACAACGAGCAGTACTTAAAGTCAGTCTTCTCTCCCGTTCTACTTCCCCACCAAAGACCTTTATGAACGCTGGAAAGTGTTAACTGTTCGGCAACTCTTTATCCAACAAATGGTTCTTAAACAACATGTTATCACACCATTTATATCATCCAATTCTATTATTAAAAGGAATTACATCCCCTGTTGTCAGCACAGCGTTTTGCTGTAGATTTTTGTTCTTTCTAGGGAGTTACCTATATAATAAAATCAACAAGCGGATTGATTATTTCCTTTGACTAAAGCTAAATGTAAAAAAACTCTCACCGAATGGCTTTTGAAACTCGACTATGACTCCACTGAAGCACTATTAGTCCTAATTACTTAAATATTTCCCTTTTCATTGTTTTTATTATCATCTTGTATTATAGTATTTTATATGTTCACTCATTTATTTATCTCTATGTAATTCTCATAGTATAATCTAATCAATTCCTCTCATTTCAAATCACATAAACTCACACAGACACATTCACACACATTTACGTACAATATATACATAAGTACATATAAATACACAATTACACACTGCACACCGATCTACACTCAATACATTGTATTTCTTTTATAATCGAATAACTAGTTGCAAGTATATATACCTACATTTTTCCACGGGGAGAGAGAGGCTGGTGATCAGTCACACAGGATTTTTCCTTTTACTGACACCAGGCTCTCACCAATTGTTAGTAATTTAAAACCTTTTTTAGCAATTACTTATGTCATGTTATATTGTGAGAGCAAATAAATAAAATATTATTATTATTATTAATATTATAAATACGAAAATAACTCTGTCTGTCTGTCCGTCTCTCCGTCTGTCTATTCCGTTTTCACGGAAAAACTACTGGACCGATTTGGCTGAAATTTGGTATATATGTAATTTTAATTTGGAGAGTCGACAAGGGATACTTTTAACCTGGATAATGGGATAGATTTATGTAAAGGTCATTCTAGAAATTAGGATAGGTTTTTGTGATTTGCCATTTTGGTCAATTTGGTCATTTTGGTTATTTTGGACATTTTGACCATTTTGGTCATTTTAGGCAAAATGATTTCCGCACCTTGGTGCCCCATATGCTTAAGACAGTCCTATATGTAGCTCGGGCTAGCTAAGATTAGATGGTTTATTTTTGATAAGGTAAATTAATCTTCACTAATTTCTGAGAAAATTGCTAAAGAAGTCTTATAAAATATGTTCAAACAGTTGGACTTTCAGAAATCTCAATCACCTCACAAAACATGGTTGATCACTTCGTGCAGATCTTTTTTTTTTGTTGAGGTAAAAATACTCGCCCACGTATCTAAATATTATGGTGATGTTGCGATCTGTTAGAAGTTTAATGGCATATTTCTAAGTATTCATTCATACAATCTAAAAGATCTTCAGCTGTTATGGTATGCGAGAAAACATGTAATTCGGGCAAGTCAATACTTAACGAATTTAAATTTTTACATAATAAAAAAAATACAAATTACTGAACAATTTTCGGGTAGCCAAATTGCCAAATCATGATCCGATACTCGGGCCCTATCACTAACCGAAAGAAATATTATTTCTAACGTAGGGATTCGTTTTGTAATATAACTAAGTAGAGGCACTAGTTCTATAAAGTTGTTAAATAAAATTTTCCTTATAGGATTTTATAGCTGATGACTAAATTGACCATTTTAATACTAAAACGCATGGCTCATGCGCTGTCCTACTTCCAAAGGACACAATGTTTATAGGAGTACTACAATCTCGCTTTGCTCATATGTTTCATATTCAAGTCGACATTGAAATAATTCACTGCTTGATTTCGTAATGAAAGTAACAAAACGACATTATCATTAAATACCCTTATCTATATACAGTCCACCTGTAAGCAAAGGTCATTTGGTATTAAAGCGCATAATTTATTTTAAATTGTGTGCGATATGCGTCATTGTCTATTTATACAAGTACATTACCATGCGGCTGCCGACGACAGTGGTAACTTCTATATTAGCATATATAAATATTTACGAATGTAATCTTTGTCGTGTTAAAGTGATCGTTTTAGCTTTTCATATCTAAATAGATAAGTCTAAGATCAATGCGATGCGATGATTTCGAAGTGTAGTAAGGCTATTAATAATTTTGTTTGGTACCTTTGGAAAATGAGCCGAGAGAAGAGTTTGAAGTTTAAAAATTCAAATGACTAAAAAAGCGCATCATTAATAAAGTATGGACTATATTTTGAAGAGAATGTCCCGACTAGGTGGAGGAGCGAGATGGAATGCTCCTCCGTCTCAAAGGAAGATCTTCCAGCGAGGTTATTGTTGTTGTTCAAATTATAGTGAAACAATTTGAAAACGAAGAATATCTATAGATTTAAATTATAAACTAGATTCTTTACATTAGACATAAAAATAAAAAAAGATCATCATGTTTATGCCATTTGTTTCAAGCGACATTTTGTGACGTCGCGTCGCTTGAAACAAACAGCCCTGGTTATGTTGATTGTTAATACATTAAATATGTAGAGCATTTCGTAATCAGCATTAGCTGTTTACAACAACACAATGTCAATACTGGCCGGAAATTTTGAGAGAGATAAAGCGACATAGTGATTAGTCTTTTATGTCCCAAATCAACTGAGGCAAAACGCCGAAGCCTCTGCTTCGGGGCTTATTTTCAAACGTCTTTCGTTGTTCGTTTTCGTTTTAGAACTATTTTCGCTTTTTTTTATATTTAAGTACATTTTCCATTGTGTGTTCCATTTATTTTTATGTTATATAGACTATAAATATTGTAGTATAAAAAAATCGTTGTCCTTTCTTCTATGTAAAATTTTAAAAGAAATGTTATATAAAAA
Source organism: Dendrolimus houi (assembly GCA_039645545.1). Lineage (NCBI taxonomy): Eukaryota > Metazoa > Arthropoda > Insecta > Lepidoptera > Lasiocampidae > Dendrolimus > Dendrolimus houi. Next base: position 15,219,988 of record CM077134.1, read on the forward strand.
TAACATCTGCTTAAATTACATCTTATAGCCTTACTTTTAAAAAATAATCACAGTTTAAAAAATTATTTAATAAATTTGCTACTTGACTCCTTTTACTTGAACATGTTTTAAGCATGTACGCTGGTACAAAATATATGAGACTGCGACGTTATGTAAGATTTTTAATTTGACTCATTAGCATTAAATTAACCCCCGGTTTCTATATTTTACCGACGGTTGTCTGTAATAGTAACTGATTGATTTTGAAGCTACCAATAACCGATGGTTGAGAGGGCTATACGAGCGTTTCACAAGCTCATTGACAATTAGTAATACTGTCGGTTTCAGTAACTAATTCCCTCCCAAGCGTTCTGCTTACGCAACGTAGTTGTGGTCGTAGTACACGCCACTTAATTCATTCAGTTGAGATTTATCTACAAAATAAGTACATTTGCAAAAGAAGAGATCTTTTGGGATATACGACTGTCATTAAAAATCAAGATTTCAATCAATCTGCTTTAAAAATACTTATAAATTACAGAGCCATTTTATATGAATGTTGCATGAACAAAACGCAGTAACCTAAACAACATATAAACTTTTTAAGTATTGATTGTTGGAACAATTCATTCATTCAACAATCATTGGATTTTTTATTATAAAAAAAAGAGCGTTGTCACAAGAAACAGTGTTGTAACTTCAGAAATTTTTCTCTAGTTACAGTGATTTGTGGTTTTCGACCGCAATTTTTTTTTAAATAAGTTAATACTAAAAACAACTATTTTCTTGGTATCAGAGTAAATGAACGTAACTTTGTGGAAACCTTGTCCGATTTTTTGTTTTTATTCAATTGTTTTAGGGAACTTTTTGTACCACGACCGTTTCACACAGATGTAGCGATGGATTTAATGTATTATTTGAAGCGATCTTGTAATTTATTGTTAATGACGTTAAATATTGACAGTTAGTACGTACTAATACGTTATCTATTAATACTGTTATATTCATTCACAGTGTTATATTTAACGCTATATTGAAGACGCATTAGGTTACAATCGATAACTATGACGTTATCGCAGGTGAAGCTCAAGAATAACCAAAACTGTAGTCTAATTAACGACTTTGGAACCTTTGACCTTATTATTAGAAATGTGACATTAACCATATAAGTTGTATCTGTGCTGGCAACAACTGAGAAATGAGAACTTTGTTGTTGTTTTAAATATTTGTCGATGAAAATTACGAACATTACGATTGAAATGATGAAGACAACCAAAGTGATTAAAATAACGAAAATGATGAAAATAACCAAAATGACCAATACAACCAAATTGACAAAAATGACAACACAAAAACAAAACCTATCCTACTTTCTGGGATAACCTTTACATAAATCTATCCCAAACTCTCTTTTCCCGAATGAAAAGTATCCTATATCTGTCCTACATATTGAACTTACATGCAGTGGTAGTCATGTAATTAAGAACGCTGATTTAAAGTGAAGATTTTTTTCAAACTAAGACGCAAAACTAATTGCATGTAATTTTTTTATTTCTCTCGATATCGTAAAACTTGTCCATAATACCGCTGTATTCATTGATATGATTAACTAAAAATAAATAGACAAACTTTTTACACTACTTCTAAACATAGTATTCTTATTTACTGGCTGGTCACGTAATTAAGAACGCTAAATAGTTTATACCTTTATTCAAATTTAAATAGAGAACACACAGTCGAGTTGTTACTGTTTGTATAATTTTGGCGCCATTTAGTGCTGTAAAAGATTAAAAGTGATTGCAGTTTTTGGCGGGAACTGAAAGGGGACGTCGTGCTGTGCAGTTTTATTTTCTAAAAATGTGTAAAAGTACTCTAAAATGAACAATAGTTGTAGGATATTGATAGTTTTTGAGTAGTAATTATGTATTTTTGTGAGAAATGTGAACTGTATAGTCAGATGTGGTCTTTCGAGTTTTCACAAGAACTCCATTGAATGGCGTCGGTTGTAGCCTGCAATACAACTGCGCTACTATACGAAGACATATTATTACATCAGAATTGGCTGTATGGACTAAGATTCCTTTGCCTGCCTTTGTGGCAAATTTGAAAAACAACAACAACATTAAAAGTGATTGCTTCTTATGAAAAAACAATGCGAAAAAATAAAAATTGTGATAAATCTACAAGGGAAGTAATAATAAAACTTCGCCGGAAGAATTGGTCTGATAAAAAGATAGCCGACTATCTGCAATGTTCAAAAACGATGGTTTCCCACTCTGGGGTTGTCTGAAAGAGATCGCTTTTTAGCGATAAGACCGCCCTTTGTACACAACTAGATATAATTTTAGTCTTTAAGTTCATTTTTGTATTGGTATATAATAAAGTGTTATCTATCTAAAGCATTTTGCTATGTATCAAACTACTTCGAATGTTCCACATGTACCTAAACAGAGAAAAACAACTCCTCGAGATGACCGAAACATCGTTCGTATGGCAAAACAAAATCCGTTTAAAGGGTCAAAGGGCTGAAAAAAGAATATTTTGGTGAAAACAACCCTTCAGCAATCTCAGCACGCACTATTCGAAGACGTTTGGTAGAAGAAAAATTGCACGGTAGGATAGCAAGAAAGGTACCCATGATAAAACTTTGCCACAGGCAAGCCCGGCTTGCATTTGCGAGAAAGTATGAAAACTGGACTGTGCGACAGTGGAAAAATGTACTTTTACCGACGAGACGAAAATAAACAGTGTATGTTCTGGTGAAAACGATATGTACGACGGCCCCCGAATACAGCATTCGACCCTAAGTACACGAAAGTTACATTAAAGCACGGTGGTGGAAATGTGAAAATTTGGGGATGCTTTTCTGGACGTGGTGTTGGACCTGTAAAGTTGATAGAAGGTAACATGGATCAGTTCCGATACAAAAATATACTGGAAGAAACAATGTTACCTTTTGCTGAAGACGTTCTACCGGTTATTTGGACATTCCAGCATGACAATGATCCAAAGCACACTGCATGCACCGTAAAAGAAATTCTTACAGCGCAATCAGTTTCTGTCTTAAACTGGCCAGCTAACAGCCCAGATCTAAACCCAATAGAGAATCTGTGGTTCCAAGTAAAGAAAAAGGTTTCAAATACACAGTGTGCCAATTTAAGAGAGCTGTACGACGTTTTTTTAGAAGAATGGAACTCTATTTCTATTGCGTAATGTCAAAAATTAATAGAGTCAATGCCTCGCCAGTGTAAAGCAGTAATTAAAAGCAGCGGATATGCTATTAATTATTAAGTTTAGTTAAAAATGTATTAAATTGCTTTTTAAATTTCTCGCGCTACATATTATTGTGATTTTTTAAATGTGAGTTTCATACAAAACAATTCCCGAGCAGTTTAATAAATCGTTCTTAATTATTTGTCCAACTTCAGTACTATTTGAATGTGTTACTTTGGTAAAATAAATAAAATGTGAGAAAAAAATAGTTAGCGATTTTATATTTATTCCAAAGCCACGTTGCTCTATTAATGTGGCCATTTTATAACATAACTAGTTGCTTCTCAGAAGGTACACATCTCTGTGTATGACACGATTTAAATAAAATAAACTTCTAGAACTTCAAATCGTTCTTAATTATATGACCACAAGCTGTAGTTACAGACAAATCGGTTCAATAGTTTTCCGTGAAAACATTACAGACAAACAGAAAAATATACTTTTAGCCCGGAAACTATTCCATTTTTCGGGACAAAAATATGCTATGTTCATCTTCAGCATCAAAAAAAGTATATATACTGAGTTTCAAACAAATCGGTCTAGTAGTTTTTCCGTGAAAGGGTAACAGACAGACAGACAAAGTTACTTTCGCATTTATAATATTAATAGATATGAATAGTAAAGCAATACTTGAACTGTTAAAGATAGAAATAGTAAATTTGAAAAATATAAATAAGAATTAAATCCAAGTCAAATAAAGAAATAAAAAAATAAGTTTAATTTAATTTAAAATCACGTATTAATAACGACAAAAAAACCGGCAACCGGCCGAAATCGGGCGGTAATAAAATTCCTACGAATAGTAGTGTTGATAACCAGGGTTTATAATATAGAAACACTTCATCTGTCGTTTCCATACAAAAAGTGTACCGATCGGTTAGAAAATCCTTCCCATCGGTAGTTGGTACTTTAATGAGTAACTAGCTACGAACAGTTCATTATAGAAACATTAGTAGTTACCAGGCGGTAATATTCTAACCGTCGGTATCAAAACGAATCGTTTTTGCAATATTGAAACCGGATATAAATCGAATGCAATTAGGATTCAACGCTCTAGGGTGATGATGCGAGTTCGAGGCTAGGGTTAATAAAGGTAGTGTTTATGTACTGTCATAAATAATTTTTCTAGTTATTAATCTACCCAACATAATTTGTCAACAGCCACCAAAAGGCTTCGTGAACATACTAGACGACGTGGTCATCTACAAGGACCCGTATGGTGTGGCGTTGGTCATCGGTGCTTGGAATTACCCCCTGCAGCTATTACTTTTGCCCATGAGTGGTGCAATCGCAGCGGGAAACACGGTTATCGTGAAACCCAGCGAACTCGCCGCGGCCTGTGCGGACTTTGTTGCTCAGACGTTGCCTAAATATGTGGACAATGTAAGTATTTGCTATCTGTAACATTCTGTTGATTAGTGCTTAGAACAAATTACTATAGTTCCATACAAATAGATTCCTATCGGCTTTCCTATCGATATTTGACAATGTATATGTACCTAAGTACCTATGTGTATGCCAACTCACAACATATTTAAAGCATTCTTTAGATATGTTTAAAATTTATAAAATTTCATCATTAGTTATATTGTTATTATAAAATATTCGTAGGACTTGTTATATCTTGTTTAAGAAAGTTCAATTTAAAACAAATTGTAAGCAATGTATTGGTTTTACCAGAATACAAGACAAATGTGCATATATTAAATACAACCGACCTGGGTGTGAAAAATAAAATCTTTAATCATATATTTTTATATATTGCTCAGCCGTGAGAATAATTAACAACGTTTGTAATTTGTTAAAGTTATAAGATATGTATATTAATTAAATTAATGAAGTTGATTAATATGCATTGCTAGTTTACATTTAATTACAGTTTTAATCTTTTGTTTAATAACGTAGGTACTTACTCAAATATTGCATTTAAATAAATATTCATGTACACATATTTTCTTGCCTTAATTCCGTGTCACGTCATATTTATAGATTTTTCGCAATTTGGATACTTTCTTGTGTAGCTACATATTATGCTGCTATATAATATGGTATATTCTATACATATATATACAATTGTATTATACTTCCAAATAAATTTTACCTACATAGATTTAATCGTTTTAAAAATTAATGGGCTGGAAATATATACATATAAGGACAACCATGATTATATGTAAAGCTTCCGTTCTTGCGAATCTAATAACGGTGCCCTATCGTTCGAATATACAGATAATAGTGATTTAATAAAAACAATTATCGAACATTATTCAGTGCTCTTCAGGTAACGGAAAATAGTGCATAATTGATTGTCAAATTCACAATAATATTTATCACCAACATAAATCTTTGACATACAGCACCATCTGTTGTGTAAGTGAAAATTCAAGTCGATCGCTTGTACGTTATTGAACTACTGAATAATGCCTTCTGAGAGATGTGGTACTTGCCGTAAATTTATTTCATCTACAGATGGCATTAGGTGCACAAAATGTAACGTACCGCAGCATAGAAATTGCGTAGCGCTCCCGCCCAAGGGCAATGTGGCGGCTGCCTGGAGGTGCCCTGACTGCAGAAAGGGAGATTTAAGAGGAAATAAGGAGGGCACACCTGCGAGTGTCGGGTCAATGTCAACTTATGAAGACGCTAGTCAGTCTGACAGCAGTCCCACATTGTCAATGCAGAGGGGAGAGGTCGACCCAACGGAATTCACTAATAAAGGCTTAATGGGGGAGATGCGAGCGATGCGCCGCGATCTCTTAAGTTTCCGAAAGGAAATTTCAGATCTGAAGATCGAGGTGCACTCGTGTATTAGCCGTATTGATGAACTACAAACACGGATGGAGGCCTTGGAGAACCGTTCCTTAGCACAAAAGGAAATACCACCTGATGTGAATGGGATCATTAACCAGCTCAGAGCGGACCTCAATGACCGTGACCAGGATCTTCTTGGAAATGATTTGGAAATAAGAAATATTCCCGAAGAGAAAGGTGAGAATCCCATGCACCTGATTGTGTCTGTTGCAGGGAAGTTAGGTGTTAAGTTAGAAAGTCGGGACATCGTCAGTGCTGAAAGATTAGTTAGTCGATTCATCAACGCAACAAACCCTGAAGGAACAACGGTGCCGCACCCTCGCGCTCTCGTAGTGCGCATGACACGACGTGACGTCCGGGACGAGCTGTTACACAACGCCAGAGTCCGGCGTAACGCAGACATGGGTAACATTATAGCCGGAAAGGCACAACGTTTTTACATTAATGAACGTTTAACGAGAACTAATCGGCAGTTATTTCGTTTGGCACGCGATGCAGGACGGCAGTACGGGTGGCAGTTCGTCTGGACGAAACGCGGCCGTATCCTTGCACGTCGTAAGCAGGGTGATCCTGTGGTGCGAATTCGTGTCGAAAATGATATTATCAACAATATTGGTCCTGTTATGGTTTCTACGCAATGATTTTCGTTATCAACCATTGTATGTTTTTTGGTTTTTATTTATTTTGGAGTCTACGCCGCCCAGAAAAATATTTTATACTGTCAATTGGTCAACACCAGGCAAATACCTATATTATATATGTTATATCTACTAATTACAAAATATATCTATACTTATATAATTTATATACATTAAAACTAATTTTAACTAATATACTTATAAAATGTATTGGATATTTCGATATAATAATATTTCCTAAGATATCTATAAGCTACTGTTCACGCAATAATATATACAAGTTAGTTAAAAGTAACTTAAATAATATATATTTAAATGTGTTTAATAAACTTCATAACTATATCTACTGGAAATTTTACATTTTTTTTTCTCTTTATTACATAATATAAATGATTCCAAATAAAAATATAAAGTTTGGATTTTTAAATGCAGGATCTCTTGGGACAAATCATGATGAGTTTATACTCGCTATGAATAAACATTCTGTCGATATCATGGCAATAAATGAAACCTGGTTGCGTCCAGGAGAGGAGGGTCGAGCGCCTTATGTTCCAGGATATCGACTTAGACACATGCCGCGTCCGCAATCTATATGTGGGGGCAGAGGAGGAGGAGTTGGTTTTTATATCAAAAATGAAATACATACAAGAATGAGAACACATCCAGAACATCCAGACGTCGAACAACTATGGATGTCCTTAAAATTAAATGGTAAAAACATCTTGATAGGTACTGCATATAGACCACCGTGGTTTGACTTGGAAAGGTTTCTTAATGGAATAAGTGAGCGCGGTTGCGCTGGCACCTTACAATAATATAATAATATTAGGAGACTTCAATGTAAATTTGTTAGAAAAGGATAGCTTTGGCTCTAAAAGACTTCAGGAATTTTTCAACCACTTTAATTTGCAACAAATAGTTGATACATCTACACACTATACAGGTCTAAGTTCGTCTTTAATAGACATAATTTGCACAGACATTACTTCATACACAACAAAGGTGGACCATATAAGCGAGCTTAACCACCACTCTTTTGTAACGTGCGAGACTAATATTAAAAAATATAAACCTACACCACGTTTGGTAACATATAGGGCCTTCCAAAACATAATACCGGACCTATTCAACCATGATTTGAAATTATTACCTTGGCAATATATAGGTGACGAAGTTGATCTAGATGTTAAGGTATACACACTAACCTCCTATATTGTTACTTTATTTGACTTGCATGCCCCAATGAAGAGTAAAGTATTTAGAACACCTCCAACTCCATGAATTACAGATAATATAAAATTAATGTTCAAACTTAGAGATAAAGCTAAGAGTAGATATAATAAAACCAAAATAGAAAGTCATAAACAATATTATTTAGATCTTAAGCATTTATCGGCAGAGGCACTACATAATGAAAAGAAAGGGTATTTTACACAACACATAAATAATAATATAAATAAAGCTAAAGTACTTTGGAAAAATTTAAAATCAAATATACTTCAATCACATACAGAAAAGATACTCCCGGTTCATTTTAATGACCCAGGTGGTACGAATGAAGCTTTTCTGGAAGTACCTGGAGATAACACTGGGAGCAGGGAGCAGTTTATACATTTTGATAATCAGAAGTATATTCAAACAAGTTTCTCTTTATAAACAGTTTCTGAGGATAAAATACTAAAAATTATTAATTCACTTAAGTCGAACGCAATTGGAATAGATGGAATAAGTCTCGAAATGATTAAATTAACACTGCCAACTTCCCTTAAATTAATAACTAATATTATAAACAAATCTATTACAACAAACAAATTTCCTTATCTATGGCGACAAGCTGTTGTACGTCCAATCCCCAAAAAGAATAATCCGGTCAGTTACAAGGATCTGCGTCCTGTTAGCATATTACCATGTCTTTCCAAAGTCCTGGAAAAGGTGGTCTACTTACAGGTTGTTGAATACTTAGAAATAAATAATATATTACCTGATCTTCAATCTGGATTCAGGAAGGGATGTGGCACAGCAACTGCTTTATGTGATGTGGTAGGAAACATTACTGAAGCTCGTGATCAAGGGCAGGGTACGGTACTTGTTCTGCTAGTCTACTCACGGGCTTTTGATGCAATCAACACAAATTTACTTCTGTCCAAGCTATCATATTATGGATTTACAAATGAAACTGTTCTTTGGTTCCGTAGCTATCTAACAGAAAGGAAACAAAAGTTGAAATTAAAAAGCAGATGGAACTTTTGCTGCATCAGATCCCTTACATCTAACTAGAGGAGTTCCTCAAGGATCTATTTTAGGTCCACTATTATTTATAATTTACACAGCGGATGTTGTCAATTGCATTCAGCATTGTAGGTTTCATATGTATGCTGACGATATTGAACTTTATAAACATTTTATCCCAAGTGAAACATATGAAGGTGTTTGTGATATTAATAGTGACCTAGAAAGACTTGTACAATGGTCTGAAGCCAACACACTGGTATTAAATCCAACAAAATCTAAATTTATGATACTAGGTGGTCGCCAACATGTTAGTACAATAAAAAATGGTAGTCCCATAATCAAAATTCAAAATGAACAAATTGAAATGGTTGATACTGCTTGTAGCCTAGGTCTCACTATTGACTCAGAACTGCATTTTGAAAAGCATATCAGTAATATTATGAAGAACTGTTTTTATAGATTAAAAATATTATATACAATTAGGGCTTACATTAATGTAGAAGTAAGAAAAAGATTAATAGAGAGTCTGGTGCTGTCTAAATTAAATTATTGTAACACAGTATATGGGCCCGGCCTATTATCACGAACAGAGCGTCTAATACAGCGCATACAGAATGCTTGTGCCCGTTACTGTTATGACATACCAAGAAGAAACCATGTTACCCCATATTTGAATAAAAATAATGTGTTAAAGATGGCAGGTAGGAGGAAGTTACACTTAGCTTGTATGCTGTTTGGTGTAATTTCCTCGCAGTACCCTAAATATCTGTACAATAAGATGGACTGGAGATGGAATAGGTCACACCATTATACTATGCGGTCTGTTACGAAACCTTTAATAACAGCGAAGCACAAGACAGCTGCTTTCAGAGGCTGTTTCAAATTTGCTGCCACTCATTGCTGGAATGATATTCCTCCACCAATTAGAGACCTAAAAACAATAAATTCATTTAAATTCCACTATAAAAGACATCTTCTCACCTTACAAAAAGAAGATCATACATATGCATTGATAAGCCTTTAAATAATTACAATGTAGTTCAGTTACTAACTCACCTTGATATGAATCCAAATAGAATTACATACATAGACAGGCAAATCGAAGTGCAAATGTAGCGTGGTTTAGTAGTTCTTACCCAAAATCACTACAATAATTATCGTTCTGAAAATTGTAATTTATACTTTTACTTTCAATAAACAAGAAACTCGTATGCAGTATACACATATCACTGTCTGACAACTTACTTGTAACGCGAGTCAGTCTTATGCACGGCCTATATAGTATATAGAGTGAGAAAATAAAATATATTAAACATTTCATATCTTTACAGTAAAATAACACATTCAATATTTTATAGGTTATGAAGTAAAATGTTATTTGTTGCCTCATGTCAGTGACGTGGCACACAGAATTTGGTAATACTCGGCAAGCACTCTAGCGAATTGTATTCGAATAAATGATTCGATACAAGTTTGTTACATGATGATTTATTTTAATTTTAATTTAGAAGTAACGTATTTATTGTTGGTTTTATTCAAATGTATTTATTTATTTTTACTAATTAAATATTATATAAGTAGACTTAGTTTTATAAATTATTATTATTATTAGTTATTTAATTAACAAATTTGGGTCGTTTTGGTTTTAAAGGAAGTGCAAAGCTTAAAGGAAGGTTTGCACTGAAAATCAGCGTTATGTCGGATATAATTCCGGCACAGCAATATGCTGAGTGCAAACCTTGTTCGTTGAAAATGCGGCGTACAAATTCTCAAAATATGCTCTGTGTATAATAATGTATAACGAATGTAATTACGTCGCTATTTCTTCGAATAAAGTTTTTCTTTCTTTTCTTTCTTCTTTTCTTTCTATTTTAATTGAGTTTACGGTTTTAAGGATTTGTTTCTCACAAAAATCGTAAATAGGTTGTCTTGAAAAAATATAGAAAGAACAGTTGTTAATTAAAGGCCAGGAGCTCCTTAGCATGTATAGAGCGATTGTATAAAATAATTTTTTTAAGGTTACAATTTTTTATCCGCGTGACATTTATTCCACAGGTCCACAAAAAAGTTGTGTGCTGGGTTGTCACATTATGATTTTATGGCGTATTTTTTCCCGTTGAACACGAATCTGAAGTCAGTTTTATCGGGGTTTTCTTGATTATTTGCTCATTGATCCCCAATTCTCACTTCAGATTCGTGTTCAGCGGAAAAAAGACGTCAGGAAATCATAGTCTGACACCCAGCACACACAACTTTTATTTGTGGACCTGTGTTATCAATCACAAGTCGTGGTGGCTTAGTTGCTAACGCTAACCCGTCTCGTTCTCATAGTGTCCATCCGAATCCTAACTGGGGATCATGCATTTCAGACAATTCACATATAGTTCTTGTAATTCACGAAAAAGACCTGCCTTTATGTAAGTACGTGCAAAACTTAAATGCGTCCTTGAAATTTGAACGAGTCGTTGCGCAAAGCACAATTACAAAGATCGCGCGGAGGCACGTAGTGGGCGAGTGTTGCGCTCTCGCACGTTCGCTATCTGGACTCTTAAAACGTCTCTTTCGCGATTCTCACTGTAGTTGTAATAAATGACAGGACCTTGCACAAATTCACCAAGCTAACTTCTGTCGATGCGCATTTAAATTTTGCGCGAACTGTACGCGTGGTTGAACATTGCGATAGTGAATACGTCTGCCGGAACGATCAGTTCCCAGTTGCGAGCGTGCCGTCCAATCTACCCACATTTGGTCTCACGTACACAAAAATACGTATTTAGCGCACGTAAAGCCTGTTCACTTTTGTGAATTGCAAGAACTATACTATATGCTGAAAGTAAAGGAAGAGACTGTTGAAATTTTCAAATGTGAAACCCGTCAATCTGCTTTGAACAAACGTTGAGGGTATATACCGCTAATTTCCTGGCAGTCCCAATATCAGCAGTAGGATGTTTATTATATTCAATTTTATGGATATTGCATGAATGACGGTTTCATTTTCTTCAAGGATGCAGTGATTGTTGTTGAGGGTGGTCCAAAAGAAACTACAGAACTTCTCAAGCAGAAGTTTGATTACATCTTCTATACAGGTGGCACCAACGTCGGTAAGATTGTATACGAAGCCGCCAATAAACATTTAACTCCCGTCACTCTCGAACTCGGTGGGAAAAGGTACGAGATTATCTAAATTTTAAAATAATATTACACTATTTATCTTAACGGATGATTTTAATTATTGTTTAAATTATAATTATAAGCTATTTGAATCCTTAGAATTGTGACGGCAAGGCCTACACACTATACAAAATAAAAGACGCTGTCATCTTTTGTAACATGATTAAAAGTGTGTCAGTTGATTTGACTATCATCTACACTATTGATTATATGACACATTTTACAATAAATTCCCAAACTATTTACATAAAAAGTAGTTTTCGTTTAAATGTTTTGCTTTCAAAATTATATTACACTAATATTATAAAGACAAAATATTTGTATTTTTAGATGTTTGTAACGAATAAACTCAAAAACTACTGGCCCGATTTCAAAAATTCTTCCACCATTAAAATGCTACATTATCTTTGAGTAATATAGGCTATATTTATTGCTAAAAAAATTAAAGATCCCTACTACAACTGGAATAATGTAACCCAAGGTGTAAAAAAATTAGCCATAAAATGTCTGTCATCGCATGCGCTGCGGAAATTGTTGATGATAGAACAAAAAAATGTTTTACAATATTAAAGAACATATCAATATCTATAAAATACTTCGCGATACCATATGTCCAACTATTATATTTATGTCGCTATAACTACTTTTTTACATTTTAAAAGTTGTTAGAAATGCCGACCAAAATCAGACCATATTATCCATACCTTTGTATTAATCCTTATCCAAATAAATTATTTCGTATCCAAGACTTTCAATTGTAGATTACTTTTTGAATTATTTAAATCGAAAATTCCATTGAAAAGATATTACGAAATTAAAAATGTCAATTTAAACAAAATACTTGGCGCTGGAATCGGGTTCTAGGATTTTGATTAAATTTTATGTGTTTGAGTGGGTACTGTTTAAACTAACAATTAGACCCGGTAGGTGGTGCTGGAATCGTGTTCTAGATTATTTTTTTCAGGGCAGGACAACGTCTGCCGGGACCGCTTGTCTATAAAATTTTAAAAGTATAGTCTTTTGCTTTTTAGATTTTTTGTGCTTGTCTGTTCGAGACTCATGTAAAAACTACTAAGCCGATTTCAATGCGGTTTTCGTTAGCCGATAGTAAACTTCCGGACTTAAAATCTACGGTATTTTATATTCTTTTCTTTAGAATTTTCTTGAGAGCAGTTTAAAGTGGTTAGGTGTAAAAAAAATTGATTCCGATGCAATATTTTCACTGATCGATAGTAAATTTTCTGGAATAAAATCTGTGTTACCTTTGATTTTAAATATTGGTAAAATAACGTATTTTTGTGCCAGCGTGGACGAAGTTGCGGGCAAATGCTAGTTATGAAATACATTAGTTACTGTTTAAACAATAACCAATATGCTACTCGATTCCTTAGAATTACTGCGTTAAGACGTCAAGATACCCAAGATATCTATTGGTGGCAGTTGCTTCTTGTTTGGAAATTAAACTCGATATAATGGACTGTATAATTATTATTATTGAACTTTTTACATGAATCGAAATATACATAGAATAAGTACAAATTATGCAAGAGAGTCGTCGTTGAGAATTATAGTAGAACTGTGAATTGTGAAGAATTATGAATGAATAAATGTAGTAGCAATTTTTGCCTCCAAGGCCGCTCCTATATCCCGCGTACCGTCCGACGCCTAGCTGCTAATTGTGTGAGCTATGGGCGTCGGCGGTATGCGGGGCGCGGAGAGTAGGTGTGCTCCGGCGAGCGGGTCAGGGGGTGCTCTCTGTCCGCAACAATATCCATACAAAATCAAGGCGGCTGTGACGTTTTGTATGTTAATAAAAAGTGATTTTCATTTGATTTAACTGTCGAGAATGTCATTTTTAGCCCTGTCTATATAGACAGTACAGCAGACATATACATCACAGCCAAACGTTTGCTATGGGGCAAATGCATTAACGCCGGCCAAACGTGCATTGCTCCAGACTACGTACTATGCACGAAAGAAATCCAGGACAAGTTCATCGTTGCTGCAAGGAAAGTATTAAAAGAATGGTACGGGGAAGAGCCACAGAAGTCACCGGATTATAGTCGGATTATCAACAATAGGCATTTTGCGTAAGTATCACTTCACCACTCTTGTTATGTTCCATCCCTTCTGTCAATCGAGACAGTCTTGCGCACTCAAAAAAGTAAAAAGCAGGATATTGCGAAGCTTTCTTTTATACAGGGAAAATCAAATTGAGGACCATAGGCCGCGCGAGGGAGAAAGGTCGCGGCCCATTTGTAGGATTCGCCAAGTCGCGGTGGCACAAGTACCTCACGTGTAAACTGCCATTGCCACGCCGCAGTTAGGAATACCCACTAAAACCCCTGTCTGATCCTCGAACGTCCCTTGTCTGGTCTGTGGGTTCGCTCGCGCATTCACCTCCAGCTCGGATATACGACGGCCAGCCCCTTTACGGGCTAGCCCCACCAATTGTTAGTCGGAGATCCGGGTCTCTCCGACTATCTCGGGTCTCACCTCGAGGTGAGAGGGGCGGGCGTCCCTCTTCTCCGGCCTTTATGTGAGGACGTATCCGGTTTCCCTGCCGGTCACACGGCCGTAGCCTACGGCACCGCCGCCTCCTTTGCGGACATTACACTGTATCATTACAGTCTCTGTATCTGTACTAGTGGCAATTCACTCGCCACTGTAACACTATATTATTCCGAAGCTGGCAAGCAGGTTAACGGCCCATCTTAAACTTGATTAACATTTGCATTAGTTAAGTAGTGAGTTAACTTGCGAATAAATCTTTATCATCGTTTGGAGAGATATCTTAAGTAGATATATATCTATATATATATATATATCAACAACTTATTACTTAAGTAGAAAATTTCTGTCTAAAACATTATAATGACTTGTCGGTTTCGCAAGTTACCTAACTACTTAACTAATGTAAATTTGGCTTTATGGAAATTTGCTACGGTTGCTTATAGACTTATTAAATCTAGGAATGAAGCCAACGCGTTGTCAGTCTTTATGATGGGATAGAAGGGATGGGATAGAAATGGGACCCTACCCCATCTTATATCGGAGGGGGAAGTGAACTATCGGAACTCTCACAAACACAAGGATAAACTTTCAAACTAAGAGCTAAAAATTGTCATTTTTGAATGGCAGTTAGTATCTTGTGAATTCTTAAACTTATTTTTTTTCAGACGTCTACAAACATTACTTGATGCGGGTAAAGACAAAGTAGTGGTTGGTGGGAGATATGACGCCAACGACAAGTTTATTGAGCCAACTATCTTGGCTAATGTCACTGCTTCAGATAAAATAATGGAGGATGAAATTTTTGGCCCTATCTTGCCAATTGTGCCTGTCGAAAATGCCTATGAAGCGATTAAATTCATTAATTCCAAGTAAGTTCTATAAAAGCATATTATTTATAATATATTAATAACTATATAAGCGTCTTTATTATTACAAAAAGTAGAATACCTATGATCTAATACGTGTTTTTTTGCATATAAAAAATAGTAAATTTTAGGGACATGATTAACGTAGGCTTTGAATGTTAATTTTATTCACAATATAAAATTACTGCAATAAAAAATACCCTTTAACAAAGGCAAAGCATTTATAAGATCCAAGAAAATAAGCATAAGTCAAACCTATAATTTGCTTCATAATTTCAATTTAACAATTTTAGAATAAATCACACATCATTATGGGGCCCATTATTCATATTAAGGCTTAACGTCACCGTTGGTTTTTATACTTAATTTCATTAACATAAACATTAAGATTAATAAACGTTTCTTAAATACATAAGCTTTTCGATTTACAATCCACGTAAGGACAGAAAGGAAGAAAAAGTTTACCTTTAGAAATAGCGATGTACTGATATGCTCATTTTGTGTTTAAATTCTAAAAAATTTACATATGTTTAAAATAAATTAAAATTTTATTAGTATTTAGATTATTATATATAACTTGGCTATGCCCGCGTCTTAGTCCATGCTTGATTTGAAATTACCGCTTGAAAAAAATGTCTACGAAAAATCTTTTTCGGGCATTCAGCAAATATTAGGGGATTATGCTGTAGCCTATTCTACGGTTGCGTACTGGGTGTCTGAATTTAAAAAAGGTAGATCAAGCTGTAAAGATGACGACCCGCGTTCTGGGTGGCCTACAACGTCCGTTACGGAAGGAAATGTCAAAAAGTTGAGAATCTGGTCTTGGAAGACAGAAGAATAACTATAAAACATATAGCTGAGATCCTAAACATATCTTTTGGTAGCGTTCAATCCATTTTAATTGATTCACTGGGGTTCAAAAAAGTATTGGCATGATGGGTGCCACGAATGTTAATCAACGAAAACAAAAAGCGACTTTTGGAAATTTCTAAGTGTAATCTTGAAATGTTCCAGCGTGGTTCGGATAATTTTTGTCGTCACCTTGTCACCATGGATGAAACAGGTCCACCACTTCGATCCTGAAACTAAGAGACAAGGCATGTCTTGGAAACGACCATCCTCTCCATCCATTAAGAAATTTAAATTTTTGCATTTTTTAATATTGATTCCAAGAACTTTTTGATTCACCCTCGTATTTTGTGTTCTAGTTCGCTATTAGAAATGAATATTTTTCTTTCTTTCTATCGACTAGGAGTGTGCATCTAGGTACAAGCCAGGTTTTTTTGGTTGCATGAATTCTCTATCAGATTAGCCTCGAGCCCCGTGGTTCCAGGATCTCAACTCCATCTGTGTCTGAAAAATTGGAAGATCCCAAATTATCAACACGTCACATCTTGCATGACTATGAAGTTTCCTCTGTCATATTCCCACAATAGCAGCATAGTCCATTTTGCACGAGACATTTCCCCAGACGAATAATTCTAAATATAGCATCATCCAGGAGTATGCCTATACTGAGAACAGCGCCAGTAGCTACAAACCTGACTCCCTTTAAGAGGACTAAGAGATGGACATACTCTCGCTGGCGCAAGAAGAATAAAGGTTTTCAAGCATCTAATCGCTGAGAGGTCCGTCCCATAGCATTTGAGACTGGTTTTACTGGCAATTTTTTGCGTCGGAAAGCTTATAACTAAAATATTATATAAAACTTATTTTAAAAAGCGGTTGTATAACTGTAAAAAATAATTAAATAAAACAGATTTATTGCCAAGATATGATTATTTAAACTGACATTTAAAGCTGTATATTATGTAAACGTCATAGAAAGTTTAGCCTTATTTTTTTCTGGGATATAAACAATAAGCCTAATAATTCACTTGCACATTTATAAGCACATTTAAATGCCATGATAATAATTAATTTGTTATTTAATTCTTATTTTGAAGCTATTTTAATTCCTGGTGTTATCATCTTCAAAAAAAAATATTTTGGATGTTTATATGCGTAATTTAACCACTATGAGATTAGGATATATTATGCTTATATTTTAGTATAAGAATTTGCCATTATTTATAATGTGTGTTGTTTTACAGTGTGTTTGTTAATCGTTTTATAATAATCATTGGGAACTTCATTATATTTGACTGAGCATCATCGAAGTAAATTTTTACATCTGCATTTTATTTAAGATCTTATATTTATTTCTCAGTGTGGGAAAATATTTTCATTTAAAATTTATCAATGTTATATTGGGAAGTCGCCATTACTTCAATATTCTGCTGGGAATTGTTATTATTATATTAGAAATATTTTTGTGTGTTGTCATTTTTAGTTAGTATGCATTTTTAAAACCTTCATGCCATAGATGAGGACATACAATGGGTGTTTTGACTTAGGTGATCGGTTTCAGGGAGCACTCGTTAGTGCTTTACGTGTTCAGCAAACAAAACAATATACAAAAGTTGTTCACTGAGCAAACTCGTTCCGGCAGTATCAATATGAACGACACGATAATGTTTTACGCCGGTAAGACCTTAAGAAAATCCGGCACATCGTAAAAGCAAAGTTCAACCTTCCGAATTATATTTTCCATTATGTTTTTACATAGATTATTGAACAAGGACTTTTGCTACTTAGCCTTTAACCTATTTTTATTAGAATAAATTAGATTTCACATATTAATAGAAGCATATTCTTCTTATAGTGCAGCAATATTTGAAATGATAACGTATTACTCAATTGACAATTGCAAATCAAATGTAAATAATATTTATGATATCAACCGACATGTTTAATCATTGAAAGCTAATAAAGTAAAACAGTCATTCAGATACATCTGTACTGCATGTCAATGGAATGTCATGCTTTACTTCTAGTACAGGAGCTTTATCTATAGTCCCTAGTGGCTGTTTCCTATATCTTACTGACTGTTCATTTACTTTATTATCGGTTAAAAAATTTGACATAAGCCCCATACAATTAATGTAACTGATGGTAAGTCAAGACCGCATACCTACTACAGGGCGCCAGGGCACTGATTACTCCCGAGTGATAGATACATTGGGCAACAGCCGGCGCTATTGGTAATAGTTTTTTAGACGATTACACGTACAGTATCGATTATATTAAATTTTTAACTTACATATGACATTCAAAAAATATTCTTCAGTGAAATTTATTTTGTATGAAAATTGTTGGTTAAACAAGGAGAATTTAAAAACACAAATAATAGTTTCTAATGTTCTTTATAGTCCGATTACAAAGACGTTTTTAGAGCGTTGAGCATAAGAAATATTTTGTGAAATAATATAAGAAATTGTTTGCTTTTACGATGGTCGCCAAGGCGGAAGGTTTCTTGGAATCGGCTGTTTTCCTATCGAATGTTTTGCATAACGTGTAAATGCTAATATATTTTGGTGATGGTTTCATAATTTATGGTGGTGGCTTTGATTTTATTATTTTAAATAATTTCATAAAGGTGGTTATGTGGTATTCAATTTTATATAAGTACTTTATACTAAACTATTTAAAAAAGTACATACATAAATCTACTATTATACACTATCAATAAGCAATAGGTACTGTAATATAATACCTGTACTAAGCCTTTTGTAATATAAAAAATTGTTCATAATATTAATTGTAAGTTTTCTTTATAGATTTGCCAAGCCGATTTATATATTATTTTCATTGATTAAATCCTTGTCATTTAATCATTCTTAGTTCAAAGGTTTCATCGTCTCTACGGGGCCTTTAGTGTGTGTGATCTGACACGCATTTGCCTACTTAAATTCATATAAAAATATTATATAATATATTCAAATTAATCACGGTTTATTTTGTAAAACAAAATATACATTTAAATAAAGAACGATTGTTATAATGCATTGAACACTGTATATTTTTTACACCTGGTAATTCTATTTCTTTTTTTCTGTAAATATTAAAACGAAACTAATAAGCTTGGTGGTGGTATCTGTTCATGCATGTAGAGAGAAGCCGCTAACGATGTACCTGTTCACGTCGAGTGCTAAGGTGCGTTCTAGTTTTATCGACAACACCAGCAGCGGAGGGCTGTGCGTTAACGACACTATGAGCCACATGGCAGGTTTGGCTTGCACTTTTTACCATTTATAGTAAAAAATATACTTAAGACTGTAGGTGTTCGGTCTCATAGATATATACGATTGGCAACAGTCCGCTCAGCCATCCGGCTGACCGCAATGTGCGGTAGAATTTACGACCGCAAGCTGAGCAAAGTACGTATATAATCATATAACAACCATACGGCTACCCTGCGATGGACCGCAGCGCTTTAAGCGGCCGGAGCAGTTTATGGGCAGCCGTGAAGTAATGCGTATAGAAATCAGTTTTAAGTACATTTCCTTTCTTATAAACGGTCAACCGAACAGCTGACTGGACTACGGCTAGCCGCATAGAGCGTGTGACCGCCTACCTAATTAAAGTGGTGATTAGGTAGGTGACCAAAGATTGGTACTCGAAAATAGAGACATATATTTATGACTTATTAGTCATAAAAACAAATATTTCAAGTTTAGAGACCATATTCTAGATTGATATAATCTAGCTAAATTAGTAATACAATGCTTGAGCCTTGAGGCTTCTTAGAAGGAGGCCGCCATACATTTGTATTTTACAATGGGGAAAATGCATGTAATTCAAATACAAGTCATTTTTTAATATGATGTTTTGCTGTAGAATTACATGTGTAACGTTATTTCTTATATATTCCTTTAATTTACAGATTTTCATTAATAAAAAGTATTAAAAATGCGCGGGATATTTAAAACGCAACGCTATTGATCAAATGGAACGTGATTATGGTTGATGGTTGATTTGAATATTGCGTCTTTGTTAATGTATCGATAGACATATTAATCTTTTATGGTCAACGCCCACTTCGACCCACCTCTTGACATGGATCATTGTGAGCACTGCGTGACCGAAAATAATGATGACATTAGTGA
This sequence comes from Dendrolimus houi, assembly GCA_039645545.1. Taxonomy (NCBI): domain Eukaryota; kingdom Metazoa; phylum Arthropoda; class Insecta; order Lepidoptera; family Lasiocampidae; genus Dendrolimus; species Dendrolimus houi. The sequence goes on from CM077134.1 coordinate 15,240,460, forward strand.
CGCTTTCGCGGAGACTATGACGACCATGGTCGGTATCTGGACAGTTGAAGAAGCAATTTGAGCGTTGTGAGCCACAGTAGAAACCCGCCCTTAGAATAAACTACAACGTCGTCAAAAGCCCGCGAAAATATCGGCATTTAAAAATAGTTCGAATTTATTCTCGATTTAAATATTTATTAAAAATTAATTTGGACAATTCCAACAGTATTTCTATTTTTACTATGATAAGACGATGGAAATAATAATTCTAAAATATAATGAAAAAACATGCATATTCCCTAATTATCTCGAATGGCAGTTTAAACAAGTAACGTTCGAGAATACGGGCTTTGAATGATGCCGGTCTTTTTATATCTTATACTCTATACATTCATTTGATTTACCAGTGCCCTAATCAGTAGGATTAAAAGACATAAATTCCATACAAGTAATATCATTTTTCTACCAATGGTAAGGTACAATAATTGATAAGAAACAACTCAGCACCAGATTGTTCTATATAATAATCGACTACAAGTATCACTGGCTTTTCTATATAAATAAATTTTAACAACACGCTGCATTGTAAATAAATGTTACAAGTGATAATCACAATTAACTATTTATAACTTCAATTCTGCTAATAAGAATGGAAAAAGAATACAGAAATTGTACAATCGTCTTGTACAAAATGTAACTCTGAGAATAAATCTACTTACGTCTACATATTACTTACTATTCACCGGTTGGCGCTAAAATCATTCTTCGGGTTTTTGTTTTACTATGCATTCATTTGTCTTACTATTGATTAAAATTTGACATTAACTCTATACAAGCGATGTCAACTTTCTACCAATGGTAGGATGGAAGAATGCAACCCGTCATTATTGATATAAGAAAAACCATCAAAATTTGCCAACAACATCCAATTATTTAAACCGGTTTTTCGCATCCCAGTGAATAATAACGTTTATTTTCAATTTTATATTTCACACAGATGTTCCGTATATAGTTTTAAATTAAATCAAAAGTAGAGATCAATGTGGAATATCAAGGCAACATATTGAAGTGCTAAGACTGTCATTATTAATATTCTTCTTCTATTTTATAACGTTTTCTAAGCTTTTGCATGACTACGTTAATGAAACTAATACCTTAACAAATAACAATAATTATAATTAGTTTATATATTTTTATACGTGCAGGAACGGAGAAAGAATACAGTTTTTTGGGGCCAGGTGATAGGGTATTTGCCCCTGGTCAAGAGTACGCCGCAATAACAACCCTGAGTTGTGTTCCGGCATTAGTGGCCAAGTTCCAGTCTCTCTTTAGAGAACTGGAGCACATTTCAAAATTATAAATTTATCAACATGTTGTTTTGTAAAGTTAAGGGTTCGTTTATCATCTTTTTATATAAAATTAGGGTATGCCCGCGTCTTCGTTCACGCTTGACTTGAAATTCCCGCGGTTTTCCCGGGGACAAAGTATCGCAGCATTTAAAAAAAGGTTAGCTATCCCGAACAAACGGACAAGAAGTCTTAAAAAAATTGCATCGTGTTCTCCGTCGTTTATATAGTTTATTCCAATTGTCTTTTTTAATAGCTTCAATGTAAACACACGGCATGTTTAGAATTTTATAATATTATAGATTATTGACTTTGAACTAGAAATTTTAAGGCTATACAGCTCTTTTTCTTTACTTGCAAAATAATAGTCGGCCTTATCGCTAAAAGTGATCTCTTCCAGGCAGCATAACTTAAAAGGAAATTATAACTAATCTTGCAATGTAGGTAGAGCAGAAAATGTAATATGTACATTTATACTACAAATTTCAGTTGACACTTTGCCCTTTGGCGGAGTGGGTCACAGTGGCATTGGTGCCTATCATGGAAAGGCTACTTTTGACACTTTTACGCACAAGAAGAGCTGTCTCATCAAGACTTTTTCATCTCTTGGAGAAAAAATTACGTCGTAAGTAATGTATTTTTATATTTCAAGACTTACAGCAAGTTATTGTGTATCTTTTGACCAATTCTGTTTTGATTGTATGAAAAGTAACTTAAATATGTCTGGCAAATGCATAGCGACCATGCCTCGTCATTTGGCCAGGAAGCCATAAAAAAGCATTTAGTATATAATGCATCTATAACTAAAAATTATTTAAAGCATGTTGTTCATACCTCTTTTAGTTGAACGTATTATTATAGTTCTACCAAATTTTTTCAGAAAACTCCACCTTACAGGTAGTTCAAAAGTAAGAGAGGGGCACATACATGTATCGATTTTAGGAGCTATAAAAAGTCATTAAGGAACTCCACTGTATTTTTTGATATCTGACTAACCCATTCCTATACTTTATTTTTTTACAATTTCACTATATAACTGTGTATACAAATTTATATGGCAATATGTATTATCTCACTAATTTTGTAACATTTCTACCCAAATAAGAGGAAAATGAAACACGCAACTGACACCTTACAGTACAGGCTTTGTCTAGTTTAGGTGTTAGTTTTCACAAATCTTATTAATTAAATTTAGTTACTTTTCCTTAATTATTAATTCGTATGAACTTTTTTATTCTTCCTTTTATTGTAATAACACTTTGTGTTACTGTTATAAAAATGTTCTGGTACCTATTATACATTTTTTTATTATTATTAACTTTATAGCGTCATAACTACTTCCCTGTCAAATTTCATCTATTTAGTTTCATTTCTTTCCGAGAGTCATTTTCTGTAATATACGAGGATAGAGAGACGGACAGGACGACTTCATATGGTTTCCGTTTTCGCCATATAAGCGACGGAACCTTAAAAAGACGAAAGGAAGGGAAATTGATATAAATAAAATATTATATTTTCAGTATACGATACCCGCCTTACACCGACGGTAACCTGAAACTCATCTCTACCCTACTGAGGAAATACCATGGGCCATCGTTCAAGTTCTTGCCTTACTTAGTCACTCTTGCCATTGGTGTGGGCTTGGGTTACGGTATCTTCGCATGGCAGAAGGTAAAGAGGCAATAAATAATATTAATTATTTGTAATTTCATTGAATATAATCATGATATTGTGGCAATATTACCTATTTTTGGAGTTTACTCATTAAGAATCTATTTTCATATAAGGCATGGGGGTATGGAAATTTTATAAGTGAAGTAATACAAGTGTTAATTAACTCAAAAGCGTTACGTTTTTTTTATTCTACAATTTCGAAGTTTAATGCAATGAAATAATCTATAATAATATCCATCAGTGTAAGATAAAATGTTTTAAAATTGGGTCTTGTAACAGCCCTTATTCGGCCGCAGTATTGCATATTCAAAGACAATTGTATTTAAGTAGTAAACTCCTTTCGTATAAGTACGTCGGAGCTGACACAATTATTTTTTAACTATATCGGCTATTATAAACTTAAATTAAAATTAGAGTAATTGGAAGTTAAAAAAGTTACAAACTATATGTTTTGTAAATAACTTATAATAATTACATTTATTTTGCATTTACCATAAAAAGCACTCCAATATAATAACAAAAGTATGTTTTGAATATTTTCATATTTGGGCCTCCAGATATTTTTAATTGAAAATTTTAGGGGACATCACCTCACGGCTTTTAAATCTATTACTTTTCCTACAAAACTTTAAAATAAATCAACCTTCCACAGATTTGACGATAATGACGGTGAATGTGCTTAATTTGTTATGACCATTTTCACGTTAGTTATGTATTTTTAATTAAAGGTTTAATTAACAATATAAGGATAAAAATAATGTATACCTAACGAAATATAAATCCTAACAAAGATCATTTTGATAACACGTTCTTTGTTTTAAAATTAAACAATTAAGTAATTTATACCTGAATGTGTGCTCTCGCCGCTTTGAAGGCCAAACGAAAGAAACGTTTCAAAATATAACAAAATTGTAAGCATTTTTTTATTTATACTAAATACAATGTCTCACAAATAGATTTTTTGAAAATAAAAATGTAAAAGCAAATCTTTTGTCTCACTTGGGATAATAATTGTAATATATTCTCAAAAATATATGATAAACTTGACATAGTCTTAGTTTTACGAGCACAAACTAGATATTTGATGCTATAAATTTTAACTTACATAGGTCTTGAAAACTAGCCACAGGCTTATAAAATTTTATTGTCATGTATTTTATTTAATGTCTTCATGTATTGCCAATGATTAACATAAATAACATAAATCAAGGTATATCATTGTTAATAATTTTAATATCAAAAGATTTGGATATGTTACAAATAATACCTACTCGTCTATGTTTTGTTCTTTGAAGTAAATATTACTGGTATAGGGGTGCATTCTTTAAAGTTGACAGCAATCTATCGTCCTTGTAAAACGTTGTAAATATAAATCGCATTAACAAAGTCAATTTAAATGTTTTTTTTTTTTGTTTTACAATAATCGTCTAAAATCTTCTAACTATATGTGGATTCTTTTTTTAATTTTTTGAGCAGACCTCTTGCCAAACTGAATCTCCTCCTTTCTTCTGTACTTTTCTTCATAGTCCAAGCATTTTCTTCTTCCTTCCTAAAGAGTTTTAAAGGAATGCGCTCTCTTTCATCATATCCGACACCTTCCTTGGTATTATTTTCATTCCAATTTATTCTCTCCAAAACCATACTTTGAATACTTCGAATATTTATGTAATTAAGATTACAAAATATATGATTCACTATTATTATGATTTAAATTATAATTCATGTAGTTTACAAAAAAAACTACTTTAAAATGTTATAAAATGTTATATATATAAAAATACTGTCAGTTTTGGAAATGCATCTATCTTTATGAGCACTGATTTGTTATTAAGTAACAGTATTTTAAATATCTTTATCTTAAATGCTATGTCATTGCCATCTCTCTATCTTTTGTAATCATTGTTAATGTTGTATAAATAATTCCAATTAAATATTTGTTTTATTTCTAAATTCCCCAAAAGACTCCCTACAAACTGAGGACGGAATTAAATTAAAAAATGCTTGAATTAAAAATATTAGATTTATTGGAATAAAACTAAAGACAATCACTACAATTATAAAGTTGAGTTCTATAGTTTAGTGAATGCACTACTATATTCCTTTCATGCGAAATGTGTGTGTGAGTGTGTGTGTGTGCGTGCGTGTATTTTAAGCTTTATTTCTGGCAAATAATTTTTCTGGGCAACATTTACATACAAACTCGTACATAAGCTTTTAGCTCGTGCATCACAGACACCACAACATTTTTTGTTACTTTATAAAGTGAAAAGAAAAGAATTAATAAATGAAACGATGCCGTTGAAAGTGAAAGAGAAAGAGGAAACTTTTATTTTTCTAAACATTATGGTTACTTTGACAATGACAAGTAACAGATAGACTCTTGCATAAAGAAGACGCCTGATGTTCGCGTCGGTCACACGAGCTAAGTTAGCACTATACTACGAGCTATAACGGTCTGGACTTCTTGTCTGGCTTGATAATTCACCAAATCCAAATCAATCAATCTGGAGACCCTGGTCTAATATAGTACCATCACAACCGATGATCAATTCCCTGGCGTTGCATATATATTACCGAACTATAGGAATTGCGAGAAATGCGAAAGAAAATATAGAAGAAACGGTCAAACTATAGATATAATCCTATGATAATAATAAAATTATTTTATTTTGTTCAAATAAAATTATACAAAAAATTATGGCGTTAGGACCTTTATTTATATTTCGTGTATAATATATATTTTCATTAAAATTACCAACTTCTATTCTACATTTATTTTTATCTAATTACATGTTTATAATATATATTGAGTATTATATTGTTTTTACAGAACTCTTTATATATATTTACTAGGAAATGCCCGCGACCTCGCCCACGCTTGACTTAAAATTCCCGCGGGATTCCCAGGACACCGTATAACAGTACTAAAAAAAATCAAGCTATCGTTTTAGTGAAAACTGTATCGGAAAAAGCCAATTTTTATGCACCCAAACAACTTCAAATCGCTCCCGGGATCCGGGATAAAAACTGTCAGAAATTTTATTACATAAACTTTACTATCGATCGCTGAAAAAAACGCATTGGAATTCCATTTTTTTTTTCATCTGATCATTTTAAATCACTCCCAGATACATTCCCGCGGGAATCCTAGAATAAAAAGTAGCGCAGATTTTAAGTTTAAGAATTTGCTATCGAACACTGAAAACCGCATTGAAATCGGCCCAATAGTTTTTACATGAAACAAGATAAACAGACAAGAAATCTAAAAAAAATTGCATTGTTTATATAGTGTATATTCCAGATGTTTTTTTTTTAAATAGTTTCAATGTACAGACACGGCATGTTAAGAATTTTATAATATAGATTTTATACCTTATTCTACGTTTTAAAATCCAGTTAAATAAAACAGTTTTCTATTCTTCCAGATGGCGTCTGAAGACTTGTAAGATGGACTGATTCTGCGCTTCATCATCTAGTGTAACGCTGGAAATTGTGATAATAATATGTTTATAAATAAATATACAGAAAACTTGTCGATGTGGATAGTGCAATTTAAATATTTACGTGTATAAATCGAACAATAGGCGATTCCAAGATGTTTAAACCATCGAATGAATCGTACGCAATTCGACTCGCTCTTCGACTGAACAATTGAAATGCGGAAAACATTATAATTGTTCAGTCGTATTGTATTGTATCGAGTCAACTTATTCGATTTGCTGGCCGACTCGCGGATAAGCGCAGTTGTGACTCGTAACTGAAGTCTCGATACACGAGTCGGAGACAAAATCACCGAATACGAGAATCATCAATAAGATTGAACAATAATGTAATCACGTCAATGCACAACGTTATATAAACCTATAAAAAAAATAGATTTACCTAGAGTTTTTAGTGACTATATACGTAGACTATTACGCAATACTGCGTATAAAAGTGAGTTTTGCATGTCTGTGCAGTCAATAATTACATTCAATTGCTGATATCTAACATATAAAATACCTGGCAACGTATATTTTTAATTCTTATTTAATTTGCACTATTTTATCTGATGGGAAATATTAATTCAACTTACGGGATATAGTGTACCTTGTAGCTTAGTAAAACAATCTGTTACAATTCATATAATTTCGTATAAAACTGATACATTCCATATTGAAAAACGATGTTAAGTATATTAAACAAAAACTTCATTTAATCGATTTTTTTACACAAATGCTATCTTTTGTCCAATAAATATAAAACTAACCGTCGTAAGATAATCAAAAATATACAATTTAGAGTGGAGAATAGCATTTTTAATATTTAAAAATATATCAAATACTCACTATCCCAACGACCGAATGAAATAAGAATAATATATTATGAACAATATATCAATCTCTCATAAAATAAAATAATAAAATCATTCTACATAAATATTAAAACACCTAACACAATACCTTTATAAAATATGTAAACAAAGAGGTTTTACGGTAGTAATAAAACACATTTGTGTGTATCTATATCATAAATGCAGGGGACTCTCGCACTCAGTGCCTTGACTATAAACGCCAAAATGGCGCCCAACAAACCAACACAAAAATAAAGTATACCCATACTTATTGCATGGGCTTCTACAGTTAATCTATTGTAGAAGGAACATTGAGTTTAACGTGAACTAAACTAAGATGTTTTTATCTGATCACCAATTCACAGACTTCTGTGTAATTGGCTCATATCAACTTAATCTAAGCATTTATTTCTTCATAAGAAAAATGATTTTATCTACAGTTTAGTATTTATTGGTGCTAGATATATTTATATTTGACTAACAAGTAAATGAATTATATATTCAGCCCTCTTGGCAAAAGAGTGTTAGGGAATGACAAACATCCAGTAAAATATGTCTCTGAAAAAGCCCCTATGTCTTAATGTCCAGATGACACTAAAGGTATTTCTTCTATTGCGTTTTCATATAGCAAAACATCGCTATAATTTCAAACAAAATATTATAAACCATATTTTTAGATAATCTCAAACAAAAATGTAAAATTTTAAACTGAAATTATCTTAAAGTTTTATCAAAGTGTTCCATTGTTTGTTAAAAACAAATAAAACAAACCAACAATAAAAAAAAATCACAATAAAATAAATGCTGGTTGACTGGTTTGTAGTGACTTTTTCGGAGTTACATTTATTACTTGGCCATTGCTATTTCTAGTTTTTTTTTACAGAAATGGTAAAATAAAAGTTGACTAAAGAAATACATTTGTCCAGTAAAAAGTATAACTCATAACTCACTCTAACGTCAACATACAGTTAACCCCACTTTCCTTTGTTTCTATAGAAAATCTCAAGTCAAACTTATAATCAACATCTTATTAAAGCAAAAATATAAAACACTTTTTAAACTTGAATCATTAATAAATCGAAAGTCTTAATATTTCTTTAAATTTCATAATTAAGACGGAAGAAAAATACTTTTAATTATTTTAATAGATACTTTTTAATTATCATTTTACAATACAAACTTCAATTAATGAGTGATATAAGTTTTAAAAGGTTTTAAATAATAAGAAGTTGATTTTCTTATACTGTTTCCAAGCGTTTATTTTACTTTTGTGTTTGCAAGTCTATCAAGTTACATATTTCTTGACAGTTAAGCCCACATGAAACAAATAACACAATTGTTGTACTTTATTGTTGTGGGTTACGTAATGTTCTCGGAATCATGTAACACACAGACTATTAAACCATCGACACTATAAGTAAAGAAATTGAAAGTTATCGATTTGAAAATAAAATATGTTCTACTTGAAAGAAAAATAATTGATTAAAAGTTATTTATAAATGAAGTCTGTTTTTATAACAAGTCGACGGTCGGTAACGCATTAGGCCGTTACTACTTGATCCGTCATCGAGGTGACAAAAGTAAAATAAATGCTTGGAAATGGTATAGTGAGATTTTCTATACAAACAAGAATGTACTGATGACGCCATCTGCTTCGCTAGAATTTAATGAGTTACGCTCTTTCCTTAATCCTTAGTATTCTTTTATGGTTTTATTGCATGCATGTTCATTTGAATTACTCTATTCTTTATTTATTTATTTAATTTGTTTGGGAAACATACAATAATTAATATTCTTAAATATAAAACACAAACTTAATACATATATCAATCAAGTTTCCACTGAAAAATTAGTTATATAAAAAAATAAAAATTGGCTCAAAAATTTAATTACAAAAAAAATACAATCATACAAAAATTACATAAAATGTTATTTAATTCACATTAGGTCAATATTGAACGAAATCGAAAAAAAGTCACAATAATTACTAATAAAATAAAGATAAAAAAAGAAAAGTATGATAAAAAAATGTTTGTCATTCATTATTCTAAAAATTGTAAGTCATTGGATCATTCTAAATCATAACATTTTTTATGGTCTAAAATATGTATGATCGTTTATTTGGAAGTTGAGTAGTTTTGATTTTTATTTTGTTGTGGGAAAATTATTTTTAATCGTATGTTATTGTGATACTGTATTCTGCCTTATATATATATATATATATATATATATATATATATATATCCCACAATATTGTAGGTAATAAGTTCTGCAAATATATTGCTGTTATTTAAGCATTGTTATGGACGTCTGAACATAAAAGATTTATATTGTGCTTGTTGTTTTATATAATACATTTTTAATCTATCTTGAGTTTTATTATTATCTATATATATTCAAATGTAAAGTTTTGTTCATACTAAGTTTCCATAAAGAATATTTATAAAGTCTTGTAAAGCATAGAAAAAAATACTAAGAATGATGAACACAGTTTTTAATCTATTGTTCTGTCTGTTGGTTAGTGCCGTCTTGTTTCCTAGATGTCACTATAATCTAAGCCGTAATCTTACGTAGGTAAGTACTTAGTAATCAGTGGAGATTATGGCTGGTCGTAAATCTTAGTGACCGTTCATTTATCTTTCTATTGGTAAAAAATTGACATACGCTCGATACAAGTAATATTAATATTCAACCCATGGTAAGGCAGATAAATGAATTGTAGGTAGGATATAGGAACCGGGCATTATTGATTTAGTTCGAACGGACAAACTAAAATTCTATATTTTCAGACTCTGTTCATCCAATTAGCCTCCTGATCTATTCACACATTTTACAAACTCTACACCCCGACGAACTTATTATATTATAGACTAGAGTTTTACCCGCGACTACCCCGCGGATCAAACTACTATGTAGCTCTATTTTGGTTAAATAAAAACTTAATTAGATTTTGCATATTGCCAGTGAAGCCACGGGCGAAATCTGATATATAACTTCTCCGAAAAATTATCTAACTGATGGTGAAAACCGCTTTAAAATACCAGAGACGCGGACAGCGACTTTGTTTTATAATATGTAAAGTTTAGTATTTGTTGGTTTAATTGGAAAAGCACTTATTTATAAACGTGTATGTATGAAAGCATTAATGAAAATAGATAAAGCGAAAAGTGTTTGTTAGGAACTTACCAATGGTGGAGATGCATCACGTCTGCCTACCCCAATGGCAACCGGCGTGACAATATGTATGTATTACAAAATGGACGTTTATCTACGGAATCCCAATGACTGACTCAACTGATTATAAAATTACAAACGAACTTTCGTTATTTGCTTCGAACTGATTAGTACAAAAAAACAGTAACAAATGAATGAAAAAAAAATATTCACATAAATCTTCAATAGTAGCATTTTATTTAAATGGAATCACAATGTATCTAAATGCATCTCCTATTTCTTTCTCTCATAAATAGATAAGTATGTCAACCACTTGTTACAAATATTTCAAATTCCAGCTTGGAAGAAATGTATTATTTTTCCATGGTTGTATTATTATAATATAAAACGACAGATAAACATACTGTCTATATTTTAAAGCTAAGCACTTGTATTATGTATATGTGGATAATTAATATACAACAGGTATTTCAGGGGCCGATCGAGAGACGAAGACCAGAGAAAAGAGCGCAAAGTTCGTTTACGAAGTTTGTCCTACCGGGGATCGAATCCACGTTCCAGTAGTAAACTAGGTGGGCCAAGGCATAGAGGCAGTCAAAATGTAATCAATCTGGATATACAATAGCGACCATGACATAAAAATACTACCTACTTTATTTGCTTTTTACCCTATTATTATTCTTATTTTATACTATTCTGCACCCCCTTTCTAAAAAATTGGTTCGGGCTTGTCTCTAAACAAAATTTAATGTTCTTCAAAGATTCCCAAAATTATTTAAATAAACCTGATCTCTCTCTACCTTTATGTAAATCGCATCTGTAAGAAATTTGATATAAAATAAAAACAATTTCGTTAAATATAAGTACTTAAATTTTAAAAAAATATGAGAAACCAAGGTACATACATAATATAGAAATATAAGTAAGTAAAATTAATTAAGTAAATTCCATTTGAAATCCTAACAAAGTTTAATTTGCAATGCAAATAATTGTGAAAGGTTTTCTAAACTAGACACACAAAGTGCATTTATATAATACGAGAACTAGATAGATTCAATTTTATAAAATAAACAAAAGTTTTATTTTAATTAGAGACAATACAGCACAGCATCTAATAGATATTTAGAAAAAAATGTTTACTGTAAAATTACGTTTTCCGAGATATCAAGTTGTACCCTCTAAACTGTGTAAACCACTCTAGATATACAACTTGATATATAGATATATCAATATTAAAGAAGAGTATATACCTACTATCTATTTCCCATGTTAATACAAACGAGTGGCTTCAGTTGGCCAAGTGGACAAAAGATGTGAAACCATCTTTATGTTAAAAAGATAGATATATCGCAGATTAATAATCTTGAAACTTTTAATCTTAGAATAATAAATATTATTAATCTAAGCTCAATAATCATAATTTAATGTTTAGAGTTTTAACCCATCACAACATTAAGATGTGATATATATATATATTTGTATTGTGTGTACGGCTCACTACGTTTTTTAAAAAAATCATAAAAAAATGAACTTGGAACTTGTGTATTCAAACAGATTAAACGTCAAATAAAATATATTTTTATGTTGGCAATAAACATTATTAAGAAATATATTAAATAAATCTTTTTAATCTAGTTTAATATTATCCTGCTTTTAAATTACATGTAAACGTTGAAACTTGTATTAGTTTTAATAACAAATAAGATAAAATATATTTAATATTATTTAGAAATTTAGCTGACCTAGCTCCTTTTTTTCATTATTGCAACATCAGTGACTTATGAACGAAAGTGCTTGTGATGAGCAAAGACGATTAAAAAAGTGTCGATAGGCCAATATTCCGCAGAAATTAGCCAGAATCTTCAGGTATCTACAAAATATAATAAATAACACCCTCGCATGTGAGGGTACTATGTGGTGGTGCTGTTCTTCTTCCGCTAGTTCAGGTGCTTATTCACATTTGAGGGCTTGTCTGACTACTCCCTACCCATAATCCTGTACGGCGGCCATATTTATAAGTCATGAAAGGCGTTGACGCTCGACACCATCATATTTATTTGCGTTGTATTGTTTTACAGGACCGATGGCTGCGATACGCAAAAAATTAGTGATTGTCGGTGACGGTGCGTGCGGTAAAACATGCCTGCTGATCGTGTTTAGTAAAGATCAATTCCCGGAAGTATACGTGCCGACAGTGTTTGAGAATTACGTCGCCGACATCGAGGTGGATGGCAAACAGGTGGAACTGGCGCTGTGGGATACGGCTGGCCAAGAGGACTACGACCGGCTGAGGCCGCTATCGTACCCTGACACGGATGTGATCCTGATGTGCTTCTCGGTGGATTCTCCTGATTCACTCGAGAACATCCCGGAGAAGTGGACACCGGAGGTTAAGCACTTTTGTCCGAACGTACCCATTATCCTCGTGGGCAACAAGAAAGACCTGCGTAACGATCCGGCGACGATCAACGAGCTGCGTAAAATGAAACAAGAGCCGGTAAAGCCCCAAGAGGGGCGCGCTATGGCCGAAAAAATCAACGCATTCGCATATCTTGAGTGTTCAGCCAAGAGCAAGGAGGGCGTCCGCGAAGTGTTCGAAACTGCCACCCGTGCCGCGCTACAGGTCAAGAAGAAGAAGAAGACTAGGTGTTCCCTGCTGTAAGTGTGCTGTGCTCGGGAGAACTCTGATTTATGAATCGTTCGCATACTGCCTGATAACTTACGTTTGAAACGACTTTGACTCTGCAGCAGTGGCGGCGTTTGCCACACAGTGCTTCCTTCCGATGCTGGCGCTGGCGCGATCTCGTGGCCTGCGTTGCATGCACACTCATTCACTATTTGTGTGGCTACATTTTCACAATTGGTACTTGTATATTTTATAGATTATCTATAAAGAATAAGTGTAAATGCCTTAACATAAATATGTAGTCAGGGGGGGATTTGATTGTGGAGCCCTCTGGTGGGCCCACTGGATATTTTCGTGCTATACTATCATGTTATATAATCAAAGTAGCATTTCTTCAAAATATAGATTTATTCCTCGACTGGTGTGGCATCACCATAACTTCATTGTTTAGTTCGGTATTTTGTATTTTAATTTTTTCAATAAAATAGTGATGTATAAATCTAGTAGGATGTTTATTTGACATGGAGCGCAAGTCCCACTCTCAGCTAAGTGCCTGTCAACTAGACTCGTCTTCTGAGACATTCAATATGATTCTGTAGGGCAGTTTTATTGTAATCTATCATTTGTGTGAAATTTTAACTTCCTAATATAATTTATTAGTAATAAAGGAACCCCATGTTTAACTATTCTTTTCTAGACTCTTTTTGACTTTTATAAAAATTTAATACAGCATTTATGAATCAAAGGTGTTTAGGATGGGGAAATATTTAAGTTAAAAAAAAACATCTATGTTATGTTTTATTAGTATTGTAAGTACAAAATTATCTTTCAAATATACATGAATTAACATATATTTAGATTTCCTTTTATAATTTAAGATTATTATTATTTTGGATCTATTCCAATTACAAATTTATTAACTAATAAACTGAAGGTTTCAATTTAGGTATTCCTTGACATTTTCAAAAGTTGTAGAGGGTTGAATCTGCGTCGGGGAGTGAACATGAGTCGCCTCTGACTGTACTGTGCTGTGGTGCGGTAGGGCACAGCCAGACCAGAGGAAAGCACCTTCTCTTGGCCACGTAACTCTGGCACCCAGTCTCCATATGAGATTGTATCAACCCTGCACAACATTCCAACTGGAGTTGGTGTTAAAATGTACAGCACACCCTTTTCACACTCAACCGCACGTATCAAACCTATAAGAAACAAATTGGTGCATAAGAATATTGTTATCAATTGTTAATCAGCTGACAAGTCGTTTACAGCACTAATTGATAACGCTTATAATTGTGGATACCATGTCTTTGTTCAGGTCGTTGTAATGACGTCATGGATTAGTCATGTTTAAAAAAATACAATGTAACGTAATCCCGAGAGCACACAGTAATAGATAAACTTGTGTTATAAAATAATTATATCTCGCTGCAATTTAATTAACAATAAAGTAATGCTAAGCTTTATTTTCAAAAGTTGTCTTTCAAGTGCAAACTAGTTTACTTAGTAAATTAATTGATTGCAGTAATACTGACAGTTTGCTGCTGTCCTATCGCATATAATTTGATAAATTAAGCAAACATTCCTGGGAATATTCTTATGCATTTTTTTAAGTTAATCAGACAAAATTATCTTTACGCTTCTGCTTGAGCAGATTTGAAAGTTTTAAAAATCCATTATTTCTCTCCCCGAGTCCAGAATTAAGGCCTTAAAGCTAAATAATTCCAAACTTAACGGCATTATCTGCCAGAGATAGATTGTGTGTGTAGCCAACAAGGCCGCGTTTTCCGGAAGTAATCTGTCACCTTTATCTATCTAACTACTGTATTAAAATGAAAAATGTGAAAGTAAGCTTGTTCTCATGTCACAGAATTTGTTATTTCATAATGTTTAGGGATGCATAATAATTTTGGTAAAAACTGGACTGGTCGGTTCGTCCGCCTGTCTCTGTATGTCACAGCCATTATTCTCAAACACTAGTCCTATATGAATAAAATTTGGCAAAATGGTGTATTCTATATGCCGCTACACAAAATTGCAGAACTAAAATTTTAAATGATACATGTAACTGAAGTATTTAAACATTTACGTGTAAAAATAGGCACATGGGGATCGTTAGTCAAGAGTTGTAAAATAATAACAATAATTTGAATATATTATAAGTTAATCGGTGGTGATATATAAGCTTCCAAAGTCACACAAGTACCCCTTTAACTTTAGACCTATAAAGTGGATTTTTTTAACGAAATTCAAAGCCGACTTCAAAAGTAACTAAAAAGCAAAAAATGTTTTTTTCTACAACATATTTGAACTCGATGCGAAGTAAATGATAAAAATTACTATATTTTGCAATTTGTTATTATTGCTAATGCTAATGCCAATATTTTTTATGTTTTAGTTGAAGATGTAGAAAATAATTATTTTTTACTTTTTAGTTACTTCTAAAGTCAGTTTTATATTTTTGTCTGATTTTTATTTTCTACTTTTTAGTTACGCAAATGCTTCAAAAGCTTTAGAAACAAAAAATATATGAAACACGTTGTACGCGCCCTTAATATTCGAGGGTTGCTATCGATTTCAAACAAAATGACCACCTCGGGAGTGTACTCTTTGAAATAAAAACATTGAAAATAGGTCCACAATTGACGCAGAAATCGTGTAACAAACATACAGAATTGAGAACCTTTTTGAAATCGCTTAAAAACCCTTAAAAAATTCAAGATCTTAACGAAAGATTAATTCAATGAAAATTGGTTTACGGAATATCCGTGGAGCACTTTTTAAAACGTGAGTTGTTTCAAATTATTATTTTTAAGGTTCAGTACACAAATGAAAAGCGATAGTTTATCGCTTGTACTAAACTCTTCATTGTGCGTGGGCTATGCGCACTTGGCAGGATTTTCTTACTCAAATGTTTAATGTTTTCGAAATAAATATGTTACTAATAACTGTTATTTTGTTTCCGAATTTCAAATTTTTTGTAAGCTCTCGTTTGGCCCATCGGTTTAGTAAAATTACTCAAACCACTGAACGACTTGACATAACTAATTAAAATGAATCATTGCAATAAATGATGCGGGTTGGTGTGATCTAAGGGTCCTGATAGACGTGTATATATTTAATTTGCGCCAAACAATTACGCAATAGACTTCTTACGTTAATTTCCTAAACTATTATTATTACTGATAACAAAGTTTTGAGACAAGTGTATGTCACTAACGCAGAGTCGAAACGTGAAAATAGAAAAGACTGGCAATCAACTGGCTGCTCGGAGTCAAATCGCGAGGAGAATATTACAAAAGTAAGTGATAATTGATTAGAACCTCACAAATTAGACTATAGAATTTGGATCCTAATACCATAGATAGATAGATAACACATCATACATAATTTTCAAAATTTATTTTAAGTGAAGCTTCTGTATATTCTTATTTTATGTCTAAATTCCGATGGGCAATATGACACAGCGTATTTCCAGTTACACATTACTTAAGTTATTTCAATATAGTGATACAAGTGTTACTTAGTTTGTGACCTCACAGATAATTAAGGAATACACTTAACTATTTGCCGTCTGCTTGTCAGTTTAGTCCATCTTTTGTATATGGCTCAGCTTTTATATCGAGAGTTATTTCATATACTAGGATCAAAGTTATACTAAGTGAGCATATTATAAAAATAATAAGTGTTTCACTAAATGTCTTCGCCTTAGACTAGAATCCGAATCGGGGGTCAGTTTGATCCATATATCCTCAATATTTTGAGGGTGTATGGACCAAACTTGCCCCCGACGTGGATTCAGCGCATCGAAACACATAAGAATAGATGGATCTGGTTAAAAGTACAGACCACTTTTTGTGGGGCAATAACTAATTTAATTTAAAATTGAGACTCAAGAAATATTATTTAAAAAATCCGTGTAGTGCGTATCGGTTCACGAACTGTAAAGGTTCCACGTAGATAACGAGCGTCCACTACTTTTGCGACGATTTGGCTATGGAACCCAAATAACCGAACACACTCCTTTATGTCAAAATTTTTCAACGTATTCTGTTCAAAGCTACTTAATATCAAAAGATAGAGGAGATAAACTGTTATAAAAGCTCATATCTCATAATCTATTAACTTATATATAAGAAAAACGATAAACCACGAATGTTGCCGATTATTTTCTAACTTTTCGGTTGGTAAACTTCCAAGATAAAGTGAAGTCATTTTGTGGACTCCTTTGATTGAAAACTAGAAACGCTAAAAATAAATATATTTAAATGTATAATACAAGAATAAAGACGCTGTTGTTTCAGACGTCGTCAAATGAAAGGATTCATTTTGTTCAATGAAATACCATCAATCAATGATCTCAATCAACTTTAAAATTTTAAGGTCCTCTTTCAGGCTTCAGACCAAATACATATTTTATTCGTCAAGTATCAGGCACACATTTTCAATATTTAAAAAAATCTTTTGATAGATTTTTATTTATAGCTATTTTACTCTTTACCAAAAAATTATAACAAGCTAACATAGTGTTCACAAAGAAAGCATGGTCCCAAGACAGTTTCCTTGTATTAACTATTAAACATTTTTTGGCTTTTCCAGCACAGTCTTGTTAAAAAAAGATTGAATAGTAATGCACATAGTTCATTAATATGCCAGTGAATAACGGTCCACGCGCCATAGAAACATATAATATTCATGATAACAATAAGTTTGAAACATTAGAAACAATTAGTAATCAAATCACAATCAAATAAAGCCTAACCTGCTAAGGGAGACACAGTACAAGTTTAACAATAGACATTGTAGAACCTATACCTAAAATTTCAAATAGGATGGTATGGGTGAAACATCCATAGAACGTAACTTATAGCGTTATCGTAAACTTTCCTACGAAATAAATATTAGTTTTAATTATATAAAAATATATTTAAATCTATTATATTTTATTATTAACAAATAATAATACTATAGAGTCACCATATTTATTTTTCTCTATTTACATAAATTCTCCCATACCATCTTATTTAAAATAGACTGTAACCTCTGCTCATTCCTTTGCGTTGTTATCAAAAGGAGTTTATGGCGGAAACTTGATGGGGTCTTTTTTGCTGTGCAGTTTATTTTCAAAAACCTATTATACTGGTTAAAAAAGAACAGTAGGTCATTACAGATTATTTTTAACGAAGAATTGTTTGTGTTAAAAATCTCAATTATTTAGTGATATGTGCCTTTACGAGCTGCCACAAGACATGTCCTGTTTGGCATTTAACAAACGCCTACAATTTAGCTGAAACCTTTGCTTGAAATTTATTCTATAAAAACTTAAATATTCATGTATGTATTTCTGGGACTTGCTATACAGAAATTGTTTATATTTTAAAAAAGGAGCCGTCAAGAATCAGCTTGCTCATGTATAATGCTATACTAGATCAAATAAATTTCTTTAGATGTTTGTCCAACTTTGTTCCATTCAGTCTTAGATTTGAACAGATTTCTATGAAATTTTATATTTATTTTTACACCTGTAAGTTTTGCTCTCGTAAGCCTTTAGGAACGCACTATTATTATCAATACCGGACTCGGCTGTGAATATGTCAATAAACCTAGTGTGCGCTAAGCGTTAGAGGCTTACGTGAGCAATATTTAGAGATATAAAGGCCAGGCTTAGACATTGGAGGAAATATGATTTTTTTCGTTAAAGACCAAATCGATATTTACGCAAGCGGCGTTGTATGCAAACTAGTTATACCAAAATAGATTATTACATTTAAATTAGCTCTCAGGGAACTCACGTTGAGTCATAATATAATCAAACAACTGTCCTCTGATTCATATTAGTTTTGAGGAAATAACATGTTCGGACATAATCTATAATATTATAAAATTCTAAACATGTCGTGTCTGTACATATAAGCTATTTAAAAACACAACTGGAATAGACTATATAAACGATGGAGAACACGATGCAATTTTATTGGATTTCTTGTGTTTGTTCGGGATTCACGTAAAAACTACTGGGCCGATTTCGATGCGGATTTCGCTGATCAACAGCAAATTTTTAGACTTAAGTCTGCGCTACTTTTTATCCTGAGAATCCCGCGGGATTTTTTCTGGGAAAGATTTAAAATGGCCAGATAACAAAAAAATCGAATTCCAATATGATTTTATCACTAATCGATAGCAAATTTTATGTAATAAAATTTTTGACATTTTTTTATCCCGGGAATCCCGCGGAAATTTTCCCGGGGGCGGTTTGTAGTTGTTCGGATGCATAAAAAATTAGTTTATACTGACAGAGTTTTCACTAAAACGATAGCTTACATACTGTTTTTAATGCTGCGGTATTTTGTGTCCCCCGGGAATCCCGCGAGAATTTCAAGTCAACTTTGGACGAAGTCGCGTGCATATCCTAGTTATGTATATGATTCTTAAATTAATTGTTGTGCTTGGAAATATAAAATATAATAGAAAATATTGTTAAGAGGGGAGAAAAAGCAAAATATGGTACAATATGCAGACAGACCTATAGGGTTGGCATGCGCTTGAGCATGGCACTACAAATGCAGCTTCAGTTCAAAGATATTGATTGGATCTTTAACAATGTCGACTTTAATTATAATTGTACAGCATTAGATTGGATTCAAAGTCCCGTTGCGTTCCGAATGTGTTCTCTTTCCTACGTTTTTTCTATACTTCCTGAAGTCCCTGGCATCGCCTGTTGTGAAACCAATGTCACTTATATCATCCTTCACGATGTCAAGCCAGCGTTTCTTGGGCCTATCATTTTCTACCGAGATCTGACGGAGACGGCGTGCCTAGACTTTTGTTGCCCACATACCTTGTGATTTACGTAAAACGTGACCGTATCTTAGGGAAACAGTCTATAGCGTACGAATCGCATAAGTGGAACAAAGCTGATAATGCATAGCAAGCAACACTCTGCCATTTACCCTTGCGAATAAAGTTCAATATAGATTATTTACATGTCGGAAACCGGTCTGCACTTTTCTGCGCAAAGAAAAACTGTCGATCGGGATTATAAGTTGTGTAAAACTGTAATATGAAAGGACAACCAAAACGTTGGATTTATAGACCTGTCAATAAATATTGAAATAGGTATTTATGTCAATTACCATATCCAAGACATAACAGCGGTTTGTCTTGTGTCGCGATCTTGCCTATCTCTCCTGCGTTCTCACACAATGCTACTATTTTACCATTAAGCACCTTCGTTATATAATCCACTGGAACATTCACGTTTGTTACAATGTTCAAGTCTTTTAAATTAACTCTGAAACAAAAAACAAGACATATATAATGTAAATCAATAGTGACGAGGAGAAATTCTTGTAAACTCGAAAGTTTGTAAAGATGGATGGATATCTGTTATTCCTTTTGATAAAACTTTACAGTACACAAAGTACCGCAGCATTTAAAAAAGTATGTAAACTATCGTTTTATTGAAAACTGTGTCGGAATAAGTTCATTTCTATGCACCCGAACAACTACAATTCGCTCCCGGAAAATTTCCCCCGAGAATCCCGGGATAAAAAATATCACACATATTACATAAAATTTGCTATCGATTTTTTTTTAACCTGGCCATTTTAAATCATTCCCTGAATTCCCTGAATTCCCGGGGAATTCTCAGGATGAAAAGTAGCGTAGATTTGAAGTCTAACAATTTGCTGGCGATTAGCAAAAACGTGATGAAACTTGTGAAAATTTTTACGCGAATCCCGAACAAACACTCAAACAGATAAAAATCTGAAAAATATTGCATCGTGTTTTCTATCGTTTATAATTAGTTTAATATTTAGAATCACTTAGGTCCGGTTCTTATATCTTAGCGACCGTTCATTTACCTTACTATTGGTTAAAATTTGACATAAGCTAGCTATATCTAATGTTAAAATTCAGCCGATGGTAGAGATGATGGAATGAATGAATAGAAAGATATAGGAACCGGCACTTAAACAAGTGTTCACTGCGACAATGGCATAGGGTAAACTATACCCTATGGTTGGCACCTAGTCAATTTATTTAAGATATTTAAAATTATTTATATTTTTATTTTGTAGCTATACGTATAATAAGAGTTCTTAATGTTTTGGTTAAAATAATAGGGTGCCAACAATGCTATAGTGTCCCATATACTTTTTTAAAATTAAACACAATATTGTAATTATATTACATTAGTATAAATTATTGTTAAAGATGACAAAGGAAAAGAAGCCAGCAGGAATCTAATTGTATGAAGCCTTGCCTCTGACTAGAGTTTATGGAAACACACAGGTCTCCTATTATATTAATGTACTCTGTGCATACAAACTTGAAATATGAACACATGCATTAAACTTAAAACTGATGTGGTCATAGTTGTCGTGTAAATAAATGACATCACATCGTCAGATAGTGCTATTATAACTGTATTATATTATTACCATCATTTTACAAGGTTAATTTTAATATACAACGAAAACATAATGATGAGTAAGCAACAATTATTCCTATTTAATAAAACAATTTTTTTAAATACACGTTTCCAGCAGACAGTGCTCTGGCACTAGATTTTTATAGTCTAATTTTAATTTGTTTATTTAGTTTTATAATATGCATATTAGATTATATTTTCATTTTGTTAGATATTGTTTGTAGATATAAAAAATACAGTATGTACTTAACTTATACCCAAAATAATAATATTAGTGTCTATGATTTCAAAATAGATACTAGAATAAAAGTGAAAACTACTATTTAGAAAATTTAGATGATGCTTAATAAATAATAAGTAAACATTTTGAAAATTTTGCCTTGGATAGGGTCCAAAATGCCTTAAAGGATTTCAATGAAAATTTTAATAACTAAAACATGAAATTTATTTTAAATTTTTGTGTTGTTTCATTATTTTATAGGATTTATAAGATATTATTCATATAAAGGCCAAACTCTGTGAATTAATCAGGAGTGATCAGGAAATTACAGCTAGTTTCATTAAACAAGTGATCATACAAAGTTATTAAAAGCATAATAATTTAGTTGATTTGTTATTTCTACAATATAAGAAAACTACATTTGGGTAGTTTGTAAGCAATCACTTTGTCGCAGTCTCACCAATTTTAGATGCATGTAGTTTCATTTTTGCTCAAATGATTTTGACAGTGGACAAACGGGCATGACAAAATTACAAGTATTCCAATTCGGTATTAGGCTATGGTAGGTATCCTAAAATGTATATCTTATCTTTTTTTAAATTTACATTAGAATAGCAAAATAATCTCATTACTTTATATTAAAATGAATGGTTACAATTAATTATTTTCTTATCAAAAACTTAAAATAAACAATAATTATGCAACATTTTAAAAGCTAGACAATAATGAGTCATGGATTGAGTTGTGTGCGTGCACTGATTTGAAGTATCGCCAGTATCGCCGGAAACAGTATGCGTTTATAAATTATATCAGAACAAGTCTTTAATAGCTTACATGGATAATTAATTGCAATGTATGTAACCATCCAGTTTTATTTATTTGAAGGACTTCTGTGGTTTAGCAATTTACACTAATCAACCACAGAGGCTGTCTACTTCTTTGCCCACCTAGCTCACTGGAATGCTAGGGTCCCAGGTTCAATTCCCAGTATGGTCATAAATGAACTTTACTTTATTTACTATCTCGGTGTTTGAGCTCCAGAGTTATCTGTTACCGATAACTTAAGCATAACGCACTTACCTTCAGGATATACAATATGTATATTTGCCTGTCAATTATTATTAAAAAAACAATTTATAAAGAAGAAGAAATGCTTACTCATAAGGTATGATATCCATAAATCCACAACCATTGTGAATGTTAAGGACCTCTCCAAAATACGCCAAAAAGTTCAGATACCTCTCATCTCTAGGGGCTATTGAGTATACATTCTTCAAACATTCTGTATGAACTGTCACAAAATACTCATAATTCAAATTTTCAGGCATCTCAATTGTTTTTAATATGTAATCATTATTAAAACTTGTATAATATAGTTGTTTTATAGACTCTCGATCTAAGCCAGATTCAAAACGTTTTTTGGCCTTCTTTGAATCTATTTGGAGTAGATAAGTCGGGTTTATCTTTAGTATTGTATACATAATAAACTTTAAGCCCATATTATTGCACATGCCCATTGTATTAACTATCCAAGGCATTGTTTTGAATTCTTCTTGATTTTTACAATATGTAATAAGGGAGTTTATTGCATCAATGTAAAGTGATGGTTTATCCATTGTATTTATTAATCCAATGTTTAGCATCCTGTCAGAGAAAATTATTTTCATTATAACAAAAGTAATATGGGAAGTGCATAACAGTTTCCTGTTTTCATCAAACAGATGTAAAAAAAAATAAAGTATTTAATTGTAAAAGAATTTAATAGAAACACAATTTTTTGTGATTACAATTTCAATTACAAAATTTAGCATTATCAACTTATTTGCTCAAGTGTAAGTTGTATATATATGGGAATAAAATTGAAGTGTTTGTCGACAATATTAAAATCAATAGTAATAACAGGCCATAAATGTCCCACTGCTGGGCTTGGGCCTCCTACTATAAGGAAACGGACAGTATACCCGCCATGCTTGTCATGGCAGCTTGGCAAGTTTAACACATTGGTTATCTCAATGTGCAGGTTGCATCAGAATGTTTTCCTTTACCATTATTAGCATGTGGTAATTGTAACAATATGCACATTAGGTCAGAAGACTGCCTAAGTGGTGCATGCGTTCCAGCCAGGATCGAACCGGCGCCATTTGAGTTTGGGATGCATGCGCTAGCCATTATGCTACCACAACTTTAAAAAAATAAATGTTAATATTTAAATGAGAACTGCTATTTATATAATGTGACAATTTTTAGAAATTTTGACTATCAGTCTGTCTGGAGTAGCCATTTGAAGGTATAAGGTTTAAATTTTGAATTTCATCTTAATCTTTTATATATGTTTTATTCTGATATCTTGCAGGTTTGATAAAATTTATTAAAGTCCCACTTGAATAGTGTGTATCTGTCATACAACTAATTATAAATATTTTACAGTCCATACCTATCAGGTCTCTTCAGGTGTGTGAAATTGATTCCCAGTAAAGGCATATCAACAACAGTGGCAGAGATGTTACCAGCAACAGTAAACTCTGCTTGCCCTGGATCTAAATCTATAACTAACACTGGCCCCTCAGCCAATAGTTTATTTACACAAAACCGAAGAAAAGTAGACTTCCCTGTGCTTTTACCCCCACATACAATACCACGACTTTCTGGTGCTGAAATATATATTATCTGCTTATAATGTAAGATAACAGGAGAAAGATTTACTGGCAGAAAATGACATACAGACGTGAGTAACAAACAAACAAATAAATAAATAGGTAGGTAATGACATATGTTGTCAAGAAATTGACAACATTATTATATATGATTGTCTGTTTGACAAGCATAGAAAGTTATTTGTAGTTGTTTGGTTTATAAGCAATTAATAGTTATAAATCCCATTGCAAATTTTATTATTATAGCATTTATTGCATTCTAATTTAATATAATTAGTATACAAATAAATTAAAAACAATATCATTTAGTGAGTTATAGCTGAGAGATGTATATTCTGATTGAACCTACCTAAGCCAGAAGTAATGACATCATCCCAGACTGAATGTGTTTCTAAAGCCCTCATAGGTCTACTTAAATATAATGAACAACCTAACAATTCAGATGCTTGCTTCAAACTATTGTCAACATCTTTATTTTGCTTTCCAAATATATCTGTTATAGTAAAGTTATTATTAACAAAATCCATTTTACGGTCATCTAATGGACACATGGCTATAACACCATCATATTCACCAATCATTGTCACTATTTCTTCAGCCTTTGACACTGAAAGTCCAATAGCTGTCAATTTACTAAATAATCCATGGTATGCATTATTAGTTTCAATTGTCTTAATACATTGTGCATAACTATAATTTGGTGCATATAAGTCACACCATTCATTTTTCAAAGTATAACCAAAAACTTCCACCACACCACCTAATGCTTTAAGATTGACTTTTCCATGGACATATAGCCTTCCAGGATGTGGAATAATAAATATACAAGTCTTTTTGTATGTGTACACTTTAATTGGATTTATCAGTTCTACATTATCTGTATCATTAAGTGAAAAGTCTCTTTCAGCAGTCTCAGAAATTATTGTATCATCATAAAGAGTAATACTTTCATCGTTAGGTTCTGTAGTAATATTATCTGTACTAAGTTCCAAGTCTTCAATAGTCTGATCAACATCCAGTTCAGGAATTAAACTACTAACTTCTTCGTCTATTTGTACATCTTCTGTTGAAAACATTCCAGAATTTGTTGGTACTATATTCTGTTTCTCATATGACAAGTTCCTTACAGTAGGATGTATATATTCTCCCAAAATTTCACTTAAACTTTCACTTGGAGTATTTATTGCAGTAATTGAAATGTATGGTGATGAGTGGGTAGATTCTGAGTCTTGACTAATGTTTTCATCTGATTGATCAGCTGTTCCATTTTTTACTTCAGAAGTATGACTGTTGTTATTTTTAAAATTAATATTATGAAATTCAGTATCTTCATCACTTTGATATGGTGTTACTTCATATTTATATACTTTACTTTCTGGTTGAATAGAATCAGTAACAGATTCTACAACAAAAGTATTTTCTTTAGTACTTCTTCCCACTTTTCTTTTCCTTCTTTTTTGAGTTTGAAGTACACTGTCTTTCTTATTTAATTTTTTAAATATCTTAGATGCTAGAGCACCATCAGGATCAAATTCCTCAGATACAGATCCAATACTTGATTGTGTCTCTTGGCTAAGGCTGGTCAAAAATGAAACCTGGCTGTCATCTGATGTTAAAACTTGATTAGAATGTGAACTATCCCCTGAGATACATCTTTCGTCTGTATCCATACTTTCCTTGAATATCAAATTATCAGTTTCATCTTGTGAATCTACTGCTAGAGATTCAACATCATCACTAAACTCTCCCAAATCTTCATTCAGACTACTAGTTAAATCATTATCATTTGTATTCTTAGATAAATCAGCTTCCAATTGAGAATTTAAGGTAACACGACTTGTAGCAACCTCGTCACTGGAATTCGTGAGGTTTAAATCCGAAAAACCACTCACAGAAGAAGAGTCATCAAAGCAATGTTGCGGGTCACAAGTCTCACTTTTACAACGTATACAGGTCTTAATAAGCTTGTTATCATTCTCCTTATAGCCGTGCAATATCTGCTTTAATTGTTTCTTCATGATTATATCAGATTTAGTGTCTTTCTTATCGGTATTTCTCTTAATATGCGCACATTCGAAGAACTCCATTTTAAATCATGAATATCTTTATTAAAAGAAATCAAAAGACATGCATTCAAATTGAAATACAAGGTTTTTAAGGAATATCTAAAAATAGGTATAATAATTGCTTTCTTTTACATTATTTCTAATAAAATATCGCTATATCAATCACTTCACAACAAAACCACGTTCGCTTGACGTTTCTGTTTTTGGATGGCTCTATCGTTATACTATCGCTGAACATGAATTGTCATACACCAAATTATTTTAGGCTGTACGTCCTTTGCCTGCCTTTATGGCAAATTTGAAAAACAACAAATTACTTTTATCGTTTTATGGCCTGATAAAAAGTCCTTTAACCCAAGCTTTACATAAATTGATTCGTTGAATACAATAAAGATTTATATAATAATAGGTTGGGGAAAAAGTCTTTTCGCATATAGCATGTATGAACTTGTAATAAGATCTCTTTGGCCATTTGTATCTGGCTGGTTTTTTGTATCATTAAAAAGTTTTAATTTTAAAGAAGACAATTCCAAATACAAATTAGGAAAATGTGTGATTGCCATTTGTTTTTCTTATTGTTAAAATGAGTGAATCTAATGAAGAAATCCGATACATTTTAAAATTTTACTACAAAAAAGGTAAAAATGCAACACAAGCCGCGAAAAAAATTTGTGATGTTTATGGACCTAATGCAGTATCTGTGAGAGTAGCGCAAATTTGGTTTAAGCGTTTTCAATCCGGAAATTTTGATATCAAAGATCCACGTCGCTCTGGTCACCCTGTTACGGACAAAATTGATGCCATTTTTGAAAAAGTGGTGCAAGATCGGCCTATTAGTAGTTACAATGTAGCTGGAGAACTGGGAATTGACCACAAAACGGTTTTGGCGCATTTGAAAAAAGCTGGGTACACAAAAAAGCTCTATATTTGGGTGCCTCGTAAGCTCACTGAAAAAAACCTAATGAACCGTGTACTCATTTGTGATTCTTTATTACGACGTAATGAAACCGAACCTTTTTGGAAGAAGCTGATAACTGATGATGAAAAGTGGATCACGTACGACAAAAACGTGCGAAAAAGATCGTGGTCAAAGGCCGGTCAGGCTTCACAGACTGTGGCGAAACCAGAGTTAACTCGCAAGAAGATGAAGCTGTTACCGCCAGGCAGGACCATCGATTCTGAACTGTACTGCGAACAACTGATGAGATTAAAGCAAAAAGTTAAGAGACAGCGGTCGGGATTAATCAACAGGAAGGGTGTGGTTTATCAACATGATAGCGCTAGACCTCGCACATCTTTAGCCACTCAGCAAAAATTACGAGTTTGTCTGGCAGGTGTTAATGCATCCGCCGTATAGTCCTGACCTTGCACCTTCAGATTTTCACCTGTTTCGGTCTCTGCAGAATTCCTTAGCCAGCGTCAGGTTAACATCTTGAGAGGACTGCCAAAACCACTTGTCGCAGTTTTTTGATCAGAAGTCCCAAAAATTTTATAGCAATGGGATCACGTCCCTACCTACAAGATGGCAAAAAGTTATCCAACAAAATGGCACCTACATACTTTAGTCAAATGTAAATAAACTCTTTAAATAACCTTTTGAATTTTTATATAAAATGCGAAGAAACTTTTCCCCAAACCTAATATTATCATTGGAAGTTACAAATGAATTATATTGTATGTAATAACTTTTGGTGGCAATGAATTGATTTTTTACTAGACGTATCCGGTATTAGGGCACCATACGAAATTTTGAAGATATTGATCTGCCAACCAGTATTAGTTATTTAATTAAATGGGTATTCGGATCAATTCGTTTCTAGTTATAGCATTCCTAACGGTCCAAAATATTGTTCAGAGATTTTAACCTAATTATTCTTATGAGGATTTTCATATTTTGATCCAGTTTTCATACAAAAAATGAGGCTAAAAATAAAAAGTCATTTTTTTAAATATTTATTAATATATAACCACTCCTGACTTTCGAGATAAATACATTCCATGATTGTATCAGCATTCAATACAGTCCATACGAATGAAACTACATAGATACCTGTCCCCAGGTAGCGGCAACCCTAATACACATCAGGGTTGCCTCTACCTGGATTTAGACATTTTGATATGAGATTGCGCTATGAGGTGGTGATTTAGATGATTTATCCTAAATGCTTAAACACAATCTCACGTCAAAAGTACATTGTTACACTAAACACGCTTATTTTGCCTGGAAAGTGGAAATAAAATCTGTGACGATCTTCTTGAGTGCTGCGTCAGACTCGGGGGTGATCTGTCCGTCCTTGGCAATGGTTGCAAGCAAGCTCTGGTGACTGGTCTTGATGTGCTGGGTGAATTCCTTCTCAAAGGCAGTGATCTTTGCAGGGTCCAACTTGTCAAGATGGCCACGTACACCACAGTAGATGATAGCAACCTTGAAGAACAAAAATATATATTTTATACCTTGTTTTTGAGACACAGAGACTAAATTGCAAATGTCAAACTTGTGTCAAAATGTATATATTTTTAGGTTGGACATTTGCAGATAGACAATTTATTCTGTGTCTCAAAAAGAAAATGGAACACATATGGGGTGTTCCTTTAGTATCTCACAATGCCAAAATGCTCCTTCTGCGCCGTTTCACACGGCGACCACGGTCGTTACAGCCGTGGCGAAAACGTCAGTAATGACGTCATGATTTTCGCTTACGCAGCGCACACAACGATCCATGTCAAGAGGTGGGTCGAATAACTGTTCCACTTGAGTTGTAAACTCAGGTGGAACGGTCATGTGGCGCCGGCAAGCAAATGGAACGGGAAAATCGCGGTCGTGAACGTGGTCGTTGTGAGTCTCTTGTGGAAAGTATAATAAAGTAGCCATAGTTAACTGTACCAACCATAATGATTAACAAAAAGTTAAACAATTTTTTTAGTGAATTTATAAAATATTCATTCTTTTTAATAAATGAGGCTGTCAATGTTTTTATAATTTTATTTTTTAACTAGAACATTTTTAAGGAAGTTATTCTTGTTATTGGTAGACCTCCATGTTCTAGACCTAGAAAGGGCAATAATTAGACTCTGCTTCGGCTTAAACACCAGAGTCATTATTTGAATAAAAAACAAATGTTGAAATCAGTTTACCTGTTCCTCAATGGCCATGGGCACATACTGTCCCTGTTTGAGAAGCTCAGTGAGACGCATACCACGGTTGAGCAGCTGCTGGGTGGCGGCGTCCAAGTCGGAGCCGAACTGAGCGAAAGCGGCCACCTCGCGGTATTGAGCCAACTCAAGTTTCATCGAACCAGCCACCTGGGAGATTCATTTAATATTTTAAGTTATTTATATAACCAATAAACAAAACTTATTAAGAAAAGGATATTTTAGCTAGACCTGTTGCTGTGAAGTTTCTTGCTGTCTTTCTCCTTAAACAGTGATAACACATTGTAAAGTGGTATTCAAGAATAGAAAGTAGACTTAAATTTTAACTTATATGAGTTTCAAAAAATGCTCTCCAGTGGAACTTAGTTGTAATAAAAAAATTGTGAATTTGAGTATAAAATTTAAGTGAAAACTACTATTTATAGTTATGCCAATTCATAAATGACTGTATGTAAAACTTTTATAGTCTGAAAGTTTATCTCAAATAGGTCCTAAAACAGCAATCGTTTATTAATAATAATAATAATCGGCAGAAAAACACACACATTGTATATTCCCAAGTTAAGCAAGTTACGCTTGTGTTATAGGTAATATTCAATGGACCACTCTGGGTTCAAGCCCAGACACCCAGACCATAGTAAATAACAGAAAGTTTGTTTCCGAAATTTAACATGCCAAGAATTGAACCCAGAGCCACTGGATTTAGCTCGCTCAACCAAAGAGGCCATCCATTTTTATTTGAAGACAATTGGCATGCATGTCATTCTTTATGACAACAAGATAATATTTCTTATGGCTACTCCTTCTACCAAGATGGTACAGAGACAGCTTTTATTCCCTACATAACAGCTGGTCTATTATTAAATTAAATTATTGCCATTGATTAATCAGCATAGGATTTCCTTGATACTATTTATATATAGCTATTATTACAACTGAGAGAAGAATGAGGATTAAATTCTACTCACCTGTTTCATGGCCTTGGTCTGAGCAGCGGAACCTACACGTGATACAGACAGACCAACATTGATGGCTGGTCGGATACCCTTGTAGAAGAGCTCAGTCTCCAAGAAGATCTGGCCATCAGTAATGGAGATCACATTGGTGGGAATGTAAGCAGACACATCACCAGCCTGGGTTTCGATCACAGGCAGGGCAGTGAGAGAACCACCACCCATTTTATCAGACCTAACACACAGAAATTATCTTTTAATTGAATGCTTTTAATTGAAAGAAAGTAGGTACGGACTAAAATAATCATGCGACTAAAGCATTTGATTAAATTTTAATTTTTAATTAAGGTGTATGTTATATTATTAATTTAAACTTTTTTCTTGGAAGTTATTCTCGTGAGTGGAAGATTGATTCAGCAATAAATAACATTGCTAACCCCAGTATCGAAATGTTTGCTAAAAATTAAACTTAAATTCATGTAAGTAAAAATAATCACTTTGAAGAAGTAATTTGTAAACAAGATTATTAAATAAATTCATTTTTTGAATTGTTGATCAAAATATTCAACAATAAACCCTAAAAAATTCATTAAAATATCTAAAGGTTCTTGTGAAATCTATTTTATAACCAAGTCTTTAAAAACTTGTTTCAGGGTAATTACTGATAGTGACTACTTTCCATAAAATTATATAACCTTGACTTTCATGATCAAAAGGGAGGAACCTTCTGATGTGATCATACACTGTAATTGTTCATAGTAAACTTAGGAATCTCTTGAAGATATCTTACATCTTAGCAGCACGCTCGAGCAGACGAGAGTGGAGGTAGAACACATCACCAGGGTAGGCCTCACGACCAGGGGGACGACGCAGCAACAGCGACATCTACCAAAATAACATTCCAAAGACCTATTGTAATCTAAGTAGAATGATTATTTGTTTATGGATTCATTTTTAGATATTAAAATCACTATAAAGATGCAGAATGCATATGTAGAGATATACATGCAAGTTGAATGAGTTCTTTTAATCTTCTGGGGTATCACTTAAAGTTTCATCTAGCTTTTGCCTCGTGTACGTTAAGAATACATATCACCATCAGTTGAATTTTGACATATTGTATGGAGCCTAAGTCAAATTTTAGCGCACAGTAAGACAAATGAACAGTCGGTAAGATATAAGAACCTGCCATAAGAAAACTTATTTATTATAACATATTATATTATGTATGTGTACACCCACCTGACGGTAGGCGACGGCCTGCTTGGACAAATCGTCATAGATGATGAGAGCGTGCTTGCCGTTATCACGGAAGTACTCGCCCATGGCGCAACCCGAGTATGGGGCCAGGTACTGCAGTGGCGCCGCATCAGACGCAGTGGCCGCCACGATGATTGTGTAGTTAATAGCACCTGACGCAATTCATTTTTAAAACTAACATGTAGTAGCAAGCATGCTTTTTATTATCTTGTATGAAACACATTATGAATATTTTGGGCTTCACCATAGTTGAATGGTTAAATTCCCACACATCCTCCATTAACTATTTTACATTAAAATTTTGTTCCTTTCAAATCAAGGGATTAAGATAAGAACGGTTAAATTCTTCAAGAAACGAAAGGTACATTGGAAACTTGGTGAAGATAGAAATATTTTAACTGGAATATATACTCCCAAGTAATATATCAGTGATAAATAATTCATTTTAGGTTATCTAGCATATAATACTAATGATAGTATTATTATTATGAGGGCTTTAGTTACAGAATATTCTGTAACTAAAGCCCTCACACCCATATTTTCCCTCGTCAATTTTGTATGGCATATTTAGGGGCCCATGCAATAAATGGTGATTCACTGTCTGCCCATTTTTCCATGTTCCTTGAACTTTGCGATGGGCAGACGCCATAGTCCCTGATACATAGTTTAACTAGCACTTCATCCCAATAGCCCAGTACTTTTTGTTCTCATTCCCTTCAATAGTCCTACAATGACTAGGTGCATTTTTATATGGTGTATAGAGGGATAATCGCTGGTCAGTGTCAAACCATATTTAGATTAAATTTGTCTAAGGGGCCTATACATGTTGGCCTTCCCATGGCCCCACGCAAGCTCTCCAAAAGTCTGGGATATTTTTATGGCCCATGGTCTTTAGAGACATACATGTTATACCCTGAAAGGGTTAATGTATAATCATATTTGTGTACATAAAATATAAGGATATTCACAATTTCAACACCAGGCATTGTAATAGATTGATATTGCTATCTTTTAGATTACAAAAAGTACTGTCCTCTTTCTTGGGGTTGGTATACACTTCTTCAATAAGATTCCGAGTGAAATGTTAGATCTGCCTTTCACTAAATTCAAAACCAAATTAAAAAATATCTTGCTAAAAAAGGGATACTACACTATTGAAGAATACTTAAATGACCAAAATTCATTTACATAGCAGCTCGCTCTAATATCTTATACTATATTTTGTATAATGTTATCTTGTGCCAAGCTTGTAAGGGATTTATGGAGATATATTGCAGCATAACATTTTAGTATGTCATGTCATTATTATGACTTTCATAATATTTTTATTTCCTCTTATTGTGTCTTGGTCTTATTGAGTATGCACTGTTTGCTACAACTCCATTAATTCTTCAAAAAGTAATTCTGTAACATACTTCTGTATAAAACTTATTAAAAAAAAGACAACTTGAGATATAAATAGACTAAGAAACTTAAAGAAAAAAAACATTTAGCTAGATGTGTTGCTGGGGAGTTTCTTGCCGCTTCTTCTCCTTAACAGCAATAAATGTTGTGAAGCGGTATACATAGAATAGGAAGAAAAATTAAATTTTAACCTATAGATATGACCTTCAAAAAGTGTTCTCAACTTATTTTGAACTTATTTTGAATAAAAAACTTTGAATTTGAATTTAAATTAAGCATTGAATTTTTTTATTTTTGTGTTTTGATTTAAAGTGAAAATTTGTCAATTTAAAGCATTAAGGTTTTAGTTACCAACCAGTATCAGTCAATCTCTTGACAATCTGTGCGACAGTGGACCTCTTCTGTCCAATGGCGACATAGATGCAGTACAGCTTCTTCTTCTCATCTTCACCCTTGTTGAAGCGTTGCTGGTTGATAATAGTGTCAATGGCAAGTGCGGTCTTGCCCGTCTGACGGTCCCCGATGATCAACTCACGCTGACCACGACCAATTGGTACGAGCGAATCTACAGCTTTGATACCTTGTTGAAGAAGATTACATAATCAGCCTATAAACGTCATACTGCTGATCTTAGATATTTTAAAGGAATAGCTATCTGTCAGTATCATAAATATTCTACTTATCTAAAGTAGATTTCATACATTGATAATTTTGATGTGCAAGTTATTTCACAAATATGTCATGCCCATTAGAATATGGTCATTTTACTATATGCACATGATGAATAGTAGTTAGGTTTAAACTGCTTATAACCTTCATTGATCGACTAATATGACTGACTGCTACTGGTTTAAATTATTTAGCTAATAAACAGTTAAATATCCCTCTAGTTTTCCAAAATTTAGTAATTTACTTTCATTAGTTTTAATTGCTTTATTTTTACTTCTATACTATCAATGGAAACACCTATTTCTTTAATTGCAGAAGCATTTCCATTTTAATTACATTTTTAAACTTATCTTTCTCTGTTAATCTTTTGTTATCATAATTTTATAAAAAATAGTATCCATTGTATTCAGACATTAATATCCAATTCAACACACTTGGCACAACAAAATTGATAAAAGAAGACAAAGTTTAAAAGATCGAGGTTATGCCAATAAAGTAAAAAAAAAACTAACTTACCAGTTTGCATAGGCTCACGTACAGACACACGAGGGATGATACCGGGAGCCTTAATACCCACACGCATACGGATCTTGGTGTCAATGGGCCCCTTGCCATCAATGGCATTACCTAGGGCATCCACTACACGGCCAAGCAACTGATCACCAACAGGCACATCTACGATGGCACCGGTACGCTTAACAATGTCACCTTCCTTGATCAGTTTGTCATTACCGAATACTACAACACCCACATTGTCAGGCTCCAAGTTCAAAGCCATGCCCTAGAGAAACAAATTGGAATTTTGTTAGTGATATATATTTTGTTATGTTGCATAATACTTATTTATATCTACTATACTCAGTTCATCAGTTGTAACCAAGAAGAGATTTGGTGGCTTTGTAGTCATGATATAGAATGTACCTTCCAATAAAGATACTCAGACTATGATAATGATTTCCGATTATTGTGCAACAGACTAAGCTATTGTTGACTATTTGGAAATCATTTATTCATCATTACATTGTTACATGTCAATTTAAAACATATCATAATATACGTCAATTATAAGCCATAAATTCTTTATGGCTAAAAATAAGCTTGACTAAATCATTAATTTGAATTTTAAAAGAAATATTAACTGTTATTCATAATTAGCTTTACCTTAAGGCCGGAAGAGAATTCCACCATCTCCTCAGCTTGAATGTTCTTGAGGCCATACACACGGGCAATACCATCACCAATGCTCAACACACGCCCAGTCTCCTCCAAGTCAGCCTGTTTAAGATTAAAATATTAAAAACAAAGTCAAGCAAGTGATTAGTCCACACATTTGAAGAGGCAATCTTCCATTGGTAGATGAAAATTTAAATTAATCACACAACCATTTGGTATATGCTTGCCCAATACAGAGTATATACAAAAATAAAATCACTAAAATTTTATTAACCCTAACAATAGGAGTGATAAAAAAGATAGTCCCCATATAAAAAAAATAATTTACTAAAATATGTTTAATAAAAAATCTTAAACTTCCAAGTATAATTAAAATAGTCAAAAATATGAGCACTTAATTTTTCTGGTCAAAAATTATCAAGATATTTTAGAATAAAATTCTATCCAACAGGATAGAAATATATCTGTAATTTTTTGTTAAGCATTAAGATTTTATGAAGAAAGTCATATTTTTCCTTAATTCTTTATTCTTATAATCTTAATATAATAATAATATATCTTCCTCATTTCACTGGGAAAATTTTAGTTTAATCATACATGACCTGTGATATCAAAAATTTATAGATCATGGGATCATTAATATTCTGTGGAATAGACAATGTTGAATACTATAAATCTTTCTATTTACCAAGTTACAAATTTGATTATAATGAAAACAGCTGATTATGAGAGGTTTATATAACAACATAAAACTGACCTTGGGGGCTGCACCAAGGATCCTCTCTTCCAGGATGGTGGAGATTTCGGTACCGCGTTGGGGGCACGAGACATGGAGCTTGCGGCTGGCCACCGCAATAGCAGGCGCCGCTACCTTCGAAACCTAAAAAATGCATTCTCAACATTTAACACACTGCACATTATAACTCATCATCAATACTGAGGCGCTAATTTATGCGCAATAATCACTGATTATCGTTTTTCATTCGACTACATTTAACCTCTAAGTACGTCAAATTATGGAAAACCTCTCGCCCAGTATTACATAACACCGAACTTGGAACTGAAAATTTAAAAACCTAATGAAGTACACCTATCGGTTCATTCAATAGATCTGCCCACAAAGACATTATATCCTCAAATGATTACATGATAATTTAAGGAATACGAATTTCTACATATACATCTAGCTGCCGATTGCGGGCGAGATATATTCACCGGTGGAATTACTGTCAATGAGGCTTTCTGCTTATACATCAAATGTGAAATATACCTGTGAAGCGGCATTTGGAAGGCGCCTGGCTACGGAGCCAGCGATACGAGCGGAGATCAGCGACATTTTTCACAAACTCTTATTTTATGGCAGACAGGAGACCTATAAAGTTCTCCGCTCGCGACTCGTTGCGGCAGAACCGGAAATGACTTATTGATCGTTGTCTTTGGTTCATCCTCATTGATTAATGTGTTCTGAAACATTAAAATTCAAAATGAAACATTTAACTTGTTATCTGAAATTTATTCTGAACTCAAGAATTTTCACGTAAAATTCAAACACAATGCGATCTCACTAAATATCATATTTTCTATTTTATCTAATTTAGGATAAAATACTATGCTTTCGTTACTTTTAAATGTTTCTTAATTAAAGACTGTTTTAGTTTTCGAGCAGCACATTCAGTGGGAACACAATTTATTTAAATCTTTACTTTTGTGGAATTATTTATATTACATAATACTGTTCTGTATTATTCTGTACTGATTAAAATTAATACTTCTTCATTAGAAAATATTGCGAAAAAATGGCAATTTCAAATACATTTAAATATAGAAAAAATGCAATTTGTCTATGACTACTTAACATCGGAACTCCAATCACAGCTGTGATTGTTGTTTTATAATTGTCAAAGTCAATCACATTATAACTTTGTTCCAGGAACGAGAATTTGTCATCTCTATTCAGCCTGTGGGTTACTCAATAGATTAATACACGTTCTCTTTTTAATACCTTTGTAATATCTTAGAGCGATAAAGAATACCGATATAATATTATAATGAATATAAGATTATATCGGTATTCTATGTTTAAAATAATAAATAGTGGTACTTTGAACACAATTTTCATTCCGCTTCAAATGGGATGTGGTGATTTTTAGTTCTTTTAAATTTCAACTTCGATATTTTTCTTGTTACAGTTACTGTGGTAATTAAATATTCTGTTTACACTTAAGTAAAATACAAAATTGTGATCAATGGTGTTAATTTATCTGGTGCAATGGCATTGTTTGACCAAACATCGCATGTAAAAGCTATCGTAGACGACACCGAAAATCTAACTTGTATTATCGAAAATGCACAAAACGTTAATAAACACACGGTAAGTATTATTATTTTACTCGTTTTGTCATTTTGTATTATTAAAACTACAAAAAAGGTTTTGTTAATTCTTCATAACTTCGCAAAAACAAGGATCCATCTAATAGATTTAAATAACTAGTTTAACTTTAAATATTTACTCTTGAACGGAATTTATTATAATCTGATTATTTATGAATCAGGTCACCGCATCTTCTAACATTACAGTCATGTGAGAATCTTAAACTGTAATTTGATATACTATATCCATTAAACATGTATGATTAAATTAATATATCCTTCCAAGGATTTAGAATCTTTCAGACTTTCAATATGTTAAAACTAGGTGGATAAATGTGTTTAACTTCAAGACATACTTCGTGCAGACTTAGAGCCATCACTATCAACTGAAGCCAGGAATGCTTGGCTGGTGGCTTGTCCGGGTAGCAGTCTGCCCACTGCCCCCTCTATACAGGGGTCCTGGGACAGACCGATCTGCGAACTGTCATGTAAAAGACTATTGGAAACATCAACTAGTTTTGCATATCGACCCTGTCTTTTAGCTACCTCTGTATGGGAATCAGGACTTTGGTTGCAGGCCCTACCGTCAGCTTCTATAGGAACGTTAATGGATGTGCAGCCACATTCAGGTCAGCAATCTGCCTTCGTCTTGGGGCAAATTGCTGCGAGCCACACAACTCTTGCTGCGGCCGGGCCGTCGACCGGCTTGGCCACCATGGCCTATCGTGTGGCAGAAGCACAGGCAGAATTCCGCGACATGCCGGCCTCAATGATATAAAACGTCGGGCTCTTGACAGCGCCGGTGTGCCGGCCGTTCTCAAACCGAATAGCCTGGTCCACAACGATGGTAAGAGACCCGATGGCATGACTTTAATTCCCTGGACCTTGGGAAGGCTGCTTGTGTGCGACGTTACCTGTGTCGACACACTAGCGCCTTCTCATCTCCAGGAGTCCAAAGTTGGGGTTGGTCGCATTGCCACTTCTGCCGAAAATCTCAAACGGCTCAAATATGCAAACCTTGGAACAGATTACATATTTGAGCCATTTGGGGTGGAGACTTTGGGCCCATGGGGGCCAAGTGCCCACAAATTATTTAAAAAGTCTGGTTGATACAACAAGAGACCGGAAGGCTGGAGCTTACATCACTCAAAGGATTAGCCTTTGTATGCAGCGAGGTAATGCTGCCAACCTTCTATGTACAATGCCCAGCGACAGTGATCTGGTGGGGCTGGATGGGCTTTGATATAGGTTGTTTTTTTTTTAAGTTAGGTTTATTTATAGCATTGTACCATTACCATTACTTACCATTTATTACTTAGTTTATTTTCGTATTTAAGCTTATTTTTAAGTTAGTTTAGCCTTTTTGCCCTATCTGTTCGTTTGTATAGTACTAATAAATATATCAAATTTAAATACATAAATTATAAGCTACTTCTCTAACACGTGAGATCTATAAGAACTGTAACCTGAGTTTCATTCCATAACTATGCATAGAAGAGACTGTCATTGAAAAAAAAATGGATCTATTAATCTATAATTGTTAAATCTAAATATTGTGTTTCTAATGGTTTGTTTTCATTTAAAAATCAATTTAAGCTGAATAATATATATATATATATATATATATATATATATATATATATATATATATATATATAAGCTCAGGAGGCCTTCATCAATATTCATGTTGATATATGCCGTGGTTGAGTATTGTTAAAAATTAAAACGATAGTCTTAGTTAGCACAGATACAATTTTACTATCCTAGTTTAGAATAGAATAGAATATACTTGAA
The DNA here is from genome assembly GCA_039645545.1 of Dendrolimus houi. Classification (NCBI taxonomy): domain Eukaryota; kingdom Metazoa; phylum Arthropoda; class Insecta; order Lepidoptera; family Lasiocampidae; genus Dendrolimus; species Dendrolimus houi. The sequence goes on from CM077134.1 coordinate 15,279,739, forward strand.
ATAATCACTAATAGCTTTCTAAATTACAATGCACTTTGATAATAGCGATTTGTTGCAGGCTTGATGCCCTTGCGGACCACCCACAGCACCCAAAATATGTCCCGACCTGTCTATCTCTCCTTAAGGTGGTCGCTTCATTCCACAGATGCAACACTTCGCTAAAGTGACATTGACAACACTATTATTCTTATCGATGGTGTGCTAAACACATATATATATATATATATATATATATATATATATATATATATATATATATATATATATATATATATATATATATATATATATATATATATATATATATATATATATATATATATATATATATATATATATATATATATATATATATATATATATATATGTATATATAATGTACTATTATGAAATCTGGCTTATATGACTATATCTATTGATAACTCTTACAGCTAATTACTTGATGACATTTTTGCATTTGTAGTAGTTCAATACACACAGTGATTAAAACTGAAATATATCACTTTGATTTAGTTATCATGTGTGTTACACTCTTGCTTCAGTTTCTTATAAGTATCATAAAAGTGTGAGGCCATTTTATATATATAGGAGAAACCATACCATTGTTGGCACTTGCTACTGATTGGCTCCCTGTCATTTTATTCAAGATATTAAGAAATCTTAATCTTCTTCATTTTCTGGCCATACAATAATATTATTTTTATTATTGTATGAGTACATAATAAAAAGAACATTAATATTCCTAATGTTTTGAATTGATTAATAGGGTGACGATTATAGTATAGGGGTGCCAACAATGGTATAGTTTACATATAATACTACAAATTTAAAAAAAACCTTCAAGCTGACTGTACTATAATATCATGATCAAGTGATTTAAAATTTAATTAACTTATTGAATGCATTACAATACCTTCACTTTCATACTTTTTACAGGAGTATGTCCTTAGGGTGCAAAGAGGACCATCCAAGGAGAATAAGTGGAATGTATTCAGAAGGTACAGGGATTTTGCAGCTTTGCATGCAGTATTACAGCAGGCGAATATTGAGCTGCCATTGCCACCAAAGAAGCTTATTGGAAATATGCAACCCTCATTTATTGCTGAAAGACAGATAGCTTTGCAGGTGAAAAATAAAACTTATTGTACTAGTATTATTTGCTATTTGTAGTGCAGTACTGTTACTCCATTCAAAGGGTGCCTGGATGAAATCACCTTCAGATTTAATGTTACTTGTATTTTGTTTTGTCTTATCTACCATATTGTCATGTTATGTAATTAAAAATGTGTTAAAGCTTTATTCCCTAGGATGTGAAGGATGAACAAACTCACTTGTGCTTTATGCTAAAAATAAAGTACTGATTGATACATTAAATGGCAAACATAGAGTAGAAACTAGACTTAGTTTTTAAGTTACAAGTTTGAATTCCTACAGGATTCAGAACTGAAATAATAGGTGGGCGAAGCTGCTGCAAGAGCCTTAGTTCATAGTAAATGCTAATCTTTACTAATATTTCAGAATTACATAAATGAAGTCATGAAGCATCAGATATTGGCATTATCTTTACAAATGAGAAGTTTTTTGGACCCCAACAACTATTCCTTAGCAATAGCAGGTATGTCTATATTTACCACTCAGAATACATTAGTCTTTAACCGACTTTAAAAAGGAGGAAGTTCTCAATTTGATTGGTTTTTTTAAATGTATGTACACCGATTACGCTGATATATGAGGAATAGTTGCCATTTGGTCTAAAAAAAATTAACATAGTTTAGCCCAGTAGTTTTCATTTCCGTTTCCATTCATTTCATTTCATTTCCATTTCAGTTCCAGTTTCTTGGGACCCCCCCATATTTTATAGTTTAAACACTTAAATTTTGACCAATTTAGTTTAAAGGAATGTTTTAAATAATCAAATCTTAAAAAGAAGAATGACTGACTGTAGCACAATTGCAGCCTCATAGGATTTATGAGCTTTTTGATTCTATTTTTATGGAGCAATTGTAATTCATAGTAATCTTTATTCCTTCTCCATAATTATTGTTTCCATCAATTTCACTTGTGTATACTTTCATTCTTTGATCACTGAATATCATTATATTTTCTGGGATAAACCACATATTATCCTAAATGTATGCCGACTATTAACTTGCAGACCATGTTGTAAGGTACCATACCATAAGTGGTAGTCATCGAGACCGGCAAATAACCTACCACCTGGCTGTGAGTTGTTTTGTCGCCTCTATGATAGGGTCCCGAGTCGCAGGAAATTATATTGTTTCTCCATTCCTGCACGGATGGGTAATAGTCAACGTTTATCTCTAAACATGACATAAAAACACTTGTTTATAAATAATAAAAATTAACAGTCACGCGAATCTATTACACACATGTCTATATTATTAAGTTGAAGGTCAAAACGCTGCAAAGAACACATATATTCTATGTATTAACTATTAAAACTGTTATATGAGAGTGTGTTTTGCTCGTTATGTCGTGACACACAGACTATTGGGATTATTGAATAATGGGTAGTTTATTTTAATTTCAACAAGCTTAAGTCTATGAAACTGTCTATTATAACAATATAGTGAATGGACTATATACGTCATAATAATTTATATTTTTCTGCTTTTTTAGAATTTTTGCAAAATGCTAAAAATAATCATTTCCCTTCGTTCGTCTCTCTTAAAATTACAAGTTACAAGCCCTTTATAATATAGAAGCTCTTAATGTTATTTGACAGGAATGTGTATTCTATATGCCGCCATAAAAAGGATAGGGTAGTTAGACAGGTCTTGAAAAACTATATTAGTAATCGCCTTACATGTGTCGGTAGGTGATGAGCTAACCGTTTCCAAAATATTTTTTTAAGTTTCACTTTTGGCTTCTATCATGTTTTAAAAGGTGTAATTGTTGTATAACTTTTGAACTTGAAAGGATTTGAAAGAAAAAATCTTTCAACGAAATGTACATAAAAAAACTGTTGAATAATTTTGAGATATAAGTAAGCTATTTTCCATGCTGAATTTCGTATCTAAATAATAAAGATAGTGGGCCTTCGTCACCGCCTTGGAAGCACTAACCGATTTCGTGTTTAATGCAATGCATGATGATTTCAGAACAAGCGCTACAGACGGTGTCAATTGCACTGAGAGGGGACGGACGATATGAACTCAAAGGTCCCTTATCTGATATCGGGTGGAGGATACGTAAACATTATTTTTTAGTAAGTATTTAATGTACAATCGCGGAATGACAATGTTCGTCACCTTTAAGTCCACTTTTGCTTGCATAATTACAAGAAACAGTACCGCCAATATTTTAATAAATTTTGCGTTTGTAAAATGTAGAAACGTGAAAAAAGACAATGACAGACGCTGAGATTAACAATGAGAAACAAGGAGGATATAGTCACCACGTTTAACAGAAATATTAAAACTAATAAAAAGGTTTTACATGTCTAAACAGTCTTCTTAGACAAGATAGAAAATCCAACAACTTTGATCTAAGTAATTTAAAACTTAATTGTTTTGACAATTAAGATAGCCTTAAATAGCCGCCTTAATTTTGTATGAGCTTTGCAAATTGTGACTTCATTTTTGTAATGAGTCAAATAGCGTATTAATTATAGTTTAAACAGTAATCAAGATTATTATTTTTGTAATAATATTTTAAAGTTATGATGTTGGCATGTTATTTGAACGCCCGCTGCTTTATATGTACATTGTTTCAGAATATATTGTGATATGTGTCAACTACCCTATTATAAACTGCTTACCTCCTACAAACACAATAATGTAATTGGGTCCCGATGACTGTATTTACACGCGCGGTTAAATCCGGGCGGTTATTCTCCACGACCTCCTTGTAGTCCTAACGCAGGATTTCGTGCCCCATGTATAAATTTGTTATGTATTATAATACATATTTTGAAAGTATGTTCGCACTGGTTTTGGGCATTAAAAACACTGTAATTGATGCTGTTAAGAGGAGGTACTGTAATTATGTCTGTCTTTTCTTATCTGTATCTATTTTTAATTTTGAAAGTTATGTACATGGTGGTTTTTCTGTCCTGCTTGATGTAGAACGGTTATTTAAACGAGGAAGGTTCCTAAAAAGTACCAATTTAATACATTCACTTTAATACTTGAAGTATTACGCATTATAAGTTTAAAGATTGTACAAAGGGGCTGGCTGGATACATTGTAATGTGTTATGATTCATTCAAATAAATAGCCGCTTATCAGTAGTGTGATAAAAATATGAAAAATGGTGACAATGTTTTGACTGGCTCCTTTGCGAACAAAGAGTTTTTTGAAATAGCATTTGGAGATTCCAGGGAAAAAGACGAAGTTATCTTTTTTTTTCGAAACTAATCTGTGAATGCGAATTTGTAGGGAATTTTCGGTACTTTACGATAATAAACCGAACAGGGTAAAACATGAATCAATCTTAGAGTTCTTGACGTTTAAAAAATCGCATGCAGGGAAAAAGTAGCAATGCATACTTAAAAAGTCCAGAAAAAAAAAAACAGTTTTGCAGTGACATAATATGTCACATCCCTGTTAGATCTAACTTAAGATAGTTTTTAATATTTTTATGCTTGAAACATTTTTGATTTTTAAGTGATTCGACTTATATTTTTGTTTTATTGTGAAACTAAAGTGAATTCCACACGATACAATTTTACGACCAATTTGACCTGATTGACAATCGAATTGTATAGTGTGGATAGAAATATGAAATCCAAGGTCATTGATTGGTCGGGATCGCTCGATTCGATTGTGTCCAATCAAATCGGGTGGTGTCGACGCTAGTTAGCCATTTTTTTGACGTAGTCATGAGCAGAGCGGATGTATGCAAATTGTTGTGTGTTTTGCGGTTTCAAGATGGACGACAAGGATAACGACATCGATAATATATCCATTCGTACCGAACGGCAAATAATGGAGATTTTAAATCTTGAACAACCATTATTTTGCCTATAGTCTTCTATGTTTGACGGCCTCTGTGGTTGAGCGGGCTAAGCCTTTGCCGGCTTACCTCACTGCAACGCAGAGGCTCCGGGTTCGATTCCTGGTATAGTAAATTTCGGAAACGTATTTTCTCCGTTATTTACTATGGTCTGGGTGTCTGGGATCGGCCCCAGAATGGTCCGTTGTATATTACCCATAACACAAGCGTAACTTGCTTAATTTGGGGATATACAGTGTGTGTGCTTGTCTGCCGATTTATTATTATTATTATGTTTTTCCCCTTATCTATATTTGTAGTTAAAGCCAAAATTAACACAAATTTTTACTTCTTGTTAAAACGCATCGTGCTTGACACAAGTCCATTCATCAGAGGCAACAAAATAAAACTAAAATTGGCGATCTTCTTTTGCTATCGGATTGTAGCCAATTCGATTGACAATCAAATCGTATCGTGTGGAAGGGGTTTTAAACGGCGATATCTCAATATCAATGTTGCTTGACAAGTTCGCCTTTTTCTGGAGATTTCATTTTGATATCTATTATTAAAATTGATACACGATAATTTTTTACGGCTTATCGAACTAATTCTGATTTTTACGTACTCCGAACGAACCTGGGAAACAAGCAGACGGCTCGTTTGGTACCGCTTCCTATATCTTACTAATTAAATTACTACTATTCACTTAAAATCGCCAGGTAGTAGGGCGTTTGCCTGTCTGTCTGGCTACCACCCCTGGTCTAGAGCGTGCCGCCATAAGAACCTTGAGTTGTGTTCCGGAATTATTGGCCAGGTTCCAGTCCCATCTACGAGTCCGGCAACACATTGGTAGCAACTTTAGTGTTGCAAATGTTCATAGGCGACGGCAACCACTTTCCGTCACAGTTGAGCCGTCAGCCTGTCTGCTGTACTCCAGCGATATAAAAAAAATATCCTTCGATTGCCTTAATATCGGTTGAATTTTGTTATCATCTACCTTATATATAAAAATCAATTGCTGTTCGTTAGTCTCGCTCAAACTCGAGAGCGGCTGGTCCGATTTGGCTGATTTTGGTTTTGAAATATTTGTGGAAGTCCAGGGAAGGTGTAAAAGGTGAGTAAATATGAAAAAAAATGATTCTGAGGCGATACGAAGTTTGCCGGGTCAGCTAGTAATATTATAAAGTTCGAAACATGCAGTGTCTGTACATCAAAGCTGGAACTGGAATTGACTATATAAACGATGGAGAACACGATGCAATGTTTTTTAGATTTCTTGTCTCTTGGGATTCACGTAAATACTACTTGGCCGATTTCAATGCGGGTTTCACTGATCGATAGTAAAATTTATGTAATAAAATGTGTAATATTTTTTTTCTTTTATAGTTGTTCAGGTACATAAAAATTAGCTTATTCCGACATAGTTTTCATAAAACGATAGCTTACATTCTTTTTTAAATGCTGCGGTATTTTGTGTCCCTAGAAGCCCGCGGGAATGTCAAGTCAAGCGTGGACGAAGTCGCGGGCATATCTTAGTTATATGGAGCTTATGTCAGATCTAAGCCGATAGTAAGACAATCGAACGATTGGTAAAATATAAGAACCGGCTACTATTGGAAAATGGTAAAAAAATAATACCCCATAAACGTCCCACTGCTGGGGATCGGACGGTATACCCGCCACGCTTGTCCAATGCGGCTTGGCAGGTTTGACACATCGATTATCTTGATGTGCAGGTTTCATCACAATATTTTCCTTTACCGTTGTTAGCACGGGGTGATTGTAATAATATGCACATTAGGTCAGAAAACTGCCTTAGTGGTGCATGCATTCCAGCCACCGAACCCTTTGACGCGTGCGCTAGCCAATACGCTACCACCACTAATAAAATGGAAAATGGTTACCGTCGCTTATAGACCAATGCAACACCAGAGGCGAAGCCATTCGTCGTTTATATAACAACAACGCGAATATATTTTCCAAGAAACCAGTTAATATGTTGGGGAAAAAGTCTTTTCGCATATAGTATGTATGAACTTGTAATAAGATCTCTTTGGCTATACCATTTGTATCTGGCTGGTTTTGGTATCATTAAAAAGTTTAAATTTTAAAGAAGACAATTCCAAATTCAGATTAGGAAAATGTGTGATTTTCATTGAGAGAACTGGGAATTGACCACAAAACGGTTTTGGCGCATTTGAAAAAAGCTGGGTACACAAAAAAGCTCGATATTTGGGTGCCTCATGAGCTCACTGAAAGAAACCTAAGGAACCGTGTACTCATTTGTGATTCTTTATTACGACGTAAAGAAATCGAACCATTTTTGAAGAAGCTGATAATTGGTGATGAAAAGTGGATCACGTACGACAAGATCGTGTGAAAAAAATAGTGGTCAAAAGCCGGTCAGGTTTCACAGACTGTGGCGAAACCCGGGTTAACTCGCAACAAGGTGATGCTGTGTGTATGGTGGGACTGGAAGGGCATTATTCATTATGAGCTGTTACCGCCAGGCAGGACCATCGATTCTGAACTGTACTGCGAACAACTGATGAGATTAAAGCAAAAAGTTGAGAGACAGCGGCCGGAATTAATCAACAGAAGGGGTGTGGTTTTTCACCATGATAACGCTAGACCTCACACATCTTTAGCCACTCAGCAAAAATTAAGAGCGTTTGGCTGGGAGGTGTTAATGCATCCGCGGTATAGTCCTGACCTTGCACCTTCAGATTTTTACCTGTTTCGGTCTCTGCAGAATTCCTTAGGCAGTGTCAAGTTAACATCACGACAGGACTGCCAAAACCACTTGTCGCAGTTTTTTGATCAGAAGCCCCAAAATTTTTATAGCAATGGGATCACGTCCCTACCTTCAAGATGGCAAAAAGTTATCCAACAAAATGGCACCTACATACTTTAGTCAAATGTAAATAAACTTTATAAAAAAACCTTTTGAATTTTTATATAAAATGCGAAGAAACTTTGTCCCCAACCTAATATTTATTTATTTAGTCTTCATTTAATTTTATGAAATGTATAATCTCTAATAAATCATGACTGAATAAAGAACTGGTTTTTATTTAATTTTTTAGTAAAAATTATATCGTTTATTGTTCGTTCTATAAAGTTAGGACTATACATATTCGCGGTATTGTAATGTAAACGACGCACTGCGTTGCCAAGCTTTAGGCTGTGATATGCAGGTGGAATGGAATAGGGCATAAGAGTAGGCGAGGGAAGTGGGCCATCGAAAGTATCACTCATCGCCAGCGGCGTAGCTTGCCTTAGACGGGCCCTGTAGCAAAATGTGTTGGGGGGGCCCACAGGAACGGTAACTTTTTTTTAATAAAAGAACCGACAAATGCTCGATTTGAATTTAAATAATTATGATTGATGTTGATGATGAAAATAGATGTAGATTATAAGTTACTAGCTGCGCCCCGCGGTTTCACCCGCGTGGTGATGGAAAATCTTTATATTTTGGATTATTCACACTATTTATTAATAATATATTTAATAATAATTATAGCCTATGTGTTATTCTGATGTGTAAGCTATATTATTGTAAAGTTTCATCAAAATCCATTGAGTAGTTCTTGCGTGAAAGAGTAACAAACAATACATTCTTACAAACTTTCGCGTTTACAATATTAGTAAGATTAACTTATGCTGCTAGGAGCTAAGTTAGACAAACATTCAAAACTAAAAAAAAACCTTTCTCGCCTTTTTTTCGGCAAACTTATTTATCAAATCATCCATAGCTGTAGACGATTTCAGTTTTTCTAGATTTTCTGTCTAGAGCGGACAGTAATGACAAGTCTAATAACCGTTTCTGTTGGCCCAGCAGTTATTCTCTAAAATGTTATTAATCTATAAAAGATTGTGAATTGTGAATATTTTAAGAATTTTTGCTGACACAGTCTGGGGGCCCCGTATCATTGATACGAATGATACGGCGGTAGCTACGCCCCTGCTCATCGCACAAAAAGCACAAGGCACAGGCCTAACCGTTTCACACTGATATTCTCGGCCTCTGTGGTTGAGCGGGCTAAGTCATAGCAGGCCGAACTCGTTGCAACGCAGAGGCTCCGGGTTCGATTCCCGGCATGGTAAATTTCGGAAACAAACTTTCTGTTATTTACTATGATCTGGGTGTCTGGGATCGGCCCCAGAGTGGTCCGTTGTATATCACCTATAACACAAGCGTAACCTTCTTACCTTGGGTATATACAATGTGTGTGTTTGTCTGCCGATTATTATTATTATTCTGTAAAAGTATGGTATTACACCGATCGAGCCAGCCCTAAGAGCTGTGATTAAGATAATGAATCCATTGTGGCTATAACACATAGAAATTCATCGCATTCAGTCCATATTAAATGTCTGTTAAATACATAAATGTCCATGCACAAAAAGGAGTTGCATAGCGATACAGTGACTCGTAAAAAGTGTAATCGATAGTAAATCATAGCTCAAAACTACTCAACGGAGCTTCTCCGAACCCATTTTCGTTAATAGTAGTTTTTTAAACTCGACTAACTTCGATTTTTGCAAATATTCCCTTACAAAGTTAGAAATTGAAGCGAGGACACTTTCGAAAGCAAATATTAAGTTACTATCTCGTATTAAGTTAAATAAATAATGCTACCAAACTACCTAAAGCTCGTATATTTGACTAAGCCGACACGTGGCCACAGCGCCACCGCCGTACCGCCACCGCGCTTATATTAAGTGAATTTATGTGTATAAGCCGCGCACAAAAGCTTTGCCGATGACTACTTACTATTATTGTATATACAAGAATAAATTAAAATAATGAATTTATTGCAACAACTATTTATGTAACCTTTTTTGTCAACCCTACTGACCATCAATGCGTGACATTATGAGGCTATCGGCAAACCTACTGCGCACGGGTAGTATATGCGAACGTTGTCCATCGCAATCCATCCATATCGCCACCGCACCTCTGATACCCGCTTGACAGTGAAAATGCGGCGGCGGCGTGGTCGCCTCTTTTCTACGCAGTTCGGCGGTGGCGGTACATCTATCCCAACCAGGATTCGAATATTATTGATTTTAGATGTGAATGGTTTATCTACTGAGCTACAGGCTTAATAATAATTTATTTAACTTTCCAGGTAACAGATACGAATAGTCGGTCAAATTGCATGCTCTCATGGCAGGGTTATGGACCTGATAGAAGTTTAAGCGATAAAGATTTGCAGACCGCTTTTAAAACTTTACAAAGCCTTTCGGTAAGTTTTTATTTGTATTAAACTATAGTGGCGAAAGTTCTATAGAACTCGACTACTACCGGCGTGCATACCTCCGGTATTGCAAAAGTTAATAGATGACGGTAACCACTTTCCATTAGAAGATTCGCAAGCCTCTTTTATACTCTAGCAATAAAAAAACACCTAAATAAATTTATATTGAGACCCGCAGCACCTTATCTAATATATCTATGTGGCCCTTATAAAAAAGATTGAGTATCGCTGCTCTAGGGGGATGGACCGAATACGCAGTGAATTTAAAACTCCGCAACAGACATGAACGAGGCCTCTGGCACAGGCGTTCCCATAGTTCCCAACTACCTCGCATAACCTAAACCTGCACCCCTTTAACACGCACGAACTGGAATGATATGGGATCTAGTATACGAAGTTACTACACCTACACCACTTGCATACCACCATCGTCACTCCTAATCAGCAATATTCTTGCCACGGGCTGTCTGGAAGAGATCGCTTTTTATCGATAAGACCGCCCTTGTACACAACACACGGACAGTATTATTCTAATGCTAGTCCGTACTAAGTCGTGGTAGCGTAATGGCTAGCGCACGCGTCCCAAATTCAGAGGGCGCGGGTACGATCCTGGCCGGAACGCATGCACCACTTAGTCAATTTTCTGATCTAATGTGCATATTGTTACAATTACCAGGTGCTAACAACGGTGAAGGAAAATATCGTAATGCAACCTGCACATCGACATAACCGATGTGTCAAAACTGCCAAACCGCCTTGGACAAGCGTGGCGGGTATACTGTCCATTCCCCTATAATGGGAGGCCCGAGCCTGGCAGTGCGACATTTATGGGCTGATATTATTATTATGCTAGTCCATAAGTTTTCTGTAATGGTGTACAATAAAGTGTTATCTATCTATCATGTCGCCCCGTGCACCAGATTGGTCCACCCCGTTCCCCCTCCCCTTACTCCAATCTCATATCCTAGCATTTCTATCTCATCCCTCCTGTTTGATGGATCTATCCGGTCCTAAACGTTGGCATCGCGTTGGGTTCATCCCTGGTGTTGCAAATGACTATAGGCGGTGACCATTTTCTATGGCCGTGTGCCTACTTGCGAGTTTTGCAATAAATATATCAAACAATCCAGACCGGAGCACAGGTGAACCTGGAATACTTATTATTGTAGAACATTAATTTCAATAGATAGATTTTAATATTTTGTTTGGTTCAGAAATATTCATCAAAATATGGGAGATGACAGTCGAATCAATTGAGACACGATATATTTATCATCATACAACATGTCGCGGCCTCATAATTTATTTGTAATACAAAATGATAAGGACAATATTAAAATTGATTAAATTGTTACAGCACCCCTATATTGACCAAATATTAGCTATACAAAATTTAGAAACAGGTGCCTATGTAGTTAGGAGGATACATGAAAACGGGAGTCTCAGGGATATTTTGTATGGTACAGAATATAGTAAGAATTATTTAACTAAGTATGGAAATCCTAAAATTAGAAAACCCCTAACGACTGGACAAATATCTCATTATGGTTATCAGATTTTACAAGCGATGAAGTTTTTACATGAGAAGGGCATACCGCATGGTAAGTTGTCGCTTTATTCTACAACTTTATCCTGTATGCTACATAGTTGTAAAGAACAGGTTTCCTTCACATCTTATGTTATAACTTTCATCTTGTAGATTTGTTCCGGTTTGCATAACCACCTCCAGGTGTAAAAGTGACTTAAATACTTGTTACATTGTGATAGATTAGGTTCTCAAGATTTCTCTTGAACACTAGGAATTTTGACGACCTCCCGAACCAGTTTTCCCACAATACCATAATACTTAAAAATATCTATTAAAATCCTTTCAAGGCTAGCACTACATTAATAGCACATCTAGTGTGTATACTGTTTTCAAGCGTTTATTTTACTTTTGAGGTTTGCACGTCTTTCAAGTTACATATTTCTTAACAGTAAATCCCACACGAAACAAATGACATAATTGCCGTACTTTATTGTCGTGGGTGACGTGATGGTGATATTCCTACGAGTCGTGTAACGCACAGACTATAAAAACATCGACACTATACGTAAATAAAGCGAAAGTAAACTATTTGAAAATTAAAAAATGTTCTACTTTAAAGAAAAATAATACAGCAATTATTATAGTGCTGTTTTGTTTTGCTTATTTAATATATGTAATGTATGTAATATATTTTAATTGAAATGTGGGTATATTTATTACATGATATAGTATTTGTAGCAAAAATAGATAGACAAGTTAAATTGATTAAACTTATTTATAAATGAGGGCGAATTTTATAACAAATCGAGTCGGTAATACTAATTGATCCGTCATCGAGCTGTCAAAAGTAAAATAAATGGTTGGAAAGGGTATAAATGTCTACAAGGGAGTTTTATTCTCGATTAAATTGAATATAATTTAAATTAATTATGTAATCGATTGATGAATTTCAATTTTTTTTTTGTTGATTCACTTCATATCTTGCTTGCCTGTGTTCGTGTATGTCACTTATGGCCCTAGCGGAAGATCAGCGCTGGTTTATGTTAACCGGCAGTTTTGCTGAGCTAAGGCCGATTTAGAGCTACATTTATTTATTGTTTTTATTTTAATAGTTTAAGTGATTTTTATTGTAGTTCTAAATAAATCTTTTTCTTTCTTTCGAATTAATTGATTAATTCCCACGCGGTTCAGATGCTCCATTTTCTTTATTTTCATTAATTCCATCAATCGCTTCCAGGCCACCTACACCCCGGGAACATAACGATAGAAAACCAAAGAGTCCTACTACTGGATATTGAAAACTTTTTATTAGGAGTTCCTTGCCGATATCGGCCGTATCTCTTGGACCTTCGGCGGTCCTCATCAGCGGAGGCCGTTGATGTGTATTGCTTCGGTAGGACGCTGTACGAGATGGCGTTTGCGATGCCCCTGGATCAGTATTACTGTGATATATATCCCGATGGGATTTCTGAGGATGTAGGCAAGTAATTCAAACATAACCTGCAATTGTTTCACTATATTGACTTTCACTTTGATGAAGGAAGATGAGTTCACAAAGAAACGATATTCTCACATCTGTTTTAGCGATTGAATTGGTGAAATGAATTTATCAATTTGACATCGAGTACACAAAAAAAAAATATGATTAAAGAATAAAAATGAGTAAAATAAAATGTAACTTTTGGAAATAACGTGTGAAATGTAATTTTAATCTTAACAATTAATAGTGTGGTTTACTACAAATACTACTAAATGTGTGAACATACAATACAATATTTAGCTATGATTAACTAAATTTGAAAATATTTTTAGTATAATAAACTTAAAGGCGAAATACAGCAAATATAATTTGTAGTTGGTAAAGTCACATTTAATTTTTAAAATGTTTGTCTCCTTCCAATATCTAATAAAATCTATAAATATGATTGAATTTGTTCTTTCAAGACATGTCATGTTTTATTATTATATCACTACCAAGCTCTTATGAATGATAGCATACTGAAGAGAGTTATTTATACATCCCTATTAATATTATAAATGCGAAAGTAACTCTGTCTGATTTGGCTGAAACTCAGTATATATATATATATATATATATATATATATATATATATATATATATATATATATATTCGATGCCGAGGATGAACATAGGATACTTTTTACCTTTTTATCCAAAAAATGGGATATTTTCCGAAATAAAAATATATTTGTCTCTGTTTGTTATGCTTTTACGGAGAAACTACTGGACCGATTTGGCTGAAATTCGGTATATATGTAACTTTTGTACCGACGGTGGCCAAGGGACTTGTCATGCCGGATAATGGGATAAGTTTTGGCATAGATTTATGTAAACGTTAACCCAGAAAATAGGATAGATTTTTTGTGATTTGCCATTTTCGTCATTTTGGTTAATTTGATCATTTTGGTCGTTTTGGTCGAAATGAAGTGAACCTTCCGGGGCAAATTGAGCTAACATAAAATGTTTATAAAATAACGTGTGTTGTAACCTCTTTAGACAAGAGGCACGCAACAGAGGTTGACCCGCGGCGCAGCTGCGGGGTAAACTCTAGTATTATATAATACAAAAAGTAAAGAATATATGTTGCTGGAGAATTTGTTGCGCCTCTTCTCCTTTAACGGGAACTAAAATTACATTGAAAGTGGTAGTACACGCATAATAAGTAATCTATAACATTAAAGTTTGAAATAAATATGTAAATTCATTTTAATTTTCTACAGAATCGGTTCTCCGGCTGTGCCTTTCGAGCACATCATGCAAACACGGCGGTCCATCAATACATAATTTACTCCAACACCCGTTGTTCTCAAGGGCGTCTCTCAACGGGCTTACTATGGGTTCGAAGGCCGAAGTACGATCTCACCTCAAATTCCCAATCAGTTTAAAAGATGAGTTGAGAACTGCTGTCTTTACGATGGAGACCAGATTGAGGAGTGATCAAAAATTGGTAAGCATAATGTTGTAGTAGTCAACAACTAGTCCTAGCACTCTTGTACTAGTAGCTGCAACTCCATGAATTCTTAGAAATTAAAGAAACCATATACAAAAAAATAACAAAAATTTTAGCTAGCCGTGTCAGTTGAAAGTGTTTTCAATTGAAGTGTTTTTGTTAGAAATCTGGCTTTTGCTGATTCTTCTTCATAAAATACCGATAAGACATTGCGAAATATAAAGTAGTAAACTTAATTTATGTATGACAAAAGATATTCTTTAGTTATTTCAATACTATCTAAGGAGGTGAACGGGTTTTACTTAAAGTTAAACATGCCCCTTGCATTGTGTGCCTGTCTGACGAAACGGTCCGTTGCAAACGTGCCGTCCAACCATAACATACCCTTTTGGTCTCACGCACATCCAGATACCTGTTTCCAACAAGTACACGTGTACGGGTATGAGGTGGTAAAGCTATCCTGGAATCAATTTTTTTATTATAGTTCTTAGGACCGGCTCGGTCGGTGTGATACCACACTCTCGCAGAATATCCGCGTGAAACGGTTAGCCTTGAGCTAATGTACGATGAGTGAGAGGTTTTTAACGATAAAAAGGTTCGCGTTTGACCACGACCAAGCCCAACGCCGGACGATGATGCGGTCGAAGATGGAGCACGCTTACCTAGCTAGTACCTATTCACATGAGACTTGAAGATACCCGGATTGTACTTTTCGGGAAACAAGGACTCAGGTAGTGCATTCCATAACTCAGCTGTACGTAGAGGTGAAATGTTTTATTCCAATTGGGCAATTCCCCCGCCTCCTAACCCATTTCCCATCCTCCTATTTCATTTTCCTATGTCATCCCCACTATCCTGTCCCTCCTATCTGACCGCTCTATACCATCCAACTACATTATGCAAAATTTAAATGCGCTTCGATTGAAGTTGTTCTGTGAGTTTGCGCAGTTCCAGTCAAATTTTAACGTTTAACCTTGCGGTGCGAAAGGGATGGCATGCGAGTCCGGATAGCGACTGAGTGAGAGCACAGCACACCCCTCTTAGCTGTATCTGTCAACCTTATAATTGTGTTCTGTAAAATTAATATTTATATCATAGGACAATTTACGATAACGTTACAAGCTACGTTTTATGGATGTGTTTTATTATTGAATAGACTTTAGTTTAATATTAAATTCTATGTCTTATCTATTTTATACTATTGTAATTTGTTTTAAGATTTAAATTTTGAAGATATATTTTAGGTGCGCAGTGCAAAGAGAGAGGTACGTATTCAGGAGATTCTAAACTCTGAAGAGGAAATGAAGAAGCAGAAGAGAAGAGCGGTAAGCTTTCGTTATAATATCCAATAGCTTTATTATTGTCGCTTCTGAATGGCCTGAAAATTAAAAATATAGTGAATATATCCAGTGTTGGGGACATTTAGATTCTAAAAATTAGAAGACAAAGTCAAATTATTCCGCGGCAACACCTATTACAAAGCTCACGTCAAGCCATAATCTAAATATATATAATTGAAATCCACGTATATAGTGACTCATCACGATATCTCAGGAATTGTAATACCTATAGACTTGAAATTTGGCATGGACCTTCTTTTCGTCAAGTAGAGGTCAGCTAAGAACGGATTTTACGAAATTCCTTTACGGCACATGAAGCGGGCGGGTATCAGCTAGTACATAATAATATTGTGAAATACTGATTGCATTATATGGACATAAATAAATGTAAATAAAATGTGGTGATAAATAATTTTTAAAAAGCCTACAAGCCTGGGCACCTACTTATTAGACTTTATTTACATATTCATACGTCAGATTAAACTATTTTTGCCTTGTTGTATTATGAAAAAAATATTTCCACAGAAGAAACGTGAGAGTATATGGAAGTCGACATCATCGCTGGCGGAGACAGCCCGCTCGCAGAGTGCCAGCACGGCCTCGTCGCCCACGCCGCCCGTTATGTGTGAGTATATGCCAGTATAATTAAAATATATTAAGTGCAAAAAATAAAAACAAAATTTCATTTGATTTTAATGTCTCCTTGGACACCGGGTTGCTTGGAAGAGATCGCTACAAGTGATAAGGCCGCCCATTGCGCTAATGCAGATGTATTCATATTAAATTGTCTTATGTTTAAGTTATGGTGAACAATAAAGAGTTTTCATTCATTCATAATGTTACCGAGTTTGCGGGACTCGAATTAAAATGCCGTTAGAATTATTATAGACTTTATTAGAACTATACAAACACGTATAACACAGGTACAAATATATCCGAACACAACAAATCCAAACGTAATGCAGTAAGTCGTAATTCAATAAAACGCGCAAAGTCCGTCAATATTAGATTCCCGAATGTAACACGCCACGCCTTGATCGTAGTTGTAGCTCAACCGACTCCCTCTCTCAATCAGGTCATCGTTTTATACTTCACAAATGCAAATGTGCCCGCCCGGCAACGTCGACATAATTTTCTAGAATTAGCTTGTACTTATAATCCGCAACACGTGGCTAATGATGTTCCTGAGTGGCCGTAAAGAAGTACAATAGGACAATGGGCTGTTCTCCACAATAACTAGAAACGTATGCCAATAAATGAGTGAACAAAAGAAAACGATCATAAAAGCATTACAATAAGTTCAAACGCCGACAGGTAATAAAATGTGCTTTTGCAGATCTGTACGTAGAATTTGTCTTTGCCGGAGCCTAAGTTGTAAGAATCTTTGAAAGTAGTCTCAAATGGCTCCAAAGCAGCTCAATAGAATTCAATTAAACTTTTAGGGATCATAACAGGAATTATCATTAAATATTAAAATCATAAGTTTATAGTAATTTATGTAATTTGAACAAATAATCGGGAAATAATGCTGTTAATGCTGCATGGAGCCACGCAGCGACAAAAGCTAGCTAGTATTGTAATTATATTTGCAAAAAGACATTTCTTAATTTTTTTGACATTGGATTGCATGAGACTTCGTATTCTTTTTAAACAGGAACAACATTTTTTTTTATTTTTTTATTCCAGGAGTTCAGCAGACAGGCAGACGGCCCACTTGATGGAAAACGGCTACCATCGCCTATGGACATTTGCAACACCAAGGGTGTTACAAATGCACTACTGCTCTCTTAGGGGAGACTGGAACCTGGTCATTAATGCCGGAACACAACTCAAGGTTACTATGGCGACATACTTTAGACCAGGGGTGGTAGCCATCCAGTCGGACAAATGCCCTACCACCTGGCTGTGGGTCGATTAGTCGCCTCTTACGACAGGCCGCCCGGCCGCAGGAAATTGTATTCTTACTCCGTTCCTGCACGAATAAAAGCAACTCGCACATGGTCATTTATTACTCTCCGAATTTTACGTTTTACTTAAGTACTTTATACGTCGTGAAATGTTATAATTAATATGAAAAAGCATTTTAAGCAAGTGTATGACTATTTTTTTTTTTAAATTAGACAGTATTGTATTTAATAGGCGAGAAGACACTAACTAGTACATTAAAAACAGGTCTAAGGATCAGTGAAACCTATCCATTACTGTTTTAATATATAATATTTTATCAAAAAAGATTTTTTTTTAAGTAGATTTAAATTGTCTATAGCTGCGTCACAACCCAGCGGCAACGGTTCATTGACCCCGGCTCCGGTGAGCCCGTGCGAGGGGCGTACGGCGCTGCTCGACGCGATATGCGCCTTCGACAAAACGCGACTCGCGAGAGTTACGTCGCGGTGAGACTGTCTCATTTCTTTATTTCCGCTGCATTACCATTTTTATTGTACATTTTTTGTAAACTTAAATAAATAGATTAAATGCCGTTTACGTCAACAATTTAAATCTAGGTCAATTTTTAAAATATTGTAGTATAAAATTTAATTGGATAGTAATTAATTTAACAACAAATATTAAATAAAAATAGGTTTAAAATCTAATCATCTGCTAATAACCTGCATATCAAATAAACTCCTTGATGTTATTTGTAACTATAGGGCTGGTTCATACTTCATACAGGAATATTACCATCCAGCATGTTAATCCAGCCAGCCTTCTGGGCATGGCTACCCTCTGGCAATGATGTAGTACATTTGCTCAAAGAAGATTATATACCTGTCTATTTTAGGATAAGTTTATCTCTTGGTCACGAAGTTTTAGTTACACTTGAAATCTTTTTTTATATATTTATATAGATTAGGCTCTTGTCGAGCAAATAATAACCATAAACAAAATTAAAACTAAATAATTAAAATGAACAAGTTGAGGGTAGGCTAAATAAAACTTTAACAATACTCATTGACACTTAACATCTTTGTGATCACGGCTACTGAAAAGTGGCCGAAACGTCGGAATAATAAAAATCAAATAAAATACCGTGCTTAAAACTGTTAAAGCGTAGTTTTATTATATATGCAATTAGTTTTGTACATAAAATAAGTCGGGGAAAAATATTATTAAGTTATCAATATATTTACGAAAACTGAGCCGGCTACAACAAGACGATTTCTTCATAATCGTAAAAGGATTCAGTGAATTTGAAAATTGTTATTGACGATTATATTGATAGTGCAGCTTTAATTTTTTTAGGTAAGTAAAGGCATCTTCACAAATTTTACAAATAAATTATAATTTTGTTCTGATTGACTTTTAAGATAAAAATTGTACAAATTTTATTGTTGCTAGTAATAAACGAATGTGCTTGAGGTATGTATCAAGTCTCTTGACTCTCGGATTACCAACTTATAGGGTTCAAACTTATAGTTTTGATTCTTTTTTATTATTTTTTTATTTCAACGCTATTGGCGCAGATTTGACCAATGTCGCGGTAAAGTAGAGAATGTCAGGTGCTGTGGGTTGTTAGCAGTAGCAATTCAGACCGTGTCAGTATCTATCGTGTGTGCTTCATTTGTGGAGGTACCAAAATGAATTCTACAGTCAACAATGTTTGGAGTTATTGAATATTGAACCAACGAGTAAAGATGTTACTTAATAAAAGTTAAGATATGAACCATCGGTGTTGATAGCGAAAAAAAATGTAATTGTAATCTTTATGCTAAATTTCAAAAAAATCTATAATTTTACTATAGTAGTAACATAAAAAATAACACAAGGTTTTTGTGAACCTAGGATTATTTAGGACTCAAACTAGGTTTAAATTGTTGACACAAGCTATAAGGCCGTAATGACAATGTTCTTGCGTGGCCACCGCATTGAGGTTTCGGCCACACTGCAAGTGACACGCTTGAAGGTAGCTAGGAGGCAAACTGAATGCCCGAAATGCTTCTACTGGCCACACTGATATCTGGTGACCAAAGTGTGTTTGTAGACGTATATATTGATGTGGTAAAATGTCTCCCTCAAAATTGTCTAGAAAATGGATTCTTACAGAAAGCACTATCCTCAAATTTCCTTCACTTACCCAAAATTACCGAACATGTTGCATACATGATATTAATATGTTGAGGTTTACTGAGGAAGAATTTTAATTGCATCCCAGTGAACCAAGCAAATAACCGACGCGTGCGTTCGCGTGGCTAAACGCTAGGCTGCTATCGAGCCGCCAAGCGTCCCCTTGAGCGGTGGGACCTCGCTCATTACACGCAACTTGTTGGGTATACTAAGATGAGTCATCTAAGCGATCTACAAACCTCTTGCTGCTAAGCGTACCACTTGCAGTGAGGCCGAAGCCTTACGCAGCATCTATGGATGAAAAAAAACTGGTGTGTGCAAGAAAGAGTTAAAATACAGTCTTTATGTTTTTTGAGAATTGGAATATATTAAGTAAAGTAAAAAATATATTAATTTTTTAATACAATTTTTTATCCATAATTATCTCGCATTGGAATAAGTTCAAACTACGATTAGAATAACTCATAAGCATTATTGAGTCTAAATACTATTGAAATAGAGTGTATAAGACAAAATATATTTAAAATAATTACTTAATCGATTTGAAAAAATATGAAAAACGGTGCATTTTTTTGGTTATAATTATATATGTAATATACCAGTTATATATGTAAGTTTAAGTATAAAGGTTTTGTATTATATTGTATAAAAATTGTTATTAAAAATCTCCTTTGTTTTCGTAATCTGAAATAGCTATTGTGTTAAATTGTTAATTTAACTGAGAAATTGGATAATATTTATTTATTTTATTTTAGGAAGGCTTACAGTCTAATATGTACAAAATATAGTAACAACAATATTTAAATAAATTGCTGATAACAAGTCTCCATCAGTTTTGGCAAACAAAAAATATATTATCGTTTTTTATATGTAATTACATACATACTATCACGCCTGTTTCCCATAGTTGTAGGCAGAGACAATGGATTTACACTTGCTACGATATTGACATACATTTTGTACTTATTTATATTCATTAATTTCTTCGTACATACACATTTATTATAGGTGCTTTTTACCTATATTTAATTGTAATCAAAATTACAGGAACCAAATTTTAATCTGTGTATAAAGTGAATAGTTACATTTTGTATAATAATTTTTTGCTTCTATCATAAAATATAATGAATATTTTTTTGTGTTTGCTACAAGTATAAAAATTGCTTGCTGTACTCAAAATGAAATAATGATTATTAATTTAAATGTGTCAGCATTAAATATCAAGCTTCATTCGACGGTTATATCAATACTTGTTGCAGGTTTGCAAAAGCCAGATTACCAATGCAAATAATATCGATTCTATTGCTACCTGCTATGTTAATTGAAGGTAAAACTAGGTAGGTAAAGGTAAAAAAGTATTGTTTCTTGTAGTCGTTGTATCTTTTTAATCTGTAACCGAATGGTAAAAGTTGACACATTGAACTTTCAAACTTGAAACATACTTTGAAATTACAATCACATGAGCAGTATTATTTGCTTGTTTGGAAAATATTTGAGACCACATTAATTGGGAGTAAAGGTCTCTATCTATATATGATATATCTATTGTGATTACTAAGATTCCCCGCAATTATTCGCCATACATTGTATATTTAACTTCAATCCCACAGGATTTCTAGCATATTCTGAAATAAAAAGTTTCCCTTCGTTGGGTGTCCTATATATCAAAAAGTTTATCGAAATGTTTTCATCCAAATAGAAACAACAAATTCGTGTGAACGAATTCTAGAAATAAAGTTATTGTTCTTAAAACTTAAATGTTCTTTAGTTTGTATGTAGTCATTCTTAAATGTACTTTTTGAGAACTGTAGTCGATTATTATAGATAGTATTCCGTAAATAGTATTATTCATCACAAATCTTGAATTGAACTTGACTAAAGTTGGTCAAGTTCAATTCAAACTCGGATTTATCAGTTTAAGTACCTTATCTATGCACATTTTTTTATTGTTTCTTTGTTTAATTTTCATTTTTTATTTTTATTTTAACTGTTATCTGTGGAGTTTTATTAATAGCTTCTCTTAGTCTAGTTATTATTAATTATAGCTGTTAGCCCCCCAAATAAAATAAAATAAATTATTGTTGTAATTATGATTACACTGCTGTTTAAAAGCAGCAGTGGTAATATAAAGCGTTAAATATGAAATTCTTTCAACAACATTTAAAACAATATTGCGCTTTGTTTCTAGGGATCTTAAGAGACGTTTTCACTATGCATATAGAAATACAGATATAACATGTAAAAAATTTGCACGTAAGGAGCCAGATGTATGTGTTACTGGCAATTTGATAAATCCGGTCACTATGAATAATGACCGGTTTGTATACATAAATAATGCCCGTATCGAGTGGGCAATATAAATAAAACTACATGATTAATCACTTTTCCCGGTCAGTATGAATAATGACAACCTTATCTTGGGCAATATAATAAAACACAGACGAACTGTATTTTTTTTGCTTATTAAATGGGGTTAAGGTATAGTTATATAGCACTTTTATTTGTTATTGATTTAAAGTGAATTTTGGGTGGTTATAAAAAAATAACCACGAAGGCTAAGGCGGGACTATCTTACCTATAATAGGTTGGGGGAAAAGTCTTTTCGCATATAGTATGTATGAACTTGTAATAAGATCTCTTTGGCTATACCATTTGTATCTGGCTGGTTTTGGTATCATTAAAAAGTTTTAATTTTAAAGAAGACAATTCCAAATTCAAATTAGGAAAATGTGTGATTTTAATTTAATTTTTCTTATTGTTAAAATGAGTCAACCTAATGAAGAAGTTCGATACATTTTAAAATTTTACTACAAAAAAGGTAAAATGCAACACAAGCCGCGAAAAAATTTTGTGATGTTTATGGACCTAATGCAGTATCTGTGAGAGTAGCGCAAATTTGGTTTAAGCGTTTTTAATCCGGAAATTTGATATCAAAGATCCACGTCGCTCTGGTTGCCCTGTTACGGACAAAATTGATGCCATTTTTTAAAAAGTTGAGCAAGATCGGCATATTAGTAGTTAGGGTGTAGCTGGAGAACTGGGAATTGACCACAAAACGGCTTTGGCGCATTTGAAAAAAGCTGGGTACACAAAAAAGCTCTATATTTGGGTGCCTCGTGAGCTCACTGAAAGAAACCTAATGAACCGTGTACTCATTTGTGATTCTTTATTACGACGTAATGAAACCGAACCATTTTTGAAGAAGCTGATAACTAGTAATGAAAAGTGGTCACGTACGACAAGAACGTTCGAAAAAGATCGTGGTCAAAGGCCGGTCAGGCTTCACAGACTGTGACGAAACCCGGGTTAACTCGCAACAAGGTGATGCTGTGTGTGTGTGTGGTGGGATTGGAAGGGCATTATTCATTATGAACTGTTACCGCCAGGCTAACAACTGGCAACAAATCGCCAGGCATCGATTCTGAACTGTACTGCGAACAACTGATGAGATTAAAGCAAAAAGTTGAGAGAAAGCGGCCGGAATTAATCAACAGAAGGGGTGTGGTTTTTCACCATGATAACGCTGGACCTCACACATCATTAGCCACTCAGCAAAAATTACGAGAGTTTGGCTGGGAGGTGTTAATGCATCCGCCGTATAGTCCTGACCTTGCACCTTCAGATTTTCACCTGTTTCGGTCTCTGCAGAATTCCTTAGGCAGTGTCAGGTTAACATCACGAGAGGACTGCCAAAACCACTTGTCGCAGTTTTTTGATCAGAAGCCCCAAAATTTTTATAGCAATGGGATCACGTCCCTACCTACAAGATGGCAAAAAGTTATCCAATAAAATGGCACCTACATACTTTAGTCAAATGTAAATAAACTTTACAAAAAAACCTTTTGAATTTTATATAAAATGCGAAGAAACTTTTTCCCCAACCTAATATTAAAAAATCGGATCTGTTCATAATAAACAAAAGTGCCCTATAACTATACCCCACCCTTAAATGAATTAAACTTGCATAATCCTAATGGAAAGGTAATCGAATTTATCACATTGTCCGGCTAGAAGTAGGGAAGTATTCATACTGCCCGGTCCAATTGATAAATTCAAGTTATCTCAAACCATGATTTTTTAATGGTCCAAGGCCGTTGTGCGTTATTAATATAGGCCGGCCAAAGTAATAAATTTCTCCTCCTGGTCCATACTAATACTGCCCGATTAATCAAATTGCGCGTATCACATGCAAATTATAACCCCCATACACGTGGTAAGATATAATAATAAAATAATAAGTAATCGGCAGATAAACACACATTTGTGATTTATTGTTGTTATTCTCCTTTTAAGCAAAATTTACTTATATCAGAAGATCTCGCTCTTCCATAATCTTAATATTACATTACATTGTATTTAAAAATAGTTGCTATATCTGAATAATACGAAATTCAAACAGGTGTCTGTTTGAAACTTGAATAATAAGGTGCTATATAAAGGTGCGAACATGTTTGCTCTTTTTTGACATTTCATACCCATTATACTTCTTTATTGACGTCAGATAAATATTGACATAGATAGATTCCTGGATGTAGACTTCATTAAAGCGTCACATACTCCGGTCGTCGCGTTTTTTTATTCAGCCTCTACAAATAACTTTGCGCAGATCAGCAGCCCACCAAGCAGGCAATTATATTTAATACAAATAAAAAATGTCTTGCGTACTGCTGTGATATAATCCATGGACGTCTAATGGAAACGCCCCTTTATGAGTGCATTAGCGTAAACCTATTTTTATATCATACAAAGCGGCTCATTTGATTGTAAGTGTAAACCTCTCATAAGATCTGATATTTTCTTATATAAGTATATCACATTACTATCTTTAAAGATATCTGCCTGTAACTATTTATGAAAATTGTATTCTCCATGTTTACTATTAATGATAATACAAAGTTTAAGACATACTATAGTTTTATCTAATAGTACTGTAATTTTATGATGCTTTGCAACTTTCTGTTTACGTAAATAAATATAATTTTGTTTAAAAATAAATTACGTAATTAAGCTAATAAAAGTGATAAAAAACTGGTCAAGTGTGGTTTAATCGGTTTAGTTATGAAATTATTTTTGAAATTACATATATGTATAGCAGCTTTAAAATTTTATTATAAGATGCATAAATTATAAATGTTTATATTATATTTTGTTGTAAGTTTAAAAGAATATACTGTTATTAGTAATTTTTAAACATCTTTTATTTTTACTATTAAGCTTTCGCAGAGAGTGAATTTTACAAGACTTCAGGGCCAAAACCTAAACTTATGCTAAATAGCGAAAAACACTAAAGAGTCTCCGAGGCAGATTTTGACGCAAAATAAAGTGGTATTGTTAGATTTTTGAAAACCTTTGCCAGGAATCGAATCTGCTGATTTTGAAAAAATAAACACTATTATTATATCAAATCATAGCGTAGCTTGTCAGGATCAATTTCTATGAAAGAATGTGAAACAGATAACCGAAAGGGTTGTTTTTGAACAATACTTTCTATTTTAAGTAGTGCTCAGTTTTAAGCTTGGACGCGTAATAAACTGGTGATATTTAAGAAACAAATGCAATCGTCCGTACTACATGATTGCAAAGCATTAACGTTATTAAAGTCACATCAATGCAGCGATTTGATCCACTCATAAGATAAGAAGACTTTGTAGCCTTAGAATATCCAACTATAGGCAGAATGTTTTTGTCTTAACCTCTCTTCAAGCAGATGACATCTTAACTAAAAGGTTCCAAATGAAATAATAATTGAAGTAAATTGTTTATTCATACTATTCATAAACATTACAAACATAAATAACATTCACGTCGTAATCGTGTGCATTGAAAATAAGAATCTTTTAAAACCAAATAGTGTTTTTGTAATCTTAACAACGAAAGTTATTCAGCAACTTATATTCAGTATTAAACAACATTACTTGAATGTACCTAATTAATTATTCAAATGTTTTGATAAACATGAGATTTCTATCTTAGATGAAAACATGTTCACGATAAAATACAATTAAAATTAAATATAGAACGACAGACACTACACTATTATAATACTTACATACGTGTCACTTACATTATACTTAAAATTAATTTGCATTGACAAAGAGTCGAATTATATTGTGTGAATTTTACGTAGAATGTTTCTCTACTGGCCTTCTAGATAAGTGGCATTAGCGCTAAACGAATAGAATAGAAAATGTATGGGAACGACATAATACTTAACGTAACAATATGTCACTCCCATACATTTTCTATTCTATTCGTTTAGCGCTAATGCTACTCGTCTACAGGGCCTGGTACTTGAAAATCGACCTTATCCGGTTCAAATAAAGATGTAAATAGTATTCAAATGTTTTATAATAAAGACAAGGCTTTGGCCCGGGTGACCGGAAGATACGTTAGTTTTCAGTATTATATTGGCAAATTGTATTACAAGAGCCAACAATGTGGTATTGTCTAAAATGATAGCCGGTTATGAAAACATTCAGTAAAATTGAAAAAAAAATATAATTCCCGAATGTCTTCCGATACAAAATTTAAGATTTCACCATACTTTATCAGTTTCAACTCGTTATTCGAGGTTAAATGGAGATTCTAATCTCATTATCTTCATACTTGCATTCTCTTACGGACTTTTGTGCGACTATTATTTTTTAATTTAATAATTACGTTTTACTAATGGAATTCCAATAGTGAATTTCTCGATGCAGCTATTTCGCATCCCTATTTGAACTGTTAACACAAAATGGCGGCTTCGACTCTAGGTCAATGTAGGCTTATATTTTATAACACACCAAGCCTTAGTTCTTAAATATGCTAACTGTATATAATATGTATACTAGGGCAACACTTAGTCACGATACGATCTTTGAGAAAATAATCATATAATAAAAGCCACTTTAAATGCGTCACATCACTACTTATAAGTGACTAGTACTATATGGTCTGAGACCTTTGCCTGGTCTTCAAATGAAGAACAAAAAAATACTACTAAAATTCAGTTCGAATCAAAGTGAGTGTCGTTCTAGAATACAAATCATTATCTTCCATTTGACCATATATCTTCAATTATTATGGTTATCTTAGCTCATTTATTCTAAACTCAACCAGTACTAAAATCGTTTTCCTTTGGCCAATACCGACAACGCCATATTGTAATTGTTTTAGTTAGTGCAAAAGCTTTAATAATTTAGGGCTTATGACTTGAACATTCGCAGAACACGATATTGGATGCGATTGGCGAGCGGAGATGAGGAATTACTGCATCTAATGTGCATTCACCATAACTTGACATACAGTGGTACCAACTTATAAAAAGTGACATTATTTATATGGAGTAATAAATTAGCTTATAAATAAAGAATATTATAAAACATAAATTGTTATTTTTTAGGGGCGTTTTCAAGTCATTGTGGCTATTTTAGGGGTTTATGACTTATTAACTTTAGGGGTGAATATTTTAGGGAGTTCATAACCCTGCGTATTAATTTATCATGAACGCACTATTCAAGAACTAATAAGATGTAATGCACTGACTACCGCCATTTTTATTTAAGTTATATGCTGATTTAATAATAATGACTCCATAGATTGTAGTGACTTTTTAATGTTATGTGCCAATAAAAAACGCTTTAAAACATAAAAATTGTTCTTACTAATGTATAGAATCCTTAATGTAATCCTATATCATAGGATATTATTCAGTACAAAGTAAAGTCCTGCTAATTATTTGCCACCAGAAAGTAAATTTCTTAGAATAAAAAAATAGATCGACTAAATTACAATTAAGAGATAATGAATCATAAAATAATAAGTGGAATTTCTAATAATTAATTTTCTTGACTGAAGAAATTTGACTAAGATACATAATATTGTAAAAACTTTGGAAGATTGTTACACACTAGCAATACAAATACTGAACATAACTGTTAATAGTACTCAAATTATCTTGCCATTTTCGCATTCAAATTCGACTTTACATCGGTTTGACTGCAATCTCCTTATATCGAGTCTTCTATGTCGATAAAACAGTCGTAAAAGAAAAAATAGTGCCATCTATGGACTGCACTCCGCAACAATTTTCAAGCTTTCCACTAAATACCATTCAGAAGGTTCAGAAAGAATTGAAAAATACATACTTAAAATATTAGCAACATATCAATAAAACAGATTCTGAAAAATGCTGTTTTACCGACATTTTAATGAAATATTGCTTACATAAAGTGGTTGCGAGGCCAAAGTATAAGAACAACGACACATAAAATAACATTGCAAGCATTATAACAAAATATCACATTAAAATAAAAATAAAAAAGTTATTATAATAAACATTGTGTACTTAAAATAATGTATACAATTAACCAAGTAATATAAAATCAATCTTAATCATAATAAACCAAAAATTAGGATCAATAATATACAATTATTCATGGTTAACAATTTTTAGAATTTTATCGACGCTATGGCGCCTGTCAAATATTTAAAATATTTGTTTGTAACTAAGTGTTTATTGTAATGTGCATAAACTATTGTTAGTTTTTTTTTGTTTGCCTTCGATTATCAGTGAGATGATGAGTGGTTTTAGAACTCCTCAATACTTACATATATTTTGCGCTAAAAGAAATATAAAGTACACAACATACTGTTAAGAACTTTTAGCATACATATGCTAATCTCAGCAAAAAATTAAGTTTGAGTTTTGGTCTCATATTGGACCTTTAAATTACAAAAATCACCACTTTTCAAATATAAATTAGTTGTAGTTTCACTGTTCTTTAAGCTGCCTCAATTTTAACAGGAGTAAAGATACGAATGGACAGGCAAGATAGAAACGGGCTATATACATCTAGAGTTGAGTTACCAAAATTACGAACCCATTCACTTAAGAACGGAGTAAAAATGAAGCATAATGCATACTAGTATTGAAGACACATTAATAAAATATCTATAAAAATAGAAACAATACCAATACATATAAAAAATTCTAAATAGGTTACGCAATCATAGATGTTATAAAAATAAATGGGTCTGCATTATAAAATAATACTCATGCGCAAACTGACGCTTGGCAACTTAGTTGCGGTGGGTCTGGCCTCTTGCATTCTGTACAAATACGATGAAGGCAAAAGTCGCGAAGAAATCTACACACCGATGTGTGAAATCCTCTAAACCCACCTTTGACAAGGGTATCAGGATTACTATACATTACCCTAGAAATGGACAGAGACGAGCACAGCAGTGGACCGTTAGTGCTGATTATTATAAACAAATGATAATTCGCCCAAGTTAAAAAGTGTTATCGAATGTACGAAGTGTCACAGGGTTGAAATACTTTTTAACTAATACGGATTAGTATTCAAGCGTCGTTAACGTATGAGTATTCTACTAGGTTACAGTGCCCATTGGTCTCAAAAGTAAAATCTGAAATGTATTATTAACCGAAGTTAGGATAAACTGTACTATTGTTGGCACCTCACCAAATTATTGCCATCCAGTCAAGGTATTAAGAAATCTTAATATTATTTATTCTGCAGCCATACAATAATAATATTATTATCATTGTATGGCTACAAAATAGAAAAAAATATTAATATACTTAAATGTTTTGTATAAATTACTAGGGTGCCAATTATTGATGATTGTGCTAACAATGATTTAGTTTTCCCTATATTTAATTACATTTGCAACATCTATTTTTTTTACACGATTTATGAGAAAAAGCAATCATTTATTACATAATAGATCTATTGAAGTAGTCAATGTAATTATTACATTATAAAACTTAATTTATTCCAGTTCGATAATGTCGAAGTCATCGATGTTGAAGTCTTTGAGGGTCATTTTAGCTGAAAAATAAGATTAATTCTTGTACTAATTATTCAAAAACACGATTCTTTACACTAGTATGATAATATACAATGGGGTAGTCGAAAATCAAATCAATTGCGATAATTTTGTTCTTTTTTTAATGTTTTTGATGAAGCCTTACGGTTAGCAATAGCAAATTTGGCACACTTGCTGTACTAGAACTGGAGGCATTTTGAATATTTGTCAACAAGGGTTCGCATGCAGTGACACCAGCCTGAAAAGTTTGAGAGAGAAACCTAAAGAGCGAGGCTCACTTTCTACTTTTCAATAGTAGGGCAAGAGTGCGCATGCTCCTGATCAAAATATATCCTTGTCTATCCCTAAAGCATGTTATATTAAATGGCACCAAGCTAAACGTAATAAAAACACTACAGAGTTTGACTCGTGTATTCGTCAGACACTAAAAATAGCTTTTAAGCCTCGTATTCACTGGGAGACATTGGTTTTGCAATTTGGCCGCTCAACTTGAAATCTATGTGTCGTGCGACGTCGCAGGCGATAAGTAAAGTACAATTAAGTTGAAAGCGTTTATGCGTTTGTTTTAGTGTACACTACTTAGAAGCAAGGCTTAGAATCGGTTTTAATCTGTTATAACCGGTTTTAGTCAAACATTTCGTTCGGAGTGTAACCTTAAAGATAACATTATATAAACCAGAATTAATCGGTTTACTCACCGAGAATAGGAAGTATCATTCTATTTATCTAATATGTGTTTATGTGCGACAGAAAACTTGCTGTACCACATGGGTGACCTTTGAAGATGTGCGACAAAAACCGTTCGAAATCATTTAAAACCGGTTTTTCAACAAATCCTATTTAACTAACTTTTGTTACCGAAAACTGGTTGATTGAGCTTAAAGTGAGAACAACCCGAACTAAGTTTCTATGTATTTGTAGACCGTAACTGGTTCGAATTTTTACCGGTTTCCAAGTCTTGCTTATTATAAGTGACTTATGCGAGAGTGTAAGTAGCTAGCGCAAATTGGTTTGTACCGGTTTTAGTTAGTGTGTGTGTGTGTGTATATATACAATGCTACAAACGCAAAAACGTCTCCTAGCTGGTCTATGTAAATATATCGAGGACATGTTGCAAGTCGGCACTCACGGTAACACCAACCGACCATTGCCTGATAGACTGCTTATGTATGTCTGTTTTCTATATCATACTATCCATTCTGTTACCTTACGATTGGTCGAAAATTGACATTATTTGTACGGAGTTTATGTCAAATTTCAACCAGTAGTAAGGAAAATTAATCAACAGTAAAATATAGAAACGAAGGCATTAATGTGGTCGTATACTCAATTTCTGTCTATTGCCTTCCACCGGCACTTGGGGACATCTCGATCACAAGTACTAGTAGTAGGGGAAACTATATCATTGTTAGCACCTCAGCCCGTGGATTGGCGCCCTGTCAATTTATTCAAGAAATTAAGAAATCTTTATTTTTATTTTATATTATCATTGTATAGCTACAAAATAAAATAAAAATATTAAAAATCCTCATTTTTTTTAAGATATTAACAGGGCGCCAATCATTGCCTGAGGTGCCAACAATGATGCAGTTTACACTAAGTACAAGGCAAAAGTCGAGAAACTTTGTCCTACAAAGTCGCGCCGAAACTTATCACCCGAATAACATGCGACATATCTGTATTAAGTCGCCTAGTGAACACATGGCTTTAAAATATCAAAGTTATATTATACCATGAAGGAAGAATACTAGGAATGACAATCCAAGTACTTTAATGTTGCCTTGTTGGTCAGTTCCACTTTGTTCGCTGGATGTCACTGGCATCCATTCATCATAATTTTACTTACGTAAGATCTGTGGAAACTTATCGATTTAATTCCGATACACTATTTAAACATGAAATTTGCTAAATAATAGCCATTTAAAAATGCATTTAAACTATTTTTCGTGTCATTCTGGTACCACGGCAGTGGGAAGATTAACACCAGAAATCAATGTTGTATGCAAAGCAATAAACTGAGTGCAAATGTTGTTTGCTGGAAATGGGGCTGCTATGTTTAAATCATAAGTACACATCGCTATTACTTCAAATAGTTTTTTTTTTAACAAAAAGAGAGTAACATTTTCAACTTTTGACTGATTTGTTAAAAATATTAAATGTTATTAAAAGTTTTAATAGTGTTTTTCTATATCAAAAGTTGATAAAAGAATGCATCTTAGTATCCTCTGGTCAATAAACTTAAAATTAGGAATGTAGAATTTCGGGCCTTCAAAATAAATTACGTCTTACTGGGATGCTGACGTGTGAGTAAGACAATACCTCGTGGTTCGATCCGAGTATTGCCGAATAAACATGATGCAACAAAAAGAGATGTGCAATGTCGTGTTGTTTAATCGATTATTATTCAAATCGAGTATAATTAAGAAATATAAATACATTTATTTTCTATGTTCTAACAAAGTTACAATATTCTCTAACTAAATAGAGTACTAAAATTAATATACTTCTTTTGAACCTAAAAATTAATAGTTTATGTGTGTCATTCCTAATATGCTTCTTCCATGGAATTGTCAAAGACTGTTTGTTTGGATGTTTATTAGTTCCTTCTTTGCAGTCTTGGGAATAAATGGAAATTCATGACATTTGGCGTATTGTATATATAACAGGGGCCCAATTCTGTTATTTCAATATCTTGGCTTTGTGAAGATATTCAAAATATGATTCGATTGAGAGTGTCAAAAATTCTTATTCTATTTAATCCGCAATATCTGCTCAGTATCGTCGCGGTGGAATAATAGTAGAAAAATATTGGTATTAGAAATGGCGTTAGCCAAAATGAGTATTGAAAAGCTAGCAAAATTATAAATATTTATTTAGCGAGTTTGCGTTTATAAATATTTATAAAGACAGAGTGGATCGACTCGGACACGTCATTGGAATTAACAGAATACCGAAGCAAACCTACGATTGAGGCGGTAGTATTTGGTAATTTTGACGAGATAGTAATAGCAGAATTGGGTCCCAAGTGTCATCCCAATTACTTTAAAATAGCTTCAATACGAGTATACAGCTGTGGCACTTTTACAATTTTATACTATTATAGATTTCTGTGTATGTTCTATTTCGATATCTTCCAGTGTTTAAAAGGTATTTGTATTCCCATGTAAAGGTCAGTTATGTATAATGCAAATAAAAAAAACTCACTATTGAATTTCTGCCTTTTCGGTTCACTGGTTGGCGCTAGTACTGACGGACGTCTCTTTTCCAATTTTTGTGTTTGGGTTGGCATCACCTTTGGATATTTCAATGTCAAGGACTTACTGTTAGATGTACTTGCTGAATTTCTGTAAACAATAATCGACGTTATTATGCAATGGATTATGGAACCGTAAGATGAGCTGCTTCTCTGCAGGATTGGGGTCAGCTCTAACTCCACATTTAAATTATGCACATTGGTAGGAGTTGTTGGCAAGAACTGAAAGGCAAGTTGTGCTGTGTTTCATTTTCTAAAAATGTGTAAAATTACTCTAAAATGAACAGTGGTTGTTGGATATTGAGTTTTTGAGTAGTAATTATGTGTTTTTGTGATAAATGTGAACTGTATAGTCCAATATGGTCTTTCGAGTTGTCACGAGAACTCCGTTGAATAGCATCAGTTGATAACCTACAGTTCAGCTGAGCTATACATAGGCTTAAGAAAATGAAGAAACTATATTGTAATCTAAGATCTGGCTTAAAGGCCTGCCAAGGCATAAACCTAAATAAATAAAACAATAATGCACGTTAATAGCGCATCAAATAGGAAAATGGCGACAGAAGTGGGCGTAGTAATGAAGCTAGTTAGTATCAAATTGTCAAATAAGTTGAATCCTTATATATTTGAGACAATTTTTTTATTTAAAGTGTGAAACAATATTCTCTCATCAATTCAATTTTGCAGATCATGCAAAAACAGATTAACAATAACCAAGTAGGTAGAAAAATAAGAAATACACTTACGAATCAGCTTGTTTGGAGGCAGCACCGTCATTTATTGTAATAGATTTGCCGTGGAACACCAAATTCTTCGTAGTTCCGACAACTTTTACCCCAGAAATTTGCACACTGTCAGATTTTTTATTTGGCGTTTTATGCTTTTCAACTTTCACTTTCTCGATATCCTTACGTGATTTCGATGGCATTATTTTCGTCAAATCTATAGTATCTTTCGCAGATTCTGTTATATTTGGCCTCTTTGATTTGTTGTCCACTTTTGTTAGTGAATCAACCTTCTTAATAAGGTCATCGGTTTTTTTCAATTCCTTCTGTACAGTATTTCTCAACAAACTAGAGCTTTTACTTAATGCTGAAGTATTTTTAGCACTATTGGAAGTAGAAGAACTCGAAGGAGTTGGTTTCTTAACATCACTGCTTACATTCGATTTGTTCTCGATTCTGGTAGCATTCAGTTTTTCAGCAATCTTTGACTTCATCTTTATGTGTAGTTTTCTGTTGTCAGACTTCTTTGAAGGTTCATCAGCGGCCTGGATTTGAACTACATCTTTAAGTATTGACAAGGGGTCATAAGGGCTAGCTGCCCTTGAAGAATCACTACTTGAAGACGACTCGTTACGAATACGTATTAGTGTTGATGCTTTTTCTGGCACTGGTGCCTTTTCTGGCACAGACAGAATTTCGGGCACAAACGCCTTATCTGCCACTGGTGTCTTTTCTGCCACTGATGTTTTTTCAGGCACATGACTTATTGGTGCTATAAATCCTTGAAGTTGAGGTACTGAAGTCTCTACCGAATTATTCCCAGTTTCCATCACTAGATGACCAGTTTGCGTCAATCTCAACACATTTGCCTGATTTACAACAGCTCCTTTATCAATATTGATTGATGGCAATGACGAAGTATTATCTTTATCAAATTTCTTTTTCAAAACTACAGCATATGTTTTCTTTGATTTACCAATGTTGAAATTGGTGGCTGGTGTATGTGGTACTACAGGTATCATTTGACCGTCTGGACCGACAGCTCTTAAAGATCCAAGTATTGGTCTTACTGGTTCTTTAGATTGAGCTGATGATCTGGTTTTATTTTTGGGTTTTGTATCTTCAAAATGAGGTGTTATTGATTCTTCCTCATCGCTGTCCAAACATATTAACTCATTAGATGCACTTGTATCCGAAACAGTGGGTGGATTAGGCGGTTTTGGACATTCATATGAGGTTGCACCTTCAATAATGTTACCAGAGATCTTAATAACATGCTTCTTCTGTGTTACAGGCGCTGTTTGTTGTAGCAGCGTGGGTCTAACAGGCTGTTCTGTAGGATTAGAAACTATTCTCCATGTAGTGGTGCCCGGAGGTCCATTTGTAACAGAATTTAATATTAAAGGCTGACTGTTTCTATGCACAAGTCCAACAGGTATAGAACTGTTATTAGTCACAACAGGGTTGTTTGTAGAGACAATAGTTGGTTCGTTGTTGATTATGTGGCAATCATCGTCGTCCGGGAGTATGCATTCGCCGTTGGACGGTGGTGGAAAAGTCGGAGTTGGCATATTTGTCGTTCTGTATCTGGAAATCAATTATTTGACTTTCATTAAAATCGAATAAAAATAGCCCTTTCAATAGACCTTTTTATTTATCCTTGAAAACAGACAGATTACAGTATTTAACTTAAATACTGTAATCTTAAATAATTTAAGATTACAGTATTAAATATATAATGTATTAACCACCTGTGTTGTTATTCACATAAAAAAACAGTCAATTCATTTATAGTGTTACAAAATATATTGCAGGAGTGAATCAATCACACTTATATCACACACCCTACACGCCTATGTAAATACATTGATTGTTTTCGTCCCTTGGTTACATGAACATAGTCAAACATATTTTTTACATATATCTCGGTTTTACAATAGCATTGTGTAGCAGCATATGGAATACACCATCCGGCCAAGTTTCATCCATGCGGATCCAATAGTTTTGAGAAAAATGGTTGTGGCATAATTAGTCAGACAATGATGATCATTTAAAATGTTCTCCTCTGTTTATTCTAACATAACACAAAGTTCGTTTTAATATACTAACAACCATTATACTTACAATCCAACTGGCACAACATTATTATGTCGCGGCACTGATTGCGGTGCCGTGGATATTTGATGTATCGGTCCCAAGGGCGGTATCGATGTTAGTTGCGGTGCCGGAACTAAATACGAAGTCGATGCCAGGTGTGGTGAGGCCCCCATGTGTTTAGCATCCAGATGCGGCGCCGGCGTCAGTTGCGGGGTCGGTGGTAGATGCGACGACGATGGCACTATATGCGATACCGGATCTAGATGTGTTTCTTGCACTAAATTCGATGACGTTGGTTGTTTTACAGGTTCACTGGTAACCTTTAATTTTTTGCATAAAGGTCTCGGCTTTGCTTTTGATTCTACTGCTTTTTTTGGCTGAGCTGGAACTTCAGGAGTGGTATCTAAATCTTCCTTCACTCTGAACGATGTTATTGACTCAACCATAGGAGATACTGGTCTAGGTTTTGGATTCGATAAGTTCACTTTCCTCAGAAAATCTGTGCCTAGAACCTGTAAAAATTTAACAGTGCTATTTATTACATTATGTGTTATAATGAACAGAAAGTTGGCAATCTCTGTGTAATGATACTATAAAAGACAAGCCAAATATTTCAATGTATTGCTTATTGATTTACTTTTAATACTCTGTTTAAAAATGAAACTAAATAGATTTATTTTTGACTTTGTTAATAAAGAAATAATAAACATTATACTTTAATAGAGTTTCGATGATTTTTACTCACATCGATAGCAATATTATAAATAGGTCCAGTATCTATGACTTTTCCAGTGGTTTCATATTCTTGAAGGGCTTTTGCAGTACTATACTTGGCTGCAAGTATGGCAGCATCTTCATCTAACATTTTATTCCCGTCCAAATATTTATGAGCTATAATCTTAATAAAGTGTTTATTAGTTAACAATGATGGATGTAAAGTAATTTGTTCCTCATTTGTAACTCGGACCGCATCTTTAGTGGTGTCAGGGATAGGCTTTTGTTTTTCTGGTTGTGATTCAGGCTTAGATTGCATCGGTTCCTCGTCTTCATCACTTAATAATATACTCTCATTATCGTTTATAGTGTCACGCTTTTTCATCTTTAAATGAGTCTTTTCGGCAACTGGTTTGGACACAGCAGGAAGAGAATCGTCATCTAATTCAATCACATTTTGAGACCTATCTTTCGTTTTAGCAGGTAATGTGTCACGTTTTTTACTTCTCAAATCTCTGTTTGCAGTGTTATTAGTCACACTAATTTCTATAATTGGCTTCACAGCAGCTGCAGGACCCTTATCCACATCACTTGCAATTTTGTCCTTCTGCTTAGACGGACGCCCTCTCTTTCGAGTTGATGGGCCTGGTGCAGTTTCTTCACGGATATTTCTCTTAATAGCCTCACATATAACATGTCTTAGTCCGTGGATTGAATTTACCTGTCTTTGTATTGTAAAGCTTGCTATGTGCTTGCTCAAATCATCATCTATTGTATGCCCTCCACCACATACTAAGTGTATAACATTATTAACCAATGCCATAATTTTATTTGGTTCATTCCTTACTTGAAAATTATGACGTTTTAAAATTTGTGTAACTCCTTGAATCTGTTCTTCTTCCATAATCTTTATTTTGTCGAATTTTAGGTGTTGTATATTTGTCGTTTGTGTTTGTTCAGTCTTTTCTTGTATATTATTAGCAGGCGGACTTTGTGCAGGTAGTTTTCTGCCTTTCTTTTCCCTAAACGAATACCGGGGAACATAGTCTGCGTCTTTTTTGGGATTGTCATCGAAATCTGGCTCATTTTTAAAACTTTTCGGTTCATTGATATGCTGTGGCGTTTCAGATGATGGTATTATTGTATCAATATTTTCATTTTTAACCTCTATAGACGTCTCCGGCGGCAAAGAAAGCTCAACATTAGCCACTTTACCCTTCCTTCCTTTTTTTGTCTTTTCTTGTGTGCTGCTTGTGCCTGTCTGTGCATTTTCTTGCATTTTCATCAGTTCTTTCTGCTTTTCCATCTCGTTTTGAAGTTCTAAAAAACATTGAAATAAGTTAATATCAAGGAATTTGAGAATAACGGACAGATAGTTAACATTTTATTACATTATATTATAAGAAAACTTTATTTTAATACTAGGTAAAACTTATACTTTGATTGACTATATTGACAATTGTAAATGTTAAACTTGTGTTAACTTAATACAACAATTTTTCTTAAAGGCAGAAGATAATAGGCGGCCTCATCGGTTGTTAGCGATATCTTCCAGACAACCCTGGTAATGGATTTCATAAAGAGAACTGCATTATATGACGGCGGTATGCAAATTAAATAAATGCAAATAAGATGCATAAATATATAAGATAGGTGATATAGTTTGTTATATGTGGTACTCCTATGGTTTTCTAAACATATGATGCAACCCTCTTAAACAACAGTTTCGCAAGAAGACTAGAAACCACCTCATTCAAGCCACCCGTGGGTGAAATCGTGTATGCGCGTGGGAAACTGCTGAGTGAACAGGTTCCTAGCAAGCCTCGGAGACCACCCTTCCGACAACTGGGCAACACAGTCTGGCTCCAATCCCGGCAGCATACAGTCGTATCATTGCGTCAAAGTATTTATTTATAAGTAACTAGGATATGCCCGTGTCTTCGTCCACACTTGACTTGAAATTACCACAGGATTCCAGGATACAAAGTATCACAGCATTTAAAAAAGAATGTATACTGTCGTTTTAGTGAAAACTGTGTCGGATAAGCTAATTTTTATGCATCCGAACAACTTCAAACCGCTCCCTGAAAAATTCCCGCGGGTTTTTCGGGATAAATATATACACAATTATATATTATATTAAACTTGCTATCGATCAGTGCAAAACCCGCATTGGAATTCGTATTGTCTTTCAATCTGGCTGGCCCTTTTAAATCATTCCCAGCAAAATTCCCGGGATAAAAAGTAGCGAAGATTTTAAAATTTGCTGTCGAACAGCAAAAACCGCACCGAAGTCGGCGCAGTAGTTTTTACGTGAATCCCGAACAAACAGACAAACAAAACGACAAAGAGACAAGAAATCTAAAACAAATCGCATCATGTCCAAATTGCTTATCACGCTTAACTCAGGTTCAGAAGCATTACTTTTCTATTGTGTATATAATAGCAGCCCATAAATGCCCCACTGCTGGGCTCGGGCCTCCCACTATAGGGGAACGGACAGTACACCCGCCACACTTGTCCAAGGCGGCTTGGCAGGTTTGACACCTCGGTGATCTCGATGTGCAAGTTGCATCACGATGTTTTCCTTCACCGTTATTAGCACGTGGTAATTGTAACAATATGCACATTAGGTCAGAAAACTGCCTAAGTGGTGCATGCGTTCCGGCCAGGATCGAACCCGCGCCCTTTGAGTTCCGGACGCGTGCGCTAGCCATTACACTACCACGACTTCACGACTTTCTATTGTGTAGACAATTCTTAATTATACTGTTATATATATTTCTTCGATGCCGAGGATGAACATATGATACTTTTATCCCCAAAAATGGGATAGTTTCCGGGATAAAAATATATTTGTCTCTGTTTGTTATGCTTTTACGGAAAAATTACTGGACCGATTTGACTGAAATTCGGAATATATGTAATTTTAATACCAAGGGTGGACAATGGATACTTTTCATCCCGGATAATGGGATAGATATATATAAAGGTTATTCGAGAAAGTAGGATAGGTTTTTTATGATTTGACATTTTCTTCATTTTGGTTAATTTGTTAATTTGGGTCGCTTTGGTCGATGTGGTCGATATGATCGATGTGGTCGGTGAAGTCGATGTGGTCGATGTGTAAACTACATAAATGACAAAAATGATCAAAATTACCAAAATGACCAACAGGACCAAAATGTCAATCACAAAAAAAAAAAACCTATCCTACTTTCTGGGATAATCTTTACATAAATCTATCCCAATATCCGGGATGAAAATAGCCCTTATCCACCCTCGTTATTAAAATTACATACATATCGTATTTCAGACAAATCAGTAATATTTTCCGTAAAAGCATAGCAAAAAGAGAGACAAATATATTTTTATTCCGGAAACTATCCCACTTTTCGGGATAAAAACTATCCTATGTTCATCCTCGGCATCGAATATATATACTTTCAGCTTCAGGCAAATTGGTCCAGTAGTTTTTCCGTGAAAGAGCAACAGACAAAGAGAGTCATTTTCGCATTTATAATATTAATATGGATTTATATTGCTTTTATACTTATATTTACTACGGATATTTATTATTTATTAGCTGCACCAAAAGCAATATTAAAAATGAATCCCTTGTTCGGATTTCCTGGAAGAAATCGCTTTTTAGCGATAAGGCCACTTGTTGTAGTATCTTTTACCTATTTATATTTCTGTTTGTCTATGCACCAAAGCACAATAAAAATTATCTATCTATCTAGGAGAAACTAACCATCTTTGACATCCCAAGACAATGGTTGGCACTCTAGTATTTTGTTTAAAACATTAAGAAGTCTTAGTTTTTTGTAGTCACACTCTATGTCCACTAAATCAATTTTTTTAATATTTTTCAATATGAATAAATAATAGTTGACTGGGTGTCAACAATGGTATAGTTTACCCTAACGTAGTTTTTGAAAAGAAACTCTGACGGTTGTCTGACGTAGCAAGTTGAATATAAAAGGGAAAAGAGGTCGCGGTGATACTGACGTTTGTGCGCGTGCTCCTGCTGGAACTGCACCCAGGCGGCGTTGCGCTCGTGCTCGGGCAGGCCCTGCTCCGTGGAGTCGCGCAGCAGCGAGTCGTGCTCGTAGACCGCGTGCACGGCCGCGTCGCGCGCCACGCGCAGCAGCGCCACGTCCTGCACGCCCACCGCCACGCCGCTCGCCACGCTCACGCCCATTTCATCGAACCTGGCGCACGACGCCATTAATGCGCACTCAAATCAATTCACGACACTTTTTATCACCTTACTAAACCGTACAAAAACTTTATTTTTTTAAATCTTTATTAAATAAATGGGGTTTTGTAACTTTGTGATGTCACCCCGTCCAATCTTACAATTATTTCTACTTCCTTAAACTAAGTACACAGATATAATACTGAACGAGCATTCTGGACTCCCCAGAATATGGAGAAGACAGAATACTGCTCCAGTTATCCACATTACAATCAACCGGAAGCTGACGCCGCAGCGCCTCACCCCGGACACATTCCGCCAACACATGATAGATATCTACAATCTTTTGACATTCAGAGCAATTTGGTGAATTAGAAACCTTCATCATATATTTGAACTTGTTTGAAGGAATCTGCCCGGAGCGAAGTCTTAGTAGAGCTACAATAGTTTTCCTGTCTAATTCTACGGATGACAAAGCGAACCACGGGCATCGAGGAAGTCGACATTGGATGGTTTTGTACCAGATGCCCTTCGATAGTGATCGTTCATCAAAATATTCTTGCCACTGTTCTCTGATATGCACTTTAACACAACTCAACGTTTCTGTGTGGGTTGGAGAACAGTGATACAAGATACCGTCAGTCGTGGCCTGCCTCGCTGCTTTGTCAGCTTCCTCGTTGCCCATGACGCCTACATGGGAATCCACTGGAAGACCACTTCCTTTTTTGCAGCATAAAGTTTACGGATGGATTTTAGGATATTGTAGGCTATCGGGAGACCGCGAAAAGTCGAAGTCGCCAAATATAAGGGCGCGAATCAGATAAAATTACAATTTTACTGAATTCTAAAGTACCAGTATATGATAGAGCGAATATCGCTATCAATTCGCAGTGTAATATTGAAACCATTTAATTTAAGCCGTGCACATACATTGGCCTGTGGATCCACAAAAGCAGATCCACAGCCCGACTCATCCTTTGATCCATCCGAGTCAATCTTATAATGTGCATTGTATACCCGATTAACATATTCACAACATAAATTGTGTAATTTCATAACATTGAAATGTCTTTTGGCAAATATCACTTTATCAATAGTAGTCTTTATATTCAAAGAAACACCATATTTCGTAATCCAATCATTAAGAGTAAAAATTAATGGTTTAGTATGACAATCTACAGAATAATTACTGTAAGTCTGGCGAGTTTCAACCAACAGTGGCAGCTTCTTTTTCACCCAAAGCTCATTCCGACATAAACTATTTAATTCGTAATTCGTCTACTACATGTAACGTATTGTTATTCTTAATTGATTTAGATCTAAAATTTAGCAGCCAGATATCGCCTACGAATAAAAAGCGGCTGAAGACAATTCACTCTCGATGACATGAATGGGCGAAGTCCTTATAAATCCGCCCATTATTCTCATCGCTTGATTTTGCACTTTATCCAATTTATACAAATGACTTTTCGCACTGCTGTCATACAAAAATGAACCATAATCAACTCTGCTTCTAATTATAGATATATAAAGCAATCGTAAATGTTTTGGATGGATACCCCCATTTCGAAACGTTAAAATTTTAAATATATTTAAAAATTTAAGAACTTTTTCCCTTGTTTCATTTATGTGACGACCCCATTTTAAGTAACTGTCGAACCACATACCTAAATATTTAATATTCTGCGTTTGGTGGATTGTTTCATTATTTATGAATAAATTTATATTCGTTCTATTTATATTTCTAGTTCCTCTTGTGAAGACACAAAATTTAGTTTTCCTGTAAGAAATATCTAAAGCAATTTATGTGATTAGAGTTTCAAATATTAATAAAGATTCTTGGGTGATAAACGTGCCATCATTAATATTGTCAAAATTGGTATAAAGAACAAAATCATCAGAGTACTGCGATACGAATACTGAATTTAACTGTTTACAGATATGAATAGTATCTACGTTAAATAAAAGTGGGGATAAAGGATCCCCTTGAGCTATGCCGGTTCCAGTGGTTCTACAAATGAGCTCCCTATTGTTCAATTCCAGAATAAATTGCCTATCATGTAAAAATTACCAAAGATATTTGCATAATAATCTTCCTACCCCCAAAGTGTCCAAAGTGTGTAAAAGCTAATTACATTCACGTTATTATAAGCGTTATTGATATCCAAGAAGCATGCCACCGTGACCTGCCCTCTGATAAACCCGGTTTGTATTCGTGACACTAATCTAGTTAATTGGCCATACAAGATCGAAATCTTCGAAAACCTACAGTATCTTCAGAAAAGCAGTCGTTTTTCTCTAAATACCATTTTATTCTACGCGTTATAATTAAATGAAATATCTTGCTTGAACAAAATGACAAAGAAATAGGTCTTATGTTTGGTGCAGAACTGTCGTTATTATTAGCTTTAGGTATAGGAACTATTTTAATTTCCTTCCACTGACTTGGAACAAAACTAGAAAAAAAGAATCTATTGTATAAAGACACCAGAACTTTTTTGGCTTTATCTGGGAGATTTTTAAACATAGAATATGATATGCCATCCACTCCTGGTGCTGTGTCCGATTCTTTAATGTTGTTTATTAGTTCCTGCATTGAAATTGGTGAACAAAGTTGAAGATTTTTGCTAGAAAATATAGGCTCCGCAGGTATTGAAGCGTCAGGTGCTAAACTACACAATAAAAATTCGGCCGTCTCTCGATCTATACTATATCTAGCAAATTTACATCCTTTAAGCCATTTCATCTTAGCCCACATTTCACTTAACGATGTTGTAACGTCAATCCCATCACAAAAGTTTATCCATAGCAGAGCGAATTATTTTTTGTGCAATCCCTATTTTGTTTTGTAACACTTCTAAATTAGTTGGTGTAGGGTTTTTCCTGAAAATAGCAAGAGCGCGACGACGTTCAGCAATAGCTTTAGAAATATCTTGATTTCAATACGGTTTAGTCGTAAACTTTTTTTAACGCAGGGGGGTGGTCGCAAATGTTGATGTAAGGGATAGCTTCATCAGCAGCTTTGTTAATTAAACCGATAAAAGCATCATAAGCAGATTGGTGGTCCTCTGGAAGAGTCAAATTACCAAGCTCTTTTTCAATGACAGCCTTGTACTGTACCCAGTTAGCTCGCTTAAAATTTCGCTTACGTGCTTGTGAATAGATTACAACAAAATCTATGTTCATTTTAATTATTAGATGGTCGCTTCCTAGAGTTTTATTTAAGACCATCCAATTAAATTTCAAAGCTATATCTGCAGAAGCTGTTGATGAGTCAGGGGAAGATTTTTGTACTAAACCATTTACCAATTTGACTCTTGTAGGGGTCCCGTCATTTAAAATGATAAAGTTATTATCTACTAAAGAGTCGAAAATTTGGTCACACCTTAAATTAGTTTTACTAGACCAGTTAGTATGGTGGCCATTAAGGTCTCCTGCGATTATAGTTTTTCTTCCAGATAAACGAAAGACTTGATTCCAACCTCTTAAAGAGGTATTAGCAGA
This sequence comes from Dendrolimus houi, assembly GCA_039645545.1. NCBI lineage: Eukaryota > Metazoa > Arthropoda > Insecta > Lepidoptera > Lasiocampidae > Dendrolimus > Dendrolimus houi. The sequence continues at coordinate 15,324,192 of CM077134.1, forward strand.
AGGAGGGCAGTATACAGAATACACATTTTCTAGTTTCTCACAGTTCAATATCTTGACATGAACTATCTGCGCATTGAGTAGTTTAACAGTATATTGCATTGCCTTTATTGATTTATGAGTTAAAATGGCCACTCCACCGTATCCGTCACAGCGATCCATTCTGAAAATATTATATCCACTTATACGAAAATCTTTATCTTTATCCAGCCAAGTCTCGCTAACAATGGCAATATGTATCCTCTCCCGATTCAACAAAACTTCTAAGTCCAAACCTTTTTGACGAATACTTTGTGCATTCCATTGCAATATATTTATTTGGTCATTAATATCCATAATTGTTTTATTAAGTTACCAATTGACCTTCCAGTAATAAAGTCCACGATAAATGATAAAACCTCTTCTAATATAATACTTCCGCATTCTTTAATTTTGTCCTCCTACGAACTGTATGATTTCCCTAAAATTATTTTCTTTAACTTCTTAAATAGTATTTGCCATGCAATTTGTTTTTTAAATCTGGGTCTATTCTCGTCATTTATATTTGTTTCTACATTCATAATACTATCATTATAACTACTGTAGTCAACATGTTTAAACATATTATAATCCTCCTTTTCAGTGTCATCTTTCCTTCCATTACTTGTTTTCTCTAAATTAGACTTCTTGCCCGTTTTTCCTCTCTGTTTTTTGGTCACAGAAGCATAAGTGTCAGCTTGATCAAGGTTAAGCGATAATCCGTCTTCTAAGTGAGTTTCTCCCATGTTACTTGATATTTCTATATTTTGTTCCAATCGATATGATTTATTATATGCTGTTGTCGCTGACGCATCATAGATCTCTATTGCTCGACTATAAGTGCAATTCTGTTTGGACATAATGTCCCTTAGAGTCTTTTCCTTTATATGCATAGGGCATATTTTTGATAGCGATATATGCTTCCCTCGACAGTGAACACATTTAAAGTTTATTGTAGTACAATTATCGTGGTCACCACCACATTTAGGGCATACTATTTTTTTCGCAGAACAAGCTTATGAGTGTGGCCAAGCCTCCAGCACCTGAAACATTGGGAGTCTCTGTGCACGTAGGGGTACACTACGACATTAATGTGGTTAATTTTAACATGTGTAGGAATAGAAGGACCCTTAAAACCAAGACGTACGGTTTCTGATGGCACCCAAGAACCGTCCTCTGTGTGGCGGCGATCTAGCCTTTTTATAGAGTAAAGTTCCACCGAATTTGGACAAATGTCTTTTAACATTTCTTCCCTCTGACAAGTCTAATTCTACGTCCTTTATAATCCCGTAAGAGATGCCTACTTCTGACGCTGCATGGAATCGCCAGCCTAAACTTAGTAGCTCTTGACATTTAATAATCGTAGAAGCATGTATTTCAGAATCAAAATCAATTTTAAGACGGTATGGACTCAAATATCTTGTGTTGATAATGCCCATTATTTTAGGAAGACTTAGTATAAGAGCCAACGCAAACTGTTTTGGTAATACATTTTTAGCAGTGACGATTATTGCGTACGTTTCACTCTCTTTACGGGTGCGAAACTTTTTATCTTTCCCCCTTACCTCAATCCATTCTTCCTCTGTCTGCATCCCTTGTTGTTTGCCTCTGTTACTGAAAACCATTTTCCTATTCTTACTAGGAACTATTGACACTTCCACCGTCCCGTTTGCCGCCTGAGTAAAATTCTCAAACTCATAAATTTTTCCATCACTCATACCATTTTCTTCCAAAATTTGTCCGTCCAAACATTCCACGTCTTCCATATTTTTTTCTTCCAATTGTTCATCTAATTCTAAACAATCGACTATCATTACTCATTGCATATATAAAATATATAGTTACAAAACTCGCTTACAAATATGTTATTGCGTATTGACGAACAAAGTTGTTTGTTTCTTATGTACAAAACTTTGCACAAGTATAAAATATATATATATATATTATTGCAAAGTTGTTGTTTCTTATGTTTTACTTACTTACAGACTTTAAGATGTTGTAGAAAATATTCATATTTTGCTTTTTATTTACTCTTCGATTTCTTTTTTGCTACAATTTTTTTATTTTTCAATTTTCAGTTATGTGTAATAAACGTTTTTTATAATCGGCAGATAAACACTTATATTGTATATCCCCAAATTAAGCACGTTACGCTTGTGTTACGGGTAGTATACAACGGACTATTTTGGGGCCGATCCCAGACACGCAGACCATAGTAAATAACGGAGAATATTCGTTTCCGAAATTTACCATACCAGGAATCGAAGCCGGAGCTTCTGTGTTGTAGTGAGGTAGGCCGGCAAAGGCTTAGCTCTCAAATATGGAAACGACGGCTAGATGAAACAGAACTCATAACTCAATTTACATATTCGTGCTGCCTGTCGTTAAGGAGTTCTGTTGTACGCCTTCATAATCGTAGTCGAGCACAGCACATTCTTGATCATTTGTTTTTGAATTCACTAACAGTGTGTCAATCACTACACATTATCTATTTGATTTAGATGAATTCTCTGCTATATCTTCGGAAACCAAGATCCAAAAACAATTAAATTTATATGGAACTATTTTCTGAAGTTATACTGAATCCAACGCAAAAAGAATTATGAAAATCGGTTCAGAAACAAAAAAGTTGTAGTTGAAAAACCACAACAATTGCAAATTTTCTGTCCGATTTTAATAATTTCTCTGCTATATCTCTGGAAGCCAAAATTCAATAGCAATAAAATTTCTATGGGAAAATTTTGAAGCATTGCTGAATTGAACACGAAATAAAAATATATACATCGGTTCAGAATCCAAAAAGTTATGGCTCAACATATATAAATAATATTTACATGACGAAGTGAGAACCTTCTTTTTTTCTAAGTTTGAATATAATAGAAATAAGCTTACTGGTAAAGTTCGGTGAGTTCAGCCATGTTGTAATGGCGATCTATTTGTTGTTCGTCCACCACACGACAAGCGACAGCTTGTTTCGTTACTGAGCGCTCATACATTTTCTGTTCCATTGTGCCCTAAAACAAAAAGCCAAAGAAACTAGTCAGTCTCACTATTTGTTGGCTCGAGTATTTCAGGGATAGAATTGATTAAGCATTACAATGTAATCTAAAAAGTTTCGACTTTTTAGATTACATTGACTGTATTTTATTAGTAATATACATATATCATTAATACAGTCTATATTGTTAAATTTTATCGATACAGACTCAGCATTTTCGGAGAAAACCGTAAAGTACACAGATAGATGGACTTGGCGTTCTCATAAAAGTTCTGTTTTTGCAACAAAAAAAAATGGCTACTGAACCCTATAGAAAACTTACAAAAATGAAATTATGATATTGTCATCGGTTCTTAACACGTATGCAAATTTAAAATTAATTAAATATCTGGAAGTTAGTCAAAATTAAGGTGAAATCTGTTAGCCTGATATTAGATGATTCATATGTTTTAATTATCTGTATTAGTAACTTAAGAAAATACTGTGGCGAGCGATGGTTGAACGACCTAGTTGGTTTATGGAGTTTCAGAAAAATGTGGAAAATTCCAGAAGAAAGAGACAAGGACAGACACATTTTAGAAAGGGATAGACGATGAACAAAAGAATAACGAAATGAAGATCGAAATTCTAGAGTAGAAGGAACAGGAAGGAAAAGACAGAGATAGATAGATGTTTGTGGGTATCCCACTTTTGACACCAAATGTTAATTATTGTGTGTAATGGGACAATCCTGCAGAGAAGTATCACCTACGGCTGTGTAAGTCAATAAAAGCATTTAGTTAAAAAACTGGTGTTTACTTCCAATCAACCTAAGAGCGTACCCCCGCTCGCACGTAACAATACTAAATAAATGTATGTCTTTTAATTTGTAGAAATCAATCAAAGTGATCAATATAGACATAGATTTGAATCATTCAATGTAATTGAATACCTTCATGTCGTTTCAGTTCTGTGCCTTTCAACCAAACTAATTTAATTTGGTTCATCAGCATTAAATTGATACATATAAGCTAATGTGTGTTAATTAGATCAACTGACCAGAGCTACAAGACGATAAATATAGCAGTCCTTCTTCTGGCCGAAGCGGTAAACTCTAAAGATGCTCTGGATATCGTGGGCGGGATTCCAAGAGGTGTCCAGAATGATGACCCGGTTCGCTGCAGTCATGTTCAGGCCGAGGCAACCGGCGCGGGTCGATATTAAGAACAACCTGCGAATACAAAACACATTATCACCATTGAACGCATTGTTGCCCTTTAAAATTTCCATCTATTCTCTTTTTTCTTGTTAGTTTTCTAATAGACTAGCTGATACGCAAACCTGGGCTCTAAATCTGCTATTAACATCATGTCAGAATAGTCGTTAGTTGGCGTCAAAATGGATTATGGTTGCTTTTGTATGAAAATTTTGAAAAAGTATACAACTAATTTCTGTCTATAAAAAAACTGCAATTTTGATGATAGTGAACTATTCACATGGTTGTAATAGCACACTTTAGGCCCTGATGGATCATCAAAGTGGTTACCTAGCCAATGGAAATTTATAACACTAGATGTGTTACCAATGTGCTGCCGGCTTAGAAGAAATTTAAAAACATCCCTTATTTAAAAAAAAGAACTATATCATATGTCTCAGACCTAAACTGGGAGCTCATGAGGTGTGCAAGAGAAATATTCTTGAGATCCGTTGCGTATACGAGCATAAGGACTAAGGGAAGTGAGAATAAATATCCAGCCGGCCCAGTAGTATAAACAAGACTAAAAATAGAGTCAAAAACACTTAAAATCGCGATAGCTACTAGAAAATTCCAACAAAAATTAAAAATGATTAAGTTTTGTAATAATCTCTATTGATTACCTATTTTATAACATGATATTAAGTGATGTTATTTATTAGAATTTGGTAACCCTGCGCGTCAGCTTATCGTGAACGAGGCATATAATTTATTTTTTGTTTCTGTTATGGAGATTAGAAGTAAGGAGAACAGTCTTAGGGACAAGCTGAAAACATTTCCACCTTTAAACAGCAAATTATTGTTCAGACTCGCCGAAATCGCGCTAGCAAATTCAAATTATATGAATTTAGCAGCAGCTATATACAGAGGAAAATGTGCGGAGTTGAAAAATTTAATATCTTTCACGACTTTCTTTAAAATTTCATTAAGTTTTTAATATTATTTTCTATTAATTATTCACAAATAACTAGGCGCTTGAAAACATATCTAATTATATTTCATATCGAAGTTTGTCTATGTTATTATAATTTAAAAAAATGTGCTATTACAAAGTGGATGTTTTTGTTTCCTTTTTTAACTTGTTAATAATTTCCTACTCTTATAATTTATGGCCCTGTTTTTAAAAACTTGCCACTTGCTACCATGGCGCCACCTAAATTGGCTGCTTTTCAACTGACACTTTTTGATACACCGAGATATAAAATTCCTTTCGACCTACTCAAACTTTTCTTCTAACATATTTAAATTCTTCATTTAAATCTGGTGGCGTGTCCCTTTTTCGCACGCATATCAGTCATTCATTGTCATGTTATCAAAATAAAATAAATTTAATCGCCTCGCACAAGGAAAATATATTATAAAATTAGCATATATAACTTAATAATATAATATAAATACCTATAATACGCTCCGCAAATGTAAATATATAACAAAATAAATAAATATAAAATATACTATAACCTGCACCACAGGTAAATACATTAATATAAACAATATATGTTATAAAATAAAATTAATAAAGAATAATAATTTAAACCTCATCGCTTCGCCGTATCAATTAATAATCAAATACTTTACATTAATAAACGATATATCAAGTACAATAGTGACCAGTGAAGTGTCCTGTGGAGAAGAAGAGCAGCTGCCTTTCATACCCATTAACCAGGTATGTGTGTGGCCCTTCTTTCCACTACCCTTCAAAATTGTTCCAATCTCCTTTTTTCTTACTTTGATACAGTTTGCTTATCGCTAAACCCAGCGCCGCCGCAACAGTCCTCCTTACTTCTACCCTCCATAGTTTCTGTCTATACTCACTTAGTGGTCCGATTGTTTTCAGCATTAAATTCACGACACCACTTCTGACGCACTTCAGCGGGGACCGATCCGTCAAGTCTGTAGTACTCCTGTCCGAGACTCCACTTGTTTATCTTCTTTAGAAAATATTCTAAGCCATCCAAGGAGAAAAGAGACGTTGAGAATATCAAACTGCAAAATTGTTAAATATACGTTTTAAACACCCGCCTATAAATATTTCCGGGCATGCAATAACCCCGTTTGACAATAAAATCAAGTGAGATATTAAAAAGTGAAGTATAGAACAGACGCAAGATGGTAAAGCTTGTAATTAGATCTAACATTTTTGGCTGGATTTTTAGTTAGACATTATAATTAGTATTCATGTCAGAATTTTTATATATTATTTTTTTTATAAATTAATTATCATAATTTGAGGCACGTACAGAAAAAATATAAGGTATTGATTAAAAATGATAATAAAAAAATAACACATAATATGAAACAAATAATCAAAAATTATTTAAAGTCAAGAATCATTCATTCAATAGTCAAGAAAATGTATACAAACTCACACTTTGTCCCCGAGGGCGTTACATTCGTCCAATATCCTAAACACAGCTACAAATTTATTGGAGCTTTCTAAGCAGTCCAGCCTGCTTCCATCATCTAAAAACTTCAACCACCACACCTCGGTGTCTTCGGGTTTCATATCCTCGCTCACTAGGTCTTCACGGGCAAGGTCGTCTTCTAATTTTTCCACTGGAGAAAATTATTAAAAGTTTAATTTCCAATATTTACATCTTTGGATGCTGATATCTAATCACCTATTTACTTAATGAAAAATTCATTACATACATACATACATGTATACATTGGAAAAAATTCAGTCCTCACTCACATGTACAATCAAACCAATTGAACCATCACTATAAGGTCATTTTCCTACAGTTGTGAAATACAATTAGGTTGAAATTCCCCTGAACATACATTTCCCTGGTAACGAACTTGTTATCATTTTATTAGACATTGACAGTTACTAACTACGTTGTATTAAACAGATCGGAGTGACTCGACTATACTCGTGTGTAACATCTGACAAATGCTATTACGCGCTATTACTATCTCTGTCATTAAGTATATTGGATTAAGGGCCGGTTCCTATATCTTACCGACCGTTAATTTGCCTTACTAACGGTTAAAATTTGACGTAATCTCTATACAAGTAATGTCAAAATTCAACCTACGGTAAGGCAGGGGAGTGAATAGTAAGATATCGGAACCAGCCATAAATCGACAAGCCAAAGGTGACACAGGCCAAACCTTTGTATAAGCAACCTTTGATATTAGAGTTATCGTTATATGTTAGGTAGCAGAAATACACAAGAAAATAAAACATTAACAACATTAATGTGGAAGAATTTAAATATAATAACTTTTTTGTTAATTTTATTAATTGGTTTTATTTCAAAGTTAGAAATGGTACCCACTTTACCCTACTTAAACCTAAAACGGGGTATAAGCACCATTGTTTTCAATGACGTCTAATAGTCGATTACGCATTGACCCGATTAGACGATTGCAGATATCGGTCGGTTCCCCTCATGTCATTCCAAATTTTATTACAGTGCTGCTCAATTGCTTCCTTTGTCCTCTCGTTTCTGTTAATTTGTTAATTAATTTAATGTTAAAGGTTAATGAAAAACAACGATAGATAACTTACATTTGATCCTATTCTTCTCTTCGCGGCTTTTCATTTGAAAATTATGCAACACCTGCGGATGCGACCAAATCTTCTGCAGTATATGAAAGTCCTTCAATGTACTCTGTTTGGTTTTTCTGCCATATTTATCTATGTAATATTTGTACAGATCCCACTGACATTTTGTTAGTGGTATGAAGACAGTGTATTCATGTTTTTTGGGTAAATACGGGTACAGGACGGATGCTTCTTGTCGTTGCAGACAGCCCTCTAGTACTTTGTGGAGGATATGCGTTCTTGCTTTCATTAGTTTTATGTCCTCTTCACTCGAGTCGCGGTGTTGGCCGTTCATTATAGGATTTTCGAATCTGTTAAAAACAACAAATTGATATAAGCGGAACAATAAGTTTCTTTTAACACAAGGAGATTGTCCACATGATGAAAAGCAGTGAATGTAACAATTGTAAAGAAAACTGTAAGCCAAAATTACAACGGTGTTAATTCGCCAACCCGCATTAGTTAGGCGTGGTAGGTATACCTCATATACCATATCCAAACTCCTATATATAGGGTAGTCTGAGATCAATAAGTCATTTATGGCATAATGCTGTACCAATACAACATTGGAATTTTGTTTTTTTCTATATTTCCCAAGTGAAACAAGTTACATAATGCTGATATTAGACGGATCAACCAAACTGAATGTACAACGGACAATACTGGTTGTTCCAGTAAGAACAAAACCAAATTACATATTGAAAAGGGCATTACGAATATTTAATCGACCAGGAATCTAATCTGTCTCCTCTGCGTTCTGCTACCCCATACGTCTATATTCAAATCAGTAAACTACTAAGGCTGTAAAATACTAATAAATCATTTTTAATTAAGAAACTTTAGTTTAGACGAGGGCAATTGATTTTTCAAATACCACTTTTTCTTGAAAATGAGCCTCGAGACTCCTTTGAGTGTTTTTCGCTATTTCGTAGTTTTGGAAATGGCTCTGAAGGCCCACTTAAAAATTCACCTGTATACATAAATATTATACATACACAGATATACAATATTATTCGCCTGTCGTAAGAGGCGACAGAACAACCCACAGCCAGGTGGTAGGGCATGTGCCCGACTGATGGCTACCACCCCTGGTCTAAAGTATGTCGCCATAACATTCTTGAGTTGTGTTCTGGCATTAGTGACCATGTTCCAGACTCCCTTAAGAGAGCAGCAGCGGTTTTGTAGCACCTTTAGTGTTGCAAATATCCATAGGCGATGGTAACTGCTTTCCATCAAGTGGGCCGTCTGCCTGTCTGCTGAACTCCTGCAATAAAAAATAAAAATTCTAAGAGAAATAATGCCATTTACCTATTAGAGTACTCCGAATACTTTCCAAGGAGATTCGGCTTCACGAAATTGACCATACAAAAGTACTCTCTCAAGTTGTTCTGCATTGGAGTACCGGTCAACACGATACGCCTTTTTGTGACCACCCTACTCATCGCTACGGCCAACACAGAACAATCGTTCTTCAACAGGTGGCCTTCGTCGCAAACTATAATGTCCGGGCCAGGGTCCAATAAAGCTGTACGGATCTTGTTGATGATCGTCGGTCGGATATCATCAAAGTCGGGATCTAAGGTTGTCAAACTACGGAACAATTCATAGCCTATGATGAAAATTCCGCCGCCATTGTACCAGTCTTCGAGTTGGTAAGCGCGTTCGTATGTTTTACGGAGTTTGGAGAGCTCGAACACCTGTTTTGTAATGAAAGATCACTGTTACTGCTGAAATGGATCAAAGGGGTTCACTCAAATTTTACGGACTTAAGTAAGGGCGGTTTACAAGACTTTCTAATTTTAAAACACTGTATACACGGCTGGATATGTTTTATTTTAGATCTTAATGCGAACTTTAATGCAATGAATTGCATTAAAGTTCGAAGGTGTATAATAAAAATTAGGTTTAGGGTCGTTGGCATTACGCTTTTTCCTTACGTGACGATCTGTGCCAATTCTTTCTTGTAAACCGCGTAAAAGAATTTCGTTTCAAAAGTTCCAGGGTTAAGAAGACATTAATTAAAAATTAAAAAGCCGAGTAGAAAATGGTCCGCTACTTACAGCTAGGAATAAATAAAAAAACATCTATAACAAAATTAATAACACTTTGATACGAGAGACTTATATAAATCATTAACTAAAAGGACTAATTAAAATTTTGTTTGCAAAGCATGATTGAAACAATTATACCTGAAGCTTCCTCCTTAGCTTTCGTGGCTTGTAAAACATATAGATTTATTAGGCTTCACTAATACAAAAGATTACTGTTTAAGACGGTTTTAAACTTCTAACACATACATAATTTATATTAAGAAGGAAGCCCTTATTCATAACAAAGCTTACCCTAGCCCTTCCGTTTAACAAACATACCCTATTCCTTTTATTAAATATAGATCGTACCCTAGCCTTTGTATTTAACATAGAGCTTACCTTTATTTGATTAGTGACGGGGCCAATCCACTTGTGAATCTCGTCCACCCAATTGAGGACTGTCGAAAGAGGGCAGCACACTAGTACTCGGCTCATGCCTACGCGCGGGTGTGTTAGTACCTGTCATTTATTTTTTAATCATTAACTTATCACAAGTGACTATAAATGTAAACGATTGCATAGTATGACAAACGGAATGACTATTGAATATTTTTTTTAAGCTCGTTTGTAGGCAAACTGGTAAACGGTCTACTCACTGGTAGTTGGTTACCGTCGCCCATAGACATCTGCAACACTAAGCAAGCCGATGGGTTGAGACTATAAGATCTTAGCACCCACCGTCGCTTTCATAATCCATTTAGAAATTTTATTAGGTAACATACGGTAGGTACTCATTACTCTAATTTCCTCTTGATATACGAATTTTAAGTCCAAATATTTTTTACCCATGACGTCATCACATAGTTTTTTATACTTATACCTTTGTCCACAAAATGGGGAAATAACAAAATATTCTGTCGATTCTTACAATAAGACCTTCATTACTATGCTATAAATAAAATTTAAAAAAAAGTGGAAAATGCTTATTCCCTTGATTCTTCATTAATGTCTGGAGTCAAGTAAACAATTTACAAGCATACCAATTTTTTTTATTGCAGGAGTTCAGCAGACAGGCAGACGGCCCATTTGATGGAAAATGGTTACCGTCGCCAATGGACATTTGCAACACCAAAGGTGCTACAAATGCGCTGCTGCTCTCTTAAAGGAGACTGGAACCTGGTCACTGATGCCTGAACACAACACAAGGTCGTTATGGCGGCATAGTCTAGACCAGGGGTGGTCGCCATCCAGTCGAGCAAATACCCTACCACCTGGCTGTGGGTTGTTTAGTCGCCTCTTGCGACAGGGCGCTCGGCCGCAGGAAATTGTATTCTTTCTCCGTTCCTGCACGGATGAAAGTAAACCATTAGTCATTTTCATGTCATAATGATAGGTGCATAGCTTTTAAAGTGTGACGATGACGTGATTAAACGTCAAATATAATTTAAAGCAAAAATATTTTTCAAAAAGCAATCTTAAAAATAAAATCCTAATTTATTGTTACCAAAGTATATCGCAATATAAACAATTCTCTTATTATAAAAATAAATGATAGAATACACACCGTGTGTAATAGCGCCAATACTTGGAGCGTCTTCCCAAGTCCCATGCAATGAGCCAGTATACAGCCGCCACCCGGATGTCCAGATTCGATAATTTCAAGGCTTTCAAAGCACGCGTCCCACATGAATTTCACGCCTTCATACTACAAAAATACAGATATTTTTTTAAGTATTAATTCTTAGGGTTCTCTATGCTCCAAAAATAAAACTGTATATAAACATACCGTAAAAAAAAAAAGACTTCATTTCTGTTCAAGACGTAAAAGATGTTTTAATGAATATGTCGCATTATTTGAAGTAATTAGACTGGTCACACTAAACATTGTATAAGTAGTTATTTTATGTGACAACACTCAAATCTATTTCAAGAATGGTTTGCCATATATTTTTTCGTCTTCCGCAAATGTTAAGTTTCCACACAATTAAGTATAGCAAAATATAGTTTCTTCACTATTGCGTACGATTTCTAAAATTAAGCTAATGGCCAGAGAGGTCGGGCTATTAAAGTACTTCTTCCATTTCAATGTGGCTCTGCACGGTTTGTATAATTAGGTATTTGACAGTCAAATCAAACCGAGATATTTTGTATCATCTCATAAATGTTGAAACCGTCTTGATTTTGTATGAGAATACTGGCTTATGACGTCATAATTCTAATGAGTCAAATTGCTTATTCACAGTGGTTTAAACTGTAATTAAAATTATTTGTATAATGAAGTGCTGAAAGTAAGATGATAATAAGATATTTTTACCGGTTGCTCTTTTATATGAATACTATTTTATAATTTATTGTAATGTGTGTCAAATACCCAATTAGCCAGTGTCAAATATCCCTGAACGTTTATGTTTTAAATCTCCAACCTAAAGCCTCAGCCAAACTGACTGGAAGTCCTCATGGCAACTAGAAAAGGCAGTTCTTTAAACAGTTGATGTTTTCAATACGAACACACTATTTTCACATAATTACGGGTCTAACAGTAAGTAAATATTGTAAGTATATTATATATAAAAATTTATGAATAAGTAAAGATTAACGGTGGCTACCTGATGCGCCTTCATGACTTTAGTGAAGAACGGATGTATTGTAACAACAGGTCGTTCTTCTTCAAAGTCATATTCCAAACACACCTCGTCGTTAATAACTACGACGTTCACATCTTCTTCAAATCCAAGGAGTTCACGCTACAGAAAAGTATCGTAGGATATAAATAAAGGAGTTAATAATATTTTATTTAACACAACACCAAAGCTGCTACCAATCTGTTGACGGCCTCGAATTGGGGTCTGGAACCCGGCCACTGATGCCAGAACACGTTTCAAGCTTGTTATGGCGGTATACTCTAGACCAGAGATAGTAGCCGTCCAGAGGAGCAAATGTCCTACTATCTACATTCTGTCCCTGGGATAAGCTTTTTTTTTACAAACTCAAATATTTTATATTCATCATATCAGAATAAACAACGTGGAGTTTGTTTACCTAATTTATATTGCCGGGAATCAAACTTGGAACCTCCAAGTTCCAGTTAAACAAGCGGACTATCCCTTAGAGCTTAGGCCAATGGACCACAGAGGCGTTTGTCATTATATTTAATCAGAAGTAACAGGTATGTAAGAAGGAATCTAAATATTCAGTAATCATTCATTCAAATTCAATTTTATTTTCAGTAAAGAGATGGATAAGTTTTAAAGACTGCTATATTCGGCCTTTTGGCATGCAATCATCATCATCCGAGCGTTAAATCCCGGTTGCGATCCGAGCGTTCACTCCGACGCCCAGACTCCGCTTTCCTATTTTTTCTACTCCACTTGGCACGGTCTAAACGCCTGTCAACAGAACAAGTTTTTACAACAAGTCTTTTATCGTCCAGGCCATTCAACTCTGGAATGCACTACCACTAACCATCAAGCAGACACGATCATTACCTTCTTTTAACAGATTAGTTAAAGATTACTACCTCAAGCTATAGTGTTATTGTTTATTTTTGTATGTATATAATATAATACGTGTATTTATTTAAGTATATTATTGTATATATATTATCATATATATTATTATTTATTCATTAATAAACTAAATTATTGTACGAATGCTGGTTTAGCAACTACCGACTTTTGTTGTCCTACCTATACTCCATCCAAAAGTTGTCTGGAAGAAATCGCCATGGGCGATAAGACCGCCGATTGTACTTGTATATTAATGTTCTTGATTTTATGTAGCATTTTTGTACAATAAAGTATATTCTATTCTATTCTTCAGCATCCCCCATTTTGAGACCATTGGTACGCATGTCATCCTTCAGAACGTCAAGCCAGCATTTCTTGGGCCTTACCCTTCGACCAGGACCTGGCGGAGTCGGCATGGCTAGACATTTGTTTCCCACTTTTGGCATGCATTGTTTCTTATAAATCATTTTATTATACATATATTTATTTATACTAATGGGCCCGTGGTAGAAATTTGACCATAATAATTTGTTGTCAAAGACTATATACTTCTATAATCACAGATTTTGCCAAGGCTACACTGTTAAATTGACTTGAATAATAAACAAAAGAGTATATATCAAATACATGAATATTTTTTTATTGATTTAATGTATTTTATAAAATATTAGCGCTTGTTCAGCTTTTCTCTATTAAACTATAAGTGTGCGAAATTTCACACTCCTCCTTCCGTTCCGTGCAATTTTCGTAAAAAGGGGTAGAAAGTTTTTGCTTCACATATTAATATATAGATTCAAAAGCTTTACATTAATTTAAAAAACATAATAAAAAAATCACTTAATAAAATACAAATAGTACTTCCTATTTTATAAAAAAAAATCTCAGAATATTAATAAAATAAAATATAAAATTTTGATATCCACCGGCAACTGGTCCAAACTACCAGTGTTAGGCCTCCAAAGACAGGAACGTCCTCGAAATTCGTGACTTTATTATAAGGAAATAAGCCACATCATTTTTACGTTATTGCAAAAGTCATATATATATGGCAATATAATGTTCTATAATATAATATTTAACAAATTCACAACTATTTATACTACAATTAAACTTACCAGTCTATTTTGATTTGCGTTCAGCCGCCGTTTCCTTTCTAGTTCCTCGACATTAGCAATAACTGTACTCGTGGCAAGAGATTTCTTATTTATGACCTATATAAAAAATATTAAAGATTACTTTAGTTCAACCCAAACTAATTGTACATAGACATGGAACTTGGATAGCGTCTAAAAATTCCAACACAGTTTACCAATCACTACGAAAGTTGGCACATTTAATTATTTTATAATGGAGGTCTATAAGCTAACAATTATACTGTAAGTTGCCAATAGATGGCGTTGCAGCGCCAGCGCGTGTCCTGAATAAATTACTGCAATAAATGTTATCTATCTATGGTATTAAAAATAATGGTCTACTGCGAAATAATTAAACAAAGCCGCTCACCTTTCTAATATTTCGACGACCCTTCGCGAAAACCTGTGAATATCGCTTACTGGCTCCAGTCGACTCTGTTGCTTCTCCTAATAGTTCCCTCGATAAGACACTGTAACAAAACATAAATGTCAACATAACAATATTAGTAAGCTTAATTGGTAATAGACCAGTCATATCTGTCGCAAGATTGACGGTCGGTGGAGCAGATGAGTCCTATGAAAGTGATGATGAATGAATGATGATGAATGAAATAAAAGTTATGAATGAATGAATTTTTGTCTAGGCACTATTCACCCCTGGGCAATTTACTAAATTTTACAGCGGAAACTATCAAAGCCACTGAAAATTGGTCAGAACCACAGAATATACATGAAACAGTAGGTTGTTACACGAGAGGTGAAAGCGACCTATTTAGGCACGAGATGGTTTAATTAATTATAATCCTAATTAATTAATAATTCAAGTACCTAAATAGGTCTATCACCCGAGGTTAACGCTCTGCTTTTCATTTCGAATATGAGGAAAGTAAATAAAAACTGATTAGTAAACCAAACAACCACTTCTCTAATGAAATTATGCGTTAAATCCATATTTAACTCTGATGAAACGTCATCGCGTACATACATCACATATCGTCAAGTAATTTTTTTCTGTGGCATTCTATCCGACAATTTTTTTTTTGTCACTGATGTTAGTAAATATTTAGCTCAAATTTGTGTAAATTAAATAATAATTTATTGAAAAGTAATTTAAAAGTATAAAATGATGTTACAAAATCGTTGACATTTTTCTATTACAATTTATGCCGCGATTTAACAGTCGCTGTAAATAAAGTTGGGACATGAGTCACATGTTTTTATTCTTTATCTACGATATTGTCTATGATTCGCATAGTTTTCTAAATTTTTTGACTGCAGGGAAAATTGTTTCACAGGGACGAAAAGTAATGTTTACATCCTTGTGACCAGGCAACTCCAAGGATACTTTCAGAATATGTAAGGATACTTTATAAATCAAAAATAAAGTCAAAATATTTAAAAAATTATACGAATGCGATCGTACATGCGATTGATATCCCAAATTTTTTTATAGCCTCTGTTAAACCGAGGCATAAACTGTTATAAAAAAAAACATTTTTATAACATCATTTTATACTTATAAATTACTTTTCAATAAATTATTATTTAGTTTACATAAATTAGAGCTAAATATTTACTAGCATCAGTGACAAAAAAAATACTGGCTGGTAGATGCCACGGAAAAAGTTTACTTGACGTTTCATAAGTGACATATTAAATGAGTTCATCAGATTTAGATATGGATGTAACGCCTGATTTCATTAGAAAAGTAGTTGTTTGTTTAACTAATAAATTTTTATTTACTTTCCCCATATTCGAAATGAAAAACAGAGTGTTCACCTCGGATGAAAAGCCTATTTAGGCACTGAACTATTAGCGCCCGCGCTACGCTCATGCGCCAAACTATCTCATGCCTATATAGCTCAATTTTAACTCTCGTGTAACAATCTACTATTAAATTAGTGCTTTCTTACCGCAATTGCTTTTGTCTTTCAAGAAGTTTCTTCTTGGATCTTCTCGGTCGGCATGATTTTCGCCGCATCCGCGACTCCGGCGCATCGCTGCGCTTCTCTATGAACTCGCTCACCAATTTTGCTCGTTTCGCGTCGTCCGCACTGTTAAAAATATTTAGATATCAACTCTCTTACTCACAATAGCTACACGGGGTTATTGGATTTCCGAAGAACGAATTTAAAAAGTGTTAATCATAACCCAACTATGTCACTTTTATCGACAACAGAGTCAAAAGTAACAACTGTCTTACTTATAATAGGTACTAGAGTTTAACCCGCGGCTGTGCCGCGGGTCAACCTCTGGTCCGTGCTTCTTGTTTAAAAAGTAGGCGTTAATACAGGTTACATTGTACAACATTTTTATGTTAGTGCTATTTGCACCCGGAAAATTCAATTAATTTTATATCGCAAACTATCCGATCTCCTGGCATGATATATATGTCCATTTTTGGCATTTAAACTACATTTAAACATAAACATTAAAACCGATCCAGTATTCAGTATTAGTAGTTTTCCGTGAAAACTTAACAGAAAGACATATTCTAGGTATACATATACGTATTTTTTATAGACGATGAATTTTTATATCTATAAACTTGAGAAATGATTGGTCTTATCCAAACTTTCATCATATATTTCAAACCGTCCTAGTTTCATTTATCTATGCCCGTCTATGAAAACTACAAAAATGACAAAAAGGACAAAAAGAGCAAAATGACAAAAAGAGCAAAAAGGACAAAAACAGCAAAAGGGACAAAAAGGACAAAAATAGCAAAAAGATCAAAATAGCAAAAGGGACAAAAAGGAAAAATTACAGAAATGACCAAAATAACCAAACTGACGAAAATGGCAAATCACAAAAAAAACCATTCCCACTTTCTGGGATAAACTTTACATAAATCTATCCCTCCCATTATCCGGGATAAAAAATGTCCCTTGTCCACTCACGGTATTAAAATTACATATACACTGAATCTCAGCCAAATCGGTCCAATGGTTTTTCCGTAAAAGGGTAACATAAAGAGAGACAAATATATTTTTATTCCGGAAATATACCATTTTTCGGGATAAAAAGTATCCTATGTTCATCCTCGGCATCGAAAAAATATATATACTGAGTTTCAGCCAAATCGGTCCAGTAGTTTATCCGTGAAAAACGGACAGACAGACAGACAGACAGACAGAGTTACTTTCGCATTTATAATATTAATAGGGATAATAGGGATGAGGTTTAGGTCTCTGAAAAATGGGTTTAAGTGTTAATCATACTCAAACTAAATTCAAATTCAAAAGTTTTTATTCAAAATAAGTTCCACTGGAGAACACGTTTTGAAGGTCATATATATAGGTTAAAATTTAATTTTACTTCCCAGTCTATGTACACCGCTTCGCAACGTGTTATTGCCGTTAAGGAGAAGAAGCGGCAAGAAACTCCCCAGCAACACGTCTAGCTAAAAATTGATTTTCTTTATATTTTTCATTCTATTTATATCTCAAGTTCTCTTTTTTTAAAGTTTTATACAGAAGTATGTTACAGAATGACTTTTGAAGAATTAATGGAGTTCTAGCAAACAGTGCATATTCAATGAGACACAATAAAAGTAAAGAAAAATATTATTACAGTTATAATTGGAGTTTATCTTGACTGCAAAATGATTATGGCCCACCATGTTAACAATATAACAAATAAAGCATTTCGAAATCTTGGTTTTATCATGCGTACTTGTAAGCCGTTCACTTCATTATTGTGCATGAAAGTACTGTATTTCGCTTACGTGCGTACCATTTTGGAATACTGCAGTCCCATCTGGAATCCGCACTATCGTATATATTCTAACCGTATTGAGGGAATCGAGAAGAAGTTTCTAAGACATTTGGACTATAAACTACAAGGCGGTCATAACACTTATGAACAGAGGTGCTTGGCACATAGGCTACTTAACATAGAACAAGGTCGAGTTTTGCTTGACATGGGTTTGCTGTATGATATTATGCATAGTCGTTTCGATTGTCCTGCAATAACGCAAAGAATTTCATATTGTGCCCCAATGCGTCGGACAAGACACACACAATTGCTGCATACTGCATGCCATAGTACTAACTACGGACAGAACTCTGTTTTCTCCAGAATTGGTGATACCTATAACCGTCATTTCAACGACATTGATCCTTTTTTGGGAACAAAGACTACATTCTTGAGAAAAGTATTACAGTCTGCTTGATAAAGGCTATCTGTGACATATACAAATTTTTATTTATTTATTTTTTATTTAATAATACTAATTTATCTATATATGTAATTGTGTATTCTATGACGAATATATAAGTATTATTGTAATTGTAGCTTTTTATATAAGAATTATTGTATTATATATAACACTTTAAATTTATATGATTAGTTTTTACACTTGTCGTGGTATCCAGTAATTGAAGGAGTACATTGATTTAAAATTTAAGGTTATGTATACTTATAAATCTGTTATGCGTATCCTTTGTTGGAGATTCTAATAAAATAAAATAATAAAGATATGACGTACTAATTTTTATTTTCTTTTTTACTGCAACATATCTCCATAAATTGCTTACAAGCTTGGCAATATAAAAACGTTATACAAAATATAGTATAAGAGGTTGGAGCGAGCTGCTATGTAAATGAAGTTTTGTCATTTAAGTATTCTTCAATAGTGTAGTATCCCTTTTTTAACAAGATACTTTTTAATTTGGTTTTTAATTTAATGAAAGGCAGATCTAACATTTCACTCGGAATCTTATTGAAGAAGCATATACCAACCCGCAAGAAGGAGGACAATACTTTTTGTAATCTAAAAGATGGCAATATCAGTTTATTACGAGTTAAAATTGTGAACATCCTTATACTGTTTGTAGGCACTCAAATGATTACGAATATAAATTATATTATTAAAAATATATTGGCAGGCGACCGTCATAATACCGATTTCCTTAAAGCGTTCCCTAAGAGACTCCCGAGGGTCAAGGTTGTAAATTGACCTTACGGCTCTTTTTTGTAAAACAAATATGGTCTCTAAGTCAACAGCGTTGCCCCAAAGTAAAATATATAGGACATGACACTATGAAAATAACTAAAATAAACTAGTCTAGCAGTCTCTATGTCAGTGAACTGTCTAATTCTTCTGACCGCATATGCAGCAGAACTAAGTTTTCCTGAGAGACTAGATATATTAGCGCCCCACTGGAGCTTCTGATCTAGGTTAATGCCTAAGAATACAGTTGAATCTACTAAGTTAAGTCTAGTGTCGTTAAGAGAGATATTAACATCGTATTCTTTTACATTGGGCATAACAAACTTGACACATTTCTTTTTATTCGGATTGAGTAATAAGTTATTTACTGTAAACCATTTAGATATTAGGGTTAAGGCGTTGTTTACGTCGTCAAAGTTCTGTTTATTTCTGTCAACTTTAAATATAAGTGACGTGTCATCAGCAAACAACACTACTTCACACATATCATTAATAAAATATGGCAAATCATTAATGTATATCAAAAACAAGAAGGGACCTAGAATAAAGCCCTGGGGCATACCCTTAGATATGTCAGTCTCTGTGTCTATGTCATTTTTATCGACCACCGGCCACAGAGTCGGTAAAAGTAACATAGTCAAGTCTCTTACGCATAATAGCTAGACGAGGTTTGTAGCTGTCTTAGAAGCGAGTTTAAAAAACTGTTTTTCATACTCAAACTAGGTCACTTTTACTGATTACAGAGTCAGTAAAAATAACACTGAGTAGACAGTTAAAGTGCAGTTTAATTTTGTTATACAATTTATGTGATGTTACCCATCCGAAAAAGTTACTTAAAAGAACATAAATATCTGTTAATATAGCTCGTGGCTGATGACAGAGCGAAAGAAATAAGGAAGAGAAAAACCTATTTTGTGGGTCAACATATTATGCCACAATTATTCTTAAAAATGTTAAATCCAAACAAAATTAAGTCTATCCTTACATCGCATCTTCTTTTTTGCCCATCCGTTTGAGAAGTTTTTCTTTGGTGTTAACCCATTGTTTCTCTTCTTCAGAGGACGAGTTGTCTTCAACCTGATTGCGTTCTTTTGTAGACCTCTCAGGTCTTGAAGAACTTCTCTGAAAAAGGATGTAAAATTTATGAAAATGTACACAATAATCCATCTTATACTCAGTGTACCCTGGTTAGCAAAAATTTATGAAATACACGAGTAAATACAAATTAAAATAATTAATGAAGAAAAAGACCCCTATATAAACAAATTTATTCTATACACAATCTAGCCTGCACTGATATTAGTACTAGTCAGAGAGTGAAATGACTTAAACAATACTACATTCACAGGTTCTAGGGCCAATTTAGCATATGAGATTCTTGTAAAAGAATATCTTTAATGGAAGGATCACGTCTACCATTTTATGCCTTTCACAACACTAACCAAGTGTAGTTATGTATTGTACATGCTTAGAAAATTATAAAAGAAAATTACAATAACCAACCTGTTTGGGCTTTGGAATAGAGTTCTTTGCTGGTACCTCTGGGACGCCTTCATTCAATACCACTGGGGTGTGCAACAATGTCAATTCCTTATTCATCATTTTATCTGCAGTTAACATGAGCTCATCAGTTTTGGGTTTGACTGGGATCACTGTTTTCGACTTAGGACCTGGCTTTTTTTTCACAGTGGTCTCATCTGTGGGTTCCTCTTTGACCTTCACATTGGATTCTGTATCACTTTCATTGTCATCCATCAAGGAATTCTTAGCAAGGTTATTCTCTGTTGTTGGTTTGGTAAACTGGATAATGAACAATGAAAATTATTTATAATTATAATTAAACTTTCATATATATATATATATATATATATATATAAATTAACTTATATATATTAGCTTATAATAAGTTTGTAAAATAAATAATATATTTTATTTTTATGTAAGTAATAAAAAAGCATAGATGCATTATATATTAGTCATTAAAATAGACGGAGTGAAAAGTTTACGCCAATGAAAATGAATACTTACATATTGTTACGAGTTTACGGGACTCGAATTAAAATGCCGTTAGAATGATTATAGAGTTTATTAGAACTATACAAACACGTATAACACAGGTACAAATATAACCGAATACAACAAATCCAAATGTAATGCATAATGTCTTAATTCAATAAAACGCCCAAAGTCTGTCAATATTAGATTACCGAATGTACACACGTTACGCCTTGATCATAGTTGTAGCTCAACTGACGCCCTCTTTCAATCAGACCATCGTTTTATACTTCACAAATGCAAACATGCCCACCTGGCAATGTCGACCTAATTTCCTAGAATTAGCTTATATTTATAATCCACAACACGTGGCTAATGATGCTCTTGAGCGGCCGTAAACGAGTACAATAGGCTGTTCTCCACAATAACTAGAAACGTATGCCAATAAATAAACTGAACAAAAGAAAACGATCATAAAAGGATTACAATTAGTTCAAATGCCGACAGGTAATAAAATGTGCTTTTACAGACCTGTACGTGGAATTTATGTTTGTCGGAGCTTAAGTTGTAACAATATTTATAGTTAAACATATTATATATTTATAATTTAACTTATATATTTATAATTTAGCTTACATATTTATAATTTAACTTTATTTGAATTGAAACTTGAACTTATATAAGCAGACCAAGAAGCCTCCCCTCGGATAGGTATATTTCATAATTAATGTAACAGAAGCGGAAATCATAACCCACAAATAGATTGCAATACACAAAACAAAATACCCAGAGCTTTGCAGAGCAGCGAAAAAGAAACTTGATGCCAGACATGAAAAATCAAAGTCCCACCCTCGTATTATTATTATATTATTAACCTACAATTATTGTGGTGGCTTTCTGACCTGTCTAATGTGCAATCACATAGTCTGGACTAAAATATGGACTATATGAACCACAAGCAAGCAGACCTTCAAAGTCAAACTTTAACATTCATCATGCACAGTAGTGTCACTGTAACAAATATTTGTTTCGACAGTTTTATATCATCCTAAATCATTATAAACTTCAGTATGTACTAGGAACAATCATAAATAAGCTATTTAAAATCATCAAAAAAGTTAGAATAACACAAGAATGCAAGTCATGTTTAATTGATAAAAGTGAAAACTTACTGGTATTGCTGGTGGTTCCATATCATCAGCATTATCGCCTTCATCTTCCGAGGGCGTCAGTTCAGCAGCATGATCGGAATATGTAGGGCCGATTGGTCTAGAGTTATCAGGACTGTCAGAAACTTTTAGTAACTCTTTCCCATCTTCAGAGTCTTTGTGTTTAGTTTTGGGTTTACCATCCTTGGCATTAGGTGCTCTACCTAATGTGCTCAAATTTGTTAATCTGTAACATTAACATAACTTTAGTTTAAATCTATAATATTATAAAATTCTAAACATGCCATGTCAGTACATTAAAGCTATTTAAAAAAAAACAACTGGAATAGACTATATAAACGATGGAGAACAAGATGCAATTTTTTCTAGATTTCTTGTCTGTTTGTTCGGGATTCACGTAAAAACTACTGGGCTGATTTCGATGCGGTTTTCGCTGATCAACAGCAAGTTCTTAGAATTAAAATCTGTGCTATTTTTCATCCCGGGAATCCCGCGGTAATTTTTATAGAAATGATTTAAAATGCCCAAATTGAAACAAAAATCGAATTCCAATGCGATTTTGTTCACTGATCGATTTCACGTAATAAAATGTGTGATATTTTTTATCCCGGGAAAATTCCCGCGGGATTCCCGAAATGGTGTGTGATTTAAAGTTGTCCGGGTGAATAAAAATTAGTTTATTCCGACACAATTTTCACTAACACGATAGCTTAAATTTTTTTAAATGCTACGGTATTTTGTGCCCCGGGAATTTCAAGTCAAGCGTAGACAAAGTCGCGGGCATATACTAGTGTTCCATAATTTTAGACACAAGTTTTGCTTGAAAACAGTTATATATTTCTTTGGTCCCAAATTATCCATATACTCTACTTTACAAAGATTAGTATGCAATATATGAACATAAACAGACAATTTGTACAAGTAATTGTTTCACTGCAGGAACTTTGTAACCAAATTGCCTGACAGATAT
The DNA here is from genome assembly GCA_039645545.1 of Dendrolimus houi. Lineage (NCBI taxonomy): Eukaryota > Metazoa > Arthropoda > Insecta > Lepidoptera > Lasiocampidae > Dendrolimus > Dendrolimus houi. The sequence continues at coordinate 15,347,749 of CM077134.1, forward strand.
CTCTTTTAAGGCCATTTTTGTTTTGTCATGAACATATTCAAACTATGTTACAATATTAGCAAATTTTTGTAACTGCTTATTTTCATGAGCATTTAAACGTTATGTATTTATTCTCTATTCTGTGGAATTGTCTGTTGAAGATATGTAAGTTTGTGAAGGAGTTCAACAAACTCATACTGTAGTTGTTTGGATATGAATCCAATTTGTTTTTTACTCTGAACCTGCACCACAACAAACTTCCCAGTGACACATTTTATTTTACTTGTTATTCCTTATTTTACATAAATAAATTAATGTTTTTTTTATTGGTCTGCAAAATTGAATGTAGATTTTTTTTATGTATTGACTAATCCGTTTCATAGCTTAACACTATATTCTGTTTATGTAAACACGGCATACATAATATAATTAATTATCTACGGACTATATATGTATGATCTTAGAGTGGTAAAAACAAAATACAAGTAGGCGATTTGAATAAATATATATATATATATATATATAAATATATATATATATATATATATATATATATATTATAGATATATATATGAATATATATATATATATATATATAGCAAGAGGCAGCAATGGGGGCCCTAAGATTAAACACCTGAAAACTCGTAAGTTTGACCAGGTAAGACATTTCAGCATTCTCTCGGAACCATGGTTCAACTCATTACTGGTGGAAGTGGTAAGTGAGTGAATAGAGAAAGTTTTCATCTTCGATAAAAAATACAAGGTTGAACTCGTGGAAGGTAACAACAGTTTTCTTTCCCATCATGAGCTTAGCCTCTATACTGATGGGTCAAAGACTAGCTCGGGCTCAGGCACAAGAGTCCTCTCGGAAGACCTAACTATTAACATATCTGTGCCCCTGGATACGTTTAATACAGTATATCAAGCAGAGAGCATGGGAATTCTGCTTGCAGCTAAAGCAATCGTAGCCAGAGACGTCCATGCTCATAGTATCAAAATACTCTCTCATAGCAGATCGGTATTACAAGCCCTTAGAAGCAGGGTTATTTATTCAAATTTAATATAAGAATGCCACTCGGCTCTAAATGAGGCGGCAGGTAAGAACAATACCTTGACCCTTCAATGGATCAAGGGACACAGTGGTGCCCGAGGAAATGATGCGGCAGATCAACTGGCGAGGAGAGGATCCGAAACCCAACCTATTAGACCGGAACCTTTCCTGCGTTTGCCACACAGTTGGTTTAGAAATTACATAAATCAAAGGACAAGGGCACTACATCAACAACTTTGGGACAACCTGGAGGATTGCAGGCAAGCCAAGCTGGCAATGCCTCTAGTAAGCCTGCGTTTCTCCAGGAATATCTTAAGGCTCAGTTGGTCCCTGTTGAGACTACTTATTAGTGCAGCCACTGGACATGGCAATTTTAACAGACATCTTTTCAATATAGGTGTCACCGACAGCCCCCTGTGCAGAGCATGCCTGGAGGCAGAACAAACAGCCGCCCATGTCCTGCTTGAATGCGGAGAGGTGGCCCAAGACAGGGCAAAGTGTCTGGACGCCCCAGGTGGTCTCCGAGAAGTCTTTAGCAACATCAAGAAACTGGTGGACTTCCTGGAGGATCTGGGTTGGATGGAGTAAACCCTCATTTACCCTCGCACGAAAATAGGCGCTATTTCGTCGAGTTGCGGAAACCGCCCGCTCGTAAAAGAAGAAGAAGCCTTAAGTCGTTTCTTAATAGAAGGAGCAGAGGCGGCGAATATGTCGACCTTTGTACGTACGGAATTACTATAGTTCATCATTCTGTATCTTGTATGTATGTCTATTTTTAAAGATGTAAGTTTTAAATAATGCATGATTTAACAAAAGTATTTTGGGACAATATTTGAAAGGGCTTAGTGGTGATCATATTATTCACATTCAGTGTGGTCATTTAGAAAATCTTTTGGCATATAATAAGCATTCTCAAACAATATACACAAATGAATATAAATTAAAATTTATGAACAAAGATATAGACATATACTTTTACATTTACAGTGTTATTCATAAATGTTGATTCATTTTTAAGCAACACTTCAAACGGTTATTTAAAGAAAATTGTATTCATAAACACTATTTAGACTTAATAACCTGTTTAAACAGTAACTTGAGTAGCTGACAGATTAAAACCTCACCCCACTGTTTAACTCTCTTAAGAAACAAAATGGCGGACAAAACTATTGTTGTATTTAACAGCTGGTGTTTGATTTTGTGAAGACTGAGACAAAAAATGGAATCTTGATTTTGGTGATGATTTCCACATTATTGAGCAAGATGTATTAGATATATATGAATTCAGGCGCCCTCGTGCTAAGATTTATAAATATAGGTTGGACCCTATGATGTAGTATGACGAAGTAGAATTTAAAAGAAAGTACAAGTTTATAAGGAGATACAAGATTCCTTATTTTAAATTTTTAGATTATGTTTTATTTGTCATTTTACATAACTCTATCAAAATCATTTTAACAACCAACCATTTGAAAAATTTTGACTTTTGATAAGAAGATTGCTTGTACTACTCATATTCTACTAAATTATACCAAAAAAGTTAAGTAGTATTTAGTTAAGCAATGTCAATCGCTTATCAACAAGAAATTTTTAAATACTGTTTAAGGCTTAAACAATCGCTTAGTTAACTAATGTTCAGAATTTTAATGAACAACACTGTTAAATATTAGCGATTGATTGAAGATTGGTTGATGGTGATTTACAATAACTATATTATGAATCACCAAATAACATAATAGTATATTAGTGGATGTATGAATGTAATAACAAAATCAATGGCTATTTCCATCACATAAAATATTTAAACAGAACATCTTCATGATAACTAGTCTACATGACTGTATTACATTACAGTTTTCTATTAAAATTACTTCAAATAATATTTTCAGCAAAATGCCTCTGAAAATAATTGTAAACTTACCTGTCAACCTCTTGGTCTTCTTTTGTCTTTTCTGTGATATCTTGGTAGAGAAAATATGTGTCAACAAAGGCTTCTGGAAGCTTATCTAACAAAATGCAAGGATTTTGATACAATTTCTTATCATTGCCATCCATAGGGTAGCAATGCCATCCATCACGATCTGTAAAGGTAACCTTCTCTACTAATTTGTCATTTTCAGCTTCAGCATTAATTTTACATGTATCAATGGAACTCTGCACAGTTAATTTATCTTTTTTTATCTCTGATGCATTATTTTCTGGTTTGTTTTTTTTTAGACCTCCTTGTCGCCTTGTCCTCTTTCTTTCAACATCATCAAATATAGGCATAGTTGGTTCACATTCCACTGTTTCTGCAGGTTCACTAAAATCTAACATTGATGACAAAAAATGGTCATTTACTACACTATTATCTGAATTCAAATTGCCTTTTACTGATACAATAGGTGTGAATTGTTCATCAGTCTTAGTATTATTCTCCACTGCTTCATTTACTTGCTCTGTAGAGTCTACAGCATTGCACTGAATCTCATTGTCTGGAACATTATTAGTTTTCAATAGCGACGTTTCTTTGGTCTTAGAATTGTTATCAATTTGTAAATTTTCATTAGGTAGATTCTTAGTTTTTGAAGGTAGTCCATCCTTGCCTTTGGATTTTTTATCACTCTTTTTCTCTTTTTCTTTTAAATTACTCAATATAACATTCTCAGTTTCAGAGTCTGAAGACTCAATTTTTTTCTCTTCTTGTCTTATTCTGTCACGCATTCTCCGAGTCATAACAGATATGTCACTACTTATAGGTACTTTTTCTTTCAAAGTTGATGTAGTATCTTTATTTGCCTTTGTTTCATATTTTTTTACTCTTATTTTTCGCTTTTCAACCTTTTTCTTTCCAACTATTTTCTTACTGCTTGTACCTTCATCAGAACTGCTTTCCATGAGACAGCCTTTAGCATTTTCTAGCAGTGGTTCAAAGGTTTGTGGCACTAATAAACTATTATTTAAATCATTAATATCTTCATAATCGGGTTCAAACTGTCGACGAACTCTGAACATACTTTGAGTGAAAATTTCCTCAGTATTATGATCATTTAGCGAACGCATTATTTTGTTTCTTTGAACAAAGGATTCAAAGGCATCCACATCAAAACTAACACTATCTCTTCTTTCAACTGCTATATCTGTATGAAGGGTGTTAACTACTACTTCGGATTTGGTCACAATATTCTCAGGTATCACTGTCATTTCATTAAGATTGTGTAAAGTTTCTGACTTAACAATTGATGTGTCAACTTCACTTTCCAAAACATCTTCTGGTTCAAGTTTTACCTGTGTAATAGCAGGAATTATATTTTTTGCTTCCTTTTCTGTATTTATAGCTATAGTGGGAGTGACACAAGATCTTGGTTCTTGTAGTTGTACTTGCGCTAACCAGTTATATTCATTATTATGTACATGTTCCTCCTCAATAATATGTTCCTCTTCGGTAATATGTTCCTGCTCAGTAATGTGTTCCTCCTCAGTAATGTGTTCTTCCTCAGTAATGTGTTCCTCCTCAGTAATATGTTCCTCCACAGTAATATGGTCCTGCTCAGTAATGTGTTCCTCCTCAATAATATGTTCCTGCTCAGCAATATGTTCCTCCACAGTAATATGGTCCTGCTCAGTAATGTGTTCCTCCTCAATAATATGTTCCTGCTCAGTAATATGTTCCTGCTCAGTAATGTGTTCCTCCTCAGTAATATGTTCCTCCTCAGTAATATTTTCCTCTTGATATTCAAAGTCATCTTGGTATTCATCATCGAAACCCTGAGATTCTCTATCATCCATGTCTGGGTATTCTAAGTTATTTGGAATTGACTGCTCAAGTTTATGGAATGCTTCTTCTGTTAATGTATTTACACAATCTATAGTAAAATTTTCTCCATTTGAAATGCTTATATTACAAAAATCAATATTTTTAATACTATTAAAAGTAATAGTTTTTAAGCTATCTGGAGTGAATAATTGATGACATTCTCTACCTTTAGATATACATGTGACTGCCAGGAAATTTTGTATCTTTTCTATACACAGAGTAGAGAGAGATTTTATCATGTGGATATCATTTTGTGGCAGACAATCAGACTCATCAACATCTAGTGACAATGTTTCATCAAATTTATCTATTGAACCGCAACTGTTGGTTTCTAAGTCATTTATACTAAGCTTATTTGATACTTTTTTAATAAAATAATTATTCACAACTCTTTTATAACATATTGTTTTCAATGTTAAAACTGTAAATATATGTGATTGATCAATGTTTAAAGAACCATCATGGAGTTCTGCAGCAAAAGTTGGTTTATACATTTGCTCCCTTATAGCATTCGAACACAGTTTAAATAAAGTAACTGGGTTATTTAACACTGCTTCTTCTTGTAATTCTTCAATATTGTAGTTTTCATTGTAAGCAGAATCACATAATGAAATAGAGGATGTAGACAACTGGAGGTCATTCAAAGAATCCTGTGAACTTGATGATTTTGTTTTAGTGATATGATCAGCACTCAAAGTGTATATGCAAAGTTGAAGCAGACTTAATGGAAAACTTCTTGATATTCCATTTACCAATTCTCCATTCAAATTCTGAGTTGCAATACTATTATTTTTATGAAATAAATGTTTTTGTAATTTCCAAGTACATAATGTTAATAGAGTCTCCGGTGTCAACAACTTTATCCTAGGTTTTAAACCATTTAAATCTGAATTTAATGAAGATACAGTACCACTCTGTGGAGTATCTCTATTTGCTATATCTTCATTACTATATGTTCCTGCCGATGCTCCAGCTATAAGCTCAGTTGTCACTACAAAATAGTTACAAACATAAAGTTTATTTACTCTTAACCAATCTGTAGTTATAAAAGGAGCACAAACTTTTAATACTTGCTGGTGATTGTAATTTTTAAAAAAGTCACTTACAATATTAGCTAGCATTTCCTGACGATAGAGATTTTTAAAAAAATCATCATCTGTTCCTGTTCCAGCCGTAACAAAATGATCAGGAGGTTTTTTATTACGGCTATCCTGGGCTAAAAAAGACTGAGTTGGTTTAACTTTTTTTACCATCACAGAATCATTTATCCATATTGCATGTTTTCCTTTAATTTGAAGCTTTTTCTCAGCATCTGAAGCTTTCTTAGCAATTTTAATGGACAACTCCTTATTTAGGAATACAGTTTTAGGGTTAAATTTTTTATCTAATTTTGCATTTACCACTTCTACAATTTCACAGTCACTGTCATCATCTGTATGTTTGGGTGTCATTGTCTTGGGCTCTAATCTGCATTTCAAAAGATCATTAGCTTTCAGAAAATCTTCATATTGGTTTGCCAGATCCTCTTCCATTTGTTCAAGGTTATGTTTGGCTAGCTTGAATAATAAAAATGATTTTTTTACACAATAGTCCATCTTGAGTGTGTCGGTTACATGAGTAGTATTAATCTTCTTTTTTATAAAATCTTCAGATTTTTCAGTCATTAATCGACCTAACTCGGCAGTTGTTGTAACAACATTATTGAGAAATTCACATGCCTTCTCTGATTGTTCATTAGACAATATAACATTATTGTTCATGGGAATATCATATAGTCCATCAGTTTGACTACTAACATTATTTGACTCAGTGATATTTGTCTGAGAATATTCATCAATAAACTTTTTGGGTTCATTTTGATCTATAACAGGTATTTCTAAAGGAGTGATGCTTTTATCTTGTTTACTTGTACACTTTTTAATCTTGATATTTGAATTAGCAATTTTTTTAGCAAGGAAATTTTCAAACTCACTTGTAGTGCCCCAGCTGCTTGAAGATGCAATTTCATTTATTTTAATCACGGAAGGCTGTAGGCTCTCTTCAATATCATCATTTTGATCACAGTCTATAGCTAATACAACATCATCTTCTGCAGGTTCCTGATTTTTTTTGCCTTTCTTTCTTGGAGAGCTGCCATCTACTTTTTTATTATTCTTTCTCTTTTTTAATAATCTTAAGTCTTCTTCTAGATCCATAACATCACTACCTGATTCTGATGTATCCTTTTTATTCCTTATTTCCATGCTTGGTATATATTCATCGTCTGAATTGTACCTTCCCTTTCTATTCCTTCTAGGTTCATCATCATCAGACAACTCAACATTAGCAAATGGATCTTCATCTGAATCCACTTCATAATGCATTTGCTTTTTTTTACGAACAGATCTCTTAGATGTGTCTTCTACTAACAATGATTCCTCTTTATCATTTATTAGTTCAGTATCACCAACTAGACTATCTATATTATATTCAAAGTCATCCATTATGGGTACTTTTGCAGTTCTTTTTGTAGTGGTTTCATTAAGAATGTCCAGATCTTTTTCGATGGGTGTTATTTTTTGTTCTGCATTAATGTCATTAGCTAAATCATTGTTAATATTTTCTGTGTTGTTAGGATTCATGTATTCTTTTAGTTTGCTCAAAGAAATATCTTCACCATCATCATCATCATCATCATCATTCAGATTAATTGCTTTATTTGAATTCAAGTCAGTTGTGTCATTGGTGTTTTGCTCTCTGTTGTTTATTGTTGTTTTTGTCATTTTCTTTTTCCTTCCTCTTCTTTTCTGAGTTATTGGTTTAGTATTATGTAAATTAGTATTATCAGCTTCTGGATCAACTAACTTAGTTAAAATTGAATTTTCAGGACAAACCTTAAGTGCAAGTCCCACAGCATCAGTATTTTCCTCAGATGTAGACACTATATTTTCTGTTATACTTTTTGTTTCTTCTTCAGAAAACATTTCACTTAATTGGTTAAGAATATCATCATTTTCCTTTTCATAATTACTCATGCTTTCTGTAGGCATTATATCATTTCCTTCACTTGAAGATATTTCTGTAAATTTATTTAGTTTACCCTTGTTTACTCTTGCCGGTTTTACACCTTCCAATATATCTTTTAAATCTGTATTAGAAATATCTGAAACATCTAAAGAACTAGACATTTTTGATTTATCATAACTATATGCATTGTCTACAACTTTCTTAACACTTCGTCTTCCACTTTTTCTCTTTGCCTTCTCCATATGCTCAGTTTTGGTATCATTCTGTAAATTATTGCTATTTAAAGACTCATTGTTCATTGTAGAATCAGGTTCTGATATGCTAAGATCTTTTACTTTTTTTGGTCTACCCGGTCTTCGCTTTTGAGGTATTGCAGAACTTATTATACTCTTAACATTATCTTCTTTATCAGTGAAAACTGAGATTGATGCATCTGGGATATCTTGAATGGCTGAGTTATCCACTGTAGGTATCTGTTCTGCAAGTGGATGTGTTTCACTTTTGGATTTATTTCCTCTTTTCTTTCGGGTAGATATCAAAGAATCTTGGTCTGTATTTTGGGCATTGGTTAATGCTTTAGCACTTCGGCGACGCAAACCGCCTGTATATTTACTATACGGAGAAAAATTATCATCATCATAATATGTTTTTTTCTTACGTACCCTCTTTGTAGGCGAAGACACTATAATATCAGAACTGAAAACACTAGTAGTGGATGGATTTTCACCTTGTTCGGGAACGCTCGAACATTTCTTTTCCGCCTTTTCTTCTTTACCGGTATCATCTTCGAATGTAGTTGCTGTGTTTACATCTTGTTGATCTTGATCAGAATTCAAAGATACTACAACCTCGTTATCGTAAGGAATGTCTCTCAAATCACTGTTAGATTCCGGTTCCTGATACGTCGGGGACACAATATCAGACAGGGTAATGTACTCGTTTTCGTTGTAAACGGAATTTGCAGAGAACTTCTCAAATGCGTCCTCAGTCGCACAGAGGTTGTTGGATTCTACATCAATTTCTTCCGACATCCTGGCAAATAAATTTTACTCTAATTACGTTGGCAATCTCCCGCATTATAAATGTGTACGATATAATGGTAAATATGTGAAGTCCTTCTCCTGTTACCCGATACAACACAAAATATTTGTAAGTCTTAGTTAAATTACCAATGCAAGTTGCAAGAAAAAATGCAAGATTCAAGATTAATTACACCAATGTTTACAGTCGAAAAAAAATAGAGAAGGGTGCGCTGCTCAATTTTTTCGTTAACATAAAGTATCTATCAGAAGAGAATATCAGCATTTTGTAATTTATATTTTTTAATTGCTTTATATTTAATATACGGCGATTGTAGCGCCGTGTCTGTATAATTTCTAACTTTTTTACTATTTTTGTAGGTATAACAAGGCTGTTAGCTCAAATGAAATTACTGAATATCTGTTCAGTAGTTTAGAGATATTTAACGTTAGTAGTAGTATTTTCCCAATGGCAGGCAAGGGAATCTTAGTTCATATTGCCAATTCTGAGTTTTTGTATAGCTCAGCTGAATTGTAGGTGTTCAACTGACGCCATTAAACTCGAAAACTCGAAAGGCCACATTTGACTACACAGTTAAATTTTCTCATAAAACACATAATAACTATTCAAAAACTATCTAGATCCTACAATTATTGTTTATTTTAGAGTAGTTTGATACATTTTTATAAAGTATAACTGCACAGTACAATTTCCCCTTTCAGTTCTACTTGCATACCTACCCACTAGTGATGCCACATCTCACGGATCACCGGTTAAAATAAATAACGGTTATGTGAAAAAAACATGTTCACTATGGCCACGTTACATTATTATTATTTATTTATTTAGGTTTATGGCTTGGCTATGGCTACGTTCCATTCGAGACTCACAACGACCACGTTCGCGACCGCGATTTTTCCTGTTCCACTTACTTGTCGGCGTTACAATCGTAAACCCAGGTGGAACGGTTATTCGACCCACCCCTTAACATGGGTCGTTGTGAGCGTTGTGTGATCAAAAATTATAACGTCATTAGTAACGTTTCCGCCACGAACATAACGACCGCGGTCGCCAGGTGAAACGGCTGATGGAGCATTTTGGGCCTTGTGAGCTACCAAAGGAACGCGCTGTATATATACTAACGAATAAAGATAAAAAAAATTAAAGTTGATCCACAGTCACTGACGGAGACATCTCGTAACATGAATATAAAAAATTAAGCGCCTGTAGAAAATATAAGACCTACATCCGTACACAAGATTGTTTCCAAAAATTTAGGCACATGGTGTTCTTTAATAAGTAATGGTTACTCTCGATTTCCCTAGAATCCACTCACCAGACCCTGACTTCGTGACCATGGCACCACCTCGGGAGTACAGACTTCCGAGTAAAGAAAAAATTTGAAAATGTGTTTAGAATTGACAGATATATCATGTTACGAAGAAGTCTGTTATCAATTTTCGTGGGTTCCTCTAATTCTTTGGAATCCACGCATCAGATACTGACATAGTGACAATGGGACCAATTCGGGAGTATAACCTTTAGAGTAAAAGAAAAAATTAATTTCACGGTTCCAATAATCACTTGCAATTCTAGTTTTTATACATATAGTATTATCTATGGTTCTAGTCGTCACCGTGACCCGTCGCGGTACTGGGGTGCGGTATAGATATGAGCTCAAACTACTATGGATACTACGTATATGAGACACATTTTTCTATATATATGAGATTTAAATAATCTATATTTTGGGTGGTTATAAAAAAATAACCACGAGTGCTAAGGCGGTAGGACTGCACTTCGCTTCGCTCCCAACTTAGCCTTCTAACCTATGTTAAAAAGTTAGGATTTGTTCATAATAAATAAAAGGTGTCTCATAACTATACCCCACCTCTGTTATTTTATCGTCACTTCAAAAATATTGGGATCTTTTGGCAGAAACTGAAAGATGTTGTGTTGTGCAGTTTTATTTTCTAAAAATGTGTAAAATTACTCTAAAATGAACAGTAGTTGTAGGATATTGATAGTTTTTGAGTAGTAATAATGTGTTTTTGTGAGAAATGTGAACTGTATAGTCAAATGTGGCCTTTCGAGTTATCACAAGAACTCCGTTGAATGGCGTCAGTTGGTAACCTACAGTTTAGCTGAGCTATACATAGGCTTAAGAAAATGAAAAAACTATTTGTAATCTAAGATCTGGCTTCAAGGCCTAGGTGCCAAGTCATAAACCTAAACAAAAAAAGTACATTGTGTATGTGAATGTGATTGTGATCCGTGATACCTATCTTATTATTTACAGTTTGCAATACCTATTTGCCTTTAAAGTTTTATAATTGTATAATTAATTATTGATTTTATTAATAAGTAAATAACATGTATGCAGCTTGCGAAATATAAATTGTTTTATATTAAGATAGTGATAAATGTGTGTAAGCTACAATGTATTTTCCAATAGGTTGGCCAAAAGTTCTCAAGAATCTAGGTGTTGATAATCAAATTATCAAACAAATTGTCTCAAATAGGGATAAAATATTATTTGCTTCCCTTTGTGATGATTCTTTAACTGTATGGTTTTGCAAGGTATGTATAATTATCGAATCAACAAGTGTTATTGAAAAATTTAGTAGTTCTCTTTTCTAGTTTCTACAAAATTTTATTAAATCGTTTTTAGTCTAACCTTTGTCTTTTATTTGGTATGAATTGTACTATTTGAAAACGACTTTTTGATATCTGATATTAATTCATCTAAATCCATGCTAATATTACGAAGAGGAAAGATTTATATTTTTGTAATAAATAAACTCAAAAACTCCCAGACCAATTTCAAAAATTTTTCACCATTCGAATGTTACATTATCCCTGATTAATATAGGCTATATAAAAATTAGGGATCCCTACTTAAACTACAATAATGTAACCCATCAATCTAAATGAATCAAGTATATTACACCAAGTTATATCTAAATGAAATACTTGGTGCTGGAATAGGGTTCTATGATATTGAATAATATAATATAATAATAATTATAATGTTTGTTCCGCATACAACAATGATCTGAAGAGGACTTACGGCCGAGGTTTTCCTTCTGCGCTATGACATGGGGTAGTTTAAGAAGGGCGCTATAAAATTTCAGGAACACCGGCAACGCATTGGCAATGCCCGTGGTGTTGTAAACGTCCATAGGCGACAGTAACCACCTTCCATCAAGTGGACTGTCTGCCTGTTTGCCTGCTTCAGGCAATAAAAAAAATTAATAGATCTTTTTCTAGGATCTAAAAATATAAATTAATTTTAGTTTGGTCCTTTTAACTACTTTCAGTCAATTAATGCAAGTTTCCAAATTTTTTTAAATGATAGTTTTCATTAACCTAGTGACTTCTTAAAAAAAATTTGAAACCGGGTTAAAAACATTGCAGAAAGAGGAAACAGTACCCTAGTACAGTTTCTTCTCTCTGCAATGTTTTTCTAAGTAAAGATTTGCTAGCCAACTCTAAAACCTAGTCTGCACATCTTCTGTACTAATTATATATCAACAGTCATTTTCTATGGAGACATTTGAGAGACTCTAGATTACTGGAGTCTTATATGATATCATATTGGTTAGCAATAAATAATGAGATGATCCTACTATAAAGCTGTAACCAAATCTTTCAGATCTATGACCTAAGGAACAAATCCAGCCACCTGCATTTTTAGCATGAGTTAGGAGAATATAATATCTCTAAACCTGTTTGTCAGTTCTGATGTGGACACCATGTGTTAGCAAGTCATCAAGCATAGTGAGGGATACCTTCTGAGTAGACAGTGATTAGCAGACTACAACAATGATGCCATTTTATTTGTTAACCTCTCTTTATTTGGTTGCCATTTGAATACAATTTATATTTGATATTTATCTTATAGAGCATCATTATTCAATTTTTTCATGGGGTCGCAACATAAAAATCATTAAGAATTAATGTTATAAAAAAATCAATCCAGTAGATTTAGATCAGGCACATTCATATTCTGACCATAAAAACATAGAAGTTATAATAAATAATATAAAAATAAAATACTAGAACAATATGTAACATGATATACATTATGCAAAATAATATGCTATAATAAGTACTAATATAAATTACGTGAAAATTATTACTAAAACCTCAATGTACAATATTAAGTCTATATATAGTAATGTTAAGTTAAATGTGTAATAAAAAATTACTTTATATAAATATTGTTAATTTATATAAAAGGATGGTCCTAGAATATGTTGCATTAATATAAAAAAACTTCATTTAAAAAAAACCACTTCAAAAACTAAAAAGTATAAAATAACTTAATAAAGATTTTTGACTAAGAATTTATTTAGTTTATTAAGAGATAAAATAATATAAAATTTTCTACATCTTGAAGTGTCTGTGTAAACGTAAAAGTAAACCATAATAATTATATTATAATATTTTGCAACATTTTGTCAGTGTATATGGTAATTTTTATGCTTTGCTTGGCACCGACTTCAAGATGTAGAAAATTTTATATTATTTTGTCTTAATAAACTAAATAAATTCTTAGTCAAAAATCTTTATTTTATACTTTTTAGTTTTTGAAGTCAGTTTTTTTTGTTACTTTTTAGTGTTTAGCTATGGGTAGGCCTACGAAAGGTGCCGCGTGCCTTAAAAAATATAGGTCCCAAGAAAGGTGAACAGAAAATTTGCATAAAAAATGTCCATAAAATTAAAAATACTGGGCCAAACTATGTTAAATTTTTAGGGGACCAAATGGCAACTATTCCGCATCAAACTAAAGAAGAATCGAGCAAATCGGATCATAAATCTCAGCGTAATCAGTGTACATACATTTAAAAAAATACTAATCAAGTTGTGAACCTCCTCCTTTTTGAAGTCGGTTAAAAATCAATGCACAGCTTTATGGCCTAAAGTGACCACTATTATATAAACTCTAATGGTCTTATTCATATTGAGTTAGAGTAAGCATGAAGGCTTACTTACTTACTTACTAAATAAAATATTTCTTAAATAAATAAAAACAATCATATGTAATTTATGTAAATAAAATCACAAACATTAAATTCTGAGTTAGAACTATGTAATTGCATAAGTAATCATTTATTTTCATGTTTGTATTTCAATTTCAGCCAACCGTTTCTGTAGTGTACCATCAGAGGAGTGTGGAATCTCTACAAAGGTTGGGTGTTAATGTTGGTGTTGAATGGAAGCCAGATTCATCTATGATATGCATTTCGGTACCTATTTTATCATTTATTTATTTTAACCTCCTAATGCCCAGGTTTTGCAACACTTTCTTGAATGAAACGCCCAACGTCCTTAAAAAAGCTTTCAATGACAAAAATCCAAGACTTTGAATTTTAAAAATTGTGCCTTACAGTAAGTGACCTCACAAGTATGATTTTTTTTCTTGTCTCAGGTGAACGAGGACAAGGGAAAAAGGACAAAAATAGTTAACCTTTCGGTAGGCCTTTGGGGCAAAAGCACTAGACTTAAAACAACATACTTTTTACAACATCAATTTTTTCAACTACCTTCAAAAATATCAAAAATGAAATTAAACTTAAAAACCAATTTAATAATTAACAAAAAATCCTTTAAAATGAATAGAAACGTTTACTTTATTATTATTTATTTAAAACATTTGAAACAATCATAATAGTCCTTATTAACCCAAAGGTCTATTAAAAGGTCTTGAATTTTGAATAATGATAATATTCACTATATGTCGGATCCATATAAAGGTTTTATATAAACAGCAAATATAGAATATACGCATATCAAAACAAATCGTAAAGATTTCATGAATACACTATGATTTATTTTCACACTGATGATCTTGTTCGATGTGTAGTCAAGAAAGACAAATTTCTTTTATTTTTGTTGGCACTGTTGCTTGGTGATACACAAACAAAAACCTTGAACATATGTTCAGAGACATCACTTTATAAAAAAGTGGTAATTTGTAATGAGTAGCAATGGTTAAAGTTGGGGTACTTAGAATAGTATGTTGTACGTACCCTGGGTGTTCATTTGATGAAATTGGATTTGGTGCTGGGCTTTATTCCCTATTTTATTGAAGTACTTTTTTAAGGACAACGGGCGCTAGGCGGTTATACTCTCTGTGGATATTTGGCTTGTAATCAAAACTGGATATTTTTAAGGTCTATCATATCCTCTCTATCTACATTGTGAGTAATGTGCTTGCCAAAAAAATGTTTCTTAAATATTTGAAATTGATGATATACATGCAAATCTGCACATTAAGATGTAAAAATTATGTGTGGAACCCAACAACCCACCTTGGACAACTATGGCAGATATACTAGCTTTTTCTCTAAAGTGCGGTAACTCATCAGTGGACTGTTTATGACCTGCTGGTATATATTATTTCATCTGATATCATAAATAGGGAGGTTTTTGATCACTGAATAATTTAATTCTATTTCAAATTCCGGGGTGATGAAGAATTTTATTTAATTTTCTGCTCTCTAATCCTGGGTCTCTATATCATAATATGCAGTCTTCTTTCATTCTTTGTGTTTATTGGAATAGGTTTATTTATCTAATTAGTATTACGGCCAATGTCAAGTTTGGTAAAGATCTGGCAAAAATCAGCAGTAAACATAACAATTTTTTTACATATTGTCTTGTTCACATATTTTAATATAATATTATAATACCTGGTGGTATTTTAGCAGGACGCTAACACAATTTACATGAAGTATATATAAAACACTCAAATATATATAGGACATCACAGTTTAATTATAAATAATTATATATTTACTAATTTTGTTTAGGAATATGGGATTGTGAATTTACACATAGGGATTTTATGTTTATGGGCTTCAGGATTTTTTTTGGATTTCACAGCCTTCCTACTGATTCAAAGACATAAATAAACTCCATACCAGTAATACTAATTTGTTACCAATGGTAACATAAAAGAATGGATAGTGACATTGCATTAATTAGTCTTGAAACTTAATACATTTAATAAGTTATTCATTTGTGATATAGAGATAGAGAACATCTGACAAACTAAGCAATCCTTATATTAACCTTTTAAAATATCTATATCATATTTAAAGGAGTTGTACGGATGGGACCGAGGAGCACAGAGGAGCGTTAATTAAAAGACGTGTTCACAGCAAAAACACTGCATGTTTATTACCGATTATTAAATATAGAGCTTATAAGGTATACAATATACCTATACTACACGCCCAACCAAAAAGAGAAAAAAAATGCAGTTAATACAATAATTGTATTTTTTTTAACGTTAAATATAGAGCTTATAAGGTATACAACATATCTATACTACAGAGTTATTACTAGTGTGAGACTTATTATTATTCATGTAAAAACAAATCAAAATAATCTATTATCACGAAACTTAATTATTTTTAATGACAAAACATTGTAGTTAACATCTAGTATTTAGTTTAGATAAGAGAATCAAACAAAAATAAATGTTTTGTAAAAGCAATGTACATACATGTGTACATAATTTCAATTTTTATTCACAAATACTTTCCTGTGTGTGTCATTTTAATCCATATAACATGGAAACTTGTTACACACATTTTATGGAAGAGACTACACTTTGTATGCAATTAGAATATTACTAGTTTGTAAGTTTTCTCTAATGGTGTACAATAAAGTGTTATCTATATGTCTACATCAAAAAATATTCTGTATTCTTGTGAGGTTTCTAAATTATCTATATACAAAATTTCAAGAAAATCAGTACCTATAGGGCTCACTGGCGCGGGGCTTAGTGATTAAGATGAACTGCTCAACATTGATATCTTATATAATTTTTAACTTTATAGCTTTCATATTTATATATTGGGCTAAAATTATAAGGACACAAAGATACCTAAATATAACTATAACGCAATATCGCAATAATTCATCATCATCCGAGCGTTAAATCCCAGTTGTGTTCGGAGTGTTCACTCCGACTCCCAGGGTCCGCTTTCCTACTTTTTCTACTCCACTTCGCGCGGTCTTCAGCCTCCCCCGTTTTGAGACCATTGGTACGAATGTCATCCTTCACAACGTCAAGCCCACATTTCATGGGCCTTCCCCTTCGACCGGGACCTGACGGAGGCGGCCTGACTAGACATTTGTTCCCCACATAATTAGCCGGTCTCCGTAAAACGTGGCCGTACCAGCGTACGCGACACTCTTGCAGTTTTTGTGCTACGTCATGGACATGAAGACTGCCGCGGATGCAGGAGTTCCTGACACGGCCTTTTCACGTCACTCCACACATTCATCTCCGTGACACGCAGTTCTTGCTTGTGTCGCTCAAGTATAGGCCACGCTTCACTGCCATACAAAAGGACAGGTCTAATGTTGAATTTATAAACCTGTCCTTTTAATTTAACCGGTATTTTGGTATCACAAATGACATCTCGACACCTGTCATCTCACGCCACTTGGCCCAAGCTGCTGTGATACGGGCCTTGACGTTGTGGTCGATATCTCCATATCGTAATAATTATCCCACATTTATCATAACTTTAACTCAATATACAGGTTGTTTCCGCAAACGGAACACCTGCTTGAAACCGTTATAGGATACCGGGAATATATCTTAATTAAGATACATTATAATTTTATTATTTAATAATAACAAAGATACAGGAAGAAAGAATTATTTTGGTTATGCTTCTCCTTAACATTGTACACTAAGAATGATTGAACTTTGCATATAACATTTGGTAAGTTCGTTGCCCTTTAATAAAGCCGCCAAACACAGACAATGCCGACAAATCAACCGCGCTTCCGGCTTACCGATAGTCGGCGTTTTTTTTTATAAAGTTCAGCTGACAGTTCGTGACCTCAACGATTTGTAAACATTGTTAATCCTATCAAAAGTACGTCGCTGCTGAAGTTAGTTTTCACGCGTTTTTTCAAAACCGGATGAATAAATTTGAAGAGAAAAAAATATGTTCGATTTAAAATCTTTTACTGTTACATGTTCCACCTGGTTTTATGCGAAATTATGGTGATTAGAAGTGAAAAGTTTAAACGGTCATAACACTAAAACTAAATTTTTAAGAATATTTTATATTTTGTAACTGTACGCTAGTGTTATGCCCTTTGAACCATTTAAGTAGGTGTTCCGTTTGCTGAAACTACCTGTATAATTGATGAAATACTTATTTAAAATTTTATACTTATAAACCCAAATGTAAATGTTTATCTTTCTTAAGTTAGTAATAATTATAATAATAAGCCATCCATAGGGGGCTTTGTGGCGAAGCCTGAGGTGAGTAGCGACATCTCGTATTCGACTCGGGGGGAAGGGGCAAGTCTCCCGCCTCTGTTCTTGCCTTAGCCAGCCGGCATGGAGTGGAGATCGCTAGAGCTACGACTCAAGCTCCAGGGGTGGATGTGATAAGTAGCTTCGATGAAACTGCAGCCCACCTTTCGAGACCCCTGGGCACTTATACCCATCTTGCCCCTCGCCAATTTGTACGGTATTTTTTGAGGCCCATGCAGGAAGTGGCCAGTCAGCTTCTGCCCATTTTATACATGTTCCCCGAACATTGCGACGGGCAGACGCTATAGTCCCCATAGCACACATCCCTAGTCCCACTAGCAGTTAATTCCAATAGCCCGGTACCTTTTACTCCTTATTTCCTACAATAGTTCTACACTGACTGGGGCTTGTCCTTGGGTGCATTTTTATATGACATAGACAGGGATAATCACCGGTCAGTGTCACGCCACATTTACATTTTTGTCAAGGGGCCTCTACGTGTAGGCGTTCCCATAGCCCCACGCAAGCCCTCCAAAAGTCCGGGCCATTATTATGGCCCGTGGTCTTGAGAGACATACATCTATAATAACAGCCCATAATTATTCCACCGCTGGGCTTGAGCCTCCAAATTTCTTAGGGAAACAGTATGCCACCACGCTTATCCAAGGCGGCCTGACCGGCTTGACACATCGGTTATCTTGATGTACAGGTTTCATCGCGATGTTTTCCTTCACCAACAGCACATGGCAATTGTGACAATACACACATTAAGCCAGAAAACTGCCTAAGTAATGCATGCTTGCCTGCTAGTATTCGAACCCGCGACATTTGAGTTTTAGATGCGAGTTCGTTAACCACTGAGCTACCACAGCTTCCTAACCGTGGTTACCTTATTCTTAGAAAAAGGTATTCAAAATTACAAGACGCTTGTACCCTTTTTTTAAAATTTGACTGTTGATTCCACTTTCTAGTGATTATTATAGTGTTGGATCAAAACCCAATCAAAACCCATATTGGTACTGTAAATGTCAGTTAATTAGATAGTACTGCTGATTGTTAATATTTATAGTTTTTCAAATTATGTATACAAATCTAGATGGGTATATTAGAGTGGACAATCAAAGATAAAGGTATTGTTACATTTTACTCAAGAATGCTAATATACCATTTTCAGACATCAGAAGGGCACCTTATCCTGTACAATGTAGAAGGACTGAGTGAACAAACAGCATATCAGCAGTATGACCCACCCACTGCTAGTTTGAGGCGGGATTCTGCAGAATTGTTTGTAAAGGAAGTGATACCGTCACTCAAAATTACTCTGGTAACAGGTTTTCTATTTCACCTTCTAAATATTATTCCCGTATACTGCTAGTTTCTGCTTGTTAGTCTTATACAATATTCCACTTCAGTTTTTTTGCAATCTTACCATTAGCACAAATATTTAATTGTTACAGTTTAGATGTAACTAGAATTGGATCTATAGTGGGCAAAGAATCTATACGTATTTTATATACGTTATTACTATAGATATTTCCTCTAGGACTGTAAAAGCATGCCAAGATATTTTTAAAATATACTTTCAAAAATGCAATTTATTATGTCCCTTACAATTTTCTGTATTGCTTGATGAATGCTTTATGAATACTCCAACATGGACGCCAGATCCTGGCAGGTATAGACCCGTCGGATGGTTAGGATTCTAGCGTGTAATTCCACGCATCTGAGTGAAAATAGATTGCGTGGAACTCTCTACTGAGCGAGTTTCTTTCACCCGCAGCCCGGCAATATTCCTTATAATCTGTTAGCACTCTAGTATACCGAGGACTATAGAATAAAATTAAGTAATATTCATAGCTAATTATATGAAAATGAATGTATTTATTTCAAAATGGAATCCTACAGGTTACTTTTTAAAAGTCATGAGTCTAACTCAACTTTCAAAGCAATTTTTGCTTGGAAAAAATAGGGACACTAGGGATTATGTTGCGCCGCTTCTTTATTTTTTTAATATTTCAACTAATTAAATTTAACAAAGTAATTTGTATGTATAATTAATATGAGAGTTTTGTACCGATGGCAGTATTCCTATTCCCTGTGATTGCTTAGAAAATCTTTCCCTGTACAATAAGCCCGTCTATTCGGTATCTAAACTGAAATTGATATTTATCCTTAAATTTTAGCTCGCTTAGCCTTAGGTATACAATGTTTCAGTTCAAAGAAGTCCTAGTATGGGATGGCTTAATAACCCGCATGTGCTGTATATCTGGCACGGAAATACTGGTTTGCACTACTCGATCGCACTTACTAAGATATAGGTGGGACGGCACGCAAAACAGGGACTATTGCCTCGATCTCGGCAGGATACCATTCTCAATTAATCAACAAGTATCCAAAGGTAATTTTTTATGTTTGTTTGTGGTGCTTCAGAAGTTTTGCCCAATTAAACTCTGTTCATATGAGTTTTTGTATGTTGTAGAATAAAAACTAACCATGTCGACCTTGATAGTAAGTTATTGTATTGATGACTCGTTCAAAGTTTATATTTGTACTCCTGTTTCTACAGCGGAGCCAATTTTAGAAGACAATATACACGTTAACGACATTGAGTATTCTCCTCTGGTGTGTGGTTTTGGTATAACTCTCAATGACGGCCGAGCGGCGTATCTCACGGCACCTAATCTCAAATTCGATCCCAATGTGAGTAAATATAATTGTGGTTTACATTATTAAAAGAACAATGCCATAGTTACAATTACAATTCTCATTCAAGCAAATTTTTCTTAATAGAAGATCGCAACAATAGATTACAAATCCTATACGGGTTTTTTTATAAATATATATTTTTATTTTCAAATAAAAAAACGTTTTGAAAATATACAATTGCATGAATGAAAGTAGATGAAGCCAGATGTGTTTGCCAAGATCTTAGCAAGTGGACATTGTCTTTGACTAACCCCACGGGAAAAATACTTATATTTTTTTAACAAAATAGGTTGGCATAGATATTATTGTTATTAGATTGAAGTCTTTGTTTTAATTTTTTTTCTTCCGATTTAATTTTTTCGTATTTAAATATTTATTATATTTCAAAATATATCAGAATTTATTGGATACAGATCTAAGGGTAAGAGATTTCGTATACATATCAGCTAAATTAAAAGCTATTACAAAAATAATGAAAGGCTAATTTAGTAAATATTTGAACACATTAGACCTAGGCTGTTTTAATTAATTGTCACCACACTTTATGATATATTATATTGCTCATCAAAATAAGCAAGTACGAAAATGCCTACTGGCAATTTAGTTTTTGGCAAAGTAGTTTGTTCACATTTGAAAGTTAAGTGATTGTAAGCTAATATTGTACAAGTTCTAAGGCTGAAGAATTCATATCATACCCAAAGCACTTTTTCACTTCAATAGAGATTCAATTTCTTTACTATAATATAATTATGTTATTGTAAGTTGTTTTTAATTGACAACCATTTAATTACATTAAACAGGTTTTATTTATTAAATCAGCCTAATGTTAGACTATGGGTTGGTTTTTAATCATCTAATAAAACGTCTATTAACTACCGAATGAATTAAGTTATTTAGTTGTTCAATAGAGGGTTAGGGGCCATTCATTAATTACGTAAGGTGATTTTGACCTTTTTTGACCCCCACCTCCATGTAAGGATACATAAATTTTCTCAAACACCCTTCCCCTCCCTCTTCTTACGTAAGACTCAATCTCGTTTTTGCGAATAATAAAACGTTGTTAAAAAAGAATCAGTTATACTAAAATTCACAGTTTAACGTAAATCAAAGTGTTATTATTCTAAAAATAAGTAATATAAGATGTAAATCGAAGTGCACATTTTAGAATGAGGAAAACCATTCGGCGTCCGAAATAGTATTAGATTTCTAATATTAAATTTCGACTTGTAAAATATTACGTAAGAATGGGTTTTACCACCCTCGCCACCAGATAAGGGAATGTATAGATTTTTCTGACCCCCCCCGCCGCTTCAATTTTATTTATTTGTATTGACTTATTACGTAACACAGTTAATTTTAGCAAATGATACAAGTACACTAAATTGATTAAAGTGTATTATCAAATTCGATTTTTATATAAAATCGAATTGGTAATGCTTTTGAGCATCACAAATAGATCAATGATCGACCTGTCAAAACGAAAATAAACCGCTGGACAAACTGTAATTAGGTTTAACTGATAAATCCTCTTTCAGGCTGTTCAAGGCATCTGGGCCCAGGGCATTGACGACGCGACGTGCGCAAGAGTTAATCACAAGTTTAGACTCATTGCTATCGGAAGGAGAAAGTAAACAAACTGTTTATTCCTATTCTTTGAAACGTTTACGCCATTTAAATACGTACACGTGTCATATTCCGCGTTCCTTCTTGCGTATATTTTGCCTACGGCTATAAAACTTGGAGTAGTAACAAAAAATATTTTTTTAATATCAATAAATTGGGACTAATGCATGGAAGTCCTACGATGGTTTCTAAAGATTATAAATGTGTATTGAATTTTAGTTCTCAGGTGGATGTTTTTACGATAGACGAAGCGACAGGTGGTTTGGAGCTGTCGCACACAATGGTGTTAAGTTCAAAGGACTTCCCAGGCGATCCCGGGCCCGTCAAATGTATGAGGTAAGATATTTTCGATACCAATTTTCTATTATAATAATAATTATGGGTATGAAGAAAAATGTAAAGTAATATTCACTAAACTTTGTAGGACTTCATATATATATATATATATATATATATATATATATATATATATATATATATATATATATATATATATATATATATATATATATATATATATATAATAGGTTGGGGAAAAAGTCTTTTCGCATATAGTATGTATGAACTTGTAATAAGATCTCTTCGGCTATACCATTGGCATCTGGCTGGTTTTGGTATCATTAAAAAGTTTTAATTTTAAAGAAGACAATTCCAAATTCAATTTAGGAAAATGTGCGAGTTTCATTTGTTTTTCTTATTGTTAAAATGAGTGAATCTAATGAAGAAATTCGATACATTTTAAAACTTTACTACAAAAAAGGTAAAAATGCAACGCAAGCCGCGAAAACAATTTGTGATGCTTATGAACCTAATGTAGTATCTGTGAGAGTAGCGCAAATTTGGTTTAAGCGTTTTCAATCCGAAAATTTTGATATCAAAGATGCATGTCGCTCTGGTCGCCCTGTTACGGACAAAATTCATGCCATTTTTGAAAAAGTGGAGCAAGATCGGCATATTAGTAGTTACGATGTAGCTGGAGAACTGGGAATTGACTACAAAACGGTTTTGGCGCATTTGAAAAAAGTTGGGTACACAAAAAAGCTCGATATTTGGGTGCCTCATGAGCTCACTGAAAGAAACCTAATGAACAGTGTACTCATTTGTGATTCTTTATTACGACGTAATGAAACCGAACCATTTTTGAAGAAGCTGATAACTGGTGATGAAAAGTGGATTACTTACGACAAGAACGTGTGAAAAAGATCGTGATCAAAGGCCGGTCAGGCTTCACAGACTGTGGCGAAACCCGGGTAAACTCGCAACAATGTGACGCTGTGTGTATGGTGGGATTGGAAGAGCGTTATTCATTATGAGCTGTTACCGCCAGGCAGGACCATCGATTCTGAACTGTACTGCGAACAACTGATGTGATTAAAGCAAAAAGTTGAGAGAAAGCGGTCGGAATTAATCAACAGAAGGGGTGTGGTTTTTCACCATGATAACGCTAGACCTCACACATCTTTAGCCACTCAGCAAAAATTACGAGTTTGGCTGGAAGGTGTTAATGCATCCGCCGTATAGTTCTGACCATGCACCTTCCGATTTTCACCTGTTTCGGTCTCTGCAGAATTCCTTAGGCAGTGTCAGGTTAACATCACGAGAGGACAGCCAAAACCACACGTCGCAGTTTTTTGATCAGAAGCCCCAAAATTTTTATAGCAATGCGATCACGTCCCTACCTACATGATGGCAAAAAGTTATCCAACAAAATGGCACCTACATACTTTAGTCAAATGTAAATAAACTTTATAAAAAAACCTTTTGAATTTTTATATAAAATGCGAAGAAACTTTTTCCCCAACCTAATATATATACAGTATATGACGCTACAACTTTTTTAACCGACCTAAAAAAAGGAGCGAGTTCACAATTCGTTGTGTAAATATTTTTATTTTATTTTTTTATAAATAGGCTAAATTATTAAAGGAGGGTCAAATCCTGAACTATACAAAATAGTGAAAATGCTCAAAAGAGTCTCTAGCCCGATTTTGATATAAACTAAAGTGTTATAAGTAGCTTTTTGGAAAATCAATATGGAGAAAAGTAACATTCTGTACTATTACACCAGTAGACAGCGTAGCTTGTATTTCTACGAAGGCATATCAGGCGGCAAACTAAGAAAAAGGCATTCGTTGTTATTGGATAACATATACATAACTTAAACTTAAAAGTGAAAAAAGAAACTGAAATCAAAAGTTATCAAAAAGCAAAAATACGTGTATTTTCTACAACATCTTGAAGTCGGTGCCAGTTAAAAAAAATACAATAACGAATTGGCAAATAATAGTAATTTTAAAAAATGGTAGTAATTGGGTGTATTCCACCTATACAGAAGCCTTCATAGTTCGTTAACTGCCACGCATTTGGATCAAACACAAAAAAGTTTTGCATTTCTACAGGAGAAGACTATAAATGTTGGAACAATATGTTTATATGTTTTGATTCGTAAACATGTATTGCTATATCAAAAGTTATTTAATTTTTACATGTTTCAATAATTAAAAAGTTTATTTTTTGTTATTGGATCATTTTTCAATGAACCAAACAGAAATTCAGTATTCGAACAGTACAGTATGAGATATTTTCGTTTAAACAAGAGCAATAAAAAATAATTTATTTGGTAAAATACAAAAAACTGTCAAATCTAACATACCCACAACATAAACTTATATAATAAAAAAATGAACAAATTATATATATCTGGAATTTATGTAACTTGAACGCTTTATCTTCTTTTTTGTGTTTGACCCATTTGCCTGATTTATTTTAATAACAGATGGACAGCAGACGGTCGCGCGGTGGCCGTCAGCTGGGAAAGAGGGGGCGTTTCGGTTTGGAGCACGTTCGGCGCGTTGCTCATGTGCTCGCTCGCCTGGGACTACGGCCTGAGTCAAGATCTGAGCAAACAGAATCCGCTCGTTGTCTCCAGTTTGGTGTGTATAGCTTTGAATATTATTCTTACGTCACGTACATACGTTTATTGCTATAGTAGTACACGAATTATAATTCCGATTGGCAATTTTAGTTTGCGCAGATTTTGATTTTTTTGATTAGCCCACATGATGGAAAACGGTTACCATCGCCTATGGACATTTGTAACACCAAAGTTGCTACCGGTGTGCTGCTGCTCTCTAAAGGAAGACTGGAAGCTGGCCACTAATGCCGGCCGGAAAACAACTCAAGGTTGTTATGGCGGCATACTCAAGACCAGGGGTGGTAGGCATCCAGACGGGCAAATACCCTACTACCTGGCTGTGGGTTGTTTTGTCGCCCCTTACGACAGGCCGTCCGGCCGCAGGAAATTGTATTCTTTACTCCGTTCTTGCATGGATAAATCTCATCTAACGGAAAGCGGTTACCGTCGTCTATACACGCTTGCAACACCAGGGGCGAAGCCAGCCTTTAGGATGGGATAGAAAGGACGGGTACAGTGATACGGGGGATGGGATAGACGAATGGAATAGGGGGAGGGGGATCTCAGCCAACGGAACACCAAATTTTTGCGCGATTTAATGGCAACACTGCCTAGCGATATATCAATTACTCCTGGTAATTTACATCTATAATATAACTGGGTAGCCTTCTGGTAAATTAACAATAATTTAAAAAATACTTTGACAAACATGACATCATAACTAGTAACGTCACCTGTCTATGCACATCCGAAATAATGGTGCAAGATTATTTACGGAACATGTATTGATTTTTTTTGTTATTTTTCTTAAAATTGACTGATATTAGAGATTCTTAAATTTTTTTGAAGGAATGGGCAACGGAAGGGTATCAGTTGTGGATGGTGAAAGACGAAGCTGAAGCACGAACAAACTTAATGCAGTTGGACTTCATCAAAAGCCCACTCAGTGTTAACCCATGTATGGTAAGACATTCTTGCTTCTAGATCACATATTTCATTTGGTATATACAATCATTAATTGAGTTTATAATAGTCATAATATTTGTGTTGAATAATAATAGTTCAAATTAGATTCAAAGCTTATTTATAACCAAAAATCAGCATAAAACACTGTTATGCTGTGTTTTAAGTATATAATACGTTTTTAAATTGATTTTTATAGTGATTTGACATTACTATGAATTCAACCATAGAAATTCAGAACAAAATATTTATTGTTTGTTTCCCGTCTGAGTGAACTTTATGCCCGACATTTCTATTTTTAGTGTACCCCCAAGTTTCATGTAATGTCTTATTGCACCTCCTTTTAGTAAAACAATAAAGTACTCTTAGAAAAAAAGTGATTTACCAAAATATGACTTACAAATTGGACTTTTTATATTTTATTTTTTATTGCATGAGTTCAGCAGACAGGCAGACGGCCCACTCGATGAAAAGCGGTTACCATCGCCTATGGACATTTGCAACACCAAAGGTGCTAAAAATGCGTTGCAGCTCTCTTAAGAGAGACTGGAACCTGCCCACTAATGCCAGAACACTCGAGGTTGTTATGGCGGCATACTCTAGACTAGGGGGGGTAGCCATCCAGTCGGGCAAATGTCCTACCACCTGGCAAAAGACTACATAAATTACTCTTAAAAAATTGGTGTGTATCTAAGTACCACACAACACAACTGAAAACTTCAACAAGGCGAGTAACGCTCGCCGAGCGAGTATAGCGGTGACGCTTTGTGTTGCTCTCGCTCCCTTAGTCGACTCGAGCTGACTTTATCCGAACAAGCGTTACATAGCCGAGCGTGACGGTTTAGTCTCATTCAACACCCACAAAATAGAGTGCTCAACGCACCCAATGAAGTTTTCACTTCAAAAATGTGTAAAATTTAGCCTTGTCGTTGCTTTACTTAACTTTATCGTGTATCAATAGGCATTTGTTTTAGAGCAACCAACGCCATCTATATCTCCAAGCGGACGACAAACTGTACGTCAACTTGGAAGACAACCTAACAAAACGAACTAAGATATCGATAATCGATTCTTCCGCTGAAGTTTATCAGGGAGAGAACGGGATGCAAGATCAACCGAATTTAGAATACGAGAACAGTACAAATTACAGGGAGTTTGTGGACGATAACGAATGTAGGAAACAGTGGATCGTACTCCCGCTTCCGGCAACATATATTGCCAGTAATTGGCCATTGAGGGTAAGCAGTTTTTTATGCCTTATATTGTTGTCGTTTATTTATTTATTAGGTTTGTTTATAATTACTACACTGTAACATTTTTCCTTATTTGACTACACTGAAATCAGAAAATTTCATAATACCATTGTGTAGTAAAATCGGGAAAAATGTACGTTGTTGGTTTAGTGGCTTATAGAATACATACATTCCATTAAATTTCATTCGTAAAGACCCATTTTTTTGCAGAATATTGCCTGTGTTGTAGGTACAGACGGCTATGACATAAGCTGAACTATAATATGGTTTCGTGTTTGTCGAAATGATTATGTGCCCTAAAAATCTTTTATTCTTGCTGCAGTATAGTGCAATAGACGAGAACGGCGTGAACGTGTGTGTGGCCGGTCGCACTGGCCTCGCCCACTATAACTGTGCCTCAAGAAGATGGAAGTTGTTTGGGAACGAGGCGCAGGAGAAGGACTTTGTCGTCGCCGGCGGGATGCTCTGGTGGCGGGATTATATAGTCATAGGTAGGATTAATCCTTGAATGTGTGCTGTTGAATTTGTGTATATGTAACCTTAAAATTACTTCTATGAACAAAATTAAAATGTAGTCTAATAAAGAACACACGAACTAAGTGGCTTTTTGCCTTAATCTATAATATTATAAAATTATAAAAATGCCGTGTCTGTACTTGAAACTATTTAAAAAAAACAACTGGAATACACTATATAAACGATGAAGAACGCGATGCATTTTTTTTTAGATTTCTTGTCTGTCTGTCCGGGATTCACCTAAAAACTACCGGGCCGATTTTGATGCGGTTTTCACTAATCGACAGCTAATACTTAGACTTAAAATGCGCTATTTTTTATCCCGGGAACCCCGCGGGATTTTTTCTGGGAATGATTTAAAATGGCCACATTAAAAAATATCAAATTCCAATGTGATTTTTTCACTGATAGATATCAAATTTTATTTAATAAAATGTGTGATATATTTTATCCAGGGTAACCCGCGAGAATTTCCCCGGAAGCGGTTTGTATTCGTATTTCACAAAAACGATAGTTTACATTTTTTTCTAATGCTGCGGTACTTTGTGTCCAAGGAATCCCCTGGGAATTTCAAGGCCAGCGTGGATGAAGTCGCGGGCATATCCTAGTAAAGACTGTAAAAAAAGTGTTAGTGGACACATTCTCACTATGTATAAATATTTTCAGTTAATTTAGGTTATATGTAAATTTAATTGTTATTCCCTATTAATTAAATTGTAATATTACTTTGTTAGTGTTAAAATACTAAATCCAAAAAATACATATAACCTACGCCAAACCTCATGCTCTAGATTACTGTCCAACTATGTTTATTGCATCGTCTATCGTCATTACAAACATAAGTAAATAACAGAGTCAAATAAGATAATAGCTAGTATTTAATATTTAATATAAAATAATTTAATAAATTCAAAATATTGATCAACTGGAAATATTTCTGATTTTTCAATTTACCACTACTAAATTTCGTAATTAGTGGTAATACTAAACTGCACTCAATACCATTGACAATAGCTTAGGGAGGCTGTTATGTTTAAAAGTTACATGCTTTTCAATAGGTTGCTACAGTATATTGGACGGCCACGACGAGATTCGCTTCTATCCCCGCGACTCTCGACTCGACAACAAGTTTGCGAAAATTGTCAGAGTACAATCTCAAATTTATGTACTCGATATACTCGATGATCAACTAGTGGTTTTTGGAGCTGATGCCCTGGTCACTATTTATGAGCTTAGTTTAGATAGTGGTAAGTATGGTATTTTCTTTGTATGGCGTTATGACAAATTATCATGGCACTGTATTTGATTATGTTGACGAAAATGGAATATAAGATCGTTTTGACCACCATCCTGTCTTTGTATGTCAGTCATTTTTATCAGAACTACGGTCTCACTATTATGGTGTATGCCTTCATGCCACTACATAATGGTGTGAAGGTGGAAAAATCGAGAAAAAATTAAAAATTGAATGAGTATCTCAAATGTGTATCAAGGCACGCCGACGCATTTTGGTAGCGTATTAAAGCGTCAATCTGTTGTATGTTAACTATTTTCACAACGTTAGGCAAAAAATTATATTTCAAGTCGAATCAATTGAGATACTTTTCATCATATTGTAATAATAGGTTGGGGAAAAAGTCTTTTCGCATATAGTATGTATGAACTTGTAATAAGATTTTTTTTGGCTATACCATTTGTATCTGGCTGGTTTTGGTATCATTAAAAAGTTTTAATTTTAAAGAAGACAATTCCAAATTCAAATTAGGAAAATGTGTGATTTTCATTTGTTTTTCTTATTGTTACAATGAGTGAATCTAATGAAGAAATTCGATACATTTTAAAATTTTACTACAAAAAAAGTAGAAATGTAACACAAGCCGCGAAAAAAATTTGTGATGTTTATGGACCTAATGCAGTATCTGTGAGAGTAGCGCAAATTTGGTTTAAGCGTTTTCAATCCGGAAATTTTGATATCAAAGATGCACGTCGCTCTGGTCGCCCTGTTACGGACAAAATTGATGCCATTTTTGAAAAAGTGGAGCAAGATCGGCACATTAGTAGTTACGGTGTAGCTGGAGAACTGGGAATTGACCACAAAACGGTTTTGGCGCATTTGAAAAAAGCTGGGTACACAAAAAAGCTCGATATTTGGGTGCCTCATGAGCTCACTGAAAGAAACCTAATGAACCGTGTACTCATTTGTGATTCTTTATTACGACGTAAAGAAACCCAACCATTTTTGAAGAAGCTGATAACTGGTGATGAACAGTGGATCACGTACGACAAGAACGTGCGAAAAAGATCGTGGTCAAAGGCCGGTCAGGCTTCACAGACTGTGGCGAAACCCGGGTTAACTCGCAACACGGTGATGCTGTGTGTATGGTGGGATTGGAAGGGCATTATTCATTATGAGCTGTTACCGCCAGGCAGGACCATCGATTCTGAACTGTACTGCGAACAACTGATGAGATTAAAGCAAAAAGTTGAGAGAAAGCGGCCGGAATTAATCAACAGAAGGGGTGTAGTTTTTCACCACGATAATGCTAGACCTCACACATCTTTAGCCACTCAGCAAAAATTACGAGAGTTTGGCTGGGAGGTATTAATGCATCTGCCGTATAGTCCTGACCTTGAACCTTCAGATTTTCACCTGTTTCGGTCTCTGCAGAATTCCTTAGGCAGTGTCAGGTTAACATCACGAGAGGACTGCCAAAACTACTTGTCGCAGTTTTTTGATCAGAAGCCCCAAAATTTTTATAGCAATGGGATCACGTCCCTACCTACAAGATGGCAAAAAGTTATCCAACAAAATGGCACCTACATACTTTAGTCAAATGTAAATAAACTTTATAAAAAAACCTTTTGAATTTTTATATAATATGCGAAGAAACTTTTTCCCCAACCTAATATGTCGTGGCCTCACGAGATTTTGTACATATATACAAAATTATAAGGTCATAATTTTGTACAAGTAAAAGAAGTGGAATAGCACCATATTAAATATTTAAAAACAGCAATAAAAATTATTTCTATTATGATATTTTAATATTAAAATAGTAAGATGGTATCTTTTAAGATACCATTTTATTATTTTATATATATTGTTACAACTTAGGCTTCGACAAAGACAAATTCCACATACAGTCTGTAAACGCACATTTTATTACATGTCGGCATTTGAACTAATTGTAATCCTTTTATGATCCGTCTTCTTTTGTTTACTTATTTGTTGGCATACGTTTTTAGTATTGTGGAGAACAGCCTATTGTTCTATTGTACTCGTTTACGGCCACTTGTAGGCTGCATCATTAGCCAGGTGTTACGGACTATAAATACAAGCTGATTCTAGGAAATTATGTTGACGTTGCCGAGCGGGCCTGATGGAGACAGGAGTCAGGTGAGCGACAACTACGATCAAGGCGTGATGTGTGTACATTGGGAATCTAATATTGACGGAATTTGCGCGTTTTATTGAATTACGGCCCTCTGCATTACGTTTGGATTTGTTGTTTTCGGTTATATTTGTACCTGTGTTATACCTGTTTGTGTAGTTCTAATAAACTCTATAATAATTCTAACGGCATTTTAATTCGAGTCCCGCTAACTCGTAATAATATATTGTTACGAGCTTCAGGATTCGAATTAAAAAATGCCATTGGAACTACTATGGAATTTATTAGAACTGTACAAACACGTATAAAACAAATACAAATAAAACTGGATGCAACCAGTTCACACTGCACGATTCAATACTATTCGAACGCGCAAAGTCCGTCGTCTATATCGCTAATCGAGAGTACTAGAGAACGTCTTACTCGTTTCGTAGTCGTCGCTTGACTGCCCGCCCCTCCGTTCGGGCATCATCTTACACTAACTACACAGTACAAAGAAGTTGGCTGCGCACACTGAGTTTCTAAGAAATACTAATTTGCACACCTGCGAACGGCTAACAAAGTCGAAAACAATAACAATAAGGATTAATTCGACTCTAATGATGGTTATAATACAAGTCAGAAGGACAATAGCATGTTTTTCTTAATAACAAATTCAAAACACAAAAGAATAACTAAATCTGGTGAAGACAATAAGCGGCGCTTACAAAGGCAGCTGTGCGCTTATCTTTGACGGCATATTGTTATGTAAATAGCGTTAGAATTTATTGTAACATGGGTACCCAATTATATACTTATCTCTTTTAGCTGGTA
Organism: Dendrolimus houi; assembly: GCA_039645545.1. NCBI lineage: Eukaryota > Metazoa > Arthropoda > Insecta > Lepidoptera > Lasiocampidae > Dendrolimus > Dendrolimus houi. The sequence continues at coordinate 15,380,076 of CM077134.1, forward strand.
CCGTTGAGATGCGTTGCGTGCAAGCTGTGGACGTCTCGGCGTTGTCCCACCCAGCCTGTGTGGTTTCAGCTGCCTTATGTCGTCTGCAAGATCCGTTGCACCTTTCGCGGCATCGTTCCTCTGCCCATATATTACAAGTTCAAAGACAGCCGGATTCATTAGTAAGTCATTATCATCGTAGCTCTAAACCTGCTATCATTTCATACCACATCGCCCGGTATTCTACATTCCTTACCGTGATTTTTATCATAAAATATGCATTTATGCCATCATTATGGATGTCTACCTATCTATAATATTATCTATATATATAAAATTCCCTGTCACAGTGTTTGACCGCGATGAACTCGGAAACTATTTAACTGATTCAGAAATTTATTTTTCTTTTTTCCGGATTTGTTTCAACTTACGACATAGGATAGGTTTCATTTTAATTTATATTTTTTTTTTTTTAAATCGATACATCGGTAAGTATGAGTTCTGCTGTCAACTAAGTTACATAAGCATCAAATAGATGGTGCTATACTTTAAGTCCCACCCTTTGATTAATAGTATGTGAACCTTAATCAATATAAATCCAATATATATAAATAAAAATGAATCGTAGAAATGTATGTACGCGTATAACTTGAGAAAGACTTTACCCATTTTGATGACATTTTTTGTGTGTGTGTTTTAGTGGGTCCTTGGATAGTTTAGATTCACAATTGGAACCGCTAGGAGGCGGGTCCTAGATTTTGATTATTTCAGGGCAAGACAACGTCTGCCGGCACCGCTAGTTAAATTCTAAAAATGCCGTGGCTATACATTGAAGCTATTTAAAAAACTACAATTAGAATAGACTGTATAAACGATAGAGAGCACGATGTAATATTTTTTAGATTTCTTGTCTGTTTGGAATTCACGTAAAAATTACTGAGCCGAGTTGGATGCAGTTTTCGCTGATCGACGGATAATTCTTCGACTTAAAATCTTCGCTACTTCTTACACTAGGATTCTCGCGGGATTTTTTCTGGGAATGATTTAAAATGGCTAGATTAAAAAAAAAACGAATTCCAATGTGATTTTTTACTGATCGATAGCAAATTTAATGTAATAAAATATGTAATATTTTTTATCCGGGAATTCCGGGGGCGGGTGGAAGTTGTTCGGATGCATAAAAAATAGCTTATTCCGGCACAGTTTTCTCTAAAACGCTTACATTATTAAATATATTTTGAATGAATATATTCTATTGAAAGAAAAACGGCTTTTGCCCAGCGCACTAAGTATTTAATGTGCGCACTAAAGGACTCCTTAGCCTTTGTAAACAGCTGTATAATAATCTTTATAGGTGATAAATGCCAGTGGCAAACTGATGATGGTGCAAAGAGAGGAATATGATGTCGATGAAGATAATAATCCTGTAAGTACATAGTCTGTCACGAAAGGAAATCTGGTACAGTTTTACATAACTAAGCATTCTTCCTTATGTAGTAATAATACCTGAAAAATAGACCAATTTTAGTAGCGCGGGACAGTGTACGAATCGTGCAAGCGGAACAGAGCTAAGAATACATAGTAAGCTACTCTCTGCCATTTCTGGCTTCGAATAAACTTCAGTATAGATTATTTACATGTTTTACTTTTCTGCGCAAACGAAAACTGCTGATAGGATTTATAAGTTGTGTAAAACTGTACCGTCGCGAGATACATTGTTTGTTATGTATTTTAATGTGCTCCTCTTATATCTATTTATCTATATCTCGTAACTATTTTTTTCGAATGTTTCACATTTTTCTAACCTTATATTTTTTTTCTTTCTAAACCAATTATTAATCCTAGTCATTAGTCTAATTTGTGTGTTATATTAATTTATGAGTTTTTGGTGAAAATTTGAAAGCTCGTTTTAAACTTGACGGATTTTATTGTACGTTTTTATATTTAAAAATGTACCAACTTATAGAAAGTCGAACGTGTTTGTGCAATGTCAATTATTATTGTTTAAATAATTGTGATTTTTGAGCGGCTACAAGAATTATGTTGATTGCCTGACCTCAAAAGCTTTACGGTACCGATTTCACCTGATACCTATTTACGTTTTATCATGTTCGGAACAAAATTGAGGTCTATATAATGATAAAAGTAAATGCTGTGCTATTAATGTAATGTAATCCATATATATATATATTTATATTATATGTAATAAAACTGTAAAGGTCGAATTTGTGTACAACAAAAAAAATGCTAAAAACCGAGTCAGGGGTGAATGTAAGAAGTGAAATAGAACTAATTTAGATTTTATTCAATTTTTTGGTTCTCTGTTTATCTGTCTGTTTGTACCGGCTAATCTCCGAAACGACTCGACCAATTTAAATGAAATTTTGTATGGTGGTATCTTATATCCCTGGTCAACATATAGGATACTTTTGATCCCGAAAAATTAAAGAGTTCCCGTGGGTTAGTTAAAAAACCGCACCACGCGGTCGAAGTCGCGGGCATCAGCTAGTCACTAATATAAGCGATGTTTAGATATTATATCAACTTACAACATTCCTGTCAAAATTATATGATCGTCGAGTTTAAGTAGCAGTGTATATATACGTCGGTTTTTACTTATTACGTGTTAATAATTGATACAATTAAATCGCGTGACTCGTAAAGTAAGTGGGTCAAATTCCCAATTAATAACATGAAACGAGTATCATAGATTAAATTGGTTTACATCTGAATTCTAGAACTTCTATCGGCGATTTAGAGTTCAATTACGTAGGCTCGTAGGACGTTTTGACATCAAGTCTTTGTTATGTCACTTGCCTGGACAGATTTCAAACATGATTCGTTTTGTAAATAGTATAGTGTTTTTGTATTTATACAAATACCGATTAAAGTTTGCGCAAGTGTTTGTATTTTACTAGCTTCTGTCCGCGACTTTGTCTCTTTTGAAAGAGTAGCAATAATAAAACAATATCATAGACAAGCTTTCTCCGCAGCTTTGCTCACATTAATGTAAATTTTGTATATAGACAGGAGGACCGGCCACTGGGACGCCCACACGCTCTCTTTAGAAATATCAAACTTAATTTTTAATTTAAAATACCCGTAACGCCATCTAGCGAAGGTGGAACAAACCCTTAGTCAGCGGGGGTGCTAACCTGGGATAATGCTAGTGTCAGTGACTGTGTCACGCAGATGTAGCCAAGGGCTTAATGTGTTGATTTGAGATGCGACACTGGCGTTGAACATTGACAGATAATTCATCTATATACACTAATGTAGCTAATCATTAAAGACGTTATTTTTAACGCTATAAGTAAGTCGCATCTGGTCACAGTCACTAACGCAGGTAGAGCAGGAGTATAAGAATAAAAAGAAAAGCATTATATTAATTGTAAATAAATTTATTTACAGACACTTTTTTTCAGGCACACTTCGTTGCTTTGGATAAATACCAAACAATATAGCTTAACTTCTAAATGACCTATCTGCATTTTACATATTCTTAATTATAAATGTAAAAACACACTAGGACCGTGAGTAACAAAAGAGGTTACCTATGCACGAAAAGAAGTTAGGTGCAGACTATTTACATTTGAAAAGCCCCCCATGTCTCTTTTAGTAATGAGACAATCACGTGACGTCGCGTTTTGGGCACTTAAAAATTAATGTTTGGTTTTGACAGCCCATCTACGGGCAATGTGGCTCTTGGAACCTAACGAAGCTCCGTGTAAGTGCAGCCAGGGAGATGTATGAATGGGTAATAGGTTGATTGCGTGGATGGGAGCAATCAATGGGGCCACGTCAATGAGCGGGTGGTGATGAAGTAAAGGAGCTATGTTTACCCCGTGGTGTACGGGAGCATGTTGTACTTCTACCACAGGCTCGTGCTCTTCAACTACCGGCGCTGGTGCGATTAAAGGCGCGTGTTCCACGTGGGCTATCTGAGGCCCGTGGGCTATTGGGGCTATCGGAGCAAGAACCGGTTTCGTGATCACGGGAGTAATCGCTGCCGTAGCTGGTAGGGTCAGAGGATGAGTTTTAACACCAGTTCTCTTAACGATTGCGTTAAAGCCTGTCAATGAGTCAGCGGAGTATTCGACTTGACGTACACTGCCGTCGGGTTCGACTAGTGAATAAGCGCCACGGATGACGTCGCCGTCGCGCGCTTCCCATTGTGCCTTATGATCGCCGGTGGAGGGGTCGCTGACGGCGTAGTTGAACCGATAGTTGGGGTTCGGCTGTGGATAAACACAATGAAATTACGGTTGAAGTATCGCAAATAATATCATAATATACCTATCTGTCATATTGAGGCAAGATTACAAAATTATTAATGTAATTCGACGACATTAAAGAAAATCAAAAGTAAATATATTAAATTTGAAATAGATTATTTATACTTACAATAGAATCGACTGTGTGTGTAACGTGTAAGAGGGGTAATGCGGCTGGTGGATCCGCCGACACGGACGCAGCGAATGCCAAAAGGCATGAAACCTGGAAACAGTACACTCGTTATGATAGGATAGACTAAAAAGTTTGTGAATAATATTATTAAAGACCGAGGAAGTAGATCATTAATAATCTATTTTTTTGGTATGATTTATAAATTTCTTAAAAGAATACTTATGAATGTTTTCTGAGAAAATTATAGTGGTAAAAGTTTTGTAAGCAAATATTTATTACTGTCTATTTATTAAATACATAATTTAGTTAAATTATGTATTCTTTTTTTTTACTTAGCCACCGACTATATTTTTTTGATGATTATAGTAATCTACTACTAATAGTTTTTAAGCTTATTTCCTTTGCATAATAAATACGATCGCAATATTCAAGCTAATATTACGAATTACCGCTAAATACGTGTTCATATTGCTGACAAGGTATTCCAATGAGCAAACGAAGTGCACTGGTAATTTGACGTCAACATCGATCATATTTATACTTCACTAATTATTCGACCCGGCTTAACTCCGGTTTTGTCCAACATCTTATTTCCACGGATGGCTTGTTATAACTTCTTTTTTTGTTCAAGAGCCTTTATATTCCTTTGTGCCAATTTCTAACGTAACTTGTTCAGTTATGCAATGTTACATCATATCAAGAATTTAAGTAACGCATACATTGCTTAAAGACAATAATTGGGGATCTATTAACCGGTTTCTACTAAACATGTTGAGAGTAATCTTAGACTATTTTTTATAATAACATGGAAAAAGAATACTAGGAATAACGATAGCTTAAAGCTTGCTGTATCACAAATACTAAAGTAGTGTATAGCATCAATTGACCCTGGGCGCCACTTCCGGCGTCGTCTTAATGTTATTAATGTCACTCTAGAAACGTCTAAATGCTTGTCAATTTATCGTTCAGTCTCTATGACTGGACAGATTTGTTTGACAGGTTAATTGACATAAAGAATGCGACGTTTTTACGCTGGAATGCTGAAGAATGACAGCAGACACGTTGTACTACGTATGGGCGCCGTACAGAGAGAGTCTGAAATAAAATAAATGTGTTTTAAAAATACTACTCAGTCAAAAAAGTACCGGGAAAAGGTCAATACTACACAAAATGTTAGTTATTCATTCAAATTTAGTTTATCACCTTCAAAGTATGCTCCTTCAGAAACGACACACCTACGCCAACGAATAATCCAATCATCAAAACATTTTTTAAACGCTTTTTCCGGGATTGAGTTTAGTTCTCGTCGCGAATTTTCCTTTATGTCTTCTACCGAATGAAAACGGGTGCCACGAAATAGTAATTTGAGTATAGGAAAAAGAAAGAAATCAGCTGGAGCCATATCTGGTGAATAAGATGGTTGCTTGATGGTAGATGTTGTGTTTTTGGTCAAAAATTCGTTCATAATGATGACCTTGTCCGAAGGCGCATTATCGTGGTGCAAAATCCAAGAATTTTCTTGTCACAGATCTGGCTTTTGTCATCGAATTTGCTATCTTAAACGCCGCATAACGCTCAAATATATACTTTATTTACCGTTTGATCTTCCGGTAAGAATTCCGAGTGTACAACACCGCGATAGGCAAAGAAAACAGTCAACATGACTTTGACTTTTGATCGACTTGGCGTGGTTTTTTTCGGTTTCGGTTCAGCTGGAAGGTGCCACTGCGGAGCTAGTTGGCTAGTTTGCATGTCAAACTCATAAACGCACGTCTCGTCACCAGTAACAATGCGTTTCATGAATGTTGGGTCGGAATTGACTCGTTCTAGCCTCCTCATGCCTCAGCTGTCCTCAGCGACTCTTATGCGATTGAGCTCTTGGAGAAAATTCAGGCCTTTGGGACTAGCCGAGCACCAACATGTGTTATACCTAAGTGATTATTTAAAATGACATGGATCGACTCGTGAGACACAGAAAGTTTAGCAGCTGTTTCTCTCAAACTTGAATGAGGATTTTCAGTCACTATTTCCTTCACTTTTGCGATGTTAACTTCAGTTGAAGACGTTGAAGGCCTACCAGGGCGAAGCAACTCTTCCAGCATATTTCGACCGCTTTTGAACGCTTTGTATCACTCATAAGCACGTGTTTTTGATAAAGTCGATTTAGCGTAAGCCTTCTGTAACATTTTCAGTGTCTCCGAACACGAAATTCCACTGGCGATGCAAAATTTAAGACAAATTCTTTGTTCGATGTTTTTTTCCATTATGAAATTCGCAATACACACTAGATATGATCTAACTAAAAACAGGACTGTATTTAATCTATACAACCGATGCAAATCAAACGCCGTGCCAAAAAGAAAAACAGTTGTGCCAATCTAACAAAAAATTGAATTCGGAACCATAAACAAATCATCCATTCCCGATACATTTTTGACAGAATGTAAAACTTTAAAAAATGAGAGAAAAATGACTAGCATTTCAGATTTACGTGTTTTACTAGCCAATAGTGAGTGATTCCTGGTGTTATCCTTCAATGATAATATATAATAATTCAGCTGCATTTATTTGTACATACACTATTTGTCTTATCTGGTAGAACTGCGTTCTATAAACCAATTTTGGTTACTGTAACCATTACATAGAAAAAGCATTGGAATCCTTATTTTAACTTTTATGTGGTCGCAAATATTTTATGTAGTCTATTTTGACCAGAAACGTACGAAGGCAGACATGAGAATGCAATCAATATACTTAAAGGCTTCATCTTCCAGTATGATGTGGCAACCCGTAATTAAGTTTACACTTAGACTATGAACTTAGTGTAATAATATAAACAGATGTATGTACTACTTGGTCTTAACAAATTTAAAAGGCAACATAAAGTCGAACTTTTTTTGTAACTCTAAGCATCAAGTAAACCATATTAATTAAATAACTGTGTGGATTTGACTATATGTAAAACTGAAATGTTTTGATGCAATCTTGAACAAAACTGAAAGCATGAGTGCTGAGATTGAGGACTTATTACTTAAAATGCTTTTTCCAACAATCTACAGACGTTGTAGGTTTGGTCATATAACTTACGAAAATAACTAATGCTAGACATGACAGTTGTGAGGTTTTTATTTAATTTTTTAACAATCATATTTATTGCCAATGTTATAAACAAATCAATTCCGTTTTATGGTTTAATTTCTTAAGTTGGCCACCAATATATTGCAATCAAAGGATAGAAATAAAGTTGTGTCTACCATTCCAAATTAAAGACTTGGAGAAGTAATATCAAGTCTTCTGTTTGTCTCACTCAGCCAACACTTTGTTGACATTCATTTGATTAATCTGTGACATCACAAATCTTTGTCATCCTGAACATAATCCATTCATGTATTTTTGGCCTGCCTACAAGTTGTATATATATTCATCAATCAAGTTTGACAGTGTTTTTGTTGTATGTACTTGGATCTTCTTGCTCTCAATTATTAAGTCATTGGTTTTTATAAAATTAATGATATTGTTAGGGCCGACAAAGACCAATGCACACCTGCAGTTTATTACCTTTTCGGCATTTGGACTTCTTTTGTTTACCTTTTGTTTAAAATTTGTAATTAGAAAACAGCCTATTGTGTATTGTACTCGTTTATGGCCGTTTGCAGGCATAATTAGGCAGATGTGCAGATTACGAATTCTAAGAAATTCGATCTACGCGGGCGGGTAGCCATATTGTATCGGTGCAGTACATAGCAATGGCCCAATGGGGAGATCGGCAGTCTAGCGATGGTCACAAGCGAGACAAGACGTGTGTACATTCGATAAGCTATATAGTGATGGACTTTGCGCGTGTTATTGAATCGTGTATTACGTTTGTACTGGTTGTGTCCAGTTATATTTGTATCTGTGTTGTACGTGTTTGTATAGTTCTAATAAATTCTATAGTAATTCCAATGGCATTTTAATTCGAGTCCCGCACTCGTAACAATATTATAGCTCTAAGGAAACAACTCTTTTTCATGAGTATCTTTTCTATCAATTGATTATAAAATCCACAATATTTTTGTTTAAAATAATATTTCTATGTACCGAACCAACATTGGGGGCTTATAGTTCGAAAATATAATTGAACAGTTGGGATGACCAATTGTTTTTATCATTATTCCTTCCTACAAGAAGATTTACAACTTGTTCAGGGTTAGATTAAACAAAGTGGTATAATTATAATTTGAAATATTTTATTAGCAACTTTATAACAACAACGTGTAATAAACAAAAATTAGCATTCAAGTAAATAAAATAAATGTATAGTCATATACATTTCACTTATTTATGTATCACTTTATTCATAAACGGAACATAAATCTGTCGGTTTAAAATACATATTATAAATTATAGCTTCTATAAAGTATCGTAATCACATGGTTCAACTAACAGGACTACACTTATATATACAGATATAATATAAATAAATAAGAAACCTTTCTTATCTTGAAACTTGCAAGTTTTACTTAAGTTGGAAGTAATTCTAGGAATAACGCTATTTCCTATTTACAAATATTAAATAGGAAATAATATAATTCTCACACATACAACAACTCTAGAGTGTTCAAATATATGTACACACTTACATATATTTTACATCAAATTGTATTAGATCTCAATCTAATTCAATTTTATGCAAATGTTTCTCATATTGAAGATTCGAGGTTTCGAGAAAAGTATAATAACAAACTTATAAATGTTTCATCTAATTTCTTTTAAGTTATCAATGCTTATGCTTAATAACCAGGGTTTTGCCAGCTAACGATATAGGTCCGGTCACCCATTTATAGAGCTTCCCATTTTCAAATTTCTTGCTAAATATTGTCACGTGTGGTTCAGATGGCGCTGTTAGAATCGGCGTTTGCATTGGCACCCAACCTCCATAAGAATGCGTTACAGGATCCCAAGGGAGACTCCAATGACCTAATGAATTTACTGTTGATACAGATGGAACTGTAGGGACTGCATGAACGGGTTGAGCAATTTGCACATGATCAACTATTGGGGCAGCTCCAAAACCGTACCCTATATGTTCGACTGTAGGCGGTATGGAAACAACTGATGAAACAGCTTTTGTTAAAATCGGATTAATGTCCTCGACGGGGTGTAAACTGGGGCCAATGTTCTTTACTTCAGCATTGAATCCCGTTACGTCGTCAGCGGCATAATCAACCACTCGTATGCTGCCATCTGGTTCGACCAGAGAATAGGAGCCTTTGACTGTATCTCCGTCTCTCACCTCCCATTGTTCTTTGTTGTCGTGTGTCACTGGATCGTTCACGGAGTACTTGAATGCATAGCGGGGATGATCCTGAAATTGTGAGTAATTTTAATGATTTTCCAATTTTCTTTTGTTAATCTGGGGCTAATTCTGTTAACACGAATTACAATATATTAATTCAATTTGGGATATTGTCACTTCTAACATTTTGCATTTAGTTGTTTAGTCTATGATAATTGTACTAAGACAGTTATATTTATTTTATTAGATTTTCAACTTTATTATCATGATATAAACTATACCATTGTTACGAGTGCGGGACTCGAATTAAAATGCCGTTGGAATTACTATAGAATTTATTAGAACTATACAAACATAGGTATAAATATAACTGGGCACAACCAGTACAAACGTAATACACGCGCACGCACATTCAATAACACGCGCAAAGTCCGTCACTATATAGCTTATCGAATGTACACACGTCTTGTCTCGCTTGTGATCATCGCTAGACTACCTCATCTCTCAGTTGGGGCATTGTTTTATACTGCACCAATACAATATGTCTCGACACAATACTCGACCGCATAACAATGATTTCCAAGAACCACACCTGGCTAATGCCTACCATAAAGGATTACAATACACAATAGTCTGTTTTTCTAATTACAATTTTTAAACACAAAGTAAACAAAAGAAGTCCAAATGCCGAAAAGGTAATAAACTGCAGGTGTGAATTGTTTTTTGTCGGTCGTAACACTGTATAAAATATAGAATATATACTTACGATAGTGTCAATCATTGGAATGACTGTTACAGGGGCACAATTGACGGCAACCGCTAACCATAAAGAGTTTAGAGCCTAAAATATACACATATAATAATTATTGTAATAAAACAGATCTCTTTAAAAGGGTGCTAGGATCGAAAGATTTTTAGAATATTACAATGTTTTGTAATGAGTTCGCTTCTTACTTTATTCTAGAGTTATTTATTAAAATAAATTGTATAAATAGAATAAAAAAAATATCGGGATTAGAGAAATAAATGATCGTACTTAATTTTCAATATTTATTTAGTATATATTTATAAGAAACTTAAATTGTACAATGAAATATCTATAACTGTAGGTAGTAGTCCATTTCCATACATAATATTCACAGTTTATTGTCTTAATGTTATATTATTATGTTTTTGGTATTGGGTAGTTATTATATGAGTTTATTAAAAAGTTTATAATAACGGAATGAAAATTAATTAAAACTAAAAATTACCAGTAGGATTTTCATTTTGTTAGCGGGTCTTGTTTGAAGAATGAGTTATTATTACGTATGCTATGCTTTTATATCTGAATTACCGCTTAATAAAAATACATTGTGCGACAAGTTTTACTTGTTTTCGTACTTGTAAAACTTGGTTTTCCGCACTCTGTTTAACTGCATTAAATTGTACTGTGTTCATCATCCTAAACGTACGCTAATATGAAGTTTTATAAATTTTAATTGGAACTAGAACTTTCACTTTCTTTTATGGCTTGGTGATCAATGTGTATTGGTCAGTAGGCTTTAAATATTACTTTTTTGTGTTATATGATATAGATACTTGTACTAAGAGGTAGCTTACATGTATCTCTTAATTTTTTACTACATATTTCTTTTTATACACCACTAATACTGTCTACTGGCTGTCCGTTTGTGGAACTCACTGCCACTTAACATCAGACAAGCTAAATCCATATCGTCTTTTAAACTAATGGTTACTAAATATCTTTAGTCCTCGCAAGTCTAAAACATGCTGATTCTATATCCTATTTTTGTATAGTATATAAAGTATATTATTATTTATTTTTCACTTATTTGGATGTTTCATATTATTTATTGTCTTCGCCGCTACTGTTGTCTTAATATTTTCCTTAGTTTAGGGGGTTGCCTGGAAGAGATCGCTTTAAGCGATAAGGCCGCCCTTTGTTCAACATTTACTGTACCTAGTTTTAAGTTTTGGTGAACAATAAAGTGTTTTCATTCATTCATTCATTCATAATACTGCCAGCTTTTTCGAATCTATCCCGTAAGTTACGTTTCCGGAGAAGAATCGTTTTTAGCAATAAGGTTGAATACAATATTCGTGTCAAAATCATTTGCAGCTCTTTATGTTACTTCTATTATGATTGTCAATAGTGTTTTGTATCTATTATATTTCTGGTAGGTGGATAAAATTAATTATCGTTATTATTCAATTTCTAGCTATTGGACTGTAAACTCTCAGTTGTATGCCGATCTTCGCCTATATGCTATGTTGGGTTCTTATTCAAAATGAAACAATATACTAACCACATTGTGGCACCACGTGCTTTAATCGTGCTCGTTTCGCTTAAATCGTTATTTACAAAAATAATAAATATCTTAATAAGTTACATATTAAAAATTTTAAGAGCTTCACATCGTTAATACGACCTTTAAATGTATGCTACTTATGGCAAAGTTCTTGCTATAGGTCGCGGCGTTTACCTTATGAAAAGTCCATTTATGATCCCTTATTTATATTTCTGGCCAAGTGTTGGATATCCCCAAGAAGCGCCTAACGCGGGCAGAGCTGAGTATAATCCTTTACTAAGATATCCATCGCCCAATAACCCGTAGGTAGATAATGGAGCTCGTAATAAACTGTTGTCCCAGCCTGTTAAACCATAAGGTGCTTTCAGAACGGGAAGGGCCGCAGGATACGCTGCAGGTAGTAGTGACGATGTGTAGGCAGGAAGTATTGGAGCTTTGACGATGGGTGCTGGTAAAACTGGCGCAGGGAGAATTGGTGCCTTAAGCACTGGCGTTGCTAATGGCACTGGTGCAGCAATAATAGGTGCAGCAGCTACAGGCGTCGCTATAACAGGCGATGCGCTCTTTATCACAGAGGCAGTTGATATTGCTCCGCCATATGAATGTCCGGTCCAGAGAGGTGCACCTGCTAATCCTCCCAATTTGCCAATAGGGCCCACTGAAATTGGACCAACTGCAGCTGTACTCAAGATTGGTAAGGGAGCCTTATAGATAGGAGCAGCGGCGACCATTGTAGGATGAACTTTAGCCCCAATACGCCTGACGTTTGCGTTGAATCCAGATTTGCTGTCTGCCCAATAATCTACTATACGAACGCTGCCTCCGGGTTCCACAAGCGAGTATGATCCTATAAAACAGAAATGAATTATCTCTACTGTAATATTATTTAAGTGTGAGTTTGATAAGTTAGTGACATTTTGAATACCTTTAACGACGTCTCCATCTCTCATTTCCCACTGTGCCTTGTTATCTCCTGTATGAGGGTCCTTTACAGAGTATTCGAAGGCATATTTAGGATAAGCCTAAAACCGCAAAGATAATATTAATATTTAAATATAACATTTCTATGTTTGATCTTTTAATGTTAACTTGTGCTTACATAGTAATCAACCGATGCATGCTTAGGTGCATAGACAAGGCCGCCCCAAGGTGCATCAGCAGTGGCAGACGCCGTTAAAGCAAGGAGACACGTCACCTGCAACAGTCGTATTCACATCACAATATAAGAGAAATTGATTTTATTGATGATTCATGTTTAATAAATTATGTATAAAATACGCTAACACTGACCACAATGTAGTTCATTTTCTAAGAGAAACACTGACTATCTGGTGTCAAAATTCCACTGACTAGCATTAATCAATTATATTCTTTTTATACCTTTGCTAAAGACAAGGACCTTCATATCCCTACGTTTGAGGGAAAACGATCGTTTAATGCATGCAGACTAAAACTAGCTACAATACGCGTAAAGGGTTGCATCAAGTTTCCTCATTTTCATATACAACCTTCATTAGGTGAAAACGTGCGTTAATATGTAATGAGGCCTAGATCGCGCCTTCCGACGTCTATCAGTGTTTTAAAAAGATTAATATCTGATTAATTAATTGGATTACTATTTTTGACTGGTGCTAATAACTTAATTAATGTTTATCGAATTTTCGATAACAACTGTAATCTAATACATTTAAGAGTTGACGAAGCATAACCGACTCCGTATATACTGGTAACTATTGTGACGTTTTGCTCCATTTGCGCCCAACTTAATGTATGCGGCATGTAAACCAAGAATATCGGTCAATAAGTTCATTGTCTTATCTAATCGTTTGACTTTATTTCGATTTTATAATAATTGTGATGTGTTCTGAAGTCTTATTTAGAATTCATGTATAAGAACAAGACGTGGTTGAAAATCATTAACAAGAAAATTTTGATTTGTTCACGACTAAAAAAGATAACAGTTGTATAAAATATTCAAAAACAAAATTTTTGTCCTGGAAAGCCTAAACCCCGCATGTGCTGGAAGGAAGTGTTAGCCCTAACGTTCCAATTGCTTCAGTAATTTTATGGACCACACACACATTCACTATTCGACAATGTTCGAACATCAAACATGAAAATAATAACTTAGTACTAGTTAAGAAGTTTTTTTAACTAATTTACATCCGTACACTATTGCAGATTGCGATGTAATTTGTCATTAATACTTATAATTTATGCTTCGAAAGTTTTTTATGTATGTTTACTTATATATATGGATTATATCAAAAATGCCTTTTCTTTTGTTTTTAGGCGTACAGTTGTCTCCCAGCGACAGTTCTCGCATCATGCGTTGAGAGTGTTTGGTCTTGTGGAAGCGGTTCAGCGTCATCGACACAACTATCTCGGGCTTTATGGTTATGGTGTGGAGCTTTAGGGGCCAGAGTGTGGTTGCCGCTACTACCGCGAGATGCAACCCGACATCCTGATTCCGGGCGGCATAATTTTATGACTAAGAGGATAATGCTACCGTTCCATTTAAATATTTATCCTCTGAGTAAGTAAATGTTTTGTATCTTCATTTCACGCTTTCGTAGCTCGTTGGCTGCTTTCTTATTTCTCAGTTTTCGAAATTCTTTTTTGTGAGATAATTGCCGAATATGTCATCCCTTATAGCTTTCTGCCTTCGTAATTATATAAAGCACTTCTAACGTCTTTTCCAAACTTAATTTTTGTAGTTCTAATTTTGTCTGATAGTCGCGAAATGATGGGATATTATTTTTATTATTTATGCCTTCTTAGTTCCGGTGGCAGATTTTTTTAAATATAGGTGGACAAGTTCGTATGTGACATTCACATGGTCCGTGGGCGACAGGAGACATGAGAACGGCAGTAAAACAAAACAGGGCTGTTGTAGTAATGTATTAGTTAAGGGCTGCAGGGACGCATAGTTGACAATACCTCCTAGCAAGGTCTTATATTTTTGGTAACTTTGGAGAGTTTTGGAAATTTATCCAAATTGATAAATTAATGATGTCATAAGTAACATGAGACCCATACCATCGTTATTATTAGATATATTTAGTGCTTGGCTCGAATTTTTATATTGCATTCACAAAATGTGTTTTTGTTTTGTAAAAATTTTTGAATCATAATTCCCGAATCTGGAGACCCTGCTACCAACTACTGCGGTACGGTAAAAAGTGTAAGGCTTACTTGAACGCCTGAAGATATGCTTATTGGGAGCTGTCAGTTGAATGTCCCTGCAGACTTTCTTCTTTTCACCTCCGCTGCATACATTCCCCGTCGGCAGTAGACCGTGGAAATGCCACATATGAATTTAACGACCTATAATGAAACCCATCTTACTATGTATTCGTTTATATTCAAATCTTGCTTGGTAATTAACGTAATAAAAGCTGGTTGTTGTATAAATGTACTTCTCCTCACAGCAATCCTCTTCGATGACGCGATACTTTTGGGTGCAGAAAACGACACAACACTTTATGCGTCTGATTCAAATTCAGTGTTTTCGTTACCATTCTGTGTTGTGAATAGAACGGTGAGTGAATTTATTTTATTAACATCAATTATACATTTTGTACGGGCTAGCTAGCGACAGCCGTTCATCGCAGGTTGATAGTTACATTTTGAGATGCCACATTCTTATCAACTGTATGGTGATAGAGAAATATTTATAAATTGTTTATTGATATTTGGTATGCTAGTGATTAATGATTTGATTGTTAGTTGAACGAGTCTGTTTCTGGATATGTAACCCAGAAGCGTACTCGTTTCGTCGACAAACAGCGACTGATCGTCAACACAATCATCATAGGCACATTTGAGGTATGTAAAGGTTCGTCACCTTAAAGTCGACTTTTGCTTGCAAGCGTACAAGAAACAGTACTGCCAACATTTTAATAAATGTTACGTTTATAAAATATAGTAACGTGAAAAAAGAAAATTGCAATGTTGACAATGACAGACACTGAGATTAACTATAAGAAACAAACAGGATATAATCACTAAGCTTACCATTATTATTAATACCATAATAATATAAAAACAATTAAAATGGTTTTACATCTTTAAACAATCTTCTTAGACAAGATAGAAAATAAAAAAACTGTGATCTTAGTAATTTTAAACGTTATTATCAAACAGTTAAACATTATTTTCTGTTTAACAGTCTCTTATGCGACTTAGTTTCAAAAGGTAATCAATTTGAAAACTAGTGAACCTTTTCATACCACAACTACACATACAATTAAATCATTAATCACTAGCATAATGAATATCAATTAACAATTTATAAACCCGTTCACCGCTTATTTGAATTTATTCTTGTAAGTTACCCGGGCAACTAAAATAATGTAATTATTTACAGAGTCAAGTGTACCTACACCAAATACTTCGTCAACTCCTACGCAGAAACTTGGGCTACCACGCGTGGGAAATCGCCCGATCGTGTTCTCAACTCGCGTACTTCCCGCATTCCCTGGAGTTGCTTCTTCATGAGGTTCTAGAGGAAGAGGCCACGAGCAAAGAGCCAATACCCGACGCCCAATTGCCCAGTATCATTGAGTTTGTTCACGAGTTTCCAGTCTATTTGCAGGTGATAATATAATAGTTGATCGTTTGGGATCTTTATCATTGTTATATTTAGAGGAATCTTTTGACCAACTGCAATAAACAAAATATTGTATTAGCAAGTTAGCAAACACTTGTTTGATAATTTTAATATTAAACAGAACACCCAAATGGGGTCAACTTGGTTGAAAGGACACGATTATATTCAATGAAATTGAATGTTTAATATAGATGGCATTAATAACATAGTGCCTAAAAAAATGTATTTAGTAACATTTCTAAAAGTGTGATATGCTAATATAAAACGTGTAATAATTAACATGATTTCATTTCATATATGGCATACGCGATAATCGCAACCGTAATAAAAAACAATTTAGCATTCATAACAAAGAAGCTCGTTAATATTCATCGATCTGTAATTAGATTTATTGCTAGTTGCACCACCACACGTTCTGTTTACAATGTTAATGGAAATTTTAAACATGCTGTGTCTGTACATTAAAGCTATTTACAAAAAAAAACAACTGGAATAGACTATATAAACTTTGGAGAACACGATGCAATTTTTTTTAGATTTCTTGTCTGTTTATCGGTTTGTCTGTTTGTTCGGGATTCACTTAAAAACTACTGAGTCGATTTCGATGCGGTTTTCGCTGATCGACGGAAAATCATTAGACTTAAAATCTGCGGTACTTTTTAACCTAAGATTCCCGCGGGCATAATTTAAAATGGCCAGATTAAAATGGCCGGGAATCCCGCGGGAAATTCCTGGGAGCGGTTTGTCATTGTTCGGGTGCATAAAAATTAGCTTATTCCGGCACAGTTTTCGCTGAAACGATAGCTTACATTCTTTTTTAAATGATGTGGTACTTTGTGTACCGGAAATCCTACGGGAATTTTGAGTCAAGTGTGGATGAAGTCGCGGTCATTTCCTACTTTTTTTAATAAGAATAATAAGTCCAGTACTATGATTTGTTGTATTGTTGTTTGCACACTAAATACTTTCTAGGCAATACCACTAGTATTGATTTATGGTAATTTTTCATGTACCTTATTTGTAGATACTAGATTTACTCTTGAAAAGATATTTATTTTGAGTATTTTTTTGTCCACATTTTGCTGTTGCCCACAAAAAACCTTAGTTACTGTACTGGGTACAAGTCATATCGTTTATTGTAACATTGGCAAAATTAATACAAAAAGTATTGAAGCCAATGACAATAAAAATGTAATAGAAAGTAGTTAGTTTTAGAGGTGATTTTCTATATTAAAACAACAGAAGAACTGTTTTTGTTTGAATACGTTTAACAGAAGGAATGTAAGATTTAGCAGCTTTTTTATAGGGCTATTTTCATTCCTACTATAATATTATTCTCTAACCACTTCAAACATACAAACGAAATCTTCAATGCATATATATATATATATATATATATATATATATATTACATTGAAGATTTCGTTTGTATGTTGATGATATAATTAATAGGTATAACAATGAAATGTTAAGATGATTAGTCTTCTTTTTCAGACTGTTGTACAATGTGCAAGAAAGACAGAGATAGCGTTATGGGCCTATTTGTTCTCGGCAGCAGGAAAGCCAAAGGAGTTGTTCCAAGAGTGCCTGCAAAGGAAGATGCTTGACACTGCCGCTTCGTACTTAATAATATTACAGGTAAACCTAATGTAAAAATTAGCAACGAGTTTTCTTATCACGTTCCTTAAATAATATCAGTCTATAAATAACCCACTGCTGGGATAAGGCTTCCTTATTATGAAGGGACCAGACGCTACACCCGCCACACTTGTCTGGTTTTACCACGATATTTTCTTTTACCATCAGGATGTCTTTGTTGTAACAATATGCACATTATCTCAGAAAAAAGTGGTGCATGCTTCTGGGCGAGAATTTCAGTCCATGTTATTGGACTTAGACTCAACTGTTTTAATAAATCATCGATGTTTAAAAAATTAAGATTAATATTGCATTTATACAAGACTAGCTTCTGACCGCGACTTCCTCCGCGTGGAATAGTCAAAAAAAAGTAAGTTAAAAACAGCCCCCATTTTGAAACATTCTTCATTGGTGCTCCGCTTTTATTGATCTTAACGTGATGATATATAGCCTATAGCTTTCGTTGATAAATGGGCTATCTTACAATGAAAGAATTTTTCAAATCAAACCAGTAGTAGTTCCTGAGATTAGCGCGTTCAAGCAAACAAACAAACACTCTTCAGCTTTATATATTAGTATAAGATAATCATTTAGCTCCCTAATTACCCTATAAACGAAAATATTATTGTGAATAATTTGACTATATTACAGATACTTTTGCAGGTAGGTCAATACCATTTCGTACATCCAGGTCCTTATTCTCCAGGTTTTAGTAGGTTCAGACGACTAGTTATATAACATTTTGGGATTTTCTTATGACATTTATTTGCAATTTATTAATAGATATTATGTGAATTTGAATTTATTTGTTCTCTGGCCTCTAAATGGCCTGCTAATGACAATTCACATATATGTATTGTCGATAACAGGTATAATTAGACAGTTTCTTATTATAAGGATTTTTCAATACATGACTAACAATGAATAATGTTATCCGACTTTCTATTTCTAGAATTTGGAAAGCTCGGCAGTCAGTAGGCAGTTGGCGACTCAACTCTTAGATACGGCGCTGCAGCAAGAACGGTGGGATCTGGCTAGAGATCTCGTCAGATTCTTACGAGCTATAGGTGCGGTTTTTTACGATAATTATAAAATTATTAGTATCATAATAATATAATTAAATTCCCAACAATAGCCCTACACTGGCCGGTACTTGTCCTTGAGTGAATTGTTATATGGTGTAGACAGGGATAATCGTCAGTCAGTGTCACTCCACATCTATATTTTTGTCAAGGGGCCTCTATGTGTTGACCTTCGCATGGCCCCACGCAAGCCCTCTAAAAGTTCGGGCCATTTATTTGGCCTGTGGTCTTCAGAGACACATGATAGTTAAATATTCATATAAAATAATTCTACAGATATGAAGAAAAGCTAACAAGGCACTTACAAGCTTAAAAATAATTTTCAAATATGGGGTCGTCCCATGATGTTTTTGGCAACTTTTAATGCCCACTCCCCCTGGGGCTCAATTCTGCTATAACTACCTCGTGAAAATCGCCAGACAATATCGTCTCAATCGTAGTTTTGCCTGATTTCGGTATTCTGTTAATTCCAATGACGTGCCCGTGGCACGCCACTCTATTTTTATAAATATTTATAAACGATTTTCAATATTCATTTCAGAAAATGCCATTTCTGCTAATGATAATATGATTTTTTTTCTACTATTATTCCGCGACGACGATTTCGAGAAGATATTGTGGATTTAGTAGAATACGAATTTTTCACACTATGGCAATGGAATTATACTTTGACTATTTTCGCAACACCAAGATATTGAAATAGCGGAATTGGGCCCCTGGTGATACGTGCTAAAGTTTTAGACTACCCAAAATCACGTTAATTTTCTGGTACAAAGTATCTTAAACTATAATCGAAACGAAACGCACCTGTCAACATCGAATGTGAGAATCGAGTTTGACAGACGCGTCAATCCTGACATTTCACGACCGTTGTACGTAACTTTATTTGGATAAAAAGCGTAATGAAATATTCTTACGAATTTTTGGGATGTAAATTCGAAAATGCCGTTAGAATTAAAACAAAGTTTATTAGAAGTACACACATATAATTCACAGTTCTTACAAGTACAGCTGAATACAACAAAACCAAACCGTAGGGCAGAAAATCGTTATCACATAAATCGTGCAAAGTTCGTCGTTATAAGATACTCGCTCCGAAAATGCACTAGGTAACGCCTCGTTCGCAGTCAGAATACGACTAGCTCATTTCCCGGCTGACCGACCCACATCCGTTTGTAAATTAAACATGATCGCCGAGCAACATCTCTGGTTTAAGGTTTAAAGAAACTTTTATGACATCTTACGGTGGCATGAACAAAGAGATTAGCTCGATCAATAGATCACTCAAATTCAAAGGGGTAATAAGACACCGGCAAAGAATTAGTATCGGCTTGCAACAATATTCATAATTATTAATACATGTAAAAAGGTAATTAAAATAAATCCACCAAAGAAAATAAAACGTCTTTTATTAAATATATTTCATAAATATTGTCTGAATATTAAATATCTTTAAATGAAGGTATAATCTAATTTAAGTATATAAACATACGTGATTTCTCATGATACCCCCCGTCGTCCTCGTGATATTTCATGATTATTTCGGATACCCTCCCCTCCGAATCTCACTTGATTGATTAATCGACGACCCCCTACAGTTATAAGGCAAAAGCTGGACCCAGTAAAAATAAAATATAATAATAATAATAACTTTTATTTTTATCTTAAAACATTTTGTTTTTTATTTCTAGTATTAATCTATACGACATTACTTTTATACATTTATCTATCAAAGATGTTTCTTGTACAGATCCAAACGACGTGGACTCTCCGCGTAATTCAGTGAATGTACAGGCTAAATATGGGCAAATAGTCCAATCTCAGACTGTCAGTCCCAACGCGGAAGACTTGTCTGTTATATTAGGGAGTATGCAGGTGGGTTCAATTATTTTATATATTATTTAATATTAAATAGTGTTTAAAGAATAATAATCAACAATATATTGGACTCGTTTGAATTATGACGTTAGAACACAGTACATCTGTTGGATATTGAGGAGGCTGTAATGTTTTGTTCGATGATAAAAAATTTCTCCGTTGATTGTCATCTGCCTTATACGTTTTTACATTTAGAGTCAACTCCACGAAAGAAGTGCCACGGAAAATAAAGGAACTAAAAGTGGCGGCTCCGCTATTTGATAGAATTTTATTCGTAAATCCGTTTTATCCGTGCAGGAACGGAGAAAGAATACAATTTCCTGCGGCCAGGCGGCCTGTCGTAAGAGGCGACTAAACAACCCACAGCCAGGTGGTAGGGTATTTACTCGACTGGATGGCGACCACCCCTGGTCTAGAGTATGCCGCCATAACAACCTTGTGTCGTGTTCCGGCATCAGTGACCAGGTTCCAGTCTCCTTTAAGAGAGCAGCAGCGCATTTGTAGCACCTTCGGTGTTGCAAATGTCCATAGGCGACGGTAACCACTTTCCACTAAGTGGGCCGTCTGCCTGTCTGCTGAACTCCTGCAATAAAAAAAAAATATTCGGAAATAAAATTTAATTATAGAATATTTTGTATTTATTATTTAGTAATTACCTACATCTACGCTATGCAGACAATTAAATATAAATATATCATCTGAATACTATTTCTTTACAGTTTTACTAGTTTAGGATTCAGAAGTTTATTTTTGTGTAACAAATTACCCTTTAACTACAATAATTTCTTGCAGTCCCATAGCTGCCAATGCTAACTGTAATACAGGTTGGATCCTAGTGTGGGTCTTTATTTATTTTTTATTTTTATTTATTACTAAAAGTATCCTACAGTATTTCCATAAATTTAAAGCCTAACAATATTATAATAATACATGTAAACCAAAAATGGATACTTATAATCTAGGAAAAGAACAGAAACATAAATAGCAATTTGCACATACACTACACCAAAATTAATTATTCAACCTATCTAATACTGTGACACTTCTAACGGAAAACTAAAGACAACTAAATTATTAAATCTAAACAGTGTAAACTCCATGTAACGTAACTCGATTTAACGACAAACTCCCTTAAGCGTCAAAATCACTTGGCTTTGGTTGGTTTATCTTGTCTTACATACAATGATACACTCTATACAGCATTACACCCACTCTCAATAACGACAACAGTTAAGTAATAAAAAGTATCTTGTTGTTGTTGTAAGTTGCCAAAATTAGTAAAACCTGCGCAGCTGTGTACGTTATTTTATCGCTTTACTCTCCTAGCCAGTAATAAACTCGACTGTCGGCATCATGCATACCGAAATTTCTAAGTACTTCCTTTATCACCAAGATGCCTCAATATCACAAGATATGAATAAAATAAGTAAAAAAAAACAACAAACTTACTGGTGCAGCAAAAGACGTGAGACAAAAAATAACTGACTTCTCTCCATTTAACGACAACTCTATATCGCCATAAAATGCACAGTCCCTTCAGTGTCGTTATATAGAGTTTACACTGTATAAACATTACATTCCTTTTGAAGCTTATTAATAACTTTACTAACAACTGATGACTTAAATATTTGTTTAGAAGAATTAAAAAGTCTTGGCAGTCACCTGACTTCACAGCTTGCTTTTTCTTTGGACAATTCTGTCTTTTTTACTTGTAACACAATTATGGCTATGAAATAAAGATTTATTATTATTATTACATCCATTTATGGATTAGCAAATACTTACTCTGGCAGGATTAAGTACGGCGATTGCGGCGTCGCGTCTGTGGGAATATCTTTTGTGGCGCGTTTTTTAAACATACTGTTTGTTATATTGTCAGTTGGCCGGTGGGCGCGGGCGCAGCTTCAGCACGACCGTCTCCCCGCGCGAGCCCTCCCCCCCGGCGCACCCTGCCCCCGCCCCGCCCCCGCAGGCTGCCCCCGCGAGAGCCACAGCCGCCGTCAAGAGGAAGAAGTCGGTGCCAGCAAGGGCCGACAGGTACAGTACAATTTACAGCATAGATAACCTAACTATAATAAATCTTTAAATGGTTCGAGTTTGTATATTGCGTTTAAAAATGTCAAAATAATCAGGGGGGTTAATTCGGACCAGGAGATGCCGAAAATGCAATTTTTAGAATTTTTGTCTGTCTGTCTGTTAGAGCATCACGTGAAAACTACTGAACGGATTTCAATTAAACTCGACACAGAGCTAGCTTATATCCCGGGTCGTAACATAGGATACTTTTTATCCCAATAAATGACGTCGTTTCCCTGGGATAGACGAAAATAGCGAAAAAGATGGCGCTGCGATGACATTTTTTCGGAAACTACTTAACGTATATGAATAAAACTCGACATAGTGCTAGCTTATAATCCGAGTTACCACTTAGGATACTTTTTATCCCGATAAATATTGTTGTGTAGACTATATGGACTTAGTTTCTTTGTTATTGTAGTGAACTTAGTAACAAGAAACAGGAAATTTTTGGGTAAAACACCTAATTAAATGTGTATATGTTAGGTGGGGAAAAAGTTTCTTCGCATTTTATATAAAAATTCAAAAGGTTTTTTTATAAAGTTTATTTACATTAGACTAAAGTATGTAGGTGCCATTTTGTTGGATAACTTTTTGCCATCTTGTAGGTAGGCACGTGATCCCATTGCTATAAAAATTTTGGGGCTACTGATCAAAAAACTGCGACAAGTGGTTTTGGCAGTCCTCTCGTGATGTTAACCTGACACTGCCTAAGGAATTCTGCAGAGACCGAAACAGATGAAAATCTGAAGGTGCAAGGACAGGACTATACGGCGGATGCATTAACACCTCCCAGCCAAACTCTCGTAATTTTTGCTGAGTGGCTAAAGATGTGTGAGGTCTAGCGTTATCATGGTGAAAAACCACACCCGGTGAGGTGTTGATTAATTCCGGCCGCTTTCTCTCAACTTTTTGCTTTAATCTCATCAGTTGTTTCCAGTACAGTTCAGAATCGATGGTCCTGCCTGGCGGTAATAGCTCATAATGATTAATGCCCTTCCAATCCCACCGTACACAGCATCACCTTGTTGCGAGTTAACCCGGGTTTCGCCACAGTCTTTGAAGTCTGACCGGCCTTTGACTACGATCTTTTTCGCACGTTCTTGTCGTACGTGATCCACTTTTCATCACCAGTTATCAGCTTCTTCAAAATTGTTCCGGTTTCATTTCGTCGTAATAAAGAATCACAAATGAGTACACGGTTCATTAGGTTTCTTTCAGTGAGCTCATGAGGCACCCAAATATCGAGCTTTTTTGTGTACCCAGCTTTTTTCAAATGCGTCAAAACCATTGTGTGGTCAATTCCCAGTTCTCCAGCTACATCGTAACTACTAATATGCCGATCTTACTCTACTTTTTCATAAAATGGCATCAATTTTGCCGTAACAAGGCGACCAGAGCGACTTGTATCCTTGATATCAAAATTTCCTGATTAAAAACACTTAAACCAAATTTGCGCTACTCTCACAGATACTGCATTAGGTCCATAAACATCATAAATTTTTTTCGCGGCTTGTGTTGCATTTTTACCTTTTTTGTAGTAAAATTTTTAAATGTATCGAATATCTTCATTAGATTCACTCATTTTAACAATAAGAAAAACAAATGAAAATCACACATTTTCCTAATTTGAATTTGGAATTGTCTTCTTTAAAATTAAAACTGTTTAGTGATACCAAAACCAGTCAGATACAAATAGTATAGCCAAAGAGATCTTATTACAAGTTCATATATACTATATGCGAAAAGACTTTTTCCCCAACCTATTATAAGATAGCAAGTGCATTGCAAGGAATTTTACACCACAGCATGAACAAGTGATATGAACTTCAGAGATCTGGTATTTCAGAACTATTTTTTAAGCTTATTGTGTGCAATATTATATTATGATACAGGCTTTCCACGTTTTGGAAAGCATAATATATCAGCAAAGACCTAGCAAGGCAATAAATGCACAAAAAATAATTTGGAAAATAATGTTAAATGTTAGGTTGTGAAATTACACAGCTGAAATTTGTCCTAATGCCGCTGCTCTACCTGCGTTAGTGTTAGTGACTGGGTCCAAATGCGTCTTAATGATAGCGTTAAAAAATAACGCGTATGTATATGAGTTATTAATGTTTAACGTCATTAACAATGTCACGTATCAAATAACGCATTTAACCCTAGGGGTTATGACTTTATTAGTGCGTTAATTAAAGTATTACGATAGGAGGTAGCACAAGCATAAATGTGACGCTATAGAAGGCAATTACTTTCAATTTTATTCCTTTTCATAGTATTAGATATACATACGTTGTTAAAGATAAATATACTTAACTATAGCGTAGCATTTTACCGCGATTTTGTCCACGTTGGACTGAATAAGCTAATTTATATGTGTCCTAAAAACTTGAAACTATTCCCGGGAAAATTCCCGTGAGATTCCCGGGATATAAAGTATCACAGATTTTATGACAGTGTATTTACTATCGATCAGTGAAAGTATTATATCGGAATCCATTTTTTTGCAACCTGGCCACTTTAAACCGCCCCTAAGAAGCGTGGGTTCCCGGGATATAAAGTACCGCAGATTTTAAGTCCGGGAATTTGCTATCGCCAACGAAAACCGCATCGAAATCGTATATATCGATATCGCTTCGCAGTTTTTACTTGAATCCCGAACAAACAGACAAACACAAAAATCTAAAAAACAAAAGACTAAAATTTTTAAAACTTTTACAATTTTGTAATATTACTAGATTATGCCCGCGACTTCGTCCACGCTTGACTTGAAATTCCTACGGGATACCCGGGGACACAAAGTATCACAACATTTAAAAAAAGGAATGTAAGCTATCGTTTTAGTGGAAACTGTCGGAATAAGCTAATTTTTAAGCATCCAAACATCTTCAAACCGCTTCCGGGAAAATTCCTGGGATAAAAATTGTCACACATTATATTACATTAAATTTGCTATCGATCAGTAAAAAAATCACATTGGAATACGTTTTTTTTAATCTGGCCATTTTAAATAATTCCCAGAATAATTCCCGCGAGACTCCCGGTATAAAAAGTAGCGCAGAGCTTAAGTCTAACAATTTGCTGTCGACCAGCGAAAAGCGCATCGAAACCGGCCCAGTAGTTTTTACGTGAATCCCGAACAAACAGACAAAACGACAAACAAACAGACGAGAAATCTAAAAAAATGCATCGTATTTTCCATCGTTTATATTGAGTTGTTTTTTTTTAAATAGCTTCAATGTACAGACACGGTATCTTTAGAATTTTATATTATAGATAGATGAATTATATCGATTTTAATAAATATATCACGGCAACACTAATGTGATTTAAAGTGTATATTTCTCCGTTTCCCCTCAGAGATAGTTACAGTGGAACAGCTGAAGAGTTCTTTATCGATATGATGATACAGCGGCACGCACGTCTCTTACTTTCAACCGCACGCTTACATTCGTTAGGCAAAATGGCGGCGGCGTTAGACTTGCACTTAGTTGCGTGGTTGGCGGGAGAAAGAGAGAGAGCCGCAAGAGTCGATAGTGCTGTGCTATGTCTCAAGCGATTGCATGAAGACTTCGCATGGCCGTACCCAGTCGTTCAGCATGATGCCGAGGAGTATATGCAGCGGAAGGGCAGCGCTGTTGTCAGTAAGTGTTGCAATTTTGAATCTTAAATAAATAACGGCAAACGTACTTATTATGTGTATCCAAAATAGGTTACGCTTGTA
Source organism: Dendrolimus houi (assembly GCA_039645545.1). Classification (NCBI taxonomy): domain Eukaryota; kingdom Metazoa; phylum Arthropoda; class Insecta; order Lepidoptera; family Lasiocampidae; genus Dendrolimus; species Dendrolimus houi. The sequence goes on from CM077134.1 coordinate 15,407,065, forward strand.
TTGTGGGTGACATAACAGACGACTCTGGGACTAATCTTAGTGACACCCAGACCAGGGTAAACAACAGAAAGTTCATTGACGAAACTTACTTTCTCTAAGTTGTTTGTGTGTAATTAGTAATTACAATGCAATTGAATTGAAGTAAAAGAAAAAGTTTCGTGAAGTCAATAAATTTTATTTTCCCAGATATTACTTTGTGACGTGGGGGGAAGATTCAGCTCCTCCTCCTTGCCCACAAAATAAGTTTAGGTGGGTCAATGAACTATAGAAGATAACTATTTAGCATATAATATATTTAATCTGTTCCGTGACAACCGGTGGACTTCTATGCACAGAGGGTACACTGGCCTGTCGAAGCCTTGGAAGCTCTTCAAGTAGTTCCACAGTTCTAATATTAGCTAGATCGTTAATTGTCCGCGTCTGGTATATGTAGACAGGTTTTCTTAGGCAAAGTAAGGGTAGCCTTGGTTCTGGAATCAGATGACGAAGAATAGGCATTAGGTTTGACACAGTGTCTTCCGTTAGAAAACTAAATCAGCTCAATTAATTATATTTAGTTTTAACTAGTAGAAAAGTTACATGTTACATCTATGGATAGAAACTCACCCCAACGGGAACACGTAGTTTATTTAATAACGTTAAAGGAAGTTTTGAAACGGATGGAATAATATTTATAAAAGAATTATGAACAGCTGATATTTTTGAATTTCGAGAGCCAAACTTAACCGCCGTCACAACTTTTTTTTAACTCTTGACAGTGACATAGTTTGCTAGACTTTGGCTATGACTATGTCTATATGTTTTTTTTAATGGCACAAGTGCAACGTTACGTTTTAAGAGAATAAAAACAAAAGAAAATTAAATTAAAATATAACACAACAAAGTTTAGGTCCATGTGAGCATTTTTGGGCATTACTAATGTAGCTAATGCTTTTGACACAATGACGCATACAAATCCATATTTTATAGTATACTAGGATTAGGATATGCCCGCAACTTCGTCCAAGTTTGACAGGTAACGTAGATTACAATTATTCTGCCAGTATTTAAAATCAAAGGGTATTTTCAGCAGGGCAACGAATTTTTTAGTATGAAAATACTGGATTCCGAGGATTCCCGTAAAAGCCGGGTAAAATACGTAATCTTACTAAGGGCATACATATCTAAATTTACTAAAGATGTCTAATAAACATAGAAACTGTCAAATCAAACAGTCCATAATATCACGTGGTTTCGAAGTTAGAAAATCCCGGGGTTTATAAAAAGTCCCGGATTATATTGTTGTAGTATTAATCAGATCCGAATCAGCTAATTTTATGTATAATACCCACTGTAAAACACTCCCAGGAAAATTCTTGCGGGATTCCCGAGACATAAAGTATCGCAGAATTTAAAAGAGACTGTGTAAGCTATAGTTTTAGTGGAAATTTTTATGCACCCGAACAACTTCAAACCGCTCTCGGGAAAATTCTTGCGGGATTCCGAGGATAAAAAGTATCACACATTTTATTACATAAAATTTGCTATCGATCAGTGAACACATTCGCAATGAATTTTTTTTAATCTGTCCATTTTAAATCATTCCCAGTAAAATTCCTGGGACAAAATTAACGCAGATTTAACTAGTTTTACTTTCTTTCTTTCTTTAAGTCTAAGAATTTGCTGTCGATCATCGAAAACTGCATCGAAATTGGCCCAGTAGTTTTTACGTGAACACCGAATAGCCAGACAAGGAATCTAAAAAAAATTCATCCTCTTCTTCATCGTTTAAATAGTCTATTCCAGTTGTTTTTTTTATTAGCTTCAATGTACAGACACGACATATAATCACCTAAGATTTTGTATATTTTGCAACACACAACACTGCACGTTCACTTCGGTCGCTCGGCTCATGTTATACTAATATATAAAGCTGAAGAGTTTGTTTGTTTGATTGAACGTGCTAATCTCAGGAACTACTGGTCTGATTTGAAAAAATCTTTCAGTGTTAGATAGCCCATTTATCGAGGAAGGCTTTAGGATATACATCATCACGCTGAGACCAATAGGAGCGGAGCACCAATGAAGAATGTTTCAAAATCGGGGGGTTTTGAAAACAAATATCACGCGGATGGCGTCGCGGCACAGTTAGTTCACTATATATTAACAGCCCATGAACGTGCCACTGCTTGGCTTCAATCTCCCGATTCTAGTAGAGCGGGCGGTATACCAACCACCCTAGTTCTATTTTCTTCGCGAGATTTTCTTTTACTGTCAATAAGGAATTCTAACAATATGCAAATTAGGTCTAAGAAACTTCCTAAGCATACCTTTTACTTACTGGCCTGCTTCCCGCCCAGAATTCAAACCGACCGAGTTTAATTTTCTTTTTAGGTTCATACACGCCTTCGGCTGAGTCGGACAGTTTATGTGGTGATAGCGGATATATGAGTTTATCCCTACGAGCGGCTTTACCCTTGATGATTGGTGCACCCATGTCGCCGGGTCCTGTCAGGTATTTTGTTCTAATGTTTCTAAACTATTCACAGTACACGCAAAATTTAAATGCGCTTGAAGAGAACCTACCTTCTTGTGTGTGCACAGTTTCAGACAAGTGTTAATGCTTATTACACCTGTGCGTCTACACAGTGTGCGAAAGAGATGCCATGCGAGTTCATATAGAGGCCGAGTGAGAGCGCAATATTCACCTCTCTTAGCTATGTATGTAACACTTCGCTTACTGTAAAACTGTATTCCAAGCAGTGACATGTATGAAGTTCAAGCACGCATTTGTGTTTTGCGTTTTGCGATACAATAAATATTTCTTTCAATACTGTAATTAAGTTACTGAAATGTAATAATCTTAGTTCTTAATTAATGGAATCTTTTATTATATATTGAAAGATATCATTCACAGAAACATATTTGACAAAATAGTAGTTGATTTACCTCATCATCAACTGATTAATTTCTTCTATACAACTCTGAAATGAATAATACAAGTTTAGATAGATAGATAGATAACACTTTATTGTACACCATTACAGAAAACCTTATAGCCTAAAAATATTCTAAATGTGCACAACGGGCGGTCTTATCGCTAGGAAGCGATCTCTTCCAGACAACCCGTAAACAAGACAAGACAGACAAGTTTATTGACTTTAATTGAATTTTATTAAGAAGGCCGGAGGCAAATTCTCATGTAACTGAAATTGTCGTTTTAGAGACAGTCATCAACAACGTACAATACAAAATCGAAATTAAGTACTAATTCAGTTGTTTATTATTATTACTTTTTAATCGACTTCAAAATAGGAGGAGGTTCTCAGTTCGTGGTGTAATTTTTTTTTATGTTTGTTCAACTATGACTTGTTTCTGAACCGATTTTAATGATTATTTTTGTGTTCGATTTAGCAAAGCTTCGAAATGGTCCCATGTAAATTTTATTGCTAGCAAACTTTGGGTTCCGAAGGTATAGTAGAAAAACCCTTGAAATCAAGTTGAAATGTGAAATTTTTGCGGTTTTTCAGCCATAACTATTTGTTTCTGAACCATTTTTGTTTTTTAATCTGGAAGTCGGTTTCTTTTTTGTTAGAAAATTTTTATATTCACTTTATTACTGTTTGACATAATATGTATTCCGTGAATTACAGTTCTGCCGGTGAGGGCAGTGTAGCCGAGGGCGGTGGTGTAGCGTGGCTGGGTGAGGCGGGGGAGGAGAGGCGCTACGCCGCGCTCATGGAGCGGCTCCACCACCACCAAGCCGAAAGGGGAGACCACACCGCGCACGTGCAGCTTCGGTAATAAAACAAGTTCTAGTGAAAGTGATCTATTTCTACTGTTTTTATTTCTAAGAGGGCCGTCCATTACTTACGTGAGGCGTTATTAGCGATATACCGACTGTCCTCTCCCCCCTGGTGAGATTTGGCTTATCCCCCGTCTCCCCATCTCACGTGAGATTTTTAAAATGTGTGTTTTTGTAATGTAAATGCATTGGATTTATTCTAAAAATAAAACATAATTTGGTTAATATTTTTATTTAAGATTGCGTAGAACGTAGGTACGTTAGAATCACAATGAAATAAATTAATAATAAAATAGTTAAACACATGTTTTATTTAATTTAATTAGCAATTTGATACATTTTCTTGCAGAATAAATTACGTGATATTCGCCGAGACCGCCCCTGTCCCCAAAATAAGATTAGATGAGATTCGGCTCGCCCCCCATCCCCCTTAAATGCCTCACGAAATCAATGGACGCCCCCTAAGGGATGATTGATACCCTCTATGGTTTAAAGGGATAAGACTTTGCAAGCCTAGCTTATTTGAACATACAAATCCCGGGTTCGATTCCGGCCTCAACAAATTTCTCAAATTACTTTTCCGTTATTTCCTATGATCTTGGTGTCCCGGTTCGGCCCCAGAGTGGTCCGTTACATATTACACAAGCGCAACTTGTTTTGTTTGATGATATATATACCTATGAGGCATGGATTTAAAACTTGCAGACCGTTCAACGTTGTCACAATCTATACTAATATTATAAAGAGGTAAAGTTTGTGAATTTGGATGTTCGGGGTAATATCCGGTACTATTGATACGATTTTGAAAATTCTTGCACCAGTAGAAAGCTACATTATTCCCGAGTGACATCAAAAAAGTAATAATGTTTCACGCCCAGCGAAGTGAGCACGGGACACCTGTCAAATATATTACAGGAATAACGTTCCACGCAAGAATTACGCACATCCTCATACAAGGCACTGTGAGTGCTTTCTGCGTTTATGAATTTATTAACGGTTAAAGTATAATTAAACCTTGATGTGCGTGATTCCGTGCGTGTGTTTTGTTTAATGACGCCCAGCGAAGTGGGCACGGTTCAGCTACATATATACATATTAATTACCACGCCTCTTTCCCGTGGAGGTAGGCAGAGATTATAGATCTCCACTTGAGACGATCCTGACAAACAACTTTCGCTTCATCTACTTTCATTAACTTCTTCATACATGCACGTTTATTTTATATGATTTTTAGTTGATCTCGTTTTAACACGTCTGTTATTTGATCATTGATGTGTAACGTCGTGGTCTACCAGTACCAACTCTACCATTCACAATACTGTCAATCCACAACGCTCACTTATTACATACACTATCTGATATTGTCCTTCGTAATATATATAAATATATAATAATATCAGTTCATAAATGTCCCACTGTTGGGCTCAGCTCTCCCATTATAGGGGAAACGGACAGTATACCCGCCACGCTTGTCCAAGGCGGCTTGGCAGGTTTGACACATCGGTTATCTCGATGTGCAGGTTGCATCACGATGTTTTCCTTCACCGTTGTTAGCACGTGGTAATTGTAACAATATGCACATTAGATCAGAAAACTGACTAAGTGGTCGAACCCGCGCCCTTTGAATTTGGGACGCGGGCGCTAGCCATTACGCTACCACGACTACGTATGTTACAACCTAATATAAAACCCTTCAGATACTTCCTCCAACTTATGACGGAGGCGAGCTGCGTGGAGTGGGCGTTAGTGGTGGCGGTGGTGTTGCGCGACGCGCTCGCGGTGCTGCGAACGACGAACGCGGCGCGCGCGAACGACGTCAGCATCGACGCCGTCCGCCGGCTGAGGAGGGCGCTGCAGGACATATGCGCTTGGACCGACGCAGAGTGGTGAGCTTTCTAATATTTCTCCAAGTTTTTAACACCACTGCGACGTGGTGTGCTGACGTTGATGACTCTGATGTTGTAAATGTTTATAGGAGACCGTTCATAAAGGACGTCACGTTAAATTTAACCTTTAAGGAAAATCTTCGACCTCCCCACCCCCATCTGTCACCTTTGAAAATGTCATACAAAACAATTTTCCAACTAAATTTTATTGCTCCCCCCTGTCACACCAAATGATCATCTTCCTCCCACCTGTATTCGAATGTATTTTATGTATGGCCTATCTATTATATTCTAGCTTTATAAAATATTAGGATATTCCGGTGACTTCGTCCACGCTTGAATTTAAATTCTCGCGGGATTCCTGGTACACAAAATAGCACAGAATTTGAAAAAGAATGTAAGCTATCGTTTTAGTAAAAACTGTCGAAATAAGCTAATTTTTACGCACACGAACAACTATAAACCACTCCCGGGAAAATTCCCGGCATAACAAATATCGATTTTGTTTTTAATCTAGCCATTTTAAATAATTCCCATAAAAAGTCCCGCGGGATTCCTAGGATAAAAACTAGCAACGCAGATTTTAAGTCTTAAGAATTTTCTTTCGATCACCGAAAACCGCATCGAAATCGGCCTAGTAGTTTTTACGTGAATCCTAAACAAACAGACAAGAAATCTAAGAAAATGCATCGTGTTCTCCATCGTTTATATAGTCTATTACAGTTTTTTAAAATAGCTTCAATGTACAGGTACGGTATGTTTAGAATTTTATAATATTATAGATATCATGTAATGTTAACCACCCATTACATATTAAAATTTGGTAACAGTAAAAACCGTCGAGTGGTGTATACATATGAGATCGATTATCAAGTATGTATGTCGAAAATAAAAACATGTTAAATTCAATGTTATTAATTTAAGCCGCATACTCACCTGCTAGCCGTAACCGTAACCTTTGTAGTTACTGTAACCAAAAACCATATTGTGTACTTGGCTTCGAGCTCTACGCTCGCAATGAGCCGACAAAGTGAAGATCAGTGTCGGCGTACACATTAGAGCGGGCCCGTTACTGTATCCGCTCGGTTACAGTTACGGCTCGCAGATGAGTACGCGGCTTTATACTTATTAAATCTAAACTTACACATGATATCAAAATCCATTGTATAGAGTTATATCATCTTTTTTTCAGCCTTGGTTACAAACCGTTCATGCTAGCAATCAGCAACCAAATACCTTTTTTAACATCGATAATCAACACTCGCGAACGACGCATTTCGATGGTGAAAACGCGAATAAGAACATCTAGCACGGGATCGCTTACCCAAGACCCAAAACCCAAACCACAAACACCTACAGATACCAAGATACCAGCCCCTCAAAAGGCTCAGGAGGTATCTAAGTCTTCAAGGAAAGACTCCCCAAATATATCACCCGAAGTGAAGGAAGTGAATCCTAACACTGCAAGAACGGTTGTTCCGATACGTGAAGACGTGTCCTCTGGATGTGCCATAATGTAACTTATTGTAATAACTATTTGTATAGATTAATTGATTTTTGTTATAATTGGAGTATTTGGAATCGTTAAAAAGTCACATGCATTTTTCACTATAAAGATTTTAAAAAAATTTAAAAGTGGCATACAACATATTATATATTGACATATGACATGGTATCTGGCCGAACTGTACAGGAGAGATATTTTTTTTTAATTTGATCATTTATGGTTTTTGTCGTCGTGGTAAAAAGTCGTGGTAGCGTAAGGGCTAGCTCACGCGTCCCAAACTCAAAAGGACGCGGGTTCGATCCTGACCAGAACGCATGCACCACTTAGGCATTTTTCTGACCTAATGTGCATATTGTTACAATTACCACGTGGTAATAACGGTGAAGGAAAACATCGTGATGCAGCCTGCACATCGAGATACCCGATGTGTCAAACCTGCTAAGTCGCCTTGGACAAGCGTAGCGGGTATACTGTCTATTCCCCTATAGTGGGAGGCCCGAGCCCGGCAGTGGGACATTTATGGGCTGTTATTATATGTATGGTTTTTTGCTGTACCATATAAAACGTTGTATATGAAGTTATTTTTAATGTAACATTGCCTCATGTTCGTACAGAAATGTGATTTACCTAATGTTGCTTACTCACGATGATTTCAAATGTTTGATATAGTAATATTTCGCTAACAACAGCTATGCACCTGAATATGACACGGTACAATGAAGTACTCACTCACTCACTCACTGTATGATACGCGAAGTGTGAATAGAAGCGAATGATAAGTCACATCTTACGTGGGTGCGTAGTTAAATTGGTAGAATACTACGTAATCATGGCTTGATTTACTCAGAGAAATGAGAATCCTTAAAATATCATTTTAATTTGATCTTTTAAATCTTATTGGTCCTTAAGAAGTGGTAAAATTACGTAGATATTCGGCAAACTAGTTTAAATTTTTTATAAATGTTATACTAACACATTGATAATAATTATTATGTCATTTATATTTTTCGTATGCAATATAATTAATATAATATAATGCATATCGTAAAAATAAAAAGAATTATAATAGAAAAATAGGTATTTTAGAACGTATTCTATAAGTAAGCCATTATTGTATTATATTGATTTCGATGTATAGAACTTAAGTAATGCATGGAGTTTTTAGGGAGAATAATAGTATTTATTATTGGAAAATATCGTTGATAGTTTTGTGCGTAATTTAATATATTATGACAGGTAGCCATGAGAAAACGGCGGGGAATGTCAAAACTTGATTTGACATACAAAATTGGATTGAAATATGATCGCAAAAATTAAATGGCAAAATATATTTTCTAAACTAAATAAATATTTATGACAAAAATGCACTATATTAAAAACTGATCAATGTTGTCAACAATAATTTCACTGCCCTAATTTTAGAGTTTTGCTCATAGACTATTAAAATATTGTTTACAAAATAACAGATCGTTTACAGTTTGTTGCTGGTTAAATGAAATATAAAGGATTTGAAGGAATACCTATTTCCGTTTTCTGATCACTCTAGCTCTAGTCTATTCTGTGATCGTACTATTTTCAATCAATATACAAATGAAATGAAATATACATAATGTTGTTTGGTAAAGAATTTAGTAATTTTTCTGGCTGTATTTACTAAATTATTTAATTAATTTAATGTTAAATGTAAACATTTTGATAAGACGGAATGTAACTTCATTGAAGACTGGTTACTTATGTACCCGCGGAATAATATAATATTGAAAATAGAATATTGTCGTACGGGAACAATTACATACTACGTGACCTATTTTTTTAAAACATGTTTTACTCCTCCCCCTCGATGACCTCCCGTAGTATATCCCTCTCCCTCTAGCTTTGACGTAGTAATTTATAAATATGGTTTTAAATCATTTTTTGTAAACAGAAAGTTAAAGAATAATAATTTGGCTCATCAGCTGTTTAAAAAGCGCTCAATGCTGCGCGCCATATTTGAATATAGCTCGAAAAAGTGCAAAATTTCCGTCCGGCCCTGTGACCAAGCGTGGTATTTTGAAGATCTCCCTCCCCCCCCTGAACGAGTTACGTAGTATGGGTACGGTCCCTTTATATGGTGGCAAGATTGTAAGTAACACACTTATGGATGTATCGTAGCGGGGTAAAGTGTATTGACTCTATTATCTGTGACCCACAGCTTGGGGACCATGAGAGTGTCAAATACCAACTTTTTGGTATTTTCAGAATAGTTACAAAGGCTGTCGTAGCGGCATTCGTGCCAACATAATAAACTAGTACACATGCGCGTAGCCTATATTAATCTGTGCTTTCAAAATAGCGCACCAGTGATGCGACATTTTGCGCGCGCTTTTTCCCGCCTTTTCTATTGGTGCGTGAAACACAGCCAATGAACCGAACGACCAAACTGAACCATCTGTTCGTTGTTCGCATCCAACGCGTATAATTTTCGCGTAAAGCGACTGGTACTCAATTATTTGTTGCTATAAACTATCAACTGTGCTTTACCGTATAATAGCTTAGCATACCGAAGTACGGTGCGCACTCATACGATACTTAACAATATCACATTTAGAAATAGTTAATTTAACAATTGAAAAAGAGTTTACAGGCACCCTTTGTATATGATCTACTTATGAAAAGAAAAGACATTACCTGCCGTCCATAAATGGTTAAGGAAAGGTCTACTACAAGAGAAAAGTGATAGATTATTTATTAATGTCATTGTATCAAGTTAGTTAAACGTTTGGGGGGCAACATTTAAATGTTTTGTCTCCTAAAGTATCTTTTTTAATGAATCAATGTCTTACAGGCTGCGCTTACTTGATACGAAGGATGAACTACATTGGTGTTTAGCATGAATTTAATTAAATTGATTTATTTAGTTTAAGAGAGATTTGCAAAAACCACTGAATGCCTAAAAATTGTTTGTGTTTATATTTTAATTGCATGAAATGTCGGTCGGTTTAGCAGTTGTCCCGAGCCTATGCTGTTAAGCAAATATTGATTTGAAGCTTTTGTTCTTGTAGTATCGTAATAAAGTAAATTACCTAATATAATACTAAAATTTTATTAAGGTCGTTGAAAGTGTAATTACATATTTGTGTCAATGTGGATTTTTGTCTTCCTGACGATATTACTGTAATTTTAATATTGATATCACGTAGTTTATGTAAGTTATCATTTTTATATATTAATAGGATAATGAGCCACGCCTCATTATTTAGATTAAGTAAACAGGTTTGACAATGATTAGACTTCCCTAGTAGTTTCTTTAGTAATAGATAACTTATAAATTGAATTACTACAATTTGACAGCACTAGGTTTTTATTTACACACAAAATTTTCTGGTCTTGAAAATTAAAGGTACTAATTAACTACGCGAGCCAAGCTATGAGATATACAATAGATAATTTTTCTGGAGGTTAAGATGGCTTATGTAAGTCCCAGCATCTCTGGGAAACGACGAATTTAATATTGTGCGACAAATTGAACTGAATTTTTAGCCAACCGAATAAAATATTCCGGTGTTTCTTCTCTTAATAATGTGCTAAGTGAGCGGGACGTGAACCTGTCAGGTTTCGTTTGCTTATGTCTCCTGTCTTTCAGTCAACTGGGTATGGCTCGCAGTTCTAAGTATTCTCCCTTCGACAAGCAGATTTCACCTACCTGTGAGTTGCGGTCTACAGTACCATCGCCCTTTCTCATACAAAAGGTCTGTTCTTCGAATTCAGAAAGGTATAAATTTTTGTAAAATGAAAGAATTTGCCTGAATTGTTGTTTTTCATCAACTTATACGGGCACCATTTACAGGAGTTTATGTATTAGTGTAACGACACACCTGTCGAACGAATGCCGCTGAAGGTTCGGCTAAATATGCTCACAGTTTTTTTAAGTGACCTATGACACATCAGCGAAAATTACACGGTATTTGGCGTCGCGCCGACCAATTCGTCCGGCGGCAGTTTCAGTGACGGCGACGCATTCAATGTATTTTTACATCTTGCGACGCTTTACGCGACCGAAATTTCGGCGAACGTAGTTGAATCATTTAATGTCCATGTTCCGATACTTTTGCGGATCTGAAAGTATACATAATTTCATCTCTTCATATTGCCAACATTGATAAAATTAATACTTTGAAGCAATAGCTGGCTTTATATAATACAACAAGATGTTCGGGGAAAAGTTTTGTACCGTACGTACTATTTTCCATCGCGTAACGCGCTGATCTTCATGCCGCGTAATTCCGACAGTTTGAGTGCGTTTTATGTGTTATGCCAATCGAATACTAAGAATCCTTTAGTCGCCGAACTTTCAGCGCCGTACGTTCGGCAGGTGAATCATTACACTGAGGCTTGATCCATCTCACGCGGTTACGCGCTGTTTAATCGCACCTATTACGTTCTTGACATTGAAGTTTAAAAATGAAGTTGCAATGCATGAAATATGCATAATTAAAAAAATACGTAACTGTAAATTTTGGTTTCTGGGTCACATATTATAAATATGTATAATATGTAATTATGGTACAATTAGGCAATTAATACATTTTAAAAATAAATCATTATGATTTCTTAGTAATTAAAACATTTAAGTAGTTTAAAAGTGTGTAGTTGGTCTTAGATATAAATGTAGATCGCGAATATTGTCATTTTGATTTGAATCAATATTTTATTAGTTTAAACATTTTACTTTGTTTTTAAATTAAAAAACTTGTTAATTCTCACATATTTTTGCACGCATTATTGAAAATTAGGTTCTGATGTTATTAAAAGAAAGTAGTGTAATTTTAGATGGAATAAAGTACATTCAATACAATATTAAGTGGCGATAACTGGATCAGAATATACTCGGACCGAGTACATTCGTTGAGCGCGAAATATATACATGAATAACGGTTTACACTCAACCGAACTTTTATCTATATCTTCCATTTCAAGGTTAAAGATCTCAGAGCAGAAGGTCCAAAGCAGCTGTATTTGCAGATACATATAATGGTCATAAAAAGTATCAAAATAAGATGTAACTATGTTGTATTACACCTATCAGTATATACTGACGCGTGTCAATTTCACTAAGCGTTTCTCCAAGTCCGCTTTAGACCCTCACTTGTCGCGATCTTTTATAAAATCATCCAAGTAGACTGTTTAAAGTTGAACACGCGTTGAGTGTACTCTGATCAGAAGACGCTGTTGTCCAAGCGCATTTGTTTTTCTAATTGTCATTAATGTCATGATACGAGTAGTATCCAAGTGCAACCCGGCCCGAACATTTGAATAACATTTTTTTTAATATTCACGGTATTTTTGTTTGCTCATTTTAAGTTGTGAACATAATAAATCTCACTAGTTGATTAAGTAATTATTTGTTACTAGGATATGCCCGCGATTCCATCCACGCTTGACTTGAAATTCCCGCGGAATTCTCGGGACACAAAGCGGAGCGTTTAATAAAGAATGTAAGCTATCATTTTCGTGAACACTGTGTCGGAATCAGTAAATTTTTATTTACTCGAACAACTACAAACTGCTCCCGGAAAAATTCCCGCGGGATTCCCAGGCTAAAAAGTAGCGCAGATTTTAAGTCTAAGAATTGGCGAATACCGCATCGAAATCGGCGTGGTAGTGAATCCCGAAGAAAGACAAGAAATAAAAAAATACACGATACGTGTTCTCCGTCGTTTATATAATCTATTCCGGTTGTTTTTTTTTTAATATATAAGTTATAATATTTGATATATTATTTTAGCGACGGATAATTTGGAAATTCAACTTTCTTCAAGGAAATTTTAATATTTTTCCTGATAATTGTAGTTGTATTGCACAATCGTATATTTTGCTGATTAAAAAGTATATTATCTTTGTTTTATCTAAAAATAAGGTGAAAAGTCGGGCATTGAAATTTCTTCTTAGTTTTTTTTAAGCAGATGGATGTTGTCCACTTTAGTCCCAACAATATTTTCCCACCACTCTGTTGCCACTATATAAAAAGTTAACTATTCTTTCCTCAATTGAAAGTATTAATCGCCAGTTTTATTTAAAAACCTTTAGTACAAAAAACATATTTCTTTGGTGACCATAAAATACATTTTAGTTTTAGTACGATATAAATTATTTTTTAAATATTTATTTTATAGTATGTTTCTTCAATAATTTTTAAATGAAACGGACGTTATAATTTAGAGATTAGTAAACAAAAAATAAATTTGTTTCTCACGGATATAAGCGTGTTTATTTTGACAACTTGCATTTATGTTCTTAAAAATGAACGTTCGAAAAGTAAAAATAGTGAACTAGCATTTTATTCCGTTTATGTTTTATTTAATATATGGATATTTTTTTGAAAGCAATGTATTATAAATAATATATTGAAATTCTTATGATATTATTTTAGAAAGGATTTTCGGTTTTTTTACAACATTCCTAAAATGTAATTATGAATTTCATAGCAATAATTAAAATTTTTCATTCCGTATTGATAGTTATTGAAAATAAAAGATATATTAGGTCAATTATAATATGATTATTGTAATTATAAAGGTGTGGTTTGATATTTTTATTTATAGTAGGTACTGAATTATAATCAGCGCCAAATTTTACGGTCGCTCTTAGGCTTAGCAAACACTCCGATTAAACGCGAGCGGGTTCAAGCCACAGAACAATGTAATTTATAGCCATCGATAGAAGTGCACAGTTGAGGAGCGGTTTGAAAACGCGCAATTTTTTGTGCCTGCGTGTGTAACTGGGTGAGTGCAGAGGATAGCCACAACACATGCTGCTGACCAGAAATCTATTGTGGTAATGAAATTAAATTAAACAACAATGTCAATTCCTGTGCATGTTTGTACGCGTTTTAGCGTATTCAGTTATTCCCAAACCTGTCGCCTTTAATCGCGGTGCGTTCTGAGCTTTAAGCCGGGTACAGACTGGTGAATCGTAACATTCAATGTGTCTTCGATAAATCTGGGCACATCGTGCACTCGAAATGCATATTTACTACGAATCACAAGTGCTCGCCTACTTCCATCAGTTTCCCGTGAATACGCAAAGCGAGGTGAGAAATGGCAACTAACGACGGCGCTTTCTGGTCACCAAGCAATATATTCTTCTCAAAAACCGATAATAGAGTAGATGACAGTCAAATTAACTGAGATACTTTATCATATTGTAAAACGTCGCGGCCTTCTAGATTTTGATTTGTTACGACGTCATTATTATAACTAGTCAACTTACTTATTTTTGTTTTAACAGTAATTAAAAAGTATTGTACCGTGATCTTATAAAAGTAAGACCTTAATATAGTGTTTCAGGCCCGCTCTTTTGCATGTACAGTCTTTTAGAATTGTATTATGGCATCTACACAATTCGTGAATCGCTTCCATCCACGATTTCAAATGTACGTAGCTTGCGTGATTTGCACTAATCCTGCGCGCAAGTTCCCTACAATAGCTGTTACTTTGCGTAGTATACGCCAGCCATATGTACGGCATATAAGAATATATATGTTTTACATTTGCATCAGTTAAGTATAAGTAGTGCGCAGGTTTGACGATGGTCGCCCCTCCCGCTTCCTACGACTGGGGACTGGAGCTTGTCTAAGTAGTACTAAGAACTAGACGACAGCGAGTCGCGGTTGTGGGAGTCGGAAGGGGTTGTCATCGGCAAACGTGCGCACGACTTATAGTTATCTTGCGAAACTGGCGACTTAACTCCTTGTCATCGTTTGGAGAGCAATTTTTAGTTAAGTAAAAAGTTCTCGATTAAGTAAATGTCTTTCCGAGTAATGATGACGACTTATTTGACAGTTAACTACTTTACTAATGCTTTATTAAACTTTATTTTATATGCATGCTCAAATCGAAATTTATATTGCATGTTACGTTTTGCCAATTTGTTTCCGACATTAGCAACAGTTGCTGCGCAGTCTCCAGGTGAGGGATTTTTCCCAATTTTTGTTTTGAAGTAAAAAATGTATATAAGATTAGATAACACTTTATTGCTCACCAAAATAAACAATTACATACACAAAATACATAGTTACAATACAAAATTAGGGGCAGATATAAAATTTTGTCTTTACAATGTAAAAATTCGTACCAAGTTCCAAAGTGTATCTTATAATGACGACGGTCTGTATATTATGTGAATTCTGGCATAATAAATTCTTCAAATTGGGGAAATTTACAAACCTCTAATTGGAGACCCTGTGTGCAAGTATGTAGACTTTTTATTCAAAATCGAATATTGCGCAGTGTTCTACAGCTAATCTGGATATGCGGCAAAGTTTAAAACGCGGACTATATTAATGTTTAGCAAAAAGTTAAAATTAACTATTGAAATTATTCGAAAATTTTATCCGATTACGTAATTGTTGTATATTATTTTCGTGTAATTATTATTGATAATTTTGTGTAGTCAAAACAGGAAATTATACATTTATTTACAATAACACACAACATTTAGTAGATAATTCAATATAGGCATAACTTATAATAAAGATTATTTTAAAGTGGTTCTAGTTCGCCTCAAACTTATGACCGCTTTCAATGAGCAACATACTAACGGCCGATTCCTATATCTTAGTATTCATACACTTGCCTTACTATCGGTTGAATTTTGACATTACTTATATGGAGCTTATGTTACATTTTAACCGATGGAAACGAATGATCGGTAAGATATAGAAACACGCTATAAATCAATCACTACTCTACTTTCTATTATGGAAGGTAGTGGTAAGAGGACCAACTTACATGGGGGCAACTTACATTAACTAAAAGAGTGCGCAAGCGGCGAGCATAAATAATATATAACAGTGGCGCTAGTGTAGGCAAAGACAGTCTATATCTTCTTTACTCCGTCTACATCCGCTAAGAGACGGAGGAACTGGAGTGTAGTGTTTACGTTAAAGATATTGATGTAATTTCTTAATCTAAGGTTTACACCCTGGTTTAGAGTATTGCCACTTTACTGTCTTTCGATGAACATGTTTTTTAAACTCAAAGATGGTCCTTGTTACCTCTCCCGACCATAACCTTCTGTAGGTTGTCTAAGGTTGCTTGCATAACGAAATGCATTCCCAGTACGGATAAATCGGAACCGGTCGGTGTAGGTAATATAGTCCTATTTTTCTGTACGCGTTTGCACACAACGGCAACATAAGTATTCACCTCTTTTTCTATGTGCGAGCGTATATTGAAAGTATGGGAATACACTGCCCGCAGCAATCAGTTTCAATTTTTTCCCGCCACCGCATAGGATTATTTTTATGCAAACACTGTAAAGAGTTAATGAAGTTTGGCGCGGATTATATCACAATACATTTAAAATGATGTCTTGATATAATATTTTTGTTTAGTAATTAACTAACATTAAAAATTAAAACACATCACCGCACTCGGAGATCTTAAATAAGGATTATTTTTAAAACCATTATTTAATTTATAAAAAATCATTTGTACAGTCGTTCTCTTAATTGAAAATTATCTTTAGGATTTAAAAAATACTTTTCCAACGTGAAATTGGATCTCCATTATATAGATAGGTTTCAACCTATCTATATAATGGAGTAAGTTAAATACTTAAAACCAACAATATGTAAGTTAATGTATCATTAAGCGACTCTGAGTGCGGTAAAAAGCCAGGTGCTAATAGAAATATTTTCATCGGACGTTCATAAAATTTTGAAACAGAAAGCAGTAAAGTTTTGCCTTCATATTTTTGAAGTGATTGATCAATAATTTTTTATAATTGTTTAATCTAGGAAATACAACATATTTCTGTAAAAATTAATAATTATCACTAAAAAATTTGTACTTTTACTAATAACTCAGTAGTTGTCATTTTTGTAATAAAATTTGTCATTTAGTCAATTGATGTTATGAGAATTAAAAGTTAATTGAACTAAAATAATTTTTGATTATTATTTTTCTTTGTGCGGTTGGTTGATTTCTGTAATCCGATCGTTCGTTTGTGTGTTGGCAGACATCAAATTGAGTACTCCAGCTAGCCCACCTTCTCCAAGTAATCTGAAACTGAGTGTCCAGGTACTTTAACTAGTAACTTTTTTATGGCGAAACAATGCAATTAATTAGTAGCAATGGTTTAAGTTGGGGTAGGTAGAATAGTACCCTGGGCGTTCATTTGACGAAATTGGATTTGGTGCTGGGCTTTATTCTCTATTTCATTGAAGTACTTTTTATTAAGGACCGTGGGCGATAGGAGGATACTAAAAACTTAATACATAAAATATGGCTGTATAGAGTAAGTTTTTTTGCCTGTTATTGTGGCAAATACTATTTCGTTCCGTTTCATCTCTCATCGCTTATGCCAAAAATAAAACTGATTTTAGAAAGGCCTATTTCTGACTGTCTTTACTCTTATCGTATCAGTATGTCAATTTTCAATAAAATCCGTTGTGTAGTGCACCCAGACAAACACATAACTATAGTCTAAACCCGCGTATTCACCTGTGAGCCGTAACCGTTGCAGTTACTGTAACCAAAAATCATAGTGGGTACATATGTGGCTCGCGAGCTCGAGGTTAACGGCATGCGGCGCACTCACAACGAACCGATAAAGCGAAAATCAATGTCGGCGTACACGTTAGCACGTTACTGTATCCGCTCGGTTACAGTTATGGCTCGCAAATAAGTACGTGACTTAAGGAGAAGTATGTTTATAGTATAGTAGGTTTTCAAACCGATTGCGATCCTTAAAGCCACCCACAATATTTCTTTAATATAATCGGCACCAAACTTTATGGCCGAATTTACCCGATTAACTCTAGCTGCAAACCTGATTGTACCTGAGTTCGGATAAAAAATATATATTGTACAATTGTTTAAGTCCTTAAGCAATGCCGTAGGTAGTCCGTAGGTTTGCGAAGTTCACTAGAACGCACAGGTTCTGGTTACGATTTCAGCTTAAACGATTTTTATATATACTCTAGTCTGGGTACGATCCTAGAGTTGTCCAGTCCATTGTTCGTAACCCAAATACCTAATATTTTGATAAGCTTGAGAATATATGTGTTTATTTGGTGTTATAAAAAGTCAATTTCTTTATCCATATATCACTATTGTGCACATACCTTTATGCAATGCAGCGGTGGCAGTGATCTTAAATAGCCGTAGCCATATAGAACTGCGTGAAACGAAACATCATACGAGTCATAAAAAAAGAAATGAACTGTCAAGACGTTTTACCTTTGGGAGAATGTAGAAACAATTGATTTTACACGTTTTATATAGTTGTTTTTCCGAAATTATTTACTTTGTTTATGAAGATTTAGTGTTTAGCCGTTTAACTGTCACACGATGGCAGCAACGGCTCATAACGATCTATCGATCGCTGAGCTGCAGGCAGAGATCGAGAGGCTTGGCCGTGAACTCGATCAAGCGAGTAGCGAGAAGATACAGTCGGCACAATTGGGCCTGGTTCTGCTAGAAGAAAAGAGTGCCCTACAGCAACGATGCGACGAATTGGAGAGCCTTTACGAAAACACCAGGCACGAACTCGATATCACACAGGAGGTTAGTGGCCTACATTCGAACACATAATTTTCACTCTTCATGCATTAATGGGTACATTATACTGTGCTGAAACGTGGATTTTAGACCATCTTTGTGCAATTATTATTTGTGATGTTCTACTTTCAAGACTTACTAGTAGAGTCTGTGATTAATATAACCTACATTTCAGTATATTTTATTGAGTAAATGCTTAAGAACCGATTTTTTTAAATCTGATATTAGGATATTGTGTTAATTTCAGCTTTATTTAGTTTTTATAAGTCAGTCGTAAATAGCCAACACTAAACTAGTAGTACATTTGTCATTTGTCTTTAAGATTCTTACTTTTTATAGTGTGTTTGGTTTTTGTCAATTTAAACCTTTATGTATTTGATTAATTAATTTACTGAAATACAAATGTACTTATTTACTGTTATCTATATATATGTGAAGAACATGCATATTATTTTATTACTGAAGCACAGCGGACAGGCTGGCCCAACTGTGATGGAAAGTGATTGTCGTTGCCTATGGACATTAGCAATACTAGAAGTTCTGCTAATGTGCTGCTGGCCTTGAAGGAAAAACTGGAACCTGGCCACTGATGCCGCCGGAACACAACTCTAAAGTTGTTATGACAACATACTCTAGACCAGAGGTGGTAGCCATCTAGTTGGGCAAATGCCCTACCACCTGACTTATATTTTATATTAATAATAAAATAAATTATAATATTTATATTAATAATAAAAAAATAATAGTATATATGTTACTTTACATTTGACTATAATAACTTTGTTTGTTATCAGGCTCTTATGAAACTAGATACAACACAAAAAGTTACAACACAGAGTGGTATAGAACAAGAAAATGCACTTCTCAACGAGTCAGCTGCTATGGAAAGCTCCCTTACACTACAGATATTGGAACTCGAAGGTGAAACTAAACAGGTATGACTTAAAAATATTTTTCATATTCTACAAAGGCTTTCTACAGACTTTATTATTCATGAATTAGATGAGTGCTCAAAAACTTATTTTGTAATTCATCAGCCAATTACAGTCCACTTTTAAACATTGATAGACCTACCCATATTCTTCCTGCAAACAGACAAGTATCTGAATTATGACTGAATATGAAATACCTTATAAAGGTTAGAAATAAAAAGTAAATCTATTTTCTGATGTGATGAGAAGTGCTGGGAAACATTCATAATCATAGAAAAATACAGTAATATAAGAACTGAGTCTCCTGTGAGATCTAAGAGGAGTGAGTTTCATTAATTAAACTCATGATAATTTAGAATTTGTTATATTAGATTAGAGGTATATTAGAGCTAAACAAATTAGATCTGTTCCAACACAATCTGAAATAATAATTGAAATATAAGATGCATGAATAATAATATAGTTTTTTGAGTGGAAAACTTGTGACATTTATAAGTCTGATTGGTTTTACTGTTTACAAATTGTATTATATGACCTAGAATATAAGGAGATGAAGATGCAGAATTGCTTTGTTCTATGGATGAGTTTGAGCCTTTAAAACACTTCCTGTACCTCTGTTCTTACTTCTATATATAGTAGTAGTTTGAATGTAATAACTGAAAATAAGAAGAATTCAAGATACAGACATATTAAATATATTATACACATCCATTCAAAATGTCCCGAAGCTGGCTTTGGGCTTTTGAATTTCAGAGGAACAGTGGTATACCCACCAAATGAGTTCACCATAGATTGATGACTTTTATACAGTGATAATCTCAATATACAAGGTTTTCTTTATAGTCAACATGAGGTTATTGTAAAAACTGTTTATCTAAGTTTAGATAATATCCTGATATTTCGGTAGAATAGAAGAAATCTTGTGTTTAAAAATTCTTAAAAACTACCCAGTATTGTATTTTTATATCACAGAGGTATAATATAATAAATTGTTGTAATTGCATAATTTACATTTAATACTGAAGGAAGTTAGAACAATAATATACCAGCACAGTTGTGTTAAGCCATTAGTAATAATTAAAGTAATTACTGTACATAGTAATTCACAAGTGTTACACTTATTTGCAATGTTTAAAACAAATACTATGGTTTCTTATTTGGAACCTAGTAACTATTTTTATAAGGATGATAATATTAGTGCTGGTTTTTCAGTTGTCACCTTTTAGATGCAGCAGGCTAAATGGAGGGGAGGGACTCCACTTAACTTTTGTGTTCCAGTGCTTTTGCATAATTAGTTAGATTGTTACCCCTTGTTTATCACTAAAAAGGACATAAATGGGAAGTTGTGTAAGCTTCATCTAATGTAATGATGCCACTTTTGTTCGTTGATAGTGCCTAAACCATTTATGTAAGACATTTCACTCAATACAAAGTATTCCTCTATAGGCTAGTTTTCCAGGAAGCATTAGGTTAATTAGCCTATATTCTGGTGAGATGTTACAAACATACAAATGACAAGCAAAATACACTCGGACTAGAAAAAACTATAAGATCATATGAATGTTAAGGTCTGAATGGAGATTGACCCCACAGAGAGGTTAATGAAGGTTAATACTGCAAATATTGCAAACAACCATGCTCTCAACTATCTGACAGTAATAATTTTACAACAGTAATCAGTGTCGAATGAAAAACAAATGTAAACTAAAACATAACTTTCATGAACAGTAGAACAGTGATTATTTTTGTTGCTAAATTACACCAGGGATGCCAATAGCCCACCTGATGGAAAGTGGTTACATTCACTGATGAACATTTGTAACACCAAAGCTGTTACCAACATGCTGCCTATCTTAGAAAGAATTTTCTCACAACTTTTTTGTAATTCTGATTTTTCATATTCTTGTATCTATTTCCAGTGAATACAGTGAGTTTTGAGGATGATATGGGTATTTGCTCTGGTTTGAGTGATACTAGTTGACATCAGTTGTGTCAATTGTGTATCACCCAAAACATTAGTGTAATTTACTTAGCTGTAGAATGTGTGTGTGTGTTATCCCTATTAATATTATAAATGTGAAAGTAACTCTGCCTGTGCATCTGTCCGTCTGTCTGTTCCATTTTCATGGAAAAACTACTGGACCGATTTGGCTGAAACTCAGTATATATATATATATATATATATATATATATTTTCGATACCGAGAATCGAAATCGGTATATATGTAATTTTAATACCGAGGGTGGACAAGGGATACTTTTATGCCCAGATAATGGGATAGATATATGTAAAAATTATTTGTCCGATTGGTCCTTTTTGTACTTTTATTACTTTTTGTCCTATTTGTACTTTTGTCCTTTTTGTTATTTGTTTTGTTATTATTGTCACTTGTTATTTATGTAGTTTTCATAGACCTGGGGCATAGATAAATAAAACTAGGACGGTTTGAAATAGAGGATGGAAGTTTGGAAGAGACCAATCATTTCTCAAGTTTATAGATTTATCGTCTATAAAAAATGCGATATTAACTCGATATGACTTTCTGTTAAGCTTTCATGGAAGAACTGCTTCCTAGCAGTTCTTCCAGTAACAAAATTACAGCAAAAGCGGTCTAGTACTCCTGTACTGGATCGCTTTTGCTGTAATTTTGTGTAAATGTAGTTTTAATACCGAAAATGGACATAGATATTTTTCATGCCGGGAGATGGGATAGTTTGCGATATAAAATGAAATTAATTTTCCAGGTGAAAATAGCACTAACATAAAAATTTTGTACAATGTAACCTGTATTAACGCCTACTCTTTACACAAGAAGCACGCACTAGGGGTTGAACCGCGGCGTGCGCCGCGGGTTAAACTCTAGTCTGTCTTTAAAAAAAGACTATACCCTTTCCAAGCATTTATTTTACTTTTGACAACTTGATGATGGATCAATTAGTATTGTCCTAATGCGTTACCGACTTGATTTGTTATAAAAATTGACTTCATTTTATACTAATATATAAAGCTGAAGAGTTTGTTTGTTTGATTGAACGCGCTAATCTCAGGAACTACTCTTCAGATTTGAAAAATTCTTTCAGTGTTAGATAGTCCATTTATCGAGGAAGGCTATAGGCTATATATCATCACGCTAAGACCAATAGGAGCGTCGCACCAATGAAGAATGTTTCAAAATCGGGAGATTTTTTTAAACTATTCCACGCGGACGAAGTCGCGGGCAGAAACTAGTTTATAAATAAATGTCATGCAATTTCTTTTTTTAAAGTAGAACATTTTTTATTTAATAACTATTACTTCCGATTTATTTACGTATACTGTCGATGGTTTAACTGTCTGTGCGTTACATGACTCATGAACATAAATATTAGGTCACCCACAACAATAAAGTACGACAATTATTCATTTGTTTCATGTGGGCTTTACTTTTAAGAAATATGTAACTTGATAGACGTGCAAACGTCAAAAGTAAAATAAACGCTTGGAAGCAATACTGTTTCCAAGCGTTAGCCGCTATACAGCAGACTTTTCAGTAAGCATTATCAATCGATGAAAAAGTAACATGACTAGTTAACACTAGGGACCTAGGCCTGGTAAAAACCTGTTTTATTCTTATGTATTAGAAAAGAAAACCCTTAAAAGTTAAGTTTATAAAGGCATGGTTAAAAGTACCTATATTCTACAAGAGAATGTCATCGGGTAGATAAAGTAATCGCTGAAGCCAATCAAATGTATTAGTCAACAACCACTCGGTCTTAGATATCACAAAAAATACACTACATTTTATCAAAAGCATGATACATAAGTAAGATAACTATTTTTCTGTTATGGTGTATACGTAGGGAGTGTTAACAATCTTGCAATAGTCTCAAAGTATTTTTCTTCTTTGTTCTTTCGAGAACTGGTTATCCGTGCAGGAACGGAGAAAGAATACAATTTCCTGCGGCCGGGCGGCCTGTCGTAAGAGGCGACAAAACAACTCACAGCCAGGAGGATATTTGCCCGACTGGATGACTACCACCCTTGGTCTAGAGTATGCCACCATAACAACCTTGAGTTGTGTTCCAGCATTAGTGATCAGGTTCCAGTGTCTCTTAAGGGAGCAGCAGCGCATTTGTAGCAACTTTGGTGTTGCAAATGTCCATACGCGATGGTAAACGTTTTTTATCAAGTGCGCCATCTGCCTGTCTGCTGAACTCCTGCAATAAAAAAAAAACGGGTAATTAATATATGATAGTTTGAGATAATAAATATTATATCCAACATGTGCTCGCCGAACCACGCAAATTGTAGGGCTCCGTATCGTATCGAAGAACGTTCACTATTTTTGTAATTTGGCTGTGAAACCCTAAAAAAAGCATTTTTTCAACAATTTCCCATATGTTAAAAAACTACTCAACAAACTTTATGCAAACCAAATTACATTAAAAGTTTTTCAGTTTATTTTTAGATTTTACTATTTTATAGTTCAAAAGTTGAGGAAACACACAATTTTCAGAACTAGGAAACCAACATCTCGCCACGTATTGATCTAAATAAAAATTCATTAACAAATATCGCCATGATTTTTCTGCGTATATTGAAAAAAGGCAGACCTCAGTTACGTTATGACAGCCGCCCCTTAATTTTAGTTGTTTTGCGGTGTCACTGCTGGTGTGGCTCACTTGTTTTATTGCTGAAACACAGTAGACAGGCTGACAGCCCAACTTTGATGGAAAATGGTTACCGTCGCCTATGAACATTAGCAATACCAGAGGTGCTGGCAATGTGCTGTAGGCCTTGAAGGACAAGCTAGAACCTGGCCTCTGATGCCGGAACACAACTCGAAAGTTGTTACGGCGGCATACTCTATAACAAAGGTGATAGCCATCCAGTCGGGCAAATGCCCTACCATCTGGCTGTGGGTTGTTTTGTCGCCTCTTACAACAGGCCACCCGGCCGCAGGAATTAGTATTCTTTTCCCGTTCCTGCATGGAGAAAAAACTTGTGTCCTATAAACTACACCTTCCTATCAAATTTGATCCATATAGACACAGTATTTTCTAAAAATAAGTGTTACATATAAATCAGACGGACGGACATAACGAAAGCGTAAGAATTCGGTTTTTGCCAAAAGAACCAGATGGCCCCAGATCCCAGTCACCCCAGACTTACGTGATTTTAGGAAAGATGAAATTTTTAGGATCGGTAGTTTAACATAAACTTAGAAAGGAATGGATACTCGCTAAGCTGAAAGCGGGGCCGTTTTTCAGGTAGTAGGTATCAAAGGTGGAAAAAAAACCACGCTAACTTACGTAAAAGTAGCAAGGCTAGTTTTTACATATGTCATATACGATATTGTTATAAACAAAGATATGCAGTTGCCAGACACTTCCTGTGGGCTATAACTTTTGACAGACACTTTTAAAAAGATGTGGGAACTTGCGTCATTTTAGGAAGGCTGAATTTTATATACCATATTATCAAGTACAGTATTTTAAAATATTTTGCCATTGAGTAGCCATTCCTTTCTAAGTTTATGTTAAACAACCGGTCCTAAAAATTTCATCTTTTCTAAAATCACGTAAGTCTGGGGTGACTGGGATCTCAATCTAAGAGAACCCTATAACTGGCATTTTTTTATTGTAATAGTAAACTGCATAGTTTTCGAGAGATGTAAAAATATTCGCGAGCGATGCCGCTTAGGAAGATGACAAGTGTGACTATTTTGGACTGGAATTTAAACTAATATTGACATCACACACGTCAAAGTGCGTCCAAATTTCGAGCTCATTATCTTATTAAAACAATATAGTTTTGTCGACCGAGACACATCTGACGAATAATGCCTACGCTCTGTTTAATGAAACGGGAGCAATTGAAGTGAATCATCGGCGGACCCTCCATTGCAGTGCGCGTGAGACTTCCCTCCTTTGCACACTGCACATACGATAAGAACGGTTTTTCAGTAAAATCGAACGCTTTAAATCTTGTATCGGCGACCGTGATCAGTCCTAATTACCGCTGCAGCGCCTCGCGAACCAAAAAGACCTCTATCGTCCGTGATGTAATGCTGCCAATGGCGTAAGCGCAGTCGGGAATCCATAACACTGATCCAGAAATAAAATTTTATTTGCCGGCCTTGATTCACATATTCACGTATTACTCAATGGTGTATAGTTTTTTGAGATAATGCACAAACCGCTACTGCATTAGTGTCATTTAAATTATGCGGATAATATAGTGTATGTGCCAAGTGTTTGTGTGTAAATAATGTTTTAGACAAACGTGTTACCGCGAATTTGGGAGAATGAATGAAAACGGAGAGGTTAGTAGTTCTATTGGTAGGGGGCATCTTTTCATTATTATGAATTAAAATTAAATAGGCTAGCATTTGAAAACGGTCACTTAACTACTAATTAGCAAAGGTGGAGCAAAATTAAATTAGTTTTAGTATGCTTTATTTATGTTTTACACTGGTATAGTGTGTTCCGGTTTGTCTTGTGGATTGAATCAGAATTGAGGATATCCATCCGTAAGAGAATAACGTAAATTACGTAGCTCGATAGGGGCTAGACGAAGGAATCGGCTAGCCGGGTTATATATCACAAGCTTTATTATAAGTATTTGGCTAAATCCGGTATTAGTTTAAAACACCTTTGAATACATATTTAACATTAAACCAAGAAAAATAGACTTAAATTTGAGATAGTACAAACCAGCTGAATAATATTAACATAAAAACAAAACTTAGAAATTATATCTCTCGTATTATTTTTCAGACTGTTGTCCAGCAACAATCTATATGGAGACTGTGGCAAAGTTAGCTCGTATTTCATGTCATAGGCTGTTTACACGAATAATGGAACATTGTTGACACTTGTTTAGTTGTTGGCAGCCAGCCAGAGAGGTAAAGACGGTTAGGTTTAAGCGTCGTCTCCGTGATGATTACGTTTTAGGGCCTTTCCTTTATTGCTCCTTATTATACGAGTTAGAACCATAATTACTTTCATGTTGATTAGTAGGTAGAATGCTTTTATAGAGCAGCTTTGAAACTGTTGTCAGCAACAATGTTGAATTTTAATTAAAAGTTTGCGTAATAATTAACCCTTGTAATTTAATTAAAACATTTAAAGTGAAATTTTGTTTGTTAACATTTGATACGTAAGTAAATTTTTAACCATAGAAAAAGTCTGCAAAACTGCAAATGAAAATATTAGCCAAGGATGTCTAAACACAAAAGGAAACTAGTTAAACGTTGCATCACCAATGTGAATACCTAATCGATTTAAGCTACTAAGCGCATTATGGCATATCCCTCTGTTTCTTACTCAAAATGAAGCTAGTTACACTGAATAAAATATTACTTATCACGTCTAATCCTAGTACATTAATATTTATGAATGTTTAAGGTTAATCTCGTAGTTCAACGCTGGAATGACATTGTTTTAATAAAGGATTAAGTATATTGTGTTGACGCTAACTCAGAATCATTTAATGGGCGTTAAATTTAAGAAATTAAACTTTTCTTGTTCCTCTCTATTATTTGACTCTGTATTTCACTGTTCATTGATATGAAAGTGAAGTTTCAACTAGGCACTTCACTTTCGTTCATGAAAATGCTAATTTTTTTACTATCAATTTTCAAGTTTAATTATAAATTAATTGATACTAATAGAAAACATCATTTAAGTTTTCTGTGTGTGGTTTTTAGTAATAGGACATTACATACCTCAAATTTTGAACTAATAAGGCTAATTTTAGTGTGAGTCTTATAAAACATATCATGATATTTTAAAACATTCTAAGAAATACACAACTAGACACAATTCGCTAGTCACGACTGTCTGGTTTCACATTTTAACTCTACATTCAACAAAGGTTATGTAGAGATAATTAGTTCATAAGTTATCACTATACTTTTCTGTTTACAATGACTGATTGTGAGTCAGTACGGTTACATCATTAAATACGAAAGCATCACAATAATAATTAAGCCCTTTTCTAGATGGTCTTAGAATTTTCTTAATTTCACCTATTAAAATAAGTCGTCTCATAAAACGAATCTGAATTTAATGATAGCAAGAGAGTTTGAAATGACATTAATTATTTTTTTATTTGCACTACCTGCTGTCTGCGGGGTAGGCATGTTGAAATGTAGCCTGGAAGAACATGGACACAACATAGACGTGAAATGCTTACCCTAGCTTAGCCATTTAACTAATATTGATGAGCCATGAATCTTAGGGCAACTGAGTGGTCTATATACCCAGCAAGAAACCCTCTTCAAATTCGTTTCTCTATACCTTCCCATCTCTCTTTTAATTCTCTTTTATTTACTTCTAAATCCTAAGTTTATAACGTGTTTGCAGCATCAGGGACTTTATCTTCTAGCTTTTGCAGAATGCCTATAGATAATTTAAAACGTAGGGCAGAGCTTAAGTTTAAGAATTAGCTGTCGATCAGTGAAAACCGCATCGAAATCGGCCCAGTAGTTTTTACGTTAATTCCGAACAAAGAGACAAACAGACAAGATCTCTAAAAAAAAATTGCACCGTGTTCTCCATCGTTTATATAGTCTATTCCAGATTTTTTTTAAATAGCTTCAATGTACTGACACGGCATGTTCAGAATGTTATAAAATTATAGATTAATTCATAAACTGTTTCATTACCCTGAAACGGCTTATCTATGTATCTAGGACACCACAAGAACGATTCGCTAAAGCAATAAATCAATAAAATGTAATATTAACTCCAAGTCGTGGTGTTTTTTAACACTTTGAATTAATAGGCGTATCGGTGTCGATATAACCACAGTATTGTTATTAGAGGTTTTATTATAGCTGAACAAAAAATATGCGGGCGTTGACATATTTGGGGGACATAGGAAAGTTTGACTTTTATGAGTAATATGCAATGTACATATATATGTATATTTGTGTGTGGAGTTTTTCAGCTTCATATTTTACTCTACAATATCTTTTTTCTGTTTGGAAAGTTAATAGTCGGTCCCGAAGTCTGCGCTCTTGTTTCTTGTGCCCCGCATTCCATAATCTTCGTTATTCTCTAACTTGAGATTATTCTTAAGGTTCCTTGTTCACGTTGGCAAAAACTTCATCAGTCTTTGTAGGTCAAAGTCATTTTACTTAAACACAATTTACTGGTAGGTTATCTAAGGTCTAACATGATGATATTTGATAAAGTATGTCCTATATGACACTCTACAATACTCTACATAATAGTGCAATGAAATACCGAAAAAACTAAAAATGAAAAGCGGTCCTGAGTATACAAGCTGAGTATCATTAGGCAGATTTCCAAACAGAGATTCAAATATTGGGAAGAGTGTTCCTGAGATTACTGGAATTTGTACGGATGTTAACTACACCACAGATGCTTCTAAAAGTTTAGGAACACCTCGTATCATGCATCGCTTTATCACCAAAAAATGTTGGAGACAATAAACTTCCATGAGTTTATTGTACAGAGGTTCTTAGAAAATACCCGTTTTTATTCAGGGGATATCCGCTTGAAGACAAACCACCGGGAGGAAGCGGAGTGGCAGTAACGCTCTTGCAGGAATGCTATTGCCATGAGTCGGGAATACTCACTAAAGCCTTTGGCCGTCCCGTGTCTGGGCCGTGGGCTCGCTTGCACATTCAACTCCGACCCGGAAAGAAAACATATCACCTACTACAAGATCTATATTATCAGATCGTACATAAAATGTAAAACAAAATACAGGATAAGTTGAATTGTAGTAACACCATTTGTCGTTCATAAAGTGTCTTTGGTCAATTGTATGACATCGTTATTTTGTTGTAGTAATTGTATTGGGTCGTAAAGTTAAGTGGATTGATTGAATACAGTCATTGCTGACAAATATTTTATTGATCAATATTAATGGCCAGGACACGACACAATTTATTCTAAAAGGAAACTCTTCATTTCCTGGAAGCAGTTATGTTGGGTAATATAATTTCTACTTACTATTCTTTGTGACATGTTAAACAAGAAGCTATCAAGTCAAAATATTTAAAAATTTAGTAAGAGCTGGCACTCACTTTCCAGGGTCGTAGTCCTGACGGAATTTTTGTTACATGGCGTTTTAGTTGGTTTACGATATGATACTAGCCTGGGTTCCACACTATCTTACTTTTTGTCAAAAAAATCATATTGCAAAACAAGACCGATCCATATATAATATAGTATAGCTTATGTCAAACATATAAGTCTTCAGATTAATTCTTTACTGATTTTATATGAAAATCCGTCCATTGAACAGTCATCTTATGGTATCTGATAAAATTAGCTCGGAGTATACTAATACATAAATCTGTAAGTGGTTGTTTCCTTCGTTATTTTCCTAGTTCGTTACTTCCTTATTATTCCTTATTTTAATGAAAATTGGTATATCGTCCTCTTTATATACGTCGTCATTTTCTTTCTATCACTACACTGTTCTCAATGACCGTAACATCATTCTCAATTTGTCTAGCCAAAGGGTCTCAAAAACGTTTTTCTCTTGTACACTTTAAGGATTTAGAATAATCTATCCGCTGAAGTCGGTCCACATCACTACGACATAGTTTTTAAGTGTCATATAATACCTACCTTCGAGGCTGACAGCACGTTGGATATACTTTTGGTGTTGCATAATATGTCATAATAGACGATAACCACCTAGATTATTTAGGATTACATCAGGTGGGCCATTAAGCTGTCGGCTGTTCTCTAGCGAACGAAAACCTAATTAAAGGAGTAGATGAGAATATAAACTACGATTGAAGGTAGAGAATGCCAGACGACATGAACATAATTATGCTATCAAGAGAACATGCAGTAACTTTCATAAAAAACTATTAACAAAAAATAATACTAATATGTTACAAAACTTTATTACAATTTACAGCAAGAAAGTTATTTCTGTACAAGTTGACTCGAGTTCAACATGACGCACCTATAATTTCATTCATTGTGTGCACGTAAATAGGTATCTCGGAAACGACTGGACTTCGGGGCCGCGCCTAGTAGACACTAATTTCACAAATAGGTTCTGTCTAATCAGCTAAATGGCGTGAAGCTTGCCAACTAATAGTTTTGGTAATAACGTTAGTGAATTTCGGATTATTATGATGGACAGGCGGAACTAAACAATGACAACGGAAACACGTCAATTTACTTTCACTTTACGGATATATTACGTTACCGTCGCCTATAGTCGTTCGCAACACCAGGCGCGAGGCCAACGCGTTGCCAGCGTTTAGGATGAAGGCATGGAATAAGATGGGTGATAGAAGGATCCGACAAAAGGATTAGGATAGGAAGATCGGGATCTTCCAGGGCCAGCGGATAGGCTAGGTCATATATCAGTGCGGAGTGTTCCGCGCGCGCTCACCTCTCCTCCCGTGGGGCGAGTTACAGACCGCCCCACGTATAGAGAGCTTGAAGATGCCGGGGGATATATGTAGTCCCCCGGCAGTGGAAGAGGCCTCGTGAGGCTCACGCCTGCCAGAGCTGCAGAGAGGCTAGGTCATATACCCGTAGCCCTGCCATAAGGCGAAAGACGGATCACCCAGAGGTTTTAGTGGGTATCCCTAACTGGGGAGTGGCAATAGCATGTTCTGACTGGGCTAGGGCCACCCCCGATCGTGCGAATCCCACACTAGGTCGCGAACTATCCCCCCCAAGGTTTTGCCATTGTTGCGGCTTAGTGCTCAAACGGATTTCACCTGGTTAAAAAAAAAGGCCATATATCTGTAGCCCTGGCATTAAGGGCGACGGACGGAACACCGAGGGTTTTTAGTGGATAGTCCCAACTCGTGTGGCAATAGCACGTCTAATATTGCCTAGATGGCTGCTGATGACCATCAACCGGGTTTCCCCGCGTTAAAAAAAGAGGGGACGAGTTAGGGGAAGGGTGAAGTAGGTCATCGGAACTCATTTTGAAGAAAAAGCTATCTTAAACATGAACGCTTTTCCAAAATAAATTAATTATAAAGAATTTTTATTAAAACATGAACATACATATTATGCAGTTGTACATAAAACAATCTAGTAACGCAAACAACCGCTGTAGTACATAGAACCATGCTGAAGTTCTCAGCGCCCATTTCCGGAATACGGGTATTATACATTTTAGGTTAGGATTAACAAAATTATTTTCTAATACACTAGCATTTGCCCGCGACTGTCCACGTTGGACTATTAAAGTAAAACTAATAAAGGCATAAAATGAATAATATGAGTTTAATTGTAGCTTAGGTGTTGTACTTGGAATAAATTATTTAAAGAAGTGACACCATCATTTTGTTTTATTCTTTTAAAGATTTCAAAGGATTATCTTTTTATCTAAGGAGGTTCTATAGCTTCACTTATTGATATACAAACTCTAACATGGACAAGTAGCAAAGATTACAGTTATTTTGCTAAATATAAAATCAAAAGTTATTTTCAGCAGGGTTATGGATTTTCTAGTATGGAAATATATTAATCCCGGAAATTCTCGTAAAAACTCGGGATAAGTAATGTTACTAAAGGCATACACAATTACAATCGTTTTTTAAAGATTGTATCGATCAGTGAAAATTTCGCTTCGGAATACAAAAATTTCGCCTTGGCCACTTTAAACCTCTTCAAAAAAAAAAAAAACCCGTAGGATTCTCGGGATACAAAGTACCGCAGATTTTAAGTACGGGAATTTACTATCGATCAGTGAAAACCGCATCGAAATCGGCCCAGTAGATTTTACATGAATCAACATCATGAAAACAACGTCAATATCATATTGACGATATATCAATATCGTCAATATTATGTGATAAATATTTTTAGACCAAAACAGTCAATAATAATCCAAAGTCAGTAAGTTTCCATAGATGTTAAATACATACATAGAATTACAATTGATCGATTAAAAAGATTCGCCCAATTATGACTTGTACGACTTTAGTTGAACTAACCCTCAAAACATACTGTACTGACAGTACTGGGATTGTCGTTCCTAGGATTCGTGTTCCTTTCGTCTAATAACTTATGGTGTGAATGTATAAAAGGGTTATGTAACATTTTTCCTAAATTTTTAAACTGTCGTGTCAAAAACAAAAAAGTCACAAACCATATTAGACCTTAAAAGAACGCTACCTGGGCTTGGTTTCTCAATTTTTGGCGGCGCGCATATGTCCCTCGGGAAGGGTTCCCCGCTTATTCCCACCCGCCAATAATGCCGTCGTGTTTCGCGCGCGTTCATCTCTCTCTCGTGGGGCGAGACATTTTGCCGCCTCATGTTGGACAGAGAGGGACGACGCCGCGGGCTATTTACTCCCCGCCAGTTGACGTGGCCATAGGGGCCCGTGCCAGCCAGGCCATGCGGGTTTGGTCAATTTTCCACTTTCTCGAAGCCTTAGCATAAGGCGACGGAAAGAAAAACGAGGGGTTTTAGTGAGTATCCCTAACTCGGGTGGCAATAATACTTCTTCGGGTTAGGGACGTACTAGTGCCACTCCAACATGCCGAATCCCACACGCGGCGAATATAAAAGTCTCGTTATAATATGATTCCTCAATGTTTATTAATTACAAAATGCATCCACTCATGTTTTCGGCGGTTTTCAGCTACGTCATGAGCTCGACCGCGTCATCAGCGAGCGTGATCGTCTTCTCACTGAGAGCTCGGAACTCGGCGCTGATAAAGCGAGCCGAGAGTCTGAGAGAGTGGCGCTACGGGCGGAGTTGCGCGAGGCGAGACAAAGGGAACAGAGGCTGCTGGTTGACATTGGAGATTTGGAAGACGAGAACATTTCCCTACAGAAGCAAGTGTCCGCACTTCGATCATCACAGGTATGTTTATATGACTCCGTTTTAGAAATGTTTGATCGGGAATAGGGTAGTTGACATTAAATCAACTGAGATGTTTCTATCATTGTACATAACTCCGGAGCCGCCTATATTTTGTAAGAGCGTCGATCTTATATTCAACTAGTTAAAGAGTTTATTAATTATAGTTCAAAAATTAACTACAATTATTTTTATCATGATTTTTTGAAGTATAATGATAATAAATTATCTTAACGCCCGCTCTTTTATATGAATGTTGTTATAGAATTAATTGCGAAAAAATATGTTTACTTCAAAAATAAAATAAGATTAAAAGGAACAAAGATTTTTAGTCGTCATTTTAAAGACTAAGTGAATTTCTTGATTTTTAAGTAAGATTGTCATTGTTATCATAAACTATATCCCACTGCTGGGCTCGTCCATTTCAGGGGATTGGGGGGTATGTCCACCGTTGTTGTCCAAGATTAATTGGCGGATTTACATCGATAGTGTGGATGTGCATGTTTCCTTACGATTTTTCCATTCACCGTCAAATGAAATTGTAACAATATCCATATGAATTCACAAATTTCCTAAGTAGTTGCCGCTCCCTCGCTAGAATTCGAACCCACGTTGTTATAATGAGACGCGGTTGCCTCAGCTACTAAGCTACCATGTCTTTGTCATCGTTGTGACTTGGACTTGAATCAAGTTTTATGATTCATAATTTCTTATCAGATGACTAGGTGCAGACGGTTAATGAATGTGTTTGTTTGGGATATCACCCTAAGAAGAGTTAGGCTTAAAACTCTTGAATTTAAATATGTTTATAGTGTATAGTATATAGCTCTATCTGTTTAGGTTTTGTTTACTTTGAGCAGGTCCATAAAACTTGTATTTCGCAATTTAAAATTGATCATTAAAATTTTATTACACAATCAGTGGCTATTTCAGGATATTTAAATATGGTCCGTCAATTTTTTATAGCTATTGTAATAACTAAACATTTGATTTCATACAAAAAACACTTTAAACAGACTATGTTTAAAGTTTTTTGTACTTAAATAATATTTAGGTTAAAAAAAATGTATAGTATTGTGAATCTAATTTTAGTACACAAGGAACCAATTTTTTTTGTATTTTGTAAATAATTATACAATTGTTATGGCAGGTGGAATTCGAAGGGTTGAAGCATGAAGTCCGTCAATTACGCGAGGAAGCGGAAAACGCACGCGCAATGGCCGAAGAAACCGCAGCGTTGCGGCGAATCGCCGAACGGCAATTGGCCGAGGCGCTTGAAGCGCTACAAGCAGAAAGAGAGGCCAAGTTCGCAGCGAAGAAAGAGCTCGACGCACATCTTAGCAGAGAAGCCGCGTATAATATTACGAATTTGGCGTACAGTATACGAGGTAAGTACCAACACAATTGGGTATTTGACAAATATTACAATAAATTCTAAAATAGTATTCATATAAAGGACAGGCGTCAAAATATCTTGTCATCGTCTTACTTTCAAAAGTTCATTATAAAAATAATTTTAATTATAATTTAAACAATAGTTAACATACTATTTGACTCATTAAAATTGTGACCAGTATTCTCATATCAAATCAAGGCGGCTATGACGTTTTGTGCGATGATAAAAAGTGTGTCAGTTGATTTGACTGTCAAATACCCAATTCTGAATAATTCCTCAGGGCCGTCGTTACCCAGAGGTAGAAGGGGTGCGTGACGCCCGGCGGGGACCTAAAGGGCGCGAGCCGATTTGCTTAAAAAAGAATCATTATAATACATCACGATTTACCAAGATCTGACTAACGACATTTAACCAATGTGTAGCGCCATATATGGCCGGTCCTATATCTTACTATTCACTCACTTGCTTTACCATCGGTTCATTTTGATATTACCTGTTATGTCAGTAGTTTATGTCAAATTTTATCTGATAATAAGGCAAATGAACAGTTGGTAAGATATAGGAACTGGCCAATGGACTACATGTTTCTGAAAATTTTTATTCATATAAACCCAGTAATTTGAAAATATGACTGTGACATACAAAGATGACGGGCGGATATGACAAACGCATGAAGGTTTTGTTTTCGCCAAAGTGAAATGCTATTTTTAATTTCTCACATTCTGAAAATATGCTTTGAATTGCCTGACCACAGGGGTGAAAACAGTACTTTTCGTCCCTGGGAAGCGATTTTTCCTGCTGTCAAAAATTTAAAAAAAACTAAGCGTATCATATATAATATATGCAACTCATGTCCCAATCTTTTTTACAGCCACTGTTAAGCCGCGGTATAAACTGTTTAAAAAAAAATTATAACATCATTTTATACTTTTCATTAAATTATTATTTATTATTATTTACTTACATAAATTTGAGCTAAATATTTACTATCATCAGTGACAAAAAAATACTGACCACAGAAAAGAAATTTACTTGGCGTTTCATATGTGACGTAATAAATGAGTTCATCAGATTTAGATACGGATTAACGCTAATCAGCGGAAGAGGAGATTGTACTCATTGGAGGAGTAGTTGTTTGTTTAACTAATCAGTTTTTATTTATTTTCTTCATATTCGAAATAAAAAGGATGGTGTTAACCTATGGTTAAAGGCCTATTTAGGTACTCAAACTATTAGCACCCTCGCTACGCTCGTGCGCCAAACTATCTCATGACTAAATAGTCCACTTTTACCTTTCGTGTAGCAATCTACTATCGCACCCCGGCGCCCAATACGTTTAAGACAGCCCTGAAATTCCCCACATGGATGACGACATTATGTAAGAAAACAACTTATATTTATGTTCAATATAATTGATGAAGTGATGATTTTAAATGTTGCAGGTATGCCAGACGACGGCACCGAGGACGAGGGCGAGCCGGGTGGGTCGTCGTCGGCCGAGCTGGCTTCCGCGATGGGCGACCACCACGCGGACCTCTTCTCTGAAGTGCACCTCCACGAGATATCGCGACTCGAGAAGCAACTCGAACAGGCCCACAATGAGAACGTGAGTATTGCACATGTCCAACGTGGAGCTAATGCCAGGTTCCTACATTTTACTCTCTATTCATTTGTCGTACATCACAGAATTTATATTATATGAATTGTGTTCCAGTATTGAAGTCACTCTTTAGAGAACGGCAGCACATTGTTATCACCTCAGATGTTGCAATCATCCATAAGTGGTGGTAACCGCTTTCTATCAGGTGGGTCGGCTGCCTGGTTGCTGAACTCTTGCAATAAAAAAAACTCGTTTGGAGTTGATGTTCAATTTTGACCAATAAGGCATGAATGGATAATAAGACTGGAACATAACGGATTTTGATGAAACTTTACAGTAATATATTT
Organism: Dendrolimus houi; assembly: GCA_039645545.1. Classification (NCBI taxonomy): domain Eukaryota; kingdom Metazoa; phylum Arthropoda; class Insecta; order Lepidoptera; family Lasiocampidae; genus Dendrolimus; species Dendrolimus houi. The sequence goes on from CM077134.1 coordinate 15,443,874, forward strand.
ACAATAATATACACATGAATAACATATAAGCTATAATTTATAAAGATATGGTTTATATTGTTCAAAATATAATGTAATGATATTTTAAAAATAACACCCCATCAATGTCCCACAGTTGAGCTCGGGTCTCCCATCTATAGGACAACAGACATTATACCCGCTCCACTTGTCAATGGCGGATTTACGAATTTGACACATCTTTTATCTCAATGTGTTGATTACATCAGTGTGTTCCGTTACCAATAGCACATGCTAATTTTAATAATATGCACATTAGATCAGAAAACTGCGTACAAAGTGGAGCATGCTTTCTGTCCAGGTTTCAAATTCGCACGCTTTGAGTTTGCATGCGCTAACAACTAAACTCCCACGGCGTATTGCTTAAAATAATCAAAATATAACTGTTAGTGTCAATTCCGTAAGAACGAGGTGAAAAGCTAGTGTAATAATATTTTTGATTTGTGTTCACAGAGCCAACTATCGGCGTCGATGCGCAGTGCGCAGGCAACGGCGGAGAGCGAGAGTGCGGCGGCGGCGTTGTTGAGGACGGGTCTCACTCGAGCGGCCTCCAAAGTCACGGCGCTCAATTCGCTGCACAAGGACTGCGCTCCACTGGTGAGATATTTATTGCGAAGCTATTCGAACGGGCAGACGGCCTATGTAATGGAAAGCGGTTGTTTTTTTAAAGTTCAGCACTCTTAACCCCTTTTATATGTCAGGAATGGGGACTATGGTCGTATATCACTAATGCATCTATATAATACGAAATACTTACTTATTATCTAATACAAATATGTTTCTGCTGGGTAGTCTACTTTAAATATTACTTTCTATTTGTATACTACTTTATATAATACATACAAAATAGTTATGGTTTAGGTTGGGAATGGTTGGGAGTTGTTGGGAGTTGTTGGGTTATGTTGGAAAGGATCCCTGGCGGCTCGCAACGTCGCAACGCTGCGACAGACACAGCGTGTGCTGGCCGTCAGGGCCGTCCGAGGGTATCACACGATATCCTTCGAAGCGGCCTCCCTACTAGCCGGCGCTCTGCCATGGGACCTGGAGGCCAGAACACTGGCCTCCTTGTTCGCGTGGCGTAAGGAAAAGGAGGCCAGTGTTGGCCGACCTGCGCCCCGTGAGATCAAGGGGCGCAGAGACGAGTTGCGCCAGGTCCAGGTGGCAGAGTGGGCGGACCGCTTACTTAACCCCAGCGCCGGTCTCGCCGTCATTCAAGCGGTGAGGCCAATCATGCCGGAATGGCTGCAGAGGCGTCACGGCACCCTGACGTTCCGCCTGACGCAGGTCCTCTCAGGGCACGGATGCTTCGGGAGGTACCTGTGTCAAATAAGGCGTGAACAAACGTCAGGGTGCCACCACTGCGTCGGCGGCGACGAAGACACGGCGCTGCACACCCTCCAGGTGTGCACAGCCTGGGACGAGCAGCGCCGTGATCTCGTCGCGGCCATCGGGGCGGATTTGTCCCTTCCGGCCGTGGTGAAGGCCATGGTCGGGAGCGCTGACGCGTGGGACGCAGCCGCCTCCTTCTGCGAGACCGTCATGTCCGCGAAGGAGGCGGCGGAGCGGGAGAGGGAGCAGACCGCCACGCTCCCTTCCCGCCAGAGCCGACGGTGATGACGGAGGGTCGTCCAAGACGACCTCCAGCCGCCGTAGGCTACGGCTGTGCGGGCGACCGGCGGGGAAACCGGACCCGCCCGCACATTAAGGCCGGAGAGGAGAGACGCGCCCCGATCCGCGCGCCTCCTCTCACCTCGCGGTGAGGTAGAGGAGCCGGAGAGACCCAGATCTCGTGCTATTAAATGGTGAGGCCAGCCCGCAAAGGGGCCGGCCGTTATCAGTCCGGGCTGATGGTGAATGCGCGAGCGAGCCCACAGCCCGGACGAAGGACGCTCGGGATCGGACAGGGGTTTTAGTGGGTATCCCTAACCGCGGTGTGGCAATAGCAGCTCACACCGAAGTGGGGTGCTAGTGCCACCCCGACCTGGCGAATCCCACACACGGGCCGAGACCTTTCCCCCTCGCGCGGCTCACGGTCCTCAAACGGATTTGCCTTGTATAAAAAAAAATGTTGTAAAGGATTGGGAAAGAAAGAGGAGATATTTATATTTTATTAATTAGAAAAATGGAAAGCGGTGACCGTTACCTATTATAGACGTTTGCAACGCCAGAGGGTGAAGCTAATGCGTTGCGTTATCGTTGCGTAACGATAAGGGGAGGGAGAAGTGGGCCATTGAAACTCGCTCATTGTACGAAACACGATTAGCTCAAAGTAAACCGTTTCGCGCCGATGTTCTGTGAGAGCGTGGTATGATACAAATCAAGCCGGTCCCAAGATAACAAGCTCGCAGAGGGTCCGCGTTCGATTCTCGGCGTGGTAAATTTCATAAACGAACTTTTCGTTACTTTTTACTTTGCCTGGATGTTTGGGACTGGTTTTAGAGTTATCAATCATATATTAGCCATCCCTAATTTACAGTCGTATACTGTAAATTAGGGATGGAAGTGTGTGTTTGTCTGCCGATTATTATTATTAATATAAATGTTTTAAGTGAAATTGTGGTGGATGCTGTAGGAGGTTTTCTACATAAAATGTTAATGATAGGAGTTGCTAGATGTGAATTGTTAAAATTATGCTAATGAAATGATTGTGCTTATGTTATGTTAGGATCAATGGCTGTTTTTCCGACTGACCGAATATGGTGCTAAAAGAGTACTGATGAATATTGTATGCTATGTTAAAATGTGAGTGCCGGCGTAAAACTCTGACACAGAAATTTATTTATTTATTTAGTGATGGAAAACCTACGGCTAATACACATGAATAAACCTTTGAAATTGATACATAAAGCCAATTACATACAGGTTTTCGCGAATAAATCTTGATTATGTAACACGCAGACATAACTACAGTACGTTATAAAACTAGTCATAATAAATTATGGCTTAAACACTGCTTAGCTCTCGAAATACTGATCCTAAATGGGTCAAAAATATACTGCTTACATATTATGATGTACATCGTGTTGCTGACGTTGCGGTCTTACTTTGGGCTACTTTAATATTTTGATATTACTATAAATAACGCTCACTAATACTTCGTGATCGAGTTGCTATTGAGCCGCTACCGAGTCGCTGCGAGTTGCTATTGGTCGTAACATTCGACTTAACTATCACTAAGCTGAACCCAGGGATCAGTATTCAAGCACAACTAGTACGAGAATAAAACCTTGAAAGCAACAAGGTGTATTTTCTTCACCCTTCTACAAGAAAGCACCAGCACTTCATCAACTACTGCCAGCATCCACCACTGCAAGCAAGAACAAGTGTACAAACTGTACACTTGTATTATTTAAATAGTTGCTTGCTCAAACTAGAAATGCATTTTGCCTATAGTTAGTAAAACTAAAAGGTATATAAAAATAAATTTAAAGCTTAAATTTGATTTTATTTACAATGTACGGCTGTTGCAAGCCTGTACAGTTGGGAAGGAGTAACTAAATTGTGTTCTGTAGGACGACGACAAGGTGGAGGGCGGCGTGACGGCGCGCGCCGCGAAGTGGCTGACGTGGTGGCGCGTGTGCGGCAGCGAGCTGGCGTCGCTGGCGGCGCTGCTGGCGGAGCTGTCGACGGGCGCGCCGCCGCCGGACGCGTCGCCGGGCGCGCTGCAGCGGCAGGCGATGGCCCACCTCAGCGACCGCGTCGCCGAGGCCGAGGTGCGCTGCGCCGCGCTGCAGGCCGACGCGGACCTGCTCAGGACGCTCGCCGGAGGTAGCTAGCACGACTTAGCCCAATACAAATCATTGTGATACATTACAGGATCAAACGAAATTGCTTGTTGTTGAAATTTCATATTTAAATAGTTATAATATCAAACTATTTCCATACTTGTAACAACAGCCCGTAAACGTCCCACTGCTGGGCTCAGGCCTCCCACTATTGGGAAACGAACAGTACACCCGCTACGCTCGTTCAAGGCGGCTTGGCAGGTTTTTATAGGGAGAACATGTACATGAAATGTCATGTGAAACCAACTGGATAAAACAGGTTCAAGTTTCCGATTTCAGTTATATCGGACTAGCCGATGCCCGCGACTTCGACCGCGTGGTGGTGGTTTTTTAACTATCCCACGGGAACTCTTAAATTTTTCGGGATCAGAGGTATCCTATATGTTAACCAGGGATGTAAGCTACCACCATACAAAATTTCATTTAAATCGGTCCAGTCGTTTCGGAGATTAGCCGGTACAAACAGACAGACAAACAGAGAAACAAAATTAAAAAAAATCTAAATTAGCTCTATTTCACTTCTTACATCCCCTGACTTGTTTTTTATTGTACAAAAATTCGACCTGTATACATAGATTATATTTTACCTGTACACACCCTAAACACAGATATAAATTATTTTTATTGTGGTAAGAAAAAAAAGAAATTATTTATTAGTGATTTTTACTATTTTTTTAAATTTAATTTAAAATTTATTTAAATGTATCCCATGGTTATGAACAATCCTACTGATCCGCCTTTTTTTGTATAAACTTGCTAATCCGTGCCCACTTGGCTGGGTGTCATTAAAAAAAATACACATGCACCCACGCACGCATATCAAGGTTTAATTAAGCTTTGTAACCTTTAATTAATTCATAAATGCAGAAAGCACTCGCAGTGCCTCGTACAAGGGTGTGCGCAATTCTTACGTGGAACATTATTGCTGTAACATATTTGACAGGCGTTCCCGTGCCCACTTCGCTGGGTGTTAAACATTTTTATTTTTTTGACTTATTAATCCCAATCAAATATAGCCTATGTCACTCAGGAATAATGTAGCTTTGAACTGGTGAAAGAATTTGCAAAATCGTTTGAGTAGTACCGGAGATTACCCCGAACATCGAAACTCACAAACTTGACGTCTTTATAATATTAGTATAGATGTATATGTATGTCTGTTGTTGCAGGCGCCGGGCGCGCGCTGTCGAGCGCCGCGCCCGCGCTGCTGTCGGCGGCGGAGACGCTCGCGCAGATCTACCACCACGTGTGCGCCGTCAACGGCACGCAGCCCGAGCGGCTGCTGCTCGAGCACGCCGGACATCCGGACGGTATGTTTACACGTATGGACTTTATCATTTGGATTCCCTCACATACACTTGACACCCGTTCCCTATGGAAACTATCTCATTTCTCGACTTAAATTATATCTTATCTTCAACCCTGTTATCGTATATGTAGTCTATCCGAAACTTGTTCAGTAAAGTTGTTCTTATATAATTTTTTGGCAATAAATATTATGAGCACCAAAAATACTTTGAAACCCCAAGATCTCTTACCAAAAAACATATGAAACACTAAAAAAATTAAATATGTACCAAAAAAAGAAAGTCAAAAATTGCAATGATTTTAGCTGTTTTAGTCTAGATTGTACTACAAAATAGTGTTCAAAAACCAATGTAATGTAAATGATCACTAAATCTTAACAAAAAAATTAATGCACTATTACTACTTAAATAAATCAATCTAAATACAAGTTTAATTGTGGTAATAATTTGCTATTTTTGGCAGTATAAACTATTTTTTTATGTTATATTTTACTGTATCTGGTCATAAGTTAAACATAAACCTAATTTTTTATAATATTTACTTGAAATGTACTTTTGATAACGACTTTGACATAGGGGCACATTTTAATGAGGTAAACTTTTTATGAGATCGGAATTAAATATAAGTGAGCCAAACTGCATCAGTGGACTTAATTGTAAGTCTTATGGTTTCTCCAAAACCTAGTTACCGTATTAGTTTAATGCGTTTTCGTGAAAACCACCAAGGTTTTGCCGCATTTCGAAAGTCTCATTTCCCTGATTGAAAATTTTCTTTGTATTTATTAATTTTGTATCAATAATAGAGGGTAACAATGGCAGTTTAGATCATTTGTTGATAATAAAATCTCACAATGAAAAATAACTGATGAAACAGTGTGTTGTTTCGGCAGCGAATGACTCTTATTGTATATTGGTGATTGGTGAAGCATCACCGGCGAGAGCACATGGCTCAATCGCCGCGGGAGCTAGGCTCGACCGCTGGAGAACGCAGTGCAAAATAATACGATGATTTGTTGAACTTTTGATGTATTTGATTGTTTATTTAATTTACCACTAAAATTAAGCCTATATATACAGAAATCTTAACTGCTATGTGATAAACTTAAAAATCTATATCCTGAACATGTTCGCGAGATGTATCTCCGAAGGTAATATCGGCTCAAAGTTGTAACCTTGCTATGAAGCAACAAATGAATTCATGTCAGTGTCGTTATATAATGTTTTGACTGATTGGCCGTTACGTGTGCGCAGTAGAGAGCGGCGAGGGGCGCGGCGTGGAGGCGGACGCGCTGGCGCTGGCGGCGGGCGAGCTGGAGGGGCTGCGGGCGGCGGGCGCGGTGGCGCGCTCCGCGGACACGCTCGTGGACCAGCTCACGCACCTGCGCGCCGCGCTCGACATGGCGCTCGACAGCCGCAACAGGCACCAACCAGGTATACCCCTTCACTACAAAATTATAATACTAAGATATGCCCGCGACTTCGTCCACGCTTGATTTGAAATTCCCGCGTGGTTCCCGGGATAAAAAATATCACACATTTTATTACATTAAATTTGCTATCCATCAGTAAAAAAATCACATTGGAATTCGTTTTTTTAATCTGGCCATTTTAAATTATTACCCAGAAAAATTCCCACATAAAAAGTAGGGCAGAGTATAAGTCTAAGAATTAGCTGTCGATCAGCGAAAACGGCATCGAAGTCGGCCTACTAGTAGCTTTTACGTGAATTTCATTTCATCTGTGGAGGCTTATCATTAGCTTTTCATTGTTTACCTTATAATCTAGTTCTTATCATTACAGCTGTTAGCCTCTCAAAAAAAATTAAATATATTCTTCATATTTCTACATAATTACAGCCCATAAACATCCCACTGCTGGGCTAGGCCTCCTACTATTGAGGCTTTAAATTTTCTATAAAGATATAAAATTTAACGCTTGCAACTCTTGTAGTACATACACATTTACCTTAATGCTGGCATTTAAAGTTGGCAATCCAGACACAAATTTATAATCAAATATATGATTGTGTACTATCCTATAATTATTTCATGTCATATTAATTAAAAAAGAATTTTATTTTCTATAGTTACTAGTTCCTTTAATCTAGTTTAAATATTCCCAGGTCCAAGAGACTATACTCCCAAGAATGGTTCTTTTCATCACATTTCCAAGAAAATTAAGGAACAAGTCAATATAAAGATAAAGGCAGAAAGTTCAAATAGAAAACTTCATAACCTTTTCTCACAATTGCAATCCATAGAAGTCCAAACTCGCAAAAATAATGAGTTATTCAGTTCTGGACGAAGTGTTAAAGAGATTGCAGAATACTTTGAAAGTATTTCAAAGGTGTCTTCAAAATATGATGTAGAATTAGCTTATAAAAAGGAATGTATAGATGGAATTAAAGATAAAGATCAGGAGAAATTGAACTTTAAGTCTTCGATAATAAAGCCTAATATTTTAAAACATACCAGGGTTAGTTTCAACAATTGTAGATGTGTAAACCTAACAAATGTGTTCAGAAACGCAGTATTGAAAGGAAATAGTGTTAATATTAAGAAAAGTATTCGTAAGAGAAGTGAGACAACTTTAATGGCAAACTTTAGAGACGGTTTGAAGTCGACCGTGATGACGTGTGTTTTGATGCTGCAGTACATATTGTAAGATTACAATATTCAAAAGGTTATTAGAAATATTTCCAAGTTACAATTTTAATTTGTATCATAATCTGTAGTTTGACTATAAATAGAGTACTGTAAACAGTAAATAGGCTACTGCAAACAGGCACAGGGAAAAAAAATCATATGTTTTTAGAAAATGTATTGTATTTTAGTTTTCAATACAGTCGTGGTATGAAAATGTTCGCCAGTTTTCAAATTGATTCATTTAACGTTCCGCGAGCACATATTACCTTTTCAAACTAAGTCACAGAACAGACTGGTCCACAGAAAATTATGTTTGACTATTTTATATTTGACAAAAAAGTTATTTAGAGATCAAAGTTGTTTGTATCTTGTCTAAGAAGAATTTTTAGACATATAAAACCTTATTATTGGTTTTAATAATTATGTTAAGCGTAGTGATTATATTCTCTTTGTTTCTTATTGTTAATATCTCAGCATCTATGGTCGTCAACGTTGCATTTTCTATTTTCACCTTTCAATATTTTATAAATGTAATATTTAGTAAAATTTTAATAAAACCGCAACAATTTCCATTATACAAGTATAACTTTATGTAACGTTGTTCGATTTATTCATTTAACGTAGCAACTAGGTATCACTGTGTACATTAACGTAAATTGTTATAATTATTGTGTATTTCATAAGTATGTATTTTGATATTTCGCAACCCAAACGCTTAAATTGTTGTTAAGCTACACTGTTGTTTGTAGTCATGGAGGCAGAAGAGAGAGGCGCGGAGCTAGCAGAGTTGCAGGAGCAAGTGATCAAACTGAAATCTCTGCTGTCGACGAAGAGGGAACAGATCGCGACCCTGCGCACTGTGCTCAAGTCGAACAAGAACACCGCGGAGGTGGCGCTGGCGAACCTCAAGTCCAAGTACGAGACCGAGAAGACCATCGTCACGGAGACGATGCTCAAGCTGAGGAACGAGCTCAGGCTGCTGAAGGAGGACGCTGCCACATTCTCAAGTAAGCTTATAACTATAGGGGCATACAGTGCAGTACAGTTTTACACAAATGGTAATTTCTTCCGATTTACCTGCGTAGTAGACCAATTTTAGTAGCGCGCGATAGTGTACGAATCGTGGAAGCGGAACAGAGCTAAGAATGTATAGCAAACATCGTTCTGCCATTTCCGCTTGCGAATAAAATTCAATATAAATTATTTACATATTGGAAACCGGTCAGCACTTTCTGTGCAAACGAAAACGGCGGATCGGAATTATAAGTTGTGTAAAACTGTAATACTGCATCAAATATCGAATTTGAATGTCCGCTGGCTTCTGCCGACAATTCGCCGCGTCTCAATAACATCAAAGAGGTTGAACCTTTCAACGTACATAGGGCCAACGAAGATCATTTGTAGGTCTTCGTTGGGGCTGTGTTCATGTGGCTTCAAGACTAATACTTGGGCGACACTAAAACTATAATAATTGCAATAATCGTAATATAATATAATAAGTTATTTCCTAAGGTACACCACAACACAAATATCATTAAATAAATGTCACACACAAAAACAAAAATTACCAAAAATTAAGTTATAAAAAAGGGTACGGAAATCGAGTCATAGACTTGTGAAAAAAAAATTGCAATAATCGAGACGCAACGGAGCTGTACCCACCCAAGACTTATTGAAATGAAAATCATTATGAGATTTGAATTTGTGTCGGAAATTTTGCATTTTAAAGCTGTAAAAAAAGAACATCTAGAAATTCTCAGAATGCTACCTATTCGCCGTAATTAAAGAACTGATTATATTTGTTTAATCAGTGTGGCAGCAGTGAGAAATGGCTAAGTATAAATGTGTGTGATTCTTCCGCGCTCAACCGAGCGCGTCATTGGCAGAAACCAGATATTTTTTTTTAACTTAAAGTTTCGTTTTAATGTACACAATTAGAAATGCACACACGTAATTCACAGTCCTTACAAGCACAACCGAATACAAGAAGTCTAAACCGTAAAACAGGAAATCAAATTATATAAGTCGCGCAAAGTCCGTCTGCATAATAAATAATACGTTAGTTGAGTTCAACTGCGATCGAGGAATTCCTCGATCGGACCGACCTTATACATTTGCAGAATAAACATGGCTCCCCAGCTAAATGCCCATTATTCTTTGGAATCCTCGAAGTCGAAGCTTAATGGCTTCTAGGGATGTGCAATGAATGCAAACAAAAGAAGGAAAGGATTTATCACGTCTTACCAAGAGATTAACAAAGGGATTAACGAGAACTATAGATCACTTAAATTCGAAGAAGTAATAAAACAACTATAAAGGATTAGTTAGTCTTGGTAGCATAATGCCTAGCGCACGCGTCTCGTACTCGAAGGGTGTGGGTTTGAATCTTGGCCGGAAAGCATGCACCACTTAGGCAGTTTTCTGATCTAATGTGCATATTGTTACAATTACGCCGTGCCAATGGTGAAGGAAAATATCGTGCAACCTGCAAATCGAGATAACCGATGTGTCAAACCGGCCATTCCGCCTTGGACAAACGTGGCGGGTATACTGTCCATTCCCCAATACTGGGAGGCCCAAGCCCAGCAGTGGGACATTTATGGGCTGTTATTAAAGAATTAATATCGGTGCAACACCAACAATAATGAGCACTAATTAGTTAATTGTAGTCAAATATGAATGATCTAGCATCAGTTTAAAAAACCTGGTTGCGGGGCCAATGATGCGCGATGGGCAATCGGCCCGCCAAAAAGGAGAACTGCCCACGTGCTCTGTTTCGATGTAACAATATAATTGTGTACATTATTCGTAGAATATACATGATCGCGTTCCATAACATGGCAATTGTTTGTATGCGAGGTCTTCGTGCGATGTTCGCCGCGCGCTGCGAGGAGTACGTGACGCAGGTGGACGAGCTGACGCAGGCGCTGGCCGGCGCCGAGGAGGAGAAGAAGACCCTCAACCAGCTACTGCGGCTGGCCGTGCAGCAGAAGCTGGCGCTCACGCAGCGCCTCGAAGAGCTCGAGGTAACCATATAAATTTGCTTCACATGCTATTACAATTACGGTTCTTCAACCTCTTCAGATCTTTATGATCATAAGGGCTATTTATTCTTTATTGGACTCTGAAGTGATTTAACGGATTTAATTGAAAATTGTAATAACAGCAAATTTTTCTTAAATTTTGTACATGTTTCATTTCGATAGAAATAAAAATAATATAAAGCTTAAAATAATAAATTATGTTATTTACGGCAATGGTCGGTTTTACGTCATATAATAGGGCGCAGGTGAACACATTTGACAAGAAATATTAAAATTATTTTAAAGTAAAAGAACAGTCGTTACAATATCATCTTATTATTTTGATTTGAAAATATGATACAATGAAAGAAATAATTTTATTTACTATATAAACAACATAACTATGACGTCATTACTTTGTATGCTCGTACACGATATATGTGGGTGGTTTCGACAATTTTTATCGTGATAAAAATTGTACCAGTCACTTTGACTGTATGCTATTGTATTGAGTGCGATTTATTGTACAGGTGGACCGAGAGATGCGCACGCGGCGCGTGCCGAAGGCGGGCGGCGGCGGGGGCGGCGGCGGCGGCAGGGCGCGCGGCAGGGACTTCTAGCGGGTAGTGGCGGCGCTGAAGGCGGCCGCAATTGCGCTGCGCACGCTCGTGCACTCGCACCTGTACGCGCACGCGCACACGCACGGGGGCGCGCGCAAGCGCCACATCCACCACTGAGCGATTGCCCATCTACCTTGGCACAACTACAAGCGAATATTCCAACGATTCATTTGTCTCATCATCCGAGTGTAAGGGCACTCCACATGCTCGCGACGTTCTCGTAACGTAATGTGGAGCGCGCATTATCAATCAGTGACGTTTTTTTAAAAAACGTGCAAAATTCATTCAGTTTTGAAAAGTCCGATGCCACAACATAAGTGATATCGAAAACATAACTGCAGCTACAATCCTCAAAAGATTGATCATAATTCGAATCATTAAGTTAGGCCAAGGTAAGGAACCAATGCTCCGATGACTCGTTCCTCTGTAAACCAACTCTTTGAGTTTAAAACTCGTCGTAAAGGGACGCTACGAATTTATAGTGTTAGTGTAAACGCATAGGACGTTTATATCACGCGCTCGTTGATATCCAATAAATAAATCGGATGTTGGCAGGTGACTGACCTTAAGGGGATCCGACTGACTGATCAAGCACATTCGAAAAGATGGCGCTGTAATGTGTAAATCCATATTTAATAATTTTTTACAGTGAGTGAAACACGTGAAACAAATTCAATATATCTTTGATATATTATAGCCAAAGAAATGTTGTCTATGTTATTATACGAATCTGTATAAATTTTTATTATTTATGTATGAGGTGGAGTTTTTGGCGCGAACTGAAAGGAGATGTTGTGCTGTGCAGTTTATTTTCTAAAAATGTGTAAATTTACTCTAAAATGAACAGTAGTTATAGGATATTGATAGTTTTTGAGTAGTAATTATGTGTTTGGTGAGAAATGTGAACTGTGTAGTCAAATGTGGCCTTTTGAGTTGCCACAAGAACTCTGATGAATGGCACCAGCTGATAACCTACAGTTCAGCTGTGCTACACATAAGCTTAAGAAAATGAAGAAACTACATTATAATCTAAGATCTGGCTTAAAGGCCTAGCTGCCAAACCATAAACCTAAATAAAATAAAATTTATGTATGACGTATATCAAATTTTGGACTTCAGAAGTGTTCATATTTTAGTTAAATCTTTTAACTACATAATATGTTTGTATTATATCAAGGATGTGTTCAAATCATTACTGAATTATAGATTAAATGGCTTTATTCGTCTCTAAAACCCTAAATTTGACCGTAGATTTACTATTCGCAGCGCCATCTATTAGAATCAGGGAGTCGGTTGAATCTTCTTGAATTTTTTATATTGCGGTCTAAGACGACCGATTATTTGTACGTTTTATAAAGTTAAAATTCAACCGGCGTCGGTTACAATTCGGGGGCTCTGTTACGTGCCTTGCAGTGGCAAATCGCAGCCGCATCGGTCGTCCCAATCTGATAACGTGAACCGTCAAACTGTGCAGTGACGACCGAGCGGTCAGCGACTGTAATATGTGTCTCACTCAGGCAAAAAACGGTCAATGACCCCAATTTTTATATTAATTTCTACATAATTGATTATATCAGTCTTCATAAACTTTTTTACACTTCATACCAAAGCATAGTTTCCACTGTTTTGAAATGATAAGCGATTTACACAATGGAATGATACAATTACATATACTGCCCTGGCAATTATTTTAATGGTATGTTAAATCAATTTGTTTACACCTACAGTACACTCAAAAGTCATTAACCGTTTCTCTGTCTGCTTGAGAAGCAGAGTATAGGCGAATCCTGTACTTGTGCTCTGTTAGTGACAAAATGGGTAGATAATCCTTAACGGAGCTCCCGGTGTATAGGGCGGTCGGTGTAATTAATTAATTATTGAAGTTGACTGATTTTAGTGTGGGAGTACCCGCGCGCGCGGCCCGCGGGCGGCGGGCGGCGGGAGGCGGGTACTCGAGTTGTTGTTGATCGATGGCGGCAAAGGCCACGAATCGTCTCGCCTGTTTATTCTGATTAGTTACCTTTAGGCTTGTATCGTTGGCGACTCGGTTCCGTACTTCGCGCTGTCCATTCCGTGCGAACCACTCGCGCGTTTCTCCGATGATTCCGATTACGATGTTCGATATTTTTGTAATAGGATCGGTGTATTTTTATTACGCAAATGCATTTATCGCCGTTGTTATTATAGCGCAGAAGGCATAATATTTATTATAATTATATCGCATGCGTGGTCGAACAGCGACCGCCGCCGGACCGTGCAACGTTATTTTTTATGATATACCTAAATAATATTTATATTGAAATACTATCGCATAATTATATGATAATAGATATCCTTTAATCAATACGAAACGTTTAGTACGTCCAAATGATAAATTTCTAAATGTGTTAAATAAATGATATTGGTGGTCGTCCATCCGTCGCGTGCGCAAAAGACTATGTAATCTGTCTGTTAGGTTAGTTGGTGTTGGATGCGTTCGTTGCGTTGTTGTGGCCCTCTGCCGCGTCTTTTCGTCCATCTTGTTCTAGTTGTACTGTAGTAGTGTCCGCGCGTCGCCGCCGGCGCGCGTTGCCGTCCCGCGCCTGCGCACGCCAGGCGCGCACCTCTTGTCCAATCGGCTGGTCGACTCCGACACGCGTCGCCCCCTCCCACTTCGCTAGCCCTCTTATATACAGGTGAATTTTTCAAGTGGGCCTTCAGGGCGAAGTGAAGCAGCGACGTATACTCAAAACAGTCTCGAGGCCGATTTTGATCAAAACTAAAGTGGTGTCATTAGATTAAAAAATCAATTACCCTAGTCAAGAATTGAATCGGCTGATTTTAGAAAAAAAACTTTTATTATTAATCCAGTATATAGTTTGAGGTTTGATATTCCTTCATAGAAATTGATTCTTACAAGCTACTCCATCTACTGGTGTAATAATGCATATTTTTTTCAAAATCAGCCGATTTGATCCCTGACGAGGGTAATTGGTTTTACAATGCTGATGACTATTGACACCACTTTAGGTTTTATCAAAATCGGCCTCAAGACTCCTTTGAATATTTTTGCTATTTCGTATAGATTATGATTTGGCTCTAAAGGCTCACTTAAAAAGTCAGCCTGTATTACCTAAGTTACTCTTTAAACACAGCTGTTGTTCCTTTCGCTAGAGTTGTTATATCAGACAGACCGCTTCTTTGTTGCTCAAGACGTTGCTCACAGGAGTCGACCAGTGTAATCTATTTATAAGACAAAATTTACAAAGATTTTATTGAAATTGTTACGTATTTATTATTATTTACGTTATTGGATGTGATATTGGCAGCTTCCCGTGATAAGGTTGCGTACGACCGCTCGATGACGTAGTCGCTCGTCTCTTCTAGTGTCTCACTGACCTTAGGCTAGTTCGACCGTTCCAAGTAGGGGGGCGCTCGCCCCCGATAGGTATTTTTACTGGTTAGGTGTAGCCTAGATCGATATGTTAACCTCCTAGCATACTTAGTAGGTTACCTGTCTAACCGAGAGTTGATTCCTCGCGTAGTGAAATTATTTTGCAATATTATCTCGTAGTGTAAATCGGTTGCATAGCTGTTAGCGCAAGGCGCGCGAATGCGCCTCCGGACGAGGGGCGCACTGCGCCGAAGGACCAATAGCCTTGCATTTATTGTTTTTTTTAGATATTAATAATATTACAATGACTAGCTTTTATCGTAGAGCATTCTTCATGTACTTAAACGATGGACTTACGGATTCAGTAGCTTTAGTATATATTTTTTCTAAGTATTATTTTGACTCCTTTAGCTTAGCAGCAGACATCGTTTATGTATTTTATGTCTAGTCACCCGGTTACGCGCTTTGAGTGCCCGCTCCATGTTCGGTCATTATTTACTTTAACCGTTCTTAGTCCGTCTCAATATGGCGCCGGCACTCAATGCGTCGAGTTGTAATAATTATATTTTTGTATTCTGATGTTTGGAAGCAGTATTTACCAATACGCCTACAACTGTTCCAACCGTTTTGTATTATATCGTATTATTATTATTATTATATCAGTTGACGTTGTTACGTTTTCCCGTATGACGTTTGATTAATTGAAAATTGATAATTATTTCTATGATGTTGTTAGTTGAAATATGACTAGCGCTATAGCGTTGTATGTTTTTCTCATTAATATAGTAGTATATTCCGGCGAGTTTTCGCCTGTTAGTGCAATGGAATTAGGTTGTTTTATTTCATAATAATATTGATGATCGATCCGTCAACGATAATATTTATCGGTGCAGTATTGTTGGTGCCGGCCATTGGCGTCGCTCGATGTCTGCTGTCACTCGCAGGTGGTGGTATTAAGAGCGATTAACCAAATATTTTCTAACAATTTAGATTACTTATTTTGCTAAGGCATAGATTATTATTATTATTTATATTAATAGAAGAGTATTTGATTGATTTTTTTGTTATTTAAAATATTGAATCGCCAGCTACATTTATACTTTATCGTATTGCAACATGATTTAGCTGTTGGACAACTCGATGCATGAATGTTCCCATTTTACACATGGTCTCATTTATATCTGTAGTCATTTCATTTTATTTCTGTAGTAGGCCATTAATTGCACAGTTTGATGGTTCACTAGTTTTTTCGATTTAAGTTTATAGAAACGTAAAAACAGATGGCCACTTGTTAATTTTTATTTTGTAATCGCGTCAGATTACAATGTCTTTGCAATACCATACACAGGTACATTTGAGGCTGTAGTCAGAACATTCTTAATATATTTTAGATGAATATATACTTGAAAATAATAAAGTATAATATTTGGTTGTATCATTCCTCTGACTATGGCCTTATATTTCAAAACTTACGAGCTTCGGAGAGCATTAAATTTGTTTGTGATAACAAATAATATACAATGGAATTTTGAAGCCATTCTTTATGTGTATCAGTGAAGTTGCTTCCGAATTTTGAACTTAAATACTATTTAAATCTTTTTTCGAAAAATGATAATTACTTAAAATCTCGTAACTTGATTTCTTCAACTCTGAAAAGAATATTTACATATAAGCAATTTGGTTTGGGTCTGTGGATATGGTTTTGAAAACCCTCGGGATTCAAATTTTATTTTAAAGAGAAAATTACTTTCTCTTGGGTCGTAATAATCTATACGCTAAATAATGCACAGATCGTGTTTTATTATCAAATTATTAATATACTCTATTTACATCAGAGAGTAATCCTTTGGAGTTGCAGAGATGACCATAGACAATCGTAGCCACTTAACATCAAGTCAATCTTGGAAAGTAACTTTAGGTTCGCATATAAGAGTGGCGTCAATATAGATATACAAATACAGATGGAATGAACCAGCCTGGGGAACATATCATGACAGAGTGGATATATTTTCAAAATAAGGCACACCGTGTTGTCACAATGACTGATATGAATCATGTATGGAGATAATAAATTATTATATTTAAAGTTGTGTTTTCTTTTCATTCTGCTCCTGTCAACCTAAGGCCGTGAGCAAATATGCACGTCGTGAAATCCAAGGTACATATTGTTACGAATTGCAGGACTCGAATTAAAATGCCGTTGAATTTATTATAGAGTTTATTAGAACCATACAAACACGTATGACACAGGTACAAATATAACCGAACGTAATGCAGGAGATCGTAATTCAAATACACGCGCAAAGTCCGTCACTAAATAGATTACCGAATGTACACAAGTCTTGCTTCGCTTGTGGTTATCGCTCGACTGCTTCATCTCTCTGTTGGGGCCTTGCTTTATACTGCTCAGATGCAATGTCTGCCCGGCAAGCGTCGACGCAATTTCCTAGAATTCGTAATCCGCACACCTGGCTAATGACTGCCATAAAATATTGCAATACACAATAGGCTGTTTTCTGATCACAAATTTTAAACACAAAGTAAACAAAAGAAGTCTGAATGCCGAAAGGTAATAAAATGTGTTTCTACAGGTATGCAGGTGTGAATTTGTTTTTGTCGGCGTCTAGCTCGTAACAATATGAAGAGCCTAATTTACAGTTATGAACTCGGTAGAATCTGATTTATATGCATTAGGTAAGTTTTGTTTTGCAAATATAGGTTACATTACTACGAATCTGTTTTCATCAGAGAATTTTTATGAAAATTATCACTGGAGTAAGTCATATTTTTTAAATTTAGAAAGGAGGTTCGGAACAAAATTAATAGTTTTAGTTATTGTTAGCTCTTTACTGTGTAAAACAAAACTCTTTCCTTTAAAATTATTTTTTATACACATATCTGGACCCAATAACAATAGGTATTGATATATTTTTATACACCATGGTCACTTGTTCATTATGGATAGATGTAAAAAGGATATATAGGAGGTATATTATACACAATAATTGAAACTAATTTATATTTAAGAAAGATTATATTATTTACATAGAAACTAAAATTGCCTCATTGTTCTTATTAAAATGATAAAACTTAATAACATTTGATTCTTATTGTGTAAAAATGCATATTTACAATACGTTGCGATTCATTGAGTAATAAAAATCGTCAGGTTTACACAAAACATGGTTCATCTTTACTTCCCTAGTTTTGTTTTAAACCTAAGTCATATGTATAAAACCTTACGTCATTTGGTAATGTGTGCCTTAACTATCGTTTTACGAGAGTGAATTTCTAACGAAACAACCGTGAGAACTTATTTATAAACAAAAAGTATTCTAATTTAAAAGGGTCTGCTACAACACCAATGCAAAGCACAAAAAATTATCAGAAGTGCAATAATCGTCTTTTAATCGAAAAAATATTACGCATTTACGCATTAGTAGGTTTCTGGTTGTAAGTAACACTTTTCAAAAATACTTCATACATATACAATGATAGATGTTATGTATAATTTGCCATAAGGACAAGCATAAGATCTAGTCGGCCATTTCGGTCTATACAAATTTGTTAAAGCCTACCATCACTCAAATTTAAGTCTAAACAACGGAATTTTTGTGACAACTTAAAAAGTTAACAAAACAGTTCAAATGTTTCACACAAACAATTCTTGCTTAAACAATCAATATTGAACATCTTTATAGACTATTAACATAATTTATATGTCTTACCACATAAAACTACACATCAACAGTTTATTTTTCAGATTCCTGCTAGAAACCAATTATTATACCAGATACTCTTGCAATATTTTAACCTAAATATGGATACTACTATTATAGCTACATGAATATAAGCGAGAAATTGTATGATGCCATCAATATGAACGTATAAAATGTATAAGATTAAAAATTTAACAAGTTTATATACTGAAGATTACTAATTTAAAAAAGTATATCCTACTTATAATTTAATACTTTCATTTTACATAGAAAATTATGTATTTAGATAAATATTAAAACCAAAAATTAGTGTTATTTTAACAATTATCTATGCAATACTAATTTATTACATTTGCTTTACAGTACCAATCCTAATTAATCAGTCTACAATTCTAAATAAATAAAACAAAAGCATGCGAGATTCGGAAAACCCGATAATTTTAAAATAATTGTGTAATAAAAATTGACGTATTTCAATAAAATTAAATAATTAACAATTTAAATTGGCACAAAGAGAAAATTATCACGTACTTTTAATAAAAATAATGCTCAAACAATTGTATCATGTCTAACTTAACAAGAAGTAAAAGTATTGTAACCAAACCATTAAAAAATCAAGAACAGAACAATTATTAATTACTTGTATAATATACAATTGCCTTATGTAAAATGTGAAACAATAGTTTCCTAATTACTTATACGGACATACTCAGCTCTTGAACTAAAAAATAGGAAAGGTAAAATTCAAAACTTTATATAAAAGGACGAGGGAGGGGACTATAGCAAAATTTTACCTCAACTTTGTTGCTATATTCATTGATTGTTTAGTGGTGATATACAATTTTCTTTTTACCGAAATTTCCTGAATCAACTAATTTTAGATGGCTCTTTATATTTCAATTCACGTACAAAGTATTGATTTATTTTTCAAATTTTTTACATATTTAATTAGAGACATTTTAATCACTAGAAGGGAGGGAAGGTAACTAAATTATATACAAATATAAAATGTCCTCATGCTGTTACAATTTAGGACATTGGGAAAGAGTTACACATTAAGTACAAAATGAATTTTTAAAAATTGATCCTTAAATAGAAAACATTTGTGACTAGAAAACTAGTTAGTACTTCACACAGGCAACAAGCATTATCATTCGACGTGATTTTAAAATAATAGTCAACTTATAATTCCGATCGATAGTTTTCGTTTCCGCAAAAAAGTGCAGACATGTTTCCGATGTGTAAATAATCTATATTGATCTTTATTCGAAGCGGAAATGGCAGTCTTGCTTGCTGTGCATCTAAGCTCTGTTCCGCTTGCATGATTCGTACACTGTCACGCGCTACTAAAATCGGTCTACTGCGCAGGTATTATCGGGAGGAATTATTAGTTGTGTAAAACTTTACAAACTTTCGTGTGCGAGTGAGCTGCCTTTCTATATTCATTTCTTTAACGAAACGCTTGGATTATTTAGCAAGTGTAATGAAGGCTGAGTTCTCCAAAGGCGGCGAAGATAAACCCAGAGAAAACAGCTTTTCAAGTTCCCTTTCCCAGGTACGTCCATATCATTTTATTAAATCGCAATAAACTAAAGTCGATATTATCCACGTAAATTACCTTATAATCATACAACTAAAACACAAAAATGACTTGGCGTAGTGTAAATAGTTTACGTAAATAATATTAAACTGTAAATCCTAAATCGCCGTATAATCGTGTCTGCATTAGATAATTATAGTGTAAATAATTTTAGGTCTACAGTATAAAATTGTATAATATCAAGCATTACAGTATATGGCAGTATAAAATGTACTTATAGTGCTATAAATAAAAGTATATTTTAACGATATCCATTTGATTGATCATTACTAACTGATACTTGACATCTTTGTCTTCCGTGATCACGGCTACTGAAAAGTGTCCAAAGCGTCGAAATATAAATGAAACTCAAATAAAATGCCGAGCTTAGAACCGTTAAAACGAACATTTCTTTTTCTTTCTTTTCTGAAAGGGTTATGACTCCAACGCAAATTTGCATTAATTTGGCTACTGTCACAGTAGGTAGTAAAATGTCAAGTGCACATAAAAATGTAGTTTTAATTATCTAATTGATTTTCCATTTTAATGACATTTCGGATTCTATTCACTAGTGGTGATTTTGTGACCACGTTTGACATATTTTATGTCACATTGCCACGTGGTCGTGTAATGCTGTGTGATATTACATAATGACTCCGATGTCAATGACAATCAAAGACGATAAATATATCGTCAAACGACAACAGGCAATATTAAAGTTATTTTTGTTGTATATAGTTGAAATAACAATTAAAATGAAATAATCATTTTAATTATTTTAAAATAAATATAATAAGATTAAATTACTCGTTCTTATCAATCATTAAAACAGCAGAATTAATTATGTCAAACGAACGTGAAAGTAAAAAAATTATTTAGGGCTAGTTTTGAGAGCAGATGTAACATTTACCTCGTATTGAGTCACCATTAAGAATAAACAAGACATAAGAGAGAGAGAGAAAGAGAGGTACCTAGTATTTTCCAATATTCCGCGTTACGAAAATTGTTTTGTGGAAAAAATTATGACAACACTGTTTTTATAGTGAAAGAATACATATTAACAAACACCCAGTAAAAAGTTATATTAAAAAGCTCCTAAATCTTACACAACTAGATGGCGGTAGAGGCCATTCTTCTCTCGCTTTTTGACGTTTTATTTACTTTATTTAAATATATAAAATACATTTGTATTTCATCGATGGTTTTTCCAATTTTTATGTAAACCGTGATATAGTTTAACTAACGAAAGTAAAAACTGAAAAGGCGAGGCAAATTAAAAAAAATATATATGTATGGCAACTCCAAATTACCATAGAGTATTTTTATACAATATGTAAACAATCTTGTTTTTCGATGAATTCAGCAATTCTTTTTTCTCTTGGTGAGTTTTTGGCGGAAACTGAAAGGAGATTGCTGTGCTGTGCAGTTTTATTTTCTAAAAATGTGTAAAATTGTTCTAAAATGAACAGTAGTTGTAGGATATTGATAGTTTTTGAGTATTAATTATGTGTTTTGTGAGAAATGTGCACTGTATAGTTAAATGTGGCCTTTTGAGTTGTCACAAGAACTCTGTTTAATGGCACCAGCTGATAACCTGTGCTCCACATAGGCTTAAGAAAATGAAAAAACTACATTTGAAAAACCTGTGAAGTGCCAAATATCCAAAACAGACTTGGCTTAAAGGTCTAGAAACAAAGCCATAAAATCCAAAAAAATCTTGTTGGTTCTTTTGAATTTGGAAATCATGCAAAATAATAACTTCCATACTTCTCTTTCGATGGTATTATACATGCTTTAAGCCCGTAAATGCTAAATTAGCATTGCCATGAAAAAAATGTTTGTGAATAATTCGAGTGTTTACTTTCATTAGTCAAACTCTATCATCCTTATTCTATTATTTTATTTATTATAATTTTAGCTATGGTTTATAAGTGTTTATAGCTTATATATTGTTACAATTAACGTGAGCAAACGTTAGACGAAACTATCACGAGGTAAAAATAGAATAGGCCTAAATAATCTATTCATTGAGACATGAATAGATTATTAAGGCCTATTCTATTTTAAATATGCTATTGTAAATGTTAATAATAATATGCTAGCAGATTACTAAACACTCAAAATACTATAGTCGACGCATTTTAAACTGAGTCGTCGGGCAATAAATGTCACTGACAGTAGGAATGTGCACGCAATGCAACCCGTTATTGATACTTAGCTACTTGCGCACGCGGGGTCAATGCGTCATCGTGACCTTCATTAGCACTCTGACTCCTGATTGGTCGTTACGAGTAAGGGTTGTTGTTTTTCTATAAATATAATATTTTTTGTTATGACACTCATTACATTACTTACGCTACGTTACGCAATACGCACAATGGAGAATTTATTTTCTAACGTGGTTTTGAAGAAATTAAATGGTGACATCAACGCTCAAGCTCGGGCTGTAATTCACAACGTGTCCTGTTTTTAAAAGAATTGAAAACTGACCCCGAGAAAAAAGCTTGCCTCAATTTCAATAATCCACGAGAGCTTGCAGCACTGGTTTGTGGAGTTAGTAGAGCGATCGTGGATCGAATAAAAACCGAAGTATCACAGTTATCGATATGCACCTCTACAATTCTTACGCACATCACTACACCTCTCCATAAGACCTGTAAGTGCGAGCGAGACAGACAGATAAATATGATTTATGACCCGAAGCCTCAGTTCATAATGCGTCGACTATACAAGAACTAATAGGGGAGGGGACAGTGAAATCAACTGAGATACTTTTTTGTAAACTTTAGAAACCAGCCTCATAGATTTTGTATTAGTGTAATTGTTTATGACGACATAAAGAGGTATGCTCGAACAAAATCTATGAAACCGCGACGTTCTGTAAGTTTAGAAAACTAGCTGCGCCCCGCGGTCTCACCCGCGTGGTGATGGAAAATATATATTGGATAAATATATATTTTGGATAATTCACACTACATCTTTATAAATTTATAGCCTATGTGTAAGTTATATTATTGTAAAGTTTCATCAAAATCCATTCAGTAGTTTTTGCGTGAAAGGGTAACAAACACATTCTTTCGCGTTTATGATATTTATAGGATAGGATAACTCAATTGGTTTGACAATCCGCTCCCCTAGTGTAACTGAGACAGAAAACGAAATACAGAGGTAACTTCACTGTACCTCGTATGACACGCATGCGGCCAATTTTTCATATAAAACAGCTACCACGCAGCTTTCGCGCAGTTACTCTATATAGGATAAACTGTGCCATTCTTGGCACCCAGTCAATTTATTCAAGATATTAAATAAAGTTTTAACATTTTTAGTCATAGAATAATATGATTGGGACGAAGTTCTTTTACGCGGCTTACAGAGTGAACTCGCAGCGATCTTCACGTAAGGAAAAAGCATTAAGAATTATTATACGATTTCGAACTTTAATGTAATTAAATATACTGTTTTTAAATTAGAAGGTCTCGTAACCGCCCTAATTCGGCTATTTTCGGGCGCTGTCGTCGCGCACTTGCACGTGTTTTTATGTTTTATTATATTGTTTTTATATAATTTACTATTTTATGTTTAATTTTTCAATAAATTAATATTATTCGTTTTAACATAAGGAACTTAGTTCCTGGCGGGGTTCTCCCAGATGCAGTAAGGTTTTTATTTATTGTATGGCTACAAAACAAAAACTTTGAATAAAATAATAGTGTGCCAATTATTGTACTAAGGTGCCAACAATGGTACAGTTTCCCCTACGTTATTTATGTTCGGCGTAGATTACAATTATCTTATCAATATCTTAGTAAGTTTACAAAGCGACTAGGTCCGTGATATCCCCCTTGGGTGGCACCGTCGAAGGCCTGAAATACTGGCAGAGGTGTTCGTACAACGTAATCCTGGCCTGCCTGGCGTCCCACTCGGGCCCGGGTGCCTCTTCATCGTCATCTTGGCCGACGTCCCAGGTCTCTGGCATCGGTTCTGACACCTCCTCAAAAGGCTGTACCGGATCTGGCAATGTATCTTCAGCACCTAACACCTGTCGAAATGAAACGACATTTATTTAATAAATTTCAATACCTGTATAGTAACTGAGCTGAAGTTAGAAACCTATACAGGATTATTATTATTCCTTTGGCTATTTTAAGACAAGGTTTTGGAAGGTTAAAATAAAGATGATTGAGCACGTGTTTGTTGGCGCTTGTTAGGCAAAACAAAAGTTATTAGGCATTAAACCTATAATAGTCAGTTGGCGTGCGCGGCGGCACCTTTGACGGCATTATAGTCGACGCATTTTAAACTGAGTCATCGGGCAATAAATGTCACTGACAGTAGGAATGTGCACGCAATGCAACCTGTTATCGATACTTAGTAGCTACCTGCGCACGCTGGGTCGATGCGTCATCGTGACCTTCATTAGCACCCTGACTCCTGATTGGTCGTTACGAGTAAGGATTGTTGTTCTTCTATAAATATAATATTTTTTGTTATGACACTCATTACATTACTTACGCTTCGTTACGCAATACGCACAATGGAGAATTTATTTTCTAACGAACGAAGAACTAACAAATATCCCTAGAAAAGATAAAATACGATCTATACAGTTTCTCTATGATTACGTCGAAACAAACATATTATCTTACAAATTAAAAACTTTTATTTTCGCGAAAAATTATTCCTATTAATACTTAACATAATTTAGCATATCGATCGTACCTATCCCGTTATCGATATGCACCTCAACAATTCTTACGCACATCACTACACCTCTCCATAAGACCGGTAAGTGCGAACGAGACAGACAGATAAATATGATTTATGACCTGAAGGCTCAGTTCATAATGCGTCGACTATAGTACTTTAAAATAATGAGGATTCGCCGCTTGCGTTGCGATTTTAAGCGATTATCTTACTTTAGCTCTTGACATAAGATTATTTTCCCTTGATTCGCCGTAAATAAAAACAACCTTGAACTTAGCCTATTGATAAACTGTCAGGAACTGTCCTATGATGCTAAAAATAGTCATTTTTTCTATTAGTTTTTAGCGTGATTGAGGATTTTAAAAAGAAAAAATCTTAAAAATTTCGAAAAAAATTCTTTCAACCAAAGTGTACTATTACTGATGCTGATTCAAAGGAAAAAAATTAGTCAAAGGTTTATTTAGAACACGATATATAAAAGTTGAAACTAGAAAGTTGAAGAATACCGCGAATAAGACGCATTTGGACACACTCGCCAACAATAAATAAATAATATTAAATAAATATTTTATTGATCTAAAGACACATGTTTACATAATAACCGAACAGTTCGTTGCACTGCAAAAGTATAAAACTGTGCTGCAGTGACAACTCCCACCACAAGACAATGAAGTATATTATAGTATATATAGCACACGATACATTGCAGATATAGTGAACTTTAAACTAAACAGAAAATAACAAAAAGTAACGAACTCAAGTGTCATTCGCGGCTATGAGCGCACGACGTGTGTTTGTTGAGTGTAAGTGAATGCAAGTGTGTGTAAGTATGTGGTGTGTGTGTGTAGCGTATACCTTTAATGTGACTGAGTATTAGTGTGTGTATGTAAAGTAAGGAACATAAATATACATATTTTTTTTTTTTTTTAAATTATAGGTTAACAGTTAAAACAATAAACCTAAGACAGGTGGGGCATGAAAAAAAAAAGTATATATAATACTAGGATATGTCCGCGACTTCGTCCACGCTTGACTTGAAATTCCCGGGACACAAAGTACCGTAGCATTTAAAAAAGAATCTAAGCTATCATTTTAGTTAATCTGTGTGGGAAGAAGCTAATTTTTATGCACCCGAACAACTACAAACCGCTCCCGGGAAATACCCGCGCGATTCCTGGGATAAAGTATATCACACATTTTATTATATAAAATTTGCTATCGATCAATGAAAAAACAACATTGGAATTAGATTTTTTTAATCTGGACATTTTAAATTATTCCCAGAAAAAATACCGCGGGAGTCCTAGGATAAAAAGTAGCACTGATTTTAATTTTAAGAATTTGCTGTCGGTCAGCGAAAACCGCATCTAAATCGGCCCAGTTGTTTTTACGTAAATCCCGAACAAACAGACAGACGAACCGACAAATAGACAAGGAATCTAAAAAAAAATTGCATAGTGTTCTCCATCGTTTATATAGTGTATTCCAGTTGGTTTTTTTAATAGGTTCAATGTCCAGACATGGCATTATTAGATTTTTATATATATTATAGATCACCTGCGCGAGCGCATAGGCGAGGTCCCTGGGCACCGGTTGGCTGGCCCGGCGCCGGTGCAGCGCGCGTGTGCGCCGCGGCGTGAGCGCGCACGCGCCGCCGCCCGCCGACTCCGCGCCCGCGAACAACACTGTCGCCAGCTTCTGGAAGCGAGACACCTGCACAACACACAAATACAATATTTTATTTCATTTTTTTGTTTGTTCCTTGTATCTGCGATCAGAAATTGTTAATTATAATTCTTATTGAAAATTATAATTCTTACAATATAAAAACACATAAATTAATACACATATCAACTAAGTTTCCACTAAAAAATAATTCATGTTACGCATTTAGCTCATACAATTATAAGAAAATTATAATATATTTGATACAATATTGGAAAATTAGATTTAAAATAAAAAAAGGAATTAAATCATACAATACCACACAAAAAAAAAAAAAAAAAACTACAATATGTCTATTTATCTATATAAATTTTAAGTCATAATTATCATGTCATAAAAAAAATCGTGATACATGTTAAAAATGAGTCATAATATTAAAAAAAAATAATAATATTAATGAAATCAAAGTCAAAATAATAAAAATAAAATATATAATATATAATAATATGCAGATGATTGGGTTGTTTTAAAGATGTGTAAGACGGCAACATCCAATGATTTGCTTTCTTTAATTTAATTGGAGCTACATTTTGCATCCAGGTCGAGAATGTGCGCTAGTTTTAGACGCTTTTGTGGGACGTTATGCAGCAGCTTCTAGGCAAGCTCATTTAGGTGAACCATTAGTTGTTCGTCACTAAGATAAATACTGTTAAATTACCTGAATGGGGTCTGAGTGGTCCAAGGCTTCTCTCAAATCATTCCTCAAATAGTTCAATGCGATGTGATGCTGCGACGGATGGGTGACCATCTCCCTATAGCACGCCTCTCTTAAAGCAGCTCTCGCATTGCTTTGCACTTTCTCCAGCGGTGCTTTAGTCAGCTGTAAAGACCATAAATCGTCTAAGCGCAGCCTCGGGCTGGCCTGGTTGCCCGGGTTGCCTCCAAAGAGATAATGAATCTGAAAGAATTAAAATAGATAAAAAAATTAACCAAAAACAAAACGGGACTTCACACTAAACAGAAAAAAAAAAATTTACAACATCTTGAAGTTAGTGCCAAGTAAAACATAAAAAAATCCCAACAAATTTGCAAAATATAGTAATTTTTGTTTTACTTCGCACAGACTTACGTAACCGACGAAAGTACGTAAAGGAGTCTCGAGGCTGATTTTGATAAAAGCTAAAGTGGTATCATAAAATTTTTGAGAAATCAAACCTCCTGGTCAGGAATCGAATTGACTAATTTTGAAATAAAAAAACATGCTGTATTATTATACCAACTCCTAATGTTACTTGTAAGGACCAATTTCTGCAGATAATTAACGTCAAGCTAAGGGAAAAAGCTTGATTTTTAACAAAATGCTGTATTACAATCAATTTCTGTAAAGGAACATCAAACTTCAAACTAAAGGAAAGGATTGTTTTTAATAAAATATTCTATTATTTTCCTTACATCCTATCTATCTATCTTGTTACCACTATTGCTACTATTTTTTGTCCTATTATATCTTTAACAAGGATATGCCCTCGACTACCTTATCCAAGTGTGGACTTTGTTGCTTTGAAATTCCCGCGGGATTTCCGGGAAAAACAATCTCACACCTTTTATTACATTAAATTTGTTATCGGTCAGTAAAAAAAATCACATAGGAATTTGATTTTTTTTAGACTGGGCAGTTTAAATAATTCTCAGAAAATTTCCCGCGGGATTCCCAGGATAATAGTGCAGAGTTCAAGTCTAAGAATTAGCTGTCGATCAGCGAAAACCACATCGAAATCAGCCCCGTAGTTTTTACCTGCATCACAAACAAACTGACAAGAAATCTAAAAAAATTGCATCATGTTCTCCATTGTTTATATAGAGTATTCCAGTTGTTTTTTTAAATAGGTTCAATGCATAGACACGGCATGTTTAGAATTTTATAACATTATAGATCAAATGTTTTTTTACAAAATTATTGGGCATAATAAGTGTTGAAGTTGTAGCTGGCCCTAGAGAAAACTTTAGTATTTAAATAAATTGGTTACCTAGCTACAACTGAAAAAAAATAACAATTTTTGATAGTGTCATTGAAAAAGAAATCTCATATGTATATAGTGTGAAAAGTGCAATAAAAACAATATAAAACTTTTATTAAATTTGTAGTGATCTGTGAACTTATTAACGTATCCATCAACAACCACATTCTCTGCTAGGATAGGTGAGTTACCCTATATTAATAAGTACCTTTTTAACAGGATCATAGACCAGTTGGTGCGCGAACCTTGGTCTCGGTTCGTTGGGCGCCACACTGTCGTTCCTGTACACGCATGTCCAAGTCATACTCCGCAACGCGAATACCCATAGCGTGTTGTACACTCGTTTGTCTTTCTCTTTACTCATACCCTGAAAAATTTCTAATTATAGTGCATTCCAACCACCAAGAACAGGAAACAAACAAACATTAAAAAAAACCACTTTTATTTATGGAATTTATATGTTATGGTTACAGTATGGCTCTCTTCCACGGCAGAAGGCAGGAAAGGGGCTAGGAAAATGGGCAACGCGAGTATGTGAACATAAAATATGTGGAACATAGCATACTTGCGTTGCTTACTCGCTGCCGGAGCAGTGTGCATAAATGAGGGTTTAGGCTGGATGGTTCATTTGTCTATCGCTTTTGTCATAGAACAAGTATTGAAAAATAATGGTAAAGTACCTTGATCCTAGCTAGAGTTGGCAAGTCTTAGTATGTATTTGATATTCCAAGAGAGTAATTTTAGAAACTTACTCAATTATGAATAATAGAAATAAAATTTTATTTCATGTAACTCTGAACTTAATTTATTATAATCAGTAGACAAACAAACACATTGTATATTCACAAGGTCAGCACGATAGATGTCTTATGGTTAGTATACTATGGACAACTTTGGGGCCAGTCTCAGATTTAGACCCAGAGCATAGTAAATTATTGAAATATATCATACACAATTCATAACACAAGCAAAACTTGCTTAGCTTGGGGATTTATGTCTGTGTTTATTAGCCAATTATTCATTATTTTGTTTAAAACAAGAAATCTAAAAGAATTGCATAGTGTTCTCCGTCGTTTATATAGGCTATTCCAGTTTTAAAATTTTAAATAGCTTCAATGTACAGACACGGCATTTTAAAAATATTATAACATTATAGAAGAAAGGATCACTCACAGAGAGTACGAACATCTCGTCAGTGTCGGGGTCCAGGGTGGCTCTTTGCGTGAATCCGGCGGCTGGTGGGGGGGTCGGCGCCAGGCCCTGGCAGAGCGCGGCGCAGTGGCCCGAGCCCACGTCCCACCACCACAGGTCCACCAGATGCTCCTTGTTCCGTTGACCAAGGAACATGTAGAGCCTGCGTTGCACCTATACAACAGAATGCCAGATTATGTCGTCAAAATCAAACGCCTCTTAGTCGCTGATTTAGAAACAGAAGAAAGAAGACCCTTAAAATAAACAGAGTTTACAATGTGTGAAGGTGACCACTATTCAAGTAAGCATTGCTGTTATGTTTATGAGGATTATCACTGATGATCTTCTGGCTCCAATAGTATTTCTGTCTCTGGCAGATGGAGATAAAAACGAAGTATCAATATGTTTACTCACTTTAATTCCACACAACGATACGGCTTGAGAAGCTTACGAGAGGCGACTAGCATCGTAGCCACGAATATTCACATATTAAAAAATTTGCTGAATTACAACTTGTATAGTAGTTACACAGAGAAAAGAAATATAAATAAAATTGTTCCTATAAACTTACAGGATGAAACAGCATCGAATGGGAGACACGAGGCTGGGGTGCAGGCAAATCATGTTTATCAGGTAAAAGAAGTTGCCATGTATTGGTCTGAATGTAATATGCGTACAATCCTGAATACTGAGGGCTCACCACTTCTTCTCTGTAACAAAAGAAGTAACAGAAAGGGTGATTTAGATCATAAACATAACATAAATTTATCTATAAAAATTAATATTATTATAAATGGTAAAAGGGGAGACCGGAAAGAAAATGGGAATATGATCTGCCAAAAGATTGGAATAGTAATAAATGACATATTCTGGAGGAGGTCTATGCCAGGGAGGCATCCTGACCACTATTTTTAATGTATTAAAAAATGATTTAAAAAAGTCAGTGAAAATAAAGGCTATTTTTATCTTATTTAAATGGCAAAAATAGAAATATGGTAAGCAATGTACTGCACAGAATTATTTAATAGAGACATATTTATAATACATAGATATATATAGTAGAACATCTGTATTAGAATTATATTAGTTAATACTCACGAATTAGCTGGCAACACTCTACCTCCAAATACAAAAATAGTCTGAGTGTCCGGGTCAATGCACATCTGGTGGTCGAACACCAGCCTCGGACCTCCAGCACTTGCTGTGTCAGCACATATTAACGACCAACAACCAGTAGTTACGTCATACACGTATAGATCGCTCTGCAACAATAGTTATGTATTTAATATTAATTGAATTGGTCATTTTCTAAGACAATTCTATTTTCATGCCAAATCATAGTCACACGTGGTCATTAGCTGAAGAAATTAGGTTTTTAAATCCATAATAAAGTCTATATGGCTTCACTGCACTGTATGGCCTGTATTGAACAACAGAATCAAGAGCTGCGTGTAACGGAGATGAATATGCTGAGGTGGAGTCAGGCGGAAGGACCACGAAAATATATACCATTTTCCACTATTCCTACATCACATATAACTTATACTCTGCTCACTCACCCTGTTTTGCCTTTTTCACTATACTAAAACTAGTTTTATTCGCTTTAAGCACCAATATAATTTGGTCTCAACTTATTCTCTAACTTGTCACTTTAGTGATTCAAATGGATACAGTGGCGGCTTTGTACTCACATTCATATTACTAGGAATGCGCTGCCCATTGTCCAAATACCTTCCCAAAGTATAAAGCCTTCGATGCACCGGATCAAATACCATTTTATGACAGGAGCGTGGCGATGGACCATAGACTAGGCTACTGTGCCTACATAACAGGGTCCATCTTTCTGATGTTGTACAAAAGGACCATAGATCGTCGAGGTCCTCTGTTCCATTCCATCCACCAAAGAGGTACAACGTTCCTAAATTTCAAAAGTGGATTAGCTTAAACAACATTATTTAATGCAGCAACTTATGTATATCATCCTTTAAATTTATGAATATGAGTCCAGAAATAAATCCAATAAGATTAAAATATCCTGAAGTTTAGAGTCCTCGATGCGTAAGCTTTGCTGTGCATTTGTGCGAGTTATTACCAGCTATTAGCTACTGCTAGTACCAGAGGTGAAGTGCGGAAAGTGCGCGGCAGAGAGGTGACGTGTGAGGGACGCGCTGCGCCACAAGCCGTATCTCACAGTACACTATCTGTGTGCTATCACACAAATGCAAAGTTGAGCTTACGCCGCGAGGACTATATGTGACTATAGTCATAAATAACAGCAATTATAGAGAGAGATAACACTTTATTGTACACCACCATTACACAAAACACAGAAAATCTTATAACCTAAAAATATTCTAAATGTGCACAATGGGCGGTGTTATCGCTAAGAACCGATCTCTTCCAGACAACCCGTATTGTAGTTCTCAAAGAAGTAGGGATAAATAACCCACCCCAATATTTTTTAAGTCGAATACCCACCTACGCGCCGTAATCGTAACCGTGGCACATTACTGTAACCAAAATTCATAGTGTACGTAGGTCACGAGCCTACCGAGTGTAGAGCGCACTGCGCTCGCAGCGAGCCGAGGGCATCCCCTAGCTCATTTTGTAACTGTAAACATTGCACGTTACTGTAATTAAGAATCATGGCTCGCGAGCGCAACACGAATCGATGATTGTTGGTTTTACGACTAATCAAAGTTGAATGATGTGGCGACAGCCGGCCGTCAAAGACAAAATGTCGTGAATCAAACGATGCATGGGGAGCTCGCAGTACGCGCGTGTGGATACACTAGAACCTCGTTACTGTATCTATCTGGCTACATAATGAGTTTGCAGCCAACACCGGCTCGTTTTGCCTATCGTATGTTAGGGGTAAAGCTCGCTGATAAATACGCGTTCAACGGCGGCTCGTTGGACGTGGTGAGAGAAGGTCATTTCCTGCGTACACGTTAGAGCGTGTTACTGTATCTGCTCGGTTACAGATACGGCTTGCATATCAGTACTTGGGTTTACTTTCTTGAGCCATTCTCAAGACTATTTCTCTTACTCACTATAGTGTTGGGATTAAGCTCCCAGATGAGGTTTATAATATACAATACATTACAATACGATTTTTTTAAAGATGTCTCAATAAACATTATCAGACAACAAAGTATAAGATACAATTTGTAAAATACCTGTAGTGGAGTCCACAACAAGCTGATGACCACCCCTTGGACCAGGTTTTAAACAACAAGAAGAGCCTCCACAAGACGATTCGCAAAAGTCAAATAAGTCCGCTACATTCGCAGGACCTTCCTGGAAATCGATACTGACTGTTCAGTAATTACATAAACCAAAGGACAAGCCCACTTCATCACCAACTTTGATAGCTGGACAAATGTAGGCAAGCCAAGTTGGCAATGCCCTGAGCCAACTTACAATTCTCCAGGCATAGACCCTGGCTGAGAATAGTTATTAATGCAGCCTCTGGACATGGCCATTTTAACAGGCATGTTTTCAATATAGGTGTCAATCACTACCCCTGTGTAAAAATCTTCTCTGGAGGCAGAAGAAACAACCGCTTGTGTCCTGGTAGAATGCGGAGGGGTGGCCCAATAATATAGGGCAAAGTATTTGGACGCCCCAGGTAGCTTTTGGGAAGTCTTCGGTAACATTAAGAAACTGGTGGATTTTCTAGAGGAGTTGGGTCGTATGGAGTAACCCCTCATCCACCCTCGCACATAAAATAGGAGCTACGTCGTCAAGTTGCAAAAAAGCACTCGAATGCAGAAGATATGGGCAATATTATCTCTCAACCTGAAAAATAGCAACTTACAGCAGTGTCGGGTCTTGGGTCTCTATCCACACAGAATAAATCATGATTCTGTACATTGTTAGTGGGTTGTGGTACGTCGCCAAACCACAATTTCTCCTCCACTTGTGCTGAGCACGCCGACATTTGTCGCCATACTGGCGTGTATGGCTGCCATGACATGTACCAATCGAGTTCTCCATCTGAAATTACAAATAAACGGATTAGTCACGCGCCGAAAGGGTAGACCCAAAAAACACTGGCTGGACGTCGTAATGGATGACACTCATACCAATGGTCTCACAATGTCGAAGACCAAAGCGAATTGGAAAAGTAGAAAAGCGGACACCGGGCTTCGCGGCAGATGCTTCGAACGCAACCGGGATTTAACGCTAGGACTATAATGAGATTAATCTCAAGTTTAGATAATATCATTTGAAGTCCCCAGTTTTCTTCTTTTACTCTTCCACTTATGCGATCTTCATTACAGGGATAACGAAGATCGCATAAGTGGAAGAGAAAAGGAGAAAACTGGGGAAATGTAGTCACAAGAAACAATATAATTTCTAGCAGCCAGGTGACCTGTCGTAAGATGTGACAAAACAGCTTGAACCCCAGTTGTAGGTTATTTACCCATTTGGATGGCCCCCTCTGGTCTATAGTGATCCGCCGTAACAACCAAGAGTTGTGTTCCAGCATTAGTGGCTAGGTTCCAGTATTCCTTTAGTCAGAGAGTGGTAGCACATTGGTAGCGCCTTTGGTGTAACAAAAGTCCATAGGTAACGGTAACCACTTTCCATCAGTGGGCCGCCTGCCTATCTGCTGAACTTATGTAATAAAAAAATATGTAAAGCTAGACTTAATAGAGACAGTGAAATGTCATGAAGTTTGACATATGTTTATGAGAAAATATTTTACCAGATACCGCCTCATCAAATATCTGCTCCGCCATTTTGTAGTCCCCATTTTCAACAAGCGCATTCCAAAGACGTGCTTGTATCGGTCCTTCGAGTTGCACGCCACTCTCTCGTGATAAAGCTTCGAAAGCGTCTTTGTAGCGACGCCTGCGCAAATGTTTTAGTAATATTCGCACAGCTTCTTCTTCTTTACGCTGCAATTAATAAAAACGTGAAGAGCTCGAGATTGGAAATCACCAGAGGTTATTAGAGGGTATGCCAACAACATATACTGAAGTACTTTGGCCAGATAATCCAAAAAAATTTAGACAATACGGAGAGACTTGTAATGACTGGAAAAGTTGAAGGCAAGAGACCTCACCAAGTACCCACTTGGTGAGGATAGACGAACTTGCCAACCAGCCGGTTATGTCAATAAATTTAGACCCCACCCTGCTGCAAACAGATCTCAGTGGAAGAGAGCAATTATTCCTTGCCATTAAAGTCATGATTCTCAGCAATGAGGAAAAAACTTAGAAGAAAAAAATAAAAATATATAATGGATAATAAGTCCCATTTTGTTGAGCGTTTCTGTACAGTACCATGTATGAGTGTGTGAGACCAAAAGTGGGTATAATTGCACAGCACACTGACCACTGATTATTCCATCAGACACACACACTATTGCAGTGTGCATGTACTATCAGACCAATTGAAACATGACCCACCATAAGGTCTTTTTCCTACAGTTGTGAAATACAATTAGGTTGAAATTCGCCTGAACATACATTTCCTTGGTAACGAACTTGTTATCATTTTATTAGACATTGACAGTTACTGACTACGTTGTATTAAACAGATCGGAGAGACTCGACTATACTCGTGTATAACATCTGACAAATTCTATTACATGCTATTACTATCTCTGTCATTAAGTATATTGGATTAAGGGCCGGTTCCTATATCTTACCGACCGTTTGTTTGCCTTACTAACGGTTAAAATTTGACGTAATCTCTATACAAGTAATGTCAAAATTCAACCTACGGTAAGGCAGGAGAGTGAATAGTAAGATATCGGAACCGGCCATAAATCGACAAGCCAAAGGTGACACAGGCCAAACCTTTGATATTAGGGTTATCGTTATATGTAAGGTAGCAGAAATAAATAAGAAAATAAAACATTAACAACATTAATGTGGAAGAATTTAAAAATAATAACTTTTTTTGTTAATTTTATTCATTGGTTTCAAAGTTAGAAATGGCACCCACTTTACCCTACTTAAACCTAAAACCGGGTATAAGCACCATTGTTTTCAATGACGTCTAATAGTCGATTACGCATCGACCCGATTAGATGGTTGCAGATGTCGGTTCCCCTCATGTTCCATGTGTTCCAAATTTCATTACAGTGCTGCTCAATTGCTTCCTTTGTCCTCTCGTTTCTGTTATCCCACATTTGAACCACAAACCCCATAAATTTTCTATTGGGTTGAGGTCTGGTGACCTAGACGGCTATGTAATGAGAGTATTTCATCTTCATGCTGGGTAAACCAATTCGAGACGATTCTGGCGGTATGTAATTGACAATTGTCGTGAACGTAGGAGAATACAGGGACTTCGTCAAGTGGGTACACTATTCGCACTGTCGGTAACATTGATTCTTCCAACAAATTAACATAGTTTCATGTGTTTTGACGAGGAGAAATTTGGACAAGTTCACCTAAACCTCCGGTACCCATCCAGGCCCACATGTTAGCTGAAATTCGACCAGATAACTGATTAGGCACTATGTGATCCTCTGTGTATCGCATATTGTTATAACGCTACAAAGTTAAGCGACCATGTGGAGAAGATTTAAATGATTTTTCATCTGAAAATATGGTATTAGTCCAGTCAAAGTCTAAATAATTATGTTTCAACATCATTTCATCATATATCAAAGTTTAATCTTGCTGTTTTGTGTGCATTCGTTAAGTGTACTTTTTTAGCATAATGTCGGTAATGCACTCCAATACCGTGTAAATGATTTCTTATGGTTTGTAAACAAACGTCGTAACGTGCCGCGAAATATTGGGTATGAGAAAAAGGATGTTCTTTATTTCGTTTGTTATTCGACAAATGCCATAATTATGTTTTCGTCTATCTTCAAGAATGCCCTCTTCAGCGTGCCATCTGATGCATGTTCTCACTGTGTTCTGACTTATATTTAACACTCGTGATATTTCTCGAATGCCATAGCCTTTTACACTGAGCTCTACAATCCGAGCTCTTTGTTCTGCGAGACCAGCCATTATACAATTTAAATAAGTATTTAATTCTTAGATATTGAGTTCTAATTTTTATTCTCATTGACTTTACTTGACTTCTGATATACTTTCAGAATGACATTTTATTTTTAAAAATATAGTACTTTTTCTATAATGAAAAGAGTTAGAATTATAAGACAGATTTCAATTTGAGATTCAAATGATTTCAAATCATTACTGTTTTATCTAAAACATATGTAGTACAATGATCACAAAGTTTAAAATTGCATAGTTCTCTGAGCCTAGTGATGCATTTTTATTAATATTTAAAACGTCCTAAGTGCAACACACACACGATAAACCTTACTATTTTGACTGTTTTAAAGAAATTATTAGCAAAGTGGGTCATAATTCAATTGGTCCGATAGCACAATTGTACACATGAAAGCAAGAGTAAACCCTACTGGCCATCGTGAATTGCAAGAACTATAAAACCACAAGTAAAGACTAGGTTAATTATTAGAATAGAAGAAGAAACAGACAAATCATAAATGCATGCAGAGAAACAGTACTAGTTTATTTGTTAGTAATGAGGTATTAGATGAAAATATTTATGAAAGGGTGATATCTGGGCATTACTTTCAATCTTATTTGACATTGTTTTTACTTGTAAAACCTAAATTTCTAATGTTAATCATTTAACTTATAGGTGTCAATAACAGTTTATTTATCTAGTAAAGTTTTCCCCAGCAGCTGGCTGCTGCGGGTCTGCAGGTCATTCTCTATTGTATGCCTGTTGTTTAAAGAGCAAGCAAGCATTAATACAGGTTACATTGCATTAAATTTTTATGTTAGTGCTATCTGCCCCCAGAAGATTCACTTCATTTTATATAGCAAACTATCCCATCTCCCAGGATGAAAAATATCTATGCTCATATATGTAAATTTGAGAGATAATTGGTCTCCCATACAAACTATCATCCCCTATTTTTTAAAATTAGAAAATGACATCATAAATAAACAAAACCTATCCTACTTTATAGGATAAGCTTATATAAATCTATCCCTTTTCCATGATGAAAAGTATATTATGTCTATCCTAGATATTGAACTTACATATATACCGGGTTTCAGCCAAATTGGTGCAATAGTTTTACTGTGAAAGCATAACAGACAGACAGACAGAGTTACTTTTGCATTTATAATATTAATAGGGATTTCCAGCATACATACCAAATTAATTGTATCCATAGATTTATTAATAAGATCCTCATGAACTTTGCCATGTAACTCCACATACCATATAGTGTAGTTATAAGCTGGGCCCCATGATTGTAAAGGCACTATTTTTAGGTACCTCACAGGGAGATATAAGCCCTCTTGTGTTCTGTGCCTTAACCTAAACACTTCAGCTGCACTGTCCTTCTTTAAACCACTGAAATAAAATGTAGACAGATGATTTGGAGTAAATATAAAGTAAAGAGCTGTTTTGATAAAAATGAAATTCTTATAACATCAACATAACACAAACAATTTTCTCAAACACTGTGGTTTTATGACAATGAAATTTGATAAATAGGTGAATTCTGTATAACATAGCATAACATATTTGGGGGGCTGGATGAGTATCTTGGCTGGAGGTGAATGCACAAGCAAGCCCACAGCCTGGACAAAGGACACTCGAGGTTCAGACAGGGATTTTAGTGGATATCCCTAACCATGGCATGGCAATAGCACTTCACATGTGAGGTGCTAGTGCCACCCAACCTGGCGAATCCCACACATGGGTCACAACCTTTCCCTTTGCGCAGCTTATGGTCCTCAAATGCATTTCATAAACAAAAAGGGTGGATGAGTATTACTTAATGTGACAATGGGGGATGGAGGGTCTAAGATTACATGATGTTGACAGTTTGTATTGGTGAAAAAAAGGAATTCAAGTTTCTGTGATCTGACATTTAAAATGTGATGAAGGTAAAAAAGTAATAAAAGTCCAAAATTCAGTGTAGAATGTATGGACAATATAATATATATATATATATATATATATATATATATATATATATATATATAATACAGGTTTCATAGGGAAAGGAACTTTACAATTTTTTACATATATAAGATTAAACATATTAAAAAAGACAATTTGTTAAGATGCCTTATCTTGAGAACTCCTTTATACTATTGGCTCTGCCAATTCAACATACAAATTGAATTTTACCCAGTGAGTTCAGTCTCTTATTTTTATAATCACTGTTGATTATACATACAGTGCATAACATTTAGAAGAAAACAGTACATTATTCATTTGGAAAGGACCTGTTAATTCTAAAACTGTTTTAAATATTCTATTTCAATCCTTCAGCATAAAAATAAATTATAAATATAAATAAAACTTTCTTCACATTTGGTAATTACCACAAATAATCAAGATGTAGGGTACAAACAATGTTAATGAGTTTAACAATCTTAAATAAATACTTACCTGCTCAATAACAGAGATAAGTTGTTCTCATCTGTTCCACCAAAGATTTGAAACTTCTTAAGGTCACTAACATGAGCTTTTATGTATTTTCCGAATTTAATTGTTTCAACTATAGCTGGTGAAGTTAATTTCAACATTACAAATTGTAACGGCGTTGTGCTGTCTGTAAACCATCTACATAATTGATCTGTTGGATTATTCACCATTATGTTGCTGAAAATTTAATTTTTATGACATGTCTTATATTATAAGTTATAATAATAAATTGACACAATCGAATACAACAATTACGGATGTAATTGTATTTAGAATAAGGCAGTCAATTGTAAAATTAAATACCACGGCAGGGTCGGGAATTTTTATAGGAGATATAATTATAAAGATTATGTGGAAAAGAATAATGACTTACTCTGGTGTATAATTAGCCGAAAAACTCGAATATTTATGGATGGTATATGAGAGCTTAACTGTTTCGTAATTATCATCCATTTTTACGATTTAGTATTTTCACTGCAATCAATGGAACTTTGTTATTATTTCAGATTATGACAATTTTATGACATAATGACATTCCTACATTTAGGTAGGGGAGTGGGGGGTGACAAAAAATGTTTCCAGCGTAAAATATCTACATTTTTTTGGTCCCATTATTTAGTTTTATTCCATTTACTTATTTTTCAAAAGAATATATAAATAAATATTCAGTACTGTTATTTAACTGAAGGATAAAAATTTAAATTTAGAAACAGATACATTTCAATGGCGAAATAACTACTAAAAGACATGTTTTAAAACAGCAGGTATTATCGGTATCGGTGACATTTGACCTGAGTTCATATTACACGCATGACCTTTACATTCTATTTTCTGCAGAGAATTCCAGCACCGACCACCGCTCCGCTTGTTTTGTTTTGATAACAATTTAACAAATATATACATTACATTATATGCACGTGAGGTTTTGACCGATCAAAACATCTCTATTCTTTTTTACTACAAAAATGAAGCCAGCCGCATTATTAACATTTATATCATTGTGTCTGTTTTCTATTTCAAATTCTGTGGTTTCGCTATCAACTTTAGAGTTGAAATACTTAATGAAAAAAATAATTCCGTCCTTGGAAGGTGCAGTAAAAGGAGATTTGGGAAAAATTGGAGTATTAGGAGGTTCTATAGAATATACTGGAGCTCCTTATTTTAGTGCAATATCAGCTTTTAAGGTAAGCATTTTCTCACTCTTAAGAAAAACTAGATAGATAATACCTTGCATGGGTACTTGCTTGTATACTTTTTGATTTATATTTATACTTCATAGGTTGGCGCCGACTTAGTTTACGTGGTAACAACAGATAATACAGCTCAAGTAATTAAAGTATATAGTCCTGATCTTATCGTCTATCCTTATTATAATAGGAGCCATGGTTTTAAAATCAGCTCTTTATTACCAAAAATGAACGTCGTTGTCATTGGCCCTGGATTGGGAAGGGAAGAAGAAACACTACAATTGATGTATAATATCATAGAGGACTGTAAAAAGCTGCAAAAACCTCTTGTTATTGATGCCGATGGACTTTATGCTGTAACAAAAAATGTTTCAATTTTGAAAGATTATACTAGTCCAGGAGTTATTTTAACACCAAATCTTAGAGAAGCTAAGTACTTAATGGCAGCAACTACTAATGATAGTAATTGGTATAAATATTGGGGAGATCATGTTTCTGTTTTAATAAAAGGACGTGAAGATAAGTATTATTCTATTGTAGATAATGTCAACTGGAGTTCGTCAGAAGGTGGTTCCGATCGACGTGCTGGAGGACAAGGTGATATTCTATCAGGTGCTTTAGGAACATTTTACAAATGGGCTATCATGGCAAATCTGAATGATAAAGAAAACCCTGTACATTTAGCTAAGAGTATAGCAGCTTTTGCTGCAGCCCAATTTACAAGAGAATGTAATGCTAAAGCTTTTGAAAAACACGGTCGAAGTATGCTTTCTTCTGACATGATACAAGAAATGCATTCAGCATTTGACCAAATGTTTCTTTAATTTAAATTAAAAATAACAATTAAGGTGACTTTTAGTTTTTAATTTGAATATTTAATGAAAATAAATATTAATAAAAGACTGTCTTTAATTTCTATTTGTAATTTTTCCCTATTAATTATAAACTCCTAGGGCAATATAACTAAAAACAAAATTCAACAAACTTTTTAATAATCGTGTAAATCTTAATTTTAACTCTGAAACCTTTTAATTTTGTTTGGCAATTGTAAGTCGTAATAATTCATGGTCAAAAAACTAGACATTGAGAGTTTAATTAGAGGTCGCAATCCGCTCAGAAATCTATTTTATTATACTTGCTATGAATGGCCTTAACCACTATATGATAATTAATCCTGTGTTTGATTAATGAGTGAAACAGTTTTGCCTTGTGGTCGCTTGTGTGGCAACATTTGTCATATGTCAATTTTGTTAAAATATTGTATGTTATTGTGTCACAGTGGTTTGTGTTTAAAAACCTAATTATCGTGTTCGAGTTGTATAATATTTATTTCAACATGTATATTTTTAATTTTAATAAAATCATAATCAATTAATCATGGCTTGCATGTAAAGTATTTCAATTAATTTGTAAAACATTAGGATTAAAATCACATCCCACCAGCATAATAATTATGGATTTAGTTGTATCGCAATGTGATAAAACAGAAATTATCTTATTTGTGTTTTGAACGTTAACAGTTGCAATTTCGGGATTTCGCAGTTTATTCATTGTAATTTCCTAATTTCATTTTTTCTCATTATCAAAAATAATTCTATATCTTTTATCAAATTATATACTTCATATTCAATGTAGGAACGATATAATTGCTCCATTATTATGGAGGACGAAATTGAAGAATGTGTGAGAAAGAAGTTTCAGTGGTCGCAGTTGACAGCATCAGTGAAAAAGGTACATTTATGGAAAAATTGTTATAATATTTTATTGTTTTCTATGAGTATTCATAGTATTTTTTCGTATCACTTACAGCTGTTAGGAGACTCTCCGAAAGAATATGAAAGATATATATTCGAATTCAGTATTAAAAACCAATTGAGGTATCGAGGGAGTTTAGGTAAGTGATATAACTTTTATATTGCGAAATGGCTAACAATGCCCTGTATAATGTTTTTAGGATTTACTTGTGATTTTTCCTGCATGAACTTCTAATTGCTTCCTATGGTAACTATGCATTTTCTAGGATAAATGTGTCATACATTATGTGTTTGTTACTACAACGATATTGCTGTCATGTATAGATAATAATTATTATCATATCAAGATAACCACACACATGTATATGTTTTCTGTTTCCTCATTAATATGTATTAATATGTAGTATTGTAAAACCAAGTGACTGTGCCTGTGCATTTAATTTGTAGATCTATGTATTAATATGTGAAGGGAATTCTTTGCATCCCCTTTTAAGAATTTTGGACACATTAAGTACTGTGATATTTGGCATAATTAAAGTTTACAAGGAAAGGAAGTGCTAAAGGCTATTTTTGTGTTTGATATGTGTTATAACATTAAATAAAATAAACAGGCAGACAAAAGTGGTAGAGCATAGTATATAAAATGATAGATAGATTGATTAGACTAATCACTGTCACCTACCTAATCGCAGTACCCCCCTACTTCATTTTCTCTTTGAATATGTTGTAATATTGTGTTATGATTTCCTTACAAATATTTATATATTGAGGGCTTCATAACAAATGGGTGTACAGAAAAAAGTGCAGTTTTACACAAGGGACAAAATTGTGAATAAAACAAAACTAGTTGATTGTATAAGGCTGAAATTTGGAATACCCTTCTTTTTAGGTAGAGCTAAATGACATTTTTACATATACACCTATATGTTATGAAGCCCTGGATATGTACATGCATATAAGAGGGATCCTCAGAAAGTTTTGCGAAAAAATAGAAAAGATTCTATAGGTAAATATTTTTTTATTAAATCTTTTCAAAGTACTCTCCACCAGCCTCTATACAAAGTTTCATGCATCTGAATCAGTTTTCGTAGACTGCAGAGCCCTGGGTTTGGTCGCTTGTTGCTCACAACAGAGACAACTTCTGCTGAGCATTCGGTAGTATACCATTCAGAGTTGATGCATCTTTGGTTCTGTAAAGGTACTGACACTAAGTAGCCAGTCAAATTGAAAAAACCCATGATCAAAATCTTCCTCACATTTCTAGATCTGTTCACTTTGGTAGGCCTTGATTAATTTTGAACCACCCAAACCATTGACTGGTGCTTCGTTTCTGGATCATATTGATAAATCCAGGTCTCATAATCTGTAATGAAGTTGTATACACGCCACATGAACCTGCTCCAATTTGTTTATCATATCACAGCACTAGTCCACCTGGGCCTGCTTCTGAGCATCGAAGAGGTTGTCCGGCACCCAGCGTGAAACTATCCTCCTCAGGCAAAGATGCACATGTAGAATCTCATGAAGGCTTCCCGATGCAATCTGCAGAACAAGCTGAATCTCGTGATACATAACTTGCCTATTGTCTTGAATA
The DNA here is from genome assembly GCA_039645545.1 of Dendrolimus houi. Lineage (NCBI taxonomy): Eukaryota > Metazoa > Arthropoda > Insecta > Lepidoptera > Lasiocampidae > Dendrolimus > Dendrolimus houi. The sequence continues at coordinate 15,487,518 of CM077134.1, forward strand.
AAAAATTTATCTGCTAGCACATTTTCTTCTGTAACAAACGTCAAAGGGCAACCACTTCTCTCTTCATCCCCCAAAGTTAGTCGAAGGTGCTTGAATTTGTTATACCTAGATACACGGTTGCCTTAGTAAGGCCTTCATCCATGAATGCCATTTCAAGTCTATCAAGTCTATCGTAATTCTTCTGGTTTCAGGTGACATTTGAAATCGTAAAAAATCATAGAGGGAAGTGCAGATCCATTTTTCAATGAGACACGATAATTTAAATTAGCTCAATTTAAATTAGCTTAAACAATGTGGAGGGGAATCATATTTTCAAAATAGATTTTAACTGGCCAGTCTCTCTTACATAAAAACTTTTTTCGCAATATTTTCTCAGTGGCCTGGTATATTATGTGGAAGTTAGTTGGATCTAAGCTTTGTTAATCCATGACCTTGCAGATAAACTTATTACAATAAAAGATAAGGATAGTATTCCTAAGAGGTTCTTTCTAAAAATTATCAGTTTGAGTTAGTCATTTTAGACAGAAATTGGGCAGACCTTAAAGTTACCTTTAATAGATGGGCCTATTGGATAAGTTCACAGTATTTTGTATGATTTTCGCAGATGTTAGATATTTAAAGTATGTTTTTTAAATTTTCTTCTATTTGATAGCCTCTGTGGTTGAGCGGGCTATGCCTTTATCGCTCTACCTCATTGCAATGTAGAGATACTGGGTTCAATTTCTGGCATGGTAAATTTCGGAAACAATTTTTCTCTGTTATATACTATGGTCTGAGAATAGCCCCAGAGTAATCAGTTGTATATTACCTATAACACAAGCATGTAACAGTTGCTTAATTTAGGGATATACATTATGTGTGTTTGTCTGCCGAGTATTTTATGATGTTATATTAAACTTTGTTTGAAATTTGGGGTAAAATAAAGAGTTCTCATTCTATTTGAAGCAGGCCTTAAGTTTCAATGAAATTTCTTAAGATTTAAACTTTACACATCACTGTAGATATCAACTGTACAGAACAGTGAATGTGAACAGCGAAACAGAACAGTTACATTTGTTCTATTATATAAAAATGTGTTATCAATTGTATATTTCTATAATAAAACTAAGTTTTAACGTTCTAAGCGCGGTAATATATTTGAGTTTTATTATTCCGAGGTTTCCGCCACTTTTCAAGTAGCCATGAAAGACAAAGATGTCAAGTGTCAATGAGTACTGTTAAAGTTTTATTTAGCCTGCAGCCAACTTGTTCATTTAAATTATTTAGTTTTAATTTTGTTTATGGTTATTATTTACTCTATGGGAGCCTAATCTAATTTACCACCGCTTCGCATCATGTTGTGGCTTGAAGAGAAGAAGATGCGCAAGAAACTCTTCAACAAACATGCCTAGCTCTAATATTTTATATAATATTAAAATGAGTGGGAGGAAAAATAAAAGAGCTCACAGTGTCTTGAGGTCTGGCAGTTGGTTTTTGCTGGGTTTGGGTCTTGATAGTTTTGATGATCGGATTCCAAACAGGTGGCACTTGCCAACCATCTTTTCTATTGAAATTTGGTTATTTTTTGAATCAATAGCCTCACGCATCATTCTGGGTATGAAACGATTCTCTTTCACGAAGATTTGTGGGTTATTGAATCTGATCTAGTGGTTGGGTTCATCCAGCCTGTGTTCACTGATCGCAGACTTTGTAGACCTTCTGTGTTTCATGTCAGCAACGTGTTGTTTTTCCCGTGTTTTTATGCTCCTCTTTGTTTACCCAATGTATGATAATCCACACTCACAATCGAGCTTGTAGACACCTGCATCCTGCAGTGGGATATTGCATTTCACAGGTCTCAAAAACTGGTTAATCTTTTTATGCGGCTTTAATATGTTTCGATTGAAGCTCGCCTGAGGATATGACCAATTCTCTCTGTGACCCCCTTGATGTAGGGTAGGGTAGCAGGGCACCGCTCAACTGAAGGTGGTTTAGGGTCTTTGTGACGTTGGTGTGGAGTCTTCAGCTGATTGCGTTTTAAGACTCGCTTGAAACGCAATCACTCGCTGAAACTCTCCAGCCACATGGTTTTGGGCACAGATTTTTTATGCTCTCTGAAACAAAGATTTGCCCACGTTAGCTAACTGACTGGGATGGTGGTGAGATGAATCATTAAAGTATTTGTCTGTATGGGTAGGTTTCCTATACACCACATGGCCAAGAGTATTGTTAGGGTTCCTTAGGATGAGCACATCCAGAAAAGCTGCTAATTTATGGTCTGCCTCTAGTTCCTTAGTAAATTTAATGTTACTGTTAATGGAATTGAACTAATCTAGAAATGCAGGGACTTTATCGTTTGGGAGGACGGTAAAAGTATCGTCTATGTACCTTTTATACATCTTCGGCTTAGCCGGGGCGGTATCCAGTGCCTTCCGTTCGAAGTCTTCCATAAAAATGTCAGACACGACAGGAGACACCGCTGAACCCCAGGCTACACCGTTAATTTGGTCGTAGAAGCCGTAGTCCCGCACGAAATATCTTGATGTGAGGCAATGTTTTATTAGGTCTGCATATTCCTCAGGCATGTCATTGTCTATTAGCTTCCTTTTGAAAATCTCAACGCAGTCTTCGACTGGTAAGCTGGTAAATAAGGACTGGACATCAAAACTGACTAGTACTTCATCCTCAGCCAATGTCAAATTTTCAATTGCGCTGATGAAGTCGAAGCAATCCTTGACATGGTAAAGTGTGTTGCCGCGGAGATCGTTGAGTGTCTTCGCTATATGTTGTGCCAGTCTGTATGTCGGTGAGTCAAGCTGGCTGACTATAGGGCGTAAGGGGATGTTGTTTTTATGAATTTTATGTAGCCCATACAGTTTAGGCGCTTTGGCGCAAGTTGGTGTGAGTGCCGATGTCTAAGCTTAACTTTCAGAATGTTTTTTCATAACCGCGATTGTTTGTTTGGTTACCTTATCAGTGGGGTCAATTTTGACCTTTTTATAAGTGATTTCGTCACATAAAAGATCTTGGATTTTAATATTGTAATCAGACGTATCCATGACAACGGTTGCGTTACCTTTATATGCACAGAGCTCAGTTCTGGTTTATTGCGAACGTTTTTTAAGGCAATAAATTCGGCACGAGTAAGATTCAGTTTGGGTAGACGACTACGGCGTAAAACCGATGAGATATCTTGTTGTATAGCTTCCGCATTCTCTTTCTGCATGCTATTCCTATCCTCGACGTTGCAGATTATGCTTTCAAAAGGTATTTTTCGGGGAGTTATTGCGTAATTAAGGCCTTTTTCTAATACCGAAATGGGGTTTTTATCTAAACGTTAAAACGTAGTTTTATTATGTATATTAGTTGCGAAAACTTAAGAAAATATTATGTATGTTTCTAGTTTCTCAATATTTATTATCTGGTTTTACTTACTGTAAATTAATATAAGAATATAAATAAATCATTCTCAGATTACACACAACTTGACCTTGAATTGTGTTAAGCTATAAGAGCCTGTTTCTATAACGTGATTTCTAAATTCAACATATTATAGGCATGTATAAGCTTGTCTAATACTCAATTTTACAATTCTTTGATCGGAGAAACATTTTATATTGTTGGTGCATAATTATATTTATGCTACTGCCTTGAGATAAATAGGCTTATTTTAGAGGTTAGCATATTGTATTTTAATGTGTATTAAAATTAATTTACATAATACAATAATAATGACCAAAGACCTCATCTGCATGCTACATCCTTGTAGGAAATTGATGGTATTGTTTAAAATTCACATATATAATGTCAGCCCATAAATATCAGTTCTGTGTTCTGGCCTCTGGCCTCCTTATCTTATAGAAATAGATGGTATACTGGCTCTGCTTACTAATGCACATTGCACAGTTTCACACACAGTTATCCCAATGTGAAGATTTTGTCACAACATGAGATAGTTAAATTAAAATTCTATGTATAACTTCAATGTGTGCAGACCACACATTGAAGTTATACATAGAACCACTATCTATATTATAACTTCAATGTGTGCAGACCACATAATTACGAGTGACTCGTGATACAAGATGCTGTATGAAAATTATATATTTTTCAAAATGAATCTACGACACCTTTAAGTTCCCGCCAAAAATGCCTGTGGTTTTACTACCCACAAATACTTGCACCAGACAATACTACTCAATTATTTTAAAAAATATATCATTTAAATATCTAATAAATATACATAATATTTAGTTAACCCTGATGTGTAATATAGTTACGAAAAAATGAGTTTATGAATTTATAATATATTATCAACTTCATATTTAATATGTAATATTTATTTTCTTATAAAGGCATAATAAGATTATGTTTTATTTCTACTTATTTAACAATTCTTTTATTCACAGTAAGAACAGTCCGTAAGGATGAGAGGAAATACTATGAGACACTTATTCAGAACAGTATTCAGAGGCTCATGCTGTATCCCTATCACTTAGCAGATATGATAGTGAAAGGTTAAGTACTTGTATATGTATCTGTATCAAGATATGAATTTAATGGCAATAGGGGAGCGGACAGTCAAATCAACTGATATACTTTTTATAAACTTACACAACATCCAGCCTCATAGATATTTTACGAGCATACGTCTACTTATGATCTCATAAGTAGTCACAAGTAAAAGGAGTCAAACAGTGTATTAATTATTGTTTGATAATTAATTAAACTTATTTCTATTATGATATTTTAAATGTAAGATGATAAGATGTTATTTTGACGCCTGTTCTTTTATATGCAAATACTAGGCTATGCCCGCGACTTTATCCACGCTTGACTTTAAATTCCCGCGGGATTCCCAGGATACAAAGTACCGCAGCATTTAAAAAAAGATGTAAGCTATCGTTTTAGTGAACACTCTCGGAATAAGCTAATTTTATGCCCCGAACAATTACAAACCGCTCCCGGGAAAATTCCCTCGTGACTCCCGTGATAAAGAATATACATTTTATTACATCACATTGAAATTCGATTTTTTAATGTAGCCATTTTAAATCATTACCTTAAAATTCCCGCGGGATTCCTGGGATAAAAAATAGCGCAGATTTTAAGTTTACGCATTTGCTGTCGATTAGCGGAAACCGCATGGAAATCGGCCCTGCAGTTTTTACATGCATCCCGATAAAACAGACGAGAAATTAAAAAAAAAATGCATCGTGTTCTCCATCGTTTATATAGTGTATTCCAGTTGATTCTTTTTTAAATAGCTTCAATCCTCATCCATATTTCTTAATAGGGATGAGGATTGAAGACAAGTAAACAAAATATAATAGGGAGGGAAGTGAGCAGTCGAATGGATTGAGACACTAATTATAATCTTATAAAACATTGTGATCTCATGGATTTTGTAGATCGTACATACGTACGTTTGACCTCATAAGTTAGATTATAGGAGGGGTCAAATAAGGCATTACTGTTAGACAGTAATTAAAATTTATTACTATGGTCATATTTTAAAATTTAAATGATTAGGCATATTATATTAACACCTGTTACCTTAACACCTGTTGTTTAAAAACCACTTATTATATATGTAAATAATGTTAAAATTTATTCTAACATGTGTCCATATCTCCGTTATCACATGATCACATGTTGTCATTGAAGGATAACATGAGGGGATTTGCAAATATAATTGATATTTGAAATCTATTAATCAGCCTTGGACAAGTTTAGTAATATTACAGACTGTTCCAGTAATTTAGTTTTAAAAGACAAAATCTTATACTAATATATAAAGCTGAAGAGTTTGTTTGATTGAATCTGCTAATCTCAGGAACTACTGGTCTGATTTGAAAAATTGTTTCAGTGTTAGATAGCCCATTTATCGAGGAAGGCTATAGGCTATGTATCATCACGCTAGACCAATAGGAGCGGAGCAGTGTTTTGAAAACAAATACCACGCGGACGACGTTGCAGGCACAGCTAGTATTATATAATGTCAATAAAATGCACATAGCAGATTTTGGTTTGACAAGCACAGTGTATTCTGTGATCACAATGCCCATTCTTAACATACCTAAAATTGTAATATCTGTTAATAAATAATTTTCTAACAGGTCTGAGGATAACGCCATTCATCTACTATGTGGAAGTTGTGGCTTTACTTATTGAGATGGAGAAAAGTTATGATACAATGCCCAATTTCACAGCCGCAGATTGTGAGTGACTATTACTGCATTGCCTTAAATCATTTGTCTAAATCGTAATAAAATTACTCTTATACTAATTAATTGTTCTTTGGTACAAATAAAATGATGCTTACATTAATTCTTAATTATATTGAACTTTTTTTCGTTTTTTTACATAAAAAATAATAATATAAATAAAGTTTTAGCAGTACGGTACAAGAGTTCTAAATATTTAAATATATGAGTAAAGGATCAGAACTGATATAAAAGACTAAACACATGATGAATCCGATCCAAAAATATAGGGTTCCAAATCAAAAACTGACATAAGAAAATAAGTCTAAGATTAATGATGCAATGTGTTACAATCTTTTTGAAAACATCGTTTTTAGATTGAAATACTATTTTAGTAGTGGTAGCTCAGTGGCTAAGTCAATCGCATCTCGTTTCAATAACTGAGATTCAAATTCTGATAAAGTATATACACTGCTTTGGAACACTCCCTGGTTTCCGAAGTGGATGTTGCAAACGGGATTTAACGCTATGATGACGAAGCACTCCACTTATTATTATAGAATATGCAGCAATTGTAGCAATTACTATGTGCTGACAATAAAAAAAACTTTGTGAAGAAACTTGCACTTAAACACAGATTAAAAAATTAAATCTGCCTTTCTTGGACGAGCATGTTAGAAATAACAGAATGCCCCAGTGAGTATGACAATTATAAGCTAATATTACAGATTTCTATAAATTATTTTTTTAGGTCTTCGCCTTCTTGGTATAGGTAGAAATGAATACCTAGAACTAGTAGCGAAGGCTCGTTCATTAGGTAGACGTGGCCGAGCCAAAGCTATACGAGGACTGTTGCCACGTGTGCCATTGAACATACCCATGCAGTCTTGGTGGAGGGTTGAATTGGGCTATGTGCTGGAAGAAGATGTAAAGGTAATTATTAATTTATGTGAAAAGCTTTAAAGTCTTTTTTGTGTGAGGTTTCTGATTTTTGTGTTTGTGAAAATTCTCTCAAGTAAAACCTTTCTTCAAAACATATCTGTCAAAACTAGGCTTTTAAAACAACCACAAACTTTTGTATAATAAACTAAACTGAAATCTCGTTAAAAATGATTTTGGAAAACAAGTTAAATGATTTAAAACAAATTGGCTTCATTCTTAATATATTATAATTCGACATGGAAGAGCCATGGTGGAATCACTCATCTTGATTACAGCTCCCGGCTCGATCGGTGTGATACCATGCTCTCACAGAATATCTGCATGAAACTGTTAAGCCTTGAGCTAATCGTATTTCGTGCGATGAGCGAGAGTTCCGATGGCCCACTCTCTTTATCCAACCTTCCCTATTCCATTAAAGTAGTAAAAAAATGGTTGCTAAACAAATAAGTATGTGTAAATGTATATCTGATACACTTATATGATTGACATATTATCTAGATATAACTACTGTATAATTCTAAAACAAAAGTAGAATTAATGTCTATGGATTGAGGGGAATTCAGTCTGTTTCTGTTAATTAGTTGATTTTCAACTTTTAATTACTATTTGCATGCCTGAAAGGGCAAAAACGTGTGAAACATAAAATAACATATTGTCATCTAATGTCTTTACTAACCATGTTTTTAAGCAAATAAATGATTTGATTGTATAGAACCGTTAGGGTAGAAGCCCTGTAAGTTAACCATGAAAACATATTTTTATTTTCATCTAAGAAAGTATCGTTTAAAATCAGAAAATCGAATGCAAATATAAATATTATGTAGAAAAATTAAATAGATATAGTAATGACACAGTTCTTATAACCGGTTATGGAAAATTATTGTGTGGTTTATTTATTGCTAAACGTGCTAAACGACTCATAAATACTCCATTAAATTCTAATTTAGTAATTTAACAGTCACTGCTTTTGAGTCTATTACAACCTTTTCAACAATGTTAATGTGTTTTTTTTACTCCTATATACAATTTGAAAAAGGAAGCAATTTATAATAGTTATGGCTGTCAATTTATAGTTTTATTTATATCAATGATAAATTTAATGTCATAGTAATTACTTAAGAATAAGAAAAGTACAAATAAATTTTAGTCTCTATTAGATTTTTATTTCAAGGCAACTTTTAAACTCTTCAAATTTAATATTTTAAGTTATGTCTATGTGATCGTACCCCATATGCTATATTTATTTATAGGCCACGTGGTCTGCATGTATAATACCTTAAGTATGAAACTTACTACGTACGTCGTACACCCTACAAAATATTACTAGAAAATTATGATACAGATTTACCAAATTAGGCACATAGAATCTTTCTTTATGATAACAACCTTACAATACATTTAGAATAATGTAACTTATTGAGCATGCTATTTATATAAACTTTGTGTGATATTTTTTTAGATTTTGCTACTACTAGCATGTATAAACTTGTTTTTTATCGTTTTATAGCCTTTAAATGAGAGCGAGAAAGCACTTATTGACTTGCTTATTGATAGAGGCTCCCAAACAGCCGGCACTCTTGACTACAACGTTGTTAAGACTTTATACAGGTGATTTACTACCTATATAAGTACTAGATTCTATTATAATAAGATGATAGTCTAAAAACTTTTGTCAAATATTTTTAATTTAAAAATGCATCGATTGGAATTTGATGCCTTGTATATTTATCATCATAGGAAGCAGTTTTTATTTACACTTATGAAACTAAAATCTGAATGTAGCAGCATAAATTGTACCTATTTATCTAATATATTATATTTTTATATCAGCAATAAAATGTTATATATTTGTATCATAAAGAAGATTTTATATAATGGCAAAGGTTTCTCAATTTTAACGGCTGCTTTCACTAGCATTGTCAACAGTTTTGATATCTTCAGCATTGTGCAGTTTATGCTTCTAATAAGAACTGAAATTAGCTTATGTCGGAATCTGAATGTATGTACACCTTCTCACATACGCTTTATAGAGTCCACAAATCATAGATATTCTCAATAAATAATACTTTATGTATTTCCTTAAGCAACTATGACACTATACTAGAATAAAAAATACTTAGTTGATTGTCATTCAAGGAAATATTCGACCAAAATGAACCTCTTTGAATTCATGAAACGGGGGTACAATGCATACTGTATTTTCCTTTATGGCTCATGTTATATAAATCTAGACATTTGAAGCGATAATGAATAAAATTGAAATATAATGTGTCTTTGATGTCTCATTCATTGGAATATGTATGAATAGATTTTAATTTGGTTGTGTTATCATCATCTTAAATATTTTTTACACAATGATTGATGAATTATTTTTTTAAATATCACACAGACTATAAACTTTAAATTCACTCATTTATTTTAAATATCACACGGACTATAATTTTCAAACATTTTCAGACGAGGTCTAATTTACCTAGATGTACCAATAACCTCAGTAGATAAGGTCTCAGTACCGCCGTTAAAAGGTTTTGTGATGAACCGAATCGCTGGTGATTATTTTGAGACATTGCTGTATAAAGTTTTTGTGTCTATTGATGAACATACGAGTGTTGCTGATTTAGCTACAGTGTTGCAAGTAAGAACTAATTGTATTTTAGTTGATATTGTTAAAATTGATATTAATTTTGTCTAGGCTTTCAACAGTTATAACCAGAGAGACTTCGCGTCTCTCTGCGTATTCTATCGACTGTACAAAGGGGAGTGTTCCGAGGAACTATTCAGAATGGTGCTTTCGTTGCCGTCGGCTGGGTATTCATCTTCACTTCCTTGAGCCGCTTCGCTCAAGTACTCAGCATTTCTCAAAAATGTTTCTCTTACGTTCCGTAGGGATTTGGAATGAGCTCCCACGTAAGGTTTATCCACAGTGTTATGATATAGGGTTTTTCAAAAAGGATGTCATAAAATTTCTTCGAGGTCGGCAGCGCGTTGGTGACATCTCTCGTGATGCAAACGGCCATAGGCGACGGTAACCGCTTTCCATCAGGTTTGCCATCTGCCTGTCTGCTGTGCTCCAGCTATTAAAAATCAGAGGAATGTTATACAACTTCGCAGTGGTACTGCATTGAGTAATTAAATTAAATGAATTTGGTAATTAAATCACTCTTTAAATGTCTCATTACTGGAATAGGGCCTTTCTATTTTTTAAGGGAATTGACAGTACCCGCCACGCTTGTCTAAGGCGGATTGGTGCGTTTCACACATCGGTTATCTCGATATGATAAATTATTCTAGTGTTTACAACTATTGCTATATACTCTTTAAGGATGATAGAATAATTTTGCTTCATTAAAACATAAAAGAATTATTTATAAATTTTATTCCGTTTGTAAGTCGTACCTTTTTTATGAAAATGCCCATATTACAGGTGGAATGTGAATTAGTGAAACAAGCGGTATCATTGTACTGCAGGCTAGGGTTCGCAAACAACTTGAAACCTCCTCCTGTGATACCTCAGCATCCATCATGGAAAGATGCAGTCACCACTCACAATCATCAACCGTAATTATTTATTATAATTTTACATATAAACTTCTTGGGTAGCATCAATTGGGTTTTAAATTCATTTTTTTTTTAGTAAATGGAAAGATAATATATGTTTTATGACAAACTATTTTTATTTTATTTCTTGGCTATAATTAAAAAAATAAATAATAATATTTTTTTTAATGATAGCGAAAAAATAGTTTTTTAAACCCAGTACCGAAAATACGCTGTCAGTTTCCGAACAAACCCGAGCGCATGTTTGACGTCACTATGATATTTCCTACTCATTATGCTACTGTAATATATTTATATTATGATCTTTCTATTTATTACGAAAAAAAAAATTCGTGAACCCTAATTGTTTTATGATTTTGAATACTTTGAGTAATTGTAGTTTTTTCAAATTGAATATAACATAGCTTATGGGAGTTTTAGTCTTAAGCTGGTATTAGACGGGTCATTTCTGTCTTTTAATTTTGATGAATCATCTGGAGTGGTCCATATAAACATGAATTACAATCATTTAATATCATTGAACACCGTCGCGTCCTTTCAGTTTTGTGCCTGTCAACCATATTGATTCAATTTGTTTGATGCGTTTAACCAGCATTAGGAAACAATTAAGATTTTAGGTTATATATGTTAAGTACATGTATATGGTATTATATTATATATACACAATATAATATTAATATATACATAAATTATGTTAGTAGTAGTGATAATAGCAGGCCGTAAATTTCTTACTGCTGGGTTCCGGTTTCCACCTTCTAAGGTAACTAACATACCCGCCACGCTTATCCTAGGCGCCGATTGCCACTTTTCAAATCATGTTTGTAAGTCGAATAAAAGTTTGAAGTTCTAAAGTGAAGGAAGTTCAAGCATGGCAATAATACTCCATGAATGATTTTTGCAGGCAAGCCTATATGGTTTTTTATAATTAACTTATCTTGTGATATCAGTTTTTATTGGTTAACAGAATGGTGTATATATTGACTTACCTGTCCATATCTGCTTGCCAGGTAGCCATGGACAGAAATAAGTAGGCACGCTTATCAAAGCATATTATAACATAACATATCATAACATGACAAAAAAGCACTACCTGCAACATAGTGATGTTTGATATTTTTACGTATATATATATATATATATATATATATATATATATATATATATATATTTATTTATGCATGTGATATCAGTAGGTATAATTATATATGTCTATTAAGTATAATTTTACTCATATAATATTTTACATACTTATATGTTTATAAATGAACAAAATATATGTAAGTAACTGCTTATTTTCTAATATTTGTGTATACCACTTTTGACCAATATAATCTGTTTTATTCCTGACACAGGTTGTCTGGAAGAGATCGCTTAATAGCGATAAGACCGCCCATTGTGCACATTTAGAATATTTTTAGGCTATAAGGTTTTCTGTAATGGTGTACAATAAAGTGTTATCTATTTATCTATCTATCTATTTTCCATCTTAAAAATTATCAGTTGAAACTAAACTTGTTCAATTATCAAAAGAATGAAGATTATGAAAAAAATTGATTAAAATTAGTTTAATTAAAAATAGCCATGAACACTTTTCGATTGGCAAGCTGTCATAGGAGTGTTTATAAATCAATATAATTTGATTAAAAAAATGTCTCATCTGTTTATAAGATGGTAGGTCAATCTTCACCTTCTCCTCTACTACTAGAGAAACGTCATATAGTTGAACGTCACGTTTTTCAAATACGAGTTTTTCAGATATGAGATATTTATATTCATTTAAATTGGCACTCGTAGCCATTACAGAGCTGCACTGTTCCGGAAATGAAATTTATTCAACACTGTTTTTTTTTTAATTTTAAAGTAACCTTACTGTGACCACCAGAAATGTGTGGAGATTTTTTAAAGTAATATTCAATCATCTCTTTAGGTACAGACAGATAACTCCTCTAACATTCGATCCTAGCTTAGAAGAGGACACTATACAAATGGAGCCTGTTCTTATAAAACAAACTACACCAACGCAACAGATGCCCACAACATCTACACAGGTAAGTTAGGGGCCATCCGTAAATTATGTCACATGTTAAGGGGGGAGAGGGTTGACGAAGTGTGACATTATATGACAAAGGGTAGGATAGGATCCTAACTTTCATGAAGTCACATTTCAAAATATTTAAGCTCTGAAACAGGAAATTAGAACTACTAACGGAAACCTTCAAAATATTCCCAACTCTATCTGTATGAGCATAGTGTTTAAATTATTAAGAAATAATTTCAATGGAAATAAAAGTAATTCCGGATCTGCCGCTTTCATTTAATTTTTTTTTAATGTAAAATTGTAAATTATTTAATGTCACAAATGGGGAGCGAGGCGTCCCACGAATGTGACCATTTGTGACAAGGACCGGGGAGAGACCAAAAGTTATGAAATTCATGTGATGTACTTTGTAGATGGCCCCTTATAAGGATTTTTATATTATTTATTTTGCTACCCACTAAAAATCTTATTGGCTTTATATGGTTTGATATCTACATGCTTGCATGTAGGAATAATATAATATTAAGTACATAGATAATTACTAGGTGAAAGCTAAAATTTCTATACATCGAACATTGGTGGTTTTTGACTGTTCGTGTGAGTAAATTCTTGTGACGACCCTAAACAATCACGTTTCACTAAATAATTGCGTGTCATAGTCCTGCTTAATCTAGGATAAAGTTAATACTTTTAACTTTATATATAGGTAAATACGCAATTTGAAATGCAACATTGTTAGTGACATTAAATATTGACAGCTAACTTTTATATATATATATATATATATATATATATATATATATATATATATATATATATATATATATATATATATATATATATATATATACGCCGTGAGTCAACCTCTGGTGCCTGCCTCTTGTTTAAAGAGCAGGCGTTAATACAGGTTACATTGTACTAAATGTTTATGTGAGTGCTATTTGCACCCGGAAGATTAATTGCATTTTATATCGCAAACTATCCCATCTCCCGGCAAAGCTAAAAACGACAAAAAGGCCGAAACGGACAAAAAGGTCAAAAAGTACAAAAGGGTCAAAAGGGACAAAAAGACCAAAAAGGTAAAAAAGGACAAAAAGGTCATAAAAGGACAAAAGGTCAAAAAGGACAAAGATGACCCAAAATGACGAAAATGGCAAATCACAAAAAACCTATCTTACTTTTTGGGATAACCTTTACATAAATCTATCCCATTATCCAGGATAAAAAGTATCCCTTGTCCACCCTCGGTATTAAAATTACATATATACCGATTTTCAGTCAAATCGTTCTGGTACTTTTACCGTAAAAGCATAACAAACAAACAGACAAATATATTTTTATTCCGAAAACTATCCCATTTTTCGAGATAAAAATTATCCTATATTCATTCTCGGCGTTGCAAAATATATATATATATATACACACATATATATATATATATATATATATATATATATATATATATATATACATATATATATATACTGAGTTTCAGCCAAATCGGCCCAGTAGTTTTTCCGTGAAAACGGAACAGACAGACAGAGTCAATTTCGCATTTATAATATTAATAGGGATAATAGGGATATATATATCCTATCCGTGCAGGAATAGAGAAAGAATACAATTTCCTGCGGCCGGGCGTCCTGGCGTAAGAGGCGACAAAACAACTCACAGTCAGGTGGTAGGGCATTTGCCCGACTGGATGGCTACCACCCCTGGTTTAAAGTATGTCGCCTTAACAACCTTGAGTTGTGTTCCGGCATTAGTGACCAGGTTCCAGTTTCCTTTAACAGTAACAAAAATAGTTTCGGAAGGGGTGGTAGTCTCATGATGTTCAATAAGTAATCTATAAGATCCACTTTGACCTCAATACATTAATTTTCATTCATTGAATTCAAAATTAAATATCATAAAAATATTTTTCTTTAATGAAAAGAAACAAATTCGAAGAAGAGACAAAAGAATAATTTTAACAAGTGACAATTATCCAATTTTTTAACAATATCAATATTATGATTTTTTTATTTCAATGAAATCTAACCGGTTTTATTTTAGAACTATGACCAATCTGAGAATAAAACAAATGGCGGCCGGAGAGTGGCTGTACTTTTTGATTCTACGTTGGCAGCGTATCTGATGATGGGAAACCTTTCGCCGGTAAGCGGGTTATTTGTAAAAACGCCCGTAAACAAAATTGCCATAATCGTAGGAAAATATTAAACAAAGTGCTATTCAGCTCACGTACAGGAAAGATATAGTTCCCGGTACGAATTTTGAGCGGTCGGCGGATCAGTAGGAATCGCTTTGTGCATTGATCGTAGCCAGTGTAATCAGACTTATCGGCATATCGACAACGTTATGTTTTTGTTTCTTTATTCAAAAGGGACACTACATACTACGAAAAAGGGCCGAAATTTCACTGTTCGAAGAAAAAAGTGACCGCTCAAGAATCGTGCCGGGGACTATACGGTGGTCACAAATGTACCTTTTTTTGTAATTTCTCTACAAAACCAAAAAGTATTTGATTGAAAATGTCCCAAATATCAAAAACTACTTAAAGGATCTCTAAATCAATTTCACAATTTTTCAGCTTTGGATATCTCATAGTTACTATGGATTGTATCTTAAACAAGAATTTTGTCTTGACTGCTGGAATATTATATTGTCATTTTTTTATGCACTACATTTTTTTGTTTTTTAGGACCTTAAAAGTCACGCTGTGACGCTTTTTGAGGTCGGAAAATTGCCTGACGAGAGCCTCGACAGTCTTCTTATGGAGTTAGACAAGGTAAGCTAATCTTATAGTATCTCCTGAATCCTGCAAGATATTATTGAAATGAAGCATATAATAATTTAAGAAAGAGTTCCTGTTTTTTTAATCCATAAGATGTTCAATGAAATCTGTCTAGTTGTTTTGGAGCATACACATATGTCTTATATAGTGTAGTTTTAGTTACATATTTATAGTATTACTAGGGTTTGCCCTGCGGCTGCGCCGCGTGTCCAGTCAACTGCCAAGTAAAACAGAGCTAAGTCGAAGCCAATCTGATATGAAGTAATATAGTACATAGGCGATGGTAACCGCTTTCCATCAAATGGGCCGTCTGCTTGTCTGCTGAACTCGTGCAATAAAAATTTGAAGTAATACAACGAGTAACATGTTGTTTATGACAGTATAGGTATTTGTTAGTAAACTGAAAAAACGCGATTGCAGTCCTATCTATTTAGCCAATCTGTCTATAAAACTACGTTTTAACGGTTTTAAGTGCGGTAAATTATTTGATTTTTATTATTCCGACGTTTCGGCTGCTTTTCAGTAGAAGTGATCGCGAAAGACAAAGATGTCAAGTGTCAGTAAGTATTTATTATGTATACTAGTCGCGAAAACTTAAGAATATATTATGTAATTCGTCTATTTTAGGAAAACGACATCATCTATCAGGATAAAATGTATCCTAAGTATTGATTCGGGATATAAGCCATCTGTGTCGAGTTTCTTTCATATAAATTCTGTAGTTTCCAATAAATAAAAATTACTATAACAAAGCCGAATTCACACTAAAAACCAAAAATAAATATTTAATCCCCTTCTTTCTACAACATCTTGAAGTCGATCTCAAATAAAACATAAAAGAACAAAAACAAAATTACAAAATATAGTCATTTTTATGTTTTACTTGACAGCGACTTCAAGATGTTGTTAGTGCCGCAAATACTTAAATAGCTTTAGAGTTAATATATTAAGCACGTAAAAATTATACAACTGGCACGCGTTGTATGCGCGTAATTTGCCATCTCACTCATCGGTGTATACGCTCTTCAACAAAGGTTTTTCTCGATTTCCTTGCCCATCACAAGACTTGTTGACTACGGGACTATCTCGGAAGTTAAGAAAATTGGTCCACAATTGATGGAGAAATCGCGTAAAATAACTACAAAAAAATTAAGCGCCTGTAGACAGTCTACTGGCACGCATATAGAAACAAGTTTTTTTTTTGAAAATTCGTATTCTATTATTTGCTTGAAACATGGTACATAAATTTGAGGTGATATAAGAATACAAGATTCGCATGTTTTGCCTATGCAGCGTGCAAATTTTCTTAAGGATTATCAAAAACACATTGTCACAGTTGTTACAAAATTAACAAAAACAATATATATATATATATATATATATATATATATATATACACACACATTAATGTCAATCATATGCAATTTGTCACAAAAATTACCCTAAAAATTCATTTACAGAATAAAAACATTTATCCAACAGCCATTTGTGTAATCTTTGTTTGAAAAGATTTGTGTGCAGATATTATTATATATATATAAAATGTAGGCTCTCAGCGTTTTTTAATAAGGCTTACTCGCGATTTTTCTCGGATCCACTCATCAGATCCTGACTTGGTGACCATGAAATCACCTCGGGAGTATATACTTACGAATGAAGAAAAAATTTCAAAGTCGATCCACAATTGACGGATAAATTGCGTAACATGGATATAATAAAAATAAGCTTAATTTTTTTAGCGCCTCTAGAAAATGTAATAGCTACACACGCGTATACAAGCTTTTCTCCAAGAACTTAGGCGCACGGTGTTCCTATATAAGTAATGGTTACTTTCAATTTTCCCTGGAATCCACCCACCAGATCCTGCCTTGGTAACTGTGGCACCATCTCGGAAGTATAAGACTTACGAGTAAAGGAAAAAAATTGAAAATAGGTTAAGAATTGACGGAGATATCGTGTTACGAAGAAGTCTGTTATCAATTTTGTAGGTTTCTCTAATTCCTTGAAATCCACTCATCAGATCTTGACATGGTGACAATGGGACTAATTCGCGAGTATACCGAGTAACCTTTCGATTAAAAGAAAAAAAATGAAAATTGGTTCACAACTGATGGAGAAATCGAGTAACGTTCGTTACAAAAAAAACATACAGATGGATTGAGAACCATCCGTAGCGCCATCTTTTTTGGTATTTTCGTCTATCCCGAGGAAACGACTTCATTTATTGGGATAAAATGTATCCAAGTTACGCCCTGGGATATAGTTTATATATAGTTTCATTTAAATCCGTTCAGTAGTTTCACGTGATGCTCTAACAGACAGACAGACAAAAATTCTAAAAATGGGATTTTCGGTATCTCCTGGTCCGAATTATCCCCATTGATTTCTTCACATTTTTAAAAGCATTGTACAAACTCGAACCATTTACAAATTTAGAATAGAATAGAATATACTTGATCGTGACAAAAATGCTACATAAAATCAAGAACATCAATATACAAGTACAATCAGCGGTATTATCGTCCATGGCGATTTCTTTCACACAACCTTTATTTGTCTATTTATACATTTTTGTAAATAAAACTGCACGGCAACTTTTTTCTATTCTAATCTATATGTATATTATAGCGAAAATAACTTGTTAAGCTCTCATTTCGGTCCTAATTAATTCTACAGGTAGTAGCAGACCCTGAGATAGAGGGTGAAGCACGAAGGTATCTAGCAGCTGCAGCATGTTTGCGGATAGCGTTGCGCACTTTGCGACCGAAACTTCGGCCATTAGACTTGTTGCGCTGTGAAGCGCTTCATGCTTTGGGGCCGGCTGCGAGGACGAGATTGTTGGCTACCAAATATAGGTGAGGTTTAGTTCTTATTTTAAAAGACCATTGTACTTTTTTAAATTAATTGATAGTTCTATTATAATTAGAACTTATGACTGATTTAAAATAAAAATAATGTGTTTTAAATTATAAGGCGTTGATTGAAAGTTTGAGATTTTCTATAAAAAGATGAATGGACTCGTGGCGCCAACTATGATTACAGAGTGTGTTGCGAGTTATGTTATTTTACTAGACTTGATTAGGTCGTGAATAAGAATTAATAAAAATGAGCTAGTTCTCAAAATAATACTTTTCTCATGTATAATAATGAATAAGTACAATAATACTTATTTATTTAGCGAATGACGCTCAATAAATAAGTAGCTCAATGGTTCAATCAGTTCAGTTACCGACACAGAGCAGTGTTGTATTACACAGTGTGAATAGATCTTTTTATCTATAAAATTAAAGTTGAGAATAGTTAAAAAAAAACAATAAAAATGTTGTATGATGATGACTTTTACACTGTAATCATTTTTAGTTTTTGAAATAAGATCAAAAATATGTTGTGTAAAGGAGTAGCAATATGAACTAAAACATCTTGCGTCTTATAACATGGCTTTCTTTAGCTGTTTCGCCTCTTGGAAGAGCTAGAACGAGAGGCGTTGTCCCGATTTCTATTCTGTATGTCTACTGAGCTGAATGAGCTAAAGGAGTGGTACAGTTCTTCAGAACGAAAGAGCTATATTTGTTTTCTTGTTAGTGAGCCGTTCTGCACAAGTCTATTTTTTACTGAGCGATTGTCATTCCTTGGTAGTTAGTCCCATCTTATTGTGTAAAAAATATATTATTATTATTATTTTTAAGCTGAAATTTAAGGGAAAAAATTGTGGGTACACATTTATTTTGTATGTTTATATGCGACAGTTGTATTAGCGATGAAAATATACTTTTCGTATTATATTATTTTTCTACATTATAGTACAATTGGCTAAAACTTTCAAGTGGGATTTCAGGACCAAATCCTAACTCCCCTCAAGATCTCCGACTCTATCGGGATCCTAGGCGTCGACATTTCGAGCGAGGTGCAATTTAGGGGTCATTTGGAGAGCAAAGCGAAAATCGCTTCCAAAAAGCTTGGGGTGCTCAACAGGTCGAAGCGGTACTTCACACCGGGACAAAGGCTTTTATTATATAAGGCTCAAGTCCATCCCCATGTGGAGTACTGCTCCCATCTCTGGGTTGGGGCACCTCAGTACTAGCTGCTCCCACTTGACTCCTTGCAGCGCCGAGCGGTCCGGATTGTCGACGATCCCGAACTTACAGACGGTTTAGAACCTTTAAGTCTCAGAAGAGACGTTGGCGCTCTAAGCGCGTTCTACCGTCTGTACAATGGGGAGTGTTCTGAGGAGCTGTTTGGTTTGGTACCTACGTCGCCATTTTACCACCGCACTGCTCACCGGCGACTGGGAGTTCATCCACATTTCCTTGACACCTGGAAGTTATCCACTGTACGTGGCGCTCGCTCTTTTATGCCATGCGTGAGCAAGCTGTGGAATGAGCTCCCTCCCGCGGTTTTCCCAGAGCGCTACAATATGGGGCTCTTCAAAAAGGACGTAAACAGATATTTAAAGTCTCAACGAGGTAGGCAACGCATCGGCTCCCTTAGTGTTGCAGATGTCCATGGGCGACCGTAGCCACTTGCCATCAAGTGGACCCGTCTGCCAGTTTGCCTATATGCAAACATAAATAAAAACTATGCTAAATAGCGAAAAACATTTGATTGATTTTGAAGGAAACTGAATTGGTACATTAGTTTTATGAAACATCAAATACCATTGTCAGGAATCGAATCGGCTCTGAAAAAATAAACACACTTGTATTATTTATACCAAATCATAGTGTAGGTTATTATAACGTTCAATATATGTGAAGGTGTGTCAAACGAGAAACCAAGGGAAAGGGTTGCTTTTTAACAAAGTGTTCATTTTCCATACATTAATTAAACATCAAATTGTGCCAGTCATTTGACTACGCCTCATTTGAACGTAAACAGAAATACGGTGGAAACCCTATTTCTGCTTCCATGCTATACATCACTATGGCTTTATGATAACTAGACTGGCGTTATCGACGGCGCCGCTGTGCCGCGAGGCGCGGGCGGGTGTCGCGGCCGGCTCACTGCCGCACATCGGTCCCTCGCCCCCCGAGACATCGACGCCGTGGATGAGGCTATACCTTTACCACGTCGCTGGATACGGACCGCCAACGTTGCTGCTAACTAAAGGTATTATTATTTATGTTTACGGCTTGGCAACAATGCCTTTAAGCCAGGCGCAGTTTTATTGCAGGCTACAATTGACGCCATTCAACGGAGTTCTTGTGAAAACTCGAAAGGCCACATTTGGCTATACATTTATCATTTCTCACAAAACACATAATTACTACTCAAAAACTATCAATATCCTACAACTATTGTTCATTTTAGAGTCATTTTACACATTTTTAGAAGATAAAACTGCATAGCACGACGTCCCCTTTCAGTTCCCGCCAAAAACTCCCTAACTAAAGGTATTAGATTATACAAGTCGTGCGCAGAAGGTTCGCCGATGATGACCCCTCAGTTCTTAGCACTACTTAGACAAGCCCCGGTCCCAGTTGTAGAGAGCGGGAGGGGTGATTATCGGCAAACCTTCTCTGCGCACGACTTATAAGGAATAATCTTATTGAGTGCTAGCTTGTTCGCTATTGAAGTTGGAAACCTAGAATTCTGTTTTTTATTCTGTATTGTTTTATAAATAGAATAAGATATAATAAATGTTATCAATATGCAGTATTTTAAAGTGTTGTATGGGTATGTTTTTATTGTAATACCATTCCGAAGGTATTTGTTTTATTGCCTGATGCAAACAAAAAAACATATTTATTTTCACAAATAACATGAACTATTTCTAATTTTTGAAACCCATACTTGCCTATACTGTGTTTGTCTGATTTTTATCATTTATCATATAACCATAGTGTCAAATTGATAGAATTGTACACCATTTAATAATACATGTATTTTTTATATTTTTAAGGGGGTATTCTGGTTTAGAAGCCCGAATTTTAGGTGTTTTTTTCGGTCGCGATAAAAAAAAAACTACAATTATTTTTACTATACATTTTTTATAAGTTGTTATTGATATTTAAATAATACAAAACATTAATAAAATTTGAAAAAGAATCAAATTTCAAAAACTGCAGCCCGTTAAAGTGGGGACTGATGAAAAAAATGGCACATCCTGGTGTGCAGGATATCAATCCTTCCAGTGACCTGAAATGGAAAACAATTAATATTCCTTAAAGAGGAAGGGTGTAGTTAACGCACTACGAGACGTTTTAAAAGAAAAAAAAATCACAAAATGGCGGCGGTTTCAAAAATACGTTTTGTTATTTTCACGATTTTTTTGTTTTATTAAATTTCGTTTTTTATGTAATTTATTATGGTTAATGATAAGTATTAGATTTATATTTACGGCACTAGACAGCAGACCATAATTCATGCACGTTGCCCATGTTTGAGTTTATACACTAGAGTACTGTGTTAAGCCGCGTACTTACCTGCGAGCCGCAACCTTTTCACGCAGTTAATGTAACCAAAAAAAAAAAAACACAGTGCGCGTGAGCGGCACGCGGTGCGCTCGCAACGAGCCGACAACGCGAAAATCAACGTCGGCGTGCACATAAGAGCACATTACTGTATCTGCTTGGTGACAGTTACGGCTCGCAGATGAGTACGCGGCTTAAAAGTTTCTGCTTTAAATTGTCTTCAGGCACACATATCCGTGCTGTGCCGCGCCTCCTACTAGGCTACTCGCGGCTGACGGTGGCCTGGTGGGGTGCGGAGACAGCGCTCGAGGGCGCTGGATCCGCTGCGGGCGCCCTGCCAGCGGCCGCCGCACTGGCCACGGCGAATACAGCGCTTCGGAGAGGGCCAGTGCTGCTTCAAGCGGTCGGCGTCAGGCAACCGGCCCAGTTGAAACACCTGATGTTCCCGCCCGAAGCTGACACGTGTGCAGGTGAGTAGAACATCTTGCAAGCCAATATATATATATATATACTACTATACAATATATAACGTAATTTTTATTTGTGTTATTGAACATTTAACTTGTTACATACATTTTAGTTATTAAGTCACTGGAAGCAACTAAAACCTAAGGATACAGGCTTGGCCTAGTCTAGGTGTTAGTATCCAGTCTTAATTTTAATGCGAAATTGTTATATTTTTGACGACAGTAAAATTCTTTTTATTTTATTTTTATTAATACTGACCCTATCCGATATTTTGCCAAATCTACTTTTAATGCCATCAATCGTAAAACATGGAAATACGTGTAATAGCGCCAATCCTGGTTTAAAAGTATCAGAAATGTTCACTATGAATGAACATTTTTAGATCTCCTGTAAAGTTCACTTTTTTGGATAGTTTCAGTATTGGATTAAGTGTGCGATATAATTGATTGATGAATTGATTATAACAAGATTTTTCATTGCATGAGTTTAGCAGACTGGAAGACGGCCCACCTGATAGAAAGTGGTTACCATTGCCTATGGAAATTTTTAACGCCAGAGGTGCTACCAATGTGTTGCCGCTCTCTAAAGGGGGGCTGAAACCTGGATACTAATGCCGGAACTCAAGATTGTTATGGCGGCATACTCTCAACCAGGGGTGTTAGCCATCCAGACCGGCAATTACCTTGCCACCTGGCATTAAGTGTTTTTTAGTATTTAGTTTTTTCAAAATAAGAAATTCTTTAAAGACATTTCATTACATTTTGATTTGAGACTTGTGTAGTTCACTCCACTAGTCGCTCACAACGCCCAAAATGCTTGTTCAGCCGTTTCACATAACGAACACGATCGGCGAAAACGTCACTAATGACGTCTTAATTTTCGCTCACGCAGCGCTTACGGACCCACCTGTAGAGGTGGGTCATAGTGGATGTTGACCACAGAACAATAAAGTAATTGTATATGGTATAATATGTATACCACCTTCAACCTATTCGATCTGTTTTATTCCTACCTTCGATTGCTGTTTTAGTAAGACCGCACATTGCGCACATCCCTATTAATATTATAAATGGGAAAGTAACTCTGTCTGTCTGTCGGTCTGTTATGCTTTCACGGAAAAACTAATGAACCGATTTAGCTGAAACTCAGTATTTTTTTCCGATGCCGAGGATGAACATAGGATACTTTTATCCTGAAAAATTTGACAATTTCCGGGATAAAAATATATTTGTCTCTCTTTTTGTTATGCTTTTACGGAAAAGCTACTGGACCGAATTTGGCTGAAATTCGGTATATATGACAATTTAAATATCGAGAGTGTACAAGGGATACATTTCATTGCGGATAATGGGATAGATTTATGTAAAGGTTATCTCAGAAAGTAGGATAGGTATTTTTTTTGTGATTTGTCATTTTGGTTATTTTGGTCAATTCGGTCATTTTGATCATTTTTGTCATTTATGTAGTTTACATAGACCGGATAGATTAATACAAGTACTAGAACGGTTTGAAATAGAGGATGAAATTTGTGTGAGACCAATTATTTCTTAAGTTTATAGATATCAAAATTCATTATCTGTAAAAAATGCGATAGTAACTCAATATGTCTATCTGTTAGCTTTCACGAAAAAACTACTAGGAATACTGGATAGGTTTTGCTGTAATTTTGTTTAAATGTAGTTTTAATACCGAAAATGGATGTAAATACTTTTCATGCTTCGGATGGGATGGGATAGTTTGCGATATAAAATAAAGTGAATCTTCGGGGTGCAAATGGCACTAACATAAAAATTTACTACAATGTAACCTGTATTAACGCCTGCTCTTTAAACAAGAGGCATGCACTAGAGGTAGATTATACTAGAGTTTACTCCGTTTATTTACTAGAGGTTAACTCAGGTATAGAATATTTTTGGCCTGTAAGTTTTCTGTAATTGTGTACAACAAAGACTTATCTATCTATTTGTTAATTCTATCTATCTCTCTATAGATATGTTGACAAAAGCCCGATTTTCAAGGCAACTATATATACATCAATCAATTCATGTATTTCATTAATGACATCATCACTCAATAATTAATCCATTCCACTTGAGTTTATAATTGTAATGTTTGCAAGCAAATGGAACGCGAAAGAGCGTTGTCGTTAGCGTGGTCATTCTGATCGCTTAGTGGAATATGCCTATGATGATTTATGGTAATTTATGATTTTTCTAGTAATGATGTAGAAGACTAAATGAGTGTAAAAAGAAGTCCAATGGAACAGTAAATGAGTGTAAAAAGAAGTCCAATGGAACAGTTATTGTTTTTCAGAGTCACAGGCGATTTGGTCGAAACACGCTGGATTGAGGCGACTGTTAAAGAGATTGAGACTTTTCCGATCAGCTGGATACGTCACGTTGGCCGATATTGGAGTGCCTGACTTGGGATGTGCCAGGCCACCCACTACAGTACAGTTAGGTAAGGGATTTTAAGGTGGACACGAATATTGATGTGCTTTAATAGTAACGTGCACAGAATTCGTTTTATAGTTAATTAACTTGTTAAATCGTTTTCTATACACTGCATTCAATATCTTATACATAATCTATGTTCCAAATATCTGCCATGCACTTATGTACAAATGTTGTTTCATCTATCTTACAACCATCGGTTCAAAAAACAAAAATCCACAACATTACCCTTCATGATTTCACAATAGTCTCAAAGTAATATAAATTATAAAAAATTCGCCATTGACATTCCCTTTGAGAAAAAAAATGAATTTGTCAACAGACAGAATAAGCTATTTATATTTAAATTTTTCATTATTTAATCAATTATGTACTCTAATAGTAGTAGTAGTATACACACACAAAAGCAGGCAAAAGAACCAATTCTGATGTATAAGTCTTCGTATTAGCGCAGTTGTTTTGTAAGCTACAACCGACGCCAGTCAAAGGAGTTCTTGTGATTTCTTTCACTCGAAAGGCCACATTTGACTATACAGTTCACATTTCTCACAAAACACATAATTACTATTCAAAAATATCAATATCCTACAACTATTCTTCATCTTAGAGTAATTTTACACATTTTTAGAAAATAAAACTGTACAGCACAACGTCTCCTATCAGTTCCCGCCAAAAACTCTCTTATATACTCTAATAGTAACAAATGTTTACAGTACCACCTAGAAAGAAGAAAGATGTATGTGGCATCGCTAAACCTATAAGTGAAGCGTCACTCTCTTCAATCGATTCTATTGAAAGATCGACGGAAGAATTTGCTAAAGTGAAGCATAATCGATTACAATCACCTATCGAATCACATTTCGCTGTCACCCCTACCACAGAAAGCAAAACAAATTCGCCAGCAAATGGTTTCACTAGTGTTGAATGCGGGAAATTATTATGCGAAGAGTTGGATAGTTTAGCAATTGATGACAAATCTAAAAGCAAAGAATCTATAGCAAGTAGCGATGATCTAGTCCCAATACATTCATCATCAACAAGCATTGAAGATCTTAAAGACAAAGACTATAAATCGATTAGTAAAGAATCGATAGTCGAACTATTAAATGATAAGTCTGTTAGCAAGGAATCGATTGTTGATATACTAACCGAAAAGTCTGTTAGCAAGGAATCTATGTTCGAAATTTTAAATGATAAAAGTGTTGGCAAGGTGTCGACAAGTGAAAAATCGATAGTTGATGATATCGCGCCGGCGCATAAGCCGGCGAAAGATGTCGATGCGGGGCAACAGTGTCAGTTGAATGATTTGTTGAGTCCGGTCGAAGAATCGATATCGATGTTTACGCAGTTATCGGATAAGTTGTCAGAGATGACGACCGAAGGGGATAGTGGTGTCGATACCGCTCACTACATTTCGGATGATGAGACTTGTAGACCTGAGGTAAAGCAAATTGTTGTAACACTTATATCATTTCAATCATTTATGTCCGTTATTATAATTATTCTATTCGTGTGTATGTCACTGAACTGCTCCGAAACGGTTGCTTTAGATTCACAATTGTACCCGATAGCTGGCGCTGTAATTGGGATCCAGCATTTTGATGATTTTTTTTTTTTTTTTTTAAATAATAATAATCACCAGACAAACAAATTTATCTGAAAGGGTCCCTCGGTGGTTAAAAACCACAATTACACCCAGTAGGTGGCACTGCAATCAGGACCTAGATTTTTATTCTTCAAAGCAGGATAACACCCGGCAGGCCCGCTAGTCTCTTATTAAATATTAAAAGTATTTACAAAATATAGTAATTTTCTTTTCAGAAATGGACAATATTAGATCTTCAATTTGGCATTCCACTATTTGATGAACCATTATGTGAGAAGATATGTAGTAGTATAGTAGATCGTATAACTAATCTGGACATGTGAGTACCGGTTTAATTTGTGAAACTATAAAACCTACATAAATGTAATGCATTTATATTATATACATTTCAATTTTCAGATTAGAAAAAATAAAAGAGGACAATGATTTCATTCGATCCGATGTGCTGAAATTTGTTTCACAATGTCAGGTGAGTTCAACAAAGATTATGAAAGTAATTTTGTATGTTCGTCACAACTAAACTTCAAAACCTGTCATAATAAAATTTTATTTAAATAAATACATCAGAGATTGAATATTAATATGCGAAGAAAAATTATTGGATCCATTTAAAAAAATATGGTTTAACTTATAAAATGTTAATTGAATTTTTTTTATTACAAAACGCAAGAGAAGAATGTCTTGTGCCGCCCTCTATACGTTTGAGACTTAACACCCGCGACAGGGTGAGATGAGATAGAAAGTGACATTATGTACTAGGAAATCGATGTCGATAATTTTTTTGTACATAACAATTATTACCACCATTTTATTTCAAGTAATATTAGTCCTATTTAGTGTTTGACAGAATATTATTTTTCCATGTAAAATCACAATTTTCTAATATTTTTTGAAGTGAAACTTCTTTACAATCATTGATTTGAATCTCGATGAAACGAAAAAGCGACACTAAAAAGAAATAAACATATCTATAGGACTAAGCCTGCGAGAGAACGAGATACGAGTTTTACATTGTGCAGCACATATTAGAGAGTCAATAAGACCGATGATTAAACATAGGTCCAATTTGAAGCAAAATAAAACTGATAATAATATTTTTTAGACTAAAACAGTGAAAAATTGAAAGTGATACTTAAGAAGTTTCTTTTTAATTATAATTTTGATGGATGTAGGCTAAAGGAATTATATTTATATTATTAAAAGTTAGAGAAGAATTATCTGTGAGTAATTCTCTGCAGTAAATTCTCACACATACACATTTTTTTTTAGTTAGTTCTCGTGTTCGTTAATGGATTATTGATTTTTATTTTAACACGTGACAATGAGGTAGCCGAATTTATTTTCAATACACAACTATTATAAAAGCAATGAAATAAGTGAGATAAATATCGATAGATGCGTTAGATGTGCAGTCATACAGCACTAAAACTAAGACGAACTAACTGCACGACTCGCCTTATATCCCGATGATTTGTCGCGAACTATAGGTGTTTTTCAGAGTTAACTTTACTTTTCCATGCTACAAATTAATAATATTATTATGCTTATTATTTTTCAGTACTATCCCGGTGAAGATATGGGTATAGTGAAACGTGGTACTTTAGTACCATTGCCAAGAAAGAGCCTGGCATTCGAAAACGGTAGAATAAGCGAATGGAGCGGTAAATAAACAAAACGCGCTTATTTTGGAGTATTAGTATGTGTTATGCTCTGGTCATGTTGTTAAATAATTATTTCTCTGATAGGAAAAATATATACCTTGTTTTTGAGATACAGAGACCAAACTGACAATTTCCAAATGCCATACTTAAAACTAAATTTCACATTTGTAATTGCGTAGTAGATGACACTTGTTACAATAAATTCTAACATTATTTTCATATAAAAGAGCGGCCGCTATAATACCATACTGTTATCTTACTTTTAAAATATCATACAAGAAATAATTTTAATTTATGTTCAAACAAAAATTAGTATATTATTTGACTCGTTAAAAATGACGCTATAACTTGCCATACAAAATTACAGCGTTTTGGTAAGATGATACAGAATATCTTAGTTGATTTGACTGTTGTTACTTATAAAACCCGGTTACAGTTTTACCCAACTAATAATACCTCCCGATGTACCGTGCAGGAACGGAGAAAGAATACAATCTCCTGCAGCCAGGCGGCCTGTCGTAAGAGGCGACAAAACAACCCACAGCCAGGTGGTAGGGCATTTGCCCGACTGGATGGCTACCACCCCTGGTCTAAAGTATGTCGCCATAGCAACCTTGAGTTGTGTTCCGGCATTAGTGACCAGGTCCCAGCATCCCCTAAGAGAGCAGCAGTGCATTTGTAGCACCTTTGGTGTTGCAAATGTCCATAGGCGATGGTAAACGCTTTCCATCAAGTGGGCCGTCTGCCTGTCTGC
Source organism: Dendrolimus houi (assembly GCA_039645545.1). Taxonomy (NCBI): domain Eukaryota; kingdom Metazoa; phylum Arthropoda; class Insecta; order Lepidoptera; family Lasiocampidae; genus Dendrolimus; species Dendrolimus houi. Next base: position 15,516,387 of record CM077134.1, read on the forward strand.
TGAACTCGTGCAATAAAAAAAAATCCTGCGCAGTAGTACAATTTTAGTAGCGTGGAAAAGCGTACGAATCGTGTAAGCTCAGAATGCATAGCAAGCGATACTACCATATCCGCTTGCGAATAAACTTCAGTATAGATTATTTACATGTCGAAAACCGGTCTGCACTTTTCTGCACAGACGAAAACTGCCGGCCGGAATTATAAGTTGTGTAAAACTCTACTACCATGGAAGAAGAATATTAGGAATGACAATCACCCTGTAAAAATGTAACTCAGATAACACTCCTTAATACAGGCAGTCTTCGTAAGGCATGTCGAAACACTACATAAATCGAGGCAACGTAAGCCGTGACATTTTTCTTATATATCTTACACTAATATATAAAGCTGAAGCGTTTGTTTGTTTGCTTGAACGCACTAATCTTAGGAACTACTGGTCTGATTTGAAAAATTCTTTCAGTGCTAGATAGCCCATTTATCGAGGAAGGCTGTAGGCTATATCATCACGCTAAGACCAATAGGAGAGGAGCACCAATGAAGAATGTTTCAAAATCGGGGGTTTTTTAACTTACTTTTTTTTAACTATTCCACGCAGACGAAGTCGTGGGTAGAAGCTAGTTTTGATATAAAATCCATAGGGTTACGGGTTAGGTACTGTAAGTTCTGTTTATGGATAAATAAAACTGTTGTTTGTTAAATAAAATATTCCTTATTGTATTGGCCATATGTTAAAGAATTGGATCACGTAATGATAAGAGTGCCTTCTATGTGCCTTTCCTTCACACCTTTACAGTTCCTAATAATCCTCTCCTTATCCCATAATTCACCAATTAAAAATGCCGCGCCACCTAGCGGACGGCGCCAGTCGTCGACCTGTTACGGCGGAACAATTACGTGCGCGTGCGCCACCCTATTGCTACCCTTAGTAAAGTGCTGTGCAATTATTAATAGACCAAAATCAAACTGTGTTGTGCTTCCTGGCGTCCGTCATCAGCATCAAGATAAATAATCGGTGAGTCCTCTCTTGTTTCCTATCCTCTGTCAATAGAGGGTTACTTGTATTTATTGCGTGATCCATTCTGCCATCTTTGCCAACACGACGAGACAAATACAAAAAAAACCAGCGCGTAACTAAACATTTGGTCACTTCGATTCGGACGGTTACATCGCGTTAATTAGCATTTACAATGGCAAAAGCGAATAGAAACCCTGAGAGGGAACTGATGAGATTACAAGGAAAATTATCCGTATATTTCGAACACATTCAATCAATTTATGATTCTATGAATACATTAGATTGTAAAAATATGGCGGATGTCGAGTCATTTCTCGCATCGAGTTGTACAATCGACTCAATACGTGAACAATATATAGCAATTCTTGAAGAAAGATGTTGTTACGAGGCATCAATAAGTGAAGCGGGCATACCCTCATATAAATCGTTAGTTGCTTTCGAACAACTTTATGCACAAATTAAATATAAGGTTAAATCGTTAACTGAAAACAGAAATGGTAGCAATTCGTCAGACAATAAGAGCCATCTTAGGAATATTAAATTGCCTAGATTAGAGATGTGTTCTTTTGACGGGGAATACGAGAATTGGCCAATTTTTTATGAAACGTTCCGTACGGTGATTCACGAGAATCCCGATTTAACTGATAACGAGAAAATACAATATTTAGTGGGTAGGTTGAATGGTAAGGCGCTTGCCGCGTGCCACGGAATATTACCATCAGCTGATAATTATATTGTTATTTGGAATGCGTTGTTAAGTAAATACAATGACACTCGTTTGTTAGCTGCGTCGTATTTAGATAAATTAATGAATTTACCGGCGGTTGAGTCGAGTTCACCCGCTAGTTTGGAACAATTTATCGATAGATTTTCATCGATTATTTCGGCGTTAAAACAATTAAAAATTGACAATTTAGAAGATTTATTATTTATTTATCTTGGCTGTAAGAAAGTTAATTTAGAAATAGTCAAAGCATTTGAAATGTCAATGAATGATAATAAATCTCGTATGCCTACTTGTTCTGAATTTATCGATTTTGTCCGTAATCATTCACATATTTTACAACGCGCTCACAATGTAACAAACGTAAAACTACCTTCTCAGTCTCGTAAAAATATTAGTTCTAATACTAATCAATTGTCAGTTAAATCTGTAAGATCGCGCTCAAATAATAACTTTAAAACGTTTATGACCATACAGGAGGACGTAAAATGTCTTTCTTGTGGGAAAACTGACCACACTAAATTGGTCGAGTGTCCCACATTCCTGTCAATGTCTCCTCATAATCGTTTTACGTTAATTAAACGTAATAAATTGTGTGTTAATTGCCTCAGCAATGATCACTCTATTAAAAATTGCAACTCGAAAACAAGGTGTACGACGTGCTTGCGTAGTCATCACGTTCTTTTGCATTTCCCTCCCGATAGTGTTGCTTCTCATGTGCGTGCGCCGCCGGCAGTTGAAGGCGCCCGCGCTATGAGTAACGGCAACGTCGCATCGACTCAAGCCGCCCCGTGTACGTCGGCGCTCGCCACTGTATCGCTATGCGCACTCGATGACAATGTAGTGAGTACCGACACTCAGGCGCTGACGGGGTATTCATCTGTGCTACTCGGCACGGCTTTGTGCTACGTTATCGACGATTTCGGAAATGTTACGAACACTGTGCGTGTTTTAGTAGACAGCGGGGCACAAAAGGACTTAATTACTATGGAATGTTGCAAATTAATGAATTTACCTATATATACATCACAGACAAAATACATTTCTGGGGTTGGTGACGTCACAAATGCGATCGAAGGTGTTACTCGCCTTACGATTCGCTCTCGAATAAATGAGAACGTTCAATTTTCGTTACAACCGTATGTAGTTAATAATATTACGACTGAATTACCGACTTCAACGATTGACGTTCAGAAGTTGGATTATTTACGTAACAAAAATATTGTTTTGGCAGATTGTTATTATTACAAGCCGTCAAAAATCGACCTTATTGTATCGTCAAATATTTTTGCCCGTATTATAGGGCCTAATAAAATCTCGCGGTTGGACAATGAGCCTGTAGCTATTGAGACCTCATTAGGTTATCTCGTTATAGGCCAAGCTCCCGCGGTAAATAATGCAACGTCAAATGTTGTACATATGTTTCAAACATATGAACTCGAAAGTTCTTTGAATAAGTTCTTCGAGATTGAAGATATCCCGAATATTTGTATACCACTTGATCCTAATGATCAACAATGCGAAGACATTTATAATAATACTGTCTCTCGCGACTCGAGCGGTCGGTATACCGTCAGCCTGCCATTTCAGGGTGATGAATATTCATTAGGGGATTCAATGCAGTTATCACTGCGTAGATATATATCCTTAGAGCGTAAGCTATTATCGAGTGCCTCATTAAAGCAGGAGTACGACAGCGTATTTAAGGATTATTTAGAAAAGGATTTCTGGAACCAATCATTGATAATATTGGCTCAGAACCTCATTACGTCATACCGCATCACGCCGTAGTGCGTCAAGATAAGACGACAACCAAGGTCCGCGTCGTGATGGATGCCAGTATGAAGTCTTCTTCTGGCTATTCACTTAACGATATTTTACATACAGGGCCGAATTTGCAAAATGATTTATTTCAAATAATTTTGAATTTTCGTCTTTTCGCCATTGCGATAAGCGCGGACATTTGTCAAATGTATCTGCAAATAATTATTGATGAAAAATATCGCCGGTTTCAAAGAGTTTTGTACCGATTTGACCCTAATGATAAAATACAGCTTTATCAATTAACTAGGGTTCCATTTGGCCTGTGTTGCAGCCCTTATCTTGCTATTCGGACAGTACGTCAGCTCGTGAAGGACGAAGGTGCTCGCTATCCTGTAGCTGCCACGGTAGCAAATAGGGATATTTATATGGACGACCTGGTTACATCTTGTTCCATTGTTTCGGAGGGCATTAAATTAGCCAAAGAGGCAGTTGCCCTATTCCGTACTGGAGGCTTCGAATTAGTGAAGTTTTCCAGCAATTCTCCAGAAATTATGAATGCCATCCCAACCTCACATCGAATTACCGATGTTGTGGACTTTAATCCCGATTACCATTTAAAAATATTGGGTTTACATTGGCAGCCAGCTGATGATTTTTTACGTTTTCAATAAATCAGCAAGTGCGTGAATGCACAAAACGTAATATTTTGTCGACTATTGCCCGGCTTTGGGACCTAATGGGTTTTGTTGGCCCTGTCACTCTTTATGCCAAATTAATTGTAAAAACGCTGTGGCAAATAAATATTGATTGGGACGAAACACCACCCCAAGGTATAGCTGTTCTCTGGAAGCAGTTTGAATCAGAGTTGCATTTAATAGAAAATATTAAGTTACCACGTCACTTGGGTGTGATTGCCAATTCTAAAATTACTATTCTGGGATTTGCAGACGCATCTGAGCGAGCGTATGGAGGCGTCGTATACATTCATGTTCTATTACCCGACAATAGTTATTGCATAAATTTGGTATGCTCTAAATCGCGAGTAGCTCCTATTCGAAATGTATCTTTAGCGCGTCTTGAGTTGTGTGCTAATTTAATATTAGCTAAAATAATGCGCATTGTTAGTGATACATATTCTGATCGATATGAAATTAATGACATATTTGCATTTACTGACAGCACGGTGGCATTAGCGTGGATCCATTCGTCTCCATCTCGCTGGCAGACGTTCGTGGCCAATCGAGTTACGAAAATACAGGACTTGATTGACTCGCGTAACTTCTACCATATACCAGGCAGGAGAATCCCGCAGACTGTCTATCTCGTGGCCTTACACCAGGGGAATTAATAAATCACCCTTTATGGTTTCGTGGACCTGCTTTTGCGCATATGCCAGTTCATATGTGGCCCGTGACCCAGTTTGACTCAAGCTTGGTTCTCGATCCACCTGAGATGCGAGCGCAGGTTATGGTTACGACAACCTCTGAAGAGCCTTCGCCGTTGTATGCTATTGCACAGCGAGTCTCTTCATGGCCAAAACTAATCAGGATTGTTATATATGTTTTGCGTTTCGTTAAAATCATGCCAAGTAAGTTTGAGATTCGTCATTTAGACATTGCAGAATTAGCTATTATTAAAGCCTTGCAATCTCTTTATTTTGCTGACGAATTTAAGAATTTGAAGGCTGGTAAAAAGTTATCTCCAGCCTTCCAAAAACTTAACGCATTTATACATGAAGGTGTTTTTCGCGTTGGTGGGCGTTTGTCGAATTCAGACTTAGAATTCGATAGCCGGCATCCGATTTTACTTCCCAAACGCGACCATATTGTCGACCTTATTATCGATTACTACCACCGAAAATACCTGCATACTGGCCCCAATTGTTATTATCTTTGTTACGACAAAGATACTGGATACTGTCTGCTCGTAATATTGTACGGCAACGTATTCAACGCTGCAATATTTGTTTTAGATGCTCTCCAAAAATGAATTTCCATTGATGGCTGATTTGCCCTCATACAGAGTGAAGGAAGCCAAACCTTTTATCATGTCGGAACAGACTACGCCGGGCCGCTGCGTATAATACCTTACAGGCGAAGAGGGGTGCACAGCCTAAAGGCATACATATGTCTATTCGTATGTTTGGTTACGAAAGCCGTACATATCGAATTGGCGTCCGATTTAAGCACTGAGGCCTTTCTGAATGCCTTAAAGAGGTTCATTGCGCGACGCGGGCCCATAGCAGTAATATATTCTGATTGTGGAACCAATTTCATTGGGGCTAGGACTTATCTTGACAACATGTACGCTTTAATAGCTTCTGAAGAATATAAGAAAAATTCGCTAATGAGTTGAGAGATCAGAAAATAGAATTTAAATTTAATGTGCCGGCAGCGCCACATTTTGTTGGAATCTGGGAAAGCCAGATTAAATCCGTGAAGGCTCATCTCGCGAGAGTAATTGGGCAACAACTTCTCACATTTGAGGAGATGTTAACCGTACTCACCCAAATAGAGGCCGTGTTAAATTCACGTCCGTTGTCGGTGCTCAGCTCAGATCCAACGGAGCCGCTTGCTTTGACGCCTGCTCATTTTCTTAACTTGACACCGCTCAAATCTCTGCCGTCGGAAGACATTTCTAATGAGAACTTGTCAAATAGAAAACGAGTAGTCGATCACCTTGTGCAATCGTTTTGGAAAAGGTGGAAACTTGAGTACCTTAATACGTTACAATCGCGTCAAAAATGGTTAAACTCCACTAAACCAATTGAGAAAGGAACTGTGGTTCTTTTGAGATCCGATAATAGCGCACCGTTAGATTGGCCAATCGGTGTTATTGATGACGTTTTTCCTGGAAATGATGGAATCATTAGGGTAGTAAACGTCCGAACCAAAACTGGTGTTTATCGTAGGCCCGTGGTTAAAATTTATCCCCTACCTACACAATAATTACAGTCCATTTATTTTAAAGATGTAAATAAAATTAATATCAACCTAAAACTATAATATAGTATATAAATTTATTAAATAATAATTAAATATTCATAATTTATAAATAATATAACGGATAAAACTTGCCATGTAATCTCACTTTACCACTACCTTTATATGCGTAAGTAATCGTATTACTAAATTAGTCAAATTTAATAACTTACACGCCAGCTGCGCAACTAGGGAGAATTATGGGGTTCATTTGTCCTTTATATGATTTGCTTTGAAACTAGCTTTGGTTTTGAAGGACTGGGTCCTGTCAAGCTGGGGGAATATGTATTGGCCATATGTTAAAGATTGGATCACGTAATGATAAGAGTGCCTTCTATGTGCCTTTCCTTCACACCTTTACAGTTCCTAATAATCCTCTCCTTATCCCATAATTCACCAATTAAAAATGCCGCGCCACCTAGCGGACGGCGCCAGTCGTCGACCTGTTACGGCGGAACAATTACGTGCGCGTGCGCCACCCTATTGCTACCCTTAGTAAAGTGCTGTGCAATTATTAATAGACCAAAATCAAACTGTGTTGTGCTTCCTGGCGTCCGTCATCAGCATCAAGATAAATAATCGGTGAGTCCTCTCTTGTTTCCTATCCTCTGTCAATAGAGGGTTACTTGTATTTATTGCGTGATCCATTCTGCCATCTTTGCCAACACGACGAGACAAATACAAAAAAAACCAGCGCGTAACTAAACACTTATTCTTATGAGAAAGTATTTAAAATAACTAAATTAAATTGTTAAGAGGTAAATTGTTTAACCCAGGTGTATTGGCTGAAATCAAATTGGAACTTTCCAGCATATGTGATGAGACATAGGCAGCCACCAAGTTTGTAGTACCATACGGCGGGACCAACTTGCTTAATAAGGCGTCGATGACACGGGCCTTGCGAACGTTGAACAAGATATGTCAACAAATTGACATCTTTATCTGTACTGTGACTGAATTTACAAGAACTGCATACTATATGTTATGAGTATGTATGTGTAATGTGTACCACGCTATCGTATTGGTGACAGCTGTAATGATAGCGATTTTTGTAAGTTAATAAATAAGTAAACTATTTATCAAATTACTAACAATAAAACACATAAGTCAAAGCGTTCGGGGATTGTGCGTGGAGGATGTCTAACTAACGCACGCTGATGACGCGAGACAAGCAGGGCGTTTCATTAGTAACTCACAACGCCCAAAATGCTCCATAAGCCGTTCCACAAGGCGACCGCGGTCGTTGTGGCCGTGCGAAAACGTCACTAATGACGTCATCATTTTCGATCACACAACGCTTTTCTTTTTTTAAGGCGGGGGAAATGCATTTCGCACAGTACCGGGTCCTTTGCGAGGGATTAGACTATAGTCGATTATGGAGGCATTCCCAAGGGGGCAATCCAAACACTAATCGACCGGCTTGTGTGGAGACTCGATTACTCAATACCCCACTAAAACCACCCTCCCATGTGCCCCGCGCTGTGGAAGGAAGAGCGTGAGACTTAGAACGTAGTTACGCCCACGCTGATACTAGCTCATCAGTGCTTGAGAATGCTCCGGGAAACAGTGCAAACTCACTTCGACAACAGGGGTGAAGACTCCTCTGCTCCCTAGATGCTAGAGCCCCCTGCAGTGGTATTTCAGGGAGGGAGATCATGCGCATATCTGCTCCTCCGAGCCCCCGACTGACGTTGGTGCCCGCGAGACGCATGCGCACTTGTACCTCTCTCCCTATCTCGTTCCGCGGCCTCCTTTTGAGACATAACAGCCTCGCAGAAATTGGCCGCACTCACCCAATGATCATCGCTATGCAACATGTGTTGCACCAAACTGCCCAGCGAATCGATCGGACTACTATTGTCTCGAGTTCAAACCTCTGAGGTGCCCATGCTGCGCACTCGACTAGCGTATGAAACGCCGTGTCTTGTGCGCCACACTGGCGGCATTGGGGTGAAGGCAAGCAGCCCGCAATCTGGCACAGATACTTATCGAAGCAACCGTGCCCGGTAAGTATTTGCGTCATTCTGAAGGTCAGAGTCCCGCGTTTCCGCGAGAGCCATCGCAACAGCTGCGGTTGAACCGCTTCCACCGTATCAATGCCAGCGACAGGGTTTTCCAACTTTACTGACCAAGATTGGATCATGGTCGCGGTTTCCCGCGTCCTGATCACCTGTAGCTCGGCCAGGCAGTACATCTGGCCACGTGCGAGAGCATTCTGTCGGGAGCGCCGAACTTTGGCAATTACGTCCGCCTGGAAAGGCCAGGGCGGATCGCCCGCCAAGAGTGTCGACGCCGTCCATGACACTGTACGGTATCCTCGGATGGCCCTCACCGCCAGGACCCGTTATGCGTGGCACAACAAATTCCTATTGTTGCGGTGAAGTGTCACGGACCATACGGCTACACCGTACAGGGCCATACTCCTAAGGATGCCCATGTAGAGTTTCCCAGTCGTCCCTCCCGAACCCCCCACGTTGGGAAGGAGCCGAGAGAGGGCGCCTGCGGACCTTACGAGTTTGGGAACGAGCTGCTCAAAGTGCGCTTTAAACAGCCATTTCTCATCGAGAATCAGCCCCAGATATTTCATCCGGGGACCTACGTGAATAACCACCCCTTGGACTGTAACGGTCAAGTCCGCAGGGAGATTACGAAACCACCTAGGAACATGATGGCCTCCGTTTTCGCGGGGGAGACCTTCAAGCCCAGCCTACCTATTCTTTGGACCACGATCGCCAACTCGGCCGTTGGGGAGGTCCACGGATTCCGCGAATGACGCAGCGCGTGCTGTGAGTAGGGTGTCATCCGCAAAGCAGATTAGCCCTATCCTGGGCAGGACCGGAACCCGAAGGATCCAGTCATAACCGACGTTCCAAAGAACCGGCCCGAGGACCGATCCCTGTGGGACGTCGCACGCGACGCGTCGCCGACCTAATGCGCGATTCTCGGACTCACCGCCCTCCCAAAGGATGTACCAGCCCTGGAGCGACGCGCCCAACAGCCTCGTGAGGTACGGGAGAACTCCGTGTACACGGAGCCTCTCCCTGATCGTCTCGTGAGGAAGGCTGTTAAAGGCGTTCGCTATGTCAAGCGACACAGCCAGGACAGTATCCTTCGCTTGGACGGCGTCGTCCATTACAGCCCGCAGTGTCTCGAAGGTGTCCAACGTGGAGCGCCTCCGCTGAAACCCGAACTGCGTCTGTATTAGCCCCGGCTCCACAGTATCGAGATGCTTAACGAGGCGTTCCGCCAAGATCTTCTCGAAGACCTTGGCGATCTCGTTGAGCAACACTTTGGGCCTGTAGGTGGACGGATCGTTGGGAGGCCGATCTTGGGAATCAGGCACAATCGGCCCTCCTCCCATTGCGACGGAAACTGACCTGCGCAAATACAGGCATCGAACAGTTCCCACAGTTGGCTGCGTAGATGTTTAGCAGCCAGGAAGAGGAGCCGACCCGGAACCCCGTCGGGTCCCGGAGTCGTCTTCCTGCCCCGGAGCCGGTCCAGGGCGACGTCTAGCTCTTCCTCGGTGATGGAGTGAGGCTCCACGGCTTGGTCCGCGTCGAGCTTGGTAAGAGCCCAGCGCGGGAGCCGAGTGGGGCCATGAACAGGGTTAGCGCTAGGTGAGGGGGAGAGCTCGAATCTGATATACAAATGATCAGACAGAGTCTCCACCTCCTCCAGCACCCTCCATCCTAACCACTCTGCGGGCGGCCGCATGTGTGGCGAATGACAGGTCGATGACCGATCCACCCCGCGCACGCACGCAGGTCTGGACCGATCCCTGGTTCAAGATGGACAGGTTGGATTGAAGCGCCCAGTCTTCAATCGCCCGTCCCCTAACACCGGTAAACGCGTTTCCCCAGGATACAACGACCCATGTTAAGAGGTGGGTCGAATAACCGTTCCACTTGGGTTTACGATTGTAACGCCGGCAAGCAAGTGGAACGGGAAAAATCGCGGTCGTGAACGTGGTCGTTGTGAGTCCCTAATCGAACGTAGCTTAGGTGATTCGCATAAGATGTAAATCGAAACAATTGTCATATCTTTTAAGGACACAACAATTACTTGACATATCTCGAAATGACAAATCGAAACGACGTAATCTTAGATTACAATGTAGTTTCTTCATTTTCTTAAGTCTATGTGTAGCACAGCTGAACTGTAGGTTATCAGCTGTTGCCATTCAACGGAGTTCTTGTGACAACTCTAAAAAGCCACATTTGACTACACAGTTCACATTTCTCACAAAACACATAATTACTACTCAAAAACTATCAATATCCTACAACTATTGTTCATTTTAGAGTAATTTTTCACATTTTTAGAAAATAAAACTGCACAGCGCAACGTCTCCTTTCAGTTTCCGCCAAAAACTCCCGCCATAGGTCTTTTTTGTGTGTTCATATAGAAAAGCACCGCTAGTCTTTCAACCAATATTTTATTATTTAAAAATTGATATTAATCCATCTTATATAAATATCAAATTCAATCATTTTTCGGTTGTTTTAAAATCCATTCGATTTTTGCTATATCAAAATATATGAGAGAAAGAATTTTAGCGCCCCCTACAAATGATGCTCTCTAGGCTTTATCAGAAATATTTATTTTTCTAGATTCTTCTTCCATGTTGCCACTGTAAATCCGAAGTTGATTTTGACAAAAAATATCTGTTGCCCTTAAAATTTAGCATGATTAGATTGACAGTTACCAAACAACTGGTACTAGTGCTGAAAGTACAGAGAAATCGATACAAATAAATTAAAGGATAAAAGTATTGTGATAATCTGATTTTCAATTTGTTAAGAAATGATTAATTTGTTTGTAAGACCGATTATTCTCGTCTGTGGTTAAGATGACCCGTGAACGTCACTGTTGTACTTCTGTCAATAAAGTATGAGATTGGCATGCATATATTGTTACCAAAGACTTTGATTGTTTGAATATATATTAATGTATGTAATATAATTAGATGTAATTATGTACTGTATTGCATATATATTTATTGTTTATAATGTTTAAGTAGTTGCAATGTATTTCTATATTTTGTATATACAATCTATATGTATATCTATATATATTATTAAAATGTAAGTAATCATACAATAATTATGTATACAACCGTCAACACTCCATATCAGCAATATAGCTGCCAAGGTTTGTATTGAAGAGATCACTTTTTAGTGATAAGTCCGCCCCTTGTACACATTTAAAATAGTAAGGGTCTGTAAGTTTCCTTTAATAATGTACAATACACAGTTATTTATCTAAGATTTTTACTGGCTATACAGAATTATGGGTGTGATTCTAGCGACAGCTGTCATTCTAATCAAACTTAATTTTAAGGAGTGAACAATATTGTATATTTTATTACATATATCAATGGACAATACAATGCAAGAAAACTTAACTTATTCGTATTATATTCTACTCATAGTCCCTCAATACTATAAGTAGAATACTGAGCCCAGATCACCGTCTTCAATCACCGTGAACAATATTATTATGTGAAGATTATATTAGCATAATATTAAAATTTTGCTTTCTACTTGATTTATAGGATATTAATTTGTAGGAAAGACCGACCGCGAATTTTCGTGTACAAATGTTGAATTATTGCATATATGGAGCAGTGCTTTTTATTTTATTAAAATTAATCTGAATTATTATTACATCATTACCATATTATAGATTTAAATATACATTAGCTACAAAATATGGCCCGTAATTTAGAGAAAACAGGCAATATAGACACATGGCATTGACAATAAACAAATAGAATAGAAAATGTATGGAAATAACATAACGTTGCGTTAAGTATTAAGTCATTCCCATACATTTTCTATTCTATTCATTTAACGTTAATGCCACTTGTCTACAGGGTCGGAACCTCAGAGCTTGCGTAAATTGTAAGTCACCTTAAAGTGAGGAAATTATTATATTACTTAATTATGTTATGAGATGAGTGTTTATTATTTTGTTTGTAGTTGTAACTAATATAAATAAAGATGTTTGTAAATAATTATTGAGGGTTTTATTTTATCATTTGTATGTAAATTCTTGCTTTGCAGCTTTCTTCTCGTTATTCTTTTGCACTGTGGACACATCGTTATATTGTTTTTTTCCTATTTTAAAGCCCGAAATCACATTCGCTTAAATAACAACATTGACTGTACGAAACGATGAATATCAAATAAAATCATTATAACTATATTTGTGACCGGCATGAATTCTCTCATTTCTTTTCTATTCTATTTTTGCCTGAAATTACACAGACTACTATGATACTACGTATCAAAGAGTATATTACTCTGAATACATGGGCACAGAATACATGGGTAATATGTTCCTTGCTACGTATCCAAATGTGAAATGGCTCCAACCATAGAGTATAGTACGATCCCGCGGCCTGGTGTACTGCCAGGCTGAGCTTCAGGCGATCAGGGCGCGGAAAACCGCGTCCATGCTCCAAATCTGGTCGAGAATGTTGGAAACTCTTGCGGCTGGCATTTGACAGTGGAGGCCGTGCGCCCACACCTGCTGCGACGGGTTGCCCGAAAACGCGGGACCCTGACCTTCGGGATGACGCAAATACTTACCGGGCATGGTTGCTTCGATAAGTATCTGCATCAGATTGTGGGATGTCTGCCTTCCCCTCAGTGCCGCCTCTGTGGCGCACAAGGCTGTGCTCCATACGCTGATCGAATGTGCAGCATGGCCACCACAGATATTTGAGCTCGAGGCAGTCGTAGGTCTGATTAATTCGCTGGGTAGTATGGTCCAGGCCATGCTGCACAGCAACAATCATTGGGAGGGAGCGTCCATATTCTGCGAGGCAGTAATGTCTCAAAAGGAGGCCGCTGAACGAGAGAGGGAGAGAGGTGCGCTGCGTCTCGCGGGTACCGACGTTAGTCGGGGCCCCGGAGACGCAGATATGCGCAAAATCTCTTCCCGTGATTTCGCTACAGGTGTCCTCCAGCGTCTGCGGAGCGGAGGTACCAACCCCCGTTGACGAAGAGAGTTTGCCTCTCTCGGGGCATTCTCAAGCTATGATGCGCAGGATTAGTGTGGGCGTAACTACGTTCTAAGTCTCATGCTATTCCTACCATCAGAGATGTACAAGATACCCTATACAAAGTATCTGAATACAAGACAAGATACAATTAAAATAAGTATTTGAGATACCAGATACAAGATGCAAAATACGTATCTTCTAAATACTTTTTAAAAATAAAATACTTTTTGAAAGAAATCCTAATTTTATTGAACTTAAGTTTATTGCATGAATTATGAATAGATCCAAAGAGTATGTACAAGAGTATAACACTACGTTTAAATAGATCGCGCAAATGTGACAAAATATTATATTTTTAAGGTTTCAATTGAGACCAGTTCAAACATTTTGTCACTCATTTTTCTTCGATGACGTCTCAATATCCATATGAACATTGCGACCTCATCACTCCTCTCTCTCCAAGAGATATCTCCAAAAGAGAGGAGTCGCTACATAGGGACAAAACTTGGCAAACAGGTGTTCTTATATTACAAAAGTGTTATTTTTATTGTAGGATAAACATTTGATTATAAAAACAAGACAAAGGTATAAGAAAGAATAAAACTGCGACTGAGAACCAAGCCCAGATGCAGTCGCAGCCGCAGCGAGTGGAGGAGGCAAAAAAGAGTATCAACAAGTGGAACGCACTTTGCGCTTCCTCCAGTCAATCCTAAACCATTGCGCCGCAGCCCACGACCTAATGGTCCAAAGCATGGCGCAGCGGGGCTTTCAAGTTTCCTAGCCGTATTGCGTCCTCTCCAGAGATGACTGGGCGGGAGACCAGACGGCTATGGATTGCTGCCCCCCACGTCCCCACCCCCATTGACGTAGTTAGGGGGGGAGGCTTAGTCGCAGCTACCTACTTGTCCCCGAACCACTTTCTCGCCGACTTCGAAGAGTGGTTGGAAGATGCGGGCACAATGGTAGGTCAGAGCCATCCCCGTCTCGTGGTCGTGCTCAGGAACTACAACACTACATCGCGAGTTTGGGGTTCCCCGTCCACAGGCCGCAGGGGCAGGGTGCTCGCGGATCGAGCTCAGTCTCGTGGTCCTCAACCGGGATTTGCTTACATGTTTGAACGCCAGCAAACTCGGCAATTTACTCGGCATTGATTTTGCCAATGTCACAGTTAATTAAAAAATGACAGGTGAACAAAAATTAATAAAATTATCAAATAAAAAAATGCCGGCATTTGTGACTATTATATATATATATATATGGTATTATCTGTGGCGACTATTTCTGTGTGTGAACAACACAAACCAATGATATTCAGCGCGTTCCAGCAATTGCTCACAACGCCCTAACTGCTTCGTTAGCCGTTCCATAAGGCGACTGCGGTCGTTGTGTCGTGGGAAAAACGTCACTAATGACGTCATTATTTTGGATCACATAACGCTCACAACGACACATGCCAAGAGGGAGTTTCGAATAACCGTTCCATTTGGGTTTACGATTGTAATGCCGGGAAGCAAGTGGATCGGGAAAAATTGCGGTCGTGAACATGGTCGTTGTGTGTCTCAAATGGAACGTAGCCTATTAGTATACTTATTTAATTTTATTGTCATTACAGTAACAAAACTAAAATATGCCTTAAATTAATAAAGATAAGCTTCATTGTCAACTCTATAATTAAGGAGCACTAAAGCCTTTAATAAAACATTGATAACTACTTTTTATTGTATTCATGTTATAATGTTATTTTTTTTAAATTTAGGTTTATGGCTTGGCAGCAAGCCTTTAAGCCAGATCTTAGATTAAAATGTAGTTTCTTCATTTTCATAAGCCTATGTGTAGCACAGCTGAACTATGGTTTATCAGCCGGTGCCATTCAACGAAGTTCTTGTGTGAAAACTCAAAAGGCCACATTCGACTATAAAGTTCGCATTTCTCACAAAACACATAATTACTACTCAAAAACTATCAATATCCTACAACTGTTGTTCATTTTAGAGTAATTTTACACATTTTTTGAAAATAAAACTGCACAGCCCAACATCCTTTCAGTTCCCGCCAAAAACTCCTGTTATAATGTTGTTGTCATTTGTCAGCATAGATAATACACTATTTGTCATCAGTCAATTTGTTTTGGTCAGTTTGAGTTTTGACGTCTGCGAGGAAAATTGCATTTTATTTGTTTGACTTCGTAATAAAAACGAAAGTTCGCTTAAATAACAACACTGGCTGCACGAAACAACGAATATCAAACAATGGAAGTGGACCAATACACAATGGAGTTTTATGCCGGCGAAGGTTCACGGCTGCCTCTTATCGATGAATCGTCGGCGTTGGGAACACAGGCACCTAAAGATAGGTAACCTTTATTATATCTTACGTATAAACAAGTCCAAAACCTCTCTACACTATTCGTCATAACTCCCCAAGCGCGGTTCGATAGCCAAAATTGGTCAACGCGTTTAAATTAAAACGTTTTTCTGTTTCACCCACGCAATGGGCTTCTGTTGCCTTATGGAATAAATAGATTGTTTCCTATTATATTTTATAATAAAGGCTGTTATTTGTATAGTCTAATTTCTGACTAATTCAGCAGCTACTATGGCCTCCATACAAGGAAATGAAATAATTATAGGTTTAATAAAATCCGAAATTATTATGTAAATGCAATGCTATTGTTTGGCTATCACATTCCCATGAGGTTAATGTAACCACAAGTCTGATAAAAACTGCTAATATTAATTTATACCCTGAATCATCAAAATTAAATGATCTATCTCCAGTATAAGTCAAGTAAAAAGTACTTTAAATACTATGTTTGAATTGTTTTATGAAAGTATAAATGAAATGAAAGGTGCATGCTAAGGTTCTGGCAATTTTCCTTATTATAGGAATCATAATATGTATGATTGAATTATCACAATTAAACTTTATAAACAGAAATTACTTTCAATTTTAAATTTACTAGTGATGTACTGACTGGTATAAAATGACATAAAGTCTGTTAAGCTATAATAGTGCTTTGGGGCAATTCTGAAAATGGGATAAATCTGAAAATTATTATTACCTACTAAACTATGTAATATTATCTGCTGTTGTCACTTTAACTTAGACACTCCTCAATATAATATACATTTCCTTGCTTCCATTATGCAATGTAATGCTAGTATATGCATAAAACAAACTTTCATAGATAACTGACCATTTCAACATTATGATTTCTCAAAGAAGTCTATGACTTTGAGAATTAAAGTACTAAGAATTAGTTGTAGCTATACCATAAATGTTAATTAGATTTACTTTTACAGAGGTGTGAAGAAGAATGTAAAATATCATCATCATCATAATATTCAAGATTTTAACTCTTGTCAGTCGAGCCTCCTCCAATCCACTTTATTCTCGGCCAACTGTTTCACTACATTATGACATCTATCCTTTCCTTTATTTGGTCGATAAACACCCTCCTTTGTCTTCTTATCCCTCTTCTACATTCCACTTTGCCTTCTGTTATCTGTTAGAGGTGTGTCATGTCATAGTAAATTTCCAAACATTCTTCCTCTTCTTTCCTCTATGGTGCTTAAAATTGCATGTAACGTAAATGATAAATAAAAATACCACAAAGATGTTACTTCTGGGTCTTTTCTTAGGCTCATGTGACTGATAGACATTATTTAACATTAGATTAATATAAAAAAATGTAAAAAATACAAGGCAGACCATGAACTATGAAGAGTTCTGTAGAGCTGACTTACCACAATATTGTCATATAATTAGGTGTGCTTACCTTATCTTTTGTGTACCGGTATTGGTACCTTATCTTACCTTGTGCGTACCTTTGCTTTCTCATTGAGCTACCACAACTTACATTAATCATATTGTAATAACCTCAAATTAACAAAATAGGTAGACTGTGCTCCAAGCTCTCAGAGTGAAGCTGGCTGAAGGAAGCTGACTTTGGAATAGAAAGCCGATGACTCCTCAATGTATTACTAAAATGTAGTGTTTAATAATCAAATTAGTATTGATGAAGTCTAAATAGATTCCAGTGAATACATTACTATTAACTTCATAGATGCTAACTACATGTATGTATTATACATAAATTTATACACACAAGTTTAAAGAAAATGCTTTACTTTAAACTAGAACTTTTGTTCATGTAGGCTCTGCTTATACTTTTATCTGTTTGTCTGAGATAATAACATTATAATTCTTGTTCCACGCAGGCTAATTTCAGTGCTAGACCAAGTGGAAATGCGTGTGGAAAGGCTACGGCGTGATACAGTTAGGATTGAGGAGGAAAAAGACTCCCTGCTCTCCACTTTAGATAGTGTGAAACACTCTGAACTACTAGCTGATATAACTGAATGTAAGTTTCATTCCTTGTTCCTTTTCTGGCCATATTTTACTTGAAATTAATCACTTTTACCTAGGTGAATCAAAAGGTTCTTGGAATCATTATTAAAAAATGCAAAAATTTTAACAAAATTATTTTATTTTTCTACATAATCATAATCCAATGTAATGCAGAATAAGCGTTTTTACTTTATTCCTTGCAAAAAAATTGTTTTCATTGAGTCTCGAAAAACTCCTATACAGCAGCCATAACCGCATTGTTTGTCCCGAAATTTAGTTCCATGAACTTCCTCTTTTAATTTTGGGAATAAGTGAAAATCACTTGGGGCTAAGTCCGGAGAATATGGTGGGTGCTCAAGGAGATTGAAGCAAGCACAGTGGATTGTGTTGAGCGCAACTGCCAATCTATGAGCGGGAGCATTATCGTGAAGAAACAAAATGCCCAACTACAGTTTTCCAAAACATTTCTTTAATCCCCTCATGTGTTTCTTTAATAGCTTCAGGACTCTTTCTTTAATCACTTCATGCACTTTTGGAATTAAATTTGCATAATAAGTGTCTAGTAATTGTTTGGCCTTTTGGCATGTAATCAATAAAAAGGATACCTTCACTATCCCAAAACACTGATGCGAGAACTTTGCCAGCGGTAGGAGCAGCTCGAAATTTAATAATGGATGAAGAGGATGGTTGTTTCCAAGACATGCTTTGTCTCTTCGTTCCAGGATCGAAATGATGGACCCACATTCCATCCATGGTGACAAGGTAATAGCAAAAATTATCCGAATCGGGCTGGAACATTGAGATTACACATAGAAATTTCAAAATGTCACTTTTTGTTTTCATCCATTATTAACATTTGTGGCACCGATCTTGCCGACATTGTTTTGAACCCCAGTGAATCACTTAAAATGGATTGAACACTAGCAAAAGATATCTGTCTTCTAAAACAGATTCTGAACCTTTTTGACATTTTCTTTCGTAAAGGAGGTTGAAGACCGCCCAGAACGCGGGTGACCCGCGTTCTGGGCGGCCTTCAACCTCCTTTACAGCTTGATCTACCTCTTTTCAATTCAGCCACCCAGTACGCATCTGTAGAATAGGGTACAGCATCATCCCCTAATGTCTGCTGAATATCTGGAAAAAAATCTTTCATTACATTTTTTTCAAGCCGAGATAATTTATCACCGCACGTAATTCACTTTTACCCATAATTTTGCGTTTTTAGCAACTCATTTTACAAAACAATATGTGCGAATGAACTAACACAAACAAGTGAGAGTTGGCATAGATATTGTGTGATTGACATTCTTTAATTTGAATATTAGACTTTTCCCAAAAAGGTTTTATATACAGTCGACTCTCGATAATTTGAAACTCAAGGGACCAGAGATAAATTTCAAATTGTCAAGAGTTCAAAATAACAAGCGTTTACTTATGGAACTTATGGAAAGACATTTGTTCTTTCTTAGATTCATTTTAATAGCATAAATCAAACATTAACATGACTCATTAATGTTTGAAAGAAGACTGGAATGCGAACTTACTCATATCTTATGTATGTAAACAAATGACATGGTATGTGCATGATAAATGTTTCAAATTATAGAGAGTAGGAAAGCCCGGCCTTGAAATTATCGCATGTTTGCGAGCAAGATAATATTTCTTCAACTTCAAATTACCGAAGGGACCAATTAATATTGATTTTATTCAATTGATCGAGTATTTTTCAAGGTACCGGAAAAAAAAAATCAAATTATCGAGAGTAGACTGTATATGCACTTCTAAGAACTTTTTGGTTCACCCACGTATTTCTCAGTTTTCCCTTCCTTATACTTAATAGATATAATCATGATTATTCAGCTTTTTTCAACAATTCATCTACTCTAACTACAACTTTGGAATATGCTACCCGTTGTTATTAGTAAAGTATAACTATTTTCGTTTTTTAGTATATTCCCAAGTTAAGCAATTTACATTTCTGCTATTGGGTAGTGTAAAACAGTTTTGGTCCTGATTCCAGACATCTGGACATAATTTGTGGATAGTTTTGTTTATTTTAATATTAATTTTATTCCTATACTAGTTTCTGCCCGCGACTTCGTCCGCGTGGAAAGTTTTTTTTTACTATCCCATGGGAACTCTAATTTATCGGGATCAAAGTATCCTATATGTTGACCCGGGATATAAGCTTCTACCATACAAAATTTTATTTAAATCGGTCCTGTCGTTTCGGAGATTTGCCGGTATAAACAGACAGACAAACAAACAGAGAAACAAAAAATTTGAAAAACATCTAAATTAGTTTTATTTCACTTCTTACATCCCCCTAACTAGGTTTTTATCATTGTTTTTCATTGTACAGAAATTCGACCTCTACAGTTTTATTATATTAGGTTGGGGAAAAAGTTTCTTCGCATTTTATATAAAAATTCAAAAGGTTTTTTTTATAAAGTTTATTTACATTTGACTAAAGTATGTAGGTGCCATTTTGTTGGATAACTTTTTGGCATCTTGTAGGTAGGGACGTGATCCCATTGCTATAAAAATTTTGGGGCTTCTGATCAAAAAACTGCGACAAGTGGTTCTGGCAGTCCTCTCGTGTTGTTAACCTGACACTGCCTAAGGAATTCTGCAGAGACCGAAACAGGTAAAAATCTGAAGGTGCAAGGTCAGGACTATACGGCGGATGCATTAACACCTCCCAGCCAAACTCTCGTAATTTTTGGTGAGTGGCTAAAGATGTGTGAGGTCTAGCGTTATCATGGTGAAAAACCACACCCTTCTATTGATTAATTCCGGCCGCTTTCTCTCAACTTTTTGCTTTAATCTCATTAGTTGTTCGCAGTGCAGTTCAGAATCGATGGTCCTGCCTGGCGGTAATAGCTCATAATGAATAATGCCCTTCCAATCCCACCATACACACAGCATCACCTTGTTGCGAGTTAACCCGGGTTTCGCCACAGTCTGTGAAGCCTGACCGGCCTTTGATCACGATCTTTTTCACGCGTTCTTGTCGTACGTGATCCACTTTTCATCACCAGTTATCAGCTTCTTCAAAAATGGTTCGGTTTCATTACGTCGTAATAAAGAATCACAAATGAGTACACGGTTCCTTAGGTTTCTTTCAGTGAGCTCATGAGGCACCCAAATGTCGAGCTTTTTTGTGTACCCAGCTTTTTTCAAATGCGCCAAAACCGTTTTGTGGTCAATTCCCAGTTCTCCAGCTACACCGTAACTACTAATGTGCCGATCTTGCTCCACTTTTTCAAAAATGGCATCAATTTTGTCCGTAACAGGGCGACCAGAGCGAGGTGCATCTTTGATATCAAAATTTCCGGATTGAAAACGCTTAAACCAAATTTGCGCTACTCTCACAGATACTGCATTAGGTCCATAAACATCACAATTTATTTTTGCGGCTTGTGTTACATTTCTACTTTTTTTGTAGTAAAATTTTAAAATGTATCGAACTTCTTCATTAGGTTCACTCATTTTAACAATAAGAAAAATTAAATTAAAATCACACATTTTCCTAATTTGAATTTGGAATTGTCTTCTTTAAAATTAAAACTTTTTAATGATACCAAAACCAGCCAGATGCCAATGGTATAGCCGAAGAGATCTTATTACAAGTTCATACATACTATATGCGAAAAGACTTTTTCCCCAACCTATTATGTATAGATTAAAATACAGAAATAAATAACAATAATAAATAAATATTGATTATAGCCTTTATTCAGATACAATTCTGAAAACTATCTATTATTTAAAGAGAAATATGATTTCCTGGCATGCCTGTTTCCAAACGCCTCAAAAGTTCTTCCCTTCTTGCTTAAGTTTTATCATTAAACTAAGAATTATTTATAAATATACTTTATTTTTAACCGACTTCCAAAAGGAGGAGGTTCTG
This sequence comes from Dendrolimus houi, assembly GCA_039645545.1. NCBI lineage: Eukaryota > Metazoa > Arthropoda > Insecta > Lepidoptera > Lasiocampidae > Dendrolimus > Dendrolimus houi. The sequence goes on from CM077134.1 coordinate 15,538,145, forward strand.
AATTTGACTGTTTTCTTTTGTTATGCGATTTTTCTGTCAATTGTGGACCGATTTCCTTTTTATTAGAAACAGCATACTCCTGAGGTGGATCCATCGTCACCAAGTTAGGATCTGATAAACAGATCCTAGGGAAATCTAGAGCAACCCTTGTTGAAGAGAGCCTACACTCATTGCAAAATGCACCGACTTCAAGCTGTTGTAAAAAATATTTATTTTATGCTTTTTTGTTTGAAGTTGGTTTTGTTTTTGTTAACAAAAATATTTATCTTTTGATTTTTGTTCATCAATAATTTTATTAAAGCTTCATTTTCATAATGCTAGAAGACATTTGAAAAATAAATGAATAAAAATAATGTTATATTTCAAAAAAATCCCTATTAATGTTATAAATGCGAAAGTAACTCTGTCTGTCTGTCTGTTCCGTTTTCACGGAAATACTACTGGACTAATTTGGCTGAAACTCAGTATATATATATATTTTTTCGATACCGAGGATGAAAATAGGATATTTTTTATCCCGAAAAATCGGATAGTTTCTAGGATAAAAATATATTTGTCTCTCTGTTGGTTATCCTTAAATGGAAAGACTATTGGATCAATTTGGCTGAAACTCGGTACATATGTAATTTTAATGCCGAGGGTGGCCAAGGGATACTTTTCATCCCGGATAACGGGATAGATTTATGGAAAGGTTATCGCGGAAATTAGGATAGTGTGATTTTGTATATTTCATCCACTTGGTCCCGTTGGTTCCTTTGGTCCCATTGGTCCCGTTAGTCCCTTTGGTCCCGTTGGTCCCTTTGGTTCAGTTGGTCCCGTTGATCCAATTGGTCCCTTTGGTCCCTTTGGTCCCGTTGGTCCCCTTAGACCCCTTGGTCCACTTTGTTCACTTTTGTCATTTTTGTCAAGTTTTGTCACTTATGTAGTTTACAGATAGATGGGGGATGGTATATTTTGCGATATAAAATAAAGTGAATCTTCTGGGAGCAAACACATAAAAAAATAATACAATGTAACCTGTACCGCCTGCTCTTTAAACAAGAGATACGCGCTAGAGGTTGACCCGCGACGCAGCCGTGGGGATAAACTCTATTAATGTATAAAAAAATAATATTGTATATTACTCATTATACAAACGTAACTTTCTTAGCTTGGGGACATATGATGTGTGACTCGGTCTGGCAATTGCTTATTAAAGTACGACTTACTACAAACATAGAAAGTAAAGTAGGTTAATGTGCAACAGTAGTTATAAAGTCACACAGTGCAAAATAACACATATTACATTCGTAACAGATTCATTGTCAGCTTAGCATACCAGTGTAAGCCAAGTTGCAGTCTATCTGCTATGTCACAGACCTGAAAGTTACCTCAAACAATCAATATATTTCCAACTCAAATACAGTTCATTAGCAGCGTTTATTTTAAACATCTGGATTGTGCGTTATTGTGTTAACTAGACCATTAATTAGTAAATGTATACTTACTCCAGTTAATTGTTTCGATAAAAACAAGAATCTCTGAAGGGAAACGACTTTAATATTTTGTATAAAATATTTAATTTTGATTACCACTAAATGTGAGCATCACTTTGTTCACATGGGAGTTGGACTTTATATGTCATTTGAACCTTGCAAGATATTATATATTACTATGATATGATATATAAAACATACAAGAAAATTTAAAATAAAATTTCATTCCAAGAGTTTTCATCTTTAAGCCGTGATACCTATAACTGTTAGCCTCGGGCCTCCCCATTGTTGTTAAGAGGGAACACACATAGATTATCGAGTAGTTAGATTATTTATAATAGCAGCCGGGTCACGACCTTGGAATTAATGACTGGCGACGCAACAATCGTCGCTACTTTGGTTGGCGTCGAGCGCGTCGATTCGTGGCATATAGCATACTTCATACATTTTAATACTTTTGTTTTTGTCGCTCGTCGCGTCACACGTAGCTGTCGCTTACAGCGACGAAGTCGTGGCTGAGCCGTAATACTTTATTTTATACAATACAAAAATTAACTTACAGACTAAAACTATATTTAATTATGTAGAAAGAGTGATTTTATTGCTAAAAGGCAATCTCTTCCAGGCAACACCAGGGTAAAGAGATGTCTGCTATCGTTTGAGTTTCTACTAGCACAGCGTACGTGCGCCGCATCAGACGTGGAAGTGAGACCACGATAGTGCATTTTCATAATAAGCATTCGTTGGGCAGTACAGCGTCAAGCTGTATGCAGCCTAGTCTTTGTAATAAATCACCACCTTACACATGTATGTTTCCTTCTAGGTGATAAAGACGATATAGTGAGATACGCGGACCGTATTTTGGCGCGCGCCATGACAGTTGAAGTCGCCGTGCGCACCGACAGGGACACACAGCAAGAGGAGGCTCTACATCAGGTTGTATTCTATTTCATTTTCTGTAAATGAAAAACATATTAGGAATTTATCGACACTTCTGTGAATTTGAAGTTTTTATTTTATTTTAAGATAACGTAACTGTATTGGAAAAAAGCAGCATCGTCTATTTATTGCCAAAAGCTGGCAAACAAGCAAACTGTTCACCCGACGAAAAGTGGTCACCGCCGCCTATGAACGCTTGCCAGGGGTGTTACCAGTAAATTTCGACATATCTCAATTTCTCTAGGGAGGGAAAATCCGTTTGAAGACTACCCATCGCGAGGGAAATACAGCGGGGAGTGTGGGATTCGCCACGATCGGGGATACCCACTAAAACCTCTCGGTGTTCCGTCCTTTGTCTTATGCCAGGGCCACAAATATTTGGCCTTGCTATTTCACAGGCCCTGGCTGGCGCCGGCCCAAAGGCTTCTTCCACTGCCAGGGGGAACCAAACCCTCGGTGACTTCATTCTCTCTTTAGCGTGGTGCGGTTTGTAACGCGCCCCACGGGAGGAGAGGTGAGCGTGCGCAGAACATCGGCGTGTCTCCATCTCGACGCCATTGATGACGTGTGGGTAACCTTCCTCGGGGACCCACCGGCGCCGCCCGCTCACGACGCCGAGACGTCCTTTGGCGGGAGCAGAACAAGCTAGTATGCTCACGCGTTCGCTCCGCCTCCTCCTTGGCGAGGATAACATGCTCGCAGAAGGAGGAGACGGCGTCCCATCCGATGTTGCTCCCGACCATGGAACAAACCACTGCCGGTAGCGTCGGTCCTGCGACAGACGTGATCGGCCCATTGTCACCACGGCTTGCTAATTTTGCAAAGTATGTGGGTTACTTTGGTCCTCTTCTGTATACCTTCGTTTTGAATTTTATCTCCCAGAGGATTGTAAAGAGATGAGTGATTTTAAGATTTATTTTTATTATGTTGATATTTTTATAATTTTAGTGGGTTTAGTTATTTTAAATGAATTAATCGGGTGGTGACTTTTCATATTATTAATTGTTGAAATTCATTCACATAAATCGATTATGGTAATCGTAACTCATTTTATTTGCGCCCTTTTTGTTAACATTTCTCTTATTCTAGATTGAATTTAGGACTTTTCCATTTTGTGATAGAAAAATATAACGCTTTTTTAAGCCATATCTCAACTCATTACACTTCTTGGCCCAAAAGTTCCTGTCTCCTTTGTGGACCAATCCTGCTGTCCCTACCCACTTCTCGGCGGTCAAAGTCAATACCTCATTTACGATTTAATAAATAAGCTCGAACGCATTAAACACAATGGGCAGGCACTTATTTATAGTAAGGACACAGTTGTCATGATAATGAATTACGTTGATTCTATTGTGTTGTGTAATAAGCTGTTATTGGGTCAAGTGTTATATTGTTGTTTTTTTTTATATCAACGCGATATTTGTTTTAATGAAAAACTGTAAATGTGACATTGTAAAAACATATTAGTCCAAAATAACGTGTAAATGAGAAAGAAAGTACGAATACTATGGTGCGCGCCAAAATAAATGTGGTTGACCCGTTTTAATAGGCCATATTTGGAATCTATCACTTTTAGTTGATTAGTTGCGGGACCTATCGATAATCATACGGTTAAAAATCGGAATTGATATATGAAATCACAGATTATTGAATCAATTGATATGAACAGGATTATTTAAAAAGTATTTTACATGTAGTTGTGACTAAACATGGGCGTTGCGTTGTAAAACTGCGGCGACGGCGGCGCGGCGCCGGCGGCGTGGCAATTTAAGTTACTGTATTTAAATCTACTCCATCTATATTTACTTCGAAAAATAGTTATAAAACTGTGAGCTGCAGACCGCGATTTCAAAAATGCGAACGCTATCTCTGTTCTCTTCAGACTATCATCCGTCTGTTTTATATCATGCTAAGAATTTGACTAACAGTTTACGAGAGCTTTTTTAAATACTTAATTAAATTAGATATAAATATAAAAATACATGGAAATTGTTTACAACTCGATCAATATGTATAAAACTGATGTTTTAGATTATATAAATTAAAGTATTAAAGAAAAATGTTTAGTGTAATACCTGTTATTAATAAATTAAATAAACAAATTAAAGAAGAACGTAAAAAGGTTTATGTCCAAATAGGTTTGGACAGAACGGCTTATACCGTACACTCTGTGTCCAAGTGGCGGTGGGCAACGCAACGCCGACGCGGCGCCCATGTCTAGATGGGTCAGGCAGAAAGGATAATCCCCCCGGCAGTGAGAGAAGCCAGGACCCGCGGAATGGCGAGGCCGTTCACCCGTGACCCTGGCACAATGCGAATGAAGGAACACCGAGGGGGTTACAATTCACGAACAAGATCGATCAGTTGCGAGCGTGCCGTTCAATCAATCATACCCGCTGTTGGTCTCATGCACACACAGACACGTGTTTACTACAAGTAAAGCTCGCTCGCCTTCATGAATTGCACCTTTTATTCGAGGAAATATAAAATTACCCACGAAATAAAATTCACATGGGAAAGTCCTGAGAAAAACATCAATTAAAATACGCAAGCCAATTGATATATTTCACATATTCATTACACTATTTCATCTATAAAGTATATGTAACAAAGATATAATTTATGAGTCATATCTAGGTAATTTGCAAACAATCAATATCATGCATACGCATTCAACAAGGTCAGATAAAATATACCGAGTGCTTAATTAATAGATTTCCTGCACTCAATTACATTTTTATAATACATGCATGGTTAAATTAAAGCAAAATAATATAATGAAAGTAAAATTATTAACGTGCAAGATTGTTTTTATTGCGAAAATAATAAATATGGAGACGGCTCAGCTCATTGAAAGTGGTTGCGGTGTTATTATATATACGGTATAATATGTATATATAACACCTTCGAAAAATTGAATCTGTTTTATTCCTTCCTAAGGTTGTCTGAAAGAGTTCGCTTCTTAGCGATAAGCCCGCCCATTGGGCATATCTATACATATGTATAATAAAAATGTAGAAGTCGAATTTCTGTACAATGAAAAAAATGCTAAAAACCGAGTCAGGGGGATGTAAGAAGTGAAATAGAACCAATTTAGATTTTTTTCATTTTTTTTGTTTCTCTGTTTGTCTGTCTAGTTGTACCGGCTAATCTCCGAAACGACTGGACCGAATTTAAATGAAATTTTGTATGGTGGTAGCTTATATCCCTGGTCAACATATAGGATACTTTTGATCTCGAAAAATTAAAGAGTTCCCGTGGGAAAGTTAAAAAACCGCACTACGCGAACGAAGTCGCGGGCATCAGCTAGTTTAGAATATTTTTAGGCACATCTTCCAATGACCGAGTCAGGGGGGCTGGCAAAACCGCCGCTTCAGCTGAAGACGTCAAACGGCGCAAATATGGAGCCTTAGGAAAGGGTTACATATTTGTGCCGTTTGGGATTGAAACATTAGGCCCGTGGAGTCCATCGGCAAAGAGTTTCTTTGAAGACATATGTAAGGGACTCTTTGACACTACCGGTGATCAGAAGGCTGGCTCGTATTTCGCACAACTAAGTATTGCCATACAGAGTGGCAATGCAGCCAGCTTCCTGGGCACGCTCCCCGTTGGTAGTGATACATGGTGTATTTTAGTTTTAATTTCTTTTTTTTTCACCTGAATTTATTCACTAGTATAAAGTAGATCACCTGCAATAGGCCGCCTATTGCCTGTTAGTTTGGTGAACAATAAAGTGTTATCTTACTTTTATGAATGTTTCACATCAATATCTTGCAAAATTCTGAAGATATGAATATAAAGTCTAAGTCCTACGTGAACGAATATAATAATATATTTTTAGGCTAAACTTTTCTGTAATGGTGTACAATAAAGAGTTATCTCTCTATCTCTGTGTATCTTTTAATGTAAATAATGTTATTACATTCATCGTAACGTGTGTCCTCATCCCTATTCCAGGTGAACATGTACATAGACCTACTAGTGATGTCAGGCCACGAAGACGCAGTAATTGCTCTGACACGATGCCAGACGTACATGAACGCTTGCACCTCCCAACCTGACACGTCTTCTGGCACCGACAAGAACTTCGAGTCGGCGATACTCGGCTGCACTTTGGACGACCAGAAACGTGTCAAGAAACGCCTACAAGGCCTACTGGACTACTTCGCCAAGTTGAACGTGACGACTTGTTCGTGAGTCGAGGTTATGTTCCAGAATACGCTCCGTATGTGAGCATTGTCTTTTCTCCTATTACTGCCAGCCTTTTAAGTTTATTTGTAGGGCGTGTGGATCGGAAAGGGGTGTTCTGCATGTATTGTTCGTTCACGATAAAATGACACGCTGGTTTAACAATTTTCAAAAATTTACATTACATAGGGTAAATTTAGGCATTGTTGGCCCACCCAGTCGATTTATTCAAAATATTAAGAAATCTTAATATTTTTTATTTTGTAACCTTACAGTAATTATAACAAAATTATTGTAATATGAAAAAAATAAAAAACATATTAAGAAAATATCTTGAATTAATCAACAAGGTGCCAATGACTGGGGAATGCCAACAACGGTATAATTTATCCTAATTATAGTTTACATATTATCAGAAGGAAATTAAATTAAATGAACTACTGTACCACGTCCAAACTTATTTAACGGTATCTGTTAAGTGCATAGAAAAGAACAAATAAGAACAGGCCAAAGAAACTGAGAAACTCATTCCGCATGTTTGGGTTAAATTTTGCTGGTTGTTAGGGTATGTGGTTAGTGGAAGACGTTTTCTTATGCTGTCGAGGCCGCATGTGGGAACTGTTTTCTTTAGTCGATGAGGCCTGCGTGCGGGGTGCTGAGGTTCCTGTATCAGAAGTTTGATAGTGGCCTAAAAATTGCATCAAAATACGTATGTAGGTCCATGCACCCTGCACGCTTAATACCGACTAATGAGCTTCATTCGTCTTTACACCACTTGTGAGTAATAAGTGTTTATCTTGCATGTTGTGTGTCGACCGAGTAAATGAGTAATAAACATGAACCCTCACTCGATCCGCTATGTAGTATGCGGAAAGTATGAATGTTTTGTGTGTCGTTCATTTGTATCACTGCTTCGACACAAGTTTATAGTGTAAGGTTGGCACATAGCATTTTACTCAGGCAAGTGCTCACAGGCCCAAAAATGCCAACTAACGTTCGTTGGCGTTCAACAGAAACCCGCGGCGTGGTGGTAACATCAAGACAATCGATATATTGGAATAGGTCCAACAAAGTCCGTTCGTTTGCTTTTATGGATCCTCTGAGTTCGCGCTTTTAAAAGCGACCACATACCCAGACAATATTAATCCACAGTACAGTATGCTCAGTATTTTATATCAATTCCATAGTACAGTACAGACATTATTCTACATCCAGTCCATAGTACAGTACAGTCAGTATCCTAAATCTAGTCTACAGTACAGTACAGTTAGAATCCTATAGCCAGTCCACAGTACAGTACAATCAGTGTCCTATATCCAGTCTACAGTACAGTCAGAATCTACAGTATAATACCGTCGTGTCCTATATCCAGCAACAGTATAATACAGTCAGTATCCTATATCCAGTCTACAGTGTATTACAGTAGGAACCCTATATCCAGTCCACAGTACAGTACAGTCAGTGTCCTATATCCAGTCTACAGTATAGTACAGTCAGTATCCTATATCTAGTCTACAGTATATTACAGTAGGAATCCTATATCCAGTCCACAGTACAGTACAGTCAGTATCCTATATCTAGTCTACAGTATATTACAGTAGGAATCCTATATCCAGTCCACAGTACAGTACAGTCAGTGTCCTATATCCAGTCTACAGTATAGTACAGTCTGTATCCTATATCCAGTCCACAGTACAGTACAGTCAGTGTCCTATATCCAATCTACAGTATAATACAGTCAGAAACTTATATCCAGGCCACAGTACAGTACAGTCAGTATCGTATATCCAGTCTACAGTATAGTACAGTCAGTATCCTATATCCAGTCTATGGTACAGTACAGTCTGAATCCTATATCCAGTCTACGGTACAGTACAATCGGAATCCTATATCCAGTCCACAGTACAGTAGAGTCCAGTCACTATCCTATATCCAGTCCACAGTACAGTCAGTATCCTATATCCAATCCACAGTACGCGCCCACACTGAAGTTGTTATAAGCTTTGGCAAATGTGATATGTGTATACTTAGTAGGTTTTTATGATTATTTCGTGTTCGCTTGATGGTGACATGTTTCTTTTTTTTTTTACTTTTTTACTTATTTTATCAAACCAATATCGCCAAAATTGATAATAAATATTACAAATTTTGCGTTTAGAGTCATAAAATATCATCTAAGCTTTGAGTTCATTTTTTTGGTTAAGAAAATTTGCTGGACATATTCGCTCAACTTTGGTGTATTTATATAGCTTTGTTCTTTTTAGTTATATTACATGTTATTATTCAATCTTTTTAAAGGGCTATAGGAGATGTTGAATTGGATTTGAAGTACAAATTGATGTAATATCAATCGACACGTTACTGTTTACATCGATTTTGTTTATATTATTTTCAACTGCAACTATTGATACGTCAATGATCAATGGTGTGCAATTGCGTAACTGTTATAATTGACAATGTTTTAGATGTTTAAATGATCAATGAAGATTGTCAATCTCATAATACTTAAAATTGACAGTTTGTAATTGTTCGCCTCTAACGCCTTTTAAAAAAATTTGCGCTGTATTATTTTTGTAGTTTCTGAGCATTTTTAGAGTATTATAGGGAACTCTATGATAGTTATAAGGCCATTCCACACTGTTTATAAAGACAGCTGCACACGGATCGCGTCGTTTTATCAAAATAATGATGCTTTGAGAGCTAATGCGTTTAACATCGGATCAATGTCATTAGACAGCTGTCAACTTGGACGTCATCTGTTATTTAGCTTGAAAGTAATTTTTACAGTTGCCGTTAATTTTATCCTACGTTTGTTATCGGTTCTTCATATCTTAAAACTAACGCACCCGAGTCTTAATTTCAATGATGTGGGTTTCAATCCTGGTGTGCTGTTGAGGTAGTTTTTCTAATCACATGCTGACAGCGAAGGAAAACATAGTGAGTAATCTGCACGTAGAGATTAATGATATTTGAAACCCACCTATCGGCTTAAGCAAGAACATGATACTAGAATGCGACACTTGAAACGGATATCAAACTATATGCCACACACTAGTCTGATAATATTGGTCGGGTGAAATGCAAATGTTTATTTGCCAATAAGCGAAAAAAAAATCTTTGGGTAGTAGTTACAAAGGCTTGTTTTCCTATAAGCAAACATAAAAATAACTAAGTTTTAATGTTAACCTAAAAAAGAATATCCATCACCCTTTTTTTTAAATTATACTATACTCTGTCTAACGATTTATTTTATTTTAGACCTTGGCACGCTCATCAAGTTGCACATTTTTGCCAGTAAAATTCACACAATAATACTACGTTTTGACAAGAAGATGAAGATGTCAAGTGTCAATGAGTATTGGTAAAGTTTTATTTAACCTACCGTCTATTTGTCTTCCGTGATCACGGCTACTGAAAAGTGGCCGAAACGTTCGGATAATAAAAATCAAATAAATTACCGCGCTCAGAAAACCGTCAAAACGTAGTTTTATTATGTTTACTAGTCGCAAAAAATTAAGAAAATTTCACATGTCACAATTGTTATTCTTCATTGTTCCAAGCGTCGTAGTAGTACTGTTCTGTGAGTCATCTAATGCCTAGACTAGGTATTAATTATCGGCATCCTATTTAAATTTAATCGTAATTAACCCTGTTGAAATGAAAATGTTTTAATTAAAAGCAAAAACGCGGCATTTATGAATTTAGATTTAAAAAGTCATACTCTTGTTTTTATTTCACTTTTTAGTATAAACATATGAGTTATACACCTTATTAATCACGCAACACAGTATTGTTAGCAAATGAAATGGGCGCATCAAATTGATTAAAATTCATTGACTTGAAGGCATGACGAATTGATGATGATGATGATTGACCTGTCAAAAGTAAAATAAACCGTTGGACAGGATATAATTATTATTCACATTGCATCATGCTTCTGCAGTTAATAAAGGTAAAGTCGGAAATGTCATTCGAAGTGATCAAAGGACTGTCTAGACGATGTGACCACATTAGCAGGGTAAAGCAATTAAAGTTAAATGAAGGTAGACACATATATACTTAATTACTTATATACCTCACACGAACAGCTATTTCTTTATTTAAAATATTGTAACATTATATTCGTCCGTGTAGGGAATGTTCATATACTACGTGACCCCTTTTAAAAAAAAATTACCCTGCCTCGATGAGCACCCGTAATGTATGCCACGACAACCTCCGCCCCTCCTCCTCTAGTTATTATGTAGTAATTCCAAAATATGGTTTTAAATATTTGTTTATTTGAATATAGCGTGAAAAATAGCGCGAGATTTCTCTTGTAAATATTGAATATGTGACGAAACCTAAACCCCCTTCGCCCCTGTCACCAAGCGTGTTATTTTGAAGACCTCCCACCTCTGAAGGAGTCACGTAGTATGGCTACGTTCCCTCAGGTGTTTAGCTTAAGATGCAGTTATTAAAAGGTGTTGTATAGTAACGTGTGTGCGGCTATCTTAGGTAATTAGAATAAACCCTGCTGTTATATCAGAAAGTTTAAGTGTGATATTAGGTGTCTTTTTGTATGAATAGTTATATGTACTGAATATGTGGAGCTCAAGCTACGTATTATCAAATTGTAAAGTTTTATACATACTCCAAATTGTAGAACATATAATAAAAAATATTATTTCTGATTTGAATTCATAAATGACTTATTATTTTTCCCTCTGTCTGTTGTTGGAATACTATACAGTTTGGATCGAGTGCAATGGCAGTGTACTATATTTTCAAGGTAGGGTCGACATAATAAATAATAGCAGACCTTAAAAACCTACTGCTGGGCGCGAGTCTCCTAATTGTAGGACAACGGACAATATACCCGCCACGCTTCTTCAAGGCGGATTGGTGGGTTTGACACATCGGTTATCTGGATGTGGAGGTTTCGTTGCGATGTTTTCCTTGGCCGTTAGTACGTGGTAATTGTAATAAAAAGCACATTAGGCCAGAAAACTGCATAGGTGGTGCATGCTTTTCAGCCAGAATTTGAGCCCGCGCCCTTTGAGTTTCGGATGCGAGTGCGCTAACCACTAAGCTTCCACGCTTTATTAATTTAACTAAAATACTCTGGATTTTCAGTTTATTATTTACATCAACAAATACGGCGCATGCTCCGTTTCTGTCCTGACCCCCTAGACAAGTGGCATTAGCGCTAAACGATTAGAATGAAAATGTATGGGAATGATATAATACTTAGCGAAACGATGTATTATTCTCATACATTTTTTATTCTATTTGTTTAGCGCTAATGTCACTTATCTATGGGGGCTGTTATGTGTTTATATGTCACCGCCAAATTGTAAATACCGTAAGGTTATAAAATAACTCGCGAGTTTGTAAACTGTCTTAATATTGTAAATCGTAACATAGAAAAAAAGGTTTAAATTGTAATCAGTATGTTACGATTCACAATATTTCGGCAATTTATAAGCTCGTGAGATACATTTCAATCTGAAGGTCTTTACAAATTGAAGGTGACATACACATATATTTACAGTCTTACACAATACAGAATTCCGGTCGGCAGTGGTAAGTGTAAAAGGTAGTGTTGATGGCTATGCGTTCTTGACACTTTCCCGCTTACACGATTCGTACGCTGTGCTGTACTACTAAAGATGGTCTACTGCGCAGGTATATTGGAAGGAATTATTAATCGTGTAAAACTTTCACGCCCTCATTTTTACTTGTGGTTTGGCTTACGTTACCAAAACTAAGTGGAAAATAACACGAATCATTTTAAATTATTACAAGGTAGAGAAAATGGATGAACAGCATTTCGAGAGACTGGGATTTTCGTAAAATTTAAAAGTAATTTCAATTTAAAAAGTATTTTATTTAAAATATTTTGTTACAAGTAATATAATGAAAACATATCAAGTGCAACCTTCTCCAGATAATGTTATAAATTACAATTTTAGAAGATTAGAAGCCAATTGCTATCGCATTTTTTTTATCGATGATGAATTTCTGTATCTATAAACTTGAGAAATGATTGGACCCCATAAAAACTTTCATCTCCTATTTCAATGCGTACTAATTTTATTTTTGCGATAAAAAGTAGATTTTGTTTTGTTAACGCAGGGGGAATATTATATATTATAAAATTCCTTGCACTTCTTATCTTCAAAATGACGATAAGATTGTGAATTTTATGAATTATAGCTAGTAAGAGAGTCAGATACAACTCAACATTTTTAAAGTGTTTTATTTGTTGTTCTTGTATCTTGTTTTGTTAAAAGGCTTGATATAGGTATTCCTTTATCAAGCCTTTTAACAAAAAAAGCAAATTTAATTATTTTTTTAATTCAATGGCAAATATGTTAAACATACATCGCTCCAAATCTTTCGCATTGCGTAGTCTAACGTAGCCGGTTAAAAAACGTTATGGTGTTTGTTTCTGAAATATTGTATCTTCTGAACGAACAAATATACTGGCTTGAATTAGTTACTAAATTGATAATGAAAGACAAATTTGTTCTGCATGGTTTCCAAAATAATTATAGAGAAACATCAAGGGGACGTTTGTTGTTTTGAAGTATCCTGTCGTTTAAGATGACGTCAATATAACTTCTAATCGTTCCATTGACAACACAGTAATCACCTAGTTGCGCATTTATTCCATCTGTTAGGGCCGCAATGATTAAGAATGCAATGCCTAAAAGAAAGAAGAAAGTATTAACAATTTTGTAATGAGAAAAGAAGAAGAATAAAGCGGGTTTATGTAGCAAAATAGTATATTTCAAATAGGGCGGTATGGGAGAAATTACGTATTGTTACAGTTATTTGGTAGCATAGTCGTTCTTGTCATGTTTTTTTGTAGTTAATTACCCTCTTATTTCTGAACGATACAATCGGCCATTTCCTTAATTGAATAATAATGTTATATTTCTATTTATTCTGTGATTAGCACCTGTTTTGTATGGAGTGGGTGTCTGTAATTTGCCATAATTTTATATAACAATCTTTATCCTTTGTATGATGTGTTCATTGTGTAGATTATGGTTCGGGGTCTCTCAATTGTGTATAGACGGTGTTAATTACATTTTGTTTTCATGATGGCAGACGCGATAGATTTGTGCTGTGTTCGCGGTTTATTTTATTACATGTAAAACTGTAAGTGTAATATTTTATAAAATATTATTTAGAATTTCCAATCAATAATGTACTACATTCTTTTTATTTATAGCCGTTTATTTAAAATAGTTAATCAATGACTTCAGTCGGCTGTGGGTTGTGCCAATTTGCTAAGCTTCTTGGACTGTAGAATTGTTGGAGGGATGGTGAGGTGTTCTAAAAATGCTTGTAGAGTGTGAAGGGTTATAAACTATTTTAAATAAAGGCCTATAAATTAAAAGAAGGTAGTACATTATTATAGTTTATGTAATATGTTAAAACCGTAAGATTCTCTGATTATAAATATGTGACCAGTTGCAGTTCTTTTATTACAGTAAACCCTTAATTGAAAGTATTACAATATATAGAGAAATAAACATCGTAATTCCAAGTTTAAGATTATTAATAAATAGTAACAGAATTAAATACATTTTTATATTATTAAAATTAGTATTTATTTCGTGGGACTTTTTAAAATCTATTTTATTTTCCAAGGAGTTATCTAACTGAGTGACAATGCCACCCCCGTAGACGATAACGCTACAAGTTGCTTGGCAAAATCAATGCAGTCTGGTACTAGATTTCATAGTTTAATTTTAGTTTGTATGTATAGTTACCTAAAAATCTTATATTGAAATATTGTTTAAAATCTCCTAGACACTGGGTTGCCTGGACGAGATCGCTATAAGCGACAAGGCCGCCAATTGTTCTCATGCAAATGTATCCATATCAATTGTCTAGATTTATGTTTATGGTGAACAATAAAGAGTTTCATTCATTCATTATAGTTTAATTTATAGTATTGTTTAATTCATATTATGTTACATATTATATAATTAATTGGAGCAAATAAATAAAAGAGAATTTTATTTTTTTGGGGCTTTGAACTTTTTCGGTTATGCCCGAGCCGAGTTATGGTTGAGCCCCATCATACCTTTTCTTAATTTATTGTAGCTTAAGAAAAGGTATGATGGGGCTGACATAATCATAAAATCAATTGTATTAGTTTCTAAGTATTTTGATGAAAAAAAGAAAGATAAATAAAGATACCCCTTTTCCCTGTTTTAGTAGAAAAATAGAATAAGAAATTAAAGAAAGAAATATCCTCTTTCATGACCCAAGAAAGAGGAGGAAGGCGATTAAATAAATAAATTAAAATAAGTTTTATTAATATAAATATAATTCCTTTAGCCTACATCCGGTTCAAATTGGTCCTATGATTAATCATCGGTCTTACTGGCTCTAATCTGTGCTGCACAATCTGTGATTTAAGTGTTTATCTCTTTTTAGTGTAGCTGTTTCGTTTCATCGAGTTTCAAATCACAACGATTCTAGAGAAGTTTCACTTAAAAAATATAGACTATATATACATAGAATATGTTATGAGAGTTATTCTATGATTATTTTATATATCCACGTAATTGTACTATTTTTTCTAAATGATTTAAAATGTAATGTTTGTTAGTTCTAATAGACACGCAATCCTAAAACCGATATTAGAAGGATATTTATTGTTAATTTCTGTGTTTCAATTTTGATGAAGCAACCAAAATAGCCAGCATAAGGCAATACTAATGATATCTTTGATAGTGAATGATTCACATACTCACCAAACAAAAGTATAGTTTTCATCTTTTTGATTAACGGGATGATATCGAAGAGTAAAGTGCATAGATGTTAAAACAAGTTACATTATATATAGGTACTGAAAATATTTATGTAGAATTATGAAACAAATAAAACTTGTTTCTAAATACAATTTATGTTTGTAAAGAGGTGTTTTCACATTCTAATTTTCACATCTGAGCACGGTAAACAATGAATTATAGATAGATAATACACTATATCAGTCAATGGTTTGGTACGAAAAGCAGCCTACTGCGTCGCGCAGCTATCTACTTATCTAAATTTAAATTTGTGAAACTTTATTAAGTACAGAACTGGCTCGCATATTGTATGTACACTGTCAGCCAAAAGTTTGAGACCATTAGTAAGAAACTTCAAAATCTTTAAAATATTTCAGAAGTACTTATGATAAACCTGCACACCTACTTATTCTATGGTTATTAACGAATGTCTAAAAGTATTTTTTTTTTTAGTTGCCATATTATTGACGTACATATATTGTTTCAACATATCAACGAGTGTCGCGCAAGGATCAGGTGGTAGAATTATTGTAATATTTTTACTACCTCCTCATTACTAATTATTTTGCTTTTGTTTCGCGTTAACCAAAATTTAGGACTATTTTAGCTTCTTAAAATATATTAATTATTTGACTTGTAATGGAGTTAATCTTTCTCTATTTTATGTAATCTGAACTCGTAATTTGTACAGTAAAGATGTCTTAAAATAAGGAAAATGCGCGGAATTAGCAGTGAAATTCATTCTGGCATAGTTATTTTACATAACGAAGACAAATCTGAACGTGCAATTGCCTCTCAGCTTAAAGTCTCAAAGCTTGTGTTCGTGACATAATAACTCGGTACAAGGAGACCAACAATAATCAAGATCGTCCACGTTCGGAATGAAACAAACATAAATATCAGCCAGAAAGACGTAACAATCTTTGACGTTTCTAATATGAAAATGGTGTCACATGTGCGTGGTGAAAACTAAAACTATATCTTTTATCTCATTTTCTCTATAGTATTAAAGTAAGACAAATGTATTAATCAAAAGCGCTTCCAAGGAGGTTCGATTATTCAGCCTATTTATTCTCGTAATATGAAACTCCTTGGTGGAATTCTTAATATATGTTTTTCCCGTAAGTACCTATTTTCCGAACTTTCCGTTGTATGGTGCGTAATTATTAACTTTCGAACAATGTATATAGGCTTCGTAAATGAATTATTTTGAACAAATGTGTTTAAAAAGTTATAAAATGCAAGGGAGGGTTTTTAATATTATATTTATGCAATTTTTAACATAGATGATTGATATTTCTTGATGTATGTGTACTTATGAATGAGTACTTTATTTGTAAATTCAACCGTTTCTTTGTATACTTCTATCGTTTAGTTTTATTCCATTTCCTACTTTAATTAAGGTGGTCCTAAATATTTGCTTTTTACAGTGTACGTAAATGTACGTAACCCAGCAATATTTGTTGGTTTCATTTTTATCATTTAGATTTAAATTAAGTAAATTGTTTAAAGTCTACGTAGATTAGATTAGGACATTATATTAAAAAGTTAACTTTGAGGTTTACGTTCGATATTTTTTTAATTTTATTTCTGATATATTTGAGTACATAATATACACCTGATGTATGCGCGCGGAATCTGCAGATAAAAAAAAACCCCGGTTATTCCGTACACACGAAGCCGCTGAAGATAATAGTATAATTTTGTTGCCGTCAGTTGTTGTGTAAATGTTTGTGTAATAAAAAATAAACACATTAATTCGATAGACTCACCCAGACCCTCTTCGACTAAGAACGTCCACCATGGCTTCTCAGACGCAGATATCACACACACACGGAAATTGAAAACTGCTTAATCAATCATTCAAACAATAACTATTACTTTTCAGGGCGGCCGCCATTTAGTTTGTTTCAACAACTCACTGCGCTTGTCAAAAATCTTAATATTTCTTACATGTCTGTCTATTTAACACCGCAAACGAATCCGACAAAATGGCGACGTCTTCTAAGTTGTAAGAGGAACTTAGGGGGACAGAGATAGATATACATACATACTATTATATAAAAAGAGAAGGAATATGTATGGATCAAGAATATGTATTGAAGTTCGACCAAGAGATGGCGATAGCATGATTGGACTACATTAAATAATAAACACCTAATGTACATACGTACATACATACTAGACTGCCGCACAGAAACCTCATGGGTTTATTCGTGTCGCATGGAGTCGTGTAATATATAAACTATTAAATTACATGGCAGCATTTCTAAATTAGATTTAATGAATTATTATAAAAAAAAGGCGTGATAGCTTAGTGGTTAACGCACTCGCGTTATAAACTCAAATGACGCAGGTTCTAATCTAGATCGGAAAGCTAGGCAATTTCTGACCTAATGTACATATTGTAGGGTGTAATGCCCTAGTATTTGTCTTATTAATTAATTGTTGTGCCGTGAATTAATTTGAACTATGATAAATAGTTTATAATATAAAATTGAACCACTTTAAACTGCTTGGACAAGAGTGGCGGGTATACTGTCTGTACTCCTAAAAAGTTGGGAGGCCTGAGACCAATTGTGGGACTGTTACGGGATGTTATTCTTTTTTTCATTATTTTTATATCAAAAATACATAAAAATATATTTGCAGGTATCATGGATATCCATCTTAGTAAAAATTATACAATATGTTTATTCAAACGAATTATAATGGTTCGTAAATCACATATGTCACTTAGTATGCTTTGTATTGTCGTAGTATTGGAAAATTTATTTCTATATCACTTTTTATGTGAGTGTTACCTTGTCTTGTCTTTGCAAATATAATAAATAAGCCTTATTGAATATTGAATTATCTGTTGGGGAGGTGCGGCTAAAAGTCACTTGATAATAGTAGAAAGGGCTCAGCGAGCTATTCTCAAAGTCAGCGGTGGGCTTCCATATCGCTAGGTCTCTATAAAAACTTGGATTTATTAACTGTTAGACAGATTTTTATTTTGCAATCAGTCCTTAACCCTTTCAGGACCATAAGGGAACTAAGAGTAAATATTGGGATGTAATTGTTAATTTTAGTTTATTCACATATAAAATAAATAAAAACAACACAAATGTATTACAATAAGTAACTTTTTTGGATTTTCTTGGGAAATATCTTTCCCATACGATTATTTGTGATTATTAAATATTTTGTGTTATATTCAAATATTTTTTATTATTGCATTTTATTTGATTTGGCAGACTTTTTCGTTATATCTATACATTTCTGTTTATGTAATTAGGTTCATCATATGTTCTATTTTGATATTATGTTTAAACAAATACAAATAAATTAGCAATTAAATGTGATAATTGTCCATTTTGAAACGGTAAAAATGTTTCCCTGGTCGTGAAACAGTTAAAAAGCATTCCGAGATTTTATTCAATTCTGATGTCATTATTAATAAACGTAGGAAAGACACAGTTTGCAATTTAACAACCTGTCATTTATCTCTTGTTCAAAGATTTTATTATTTTCCAGGAGCGTATATTTACAACAAAATAAATCGTACGCTGTCTATAAATAGTATTGCCATAAATATTGTATAACAAAAAAATTCTAGTGCAAATAACATTTATAAGTTTTACAGTGTGTTAGTTTAATACATAAATATAAAAAGCTTATTCGAAGTGGTCTCCATTGGCTGCAATACAGTCCTTTACACGTTGAGGCCAGTTATCAAAAGAAGTACGTACTCTTTCCATGGGAAAATTCTACACTGCCAATCGTATGGATTGTTTTAGGGACTTTAAATTATCATGGCGTTTAGAGGAAGCCGTACTCTCTAAAACTGACCATAAATCATAATCCAGCGGATTATGATCGGGATTTGACGACGGCCAGTCTTCAGCTCTGGTGAAGTCCGAAACGTTCGTTTCCAACCAAGACTGCGTGGAACGAACTTTATGACCCGGCGCCGAGTCTTGCTGGAAGGACCATTCTTGGTTATTGAACATGGTTTTGTTAAAAGGCTTAACTACCTTCTCAAAAATGGTATCTTGATACACTTGTGCCGATGTTTTGATACCTTTTACACAAAAATATGGCTCAGTCACTCCTTCATAGCTAATACCCCACCAAACCATGTCTGAAGACGGATGATAATGCCCACGTTGCACTCTGTCGACTAATTGAGAAGCTTCCTTAGAGCTTTGAGCATAAATACGGTCATTTTGTTTGTTAAAATGTTGCTCAATTGTAAAAAGTTTATCATCCGTAAACAGAAATTTTCTGTGACCTCCCTTTGCGTACCGCTTCAGTAGTTGTTTCGATTTTACCACCCTATTCTTTTTTAAATTATGAGTTAAGAAATGACCAGTGCGTCTCTTATAGGCTGCAAGTCCTAAGTCATTTTTTACAATACGCGACATGGTTCTAGGTGATATCTTCATCTCCCGAGATAAAATCTTTTGCTTTCGGATAAGATTTATCGAATTGTTTCTCTTACTGCTTTGACCTTTTGTCGTAGGAACACTACGTGGACGGCCAGATCTTTTTCTGTCACAAACAGAGGAGGTCTCATTGTACCTATTAATAGCCCGGTACACAAACATTTGACTAATGGAGAGACCAAGCGTATGGAGAAGTTTAAAAATTGCATTTGGCTCCATACCTACTTCGTGTAATGCAATCAGCATCGCTGCAAAATGCAGCTATTCGGTTTTCTTTATTTTAATATTTTAATATCGCAAAATGTCGTACAATGTATTGGCGCCAAAATAAGAAAACACAATGAACAATCATATAAAATTGACAGATTCCAAATTCAAATGTAATATTTTGTTTCTTTTTAATTGTAACAGTATGGCCAGACTAAGTATACTAAAAGATACTTGCAAAAAAAAATACTGACTAAATGGTTAAAATAACTCAATTATGATGAAACGGAAAATTTGCTGCGGTTAATAATATAATAAGTCTATTTATACATGTATTATCGTAATTAGAATTATTACATACACACACATCTATGCACACACACACACACATACACACACACATTTCCTTATAATTAGTATGTAGTTTGTTTTTCGCCATGGAGAGGAGCACTGGTGACCTGTAATACAGATCTGCACAGATCTACAATGGGCATCAGTCTCACATAACAGGTCTTATATCACTTGTAAATTGTTGTGTGAGAAAATAAAATAAAGTTTCTTTCTTTCTTTCATAAAGTTCGTTAAACCTTCAATTGTTTTAATTATATTCTATCGAGTACTGTTTTATTAATTTAATTTCTGTTTGCCTATATTAATTAAAACATTTCTATCGAGGTAAAACGCTTTAGTTATTTCCCACTGTTCTGGAATAATGTGACTTAGTCTAGCACTCGTAGCGACTGCTTCGGCTGGGATTAATTGTAAGCCCGTGGGGCCGCAAGCCATGCTCCGCACGGGATCCGGGCGAGGCACTTTAAATCTACAAAGTACTATACTATAAATGCGACAGTTTGGATGGATAGGTATCTGTTACTCAATCACGTCAGAACGGCTGAACAGACCTGGATGAAAGAGAGATACTCTTTCATACATTTTTGAGCCCAGATTGTAAAACGATGAGAGCAATTTTAAGGTTCTTTTATTATGTTCATATTTTTTATATTTGTAGTGGGTTTAGTTATTTTGAATTAATTAATAGTGTAGTGTAAGTGTTTTCATATTCTTAATTGTTGAAATTCATTCACATAAATCGATTAGGGCAATCGATAACTTATTTTATTTGTGTCCTTATTTTTAAGATTTTTCGTCTTTTAGATAGAATTTACGGCTGATGTTTTCCATTTTGTAATAGAAAAATATAACGCTGTTATTAAGCCATATCTAACTCATTACCTTTCCTTGGCCCAAAAGTCCCCGAATCCTTTGGCGCAGAGATATATTATAGCCTACAATAGCACATGAGCTATTTTTATCCCAGAAAATAGTCAATATGACTTTGACTTTTGATTCACTTTGGCGTGGTTTTTACGGTTTCGGTTCAGTTGGAAGGCGCCACTGTGAAGCTTGTTGACAAGTTTGCATGTCAAACTAGTAAACCCACGTCTCGTCACCAGCAACAATGCGTTTCATGAATGTTGTGTCAGAATTGACTCTTTTGTAGCATGTCTTTATTAATTAGGAATTGTTTAAAAAAAAGAGTAAAGGGAAATAATATCGCCTACATCCCTTATTTAAAGATAAAAAAGATCTCTGGACGGGGGTCCAGAGGCCGACGAAGGCAAAGGAAAAAAAAACACATATAATCCATAAAACGACATAGTTTCTTTGTTCATAGCCATGTTTTTTTATATTTTCTCCCTCTCCTGACGCACATGTTAGTCAAGGTATTTTCTCATTTGACTTTTTTTTATCTCGATTCCTCCCGGAACCAAGTGTTAGATGAGAGTAGGTAAACTGACGCCCCGGCACAGACTACTATAGGATACTACCGCCTCGGTACTGGCAGACATATATCCACATATATCCTTCATGTCAATATCCAATGTAGGTACACGATACACCTTATACTGTAATCGCTTGTCATCAGATGGAGAACTCTGTATCCGTTTTCCTCGAAATAAAAGAAGAAATTATATGTTTACTCTCGTTTTTAGTAGAATCCGAAAGAAATTACACGTCACATGTAGCTGCAAAAATTAGATCGAAGAAAATATATAAAGGGATATAACAAATGAAATATAAAAATAAATATAAAAAAAAACACAGTCTACCATAGAAAATAATTTATATTTAAAATTGATATTGTTGACTAAATAAGTACCTACATACAAAATGTATTTACAATTCAAACGACGATATATTTGAAATACAAAATATTATACATATTTTTAAGTATTGGTAGGCAGTATTTAAATCTATGCATTTGATATTTATTTATTAAATACTAGCTAATGGCCGGCATGCGTTGTAATGTCTTGTTTTTCAAAATAAATCTTTTGCCGCGCCATATATCGTATTCTCATTGATGGTACTATTTCAGAAACCTTCACACAAATACCAATAATAATTGTATAAAGATTAATTCAATCAGACGAGCGGTGCGCAAGCGAGGGAACAAACACACAAACATTCACTTTTATCTAAGTCACATTGTGGTACATTGTAAATTACGTACTTGATCTACATGGACCTCGGGATTGAGAATCATCATTGTTCAAGTTCATATCTCATTCATGTAAGAAACTAAGAATGATGATAGATCAGTAAAAAACGTAATTCTGAAATGCTTTAGGCTGCTTTCTGATATGTCGGTGCGACAGCGATGTGGAATCCGTATGCTTGCTATACGTGGCACCGGAAAGATTGCCGAGCGCCTATTTTTTTTTGAGCATTTCCTGATTGGCTCGATGTGTGCTGCAACGATATGTATATACCGAGTGCATCGGGAAAGGCTCATAGAAATTTAGGCGCTCGGTAAGCTTTCGATACTGCGTATACCGATTTCGCACCGTCACTGCATCGACAATCAATGTGCAACCATTTGCACGTTTGGATGCCTAGCACCTTTGGTCTAGATTGTGTCGCCATAACAAACTTGATTGTGCATTGTGGCTAGTGGCTAGGTCCCTGTCGCCAGCACATTCGTAAACAACCTTTGGTGTTGCGGATATCTATAGACGACGGTAACCTCTTTTTACCACATGGACCGTCTGGTTGTTTGCTATAATTCAGCAATATATTTGAAATTAGCTGACTTAGAATGTTATGATGATTATCTAGACGTTCAACAAAATGCGGTTCACGCAAAAATGTTAAATATTTGGAAACGAGATATTCCTTTCACAAATATTTATTTCAAATTTTAGTGTGAATTAATATTAAAACAATTGTGAATCTTTTTCATTACTTATATACCTACATAAAATAGATATAGTAACGGATGCTGTGCAAACTAACTTCTGTTGAAATATTTTTCAACAGAACCGTTAGCTTGTAGATCATAATATCGATTTTTTTTATATTTTCACATCATATTTTAAGGATTGAGCACAAAGAGCAAAGGCCCTTCCTCTCACGGCGACGCGACGACAAATGCGTGGCGATTTTTCTAGCTTTTGATTTTGAATTGAATTTTGAAGGTATAAAAACTAAGGTAATTTTCTCTTAAATGTATTTAGAACTAAGTATATTATAACATTGAACTTTGCAAATTTACATTACTATCTAAGTATGTATGATTGAGCTAAATTTCATCGTTGTCACTAGAATACCCAATAGCGCATGTTATATTAAGCTAGGGACTGTTTCACGCATATGTAGCAATAAATTAATGCTTTAATTTTTATGTGATATTTTTTAAAGTTATGAAACATTGTTATTATTTGTTAATGACGTTAAACATTGACAGATAACATATGTATACACACCAATGTATCTAATCATTAACGGCGTTATTTTTAACGCTACAAATAAAACGCATTTGGCCAGTCACTAAAATTATCCCAGATGGAGCAGGGACATTAGGAATAAACTAGAAGTTAGTTTTTTAATAGTTAACTTAAACGCTATCAGACATCGATAAAAACTAGCTCTTTAAAACTAGACTTTCACACAAATTACGTTACAATGTTTTTCTGTAGATTTATAAGTTGTATTGTATTAAATCATATACAAAAAATATTAATAGGCACACTGATTAGGACTATGTCTAGATAATCCGAAACAAACATGGCTGCTTTAACAAGTCGGTTGAAACTAAATTAAACAAATTGAATCAAATCGCTTGGAAGTTTTTATTAATACAATAAATTGTAATCTTTTAGTTTAATAAATTGATTTGTGTTATATCATAGATTGGCACTTCACACTTCACTCTCAGAATCACTTTGGTTCCTTCATTTAAATTGAAAGACAGAAGTGGACCGTATAATATCAGCTTTATAGCGCATTCGTCTGCTGTTACTGCTCCATCTGCGTTAATCACGCAGATGTTGCGATATGCATAATGCTTTATTTGTGATGCGATATTGTTATTACTTGTTAATGACGTTGAATATTGACAGTAACGTATGTAGGTATATACACTAATCTAGCTATATAATAATTCGTTAAGAACGTTTCAACGCTGTAAACAACACGCATTTGATCATAGTCAATAACCATGACATAATCCCTGATGGAGCCCGAGCATGCGATAAATGCATACCTAACACAGCGGCATCACATACTAGACGAGTTCAAATGACAATTATAAGCTAAGCTTATCACCAGGGTCGTCTTAACTATATTGAGCGCCGGGGTGCGAAAATCAGACTAAATTCCAGTGACAAATACTAAAATTAGTAAAAAGCCATAATATATAAGATCAGCGTTTGTCAACTCAGTATTATTGACGCGAATAAACGCCAGTCGAACGAAACGAAACGAAACGTCTGTATTTCGTTGTTTCCTTTCTCTCACATCACCCGATACCGTTTCGAGCCACGTGTCACCACCTCATCTTCCAAAACCCCACACATTGTTATCAGTGACCGAGTTGTTACGATGTTAAGAAATTTTTAAAAGTTGCAGATTAAGGTGATCGGTTTGCGCCTCTAAGGTCACTGCGCCACGGACCCCTTGCACCCCCGGGTAAAGACGGCCCTGCTCATCATTTACACATTTCTCGAGTATAAGGAGATATTATGTACCTATATTTTATTATTTACAGTATCCTACACGCGTTTTTGAGCACATTCTTCTTCTTGCCTCCCGGCCGGTGCTTGACTGGCCGCAAGAGTATCGTGCCATTGCTATTATGGTTTGTGAAGTTACCTGAAAATAATTCACTTAAATCAGTCATAAATTGAAAATAGAAATTAGCTCCTCCTGCTTATCCACGCCATACAGCGTAGTAGTGCAGCCAGCCTTCTGGGCACGCATCCCTCTGGCAATTTATTTTTACATTATTTATATTGATTTATTTTATTTATTTCTAATTAAGATTATTTTTAGTAATTAATTGTATAAACTGTCTCGAATGTGAATTAAAAAATCGTTTTACTGAAATAAAACAGCTCATTTTCAATTTTGTAAATTTCATGAAATTGAAAAGGAACTGATTAGGATCTTGAATTAATAATTTATTTAAATTAAAAAATATATATATTATAAATAAAAAATGGATTGAATTTTTAATTGAGATTTTCTATAAAAACAAGAACGGACTGATGGCGCTAATTGTTATTGCAGAGTCTATCTTCCTAACGCCCAGGTTTTGCAATGCTTTAAAGAACTAAAGCCCAAAGTACTTAAAAAAGGTTTCAATGGCGAAAACTCGAGACTTTGAACTTTAAAAAGGGATACTACACTATTAAAGAATACTTAAATGACAAAAATTCATTTACATAGCAGCTCGCTCTAACATCTTATACTATATTTTGTATAACGTTATCTTGCCAAGCTTGTAAGGGATTTATGGAGATATATTGCAGCATAACATTTTAGTACGTCATGTCATTATTATAATATTTTATAATAATATATAATAATTATAATAATAATAATATTTTTCTTTCCTTTTATTGTGTTTTGGTCTTATTGGGTATGCACTGTTTGCTACAACTCCATTAATTCTTCAAAAAGTAATTCTGTAACATACTTCTGTATAAAATTTATTAAAAAAAGAGAACTTGAGATATAAATAGAATAAGAAACTTAAAGAAAACAATATTTAGCTAGACGTGTTTCTGGGGAGTTTCTTGCCGCTTCTTCTCCTTAACAGCAATAACACGTTGCGAAGCAGTGTACATAGAATAGGAAAAAAATAACTTATATATATGACTTTCAAAAGGTGTTCTCCAGTGGAACTTATTTTGAATGAAAAACTTTGAATTTGAATAAAAATTGTACCTTACAGTAATCTCACAAGTATGATTTTTTTTCTTGTATCAGGTGAACTAGTAGAAAGGGAAAGGGAAAAATAGGTTACCTTTTGGTAGGCCTTTGGGTTAAAAGCTTGACTTAAAACAACAAACATTTACAACATAATTTTTTCCAACTACCTTCAAAAATGAAATTAAGCTTAAAAACCAATTTAATAACCTTAATAAACAAAAAATCCTTTAAAATTAATAGAAACATTTATTTTATTATTATTTATTTAAAACATTCGAAACAATCATGATAGTCCTTATTAACCCAAAGGTCTATTAAAAGGTCTTAAATTTACTATTAAGATAATTTTCACTATATCTCAGATCCATATATAGTTTTGATGTAAACAGCAAATATAATTTATAAACACCTATTTTGGATAAGCATATCAACACAAATCGTAATGACTACATGAATAAATTAAGATTTATTTTCGCACTCGACGATCTTGTTCGATGTTAAGTCAAGAAGACAAATTTCTTTTGTTTTTGTTGGCACTGTTGCTTGGTCATACAGAAACAAAAACCTCGAACATACGTTCGGAGTCATCTCTTTATAAAAAGGTGGTAATTTGGAATTAGTAGTAATGGTTAAAGTTGGGGTACTTAAAATAGTAGTACCCTGGGCGTTCATTTGACGAAATTGGATTTGGTGCTGGGCTTTATTGACTATTTCATTTTAAAGTACTTTTATAAGGATCATAGGCGCTAGGAGGCTATTACGAGTTATATATAGGTATATTTAACCGGACCATAACGTCTAGAATGCGAATTAATTTTTTTACCTTCTTGCAATATTCTATTTTATTTGTAGTTAAGGTCAGTGAAACATGAACAAAGAGAATTTATACATGTTATTTTAATTTTAACATTGATCCGAGTCTAAAATCCGCTAAAAATAACTAAATACGCATGTAACAATATCAAGTTTCACGTGAGCAGTGATTTTTAAAGTTTACCAAGGATGTCTAGTGGAATTTGGAGTAAAAATCTTTTCGTTATAATTCGAAGATATTTACCAAAGAACAGCCGCCATGATACGTTTGTAATGGTTAGTTTAGCTTCTTTTAATCATATAATTGTTTTGTTAACTATCACAAGGTGTTAAAGCTCTTAATTTCAAAATTATAGTAATTTTTATTAAAGTACACATTTTTTCAACATAGTCTATGATGTTAGACTATGTTGAAAAAATGCGTACGTCGTAACTAAAGCAATTTGATACTTGCCCGATGTTTCCTGTCGTACTAAAAATCACTAGTAAGTATCGAAATTACTTTTGACCTAGTATTGGAGTTGCTAGAGTTTAGACGAATTTGCGACAGTGGCACCCCTATTATCTTCTACTTTATTTTGCCACCAAAAGCAACAAAGGAATCTTATCATTTTTTATTGCGAAGCTGGCACACTGGCAGACGGGCCACGTACTAACAAGTACTTAACGTCGCCTATAGACGTTTGCAACACCAGGTGCGAAGACAACGCGTTGCTAGCCTTTAGGAAAGGATAGAGGGCATGATGTAGGAGAGATGTGATACGGTAATCGGATAAAGAGATGGGATAGGATTATCACACAGGAAGACATGGAATAGATATGTATGGAATAGGGGGATGGGATAGGTGGAAGGGGAAGTGAGTCAGGGGCAGTGATAGTGATACTAGCACGTGCCGCACACGCTGATTAATTATTTAGTTATTATGATGGCCGTGATGGTCATGGGTGCTCCGCATCCACTACCTATATTTATCTCTCATGGGTGCTTGAGTCCCCGAGCACCCACGAAGTCGGAACCTCTGAAGTGAGTCATCGGAACTCTCACTCATCGCACAAAATACGATAAGCTTAAGGCTAAGACTTTCACGCTGAATTTCTGTCAGAGCGTGGTATCACACCATTCTAATCGGCCCTAAGAGCTGAAATCATGACAATGATTCCAGCATGGCTCTACCACGTTGAAACGTATATCGCGGTATTTACCTATAACGGGTGCGATACACGGTGGCATTGAGTTATCGTTAGAGCAGTCCTCTCTTCGCATATCGGCCAAACACCGTGCAGCCAACGCCCGAAACACGGCACCGACGTTCACGTCTTCCTTCACTGAAGCACGCATTAATCTGCAGCCAAGTGCTCTTGCGACTAGTTCGGCTTCATCTCTGTAAACAGAAAATGAAATGTAATAATGTGTATACAGGCGGAATCAGTAAAGTAGATATGCCACAAATAGTGGTTTGGCCGAATACCGAATACTCAGCCACGTTTTCGGCCGAAGCGCCGAATGTTCGGCTGCCAAATATTCGGCGTTAGGTATGTGCAATTCGCGCGTAACAGGCTAGTATTGAAGCAATCATTTGTGAAGTATTTTCTTACGTTCTCGCGAATGATAGGTACACATAAATAAAACTTGGTTTAAATGATTTTTTATTCGATTCTGACACGTTCTAAAAGGTGGCCGAAACTTAATAAAAAATCAATTAAAATCGCATTTAACGCTGTTAAAACGTAGTTTAACTATCAATTTTTGATGGAAATATATATGATTTTGATCAATATGTGCATTTTTTTCACGGTTTGATTGAAGAAGTGACCGAATATATCGAATACCGCATAGCAGCCAAATTTTGGTGTCATCTCTACAATGAAGCTTCTTGGCTTATTATTTCTTCCTAGACTTCATTTTAATTTATTTGTGTAGATTAATCTCATAAATAGGTAGGTAGCTTTATTTTACTATCAAAAAACTTAATTAGGTTTTTTATTTATCGCGAGCGAAGCCGCAGACAAAAGCTAGTATATACATAAACCTTTTTGAAAAATTATCTAACTGATAGTGAAAACCGCTTTAAAATCTGTTGCGTGTCTTAGGAGTTAACGGATAAGTACCTATACAGAAAGACAGACGCGGAAAACGGCTTTGTTTTATTTTATACTATCTTATACTAATATATAAAGCTGAAGAGTTTGTTTGTTTGTTTGCTTGAACGCCCTAATCTCAGGAAGGTCTGATTTGAAAAATTCTTTCAGTGTTAGATAGCCCTTTAATCGAGGAAGGCTGTAGGTTATCATCACGCTAAGATCAATAGAAGCGGAGCCCCAATGAAGAATGTTTCAAAATCGGGGGTTTTTTAACTAATTTTTTTTACTTTTCCACGCGGATGAAATCACGGGCGGAAGCTAGTATAAAGATAAAGAAGATCAATGGAATAATATTATTTTCCATAGTAATACTAAATACATTCTTTCATCTATTGTATGTCCATTTGTACAAATAAATATTACATATGTACGTACTTATTTTCTCGAGAAAGGTTTATTATAAAGTCATATTTTCAATGAAAATATTACTCACGGTCCCACCACACACTGGTCCATAAGATCTATTTTGTTTTGCACTATAATTGTGGGTATTTCACCACATTCGTTCTCTACCTGAAACAATATATAAATATGAAATCACATTATACAAATGTTTAATAAATGGCCCTGTACGAGAAGTTACATTCACGCGTAGAGGGTTTTTTGTAAGATTCAATCTGGATACTAAGTCATATTCCATATTGAATTTAATAAGAAATATTTTTTGTCACATGGAGTATTGACAACAAGAGGGTCTGCCTGTCTGCTGAAGTCATGCAATAAAAAAATTAAATCATCTACTAGTCAACTTTAAGACGGCTTTTGCTAACAGCAAATATTCTGATATTTGTATACCTAGTTGATTAAAAATGTGTAAATTAAAGTATTTTCTAAAAATAGTTTGCTGAAACAGATAGGTATAGTTTATTTTTAAATATCATTTTAATATTTTCAATTGTTGGGCTAGCAAACTTCAATTAATAAATTATATATTTTTTCATATAAATAGTTCATTACAACTCGAAAAATATAGAAATAACTAGGATATGCTCGCGACTTTGTCCACCCTTGATTTCAAATTCCCGCGGGAATTCCGGGACACAAAGTATCGCAGCATTTAAAAAAAAGGAATGTAAGCTATACTGTGTCGGAATAAGTTAATTTTAATGCATCCAAACAACTTCAAACCGCTTCCAGGAAAATTCCTGCGGGACTCCCGGGATAAAAAATATCACACATTTTATTACATTAAATTTGCTATCGATCAGTAAAAAAATCACATTGGAATTAGATTTTTTTATCTGGCCATTTTAAATCATTCCCAGAAAAATTCCCAAGATAAAAAGTAGCGTAGAGTTTAAGTCTAAGATTTAGCTGTCGATCAGCGAAACCCACATCGAAACCGGCCCAGTAGTTTTTACGTGCATCCCGAACAAACAGATTAACCGACAAAAAGACAAACAGACAACAAATCTAAAAAAAATGCATCGTGTTCTCCATCGTTTATATAATCTATTCCAGTTTTTTATAGCTTTTATGTACAGACACGGCATATTTAGAATTTTATAATAAAATAGATAATTTTTATGCATTCGTTACAGAGAAAAGCTTTTCATAATGTACTTGACAATAATGGTGACAGCTTTGAAAATGAACTGGTCATATGAAATTGATTAGGTTTTCCTATTATATGAATTTACTCTGTGGGTTATTTAAATAAGTACTAATAGTTGACACATATTTCGTTACTAGCAACTGAACTATAAAGTCTGGAAAATGGAATATTATTCTGGAGATATATATTAAAAATTTACATGAAATTCAACCATTATTTAATAAGAGCAACAATAGGTATTTGGAAACAATATTATTCCATTTATTTTTATAAAAAATCAAAAGGACGCCATCTTAGCGAAGCCGCAATACTCACAAATACCACAAAGTGAAATAAAACAATTATGGCAAATAGCACAATATTTTTATTTCATATAATCACAAAATGTATTAAGTAGAGTTTATTATATAAACCATTTATTACAGATAATAATGAATACAGTGGCTGTCTACGGTCTAAGTTCACAATCTGGACTTCCTTTCCGTCCTGTCATAATTTCTATGCCGTTCACAACCTCTTCCACTTCAGACTTACTAGGCAAAAACCGCGACAGCAACATCCCACGGCCGCCAGACGAACAATTTATTCCAAGAATATAATTATCATTTATCTTCGTGAATATGTATTTAGAAATGTTCTTGTCACAAGCTCGATACATGTTCTTCACTTCTTCTGATCCATAATATAACAGGTTAACTAATTTCCCAGCGCTGTTTTTATATGTCGCTTGCATAACTATCGGTTCTGGAGCTAAATCCAAGGCGTAACACACGGTCCTGGTCTGTACAGTTTCGTCGTAACTTAGCTTCCTGAAACTAGTAACTTCACATCGATTTCGTGTTCTTTGTATTGGTGGCCAATAATAAACTGTGTAAAATTCACCACTCAGTAGATTCAAATCCAAATTAACACCGCTCTTGTAATAATCGATACAGTTTTCTTCTGATCTTTTGGAATACACACAATTTACTTCGTAAGAAAGGGCTAAGATTAACAGCGCGCAAATTTTAAGATGCATCTTCGCGAGTGATTGTATGAATGATTGGAGCGATTATGTCAAGACGTGCCAGTCCAAATATAGGTCCACTAATGTAAACAGTATAATATGTTATGCTTAAATGTGTTTTAGATATCATATGGTCGACTTTAAGTATATTAAATCTTAGGCTAAGTTATTAATTGGTTTGTTTGTTTCTAAAGAATTATTAAATTGATAGTTTTTAAAACTATCTTTTCCCAAGAATTTTCATACATGTTCTTTGACATCATTTGGACTAGAAATTTAAAAACAGTATTTTACAAAATAGAACAGAAATTAGGCTAAGAAAATCGATTAGCAAAGTAAATGAGACTAACGAATTAACATAAAGCATAATCGTTCTAAGAAGAGGGTATAATTTATTGTAAATACAGCTGTTTTATTTTATGATATTGGCAAGTAAAGCAGATAACTGACAAATGTGAGGTCATTAAAAAAAAAGATAATGCTAGGAAAGAAGTAAATTAAAAAAAGGAAATGGTGATGAAAGGAAAGAACAAACATACACGTTGTATATACCCAAGCCAAGCAAGTTACGCTTGTGTTATGGGTGATATACAACGGACCACCCTGGGGCCGATTCCAGGCACCCAAACCATAGTCAATATCAGAAAGTTTGCTTCCAAAATTTACCATGCTAGTAATCGAACCCGGAGCGTCTACGTTCCACCAACGAGTTCGGCTGGCTTAGCCCGCTCAAACACAGAGGCCGCAAGTAGGACTCATTTGAAAATTAGTCCAAAACGATTTCGAAGATGTTTTCAAAACAATGTCACGGGATGTAACTAGTGTTTTTAATTACGTTTGTATGCACGAACTGTAGTGTGGGATGATGTCACGACCTCCTTATCAGCGTGGATGCTGTTTTATAAAATGAATTTTAATAAGAAATAGTTGGACCCAAATGCTTAATCATTTTTATTTCTTTGTGGGTACATTATTATCATTAGCATGTTTTTCGGCCTTGAGAGAGAGCTTCAACTGCGCATTTTAATACATGTAACGATATACGAAAAACCTTTTATTTACTTAAACAGTAGCAAAGAATATAATTACATATTTGTTGAAACCATTATACGTTAATGTTATTAATTTATTTTACGTTGGTTAGTAGTAAGAATATTAAAGAAGGAAGCGCTCATTTACAAGTGAATTTTCATAAAAAAATTTCTATCGAGAAGGTTGATGACTAGCCATCGGTTAAAACTACATACCTATGATCAAAATTTGAAATATACTTTGTTTATTGGCATAAACTGTATAAGTCTTGAATCCAGTATCAATATACACATACCCGATCCGGTATAAACATAACGGATTCGGTGACAATCCGCAACGCGCCATTATTTTGGTAAAATAATCGCGCGCTGCACAACTAGATACTTTAAACGCGTGGTGCTTGTGCGTGCGAGTCGTTTGACGCTGATAATGCATTTACTATGCCAAAGAAAAATGACATGCGACTAGAAATGAAAAAAATCTTGGAAATAATTAACCAAGATAATAGCTCTAACGATAACGTGGAACTCGTAGAAGAAATAGTAGAGAAGAACTTACATTCACAATCACGGAAAAAAGACTTGACATTACAGGCAGAATTAAAATTACAGATCCAGCAAGAAGTAGCGTCTTATACAAAACAAACTGTAAAAAGAAGGATTTTGATAAAATACTAAAGAAGGAAATGACGGCATTTAAAAGTGAAGGAGTTCGAGGAGAATACTTGTCTGCTATTCATGATTATTTGCTGACAATTAAGCCGATAAGTGTAGAAGCCGAGAGAGCCTTCTGGGCCACAGGCTACATTTGTAGCTCTATTAGAAGTCGATTGGCAGATGACACATGCAACACAATTTGTTTCCTAAGATCGTTTTCTCAAACCAAAAATTGATTATTTATTTAAAAACCAAAGAGTATAAATATTATAAATAATAATTATTGTGATTGTTGTGCTATTCATTAGATAGATTCGGTAGTCTTTCATATATAAGAATAAAACTGAGTAGCATTCTAAAATAGGTAGCTAATTATTGATATTATTGTGATCTCAATTAAGATTAATTATTATATAATGTTTAATTTTATAATTTTGATTTGTAATATTGATTTCTACTTTATCTTTAAAATATAAAACACTGAACCTCAAGTTACATTACATTAAAGATAAAGGCACTGTTTTTCTTTTCAGATTTTATTAAATTTGACTATTATAATAATTTCTGATTTTATTTGTCTTGATACTAAGAATTTAATTGTTTTTTTTTTATTTTAAAAATAGTCATAATAAAGTTGATTTCCTATATGTATCGTTTTATTTTTACGCTTCATTAACGTTGGAACGAAAAAGGAAAGTTAACTTATTCAGGTCAAATCAATCCGGCCGGATTGCAATCCTTACTTGCTAAAGGAAATTTAATTAAAGTCCTTTTGATAGTAATTATCGGAGGCGTGCAGCGGGCCCACACCCTACCAATTTCGTGAGGAAACTCGCTTGACTTACAAAATAAGCTTAGACTGCTTGTTGTAATAACTCTACTACTTTTTATTGTTGGAGTGTAATATGGTTAGTGTCACTGGAAGTGCTACCCATGTGCTGTCAGTCTCAAAACGATTGTATGAAAATTCTTTTAAGGAAATCTATAACATAGTGCTGTAGAAAACCTTGGTTAGGACTGGGAGCTAATTTCAATGCGATTCGTATAGCGTAAGAATAACGCTTTTAAGAACATTTGGGTACAGGAGCGCAGCCGCAAACAAGGAAGTGAGCGCGACCATCTAATCCATGGTGAATGATGCAGTGATAGAAGGAAGATGATGACATAGCACCATTTTCAGAAAACTCATTATATAGACTTTAACATTGAAACTACTGGTGCGTGAGCCTGACTTAGGGATGAACGGAACAACGGCATGGCTTAAGTCGAATATCTCTGAGTTGCCACTGTCTGCCTCCAGGCACTGCAGTGAAGTGGTTAAAAGCATTTATGTCACGAAAAAAAAGAATAATTAGTTAGAACTATAGTACCAAAAAATAATTTATGTAACATGTCGTATCCTCGTATATAAGTTCAGTGAACGTAGTTAGATGACCTCATGTTGCGATAATCCAAAGTATCTGCACATATGTGGAACACGACGCTGTTGATTGCAAAAACAAAAATTATGGCTAGCGAAGCATGTACCTAATATGTCATGTCTATTATTACTACGAGTACAGCTTTAGGTCGAAGTGAATGTTAATTCTAATTAACTTTAATTTAGTGATTAAATAATAAATGCACGAATCTGCCACTATGTACTTCGATGCGTGTACGAGTGGATGCGGTTCTCGTCCCGTCGTCCAGCACAAGTTTGCTGCTTCTGTAGGATCGGTATCCGAATTTATGTTGGTTGTACATCTACCTACCTACTCAATTCTATTAAGTACCTAGACAAGAAAAAGCAAGTGCCATGTAGAACTAAACCGCATGCAACTTTCACAACGCCACCGCTCAATACCTAACTACATTATTACATGCTCCTATTTTTCATCGGCAGTGGTGGTTCTCGTATTGTCATTTTGATATTCCTATTAATATGTTGTTTTATCGCAATATAAATGTGAAAGTTTTTATTACCTTCAACTTCCAAGAGTGCAGTGCAAGGAAGGAGTCTCGGTCTGTTGTAGAAAAAGCGAGAACACACGCGTGCGCGCCGCGGTAGTATGCTTTAGTGATAGCATCGAATTCTTCCTGGCCAGCCGTATCCCACAGCATCAGGCGAACATCTTCACCATCGATTCTGAAAAATGCCAGTGATTTTATGAAACAATGGCAATAGTTGGTTATATTATTATTTGGTTACAACTAGTGTAGAAACGTTGAATAGAAGACAACAAGACTTAGATTCCTTCAAGAGCCCAGATTATAAAAAGATAAGTGATTTTAAGATTTCTTTTTATTATGTTAATATTTTTTGTAATTGTAGTGGGTTTAGTTTTTTTGAACTAATTAAACATGTCCTGAAGTGTTTTTATTATATAATTAATTGTTGAAATTCATTCACATAAACCAATTATGGTAATCGTTAACTCATTTTATTTGTAACCTTATTTTTAAGATTTCTCGTTTTCCTGGTTGAATTTAGGGCTGATGTTTGGAATGGAAAAATATAACGTTTTTCACTTAACGCATAAAAATATAAATATAATAAAAGCCATATCTAAACTATTACCTTTCCTTGGCCCAAAAGTCTCCATCTCTTTTCATGTATCCAGGGGCTTTTGTGGAGAATGAATGGCATATATATGGACTGACATGACGAATGTATGAATGTATGACATGACGAAAAAATAAGGATTTTGTTTTAGCCAAAATGGCTAAGGAATTCTAAAATGGAACTTGAAAATTTAATGTATTGTTCGCTGTTGGCCAGGGAGAGCAGTATGAGGCTCGTACCACAGCGCCCAATTTGCGTACGCGGCTTTGTCCATTATTGAAGATTTTTATAATAGGTAAACTCACTCAATCTGCCGCTCCAAGAAGTCGACTCCTATGGTCTTCT
This sequence comes from Dendrolimus houi, assembly GCA_039645545.1. Classification (NCBI taxonomy): domain Eukaryota; kingdom Metazoa; phylum Arthropoda; class Insecta; order Lepidoptera; family Lasiocampidae; genus Dendrolimus; species Dendrolimus houi. The sequence goes on from CM077134.1 coordinate 15,574,486, forward strand.
TGTAGTCCCGGGTGAAGGTGCCCCGGCAGTATCGCTGGATCATGCTGGACTTGCCCACGCCGCCATCGCCTACTATCACCACCTTGAGGGCCACCTCCAGCTCCTCCTCGCGCATCCTCGCACCATCAGACACGTCAACACCAACATTAGTGGGAACTCTTTATATACTGGACAAAAGAAAAATATGTTGGCTTATTGACGATTTAAAAGTAAAATTTGACATGTCATATTAAAATGTAAAGTATGTATTAAAATAAAAATATATATTTTTCTTATAAAGATTAGTACTCTAGCCCTCAAACCAAAATTTTTAAACCACATAACGAAAGTATTTCCAAAAGCATGCATAATAATTTTGATGTTTGTATTATAATTCCTGGCGTTTCACTTGCGTTAGTGTTAAAGATTTGGGCTATAGCCGAATGCTTCTTATTCAAAGCGTTAAAAAAATCAGAAACAAACGTAAAATGTAAAAAAAATCTAAATACAATTATTATAAATACCAATAGAAGAAACAAGTAATTAATCTCAAACAGTCAATGCATAGTATAAGAAATGAGGTCTGTATAATATTAGATTGAATGCAACTTTATATGGCTTTGGAACAAGCGCCTTATCAAACGTAACGACATAATTACTAAGCGACTTGAATTTGAATAACATTAAATATATTATCAGGCGCTTGTTCATACAGAACTTTGAATATTCATTAATTATACCCATTTGTTCATTGAATATGTGCATGATATGTTGAAGATAATTATATTTCTTGTCTGCTTGTGATTTCATTTGAATAAAAGCAAATCACATAAAACCATGTATGGGTATATTTTATATGCACTAATTACATTGCTCTCGTGTCCTACTTACTGTGAAATTCGAGGAAGTAAATAAGTAAGAAAGTTTGAGCTAACCCTGCCAGAGCACAGGGAGTTGGTTGAGTTTCCGCTTTCTCGTAGCCCTGGTGTAAGGCGAATTCAACGTCATATAACTTTTAAAAAATAATTCTTTTTTTATTGCATGAGTTCAGTGGACTGGCAGACAACCCACCAGATGGAAAGCGGTTACCATCGCTTAAGGACATTTGTAACACCAAATGTTACCGATGTGCTGCCGCTCTCAAAAAGGGAGACTGGAACCTGGCCACTAATGCCGCGACACATCTCAAGGTTGTTATGGCGGCATACTCTAGACAAGGGATGATTGCCGTCCAGACAGGCAAATACCCTACCACTTGGCTTTGGGTTGTATTGTCGTCTACAACCGACAGGCCGTCCGGCCGCAAGAAATTCTATTCTTCGTTCCATGATATAGGTACCTAACTTCAAAAATACTTTCAACTAAAATTGGTTTGAACAAAATTGGGGAAATGGATTCGTTTTTGAAATGTGGGATATTTTCTATTAAATAATATTTTATGGTGAACATTTAATATTGTTATATGTACGGCAGATTCTTTTATAAATTTTTTATTGCATAAGTTCAGCAGACAGGCAGACGGCCCACTTGATGAAAAACGGTTACCATCGCCTATGGACATTTGCAACACCAAAGGTGCTATACATGCCGCTGCTGCTCTCTTAAGGGAGACTGGAACCTGGCCAGTAATGCCGGAACACAACTCATTGTTGTTATGGCGGCATACTCTAGACCAGGGGTGGCAGCCATCCAGTCAGGCAAATACCCTACTACCTGGCTGTGGGTTGTTTTATCGTCTCTTACGACAGGCCGCCCGGCCGCAGGAAATTGTATTCTTTCTCAGTTCGTGTACGGATTAATATTTTAGTTTAATCCATATTTAGATAGCTTTACAAGGTTCTCTTATATTTCTTGTTATATTAAACATATTAGTACCTATGTAGCTATTTTTTTGAATAATTTTGGTCAATACGATCATTGTCTAAAGTGCTAAACTCAGAGACATTCTAGTTTGGACGGATTTACTCGATTATTAACAATTAATTAAAGATTATATCATATAACTTCTAGTTATGCAACGGTGCGATGTTTGGATCAAGTAAATGTTATAAATGTATCACGTATATAGATCAGATAGTCAAAATAGAAAATTCGTAGATAAAATTGCTCACTGAACTTTCTAAGTCTTAAATTGGTATCAACATCATCTCATTAAAAATATTTGAAGCGAGATGAATTGCTATCGATCTGAGAAACAAATAGCTGGTCATTCAAAGTGGTGACAGAAATATGGAGCGTTTTGAGGATTGAAAGTTTTAATTGAGATTTTTATTAAAGAGCAAATCGGTGGCGCCAGCTGTGATTGCAGAATGTAAGTAGTATATGCGATAATTGCAAATATTACTATTATAAAGTACTGGTGAAAGTAGACATGAATGATGATCAGTCGACACACGACTGTAAGGGAGGTAGTAAATAATGGCGTACGCTGGCGCGACGTCTTGTTGGTATAGAACAACACATTGTACTGATAGCTGTCCAGTAAGGTACACGCAGGCCGCGTTCCACTGGAGCTCACAACGACTACGCTCACGACCTCGATTTTTCCCGTTCCACTTGGTTGCGCCCGCGTTACAATCATAAACTACAGTGGAATAGATCATTGGTTGATGTATAGTTGATTTGAAAATCGCGCCTTTGTTTACGTCTCGATATAGAGAATTAATTTCCTGTGGTCAACGCCATCGTCGACCCACCTCCTTTATATCCGTGCAGGAACGGAGAAAGAATACAATTTCCTACGGCCGGGCGGCCTGTCGTAAGAGGCGACAAAGCAACCCACAGCCAGGTGGTAGGGTATTTGCCCGGCTGGTTGGCTACCACCTCTGATCTAGATCAGATGCCGGAAAACAACTCCATGTTGTTACGACGCATACTCTAGAGTATGCGTCGTAACAACATGGAGTTGTTTTCCGGCATTAGTGACCAGGCTCCAGTCTCCCTTAAGAGAGCAGCAGCGCATTTGTAGCACGCTTTCCATCAAGTAGGCCGTCTGCCTGTCTGCTGAACTCCTGCAATAAAAAAATAAAAAACCTCTTGACATTAGATCGTTATGAGCGCTGCGTGAAAGAAAATGATGACGTCATTAATGACGTTTTCGCGGCGAACATAACAACCGTGGTCGCTATGTGGAACGGCCGAAGGATCATTTTGAGCGTTATGAGCTGCAGGTGGAACGCACCGAGAGTGGTACCCTTTTTGACAGGGGCGATTGTTAGTTCTTATTATTTTTCCATGTAGAGCCGTCTTTCCCCGGGGGTGTCAGGGGTGCAGCCGGGCGTAGGGACCCAGAGGGCGCAAGTCAATTGATTTCAATAAAAAAAGTTATTAAAGAACATCGTCATGGTTTTTTAAAATCTGACTAATGACACCTTAAACGACTGTTGTTACTTGTACGGTGTATGAATATACATAAAAAAATCAACTCTGAGTTAAATGTATTGTACTACTAAAATATGTAGCACCATATAAACTACATGTTCCTGTCAAATTTGGTTCATATAAACCCAATACTTTAAAAAATGACTGTTAATGTGTAAAAATAGATAGATGGGCAGACATGACGAATGCACAGGGGTACCGTTTTTGCTAAAATTGCTAAGTAACCTAAAAATAAAACAAATAGGGCAACTGATCAGAATTGCCAAACAACGGGGAAATGTCGGCTGCATTTTTGGAACGTTCCCCATGGACAGCGATCTCGAGTACATTTTTAACCTGTAAATATGTATGTATACTTTTTTATTATTTTACGTTATTTGATATTTTATAGCGTAGTTTAATATTTTAGTATAATTAAACATAAATTTTGCAAACTAATTTTCGCACCCCAGCGCCCAATACGCTTAAGACGGCCCTGGCCCTGTTTATGGCAGTAGCAGTCTTGCACTTACAATTTTCATAGATGTTCTATGTATTCTGTGTAATAACAAAATACTTTGCCGATACGCTATGTTGACCACGACTCAACGATTCTCATTTTGATAGTCATTATAATTTTACTTTCGACGCCGCGCCCGCGGCCGCAGTTTCTCTGCACCGGTCTTAGAATACCGCAGAGTCATGCAAGCAGATTGCCCATGGCGATTATGTCATTAATTCATACTTTAAATTAGAAAAATATTTCATTTTATTTACAGTACATAATGGAGTATAAATTCAAATATATTAAAAAGTGAAGGGGGAAGCACTATTTTTTAGTTACCTACCTGATCTGTCTGAAACACAAGTAATGATTAAAAAGTATTTAAATTACAGTCTAACGGTCTTATTAATATTGAGTTAGAGTAAGTTTGAACGCTTCTTTAAAAACTTAAATAAGCATACAAACTATCTTTAACTTAATATGAACACCATACCGTAAATCTTTAACATTATCAAAGATGAGGCTGCACCATAAAGATGATATTCTCATGCATGTTTTTTATTTTGTAAATATTGTAACACTGAGCTGCTAGCTCTATTCTACTTACATAAACACTTAATTAGGTTTTTTTATATACATATATTTAAACCTTCAGTGAAAAATTATTTAACTAATGATGAAAACTGGATTTTGAAGCAGTTTTCACCATAAGTTAGATAACTTTTCACTCACGTTGCTTGACTTGAATGAGTTAGCGGATATACCTAGTCTTGCCAAAATATTGTAAGAAATATTTTTATTCTATTTCAAATAACATTTATAAGTTGTACAATGTGTTAGTTTAATACATAAATGTAAAATAATTTAAAATATAAAAAGCTTATTCGAAGTAGTCTCCATTGGCTGCAATACAGTCCTTTAAACGTTGAGGCCAGTTGTCAATAGAAGCACGCACTCTTTCCATGGGAAAATTCTTCATTGCCAATCGTATGGATTGTTTTAGGGACTCCAAATTATCATGGCGTTTAGAGCAAGCCGTGCTCTCTAAAACTGACCATAAATCATAATCCAGCGGATTAAGATCGGGACTAGACGATGGCCAGTCTTCAGCTCTGATGAAGTCCGAAACGTCTGTTTGCAACCAAGACTGCGTGGACCGAGCTTTATGACCCGGCGCCGAGTCTTGCTGGAAGGACCATTCTTGGTTATTGAACATGGTGTGGTTAAGGGGCTTAACTACCTTCTCAAGAATGGTATCTTGATACACTTGTGCCCATATTTTGATACCTTTTTGACACAAATATGGCTCAGTCACTCCTTCATAGCTAACACCCCACCAAACCATCACTGAAGTCGGATAATGCCCACGTTGCACTCTGTCGACTAATTGAGAAGCTTCCTTAGAGCTTTGAGCATAAATACGGTCATTTTGTTTGTTAAAATGTTGCTCAATTGTAAAAATTTCCCATCCGTAAACAAAATTTTTCTGTGACCTCCCTTTGCGTGCCACTTCAATAGTTGTTTCGATTTTACTCTTTATATATTCAATGTACTCTGTGATAATATTATTAAATATTTCTAAATGAACATAAATATTCAAATTCGCCATATTTTCAACCTATTTATTTAACTTCTGAGACAGTTTTCTGTTTGTTTTCTTAAGTGGATTATTATTAACAATCTATATGTAGTTTTGGACTCTGACGTATCTGTTCAGGAAAACTGCTTCTGGATATCGATGTTACTGATTTATATTATGTGACCTGTGAATTTGTTTAATTCGACCGACCAAACCCACTATTGGATTTTTATATTAACACAAAATTTGATGTGCAGTGAAATGTATTAAAGAAAATTATATACAATTCTTAAATAATATGAAATGTTATTTAAAATACAGTTAGAATTCATGGTGGAAGAAACCACCATACCTAAGCATACAATATATAGAATATCGATCTTATTCATAGACAGAGTAAGTTTGAACGCTTCTTTAAGAATCATAAAGCGTTCAAACTTACTCTGTCTATGAATAAGACTATAATAAGTGTATATAAAAACCCGCTATACGTACACATACACACACACACACACACACACACACACACACACACACACACACACACACACACACACACACACACATATATATATATATAGGTACGTTCATACACGAGTTAGTGCTAATTGTACACGCTAGATAGAGTTAGTAGCATCATTTTCGCGACTTAAGACTCTATCTTTATATATTCAATGTACTCTGTGGTCATCTTTTAAAATACGCGACATGGCCCTAGTTGATATCTTCATCTCCCGAGATAAAATCTTTTGCTTTCGGTCAGGATTTCTTCGAATTCTTTCCCTTACTGCTTTGACCACCTTTTTCGTACGAACACTACATGGACGGCCAGATCTTTTTCTGTCACAAACAGAGGATGTCTCATTGTACCTATTAATAGCCCGGTACACAAACATTTGACTAATACCAAGCATATGGAGAGTTTTAAAAATTGCATTTGGCTCTATACCAACTTTATGTAATGCAATCAGCGATTCAGTTTTCTTTATCGCCCCACTCCATTTTAATATAGCAAAATGTTGTACAATGTATTGGCGCCAAAATGAGAAAACACAATGAACAATATAAAAATGACAGATTCCAAATTCAAATGTAATATTTTGTTTCTTTTTAATTGCAACAGTATTTATGGCTAGACTAAGTACAGACACGGAAAGCGACTTTATTTTTATATTATGTAAAGAGGATGTGCCTGATCTTTTTTTCAATTACAGCCCTAATTAGTGCAAATATGTATCAGGTTTTATAATACAAAATCGTTTTAATCATTCTAGGTGTAAAACGACTACTGTATCACGTAAATCGATATGTGTAAATCAAGGCGTGTTTATTACTGTGGTTCACTTATTCAGATACAGTATTGGTTTCTGATAACTTTACAGTGTAAAGAATGACCTGTATTCTTAGTTATTAATCCTGGCTACTGTTTCAAGGTCGCATGTAGAACCGCGCTGGGGTGCGAAAATTAGTCACATGTCAACAATAAAATGTATATTAAACACTTACTTTTATATTATCATAGATTATAATAATATATAATATATAAAGCTGAAGAATTGGTTTGTTTGTTTGATTGAACGCGCTAATATCAGGAACTACTGGTCTGATGTGAAAAATTCCTTCAGTGTTAGATAGCCCATTTATGGAGGAAGGCTATAGGCTATATATCATCACGCTAAGACCAATAAGAGCGGAGCGTCAATGAAGAATGTTTCAAAATCGGGGGGTTTTTTATCTTACTTTTTTTTACTATTCCACGCGGACGAAGTCGCGGGCTGAAGCTAGTAATAATATAAAATTCTAAGCATGCCATATCTGTAGTACATTGAAGCTATTTAAAATAATCAACTAGAATACGCTGTATAAACGATGGAGAACACAATGAAATTTTTTTTTAGATATTTTGTCTGTTTGTTCGCGATTCACGTAAATACTACTAGGCCGATTTCGATACGGTTTTAGCTGATCGACAGCAAATTTTTAAACTTAAACTCTGCGCTACATTTAATTCAGGGAGTCCTGTGGGAATTCAGCGGTAAGGAACACTATTTCTCGAAATGGTTTTTCAAAAAGCTAAATTGAAAAAAGTGAACGATCCCAATTTAGAAAATTTGTGATTACGTCTAAATAAAACCTCATTTGTAAGAATTTGCTAGGCTAAGGCTTTTATTATCATTTGAGTAATATGTATGCAAAACATCATATCGAAATACATTGTCGTGTAGGGTATCCAGGTAAATTTCGAAATTTTCAGAAGCAAGTTTGGATTTTTTTTCTACCGAGGCTTTTGTATCCAATCGCGTTTCCACTTCGACCAATTTAACACCTATATCCTCAAGTATCATCATACATTTTGAGTTCAGTATTGTACTGTACTGAATTATCTTGATTATGGATTTTGAAATTATTCTGGGGGTTAAAACTAGCAGATTAGGTATAAGTATTTACAGGGATATGGCGATCGGCTTGCGCCCCCTAGATCTATGTGCCCGACTGCCTCGCACCCCTTACGCCCACGGATAAACGGCCCTATAAGTGTGCATGTATCATAGAGGCAGATTTTGTGAAAAATTAACTGAGTATAAAATGTTTAGTAATTGATTTATTTTAGAATACGATATTGCGGTTTTCGCTTATGGGTGTATAATTTTTTTAACAAAAACAAATCTGACTTCACCCTAAAAACCAAAAAATAAATATTTAATCCCCTTCTTTCTATAACACCTTGAAGTCGGTGCCAAGTAAAACATAAAAGAACAACAAATTTACAAAATATAGTAATTTTTATATTTTACTTGATCGACTTCAAGATGTTGTAGAAATAAAGCGATTAAATATTTATTTTTTGGTTTTGTTTTTGCTAAAAAAAATACTTTTTAGTTGCGCAAATACTGGAATAGCTTTAGAAATTATATTTTAAGCACACGTAGAAAGTGTGCTATACTGGCACGCGTATACAAGCTTTTTCTTTGGAAAAATGTAGGCTCTCGGCGCTTTTTAATAAGGGTTACTCTCGATTTATCTGGGATCCACCCATCCAATCCTGACTTGGTGACCATAGAACCACTTCGAGAGTATACACTATACAAACTAACGAATAAAGAAAAAAAGAATTAAGGGAAAAATTTCTCGATTGAAAAATGTTGTTCACAATTGACGGAGAAATCGAGTAACGAACATACAATGTAAAACATACAGACGAATGAAGAATCTCGACCTTTTTGAAGTCGGTTAAAAATTACTCAAACTGTCGACAGCTGAATCTTTGAATTATCGTGTACTGACTAGATTATTATCTTTTCCTACAGTGGAAGTCTGCTTTCTAAACCAGTTGCATCGTCTGTCGTCATGCCATCCATCTTGGTAGTAATTGCAATATTGCAAGTATTGAGAAGATTTACAGAGTGAAATAAGACCCTGATCATACTGGTAAGGTAAAGACGTTACAAATATATTTCGGCCAAGTGCGTGACAGTCCGCGAACTATGAAAGGTTCCGTAGAGATAACCATTTTCCTTATTTGGCAAAACTAAAAAGACATTTAATCGAAAATAAAATATCTCAAAAACTACTAAATGGATATTGTTCTAATCAATTAACTAATTTTCGTTAAATGTATTTTTTAAGCTCTACCAACTTCATTATTTTAGAATTTCCTACTGAATAGTTTAATATATTTTATAATCTACAACTTCCTATCCAAATTTAGATATAGAGAAGGATGTAAGGAGAAGAATAAATGTAGCATGGTTATAGTGGAGACAGGTACCCGGTGTGAATGCGACAAACTAATGCCATTGAAATTAAAAGGTCAAATATATAAATCTGTCATACAACTTGTCGTGCTCTACGTGTCCGAATGCTGGGCCACTAAAGTGATAGACCACAAACACCTCCACTCAGTTGAGATGAATGTGTAGTGTTACACGAATGGATACGGTGAAAATTAGTACATCAGGAGATCTTTGAAAGTTACACCCGTGACTAAAAAATCGAGAAGAAGAAGATTAAGGTATGAGCATGTATGAGGCGGGATGAAGTTCACGTGACAAAAATAATGTTAAACTGCAAGATTTATGGGTTCAAATGTAAACGTAGATCAAAAAAGAGATGGATGGTTTGTTTGAAGCATGATATGATTATTCATGGTGTGACAAAGGATGTATGTCAGAATGTGGAACAAAAAGACATATTGTGTCGAGTAAGGAGGTGAAAAAAAATAGAGAGATAGAACCTCTTATAAAAATGTCGTCTACGTAGTGACATAGGATTCCGCGCTTCTGCTAAAATGGTTATGAAATCTTAAAAATAGATATATATGTATAGAGTGAATATCCAACGAAGATTTATTTCGACGATTGCAAAGTAAAATAGATTTCGACGAGTGCAAATAAAAAAAGATTTCGATGACTGCAAAGTAAAAAATATTTTGATAAATGTCAACAAAGTCAAAGAATAGCAACTTTTCAGCAGAGTAGTAGCTATCAGCATGGAAGAAGAATGGTATTTTTCATACCTACAGGAAGAAAAATTGATCCCATTGTATTATGTGTTGTTCCACTTATCATAATATTTAGGTTTTTCCGTGTTTAGTGACCATTGACTATTTATGATTATTTTGCGAGATATTATTGTTCCTATTTTTCAGATATTTTATTTTACTTAGTTTACACCCGTGTTTTATTCTACATTGCTCGATTTCAAATGACTGTATTGACGTCGGATCTCGATTAAATGCGATACCACCATTGTTTTATACCAGGAAATGCATCCGTGAGAGACGTGTCGGCATTCCGATTCAGCTTATGTACGACTATATATCATTATTTATTCCTCTATTTAAAATGGTTATTCCATTAATATTTTATTTTATTTGAGGGTTGAACAGCTATTGTCAAAAAGGTACGACGAAAAATAAAGATGACCTATTTATAAGCCTCCACAAATGACAGAAAAAATGAATATTAAATAGACTTAGGAAAGAAGAACAAAGAATCTATAAGTTTTAGGCGTGTAACTAATTATGTATTACTAAAATAAAGTTTGATTAGTTTCGCATTCACAGATGGTAGACTATTTTCAACAAAAAAATGAGTGGCGTCTGTAAGCTGTTAGTTGTGCCTGTATAGGGTGAATGTAGTAATTTTCTAGGGCGTACAATACTAGAGGGAACCTACATACAAATGTAGTTTCTCGTTGAGAGCACGGTCAATTTTCGATTGTGCAATTTTTACCAAGACACGTATATCAATTTACGTATATCACTTGATTATCGAATAGCAATTGTAGACTTCTTATAAAAAGTATTTCTTTATATTTCTTCTTTATGCCACATTTTAAATGAAGCTCAAATAAAAAATATTATATAAATAAATGTACTATATATAGATCGTCTTAGCTATGCACCCATCCGCATCTAATCACTGTAATCTAGAATGTCTGTACGGAACCCTTAATTATGCGCTGGTTGTCAAGTACTTGTCCGATTTTTTCGTTAATCACAAAGGTATACAATTTAATTGACCGAGTCAAACTTGATTCCAATACGAGACAAGACAATGGTATTATGGTTTGACCTCGACACGTTAAATGATTTCCTCTTCGTAAATACCAATTATTTTGTTTGTCCGGACTGTTATGATCTTTGTAACGTCTAGTCTTGTATCATGAAACAAGCTTCAGAGATTTATTTTTTTATTTTTTTATATTACTTACTTTTATTTCAATATATATTGACATTGTTATCTTTTTATACATACAAATTCACAATAAAATTACATATATTCGAATACACTGCAAGAAAATTTGTATTGTATTCTACTCATAGTCCCTCAAGACTATAAGTAGAATACTGAGCCTAGATTCTACTTATATGGGTAAGTTGTCCAGAAGGCTGGTTACGTTTCCTCGCTGGCATCGCCATACTGATCCGTTGGCCGAGGCAAGCACCAGCCCCCTGATCACCTGAAGAGTCCATGTGTCGTTTCGATAAATTTTGATAGAGGCTCATGGCCTCAGGACCCCACGGTCCAAGCGTCTCGACAGCAAACGGCACAAACATTTAATTTAATAATAAGGTTAGTAATAAAGGACCTGTAAACTCAGTGTTTTCCAGCAAAAAGGATGTTACATACGAATGGACGGTCATAATTATTTTTATAAAGAAAACGTAACACTATACGAACAAAAATCAAAAATGCCTTAATTTGTGTCTGTGTGTCTTATCTTAAGTCTTTACATATAAACAAAATCTCATTCCGCGTCTGTCTATCCGCTAATTCTTCTTAACCACACAATGGATTTTTAAGCGGTTTGACAAAAACATTTAAGCCAATATTCTACTCTATCAACCAAAAGGATTCAAAAAGGAGAATGTAAAGTAGAAAAACAGTAACATAAATATTGTATTAGAAAATAAGATAAAATATGTAAAAGTATATCAGTAAACGTAATAGTTAGTAAACAACAATAGGCATGTAATAGATAATAAGAACAAGTTGTAATAGATTTAATAATTATAAATAAATAAATAAAAAGAAATTATTCATTCATCTTCTTTCATAGTATAAAACAAAGTCACTAACTCCTCCTAAACATCGCAAACGATTTTTAAGCGGTTTTCACCATCAGTTTATTATCCGTGCAGGAACGGAAAAGGAATAATACAATTTCCTGCGGCCAGGCGGCTTGTCGTAAGAGGCTACAAAACAACCTACAGTCAGGTGGTAGGCTGAATAGTTGCCACCCCTGGTCTAGAGTATGCCGTCATAAGAACAATTAGTTGTGTTCCGGCGTTAGTGGCCAGGTTCCAGTTCCCCTTAAGAGAGTAGCAGCGCATTTGTAGCACCTTTGGTGTTGCAAATGTCCATAGGCGATGGTAACCGCTCTCTCAGGTGGGCCGTTTATCTGTCTGCTGAACTCGTGCAATATTTTTTTTTATTAAAAAACCATTTATATATTTTTACTAAGTAACTAAGTTTCCGTGTAAGTAAAGCTGCACTCCAGCATTTGCACACGCGGCGTAGCCGTGAGAAAAACACTAGTAAAATATATATAATCCACAATACTTGAAGATACAGTATAACTTACTGCTGCTTGAAGATTATAGGCTTAGAAGGAAAAGAGGCATATGTCCAAATGTGAACTGAGAATGGCTGACTGATAACGATAACGTGAAACCTTTTATAGATTTTTAAAGATGCAAAACACCAAGTAGAAAACGCTAGCAAACAACGAAACCAGCGAAATAATCGGGCATTTTGAATTTTCCAAAAATACGTAATTGTAATGCCTTTACAGGAAATATGTCTACAGAAAAGGATATAATTGCCAAGAGCAGGAAAGTGCTGGCATGCGGGTGGTCATTCAACTTACTAACGGAATGCGTTTCAAGTAACGCCTTATAACCACAGCAAACCTCAGTCACCGCAGACGGTTTTTGTCCAAGATTAGACGATTCTGGACGAAGCGAGTAATTGCTGTAATTTTATTACAAGAGTGTATTCATCGGTATATCACGATTTGCCGTCTGTAAGTAGTCAGCAGACTTAAGGCGGGTTATCCTAGACCTAGCATGTTCATAGCACTATGAAAAGATACTAGGAATCACAATCGCCTAGTAAAAAACATAAAAAAGACAAACACTTAGCTATTAACTAAAGGCCACTCTTTGCTTGCTTTTGAACAAATCGTACCTTATACCGTAGAAACTTCATTTTGTGTCGATCAATAAAATAGAATTCGTTTGGCCGAAAGAAACAGAACTGAAAGGATGTGGCGGTATTCTATGATATTGAATGAGTAATTGTGCCTACACTAGAGTTGTAAAAAACCCTAGTAAATAGCTGTATTTTAATTACATGAAAATTTATTTAAGATAGCTGATGCCCGCGACTTCGTCCGCGTGGTGCGGTTTTTTAACTATCCCACGGGAACTCTTTAATTTTTCGAGATCAAAAGTATCCTATATGTTGACCAGGGATATAAGCTACCACCATACAAAATTTTATTTAAATCGGTCCAGTCGTTTCGGAGATTAGCCGGTACAAACAGACAGACAAACAGACAAATAGAGAAACAAAAAAATTTAAAAAAAATCTAAATTAGTTCTATTTCACTTCTTACATCCCCCTGACTCGGTTTTTAGCTTTTTTTCATTGTACAAAAATTTGACCTCTACAGTTTAAAAACCGCTTAAAAATCCGTTGCGAGTTTTAGGAGAAGTTAGCGAATATACAGCCAGACGCGGAAAACGACTTTATTTTATAATATGTAAAAAAGATTTTAGTTGATTCATCCAGATTGAAAGACAGGAATGAACTGTCTAACATTGGTTTAACATAAAGTTTTTATCAAATTTATACGACACAAAAACGATTTTAAGATATAAATAAGTAAGCAAAAAGGTTAGAGTTTTGGTCTGAGCTTTATTTCTTTTCAGATCACAGACGTGATCGCTCTATTATTAAATCTATGAAGGACAATTCTATTATCTACGTTTAAATATGGCAAAAAGTGTATGACAGAATATTTTTGTCATTACGGAACTACAGAGAAATACCTGCCTGAATGATGATTTATGTTAAAACGTCGAAGCACGAGCCGTACCTCTTACGAGGCCCGGGCGGTGCACGTATAAAACATTTTATAAAGCAATTTATGCCTCACCGTGCGGCGTCCGGACTTTAAACTATTTAGTCCCTCGGCATACAAGCACTGGATAACCAAGTCAAATTTCAAAAAACTTGCCATCCGGCTAATGGTAGTTTATTAGCCGGCTAAGAAACATCAGTCGTGGCATGGAAAAAATCCATAGTGTTGTTAACAACACCATCAGTGATATCCGGAGGCCTAGTATAAATCGATGTATCGCACGATGTATGATGATCGCACGGCTTGCGCCCGCTACGTTCTAGCTTAAGTCATCCTCAAGAGTGAAAAGTAAGGAACTATACGACGTGAAAGCAAAGATATTGGCTCAAACAAACAAGAACCGAGTCCCCGTTCTGCTAACAACCAATGTCAACATTGTCAAGTGAACAATGGCGCATGCCTACGCACTTGTTAAGTATACAGAAACTATTAACCTTAATAGGAAGTAGAGTTTGTATTGGAAGCTTTGTGGTTTTGTACGTACATATATGGAAAGGTTTGATGAAGATCGGGGTATCTACCACGCTCTCTTATCGGGATGCAATTAACGAACCTAATCGTAAAGATTAGGTTCACTAATTGCATCTCGATAAGCAATAAGGAAATTCCTTAATATATTGTGGAATAATTTACATATTACAATGTACTGCTTCATCTGGGACAATGTTAGTGATAGTGACTGTGGCCAAATGCGTCTTGTTTATAAAGTTAAAAATAACGGCGTAAATGATTAGTTACATTAATGTATAGATATGTTTAACGTCATTAAAAATTAATAACAATTTCGCATCACAAATAACGCTTTAAACACTTAGCTATATCTGCGTGACAACAGTCACTTACACTAAGGTTATCCTAGATGGAACAAAGATATTATTAAAGAATGAACATTAAAATAACTCCCATAGAGCATGGAAGAAGAATTATCAACTTTATACAAGGTTTATTGTTCTAGAATTCACTTCTAACTGTACCCCCATTACGACAAAACAGACGTAATTACTTGCTCGTAAGTCTATAACCCGCTTAGGAGTAAAAGTAAGGAATTGAAAGTGTTGTGAAAGCATGGATGGGCAGGAAGGAAAACTAGGAATGACATCATATCATCATCATCCGAGCGTTTGGAGCGTTCGTTTCGACGCCTAGGGTCCACTTGCCTACTGTTTCATCTCCACTTCGTGCGGTCTTCATCAACACCTGTTTTGATACGTATGTCACCCTTCATCATGTGAAGTCAGCATTTCTTGGGCCTTCCCACTTTACCGGGACGTAACGGATGGCTACATTTGTTCTCCACATAACACAACGAAGACGTATAATACGAATACTAGATGTCCAATGAAAAACGTGTCTCTGAAAACCTATACCCTAGATGGCGCTTCATATCATTTTCTCTCGCTTTTTGATGTTTTATTATTCATGATTTTTTCTAACAGTCAAGAACTGAAAAGAATCTTATTGAGCCTTTTTTTATTTCATATAAAAAATACAATTTGTATTTTTGTAATATCCACTTTCTATCAGATGGACCATTGCCTGTTAACCTGCTTTAAGCAATAAAATTTTCATTATAATATTAAAAAGATTTTTGAATCTTAGCCTAACGACACACCTGCGGAACGTTCGATGGCAGAAAGTTCGGCTAAATACGCTCGTTACATTTAAAAAAACCTATGACACATCAGCGGAATATGCGCCGCGTAGAGATTAGCACTGATCCTTCAATCGCCGAACGTTCCGCGCGGTACGTTTCGCAGCGCAGGTGTGTCGCTACACTTATTCTGCAATTTTCATACCGACAAATCGTTAATATGTTATAAGATATGTATGTTGAGATAAAAAGTATGAATGAGCACACTTTCTAAATTTACTTTTATTTTTTAACACGTATAGCTGTAAAACTTTTACAAATACCATTAAAACAAAATATTTACCTTTGTTTATGGGAACACTAAATACCCTCATAAAAATCGTTCAAATAAGTTTTAACAATTTTGAATTACTATAGCTGTGTGTGCTGTAGCCGTCTTTGTTTGTTTTTGCATAATGGACTTAATTTTTTATTTTATTTATTTTCGGACTAACAATATTGAATTTATATTTTAGGTATACAACTTTCAGTTAGAGTTACTTATTGGACAATAAAATGAAAATAAATATATTTATAATGATAGTTTAGAATTTGAACTACACCATAAAATAAAATAAAAACTTAAAATTTTAAAACTACCACTATAAACAAAATATATGTGTATTTAAGTTATGTCCTATATAATGCTCTACACCACCCACATCGCAGCACCAGATTAATTTATAATATTATGCCTGGAAGCGATTGCTTTAAGCGATAAGGCCGCCTACTTTTTTTTACCATGACAATATTGTAATCGTACATTATTTTGGTAGTTGTATATTTGGTGAGGAATTACGTGTTGTCTATCCATCTATAAACATATTACTAGTAAAGAAAAACCAGATAGCTGTATGTGGGGAGCGTTCTAAAAATGCTGGCCGCATTTCCAAGTTGTTTGGCAACGCTGATCCGTTGCCATAAATAAAACAAAGGAAATACGACCTTTGGTCGTTTAAGTAATTTTGGAAGACGTGATCCTATTTTCCAATCATAATTATGAAAGACAATATGTAGATTACAATAAGCAATTTAATATTGAGACAAAGCATATTTAATTATGGTGAGCGGTTATTTGATTTAGGACGTATTAAAACGGTACAGCTCAGTGTTCGGTGCAAGTGGCGAAACTGTCCAAATAAGCTGAGTGTGCTCTTGAGCTTCCAATTTAGATGATTAGGCACATAGCGGTTGTACAGAGTTTTGGTTGACTTTATTACCTTGCGGTTTTACAGCGCCTCTACCAGAAAAGTTAATCTAAACTTTTCTGGTAGAGACTGGTATTTTATTCTTTCATTAATCAGTATTTTTTTTTATTGCATCAGTACAGCAGAGTGGCTGACGATGACGGAAAGTGATCATCGTTTCCTATAATGTTTGCAACACCCGAGGTTTTATCAACGCGCTGTTGGCGTCGAAGGATTTTATAACACCTTTTAAAAAAAAACGCATATCGTAGCAGGGTCAAGACTTAACACCCAAGTAATGCGAGCGGTGTGGTGGTAGAACGCAACAATTTATACCAATGTTAATTAGTAAGACCACAGAGCAGAGGAAACCCCCCCCCCCGGCGGCCTGCGGCAGACGTGACTATTTTCTTAGCTATGTGAGTAAAGCTAAGTTCGCTAGGAGATCGATTCTGATAGAAAGGGGCTTTTTTTATACAGGGGATATCCGTTTAAGGACAGTGAGCCGCGCGAGGGGGAGAAAGGTCGCGTGTGGGATTCGCCAGGTCGGGGTGGCAATAGCACCTCACGTATGAGATACTATTGCCACGCCGCGGTTAAGGATACCCACTAAAACCCCTGTCCGATCCTCGTGCGTCCTTCTTCCGGGCTGTGGGCTTGCTCGTGCATTCACCACCAGCCCGGACGGATGACGGCCGGCCCTTTTGCGGGCTGGAATGACCATTTGTTAGCCGGAGATCTGGGTCTCTCCGGCTCCTCGATCTCACCTCGAGGTGAGAAGGGATCTCAGGGGCGCGCGGATGGGGGCGCGTCCCTCCTCTCTGGCCTTTATGTGCGGGCGGGTCCGGTTTCCCCGCCGGTCGCCCATACTGATATGAAAGGGGCTGGCTTGAGGGTCCGCAACTGCCAAGGTCGTAGTGCTGGTTAAGCTGGTTGACCCATGACTCTGGAAGGTATAGATAAGGAATAGAAGGAACTCCAGAATGATTGTAGTTCAGCAGTCACTGCTTGACTCACACTACCTGACTGTATACCTAAACAGTAGGATGTGCAAGCATTTCCATCACGCAATAAAAGAGCAAGAATAAAATATTGATAAGACTGTCTCTTATGGGTTATCTTACTTAATAATAATAATAATCGGCAGACAAACACACATATTGTATATCCCCAAATTAAGCAAGTTACGCTTCTGTTATGGGTAATATACAACGGACTACTCTGGGGCCGATCCCAAACACCCAGACCATAGTAAATAACGAAGAAAATACGTTTCTGAAATTTACTATACCAGGAAGCGAACCCGGAGCCTCTGCGTTGCAGTGAGGTAGGCCGGCAAAGGCTTAGCCCGCTCAACCACAGAGGCCGCCGCTATCTGCTTGATAGATTGAATGAGATGGATAAGATAGAAAGATATATGAGCTAAATATCTTATTATGTAGGAGGGGGTAGCCCATTCGTTTCAAAATAAACCTGTTTATGAATGGCTGCGTCCTTGTTGCACCGGCGCCTGCTCACCGGGCAGGTGACTGCCCTTTCGCTAGTAAACAACTCAATATAACTCTGTTACGAATTCAACCAATCGTGTTTCATGAATGGTAAGTGTTTTGATGACCTAAAAACTTTTTTCGTCACAAGATGTGAGAAAGGGTCTCTCGCCAGTACAAATTCGTAAACATCAATTGTAACTTTTGGATAAACTTAGAATTTTCAAAATAGCGAATAATGTGAATTTGTAGGAATAACTAGCATGTAACAGGCAAGTGCACTTATTTGTCAGAAACACGTTTTAAAAGGAAGTATGCAGTTAGGTATGTATGATAATAAAATATTATAATAGAAGTAGCGTAGCCTTTAATTATTGTACTTGACATAATCAAAGAATAGGTGATATAAAGTCCTTTTTTATAGAGGGGGAAATCCGTTTGACGACTGTACAACGCGGGAGAAACGCGGTGGGGAGTGTGTAATTCACCATGTTGGGGTGGCACTAGCACCGCAAGCAAGAAGTGCTATTGCCACGCCGCAATCAGGGATACGCACTAAGACCACTCGGTGTCCCGTACTTCACAGTTATGCCAGGACCACAAGTATTTGGCCTAGCCAAATACTTCCTCTGGATTGCCGCCTGCCAAGCCGAACAGGCGGCGGTCCAGAGGGCTCTTTCACTGCCGGGAAAAGGCGATCTCCTCGGGAGTTCGTTCTCTCCTTTACATGAGGCGGTTTGTAACGCGCCCCATAATACGAGAGGTGGGCACGCGCGTAACATCATCAACGGCGGGTGGGAGGGTATCCTTCGCTAGAGTTCTACCCAACCGCGCCGTAACATAAAGTCCTCCCACAAGGACTAGTCACCTCTTGCGGTATGTGGACGGCATGAAGGAGCAGTGAATCACTCCGAGTGAATACATATTTCATACAAAGAAATGTCTGTGACATACAAATACATATAAACGGGAATGGACTGCTATGAACCTCATGAACCTCTATAAAGTAGACACATATAATAAATATACCAACTAATTTATTTTATACTAGGATATGCCCGCGATTTCGTCCACGCTTGACTTGAAATTCCCGGGACACAAAGTATCGCAGCATTTAAAAAACGAATGTAAGCTAACGTGGAAACAACTTCGAACCGCTCCCGGGAAAATTATCGCGGGATTCCCGGTTTAAAAAGTAGCGCGGATTTTAAGTCTAAGAATTAGCTGTCGATCAGTGAAAATCGCATCAAAATCGGCCCAGTAATATTTACGTGAATCCCTAACAAACAAACAAACAGACAAGAAATCTAAAAAAATGTGTCGTGTTCTCCATCATATATGTATAGTCTATTCCAGTTGTTTTTGTGACAGCTTCTATATACAGACACGGTATGTTTAGAATATTATAATATTATAGGTTAGTGTATTGCGTTAAATTTATTTTAACTTATTATCAGCGGATTCCAGATATTAAAATGGAAATGAATAAAATAATGCGAATTAAACACACTATTTCGTATTGTAAAGGTTAATTAAGGTTTGTTTCCATAACAAATTGATAATTTTCTTTGTGGTTTTATAACCTGCCAGTCTTGTAATTTAGCAATTATAATTAAGTGGAAACGACAAAAACCAATCTTGTAGTTGTAAAACATAATTTATGTAAATGTTTAGTTTATTATTCTTTTTAAATTTCAAGGCTCTATCAATATTTGCGAAATATTTAACTGTAAATGGCAATGATCTTTCACTAAACGTACTATTATTAAAAATACGGTTATAATAATATTTCCAATGATATCATTTAAAACTCAAGTACTATTTATTCATGTTTGCTTATAGTCAATCTGGCAAACAATACAGTTTATGGTGAGTGGTTACCGTCGCCCATGGACGTCTATAACATTAAGGCAGCTAATGCGTTGATTCTCCATGACACTTCAAATAACTGTTTACACCATCATACTATGTATACTCTGGAATGCTTGCTTAAGACTGGGTTTTTTTCAGGATTTTTCACTTCATACTTCAAAAGTTAGAAGGGGTGGAATTTTCATGACTTTGAAAACTGAATAATCTTTCAACCCTCAGTTACATATATGACCAGTATCTCCTAACTATTACTTTATTTTTCAA